>CP136891.1:38370000-43370000 GCA_034359265.1 Canna indica
TCCCACGGACGGTCGTGAGAAAGCCGTTGCTGATGACGCATACCTGGGAACAGAAAAATTAAAAATTTCAAATTTCCATTGATACATTGATACATTATCTGATACATAACTCACACACCCATACCCTCATACACACATTCATTCACACATCACAAACACACCAAGATATACATCAAAACAATTATATTTATATTGATAATTATCCACGATAGTATAAAAACAATTCAAATGCAAAATTGAAGTATCAATATCCAAACAAAATAAGTTAAACAAGTTCAATATCTCAGTAACAAGTTCAATATCCAAACAAAAAATCTCACGATCACGACGGAGGATGGTCTGGATCATATGGCGGGGTTTGGAGTGCTTGAGTGTACACCAGCGTGGACTGACTCGAGGACGATGGATTAGATGATGTCGAAGAGATGCCTGCTTCAGGATGACCTGACATGTTGCGTAGCATAGCTTGTATATCCGCCATCATCTGACTCTGGCGCTCCATTATCTCAGTCTGACGCGCGACCGTGTCCTCTAGAGTCCTTATTCTGCTACTATGATCATAACTGGATCTAGAGGTGGACGGCTGCTCACCAGCGACCGAAGGGGTCGGTGCCCCAAGTGGCCCTAGCACGGCTCGCGCATGACCACTATCTGCGAAGCCATATACGCGGCCATGGTCCCAGCCACCTGCAGCCTCGACCCACGATGCTGCGTCAAAGTCCTCGGGGGTACCCCCGCGCTGCACCACCGTCTGGCTGTAGGTCTCCTACTCGAGTTTGATTTTTTGTTTAATATTTATCATAAAACTTAAATTATAAATATATAATAAATAATTTAAACAAATATATAATTACCATAATGTGTGCAGCGCGGTTGTCGATGTACTCCTCCGTCCCATGTGCTCGACGGTGAGTCCGCTCAAACACCGCCATCGGGGAGGGTCGCTGGACACTCCCGTCATCCGACACCGTCGTCTACATTTACAAAACAAATACATTAATTAGTACACATAGTAACAAATAAAATATATAATTAAAAGATATACTTACCATACGGTTCGCGTGCACTACAAATGCAACAGAGCCGCCGGTGTGACGCGCTGCTCCCCCCGACATGCGATTTCTAGTCGCATTTCGAGAAACCTCCTGCCATCGATCCGTCGACCATATCCCCACGAGCTGGTCCCATATATCTGGAGTAATCCAACCGGGGTCGTATCCCCGAGTCTCCGCGATGTTAGTGGTCCCAGCTCGGGCCATCGCTTGGGACCGAGCCTGCCCTAGCTGCCCGTTGTACCTTGCCCGGGAAATAGCCTCCCAGGCAGCATAAATGAAGGGCCTCTGGTCCTCGGCCCATGTATAGCGAGCCTGCAAAATAATAATATCAGTACCAATATTAATATATCATCATGCATGTAATAATAATAATAATACGTTCATCGGCAGCTTTCAACATCTCGTAAAATTCTGCAGCTTCTTTATTCGGTAATTCAATCTCTACCGCAGCCCCTACTTCTGTGATATCAACCGCTGTAGTATCTGGTGGGACTGATGTCTGAAGATCTGGCCGATCAACATTATCATTCAGGTGGAATTGACCCCCAAGACTATCAAGTATCATAGTTCTATAGGGATTACATTGACTGGATGAAGAAGCACCAGCAGAGGAAGATTCACCATATGTCTCAACGACAGGATTGCTCGACGTCCCGACTTCACGTGACTCCCCGTGACAAGTCCACAGAAAATATCTTGGTGCAAATCCTTTGGTATATAGATGCAGAGTGACAGTCTCCCGATCCAAATATCGTCCATTTGAACAAATGCGGCACGGACATCGGATTTGATCACTCATGCTAACGAAATTCCGATTCGAATAGGCGAAATTTAGGAAGTACGTTACGCCTAATCGAAACTCATTCGTTAAAGCTCCACGATCAAGACGTCGGTACATCCAACTTCGATCAGCCGACATGATTTTGTCAATCAATGACAATTTCTTTGGTTAATGTCTTTAGGTGAGATTGTCCAATTCCATTCGGGATTTATGTTATTCGTACTGCACTTACGTTTTTATTTTAACTGTTAACTAATTATTCTAAATTTCGACAGCATCTCCCTACAGTTCTCCGAATACGCATATCATCTGGGCGCGTATCGGAGAACAAGAGAGATGTTGCCGAATTTTAGAATAATTAGTTAACAGTTAAAATAAAAACGTAAGTGTAGTACAAATAACTATATTCCCAAATTGTCCAATCAGGGACAATTCAAGAATTGTACGTCGTATAAAAGATCATATACTTCTTTTACACGAACATACAATTCCCGAACGGATCTAAGGTTTTGCTAAATCATATCCGATTCGTCGATGCGTACGTGAAACATATCAACTCGTCGGATGGATGATTATTTTCTAAATGTTTCGAGACAGTTCGAGTCCATATTGGACGATTTCGGCGCGCGTCCGAAGTGGACGATTCCGGCGCGAGTCCGAAGTGGACGATTCCGGCGTGAGTCCGAATTGGACGATTTCGGCGCGCGTCCGAAGTGGACGATTCCGGCACGAGTTCGAATTGGAGGATTCCGGCGCGCGTCCGAAGTGGACGATTCCGGCGCGCGTCCGAAATTAATCTAAACCCTAATAATTAATCTAACAAATTAAATAATTAATCTAAACAATTAATTAACAATTATAAAACAATTAATTAACAATTATCAAACAAAATAAAATATATATATAATTATAAATTCCGGCGCCGGAGTCCACCCTCCGGCGCCAGCGTACAGTGGTCGGACACACTGTCCGACCACTATAGAAGGTCCGGCGGCGGCCATCGGCCGCCCGCTGCCGGCCGAAACCCTAGAAATAGGGTTTCGATCGGATTGATTCCCGCCGGCCGCAGGGAAGAGACGGCCGGCCGATCAACATACCTGAACAAGTCGGCAGCAGCGGGAGGAGGAAGAGGCGTCGTCGGCGTCGTCGGCAGCAGCGACAGCGGCGGCGAGAGGCGTCGGCAGGAGCGGCGGCGGCAGCAGCGAGAGGAAGAAGGGTCGGGCGCGAGAGTGTGCCATATATAAACTTATCAGCAACGGCTCACTCGCCCGTTAGAAAGCCGTTGCTAATAAGTTATCATCAGCAACGGCTCACTTGTCCGTTAGCAAGCCATTGCTGATAATTAAAATATCAGCAACGGCTCGCCTTTCCGTCAGAAAGCCGTTGCTGATAATTAAAATAATCCGCAACGGCTCGGTTTTCCGTTAGAACGCCGTTGCAGATACAAATATCTGCAACGGCTTGGGCGGCCGTAAGAATGCCGTTGCAAATAGCAACGGCTCGAGCGGCCGTTGCTGATAGCCGTTGCTGAAGACCTAATTTCTAGTAGTGTCTGCATCTGTATAGCAAAGGATTTGCACCAAAATATTTTGTATGAACTTATCACAGGGAGTCACGTGAAGTCGAGATGTCGAGCAATCATGTCGTTCAAACACATGGTGAATCTTCTTCTGCTGGTGTTTCTTCATCTAGTCCATCTAATCCATATAGAACTATGATACTTGATAATCGTGGTGGTCAATTCCACTTGAATGATAATGTCGAAAGGCCAATTACTGAGACGTCAGTGCCACCAGATACTACGACTATTGATGTCATGAAATTGCCACTAGAAGTACAACCTACGGTAGAGATTGAATTGCCGAATAAAGAAGCTATAATTTTACGAGAGGTTGAAAGCTAATGATGAACCTTTGTATGAGAATTGTCCTAAATACATTAGATTATATAAATGTATAACCTAGAATGTGTATATGGGTGTGTGAGTTATGTATCAAGTTATATAAATGTATCAATGGAAATTAAAAATTTTAAATTTTTCAGTTACAGGTTACCAGCATCAGCGACGGCTTACTCACGGGCGTTTGTTTGAAAGCCGTCATTGAAAGCGTATCATAATTCTTGGGCCGCAACCTCAAAGTTGTTGATGACCTACAGCAACAACCTTTCAATAACAAATTTACCTCAGTCGACGGGCTGTCGCTGAGATCAATATCTGCAACAGTAGGGAGCCGTTTCGAAGCCGTGGGTGATAATGATATCAACAACAACTTGTGGGCCATTTCGGCACTGTGGCTAATAACCATATCAGCAACGATCGACTGGGCTATTATGGATATGTTAACAGCAATGGTCGAGTGCGGTTGTTTGCTAACTTATCAGCCACACACTTTTCTACCACAGCAATCTTGCAACAGGCTGACTGTCGCTCGGACCATCACCAACGGCTTACAAACGGACGCGACCGTCGGTGAAGGTCGTTATTCTAGTAGTGTGACCTATAACTATCCAGATTTGTATTATTCATGAACTATATTTACCAATGGACCAAATAATAAGTTTTAGTTTCTATCACATGAATGGTTAAGAACTTCGGTTCAAAGTTACCAAGTGAGATTATATTCATGTTATTTGATACAAGTATTCAAATCTAATTTAAATATAATTTTTTTATTATGGAATGAGTCTTAGTTTGGAACAACGCATAATTAATTTAAGTTTCAAATAGGAAATAATAATAATAATTATTCATTAGCCTTAATTAATTTAAGTTTGAAATATCAAAAAATAATTCTAGATTTACAAGCAGATACTCAAAAATGTTTTATTCTTCTGAAAAATAATTTTTTAAAAATCATTTTCAAATTGAAAAGTTTTTCAGTAAAACAAACACATCAGAGGAAAACATAGTGTTCGTACAATTGGCGTTCAATTTAATTTGATGTCCAATGTAATAAAACGGTTTTATTTAAAAATTCTGATCCGTTAACCTCCTGTAAATATTTAAAAACAATTCTTTATAAAAATATATCTTCCGATACAACAAAAACAAAATCCCGTAAGTTTTTGCATACTACTACTGCAACTAATAATGATAATCTATTAGAGAAAATTGAGAATTGGGAGACAAAGTTAGTAAAGACACATTTGGGGTGTTCGTTAAACCATACAACATAGCCAGAGCTTGCTAAAACACTAAAAAATAATTCAAATATATTTAAAATACAGGCCAAGTGATATATAATTTGATCAGAATGTCAATCTAATTACTCCTATTTTCTGGATATAAAGTTAATGCTTTCTTAGACCAATAAAAAGTATTATAGATATTCAGAATTTCGAATAAGACTAACATGGGTCCTTATAAATGAGAACTATAAAAAAGACAATCTAAAGTCATTCATATAGTGTCAGGCCAAGCAGAGAAGATCTGTACTTGCTATGATATACCGCAGAAAATTGATTTCCCTGGCTGACGACCGGTCGAAAATAAGGAGAGGTTTGTCAATGCCTCAAATGCCCAATGCAGGTAGCAGACTGGAACAAGTCACTAATTTTTGCTGGCTTCTGCCTTTTTCTTTCTATCCTTGAGAAGTCTAACCTTATCCTTTTTCCGTTCTTCACCAATCTGTTGAACAAGAGAATCCTCGAGTTAAGAGTTGAAGTATGTGTTGCAACTTGATGTGGAAAGCAAACAATAAGAAGAAAAGAGGAAGTAGAAACTCAATATAAATTGTACTACCAGCAAACAAGTCTATACAATCGTTTAAGTAAAAGATTTCAGAGATGACCATCTAATGCCTACTACCCCTTTGAACCTGGTTGTCCTCTTTGCACAAATGAGTTAAGAGGGCCAAGTGGTTTGCTACTCCAACAGGCATGGCCTGCATCTTTATCTAGTATATGCATCCTTAGGTAGAACCACAAAACAAAATGGGGTTCAAGCTGTTATCCAGCCAGGTATGCAAGAAATATATGATAAATAGTTTGTGTGCTGACTACCAAAAGAGAAAATGATGTACTAGCTATCAAAGCCATTCAAAACAAACATAGCGGACAACTAAATCTATAGCAAGTAGGATTTTTATCTATGATTAATTTGTCCACTTTAAAGGATTAAAGCACATCACCCATTTATACAAAAAGTAATTTTTGAAAATTTCTTTGAAAAAAGACATTTAAATAAAAAAACCATCTAAATTTTCTGAACAATCTTGAATATTTAAAATTTCATCATATCCAACAACATAACAAAATAAATGATAGAATACCTACAAAACTAGAGAGCAAACCAGATTATTTGTGAATCCTAAATTGAAATGTAAATGGTGTAAGAAATGGAATAGAACCAGTTAGTACCTTCATTGCTTCATAAAGTTTCCTCTTTTTGCGTGACATAGAAATCTTAGAAAGATCCTCTGTTTCTTCCACGTTAGTAACATTATCTTCTTTCACATTCTCAACATCCTCAACTGCTTTGCAAGTTCTTATGTGACAGAGAAGAAGAGTATGTTACTCCCTGAAGTTCCATGTTCAGTTCATCATGGTATTGCTTCTCAAGCATCATAAGCTGTACAACCAGCTCCCAATTGTCAGCCATTATCATCACAAAGTATAATAAGAATATATAAACAAAAATAGACAAAAGGATCATAAAAAACATACTTTCCGCTTCTTTTCCGCAGCTTCATTAGCTTCAGTCCAATCAATAATTCCTTTGGCTAAAAGAGCCTGAGGATTGTCCAAATCTTGATTTTCTAAACCAGGCATTGGTAACACTTGCTTCTTTGCCGCAGATTGAAGGCGCTTGATAGTATCTGCATATTCGGGAATATAACCTTCAGCTTCATTGTCCACAAAAGGTGAAAGATGTGGTGGTGGAACCCTGAAATGAACAAGAAGGAAGATAAGTCCATAAGCCAATTCGAATTAGTAGATCAAGAATTTATATGTGGAAGATATAGATCACAGAAATTTATGACTTCCAACTATGCACATCAGCTATGTGAAGTTGCCTTCTTTGACAAACAAATTTTCATTCAGCCAGCATAAACACACACTATGTCATAAAAACCAGATTCAAGTTACATTACATTTACTAATAAATAAATTAATATATCATTTCTGGATGTTCACTTAGCTCAAGAACAAAATATCCAAATTATTACATATACAGCCAAAATTTTCATTTTGATACTAGAATTAAGCTTTTATAAGGCTGAGACCAGTTAATATGTATATGATGAACCCATTTCTTTAATTCAGAGTGAAATCAATCTAGAAAATACAAGACTAAAGGTTCTTCAGAAGGTTAGGTGAACCCAAGAATATAGCAAAAGAAGTATCACAAATAGATACATATACTGAGAATTATGAATAGAATTGCTTTCTCTTGACCATTATTAAGGCAAGCATAACAATGACATTACATGAAGCATCCAGGTCCTCCACAAAATCTTTTAGTTAAGAAAAATATAATGCATATATTTATATCCATCCGACAGTATTTAGAGGTTGAAAGCTTTCATCACCTGAATCAGCATTTACCATTTTACCCATAATAGCATTGCACTAGGTTAGCAACCTCCCTCAAGGATCAGGGGATCAAGTCATTCAATGAAATAAATAATATGGTGCTCTTAGCACCCTTGAAAATGATGCTCATGATAGTTTTTGATACAAGTGGGAATGAATTCGTCTGATGCTATCACAACAAAGCTTGCTTCAATTCGGAATGAAATGATAACCAATTAGCCATCATATCCTAATTTATCTTCGTAAAACCACTTGTACACAAGCATTTTTTTCAGTCAGAATAAGAAATACAAGTAGAGCACAATAAAATTTTACCTTCCAACTAAGTACCCCTCCTTCGGTAATATAATCCGAGCATTGATGCAATCATACACCCATTGTGGTTGAACATATTCTCTAGAAAGAAATAAGTGCCCTTGTGTTGGCCTATCAACAATCTGCATATTGTCAAAAAAGAATTTTAGAAAACAAAATCAATGAGCTAATAATAGCTATCCATAGACTAAGCAGCATAACAAATTGAAACAATAGAATACTGGCCATAACTTAGTTCCCTTTTGAATGAAAAAGAATAAATGCTACAAACTCCAATACTCTATGCTAACTTACAAAATAAATCAATAAAGGTTGACACCACTTGGAATGATAAATTTCATAGGAACCGTTGCTTCAGTATAACAGTATAATTCATCATATGACATCACAACCAAGAATAAAGCATTGTTCATGGATCGTCCAACTCTAGTTTTTCTCTTTAAGCATGTAAAAGTTCTGCACCTCTACAATCAATGTTGTAAGGGATACAACATGGACCTTATCTCTATTTTAAGAGAAAAATACTTCAAATATTGAAGAATGAAAAACCATCATCGAAGAAACAAACAAAAGCAGCATTTACTCCTCTGTTTTAGCTCCTCAATCCTACAACTAGGCTCCATCTAACATCATACCCAATCAAAGGCAACAACACATCTCTGTTTCCCCTACATACTGTAGTTCCAAATAAAGAGTATACTGGCTTGGTAAGCAACATCCTAAATAGACCCAAACTTGCAGAACCTTATTATGGCATACAAACATAAGAAGCTAGGTGTACTTATTCAGAACATGAGCTTAAGTATTTTGACAACTCATTTGAAGGACAACATTACACTTGGATCGAGAAATTGTTGGAGGAAATTGATAATGAGAATGCCACAACATATTTCTGTACAAAAAAGGCATTCCAGGTCTTCTTACATCATCAAATGAAAGAAACTGGATACATGAGCTAATATATATTGGCAAAATATTAACATGGGAGCTGGAACCAGATCAGTAGAGTTGCCAGCCTCAAAAGATTCAAAACTTGCAAGCCAATGCAATTTCTTACAAATACAACACATATATCTTCAATTGTACTGCATTTTGCTGGTCACCATAAGTATATTTTTATTTATGAAAGCTATGGGACAACAACTTTAACTCAATTTACGCATCATGAGTCTAAAACTAAAATTTAGTATGAATTATTGGTAAAAATCTTTACCTGATGGGTAATGGTATCATCTGACTCCTTATAAGGAGAGCCATTGCCCTCCCATGAGACCACCCCACCAAAAGCTGGAATTACAAAAAGCAATGACTCTCTTGGAACCTACGGGGGATAAAATAAATGAATAAGGTCAGGCATAGCAGAGAATGAACCAGCTATAGCTCTCTAGCTGTAGAATAAATTTAACCTTTGATCTTGATCCATATGGTTAACAAGATATATAATATGTTTCTGATTCATCTGACATGGAGTAATGCAACATGACAGACTCACCTCACGGCTTAAGAAGAATTTGAAGTTTCTAAAGAGATTTTTGCATTCTTTTGTTTCCTGGTCCTCATCATCATTTACTTTAGTCTCCTCCATGAGATGCATTAATGCGCCAGGTTCATTGGTCAGAAGCTGATGCTGTAGCTGAGCAAGTCTAAGCTCAGATTCTTCAGATCATGTGTCTAACTTCTCAGCCTCATGTTGTTCGTCTTCATTAGACGTAATTGCTTTTGGATCCACAGATCTTCCAGATCCAGCAGAAATATAACGACACAATGCATACAACTCTAAATACATACATACAATGTGTTAATTCCATAATTTTGAGTGAAAAATATATCCCTTAAACCAAAGTGAATAACTCTGATCAGAATGATAACAAAGATTACTCTGAATTAGAGTAAAATCATTGGAACACTTACCAGCAGCTAAAGCTTCCAGTCGAGGATCAAGAATAGGGGGATACTTCACATTTATAGAGTGATAGAGCTTGAAATTTATAAAACCTAGAAGAGCCAGCATCAGATAAACATTAGATAGAGAGAAAACAAAATAGGTTGCCAGAAGTAATAAGAGCATTAAGCAGAAAAGAGCATAATCAAAACAAACTTCCCCTGACATCACCAATTTCAGACTTCACAATAATCTAACTCCTTTAAGGCATTGATCTTAAAAAATTAATATCTATAGATGCTGCCTCACAAAATGGAGTTCATCACAGCAAAGCCATCAAGGAATGTGCTATGTGATTCACTCTTTTTAGTCAAAATTAATTTTAATGTTTCATTACTCAAATTGAGTTTTCAAGAGCAAGGTTTTGCTTTCCTAGTTCACATTGTCAAGTTCATTCTTAGTCCTTTTTTTATTTGGGTTCTTTCAGTCTGTTGCACTTAGCTCATGCCAGGTTGAACTCAATTTACACAGCTTGGAGGCAAGCAGGCCTAGCATTTTTCCTTTTTTATCAACTAGCATACAACATCCCTCCCCAACTTATCTCCTTAAGACCTTAACCTTAATAATATAACCTAACCAATTTTGCAGCAAATTACTAACAGCTTTACCAACTAGCATAGATCATCCCTCTCTAACTTATCACCTTGATAATGTAAGCCAAGCAACTTGGAAAAAACTAGTAGGCAATTTTCTTTATTAAGTGCTAACAGTCAAATTAACAAGACCAAAATTCCAGAAATTTTACATCCATCTAAATAAATCAGTTTTAACACTGATTGCAGTGGTCAAATGGCAAACACATGACACTCCAACAATAACAACAACCATAATGGCATCAGAGATCTTGAGTTCTTCAATAACCTGTTACAAGTCGTGTCCATGTTCTCTTTTCTGTTTCACTCAAAATAAAAAATTCCCACTTTTCCTCTTCACAAGAAAAATGAACCAGCTATTGAGCTTGACTTTCGATATTACAAAACTGTAGTGGACATTTGTAACAAAAGAAGTGGATCTTTGTTGTATTTCTCCAAGTCACAAGGAACCTAAGTACAAAAGCTTAAAGGGTTGACATTTTTTGCCCTTTCCGCATACAAGAAAATTATCACCTTTTAAAGAAAATTATTATGCTTGACAAATGCATAATCTTCAAACAAGTGCAAGTAGGAATGGTCTCAATCAGAGAAGCACTAAAAAATATGGATTATGATATGAAACCACCTCTCCACACCTATTCGAGGAGGAAAAAACATGGGGAAGTTGTTGTTTTACAGGATGACCAGATCAAAACAAATGTGGGAAGCCACATTCCATAAGTGTCAAGCACACTACTCCAATCATATCAACCTCAACTCTGTTGGAGAAATGGCCACACTAGAGGGAGGGTGAATAGTGCATTAACTAATCTTATTGCCTAATTCCGATTTTAATCGTTTCTTGATTAGTTAGGCTAAGCACGATATTAATAGCAAGCGGAAGCAATAAATATGAAGGGATAAAGACAAACAAAATATCAATGCTAACACAATGATTTATAGTGGTTCGGCCCCAATGCCTACTCCACTACCTAAGCACCCCGCTTAGGATTTCCAAACTAGTTTAACTAGATTAATTAGTTTCCTTACAATGAGGACTTTACACCGGAAAGTCTCCGCTCTCAAACCGAAGGCACTTCCATACCCGAAAGTATTCCGCCTTCCTACCGAGAGCACTCTCCCACCTCAACCTAAGGACAACTCAACTAATCGTAGTAAACTACGTTTACACTGGTGGATTTAAACCTCAAACACCAAGACTACCACCCAATTTCAAGACCCACACTCTAGGTCTTACACAAACTCAAATACAAAGAAATAAACAAGAAAATACAACACTAAATGGAGCAATAAATCAAACAATAAAATACTTAGCTCCAAACCTAGCTTCCTCTTGATGCCTTTGATGGTTAATCAATGAAGGAGTGAAAGCAATATCAAGATTTTTGGCTCAAGCTAGAGTTTTCACAAGATTGACTCAATGAAGACTTATAATTGATCAAAAGATGGCTCAAGGAGGTTAGAGGTGATCAACATTGTTGAGCCCTAAAGCCTCCATTACATTAATCATAGAGAAGACCTATATATAAGCCAGAGACACCATAAGCTAAGCCTAGGAATAATATAAGCTAACCTATATCAACAATAAATACAATTTAAAAACTATTATCTTTAACACTCCCCCTCAAGCTGGAGCATAGATGTCAATCATGCTCAGCTTGTCACATAGTAATTTGAACCGAGTCGAATTGAGAGTTTTAGTGAAAATATCAGCAATTTGATCCTGAGAGGAGACATGAGGCGTGATAATCTTCTTGGAAAGAACTGCATCCCGAATAAAATGACAGTCGACTTCAATATGTTTTGTTCTTTCGTGAAAGATCGGATTATTTGCAATATGAATAGCAGACTAGTTATCTCAGTGCATCGTCATAGGCTTATCAAAAGAAAAATCCTAATTCTCCTAAAAAACTTTTAACCCACATTAGTTCACATGTGGTATGAGTCATGGCACTATACTCAGCCTCGGCACTTGAGCAAGCTACCACATTCTGTTTCTTACTCCTCCACGTGACCAAGTTTCTTCCAACATACGTGCAATACCCCGAGGTGGATCTTCTATCACAGATGGACCCAGCATAATCTGCGTCAGAGTACCCCTCTATTTTAATGTGACCGTTTTTCCTGAGCCACAAGCCTTTACCAAGAGAACTCTTGATATAGTGTAGAATTTTTAACAGAGCATTCCAATGAGAATATTTCGGCTGATGCAGTGTAGAATTTGTAACAGAGGATGAACTGACTAACAACACCAACAGCATAGGAGATATCACAAAGGGTGACAGTCAGATAAATAAGTTTCCCAACTAACTTTCTAAATCTCACAAGGTCCTCGAAGTCTTTGTCACCTTCAAGCTCAGGAGCAGCACCTATATCAACAGGTATACTGGCAGGTCTGCATCCAAGCATGCCTACCTCACTCAGGAGATACATGGCATATTTCCTTGTGAAAGTACCACCCGTCTCATTATAGGCAAACTCAATGCCACGAAAGTACCTCGGACGACCTAAATCCTTTGTCACAAAATGTTTTTTCAGATGAGCTTTTACTGTCTCAATTTCATTGCTATCACTGCCAGTGAGTAAGATGTCATCCACATACACCATAAGAATAACACAACCAGCAAATGTTTTTTTCATAAAATCAGAGTGATCAGATTTACATTTCTTTAGCCCAATAGTAGATGCAACTTTGCTTAGTTTGTCAAACCATGCTCGAGGACTTTGTTTTAGGCCATAAATTGTTTTCTTGATGTGACACACTAGATTCTCCCCATGAGCAAAGGAGGTTGCTCCATAAAGACAGTCTCACTCAAGTCCCCATAAAGAAATGCATTCTTAACATCCATTTGATGCATGGGCCGATTCAGATTTACGGCAAGAGAGATGAGAATCCTCACAGAGTTTAACCGGGCCAAGGGAGAAAAAGTCTCGAAGTAGTCTACACCAAATTGTTGTGTGAAAGCTTTTGCCACCAAGCGAGCCTTGTACCGTTCAATGGATCCATCAAGAAGATATTTTAAGCTGAACACCCACTTACAAGCGACTGGTTTAGAGCCAGGAAGAGGTGGAACAAGTTCCCAGGTCCGTCTGGTTCTGAGAGCATCCATCTCCTCATCCATGGCACTCTTCCACTTAGGATGAAATGTCCTGGGAATGAAAACAGAAGACAAGGAGAAAGCAAACTGGCGAAGCGAGGATGATAGTTGAGCAAAGGATACATGATTGCTAATGGGATGAGCAATACAACTCCGCTTACCTTTCCGTAAAGCAATGGGAAGGTCAACACTGGACAGAGAATCTTGAGAGTGATTCGGAGCTAGCAGAGTAGTTTGTTTGGAGAGTTCACCTGTATCTTTATGTCTTCTTTGATAGACTAACAAGGGAGGAGCACGAGACAATGACTCATCGGAGTGATGGGTAATAAAAGTAAGAGGTGGAGGTAGGGGAACGGACTCCCAAGTAGGAGTTCCAAGACTCGGTGTAGAGGTGAAGTAGGGAATATCGTCAAAAAAAGAGACATCAACAAAGATAAAGAGTTTTTTTGAAATCGGGTCATAATAACGATATCCCTTTTGAGTGCGAGAGTATCCAATAAAGACACTTCACAGCTCTAGGAGACAATTTGTCATAACCTAGACCAAGATTATGAACAAAACATATGCAGCCGAAGGTTTTTGGAGAAATTTTAAATGGAGATTGTTTGGGAAACAAAACGGAGAATGGTGACCTATCCCCTAAAACAGATGAAGGAACACGATTAATAAGATATGCAGCAGTGAGAACAGCATCCCCCATAGATAACGAGGAATATTCATGTGAAACATAAGTGTCCTAGCCACATCTAGAAGATGACGATTTTTGCGTTCAGCAACACCGTTCTGCTGGGATGTGTAGGGACATGAGATCTCATGAACAATACCATAGGAGGCACAAAATTTTACAAAATCAAACTGAAGATATTTGCGAGCATTATCAGTTCGAAGAATTTTAATGGAGGTGTCAAACTGATTTTTTATTTCAAGATAAAAGGTTTGAAAGACATGAAACACATCAGATCGATTTTTTAAAAGAAACACCCAAGTCATACGAGTGTGGTCATCTATAAAAGTAACAAAATACTTGTACCCCAAACGACTCACTACAGGACTAGAACCCCAAATATCAGAATGAATAAGTTCAAAAATAAACTCTCTACGAGGACTTGAGCTTTGTGGAAAGGGCACCCGATGATGTTTACCTAACTCACAAGCTTCACATTTGAAAGGAGAACAAGACACAGACCTCAAGGATGGTTGACTTGAGCTTTTGAATAGAGGGATGGCCTAATCGATAGTGCTATTGAAATACAGTGATGGAGTGGTGGGCGACAGGAACGCATGTGGATAACAGGTAAATTCCTCCAGTTTCAGCTCTCCCACCAATCTTCCTCCTCGTCTCTAGATCCTTTATCACACAATGAGAAGGAAAAAAAGTTACAGAGCAATTATGACTTTTGGTAAGTTGACTAATAGAAAGTAGATTCACAGGAAATTTTGGAAGATGAAAAACTCTATCTAATTTAAGATTGCTCGAAACAGTGATTGTGCCAAGACCATGTATAGGAGTAGAGCCATCGGCAATGCGGACATGTGGTGGGTTAGACTCAGGGTTATAGTTAGAGAAAAGATTCCTATTACCTGACATATGATTGGAAGCACCTGAGTCAAGAATCCAAGACATACCAGAAGAAGCAATAGCCGCAGTCCCAGAGGAGGAAGCCATGACTGAGGAAGTGACTGCTTGCATGAACTTTTCATATTCAGACTTAGAGACACAAATAGTCTCCTCCTTTTGATTTTCACTGGTACTATTGTTGAGAGATTGAGTAGATATAGCAGTTTTAGCATGAGAAGGTTTTCCAAACTTTTGTCAGCACCTGTCAGGAGAATGATTGGTTCTCCCATAATGTATACACGGAGAAAAGAAATTTCTGCCTCTCCCCCTTCCTCCAGTATTACCACCACCACGACCCTGGTGGCCTTTACCTCCGGCAATAAGTGTTGAGTTATCTCCTGTAGGAAAAGAGACAGGAGGAGGATTGAGTTCAGTAACTCTCAAAATTCTGACCATAGCATTTCTGAGATCAGGAATGGTATTATCTGTCATGAGCTGGGACTTGACATGATGAAGAGACGGTGGTAGAGCGGATAGAAACCTTGCAACAAGAAATTCCTCTCTTTGTTTTCTTTGTATTGAAACATCAATGGTGAAAGGATGATATTCGGTCAATTCATCTGCTTTTCCTTTTAAGGTGGCGTAGAACTCTTGAATTGATGCACCCTCCTCAAGTTTCATATTAAAGATATCAGAGTACAAGATATAAACTCTGGAGATATTTGCATCTTGAAAGTATGTTTTTTTGAGGGAATCCCATATGCTCTTAGCAGTATCAAGAAAAATAACTGTTGAGGCAATCTGCGACTCCAAACTATTGATCATCAATGAGAGAACCGCATAATCGTTTGCCTCCCAATCAGAATATTTTTCAATATCGGCTGAATTAGGAGGATCATCTTCAAGGTGTTTAATTTTCTTCTAGAAACCACAAAAAACACGAAAAGCACAAGACCAGATAATATAATTTGTACCATTAAGTTTGATAGAAGTACTCAGAGTTGCAGTTTTGGGATCCACCATAGAGTTTGACATCTATAAAGCAGTATCAAATGAAGCAATTGACAGAAAAAAATCCTGTGTTGGAACAAAAAACCTGGAGTGTTGTAGAAACTCAGCTCAGAAATGGCTTGAAAACGGCTTAGAAATGGCTCAGCTTGACTGGAGCCGGCTTAGAGCCGCGCCTGGAGAAGCCGGCTTGAAGAAACCGGCTTGGAGAAAAATTGGCGCCCGTCACAAAGGCGCCCGGCAAAGGAGAGGGTGCCCGCGTCTACCTCGTCGATCGAGCCTTTCTCTGGTTCGAGAGGCGATCAGCGCGGTGCGTCTAGTTCGAGGGGTTGCCGAGGCTTCTACGCAGGCGGAGGAAGAAGAAGGAAGAGCCCTTTCTTGGCACGTCTGGTTCAAGGAACTGCCGTGGTTTCTACGCCGGCGGAGGACGAAGAAGGAAGAGAAGATCTCGCCGTTGAGATGACGAAGGCTGGATTCTACGCCGGCGGTCCGAGAGGAAGACGATGGAGAGGCGATGCTTGTTCGACTTCGCGAGCGTCTGCGCCAAGCCAAGAAGATGCAGGGAGGAGCCGCGTGGAAGGCGCAGGAGAGACGCCGAACAGTAATGGCGTAGGAACAGTAACCGCCGAACAGTAACGGCGTAGGAACAGTGAATGCCGAGCAGTAAAAGCGCATGAACAGTGAACGCCGAACAGTAACGGCGCAGGAACAGTAAAAAAACTAGGAAAAAATTTTGTGGAAAAATTCTAGAACTGCTCTGATACCATGTTGAGCCCTAAAGCCTCCATTACATTAATCATAGAGAAGACCTATATATAAGCCAGAGACACCATAAGCTAAGCCTAGGAATAATATAAGCTAACCTATACCAACAATAAATACAATATAAAAACTATTATCTTTAACAAACATCATGAAGGAAGGCTCTCATGGCTTCCTATTTATAAGCCATGAAGAGAAGAGAGAGCTCCCTCTTCTCAACGGGCGATATTTTGCCCGTTACCGCCCGCCGATCGTTTGTTCGATCGATCGTCAGTCGACCGACCAAGTGACCGAAGGCAATCTGCTGCTTTTGGGCAACGTTCGGTCAACCAGTCGATTGACCGAACTTGGGCAGGGCAGACTGCTCTACTTGGTTTTTTTGCTTGTTTGCTCGTTTCTGGTTCCGTCTTTGCTAAGTCTACTTATGTAACATTTCTTAACTTTAAGTTAATTACTTAAAAACATAATGTCATATAAGGATTACCCCCCATTTGGATTCAATAAAAATATCTAAAAAATCAAAATCCTTAAGAATCGAAATTTAATTTTTGAGGTCTAGTACAAATTTCCGAAAAACGAAAATTTTCTAATCTTCCGAGTCAAATATGGGTATGCTAAAGGCTTCCAAAAATTCCTTTAAAATACCTCGTTATCTAGTTTTTACCCAAGGAACAACTACCGCCATTTTTTGTGTCAAGAAAATATCTAGGTCATATAGCCCTCCAAGGAGCTCCCTAAACTTAGTGAATTTCAGGGCGATTTCTGGGTTTCATGTTTAGGGGTTCGGGTTTGGTTTTTGGGTTCTTTGCATCATAAAGAGGACTACATCACATGCTAGACACCCTAAACCTAAACTTTAACTTCCCGAAGAATCCCGAGCGACGACGAGCGTCCTTGCCGATTTCTCCGATTTTTCCGATCCAGAACGTCGTGCGCTAACCGACTTAGAAACTGAAAGATTTCTCAATGAAACATTAGTTTCATATTTGTTATCATCAAAACCGAGATTAAGACCAAGGTAGAAAACTTTAGACTAACAAACTCCACATTCCCTCAATTCCACATTCCATAACCATCAAGCACTATTCCCACTATTCCCTCAACTCCACATTCCCTCAATTCCACATTCCATAATCGTCAAGCATTATTCCCACTTCAGCCTCAACTACTATTAGTTACCTAGAATTCCGTATTTTCTTTGATATAAATATCCGTTTGTTTTAGTATTTGAATTGTCTCTTGTTATATGTTTGTTTGTACTTAGAGCATTGTCCACTCCCAACAGGGACAGCTTAGTTGAAGAACTTTGGTGTTGAGATTCTTGCACTTTCTCTCGTCAATTGAATATTAGTTTACTTTTCCATTTTTGATCTCTAACTCCTACCAGATTACCTCGTAGAACTCTGCAAAGGTAAACATGGCATTGAAGTCAATATCATCAGGCAGAACTTGTTGCAATGCATGTGGTGTTAGCCATGTGATCTTCTGACCCTCAACCTCAGCCTGCCATTCACAATTATGATTTAAAAAATAAGTTGAAGATGCTACGAGACTATGAGTACAAAATTGGTTACATTATACAGCAAAAATTACAAGATAAAACTGAACCTGGTAATAAATGCCTTTCACAGATATGAATGTCTTCCGTAGGCTATGAGTCCGAGTAATGTAGGCTTGCCATTCATGACTTAACCTATTTAGTAGATGATAAGAATCTTATGGCATTGTTACATGGAGAAAACAATTAAATGCACATAAGATACTATAGAAAGGAAACAATTGAATACAATAAATTATTTCAAGATCGACAATTTTGATATACTCCAATCTTAAAAGTTCCAACTTCATTAAAAAATGACATTTAAGGAGATTTTTTTCAACTATGACCTTTTACAATCTCTCATTCTATCTAGCACTTGGATTGTGTAGGACACCAGATTCAGAAAGACTTCATTTTCATTGTAAATGCAATCTAGCTCCCTCTCATCCTCTCCTTTTTCTATCTTGAGATGCATTCAAATAGAACTAGAAGATGTAGATGATACACCATTTAGATGATCAGCTTAAATTAAAATCCAATCTGTCCAGCTTTGTGGTCTTTGCCATTCCTACAAACAAGAGTTAGATAAATTTCAATTAAAAATTATCACTCTGCTATCTCTTCTTTTTTTGTCTTGAAATACATTCAAACAGATGTAGATGACATGAGGGTTAGATGATCGGCTAAAATTAAAATCAACTCTCACCAGATCCTAGCTAGATATCAAAGCCTTTTAGACAAACAACTCCAAACTCATGGTTATGTTGAATATTGATAAGCCAAGTGGTTTTATATGGATCTGATGCTTTAAAGCCAAGTGAAAAACAAGCTATTCAAGTACGATGGAAACAAAATGACTGACATAAAAGCTTTGAAACATGGGGAAAAAATCAGAATGCTTACTAACTTCAGTTGTTAATTCAAAATTAGAAACTTTAAACTCCACAAATGATAATAGCATCACTTTTCACTGACAATGAAGCAACATTCTCAGGTCCAATAAATTGGTGAGGATATTAACAACTGTATATAATTACTTGTTGCTAAAGCATTTTACGACTTTATACTTAGCAAACTTTATATGGCACATAGTGATTGTTCTGTAAAGCCTATCATTTGTAGCCTATTTTTCAGCAAAATATTCATCTAAGATAACAATAACTGAAAAGGATAGTTGGATGCCCTTCAACAAGACCAGCAAAGTTAAAGCATGTGGTTTGTTTATCCAAACTTAAGTATAAATACTATGCTGGTCAAAGGAATTAAACCAATTCTCTAAAAGATTAAGAGGGCCAACTTCGACAATTATGTATGCGTTCCACTTGGATCTGGGCACCCTCAGCAGCAGGTAATGTAGCAAAAAGGTGAACCATAGTAAGACAGTCATCCAGGTCTCTAAGTGCATCAACGAAAGTGGGGTACCTAAATCACCATGAGCAGCATCAGTAAACATCAACTATTTATTTCCAAAAAATTATATTCTTCAATTTAAGAGCTAAATAACCTTTCCAGGATAAGTCTGTCAAGCTTATATGTAGGTTCACGGTTTAAAAGTCGATCTGCAAGGTCCCTGTTTTTCCTTGCCTCAGCTTTTCTAACCTTCCTTTTATGGACCTTTATGTCTCTGGATCATGATAAAAACAATAAATAAAGTATATAAATGTTTGCTGCTCTACAAGAAATAACTGATCAGAAAAGGTCTAAAGCACAATAACATCAAATGCCATCTTGCTAAAACTACTGCCATAATGAAAATATCTTAAGTATGTTAAAGATGCATTAGGCAGTAGCAGTACATTGGTAATTTACCAGCAAGATTAATTATTGAAAACTCCCACATCTCACCCGACTCAAGGTCAAATCCACCAGATACAACTTAATAATATGATCAACAAAGTAAGATGAGAAGATCCATGTCAAGAAAATTAAGCAGGAATACTGGGGAGAAATTAGTCAAGTTGCACAGCACCTGCACCGAGCTACGCATAAAATTTTCTTAGTGTGCAAACAAACCTCAAAAGAAGAGAAGAGTGCATTAAATATGGCATGGCAAAAAGAAACCAACACACGGTGTCATTGGTGAAAAATGAATGTCTCGTGCAATATAACACAAGTGACCCAAATCCGAAACCGAAACCGAATTTTTTGGTTCGAATAGAACCGGTTATCCGTTTACTAATCGGTTAACCGGTAGTAAACGGATAACCGATTCAAAGATTAATAACAAAACTGGTTTCGGATACCGGTTAACCGTAAAAAACCGATAGTAAACGGATAACCGGTTCAAAGATTAATAACATAACCGGTTTCGGTTACCGGTTAACCGCAAAAAACCGGTAATCGAAACCGAATATATAACCAGTTTCGGTTACCGGTTAACCGCGACCCGATAACCGAACCGATTTTAAACGGTTTTTGGTTTTTACTATCCGAAACCGAAACCGAACCGCAAATCCACTATCCAAAACCGGATTTTGCGGTTCGGTTAATCGGTTAACCGCGGTTAACCGGTTTGAATTGCCATCCCTAAGCTCTACTCAAACCAATAGCTTCCAAATGGGCTGGTTGTTTTACTTTTTGATAGAAGTCTTCAACATCTACATTTTTCACTACGTTAATTGTCCCTCTTACAACAGGGAGTACCTGAACTTCTCTAGAAGAAGCTCGTGTGCAAGAAACAGTATATCCTTCATGTGGTAGTACGTCTTGTTGTTCCCCTCCACCTTCTTCTTTGGTTCTCGTGGAAAGATACCTTTTAGAATGCATAGTTTCCTGAACCAAATGCCAATATGAAGATTTTTTTAAAAAAAAATCAAAGAACTGAGGAAACAAACCAATCTTTTAGCTCTAGTCAGTAGTACCAAAATAAAATAAAAAATAAATACAAGGAAAAGAAAGGAAATTTCAACTCATGAACCCGCCGCCCTCACCTAAAAGTAGCTAGACTAACTTGAAGATAGTGAACTGCCTTCGTCCTGGTGATGTACTTGGCCGCGTTTCCCTCCTTCTTCTTTCCCTAAAGCAAAGCAACAAAATCAGAACTTTGAGTAAAATTACAAATTCGAGTCAAAAACGTCGAGAGAAGCAGAGAACAGAAGCACCATAGAGATTACCGCAGGCCTGTAATGCTTCGGCATCTTGACGGAGAAGAGAGAGGCTCCTCGTCCGCCGCCCTCGCCTCTGGTGTTGGTGGTCGGCTGGTTCTAATGGGACACGAACCAGGAAAAAAAAGGCTGGGTTTGCGAGGATTTTTAAGGCGGTGACAATTAGGGCCGACAGCCGATGCCTTTTAGCGGTTCAGAGCCGGCCCAATATAAACATTGGACCGGGTTTAATACCAGACTTCGACCTAACCCTATTGCCCGGTAAATTATCCAAATTGTTTCTTTCTATTGGATAGGATAACAAACGAGATTAAGAATGAGATCAAAGTTTTTTATCCGGTGCGCACGAATATAACACAAATTTTAAATTCTTATTTTCATATGATCGACAATATCATCTTATCATGTTTGTGCATGATGGTTACCAAAGATTATTTTATTTTAGGTTGTGGTTAGGCTAAGATCTACTATATGCTATTTAAGGGTTTATTTTTTACATGGTATAGTACTATCATGTATAGTATTAGCATGTATTAACTAACATATATAGTACTAATCTGGATTGTACTATTATTATATAGTGTTTGATGCAGATCATGTATAATGAACATATATAATTTACTTAGTATTTTAATTAATAAAATAATTTTTAACTCGTTAGTATTTTAATTAATGGAATAAACTTTTTTATAATGCAAAAATGTGTTGTGGTTAAAAAAAATATTTTTTATTAAAAAATATTTCATAGTTTTTTAAATTTTAAATTTAGTTTTATAGACTTTGTATAAAAGTCTCTAATGCATTACAGAGTATCTACTTTACGAAAATACCATTTCCACATAGATTATAATAATATAATATAATATAATATAATATAATATAATACCTTTTGCTCTCGTGTGTAGCTCGAAGAATGAGAAGAAAATATGAAGAGTCTAATTCTAATTTTTTTGTGCAGGCTAATGAAGAACTTTGTGAATATATTACTAATACACCTAACTTATGGGGTACTATTTCTAATGCATGTATTAGTTAATACCTCTTTTCAAATATTGCATAGTATTATTATTGTACTATATATGGGGCTTATACAGGATACCAAACGGCCCTAACTTGTATAATTATATATTGGGATGAATAGGTATGATTATTGTTTCATAGATGGTTATGTTGATTGAAAAACATTCAGCAAAAATTAACTTCTACTTAGAAAAAATAAAGTGGACAATTAAGAAAATTGATTAACATTGTATAACGTGGCATGATTAATTAGTCCATATGCTTAATTAATGCCATGGTGTGTTTTAGATAACTAAAACTTGGTTAACTTGAATGATTTTATACTTAGAAAAAGTTCGTCCCAAGTTATACTTAGAAATAATAACTCACATAAATCTTATTTACGGATGATTCAACTGTTAATATTTATATTCTATTTGGTTGACACAACTTCATTCATAGTAAAAAAAAAATATCGTTTGATTGACATACTTCCTCCAAAACATAAGAAGAACTTATCTAAGATGGGCCTAGATAAGTTATACTTTTTGCATTATATTTGATTGAAAAAATAATAATTTTATTCTCATATTTGTATTTAATGTTGAATTTATTATCAATATTATGATATTAGATAATTCAAAAATTATCGACATATATATTTATTTTTTCAGGAAAAGACATGTAGTTCTTTCATATTAACTATAAATAAAAAATTAATTTTCCCTATATAATAAATTATATACTATATTAATTATATATGAAAAATTATATTATATTTTTTATATACATGTTAAAATAATAATTAACAAATAAAATTTGATTTTTTTCATATATACTATATATATATATATATATATATGAAAAAAATATATATTACTTTTAAAAAAGAATAGTATATTGATCATATGATGTGTAGAAGTACTCATGTCAACCAAATGTATTGTGAAAAAGTTAATTCATAAAAAGTATAATTTTTCGTGAATTAACTTCTTATCAATCAAATACTTTTTTTGTATTTCTCAAAAAATATGTGTGAGAAATTAATTCATGAGAATTTAAATTTTATGCAAAAAAAATTACTTCTCAGGTTAATCAAACAAGACATTAATAAATATAATAATGCAAAAAAACTTAGGTTAATCAAACAAGACATTAATAAATATAATAATGCTAAAAAACTTAGTTATCATTTCATACGGTGATTGTAATTAGATTATTTTAATACTTTTATTAACTAAATTAACTATTATTACTAAATTATATTAAAAGTAATTTTTGAAAAAACTAGGACAGTTTCATTAACCGAATATACATTTTCAACTTTCCAATGGTAAATTATCCATCGAAATCAGTACATTTTTTTTATAACAAAAAAGTTTCTCTATATTCGTTGAAAAAACGATGGCCGTTTTCGTTAACCAAATACGTCTTCCAAAAACAAAATAAAAACTTCAAAGCGAAAACCGAAAATCTCATAATATATTTCGTTTTTGTAATAGCCGTTAAATTATTTTGTGTATACTTATTTCAGCGGGTTGCGTGTGACGCGAGATGGTGCGCGCGGGCTTGAGCATTGACGCTTAGCTTGAGGTGAGACCCAGATACTCTAGAATTTTTTTTAATTAAAAATTTAAATGATAAAATATTTTATGTGTCACGTATTTAAAGAGGACTTCAAGAGGAATCCAACGGTTCAATCGGATCCGAACTCGGACTTGGATTGGGTGAGATAGAGAAGATTTAGTGAACCACTTAAGTTAGGGACAGACTAGTAATTTCAGCCAAATTAAAAAAAATAAAAAATAAAAAAATAAAATACTTGAGCCCCTGGGGCGTACGGCCACAGTAGTGGCACGCAACCTGAGGCGCTTGGGGAGAGAAGGGCGACGACCAAGAATTGGAGCAGGGGTGTCCGATCCGGCCGAAACTTGCGAGTCGTCGGTGTCGAGCACCGATAGGCCATCCCTAGTCCTTGTCCTCTCCGATTTCTTTTCGGTGAGTGGTTTTCCCCTCTCTAAATTGGATTTTTGGAGTTTAGGGCAGCCGCCCTTTTTATGAAGAAAATCTAGAAACTTGTATTGCTTTAATTCTCCCTTGAATCGTGTGGATGATATGCATGTGATAGAGTTTTCCCTGAATTAAAATTATTTAGCATATACTGTCTTCATGTTGGAATTTCTCCTTTTTCACAAGTGCGCCCACTACCTTGAAAATTTTCTTCATGTGAATGGATTTTGGATTTTAAAGGATTCGAAGTTTTTGTTCTCAGCCGACACTTGTAGGAAGACTTTAATCGTTGTAGCAGCCGGCCCTATAGAAAACTTTATAGGGGAGGAATTCAATCCTTGTAATAGTCGATCATGCATATAAAATAAAAGAAAAAAAAATGAATTGATTTCCTTGTGGCAGTCGGCCATTGTAGGAAATATAAAGGATGAATTTGATCCTTTTGTAGCAGCCACTCACTGTAGGGGAGAAGAATTTAGTTATTTTCTTTGATGTGTGACCTTCATGATTTAAACTCTTGGTACCAATTGTGGGTGGAATTTCTTGGTGTTGATGAAATCCTAAGTATGGGATTTCTTGATTTAAACTGTATGAGCAATATCCACGTTGTACAAGTATATTAGCAAGTTTGTTGAATCCTAGGGCTATTTTCCTTTGTGATTGCATGCTTAAGGTGTATGGAATGTGAGAGTTGGATTCATTTTCTTCTTGTTAATTGTTAAAATATTATATCTATACTACGCTGAAAATATGTGGTTGAATTTGAAATTTCATTGATTGAAATGCTAAAATTTTTCCTATGTAAGTGTGCAAAAATTTCATTATAGGTAAGCTGAAATTTGATTGATTGAAATGCTGAAATTATTTCGTATGTATGCTAAAAGTAATGGTGCAGGAATAGCTTGTTGTTTGTTGAAATTTGTCATGTTTGCTGAAAATGGAGTTAAGTACATGCTGAGATTGATTTTGTTGTTAGGATGCGAGTTTACTGTGTAAAATATCGATGTAACCTATCAATCTTCCTGTAAGCTAGGGTTTGGGAATTTAGAAACTATTTGATGACCTGAACAGTAATATACGAGGAGTAAACAGAGAGTTACAGTAGGTTGAAATTTGTCGGTGTGTATGTTCAACAGGCCGAATTGCGAGCCCCGTACGATATTTTCCCGGCTTGCTGTAAATACTAGAAATTTATCCTGATATCGTTAGTAAAAATTAAACCTTTACATGTTGACATTCATGGGGGCCGAGAGGTGAGCATCGCGCACGAGATGATATTGGGCCGATGGGCCAAGTGGTTCGCATCATGCACGGGATGGCTATGGGCCACGTGCAGGCCGAGTGGTACGGACAACGTACTAGCGAGCATGGGTCGGAGGCCCTTCCTAGACCAGTGACCCGAGTAGAGATACAGTGGGTACTGGTTCTAGAGGGTCTTCCTAGGCCAGTGCACCCGAGGGGGAGAGGCTGTTGGACACTGAGTCTAGAGGGCCTTCCTAGATAAGTGAAACTGAGAAAAGTAGCTAATTGGGATTCAGAATTTAGAAAGTGTTTTCCGTAGAGTCGGATGAGATTTTATTCCTTACATAAATAACTTGGGGCCTTCCTAGACCAGTGCACTCGAGGGGGAGAGGCTATTGGACATTGAGTCTAGAGGGCCTTCCTAGATCAGTGAAACTGAGAAAAGTAGCTAATTGAGATTCAGAATTTAGAAAGCATTTTCCGTAGAGTCGGATGAGATTTTATTCCTTACATAAATAACTTGGCATCCGCACTCACTTGATATATTGTATGAATTGCCATTACTGGATTCCATTTCCTAAGGATTGGGAAACCATTCACTGAATTTTATACTCACTTTTACTCTCATGTTTGTTTTGCAGAGCGTGACCCTGAGGTATGGCGCAACTGATGGGGACGGACTCCGTTAGCGATCTCGTGAGCTGGTTGGCGTAGTCGAGTCTAGTTGAGTCGAATCTTGTTTGAGAACTGAGACATTATAGTCTTTAGAGTGTCCTTGAGTCGTTTTAACTTTTAGTTGAATCATTTTATGAGATATTTATCATGTGGATTATGTCTTTGTCACTGAGTTGCTATCGACTATTCCTTAGTTATGTTATAAACACTTTGTAGAGGCCGCCGTCGAGGTAGAGGTAGAGGCCGCACTGGGGATCGGGGCCGTGGTCGTCCAGCCCAAGAGAGGGCAGAGACGGACCCCCCGAGTGGCGCAGTTAGAGGCCCAGGTGGCCGAGTTAACTGAGACGCTTCGTAAGGAGCGAGAAATGAGGCAACAATCGCCTCAACCCGAGCCAGTTACACCAGTAGCTCCAGTGACTGAGGAGTTAGTGCCACCTGTGATTGGGGCAGAGTATCATCATGAGGTAGCGGGCCTTGAGATTCCTTATGAGAGGTTTGTTAGATTGAGGCCCCTAGAGTTCACTGGTACCAACCCGACAGCAGATGTCACAGAATTCCTCAGTGATTGTTATGCGTTCTGTCAGGTGCTAGGGTATTCATATGAGGTGGCAGCACTCATGGTGGGCTTACAGATGAGGGGACCGGCCAAGGAGTGGCTCAAGACCTGGGAGGCCCGCAGGGGGAACCTTACACCACCCCCTAAATAGGACGAGTTTAAGGTCGTAGTGATAGAGCGGTATCTGCCAAGGAATGTCCATGAGAGGCGGGCAAGAGAGTTTGAACAGTTGCGCCAGACAGGCGGGATGACAGTTCAGCAGTATGGGATGGAGTTTACTAGGCTGTCCCGCTACCACCCTACCTTTGTAGCCACTAAGACGGCTATGGTCAGATGATTTGTGGAGGGACTACGACCTCAGATTGGTCGCTTGATTCACTATACTCAGGGCACATCTTTTGCTGAGGCAGTTGATAAAGCGATGCGTAAGGAAGTTCTAGTACCTACAGAGCGCCCTGAGGGGCACTCGAGGAAGAGGTCAAGATCTGATGGACCAGTGGGGCCACATGCCCATTCTGAGGGCGTCGTCACGAGGCAAGTTCCACAGTTGAGAAGAGGACAGAGTATGGTTAGAGGTCGCTCAGGGTCGAGTTCTGTATAGAGGACACCTACAGGGGATACATCTCTGTCGAGGAGGCCTGAGGCACCGCCGTCTTGAGGATAGTGTGGCAGATGGCACTGGAGTGTATGTTATGGTCGTTCAGAAGCCTGTTTCAGATGCGGTCAGCATGGGCACTTCAAGAAGGATTGTCCAGTCAGTGGGGGTCAGGGAGCAGCCCATTCACGAGGAAAAGCACTGGTGTCTGCAGCTTAAGTGGCTCAGAGGGGTCAGACCCAGGGCAGAGGGCAGCGACCGAGTACTTCTGGGAAGGCTCCTGCTCGGGTTTTCTCATTTACACTAGACGGCGCTAAGGCGTCGAACGCCGTGGTAGCAGGTACACTTTTAGTTGGTTCTGCTAGTGCATACGTTTTATTTAACCCAGGAGCTACTCATTCTTTTGTATTTGCTTCATTTGCACCCTTATTATTAAGAGAATAAAAAGTGCTTGAGACACCGCTTGTGGTGTCAACGCCTATGGGCGATACGGCTGTAGCTGATTTGATCTTTCATGATTGTGAAGTGTATGTTTGTGACTACCTCCTAGCAGCTAATCTGATTCTACTTCCGTTACTAGAGTTGGATGTCATTCTGGGTATGGACTGGCTAGCTGTCCATTATGTGAAGGTGGGCTGTAGGGCTAAGACAGTTATATTTACTAAGCCGGAGTTGCCGCAGCTTATCTTCCAGGGTGACAGAAAAGGGGACCCTTGTAGGGTGATTTCAGCCCTGAAGGCTCGGAAGTTACTCTGTGGAGGCTGTCGGTCCTTCCTAGCTTTTGTATCTATAGCGGATGAAATCGGAGGTCCGACTATAGGGTTGAGAGAGACTTCGGTGATTTGTGAGTTCCCTGACGTGTTCCCTGAGGAACTTCTGGGGTTACCACCAGACAGGGAGATTGAGTTCTGCATTGAGTTGCAACCGGGGGTGAAATCGATATTTGTTCCTCCATATCGGTTGGCGCCGTCCGAGCTGAGGGAGCTCAAGGGCCAGCCACAGGAGCTCATGGACTTGGGTTTCATTTGCCCAAGTGTATCTCCGTGGGAAGCTCCAGTACTCTTTGTTAAGAAGAAGGATGGGTCAATAAGGATGTGCATTGACTATAGACAGCTAAATAAGATTACCATCAAAAACCGATACCCGTTATCGAGGATTGATGACCTGTTCGATCAACTTCAGGGGGCATAGTGGTTCTCTAAGATTGACTTGAGGTCTGGATATAACCAGCTGAAGATCCGAGATCAGGATGTGCCTAAGACAACTTTTCGAACGAGATACGGCCATTATGAGTTTTTAGTCATGTCCTTTGGGCCGACTAATGCATCTGCCACTTTCATAGACCTGATGAACCGTGTGTTCAAAGAGTAATTGGACAAATTCGTGATTATTTTTATTTATGATATTCTGGTATACTCTAGGAGCA
This sequence comes from Canna indica, assembly GCA_034359265.1. Lineage (NCBI taxonomy): Eukaryota > Viridiplantae > Streptophyta > Magnoliopsida > Zingiberales > Cannaceae > Canna > Canna indica. The sequence goes on from CP136891.1 coordinate 38,398,795, forward strand.
AAGAGGAGCATAGTGAGCACTTGAGGACAGTTCTAGCGACTCTCAAGGAGTACCAGTTTTATGCTAAGTTCTCCAAATGTGAGTTCTGGATGGAAAGTGTAGGATTCCTGGGGTATGTGGTGTCCCGAGAAGGGGTCAAGGTAGATCTCGACAAAATTGAGGTAGTTTAAAATTGAGAGAGGCTGACTAGTGTATCTGAGATACGTAGTTTCTTGGGTCTAGCGGGGTATTACCGAAAGTTCATGGAGAACTTCTCTCGGATTGCAGCCCCCCTAACCCGATTGACTCAGAAAAAGGTTAAGTTTGCCTGGGATGACAGATGTGAGGAGAGCTTTTAAAAGCTCAAGGACTGCCTGACGTCGGCACCTATACTTGCCTTACCGTCGGGGTATGCGGTTTCATCGTATACTGCGATGCCTCGAGAGTAGGCTTGGGATGCGTCCTTATGCAGTACAACAAGGTCATTGCCTATGCGTCATGGCAATTGAAAAATCATGAGAAGAATTACCCGACGCATGATCTGGAATTGGCGGCAGTGGTGTTTGCTTTAAAGCTCTGGCGCCATTACTTGTATGGTAAGGCCTATGAGATCTACACAGATCATAAGAGTCTTCAGTATCTGTTGATACAGAAGGAACTGAATTTGAGGCAAAGAAGATTGCTTGAGCTGCTTAAAGATTATGACTGCACCATAATGTACCACCCTGGTAAGGCGAATGTTGTTGCTGACGCCTTGAGCAGGAAATCCATGGGTAGCCTTGCACACCTGGCGGTTGAGAGGAGATCTCTAGCCAGAGAGTTGGCGACATGCATGGATGGCGGCTCTGTAATTTTAGTGTTTGACACTGGGGATATGGTGGCACATTTGCAGGTGCAGTCTACCTTAGTTGAGATGCTTTGTTCAGCTCATAAGGAGGATGCTTTTTGCGCGATGACTAGAGACTTTGTATTAAGAGGGGATGCAAATGATGGGTTTCAGATCGATGCTGAGGATGTCTTGAGATTCAAGGACAAAATTGTGGTACCCGATATGGCTGAAGTGAATAGGCAAGTTCTTGAGATAGGCCACCGCTCTTCGTACACCATGCACCCAGGGGCCACGAAGATGTACCGTGACCTGCAGCAGCATTATTGGTGGAAAGGAATGAAGCGGGAATTGACTGAGTATGTGTCCAAGTGCTTGACCTGTCAACAGGTTAAGGCATATCACTTGAGACCTACGGGGTTGCTCCAAAACTTAGATATACCTGAGTGGAAGTGGGAGAAGATCACTATGGATCTGGTGACCAGTTTGCCGAGATCGAGAGGAGGTCATGACTCCATATGGGTCGTGGTGGATCGCCTGATCAAGTCAGCACATTTTATTCCGGTCAAGATAACCTTTTCAGCGAAGTAGTATGCTAGGCTTTTTCTGGACCGAATAGTGGCGTACCACGGGATTCCGGTGATGATCCTTTTTGATAGGGGCACCCAATTCACCGCTCGGTTCTGGCAATCCTTCCAGGAAGCCGTGGGTACTCAGGTCCGATTTAGTACAGTCTTTCACCCTCAGACTGACGGGCAATCAGAGAGGACTATCCAGACATTGGAAGATATGTTGCGAGCATGCGTGTTGGATTTTGAGGATGGTTGGGAGAGGTACTTGCTGCTAGTAGAGTTTGCATATAACAACAGCCACCACAGTAGCATTGGCATGGCTCCGTTTGAGGCCCTTTATGGGCGGAGGTGTCGGTCTCCAGTAGGATGGTTCGAGGCGAGTGAGACTCAAGCGTTAGGGCCAGACTTGGTTCATGATGTTGTGGAAAAGGTGAAGGTGATAAAGTACCGATTATTGGCAGCTCAAAGTCGGCATAAAATGTATGCTGATGGTAGATCAAGGGACTTAGAATTTACGGTGGGGGACTTGGTGTTCCTCAATGCGTCGCCCATGAAAGGAGTGGTGAGGTTTGGCAAGCGAGGGAAACTAAGTCCCAGATTCATTGGACCGTTTCCCATTCTTGGTCGGAGAGGGGCGGTGGCGTACGAGCTTGCCTTACCGCCTAGCATGAGCAGGGTTCACCACGTGTTTCATATCTCTATGCTGAAGCGATATGTTAGAGATGATTCTCATGTGCTTGAGACTACTGCGATTGAAGTTGACGCAACTATTTCTTATGAGGAAAAGCCTGTAGAGATTCTGGACAGGCAGGTTCAGAAATTAAGATCTAAGGAGGTTCCCTTGGTAAAGATGCGATGGGAACACCATTTGGGCGACGAGACGACCTGGGAATTGGAAAAGGATATGATGGAGAAATATCCCCAGTTTTTCATTGGAGATGGTAAGTTCTTCTTTTATTCCCTAAATTCGAGGACGAATTTTTTTAAGGGGGGAAGATTGTAATACCCACTAAATTATTTTGTGTATACTTATTTCAGCGGGTTGCGTGTGACTCGAGATGGTCCGCGCGGGCTTGAGCATTGATGCTTAGCTTGAGGTGAGACCCGAATACTCTAAAAATTTTCTTAATTAAAAAATTAAATGGTAAAATATTTTATGTGTCACGTATTTAAAGAGGACTTCGAGAGGAATCCAATGGTTCAATCGGATCTGAATTCAGACTTGGATTGGGTGAGATGAAAGTTTAGTGAACCACTTAAGTTAGGGGCAAACTAGTAATTTCAGCCAAATAAAAAAAACATAAAATAGCTGAGCGCCTGGGGCGTACGACCATAGTAGCCGCACACAACCCGAGGCATTTAGGGAGAGAAGGGCGGCGACCAAGAATTGGAGTGGGGGTGTCCGATCCGGTCGGAACTTGCGAGTCATCGACGTCGAGCACCGCTAGGCCTTCCCTACTCCTTGTCCTCTCCGATTTCTTTCCAGTGAGTGATTTTCCCCTCTCTAAATTGGATTTTTGGAGTTTAGGGCAGCCGCCCTTTTTATGAAGAAAATCTAGAAACTTGTATTGCTTTCTCCCTTGAATCGTGTGGATGATATGCATGTGATAGAGTTTTCCCTGAATTAAAATCATTTAGCATTTACTGTCTTCATGTTGGAATTTCTCCTTTTTCACAAGTGTCGCCCGCTACCTTGAGAAATTTCTTCATGTGAATGGATTTTGGATTTTGGATTTTAAAGGATTTGAAGTTTTTGTTCTCAGTCGACACTTGTAGGAAGACTTTAATCCTTGTAGCGGCCGGCCCTATAGTAAATTTTAGAGGGGAGGAATTCAATCCTTGTAACAGCCGACCATGCATATAAAATAAAAGAAAAAAAATGAATTAATTTCCTTGTGGCAGTCGACCATTGTAGGAAATATAAAGGAGGAATTTGATCCTTTTATAGCAGCCACTCACTATAGGGGAGAAGAATTTAGTTATTTTCTTTGATGTGTGACCTTCATGATTTAAAACTCTTCGTACCAATTGTGGGTGGAATTTCTTGGTGTTGATGAAATCCTAAGTATGAGATTTCTTGATTTAAACTATATGAACAATATCCATGTTGTACAAGTACATTAGCAAGTTTGTTGAATCCTAGGGCTATTTTCCTTTGTGATTGCATGCTTAGTGTATGGAATGTGAGAGTTGGATTCGTTTTCTTCTTGTTAATTGTTAAAATATTATATCTATACTACGCTGAAAATACGTGGTTGAATCTGAAATTTCATATATTGAATGTTGAAATTTTCCCTATGTAAGTGTGCAGAAATTTCATTATAGGTAAGCTAAAATTTCATTGATTGAAATGCTAAAATTATTTCCTATGTATGCTGAAAGTAATGGTGCAGGAATAGCTTGTTGTTTGCTGAAATTTGTCATGTTTGTTGAAAATGGAGTTAAGTACATGCTGAGATTGATTTTGTTGTTGGGATGCGAGTTTACTGCGTAAAATATCGATGTAACCTATCAATCTTCCTCTAAGCTAGGGTTTAGGAATTTAGAAACTATTTGATGACCTGAATAGTAATATACGAGGAGTAAACAGAGAGTTACAACAAGTTGGAATTTGTCGGTGTGTATGTTCAACGGGCCAAATTGCGAGCCCCGTACGACATTTTTCCGGCTTGCTGTAAATACTAGAAATTTATCCTGATATCGTTAGTAAAAATTAAACCTCTACATGTTGACATTCATGGGGCTGAGAGGTCACTACTAGAATAATAGGCATCAGCAACGGCCTATTGCTACGGACTCAGCGGCCGTTGCTATTAATGTTATCAGCAACGGCCGCGCCGTTGTAATAGAGCCGTGACAGAAAGTCGCGTTGCTGATAACTTAGCAACGGATCAGCAACGGCCGCTGAGTCCGTAGCAACGCCGTTAGTAAAACCCCGTCGCTAAGCCGTTGCTGTAGGTCATCAGCAACGGCTTTTGATAAACTTTTAGCAACGGCTTTCCCACGGACAGCCGTGGGAAAGCCGTTGCTGATGATGTGAACCTGGAAACGAAAAAAATTAAAATTTCAAATTTCCATTGATACATTGATACATTTATCTGATACATAACTCACACACCCATACCCTCATACACACATTCATTCACACATCACAAACACACCAAGATATACATCAAAACAATTATATTTATATTGATAATTATCCACGATAGTATAAAAACAATTCAAATGCAAAATTGAAGTATCAATATCCAAACAAAATAAGTTAAACAAGTTCAATATCTCAGTAACAAGTTCAATATCCAAACAAAAAATCTCACGATCACGATGGAGGATGGTCTGGATCATATGGCGGGGTCTGGAGTGCTTGAGTGTACACCGGCGTGGACTGACTCGAGGACGATGGATTAGATGATGCCGAAGAGATGCCTGCTTCGGGATGACCTGACATGTTGCGTAGCATAGCATGCATCTCCTCCATCATCTGACTCTGACGCGCGACCGTCTCCTCTAGAGTCCTTATTCTGCTACTATGATCATAACTGGATCTAGAGGTGGACGACCGCTCACCAGCGACCGGAGGGGTCGGTGCCCCAAGTGGCCCTAGCACGGCTCGCGCATGACCACTATCTGCGAAGCCATATACGCGGCCATGGTCCCAGCCACCTGCGGCCTCGACCCACGATGCTGCGTCAAAGTCCTCGGGGGTACCCCCGCGCTGCACCACCGTCTGGCTGTAGGTCTCCTACTCGAGTTTGATTTATTGTTTAATATTTATCATAAAACTTAAATTATAAATATATAATGAATAATTTAAACAAATATATAATTACCATAATGTATGCAGCGCGGTTGTGGATGTACTCCCCCATCCCATGTTCTCGACGGTGAGTCCGCTCAAACACCGCCATCGTGGAGGGTCGCTGGACACTCCCGTCATCCGACACCGTCGTCTACATTTACAAAACAAATACATTAATTAGTACACATAATAACAAATAAAATATATAATTAAAAGATATACTTACCATACGGTTTGCGTGCACTGCAAATGCAACATAGCCGCCGGTGTGACGCGCTGCTCCCCCCGACATGCGATTTCTAGCCGCATTCCGAGAAACCTCCTGCCATCGATCCGTCGACCATATCCCCACGAGCTGGTCCCATATATCCGGAGTAATGCAACCGGGGCCGTATCCCCGAGTCTCCGCGATGTTAGTGGTCCTAGCTCGGGCCATCGCTTGGAACCGAGCCTGCCCCAGCTGCCCGTTGTACCTTGCTCGGGAAATAGCCTCCCAGGCAGCGTAAATGAAGGGCCTCTGGTCCTCGGCCCATGTATAGCGAGCCTGCAAAATAATAATATCAGTACCAATATTAATATATCATCATGCATGTAAAAAATAATAATAATACGTGCCTCAAAATCGCGCCATAACATGTCGACGTGCTCGCTAGGCACGTGAGACCACGTAGGCCATGCCCCGTGCATGTATCGTCGAATAGTAGAAGAAATGCTCCTCGGCACTTCTTCTTGCTTGAACCTACACAACAAAAATAAATTTTAATATTATATTATGATATAATGAATTTGTAATGATTCATAATTCATGATATATTACCGCTCCCCAATCACGCTAATCAATCTACGTGACTCTGTGGCTGGTGGAGGCTGCCACCTGTTCGGCCCGCGTGGCCGCCTGCGTCTGGATGTACTAGCCTCGGCAGTATCATCCTCATGAGGATCAGCAACAGGAGGATCAGCAGCATGAGTAAGTGCTGGAGTCTCACCGATCGGAGACTCCGAAGCTCTCCTGCGTCGATAACCACGACCAGACATATCTGTCGAACAGACATATAATCAGATTATTGTATAAATAGTAGAGATATATTTAATAAAATATATACTTTACAATTATTCTTCATCATCTGAATAATAGTCTTCGAATTCTTCTTCTTCTTCCTCTTCTTCCTCTTCTTCATCTCCAGCTTCGTCATCATCAGCATATTCAACTTCTAATTGAATTGACGTTATGTCTGCATCCTCGAGTATTCCATTCGGGATTTATGTTATTCGTACTGCACTTACATTTTTATTTTAACTGTTAACTAATTATTCTAAATTTCGGCAGCATCTCCCTACAGTTCTCCGAATACGCATATCATCTGGGCGCGTATCGAAGAACAAGAGAGATGTTGCCGAAATTTAGAATAATTAGTTAACAGTTAAAATAAAAACGTAAGTGCAGTACAAATAACTATATTCCTAAATTATCCAATCAGGGACAATTCAAGAATTGTACGTCGTATAAAAGATCATCTACTTCTTTTACACGAACATACAATCCCCGAACAGATCTAAGGTTTTTCTAAATCATATCCGACTCGTCGATGCGTACGTGAAACATATCAACTCATCGGATGGATGATTATTTTCTAAATGTTTCGAGACAGTTCGAGTCCATATTGGATGATTTCAGCGCGCGTCCGAAGTGGGCGATTCCGGCGTGTGTCCGAAGTGGACGATTTCGGCGCGCGTCCGAAGTGGACGATTTCGGCGCACGTCCGAAGTGGATGATTCCGGCGCGCGTCCGAAATTAATCTAAACCCTAATAATTAATCTAACAAATTAAACAATTAATCTAAACAATTAATTAACAATTATAAAACAATTAATTAACAATTATAAAACAATATAAAATATATATATAATTATAAATTCCGGCGCCGGAGTCCACCCTCCGGCGCCGGCGTAAAGTGGCCGGACACACTGTCCGGCCACTGTACAAGGTCCGGCGGCGGCCATCGGCCGACCGCCGCCGGCCGAAACCCTAGAAATAGGGTTTCGGTCGGATTGATTCCCGCCGGCCGCAACGGGAAGAGACGGCCGGCCGACGAGGCATACCTGAACAAGTCGGCAGCAGCGGGAGGAGGAAGAGGCGTCGTCGGCGTCGGCAGCAGCGGCAACGGCGGCGAGAGGCGAGAGCAGCAGCGGCGGCGGCAGCAGCGGGAGGAAGAAGGGTCGGGCGCGACCGGTGCCCTATATAAACTTATCAGCAACGGCTCACTCGCCCGTTAGAAAGCCGTTGCTGATAAGTTATCATCAGCAACGGCTCACTTGTCCGTTAGAAAGCCGTTGCTGATAATTAAAATATCAGCAACGGCTCGCCTTTCCGTCAGAAAGCCGTTGCGGATAATTAAAATAATCCGCAACGGCTCGGGTGTCCGTTAGAACGCCGTTGCAGATACAAATATCTGCAACGGCTCGGGCGGCCGTAAGAATGCCGTTGCAAATAGCAACGGCTTGAACGGCCGTTGCTGATAGCCATTGCTGAAGACCAAGTTTCTAGTAGTGGGTGCGCATCGTGCATGAGATGATATTGGGCCGATGGGCCAAGTGGTGCGCATCGCGCACGGGATGACTATGGGCCGCGTGCAGGCCGAGTGGTACGCACAGCGTACGAGCGAGCATGGGTCGGAGGGCCTTCCCGACCGAGTGGGTACTGGTTCTAGAGAGCCGTCCTAGACCAGTGACCCGAGTAGAAATACAGTGGGCACTGGTTCTAGAGGGCCTTCCTAGGCCAGTGCACTCGAGGGGGAGAGGCAGTTGGATATTGAGTCTAGAGGACCTTCCTAGATCAGTGAAACTGAGAAAAGTAGCTAATTGAGATTCAGAATTTAGAAAGCATTTTTCGTAGAGTCGGATGAGATTTTATTCCTAACATAAATAACTTGGCATCCACACTCACTTGATATATTGTATGAATTGCCATTACTGGATTCCATTTCCTAAGGATTGGGAAACCATTCACTGAGTTTTATACTCATTTTTACTCTCATGTTTGTTTTGTAGAGCGTGACCCTGAGGTACGGCGCAGCTGATGGGTTAGGCTTCGAAGTGTTTGACTGCACTCTAGCCGGTCACGTGACTCAATTTTGGGGCGTGACATTTTTTTTCAAAATAAAATGAGCATTTACCCAAAATCATAATATGAATCCGAGAATTTTCGAATCCATGATCCAAAAATTCTCGGATCCATAATTTTTAATCCAAAAATACCAATTTTACCCTCGAATTTTGCACATACAGACCCGATTATTTGGGGATAATTTTTACCAACCAAAATGCAACCTAAATGTATACTTTTATATAATTAGCAAGGTTGTTAAACTCGAGAGTTTAAGTAAACTCGTGGAGCCTCCGTAAACTCGACTCGTAAACTCGTAAGAGTTTACCTGATATTAAAATAATATTAAAAAATATTTTACTATAAAAATATAAATCTAATATAATATGAAAATCATAATTAAGACGCAGTTCAACTCCCTAATAAAGCACAAATAAAGATAAAATATAAGAGTACAAGTCTAATACATACATAATGAAGCATTCTAAGTCCATAATAAAACACACACAATTACTCAAAGATAAAAATATAAAAGTACAAGTTCAATCCATAATAATTATCATCAAATCAAGTTCATCCGAGTTTATCACGAGTTTGACCGAGTTTACTCGCGAGTTTGACCGAGTTTGTGCGAGTTTACCGAGTTTACCCCGAGTTTACCCAGAAACGAGTTTGAGTGCGAGTTAGCTCGATTTTGATACTTGGGATCGTAAACTCGTCCGAGTTTACGAGTTAACTCGCGAGTTTAACAGCACTGATAATTAGCTAGATTATTGAATGGAGATCAATATCAACTATGTTATATATGATTTGGTTCAAAGTATCATGTTTCATGGATAAATCTATGGGTTGGTTTCAAAAAGAAAGAAAATAATCAAAATTTAATTTTTGTTGAAGGACCAAAGTATAAATACTATTGTATCAATATCAATGGACTAAAATATAAAATGATAATAATTGTCTATTGCAGTAGAAGAGGGCTACCAAGATATTTTTTTTCTCCCCAATTTCCAGTGGTATCAAAGCGATGTTTCTAAATACCCACAAAAAATTCTCTGTTGATCATTGTTCACAATCATTGTTCATGTGAACAGTGATCTTCCTGTTCACGCTAGGGGCGCTTTAATCCGCGTCAGATCGCGTCTCCAGCTTCCCAATCGGCTTCCCAGATCGTGTCACGCGATCTCGTCTTCTCTTCACATCACGTGAACCGCGATCTCTGGTATTCTGCAATCGTCTCTCTTCCTGGTTTTCGCGATCAACACTGGTTTCTTCCTTACAGTTGCCTTCTCTAGTATTCTGAATCTGTCGCCTTCTCTTCCGAATCTGCTGCCTTCTCTTCCGAATCCGCCGCCTTCTCTAGTATTCTCGATTGCATCCGAGGACGCGATCAAGGATCTCAGCCCAATCTGGACGCGATCAAGGATCTCAGACATTGAATCAATCTCGGGTTCATTGAATCAATCTATGTCGATTGCCAACCGGGACTTCTTAATCTGATTTGCGTTGGGCATCTCTCCGCACACGTGCAGCGCCACGTTGTATCTGCTCCATCTCCTTTGCTGAGTTATATTCTACACGTCAACTTTTGCACGATGAAGCAACTTCAACGAGTGCGGAAGTTCCTTGTGCTGTGAGATATCTCTTATTGCAATCGCCGGCTGTGAGTACCTTGTGCAATCGCCGCCTTCTCTAGTATTCTGAGTGCGTCTAGTATTCTGAGTTTGCATTGCATCGAGCAGATTGATTTCAATCAAATTCCACTTGGCTGTAGTTACTCTTTGATTTGGTGAAATTGTTAGGCTCTTACTTTTTTGCTTTATTGTGAAGTACATCGTGATTAAAAAGGAAATTTAAGAGCTATCATTCACCCTAAGCAATAATCATGTACTCTATTATATCATCATCTTCATCGAACATATTTTCTTCGGTTGTTGCCCCTATCAATGTGTCTTTTGCTGTCACTATTCCATTATTTTATATGGAGTCTGGGAGTTATCGATCTGCTCTTGTCGTCCAGTCTCCTCTTCATTCTCGTCTTGCTTATCAACTTGGCTCTGCAAGGGGTTGTGGTGGACGCAAACGTGGTCATAATTCTTGTCAAGGCCGCCTTAAGTGCACACATTGTGGGAAGATGAGTCATGATAAGGATCATTATTACTCATTACATGGTTATCCCATGGTCATCCATCACACACTATTGATCTAGTATAGTCTGAGTAAATTGCTGCGTTACATATAAAAAATGTGTTAAAAAATATATAATAAAGCTTAGTGCCATGGTTAAGCTATTTCAAATAAAACTAAAGGTCCAAGTTCAAAACTCACCCCTAGCCATTAATTTTTAAAATTAAATTTTCAACCTTTAAAAAATTAAATTTAAATATTTAAATTAAATATTTAATTATTCGGGCCGCCCCCAAGCCCGACCCGGCCTAAGCCCGAATGGGCGGGCTGGGGCCCCGACTGGGCCTGTCCGCAGCGCATTCGGGCCGTGCAAGGCACGGCCCGAAGGTGGCCGAGCGTGCTTGGGCCGGCCCAGGCACGGCCCATTGCCACCTCTAACCTCAATTGAACACCTCCATTCTCATGTTCCACACATATGTAGCAGGCAGTCACAAGAGGAGAACAACCCTAGTTAGGGGTGTTCACGGGTCGGGTCGGGTCGGGTTTAGAAAAAAAATCGATCCGACCCAACCAAGTATAATCGGGTCGGGTTGAAAAATTTTCACCTCTCAAACCCGACCCAACCCAACCTAGGTCGGGTCGGGTAGTCGGATTTACCCGTTTAGGAAAAAAATGAGTTTTTAATAATAATTTTTTTAAAAAATAAAAATAAAATTTTTAAATAAAATTAAAAAAATATAAAAAAATTCGGGTAATAGGTCGGGTCTCGGGTCATCGGGTTTTAAATATTGAAACCCGGACCCGACCCGATTATAATCGGGTTTTTAATGTGGGACTATTGTTGCATCCCATATAACCAAATGGTAAGTTATTTTTGAGAAGTTTCCAATGTGGGACTATTATTGCATCTCATATAACCAAATTGAGACACTTTGAAAAAATATATCCCTAATTGGGAAAATTGAGACGCCATGAAAAAAACGCGTCCCTAATTTTTGAGACGCTCAAAATAAAGCATCCCTAATTGAAAAAAAAATTGAGACGCTATGTTAAAATATGCCTCTAATTATAGTTGAAAAAATAACACTTTTTAAAGCGTTCCAAATAATAAAAATTTTAAAAAATTTGACAATGCTAATAAAAGCGTCCCAGAATTACGTTCAGACTCTTTTTTTTCTAGTGAAGAGGGTAGATACAAACCTTTGAGACATGGTTGAATAGGGCAATAGAAACTCCTACTGCAGCCATCTCAACTGAAACTGTGTTTGGTTGAGGAAGTATAAAAATATGATCGGAAGAAAAAAAAATTGACCAAGAAGTTTGGAATATTATTACTATCCAACAAAATATCAACAGAAAAATGGTAATTACCGAAGTTCTACAAACTGAAGAAGATGCTCTGCCGAAAATTTAAGAATTACAAATGTTCATTTGAATACTGGCATGTCATCTATGAATACTGGCATGTTCATTTTTTTTCTTTTAACATTTGGTTTATTCATCTATGAAAAACAACATTTGGTTTATTTATTATGATGTAATTATGTAGTCTTCCTCGAGAATGTAAGCATATAGAAAGAGTACCAGAAACATGAATACGGAATCAAATTGAAAAATTTAGAGTTCAAGAGCTTCTATATATATGAACAAAAAAGCATATGCATAGGCTGTGTCATTTATCATAACCTAGAATCAACAAGAGATGACATTTGGGATAAAAAAAGAAAACAAAAGGAAAAAAGGAAAAGAGCATTAAGATATATGGTTGAAAGAATTCATTAGAATACTCAGAAAACATATTGCTTATAACTGATTGCATACTTTCTTGGAAAAAAAGATGATTTTGTGTACAATGAAATTAGAAGCATTTTCAAGCTAATTCTCCTGTTCAAGTAAGAGAAATTACAAGACTATAGTTTCCAAACCTAGCCTGCCAATGAATATAGTGTTGACCAGAGAAGCAAGTGGATCAGCTGCTATAAAAATCCTCAGAATTTCCTTTCCAATGTCATCCAACCTGAACACACGCCTGAACGAGGAAGAAAATCACACGTTAGTTTCTTAAGATTGGCTTACATTTCCTCCTTCTGTTAACTTCCTCCCTCCCTTCCGCTCTCTATTTTTCTCTCCTCTTCCAGTTCCTCATTTCCTTTCCTTCGCTCCCTCATCCTCATCCTCAATCTCCTCCGGTTCTTCTCCCGCCATGTTCTCCCCCCCCCCCCCCCCCCCCCCCCCCCACACCCCCCACCAAACCTTTCCTCTGTTGGGAATAGATCTAGCGCAATAGACAAAAAATAAAAAGAAAATGAAACACACAGAATAACACACAAGATTTACGTGGTTTAGCGAAAACTGTCTACTTCCACGACCGCACTAGAAGTTTTCACTATTAGGATTTTCAAAAAAAGTACAAGACAAATATTACATGTGAGTTTATATAGGATTTGGGCAACATAAAAGGATTTGGGCAGATCAGTCGCCACACATCCTAACAATCTTCCACTTGGAGACTAGTCTAGGGATACCAACAATACTCACATAAACTTTCTCTTCTTGTACAAGATCCATCCACTTCTAGTGCGACACCTCCTCTTCACTAACCATGGAGGCATAACCTCAGCTTATCAGTAGTGACGACTTTGGTCAACATATCTGCAGGGTTATTTGATCCAATAATTTTCTTATTTCTTCAACCTTTTTCTTCCGCGCTTCGTTTTCGGGTTCCGACTTTCGACGCGCATCAACTTGGAGAGCTTTCATGTGTTCCTTGAGCTCGTCCAATACATCTTTGTCGCACACGTCGATCTTTGAGAGATTTTCGCGACGAACCCGAGCACGATGATCAATGTCCTTCCGATTTATCGATTTCTCCGATTTTTTCGATCGAGGACATCAAACGCTGCTGATATGGAACCTGAAATATATTCTTAATGAAATCATTAGTCACATGTTTGTTATCATCAAAACCATCAAAATCGAGATTAAGACTAAGGTTGAAAATCTAAAGCCAACAATCTCCCCCTTTTTGATGATAACAAACATCCTTAAGAAAATATATAATCATTAAAGCACAAGGATATCAACTAAGGGAATTCTCCCCCTATCAACATGCATATCTATATAATTAAACTCCCCCTATTTATATGCATGGATTTCTTATATTTTCCTCCCCTTTGCCTATAGTTTTCTCCCCAATTTTCTTATACATTTTCCCCTTTTATACCTATACTCTTCTCCATATTTCTCCCCCTTTTGACATCAATCAAAAAGGGCAAGAAAGGTCAATTTTGTCAAAGGGATGAAAAATAAATATTTTTGCATGAAGTTGAGACTCTAAAGAGTATTTTTCATGAAACATGAAAATCTCAACCAAAGGGATGGAAAGCAAGTAATTTGATATGAAACAAAGACATACATGATAAAAGAATGATAGATATAATTCAACACTCAATCATGTATGCACTCAAGTATGAATGTATTCATATCTTTTTCATGACATTTTTAGATTCCATTCAAACTTTCAAAATACAAAGATATAGTCATTTAACCCATGTATATCAAGTTTGAAGTGAAACTAATATCATTTAATCCTAATATGAACTTAGCATGTTTTCATTTGAAATAAACATGAGAACATGAAAATGCTAAGTCTCAATGTTTTGCTATATACTCATGTTTTCTCAAACTTATGCATTGAGATATTAAACATGAGATAATGTAAGTCTATGAATCAAGTTTGGGCTTAAGATGAATTTTTTAAGTTTCTTTGTTGACTTAGGTCAACCTATACTTAAAGTTTTTAAAAATCAAGCTTTTAAGTTTATACAAAGTCATATTTTTGACAAATATTTTTGAAACCAATTTGTTTGGACGAAAAATTTTGATACCAATTATTGAATGATCATTTGAAATGAATGTATCAAGTTTGAACTCAAAATGAATTTTCTAAGTTCATTTTTCATCCTATATTATTTTCAAATAAACAAATGGATCCTAGCTATCATCCAAAATATCAAAATCATTCCTAGAAATAATTTTACTCATGAAATTGAGTGAATGATATTATAAATGAAATTCAAATGGTGTACATGAGTTTTTATATGAAGTTTTCGAAGAAAAATTCAAGTATCGAAAAGATTGACGTTTCAAGAATGATGATACTTTGTGTTTTGAAATTCAACTTCAAAAATTCACTTTAAATCTGATTCTTGATGAAACTTTTTTGAAATTTTTACGGATAAAACTAGATTTTTCAGTGAATGTGTAGCTTCAAGAATCATCTCAAAATTACTTTTCTATATTTTTCTAGAGATAACTGAAATTTATACCAAATGTAGGTTGCAATGGTATTTTTGTAATTTTCAGTTATTCTTTAAAACTTGTTCAATTTTTATTCAAACTTTCATGACACCATAATGTGATCATGTAAAGAGTATATGTTAAGTTTGAAATGAAAATTATGTCCTTAGGTCAAGATATCAACCTAGCATGGTTTCATTCAAAACTAAACTAGTTTTTATGAAACTTGCTAAGTTTCAATCTTAACATTTACTCATGATTGAAGTTTGGACTTAAAATGAGATGACCAAGTCGATTTATTGACTTGAGTCCAACTTTTCAAGCTTAAGTCCCCCCTAAAGTCTAAAGTGAGATACCAATTGTATTTGTTCATCTAGATATAAAATTTCAAATTTTAAATATCTAGACTCATGTCATGTGTGTATCTAAACATGTTCATTTCATTTTTACCTTAACATGAAGTCTCTAAAGAAGAATTTTAACCTAGTTCAATTTCACAAATATCAGGATATCATGAAATAAGCTAAGTTATCAAGATTTTTTCTACTCATGAAAATTCAAATATTTATCATGCATAATCAATCATGAGCATAGAGAGACATCATTAAAGCATACATATTTAAGTATTATATTAAGATTTTTGCAAAATCAAATTCATAAATTTTTCTTGAAAATTTGCCCAATTTTTTCATTTCCTTTTTTATTTTCTTTTAGATAGCATAGCCTTTCAAATTTTTATCACTTGCAAGTAGACATCATTAGTATCATAATGAAATAATATGTCAACTTAGCAAGCTAACATACTAAATAGCAAGGTTCAATGCAAAGTTTTATTAAAAAATTTAACCTATGCTAGATAGAAAAAATTCATTTCAATGAGGATATCATGATATCAAAATGAATCTAAGAGATCCTAAGATGTGAAACATTTGAGGAATAAGATCCCTAACTATGTTAAGCTAGTTTGGACTTACAAGAAGGTCTCTATTATCAACCTAGAGCAAGTTTCACTTAATGAAATTTGCCTAAGTGCTAATATTCTACCTACTCATGAAAATTCAAGGATTTAACATGCAATTCTAATCATGAGTATTGAGATATTATTTAAGCTTAAGCATTGAGGTATAACACTAAGATATTGAATTTTTCAAGTTATACCTTATTCATGATAATTTAGCCAAACTAATCTTTTTCTTCCTAGTTAGCCTTCCTAAAATATTTATAACTTGCAAGTAAGCTACACTAATATTTTAGTGAAAATATAGCTACTTAGCAAGCTAGCTCAACCAAGAAGCAAAGATAGGCATCAAGAATCATTATCAAAGATCACTTTGCTAAATGGTTTGAAATCTGTTTTAAAATGAAATCGAGTGATATCAAAACCAATTTTAAGAGATCACACGAATAATAAATTAAAACATGATCTCTAACCCTTCCTATTGGTTGAAATCTGAAAGCCACAATTGGCCTACGATTTAGAACCACAAGGTCGCTTAGGCTCATTACAGACCACCTGGGTCTCCGAAGAGACCGGGAAATCAAAATCAAAAATATTTTCAAAAGAACTCTTTTGCAAGAGCGGGGAAAACAACTCAATCTTAAACATGGAATCATAATCTTCAACTAAGATTAAGCAATGCAAGTTAGAAGATGATACCGAAATAGTTTTGATGACAACTTTACCTAAGGCATCAAGGTAGCTTGAAGTTGCAACCAAGGAAGGATTCAACATTTAAGTCCATGGTCAACTCCAATACACCACTTCTCATTCATCATTGTGTGGTAGCTCCCCCTACAAAGGAAGATGAAATCTTTGGTACTTAAATAGCTTTGGGTCCTTGGGGGTGAGTTGGCCTAGGAATCCAAAGTGTCTTAGGAACACTTGAATTTCTTTTAAATGCACAATCATGAATTGCATGGCCATAAATACCACAACAAAAGCAATGTCCATTGAATTTCTTTTTATTTATGCTATGGACATTAGTTCTATCATTTGAATGCTTGATATGTGAGACATGATGAATATGAGCATTCTTAGATGAAATATTTTTATTTTGAACATGAGGATTAAAGGTAGAATGTCTAACTTGAGATTTAACATTAGCATGAGCATTCTTTTTTGAAAAATCATTTCTACTAAAACTCTTAAATGAGGAAATATTTTTCATTTCATTCATTTTCTTGTTTAGGTTTAGAACCTCATTTTTCAAATCAATCATGGAGTTATGTAAAGCATGCATTTGAGATTTCAACATGCTATTTTCATTCTTCAATATATCATTTTTATTTTTCAAATCCTTAGTGTCAATACTTAAAGTATCATGGCACGGATTGGGGACACTAATTCTTAGCTTCTCATTTTATAATTTTACATCATGTAATTGAGAGCTAAGATTTGAGTTTTCTTTCTTCAATTTTTTGTTTTATTTATCTTTTCTAACAAGCAAGACATACATGCTTTTATATTCATCCATTAACTCATCATAAAGAAAATCATGAGAACTAGATGAATTAATACTACCATTTTTGTTATCATGACTAGAGGAAGAACATACCTCCTCATCAATGTTCATGATGTTGACTTCGTGATCATGGTGTGAGGATGCTTCACTTGATGCACATGAATGAGTGGAAGCATTTGACCTCCGTTTTGCCTTGCTCTTCATACTAGGACAATTCTTTTTCACGTGCCCTTTCTCATTGCATAGGTGACATATCACCTTTCTCTTCCGACTCTTTGTACTTCTTTGGCTAGAAACACTAAACGCTTCAAGATCTTCATTAGATATAGGAGAATGACAATTTTCATCATCTCCTTCATTTAGAGTAATGAGTTCTTCAGTTTTAGTATAATCATAAAGCATATTCAAAGTAACCCAAATATCGAATGCGGAAGTGCAATGCATGATCTTTTCAAAAATCTTATCATCCAAAGAACAAAATATACAATTGATAGCTTTAGCATTTAATTCAAACATATCAATTTGTTTTTTGGTCTATACATTTATATTTTCCTTAGGTTCAACATATTGGATTTTTACCATCTTAAAAATACCTAAACCTTGAGTCTTTAGAAAGGTGTACATCCTAGATTTCCATAGACCAAAGTTTGAGGCATCGAACCTAGGAGGTGCGGAAACAACCGACTCTAGAGCCATTTCAAGATCGAGACAAGGTGTAGAAGAGATGGTGGAATCTCAAGCTACGAAACCGCTCTGATACCAAATGTAGGCGAAATGGAGACACTAAAGGGGGGTGAATAGTCTGTTTACTAATTCAATTAGCCTAAATTCACTTTTAATCATTTACTTAGATTATTTAGGCAATATGCAATTTGACGATTAGATGCAGAAGCTTATAAATGATAAAGCAATTAAGTACAACAATAAATCAATGCAAACACAAAATTTATAGTGGTTCGGCCCCAATGTCCACTCCACTACCTAAGCACCCCGTTTAGGATTTTCAAACTAGTTTTACTAGATTAATTTACGTTTCCCTTACACACGAGGACTTTTCACCGTAGAGATGCACTCTCGACCTAAGACACTTCCACACCCGGAAGTCACCGCCTTCTTATCGAGAGTTCTCTTCCACCTCAACCCTAAGGGACACCTAAACTAATCTTAGCAACAACTATGTTTAGTTACACCAGTGGATTTAAATCTCAAACATCAAGGCTACCACCAATTTCAAGACCTAACAGCAGGTCTTCTACAGACTCACAAATCAAACAATTTAAATAACAGTTAAAATACAATTGAAAAGAGTTTAAAATAAACCAAGAATTTGTGCTCTTTTGCAATCCTTCAACTCGTCAAGTAGTAGTGCTTGAATCAACACCCGAGTTGAGAAGCAGAGCCTGTGCGCTTGTAGAAGAACTCGACAGAAATCAGCGCGTGCTCCAAAACAATCTCTTTGAAGGCTTTAATCTCCTTTTAAATGCTCAATAAAAATCTGTAGGAGTGAAGGAAGGTTGTTAAAAATGAGTAGAAGAGGTATATTTATACCTTACAAAGAAACGACAGCTTCAACGGATAGAAAACTATCCGTTGCAGACCGCCGGTCGATTGGTCGGTCTAATGGTCGGTCGACCCGTCATTCGACCGCTTCCTTTTTTCCTGTGGTCAGTCGACCGACGGGTCGACCGCCCAGACGCAAATCTATCGATCCGCCCTTCGGTCGACCCATCGGTCGATCGTCGCGATCTCGCATCTTCAGCAAACGCAGGTCGGTCGACCGACGGGTCAACCGCCCGAGCTACTGCCCAATTTGGGCTTCAATCGGTCGACCGACGTAGCTGCTGCATTTTCTTCCCTAAGTGTCGATCGACCGACGGGTTGATCGAATGTCTACTGGCCCTTTTTACCTACAGTCGGTCGACCGAACATAGGTTGAGACTAATTTCTTCAGCCTTTTTCTTCTGCGCTTCATTTTCGGGTTTCGGCTTTCAACGCGCATCAACTTGGAGAGCTTTCATGTGATCATTGAGCTCGTCCAATACGTCTTTGTCACACACGTCGATCTTTGAGAGATTTTCGCGACGAACCCAAGCGCGACGATCAATGTCCTCCCGATTTATCGATTTCTCTGATTTTTCCAACGAGGACATCGAACGCTGCTGATATGGAACCTGAAATATATTCTTAATGAAATCATTAGTCCCATGTTTGTTACCATGAAAATCATCAAAACCGAGATTAAGGCTAAGGTTGAAAACCTAAAGCCAACAACTTAGTCCTTGAATGAAATACCGGATCTCTAGCAAGATGGATAACACTCTGACTATCACTGAATAGCTCATTGTTGCCCTGTGTTTTTCCCAATTCATTCAAAAGACCCTTCAACCAAATCATCTCCTTTCCAGCCTCTGAGATAGCCATATATTCTGCTTCTGTGGTTGAGAGAGCAACTCTCTTTTGAAGTCGGGGCATCCAACTTACAGCATTACCTCCTACAGTGAAAACATCACCTGTAGTACTCTTCCTACTATCCAAATCACCACCACGATCTGCATCAGAAAAGC
This sequence comes from Canna indica, assembly GCA_034359265.1. Lineage (NCBI taxonomy): Eukaryota > Viridiplantae > Streptophyta > Magnoliopsida > Zingiberales > Cannaceae > Canna > Canna indica. Next base: position 38,418,529 of record CP136891.1, read on the forward strand.
CCTGTAGAGTAACACTATTCCTTTTAAACTAAAGTGTTGTACTTAATGTACCTTTCAAGTATGTATCTCAATAGCCACTTTATTGCTTCCCAATGCTCCTTTCCCGGATCAGACATAAACTTGCTTACAACTCCCACTGCATGTGCTATATCTGGTCTGGTACAAACCATTGCATATATTTGGCTTCCTACTGCAAATGCATAAGGCACTTTGGTCATCTGCTCACGCTCTTCATCTGTCCTTGGAAACTGTTTCTTACTGAGATTGAAGTGATTTCCACTACTTGAAATTGAGTCTTCAGCAACGGCTATCAGCAACGGCCGCTCAAGCCGTTGCAGATGTGCTGTATCAGCAACGGCTTTCTAACGGACATGTGAGCCGTTGCTGATATTTTAATTATCAGCAACGGCTTTCTAACGGACAAGTGAGCCGTTGCTGATGATAACTTATCAGCAACGGCTTTCTAATGGGCGAGTGAGCCATTGCTGATAAGTTTATATAGGTCACAGATCACGCCCGACCCTTCTTCCTCCCGCTGCTGTCGCCGCCGCCGCATCCTCCCGCCTCTCGCCGACGCTGTCGACGCCGAGCTACCGCTGCCGACGCTGCCGTCCGTCCTCGACCGCCGATTTCAGGTAATCATCGCCGTCCGGCCGTCTCTCCCCGTTGCGGCCGGCGGGAAATCCGACCGAAACCCTATTTTTAGGGTTTCGGCCGGCGACGATCGGCCGATGGCCGCCGCCGGAGCTTTTACAGTGTCCGGACACTTTGTCCGGACACTGTACGTCGGCGCCGGAGTCCACTGGACTCCGGCGCCGGAAATTACATATATATATATATTTAATTTTTTTATATGTTAATTAATTATTTAGATTAATTGTTTAATTTGTTAGATTAATTGTTTAATTTGTTAGATTAATTATTAGGGTTTAGATTAATTTTAGAATTGTTCACTTCGGACGCGCGCCGGAATCGTCCTCTTCGGACGCGCGCCGGAATCGTCCACTTCGGACGCGCGCCGAAATCATCCACTTCGGACGCACGCCAAAATCGTCCACTTCGGACGCGCGTCGGAATCGTCCACTTCGGACGCGCGCCGGAATCGTCCACTTCGAACTCTTGCCGAAATCGTCGAATTTGGACTCGTGTCGGAATTGTCCAATATGGACTCAAACTGTGTCGAAACATTTAGAAAATAATCATCCATCCGACGAGTTGATATGTTTTACGTACGCATCGACGAGTTGGATATGATTTAGCAAAACCTTAGATCCGTTCGGGGATTGTATGTTCGTGTAAAAGAAGTAGATAATCTTTTATACGACGTACGATTCTTGAATCGTCCCTGATTGGACAATTTGGGAATATAGTTATTTGTACTGCACTTACGTTCTTATTTTAACTGTTAACTAATTATTCTAAATTTCGGCAACATCTCTCTTGTTCTTCGATACGCGCCCAGATGATATGCGTATTCGGAGAACTGTAGGGAGATGCTGCCGAAATTTAGAATGAAGTTAGCGGTTAAAATAAGTACTTAGTGCAATATAAATAACATAAATCCCGAATGGAATAGGACAATCTCACCTAAAAACATTAACCAAAGAAATTGTCATTGATTGACAGAATCATGTCGGCTGATCGAAGTTGGATGTACCGACGTCTTGATCGTGGAGCTTTAACGAATGAGTTTCGATTAGGCGTAACGTACTTCCTAAATTTCACCTATTCGAATTGGAATATCGTTAGCATCAGTGATAAAATCCGATGTCCATGCCGCATTTGTTCGAATGGACGATTTTTGGATCGGGAGACTGTCACTCTGCATCTATATAGCAAAGGATTTGCACCAAGATATTTTCTATGGACTTGTCACGGGGAGTCACACGAAGTCGGGACGTCGAGCAATCCTGTCGTTCAGACATATGGTGAATCTTCCTCTGCTGGTGCTTCTTCATCCGATCAATGTAATCCCTATAGAACTATGATACTTGATAGTCTTGGGGGTCAATTCCACCTGAATGATAATGTTGATCGGCCAGTTCTTCAGACATCAGTCCCACCAGATACTACAGCGGTTGATATCACACAAGTATAAACTGCGGTAGAGATTGAATTACCGAATAAAGAAGCTGCAGAATTTTACGAGATGTTGAAAGCTGCCGATGAACCTTTGTATGAGAATTGTCCTAAATACACTAGGTTTTCAGCAATGACACAGCTCTTAAACATCAAGGCCGATTGTAATATCAGCGGAGTTGTGTATGATCGGATTGCTGGATTGATTAATGGAATGCTGCCTACTGATAACAAGTTTGAGCCAACTTTTTATAAGACTGAAAAACTAATGAGAAAATTGGGGCTTGGGTACGAAAAAATACATGCGTGCCAAAATAACTGCATTTTATATTATAAAGAAAATGTGCAGTTGGATAAATGCCCTGTATGTCAACATCCTCATTACAAGGAGAAGAAATCGGTCCGACAGAAAAATATCCCGTTTAAGGTGCTTCGGTATTTTCCACTAACATCGAGGCTTCAAAGATTATTGATGTCGAAAAAGACAGCCCCCTACATGAGTTGGCATGCAAGAAGTCGTGATGATACAGTAATGACTCACCCATCTGACAGTGAAGCATGGAAACATTTGGATACATGTTATCCTTCATTTGCTAGGGATACTAGAAATATCAGATTGGGATTGTGCACAAATGGTTTTAATCCGTTTGGACATTCTGCAACTCCTTATTCAGTTTGGCCAGTGCTGCTGACAGTTTATAATTTGCCACCGTCAATGTGCATGAAAGATGAATTTATTTATCTTTCAATGATTATTTCGGGTCCTAAGGGTCCGCGAAAAGAAATTGACATATTTCTCAGACCCTTGATAGATGAATTGAAAACATTGTGGACTGAGGGAGCTGTCACTTATGATTTTCATCGGAAGCAAAACTTCAATTTAAAGGCCGCGATCTTGTGGACAATCAATGATTTCCCGACGTACGACATGTTGTCTGGTTGGAGCACTCGCGGCCGACTCTCTTGTCTGTATTGTATGGAACACTCTAAATCAATCAGTCTTCAGAATGGACGAAAAATCTCATTCTTTGATTGTCATCGTCGATTCCTACCGGTTAATCATCAGTATCGAAGGAATCGTAATAAATTTACTAAGGGCAGAGTCGAAAGAGATGGGCCACCACTGATGTTGTCTGGTGAACAAATGTTAGCACGTGTTTCAGCACTTCCAGATATAGTATTTGGTCGCAATGAAAGAGTGTCAGGTTTTGGCCAAACACATAACTGGGTGAAAAAAAGTATCTTTTGGGAATTGCCCTATTGGAGTTCATTATTGATTCGACATAATTTAGATGTCATGCACATTGAAAAAAATGTGTTTGATAATATTTTCAACACTTTGATGGATGTTTCCGGAAAAACTAAAGATAATGTCAAAGCCTGACATGATATGAAAATACTTTGTAAAAGACCAGAGTTGGAGTTACAAGAGGTCAACGGATGATATCTGAAACCGAAGGCCCTATATGTGTTAAATAAACAACAGATCAAAGATGTTTGTCAATGGGTAAAAGAACTCAGATTACCCGATGGATATGCTTCAAACTTATCTCGATGTGTGAACGTCGATGATTGCAAAATATCAGGGATGAAGAGCCATGATTGTCATGTATTCATGCAGAGATTACTTCCGATCGCATTTCAAGATCTTCTACCTGATAATATTTGGGGTCCGTTGACTGAATTAAGTATGTTTTTTAGAAACATCTGTGCAAATGTCCTTCGAGTCGAAGATATGTCAACACTTGAAAATAATATTGTTGAAATCATATGCAAGCTGGAGCAGTTTTTCCCTCCTGCATTTTTTGACTCGATGGAGCATCTACCGATACACTTGGCATACGAGGCACGAGTTGGTGGCCCAGTTCAATTTCGGTGGATGTACTTATTTGAAAGATACATGAATCGTCTGAAGAAAAAAGTAAAGAACACCGCAGTTGTTGAAGGATCAATATCTGAATCGTATATCATCCAAGAAATTTCAATATTTTGCTCATTTTACTTTGAATCGACAGTACAGCTAAGATTTGATCGTCTTCCATGTAACGACGACGGGGGTGTTCGACATTCAGATGAACGTTTAAATATATTTTGTCACTCTGGTCGTGCTTTTGGTTCTCGTCCATCTTGACACTTAAGCGATGAAGAGTATCATTTGGCACACTTGTATGTATTACTCAATTGTCCAGAGATTGAACAATTCATTGAAATATTTGACATTGAGATGGTGCAAAAATACTCTATTCACAACGATCAAGAATTGGAGAGATTACGGAATCGTGATTTCCCTACTTGGATTCAGACTTACAGCAAAGATCACAGAGCTGAAATAGATGAAAGAATATTTGAGTTTGTTAGTGGACCATCGCGACTTGTGTCGTGCTATAGCGGATATTTTGTTAATGGGTATAAATTTCACACGGTTGAATATGCATTTACAAAGAAGACGATGAATGCTGGGGTCTGCGTGAAAGGGACAACCTATGTTGAATGTGATATGGATTTTTATGGACTGGTGGAAGAAGTGATAGAGTTGCACTACTTCGGCTTAAAATCAGTGATCCTATTTAGATGTCATTGGTTCGATACAACAGAAAATGGCATGAAAGTTCATCCAAAATACAAACTTGTTGAGGTTAATTACAAATTGAAATTAGTAGCAAATGAGCCTTTTATATTGGCATCACAAGCCGAACAAGTATATTATGCGAAGTATCCAGCTCGAAATAAAGATAGAGCAGATTGGCGTGTAGTCTATAAGATAAAAGGTAGAGGAAAAATTGATCCGATAGTAGGAGAAAATGAGCTGATACCTGATATGACACATGGTTTCTATCAAGAAGATGATCCTCCTGCTGTAGATCGTATTATTCCAATACTCGAGGATGCAGACACAACGTCAATTCAATTAGAAGTTGAATATGCTGATGATGACGATCATGAAATTGAGGAAGCTGGAGATGAAGAAGATGAAGAAGAGGAAGAAGAGGAAGAATTCGAAGACTATTATTCAGATGATGAGGAATAATTGTAAAGTATATATTTTATTAAATATATCTCTACTATTTATACAATAATCTGATTATATGTCTATTCGATAGATATGTCTGGTCGTGGTTGTCATCGTAGGAGAGCTTCAAAGTCTCCGATCGGTGAGGCTCCAGCACTTACTCATGCTGCTGATTCTCCTGTTGTTGATCCTCCTGCCGATGATACTGCTGAGGCTAGTACATCTAGACGCAGGCGGCCATGCGGGCCGAACAGGTGGTAGCCTCCACCAGCCACAGAGTCACGTAGATTTATTAGCGTGATTGGGGAGCGGTAATATATCATGAATTATGAATCATTACAAATTCATTATATCATAATATAATATTAAAATTTATTTTTGTTGTGCAGGTTCGAGCAAGAAGAAGTGCCAAGGAGCATTTCTTCTACTATTCGACGATACATGCACGGGGCATGGCCTACGTGGTCTCACGTGCCTAGCGAGCACGTCGATATGTTATGGCGCGAGTTTGAGGCACGTATTTTTTTTTTTTTTTACATGCATGATGATTAATATTGGTACTGATATTATTATTTTGCAGGCTCGCTTTACATGGGCCGAGGACCAGAGGCCATTCATTTACGCTGCCTGGGAGGCTATTTCCCGTGTGAGGTACAACGGGCAGCTGGGGCAGGCTCGGTCCCAAGCGATGGCACGAGCTGGGACCACTAACATCGCGGAGACTCGGGGATACGGCCCCGATTGGATTACTCCGGATATATGGGACCAGCTCATGGGAATATGGTCGACGGATCGATGGCAGGAGGTTTCTCGGAATGCGGCTAGAAATCGCATGTCGGGGGGAGCAGCGCATCACACCGGCAGCTCTGTTGCATTTGCAGTGCACGCGAACCGTATGGTAAGTATACCTTTTAATTATATATTTTATTTGTTACTATGTGTACTAATTAATGTATTTGTTTTGTAAATGTAGACGACGGTGTCGGATGACGAGACTGTCCAGCGACCCTCCCCGATGGCGGTGTTTGAGCAGACTCACCGTCGAGCACACGGGACGGGGGAGTACATCGACAACCGCGCTGCATACATTATGGTAACTATATATTTGTTTAAATTATTCATTATATATTTATAACTTAAGTTTTATGATAAATATTAAACAAAAAATCAAACTCGAGTAGGAGACCTACAGCCAGACGGTGGTGCAGCGCGGGGGCACCCCCGAGGACTTTGACGCAGCAACGTGGGTCGAGGCCGCAGGTGGCTGGGACCATGGCCGCGTATATGGCTTTGCAGATAGTGGTCATACGCGAGCCGTACTAGGGCCACTTGGGGCACCGACCCCTCCGGTCGCTGGTGAGCGGCCGTCCACCTCTAGATCTAGTTATGATCATAGTAGCAGAATAAGGACTCTAGAGGAGACGGTCGCGCGTTAGAGTCAGATGATGGCGGAGATGCATGCTCTGCTACGCAACATGTCAGGTCATCCCGAAGCAGGCATCTCTTCGGCATCATCTAATCCATCGTCCTTGAGTCAGTCCACGCCGGTGTACACTCAAGCACTCCAGACCCCGCCATATGATCCAGATCATCCTCCATCGTCATCGTGAGATTTTTTATATATTGACTTTGTTACTGAGATATTGGACTTGTTTAATTTATTTTGTTTGGATATTGATACTTCAATTTTGCATTTGAATAGTTTTTATGCTATTGTGGATAATTATTAATATAAATATAATTGTTTTGATGTATATCTGGGTGTATTTGTGATGTGTGAATGAATGTGTGTATGAGTGTATGGGTGTGTGAGTTATGTATCAGATAATGTATCAATGTATCAATGGAAATTTTAAATTTTAAATTTTTTCGTTACCAGGTTCACATCATCAGCAACGGCTTTCCCACGACCGTCTGTGGGAAAGCCATTGCTAAAAGTGTATCAAATGCCGTTGCTGATGACCTACAGCAACGGCTTAGTGACGGGATTTTACTAACGGCGTTGCTACGGACTCAGCGGCCGTTGCTATTAATGTTATCCGCAACGGCTTCGGGTCCGTGGCAAAACCGTTGCTGATAATATTTTTAGCAACGGCCCGAGCGGCCGTTGCTAAGTTATCAGCAACGCGAGTTTCTGCCACGACACCATTGCATCGGCTCCGGCCGTTGCTGATGGTCTTCAGCAACGGCTCAACAACGGCATCAGCCGTTGCTGATGCCCATTTTTCTAGTAGTGTTCCTAGAGGAGTGCTTCTAGGCTTTGCATCCTGAATGTTGAATCTGCTAAGCACTTTCTCTATGTACTTTTCTTGAGATAGGTTGAGAATTCCTTGTGCTCCGCTTCTACTGATTCTCATTCCAAGTATCTGCTTAGTTGGTCCGAGGTCCTTCATCTCAAATTTCTCTGCAAACTGTTGCTTCAATTTGTCTATCTCCTGCAAATTTGATTATGCAACTAGCTTGTCATCAACATATAAAAGCAAAATAATGTAATAGTAACCAATTCTCCATGTATAACAACAATGATCCATCTGACACCTTGTGAAACTAATGATGCATATAAAACTATCAAATTTCTTATACCATTGTCTGGGAGCCTGCTTTAGTCCTCAAGGGCTTGCACACGAGGTTTTCTTTACCAACAATTTGAAAACCTTTTGGTTGTACCATGTAGATATCTTCCTCGAGGGCGCAATACAAGAAAGCTATTTTTACATCTAGCTGCTCGAGATGCAAATCCTCAGCGGCTACAATGCTCAGCACTAATCTGATAGTGGTCAGCTTCACTACATGAGCAAAAATCTCTGTGTAGTCAATCCCCCATTTTTGTTGGAAACCTTTTACTACCAATCTTGCTTTGTATCTTCTGCTGCCATCAGGTTCTTCCTTCACCCTATACACCCACTTATTTTTGCAATGCTCTTTTTTCTTTTGGTAACTCGGCAAGCACCCATGTATTGTTCTTCTGTAGGGACTCTATCTCATCTTTCATGGCTAGCTCCCACTTAACAAAATTTGTCACTTGCATTGCCTCACCAAAACATTTTGGTTCCCCAGCATCAGTCAAAAGCAAATAATGCAACGAGGGAGAGTACCTTTATACGGGCTTGGGTATTCTTGTAGACCTTCTTAACTGAGGTTCTGGTGTAAGTGGATCTAGCCCAATTTCATCTTCAGCCTCGTCAAGATCATCTGGTATTTCTTCAGTCCATCCACTTATATCATTCTATGATATTTCTTCGAGTTCAACCTTCTCACTTTCATCTCGTTCTTTTCCTGCACTATTAGATTCTGGTCAATGTCTGTCTTTGTACATTACATTCTCATTAAATGTAATATCCCTGTGCCTAACAACTTTCTTATTCTGATCATCCCAAAAGCGATAACCAAAATCATCAGAGCCATAGCCAATGAAATAGCACTTTTTGGCCTTAGGATCAAGTTTATCTCGAATATCAGAACTTAAATGTACATATGAAATGCAACCAAAGACCTTTAAGTGTGAGAAGTTTACCTCTTTACCTGTCCATTCCTCCTTAGGTATTTTAAAATTCAGTGGAACTGAAGGTCCTCTGTTTATTAGGTAGGTTATGTGTTAACTGCATCTGCCCAGAATATTTTTGGTAATCCTGAATATATCCTCATGCTCCCAACTCGCTCGTTCAAGGTCATATTCATCCTCTCAGCAACACCATTCTGCTCAGGTGTTCCAGGAACTGTCTTGATCATTCTTATCACATTCTCATAACAGAAAGCCTTGAACTCTTCACTACCATACTCCCCTCCATTATCTGACCTCAAGCATTTGATTTTTAAGCCTGTCTAATTTTCTACTTCTGCTTTCCACCTCTTAAATACAGTAAACACATCAGATTTATTTTTAAGTAAATAAACCCATACCTTTCTGGTGGAGTCATCAATGAAAGTAATATAGTAGCGTGAGCCGCCAAGGGAAGCCACTAGAACTGGTCCCCATACATCTGTATGTACTAGTTCCAACTTCTCAGCCTTTGAAGTTCTTCTAGCCTTCAATAATTATACTCTTTTCTGCTTCCCATATACACAGTCTTCACACAAGCCAACATCAACTGACTGCAAGTCTTGTATTTTCCCCTTTGAGGCGAGCAACTTCATTCCTTTCACTCATATGATCCAACCTTCGGTGCCACAATGTCGACTTCGTACATGATTCCACCACTGATACTATATTCTTGGTTTCCGTGGTTGTGTATAATGTTCCAACCTTTTTAATTACCTCGAGCTACTATCAGGTTTCCTTTTGTGATCTAACTATTTCCAAACATTGTAGTGCAGCCTTCTTCATCAATCTGACCCATGGAGATAAGATTCTTCTTCAGGCCTGGATCATGTCTAATATTCTGCAGCTTTAGTTGATTTTCATGGGTAGTCTATATATAGACATCGCCTTTACCCACAATATCTAAGGGCTCATCATTTGCAAGGTACACCTTTTCGAACATACCAGAAAAATAATTATTGAACAATTCTTTGCGCGGACTAGCATGGAATGATGCACCTGAATCGAGATGCCATGAGTCAGTACCATTGTCCACACTGCAAATTAGAACATCTGCGATCTCCTCAGTAACAGTGTTTGCTGAATCATCATGTTGATTCTTCTTCTTCTTCGATTCCTTGCACTGGTTTCTAAAATGATCTTTCTTATCGCAATTCCAACAAGTTATTTCTTTGCGATGCCTAGACTAACTTCTCCCCTTAGATTTGGGTCTGCCCTGGCCTTGATTCTGGTTTCGATGAGGGTTTCTGCCCCTGGCTTCACCGCTGAAGGCAAAACCTGAAGATTCACCTGACTCCTTTCTACGGATATCCTCGTTGAGAATCAAGTCACAAACTTCAGACAACTTTAGCTTTTGATCTTGCGTCGAACTGCTCACCACAGTCACTGTCGCTGACAAACTTTCAGGTAGTGATGACAACAAGATCAATGTTTTAACTTCGTCATCAAACATGATCTTCACCGAGCTCAATCGATTTGTGATATCATTGAACTCGTTGATATGTTCTGTAACAGACGCACCCTCAGACATCTTCAAATTGAATAAGCGACACATCAGATATACCTTGTTTGGAGCGGAAGGCTTCTCGTATATATTTGATAGTGTCTTCATCAAACCCTGGGTAGTCTTTTCATGGATAATGTTGAACGCAACGTTCCGCATCAGCGTCAACCGGATCACCCCAAGTGCTTGGCGATCTAAGAGATCCCAATATTCTTGCTTTATGTTATTTGGTTTCTCTCCCGACAGCGGTTCATGCAACTTCTTCTGGTACAGATAATCCTTGATCTTCATCTTCTAGAAACTGAAATATGTTCCATCAAACCTGTCGATCTTTACCTTCCCATCTTCTGACGCCATCTCTCCCATGGATCCTTTGCAAACCTGATGGCTCTGATACCAGTTGTTGGGAATAGATCTAGCGCAATAGACAAAAAACGAGAAGAAGATGAAACACATAGAAGAACACACAAGATTTACGTGGTTCGGCAAAAATTGCCTACTTCCACGGCCGCACTAGAAGTTTTCACTATTAGAGTTTTCTAAAAAAGTACAAGACAAATATTACATGTGAGTTTATATAGGGCGACACAGGCCCACATAAAAGGATTTGGGCAGATCAGTAGCCACACATCCCAACATCCTCTTCCTCTTCCTCTTCCCTCCCTCCCTCTCTCTATTCCGCTTCCAGCCTTCCCTTCATTGTGCGTTCTGCTGAAGTGGAAGAAAGCAACATCGAACCAAAGCCGGTTCGGGTGGGTTTCCAAGGATTTGATTCGGGTGGATTTCCAAGGATCCGACTAAGATTATAAATAAAATAACCAAAATGTTCAAATCGAGTCAAAAAAATGATCCAAATTTCTCAGATCGGAATATGTTTAAGGAAAAAATTTTAATCCAAAATTTGGTTGTGAAATTCTCATGGTCGAAAACAAAAATTCATAATGCTCATTTTTAATTAAGTGGCGTTAAGGTATACAAAAATATATTTTGAGATTAGAGATTTTTGTTCAAAGTTTATAAATTCAAATTTAAATAAAAAATAGTAAAATATTTTTTTAGATCTTAGCACTTCTTTTATATTATAAAAAATATTTCATGAAATAAAATTAATTTTTTCTGATTTATGATTTTTTTTTTTATTTAATGAGACTTTTGTTCAAAGTCAAAACTAAATTTAAATTTAAAATAGTAAAATATTTTCATCCAAAATATTTTTATACTCTAACATCTTTTTTATACATAAAAATTATGTTTTATAAATTAAAATACTTTTAATTGTTATAAAGCTATTATAGGCTTTGGAAACATTAAGAACTTTTGTCAAGAGTTTATAACTTGTTCATAACTCTAAAAACAATTAATTTTAGTCCATGAAATATATGATATAAAAGATATGCTAGGTTCTAAAAAATATTTTGGACAAAAATATTTCATTGTTATCTTCATGAATCTAAACAAAATTAGTCCATGAAATATTATATTTTTTATGATATAAGAGAGCTGCTATGGTTTGAAAAAAAATATTGGGTCTAAATATTCCACCGCTTTTAATTTTAATTTAGTGTTATAGACTTTAGACAAAAGTCTTAGCGCAATAGAATTTTTGCCTAAAGTCTAAAATAGTTTTATAACTCTAAAGAATTAAATTTTATTGATAAAATATATTTTTATGAAATAAAAAATACTCTAGGGTCAACATAAAATATTTTATTATTTTCAATTTAAATATAATATTGTAGGCTTTGAGCAAAAATCTCTAATATTGAGACTTCTGTCCAAAGTCTAGCATTATAACCCTATAAATTTAAATTTAAATATTTTTTTATGATATAAAAGATGTGCTAGGTCTAAAATAATATTTTGGATCAAAATATTTTATTATTTTTAATTTTAATTTATTTTTTAAAACTTTGAGCAAAATTTCTAATACATCAAAAAAAATTGGTCCATTTTTTTTAATATTAGCACCTCCCTTCTATTACAAAAAACATCATAAATAAATTTTTTATATATATAATTATAATTTTTTAAGTTTTCGAGAAAAGTCTCTAATGCTGTCACACCCCAAACTCGAGCATGATCGACCAGAGTACTATACGTACCCTGAAGCCTAACCCAACCAAGATACCAAATACAGTGTAGGATTCTGAGAAGTTCATAAAGAAAACCAACTCTCTTGCAATAAACATAATTGAGCAAAAAGAAAAGAAAATCCCAAATCCATTAATTTAATAGTCCGCAGTATAAGAATGCTCAAGACCCCTTAAAATAGAATCTAGTAAGCATGAATAAAGTTTTTGACATTAAAAATGCAAAAAATAAAGTCTAGACACAGACTCATATGACTTAAGAAAATACAAAAAAAAGGAAAAAAACCCATAGGCTCAGGTATACATCCCCTGACCACGACATGTCACGAGATTCGATGTTTCTGTCGCCACTAGTTGCGCTACTACACCCCAATACCTATCTGTTCACGCTTAGGTGCTGAAAAGGTACAACATATAAACAGTAGGTCCAACTAGGACTTAGTGAGTGCATTAGTCCTCTAACAACCATGTACAATAATTCAAGACCAGCAGGTAAACAATTCATAGGTAAGCATAAATCCATGCGCAGTAATAAATATGCAAATTCATCATTCATACAAAATATGAACATCACCAAGCATAACCATCCATCCATATAAGCAGTAATCATATTGAGCATATCCAATAGTTCAGTGCAATATATAAATATCATATAAAAACAACCACCTATCCAAACAAGCCACCCGGGTCGATCGTCAGTGTGGCGGGTTGACGAGCTTCCCAGTCCAGGGACCCGTCGGTCCAATATCCAAGGACCCATCAGTCCAATAATCTAGGGACCCGTCGATCCTACGAGTCGGGCACTGATTACTGCTCCGTCCAGCGTACTTTCCGCTCATGCCACTTTGGGTCGATCGTCGGTGTGGCGGCCAATGAGCTTCCCAGTCCACAACCACAAGCACACCCAATCATCCATATAATAAGCAATAATTAAACCCAAAATGGATGAGGGCTTGATGTAGGCTTCTTGGTTTCATTGGTCTCTTGGGCTTCTTGATGCTCTGGGCTTTGGTGGTAGAAGCTTCTAGTGACTCGTGCTTTACTCGTGCTCTAGTGGTGGGGTGCGGCGCAAGGCAACTCTTGATATCTTTTCACACAGGTCTTATGCTATCACTTTATTGTGGCTCTTTGGAGGTGTGGTGATTCTTCTCCCGTCGGTGAGGTGCCTTTGTTCCTGATCTGGAACTGAGAGCGTAGTGTGGTAAGATCTCCTTACCTTTCTACGTTTAGTTTTTGTTCTTAAATCTCCATTATAGGTACTCTCTACTTTGATTCTTGTTTCTCCTTCGGGTAATCTCTTCGTTTCTTGGTGTTTTTTGTTTCTTTGGTGTGTTCCTTTCCTTTTCCGTGGATCTTTCTTCTTCCTGGTTCGAGCTTTCGTGATCCCTCTGTTTCTTGGCTCGAGCTTTCGGGATCCCTTTGTTTTCTTATTTTCTGGTTCATTACCTTTTTGTTTCTTTGTTTTCTTATTTTCTTGTGATCTCTTCTTGTTGCGTTTTCGAATTTCTGTACTAGTTCTTGATCTCATATGTGATTTCTTTTGTTATTCCTTGGTTTTTTTTTCGTCTTGATTTCTTGGTTTTCTTGGTTTATTTTATTTTATATTTTTTGTGTTGCTTGGTGCCCTGCTTTCTCCTCTCTTTCAGAGTTTCGGTTGGTTTTTGATTTCGATTTTCTTTAGGTTTATCATTTTTAGTTTATTTTCGTCGATCTCTGTAATCGGTTTTGGGTGGTCGTTGTCTGGTCTTCTTCCTCTGTTCTATCTTTGTTGCTTTAGGTTTTTCGCTATACTTCTTTTATACTCCGATCTCTCTTTGATCTTTTTAGTGTAGTGTTCTCATTTGTGTCGACTATTTGATCTTTCTTTTTCTGGATTTCCTTGGTCTTCTATGATTCTTCCCTGTCTGTTTTGGTTGCTTATGGTATTATCTGGTCGTTTATGGGGTTTGGCTCCCCTTGCTTGTGGTTTCCTATTTTTGTTCTTTTAGATCAGGAATGAAGAAGGCCACTGTTAAGGAGGGATGATCTCCCTCTGCTCAGTTTGCGAGAGCTATGAAACAGTTGGTGTATTCGCATAATGCTTCAAACCATTCTAGTGATGAGGAGCTCCTCAAGTCTCCTTCACGAACTGTTGCTACTTCTACTGGTCTGTCAAGTTATCTTGGTAAAGGTAATTCAGATCTAGATGGTATGGTCCAACATCATATTAATCATGCTACTGATGTTAGAAAGTTGATTGAAGTTCCTTCTAATGTTAGGCTATCTAATGTGGGTTTAACTTCTGGTAAACCGGCTATTAATACTGCTCAATCTGATATTTCTACCTCTAAACAAATTTCTTGGGCTAATCTTTTTAAATCGAAATCTTCTGATCGTGATAAATTTTCTTCTATTGAAATGCTTTCTAACATAAAGGCTTTTGTTGATGATTTTGTCGAGTTTAATGAAATTGAGCTTCAGGAAATCCGTAAGCCTTGGTTCTCATCGTTAATTGGTCATTTTTTACATAAACCTCCTCTTCATTTCCAACTTCGGAATTGGGCTTTTACAGTTTGGTCGCCTTTTAAACTTGAGATTCATCTTTCAATTCACCTAATTCTTATAGAACAATGATTCTGGATAGTCTTGGAGGACAATTCCATTTAAATGATAATATTGAGTTAGTTACTGAGACGGTAGTTGTTGTATGAAATCCGACACTAGAAGGGGGGGTTGAATAGTGTCTGTCCCCATTTTTGTTTTAATCAATTTTTCTTTTTGCTTAATTTAACTTCAATCAAATGCAAGTGTATCTTAACAATGGATGTGATCAAATATCAGGAACAATAATAAGCAAATATTGAAAGCAATGCAAACACGATCAATTATAGTGGTCGGCCAACCGCCTACTCCACTACATTGGCTCCTCACCAAGGATTTCTAACCAACTACTTTATAGAACTTGTGTTTCCCTTTGAATACAACCGAGGACACTCTTCTCACCTCTTTGAGAACTCCTCAAACCTATTCACCTAGGCAAAACACAATCTGCAAAGTCTACCCTAAGTGTTTCTCTAGCACACCTAGTAGGCTATTACAGGTGAAAAATAAGTTTGAAATAAATCTTCAAATACAATGAAAAAGAGCTTAAGAATCGTAAGAACGAACCACTGCTCTTTTCCCAAGCCTTCAAGCCTCTAACTTGTTAGAAGATGAACTTGAGTTGTAGCAGAGTTGAGGGAATCGCAAATCAATCTATTTGAAGGCTCAAATCACTTCTTGAATGCTCAATTAAATTTCTAAGAGAGTTTAAAGAAATTAGGTGATGGGTATTTATAACCCCTCAGCTGAACGGGCGATTCAACGGGTAGAAAACTAATCGTTATCGCCGTTCGAACCGACCGATCGATCGCCTGCGACCACTACCTTTCTGGGCTTTATTCGCTCCGTCTGGTCGACCGAATGGATCGCGACTTCATTGATCCCAAATCTGGTCGACCGATGCAGTGAAGCCAGAGACGTGATCTGCTATCTACAATCTGGTTGACCGATCGATCGACCGATGCACCTTTTGCCAAATTTTGGCTTCGGTCGGTCGACCGACATAGCCTTCTGCCAATTTTTCACCAACTTTGGTCGATCGACAGGTCGATCGAATGGCTATTGCCATTTTGTGGCATCATTCAGTCGATTGAATAGGCTATACCAGTATTTTGCCTTGTTCGGTCAACCGAACACAGGCTGAGGCTGATTTTTTACTTTGAATTTGTTACATGCTTTTATAGGGTTCAGTTACCAAGTTTCAACTTGGATAACTTTACAATTTGGCTTGGGATAAAATCATCCTAGGGTTATATTACATGATTTCTACTTGATCTAAACTCGAGCCTTTCTTTGACGTTTTCTTCTTCCGTTTCTTTGACGGTCTTTTCTTTCATTTCGTTTGAATGAACTTCGCATGCTTATCGCAACCTCAACCTGAACTCCAAACTTCACACATAGATTAAATACATGTTTGTTATCACCAAAATTAAGATCGAAGCTTGAGAGAAACCCTTAAGCCAACAATCTCCCCCTTTTTGATGATGACAAACATAACATGGAATTTTAAGAAAACATATGCATATTTTTTGTGAGTTGGAGTTAAGGCATTCATGAGTTAAGGTATACAAGATATAAAACTCAACCTATGCATACAAACGCTTATAACTCAACCTATGCTCCCCCTTTCAATGTGCTTATCATTTTTGTAACTCCCCCTAACTATATGCATCATAAAACCAAGTGTGACCTTACTTTTTCTCCCTCTTTTGACATCAATCAAAAAGGGTAAGAATTAAGGTACAATTAATGAGTTTCATCATGAAAACCAAGAAAGCCATAAAACCAAGTATCATCTACCACTATAGTCCTTCCTATTAATGTAGGCCTATAGAAGGCAAACATCAATAAGTCGCAGAGTCCCACTACAGAGCAATACATAAGTGTGATGATACTTTATAGACTACAAGTTTTGAAAACCATATAAGTTTCGAAGAGAAACATCTTAACTACTAGGAAAAGCACAAATTCCTAATTGCATCCTTAAATTTGTAAAGCTTTCTTCAACCAAGGATTTTGTAAATAAATCGGCAAGTTATTTGTTGGTGGATACAAATTCTACCGATATATTTCCCTTAGTCACATTATCCCTAAGAAAATGGTGTCTTAAGTCAATATGCTTAGTCCTAGAGTGTAAAATAGGATTCTTTGTTAAATTTATTGCACTAGTATTATCACAATGAATAGGTATGCAAGAATACTTAAGTCCATAGTATAACAGAGTTTGTTTCATCCAAAGGACTTGTGCACAACAACTAGCCGCAGCGATGTATTCCGCTTCGGTAGTTGAAAGTGCAACTGAGTTTTATTTCTTTGAGAACCAAGAAACAAGACTCGCTCCTAAGAATTGACAACACCCACTAGTGCTTTTTCTATCTACTTTACACCCGGCAAAATCCGCGTCCGAAAAACCGATTAAATCAAATGATGTATGACATGGATAACATAGTCCTAAGTCAACCGTGTCCTTTAAATATCTCAATATGCGTTTGACCGCACTTAAATGAGACATCCTAGGGCATATTTGAAACCTAGCACATGCACAAACGCTAAACATGATATCGGGTCTACATGCGGTTAAGTAAAGAAGACTACCAATCATACCTCAATATCATTTTTTGTCAACTTTGACACCCTCTTCATCTTTGTCAAGCTTGATGGATGTGCTCATTGGTGTAGAAGCTATCTTGGCTTCATTCATTCCAAGCCTTTTGATGAGCTCCTTTGTGTACTTGGCTTGATTGATGAAGATTCCTTTGTTGGTTTGCTTGATTTGGAGACCAAGCATGAAGGAGAGCTCTCCCATCATGCTCATCTCAAACTCATCTTGCATACACTTAGCAAACCAGTTACAAAGAATTTCATTAGTAGCACCAAAAATTATGTCATCAACATAAATTTGTACTAATAACATATCATTTTCATGATGCTTAATAAAAAGTGAAACATCGGCTTTTCCAATATTAAAACCTTGTTCAATTAAAAAATTTGAAAGCCTTTCATACCAAGCCCTAGGGGCTTGTTTTAAACCATATAATGCCTTTTTAAGTTTGAAAACATGGTTTGGAAACTCAAAACTTTCAAATCCGGGGGGTTGTTCAACATAAACTTCTTCACTAATGAAACCATTTAAAAATGCACTTTTAACATCCATTTGGAAAAGTTTAAAACCCTTAAAGTTAGCATATGCCAAAAGCATTCTAATTGCTTCTAATCTAGCTACTGCAGCATAAGTTTCATTATAATCTATCCCTTCTTGTTGATTGTACTCTTGTGCCACTAACCTAGCTTTGTTTCTAATGACTAATTCTTCTTCATCTAGCTTATTTCTAAATATCCATTTAGTCTCAATTATAGTTTGTTCACTAGGTCTAGGCACTAAGTCTCATACATCATTTCTAGCAAATTGGTTGAGTTTTTCTTGCATAGCTAGTACCCAAAACTCATCTTCTATTGCTTCCTTAATGTTCTTAGGCTCTACTTGAGATATAAAAGCTATATATTGACAAATATTCTTGAGTTTAGAGCGTGTTACTACTCCCGTTGAAGGTTCTCCAATGACTTGATCCATTGGATGATCCTTACCAACCGATATTCTTTAGGGAGAGGCAGTAGAGCTTCTTCTTCATCATCTTCAACTTGAGGTAGATTCGAGGATGGTGGATCTTCATGTTGAGTTTCCTCATTATCTTCATCCTCCACCTCTTTGTCATGAAGTGTGAGATCCTTAAGTTCCTCACCTACATTTACAATCTTCACATTTCTAGAAGATCAATAGTTTCATTAAATGTGACATGCATAGATTGTTCAACAATCATAGTTCTACGATTGTAAACTCTATATGCCTTAGAATTAATAGAGTAACCTAGGAAAATCCCTTCATCAGATTTAGAATCAAATTTTCCTAAATTCTCCTTAGTATTTAATATGAAACATTTGCATCCAAAAATATGAAAATATCCCACATTTAGGATTTTACCATTCCAAAGCTCAAAAGATGTTTTCTTAATTTTAGGTCTTAATAAAACTCGATTAAGAACATAGCAAGAGGTATTTATGGCTTCGGGCCAAAAATACTTATGTAAATTATTTTCACATAGCATGGTCCTAGCCATCTCTTGTAAGGTTCTATTCTTTCTCTCCACCATCCCATTTTGTTGAGGAAGAAAAGGCATGTTCAATACCCAAACCATCACAAAACTCGAAATTTTTTTCATTTTTAAACTCTCATCCATTATCACTTCTAATTTTTAAAATTGAAACTCCTTTCTCATTTGTAACTTTCTTTGTAAACTTTTTGAAAAACTCAAAAGTTTTATTTTACTTAGCTAAAAAGAAAACCCATGTAAATCTAGAAAAATCATCGACTAATACATAACAATATAGCTTTTCACCTAGACTAGCTACATCACATGGACCAAAGAGATCCATGTGCACAAGCTCAAGAATTCTAGATGTACTCACTTGATTAATGCTATGAAATGAGGATTTGACTTGCTTACCTAGTTGACATGCATCACAAAGTTCGTCTTTTTTAAATTTTATCTTGGGTAATCCTTTAACTAATTCTTTCTTAGATATTTCAAGGATGAGGCTCATGCTACCATGTCCTAGCCTTCTATGCCACAACCAAGAGTCATTCTCCATGACAACTAAGCATCTAACATAGGGATTTGACAAGACATTTAAATATAAGGTGTAGATATTTTCTTGCATATTTCCAATAAACATGATATCATTTGATGGTGCACTCCTAATGATACATTTAGATGCTTCAAAAATAATTATGTATCCATTGTCACATAATTGTGATATGCTAATCAAGTTATGTTTTAACCCATCAACTAATAAAACATTCTTAATGCATGGGTAAGGGAGTATACCTATATCACCAATGCCAACAATCTTACCTTTGGCATTGTCTCCAAATGTGACATGTCCACCATCTTTGCTTGATAGGATTGCAAATAAGTTGATGTCACCCGTCATGTGTTTTGAGCAATCGCTATCCAATATCCAGGTGTTTCTACTTGCTTGAGGATGCTTCTCCATCTACAAAAGGAGAAAAAACTATTTTAGGTACCCATATTTTCTTGGGTCCTTGAGTGTTAGCCATTTTGGGAACCCATGTAAATCTTGGATGTGGGTTCCTCCTCAAAGCACAATCCTTAACCATATGACCAAATATACCACAAGAAAAACAATTTCCATTGAATTTTCTTCTCTTGTGTGTGTGAGCATGGAAGTGTGATGATTTCTTTTTATGGACAACCTTAGGCATGACATTTTGTATGGTTGTCATCTTTCATTGAGCATGCAAAGTTCATTTTTTAATGTTAGCATGCTATTATTCAAGTGCTCTACTTCATCACTTAAATACTTATTTTCATCTTCTAGTTTTTTGTTGTCATTTTCTAAGTCCTTCTTAGCTTTCTCTAGGGTGTGTGTCTTCTCCTTAAGGGTGTCTATTTCTTTTCTTAAGGCATTGCATGTGAGTAATAAACTATCATTCTCAAGCTCTAAAGATTTATTGTCCTTTTTAAGGTCTCTAAATTTTCTCCTAATAGCATTAAATTCATCATGCATTTGTTCAAATTCACTTCCTAGCTCTTCTTGAGTAAAAGAAACTTCACCAAAAGTAAATCTTACCTCATCATCATTTGCCATCAAGCAAAGATTTGTCTTTTCACTCTTTGTGTCTTCTTCACTTGATGAAGCCTCGCTTTCATCCCACGAAGCCATCATTGCCTTCTTCTTTTTCTTGTATTTGTCCTTCTTGTGAGGGTTGGAGGTGGAAGCCATCTTGAGGAGTGGGCAATATATCCTTCCTTAGGTGCTCGGCCTTGTTGCAATGATATCATGTATACCTTCCTCTTCCCTTCCTCATGCCTCCCCTCATGGAACTCATGAATCTTCTTGCTAGCATCGCCATTTCTTCAAGGTCATCCGTCTCTTCCTCGGATGATGATGACTCTTCTGCTCGATGTGATGCTTTTAAGGCAATGGTCTTGCCTTTGGGTGCATCTTTCTCCTAGTATTGCTTCATGTGGGTCTCATGTGTCATGAGAGACCCAATGAGCTCGGTGATCTTCAAGGTACTCATGTCCTTTGCTTTCATGATTGCTATGACCTTGGGCTCCCAAGATTTTGGAAGGGAACGGAGGAGCTTCCTTATCTTCTTCTCTTCCCTTATTTCTCTGCCAAGGTTAGCTAAGCCATTTGTAATATTTTGAAATCTAGCATACATGACATCAATGGATTCATGCGATAACATTTTAAACATTTCATAATCATGCATGAGTAGATTTATTTTGGATTCCTTTACTTGTGAAGTCCCTTCATGTGTGGTCTCTACGACCTTTCATAATTTATAAGCGGACTTACATGTAGAAATCCTATTAAACTCATTAATTGATAGGCCGCAATATAATGCATTGACGGCCTTTGCATTCACATTAAACAGTTTAATTCCTTCTTGGTCCCACTCATGCATGTCCTTAGTGGGTTGCTTATACTCTACTTGAATCATCCCCCATACATCCATGCCTAGAGATTGTAAGAAGCCATTCATACGAATCTTCCAGTAGACATAGTTGTTTCCATCGAATAGTGGTGGAGTATGAGTAGAGGACCCTTGAGCTAGTTAGATTTCACTCGACATCTTAATTTGTAGGGAAGATGGTTAAATCTTATCCTACGACCTCGCTCTGATACCAATTGTTGTATGAAATCCGACACTAGAAGGGATGTTGAATAATGTCTGTCCTCTTTTTTGTTTTAATCAATTTTTTTTTTGCTTAATTTAACTCCAATCAAATGCAAGTGTATCTTAACAGTGGATGTGATCAAATATCAGGAACAATAATAAGCAAATATTGAAAGCAATGCAAACATGATCAATTATAGTGGTTCGGCCAACCGCCTATTCCACTACCTTGGCTCCTCACCAAGGATTTCTAACCAACTGCTTTATAGAACTTGTATTTCCCTTTGAATACAACTGAGGACACTCTTCTCACATCTTTGAGAACTCCTCAAACCTATTCACCTAGGCAAAACACAAATCTAAAAAGTCTACCCTAAGTGTTTCTGTAGCACACCTAGTAGGCTATTACAGATGAAAAATAAGTTTGAAATAAATATTCAAATATAATGAAAAAGAGCTTAAGAATTGTAAGAAGAAATCACTGCTCTTTTCCCAAGCCTTCAAGCCTCCAACTTGTTAGAAGATGAACTTGAGTTGTAGCAGAGTTGAGGGAAGCGGGCGCTTTAAGAAAGATGTTGACGAACGAGTAGAGCGCATCAAATCAATCTCTTTGAAGGCTCAAATCACTTCTTGAATGCTCAATTAAATTTCAAAGAGAGTTTAATGAAGTTAGGTAAGGGGTATTTATAACCCCTCAGCTGAACGGGCGATTCAACGGGTAGAAAACTAGCTATTACCGCTGTTCGATCGCTTGTCGGTTGATCGTCGGTCGATCGACCGATCGACTGCCTGCGATCGCTACCTTTCTGGGCTTTATTTGCGCCGTCCGGTCGACCAACGGGTCGACCGAATGGATCACGACTTTATTGATCCCAAATTCGATCGACCGATGCAGTGAAGCCAGAGGCACGATCTGCGATCTGCAATCTGGTCGACCGATCGGTCGACCGATGCACCTTCTGCCAAATTTTGGCTTCGGTCGATCGATCGACGTAGCCTTCTGCCAATTTTTCACCAACTTCGATAGACCGACAGGTCGACCGAATGGCTACTACCATTTTGTGGCATCATTCGGTCGACCGACCGGTCGACTGAATAGGCTACTGCCAGTATTCTGCCTTGTTCGGTCGATCAAACTCAAGCTGAGGTTGATTTTTACTTTGAATTTGTTACATGCTTTTTCATGGGTTCAGTTACCAAGTTTCAACTTGGATAACTTTACAATTTGGCTTGGGATAAAATCATCCTAGGGGTATATTACATGATTTTTACTTGATCTAAACCCGACCCTTTCTTTGACGTTTTCTTCTTCCGTTTCTTTGACGGTCTTTTCTTTCGTTTTGTTTGAACGAACTTCGCATGCTTATCGCAACCTCAACCTGAACTCCAAACTTCACACATAGATTAAATACATGTTTGTTATCATCAAAATGAAGATTGAAGCTTGAGAGAAACCCTTAAGCCAACAGTAGTGCCACCAGATACTACGACATTTGAAGTCATTGAAGAATAACCTGCGATGCAGATTGAATTGCCGAATAAGGAGGCTGCAGAATTTTACGAGATGTTGAAAGCTGCCGATGAATCTTTGTATGAGAATTGTTCTAATTATACAAGAGTTTTTGCAATGACACAACTCCTGAACATCAAGTCTGATTGTAATATCAGCGGGGTTGCGTTTGATCGGATTGCAGGCTTTATCAATGGTATGTTATCTCCAAATAACAAGTTTGAGCCAACCTTTTATAAGACAAAAAAGTTGATGAGAAAATTAGGGATTGGGTACGAAAAGATACATGCGTGCCCAAATAATTGTAATTTATATTATAAAGAAAATACACGGTTGGAGCAATGTCCGGTATGTGAACATCCTCGTTACAAGGAGAAGAAATCGGTCCGACAAAAAAATATCCCCTTTAAGGTGCTTCGGTATTTTCCACTGACACCAAGGCTTCAAAGGTTATTCATGTCGAAAAAGACTGTCCCCTATATGAGTTGGCATGCAAGAAGTCGTGATGATACAGTAATGACTCATCCATCCAACAGTGAAGCATGAAAACATTTGGATAGGTGTTATCCTTCATTTTCTAGGGTACTAGAAATATCAGGTTGGGATTGTGCACAGATGGTTTTAATCTGTTTGGTAATTCGGCAACTCTGTATTCAGTATGGCCAGTGATGTTAATAGTTTATAATTTGTTGCCCTCAATGTGTATGAAAGATGAATTTATCTATCTTACGATGATTATTCCGGGTCCTAGGGGTCCCCGCAAAGAAATTGACGTGTTTCTCCATCCCCTAATTGATGAACTGAAAATATTGTGGGTTGAGGGAGTTGTCACTTATGATTGTCACTGAAAGTAAAACTTCACTTTACGAGCTGCTATATTGTGGACAATCAATGATTTCCCGGCCAATGGCATATTGTCTGGTTAGAGCACGCATGGGCGACTCTCTTGCCCGTATTGCATGGAACACTCAAAATCCTTCACTCTTTAGAATGGTCGGAAAATTTTCTTCTTTGATTGTCATCGCCGGTTCCTACCGTCTAACCATCAGTATCGAAGGAATCGTGACAAATTTACCAAGGGTAGAGTCGAAAGAGATGAGCCACCACCGATGTTGTTTGGTGAACAGATATTAGCACGTGTTCAATTGCTTCCAGAGATAACTTTTGGTCGGAATGTAAGAATTTTAGGCTTTGGTCAAACACATAACTGGGTGAAAAAAAGTATATTTTGGGAATTGTCGTATTCGAGTTCATTACTGATTCGGCATAATTTGGACGTCATGCACATTGAAAAAAATGTGTTTGATAATATTTTTAACACAGTGATGGATATTTCCGGTAAAACTAAAGATAATGTGAAGGCCCGGCATGATGTAAAAATACTTTGTAAGAGGCCTGAGTTAGAGTTGCAAGAGGTCAACGGACGACTTCATAAGCCAAAGACGCCGTATGTGTTAAATAAACAACAGATAAAAGATGTGTATCAATGGATCAAAGAACTCAGATTACCCGATGGATATGCCTCAAACTTATCTCGATGTGTAAATGTCGATGAATGCAAAATATCGGGGATGAAGAGCCACGATTGTCATGTATTCATGTAGAGATTGCTTCCGGTCGCGTTTCGAGATCATCTACATGATAAGATTTGGGGTCCGTTGACATAATTAAGTATGTTTTTCAGAAACATTTGTGCAAATGTACTTCGAGGCGAAGATATGTCAGCACTTGAAAATAATATTGTTTAAATCATATGCAAGCTGAAGCAGTTTTTCCCTCCTGCATTTTTTGACTCGATGAAGCATCTACCAATACACTTGGCATACAAGGCATGAGTTGGTGGCCCCGTTCAATACCGATGGATGTACTTATTTGAAAGATATATGAATCGTCTGAAGAAAAAGGTAAACAACACTGCCGCAGTTGAAGGTTCCATATCAGAAGCATGTATAATTTAAGAAATTTTAACATTCTACTCATTTTATTTTGAATCAACCATCAAGAGAAGACTTAATCGTCTTCCACCGAATGACGACGGGGGAGCTCGACCATCAAATGGTTGTTTAAATATCTTTGGTTACCCCGGTCGTGCTTTGGGTTCTCGTTCGTCTCGGTTCTTAAACGATGAAGAGTACCATTTGGCCTACTGTACATTTTACTAAACTGTCCAGAGATTGAGAAGTTCATTAAAATATTTGACATTGAGATGGTGATAAAATACTCAATTTACAACGATGAGGAATTAGAAAGATTACGGAATCGTGAGTTCCCTAATTGGTTTCAAGCTCATAGCACAGAATACATAGGCGAAATAGATAACCAAATCTTTGAGTTTGCTAGCGGACCGGCATGACTTGTACAATGTTATAATGGTTATTTTGTTAATGGATACAAATTTCACACACTTGAATATTCATCTACAAAAAAGACTATGAATGCTGGGGTCTACGTCAAAGGGACAACGTATGCTAAATGTGATGTTGACTTTTACGGACTATTGAAAGAAGTCATAGAATTGCAATTTTTCAAATGTAAATCAGTTGCCCTTTTTAAATGTCATTGGTTCGATATAAGCAATAGGGGCAAGAGAGTTCATCCAAAGTATAAACAACTGGTCGAGGTCAATTACAATTCAAAATTGGCTTCAAATGAGTCACTTATATTGGCATCTTAAGCTGAACAAGTATATTATATGCAGTATCCGTCTCGAAAGAAAGATAAGGCAGATAGGCGTGTAGTTTGTAAGACTAAAGCCAGAGGAAAAATTGACCCGATAGTTGGAGAGAATGAGCCAGCAGATGACTTCTATCAAGAATAATATCCTTCCGAAATGGAACGAGGTAGTCCAATACTCGAGGATGATGACACATAGTTAGTTCAATTGGAAATTGAATATGTTGATGATGACGATAATGATGTTGAGGAAGGACTGAATGATGATGAGGGAGACGAAGAAGAATTTTAAGATTCCGATACAGAAGAACAAAAAGAAGAGTATTGCACGGATGATGATAATGACGATGACGAATAATTGTAAATGTGAAGTATATTCAATTATTAAATATATCTATTAATGTATTATATATAATCTAATTATATTAAATTTTTACAGCTATGGTTCGAGATATTAGTTCCCGAGGAGGCATTCCTCGTAGGACTCCCCGACAATTACCACCCGCCCCACTTGTACCCACTGACCCTTTGTCTTCCACCACCATCCCCACACCTCCGGCCACCATCCCCCCACCTCCAACCACCATCCCCCCACCTGATCTGTCCATCGTTCCCTCACCTAATCTGGCCACCATCCCCTCACCTTCGACTATCATCCCTCCACCACCCTATGCAGATCTAGGATCGTCGTCTTCGAGACGTAGGCCACGAGGGCCTAACATAATTCTCCCTCTGCCACTCGAGGGAGCACTGCGCAGAGCAGTTAGTGTGCGCGGAAGACGGTAAGTATAAGCATCAATTATTTCTTATAATTTATTTATTTCAAAATATCATATTATGAATTTATATTTTGTGAAGATTTGAGCAGGAGGACGTCCCTTGCATGATAGCAGGGACGATCCGAAAGTTTTTGCGCGGGGCGTGGCCTACATGGTCTCACGTGCCCCATGAGCATATGGATTTATTATGGTGAGAGTTCACGGTAAGTATATTTATTAAATTAATGTTAATGTTAAATATTCATCGGTAATAATAATTTTTTTTTTTGCAGGCTCATTATACATGGCCGGAGGACCAGACCACTTTTGTTGAGGCTGCATGGGAGCGTGTTGCCCGCGCTCGCTATAACGGGCTGCTTCAGCAGGCCCGTCAGACCGTGATGAGACGGCTGGGGGCCACACAGATAGTGCAAACTCGGGGACACGCCCCCGAGTGGATTCCTGGCCGTGTGTGGGATCAGCTCGTTGAGCGGTGGGACACACCTGAGTGGCAGAAGGTCTCCTGGACTGCGTCGAGAAACCGCATGTCCGGTGGGGACGGCACGGGTGCGCGCCACACTGGTGACTCTATCTCTTTTGCCGTTCATGAGCGTCGTATGGTATGTATAATTTAATTATTTTTAATTAAATTATATATTGTGTATAATGATATTAGTGTATTTGTTTTCTAATATAAGACGCGAGTAGCGAAGGATGGCACCGTCCGACGCCCGTCGATGATGGAGGTGTTTGAGCGCACCCACCGTCGTCGACGAGGAGCGGGGGACTACGTTGATAGCAGAGCCTCATATATAATGGTAAGTATTTATATATGTCTATTTGATTTATATAATTTTTATTTATAGTTTATATATATTTAAAATATAAACATGTGTAGGAAACTTACACAAGGACTGTGATCGAGCGTGGAGGCACACCGGAGGAGTTCGACGCAGGAGCTTGGGTGGAGACCGCAGGTGGCTG
This sequence comes from Canna indica, assembly GCA_034359265.1. Lineage (NCBI taxonomy): Eukaryota > Viridiplantae > Streptophyta > Magnoliopsida > Zingiberales > Cannaceae > Canna > Canna indica. The sequence continues at coordinate 38,445,961 of CP136891.1, forward strand.
GGAGCACGGTCGTGTTTATGGCTTTGTAGACAGTGGCCATGCACGCGCCATGCTCGGGCCACCTGGGGCACCGACCCCTCCGGCTGCGGGTGAGCAGCTCTCGACATCCCGAGCGCAGAACCAGAGCCGGATAACGGCCTTGGAGTCGGAACTCACCCAACAAAGACAGGCGATGGAGGAGCAGAGGCAGGAGATGGAGGAGCAAAGGCTGGCGATGGAGGAGCAGAGATGAACGAATGACGAGTTGAGACAAACGATCCAGAACATGCATACACTCCTCACTCAGATTGTGTCTCACTCTGGCCTTCTACCGATGATGTCGCAGCTGTTGTCCTCCTCGACCCAGTCGACGCTCCCGACCCAGTCGTTGTCGACTCCACCGCCCCCACCGCAGTCGTGAGATTTTGATTTATTGTATTTTATTTATATTTTGATACTTGGTTGTATATATATGATATTTTGATAATTGTTTGCCTCCGGTTTGAGGCTTAGATTGATGATGTTTATGTAAAACTTGTATGTTTGGTTTCAAATGCATGTGTATGATATTTTCTGATTGTAATATGTGATTGAAAATAGATTGTAGTCTATATATCATTGTATACAGAAATTTACAAAATTTTCAGTTTCTTCAGTTACATGATACACCTTTAGCCACGGCTTACCCACGGTTCACCGTCACTAAGCTGTGGCTGAAAGCTTATCGTAAATGGCTGATGGCCTGGGCAGCACCAAATATCACGATTGCTATAATAGTATCACCGATGGGACTGGGCCGTGGCTGATGTGTTGGTATCAGTGACAAGTGCCTAGAGCCGTTACTGATGTTTTTAAATCAGCGACAGCCGTGTGTCACAACTTATCTGAGACGCGCACATTAGTGACGATATTTTGCCATGCCCTTTGCTGTCCGTGATAGTTATCAACGACGGTTCATCCACGGATTCAGTCGTCGGTGATGACGACAATTCTAGTAGTGTCATAGTCATCATCCCGCACAAACTTCACTTTCTTTTGCGTGCACCGAGTCAGGAGTGCTGCAATCCTTGAGAAGTTATCCACAAATTCTTTGTAGTACTCTGCCATACCCAAGAAACTGCGTACCTCAAGCATTAGGAAGATCACACAGCGGTGGCTTTGTGTAACAAGTATCAATCAAATTTTTTAATAAGGCTTTGCTTAGTAAGTGGCATATCAGCTCCACTACTGAGGATTTATAAAATAGTTTTATCATCATTCTTTGCTGGTATACACTTGAAGGTGTTAAATAACTTCGATCAGGCATTAGGAAAATCGCACTGGCGTTCCTGGTGCATTGTATCTTCTTTTTTCTTTTCTTTTTGCAAAGATAGCATTGTATCTTCTTCTTTTTTTCAAAGATAGCAAATTTCATTCAAGCAAATGAAGTTGTCAAAGGGTATCAACGCATTACAGCAACATCACTTCCTAAAAGGAAGGACAAGAAAATAGCAAAGTATAAAAAACCAATATTCTACAAAGATCTAGAAGAATTCCAACATTGAAGTGCTCTTTGCATAGTAGTTTCCTTGCAAGGGTTGTATCTGTGAGTGCACCAATCAAAATTTTTAATGAGGCTTTATTATTGTAAGCGGCTACATTAATCATGTGTCTTAATTTGTGTAACAAGTACCAATGTAACTATTTTACTATGTAGTCCATTTGCTTCTTATCAGGAATGTGCTTGTCTTTTTGCATTCCTTTTGGTATGTTCTTTACGGTGGTTTCTATGCTACGTGCGAGTCTACTGGACTCGCATCTCATCTGTGTCTTTCTCTCTCTAACTATCGGAGCATGCTAGTATGGATTTCTTTGGACCCCCAATTAATGATGGCCAAAGTGAGACACTTCAATGTGATAGTTTATTTTTCTTACAAACCCACACATATATCAAATCATTCTATCTAATATTGATGTCGAAAGAAATAAATTGCTTGTTATGTGGTCATTAGAGCTCTAGCTGGCCAATTCCTGGGCCACAATTACATGCCTGAACCTTTTGAAGCAAGATCTGCTGCCTCCATGGTCATTACAACAAATATAAGGTCCAGTATGTGATCTGTTGTATGTATCTATATATATTTAGAAAAATAATACAGTATGTGATTAGATAGTGATCTCCATATTTCTATCTTCTCCAGGTCCAGCATCTAGTCAAAGTTTCCAAGGGTGTTGTTCCCTTGGAGTTGCAATTCTATGTTTTTGTTCAAAATACACTAATATTAGTTGTGTGCAAATTTCCTTCACCAATTTAGTTGCTTCCCCGGACATCCTACAGCTAGCATAGGACCTCAATCCATACCTTCACTCAACTGGGGAGGATAATATCACGTGGAAATGGACAACAAATAATGCTTTCACCATTAAATCTCTATACAACTTATTAAATTTTCGAGGGGGTGAAGGACCTGGCAACCCGTTTGATATGGAATCGGGCGTTTCCCAACACAGCCTTCATCATGAATTGGTTAGCAATCCGACACAGGCTCCCAACTAAAGACCGATTTCAGGCTTGGAACATCCAGGTTAACCTCTACTGCTCTAACCTCTCCCGCTCCCTATGCACAAGAGACAACAAGAATCATGAACCCCTCTTCATACACTACGATTTCACGAAGGCAGGTTAGTCGAAGCTACTTAGATTTATGCAACTTCAAGCATTTCCCTTTAAATTATGCACCATAGACGCAAAATAGTCAAGAAGGTTACAAGAAGAGGCTGCCCAAATTCCAATTAATCAAGTTACCGAGGTGGAAGATCTGGCACGAGAGAAACTACGATTGCTTTGAAAACAAGGACAGCTCACACCTACACTTATCCATTGATACTTTATTCTCTTAAAGCACCTCATATTTCGACTGGGACCTAGCCCCTTATATCTTTTGTTTCACATGTTGTTTTTCTCGCTTCCCTCTGCGAGGGAAAGCCCTTTTCCTCTCTCCCCATTGTATTCTCTAAATTCTCATGACGAATACAAGATTTCTCTATTTCAAAAAAATATCAATTGTGTGCAAATCAGAAAACGTAAATTACCATAATAAATACACATGTATATTTTCAAATTGTAGAGAATATGATTAGTTAGTGATCTCCTTTCATCCACCATTTTGGACCATTTGTCCTGTTAGGTTTCTCATGTTTTACAGAAGTACTGTTTCCAATGGGATTCACTAATTGCGCTAAAAATTAAACCTAGATTTTTCTGTTTTTGGAACTTAAACCAGACCAGCCGGGAACCGGTTATTCCAGATTAAAAACACTAAAGTCACCAACTATGTATACCTTGATCTGCTCACTTACTAGTTTGTTGGTTGGAAGGATCACAATGCTCAGTGCATTCTGAACTTCAAGTCAAAAAAGATAAAGGCATGCTCCTTGATCCTCCAGCCATTCACTGTACCTTTAGACTTTTTATATATCCTCACCCTTTCTGTCATCATATCCTTGTACTAAAAGCAAGTGGCAAATCCCCTAATGCTACTAAAGCTGGTTTGCAATGTTCAAAGACATGTCGCATTTTGTGTACAGTGGCATCTTTAGCTGTGCCTTCTCTCATATAATCCTTGCTTTTCTTCATTGCTTCTCTGTTCTTTGTCTCCATGTCTTCTACCAACCAAAGAAATGATATGTTGCTATCACATGTGCAATGTGTTGGGTAACTACCCTTCTCATCATTTCTGAAATGTTTTAAAAACCCAACCAAACACTAGTTTTGGTTTTGTTCAACTGAGTTTCACTTCTAGATTTTTTGTTTACCACAATAACTAGTTTTATCAAGAACATGTCGAACTCAGTTAAACCCAATAAATATTAGGTAAATCTAACAAGCCATAAAGTAAACGACCCAATTTTCTATTTTTAATTTGGATTTTAAAATAACTAACTGTCAGTAACAAGGCTGCTGATTATGTCTGTTTGTGAGATCAAGTTTTGGTTGTTGGAGAAAAGGAAAACTCGTCTATGAATTGTGGAATCAAACCTGCTCATACAAGCATCTTTATCTTATCATGCTGGACTTCTTTGCTCATCATCCGAGGACTGTTGTTCTGAACCATGCTGCCAAGTTTATCAGTTCTTAAGTTTACACTGTAGACCGAAGTAAAGGTATTTGTTTTGTTGTTGGTTGTGTGATTTTTGTCAATGTGTTTTTTGACATTTTTGTTTGTGCATTTGTGATTCATTGATTTTCAATTGTATTTCCCGCTAATCAATAGACAAAACCCTATAAACCCTCTTGGGTCCTCAGTTTTTTCTTTTTCTTTTTTGCATTTTTCATTTTAAGTTTCTTGTATATTATTTGTATTATTAGGAATTAGTAAAATCCGAAACCTAATCTGACAACCGGATTACTCAAAATCTTTTCGACATCACTAACTTTCCTACTATCTCTTATTATCATGCTACTCCTTGTAGAGAAGATTGGATAAAATCTAGCAATTCAGTTTTGAGTTTTGACTGCCCTTCACTTTACTGTTTCTCATTCTCTTGGTAATGTCAATTAGGCATGATGATTACAGCCTTGAAGGAAACAACCACACGTTAAAATCTCCAAGAAATGGCACTATCATCATCAGAAACAGGAGAAAGCACAAAAACATTGGGGCAATAAACTAATACATCATCTTGAGGTAACATCGAGAAGTGCTACCCGTTTGAAAGACCACTGATTGAAATCACTTGCAGCAAACACCATAACAGCAACAACCAGGTAAGATACCTTCCTTTTTTTTACATGATACTACAAGCATTGGTGTTTTCATCACTGAAAAGATGAGTACCATAATAGCCATTATCAATCTGATTGCTGAGATAATAAGGACTTGGGTAGGAGTTGTAATAGCCTGTGTAAGGGGAGATCTGTGGTGACCTGAGGTGCATCATCTGAGGCTGCATATATCTGTTGCTCTCATGCATCACCATGTTGTTCCCTCTCAAGCTGTTAACCATGGTTGAAGGGTGGGACATCATTGGAGGCTGGTATTGCCCCCCACCATTGAAGGCATTTCCTGGCAGGACTCCAGTGTTTCCACCAAGGACGTGGCCAAGGCCAGCCATCATTCCATTGCTGCCTTGCATCATCCTCCTCCCCTCTGCACCTGCAATAGTACTGCTGACAGTGGCCATCTTGTTGTTGCCTGCCACAATATTAATGCCCTTTTGTTGTGACCCATTTGGAGTTTTCATGTGGCCCTTATTTCTGTTGCTGGCATTTGCACAAACATTCACATTGCCGTTCCCGGATTTCTTAGCGCTCGGGGCTGCATCATTGGTCCGCCTCATCAAGTTAATTTGCTTCATCTTGCTATCAATGAACCGCAGATCTTCGAAACCTTCATCATCATCTTCATCATCTTCGAAGTCATCTTCGTCGGAACTGGATGAGGAGAGCTTGTTGTGCTGGTGTTTGAAGGTTTGGAGGCCTCGCATGAGGCCTCCCTGCTTGGCTTGCTCTTTGGTGTTCTTGTTGGAAATCGGCTTCTTGGGGTTGACGACTTGCTTGATCTGTTGTTGCTTTTGCTGGGTTGGCTTGTAATTAATCTGGTTGATCTTTTGTGACCATAACTCTGCACGCTTACCTGCTCTGATCAGCTTCTGGATCAATGTTTCCGAGTTCACACTTCCTGACACTGTGACCTTCTGTTGGTCTACATCTATGCTAACTGAGTAAACTCCTGAATGAGGATACAGAAATCAGAGGACTTGCATACTAAATACTACTTTATAGATAGAGACATCAAGGATTTAGACAAAGGTAGAGCTCAGTCACTCTTTCTCTTGCATTATCTGCATATCCTAGCAGTGAAATTAATTTAATGTAAAACTAAATCAATTATGCTGCTTTATCTATTTATAATTTTTGAAAGAAAAGAATTTATACGATAGCAATAAACACAAGGATCAAAAATAGATCATTCACTCCTGATGATAAAAAAAATGACATGGAGAAGGAGTGTACCATCAATTCTATGGAGGAGCTTCTTGACTTTGAGCTTGCACCCATCACAATGAATGTTCACCTTCAGAATGTGCGTCTGCAGGAACCAGATCATCTTTCTTCACTTGCTGTTCTTCTACAGAATAAGAAGGGAAGAAAAGAAGAAAACAAGGAGATATACCTGGATCTTGAGGAGATTGAAATCTTCACCCTTCCCCATTTCAACAACTGTTCCTTCTTTTTCTTGGTCTCAGAAAGATCAACAAAGACAACTCTTGAGAAGGGAATCGTTTACTGCAAGGCGTCTCTGCAGCATTCGCCTATATATATATATCTAGAGAAGTGAAGAGTACCCCACAGCTGAAATGGTGAACTGTGCACTCTCTCAGTCTCTCTTGTTTTTTTTTTCATTTTGGAAAAATTAATATATTTTTCTTAGTTGGATAGAATAGAATAGGATCTTCTTTTCAAGCTTGTCTGAGGACACTACCCAAGGAGAGTGAGAAGGGGAGACACTGGCTTCGTACTTGAGCTCGTGCACGTTGGGATCCCCTTTTGGCCAATGGAGGGGCATCCAACGGCTGTAAAGACGAGAAAGGAAGAGAGGGTGACGGTGTACACAGTGATGGAATAGAAGAGCACAGGAGGAAGGCAGGAGGCAGCAAAGCGACCTGACATGAGCTCTGCTTAGCGTAGGCATATATAGACTGTGCAAGCTCGTCCCCTTTGCCTTGTTCCAGACTTCCAAAGCCACAGGAGATTGCATTTTGATCTTTTCCCATCTCCGTCTCTTATCTCTTTCACCTTCTTCCTTGATGCGATGAAGAGATCAACGTACCAAGTAAGCTGGACGCAAGGGTGCTCTTCAGCATTGCACGATGGGTATCAGTCTTCTTCCTTGGCATCAAATGAATGATACTCTATTACTCCAACCATGTTATTAAAAATTACTGTCTAATTTTCAGTCCAAGAATCGAAAACTACATTTTAATTGAATTAAAAATTTTGTTCGACTTAGTTTGGGAAAGGTTCCAAATTTAAATTGAAAAAATTGCTAAATATCATATATATACTTCAGTGTTTTTAAAAATTGTAAACCCCACTGCAAAATTTCCTTAAAAATTAAAACTAAAAATTATAAACACATTACAAAAATTTCCTTAAAAGTTAGCGCCATATTTTTTTAAAAAATTATGTTTTCATTAAATGCCGGTGCCTCTGATACTAGTATTGGTAACAAGAAAAAAAATTTCAACTATAAGGGATTCAACTTTTTTTTTTTAACAAAAATAAAATCACAATAAATGATTATATTAGGATTTGAACTCTAGAAAACATCCAAAATATTAGTACCAACCAAAATACTTACGATTGGCAATTATAAGAGATTCAACCTTGATTAAGAAACAAATTTATGTGTAATTTTGATTTGAATTAATGTCTCTAAATCTTAAGTTAACAATTAATTTATCTGTGCTTTTACTTATAAAAAGTTGATTTGGCTAAAAAATTAATGTATCTAAATCTTAAGTCAACTTGAATTAAATTTTAGCCGAGTTTACGGGCTAAAAAGTTGGCTAAACGAGTCGAGCTCGAGTTGCTCGAGTATAACTCGAGCCGAGCTCGAGCCCAGAGATTGAAGCTTGATCGAGCTCGAGCTCGACATTTCTTAAATGAGCCGAGCTCGGGCACAAGCAAGGGCTCGGCTCGATTACACCCCTAGATCTTTGGGAGCTGAAATGTCACATTATTGTTGCAACTTTTAATTTTTATACATATTAAATGGTGGGCGGGCTCACCTTTATTTTTAAGTTTATTTTAAAATCAAGTTGACTTATGAAATTGTGACATTTTAGTTCTCAAAAGTTCTAATGTGGATTACCCTGTCATCTTCTCTAGGAAGTACGGACACTTCCAAGGAATGTCGTGTCCGCATGTCCGACACGCCGCGGATACCGACAAACGAAGACATTCGTCCGACGTGTCCAAGAGTGTCTTGACCAGTCAATTTTTTTCTTGGCTCGGACACGTGTGTCAGATCAATCAATTTTTTTTTGTCCGCTCCTCAGTGAGAATCGTCGCTCCGCCGCTCTTTCGGATACCGGATGAGTTGGAGAACCTATACTCATGCCGCCACCCTCACCGATAAACCTCGGAGAGGCGGAGACAGTATGCTTTCTGAATAATACTAGATTGCTTTATTTTTCTTGGATTAGCTTTATTTTTATTTCATGTGAAATATTTGATTGCTCTATTTCTCTTGATGAGTTTTCATTGATTAATGAAGATAATGGAAACCTTGAAGTTGCCAATCTTTCTCTTGATGAGCCAAAGTTGGATAGAATAATATTTTTCAATGAAGAAGATAATAATAATGATTGATGAAGAAGATAGTTAGTGAGACTCTAGTTAACTTTTTATTTACATGTGATTGTACATCACTATTTCTACTAGTTAGACATGCTAACCTATGAATTTTTTTGGAGATGTCAATAAATGTCTAGGAATTTTTGTTTGCATGTGCTTGTGCCTCATGCTTTTGGAAAGACTTAGAATTAGTAAGTATTTTTTCATACTGAAAATTTGAATTTTAACATCAATAAAAATATAATGATATATATTGATATGAATTGTGTGTTTTTTTAAATTTTTAAATTTTTAATATTTATCTATATATGTCGTGTCTGTATCGTGTAAAATTTTGAAGTTGGTGTGTCCCCGTGTCCATGTCCGTGTTATGTCCCATGTCCGTGTCGGTGTCGGTGCATCCTAGCATCTTCTTAATGGATGATATATATAACATAAATCTTATAGTAGACTTAAATGGATAGATATTTAAAACATAATGCCACAATTGATAGAGAAAATAGGTTGTGTAAAAAATTGACAGATAAATTACCATTTGTGTATATATGTGTGTTTTTTCCCTATTATTTTGGTTAGATCCATTCATGTAGCATTTGATTTGTAAAGAAAGTTGTGCTTAATCTAATAACGATACTACTTTAAATTTTAAGAAAGAGGCGCCATGATTATCTAATCCCTTGAATAAAAGGGAATTAAATATTAATGCGGGTTTGGACAATTAGAGAATCACAACTCATCATTTGTTGGTGTTGCTCAGATGTGGAAGAGTCCTTGTCTGGTAGTAAAAATTTAAGATGATATTTGGTACATTATCTTTCAGATTATCAAATAATTTAGATTATCTTTCAGATAGATTACCACTAAAAAAATTGTCAGTAATATAAAATATAGTGTCTGGTACGCACAAGTAATGTTATGATAAAATTATTGAAATTCACAAAGACATATTTGATATAATAAATATATTACCAAGTAATGATATCTACTTTCCGAAAATACATTTTTCATAAATATATTATAATATTATATTATGTTATATTATATATAATATTATTATAATATATTATAACATAATATAATATAATATAATATAATATAATATAATATAATATAATAATATTATATTATAACATAATATAATATAATATTATAATATTATAATATAATATTATAATATTATAATATAATATTATAATATTATAATATTATATTATTATATTATAATATTATAATATTATATTATAATATTACAATATTATATTATAATATTACATAAGAGAAGTCGGGGAAGACGAACGTCTTCTTTCTGGAAAGGAGGAGGCAAAGAAGTTAGGGTTTAAGGAGTATAATTTTGTCCTAAAAAATAATTCAAGATTATCACTTCAGAGGTAATCCACGTAGACATCATCCAATTGAGTAATTTAGATTATCACTTTGATAACAATCTGAATTACCAAGATAATCCACATTACCTGCACAAATGAGATACCAAATAAGATAATATGTGGGTCCAAATAATTTAAAGATAAAATTATTAATAATCTGGATAAATTATTTCGTACCAAACACCTCCTAAAATATTATGATTGAAACTCTTGGGCTCTTCTACCACATGCTCCATCCAATAAGGATTTACCCAATGGACCCTTCGGTTTGGTGGGACAACTATTGTTGTGTCATGATCACAACTAGAGGGTAGAGATAGCTGGCTCATGTCATTTGCATCGTGATCACAATTGAAGATGGCTTGCTCATCACAAATAGAGGGTAGAGATGGTACGTGGGGTTAGCAACAAATGGAATTAGATGGGCGATAAGGTTATTGATCGACCATCTATATACTTGATCAACGTGGTTGTCCTAAGTCTTTGGGATTACTAAGATCCCTTAGAAGTCAAGATGGATGGTGTTGCAGTTGTCCTAAGTAAAGTGGCATGTATTTGTTGGGGTAAAATAATAGATTTATCATTTTGTCTCTATCTTTGTTGAATATTGATTTGAAAATCGTAGCTGGGAACGGAGCTCATCAGAGAAGAAGAAAAGGAATCATTTATTTATTTGAAAAATGTAAAGTGAAAAAGCTACCTTCAATGTTCAAGACTTGCGCTATTTATGCGCTTACAGAAAGAAAATAAAATTACAAGTTTGCCATTCATATACCTGTTAACTACATACTTTATTTATTGCCAACAAAGAAATTGATTTCTATTTCCTATACAGCTAACTATGTACTTAGACTACTATTTCCAATACTCTCCATCAAGTTAGAGCTAGAGAAAGGTTTCTTCAGTCCTAACTTGGACATTAAGTACCTATCCTGCTGCGAAGATAAGACCTTTGTGAGCAAATCATCAGGTTGTTCTTTATCAGATATATAGGCTGGTTTTATTATTCCTTCAATGAACTTCTCACGAACATAGTAACAGTCCACTTCAAGATGCTTGATTCTCTCATGAAACACAGGGTTGGCCGATATGTGCAATGCACTTTGGTTATCACTGTACAATGTGACTGGTAGTTCATACTTGACCCCCAAATCAGATAACAAATGTGTTATCCATACAAGTTCTGCAGCTACACTAGAGAGTGATCTCAATTCACTTTTCGCACTTGATTTACTCACTGTTATCTATTTTTTACATTTCTAATTCACCATTAAAACTCCCAATTTAACACAAAAACTTGTTATTGATCTCCTACTCATTATGCAGCTCCCCCAATCTGCATCACAATAACTTGTGACTGATTTGATCTTTTCTGCAAGATAGAACAAACCTAAGTTTGGTTCCTTTTTGAGATACTTCAGTACTCTAATTACAGCCTTGTAATGATATACCTTTGGTTGGTTTGTGAACTGGCTTAAGGACTGCACACTGAAAGCTATATCAGGCAGGGTAGATGTTAAATACAATAATTTTCCTATCAATTTTTTGTACAGATTAACATCTGAAAAATACCCATCAGCCTCTGAAACCTCATTACTGAATTTGTTGTTCACTTGCAAGGGTGTATCTTTTGGCTTGCAATCTTGCAAGTTCATCTCAACTAGGAGGTCCTTCACATATTTCTGCTGACTTATGTGTATTCCTGTCTTAGTTCTTTGAATCTCCAAGCCTAAGAAGTATGTCAGCTTGCCTAAGTCCTTGATTTTGAATTGGTTGTCCAAAACTCTTTTAACATTCTGAATTTCCTTTTCATCAGTTCCTGTGATTATCATGTCATCAACATATACTAATATAATCACAATATTTCCTTCTATGTTCTTGACAAATACACAATTGTCAGCCATACTCTGCTTATAACCTAGTGACTTGATGTTTGAAGACAATTTAGTGAACCATTGTCTCCCGGCCTGTTTGAGGTCATAAATTGACTTCAACAGTTTGCATACCATGCCTTCATTCTCATTTCTGTAACCTGGTGGTTTCATCATGTATACATCCTCTTCTAGGTCTCCATGCAAGTATGCATTATTAATGTCCAGTTGATGCAAAGGCCACTTCTCAGAAGCTGCAATGGCTATTAGGGTTCTTATAGTTGACATTTTAGAGACTGGTGCAAATGTCTCTCGGTAATCAATACCCTCTATTTGTGTAAATCCTTTAGCCACCAACCTGGACTTGTGTTTCTCAATTTGTCCACCAGGCTTGAACTTAGTTATATATACCTATTTACATCCAATGGGTTTTTTACTTGGGGTCAATTCACAAAATTTCCATGTTTGGTTATCTTCTAGTGCCTTAAGCTCAACTTGCATGGATTTCACACAAATAGGATCATTAATAGCTCCAGCATAGGTTTCAGGATCATCTTTGGCATCAATGTAGGTTATGAAGCTTTTGTTGGCTTTAGGTTTTCAACCTTAGCCTTAATCTCGATCTTGATGGTTTTGATGATAACAAACATGGAACTAATGATTTCATTAAGAATATCTTTCAGGTTCCATATCGACTAGCGTTCGATGTCCTCGATCGGATAAATTGGAGAATTCACAAAATCGGAAGGACATTGATCGTCGTGCTCGGGTTCGTCGCGAAACTTCCCGAAGATCGACGAGTGCACCAAAGTCGCTTGGACAAGTCCAAAGATCAAGTAAAAAACTCTCTAAGTTCATGGTCGTTGAAAGTCGGAACCCGTTAACGAAGCACGGAAGAAATAGGCTGAAGAAATAACATTCAGCCTAGGTTCGGTCGACCGATCGGTCGACTGACTAAAGGTAAAGAAAGTAGCAGAGCTACTTTGGTCAACCGAGCGGTCGACCGATGGAAGCCCAAAACGGGCAGTAGCTCGAGCGGTCGACCCATCGGTCGATCGACCTACCGATACCCGCGACAAAAGATCGTGTCGGTCGACCGACGGATCGACCAAATGGAGGCAGAATCTGCCCGAAGCTGGCGGTCGACCAATCGATCGACCGACCTGTTGAAAGGCGTAGACGCGTATCGCGTCGGTCGACCGACGGGTCGATCGAAGATCGCGGATCACGTGATCTGCGTCTGGTGGTCGACCAATCTGTCGACCGACCATAGAGAAATTTACAGCGGTCGAATGACCGGTCGACCGATGCTTCGATCGGTGCTTCGATCGACGGTCTGTAATGGATCGTTTTCTATCCGTTGAACAGCCGTTTCTTTCGTAGAGTATAAATATACCCTCTACATCTTCATTTAAACTCTACCCTAATTTCTAGAGAGTTTATTGAGCATTTAAAGAGGGATTTAAAGCCTTCCAAACGATCAATCGCACGCGCTCTACTTCTCCAGCGAGTTCCACTTCAAGCGCAAGTTCTTCCTCAACTCGAGAATTAAATCGAGCAGTTCGTCTTGACGAGTTGAAGGCATTGAAGGTTGTGAAAGGAGCTTGCAAACATTGGTTTTATCTTAAGATCTTTCAATTATAATTTTATTATTATTTCAACTGTATTTTTATTTGTGTCTGTGTAAAAACTTAGAGTGTAGGTCTTGTTGATTGTGAAGTGGTATACTTGGTGAAGAGGAGTAAAGCCACTTGTGTATACTTAGTGATTACTAGGATTAGTTCTAGTTGTCTCTTAGGTTGAGGTGGGAAAGTGCTCTCGGTAGGAAGACGGGATACTTCCGGGTGTGGAAGTGCCTTCGGTTGGAGAGCGGAGACTTTCCGGTGCAAAGTCCTCGTGTGCAAGGGAAACTCTAATTAATCTAGTAAAACCTAGTTTGGAAATCCTAAGCGGGGTGCTTAGGTAGTGGAGTAGGCATTGGGGCCGAACCACTATAAATCTTGTGTTTGCGTTGATTTAAATTGTTTGAGCTATATTGCTTTATTTTGCTTCCGCATTTAAATCGCATAATTGTAATTCGCCTAAGTAACCTAAGCAATCGATTAAAATTGGATTTAGGCGAATCGTATAGTAAACACACTATTCACCCCCCTTCTAGTGTCGTCATTTCGCCAATAATTGGTATCAGAGCCGGTCGTAATTGTGATTTCACCATCCCTTCTACAATTCATCTCGATCTAGAAATGGCTCTAGAGTCGGTAGCGTCTAGACCTTCTAGGTTCGATGAATTAAACTTTGGTCTTTGGAAAGGAAGAATGTATACATTCTTAAAGACTCAAGATTTAGGTATTTTTAATATGATTAAGTCAAAATACATAGAACCTAAGGAAAATATGAATGCATGGACCCAAGAACAAATTAGCATGTTTGAGTTAAATGCTAAAGCTACAAATTGCTTATTTTGTTCTTTGGATGATAAGATTTTTGAAAAGATCATGCATTGCACTTCCTCTTTCGATATTTGGGCTACTTTAAATATGCTTTATAATTATGCAAAAATCGAAGAGCTCAAAACATTTGATGAGGGGAGTGATGACAATTGTCATTCACCCAATACTAACATGGTTTTTGAAGCCCATAGTGTCTCCAGTAATAGGAGCACCAAGAGCCGAAAAAGGAAGATAGTGTGCCATGCATGCAAAGAGAAATGACATGTAAGGAAAAATTGTCCTTTCATGATGAACAAGGGAAAGAAGAGGTCAAATGCTTCCACATCATCATCATACTCTAATGAAGCATCCTCTTCCCATGGCTATGAAGCTAATTCAAAAGATTGCCTCATGAATGATGAGGTACACTCTTCTTCCTCTAGTCATAATAACAAAAAGTGTAGTACTAGTTCATCTAATTCTCATGATATGCTTTATGATGAATTGATGGATGAATACAAAAACATGTATGCCTTGTTAATTAGAAAAGATAAAGAGAACAAAAAATTGAAGAAAGAAAACTCAAATCTTAGCTCTCAATTGCATGATGTAAAATTAGAAAATGAGAAGCTAAGAATTAGTGTCAACAATCCATGTCATGATGCTTTAAGTATTGACACTAAGGATTTGAAAAATGAAAATGACATATTAAAGAATGAAAATAGCATGTTGAAAACTCAATTGCATGCTATTCACAAATCAATGAATGATTTGAAAAATGAGGTTATTTTTCTAAACAAGAAGGTTAGTAATGTATCTAGTAATTCTTCATTTAAGAATTCTAGTAAAAAGAATGCTCATGCTAATGTTAAATCCCATGCTAAGCATTCTACCATTAAACCTCATATTCAAAAGAAAAATGCTTATGTAAAGAATGCTCATGCTCATCCTAGTTCAAATGACAAGCACTCAAAAAATAGATCTCATGTCCATGCTAAAAATGAAAAGAAAAAATTTCATGGACATTGCTTTTGTTGTGGTATCTATGGCCATGCAATTATTGATTGTGCATTTAAAAGAAATCCAAGTGTTGTTAAGACACTTTGGATTCCTAGGCCAATTCACCCCCAATGACCCAAAGTCATTTGGGTACCAAAGATTTCATCTTCTTTTGTAGGGAGAGCTACCACATAAGGATGAATGAGAAGTGGTGTATTGAAGTTGACCTTGGATCTAAATGTGAAATCTCCAAAAGGTTGCAACTTCGAATCTTCATGATACCTAAAGTATGGAAATTGACATCTAGGTATATTTTGTATCATCTCCGTCTTTAGTTGTTCTATTCAAGTTGGAGTGTTGATATATGCTTAAATTGATTGATTTTCCCCGCTCTTAACATCTTTCAAAAATGTTTTTTGATTTATGATTTCTCGGTCTCTTCGGAGACCCAGGTGGCCTGTAATGGGCCTAAGCGACCTTGCGGTTTTAAATCGTAGTCACATTGTGGCTTTCGATTTTCAACCAATAGGAAGGGTTGGAGATCATGTTTTCATTTATTACATTTGTGATCTCTTAAAATTTATTTTGGATTCATGATAACATATTTTGAAATGGATTTCAAACTATTTAGCAAAGTGAACTTTTATAATGATATTTGATGCTTCTCTTTGCTTTTTGGTTTGGTTAACTTGCTAAGTAGCTATATTTTCACTAAAACATTAGTGTAGCATACTTGCAAGTTATAAATGTGTTAGGAAGGCTAATAAATAGAAGAAAAAAATTAGTTAGGCTAAATCATCATTAATAAGGTATAACTTAGATAAACTCAAAATCTTAGTGTTATACCTCATTGTTTAAACTCAAACTATGTCTCTATACTCATGATTAAAATTACATGTAAAATCCTTGATTTCTCATGAGTAGGTAGAATATTAGCACTTAGGCAAATTTCATCAAATGAAACTTACTCTAGGTTGAACTTAATTACTATAAGAGACATACCTATTAAGTCCAAACTAGTTTAACTTGTTTAGGGTCAGGACCTTATTCCTCATAGGTTTCACATCTTAAGATCCCTTATGATTCATTTTGATATGATGAAAATCTTTCTTAGAAATGAATCTTAGCTATCTAGCATAGGTTAAGGTTTTAAATGAAACTTTGCATTTAAAACTTGTGCTATTTAGTAAATTAGCTTGCTAGTAGTCTTATTATTTCATTATGATACTAATGAAGTCTACTTGCAAGTTAAAAATTGGAAAGTTGTGTTATCTAAAAGTAAATGAAAAAGGAAATGAAAAAGTTGGACAAATTTTCTAGAAAAAAGTATGAATTTTATTTTGAAAATTTTTGAAAAATAAATTAAATTTTCATGTTTAATGATGTCTCTACGCTCATGATTGATTATGCATGATAAATTTTTGATCTTTCATGAGTAGAAAATAATTTGATAATTTAGGCAATTTCATGATAATCTTGATTAAATGAAACTTGCTCTGTTAAATTCTTCCTTAGAGACTTCATGTTAAGTTAAAATTTGATGAACATGTTTAGATACACATATCACATAAGTCTAAAAAGTTAAAATTAAAAATTCTTGTCTAGATGAACAATGTGATATCTATATCACTTTAGGAGACTTAAGCTTGAAAAGCTTGATCCAAGTCAACAAACCACAATTGGTATCAATTGACTTGGTCATTTCACTTTAAGTCCAAATCTTCATAAACATGTTTAGGAATAGGTATGACATATTTCCATGCACTTAGAGTGAAAATTTCATATGGATATGGATAAAATGACATAGGGGTCAATTCATGAAAACCTCTTTTGAACCAAAGTTGACCCAAGTCAACAAGTTGACCTATAGGTTTCATTTTTTATCCATATTTGAGAAACATGTTTAGATTTACTCATGTTAGGTATTCATAGGTTTAAACTTGAAAAATTATGAGTAAATGTTAAGATTGAAACTTAGCAAGTTTCATGAAAACTAGTTTAGTTCTGAATGAAACCATGCTAGGTTGATATCTTGACTCAAGGATAAAATTTTCATCCCAAACTTGACATATCCTCTTTACATGACCATCATGTAGTGTCATGAAAGTTTGAATGAAACTTGAAAAAGTTTTAAGAAAAACTGAAATTTACAAAAATACCATTTCAACCTACATTTAGTATAAATTTCAGTTATTTTTAGAAAAATATAAAAAAATCTTTTTTAAATGATTCTTGAAACTGCACATTCACAGAAAAATCTAGTTTCTTAAGTAAAAATTTCAAAATATTTCATCAAGGATCAAATTTAAAATGGAATTTTGAAATTGGATTTCAAAATACAAAGTATCATTTACTTGAAACACTTAGTTTTTCGATACTTTGATTTTTCTTCAAAAACTTCAAATGAAAACTTGTGTATACCATTTGGATTCCACTTCTAACATCATTCATACAATCTATTGAGTAAAATCATTCCTAGAGATGATTTTGATATTTTAGATGTTAACTAGGATCTATTTATTTACTTGAAAATAATATAGGATGAAAAATGGACTTTGACTTTTAAATTCATTTTGAGTTCAATCTTGATACATGAATTTCAAATGACTATTCAATAATTGGTATCAAAATTTTCATCCCACATTTGGTATCAAAATGAGTATTCAATATTTGGTATCAAATCTTTTATCCACAAAATTGGTTTCAAAAAACATTTAACAAAAATATGATTTTGAATAAATTTAAAAGAGTGATTTTTGAAAACTAGAAGTATAGGTTGACTTAAGTCAACAAAGTAAGTTAAAAATCTCATCTTAAGCCCAAACTTGATTCATAGACTTATATTATCTCATATTGATGTCTAGATACCTAAGTATGAGAAAACATAAGTAGATAGCAAAACTTGAGACTTAGCATTTTCATAGTTTTCATGCTTATTTCAAATGAAAACATACTAAGTTCATATTTAGATCAAATGACATTAGTTTTAATTCAAACTTGATATACATGCTTTAAATAATTATATCCTTGTATTTTGAAAGTTTGAATGAAATCTAAAAATATCATTCAGTTTGAGAACATACATGATTTAATCATGAATTCAACTATTTAGTTTTTGGTCATATCATGTATGATTTTGTTTCTCATTAGATATTTGTTTTCCATCCCCTTGGTTGAGATTTTCATGTTGCATGAAAAATCTTTAGAGTCTCAACTCCATGAATCTTTAATTGTGTTTCATCCCTTCGAGTAGATAGCCTCTTTTACCTTTTTTGATTGATGTCAAAAGGGGGAGAAGAGTATGGATAAAGGGGGAGAAGAGTATAGGTCAAAAGGGGGATAAATGTATAAGAAAAATGGGGAGGAAAATATAGGAAATCCATGCATATAGATAGGGAGAGTTTATCTCATAGATATGCATGTTGATAGGGGGAGAAATCCCTAAGTTGATATCCTTGTGCTTTAATGATTTATATTTTCTTAAGGATATTTGTCATCATCAAAAAGGGGGAGATTGTTGGCTTTAGGTTTTCAACCTTAGCCTTAATCTCAATCTTGATGGTTTTGATGATAACAAACATGGAACTAATGATTTCATTAAGAATATCTTTCAGGTTCCATATCGACTAGCGTTCGATGTCCTCGATCGAATAAATCGAAGAAATCATGAAATCGGAAGGACATTGATCGTCGCACTCGGGTTCGTCGTGAAACTTCTTGAAGATCGACGAGTGCACCAAAGTCGCTTGGACGAGTCCAAAGATCAAGTAAAAAACTCTCTAAGTTTATGCTCATTGAAAGCCGGAACCTGAAAATAAAGCGCGGAAGAAATAGGCTGAAGAAATAACATTCAGCCTAGGTTCGGTCGACCGGTCGATCGACCGACCGAAGGTAAAGAAAGTAGCAGAGCTACTTCGGTCGATCGAGCGGTCGACCGATGGAAGCCCAAAACGGGCAGTAGCTTGGGCGGTCGACCCATCGGTCGACCGACCTGCTGATACCCACGATAAAAGATCACGTCGGTCGACCGACGGGTCGACCGAATGGAGGCAGAATCTGCCCAAAGCTGGCGGTCGACCAATCGGTTGACCGACCTGTTGAAAGGCCTAGACGTGCATCGCGTCGGTCGACCAACGGGTCGACCGAAGATCGCGGATCGTGTGATCTGTGTTTGGCGGTCGACTAGTCGATCGACCGACCACAGAGAAATTTGCAGCGGTCGAATGATCGATCGACCGATGCTTCGACCGGCTGTTTGTAACTGATAGTTTTCTATCCGTTGAACAGTCGTTTCTTCCGTAGAGTATAAATATACCCTCTACATCTTCATTTAAACTCTACCGTGATTTCTAGAGAGTTTATTGAGCATTTAAAGAGGGATTTAAAGCCTTCCAAACGATCAATCGCGCGCGCTCTACTTCTCCAACGAGTTCCACTTCAAGCGCAAGTTATTCCTCAACTCGAGAATTAAATCGAGCAGTTTGTCTTGACGAGTTGGAGGCATTGAAGGCTGTGAAAGGAGCTTGCAAACATTGGTTTTATCTTAAGCTCTTTCAATTATAATTTTATTGTTATTTCAACTGTGTTTTTATTTGTGTCTATGTAAAGACCTAGAGTGTAGGTCTTGTTGATTGTGAAGTGGTATCCTTGGTGAAGAGGAGTAAAGCCACTTGTGTATACTTAGTGATTATTAGGATTAGTTCTAGTTGTCCCTTAGGTTGAGGTGGGAAAGTGCTCTCGGTAGGAAGGCGAGATACTTCCGGATGTGGAAGTGCCTTCGGTTGGAGAGCGGAGACTTTCCGATGCAAAGTCCTCGTGTGTAAGGGAAACTCTAATTAATCTAGTAAAATCTAGTTTGGTTGTCCTAAGCGGGGTGCTTAGGTAGTGGAGTAGGCATTGGGGCCGAACCACTATAAATCTTGTGTTTGCGTTGATTTGAATTGTTTGAGCTATATTGCTTTATTTTGCTTTCGCATTTAAATCGCTTAATTGTAATTCGCATAAGTAACCTAAGCAATCGATTAAAATTAGATTTAGGCGAATCGTATAGTAAACACACTATTCACCCCCCCTCTAGTGTCGCCATTTCGCCAATAGCTTTTGTGTTCTGGTATGTTTGACAAGTTTAGATAATTGGCTTTGGGATAAGGAGTGGTTTTGTTTTTTTGAAGAACCCTTGGTTTTTGAGTAGAGAAGAGAAGAATCACACTGATAATCTTCTAGTCTTATTGGTTTTTTTATGATTCTGCCACTTCTTCTAAGTGGCTGACTCTCATGCCTTTTTTCACTTTGTTCAGATTCTTGAGCTGAATGATTCTCATAGCCTTGGTAATCTCCAAAGTCATAGTTTTCTGGTTCTCTATCCTTGGTGGAAGACTTATCAGATAGCTCCTGATCATTATGGATAGAAGTAGGTGAAGGTTGAGATGGGGGAGCAGCTTCTTTGTGGGACTCTGAAGGATTTGTGAATGTGGGATGTGAGGATGAACAAGACTGGTCTTCATTAACTAGAATAGGAAATATAGTTTTTTGTGGAGCTTTGGTTTGAAAAGGAAATATGTGTTCTAAAAACACAACATCTCTAGAGACTGAAATGGAATTAGTCTCTATTTCATAAATTTTATACCCCTTCTTGCCATAGGGATACCCAATGAAAATACACTCCTTTGCTCTACAATCAAAATTTGATCTTCCTTGTCTAATGGTGTTTGCATAACAGAGACATCCAAATACTTTCAGATGAGAAAGACTTGGTGGGCAATTGTACAAAAGTTCATATGGAGATTTATTTTCAAGCAGAGGATTTGGTAACCTATTGATTAAATAGGTGGCAGTGAGTATGCACTCCCCCCAGAATTTCAAAGGAAGCTGTGAGTGAAATTTGAGACTCCTAGCAGTTTCAAGCAAATATCTATGCTTTCTTTCAACGATAGCATTTTGTTGAGGAGTCTCAACACAAGAACTTTGATGGAATAGGCCCTTTTGAGAAAGAAAAGATTTCAATGTGGAATTGAAGAACTCAGAACCATTGTCAGTTCTAATGACTTTAATGTTTTTTGAAAATTGAGTTTGAATCAAAGTGATGAAGTCAATGAGCAACTTTGGTACTTGAGATTTTTGAGAAAAAAGGTATGCTCCTCGTATAGTCATCCACCAAGGTTAGGAAATATGTGTTGCCATCATGGGTTGATGTTTTATGAGGACCCTAAATATCACAATGCAATATGTCAAAAGAAGATTCAACTTTATTTGTGCTTTGCGAAAATGAAGGTCTACATTGCTTTGCCAAAGGGAAAATATTACAAAACAATTTAGAAATATTTTTCAATTCAGGAAAGGAACTAGACAAAATTTTCATCTTTCCAACAGAAACATGTCCTAACCTCATGTGCCATAGAGAGGCATTATCTAAGGTGGCTGAACAAGTTTTTGGACTAGAAGATCTCGCACGTTCAAGAATTGGAGCTCCACTCAATAGGTAAAGGCCATTCTCTTCTCTACTACTCCCTAGGACTTTCTTCGAAATAGGGTCCTGGATGATGAAATTGTCAGAGTTAAAAATGATAGAACATTTCAACTCCTTGGTTAATTTGCTAACTGATATCAAATTGAATTTGGAAGCAGGAACTTGAAGGGTGTTCAAAAGTTGTATGTGGCTATTTACATAAGCAGTTCCTAAAAGTTTCACATGTATGGATGTTCCATTTGGCAAACATACTTTATCATTGTAAACAGGTTCAGTTTGGTTATCAAGTGATATGGAATTTGAGGCTATGTGATCACTTGTGCCACTATGAATGATCCATGACTTAGGTGAAATACATGAAGCCAAGCAAAAGGGTTTACCTGCCATGTTGACTTGATGATTGCCTCCACATTTTGCTTTCAACATACTATACAAAGCATTCAACTGCTCCTCAGTGAATTTATTCAGGACTCCATCAGCGACTCCATCAGCACTGGTTTCAGTATTTAATTGCATCTTTTCTTTATTTTCTGAATCCCCTTTTTGTGCACTATTAACCTGTTTGCTTCTCTATGTCTGCTCATTCGACTTTTGTTTCCCCTTGTAATATTTATGTCCTGGAGGAAACCCATGCAACCTGTAGCAGTTTTCTTTGGTATGTCCAGGTTTTGAACAATAGTCACAAAATTTCCAATTGCCTTGCTGATTTCCAGAACCTGTTGGTGTCCCGAATTTTGAGGAAATGGAGGTTTCATGTTCTTGTTATTAAAATGGTTCTGGTAAGAACTATTGAGAGCAACACTCTCTACATTTGAATTGGAATTTACACCCACATTTCTTTGCTTTTCTTCTTGTTCCAGCAAAGAATATGCTTGCGACACATCAGGTAGAGGCCTCATAAGCAGCATCTGACCTCTAACACTGACATACGTTTCATTAAGCCCCATTAGAAACTATTGTAATATGTCTTTTTCCTTATACTGAAGTCCAATATTGCACTCACAACAACTTCCTGCCTCTACTGCATCCAATTCGTCCCAAAGAACCTTTAATTTGGTATAATAGTCAGCTATCGTCAAGTTTCCTTGTCTTGCCGTATTGATTAGGGATTTAATTTCAAAGATGCGTGGCTCGTTACTTCTTCCAAACCTCCCTTCTAAATCTGTTCATATTTTGGCTGCAGTCTTTGTGTACATGACATTGGAACCCAATGTAAGAGCGATCGATTGCATGATCCATGATCGCACTAAATCATTACACCTCTGCCAAGCCCTAAAAAGTGGTGAAGTCTGATATGGAACTTCGATGGAGTCGTTCACAAAACCAAGCTTGTTCTTGGCCGACAACGCCATGAGCATGGATTGTTTCCATGCTAGATAATTTTCATGACCGGTTAGCTGAAAAGAAACCAACAACATACCCGGATTGTCATTTCCTTGGAGTGTATATGGATTATCTTCGACTTTCGATACCTCCGGCGTCGATCCCCTTTCGGAGCTATTTCCCGACTCTGCTATTGTAGATCTAGCAGCTCCAGATTTGCGATTTCTCGCCATAGCTGCTACAATCGATTGAGAGATAAGCAGTGACTATCTTCAGATCTCAGTTGTCCCGCTCTCATACCATGTTGGATGTTGATCTGGAAATCGCAGCTGGGAACGGAGCTCAGCAGAGAAGAAGAAAAGGAATCCTTTATTTATTTGGAAAATGTAAAGTGAAAAAGCAACCTTCAATGTTCGAGACTTGCGCTATTTATGCGCTTACAGAAAGAAAATGAAATTACAAGTTTGCCATTCATATACCTGTTAACTACACACTTTATTTATTGCCAACAAAGAAATTGATTTCTATTTCCTATACTACTAACTATGTACTTAGACTACTATTTCCAATAATCTTTTTGTTATTGCTTCTAAATTTCTTTGAATTTCTATTCATATTATTGTTGGACCGATTTAGACTATTTTTCCAACCTATCTCTGACTAGATTGCAGGTTTTTTCGATGCTTAGCGGCCCTTGCTTGCTTCTTTGGTAATACGTGGATCGATTTATGCTTAAGACGAATTATGCATCGCACCTTTCGAATTTTCATGCGATCCCAACTAGACCCGATAAAAATTTGGTTCTAGGACCCCTCGGGCCCGGCATGACACGAAAACTAAATGTGCAGGCATGACCCGGCTCGTTAGCACGACAACTAAAAAGAAAAATAATTAAATCTTAATTAATCTTAGTTTTCAAAAAAAAAAAAACTATTAATATATTGGCGTTTATGAGTTGGTTATATTTGACAAAAGTATTCTAGGTAAAATCTCAGTCTAATGCACAGTCACAACTATGAGGAGCTCTGCCTATAGGAAAATCGTTACAACTATGTGAAGTTAGTTTCAATTGCTTCTATAGTCTATGGTTCTTTTTGGACAAGGATGCTGCATATATGAAGACTATTGGTCTTCAATATTAATGATGATTCTCTTTGATATCTCAAATATTTTCATCGTTAAATTTATTGTCCATTTGATGTTATGAGTAGAGGATAGTTTTTATTCTTTAATATTTCTGGGCATTACTCTTCAATTTTTATGATCATGAGTTTATGGTCATTTAGTACCGGCCGTTTGAACCGATGTCTGTTTGTTTTGAACTGAAGATTGATTAAATGATCAGTGGTTAAAGTCAACATTGATTCTGACAGTTTTCATATACAAAAATCTAGTGAAGAGATCTGAGGTCTCATCTCTCCAATGCGTGTATACTGTGTTGCCAGTTATCTAAGGAGTTGAGACTGTTGAGTGCAAAGAAGACAACAATCTACTTTTCATATCTTCAAGATAGAATGATAGTGGGCTGCTAACTCGCTACAACACAAGGAGTGTGCGGAGGACAGAACTTTGTAGCTAGGATGTCATAGATAGGCAAGTCGGTATGTACTTGTAATAGCAATAGATTTTGTTATTTCTAGTTCACTGTACATAGTACATATAGCTGGATTTCGGAGTGTGAAATCCTGAAGCTAAAATTATACTTTTTGATAGTTGAATCGGGCATCTATCCGATGAGTGCCCCGCAGATTAGGTGACATGATTTGTCATCGAACTACGTAAATAAATACTTGTGTTTGCGTATGTTTATATTTTGATTCTTAGTTTGCCACTCTAAAACAGTCGCAATAAGAGTTGCAACTTCCCGTGCAACTGTTTATTAACAGAGGTTTCCCTTAGAGACCATTATTAAAAATTAAACGGGCTAACCCTTTCTTGACTCAGGTTATCGAGCAATTGGGTTGGGCCTACATCCTCTGGCCCTACATACCCCGATAGCTGTTCGAGTCTTATCGGGCTGGACCGACACGATAACGAGCGATCCGAGCGTGATTTAATTATCATGTCGAGCATGTATTGGGCTATCAGGTTGGATCGAAAATTGTGAGGTCTAGATATGAAGATGCAAGTTGTAAGTCGTAAGTGTACTTGCAACTTTCATTTGCGGTCAACCAAACGCCTACAAATAGAAGTTGCAATTCTACTTGCGATTAACCAAATAATAGACTGTAAATTTTATTTGCGAGCATTTGCTTTTGCATGCAAATATTTTTTACAATATTTACATTTGCAGAGAATCAAATACCCTATATATATTGCACTAAGGATAGAAGCATTGAGCGCGTTGATAATAGAAAGAGAAAAGATAGAACCATCCTTAGATTGGATGAGTCACATTTGAGTCCTTGAGGTTTGTTGTATGCCCAAAACAATTGCCATGAGGAGTTTAGAAATATCTTCCGTGACGACAAAGACCTTCCTTCTAGTTCTAGTGGCAATTTGATAAAGTAAAACATATCATCCCACCTTCAAGCAAAGTGGAGTTGACCTTGCTCTAGTCATCATTTATTTGTTGGATCTCATCAAAGTCCGAAAATAATTGACCTTTTTATTTGGCAACTAGGTATTTTACCAATGCTTCTTACTCTATACTTTTGTTAATAGTTATAAAAGGAGAGCTATAGAAATGCCACAAGTAGAATATCTAATTAACTAATTGTGCATGAAATGCATTTCTAGGAGAGAGAGTCCTAACAAGGTGTCGATGTGACCTGCCCTAGATGGCTTGTGGTCTAAAGGTGGCACCAATTATATATGGCTCTCATTATCGAAGGGGCTGATATATAGAAGTGGATGCCTTGTCAAGACTACCCATGTTGCAATTTGATGGATGCCTAGTAACCTAGTTAGGTCTCCACATTCACATTTGGGTTGGAAAGGGGACCGAGGTCTATATTTGGTCCCACGTGGCTCTATTGGGTGACTATAAATCAAGTGCAACTTTTATGAAGTTGTGCAACGTATAAAATTTTAAGGAGCTCTCCGCAAGAGTAAATTTAATCTTATTAAAATTGAATCTAGTATAATTAAAATTAAATTTTTTAAAAAAATTAATTGTGTTTTGAAAGAATGAACCTTCCATTTCGGTCCACTTTTAACAATTTTATGTTCATTCATGTGTGAGCTCCATGAAAAATTATATGGAGCTTGATTCCATAGTATTTTTCAAGTAATAGATCACACTTACGTAAGATAATCTTCATATTATGTAAGATCACCCTTATCTTTTCACTTACTTACATAATCCTCTAACATCTTCCATGTATGCCACCACTGATGTTGCCTTTTTGTGAGAGTACAAATTTTTTTTTAAAAAAAATATTTCATCGGAATTTGACATTTTTTTTAGATAACAAAACTTTATATGAAATTTTCAATTATTTTCATTAGATGTAAAAATATTGTTATAATTCTTATAAAAGATTTAACAAGACGATGCACTCTACCTTAACAAGGAATTACAATATAACCCAATGGTGAAATTAAACAAACCACAAAAATCCTAGATGTCTCTTTACATGTGAATTTTGTATAATCCCATAATTAATATTTTTGAGAATTGTCTCAAATTGGATTCGACTCAAATCCAACGAGTTTGACCAAACTCAAATGGGAGTTCATTTGATCAAATTATAATTAAACTAATTATTCAATTCGATTGAACTATGATAAATCATTTTCAATTGAGCAGTGTGTTGATCTAATTACTAAGCCCAAATAATTTATGCATGTATGCTGAAGCATTATGGGCTGAAAGGCCCGCCAATCCAGTTATTCATATAATAGGCCTTTAGGCCTATACTATTTAATTAATCCTGGATTAATAGACGTGCCCCTTCTTTCAAGCTGTAGCGGAATGTCACCGGGGTAAAAACACTACAATAAATCAGTTGTATTTCGACGGTAAAATATGAATAAATTTCGGCACCTACATAAGTTGATTTTTACATATTGACGTCTGTAAATCTGACGAAAACGTGTGTGAGATGACGACAACCGAATTCTACATGTTGACGTCTGCGGAGGCGTCAATATGTCCGACATATTGACGCCTCTGATTGTCACGCCCCAAATACAGGATTACGTGATCGGCCAGAGTATATGTACCTATATCCCGCAGTCTAACTTATGCACATGCCAACACCATAAGAATAAACAAATAGCGGAAAGAACTCAACAAGTTTTTTATTTCATCTAGAATCAAAACAGAGTTCATCATAAACCACTTTTAACAGACGAATAAAAATGCGAAAATAATACATCAAGTCCAACAAACTAAATATAATAAAATCTGAATAAAATAACATATATAAATGCCCTCAAGGGCTACATCTCAAAAAGACCAACAAAAGTGCATAACACACTACCAAAGGACTCGACTACAACCCTATCTAGGACTGCTATGAGATCATATGACTCCTCTGACCTCCAGCTGCGTCAAGTGCTTCAACCTACCTCAACGGTCAGGTTCTGCAAAACGAAACAACGACAACGGGTGAGTTCAAAGAACTCAGTGAGCGGTTCTACCGACCCCCACAATAAAATATCACATAGATAAGCAATAGCATAACATCCCAACTATACATGAATAAGGTCACGAAATTGTCACTATCTATCAGGCCATCTAGCCACCACCTACTCGAAGGCAGCCATCACCCAAACAGTGAAGCACAACGGGCCTAAGCCTACCATGCCCTAAGGCAACAACACATACTAGGATAATCGGGAAGACCCTCCGAACTTATCCTAGTACAAGAAACTCGGGAGCAATCGGGAAAGGCCCTCCGAACTTGCTCCACGAGATGCGTAGGGACAATCAGAATTCGCTCATCCGAACTTGCTATTTTAAGATATCATAGGAGTAATCGGGTAGGCCCTCCAAGCTTACTCCTAAAAGATATCATAGGAATAATCGAGAAAGGCCCTCCAAACTTATTCCTTAAACCCACCTCGAGGATAATCGGGTAGGCCCTCCGAACTTATCCCACGAGGCCAAACCAGAATAATCAGGAAAGACCCTCCAAACTTATTCTGCGGGTTGGGAATTAGTCATCCAACCTCCTAGTCTTATTAGCCTGCAATGTAGCTCCTCTACGAGCCTCTCCGCCATTCATAAAGATATGGTGCACCATGACCTAATTAGTCATGACTCTCCTACAGTGTTATAGGGGTGATCCTATTGGAAAGTGTCTCAACACTCCAAAACTCGTAATGTCATAAATTGGTGTGGTTTTATTTCATGCATAAACTTCTCATGTTGGTTCATAATAGATTATGCTGACCTCTTTCCCAATTTTAATTATGTAATTAAATTTAGTTCACCATAATTAGAATTTTGTTTTAGCTTACTGTTCTGCCCAAAACCGATATATCTAATCTGAATCTGATCTTCAGAGTGTGTCCTATGATTCCAAACTATATTTTCTGGTTGAAACGATAGGTTACATGACTATGCTCAGATACACACATCACTGTAAGCAATTTAAAAATAGCACAAAATCATTATTTCAGCATGCAATTTCAGCAACATCAAATTTTAGCATAACATAAAGAAAATAAATCCGAAATTTTCAGAAATTAAACCATTAATTATCATTATAATATAATATAAATCTTGAGATAAATTTCATAATTTCCATGCTTAACAACAAGATTAACAAGCATTAACAATATCAAGTACAAGCATAAAGATCAAGAACCTCGATTTCAAGAACTCTCATGGCATCAACCTCAAGATTCAATTTTTCTTAAATATGATTTTTATCTAAAATCACAGATTTAACACTAAGCATGCTTGAACATATAAGAACTAATTTCAAACATCAATTGGAGATATAAACTACAAGATAATCAAGATCCCTCACTTAGGCATTCCATCGAACACCATGAGGGTACCCTTGTTCTACCCTTGGCCGAGCACCCCTAGGGCCGTCCTAGGGCTGCCGAACCCCATATGGAAGGGTTTAGGGTCTCCTCAAACACAGCACACAAAAAGAACATCGAGAATTCGAGGTTCCTCGCCGGAAAACAAATCAAGATTTCTATAGCCTTCAAGATTAGCTTCAAGAACTCGAAGAAACACGAAAGAAGGAGGGTAAAACCACTCACCTAATTTGGATAGATGATTAGAAGCGATTCCGGACGATGACCCTCGAATTCGGCTTCAAAAGATGATGGCCTAACTCAAGAAGGAGAAGAGAGGGGGCGGCGGCTCACCTCAAGCTGCTGGCTTGAGGAGAAACAGAGAGAGGAAGAGAGAGGGGCTGGCTTCGGCTGGCTCCTCTCGGCTCGGCTTCAAAGGGGAGGAAGAAGGAGAGAGGAGAAGGGAAGGGCTTTAGGCGGTGGCTCGGCTCTGGGTGGTGGTGGCTCCAAGGGGGAAGAGAAGGGGGGCTGGCTGGCGGCTGGCTCCTCTTCTCAAAAGATTTGGGTGGCTCCAAAATAGGATCCACAAGCCAAGGGGAGGGGGTTTTATACTCTAAACCCTTTATCCAACCCGCATCCACCTTAAGCCGAACCCGAACTCGCTAACTTAAATTAACTTAATTAATTATTATTCTAATCCCAAAATAAATCATAAGCAATTAAATAAGCACATCCATATAACATAATTAAATAATTATGCATACACAACATCAAATTGAATAAATTAAACTATTCAAGCCTAATTCACATATTTCATATTCTACTTACTCAAGCTCGCAAGCTCGCACCGGACCATGAGTCGACTCGGCTTGACTTCGAACTAGTCCGCTAGGCTGGCAAACACAAACCATAGAGGAAAATAAAATAAAATATCTAGGATATTACAATCCTTCCTCCTTAAAGAAAATTCGTCCTCGAATTTCAGAAAAGAAAATTAAGAACTCACCAAATCATCGAACAATGAAGGATAACGCTCCCTCATATCCTGCTCTACCTCCCAAGTGGCCTCCTGCCCGAAATGGTGCTCCCACCTGACCTTAACCAAGGGAATCTCCTTAGACCTTAATTTTTTGATTTGACGGTCTAACACCTCAATTGACCACTCCTCAGAGGAGACCACTGAATCCACCTCCACTGCGGTAGGCTCAATCACATGAGACTCATCCCGAATGTACTTTTTCAGCATAGACACATGGAACATTGGATGTACTCGGTCCATACTAGGAGGTAAGGCCAACTCATAGGCCACAGCTCCCTTGCACCTGAGAATAGGAAACGACCCAATGAACCTCGGGCTTAGCTTGTTGGCTGAAGGTTTTTTCCTTCATTCCCTATTCTCTTCATGACTATTTTGATGATAACAAATCAAATCTGTTTAACTAAGTTCTTGAAGTATGAAGCTCACAGGATTGATAAATGACAAGTTAATTTTCACGTCTTGCAACATCGATCTTGAAACGAACCAATGCGTGTACCAGAGATGGCTTGGACAAATCAAAAGAATACATGGAAATTCTTTCGAGTTGAAGCACGCTGAAGAATAGAACCAGAAAACAAAGCACGCAACAAGAAGATCAAAAAGAAAATTTTCCAGTCCAAGTTCGGTCGACCGGTCGGTCAACCAAAGATGGTTCAAAATTGGCAGTAGCCAATTCGGTCGACCGAAGATGGTCAAAAATTGGCAGGAGCCAATTCGGTCGATCATCCGGTCGACTGAATGTGGCAAAAAATTGGCAATAGCCAATTCAGTCGATCGGTCGGTTGACCGAAGTGCGCCCAGAAGCGGCAGAATGCCGAGGTCACTTGGGTGGTCGATCCATCGGTCGACCGATGATCGACCGACAAGCGATCGGGCGTCGGCAACGGGCAAAAATACGCCCGTTGACGAGCCGTTTGATTGGAGGATTATAAATACTCTTCTTTCTCTCTCTCCTAGGCAACTATTTATGCAAATAATCTTCAAAGAGTGATCTTTAGCATCCTCCAAGCTTCTCAATTGAGCAAAATCTTCAAACCTATCTATTGATCCCTCATCTTCAAGAGTTCTTCATTAAAGGGTTCATCAAGGGTGCTAGGCTCAAAAAGAAGAGGTGTTTACATTGTGATAAGTTCTCTTCTTCCTCTTCTTGTAATAGAATTATTTTTACTTGAGCTTGTAAGAAGACCTTGTTTGTGGTCTTGTGTGTAAGTGGTTACCTTGGTGTATAAGGTGTAAAGCCACTTGTGTAATCTAAGTTAGGAGTAGGTCTTAGGAATTGAGGTGGGAAAGCTCACTCGGTAGGAAGGCGGGATACTTCCGGATGTGGAAGTGCCTTCGAAGTGAGTGTAGGGTCTTTCCGGTGTAAAGTCCTCAATTGTAAGCTACTCATAATTTATTAAATTTGGGTGTAAAATCGTAAGCACGGTGCTTAGGTAGTGGAGTAGGCTTTGGGGCCGTACCACTATAAATAATTGTGTTTGCATTATCTCTTTTGAGTTTGCTTAATTTCCTTATTGCTTACGCATTGAATATTAGAATTGTGAATTGCCTAAGTTGTAAGAAACAATTAAAAATGGAATTAAGCGATAAGATTTAGTTAACATACTATTCACCCCGCCTCTAGTGTGACCATTTCACCCAATATTTGGTATCAGAGCAGGTCGTAGTTTGAGATTTCACCATTTCGTCTACATTTAGTCTCGACCTGAAAATGACACAAGAGTTGGTAGCGTCTACACCTCCTAGGTTTGATGAGTCTAACTTTGATCTTTGGAAGAGTAGAATGTACACTTTCCTAAAGACTCAAGGTTTATGTGTTTTTAGTTTGATAAAGTCAAAATACATAGAACCTAAGGAAAATATGGATGCATGGACCCAAGAACAAATTAATTGGTTTGAACTAAATGCTAAGACAACAAATTGCTTATATTGTTCTTTGGAAAATAACATCTTTGAAAAAGTCATGCATTGTAATTCAGCTTTCGATATTTGGGCAACTTTAAACATGCTATATGATTATGCCAAGATCGAAGAGATTGGCACTTCTAATGAAAGTAGTGATGACATTGGTTATTCACCTACCACTAATCTTGATTTTGATGCCCATAGCTCTTCTAGTCAAAGGAGTAGCCCCACGAGCCAAAAAAGGAAGGTAGTGTGTCATGCATGTAAGGAAGAGGGGCATGTGAAGAAAAATTGCCCTTTCATGAAGAACAAGGCAAAGAAGAGGTCAAACACTTCCACATCATCATCTTATTCGAATGAAGCATCCTCTTACCATGACTATGAAGCAAATTCAAAAGATTGCCTCATGAATACTAATGATGAGGTACACTAGGCCTGGCAATTATTGGCCCGACCCGATAGCCCGGTCCGATAAAATCGGGTTCGGGCCAATTTTGGGTCAGCCCAATATGGCCCGAACATTTAACGTGTCGTGCCGAGCCTAGTGCTATCGGGCCGTGCCGGCCCGATAGCCCGATAACTATTAGGTTATTAGTTTTTTGACCCATTAACCTACTCGACCCATTACCAGTCGTTACCCTCCTCTCCTTCCCTCCTTATATAAAAACCACTCGCTAAGTCGCTCTTCTTCTTCCTCCGACTGCTCTCTCTCTCTCTCTCTCTCTCTCTCTCTCTCTCTCTCTCTCTCTCGCTACTACCGGCAGCTCCCGCGGCAGAGCAGGCACGCCCACAGCAACGCCTTCGCCGACAGCGTGGTGGTCGAACACCAGCCTTCCCCCTTCCGCCCCTCCTCCTATCCCTCCGCGATTCCCTTCTCCTTGAGTCCTGGGAGCGCCGCCCGGGCATCCCGAAAACCCCTGGCCCCTTCGCCTCCCACTCGATCGGCGGCGCCGTCCTCCCCCTCCCTCCCCCTCTCAGATCCGCCCCCGTCGCCGCTTCCCACCACAAGAAGCCGCCTGCAACTGCAAATGAAGACCCCTTCCCTTCGCAGTAGCTCTCGCCGAGTGCGCCAAGTGCCCGTCGGGCCCCTCCATCAAGGAAAGGAATTCGGGCTAACGGGTCGTGCCGGCCTGGCACGTTATTTTTTCGTGCCGGGCTAGGCCGGCAACTTCGGGCCTGAAACGTTATCGGGCCGGCCCGGGCCGGCCCGATAAAGTCAGCCTGGCACGATTTGCCAGGCCTAAGGTACACTCTTCTTCTTATAGTCATGATAACAAAAAGGGTTGTATTAATTCATCAAGTTCTCATGACATGCTTTATGATGAATTAATAGATGAATGTAAAATCATGTATGCCTTGATGGTTAAAAATGATAAAGAAAACAAAAAATTAAAGAAGGAAAACTTGACTTTTAGCTCTCATTTATATGATGCTAAACTAGAAAATGAGAAGCTAAAAATTAGTGTCTCTAATTCATGCCATGATGTTTTAAGTATTGACACTAAGGAATTGAAAAACAAAAATGACATGTTAAAGAATGAAAATAACATATTGAAAACCCAATTGCATGCTTTGCATAAATCTATAAATGATTTGAAAAATGAGATGTTGATTTTGAGTAGAAAAGCTAATACTCCTTCTCTTAATTCAAAAATTCAAAATGTCTCATTTAGGAAACCTCAAAAGAAAAATATTTTCTCTAAGAATGCTCATGCTCATCATGTTCTTCATGCTAAGCATTCTAACATTATAGTTCATGTCGATAAGAAAAATGAAAAAAACGATTTAATGGACATTATTTTTGTTGTGGTGTCTACGGGCATGCCATTTATGACTGCATTTTTAAGATAAATCCAAGTGTGGCAAAGACACTTTGGGTTCCTAAGCCCTTTAATCCCCAAGGACCCAAAGCCATTTAGGTACCAAAAGTTTCATGCTCTTTTGTAGGGGGAGCTACCACACAAGGATAAGGGAAAGTGATGTGTTGAAGTTGGCCAAGAATTCAATGAAAGATCCTTTCATGGTTGCAACTTCAAGATTCTCACCTAGATGCCTATGGAAATGAAGGTTGGCATCTAAAAGGTTTGGTATCATCTCTTAACTTTAATTGATCCATTATAGTTGGAGTTCATGATACTTGCTTAAATTGATTTTTTTCTCATGATATGCTTTCAAAAATATTTTTGATTTTTGATTTTCGGTCTCTTCGGAGACGTATGTGGCCTATAATGGGCCTAAGCAACCTTGCGGTTCTAAATTATAGGCTCATTGTGGCCTTTCGGTTTTCAACCAATAGGAAGGGTTGGAGATCTTATTTTTCAAATATTTCATATTTTGAGATCTCTTGATTCTTTTTGTTATCATGAATGATTTATTTGAAAATGAATCTATGCTATTTAGTGAAGTTGAATTTGGAAAATGATACTTGATTTTTCACTTCGCTATTTAGTTTGATCGCTTGCATGTAGCTTTGGTTTCATTTTCTACTAATGAAGATTGCTTGCAAGTCATCAAAAAATTAAGAATGGAAGGCCATGTCAATGAAAATTGAAAAGTTTGGCTAAATTCGCAAAGATTAGGTATGACTTTGGTTATTGCATATTTCTAGTTCAATATCTGAATTTTCATGTTCGATTGATGTCTCTTTACTTATGATTGAAATAACATGAAAAATAATTGAAATATCATGAGTAGGAAAATTCTTAGTACTTAGGCAATTTTTCATTGAGTAAAATTGCCCTAGGTTAGAACTTGTCATTAGAGACTTACTTTTTATGTACAAACTCATGAAACATGTTTAGATATACACATGACATGCTTCTAGGTGTTTAGAGTTGAAAATTCATGTGTAGATCATCAAAGTGATATGTAGATCATTTTAGGGGACTCAAAATTGAAAAAGTTTGACTTAAGTCAATAATTTGACTTAGAAATTTCTTTTTGAGTTCAAACTTCACAAACATGTTTAGATTTACTCATGTTAGGTGTTCATGTGTCTATACTTGAAAAACCATGAGTATAAGTTAAAGATTGATACTTAACAATTTCATGTTAACATGCTTGTTTTTGAATGAAATCATGCTAAGGTAAAACTTTGACCAAATGACATTATCTTTGTCTCAAACTCAATATACATGCTTTAAATGATCATCTTTTGGTATCTAGAAATTTTGGACAAAATTTGAAAACATTTGACAAATGACTCATATTTACAAAAATGCCACTAAGAACTTGTAGATTTTCTAGAAAATTTTAGAGATATCCTTCTTGAGTGACTCTCGACTTTTTGGAATCCTCATGAATCCTAGTTCATGTGAAAAAAAATTCGTAAAGTTTCAGTATATAGATCTTTCCAAAACAATTTTTTTTAGGCTGAAGAAAACCCATTGTAGCTCGAGCGGTCGCATGAGCCGAGGGGTGTAATCGAGCCGAGCTGATCCGAGCTTGCTTGTGCTCAATCTCTGCTCGTTTAAGAAATGTCGAGCTCGAGCTAGAACTCGAGCTAGATCGAGCTTCAATATCCAGGCTCGAGATCGGCTCGAGCTCGACTCAAGTAACTCGAGCTCGGCTCGTTTAAGCTCATTTAGGCTCGTTTATTTTTCTCAAGTGTGACCGAGCTCGTTCAAGATCGATTAAGCTCGGCTCGACTCGGGTTTATGCTCAACCCCATATAAAATATTAATATTTATATAATTATATATAAATATATGAAGCTCGATTAGGCTCGCGAGCTGCTCGAGTCGAGTATTACTTAGCTCGAGCTCGAGTTTTCATCGAGTCGATCTTGAGTAGCTCACGAGCTGCTCGGCTCACTTACACCCCTAGGCGGACGGAAATTAATCCTGTCCACCCATTTGGCCGCCTGTTTTAATCTCAGCCCTTCAACCCAAGCTTTTAAGCCCGAAACTAGGGCTTCCTTGATCACTTCAATCGGCCACTCACCCATCTCTTCTTGGTTTTAAGGTTTCTTCTTCTCCTCCAAGGTAAAAGACTCAACTTTTAGCTATCATACATGAGTTAGTTCATAATGTTGAGTGGATTCTTCATATTTCCTTCTCTCTATGTCTAGATTCACTCATAAGAATCATGGTTCATGTTTTCTTTTATGGATGATGATTTTCCTTAGTATTTTTACTTCAAAAACAAGTTTTAGGGAAGGAAAATCAAATCTCTCATGGTTCTTGTGTAAGTAAAAGTTTGTTTTCTTTCATGAGATATCTTTACTCTTAACATTGTTTTTGTTTTTTTTTTTAAAAAAGGGATTTTTTTTCATGAGATATCTTTACTTTTGTTAATTAAAATTTTTCATCTTCATCTTGCCAAAACAAAAGACTTCGGTTGGAAGGAGAATATTGATGATTCAAACTTATGTTAGCTATTTTATTTGTGACCCATTTTATAATTTTTTTGGATCCTATCTTTTTTTTTTTTTTTTACTCACACATTGAGATCTAATGTTAAAATCCATTTTTTTTTAAAAAAAAGGAGGCCTTGTACGAATTTATGTCGATCTTAAAAGTGTTTCCTTTCCTTGTTTTAAGAGCATGCATTACTCATCAAAGCTAATTATCTACACACCATCCTAATTATCTTGCAGAATGGCACCTAAGACAAAGCTTCTAAGCTTGCCCGATAATCTTTTGACCGCTATAGGCAAGACTCAAGCCCCTAGGTTTGTGGACAGAGCTGTCTTACAGACTCGTCCAGTTAACTTAGGTGACCTAGAGCAGTATGGCATTAGAGGTAAACTTGCAAGCCTAGAATGGGTAGAGTATATAGGGAAGCAAGTACCAATATGTCCCATCTTGATAAAAGCATTTTTCTCCAAGCTCGTGATAGATCACGCTAGATTAGGTGACTCACTAGTTCTCAGATCTGAAATTTTGGAAAAATTTATAGTAATCACCGAATCAGCCATTAGAGATGCATTTGGGTTTCCTCTGCTAGGAAGATCAATATATAAGATGTCCACACATCACTTTCATGAGGATTTTCCTAGTCATGAAGTTGTGTCAGCCATCTGTCTTGAGGGTTATCAGGGGATGCTTCCTACTCAAAGCATCAAACTATCAACCTCTGCTAGGATCATGCATCTTATCATTTTGCATATAATATTCTTCCTAGAGAATGACACTACGACGAGGTAACCAGTATGAGTACTAGGGTACTCTTCTTTGCTATGTCTCGTATACCCATAAACGTTCCTGATTTTATGCTTCACTACATAGCAGATGTCCATGCCTCAAAGAAGCAAGCCCTACCCTATGCCTCAGTGATCTCTCACTTTATCTATGCTGCTGGGTTAAACAAATCTAGATTTGAAATAGGTCCTGTGCCCAAAGCAATAGATTCATCCTCTATCAACCGTATGAAAATTCTTGGAAATCAGCGTGGTAAAAGAGTGCGGGGAGAACCTGCGGAGCACACTAATCATGACATATTCATGAAGGAGGGAGATGTTGG
Organism: Canna indica; assembly: GCA_034359265.1. Classification (NCBI taxonomy): domain Eukaryota; kingdom Viridiplantae; phylum Streptophyta; class Magnoliopsida; order Zingiberales; family Cannaceae; genus Canna; species Canna indica. The sequence continues at coordinate 38,483,083 of CP136891.1, forward strand.
TGGAAGCTCATCAACCGGTACTCCCATTGAGCGTCTGGGTGATCTAGAGCATTATTTTGCTCAGTTTCATATCGACCAGGTGGAATAGAACAGAGGCACAAAAGAATGTCTAGACAAGTACGACCAACAGATCGATGAACATGGCCGGCGTATGGGTGAATATGGTCAACGTGTTGACCAATACGGTCAGCAAGTGGATGTGTACAGTCGTTGGGTTGATGAGATGTATGGTCGGGTGGATGAGATGTGGCAATACTATCAGTCGCATCTACCACCTCCACCACCTGAGGATGATTAGTCCCTCTGATGTGTAATGTTATTCATTTTATGGACTTGTATCAACACTACACTTTGCTTGATCGACTTTATATTTGTATTTGAAACTCCTTATCTTTAAGTATTATTTGATAATTGAATGACCTGTTATATTTGAAACTTCTTATCTGTAAGTATTTTGCTATTCTTTTTGATGGGTGACAAAAGGGGGAGAGTTAACATGTTAATGTTTATAGGTTGGCATGATGAAAGGGGGAGCTCTAAATACAATATGTATACATCATTTTTTAGATGCTCTCATATATCCACTTATAAACTCATGCTTCATACTAATAAACTCATGCTTCATACTATAGACTTTTTGTTGCTCTTTATCGTCAATGGTTTGTCGTCATCAAAAAGGGGGAGATTGTTGGTTGAAGATTTTTTCCTTCATGCTCTATTCTCTTCATGACTATTTTGATGATAACAAACCAAATCTGTTTAACCAAGTTCTTGAAGTATGAAGCTCATAGGATTGATAAATGACAAGTCAAGTTTCACGTCTTGCAACATCGATCTTGAAACGAACCAATTCGTGCACCGAAGATGGCTTGGACAAATCTAAAGAATACATTGAAAGTCTTTTGAGTTGAAGCACGCTAAAGAACGGAACCAGAAAACAAAGCGCGCAACGAGAAGATCAAAAAGGAAATTTTCCAGTCCAGGTTCGGTCGACCGAATAGTGTTAAAAATTGGTAGTAGCCAATTCGGTTGATCGGTCGGTCGACCGAAGATGGTTAAAATTGGCAGTAGCGAATTCGATCAACCGGTTGGTCGACCGAAGATGTTCAAAAATCGGCATTAGCCAATTCGGTCGATCGTCCGTTCGACCGAATGTGGCAGAAAATTGGTAGTAGCCAATTCGGTCGACCGGTCGATCGACCGAAGTGCACCCAGAAGTGGAAGAATGCCATGGTCGCTTGGGCGGTCGATCCATCGATCGACCGACGATCGACCGCCAAGCGACCGGACGTCGGCAACGGGCAAAAATGCGCCCGTTGATGAGCCATTTGATTGGAGGATTATAAAGGCCTCCATCAATCTGGAATCACCAGCAAGAAACATATCATAATCACGCAATTGAATTCACCCTAACATTTTGAAAACTTAACCCCGAGTCGTGCTGAGGTGCAAACTTAGCCCATTGATCTCATAGCATAACCCTTTCGTATACTGACACGCTAGCAATGCCGTATACGGCGACTACTCTAGGTTGTAGTCAAACCGAACCACATGCTTTGATACCACATTGTCATGCCCCAAATATAGGGTCACGTGATCGGCCAGGGTATACGTACCTATACCCCACAGTCTAACTCATGCATATGCCAACACCATAAGAATAAACAAATAGGGAAAATAACTCAACAAGTTTTTTTTTCATATAGAATCAAAACAGAGTTAATCATAAACCAGTTGTAACAGATGAATAAAAATGCAGAAATAATACATCAAGTCCAACATACCAAATACAATAAAATCTGAATAAAATAACATAAATGCCCTCAAGGGCTACAACTCAAAAAGACCAACAAAAGTGCATGACACACTACCAAAGGACTCGACTACGACCCTATCTAGGACTGCTATGAGATCATATGGGTCCTTTGCCCTCCAGCTGCGCAAAGTGCTCCAGCCCACCTCAATGGCCAGGCTCAGCAAAATGAAATAACGACAACGGGTGAAATCAAAGAACTCAGTGAGCGGTTCTACCGACCCCCACAATAAAGCATCATAGAGATAAGCAATAGCATAACATCCAAACTATACAGGAATAAGGTCACAAAAGTGTCACTATCTATCAGGCCATCTAGCCACCACCTGCCTGAAGGCAGGCATCATACAAACGGTGAAGCTCAACGGGCCTAAGCCTACCATGCCCTAAGGCAACAACACATACTAGGATAATCGGGAAGGCCCTCCGAACTTATCCTAGTACAAGAAACTCGGAAGCAATCAGGAAAGGCCCTCCGAACTTGCTCCACGAGATGCATAGGGACAATTGGGATTGGCCCATCCGAACTTGCCCCTTTAAGATATCATAGGAGTAATCGAGTAGGCCCTTCGAGCTTACTTCTAAAAGATATCACAGGAATAATCGGGAAAGGCTCTCCAAACTTATTCCTTAAACCCACCTCGGGGATAATCGGGTAGGCCCTCTGACACTACTAGAAATTTGGTCTTCAGCAACGGCTATCAGCAACGGCCGCTCAAGCCGTTGCTATTTGCAACGGCATTCTTACGGCCGCTCGAGCCGTTGTAGATATGTTGTATCTGCAATGGCTTTCTAACGGACATGCGAGCCATTGTTGATGATGTTAATTATCAGCAACGGCTTTCTAACAGACAAGTGAGCCGTTGTGGATGATAACTTATTAGCAACGGCTTGCTAACGGACAAGTGAGCCGTTGCTGATGATAACTTAATAGCAATGGCTTTCTAACGGGCGAGTGAGCCGTTGCTGATAAGTTTATATAGGTCACAGAACGCGCCCGACCCTTCTTCCTCCCGCTGCTGCCTCGTCCTCCTGCCTCTCGCCGCCGCTGCCGACGCCGACGATGCCGACGACGCCTCTTCCTCCTCCCGCTGCTGCCGACACTGTCAGTTAAACTCCGGCCGGCCATCTCTTCCCGTTGCGGTCGGCAGAAAATCCGACCGAAACCCTAAAAATAGGGTTTTGGCCGGCGGCGGTCAGCCGATGGCCGCCGCCGGACCTTGTACATTGGCCGGACAGTGTGTCCGGCCACTGTACGCCGGCACCGGAGTCCACCTAACTCCGGCGCCGGAATTTGTAGATTAATATTATTTTTTAATTATTTTTTAATTGTTAATTAATTATTTAGATTAATTGTTTAATTTGTTAGATTAATTTTTAGGGTTTAGATTAATTTTGGAATTATCCACTTCGGACGCGCGCCGGAATCGTCCACTTCGGACGCGCGCCGGAATCGTCCACTTCGGACTCCTACCGGAATCGTCCAATATGGACTCGAATTGTCTCGAAACATTTAGAAAATAATCATCCATCCGACGAGTTGATATGTTTCACGTACGCATCGACGAGTCAGATATGATTTAGCAAAACCTTAGATCCATTCGGGGATTGTATGTTCGTGTAAAAGAAGTAGATGATCTTTTATATGACGTACAATTCTTGAATTGTCCCTGATTGGATAATTTGGGAATATAGTTATTTGTACTGCACTTACGTTTTTCTTTTAACTATTAACTAATTAATTATTCTAAATTTTGACAACATCTCTTTTGTTCTCCGATACGCACCCAGATGATATGCGTATTCGGAGAACTGTAGAGAGATGCTGCCGAAATTTAGAATGAAGTTAGCGATTAAAAGAAGTACTTAGTGCAATATGAATAACATAAATCCCGAATGGAATAGGACAATCTCACCTAAAGACATTAACCAAAGAAATTGTCATTGATTGACAGAATCATGTCGGTTGATCGAAGTTGGATGTACCGACGTCTTCATTGTGGAGCTTTAACGGATGAGTTTCGATTAGCCGTAACGTACTTCCTAAATTTCGCCTATTCGAACCGGAATTTCGTTAGCATCGGTGATCAAATCCGATGTCCGTGCCGTATTTGTTCGAATGGACGATTTTTGGATCGGGAGACTGTCACTCTGCATCTATATAGCAAAGGATTTGCACCAAGATATTTTCTATGGACTTGTCACGGGGAGTCACACGAAGTCGAGCAATCCTATCGTTCAGACATATGGTGAATCTTCCTCTGCTGGTGCTTCTTCATCCAGTCAATGTAATCCCTATAGAACTATGATACTTGATAGTCTTGGGGGTCAATTTCACCTGAATGATAATGTTGATCGGCCAGTTCTTCAGACATCAGTCCCACCAGATACTACAGCGGTTGATATCACAGAAGTACAAACTGCGGTGGAGATTGAATTACCGAATAAAGAAGCTGCAGAATTTTACGAGATGTTGAAAGCTGCCGATGAACCTTTGTATGAGAATTGTCCTAAATACACTAGGTTTTCAGCAATGACACAGCTCTTAAACTTCAAGACCGATTGTAATATCAGCGGAGTTGCCTATGATCGGATTGCTGGATTGATTAATGGAATGCTGCCTACTGATAACAAGTTTGAGCCAACTTTTTATAAGACTAAAAAGCTAATGAGAAAATTGGGGCTTGGGTACGAAAAAACACACGCGTGCCAAAATAACTGCATTTTATATTATAAAGAAAATGTACAGTTGGATAAATGCCCTGTATGTCAACACCCTCGTTACAAGGAGAAGAAATCGGTCCGACAGAAAAATATCCCGTTTAAGGTGCTTCGGTATTTTCCACTAACACCGAGGCTTCAAAGATTATTCATGTCGGAAAAGACAGCCCCCTACATGAGTTGGCATGCAAGAAGTCATGATGATACAGTAATGACTCATCCATCTGACAGTGAAGCATGGAAACATTTGGATACATGTTATCCTTCATTTGCTAGGGATACTAGAAATATCAGATTGGGATTGTGCACAGATGGTTTTAATCCGTTTGGACATTCTGCAACTCCTTATTCAGTTTGGCTAGTGCTGCTGACAGTTTATAATTTGCCACCATCAATGTGCATGAAAGATGTCACTTATGATTGTCATCGGAAGCAAAACTTCAATTTAAAGGCCGCGGTCTTGTGGACAATCAATGATTTCCCGGCGTACGGTATGTTGTCGGGTTGGAGCACTCACGACCGACTCTCTTGTCCGTATTGTATGGAACACTCTAAATCAATCAGTCTTCAGAACGGACGAAAAATCTCATTCTTTGATTGTCATCATCGATTCCTACCAGTTAATCATCAGTATCGAAGGAATCGTAATAAATTTACTAAGGGCAGAGTCGAAAGAGATGGGCCACCACCGATGTTGTCTGGTGAACAAATGTTAGCACGTGTTTCAGCACTTCCAGATATAGTATTTGGTCGCAATGAAAGAGTGTCAGGTTTTGGCCAAACACATAACTGGGTGAGAAAAAGTATCTTTTGGGAATTGCCCTATTGGAGTTCATTATTGATTCGACATAATTTAGATGTCATGCACATTAAAAAAATGTGTTTGATAATATTTTCAACACTTTGATGGATATTTCCGAAAAAACTAAAGATAATGTCAAAGCCCGACATGATATGAAAATACTTTGTAAAAGACCAGAGTTGGAGTTACAAGAGGTCAACGGACGATATCTGAAACCGAAGGCCCCATATGTGTTAAATAAACAACAGATCAAAGATGTTTGTCAATGGGTAAAAGAACTCAGATTACCCGATGGATATGCTTCAAACTTATCTCGATGTGTGAACGTCGATGATTGCAAAATATCAGGGATGAAGAGCCATGATTGTCATGTATTCATGCAGAGATTACTTCTGATCGCATTTCGAGATCTTCTACCTGATAATATTTGGGGTCCGTTGACTGGATTAAGTATGTTTTTTAGAAACATCTGTGCAAATGTCCTTCGAGTCGAAGATATGTCAACACTTGAAAATAATATTGTTGAAATCATATGCAAGCTGGAGCAGTTTTTCCCTCCTGCATTTTTTGACTCGATGGAGCATCTACCGATACACTTGGCATACGAGGCACGAGTTGGTGGCCCCGTTCAATATTGGTGGATGTACTTATTTGAAAGATACATGAATCGTCTGAAGAAAAAAGTAAAGAACACCGCAGCTGTTGAAGGATCAATATCTGAATCGTATATCATCCAAGAAATTTCAACATTCTGCTCATTTTACTTTCAATCGATAGTACAGACAAGATTTGATTGTCTTCCATGTAACGACGATGGGGTGTTCGACATTCAGATGGACGTTTAAATATATTTTGTCACTCTGGTCGAGCTTTTGGTTCTCGTCCATCTCGACACTTAAGCGATGAAGAGTATCATTTGGCACACTTGTAGGTATTACTCAATTGTCCAAAGATTGAACAATTCATTGAAATATTTGACATTGAGATGGTGCAAAAATACTCTATTCACAACGATGAAGAATTGGAGAGATTACGGAATCGTGATTTCCCTACTTGGATTCAGACTTACAGCAAAGATCACAGAGCTGAAATAGATGAAAGAATATTTGAGTTTGTTAGTGGACCGTCGCGATTTGTGTCGTGCTATAGTGGATATTTTGTTAATGGGTACAAATTTCACACGGTTGAATATTCATTTACAAAGAAGACGATGAATGCTGGGGTCTGCGTGAAAGGGACAACCTATGTTGAATGTGATATGGATTTTTATGGACTGGTGGAAGAAGTGATAGAGTTGCACTACTTCGGCTTAAAATCAGTGATCCTATTTAGATGTCATTGGTTTGATACAACAGAAAGGGGCATGAAAGTTCATCCAAAATACAAACTTGTTGAGGTTAATTACAAATCGAAATTGGCAGCAAATGAGCCTTTTATATTGGCGTCACAAGCCGAACAAGTATATTACGCGAAGTATCCGGCTCGAAATAAAGATAGAGCAGATTGACGTGTAGTCTGTAAGACAAAAGGTAGAGGAAAAATTGATCCGATAGTAGGAGAAAAAGGAGCTGATACCTGATATGACACATGGTTTCTATCAATAAGATGATCCTCCTGCTGTAGATTGTATTATTCCAATACTCGAGGATGCAGACACAACGTCAATTCAATTAGAAGTTGAATATGCTGATGATGACGATCATGAAATTGAGGAAGCTGGAGATGAAGAAGATGAAGAAGAGGAAGAAGAGGAAGAATTCGAAGACTATTATTCAGATGATGAGGAATAATTGTAAAGTATATATTTTATTAAATATATCTCTACTATTTATACAATAATCTGATTATATGTCTGTTCGGCAGATATATCTGGTCGTGGTTATCGACGCAGGAGAGCTTCAGAGTCTCTGATCGGTGAGACTCCAGCACTTACTCATGCTGCTGATCCTCCTGTTGCTGATCCTCATGCAGATGATACTGCCGAGGCTAGTACATCCAGACGCAGGCGGCCACGTGGGCCGAACAGGTGGCAACCTCCACCAGCCACAGACTCACATAGATTGACTAGCGTGATTGGGGAGCGGTAATATATCATGAATTATGAATCATTACAAATTCATTATATCATAATATAATATTAAAATTTATTTTTGTTGTGCAGGTTCGAGCAAGAAGAAGTGCCGAGGAGCACTTCTACTATTCGATGATACATGCACGGGGCATGGCCTACGTGGTCTCACGTGCCTAGCAAGCACGTCGACATGTTATGGCGCGAGTTTGAGGCACGTATTATTTTTTTTTTTACATGCATGATGATTAATATTGGTACTGATATTATTATTTTGCAGGCTCGCTATACATGGGCCGAGGACCAAAGGCCCTTCATTTACGCCGCCTGGGAGGCTATTTCCCGGGCAAGGTACAATGGGCAGCTGGGGCAGGCTCGGTCCTAGGCGATGGCCCGAGTTGGGACCACTAACATCGCGAAGACTCGGGGATACGACCCCGATTGGATTACTCCGGATATATGGGACCAGCTCGTGGGAATATGGTCTACGGATCGATGGCAGAAGGTTTCGGGGGGAGAAATAGCATGTCGGGGGGAGCTCGGTCCTAGGCGACGGCCCGAGTTGGGACCAGCTCGCGGCTAGAAATAGCATGTCGGGGGGAGCAGCGCGTCACAGCGGCGGCTCTATTGCATTTGTAGTGCACGTGAACCGTATGGTAAGTATATCTTTTAATTATATATTTTATTTGTTACTATGTGTACTAATTAATGTATTTGTTTTGTAAATGTAGACGACGGTGTCGGATGACGGGACTGTCCAGCGACCCTCCCCGATGGCGGTGTCTGAGCGGACTCACCGTCGAGCACATGGGACGGGGGAGTACATCGACAACCGCACTGCATACATTATGGTAACTATATATTTGTTTAAATTATTCATTATATATTTGTAATTTAAGTTTTATGATCAATATTAAACAAAAAATCAAACTCGAGTAGGAGACCTACAGCCAGACGGTGGTGCAGCGCGGGGGTACCCCCGAGGACTTTGACGCAGCAATGTGGGTCGAGGCCGCAGGTGGCTGGGACCATGGCCGCGTATATGGCTTCGCAGATAGTGGTCATGCGCGAGCCGTACTAGGGCCACTTGGGGCACCGACCCCTCCGGTCGCTGGTGAGCGGCCGTCCACCTCTAGATCCAGTTATGATCATAGTAGCAGAATAAGGACTCTAGAGGACACGGTCGCGCGTTAGACTGAGATAATGGAGCGTCAGAGTCAGATGATGGCGGATATACAAGCTATGCTACGCAACATGTCAGGTCATCCCGAAGCAGACATCTCTTCGGCATCATCTAATCCATCGTCCTCGAGTCAGTCCATGCCGGTGTACACTCAAGCACTCCAGACCCCGCCATATGATCCAGACCATCCTCCATCGTCATCGTGAGATTTTTTTATATTGACTTTGTTACTGAGATATTGGACTTGTTTAATTTATTTTGTTTGGATATTGATACTTCAATTTTGCATTTGAATAGTTTTTATACTATCGTGGATAATTATCAATATAAATATAATTGTTTTGATGTATATCTTGGTGTATTTATGATGTGTGAATGAATGTGTGTATGAGTGTATGGGTGTGTGAGTTATGTATCAGATAATGTATCAATGTATCAATGGAAATTTGAAATTTGAAATTTTTTTGTTACCAGGTTCACATCATCAGCAACGGCTTTCCCACGGCCGTCCGTGGGAAAGCCGTTGCTAAAAGTGTATCGAAAGCTGTTGCTGATGACCTACAGCAACGGCTTAGCGACGGGGTTTTACTAACGGCGTTGCTACGGACTCAGCGGCCGTTGCTATTAATGTTATCAGCAACGGCTCCGGGTCCGTGGTAAAACCGTTGCTGATAATATTTTTAGCGATGACCCGAGCGGCCGTTGCTGATCCTCAGCAACGCGACTTTCTGCCACGGCTCCATTGCAACGGCTCGGCTGTTGCTGATGCTCTTCAGCAACGGTTCAGCAACGGCATCAGCCGTTGCTGATGACCATTTTTCTATTAGTGTGAGCTTATCCCACGAGGCCAAACTAGAACAATTGGGAAAGACACTCCGAACTTATTTTGCAGGTTGGGAATTAGTCTTCCAACCTCCTGGGCTTAGCCCGCAATCCGGCTCCTCTACGAGCCTCTCCGCCATTCAAAAAGATATAGCATATCATGACCTAAGTCATGACTCTCCTATGGTGTCTTAGGGGTCATCCTATTGGAAAGTGTCTTAATACTCCAAAACCCGACCCCAACTCCTAGACCCGTAATGTTATAAACCCGTGTTGTTTTATTTATTGCATAAACTTCTCATGTTGGTTCATAACAGATTATGCTGACCCATTTTCCAATTTTAATTATGCAATTAAAATTTAGTTCACCACAATTAGGGTTTTGTTTTAGCTTACTACTCTACCTGAAACTGATGTATCTAATCTGAATGTGATATCTAGAGTGTGTCCTATGATTCCAAACTATATTTTCTAGTCGAAATGAAAAGTTACATGACTATGCTCAGATAATTACACACATCACAGTAAGCAATTTAAAAACAGCACAAAATCATTATTTCAGCATGCAATTTCAGCAACATCAAATTTAAGCATAGCATAGAGAAAATAAATCTGAAATTTCCAAAAATTAAGCCCTTAATTATCATTTAAATAGAATATAAATCTTGAGATAAATTTCATAATTTCCATGCTTAACAACAAGATTAACAAGCATTAACAATATCAAGAACAAGCATTAAGATCAAGAACCCTCATGGCATCAACCTGAAGATTCAATTTTTCTCAAATATGATTTTTATCTAAAATCACAGATTTAATACTAAGTATGCTTGAACATATAAGAACTCATTTCAAACATCAATTGGAGATATAAACTACAAGATAATTAAGATCCCTCTCTTAGGCATTCCATCGAACACCTTGAGGGCACCCTTGTTCCACCCTTGGCCAAGCACCCCTGGGGCTGTCCTAGGGCTGCCGAATCCCATAGGGAAGGGTTTAGGGTCTCCTCAAACATGACACACAAAAAGAACGTCGAGAATTCGAGGAATCATCGGACAACAAATCAAGATTTCAATAGCCTTCAAGATTGGATTCAAGAACTCGAATAAACCCGGAAGAAGGAGGGCAAACCACTCACCTAATTTGGAAAGATGATTAGAAGCGATCCCAGATGATGGCCCTCAAATCCGGCTTCAAAAGATTATGGCTCAACTCAAGAAGGGGAAGAGATGGGGCGACGGCTCACCTCAAGCCGGCGGCTTGAGGAGAAAGGGAGAGAGAGGAAGAGAGAGGGGCTGGCTTCGGCTGACTCCTCTCGGCTCGGCTCCAAAGGGGAGGAAGAAGGAGAGAGGAGAAGGGAAGGGCTTTAGGCGGTGGCTCGGCTCTGGGTGGCGGCGGCTCCAAGGGGGAGGAGAAGGGGGGCCGGTTGGCGGCTTGGCTTGCGACTGGTTTTCTTCTCAAATGATTTGGGTGGCTCCAAAATAGGAGCCACACGCCAAGGGGAGGGGGGTTTATACTCCTTCCTCAACCCTAATCCCTCTAAACCCTTTATCCAATCCGCATCCACCTTAAGTCGAACTCGTACCCGCTAACTTAAATTAACTTAATTAATTATTATTCTAATCCCATAATAAATCATAAGCAATTAAATAAGCACATCCACATAACATTATTAAATAATTATGCATACACAACATCAAATTGAATAAATTAAACTATTCAAGTCTAACTCACATATTTCATTTCCTACTTACCTGAGCTCGCAAGCTCGCACCGGACCATGAGTCGCCTTGGCTCGATCTCGAACTAGTCCGTTAGGCTGACAAACACAAACCATAAGAGGAAAATTAAATAAAATATCTAGGATATTACACTGATTAGGTGTCGTCTACAGCCGAAAAGTGCATATTGACGCTTACCTGAGTCGTCAATAAGCGGACATATTGATGCCTCTAATCAAGCAGTCGAAAATAATATATTGACGTCTGTAGAGGCGTCAATATAATGGCCATATTGACGATATTGATGCTTGTGCAGGAGTCAATATAGTGGCCATATTGACTCCTGTGAAGGCGTCAATATGGCCACTATATTGACACCTATGGCCTCCGATTCTTTTTTTTATAAAAAAAATAGAATTATGTTGCAGCGGAATTAGATTTTTATTAATTATGAATATATTGTTTTTTATATTTATAAATATTTTAAAAATGATTTATTAATAATTCAATAATAATATATATTATTTCTTATATTTATAATAATACTTAAAGATATATTAAAATTTTCTAATTATACATAATATTAATCAAATTACAAATAATATTAAATTAATAACCCCATTACACATAACATTAAATGTATTAATTCATATTAATTTTACAAATAAAATTAAATAATCTAATCTTTATCGTCCATCTCCTCCTCCTCCTCATCTTCTTGTTTTTCGTCATCATCTTCTTTATATGGATCAATATCTCTATCTATACATCAATATCAATTATAAACATATAAGTTTGGATATTATCTGTTAAAATATTCAGTATTACAATATATAAATTTACTTACAGTTTAAAAATGGATCTTTACTTGTGCCTTCTCCGATATTAGCCGACGGTATATCATGAGGAAGACTTTCAGGAACACAGAATTGACTCTGTTAGAAAATCATATTTAATTAATTACAATGCTAAAAAGATCAACTAAAAATAAATTAAATAAATACTTACATAATCAATTGGTGAAGAAAACATATTAGCTTGATTAATAATTGGGTTTAGCCCCTGTGATTATGAACTATCAATTTGATGTTGAACCCATATTTGCTCCATTCTTATAAGTCTTTGTTGCACCTCCCTCATCTCAGCTTCATGCTTTTGTTGCATTTCTTTCATTGCAGCCTCCTATCGTCGTCAAAGCTCGTTCATAAAATTGACTTGTCATTGATGTTCATAAAATTGGCTTGGTGTGACTCCAATCCCCTGTAGGCAAACTCGAGAATGATGTTCGTGACCAGATATTTCCCGATACACTTAGTTCTCGAGTTGCACTCGCTCTGCTGTTGGGGTAATCTCAAGCCGCTCGTTAGGTGTTCGTTTCAAACAATAGATTATAAATTTAAAAAATATTAGTTTAATTCATTCGTAGAATTTGTTATACCATAAATTAAGCTACTTCTTCGCGTACATATCCTCCTCCACTTCTACGAAGATGTGTTGTTCTATACACTTCAAGTTCACTGGGCTCTCTATTATGTGCACGCCGCTTCACACAATGTAAATATGTAAGACCCGAAAAAATTTCCTAATATAAAAAAATCTATTTTGGTGCAGCGCGTCGGACCCGGGGTTAGTCGAGTCGAGCCTCGGAATCATCTCGAGTAGAAGGTATGACTCGACTAATGATGTATGAAGTTAAATTGGTTTAATGACTCTTTCCTTTTATGTATTTGTACCTTAATTGAATTAAGATCGACTCGTGTTTACGGATAGAGTCGGAACCCAAGTCGAACTTGGACTGATTCGAGTCAGTGTTAAGTTGTAAGGGAAATTAAGGCAAGTTAGATGAGGGAATAAAATCCCTCATCATAGCTACTGTGCGGCTCATCTAGGAGCCACACAAAGCAGCGCATAGGGAGAGGGGGAGAAGGAGCAAGGAGGAGAGATCTTGGTCGATCCGGAGATCGCGTCATCGCCGGAAGATTCGAGATCGCCAGTGTCCGATCCTTCATCTTCCTCAATCAAAGGTGATTGGTTAACATGTTTTTGATGGGAGGCGGGTGGCCAACCCTATGGATCTTGAAATCGGGTTTCTCCGCGAGTTGTTTTGCCGATCGACGTGTTCTTTCGTATTGGAGCTTAATCGATTTGTGTACCTGCGAATTCGTACTTTCAAATCATGATTTTCTTGCTTCTATATGGGCTGGTCAAGTCGAGGAAAAAGGGGAAAGGTCATGTCGAAAATTTCCCCAATTTCCTCGCTCGTCTTGCAACTTGTAGATCGCTTTATGATCGTTATATGTTGGATCTTTGTATTGATACTTGTGTTGTTGTCGCAACATGTTCACCTCCCTTAGAGGGCTCGGCCGAGCAGGATGTTACCTTGCTTGAGTCGGCCGAGCAATGGAGAGGGGTGGAAAACTCGGGGCTGTCGGATTTATACGCTGGATTTCATGTTATGTCGTTTTGAATTCCTACTTACATGCTTAGTGTTAGGTTCAAATTATATTATATTATTGTTGTCCATCTTGAGAATTGATAGCAATTGTAGATCTATATTTTAATGATTATGGAAATGTTCTTGCTAATGCATATATGAACATGATGGTTATGGTACTTGTATCAAAGGAAAGGTTTCATTGAATTTCAGATATCATGTTTAATTGTAGCTATGTTTATTACATGTTCCTTATTGGTTTAATCCATGAAATGTTTCATTAATTGTTTAAATTCTTTATTTTTGAATCATGTGGCTATACATAGTATGTGACGTGAAGTAATTCATCTGTAGCTTATATGCTGTCCCGTTTTGTTATTGGGTACATTTTCAAGTTTATGATATGTATTTCACATTAGCAAGGATAGTATATGATGCTAGATGAATAACATAAAAAATCTAAGGTGTGTGCTATTTATGGAAACTCAAAGGTGGACTAGTTAGATTTTACACTTAAGAAATAATTAGCGAGTAATAGTGCACGCATGTTTTGACCTAGAAATAAAGGGCTGGACATGGGCAGACACCCGAGATTTTAAACAAGGAAGCTCTAGGACACTTGCTTGTGTGATGTGTTTGTGATGGTTTGTCGAGATGCCTGAGTAGTCGGAATGACGAATGCATGACTCGGCCAATAATTGGGTCTTGAGATATCACCAGCGGGCCTGCTAGGTGTCAGACCCCAGTTGGGTAGGACTAGCTATCCCTACCCCAGACAGTGTCCGGAGACTAGTAGACCATCCTAGTCGATGGCCCGAGATTTCTTGACTTCATCTTGATATGGTGTGGCCCGAGCGGCCAATGTGATTCTGTAAGAGCTGGAAAAATTTTCTAATATAAAAATCTATTTTGGTGCAGCGAGCCGGACCCGAGGATAGTCGAGTCGAGCCTCAGGATCGCCTCGAGTGAAAAGGTATGACTCGACCATTGGTGTATGAAATTTAATTGGGTGATTGACTTTCCTTTTATGCAATCATACCTTGTTTAAATCGACTCATGTTGTAGGTTGAGTCGGAACCCAAGTCAAGTTCGGGTTTAGTCGAGTCTTGAGTAGGAGTCAAGTGAGTCAAGAGCCTATATGGAAGGCTAGATGAGGGATTAAAATCCCTCATCCTTGTGCCGTGCGACTCATCTTTGAGTTGCACAAGGCAACCCCTAAGAGAGGGGGAGAAGAAGCAAGGGGAAAAGGTATTTGGTCGATCCGGGATTTCGCGCCGTCGCCGGAAGATTCGAAGTTGTCGCCATCCGATCTTCATCCTCCTCAATCAAGGTGAGTGGTTGGATAGATGTTGAGGGGAGGCGGGTGGCCGGCCCCATAGATTTTGAAATCGGGATTCTTCTTCGCGAGTTTTGCCGATCGAGTTGTTTCTCCATGTTAGATTCTTAGATCATTGTATATGCTATGATTTCATGGTTTTATACGTGTCGATTTCTTGTTTTAAGGGGCTGGCCGAGTCGACGAAAAGGGGAAAGGTCGAGCCGAATTTTTCCCCAATTTCCTCGCTTGTCTCGCAACTTGCGCATCGACTTGTATTCACTTGTTTTTGCTTTTGGATTGACAATCGTGTGGACATCGCAGCCATGTCCACCACCCGTAGATGTTTGGCTGAGCATGGTTATCATCCTACTCGAGTTGGCCGAGCAGTAGAAGGGGGAAAAGGTAGGACTGTTTGTATTGGATTGTTGGATCTCGTATTTTATCGTCTTAACCCGCACCGTCACGTTTAAATGTTAGATTCAATTTGAAGTTTATGTTTACTGTTCCATTGGTTAAAATGCATAGATTCCAGCCCCTTCCCACATGGACTGATCGGCCGAGCAAGGGTGACCTTGCTCAAGCTTCAGCCGATCAAGGAAGAGGGGGAGGAAGCGAACGATTTTGTGTAGTTGTTCATATCCCTCCGTTTAATGTTTATTCATATTCACGTTAATGTTAATCCATATTCATGTTGTGAATTGTTGGGATAGATTTATATTATCAAATTGGAAATGTTCTTGCTAATGCTTATATAGTATATGTAGACAAGAATGGTTTCATTTAATTTCTCATATCATGTTTAATTGTTGCTATGCTTAGTGTACGTTCCATATGGGTTTAACCTCTACATTACTTACTTTTTTATTTCGGTTCTTCATGATGTTACTATCCGAAATTAATTTGGTAAGTGATGTACACATGCTGTCCTGAAATATTCGTGGATGAAATTCTGAGATCGGTTCATAGAATTCCTCACCCAAGGTAGCGTATAACTCTAGGCAACGTGTAAGACGTTGTGAGATGCTCAACATATATGAAAACTTAGCTAGGAGATGACATAACTTCTAGGACTGCTAATAAACATTTTTGGAAACCTAGAACCATTAGGTGTGCACAATTTGAAAGGGCAGCATTAATTTGCTGACCTTGCAGACCGGCTTAGGGCCGGATACGGGCAATGGCCCGAAGTGTATATAAGGAAACCCTAGGACACTTGATTGTGTAATGTGCTTGAGATGGTCCGCCGAGAAGCGTGGAGGTCGGGAATGACTAATGCTTAGCTCGGCCAGTGATTGGGTCTTGAGATGCACCAGCGGGCCTGCTAGGTGTCAGACCCCAGTTGGGTGGGATTAGCTATCCCTACCCCAGACGGTGTCCGAGACTAGTAGACCATCTTAGTCAATGGCCCGGGATTTGTTGTTTACATCTTGATATGATGTGTCCGAACGGCCAGTGTGATTCCACCTTGTATGGTAGGGCCGGATGTAGCCGAGATTTTTATACCATAAGTAGGCCCAAGGGCCGGATGCCGGAGGCTTGATAGGCCAAGATGGTAGGTTTTCACATATACTGTGTATACAGAATGACTCATGGGGTTAGTAGTCACATTAAAAGTAGCTTACTTCCCTGAATATACATTATGTTGCCTTATATGTTATGCATGAGTAACTGAGGATTATGTGGAGGTTCGCAAGAACCGCTCACTGAGTCCCAAGTGGACTCACAGTTTGTTTCTTTGTTTTTTTTTAGAGCACGAGCAATGATTTTGGCTTATCGACATGGCGCAGTTGGAAGGTAGGTGGTGGTGCTGTATCTCGTAGTGGCGTCCTTGGGTCATAGTTCAGTGTCTTATAGTAGTTGTTTCCTTTTCTGCACTGACATTGTGTTTTGAAAAAGTTTGTAAAACTTTGATATTTGAGATGTTCTATCTGTTACGGTGTTGGTTTTCTTCTTTGGTTTGAAAACATATATTGTGAACTTTGAAAACTTTAGATAAAGATTTCATTGTGGTTTCTTTTTATCGATATGTTCTGATTTCTTATATGTCAGTGTAGACAGTAGGCTACAGGGTAGGATGTAGGCCTTGGCCGGTCACACTCCCCTTAGTTGGGGTGTGACAAATTCTACCTTCTATGGTAGGGCCGGGTATAGCCCGAATTCCTAGGCCATAAGTAGGCCCTAAGGGCCGAATGCCAAGTGGCTTGATTAGGCCAATATGGCAGATTTTGCTAATATATGGTCTATACAGAATGACCCGTGGGGTCGGTAGTCCTATCAAAAGTAACTTACCTCCCTGACTATATGTTATGCTGTCTTATATGTTTATGCATGCCTATTTGAGGATTATGTGGAGGTTCAGAAGAACCGCTCACTGAGTCCCAAGTGGACTCATGATTTGTTTCTTTTTGTTTTGCAGAGCATGATCAATGAGTTGAGGCTTGTCGTCATGGTGCAGTTGGAGGACAGGCGGTGGTGTCAATCTCGTAGCGGCGTCCTTTAGTCATAGTCTAGTTGTTGTGTTGTCGTTTTCCTACACTGACAGTTGTGGTTTTTAAAGCTTGTAATAAACTTTGAACTTGAGATGTTCCAGTTTGTGACAATGTTAGCTTTTCTTCTTTGGTTTTGAAAAATATATTTGTGAACTTTGAGAATTTAAATAAAATTTGCATTGTGGTTTCATTTATTCGATGTGTTCCGGTTTTCTCGATGGTCAGTGTAGGTAGCAGGCTACATGGTAGTATGTAGACCCTGGCCGATCACATGACCCTCAGTTGGGGTGTGACAAAATAGTAATTTAATTATTTAAATGATATTAAAAATATAAACAAATAAATTATAAATTATTTACTAAACTACTTACAAAATCAACACATCTTTGAATGTAAGGGGTCGCACCGCTAGTATGTATGCAATCTTGAGTTGCACTTCATGCCCTTCGACCTCGTTCAGATGCAGCATATCATATTTAATTATAATTATAAAACAAATATTGTGAGTATCAAAATATAATTCTTAATTACCTGACTAGCTGAAGAATGCCAATAGTCGACCATTCTTATCCATGATTCCCTACTAACATTTCATGGTTGACATGCAAGATTTTCCTCCTTTGACTCTTCAATTTTAAAATAGTTTTTTTAATAGAAGTTTATAATTTTTAAATTTTCTATCAAAGGTTGCAATAGTAGTGTGAAAAATACGATCTCTGTTCTTAGTAGGGATCAAAAAATATCTCTGCACTTATAAATGATATTAGTTTGACCCCAAAATATATAGTTTCACACAACCAAATAATGCAATCTAACATAAATTCATAACATACCAATAATTGCTCCCATAATCCATTCTTATATATGGAAGAAATTTGATTCCAAGGGTCAGGCGTCAACGGTAAGAATGTAGAATCACGCACTAGTAACCCCATAAAATGTGAGTATAATCTATGGCCGCTATCATGACTTTGACCCCAATCAGAAAAGTTGACGATAACTAACTGGTCGGGGTTAAGTGTATACACAGAAGAAGCTGTAAAATATGGAGACACTTCTTGTCGCATTTGTGTTGTAGTGCCTGTTATTAAATTACAATAGAAAACATTAACATTAATTTGATTAAATAAATTATGTTCACATGTATCATGACATAAAAACTAACTCCAAATGTAGAAAGGTCTATGATTTCGTCATTGTGACGGGCCAGGACGATCACTCTCAGGACTAATTTCACCCTCCTCGCGGGTCTCAGCATCTGAATCTACTATTCTCGATATTGACATCCTGTATAATAACATAATATTATATATTGATAAATACATAAAGATTAGCAAATTATACAAATAATATTGATAAATAATAAGTCATTTATCGATGTCATATAAATATCTGGGATATACATTTATGACATACTACCACTCATTATTCTACGGATCTGACATGTAAACTACTTGTTTTGCTTATGATGAAAACACATACGGGTCATCTTTTAGAAATGCACCGGTATGAAATAATCGAGAAATGATAACTAGTGTGAATCCATTATCATCCACTCGTAATCCCCGTGAATTCCTGATATCAACCCATTCAGCACGAAAAAGAACTACCTTGAATACCCCACGATAGTCCAATTCAATTTCATCCGTTAGAACTCCATAATATTGACGATTGTCAGCTTCAACCATTAAACCACTATTTTGTGTTTTACGCAATCTTTCTCGTTGTTTGATATGGAATCTATAACCATTTATATTCAGTCCATCATATTTTCTAATTACGGATACTGGACCTCGAGCCAACGCAAGCAGTGAAGCATCACAATTATCTTGTACCATTTCCTACACTTTATCTTGTAACCATAATGTGAATCTCTCTATGATCCACCTTTGTTGTTGAGCATTCAATGCAACTGATAAATTATTTATACGACATTGTTCTTCAAGAAATTGCCTGAGAAAATAAAATAAAAATAACACCAAGAATCTTAAAATAACTTAAAATATAATTGACATTTAATAACTATTGATACATTTTGTATGGTTCAATCATTGGAGTATGCAAAAAGACATATCAATGCATTTGTGTATATGCATTTAAATCCAACATATCAATGCGAGCTTTGCCAATAAATCGACCACCAGAAGAAAATAAGTAGTTTTCACTATTTTCAACTTCATAATTTCTCTAGATCGATTGAACACCGTTTCAATATTATCAAAATATCGTGAACAAAATGTAAGACATTCATCAGCAATGTATCCTTCAGCGTTGGATCCCTCAAGTTGTGCTTTATTTCGAACATGAGATTTATATCTCATAAATAACCTATAATATTGATGGTATATAACTATTAATACTTAATGAATACAAGATATTTAGAAAATATAAATAAAACAAACCTTTCAATTGGGTACATCCCGTGTTAATGAACAGGACCACCAAGTTTTACCTCTGTTGGAAGGTGAATCATCAAATGCACCATAATAGTGAAAAAACACGGTGGAAAAATTTGCACAATTTTACATAAGAGCAGAGGCACACGTGATTGCAAATCGTCCAGGGTACCATTGTCTAAATTGACACTGCACAACTTTTTAAAAAATGCAGAAATCTCTTCAACAATGAGGAGAACATCTTTATGCACAATTCCTCGTAATGTATGCGGAAAAACATCTTGAAGCAGTATATGTGAATCATGACTCTTCAAGTTTTGTAATCTAGAAATATTTGATGATTATCCATCGGGCACTTTCATATTTTTGATATACGTCAGCATGAGATCTTTTTCAAGAGTAGATAACAATGTTTTTTTCCGTGATTAAGCCAACGAGAATTTGTCTTATCACCATATATGGGACATGCACATCGTCCTTTAGTGCTCCAACTTGATAACATTGCATAGGCTAGAAAATCATTAATGATCCACATTAAAGATGCACACAGAGTAAATTATTCGCCGGAGATACTATTATACGTCGTTACTCCGCTCCACAACAACTTCAATTCAGAAATGAGAGGTTGTAAGTACACATCAATGTCATTTCCTGGTCCCTTAACGCCTGGAATTAACATTGATAACATTATTGAAGACCTCTTCATACATGCCCATGGTTCCACATTATAAGGTATCAATACAATAGGACAAGTGCTATAAGTTGTGCTCATTGATCGAAATGGATTAAATCCATCACTTGCAAGACCCAACCTAACATTATGTGAATCAACAGCAAAGTCTAGATATCTTCCATCAAAAGCTTGCCAAGCTTCTGCATTAGCAAGATGTCATATGATTCCATCTTTGGTGCGTCTTTCAAAATGCCATCTCATCGAGCTTGCGGTCTTCAATGACATATATAAAAGAGTCAGTCTTGGGATAAGTGGAAAATATCGTAACACTTTTGCAGGGTTTTTTTTCGTTCTAACTGACTCGTTGATTCATCATTAGTTGAAGAGGAAGTCCATCAAGACAATCCACAAATGTTGCTAGTTGATGCTTTCGCAGTTTCATCCATGTATAGAATGCAATCATTTGGACAAGCTAGCATGTATCTTTTGATAGAATAAACCTAAATCTTTAACATATTTTTTTGCTTGATAACAAGTTGATGGAAGTGTATTGCCTTCTGAAAAAGCTTCTTTCAACAATTCTAACAACATTGAGAATGACTTTCCAGACCAACCATTAAGAACCTTTATATGATATAATTAAATGATAAATAATGATTTACTGTATTTTACACAATTTGAATACAGAGGAACATCAAGATCATCCATCATAGAATGTTGGGAAGGTTCTTGTGGCGGTTCTAATGCATTTGGAGCTTCCTCAAGATTAACATTTGGTGTTTCATCATTGACATCAATTGGTGTTTCATCATTGACATCAACTAAATTTGGTGCATCATCATAAACCACATCGGTTCTATTTAGTGTGTGATCATTATGATAATGTACTTGTTCAGATGCTTCTGCTCTGTTTGATATCAAGTTGTGCACCTATTGTCGGATATAAAGGTTCACCATGGTAATACCAAATGGTATATCTCAGTAAAATTCCATTCCATATTAAGTGCCTTTGAACATCTTCTGGTTTATGATATTTCCTATTGATGCATTTTCTGCACGGACATTTCATTGTGCCATCATCATCCAATCCATGATCAATTGCGAACTAAATAAAATTATTCATGCCTCTCGCATAGGCTTCAGATGCTCAAGGTGCTGACATCCAAGTTTCATCCATCTTTGACTTAATTGAATTTCAATGTTACTATCAAGGGTATAGTAGGTGGGTTGGTCCTATCCCATTCGGCAACACATTATTAATATCACACCTATAATCTCATTTAATCACAACAAGTCGCTGAAAATTTCGGCAGCATCTCTCTTTAGTTCTCCAAGTACGCAAATTAAACATCTGAAGCGTACCGGAGAACAAAAGAGATGCAACCGACATTCCATTGACATGTGTGATTGAATGAAATTAAATTTGTGATATTAATAATTGTGTTGCTAAACTGTCCAATAAGGGACAATTCGAAATTTATTATTTGAAATATATAAAGTTTGTAGAAATTATTTAGTAAAATATTAAGAAGAATACACATTCCTCCGTATCAAAATAAGTATTCAACTCAATATTACAACTAAATTTTATCAAAAAAATTTATAAAATCAATAAATATTTCTCGAACGGGTCTAAGTTCTTGGTAGGAAATTATACATCTCAAATTTTGGACAACCAAATTATTTTATCCGGCTTATCATAATTAGGAACAATAAATTAAGACCACACAAATCCATTCACAGAAGTATCAATATTAAATAAATAAAAATTCCAAATTAAGATGGCAAATAAAAAGTGCATAGGATTGTTTTGGTTATTCTAATTAATTATACTCTAATACAAGTTTAATCATTTTCCTAGATTATTTTGCCTACATATATTATAATAATAATAATAATAATAATAATAATAATAATGATAATGATAATGATAATAATAATAATAATATATGTTGATGATAAAAATTTAATTAGTTACTAATTTTTATTTGCCTAAAAATTTCATTTAAAAAATTTAGTTAGCTTATTTTTAAAAAAATTAACTTCAAATAGCAGTGTCTAAATTAATTTAGGTTCAATAGATCATTCAATTTTAATTATATATACACATTGACAAATAAAAATAACATAAGACAACCTTAGGCAAATAAAAAAAACATGAGATTAGAAATATATTTGGAAGTTTGTACACAGAGTCAAATTAAAATAACATAATATAAGAAATATTTTTGGAACTAGATCTTAGAAATATATAAGAATTTGATATAAGATATGTAAATAAGGAGATTATAAATAAATTTATTTTATACTAACCTTAGTGGAAAATAAAGGAATTAGAACCAGCTTACTTGTGAAAGAGCTTGATGGAGTTGAGCTGATTTCACCGGAGGAGAAAGAGAAAGTTCATAGGAGATGAGAAAGATGACGGAAAAAAATTCGGTAGATGAATTTGGCTTGATATATTAAATAAAATATTAAAAAATATTAAAAAATGAGCTTGATGGAGTTGGGGTGAATTTGGCTTTATATATTAAATAAAATATTAAAAAATAAAATTAAAAGCAACAATAGTCGGAACTTAATCTGCAAAATAAATAAATTAATATATAATAATATATAATAATATATGATTGCTGCATCTGAATTTTCTTTTCAGTTGCAGCAACCTCACATGCTGAAACTTCGCCCGTGAGGCAAAGTTTTGACGCTCGCGTGGCGTCGAAACGTTTCGACGCCATAAAGACGCTGTTTTGCCAGATAAAATGACGCCGATGTCATTTTTTTTACTGTTGCGCGATTACCACTTTTTAATTATCGACGCCTGATATATTCGTCGATATGTATAAACTTCGGATGACCAGCCTCCTTTAGACATTTCGACACTTTCCCTATACGTAAAAAATTAGGTGTCAGTATTTCGATAGTTTGTTGTAGTGAAAAGTTATGGGTCCCATTTTTACCAACCAATGGGTATCATTCACAGACTTTATCTTCCCCATCTTCCCTTCCTCTGTTCAAAATAGAGCAAAATACGCGGATCTCTTGCAACATCATTCGACCACAATCTCATGACCCTCTAGCAATTTTTTGGTCATCCTTTGTTGGTATCTTCAACGCATATGTCTCCACCTCATTGACCAATTTTTAGCTGCAAATTTTTTCTCATGGGCGGATCTTTAGCAAATAACTTTAGTAGATTTACTCTGCAAAATCTATCAAGTTCAATATATAGCTACATCTCCACCTTCCCATTTACTCGGCCAAGTAGCAACCATTTCAGATTATCCCAGAGCTTGAAGACCAGTCCCTTCGGCCACCTTTGTTGATAACATAACTCGGCTTCTCCATTGAACTCGGACCACAACAATACCGATTGACTCCATCATCCTTCAAAGTAGGCATTCCTTTCGGCTCATATCACCAATAAAAGGTGGCAATAGGTCATTCTGGATGGGGACAATGGAGGTTGGGTGAGAGAGAGAGAGAAACATTGCAGTTATTCCGACGAGGCATATTTTATGCAATAAACATCTCAGCACTCATCATCGATCTGACGGCCAAGTCTGTAGTGCGATTCAGCATAGCTTGAATATTATAATATATTGTGATCTAAGATTCTATTTTCCAAATTGGTGCAATCTCTCTATTAATTAAATCGGTCTCATCTTCTCCCCGTAGAGGTAGGAATGACACATTGATCTCTAACCACCGTATTCGTTGAGTTATTTGTCGATTTCATTTCTTGTTTCAGTTTTGGCAACTCCCGAGAGCATGCTGAGCATTGGAGGCAACAATGAATGCCTGATGGAAGGTTTCTCATCACCACTCCTTCATGCGATGATCATCGCTTCAAGCACCGTCTTTTGCAAATGGAAAAGCTTCGTTGGAGACATCTTCTTCTCACATTCAAGGACTTGAGTCGCGACGAAGTTTATTTGGCCATCTCTCCATCGGAGCTCCGGGTTGGTATCAAGCTTAGACGCCTTCCGATTATGTTCTAAAACATAGAATCCATCATCACCCTGTTCAGCTCGTTTGCCGCGTTCGAGGTTGCCGACGAGCAATCTCTCCAATGGACCAACCTGTCAGCATGTAGGGTGCAAGTCCAGGGGGCCTCTCTTCACTATATACCTTGTATTATACATGCTGATGCAGATGATAACCAGTTCATTGTGGAGGTTGTCATTGCTTAGCAAGAACGGAGCTTCGACCCGTCTAAGAATCCATAGAGTCATGATCACCTCCTTCTCTCATTTTGAACAGGTTTCTGAAAGAAATAGTGCCCTTGAGCCAATCACATGTTGATGTGTAGAAAACTATTTTTGGTTAAAGAATAATATGAGACAACTTTTTCATTATATGCTGCATCTATATTTTGTATATATTAGGTTGTGATGAACCTCACACTACTAGAATATTAGCTATCAGCCACGGGGCTCACCGACAGCCGCATGGGCCGTCAGAACCATTCACGGCTTTTCGATGGCCGTAGGGGCTGTGGCTGATGTAACCCAATTAGCTGCGGCTCGTATATGGTCGCTCAATGCCGTCGCTCATAGGTGATGACGTGCATGGGACGCGAAATAAAATAACCTAGTAGCGATGGCTTAGCGGGGGCCAAAGAACCATCAGTGATATAAGTAAGTAATTAGTCACGGTCAAAAGCGGCTGTCGCTTATTAATTGATGGCGCCAACGTGGAGCGAAAATAATAAACACATCACCGACGACTGAGAGAGAGCTACGCAACCGTCGATGATACTATTATTAGTTGTCCACGATTTTCCGATGGCCCCTCGGCCGTCGGTGAAAAACCTTTTTATTTGTGTTCGCGTCCGACCCTTCCTCTTTCTCCTGCTCTTTTCTCTCTCCACCGCTGCCGACCGAGACTCGCCGCCGATCATCCTTTGCACCGTCCGCCGTGACCCTTCTCGCCGTCGAGACACCACCCTCGCCCTCGCCGTGCCGCCGCCCCCTCTCCCTCGCCAGCGCCACCGCCTGATCCCTCGCCCTCGCCGCCTGCTCCCTCTCCCCTTTCAATCGTCACCAATGTGAGTTCCTCCCCTCTCCCCTCTCCAAGCCGACGCCGGCCAATTTTGTTTTAATTGTTTTTTAAAATTAGATTAATTAGTTGTTAATTAGATTTAATTAGGTTTGTTAATTACTATTAATTAGTTTTGTTAATTAGGGTTAATGCTAGATTTGATTAGTTTTGTTAATTAATTAGGGTTATTTGTTAATTAGAATTAATTAGGGTAGAATAAATGTTAGGGTTAATTTTAGTTGGGTGTAATTACAATTTAGAAATATATCGTCCACTTTGGACTCTCGCGCGCCGAAATCATCCACTTTGGACTCGCAGCCAAATCGTCCACGATGGACTCGCGCGCGCCAAAATCGGCCACTTTGGAATCGCGGCCAAATCATCGATGGTGGAATCGCTCGCACCAGAATCATCCACTTTGGACTCGCGGCCAAATCATTCATGGTGAACTTGCGCCGAAATCATCCACAATGGATGGACTTGTGCCGGAATCATCCACTTTGGACTCGCACTGGCATCCACAAATTTAGAAAAAAATCAAGACGAGTTGATACATTTCACGTATGCATCGA
Organism: Canna indica; assembly: GCA_034359265.1. NCBI lineage: Eukaryota > Viridiplantae > Streptophyta > Magnoliopsida > Zingiberales > Cannaceae > Canna > Canna indica. The sequence goes on from CP136891.1 coordinate 38,509,141, forward strand.
CGAGTCAAGTTTTAATTTTGCAAAACCTTAGATCCGTTCGTGGGTTGTATGTTTGTGTAAATGAAGTAAATGATCTTTTATACGACGTACAACCCTTGAATTGTCCCTAATTGGAAATTTTGAGAACATAGTTATTTATATTGCACTTAGTTTATTTCTTTTAGTCATTATTCATTTTCAAATTTTGGCTTGTATGTCTCTTGTTCTCCGATACGCGCCCAGATGATATGGGTATTCAGAGAACTGTAGGGAGATGCTGCCATAATTTAGAATGAAGTTAATGACTAAAAGAAATTCTAAGTGCAATATAAATAACATGAATCCCGAATGGAATAGGACCATCCCACCTAAAGACATTGCCTAAAGAAATTGCCAACTTTTTGATAGAACATGTCGGGCGATCGAAGTTGGATGTACCGACGAATTCATAATGGAGCTATAACAGACGAATTTCGAGTAAGCGTAACTTACTTCTTAAATTTCGCCTACTCGAATAAAAAATTCCTTAGTGGTGATAAAATCTGATGTCCGTGCCGAAAATGTTCGAACATAAGATTTTTGGATCGAGAAACTGTCACAATGCATCTGTATACAAAAGGATTTACACCAAGATATTTTCTATGTAATTATCACGGGGAGTCACGTCAATTCGGGACGTCGAGCAATCCTGTTGTCCAAACTCATGGTGAATCTTCCTCTATCTGTGTTTCTTCTTCTAATCCACATAATCCTTATAGAATAATGATTCTGGATAGTCTTGGGGGTCAATTCTAGTTGAATGATAATGTCGATCGACCAGTTACTGAGACGTCAGTGCCACCACATACTACAGGTGTTGATGTCATAGAAGTACAACCTGCGGTAGAGACACTACTGGAATAATGGGCATCAGCAATGGCTTGCAACGACGCCAGCTGTTGCAACGGAGCCATGGTAGAAAATAGCGTCGCTGATAACTTAGCAACGGATCAGCAACAGCCGCTCGGGCCGTTGCTAAAATATTATCAGCAACGGTTTTGCCACGGACATGGAGCCATTGCTGATAACATTAATAGCAACGACTAGTGAGTCTGTAGCAACGTCGTTAGTAAAAGACCGTTGCTGTAGGTCATCAGCAATGGCTTTCGATACACTTTTAGCAACGGTTTTCCCACGGACGACCGTGGGAAAGCCGTTGCTGATGATGTAAACCTGAAAACGAAAAAAATTTAAAATTCGAAATTTCCATTGATACATGTCAATATTATCTGATACATAACTCACACACCCATACACCAATACACACATTCATTCACACATCACAAATACACCAAGTTATACATCAAAACAATTATACTTATATTTATAATTATCCACAATAGTATAAAAATTATTCAAATACAAAATTGAAGTATCAATATCCAAACAAAATAAATTAAACAAGTCCAATATCTCAGTAACAAAGTCAATATAAAAAAATCTCACGATGACGATGGAGGATGGTCTGGATCATATGGCGGGGTATAGAGTGCTTGAGTGTACACCTGCATGGACTGACCTGAGGACGATGGATTAGATGATGTCGAAGAGATGCCTGCTTCGGGATGACCTGACATGTTGTGTAGCATAGCTTGTATATCCGCCATCATTTGACTCTGGCGCTCCATTATCTCAGTCTGACGCACGACCGTGTCCTCTAGAGTCCTTATTTTGCTACTATGATCATAACTGGATCTAGAGGTGGACGGCCGCTCACCAGCGACCGGAGGGGTCGGTGCCCCAAGTGGCCCTAGTACGGCTCGCGCATGACCACTATCTGCGAAGCCATATACACGGCCATGGTCCCAGCCACCTGCGGCCTCGACCCACGCTACTGCGTCAAAGTCCTCGGGGGTGCCCCCGCGCTGCACCACCGTCTGGCTGTAGGTCTCCTACTCGAGTTTGATTTTTTGTTTAATATTTATCATAAAACTTAAATTATAAATATATAATGAATAATTTAAACAAATATAAAATTACCATAATGTATGCAGCACGGTTGTCGATGTACTCCCCCGTCCCATGTACTCGACGGTGGGTCCGCTCAAACACCGCCATCGGGGAGGGTCGCTGGACAATCCCGTCATCCGACACCGTCATCTACATTTACAAAACAAATACATTAATTAGTACACAAAGTAACAAATAAAATATATAATTAAAAGGTATACTTACCATACAGTTCGTGTGCACTGCAAATGCAATAGAGCCGCCGGTGTGACGCGTTGCCCCCCCCCCCCCAACATGCGATTTCTAGCCGCATTCCTAGAAAATTCCTACCATCGATCCGTCGACCATATTCCCATGAGCTGGTCCTATATATTCAGAGTAATCCAATCGGGGTCGTATCCCCGAGTCTTCACGATGTTAGTCGTCCCAGCTCGTGCCACCGCCAGGGATCGGGCCTGCCCCAGCTGCCCATTGTACCTCACCCGGGAAATAGCCTCCCAGGCAACGTAAATGAAGGACCTCTGGTCCTCAGCCCATGTATAGCGAGCCTGCAAAATAATAATATCAGTACCAATATTAATCATCATGCATGTATAAAAAAAAATAATACGTGCCTCAAACTCGCGCCATAACATGTCGGCGTGCTCACTAGGCACGTGAGACCATATAGGCCTTGCCCCGTGTATGTATCATCGAATGGTAGAAGAAATGCTCCTCGACACTTCTTCTTGGACGAACATGCACAACAAAAACAAATTTTAATATTATATTATAATATAATGAATTTGTAATGATACATAATTTATGATATATTACCGCTCCCCAATCACGCTAATAAATCTACGTGACTCTGTGGCTGGTGGAGGCTGCCAACTGTTCGGCCCGCGTGGCTGCCTGCGTCTGGATGTACTAGCCTCAGTAGTATCATCGGTAGGAGGATCAGCAGCACGAGTCTCACCGATCGGAGACTCCGAAGCTCTCCTGCGACGATAACCACTACCGGACATATCTGTTGAATAGAGATATAATTAGATTATTGTATAAATAGTATAGATATATTTAATAAAATATATACTTTACAATTATTTCTCATCATCTGAGTAATAGTCTTCGAATTCTTCCTCTTCTTCCTCTTCTTCCTCTTCTTCATCTCCAGCTTCCTCAATTTCATGATCGTCATCATCAGCATATTCAACTTCTAATTAATTAACATTGTGTCTGCATCCTCGAGTATTGGAATAATACGATCTGCAGCAAGAGGATCATCTTCTTGATAGAAACCATCTGTCATATCAGGTCTTAGCTCATTTTCTCCTACTATCGGATCAATTTTTCCTCTACCTTTAGTCTTACAGACTACACGCCAATCTGCTCTATCTTTATTTCGAGCTGGATACTTCACGTAATATACTTGTTCGGCTTGTGATGCCAACATAAAAGGCTAATTTGCTGCCAATTTAGATTTATAATTAACAACAACAAGTTTGTATTTTGGATGAACTTTCATGCCCCTTTCTGTTGTATCGAACAAATGACATCTAAATAGGATAACTGATTTCAAGCCGAAGTAGTGCAACTCTATCACTTCTTCCACCAGTCCATAAAAATCCATATCACATTCAACATAGGTTGTCCTTTTCACGCAGACCCCGGTATTCATCGTCTTCTTTGTAAAAGCATATTCCACCGCGTGAAATTTGTACTCATTAACAAAATATCCGCTATATCACGACACTAGTCACAACGGTCCACTAACAAACTCAAATATTCTTTGTTGTAAGTCTGAATCCAAGTAGGGAAATCACGATTCTGTAATCTCTCCAATTCTTGATCGTTGTGAATAGAGTATTTTTGCACCATCTCAATGTCAAATATTTCAATGAATTGTTCAATCTCTGGACAATTGAGTAATACATACAAGTGTGCCAAATGATACTCTTCCTCGCTTAAGTGTCGAGATGGACGAGAACCAAAAGCACGACCAGAGTGACAAAATATATTTAAACGTCCAATTCAAGGATTGTACATAGTATAAAAAATTATCTACTTCTTTTACACGAACATACAACCCCCGAACGGATATAAGGTTTTGCTAAATCATATCCGACTCGTCGATGCGTAGGTGAAACATATCAACTCGTCAGATGGATGATTATTTTCTAAATGTTTCAAGTCGGTTCGAGTCCATATTGGACAATTCTGACACAAGTCCAAATTAGACGATTCCGGCGGGAGTCCGAAATGAACGATTCCGGCGCACGTCCGAAGTGGACAATTCCGATGCGAGTCCACTGAGGACAACTCCGGACTAATTAACAATATTTTAACTAATTAATTAATATTAATCTACAACATTTTAACTAATTTAAATAATTAACCTACCATTATTAAATATTAATCTAACTAAATTAAACTAAAAATTAATATAAACTCTAAAAATTAATCTAAACCCTGAAAATTAATCTAACAAATTAAACAATTAATCTAAACAATTAAACAAATAATTAATTAACAATTATATAATTAAATAAAAAATTACAAAAAAAATATCATTTCCGACGCCAGAGTCCAGTGTCCGGACACTGTACAAGCTCCGGCGGCGGCTATCGGCCGTCCACCGCCGGCCATCGACCGAAACCCTAAAAATAGGGTTTTGGCCAGATTTTACTTTGGGATCAATGGGGAAGGCCGGGCGACGAGATATACCTGAAATTGGCGATCGAGGACGGACGGCAGCTCGGCGGCGTTGGCGTCGGCATCGGCGGCGACAGGCGGGAGGGACAGGCGGCGACAGCAACGGCCTATATTTTAGAAGGGGCGGGTGTGATTTGCGACCTATATAAACTTATTAGCAACGGCTCACTTGCCCGTTAGAAAGCCGTTGCTGATAAGTTATCATGAGCAACGGCTCACTTATCCGTTAGAAAACCGTTGCTGATAATTAACATCAGCAGCAATGGCTCGCATGTCCATTAGAAAGCCATTGCAGATACAACATATCTGGAATGGCTTGAACAACTATAAGAATGCCGTTGCAAATAGCAACGGCTTGAGCAGCCGTTGTTGATAGCCGTTGCTGAAGACCCAATTTCTAGTAGTGAGATTGAATTGCCGAATAAGGAGGCTGCAGAACTTTACGAGATGTTGAAAACTGCTGATGAACCTTTGTATGAGAATTATCCTAATTATACAAGATTTTCGACAATGACGCAACTCTTGAACATCAATAATATCAGCGGAGTTGCGTTTGATCAGATTGCGGGCTTTATCAATGATATGCTACCTCCAAATAATAAGTTTGAGCCAACTTTTTATAAGATAAAAAAGTTGATGAGAAAATTGACCTGGTAGTTGGAGAGAATGAGCCAGCAAATGACTTCTATCAAGAGGAGAATCCTTCCGAAGTAGAACGAGTTAGTCCAATACTCGAGAATGATTACTCAGAGTTAGTTCAATTGGAAATAGAATACGTTGATGATGACGATAATGAAGTTGAGGAAGGACAGAATGATGATGAGGGAGAAGAAGAAGAATTTCATGATTCCGATACAGAAGAACAAGAAGAAGAGTATTACATGGATGATGATAATAACGATGACGAATAATTGTAAATGTGAAGTATATATTCAATTATTAAATATATCTATTAATCTATTATATATAATCTAATTATATTAATTTTTTACAATTATGGCTCAAGATATCAGTTCCCGAGGAGACATTCCTCATAGCCCCCCCCCCCCCCAACAGTTACCACCCGCCCCACCTGTACCCACTGACCCTTCGCCTTCCACTACCATCCCCCCACCTTCGGCCACCATCCCCCCACCGCCACCCACCATCCCTCCACCTGATCCTTCCACCGTTCCTCAACCTGATCTAGCCACCATCCCCTCACCTCCGGCTACCATCTCTCTACCACCCTATGCAGATCCAGGACCATCATCTTCCAGACGTAGGCCATGAGGGCCTAACAAAATTCTCCCTCCGCCACTCGAGGGAGAACTGCGCAGAGCAGTTAGTGTGCGCAGAAGACGATAAGTATATGCATTAATTATTTCTTATAATTTATTTATAATTCAAAATATCATAATATGAATTTATATTTGGTGCAGATTTGAGCACGAGGACGTCCCCCGCACGATAGCGGGGATGATTCGGAAGTTTATGCACGGGGCGTGGCCTACATGGTCTCACATGCCCCATGCGCATATAGATTTATTGTTGCGAGAATTCTCGGTAAGTATATTTATTAAATTAATGTTAATGTTAAATATTGATCGATAATAATAATTTTTTTTTGCAGGCTCATTATACATGGCCGGAGGACCAGACTATTTTTGTTAAGGCTGTATGGGAGTGTGTTGCCCGCGCTCGCTATAACAGACTGCTTCAACAGGCCCGTCAGACCGTGATGAGACAGTTGGGGGCTACACATATAGGACAGACTTGGGGACACACCCCCGAGTAGATTCCTGGCCCTATGTGGCACCAGCTCGTTGAGCGGTGGGCCATGCCTGAGTGGCAGGACGTTTCCCAGACTGCGTCGAGAAATTGCATCTTCGGGGGGCACACCACGAGGGCACTCCACATTGGTGGCTCCATATCTTTTGGGGTTTATAAGGGTCATATGGAATGTATAAGTTAATTATTTTTAATTAAATTATATATTGTATATAATAATACTAATGTATTTATTTTCTAATATAAGACACGCATGGCGGAGGACGGCACCGTCCAACGCCCGTCGATGATGGAGGAGTTTGAGCACACTCACCGTTGTCGACGAGGAGCGGGGGACTACGTTGATAGCAGAGCCTCAATCATAATGGTAAGTATTTATGTCTATTTGATTTACACAATTTTTATTTATAGTTTATATATATTTAAAATGTAAACACGTGTAGGAAACATACACGAGGACCGTGATCGAGCATGGAGGCACACCAGAGGAGTTCGACACAGGAGCTTGGGTGGAGGCCGCATGTGGCTTGGATCACGGCCGTGTTTATGGCTTTACAGACAGTGGCCATGCACACGCCGTGCTCGGGCCACTTGGGGCACCAACCCCTCCGGCTACGGGTGAGTGGCCCTCGACATCCCAAGTGCAGGACCAGAGCCGGATAGCAGCCTTGGAGTTGGAGCTCACCAGCAGAGACAAACGATGGAGGAGCAGAGGCTGGCGATGGAGGAGCAGAGATGGACGAATGAAGAGTTGAGACAGAGGATGCAGAATATGCATGCACTCCTCTCTCAGATTGTGTCTCACTCTGGCCTTCTACCGATGATGTCGTAGTCATCATCCTCCTCGACGCTCCCGACCCAGTCATTGTCGACTCCACCGCCTCCACTACAGCCGTGAGATTTTGGTTTATTGTATTTTATTTATATTTTGATACTTGTTTGTATGTTAATAGTTGTTTATATACTCGTGGATGTATATATATGATTATTTTGATAATTGTTTGCCTCCGATTTGAGGCTTAGATTGATGATGTTTATGTAAAACTTGTATGTTTGGTTTCAAATGCATGTGTATGATGGTTTTTGATTGTAATCTGTGATTGAAAATAGATTATAATCTATAAATATCATTATATACAGGAATTTACAAAAAATTTATTTTTTTCAGTTACACGATAAACCTTCAGCCACAGCTTACCCACGGTCGACCGTCTCTAAGCCGTGGCTGAAAGCTTATTGTAAATGGCTGATGGTCTGGGCGGCACTAAATATCATGGTTGCTAATAGTATCACCGACGGTGCGAAGCCGTGGCTAATGTATTTGTATCAGTGACAACCGCCTACAACCGTAACTGATGTGTTTAAATCAGCGACAACACCCGCGGCTATCACTGATGATTACTTGTGACAGCTGGGAGAGGCTATCATAACTTATCTAAGATGTTCACATCAATGACGGCATTTTGCCATGGCTAACGCCGTCCGTGATAGTTATCACCGACAGTTCATCCACGGCTTGAGCCGTCGATGATGACGACAATTCTAATAGTGCCATGAACCCGGGCAATTGATTCCAAGGCCATGATGAGACCATGCTAGTGAGACTTAGGAATCCATATGTCTCTGTTCTAAATGTTCCCAGTCGTAGGATCACCAATTAGGGGATTAATGATTCCGAATAGACTTGTGCACTTAGTACATGCCTTATATGATAAGGGGTAGCTGATCTCATAGTTACATATGAACCGTCATTTAATGTACAAGTGCATGTGCTTATTAGGGAATGAGTTCACTGAACGGACTTGCATGAGGAACACAGAATGGAATCCTTACATGAGTGTCGATAGGACGTTCCTCGGGTGATAGTAGGTGCAAGCAGTCCTTGGACCTGAGGTTGTCATAGTTACCTTGTGAGTGTCGACTCATTGCTTTGGACTTATCTTTATGTAGCCTTTAGTGTCATGTGCCGGATACTTCTAGGTATGGGAAATCACCCATGGAAGTATGTGAGCAACCAATATGGAATCAGTTACTCCTAGTAAGAGGAGATAATATCCTATGTGTCCTTTCAAGTGTCGACTCAGGAATCTCTAGCCAGAGTAGATCTCTGCCCGCCCACCGTCGTTGCCCGCTAACGCCACTCGCCGCCGCCGCCCGCTATCGTCGCCTGCTCCAGGTAACTTCAGCACCCCCTATTTATTGTAGAACCAGACGAAACCCTAGGTTTAGAGTTTCGGCCAGCCTAATTCTTTTTCTTTTATTAAATCCTAATTCTAGATTAATTAAATGTTTTTATGGTAAATTTAGATGTTTAGATTAATTAAATCTTAGATGTTTAGATGAATTAAATGTTTAGGTTAATTTAGATGTTTAGATTAGATTAGATTAATTTAATTAATTTAGATAAATGTTTAGATTAGATTAATTTAGATTATATTAATTTAGATTAATTTTATTGTTAATATTTAGATTTAGATAACTTACAATCGTCCAATTCGGACTCGCGTCGGAATCGTCCACTTTGGACTCGTGCCGGAATCGTCCACTGTGGACTCGAACCGGCATCGAAACATTTAGAAAATAATCATCCATCCGACGAGTTGATACATTTCACGTACGCATCGACGAGTCAGATATGATTTAGAAAAACATTAGATCCATTCGGGGGTTGTATGTTCGTGTAAAAAAAGTAGATGATCTTTTATACGACGTACAACCCTTGAATTGTCCCTCATTGGACAATTTGGGAACATAGTTATTTGTATTGCACTTAGTTTTTTGTTTAACTCGTTAATTCTTAAATTTTGGCTATTGTGTCTCTCTTGTTCTCCGATACGTACCCAGATGATATGCGTATTCAGAGAATTGTAGGGAGATGTTTCCAAAATTTAGAATGAAGTTAGCGGTTAAAAGAAATACTTAGTGCAAAATGAATAACATGAATCCTCAATGGAATAAGACCATCTCACCTAAAGGCATTAACTGAAGAAATTGTCACTGATTGACAGAATCATGTTGGGCAATCAAAGTTGGATGTACCGATGTCTTGATCATGGAGCTTTAACGAATGAGTTTCGATTAGGCGTAACCTACTTCCTAAATTTCGCATATTCGAATCAGAAATTCATTAGCGTTGGTGATAAAATCCGATGTTCGTGTCGTATTTGCTTGAATGCACAATTTTTGGATCGGGAAACTGTCACTCTGCATCTATATAGCAAAGGATTTGCCCCAAGATATTTTCTATGGACATGTCACGGGGAGTCACGTGAAGTCTAGCAATCCTGTCGTTCAGATACATGGTAAATCTTCCTCTGCTAGTGTTTCTTCATCCAGTCCATCTAATCCCTATAGAACCATGATACTTGATAGTCTTGGGGGTCAATTACAGCTGAATGATAATGTCTATAGGCCAGTTACTGAGACGTCAATGCCACCAGATACTATAGGTGTTGATATCACAGAAGTACAACCTGGACATGTCAAGGCCGATTATAATATCAGCGGGGTTGCGTTTGATCGCATTGCGGGATTGATTAATGGAATGCTGCCTACTGATAACAAGTTTGAACCAACTTTTTATAAGACTAAAAAGTTGATGAGAAAATTAGGGCTTGGGTATGAAAAAATACACGCGTGCCAAAATAACTGCATTTTATATTATAAAGAAAATATACAGTTGGATAAATGTCTTGTATGTCAACATCCTCGTTACAAGGAGAAGAAATTGGTTCGACAAAAAAATATCCCGTTTAAGGTGCTTCGGTATTTTTCACTGACACCGAGGCATCAAAGATTATTCATGTCGGAAAAGACGGCCCCCTACATGAGTTGGCATGCAAGAAGTCGTGATGATACAGAAATGACTCATCCATCCGACAGTGAAGCATGGAAACATTTGGATACATGTTATCCTTCATTTGCTAGGAATACTAGAAATATCATATTGGGATTGTGCACATATGATTTTAATCCTTTTGGTCATTCTGCAACTCCTTATTCAGTTTGGCCAGTATTGCTAACAGTTTATACTTTGTCGCCGTCAATGTGTATGAAAGATGAATTATTTATCTTTTGATGATTATTCTGGATCCTAAGGATCCGTGAAAAGAAATTGACGTATTTATCAGACCCCTAATAGATGAATTGAAAATATTGTGGACTGAGGGAGCTATCACTTGTGATTGTCATCAGAAGCAAAACTTCAATTTAAAGGTCGTGGTCTTGTGGACAATCAATGATTTCTCGTCCTACAGCATGTTGTCTGGTTGGAGCACTCACGGCCGACTCTCTTGTCTGTATTGAATGGAACACTCTAAATCATTCAGTCTTCAGAACGGATGGAAAATCTCATTCTTTGATTGTCATCATCGATTCCTATCGGCTAACCATCAGTATTGAAGGAACCCTAACAAATTTACTAAAGGCAGAGTCGAAAGAGATGAGCCACCACCGATGTTGTTCGGTGAAAAAAAGTTAGCACATGTTTCAACACTTCTAGAGATAGTGTTTGGTCGGAATGAAAGAGTGTCGGGCTTTGGTCAAACACATAACCGGGTGAAAAAAAATCTTTTGGGAATTACCGTATAGGAGTTCATTACTGATTCGGCATAATTTGGACGTCATGCACATTGAGAAAAATGTGTTTGATAATATTTTTAACAGTTTGATGGATGTTATCGGGAAAACTAAAGTTAATGCCAAGGCCCGACATGATCTAAAAATACTTTGTAAGAGGCCGAAGTTGGAGTTACAAGTGGTCAACGGACGATATCTGAAGTCGAAGGCCCCGTATGTGTTAAATAAACAACAGATGAAAGATGTTTGTCTATGGATCAAAGAACTCAGATTACCCGATGGATATACCTCAAACATATCTCGATGTGTGAACATCGATGATTGCAAAATATCAGGGATGAAGAGCCATGATTGTCATGTATTCATGCAGAAATTGCTTCCGATCGCATATCGAGATCTTCTACCTGATAATATTTGGGGTCTGTAGACTGAATGAAGTATGTTTTTTAGAAACATTTGTGCAAATGTCCTTTGAGTCGAAGATATGTCAGCACTTGAAAGTAATATTGTTGAAATTATATGCAAGCTGGAGCAGTTTTTCTCTCCTACCTTTTTTGACTCGATGGAGCATCTACTGATACACTTGTCATACGAGGCACGAGTTGGTGGCCCTGTTCAATACCGGTGGATGTACTTACTTGAAAGATACATGAATCGTCTGAAGGAAAAAGTAAAGAACACCGCAGCTATTGAAGGATCAATATCTGAATCGTATATCATCCAAGAAATTTCTACATTCTGATCATTTTACTTTGAATCGATAGTGCAGACAAGATTTGATCGTCTTTCATGTAACGACGATGGGGGAGTTCAACATTTAGATGGACGTTTAAATATATTCTGTCACTCTGATCGTGCTTTTGGTTCTCATCCATCTCGACACTTAAGCGATGAAGAGTATCATTTGGCACAATTGTACGTATTACTCATGAATTGTCCAGAGATTGAACAATTCATTGAAATATTTGACATTGAGATGGTGCAAAAATACTCTATTCACAACGATCAGGAATTGGAGAGATTACGGAATCATGATTTCCCTACTTGGATTCGGGCTTACAGCAAAGATCACAAAGCTGAAATAGATGAAAAAATATTTGAGTTTGTTAGTCGACTGTCGCGACTAGTGTCATGTTATAGCAAATATTTTGTTAATGGGTATAAATTTCCCATGGTTGAATATGCATTTACATAGAAGACGATGAATGCCGAGGTCTGTGTGAAAGGGACAACATATGTTGAATGTGATATGGATTTTTATGGATTGGTGGAAGAAGTGATAGAATTGCACTACTTCAGCTTGAAATCAGTTACCCTATTTAGATGTCATTGGTTCGATACAACAGACAGGGGCATGAAAGTTCATCCAAAATACAAACTTGTTGAGGTTAATTACAAATCAATATTGGCAGCAAATGAGACTTTTATATTGGCATCACAAGCCGAACAAGTATACTATGCGAAGAATCCGACTAGAAATAAAGATAAAGTAGATTGGTGTGTTGTCTGTAAGACTAAAGCTAGAGAAAGAATTGATCCGATAGCGAGAGAAAATGAGCTGATACCTGATGTGACAGATGATTTCTATCAAGAAGAGGATCCTCCCACAGTAGACCGTATTATTCCAATACTTGATGATGCAGACACAGTGTTAGTTCAATTAGAAGTTGAATATGATGATGATGATGATCATGGAGTTGAGGAAGCTGGAGATGAAGAAGATGAAGAAGAAGAAGAACACGAAGACTATTATTCAGATGATGATGAATAATTTTAAAGTAAATCTTCTATTAAATCTATCTCTACTATATATATAATCTAATTATATGCTTATTCGACAGATATGGTGGGTTGTGGTTGTCATCAGACGAGAGATTCGGAGTCTACGATCGGTCAGACTCCAGCACTTTCTCCTGCGGTTGATCCTCCTGCCGATGATACTCCTGCCGATGCTACTCCTGCCACTGATCCTCATGCCGCCGAGGTAAGTTCATCGAGATGCAGGCGGCCACACGGGTCGAACAGGTGGCAACCTCTGCCAGCCACGGAGTCACGTAGACTCATTAGTGTGACTGGGGAGCGGTAATGTATCATGAATTATGTATTATTATAAATTCATTATATCATAATATAATATTGAAGTTTATTTTTGTTGTGCATGTACGAGTAGGAGGATGTGCCGAGGACCATATCTTCTACGATCCAACAATACATGCATGGGGCATGGCCCACGTGGTCTCACGTGCTCCGTGAGCACATCAACATGCTATGGCGCGTGTTTGACGCACGTCTTAAAATATTTTTTTATACATACTGATTAATATTGGTTCTAATATTATTATTTTTTAGGCTCGCTATACCTGGGTTGAGGTCTAGATATCCTTCATTTACACTGCCTGGGAGTCTATTTCCCGCTAGAGGTACAATGACCAGCTGGGGCAAGCCCGATCCCAGGCGATGGCTCGAGCTGGGACCACAAACAACATGGAGAGTCGGCGTTGATGGCAAAAGGTTTTTAGGACTGCAGCTAGAAACTGCATGTCTGGGGGCAGAGCGCGTCATATTGGCGGCTCAATATCATTTGTAGTGCACGCTCGTCGTATGGTAAGTATTATACCTTAAATTCAATTATATATTTTATTTGTTACTCTATGTAATAAATAATGTATTTGTTTTGTAAATGTAGACTATGGTGATGGATGACGAGACTGTCCAGCGACCCTCCCCACTGGAGGTGTTTGAACGGACTCACCGTCGAGGACATGGGGCGGGCTAGTACATTGACACCCGCGCTGCAATCATTATGATAAGTATATTTGTTTAAATTATTAATTATTTATTTAAAATTTAAGTTTTAAAAAAAATATGAAACAAAAAATCAAACTCGAGTAGGAGATCTACACTCAGACGGTGACGTAGCGCGGGGGCACCCCTGAGGACTTTAACGCAAGAGCGTGGGATGAGGCTGGAGGTGGCTGGGACCACGTTTGCGTATATGGCTTTGCAAACTGCGGTCATGCACGAGCCGTGCTCAGGCCACTTGGAGCATTGACCCCTCCGGTTGCTGGTGAGCGGTCGTCAACCTCCAAGACTAATTTTGATCAAAACAGTAGGATAACACTACAACAAAAGTTTCATATAGGGGCAATTTTTTGGAATCATTTAATTATTTGCCTCTAAATATACGATTTAGAGGCAATGATTTTTTTTTGCCTCTAATGACAATCTCTAGCACCTAAATCTCATAACTAATAAAATATAATTATATTAAAATTAAAAAAAATAAACTCAATAATTAACTCGAACCATCTTTTATATTTACCTCTTTTATTTCCTTGATTTTTTTTCACACAACGTGCTCGTCCCCAACCCTCATTTTCCTTTATCAATTTTCCATCCCAATCCCTCACCGCCCATCGCCCTAAGCTCTCCTCGTTCCCCACGTCCATCCGCTCGCTTGTTCTCTCCATCGTAGTGACAGCCGGTGGCCGTGACAAACTCTACTCAGGATGAAGACTCTTCATCGCTTTTCTCACCGCTACATCTCCTTTCCCGTTCCCTTCGCTACCACTGGAACTCTGGCCCTTCTCGGTGAATTCAACCCTTAGGTGGCCACAATCGCTCTCCCATTCTCCTCTGCTGCTCGATTTTACCACGCTGGAGGGTACCTTGGCAGCTTCGGTGCCTTGGGAAGTCAATTCTCCCTTTCATTGCCCTAGAGGCGCACATCGACGAGAATCTCTATCGTCGATTGGTTCTCGAGCTTCGAAGCGAAGAAGGGGAAAGGTGCTTCTCTCCCAGAGATCGTGAAGGCCGAAAACCCCATCCTCCACAAGCAGGTCGACGAGGTTCCTCCTCAGGAAATTGGATCGGAGAAGATCCAAAACATCATAGAAGACATGGTCGCCGCCATGAGAAAGGCTCCTGACCGACGGCCTTGCTGCTCCTCAGATCGGTGTTCCCTTAAAGGTCACATTTTTTTATTTCACTTCATCTTCAATCCAAATTCTTAAATTAGTTATTTTAAACCATCATGTTGTCTGAGAGCTTTAAAATAAGTTATGATGGTTGGATGCGTCAGCATAAAAATTATGTTTGTTCAAATAAGTCATTAATCACTCTTGTATTTGAATTGACCATTTTCCTCCTCTTTTTCCTGCTGCACTACTATAAATAAAAGTTTATATTGTGTAAGACCCGAAAATTTTTTCCAAATATAAAAATCTATTTTGGTGCAGAGCGCCGGACCAGGGGTTAGTCGGGTCGAGCCACGGAATTGCCTCGAGTAGAAGGTATAACTCGACCTATGAAAGTATGAAGTTTAAATTGGTTAAACGGTTATTTCCTTTTATGCATTAGATGTCTTATTTGAATCGAGTTCAACTTGTGCATACGGATAGAATCGGAGTCTGAATCGGACTCGGATCGAGTCGAGTAGAGGCTAAGTCATTTAGAAGGGCAAATGGGTCATTAGTGGATGAGGGAATAAAATCCCACATCATGAGCCATGCGGCTCATCTTGGAGTCGCACACAGCCCGAGCAAGAGAGAGAGAGAGAGAGAGGGACTAGCTATCCCTAACCCGGAGGATTCCTGAGGCTAGTGGCCATCCTAGTTGACGGATCCGAGACATGAAAGTTCATATTTGAGATGCCCTTATGGGCTGGTTTTGGGTAGGTCGACCGGCCTGGTTACGTAGAGGGAAGAACCGAACCTTTCATATATAGTTTAGTTCATTGGTGGTCGAGCTAGCGAACTGGATAAGGGCCCGAGAGGCCGGTTCATCTGTTCTTCTGTCTTGGCAAATTGGTTAGCTTCTATTGTGTGATCATATTTAATTTCCTTATTTGTGTCATACCTTGTATATGTTATCTTGCTGAGGTTTAAGTGGAGGTTCGAAAGAATCGCTCACTGAGTTCCTCGTGAACTCACGGTTTATTTATTTTTGTTTTGCAGAGCCCGACAGTGAGGTATGGCTTGGTGGCATGGCGCGCTGGAGGGTAGACGTAGGTACAGATCTCGTAGCTGGCAGTTATTAGTCGTAGACGTGTTCAAGTAGAGTCGGAGTATGCACTGTGTTGTTTTATGTGAAACATTGAGATGTGTCTTTTAAACTTTTAAATGGTTACTTTCAAACTTGTGGTGTCTCCGAACTTGTTTTGGTTAAATTGTTTTCAATCATCTAATAAAGTTTGGTACTATTGCTTTGTTTATGATTTTCGATGTTAGTCTCTTGTGTTTTCATGAGTTGTTAGTCAGTGCATAAAATAGACTTCGGGGTACCAACACGTACCTTGGCCGATCACGCGTACGCTGATTTGGGGCGTGACAAAGTTGGTATCAGAGCGTCAGGTTAGGTCTTGACTATGACTAGGAATTGGGTACCGAATGAGGCATATGCTAGAATGTCTACGTACAGTATAGTTATGCTACGAGATCAGGCAACTATGACTGCACTCAGTGCACCATGCGGTTAGTAACTTAAATTTTAATTGAATGAGTTGGTTAATATTAATGGTGAAATTATTATTTCTTTTATGATAGTTTCATGGAGGCCCGAAATGCTACTCTGAGTCATAGCGGTAGCAATTCCACTGAACACCGGGGCCTAGGCCGAGGCCGGGGGCGAGGCCGAGGTCGGGGCCATGGCCGTGACAGAGAGCAGTCTAAGGTAGAGGACCAGGATCTGCAGTTGTGCAACTTCAGACATAGGTAGCTCAACTAATAGAAGCGCTCCGCAAGGAATAGGAGTTGAGATAGCAGATGCAGCAGCAGCAACAACCGCCCCAGCCAGTACCCGCAGCCCCTGTGGTACCGGAGGTGGCTGAACAGGTGGCGCCGCAGGTTAGGGATCCAGAAGCAGCTACATACGATACACAAACTTCATTAAGTTTAGGCCACCAGTATTCATCGGTACAGACCGGTAAGTGGAAGTCACCGAGTTTCTAGGGGACTGTTACGAGCTGTGTTTAGAGCTGGGGTGTTCGTTAGAGGCAGTGGCGCGCATGGTCGGCTTGCAACTAAGAGGACATGCCAAATACTGGTTGCACACCTAGAGGGGCCGTAGGGCAGCACCAGCACCACCTCCCACCTAGGAAGAATTTAGGGCAGCTGTAGAGGAGCAGTATTTGCCGATGAGTGTCCGCGATAAGCGGGCACGGGATTTTAAGTTGCTGCGCCAGTCTGGAGGTAAGATAGTAGCAGATTATAAAATGGAATTCACCCGGCTCTCTAGGTACCACCCAACTCTAGTGGCTACTGAGACCGCCAGGGTGAAGAGGTTCGTGGATGAGGCAGGCTTATCCATTACACCGAGGACTCCACCTTTGCTTGGGTAGTGGATGAGGTCCTCCGGAAGGAAGCATTGGTGTCGTTGAGAGGAAAGATGGGCCGCCCAAGAAAAAGCTTCAGTCTCATGGGTTAGGAGGTCGGCTGTGGCATTCAGAGGGAACTATGACCACCATATATCACCAGCAGAGTCGTGGGCACAGCATTAGCCGAGGCTGCGGAGGCTCAGGGTCAGGGGCGGCGAGACATGCAGAGATAGGGGGCGCTATGTAGAAGTTGGACATGCCGCAGTGTGGTCGTTGTAACCGAAAACACTGGGGAGCTTGCTATGGTTGCACAGATGCGTGCTTCAGATGTGGGCAGGTGGGACACTATAGGAAGAATTGCCCGGACAGAGGTAGTCAAAGAACTGAGCTGTCAAGGGGAAAAGTGTCGATGTCAGTTGGGTCAGTGGCACAGAAGGGTCAGATGCAGAGCAGATGGCCACAGGCTAGTCACTCTGAGAAACCATCTGCCCGAGTTTATGCCATGAACCACGATGGGGAAGAGGCATCTAGAGCAGTGGTAACATGTATTATTTTAGTATGTTCATCTGCTGCTTATGTTCTGTTTGATCCGGGTGCCACGCACTCGTTTGTATCTGCCAAATTTGCTGCTGAGTTACCAATGACACCTTCTTTGCTCGATGGGTCATTTCTAGTATCAACGCCTATGGGCGATGCAATCATAGCAAAATCAATTTTTCAAGGCTGTGGAGTGCTCATCTGCAGCCATGCATTGTGAGCAGATTTGATACTCCTGCCCACACTTGAACTCGATGTCATTCTCGACATGGATTGACTGACGGATCACTTTACGTTGCTGGATTGTAGGGCTAAGATAGTCATGTTCAGCAAGCTTGGGTTGTCGCAGTTCAGCTTCCAAGGAGAAGGAAGAAGCGAACCGATTGGGGTCATCTCAACCCTTAAGGCTCGTAAGCTACTTCGAGGGGGCTGCCAGTCCTTTTTGGCCTTCGTATCAGTGGCAAAGGAAAAGGGAGAGGCGACAAGGGATATTGGTGGTACTCGGGTAGTCTGCGAGTTCCCCGATGTATTTCTCGAGGAGTTGCCGGGATTGCTGCCCAGGAGAGAGGTGGATTTTTGTATTGATTTGCAGCCCGGGGTGAAGCCAATCTCCATCCCACCCTACAGGATGGCGCCGACCGAACTCAGGGAACTAAAAGTGAAACTGCAAGAGATGCTGGACCTGGGTTTCATCCGGCCAAGTGTGTCATCGTGGGGTGCTCTGGTACTCTTTGTGAAGAAAGATGGGTCGATGCGCATGTGCATCGACTATAGACAGCTGAATAAAGTAACAGTCAAGAATCGTTACCCGCTGCCGAGGATAGACAATTTGTTTGACCAACTGCAAGGGGCACGATGGTTTTCGAAGATAGACTTAAGGTTAGGATACCATTAGCTGAGAATCTGGGACTGCGATGTGCCTAAGACTACCTTCAGGACTCGCTATGGCCACTACGAGTTCCTAGTGATGTCTTTTGGTATGACCAATGCACCTGCTGCTTCCATGGACCTGATGAATAGGGTATTTAAGGAGTACCTGGATAGTTTTGTGATCGTCTTCATTGACGACATCTTGGTATACTCCAAGAGTGAGGAGGAGCACTCCAAGCACTTGAGGATGGTCCTGGAAACCATCAGAGAGCACCGGTTGTTCGCTAAATTCTCCAAGTGTGAATTCTGGTTAGAAAGTGTAGGGTTCCTGGGCCATGTGGTGTCCAAGAAAGGGATAAGGGTAGACCCTGCAAAGGTGGAGGCGGTGCAGAACTGGAGGCGGCCAACCAGCGTGACTGAGATCCGCAGTTTTCTTGGATTGGTTGGGCACAACCGAAAGTTCATAGAGAACTTCTCTAGGATTGCAGCCCATTTGACTCAGTTGACTCAGAAAAAGGTCAAATTTATTTGGGACGACAAGTGTGAGGCGAGCTTTCAGAAGCTCAAGGAATGCTTGACGTCGGCACCCGTGTTGTCCGTACCTTCCGGCTCAGGAGGGTTTGTAGACTACTGTGATGCCTCTCGGGTTGGCTTAGGCTGCGTTTTGATGCAATTTGGCAAAGTCATAGCCTATGCATCCCGCCAGCTGAAAGTTCATGAAAAGAACTATCTGATGCATGACCTAGAGCTAGCGGCGGTGGTTTTTGCACTAAAGCTCTGGCGACTCTATCTGTACAGGGAGAGTTGCGAGATCTATACGGATCACAAGAGTCTCCAATACTTGCTTACCCAAAAGGAGCTAAACCTCAGGTAGAGGAGGTGGCTGGAGCTCCAAAAGGATTATGACTGCACCATTATGTATCATCCGGGGAAAGCCAATGTGGTAGCAGATGCTTTAAGCAAAAAATCCATGGGCAGTTTGGCTCATTTGA
The DNA here is from genome assembly GCA_034359265.1 of Canna indica. NCBI lineage: Eukaryota > Viridiplantae > Streptophyta > Magnoliopsida > Zingiberales > Cannaceae > Canna > Canna indica. The sequence goes on from CP136891.1 coordinate 38,528,863, forward strand.
AAATCAAGCAGAGGCCCCTAGCTCGAGAGCTGGCACTATGCCTAGATGGGGGTACAACCTTGACGGTGTCAGCTTTAGGTACCTTGGTGTCACACTTACGGGTACAATCCACACTGGTGGATATGCTGTGTGCCGCACAGGGAGAGGACACCTTTTGTGCGCTGACAAAGGACTTAGTGCATAGAGGCGATGCAGAGAATGGATTCAGGTTGAACTCAGAGGGTGTGCTGAGGTTCAAAGACCGAATCGTGGTGTCGGATATGGCAGAGGTGCGCAGACAAGTCTTGGAACATGGCCATTGTTCTACTTACACGATGCATCTGGGAGCCATCAAAATGTACCGAAATTTAAGGTAGCATTACTGGTGGAAGGGCATGAAAAGAGAGGTAGCAAAATTTGTATCCAAATATCTGGTCTGCCAGCAAGTGAAGGTCGAACACCTGAAGCCCACGGGGCTGCTGCAGAACTGGTTGGTCCTGGTGACCAGGTTGCCTAAGTCGAAAGGCGGCTTTGACTCCATTTGGGTGGTAGTGGACCGGCTAAACAAGACCACACACTTCATACCGGTAAGAATGACCTTTTCTACGGAGTAGTACGCCAGACTATTTTTAGACAGGATTGTGGCTTATCATGGTACCCTAGTGATGATCATATCCAATCGAGGTACCCAGTTCACGGCCTGGTTCTAGCTGTCCTTCCAAAATGCCTAGGGTACTCAAGTACGCTTCAGCATGGCTTTCCATCCGCAAACAGACGGACAGTCTGAGAGAACCATCCAAACCTTGGAGGACATACTGAGGGCTTGTGTCCTGGATATGGCCGGCAGTTGGGAGAAGCACCTACCATTTATCGAGTTCGCCTACAACAATAGCTATCACATTAGCATTGGCATGACTCCTTTCGAGGCCTTGTATGGGCGGCGGTGTAGGTCTCCTGTGGGCTGGTTTGAAGCCGGAGAGTCACTCATGGTGGGTCCTCATCTGGTTGAGGAAGCGGTAGAGAAGGTGAAAATTATAAAGGAAAGATTGTTGGCGACCAAGAGTCGTCAGAAAATATATGCCGACATGAAGGCCAGAGAGTTGGAGTTCGCTGAGGGCAACTTAGTGTTCCTGAAGGTTTCCCCCAAGAAAGGGGTGGTCCGATTTGGGAAGAAGGGAAAGTTGAGCCCTAGGTTCATTGGGCCTTTCCCTATTCTCAAGCGGAGGGGCAGGGGGTGGCTTATGAGCTAGCTTTGCCTCCTAGCCCGAGCAGAGTTCACCCGATTTTCCATGTGTCAATGCTCCGGAGAAATGTAAGAGATGATTCGCATGTGATCGAACCTTCTTCGATTGAAGTGGATTCGGCTGTCTTATTCGAGGAAAGGCCGGTAGAGATCCTCGACCGCCAAGTTAGGAAGCTAAGGTCCAAAGAAATTCTCTTGGTGAAAGTTAGATGGGAGCACCACTCCGGGCAAGAGGCCACTTGGGAGGTAGAGCAAGACAAGAGAGAGCGCTGTTCTTCCTTGTTTGAAGAGCTGGTAAGTCCTTGTAATCCAACTAAATTCGAGGACGAATTTCCCTTAAGGGGGGAAGGTTGTAAGACCCAAAAAAAAAGTCCTAATATAAAAATCTATTGTGGTGAAGCGCGCCGGACCGGGGGTTAGTCGGGTCGAGCCACGGAATCGCCTCGAGTAGAAGGTATAACTCGACCTATGAAAGTATGAAGTTTAAATTGGTTAAATGGTTATTTCGTTTTATGCATTAGATGTCTTATTTGAGTCGAGTTCGACTCGTGCATACGGATAGAATCGGAGCCTGAATCGGACTCGGATCGAGTCGAGTAGAAACTAAGTTATTTAGAGGGGCAAATGGGTCATTAGTGGATGAGGGAATAAAATCCCTCATCATGAGCCATGCAGCTCATCTTGGAGCCGCACATAGCCCGAGAGAGAGAGAGAGAGGGAGAGAGAGAGAGAGAGGGAGGGAGGGAGGGAGGGGAGATCTTGGTCGGCACCGCAGATCGTGTCGTCGTCTGAAGGTTCGAGATCGCCAACTTCCACCCTTCTTCTTCCTTAAGCAAGGTGAGTGGTTACTATGATTGTGAAGGTGAGTTGTTTTGTCGATCGACGTATTCTCTCGAGTTGGAACTTAAACGATTTGTGCACCTACGATTTTATGTTTTCAAAACATGATTATTTTGCATTTTTATGGGCTAGTCGAGTCGAAGAAAAAGGGGAAATGTCATGCTGAAATTTTCTCCAATTTCCTCGTTCGTCTTGCAACTCGTGATACAATCCATGTTCGTCAAATGGTCGATTCTTGATTCGATGTTTGCGTAGTCGTCGTAACCATGGCCACCTTACTTGAGGGCTCGGCCGAACAGGGGGTTACCCTTCTTGAGTCGGCCGAGCATGGGCAATGGTGGAAGATGTGGACTGCTTGAATTAATATGCTTGATTTCGGGTTATGTTATCTTGATTCATACCTACTTGCTTATAGATATGTTGAAATTATATTATAAGATTGTTGTTTCATCTTAGGTATTGTTGCAATTATATTATACACTCATGAACAGGTTTGTTTTGTATATTTTAAAGAAATTTAAATGAATCAAGGTCAAACTTGACTTCGGTGTTGGGATGGCAAAGTAAATTCAAGCATTAGCATCCTTGTACTAATCTTCCTGGAATTCTCCATGGGATGGCAAATTAAGAGCCGGGACATAAATGTCATTCCTCAACATTAGCAATGTAAGTTATTTTTAGCAATTAATTTTCTCAGTTACATAGTAATTAATTTTCTCAGTTAAATAGCAATTAATTCTCAACATATTTTAGTTGAAAATTCTTAGTATAATCAACATGTGAATCAACTATTTTCTTATCCATTAATGGTGTTCATTCTTCGCAAGTATATTGAAGTTTTTTCATTTTTGTTTATTAGGATGCAATGTTGAATAAGACCAGTATGGTGGATACGTCATCTCATTTGAAGCATAGGGATGAGGTGAAGCTCACAAAATCTATTAGACCTTCAAAAATAAGAAGAGAAGGGTCTCATCCAAAGCTCTCTACAAGTATCCGGTCTTCTCCAAGGTTGAAGACAAAGTTGTTGATGTTATGCTTTATTCTATTATTTGGAAAAATTATGATAAGATTTTGTCCAACTGCAATCTAGATGAATTATTATGAAACTTGTAGTTTAGTCTTTTAAGATGTATTTCCTTGAAAGTGTCATATTGTGTAATCAATTTTCTTATTAATTATAATATTGTTTGTAATCCTAATTAATTTTTTTAGCAAAATATATATTAAATGCAAATACATATGCCTATAATAATTTTTTTAGAGACAAATATGATATATACTTCTAATAGTGTTTGTATATGGAAGGCAAATATAAATGTCTCTATTAAGATTTTTAGAGAAATATAAATGCCTCCATTAATAGTTTTATAGACAAATATATATGTCTCTATTTATATTTTTAGAGACAAATAAATATGCCTCTATTGATGTTTTTAGAGGCAAATATATATGCATCTATTAATATTTTTAGAGGCAAATAAATTATTTGTCTTTAATAGTATTTATATATTAGAAGCAAATATATATGTCTCTATTAATATTTGTAGAGACAAATACATTATAGGTCCCTAATACTTTTAGGGACGGGAGTTCTAGAAACGAACAATTTTATTTGTCTCTAAAAGTTATAGAGGCAGATATTTAACTTTTAGAGACAAATTTCATTGTCTCTAATTGTCACTTTCGTTGTAGTATAAGGACACTGGAGGAGACAGTCGCGGGACAGAGTGAGATGATGGAGCGTCAAAGTCAGATGATGGCGGAGATGCATGCTATGCTATGCAACATCTCAGCTCATACCGGAGTAGGCATCCCTTTGGCATCATCAGATCCATCATCCTCGAGCCAGTCCACGCCAGTGTACACCCAAGCACTCCAAACCCCACCATATTATGATCCAGACCTTCCTCCACCGTCGTCGTGAGGTTTATTGTTTTGTATGGATATTGACTTTGTTATTTGGATACTACTTGATTGACTTGTTTTGATTGGATATTGATACGATAGTTTTGAATTTGAATAGTTTTTATATGATTGTGGATAATTATAAATATAAGTATAATTGTTTTGATGTATATCTGGGTGTATCTGTGATGTGTATGTGAATGGATGTGTGTATGAGTGTGTGAGTTATGTATCAGGTTAAATGTATCAATGTATTAATGGAAATTAGAAATTTTAAAACTTTTTAGTTACAGGTTAACATCATCAGCAACGGCTTTCCCACGGCTGTCTGTGGGAAAGCCGTTGCTGAAAGTGTATCGTATTTTCTAGGCCGCAATCTCAAAGTCGTTGCTGATGACCTACAACAATAGCTTAGCAACAGGCTTTCACTAACGGGTTTGCCACGGCAACCTGGCCATTGCTTATGTATATATCTACACAGCCCTGCAGCCGTGGTAGAATCGTTGCTGATACTAATATCAGCAACAACTGTGCATCGTTGCAGAGCCGTTGTTAATAGGCATAGCAACAACGGCTCTGGCCCGTAGCAGAACCGTCGGTGATAGTATTATTAACAACGGCCGCTCCAGCCGTTGCTGATCCGTAGAAGAACTGTTGTTACCAACCGTTGTTGAGTCATGTCGACTCAGTTTATTTGTTTGTTTCTGCACTTTTGTCATTTGAGGTGTCTTGTATAGTAATTAAATTTTAGTAACTGATTTGAACATTTGCTTTTTGTTGAGTTGGTGGTCTAGGGTTTATTTGGAAATAAATGTTTTGTTTAAACCTTAAGATATTATTAAATGTTTAGGTCTAGTTTATGTGTTCATGTGGTTTGGTTTGGGTTAGGCTTCGGGGTACGTGGTGTACCCTGGCCGGTCATACCGGATTTGGGGTGTGACAATCATGGACTTTGTTACCTGGTTACCGAGGCCAGTAAAAGGAAACGACTCTATTTGGGTGGTGGTGGATCGCTTGACTAAATCAGCGCACTTTATTCCGGTGAAGACCACTTTTTCTGTTGAGTAGTATGCAGTTGTTCCTTGACCGTATTGTGTCTTACCATGAGATACCAGTTATGATCATATCGAACCGAGGCACTCAGTTCACCGCTCATTTCTGGCAATTGCTTCAGGAGACTTTGGGTACACAGGTGTGGTTGAGTACCGCTTTTCATCCCCAGACGGACGGACAGTGAGAGAGGAGCATTCAGACGCTTGAGGACATACTAAGGGCGTGCATGATGGACCTGGATGGTAGCTGGGAGAGGCATCTACCTTTGGTAGAGTTCGCCTATATTAACAGTCATCATAGCAGCATCGGTATGGGCCCGTTTGAGGCTCTGTACGGGTGCAGGTGCAGGTCGTCGATAGGTTGTTTTGAGGTCGGCAAGTCCCATATGCTAGGGCCGAACTTGGTTCATGACGCCATTGAGAAAGTGAAGTTGATCAAAGAGCGACTTCTAGCAACTCAAAGTCATCAGAAGATGTATTCCGATGGTAAAGCTCATGGCGTAGAGTTTCAGAAAGGGGATTCGGTCTTCCTGAAGGTGTCCCCTATGAAGGGGGTTGTGTGCTTTGGGAGGAGGGGAAAGTTGAACCCCAAATTCATCGGTCATTTCCCTATCTTGCGGCGCAGAGGAGCGGTTGCTTATGAGTTGGCTCTACTGCCTAGCATGGATCGAGTGCATCCTGTTTTCCATGTCTCCATGCCTAAGCGTTATATTCGGGATTAATCCGATATTCTAGATGTTGCTGCGGTGGAGGTCGATTCGGCCATTTCTTGTGAGGAGCGGCCTATAGAGATCCTAGACAAGTAGGTGAGGAAGCTGAAATCCAAGGAGGTCCCCTTGGTGAAAGATCATTGGGAGCACCACTCAGGGCAAGAGGCCACTTGGGAGGATGAGCAGGATATGAGAAGAAGTACCCGTACCTTTTTGATGCCGAGGTGAGCTTCTCTTCTTCATCTCAAAATTCGAGGACAAATTTTCTTTTAGGGAGGAGGAATTGTTATGCCCATAAATCCAAAAATAATATTTTATTCCTTAGTAGGGGACCGTGGGCCCGAGTTAGCGCGAATTGGCGTAGAGTCTTGGAATTTAATTCGGGTAAACTTTATATATGGGAAATTTTTTTAGCAAAAACACATTTGTTTTATTTTTGACATTTAGCATACTAGGATGATAGAGGGCCTGAAGATGAATTTAGCGGTTCAATCGGAACTCAAATCGGATTTAGAATGAATTAGTTGTGGATTTTAGAAATCGAGCGAATAGGTGAGGGTGTTTTGGTAATTTGGGCTAGCCAGGGCCCTTAAATAACCGATGGGGGGCACACGGATGCTATTTCTAGCCGCACGCCATCCAAGAGAGAGAGAGAGAGGAGGCGACACCAAGAGGACGGGGAGCTGCCGGAGCCGAGATTTCGCGAGTTCGTCGACATTCAACGTTGGAAGATTCTCCTCTTCTTTTTTCTCCCCGGTTTCTCCAAAAAGGTGAGTGGATTTTCCATCTTTTCCCCCTTTTCCACATCCATGTAGTGCCGCTCCTATGTCATGGAGATTTCATCGTATTTCGTTGGATTTTTCGTTAATCGAATTGGATATTCATATTGAGAATTCTATTGTGATCGCAACGGTTCTATCGAATGAATTTTTGGGCGATTTGGCCGCCCCTTTCCCATGCTGTGCCGCCCCCTTCTCCTTCACATTATTGATGTTTTCTTGAGGCTTCTCGATGGTTGTTGAGGTTTTTTGTTGCTTGCTTGAGATCTTGAGGAAAGAAAGGGTTTTGGGGAAGAAAATAGAGGTGACAATGGTTCGGACCCGGCCCAACTTTGGGCCATGCCTGACCCGACCCGAAGAATTTTGGGCCGGGCCGGGCACGGCCCGCCTGTGCCCAAGGGGCGGGTTGGGCTCACCCCTTGGGCACGTGGGCCGTGCTCGGCACGCGTGCCAAGCCCGACACGGGCCCAGGCCTGCCCTACACCCACAGGCTAGACCTGGTGCCACCCAAGCCTAGACTCGTCTGCAGCTAGGTTTAGCCTTGTATTTTGTGCCGAGCATGAGTAGTAGGTACTTTACTCAGTGATATTATATATATACATATAAAGACCCTAGGTGTGGTGATTAGTTCACCACAAATTAAGCTAAAGTTTGGTGGCTCGAGTCTCACCGCCGGCCTTAATATATCTATTTTTGATATTTCAGGCCGGCCCGAGCCCGAAGAGGCGGGCTTAGGCCTAGGCTAGGGCTCCATGTTGAGTTGTCGGGCCGTGCCAGGCACGGCCCATTGCCACCTCTAGAAGAAATAGGGCATGCCGCCCCCTTTAGGGCCCTTTTCGGAGCACTAGGGTGGTCGGCCAATTAGGGATAGATTTAGGGAAAATAAAAATAAGATTTTTATACCTTAGGGACATACTTTAGGGTACATTGAATCTCTTCTATACTTTAAGGAAATTGTAGAGACATACAATTAGGAAATTGAGTGCCCTAGAGACACCTAGAGACCCTAGAACCCAAGGGGGCCCTTAGGGTGAGACGGCCCTTAGGGAACCCAAGGGGGCCGAACCCTCTATGCCCCTAGAGCACTCGGGTAGAGGGGTAGGCCAGCTCTAGGGTACACGGCTAGGGGATGGCTAAAGTCGGGCTTATACCGCGTAGGGAAATTAGGAGGTATTGTATTGTTTACATCTTATACATGCTTGTCTTTCCTACGATGTTTGGAGGTGTTGTACCTTAATTTCATTCTCATTGTGTACGTTGTGAATTCATGATTTGAGCAATTGAGCATCATTATATAAATATATTTATCTGCGTGGTTGTGATGTATTGCGGGAGGAGGCGGAGATTGAGTTTTGTCCTGGACATACCCCTATTTACTTATTGTTCAGCACACTTTACCTTATGTCTATATTCCCTGCGTGTGTGATGTTGTGGTATCATTGTTGCATTTCCCGGATGCCTCGCTGGTGAGGGGAGGGTATGCCCCAAAGAGACAGTGTTGGTCTGATTCCGGAAGTTCGGCTGGTGTGGGTAATTCATACCCCCAAAGATATAGTCCGGAGACCCGACCGGTGAGGGGAACGTATGCCCCAAAGAGACAGATCGGAAGAGCCATCTCGGTGACGAGAGAGCATAGCCCAAAGAGACGACACTAACTGGGTGGTAGATCGAAGGCCGCACCGACTACCTACCCTATGTGGCGATGAGGACCGACGGGTCAGGTTGAGCATGTGGATGGTTGCTTTGTGTATATTATATATAGTGGCATTTTCTTGCAGGTTACTATATGTTGACGAGGATGATTGTGCTGCTAAAATAAATGATCAAAATAAAATTATGCTTTATGTTTTTATGCTTACCTATATGCTTTTGATTATTGCATGATGATGATGATGTGATGGAAATTGAGGACTGATCTACTCACTAAGTCGCAGTTGGACTTACCCCTCATATCTGTTGTTTTGCAGTACCTGAGCAAGATCAGAGAGGCACTTGGTGCAGTAGCGCGGCAGATGGCGACAGGACAGCGGGTGTCATGACATGTCGTGGTCGAGGGAAATACCTAAGTCGTTCTTACTTCTTTTAAGTTGTTGAGTCATGTCGACTCGATTTATTTATTTATTTTCGTACTTTTATCATTTGAGGTGTCTTGTTTAGCAATTAAATTTTAGTAATCAATTTGAACATTTGTTTTTTTGTTGAGTTGGTGGTCCAGGATTTATTTGAAAATAAATATATATTTTTTAATTCTTGAGATATTATTAAATGTTCATGTCTAATTTATCTGTTCACGTGGTTTAATTTGAATTAAGCTTAAGAGTACCTGATCGATCATATTGAATTTAGAGTGTCACAATAAAATATATCTATAGAGACTGCCCACTGGAGATTAGATCCTTGCTAAAAATATTCAAGTGGACCCACTTGTCTATTATGTCACCGGGATAACGAGACACATAATCATCTCTACACAGCACGATCGTACAACAAGCAGGGTTGGGCCGCAATTCTAAGCTTTAAGCCTTAGTCAACTCTCTCTCCTCTCCTATGGAGTTTCGTCCGTGGAATATCAATGCGCGAGGAAGTTTGACAGTGAGAATGATCAACTATAGAGCTATATGGATCAAAAGTAGCTCATGATGCTCGGCAATTCATTTCATTTAGGTGCTCAAGTTTGTTTCATCCTAAAGTTAGTTTTATATCGTGTTAGTCATCCACATTCAAAAATTGTGACTAATTGACGATGTCCACGAAATACTCATGTAGGACATATGTGTTCTACCGACGACTAAAGTCAAGTAAAGGAAAATAAGCTTTATTTTATTCATTTTCACTCATAAATCCAAACCAATCTTGAAATTAGAAGAGTTTGATTGAGTTGCTTGTCACTAAAGCACAATTTTTTTACAGGGTCAGGTGGGATGAATTAATCATTAATGCTTAGATGTGCGTTTTGGGAAGAGAAAGATGTTTTTGTTATAATTTAACAGGTTGAGGTCGACCGGCGGATGTCGGTAGCAGACAATCTTGAGGCCAGTGTGGTTGATGACGAGTTAATGGGTTGGGGATGAATCCAATAATTTTTTACTTAATTATTGGAGTGGCCCACAGATTACGCTGTTCTTTAATTTAATTAAAATTAATGATTAATCTATTAACTATAGTCATGGTGGATAAACAACTTCACTGTTCTTGAGTCATATCCTGACTTAAATATATTTTCTACCTGATTTCTTGGAGCAAAAAAGGATGAGGGCCTTTTTAATTAATTATCAGATGAGTATATATATTATTATAAAGATGTAATTATTGGCATTGCAAGTATATATATATATTATAAAGATGTAATTATTAGCATTTTTAAGTCCATTTCCAAAAAAAATTGAAAGGTTTATATATATATATATAAAGATGTAATTATTAGCATTTTTAGGCCATTTCCAAAAAAAGTTGAAAGGTTTTTATATATATTTACTAATGCTAACTAAATAATGGAACAATTATTCCTTATCTATTATTGGTTTGTTCCTAATATAAATAAAATAACAAAATGATTATTCCTTATTTATTCCTTATCTATTATTGGTTTGTTCCTAATATAAATAAAATAACAAAATGATTAAAGCTATGAAATTATTCACTTTTAAGTGTGATCGACTTAAGTTCCATTTGGCTTTGCAAACTATTTTAGAAAAGCAACTTCGAGAAAAACATTCCTTTACTTGCTTAGAAAAAGTTACTTTTCAAATATAATTTTTTAGGTAAAGCAATTTTAGCGTGCAGTGCATTTACCAAAATATTATTGAGTTTTTTTTGATAAAGTGCTTTGTAGCCTAAATATCATATTAGAGATGCATCCCCAAATGGAGCAATAACCCAACCTTCATTCTTGACCAATAGTTATAACTTAATTGTATTATCTAATCTAATTAAATTAACATGATTAAAATAACATTGCAAATATAGTATTCAATAACACAGAGTGCATTAATTTCTCAAAAATAAATTTTATTTATTTTGAGAATTTATCCATAATATTAAATACAAAGTTCCTTTAACACTTCTATATTGTGAAACTTGAATAAAACATTTATGTTTTCCCTTATTAAACAATTTAAATAAGGAAGAAAATAATTTTCTTAGTCCCTAAAATATCATCTTTTTGTTCAAACACTTTGAATCGCTTCTTGATTTCATGAAAATGATTTAGCTTTTGTGTGTAACTCTCTAGGTTGATCATAAGCTAGAAGTAGGATCACAATCCTTTGTGGACTCCACGCACACATCAAAATCTTTTATTAGAGATTTTCAAATTTGTTTTTTAAGGTTGCATAGAGTAGAGGTGGCAATCGGCCGTTCTCGGGCTGGCCCACTGCCTGTCGGGTCATGCCTGGCATGACTCGATTGCTCAAAGGGGAGGCACAACCAAGTCCTCGGCCTGGTCCTTCGAGCTCGGGCTAGCTCGACACCAGACCTAACATGGGGCTGGCAATGCCTACACTAGGCTAGGTCTAGCATCGGGCTAGGCGCCAAGCCTACCCGGCAGAGGCCTAGGCCTACGCCATTGTAGGCCCTGGTCGAGCCGTGCTGAGCACGACACGCACGCGGGCCATGCCGAGCACGGCCCACGTGCCCCCAAGGGACGAGCCCAGCCCATCCCTTGGGCACATACGTCATGCCTAGCTTTCGGGCCGGGTCAAGCACGACCCAGTCAAGGCCGGGTCAAGCACGACCCCAGTCAGGGCCGGGCCCATGATGAGGCCAAGGGTACTAATAGTAGCCATTGTGGATAGGAGTAATTTGAGGTTTTAATTAATTGTAATTCTTTTTTTTTAGCAAACTATGTCCATTGTTGATGTTCTTGTTCGTTTGTATATTTTCATGGGTTGAATAGAAGTATGTATTATACAGTACTTTGGATCATTTTTATATGGTAGACTTTATTTTTTAAAAAAACTCAGTACATTTTAGTGTCATTCACCATTTCTCAAACTACTGCATCATTTTACTTATACTGCAAGAAACATAATAATTTGCACTGATCACTTTTTATTACTATAAATGTTGATCAGTAATTGCAGATTGAATGATGGATATAATTTACTCATTTCTTTTGTATTGTGATCTGTTATTGGCTTAGTAATTACAGTCAATAGGGCTGAGGTTAAGGCTTCAAATGTCACTAATAATAACTTTGCTACTGCCAGTTCATTTATATATTGGTATACCATATATTAAACATGCCAGCCAGCATAGTTGTAAAAAATAATATATGTGGTTGTTTATGCATCTCATCCCTCTTCCATGTTGCCGGTAGGTTATACAGTTGGCCTATTATAGAGTCTAGACAAGTCATTAAGCCTCACCAAACCAACTATTTGTTTTGGACGACTAAACACCATAATCATATTTCTTTCTATAAGGCGTATTAAGGTTTGCAATATGGTAGAGTCGGGGATCATATCTCTTGTCCTCACCCCATGTTAGTTGCAAGGTAGGTCAGGCAGGGCCAAGGAAACATTTCGACAATGGAAACTAAAAATCAAGGATGTTTACAAGAGTGGTGGATCAGATTAAGTTGGTTGGAATATGAGAAAATATTAAATGGGGCAGCAGAGGTGGGTGGACCACATCAATGCCTTCCCTGCCTTATTATGTAAATGGGTGCAGTCCGTGAGGAGTGCAAAATTAAGATGGATGGTTCTTCAATTTCCATACTTGGTCGACACATCATTTTTCTTTTTCATAGTTCTTGAACACATTTGCATATCCTCCTCTTCTTAGTGTCACTTAGATCTCTTTGGAATTGTGATGATCTTGTTAAATTTAGTGATTCTTCTATTAATGATGGTATAATGTTAAACAAGTTCCTAAAAAACACTAGCAAGTCGAGTGTCTGTAATCAGGTAAGTATTAGAAACTTAAGACTTTATTTATAAATGGGAAGATGTTTCTTTGATACTAGTGTATATCATCATTTTGAATTATCCTATAATCTCTTCTAGTCATTGTATAACACCTTTTATTTTTCAATTATATTGATTAAGTTCCTATCAACTATTTATATTATAATTTTGTTAATATAAATAATTTTTAAAGATCTAAATATAGATCACCTATGCACTCACATATATTATATGCATGATACAAATTAATACCCAGTCCATTCTGCATGTATTGATTTTTTAAAACTTTGTCATGCCAACATATGAAGAATTTTCTTTATTTAGTGGCCTGAGGCATGCAAACTATAGTTAGAAGTGTTCAAAATCTTGTTTTTGTTCATGACAAATTATGTTTAAGATGTGATGATAGGTGTACCGTGCAGCAGTTGCTTGAGAAATGAGAATAATGTAATGTTATGTCATTAAGGTGACTTACAATAGTGAATAGTTACTCAAGAAAAATATATGTTTAGTTGGTTCTTGCAAGCAATTGGTACATTTGATTTAAATATATTTTGTACACTGGATTGTACTTACAGCAAGGACAAGCTTTTTGTCTGTAAGACTTTTGAATTTTGTTAATTTATCACTATTATGGCATCAGAATTTATCACTGTTGGATCCGATGAATCTTAGTCACTAATCATTGATAAAGGTTAAGATATGAGTTATATCATGTGTGATTAGTAAGTTTCTACGATTAGAGAAAACTTAACTATGATGGTCACGTAGATTACTTTTTTAATTAGCTAGATATGATTAATGAACAAAATTAATCTTATTATTTGCTAGCATTCTCGTAGACTATGTGTTCATAAATCTTATTATTGCAACTTGTAAATTTATTATTGCTAACTTGTAAAGCAATGACCAAAACAATACTTGTGATTGATGCAAAGCAAAATAATTTTATGGCCTAAATCTATTGCATTTCTTGTATGACATAAATAATTTTTTGACCAATTCAATTTTTTATATGACATAAATTTATTGTATTTCTTCTTATAATTTTATATTGTAGGAAAAGTTTGAGGCTCTATCAGCTCAAGCATCAGAGTCTTCTACACCTATTGACGAAGATGAGATCTATCGTCAAGTCATCAGACCTGAAAGACATGGACGTACTCGTGGTTATGGATTAGGTACTACGCCATCATCTGTATTTCGAGCTACGCCTGGGCGTATTGAGCTTACCTCCCAACTTCAAGCGGCTAACGTTCGTAATGAGAAGTTGATTTCCAAGATTGAAAAGTTGGAGAAGAAAATGGAAGAAGATAAGAGGGAGAGGAAGGAACAAATGATTGAGGCAATGGAAGAGAAAAGAAAGAAAATGGAAGAGGATATTCAAAAGAAAATGGAAGAAAAAATACAAGAAGAAAAAAGGAAGATGGAAGATGAGAAAAAGAAAATGGAAGAACAATTTCAACATGATAGAAGAAAGATGGATATGATAGTTGCTTTCATGGATGAGATGAAAGGAAAAAATTTGCAAAGATAGATCTTGATTTATGTATGAATTAGTAGAATATGTCCGAATTTTATTTTGAAGTTGAAATTTTTATGTAATGAAATTGATACTTTATTAGATGTATTTTTTGTAATGGACCATGTAGTGAAACTTTATGAATTTTGTAATAGATATATAATGATGATATGTATTTTTTATCTTTATATGCTTCTTAATATTTATGTAAATATAATTAAATTATAAAAAAAATATTAGATTTTATATGCATATTATAATAACTTTTAGTGGGGGTCACGAAAAAAAATAAATCTGTAAAAAAAGTTTTAGTGGGGGTCAACGACCCTTACAATATGTAAGAATTAGTGAGGGTCATCGACCCTCACAAAATATAGGAATCAGTGAGGATCACCCGATCCTCACACGTCGTCAGGAAAAGTCTCGTCACTAAAAATATAGGTGAGGATTATGTCCCGACCCTCACTAAAAGGTGGCTTTCGTGAGGCAAAATTGACCCTCACTAATTCTTATATTTTGTGAGGGTCAGTTCTGCCTCAAGAAAACCAACTTTTAGTGAGGGTCAACAACGACCCTCACTAAATATAAGAATTGGTGAGTGTCAATTTTGTCTCACGAAAGCCACCTTTTAGTGAGGGTCGGGATATAACTCTCACATATACTTTTAGTGATGAGACTTTTTCTGACAACGTGTGAGGGCCAGGTGACCCTCACTAAAAGTCTTTAGTGAGGGTCATATGGAATTTTAGTAAGGGTCGCGACCCTCACTAAAACCCAAATTTCTTGTAGGGTCATGCCGCCCATGGGTGGAGGGGGAGGGGGAGGGGGGGGGGGGCTTGGCTCATTGCCACCTCTAGCCTAAAGCATGAAACTACCTATTATCTAAGGCTTAAAATGTCAATCTATAAAATAAAACCTAAGAAAAGATACATGCAAGAAACAACAAAGTCATAAGAGAGCCATACCACTAAGCCTTGCTCACTCTAATAACTTTACTTATTGAGACCGACTTTCCCTCAAAGATATTGTCCTTGATTTTTCATAAGTTCGAGCATTATATCATAGAGATCATACTCCGTTATTTCTCCATTTCACCATGTTCCAACACCATATTATCATAAGTTCCAACACCATGTCATGCATGGATAAGAGAATCATATACGATTTGATTTTCTAATCTTATGTTTGTTTTAATTTCACATAAGGAATCCAAATATCAATAATTTACTGCTTAAAGTTAATTTTACCATAAAAACTATAAAATTTAAATTAGATAATTAATTTTAACACAATCCCTAATATATACTTAAAATGTTACCTAATGAAATTTCAGCTCTCTTGACATGAAATCCATTTCGATCGAGATGTTAAGATCCATTGTCATTTGAGAAACAAACTTGAATTGAGATAGTTCATGAACACGCTTAAATTAATAACAACGCTTAAATCCATGGAAGCTTTTGATATTGATTTGGTGCACAAGCAATGTATTCACAATATGATTCTAAACATGATCAATGTCAAGTGTTATTACATTTTCACAAAGATAAATTATAAGATAATTGTTGGCCTAAGGTTTTCAACATTGGTTTTAATCTCGTGTAATACCCGAAAATCCTAATTAAATCTTTGTTTGATTTAGCAGGCCGATTCGGAGAGGCGCCGAGAGGAGTCGCGAGTTTGCCGCGATTAGAAGGTACGGTCGGGTATTTGATTATTTGCAAGGATGTAAAATTTGTGTTAAATATGTTTAATTGGTTCATGGACTTAATTAAGCCGGGGTGAGGACGAGTTTGTGGGTTCGATCCGAGTCCGATTCGAGTTTGAATTGAGCTAGGTAGAGTCACGTAAACCCCAGGGAAAAAAGGGTCTTTTGGAGGTTAATTGTGAGGAGTATTTAACCCACCCCCAATCAACCGTGCGGCTCAATAAAAAGAGCCGCATGCTTGCACTTGGCGGAGAGGAGGGAGAAGAAAGAGATCGGCGCCGGAGCTTGGGATCGTCGCCAGTGATCGGAGTTGTCGACATCTCGTTTCCCTTTGCTTCCGGTTAGAGGTGAGTGATTAAACTCTTGCCAAGCCAAGGTTTCTTTTCCCCCACCTTGCCGCCCCATTGTCATGAAGAAATTGGAAATTTCTTGAGGATTTTTATTCCCTTTTTCCGATTGGATTGGTCAAGAATTTTTACGTCGATTCTTGTTTAAAGTTTCGGATTTATTGTATCTAAATACTAGACTTATGAAAACTTAATTTTGGGTAGCCTGCCCATTGCCATGAGGTTATCTTGAAATTTTTCTTGTTTAATAGATTTCTCCTTTGGTGGGATATATTTGTTTAATAGATTTCTTCTTGAAATTTTGATAGATGGATTATATATTTGGTTAAATAAGCAATTGTGGTTGAACGTAGAATTTGAAGTATGTAGAATTTTATTTGCAATGGCGGCATGGTTATTCTCTTCTTGCAGCCGCACGAGGTAAATAGAGATGGGAGGAGATGTGAAATCATTAGGCTACGTTAAATTATGTTTGAACAGTAGCCCTGTTTCTAATTTTTCCTTTTTTTCTTTCACTTTTACCATCCACTGTTGTTGTAGATTGAATTGGCATGAAACTATAAACTATACTTTAAGTTTGGTAGACATTTAACTTATTTCTACCATAAGACTTAAACTAAGTGCTAGTTAGTCCTGCGTGAATGAAAAGTATTCATGTAGGCGCAGTGTATATCCACCCAGAGGACATATCCACCCCGTTTAGATATATATTCATCCAGTCTAGATGTATATTCACCTAGTGTTATCCTAAGTACACATAGTATTCACTCTTTTGCGCAAGTCTAGAGACAAATGTTGAAATTTATTCGCTATACGTTGTAATGCAATTTAAAGCTGTCCAAAATTTAGATGCTGTGAATAACAATATAACTTCAGTAATTAGCCTCAAGTGAATAAATTATAGAACAATGTCTACCATATTCATTGTATGCAAGGATGACAAATTATAGAGACATATGTGACATGTAGGGCATGACATCATAATATACCCTATCAGTAGATGACAGTGAATAAAGGAAATAAAATCCTTAACTTCAAACCTAGAGATATTATAGTAGGAACACGACATCTTGTGCTATAATTAAATATGTATGTGTGATGTGTATTGTGATTGTACGACTAGACGAGGCCGATTATTGCACATACGACTGGACGAGGTCAAAGAATGTGTGTGGTTATCCGACTGGTCGAGGTCGAGATTTGATCACATTGATGCGGCTGGTCGAGGTCGCTCTTGATTCATGATGTACGGCTGGTCGAGGCCGAATTATTATTATGTGATATAAGCTGTTCGGGCCAAGTGTATATCTTGTGATAGGCCAGTTATGGCCGAACTATTGTACTCTTGCAGGTTGGCTGATTGTCCATGCTTGGTATAAAATCCCTGGCAAAATATCTATACTGCTTATGTTGACTATATACTTGAATTTTTGAGATGGTTCGATAGAACCACTCATTGAGTTCCTTTTGGACTCATGGTTGTTTGATTTTGTTTTGCAAAGCCTGACCAGTGAGGTAATGCTAGTGGATGTGGCGCAGCTAGAGGAGCAAACAACACTGATGATCTCATGCGGGCTGATTTAGGGAGTCGTCGTCGAGTTGATAGTCTTTTTCCTTTCATGTATAGGGTTACTTTGTTGAGTTGTTGGAGTCTGTAATCATTTTGATTAAGACATTTTTATTATATAGCATTTGTTTAGTTTATTGCATTAATCCTCATTTTTTAGTCTGTGTAGTAGTATGCATGATGTTAGGCTTTGGGGTATTTACGCATACCTTGGCCGGTCACGTGACCTTGAGTTGGGGCTTGACATCTCGATTTTGAACTTTTGATTATAACAAACTCAGAACTAATGATTGAATGAGAAATAATTTCATGTTTCAACTTGGGTATAGCACACGATGTCCGTGATTAGAAGATCGGCATGATCGAAATCGAAGAAATCCAAGTAGACTCGGATCGGTGCTCAGAAGTTGTCGAAGGCATAGAATCTAGGTTTATGGTATTTAGATTTGTTGTAGATTCTTAATTATGTAATAGTAATGATGAAACCCTAACCCAAAACTCGAAAGTTGGAAAATTGAGTTTCGATTGAATGTCGATCGATCCTTGGTCGACCATAGGTCGACTGACGATAGACCGAACTGCATTGGGAATTTCCAGTGCAGGCCGGTTGGAGATCGATCGAGTTTCGACTGAAGATCAATTGGCGAGCCAAACGACTATTTTTTGAGCTGTTTCATGTCGTTGTGCCTGAGGCTCTTCTCCTTGTTTGCCTATATTAAGGCCTTCACAGCCTTTCTTCGACCTTTTGGAGCACCTTGAGCCATACTTTTCTAAAGTACAAGCCTTACTTGAGCCTTTTTTTTTTGAAACCCTAGCTTGAGCTTATTTCTACTTAATCTTGCCTTTGAGCTTAGATTGTTTCATCATCAAGGCATCAAGAGGAACTAGGACTTCTTGGTTGAGAGCTAAGTTATATTTGTTTTATTATTGCTCTCATTTTGATTGTATTTTGTATGTATTTTTGTTCTATTTAAAGTTTGTTTGTAGACTTAGGGTGTAGGTCTAAGAGTTGAGTGGTAGCCTTGGTGTTGAGGCATAAGTCCACTCGGTTTGCTAGGATTAGCATTGTTATCCTTAGGATAGATGTGTTACAGGTACTCTCAAATAGAGAGTAACGCTCGGGGAGAGGATCAATGCCTTAGCTTGTAAATTGGCTTGTAGAAAATAATATAATTCTAGTAAATTTAGTTAAAATCCTAAGTGGGGTGCTTAGGTAGTAGAGTAGGCAAGGTTGACGAACCAATGTAAATTCTTGTGTGTTAGTATTGCTTTGGTTGATCGTGTACTTGATTGTTTTATCACTTGCTTCCACTTGCTAATTATTTGTAAATTGCCTAATCAATTTAAGAAATAAAATCAATTAAAACCAAATTTACACTTAATTTATTAGAAACACACTATGCACCCCCTCCCCCTCTGGTATGCCCATTCTCTCAACAATAAAGAGCAAGAAAGACAAACAATATAAATATAAAGCAATCTATAGTGGTTAGGCTTTTAACCAAGCATATATCCACTACCTAAGCACATTGCTTAGGATTTTAATAAATCCACTAATATCATAGTTGATATATACTTGGATTCGGACCTAATTGGTATGGGAACCAATCAAAACACAATACCGATCTAGGTTTTACAAAGATTACAACATTAAGTAACCAAAATCAAATAAGCGTAGAGGAAGAAATACTTAGCAAGCAAAGATCGAGTCATTGGGAAGTAACGATGCAATACTCAATGAAGCATTGGGAAGCTTAAAAACACGAAAATAGGATTGTATATAAGAGTGGCAAATATGTGTGAGCCAACAACTCAAGATATGTCAATTAGGTTTGCCGATCATAGGTCGATCAACTAGCATTTGATCAATTTTAAATTGAAACCCTATTGGATCTTTTTAACATTATTTTCAGACGATGTATGGTCGATTTTTGGTTGATCGATATTTGGTCGGACTTCGACCAAAACTGATATTATCCCTTTTTTTCTGAATTTTGTCGAAACAGTTTGGTTTGGGGTTGAGTTTGGGTTTAAAAATGGTGCAACACAAAGAATCAACAAATGTAAGGCCTCAAAGATTTATACATCAACCACCCAAACATGAAAACTAAATTCTGATACGCTTTCGCTCCGAGTATCATTTTTATTGGTACTTTGATATTGAATTCCAAAAATGAACTTTACATGTTTATCATTCTTCGTTCTAAAAAATGACTTCATAAACTCATTAGAAATGTGTTTTTTATCAAAAAACAAATTTTAACCAAGATTGAAAACCTTAGGGTAACAATAAAGAAACGCTCATTGTTAGCCTAATATTTTCAACATTTGTCAGAATCTTAGTTTTGATGATAATAAACTAGGAATTGATGGTTTAATGAGAAATAATTTTAGGTTCGATGTTGATAATCTCATGACATCAGAGATCATGAAGATTACAATGAAAATGAAGAATTCAGATAATGTTGCCCGAAGTCAAAAAGCTGTAAAAATTAATTTCGAGATAATAATAACAATGTAATCCTTGGGATGCACGATGGTGATGATGTCATATAAACCCATAGCTTTGATACTCAAATCGAACTCCAAATTAAACTGAGTCCACAAAAAGCCAAGAATACCATATGCTATCAGTTCCAATCGAAGTTCGACCGAATTTCGATCGATCATCCACCTAAATAGAGTCAAAGTTTCTAGTAAGCTTTTGGCCCGTCGACTAAACTTCGTCCGTCTTGCGACCAACAACACATTGGCTAATTTTTCAACTATATGTAACTTTCTTTTCCCAAGTATTATCTTCTTGGTACGTAATCTATAAATAAGTTCTACCAACCTTCCTTAACCTATATTGTACATATTGAGCCATTCTATAATCCTTAGTGACCTTTGATTGAGCCATTCTTGAGATTTAACCTAGCTTGAGCATACCTTTCTTGATTGAGTCTTTGTCTTCTTTGATTCATCATAAAAAGGCATCAAGAGGAGTTGGGAGATTGTATATAGATTTAAGTATTTGTATTTTAATTTTTGCTCCATTAGCTTTATAGTTTTACTTTGTTTTTGTTACATTTAAAGCTTGTTAAGTTGACCTAAGGTACTATTAGGACAAGATTTGAGTGGTTGCTTTGATGTAGAGGTACAAATCCACTTGTGTTGTCTATTAAGTAGTGATTCCTTAGATCTTGAGGTGTTCGAAGTGTCTTGGGAGAAGGTTGTAATCTTAGTATGTAAATCCTTTTGCAGAAATCTATTCAATCTAGTAGATTGGTTGAAAATCCTAAGCGTGGGGCTTTCTACCTTCCATATGTTAGAGTAGTGTTTCACAAGCCATTATTTTTTAAATATAATTTAGATATTTTATAGATCTTATTTGATTAATATAATAATAAGTGTGAGAGGAAAAGACACAAAAGGGAGGTGAATAATATATATTAGCAAAGTATAAGCTATATTTTGATTTTTGATTTTTATAATGAGGATGACAAGTTCAATAATTAATGTACAAAGCAATTACTAAACCAAAAAAAATGCAATTTAAAAAGAACACCATCATCATCAACAATTTTACCAATATAATTAATTCTCCTTTTAAAGGTAACCGCCTATTTTCATAGGATGGTTACCTCTAGAAAGAGAATTAATTATATTAGTAAACTTGCTGATGATGATGGTGCTATTTTAACATATGATAGGGTAATTTTGCAAGCTTTTGCTAATTATTACAAGACACTCTAGCAGCCAAATCATAATAATCATTTTTATATTCAACTTTGGCATTGCTTTCCTACCACATCTAATAGTATGAGAGAAAATCTCCTTAAACCTTTCACTAAGGATGAATTATGGTCTACTATCCTGGTGTTGATGGGTTTACTGTCGAATTTTACAAAAATTATTGGCATATCATTGATAATGATTTACTTGATTGTCTCATTAATTTTCAAAACACCTCTTAATTTTCTTCCTTTTGCTTGGAGTCAAATTGTTCTTAATTTTATTCCTAAGACCAAGAATCCTTCCAAGGTCAAACATTACAAACTTACCTCTCTTCGTAATTTAAATTATCACATTCTTTCTAAGATGATGGCTAATAGGCTTAAGGAAACTCTATCCATTCTTATTTCTCATGAGTCATCCGCTGGCTTTAGATTTTCAACCTTAGCCTTAATCTCAGTTTTGATGGTTTAGATGATAACAAACATGGGACTAATGATTTCATTGAGAATATCCTTCAGGTTCCATATCAATTAGCATTCGATCTCCTCGATCAAAAAAGTCAGAGAAATCAGAAATCAGAAGGACATTGATCGTCGCGCTCGGGTTCATCGCAAAAGTTTCTCGAAGATCGACGAGTGCACCAAAGTCGCTTGGACGAGTCCAAAGATCACGTCAAAAGCTCTCCAAGATGATGCTCGTTGAAAGCCGAAACCCGAAAATCAAGCGCGGAAGAAATCGACTGAAAAAATAATTTCAACCTAAATTCGGTCGACCGGGTGGTCGACCGAATGTAGGTAAAAAGGGGCAGTAGCCATTCGGTCGACCCGTCGGTCAACCGAACAAAGGAAGAAAAATCGTAGAGCTACTTCGGTCGACCGGGCGGTCGATCGATTGAAGCCCAAATTGGGCAGTAGCTCGAGCGGTCGACCAGCCAGTCGACCGACCTGCGTTTCCTGAAGACACAAGATCATGTCGGTCGATCGATGGGTCGACCGAAAGTCGTGGATCAAAGAATTTGCGTCAAGCGGTCGACCCATCGGTCGATCGCCCACAGAGTAAAGAGAAGCGGTCGATCGACCATTCGATCGGCGGCCTGTAACGGATAGTTTTCTATCTGTTGAACAGCCATTTCTTCAGCAATGTATAAATATACCCTCGTATGATTCTTTTTTTCTTTTTCCTTGACTCCTACGGATTTTTGAGCACTTTAAAACGAGATTAAAAGCCTTCTAACGATTGATTGAAGTGCGCTCTATTTCCTTCCGCGGACATCTTCTTCAAGCGCACAAGCTGGGCTCAACTCGGGTTTTGATCAAGCTCTACATCTTGACGAGTTGAAGGCTACAAGGATTGAAAAGAGTAGTTATTCTTGTTCTATTATTAGCTCTTTTCATTGTAATCTTTATTGTTATTTGAACATGTTTTAATTCAATTTGCGAGTGACAGACCTAGGATTGTTAGGTTTGAATTTGGAAGTGGTTACTTGTTGTTAAGTGTAAAGCCACTTGTGTAAACTTAGTGTTTACTAGGATTAGTTTAGTTGTCCCTTAGTGTTGAGGTGAAAGAGGACTCTCGATAAGAAGACGGTGACTTTCGGGTGTAAGGTGTGTAAGGGAAACGTAAATTAATCTAGTAAAATTAGTTTGAAAATCCTAAGCGGGGTGCTTAGGTAGTGGAGTAGGCATTGGGGCCGAACCACTATAAAATCTCAGTGTTTGCATTGATTCTTAATTTCGTGCTTAATCGTTTTATCATTTATCTCGCTTCCGCATTCAATTGTAAATTGCCTAACTAATCTAAGAAAACAATTAAAAGTAATTTAGGCTAATCGAATTAGTAAACACACTATTCACCCCCCCTCTAGTGTCGTCATTTCGCCTACACCATCTGCCTTTATTAAGGGAAGGAATATTCATGAAAATATCTTCATTGCTTAGGAGATTGCTCATACAATTTATGGGTCTAAGAGTAGAAAACCTTATATCATGATCAAACTGAATCTTGAAAAGGATTATGATTTTATCACTTGGAATGCTATTACTACTGTTCTTGAGGCCTGTAATTTATCTTCTATTTTCATTAATTGGATCCAGTCTTGTATGACCACTGCCTCCTTTTCTTGTTTAGTAAATGATAATCTTTCTGGTTTTTTTCAAACTAATAGGGGTGTTAGACAAGGGAACCCTATCTCCCATTTCCTGTATATTTTGATAGCTCAAACTCTTTCCCTGTTAATTAACAAAGTTGTTAATGATAAAGAATTCACTCCCCTTAGTATTAAGAGAAACTTTAATATTAGTCACATTCTTTTTGCTCATGATATTCTTCTTATGCTCAAAGTTGATGAGAAGAGCTTTAACTCTATCAAGAATATTTTTGACCATATTATCACTTGATTGGGCAAAAGGTCAACCCCCTCAAATTTGCCATTTTCTTTCCCTAATATACCCCTAGCCATGTTAAGCATGTTATTTGTCAAAAGCTTGGCTTGGTTGAGGGTTCTTTTCCTTTCAAGTACCTAGGTACTATGATTTCTCATAAGAATCCCCCTGAGAATGCTTATAATTATCTTTTTGAATCTATTAATAGTAAACTTGGATCTTGACAGTCAAATTACTTATCCCAAGCTGGTAAACTCACCTTAATTAAATCTGTACTTATCTCTATACTCCTTCATACCTTATCTGTTTCTTGGTTACCTAAAAAAGCTATCAATAAGCTTAATAATATCATTAGCAATTTCTTTTGCGCTCTAATGGTGACCACCATAAGATACATCTTATCTCATAGAAATAGATTACTGTACCCAAGATTTATGGTGGTCTTGGTGTACATAATGTTTACCTTTAGAGCTTATCTCTCAATGCTAAAAGAGTTGATGCTTACCTTAATAAAGAGGATAACTTGTGGATTAATTTGGTCAAGCATAAGTACCCTCTGCTCTTAGCTAGTAAGGCTGTAATCCCTTCTTCCTATTCTTGGTCTTGGAGATTCTTTGTGAAAGCTTTTAAAATATTTTGTTTTGGTTTAGTGTTATCAGATCCGGCAATAACACCTTATTGATGCATGATTCCTGGGTGATTGATGTGCCTTTTAGCATTAAGCCTACATTTATCAATATAAATTTGTTGAATGATGATATGAAAGTTATCAATCTTATTAATGATCAGGTTAAGAATTCTACTCACTACAACATTTTTGATCTGTTGGAACGGTCGAAAATTATTCACAAAACATAAAAAACCATGACCATAGACCTATGGGAATGATTTCTTCATATGTACTAAAATCTGTTGTTATGCTAGGCTATAGGAACAGTTTTCCTATCTATGACCACGCTGCCAAAAAAATCGTTCCCATAGGCCAAGCTTATAGGAATAGTTTTCAACTGTTCCTATAGACCAAGCTTATAGGAACGGTTTGAAAACCGTTCCTATAGGCCACGCTTATAGGCACGGTTTGAAAACCATTCCTATAAGCTTGGTCTATAGGAACAATTTGAAAATCGTTCTTATAGGTTATAGAAACGGTGTAGAACCGTTCCTATAATTAACTCATGTTTAGGAACAATTTTAAGCGTTCATGTAAGTTGTTTTGGGAACAATTTTCACATAAGACTATAATTTGAGATCAAATATTCTAAAACAACAATATTAATTAATTCTAAAACAATTTCCATTCATAAACGTTCCATGTGAAATTAATCCATTAAAAATATAGAAGTATACACAATTAAGGTACTATTATTACATGTGAAATTAATCCATTCAAAAAATAATAAAAGCGCTCACAATTAAGGTGCTACTATTACATGTGAAATTAATCTATCAAGATTCTTTCTCATCCAAATTAGTCAAGTCCTCTTGATAATCATCTCCTCCGTGAAGTTCATCTTTCATCTCCAAACTTATTATTTTCCTGCATAAATCAATTAATAATTAAAAATGATGAAAGGACTCCATAATCATATATCAAACTAAAATTACCTGATTTAATTATATTAAAATTAAAACATATGTTGTAACTAAAACATATATATTAAAACTACCTGATCATATTAAAACATATATTAAAATTACCTGATCATATATATTAAAATTATCTAGTAACCAATAACAAATTAAAACATATGTTGTGATATCAACAACTTTGGTGAGCAATACAATAATTCCAACTGCTTAGCTATTGTCATATTATTGGTAATAACAAAAAATGAATTTTATTATAAGAAAAAAAAAAAAAAAACAATGTTGCCATGGAGAAGCACACTCTAGACTTTGTGCATTTAGCAATTAAAAGAAAAGTTCCCATAGTTGAAAGATTCAATTCATTTAATTAAAAAAGTTGATGTTAAAAAAAAGATAAGTTAGGAGAGCAACTAAAATCAGATGAGGTCACCAAGATAAATACAAGACAATTATCAAACTTTGTTATTATGGGGTAAACAACTAAAAATAACAAAATTCATCATCTTCATCTTCATTTCCTTAAGCTGTAAAATAAGTAATCGAATACACATCAGACAGCCCAAGTCAGGTCCACAAAGGGGATAGTGTAGGAAGCCCTGCTTGTACGACATGTTTCCATGGATTGACTTTAACCACCCAGGAAATGTACCCTTGCAGTGACACCAAGGTACTTCAAATGCTTCTGGTACTTGTTATTTCGAGAATATTAAAACTCTCCAAATTGCTACTTTTAATGATTGAGTTTCCTACTCGTAACCATTATTTTCACGCATCAAAACCATTTAATGGCAAATAAAACTTAATTATGCTATTTAAAGTGTGCACTTAAATTAAACAGTGCAAGAGAATGCAGAAAAAATAAGTTTAGGTGGTATTTTCCTTGCACGTTTAACTTTATGTAAGAATTTGATAATGGAACTCACCAATCTACGAAGAACAGCATCATCCAACTCTTGTGGTTTGTTAGTTGCACCTACACCAACATTTGGACAAAAGGAAAAAGTGAACATATGTATCAGCACTACACCCAGTAGTGTATATAAATAATAATTTCGCAGACATACATATTATATAGCCAAAGGAAATTGCATTTAACGTCTCATATATTGACTATATTAATTTGGAACAACAAAAATAGCCCACCTATGACAATTACTAAATCATTTTGATTAGAAGCCACCCCATCAAACTGGACTAAGAACTCTCACTTCCTTCTACTTGCATGATTGCATCATTCTCATTAGCTAACCTTGTAGACAAAAGGCTATCGATCTGTGAAATATGGAAATACATACTTCAATGAAAATATATGAGAATAACACATGTAATACTCTATATCAGGAATATGAATTTAGCCTTAAATGTTAAATGGAGAATATCAAAAAAATGGGATAAACACAAATTAATTGTATCCTATTCATTTATCACATAAACGAGAAAAAAACTATTGCATCTATGTAATATTCTAGATATTTTAATTATATTCTTTTACTTTATGGTTGTATTGCCAGCCTAGCGGACTAGTTCGAGGTTGAGCCGAGTCGACTCATGGTCCGGAGCGAGTTTGTGAACTCGGGTAAGTAAGAATATGAGTTATGTAATTTTTCTTGTGTAGATTAATTTATTTAATTTTTATGTTATGTATGCATGATTGTTTAATTATATCGCATATGGGTGTGCATGTATTGGATGATTATGTGGAGAATAAGATTAATTAAGTTAATTTAAGTTAGCGGGTTCGGGTTCGACTTGAGGCAGATGCGGGTTGGATAAAGGGTTTAGAAGGATTACGGTTGAGGAGGGAGTATAAAACCCCCTCCCCTTGGCTTGTGGCTCCCTATTTGGAGCCGCACAAGCTATTGAGAAGAGGAGCCAGCCAGTCGCCAAGCCGCTAGTCAGCCCCACTCCTCTCTCCCCTTGGAGCTACCGCCATCAAGAGCCGGGCCATCAAGCTTCTTCCCTTCTCCTTCCTCTCATTCTTCCTCCCCTATGGAGTCGAGCCGAGAGGAGCCAAGCCAAGCCAGCCCCTCTCGCTTCCTCTCTCCCTCTCTTCAAGCCAGTGGCTTGAAGTGAGCCACCGCCGCCCCCCCTTTCTCATTTCTTTGAATCGAGCCGTCGATTCTTGAAGCCGATTCGAGGGCCATCATCCAGGATTTCTCCTCTCATCATCCTTCCTATTTAGATGAGTGGTCTTACCCTCCTTCTTTCTGGGTTTCTTCGGATTCTTGAAGCCGACCTTGAAGGCTTGGATGTTCTTGAATGTTTTCCTTTGATCTCACAAGTTTTCGCCGTTCTTTTTGATTGCCGTGTTTGAGGAGACCCTAAACCCTTCTGTATGGGGTTCGGCAGCCCTAGGACGACCCTAGGGGTGCTCGGCCAAGGGTGGAGCAAGGGTGCCCTCAAGGTGTTCGAGGAAATGTCCAAGTGAGAGATTTTGGTTATCTTGTAGTTTATGTCTTGAATTGATTATTAAAATGAGTTCTTATATCTTCAAGCATGCTTAGTATTTAATCTGTGATTTTTTGAAGAAAATCATATTTATGAAAATTTGGATCTTGATGTTGATGCCATGAAGGTTCTTAAAAGATGGGTTTTTGATTTAAATGCTTGATCTTAAAGATGGTTATTGATTAAAGATGATAGTAGTGCTTGATAATCTTGTTTAACAATATGGTTTTTGGTGAGATTCATCTAAATGTTAAAATTCTTATATGTTGGTGAATTAAGGATTTAATTTCTATGAATTTTCGAATTTATTTTCATGAGATGCTGAAAATTCAATGTTGCTGGAATTTCATGCTGAGATGTTGAATCTGTGCTATTTTTGTAAAGCTTGCTGTGGTGTTTATAATTCTCTGAACATAGTCGTGTAACCTATCGTTTCAACCAAAAAATAAAGTTTGGAAACATAGGTCACACTCTGGAAACCAGATTTGGGTTAGATACATCAGTTTCGGGCAGAATAGTAAGCTAAAATAAAATCCTAATTTTAGTGAACTAAATTTTAATTGCATAATTAAAATTGGGCAAAAGGGTCAGCATAATCTGTTATGAACCAATAAGTTAAGTTTATGCATGAAATAAAATCACACGGGTTTATGACATTACAGACTTAGGAAATGGGGTCGGGTATTAGAGTGTTGAGGCATTTTCCAATAGGGGCACCCCTAAGACACCGTAGGAGAGTCTTGACGTGAGTCATGTTGCGCCATATCTTTATGAATGACGGAGAGGCTCGTTGAGGAGCTGCATTGCGGGCTAAGCCCGGGAGGTTGGATGGCTAATTCCCAACCTGTGCCTGACTCATGATCTTGAGCTGGCAGCGGTGGTGTTCGCATTGAAGTTGTGGCGTCACTATATTTATGGCGAGGCTTGTGGGATATACACTAATCATAAGAGCCTCCAGTATTTGCTCAACCGGAAGGAGTTGAACCTGAGGTACAGAAGTTGGTTTGAGCTTTTGAAGGACTTTGACTGCACGATCATGTACCATCCGGGGAAGGCTAATGTGATGGCTGATGCTTTGAGCAGGAAGTCTATGGGCAGTTTGGAGCATTTGGCAGTCAAGAGGAGGCCGCTGGCCCAGGATATAGCCATATGTTGGATGACGGGGCAGTCTTGTCAGTGTTAGCTTCTGGTGCGCTGGTGGCTCGCCTGAGGGTGCAGTCCACGTTGGTGGATATGTGGCGAGCAGCGCAGGAGGAGGATGCTTTCTATGCTCTCACTAAGGATCTGGCCAGGAGGGGCGATGGAGATAATGGGTTTGGTGTTGACTCGGAGGGCATTTTGACGTTTAAAAACTAGATAGTGGTGCTAGATATGTCCGAGGTTCGCAGGCAGGTACTAGAGATGGCTCATCAGTCCTCATACACTATGTATTCGGGAGCCACAAAGATGTACCGAGATCTAAGGCAGAATTATTGGTGAAAATGTATGAAAAGAGAAGTGGTCGAGTTTGTGTCTAAGTGTCTGGTGTGTCAACGGGTTAAGGCTGAGCATTTAAAGCCGGTAGGGATGCTCCAGAACCTAGAAGTACCAGAGTTGAAATGGGAGAAGAAAACCATGGATTTTGTGACGGGGTTGCCAAAGTCCGAGAAGGACAATGATTCTATCTGGGTAGTGGTGGATCGCCTAACCAAGACTTCGCATTTTATACCAGTTAGGATGACCTTTTCAGCCGAGCAGTATGCAAGGTTGTTTTTAGATCGGATCATCGCTTATCATGGTGTTCCGATTATGGTCATCTCGGATCGGGGTATTAGTTCACGCCTTAATTTTGGCAGTCTTTCCAGAGGCATTGGGCACTCAGGTTCGATTAAGTACTGCATTTCACCCTCAGACAGATGGTCAGTCAGAGCAGACTATTCAAACGCTGGAGGATATGCTGAGAACATGTGTCCTAGATTTGGAGGGCAGTTGGGAGAGGCACTTACCTCTGATTGAATTTGCCTACAATAATAGCTATCACAGCAGCATCGGGATGGCCCCATTTGAGGCATTGTTTGGGCGGAGATGCAGGTCGCCTGTAGGTTGGTTTGAGGCAGGGGATTCCCTTATGATGGGACCTGACCTGGTGGAGGAGGCAGTAGAAAAGGTTAAGCTAATCAGAGAGAGGCTGTTGGCAGCTCAGAGTCGCCAGACGATGTATGCTGATGGAAGGGTCAGGGAGGTAGAGTTTGCTGAGGAGGACATGATGACTCGAACTTTGGTCTTTGGAAATATAGGATGTACACATATTTAAATACTAAAGGTTTTGGTGTCTTTAACATGTTGCATTTAGAATTCATTGAACCTAAGATTGACATGCATGCTTGGAGTGAATTGGATAAGAAAATATTTAAGTATAATGGAGATGTCATGAATTGTATACTTTGCACATTACCAAATGACATCCTAGATAAAGTCATGCATTGCTCTTCGGCTTATGATTTATGGGCCACTTTAAATGTTTTATATAATTATGTCAAAACTGAAGAGATTGGTACTTTTGATGAAGATGGTGATGACAATAGTCACTCACCTACTACTAATCTCGGTTTTGATGCCCATAGTGCTTCTAGTCAAAGGAGCAACTCTAAGAGCCGAAAACAAAAGGTGATTTGTCATGTTTGCAAAGAAAAGGGCCACATTAAGAAGAATTGTCCTTCATTAATAAACAAGGCAAAGAAAAGGTCAAAAGCTTCTACATCATCATCCCGTTCAAATGAAGCATCCTCTTGCAATGACTATGAAGCCACTTCAAAAGTTTGCCTCATGAGTACCAATGATGAGGTACACTCTTTCCCTTCTAGTCATAATAATGATAATGATAGTACTAGCTCTTTTAGTTCATTCAATATGTCATATGAAGAACTAGTTGAAGAATGTCAAAAAATGTATGCCTTGCTTATGAAAAAGAACAAGGAAAATAGAAATCTAAAGAAGGAAAACTCTAAGCTTAGTTCACATGTGCATGCCTTAGAAGTAGAAAATAAAAAATTAAAGACTAGGCCTTTTGGTTCATGCCATGATAACTTAGAACTTGAGCTTAAAGCTTTGAAACTTGAAAGTGATGATTTGAAATCTAAAATGAAATCTAGAAATAATGATTTCAAACTTGAGAATGAGACTTTGAAAAATGAAAATTGTATGATAAAATCTCAAATGCAAGCCTTAAACAAAACCATTAATGTCTTGACAAATGAGATTGTTTTCTTGAGTAGGAAAACTAGTAATTTATCACATGCTTCATCCTTGAGAAATCCTAGGAAGAAAAATGTTTCATCTAAGAATGCTCATGCTCATCATGTTCCTCGTACCAAGCATTCTAACTTTAGACCTCATGCTCACAAAAATGATAAAAAGAAAGAATTTCATGGATATTGCTTTTGTTGTAGCGTATATGGGCATGTGATTTATTATTGTGCTTTTAAAGCGAACCCTAGTGTTGTTAAGATACTTTGGGTACCTAAGCCCATTGACCCCCAAGGACCCAAAGTCATTTGGGTACCAAAGGTTTCTTGCTCTATTGTAGGGGGAGCTACCACACAAGGGTGAGAGAAAGTTGGTTGATTGAAGTTGCTTGAGGATTCAAAGATTGTACCATTTCAAAGTTGCAACTTCAAGTCATCATGATGCCTTGGGTAATAAAATTATTGGCATCAAACACTTTGGTATTATCTCCTATACTTACTTGTTTTAAATTATAGTTGGAGTTTTGGTATATGCTTAATATTAGTAGATTCCCCGCTCGTGATAAGAGTCTTTTGAAAAATGATTTTGTTTTTGATTTCCGATCTCTTCGGAGACCTATGTAGCATATAACAGGCTCATGCGACCTTGCTGTTCTAAATCGTAGGCTCATTGTGGCCTTTCGGTTTTCAACCAATAGGAAATGTTAGAGATTATATTTTCATATTTATTATTTTTATGATCTCTTAAAATTTTGGTATCACTTGATTTTATTTAAAACGAATTTCAAACTATTTAGCAAAGATGCATTTTGAAAATGATATTTGAATCTCTCTTTGCTATTTGGTTTGGTTAGCTTGCTAGTAGCCTTAATTTCATTATCTACTAATGAAGTCTACTTGCAAGTTGAAAATATTAATGGAAAACTATGCTATCTAAAAGAAAATGGAAAATGAAATAAAAAGTTTGAGAAAATTTTCAGAAATGAGGTATGAGTTCAATTTTGCAAAAATCTTTGTATAATAATTGAATATTCATGCATTAATTATGCCTCTATACTTATGATCAATTTTGCATGATAAATATTTGAAAGTTTATTAGTAGGTAAAATTTTGATAACTTAGGCAATTTCATGATATCTTGATTGAATGAAACATGCTCTAGGTTGAATTTCATAGTAGAGACCTCATTTTGAGTTAGTAGTTGGTAAACATGTTTAGATACACATATGACATTATTCTAGGTATTTAAACTTGAAAATTCATATGTAGATGAACCAAGTGATAACTAGATCACTTTAGGGGACTTAAACTTGGAAAAGTTTGACCCAAGTCAACAAATCGACTTGGACACTTCATTTTAAGTCCAAACTTCATAAACATGTTTAGGAATAGGTATGATATGTTTCCATGCATTTAGAATGGAAAAATTATATGGATATGGATAAAATGACATAGAGGCGATTTCTTGATAACCTCTTTTGAACCAAGTTTGACCCTAGTCAACAAATTGACTTAGAGGTCTCATTTCCAATCTATATTTGAGGAACATGTTTAGATTTATTCATGTTAGGTATCCATAGGTTTAAATTTGAAAAACCATGAGTAAATGATAAGATTGAAACTTAGCAAGTTTCACGATAACTAGTTTAGTTTTAAATGAAACCATGCTATGTTGATATCTTGACTTAAGGATATAATTTTTATCTCAAACTTGACATACACTCTTTACATGACCATTATGTGGTGTCTTAAAAGTTTGAATGAAAACTAAACATGTTTTGAAAAATAACTAAAAATTAGAAAAATGTAGAAAAATCATTTTTAACTTATTCTTGAAATTGCATCTTCACTAAAAAATCTAGTTTCTTCAGTAAAAATTTAAAAAATTCTCATTAAGAATCGAATTTATAATGGAATTTTGAAGTTGGATATCACAAATGCAAAGTATCACCTTCTCGAATATCAATTTTTACGATACTTTGATTTTTCGTTGGAAACTTCAAATGAAAGTTTGTGTATACCATTTTGATTATATTTCTAATATCATTCACACCATTGCTTGAGTAAAATCATTTCTAAGAATGATTTTGATAACTTGAATAATAGCTAGAAATATCTATTTTTTCATTGAAATCAATATATGATGAAAAATAAACTTAGGCAATTCATTTTGAGCTCAAACTTGACACACACATCTTAAATGATTATTCAGCGATGTTTGGAAAGTTTGAAGCAAAATTGACAACTTTTGAAAAAATACCTAAAATTTATGAAAATACCCCTGGACTTTTAGGAATTTTATGAATTTATAGAAAATTGATTTTGGACTGATTCTTGAATACTTGATAAATACCTAAAATTTATGAAAATGCCCCTTGGATACTTGATTTCTAGACTTGGAATTTATTTATCATCTAATGTTATCATGTATGATTTAGACTCATATTAGATATTTGATTTTTCATCCCTTTAGTTGAGATTTTCATGTTTCATGAAAAATAGTTTTAGAGTCTCAACTTTGACTATAGGTTGGCTTTTCTTGCCCTTTTTAATTGATATCAAAAGGGGGAGAAAAATATCAGTAAAGGGGAAGAAAATATAGGAAAACCATGCATATAGATAGGGGGAGTTCTATTATATAGATATGCATGTTGATAGCGGGAGAAATCCCTTAGTTGATATCTTTTGTGCTTTAATATATATTTTTTTTTCTTAAGGATGTTTGTCATCATCAAAAAGGGGGAGATTGTTGGCCTAAGGTTTTCTACCTTGGTCTTAATCTCGGTTTTGATGATAACAAACATGGAACTAATGTTTCATTGAAAAATATTTTCAGGTTCCATATCGATTAGCACTTGATATCCTCGATCAGAAATATTGAAGAAATCAGAAAATTGGAAGGACATTGATCGACACATTCGGGTTCGTCGTGGAAATCTCTCGAAGTTCGACGTGTGCACCAAAGACGTATTAGACGAGTCTAAAGAGCACATTGAAAGCTCTCCAAGTTGTCGCGCGTTGAAGGCCGGAACCCAGAAATAAAGCGCGCAAGAAAGAGGCTAAAAAAAATCAAGCTTAGCCTAGGTTCGGTCGACCGAATAGGGTCAAAAATTAAAAGTAGCCAATTCGGTCGACTGAAGGTTGCCAAGAAGCGGTAGAAAGCCTTCGGTCGCTCAGGCGGTCACTTGGTCGATCGACCGACGATCGACCAGACAAGTGACTGGCGGGATGTTTTCATTCAGATTTATTTAAGACATTCATGTTTTCATTCATATTTATTTAAATATCAGTACTGTTGCTCTTTGATTCATTTTATTCCGCACTTGAGCTTTTTGATAAAAACTATATTGTTTAATGAAATTTGTTTATGTTTCTCTTTATAAATAAAACTGTTGTTTCTTTCCGCTATCTTTTGTAAGTTGGCATGTGTATGAGTTAGGTTGCGGGGTATAGGCACATATATCCTGGTCGGTCACGTGATCCTGAATTTGGGGCATAACAATCTATTACATGACCAAAATATTAGTTTTTACATAATATTGGAGATGTTATTTCATGCTACAGTACGTATGAACTGGCGGATTTTTCAATGAGATAATTAACAATTTCATACCAGATGTCCATAATCTTGCAATACCACTTTTAACCATGGAAAAAAAATTTGTAGTGTGCCCAAGCATAGTAATAGACAATAAACCATAAAAATAGAGGAACATTGATGCTTCAACTAATATTTTATTTTTACTAATGACATGCTGAAGTGCATTATTACACAGTTCTAATGTACTGTGAGGACATAACATATGCCAGTTGAGGAAACTGATGCAAGTTGTTATTTGAGCTTTAGTTCCACGGTATCAACTACCTAGTTCTACAAGCCAGCTAGATAACATTATAAAATTTTGGATCCTATGATATAAAAATAAGGTAAACCATCATGAATGAAAATATGCATATCGAATGGAATGCCCAAAGACAGTAGTTGCAGTAGCAGTTTAGTAAGAGAATCTAACAAAATAGCAGATAGAATACCCTAATAATATGCAGATCAAATGGAATGGGAAAAGATATCTCTTACCTGAGAGATTTGTTATCGCATTTGAGATGGCAAGGGCAGTGCAGACTCCTTTGCAGCCACCTGACATATCTTCACCGAGAAGAAGCTTTGCAAATATCTCCTTCATCATCTCCCCTTCATCATCTCCACTTCTAAAACATAAATAATGGTTAATTGGTGAACCAATCTTCAAAAAGAAGCCTACATTAGCACGTTTCTCTCAGATCTTGCAACCAAGCACACATTAGCAGATATTAGCAGGAAAAGAGGGTAAAATGCTACAGTACAAACTGGAGAAATCTGAGTCTTTCTTCTCCAACTTGGATTCCCATAAGATAAAATGTGACCCCCGAGGGAGCATTGCAGCGCGAGCGGGCGGCGAAGAGGCGAAGGAGCTGGAAGCCCCGTCTGCAGAGGCGAAGGGAGCAGCGGCAGGCCCACTATGGTCGGAGATGCCACTGGAGGACTCGGACTCGCTGATGTCGGCACTGGGGGTGTAACTCCCGCACCACTCGCTTTGGAGATCGGTGGTGAACTCATCCTCGTCGTCGGTAGGAAGGCTCCACATTGGCCTACCCGACAAATGCCTCTCTTGACCCTTCTTGCTCTCTGCCTTGGGTGCGTGTGCGGAGGCCCAAAGGAGGCTGCAAATCAAATGGCCAAAGAAGGAGGGGTGGAGCCGCAGAGGAGTCGCCTAGTTAGGGATATAGGGTTTTGTTTGATGAGGAAGGAGGGCAGAGGCGTCACCTGGTTAAGGACCTCGGTTGAAGTTTGGCGAGGAAGAAGCACTACTAGAAAAATGGTCATCAGCAACGGTTGATGCCGTTGCTGAGCCGTTGCTGAAGAGCATCAGCAACGGCTGAGCCGTTGCAATAGCGCCGTGACAGAAAGTCGCGTTGCTGATGACTTAGCAACGGATCAGCAACGGCCGCTCGGGCCGTCGCTCAAAACATTATCAGCAACGGCCGCTGGGCCGTCGCTAAAAATATTATCAGCAACGGTTTTGCCACAGACCCGGAGCCGTTGCTGATACCATTAATAGCAACGGCCGCTGAGTCCGTAGCAACACCGTTAGTAAACCTCCGTCGCTAAGCCGTTGCTGTAGGTCATCAGCAACGGCTCTCGATACACTTTTAGCAACGGCTTTCCCACGGCCGCCCGTGGGAAAGCCGTTGCTGATGACCTATGCCTGCAACCAGAAAATTTGAAAATTTCAAATTTCCATTGATACATTGATACATTTATCTGATACATAACTCACACACCCATACCCTCATACACACATTCATTCACACATCACAAACATCTCATACACATTCATTCACACATCACAAACACACCAAGATATACATCAAAACAATTATATTTATATTC
This sequence comes from Canna indica, assembly GCA_034359265.1. Classification (NCBI taxonomy): domain Eukaryota; kingdom Viridiplantae; phylum Streptophyta; class Magnoliopsida; order Zingiberales; family Cannaceae; genus Canna; species Canna indica. The sequence goes on from CP136891.1 coordinate 38,565,212, forward strand.
ATAATTATCCACGATAGTATAAACACAATTCAAATGTAAAATTGAAGTATCAACATCTCAATAACATAGTCAATATAAATTAAACAAGTTCAATATCTGAGTAACAAAGTCAATATAAACAAAATCTCACGATGACGAAGGAGGATGGCCTGGATCATATGGCGGGGTCTGGAGTGCTTGAGTGTACACCGGCGTGGACTGACTCGAGGATGATGGATTAGATGATGCCGAAGAGATGCCTGCTTCGGGATGACCCGACAAGTTGCGTAGCATAGCTTCTATATTCGCCATCGTCTGACTCTGACGCGCCATCGTCTGACTCTGACGCTCCATCATCTCAGTCTGACGCGCGACCGTCTCCTCTAGTGTCCTTATCCTATTACTATGATCATAACTGGATCTAGAGGTGGACGGCCGCTCACCAGCGACCGGAGGGGTCGGTGCCCCAAGTGGCCCTAGTACGGCTCGCGCATGACCACTATCTGCGAAGCCATATACGCGGCCATGGTCCCAGCCACCTGCGGCCTCGACCCACGATGCTGCGTCAAAGTCCTCGGGGGTACCCCCGCGCTGCACCACCGTCCGGCTGTACGTCTCCTACTCGAGTTTGATTTTTTGTTTAATATTTATCATAAAACTTAAATTATAAATATATAATGAATAATTTAAACAAATATATAATTACCACAATGTATGCAGCGCGGTTGTCGATGTACTCCCCCGTCCCATGTGCTCGACGGTGAGTCCGTTCAAACACCGCCATCGGGGAGGGTCGCTGGACAGTCCCGTCATCCGACACCGTCGTCTACATTTACAAAACAAATACATTAATTAGTACATATAATAACAAATAAAATATATAATTAAATGATATACTTACCATACGGTTTGCGTGCACTGCAAATGCAACAGAGCCGCCGGTGTGACGCGCTGCTCCCCCCGACATGCGATTTCTAGCCGCATTCTGAGAAACCTCCTGCCATCGATCCGTCGACCATATCCCCACGAGCTGGTCCCATATATCCGGAGTAATCCAACTAGGGCCGTATCCCCGAGTCTCCGCGATGTTAGTGGTCCCAGCTCGGGCCATCGCTCGGGACCGAGCCTGCCCCAGCTGCCCGTTGTACCTTGCCCGGGAAATAGACTCCCAGGCAGCGTAAATGAAGGACCTCTGGTCCTCGGCCCATGTATAGCGAGCCTGCAAAATAATAATATCAGTACCAATTCTTAATATATCATCATGCATGTAAAAAAAGAAATAATACGTGCCTCAAACTCGCGCCATTACATGTCGACGTGCTCGCTAGGCACGTGAGACCACGTAGGCCATGCCCCGTGCATGTATCGTCGAATAGTAGAAGAAATGCTCCTCGGCACTTCTTCTTGCTCGAACCTGCACAACAAAAATAAATTTTAATATTATATTATGATATAATGAATTTGTAATGATTCATAATTCATGATATATTACCGCTCCCCAATCACGCTGATCAATCTACGTGACTCTGTGGCTGGTGGAGGCTGCCACCTGTTCGGCCCGCGTGGCCGCCTGCGTCTGGATGTACTAGCCTCGGCAGTTTCATCCTCATGAGGATCAGCAACAGGAGGATCAGCAGCATGAGTAAGTGCTGGAGTCTCACCGATCGGAGACTCCGAAGCTCTCCTGCGTCGATAACCACGACCAGACATATCTGTCGAACAGACATATAATCAGATTATTGTATAAATAGTAGAGATATATTTAATAAAATATATATACTTTACAATTATTCCTCATCATCTGAATAATAGTCTTCGAATTCTTCTTCTTCTTCCTCTTCTTCCTCTTCGTCATCTTCTTCATCTCCAGCTTCCTCAATTTCATGATCGTCATCATCAGCATATTCAACTTCTAATTGAATTGACGTTGTGTCTGCATCCTCGAGTATTGGAATAATACGATCCACAGCAGGAAGATCATCTTCTTGATAGAAACCAGGAGGATCATTTTCTCCTACTATCGGATCAATTTTTCCTCTACCTTTTGTCTTACAGACTACACGCCAATCTGCTCTATCTTTATTTCGAGCCGGATACTTCGCGTAATATACTTGTTCGGCTTGTGATGCCAATATAAATGGCTCATTTGCTGCCAATTTCGATTTGTAATTAACCTCAACAAGTTTGTATTTTTGATGAACTTTCATGCCCCTTTCTGTTGTATCGAACCAATGACATCTAAATAGGAACACTGATTTCAAGCCGAAGTAGTGCAACTCTATCACTTCTTCCACTAGTCCATAGAAATCCATATCACATTCAACATAGGTTGTCCCTTTCACGCAGACCCCAGCATTCATCGTCTTTTTTGTAGATGAATATTCAACCGTGTGAAATTTATACCCGTTAACAAAATATCCGCTATAGCACGACACAAGTCGCGACGGTCCACTAACAAACTCAAATATTTTTTCATCTATTTCAGCTCTGTGATCTTTGCTGTAAGTCTGAATCCAAGAAGGGAAATCACGATTCCGTAATGTCTCCAATTCTTGATCGTTGTGAATAGAGTATTTTTGCACCATCTCAATGTCAAATATTTCAATGAATTGTTCAATCTCTGGGCAATTGAGTAATACATACAAGTGTGCCAAATGATACTCTTCATCGCTTAAGTGTCGAGATGGACGAGAACCAAAAGCACGACCAGAGTGACAAAATATATTTAAACGTCCATCTGAATGTCGAACACCCCCGTCGTCGTTACGTGGAAGACGATCAAATCTTGTCTGTACTGTCGATTCAAAGTAAAATGAGCAGAATGTTGAAATTTCTTGGATGATATACGACTCAGATATTGATCCTTCAACAGCTGCGGTGTTCTTTACTTTTTTCTTCAGACGATTCATGTATCTTTCAAATAAGTACATCCAACGATATTGAACGGGGCCACCAACTCGTGCCTCGTATGCCAAGTGTATCGGTAGATGCTCCATCGAGTCAAAAAATGCAGGAGGGAAAAACTGCTCCAGCTTGCATATGATTTCAACAATATTATTTTCAAGTGTTGACATATCTTCGACTCGAAGGACATTTGCACAGATGCTTCTAAAAAACATACTTAATTCAGTCAACGGACCCCAAATATTATCAGGTAGAAGATCTCGAAATGCGATCGGAAGTAATCTCTGCATGAATACATGACAATCATGGCTCTTCATCCCTGATATTTTGCAATCATCGACGTTCACACATCGAGATAAGTTTGAAGCATATCCATCGGGTAATCGGAGTTCTTTTACCCATTGACAAACATCTTTGATCTGTTGTTTATTTAACACATATAGGGCCTTCGATTTCAGATATCGTCCGTTGACCTCTTGTAACTCCAACTCTGGTCTTTTACAAAGTATTTTCAGATCATGTCGGGCTTTGACATTATCTTTAGTTTTTCCAGAAATATCCATCACAGTGTTGAAAATATTATCAAACACATTTTTTTCAATGTGCATGACATCTAAATTATGTCGAATCAATAATGAACTCCAATAGGGCAATTCCCAAAAGATACTTTTTTCACCCAGTTGTGTGTTTGGCCAAAACCTGACACTCTTTCATTGCGACCGAATACAATATCTGGAAGTGCTGAAACACGTGCTAACATTTGTTCACCAGACAACATCGATGGTGGCCCATCTCTTTCGACTCTGCCCTTAGTAAATTTATTATGATTCCTTCGATACTGGTGATGAACCGGTAGGAATCGACGATGACAATCAAAGAATGAGATTTTTCGTCCGTTCTGAAGACTGATTGATTTAGAGTGTTCCATACAATACGGGCAAGAGAGTCGGCCGTGAGTGCTCCAACCCGACAACATGCCGTACGCCGGGAAATCATTGATTGTCCACAAGACCGCGGCCTTTAAATTGAAGTTTTGCTTCCGATGACAATCATAAGTGACAGCTCCCTCAGTCCACAATGTTTTCAATTCATCTATCAAGGGTCTGAGAAATATGTCAATTTCTTTTCGCGGACCCTTAGGACCCGGAATAATCATCGAAAGATAAATAAATTCATCTTTCATGCACATTGACGGTGGCAAATTATAAACTGTCAGCAGCACTGGCCAAACTGAATAAGGAGTTGCAGAATGTCCAAACGGATTAAAACCATCTGTGCACAATCCCAATCTGATATTTCTAGTATCCATAGCAAATGAAGGATAACATGTATCCAAATGTTTCCATGCTTCACTGTCAGATGGATGAGTCATTACTGTATCATCACGACTTCTTGCATGCCAACTCATGTAGGGGGCTGTCTTTTCCGACATGAATAACCTTTGAAGCCTCGGTGTTAGTGGAAAATACCGAAGCACCTTAAACGGGATATTTTTCTGTCGGATCGATTTCTTCTCCTTGTAACGAGGGTGTTGACATACAGGGCATTTATCCAACTGCACATTTTCTTTATAATATAAAATGCAGTTATTTTGGCACGCGTGTATTTTTTCGTACCCGAGCCCCAATTTTCTCATTAGCTTTTTAGTCTTATAAAAAGTAGGCTCAAACTTGTTATCAGTAGGCAGCATTCCATTAATCAATCCAGCAATCCGATCATACGCAACTCCGCTGATATTACAATCGGCCTTGATGCTTAAGAGCTGTGTCATTGCTAAAAATCTAGTGTATTTAGGACAATTCTCATACAAAGGTTCATCGGCAGCTTTCAATATCTCGTAAAATTCTGCATCTTCTTTATTCGGTAATTCAATCTCTACCGCAGCCCCTACTTCTGTGATATCAACCGCTGTAGTATCTGGTGGGACTGATGTCTGAAGAACTGGCCGATCAACATTATCATTCAGGCGGAATTGACCCCCAAGACTATCAAGTATCATAGTTCTATAGGGATTACATTGACCGGATGAAGAAGCACCAGCAGAGGAAGATTCACCATATGTCTGAACGACAGGATTGCTCGACGTCCCGACTTCGCGTGACTCCCCGTGACAAGTCCATAGAAAATATCTCGGTGCAAATCCTTTGGTATATAGATGCAGAGTGACAGTCTCCCGATTCAAAAATCGTCCATTTGAACAAATGCAGCACGGACATCGGATTTGATCATCCATGCTAACGAAATTCAGATTCGAATAGGCGAAATTTAGGAAGTACGTTACGCCTAATCGAAACTCATTCGTTAAAGCTCCACGATTAAGACGTCGGTACATCCAACTTCGATCAGCCGACATGATTCTGTCAATCAATGACAATTTCTTTGGTTAATGTCTTTAGGTGAGATTGTCCTATTCCATTCGGGATTTATGTTATTCGTACTGCACTTACGTTTTTATTTTAACTGTTAACTAATTATTCTAAATTTCGACAGCATCTCCCTACAGTTCTCCGAATACGCATATCATCTGGGCGCGTATCGGAGAACAAGAGAGATGTTGCCAAAATTTAGAATAATTAGTTAACAGTTAAAATAAAAACGTAAGTGCAGTACAAATAACTATATTCCCAAATTGTCCAATCAGGGACAATTCAAGAATTGTACGTCATATAAAAGATCATCTACTTCTTTTACACGAACATACAATTCCCGAACGGATCTAAGGTTTTGCTAAATCATATCCGATCGTCGATGCGTACGTGAAACATATCAACTCGTCGGAGGATGATTATTTTCTAAATGTTTCGAGACAGTTCGAGTCCATATTGGACGATTTCGGCGCGCGTCCGAAGTGGACGATTCCGGCGCGAGTCCGAAGTGGACGATTCCGGCGTGAGTCCGAATTGGACGATTCTGGCGCGCGTCCGAAGTGGACGATTCCGGTGCGAGTACGAATTGGACGATACCGGCGCGCGTCCGAAGTGGACGATTTCGACGCGCGTCCGAAGTGGACGATTTCGGCGCGCGTCCGAAATTAATCTAAACCCTAATAATTAATCTAACAAATTAAACAATTAATCTAAACAATTAATTAACAATTATTAAATAATTAATTAACAAATATAAAATAATATAAACTATATATATATATACTAAATTCCGGCGCCGGAGTCCACCCTCCGGCGCCGGCGTACAGTGGCCGGACACAATGTCCGGCCACTGCAGAAGGTCCGGCGGCGACCATCGGCCGACCGCCGCCGGTCGAAACCCTAGAAATAGGTTTCGGTCGGGTGATTTCCGCCGGCCGCAGGGAAGAGACGGCAGCAGGGGAGACTTACCTGAACAAGTCGGCAGCAGCGGTCGGCGTCGTCGGTGTCGTCGGCGTCGGCAGCGTCGGCAGCAGCGGCAGCGGCGGCGAGTGGCGTCGGCAGGAGCGGCGGCGGCAGCAGCGAGCAGCGGGAGGAAGAAGAGTCGGGTGCGAGAGCGTGCCCTATATAAACTTATCAGCAACGGCTCACTCGCCCGTTAGAACGCCGTTGCTGATAAGTTATCATCAGCAACGGCTCACTTATCCGTTAGCAAGCCGTTGCTGAAGATTAAAAAATCAGCAACGGCTCGCCTTTCCGTCAGAAAGCCGTTGCTGATAATTAAAATAATCAGCAACGGCTCGGGTTTCCGTTAGAACGCCGTTGCAGATACAGTTTTCTGCAACGGCTCGGGCGGCCGTAAGAATGTCGTTGCAAATAGCAACGGCTTGAGCGGCCGTCGCTGATAGCCGTTGCTGAAGACGAAGTTTCTAGTAGTGAAGGGCAGAGGCGTCGAGGGAGGCGACTGGACTCACAGGAGCAGGAGAAGTTTTGGGGTGGATTTAGATATTAGCCTATTAGGTTTAGATATTTAAGTATTTAATTTAAATTTCGAAGCCATTGTAGATATCAAATTTAGGAACAGTTTATATATGGGAACTGTTTTGGAAACTGCTCCCATAGTATATTGGCTAAGGGAACAGTTTTCAAAATCGTTATCGTAAGTGATGTATGGGAATACTTTTTTGACCGTTCTTAATAATGGCGTGGCCACAGAGCCAAAATGTAGTAGTGACTCTTTGTAATGATATATTTTCGGCTGAGTTGGGTGCATCCATTTATAAGATTGGCCTTCCTTTAACCCCCCTAGGACATTCTAGTCTGGATGGATAGCATTGTGGAAAATGTTACCACTGATTCAGCTTATTCATTTCTCCTTAAGCATGATTTATGTTTGTCTACTGTTCCTTTTAATTGGATGGCTATTTGGTTTTTACAGGTTCTTGAAAAAGTTAAAGTTTTTTTATGGAAATTGATGCCTAGTCGTTTGCTTACAAAAGCTAGGCTTTTTGATTTAAAACTGGCTGCTAACAATTCTTGCATTTTGTGTAATTCGGCTGAAGAAACTTTTGAGCATCTTTTTTTATTATTGTCCATTTTCTGTGAATATTTAGAACCTTTTGCAATCTTTTTAAAAAATCATGTTGCCTAATAGATCTTCATGGATACGTGGTAGCCACTTGATTATCTTAAACGGTGATTCAATTTGTTGCTCGATAAAAAAATTGATTGTTGTTTCATGGTGATTTATTTGGTTTAGGAGAAATGCGGAGTTGCATCAGGTGAGGCAGCTTTCCCTCTCTCGCTTAGTGAAGAAAATTATTTCATATGTTGGCTTTATAGATTTAAATATGAAGTCTGAGGGAAATGGTAAAGTTAAGAATCCAATTCTTTGTAAATGGATCCCTCCCTTATTTGGTTGTGTTAAAATCAATTGGTGATGTTTCTTATTCTCATGATTCCTCTGCAATTGGTATTATTGGTAAAGACTATTCTGGTCAAGTTGTTTATATTGAATGCATGTTGGTTAATGCATTTTTCTGTTTTACATGTTTAAACCTTTGCTCTTAGACAAGCTTTAGTTGTTGTTTTGCAGGAAAGGTTTGCTCTTAGACAAGCTTTAGCTGTTGTTATGCAGAAAAAGTTTGCTGATGTTTCATCATATTCTATTGAATCATGTTCTAAACTCCTTATGGATAGTTTGCATCAGAGGAAGTATCCTGATTGGAGAATTTAGGCTGATTTTGACGACATTTGTTCCTTTTTATTAGCATGTAAAATGTTTCTTTCTGCTTTGTATATAGGCAGTGTAATAAAGCAGCTCATTGGATCATAGACTATGATCGTCTTAATGGAGTCTCGCATGTTTGATCTCATGTGAGGCCACCCGAGCTTTAAAAGATTGTTGTAGTCCTAGTTATGTTCGTTAATGTGAAGTAGTTTTATTTTTTTGTAAAAAAATAATTAGCATCATTTTAAGAAAAGCCAACAAAAACATAAAACATTGTACATGAATTAAAAACTTTATTATGTTAATAATAAAGAAATCAAACTAGTACAACATGAAAAGAATAGAAATGAAGAGATTACCTAAAGGATAAAAAACAAGATAAATTATAGGTGACATAGATATGAAAGACAGTGCATTCGAGATTTTAGCATTGTTTAACCAAGATTCACTCACTTTACCTTCACAACTTCTTTGTGCAAAATCTTAGATAATTATCTCAAGGAGATTCATTGAATTAGTAAAAGCAATTGAAGGGCTAAAAATTACGTATATATAATGTCACAAGGCTAGCATGTGTTTTGCTTTTTCAACTCCTGGGGTTTTAATTAGTTAGTTGTAGACGTGCCAAGAAGATATTTCAAGAATTAGTCGAGGCATGGACTCAACTATGATGTAAAACACTATCGATCCCAAAGAGTATCAGACAATGACGCCGAGAAGGGGAACCTGCTTCTCGACTATGGGTTACCAAGCTACTAAAAAAAATGGTTGGTAAGTAGATCAGCTGACTCGGTCACCAAACTAGTGATTGATGCACGTCTAACGACGGGGCAATCAGGTGAAATAGGATATAATAGGCAAAAACAAATTAAAAGCAATGTGGAAATATAAAGAAATGCGGTAAATGAAATAGTAAATTGCAGGAAATAAATGCGTAGGATAGTAAATATTGAAACATGAAGATAAGTTGAGTGATAGGTTTTTTGCGTGTCCTCTTTTTTGGAGCATTCAAACTCAATTTGTTGGCCTACTATGTGTTCTGATTATCGTGGTGTATGGGCCAATCACTTTGGAACTTTCTTCAACCACTCTCTCCCCTATCCGCAATGGCGAGTTTAGGGGTGTGCATGGGTACTGAGTAGACCCGAAACCGGTTGAAACATACCCGATCAGGTAAGTTCTGGGTAGACCTGAATTAATTTCGAAAAGGGTCCGCGATAAAAATTAAGGAACCGATTAAAATCGATTTCGGTTTCGGATCCAGCACATCATGTACCCAGAACTGGAACCAGAACCGATACCCTGGAACCTGTACCCTGGACCTGTAAATTAACAAGTTCCAACAGGGTACCCAAGACCTGTACCTTGGAATCTATAAATGAATAAGTTCCAACAAGGTACTCGAAACTTGTAAATGAACAGGTTCCAACAAGGTACTCGAAACTTGTACTACACCACAGATTCAGTGTAGGGTCCAGTTGCACGTCCCAACAGGGTAGGGTCCAGGTTCAAAATTTAAGAACCGATCATATACAGGGTAGGGTCCGACTATCATGAAAAATACATATTTCCCGGACCCACTCACCCCTAGGCGTGTCACGCTTATTTTGGCGGAAAGTGGTTGAAGACTTGATCAAAACTCCTCCACCCTTAGGCTTCAGGTGTTATTCCCTAGTTTGACCTGCACCCCAATGTTGGTTCGTGAAAACGATCTCTTACCGCACAGTCAAAGGGCCCATAAGGGAAGCCTATTATCTTGGACATCGACTATTTTCGATTTTTGGCTCTTGTCTTTATTGGCAACTATTCGTCTTCCACTATATATCGACTAATTTTTTCAATGTTAACAACATGATATATAGTCGATTTAGAAGGTAGTCCTAGAATCCAAAGCAACTTCATGTTCGAATATGCGTTGAATATGACAATGAGCATTTTTCGCTTGCCAAAACCTAGGTGCAGGATGAGAAAAATAAATCATTGCATGCCAATGTGCATGGATGAGAACTTAGTTGTAGCTTCTCTTGTCCGTGGGGGCTCAAGTTTTTGTTTGAGTTTCTCTTACACCTTCAACCTCCTTTAGGTAGTGTTATCTTGATCATTACGGACATGGTTAGAAACCCTAGAACCGACTTATTAAACTAGCATGAGCTTTCTACTAGTATCTCAAACCAATCATTTAGTTCGGCTAATAGAAGCAAGGGCAGGGTTAATGGTTTCTGATATACATGACTAGTTTGATTAATTTTGAATAGTTTTAGAACACTAGTCACTACAAAAAAAATTGAAATTAGTGGCAAGCTATTTTTGCCACAGTAGTGACCTACAGTGGCAAAATGATGATTCAGTGGCAAAAAAGTAATCGTCAACTGTTTGCCACATTAGGTCCGTCGCTAAAGGTCATTTTTGGCTTTTGTGGCGAACTTTAGCGGATTGCCACGAATTGTAATTTCTTTAGTAGCAAATGAAAAAGTCAAAGTACCTCCACCCTATTGTGGCAAACGAGGCTTGTTGACGCCACATATCATTTATGGTAAAAAATATTGCCACTTATTAATAAATATTTGTCATTATTCTACCCTTTCTAAAACTCTTTCCGTGACAAAAATATATAAAATTTGCCACTAATATTATGTTACATTTTGTCATTAGATATCTAATTTGCTATAAATTTTTTTGCCATGGTATGTTTGATCCATTGCATTAATCGTTAAAATGAATTTGCCACCAACACGATTTTAAATTTGGATTATTGCCACAATATTAATGATGATTTTGCCACAATATGTAATGAGTTTGTCACAACTTTGAGAACTTATGATGAATAAATTTGTCATAAACACACAAAATTTAAAAATTAATCATTCATTAATATAATAATCCACCTGCTAAATACAAACCTATAATTTAGCAGGTATACAACCCACCACCTACACATCCAACCATCAACAAATCCAAAATAAGTTCAATATTAATCCAAATACATCAAAACAATATTGTTTACCAATACGAAATAGTTCAAACTATCTAATATCCATTAAAAAAAAGATACAATAGGTACACAAAATAGTTTGTGCGCCAAAAAAACCAAACAACACTGTCCCAATAAAAAGAAGTTACAGTACATCTGCTAGGTTCGCCTCATTTCTTCTTCTTTTTCTCCTGCAAAAGAAGGGAAGTAAGAACACCGCATCATTAGTTCTAACCAGAAAATTACTTTATCCAAATTAGAAAGTTAGTTCCCATCGGAACACCGCCAAAATTGCTTTTCATAGTATAGATCAACTGGCCTAAGATGTATTACCTTATTGTCAACTTATCCAAATCTAAACGCATCCTTGCATGTTATGAATATACAATGTTTCATAGATTGGTAATGAAGTTTAGCTCATTGTTTCATAAATTTATGAAAAAGTAGCAACTATTTTATTTAAGCTGCTAGTCATAAATTTTGAAGGACACTTTTTGGTCTATGATATTCTTAAAATTTCATAATGTTAAGCTGGGCATAAACTGAAGCTGGACATAATGTTATGCTACTACCCCTTAAAATTTGGTCTTCTAAACTGAATTTGGACATAATGTTTCATAGAGTAGAAATTCTAGTTTGGAAATTAGAATAGCAGATGTTCCTTCTCTTCATATGTATGCTAATGCAAAATAAATTGATGAATATTTAATTGTCTACACCAAAAATTAAAATATTAAATTATCACAAGAAAAATGTTGACAACAATCTAAAAACATTACTCTTTTCCAAATCTAGAAACATAGAAACATAGAAAAATGTCATTCACGGGAAGTTACTTGCTTGGCTTGAACATTGGAAGGAAGTGAATATAAAATACTCAAAATAGGACGAACCAAAAATACATTAAAGATATTTTTTTACTAGTTTGTTCTAATTTATCCTCAACGAGTTCAGAATAGTTGGAAAAAGTAAAATTTGAATAGACCAATAAATCATTTCTGAATAGTTCTAAAATCAGAACTGTTCACAGACAAATTTTGGAAGACAAAGCTTTACTTTTACAAAAAGAAAATTCATAAGCCCATGAGAACTTCTGAAAAAATCATTTTTTTGTTCAACCTTGACTACTAGTGACTTAATTACTTCAGAATGTCTGCTACTTAACTCTTGATTTCAGAACAGTTCTGAAATATTAGAACAGTTCTGATTTCAAAACTGAATCAGAACAGTTCTGATTTCAGAACTAAATCAGAATAGTTCTGATTTCTGAATTGAATCATAATAGGATTTTTGAAATCAGTTCTGGAAATAAAAAACATCAACAGTTTTGATTTATCCTCGACGAGTTCAGAACAACTCTAGAAATAAAAATCAGAATAGTTCTGGAAATCGTATATAATATTTGACTTTTTTACCAATTTAAATTCTCGACGAGCAAAACTCATGCTCCCATTTCCATGTATTGTTGTTTGGCAAGCACGATTGCTTCTGTTGATTTCACTTCGCATCTAAGTTGATAGAAATTTAGAAGTAAAACAACATTAGAAAATTATAAAGTAAACACCTAAGCATAAGTAACATATAGCAAGTAAATATGGAGGAAAGTCATGGATATCACCTTCAATTCTTCACTGTTAAATATTTGGCACAGCTGTACCCATCTATCACTGTCAATATCTGGAGGGCAGTTTTGAAGTGCTATCTCCATGATTCCATGTGGCAAGTAGTACATGGTATGCATCCTATTTTTTCAGTTTCTATAACTGTCGTAAAACTAAACCCCATACTAAACCCAAAATATGCGGAACTAATTTGATTGTGGACGTGAGGAAGATGGAATTAGAAAGTAACTTGTTGTTTAGCAAAACTATGTGGCTTCCCAGCAAAACGGAGACAAAGCAACACTTGCATTGAAGAATGCTTGAAAAAATGTCAAGTGTCCTCATCATGAGTTCCCGTGACACCACCACTCTACAGATTTAAATGTATATAGCACTAATGAGAAAAAACTGACACATAATAAGTTTCAACAATGAAATGATTCTACTTGATACACTAAGGATCCATTTGTTTACACAAATGTGCTGATTAACAAGAATAAACATGATAATTATAGTCAATACATATATTTTATTTAATTAATTTGAAAAAATAGCAACTTGCATTTATCAAGAAAATTGAAAAATACAAGGAAAGGCGAGAGGAGGAGGTGAGAGGTGGGGGGTAACACACAAAAGGTAGTATAGTAAGAAACCAACACATAGAGGGCTATCCTAAGTCCAAGGTGTCTTTAAAGAGGATGGCACCCTCAATCGCTATGTCATAAACATTATGTTCGATAACTTCAAAGCAGTGGCAGTTCCTCCCATTTGAGATCTTCCAACGCCAGATCATCAATGTTGTCAACTTTCGAAAAATAGAACTGTGAGTCTCATTCGTGCTGTTCACTACTAGAAAAATGGGCATCAGCAACGGCTAATGCCGTTGCTGCGCCGTTGCTGAAGAGCATCAGCAATGGCCCAGCCGTTGCAATAGAACCGTGACAGAAACTCGCGTTGTTGATAACTTAGCGACGTATCAGCAACGGTCGCTCGGGCCGTCGCTAAAAATATTATCAGCAACGGACACGGCGCCGTTGCTGATAACATTAATAGCAACGGCCGCTCTGGCCGTCGCTAAAAATATTATCAGCAACGGACACCGAGCCGTTGCTGATAACATTAATAACAACGGCCGCTGAGTCCGTAGCAACGCCGTTAGTAAAAGCCCGTCGCTAAGCCGTTGCTGTAGGTCATCAGCAACGGCTTTCGATAAACTTTTAGCAACGGCTTTCCCACGGACAGCCGTGGGAAAGCCGTTGCTGATGATGTGAACCTGGAAACGAAAAAATTTAAAATTTAAAATTTCCATTGATACATTGATACTATCAGATACATAACTCACACACCCATACACTCATACACACATTCATTCACACATCACAAACACACCAAGATATACATCAAAACAATTATATTTATATTGATAATTATCCACGATAATATAAAAACAATTCAAATGCAAAATTGAAGTATCAATATCTCAGTAACAAAGTCAATATAAATTAAACAAGTTCAATATCTCAGTAACAAAGTCAATATAAAGAAAATCTCACGATCACGATGGAGGATGGTCTGGATCATATGGCGGGGTCTGGAGTGCTTGAGTGTACACCGGTGTGGACTGACTCGAGGACGATGGATTAGATGATGCCGAAGAGATGCCTGCTTCGGGATGACCTGACATGTTGCGTAGCATAGCATGCATCTCCTCCATCATCTGATTCTGACGCGCGACCGTCTCCTCTAGAGTCCTTATTCTGCTACTATGACCATAACTGGATCTAGAGGTGGACGGCCGCTCACCAGCGACCGGAGGGGTCGGTGCCCCAAGTGGCCCTAGCACGGCTCGCGCATGACCACTATCTGTGAAGCCATATACGCGGTCATGGTCCCAGCCACCTGCGGCCTCGACCCACGATGCTGCGTCAAAGTCCTCGGGGGTACCCCCGCGCTGCACCACCGTCTGGTTGTAGGTCTCCTACTCGAGTTTGATTTTTTGTTTAATATTTATCATAAAACTTAAATTATAAATATATAACGAATAATTTAAACAAATATATAATTACCACAATGTATGCAGCGCGGATGTCGATGTACTCCCCCGTCCCATGTGCTCGACGGTGAGTCCGCTCAAACACCGCCATCGGGGAGGGTCGCTGGACAGTCCCGTCATCTGACACCGTCGTCTACATTTACAAAATAAATACATTAATTAGTACACATAGTAACAAATAAAATATATAATTAAAAGATATACTTACCATACGGTTCGCGTGCACTGCAAATGCAATAGAGCCGCCGGTGTGACGCGCTGCTCCCCCCGACATGCGATTTCTAGCCGCATTCCGAGAAACCTCCTGCCATCGATCCGTCGATCATATTCCCACGAGCTGGTCCCATATATCCGGAGTAATCCAACCGGGGCCGTATCCCCGAGTCTCCGCGATGTTAGTGGTCCCAGCTCGGGCCATCGCCTGGGACCGAGCCTGCCCCAGCTGCCCGTTGTACCTTGCCCGGGAAATAGCCTCCCAGGCAGCGTAAATGAAGGGCCTCTGGTCCTCGGCCCATGTATAGCGAGCCTGCAAAATAATAATATAAGTACCAATATTAATATATCATCATGCATGTAAAAAAAGAAATAATACGTGCCTCAAACTCGCGCCATTACATGTCGACGTGCTCGCTAGGCACGTGAGACCACGTAGGCCATGCCCCGTGCATGTATCGTCGAATAGTAGAAGAAATGCTCCTCGGCACTTCTTCTTGCTCAAACCTGCACAACAAAAATAAATTTTAATATTATATTATGATATAATGAATTTGTAATGATTCATAATTCATGATATATTATCGCTCCCCAATCACGCTAATCAATCTAAGTGACTCTGTGGCTGGTGGAGGCTGCCACCTGTTCGGCCCGCGTGGCCGCCTGCGTCTGGATGTACTAGCCTCGGCAGTATCATCCTCATGAGGATCAGCAACAGGAGGATCAGCAGCATGAGTAAGTGCTGGAGTCTCACCGATCGGAGACTCCGAAGCTCTCCTGCGTCGATAACCACGACCAGACATATCTGTCGAACAGACATATAATCAGATTATTGTATAAATAGTAGAGATATATTTAATAAAATATATACTTTACAATTATTCCTCATCATCTGAATAATAGTCTTCGAATTCTTCTTCTTCTTCCTCTTCTTCCTCTTCTTCATCTTCTTCATCTCCAGCTTCCTCAATTTCATGATCGTCATCATCAGCATATTCAACTTCTAATTGAATTGACGTTGTGTCTGCATCCTCGAGTATTGGAATAATACGATCTACAGCAGGAGGATCATCTTCTTGATAGAAACCATGTGTCATATCAGGTATCAGCTCATTTTCTCCTACTATCGGATGAATATTCAACCGTGTGAAATTTATACCCGTTAACAAAATATCCGCTATAGCACGACACAAGTCGCGACGGTCCACTAACAAACTCAAATATTCTTTCATCTATTTCAGCTCTGTGATCTTTGCTGTAAGTCTGAATCCAAATAGGGAAATCACGATTCTGTAATCTCTCCAATTCTTGATCGTTGTGAATAGAGTATTTTTGCACCATCTCAATGTCAAATATTTCAATGAATTGTTCAATCTCTGGACAATTGAGTAATACATACAAGTGTGCCAAATGATACTCTTCATCGCTTAAGTGTCGAGATGGACGAGAACCAAAAGCACGACCAGAGTGACAAAATATATTTAAACGTCCATCTGAATGTCGAACACCCCCGTCGTCGTTACGTGGAAGACGATCAAATCTTGTCTGTACTGTCGATTCAAAGTAAAATGAGCAGAATGTTGAAATTTCTTGGATGATATACGATTCAGATATTGATCCTTCAACAGCTGCGGTGTTCTTTACTTTTTTCTTCAGACGATTCATGTATCTTTCAAATAAGTACATCCACCGATATTGAACGGGGCCACCAACTCGTGCCTCGTATGCCAAGTGTATCGGTAGATGCTCCATCGAGTCAAAAAATGCAGGAGGGAAAAACTGCTCCAGCTTGCATATGATTTCAACAATATTATTTTCAAGTGTTGACATATCTTCGACTCGAAGGACATTTGCACAGATGTTTCTAAAAAACATACTTAATTCAGTCAATGGACCCCAAATATTATCAGGTAGAAGATCTCGAAATGCGATCGGAAGTAATCTCCGCATGAATACATGACAATCATGGCTCTTCATCCCTGATATTTTGCAATCATCGACGTTCACACATCGAGATAAGTTTGAAGCATATCCATCGGGTAATCTGAGTTCTTTTACCCATTGACAAACATCTTTGATCTGTTGTTTATTTAACACATATAGGGCCTTCGGTTTCAGATATCGTCCGTTGACCTCTTGTAACTCCAACTCTGGTCTTTTACAAAGTATTTTCAGATCATGTCGGGCTTTGACATTATCTTTAGTTTTTCCAGAAATATCCATCAAAGTGTTGAAAATATTATCAAACATATTTTTTTCAATGTGCATGACATCTAAATTATGTCGAATCAATAATGAACTCCAATAGGGCAATTCCCAAAAGATACTTTTTTTCACCCAGTTGTGTGTTTGGCCAAAACCTGACACTCTTTCATTGCGACCAAATACTATATCTGGAAGTGCTGAAACACGTGCTAACATTTGTTCACCAGACAACATCGGTGGTGGCCCATCTCTTTCGACTCTGCCCTTAGTAAATTTATTACGATTCCTTCGATACTGGTGATTAACCGGTAGGAATCGACGATGACAATCAAAGAATGAGATTTTTCGTCTGTTCTGAAGACTGGTTGATTTAGAGTGTTCCATACAATACGGACAAGAGAGTCGGCCGTGAGTGCTCCAACCCGACAACATGTCGTATGCCGGGAAATCATTGATTGTCCACAAGACCGCGGCCTTTAAATTAAAATTTTGCTTCCGATGACAATCATAAGTGACAGCTCCCTCAGTCCACAATGTTTTCAATTCATCTATCAAGGGTCTGAGAAATATGTCAATTTCTTTTCGCGAACCCTTAGGACCCAGAATAATCATCGAAAAATAAATTAATTCATCTTTCATGCACATTGACAGTGGCAAATTATAAACTGTCAGCAGCACTGGCCAAACTGAATAAGGAGTTGCAGAATGTCCAAACGGATTAAAACCATCTGTGCACAATCCCAATCTGATATTTCTAGTATCCCTAGCAAATGAAGGATAACATGTATCCAAATGTTTCCATGCTTCACTGTCAGATGGATGAGTCATTACTGTATCATCACGACTTCTTGCATGCCAACTCATGTAGGGGGCTGTCTTTTCCAACATGAATAATCTTTGAAGCCTCGGTGTTAGTGGAAAATACCGAAGCACCTTAAACGGAATATTTTTCTGTCGGACCGATTTCTTCTCCTTGTAACGAGGGTGTTGACATAGAGGGCATTTATCCAACTACACATTTTCTTTATAATATAAAATGCAGTTATTTTGGCACGCGTGTATTTTTTCGTACCCAAGCCCCAATTTTCTCATTAGCTTTTTAGTCTTATAAAAAGTTGGCTCAAACTTGTTATCAGTAGGCAGCATTCCATTAATCAATCCAGCAATCCGATCATACGCAACTCCGCTGATATTACAATCGGCCTTGATGTTTAAGAGTTGTGTCATTGCTAAAAACCTAGTGTATTTAGGACAATTCTCATTCAAAGGTTCATCGGCAGCTTTCAACATCTCGTAAAATTTTGCAGCTTCTTTATTCGGTAATTCAATCTCTACCGCCGTTTATACTTCGGTGATATCAACCGTTGTAGTATCTGGTGGGACTGATGTCTGAAGAACTGGCCGATCAACATTATCATTCAGGTGGAATTGACCCCCAAGACTATCAAGTATCATAGTTCTATAGGGATTACATTGACCGGATGAAGAAGCACCAGCAGAGGAAGATTCACCATATGTCTGAACGACAGGATTGCTCGACGTCCCGACTTCGCGTGACTCCCCGTGACAAGTCCATAGAAAATATCTTGGTGCAAATCCTTTGGTATATAGGTGCAGAGTGACAGTCTCCCGATCCAAAAATCGTCCATTCGAATAAATGCGGCACGGACATCGGATTTGATCACCCATGCTAACGAAATTCCGATTCGAATAGGCGAAATTTAGAAAGTACGTTACGCCTAATCGAAACTCATTCGTTAAAGCTCCACGATCAAGACGTCGGTACATCCAACTTCGATCAGCCGACATGATTCTGTCAATCAATCACAATTTCTTTGGTTAATGTCTTTAGTTGAGATTGTCCTATTCCATTCGGGATTTTGGTTATTCGTACTGCACTTACGTTTTTATTTTAATTGTTAACTAATTATTCTAAATTTCAGCAGCATCTCCCTACAGTTCTCCGAATACGCATATCATCTGGGCGCGTATCGGAGAACAAGAGAGATGTTGCTGAAATTTAGAATAATTAGTTAACAGTTAAAATAAAAACGTAAGTGCAGTATAAATAACTATATTCCCAAATTGTCCAATCAGGGACAATTCAAGAATTGTACGTCGTATAAAAGATCATCTACTTCTTTTACACGAACATACAATCCCCGAACGCCTAAGGTTTTGCTAAATCATATCCGACTCGTCGATGCGTACGTGAAACATATCAACTCGTCGGATGGATGATTATTTTCTAAATGTTTCGAGACAGTTCGAGTCCATATTGGACGATTTCGGCGCGCGTCCGAAGTGGATGATTCCGGCGCGCGTCTGAAGTGGACGATTCCGGCGCGAGTCCGAATTGGACGATTCCGGCACGCGTTCGAAGTGGATAATTCCGAAATTAATCTAAACCCTAAAAATTATTCTAACAAATTAAATAATTAATCTAAATAATTAATCTAAATAATTAATCTAAATAATCAATCTAAATAATTAATTAACAATTAAAAAACAATAATAAAATATTATTAAACTACAAATTCCGGCGCCGGAGTTAGGTGGACTCCGGCGCCAGCGTACACTGGCCGGACACACTGTCCGGCCAATGTACAAGGTCCGGCGGCGGCCATCGGCCGACCGCCGCCGGCCGAAACCCTATTTTTAGGGTTTCGGTCGGATTTTCTACCGGCCGCAACGGGAAGAGACGGCAGCCGGAGGGCACATACCTGACAGTGTCGGCAGCAGCGGGAGGCATCGTCGGCGTCGTCGGCGTCGGCAGCGGCGGCGAGAGGAAGGAGAGGAGGCGGCGGCGACAGCAGCGGGAGGAAGAAGGGGGGCGGGCGCGATCTGCGACCTATATAAACTTATCAGCAACGGCTCACTCGCCCATTAGAAAGCCGTTGCTGATAAGTTATCATCAGCAACGGCTCACTTGTCCGTTAGCAAGCCGTTGCTAATAAGTTATCATCTGCAACGGCTCACTTGTCCGTTAGAAAGCCGTTGCTGATAATTAACATCATCAGCAACGGCTCGCGTGTCCGTTAGAAAACCGTTGCAGATACAACATATCTGCAACGGCTCGAGCGGCCGT
This sequence comes from Canna indica, assembly GCA_034359265.1. Classification (NCBI taxonomy): domain Eukaryota; kingdom Viridiplantae; phylum Streptophyta; class Magnoliopsida; order Zingiberales; family Cannaceae; genus Canna; species Canna indica. The sequence goes on from CP136891.1 coordinate 38,585,320, forward strand.
AAGAATGCCGTTGCAAATAGCAACGGCTTGAGCGGCCGTTGCTGATAGCCGTTGCTGAAGACCAAGTTTCTAGTAGTGGTTGTTCCAAGGGGTGTATCGGAGATTGAAGAAGGGGATCTCACAGAGCTGTAGCATCTTGCGCTAACCAAATTTTGTGTAGTCACTACTCCTGAAAAGGTGTTCGTGAGATTCCTAGGCTGATCTACAGAGGGGCAGGCCGGATCTGCTTGAAGGTATCTTCTGGTGAGCCGATAAAGATATGAAAAGTATGACTTGATGCACTTTATCTTTTAGGTGCAAAGATAAAAATATGTCAACGAATAGAACATTTTCTAAGAAATGGAGAGATGAAGGTACGATAGTGTAAGATATTCCTCATTAAGGAAAATAAAAACCAAAGAATAACTGATACAACATAAAACAGCAAACCTTTCTGAACAATAAATATCTTTCAAAGTTGACAAATGTTTCAAATAAATGGAAAAAATAAAATGCTAGATAACAATATTGATTATTAAAGTATAACAAATAAAAGAATTTGACCAATTAGACAAATATCATAATTAGGGAGCTAATAGTTCTTAAGCCCATGAGGAAGCTAAATAAAAATTATCAAAGAAAAGCTTTGCAGCAACCTCTCTTTATGGATCTCTTTGATTTAGATACAAGCTTTTACTCTCTTATTGAGGGACCTAAAGAAAATACTTATATATTGGAGATAATACAAGCTTGGTAATTTCATGTAAGAGAGGAAAAAGGAAAAGGTGTATTAATATTCTAGTAGCAAACAATACCGCATATAATGCATCGTTACCCTTCAAGAAACCTTGAAGGGTTCCATCAATAGGATCAAGCACCTACACCAAAGGATATTGTTGGATTTAGTAAAAAGATAAGCACCTAATTTTTCAATGAAGTTAATAAGAAAATTCAACAAATAATATCCTACAAGATACTTGAAAATTAGAAGCTATTACTTAACATACCCAATAGGTTGTTGGGTGTGCATCAAAAGAGACTGAATTCTTCCCCCCTCTATCAATAGCCTCCAACACAACGTCAGCAGTCAAAGGATCATCAGAACCAGTAGTTTTATCAGCTACTGCAGTCAACACAAAATTCACAAGGTAATTACCATCATAAGCATCAATTGTCTGCACTCCAGAATTTGACCTTAAGAACCCAAAATCCTCTTCAGCCACATAAGTATCAAAAAAATAACCTCATGCATGAAACAACATAGAACATGAAAGATCAGTCAATGGCAAAAATTTAGATTTAAATCACCTTGTCCTAAACAAGCACAATCACTGAACTTTTACCATTTGAACCAAAGATAATAATTTTGAGATCCTTACCTTTCCACACACAGAAATATCAAGCGAGCATGGGAAGATCAGGTGAGATCAAGAGTGGTGAGTTTGTTGAAATGGGAGGCATCGCCGGGGGTCGGAGACGAGCAGTGGTGGGTTCGTCGCTGGGAGCGGGAGACGAGAAGTGAGGAGGGAAGGGCACGGCGTGAGATCAAACGAGAACAACTTCGGGTTTGCTGGAAGGGGAGGCATCGCCGGGGGGCAAGAGAGGAGCAGTGGCGTGGGGTATGTTGAAATCAGAGGCGTCGCCGGGGGTCGGAGACGAGCAATGGTGGGTTCGTCGCCGGGAGCGAGAGACGAGAAGTGAGGAAGGGAAGGGTACGACATGAGATCAAGGAGAGCAACGTCGGGTTTGCTGGAAGGGGAGGCGTCGCCGGGGTGGGAGAGGAGCAGTGGCGGGTTCGTCGACTGGAGTACGAGACGAGCAGCAAGGGCAGGACAAGGAAGGCGGGGAAGAAAAATTTGGGAAAGGGAGGGGGAAGAAAATTTTTGGAAGGGCACGAGAAAGAGAGGCAGGGAAGAAAGAAAATTTGAGGGTAAGTGTCGACTATGAAAATTAAATTTACTGGGTTAAGTGACCGGCTTAATTAGAAAAGGTTGAAAAATAAAATGTAAAGAAAATAAAATAAAATAAATATAAATTGGTCGGTTTAATTACCAACGGATTTTTTATCTGTCGATAATTTTGTTGGTAATACCAACAAAATTTATCTGTCAGTAATAAATCCGTCGGTGATAATCTATGTTCTTGTAGTGGTTAACTGAAAAAACCGATTCGGTTCCGGACCGGTTTTCAAGTTAATTGAATTTTTTTTTCTCACCCCTAGTCGGGGGTACATGAGGAGGTCACGGGTATTATAAGTTAGAGGTTTTTTAGTCATGGGATAGATAAAATTGAGGGAATTATTTTTGTCGGCCAAAAAAGAAGAGAAAAACTTTTTGCCAAAAAATTTATTTATTTTTAATTATTTTACCATCAATGGCACACGTAATTTGTCACAATAAATAGTTCTATATCTATGGCTAATATATTGTCACAAATATTTGCCATAAAATATCGTGACAACGTTGTGGCAAAAATATTGCCGCAAACGCTTGCCACAAAATATTGTGACAAACTTGTGGCAAAACGTTTGTCGCAAATTCTTGCCACGGTAGAATATTTTGAATTAGTGGCAAAACCTGTTATCATAAATTTAAAAAATTATAAAATTTGAACGTTGACTCAATTATTAGTGGCAAACATAGTGGCAAAATTAGAAAAATTATCATAAATAGTTTGAACTTATACTTTTAATCATAAAAATAATTTTACCATAAATTTCATCGTAAATTATATATTTTGTGATCAATTGTTGTTGGTCATCGTAAAATTTTGCCATTAATTTTTTTTTTTTTTTTTTAAATGAGTGAAGCACTGAAAAGTCACCACCAAACTTCTTAGACTGTGCAACACATATATGATGCACTAGTAATGAATGCACAACTGGTATTTAATGTACATTTCGCTTCAAGTCACCACCAAACACGTGTTTGGCAATCTCATTTCACTTCAAGTTTAAGACACTAAAGACAAATCTTTGAAATGACTCAAGAGTACGTACGTAGTACTACTATTCCATGATATCAAGGCCACGTTTTGTGGGTATTATTCTTGGATGCAACATTTGATCTTTCCTTATCTTTACTCCTTGTGCTCAACAGTACAAATAACATTGGTTGCACAAAAAGTCAGCAATTTGGTTAGCTACCGACCACTACATAATTAGATTTGTCTGTTGCCATGCAAGATTGTATGTTCCTTGACTGACAAGATCCTAGAACAATCTAGTTCAGTGTTTAGTTGACTTGAGAGTTAGTTCTGTTTATTTGCTTTTTATTTGTCAGGATGAAGTTGAAGTTGTGTGGTGTATTTTCTGGACTATATACACTAGGGGTGAGTTTGGACTGGACGGGTTAGGATTTAATATATTTCGGTCTCGTTATGATTTTGAGTTAGGGGCGTAATTATATATTTTGGTTCTGGTTCGAATATGAAGTATTCCGATAATTTATCTCGTCCCGAGATTTTTTAGGATGAGACTGAAACGTTCCAAATTTATTAAAAAAAAATTTCATACAAAATAAAAATAATATCTTCATTAAGTAATTAATAGTGTTGTATTACAACATCTCAAAATATTAATATTACTTGTATCATAAATCGGACCGAGCCGGGACAATCTCATTTTTTTTATACCGTCCAGGTTTTTAATCGGGACGAACATATTTGTCCCGGTCCTGTTCTGATTTTAAATTTGGATGAAATTTTACTAAAATTTTTAGATTAGACCAGACTAGAACGATCGAAACGTCCCAACCGTACTCACCCCTAATATACAGCTCCAGTGTAGAAGTGGTAATTATAAGGGATACCAAACTGCTTCATCCGCTGTAAAGAGAGGGAACCATGCATGTTCAATCTTAGAATTTGACTTGGTATTTGCTTCAAATGCTAAACAAAGTAATTAAATACTAGAGATGTTCAGCTAAAGAGAGGATTAGCGAGAATATTTATAATTCCAATAGCCTTTTCGAGTGGATGGGAGAATCATTAAATGTGTTATTCTTCTCATATCCGACAGTGTTGGCAATGAGTTGATCCCAAGGTGTTAATCGAGTGGCATGATTGAAAAAAAAAGAGGATGCGGTAAACTGATCCAGGTATATTTCCGCAAGCTAGGATCGAAACCCAATACCACTTGAAAAATGAAATAAGAAATGTTAATCCGATGAAAATAAAATGCAAAGTTTAACTTGGTATATATGGAGACAACAATGTCAATGGTGAGAGGATAATAAATCCTTTTACGATTTAGGGTGGGTATAATACAGTGAGCATCTCCCTGAGCTATATATTAATTAAAATACTTGCAATGAGCAATAGCACCAAACTATCAACTAATAATAATAGGAGAGAGAACACTTCTTTGCCTAAAAGTCAAAAACATAGGAGCACAGAACATAGAAACAAAGGCACGAGCAGTAAAATATATAGTTACAGCGGCGATTTCAAGGTTTACCTTCTCCTTAATTCGTGCGACGAATATGGTTGGAGTTTGTCCCACCCTAAATTCAATATGATCGGCCAAGGTACGGCACGTATCCCAAAATCTAATCTCAAAACAAATTATGCATAAGTAATGAACTCAAACATTTTATGACATTTAAAACTTAAAGAAAAAAATCAAATTCTAAAACAAACTCAACCACTAATTAAAAATAATGCTAAATGTTTAATTTATTTTTAAAATTTTAAAGTCTCAACAAGGACACCCCAAACTAAGAAAAATACGGAAACCAAATAACTGAGTCTACATGACTCAACAACATAAAATGACTGGACTCAGTATCCTCCTCGATCACGACATGTTACGAGATCAGCTGCTCCGCCACCACCAGCCGTGCTACTGCACTCTGGTACCTCTCTGATCTAGCTCAGGTGCTGCAAAATAATAGTAATGAGGAGTAAGTCCAATTAGAACTTAGTGAGCAGATCAGTACTGAATTCACCAAATCAATCATCATGCATAAAAATACAAATAGCTGATATATAATTGTAAGACCTGAAAAAAATTTCTAATATAAAAATCTATTTTGGTGCAGCGCGCCGGACCGGGGGTTAGTCGGGTCGAGCCACGGAATCGCCTCGAGTAGAAGGTATAACTCAACCTATGAAAGTATGAAGTTTAAATTGGTTAAATGGTTATTTCTTTTTATGCATTAGATGTCTTATTTTAGTCGAGTTCGACTCGTGCATACGGATAGAATCAGAGCCTGAATCGGAATCAGATTGAGTTGAGTAGAGGCTAAGTCATTTAGAGGGGCAAATGGGTCATTAGTGGATGAGGGAATAAAATCCCTCATCACGAGCCGTGCGGCTCATCTTAGAGTCGCACACAGTCCGAGCAAGAGAGAGAGAGAGAGAGAGAGAAGAGATCTTGGTCGGCGCCAGAGATCGTGTCATCGTTTGAAGGTTCGAGATCGCTAACGTCCACCCTTCTTCTTCCTTAAACAAGGTGAGTGATTACTATGATTGTGAAGGGAGGCGAGTGGCCGACCCTGTGGATCTTGAGATCGGGTTTCTCCCCGAGTTGTTTTGTCGATCGACGTGTTCTCTCGAGTTGGAACTTAAACGATCTGTGCACCTGCGATTTTATGTTTTCAAAACGTGATTATTTTGCATTTTTATGGGCTGGTCGAGTCAAGAAAAAAGGGGAAAGGTCATGCCGAAATTCTCCCCAATTTCCTCGCTCGTCTTGCAACTCATGATACGATCCATGTTCGTTAAATGGTTGATTCTTGATTCGATGCTTGCATAGTCGTCGTAATCATGGCCACCTTACTTGAGGGCTCAGTCGAACAGGGGGTTACCCTGCTTGAGTCAGCCGAGCAAGGGCAAGGGTGGAAGATGTACGTGGACTGCTCGAATTAATGTGCTTGATTTCGGGTTATGTTATCTTGATTCATACCTACTTGCTTATAGATATGTTGAAATTATATTATATGATTAATGTTGTTTCATCTTAGGGATTGTTGCAACTAATGATATGTATTTTCATGATTTTGGAAATGTTCTTGCTAATGCATACATGGATAGGATGGTTATGGTATATGAATCATAGTAAAGGTTTCATTAATTGTCAAAGATTATATTCAATCGTTGTTATGTATATATTGCATGTTCCTTATCGGTTAAATTAATGGAATGTATCCTCCTTCATCCGGCTCTCATGTGATAATTGTGGCTCATGATTAATTTAGGTAAATGTCGTTGACAATGGTAGGCCGAGTACTCATTTATAGTCGGCAAGTTCTAACAACCTAGCAAGAATGGTCTCGGTACCTAGTGGTGACATTTATCCTAGAGACAAGGTACACTTACTAGGTTCTACACCTAGGGAAGTAGGGTGACCCTAGGGGGAGGGTCGGACATAGGCAACGCCCGTAAAGCAAAAACACAGAAAAACTTGCACAACTTGGTTCTGGTTGTGATTGAGATGGTCTACTAAGGAGTGTCATTAGCCGAGCGGCTACCACACGACTCAGCGATTTATAGGGTCTTGAGATTGCACCAGCGGGCCCGCTAGGTGTTAGACCCGAGTGGTGAAGGGTCTTGAGATTTCGTCAGTGGGTCACGCTGACGGTAGACCCGAGTTGGGTGGGACTAGCTATCCTTAATCCAGAGGATTTCTAAGGCTAGTGGCCATCCTAGTCGACGGATCCGAATCATGAAAGTTCTAATTGAGATACCCTTAGGGGCTGGTTTTGGGTAGGCCGACTGTCCTGGTTACTTAGAGGGAAGAATCGAACTTTCCATATATATTTTAGGCCATTAGTGGCCGAGCTAGTGAAATGGATAAGGGCCCGAGAGACCGGTTCACCCATTCTTATGTCTTGGCAAACTGGTTAGCTTCTATGGTGTGATCATATTTAATTTCCTTATTTGTGTCATACCTTGTATATGTTATCTTGTCGAGGTTTAAATGGAGGTTCGAAAGAATCGCTCACTGAGTTCCTCGCGAACTCACAGTTTATTTATTTTTGTTTTGCAGAGCTCGACTAGTGAGGTATGACTTGGTGGCATGGCGCGCAGGAGGGCAGATGTGGGTACGGATCTCGTAGCTGGCAGTTATTAGTCGTAGTCGTGTTCGAGTAGAGTCGGAGTATGCACTGTGTTGTTTTATGTAAAACATTGAGATGTGTCTTTGAAAACTTTTAAATGGTTACTTTCAAACTTGTGATGTATCCGAATTTGTTTTGGTTAAACTGTTTTCAATCATCTAATAAAGTTGGGTACTATTGCTTTGTTTATGATTTTCGATGTCAGTCTCTTGTGTTTTCATGAGTTGTAGGCTTCGGGGTACCAACACGTACCCTGGCCGGTCACGCGTACGCCGATTTGGGGCGTGACAATAATGAATAACAACGTCAGAAGAAATCAGCAATAATATATCCACAACTCTATGCATGAAATCAACATCCGTCAACAAATACAAAATATCTTTAATAATGATGGAACAAGCATCAGTAACACATCCACCACTCCACTCATATCCACAGCAATAACTATAAGCATCCATCAATAAGTATAAGCATATCCACAGCAATAAAATAGGATGGATGCAACACCGTAATCATATGCATGCAATGCAATACCTCAATCATATGCATGCTCCTCGGACCCGTCAGTTCCACATAGACACATAAGATAGGTAGACGGGTGGCCGCCGAATTACCACCCAGCTCAATGTCGTCTCTTTAATTTGGGGCATGCCCTCCCCTCACCAACACTGGTTCTTCCGAGCTAGCCTATTGGGGCATACGTTCCCCTCATCTACTCAGGTCTCCGGACTGGCTCTTTGGGATATGATCTCCCCTCACCAGTCGGACTTCCGAAATAAGGCCAACGTTATCTCTTTGGGGCATACCCTCGCCTCACCAGCGAGGCTTCCAGGAAATGCAACAAGCACATCACAACACCATACACGCAGTATATAAGCATAAACAAGATGTGCTATCAACAAGTAATAAAAGGTATGTCAAGTGCATACCTCATCCTCCACCTCCTCCTACCATACATCACAACCACATACGAATATATATGTAAAAATAGTGCTCATAAATTATGAATGATCAGCACAAATAAACAATCATAAAATAGAATTATAGCACTATAAGAAATGATACACGTGTATCATGAAAGCAGTGCAAAAAGAAACTCCAACTGTAAATTAATGGACTAGAACAACAGGATAAAATAACTCGTCATAAGAATCATTGATCTAGGATAAGATTCACCCCATTAGCTACTATATTCATGAATCATCTCAGATTGAACCATAAAAACATATAAAATATGATTTTTCAGCTTGGCACGCAAAACGAGGCATTGATCACCTACTGCCCTCAAAATTTAGAGGTCTGATAGCAAAACATACATCGCCAATGAATCCAAAACGTCGATTAAGTGAAATTTCATATATAACATGAATATTTTTGCTAACCTTAAAGCCTCCAAATAATTATTTAGAATAATAGAAGAATTATCTTAAATTTATTTAATAAATCATTGTTACGAACAAATATAACAGTGTTACAATCAATAAATCAATAATGAAATCTCAGCCCTTCACCCAAGAATGATGCAATCTCAGCCCTCTACTTAACATAATGCAATCTCAACCTTACATCTAACCAAATGCAATCACAACCCCTTATTTAACATGATGCAATCTCAGTCTTACATCTAACCAGATGCAATCATTGCTCTCCATCTACATAATGTAATCACAGCCTTACATCTAATCAGATGCAATCACAGTCTTACATCTAACATGATGCAATCACAGTCTTCAATCTATCCCGATGTAATCTCAGCCTTCCATATATCATGATGCAATCATAACATTACATCTATCCTAATGCAATCCCAGCCTTTCATCTATCAAGATGTAATCACAGTCTTATATCTATCCTGATGCAATCTCAGCCTTCTATCTAACATGATTCAATCACAGCCTCCATCTACATGATGCAATCTCAGCCCTTCGTTTAAAACACATCATCTTCCTCATCCAACTAGGGTTTCTCCACCCCCAAACCCAGCAACCACCACCCCTTCACCAGCCGTCGTCGGCTGTCGGCAATGATGGTGCCGACGCCGACACTGACGTTGGTGCCTGCTGACGCACCGTTGCCACCATGCGGCGATGGCGGCACCTCACGCGGCGCGACTGCCCGTGCATGGCAGCGATGCCACGCCGGGCGTCGCTGCCGCTGCGGCGCCTCACCGGGCGCCGACCGGCAGGCTACACAGAATGGAAAAGAAAAAGAAAAAAAAGAAAAAGAAGAAGAAGATATATATATATATATATATATATTCCAAAATGGGTAAACAATAAGAAACGATCAATCCAACCTTCGTTCTGATACGAGAAAATGCGTCAAAAATCGACGAAAAACCCCGAGACATGATAACAACGACATGAATCAAGAATTAGAGAAAAAAAGGCCTAAATCCACTAACCGAACAAAGAGAAAATGAAAGGAAAAGACGTGGAGGACCTTCCCCCGATCGACACCGACGAACTCGCGAAAATTCAGCTCCAACGGCTCCTTCTCCTCGATGGCACCCTCTCTCTTCTCTCTCCTTTGCCTCAAGTGACGTGTGGCTAAAACCCCTGGCCGCACACCCCAGGGTCTAATTTATAGACACTGGTTGGGTCCAAATGACCAAAATATCCCAACCCGCTATCCGACTTAAACATCACATAACTCACCTATTCAAACTCCTATTCGAGATCCGATTGCACCGCTAAATTCGCCTCGAGATCTTCTATCATCCTAGCATGCTAAATCACAAAGATAAGACAAATAAAATTTTTCTCAATTTTTCTACATTAAATACTTACTCGAGTCTAATCCCGAAGCTTCCCGCCAATCCGTGTTAATTAGGGCCCACGATCTCCCGCTAAAAAATAAAATATTATTATTAATATTTTTGGGTATTACAGAGTTGAGTTGGAGAAGATGGTCGATCTTCTTCTTTGCGAGGCTATTGTTAAAGGCAAACAGGGGGTGCTTGAGCTTCTCCTCCTTGAGGCCATTGATGTTCGAGTCAAATAGGTAGGGGTGAGCATCGATTCAGTTCGGTTAATAACCGAATCGAATCATCGGTTAACCGAATCGAACCGAACCAAAAGAAATATTTTAACCGTTTACCGAACCGAAAAAATTTGGTTAATTCGGTTCGGTTAACCAAATTTTTGGGTCGGTTCGGTTAACCAAAAATATTGAAAAAATAACCAAAAAACACATTTACTAAGACTCAAATCCAAGCAAGTAAACAACCAAACTTTAACTTCATAAGTCTCTAACCATCTTAGCAAACTCCATTACCAATGTATTTCTAACTAACACATATTATATATATAGTCAAATATAAAATAAATAATATTACACATGCATTAGGATTTGAACTTGGGCAAGTGAAAGACTTAAAGTTATACTTAACCACCAAGGCAAATACATGATATGAATTTTATTATATATATATATATATATATATATATATTTGGTAAATTTGATTAAAATCATTTTTTTTGGTAAATTCACCGAACCGAACCGAAATCCCAAACAAAATTAACCGAAAATCGAAGCGAAATAATTCGGTTCGATTAATTCGAGTTCGATTCAGTCGATTTTGGTTCGGTTCCGATGAATCGAAGAATCTTGCTCACCCCTACAAATAGGAGGTGATCCAGCTTCTCCTCCATGAGGCTATACTATTGAAGACAGATTATGAGAAGGGTTAGCTCTGTGCTATAACAAACTATACTTCACCCGAGCAAGGAGAAGGTGAGGAGATATCAACTCATGATTTTTTCTTTTAACAAAGATAGAAATTCATAACAGTAATTTCTCAGATTCAAATTTTGAGAAGGGAAAATTTTTAAAAGCGGATTTAAAGTTTTAAAATTTCCCAAATCAGAATTGAGTGAATCAGATACTTATTTTACCTCTGCCTAAAGTTTAGAGACTTTGGTAATATATATATATATAATATAATATAAAAAATATAAAAAAATAATTTAAATTTATAAGATATTTTTTGTAATAAAAAATTATTAAAGAATAAAAAAAATATTTTTCAAACTCTCTAATGTATTAAATATTTTTTTTGCATAAAGTCTATAAATTTAAATTTAAATTAAAAATTATGAAATATTTTGATGTAAAATATTTTTTTGAATCATAGTATCTATTTTGTATCATTAAAAAATTATTTCTTGAATTCAAATATTTTTTTAAAAAAATTATGAAGTTATTATAGACTTTGCACAAAAGTCTCTAATGAGTTAGAAACTTTTGTTTATAATAATTTTACAATTATAAAAAATAAAATTTAATTCACAAAAAATATATATGTGATATAAAAGACGCTGTCAAAATATTTTGGATAAAAAATATTTTATTATTTTTAATTAAAAATTAGTTTTATAGACTTTGGGCAAAAGTCTTTAATGCATTAGAGACTTTTGCCCAAAGTCTATAATAGTTTTATAATTCAAAAAAAAATTAATAAAATATTTATTAAAAAATATAAAAGATGTGTTGTGGTTCAAAAAAATATTTTTTTATCAAAATATTTCATAATTTTTAATTTAAACATAGATTTATAGACTTTGTGCAAAACTCTCTAATGAATTTGAGAGTTCGAAAATATATTTTTTTAGACTCTAACACTTTATTTTTATTATAACTTTTTTTTTATGAATTAAAATTATTATTTTTATATATTTATTTAATTTTTAATAAAGTCTAATTAATTAGAAATTTTGGCCTAGGGGTAAAATGAGTATCCAATCCACTTAATTCTGATTTTGAGAATTTTGAATATTTAAATTCGATTTTAGAAATTTTTCGTTCCCAAAATTCAGATCTGGAAAATTGTTGAATTCATAATAGGTGATCATGACCATACTAAGATTTGAACCCTAGATCTCTAAACAATATATATACAAGAAGTTGTTATTAACTGTGCAACATTTTGGATATTTCCTACGAATCTAGGGTTCAAATCTTAATATAATCATCTATTATAATTTTTTATCTTTATTTAAAAAGAGAATTTGAGAAGGATCTCAAAACGAGCAGTCGTACACTCGTACGTGCTCGTCCCCATTGCCTCTTATCAATCCCGGATCAATTTATGAATTTTATCGTAATTTAATCTAACTTTTCAAATTTTCCTAAGTCAATCAAGAATGTGCGCTAAATGAATATATTAGAACAAACACATTATAGCAACAATTTTTTTTTAATATAATCATGCTACAAGATTAAATCACAAGATAAAAAGCATAAGTATCATAAACAATGCTAACAGATGTTTACAGTGGTTTGGTTTCTAATAAAATCTGCATTCATTATCTACCGTACTTAGGAATTCAAACTTTTTACTACTATACTAATAGTTATATATAGGGATCTCAATGGAGTAGAACGGGTACGGGGTGCCTACCCGCTATTTGCCCCGTGAAATAAATGGGTACCCGTTACCCGTTTATTTTTCGTGGGTATCAAAAATAGATACCCATTTAATTACTCGCGGGGGGACGGATACCCACGGGTATTGGCGGGTACCCATGACACTTTAAAAAAATATAAATTACAATATTTTTATAACATTTTAACTATTCAAGTATTTTGATAATAACTTCAAGTATAACAATTTTATTTTGATAAACACAACATTTTGATAACATCATCATCATAAGGTTTTAAAATATAAAGTATATGAGTATTGAATTAGGTTAGAGTTTTTTTAGTATATGTACAAAGGGTAATATTGTAATTTAGTAATTTTTACGGATACGAGTATTCGCGGGTACGGATACTATAATACTCGTACCCGCCCCATATAATAAACGGGTAAAAAAAATTATCCGTGAAATACCCGCGGGTAGAAAACTATCCTCATATCCGTCATAAATGGGTAAATATCCGCGGATACCCACCTAAATGGATAATATTATCATCCCTACTTATATACTTGGATTTACACCAATTGAGAAAGACTACCAAGCAAAATACAAGATCAACTTAGATCTCAAACAATTACAAATTAATTAAAGTAACCAAATCAATTACAGAACATGGTTAAATAAAATGAGTGAAGGAACATACAATCATTCGAAGATTTTGCACATCTAAAATTAGGATTTAAAGAGAGTGGGGTAACAAAATGATTTTGAGAGGTTGGAAATAATCTTTTGTATAGAGGGAGAGATCAAAATCTTTGGTTTTAGAAAGATTACAATTATTTTAAAAATAACCATCATGGATTCAGTCGACCAAACATTGGACGAACATCATTTAAAAACATACTATATTGAAACAAAAAGAATCCATAGAGTATTGATCGATCCTCATGTCGATTGTTAGTTTATCAAAATTCAGCCAAGTTTAGGTATCAAATGTTCAACAATAATTTTAGGTTTTGGATATCACTTTGATCTACATGATGCATAAAAATCCTAAAAAATTATTCAAATACAATATAAAATATTTAATAACATAAATGCGCAAAAAAAAATTTGTCATGAATTTTTGAAGTCTATCAACTAGCATGTAGAGATGAACAATTTGTATCATTTTCACTTTTGAATTTTGAACTTGTTCTTGCCTGAGGATCGAAGTAGTCTGGTCCGGCTCGATGTCTCTCTTAGTCAGATGCAACTTTATCTGATGGGGGAGGGGGGGACCCGCAAAAGACACACCAACGCTCATGTTAGTGGGACTCCAAGGTGATGATAATAAAAAATATAACTTAGGGTACTTGAGGTGTGCCATGTCTTTATTTATTGCAGGTGGAGATGATGACGCTGTCGGACAATCTCGCGGGGTATTACTCAAAATGGGTCGAGACTACTCCGGAGATAAGAAAAAATGGCCGAGTGGCCAGGTGGAGCCCTCGGGCGGAGCCGTCTGGTCTAGCTTGAGTCAGGTTTGAGAGTATGGCCGAGTGGAGCCCCTAGGCAGAGCCGTCTGGTTTGGCTCAAGTTTGGTTGTAGGGCGCTGTTGTTGGTGAAATGGTCACACTAGAGGGGGGTGAATAGTGTGTTATCTAAATCTTTCGTCTAATTTTGATTTTAATCGTTTCTTAAATTACTTAGGCAATTCACAATTGTACGACTAAATGCGAAAGCGAGTAATAAAGATAAGCAATACGATACAGAAACGATTAATTAGTTATCAATACCTACTCCACTACCTAATCACCCCGCTTAGGATTTTTAAACTAGTTTAACTAGATTAATTAGTTTCCTTACAATGAGGATTTTACACCGGAAAGTCTCCGCTCTCAAATCGAAGGCACTTCCACACACTACTAGAAAAATGGTCATCAGCAACGGTTGATGCCGTTGCTGAGCCGTTGCTGAAGAGAATCAGCAACGACCGAGCCGTTGCAATAGAGCCGTGACAGAAAGTCGCGTTGCTGATGACTTAGCAACGGATCAGCAACGGCCGCTCGGGCCGTCGCTCAAAACATTATCAGCAACGGCCACTCGGGCCGTCGCTAAAAACATTATCAGCAACGGTTTTGCCACAGACCCAGAGCCGTTGCTGATAAGATTAATAGTAACGGCCGCTGAGTCCGTAGCAACACCGTTAGTAAAACTCCGTCGCTAAGCCGTTGTTGTAGGTCATCAGCAACGGCTTTCGATACACTTTTAGCAACGGCTTTCCCACGGACGCCCGTGGGAAAGCCGTTGCTGATGAAGTATACCTGCAACCAGAAAATTTGAAAATTTCAAATTTCCATTAATACATTGATACATTTATCTGATACATAACTCACACACCCATACCCTCATACACACATTCATTCACACATCACAAACACCTCATACACATTCATTCACACATCACAAACACACCAAGATATACATCAAAACAATTATATTTATATTCATAATTATCCACGATAGTATAAAAACAATTCAAATGCAAAATTGAAGTATCAATATCCAAACAAAATAAGTTAAACAAGTTCAATATCCAAACAAAAATCTCACGATCACGATGGAGGATGGTCTGGATTATATGGCGGGGTCTGGAGCGCTTGAGTGTACACCGGCGTGGACTGACTCGAGGACGATGGATTAGATGATGCCGAAGAGATGACTGCTTCGGGATGACCTGACAAGTTGCGTAGCATAGCTTCTATATTCGCCATCGTCTGACTCTGACGCTCCATCATCTGAGTCTGACGCGCGACCGTCTCCTCTAGTGTCCTTATCCTATTACTATGATCATAACTGGATCTAGAGGTGGACGGCCGCTCACCAGCGACCGGAGGGGTCGGTGCCCCAAGTGGCCCTAGTACGGCTCGCGCATGACCACTATCTGCGAAGCCATATACGCGGCCATGGTCCCAGCCACCTGCGGCCTCGACCCACGATGCTGCGTCAAAGTCCTCGGGGGTACCCCCGCGCTGCACCACCGTGTGGCTGTAGGTCTCCTACTCGAGTTTGATTTTTTGTTTAATATTTATCATAAAACTTAAATTATAAATATATAATGAATAATTTAAACAAATATATAATTACCATAATGTATGCAGCGCGGTTATGGATGTACTCCCCCGTCCCATGTGCTCGACGGTGAGTCCGCTCAAACACCGCCATCGGGGAGGGTCGCTGGACAGTCCCGTCATCCGACACCGTCGTCTACATTTACAAAATAAATACATTAATTAGTACACATAATAACAAATAAAATATATAATTAAAAGATATACTTACCATACGGTTTGCGTGCACTGCAAATGCAACAGAGCCGCCGGTGTGACGCGCTGCTCCTCCCGACATGCGATTTCTAGCCGCATTCCGAGAAACCTCCTGCCATCGATCCGTCGACCATATCCCCACGAGCTGGTCCCATATATCCGGAGTAATCCAACCGGGGCCGTATCCCCGAGTCTCCGCGATGTTAGTGGTCCCAGCTCGGGCCATCGCTTGGGACCGAGCCTGCCCCAGCTGCCCGTTGTACCTTGCTCGGGAAATAGCCTCATAGGCAGCGTAAATGAAGGGCCTCTGGTCCTCGGCCCATGTATAGCGAGCCTGCAAAATAATAATATCAGTACCAATATTAATATATCATCATGCATGTAAAAAATAATAATAATACGTGCCTCAAACTCGTGCCATAACATGTCGACGTGCTCGCTAGGCACGTGAGACCACGTAGGCCATGCCCCGTGCATGTATCGTCGAATAGTAGAAGAAATGCTCCTCGACACTTCTTCTTGCTCGAACCTGCACAACAAAAATAAATTTTAATATTATATTATGATATAATGAATTTGTAATGATTCATAATTCATGATATATTACCGCTCCCCAATCACGCTAATCAATCTACGTGACTCTGTGGCTGGTGGAGGCTGCCACCTGTTCGGCCCGCGTGGCCGCCTACGTCTGGATGTACTAGCCTCGGCAGTATCATCCTCATGAGGATCAGCAACAGGAGGATCAGCAGCATGAGTAAGTGCTGGAGTCTCAACGATCGGAGACTCCGAAACTCTCCTGCGTCGATAACCACGACCAGACATATCTTTCGAACAGACATATAATCAGATTATTGTATAAATAGTAGAGATTTAGGAATCACAATTTAGGAAGTACGTATAATCAGACATATACCAGAAATTTAGGAAGTACGTTACGCCTAATCGAAACTCATTCGTTAAAGCTCCACGATCAAGACGTCGGTACATCCAACTTCGATCAGCCGACATGATTCTGTCAATCAATGACAATTTCTTTGGTTAATGTCTTTAGGTGAGATTGTCCTATTCCATTCGGGATTTATGTTATTCGTACTGCACTTACGTTTTTATTTTAACTATTAACTAATTATTCTAAATTTCGACAACATCTCCCTACAGTTCTCCGAATACGCATATCATCTGGGCGCGTATCGGAGAACAAGAGAGATGTTGCCGAATTTTAGAATAATTAGTTAACAGTTAAAATAAAAACGTAAGTGCAGTACAAATAACTATATTCCCAAATTGTCCAATCAGGGACAATTCAAGAATTGTACGTCGTATAAAAGATCATCTACTTCTTTTACACGAACATACAATTCCCGAACGGATCTAAGGTTTTGCTAAATCATATCCGATTCGTCGATGCGTACATGAAACATATCAACTCGTCGGATGGATGATTATTTTCTAAATGTTTCGAGACAGTTCGAGTCCATATTGGACGATTTCGGCGCGCGTCCGAAGTGGACGATTCCGGCGCGAGTCCGAAGTGGATGATTCCGGCGCGAGTCCGAAGTGGACGATTCCGGTGCGAGTCCGAATTGGACGATTCCGGCGCGCGTCCGAAGTGGACGATTTCGGCGCGCGTCCGAAATTAATCTAAACACTAATAATTAATCTAACAAATTAAACAATTAATCTAAACAATTATAAAATAATTAATTAACAATTTCAAAACAATAATATATATATATATATATAAATTCCGGCGCCGGAGTCCACCCTCCGGCGCCGGCGTACAGTGGCCGGACACACTGTCCGGCCACTGTAGAAGGTCCGGCGGCGGCCATAGGCCGACCGCCGCCGGCCGAAACCCTAGAAATAGGGTTTCGATCGGATTTTAACCTATACTCCGGCCGAAACATAGTGAGAGCCGGCCGGCCGATCAACATACCGGCAGCGGTGGCGAGAGGCGTCGGCAGCAGCGGCGAGAGGCGTCGGCAGGAGCGGCGGCGGCAGCAGCGGGAGGAAGAAGGGTCGGGCGCAAGAGCGTGCCCTATATAAACTTATCAGCAACGGCTCACTCGCCCGTTAGAAAGCCGTTGCTGATAAGTTATCATCAGCAACGGCTCACTTATCCGTTAGCAAGCCGTTGCTGAAGATTAAAAAATCAGCAACGGCTCGCCTTTCCGTCAGAAAGCCGTTGCTGATAATTAAAATAATCAGCAACGGCTCGGGTTTCCGTTAGAACGCCGTTGCAGATACAAATATCTGCAACGGCTTGGGCGGCCGTAAGAATGCCGTTGCAAATAGCAACGGCTTGAGCGGCCGTTGCTGATAGCCGTTGCTGAAGATCAAGTTTCTAGTAGTGACACCCGAAAGTATCCCGCCTTCCTATTGAGAGCACTCTCCCACCTCAACCTAAGTACAACTCAACTAATCCTAGTAAACTACGTTTACAATGATGGGTTTAAGCCTTAACACCAAGGCAACCACCAACTAAATCAAACCTAGCAACCTAGGTTTACACAAATGGTATACAATAAAAATAACTAAGAAAGTACAATAACAATTGGAGCAATAAACAAATTAAACTATACTTAGCTCCAAAAGAAACTCTCTAGTCCTCTTGATGTCTTGAGAAGATGATTCTTGAAGCTAGGTTCAAAGGCTAGATCAAGATTTTATCATTGAAACTAGGGATTGCAAAGAGATGGCTCAAGAAATTCTTTAGAGATGATCAAATATGGCTCAATGAAAGCTTGGATAAACCATTGAAGGCTTGGAAGAGAGTTTAGGGTGGGTATTTATAACCCCCAAATGAAATGGCTCATCAACGGGCGTATTTTTGCTCGTTGACGACGCTTGGTCGCTTGTCGATTGATCATCAGTTGATCGATGGATCGACTGCCCAAGCGATCGCGGCATTCTGCCGCTTCTGGGCGCACTTTGGTCGACCGACCGATCGACCGAATTGGCTACTACCAATTTTCTGCCACATTTGATCGATCGATCGGTCGACCGAATTGACTACTGCCAATTTTTGACCCTATTCGGTCAACCGACCGGTCGATCGAAACTGGAAAAATCAACCCAGTTTGCTGATTTTTTTGCTCGTTTGCTCATTTTTGGGTTCCGACTTCGCTAAGTCTACTTATATAATATTTCTTAATGATCGGAAAACTAGCCATTTCCGCCGTCTGGTCGATGGCCGTTTCCGCCATCAATGGCTCATCAACGGGTGGAAAACTAGCCATTTCCTCCGTCTGGTCGATGGCCGATCGATCGTCGGTCGATCGACCGAAAGCAAATTGCCGCTTTCTAGCATACTTCGGTAGATTGACCAGTCGACCGAATTGGCTACTGTCAATTTTCGACCAACTTCGGTCGATCGATCTGTCGATCGAATTGGCTACTGCCAAATTCTAGCATAGTTCGGTCGACCGAACCTGGGCAGGGCAGATTTCTTTGCTTGGTTTGTTCGTTTTCTGATTCCGTCTTCGCTAAGTCTACTTATATAACATTTATTAACTTTAAGTTAATTACTTTAAAACATAAATGTTATATAAGGATTACCCCCCATTTGGATTCAATAAAAGTATCTAAAAAATCAAAATCCTTAAGAATCAAAATCTAGTTTTTGGGGTCTAGTACAAATTTCCGGAAAACGAAAATTTTCTAATCTTCCGTGTCAAGTATGAGTAGCTAAAGGCTTCTAAAAAGTCCTTAAAAATATCTCGTTATCTAGTTTTAACCCAAGGAATAATTACCGTCATTTTTTGTGTCAAGAAAATATCTAGGTCATATAGCCCTTCAAGGAGCTCCCTAGGCTTAGTGAATTTCGGGGCGACTTCCGAGTTTTTATGTTTTGGGGTTCGGGATTGGTTTTTGGGTTTCTTAGCATCATCATGAGGATTTATAATTTATCTAGATACCCTAAATCTAAACTCTATCTTCCCGAAGAATCCCGAGCGTTGACGAGCATCCTTGCCGATTTCTCCGATTTCTTCGATTTTTCCGATCGGTGACGTCGTGCGCTAACCGATATGGAATCTGAAAGTATTTCTCAATAAAACAATAGTTTCATATTTGTTATCATCAAAACCGATATTAAGACCAATGTTGAAAATCTTAAGCCAACAGTTGCTGGGTCTAATTTGATCGAGCCTAGTAGTACTAGTCCAGTCCACACCCTCTGGGCTTGGTCGAAGTCTAGATGACTGTGTATCGAGCTTTAAGTAGATCAAGTTAACTTCCCGACTTCAGTTTTTTTGCAGCTCTAAGGAATTTTTGAAAATATTTTACCATGTTGTGTTTAGCCATTGTAAAGGCTGAGTTGTGTAAGTGATCGTAGAAGCCGAGCTGGATCAAGCAATCGTAAAGGTCGAGTAGGAGCGAACGACCGTAGAGGTCGAGTATGAGCAAACGACCGTAGAGGCTGAGTAGTAGCAAGAAATCGTAGAGGTCGAGTTGGAGCAAGCGATTGTAGAGGTCGAGTAGGAGCAAGCGACCGTAGAGGTCAAGTTGGAGAGAGCAACCATAAAGGCTGAGCTGGAGCAGGCGATCGTAAAGGTCGAGTAGGAGCAAGCGACTGTAGAAGTCGAGTTGGAGTGATCGACTGTAGAGGTAGAGTTGGAGCAGCCGACTGTAGAGGTCGACTTGGAGCGAGCGACCGTAATGTTCATGCATATCATTCAAATCAACATGAACCCAACATTTTTATTTTCCACACTTTGGCTAATTAAAATCATTATCAACTAAAATACATAGAAACTGGACCCATAAAAGGAAGCAAAATTTGACCACCTCACCAACTGATGTCATCTTACAAGACTGATAAAGTTATAAACTAAAATCATCATCCAAACATCACTAGCTAATCACACCAAACCAACCCACAACATATTCAAATAGAATGCCTCTTTAGTCAGCTTCATTGACCAAATCACTCATTTCCGTCACTAAATTTTCAACATCAATTGAACAAATTGGCAACCATGAAATCATTTGAAAAGTTGTTGGAACTAACTAATACAAACTCTATTTATGAATTTTTCCTAATTAAAGCAATAATTAATTAAGAGGCAAAAATAATTTAACACAATATAGTAAGAAGCAGATAAAATAGTTAATTAGTTATATTAGTTATAAATCATGTGATGATGCAAAACCAATTATACTGGGTCCAACTATCCAATTTATATTTCTAGTTTTAAATTAAAGTTAATTAGTTAAAAAATTTGGAGAGGAGTTGATTTAATTGAATATAAATTATGAATATTTTACTTTTATTTTTCAATTTCACATTTGAAACTATTCACAAATTATAAATATTTTAAAAATGAGTAGTTATAATATATCACAATATTTTTAATCTTCGATCGAAAATTCAAACTTGGTCTGGGACTATTTTTTTATGAAATAATTGAATCGATTAGGTTGAAATTTAGGAGGCTAATTGATGGAAAATTGGTATGGATTGAGAAATTAAAATTAGGGATTAAATTGGATTACTTTAAAATATGAGGACTATATTGAAATTTAACCCTTTAAAATAATTAGGGAGGCTAATGAGATAAATTTTTTTGAATTAGAAGTGGGAAAGGTGAGGAATAATAAATCTTAACAAATCTGAGGGTAGAATTGGAAATGAAGGGCAAATTTAAGCCGGTGTTTAAATTCAAGTCTTCTTAATACGCTTGCTATGGTTTTCTCTTCTAACTCCACCCTACTCCATCTCTTGCTTCCTCTTCCTCGTCGTCGTCCTCCTCCTCTTCCTCTCTTCCTTCACTTCGAAATATCGAAGCCCTACCTTGTAAGTCTCCTTCTCCTCTCCATCGAGGTTTTTGAGTTTCCTCGGTTACTTCGTTTGTAGAGATGGGGTTTGGGAGGGGAGATTTGTCGAGGTCCGGTAGATGATTCATATTTCCTCCTTTGTTGCCTTCTTCAGATGTATATGAGATTATTGACTTTCTTTATTCCACATTTTGATCGGTATGGTTCTTTAATGCTTTTAATCAATTGAAGGTACTTCCTTTTTAGGAAAATTAATTGCCTTTTTCGCGATTCCCCATTTATTGCTTTTGGTGGCCGATTGGATTTTTATTAGTCTGTTCCCTTCTCTCCCTTCTCAGTCTCTTCGGTTTCTTTGTGTGATTAGATAAAGGTGACATCTTTGTTCCCTCCTCTGCTTCAATTTGTTTATAGTCTTCCCACAACCCCCCTCCCGTTCAAAGATATATTTACCGTTATTTCTTATGTTTACTCATTGTCAATTTTGTTTTGCAGCTCGGTGACCTGTTCTACATTGTAAAGGTAACTCTTTTCCCCATTGTGGGGGTTGCTTGAATCCAATTTTGGATTGATATGTTATGTTTTCTTGGAATTTGAAGGTATCGTTATGTTAGGTTCTGAGTTTATTGTTTAAATATGGTCTTTAAAAATTCTAGGACAATGGGCGATCATCTTGCTTTATTGGTGAACCACCTTCTTACGGAGTGGACACTCGAAGAGGCAATTCATAGTAGGAAGCCTGGGCAGATTGATTCGGCCCCCTCGTCTTTGGATGATAAAGGCAAAGAAATCACTCCAAAGAGAAACTTTGGAGGCAGGACCTCTTTGGGGCAATTGGTCGAGTGCCGTATTTGCCAAGAAGAAGAGGAAGACTGCAACATGGAGATCCCTTGTTCATGCTGTGGCAGCTTGAAGGTAAATAAATGATTTTTTTTTTAACCTGCCTTTATTTTTTTTGTCAATATAGACATGTTTCAACTCCTTATTTAATAAGTTGGTTTATAGCCAACTTATAGCCTCTGAACTGATATTCCCGTAATTTACTGCATACATATTAACTACACTTAATATATTAGATGTGAAAAATAACTACTGTCATGGCTAAAGTTCTAATATCATTAATATTGTTTCGTCTTTACTTTTGGACACTTCTGCATGGAATCTGTTGTTTGCACTTAGTAAATCTTTTGAAGCCTTTCAATAATTGAAATACAATTTTTCAATCGAAAACTTGCTTGAGAGCTGTATGGTTGAGTTTATGCCAAATAGTTGTCATGTTTTCTTGATACTATATTCTTGTTCTTTCATAGCGTACCATTCTTTTAGATTAGTTATCATTGATCTTCATGCTTATTTTGGAGTATTGGCTCATTGGATTGCATTAACGAGTTCTCTGGACTCAGATTTTGATATTTCTAGATTATGCTAGTGTGTTTTCAATACATTAGCACAGTTTCTTTGCTTTAATTCACTAGAGTGGTGAACTTATGAAAGAATTTCACTTTCATGGTTGATTGTAGTGTCATGATATTTTGTAAGGAAAAACAGTGTCATGATTCTGAAAATCAACCAGAATCAGTGGATCTACCACCTTTACCACTTAAAGCATAAAATACCTGTTGCAAATCCAATTAAAAAATATTCTCATTAATGAAAATTTGGAAGTTATCTGGGAAAATTTTCTCATCAGCCATCCATAATAATTTGCAAAATAGAATAAATAACCTATTTTGCCTGTTTTGTAAAGCCTTAAAGGTGTCTACAAGATACTTCTAAACCCTAGGTGGTCGTGTTTTATGTTTTCATTTTCACCACTATTACTTAAGTCTTTGATATTTGTAAAATTTGAAAGTCAAAACATCATTGATCCCTTTCCTCCTAATTGCAGTATGCTCACCGAAAATGTATTCAAAGATGGTGCAATGAGAAGGGTGACACAATTTGTGAAATTTGTCTCCAGGTGATGATTCTTTTCTTTATTTTGTCAGGCATGACAATTCTACAACTTAACATTTTGTGCTCACTTTGGTAAATGCTTGACTATCATACATCTGAATCTGAGATTTGATTCTTTCTCAATAAGCAATCACCACTTGCAGATTAGATATCAGATATTTCATCTAGTCATCTACATTGATATATCATTTGAATTATTTTAGGTTCTTATTTTCTTTTTTGGCAACATATTGCTTCCGTGATTTATAATCCTTTTTCTGTCATATTCAGCAATTTCAACCAGGTTATACTGCTCCTCCACCATTGTTTGATTATACAACTCTACCTATAAACTTCAGGTATACCCTTTAGACTAATAATTTCTTTTCTGTTACTGCTAATCCTCAACCTGGGTGACTAGGATTTGATTAGCAGAAACAGCAGGGATAAGGCTGCATGAACTAGTTCTCCCTAGACCTTGAACTTGCACAAAAACTCAGTATTACTAGTTTTGCATATGTAAAAAGATTTCCATCATTCTAGCAAGGTCACTGATACTACTCTTATGTTTCTCAGAGGAAATTGGAGGATTACCACACAGGAAATTCATGACTCTCACATCATAACATTGGCTCCATTGGAGCATGATATTATGCGTCATCTTGGCAATGACCATTCTTCTCTAAGCATAAGAAGAACAGTTTGTTATCAGTCATTGGCACTAATAGTGAGTTTTCTTTAATAAGCATTTCAGTGGAGTAAATTCTTCTCTTCTTATGCTTTTATGTAGTTTGATAGAACCTTGGCACAATTTTGTTTTATCCAGTTCATGGTACTTATGGTTCTATATCAAATTCTCCCTCTCATGATCAATGGAGCTGATCCGAACATTTTGGCTTTCTTCTTGGTAAATTTCTAAAACTTAGGCAATAAAATTGATGATTTGCTTTATTGTGTTGATCTAATTATTAGCCGTATGACTCTACTTATATATGCACAGTTGGAAAAAAAGCAATTGGCATTGGAGATTGTTGGAATCCTTTTGCTACTCTTGGTTACTATCCGAACCATAAGGACATTCCATCAGTATCAGGTAACATTTGTTTTGCTACCTTTTTTGCAAAAACATGTTTTGTAACATGTTGGAGTCTCATTTCAGGTAACTCGACAACTGTCTAATCCAGCTCAAGGAGAGAACCAAAACTTGGTTCATTCATATACTCTGGTGCGTCCTCGAAGGATCCACAACCAAATGTCCTAGCATTAAGCAGCGCTAACTCGAAGAATAAGAGAATAATCTCATCACCTGGTGTCGCAAGAAGAGGTCAAACAACAAAAAATTGTAAAAAAAAATGAAAATGAAGATGAATCAAAATGGTTCTGCTTCAGTGGGGGCTCAATTGTCGGATTTCGACTAAAGCATGCAGCTTTTTTTTTTGTTGCTCTGTACATAAAATGGTAGATATATCCATAGAAAGCCACTCACCACTGAATACTTTATGATGGTTGAAGTGGTTGCAATGCATATTCTGAAATGGTTATAATTTAGAGTTGAACTTACAGGCAACCAAAAGGAAATTCTAGTTTACTTCAAACTCTGTTTTAAGCAAACTATGATTTATGCAATAAAATGAAGTTTTGATGAACATTCAGCAAGACAGAATCCTATGAACAACGCTAGTTGATTATTAAAGAATATCGTATATTGATATTTAGGCAAATGTTACTATGCCCACCTATGATTTGTGGTCAACTATACTCTACTTCTTTTCAAGTATGAAATTTTCATTTGATACGAATGCGAAATGACTATGGTAATGTTTTAACACCAATTAAACACGCTATAGTGAAACATTCACTATATTTTTAGGAGGCCAAATTATATAAGAATGTTATTTTTTCTAACTATAGACAAGATTAGTATGTCATGTACGTAAGGGGCAAAAGAATAATAGAAGTATAACCATGGTTCAATGGTGGTAATTAAAGATATTTATCATTCTATATAAAAAAAGTCATGGAGTCTCACTAAAATATTTAGCTTGCAGAGGGAATCTCTCTCCTTCCTTCTAACCAATTCGAACACTGAGTATATATGATTGAAGGATCCCATAAATAGTCGAGGGGGTGACCCTCCTTGTCTCCATTAATTTCTGCTAGGCACTCTCATTAGATTAATCAGAACAGAGACATTAGAAGGATTTAGACATTGAGTGAAATAATTAATTCCATTCAGTAACATTGCTTTGGTTGAGGTTTCAGTAGCAAGTGAGCGAGAATGAAGTAACCACCTAAAATATGAGATTATGCAAAATGGAAGAAGCTAAAAAGTGAAGCAGATAGCCAGCTGACATCATATAGAATGAATTAAGAGAAAAGCAAGTAGCTGAAGTCACCAAAAGGCAATGATAAGATCACTTGAGAGTGGTTGGGGAAGCAACCAGAGCCACCTTAAAAGAATCAAGTAATAAGATTGGTGGTGCGTTTGGTATGCAACAATCTATCTGCATTGCAGGTAATATGACTTTTAAATTCCCGAGACTCATATTATTATATTTGGTTCGAACATTTTATCGATAATCTAAATTGTCCTGATAATCCACATTGCTGGCTTAAGGTTTTCTACCTTGGTCTTAATCTCAGTTTTGATGATAACAAACATGTAACTAATGCTTTAGTGAAAAATACTTTCAGGTTCCAAGTCGGTTAGCGTACGATGTCCGCAATCGGAAAAATAGAAGAAATCGGCAAGGATGCTCGTCGACGCTCAGGATTCTTCGGGAAGTTATAATTTATGTTTAGGGTGTCTAGCATGTATTGTAATCATCTTTTATGATACAAAGAACCCAAAAACCAAATCCAAATTCCAAAACATAAAAATCCGAAAATTGCCCTGAAATTCACTAAGCTTAGGGAGCTCCTTGGAAGGCTATATAACCTAGACATTTTCTTGACACCAAAAATATCGGTAATTGTCCCTTGGGTAGAAACTAGATAACAAGGTATTTTAAAGAATTTTTTGTAGCCTTTAGCCTACCCATATTTGAACCGGAAGATTATAAAATTTTAGTTTTTCGAAAATTTGTACTAGACCCCAAAAGTTAGATTTTAATTATTAAGGATTTTGATTTTTTAGATATTTTTATTGAATCCAAATGATGGATAATCCATATATAACATTTATGTTTTAAAGTTAATAAATGTTATATAAGTAGACTTAACGAAGACCGAAATCAGAAACGAACAAACAAAGCAAAAAATTAGCCGTGCCCAGAGTCAGTCGACCAGCAGAAGGCATTTTGATCGCCCAAGTGGTTGACCGACCGATGCGTAGAACGGGCAGAATGCCTTCGGTCGACCGAACCTATGACCGGCGGTCGGTAACGGGCAAAAATCTGCCCGTTGAGAAGAGGGGAGCTCTCTCTTCTCTTCATAGCTTATAAATAGGAAGTCACAAGAGCCTTCCTCCATAATGTTGATCACTTCTAACCTCCTTGAGCCATCTTTTGATCAATTCTAAATCTTCGTTGAGCCAATCTTGTGAAAACTCTAGTTTCCATGATACATCATTGATCTTGCCTTCAAGCTTTGAACGATTCATCATTGAGGCATCAAGAGGAACTTGGACTCGTGTTTGGATCTAAGTATTTGTTGTATTATTTATTTGCTCCATTATTTGTGCATTTTTGTGATTTATTTCATTGTATTTGAGCTTGTAAAGACCTAGGTTGTTAGGTCTTAAAATTGGGTGGTTGCCTTGGTGTTAAGGCTTAAATCCACCATTGTAAACTTAGTTTACAATGATTAGTTGAGTTGTTCCTTAGGTTGAGGTGGAAGAGTGCTCTCGGTAAGAAGACGAAGACCTCCGCGTGTGGAAGTGCCTTAGGTTGAGAGCGAGACTCTTTGGATCAAAGTCCTTGTTGTAGGGGAAACAAGATTAATCTAGTAAAATTTAGTTTGGAAATCCTAAGCAGGGTGCTTTGGTAGTGGAGTAGGCATTGGGGCCGAACCATTATAAATCACCGTGTTTGCATTGTTTCTACTTGCGTTTGCTTAATTAGCATATTTACTTTGTTTCCGCTTGTTATTCAATTTGTTAATTGCCTAAGTAATCAAGTAGCGATTAAAATCAGAATTAGACGAAAATATTAGAAAACACACTATTCACCCCCCTCTAGTGTGGCCATTTCACCAACACACATTACTATCAAAGTGATAATATGAATATCTCCCATATGAGGTGGATATGTGGATCACCACCCAATGTTAATCATAAATTTTAACATTGTTTCTTTTTCATATATTCTTCTTCACGCAAAACATCCCCCAATTTTCACAAGAATTTTTTGATGATTTTTTATAAAATAAAAAAATATAAAATTAGATTGTCAAATAAAATAATATTATATTATTAATAAATTGAATGTGTCAATCTCAATTGTGATAATGTGAAATATCATTGTAACATTATCAAACACAACCTTAGTTTTACAACAGAATGCTATTATTCAATTAGAATTTATTTTCTAAAAAGAAATAAAGGATTAATGTTGAGGGAGCAAAAACCGAAGACACCTGAGGGCGTGAACATGACATGGGGACAAACAAACGTGAAATGCTACTGAATGCTAACTCGTAGGTTGGCAGTTTGCAGGAAAAGGGGGCCAATTTGCAAGCAATACTGTCAACATCCGAAGGCAGCATTGTTTAAATAATGTTTCAGCACAAGATTTAACTTTACAAGTTAAATTAAATTACATTAAATTATAATCAATCTCAATAGATTAATTATATACTATTAGTTAATTCTATTTGATAATGGAAGTAACATTTTTATAAAAACAAAAACAAATATAGAATACTAGAGAAGGCCACTCCCCACGCTAGAGGGAAGAGAAAGCAACGGATCATTGATCTTGCTTTACTCGCCTCTAACTAATGTAGGACTATATTCAAGTCATGTACATTCCCGTTCATTACACCCAACATCAATAATAGACTCACTACTTTTAGCCCTAACTTTCACATTACTTCCCTCAATGTTATACACATTTAAGCTCATTCTTGCTTTCGCACTTTCATGTTCCTTTGAATTTGCCTCTCTTCTACGGAATTGCCAACATACCACATCTTGAAGTCTTGCCAAGTTCCTTATTTTATCCACCAACATTGATAGGTTCCGAGGACCTTAGAATTCTCCTCTTAGAATTTTTATAACCCTCAAATAGTCTGATCTAACTGTTAGTCCTCTTAAATCTTTCTTCCTGACATTATCTAAACCATACCACATAGCTACGATTTCAGCCAACAAAGGATTAGCAGCTCTTCCCTTGCATCCTCCTCTAGCCATTTCATTTCGATTTCTATCTAGAATGACAAATCCAAACCCAGCTTCTCCATTGTTCCTTCCAGCAGCATCACTATGCACAATAAAATTCCTCATTTGTTCCACTTCTGTCATTGTTAGCAATATTTCTAACTTTTCAATCTTCATGTACTCTATCACTTTCCTATTTGTCTTCTCACTCAAGGTTTTTACTTGCGAACACTTGCTTTCATATTTGCATTTGTTTTTGTTTTTCCACAACATCCACATTGCAGCATGATAAGAAAGCTTTAATCAAGTCTACTGATTCACCAGAGAATCCATATATCTCTCAGCCATTTACCTTTGTTCCATTCCCTCCTGAGTTTGAATTCTACCCCAATGTTGATTTCAACCTTCTTCCAAAAATCTTCCGCATACATGCATTCAAAGAAAATATGATTTAACTCATCTTTCCCTTCCTTACATACCTGGCATGTTTCAGCTTCCATTCCTGAGAACTTGCCGAACCAGCTTGAGGTAAGCAATCTGCCCCATAACAATTTCTCAAAGCATTTTATGTTCCAGATGTCCTTCCATCTTATCTCAGTATTAATTTCCACCTCTTCTTTACCTTTTAAGTGCAAGTAAATATTTTCACTGTTAATTCCCCCTTCCAACTATCTCCTCAAATTCATTTGTCTTTTGTCCACATAGATAGAGTAAATCAACTGACTTAGATTTGTATCAAAGCAGGTCTCGATTTTACTACTGTCCCAGCCTTCTTCAGATAACAACTCATTTATCTTTGAGAATTCCTTTAGAGCTTTCACATTGATAAAAGTAGGCCACTTATGTAAGGGCAGCCTACCTAACCAGGGATCTGTCCAAACCTTAGTGTCATTTCCATTCTTTACCTTCTTCCACAACCCATCCCTTACTACTTCCATGCTTTTTGTGCTTGCCTTGTGTTTCATGAAAGCTTACTACCATTCCTTTCCAGCCAAGGATGAACATTTCCATATTTACTAATGAGTAAAGATGACTACAATTTCTCTTCTTTGTTGAGCAAAGGCAACACTCTCTTTGTCATGAGAGAATATTTCATCAACCTCGTATCTCTAATTCCCAACCGTCCTATACCTTTGTTTGAAATCACCACCTTCCAACTTAGCATCTTAGCAAATCTTCTTTTTTCACTAGAACTCCAAAAAAATTCCCTTGTAAATTTTGTAATTTTTTCAATGGATTTACCACTTACTTAAGAATTCATCACATCGAACTGGAATGGAATTTATGCCAGAACTTAACAACACTTTCCTCCCAGCTTGTGAAATGAGGTTTCTTGCCCAAGGATCAATCCTACTTTTCACTTTATCCTCCCGTTTCTTTTCCACTTCCCTGCTCAATCTCTTTGGAGATATGTAGCTGCCAAGGTATCTCATTGGAAATTTTCCTTCTTGCATATTGAACACTTCACAAATTTCATGTTTGATTGCCGAACTGCAATTCTTTGGAAAAAAACAATTATGGCTTCTTTTTGTTTATCCTTTGACCTAAAACTTCACCGTACACATCTAGGATATTTTTCAACTCTCTGCATTATTTCACATTTCCTTTAATAGTGATGATTAAATCATCTGCAAAACAAAGGTGAGATATCTTGAGGCCCCTAATCTCCATAGGTTTTATCAGTCCCTCTGAAACAGACTTCTTCATGAGTCTTGACAAAAGTTCTTCCATCAAAATGAATAGATAAGGTGAAAGGGAATCTCCTTGTCTTATTCCCCTTAATTTTGCCTTTAAACACTTGAGAGAATTCGCCATTCATTTTGCATTGAAAGTAAGCCCCCTTTAAGCACAACTTTATCCATTGCAACACTTCATTAGGAAAGCCCATCAGCCTCATTGTTTCAACTATTAACTCCCAGATAACTTTATCATAGGCTTTCTCCAAATCCACTTTCATTATGAAGTAAGGTCTCTTGGCTTTTGAATTGAAGAAAGAATTTACTATATCATTCACCACAAGTATGTTATCATGTATCACCCTTCTTGGGATGAAGGCTCACTACATTGTGATTCCATTTCTCAAGCATTGTACCCTTTTTTAAAAACTCATTGTAGTCCTTGAATAGCTCTTCCTTTATGCTTTCCTAGTTTGAAATAAAAAACTCAACTGCGTAGCCATCTGACCATGGGCTTTTTCCTCTCCCCAAAGATTTTAAAGCTTCCCATACTTCACCCAGGCTTAGCTTTTTTTCAGCTTTGAGCAATTTTGAATAGTCAAAGTCTCCCAATTGAGCTACGATAGTTTCCACATACTAAAGTCCTTCACCTCTTCCTCATTCTGAGATTTGTATACCAATCAGCCATTGCTCTTGCCATTTCTGCCTTGTCCTTTACTACCCCATCACTGGTCTGCAATTCCTCAACCCGATTTTGCCTCCTAATTTTAACCACACTATGGTAGTATTTTGTGTTTGTTTCTCCACCCTCCATTCATTTTTTTCTTGATTTACTCCACCACGTTAACTGAATTTATTTGGAAAGTGCACACACTCGATTGAAAAGGCTTCTCACAAGCATGATTTCATCTTCAGAAATGTTTTCATTTTCCTCTTTAACTATGAAAGTAACATTAAAATAGTAATTGTGAATGTTGGGTTCAGCCCAGTAAAGTATTTCATAATATAATAAAATTAATATAATCCAACATTTCAATTTATTTTTATTAAGAAATTAAAAACTCGACCTGTAATATTTTTTTTAAAAAATGAAAATCTTTTGTGACAAAGTTATCGAAAGATCTTAATGATATACTTTTCAAAAACTTAGTAAATTAAAATATAATTCACTCAACTTTACAAACATTTCAAAAATATCTCATTTTAATGAAAATGAAACTATTTCATTGCAAAATGACAAAAGTAAACAAGTTAATGCACAAATAGTCCCAAAAATATCACAAAGTTAAAATTAAGAAAATTCACAAACTTTAAAGTTTCTTTAATTTCATACTCAATCTTTTGATTTCATCCTAGATAGATTCTATTATTAATTTCTTTTAGAAAAATAAACACGGGACAAAGAGAAGGTTTGAAGTAGAATGAAGAAGGAGTACAAGGAGAGGATAAAGGTGATTACCTACAGGGTTAAAACACATAAGTAGGAGCAGTAAGATTTATAAATGTTAATTACGTTATTAATATCTTCAGCGAAGATGATATTATTTCAGAGAACCAGACGCTCCAACACCAGACCTAGTGCCTATAGAAGATGATATTATTTCACAGTAGATGATATTGTTTCGTGGACTGGACTAGAACTATTGAGTCCGGTCGAATTAGACCAGTAACACCCTACAACTCAGCTAAATCCGAACTAAACAGTTCCCCCGGGGGCTCCACCCGACTATACATGGACATTCACGTTCTTTCTTATCACAAGGGATACGTCATTACAAGTCCACCATCTCGGATGATATTGTTTTTGCCCCCCCCTCCCCCGTCAGAGTTGCACCTGACGAGGAGAGACACCAAATCGGACCGAACTATTTCGATCCTCAAATAGGAACATTTCAGATGATATTGTTTCGATCTTTCACAGAAGATGTCCTTTGGATGACATCCCCATAAGCAGATTCACTCTACAAAGTGCCTACAGGAGCCTATTTTCTACAAAACCCGATATTCCTTGGCATAGCCTTCTTTGGTTTAAATGGCATATTCCTAGATGCTCATTCATCTCATGGAGATTTTGGAGGCGATGTCCAATATTTGATAGATTACATTCTCGAGGAAACAAGTCCCTAATATTACTATGAAGTACTAGATAACTTGCTCACTTATAAGTCTAGGAAATAAAAGAACTACCATTACAATCACACTATTATTTTAACAGACTCAATTCTAACAAGACTTGACTCGACTATATCAACTAGCTCACGAGATCACTACCGGGATCAGCCGTCATCAGCTGCGTCGTACCTCAGAATCATGCTCTGCAAAACAGACACAGAAAAAAAATTGAGTATAAAGTGAATGGTCTTCCAATCCACAACAATAAAATTCGATAATAACGATATATTGTATGAGTCGACAAGTGAATACATATGTCAATTAAATTACACTGCTCTAGGAAGACTACCCCGACTCAATGGTTCAACTGACTCTTCCCTCAGGTTCGCTGGTCTAGGAAGGTCCTCTAGAACTAGAATCTAACTAAATACCTGCTCGGGTTCACTGGTCTAGGAAGACCCTCTAGAACCAGTACCCGTTGTATCTCTGCTCGGGTTCACTAGTCCAGGTAGGCCCTCTAGAACCAACACCCGTTGTATCTCTGCTCGGGTTCACTGGTCTAGGTAGGCCCTCTAGAACCAGCACCCGATGTATCTATGCTCGGGTTCACTGGTCTAGGAAGGTCCTCTAGAACCAGCACCCGCTTGGTCGGGAAGGCCCTCCGACCCATGATCGCTCGTACACTATGCGTACCACTCGACCTACATACAGCCCAATTAACATGTGCTACGAAAATTCCAGCCTACTGAAATCATACATTTCCTAACCACACATTACTGTTCAAGTGCCCTAAGTACTTTCTATGTTCCCAAAACATATCTTACACGAAGATCGGTTGGTTACAGCAGCTCCTTCCGCATTAAACTGGTTACCCAAACTGCTAAAATAATTTAGCATATCATCATGTATAATTTCAGCACAGCAATGTATATAATTTCAACGTATCATCATGTATAATTTCAGCACAGCAATGCATATAATTTCAGCATCAATTATATATATCATTCCAGCTTCATTCATATGAAATTTCTAGTATATAATCATAGGAAAATTTTCATCCAATCATGTGTAATTTCAGCATCCAATTATGTAAAATTTTTAGCATCATGTCAAGTGAAATTTCAGCATGAATTTGGTAAAAAAAATATATTTCAGCATGAATAACTTGTAAATTTCAGCAAGCATATAACTCACAAACATGAAAATTTAGCATTTCTAAAGGTACCTCCAGTAGATAATGGAAGAAAATGATTACTAATAGTTAATCATATTTCTTAGAGAACCTACATAATCCATGCACTTATATTAACATTCCTATTAATAATGATATTCTTTCAACATATTCCTAGAATCAAGACAACGAGAAAAAAAAAATTGAAGTCCTCCCAGAGAGAGACATAAAACCCTCACCCCGGAAGGTACAATTAACAATTCAGTATATTAAAGTTGTGCATCCTTAGTCAAAGTCAAATATCATCACAAGCAATGGACTCTTGATTTGGAAGAATATCCTTATCGGTGAATAATATGCCTGAAAAAGTGAATCACACAAACCCTAGTTCTCTTGCATCCAACTCTATGTTAGGTTTTGTCACGCCCCAACTCACATGCCACTACACAATAATATACATGAAAATACTGTACATCACGGCAACACGAAATAAGGAAGAGCGGCGCAAATCTTTAGTCAACATCAAAACAGTTTTAAAGGATTTCAAATTCGAAGGAAACAACTCGAGTTTCAAAGTCTAAAACAGTTACAAGTTTTCAAGAACAAAACTACTCAGTGCATGTCCAACAACCCTACTCGACAAGACTACGACTACATGACTGCCTGCTACGAGACCTGCGCAAATGCCTGCCCTCCAGTCGCACCATGCCACCAAGCCGTACCTCACTGGTCGGGCTCTACAAAACAATAACAAACAAAACCATGAGTTCACGAGGAACTTAGTGAGCGGTCCTTCCGAACCTTCACATAAATCCCTGATATGATAACATATAAATATATACACAAGCACATATATGAAAAGTCTATGCTAGTCATATCATGGTAATCGGCCAATTGGCCATACTATGCAAATAAGTAGGTTTGGCCATATCGACTCCTTTAGACTGAGTATCATTCGGCCACTATGGCCTCATCCTGCCTGACTAGTCCGGCTCTATTCGGCCTTCACCACAATACAGTACTTGGCCACACCGGCCTATACAACATACAAGGAATGTCAATAACAATCACCGGGCCTGTCGACTAGGATGGTCAACTAGTCTCAGGATCCCACCGGGTTAGGGATAGCTACTCCCACCTGACTCGGGTCTACCATCAGTGTGGCCCACTGACGAAATCTCAAGACCCTCCGCCACTCGGGTCTAACACCTAGTGGGCCCGCTGGTGCAATCTCAAGACCCTAATCACCGCTGAGTCGAGTAGTAGCCGTTTCGGCTATCGATACTCCTCAGTAGACCATTTCAATCACAATACACAATCAGAGTTTCTCAAAGAAAAACTTCCAT
Organism: Canna indica; assembly: GCA_034359265.1. Taxonomy (NCBI): domain Eukaryota; kingdom Viridiplantae; phylum Streptophyta; class Magnoliopsida; order Zingiberales; family Cannaceae; genus Canna; species Canna indica. The sequence goes on from CP136891.1 coordinate 38,620,363, forward strand.
CTAAATCCCCGGGCATCAACCCGGACCCGACCCCTTCCTCGGGTTACACTAGTCAAATACTAATGTCCGCTATCCTTCCCTAGGTGTGAAACCTAGTGTATGCATTATGTTCCTTAAGTGTAACCAAATTTCATAAGCATGAAAATGTCAACTCTCGGGTTCATCACAGCATATATAACATAGGAAATTCGTTCTACAATTATCCACATGAATAATCACATGATTTCTAAAAATAAGGAGATTAAATTCAGCAATAAATTTCTAAATTTCGATAAGGAAACAAGGAATATAACAAGGCAATGATTGGGCATTTACATTAGAAAATAAATGAAACATTTCCATGATTCACATGCCATTCTAAATCCTAACCATATATGTGCGCTCAAGAACATTTCCTTATAGCATTATAAACTCAATCTACCACTACTAATAGATCATACATCAAGTGAGAAATCTATAACATAAACAATGAAATAAAACTCTACATGTAAGCATGAACCAAGTCGAGCCCCTTTCCCCTCCTCACATCCACTCGGCCGAACCTAACCTAGGTTACTCATGCTCTGCCAAGATTGTTCAGGGTGGAAGAAGAGGGTTTTGGGCCATTATCAAGAATAATCGACCCACCAATCATGAAAAGAATTTGATCCAAGAGGTTACGACCACTCTAGGAAATTGGGGGAAAATTCGGCCTGACCTTTCCCCTTTTTCCTTTATGTGGTCGACCCCTAAATCCGAGGAAAACTCTGTGAAACTTCGTCGTTAAACAACATATACACAAGAAGATCAGATCTCGATAAAAATTTCGACGAGACGACGGAAATATAACGAGAAATCGATAAAATCCCCAATACCTTGGGTCGGCTACCCGCCTACCCTATGGATCTCAGTTAGACCACTCACCTCGACTAGAGAAGAACATGGACGAGATGAAGACGATCTTGATTTGTCCGACGATAATGCAGATCCAGCGCTGCCCAAGATCTCCTCTTCTCCTCTCCTCCCCACCTTGGGCTGTGTGCGGCTCAACTTGTCTTGAGCCGCACAACGGCTTGGGGTGACAAATTAATTCTCTCTTCTCCTTTTTTTTTGACAATTATGCCCTTCTTCACTTAACCCCCTCACTCGACTGCACCTAAGCCCGGATTGGACCCCGACTCGATCCGCGAACTCGATTTCAACCCGACTTGAGTCAACCCAACATATACATTTCAAAAGCATTAACCATGAGTCTAAAATTTAACTCATACCTCCTACCTGCAGCGATCTCGCGACTCGGCCCGGTTAGTTCCCGATCCGATGGGCTGCACCAATGAAATTTTATATTAGAAAACCTCGGGTATTACAACCTTCCCCCCTTAAGGGAAATTCGTCCTCGAATTTTGTTGAATTATAGGGACTTACCAGTTCTTCAAACAAGGGAGGGTAGCGTTCTCTCATATCCTGCACCACCTCCCAAGTAGCTTCCTGCCCGGAGTGGTGCTCCCACCTGACTTTCACCAAGGGGATTTCTTTGGACCTTAACTTTCTAATTTGATGGTCAAGAACTTTTACCGGCCTCTCCTAATACGAGACTGTTGAATCCACCTCAACCATAGAAGGTCCAATTACATGCGACTGATCTCTCACATAACGCCTTTGCATTGACATATGAAAAAATTGGGTGAACTCTGCTCAGGCTAGGGGGCAAGGCTAGCTCATAAGCCACAACACCCCTCCACTTGAGAATAGGAAAAGGCCAAATGAATCTAGGGATCAACTTTCCCTTTTTCCCAAACCGAACCACCCCTTTCATGGGGGAGATCTTCAGGAACACCAGGCCGCCCTCTACGAACTCCAATTCTCTAGCCTTCTTAATTATCAGCATACATCTTCTGGCGACTCTGAGCCGCCAATAACCTTTCTTTATCAATTTCACTTTCTCTACCGCTTCCTCAACCAGATGTGGACCTACCATGAGAGTCTCTCCTACCTCAAACCAGCCCATAGGTGATCTGCATCTTCGCCCATACAAGGCTTCGAAAGGGGCCATACCAATGCTACTGTGATAGCTATTGTTGTAGGCGAATTCGATCAATGATAGGTATTTTTTCCAACCACCAACCATGTCGAGGACGCATGCCCTCAGCATATTCTCCAGGGTTTGGATGGTTCTCTCTGATTGTCCATCCGACTGTGGATGAAAAGCTGTGCTGAACCGCACCTGAGTATCCAAGGCCTCCTGAAAGGACTGCTAAAACTGACCTATGAACTAGGTACCTCGATTTGATATGATCATCACTGGGTACCATGGTATGCCACAATCCTGTCTAAAAATAGTCTAGCGTAATGCTCAACCGAAAAGGTCATTTTGACTGGGATAAAGTGCACGGTCTTAGTCAACCGATCCACTACCACCCAAATGGAATCAAATCCTCCTCTTGACTTAGGCAGCCCAATCACTAGGTTCATGGTGATCTTCTCTCACTTTCACTCGGGCACCTAGAGGTTCTGAAGCAACCCCACGGGTTTCAAGTGTTCGGCCTTCACTTGCTGCAGACCAAACACTTGGATACAAACTCTGCTACCTCTCTTTTCATGCCCTTCCACCAATAGTATTGCCTTAAGTCTTTGTACATTTTGGTGGCCCCCGGATGCATCGTATAAGTAGAATGGTGGCCCATTTCCACCGGTATCGGTACCAGAACGGTGGCCCATTTCCACCGATTTCTACCCTATGGATCTCGGTTAGACCACTCACCTCGACTAGAGAAGAACATGGATGAGATGAAGAAGATCCCGATTTGTCCGACGATGACGCAAATCCGGCGCTGCCCAAGATCTCTTCTCCTCTCCTCCCCACCTCGGGCTGTGTGCGGCTCAACTTGTCTAGAACCGCACGGCGGCTTGGGGTGAGGGATTAATTCTCTCTTCTCCCTTTTTTTTGATAATTATGCCCTTCTTCACTTAACCCCCTCACTCGATTCCACCTAAGCCCAGGATTATGACTCGATCCACGAACTCGATTTCAACCCGACTTGAGTCAACTTAACATATATATTTCAAAAGCATTAACCATGAGTCTAAAATTTAACTCATACCTCCTACTCCCGGCGATCTCGCAACTTGGCCCGGTTAGTTCCCGATCCGATGGGCTGCACCAATGAAATTTTATATTAGGAAACCCTGGGTATTACAGGTTTCTACGATATTAAAGAATATATACACAAGTCAAAGTCAAATGGATTCTCATCCATAATTTTCAAACGACACCAGGACACTTGTCCTTAGCAAGAGGGGTATATAAAAAAAATACTCATGAGCGATCCGAGATTCCCCATGATGTTTTTTTTTTTGCCATCACCGCACCCTCTCCACAATCACATGCGATATAATTTTTTTTTTTTCCATTACCACACCCTCTCCACGTACAATCACATGCGACAGAAAATTTAAATTGCGGATCAATATCATCTAGGGATTTCATATAACAAAAATTTTAGAATCCAACTCCTCAAGGACAGTAGGCGGCTAAAAAAGGTAGAGAAAAATCTAAGGCATGATGCACAAGAACCATGTAAGACCCGGAAAAAATTTCCTAATATAAAAAATCTGTTTTGGTGCAGCACGCCGGACCCGAGGGTAGTCTAGTCGAGCCTCAGGATCGCCTCGAGTGAAAAGGTATGACTCGACTAATGATTCATGGAATCTATGTGGGTGATTAACTTTCCTTTTATGAATTCATTCCTTAAATCAAGTTAAATCGATTCATATTATGGGTTGAGTCAGAACCCAAGTTGAGATGAGTTAAGTGAGTCATGGAGCTATCTTTGGAAAGCTAGATGAGGGATTAAAACCCTCATCTTGCAGCCGTGTGACTCATCCCTTGAGTCGCACAAGGCTGCCTAGGGGGAGAGAGGAAGAAGAGCAAGGGAAAGCTTGGAGGACTTGGATCGATCCGGGATTTTGTGTCGTTGCCGGAAAATTTCAAGTCGTCGTCACCCGGTCTTTCATTCTCCGCAATCTAGGTGAGTGGTTAGAGTTAGAAGCATGGGTGAGGTGGGTAGCCTAATCCCTAGTTGTGATAGGATGAGTTTCTCGCGATCTTTTCGTCGGATCTTAGTTTTATCGACGTGTAATCGTTGCTTTGTATGATTTCTTGTCAGAGTACCTTGTTTCTTCGTCGATTTTCAATTGTTAGGGCTGCCGAGTCATGGGAAAAGGGGAAAGGTCATGCCAAAATTTCCCCCAATTCCCTTGACAGCAAGAAGGCCCTTAGATGATCTCATGTTCATGATTGATGTAGTTCAAATCGTAGGTTTCACGCGTCATGAAGCATATCTTCCCTAGATCTCTCTTGATGTGGCCAAATGAACCCTACACCTCATGAAGAGGGTTCAGCCAAGGGTAAGGGAAGGGGTAAAATAGTCCATTGATATTAAGTTATACTCGGAATCGAAGAATTAGAGGTATAGCTAGAGTCTCCTTTCGTTTTCCTACCTTAAGGACCATGGCCGAGCAAGGTTCTTCTTGCTCATGGCTCGGCCAAGACTAGGGAGGGGAGAAGAGAGTAGCTTTAGCTGGAAACTTACATGATTATGAGATTCACACATATAGGAATGACAATGCTTAGGAAGAACACCAAACATAACAAGTAGATTGATTGAATTGGAATTGTAGGAATGCTATCCTTATGACCATCCTTAGCATTAGATATTTAACTTTGAAATGTTGAAATTGTTTACCATGCTTAGTAATTTCTACCTTTTTCGGAATTTATTATTACCATGCCATGCTAGATAATTGCTTCTTATTGTGCTAAATTCCTAAGGTAGTGTAAAGTTGTTACGCATATATATATTGTGACCATATATAGTAGAGGTTACAATACTTGAATATTTTCTTGAGATTATACATGCTGCCCAAAAATGTTCATGGGCAGAATTCCCAAGTCGACGCAAGGAATTCCTCACCCAGGGCAGTGTAGAAGGTTAGATAACATGTAATGCAACGCTAGACGTTCATCATACTTATATGGAAACTTAGCTAGGAGATGATAACACTTCTCTGACTTATTGTATACTTTTGGAAACCTAGAACTCGTAGGTGAACACAATTTGAAAGGGTGGCATAAATCGTTGATCCTGTAGCCGGATAAGGCCAGATACGGGCAATGGCCCGAAGGGTATATATGGAAACCCTAGGATATTGATTGTGTGGTGTGTTTGAGATGGTCCGCCGAGGAGCGTGGAGGTCAGGAATGACCAATGCTCAGCTCGGCCAGTATTGGGTCTTGAGGTGCGCCAGTGGACCCGCTAGATGACAGACCCCAGTTGGGTGGGACTAGCTATCCTTACCCCAGACGGTGTCCGAAGACTAGTGGACCATCCTAGTCGACGGCTCGGGATTGTTTGCTTACACCTTGAGGTGACGTGGCCGATGACCAGTATGATACTACCTGATATGGTAGGGACGACTGTAGCCAAGATATTATTCCATAAGTAGGCCTAAGGGCCGGATGCCAGAGGCTTGATAGGCCGAGATGGCAGGTTATCATATTCAGTTGTACAGATTGACCCATTGGGGGTCGGTAGTTGTATCAGAAGTATTTTACCTCCTTGTTCATTCATTTTGTTGCCTTATATGATATATATGAAATACTAAGGCTTATGTGGAAGTTCACTAGAGCCATTCATTGAGTCCCAAGCGGACTCACAGTTTATTCTTTAATTTTGCAGAGCATGATCAGTGACTTGGCTTGTCGACATGGTGCAGCTGGTGGGCGGGAGGTGGTGCCATATCTCGTAGCGACGTCCATGAGTCTTATATAGATTAGAGTCTAGTAGTGTTTGTTTTGTTTCTGCATTCACAGTTGTACTTGAAAAAGAGTTGTAAAACTTATTTCTTGAACGTTCAGTTATTTTGACGTTGATGTTCTTACTTGTTTTGACAAACATAAAAATTGTGACTTTGAAAGCTTTTAATAAAGTGTGTTGAGATTTATGTTATTCGATATGTCCTGGTTTTCTTGTGTCAGTGTAGACAGTAGGCTACAGGGCAGGATGTAGGCCCTGGCCGATCACACTACCCTCGGTTGGGGTGTGACAAACCACTCACAAGAAGGGGAAGAACGGAAGGAAAACAATAACCTTGAGAAATCTGGCATCCGATCTTCGATCTCCCCGAATCCGGTGTCCGATCTCTCCTTCTCTCCAAGCCGCTCGCCTCTCCCTCTTGCATTTCAGGTTTCACACCGCTCTAGCAGCCGTACGGCACACCACTTTATGTTTTTTTTGAAATTATAATTCCGCCCTCAACTTAAGCGGTTCACTAAATCCTCTTTATCTCCCCCGATCTGAATCCGGATCCGATTGAAATGCTGGATTCCACTCAGAGTCCTCTTTAAATCCGAGACACATAAAATATTCTGCACCTAGAATTCATAATTAAGAAATTTTTTAAAGTATCTGGGTTTCACCTCAAGATAAGCGTCAATGCTCAAGCCCGCGTGAACCATCTCGCGTCACGCGCAACCCGCTGAAATCAATACATATAAAATATTTTAGTGGGTATTACATCATTCCTGCCTTAGTTCCCTCCCCCCACTCCTCCCTCCCCCCTCAAATTTTTTCTCACCTAAAATTTCTCTGTTCGAAATCGTCCCACCTAAATTTTTCCTCCCAAATATTTTTCTATTATCTTCCACTTATATTCTTACCATTTTAATATATATATATATATGTATAAGGAAACTACATATTAATTCCAATTTATTAATATATATCATTAAATTTAACTAATAAAATATTAAATTATAATTATTTTAAAATTAGTTTTAAGAACACCAAGAAATAAACAAGTAAAGGGATGATGTAGATGTACATAATATATACATATATTATGCAGTAGACTCATAATGGAAAATGACTATAATTCATGAATCAAATAAAACGACTCTTTTAACTTAGTGGTAGAGTAATACCATGGTAAGGGTAAGTCATCGGTTCAAATCCGATAAGGGACTTTATCCACTAAGCTATTTTATTTCATTTAGTCTTCGTTTTTCGGTGTATACATAATTACACCAGAAGTATTTTTTTGGGTCTTTGATATCATCAATATTTTAAAATAACTAATTTTCTATTTTTTATCATCAATTTTTTTATTAAAATTGTTTTTAGATTTATAATTTATTATTATTTACTTATGAATCTCACTCTTTTTAGATTATAATGTGTAATCTATTTATATAAATTTATCTTTTTTGTTTACTCCATATGCACCTATTTTTGATGTTTTATTTTTTATTTATTGAAGTTTTTTATATTAGTTTTTGGGTTTTGAAATATCATTTTTTTGATTTGTTATTGAAAAATAGTATTTCAAAATCAAAGAAATTTATGTAGTTCAAAAAAATATATATATAAGGAAGTTACATGTCAAGCTATATATTAATTCCAATTTATTAATTTGTATCATTAAATTTAACTAATAAAATATTAAATTAAAATTAGTTTTAAGAACACCAAGAAATAAACAAGTAAAGGGAAGATGATGTATACATAATTACATCGGAAGTAATTTTTTGGGTCTTTGGTATCATCAATATTTAAAATAACTAATTTTCTATTTTTTATCATCAATTTTTTAATTAAAAGATCAATGTTGTTTTTAGATTTATAATTTATTAATATTTACTTATGAATCTCACTCTTTTTAGATTATAACGTGTAATTTATTTATATAGATTTATTAATTTATGTAGTTTAGAATAATTTAAATATCTTATTTTCTATATATATATATAATTATTTATTTTGAAATAGTTTTGATTTTTTTATTTTTAAAATTAGTAATTTAAATTTTTATTCATAAAATTTTACTTTGAAGAAGATGTATGCATTTTGAAACAAATTAATATTATTATATAAAAGATTGTTGCAACTTTTAAAATTTACATCTTATTGATATTTTATTTTGTATATTATCCTAGGTTATATATTTGTATTTTTCTATATTTTTTATGTTAAAAATAATTATTAATTGTTAATCTAAGATAATTCATCTGTTACTTTTTTAATTCCTATTTTTATATTAAATTAATAATTATTTATATCTTTTTTAAATTAAATTATGTAAATATGCGTGCACATTTTCATAATTATATAAATCAAATTAAATTAATATATTACTTTGTGGTATGTTTATATATTACTATTTAAAATTATAATTTAATTTAAATTATTTTTTAAATTTTACTGTTAATATTTATTCTTAAAAATATAATTATTTTATAATATGATAATAACATGGTAACCTATTTCTGAAAATCTAGATATACAAATATCAGGAATTTCGCAAAATCGGATTTTGGGAAAAAGAAATTCCTAGATCTTGATTTTGGGGATCAAAATTTCCAAAACCACAATCTAGTGGATTAGATACTCATTTTACCCCTGGGCCAAAAACTTTAGGTAAAAATTAAAAAAAAACATATAAATTTTTTTAGAAATTAACTTATAAAGTTAAAAATTAGGATTTTTTGAATTATAAAGTTATTATAGATTTTCGGAAAAAGTTTGTAATACATTACATATTTTTGCCCAAAGTCTATAAAATTGAATTTAAAATAAAAATATTTAAATATTTTTTATAGACTCTATCACATCTTTTATATCACATATATTTTTTATGAATTAAATAAAAAAATTTATAATTATAAAACTATTATAAACAAAATATTTTACTATTTTTAATTTAAAAGTAGTTTTATAGGCTTTAGACAAAAGTCTCTAATAAATTAGAGACTTTTGTCCAAAGCTTATAAAACTATTTATTAGAGACTTTTGTCTAAAGCCTATAAAACTAATTTTTAATTAAAATAATAAAATATTTTTTGTCCAAAATATTTTTATAGACTCTAGCACATATTTTAGATCAGATATATATTTTTTTACGAATTAAATTTTATTTTTTATAATTATAAAATTATTATAAACAAAAGTCTCTAACTCATTATAGATTTTTATGCAAAGTCTATAATAACTTCATCATTTTTTTAAAAAATATTTGAATTCATGAAATAAATTTTTTAATAATACAAAGAGGTATATGATCCAAAAAAATATTTTACATCAAAATATTTCATAATTTTTAATTTAAATTTAAATTTATTGACTTTGTGCAAATGTTTTAATGCATTAGAGAGTTTTAAAATATATTTTTTATACTTTAATATCTTATTTTTATCATAAAAAATATTTTATAAATTTAAATTATTATTTTATATTTTTTTAATTTTTGACCAAAGTCTCTAACTAGTTAGATACTTTGACCCATGGGTAAAATAAGTATCCAATCCAATAAGTTCCGATTTTGAAAATTTTGATCCCCAAAATATGGATTTGAAAATTTCTCTCTTCCAAAATTCGGTTTTGCGAAATTGTTGTACAAATATTTAATATGTAAATATAAATTATTAAGAATATTAAATTATGGTTACAAATTTAATCTATAAGTTAATTTATATATGAAGTTTAAAATAATTATTGTTCTAAATTTAAATTTATGCAATTACAAATTAAAATTATATCACAAAATATGAAAAATATATAAAAAAATTGATAAACTATTTGTCACACCCCAACTGAGGGTAGTGTGAGCGGCCAGGGCCTACATCCTGCCCTGTAGCCTACAGTCTACATTGACTAACAATAAAATAGAACATATCGAGAAAGGAAACCACAACACAATCTTTATTTAAAGTTTTCGAAATTTACAAATATATATAGAGGTTGTCAAACTCGCGAGTTAACTCGTAAACTCGGACGAGTTTACGATCCCAGGTATCAAAATCGAGCTAACTCGCACTCAAACTCATTTCTGGGTAAACTCGGGTAAACTTGGGGTAAACTCGGTAAACTCGCGAGTAAACTCGGTCAAACTCGTGGTAAACTCGGATGAACTTGATTTGATGATAATTATTATGGATTAAACTTGTACTTTTATATTTTTATCTTTGAGTCATTGTGTGTGCTTTATTATGGACTTAGAATGCTTCATTATGTATGTATTAGACTTGTACTCTTATATTTTATCTTTATCTGTGCTTTATTAGGGAGTTGAACTGCGCCTTAATTATGATTTTCATATTATATTAGATTATATTTTTATAGTATAATATTTTTTAATATTGTTTTAATATAAGGTAAACTTTTACGAGTTTACGAGTCGAGTTTACGGAGGCTCCACGAGTTTACTTAAACTCTCGAGTTTAACAACCTTGCCGCAGTTAATTATGCATAACATATAAACAACATAGAATATAATCAGGGAGGTAAGCTACTTTTTGATGTGACTATCGACCCCGTGGGTTATCTGTATAAACCATATAGGAGAAACCTGCCATAACAGCCTAATCTTGCCACCTGGCATCCGGCCCTTAAGGCCTACTTATGGTGTAAGAATCCCGGCTACAACCGGCCCTACCATACAAGATAGAATCACACTGGCTGTTCGGCCACATCATATCAAGATATAAATATGGAATCTCGGGCCATCGACTAGGATGGTCTACGAGTCTCCGAACACCGTCTGGGGTAGGGATAACTAGTCCCACCCAACTGGGGTCTGACACCTAGCGGACCCGCTGGTGCATCTCAAGACCCAATCACTGGCCGAGCTAAGCATTGGTCATTTCCGACCTCCACGCTTCTCGGCGGACCATCTCAAGCACATCACACAGTCAAATGTCCTGTCCTAGGGTTTCCTTATATACACTTCGGGCGGTTGCCCGTATACGGACCTAATCTGGTCTGCAGGGTCAACAAATTAGTGCTTCCCTTCCAAAAACATGTACACCTAATAGTTCTAGGTTTTCAAAAATGAATACTAGAAGTCCTAGAAGTTGTGTCATTTCCTAGCTAGGTTTCCATATATACTATGCATCTTGCAACTTCCTACATGTTATCTAACCCATTCTTCCTAGAACGAGCGAACTCGCCGACTATGTAGGCACTAGACCTACCATTTCCACATCACTTACCAAATTAATTACAGATAGTAACATCATGAAGAACCGAAATAAAAAGTAAGTAATGTAGAGGTTAAACCAATATGGAACATACACTAAGCATAGCAATAATTAAACGTGATATGAGCAATTAAATGAAACCTTTCTTGACTACATATACCATATAAGCATTGGCAAGAACATTTCCAAAATGAGAATATAGATCTACCCCAACAAATCACAACATGAATATGGATTAACATTAACATGAATATGAATAAACATTAAGCGGAGGGATATGAACAACTACACAAAATCGTTTGTTTCCTCTCCCTTTCCCTTGATCGGCCGAAGCTCGAGCAAGGTAAACCTTGCTCGGCCAAACCATCCATGTGGGAAGGGGCTGGAATTTATGCATATTAACCAGTAGAATAGTAAACATAAACTTCAAATTTAATCTAACATTTAAACATGAAGATGTGAGTTAATGCGATAAAATAAGAGATCCAACAATCCAATATAAATAGCCCAACTTTTCCCCCTTCTACTGCTCGGCCAACTCGAGCAGGATGATGACCATGCTCGGCCGAACCCTCTAGAGGTGGTGGACTTGGTTGTGGTGTCCACTCGAGCATTAATCCAAAACCAAAACAAAACGAATACAAGTCGATACGCGAGTAGCGAGATGAGCAAGGAAATTGGGGAAAACGCGAGTAGTGGACTTGGCATGACCTTCCCCCTTTTTCCTCGACTCGACCAGCCCCTTAAAGCGAGAAATCGACACGTTTTCAACATGAAATCACAGTATGTACAACTATTTAAAAATCTAACATGGGGAAACAACCCGATCGGCAAAACTCGCGGAGAAAACCTCAATTTCAAAATCTATGGGGTCGGCCACTTGCCTCCCCTTAACATCTACTCCAACCACTCACCTTGAATTGGATCACAAAGAAATCTTGATGAAACGAGATTCCGATCTCCTCGAGCGTCGTCGCGAACTCGGCGCCGACAAGATCTCCTCCTCCTCTCTCCCTTTCTCCGTCTTGATGGGCTGCGTGTGGCTCTCTATTTGAGCCGCACGGGTGGCTTGGGTGAGGGGTTTTATTCCGCTCATCCAATGACCCATTTGCCCCTCACTTGACTTGACTTCTTCTCAGTTCGAACCGATTCCGATTCGGACTCCGATCCTATCCGCACTCATGAGTCGAATTCGACTTTCATAAGATATCATAAGCAAGAATGGAAATAACCATTGAACTAATTCAACTTCATATTTCCATGGGTCGGGTTATACCTTCTACTCGAGGCGATTTCCGCGGCTTGACCCGGCTAACCTCCGATCCAGTGCGTTGCACGAAAAAAGAGATTTTTATATTAGGAAATATAAAATTTATTTTCAAATGTTTTTATTTTTAAAACAATGGGTAATATAATAAATTAAAATATACAATAATATTATTTCATAACGTCTATGGAATCGACGAAAGATTATTTCAACCTATTGTAATAGGTTTTAAGTCCAACTGAAATTTTCAACAATAATATTGTGCGATTTTAGTCAAGCGGTCAACAAGTCAACCTAGCACCCTTTCATTCAACCTTAGGCATGATAACATAAAGGAGCATTAGCCAGCCCAAATGACATCACCAGAAACTCAAAGTGTGCATACCTCGACCTAAAAGCAGTCTTACGGACGTCACTGTCTCGGATCCTCAACTGATGATACCTTGACCGCAGGTCAATCTTATAAAACCACTGAGCTCCTTGAAGCTGATCAAATAAGTCATCAATCCTGGGCAGCGGGTACCGGTTCTTCACTGTTACCTTATTAAGCTACCGATAAACAATGCACATCCGCATGGACCCATCTTTCTTTTTCACAAAGAGCACTAGAGCACCCCAAGGAGAAACACTTGGGCGAATGAAACCCAACTCAAGCAGCTCCTGCAACTGGGACTTCAACTACCTCAACTCAGCTGGTGACATCCGGTACGATGGAATGGAGATCGGCTTCACCCCTAGCTACAAATCAATACAGAATTCGATCTCCCTTTCTGGAGGCAACCCTGGCAACTGCTCTGGAAACAAATCAGAGAACCTGTATACCACAGGTGTTCCCTCCATACTCCGAGCCAAGGCTCCGCTCCCCTAAGCCACAGATACAAAGGCCAAGAAGGATTGGAAACTACCCAGAAGTAGCTTCCAAGCCCTAAGAGCTAAAATTGCCATCAACGACTCTCCCCTTCTCTCACCCTGGAAGGTAAACTGGGGCAATCTAGGTTTATTGAAGGTCACAGTCTTAACCCTGCAATCCACTGAGGCGAAATGGTCCGCCAACCAGTCCATGCCCAAAATTACATCAAGCTCTAACATCAGTAGGAGTGTCAATTCGGCTATCAACACATGCCCACAAATGACAACCTCGCAGCCCCAAAAGACTATCTCTGCCATCACAGAAATGCCCATAGGCGTAGACACCACAAGAGGCAAATCAAGCACAGTAGGTTTCCCTAACAACTTAGCAGCAAACGAAGCAGACACAAACGAGTACGTAGCATCCGGATCAAACAAGACATATGCAATAGCGAAACCAACAGTAAGGTTACCTGACACTACTGCCCTAGACGCCTCAGCGCCCTCTTGGTTCATAGAAAACACCCGTGCAGGGGGCTTCTCTGAACCACCAGCTCGCTGGCCTCCTCCCTAAGTCTGACCCCTTTGAGCTACGGAACCCACTGACATCGGTGCCTTTCCTCTGGTCTTATCAGGCTGCTGATTGCCCTTGCTAGGAAAACCCTTTCTGAAATGTCCAGTCTGCCCACAGTTGTAACATACCTCTGAGCGAAACTGCTCTGGGTCATGCTCAACTCTGGTCACTCATAATCATGGCCCTTAAACATAAGGTCGCTCTACACCCATAATTTATATTTCCTAGAATCTAAGGGAAAGATCTCCAACCAATCCAAGATTTCAGCTATAGGGGAAATTTACAATCAGCCAACCCATACAGATCCCTTCTGCAGAACTCTATCAACCGGCCCCCTTAGGATTCCCTAGGGCCGCCCTAACCATACTGCACGATAAATATTTAACTATATGACGAGACCCAATGAACCATTCAAGATACTAAGCAAACATTACAATGATCTCTAATCCAAACACCCATACAAAGGTAGCCCCCCAAAAATGGTGCACTCTCTAGCACAATGCCATTCACGGCCTCAAGCTGTGCTACCCTGGGACTGTCCCAGTTCCTCTTCAACTGGTCATCGACTTTTACAACCCCGGCTCCATCGTCAACCTCTGCTCTAGCCTCGGCCTTGGCCCTGCGTGGTCTTACTGCCACTACCTCTATATGCGGCACTAAAAGGCCTCCAACAATCTGGAATCACCACAAAGAAAAGAAAATAACATAATTATGCAATTCAATTCACCCTAACATTTTGCAAACTTAACCACGAGTCGCGCTGAGGTGCAGACATAGCCCATTGATCTCATAACATAACCCTACCGTATACTGACATGCTAGCAATGCCCTATACGGTAACAGCTCTAGGTCTTAGTCAGATCGAACCACATGCTCTGATACCATATTGTAACGCCCTAAACTCAGGGTCACGTGATCGGCCAGGGTATACGTGCCTATACCCCGCAGCCTAACTCAAGCACATACCAACTTACAAAAGATATCAGAAAGAAACAACAGTTTATAAAGAGAAACAGAAACATATTTCATTAAATAATATAGATTTTATCAAAAAACTCGAGTGCGGAATAAAATGATTCAAAGAGCAATAGTACTGATGCTTAAATAAAATCTGAATAAAAACATGAATGTCCCCACGGGACTACAACTCCAAAATACCAAAACACAAGTGCATGACAAACTACTACAGACTCGACTACGACCCCTAACTAGGACAACTATGAGATCAATGTAGCTCCTCTGCCCTACAGCTGCGCCAAGTGCTCCATCCCACCTCACCCGTCAGACTCTGCAAAACAAAACAACGACAACGGGTGAGTTCAAAGAATTCAGTGAGCGGTTCTACCAACCCCCATAAGAAAATAACATCACAGATAAGATGCATATAATAAACTCCTGACTCAAGCAGGAAAAAGGTCACAAGGGAGTGACTAACTAATACGCCATCCGGCCACCACCTGCCCGAAGGCAGCCAACACCCAAATGGTGAAGAACAACAGACCTAAGCCTACCATGCTCTAAGGCAACAACACATACTAGGATAATCGGGAAGGCCCTCCGAACTTATACTAGTATAAATAAACTCGAGAGCAATCAGGAAAGGCCCTCCGAACTTGCTCTACGAGACGCGTAGGGACAATCGGGATTCGCCCATCCGGACTTGCCCCTTTAAGATATCATAAGAGTAATCGGGTAGGCCCTCCAAGCTTACTCTTAAAAGATATCATAGGAATAATCAGGAAAGGCCCTCCGAACTTATTCCTTAAAAGCACCTCGGGGATAATCGGGTATGCCCTCCGAACATATCCCACGAGGCCAAACCAGAACAATCAGGAAAGGCCCTACAAACTTGTTCCAATAAATAACGTAGGAGTAATCGAAATTCGCCCATCCGAACTTACCCCTTTAAAAGCACCTCGGGAATAATCGGGTAGGCCCTATGAACTTATTCCATGAGGCCAAACCGGAACAATCGGTATTTTCTCAACCGAACTTGTTCCTTAGATTGGGAATTAGCCATCCAATCTCCCGGGCCTAGCCCGCAATCCGGCTCCTCCACGAGCCTCTCCTCCATTCCTAAAGATATGACGCAACATGACCTAAGTTAAGTCTCTCCTACGATGTCCTAGGAGTGTCCCTATTGGAAAGCGTCTCAACACTCAAATACCAAACCACATTCCCTAGACCTGTAATGTCATGAGCCCGTGTAGTTTTATTTCATGCAAAACTTTATTTGTTGGTTCATAACAGATTATGTTGACCCTTTTACCCAATTTTAATTATGCAATTAAAACTTAATTCACCACAATTAGGGTTTTGTTTTAGGGATTTGTTATAGCTTACTGTTCTGCCCGAAACTAATGTATCTAAACCGAATATGGTCTCCATATTATATCCTATGTTTCCAAACTATATTTTCTGGTCAAAATAATAGGTTACACAACTATGTTCAGAGAAATACAAATACCACAGCAAACATTACAAAAATAGCACAGATTCATCATCTTAACATGAAATTCCAGCAACATTAAATTTTCAGCATATCATGAAATTAAATTCGAAAATTCACAGAAATTAACTTCCTAATTACCATCACATCAGATTTATAATCATCAAGATAAATCTCACATAAACCATGCTTATTAAACAAGAATAACAAGCATCACAACTCTCCTTAATCAAGCGCTCACCTTTATATTCAAGAATTTAAACCAAGAACTCTCATGCCTCCAAAATCAAACCCCTTTTTAAATCCACAAGATATATTTCCAAAAATCACAGATTTAATAACAAGCATGCATTTAAATTTATAAACATCACGTTTGATGATCAAATTGATTTATAGAAGGTAAGAAAATCTACATCCTTTCATTTAGGCATTTCATCAAACACTTGGAGGGCACCCCCTTTCTCCACCTTGGCCGAGCACCCCTAGGATTCTCCTAGGGTTGCCGAGCCACATAGGGGAAGGTTTAGGGCCTTCTCAAACATGGTATAGAAAAGATCAATGATAAATCGAGAGATCACCGGAAAACAAATCAAATCATCCAAGCCTTCAAGAACCCAAAGAAAACCCGGGAAGGAGGGGTAAAACCACTCACCTTGATTAGGAAGACGAATTATAGAAGAACCTCCAAGCGGCGGCCTCCCAATCAGCCGTCAAAGGTATGGCGGCTTGGCTCCTCAAGAAGAGGAGGCTCGGCTCCAATCATGAAAAGGGGCGGCGGCTTCTAGGCTTCAAGCCGACAACTTGGCCTCCAAAGAGAGGGGAAGAAGAGGGGGAAAGAGGAAGAGAGCTTGGTGGCTTGAGGGCGGCGACTGCATTACTCGGCGGCTCCAAAATAGGGAAAGGAGGGGCAGCGGCTTGGGCGGCTCCTCTCTTCTCTCCAAGTGGCTTGTGCGGCTCCAATAGGGTGCCACAAGCCAAGGGGAGGGGGTTTTATACTCCCTCCTCAACCCTAACCCTTCTAAACTCTTTATCCAACCCGCATCCGCCTCAACCCGGATCCATACCCACTAACCTCTCGACTCGCTAACCCACTAAGCTTAATTAAACCCAAATTAATCCCATGCTCCACATAAACATAATTAAACAATTAGGCCTACACAACATCAAATTGAATTAATTTAACTACTCAAGCCTAATTCACATATTTCATATCCTACTTACCCGAGCTCGCAAGCTCGCACCGGACCATGAGTCGACTCGGTTCGACCTCGCACTAGTCCGTTAGGCTGGCAAACACAAACATAAGAGAAAGAATAAAATTAAAATATCTAGGTTATTACAATCCTCCCCCCTTAAAGAAAATTTATCCTTGAATTTCAGAAAAGAAAATTAAGGACTCACCAAATCATCAAACAACGAAGGATAACGTTCCCTCGCTCCACCTCCCAGGTGGCCTCCTGGCCAGAATGGTGCTCCCATCTGACCTTAACCAAGGGGATCTCCTTGGACCTCAACTTTCTGATCTGACGGTCTAGCACCTCAACTGGCCTCTCCTCATAAGAGATTTCTGAATCCGCCTCCACTGCGAAAGGCTCGATCACATGGGACTCATCCCGAATGTACTTCTTCAGCATAGAGACATGGAACACTAGATGTACTCGGTCCATACTAGGAGGTAAGGTCAACTTATAGACCACAGCTCCCTTGCGTCGG
This sequence comes from Canna indica, assembly GCA_034359265.1. Classification (NCBI taxonomy): domain Eukaryota; kingdom Viridiplantae; phylum Streptophyta; class Magnoliopsida; order Zingiberales; family Cannaceae; genus Canna; species Canna indica. Next base: position 38,638,226 of record CP136891.1, read on the forward strand.
AGAATAGGAAATGGCCCAATGAACCTAGGGCTTAGCTTTCCTTTCTTACCAAATCTCACCACCCCTTTCATAGGGGACACCTTGAGGAACACCATGTCCCCCTCAGCAAACTCTACCTCCCTGGCCTTTCCATCCGCATACATCTTTTGGCGACTCTGAGCTGCCAATAGTCTCTCCCCGATTAGATTCACCTTTTCCACTACCTCCTCCACCAGGTCAGGTCCCTTCATAAGGGAATCCACTGCCCCAAACCAACCTAACATACTGCTCAGCTGAAAAGGTCGTCCTGATCGGTATAAAATGCAAAGTCTTGGTTAGGCGATCCACCACTACCCAGATAGAATCATTGCGCTTCCCAGACTTTGGCAACCCCGTCACAAAATCCAAGGTTATCTTCTCCCATTTCCACTCTGGTGCTTCTAAGTTCTGGAGCAACCCTGTCGGCTTCAAATGCTTAGCCTTCACCTGCTGACACACCAGACACTTAGACACAAACTCGGCCACCTCTCTTTTCATGCCTTTCCACTAATAATTCTGCCTTAGGTCCCGATACATCTTCGTGGCTCTCGGATGCATAGTGTATGTGGACCGATGAGCCATCTCTGGCACCACTATTTGGTTCTTAAACCTCAGGATGCCCTCCGAGTCAACACTGAACCCACTATCTACATCTCCCCTCCTGGCCAAATCCTTAGTGAGTGCACAGAAAGCATCCACCTCCCGCGTTGCTCGCAGCATGTCAACCAACATGGACTACACCCTCAAGTGAGCCACCAGCGCACCAGAATATGATACTGATAAGACTGCCCTGCTAGCCAAACATAGGGCCAAGCCTTGAGCCAACGGCCTCCTCCTGACTGCCAAATACGCCAAACTGCCCATAGACTTCCTGCTCAAAGCATCAGCTACCACATTTGCCTTCCTTGGATGGTACATGATCGTGCAGTCATAGTCCTTCAACAGTTCAAGCCATCTTCTCTGCCTCAGGTTCAACTCCTTCTGGGAGAGCAAATACATGAGGCTCTTATAATCAGTGTATATCTCACAAGCCTTGCCACAAAGGTAGTGACGCCACAGCTTCAATGCGAACACCACCGCTGGCAACTCAAGATCATGGGTTTGGTAATTCTTCTCGTGAACCTTCAATTGCCTGGAGGCATAAACTATCACCCTGTCATTTTGCATCAACACACAATCCAAGCCGATGTGGGAGGCATCACAATAAATAACAAACCCTCCCGAGCCCGAAGGTACAGCTAGAACTAGTATCGACGTCAAGCAGTCCTTGAGCGTTAGAAAGCTCTCCTCGCACTTACTATCCCATTCGAACTTGACTTTCTTTTGGGTCAGGCGAGTTAATGACGCTGCAATCTTAGAGAAATTCTCCACAAACTTTCTGTAATACCCTGCCAACCCCAGGAAACTACGGACCTCAGTGACATTAGTCGGCCTCTTCGAATTCTGAACTGCTTCAATCTTTGCGGGGTCCACCTCTACCCCTTCTCTGGACACCACATGGCCAAGAAACCCAACACTCTCCTGCCAGAACTCGCACTAGGAGAACTTAGCATACAATTGGTGCTCCCTGAGAGTTTCCAGAACTACCCTCAGGTGCTCATCATACTCCTCCCTGCTCCTGGAATAAATCAAAATATCATCAATGAACACAATTATAAATTTATCCAGGTATTCCTTGAACACTCAGTTCATCAGGTCCATAAATGCTGCAGGTGCATTAGTCAGCCCGAAGGACATCACCACGAACTCAAAGTGCCCATACATCGACCTGAAAGCAGTCTTACGGACGTCACCATCCCGGATCCTCAACTGATGATACCCAGATCGCAGGTCAATCTTATAAAACCACTGAGCTCCCTGAAGCTGATCAAATAAGTCATCAATCTTAGGCAGCGGGTATCGATTCTTCACTGTTACCTTATTAAGCTACCGATAATCAATGCACATCCGTATGGACCCATCTTTCTTTTTCACAAAGAGCACTGGAGCACCCCAAGGAGAAACACTTGGGCGAATGAAACCCAACTCAAGCAGCTCCTGCAACTAGGACTTCAACTCCCTCAACTCAGCTGGTGTCATCCGGTACGCTGGAATGGAGATCGGCTTCACCCCTGGCTGCAAATCAATACAGAATTTGATCTCCCTCTTTGGAGGCAACCCTGGTAACTACTCTGAAAACACATCAGAGAACCTGCATACCACAGGCGTTCCCTTCATACTTTGAGCCACGACTCCGCTCCCCTCAACCACATATACAAAGGCCAAGAAGGATTGACAACCACCCAGAAGTAGCTTCCGAGCCCTGAGAGCTAAAATTACCATCAACGACTCTCCCCTTCCCTCACTCTCGAGGGGCAATCTGGGCTCACTAAAGGTCATAGTCTTAGCCCTGCAATCCATTGAGGTGAAATGGTCCGCCAACCAGTCCATGCCCAAAATTACATCAAGCTCTAACATCTGTAGGAGTGTCAATTCGGCTATCAACACATGCCCATAAATGACAACCTCGCAGCCCCAAAAGATTGTCTCTGCCATCACAGAAATGCCCGTAGGCGTAGACACTACAAGAGGCAAATCAAGCACAAAAGGTTTTTTAGACAACTTAGAAGCAAACAAAGCAGACACAAACGAGTGCGTAGCACCCGGATCAAACAAGACATATGCAATAGCGGAACCAACGGTAAGGTTACCTAACACTACTGCCCTAGTCGCCTCAGCGCCCTCTAGGTTCATAGAAAACACCCGTGCAGTGAGCCTCTCTAAACCACCAGCTTGCAGGCCTCCTCCCTGAGTCTGACGCCTCTGAGCTACGGAATCCACTGACATCGGTGCCTTTCCTTTTGTCTGATCAGACAGTTGACTGCCCTTGCTAGGACAATTCCTTCTGAAATGTCCAGTCTGCCCACAGCTGAAACAAACCTCTGAGTGAAACTGTTCTAGGTAGTGCTCAACTCTAGTCGTACATAATCATGGCCCTTAAGCATAAGGTCGCTCTACACCCATAATTTATATTTTCTGAAATCTAAGGAAAAGATCCTGCAATCAATCCAAGATTTTAGCTATAGGGGAAATTTACCATCATCCAACCTCTACAAATCCCTTATGCATAACTCTATCAACCGCCCCCCCTAGGATCCCTAGTGTCGCCCTAACCATACTACACCATAAATATTTAACTATATAACGAGAGCCAATGAACCATTCAAGATACTAAGCAATCATTGCAAAGATCTCTAATCCAGGCACCCATACAAAGGTAGCCCCCCAAAAATGGTGCACTCTCTAGCATAGGGCCATTCACGGCCTCAAGCTGTGCTACCCTGGGACTTTCCCAGTTCCTCCTCAACTTGTCGTCTACTTTTACGACCCCAACCCTGCTGTCAGCCTCTGCTCTAGCCTCGGCCTTGGCCCTGCGTGGAGTTACTGCCACTGTTGCTCTATGTGGCACTAAAAGGCCTCCATCAATCTGGAATCACCAAAAAGATAATAAAATAACATAATTAGGCAATTCAATTCACCCTAACATTTTGCAAACTTAACTATGAGTCACGTTGAGGTGCAGACTTAGCCCATTGATCTTATAACATACCCCTTTCGTGTACTGACACGCTAGCAAAGCCCTATATGGTAACAACTCTAGGTCATAGTCAGACCGAGCCACATGCTCTGATACCACATTGTCACGCCCTAAACTCAGGGTCACGTGACCGGCCAGGGTATATGTGCCTATACCCCGCAGCCTAACTCATGCACATGCCAACTCACAAAAGAGCGGAAAGAAACAATAATTTCATTTATAAAGAGAAATAAAAACATATTTTATTAAACAATATAGATTTTATCAAAAAGCTCGAGTGTGGAATAAAATGAATCAAAGAGCAATAGCACTAATACTTAAATAAAATCTGAATAAAAATATGAATGTCCCCACGGGACAACAACTCCTAAATATGAAAACACAAGTGCATGACAAACTACTACAAACTCGACTACGACCTCTAACTAGGACTGCTATGAGATCAATGTAGCTCCTCTTCCCTCCAACCGCGCCAAATGCTCCAGCCCACCTCACCCGTCAGGCTATGCAAAAAGAAACAACGACAATGGGTGAGTTCAAAGAACTCAGTGAGCGGTTCTACCAACCCCCAAAAGAAAATAATATAACAGATAAGATGCATAAAGCAAACTCCTGACTCAAGCAGAAAAAAGTTGATCTTAGTATAAAGCCACCACCTGCCCGAAGGCAGCCAACACCCAAATGGTGAAGAACAACAAGCCTAAGCCTACCATGCCCTAAGGAAACAACACATACTAGGACAATCGGGAAGGCCCTCCGAACTTATCCTAGTATAAATAAACTCTGGAGCAATCGGGAAAGGCCCACCGAACTTGATCCACGAGGCGTGTAGGGACAATCGGGATTTGCCCATCCGAACTTGCTCCTTTAAGATATTGTAAGAGTAATCGGGTAGCCCCTCCGAGCTTACTCTTGAAATATATCTCAGGAATAATTGAGAAAGGCCCTCCGAACTTATTCCTTAAAACCACCTCGGGGATAATCGGGTAGGCCCTCCGAACTTATCCCACGAGGCCAAATTAGAACAATTGGGAAAGACTCTCCGAACTTGTTCCAATAAATAACGTATAAGTAATCGGGATTCGCCCATCCGAACTTACCCCTTTAAAAGCACATTGGGAATAATCGGGTAGGCCCTCCGAACTTATTCCACGAGGCCAAACCGAAATAATCGGGATTTGCTCAACCGGGCCTAGCCCGTAATTCGGCTCCTCCATGAGCCTCTCCGCCATCCTAAAAGATATGACACAACATGACCTAAGACAAGTCTCTCTTACGGTGTCCTAGGGGTGTCCCTATTGGAAAGCGTCTCAACACTCCAATACCCAACCCCATTCCCTAGACTCGTAATGTCATGAACCCGTGTGGTTTTATTTCATGCAAAACTTTATTTGATGGTTCATGACACATTAGGCTGACCCTTTTACCCAATTCTAATTATGCAATTCAAACTTAGTTCACCACATTTAGGATTTTGTTTTAGGGTTTTATTTTAGCTTACTGTTCTACCCGAAACTGATGTATGTAACCCGAATCTGATCTCCAGAGTGTGTCCTTTGTTTCCAAACTATATTTTCTGGTCAAAATGATAGGTTACATAGTTATGTTCAGAGAAATACAAACACCACAGCAAACATTATAAAAATAGCACAGATTCGTCATCTCAGCATGAAATTCCAGCAACATTGAATTTTCAGGATATCATGAAAATCAATCCTAAAAATTCACTGAAATTAACTCCCTAATTACCATCACATCAGATTTGTAATCATCAAGATAAATCTCACATAAACCATGCTTAATAAACAAGAATAACAAGCATCACCACTCTCCTTAATCAAGAACTCACCTTTATATTCAAGAATTTAAACGAAGAACTATCATATCATGACTCCAAAATCAAACCCCTTTTTAAATCCACAAGATATATTTCTAAAAACCACAGATTTAATAACAAACATGCATTTAAATTTAGAAACATCAAGATTGATGATCAAATTGATTTATAGAAGGCAAGAAAATCTACATCCTTTCATTTGGGCATTTCATCTAACACTTGGTGGGCACCCTTTCTCCACCTTGGCCGAGCACCACTAGGATTCTCCTAGGGCTGCCGAGCCACATAGGGGAAGGTTTAGGACCTCCTCAAACACGGTATAGAAAAGATCAATGATAAATCGAGAGATCACCGGAAAACAAATCAAATCATCCAAGCCTTCAAGAACCTGAGGAAAACCCGGGAAGGAGGGGTAAAACCACTCACCTTGATTAGGAAGACGAATTATAGAAGAACCTCCAAGCGGCGGCCTCCCAATCTGCCCTCAAAGGTGCGGCGGCTTGGCTCCTCAAGAAGAGACGGCTCGGCTCCAATCATGAAGAGGGGCGGTGGCTCAAAGCTTCAAGGCTTCAAGCCGACGGCTTGGCCTCCAAAGAGAGGGGAAGAAGAGGGGGAAAGAGGAAGAGAGCTTGGTGGCTTGAGGGCGGCAGCTGCCTTACTCGATGGCTCCAAAAGAGGGAAGGGAGGGGCGGCGGCTTGGGCGGCTCTTCTCTTCTCTCCATGTGGCTTGTGCGGCTCCAATAGGGAGCCACAATCTAAGGGGATGGGGTTTTATACTCCCTCCTCAACCCTAACCCTTCTAAACTCTTTATCCAACCTGTATCCGCCTCAACCCGAATCCATACCCACTAATCTCTCGCCCAACTAACCCACTAAGCTTAATTAAATCCAAATTAATCTCATGCTCCACATAAACATCCAACACATGCACACCCACATAAACATAATTAAATAATTAGGCCTACACACATCAAATTGAATAAATTTAACTATTCAAGCCTAATTCACATATTTCATATCGTACTTACCCGAGCTCGCAAACTCGCACCGGATCATGAGTTGACTCGGCTCGACCTCGCACTAGTCCGTTAGCCTGGCAAACACAAACATAAGAGGAAGAATAAAATTAAAATATCTAGGATATTACAAGTAGCTCCTCCTACAAAAGAGCATTGCCCTTCCCAGACTTTGGCAATTCTATCACAAAATCCATGGTTATCTTCTCCCATTCCACTCTAGTACTTCTAGGTTCTGGAGCAACCCTGCTGGCTTCAAATGCTCAATCTTAACCCGCTAACACACCAGGCACTTAGACACAAACTCGACTACTTATCTTTTCATGTCTTTCCACCAATAATTCAGCCTTAGGTCCCAGTACATCTTCGTGGCTCACGGATGCATAGTGTAATGTGACTGATGAGCCATCTCTAGCACCTGCTTGCGAACCTCAGCCATATTTGGCACCACTATCATGTTCTTAAACCTCAAAATGCTCTCCAAGTCCACACTAAATCCATTATCGGCATCGCCTCTCCTGGCCAGATCCTTAGTGAGAGCACAAAAAGCATCCTCCTCCTGCGCTGCTCACAACATGTCAACCAACGTGGACTGCACCCTCAAGTGAGCCACCAATGCACCAGAAGCTGATACTAACAAGACTGTCCTGCCATCTAAATATATGGCCAAATCCTGAGCCAATGGCCTCCTCCTAACCGCCAAATGCGCCAGAATGCCCATGGACTTCCTGCTCAAAGCATCGGCCACTACGTTAGCCTTCTTTGGATGGTACATGATCATGCAGTCATAATCCTTCAACAGCTCAAGCCATCTTCTCTGCCTCAGGTTCAACTCCTTCTGGGTGAGCAAATATTGGAGGCTCTTATGATCAGTATATATATTACAAGCCTCGCCAAAAAGGTAGTAACACCATAGCTTCAATGCGAACACCACCGCTGCCAGTTCAAGACCATGGGTTGGGTAATTCTTCTCATGAACCTTCAACTGCTTGGAAGCATAAGCTATCACCCTGCCATTCTGCATCAACACACAACCCAAGCCAACCCGGGAGGCTTCACAGTAAACAACAAACCCTCCCGAGCCCGAGGGTACTGCTAGAACTTGTGCCGACGTCAAGAGATCCTTGAGCTTCAGAAAGCTCTCCTCCCACTTACTGTCCCACTCAAACTTGACCTTCTTCTAAGTCAGGAGGGTCAATGGCGCTGCAATCCTGGAGAAATTCTCCACAAACTTCTGGTAAAAATCTATCAACCCTAGGAAACTACGGATCTGAGTGACATTAGTCGGCCTCTTCCAATTCTGAATTGCTTATATCTTTGCGGGGGTCCACCTTTACCCCTTCCCTGGACACCACATGGCCAAGGAATCCCACACTCTCCAGCCAGAACTCGCACTTGGAGAATTTGGCATACAATCTGTGCTCCCTGAGAGCTTCTAGAATAACCCTCAAGTGCTCCGCATGCTCCTCCGTGCTCTTAGAATAAATCACAATATCATCAATGAATGCAATTACGAATTTATCCAAGTATTCCCTAAACACTTGGTTCATCAGGTCCATAAATGCTGCAGGTGCATTAGTCAGCTCGGAAGACATCACCAGGAACTCAAAGTGCCCATACCTCGACCTGAAAGCAGTCTTGGGGAGGTCACTATCCCGGATCCTCAACTGATGATACCCTGACCGTAGGTCAATCTTAGAAACCACTGAGCTCCCTGTAGCTGATCAAATAGATCATCAATCATGCGCAGCGGGTATCGATTCTTCACCGTTACCTTGTTAAGCTACCGGTAATCAATGCACATCTGCATAGACCTATCTTTCTTTTTCATAAAGAGCACTAGAGCACCCCAAGGAGAAACACTTGGGTGAATGAAACCCAACTGAAGCAGCTCCTGCAATTGGCACTTCAACTCCCTGAATTCAGCTGGTGCCATCTGATACGGTGGAATGGAGATCGGCTTCACCCCTGGTTGCAAATCAATGCAGAACTCGATCTCTCTAACTGGAGGCAACCCTGACAACTCCTATGGAAACACATCAGAGAACCCGCACACCACGGGCGTCTCCCCGATGTCCCTAGCCGCACATTCACCTTTCTCTGCCACAGACACAAAGGCCAAGAAGGATTGGCAACCACCCAGAAGTAGATTTCGAGCCCTAAGAGCTGAAATTGACTTCAACGGCTCTCCCCTTCCCTCACTCTCAAAGGTAAACTAGGGTAATCCGGGCCTACAGAAGGTCACAGTCTGAGCCCTGCAATCCACTGAGGCGAAATGATTCGCCAACCAGTCCATGCCCAAATTTACATCAAGCTCTAACATCGATAGGAGTGTCAATTCGGCTATTAACACATGCCCATAAATGACAACCTCGCAGCCTCGGAAGACTGTCTCTGTCATCACATAAATGCCTGTAGGCATAGACACCACAAGAGGCAAATCAAGCACAGAAGGTTTCCCTGACAACTTAGCAGCAAACAAAGCAGACACAAACGAGTGCGTAGCACCCGGATCAAACAAGACATATGCAACTGCTGAACCAAACAACAAGGTTACCTGATACTACTTCCCTTGATGCCTCTGCGCTCTCTTGGTTCATAGCAAATACCCGTGCAGCGGGCTTCTCTGAACCACCAGCTCGTTGGCCACCTCCCTGAAATCTAAGGGAAAGATCCTCCAATCAATCCAAAATTTCAGCTATAGGGAAAATTTACCATCAGCCAACCCCTGTAGATCCCTTCTGCAGAACTCTATCAACCGATCCCCTTAGGATCCCTAGGGCCGCCCTAACCATACTGCACCATAAATATTTAACTATATGATGAGACCCAATGAGTCATTCAAGATACTAATCAATTATTGCAATGATCTCTGATCTAGGCACCCATACAAAGGTAGCCCCCCCAAAAAGGTGCACTCTCTAGCACAGGGTCATTCACGGCCTCAAGTTGTGCTACCTTGGAACTGTCCCAGTTCCTCCTTAACTGATCATCTACTTTTACGACCCCAGCCCCGCCGCCAGCCTCTACCCTAGCCTTGGCCTTGGCCCTGCGTGGAGTTACTGCCACTGCCTCTTTATGCGGCACAAAAAGGCCTCCATCAATTTGGAATCACCAGAAAGAAAAGAAATTAACATAACTAGGCAATTCAATCCACCCGAACATTTTGCAAACTTAACCACATGTCGCGATGAGGTGCAGACTTCGCCCTCCGAACTTATCCTTTCCGGCCAAGGTATACGTGCCTATTCCCCGCAGCCTAACTCATGCACATGCCAACTCACAAAAGATAGCGGAAAGAAACAACAGTTTCATTTATAAAGAGAAACAGAAACACATTTCATTAAACAATATAGATTTTATCAAAGAGCTCGAGTGCAGAATAAAATGAATCAAAGAGCAACAGTACTGATATTTAAATAAAATCTGAATAAAAATATAAATTTCCCCACGGGACTACAACTCCAAAATATCAAAACACAAGTGCATGACAAACTACTACAGACTCGACTACGATCTTTAGTTAGGACTGCTATGAGATCAATGTAGCTCCTCTTCCCTCCAACCAGACCAAGTGCTCCAGCCCACCTCACCCGTCAAGCTCTGCAAAACAAGACAACGACAACGGGTGACTTCAAAGAACTCAGTGAGCGGTTCTACCAACCCCCCAAAGAAAATAACATCACAGATAGGATGCATAAAGCAAACTCCTAACACAAGCAGAAAAAATTTCACAAGGGAGCGACTAGCTAATAGGCCATCCGGCCACCACCTGCCCGAAGGCAGCCAACACCCAAATGGTAAAGAACACATGGCTAAGCCTACCATGCCCTAAGGAAACAATATATACTAGGATAATTGGCAAGGCCCTCCAAACTTATCCTAGTATAAATAAACTCGGGAGCAATCGGGAAATGCCCTACGAACTTGCTCTACGACACGCGTAGGGACAATCGGGATTTGCCCATCCGAACTTGCCACTTTAAGATATCATAAGAGTAATCGGGTTGGCCTTTCGAGCTTACTCTTAAAAGATATCACAGGAATAATTGGGAAAGGCCCTCCGAACTTATTCCTTAAAACAACCTCGGGGATGATCAAGTAGGCCCTCCGAACTTATCCCACAAGGCCAATTCAGAACAATCGGGAAAGACCCTCCGAACTTGTTCCAATAAATAACGTAGGAGTAATCGGGATTCATCCATCAGAACTTACCCCTTTAAAAGCACCTCGGGAATAATCGGGTAGTCCCTCCGAACTTATTCCACAAGGCCAAACCAGAACAATCGGGATTTGCTCAACTGAAATTGTTCCTCAAACTGGGAATTACTCATCCAAACTATTGGGCCTAGCCCGCAATCCGGCTCCTCCACGAGCCTCTCCGCCATTCCTAAAGATATGACGCAACATGACCTAAGTCAAGTCTCTCCTACGGTGTCCTAGGGGTGTCCCTATTGGAAAGCGTCTCAACACTCCAATACTCGACCGCATTCCCTAGACCCATAATGTCATGAACCTGTGTGGTTTTATTTCATGTAAAACTTTATTTGTTGGTTCATAATAGATTATGCTGACCCTTTTACCCAATTTTAATTATGCAATTAAAACTTAGTTCACTACAATTAGGGTTTTGTTTTAGCTTACTGTTCTGTCCGAAATTGATGTATCTAATCCGAATCTGGTCTCCAGAGTGCGTCCTATGTTCCCAAACTATGTTTTTTGATCAAAACGACAGGTTAAACAACTATGTTCAGAGAAATACAAACACCATAGCAAATATTACAAAAATAGGACAGATTCATCATCTTAGCATGAAATTCCAGCAACATTGAATTTTCAACATATCATGAAATTAAATTCGAAAATTCATATAAATTAACTCCCTAATTACCATAACATCAGATTTGTAAGCCTCAAGATAAATCTCACATAAACCATGCTTAATAAACATGAATAACAAGCATCGCCACTCTCCTTAATCAAGAACTCACCTTTATATTCAATAATTTAAACCAAGAACTCTCATGCCTCCAAAATCAAACCCCTTTTTAAATCCACAAGATATATTTCCAAAAATCACAGATTTAATAACAAGCATGTATTTAAATTTACAAACATCAAGTTTGATAATCAAATTGATTTATAGAAGGCAAGAAAATCTATATCCTTTCATTTAGGCATTTCATCGAACACTTGGAGGGCACCCCCTTTTTCCACCTTGGCCGAGCACCCCTAGGATTCTCCTAGGGCAGCCGAGCCACATAGGGGAAGGTTTAGGGCATCCTCAAACATGACACACAAAAGATCAACGATAAATCAAGAGTTCACCGGAAAACATACGGCTTCAAGAACCCGAAGAAAACCCGAGAATGAGGGGTAAAACCACTCACCCTGATCTAGGAAGAAGGAATACGAGTAACTCACAATCGGTGGCCTCCGAATCCGGCCTCAAGGGGGCGGCAGTTCTACCCGAGCTGTCGGCTTGTCTCCAAAGAGAAGGGAAGAGAGAGAGAGAGAGAGAGAGAGAGAGAGAGAGAGAGAGAGAGAGAGGCTCGGCGGCTAGCTAATGGGCGGCGGCTCCAAGGAAGAAGAAGAGGAGAGAGGGGCGATTGGCGGCTGCTCCTCTCTTCAATTGGCTTGTGCGGCTCCAAATAGGGAGCCACAAGCCAAGGGGAGGGGATTTTATACTCCCTCCTTAACCCTAATCCTTCTAAACTCTTTATCCAACCCGCATCCGCCTCAAGCGGAACCCGAACCCGCTAACTTACATTAACATAATTACTCTCAAATTAATCCCATAAATAAATATAAACACAATACACATGCACATCCACGCGCAACCTAATTAAACAATCATGCACACAACATGAAATTAAATAAATTTATCTGCAAACAAAATTTTCATATTCATATTCTTACTTACCCGAACTCGTAAGCTTGCTCCAGACCATGAGTTGACTCAGCTCGACCTCAGACTTGTCCACTAGGCTGACAAACATAAACCATAGGAGTAAAAATATAATTAAAATATCTAGGATATTACATACCCAATGAAAATACCTTCATCAACCCTAGGATCAAACTTACCTAGCTATACCATTCTCAAGGGCGTTTATGTAGCATAAGCAACCAAAAGCCCTAAGGTTGCTTATATCAGGTTTCTTTCGGTAAAGATGCTTATATGGACTTTGATTTCCTAACATGGGGGACTAGGCAAACTATTAATTAGATATGTGGCCGTCAAGAGGCAATCACCCCAAAAACTAAGACACAATTTGAATGGATACTTGAGGCTCCTAGCAACTTGTAACAAATGTCTATGTTTTCGCTCAACCACTGCATTTTGTTGTGGGGTTCCCACACAAGAATTTTGGTGAATTATATCAAGTTTGGAACGTCGGAGATGCAAGTCTCCCTAATTCCTCTTTTGGGAAAACCCTCAGATGAAGACACGGAGTGGGCAGGCCAAGCCAACCTTGAGGAGGATGAGACCTTAAACCTCGAGGACAAGGTTTTGTCTGCAGGAGAGGGGAGTGTTACGAGCCGAAGAATGAGACGAGCTCGGGTTGATGAAATTGATGTGATGCAAGTGGGCGAGTCGAGAGTCAACATGCAACCAGCTCAACGCAAGCGTCGTGAAATAAAAATGCCGTCGAGATATGATGATTTTATTTTAAATAACTGAAGCAATCGCTGACGTGTCAACAGATCCGGTGTCGGATCGAGAGTATAAATAACAAGTTGTAAATAACAGCAGATATGAAAATATTGAATCAGTTTCCTTCTTCTTCTCCAACTCTTCTCTTCTCTACGATTTCCTCTTATTCTTCTTCCTTTTCTTCCAATTCTAGTTCGTCTCTTTTACAAGTGGCTGCACGAGGTACTGGATTATTTCCTTACCTCGTGACATATTATAATTAGAATCACTAGAGCCCATGTGTATCTCCCTACTTGTCAAAGGCATTCCTCCACCAATGGAGTTGCTACTTCTGAGGTGAGAATCACTAGCACTTCCATTCGGTGTATCATCTTTGTCTACCTCATGGTGATTTTGCTGAAATCTGAGATGATGCAAGTCTTCGGTGTGTCATCTTTGTCTACCTCATGGTGATTTTGTTGAAATTAGAGATGATGCAAGTCTTCCTGGCTCCTGACTAGATGCGGCTCCAGGTTGTTGGCTTTAGGTTTTCAACCTTGGTCTTAATCTCTTAATCTCGGTTTTGATGATAACAAACATGGAACTAATATTTCATTGAGAAATCTTTCAGGTTCCATATCAATTAGCGTTCGATGTCCTCGATCGGATAAATCATGCGATTTCGCGTCTGGGCAGTCGACCCGTCAGTCGACCGCACACAGAGAGAAGGGCAGCGATCGAATGAGCTGTCGATCGGTCGGTCGACCGACCAATCGATCGGCGGTATGCAACGTATAGTTTTCGATCCGATGAGCTGTCGTTTCTTCATGAGGGTATAAATATACCTCATATAACTTCTTTTAATCTTCTTCTCCCACTCTTACAGATATCATTGAGTATTCTAAAGGGAGATTTAGAGCCTTCCAAAGATTGATTGTGGTGCTCTGCTCTTTCCGTTAAAATTCGCTTCAAGCGCAAACTTCTCCTCAACTCGGATTTCAATTCAAGATCTACTACTTGGCGAGTTGGAGGTTTCAAGGCTTGGAAAAGAGCACGAATTCTTGGTTTTATTTTACGCACTTTTCACTTATATTTTTATCTGTTATTGAACACTATTTAATTTAGATTTGTGCGTGTGAAGACCTAGGACTGTTAGGTCTTGAAATTGGCGGTAGCCTTGGTGTTTGAGGTTTAAATCCACTGGTGTAAGTTAAACGTAGATTACTAGGATTAGTCAAGTTGTCCCTGTTGGTGAAATGACGACACTAGAGGGGGGGTGAATAGTGTATTTACTAATACGATTTGCCTAAATCCAGATTTTAATTGTTTTCTTAAATCGTTAGGAAATTTGCAATTTAACGATTGGATGCGGAAGCGATAAATGATTAAGCAATCGAAGCAATCAATCAATCAATGCAAACATAGTAATTTATAGTGGTTCGGCCCCAATGCCTACTCCACTACCTAAGCACCCCGCTTAGGATTTCCAAATTAGTTTTACTAGATTAATTTACATTTCTCTTATACAGAGGACTTTTCACTTGAAGAGACGCACTCTCGACCTAAGACACTTCCACACCCGGAAGTCACCGCCTTCTTATCGAGAGTCCTCTTCCACCTCAACCCTAAGGGACAACTAAACTAATCCTAGTAAACACTAAGTTTACACAAGTGGCTTTACTCCTTTTCACTAAGGATTCCACTTCCACACAACAGACCTAACACAAGGTCTTTACGCACACAAATTTAAAATCAGTTCAAATAACAGATAAAATTACAATCGAAAAGAGCTTAAAATGAAACCAAGATTTCGTGCTCTTTTGCAATCCTTCAATCCTTCAACTCGTCAGATAAACTCGTTGTAGCAGAGTTGAGGGAGGCAGGGAAGCAGATGCTTGAAGAAGAGCTTGATGAAGAGAGCAGAGCTCCGCAATCAATCTTTGGAAGGCTTTAATCTCCTTTTAAATGCTCAATAAATTCTGTTAGAGTAGGAGAAGAAGTTAAATGAATCATATGAGGGTATATTTATACCCTGCTGAAGAAACGGCTGTTCAACGGATAGAAAACTATCCGTTACTGGCCGTCGGTCGAATGGTCGGTCGACCGACTAATCGACCGGTCCTTCGACCGCTCTTCTTTTCTCTCTGGTCGATCGACCGACGGGTCGACCGCCAGACGCAAATTGTGCGATCTGCGATCTTCGGTCGACCCATCGGTCGACCGACGCGATTGCGTCTTAGGCTTATATGCAGGTCGGTCGATCGAACCTAAGTTCAAGAAGGCAGACAGCTTAGGTTCTGCCTGGTTCTTCTGGTTTCATTTTCAACACTACATCTACAAGTTAAATAACTTTATAACATGATAATTTTAAAATATAAATGTTATATAAGGATTATACCCCATTTGTGTTCAATAAACATATCTAAAAAATCAAAATCCCTAAGGATCAAAATGTAGTTCTTGGGATCTAGTATAAAACGGAAATTTCCTAATCTTTCGGGTCAAATAAGGATATGCTAAAGGCTTCCAAAAAATCCTAAAAATTACCTCGTTATCTAGTTTTGACCCAAGGAACAATTACCGCCATTTTTTATTTCAAGAAAAGGTTTGAATCATATAGCCCTCCAAGGAGCTCCCTAGTCTTAGTGAATTTCAGGGCGGTCCCGGAATTTCATGGTTTGGGGTTCGGGATAGATTTTTGGGTTTCTTATGCATCATCATGAGGATTACATTAATTTCTCGACACCCTAAACCTAAACTCCCTTTCTTGAAGATTCTCGAGCGCTGACGAGCATCCATGTTGATTTATTCAATTTCTCCGATCGCGGACATCGCGCACTAACCGATATGGAACCTGAAAGATATTCTCGATGAAATCATTAGTCCCATATTTTTTATCATCAAAACCATCAAAATCAAGATTAAGGCTAAGGTTGAAAACCTAAAGCCAACAGTCCCTTAGGGTTGAGGTGGGAAAGTGCTCTTGGTAGGAAGGCAGGATACTTCCGAGTGTGGAAGTGCCTTCGGTTTGAGAGCGGAGACTTTCCGGTGAAAAGTCCTTTGTGTAAGGGAAACAAGAATTAATCTAGTAAAGCTAGTTTGGAAATCCTAAGCGGGGTGCTTAGGTAGTGGAGTAGGCATTGGGGCCGAACCACTATAAATTAACGTGTTTGCATTGCGTTATTGTTTGTTTTTAATTGCTTAATTATTTATCGCTTCCGCACCCAATCATTAAATTGCAAATTGCCTAAACTAATCAAGAAACGATTAAAACTAGAATTTAGGCTAATTATTTAGTAAACACACTATTCACCCCCCCTCTAGTGTCGCCATTTCGCCTTTACAAGTGACATGCAAAGACACTCTAGCACTCATGTAAGGACGTATTCGAGATGTGTCTATAAAGAATTGGATCAAAAGAAGATACCCGTAAGCACAAGATTTGATTTATAAGTTGTATCTTTGATGAAATATATTCGGTGGGGATTTCTCTTAAATTCCCGTAGGGATATGCCTTGGATAAGTCAATTGTCAAATTGTGGCCCTTAATTGTGCTATGATCATATTTGAATATTTGGGTATAGGCCAAAGACGAAAATACCCTCGGGACGATCAAGCGTAGCCCTCGGACCTGACTTTGATCAACCCAACACAATCCGGGTCCTTGGGTGGCTAGGTCGAGCCGCGCTTCATGGGCATATCAGATGGGGCCAAGGAAATATTCCGGTCCACAGCCCCCGAGCTTTATCATGATCCGTGGATTACGTGTCGAGCTCTAATTGTGCACCGACCTCTGCTTGCTTTCCAAGCTTTACTTGCATGTCAAACTACTATCATGTGTTGAGCTCTGATCTCGGGCCGAACCGCTAGCATTTGTCGAGTTTTGACTTCGAGTCGAATTGCCCACGTGGGTGAGCTCGATGTATGTGGTTCTGACACCTTGTGCCATTTAGGCTTTTGTGGGCCGTATAGTGGCCGTAGGAAAAAGTTTCATTTCCATGTGTCTATTCCCAGTTCGTGCTTACTTTTTGAGCATTTAATTCTGGTAGGGAGTAATCATGGTGCGGTGATCTGGCCATTATCCTCAAAGCGATTGGACTTCCACTATTGATGGAATGATCGGCCAGAATTTCTTTTGTCGCCAAGCCACGAGTGTTTACCGTTGGATGGGGGGGGGCATCTCCTGCTAATTCTTCATAACTCCTCCCTTCTCAGTTCGACTCTTTGTGCATTTTGTTCTCTTTCTCCCAAACTCATATGTTGCTTTGTCTTTTGCTTCTGAGATCGTCACCAGTGGCGTTGACACACAATTCACTCTTTCCCTCCTAGTTCATTCATTTGCAGTGAGTTCTTTGATTTGTGTTGTCGTTTTTGTCATGTTGTGGTTGGCCCTAGGTTGATAGTTGGTACTAATTCGTCCCTTGTCTATCTAGGGTTCTTGTTTCTTCGAGTTCATGGGGAAGAAAGACATGAGTCTCAAGTCGGTAGTAAGTAGACTAGACATTGTGTGGACCCATACCATTGGGTCCACAAAGAGATTAAGAGGGAGAAGTCGGTCATGAACTACCGATGAAGCATCATGGAGTTTCGCAAAAGTGTGATATTGTCCCATTCAAGCGACGAGGAGGCCTTCGAGTGCCTTCTTTGCTCCAACAAGGACAGGGTCTTCCACACCATGAAGGACCCTGAGTTCATCTTACTGTACTGTGCCACATTCGATGACCTGGGCATCAAGCTTCTCTTGAGTAAAGAGTTCTAGTCCAAATAAATGTCGCCGCCACATAGCTCCACCCGAACAGCTGGGCGTTCGTCCGCTACTTCGAGATTCTAATGGAGTACCTTGGCGTTGAGCCCAACCTCAATGTCTTCTTCACCTTTTTCAAGCGAAGGAGACGTTGAAGGGCCAGTGGGTGTCCATGAGCATCACTCCAGGGAGGAAGCTGTTCGGGTTCTTCAAAAGCTTTTACAAGGGCTTCAAAAACAAATTCTTCAGAATTAGGTCCCAGTAGAGAGATTGGCAGCCCTTCCTGGATGAGGTGTTGACCAGCGAAAGGTTCCCATTGTATTGGAGACCTGACCTGACGAGCATTTTGCTATTGCAAGATGACTGTCTCTCGCCCGAAGAGAGAGTCATAGTAAGGTTCTTGGATCAGTGCGGCCCCTCCGCCCTTTTCTCTTGCTGAGAACTACTATGATGGGACCATAACAAGTTGGAGGTCGTTAGATACATATGTAAGTTCATCATTTTTTTGTTTTCTTCATTTCTGTTGATTGACCTGTCTTTTTTATTTTGTTTTGTAGTTGACATGGCTCCCAAAATGGACCCGAATGCCCTCCAGGCTCCAAGGCAGATGAAGGGAAAGTTGTCAAAGGCTAAGGATGTGCTCCTCAAGAGCCTCCCCTCGCCGAAGCCATTTAGGATTGACGAGCCGAGGCCACCTTCCTCGGAGAAGAAAGGCTCTTCAAAGCCTAGGGGTCCTCTGCCTTCCTCCTCTTTGGCTACTTCGAGGAAGAGGAAGGAGACAAATGAAGCCCCCGCCGTCATGGAGGTGGAGTCCCCTATGCAGAGGGTTGTGGAGGTGGGGAGCCACTCCCTCCCCCTTGCACCGTGGGATTGCCACCCCGCCCAGGCCTAGCTAATTCTGCATGGCTTCTACAGCTCTGCCAGGCCGAACTCCCTATTTCACCTCTTTTGTGATGAGCACCTCCAATCCAATGAGGACGTCTGTTTGATGGAGAGGGTGGGGCTCACCGAAACGCTAAGGTATCTTGAGGTCCATCAGGCCCACCAGCCCAACTTGGTGCAACAGGCAGAGAAGAAGCTGACACCCATCCAGAGGAGGCGACGTTCGAGCTCAAGTGGTCGAGGGACTGAAAATCAATCACCAGTTGGAGCTCAAGAGCAAGGATAAAGAAATTTCAAGTCTCCAAGTGGCTCTCTCAAAGGCTGGTGATGAGATGGCACGACTGCAGGAAGAGTTGTTGAAGGCTAGGGTCAAGGCCAAGACTGCCTGAAAGAAAGTTGAAGACTGAGGGAAGAATTTGGAGGCGTCTTAGATTATCATCAATTCTGTGAGAAAAGTAGAAGTTCTCCTGAAAGTTGAGATTGCCTGGCTGCAGACCGAGGTTGGTAGGCTTGAGGGCGAGTTGGACGACTACACAGGTGGGGTTGCTCTTCAATTTATTGCAGGGTTTGAAAAAGCTATTGAGTAGGCCAAGTTCCATTGCCCTTAAGCCGACTTGTCTGCAGCGGCCTATTCCAAGACTGTTCTTGATGGTGCCCTCGTGGAGGAGTTCGCCTGTCACACCCCGTTTTACAAGGAGACGTGATCGACTAGGATACGTGGACGTACCCCGAAGCCTACTAATACAGACACACAACATGCACATATAAAAATGGAATAGGATAACCAGAATCCAAATGCATAAATGATAATTATCCAAGTAGAAAATTAGACTCCAAAGGTTCACAACGTAAGCAAATACAAGTTCATATACATGAATGAAAAGACTCCACTACTCGACTATGACTCGACCAGACTCGCCACAAGATTTGTAGTGAAAACTTGCTCCCTCAACCGCGCCACATCCACTGGGTAGTACCTCATTGCTCAGGATATGCAAAATAACATAAAGAAAGTGGCAAGTTCCTAAGAAACCAAGTGATTGGCTCTATCGAGCCCTCCACATAAATCCCTAGCATAAATATGTTGAGCATAATTCAAGTATATAAAATCACTAAAATATAATAGCATGATAAGTAAAGATTTCATCCGTGGACTTAAGCTCAAAACAATCCCGTCACTCGGCCTAAATCAGCCCGACAACAATCTCAACAACCATTCAACCCACAAGGGCCCATATCGTCTGCCCGGCCCAAAGAGGCCTGAATCACAAATCATATACCCGGCCCATAAGGCTCAAATCATATTCTCGGCCCATAAGGCCCAAATCATATACTCGGCCTATAAGGCCCAAATCATATTCTCGTCCCATAAGGCCCAAATCATATTCTCGGCTCGTCGAACTGTTGGAGAAATGGCCACACTAGAGGGGGGATGAATAGTGTGTTAACTAAATCTTTTGCCCAATTTTGGTTTTTCGTGTTTAATCATTTTCTTATGATTTAGGCAATTCATAATTTGATGATTAGAGAAAGAAGTAATGAAATAAAGCAATTAAGCAAACGCAAAAAGAACAATGCTAACTCAAAAAAATTTATAGTGGTTCGGCTAACCGCTTACTCCACTACCTAAGACTGTGCTTAGGATTTCACACACAAATGCACTATATTAAGAGTAGCCTACAATTGAGGACTTTTACACTAGAAAAACCCAACACTCCCTTAGAAGGTACTTCTATATCCGGAAGTATCCACCTTCACACCGAGTGAGCTTTCCCACCACAATTCCTAAGAATAACTCCTAATCTAGTTTTACACAAGTGGCTTTACACCTTAAACACCAAGGTTACAACAAACTAGCTAGACCACACACAAGGTTTGTTACACGATCAATTTATACAATCAAAATCAAACCAAAAAATACTTCAATCACAAGAAGAGAGAAAAGAGGAGTTATCACAATAGAATCACCTCTTCTTGTTGAACCTAGCAAGCTTGAGTGACCCTCCAAGGATGAACACTTGAGATTGAGGGATCAAGAGCTAGGGTTGGAAGATTTGATCAAAAAAGGGCTTAGAAGATGCTTAGGATCACTCTTTTAGTTTTTGAGACATCAACAACATGTGAGTAGAGGGTTTTGAGTGGGTACTTATAACCCCCAAAACCAAGGTATCGTCAACGGGCTTTTTTCTGCCCATTGGCGATGCCCGATCGCTTGCCGATCGATCATCGGTCGACTGACTGATCGACCGCCCAAGCGACCGTGGCACTTTGCCACTTTTGGGCACACTTCGATCGACCGACCGAATTGGCTACTACAAAATTTTGACCATATTCGGTCGACCGAATTGGCTACTGCCATTTTTCCGCATCATTCGTTCGACTGACCTGTCGATCGAACTTGGGCTGGAAACTTCTTCTTTTTTGGGGGGGTCTTCTCGTTGCACACTTTGTTTTTGGGTTCCGCCCTTCAGCGTGCTCCATCTTGAAAGACTTTCTATATATTCTTTCGATTCGTCCAAGCCGTCTCTGGTGCATGCATCAAACTCTTGTGAGTCATCGTATCGAAACAGATGTCGCAAGACGTGAAATTGACTTATCTTTTATCAATCATGCGACCTTCATGCTTCAAGAACTTGGTTAGATAGATTTGGTTTGTTATCATCAAAATAATCATGAAGAGAATAGAGCATGAAGGAAAAACCTTCGGCCAACACGAACTAGGATGGCCTACTAGTTCCGGCAGCCACTCTGGTTGGAGTTAGCCCTCCAACCAAGCCACTCGGTTCCATCGTCAGCGTGGCTCACTAACGGCAACTCTCGACTCATACCACACCAGTCAGGTCCATCGTTAGCATAGCTCACTAATGGCAACTACCGACCCGTATCCAATCTCGTCGAGTTGGGACCAATCTTGCCAACAGGTATGCTTCTCAGCTCGACCATCATCCATCCACAAACAATGCTTATCATATATAAAAATAAATAGACAATCACTACTAGAAATATGTTCTTCAGCAACGGCCGCTCACGCTGTTGCAATTTCCAACGACGTTCTTATGGTCGCTCGGGCCGTTGCAGATGTGATATATCTGCAACGACTTTGTTACGACCGCTAGAGCCATTGCCAATATATTATAACATTAGCAACGGCTTAGTTACGGCCTCTGCATCCGTCACTCTTGAGTTGATCAAGCGCTTGCGGCACGAAAATAAAATACTTATCAGCCACAATGTTCTAACGGACGAGTGAGCCGTTACTGATAAGTTTATATAGCTCGACCGATCATGCCCACCCGTTCCTCCTTCTTCTGTCTTTCTTCTGCCGCCGCCAATCTCCGCCTACTTGTCCATCGTCGTCACCTGCCTTCATCGTCCGCCGACGCCACTCGCCGCCACCCCCACCGTCGTCGCTCGCTCCGTGTAAGTCGCCACCCCTCCCTCTCTATTTATTATAGAACCGGCCGACGGTCGGCGGTCGGTGGCCGTACCATTGTCCAGTGTCCGACATATGTCAGACACTAGACGTCGGCGTCGGCGTCGGAGTCCTGTGGACTCCGGTGCCGGAAATAGGGTTTTTTTAAAACCCTATTTTTTATATTAAATTAATTAAATATTTTTATGATAAATTTACATGTTTAGATTAATTAAATCTTAGATGTTTAGATTAATTAAATATTTAGGTTAATTTAGATGCTTAGATTAGATTAGAATAATTTAGATTAATGTTAATCTTTAGATTAATTTAGATAAATGTTTAGATTAGATTAATTTAAATTATATTAATTTAGATTAATTTTATTGTTAATCTTTAGATTTAGATTAATTAGAATCATCCACTTCAGACTCGCGCCGGAATCATCTACCTTAGACTCGCGTCGGAATTGTCCATTGTGGACTCGAACCGGCTCGAAACATTTAGAAAATAATCATCCATCCGACTAGTTGATACGTTTCACGTACATATTGACGAGTCGGATATGATTTAGCAAAACCTTAGATCCGTTCGGGGGTTGTATGTTCATGTAAAAGAAGTAGATGATCTTTTATACGACGTACAACCCTTGAATTGTCCCTGATTGGACAATTTGGGAATATAGTTATTTGTATTGCACTGAGTTTTTCTTTTAACCGTTAACTCATTCATTCTTAAATTTTGGCAATTGTGCCCCTCTTGTTCTCCAATACGTGCCCAGATGATATGCGTATTCAGAGAACTATAGGGAGATGCTGTCGAAATTTAGAATGAAGTTAGCGGTTAAAAGAAATACTTAGTGCAATATGAATAACATGAATCCCGAATGGAATAGGACCATCTCACCTAAAGGCATTAACTGAAGAAATTGTCATTGATTGACAGGATCATGTCGGGTGATCGAAGTTGTCACGCCCCAACTCAGGATGCGCGTGACCGACCAGGGTACGAGTCGGTACCCTGAAGCGTATTCTATGCGCTGACTAACAACTCACAAAAATATAAACATAACACATCAAGTAATCACCAAAATAAACAATAACAACTTTATTAAAAGTTCAAAACTAGTTTGATGACACCAATTTCTAAAACACCACAAGTTTCAAATAAACATCCGAAGTTTTTTCCAAATAAAACATTTCACAATTTTTACAAAATTAAGCCAGCGCATACACCAGACTCTAACACACACGACTACGACTAGTTACTGCCAGCTATGAGATCTGCACCCACGCCAGCTTGAGCAAGGTAACCCTTGCTTGGTCGAACCATCTAGGTGGGAAGGGGCTGGAAATTTTGCATTCTAAAAAGTTGAACAAGAAACATAAAATTTAAGTTTAATCTTACATTAAGCATGAAAGTGTAAGTTAAGGCGATTTAAAGATCATAGCATGGATAAACATTTAAGTTAAGCATGGAAATTTAAGATCATAGTATGAACAATGATTTAAAGATCTGGCATGGAGAAACACCTCGATCGGCAAAACTCGCGAAGAAAAACCCCGATTTCAAAACCTATGGGGCCGGCCACCCGCCTCCCCACAAAATCTACTCTAACCACTCACCTTGATCGGATCATGAAGAAGCCTTGCTGAAAACGAGATTCCAATCTCCTCGACCATCGACGCGAACTCGGCGCCGACAAGATCTCCTCCTCATTCTCTCCCTTTCTCCCTCTTGCTCGGGCTGTGTGCGGCTCTCTCTTTGAGCCACACGGATGGCTTGGGTGAGGGGTTCTATTCCCCTCATCCAATGACCTATTTACTCCTCATTTGACTTAACTTCCACTCGATTCGATCCGAGTCCGATTCGAGCTCCGATCCTATCCGCACTCATGAGTCGAGCTCGATTTTAATAAGACATCATAAGCAAGAAAGGAAATAACCATTGAGATAATTTAAACTTCATATTTCCATGGGTCGAGTTATACCTTCTACTCGAGGTAGTTCCGCGGATCGACCCGGCTAACCCCCGATCCGGTGCGCTGCACCAAAATAGATTTTTATATTAGAAAATTTTCATGTCTTACAACCTTTGCCCCTTAAAGGAAATTCGTCCTCGAATTTAGTTGGGTTACCAGGACTTATCGGCTCTTCAAACAAGGAAGGGTGGAGCTCTCTCATGTCTTGTTCTACCTCCCAAGTGGCCTCTTGCCCGGAGTTGTGCTCCCATCTAACTTTTACCAAGGGAATCTCCTTGGACCTCAGCTTCCTGATCTACTAGTCAAGTATCCCTACTCTCCTCTCCTCATACGAGACCGCTCAACCAGTAATACAAAGATTTTTCCAAATAAAACATTCCAAAGTTTTATTAATGACCAAGAACACATCAAGTAATGACCAAAACAAACAATAACAACTTTATTAAAAGTTCAAAACTAGTTTGATCACACCAAATTCTAAAATGCCACAAGTTTCAAATAAACATCCGAAGTTTTTTCCAAATAAAACATTCCACAATTTTTACGAAATTAACCCAGTGCATACATCAGACTCTAATAGACACGACTACGACTAGTTACTGCCAGCTATGATATCTGCAACCACGCTTGCTCTGCTGCGCGCCATGCCACCAAGCCGTATCTCACTGGTCGGGCTTTGCAAAACAACAATAAAGGAAAACCGTGAGTTCATGAGGAACTCGGTGAGCGGTTCTTTCGAACTTCCACGTAAAACCTTGACAATCACATATATAAGGAATCAATGTAAAATCACATTCCATAAGTAATCAGTGTACTAGAACGGATGAATGGATCAACCGACCTCTCGGGCCCATATCCATGATGGAAGCTCGGTCAATAATGGCCAAAAGTATATATGGAAGGTTCAGTCCTTCCTCTAATTAACTCGGCCGGTCGGCCTACTCAAACCAGCCCCTATGGGCTACTCCTTTAGAAACTATTATACTTCGGATTCGTCAACTAGGATGGCCACTAGTTTCAGAGATCCTCCGGGTTAGGGATAGCTAGTCCCACCCACTTGGGTCTACCGTTAGTGTGGCCCACTGATGAAATCTCAAGACCCTCCGCCACTCGGGTCTAACACCTAGCGGGCCCGCTGGTGCAATCTCAAGACCCTATAAACCGTTGAGTCGTGTGGTTGCCCTTCAGCTAGTGACACTTCTCAGTAGACCATCATCCACAACCCAAAACTAGGTTGCACAAGTATATTATTTTGCTTTCCGAGCATTGCCCATATTCGATCCCTTACCCTAGGGTCTCACTGTTTCCTTAAATGAAAAACCTAGTGAGTATATCTTGTATCTAGGTTAAATGTTACTACTAGTCATCTAAACCATTCTTCCTAGAATGAGCGAACTTGCCGACTATGAAGGCACTTGGCCTACCATTGTCACTTTACTTACCAAATTAGTCATGGGTAGCAACATCATGAAGAAACTAAATTTAAAGAGGTAACAATTCAGTGATTAAACCAATATGGAACATACACTAAGCATAGTAACAATTTAAACATGATATGAGCAATTAAATGAAACCTTTCTTGAATACATATACCATATGAGCATTGGTAAGAACATTTCCAAAATGATAATGTAGATGTATCATCAACAATTCATAGCATGAATATGAATTAACATCGAATAGAAAGATATGAACAACTACTCGAAATCATTCATTTTACCCTCTGTACCCTTGATCGGCCGAAGCTTGAGCAAGGTAACCCTTGCTTGGTCGAACCATATAGCTAGGTGGGAAGGGGCTGGAAATTTTGCATTCTAAAAAGTTGAACAATAAACATAAAATTTAAGTTTAATCTTACATTAAGCATGAAAGTGTAAGTTAAGGCGATATAACAAGGGATCCAATAATTCAATACAAACAGCCTAACCTTCCCCCCCCCCCCCTTTCTACTGCTCGGCCAACTTGAGTAGGGTGAGAACCATGCTCGGCCGAACCTGCTAGGGGTGATGGACTTGGTTGTGGCATCAACATGAGTATCAATCCAAAAGCCAAAACAAGACGAATACAAGATGATACGCGAGTTGCGAAACGAGCAAGGAAATTGGGGAAAATTTCGGCATGACATTTCCCCATTTTCCTTGACTCGGCCAGCCTTTAAAAATGAGAAATCGACACGATTACAAACATGAGATCATAGTATGAACAAAGATTTAAAGATCTAGCATGGAGAAACACCTCGATCGGCAAAACTCGAGAAGAAAAACCCCGATTTCAAAACCTATGGGGCCGGCCACCCGCCTCCCCTCAAAATCTACTCTAACCACTCACCTTGATCGGATCACGAAGAAGCCTTGATGAAAATGAGATTTTGATCTCCTCGAGCATCGACACGAACTAGGCACCGACAAGATCTCCTCCTCATTCTCTCCCTTTCTTCCTCTTGCTCGGGTTGCGTGCGGCTCTCTCTTTGAGCTGCATGGATGGCTTGGGTGAGGGGTTTTATTCCCCTCATCCAATGACCTATTTACCCCTCATTTGACTTAACTTCCACTCGATTCGATCCGAGTCCAATTCGGGCTCTGATCCTATCCGCATTCATGAGTCGAACTCGACTTTAATAAGACATCATAAGCAAGAAAAAAAAAATCATTGAGATAATTTAAACTTCATATTTCCATGGGTTGAGTTATACCTTCTACTCGAGGCGATTCCGTGGCTCGACCCGGCTAACCCCCGATCCGGTGCGCTGCACCAAAATAAATTTTTATATTAGGAAATTTTCGGGTCTTACAGAAGTTGGATGTACCAACGTCTTGATCGTGGAGCTTTAACGAATGAGTTTCGATTAGGCGTAACTTGCTTACTAAATTTTGCCTATTCGAATCGGAAATTCGTTAGCGTCTGTGATAAAATCCGTTGTCCGTGCCGCATTTGCTTGATTGGATGATTTTTCGTTCGAGAAACTGTCACTCTGCATCTATATAGCAAAGGATTTGCACCAAGATATTTTCTATGGACTTGTCACGGGGAGTCATGTGAAGTCGGGACGTCGAGCAATCCTATCGTTCAGACACATGGTGAATCTTCCTCTGCTGGTGTTTCTTCATCCAGTCCATCTAATCCCTATAGAACAATGATACTTGATAGTCTTGGGGGTCAATTCAACCTGAATGATAATGTCGATCGGCTAGTTACTGAAACGTCAGTGCCACCAGATACTACAGGTGTTGATATCACAGAAGTATAAACTGCGGTAGAGATTGAATTGCTGAATAAAGAAGCTGCAGAATTTTACGAGATGTTGAAAGCTGCCGATGAACCTTTGTATGAGAATTGTCCTAAGTACATCAAGCTGATTGTAATATCAGCGGGGTTGCGTTTGATCGGATTGCAGGATTGATTAATGGAAAGCTGCCTACTGATAATAAGTTTGAGCCAAATTTTTATAAGACTAAAAAGTTGATGAGAAAATTAGGGCTTGGGTACGAAAAAATACACCCATGCCAAAATAGCTGCATTTTGTATTATAAAGAAAATGTGTAGTTGGATAAATGTCCTGTATGTCAACGTCCTCGTTACAAGGAGAAGAAATTGGTTCGACAGAAAAATATCCCGTTTAAGGTGCTTTGGTATTTTCCACTAACACCGAGGCTTCAAAGGTTATTCATGTCGGAAAAGACGCCCCCCTACATGAGTTGGCATGCAAGAAGTCGTGATGATACAGTAATGACTCATCCATCCGACAGTGAAGCATGAAAACATTTGGATACATGTTATCCTTCATTTGCTAGGGACACTAGAAATATGAGATTGGAATCGTGCACGGATGGTTTTAATTCATTTGGTCATTCTGCAACTCCTTATTCAGTTTGGCCAGTGCTGCTAACAGTTTATAATTTGCCATCGTCAATGTGTATGAAAGATGAATTTATTTATCTTTAGATGATTATTCCGGGTCCTAAGGGTCCGCAAAAAGAAATTGACGTGTTTCTCAGACCCTTGATAGATAAATTAAAAACATTATGGACTGAGGGAGCTGTTAGTTATGATTGTCATCAGAAGCAAAACTTCAATTTAAAGGCGACAATCAATTATTTCCCGACGTACGACATGTTGTTTGGTTGGAGCACTCATGGCCAACTCTCTTGTCCGTATTGTATGGAACACTCTAAATCATTTAGTCTTTAGAACAGACGGAAAATCTCATTATTTGATTGTCATCGTCGATTCCTACCGGCTAACCATCAGTTTCGAAGGAATCATAATAAATTTACTAAGGGCAGAGTCGAAAGAGATGAGCCACCACCGATGTTGTCTGGTGAACAAATGTTAGCACATGTTTCAGCACTTCCAGAGATAATGTTTGGTAGGAATGAAAGAGTGTCGGGCTTTGGTCAAATACATAACTGGGTGAAAAAAAGTATCTTTTGGGAATTGCCATATTGGAGTTCATTACTAATTCGACATAATTTAGACGTCATGTACATTGAGAAAAATGTGTTTGATAATATTTTTAACACTTTGATGGATGTCCTCGGGAAAACTAAAGATAATGGCAAGACCCAACATGATCTGAAAATACTTTGTAAGAGGTTGGTGTTAGAGTTACAAGAGGTCAACAGATGATATTAGAAGTCGAAGACCCCGTTTGTGTTAAATAAACAACAGATGAAAGATGTTTGTCAATGAATCAAAGAACTCAGATTACTGGATGGATATGCCTCAAACTTATCTTGATGTGTGAACGTCGATGATTACAAAATATCAGGGATGAAGAGTCATGATTGTCATGTATTCATGCAGAGATTGCTTCCGATCGCATCTCGAGATCTTCTACCTGATAATATTTGAGGTCCGTTGACTGAATTAAGTATATTTTTTAGAAATATTTGTGCAAATATCCTTCGAGTCAAAGATATGTCAGCACTTGAAAGTAATATTATTGAAATTATATGCAAGCTGGAGCATTTACTGATACACTTGACATACGAGGCACGAGTTGGTGGCCCCGTTCAATATCGGTGGATGTACTTATTTGGAAGATACATGAATCGTCTGAAGAAAAAAGTAAAGAACACCACAGTTGTTGAAGGATCAATATCTGAATCATATATCATCCAAGAAATTTTAACATTCTGCTCATGTTACTTTGAATCGACAGTGCAGACAAGATTTGATCGTCTTCCACGTAACGACGATGGGGGAGTTCGATATTCAGATAGACGTTTAAATATATTCTGTCACTCTGGTCGTGCTTTTGGTTCTCGTCCGTCTCGACACTTAAGCGACAAAGAGTATCATTTGACACAATTGTACGTATTACTGAATTGCCCAGAGATTGAACAATTCGTAGAAATATTTGTCATAGAGATGGTGCAAAAATACTCTATTCACAATGATGAAGAATTGGAGAGATTATGAAATCATGATTTCCCTATTTGGATTCGGGCTTACAGCAAAGCTCACAGATCTGAAATAGATGAAAGAATATTTGAGTGTGTTAGTGGACCGCTGCGACTAGTGTCGTGTTATAGCGGATATTTTGTTAATGTGTATAAATTTCACACGGTTGAATATGTATTTACAAAGAAGACGATGAATGCCGGGGTCTCCATGAAAGGGACAACGTATGTTGAATGTGATATGGATTTTTATGGACTGGTGGAAGAAGTGATAAAATTGCGCTACTTCGGCTTGAAATCAGTTATCCTATTTAGATGTCATTGGTTCGGTACAACAGAAAGGGGCTTGAAAGTTCATCCAAAATACAAACTTGTTAAGGTTAATTACAAATCGAAATTGGCAGCAAATGAGCCTTTTATATTGGCATCACAAGCCGAACAAGTATATTATGCGAAGTATCTAGCTCGAAATAAAGATAGAGCAGATTGGCATGTAGTCTGTAAGACTCAAGGTAGAGGAAGAATTGATCCGATAGTGGGAGAAAATGAGCTGATTCCTGATATGATAGATGATTTCTATCAAGAAGATGATCCTCCTACTGTAAACCGTATTATTCAAATACTCGCTGATGCAGACACAACGTTAGTTCAATTAGAAGTTCAATATGTTGATGATGACGATCATGAAGTTGAGGAAGTTGGAGATGAAGATGATGAAGGAGAGGAAGAATTCAAAGACTATTACTCAGATGATGAGGAATAATTATGAGGTATATCTTCTATTAAATATATCTCTACTATATATATAATCTAATTATATGCTTATTCGACAGATATGTCGGGTCGTGGTTATCGTCGGACGAGAGCTTCGGAGTCTCCGATCGGTCAAACTCCAACACTACCTCCTGCTGCTGATCCTCCTGCCGATGATACTCCTGCCGTTGATCCTCATGCCATCGAGGCTAGTTCATTGAGATGCAGGTGGCCACGCAGGCCGAACAGGTGGCAACCTCTGCCAGCCACAGAGTCACGTAGACTCATTAGTGTGATTGGGGAGCGATAATGTATCATGGATTATGAATTATTACAAATTCATTATATCATAATATAATATTGAACTTTATTTTTGTTGTATAGGTTCGAGCAGAAGGATGTGCCGAGGACCATATATTCTACGATTCGACGATACATGCATGGGGCATGGCCCACGTGGTCTCACATGCCCAGTGAGCATGTCGACATGCTATGACGCGAGTTTGAGGCACGTATTAATTTGTTTTTATACATGATGATTAATATTGGTACTGTTATTATTATTTTGCAGGCTCGCTATACATGGGCTGAGGACTAGAGGTCCTTCATTTACACTGCTTGGGAGGCTATTCCCCACAAACATCACAGTGACTCGGGGATACGGTCCCGATTGGAATACTCCGGATATATGGGATCAGCTCGTGGCATTATGGTCGACTGATCGATGGCAGGAGGTTTCTAGGACTGTGGCCAGAAACCGCGTTACACCGGTGGCTCAATATCATTTTTAGTGCACGGTCGTCGTATGGTAAGTATTATATCTTAAATTCAATTATATATTTTATTTGTTACTCTGTGTAATAAATAATGTGTTTATTTTATAAATGTAGACGACCGTGATGGATGACGGGACTGTCCAGCGACCCTCCCCGATGGAGGTGTTTGAGCGGACTCACCGTCGAGGACATGGGACGGGGGAGTACATCGACACCCGCGCTGCAATCATTATGGTAAGTATATTTGTTTAAATTATTCATTATTTATTTATACTTTAAGTTTTAGGAAAAATATGAAATACAAAATCAAACTCGAGTAAGAGACCTACACTCACACAATGATGTAGCGCGGGGGCACCCCCGAGGACTTTAACACAGGAGCGTGGGTCGAGGCTGCAGGTGGCTAGGATCATGGTCATCCGCGAGCCGTGCTCAGGCCACTTGGGGCACCGACCCTCAGGTCGCTGGTGAGCAGCCGTCCACCTCCAGGACTAATTATGATCAGAGTAGTAGGATAAGGACACTGGAGGAGACGGTTGAGCGTCAGAGTGAGATGATGGAGCGTCAGAGTCAGATGATGGCGGGGATTCATGCTATGCTACACAACATCTCAGCTCATACCGGAGCAAGCATCCCTTCGGCATCATCAGATCCATCGTCCTCGAGCCAGTCCACGCCGATGTACACCCAAGCACTCCAGACCCCGCCATATTATGATCCAGACCTTCCTCCACCATCGTCGTGAGATTTATTGTTTTGTTTGGATATTGACTTTGTTACTTGGATACTATACTTGATTGACTTATTTTGTTTGGATATTGATACGATAGTTTTGAATTTGAATAGTTTTTATATGATTGTAGATAATTATAAATATAAGTATAATTATTTTGATATATATCTGGGTGTACCTGTGATGTGTATATATGGGTGAATTAATGGGTGTGTGAGTTATGTATCAGGTTAAATGTATCAATGTATTAATGGAAATTAGAAATTTTAAATTTTTTCAAATACAGGTTAACATCATTAGCAACGGCTTTCCCACGGCTGTCCATGGGAAAGCCGTTACTGAAAGTGTATTGTATTTTCTAGGCCGCAACCTCAAAGCCGTTGCTGATGACCTACAACAACGGCTTAGCAACGTGCTTTCACTAACGGCCTTGCCACGGCGACCGGACCGTTGCTGATGTACATATCTACAACGACCCAGCAACCGTGGCAGAACCGTTGCTAATAATGTTATTAGCAATGGTCGCAATGGCCGTTACTAGTTATCAGCAACGCGATTTTCTGCCACGGCTGCGTTGCAATGGGCCGAGCTGTTGCTGATGGCTTTCAGCAACGAATGGAGCCATTGCTGATGCTTGTTATTCCAGTAGTGAATTTCTCAGGTGATCTTATCATTTTTGCCGATCACTTGGGTACATGCACGGACGTCCCAAATCGACCCTTTCTCGGGCCAATCTCTCGGCTCTACATTCTATCACCCGAGTTTCTATTTCGGCATGAATACTTTTAATTCCATCATGCATATCTAAACTCAGCATGCACATTTACGTTTTCGACTTATACACTTAGTTCCACATGAATACGAATACCACATGCCTATACTACATTCAGAGTAGATATCATTCACGACAATATGTATATACAGTTAACAGAACGAATATGAATCAATACTGAAACAGAGTGGATCTACATTAGAACATGTATATACAGTTAAAAGAGTGGATATGAAGCAATTTCGAGTGGATATACCACCAAACAGAGTGGATCTACATTACAACATGTATATACAGTTAACCGAGTAGATATGGAGCAATACGGGGTGGATATGCGAGACATCTGGATGGATATGAACCAATTCTACCGGAGTATACATCAACCAAGCAAGTATAAATAAAATTCAGCATAGGCAAAATAATTACTCAACATAAGGGAATAGTAATTCAACCTAATACTTCACTTCACAAAATTTACCGATTCAAGGTCTCCATAACCCTACACATCGAAGTCCTCTACGTTCCGTTTCTACGATAGTTTTTATCGTTCATTATAACGTTACAAAAAATAGATTTGTAGTACAATGCAGATTCGAGGGAAAGCTACCCTAGAGTCATCTTCCTACATCATAAGGTTCAGCCATATGGGGGTGAACTCATACCTCCCAACTTCAATCTATCCCGGCCACCAACTCACCAATGCCGTTACTAAAGCGAACCCAAGGATTAAGGAAAGCCACCACTACCCTTTCGATCTAGGGTTACCTTAGGGCTACCCTAATCGACCTTACTAAGGTTGATTTGCATTCTAAGGTTTCAATACAGAAGATTTCTCATTCACGACTTGAGGAACAACACAAGGAATCATACCATGGGTTTCTACCCCTTTCGCCCAATCCTAGGCCAACCGGCCCTAAGAAATAGGGGCTGCCCTAATTTAAGAACACCATCTGAACATTTCAACTCACAACGAGCATTATCAAACGCTAAGGAAACATAATCCAAGTCTAGGGATCTTCAAAATTTTTGACAAATCGAGAAAACACGATCTACAACATCACAAAGAGTTTAATCATCGAAAGCATGCAATAAATCGAGGAAACAATTATCAAAATTCAGATTTACACCCTATCAAAGGGTTCAACCACAAGGGCCCTAATCCCTACACTACAAAGCTCTAAAACCACTCACAGAAAGAGGAAGAAGAGAAGGATATGAAGGTCTTGAAGCCTCACGACTCTGATCTTCGATGACCACGCGATCTCCAGCCACCAATCGCCCAAGTCCTCCTCTCTTCACTCGCCTAGGTCACCGTGAGACTGCTGTAGTCATACAGTCAGCTGAGGTGGGTGATCTTTATTTTATTTTATTTCCAAAATTACAATTATACCCTTGGGACTTAAGTTGGACTCAAATGGACCAATTCTCATCCGATTTGGGTTCCGATTGAACCCTCGGACTCGGCTCAAGCCTGACTCGAACCCAATCATCATAACAATTCATAAGTTAATAATTTTACATGCGCGTTAGAGCCATACCTTAAGTCGCGCCTTTCGGCACATTGCTCTACCCGATCTGACGTGCCTCCAAACCATCCTGCTAAAATCAAAAATAAAATACATTAGAAGGGAGGAGGAGACTCCGGATCTAGGCTCCTGTCGATTGCTGGCGACAACGTTTGCTTGACTCCGGTTTTCAATCATGGTGGGGTAGGTAAGATTTACTCAGCCCATGGTGGGAGCCAAATGTTCTTGCATGAGACCAGAGATGCTACAAGTCTGCTTAGCTCCTAGCTGGATGCGGCTCCGGAGCCACCTGCAAAGACAGTCCAACGCTCAAGTAAGAACATATTCAAAATGTATTTGTAAGGAATTGGAACAGAAGAGGACACATATAGGTGCATGATCTGGATTATAAGGCAAGTTTTTGATGAAATATATTCAGTTGGGATTTCTCCTCAATTATCGCGGGGATATGTCTTGAATGACTTAATTGCCAGATTGTGCCCCTTAATTGTGCTATGATCATGTTTGAATATTCAGATATAGGCCAAAGATGAAAATACCCTCGGGATCACTGGGTGTAGCCTTTTGTCCTAACTTGGGATAATCCAACACAATCTAGGCCCTTGGGTGGCTAGGTCGAGCTCCGCTTCATGGGCTTATCAAATCAACCCAAGGAATTAGTCCGGTCCAACCATCAATTCAGATTTAATTAAAGTTCATCATCATTCTCTGTTAAAATTAATTAAATCTCCTCTTCACCATCAGACAATATATAAAAATTAAGAAAAAAATAAAATAAAATAATTATTATTATGCACTAAAATATCGCACAAACATTTGTGTCCTTTGGTTGGTATATATCAATATATAAAGAACTAATTAAATCAAAATAATTTCTATCAATTTCTATAGATATTAATTTCAGACATAGTCAATAGTCAATATATTATAATAGTCATCGCAAATTTCATTGAGATTTTAAGAATGATCTCTTATATATCTATAATTTGGTTGATTGCACGAAATATAAGTCAACCTCAACATGTTATTTGTAATATGAAATCATAATAACTATCACAATATTCATCTAGGTCATTCAAAAATCATTTTCATAAAAATTATTTTATGTACAATTTTAAAAAATAAAACTCAATGAAACGTTTTATTCTGTTGATACAATTTTTATTTTGATAATAGTGGAATAGACTAGCACTCAAGTTATGAACAAAACTCAAGTCAAGCAAGATTGCTTAGCCCAAGGACCATACAAGGACATCGACGTTCTCATTAACTACAACGAGAGATTCATCATTACGAGGCCGACATCTCCGGGATTAGCCTCGACCATTCCGAGTAACATCTCTACGAGATTACCGGCGGCATAATCGTAAATCACCCCTCATCTTGTGATACATATAGGCACGACACGCCTTAGGTAACATAGAGTTCAATTTCTATTACCTCCACTTGAAACATATTCTGACTTGAGTGTTAGAGTTCCAAGAGAAGGCTGCAAGCCACATAGAGGTGGTAGAAGTATGAGAGGCCTGAAAGGCCGATAGGTAGAATGTTAAAGACACCATCGAGGACAAGAAAGTCAAGAAAATTAACACGCAGGGCGAAGATTAAAATCGTCGTGAGCGGGATAACGATAGGAGAACCAAGTCGCCACCCCGCCCGAACGTCCGATACGAGAACTACACTCTGTTCAACACAAAGAAGGAAACTATCCTTCGTGATATCTACGACTTGAAACTCCTCAAACACCCCATCAGTTTCGGGAAAAGAAACAGCCATCCGACGCCGACATGAGCAAAAAGTGTGCTTTCCACGACACCTATTGTTATGCCCAAAAATTCTAAAATAATATTTTATTCCTTAGCAGGGGACTGTGGGCCCGAGTTAGCGCGGATTGACATAGAGTCACATAATTTAATTCGGGTAAGCTTTATATATGAATTTTTTTTTAGGAAATATATATTTATTTTATTTCTATGATTTAGCATGCTAGGATGATAGAGGGTCTCTAGAAAAATTTAGCGATTCAATCAGAACTCGAATCAGAGTTAGAACGGGTTAGAAACGGATCATTTAGATTGTATAACTTAAGTAAGGGCATTTTGGTAATTTGGGCCAGCTAGGGCCCATAAATTACAAAAGGGGGGCGCACGGCTGCTGTTTCCAGCCGCACGACACCCAAGAGAGAGAGAGAGAGAGAGAGAGAGAGAGAGAGAGGGAGGGAGAGGAGGCGACACCAAGAGGAGGAGGAGCCGCCGGAGCAGGGATTTCGTGAGTTCGCCAGCGTTCAACGTAGGAAGATCCTCCGCTTCTTCTTCCT
The DNA here is from genome assembly GCA_034359265.1 of Canna indica. Classification (NCBI taxonomy): domain Eukaryota; kingdom Viridiplantae; phylum Streptophyta; class Magnoliopsida; order Zingiberales; family Cannaceae; genus Canna; species Canna indica. The sequence goes on from CP136891.1 coordinate 38,674,609, forward strand.
TCCCGGTTACTCCAAAAAGGTGAGTGGTTCTAGACTTCTGTCCCCCCAATTTCCTCATGCATGCTGCTGCCCTCATGTCATGGGGATTTCGTCGTTTTCGTTGGGTTTTTCATGAATCGAATTTGATATTCATATTGAGATTTCTATCGTGAACGCAACGGTTCTATCAGATTAATTTTTGGGCCATTGGCCGCCCCCTTTCCTTGCTGTGCTGCTCCTCTTCCCCCCTTATTTTCTTGATTATTTCTTGAGGATTCTTGATGGTTATTGGGGTTTCTTGGTGCTTGCTTGAGATCTTGAGGAAATGAGGGAGATATGGTGGAATTATGGTACGCCGCCCCCTTTAGGAGGGTCCTTAAGAACCCTAGTGTGGCCGGCCACCCCCAAGATGATAGTTTTAGGAATCTAGACATATTTTCACACCTAGGAGATAAACTTTAGGGTATGTTGGATGGATTTCCTAATAGTTTGATCATTGTATGAATCTATACTTAGAGATTTGGAAACCTAGGGACACCTAGAGACGCTAGGACCTAAACTTAATTATCGAAAGGGCGGACCCTAAGAACGCCTAACTGGGCCGAACCCTCCTAGCCCTTAGGGCACTCGGGTGGGGAAGGTAGGCCGGCCTAGGGGTATTCGGTTAGGGTCTTCAAGGGAGGGTTACATTGTATAGGATTGCTAGGTGATGATACCTTTTCTTTTTGGGCCTTCCTATATGTGTTTTTCCTTCCTTTTATTCTACGCTTTAGATGTGTTGTACATTTATTCCTTGTTGTACCCTCCTTGTGATATGCTTATATTTACATGTGTGGTTGTGAATTATGACTTGAGAAGGTGGAGGATGAGGTATGTTCTAACATACCCTTATTACTTGTTGATAGCACATTATATTTATGTTGTTATAACTGCGTGTGTGATGATGTGATGTGCTTGTTGCATTTCTTGGAAGCCTCGCTGGTGAAGGGAGGGTATACCCCAAAGATACAGTGTTGGCCTTATTTCGGAAGTCTAACTGGTGAGAGAAGTTCATACCCCCAAAGAGACAGTCAGAGACCCGATCGGTGAGGGGAACGTATGCCCCAACGAGACGGATCGGAAGAGCCGTGTCGGTGAGGGGAGAGCATACCGCAAAGAGATGACACTAGCTGGGTGGTAGACCGGGGGCCACGTCAACTACCTACCCTCTGTGGCGATGAGGACCGACGGGTCTGGTTGAGCATGTGGATGGTTGCATTGAGCATATTATATGTTGTGACATTTTTCTTGCAGGTTGCTATATGTTGACGAGGATGATTGCGCTGCTAAAAATAAATGCTCAAAATAAAATTATGCTTTATATTCCTATGCTTACTTATATGTTTTTGATTATGCATGATGATGATGTTGTGGTGAAACTGAGGGCTGATCTACCCACTAAGTCCTAGTTGGACTTACCCCTCACATTTGTTGTTTTGTAGTACTTGAGCTAGATCAAAGAGGCACTGGGGTGCAGTAGCGCAGTTGGTGGCGGCAGGGCAGCGGGTCTCATAACATGTCGTGGTCGAGGGGGGATACCTGAGTCATTTTATTTCTTTTGAGTCATTGAGTAAGTCGACTCGGTTTATTTGTTTCCGCGCTTTTATTACTTGAGGTATTTTGTTTAGTAATTAAACTTTTGTAACCGATTTGAACATTTGCTATTTATTTAGTTGGTGGTCTAGGGTTTTATTGAAAAGAAATGTCTTTTATAAATTCTTGAAAAGTTATTAAATGTTCATGTCTGGTCTTGTTATTTATGTGGTTTGGTTTGATTTAGGCTTCGGGGTACAAAGCGTACCCTGGCCGGTCATATCGGATTTGGGGTGTGACACCTATTGACACACCATAGAAAACTATGTGGTACTTGGAGACCGGCTCGATCGATATATCAACCGTGGAAGAGAACATGGTCGGAGCAAGAGCCGAGACCACTGACGCCGAAGTCGAAGTCGGATGCCTTCAAACCATCATGAGAATCAGAGAGATAACAACCGAACCAACCGCACCAAAAACGAAGTCCTAGTGATAAAGCGAATCGAGTTCAGCCAAAAAGAGATCCCTCTGAGCAATAATGCACTATAATAGATCTTATTTTAACCCGTAGTTGTTACGAACTTTGCGCTGCAGTTTTAACTGTAGCATAGACTTTCGCCCGCGGTTCCAAAACTGCGGGTTAAAATGGCTTTTTTTCTGCAGTTAATAAACCGCAACACAAACAAATTTTTCCCAGCAGTTACAATTGCATGGAAAGTGGTTTTTCTTAAAGCATAAACAACAGGAAAAAGTCATTTCTCCCCGCGCATAAACCGCATGGAAAAGTTATTTGTTCGAGTAGTTTCAACCGTTGAGAAAGGTATTTTTTTCCCAACATATTAAAATGTTAGGAAAAGTGTTTTCTCCCTGCGAGTAAACCGCAAGGAAAATCTATTTGTTCAAATAGTTTCAACCGCTAAAGAAGGTGTTTTTCCGAGCATATTAAACTATTAAGAATAATTATTTTTCCCAGAAATTAAAATTATAGTGACATTGCAGGGAAAAGTCATTTCTCCCAATGTGTAAACCACAAGAAAAAACTATTTCTTCCAATGCGTAAACCACGTTGAAATGCTATTTTTCCCAACAGGGAAAAGATTTGAATTAGATGAGACAATAATTTTATTAGGTGTGGAAGAGGCCTTTAATTTTAGAAGCTATGAATAAAAAAATCACTAGCTCAAAATCGCAGCTAAACAATTGCAGTTTAAAATGAATTCTATTGTAGTGATGGCATTTGTTGACACTACCCGCCTGCAGGAGCCCTTATCGACCCCTTGAACGGTGCTACCTTACACTCCTTGGCGAGCGTGGTTTAACCCCCTGAGCGCAGTCCTTGGCCTCATCGTCACTATGTCCGGCCTCAGAGCCCTTACCTACCCCTCGCGCAGTCTTGCCTTACGCTCCTCGATGAGCTCGGCTTTCACCCCCGAGCGTAGTTCTCGACCTCAACGCCGCTACTTTCGGCCTTAGAGCCCTTACCTACCCCTCGTGTGGTTTTGCCTTACACTCCTTGGCGAGCTCGGCTTGACCCTGCGAGCGTGGTCCTCGATCTCAACGCCGCTACTTTCGGCCTCAAAGCCCTTACTCGGCCTTAGCACTGCTATTGTAGGTCTCAGAGCCTTTGCTACTTGATGCCTCGACGCCTTATCTACCAGGCTCGCAGTCGCCGAACCCTAGCTTTCACAATCGCCATACTACTACCTCAAAGGTACTTTCTAATATAATCCTACTTATGATACAAGACTTAACCCCAGGTACAACACATGGCCCTAGCTGCCACTAGCGAGCTCCGACGCTCTCGATAGACATTTCACGTTATACCCCCTAATAAGGAATTCAGCCACAGCCAACACCCTCGGCCAATAAACGCCGGGATACTCTCCTTATCTTATGAGGAAACTCGGTGACCATCTACTGAAATATACAACCAGAAAAAATAACAACCAAGAATATAAGCAAGAAAATGAATGTCGAAAGGCACAAATTTAAGCCCACAAAGGGGCAATTGTCAAACACAACAAAAAGGTCTCAAATGCCCCCATGGGGCAGAAATTCGTTACAGACAACCATATGGACAACCCACATACTAGTGACTTAAAAAATTACGAGACCTATCTAGGAAGGGTCACATCAGACTCAACGGGCGTGGCGGGAGCATCCCTCCTCAGAACATCAACGTTCATTAGAGAAGGCGAGCCTTGCTCTAAAACTACAATAGAGGGTCCCTCTTCAGGTGGCCAAGGAATCTCTCCCTCAACGTCGGGATTTACTAGAACGTCATCCCTTACCTCTTTGAGAAGGTCTGCTCTAGAAAAATCAACCCCGAGGGCAAAGAACTTAGCCTCCTCCATCATCCTTCAAAGCCTTTAGTATACATGGCGAGGGCAACATCCTGAAAGCGGTTTGCCTCGTCCTCAAGGCCCTGCACCATCAACTTGTATCTTTTTTACCTCTGCCTTGGCATCTTCAACCTCAGTCTTTAGACGAGAATCGTTAGCCACAGCTGCGGCGAGATCACGGTAGAGCTTTTCCAGCTCTGCTCTAGCTTGTTAAAAAAAAACCTCAAACATATTCTGACTTGAGCATCAGAGTTTCTTTTGCAGCCCCCCCCCCTACCCTAGGAAATAGGGAAGACAATCGTAATCCTCATCAACACCCTCGCGGGCAATCGACACGCCTTCTCAGAGAGATAAAATGATGTTCAGGTTGGTTATCACCGAACCCTGCAATTTTATATCTTCTTGGACCCATGAATAAGATTCGGGATTCTCACCCGACAACCCTACCTTCAACTTAACAACACCGTCCCTCCTTACCATTAACCCGAAGAAGAATGCAAAACCCTTACAAATGGAGATAAGACAGTACAAACCTACCAACATAGGCCAATCCCGATAGTACGAAAACTAAAGCAAGAACCAAGGACTCATCGGAGAATAAGCGATGACGGACACTACAAGAAAATAGGGTATCACCAACGGACGAAATCCGTCGGTGATAGTCCAAAATCCATCGATAATACTATTACTGACGGACACTCCGTTGGTAAAATCCGTCGGTATTACCAATAGATTTTTTTGTTTGTTGGTATTACCAACACATATGTTTTTCCGTTGGTAATACCGACAGAATTATTTTTGTTGGTATTACCAACGAAATTGCTTTCGTTGTTATTACCAACTGACTTACTTTCGTTGGTAATACCAACGGAAGTGTTTTCGTTGGTAATTACTTCGTTGGTATTACCAATGGAATTATTTTCGTTGGTAATACCAACAGATATATTTATGTTGGTAATACCAACAAAATATGTCCATCGGTAATACATTTTATTGGCTAATATCTGAATCAATCCTGAACACAAACATATCACATTTACATGAAACCATAAAATAAAATTTGAAACCACATATGAACCATTCTAAATTCACACACAACCATAAATAACTTAAGAAAACCATTGTTTACATTAAGATTGTGCTAGTCAAGGAAATACATTGTTTCGGAGTTTCAATACATTAAGATTGTTACAAAAATACATATCAGTGATAGTCTTTTCTAAAAAGTAAATCCTTGCACTTCATTCTTTTTATACCTGCATGTAAAAACAAAAGAAATATGAATAAAATCAAAAGATAAAATCCTCAACTATACGAAGCATTTGGATTGCTACATGATGATAAATTATAACCCATAAACCTAATTAACTAGCTTGGGGACATTGCGATAGGCAATGGATTTTAAACCCTAACAATCAACATAATTAGAAGATGGATATTGCATCAGACTTCACACTCTCCTAAACAATAAATTTCAGGTTATCATGCGCACTTGCATGCATTCCTAAGTTTGAACAAAGAATATGGAAAAGAATGCATCCTCTACCCATTACTGCTACACATTATAATAATATCTTCCTTCCCAAGATAAATAAAGCATGATCTATCAAGTCTTCTATATATATCACCATAATATATGCCCCTCTTTCCTTCCGGTTTCCCCTTCTAATCATACTTGGTAAAAATTAAGAATGATTAATTAAGAATGCAGTTTAATTTACTGACCAGTAATTATAACCCAGCTAATGGAGGTGGAGGTGGAGGTGGTGGAGGTGGTGCGGTGGAACTTGAAGGAGAATTTGTTGATTCCGAAGAAATGACACGAATACCAAGTTGTGTCAATAGCGAATGGACTTGAGCCTCCACTTGTGATTGCATCGATGTCTCCAAATGGGTAATGTGCTCTCGCATGGATGCCACCTCCATCTACATATTGTTCCACTCATCATGTGTCCGACAATGCCCATAACTTGAGGATGTACTGGATCCTTCAGAGCTTGAACTCCCAATAACATATTTAACACCCTCTCGACATCCAAAACCATAAACCTAATTACGAGATGGGGGTCCAGAGGCATTAATCCATTCTTCAGGATCAAAATTCGAGTGTAATGATGCATCTGTGCCATACATCTCTATGATCGATGCCTCATAAGTCTCCTGTACAATTTTTTAAAAAATAGTTAATTATTATATTTCAAAAATTAGTTAATTATTAGTTAAATCAAGTATATATCGCAACTTTTTGTGATTTGTCATCAACATAGTCACCCTCATCACTATTTCGCTTATGAGTGTGTTTAAACAACTCAAGATGTGTAGGTGGTCGATTCAACTTTTCTTCCTACAAAAAGATAAATAATATTTAATTAACAATCTTAACATAAATTTTGTATGACAACAATATTATCAATATCATACCAGTTTTTTTCGATGAGCAACAAATGAAATAGATCCACATGTATGAAGTGTACTGTCACCATCTACCTCCTTCTTGCGATTGAGACGTCCGACTTCTGATTTTTGCCTCCACTTATCTGTATCCCAATGCTCAATAATAAATTGATTCCAAATATCTGGAGGTATCCATGGAGGGCCAAAACCGCTAGTTCGGCGGATATCATCGGTAGCCTTTCTTTTTGCATAATTTCTAGCATCACACATATTATCAGAGAAGCGTCGAGCAACTATCCTGTCCCATATTTCTCGAACCTCATCGGTCTGAGAAGGATCCCAACGTTGAACTGCCTAAAAAAACCCAAATACACAATAGTGGAGATAAAATTTTCAATTTTAGGGGTTTATATACCAGCAACATATAATTATCATAATCAAATTTTTAAAATAAAATACCTTAAATTTGTCCCAAAGTAACTCCTTCAGATGTGATGGCACTTCAGACCAATATGGCCATACACCCGTGATATTTCCCTTAATAATTGATGAAATGTCTCGAACCACTTCCGTCTCAGGGAAGCTACAAAAATAATAAATTAGATCACAAATAAAACTAGAGTACTGGGCTGTTTGAGTCCAGCTCTTTTTTCTTTTGATGTAAGTAGGATATGTTCGGAGAAGAAAGACCAATATGTGAGGAGAAGAAAGACACCGAGGAAGGCAAGGTGGATGAGGCTGATGAGGAGAAAGAAGAGAAAGAGAAGAAAAAGAAGAAGATCAAGGAGGTTTCTCATGAATGGTCTTTAGTCAACAAGCAAAAACCTATCTAGATGAGGAAACCTGAAGAGATCACAAAGGAAGAATATTCTGCTTTCTACAAGAGTCTCACTAATGATTGGGAGGAGCATTTGGCTATGAAACACTTTTCTATAGAAGGCCAGCTTGAATTTAAAGCCATTCTTTTTGTGCCAAAAAGGGCTCCTTTTGATCTCTTTGACACAAGGAAAAAGCTTAACAACATCAAGCTCCTTTTGATCCCTGAGTACTTAAGCTTTGTGAAAGGCATTGTGGACTCTGAGGACCTTCCACTCAACATCTCAAGAGAGATGCTCCAACAAAACAAGATCCTCAAGGTCATTTGCAAGAACCTGGTCAAGAAGTGCATTGAACTCTTCTTTGAAATTGCTGAGAATAAGGAGGACTATAATAAGTTCTATGAGGCATTCTCCAAGAATCTCAAGCTTGGAATCCATGAAGATACTCAGAATAGGTCAAAGATTGCAGAATTATTGAGGTTCCATTCTACAAAGAGTGGGGATGAGATGACTAGCCTCAAGGACTATGTTACAAGAATGAAGGATGGACAAAATGACATATACTACATCACTGGTGAGAGCAAAAAGGCTGTGGAGAATTCTCCCTTCCTCGAAAAGCTGAAGAAAAAGGGCTACAAGGTGGATACTTTTTTATCATATGCAAAGGGTTCAGTCAGCCCACATGTGTTCTTTTCCCAGCATTTATGGACAACTGCAGGGCTACTAGACTAAAATTAGAATATCTTTTAAGAAGAAAGCTATTCCCTAGTTGGTATTTCCTATATTTGTTTTTGCATTTTATCTCCTTGAGTTCTCTATTCATATTTCTAGGGAGCATATATTGAATGACAAAGTTAAGACTCTGAGTTCTCAATTCATATTTCTAGGGAGCATAATTGAATAACTAAGTTAAGACTCCTTGACTAAACTGAATCTAAATGTGCTACATAACTAAAAAATTGCACTTCAGTTGATCCAGTGAATAAGAATTAAACTGAAGTGAACATAAGATAACACTTGTTTGACAAGTGAATAAACTCAAACTAGGCTATGTCTAGTTGAGTTCACTACTAAATATGTTGCATCATTTAGTTTACTACTTTTGCAAATGGTACAATACTTGGTAGTTTTTATTCTTTTAATAACAGGAATAATAATCTTATACACCGTGTTCATCATTCTATTAATTCATAAATTGCAGGATGTTATTGAGAAGCTATGTTCATCATCCTGATCTAGAACAGGATGAATGGGAGATTATATATTTCTTACATAGGTCTACTAAAGTTGGCGGCAATAAAAGGGCTTGTGCAGATTATTGAATAGTGAGTAAAAGGAAACACTTGATCCTTCAATTATGTAATTCTAGCAGAAATTTGATTAGTTCTGCGGCAAATGAGTCAAGAGTATTTTAGGGGTTTGTACTTGAAGTATGCTATATCCATCTTTCATCCTAGGACTAAGTTATCATATACAATTCCTCAGCATCTAGGATTAGAAGAATGTTTTATTATCATTGATATCTCATCTTTGGTCTTTATTGTATTTGTTTCAATTTATCAACCTACAATCAATATTCTCCTGTATGCAACTGCATTTTGCAGATGTGCATTGTTTCACATGCTACATAAACTTAGCCGTTGGTATAGAACATATGAAACATCTTTCTAATGACTTTTAGAATATAAGATTTTACTCCAAATTTTGGTAGTGGAATTTGAGACATGCATGTTCTCTTAAGGTTATGCAATGCAGCCTCACTATGTGGTATCGTTTTGTACACAAAATCTGTTTATGATATATACTACTAGCATAAACCTAAAGAAGTGGTCAGATATATAGGTTGTTTTTCGACATTATTAAAACTACTAGAAAAGTTATTTTATTTATGTATACAGAAACCACATGACATTAGGATCGTCCTCGGGCATGTTTTCTTTCTTAGATACTTATCTCCTGAAACCTATATGCCATAATTGATTATCCACATATGCTGAAGCTTTTACGGCATAGGGTTTTGTGCACCATGCATCATGTTAGAACACTACACTATAGCTACTTAGCTACATATTTCCATATATGCTTATTTGGCTTATTTACTCACAGTTGATAACTCTGGGCAATCACAAAATCAAGAGCTCTTGACTCATTTTCTGGGGAACCTTTCAAACCTCTCTGAACTCCTTCGGGAATCACAGGTTCCACCAAAGTTTGTAACAGCTGCTGGAACATCCTCACAAGCAGTTAACACTTCTGTTCTAAATGGTGTTCCTGAGCAAGAATCTGGGAGCCGCTTGTGTTCAACAGTTAAAATAACTTCCGATGTTGTTACTGAGGGTCATATCAGGTAGACTAATCATAGTCCACCTCTTATTGTAACTTGTATTGACATTCCTCCTAACAGAAGGGTAGCTTCTGCAGGTGAGGCTGTGCCTGCAGTTTCTTCTACAAGTCCTAAATTTATTGGTACCCCCTCTTTTCAGAAAAGAAGCATGATGCTAATTAAATTTCATACTATCTGCTGACTATGTATATCTGCTGACTATGTATATCTGCTGACTAATTTTCTTTAAATTATCATACTATCTGCAGTTGTACACTCAGTATTAGTTGTACACTAAGCTGCATGCTATACTATCTGCAGTTGTACACTCAGTACTGTATGAGACATTTCTAGTGGAAATTGAAGGAGTCGATGTGATCTTTAACATTTTTAAAGACTGCTTCTCATGCTAAGTAGCTTATGACATAGAAGCTATCAGCCTATCAATATCATCACATGTATAATTAATAGTAATGAGAATTAATAGCTTATGACATAGAAGCTTCACGTGACCAGGTCAAAGGAATATTATATATACCAACCTACAAGAAGAGATGTACTAGTGAGAATTAATTGGATTAGTAGTAAAAGAGTTCAATGCCAATATCAAATGAAATATATAGTGAAGCAAAAGAGCACGAGGTTTCTATAAATGCATAATCCAAACGAGGAAGCTAAAAATATAATGATCTACCTTTTCTTATCAATAATTAATAGGCGTCTATCATCTGGTGTCTCTGACGGTTGTGAAGGCTGATTTGGCCCTCTTCGACGTGAAGTATTATCACTGTGTGTAGGAGCAGATGTAGATGGCACAAGAGGAGCTGATGGCATCAAATGCAAATGGACTAAAGGTGGTGAGGGTGTTGGTGCTGGTGTTGACGACGTCGAAGGTGTAGGAGTAGAAGGTGTTTCTAGTGGAACAGTAACAGGTTCAAGTGGAATAGTAACGGGTACAACAGGAGTACAAGGTGTACAAGTCGTGGCTCCAACTATAGCTTCAGATGATGGTGATTGTGTAGAGGTCACAAAAGGTTTTTCAATCAAAGGAGGATGCCCTCGCCCTCGTCCTCGCCCTCGTCCTCGCCCTCGTGACACCATTATTTACTAAAAGTGCATTAAGAATAGTTAATAATTCAAGACACATGAATTTAAAAAAAAAAATCAATTACAAACAAATGAGAGTTTGTCATCATGTTCACAATGATTTTATAAGTGATCAACAAAAGTAAACTTATACAAAAAAGTTTCAATCATCATTCTCCTCATTTGACAAATACTCGTCAACTTCATTATCTTCACTATCTTCCGTGTCTATAGTGTCCGCTTCTTCTTCATCCTCCTCAATGGCTTGTCTTTGAGTTCTTAAGAAAAATTCTTCATGTTGATCTACTTCATAAACTACACCATTGTTATCAACTAATACATTTAACAAATCCAACTCAGTTGTAGGCATAATAGGTTGTATTGTTTCAACCTCATACTCTTGAAAAAATTTATCAGTCTGTGGAGGGATATTATCGTCTGTTTCTTCAACTAATACATCAAATCTATTTCTTGCTTTAATTTTGCATACAAACCACCAATCACTCATTCCTTTTTTCTTTGAGGGATAACTAGTGTAATAAACTTATTGAGCTTGCTATGCCAATAGAAAAGAAGCATCATGATAAAGTCTCAACTTGTGATTGATTTCAACTAGTCTATGGTGAGGATGTACTCTAACTCCTTTTTCGTTATCAAACCACTCACATTTAAATAACACCACATTATTTCCACCAAAGTATTTTACCTCCACAATATCAATCAAAATGCCATAGTAATCAGCTTCAAAGTCATTGTAGCAACTACCCTTGACACACACACCATTGTTAATTATTTTCATTCCATGTGAAAATTCCTTGGTGTGAAACTTATATCCATTCACAAAATAACTCTTCATGGAATGAACCAATCTTTGTAGGCCTTGTGCAATGGCAAGTATTCGATTATCAACCGTGTGAATGTTATGATTAACCTATCACAAAAAATGAAATAATCAGGATTATTCACATTGACATTGACACAAGGATGATTGTTCAACTTACATAATCTCTCAACCATTTTGGAAATTGTCTATCTCATAACTTCTCTAGCTCTGCATCAATTAAGTGTGGTTCTCTTTGCCTAACGATATCATTAAACTCACTAAAAAAAATAAGGTTTACATTAACATAATTTGAATATATGAAATAATTAACGAAAAGTTGATGTTAATTGTACTACGTACTTAACGAAAGGAGAGATTTCTTGACAATTCATAAGTACGTAAAGCTCCATTGCTTTATACTCAACTTCATCGACAACCATCCTATAATGCCCAACGGCCCCACAAGGTCAACCAGGGTAGGTAAAGATAGATAGGCGTCCCATGGTAGTTGGAACTCCACCATCATCATTTCGAGGTACTTGATTCAATTTTGTGTTTACCTTTGGTTCAAAGTAGAAAGAACAGAAAGTAGAAATTTCTTGTATGATATATGCTTCACAAATTGATCCTTCAACATATGCTCGATTCTTCACTTTTTTCTTCAATTGAAGCGTATACCTGAAATATTCTTATAAATTAAGACGTTTAAAAAAATTAGAAATTTGAATGAAGAATCAAAAGTCATATGTGTTACCTTTCGAATCTATACATCCATCTATATTGTACAGGACCGCCAACTTTAGCCTCATAAGGTAAATGAACAGGGAGATGCTCCATAGAGTCGAAAAAACTTGGTGGGAATATTTTCTTAAGCTTGCATAGTATCTCAATAATGTTTAACTCAAGTCTTTTGACCTCCTCAATTCGCAACACACTTGAACACAAGACCCGAACGAATAAACTCAGCTCAGTTAATGTATCCCATACTGGATCTGGTAACAAATCACAAAATGCAATTGGAATAAGCCTTTTCATGAAAACATGACAATCATGACTTTTCATTCCATAAAATTTGCAATCATCTATATTTACACATCGACTTATGTTTGAAGCATAACTATTAGGAAATTTCAATTCTTTGACCCAATGACATACTGCTTTGATTTGTTCTTTGTTCAACAAAAATGAGGCTCTCGGCTTCAACAATTTCCCATTGGCATTTTGTAATTCTAATTCAGGGGGCTTGCAATACTTAGGAAAATCAGCTCTAGCCTTGACATTGTCTTTTGTTTTCCCCTTGATGCCATTACTGTATTGAATATATTTTCAAACACATTTCGTTCAATATGCATCACATCTAAGTTGTGTTGAATTAAATTTGTATGCCAATACGGTAAAGTCCAAAAGATACTTTTTTAACCCAATTGTGTGGTTGCCCAAATCCTGAAATTCTAGCAACACATTTATTTCCAAATTGAATACCAGACAATTTATCAACACGTGCCTTCATTTCATCGCCCAACAATCGTGGAGGTGGAATATCTCTTTCAATTCGGCCCTTCATAAATTTGTCTCTTTGCCTTCGATATGGATGATCAAGAGGGAGAAATTGACGATGACAATCGAAAAATGATGTCTTTCTCCCATTTTCGAGAATAAAAGATTTGCTATGCTCTAAACAATATGGACAAGCTAACCTCCCGTGTGTGCTCCATCCTGATAATATAGCATATGCAGGGAAGTCATGGATAGTCCTATAAGTGCTGCTCTCATTTGAAATTTTATTTTTTAAACACATCATATGTCATAATCCCATCAGACCATAACATGCTCAGTTCATCAATCAATGGCCTCAAAAATACGTCAAGTTCTTTACGTAGGCTCTTTGGTCCAGGAATTATCAAACTTAAGAATATAAACTGATCCTTCAAACATATAGATGACGACAAATTATATATAGTAATCAGCACAGGCAAAACTGAATATGGAATAGAAGAATGCCCAAATGGGTTAAAGCCATCGGTGCACAATCCTAATATGACATTCCTTGGATCAGAAGCAAATGAAGGATGGTAAACATCAAACTGTTTCCATGCTTCACTATCTATAGGATGTGCAATAACACCTGAACTACGATTCTTTGCATGCCAAATCATATACTCAACAATTTTTTCAGACATAAAAAGCCTTTGAAGTCTTGGTGTTATCGGAAGATATCGTAAGACCTTATACGGTATTTTTTTTCTCCTACCATTATTTAATGGTGTTGGCTTATATCTAGCATGTCCACACACTGAGCACTGCATTAAATTTGTTGTTTCTTTATAAAACAACATGCAATTATTCTGACATGCATCTATCTTTTCGTATCCAAGTCCTAGTTTCTTCATCATCTTCTTCGTTTTATAAAAAATTTCTTCCAACTTTGCATCTTCTTGTAACATATCTTTGATTATTGACATCAGCCGATCATAGCAAGCTTCGCTCATGTTAAACTCAGATTTGCAATTGAGTAACTGTGACATGGCTGATAACCTACTTTGACTCTTACAACCACTCCATAATGGCTCATTTGCGTACTTCAATAATTCAAAAAATTTGGCAACTTCTTCATTTGGTCTTTCTTCTATATTTGATGAATCAATACCAATTGCATCCACCACCATAGTTTTATAGGGATTTTGAGTGGTGCTTTCTAATTGAGGAATGGTTGAGGATTCACCAACTTCTTCACTTGTCAACTCCCCATGTGCAATCCATTGTGTGTAGCGAGGCATAAATCCCTTCGAACATAAGTGATATGCCACATCATCTCGATAATGATAATGATGATTAATACATTGTCGACATGGGCACCTAATTTTGTTACCAACACTACAAGAAAATAGAGTATCACCAACAGACGAAATTCGTCGGTAATACTATTATCGACGGACACTCTGTTGCTAAAATCCGTCTGTATTACCAACGGATTTTTTCGTTTGTTGGTATTACCAACACATATGTTTTTTCGTTGGTAATACCAACGGCAACAATTTCGTTGGTAATACCAACGAAAATAATTCTGTTGGTAATACCAACGGCAACAATTTTGTTGGTAATACCAACGGAAGTAATTCCGTTGGTAATTCTGTTGGTAATACCAACAGACATATTTCTGTTGGTAATACCAACAAAATATGTCCGTCGGTAATACAATTTATTGGCTAATACCTAAATCAATCCTGAACACCTAAAACATATCACATTTACATGAAACCATAAAATAAAATTTGAAACAACATATGAACCATTATATTTCTAAATTTACACACACATAAATTAACACACAATCATAAATAACTTAAGGAAACCATTGTATACATTAAGATTGTGCTAGTCAAAATATATTATGCTAGTCAAGTAAATACATTGTTTCGGAGTTTCAAATAAATTAAGATTGTTTTAAAAATACATATCAGTGATAGTCTTTTCCAAAGTAGATCCTTGCATTTTATCCTTTTTATACCTGCATGTAAAAACAAACGAAATATGAATAAAACCAAAAGATAAAATTATACAAGTTGACTGGATCATTTTAAGTTCAGAATCTGGGTTTGCGTCTCCACCAACTTCAATGTTGTCAGTCTTACGAAGAAGATCTTTGATTATATAAATAATGGTGAAAAAATTGATAATGAGAATCTTGACATACTCCAAAGGAAGATTCAGGAGAAGCTGCAATTCGAGAGATTCCTGCTTGTTCTTGATGACGCATGGAACGACAAGGAGCAAGGTGACTGGGAGCAACTATGTGCTCCTTTGCAACATGGTCAAAAGGGTAGTTGGATACTATTAACAACTAGAAATAGATCAGTTGTGGAGACTTTTACTAAAGCAATGCCAGGCACGATAGAGCCAGTGGAGATGAAAGGGTTACCAAAGCACGAATATGGTTCACTTCTCTACAAGCATGCATTCGGCGATTAAGATCCAAATGCATATCCGCAGCTAAAGTCAATTGGAGATCAAATAATTGACAAGTTGTAGGGTGTACCTCTTTTAGCAAAGACTATTGGAGGAGTGTTGAGCTCAAAACTGGAGCGAGAGCATTGGACACGAGTTTTAACAAATGAAATATGGAAAAGGCCACAGAATTCAAAAGATGATTTAATTCTAGTAAATCTGAGCTACCTAATGCTTTCTCAATGATTGAAGAGGTGCTTTTCATACTGCAGCTTATTTCCTCAGGATTATGAATTCAAGAAGCACAAGTTAGTCGATTTGTGGGTTGTAGCTGGTCTAATTAAGCTGGAAGATTCAGAGGAGGATTTGGAATTGGAGCACATAGCAGGCGAGTGCTTTGATACCTTGTACAGAAAATCTCTCTTTGATCCTCATCCTAGAAATGAAGAATGCTATGTGTCTCGTAATCAATGCTACCTAATGTATGACATGTTGCATGATCTGGCCCGCCATGTGTCTCGTGATGAATGTTACTGCTGGAATATGGATGATCCACCAAGGACCATTTCGCAGACTGTCCGACATTTGTCAATTATACGTACCCACGTTGAACTCCGTCAGCTAACCAAAATGGTGTGCAGATCGACTTCAGCATTTGCACACTCTTTTATAGAGTATAAAGGGCATGTCTAGGAACTCCATGATTTTCTTAAAGAGGCATGTCAATCACAGAGAAGCATTAGAGTGTTGGTCCTAAAATTTAACAATTTTGGAATTGAATGGTGCTTGAATAGCATTAGTAACTTGGTACATCTACGACTTCTTGACCTTTTAGGATGTCGGATATCAGCATTGCCAAAATCAGTACGTAGGCTCTATTTCCTACTAGTTCTATTCCTATCTGAATATCAAAGTTCTATTCTACCAAGAGGCATGAACAAATTGACTAACTTGAAGCATATTTATGGATTGTATAATTTCTCAATTTTCAAAATTGGGAAGTTAACATCTCTTCAGGAATTGAAATATCGAGTGGGCACCAAAAAAGGTCACAGGATTGATGAATTAACGGACATGAATGCTCTTCGTGACTTGGAAATTTGGGATCTTTCTGATGTACAGAGTTCTAAAGAGGCCGAAAGGGCCAACTTGCAAATGAAAAGAAATCTCAACATGCTGAATATGGAACATTAGGATGTCATGACTTGACTGGTACTATTAAATACTTCACTTGGTGATTCTAAGTACTTGATTTGAGTAAGATAAATTAGTAATATCAAAGCAAGTTCTGTTTTCCATATCTTATCTACACTTATGAAGTGGATGTTTAAATTTTTTTAGCACCTTAATACTTGGTAGAGTACTGGGCTGTTTGAATCCAGCTCTTTTTTCTTTTGAGCTTATTTGAGAGCTTTAATTTTTGTCTTTGAGCTCATCATGTTTAAGTTTTTCTTGTTCGAGATCAACTCGAGCCCAACTCGCTAGATCAAAATCTTAAATGAGATATAAACCAGCATTGGATAATCATTCATCAAGCAATTATAAGTATTCTTGAGGTATGAGAGTAGTGGGCAGTATACCATACAATTGGATGCAAGTTGGTTCATTTGTTGCTTCCTATGTTCTTGTTTTATGATTTCATCCACTTAACCTAATAAACTCTTAGTTCTCTCATGCCTGTTTGGTGATGAATGTTATTTCACTTCTTAATGACAAAATGTGCCCTTAGACAAAAGGAACATTAATTGTCTTAAATTATGGCCTAAAATCTAGGCCTTATTAATGCCTAACATAAAGCGAAAATTAACATATTTCCTAATTCCAGCATTTTTGGATAGCTGTAGGCCTACTAGACTAAAATTAGAATATCTTTTAAGAAAAAAGCTATTCCCTAGTTGGTATTTCCTATATTTGTTTTTGCATATCTCCTTGAGTTCTCTATTCATATTTCTAGGGAGCATATTTCTCTATTCATTGTTTTCAAAGACATAAGAAAAACAATGAAGACATCCGGTTACACTATTGTAATTCATAAATCTCAAAAATCCAAGTGATCACTTGACAGAGTAAACCTGAGAGGCAAGAGCGCTAGAGGATATGTGGCAGAGGTATTGAGTGCTAAAGGATAATGAATGTCAAGGCAAGATTAATTTTAGATGAACTAATAAACTATCTTATGATCAACAGGAATATAGCATATAATCCTAATATTCCTCCCAGTTGAAACAAGGTTTATAAGGAAAAGAAACTTATATATGCATTAATGTAAGAACAACGGTCAAATAATACAAAACAGTTGAGCTTCAATGAACATGAGATTCAATAGGTAAAATGTGGTATGAACATTTGCAGCAAAATGATCAATGCAATAAAATGGTAGATATAATGTGAGGCAAAAATAAAATGCTACAACTACTTGATTACATAATGGATTAATTGCTTTACTTTTGGATCTATTGGGACAACTAATATGTATCCCTTGATTTATCATGCTTAATTAGCTTCAGGACATAACCAGTTATAGCCTTCTTTGGCATTGAAGTTCAATTATTAGTCATTGAAGTTGATGACAAATTCTAAACAAAGACCCAGATCAAATTTGATGGCAATGAATACATTGTAATGAATACACTGTACATTCAACCAAATACTCTTGTTCTGTTGCCATTTGTAAGCTATAGATGCTGAATAAAAGAAGGGTCATTGTCTATTCTAATTGCTCAAGTGCAACAAATCTCATGAAGAAGCAAATTCGAATTCCTGGAACTAGAGGAGTTTAATTCTTGATATCTTGGAGGTCTCTAAAGAGATGAAAATTGTGGATTGAAGGAATAACATAAGAGAACTAAAATTGTAGAGGTCTCTTAATTATCTATCCATATAATATGTCATCTTCTGCAACATAAACTTTTCATAAAAGGCAAAAAAAACTCAGATGTCAGAATGGCTCAGTGCTAGACTGGAAAAAGCTTGGCTGAGACTGCTCAGTTCCTAATTGAGTAAATGAGCCCAGCTTGAGCTTTAATTTTAGGTTCAAATCCTACAGGAGCCAAGCCTGAGCAACAAAAAGCTTGGTTCATTACACAGCTCACGCACAAACACGTGTTATGTTGATGAACAACTTCATCTATTACTCATTTGAAATGTAGGTAAAATGTACTACGTTGATGTATATGATTGAAATTAGTCCGAAATTCATCTAAGCTAATTCAAATGGAAACAATTTGGTCCTAACTTGGTCATGTTAATTCAAATTTATTTAAATCTTAGTCACATCCTAAGATAAGTCTTTGAGGTTGAGTACTCAAGCTAATTAAGCAGCAAATGAGCCAAGACAAGCTAAGCTTGAGTCTAAAAAGATTACCAGGCTGAGCTCGAGCTTAACTCTTGCAAGCATATAGAGCTTGAGTTCAAGATCAACAGAAATCTGTTGAACCAAGTTGAGCCCGGGCCAGCCAAAGCTCAGCTGGTCTCGGCCAGCTCAATTGCAGCAACTGGTTGTATTCATATTAATCTCTCATATAAGATAAAGGATGACATAGACAGAATGAGGTGTGAAATCAATGGTTACATAAGCAGCAATAGGTCACAGACTCCAGAAAATCTGAAGTCAAACTTGAGAAGTAGTAGAAACAACAGATGGCAAGTTCGTTGCAAACACTGGAAGCTTCATAAAATGTCCATAATGTATTGATCCTGCATGATATGCACAACACCAAGCATGCAATTCAACAGGGAGGAAACTACTGGAGGCATTTGCTATAATGAGAACAGCAACTAAGACAAGTAGTTGTCTTTAAGAATAAATAAATAAATACAAGTATATGCACGATGCTTACCCTTAATACCATAAAATTCTCTCAGGGGAAATTACAGGCAGTCATACTCAATACCGAGAGGTGAATTTGGTATTGAAGACTGTACGTCCCACTCGAAGTAGAAGTTTTAAAGCAACCTGCCAAAATTATAGCCATTTACAATGTACTTTCTGCCACGGCCTAGTGACGTTCAGCCGTGATTGAAATTATATTATATAACTGAAAAAAATTAAAATTTTGAAAATTCCTATATACAATAATATTTATACATTACAATTTATTTACAATCACAGTTTACAACCACAAAATATCATACACATACATTTTCAACCAATCATATAAGTTTTGCTTAAATATCATCAATCAAAGGCAAACAAGTATCAAAATATAATATATACAACTAGAAGTATATAAACAATTATAAGCCTCAAACCAGAGGCAAACAAGTATCAAAATATGAAATATAAAGTATAAACATCTATCAATTATCTAAGCCTCAAACGGAGGCTAACAAGTATCAAAATACAATAAACCAAAATCTCACGGCTGCGGTGGAGGCAGTGGAGTCGACAGCGATTGGGTCGGGAGCGTCGACTGGGTCGAGGAGAACAACGGCTGCAACATCATCGGTAGAAGGCCCAAGTGAGATGCAATCTGAGTGAGGAGGGCGTGCATGTTCTACATTGTCTGTCTCAACTCATCATTCGTGCGTCCCTACTCCTCCATCGTCTGTCTCTGCTCCTCTATCATTGCTCTTTGCTGTGTTAGCTCGGACTCCAAGGCTGCTATCCGGCTATGGTCCTATGTGTGTGATGTCGAGGGCCGCTCACCCGTAGCGGAAGGGGTTGGTGCCCCAAGTGGCCCTAACACAGTGTGTGCATGGCCACTGTTACAAAGCCATAAACATGGTCGTGCTACCAACCACCTGCGGCCTCAACCCATGCACCCGCGTCAAACTCCTCCAACGTGCCTCCGCACTCGATCACGATCCTTGTGTAGGTCTCCTACACAAGTTTATATTTTAAATAATACATATATATAATCTATAAATAAAAATTATGTAAATCAAATAGACATAAATACTTACCATGATGATCGAGACCCTGTTATCGACATAGTCCCCCGCTCCTCATCGCCGACGGTGAGTGCGCTCAAACACCTGCATCAGCGAGTAGCGTTGGACGGTGTTATCCTTCACAACTCGCGTCTTATATTAGAAAATAAATACATTAGTATCATTATACACAATATATAATATTTTAATTAAAAATATGGAAATTATACATACTATACGACGCTCATGCAACGCAAAAGACACAGAGCCACCAGTGTGGCACGCCCCCGTGCCATCCCCCTTGGACTATTGGTGAAATGGTCACACTAGAGGGGGGGGGTGAATTGTGTGTTAACAAAATCCTTTTTGCCTTGATTCGATTTTAATCGTTTCTTAGATTACTTAGACAATTCACAATTAAACTACTAAATACGGAAGCAATTAATGATAAAGCAATTATCACAAACAAAATATCAATGCTAATACAATGATTTATAGTGGTTCGGCCCCAATGCCTGCTCCACTACCTAAGCACCGTGCTTAGGATTTCACACCCAAATCCACTAAATTATGAGTAGCTTACAATCGAGGACTTTCCACCGGAAAGACCCTACACTCACGTCGAAGGTACTTCCACACCCGAAAATATACTGTCTTCCTACCGAGTTAGCTTTCCCTCCTCAATTCCTAGGACCTACTCCTAACTTAGTTTACACAAGTGGCTTTATACCTTCTTTACCAGGGATGCCACTCAATCACAAGACCAAACACTAGGTTTTCTTACAAGCTTAAGTAAATCAATTCAAAACAAAATAAAAATACCTTAATCACAAGAAGAGAGTAAAGATGACTTATCACAATAAGGACACCTCTTCTTCTTGAGCCTAGCAAGTTTGAATACCCCTTCAATGAAGAACACTTGAGGATGAGGGATCAAGGGCTAGGTTTTATGGATTTCATCATGAAATCGCTTAGGAGATGCTTAGGATCACTCTTTGAGGCTTGGAAGCATCAATATTAGGTAGAAATGAGTGTGGGATGCATATTTATAACCCCCCAACTCTCAAGGCTTATCAACGGGCATATTTCTGCTCGTTGCCGATGCTCGATCGCTTGTCGATCGATCGTCGATCGACCGACCGAGAGACCGCCAAGTGACCGAAGGCATTCTGCCCATTCTGGGCATCCGACCGAAATGCCTTCTGCTCATTTTCACTTTCAACCGATCGTACAGTCGGTCGATCGACCAGTCGCATCATTTTCGGGTTCCAACCTTCAGCGTGCGTCAACTTAGAGAGCTTTCCATATATTCTCTAGACTCGTCCAAGACATCTTTGGTGCACTCGTCGAACTTCTAGAATTTTTACGACGAACTCGAATGCGTCGACCAATGTCCTTTCGATTTTTTGATTTCTATGATATTTTCGATCGAGGACATTGAGCGCTAATTGATATGGAACTTGAAAATATTTCTCAATGAAACATTTGTTCCTTGTTTGTTATCATCAAAACTGAGATTAAGATCAAGGTACAAAACCTTAGGCCAACAATCTCTCCCTTTTTAATGATGACAAACATCCTTAAGAAACTATATTAAATTAAAGTGCAGAGGATATCAACCATGGGATTACTCCCCCTATCAACATGCATATCTAAATAATTATACTCTCCCTATCTATATGCATGATTTTTCTATATTTTCTTCCCCTTTATCTACATTTTTCTCCCCCTTTTGACATCAATCAAAAAGGACAAGAAAAGTCAACCTATGGTCAATGTTGAGATTCTAAAACTATTTTTTAGGAAACATGAAAATCTCAACCAAAGGGATGAAAAATATGTATTTAATATTGGACTAAATCATACATGATAGCAAAGAGTGATAACTAAAATTCAAATCCGGAAATCATGTATAAACTCAAGTATTAATATTTCAAGTATTGGTCAAAATTTCAAAAACCATTTTGGAAATGATTTTTCTCGTGTAATAGTGAGAACAATATCAAAAATAGAGTTATGATATCATACTTGAAGTCTCATTTGAAAGTTTCAACGAAAATCCAAAGTATTTGAGAAAGATGAATAATTTTGAGAAGAGATACTTTAGTGGCATTTTTGTAAATATTAACTATTTTTAAAAAAATTTCAGTTTTTATTCAAACTTTCCAAATATCAAGATATAATTATTTAAAGCATGTTGATCAAGTTTGAAATGAAATGAATGTTATTTGATCAAAATATGAACTTAGCACGGTTTCATTCGAAATATGCATGAAAATATGAAAATGACTAAGTATCAGATTTTGCTATCTAAGTATGTCAACCAAATTTGGGCTTAAAAGGAGGTTTTGTTACTTTGTTGACTTAGGTCAAAGTATACTTCAAGTTTATAAAAATTAAATTTTTAAATCCATATAAAATCATATTCTTGACGAACATTTTTAAATCTTTAAATGAACAAACTAGATTTTTCAAGGAATCTACAAGTTCAGGATATAGTCAAAAATTAGTTTTTTATAAATTCATAAAATTCCTGAAAGTCCAAGGGTATTTTCGTAAATTTAAGGGTTTTTTTCATAATTTGTCAATTTTGCTTCAAACTTTTCAAACATCGCTAAATGATCATTTAAGATGCGTGTGTCAAGTTTGAGTACAAAATGAATTCTCTAAGTTCATTTTTCATCCTATCTTGATTTTAATAAAAAAATTAATATTTCTAGATATCATTCAAGTTATCAAAATCATTCCTAGAAATGATTTTACTCAAGAATGGTGTGAATGATATTAGAAATAGAATCAAAATGGTATACATGAGTTTTCATTTGAAGTTTTTGATGAAAAATCAAAGTATCGAAAAAATGAGTATTTCAAGTAAGTGAAACTTTGTGTTTTCGAAATTCAACTTCAAAATTCCATTATAAATCATATTCTTGATGAAAATTTTTAAAATTTTTACACAACAAATTAAATTTTTCATTGAAAGTGTTGTTTCAAGAATCATCGCAAAGTCAATTTTCTACACTTTTCTAAAATTGACTAAAAATGCTGAAATTTCAATGGCCTTTCTATAATTTTCAGTTATTTTTCAAAATGTGTTCAATTTTTATTCAAACTTTTATGACACAATATAATGGTCATGTAAAGAGTGTATGTCACATTTGAGATGAAAATTATGTCCTTAAGTCAAGATATCAACCTAGCATGATTTCATTCTAAACTAATCTAGTTATCATGATTTCAATCTTATCATTTACTCATGGTTTTTGAAATTTAAACACATGGACACCTAACATGAGTAAATTTAAACATGTTCCTTAAATATGAATTGAAAATGAGACCTCTAAGTTAATTTGTTGACTTAGGTCAACTTGGTTCAAAAGAGGTAATCATGAAATGACCTCTATGTCATTTTATCCATATCCATATGAATTTGTCATTCTAAGTGCATGGGAACATGTCATACCTATTCCTAAACATATTTATGAAGTTTGGACTTAAAATAAAGTATCCAAGTCGATTTGTTGACTTGGGTCAAACTTTTTCAAGTTTAAGTCCCCTAAAGTGATCTAGTTATCACCTTGGTCATCTATACATGAATTTTCAAGTTTAAATACCTAGGCTCATGTGATTTGTATATCTAAACATGTTTGTCAACCACTAACTCAAAATGAGGTCTCTGTTGGCTTAAGGTTTTCAACATTGGTTTTAATCTCGGTTTTGATGATAACAAACAAGGAACTAATGTTTCATTGAGAAATCTTTCAGGTTCCAAGTCAGTTAGCGCATGACGTCCCTGATCGAAAAAATCAGAGAAATCGAAGAAATCGGCAAGGACGCTCGTCGACTCTCGGGATTCTTCGGGATGAAAGAGTTTAGTTGTAGGGTGTCTAGTTAAATTGTAAATCCTCATGATGATGCATAAGAACCCAAAAACCAAACCCGAACCCGAAAACATGAAAACCCAAAAACCGCCCTAAAATTCACTAAGCCTAGGGAATTCCTCGGAGGGCTATATGACCTAGATATTTTTTTGACACAAAAAATGGTGGTAATTGTTCATTGGGTAGAAACTAGATAACGAGGTATTTTTAAGAATTTTTTGGAAGCCTTTAGCCTACCCATATTTGAACCGAGAGATTAGGAAATTTTCGTTTTCCGAAAATTTGTACTATACCAAAAAAACTATATTTTGATTCTTAGGATTTTGATTATTTAGATATTTTTATTGAATCCAAATGGGGGTAATTCTTATATAACATTTATGTTTTAAAGTTATTAACATAATGGCGAAAAATATGCTGGTCGATCGTTGGTCGACCGAAGTATGCCAGAAAGCGGTAGAAAGGCCTTCGGTCGCTCGGCGGTCGATCGATCGGTCGACCAACGATCGACCGGCAATCGACCGTAAGGCGGAAAATGGCTAGTTTTCGTGCCGTTGAGCGGTGCTTCACCCGAGCCTTCTTCTTGGCTCTATAAATACCTATGCGTAAGCCTTCCTTTGATATTTTTTATCACTCCTACACTTCATTGAGCCATCCTTGATCATTTCCAAGCTTTCATTGAGCCATTACTTGGAGAAATCCTAGTTTGATCTCTCATTCCTTGAGTTTGCCTTCAAGCTTGATTTGATTCATCATCAAGGCATCAAGAGGAGCTAGGATTCATTGTGTTGGAGCTAAGTATTTGTGTTGTTGTATTTTTGCTGCATTACTTGTATATTTTCTTGTTTATTTCATTGGATTTGAGCTTGTGAAGACCTAGGTTATGAGGTCTTTAAATTGGGTGGTTGCCTTTGTGTTTGAGGCTTAATTCCACCAGTGTAAACTTAGTTTACTAGGATTAGTTGAGTTATCCCTTAGGTTGAGATGAAAGAGTGTTCTCGGTAAGAAGGCGGAGACTTCCGGGTGTGGAAGTGCCATAGGTTGAGAGCGAGACTCTTCGGGTCAAAGTCCTCGTTGTAAGGGAAACAAGATTAATCTAGTAAAGTTTAGTTTGAGAATCCAAAGCGGGGTGCTTAGGTAGTGGAGTAGGCATTGGGGCCAAACCACTATAAATAATTGTATCTGCATTGATTCTACTTGTGTTTATTTCATTATCGCACTTACTTTGCTTCCACTTGCTACTCATCTTGTAATTTGCCTAAGTAACCAAAGAGACAATTAAAATCGAATTTAGGCAAAAAGATTAGTAAACACACTATTCACCCCCCCTCTAGTATGACCATTTCACCAACAGTCTCTAATAAAGAATTTTAACCTAGTCTGATTACATTCAATATCAACATCATGAAATCGCCCAAGTATCAAAATTTTATCTACTCATAAAATTTTATAAATTTATCATGCAAAATCAATCATGAGTATAAAGACATCATTAAAGCATGAACATTTAACTATTATACTAAGATTTTTGCAAAACCGAAACCATTCCTCATTCTTGGAATTTCCCAAACTTTTCATTTCCTTTTCCATTTTCTTCACAATAGCCTTACATTTTCAGTAACTTGCAAGTATACTTCATTAATAGTAATCAAACCATATCTACTAGCAAGTTATTGTACTAAATAACAAAGATGAGGATCAAGTATCATTTTCAAAGACCTACTTTGCTAAGTAGTAGAGTTTCATTTACAAATAAGTTAGTGATACTGGAATGAATCAAAGAGATATCAAAATGTGAAATTTTGAAAAATAAGATCTCCAACACTTCCCATCGGTTGAAAACTGAAAGGCTACAATGAGCCTTCGATTTAGAACCGCAAGGTCTCTAAAGAGACCGGCTACATAAGTCTCCAAAGAGACCGTAAATCAAAAATTAAAAAATCATTTGATAAAACCATATCAGGAGCGGACAAAGCTCAATCGAATTATGCAGTATCAAAAACTTCAACTTAAGCAGATCAATTAACTCATCCTTGTGTGGTTGCTTTAAGTCTTCATGCAACTCCCATCAACCATCATTAACTCATCCTTGTGTGGTTGCTCCCCCTACAATAGAACATGAAATCTTTGGTACCCAAATTGATTTGGCTCCTTGGGGGTTAGAGGGCTTATCTACCCAAAGTCACTACTAAAAAACTGGTCATCTGCGACTGACAAAGTCATCGCAAAATGATCGCAAACGGTCATCTACGACGGCTAAATGTCGATCGCAAAAGACGTAGTCGCTGATGTGTTGCGACCGCAACTACCATGGCCGCAAGTAAAAACTTTTTGCGATCGTTCTGCGACAATACGAAGCCGTCACAGAATGTGGTCATGTGACATATGCGACGAACACACGTCGTCGTGAATTTATATCCGCGATGGCCTTGCGACTGTTGTTGCCGTCGCAAAATGTAAACCCGCGACGACACTGCGATCGGCGGTGGCGTCGCAGAACTGGTCGCCAATTGCGACCGCATTTGGCGACCAGGTTGAAGAGCATCTACGAGGGCCCAGTGCCGTCACAGAGCCGTCGCAGACTTATATTTCTTTTTTTAAAAATCATAATATATCAATTCCTGTTCCAATATTTAATTAAAAATACATATGAAATAAAAAATAACAAATTATAATATATACAATGAAAAGAAAACAAGAATTTATAAAAATAATGGAAATTGAAATGGCTCCGAAATAATTTACTCATTTGAAGATCCCTTAACAGCCTTAATCAACTCATCAGCAACACATTCTGCAATGGTTTTAATATTTCTACAATAGAAGTTGAAGAAATACCGTAAAGAGTGTAACAAATAGATATTTACATACTAGTAAATAGATTTCATTATTATGGTAAATAGGTTTTTGTCTTCTTGTAAATAGATTTTTGTCTTCTTGTAGTTTGCTTCCAAAAGGCTTCCAGAGTGAATGAAGTCAATAATTTTCCTTATGTATGCCAGCTTTATGCGGCTACCAACACCATATCTACACATAAGTAAATCAACATGTTAAAGTTGTTTCATATGTTCACGAGAACTGTATAATTGATAAAAGCAGAATTCTGTACCTTATATTCTAATTTCAAGGTTGGAAAAAATCAGAGAAATGGTGTTTTCATTTGTTGAAAAAAGCAGAATTGGGCCAAAGTATTAAAAAAACAATATTGAAAAAAGCTGTATTGAACAAATCAGTATTGAAAAAGCAAAACCCGACTACTCCATCCATCAAAAGGTCCAGCTAGTAAAACCTCTGAAGCATGATTGGGTTGTATGCAAACAGTACGAATAAGGCTTAGAGCATTTTGAGCAGAATCATGTCTTCTCCGTTTCTCTTCCATGGGTTTCTTTGCTTCTCTGTAACATATGATGCTACTTCAAAATAGTTAACCCATTTGGAGAATGCCATATATGAGGAAATATATATCATGAAGTCATATATGAAATAGTATGTTTACCTTTACATTGCTGAGGTCTACATTGTTGTCCTAGAGGAAGGCAATAAATTCCTTGAAGTTTTCCTCTATTGGTAGGTAATGACCACTGTGTTAGCTTAAGATTTTTTACCTTGATCTTAATCTCGGTTTTGATGATAACAAACATGTAACTAATATTTCATTGAGATATCTTTTAGGTTCCATATCGGTTAGCGCACGACGTCCTCGATCGAAAATATCGAAGAAATTGGGAAATCAGAAGGACGCTGGTCAACGCGCTCGAATTCGACGGGAAGATAGAGTCTAGGTTTAGAGTGTCTAGATTATATTGTAAAATCCTCATGATGATGCATAAGAACCCAAAAACCATGCCCCCTCGGATTTGTCGGAAAGATAGAGTCTAGGTTTTAGGGTGTCTAGATTATATTGTAAAATCCTCATGATGATGCATAAGAACCCAAAAAACCATGCCCGAATCCCAAA
Organism: Canna indica; assembly: GCA_034359265.1. Classification (NCBI taxonomy): domain Eukaryota; kingdom Viridiplantae; phylum Streptophyta; class Magnoliopsida; order Zingiberales; family Cannaceae; genus Canna; species Canna indica. The sequence goes on from CP136891.1 coordinate 38,702,605, forward strand.
ACATGAAAACCCAAAACCAATACCCTATGGAGCTCCTTGGAGGGCTATATGACCTAGACATTATCTTGACATAAAAAATAGCGGTAATTGTTCCTTGAGTAGAAATTAGATAACGAAGTATTTTTAAGGATTTTTTGGAAGCCTTTAGCCTACCTATACTTGGCCCGGGAAGTTAGAAAATTTCCGTTTTCTGAAAATTTGTACTAGACCCCAAAAACTAGATTTTGATTCTTAAGGATTTTGATTTTTTAGATATTTTTATTGAATCCAAATGGGGGTAATCCTTATATAACATTTATGTTTTAAAGTTATTAACAAAAACAAATGGCACATGAGAAGAATCGTGTCTCATTCGGTCGACCGGACAGAGCGATTAATCCATAAAAAGTCAGCGGTCGCACGATCGGTCGATCGGTCGGTCGACCGACGATCGATTGACAAGCGACCGAACGGCGAAAACTGCTAGTTTTCCGCCCGTTGAGCCGCCCGTTACATTTCATTTCTTCTTGGCTCTATAAATACCCAAACCCAGCCTTCCTTAAATAACTTTTGATCACTCTTAACCTTCATTGAGCCATCATTGATCAACTCTAAGCTTTCATTGCGCCATTTTTTAGAGAAATCCTAGTCTGAGCTTTCATTCCTAGAGTTTGCCTTCAAATTTGATTTGATTCATCATCAAGACATCAAGAGGAGCTAGGATTCATTGTGTTGGAGCTAAGTATTTGTATTGTTGTATTTTTTGCTCCATTACTTGTATATTTTCTTGTTTCTTTCATTGTATTAAAATTTGTGTAAACCTAGGTTGCTAGGTTTAATTGAGTTGGTGGTTGCCTTGGTGTAAAGGCTTAAACCCACCAATGTAAACTTAGTTTACTAGGATTAGTTCTTGTTGTCCTTAGGATTGAGGTGGGAGAGTGCTCTCGGTAGGAAGGCGGAGACTTCCGGGTGTGAAAGTGCCTTCGGTGTGAGAGCGTAGACTCTCCGGTGAAATCATCCTCATTGTAAAGGAAACAAGAAAATCTGATAAAGTTAGTTTGGAAATCCTAAGCGGGGTGCTTAGGTAGTGGAGTAGGCATTGGGGCCGAAGCACTACAAATTCTTGTGTTTGCATAGATATCTTATTTATTTTAATTGCTTTATCATTTATCGCTTTCGTATTTAGTCGTCGAATTATAATTTGCCTAAAGTAACCAAAAAAACGATTAAAATCAGATTTAGGCTAATTGATTAGTAAACACACTATTTACCCTCCCTCTAGTGTGATCATTTCACCCAACACACTGTATGGCCATATGGCCTGAATAATAGCAGCAAATGGAGAAACAGAGTTTATTAATGACTTACTCCATCACTCATCTAAGTAATTATACACTAATCACCGCAACACTCAAAAGTGGTGAGTCATGGTTTACATGGAGATACAACTAGGCTTTACTTAAAGATATATGGAGATAGTGCCAAGTGATGAGCACTTGTAGTTGTCAAGAAGCAAACCACATGAGACAAGAGAGCCATATATTTTCAGAAAGGAATTTATAAGGCTGTAAAGCTTTTTCCTATTTATCCAACCTCTTGATTATTTTAATATACAAAAACAGTAAAATGTCATAAACTCGATCTGAACTAGCAAATTGAGAAGGAAAGATCAGATATATAATCCAAATTCAAAACTTTATGCATTCTTAAATTTCAAATGACTTCAAAATTCAAAACTTTATGCATTCTTAAATCTCAAGTGGAGAAATGCTCTGTCGACACCTACCCCTACTGAAACTTTTGGCCGAACAGATGCTCTTCATAAAGATTTTATAGTAGGGAAAAGCGACAACTACAACTAAAAGCTCCAATTATATGCATAAAAAATAAAGAAAACACTGGATACTAAAAGGTGAGAAGCAGCACATGGACATCAAACACAGATGCAAATTCATTAGCATTGAAGTACTACTATGGTTGTACAAATTATCTACTTTCCACATCTCCAACAAAAGGAAAGAATACAGGATTGTGATAAGGTTGAAAACAGATAAGATCTTATTAAGTTGTTTCTAAAGATGTCAACAAGTTCCTAAAATATAAGAGAGGAAGAGCTCTAACACTAAACCAGTATATGCATAAAAACTAAGTTCCTAAAGATGCCAACTACTCAAGATAGTTCTCGAGATGACGTAGCTGAAGATGTTTCATGATAATAGAATCTAAGAGTAAAAAATTAAATGAATTTCCACCAAAATGATTCATCTAGCACAACCCTTAAGTTGAGATTAGAATTACTTATATGAGAATTCATCGAATCTGAAAAAGAAATTGTAGCCACAGTTCGTACCATGAATAGCAGTAGCAAGATTTCCATTAGGAATGTAATCATAGATAAGTAGTTTCTCATTGATTGACCAGTAATAAGCTTTTAGAGTAACAATATTGGAATGCCGGACCTTTCCAATTGATTCCAACTCGTTTTGAAACTCTTTAAACCTTTGTGACCCTCCTTCCCCTAGCCTCCTTACAGCCAAAGTAAGGCCATCGTCCAGCACAACCTTGTAGACGATACCAATCCCACTTTTCCCCAAAACAAAGGTTGATGCCTTTAAAAGTGAATCAAGATCAAAGGTGACATGCTTATCCAATGGTTGCGGAGCATATCCTGGAGAAGCAAGTCGGCAATCATTGGATTCTTCCTTTGGGCTCCACCGGAGCCATATCCCGACTTATTTGGGTGGGTGGTCCTCAAACACATGATTCATAGCCTTGCAGTTGCGGGGAAGAATCTTTTTACAAAGGAAGGGAGGGCCGGCCGGCCCTCCACGTTTTCATATCCGGGCAAAATCGTAGCCGGCGATGGCTAGGGTTTCGGCACCCACCTTGCACGCACGCGAGAGAGAGAGAGAGAGAGAGAGAGAGAGACCTGTGGTGAAGGGCGGCACAAGCGGTCGGGTGACGACAGGAGGGCGAGTGAGCGGGGAAGAAAATTAGAGAGGGCGACTAAGTGGGGTAGAAAATTAGAAAGAGTGTGCGGGTAAATATTTGCGACCCCTGACGGGTTTGCGACCGCAAGAGGCCGTCGCAAAATGGTGGTTGCAACACGGTCTCATGACCGTCGCTCGATCATTTAAATTGCAACAACGCTTAGAGCGGTCACAGTACCATCGCAAACGTGGCTACTCTGCGACCCCTGGTTGCGCGCGGTCGCAGAACCGTCGCAAATGGACCGTTGCAAAAGACGTTCTTTTTAGTAGTGAGTGTCCTAACACCACTTGAGTTCATCTTAAACGCGCAGTCATATATAGCATACCCGTAAACACCACAACATAAATAATGTCCATTAAATTTCTTCTTTTCATTATGGACATGAGATTTAATGTTAGAATGCTTGACATGAGGACTATGATAAGCATGAGCATTCTTAAGGGAAATATTTTTCTTTTGAGGTTTCCTAATTGAGACATTTTGATTTTTAGAATTAAAAGAAGAAGTATTAACTTTCCTACTCAAAATCAACATCTCTTTTTTCAAATCATTCGTAGATTTATGCAATGCATGCAATTGAGATTTCAACATGTTATTTTCAATTTTTCATTCTCAATTTTATAATCATTTTTCAAATCATCATTCCTAAACTTCAACATAGTTTTGAAATCCACATTCTCATTTTTCAAAGCTTTTAGATCAAGGTTCAATGTATCATGGCATGAATCAATAGAATTAGTGTTTAATTTGTCATTTTTTAATGCTAAGACATGCAATTGTGAGCTAAGCTCTAAATTTCCTTTCTTCAACTTTTTTTTCCTTATCCTTTTTAACTATCAAGGTGTACACTTTCTTATATTCTCTTACAAACTCATTATATGGCATTTCATGTGATCTAGAAGTGCTAGTACTGTTATTATCATTATCATGACTAGGTGAAGAAGAAAGTACCACATTATTTGCAACCATGAGGCAAACTTTGGATATGGCTTCATATTCATGGCTAGAGGGTGCTTCAAATGAGTGAGATGTGGAGGTGGAAGCATTTGACGTCTTCCTTGCTTTGTTCATCACGGTAGGGCAATTTTTCTTCACATGCCTCTTTTCTTTGCAAGTTTGACAAATCACTTTTCGTTTTTAGCTCTTAGAGTTGCTCATTTGACTAGAAGCACTTTAGGCATCAAAACTGAGATTAGTAGTGGATGAGTGACCATTGTCATCACCAACTTCATCAAAAGTGTCAATCTCTTTGGCTTTGGCATAATCATATAAAATATTTAAAGTGACCCATAAATCATAAGTCGAAGAGCATTGCATGACTTTATCTAGGATGTCATTTAGTAATGTGCAAAGAATACAATTCATGATATCTCCATTATACTTATACATTTCTTATCTAATTCACTACAAGCATGCATGTCAACCTTAGGTTCAATGAATTCTAAACTTAACAAGTTAAAGACACCAAAACCTTTAGTCTTTAAATATGTGTACATCCTATATTTCCAAAGACCAAAGTTCGAGGCATCGAACCTAGGAGGTAAATTAAGATGATAAACTCTCTAGTGTCATTTTTTGGATCGAGAAACGATGTAGAGGAGATGGTGAAATCTCAATCTACGATCCGCTCTGATACTAAATGTTGGTGAAATGGCCACACTAGAGGGGGTGAATCGTGTGTTAACTAAATCCTCTTCGCTTAAATTCGATTTTAGTCGTTTCTTAGATTACTTAGGCAATTCATAATTAAACTACTAAATGCGGAAACAATTAATGAAAAAGTAGTTAACACAAATAAAATATCAATGCTAACAAAATCATTTATAGTAGTCCAGCCTCAATGCCTACTTCACTACCTAAGCATCATGCTTAGGATTTCACACCCAAATCCACTAAATTATGAGTAGCTTAAAATTGAGGACTTTACACCGAAAAGACTCTACACTCACCTCGAAGGCACTTTCACACCCGGAAGTATACCACCTTCCTACCGAGTGAGCTTTCCCACCTCAATTCCTAAGACCTACTCCTAACTTAGTTTACACAAGTGACTTTATACCTTCTTTACCAAGGATACCACTCAATCACAAGACCAAACACTGGGTCTTCTTACAAGCTCAAGTAAATCAATTCAAAACAAAATCAAAACACCTTAATCACAAGAAGAGAGTAAAGATGACTTATCACAATAAGGACACATCTTCTTCTTGAGCCTAGCAAGCTTGAATACCCTTCAATGAAGAACACTTGAGGATGAGGGATCAAGGGCTAGGTTTTATGGATTTGATCATGGAAGAGCTAGCTTAGGAGATGCTTATTGAAGGCGAAATGGCAACACTAGAGGGGGGGAGGGGGTGAATAGTGTGTTTACTAATTCTATTAGCCTAAATTCTAATTTTAATCGTTTTCTTAAATTGTTTAGGCAAGATGCAATCTTGCAATTTAAATGTGGAAGCAATATTAAACAATTAAGCGCAAACAAATATAGCAATGCAAACACAAGATTTATAGTGGTTCGGCCACAATGCCTACTCCACTACCTAAGCACCCCGCTTAGGATTTCCAAACTAGTTTTACTAGATTAATTCGGTTTCCCTTACACAGAGGACTTTTCACTCAAAGAGTCGCACTCTCGACCTAAGGTACTTCCACACCCGAAAGTCTCCGCCTTCTTATCGAGAGCACTTCTTCCACCTCAACCCTAAGGGACAACTAAACTAATCCTAGTAAACACTAAGTTTACACAAGTGGCTTTACACCTTTTCACCAAGGTAACCACTTTCACACACAAGATCAAACACCTGGTCTTCGTACAAACACAAATCCAAAAATAGTTTAAATAACAGTTAAAATACAATCAAAAGAGCTTAAAGAGAAAACCAATAATAAACGCTGTTTTGCAATCCTTCAATCCTTCAACTCGTCAAGTAGTAGAGCATGAATCAATACTCGAGTTGAGGAGCAGTTGGCGCTTGAAGAAGAACTCGACTGAGAAGCATAGCGTGCTGCAATCAATCTCTTGGAAGGCTTAAAAACTCCCTTTTAATTGCTCAATAAATTTGTAAGAGTGGAGGGAGAGAGTTAAAAGAAGTTATATGAGGTATATTTATACCCTCATGAAGAAACGACAACACAACGGATAGAAAACTATCCGTTGCAGGCCGCTGGTTGATTGGTCGGTCGACCGACCGATCGATCGGTCATTCGACTGCCGCTCTTCTCTCTGTGTGTGGTCGACCGACGGGTCGACCGCCCAGACGCAACTCCTTCGATCCCGCATTCGATCGACCAGTCGATCGACCGACGCGATCTTGCGTCTGCGGCTATCCTCAGTTTGGTCGACCGAAAGGCTTACTGCATATTTTTGACCTCTGTAGATCGACCAACCGATCGACCGAAGTAGCCACTACCTATTTTCGACAGTGTTCGATCGACCGACTGGTCAACCGACAAGGCTTCTGCCTTTTTCTTACCCTATTCGGTCGACCGGACTTAGGCTGAGTTTGATTTCTTCAGCCTTTTTATTCTGCGCTTCGTTTCCGGGTTCTGACTTTCAACGAGCATCAACTTGGAGAGCTTTCATGTGATCTTTGAGCCCGTCCAATAGGACTTTGGTGCACGCATCGCTCTTCGTGAAGTTTCCGTGACGAACCCGAGCGCGACGATCAATGTCCTTCCGATTTTCCGATTTCTTTTGATTTATCCGATCGAGGACATCGAACGCTAATTGATATGGAACCTGAAAGATTTCTCAATGAAATATTAGTTCCATGTTTGTTATCATCAAAACCGAGATTAAGAGATTAAGACCAAGGTTGAAAACCTAAAGCCAACACTTATGATCACTCTTTCAGGCTTGGAAGTATCAATATTAGGCTAGAAATGAGTTTGGGATGGGTATTTATAACACCCCAACTCTCAAGGCTCGTCAACAGGCATATTTCTACCCGTTGCCAACCCCCGGTCGATCATCGGTCGACCGACCGAGCGACCACAGAGCGAGTGAATACATTCTGCCCATTCTGGGTATTGTTCGGTCGACCGAAATACCTTCTACCCATTTTGACTTTATGTCAGTCGACCAGTCGGTCGACTGAATCTGGGCAGGGCTGAATTCTTGTGTATTTTTCTTGCGTGCTTCATTTTCGGATTCTGACCTTCAGCGTGCGTCAACTTAGAGAGATTTCTATATGTTCTCTAGACTCGTCCAAGACGTCTTTGGTGCACACGTTGAACTTCTAGAAATTTCCACGATGAACCCGAATGCGTCGACCAATGTCCTTCCAATTTTCTGATTTCTTCGATATTTCCGATCGAGGGCATTGAGCGCTAATCGATATGGAACCTGAAAATATTTCTCAATGAAACATTAGTTGTATGTTTGTTATCATCAAAACCAAGATTATGACCAAGTTAGAAAACCTTAGGCCAACACGGACATGCGACTTCTCGACGCTGTCTGAGAGACCTCCTGCCACTCAGGCATGTCCCATCGCTCAACAAGCTGGTCCCACACAGGTCCAGGAATCCATTCGGGTGCGTGTCTCCGAGTCTGCCCAATCTGTGTGGCGCCTAGCTATCTCATCACGGTCTTATGGGCCTATTAAAGTAGCCCGTTGTAGCGAGCGCGGGCAACACGCTCCCACGCACTCTATACAAAAGGAGTCTGGTCCTTAATGAGCCTGCAAAAAAATAAATTTATTATTGCCAATCGATATTTAACATTAACATTAATTAAATAAATATACTTATCGAGAACTCTCGCCATAGTAAATCCATATGCTCACGTGGCACGTGAGACCATGTAGGTCACGCCCTGTGCATAAACTTTCGGATCATCCCCGCTATCGTGCGTGGGATGTCCTCCTGCTCAAACCTACACCAAATATAGTACAATTCTATATTATGATATATTTAATTAGAAATAAATGATAAGGGATAATTAATGCATCTACTTCATATTTACAATTATTCGTCATCGTCAGTATCATCATCTATGTATTACTCTTCTTCTTATTCTTCTGTATCGGAATCTTCAAATTCTTCTTCTTCTTCTCCCTCATCATCATTCTGTCCTTCTTCCTCAACTTCATTATCGTCGTCATCAACATATTCTACTTTCAATTGAACTAACACTGTGTCATCATCCTCGAGTATTGGACTTGCTCTCTCCACTTCGACAGGATACTCTTCTTGACAGAAGTCATTTGTCGGCTCATTCTCTCCAGCTACCGAGTCAATTTTCCTCTGGCTTTAGTCTTATAGACTACATGCCAATCTGCCATATCTTTCTTTCGAGACAAATACTGCATAGAATATACTTGTTCAGATTGAGATACCAATATAAATGGCTCATTCGAAGCCAATTTTGATTTATAATTTACCTCGACAGGTTTATTCTTTGGATGAACTCTCAGGCCCTTATCGCTTGTATCAAACCAATGACATTTAAAAAGGGCAACTGATTTGCATCTAAAAAATCGCAATTCTTTGACTTCTTCCAACAGTCCGTAAAAGTCAATATCACATTCAACGTATGTTGTCCCTTTGACGTAGACACCGGCATTCATAGTATTCTTTGTAGATGAATATTCAAGTATGTGAAATTTATATCTATTAACAAAACAACCGTTATACCACTGTGCAAGTCGTGCCGGTCCGCTAGCAAACTCAAAGATTTGGTTATCTATTTCGCCTCTGTGTTCTATACAGTAAGCTCGAAACCAATTAGGCAACTCACGATTGCGTAATCTCTCTAATTCCTTGTCGCTATAAATTGAGTATTTTGTCACCATCTCGACGTCAATGAACTTCTCAATCTCTGGACAGTTTAGTAAAACATACAAGTAATCCAAATGATACTCTTCGTCGTTTAAGAATCGAGACGGATGAGAACCCAAAGCACGACCAGGGTAACAAAAGATATTTAAACAACAATCTAATGGTCGAGCTCCCCCGTCATCATTTCGTGGAAGATGATTAAGTCTTGTCTTGATGGTTGATTCAAAATAAAATGAATGTTAAAATTTCTTGAATTACATATGCTTCTGATATGGAACCTTCAACTGCAGTGGTGTTCTTTACTTTTGTCTTTAAACGATTCATATATCTTTTAAATAAGTACATGCACCGATATTGAACGGGGCCACCAACTCATGCCTCGTATGCCAAGTGTATCGGTAGATGCTCCATCGAGTCAAAAAATACAGGAGGGAAAAATTGCTCCTTTGCATATGATTTAAACAATATTATTTTCTAGTGCTGACATATCTTCGACTTGAAGGACATTTGCACAAATGTTTCTGAAAAACATACTTAGTTCTATCAACGGATCCCAAATGTTATCATGTAGATGATCTTGAAACGCGACCGGAAGCAATCTCTGCATGAATACATGAAAATCGTGGCTCTTCATCCCCGATTTTTTGCATTCATCGACGTTTACCAATACTAGAAAAATGGGCATCAACAACGGCTGATGCCGTTGCTGAGCCGTTGCTGAACATCATCAGCAACGGCTGGCGCCGTTGCAATGCAGCCGTGGCAGAAAATTGCGTTGCTGATAACTGAGCAACGGATCAACAACGGTCGCTCGGGCCGTTGCTAAAAATATTATCAGCAACGGTTTTGCCATGGACGCGGAGCCGTTGCTGATAACATTAATAGCAATGTCCGGTGAGCCCGTAGCAACGCCGTTAGTAAAAGCCCGTTGCTAAGCCGTTGCTGTAGGTCATCAGCAACGGCTTTCGATAAACTTTTAGCAACGGCTTTCCCACGGATGGCCGTGGGAAAGCCGTTGCTGATGATGTGAACCTGGTAACGAAAAAATTTAAAATTTAAAATTTCCATTCATACATTGATACATTATCTGATACATAACTCACACACCTATACACTCATACACACATTCATTCACACATCACAAATACACCAAGATATACATCAAAACAATTATATTTATATTGATAATTATCCACAATAGTATAAAAACTATTCAAATGCAAAATTGAAGTATCAATATCCAAACAAAATAAATTAAACAAGTCCAATATCTCAGTAACAAAGTCAATATAAAAAAAATCTCACGATGACGATGGAGGATGGCCTCGATCATATGGCGGGGTCTAGAGTGCTTGAGTGTACACCGGCGGACTGACTCGAGGACGATGGATGAGATGATGCCGAAGAGATGCCTGCTTCGGGATGACCTGACATGTTGCGTAGCATAGCATGCATCTCCGCCATCATCTGACTCTGACGCGCGACCGTCTCCTCTAGAGTCCTTATTCTGCTACTATGATCATAACTGGATCTGGAGGTGGACGGCCGTTCACCAGCGACCGGAGGGGTCGGTGCCCCAAGTGGCCCTAGTACGGCTCGCGCATGACCACTATGTGCAAAGCCATATACGCGGCTATAGTCCCAGCCACCTGCGGCCTCGACCCACGTTGCTGCGTCAAAGTCCTCGGGGGTGCCCCCGCGCTGCACCACCATCTGGCTGTAGGTCTCCTACTCGAGTTTGGTTTTTTATTTAATATTTATCATAAAACTTAAATTATAAATATATAATGAATAATTTAAACAAATATATAGTTACCATAATTTATGCAGCGCGGTTGTCGATGTACTCCCCCGTCCCATGTGCTCGACGGTGAGTCCGCTCAAACACCGCCATCGGGGAGGGTCGCTGGACAGTCCCGTCATCCGACACCGTCGTCTACATTTACAAAACAAATACATTAATTAGTACACATAGTAACAAATAAAATATATAATTAAAAGGTATACTTACCATACGGTTCGCGTGCACTGCAAATGCAACAGAGCCGCCGGTGTGACGGGCTGCTCCCCCCGACATGCAATTTCTAGCCGCATTTCGAGAAACCTCCTGCCATCGATCCGTTGACCATATTCCCACGAGCTGGTCCCATATATCCGGAGTAATCCAATCAGGGCCGTATCCTCGAGTCTCCGTGATGTTAGTAGTCCCAGCTCGTGCCATCGCCTGGAACCGGGCCTGCCCCAGCTGCCCGTTGTACCTTGCCCGGGAAATAGCCTCCCAGGCAGCGTAAATGAAGGGTCTTTGGTGCTCAGCCCATGTATAGCAAGCCTGCAGAATAATAATATCAGTACCAATATTAATCATCATGCATGTAAAAAAAATAATAATACGTGCCTCAAACTCGTGCCATAACATGTCGACGTGCTCGCTAGGCACGTGAGACCACGTAGGCCATGCCCCGTGCATGTATCGTCGAATAGTAGAAGAAATGCTCCTCGGCACTTCTTCTTGCTCGAACTGCACAACAAAAATAAATTTTAATATTATATTATGATATAATAAATTTGTAATGATTCATAATTCATGATATATTACCGCTCCCCAATCACGCTAATAAATCTATGTGACTCTGTGGCTGGTGGAGGCTGCCACCTGTTCGGCCCGCGTGGCCGCCTGCGTCTGGATGTACTAGCCTCGGCATATCTGTCGAATAAAGGGTAGGAGTCTCACCGATCGGAGACTCCAAAGCTCTCCTGCGACGATAACCACGACCAGACATATCTGTCGAATAAACATATAATCAGATTATTGTATAAATAGTAGAGATATATTTAATAAAATATATACTTTACATTTATTCCTCATCACCTGAATAATAATCTTCGAATTCTTCCTCTTCTTCCTCTTCTTCCTCTTCTTCATCTTCTTCATCTCCAGCTTCCTCAATTTCATGATCGTCATCATCAGCATATTCAACTTCTAATTGAATTGACGTTGTGTCTGCATCCTCGAGTATTGGAATAATACGATCTACAGCAGGAGGATCATCTTCTTGATAGAAACCATGTGTCATATCAAGTATCAGCTCATTTTCTCCTACTATCGGTTCAATTTTTCCTCTACCTTTTGTCTTACAAACTACACGCCAATCTGCTCTATCTTTATTTCGAGCCGGATACTTCGCGATAATATACTTGTTCGGCTTGTGATGCCAATATAAAAGGCTCATTTGCTGCCAATTTAGATTTGTAATTAACCTCAACAAGTTTGTATTTTGGATGAACTTTCATGCCCCTTTCTGTTGTATCGAACCAATGACATCTAAATAGAATAACTGATTTCAAGCCGAAGTAGTGCAACTCTATCACTTCTTCCACCAGTCCATAAAAATCCATATCACATTCAACATAGGTTATCCCTTTCACACAGACCCCAGCATTCATCGTCTTCTTTGTAAATGCATATTCAACCGTGTGAAATTTATACCCATTAACAAAATATCCGCTATAGCACGACACAAGTCGTGACAGTCCACTAACAAACTCAAATATTCTTTCATCTATTTCGGCTCTGTGATCTTTGCTATAAGTCTGAATCCAAGTAGGGAAATCACGATTCCGTAATCTCTCCAATTCTTCATCGTTGTGAATAGAGTATTTTTGCACCATCTCAATGTCAAATATTTCAATGAATTGTTCAATCTCTGGACAATTGAGTAATACATACAAGTGTGCCAAATGATACTCTTCCTCGCTTAAGTGTCGAGATGGACGAGAACCAAAAGCACGATCAGAGTGACAAAATATATTTAAACGTCCATCTGAATGTCGAACACCCCCGTCGTCGTTACGTGGAAGACGATCAAATCTTGTCTGTACTATCGATTCAAAGTAAAATGAGCAGAATGTTGAAATTTCTTGGATGATATATGATTCAGATATTGATCCTTCAATATCTGCGGTGTTCTTTACTTTTTTCTTCAGACGATTCATGTATCTTTTAAATAAGTACATCCACCGATATTGAACGGGGCCACCAACTCGTGCCTCGTATGCCAAGTGTATCGGTAGATGCTCCATCGACTCAAAAAATGCAGGAGGGAAAAACTGCTCCAGCTTGCATATGATTTCAACAATATTATTTTCAAGTGTTGACATATCTTCGACTCGAAGGATATTTGCACAGATGTTTCTAAAAAACATACTTAATTCAGTCAACGGACCCCAAATATTATCAGGTAGAAGATCTCGAAATGCTATCGGAAGTAATCTCTGCATGAATACATGACAATCATGGCTCTTCATCCCTGATATTTTGCAATCATCGACGTTCACACATCGAGATAAGTTTGAAGCATATCCATCGGGTAATCTGAGTTCTTTTACCCATTGACAAACATCTTTGATCTGTTGTTTATTTAACACATATAGGGCCTTCGGTTTTAGATATCGTTCGTTGACCTCTTGTAACTCCAACTCTGGTCTTTTATAAAGTATTTTCATATCATGTCGGGCTTTGACATTATCTTTAATTTTTCCGAAAATATCCATCAAAGTGTTGAAAATATTATCAAACACATTTTTTTCAATGTGCATGACATCTAAATTATGTCAAATTAATAATGAACTCCAATAGGGCAATTCCGAAAAGATACTTTTTTTCACCCAGTTATGTGTTTGGCCAAACCCTGACACTCTTTCATTGCGACCAAATACTATATCTGGAAGTGCTGAAACACGTGCTAACATTTGTTCACCAGACAACATCGGTGGTGGCCCATCTCTTTCGACTCTGCCCTTAGTAAATTTATTACGATTCCTTCGATACTGATGATTAGCAGGTAGGAATCGACGATGACAATCAAAGAATGAGATTTTTCATCTGTTCTGAAGATTGATTGATTTAGAGTGTTCCATACAATACGGACAAGAGAGTCGGCCGTGAGTGCTCCAACCAGACAACATGCCGTACGCCGGGAAATCATTGATTGTCCACAAGACCGCGGCCTTTAAATTGAAGTTTTGCTTCCGATGACAATCATAAGTGATAGCTCCCTCAGTCCACAATGTTTTCAATTCATCTATCAAGGGTCTGAGAAATATGTCAATTTCTTTTCGCGGACCCTTAGGACCCGGAATAATCATCGAAAGATAAATAAATTCATCTTTCATACACATTGACGGTGGCAAATTATAAACTGTCACCAGCACTGGCCAAACTGAATAAGGAGTTGCAGAATGTCCAAACGGAATAAAACCATCTGTGCACAATCCCAATCTTATATTTCTAGTATCCCTAGAAAATGAAGGATAATATGTATCCAAATGTTTCCATGCTTCATTGTCGGATGGATGAGTCATTACTGTATCATCACGACTTCTTGCATGCCAACTCATGTAGGGGGCTGTCTTTTCTGACATGAATAATCTTTGAAGCCTCGGTGTTAGTGGAAAATACGGAAGCACCTTAAATGGGATATTTTTCTGTCGGATCAATTTCTTCTCCATGTAACGAGGATGTTGACATGCAGCGCATTTATCCAACTGCACATTTTCTTTATAATATAAAATGCAGTTATTTTGACACGCGTGTATTTTTTCGTACCCAAGCCCCAATTTTCTCATTAGCTTTTTAGTCTTATAAAAAGTTGGCTCAAACTTGTTATCAGTAGGCAGCATTCCATTAATCATACGTAACCCCGCTGATATTACAATCGGCCTTGATGTTTAAGAGTTGTGTCATTGCTGAAAACCTAGTGTATTTAGGACAATTCTCATACAAAGGTTCATCGGCAGCTTTCAACATCTCGTAAAATTCTGCAGCTTCTTTATTCAGTAATTCAATCTCTACCGCAGTTTGTACTTCTGTGATATCAACCGTTGTAGTATCTGGTGGGACTGATGTCTGAAGAACTGGCCGATCAACATTATCATTCAGGTGGAATTGACCCCCAAGACTATCAAGTATCATAGTTCTATAGGGATTAGATTGATTAGATGAAGAAGCACCAGCAGAGGAAGATTCACCATATGTCTGAACGACAGGATTACTCGACATCCCGACTTCACGTGACTCCCCGTGACAAGTCCATAGAAAATATCTTGGTGCAAATCCTTTGCTATATAGATGCAGAGTGACTGTCTCCCGATCCAAAAATCATCCATTCAAACAAATGCGGCACGGACATCGGATTTGATCACCGATGCTAACGAAATTCCGATTCGAATAGGCAAAATTTAGGAAGTACGTTACGCCTAATCGAAACTCATTCGTTAAAACTCCACGATCAAGACGTCGGTACATCCAACTTCGATCAGCCGACATGATTTTGTCAATCAATGACAATTTCTTTGGTTAATGTCTTTAGGTGAGATTGTCCTATTCCATTCGGGATTTATGTTATTTATATTGCACTAAGTACTTATTTTAACCGCTAACTTCATTCTAAATTTCGGCAGCATCTCCCTACAGTTCTCCGAATACGCATATCATCTAGGTGCGTATCGGAGAACAAGAGAGATGTTGCCGAAATTTAGAATAATTAGTTAACAATTAAAAAAAAACGTAAGTGCAGTACAAATAACTATATTCCCAAATTGTCCAATCAGGGACAATTCAAGAATTGTACATCGTATAAAAGATCATCTACTTCTTTTACACGAACATACAATCCCCGAACGGATCTAAGGTTTTGCTAAATCATATCCGACTCGTCGATGCGTACGTGAAACATATCAACTCGTCGGATGGATGATTATTTTTTAAATGTTTCGAGATAGTTCGAGTCCATATTGGATAATTTCGACACGAGTCCGAAGTGGACGATTCCGGCGCGCGTCCGAAGTGGACGATTCCGGCGCGCGTCCGAAGTGGACAATTTCGGCGCGCATCCGAAGTGGACGATTCCGGTGCGCGTCCGAAGTGGACGATTCCGGCACAATGTCGAAGTGGACAATTCCGAAATTAATCTAAACACTAAAAATTAATCTAAATCCTAAAAATTAATCTAACAAATTAAACAATTAATCTAAATAATTAATTAAATAATTAATTAACATATAAATAAAAAAATAAAAAATAATTAATCTACTCTTTCCGGCGTCGGCGTACAGTGTCCGGACAGTGTGTCCGGACACAGTTGCAGATCCGGCGGTGGCCATCGGCCGACCACCGCCGGCCGAAACCCTAAAAATAGGGTTTTGGTCGGATTTCCCGCCGGCCGCAATGAAAGAGACGACCGGGAGGCGATGAATACCTGAAATCGTCGGTCGAGGACGGACGGCAGCGTCGGCAGCGGCAGCTCAGCGTCGTCGGCGTCGACAGCGGCGGCGAGAGGAGGAGGTGGCGGCGGCAGAAGCGGGAGGAAGAAGGATCGGGCGCGATCTATGACCTATATAAACTTATCAGCAACGGCTCACTCGCCCGTTAGAAAGCCGTTGCTAATTAGTTATCATCAGCAACGGCTCACTTGTCCGTTAGAAAGCCGTTGCTGATAATTAAAATCATCAGCAACAGCTCGTGTGTCCGTTAGAAAGCCGTTGCAGATACAATATATCTGACGGCTTGAGCGGCCATAAGAATGCCATTGCAAATAGCAACGGCTTGAGCGGCCGTAAGAATGTCGTTGCAAATAGCATAGGCTTGAGCGGCCGTTGTCGTATCACAATGTTAAAAATATTATCAAACACATTTTTTTCAATGTGCATGACGTCCAAATTATGTCGAATCAGTAATGAACTCTAATACGACAATTCCAAAATATATTTTTTTTCACCCGGTTATGTGTTTGACCAAAGCCTGAAAATCTTACATTCCGACCAAAAGTAATCTCTAGAAGCAATTCAACACGTGCTAACATCTGTTCACCAAACAACATCGGTGGTGGCTCATCTCTTTCGACTCTACCCTTGGTAAATTTGCCACGATTCCTTCGATACTGATGATTAGACTGTAGAAACCGGCGATGACAATCAAAGAAAGGAATTTTCTGACCGTTCTCAAGACTAAAGGCTTTTGAGTGTTCCATGCAATACGGACAAGAGTATTGGCCGTGAGTGCTCCAACTAGACATGTCGTAGGCCGGGAAATCAATGATTGTCCACAATATAGTAGCTCGTAAAGTGAAGTTTTGCTTCTGATGACAATAATAAGTGACAGCTCCCTCAGCCCACAATATTTTTAGTTCATCAATTAGGGGTCGGAGAAACACGTCAATTTCTTTCCGAGGACCCCTAGGACCCGAAATAATCATCGAAAGATAGATAAATTCATCTTTCACACACAATGACGATGACAAATTGTAAACTGTTAGCAGCACTGGCCATACTGAATACAAAGTTGTCGAATTACCAAATGGATTAAAACCATCTGTGTACAATCCCAATATGATATTTCTAATATCCCTAGCAAATGAAGGATAGCATTTATCTAAATGTTTCTATGCTTCACTGTCGGATGGATGAGTCATTACTGTATCTTCACGACTTCTTGCATGCTAACTCATATAGGGGGTAGTCTATTCTGACATGAATAACCTTTGAAGCCTCGGTG
Source organism: Canna indica (assembly GCA_034359265.1). Classification (NCBI taxonomy): domain Eukaryota; kingdom Viridiplantae; phylum Streptophyta; class Magnoliopsida; order Zingiberales; family Cannaceae; genus Canna; species Canna indica. The sequence goes on from CP136891.1 coordinate 38,719,907, forward strand.
GCAGTGAAAAATATTGAAGCACCTTTAAGGGGATATTTTTCTGTCGGACCGATTTCATCTCCTTGTAACGATCATATTCACATACCGAGCACTGTTCCAACTGTGTATTTTCTTTATAATGTAAAATGCAGTTATTTGGGCACGCATGTATCTTTTCGTACCCAAGCCCCAATTTCCTCATCAACTTTTTTATCTTATAAAAAATTGGCTCAAACTTGTTATTTGGAGGTAGCATACCATCGATAAAGCCCGCAATCCGATCAAATGCAACCCCGTTGATATTACAATCAGACTTGATGTTCAAGAGTTGCATTGCGTCATTGCCGAAAATCTTGTATATTTAAGACAATTCTCATACAAAGGTTCATCGGTAGCTTTCAACATCTCGTAAAATTCTGTAGCTTCCTTATTCGGCAATTCAATCTGTATCGCATGTTGTTCTTCAGTGACTTCAACTATCGTAGTATCTAGTATTTGTACTGTCTCAGTCATAGACTCAACATTGTCATTTAAATAGAATTGTGTGCCAAGACCATCTAGAATCATTGTTCTATAAGGATTATGTGGATTGGAAGAAGAAACAACCACAGTAGAAGATTCACCATGAGTATGGACAATATGATTGCTCGACGTCTCAACTTGACGTGACTCCCCGTGACAATTCCATACAAAATATCTTGGTGTTAAACCTTTTGTAAACAAATGCATTGTGACAATTTAACGGTCCAAAATTCTTATGTTTGAACATTTTCGGCATGGACATCAAATTTTATCACCACTAAGGAATTTTTTATTCGAGTAGGCGAAATTTAAAAAATAAGTTACGCCTATTCGAAATTCGTTCGTTATAGCTCCATGATGAATTCGTTGGTACATCCAACTTCGATCGCCCGACATGTTCTATCAAAAAGTTGGCAATATCTTTAGGTAATGTCTTTAGGTGGGATAGTCCTATTCCATTCGGGATTCATGTTATTTATATTGCACTTATTGTTTCTTTTAGTCTTTAACTTCATTCTAAATTTTTGCAGCATCTCCCTACAGTTCTCCGAATACGCATATCATCTGGGCGCGTATCAAATAACAAGGGAGATACAAACCAAAATTAAAAAAAGAATAATGACTAAAAGAAATAAACTAAGTGCAATATAAATAATTATGTTCCCAAATTATCAAATTAAGGACAATTCAAGGGTTGTACGTTGTATAAAAGATCATCTACTTCGTTTACACGAATATACAACCCCTGAACGGATATAAGGTTTTGTAAAATTAAAACTTGTGTCATCGATGTGTGCGTGAAACGTATCAACTCGTCATGAGTATTTTCTAAATTTGTGGATGTCGGTGCGAGTCCAAAGTGGACGATTCTGCGCGAGTTCAAAGTGGATGATTCCGGCTCGAGTCCATCCACTGTGGATGATTCCGGTGTGAGTCCACCATGGACAATTCTGATGAGTCCAACGTCGACGATTTGGCCGCGAGTCCGCAATGGACGATTGCATTAAACTAATTAATTAAACTAATTAATTAACATTAAACTAATTCCATTAAACTAATCAATAATAACATTAAATAACCTAAAAATAATTAAACCCTATTCAACATTAACAATTAATTAACATTAACCAAACTAACTAAGTAATTAACAAATAATTAAGAATAAAAAATTTAAAAAATTAATAGGGTTTAATTAAACCCTAATCAAACTATGATTAGGGTTTACTCTATTCATAGAATTAAACCCTAATCAAACTAATCGATTATGGTTAAACCCTAATCATTAACAGTAGTCGACATCACAGTCGGCTAGTGTTGCATAGGTTGGGGCCAAAATTCGGCGACCCCGAATTCGGCGTCAGCGTGTAGACAGGACTATCGCCGACACTAGACAGGGGCGGAGACAATAAAAGGGAGCGGCAGGCAGAGAAATTAAAAGGGGGCGGAGGGGAGATAGATCGAGATGAATACCGGAGAGGAGAAATCGAGCGGCGGAGGGTCGACGGTGGAGTTGATCACCAGTGGTAGGACGATAGCAAGCGACAACGCGACGATAGCAGAGAAGAAGAAGAAAATAAAGAAAGAGGAAGGGTCGGGCACGAACGCAAATAAAAAGGTTTATTATCGACGGCACAATTGGCCCTCTCTAAGCCATCGGTGACATGTTTTTTATATTTGCGTGGCGTTCGCGCCATCAATTAATAAGCGATGGCCGCTGCTAGTAGTGGCAACTAACTTACTTATATCACCGACGGACCCTTGGCCCCCGCGAAGCCATCGCTACTATGTTATTTCATTTCGTGCCCCCGTGCGCGCCATTAGCTATGAGCGATGGCCTTGGACGGCCGTATACGAACCATAGCTGATTTGGTTACATCAGCCACGACCGGTGCGGCCGTCGAAAAGCCGTGAATGTTTTTGATGGCCCAGGCAGCTGTCGGTGAGCTCCATGGCTGATAGCTAATATTCTAGTAGTGATACTTTTATGTCCATTCTTGCCTTCATATTATCTTTTGTTTTTCCTGCAAAATCCATCACTGTATTAAAAATGTTCTCGAACACATTCTTTTCAATGTGCATCACATCCAAATTGTGTCGAACTAGTAATGAGCTCCAGTAAGGTAGTTTCCAAAATATACTTTTTTGACCCAATTGTGTCTTTCTCCGAAACCACTAATTCTGTCAACCTCTCCGAATGTGATGTTTAGTAACACAGAAACCCGAGCTAACATTTAATTACCAAACAAAAGCGAAGGTGGTCCGTCATTTTCCACTCTGTCCTTGATGATTTTATCTCTATTTCCCTGGTATGGATGATCAAGTAGCAAAAATTGACGATGACAGTCAAAGTATGAAATCTTTCGTCCATGCCGAAGACTGAATGCTTTTATTCGTTCCATACAATACAAACAACCAAGCCCGCCATGTGTGCTCCAACCAAACAACATAGCATATGCCGGGAAGTCACTAATTGTCCACAACAATGCAGCCCACAAGTTGAAATTCCTTTTTTGATGAATATCATAAGTGATGACTTCGTCGTCCCACAAGTTCTTTAAATCGTCAACTAACGATCGAAGGAACACATCCAATTCTTTTCCTGGTCCCCTTGGTCCTGGGATTACCATACTCAAAAATATGAAATAATCTTTCATCCACATTGACGACAGCAAATTGTAGACTGTGAGAAGCACTAGCCAAACAGAATATGAAGTGGATGATTGACTAAATGGATTGAACCCATCAGTACATAACCCTAGTCTGACATTTCTAGGATCACTTGCAAACGATGGATAACATCGATCAAGATATTTCCATGCTTCACTGTTAGACGGGTGAATCATGACATTTGGGTCACGACTCTTAGCATGCCATATCATATGTTTGGCTATTTTTCCAGACATGAACAACAGCTTCAATCTGGGAATTATCGAGAAATACCGAAGAACCTTAAACGGTATATCTTTCTACCTACTCAAATATTTCTCTTTGTACCGTGGATGTTCACATGTCGGACACTGGGTCAAGTCTGCGTATTCACTATAATAGAGAATGTAGTTATTCTGACATGCATGATTTTTTTGATACCCTAGACCAAGTCTCTTCATCATCTTGTTCATCTTATAGAAATTGTCCTCTAGTTTGTTATCTTTAGGCAACACTTTGTGAAAAAGCTCGGAAAACCAATTATATGCTATCTCGGTTACATTGTAGTCAGACTTAATATTTAACATTTGAGTAATTATTGACAACTTTGAATATTCATCACAACCTTCATACAATGGTTCATCTAAAAGCATAAAACTATGCTGCTTCTATTTGAATTTTCGATTGTACTTGTGGCACACACTCTATATCCATTGCCGCTTCAGTACTTGACGATTGACCTCCTAATTTTGTGTGAGGCATTGGCAACCTTTGGAATTCACGACCACCTAGAGCATCCAATACCATATTTTGATATGGTTGCTCAATAGATGTCGTATGAGTTGCGGACGAAGATACAATATTAGACGACTGACCTCCTAATTCATACGATGACATGCCTATGAATGATTCCCCGTGTGAAATCCATCGATAGTAACGATTCATGAAACCATTTTTGTATACGTGTAATGTCGCTGTCTGTCGATCTAGGAAAAATAAGTTGACACACCGACGGCACGGACATTTGATTTTGTCAACACTGACAAATTGTGGATTTGAATATGTGAAGTTCAAAAATTCCTGAACACCCATCTTGAATTCTTCAAGTAAACCTCCACGGTAGATCTGACGGTACATCCAACTACGATCTTTCGTCATGATTATGTACGTGATATATCACAACAATCACTTCTTTAGAAATTTTCATAGGTGGGGTGGTCCTATTCTATTTGGGAATCAAATTATTCTACTTGCATTTAAATATTCTTTTTAACATTCAATTTCAGTCGAAATTTGGGCAGCATTTCCCTATACTTCTCCAAGTATACATATCATCTGGGCACATACTTGGAGAACAAGGGATATCTGCTAGAATTTCTAACTGAAATGAAAGTTAAAAATATATTTAACTGCAAGTAGAATAATTTTGATCCCAAACTGTCCGATCAAGGACAATTCAAAAATCGTAAAGCATCTATAAGTTTTATACTTCTTATAGACAGTGATACGATCTTTGAACGGATCAAAGGTATTGTAAAAAAAATTATGACCCAACGGTCGACAAGTTTGTGTCACTTTATCAACTCGCGAATCATAATATTATTTTTAATTTCAATCCTAAAATTATACCGACAAATTATGCATTAATAATATAGAATGGAGTACTAATAGTGTTAACTTCAGCTAAGCAAACATAATTATGCATTAATTAGAGCGAAGTAATTATAAAGTATCAGAAAATTATGAAGTTTACATTGGACCTAACCTTAAAAGATTATGATCTTTTAGATCTACCTAAGCACGATGTGCTGTTTTAGATTCTCATTTTCAGATTAAGCACAAGAAAATTAAAATTGGAAGCATCTACTTGATGTCTAAAATGATGTGGCAAGAAAAGTAAATAATTTTACTATAATTTAGTAAAAGATCTACCTAAGCACGATCTCCTTGATGTCTGTAACATATTTGAAAAAATACATTTGTTTGTTTGTAAAGTAACATGTTTTTTAGCTCTCCAGGTTGACCACATGATTCAGAAACTAAAAAGAGAGATTGACGACGTAGACACTGCAATTGGTAGATGGTGGAAACTACTTGATAGGTAAGAGTTATTTTGGCATCTTCTTCTAGAGGTGTTTGGAAATGATAATGGTGCAATGTAATTACTAGAATTTTTCTTTTTCTTTTAGGCAGATATATTTTTACATCATAATTTATTTCTTTGTCACAGTCAATCCTAGAAATAAATACATAACAAATTGAGTTGAACAATGTAAACTAAGAATGGCATCTATCACTGGATTCATGTTGTCGAAATCAAAATTTGTAATTTGGTAGAATTATACCCAACTCGAACTCGAGTTTTGTATTCTTCGACCATGTTTTGTATAATGTAGTGATCATGATGGTAAAGTGACACCGAAAGAGGTGGTGGCAGCAGCGGTCATGTATAGGGGCGTTTGGTTGTCCGCAAGTACAAATGCTGCAACTCTAGTTGTAGTATTTAGATAACAAATTTGTTTGGTTAATTGCAAAAATATTTTGTAGTATTTACTAGTTGCAACTTGAATTTCTGATATCATTTGCAACTTGAATTGCAATCCAAAAAGCCCGTAATATAAGATTGCGGGCAACAAATGCAATAATTTAAATATTGAAAAATAGTTAATTTTGGCGACATAGAGTCGTCGGATGAAAATGTCACGTCCCAACTCAGGATAACGTGACCGGCCAGGGTATACATGTCTATACCCTGCAGTCTAAACCCAGAAATAACAAGTTTTATTTCAAATGGAAAACTAACCCAGAAATCATTATAAGTAATTTTAGCAAAATAATAAAGTGTAGAAATAATCAAAACAAGTCAGCTGTTCAATTACAATAAAATCTGAAATAAAGACATAAAATATCCGCAAATGGACTACAACTCCAAAACACTGAAACATAAGTGCATGACTAACTACCAAAACTCGACTACGACCCCTAACTAGAACTACTATGAGATCAATGTAGCACCTTTGCCCACGAGCCGCACCAAGTGATCTAGCCCACCTCACAGGTCAGGCTCTGCAAACAAAACAACGACAACGGGTGAGTTCAAAAGAACTTAGTGAGCGGTTCTACCAACCCCCACAAAAAAAAACAATCATAAATAGGATGCATAAAGAAAAATTCCTGACTCAAGCAGGAAAAGGTCACAAGGAAATAACTAGCTAATAGGCTGTCAGGCCACCACCTGCCCGAAGGCATCCAACACCCAAATGATGAAGTTCAACAGGCCTAAGCCTACCATGCCCTAAGGCAACAACACATACTAGTATAAGAAACTTGGGATCAATCGGGAAGGCCCTCCGAACTTGCTCCATGAGACGCGAAGGGACAATCGAGATTCGCCCATCTGAACTTGTCCCCTTTTGATATCACAAGAGTAATCGGGTAGGCCCTCCGAACATACCCCTTTAAGATATTACCGGAATAATCGAGTAGGCCCTCCGAACTTATTCCTGAAAACCATCTCGGAGATAATTGGGTAGGCCCTCTGAACTTATCCCACGAGGCCAAACCAGAACAATCAGGTTTACCTCATCCGAACTTGTTCTATAGGTTGGGAATTAGCCATCCAACCTCATGGGCCTAGCCCACAATCCGGCTCCTAAACGAGCCTCTCTGCCATTCATAAAGATATGACGTAATTTGACCTAAGTCAAGTCTATCCTACGGTGTCTTAGGGGTGTCTTTATTGGAAAGCGTCTCAACATTCTAATACCCGACCCCAACTCCTAGACCCGTAATGTCATACACCCATGTGATTTTATTTCATGCATAAACTTTATTTGTTGGTTCATAACAGATTATGCTGACCCTTTGCCCAATTTTAATTATGCAATTAAAATTTAGATCACCAAGATTAGGGTTTTGTTTTAGCTTACTCTTATGCCCGAAACTAATGTATCTAACCCGAATCTGGTCTCCAGAGTATGTCCTATGTTTCCAAACTATGTTTTCTAGTCAAAACGATAGGTCACACAACTATGTTCAGCAAACTATATACATCACAACAAGTATTTCAAAAACAACACAGATTCATCATCACAACATGAAATTGCAGCAACACTGAATTTTCAGCATATCTTGAAAATAAATCCAAAAATTTACAGAAATTAACTCCCAAAATTTCCGTCACATCATATTCATAATCATTACAATAATTCTTATAAAAAATATATTTAACATGCAAAAACAACAAGCATCACAACCCTCCTTAACCAAGAACCCACCTTTATATTCAAGAATTTAAATCAAGAACCCTCATTCCTCCAAAATCAAACCCATCTTAGAAACACATGATATGTCTCCAAAAATCACATATTTAATAAGAAGCATACATTTAAATTAACAAACATCAATATTGATGAACAAATTGATTTATAGAAGGCAAGAAAATCTACACCCCTTTCACTTAGGCATTTTATCGAACACTTGGAGGGCACCCCTTTTCTCCACCTTGGCCGAGCACCCCTAGGATCACCCTAGGGTTGCCGAGCCCCATAGGGGAGGATTTAGAGCCCCAAAGGAAGGATGATAAGAGGAGAAATTCTGGACAACGACCCTCGAAATCGACTTCAAAAGATGGCGGCTTGACTCAAGAAGGGGGAAGAGGGGGCGGCGGCTCCTCCTCAAGCCGCCGGCTTGAAGAGAGATGAAGAGAGGGAAAGAGAGGGGCTAGCTCGGCGGCTCCTCTTGGCTCGGCTCCAAAGGTAAGGAAGGAGGAGAGGAAGGAGAGGGGAAGACCCGGCGGCTCGGCTCCAAGGGCAGCGGCTCCAAGGGGAAGGAGACGGGCGGCTGGCTGGCTGGCGACTGGATAGCAGCTCCTCTTCTTCACTTCGCTTGTGCAGCTCCAATGGGGAACCGCAAGCCAAGGGGAGGAGGTTTTATACTCCCTCCTCAACCCTAACTCCACTAAACCCTTTATCAAACCGCATCCGCCTCAAGTTGAACCTGAACCCGCTAACTTAATTAAACCCCAATTAACCCCATGCTCCACATAAACATCCAATACACGCACATCCACATGTGACATAATTAAACAATCATGCATACAAAATTAAATAAATTTATCTACGCAAGCAAAAATTTCTATAACACGTATTTCTACTTACTCGAGCTCGCAAGCTCGCACCGCACCATGAGTCGACTCGGCTCGACCTCGAACTAGTCCGCTAGGCTGGCACACACACACAATAAATGGAAATTAGAATTAATATCTAGGATATTATAATCCACCCTCCTTAATGAAAATTCGTTCTCGAATTTCAGAAAAAAAAAAATAAGGACTCATCAAATCATGAATCAATGAAGGATAACACTCTCTCGTATCCTGCTCCACTTCCCAAGTGGCCTCTTACCCGGAATTGGGCTCCCACCTGACGTTAATCAAGTGAATCTGCTTGGACCTTAATTTTTTGATCTGCCGATTAGCACCTCAACTGGCCGCTCCTCATAGGAAACTGTTGAATCCACCTCCACTGCGGTAGGCTCAATCACATGAGACTCATCCCGAATTTACTTCTTCAGCATAGATACATGGAACACTGGATTGTCTGGATGTACTCGGTCCATACTAGGAGGTAAGGCCAACTCATAGGCCACAGCTCCCCTGCGACTGAGAATACGAAACAGCCCAATGAACCTAGGGCTTAGCTTTCCTTTCTTACCAAATCTCACCATCCTGGCCTGGAACACCATTTCCCCCTTAGCAAACTCTACCTCCCTGGCCTTTCCATCCGCATACATCTTTTGGCGACTCTAAGCTGCCAACAGTCTCTCCTTGATTAGCTTCACCTTTTCCACTACCTCCTCCACCAGGTCAGGTCCCATCATGAGAGAATCCCCTGTCTCAAACTAGCCTACGGGCAACCTGCATCTCCTCCCATACAATGCCTCAAATGGGGTAAGTGCCTCTCCCAACTACCCTCCAAATCTAGGACACATGCTCTCAGCATATCCTCCATCGTCTGAATAGTTCGCTCTGACTGACCATCTGCCTGAGGCTAAAATGAAGTACTGAACCAAACCTGAGTGCTCAATGCCTCCTGGAAAGACTGCCAAAATCGAGTTGTGAATTGAGTACCCCGATCTGAAATGATCATAACAGGAACACCATGGTAAGCGACGATCCGATCCAAGAATAACCTCGTATATTGCTCGGTTGAAAAGGTCGTCCTGAATGGTATGAAATGTGACATCTTGGTTAGGCGATCCACCACTACCCAAATAGAATCATTGCCCTTCCCAAGCTTTGGCAACCCCATCACAAAATCCATAGTTATCTTCTTCCATTTCCACTCTGGTACTTCTAGGTTATGGAGCAACCCCGCAGGCTTCAAATGCTCAGCCTTAACCTGGTGACACACCAAGCACTTAGGTACGAACTCGGCCACCTCTCATTCACGCCTTTCCACCAATAATTCTGTCTTAGATCACGGTACATCTTTGTGGCTCTCGGATCCATAGTGTATGTGGATCGATGAGCCATCTCTAGTACCTGCCTGCGAACCTCGGCCATATCTGGCACCACTATCCGGTTCTTAAACCTCAGAACGCCTTCCGGGTCAACACCGAACCCATTATCGGCATCGCCTCTCCTAGCCAGATCCTTAGTGAGGGCACAGAAAGCATCCTCCTCCTCCGCTGCTCACAACATATCAACCAACATGGACTGCAACCCTCAAGTGAGCCACCAGTGCACCAAAGCTGACACTGACAAGATTGCCCCGCCATCTAAACACATGGCCAAATCTAGAGCCAATGGCCTCCTCCTGACTGCCAAATGTGCCAGACTACCCATCGACTTCATGCTCAAAGCATCAGCCATCACATTAGCCTTCCCCGGATGGTCCTTTAAAAGCTCGAGCCATCTTCTCTGCCTCAGGTTCAACTCCTTCTGGGTGAGCAAATACTGTAGGCTCTTATGATTAGTGTATATCTCACAAGCCTCGTCATAAAGGTAGTGATGCCACATCTTCAATGCGAACACCACCGCTGCTAGCTCAAGATCATAGGTTGGGTAATTCTTCTCGTGAACCTTCAACTACATGGAGGCATAAGTTATGACCCTGCCATTCTGCATCAACACACAACCCAAGCTAACCCGAGAGTCATCACAGTAAAAAATAAATCCTCCTGAGCCCAAGGGTACTGCTAGAACTGGTGTCGACGTCAAGCGGTCCTTGAGCTTCAGAAAGCTCTCCTCGCACTTACTGTCCCATTCGAACTTCACCTTCTTTTGAGTCAGGCGAGTCAATGGCGCTGCAATCCAAGAGAAATTCTCCACAAACATTCTGTAATAACCTGCCAACCCCAGGAAATTGCGGATCTTAGTAACATTAGTCAGCCTCTTCCAATTTTGAGCTGCTTCTATCTTTGCGGGGTCCACCTTTACTCCTTCCTTGGACACCACATAGCCAAGGAACCCCACACTCTCCAGCTAGAACTCGAACTTGAAGAATTTGGCTTAGAACAATCTGCAAGTGCTTAGCATGCTCCTCCCTGCTCCTCGAATAAAAAAGATATCATCAATGAACACTATCACAAATTTATCCAAGTATTCCCTGAATACTCGGTTCATCGGGTCCATAAATGCTGCAGGTGCATTAGTCAGCCCGAAGGACATCACTAGGAACTCAAAGTGCCTATACCTCGAACTAAAAGCAGTCTTGGGGACGTCATTATCCTGGATCCTCAACTGATGGTACCCTGACCGCAGGTCAATCTTAGAAAACCACTGAGCTCCCTCAAGCTGATAAAATAAATCATCAATCCTGGGCAGCGGGTACCGATTCTTCACCGTTACCTTGTTAAGCTGTCGATAATCAATGCACATCCGCATGGACCCATCTTTCTTTTTCACAAATAGCACTAGAGCACCCCAAAGCGAAACACTAGGGCGAATGAAGCACAACTTAAGCAGCTCCTGCAACTAGGACTTCAACTCCCTCAACTCAGCTGGTGTCATCCGATTCGGTCGAATGGAGATCGGCTTCACCCCTGGCTGCAAATCAATACAGAATTCGATCACTCTATCTGGAAGCAACCCTGGCAACTCCTCCGAAAACACATCAGAGAACTCGCACACCACGGGCGTCCCCCTGATGTCCCTAGTCGAACCTCCGCCTTCCTCTGCAACAGACACAAAGGCCAAGAAAGATTGGCAACCATCCAGCTGAAATCGACACCAACGAATCTCCCCTTCCCTCACACTAAAAGGTAAACTATGGCTATCCAGGCTTACTGAAGGTCACAGTTTTAGCCCTGCAATCCAATGAGGCGAAATGGTCCGTCAATCAGTCCATGCCCAAAATTACATCAAGCTCCAGCATCGGCAGGAGTGTCATTCGGCTATCAACACATGCCTATAAATGAGAACCTCGCAGCCTCGAAAGACTGTCTCTGTCATCACAAAAATGCCCGTAGGCGTAGACACCACAAGAGGCAAATCAAGCACGAAAGATTCCCCTACCAGCTTAGCAGCAAACAAAGCAGTCACAAAAGAGTGCGTAGCACCCGGATCAAACAAAACATATGCAACTGTAGAACCAACAACAAGATTACCTAATTCTAATGCCCTGGACCCCTCAGCGCCTTCTTGGTTCATAGCAAACACCTGTGCACTGGGCCTCTCTGAACCACAGCTCGCTAGCCTCCTCCCTGAGTCTGACCCCTCTGAACTACGGAACCCACTAATATCGGTGTCTTTCCTCTAGTTTGATCAGGCTGCTGACTGCCTTTACTCGGACAATCCTTTTTGTAATGCCCAGCCTACCCACAACGGACACATACCTCTGAACATTCCCAGCAAGCCCCCAGTGCCTCCTGTGACATCGATTACACTACTGTGGCCCAGATATCCGCTGTGGACCTCCATATGACGCCCCTGGTCCTAAACCCATGTGGCCTCTGGAACTATTATGACCTCCGCCCTGCAGTGGATCTGCTATCCTAAAAGTCCCCTTCGAGTGAGCTGGCTGACCCCTCGAAGGCTGGGGCCGAAACTTTTTATTCTGGGGACCATTATGTCTGTCTGTCGGTACCAGTGCCTCCTTTCAGAGCGCCTCATCTACTACTCGTGCAAAGGATTAGACTGGCGATCTGCGGCCTCAACCCCTCAACAAACCTCTTGACCTTAGCGGTCTCTGTGGCTATCAAGGTGGGATGGTACTTCGAGAGCTGAGTGAACTCCATCTCATAATCTGTCACCGACATATTGCCCGTCTGACGCAGTTCGAACTCTTTCGCCCGCCTATCCCAGACGCTCATCGGCAGGTACTTCTCCACCATAACAGCTCTAAACTCCTCCCAGGTAGGGGGTGGTGCATCTACTGCTCTACGATCCCTGCAGGTGTGAAGCCAATCCTTGGCTGATTCTCTCAATTGTAACCTGATAGTCGAGCGGTCGTCTCAGAAGAATAGTGAAGCTCCCTACACAACTCATAGCAATCTCTCAGGAAACTGGTGACCTCCACCTGCTGATCTATCCCTATATACTCCGGCAGCTTGAATGCAATAAAATCTGCATAAGAAGGTGCTCTGGGGGCTCTGACCACCGGTGCCAGTGGCTGGACCACCTCTGGTGTTGTGGGTGCGGCCGGTACTGGTTGTGGTAGCTACCTTATCTCCTGCTCCCTGCGGAGCGCCTCAGTCAGCTCAGCCACTCGGGCCTACAACTGAATAACCATGGGATCCTGTCCTATATCCGTTCGGGCATGCGGTGGTCTCCCACGACCCCGACCTCGGCGTCGGCCTTGGGGCCGAGTAGAGTTGCTGTCACTACCGCTCCTTGCGGCATCGAAAGCCTCCATCGATCTGTAATCACCAGAAAGAAAATATCAAAAATTAAATAATTTAATTCACCCTAAGTCGTTAAGTAATTAAACCACAAGTCGCGCTAAGGTGCAGACTTAGCCCATTGATCTCATAACATACCTCTACCGTATACTGACACGCTAGCAATGCCCTATACGGTGATATCAAGTTTTATTTCAAATGGAAAACCAACCCAGAAAATCATTATAAGTAATTGTAGCAAAATAATAAAGTGCGGAAATAATCAAAACAAGTTCAACTATTCAATTACAATGAAATCTGAAATAAAGACATAAAAGTACCCAAAGGGACTACAACTCCAAAATACTAAAACATAAATGCATGACTAACTACCAAAACTCGACTACGACCCCTAACTAGAACTGCTATGAGATCAATGTAGCTCCTCTGCCCTCCAATCGCGCCAAGTGCTCCAGCCCCACCTCACCGGTCAAGCTATGCAAATAAAACAACAACGGGTGAGTTGAAAAGAACTTAGTGAGTGGTTCTATCAACCCCCACAGAAAAAAAAACAATCATAAATAGGATGCATAAAGTAAAACTCCTGACTCAACCAGGAAAAGGTCACAAGGAAATGACCAGCTAATAGGCTGTTTGGCCACCGCCTACCCTAAGGCATCCAACACCCAAACGGTGAAGTTCAACAGGCCTAAGCCTACCATGCCCTAAGGCAACAACACATACTAGGATAATCGGGAAAGCCCTCCGAACTTATCCTAGTATAAGAAACTCAGGAGCAATCTGGAAGGCCCTCCGAACTTGCTCCACGAGACGCGAAGGGATAATTGGGATTCGCCCATCCGAACTTGCGCCCTATTGATATCACAGGAATAAACGGGTAGGCCCTCTAAACTTATTCCTTATAACCACCTCGGGGATAATCGGGTAGGCCCTCCGAACTTATCCCACGAGGCCAAACCAGAACAATCAGGTTTAGCTAATCCGAACTTGTTCCACAGGTTGGGAATTAGCCATCCAACCTCCCGGGCCTAGCCCGCAATCTAGCTCCTCAATGAGCCTCTCTACCATTCATAAAGATATGGCACAACATGACCTAGGTCAAGTCTCTCCTATGGTATTTTAGGGGTGTCCTTATTGAAAAGCGTCTCAACACTCCAATACCCGATCCCAACTCCTAGACCCGTAATGTCATACACCCGTGTGGTTTTATTTCATGCATAAATTTTACTTGTTGATTCATAACAGATTATGCCGACCCTTTGCGCAATTTTAATTATGCAACTAAAATTTAGATCACTAAGATTAGGGTTTTGTTTTAGCTTACTCTTATGCCCGAAACTGATGTATCTAACCCGAATCTGGTCTCCAGAGTGTGTCATGTGTTTCCAAACTATATTTTTTGGTCAAAACGATAGGTCACACGACTACGTTCAACAAACTATATATATCACAATAAGTATTTCAAAAACAACACAGATTCATCATCGCATCATGAAATTCCAGCAACATTGAATATTCAGCATATCTTGAAAATAAATTCGAAAATTCACAGAAATTAACTCCCAAAATTTCCATCACATCGGATTCATAATCATTACACTAATTCTTATAAAAATCATATTTAATATGTAAAAACAACAAGTATCACAACCCTCCTTAACCAATAACCCTCGTGCCTCCAAAATCAAAACCATCTTAGAAACACATGATATATCTCCAAAAATCACAGATTTAATAACAAGCATGCATTTAAATTTACAAACATCAAGATTGATGAACAAATTGATTTATAGAAGGCAAGAAAATCTACACCCCTTTCACTTAGGCATTTCATCGAACCCTTGGAGGACACCCCTTTTCTCCACCTTGGCCGAGCACCATAGGGGAGGATTTAGGGCCTCCTCAAGCACGGCATACAAAAAGAACGACGAGAATTCGAGAGATCATCAGAAAACAAATCAACTTACCATAGCCTTCAAGAATGGCTTCAGTAACTCGAAGAAACCTGAGAAGAATGAGTAAAACCACTCACCTGAATAGTTAGGATGATGAGAGGAGAAATCCCGGACAACGGCACTCGAAATTGGCTTCAAAAGATGGCGGCTCGGCTCAAGAAGGGGGGACGAGTGGGCGGCGACTCCTCCTCAAGCCGCCGGCTTGAAGAGAGAGGAAGAGAGGGAAAGAGAGGGGTTGGCTCGGCGGCTCCTCTCGGCTCGGCTCCAAAGGTAAGGAAGGAGAGGGGAAGACCCGGCGGCTCAGCTCCAAGGGCAGTGACTCCAAGGGGAAGGAGAGGGCCGACTAGCTGGCTGGCGGCTGGCTAGCGGCTCCTCTTCTTCAGTTTGCTTGTGCCGCTCCAATGAGGAGCCGCAAGACAAGGGGAGGGGGTTTTATACTCCCTCCTCAACCCTAACTTCACTAAACCATTTATCAATCCGCGTCCACCTCAAGCCGAATCCGAACCCGGTAACTTAATTAAACCCCATTTAACCCCATGCTCCACATAAACATCTAATACAAGCACATCCACATGTGTCATAATTAAACAATCATACATACAAAATTAAATAAATTTATCTACGCAAGCAAAAAATTTCTATAACACATATTTCTACTTACCCTCGACATAGCTCGACCTCGGACTAGTCAGCTAGGCTGGCACACACATAATAAATGAAAATTAGAATTAATATCTACAATATTCCAGGAAATGAGATAAATATCAAAGTTGAAGGTTTTTGTTCGCTCAACGCGATGGTAGTGTCAGATTTTAGATCTCAAGCCGTTTAATAGATTTTTTATTATATATTTTCAGTATTATATAAAAATTAAAAATTATTAATTTATCAGACTATGTCAGGCAAATTGTGTTGGGCCTATGTTTTTGGCCCGCGCATGAAAAAATTCCTGCTCGGCCAGGCCCGGCCCGAAAAAATTTATTCCCGGCCTGTCCTTAAAAAATTTGTGCCCGGCCCAGCCCGAAAAAATTCGTGCCCGGCCCGATCCAGAAAAATTCGTGCTCGGCCCAGCCAGAAAAACATTCATGCCCAACCCGACCCGAAAAGCATTCGTGCCCGGCACACCCCAAAAAATTTCGTGCATGGCCCGGCCTGACCCGAAAAAATTCGTGCCTGGCCCAACCAAACTCAGCCTAACTAGAAAAAATTCGTGCCCAACCCGGCCTGAAAAAATTGGTGCCCGAACCAGCTTGAAAAAAATTATGCCTAGCCGGGCCCGAAAATATTCGTGCCTGGTCTGGCCTAAAATAATCGTGCCCGGCCCTGCTAGGAAAAATTCGTGCCCAGCTAGGCTCGAAAAAAATTTGTGCACGACCCAACCCGACCCAAAAAAATTCATGCCCGATCCGGCCTGAATAAATTTGTGCCCAGCCCAGCCCAGCCCGAAAAAATTCGTGCACAGCCCAGCCCATCCCGGCCTATCTCGGCCCGAACCAAAAAAATTCATACCCGACCCGGCCTAGCCCTAAAAAATTTGTGCACGACCTGGCCCAGCTCTGCCCGATCTGAAAAAGATTCGTCTCTGACCATGCTTGAAAAAATCGGACCCTGCCTGGCCCGAAAAAATTTAGGCCCGGCCTGGACCAAAAAAATTCATGTCCGGCCGGCTCAAAAAATTTGTGTCTGGCCCGGCTCGGAAAATTTCGTATCCGACCCATCCCAAAAAAAAATCGTGTTCGGCCCAGCCCGGTTCGTCCGGACCCGAAAAAAACGTTCCCTATTTGGCCCAAAAAAATTCGTGCCCGACCGGGCCTGAAAAAATAAGTGCTCGGCTGAACCCAAAAAAATTCGTATAATGCAAGTTGCAAATTGCAAGTGTAATTGCAACTTCCATTTGCGGCTAACCAAACGCTTATAAATAGAAATTGCAACTCAACTTGCGGGCAACCAAACGGTAGGTTGAAAATTTATTTGAGGACATTTGTTTTTGCATGAAAATAAATTTTATAGCATTTGCACTTACAGGTAACTAAATGCCCCCTTAAAGAACATCTCGGACAAAGCAAGCGTTGAAGAAGTTATGAGCAACCTTTCACTACACCAGTAAGTGAATGCATTCCTGGCACTGACCTGGCACTGACCCAACAATCTTATGCTCGGAATTTATTCTTCGACGGAAGGGAAAATTCTAGTTGAAGGCACAATCAAACTAGGGCATCTAATCAAGGAAGACAGCACAAGTCAATCAGATTATATTTAAGGTCTAATCAACTACGTGGCATTTAACTCCAGTTTAAAATTAGTCCTCACTATATGTTGTCACCTTGGTTTCATATATAAAATGCTCTGAACCTTTCCATTTTTCAACCTCTACTCATTCTCTTGTAAGAATATTTAATAAACTAATGCTAGGATGCATTTTGACTAATATTCTTATTTAAATTTTAACGTAATGTTGGTTAAATGTTTCCTTGTACTTCCATGCAGGTCAATATATATAATGATAAATAAAATCGTGGGTTTTGTTTCGTTAAGCTCAACTGGTTCTTGACTGACAAAAAGTCTTTCCAACGAATTTGTGGAACTGATTTTGAGAATACTTTGTTTGATTAATTCTAAAAACAGTTTTAGTAAATTAGAAAGCTACAAATCCAATGAGGAGATGATGAGTTGCACCACAAATAAGTTAGAAGTTGTGAATAATGAGGAGGCAAGAATAATATCTCGATCTCTAGCTCGAGTTTACGATCTGGACGTGCACGCAAGGAACAATTCTACATTAGAAAGAACAATCATAATTTATTATTTTCAGCAATAAATAATTATTTTATAGGGTTATAAAAGATACTAAAGTCAACCTATAAAAGACTCAACAAGAAGTCATCCCAGGTCTTGATACAGCTGCTTGGTTCACTTTGAACGAGTTTAGAATTAATGATGGAGAACACAAATTGACCGGATGCCCCTGTGCACTTGTATTGGCTATTTGCACTAGTCCTATTTAATTAGAGGTTGCAAATGACAAAAACCTCTTGCAGTAAGACGACCCTATATGCCCATGTACCAAGGGTTTCAAAAGATCATATTAATTAACATTCATTTTCTTTTCCAATTAATGAACAGTTGGGATTATACTTTTACAAATATGTCTCTGAGAAGAATGAAAAAGTAAAGAATTAAACATTCACGGTCTTAAGATGCATGCTACTGGGGACCGGGGAATATAGATTGGTTTACTTATGAAGACAACGATGGTGATAAAATGCTTGTCGTGAATCTTCCTTTTTACTTACTTACCTAAGCTTTTCCCTCATTATGTGTGATTTTGTTCTCTCTGTAATGCACGAAATACAATTGTGAATATGATATATAACCAATGTAATAAACAAATATGCTTTTAATAATATATCTGTGATTGAAAATTGTTGTAGCTAGGCATCTAAAATGATTGATATGGATATAGAAGATAACTTAGTAAGCAAATATAATTCCTAACTAATGAATGGCATATGTGATGACTTGCATGGCGTTTCTTTCAGAAGTTAAAAAGGGGAATTGAGGGTTGAGAGTGCCGAAAAAGTTTCAGAATATCTGCATTACATGTAAGTCTACCTAGCTAACGTTAAATCTTAAACTTGTGTTGTGAAACTACTGGGTTTCTATTGTCTAATGAGTGAATTGTTGATCCAATCATAGTGAGCCCTTGCCTAAAAATAAATTTAATATCATAGTGAACCCTTGCCACATAGTGAAACATCAAAAAGAATATATCAGTTTGAACAAACTAGTTTAACCTTCAAACATCAAAATTGTTAAAATAATTCAAAAACTGATGCAATCCGAACGGCTTGACAAGAAAGTAAAACTAGCTAATTAAAATACTCGCAAAAATGAAAAAACCCTAGCTTATGAGATTTACCGGTACGTTAAGCTAGGGCTTGTGTGTGTGTGTGAGAGAGAGAGAGAGAGAGATCGGTGATCGGTGTCGGGGACGGCATGAACGTCGGTGCGAGAGAACGAGCGATCAGAGAGCGAAAGAGTGTGAGCGTGAGACTGAGATTTGGATGCCCTAAGTAATTTTAAAGACTGACCGCTGTGCGACCGTACTAGCGGTCGCAAAAACGCGATCGTGACGCGATCACCAAACCGTCGCTACGTTGCGACGGCACTTGAGGCGGTCGCACTGCCGTAGCCATCCGACTACTCCAAGACCCCAATGGATGGCGGACGCAGAACCGTCGCATCTGCGACTGCATCCACTATCGTCGCAAAAAGTCAGTTTTTTAATAGTGCTACTTTTTGCTACGTTTTCTCTCCGCACCCCGACAGTGGTATTAGAGCCACTTTTAGCGAGTTTTGGAATTCTAGTTTTGTGTTATTGTAGCGTTTACAAACCGTTCGCGTTCAAAACACGTTGCTGACATAGATGTGCTTTCGGGGGCTTATTGAGTTGTTTGTTGGCTTCACGGCTCAAGCGTTGAGTCGAGGACGATACCTACTATTCTTTTCCTTCCGAGATAGAGAACCAACTCAAAAGCCCTTTTGGTTTCATGGTTTGACAGCCCTGAAAGTTGAATTTCCAGCATGGTTCGCAAGACGCGTTTTAGGGGGAAACAGAACACGATTAGCACAGTTTCTGGTTCTGTTTTTCCCTTTTCTTTTGCTTATTCAATAAAATGCATGAAATGATGATTATGGACTAGCCATACACTACTAGAATATTGGCTATCAACCACGGGGCTCACTGACGGCCGTCTAGGCGGTCAAAACAATTCACGGCTTTTCGACGATCGCAGTGGCTATGGCTGATGTAACCAAATAAGCCGCGGCTCGCATACGACTGCGTAAGGCTATCGCTCATAACTGATGGCATGCACGGGACACGAAATAAAATAACATTGTAGCGACGGCCTAGCGGGGGCACCGAGCCGTTGGTGATATAAAATATATCATTAGCCACCACTAGCATTGGTCGTCGCTTATTAATTGTCGGCACGAACGCGTCGCAAAAATAAAAAACCCATCACCGACAGATTAGTGTGGGCCTCAGCGACCGTCGGTGATATAATTTGAAGGCATCCACGGTTTACCGACGGCTCTCGGGCCATCGATGATAAACCTTTTACTTGCGCTCGCGCCCAACCCTTCCTCTTATGGTTATCTTCTTCTCTCCTCGCTGCTGTCGCCGCTGCCGTCGCCCGTTGCTGCGCCTCACCACCATCGGTGTTTCGACCCTCCGCCGACCGTCGCCCCTTCTTCTCAGTAAGGTATTTTCCTCCACCCCCCATCACCCCGTCTCCCCTTTTGAGTCGACCCCTTGTAGATTAGTTAAGTTTTTTTTACTATTATATTAAATTTACGTTAGTTTTAGAGTTAGTTAATCAAGGGTAGGATAAATATTAGGGTTAATTTTAGTTGGGTGTAATTACAATTTTAAAATCAACTAGCGAAATTGTCCACTTTGGACTCGCACACGCCAGAATCGTCCACTTTGGACTCGCGCGCACCGGAATCGTCCACTAAGGCTCGCGCTCGCCGGAATTGTCCACTTTGGACTCGTGCGGAATCGTCTACTATGGACTCGCACCGGCATCCATAAATTTAGAAAATAATCAAGACGAGTTGAAACGTTTCACGTACGCATCGACGAGTCAAGTTTTAATTTTGCAAAACCTTAGATCCGTTCGGGGGTTGTATGTTCGTGTAAACGAAGTAAATGATCTTTTATACGACGTACAACCCTTGAATTATCCCTAATTGGACAATTTGGAAACATAGTTATTTATTGCACTTAGTTTATTTCTTTTAGTCATTATTCATTTTTAAATTTTGGTTTGTATCTCCCTTGTTCTTCGATACGCGCCCAAATGATATGCGTATTCGGAGAACTGTAGGGAGATGCTGCCGAAATTTAGAATGAAGTTACTGACTAAAAGAAATAATAAGTGCAATATAAATAACATGAATCCCGAATGGAATAGGACCATCCTACCTAAGGAGATTACCTAAAGATATTGCCAACTTTTTGACAAAACATGTTGGGTGATCGAAGTTGGATGTACCGACGAATTCATCGTGGAGCTATAATGGACGAATTTTTAGTACACGTAACTTACTTTTTAAATTTTGCCTACTCGAATAAAAAATTCCTTAGTGGTGATAAAATTCGATGTCCGTGCCGAAAATGTTCGAACATAAGATTTTTGGATTGGGAAACTGTCACAATGCATCTGTATACAAAAGGATTCATACCAAGATATTTTGTATGGAATTGTCACAGGGAGTCACGTCAAGTCGAGACATCGAGCAATCTTGTTGTCCAAACTCACAGCAAATCCTCTACTGTGGTTGTGTCTTCTTCTGATCCACCTAATCCTTATAAAACAATGATTCTGGATAGTCTTAGCGGACAATTCCATTTAAATGACAATGTTGAGTCAGTGACTGAGACGGTACAACTACCACATACTACGACAGTTGAAGTCACTAAAGAACAACCTGCGATACATATTGAATTGGCGAATAAGGAGGCTGCAAAATTTTATAAGATGTTGAAAGCTGACGATAAACTTTTGTATGAGAATTGCTCTAAATATACAAGATTTTCGGCAATGATGCAACTCTTGAACATCAAGTCCGATTATAATATCAGCACGGTTCGTTTGATCGGATTGCAGGCTTTATCAATGGTATGTTACCTCCATATAATAAGTTTACAAGTGATAGGGGTATGAAAGTTCATGCAAATTATAAACTTGTCGATGTCAATTACAAATCAAAATTGGCTTCAAATGAGCCATTTACATTGGCATCTCAAGCTGAACAAGTATATTATATGCATTATCTGTCTCAAAAGAAAGATAGGGCAGATTGGTGTGTAGTTTGTAAGACTAAAGCCAAAGAAAAAATTGACCGGGTAGTTAGAGAGAATGAGCTAACATATGACTTCTATCAACAAGAGGATCCTTCCAAAGTTGAGCAAGTTAGTACAATACTTGAGGATGATGACCAGAGTTAGTTCAATTGGAAGTAGAATATGTTGATAACGGCGATAATGAAGTTGAGGAAGAAGGACAGAATGATGATGAGGGAGAGGAAGAAGAAGAATTTGAAGATTCCAATACAGAAGAATAAGAAGAAGAGTATTACACAGAAGATGATAATAACGATGATGAATAATTGTAAATGTGAAGTATCTCTTCAATTATTAAATGTATCTATTAATCTATTATATATATACTAATTATATTCATATTTGACAGCCATAGTTCGAGAAATGAGTGCTCGAGGAGGCAATCCTCGTAGGACTAATACCCCCCGACGATTACCACCTGCCACCCCTGTACCCACTGACCCTTCGCTTTCGACCATCATCGCCCCACCTCTGGCCACCATCTGCCCACCTGATCCGGCCACCATTCCCCCAGCTGATTTGGGCACCATTCCCCCAACTGATCTGGGCACCATTCCCCTAGCTGATTTGGCCACCATCCCCTACCTCAGCCACCATCCCTTCAACCGATCCAGGCCCGTCGACATCGAGACATAGGCCACGCGGCCCTAATAGAATTCTCCCTTTGCCAGCCAAGGGAGAGTCGCGCAGATCAATTAGTGTGCACGGTAGAAGGTAAGTAAATGCATTAATTATCCCTTATAATTTATTTATAATTCAATATATCATAATATAGAATTGTACTATATTTGGTGCAGGTTTGAGCAGGAGGATGTCCCATGCACGATAGCAGGGATGATCTGAAAGTTTATGCACGGGGCGTGGCCTACATGGTCTCACGTGCCCCGTGAGCATATGGATTTACTATGGCGAGAGTTCTCAATAAGTATATTTATTAAATTAATGTTAATGTTAAATATCGATTGACAATAATAAATTTATTTTTTTGCAGGCTCATTAAGGACCAGACTCCTTTTGTAGAGAGTGCGTGGGAGCGCGTTGCCCGCGCTCGCTACAACAGGCTACTTAAATAGGCCCATAAGACCGTGATGAGATAGCTAGGGGCCACACAGATTGGGCAGACACGGGGACACGCCCCCGAGTGGATTCCTGGACCTGTGTGGGAACAACTTGTTGAGCGATGGGACACGCCTGAGTGGTAGGAGGTCTCTCGGACAGCGTCGACAAGCTGCATGTCCGTGTTGGCCTAAGGTTTTCTACCTTGGTCATAATCTTGGTTTTGATGATAACAAACATGGAACTAATGTTTCATTGAGAAATATTTTCAGGTTCCATATCGGTTAAATATTAAATTAATAATTATTAAATTAATATTAATGTTAAATATTGATTGGGAGCGCGTTGCCCGCGCTCGCTACAACGGGCTGCTTTAGTAGGGCAGTAAGACCATGATGAGACAACTAGGGGGCCACACAGATTGGGGAAACTCGGGGACATGCCCCTGAGTGGATTCCTGGAGCTGTGAGGGACCAGCTTGTTGAGTGGTGGGACACGCCTGAGTGGCAGGAGGTCTATCGGACAGCGTCGAGAAACCGTATGTATAGGTGGGGGGACGGCACGGGGGCGTGCCACACTAGTGGCTTCGTGTCTTTTGTGGTGCATGAGCTTCGTATGGTATGTATAATTTCCTTACTTTTAATTAAAATATTACATATTTTGTATAATGATACTAATGTATTTGTTTTCTAATGTAAGATGCGAGTTGCGGAGGATGGCACCATCCAACGCCCCTCGCTGATGCAGGTGTTTGAGTGCACTCACCGTTGGCGACGAGGAACGGGGGACTACGTCGATAGCAGGGCCTCGATCATCATGGTAGGTATTTATGTCTATTTGATTTACACAATTTTTATTTATACTTTATATATGTGCATTATTTAAAATATAAACGTGTGTAGGAGACATACACAGGGACTGTGATCTTGCCCGGATGCACGCCAGAAGAGTTTGACGCAGGTGCATGGGTCGAGGCCGCAGGTGGCTGGGAGCACGGCCGTGTTTATGGCTTTGCAGGCAGTGTCCAAGCACACACCGTGTTAGGGTCACTTGGCGCACCAACCCCTCCCGCTATAGGTGAGAGGCCCTCGACATCGCGGACGCAGGACCAGAGCCGGATAGCGGCCTTGGAGTCCGAGCTAACACAGCAGAGAGCGACGATAGAGGAGCAGACATAAGCGATGGAGGAGCAGAGACAAGCAATGGAGGAGCAGAGACACAAAAATGACGAGTTGAGATAGACGATGCAGAACATGCAGACCCCCTCCTCACACAGATTGTATCTCACTCGGGCCTTCTACCAATGATGTCGCAGTTGTCCTCCACCTCGACCCAATCGACGCTCCCCACTCAATCGTTATCGACTCCATTGCCTCCGCCGCAGTCGTGAGATTTTTGTTTACTGTATTTTGTTTATATTTTGATACTTAGCCTCCGTTTGAGGCTTAGATACTTGATAGATGTTTATATTTTACATTTCTTATTTTGATACTTGTTTGCCTCCGATTTGAGGCTAGGTATCTAAGTCTCAAACAAAGACTAAGTATCTAAGCCTCTATTTAGATACTTGTTGATAGAGGCTTAGATACTTAGCCTCAAACCGGAGGCAAACAAGTATCAAAATATGAAATGTAAAGTATAAACATCTATCAAGTATCTAAGCCTCAAACGGAGGCTAAGTTTCAAAATATAAACAAAATACAATAAACAAAAATCTTACGACTGCAGCGAAGGCGGTGGAGTCAACAACGATTGGGTTGGGAGCGTCGACTGGGTTGAGGAGGAGGACAGCTGCGACATCATCGGTTGAAGGCCCGAGTGAGATGCAATCTGAGTGAGGCGGGCCTGCATCATCCGTTTCAACTCTTCATTCATGCGTCTCTGCTCCTCCATCGCATATCTCTGCTCCTCCATCGCCTATCTCTGCTCCTCTATCATCTCTCTCTACTGTGTTAGCTCGGACTCCAAGGCCGCTATCCGACTGTGGTCCTGCGTCCGCGATTTCGAGGGCCGCTCAACCACAGCGGGAGGGGTCGATGCCCCAAGTGGCCCTAATAAGGCGCATGCATGGCCACTGTCTGCAAAGCCATAAACATGGCCGTGCTCCTAGCCACATACGGCCTTGACCCATGCACCCGCGTCAAACTCCTATGGCGTGCCTCCGCGCTCGATAAAAGATCATATACTTCATTTACACGAACATACAACCCCCTAATGGATATATGGTTTTGCAAAATTAAAACTTGACTCGTCAAAGCGTACGTTAAACGTATCAACTCATCATGATTATTTTCTAAATTTGTGGACGCCAGTGCGAGTCCACAGTAGATGATTAGGTGCGAGTCCAAAGTGGACGATTCCGGCGCGAGTCCACAATTGATGATTCTGGCGCAAGTCTATAGTGGACAATTTCGGAGCGAGTCCAAACTGGACGATTCCGGCGCGCGCGAGTCCAAAGTGGAAATTTCAAAATTATAATTACACCCAACTAAAATTAACCCTAACATTTATTCTACCCTTGATTAACTAACCCTAACATTAACAAATAACCCAAATTAACAAAACTAATTAATTATCACACCCCAATAGGGTCGCGTGACCGGCCAGGGTATGTGTCAATACCTCGAAGCCTACCAGATACACTGACCAATCATATAAAGAAAACAACACTGAACCAACAAGAGAGTCATGAAATAAAACGACGACCAAGCTCTATTAAAGTCGAAACAGTTTTAAGTTTAAAGAAAGCAACTCAACTTTCCAAGGAAACATTTCAAGTTTGAAAGCAATAAATGTTTTACAAAGACCACTCAATGCATGACCAACAAATCAAACAACACGACTACGACTACATGGATGCCTACTACGAGATCTGTGCCACCACCTACCCTCTAGCTGCACCATGCCACCAGGCCATACCTCACTGGTCGGGCTATGCAAAAAAAAAAAAAAAAAAACAAATCGTGAGTTCACGAAGAACTGAGTGAGCGGTTCTACCGAACCTCCACCTAAATCCTCGGCAAGGTAACATATACAACAAAATGATACAGTTAAGGAGTTTAAGTTAACCAATTTGCCAGGTCATATAAGTAAATAAACCGGCCTCTTTGGCCCTTATCACTCAATGTCATTCGGCCACTATAGGTCTTAACATATGTAAGGGGGTTCGGCCATTCCAGGCTCCCCCTCTCTACAAAACCTAGCCAGACCGACCCCCACAAATAAGCCCAATGAGGCATATATTAGGAAGCACATACACTCCATGGAATTGTCGTGTCCGCGTGTTTGACACACCGCGGTGTCCGACACACGAAGACACTCGCCCGACACACGTGTCCCATGTGTCCAAGAGTGTTTTGACCAATTTTTTTTTTTGCCATGTCCTACACGTCCCGAAAAGTTTCGAATACGGCCGGACATGCTAATTTAGGAATATTTTGGGAGTCAATAGATATTGTGCCCCTGCTTTTAAAATGGGCTTAGAAATAGTAAGTATTGACATAAGAAATTATCTAGAATGTCTCATGTGTTTTGAAAGAGACTTGGAAAATACTAAAAATTGGTAGTTTGACATTAGTGAAAATATCATGGTATTATTATAAATCTTGAACTTTATATATATATATGAATTGTGGATTTTTTTTTAAAAAAACTAATGTGTACACATATATATTCATATATATATGCCGTGTCTGTGTCTTGTAAATTTTTGAAGTTGGTGTGTCCTCGTGTCCGTGTCTGTGTCGTGTCCCGTGTCCGTGTCGGTGTCGGTGCTTCATAGGGCATATATCATGTAAACAATCAAATCATCGAGCCCGTCGATTAGGATGGCCACTAGTCTCAAGAACCCTCAGGATTAGGGATAGCTAGTGCCACCTAACTCGGGTCTACCGTCAGCGTGGCCCACTGACGAAATCTCAATACCCTCCGCCACTCGGGTCTAACACCTAGTGGGCCCGCTGGTGCAATCTCAAGACCCTAATCACACTGAGTCATGTGGTAGCCATTCGGCTAATAACACTCCTCAGTAGACTATTTCAATCACAATACACAATCAAGATTTTTTTAATAATTCCATTTTAGCTTTTCGGGCATTACCCATACCCGACCCTTCCCTCGGGTCGCACTAGCTGAACGCTAATGTTTGCTATCTTTCCCTAGGTATGAAACCTAGTTTTATGCACTTTATTTCTTAAGTGTAACTACTATTCATAAGCACGAAAATACCTACTTCTTAATTCATTTCAGCTTATGAAACATAGGAAAAATGTGGTCTACAATTACCAACAATAATAACCATATGAATACCAAAATAAGAGATTAAATTCAGCAATTAATTTTTAAATTTCAATAAGAAAACACTTATAGCATGACAATCTCAATCTACTACTACTAACAAATCATATATCGAGTGAGTAATCTATAGCATAAACAATGAAATAAAACTGTACATGTAAGCATGAACCAAGTCAAGCCCCTTTCCTCTCCTCACACCCACTCGGCCGAACCTAACCTAGGTTACTCATGCTCGGCCGAGATTAATCAGGGTGGAAGAAGCGGTTTTTTTAGGCCATGATCAAGAATAATCAAGCCACCAATCATGAAAAGAACTCAATCCGAGAGGTTACGACCACTCTAGGAAATTGGGGGGAAATTCGGCATGACCTTTCCCAATTTTTCTTCATGCGAACGACCCTAATCATCAAGGAAAACTTCGAGAAACTTCATAAAAATGACATACACACACACTAAAATCGAATCTCGGAAGAAAACTCGATGAACCGACGGAGTTATTCGAGAAATCGACAAATTCCTAGGACCTTGGGTTAGTGGATTGGTGCTCCCACCTGACTTTCACCAAGGGGATTTCTTTGGACCTTAACTTTTTGATTTGACGGTCAAGAGCTTCTACCAGCCTCTCCTCATACGCGATTATTGAATCCACCTCAACCACAGAAGGTTCAATTACATGCGACTCATCTCTTACATACCGCTTGATCATTGACGCATGAAAAACTGTGTGAACTCTGCTTAGGCTACGGGGCAAGGCCAGCTCATAAGCCACAGCGCCCCTCCGCTAGAAAATAGGAAAAAGCCCAATGAATCTAGGGCTCAACTTTCACTTTTTCCCAAACTAAACCACCCTTTTAATGGGGGAGACCTTCAGGAACACCAGGTCGCCCTCTACGAACTCCAATTCTTTGGCCATCTTATTAGCATACATCTTCCGGCGACTCTGAGCCACCAATAACCATTCTTTTATCAATTTCACCTTCTCTACCGCCTCCTCAACCAGATCAGGACCTACCATGAGAGTTTCTCCTACCTCAAACTAGCTCACAGGTGATCTGCATCTCCGCCTATACAAGGCTTCGAAAGGTGTCATACCAATGTTATTGTGATAGCTATTGTTGTAGGCGAATTCAATCAATGACATGTGTTTCTCGCAACCGCTAGCCAGCTCCAGGACACACGCCCTTAGCATATCCTCCAGGGTTTGGATGGTTCTCTCTGAAAGTCCATCGTCTGCGGATGGAAAGCTGTGTTGAACCGCACTTGAGTACACAAGGCCTCTTGGAAGGACTGCCAAAATCGAGCTATGAACTGGGTACCTCGATCTAATATGATCATCATTGGGGTACCGTGGTATGCCATAATCCTATATAAAAATAGTCTGGTGTACTGCTCAACAGAAAAGGTCATTTTGACTGGGATGAAGTGCATGGTATTAGTCAACCAATCCACTACCACCCAATTGGAATCAAACCCTCCTCTTGACTTAGGCAGCCCGGTCACTAGGTCCATTGTGATCTTCTCCCACTTCCACTCGGGCACCTTGAGGTTCTGAAGTAGCCTCGCAAGTTTCAGATGTTCGGCCTTCACTTGCTGGCAAACCAAACACTTGGATACAAAATATGCTACCTCTCTTTTCATTCCCTTCCACCAATAGTGTTGCCTTAAGTCTCTGTACATTTTGGTGGCCCCCGGATGCATCGTATAAGTGGAACAGTGGTCCTTTTCCAAAACTTGCCTGCGCACCTCGGCCATATCAGGCACCACGATCCGGTCTCTGAACCTTAGGGCACCCTCTGAGTCGGCCCTAAAACCATCATCTGCAACACCTCTTCGGACCAGATGCCCTATCACGGAACAAATTACGTCCTCCTCCTGCGTGTACGCAACATATCCACCAAGGTGGACTGTACCCGCAGGTGTGCCACCAGGGTACCCGAATCTGATACAGATAGGACTGCTCCCCCATTCAGGCATAGTGCTAGTTCCCGAGCTAGTGGCAACCTTTTCCTCATCGTCAAATAGTCCAAGCTGCCCATGGACTTTTACTTAGAGCATCCGCCACTACATTGGCTTTCCCCTGGTGGTACATAATAGTGCAGTCATAGTCCTTTACGAGCTCCAGCCACCTTCTCTGCCTTAACTTCAATTACTTTTGGCTGAGCAAGTACTGGAGGCTCTTGTGATCAGTATAAATTTCACAGGCCTCCCCGTACAAATAGTGGTGCTAGAGCTTCAGAGCAAAAACCACTGCTGCCAGTTCTAGGTCATGTGTCGGGTAGTTCTTCTCATGAACCTTTAGCTCGCGGGACACATAGGCTATGACTCTGCCAAATTGCATCAGAACACAGCCCATGCCAACCAGAGAGGCATCTCAATAAACCATGAATCCCCCCATGCCTGAAGGTACAGGCAATACTAGTGCTGACGTCAAGCATTCTTTGAGCTTCTGAAAGCTCTCCTCACAATTGTCATCCCAAACAATTTTGACTAAATGCGGAAGCGATAAATAATAAAGCAATTAATACAAACAAACTATCAATGCTAACACAATTTTTTATAGTGGTTCGGCCCCAATGCCTACTCCACTACCTAAATTTCCAAACTAAGTTTTACTAGATTAATCTTGTTTCCCTTACAACGAGGATTTGACACCGAAAAGTCTCCACTCTTAAACCGAAGGCACTTCCACACCCGAAAGTATCCTGCCTTCCTTCCGAGAGAACTCTCTCACCTCAACCTAAGGGACAACTCAACTAATCCTAGTAAACTAAGTTTACACAAGTGGATTTACACCTTCTACACCAAGGATACCACTCAATCACAAGACATAACACTAGCTCTTCCTACAAGTTTAAGTACAATGAAATAAATCACAAAAATACACAGATGATGGAGCAAATAAATAATACAACAAATACTTAGCTCCAAACACGAGTCCTAGTTCCTCTTGATGCCTCAATGATGAATTGTTCAAAGCTTGAAGGCAAGATCAAGGATGTATCATGGAAACTAGGATTATCAAAGAGATGACTCAAGAAATGCTTTCAGAATGATCAAGAATGGCTCAATGAAAACTTAGATCAGTTATTGAGAGGGGTTAAATAAGTTAGGTGAGGGGTATTTATAACCCCTCAATAGAACGGCTCCACAACGGGCATTTTTTCGCCCGTTGAACGCCCGATCGACTGCCCAGCGACCGCTGGCATTTTGTGCTTCTGCCGCTCTGTTCGGTCGATCGAAGGGTTGACCGAATGATTCACATTTTAGCTCCTCTGCTATCCGATCGATCGATCGATCGACCAAAATAGACATTTCCAGTTTTTGGCCTCGTTCGATCAACCGAAGTAGCCACTACCAATTTTTGGCATTGTACGGTCGACCGAAGTGGCTACTACCATTTTTCGACTACATTCGGTCGACCGAACCTAGGCTGAACTTGATTTTTTTTCAGTCTTCTTCTTGCGCGCTTCATTTTCGGGTTCCGGCCTTCAACTTATTTCAACTTGGAGAGCTTTCCATGTGTTATTTAGACTCGTTCAAGACGTCTTTGGTGCACACGTCGACTTCGAGAGATTTCCACGACGAACCTGAACGCGACGATCAATGTCCTTTCGATTTTTTTATTCCTCGAATATTTCCGATCGAGGACATCATGCGCTAACCGACTTGGAACCTAAAAGTATGTCTCAATGAAACACTAATTCCATGTTTGTTATCATCAAAACCGAGATTAAGACCAAGGTTGAAAACTTTAAGCCAACAATCTTCCCCTTTTTGATGATGACAAACATCCTTAAGAAAATATATATTCATTAAAGCGCAAAGGATATCAATCATGGGATTTCTCCCCCTATCAACATGCATGGTCTTTCATTATGAAAATAAACTCCCCCTATCTATATGCATGGTCTTTCTTTATTTTCTTCCCCTTTTTCTATATTTTTCTCCCCCTTTTGACATCTAGTCAAAGTTGAGACTCTAAAATTATTTTTCATGAAACATGAAAATCTCAACCAAAGGGATAAAGAACAAATATTTGATATGAGACTAATCAA
The DNA here is from genome assembly GCA_034359265.1 of Canna indica. NCBI lineage: Eukaryota > Viridiplantae > Streptophyta > Magnoliopsida > Zingiberales > Cannaceae > Canna > Canna indica. The sequence goes on from CP136891.1 coordinate 38,751,172, forward strand.
TACATGATATCAAAGAATGATAGATAGAATCCAAAACTAAGAGTCATGTATGTACTTAAGTATGGATATTTTCGTAAATATCATATCTTTTTGATGTCATGTTTAGATTTCATTCAAATTTTCAAAATACCAAGATATGATCATTTAAAACATGTATATCAAGTTTGAAGTAAAACTAATGTCATTTAATCAAGATATGAACTTAGCATGATTTCATTCAAAGTAGGCTTGAAAATATGAAAATGCTAAGTATCAAATTTAGCTATCTACTCATGTTTACTCTAACTTAGGCACTTGGACATCTAACATGAGTGAATCTAACTATACGAGTCAAGTTTGGGCTGAAAATGAGGTTTCTAAGTCACTTTTTGACTTAGGTCAAAGTATACTTCAAGTTTTCAAAAAAACCAAACTTTTAAATCCATACAAAATCATATTTTTGATGAAATTTTTTGAAACTTTAACTGGACAAACTTGATTTTTTAAGGAATCTACAGGTTTAAGAATCAGTTTCCTATAAATTCATAAAATTCTTGAAAGTCCAAGGGCATTTTTGTAAAATTTAGGTATTTTTTTCGAAAGTTATCATTTTTTATTCAAACTTTCCAGATATCGCTTCATGGTCATTTGAAATTCATGTGTCAAGTTTGAACTCAAAATAAATTTTTAAAGTCCATTTTTCAATCAAAATCGATTTCAACCAAAAACTTATTTTTAGGATATCGCTCAAGATATCAAAATCATTTTTAGAAATGATTTCACTCAAAGAATAATGAGAACGATATTAGAAATGGAATCAAAATAGTATGCACAAAGTTTCATTTAAAGTTTTTGACGAAAAATCAAAGTATCGGAAAGATTGATATTTCAAGAGGATGATAATTTGTATTTTTGAAATTCAACTTCAAAATTCCACTATAAATATGATTCTTGAATAAACTTTTTTAAATTTTTACTGAAGAAACTAGATTTTCCAGTGAAGGTGCAGTTTCAAGAATCAGTTAAAAAGGATTTTTCATATTTTTCTAGAATTAACTGAAAATGCTAAAATTTCAGTGACATTTCTGTAATTTTCAGTTATTTTTTCAAAACGTGTTCAGTTTTCCTTCAAAATTTTATGACACCACAAAATGATCATGTAAAGAGTGTATGTCAAGTTTGAAATGAAAATTATGTCCTTAAGTCAAGATATCAACCTAGCATGGTTTCATTCAAAACTAAACTAGTTTTCATGAAACTTGCTAAATGTCAATCTTATCATTTACTCTTGGTTTTTAGAACTTAAACCTATGGATACCTAACATGAGTAAATCTAAATATGTTCCTAAAATATGGATTGAAAATGAGACATCTAAGTCAATTTGTTGGCTTGTGTCAACTTGGTTCAAAAGAGGTTATCATGAAATGGCCTCTATGTCATTTTATCCATATCCATATGAATTTTTCATTCTAAGTGCATGGAAACATGTCATACCTATTTCTAAACATGTTTGTGAAGTTTGAACCTAAAATAAAGTTTCTAAGTCAATTTGTTGACTTAGGTCAACTCTACTCAACTTTAGGTCTCCTAAAGTGAAGTTGTTATCAATTTATCTATTTTCTCATGATTTTTCAATTTTAATCATATGGAAGCAAATCATGAGTGCACTCAAACATGTTTATCAAGTTTCAACTTAAAATGAAGTCTCTAAGATGAATTTCTACCTAGAGGACATTTCATTCAATCTAGATGAGATGAAATTGCCTAAGTATCAAAATTTTATCTAATGAGATTTCAATCAATTATTGTGCAAAATCATTCATGAGCATAAAGAAATTATTTTACCAAGAAAATAGAGGTGTCATGTGTAAGACTCAGAAAAATTTTCCAATATAAATATCTATTTTGGTGCAGCGCGCCGGACCCGGGTTTAGTCGAGTCGAGCCAGCCTCGGAATCGCCTCGAGTAGGAGGTATTAATCAACTATTGATCTATGAAGTTAAATTGGTTAGATGACTCTTTCCTTTTATGCATTTATACCTTAATCGAGTTTAGATCAACTCGTGTTCGGACAGAGTCGGAACCCAAGTCGAACTCGGACTGAGTCGAGCAAGTATTAAGTTATAAGGGAAATTAAGGCATGTTAGATGAGGGAATAAAATCCCTCATCATGCTGTCGTGCAACTCATCTAGGAGTAGCACAAGGCAGCGCATAGGGATAGGGGGAGAAGGAGCAAGGAGGAGAGATCTTGGTTGATTCGGGATTCACGTCGTCGCCGGAAGATTTGAGGTCGTCAACGTCTGATCCTTCATCTTTCTCAAGCAAAGGTGAGTGGTTAACATGTTTTTGAAGGGAGGCGGGTGGCCGACCCTATGGAACTTGAAATTGGGTTTCTGTAAGACCCGAAAAAAGTTTCCTAATATATAAAAAAAATCTATTTTGGTGCAGTGCGTCGGACCCGGGGGTAGTCGAGTCGAGCCTCAGGATCGCCTCGAGTGAAAAGGTATGACTCGGCTAATGATTCATGAAGTTTATTGGATAATTAACTTTCCTTTTATAAATCATACAAATATTAAGTTAACTCGAGTCATGTTATGGGTTGGGTCGGAACCCGAGTCGAGTTCGGGTTTAGTCGAGTTCCGAGTATGACTTAAGTGAGCCTTGAAACCATCTTTGGAAATATGGTTGAGGGGATAAAAGCCCCCCCCATATGGCAGCCGTGCGACTCAACCATTTAGTCGCACAAGGCCGCAAGGGAGAAAGAGGAAAAGGAGCAAGGAGGGGGCTTGGGGCTTGGATCGATCCGGAATGGCAGCCGTGCGACTCAACCATTGAGTCGCACAAGGCCGCAAGGGAGAAAAGAGGAGAAGGAACAAGGCCGCAAGTGGTTAAGGCTTTTACAATTTGGGGGAGGCGGGTGGCCGAACCCTAGATGATAGGTTGAGTTCTCGCGATTTTTCCCGACGATCCATGATTTCAACGATATATACTCACTGTTTTATGATGTTTCTTGTCAGATATCGCTGTCTTAATCACTGATTTGAGTATTTTTGGGGCTGCCGAGTCATGGGAAAAGGGGAAAGGTCATGCCATAATTTTCCCCGATTCCGTTGACGGCGAGAAGGCCCTTAGATGCCCTTATACCACTGTTTTGATGTAGTCCTTTGAACTCCTCACGTAATATGAAGCATGTCCCCTCTAAAGCCCCTTAAGGTGGCCGAATGAACCCTAAGACTCATGAAGAGGGTTCGGCCAAGGGTGAGGGGAAGGGTAAGTTGATCATTGGTATTTAAGAAGTATGTGGAATTGAAGAGACAAAGTATAGCTAAAGTTTCTTTCATCTTTCCCTACCCCATAGACCTTGGCCGAGCAAGGTTTCCCTTGCTCATGGTTCAGCCAAGGTTGGGGAGAGGAGGAGGGACTTGCCTTAGATTGAAATTTAATGATCTTAGGGATCACACATAGGGATATGACAATACTTAGGAAGAACACCAAACTTAGCAAGTAGCTTAACTGATTTGAATTGTAGAAATGCTAGATTGTAACAATACTTAGCATTTGATCCTTAAACTTGGATGTTGACAATATTACCATGTTTTATAATTCATACATGTTATTTAAATTTATTACTACCTTGCCATGCTAGATAGTTGCTCCTTATTGTGCTAATATTCCTAAGGTAGTATAAGAATTGTTAGGTACGTGCATTATGATTATATATGATGAATGATGTAATATTTGGGCATTTTTCTTTAGATTATGCATGCTGCCCTAAATGTCCTTGGATGGTATTCCAAGGTTGACTCATGGAAATTCTCACCTAAGACACTGTAGAAAGCTAGGTAACATGTAAGGTGTCCCTAGATGTTCATAGAACATTTATGGAAACTTAGATATGAGATGATAACACTTCTATGACTGCTTGTATATTTTTGGAAACTTAGAGACTGTAGGTGCACATATACTAAAAGGGGCGACATGAATTGTTGACCCGGTAGCCGGACATGGCTAGATACGGGCAAAGGCCCGAATTATATATATATGGAAATCCTAGGATATTGATTGTGTAATGTGCTTGAGATGGTCCACCGAGGAGCGAGGAGGTCGGAAATGACCAATGCTCGGCTCGGCCCGTTGGGTCTAGAGGTGCGCCAGCGGGCCCGCTAGGTGCCAGACCCCAGTTGGGTGAGACTAGCTATCCTTACCCCAGATGGTGTCCGGAGACTAGTGGTCATCCTAGTTGACGGCCCGGGATTATTTGCTTGCATCTTGAGATGATGTGGCCGATGGCCAGTATGATACTACCCGATATGGTAGGGACGGCTGTAGCCTAAATATATTGCTATGAGTAGGCCGGTTGCTAGAGGCGTGATAAGCCAAGGTGGCAGGTTATCAAGTACAATGGATACTGATGGATCCGTTGACGGTCTTTAGTTTCATTTAAAACACACTTTACCTCCTTGTACATTCCTTTATTGTCTTGTAATATATATATATATGCATGACTGAGGCTTATGTGGAGGTTCAATTGAGCCACTCACTGAGTCCCAAGTGGACTCACTATTTATTTTTATTTTTTGCAGAGCATGAGCAGTAGCTTGGTGTCTACATGGTGCAGTTGGAGGGCAGAGGCGGTGCCATATCTCGTAGCGGCGTTCATGAGTCTTAGACTAGTCCTTAGATTTGTTGGTTTTATTTTCTGCACTGACGTTGTAAAAAAAGAAGGGTTTGTAAAACTTGATATTTGACCATTGGATTTGATGTTGATGTTTCATCTTGTTTTGAAAAATTTATATACATTGTTACTTGTAAACTTTTATAAAGTATGTTTAGTTTTTCTTTCTGTCGATATGTTTTGGCTTCTGGATGTCAGTGTAGACAGTAGGCTACAGGGCAGGATGTGGGCCCTGACCGGTATCACTACCCTCAGTTGGGGTGTGACAGTTTCTCTGCGAGTTGTTTTGCCGATCGATGTGTTCTTTCGTATTGGAACTTAATCGATTTGTGTACCTGCAAATTCGTACTTTTAAATCGTGATTTTCTTGCTTCTATATGTGCTGGTCGAGTCGAGGAAAAAGGGGAAATGTCATGCCAAAAATTTCCCCAATTTCCTCGCTCATCTTGCAACTTGTAGATCGCTTTATGTTCGTTATATGTTGGATCTTTGTATTGATACTTGTGTTGTTGTCGCAACATGTTCTCCTCCCTTAGAGGGCTCGGCCGAGCTGGATGTTACCTTGCTTGAGTCGGCCAAGCAATGGAGAGGGGTGGAAATCTCGGGGCCGTTGGATCTATACGCTGGATTTCATGTTACGTCATTTTGAATTCTTACTTACATGCTTAGTGTTAGGTTCAAATTATATTATATGATTGTTGTCCATCTTGAGAATTGATAGCAATCGTAGATCTATATTCTAATGATTATGGAAATGTTCTTGCTAATGCATATATGAACATGATGGTTATGGTACATGTATCAAAGGAAAGGTTTCATTGAATTTCAGAGATCATGTTTAATTGTTGTTATGTTTATTACATGTTCCTTATTGGTTTAATCCATGAAATGTTTCATTAATTGTTTAAATTCTTTATTTTTGAATCATGTGGCTATACATAGTATGTGACGTGAAGTAATTCATCTATAGCTTATATGTTGTCCCGTTTTGTTATTGGGTACATTATCAAGTTTATGACATGTATTTCACATTAGCAAGGATAGTACATGACACTAGATGATTAACATAAAAAATTTGAGGTGTGTGCTATTTATGGAAACTCAAAGGTAGACTAGTTAGGTTTTACACCTAAGAAATAATTAGCGAGCAATAGTGCACACATGTTTTGACCCGAAAATAAAGGGCTGAACACGGGCGGACGCCCGGGATTTTAAACAAGGAAGCTCTAGGACACTTGCTTGTGTGATGTGTTTGTGATGGTCTGCCGAGATGCCTGAGTAGTCGGAATGATGAATGCATGACTCGACCAGTGATTGGGTCTTATGATATCACCAGCGGGCCCGCTAGGTGTCAAACCCCAGTTGGGTGGGACTAGCAATCCCTACCCCAAACGGTGTTCGGAGACTAGTAGACCATCCTAGTCGATGGCCCAGGATTTATTGACTTCATCTTGATATGGTGTGGCCCGAGCAGCCAGTGTGATTCTACCTTGTATGGTAGGGCCAGGTATAGCCGGGATTTCTAGATCATAAGTCGGCCTTAAGGGCCGGATGCCAAGTGGCTTAATTAGGCCGTTATGGTAGGTATCTCTCATATATGGTCTATACAGAACGATTCACGGAGTCGATAGTCCTATCAAAAGAAACTTACTTCCCTGACTATATGCTATGCTATCTTATATGTTTATGCATGCCTATTAGAGGATTATGTGGAGGTTCGAAAGAACCACTCACTGAATCCCAAGTAGACTCGCGGTTTGTTTATTTTGTTTTGCAAATCATGATTAGTGAGTCGAGGCTTGTTGTCATGGTGCAGCTGGAGGGCAGGCGGTGGTGCCAATCTTGTAGTGGCGTCCTTTAGTCATAGTCTAGTTGTTGTGTTGTCATTTTCCTACACTGACAGTTGTGGTTTTTAAAGCTTGTAATAAACTTTGAACTTGAGATGTTCCAGTTTGTGACGATGTTAGCTTTTCTTCTTTGGTTTTAAAAATATATTTGTGAACTTTGAGATTTTAAATAAAATTTGCATTGTGGTTTCATTTATTCGATGTGTTCTGGTTTTCACGACGGTCAGTGTAGGTAGTAGGCTACAGGGTAGTATGTAGACCGTGGCCGGTCACACGACCCTCAGTTGGGGTGTGACATGGTGCAAGAATTTTACCAAAATGAAACTCATACCTCATTTCTTGAAAAATTCCAAAAATTCCACTTTCTTTCTATTTTCCTTTAGCCTTCCAAATTTACCACTTTCTCAACTTGCAAGTAGGCTTCATTAGTATCATAATAAAATAATATACCAACTAGCAAGCTAACTTACTAAATAGCAAAGGTTCAATGCAAAGTTTCATTTCAAAGGAGTTATCATGATATCAAAATGAATCAAAGAGATCTTAAGATATGAAATATTTGAAGAATAAGATCTCTAAACATGTTTAACTAGTTTGGACTTAAAAGAATGTCTCTAGTACCAACCTAGAGCAAGTTTCATTTAATGAAATTTGCCTAAGTGCTAAAATTCTACATACTCACCAGAATTCAAGGGTTTAACATGCAATTCTAATCATGAGTATAGAGACATAATTTAAGGATAAACATTGAGTGCCCGTTTGGTACATCGTATAGTACTAGCATGTATAGTTCTAGTTTGTATTGACTAACATGTATAGTACTAACCTGTATTGTACTATTATTATATAGTATTTGTTGCACACATGTACTAGCCTGTATAGTATTAGTATGTATTGACTAACCTGTATAATATAATATAATATAATATACACTATAATATTATATTATATGTAATATATTACAATAATATAATATAAAATAAAATAAAATAAAATAATAAATAAAATAAAATAATATAATATAATATAATTAATATAATATATATTATATATTATACATTAAATATTATATTATATATTATATAATGTAATATAATATATAATAATATACACTATAATATTATATTATATTATAATAAAATTATAATAAAATTATAATAAATAATATTATATTATATGTCATCACTTCTCTTATCAAACGTATTGAGCTCTTCAGTTCTTGCATAATTATAAAACATGTTTAAGGTAGCCCAAATATCGAATACGGAAGTACAATGCATAATCTTTTCAAAGACATTATTTTCCAAAAAATAAAATATGTAATTTATAGCTTTAGCATTTAATTCAAACATAATAATTTGTTCTTGGGTTCATGCATTCATGTCTTCCTTAAGTTCAATATATTTAATTTTTACAATGTTAAAAACACCTAAACCTTGAGTCTTTAAGAAGGTGTACATCCTAGACTTCCAAAGACCAAAGTTCAAGGCATCGAACCTAGGAGGTGAAGACGCTAAACTCTCTAGTGCCATTTTCCCGATCGAGAGATCGACGATGTAGAGAAGATGGTGAAATCTCAAACTACGACCCGCTCTAGAGGGGGGGAATAGTGTGTTAACTAAATTTGTTGCCTAATTTCAAATTTAGTCATTTACTTGATTACCTAGGCTATTTACGATTGAATGACTAAATGTGGAAGTGATAAATAATAAAACAATTAATACAAACAAAATATCAATGCTAATACAATTGTTTATAGTGGTTCGGCCCCAATGCCTACTCCACTACCTAAGCACCCCCCGCTTACGATTTCCAAACTCAGTTTTACTAGATTAATCTTGTTCCCCGTACAACGAGGACTTTACACCGGAAAGTCTCCGCTCTCAAACCGAAGGCACTTCCACACCCGGAAGTATCCCGCCGTCCTACCGAGAGCACTCTCCCACCTCAACCTAAGGGACAACTCAACTAATCCTAGTAAAATAAGTTCACACAAGTGAATTTACACCTTCTACACCAAGGATACCACTTAATCACAAGACCTAACACTAGGTCTTCTTACAAGCTCAAGTACAATGAAATAAATCACAAAAATACACAAATAATGGAGCAAATAAATTATACAACAAATACTTAGCTCCAAACATGAGTCTTAGTTCCTCTTGATGCCTCAATGATGAATCGTTCAAAGCTTGAAGGCAAGATCAATGATGTATCATGGAAACTAGGGTTATCAAAGGGATGACTCAAGAAATGCTTTGAGAATGATCAAGAATGACTCAATGGAAGCTTAGATCAGTTGTTGAGAGGGGTTAAAGAAGTTAGGTGAGGCATATTTGTAACCCCTCTACAGAACGGCTCCTCAACGGGCATTTTTTCGCCCGTTGGACACCGTTCGGCTGCTTGCCGGTCGATCGATCGATTGACACCCCAGCGACCATTGGCATTTTGTGCTTCTGTCGCTCTGTTCGGTTGACCAGAGGGTCAACCGAATGAATCGCGTTTTAGCTCCTCTGCTTTCCGATCGACCGAAATAGACACTACCAATTTTTGGCCTCGTTCGACCGACCGACCGGTCGACCGAAGTAGCCACTACCAATTTTTGGCATTGTTCATCGACCGATCGATCGACCGAAGTGGCTACTGCCATTTTTCGACTATATTCGGTTGACCGAACCTAGGCCGAACTTAATTTTTTTCAGCCTTCTTCTTGCGCGCTTCATTTTCAAGTTCCGGCCTTCAATGTGCGTCAACTTGGAGAGCTTTCCATGTGTTCTTTAGACTCGTCCAAGACGTCTTTGGTGCACACGTCGACTTCGAGAGATTTCCATGACGAACCCGAACGCGACGATCAATGTCCTTTCGATTTTCTGATTTCTTTAATATATATTTCTGATCGAGGACACGTGCGCTAACCGACTTAGAACCTAAAAGTATTTCTCAATGAAGAATTAGTTGTAAGTTTGTTATCATCAAAATCGAGATTAAGACCAAGGTTGAAAACCTTACGCCAACAAAGTTCGGATGGGCCAATCCCTATTATCCTAGTATATTTTGTTGCCTTAGGGCATAGTAGGCTTAGGTATGTTGTTCTTCACCTCTTTGTGTTGGATGCCTTCGGGAATGTGGTGGCCAGATGACACGTTAGCTAGTCACTCTCTTATGACATTTCCTGCTTGAGTCAGGTGTTTGTTTTTATGCTATTTATTCTATGTTGGTTTCTCGTGGGGGACGGTAGAACCGCTCACTGAGTTCTTTTGAACTCATCTGTTGTCATTGTTTTTGTTTTGCAGAGCCTGGCCGGTGAGGTGGGCTGGAACACTTGGCGCGGCTGGAGGGTGGAGGAGCTACATTGATCTCTTAGCTGTCCTAGTTAAGGATCGTAGTCGAGTCTGTAGTAGTTTGTCATGCACTGTGATTTGGCATTTTGGAGTTGTAGTCCCTTGGGGATGTTTATATCATTTATTTCGGATTTCATTTATTAGTGGTCTATTGGACCTTGATTTATTATTTTCGCACTTTTCTATTTTTGCTAAACTTACTTCTTATCAAATTTGGTTTGGTTTCATTTTGAATAATAAAACTCTTTTCATTCTTTCCGCTATGATTTATTGTTATGAGTTGGCATGTACATGGTTCAGGCTGCAGGGTATAGGCATGTATACCCTGGCCGGTCACGTGACCTTGAGTTGGGGCGTGATATTAAGAAGTGACGGTCGCTGTTAGCCGTGGCTAATTACTTACTTATATGACCGACGGTCCTTTGGCCCCCACTAAGCCATCGTTACTAGGTTATTTTATTTCGCGCCCCGTGCGTGCCATCTGCTATGAGAGACGGTCTTGGGTCATCGTATGCGAGTCACGACTGATTTGGTTATATCAGCCACGGCCGCTGCAGTCGTTGGAAATCCGTAAATTGTTCTGACGGTCCAGGCGGCCATCGGTGAGCCCCGTGATTGATAGCTAATATTCTAGTAGTGCTAGTCAACAATATTGATGTCTTTAATTACATTTATCATTCCATCTGTCGCGCAAGGTAATTAAACGTTGTGGACAACGTTATCTTCCCTTAATCATGGCTTATAAATGATTTGTTTTTGCATGTGACAACTTGTCTACCTAACCAGCAATCTTTGGATTACAAATTTGGTCTGATTGAAAGTTGGATTACATGCCAATTCTCATCTTTATAACCAAATATTCAATAGATTTTTGGATTTAATTAAAGTCTTAACATATACACATGAAAATAACATAGGAAAGTTTGCCCTATATCTTGTCCTATATACGTACAGTGATTAATTAATCTTGGTTATATATATATATAAGACATATCTTTGATTTTTTTCTAGCAATGTTAATTGCTAAACCTAGACTTAACTGACGTTTAATTTGATGCATTCATGATCCATTAATTCCTTGGTATTTTGAAATCCCGACAAAGTTAACCAATTGGATAGCAACTTCGATCAACTGGTTCAATTAATGATATTAGAATAATTAATCAGTGCTTATTACTTATTTAAGTAATTAATTTATCTTTATATAATAAAAGTAATAAAGTCTGTGTGTAAAATAGAAAGTAAATTTTTCGCTCATTTTATGACTATTTTTCGTTCATTTCATGGACATTTATGTAAAAAAATTTAACAAAAAATATTAGATCCCGATCATTTAATGAAAAATATATAATTTTCTCGCTCATTTAATGAATTTTAAAAAAAAATATTCTTAAAAAATCATATTCCAACTTGATTAGTACACATAATTTAATAATTTTAAATTATTATTTTTGGTGAAAATAAATTATTATATTATTCACGTTATTTTTTCACAAAAATTTTCTCTTTTTTCATATTTTATTAAATAAAATATAATTTTGTTTAACTAAAATTTTCAAAATGATTTTTGGTCACAACCCAAACCCGGTATGACCAGCAAGAGTACGCCATGTACCTTGAAGCCTAACCCAAAATAGACCACAGATACAATTTAACTAAACCTGAACATTTATAAATATTTCAAAAGATTTAGAAAAGATATTAAACTTCAAAACCCAAACCACAAACTCAACAAATGCCTCAATGTTCAAATTGATTTAGAACTTTAAATTAACTAAACAATGACACATCAACATAAGAAGAAAAAATAATAATGCGGAGACTTATAACCTGAGTCTACATGACTCAAACAACTCAAAAGTAAAACCTGACTCGACTCAGGTATCCCCCTCGACTACGACATGTCACGAGACCCGCTGCCCTGCCGCGCTACTACACCCAAGTACCTCTCTGATCTCGCTCAAGTGCTGAAAAATAATATCAATAGAGGGATAAATCCAACTAGGACTTAGTGAGCAGATCAGTCCTCAATCAACCATAATCGTCATCATGCAAAACCAACATAAAGCAAGCATATAAATATACGCATAAATTACAAGAATGACATCATATGCTTATCTACTGCCCTGCGCATGATAATGCATCCATCAACAAATATATAAAGAACCACATAAATAAAAGTATGACAAATACAACATCTCGATCACATGAATGCACCTCGAACATGTCGGTCCCACATAGCCCCACCCAGATCAGTGTCGTCTCTTTGGGGCATACCCTCCCCTCACTGACACTGGCTCTTCTGATCTGTCTCTTTGGGGCATACGTTCTCCTCACCGGTCGGATCTTTGGACTGTCTCTTTAGGGTATGATCTCCCCTCACCAACTGGACTTCCGAAATAAGGCCAACACTGTCTCCCCTCACCAGTGAGGCTTCCAAGAAAATGAAACAAGCACATCACACACGCATATAGAAACATACAGATATAAGGAAGGTGCTCGACACAGCAGAAATATCAGAGATATGTTGAGGACATACCTCGGCCTCCACATCCGCATGTCATACATCACACTCACATGTATAAAATAATAAAGCTCATACTTCATGATTATTCAACATGCATAAATAAAGTAAATACTTCACATCGAACAGCGTAGGAACATGCCAAACCGGCTAAACACAATCAACATGCATAACATCACAAGTATCCAACATAATCATGTAGGTAATGAGAATAATAAGCATAAATAATCGTAGAATGAGGTAATACCAGTTAGCAAGCCTATGCAATTTTAACCCGCCCTTGAGACCCCTAACTGTGTACCCTAGGACCGGCCTACCCCCTCACCTGAATGCCCTAATGGCAAGGAGGGTTCGGCCCCTTTGGGTGCCCTTAGGTTCAACTCCTCCAAATGTCATCCTAGGGTTCCAATGTCTCTAGGTGTCCCTAGGTCCTTATTTTCCTAATTATAGATCTCTACAATTTTCAACACCTAAATATAATTTATAATTCCCTAAGATTGTATTCCCTAGGTGTGAAAATTGCATCTAGGTCCTCTAAAATATTTCTAGCATGGACGGCCACTCTTAGGGTTCTTAAGGAACCACCTAAGAGGGGGTGGCATACCCTAATCTCCCAATTGCTCCTTCTTCTATCAAGACACCACGCCAAACATCAAGATCACATAACTACCATAAAAAATACTAAAGAATTCATCAAGAAATCAAAGAAGAAAGAGGGGCAACTCAAGGATGAAGGGGGCAGCCAAGCTCCAAAATCGATTCGATAAATCCACAACGATTATGAGAAAGCCCTTAATCCGATTATCCAATTTGATACTATCACACCCCAACTCAGGGTCTTGCGACCGGCCAAGGTCTATGTCCTACCCTAAAGTCTACTACATACACTGACTAGCGAGAAATCGGAACACATAAATAGAAAAACAACAATGCAGTTTTATTGAATTTCAAGAAGTTCACAATTTTTAATAAAAGGGAAAGTTACTAACATCAAGCACAAAATGAAACAACTCGAGTTCAAAGTCGAATACATGATTTAAAACAAACAACTCTCAGTGTATGAAAATAACAAATCTAGACATCTAGACTATGACTATTGGACGTCGCTACGAGATCGACGCCACTGTCTGCCCTCCAGCAGCAGTGCAACACCATGACACCAAACCTCAACTCACTGATCGGGCTCTGCAAAATAAGAAAAATAAACTGTGAGTCCACATGGGACTCAGTGAGTGGTTCTTCCGAACCTCCACGTAAATCCCCAATAATCACATGTATATATATAAGGCAACATAATATAAAGTCGGGGATATAATCTGCATTTGATATGACAACAGACCCCAAGGGTCGTCCTACATAGACCATACATTCATGAAATCAGCCATAACGGCCTAACTAAGCCACATGGCACCCGGCCCTTAGGCCTGCTCGTGATCTAGTGATTCAGCTATAACCAGCCCTACCACACAAAGATAGTAACATACTGGCCGTTTGGGCCACATAGCACATAAGTGAATCAAATAAATCTCCGGGCCGTCGACTAGGATGGTTTGCTAGTCTCCGGACACCAATTGGGGTAGGGATAGCTAGTCCCACCCAACTGGGGTCTGACACCTAGCAGGTCCGCTGGTGAAATCTCAAGACCCAATCACCGGCCGAGTCAAATATTAGTCATTCCGACTACCCATGCTTCTCGGCAGACCACCACAATCACACAACACAAACAAGGTGTCCTAAAGTTTTCCTTATTTAAAATCCCAGGCGTCCGCCCGTTCTCAGCCTTTTGTTTCGGTTGTATCATGCGCACACTATTATTCGCAAAATATTTCTTAGATGTGAGTTCTAACTCGTCTATTTTTGAGTTTCCATAACTAACATACACCTTATAATTTCATGCATATCATCTAGCGTCACATGATACCTTGGCTAATGAAAACTACAAGTCATAGACTTGGAAATGCACCCAATAACAAAACCGGACATCATATAAACCATAAATAAATTACTTCATGTTACCTACTATGTACAGCCACATAATTCAATGAATAAGGAGTTTAAATTTTGCATTATATCACAATTTTAGCAAGGAAACAAATTATCTAACATGGTAAAAGTATCACCAAATCTCAGAATTTAAAGAGGAAAGGTCTAAGGATGGTTACTATCCTACCAATCTACTACTTACATGCACCAACGTAGTAGCCTTCCTTAGTTAGAGTCTTACCTAAATGTCATCTTGATTACAATTGTCAATCTAGGCAACTTTACATTTCCTATTGGTTTGAGTATTCCTAATCATGAAGTTTAACTTCTAGAGGCTACCATCCCCTTCACCCTCTCGGCCAAGACTTGAGCAAGGCAAGCCTTGCTCGGCCGAAACCCCAAGGGTGGGAACAAGGAAGAAATCCAACTCCAAACCTTGGTACCTTGTTTCCAATTCTACCCTAAACAAGCCATTGATCAATTTGCACACCCCTTGCTTGGCCGAACCATGGACAGGAGGTCCCCTTTTGTTTGGCGAAGCCTACTTGGCTTAAGGAAGGAGTTCAATCATCAATTTTAGCAAATAAACTATATACCTCTACTCGACTTAGATTCAAGATTGATCGAATAGGGGTTCACTTCCGTCGAGGGAATTGGGGAAAATTTCGGCATGACCTTTCCCCTTTTTCACTCTACTCGGCAGCCCCTAAAACCTCAAGATCTGAAGAAAACTACGGTAGATCCGACGGAATATCAATTAAAATAGCAATACAAGATTAATATACCATAAATCGACGGAAACTCGCAAGTAAAACATCTCCTAACAGTCCTAGGGGTTCGGCCACCCGCCTCCCCCAATCCACAAGGGAAAAACAACCACTCACCTTGATTGAGGAGGAAGTAAGGATGAAGACGGCTATCCCGATCTTTCCCGACGGCAACACGTTTTCCGGCGTCAACCTAAGACCTCCCCTCCTTCTCCCTATCTCTCGGGCTGCGTGCGTCTCCAAGATGAGCCGCACGGCTCATGATTAGGGATTTTATTCCCTCATCCGCCAATGACCCATATGCCCCTCTAAATGACTTAGCCTCCACTCGACTCGATCAGAGTCCGATTCAGGCCCCGATTCGATCCGCATACATGATTTGAACTTAACTCAAATAGAACATCTAATGCAGAAAAGGAAATGACCATTGAACCAATTAAACTTCATACTTTCATAGGTTGAGTTATACCTTCTACTCGAGGCGATTTCGTGGCTTGACCCGACTAACCCCCGGCCCGGTGCGCTGCACCAAAATAGATTTCTATATTAGGAAAATTCCAGGTCTTACAGATACGAGAAAAACCCATCAAAAACTGATGAAGACCCCATGATATAGGGATGGCGGCATGAAGAAGAAGATGGGAAAGATGGCTTAATCCACTCACCTTAAGGAAGAAATCGAATGGGAAGAAGACGCTAAGGATCCTCCTACTGTCGACGCCGACGAACTTGCGGAATTTTGGCTCCAATCGGCTCCTCCCCTCTCATGTCGCCTCTCTCCTCTCTCTCGGGTGGTGTGCGGCCCCTTAGCCGTATGCCCCAAGTGGTAATTTATAGGTCCTGGTTGGGCTCAATTTACGAAAATGCACCCACTTAAGTGAATCAACTTCTAAAATCCATATCTAACTCGTTCTAACTCCGATTCGAGTTTTGATCGAATCGCTAGACTCGACTCGAGGTCCTCTATCATCCTAGCATGCTAAATCACAAAAACATTACAGATTAAATTTTTCTAAATTTTTCTACATTGCTTATCCGGAATCAATCCTGAAGCTCTTCGCTAGTTCGTGCTAACTCGAGCCAACGATCCCCTGCTTAAGGACAAAATATAATTATTTAAATTTTTGGTCATTACATTTTTAATTTAGGATCGATCCGAAATATTTAAAACTAATATTTTTGATCTTTTTGGCCAATTTTTTTAGACCCCTAAAATCTATTTTTTTATAAAAAGTATATTTTCATTTTTTTTCAGATTTGTTTTGAATTTTTTGCAAACAAAAATGAACTCTTGGAAGTGGTTATTTGACCATGAAAATACATCATCAAATCTTCAAAAAAAAATCACAAAAATTATTTTTAGGATTTCTTTTATGATCAAATTGTTTTGTGATTTTTTGAAGATTTTAGGATACGTTTTTAAAATCATTTTTAATTTAGGATCAGAAATTTTCAAAACTCTAATATTTTTGAGATTTTCGCGCTATTTTTTTTTTTAAACCCCTCGAAACTATTTTTATTGTAAAAATATTTTTTAGATTTTTTTTTTTATTCTTAAATTTTTTTTTGCAAAAGTCTACAACACGTTACACACTTTTGTAGAATTTCATGTGAAACTCTTGAAAGTGGTTACTTGACATGAAAATAAATCCTAAAATCTCTAAAAATTATAAAAAAATAGTTTTTGAATTTTTATGAATGTATTTTTTGTTTGTTTATTTTTTGATTTTTTATGAATGAATTTTTAGTGTGATTTTTTTTGGAGATTTTAGGATACGTTTTTAGAATCATATTTAATTGATATTTTTGGAAATTTTCGGGCCAAAATTAGATAAGTTTATTTGATTTGATTATAACTTAATATAATTACCGAATTTGATGTACTATATCAATCTAATCAAATTTCAAATTTACTTAACACGAATTAATCAATTTTTTGTAAAATTTACTAATAGCGGAATTAATTTAATTTGGTAAATCAATTTGATATAATTAATTACCTATATAAGTTAATCAATTTGAATAAGTAAATCAATTTGATATGTCAACATAAGTATGGCAGTCAAACTTAATTAAATGTCAACTGTTTTTATATGTTAACGTAAATTAAATTTCAACTATCCTTATAAAAATGTAATACCCGGAGTTTTCCTAATATAAAAATTTCGTGGTGCAGTCCATCGAGTCGGGAGCTAGTCGGGCTGAGTCACGAGATCGCCACGAATAGCATGTATAATTAATTTAAATTATAGCCTATTGTTGGCAATTCGGTGGATGAGTATGTTGGTTGACTCAAGTTGGGTTAAGATTGGGTTCGTGGATCGAGTCGGGACTCGGTCCGAGTTAGGTGGAGTCAGATAAGGAGGCTTAAGTGAGTAGATGGGGGTATTCTAGTCAAAAGATGAGGGGAATAAAACCCCTCACCCAAGCCGTCGTGCGGCTCAAAAGGGGAGAGCCGCATGCAGCCAAAGGGAGGGGAAGGAGATCATGATCGGTGCCGAGCTCGCGACGCCGCCGGGGAAATCAGAGTTCATCTTCATCGAGCCCATCTTATGATCCAATCGAGGTGAGTGGTTGGGTTCTTTGTAAGGGGAGGCGAGTGGCCGAACGTCGGAGGCTTTGAAATCGAGTTTTTACGCGAGTTTCTTGTTGATCGATGTGGTTTTCTCATGCTTGGGTTTTTAATGATTCGTATAGCTGTGATCTGGTTGTTCGGATCGTATTTTTTTTTGTGTTTTATGGGTCGGCCGAATAGAGGAAAAAGGGGAAAGGTCATGCCGAAATTTTCCCCATTTTCCTCGATCGTCTTTAAATTCATGGATTGTTTTATTTTTGTTAAATGTTAGATCTCTAGATTGATGCTTAAGTTTGGTTGTCGCAAGCATGCCCATACTCCCTAAAGGGCTCGACCGAGCAAGGTGTTACCCTGCTCAAGTCAGCCGAGCAAGGGTAAGGGTGGAATTTCAAGTTTGATCAAATTATTCATGTGAGGTTTCATGTTTGGGTTGTCTCGATTCATACTTACTTGCGTGGTGTGAGATTTTAATTATGTTATGAGATTGCCGCTCATCATAGAATTTGTTAGTAGCTATAGGTCTAGATCCTCATGTTTAAGGAAATGTTCTTGCTAGTACATACATGGATAGGATCTTAGTATTTAAAAGGAAATGTTCTTGCTAGTACATACATGGATAGGATATTAGTATTTAAAAGGAAATGTTCTTGGTAGTACATACATGGATAAGATCTTGGTATGGCATGTGAATCATGGGAATGTTTCATTTATTTCTAATAGATATGCTTAATTGTTAAATTGTGAGATAATTGATTACCTTACTAGAATTTCTTTATAAATGCATAATTTAATCATGTTATTGTAGAAATCATGTGGATAATTATGGTAGTAGTTGTAGAATGATTCCCTTATAATTTATGTGTTGTGACATAATTGTATTCAGATATTTCTACACTCATGACCTGTAATTTACACATAAGGAATCTGGCGATTGATGCTAGATGACTATAAGGAAATTCTAGGGTGCTTAATTATTCGGAGAACGTGAATTTAGACAAGCTAGGTTTCACACCTAGGGAATAATCAGCGGGCACTAGTGTGCAGCTGGTGAGGCCCGGAATAAAGGGGCCGAGCACGGGTGAATGTCCGGGATTTTAAATAAGGAAACTTTAGGACACCTTATTTGTGTAATGTGATTGTGGTGGTCTGCCGAGAAACATGGGTAGTCGGAATGACTAATGTTTAACTCGACCAGTGATTGGGTCTTGAGATTGCACCAGCGGGCCCGCTAGGTGTTAAACCACAGTTGGGTGGGACTAGCTATCCCTACCGCAGTCGGTGTCCAGAGACTAGTAGACCATCCTAGTCGACGACCCAAAGATTTCTTTGATTCACTTATATGTTATGTGGCCCGAACGGCCAGTATGTTACTATCCTTGTGTGGTAGGGCTGGTTATAGCCGAATCACTAGACCATGAGTAGGCCCTAAGGGCCGGGTGCCATGTGGCTTAGTTAGGCCGTTATGGCTGGTTACATGAATGTATGGTCTAGGCAGGACGACCCTTGGGGGCGGTTGTCATAACTGAAGCAAATTATATCCCTGACTTTATGTTATGCTGCTTTATATATATATGTGTGTGTGTGTGTGTGTGTGTGTGTGTGT
Organism: Canna indica; assembly: GCA_034359265.1. Taxonomy (NCBI): domain Eukaryota; kingdom Viridiplantae; phylum Streptophyta; class Magnoliopsida; order Zingiberales; family Cannaceae; genus Canna; species Canna indica. The sequence continues at coordinate 38,770,468 of CP136891.1, forward strand.
GTGTGTGTTTATTGGGGATTTAAGTGGAGGTTCGGAAGAAACACTCACTGAGTCCCATGTGGACTCACGGTTTAATTTTTTTATTTTGCAGAGCCCGATCAGTGAGTTGAGACTTGAAGTCATGGTGTAGCTGGAGGGCAGGCAGTGGTGTCGATCTCGTAGCGGCGTCCAATAGTCAGAGTCTAGAAGTCTAGATGTCTAGATTTGTTATTTTCATACACTGAGAGTTGTTTGTTTTTAAGCATGTATTCGACTTTGAACTCAAGTTGTTTCATTTTGTGCTTGATGTTAGCAACTTTCCTTTTTATTAAAAATTGTGAACTTTCTTGAAATTCAAATAAAGCTGCATCATTGTTTTCTATTTATGTGTTTTGATTTCTCGTTAGTCAGTGTATATAGTAGACTTCAGGGTAGGACCTAGACCCTGGCCAGTCACGCGACCCTGAGTTGGGGCGTGACAAAAAATCATAATAAAGTCTTTGTGCAAAATTGAAGGTAAATTTATTGCTCATTTTGTGGCTATTTTTTAATCATTTCATGAATATTTTGAAAAATCCTTTAACAAAAAACATGATATCGTCCATTTAGTGAAAAATGCATAGTTTTGTCGCTCATTTAATGAATTTTTTTAAAAAAATTATTCTTGGCAAGTCACGTTTCAACTTGATTAGTACACATACTTTAATAAGTTTTAAATTATTATTTTCTATAAAAAAAAATTATATTATTCATATTAATTTTTTTCGCATAAAATTCTTCTTTTTCCTATTAAAGTAAAAATCTAATTTTATTTAAAAAATATATTTCATATTTTTCAAAATTATTTTTTTTGAATTTTTTTGCAGGTATATTTCTGAATTATTTTTGCAGGTATATTTTTCAGAATTTTTTTTTTTTGAATTTTTTTGCAAGTATATCATGAGGTGAATGATGGGTGAGCAAAAAAACTTGTTTTTCGATTAACCAGAAAACCGGTCCGAAACCAAACCGATTTTTTCGATTTCAGATTATATTTTTGAAAATTTTGGTTTTCTAGTTCAGGTTCGGGTTCGGTCTGCAGTTTAAAATTTTAGATGTTTTTGCATATATGATTTGTATAATATTACTATATTTGTAGGTTAAAAATTTTTATTGGTTAACTAGAAACAATCAGTTAACCGAACCAGAAAAACCGAAACCGAAGTGACGATTAACCAAAATTAATGGACCGGCTTACGATTAATGATTTTGAAAAACCGACGTTATGGACCTATTAATAAAATTGCTAATGGACCAGTTAACCAGTCCATGCTCACCCCTAGTGAATGTCATTATAAAAAATACCAAGGTATATTGCATGCTATGATTAATTCATCTTATTGGTGGAGATACTGTGTGAGGTGCTAACATTAACAAGACACATGAGGTTGCACTCAAGAAATTCACCGTATGGAGTTCAAAAATTGAAAGATTTCTCCTATTGAGTATTAAGCATTGGAAATGAGACACTTGGTGATACTAATGATGGGGATGCCATGTCAAGCCCCAAGTTCAGGATCACGTGATCGGCCAGGGTATACGTGCCTATACCCCGCAGCTTAACCAATGCACATGCCAACTCATTAAAAAAAAGAAGAAGAATATCATCAGCTTTTATTAATAAAAAGAACCAAAACAGATTTTTATTTCAAAATATCAAAGTTTTTAACAAATAACTCAAGTGCGAAAATGAATAAATCGAAGAGCAACAATTTTTTTAACAAATAAAAGTTTGAATAAGACATGAATGTCCCCACGGGACTACAACTCCAAATACCAAAACAAAAGTGCATGACAAACTACTACAGACTTGACTACGACCCCTAACTAGGACGATTATGAGATCTTGTGGCTCCTCTGCCCTCCAACTGCGCGAAGTGCTCCAGCCCACCTCACCGGTCAGACTCTACAAAACAAAACAACGACAATGGGTGAGTTCAAAGAACTCAGTGAGCAGTTCTACCAACCCTCACAAAAACAAACATCACAGATAAGATGCATAAGATAAAACTCTTGACTCAAGCAAGAAAAGGTCACAAGGGAGTGACCAGCTAACAGGCCGTCAGACCACCACCTGCTCGAAGGCATCCAACACCCAAACGGTGAAGATCAATAGGTCTAAGCCTACCATGCCCTAAGACAACAACACATACTAGGATAATCGGGAAGGCCCTCCAAACTTATAATAGTATAAAGAAACTCGGGAGCAATCGGGAAGGCCCTCCGAACTTGCTCCATGAGACGCGTAGGGACAATCGGGATTTATCCATCTGAACTTTCCCCTTTAAGATATCACAGGAGTAATCGGGTAGGCCCTCCGAACCTACTCATCTAAGATATCTCAAGAATAATCGGGTAGGCCCTCCGAACTTATTCCTTAAAAACCACCTTGGGGATAATCAGGTAGGCCCTTCGAACTTATCCCACGAGGCCAAACTATAACAATCGGGAAAGGCCCTCCGAACTTATGCAGGTTGGGAATTAGCCATCCAACCTCTCGGGCCTAGCCCATAATCCGGCTCCTCAACGAGCCTCTTCGCCATTCATAAAGATCTGGCGCACCACGACCTAAGTTAAATCTTTCCTATGGTGTCTTAGGGGTGTTCCTATTGGAAAGTATCTCAACACTCCAATACCCGACCCCAACTCATAGACCCGTAATGTCATAAACCTATTTGATTTTATTTCAAGCATAAACTTCTCATGTTGGTTCATAACAGATTAAGCTGACCCTTTTACCCAATTTTAATTATGCAATTAAAATTTAGTTCACCACAATTAGGGTTTTGTTTTAGGGTTTTGTTTTAGCTTACTGTTCTGCCCGAAACTTAAGTATCTAATCCGAATTTGGTCTCCAAAGTGTGTCCTATATTTCCAAGCTATATTTTCTGGTCGAAACGATAGGTTACAGGACTATGTTCAGAGAAAAATAGCAAGCAATACAAAAATAGCACAAATTCATCATATCAGCATGAAATTCCAGCAACATTGAATTTTCAACATATTATGAAAAATAATTCTGAAAATTCACAGAAATTACATCCTTAATTTACCAACATATTAAAATTATAATATTCAGATAAATCTCATATAAACCATATTTTTAAACAAGATTATCAAGCACTACCATCATCTTTAATAAAGAACCATCCTTAAAATCAAGTATTTAAATCAAGAACCCATCTTGCAATAACCCTCATGGCATCAACATCAAGATCCTAATTTTCACAAAACATGATTTTCTCCAAAAATCATAGATTAAATATTAAGCATGACATATAAGAACTCATTTTAACCACCAATTCAAAACATAAACTACAAAATAACTACAAACTCTCACTTGGACATTTCATCGAACACCTTGAGGGTACCCTTGCTCCACCCTTGGCCGAGCACCCCTACGGTTGTCGAGCCCCATAGGGGAGGGTTTAGGGCCTCCTCAACACGACACACAAAAGAACGTCGAGAATTTGAGAAATCGTCGAAAACAAATCAAGATTTCCATAGCCTTCAAGATTGGCATCAAGAACTTGAAGAAACCCAAGGAGGAGGGGTAAAACCACTCACTTAAAAAGGAAGGATGATCAAAGAAGAAATCCTGGATGATGGCCCTCGAATCTGGCTTCAAAGGATGGCTGCTCGACTCAAGAAGGGGTAGAGAGAGGCGGTGGCTCACCTCAAGCCGCCGGCTTGAGTAGAGGAAGATGAGAAGAGAAGGGGGGGGGGGGGGCTTCAAGTCGGCTCCTCTTGGCTCGGCTTCAAAGGAAAGGAAGAGGGAAGGAGAGGGAAAGAGCTTTGGCGGCTCGGCTCTTGATAGCGGCGGCTCCAAGGGGAGAGAGGAGAGGGGCTGGCTGGCGGCTGGCTCCTCTTCTCAAAAGCTTGTACAGCTCCAAATAGGGAGCCACAAGCTAAGGGGAGGGGCTTTTATATCCGTTCCTCAAATCCTAACCCTTCTAAATCCTTTATCCAACCCGCATCCACCTCAAGCTGAATCCGAACCCGCTAACTTAAATTAACTCAATTAATCCTACTCCCCACATAACCATCTAATGCACGTACACCCACTTGCGACATAATTAAACAATCGTGCATACACAACATAAAAAATTAAATAAATTAATCTACACAAGCAAGGTTACATAACTCATATTCCTACTAACCCTAGTTCGCAAACTCGCACCGGACCATGAGTCGACTCGACTCGATCTCGAACTAGTTCGCTAGACTGGCAACACAACCATAAAAGAAAAGAATATAATTAAAATATCTAGGATATTACAATCCTCCCTCCTTAAAGAAAATTCGTCCTCGAATTTCAGAAAAAGAAAAATTAAGGACTCATCAAATCATCAAACAATGAACGATAATGATCCCTCATATCCTGCTCTACCTCCCATGCGGCCTCCTGCCCGGAATGGTGCTCCCACCTGACCCTAACCTAGGGAATCTCCTTGGACCTCAATTTTCTAATCTGGTGGTCTAGCACCTCAACTGGCCGCTCCTCATTGGAAACTACCGAATCCATCTCCACTGTAGTAGGCTCAATCATATGAGACTCATCCAGAATGTACTTCTTCAATGTAGACAAATGGAACACTCGATGAACTTGGTCCATACTAGGAGGTAAGGCCAACTCATAGGCCACAGCTTCCCTGCGCCTGAGAATAAAAAATGGCCCAATTAATGAACCTAGGGCTTAGCTTTTCTTTCTTACCAAATCTCACCACCCCTTTCATAGGGGACACCTTGAGGAACACCATATCCCCCCAGCAAACTCTACCTCCCTGACCTTTCCATCAGCATACATCTTATGGTGACTTTGAGCTAGAAACAGTCTCTCCCTGATTAGATTTACCTTTTCTACTTCCTCCTCTACCAGGTTAGGTCCCATCATAAGGGAATCCCCTACCTCAAACCAACCTACAGGCGATCTGCATCTCTGCCCATACATTGCTTCAAATGGGGCCATCCCGATGCTGCTGTGGTAGCTGTTATTATAGGCAAACATAATTAGAGGTAAGTGCCTCTCCCAACTGCCGTCCAAATCCAGGACACATGCTCTCAACATATCCTCCAGCGTTTGAATAGTTCACTCCGACTGACCATCTTTCTGAGGGTGAAATGCAGTACTGAACCTAACCTGAGTGCCCAACGCCTCCTAAAAAGACTGCCAGAATCGAGTTGTGAACTGAGTACCCCGATCTGAGATGATCAGAATTGGGATACCATGATAAGCAATGATCCGATCCAAGAACAACCTCACATACTGCTCAGCTGATAAGGTCATCCTGATAGATATAAAATGTGACGTCTTGGTTAGGCGATCCACCACTACCCAAATAGAATCATTGCCCTTCCCAGACTTTGGCAACCTCGTCACAAAATCCATGGTTATCTTCTCCTATTTCGACTCTAGTACTTCTAGGTTCTGGAGCAACCCTGATTGCTTCAAATGCTTATCCTTAACATGCTTTTCATGCCTTTCCACCAAAAATTCTGCCTTAGATCATGGTACATCTTCATGGCTCCCGGATGCATAGTGTATGTGGATCGATGAGCCATCTCTAGCACCTGCCTATGAACCTCGGCCATATCAGACACCACTATCCAGTTCTTAAATCTCAGAACACCCTCCGAGTCCATACTAAACCCATTATCGACATCACCTCTCCTAGCCAGATCCTTAGTGAGAGCAAAGAAAGCATCCTCCTCTTGCGTTGCCCGCAACATATCAATCAACATGGACTACACCCTTAGGTGAGCCAATAGTGCACCAGAAGTTGAAACTGACAGGACTGCGCCGCCATCCTGAGTCAACAACCTCCTCCTAACTGCCAAATGCGCCAGACTTCCCATACACTTCCTTCTCAAAGCATCAGCTACCATATTAGCCTTCTCCGGATGATACATGATCGTGTAGTCATTAACTCGCACATGCCCAAAGTTCATGGTCACGTCACCGGCTAGGGTATACGTGACTATACCCCGCCCCACGCACATGCCAACTCATTAAAAAAAATATAGAAGAATAAACATCAGCTTTAATTAATAAAAAGAACCAAAAGAGATTTTTATTTCAAAACATCAAAGTTTTTTTAACAAATAGCTCAAGTGCGAAAATAAATAAATTGAAGAGCAATAGTTTTTTTAACAAATAAAAGTCTGAATAAGACATGAATGTCCCTACGGGACTACAACTCCAAATACCAAAATAAAAGTGCATGACAAACTACTACAGACTCGACTACGACCCCTAACTAGGGCTGCTATGAGATCATGTGGCTCATCTGCCCTCCAGCTGTGCCAAGTGATCCAGCCCACCTCACCGATCAGGTTCTGCAAAATAAACCAACGACAACGGGTGAGTTCAAAGAACTCAGTAAGCAGTTCTACTAACCCTCACAAAAATAAAGAACACAGATAAGATGCATAAGGTAAAACTCTTGACTCAAACAGGAAAAGGTCACAAGGGAGTGACCAGCTAATAGGCCGTCAGGCCACCACCTGCCCGAATGCATCCGACACCCAAACAGTGAAGAACAACAGGCCTAAGCCTACCATGCCCTAAGGCAACAACACATACTAGGATAATTGGGAAGCCCCTCCGAACTTATCCTGGTATAAAAAAACTCAGGAGCAATCGAAAAGGCCCTCCGAACTTGCTCTATGAGACACGTAGGGACAATCTAGATTCGCCCATCCGAACTTTCCCCTTTAAGATATCACAGGAGTAATCGGGTAGGCCCTCCGAACTTACTCCTCTAAGATATCACAAGAGTAAGTGTGAGGACAACTTTCTGAAGCTCAAGGACCGCTTAACGTCGACGCTAGTTCTAGCAGTACCCTTGGGTTCAGGAGGTTTTGTTGTTTATTGTGATGCCTCCCGAGTCGACTTGGTTTGTGTACTGATGCAGAATGGCTGAGTGATCACCTATGCCTCTAGGCAATTGAAGGTTCATGAGAAGAATTACCCAACCCATGATCTTGAGCTGGCAGCAGTGGTGTTCGCATTGAAGTTGTGGCATCACTACCTTTATGGCGAGGCTTGTGAGATATACACTGATCATAAGAGCCTCCAGTATTTGCTCACCCAGAAGGAGTTGAACCTGAGCCAGAGAAGATGGCTTGAGCTATTGAAGGACTATGACTGCACGATTATGTACCATCCAAGGAAGGCTAATGTGATAACTGATGCTCTGAGCAACAAGTCTATGGGCAGTTTGACGCATTTGGCAGTCAGGAGGAGGCCGTTGGCTCAGGATTTGGCCCAATGTTTGTATGGCAGAGCAGTCTTGCCAGTATCAAATTCTGGTACATTGGTGGCCCATTTGAGAGTGCAGTCCACATTGGTTGACATGCTGCGAGCAGTGCAGGAGGAGGATGCCTTTTGTGAACTCACTAAGGATTTGGCCAGGAGAGGAGATGCAGATAATGAGTTCAGTGTGGACTCCGATGGCGTTATGAGGTTTAAGAACCGGATAGTGGTACCTGATATGGCCGAGGTTCACAGGCAAGTGCCGGAGATGGCTCATCGATCTACCTACACTATGCATCCAAGAGCCATGAAGATGTACCGAGATCTCAGATAGAACTATTGGTGGAAAGGCATGACAAGAGAGGTGGCTGAGTTAGTGTCTAAATGTCTGGTGTGTTAGTAGGTGAAGACTGAGCATTTGAAGCCGGCAGGGTTCCTCCAGAACTTAGGGGTACCAGAGTGGAAATGAGAGAAGATAACCATGGATTTCGTGACTGGGTTGCCAAAGTCTGGGAAATACAATAATTCTATTTGGGTAGTGGTGGATCGCCTAACCAAGACTTCGCATTTTATATCGATCAGGATGACCTTTTCAGCTGAGCAGTATGCGAGGTTATTCTTGGATTGGATTGTTGCTTATCATGGAGTTCCGATTATGATCATCTCAGATAAGGGTACTCAGTACACAGCTCATTTTTGGCAGTCATTCCAGGAGGCCTTGGTCACTCAGGTTCGGTTTAGTACCGCATTTCACCCTCAGACAAATGGTCAATCAGAGCGGACTATTCAAACACTGGAGGATATGCTAAGGGCATGTGTCTTAGACCTGGAGGGCAGTTGAGAGAGGCACTTACCTCTGATTGAGTTTGCCTATAGTAACAGCTACCACAACAGTATTAGGATGGCCCCATTTGAGGCATTGTATGGGCGGAGATGCAGGTCGCCTGTAGGCTGGTTTGAGGCAGGGGATTCCCTTATGATGGGACCTAATCTGGTGGAAGAGGTTGTGGTAAGAAAGGAAAGCTAAGTCCTAGGTTCATTGGGCTATTTCCTATTCTCAGGCGCAGGGGAGCTATGGCCTATGAGTTGGACCTACCTCCTAGTATGGACCAAGTACATCCATTGTTCCATGTGTCTATGCTGAAGAAGTACATTCGGGATGAGTCCCATGTGATTGAGCCTATCGCAGTGGAGGTGGATTCAACAGTCTCTTATGAGGAGCGGCCAGTTGAGGTGCTAGATCGGCAGATCCGAAAGTTGATGTCCAAGGAGATCCCCTTGGTTAAGGTCAGATGGGAGCACCATTCCGGCCAGGAGGCCACCTGGGAGGTGGAGCAGGATACGAGGGAGCATTATCCTTCATTGTTTGATGACGTGGTGAGTCCTTGTTTTCTTTTCTAAAATTCGAGGACGAATTTTCTTTAAGGAGGGAGGATTGTAATATCCTAGATATTTAAATTTATTATTTTTCCTCGTATATGTGTTTGCTAGCCTAGCGGACTAGTTTGTGGTCGAGCCGAGTCAACTCATGGTCCAGAGCGAGCTTGCGAGCTCGGGTAAGTAGGATATGAATTTATGAATTTTAGGCTGTTATTTCTTTCCGCTATATTATTTGATTGAGTTGTTATGTGCATGGTTTAGGCACGTATATCCTAGCCGGTCATGTAACCCTGAGTTGGAGAATCACAATAGCCTTCAAGAACTCAAAGAAACCCGAGGAGGTGGGGTAAAACCACTCGCCTAAATAGGAAGGATGATCAAAGAAGAAATCCCGGACGATAGCCCTCGATTCTTGCTTCAAAGGATGGTGGCTCGATTCAAGAAGGGGAAGAAAGGGGCGGCAGCTCACCTCAAGCCACTGGCTTGAGGAGAGGAAGAGGGGAAGAGGGGGGGGGGGGGGGCTCTAAATAGGGAGCCACAAGCCAAGGAGAGGGGGTTTTATATCCCTTCCTCAACCCTAACCCTTCCAAACCCTTTATCCAACCCGCATCCACCTCAAGCCGAACCCGAACCCGCTAACTTAAATTAATTCAATTAATCCTACTTCCCACATAACCATCCAATGCACGCACACCCAATGCGACATAATTAAACAATCATGCATACACAACATAAAAATTAAATAAATTAATCTACACAAGCAAGGTTACATAACAAATATTACTACTTACCCGAGTTCGCAAACGCGCACAGGACCATGAGTCGACTCGACTCGACTCGACCTTGAACTGCTAGACTAGCAACACAACCATAAAAGAAAAGAATATAATTAAAATATCTAGTATATTATTTGTCAACATAAAGATTCTTGATAATTTGCTCATGGAAGAAACTGGTGATCCACTTGCTGCTATTGTGAATGTCATTTTTCTATCATTTTTGAACAACATGGGAAATCTCAATTGTTGGTGAAGTGGCCACACTAGAGGGGGGTGAATAGTGTGTTAACTAAATCTATTTGTCTAAATTCGATTTTAAACGTTTCTTAGATTACTTAGGCAATTCATGATTGAATGAATAAATGCGGAAGCGATAAATGATAAAGCAATTAATATAAAAAAATATCAATTCTAACACAATGATTTATAGTGGTTTGGCCCTAATGCCTCATCCACTACCTAAGCACTCCGCTTAGGATTTCCAAACTAGGTTTAGTAGATTATATCGTTTTCCTTACAAAAAGGACTTTATACCGGAAAATCTCCGCTCTCAGACAAAGGCACTTCCACACCCGAAAGTATCCCGCCTTCCTACCGTGAGCACTCTCTCACCTCAACCTAAGGGACAACTCAACCAATCATAGTAAACTAAATTTACAATGGTGGATTTAAGCCTAAACACCAAGGCAACCACCAACTCAATCAAACCTAGCAACCTAGGTTTATACAAATGATATACAATCAAAATAAACAACAAAATACAATAACAATTGGAGGAATAAATCAAACAACAAGTACTTAGCTCCAAAAGAAACTCCCTAGTGCTCTTGATGCCTTAAGATGATGAATCGGTGAAGCTTGAAGACTAAATCAAGGTGTGGAGATCAAAACTAGGGTTCTTGCAAGGATGACTAAATGAAAGCTTGTAGAGATGCTTAGGATCATACTTTGAGGCTTGGAAGCATCAATGGTAGGCTAGAAATGAGTTTGGGATGGGTATTTTTAACCTCGCAAACACCAAGGCTCGTCAACAGGAGTTTTTCTGCCCGTTAGCGACGCCTGGTCACTTGCCTATCGATCGTCGATCGACCGACCAAGCGACCGAAGGCCTACTGCCCATTTCGAGCATCATTCGGTCGACCAAAATGCCTTCTCCATCTGTATCTCGACCGAACCTGAGCAGGGCAGACTGCTTGGTTAGGCTAGATTTTCTGCTTGTTTGCTCATTTCTAAGTTCTATCTTCGCTAAGTCTACTTATATAACATTTACTAACTTTAACTTTAAAACATAAATGTTATATAAGGATTCAATAAAAATATCTAAAAAATCAAAATCCTTAAGAATCAAAATCTAACTTTTGGTGGGTCTAGTAAAAATTTCTGAAAAACGAAAATTTTCTAATCTTTCGGGTCAAGTATGGGTATGCTAAAGGCTTCCAAAAAATCCTTAAAAATATCTCATTTACTAGTTTTTACCTAAGGAACAATTACCGGTATTTTTGGTGCCACGAAAATATCTAGGTCATATAGCCCTCCAAGGAGCTCCCTAGGCTTAGTGAATTCCAGGGTCATTTTCTAATTTGCCAATTTTTCATGTTTTGTGATTCGGGTTTGGTTTTTGGATTCTTATGCAACATTATGAGGATTTACAACATAAACTAGACACCCTAGACCTAAACTTTAACTTTCTGAAGAATCCCGAGCGTCCTTGCCGATTTCTCTAATTTCTTCGATTTTTCCGATCGCGCTAACCGACTTAGAACCTGAAAGTATTTCTCAATGAAATATTACTTCCATGTTTGTTATCATCAAAACCAAGATTAAGACCAAGTTTGAAAATCTTAGGCCAACATCAATTACTTGCAACACAGGGTTATCTTAGTACCTACCAATGAAATAGTTCAAAAGATGAATAATTTTATGTTGTATTTGGTTCTGAGTGAAATGAAGATTTATCTCAGCTTTGATAGCCCTTGTTCATCGGATGGTGGTAGTGATTCAATTAATGACATTTATATGCTTAAATTTTTGAACTCCATTTCATGTTATGGTCTTCTGAACCATGAATTGAAGCTCAAACATGATGTTCTTGTCATGCTTTTGAGAAACATAGATCAATCTTAAGGTCTATGCAATGAGGCTTGACTTGAGATAATTCGAATAGATCAACATGTGTTGAAAGTAAAAATAATATCAAGACTAATATTGACACCATCAGATATAAAAGTTCCTTTTAAATTTCAACGGAGACAGTTTCCGATATATGTTTGTTTCGCTATGACTATAAATAAGAGCCAAGGTCAAAGTCTTAAACACATTGGAGTATATCTAGAAACATGTGTCCTCTCATGGTCAACTATATATTGCTATTTCTAGAGTAACCAGCAATCATTGTTTGAAATTTCTTATACATGACAACGATGACAATTAAACAAATAGCACAACAAATGTTATTTACAATGAAGACTTTCATAATGTACAATAAATAAGTTATTTTCATTTTTTTGAGATGTTAATTTACAATAAAGTCTTTCATAGTCTATATTTTATCTTTAGTTATATTTTAATTTACAATAAAATGTCATTTTTCTTGTGTAAATAATTTAATACCTAATATGTTGATATATAATTCAATATTATTGTTATACAAAATCATTTAAAATATTTTTCTTTTATTTATTTTTAAAATTTTATTACATTCTAAAATATAATTTCCAAAACATATTATATTTCTAAATCTGTACATATGGAATAAATGTTGATATCTAGTTCAATATTTTTTTAGTATATATAATTTTCATTCAAAAAAGTAGATAAAATTACTTTTACTCTATAATTAAATTTATAAATACATACAACTAATTAATTTATTCTTATTCAAGTAATTTTTATAGCATAATTATTTTAGTATACATAATTTTTTTAGTATATATAATTTACTCTAGCGTACGTAGTACGTGTGTCATACTAGTTATATCAAAGTAAATCTATTCATTTTCATTGAATTATTTGTATTGATAGTTATTTTCTTTTCTCAACATGCTACTTAATATAGTTTCAACATCTAATTTAATGATTTTTTTTACTTTTCCAAAGTGATATTATAATTTAGAAAAAATTTAAAAAGATATATGATTATAGATTTGATTTTTTTTTAAAAAAAAATCCAAATTATTCTTTATTTATTTCTAACTTAAGTTCAAAACTTTTTTGCATTAATTTGTAAGCTAAGTTCAAATTTATCTCCATTAATTTTTTGCTTTAAAACTCTCATGTTGATTTCATTCCTAATACATCTTTATCATCCACGCTCATATTATTAAGTGGCGTAGACTTCTATGGTTTAGTTATTTAATATATGATTGAATAATTAGTTTCCTCATTAAGTACTCAAGAAATTTTTCGGAAAATGAATAAAAAAATATTGTATACTTCATTCATGATTGTGATTTTTATTTAATTGGGGACCCAAATATGAAAAATAATGGATTTTATTTATAATCTATATTAATTATATAATACATCTTCATGGTGAATAAGATTTATTTTTGCAACATTAATTATGTATTCAAATTATTTTTTACTCCAAATATAGTACTAATGCACCAAAGACCATACGTAGTTGTAATTTTGTCAATCTTTTACTAGTTTCTTAATTGTAATATCCTAGATTTTTAATTATATCATTTTCCTTTATGGTTGTATTTGCCAGCCTAGCGGACAAGATCGAGGTTGAGCCGAGTCGACTCATGCTCCGGTGCGAGTTTGCGAACTCGGGTAAGTAAAAAAATGAGTCATGTAATTTTTGCTTGTGTAGATTAATTCATTTAAATTTTATGTTGTGTATGCATGATGGGTGTGCATGTATTGGATGGTTATATGGAGAATAAGATTAATTAAGTTAATTTAAGTTAGCGGGTTCGGGTTCGGGTTTGGCTTGAGGCGGATGCAGGTTGGATAAAGGATTTAGAGGGGTTAGGGTTGAGGAGGGAGTATAAAACCCCCTCCCCTTGGCTTGTGGCTCCCTAATTGGAGCCACCCAAGCATTAGATGAAGGGAGCAGCCGCTAGCCGCCCCCTTCCTCTCTCCCTCTCTCTTGCGAGCTGCCACGCTCAAGCCCAGCCGCCAAGCTTCTTCCCTTCCCTCTCCTTCTCTCTTCCTTCCTTTGGAGCCAAGCCGAGAGGAGCCAGCCGAAGCCAGCCCCTCTCTCTTCCTCTCTCCCTCTCTCCAAGCCGGCGACTTGGAGTGAGCCGCCGCCCCTCTTTCCCCTCCTTTGAGTCGAGCCGCCATCATTTGAAGCTGGATCCGATGGCCGTCATCCGAGATTTCTCCTTTATTCATCCTTCCTAATTAGGTGAGTGGTTTTACCCCTCCTCCTCGGGTTTCTTCGAGTTCTTGAAGCCAATCTTGAAGGCTATTGAAATCTTGATTTGTTTTCCGACATTTTCTCGAATTCTCGATGTTCTTTTTGTGTGCCGTGGTTGAGGAGACGCTAAACCCTCCCCTATGGGGCTCGGCATCCCTAGGTTTACCCTAGGGGTGCTCGGCCAAGGGTGGGGTAAGGGTGCCCACAAGGTGTTCGATGAAATGTCCAAGTGAGAGTTTGTGGTTATTTTGTAGTTTATGTTTTAAATTGGTGGTTAAAATGAGTTCTTATATGTTCAAGCATGCTTAATATTTAATCTGTGATTTTTGGAGAAAATCATGTTTTGTGAAAATTAGGATCTTAATGTTGATGCCATGAGAGTTTTTGCAAGATAGGTTCTTGATTTAAATGTTTGATCTTAAGGATGGTTCTTGATTAAAGATGATGGTAGTGCTTGATAATCTTGGTTAAAAATATGGTTTATATGAGATTTATCTGAATATTATGATTCTGATATCTTTGTAAATTAAGGATGTAATTTCTGTGAATTTTCGGAATTATTTTTCATGACATGCTGAAAATTCAATGTTGCTGGAATTTTATGCTGAGATGATGAATCTGTGCTATTTTTGTAATGCTTACTGTGGTGCTTGTATTTCTCTGAACATAGTCGTGTAACCTATCGTTTCGACCAGAAAATATAGTTTGAAAATATAGGACATACACTGGAGACCAGATTCGGATTACATACATAAGTTTCGGGCAGAATAGTAAGCTAAAACAAAACACTAATTGTGGTGAACTAAATTTTAATTGCATAATTAGAATTAGGTAAAAGGGTCAGCATAATCTATTATAAATCTACATGAGAAGTTTATGCATGAAATAAAATCACACGAGTTTATGATATTACGGGTTTAGGAGTTGGGATCGGGTATTGGAGTATTGAGACACTTTCCAATAGGAACAACCATGAGACACCGTACGAAAGACTTGGCTTAGGTAATGGGGAGAGGCTAGTCGAGGAGCCGAATTGCGGTCTTAGCCCAGGAGGTTGGATGGCTAATTCCCAACCTGCAGAACAAGTTCGGAGGGTATTTCCCGATTGTTCTGGTTGGCCTCGTGGGATAAGTTCGGAGGACCTCATGGGATAAGTTCAATGGTTTTAATGAATAAATTCGGAGGGTCTTTTCCGATTATTCCTGTGATATCCTTAAAGAGTAAGCTCGGGGGGTCTACCCGATTACTCCTATGATATCTTAAAGGGGCAAGTTCGAATGGGCGAATCCTGATTGTCCCTACGCATCTCATGGAGCAAGTTCGGAGGGCTTTTCCCGATTTCTACCGAGTTTCTTTGTACTAGGATAAGTTCGGAGGGCCTTCCCGATTATCCTAGTATGTGTTGTTGCCTTAGGGCATGGTAGGCTTAGGCCTGTTGTTCTTCACCGTTTGGGTGTTGGCTGCCTTCGGACAGGTGGTGGCCAGATTGCCTATTAGCAGGTCACTCCCTTGTGACTTTTTCCTGATTGAGTCAAGAGTTTTACCTTGTGCATCTTATCTGTGATGTTTGTTTTTTGTGAGGGTTGGTAGAATTGCTCACTGAGTTCTTTGAACTCACCCGTTGTCGTTGTTTTGTTTTGGAGAGCCTGACCGGTGAGGTGGGCTGGAGCACTTGGCGTAGCTAGAGGGCAGAGGAATCACATGATCTCATAGCAGTCCTAGTTAGGGGTCGTAGTCGAGTATGTAGTAGGTTGTCATGCATTGTTGGTTTGGTATTTGGAGTTGTAGTCCCATGCAGACATTCATATTTTTATTCAGTCTTTTATTTGTTAAAAGAATTGTTGCTCTTCGATTTATTTATTTCCGCACTTGAGCTATTTATTTAAAACCTTGCTGTTTTGAAATGAAAATCTATTTTGGTTCTATTTATTCCGCTATTTTATGAGTTGGCATGTGCATGGATTAGGCTGCGGGGTATAGTCACGTACACTATGGCCGGTCACGTGACCCTGAACTTGGGGCGTGACATTAATTTTTTTCAAATAGGACAAGACAACCCTCGCATCATGGTAGAGCCGTCTTTGAGCAATTGAGATGAAAGAATTCGCTATTAATAGTACAAGAGCTTTAATTATTTTTATTTTGAAGAGTTTAGTAGTATTTTCAAAATATAAAAATAGATGAAGAAATTTATATTATTTATTAGTTGTGATTTTACTTAAAAATTTGAAGTTGAAGGGTTAAAATAATAATGATTAGATTCTTAATATTGTAAATTGGATCTGTCAATTAAATCTCTGCATCCTTCCTATATGTGTTGTATTATTTTGAAAGGAAATTATCCATTCCTCTGCAACTTTTTCCCTCCTAAATTTCTCATACTCTCTCTTAATTCTTTACCTTTGTTTTTACCCCACTTATATTTTCATTTTTATATGCTTAATTTCTAAATTTTCAACTTTAATTTCCACATGTAACTACTTTAATTTCTCTCCAATTTAATTTTCAAAATTAATTCTCACATTAAATTAATTTCGAATTTTATTAATGGTGAATTTTATTTTCCCTTCAACTAATCTTGCTTAACTTTTACATTTACAAATTAAATTAATTACAATTTTAAAATTAATTTCCATATCAAATTAATTTTGAATTTTATTTTCCATTCAATTAATCATGCTTAATTTTTAAAATTTTTAAATTTAATTAATTACAAATGTTGGCAATTATTTATGAAATTTTGATTAAAAAAAAACAAATTAAATCTTAGTTTCAAATTTTATTATGCCTACTTAATTAAACATGCTTAATTTTGAATTTTATTAATTTTCATTTGGTTATAATCAAATTAATTATGTCACCTTAATTATGTTAAATTTTGAAATTTATTTTTCATCCATAATTATGTACGATTAATTGAAATTTTTTCGAGCATTAAATTAAAGAGGTTTATGCTTAAATTCCAAATTTTCAATTATATTTAATTTTTTTTATTAAAAGTAGAAATTTCATTCCATTAAGGAAGAGAAAACAAACGGACCTACGCCCATGTCAGCAAAAGAGCCATACGATATAGGCATCAATAAACTAGATGCAAACAGGATCTTGTGGAAGCCATGCAAGAGACGACTATTGCGATGGAGGATTCCGGGTATGGTTCATTTCACTTGTAGCGTTGAGGGAGAAAGCTTGTCAAAGCACCGTGTCTGCACTCGTCGTCCAGTTTTCAAACAGACATTTGTTTTGGAGATTGCAGAGGTTCCAAAGGATACATGCCAGGACCTCCATTCCTTGGCGATTTTGCTGAAGCTTGCTGCGGGAGTTTAACCACCACACATGGAAGATGCTACTAGGAGGGCGAGGAGCAAACTTCAACCCGGAACGCTGCCACACCTCATTAGCAATCCGACAGTGAAGGAAGAGATGAGTGGCCCCTTCAGACGCCGTATTGCAGAGGGAGCATAGGTTGTCTTGAATGGGGATGTATTTTCTACACAATGAGTCCTTTAGTAGGAGACAATTGTGTAGGAGATGCCAAGAGAAGAACTTAATCTTCAAGGGGAGCTTCAATTCCCAAACACTATTCCACGGGAAATCTGGCGAATTCAAAGAGGCTAGGTATCTTGTTGGAGAAAGGTTTCTCGCTAATGTATACCCAGAAACCACTGTATAGTGGCTGGACTTGCAGTAGTGCCAAGTCCAAGAGTCACGGCCGACATAAATGGGAATGTTGAAGATTTCCTTGGAGAGAGGCAAAGGGAACTAGGATCGAACCAAAGGAGCGTTCCACATCCTTGTCTCCTTGTCGAAAAATTCTGAAACCAAAGTCACCTGCGATGCTTCCGGCGAGGGACCTAGCATGGTGAAGTGCAGCTCAACGGGAAGCTAGGGAGAGTTAACTATTTTCACCGTTGATAAGGTGCTGATCCGGAGAGGTGAATCCCAGCGAAGAACATCTCTACCTTTAAGCACGCTGCGCCAACCCCATGAGGAATTATTTTTTGCCTCCGCATTGAAGAAATCAATGTATGGGAAGTACTTGCCCTTCCATGTTTGTCCCAGTAGTGAGTCCAGCCTCGTAAGTAATCTCCATCCATGCTTGGCAAGCAAAGAAAGGTTCATACGACGACATTCTTTGAACCCAAGGCCATCTTCCACGAAGCACTCGCAAAGTTTTTCCAATTTCATCCCGTGGAGTCCACTTTTGTCGTGCTCCGACGACCACCAAAAATTACTACAGGTTTGGTTGATTTCTTTGCATAGGGAGTCCGAAATGAAGAAGCAAGACATAGTGTAGTTCGGGATGGTCGCCAAAACCGCTTTGATAAGTATAGTTTTATCGACGCAGGAAAGGAATCTAGCCGACCAGCTTTCCATTTTCCAACGAATCTTGGCTAGTATAAATTCAAACATACTTTTCTTTGATCTGTTCATAAGAGAGGGAAGACCGAGATATTTATCTTGGCTGCCAATGTGAGCAATGTAAAGAAATGAGCTTACAAAATGTCGGAGATGCTGAGGGGAGTTTGAGGAGAAGAAAATGGTCGACTTCTGCTGATTGATTTGTTGGCGCTGATATCTTCGAACTCCTTGAGAGAATCCTTTATGCATTGAGCATGATGCAGATCCGCATTGCTGAAGATGACCACATCGTCCGTGAAGAAAAGGGACGTGAGTTCAAGGCAATGTCGGCCAACTGTGATGCCTTGACAACTTGCTTCGGAGAATTTGAGTTTAAGAATATGCGTGAGGCCTTCCATGCATGGCAAGAAAAGAAAAGGCGATAAGGGATCGCCCTGTCGGAGACCCCGACCATGTTTGAAGTAGCCAAATTTGCTGCCTGATAAGCTTATCGAGTAGGAAATGGTAGTGATGCATTGCATGATGATGGAGGTGAAGTCATCTGAGAATCCCAAGGCCTGCATGATGGCGGCAATGAAGCTCCACTCTACCTTATCATATGCGCCGCTCATATCAATTTTGAGGGCCATCTCGTTGGAAAAATGTTTTTAGAGATTAGGCGGCCTTACACAAACACACTTTGGTTAGGGGAGATTATCATCTCCATCAAAGGCTGCAACCTATGAACCAGTATCTTGGAACTGATCTTGTATATCACATTACACAA
The DNA here is from genome assembly GCA_034359265.1 of Canna indica. Taxonomy (NCBI): domain Eukaryota; kingdom Viridiplantae; phylum Streptophyta; class Magnoliopsida; order Zingiberales; family Cannaceae; genus Canna; species Canna indica. Next base: position 38,789,394 of record CP136891.1, read on the forward strand.
GCTTAACGGCCGAAGGTGGGACATATTCGTTACCGTTTGGCCTTTGGGTATAAGAGTAATAGATGTGTCATTTAAGGATCTGAAAATTTATTGGCCTACGGTTTTCAACCTTGGTCTTAATCTTGGTTTTGATGATAACAAACATGGAACTAATGTTTCATTGAGAAATATTTTCAGGTTCCATATCGGTTAGCACTCGATGTCCTCGATCGGAAATACCAGAAGAAATCAAAAAATCAGAAGGACATTGGTCGACGCGTTCGGGTTCGTCATAGAGGTTTCTTGAAGTTCGACGTGTGCACCAAAGACATCTTGGGCGAGTCTAAAGAACACATGGAAAGCTCTCCAAGTTGACGCACGTTGAAGCCCGAAACCCAAAAATAAAGCGCGCAAGAAGAAGGCTGAAAAAATCAATCTTAGTCCAGGTCCGGTCGACCGAATGTGGTCAAAAATTGGCAGTAGCCAATTCGGTTGACCCCCCCCCCCCCCCTCTAGTGTGGCCATTTCACCAATATTCAGTATCAGAGCAGGTCGTGGATTGAGATTTCACCATCTCGTCTACATCTTGCCTCGATCCGGAAAATGGCACTAGAGAGTATAGCATTTGCACCACCTAGGTTTGATGAATAAAATTTTGGTGTTTGGAAGAGTAGGATGTATACATTTCTTAAAACACAAAGATTGGATCTATGGTGCATGCTAAATAATGAATATATTGAGCCCACCATTGATATTAATGATTGGACTCAAGAACAAGTTAGATTGTTTGAATTGAATGCTAAAACAACGCACTTTCTATATTATTCATTCTCAAATGATATACTTGAAAAAATTATATATTTGTTCATCCGCATTCGATATTTGGACTTGTTTAAACATGCTTTATGATTATGCAAAAACTGAGGAGCTTATTACTTTAAATGAAGGAGGTGTTGACAATTGTAATACCTCTAGTCCTAATGAAGTTTTGATGCCGAAAGCTCATTTAGTCAAAGGAACACCAAAAATCGGAAAAAAAAACTTAGGTGCTTCCTTTGCCAAGAGAAGGGACACAAGAAGAAGAATTGTCCACTCTTGAAGAAGAAATCCAAAAAGAAGAATTGTGCTTTCTCATCCACATCCAAATCAAGTGAAGCCACTTCTAGACATGATGATGAAGCTACATCAAATTTTTGCCTCATGGGTCTTTGAGATGAGGTATATTCTCCATCTTCTAGTCATGTTCAAAATGTTAATGATAGTGATTCTAGTAGCTCAAAATCCCTTGATATGTCATACGAAGAACTACTAGAAGAATGTAAAAAGATGTATGACTTGCTCATGAAAAAGAATAAGGAAAACAGGAAATTAAAGAAGGAAAATTTAAGGCTTAGTTCTCATGTGCATGAATTAGAAAATGATAAATTGAATACTAGCTCTTTTGATTCTTGTCATGATGTTTTAAAACTTGAAATTAAGGACTTGAAACATAGAAATGAAGAATTAGAAATTGAAAATGATGATTTATTAATTAAGATTTCAAAAATTAGAAATGAAAATGAGAATACGAAAAACAATGTGAATCTCAATGGTAAGGATTGTACAAATGATTTTAAATTTGAGCATGATATTTTGAGAAATCAAAATTGCTTGTTAAAATCTCAAATACAAGTTTTACAAAAATCCATTAATGACTTAAAAAATGAGGTTGTTTTCTTGAGTAGGAAAACTAGTAATTTATCACATGCTTCATCTTTGAGAAATCCTAGGAAGAAAAATGTTTCATCTAAGAATGCTCATACTCATCATCTTTCTCATGCCAAGCATTCTAACTTTAGACCACATGTTCATAAGAATCGTAAAAAGAAAGAATTTCATGGTCATTATTTTTGTTGTGGTGTTTACAGGCATACTATATATGATTGCGCATTTAAGATGAACCCAAGTGGTGTTAAGACACTTTGGGTAGCTAAGCCCTGTAACCCCCAAGGACCCAAGCCATTTGGGTACTAAAGGTCTCATCTTCTATTGTAGGGGGAGCTACCACACATGAATTAGATGAAGTTGGTTGATTGAAGTTGCTTGAGGGCTTGAAGGATACATCACTTCAAGGTTGCAACTTCAAGTCATCATGATGCCATATGAATTAAAATTGACAGATAAGTAAACTTGGTATCATCTCCTTTACTTTATTTGAATTCATTTGAGTTGGAGTTTTATGATATTTGATTGTTTTGAGCTGATCTTATCCGCTCTTAATACGGTTTTATTAAAATGGTTTTTGATTTTTGGTTTCTCGGTCTCTTCAGAGACCTATGTAGCCTATAATAGGCTCATGCGACCATGCGGTTCTAAGTCGTAGGCTCATTGTGGTCTTTCGGTTTTCAACCAATAGGAAGGGTTGGAGATCTTATTCTTCAAATATTATATATTTTGAGATCTCTTGATTCATTTTGTTATCATGAATGATTTATTTGAAAATGAATCTATGCTATTTAGTGAAGTTGAACTTGGAAAATGTTACTTGTTTTTTCAATTCGTTATTTAGTTTGATCGCTTGCATATAGCTTTGATTTCATTTTCTACTAATGAAGTGTACTTGCAAGTCATTAAAAATGGAAGGCTATTTTGAAGAAAAATGGAAAAGTTTGGAAAAATTCTCAAGAATGAGGTATGAATTTGATTTTGCAAATATCATAGTATAATACTTGAATACTTATGCTTAAATAATTTCTCTATGCTCATGATTGATTATGCATGATAAATACTTGAACTTTCATGAATAGGAAAAATCTTGATAACTTAGCTCATTTTATGATATCATGATATTTATGAAATCGGACTAGGTTGAAATTTTTCTTTAGAGACTTCATTTTAAGTTAAAAATTGGATGAACATGTTTAGGTGTGTTAATGATTAGTTGCCATGTGCTTAAAAGTGAAAATTCGTGATAAATTGAGCAAAATGATAACTAGTTCACTTTAGATAACTTAAACGTGAAAAAGTTTGACCCAAGTCAACAAATCGACTTGGACATTTCATTTTAAGGCCAAACTTGACTCACATACTTAGATTCATTCATGTTAGATGTCCAAGTGTCTAAGCTAGAGAATACATGAGTAGATAGCAAATTTTGATACTTAGCCATTTTCATGTTTTCATTTTGAATGAAATCGTGCTATGTTCACAATTTGATCAAATGACATTAGTTTCACTTCAAACTTGATATACATGCTTTACATGACCATATCTTGGTATTTGAAAGTTTGAATGAAATCTAAAAATGTCATGAAAAAGAACTGATATTCACGAAAATATCCATACTTTAGTGCATACATGATTCCTAGTTTTGGATTCTATCTATTATTCTTTGTTATCATGTATTGATTAGTCTCAAAATTGATATGATGTTTTCATCCCTTGATTTGGTTGACTTTGGCTTTCATAAAGAATATTTTCTAGTCTCAACCTTGATGTTAATTGACTTTTCTAGCCTTTTTTGAATGATGTCAAAAGGGGGAGAAAAATATAAGTAAAGAGAAAGAAAATATAGGAAAATCATGTATATAGATAGGGGGAGTTCCATTATGTAGATATGCATGTTGATAGGGGGAGAAATCCCATGTTTGATATTCTTTGTGCTTAAATGATATATTTTCTTATGGATTTTGTCATCATCAAAAAGGGGAGATTATTGGCCTAAGGTTTTCAACCTTAGTCTTAATCTCGATTTTAATGATAACAAACATGGAACCAATGTTTCATTGAGAAATATTTTCAGGTTCCATATCGGTTAGCACTCGATGTCCCTGATCGGAAATATCAGAAAAAATCAAAAAATCGAAAAGACATTGGTCGACGCGTTCGGGTTCATCGCGGAGGTTTCTCGAAGTTCGACGTGTGCACCAAAGACGTCTTGGACGAGTCTAAAGAACACAAGGAAAGCTCTCCAAGTTGATGCACGTTGAAGGCCGGAACCCAAAAACGAAGCGCGCAAGAAGAAGGCTGAAAAAATCAAGCTCAGCCCAAGTTCGGTCGACGGGTCGGTCGACTGAATGTGGTCAAAATTTGGTAGTAGCCTATTCGGTTGACCCGTTGGTCGACCAAAGTTTGCCAGGAAGCAGTAGAAAGCCTTCGGTCGCTCGGTGGTCGCTCAGTTGGTCAATCGACGATCGATCGGCAAGCGACCGGCGGTCGGTAACGGGTAAAAAACTGCCTGTCGTTCTCTCTTCTCTTCATCGTCTATAAATACAAGACCATGAGAGCCTTCCTCCCTAGATCTATGATTCTATTGATCCATTCTTGATTAATCTAAAGTCTTTCTTGAGCCATTTCCATGCAAACTCTAGTTCTTATGGTACAACCTTGATTTTGCCTTCAAAGCTTTGATCGATTCATCATTGAGGCATCAAGAGGAACTAGGACTCATGTTTGGAGCTAAGTATTTGTTGTATTATTTATTTGATCCATTATTTGTGTATTTTATAGTTTATTTTCCTTGTATATCACTTGTGTAAACCTAGGTAGCTAGGTTTGATTGAGTTGGTGGTTGCCTTGTTGTTTAGGCTTAAATCCACCATTGTAAACCTAGTTTACTAGGATTAGTTGAGTTGTCCCTTAGGTTGAGGTGGGAGTGTAATACCCGGGGTTTCCTAATATAAAATTTCATTGGTGCAACCCATTGGATCAGGAACTAACCAGGCCGAGTCGCGAGATCTCCGCGAGTAGGAGGTATGAGTTAAATTTTAGACTCATGGTTAATTAATGCTTTTGAAATGTATATGTTGGGTTGACTCAAGTCGGGTTGAAATCAGGTTTGCGGATCGAGTCGGGGTCCAATCCGGGCTTAAGTGGAGACGAGTGAGGGTGTTATGTGAAGAAGGGCATAATTGTCAAAAAAAAAATGTGAGAAGAGAGAATTAATCCCTCACCCCAAGCCGTCGTGTGGCTGAAGACAAGTTGAGCCGCACGTAGCCCGAGGTGAGGAAGAGAGGAGAAGAGGAGAACTTGGGCGGCGCCGAATCTGCGTCGTCGTCGGGGAAATCAGGGTCATTTTTATCTCGTCCATCTTCTTCTCTAGTCGAGAGCCCGACCAGTGGGGTACGTCTTGGTGGCATGGTGCGACTGGAGGGTAGGCGTTGGCGCAGATCTCGTAGCAGGTAGTCATGTAGTCGTAGTCATGTCGAGTAGGCTTGTTGGACATGCACCGAGTAGTTTTGTTCTTGAAAACTTGTAACTGTTTTAGACTTTGAAACTTGAGTTGTTTCCTTTGAATTTGAAACCCTTTAAAACTGTTTTGATTTTTGAATAAACATTTGTGCCGCTCTTCCTTATTTCGTGTTGCCTTGATGTACAGTGTTTTCATGTATATTATTGTGTAGTGCATGTGGTAGGCTTCGGGGTACCGACACATACCCTGGCCGATCATGCGATCCTGAGTTGGGGCATGACAAAGTTGGTATCAGAGCTTCTGGTTAGGTCTTGACTACGATTAGGAATTGGGTACCGTATGAGGCATATGCTAGCATGTTGACATACGGTATAGTTATGCTACGAGATCAGGTGGCCACGACTGCACCTCAGCGGACCATGCAGTTAGTACTTTAAATTTCAGCTATAAGTTGTTAGTATTAATGGTAAAAAAATATATATGCAAGTGTGATGGAGACTCACAATGTTGCGTTGAGCGGCAGTAGTAGTAATTCCACCGAACTCTAGGGCCGAGTCCAAGGCCAAGGAAGAGGCCGAGGTCGGGGCCGGGGGCGGGGAAGAGAGCAGTCAGAGAAGGGGGTATAGGACCCCATAGTTGCTCAGCTGTAGACTCAGGTGGCTCAGTTGACCGAGGTGCTCCGCAGGGAGCAAGAGTTGAGGCAGTAGCAGCCACAACCGGTACCAGTGGTATCCGTAGTGCCAGAAGTGACTGAGCCAGTAGCACTGGTGGTCAGAGTCCCAGGGGCGCCCACCTATGCAGACTTCAATAAGCTTTGGCCGCCGGTATTCACCGGGACAGATAGGCAGGTAGAAGTCACCAATTTTCTATGTGACTGCTACGAGCTGTTTGTGGACTTGGGTGCTCATCTGAGTCAGCGGCTCACATGGTAAGCTTACAGCCCACGGGACCGGCAAAGAACTAGCTACACAAGTGGAGGGACCGTAGGACAGCAGATGTATCACCCCTTACTTGGGAGGAGTTCAGGGCGGCCGTAGTGGAGCAGTACTTACCACTGAGTGTCCGCGATAAGCGGGCAAGGGAGTTTGAGATGCTACGTCAGATGGGTGGTATTACTGGGTCAGACTACGAGATGGAGTTCACCAGGCTCTCTAAGTACCACCCAACCCTAGTGACTACTGAGACCGCTAGGGTCAAGAGGTTCATCGGGGGATTGAGACCCCAGATCAGTAGGCTCATCCATTATACTGAGAACACCACATTTTCTCGGGTAGTGGATGAGGCACTGAGGAAGGAAGCGTTGGTGTCGTTCGAGAAATTTGATGGACCCACGAAGAAGAAGTTTTGACCTCAGGGGGTAGGGGGCAGGCCTTGGCACTCTGAGGGGACTGTTGCCGCTACAGACCACTAGGCGAGCCAGGGACACAATAGTAGCCGGGGCTGTGGATGCGCAGGGTCAGGGACAGCGCGACAAGGAGAGTCCGAGGATGCCACTCAGAAGTCAGAAATGCCACACTGTGGTCGCTGTAACAAAAAGCACTGGAGGACTTGCTATGGCCACACAGATGCATGTTTTAGATGTGGGAAGGTTGGACACTTTAGGAAAGATTGTCCGGACAGAGGTGGCCAAAGAACTGAGCAGTCGAAAGGAAAAGCTCCAATGCTACTTGGGTCAATAGCTCAGAAGGGTCCAATGCAGAGCAGGGGGCCACAGGCCAGTCACTCTAAGAGACCATCTGCCCGAGTTTACTCCATGAACTGTGATGGGCAAAGGCATCTAAGGCAATGGTGACAGGTATTATTTTAGTTAGTTCATCCGCAGCTTATGTATTATTTGGTCCGGGTGCCACGCACTCATTTGTATCCACTAAGTTTGCTGCTGAGTCACCTGTAGCACCTTCTTTGCTTAATGTGTCGTATGAGGTGTCGACGCCTAAGGGCGATACAGTAATAGCTGGAACAATTTTTCGCGACTGCGAAGTGCTCATAAGTGGGCATGAATTGAGAGCAGAGTTGACACTTCTTCCAATGCTTGGACTAGATGTCATACTCGACATGGATTGGTTGGCGTATCACTTTGCATCAATGGATTGTAGGGCTAAGACTGTTATTTTTAGGATTCCCGAGTTGCCACAGTTCATCTTCCAAGGAGACGAAAGAGGTGAGCCTATTGGAGTCATTTTAGCCCTTAAGTTACTAGTGGGCGGTTGTCAGTCTATCTTGGCCTTAGTATCAGTGGCCGAGGAGGATAGAGACATGGTGGGTAACGTCAAAGGAACACCGGTGGTTTGTGAGTTCTCGAACGTCTTTCTCGAGGAGTTACCGAGTCTACCGTCAAGAAGGGAGATAGAGTTCTGCATTGAATTGCAGCCTGGGGTGAAGCCAATCTCCATTCCACCCTATAGGATAATGTCGGCCAAACTCAGGGAGTTAAAAGCGCAGTTGCAAGAGTTGATGGACTTGGGCTTCATCCAGCCGAGCGTATCACCGTGGGGTGCTCCGGTACTCTTCGTGAAGAAGAAGGACGGGTCCATGCGCATGTGCACCGGCTCTAGGCAGCTTAACAAGGTGATAATCAAGAATCGTTACCCACTGCCAAGGATAGATCACCTGTTCGACCAACTGCAAGGGGCACAATGGTTTTCAAAGATTGATTTGAGGTCTCGACATAGATGTGCTTTCGGGGGCTTATTGAGTTGTTTGTTGGCTTCACGGTTCAAGCGTTGAGTCGAGGACGATACCTACTATTCTTTTCCTTCCGAGATAGAGAACCAACTCAAAAGCCCTTTTGGGTTCATGGTTTGACAGCCCTGAAAGTTGAATTTCCAGCATGGTTCGCAAGACGCATTTTAGGGGGAAACATAACACGATTAGCGCAGTTTCTGGTTCTGTTTTTCCCTTTTGTTTTGCTTATTCAATAAAATGCATGAAATGATGATTATGGACTAGCCATACACTACTAGAATATTGGCTATCAACCACGGGGCTCACTGACGGCCGTCTAGGCGGTCAAAACAATTCACGGCTTTTCGACGATCGCAGTGGCTATGGCTGATGTAACCAAATAAGCCGCGGCTCGCATACGACTGCCTAAGGCTATCGCTCATAACTGATGGCATGCATGGGACACGAAATAAAATAACATTGTAGCGATGGCCTAGCGGGGGCACCGAGCATTTGGTGATATAAAATATATCATTAGCCACCACTAGCATTGGTCGTCGCTTATTAATTGTCGGCACGAACGCGACGCGAAAATAAAAAACCCATCACCGACAGATTAGTGTGGGCCTCAGCGGCCGTCGGTGATATAATTTGAAGGCATCCACGGTTTACCGACGGCTCTCGAGCCATCGATGATAAACCTTTTACTTGCGCTCGCGCCCGACCCTTCCTCTTATGGTTCTCTTCTTCTCTCCTCGCTGGTGTCGCCGCTGCCGTCGCCCGTTGCTGCGCCTCACCACCACCGGTGTTTCGACCCTCCGCCGACCGTCGCCCCTTCTTCTCAGTAAGGTATTTTCCTCCACCCCCCATCACCCCGTCTCCCCTTTTGAGTCGACCCCTTGTAGATTAGTTAAGTTTTTTTTACTATTATATTAAATTTACGTTAGTTTTAGAGTTAGTTAATCAAGGGTAGGATAAATATTAGGGTTAATTTTAGTTGGGTGTAATTACAATTTTAAAATCAACTAGTTTGGACTCGCGCATGCCGGAATTGTCCACTTTGGACTCGCACATGCCAGAATCGTCCACTTTGGACTCGCGCGCACCGGAATCGTCCACTAAGGCTCGCACTCGCCGGAATTGTCCACTTTGGACTCACGCGGAATCGTCTACTATGGACTCGCACCGGCATCCATAAATTTAGAAAGTAATCAAGACGAGTTGAAACGTTTCAGGTACGCATCGACGAGTCAAGTTTTAATTTTGCAAAACCTTAGATCCGATCGGGGGTTGTATGTTCGTGTAAACGAAGTAAATGATCTTTTATACGACGTACAACCCTTGAATTATCCCTAATTGGACAATTTGGAAACATAGTTATTTATTGCACTTAGTTTATTTCTTTTAGTCATTATTCATTTTTAAATTTTGGTTTGAATCTCCCTTGTTCTTCGATACGCGCCCAAATGATATGCGTATTCGGAGAACTGTAGGGAGATGCTGCCGAAATTTAGAATGAAGTTACTGACTAAAAGAAATAATAAGTGCAATATAAATAACATGAATCCCGAATGGAATAGGACCATCCTACCTAAGGAGATTACCTAAAGATATTGCCAACTTTTTGACAAAACATGTTGGGTGATCGAAGTTGGATGTACCGACGAATTCATCGTGGAGCTATAATGGACGAATTTTGAGTACACGTAACTTACTTTTTAAATTTTGCCTACTCGAATAAAAAATTCCTTAGTGGTGATAAAATTCGATGTCCGTGCCGAAAATGTTCGAACATAAGATTTTTGGATTGGGAAACTGTCACAATGCATCTGTATACAAAAGGATTCATACCAAGATATTTTGTATGGAATTGTCATGGGGAGTCACGTAAAGTCAGGACATCGAGCAATCTCGTTGTCCAAACTCACAGCAAATCCTCTACTGTGGTTGTGTCTTCTTCTGTTCCACCTAATCCTTATAAAATAATGATTTTGGATAGTCTTAGCGGACAATTCCATTTAAATGACAATGTTGAGTCAGTGACTGAGACGGTACAACTACCACATACTACGACGGTTGAAGTCACTAAAGAACAACCTGCGATACATATTGAATTGGCGAATAAGGAGGCTGCAAAATTTTACAAGATGTTGAAAGCTGACGATAAACTTTTGTATGAGAATTGCTCTAAATATACAAGATTTTCGGCAATGATGCAACTCTTGAACATCAAGTCCGATTATAATATCAACGCGGTTCGTTTGATCGGATTGCAGGCTTTATCAATGGTATGTTACCTCCATATAACAAGTTTACAAGTGATAGGGGTATGAAAGTTCATGCAAATTATAAACTTGTCGAGGTCAATTACAAATCAAAATTGGCTTCAAATGAGCCATTTACATTGGCATCTCAAGCTGAACAAGTATATTATATGTATTATCTGTCTCAAAAGAAAGATATGGCAGATTGGTGTGTAGTTTGTAAGACTAAAGCCAAAGAAAAAATTGATCGGGTAGTTGGAGAGAATGAGCTAACATATGACTTCTATCAACAAGAGGATCCTTCCAAAGTTGAGCAAGTTAGTACAATACTTGAGGATGATGACCAGAGTTAGTTCAATTGGAAGTAGAATATGTTGATAACGGCGATAATGAAGTTGAGGAAGAAGGACAGAATGATGATGAGGGAGAGGAAGAAGAAGAATTTGAAGATTCCAATACAGAAGAATAAGAAGAAGAGTATTACACAGAAGATGATAATAACGATGACGAATAATTGTAAATGTGAAGTATCTCTTCAATTATTAAATGTATCTATTAATCTATTATATATATACTAATTATATTCATATTTGACAGCCATAGTTCGAGAAATGAGTGCTCGAGGAGGCAATCCTCGTAGGACTAATACCCCCCGACGATTACCACCTGCCACCCCTGTACCCACCGACCCTTCGCTTTCGACCATCATCGCCCCACCTCCGGCCACCATCTCCCCACCTGATCCGGCCACCATTCCCCCAGCTGATTTGGGCACCATTCCCCCAGCTGATCTGGGCACCATTCCCCTAGCTGATTTGGCCACCATCCCCTACCTCAGCCACCATCCCTTCAACCGATCCAGGCCCGTCGACATCGAGACATAGGCCACGCGGCCCTAATAGAATTCTCCCTTTGCCAGCCGAGGGAGAGTCGCGCAGATCAATTAGTGTGCACGGTAGAAGGTAAGTAAATGCATTAATTATCCCTTATAATTTATTTATAATTCAATATATCATAATATAGAATTGTACTATATTTGGTGCAGGTTTGAGCAGGAGGATGTCCCATGCACGATAGCAGGGATGATCTGAAAGTTTATGCACGGGGCGTGGCCTACATGGTCTCACGTGCCCCGTGAGCATATGGATTTACTATGGCGAGAGTTCTCAATAAGTATATTTATTAAATTAATGTTAATGTTAAATATCGATGGGCAATAATAAATTTATTTTTTTGCAGGCTCATTAAGGACCAGACTCCTTTTGTAGAGAGTGCGTGGGAGCGTGTTGCCCGCGCTCGCTACAACGGGCTACTTCAATAGGCCCATAAGACCACGATGAGATAGCTAGGGGCCACATAGATTGGGCAGACACGGGGACACGCCCCCGAGTGGATTCCTGGACCTGTGTGGGAACAACTTGTTGAGCGATGGGACACGCCTGAGTGGTAGGAGGTCTCTCGGACAGCGTCGAGAAGCCGCATGTCCGTGTTGGCCTAAGGTTTCCTACCTTGGTCATAATCTTGGTTTTGATGATAACAAACATGGAACTAATGTTTCATTGAGAAATATTTTCAGGTTCCATATCGGTTAAATATTAAATTAATATTTATTAAATTAATATTAATGTTAAATATTGATTGGGAGCGCGTTGCCCGCGCTCGCTACAACGGGCTGCTTTAGTAGGGCAGTAAGACCATGATGAGACAACTAGGGGGCCACACAGATTGGGGAAACTCGGGGACATGCCCCTGAGTGGATTCCTGGAGCTGTGAGGGACAAGCTTGTTGAGTGGTGGGACACGCCTGAGTGGCAGGAGGTCTCCCGGACAGCGTCGAGAAACCGTATGTATGGGTGGGGGGACGGCACGGGGGCGTGCCACACTGATGGCTTCGTGTCCTTTGTGGTGCATGAGCTTCGTATGGTATGTATAATTTCCTTACTTTTAATTAAAATATTACATATTTTGTATAATGATACTAATGTATTTGTTTTCTAATGTAAGATGCGAGTTGCGGAGGATGGCACCATCCAACGCCCCTCGCTGATGCAGGTGTTTGAGTGCACTCACTGTTGGCGACGAGGAGCGGGGGACTACGTCGATAGCAGGGCCTCGATCATCATGGTAGGTATTTATGTCTATTTGATTTACACAATTTTTATTTATACTTTATATATGTGCATTATTTAAAATATAAACGTGTGTAGGAGACATACACATGGACTATGATCTCGCCCGGACGCACGCCGGAGGAGTTTGACGCGGGTGCATGGGTTGAGGCCACAGGTGGCTGGGAGCACGGCCGTGTTTATGGCTTTGCAGGCAGTGTCCAAGCACGCACCGTGTTAGGGTCACTTGGCGCACCAACCCCTCCCGCTATAGGTGAGAGGCCCTCGACATCGCGGACGCAGGACCAGAGCCGGATAGCGGCCTTGGAGTCCGAGCTAACACAGTAGAGAGCGACGATAGAGGAGCAGACATAAGCGATGGAGGAGGAGAGACAAGCGATGGAGGAGCAGAGACACACGAATGACGAGTTGAGATAGATGATGCAGAACATGCAGACCCTCCTCACACAGATTGTATCTCACTCGGGCCTTCTACCAATGATGTCGCAGTTGTCCTCCACCTCGACCCAGTCGACGCTCCCCACTCAATCGTTATCGACTCCATTGCCTCCGCCGCAGTCGTGATATTTTTGTTTACTGTATTTTGTTTATATTTTGATACTTAGCCTCCGTTTGAGGCTTAGATACTTGATAGATGTTTATATTTTACATTTCTTATTTTGATACTTGTTTGCCTCCGATTTGAGGCTAGGTATCTAAGTCTCAAACAAAGACTAAGTATCTAAGCCTCTGTTTAGATACTTGTTGATAGAGGCTTAGATACTTAGCCTCAAACCGGAGGCAAACAAGTATCAAAATATGAAATATAAAGTATAAACATCTATCAAGTATCTAAGCCTCAAACGGAGGCTAAGTTTCAAAATATAAACAAAATACAATAAACAAAAATCTCACGACTGCAGCGAAGGCGGTGGAGTCAACAGCGATTGGGTTGGGAGCGTCGACTGGGTTGAGGAGGAGGACAGCTGCGACATCATCGGTTGAAGGCCCGAGTGAGATGCAATCTGAGTGAGGCGGGCCTGCATGTTCTGCATCATCCATCTCAACTCTTCATTCATGCGTCTCTGCTCCTCCATCGCATATCTCTGCTCCTCCATCGCCTATCTCTGCTCCTCTATCATCTCTCTCTACTGTATTAGCTCAGACTCCAAGACCGCTATCCGACTGTGGTCCTGCGTCCGCGATTTCGAGGGCCGCTCACCCGCAGCGGGAGGGGTCGATGCCCCAAGTGGCCCTAATAAGGCGCATGCATGGCCACTATCTGCAAAGCCATAAACATGGCCGTGCTCCTAGCCACCTACGGCCTTGACCCATGCACCCGCGTCAAACTCCTCTGGCGTGCCTCCGCGCTCGATAAAAGATCATATACTTCATTTACACGAACATAGGGGGTATAATGGATATATGGTTTTGCAAAATTAAAACTTGACTCGTCAAAGCGTACGTTAAACGTATCAACTCATCATGATTATTTTCTAAATTTGTGGACGCCAGTGCGAGTCCACAGTAGATGATTAGGTGCGAGTCCAAAGTGGACAATTCCGGCGCGAGTCCACAATGGATGATTCTGGCGCAAGTCTATAGTGGACAATTTCGGAGCGAGTCCAAACTGGACGATTCCGGCGCGCGCGAGTCCAATGTGGAAATTTCAAAATTATAATTACACCCAACTAAAATTAACCCTAACATTTATTCTACCCTTGATTAACTAACCCTAACATTAACAAATAACCCTAATTAACAAAACTAATTAATTGTCACACCCCAATAGGGTCGCGTGACCGGCCAGGGTATGTGTCAATACCTCGAAGCCTACCAGATACACTGACCAATCATATAAAGAAAACAACACTGAACCAACAAGAGAGTCATGAAATAAAACGACGACCAAGCTCTATTAAAGTCGAAACAGTTTTAAGTTTAAAGAAAACAACTCAACTTTTCAAGGAAACATTTCAAGTTTGAAAGCAGTAAATGTTTTACAAAGACCACTCAGTGCATGACCAACAAATCAAACAACACGACTACGACTACATGGATGCCTACTACGAGATCTGTGCCACCACCTACCCTCCAGCTGCACCATGCCACCAGGCCATACCTCACTAGTCGGGCTATGCAAAAAAAATAAAATAAAATAACAAATCGTGAGTTCACGAAGAACTGAGTGAGCGGTTCTACCGAACCTCCACCTAAATCCTCGGCAAGGTAACATATACAACAAAATGATACAGTTAAGGAATTTAAGTTAACCAATTTGCCAGGTCATATAAGTAAATAAACCGGCCTCTTTGGCCCTTATCAAACTCAATGTCATTCGGCCACTATAGGTCTTAACATATGTAAGGGGGTTCGGCCATTCCAGGCTCCCCCTCTCTACAAAACCTAGCCAGACCGACCCCCACAAATAAGCCCAATGAGGCATATATTAGGAAGCACAGACACTCCATGGAATTGTCATGTCCGCGTGTTCGACACGCCGCGGTGTCCGACACACGAAGACACTCGTCCGACACACGTGTCCCATGTCCAAGAGTGTTTTGACCAAAATTTTTTTTTGCCATGTCCTACACGTCCCGAAAAGTTTCGAATACGGCCGGACATGCTAATTTAGGAATATTTTGGGAGATGTCAATAGATATTGTGCCCCTGCTTTTAAAATGGGCTTAGAAATAGTAAGTATTGACATAAGAAATTATCTAGAATGTCTCATGTGTTTTGAAAGAGACTTGGAAAATACTAAAAATTGGTAGTTTGACATCAGTGAAAATGTCATGGTATTATTATAAATCTTGAACTTTATATATATATATGAATTGTGGATTTTTTTAAAAAAAAACTAATGTGTACATATATATATATTCATATATATATGCCGTGTCTGTGTCTTGTAAAATTTTGAAGTTGGTGTGTCCTCGTGTCCGTGTCTGTGTCGTGTCCCGTGTCCGTGTCGGTGTCGGTGCTTCATAGGGCAAATATCATGTAAACAATCAAATCACCGAGTCCGTCGATTAGGATGGCCACTAGTCTCAAGAACCCTCAGGATTAGGGATAGCTAGTGCCACCTAACTCGGGTCTACCGTCAGCGTGGCCCACTGACGAAATCCCAATACCCTCCGCCACTTGGGTCTAACACCTAGTGGGCCTGCTGGTGCAATCTCAAGACCCTAATCACACTGAGTCATGTGGTAGCCATTCGGCTAATAACACTCCTCAGTAGACTATTTCAATCACAATACACAATCAAGATTTTTTTAATAATTCCATTTTAGCTTTTCGGGCATTACCCATACCCGACCCTTCCCTCGGGTCGCACTAGCTGAACGCTAATGTTTGCTATCTTTCCCTAGGTATGAAACCTAGTTTTATGCACTTTATTTCTTAAGTGTAACTACTATTCATAAGCACGAAAATACCTACTTCTTAATTCATTTCAGCTTATGAAACATAGGAAAAATGTGGTCTACAATTACCAACAATAATAACCATATGAATACCAAAATAAGAGATTAAATTCAGCAATTAATTTTTAAATTTCAATAAGAAAACACTTATAGCATGACAATCTCAATCTACTACTACTAACAAATCATATATCGAGTGAGTAATCTATAGCATAAACAATGAAATAAAACTGTACATGTAAGCATGAACCAAGTCAAGCCCCTTTCCCCTCCTCACACCCACTCGGCCGAACCTAACCTAGGTTACTCATGCTCGGCCGAGATTAATCAGGGTGGAAGAAGAGGGTTTTTTAGGCCATGATCAAGAATAATCAAGCCACCAATCATGAAAAGAACTCAATCCGAGAGGTTACGACCACTCTAGGAAATTGGGGGAAAATTCGGCATGACCTTTCCCAATTTTTCTTCATGCGAACGACCCTAATCATCAAGGAAAACTTCGAGAAACTTCATAAAAATGACATTCACACACACTAGAATCGAATCTCGGAAGAAAACTCGGTGAACCGACGGAGTTATTCGAGAAATCGACAAATTCCTAGGACCTTGGGTCAGTGGATTGGTGCTCCCACCTGACTTTCACCAAGGGGATTTCTTTGGACCTTAACTTTTTGATTTGATGGTCAAGAGCTTCTACCAGCCTCTCCTCATACGAGATTGTTGAATCCACCTCAACCACAGAAGGTTCAATTACATGCGACTCATCTCTTACATACCGCTTGATCATTGACGCATGAAAAACTGTGTGAACTCTGCTTAGGCTACGGGGCAAGGCCAGCTCATAAGCCACAGCGCCCCTCCGCTAGAAAATAGGAAAAAGCCCAATGAATCTAGGGCTCAACTTTCACTTTTTCCCAAACTGAACCACCCCTTTAATGGGGGAGACCTTCAGGAACACCAGGTCGCCCTCTACGAACTCCAATTCTTTGGCCATCTTATTAGCATACATCTTCCGGCGACTCTGAGCCGCCAATAACCATTCTTTTATCAATTTCACCTTCTCTACCGCCTCCTCAACCAGATCAGGACCTACCATGAGAGTTTCTCCTACATCAAACTAGCCCACAGGTGATCTGCATCTCCGCCTATACAAGGCTTCGAAAGGTGTCATACCAATGCTATTGTGATAGCTATTGTTGTAGGCAAATTCAATCAATGACATGTGTTTCTCCCAATCGCCAGCCAGCTCCAGGACACACGCCCTTAGCATATCCTCCAGGGTTTGGATGGTTCTCTCTGAAAGTCCATCCGTTTGCGGATGGAAAGCTGTGCTGAACCGCACTTGAGTACACAAGGCCTCTTGGAAGGACTGCCAAAATCGAGCTATGAACTGGGTACCTCGATCTAATATGATCATCATTGGGGTACCGTGGTATGCCATAATCCTGTATAAAAATAGTCTGGTGTACTGCTCAACAGAAAAGGTCATTTTGACTGGGATGAAGTGCATGGTATTAGTCAACCAATCCACTACCACCCAATTGGAATCAAACCCTCCTCTTGACTTAGGCAGCCCGGTCACTAGGTCCATTGTGATCTTCTCCCACTTCCACTCGGGCACCTTGAGGTTCTGAAGTAGCCTCGCAAGTTTCAGATGTTCGGCCTTCACTTGCTGGCAAACCAAACACTTGGATACAAACTCTGCTACCTCTCTTTTCATTCCCTTCCACCAATAGTGCTGCCTTAAGTCTCTGTACATTTTGGTGGCCCCCGGATGCATGGTATAAGTGGAACAGTGGTCCTTTTCCAAAACTTGCCTGCGCACCTCGGCCATATCAGGCACCACGATCCGGTCTCTGAACCTTAGGGCACCCTTTGAGTCGGCCCTAAAACCATCATCTGCAACACCTCTCCGGACCAGATGCCCTATCACGGAACAAAATACGTCCTCCTCCTGCGTGTACGCAACATATCCACCAAGGTGGACTGTAGTCGCAGGTGTGCCACCAGGGTACCCGAATCTGATACAGATAGGACTGCTCCCCCATTCAGGCATAGTGCTAGTTCCCGAGCTAGTGGCAACCTTTTCCTCATCGTCAAATGGTCCAAGCTGCCAATGGACTTTTACTTAGAGCATCCGCCACTACATTGGCTTTCCCCTGGTGGTACATAATAGTGCAGTCATAGTCCTTTACGAGCTCCAGCCACCTTCTCTACCTTAACTTCAATTACTTTTGGCTGAGCAAGTACTGGAGGCTCTTGTGATCAGTATAAATTTCACAGGCCTCCCCGTACAAATAGTGGCGCTAGAGCTTCAGAGCAAAAACCACTGCTGCCAGTTCTAGGTCATGTGTCGGGTAGTTCTTCTCATGAACCTTTAGCTCGCGGGACACATAGGCTATGACTCTGCCAAATTGCATCAGAACACAACCCATGCCAACCAGAGAGGCATCTCAATAAACCATGAATCCCCCCATGCCTGAAGGTACAGGCAATACTAGTGCTGACGTCAAGCATTCTTTGAGCTTCTGAAAGCTCTCCTCACAATTGTCATCCCAAACAATTTTGACTAAATGCGGAAGCGATAAATAATAAAGCAATTAATACAAACAAACTATCAATGCTAACACAATTTTTTATAGTGGTTCGGCCCCAATGCCTACTCCACTACCTAAATTTCCAAACTAAGTTTTACTAGATTAATCTTGTTTCCCTTACAACGAGGACTTTACACCGGAAAGTCTCCACTCTCAAACCGAAGGCACTTCCACACCCGAAAGTATCCCGCCTTCCTTCCGAGAGAACTCTCCCACCTCAACCTAAGGGACAACTCAACTAATCCTAGTAAACTAAGTTTACACAAGTGGATTTACACCTTCTACACCAAGGATACCACTCAATCACAAGACATAACACTAGCTCTTCCTACAAGTTTAAGTACAATGAAATAAATCACAAAAATACACAGATGATGGAGCAAATAAATAATACAACAAATACTTAGCTCCAAACACGAGTCCTAGTTCCTCTTGATGCCTCAATGATGAATTGTTCAAAGCTTGAAGGCAAGATCAAGGATGTATCATGGAAACTAGGGTTATCAAAGAGATGACTCAAGAAATGCTTTGAGAATGATCAAGAATGGCTCAATGGAAACTTAGATCAGTTATTGAGAGGGGTTAAAGAAGTTAGGTTAGGGGTATTTATAACCGCTCAATAGAACGGCTCCACAACGGGCATTTTTTCGCTCGTTGAACGCCCGATCGACTGCCCAGCGACCGCTGTCATTTTGTGCTTCTACCGCTCTGTTCGGTCGATCGAAGGGTTGACCAAATGATTCACATTTTAGCTCCTCTGCTATCCGATCGATCGATCGATCGACCAAAATAGACATTTCCAGTTTTTGGCCTCGTTCGATCAACCGAAGTAGCCACTACCAATTTTTGGCATTGTACGGTAGACCGAAGTGGCTACTACCATTTTTCGACTACATTCGGTCGACCGAACCAAGGCTGAACTTGATTTTTTTCAGTCTTCTTCTTGCGCGCTTCATTTTCAGGTTCCGGCCTTCAACGTATTTCAACTTGGAGAGCTTTCCATGTATTTATTTAGACTCGTTCAAGACGTCTTTGGTGCACACGTCGACTTCGAGAGATTTCCACAACGAACCCGAACGCGATGATCAATGTCCTTTCGATTTTTTGATTTCTCCAATATTTCCGATCGAGGACATCATGCGCTAACCGACTTGGAACCTAAAAGTATGTCTCAATGAAACACTAATTCCATGTTTGTTATCATCAAAACCGAGATTAAGACCAAGGTTGAAAACTTTAAGCCAACAATCTTCCCCTTTTTGATGATGACAAACATCCTTAAGAAAATATATTCATTAAAGCGCAAAGGATATCAATCATGGGATTTCTCCCCCTATCAACATGCATGGTCTTTCTTTATGAAAATAAACTCTCCCTATCTATATGCATGGTCTTTCTTTATTTTCTTCCCATTTTTCTATATTTTTCTCTCCCTTTTGACATCTAGTCAAAGTTGAGACTCTAAAATTATTTTTCATGAAACATGAAAATCTCAACCAAAGGGATAAAGAACAAATATTTGATATGAGACTAATCAATACATGATATCAAAGAATGATAGATAGAATCCAAAACTAAGAGTCATGTATGTACTTAAGTATGGATATTTTCGTGAATATCATATCTTTTTGATGTCATTTTTAGATTTCATTCAAATTTTCAAAATACCAAGATATGATCATTTAAAACATGTATATCAAGTTTGAAGTAAAACTAATGTCATTTAATCAAGATATGAACTTAGCATGATTTCATTCAAAGTAGGCTTGAAAATATGAAAATGCTAAGTATCAAATTTTGCTATCTACTCATGTTTACTCTAACTTAGGCACTTGGACATCTAACATGAGTGAATCTAACTATACGAGTCAAGTTTGGGCTGAAAATGAGGTTTCTAAGTCACTTTTTGACTTAGGTCAAAGTATACTTCAAATTTTCAAAAAAACCAAACTTTTAAATCCATACAAAATCATATTTTTGATGAAATTTTTTGAAACTTTAACTGGACAAACTTGATTTTTTAAGGAATCTACAGGTTCAAGAATCAGTTTCCTATAAATTCATAAAATTCTTGAAAGTCCAGGGGCATTTTTGTAAAATTTAGGTATTTTTTTCGAAAGTTATCATTTTTTATTCAAACTTTCCAGATATCGCTTCATGGTCATTTGAAATTCATGTGTCAAGTTTGAACTCAAAATAAATTTTTAAAGTCCATTTTTCAATCAATCTCGATTTCAACCAAAAACTTATTTTTAGGATATCGCTCAAGATATCAAAATCATTTTTAGAAATGATTTCACTCAAACAATAATGAGAACGATATTAGAAATGGAATCAAAATAGTATGCACAAAGTTTCATTTGAAGTTTTTGACAAAAAATCAAAGTATCAGAAAGATTGATATTTCAAGAGGATGATAATTTGTATTTTTGAAATTCAACTTCAAAATTCCACTATAAATATGATTCTTGAATAAACTTTTTAAAATTTTTACTGAAGAAACTAGATTTTCCAGTGAAGGTGCAGTTTCAAAAATCTGTTAAAAAGGATTTTTCATATTTTTCTAGAATTAACTGAAAATGCTAAAATTTCAGTGACATTTCTGTAATTTTCAGTTATTTTTTCAAAACGTGTTCAGTTTTCCTTCAAAATTTTATGACACCACAAAATGATCATGTAAAGAGTGTATGTCAAGTTTGAAATGAAAATTATGTCCTTAAGTCAAGATATCAACGCATGGTTTCATTCAAAACTAAACTAGTTTTCATGAAACTTGCTAAATGTCAATCTTATCATTTACTCTTGGTTTTTAGAACTTAAACCTATGGATACCTAACATGAGTAAATCTAAATATGTTCCTAAAATATGGATTGAAAATGAGACCTCTAAGTCAATTTGTTGGCTTGTGTCAACTTGGTTCAAAAGAGGTTATCATGAAATTGCCTCTATGTCATTTTATCCATATCCATATGAATTTTTCTAAACATGTCATACCTATTTCTAAACATGTTTGTGAAGTTTGAACCTAAAATAAAGTTTCTAAGTCAATTTGTTGACTTAGGTCAACTCTACTCAACTTTAGGTCTCCTAAAGTGAAGTTGTTATCAATTTATCTATTTTCTCATGATTTTTCAATTTTAATCATATGGAAGCAAATCATGAGTGCACTCAAACATGTTTATCAAGTTTCAACTTAAAATGAAGTCTCTAAGATGAATTTCTACCTAGAGCACATTTCATTCAATCTAGATGAGATGAAATTGCCTAAGTATCAAAATTTTATCTAATGAGATTTCAATCAATTATTGTGCAAAATCATTCATGAGCATAAAGAAATTATTTTACCAAGAAAATAGAGGTGTCATGTGTAAGACTCGAAAAAATTTTCCAATATAAATATCTATTTTGGTGCAGCGCGCCGGACCCGGGGTTAGTCGAGTCGAGCCAGCCTCGGAATCGCCTCGAGTAGGAGGTATTAATCAACTATTGATCTATGAAGTTAAATTGGTTAGATGACTCTTTCCTTTTATGCATTTATACCTTAATCGAGTTTAGATCAACTCGTGTTCGGACAGAGTCGGAACCCAAGTCGAACTCGGACTGAGTCGAGCAAGTATTAAGTTATAAGGGAAATTAAGGCATGTTAGATGAGGGAATAAAATCCCTCATCATGCTGTCGTGCAACTCATCTAGGAGTAGCTCAAGGCAGCGCATAGGGAGAGGGGGAGAAGGAGCAAGGAGGAGAGATCTTGGTTGATTCGGGATTCACGTCGTCGCCGGAAGATTTGAGGTCGTCAACGTCCGATCCTTCATCTTTCTCAAGCAAAGGTGAGTGGTTAACATGTTTTTGAAGGGAGGCGGGTGGCCGACCCTATGGAACTTGAAATTGGGTTTCTGTAAGACCCGAAAAAAGTTTCCTAATATAAAAAAAAATCTATTTTGGTGCAGTGCGTCGGACCCGGGGGTAGTCGAGTCGAGCCTCAGGATCGCCTCGAGTGAAAAGGTATGACTCGGCTAATGATTCATGAAGTTTATTGGATAATTAACTTTCTTTTTATAAAATCATACCTTAAATTAAGTTAACTCGAGTCATGTTATGGGTTGGGTCGGAACCCGAGTCGAGTTCGGGTTTAGTCGAGTTTCGAGTATGACTTAAGTGAGCCTTGAAACCATCTTTGGAAATATGGTTGAGGGGATAAAACCCCCCCCCATATGGCAGCCGTGCGACTCAACCATTTAGTCGCACAAGGCCACAAGGGAGAAAGAGGAAAAGGAGCAAGGAGGGGGCTTGGGGCTTGGATCGATCCGGAATGGCAGCCGTGCGACTCAACCATTGAGTCGCACAAGGCCGCAAGGGAGAAAAGAGGAGAAGGAACAAGGCCGCAAGTGGTTAAGGCTTTTACTATTTGGGGGAGGCGGGTGGCCGAACCCTAGATGATAGGTCGAGTTCTCGCGATTTTTCCCGATGATCCATGATTTCAACGATATATACTCACTGTTTTATGATGTTTCTTTTCAGATATCGCTGTCTTAATCACTGATTTGAGTATTTTTGGGGCTGCCGAGTCATGGGAAAAGGGGAAAGGTCATGCCAAAATTTCCCCCGATTCCGTTGACGGCGAGAAGGCCCTTAGATGCCCTTATACCACTGTTTTGATGTAGTCCTTTGAACTCCTCATGTAATATGAAGCATGTCCCCTCTAAAGCCCCTTAAGGTGGCCGAATGAACCCTAAGACTCATGAAGAGGGTTCGGCCAAGGGTGAGGGGAAGGGTAAGTTGATCATTGGTATTTAAGAAGTATGTGGAATTGAAGAGACAAAGTATAGCTAAAGTCTCTTTCATCTTTCCCTACCCCATGGACCTTGGCCGAGCAAGGTTTCCCTTGCTCATGGTTCAGCCAAGGTTGGGGAGAGGAGGAGGGACTTGCCTTAGATTGAAATTTAATGATCTTAGGGATCACACATAGGGATATGACAATACTTAGGAAGAACACCAAACTTAGCAAGTAGCTTAATTGATTTGAATTGTAGAAATGCTAGATTGTAACCATACTTAGCATTTGATCCTTAAACTTGGATGTTGACAATATTACCATGTTTTATAATTCATACATGTTATTTAAATTTATTACTACCTTGCCATGCTAGATAGTTGCTCCTTATTGTGCTAATATTCCTAAGGTAGTATAAGAATTGTTAGGTACGTGCATTATGATTATATATGATGAATGATGTAATATTTGGGCATTTTTCTTTAGATTATGCATGCTGCCCTAAATGTCCTTGGATGGTATTCCAAGGTTGACTCATGGAAATTCTCACCTAAGACAGTGTAGAAGGCTAGGTAACATGTAAGGTGTCCCTAGATGTTCATAGCACATTTATGGAAACTTAGATATGAGATGATAACACTTCTATGACTGCTTGTATATTTTTGGAAACTTAGAGACTGTAGGTGCACATATACTAAAAGGGGCGACATGAATTGTTGACCCGGTAGCCGGACATGGCTAGATACGGGCAAAGGCCCGAATTATATATATATGAAAATCCTAGGATATTGATTGTGTAGTGTGCTTGAGATGGTCCACCGAGGAGCGAGGAGGTCGGAAATGACCAATGCTCGGCTCGGCCAGTTGGGTCTAGAGGTGCGCCAGCGGGCCCGCTAGGTGCCAGACCCCAGTTGGGTGAGACTAGCTATCCTTACCCCAGATGGTGTCCGGAGACTAGTGGTCATCCTAGTCGACGGCCCGGGATTATTTGCTTGCATCTTGAGATGATGTGGCCGATGGCCAGTATGATACTACCCGATATGGTAGGGACGGCTATAGCCTAAATATATTGCTATGAGTAGGCCGGTTGCTAGAGGCGTGATAAGCCAAGGTGGCAGGTTATCAAGTACAATGGATACTGATGGATCCGTTGACGGTCTTTAGTTTCATTTAAAACACACTTTACCTCCTTGTACATTCCTTTATTGTCTTGTAATACATATATATATGCATGACTGAGGCTTATGTGGAGGTTCAATTGAGCCACTCACTGAGTCCCAAGTGGACTCACTGTTTATTTTTATTTTTTGCAGAGCATGACCAGTAGCTTGGTGTCTACATGGTGCAGTTGGAGGGCAGAGGCGGTGCCATATCTCGTAGCGGCGTTCATGAGTCTTAGACTAGTCCTTAGATTTGTTGGTTTTATTTTCTGCACTGACGTTGTAAAAAAAGAAGGGTTTGTAAAACTTGATATTTGACCATTGGATTTGATGTTGATGTTTCATCTTGTTTTGAAAAACTTATATACATTGTTACGTGTAAACTTTTATAAAGTATGTTTAGTTTTTCTTTCTGTCGATATGTTTTGGCTTCTGGATGTCAGTGTAGACAGTAGGCTACAGGGCAGGATGTGGGCCCTGACCGGTATCACTACCCTCAGTTGGGGTGTGACAGTTTCTGTGGGAGTTGTTTTGCAGATCGATGTGTTCTTTCATATTGGAACTTAATCGATTTGTGTACCTGGGAATTCGTACTTTTAAATCGTGATTTTCTTGCTTCTATATGTGCTGGTCAAGTCGAGGAAAAAGGGGAAATGTCATGCCAAAAATTTCCCCAATTTCCTCGCTCGTCTTGCAACTTGTAGATCGCTTTATGTTCGTTATATGTTGGATCTTTGTATTGATACTTGTGTTGTTGTCGCAACATGTTCACCTCCCTTAGACGGCTCGGCCGAGCTGGATGTTACCTTGCTTGAGTCGGCCGAGCAATGGAGAGGGGTGGAAATCTCGGGGCCGTTGGATCTATACGCTGGATTTCATGTTACGTCGTTTTGAATGCTTACTTACATGCTTAGTGTTAGGTTCAAATTATATTATATGATTGTTGTCCATCTTGAGAATTGATAGTAACCGAAGATCTATATTCTAACGATTATGGAAATGTTCTTGCTAATGCATATATGAACATGATGGTTATGGTACATGTATCAAAGGAAAGGTTTCATTGAATTTCAGAGATCATGTTTAATTGTTGTTATGTTTATTACATGTTCCTTATTGGTTTAATCCATGAAATGTTTCATTAATTGTTTAAATTCTTTATTTTTGAATCATGTGGCTATACACAGTGGCGGATCCAGAAAAATTTATTAGTGGGGGCAAATCAATACAAAATTTTAAGTTGAAGACAATTTTGATAGTCGTCCTCGACGTGTCTTCATGTTTTGAAATCGTTGCATAATTTTTTCATTATCAGTCTGATCAAATACTTCCTTTTCAATATATGTAATCAAACAATCATTCAACCATTCATCTCCCATGCGATTGCGTAGCTTATTTTTTATAAAATTCATAGTAGAAAAAGTTCTTTCAACACTTGCTGTTGCCACAGGAAGAATCAAAGCCAACTTCAAAAGTAAATAAATCAATGGGTAGATTATATGTTTTCTTGTCTCAATTAGCTTTTCAGAAAGATCGGCGATCGTATTTAAGTTTAAAAATTTTTCATTAGAGCGAACATCTAAAATATAACTCTCAAGTTGATTATCTAAAATCATGAGATCTACGGAGGAAAATTCAGATGGATAAAATGTAGCAAGCCGAATCAATTTTTGTTTATCAAATGAAACAAAACAATTTTTTGGACTCAAGCTTGCCACTGAAAGAAGTAATTCAGTATTTATCTCTGTGAATCTATTGTTGAGTTCCTGAAGTTGTCTATCAATCACTTGGTAAAATAACTCAATCTGATAATGATGTAAGTTTGATATTTTTTCCTTTTTACGTCTAGGTCGTCCAGAAAGTAAAAACACATCATTCATATTTGGGATGATAATCTCATGCTTCTCACAAAATAGAGAAACTTCATCTAATAAAGTGTTCCATCCTTCATCTCTCATTAATTGTAATCGATTTTTTGATATTTTTACTAATGATATTTCATTCTCAATGTCTTGATCTTTTTTCTGTAGTGCTTGAGATAATTCATTAGTAATTCCTAAAATGTTCTTCATCAAGTGCAAAGTAAAAATAAATTCAAAAGATTGCATTGCATTTAACAAAGCACGTGCTTGACCTCTTTGATCTAAATTAGTGCCATCAGTTTCAATAATCTCAAGAACATCCATAGCAGATGAAAACATGTTAATCAAACTTAACAATGCTAAATAATATGATCCCCAACGAGTATCCCCTGCTCTTTTAAGTGTTGTTTCTTGATTTAATCCCCTCCCACTAGATATTTCACCATTTTCTAATGCTTCTATGAGTTTTTTTGTTTGACTATCTCGAAGAATTTCTTGTCGTTTAGGTGAACCTCCAACCATATTTGTTAAATTAGCAACCAAGGTGAAAAGACAAGCAACTTCAACATGTTTCTTTGCAACGGCTACAAGTGCCAGTTGTAATTGATGAGCAAAACAGTAGTGGCTATACTGGCTATACATAGTATGTGACGTGAAGTAATTCATCTATAGCTTATATGTTGTCCCGTTTTGTTATTGGGTACATTATCAAGTTTATGACATGTATTTCACATTAGCAAGGATAGTACATGACACTAGATGATTAACATAAAAAATTTGAGGTGTGTGCTATTTATGGAAACTCAAAGGTAGACTAGTTAGGTTTTACACCTAAGAAATAATTAGCGAGCAATAGTGCACACATGTTTTGACCCGAAAATAAAGGGCTGAACACGGGCGGACGCCCAGGATTTTAAACAAGGAAGCTCTAGGACACTTGCTTGTGTGATGTGTTTGTGATGGTCTGCCGAGATGCCTGAGTAGTCGGAATGATGAATGCATGACTCGACCAGTGATTGGGTCTTATGATATCACCAGCGGGCCCGCTAGGTGTCAAACCCCAGTTGGGTGGGACTAGCTATCCCTACCCCAGACGGTGTTCGGAGACTAGTAGACCATCCTAGTCGATGGCCCAGGATTTATTGACTTCATCTTGATATGGTGTGGCCCGAGCAGCCAGTGTGATTCTACCTTGTATGGTAGGGCCAGGTATAGCCGGGATTTCTAGATCATAAGTCGGCCTTAAGGGCCGGATGCCAAGTGGCTTAATTAGGCCGTTATGGTAGGTATCTCTCATATATGGTCTATACAGAACGATTCACGGAGTCGATAGTCCTATCAAAAGTAACTTACTTCCCTGACTATATGCTATGCTATCTTATATGTTTATGCATGCCTATTAGAGGATTATGTGGAGGTTCGAAAGAACCACTCACTGAGTCCCAAGTAGACTCGCGGTTTGTTTATTTTGTTTTGCAAATCATGATCAGTGAGTTGAGGCTTGTCGTCATGGTGCAGCTGGAGGGCAGGCGGTGGTGCCAATCTTGTAGTGGCGTCCTTTAGTCATAGTCTAGTTGTTGTGTTGTCATTTTCCTACACTGACAGTTGTGGTTTTTAAAGCTTGTAATAAACTTTGAACTTGAGATGTTCCAGTTTGTGACGATGTTAGCTTTTCTTCTTTGGTTTTAAAAATATATTTGTGAACTTTGAGATTTTAAATAAAATTTGCATTGTGGTTTCATTTATTCGATGTGTTCTGGTTTTCACGACGGTCAGTGTAGGTAGTAGGCTACAGGGTAGTATATAGACCGTGGCCGGTCACACGACCCTCAGTTGGGGTGTGACATCGTGCAAGAATTTTACCAAAATGAAACTCATACCTCATTTCTTGAAAAATTCCAAAATTTCCACTTTCTTTCTATTTTCCTTTAGCCTTCCAAATTTACCACTTTCTCAACTTGCAAGTAGGCTTCATTAGTATCATAATAAAATAATATACCAACTAGCAAGCTAACTTACTAAATAGCAAAGGTTCAATGCAAAGTTTCATTTTAAAGGAGTTATCATGATATCAAAATGAATCAAAGAGATCTTAAGATATGAAATATTTGAAGAATAAGATCTCTAAACATGTTTAACTAGTTTGGACTTAAAAGAATGTCTCTAGTACCAACCTAGAGCAAGTTTCATTTAATGAAATTTGTCTAAGTGCTAAAATTCTACATACTCACGAGAATTCAAGGGTTTAACATGCAATTCTAATCATGAGTATAGAGACATAATTTAAGGATAAACATTGAGTGCCCGTTTGGTACATCGTATAGTACTAGCATGTATAGTTCTAGTTTGTATTGACTAACATGTATAGTACTAACTTGTATTGTACTATTATTATATAGTATTTGTTGCACACATGTACTAGCCTGTATAGTACTAGTATGTATTGACTAACCTGTATAATATAATATAATATAATATACACTATAATATTATATTATATGTAATATATTACAATAATATAATATAAAATAAAATAAAATAAAAAATAAAATAAAATAAAATAATAAATAATATAATATAATATAATATAATATAATTAATATAATATATATATTATATATTATACATTATATATTATATTATATATTATATAATGTAATATAATATATAATAATATACACTATAATATTATTTTATATGTAATATATTATAATAAAATTATAATAAAATTATAATAAAATAAGATAAAATAATATTATATTATATGTCATCACTTCTCTTATCAAACGTATTGAGCTCTTCAGTTTTTGCATAATTATAAAACATGTTTAAGGTAGCCCAAATATCGAATACGGAAGTACAATGCATAATTTTTTCAAAGACATTATTTTCCAAAAAATAAAATATGCAATTTATAGCTTTAGCATTTAATTCAAACATAACAATTTGTTCTTGGGTTCATGCATTCATGTCTTCCTTAAGTTCAATATATTTAATTTTTACCATGTTAAAAACACTTAAACCTTGAGTCTTTAAGAAGGTGTACATCCTAGACTTCCAAAGACCAAAGTTCAAGGCATCGAACCTAGGAGGTGAAGATGCTAAACTCTCTAGTGCCATTTTCCGGATCGAGAGATCGACGATGTAGAGAAGATGGTGAAATCTCAAACTACGACCCGCTCTGATACCAATTGTTGGTGAAATAGCCACACTAGAGGGGGAATAGTGTGTTAACTAAATTTGTTGCCTAATTTCAAATTTAATCATTTACTTGATTACCTAGGCTATTTACGATTGAATGACTAAATGTGGAAGTGATAAATAATAAAGCAATTAATACAAACAAAATATCAATGCTAACACAATTATTTATAGTGGTTCGGCCCCAATGCCTACTCCACTACCTAAGCACCCCCCGCTTACGATTTCCAAATTTAGTTTTACTAGATTAATCTTGTTTCCCTTACAACGAGGACTTTACACCGGAAAGTCTCCGCTCTCAAACCGAAGGCACTTCCACACCCGGAAGTATCCCGCCGTCCTACCGAGAGCACTCTCCCACCTCAACCTAAGGGACAACTCAACTAATCCTAGTAAACTAAGTTCACACAAGTGAATTTACACCTTCTACACCAAGGATACCACTTAATCACAAGACCTAACACTAGGTTTTCTTACAAGCTCAAGTACAATGAAATAAATAACAAAAATACAACAAATACTTAGCTCCAAACATGAGTCTTAGTTCCTCTTGATGCCTCAATGATGAATCGTTCAAAGCTTGAAGGCAAGATCAATGATGTATCATGGAAACTAGGGTTATCAAAGGGATGACTCAAGAAATGCTTTGAGAATGATCAAGAATGACTCAGTGGAAGCTTAGATCAGTTGTTGAGAGGGGTTAAAGAAGTTAGGTGAGGGGTATTTGTAACCCCTCTACAGAACGGCTCCTCAACGGGCATTTTTTCGCCCGTTGGACGCCGTTCGGCTGCTTGCCGGTCGATCGATCGATCGACACCCCAGCGACCATTGGCATTTTGTGCTTCTGTCGCTCTGTTCGGTCGACCAGAGGGTCAACCGAATGAATCGCGTTTTAGCTCCTCTGATTTTCGGTCGACCGAAATAGACACTACCAATTTTTGGCCTCGTTCGACCGACCGACCGATCGACCGAAGTAGCCACTACCAATTTTTGGCATTGTTCATCGACCGATCGATCGACCGAAGTGGCTACTGCCATTTTTCGACTATATTCGGTTGACCGACCGCTCGATCGAACCTAGGCTGAACTTAATTTTTTTCAGCCTTCTTCTTGCGCGCTTCATTTTCAAGTTCCGGCCTTCAACATGCGTCAACTTGGAGAGCTTTCCATGTGTCCTTTAGACTCATCCAAGACGTCTTTGGTGCACACGTCGACTTCGAGAGATTTCCATGACGAACCCGAACGCGACGATCAATGTCCTTTCGATTTTCTGATTTCCTCAATATATATTTCTGATCGAGGACATCGTGCGCTAACCGACTTAGAACCTGAAAGTATTTCTCAATGAAGAATTAGTTGTAAGTTTGTTATCATCAAAACCGAGATTAAGACCAAGGTTGAAAACCTTACGCCAACAAAGTTCGGATGGGCCAATCCCTATTATCCTAGTATATTTTGTTGCCTTAGGGCATAGTAGGTATGTTGTTCTTCACCTCTTTGTGTTGGATGCCTTCGGGAATGTGGTGGCCAGATGACACGTTAGCTAATCACTCTCTTATGACATTTCCTGCTTGAGTCAGGTGTTTGTTTTTATGCTATTTATTCTATGTTGGTTTCTCGTGGGGGACGGTAGAACCGCTCACTGAGTTCTTTTGAACTCATCTGTTGTCATTGTTTTTGTTTTGCAGAGCCTGGCCGGTGAGGTGGGCTGAAACACTTGGCGCGGCTGGAGGGTGGAGGAGCTACATTGATCTCTTAGCTGTCCTAGTTAGGGGTCGTAGTCGAGTCTGTAGTAGTTTGTCATGCACTGTGATTTGGCATTTTGGAGTGTAGTCCCTTGGGGATGTTTATATCATTTATTTCGGATTTCATTTATTAGTGGTCTATTGGACCTTGATTTATTATTTCCGCACTTTTCTATTTTTGCTAAACTTACTTCTTATCAAATTTGGTTTGGTTTCATTTTGAATAATAAAACTCTTTTCATTCTTTCCGCTATGATTTATTGTTATGAGTTGGCATGTACATGGTTCAGGCTGCAGGGTATAGGCATGTATACCCTGGCAGGTCACGTGACCTTGAGTTGGGGTGTGACATTAAGAAGCGACGGTCGCTGTTAGCCGTGGCTAATTACTTACTTATATGACCGACGGTCCTTTGGCCCCCACTAAGCCATCGTTACTAGGTTATTTCATTTCGCGCCCCGTGCGTGCCATCTGCTATGAGAGACGGTCTTGGGCCATAATCGTATGCGAGTCACGACTGATTTGGTTATATCAGCCACGGCCACTGCAGTTGTTGGAAATCCGTAAATTGTTCTGACGGTCCAGGCGGCCATCGGTGAGCCCCGTGATTGATAGCTAATATTCTAGTAGTGCTAGCCATTAATATTGTTGTCTTTAATTACATTTATCATTCCATCTGTCGCGCAAGGTAATTAAACGTTGTGGACAACGTTATCTTCCCTTAATCATGGCTTATAAATGATTTGTTTTTGCATGTGACAACTTGTCTACCTAACCAGCAATCTTTGGATTACAAATTTGGTCTGATTGAAAGTTGGATTACATGCCAATTCTCATCTTTATAACCAAATATTCAATAGATTTTTGGATTTAATTAAAGTCTTAACATATACACATGAAAATAACATAGGAAAGTTTGCCCTATATCTTGTCCTATATACGTACAGTGATGAATTAATCTTGGTTATATATATATATAAGACATATCTTTGATTTTTTTCTAGCAATGTTAATTGCTAAACCTAGACTTAACTGACGTTTAATTTGATGCATTCATGATCCATTAATTCCTTGGTATTTTGAAATCCCGACAAAGTTAACCAATTGGATAGCAACTTCGATCAACTGGTTCAATTAATGATATTAGAATAATTAATCAGTGCTTATTACTTATTTAAGTAATTAATTTATCTTTATATAATAAAAGTAATAAAGTCTGTGTGTAAAATAGAAAGTAAATTTTTCACTCATTTTATCACTATTTTTCGTTCATTTCATGGACATTTATGTAAAAAAATTTAATAAAAAATATTAAATCCCGATCATTTAATAAAAAATATATAATTTTCTTGCTCATTTAATGAATTTTAAAAAAAAATATTCTTAAAAAATCATATTCCAACTTGATTAGTACACATAATTTAATAATTTTAAATTATTATTTTTGATGAAAATAAATTATTATTTTTGATGAAAATAAATTATTATATTATTCACGTTATTTTTTCACAAAAAATTTCTATTTTTCATATTTTATTAAATAAAATATAATTTTGTTTAACTAAAATTTTCAAAATGATTTTTGGTCACAACCCAAACCCGGTATGACCAGCAAGAGTACGCCATGTACCTTGAAGCCTAACCCAAAATAGACCACAGATACAATTTAACTAAACCTGAACATTTATAAATATTTCAAAAGATTTAGAAAAGATTTTAAACTTCAAAACCCAAACCACAAACTCAACAAATGCCTCAATGTTCAAATTGATTTAGAACATTAAATTAACTAAACAATGACACATCAACATAAGAAGAAAAAATAATAATGCGGAGACTTATAACCAGAGTCTACATGACTCAAACAACTCAAAAGTAAAACCTGACTCGACTCAGGTATCCCCTTCGACTACGACATGTCACGAGACCCGCTGCCCTGCCGCGCTACTACACCCAAGTACCTCTCTGATCTCGCTTAAGTGCTGAAAAATAATATCAATAGAGGGATAAATCCAACTAGGACTTAGTGAGCAGATCAGTCCTCAATCAACCATAATCGTCCTCATGCAAAACCAACATAAAGCAAGCATATAAATATACGCATAAATTACAAGAATGACATCACATGCTTATCTACTGCCCTGCGCATGATAATGCATCCATCAACAAATATATAAAGAACCACATAAATAAAAGTATGACAAATATAACATCTCGATCACATGAATGCACCTCGAACATGTCGGTCCCACATAGCCCCACCCAGCTCAGTGTCGTCTCTTTGGGGCATGCCCTCCCCTCACTGACACTGGCTCTTCTGATCTATCTCTTTGGGGCATACGTTCTCCTCACCGGTCGGATCTTTGGACTGTCTCTTTAGGGTATGATCTCCCCTCACCAACTGGACTTCCGAAATAAGGCCAACACTGTCTCCCCTCACCAGTGAGGCTTCCAAGAAAATGAAACAAGCACATCACACACGCATATAGAAACATACAGATATAAGGAAGGTGCTCGACACAGCAGAAATATCAGAGATATGTTGAGGACATACCTCGGCCTCCACATCCTCATGTCATACATCACACTCACATGTATAAAATAATAAAGCTCATACTTCATGATTATTCAACATGCATAAATAAAGTAAATACTTCACATCGAACAGCGTAGGAACATGCCAAACCGGCTAAACACAATCAACATGCATAACATCACAAGTATCCAACATAATCATGTAGGTAATGAGAATAATAAGCATAAATAATCGTAGAATGAGGTAATACCAGTTAGCAAGCCTATGCAATTTTAACCCGCCCTTGAGACCCCTAACTGTGTACCCTAGGACCGGCCTACCCCCTCACCTGAATGCCCTAATGGCAAGGAGGGTTCGGCCCCTTTGGGTGCCCTTAGGTTCAACTCCTCCAAATGTCATCCTAGGGTTCCAATGTCTCTAGGTGTCCCTAGGTCCTTATTTTCCTAATTATAGATCTCTACAATTTTCAACACCTAAATATAATTTATAATTCCCTAGGATTGTATTCCCTAGGTGTGAAAATTGCATCTAGGTCCTCTAAAATATTTCTAGCATGGACGGCCACTCTTAGGGTTCTTAAGGAACCACCTAAGAGGGGGTGGCATACCCTAATCTCCCAATTGCTCCTTCTTCTATCAAGACACCACGCCAAACATCAAGATCACATAACTACCATAAAAAATACTAAAGAATTCATCAAGAAATCAAAGAAGAAAGAGGGGCAACTCAAGGATGAAGGGGGCGGCCAAGCTCCAAAATCGATTCGATAAATCCACAACGATTATGAGAAAGCCCTTAATCCGATTATCCAATCTGATACTGTCACACCCCAACTCAGGGTCTTGCGACCGGCCAAGGTCTATGTCCTACCCTAAAGCCTACTACATACACTGACTAGCGAGAAATCGGAACACATAAATAGAAAAACAACAATGCAGTTTTATTGAATTTCAAGAAGTTCACAATTTTTAATAAAAGGGAAAGTTACTAACATCAAGCACAAAATGAAACAACTCGAGTTCAAAGTCGAATACATGATTTAAAACAAACAACTCTCAGTGTATGAAAATAACAAATCTAGACATCTAGACTATGACTATTGGACGTCGCTACGAGATCGACGCCACTGTCTGCCCTCCAGCAGCAGTGCAACACCATGACACCAAACCTCAACTCACTGATCGGGCTCTGCAAAATAAGAAAAATAAACTGTGAGTCCACATGAGACTCAGTGAGTGGTTCTTCCGAACCTCCACGTAAATCCCCAATAATCACATGTATATATATAAGGCAACATAATATAAAGTCGGGGATATAATCTGCATTTGATATGACAACAGACCCCAAGGGTCGTCCTACATAGACCATACATTCATGAAATCAGCCATAACGGCCTAACTAAGCCACATGGCACCCGGCCCTTAGGCCTGCTCGTGATCTAGTGATTCAGCTATAACCAGCCCTACCACACAAAGATAGTAACATACTGGCCGTTTGGGCCACATAGCACATAAGTGAATCAAATAAATCTCCGGGCCGTCGACTAGGATGGTCTGCTAGTCTCCGGACACCAATTGGGGTAGGGATAGCTAGTCCCACCCAACTGGGGTCTGACACCTAGCAGGCCCGCTGGTGAAATCTCAAGACCCAATCACCGGCCGAGTCAAATATTAGTCATTCCGACTACCCATGCTTCTCGGCAGACCACCACAATCACACAACACAAACAAGGTGTCCTAAAGTTTTCCTTATTTAAAATCCCAGGCGTCCGCCCGTTCTCAGCCTTTTGTTTCGGTTGTATCATGCGCACACTATTATTCGCAAAATGTTTCTTAGATGTGAGTTCTAACTCGTCTATTTTTGAGTTTCCATAACTAACATACACCTTATAATTTCATGCATATCATCTAGCGTCACATGATACCTTGGCTAATGAAAACTACAAGTCATAGACTTGGAAATGCACCCAATAACAAAACCGGACATCATATAAACCATAAATAAATTACTTCATGTTACCTACTATGTATAGCAACATAATTCAATGAATAAGGAGTTTAAATTTTGCATTATATCACAATTTTAGCAAGGAAACAAATTAT
The DNA here is from genome assembly GCA_034359265.1 of Canna indica. Taxonomy (NCBI): domain Eukaryota; kingdom Viridiplantae; phylum Streptophyta; class Magnoliopsida; order Zingiberales; family Cannaceae; genus Canna; species Canna indica. Next base: position 38,824,979 of record CP136891.1, read on the forward strand.
CTAACATGGTAAAAGTATCACCAAATCTCAGAATTTAAAGAGGAAAGGTCTAAGGATGGTTACTATCCTACCAATCTACTACTTACATGCACCAACGTAGTAGCCTTCCTTAGTTAGAGTCTTACCTAAATGTCATCTTGATTACAATTGTCAATCTAGGCAACTTTACATTTCCTATTGGTTTGAGTATTCCTAATCATGAAGTTTAACTTCTAGAGGCTACCATCCCCTTCACCCTCTCGGCCAAGACTTGAGCAAGGCAAGCCTTGCTCGGCCGAAACCCCGAGGGTGGGAACAAGGAAGAAATCCAACTCCAAACCTTGGTACCTTGTTTCCAATTCTACCCTAAACAAGCCATTGATCAATTTGCACACCCCTTGCTTGGCCGAACCATGGACAGGAGGTCCCCTTTTGTTTGGCAAAGCCTACTTGGCTTAAGGAAGGAGTTCAATCATCAATTTTAGCAAATAAACTATATACCTCTACTCGACTTAGATTCAAGATTGATCGAAAAGGGGTTCACTTCCGTCGAGGGAATTGGGGAAAATTTCGGCATGACCTTTCCCCTTTTTTCACTCTACTCGGCAGCCCCTAAAACCTCAAGATCTGAAGAAAACTACGGTAGATCCGACGGAATATCAATTAAAATAGCAATACAAGATCAATATACCATAAATCGACGGAAACTCGCAAGTAAAACATCTCCTAACAGTCCTAGGGGTTCGGCCACCCGCCTCCCCCAATCCACAAGGGAAAAACAACCACTCACCTTGATTGAGGAGGAAGTAAGGATGAAGACGGCTATCCCGATCTTTCCCGACGGCAACACGATTTCCGGCGTCAACCTAAGACCTCCCCTCCTTCTCCCTATCTCTCGGGCTGCGTGCGTCTCCAAGATGAGCCGCACGGCTCATGATTAGGGATTTTATTCCCTCATCCGCCAATGACCCATATGCCCCTCTAAACGACTTAGCCTCCACTCGACTCGATCAGAGTCCGATTCAGGCCCCAATTCGATCCGCATACATGATTTGAGCTTAACTCAAATAGAACATCTAATGCAGAAAAGGAAATGACCATTGAACCAATTAAACTTCATACTTTCATAGGTTGAGTTATACCATTTACTCGAGGCGATTTCGTGTCTTGACCCGACTAACCCCCGGCCCGGTGCGCTGCATCAAAATAGATTTCTATATTAGGAAAATTCCAGGTCTTACAGATACGAGAAAAACCCATCAAAAACTGATGAAGACCCCATGATATAGGGACGGCGGCATGAAGAAGAAGATGGGAAAGATGGCTTAATCCACTCACCTTAAGGAAGAAATCGAATGGGAAGAAGACGCTAAGGATCCTCCTACTGTCGACGCCGACGAACTTGCGGAATTTTGGCTCCAATCGGCTCCTCCCCTCTCATGTCGCCTCTCTCCTCTCTCTCGGGTGGTGTGCGGCCCCTTAGCCGTATGCCCCAAGTGGTAATTTATAGGTCCTGGTTGGGCTCAATTTACCAAAATGCACCCACTTAAGTGAATCAACTTCTAAAATCCATATCTAACTCGTTCTAACTCCGATTCGAGTTTTGATCGAATCGCTAGACTCGACTCGAGGTCCTCTATCATCCTAGCATGCTAAATCACAAAAACATTACAGATTAAATTTTTCTAAATTTTTCTACATTGCTTATCCGGAATCAATCCTGAAGCTCTTCGCTAGTTCGTGCTAACTCGAGCCAACGATCCCCTGCTTAAGGACAAAATATAATTATTTAAATTTTTGGTCATTACATTTTTAATTTAGGATCGATCCGAAATATTTAAAACTAATATTTTTGATCTTTTTGGCCAATTTTTTTAGACCCCTAAATTCTATTTTTTTATAAAAAGTATATTTTCATTTTTTTTCAGATTTGTTTTGAATTTTTTGCAAACAAAAAAGAACTCTTGGAAGTGGTTATTTGACCATGAAAATACATCATCAAATCTTCAAAAAAAAATCACAAAAATTATTTTTAGGATTTCTTTTATGATCAAATTTTTTTGTGATTTTTTGAAGATTTTAGGATACGTTTTTAAAATCATTTTTAATTTAGGATCAGAAATTTTCAAAACTCTAATATTTTTGAGATTTTCGCGCTAATTTTTTTTTTAAACCCCTCGAAACTATTTTTATTGTAAAAATATTTTTTAGATTTTTTTTATTATTCTTAAATTTTTTTTTGCAAAAGTCTACAACACGTTACACACTTTTGTAGAATTTCATGTGAAACTCTTGAAAGTGGTTACTTGACATGAAAATAAATCCTAAAATCTCTAAAAATTATAAAAAAATATTTTTTGAATTTTTCTGAATGAATTTTTTGATTTTTTATGAATGAATTTTTAGTGTGATTTTTTTTGGAGATTTTAGGATACGTTTTTAGAATCATATTTAATTGATATTTTTGGAAATTTTCGGGCCAAAATTAGATAAGTTTATTTGATTTGATTATAACTTAATATAATTACCGAATTTGATGTACTATATCAATCTAATCAAATTTCAAATTTACTTAACACAAATTAATCAATTTTTTGTAAAATTTACTAATAGCGGAATTAATTTAATTTGGTAAATCAATTTGATATAATTAATTACCTATATAAGTTAATCAATTTGAATAAGTAAATCAATTTGATATGTCAACATAAGTATGGCAGTCAAACTTAATTAAATGTCAACTGTTTTTATATGTTAACGTAAATTAAATTTCAACTATCCTTATAAAAATGTAATACCCGGAGTTTCCTAATATAAAAATTAAAATTTTCAAAATGATTTTTGGTCACAACCCAAACCCGGTATGACCAGCAAGAGTACGCCATGTACCTTGAAGCCTAACCCAAAATAGACCACAGATACAATTTAACTAAACCTGAACATTTATAAATATTTCAAAAGATTTAGAAAAGATATTAAACTTCAAAACCCAAACCACAAACTCAACAAATGCCTCAATGTTCAAATTGATTTAGAACTTTAAATTAACTAAACAATGACACATCAACATAAGAAGAAAAAATAATAATGCGGAGACTTATAACCCGAGTCTACATAACTCAAACAACTCAGAAGTAAAACCTGACTCGACTCAGGTATCCCCCTCGACTACGACAAGTCACGAGACCCGCTGCCCTGCCGCGCTACTACACCCAAGTACCTCTCTGATCTCGCTCAAGTGCTAAAAAATAATATCAATAGAGGGATAAATCCAACTAGGACTTAGTGAGCAGATCAGTCCTCAATCAACCATAATCGTCATCATGCAAAACCAACATAAAGCAAGCATATAAATATATGCATAAATTACAAGAATGACATCACATGCTTATCTACTGCCCTGCGCATGATAATGCATCCATCAACAAATATATAAAGAACCACATAAATAAAAGTATGACAAATACAACATCTCGATCACATGAATGCACCTCGAACATGTCGCTCCCACATAGCCCCACCCAGCTCAGTGTCGTCTCTTTGGGGCATGCCCTCCCCTCACTGACACTCGCTCTTCTGATCTGTCTCTTTGGGGCATACGTTCTCCTCACCGGTCGGATCTTTGGACTGTCTCTCTAGGGTATGATCTCCCCTCACCAACTAGACTTCCGAAATAAGGCCAACACTGTCTCCCCTCACCAGTGAGGCTTCCAAGAAAATGAAACAAGCACATCACACACGCATATAGAAACATACAGATATAAGGAAGGTGCTCGACACAGCAGAAATATCAGAGATATGTTGAGGACATACCTCGGCCTCCACATCCTCATGTCATACATCACACTCACATGTATAAAATAATAAAGCTCATACTTCATGATTATTCAACATGCATAAATAAAGTAAATACTTCACATCGAACAGCGTAGGAACATGCCAAACCGGCTAAACACAATCAACATGCATAACATCACAAGTATCCAACATAATCATGTAGGTAATGAGAATAATAAGCATAAATAATCGTAGAATGAGGTAATACCAGTTAGCAAGCCTATGCAATTTTAACCCGCCCTTGAGACCCCTAACTGTGTACCCTAGGACCGGCCTACCCCCTCACCTGAATGCCCTAATGGCAAGGAGGGTTCGGCCCCTTTGGGTGCCCTTAGGTTCAACTCCTCCAAATGTCATCCTAGGGTTCCAATGTCTCTAGGTGTCCCTAGGTCCTTATTTTCCTAATTATAGATCTCTACAATTTTCAACACCTAAATATAATTTATAATTCCCTAAGATTGTATTCCCTAGGTGTGAAAATTGCATCTAGGTCCTCTAAAATATTTCTAGCATGGACGGCCACTCTTAGGGTTCTTAAGGAACCACCTAAGAGGGGGTGGCATACCCTAATCTCCCAATTGCTCCTTCTTCTATCAAGACACCACGCCAAACATCAAGATCACATAACTACCATAAAAAATACTAAAGAATTCATCAAGAAATCAAAAAAGAAAGAGGGGCAACTCAAGGATGAAGGGGGCGGCCAAGCTCCAAAATCGATTCGATAAATCCACAACGATTATGAGAAAGCCCTTAATCCGATTATCCAATCTGATACTGTCACACCCCAACTCAGGGTCTTGCGACCGGCCAAGGTCTATGTCCTACCCTAAAGCCTACTACATACACTGACTAGCGAGAAATCGGAACACATAAATAGAAAAACAATAATGCAGTTTTATTGAATTTCAAGAAGTTCGCAATTTTTAATAAAAGGGAAAGTTACTAACATCAAGCACAAAATGAAACAACTCGAGTTCAAAGTCGAATACATGATTTAAAACAAACAACTCTCAGTGTATGAAAATAACAAATCTAGACATCTAGACTATGACTATTGGACGTCGCTACGAGATCGACGCCACTGTCTGCCCTCCAGCAGCAGTGCAACACCATGACTCCAAACCTCAACTCACTGATCGGGCTCTGCAAAATAAGAAAAATAAACTGTGAGTCCACATGGGACTCAGACACCACTATCTTCATGGCTCCCGGATGCATAGTGTATGTGGATCGATGAGCCATCTCTAGCACCTGCTTGTGAACCTCGGCCATATCAGACACCACTATCCAGTTCTTAAATCTCAGAACAACCTCCGAGTCCATACTAAACCCATTATCGGCATCACCTCTCCTGGCCAGATCCTTAGAGAGAGCAAAGAAAGCATCCTCCTCTTGCGTTGCCCGCAACATATCAATCAACATGGACTACACCCTTAGGTGAGCCAATAGTGCACCAGAAGTTGAAACTGAGAGGACTGCGCCGCCATCCTGAGTCAACAGCCTCCTCCTAACTGCCAAATGCGCCAGACTACCCATACACTTCCTTCTCAAAGCATCAGCTACCACATTAGCCTTCCCCGGATGATATATGATCGTGTAGTCATTAACTCGCATATGCCCAAAGTTCATGGTCACGTCACCGACTAGGGTATACGTGACTATACCCCGCAACCTAACCCACGCACATGCCAACTCATTAAAAAAAATATAGAAGAATAAACATCAGCTTTTATTAATAAAAAGAACCAAAAGAGATTTTTATTTCAAAACATCAAAGTTTTTTTAACAAATAGCTCAAGTGCGAAAATAAATAAATTGAAGAGCAATAGTTTTTTTAACAAATAAAAGTCTGAATAAGACATGAATGTCCCTACGGGACTACAACTCCAAATACCAAAATAAAAGTGCATGACAAACTACTACAGACTCGACTACGACCCCTAACTAGGGTTGCTATGAGATCATGTGGCTCCTCTGCCGTCCAGCTGTGCCAAGTGATCCAGCCCACCTCACCGATCAGGTTCTGCAAAATAAACCAACGACAACGGGTGAGTTCAAAGAACTCAGTAAGCAGTTCAACTAACCCTCACAAAAATAAAGAACACAGATAAGATGCATAAGGTAAAACTCTTGACTCAAACAGGAAAAGGTCACAAGGGAGTGACCAGCTAATAGGCCGTCAGACCACCACCTGCCCGAATGCATCCGACACCCAAACGGTGAAGAACAACAGGCCTAAGCCTACCATGCCCTAAGGCAACAACACATACTAGGATAATTGGGAAGCCCCTCCGAACTTATCCTGGTATAAAAAAACTCAGGAGCAATCGAAAAGGCCCTCCAAACTTGCTCTATGAGACACGTAGGGACAATCTAGATTCGCCCATCCGAACTTGCCCCTTTAAGATATCACAGGAGTAATCGGGTAGGCCCTCCGAACTTACTCCTCTAAGATATCACAATAGTAAGTGCGAGGACAGCTTTCTGAAGCTCAAGGACCGCTTAACGTCGACGCTAGTTCTAGCAGTACCCTTAGGTTCAGGAGGTTTTGTTGTTTATTGTGATGCCTCCCGAGTCGACTTGGTTTGTGTGCTGATGCAGAATGGCTGAGTGATCACCTATGCCTCCAGGCAATTGAAGGTTCATGAGAAGAATTACCCAACCCATGATCTTGAGCTAGTAGCGGTGGTGTTCACATTGAAGTTGTGGCGTCACTACCTTTATGGCGAGGCTTGTGAGATATACACTGATCATAAGAGCCTCCAGTATTTGCTCACCCAGAAGGAGTTGAACCTGAGGCAGAGAAGATGGCTTGAGCTATTGAGGACTATGACTGGATGATTATGTACCATCCAAGGAAGGCTAATGTGATAGTTGATGCTCTGAGCAACAAGTCTATGGGCAGTCTGACGCATTTGGCAGTCAGGAGGAGGCCGTTGGCTCAGGATTTGGCCCAATGTTTGTATGGCAGAGCAGTCTTGTCAGTATCAGATTCTGGTACATTGGTGGCCCATTTGAGAGTGCAGTCCACATTGGTTGACATGCTGCGGGCAGCGCAGGAGGAGGATGCCTTTTGTGAACTCACTAAGGATTTGGCCAGGAGAGGAGATGCAGATAATGAGTTCAGTGTGGACTCCGATGGTGTTATGAGGTTTAAGAACCGGATAGTGGTACCTGATATGGCCGAGGTTCACAGGCAAGTGCTGGAGATGGCTCATCGATCTACCTACACTGTGCATCCAAGAGCCATGAAGATGTACCGAGATCTCAGATAGAACTATTGGTGGAAAGGCATGACAAGAGAGGTGGCTGAGTTAGTGTCTAAATGTCTGGTGTGTTAGCAGGTGAAGGCTGAGCATTTGAAGCCGGCAGGGTTCCTCCAGAACTTAGGGGCACCAGAGTGGAAATGAGAGAAGATAACCATGGATTTCGTGACTGGGTTGCCAAAGTCTGGGAAATACAATAATTCTATTTGGGTAGTGGTGGATCGCCTAACCAAGACTTCGCATTTTATATCGATCAGGATGACCTTTTCAGCTGAGCAGTATGCGAGGTTATTCTTGGATTGGATTGTTGCTTATCATGGAGTTCCGATTATGATCATCTCAGGTAAGGGTACTCAGTACACAGCTCATTTTTGGCAGTCATTCCAGGAGGCCTTGGTCACTCAGGTTCGGTTTAGTACCGCATTTCACCCTCAGACAAATGGTCAGTCAGAGCGGACTATTCAAAAACTGGAGGATATGCTAAGGGCATGTGTCTTAGACCTGGAGGGCAGTTGAGAGAGGCACTTACCTCTGATTGAGGCATTGTATGGGCGGAGATGCAGGTCGCTTGTAGGCGGGTTTGAGGCAGGGGATTCCCTTATGATGGGACCTAATCTGGTGGAAGAGGTTATGGTAAGAAAGGAAAGCTAAGTCCTAGGTTCATTGGGCTATTTCCTATTCTCAGACGCAGGGGAGCTATGGCCTATGAGTTGGCCCTACCTCCTAGTATGGACCAAGTACATCCATTGTTCCATGTGTCTATGCTGAAGAAGTACATTCGGGATGAGTCCCATGTGATTGAGCCTATCGCAGTGGAGGTGGATTCAACAGTCTCTTATGAGGAGCAGCCAGTTGAGGTGCTAGATCGGCAGATCCGAAAGTTGATGTCCAAGGAGATCCCCTTGGTTAAGGTCAGATGGGAGCACCATTCCGGCCAGGAGGCCACCTGGGAGGTGGAGCAGGATACGAGGGAGCGTTATCCTTCATTGTTTGATGACGTGGTGAGTCCTTATTTTCTTTTCTGAAATTCGAGGAAGAATTTTCTTTAAGGAGGGAGGATTGTAATATCCTAGATATTTAAATTTATTATTTTTCCTCTTATATGTGTTTGCTAGCCTAGCGAACTAGTTTGTGGTCGAGCCGAGTCAACTCATGGTCCAGAGCGAGCTTGCGAGCTCGGGTAAGTAGGATATGAATTTATGAATTTTAGGCTTGGGTAGTTGAAATTATTTAATTTGATATTGTGTGTGCATAATTATTAATTATGTTCATGTGGGTGTATTTAATTAATTGATTGTGATTTATTATAATAAGTTTAATTAAAATAATTAAGTCTATCGAGTTAGCGGATTTGGTTTTGGCTTAAGGTGAATGCGGGTTCTGGATTAAGGTATTTAAGGGGTTAGGGTTGAGGAGGGAGTATAAAACCCCCTCCTCATGGCTTGTGGCTCCTATTTTGGAGCCACCCAAAGAATTGAGAAAGGGAGCCAGCCGCCAAGCCAAGCCAAGCCGCCAGCCCCCTCTCCCTTTCCTCCTTGGAGCCGCCGCCACCCAAAACCAAGCTGAGCTGCCTGCTTTCTCTTGCTCTTCCTCTCCTCTTTCCTTTCCTTTGGAGCCGAGCCGAGAGGAGCCAGCTAAAGCCAGTCCCTCTCCTTCCACTCTCTCCATCTCTCCAAGCCAACGGCTTGGAGTGAGCCGCCACCCCCTTGTCCCCTTTTCTTGAGTTGAGCTACCACCCTTTTGAAGCCGGATTCGAGGGCCGTTGTCTGGAATTTTTTCTTTAATCTTTCTTCCAATTACGGTGAGTGGTTTACCCTCTCTCTTCGGGATTTTAATCGGATTCTTGAAGTGGTTCTTGATGGCTTGGTATTTATGCTTTGTTCTTGATTTATTCTTCGAGTTCTTGTTGTGATTCTCGGAATTTGTGCTTGGGCAGACCCAAATCTCTCCCCTAGGGGGCTCGGCAGCCCTAGGGAAAACCTAGGGGTGCTCGGCCAAGGGGGAAACTGGGGTCGCCCTCAAGGTGTTCGATGAAAAGCCTGAATGAGTTTTCTTGTTTCCTTGATATGCAAATCTTGATCTATTCTTCTAATTTGGGTTCTTGATTTATGGATTGCATGGTTAGAATTAAATCTGGGATTTTTGGGTAGAAATCATGTGGTATGATTAAGATCTTGATATTGATGCCTTAGGGATTCTTGAGAAGGGGGTTCTTGATTTTAATGCTTGCTTCTTGATTTAAGTGTTGTGGGTTCTTGTTAATCTTGATTAAAAATATATTTTTTGTGAATTAAATCTTGAGATTAGTATTCTGTCCTAATGATAATTTAGGGGTTAATTTCTGTTAATTTTCGGAATTTATTTCATAGCATGCTGAAATTGTATGTTGCTAGAATTTTATACTGATATGATGAATCTGTGTTGATTTTAGTTTATTTGCTGTGGAGTGTGTGTTTCTGAGAATATAGTCATGTAACCTATCATTTCGACCAGAAAATATAGTTTGGAAACATAGGACACACTTTGGAGACTAGATTCGGATTAGATTCATTAGTACAGGGCAGAACAGTAAGCTAAAACAAAATCCTAATCTTGGTGATCTAAATTTTAATTACATAATTAAAATTGGGTTAAGGGTGAGCATAATCTGTTATGAACCAATTTATAAAGTATGCATGAAATAAAACCACACGGGCTCATGACATTACGGGTCTAGGAGTTGGGGTCGGGTTTTCGAGTATTGAAACACTTTCCAATAGGATCACCCCTAAGACACCGTAGGGGAGTCATGACTTAGGTCATGGTGCGTCATATCTTTATGAATGACGGAGAGGTTCGCAAAGGAGTTGGATTGCGGGCTAAGGCCGGGAGATTGGATAGCAAATTCCCAACATGCAAAACAAGTTCGGAGGGCCTTTCCCGATTGTTCTGGTTCAGCCTCGTGGGATAAGTTTGGAGGGCCTACCCGATTATCCCCGAGGTGGTGTTAAGGAATAAGTTCAGAGGGTTTTCCCAATTATCCTAGTATGTGTTATAGCCTTAGGGCATGGTAGGCTTAGGCCTGTTGTTCATCACCGTATGGGTGTTGGTTGCCTTCGGGCGGGTAATGGCCAGTTGGCATGTTAGCTAGTCACACCTTCGTGACTTACCTCCTGTAGAGATAGATGTTATTATTGCTTATCTATATGCTATTTATTGTGGGGGTTGGTAGAACCGCTCACTGAGTTCTTTGAACTCATCCGTTCTCGTTTGATTTCTATTTTGCATAGCCTGGCCGGTGAGGTGGGTCGGATGCACTTGGCGCCACTGGAGGGCAGAGGTGCTGCATGATATCATAGCAGTCCTAGTTAGGGTCGTAGTCGACTTCTTTGGTAGTAGTCATGCACTTGTATTAGTTTGATTTGGAGTTATAGACCTGAGGGCATTTATGTCATTTATTTTAGGTATTATTGTATCTCAACTTTTGAACTACTGAACTTAAAATGTTTTTCCACACTTTTTGTTTCATTTGAGCTACTTAAATTAAACTTTTTTTTTGGTTCACTTTTCATTAAAATAAAACTTGTTATTTCTTTCCGCTATATTATTTGATTGAGTTGTTATGTGCATGGTTTAGGCACGTGTATCCTGGCCGGTCATGTAACCCTGAGTTGGAGAATCACAATAGCCTTCAAGATTGGCTTCAAGAACTCAAAGAAACCCGAGGAGGTGGGGTAAAACCACTCGCCTAAATAGGAAGGATGATCAAAGAAGAAATCCCGGATGATAGCCCTCGAATCTTGCTTCAAAGGATGGTGGCTCGATTCAAGAAGGGGAAGAAAGGGGCGGCAGCTCACCTCAAGCCACCGGCTTGAGGAGAGGAAGAGGGGAAGAGGGGTGGGGGGGGCTCTAAATAGGGAGCCACAAGCCAAGGAGAGGGGGTTTTATATCCCTTCCTCAACCCTAACCCTTCCAAACCCTTTATCCAACCCGCATCCACCTCAAGCCGAACCCGAACCCGCTAACTTAAATTAATTCAATTAATCCTACTTCCCACATAACCATCCAATGCACGCACACCCAATGCGACATAATTAAACAATCATGCATACACAACATAAAAATTAAATAAATTAATCTACACAAGCAAGGTTACATAACAAATATTACTACTTACCCGAGTTCGCAAACTCGCACAGGACCATGAGTCGACTCGACTCGACTCGACCTTGAACTGCTAGACTAGCAACACAACCATAAAAGAAAAGAATATAATTAAAATATCTAGTATATTATTTGTCAACATAAAGATTCCTGATAATTTGCTCATGGAAGAAACTAGTGATCCACTTGCTGCTATTGTGAATGTCATTTTTCTATCATTTTTGAACAACATGGGAAATCTCAATTGTTGGTGAAGTGGCCACACTAGAGGGGGGTGAATAGTGTGTTAACTAAATCTATTTGTCTAAATTCGATTTTAAACGTTTCTTAGATTACTTAGGCAATTCACGATTGAATGAATAAATGCGGAAGCGATAAATGATAAAGCAATTAATATAAAAAAATATCAATTCTAACACAATGATTTATAGTGGTTCGGCCCTAATGCCTCATCCACTACCTAAGCACCCCGCTTAGGATTTCCAAACTAGGTTTAGTAGATTATATCGTTTTCCTTACAAAGAGGACTTTATACCGGAAAATCTCCGCTCTCAAATAAAGGCACTTCCACACCCGAAAGTATCCCGCCTTCCTACCGTGAGCACTCTCTCACGTCTACCTAAGGGACAACTCAACTAATAATAGTAAACTAAATTTATAATGGTGAATTTAAGCCTAAACACCAAGGCAACCACCAACTCAATCAAACCTAGCAACCTAGGTTTATACAAATGATATACAATCAAAATAAACAACAAAATACAATAACAATTGGAGGAATAAATCAAACAACAAGTACTTAGCTCCAAAAGAAACTCCCTAGTGCTCTTGATGCCTTAAGATGATGAATCGGTGAAGCTTGAAGACTAAATCAAGGTGTGGAGATCAAAACTAGGGTTCTTGCAAGGATGACTAAATGAAAGCTTGTAGAGATGCTTAGGATCACACTTTGAGGCTTGGAAGCATCAATGGTAGGCTAGAAATGAGTTTGGGATGGGTATTTTAAACCCCGCAAACACCAAGGCTCGTCAACAGGAGTTTTTCTGCCCGTTAGCGATGCCCGGTCGCTTGCCTATCGATCGTCGATCTACCGACCAAGCGACCGAAGGCCTACTGCCTATTTCGAGCATCATTCGGTCGACCAAAATGCCTTCTCCATCTGTATCTCGACCGAACCTGAGCAGGGCAGACTGCTTGGTTAGGCTAGATTTTCTGCTTGTTTGCTCATTTCTAAGTTCTATCTTCGCTAAGTCTACTTATATAACATTTACTAACTTTAACTTTAAAACATAAATGTTATATAAGGATTCAATAAAAATATCTAAAAAATTAAAATCCTTAAGAATCAAAATCTAACTTTGGGGTCTAGTAAAAATTTCCGAAAAACGAAAATTTTCTAATCTTTCGGGTCAAGTATGGGTAGGCTAAAGGCTTCCAAAAAATCTTTAAAAATATCTCGTTTACTAGTTTTTACCTAAGGAACAATTACCGGTATTTTTGGTGCCAAGAAAATATCTAGGTCATATAGCCCTCCAAGGAGCTCCCTAGGCTTAGTGAATTCCAGGGTCATTTTCTAATTTGCCAATTTTTCATGTTTTGTGATTCGGGTTTGGTTTTTGGATTCTTATGCAACATTATGAGGATTTACAACATAAACTAGACACCCTAGACCTAAACTTTAACTTTCCGAAGAATCCTGAGCGTCCTTGCCGATTTCTCTAATTTCTTCGATTTTTCCGATCGCGCTAACCGACTTAGAACCTGAAAGTATTTCTCAATGAAATATTAGTTCCATGTTTGTTATCATCAAAACCAAGATTAAGACCAAGTTTGAAAATCTTAGGCCAACATCAATTACTTGCAACACAGGGTTATCTTAGTACCTACCAATGAAATAGTTCAAAAGATGAATAATTTTATGTTGTATTTGGTTCTGAGTGAAATGAAGATTTATCTCAGCTTTGATAGCCCTTGTTCAACGGATGGTGGTAGTGATTCATTAATTAATGACATTTATATGCTTAAATTTTTGAACTCCATTTCATGTTATGGTCTTCCGAACCATGAATTGAAGCTCAAAGATGATGTTCTTGTCATGCTTTTGAGAAACATAGATCAATCTTAAGGTCTTTGCAATGAGGCTTGACTTGAGATAATTCGAATAGATCAACATGTGTTGAAAGTAAAAATAATATCAAGACTAATATTGACACCATCAGATATAAAAGTTCCTTTTAAATTTCAACGGAGACAGTTTCCGATATATGTTTGTTTCGCTATGACTATAAATAAGAGCCAAGGTCAAAGTCTTAAACACATTGGAGTATATCTAGAAACATGTGTCCTCTCATGATCAACTATATATTGCTATTTCTAGAGTAACCAGCAATCATTGTTTGAAATTTTTTATACATGACAACGATGACAATTAAACAAATAGCACTACAAATGTTATTTACAATGAAGACTTTCATAATGTACAATAAATAAGTTATTTTCATTTTTTTGAGATGTTAATTTACAATAAAGTCTTTCATAGTCTATATTTTATCTTTAGTTATATTTTAATTTACAATAAAATGTCATTTTTCTTGTGTAAATAATTTAATACCTAATATGTTGATATATAATTCAATATTATTGTTATACAAAATCATTTAAAATATTTTTCTTTTATTTATTTTTAAAATTTTATTACATTCAAAAATATAATTTCCAAAACATATTATATTTCTAAATCTGTACATATGGAATAAATGTTGATATCTTGTTCAATATTTTTTTAGTATATATAATTTTCATTCAAAAAAGTAGATAAAATTACTTTTACTCTATAATTAAATTTATAAATACATACAACTAATTAATTTATTCTTATTCAAATAATTTTTATAGCATAATTATTTTAGTATACATAATTTTTTTAGTATATATAATTTACTCTAACGTACGTAGTACGTATGTCATACTAGTTATATCAAAGTAAATCTATTCATTTTGATTAAATTATTTGTATTGATAGTTATTTTCTTTTCTCAACATGCTACTTAATATAGTTTCAACATCTAATTTAATGATTTTTTTTACTTTTCCAAAGTGATATTATAATTTAGAAAATTTTTAAAAAGATATATGATTATAGATTTGAATTTTTTTATTAAAAAAATCCAAATTATTCTTTATTTATTTCTAACTTAAGTTCAAAACTTTTTTGCATTAATTCGTAAGCTAAGTTCAAATTTATCTCCATTAATTTTTTGCTTTAAAACTCTCATGTTGATTTCATTCCTAATACATCTTTATCATCCACGCTCATATTATTAAGTGGCGTAGACTTCTATGGTTTAGTTATTTAATATATGATTGAATAATTAGTTTCCTCATTAAGTACTCAAGAAATTTTTCGGAAAATGAATAAAAAAATATTGTATACTTCATTCATGATTGTGATTTTTATTTAATTGGGGACCCAAATATGAAAAATAATGGATTTTATTTATTATCTATATTAATTATATAATACATCTTCATGGTGAATAAGATTTATTTTTGCAACATTAATTATGTATTCAAATTATTTTTTACTCCAAATATAGTACTAATGCACCAAAGACCATACGTAGTTGTAATTTTGTCAATCTTTTACTAGTTTCTTAATTGTAATATCCTAGATATTTAATTATATCATTTTCCTTTATGGTTGTATTTGCCAGCCTAGCGGACTAGATCGAGGTTGAGCCGAGTCGACTCATGGTCCAGTGCGAGTTTGCGAACTCGGGTAAGTAAAAAATGAGTCATGTAATTTTTGCTTGTGTAGATTAATTCATTTAAATTTTATGTTGTGTATGCATGATGGGTGTGCATGTATTGGATGGTTATATGAAGAATAAGATTAATTAAGTTAATTTAAGTTAGCGGGTTCGGGTTCGGGTTTGGCTTGAGGCGAATGCAGGTTGGATAAAGGATTTAGAGGGGTTAGGGTTGAGGAGGGAGTATAAAACCCTCTCCCCTTGGCTTGTGGCTCCCTAATTGGAGCCACCCAAGCATTAGAAGAAGGGAGCAGCCGCTAGCCGCCCCCTTCCTCTCTCCCTCTCTCTTGCGAGCTGCCGCGCTCAAGCCCAGCCACCAAGCTTCTTCCCTTCCCTCTCCTTCTCTCTTCCTTCCTTTGGAGCCAAGACGAGAGGAGCCAGCCGAAGCCAGCCCCTCTCTCTTCCTCTCTCCCTCTCTCCAAGCCGGCGACTTGGAGTGAGCCGCCGCCCCTCTTGTCCCCTCCTTTGAGTCGAGCCGCCATCTTTTGAAGCTGGATCCAATGGCCGTCATCCGAGATTTCTCCTTTATTCATCCTTCCTAATTAGGTGAGTGGTTTTACCCCTCCTCCTCGGGTTTCTTCGAGTTCTTGAAACCAATCTTAAAGGCTATTGAAATCTTGATTTGTTTTCCAACATTTTCTCGAATTCTCGATGTTCTTTTTGTGTGCCGTGGTTGAGGAGACCCTAAACCCTCCCCTATGGGGCTCGGCATCCCTAGGTTTACCCTAGGGGTGCTCGGCCAAGGGTGGGGTAAGGGTGCCCACAAGGTGTTCGATGAAATGTCCAAGTGAGAGTTTGTGGTTATTTTGTAGTTTATGTTTTAAATTGGTGGTTAAAATGAGTTCTTATAATGTTCAAGCATGCTTAATATTTAATCTGTGATTTTTGGAGAAAATCATGTTTTGTGAAAATTGGGATCTTAATGTTGATGCCATGAGGGTTTTTGCAAGATAGGTTCTTGATTTAAATGTTTGATCTTAAGGATGGTTCTTGATTAAAGATGATGGTAGTGCTTGATAATCTTGGTTTAAAATATGGTTTATATGAGATTTATCTGAATATTATGATTCTGATATATTTGTAAATTAAGGATGTAATTTCTGTGAATTTTCGGAATTATTTTTCATGACATGCTGAAAATTCAATATTGCTGGAATTTCATAGTGAGATAATGAATCTGTGCTATTTTTGTAATGCTTACTGTGGTGTTTGTATTTCTCTGAACATAGTCGTGTAACCTATCGTTTCGACCAGAAAATATAGTTTGAAAATATAGGACATACAATGGAGACCAGATTCGGATTAGATACATAAGTTTCGGGCAGAATAGTAAGCTAAAACAAAACACTAATTGTGGTGAACTAAATTTTAATTGCATAATTAGAATTAGGTAAAAGGGTCAGCATAACCTATTATAAATCTACATGACAAGTTTATGCATGAAATAAAATCACACGAGTTTATGATATTACGGGTTTAGGAGTTGGGATCGGGTATTGGAGTATTGAGACACTTTCCAATAGGAACAACCATGAGACACCGTACGAAAGACTTGGCTTAGGTAATGGGGAGAGGCTAGTCGAGGAGCCGAATTGCGGTCTTAGCGCAGGAGGTTGGATGGCTAATTCCCAACCTGCAGAACAAGTTCAGAGGGTATTTCCCGATTGTTCTGGTTGGCCTCGTGGGATAAGTTCGGAGGACCTCGTGGGATAAGTTCAGTGGTTTTAATGAATAAATTCAGAGGGTCTTTCCTGATTATTCCTGTGATATCCTTAAAGAGTAAGCTCGGAGGGTCTACCCGATTATTCCTATGATATCTTAAAGGGGCAAGTTCGAATGGGCGAATCCTGATTGTCCCTACGGATCTCATGGAGCAAGTTCGGAGGGCTTTTCTCGATTGCTCCCGAGTTTCTTTGTACTAGGATAAGTTCGGAGGGCCCTCCCGATTATCCTAGTATGTGTTGTTGCCTTAGGGCATGGTAGGCTTAGGCCTGTTGTTCTTCACCGTTTGGGTGTTGGCTGCCTTTGGACAGGTGGTGGCCAGATGGCCTATTAGCAGGTCACTCCCTTGTGACCTTTTCCTGCTTGAGTCAAGAGTTTTACCTTGTGCATCTTATCTGTGATGTTTGTTTTTTGTGAGGGTTGGTAGAATTGCTCACTGAGTTCTTTGAACTCACCCGTTGTCGTTGTTTTGTTTTGGAGAGCCTGACCGGTGAGGTGGGCTGATCACTTGGCGTAGCTGGAGGGCAGAGGAATCACATGATCTCATAGCAGTCGTAGTTAGGGGTCGTAGTCGAGTATGTAGTAGGTTGTCATGCATTGTTGTTTTGGTATTTGGAGTTGTAGTCCCATGTAGACATTCATATTTTTATTTAGTCTTTTATTTGTTAAAAGAATTGTTGCTCTTCGATTTATTTATTTCCGCACTTGAGCTATTTATTTAAAACCTTGCTGTTTTGAAATGAAAATCTATTTTGGTTCTATTTATTCCGCTATTTTATGAGTTGGCATGTGCATGGGTTAGGCTGCGGGGTATAGGCACGTACACTATGGCCGGTCACGTGACCCTGAACTTGGGGCGTGACATTAATTTTTTTCAAATAGGACAAGACAACCCTCGCATCATGGTAGAGTCGTCTTTGAGCAATTGAGATGAAAGAATTCGCTATTAATAGTACAAGAGCTTTAATTATTTTTATTTTGAAGAGTTTAGTAGTATTTTCAAAATATAAAAATAGATGAAGAAATTTATATTATTTATTAGTTGTGATTTTACTTAAAAATTTGAAGTTGAAGGGTTAAAATAATAATGATTAGATTCTTAATATTGTAAATTGGATCTGTCAATTAAATCTCTGCATCCTTCCTATATGTGTTGTATTATTTTGAAAGGAAATTATCCATTCCTCTGCAACTTTTTCCCGCCTAAATTTCTCATACTCAATTTTTTACCTTTGTTTTTACCCCACTTATATTTTCATTTTTATATGCTTAATTTCTAAATTTTCAACTTTAATTTCCACATGTAACTACTTTAATTTCTCTCCAATTTAATTTTCAAAATTAATTCTCACATTAAATTAATTTCGAATTTTATTAATGGTGAATTTTATTTTTCCTTCAACTAATCTTGCTTAACTTTTACATTTACAAATTAAATTAATTACAATTTTAAAATTAATTTCCATATCAAATTAATTTTGAATTTTATTTTCCATTCAATTAATCATGCTTAATTTTTAAATTTTTTAAATTTAATTAATTACAAATGTTGGCAACTATTTATGAAATTTTGATTAAAAAAAACAAATTACATCTTAGTTTCAAATTTTATTATGCCTACTTAATTAAACATGCTTAATTTTAAATTTTATTAATTTTCATTTGGTTATAATCAAATTAATTATGTCACCTTAATTATGTTAAATTTTGAAATTTATTTTTCATCCATAATTATGTACGATTAATTGAAATTTTTTCGAGCATTAAATTAAAGAGGTTTATGCTTAAATTCCAAAATTTCAATTATATTTAATTTTTTTTATTAAAAGTAGAAATTTCATTCCATTAAGGAAGAGAAAACAGACGGACCTAAGCCAATGTTAGCAAAAGAGCCATACGGTATAGGCATCAATAAACTAGATGCAAACAGGATCCTGTGGAAGCCATGCAAGAGACGACTATTGCGATGGAGGATTCCGGGTATGGTTCATTTCACTTGTAGCGTTGAGGGAGAAAGCTTGTCAAAGCACCGTGTCTGCACTCGTCGTCCAGTTTTCAAACAGACATTTGTTTTGGAGATTGCAGAGCCTCCAAAGGATACATGCCAGGACCTCCTTTCCTTGGCGATTTTGCCGAAGCTTGCTGCGGGAGTTTAACCACCACACATGGAAGATGCTACTAGGAGGGCGAGGAGCAAACTTCAACCCGGAACGCTGCCACACCTCATTAGCAATCCGACAGTGAAGGAAGAGATGAGTGGCCCCTTCAAACGCCGCATTGCAGAGGGAGCATAGGTTGTCTTGAATGGGGATGTATTTTCTACACAATGAGTCCTTTAGTAGGAGACAATTGTGTAGGAGATGCCAAGAGAAGAACTTAATCTTCAAGGGGAGCTTCAATTCCCAAACACTATTCCATGGGAAATCTGGCGAATTCAATGAGGCTAGGTATCCTGTTGGAGAAAGGTTTCTCGCTAATGTATACCCAGAAACCACCGTATAGTGGCTGGACTTGCAGTAGTGCCAAGTCCAAGAGTCACGGCCGACATAAATGGGAATGTTGAAGATTTCCTTGGAGAGAGGCAAAGGGAACTAGGATCGAACCAAAGGAGCGTTCCACATCCTTGTCTCCTTGTCGAAAAATTCTGAAACCAAAGTCACCTGCGATGCTTCCGGCGAGGGACCTAGCATGGTGAAGTGCAGCTCAATGGGAAGCTAGGGAGAGTTAACTATTTTCACCGTTGATAAGGTGCTGATCCGGAGAGGTGAATCCCAGCGAAGAACATCTCTACCTTTAAGCACGCTGCGCCAACCCCATGAGGAATTATTTTTTGCCTCCGCATTGAAGAAATCAGTGTATGGGAAGTACTTGCCCTTCCATGTTTGTCCCAGTAGTGAGTCCAACCTCGTAAGTAATCTCCATCCATGCTTGGCAAGCAAAGAAAGGTTCATACGACGACATTCTTTGAACCCAAGGCCATCTTCCACGAAGCACTCGCAAAGTTTTTCCCATTTCATCCCGTGGAGTCCACTTTTGTCGTGCTCCGACGACCACCAAAAATTACTACAGGTTTGGTTGATTTCTTTGCATAGGGAGTCCGAAATGAAGAAGCAAGACATAGTGTAGTTCGGGATGGTCGCCAAAACCGCTTTGATAAGTATAGTTTTATCGATGCAGGAAAGGAATCTAGCCGACCAGCTTTCCATTTTCCAACGAATCTTGGCTAGTATAAATTCAAACATACTTTTCTTTGATCTGTTCATAAGAGAGGGAACACCAAGATATTTATCTTGGCTGCCAATGTGGGCAATGTAAAGAAATGAGCTTACAGAATGTCGGAGATGCTGAGGGGAGTTTGAGGAGAAGAAAATGGTCGACTTCTGCTGATTGATTTGTTGGCGCTGATATCTTTGAACTCCTTGAGAGAATCCTTTATGCATTGAGCGTGATGCAGATCCGCATTGCTGAAGATGACCACATCATCCGTGAAGAAAAGGGACGTGAGTTCAAGGCAATGTCGGCCAACTGTGATGCCTTGACAACTTGCTTCAGAGAATTTGCGTTTAAGAATATGCGTGAGGCCTTCCATGCATGGCAAGAAAAGAAAAGGCGATAAGGGATCGCCCTGTCGGAGACCCCGACCATGTTTGAAGTAGCCAAATTTGCTGCCTGATAAGCTTATCGAGTAGGAAATGGTAGTGATGCATTGCATGATGATGGAGGTGAAGTCATCTGAGAATCCCAAGGCCTGCATGATGGCGGCAATGAAGCTCCACTCTACCTTATCATATGCGCCGCTCATATCAATTTTGAGGGCCATCTCGTTGGAAAAATGTTTTTAGAGATTAGGCGGCCTTGCACAAACACACTTTGGTTAGGGGAGATTATCATCTCCATCAAAGGCTGCAACCTATGAACCAGTATCTTGGAACTGATCTTGTATATCACATTACACAAGCTTAACGGCCGAAGGTGGGACATATTCGTTACCGTTTGGCCTTTGGGTATAAGAGTAATAGATGTGTCATTTAAGGATCTGAAAATTTATTGGCCTACGATTTTCAACCATGGTCTTAATCTTGGTTTTCATGATAACAAACATGGAACTAATGTTTCATTGAGAAATATTTTTAGATTCCATATCGGTTAGCACTCGATGTCCTCGATCGGAAATACCAAAAGAAATCAAAAAATCAGAAGGACATTGGTCGACGCGTTCGGGTTCATCACAGAGGTTTCTTGAAGTTCGACGTGTGCACCAAAGACATCTTGGGCGAGTCTAAAGAACACATGGAAAGCTCTCCAAGTTGACGCACGTTGAAGCCCGAAACCCAAAAATAAAGCGCGCAAGAAGAAGGCTGAAAAAATCAAGCTTAGTCCAGGTCTGGTCGACCGAATGTGGTCAAAAATTGGCAGTAGCCAATTCGGTTGACCCCCCCCCCTCTAGTGTGGCCATTTCACCAATATTCGGTATCAGAGCGGGTCGTGGATTGAGATTTCACCATCTCGTTTACATCTTGCCTCGATCCGGAAAATGGCACTAGAGAGTATAACATTTGCACCACCTAGGTTTGATGAATAAAATTTTGGTATTTGGAAGAGTAGGATGTATACATTTCTTAAAACACAAAGATTGGATCTATGGTGCATGCTAAATAATGAATATATTGAGCCCACCATTGATATTAATGATTGGACTCAAGAACAAGTTAGATTGTTTGAATTGAATGCTAAAACAACGCACTTTCTATATTATTCATTCTCAAATGATATACTTGAAAAAGTTATATATTTGTTCAATCCGCATTCGATATTTGGACTTGTTTAAACATGCTTTATGATTATGCAAAAACTGAGGAGCTTATTACTTTAAATGAAGGAGGTGTTGACAATTGTAATACCTCTAGTCCTAATGAAGTTTTGATGCCGAAAGCTCATTTAGTCAAAGGAACACCAAAAATCGGAAAAAAAAAAACTTAGGTGCTTCCTTTGCCAAGAGAAGGGACACAAGAAGAAGAATTGTCCACTCTTGAAGAAGAAATCCAAAAAGAAGAATTGTGCTTTCTCATCCACATCCAAATCAAGTGAAGCCACTTCTAGACATGATGATGAAGCTACATCAAATTTTTGTCTCATGGGTCTTTGAGATGAGGTATATTCTCCATCTTCTAGTCATGTTCAAAATGTTAATGATAGTGATTCTAGTAGCTCAAAATCCCTTGATATGTCATATGAAGAACTACTAGAAGAATGTAAAAAGATGTATGACTTGCTCATGAAAAAGAATAAGGAAAATAGGAAATTAAAGAAGGAAAATTTAAGGCTTAGTTCTCATGTGCATGAATTAGAAAATGATAAATTGAATACTAGCTCTTTTGATTCTTGCCATGATGTTTTAAAACTTGAAATTAAGGACTTGAAACATAGAAATGAAGAATTAGAAATTGAAAATGATGATTTATTAATTAAGATTTCAAAAATTAGAAATGAAAATGAGAATACGAAAAACAATGTGAATCTCAATGGTAAGGATTGTACAAATGATTTTAAATTTGAGCATGATATTTTGAGAAATCAAAATTGCTTGTTAAAATCTCAAATACAAGTTTTACAAAAATCCATTAATGACTTAAAAAATGAGGTCGTTTTCTTGAGTAGGAAAACTAGTAATTTATCACATGCTTCATCTTTGAGAAATCCTAGGAAGAAAAATGTTTCATCTAAGAATGCTCATACTCATCATCTTTCTCATGCCAAGCATTCTAACTTTAGACCACATGTTCATAAGAATCGTAAAAAGAAAGAATTTCATTGTCATTATTTTTGTTGTGGTGTTTACAGGCATGCTATATATGATTGCGCATTTAAGATGAACCCAGGTGGTGTTAAGACACTTTGGGTAGCTAAGCCCTGTAACCCCCAAGGACCCAAGCCATTTGGGTACTAAAGGTCTCATCTTCTATTGTAGGGGGAGCTACCACACATGAATTAGATGAAGTTGGTTGATTGAAGTTGCTTGAGGGCTTGAAGGATACATCACTTCAAGGTTGCAACTTCAAGTCATCATGATGCCATATGAATTAAAATTGACAGATAAGTAAACTTGGTATCATCTCCTTTACTTTATTTGAATTCATTTGAGTTGGAGTTTTATGATACTTGATTGTTTTGAGCTGATCTTATCCGCTCTTAATACGGTTTTATTAAAATGGTTTTTGATTTTTGGTTTCTCGGTCTCTTCAGAGACCTATGTAACCTATAATAGGCTCATGCGACCATGCGGTTCTAAGTCGTAGGCTCATTGTGGTCTTTCGGTTTTTAACCAATAGGAAGGGTTGGAGATCTTATTCTTCAAATATTATATATTTTGAGATCTCTTGATTCATTTTGTTATCATGAATGATTTATTTGAAAATGAATCTATGCAATTTAGTGAAGTTGAATTTGGAAAATGTTACTTGTTTTTTCAATTCGCTATTTAGTTTGATCGCTTGCATGTAGCTTTGATTTCATTTTCTACTAATGAAGTGTACTTGCAAGTCATTAAAAATGGAAGGCTATTTTGATGAAAAATGGAAAAGTTTGGAAAAATTCTCAAGAATGAGGTATGAATTTGATTTTGCAAATATCATAGTATAATACTTGAATACTTATGCTTAAATAATTTCTCTATGCTCATGATTGATTATGCATGATAAATATTTGAACTTTCATGAATAGGAAAAATCTTGATAACTTAGCTCATTTTATGATATCATGATATTTATGAAATCGGACTAGGTTGAAATTTTTCTTTAGAGACTTCATTTTAAGTTAAAAATTGGATGAACATGTTTAGGTGTGTTAATGATTAGTTGCCATGTGCTTAAAAGTGAAAATTCGTGAGAAATTGAGCAAAATGATAACTTGTTCACTTTAGATAACTTAAACTTGAAAAAATTTGACCCAAGTCAACAAATCGACTTGGAAATTTCATTTTAAGGCCAAACTTGACTCACATACTTAGATTCATTCATGTTAGATGTCCAAGTGTCTAAGCTAGAGAATACATGAGTAGATAGCAAATTTTGATACTTAGCCATTTTCATGTTTTCATTTTGAATGAAATCGTGCTATGTTCACAATTTGATCAAATGACATTAGTTTCACTTCAAACTTGATATACATGCTTTACATGACCATATCTTGGTATTTTGAAAGTTTGAATGAAATCTAAAAATGTCATGAAAAAGAACTGATATTCACGAAAATATCCATACTTTAGTGCATACATGATTCCTAGTTTTGGATTCTATCTATCATTCTTTGTTATCATGTATTGATTAGTCTCAAAATTGATATGATGTTTTCATCCCTTGATTTGGTTGACTTTGGCTTTCATAAAAAATATTTTCTAGTCTCAACCTTGATGTTAATTGACTTTTCTAGCCTCTTTTGAATGATGTCAAAAGGGGGAGAAAAATATAAGTAAAGAGAAAGAAAATATAGGAAAATCATGTATATAGATAGGGGGAGTTCCATTATGTAGATATGCATGTTGATAGGGGGAGAAATCCCATGTTTGATATTCTTTGTGCTTAAATGATATATTTTCTTATGGATTTTGTCATCATCAAAAAGGGGAGATTATTGGCCTAAGGTTTTCAACCTTAGTCTTAATCTCGATTTTAATGATAACAAACATGGAATCAATGTTTCATTGAGAAATATTTTCAGGTTCCATATCGGTTAGCACTCGATGTCCCTGATCGAAAATATCAGAAAAAATCGAAAAATCGAAAGGACATTGGTCGACGCGTTCGGGTTCATCACGGAGGTTTCTCGAAGTTCGACGTGTGCACCAAAGACATCTTGGATGAGTCTAAAGAACACAAGGAAAGCTCTCCAAGTTGATGCACGTTGAAGGCCGGAACCCAAAAACGAAGCGCGCAAGAAGAAGGCTGAAAAAATCAAGCTCAGCCCAAGTTCGGTCGACGGGTCGGTCGACTGAATGTGGTCAAAATTTGGTAGTAGCCTATTCGGTTGACCCGTTGGTCGACCAAAGTTTGCCAGGAAGCAGTAGAAAGCCTTCGGTCGCTCGGTGGTCGCTCGGTGGTCGCTCAGTTGGTCGATCGACGATCGATCGGCAAGCGACCGGCGGTCGGTAACGGGTAAGAAACTGCCCGCCGTTCTCTCTTCTCTTCATCGTCTATAAATACAAGACGATGAGAGCCTTCCTCCCTAGATCTATGATTCTATTGAGCCATTCTTGATTAATCTAAAGTCTTTCTTGAGCCATTTCCATGCAAACTCTAGTTCTTATGGTACAACCTTGATTTTGCCTTCAAAGCTTTGATCGATTCATCATTGAGGCATCAAGTGGAACTAGGACTCATGTTTGGAGCTAAGTATTTGTTGTATTATTTATTTGATCCATTATTTGTGTATTTTATAGTTTATTTTCCTTGTATATCACTTGTGTAAACCTAGGTAGCTAGGTTTGATTGAGTTGGTGGTTGCCTTGTTGTTTAGGCTTAAATCCACCATTGTAAACCTAGTTTACTAGGATTAGTTGAGTTGTCCCTTAGGTTGAGGTGGGAGTGTAATACCCGGGGTTTCCTAATATAAAATTTCATTGG
Organism: Canna indica; assembly: GCA_034359265.1. Classification (NCBI taxonomy): domain Eukaryota; kingdom Viridiplantae; phylum Streptophyta; class Magnoliopsida; order Zingiberales; family Cannaceae; genus Canna; species Canna indica. The sequence continues at coordinate 38,850,356 of CP136891.1, forward strand.
TGCAACCCATTGGATCAGGAACTAACCAGGCCGAGTCGCGAGATCTCCGCGAGTAGGAGGTATGAGTTAAATTTTAGACTCATGGTTAATGCTTTTGAAATGTATATGTTGGGTTGACTCAAGTCGGGTTGAAATCAGGTTTGCGGATCGAGTCGGGGTCCAATCCGGGCTTAAGTGGAGTCGAGTGAGGGTGTTATATGAAGAAGGGCATAATTGTCAAAAAAAAATGTGAGAAGAGAGAATTAATCCCTCACCCCAAGCCGTCGTGTGGCTGAAGACAAGTTGAGCCGCACGTAGCCCGAGGTGAGGAAGAGAGGAGAAGAGGAGAACTTGGGCGGCGCCGAATCTGCGTCGTCGTCGGGGAAATCGAGGTCATTTTTATCTCGTCCATCTTCTTCTCTAGTCGAGAGCCCGACCAGTGGGGTACGGCTTGGTGGCATGGTGCGACTGGAGGGCAGGCGTTGGCGCAGATCTCGTAGCAGGTAGTCATGTAGTCGTAGTCATGTCGAGTAGGCTTGTTGGACATGCACCGAGTAGTTTTGTTCTTGAAAACTTGTAACTGTTTTAGACATTGAAGCTTGAGTTGTTTCCTTTGAATTTGAAACCCTTTAAAACTGTTTTGATTTTGGAATAAACATTTGTGCTGCTCTTCCTTATTTCGTGTTGCCTTGATGTACAGTGTTTTCATGTATATTATTGTGTAGTGCATGTGGTAGGCTTCGGGGTACCGACATATACCCTGGCCGATCATGCGATCCTGAGTTGGGGCATGACAAAGTTGGTATCAGAGCTTCTGGTTAGGTCTTGACTACGATTAGGGATTGGGTACCGTATGAGGCATATGCTAGCATGTTGACATACGGTATAGTTATGCTACGAGATCAGGTGGCCACGACTGCACCTCAGCGGACCATGCAGTTAGCACTTTAAATTTCAGCTATAAGTTGTTAGTATTAATGGTAAAAAAAAAATATGCAAGTGTGATGGAGACTCACAATGTTGCGTTGAGTGGCAGCAGTAGTAATTCCACCGAACTCTAGGGCCGAGTCCGAGGCCAGGGAAGAGGCCGAGGTCGGGGCCGGGGGCGGGGAAGAGAGCAGTTAGAGAAGGGGGTATAGGACCCCATAGTTGCTCAGCTGTAGACTCAGGTGGCTCAGTTGACCGAGGTGCTCCGCAGGTAGCAAGAGTTGAGGCAGTAGCAGCCACAACCGGTACTAGTGGTATCCGTAGTGCCAGAAGTGACTGAGCCAGTAGCACTAGTGGTCAAAGTCCCAGGGGCGCCCACCTATGCAGACTTCATTAAGCTTTGGCCGCCGGTATTCACCGGGACAGATAGGCAGGTAGAAGTCACCAATTTTCTATGCGACTCCTACGAGCTGTTTGTGGACTTGGGTGCTCATCTGAGTCAGCGGCTCACATGGTAAGCTTACAGCCCACGGGACCAGCAAAGAACTGGCTACACAAGTGGAGGGACCGAAGGACAGTAGATGCATCACCCCTTACTTGGGAGGAGTTCAGGGCGGCCGTAGTGGAGCAGTACTTACCACTGAGTGTCCGCGATAAGCGGGCAAGGGAGTTTGAGATGCTACGTCAGATGGGTGGTATTACTGGGTCAGACTACGAGATGGAGTTCACCAGGCTCTCTAAGTACCACCCAACCCTAGTGACTACTGAGACCGCTAGGGTCAAGAGGTTCATCGGGGGATTGAGACCCCAGATCAGTAGGCTCATCCATTATACTAAGAACACCACATTTTCTCGGGTAGTGGATGAGGCACTCAGGAAGGAAGCGTTGGTGTCGTTCGAGAAATTTGATGGACCCACGAAGAAGAAGTTTTGACCTCAAGGGGTAGGGGGCAGGCCTTGGCACTCTGAGGGGACTGTTGCCGCTGCAGACCACTAGGCGAGCCAGGGACACAATAGTAGCCGGGGTCGTGGATGCGCAGGGTCAGGGACAGCGCGACAAACAGAGTCCGAGGATGCCACTCAGAAGTCAGAAATGCCACACTGTGGTTGCTGTAACAAAAAGCACTAGAGGACTTGCTATGGCCACACAGATGCATGTTTTAGATGTGGGCAGGTTGGACACTTTAGGAAAGATTGTTCGGACAGAGGTGGCCAAAGAACTGAGCAGTCGAAAGGAAAAGCTCCAATGCTACTTGGGTCGATAGCTCAGAAGGGTCCAATGCAGAGCAGGGGGCCACAGGCCAGTCACTCTAAGAGACCGTTTGCCTGAGTTTACTCCATGAACCGTGATGGGCAAAGGCATCTAAGGCAATGGTGACAGGTATTATTTTAGTTAATTAATTCATCCGCAGCTTATGTATTATTTGGTCCGGGTGCCACGCACTCATTTGTATCCTCTAAGTTTGCTGCTGAGTCACCTGTAGCACCTTCTTTGCTTAATGTGTCGTATGAGGTGTCGACGCCTAAGGGCGATACAGTAATAGCTGGAACAATTTTTCGTGACTGCGAAGTGCTCATAAGTGGGCATGAATTGAGAGCAGAGTTGACACTTCTTCCAATACTTGGACTAGATGTCATACCCGACATGGATTGGTTGGTGTATCACTTTGCATCAATGGATTGTAGGGCTAAGACTGTTATTTTTAGGATTCCCGAGTTGCCACAGTTCATCTTCCAAGGAGACGAAAGAGGTGAGCCTATTGGAGTCATTTTAGCCCTTAAGTTACTAGTGGGCGGTTGTCAGTCTATCTTGGCCTTAGTATGAGTGGCCGAGGAGGATAGAGACATGGCGGGTAACGTCAAAGGAACACCGGTGGTTTGTGAGTTCTCGAACGTCTTTCTCGAGGAGTTACCGAGTCTACCGTCAAGAAGGGAGATAGAGTTCTGCATTGAATTGCAGCCTGGGGTGAAGCCAATCTCCATTCCACCCTATAGGATAATGTCGGCCGAACTCAGGGAGTTAAAAGCGCAGTTGCAAGAGTTGATGGACTTGGGCTTCATCCAGCCGAGCGTATCACCGTGGGGTGCTCCGGTACTCTTCGTGAAGAAGAAGGACGGGTCCATGCGCATGTGCACCGGCTCTAGGCAGCTTAACAAGGTGATAATCAAGAATCGTTACCCACTGCCAAGGATATATCACCTGTTCGACCAACTGCAAGGGGCACAATGGTTTTCAAAGATTGATTTGAGGTCTGGATACCATCAACTGAGAATCCGGGACTGTGATGTGCCTAAGACTGCCTTCAGGACTCGTTATGGCCACTTTGAGTTCCTAGTGATGTCCTTTGGTATGACCAATGCACCTGTGGCTTTTATGGATCTGATGAACCGGGTGTTCAAGGAGTACCTGGATAGTTTTGTGATCATCTTCATTGACGACATCTTGGTACACTCCAAGACTAAGGAGGAGCACTCCGAGCATTTGAGGATGGTCCCGGAAACCCTTAGAGAGAACCGGTTGTTCGCAATTTCTCCAAGTGTGAATTCTGGTTGGAGAGTGTAGAGTTCCTGGGTCAGGTAGTGTCCAAGGAGGGGATAAGGCTGGATCCCGCAAAGGTGGAGGCTGTGCAGAACTGGAGGCGGCCGACCAATGTGGCTGAGATCCATAGTTTCCTTGGGTTGGTCGGGTATTACTATAAGTTTGTGAAAAACTTGTCTAGGATTGCAGCTCCTTTGACTCGGTTGACTCAGAAAAAGGTCAAATTTGTATGGGATGACAAGTGCGAGGCGAGCTTTCAGAAGCACAAAGAGTGCTTGACATCAGCGCTCGTGTTGGTCATACCTTCAGGCTCAGGAGGATTTGTGGTCTATTGTGATTCCTCTCGGGTTGGCCTGGGTTGTGTTCTGATGCAGTTTGGCAAAGTCATAGCCTATGCGTCCCGCCAGCTAAAGGTTCATGAGAAGAACTACCCGACGTATGACCTAGAGCTGGCAGCAGTGGTTTTTGCACTGAACCTTTGGCACCACTACCTGTACGGGGAGGCCTGTGAGATTTATACTGATCACAAGAGCCTCCAATACTTGTTTACCCAAAAGGAGCTGAACCTCAGGCAGAGGAGGTGGCTGGAGCTCCTAAAGGACTATGACTGCACTATTATGTACCACCCGAGAAAAGCCAATGTAGTGGCGGATGCTCTGAGCAAAAAGTCCATGGCCAACTTGGGCCATTTGGCAATTAGGAGAAGGCAACTAGCTCGGGAACTACCACTGTGCCTGGATGGGGGAGCAGTGCTGTCTATATCATATTCGGGTACCCTAGTGGCACACCTGTGGGTACAGTCCACCTTGGTGGACATGTTGTGTGTCGTGCAGGAGGAGGACGCATTTTGTTCCCTGGTAAGGGATCTGGTCCAGAGAGGTGATGCAGATGACAGTTTTAGGGTCGACTCAGAGGGTGTCCTAAGGTTTAGTGATCGAATCAAGGTGCCTGATATGGTAGAGGTGTGCAGGCAGGTTTTGGAAATGGGCTACCATTCCAATTATACGATGCATCCGGGGGCCACCAAAAAGTACGGAGGCATAAGGCAACACTACAAGTGGAAGGGCATGAAAAGAAAGATAGCAAAGTTAGTATCCAAGTGTTTGGTCTGCCAACAAGTGAAGGCCGAACACCTGAAACCCATGGGGCTGCTTTAGAACCTCGAGGTGCCCGAGTGGAAGTGAGAGAAGATCACCATGGAGCTAGTGACCGGGCTGCCTAAGTCAAGAGGAGGGTTTGATTCCATTTGGGTGGTAGTGGATCGGTTGACTCACATTTTATCCTAGTAAAAATGACCTTTTCTACTGAGCATTACGCTAGACTATTTTTAAACAGGACTGTGGCATACCATGGTACCCCAGTGATGATCATATCAGATCAAGGTGCACAGTTCACAGGCCGGTTCTGGCAGTCCTTCCCGGAGGCCTTGGGTACTCAGGTGCGGTTCAGCACAGCTTTTCATTCGTAGACGGACGGACAGTTAGAGAGAACCATCCAAACCCTGGAGGATATGCTGAGGGCATGCGTCCTCGACATGGCTGGTGGTCGGAAGAAATACCTGTCATTGATCGAATTGGCCTACAACAATAGTTATCGCAGTAGCATTAGTATGGCCCCTTTCGAAGCCTTGTAAAGGCGAAGATGCAGATCACTTGTGGGTTGGTTTGAGGTACGAGAGACTCTCATGGTTGGTCAAGATCTGATTGAGGAAGCGGTAAAGAAGGTGAAATTGATGAAAGAAATGTTATTGGCGGCTCAGAGTCGCCAGAAGAAGTATGCTGATAAGAGGGCTAGAGAATTGGAGTTCGTAGAGGGCGGCCTGGTGTTCCTGAAGGTCTCCCCTATGAAAGCGGTTGTTCAATTTGGGAAAAAGGGAAAGTTGAGTTCTAGATTCATTGAGCATTTTCCTATTCTCAAGCGGAGGGGTGCTGTGGCTTATGAGCTGGCCTTACTCCCTAGCCCGAGCAGAATTCACCCAATTTTTCATGTGTTAATGCTCAGGCGGTATGTGAGAGATGAGTCGCATGTAATTGAACCTTCTGTGGTTAAGGTTGATTCGGCAGTCTCGTATGAGGAGAGGCCGATAGAAGTTCTTGACCATCAAATCAGAAAGTTAAGGTCCAAAGAAATCACCTTGGTGAAAGTCAGGTGGGAGCACCACTCTGGGCAGGAAGCTACTTGAGAGGTGAAGCAGGACATGAGAGAACGCTACCCTTCCTTGTTTGAAGATCTGGTAAGTCCTTTTAATTCAACAAAATTCGAGGACGAATTTCCCTTAAGGGGGGAAGGTTGTAATACCTGGGGTTTCCTAACATAAAATTTCATTGGTGCAGCCCATCGGATCGGGAACTAACCGGGCCGAGTCGCGAGATCTCCGCGAGTAGGAGGTATGAGTTAAATTTTAGACTCATGGTTAATGCTTTTGAAATGTATATGTTGGGTTGACTCAAGTCGGGTTGAAATCGGGTTCGCGGATCGGGTCGGGGTCCAATCCGAGCTTAGGTGGAGTAGAGTGAGGGGATTAAGTTAAGAAGGGCAAAAAAGGGGAGAAGAGAGAATTAATCCCTCACCCCAAGCCGCCGTGCGGCTCAAGACACGTTGAGCCGCACGCAGCCCAAGGTGAGGAGGAGAGGAGAAGAGGAAATCTTGGGCGGCGCCGGATCTACATCGTCGTCGGAGAAATCAGAATCATTTTCATTTCGTCCATCTTCTTCTCTAGTCGAGGTGGGTAGTCTAACCGAGATCCATAGGGTAGGCAGGTAGCCGACCCAAGGTATTTGGGATTTTGTCGATTTCTCATAGTGATTCCGTCGATTCACCGATTTTTCTTTCGAGACTTGATCATATTTTGTGTATGTCGTTAATAGATGAAATTTCTCGAAGTTTTCCTCGATTTTAAGGGTCGGCCGCATGAAGGAAAAAGGGCAATGTCATGCCAAATTTTCCCTCAATTTCCTAGAGTGGTCGTAACCTCTTGGATCGAGTTCTTTTCATGATTGGTGGCTCGATTATTCTTGATCACAGCCGAAAACCCTCTTCTTCCACCCTGATCTATCTCGGCCAAGCATGAGTAACCTAGGTTAGGTTCGGCCGCGTGGGTGTGAGGAGGGGAAAGGAGCTCGACTTGGTTCATGCTTACATGTAGAGTTTTATTTCATCGTTTATGCTATAGAATTCTCACTTGATGTATGATTTGTTAGTAGTGGTAGATTGAGTTTATCATGCTATAAGGAAGTATTCTTGAGCGCACCTATATGGTTAGGATTTAGAATGGCATATGAATCATGGAAATGTTTCATTTATTTTCTAATGTAAATGCCCAATCCTTGCCTTGTTATATGCCTTGTTTCCTTATCGAAATTTAGAAATTTATTGTTGAATTTAATCTCCTTATTTTTGGAAATCATGTGATTATTCATGTGGATAATTGTAGAACGAATTTCCTATGTTATATATGCTATGATGAACCCGAAAGATGACATTTTCATTCTTATGAAATGTCGTTACACTTAAGGAACATAATGAATACACTAGGTTTCACACCTAGGGAAGGATAGCGGACATTAGTACTCGACTAGTGCGACCCGAGGAAGGGGTCGGGTCCAGGTTGATGCCGGGGGATTTAGATGGAAGTTTTCCTTTGAGAAACTTTGATTGTGTATTGTGATTGAGATGGTCTACTGAGGAGTACCAATAGCCGGAACGGCTACTACTCGACTCAGCAGTGATTATTATTAACATTCCTTGTATGTTATTATTAACCTGGTGGGATCCTGAGACTAGTTGACCATCCTAGTCGATGAGCCCAGTGATTATTATTAACAATCCTTGTATGTTGTATAGGCTAGTGTGGCCAAGTACTGTATTGTGGTGAAGGCGGGATAGAGCCGGACCAGTCAGGCAGGATGAGGCCATAGTGGTCGAATGATACTCAATCTAAAGGAGCTGATATGGCCAGGCCTACTTATTTGCATAGTATGGCCAATTGGCCGATTACCATGATATGACTAGCACAGACTTCTCATATATGTGCTTATGTACACATTTATATGTTATCATATCGGGGATTTAAGTGGAGGTTCGGAAGGACCGCTCACTGAGTTCCTCGTGAACTCATGGTTTTGTTTGTTGTTGTTTTGCAGAGCCCGACCAGTGGGGTACGGCTTAGTGGCATGGTGTAACTGGAGGGCTGGCGTTGGTGCAGGTCTCGTAGCAGGCAGTCATGTAGTCATAGTCGTATTGAGTAGGGTTGTTGGACATGCACTGAGTAGTTTTGTTCTTGAAAACTTGTAACTATTTTAGACTTTGAAACTCGAGTTGTTTCCTTTGAATTTGAATCCCTTTAAAACAATTTTAATTTTGAATAAAGATTTGCGCCGCTCTTCCTTATTTCGTGTTGTCTTGATGTAAAGTGTTTTCATGTATATTATTGTGTAATGCATGTGGTAGGCTTCGGGGTACGGACACATACCCTGGCCGGTCACGCGACCCTGAGTTGGGGCGTGACAGGGAGAGTGCTCTCAATAGGAAGGCGGGAAACTCCGGGTGTGGAAGTGCCTTCGGTTTGAGAGCGGAGATTTTCCGGTGTAAAATCCTCTATGTAAGGAAAACGATATAATCTAGTAAACCTAGTTTGGAAATCCTATGCGGGGTGCTTAGCTAGTGGAGTAGGCATTAGGGCCAAACCACTATAAATTCTTGTGTTAGCGTTGTCTGTCTCTTGTGTTTGCTTGATTGTCTTATTTATTATTTCCGCTTATTATTCGAATTTGTGAATTGCCTAAGTAGTTTAAGAAAAGATTAAAATCGAAATTAGGCAAAAAGATTTAGATAACACACTATTCAACCCCTCCCCTTTAGGAATAAAATATTTTTGAAATTGTAAAAGCTAAAATTGAAATCAAAATAAATTTGAGAGAATTACGATATTTTTAACTTTAGAGGCTAGAGTGTAACTCAAAACATAAATTTGAGAGAATTAAGATTTTTGTGTTAATTGCGCGAAACGATCATTTTGGGATAAGCAATGCAAAATTTGACGCTCCATATAATATTAACAAAAAATAATTTTATTTATAAATTGCAACTCAATATCACTAGTGAAATGCTATGTAGTTACTACAGGTGTTAGCTAGTACACCTCTCATTATCAGGTCTTGGTATAGAAATTAAATTCAATCTAATATTTAGGATTCACCTTACATATTTCAGTGCTAAATGACTTCTAGTGCTGGTCTACACCAGCCGTGCCAAAAAGTTATTGATACTTCATCATTTTTGATCTAATATCGTTCTAATCATTAAGAAAATGTGAGCATGAGTTTGCATGAAGTAATTAAAACTAGCTCGCAGAAACAAGCCCTAAAAATCATGTTCTTTGCAGTATACTCACAGATCCCAGGACATAGGGTGAAAAGAATTATAATGTGAAAATGATTAGAGTGGCTTACCTGAAACTATAGTAAAAAATAAAATCCTGGTCCTCAACCAAAATCTTATAACTTCTAAATTTTCTTGCACACTGCTATTTTTGCATATAAGATTATATTACTTTAATTCAATGATGGCTTTAAATGATTGTGTATTAATATTATCTCATTTAGGCCTGATACACCTGGGACCCCTCCATTCAAGCTCAGGTGGAGGATGCTTGGGAAGCTTACAATAAGAAGCTTTTCAAGGATATCCTACACCGTGCGCAGGATGAGGCACGGGCAAATGTAGGTGGTAATCGGGATACGCCTATGGATGCGCTGAAGGGACATGGGCCCAACTGGATAACGGGCCACATATGGGATCAGCTATGCAACATCTGGGCGTCCGAAGAGTGGCAGGGTGCCTCCCGAATGGCGCACAGAACCGGATGACGCTAGTTGAGGGATCCGTGGCCCGACATATCGGTGGGTCCATCCCATTTACTAGTCACGAGCGTCGCATGGTAAGTAATTTAATAATAGTTTTTATTATTTATTATTATTATAGAAAAACTAATTATATTTATTTTATTACAGGGGACACGAGACGAGCAGGGGACGCTCATTTCGGCTAATCCTTTGAGGATCTTTGAGGAGACACGTAGATATAGACATGGTGCTCGCCGGGGTGAGTTTATCAGCGGGAGGCCAGAGACGATCCTGGTAAGTTAATATTTAATAAAGTTCATATTTTAAAAAAAATTATATTAGTTTAATTATGTATAATTAATTTAATTAATCAATCTGTAAAGGCCACGTATACTGAGTTGGTGACCCAGCGGGGGGGAGATGATCCTGCGTAACATCAGCTTGATGTTGATGCATGGATGCATGTGACAGGAGTCGACCACAGCCGTGTATATGGCATTGGCACAACGGTCCACGCACGGACGTTGTTGCAGCCACATGGTGCGGGGTCGTATGCCTTCACCTCTTCCACTGCTGGTCCATTAACATCACATGCGGGCCAGAATCGATTTGCAGCCTTAGAGGCTTCGCACACAGAATTACAGTCTTCTCACACAGCCTTAGAGCCTTCTCATGCACGCCTTATCAGTGAGGTGGCTGCTATGAGGGAGTACATGGCACATATTCCATTCCTGGTGCTTCGGCCCCTCCACCTCTCCTGTCATTCGACGCGATGCCAGCTGTAGCCTAAACCAATTTGAATCGACTCATCAGCTGAATACTTCTAGTAGCAATTTCAAACAATGGTCGGTCGATCGACCTTCGATCTGCCAGTGATCGACGAGCCCAACAACTCTTTCTGCAGCCATTAGACAAGCTCTTCTCTTCATATCCATTGGTCACAACTATAAATGCCCTTGGTTTCATGCTCCCAAGGGTTCTAACACTTCAATGAGTCAATCCTTTAAAGATTGAGTCATAACACTTATGTTTAAACCGTCGTTCTCAATCTAAATCATTCTTGAGCCTTATCTTCTCTTTCAAGCCACTCAATCTTTGAAGATGCTATTGCGGTGTTCTTCCTCTAGTGGAGTGGTATCCGCATGACAAAAAAGAGAAGAAGGTTTAGAATGGCTTGTTTTGCAAGCCATGTCTTGTGATGGTTGTTGGCTTTAGGTTTTCAACCTTGGTCTTAATCTCTTAATCTCGGTTTTGATGATAACAAACATGGAACTAATATGTCATCGAGAAATCTTTCAGGTTCCATATCAATTAGCGTTCGATGTCCCCGATCAAAAATATCGGAAGAAATCAGAAATCGAAAGGACAATGATTGTCGCGCTCGGGTTCATCGCGGAAACTTCTTGAAGAGCGACGCCTGCACCAAAGACGTGTTGGACGGGCTTAAAGATCATATAAAAGCTCTCCAAGTTGATGGTCGTTGAAAGCCCGAACCCGGGAACAAAGCACGGAAGAAAAAAGGGCTGAAATTTCAATTCAGCCTAAGTTCGGTCAACCAGGCAGTCGACCGAATAAGGTAAGGAAAATGGCACCAACCATTTCGATCGACCGGTCGGTCGACCGAATAGTGCCTAATAGAGGAAGAAGCTACTTCGGTCGACTGGGCGGTCGATCGGTCGGTCGATCGACCAATCGATTGGCGGCCTGCAACGGATAGTTTTCTATCCGTTGAGCTGCCGTTTCTTGATGAGGGTATAAATATACCTCATATAACTTCTTTTAACTCTCTCTCTCTCACTCTTGCAGAAATCATTGAGCCATCAAATAGAGAGATCTAAGCATTCCAAAAGATAAATCGCCTGCGCTTGGTTCTTTCGCGGACATCTCCTTCAAGCGCACACTCTGCTTCAACTCGGATTTCAATTCAAGATATACTACTTGGTGAGTTCGAGGTTTTGAAGTATCGAAAAGAGCTTTTAATCTTGTTTTATATTTTAGCTCTTTTGATTGTATTTTAACTGTTTATTTGAACACATTTTTATTTGATTTGTGCGTTTGTAAGACCTAGGTTGTTAGGTCTTGTTGTGTGAAGTGGTTACCTAGTTGTGAAGGTGTAAAGCCACTTGTGTGAAAATTAGTTGTTACTAGGATTAGTTTAGTTGTCCCTTAGGGTTGAGGTGGAAGAGTGCTCTCGGTAAGAAGGCGGAGACTTCCGAGTGTGGAAGTGCCTTAGGTCGAGAGTGCGACTCTTCGAGTCAAAGTCCTTTGTGTAATGGAGATGACATGAATTGTATTCTTTGCACATTACCAAATGGCATCCTAGATAAAGTCATGCATTGTTCTTCGGCTTATGACTTATGGGCCACTTTAAATGTTTTATATAATTATGCCAAAATCGAAGAGATTGACACTTTTAATGAAGGTGGTGATGACAATGGTCATTCACCTACTACTAATTTTGGTTTTGATGCCCATAGCTCTTCTAGTCAAAGGAGTAGCTCCAAGAGCCGAAATAGGAAGGTAGTGTGCCATGCATGCAAAGAGAAAGGGCATGTAAGGAAGAATTGCCCTACCTTGATGAACAAAGCAAGGAAGAGGTCAAGTGCTTCCACCTCCACATCTCACTCATTCGAAGCATCCTCTACCCATGACTACGAAGCTACTTCCAAAGCGAGCCTCAAAATTGCAAATAATGAGGTACTTTCTTCTTTATCTAGTCGTGATAATGATAATATAGTACTAGCTCTTCTAGTTCACATGATATGCGATGTGATGAGTTAGTAAGCAAATATAAGATAATGTACACCTTACTTGCAAAAACAGATAAGGAAAATAAGATGCTAAAGAAAGAAAATGTGATGCTTAATTCTCATGTGGATGAATTAAAGCTAGAAAATGAGAAATTGAAGTCTAGTTCATTTGATTTATGTCATGATAGATCAAATTTTGACCTTAAGGATTTAAACTTGAAAATGAAAATTTAAAATTTAAAAATTCAAAAATCGTAAGTGAGAACAATATTTTGAAATCTCAACTATATGTCATGCATAAGTCAATTGAAGTTTTAAAAGATGAGATCTTAGTTTTGAACAATGAAGTACACAATTTAAGAAACTCAACTTCCTTCAAGAAAATTGGAAAGAAAAATGTTTCTTTCAAAAATGCCTATGTTCATAATAAATGTCATGTTATGTATTCTAATGCAAAATCTCATGTTAGGCATTCCACATTTAAATCTCAAGTTCAAAAGAAAAAGATTAGTTTGGCAAATTATCATGAATAAGGTACAACTTTGATAAATTCAAAATCTTAGTGTTATACCTCAATGCTTAAGCTTAAAATAATGTCTCAATACTCATGATGGTAATTACATGTAAAATCATTGATTTCTCATGAGTAGGTAGAACTTTAGTACTTGGATAAATTTCATTGAATGAAACTTGTTCTAAGTAAATATCTATCATTAGAGACATTCCTTTAAGACCAAACTAGTTAAACATGTTTAGGGACCTTATTCCTTAAATGTTTCACATCATAAGATCCCTTGGATTCATTTTGATATCATGACAAATTCATTAAAATGAATCTTTACTATCTAGTATATGTTGAATTTTCTTTTAATGAAACTTTGCATTAAACTTGTGCTATTTAGTATGTTAGCTTGCTAGTTGACATATTATTTCATTATGATATTAATGATGTCTACTTGCAAGTTGTGAATGCTAATGAAAGACTATGCTATCTAAAAGAAAATGAAAAAGGAAATAAAAAGATTGGGCAAATTTCTAAGAATAAGGTATGGATTTAATTTTACAAAAATCTTTTTAAAATAATTGAATATCCATATTTAATGATGTCTCTATTCTCATGATTATTTTTGCATGACAAATCCTTGAATTTTCATGAGTAGGAAAAATCTTGATAACTTAGCTCATTTGATGATATCATGATATTTATTAAATCGAACAAGGTTACAATTCCTCTTTAGAGACTTTATTTTAAGTTAAAAAATTTGACAAACATGTTTAGATACACTTATCACATGAGTCTAGGTATTTAAAATTAAAAATTCATGTCTAGATGAACAATGTGATAACTATATCACTTTAGGGGACTTATACATGAAAAAGTTTGACCCAAGTCAACAAATCGACTTGAAAAATTCATTTTAAGTCCAAACTTCATAAACATGTTTAGGAATATGTATGACATGTTTCCAAGCACTTAGAGTAAAAAAATCATATGGATATGGATAAAATGACATAAAGGTAGTTTCATGAAAACCTCTTTTGAACCAAGTTGACCCAAGTCAACAAGTTGACTTAAAGGTCTCATTTTCAATTCATATTTGTGGAACATGTTTAGATTTACTCATGTTAGGTATCCATAGGGTTAAATTTGAAAAATCATAAGTAAATGTTAAGATTGAAACTTAGCAAATTTCATAAAAACTAGTTTAGTTTTGAATGAAACCATGCTAGGTTGATGTCTTGACTTAAGGATATAGTTTTCATCTCAAACTTAACATATGCTCTTTTCGTGATCATCTTATGGTATCATAAAAGTTTGAATGAAAATTGAACATGTTTTAAAAAATTAATGAAAATTGCGAAAACGTCTTTAAAATTTCAATTTTAAAACAGTTTAGTCAATGAATTTTAGAAAAATATAAAAAATTATTTTTAAATGATTCTTAAAACTGCACATTCACTAAAAAATCTAGTTTTATCAATAAAAATTTCAAAAAGTTTCAACAAGAATCTGATTTAAAGTGAATTTTTGAAGTTGGAGTTCGAAAACACAAAGTATCACTTATTTGAAATATCAATTATTTCGATACTTTGATCTTTCTTCAAAAACTTCAAATGAAAACTCATGTATACTATTTGGATTCCATTTCTAATATCATTCATATAATTTCTTGAGTAAAATCATTTCTATGAATGATTTTGATTTTTTGGATGATAGCTAGAAATATCCTTTTGTTTATTAAAATCAATATAGGATGAAAAATGGTCTTTGAGAATTGTTTTGAGTTTAAACCTTATTCATGCATTTCAAATGACCATTCAATATTTTGTATCAAAATTTTCATCCAAAAGTTGGTACCAAAGTTTTTCATCTAAAAAATGATTTTGCATAGATTTAAAAATTTGACTTTTGAAAACTTGAGGTATAGGTTGACCTAAGTCAACAAAGTGAATTAAAATTTTTATCTTAAGCCCAGACTTGATTCATGGACTTAGATTTCCTCATGTTTGATGTCTAGATGCTTAAATATGAGAAAACATGAGTAGATAGCAAAATTTGACACTTAGCATTTTCATAGTTTTCATGCTTACTTCAAATGAAAATGTGCTAAGTTCATATTTGGATCAAATGATATTAGTTTTACTTCAAACTTGATATACATGATTTAAATGACTATATCTTTGTATTTTGGAAGTTTGAATGAAATCTAAAAATGTCATGAAAAAGAAACAATATTCATTTTGAGAACATACATGATTTAATTTTGAATTCAACTATTTAGTTTTTGAACATATCATGTATGATTTTGTTTCTCATTAAATATTTGTTTTCCATCCCTTGATTGAGATTTTCATGTTTCATGAAAAATACTCCTTAGAGTCTCAACTTCATAATAATAATAATAATAATAATAATAATATTTTTGATTAGATTGACCTTTCTTGCCATTTTTGATTGATGTCAAAAGGGGGATAAATGTATAGGTAAAATGGGGAGAAAATTATAGGCAAAGGGGAGGAAAATATAGGAGATCCATGCATATAGATAGGGGGAGTTTATTTCTTAGATATGCATGTTGATAGGGGGAGAAATCCCTTAGTTGATATCCTCTATGTTTTAATGTTATATTTTCTTAAGGATGTTTGTCATCATCAAAAATGGGGAGATTGTTGGCTTAAGGTTTTTAAACCTTGGTCTTAATATCTTAATCTCGGTTTTGATGCTAACAAACATGGAAATAATATTTCGTCGAGAAATCTTTCGGGCCTGTTTGGTTAGCGAAACCAAGTCTGTTTTCATGGTTTCAGTTTCATTGAAACCAAAACTGCTTACGAAAACGTGTTTGGTTTAGTGTTTTCGTGAAACTGAATTGAAACCAGAATGAAAACGAAACCAGTTTTCTTAATAAAAATGAAAACAACAGAATATTGTTTTCTGTGGTTTCGAGACTGTCGGTTTCGTTATCAAAATGCTGTGACAACTTTGTAATTATAAATATTTTTTTATAAAATTAATTAATTTAAAAATAAATCAAACTATATCGAAATTTTAAAAATAAAAATAAAAATCATCATTTTTAACTCAAACTTTTATCTTAAATTTATAAAATAATTAAACCAATTTATATCTAATTGACTCAAACCCAAATTTTAAATAACTCAATTTTCTTAAAGTTGGTCTATTTATAATTTAATCAAACCTAATTTTAGATCATTGGACTTGTTTTTTTTTTGAAATTTTATAATAACTATTAATTAATTTTTATATCTAATTGAACAAAAAAATCTTAAATTACCAATAACTTAATTAATTAAATCATTTAAATATTTTGTAACCATATTAACAAATATTTAATTTTGTAAACTAACTAAACATTTAATTACTACTAAAAATGTTCAAGGAAAATTAATATTATTTTTTATAATCAAATAAATATTTACTGGTTTCAACTAACTAAAACTGATGTTGTTTTTATTAACCAAACGCGTTTTCAGAAAACTGAAAACTAGAAACCAAAACCAAGTTTTCAGTTTCACTGAAACCAAACCAGAAAATATTTTTTGCTAACCAAACAGCACCTTCAGGTTTCATATCAATTAGCGTTCAATGTCCCCGATCAAAAATATCGGAAGAAATCAGAAATCGGAAATCAGAAGGACATTGATCGTCGCGCTCGGGTTCATCGCGAAAACTTCTCGAAGAGCGACGCGTGCCCAAAGATGTATTGGACAGGCTCAAAGATCAAATGAAAGCTCTCCAAGTTATTGGTCGTTAAAAGTCGGAACCAGGAAACAAAGTGTGGAAGAAAAAAGGGCTCAAATTTCAATTCAGCCTAAGTTCGGTCGATCGGGTGGTCGACCGAATAGGGTAAGGAAAATGGCACCAGCCAATTTCGGTCGACCGGTCGGTTGATCGAACAGTGCCTAATAGAGGCAGAAGCTACTTCAATCGACCGAGCAGTTGACCGACAGAGGCTTAAAATGGGCAGTAGCCCTAGCGCTCGATCGATCGATCGACCAGATTAAAAATCGCACGGTGCACAATCTTGGCATTCCTGCGTCGGTCGACCAATGGGTCGACCGAACTAAGGATCGCAAGTTTTTGCATCTGGGCGGTCAACCCATCGATCAACCGCACACAGAGAGGAAGCGGCGGTCGCTTCAAGCGGTTGATCGGTTGGTCGACCGACCAATCGACCGACGGCCTGCAACAGATAGTTTTCTATCCGTTGAGCTGTCGTTTCTTGATGAGGGTATAAATATACCTCATATAACTTCTTTTAACTCTCTCTCACACTCTTACAGAAATCATTGAGCCATCAAATAGAGAGATCTAAGCCTTCCAAAAGATAAATTGCCTGCGCTTAGTTCTTCGGCGGACATCTCCTTCAAGCGCACACTTTGCTTCAACTCGGATTTCAATTCAAGATATACTACTTGACGAGTTGGAGGTTTTGAAGGATTGAAAAGAGCTTTTAATCTTGTTTTATATTTTAGCTCTTTTTATTATATTTTAACTGTTTATTTGAACATGTTTTTATTTGATTTGTGCGTTTGTAAGACCTAGGTTGTTAGGTCTTGTTGTGTGAAGTGTTTACCTTGTTGTAAAGGTGTAAAGCCACTTGTGTAAAAATTAGTTGTTACTTTGATTAGTTTAGTTGTCCCTTAGGGTTGAGGTGGAAGAGTGCTCTCGGTAAGAAGGCGGAGACTTTCGGGTGTGGAAGTGTCTTAGGTCGAGAGTGCGACTCTTCGAGTCAAAGTCCTCTGTGTAAGGGAAACAACAATTAATCTAGTAAAAGTAGTTTGGAAATCCTAAGCGGGGTGCTTAGATAGTGGAGTAGGCATTGGGGCCAAACCACTATAAATTAACTTGTATGCATTGAGTTATTGTTTGTTTTTAATTGCTTAATTATTTATCGCTTCCGCACCCAATCACTAAATTGCAAATTGCCTAAACTAATCAAGAAACGATTAAAATCTAATATAGGCTAATTATTTAGTAAACACACTATTCACCCTCCCCCCTCTAGTGTTGCCATTTCGCCTACAATGGTGATTTGTAAACATTACCCTAAAAAATTAAGGGACGAAGGGTAGCCGTGAGATACAGAGGAGGGTGCACCCTTGTTGCTTTAGTTCCTGTGTGAGAGACCACATTTGTTTTCTACCATCAAAAAGAAGAGAAAATAATTATTTTAGGGTGTTGTTCCAGCTTCACTTGCTTTGCCTTTTTCGGCGATCAGATGATAATTTAGACTCCGATTGAGCTGATTTTTGATGCACACATTAAAAGATATTTTTGAACGGTGGAAACAGTGTTTAGAGGTTTGGAAGTTGGAATTTTTCTTTATAAAATGGGCTATCTTTCTAGGTATTCTCTGTAGTGACGAATTTCTTTATTTTCGACGATATGGTAGTCATCCATGATCCAATCGAAATGATTTTTGGTGAGCTTATTCAGGACTCCTTGTTATTTGATCTGAACGATCATGATTGCATTTGGATAACCAGATAACTATGAACAATAGTTGTCCTCGTGATTTCTTTCCTTGATCCATGTTATCGATCTCTTTGTTAATTTGGTGATTCCTAGTTGAGATCATGGTTGTGGTGAAATTTTTGTAAGATATTATTTTTGATAGTGGATTTCATTTGCTTGGGTCAGGAGGGGTCTGGTGGTTTTTTATCCTTCACATCAAAGGAGTTTTCCATGTTAAAAATCGTGTGTTCCGGTGGTCATTTATTTTGTGCATTTCATAGCTAGATATATTGTCTGAAATTGTTCCTAGCTATAATACATTTCCCAACAGATTCATCGTTTTGATGTCTTGATTAGTTAGGAGGCAGCAAGAAAGATTTCTAATAGTATTTCATTTATTTTGAGCTCTTTTACCACTTTATTTCATAGTTATTTATTCTTTTTTGTATATGTGCATGTGTGTGGTGTGTAGGATACACCTAGGCTGAAAGTGTAAGGTTGAAAATGTAAGTGTTGTTCCTTTGGTATAGAGATATCGTCATCTTCGGGGGTTAAGGAATAAATCTTTGGTGTACCATTTAAGGAGGAAAATATTTACTTGTGCATTTTGTAGAAATCCTAACCGGGGAGCTTAGGTAGTGAATGTAGACTTGGTTAGAAGTCGGACCACTCTAAAATTTTGTCTTAACATTGTGATTCATTTTGTGCATATATGCTTACCTTTTATTTACTTGTGATATTATAGTTTTGCTAATTGATCTCAGTTATATCGTTTTGTTACATGTTCATGTGTCCCTTTGTTATATCACAGATGTTCAAAGCCGCATAATCTACCTTTAAATGAAAAGGGTAAATGGCTTAATATATATATTATCAACTTTCGAGTTTTAATTTCTCAACTATATTCAATTTTTAATTTGTGTTAATTTTCACAAACTTTAACATTTGATTCAATTATACCATTCCGTCACTTATCCATCAACTCGTTGTGGCGTTGCTCCACCATTGTTTGCCTCGACATCTACATCATCCTAAAATATATTTTTCCTATAGGTCGATGGCAATGCTAGCAGCAGAACGTAGCGAGGGAGTTTTAGATAAAGGTGGGTAATGAAGCATCAAATACTCAACAAATAACAGCATATAGTGAGGCTCTACAGGACATGACAAACAACATGCATCATCATCCAAAATAGAGAAGCACTCCTATTGACACGTCGACACTTTATGCAGCAATACCATACCATCACGATGTTTATTAACTGCCTCCATTTTTTTTCTGCTCCATGAAATGAAATTTGTTTTGATTTCGATTTTATTTGATTCTCTGGCAACTCAGCTGCAATTGTATATATATACACTACATTCATTCAATGAGAAAACAACCTCTCTTTCTCACTCTCTGTTTTTTGTAGTCACTATATGGTATCAGAGCCGTTGTCGCATTAACAAGCCTTAGGATCCTTATCTCTTTCTCTGCCTTCTTCTAATTCATTATGGCCAACGTTCCTCCATCAAATGATTTTGCTACTTCAGACCATGGGGTGATCAATCCGATCACCCAAGGTGGACACATCATTACCATTAATCCAATTGCACAACTTTCGATCAAATTGATTGGAAGCAGCAATTACCTCACATGGAGAACCCAACATGATCTGCTTCTACTCGAATATGATCTCGCTTCTTATGTTGATGGAACGCTCCCCTGCCCTCCCTCCACTGATGGGTTGATCCGGCATGCTATTATGGCATCGATGGATTCAACCATTGCTTCTCTGGTTGCGACTTCATCCACAGCGCATGAAGCTTGGTTGAAACTTGCTCAGTAGTACGCAAGCAAATCACAGGCGAGGGTGTATGGTCTCTAGGATACTCTCTCTCGCCTAACCAAAGGTACAAAAATCATCACTCGATAGAATTCAAATAATGCTGGCTGGATACTGGGTACATGTGCTTCCCATCATGTTACAAGCAATAATCAAACTCTTTAATCATTCACATAATACAATGGTGAAGATGATATCAGAGTTGGTAATGGTAAGGGTATTCAAATTACTCATGTTCGTAATACCTCTATATCTTCACCTACTCGTAAGTTCAAACTAGAACATGTGTTATGCGCACCTGCCATTCATAAGAATTTGATATAAGTATCACAATTTTGCAAGCAAAATAAAACTTCAATTGAGTTTTTTTCCATCTCATTTTGTTGTGAAGGAACTGGGATCAGGAATCCAGGTAGCACATGGACTGAGTAGAGCTCAAATGTATGAATGGATTGCTCATTCTCCACCAACTGCAAACCTCACTTCTTCAACTCAACCTTCTCTGTATATTTGGCATCAACGCTTGGGTCATCCTCACTCTAAAATTCTTAAGTATATTATTTCTAAATTTAATCTTCCTGTTTCAAGTCCAATTTGCAATTATGTAATGCCTGCTTATGTAACAAATCTCATAGACTATCATTTTATTCATCTACTTTGAAATCTTCCAAACCACTTGAACTTATATATATTGATGTATGGGGACCTTCCCCCGTAACATCAGTTTCTGGACATCGTTATTATGTCATTTTTGTTGACTACTTTACTAAATATATATGGTTGTTTCCACTCAAGCAAAAATCTGATGTTCATATTACTTTCATTAAGGGGGCGTTTGGTTGCCCGCAAATGCAAACGCTGCAAAATCCATTTGCATGCAAAAGCAAATGCCTGCAAAAAGATTTTGCAACCTAGCGTTTGGTTGCCCGCAAGTAGAGCTGCAACTTCTATTTGCGGGCGTTTGGTTGACCGCAAATGGAAGTTGTAATTACACTTGCAACTTGCAACGTGCAACTTGCATCTTACGAAATTTTTCGGGTCGGGTCGGGCATGAATTTTCTCAAGTCGGGCTGAGCCGGGCCGGGACGGGATGGGCCGAGCATGCACGAATTTATCCGGGCCGGGTACAAACTTTTTCGGGCAGGGCCGGGCACAAACTTTTCGGGTCGGGTCGTGCACAAATCTTTTTGGGCTGGGCCGGACACGAATTTTTTCGAGTCGGCCCGAGCTGGACCGGGACAGGTTGAGCAGTGCACAAATTTTTTCGGGCAAGGCTGGGCCGAACACAATTTTCTTTTCGGGCTGGGCACGAATTTTTTTTCTGGTCAGGCTGGGCTGGGAAACAATTTTTTTCAGGCCGGGTCGGGCAGGAATTTTTTCGGGCCGGGCCGAGCATGAAATTTTTTTGGCCCGGAACGAATTTTCTCATGCGGGGTCGGGCATAAATTTTTTGGGCTGAGCCGAGTCAAGATGGGCAGTGCAAGAATTTTTTCGGGCAAGGTTGGGCCCGATGCGAATATTTCGGACTGGGCATGAATTTCTTTTCGTGTTAGGTCGGGCTGGGCATGAAATTTTTTGGGTCGGGTCGGGACACGAATTTTTTTGGGCAGGGCTGACCACGAATTTTTTCGAGCAGGGCCGGGCAAGAATTTTTTCGATCCAGACCGGGCATGAATTTTTTTGGGGCGGGCCGAGCACAAAATATTTTGGGCCGGGTTGGGCACGAATTTTTTGGGGCTGGGCCGTGCACGAATAATTTTGGGCCGGGCAAGGCACGAATTTTTTCGGGTCGGCACGAGTCGGGCAGTGCATAAATTTTTTCGGGCAGGGCTGGGTTGGGCACGAATTTTTTTGGGTTGGGCATGAATTTTTTCGGGCCGGGCTGGGGTACGAATTTTTTTGGGCAGGGCCGGGCCGATAGTGAATTTTTTCGAGCCAGACTGAGCACGAATTTTTTTGGGCCTGGCCGAGCACAAATTTTTTCGGGCTAGGCCAGGCACGAAATTTTTGAGTCGGGCTGGGCACGAAATTTTTTAGGCCGGGTTGGGCACGAATTTTTTCGGACCGAGCCGGGCTGGGACGGGTCGTGCAGTGCACGAATTTTTTGGGTCGGGTCGGACACAAATTTTTTCGGGGCGGGACGGACACAAATTTTTTCGGGCCGGGCCGGGCACAAATTTTTTCGGGCCAGGCTGGACATGAACTTTTTTGGGCCGGGTCGGGCATAAATTTTTTGGGTCGAGCCTAGGATAAATTTTTTCGAGTCAGGCTAAAAACTTAGGCTCGACACGATTTGTCTGACAAATTAATAATTTTTAATTTTTGTATAATACTGAAAATATATTAAAAAATCTATCAAATGACATCAGATGTAAAATCTGACACTACCATCAGGTTCAGCACGCAAAAACCTACAACTTTGATATTTATCTCGTCTTCATCCGAAGACTCTACGTCGCCAAAATTAATTATTTTTCAATACTTAAATTATTGCATTTGTAGCCCGCAATCTTGTATTGCGAGCTTTTTGGACTGCAATTCCACTTGCGGCCCGCAAATGATATTTGAAATACAAGTTGCAACTAGTAAATGCTGCAAAATAATTTTGCAACCAATCAAACAAATTTGTTATCTAAATGCTGCAACTAGAATTGCAGCATTTGTACTTGCGGGCAACCAAATGCCCCCTAACTTCAAAAGCTTGGTTGAAAAATACTTTGGTTACTCAAACTTAAGTCTCTATTTCGACGGAGGTGGTGAATACCTTGGAATGTCTGAAACCTTAACCAAATTTGGTATACAACAATTATACTCTCCACCTTACACACCTCAACGTATCAGTATTGCTAAACGCGGACATAGGCATATTATGGAAATAGCCACCATCTTACTTCATCAAGCTTCAATTCCATTGGATTACTAGTCTTATGCCTGCTCAACAGCAATATACCTCATTAATCGCATGCCTACTCCAATTTTAAATAACAACTCACCTTTTCAGTTACTATTCAATGATACACCCAATTACAAATCAATGAGAATTTTTGGGTGCCTTTGTTACACATGGTTGAAACCATATGCTAGCAACAAACTTCAACCAAAATCATCACCCTATGTCTTTTTGGGTTACTCCACCAAATATCATGCCTATCAATGTCTTGACACTTCCTCATCCAAAATATTTTTAAGGCAGGCATGTCACTTTCAAAGAAGATATCTTCCCCTTTAAGCAACTTAGCATCAATCCTCGTGCTATTCAACTAGAAAATGGTGAGTTCTGGTTTGATCTTCAATCCACCACTCAACCATCTCGAGTCATTTGTACAGACCAATCTCATTTAGACATTCCTCCAATC
This sequence comes from Canna indica, assembly GCA_034359265.1. Classification (NCBI taxonomy): domain Eukaryota; kingdom Viridiplantae; phylum Streptophyta; class Magnoliopsida; order Zingiberales; family Cannaceae; genus Canna; species Canna indica. The sequence goes on from CP136891.1 coordinate 38,873,559, forward strand.
ATAATTCAGACACTATTACTCTACCTTCAAACTCACCAGTTCATTCTATTGAAGCTCAAACTCAAACTCAGTGTACTACTATTCCAAGCATTCCTTCACAACCAAACATTCCTCAGCAACCAAGCAGAATGGTCACTAGGTCTCAAAACAACATTTTTAAACCTAAAAGATCATTAGATTACTCTGCTCTCACTGCTACTTTGGCTGGTACAACTCCTCCAAAAACATTTAAACAGGCAGTAAAGCATAAAGAATGGAAACTAGCCATGGAAGAAGAAATTGGTGCTCTCATCAAAAGCAATACTTGGACCTTAGTACCTTCACATCCAAATCAGAATGTAATTGGATGTAAATGAGTATTTCGGGTCAAACAAAAACCAGATGGCACCATTGATAAGTTCAAAGGTAGATTAGTTGCAAAGGGTTTTCACCAAAGGCCCGGGATTGACTTCAATGCTACTTTTAGTCCAGTTGTTAAACCATCTACAATCAGGCTTATTCTCACTCTTGTTGTCTTTAACAATTGGCCAACATATCAACTTGATGCCAATAATGGCTTCTTACAAGGTCAACTTGAAGATGAAGTTTTTATGGCTCAGCCACCAGGATTTATTAACAACAGCTATCCAGATCATGTTTGTAAGATAAACAAGACCATTTATGGCCTCCGACAAGCCCCTCGAGCATGGTTCAATGAATTCAAAACTTACATTTGCTCAGTAGGCTTTTGTGAAACCAGAACTGACAATTCTCTATTCCTCTTGCAAGGGAAAATTTTCAAAAGTATTTTTGCTTCTTTATGTAGATGATATCATCCTCACAGGGTATCAGATCACAAAATTCAAAGTATCAATGTTATGTTATCTTCGAAATTTTCTCTCAAGGATCTTCAACCTCTAACCTATTTTCTTGGAGTAGAAGTTTATCACACCTCTACTAGCATACTACTGTCTCAAAAGAAGTACATTACATATTTGCTTCAGAAATTTCATACGATAGAAGCCAAAGGAGTCAAAACACCACTTGCTTCTTCAACTAAATTACTTTTTGATGATGGTTCACCATCCACTGATGCTACAGAATTCCGCAAGGTAATTGGTGCTCTCCAATATTTAAGCTTCACACGGCCTGATATATCATTTGTAGTTAATCGCCTGTCACAATTCATGCATTCTCCAAACTCCTCACACTAGCAAGCCTGCAAAAGAGTTCTGCGATACTTGAAGTTCACAAGTTTCTTTGGACTCTTGATTGCACCACAACAGCCCCTCAAAATCACTATTTTTACTGATTTTGATTAGGGAGGTGACCCCGATGATAGACACTCTACTGGTGCTTATATTGCCTTCCTTGGCAATTCTCCTGTCAGCTGGTCATCGAAAAAGCAAAGATCAATTGCGAGGTCATCTACTGAAGCTGAGTATAAGGCATTAGCTAATGTTGTTGCTGAATCAAATTGGTTAACGAATCTCTTATATGAAATTGGAATATCAACTACTGAAATCCCAACAATATATACAGACAATCTTGAAGCAGCTCTTCTATCTCAAAACTCAGTCTTTCACAGTCGTATGAAACATATGGAAATAGATTATCATTTTATCCGTGATCGGATTCGTGACAAATCAGTTCAGCACATTTCATCCTTCAACTAGTTAGATGATTCTCTTATAAAATCCACTACGGCACCTCTATTTTTACAACACAGATGCAAGCTAGGTGTTGTTGATACAACATCTATCTTGATGGGGTGTAATAAAGCATCAAATACTCAACAAATAACAACGTACAGTGAGATTCTACAGGACACGACAAACAACATGCATCATCATCCAAAACAGCTAGAGAAGCACTCCTATTGACACGTCGACACTTTATACAGCAGTATCATACCATCACAATGTTTATTAACCGCCTCCATATTCTTTCTGCTCCATGAAATGGTGTTTGTTTTGATTTCGATTTTATTTGATTCTCTGGCAACTTAGCTGCAATTGTATATATATATACACTACATTCATTTAATGAGAAAATAACCTCTCTTTCTCACTCTCTATTTTTTGTATTCACTATAGCGGGGACCCTGAATGTAGCTCGTGGCGTAAACATGATGAAGCTCTACTGCAACATCATGAGCGAGGAGTGGAGTTTGCTTCTGTAGAAGCACCTCCACAATGGGAGCCTATGGGACGACAAGTTGCAGGAGACGAAGGCAACATAGCCAGGCAGGATGGTGGAGTTGGGGTGAGAGGAGAGGTATTTAATTTAAATATTATACTACTTAACAATGTCCGCATCAATTTGCCACATCATCTATTTAACCCAGCTCTTGACGTTCATGTGACAGAATGGTGTAATTGAATCAAATATTGAAGTCTATGATAAAATCGAAAAAAAATAAAAGAATTCAATGCAATTTAGAAAAAACTCCAAAGTTTACTGATTATATATGTAATTAAGCTATTTGCCATATTTTGATTATTATAATTAAATATGGTTACTGCATTAATGCTTAATTTTAAAGTGTGACCCATCAATCTCATTTTCATTTTCTATTAAACCTCTACTATGCTATGTATGCTTAAAAAAGCATTCCCATTTCTTTTACCTTTTCTAGATAGTTCTTCGGGTGCCGTTAGAATTTTTCCTATGTCCTATAGTTCTCTTATATATTCCTTCAGAATTTTCTTTAGTGGTAAAAAAACAACCAAATCCTTTTCATTAATTTTTCTCTCCACCTAAAAATAGGGATATTTTAAAACGTGGCTGGGCTCGATTTGTTGAACCAATCCTACTGTGTTTCGAATACCTGTCTAGATCAATTTTCAACTAAACTAATTTTTTTTAAAAATTGGTCGAACCTAAGAAAATCAAATATCAAATATCAAATAAAATTAATTGTGTTTTCAAATTTAATTTTGAAAATTGCCCGAGCCAACTTGCATAATCTCACTTGCTAAAAACTGGTTAAGGAATAAATCTTTGATGTACCCTTTAAGGAGGAAAATATTTACATGGTACCTTTTGTGAAAATTCTAAGCATTTTTCCTATAATTTCCTTTATAATTTTCTTTAGTTGTGAAGAAACAACCAAGTCTTTTTCATTAAGTTTCCTCTTAACCGATAAATAGGGATATTTTAAAACTTGGTTGGGCTCCATTTGTTGAGCTAGTCCTACTGCTATTCAAATCTTAGTCCAGATCAATTTTTAGCTAAACTAAAAATTTTGAAAATTGGTCAGATCTAAGAAACTCATACTAGTTCATTGGCTCAGTCAAACCGGATTGACATTGATATTTTATTTATTGTGTTTTTTATTCATAAATTCAACAGAACAAGATACCTATTATCTAATATTGAACTTGAAACGATAGATGCATTAATTCACTAAATGAAGTAGCCTTTATAGGCTTTACAAGACATTTTGATAACTCCTAAAGACTTGATAATTAACTGATAATTACCCACTATTCTAACAAGATAAATGCTAACTATGTGATAAATCAAACTAGTCTAAAGGATAAATACGAACATGAAGCTAGGTGTTGCATATCTTCAACACTCTCCCTCAACACCAGCTTCCTTTACCAAGCCGAGCTTTCGATCCAATCATCCTCCACCTGATCGGATACTATAGTTGTCAGAGCTACCTCCTTAGCATCCCACTCTTCCTCTTAATTCTATGAAAGTAACAACATTACCTTCCTCGAGCTTTTTCTTCGATCGGCATTCTCTTGCCATATGACCAATCTTGCTGCAATTGTAGCACTTCCATTCAAATTTTTTGTCATGCTTCTTCGATGCTCCCCCTGCACGAGTGCTCCTTTCTCCTTCACGACTTTTTGCTTTACCTTCATTCTTCTTAGATCCTCCATCGGCATGCTGCTTGGAATTTCATTTGCTTTTCTTGGCGTAGAGCGCTTCCTCTTCACCTTTCTGCGAAATTTCTCCCATTTGCTTGGCCAACGCTTCCTGACCTGCAAGCAAATTGTTAAACTCAACAAGTGATGGCTGGTTCTGCCATCCCTGAACTGTAGCTACAAAGCCTCTGAACTTAGGCCTCAAACCATAGATGATTATCCTCTTCATCCTGGATTTCCTGATCGGAGCTTTTGGATCTAACTCTGCAATCTCCCGGCACAGCGTCTTCACCTTGTGAAAGTATTTAGCAATCGCCATGTCGTGTCGTGCTATCGACAATAGCTCGCTTTCTAAAAGCTGGAGCTTAGTGTCATTCCTTTATGAAAATAGCTTGGTGAGTGTATCCCAAGCTTCTTGGGGGGCTTTGGCATCCTGAATGTGCTCTAGCACTTCTTCTTCAACAGTTGTCTTCAAGACAAACATTGTCTTACCAGCTTTGATTCTCCACTTCCGCAGTGCACCATTTGTATCTTCTTCTGGCTGCGTAACTTCACTCCCGTTAACAACTTCCCATAAATCTTGGCCCTGCAAATATGACATCATACAAGTCGACCAAGTGTTATAATTATGATTGTTGAGCTTCTTAATTCATTCCGCCAATGAAATATTGTTCGCTCATTTTGTCACCAGAAATTATTCACCAACTTGAGATCTAATCTGTCTCTTTATCTTCCTCTCTCTTCCTCTAGGCAACGACTGCTTCTGAAAATCCACTTCGGAGACCTACTATTGCTGAAAAGGCGGGATCGGTCGGTGCTTCTTCCACGATCGCAGTCTCCCCTATGTGGTGATCAACAAGACTTGTCACCGGAATGAGCGGGAATCAATATGGTGGAGCGGTGATGACTCTTTCTTTCTCTCTCTCTTTTTTTCTCTTTCTTTCTTTTTCCTTTTTTTGTCAATTACATATAAGAGAAAAATAAATAAATAAAACAAGGAAGTACTAAATCTATTTCTCTCAGCCAAGTATCTTTTCCTTTAGGTATTTTGACCAAAGTCAAAATAATACCTTTAATTGAATGGCTGCACGGTGCCGTTGCTTCAATATTTTTGAAGTGGGGCCCGTCGGAATGAGAAAGTTCACTTTTTCTCCTCTTTTGCTCTGCTACTTTGACCAGATGAGATTAAAGAAATTAGAAATCAATTTCCTTCTCTTCAATGAAGTTTTTGTGGGACCCTCAAGAATGCACTTTTTCTCTTTTCTTTGCCACGAGATGAATAGGTAATTAAAGGAGGTGGGGCCCGCTGGCCTCTATGTGGAAGATGCAACTCCTAGTTCGACGAGGGCGATCTCCTTGCTCAATCTCTGCCACCTTAATTTCTTCAATCATAGTCGGGATTTGCTCGATCTCTACCACCTTAATTGCTCGATCTCTGCCACCTTACCCTCAAACACAATCGGGATTTGGAGCCAGCGTAGACAGAAGGTGTAGTTGATAGTTTCTTCGTCACGGGACAGAACACAATTGTCCCGTCAACCTCCTCTATTCAAAATAGAGCCTCCTCGTGTCTTCTTTCCATGAGACATTATTTTCTTCCGATGTTGCAGGGACTCCTTCCGGGGATGTGCCGGCGTTGACTTCGTCGATGCCTCTGGATCACGATCTCCTTTCTCTATTCAAAACAGAGCCTGCTTCTCCGACTCCCTCTCCTCGGCTCTCACTTTTGTCATTCTCTCACTCGACTTTGGAATGACGATCTCTCCTTCTCCTCGCACTCTCTCGTACCGACTCTGATACCAGTTGTTGAACATGCCAAGATAAACACGAGAGAGGTACTCAATGGAGAGATGCTTTCATTCATAAAATAAGTGGCCTTTTATAGGCTTACAGGACACAACGATAACTCCTAAAGACTCGGTAATTAACTGATAATTACCCACTAAGCTAACATGATAAATACCCACTAAATAAAAGGATAAATGTTAACTATGTGATAAATCAAACTAGTCTAAAGGATAAATACGAACATGAAGCTAGGTGTTGCATTATCTTCAACATCTAATGCTTAATGAGGCAAGTGAAAAATGAGTGACGTCAGAGGCGAGAGTTAAAAGTTTAAAAGGGAGCAAATCAGATGGGATTCGACGTGGCCGAAGAGGCCGTCAGATTTTGGGAGATCGTCAGAGCAATGGAAAGGAACTGAGAATGCTGATCGGAGAGGAGAGATTGCATCTAACCCAAAGAGTGGATCGAGAGACCTGTCGGAAGGAAAGTTCCAAGCGGCGTCAGGCCAGAAAGGTAAAAATCTTAAGAGCAAGATGTTTACATCTCTGAGTAATCCATTGTTTGATGTAAATGAATAGAATGATGCCACGAAAGTTGTGAATGAAAATATCCCTAAGCTGAGTTCTAAGGTAGGAAATGTAAGGAAGCAGCCAAGTTCATGGGTTGCTCTATTCAGGGAGGTCAACCTGATTGATAGTATGTCGAACAAAGAGGAGGTCAGCAGTAAATTCATTTCAATTCGAGAGAACTCTTCAAATTGGTGGAAAGAGTCACAGCTGATTGAGCTTGTAGTCTTTATGGTAAATTCGACAAAAGAACTCTTCTAGGTCTTGTATAGAATGTGATGCCCAAATTGTGGAATGTAAAAGGGAATTTACATATTGTAGATATGGCAATAAATTTTTTCTGCTTTAAATTTTCATGTAAGAAGATCCTTGGTTCCTTAGGGGACAAGTCTTATTATTGAAACCATGGAGGCCGAACTTTCAGCCCTTATTGGAAAGGATAGATATCATACCAATTTGGTTGCAATATCCAGGGCTACCCCTTGAATACATGCACAAAGAGATTCCACTGAGGTTGTCTAGCTCATTAGGACAACCATTGAAAATTGATGAGGTTACTCTCAGAGGTCAAAGGGCAAGATTTGCTAGAGTATGTATCTTGTAGGATTTGAATAATACTGTTCCTAGTGGCATGTGGATAAACTTTGCTGGAATAGGTTATGGTAGGCTATTGCAATAGAAAACATACTAAAAATATGCTTTGAGGGTGGTAAAATTGGTCATACAGAAGAAAAATAATTGTTGAAATATATGACAAATGAAACAGTTGTAATGGATATGAATGAAAAGTGGGGAGAAAGAGGACATGCAGATAGAGGGGAAGGTAGTAAAAGAAGAGAAGAAGCAAGAAATCCATGGCCCTTGCCAGGTGGTTACCAGAAGAGAAAAGATGAGAGAAAAAAATGTTGAGATTACTAGAGTGAAAAATATATTCAAAAGTTTAGCAGACAACATGGTGGATGATATTGTGTCTAATGGGCTGAATTCTTATTATGAGAAAAGGAAAAATAATAAGGAGGACCAAAGGAGAAGTGCACTGGAGGAAACGAGGCTTCCAGGATAATAGTAGAGGAAAAGCAAGTGATAAATAAGGGGCAAGGGGTCTCTGTGATGTAGGATGGAGGAATTTTTGTGGCTAAAAATGACAGGCCTGTTCAAATACCTGTTGACTTGGAAGAAAAGTAGAGGAACTACATAAGAAACTTGCTGATACCTTTTCTATAGAGGTAGTAAAGTAAAGGAAAAAAGAAATGTTGACTCGGGAAGGATTGGATCCTGAAATTTCGCAAGATATTCCAGTGAAGGGGACAAGGATAAGGATATTTGTTAGTTAGTTTGCTCAGCTTGATAGCTTTCCTTTCAATATTAAGCAAAAGAAAATTAAGAAGATAAAACCCCCAAAGGATGATAAAATGATTGAGTTTGATAGTGATCCATTAAAGGGGAAGTGTGAGGACCAACAATACCTCACTAATACAAGAAGTTGTTGATTTGGAATATAAGAGGTGCACTGAAAGTTGCATGATGGGATTATTTCCGGCTGTTGTTGATGGAACAAAAACCTGAGATGGTTTTACTGATAGAAACTCACCTAGTAGAAGAAGAATCAAAAGAATGTATAAAAAGGTTTGGAGAGAATTGGGAAGGTCTATTTGTGGCTGGTAGTGGAAGGGCTGAAGGAATTATTTTTGTATGGCACAAGAGAAAGTATAAGGTTAAATTGATATACAGCTGTTGGCAATGCACCTACTGATTCAAGATTTAGATGGAAAGTGTTGGATGCATACAACAAGCCTTTATGCAAGCAATAATGGCAAGCAAAGAAAGGCTTTATGGGAACTTTTGAACAACATTGACAGTGAGGGACGTCCATGGCAGGTGGTAGGAGACTTCACCTATGTTGACTGCCCTGAAGACAAGAAGGGGGGAAGGAGTTTTTCATATGGAAGTTCAATACTAGCTTTCAAAGACTTATGCAGGGAAGCTAGTTTAATTGATTTGAAATTTAAAGGGAACAAAGTTAATTACATAGTGTAATAATCGAATGGATGATAAGAGAATATTAGCCAGGCTTCATAAAGCATATGTTAATGGAGAATGGTTTTCAATCTTCAGTAGGATTGTTATTCATCATATGAAGATGGTTGCATCCGATCACAGGCTATTACTAAAAAATTCAGTTTCTAGGGGTGATATTGAAAGGATGAAGAGAAGATTTGTTTTTGAGCATTTGGGTTTGAATATGAGGAGGTAGGAACGAAAGTAAAAGAATTCTAGGATAGTGATAGAATGTATTTTGATTGTTTAGAGAGCTTTTAAAAAAAGCTTAATAATTTGAGGAAGGAACTCTCAGTGATAAGGAGAAGACAAATTGGTTCAATAGAGAAAGACTAAAGGAAACAATGGATGAGTTGCGGGAGTTAGCGGACCTGGATGCTGAGGTTTAGCTGGTGATCTGGAGATAACCAGACTGGGTGTGCTCACTAACAAAGCCATGGCCTTGACCAGACAATTACAAATTAAATGGTAATCCAAATCTAGAACAAAATGGATTGAAGCAAATGACAAAAATACTAAGTACTTCCAGAACCTTGTTAAAGGAAGGAAAAGACAGAAACATATAATGGAAATTTGGTCAGAGGAGAAAATGATTAAGGATGAGAAGGAAATCGTTGAAGTATTTGCTTCATGGTATAAAAACCTATGGGAAAAAGAAGAGGAAAATAATATGGATTGGACAGCACTTAGCAGTCTGAATTGGAAAAAGATACCAAATCATAAACACTGGGAGCTTACCAAGAGTTTTTCTGAGGAGGAAGTGTATGAGGCACTAAAAAGTCTTGGAAAAGGCAAAGCACCTGGCTGATGGATTCACTCTAGAGTACTTTTTAAACTATTGGGATATTATGAGGAAGCGTACATGTGCGGCAATGAATGAATTTTGGAAACAGGAAAGACTACCTAAGGAATGGGGAGAAACTACTCTTGTATCCATCTCGAAAAAAGAAAATCCAGCAATAGTGAAGGACTTTAGGCCTATTGCACTTTGCAATGTTGCCTATAAAGTGTTATCTAAGGTGCTAGTCCTTAGACTGAAACCTCATATCTGAAGAAATCTAAAAGAAAACAATCCTATTTCATTATCTAGCTAGATTTAGAGACGGCCTATGATAGAGTATCATGGGAGGCATTGGAGAAGATTTGGAAAATGTTTAACATTCCTTGGAGGATGAGGAGATGGTTATCTGCTTGCTTATCTTCAGCTTCATTCAGATGTAATATAAATGGGTTATTATCTGAGGAGTTTAATAGCTACAAAGGTGTGAGACAATGTGATTCCTTGTCTCCTTATATGTTCATAATGATGCAGAAAATGTTGACACTAATGCTAGAGAAGATGGTACTAGAAAAGAAGATTATTCCATTCAAATTCAAATATATTAAAATCAGTCACATGTTCTTTGCTGATGATATTGTTATTATTGTGAAATGTTGTAAGAGGACAGTTAATCATTTGTGTATGTCAATAGAGGAATATGGAAGGTTGACTAACCAGAAGATAAACATTGAGAAATTAGAGGTTTATTACCTAGACAGTTATCCAAGCAAACAAAAAAAATACTTTGTGATATTCTTGGGGTGAAGGAAGGAGGCTTCCCAATGAAATACCTGGAGACCTATATAGACCAAGGGAGGGTTCCTCTAAAATATTATAGACTGATGGTTGAAAATGCATAGAAAAGAATGGAAAGTTGGGCAAGTAAAATAATTTCTCGTGTAGGGAAAGTAGTTTTATTAAACTCGGTACTCAACTCGGCTCCCATACATACCCTATCTACTACATGGATTAATGAGAAGATAATTAAAGAGCATAGGAAAGTGGCATAGGAAAGTGGCAAGGAAGTTTCTTCGAAAAACAAATGGAAGGAAAAAAGAGTTGAATTTAATCAAATGGGATAGGGTGTGTTTAAGCAAGGCAATTGGTAGTTTGGGGGTGAAAGATTTAGGGGTTATGAAGGTGGCACTATACGCAAAAAGCGTGTTAACTTTTTTAAATAACAAGGATCATCTATGGGTAAAATTTTTGATAGAAAGGTATCCTGATTTTCACCCATGGCAAATCAATAAGAAAGGTAACATATCGTGGTCTTTTAGAAGCTTAAGAGAAGCTATTATCAAGTTAAGAGGAGTAGGTATGAGAATTGGCAATGACAAGAGAATTAAGGTGCTCAGTGATCCTTGGATTAATAACATACCTCTTGACGGATAACCTACTCTAATTAACATGGAAAGATGTTTGCAAGAAAAAGTAGTTGGTGATTTCATAAAAAATGGTGAATGGGACAAGGAGGATCTTAGGAATTATTTTTGGGAGTTGGTTATGGAGATTCAGAAGAAGTATCTACCTAGTCTTTGAATAAGAAGGGGAAAATTTGTTGCAAAGGGGCATATACTTTTTGAAATGCAAAGACATGGAGATTATAGAAGAGGAACCTAAATGGAGAATGTTGTGGAGCATGTCAGCTATTCCTAGAGTGAAATTGTTTGCTTAGAAATTGATATGCAGAAGGATTCCTACAACTAGTTTACTTTCCAAAATTATCTAGTATTGCAAAAGAATTTTGGGCTGGATTACAAGAGATACTGAATATAAAGTTTGAGTACATGGAGGAATGGAAGAATGGAAAACTACTGGAAGAAGGGAACATGCTAGAAAAAAAAATGCGAAAAGCAAATTGATTGACATTAGTGCAACTGGGTTATGGAACATATGGAAGAATAGGAATCTGAAAAACTTTCAAGGCAAGAGGCTTGGTTTGAACACAATGTTTCACAGGACAATTGCTGATACTGAGATAAAAAGGACCAATGACAGAATCAACAAAAATGAAATAAAGGAAGCTGGTATTGGGAAGCGAAAGGAGCTGATGGAAATGAATATTATAACTGACATTGATAATTCTGGAAGGGGATTAAGAAAATGGAAACTATTTTGTGATGCTACATGGCTGAAAGAAAATGGAAAATGTGAATTGGGTTATCTTATCAGGAATGATACTGATAATGAATTTATGGAAGAGTATAGACATGGATGTGTAAAATACCCCCGATGGTAGAGATATGGGCAGTCTGGGAAGGATTGAGGAAAGCCAAAGAAATTAACTTGAAACACCTTTGGGTTTTTTTAGATTGCCTGAAAGGTATACAAGTATTAAAGAAGGAAGGTAAATGTCCTTGGTATATGAAGAGCCTGCTAATGGACATTACAGACATTGCAGGAGAATTGGAAGTTGAAAAATGAATACATATCAGCAGGGACCTCAATGGTGAAGCTCACAATCTAGCAAAACAAGGATTGAAGGAAGGAACTAGTTGTTCTAGCATGGAAATGAGACTCTGTAATTCCTAGTAGTTGTATGGGTATTGATGTAATGAGAGGAGAAGGGGGTATAGTAATGAGAAATGTAAAGATAAATGAAGAATGTCAAATTTCATCTAATGGAAATGATACCGTAGGGGAATATGGTAATACGCAAATAGAAGGTGATGGGTGTAAGATCAGTGGTCCTCTATCCTCTCTTTCCGGCCATTTGAGCAATACTTGACACTTTGACTGGGAGTCTTTGAAAAAAAAAGATACATTTTATCTAGTTTATATTATTTCTACTACCAAGCTATTACGTTCTGTTGTATACAGAAATTGATATATTTAATCTCTGATAATAACATTAATGTTATTAGAATTATACTTCAATAACTTTTAATTGTACAATCTTTTTATTATTATAGATTATATATCAAACCTTTATAATTTTGTTTTGAAACTAATATATGATATACTATCACTACAACAAACCACTTATTTTTCGACGTCAACAGCGGTCAAAATTACATACTGACACTAGCAAAAATGACGAAAGCGAGTGAAAAATAATGAGAGTAGGAACGAACATTTCGACGTCTGAGTAGGCATCGAAATGTTTAACATATCGACGCCTACTGATAGGCGTTGAAAATTTAAAAAAAAACAATAAAATCTTGCATATCAACGCTTGTCAGAGGCATCGATATGGGAAAAAATAAAAATAAAAAAAATGAGGAAAATGAATTCCTCAGCAGGGGCCGCATGCAGAATTCGTATTTTGTGTGCGGCTCTATACGCGGTATTTGAGAATATCGTGTGTAGTACGGGGTATTCGCGAACGGGCTATGGAAATCAATTTCCGCTCCGCTCGATTTCCACCGCGTGGCGGAAATCAAGCGGGTCGGCGCCACGCCCGTTCGATTTCCGCCCGCGCCCGTGGTGAAAAAGAAGAAGAAAATATATATGAGAAAGAAGAATGAATGAGGAAAGAAAAAAAACATAGGAAGAAAAAGATGAGGTAAATAAGAGAAGAAGAAAAGAAATATTTATAGAAGTAAAAAAATAAAAAAAAATAAAAAAAAACTTTTCAGAGGCAGGAATCCCGCCTGGATTTCACTTGGGGAAAGCCCCTCGGCGCACTCACCAAGGGTCACTTCTCGTGCACCCGCTAACCTGCGCAGGCGAACGCGGGTGCGGGCTCGTGCGCCCGCTAACCCGCCAGGGCAGACGCGGGCACGGGCTCGTGCGCCCACGATCCCGCGTGGCCGGATGCTAGCGCGGGCTCGCAGGCATGCGAGCCCGCGCTAGATGGTTTTCGACCGAAATGTTTCGGCACCTGCTGTTAGGCATCGAAATTTTTAACCTTAGAATTTTTAAATAAAAAAAATATTTCCATGTCGTTTAAGGACAGTCAAAAAATTTCCGCATATATATTCAAGTTTTGTTGTAGTGTATACACATTAACACGTACTTATATATAATTTATAAATATATAATATATAGTTATTTAATATTCAATATATATATATATATACACCGCAAAAAACAAGTGGAAAAATTTCATTCACAAAAATATGTACAAGAGAAGCTCAAGCACAATTTATACCCTAAGGAAGAACCACACCCTCACCTTTGATAATGCCATTGTTTGCCTAATGTTTCAACCTTGATCTTAATCTCAGTTTTAATGTTAACAAACATGGAGCTAATATTTTCATAGAGAAATATTTTCAGGTTCCATATCGTTTTACGCACGATATTCTCGGTCGAAAATATTAAAAAATTGGTGAATCGTAAGATCGTTGGTCGACGCACTCGGACTCTTTGAGATGAATAGAGTTTAGGTTTAGGGTGTCTAGAATGAGTGTATTGATCCTCATAATGATGCAAATATCCCTATGACATGAACCTAATCTATTACCAAGAGTTCCCAAGTCACAAACAACATTCCGGATGAGATATTATAACATCCCGAAATATCTCGGATGAGATGTTGTAACATTCCGGAGTAGCCCAGATGGGATATTGTAACATTTCGAAATATCCCAGAATATCACGGATGAACATCCCAGAATATCCTGAATGGGATGTTGTAACATTCCGCAATAGCCCGAAACATCCCGGATGGACATTCCGGAATAGCTCGAAACATTCCGGATGGACATTCCAAAATAGCCCAAAACATCCCTGGTGGACATTTCGAAATAGCCCAGAACATTCCGAAACATCCTGGATCGACATTCCGAACTAGCCTGAAACATCCCATATAGACATTCCAGAATAGCCTGGAAAGTATCGGTACTTTCGAGGTCAAATTGTCAAGAATTTCTAGGATGCCCCCAACGCTCTATTTTGAAATCTATCCGTTGAGCCCGACCTCTACTTCATGATCTGCCTATTTAAATGTCTTCTAAGCCTTCCTTTGACAACCAACAATTCATGAGACATCTATTGATCATCCCTAAGCTTCTTTGAGCCAATCTTTGTGGAAAACTGTAGCTTTGAGCTTCTACCTTCTTGATTGAGCCTTCAACCTTGAGTTTCATTATTAAAGGCATAAAGGGGACTAGAAAACTTGTGTTGGAGCTAAGTATTATTGTTGTTATATTTTGTAGCTCCTTTTACTTGTATTTTTTGTGTTTATTTCGTTGTTACTCAAGATTTGTAAACATCTAGTTCTATATCTTGAGTTTGGTGGTTGCCTTGGTGTTGAGGCATAAATCCATCGGTGTAAACTTAGTTTGCTAGAGTTAGTTGTTTAGTCCTTATAAGAAGAAGTGTTGGAGGTACTCTCAAGTGTGAGAGTAACCCTCGGTTGTGAGGGTCGGTGTCTTAGCTTGTAAATCCTCTTGTAGGATACACTTAATCTAGTCAACTAGAGTTTGAAATTCTAAGTGGGGTGTTTAGGTAGTGGAGTAGGCTGTCACACCCCAACTCAGGGTCGTGTGAAGTGGGGTGTTTAGGTAGTGGAGTAGGCTGTCACACCCCAACTCAGGGTCGTGTGAACAGCCAGGGTCTACATACTATCCTGAAGCCTACTACCTACACTGACCAACGAGAAACCGGAACACATTGAATAAAAAAAAATCACAATGCAATTTTATTTAGAGTTTCAAAAGTTCACAATTTTTTTTTTTAAAAAAAAGAAAGAGTAGCTAACATCATCACAAACTGAAACATCTCAAGTTCAAAGTTGATTACAAGCTTTAAAAGACAACAACTATCAGTGTAGGAAAATGACATCAACTAGACACTAGACTATGACTATAGGAAGCCGCTACGAGATTGGCACCACTGCCTGCCCTCCAGCTGCACCATGACGCCAAGCCCCAACTCACTGATCATGCTCTACAAAACAACAGGAAATAAACCATGAATCCACATGGGACTCAGTGAGCGGTTCTTCCGAACCTCCACATAATCCTCAATAAGCATGCATAAGTATATAAGGCAGAATAGTATAAAGTCAGGGAGGTAAGTTACTTTTGATATGACAACCGACCCCATGGGTCATCCTGTATAGACCATATATTAGAAAAACCTGTCATAACGGCCTACTTAAGCCACTTGGCATCCGGCCCTTAGGGCCTACTCATGGTCTAGGAATTCCGGCCATAACCAGCCCTACCATACATGGTAATACTACATTGGCCACTTAGGCCACATAGTACCAAAGTGAAATCAAGAAGTCTCCGAGCCATCAACTAGGATGGTCTGCTAGTCTCCAGACACCGTCTAGGGTAGGGATAGCTAGTTCCATCCAACTGGAGTCTGACACCTAGCGGGCCCGCTGGTGATATCTCAAGACCCAATCACTGGCCGAGTCATGCATTCGTCATTCCGACTACTCAGGCATCTCGGCAGACCATCACAAACACATCACACAACCAAGTGTCCTAGAGTTTCCTTGTTTAAAATCTCGGGCGTTCGCCCATGTTCAGCCCTTTATTTTCGGGTCAAAACATGTGTGCACTATTGCTCGCTAATTATTTCTTAGGTGTAAAACCTAACTAGTCTACCTTTGAGTTTCCATAAATAGCACACCCTCAGATTTTTCATGTTAATCATATAGCGTCATATACTATCCTTGCTAATGTGAAATACATATCGTAAACTTGAAAATGTACCCAATAACAAAACGGGATAGCATATAAGCTATCAATGAATTACTTCACGTCACATTCTATGTATAGCCACATGATTGAATAGTAAAGAATTTAAATTCTGCATTAGACCATAAACTCAACAAGTAATTAAATCATATAACATGGTAATAATATCACAAATTTCAGAAATTAAAGAGGGAAGATCTAAGATGGTTACTATTCTACCATTCTACTAATTACTTGCACCAATGTAGTAGCCTTCCTTAGCTAGAGTCTTACCTAATGTAATCATGTTTCTAATTGTCAATCTAGGCAACTTTTCCTTTCCTATTGTTTCGAGTATTCCCAATCAGAAAGTTTAGTTTCTAGAGGTCACCTTTCCTTCCCTCAAGCTCGGCTGAGACTTGAGCAAGGCTTACCTTGCTCGGCCGAGTACTCATGGCTAAGAACGAGGAAGAAGAACCAACCCCAATCCTAGTGTTTTAATTCCAATCTAGCTAACTAAGACCTAGATCATTATGCGCCTCCTCTTTGCTCGGCCGAACCATGGACATGGGTTGTCCCTTTGGTTGGTCGAACCTACATGGCCTAGAGGAAAGTTTCAATCTTCATCTACAGTTAATAAACTACACATTGACGCGGTATAAATTCAAGATCGGTTGAAAAAGGGGTTTATATACGTCGAGGGAATTGGGGAAATTTTCGGCATGACATTTCCCCTTTTCCCTCTACTCGGCAGCCCGTATAACTTCAAGATCCAAGAAAAACACAAAGTAGATCTGATGCAATAACACACAAAACAGCGATACAGCGATCCAAGTACCAAAGATCGATGAAAACTTGCGACAAAATCTCCACCTAGCAGTCCTAGGGGGTTCGGCCACACGCCTCCCCCAATCATTCATGGAAATCAACCACTCACATTTGCTTGAGGAAGAAGAAGATTCGAACGCTAACGATCTCAAATCTTCCGACGATGGCACGATCTTCGGCGTCAACCAAGATCTATCCTCCCACTTTTCCCCTTCTCCCTTGCTCGGGCTTTGTGCGACTCCTAGATGAGCCGCATGGCTCAATGATGAGGGATTTTATTCCCTCATCTACAATGACTTAATTGCCCCCTTACACGACTTAACCTGACTCGACTCAGTCCGAGTCCGACATGGGTTCCGACTCTATCCGCAACACGAGTCGAACTTAACTCAATTAAAGTATCAACGCATAAAAGGAAAGGGTCATTTAGCCAAATTTAAACTTCATACTTCATTAGTCGAGTCATACCTTCTACTCGAGATGATTCCGAGGCTTGACTCGACTAACCCCGGGTCCGGCGTGCTGCACCAAAATAGATTTTTATATTAGAAAAATTTTCAGGTCTTACATAGGCATTGGGGCCAAACCACTATAAATTCATTGTGTTAGCATTGCTCTTATACGTGTTTTGACTACTTATTATTTACATTGCTTTCGCTTACTATTAAATTGTGATTTGCCTAAAGTAATCAATAAATGGTTAAAAATAAATTTAGGCTAAAGTTTTAGTTAACACACTATTCACCCCCCTCTAGTGTAGGTCATTTCACTTACATTTGGTTAGTAGATTGAGATTTCACCATCTTTTCTACCTCTAGCTCAATTCTTAAAATGACACTAGAGAGTATAGCGTTTGCAGCACCTAGGTTTGATGAAGTAAATTTTGGTGTCTGGAATAATAGGATGTATACATTTCTTAAAACACAACGTTTAGATCTATATGCATGCTAAAGAATGAATACGTTGATCCCACCATTGACATTAATGATTGGACTCAAGAACAAGTTAGATTGTTTGAATTGAATGCTAAAATAGTGCACTTTCTATATTGCTCATTCTCAAATGATATACTTGAAAAAGGTATGCATTGTTCATCCGAATTCGATATTTGGGCTTATTTAAACATGCTATACGATTATGCAAAAACCAATGGGCTTATTACTTTAAATGAGGGAGTTGATGACAATTGTCATACTCCTAATTCTAATGAGGTTTTTGAAGCCCATAGTGTCTCTAGTCAAAGGAGCACCAAAAGTTAAAAAAGGAAGGTAGTGTGTCATGTATGCAAGGAAAAGAGGCATGTGAAGAAAAATTGACATTCCATGAAGAACAAGGCAAATAAGAGGTCAAATACTTCCACATCATCATCTTATTCAAGTGAAGCACCTTCTTACCATGACTATGAAGTCATCTCAAAAGTTTACCTCATGGATGTCAATGATGAGATACACTCTTCTCCTTCTAGTCATGTTAATGATAATGATAGTGTTAACTCATCTAGTTCTCATAATATGCCTTATGATGAATTAGTAGAAGAGTGTAACAAAATGTATGCCTTGCTTGTTAAAAAGGATAAAGAAAATAAAATGTTGAAGAAATAAAAATATAAGGCTTAGTTCTTACTTGCATGAATCCAAGCTAGAAATTGACAACTTGAAAATTAGTTTCATTATTTCTTGCCATGATACCTTGAGTATTGAAATTAATGATTTGAGGACAAATAATGAAAAATTGAAGAATGAAAATAGCATGTTGAAAACTCAATTTCATGCCTTATATCAATCTATTGATTCCTTGAAAAATGAGGTTGTGTTCTTGAACAAAAAGATGAATGAATTCAAAAAGGTTTCATCTCTTAAGAACACTCCTCTTGGCCTCATGATCATAAGAAGATGAATGGTTCTCTTAAGAATGCTCATGCTCATCTTAGTTCACATGACAAGCTTCTAATGGTAGATCTCATGTCCATATGAATATGAATAATGAAAAGAAGAAATTCAATGGATATTATTTTTGTTGTGGAATTTTTGGTCATGTCATTCATGATTGTGCATTCAAGAGAAATCCAAGTGCTGCTAGGACACTTTGGATTCCTAGGCTAACTAACCCCCAAGGACCCAAAGTGATTTGGGTACCAAAAGTTTTATGATCGTTTGTAGGGGGGGCTATCACACAAGGATGACTGAGAAATGGTGTATTAAAGTTGACCTTGGATTCAAATGAAAAATTCCTATGAGGTTGCAACTTCAAATAATCATGATATCATAGGTATGAAAATTGACACCTAGGTATACTCTGTATCATCTCCTTACTTTGTTGGTTTCATTTAAGTTGAAGTTATGATACAGGTTTAATTTGAGATATTTTTCCCACTCTTGATAAGAGTCTTTTGAAAAATATTTTTGATTTTTGATTTTTGATTTTCCAGTCTCTTCAGAGACCTTTGTAGCCTATAAAAGGCTAATGTGGTCTTTCGGTTTTCAACCAATAGGAAGGGTTGAAGATCTTAATTTTCAAATATTTCATATTTTGAGATCTCTCGATTCGTTTCAGATTCATGATAATTTATTTTGAAACGAATTTCAAACTATTTAGCAAAGTGGACTTCGAAAATGATACTTGATTCTTCTCTTTGCTATTTGGTTTGTGTTGCTTTCTAGTAGCTTTATTTTCATTAAATCTACTAATGAAGTCTACTTGCAAGTTGAAAATGTTAATGAAAGGCTATGCTATCATAAAGAAAATTGGAAAATAAATGACAAGTTTGGCAAAATTCTCTCGAAAGATGTATGAGTTTGACTTTTGTTAAAACCTTGCTTAATTACCTCAATAATTATGCTTAAATGATTTCTGTATCCTCATGATTGACTATGCATGATAAACGTTTGAATTTTCATGAGTAGACAAAATCTTGATAACTAAGTTTATTTCATGATATCATCATATTTATGAAATCGGACTAGATTGAAATTCTTTCTTAGAGACTTCATTTTAAGTAAAAAATTGAATGAACATGTTTAGGTGTGTTAATAATTAGTTGTCATGTACTTAAAATTGAAAAATCATGAGAAATTGAGCAAAATGATAACTAGTGTCACGCCCCAAATTCGGGTCACGCGAGGGCCAGAGTGCGGACAGACACTCCAAAGCCTAAACCATACAAACTCATTTATCCATGGAATATAACCAAGTCAAGATGCCATAACATACACCTTAATCGTCAAAGTAGCTACTCGGTATCAATTTAAGTAAAAGCTACATAACTAAGTATCAATACTACAAGACTCAAACAAACTATATGCCTCTTAAATAAATTAAAATCTGACTCAACTCAACTACACCAACGGGTTTCACGAGATTGCCACCGGAGTCTGCCACCACCAACCACGCCATAACTCAATGATCACGTTCTGCAAAATAACATACAAAAAAGAATGGTGAGTTCAAAGAACTCAGTGAGTGGTCGTCTCGACCATCACCAAGCCAAACCATGTAAATAATTAATGCAGTAATTATCATTGTATTCAAATGATTGATATAATTATGGTACATATCACTTTAATAACTCATGCGCTACGTGCACCATACAAATTGACTCGGCCTATTTAGAGCAGTCTTCTAGTTATCCGTTTACAATTCACGGGTGCTCTCTAGGTCGATCACCACCAGCAAACCTATCAACTCGGGCTCACTGAGTTAGGAATGCCCTCTAGCCTTAGTGCCCATAGCTCAGTTGGGAAAGGCCCTCTGACCCATGTCACTCGAGCTCACTGAGCTAGGAAGGCCTTCTAGCCTCAGTGCCTATAACTCAGTCGGGAAAGGCCCTCCGACCCGTGTCACTCGAGCTCACTGAGCTAGGAAGGCCCTCTAGCCTCAGTGCCCATAACTCGGTCGGGAAAGGCCCTCCAACCCGTGTCACTCGAGCTCACTGAGCTAGGAAGGCCTTCTAGCCTCAGTGCCCATAACTCGGTCGGGAAAGGCCCTCCGACCCGTGTCACTCGAGCTCACTGAGCTAGGAAGGCCATCTAGCCTCAGTACCCATAACTCGTACATTAGGCGTACCACTTGGCCCAATACAGCCCGACATCATCTTGTGTGCGATGCGCATCACTCGGCCCATCTGGCCTAATATCATCTCGGGCAAGATGTGCACCACTCGGTCTATCCAACCCAATATCATCTCGTGCGCGATGCGCACAGCTCGGCCTATCTGGACTTATGAAATTTCTCGGACAATGAAAAGAGTATCACATATGTCCAAAGATTCTGAATTTAGTGGAACAAACTGAACTCCTTAGTTTTCTTACGTTCTCAAGTCTCGTGGGAATTTGGTACGCATCCAAGATTTCAACCCCTCTACAGATCACCTTCCTAAATTTTCCACTCGAGGGCCTATACCCTCATCCCAAACATAGAAGTGTCCAAATAATCTATTGTTCTCAAGGTTAGGCCACTATAACTACAACAAGCCGGGAAGTGTCGCACTGGACTCGCAACCCGACCCATTCAGTGAACAGTACGATAATTTCAGCCTACTTAACAAATATATTTTCTGTTCGAACAATACTATTTATGTCATAATACGGTATTCAAAATTCACTGAATGTAGCATACATAAAGATCGATATGTTACACCAGTATTCTACAAAATGAAACACTATCTCCGACGAGAACAAATATAATTTCAGCATATATTCAATAGATTGCAGCATGTACTTTTCATGTGCATTTCAGCATGACTCAAATAAATTTCAGCAAGTATATAAATGAGATTCCAGCATACAACATGTAGAAAATTTCAGCAACCACATTAGTACAATTCAGCCTTAATCTAGTTAGAATTTCAGCAAGAAATGCTAATCCATTTCAGCCATAATCTAGTGTATTTTCCAGCTTCAATCTGGAAAAGAAATCAGCAACAAAACCAATTTGTTTCAGCCTTAAACTGAGTCCAATTCCAGCCAACAACTGCAATCTCATTGAATAAACAAATAGGACACTCTTTATTACTTTTTCTTTTGAATAACCATAGGATCTTGGAATTTTGCATTATCTCTTAA
Source organism: Canna indica (assembly GCA_034359265.1). Classification (NCBI taxonomy): domain Eukaryota; kingdom Viridiplantae; phylum Streptophyta; class Magnoliopsida; order Zingiberales; family Cannaceae; genus Canna; species Canna indica. The sequence continues at coordinate 38,895,117 of CP136891.1, forward strand.
AGTACCATGAATACTACTTGGGGATCGAGTGCAACAATCTCTGACATAAAAACTAAAATAAAGCATTGAATCACCATTGAAGGAGACATGGTCTTGTTTATTGGAACATGTCACAGGGAGGTTAAATTGCATACTTAGTTTACATGCCAAATGTGGCTGCATGCTCATAATTAAAAATTTATAAAGCTGAAAAAAAAAATATGTGGTCTATCGCCACTACAATATCACAAACAGCAGTAGGAAGAAATCTGGAAGCTTAATGCCGAAGGAGACATTAAATTTTGAATTGCTAAGGTGCTATTTGGTTAGCGAAAACTATTTTCTGATTTGATTTCAGTGAAACTGAAAACTTGGTTTCGAAAATTTGATTTTGGTTTCTAGTTTTCAGTTTTCCGAAAACGCGTTTGATTAATGAAAACAACATAAGTTTTAGTTAGTTGAAATCAGTGAATATTTATTTGGCTATAAAAAGTAATATTAATTTTCCTTGAACATTTTTAGTAGTAATTAATATTTAGTTAGTTTAAAAAATTAAATATTTGCTAATATAGTTATAAAATATTTGTAATATTTAATTAATTAAGTTATTGGTAGTTTGAGATTTTTTTGTTCAATTAGATATAAAAATTAATTAATAGTTAATATTTCAAAATAATAATAATTCTAGTGGTCTAAATTAGTTTTGATTAATTATAAATAGATTAACTTTAAGAAAATTGAGTTATTTTAAAATTTGGGTTTGAGTCAATTAGATATAAATTGGTTTAATTAATTTGTAAATTTAAGATAATAGTTTGAGTTGAAAATGATGATTTTTATTTTTATTTTTAAAAATAATATAGTTTGATTTATTTTTAAATTAATTAATTTTATAAAAAAAAATTATAATTATAAAGTTGTCACTCCATTTTGATAACGAAACCGATAGTCTCGAAACCACAGAAAATAACATTCTGGTGTTTTCATTTTTATTAGGAAAACTGGTTTCGTTTTCATTTTGGTTTCGATTCAGTTTCATGAAAACGCTGAACCAAACACGTTTTCGTAAGCAGTTTTGGTTTCAGTGAAACCAAAACCTTGAAAACAAACTTAGTTTCACTAATCAAACAGGCCCTAATGTTTTTACTGTTGTCAATTTATCTTTCCCTGTAGAACATTTTCAGTCAACTAAGCCGTGGGTTTGCCGTAATTAAGGACACGCCTACACTTTGATCAATCCTAAACACCATGCACAGGAAATCAATCCTCAATCCCTCCCAAATACACTTTGATTGAGGGAGAACGAGCATGAAATTGGAGGACAAAGATTTAGCATCATACAGACTTCCGCCAGGTTCAGTCATCAAAGAAAAATCTGGTGAGAAAAAGAACCACTCACCTTAGGCCTGGTTCAAGAGAAGAGAAGGCGATGAGGAAGCCTCGCGACGACTCAATTTCGGCGAAACTCCGATTCCCGGCCAAAGATCTCCACCGAACCACCTAGGGATGCGTGTGGCTCCTCCTTGAAGCTGTACAGTCCCATGTATATATATATATATATATATATATATATATATAATTTCAATTAAGTCAACCCAACTCACTCAAAACAAGTTCGATTCGAGCTCTGATCGCACCCTCGGACTCGGCTCGAACCCAACTCGAACTTAACACAATAATTATCACTATAAATAGGTAATTTAATTTTGAGCAAGTCTCACCTTAAATCGCCTCCATAAGCTATCAAATCTGCACGCATCATTACACGTCATGCTCATCCCGCTGAAACCAATATGCAAAATTTCATAAATTTTGTGGGTATTACAATCCTTCCCCCTTAGAGAAAATTTGTCCTAGAATTTAGGGGTGAAAAGGAACTTACCATCCTGATTGAACTTTTGCGAATATTTCTTCATCATACCCTGCTCCAATTCCCATGTTGTCTCTTGACCAGAATGATGCTCCCACCGAACCTTCATCATTGGAACCTCTTTAGACCTCAGCTTTTTGACTTGCCGATCTCAAGTGCTCAGCCTTAACATTTTGGCAAGTCAGACACCTCGACACGACTCGGCCACTGCCCTTTTCATCCTTTTCCACTAGGTCTCTGGTCACAACACGAAATGGAGCCTCCTTCTGATCGCCCGCAGCTTCTCCACCAATGTCGACCGCGCTCACAAGTGCGCCACCATGTGGCCAGTGTCAATCACTAAGATAACTGCCCCGCCATCAGGCAGGCCGCAAGTTCCCGAGCCAATGGGCTCCTCTTCGCTGCCAAGTGAGCTAGGTTGCCCATAGATTTCCTACTAAATCTCTAGTCCGAGCACAAGTACAGCCCAAGCAAGGTGATTATATCACCCCTTTCGCGATGGTTCCAAAATGACCAAAACACATCGGTCTAACATTCACAATCTCAACAGACAAAATATGTATGCCTGCCCACCACTATCAAACTTAGGTGCAATCGAGAATACTCACCCCACGGCCTTAATCCCAGTCCCCGAAATATTCGACCACACCGACCTGTCGACCTCATTAATCATACCAACCGCCAGGTCGAAGTTTTCCACTTATAATTTTGACTTTCAGAAATTTTAAATAATATTACCAAGCCATTGTTTTCAGCCTTACCCATATCCTCGGGTGGTTGGGGTACCTTGCCAAGACCTCGGGTGCGCACATGGGCACCGTCCACTCTTGGACACTCCCATGGGTCCTAAACTCGCAAAGGTACCAGCTAATCTATCCCATCTATAGACCCATAATCATCATACACATTAACGCAATGTCCATGCACACCTCTCGTGCGCGCTCGCGCACATACCCACACCAATCGATCTCGGCCAATACTATATTCATGAATCACGCAATAGTAAGCATACAAGCATAAAAGTCGGGGATAACATTAGGAAAAGCCCTCTAACGTATACACACGGCACCACCGAGTAGGGTGCTAAGAATGCCCTCTAGCACGAACCCATCCATGGGATAGCTAGCCTATGAAAGCCCTCTAGCGAGTCTCACCCGTTAGGAATGCCCTCTAATGGCATCACAGGCACACAACCCCCTTCTTTTTTTTTGAAACAACATTGGATAAAATATAAATTTTACCATGTCGTGTACATGTCACAACATCTAAGCAACCATCTAGTGCTACTTCGCACATCTAAACACATCAGCCTACATCGGCCAAATAGAAAGTCCTCATAAACCACAATACACAACTCACAAGTTGCTCACTAGGCTAGCTTCCCTAGTGAACTCCCCACCTCGGGTCCGCTGAGCTAGGAAGGCCCTCTAGTCTCAGTGCCCTAGATACTCGGTTGGGAATAGCCTTCCAACCAATGCCACTCAGGTCAGTCGTTGACGTGACCCACCACCGAATATCTCGACCCAATATCAACTCACTCGGTTGGGCATTAGCTTCACATATTATTGTGTTTTCCCAGCTCGGCCATCACAGCACAACCACAAGCACATCCAATAGTAGAACGAAACATATATTATAAATAGAAGGCGGTTAGCTCGGGTGGGTACGACTATGTTCACGTATCTCGGGTGCATGCACAAGTGCACCCCATACGGCCTCATCTCGGGCCTAAACCCTTGGTTACCTGCCGTACCACCCACTATTATACCTATTGCAATTTACATTCCGGCTTCTTATTCAAGGAAGATGTACATAGTAGGTCGTCATGCACCGAAATTTCAGCACTCTGCCAAACAATTTCAACATGAAGCACCTCCATGCCATTAACCATTTGCACTCAAAACCTTATTCAACAATTTGGAGAAATCCTGAACAATCTAGCATATTTCCATATCTATCCAACGACTTCAAATTTAGCATAAAAATAATAAAGATTTCAGATTTCCTAACTTGTCAATCCTTCACTGAAAATTTCAGCCTAAGGCCGACATTTCAACCTCACGAAAGGTGAATTCTGCACCTTGCTTATATAGTGCCTAGAACCATTTTTAGAGTACGTGACATTCTAATAGCAATGGTAAAATCAATCTATGTATATTGCTATGAAATCTCAGCATACAACTAAAAGAAATTTCAGCATAAAGAATTAAAAAAAAATTAGCATACTATTTCATGAAAATTTTAGCATCTCGAACATTAATTCCAACATATAAAAGTAGGTAAATTTCAGCATGCAACCTCATGAAATTTCAGCCCATTTACAGCAATACACTCAGCATCTAAATGCAGGTTAAAATTCATACACAAGCCGTCGGCTATCCATAGAATTTAGGACAGCCCTCACCCGACTATATGAATCATGCATCAGTCCTCTTCAAGGGTATTCAATAATGGGGAGAAGTCAGTCATAAATATATATATATATATATCACCGAGCCTTCTTTCTTCTCTACAAACCGCTTACTCCATACTTTAGGGGTAGCCCTCCCCAAGTGCTGTCACAAGCCAAATAAAACACTGACAGAGTAAAATTTGAGATTTTTTTTTTTTTTGGAAGCATACTCAACCTTGATCATGGCAATAGAAAACTCAACCCAAAAGAGAAGGAGGGAAGAACCCACTCACACTGCACTATCATTTGCCTCCATTGGCATCACATAAATCATACAATAAGCACGTCTAGCACTTAAATATATAGTAAATAAATGATCATACGTATCGCCATTGGTGCCCTCAAACTCCGTAGCTCAGTCTCGTGAAATAGGACACACTGTATCGACACACTAACAACTACCTTACCCTAATGATGTAGTCTGGACCTAACCACATGCTCTGATACCACTTTGTCACGCCCCAAATTCGGGTCACGCGACCGGCCAGAGTGCGAGCAGACACTCCGAAGCCTAAACCATACAAACTCATTTATCCATGGAATATAACCAAGTCAAGATGCCATAACATACAACTTAATCATCAAAGTAGCTACTCGGTATCAATTTAAGTAAAAGCTACATAACTAAGTATCAATACTACAAGACTCAAACAAACTATATGTCTCCTAAATAAACTCAAATCTGACTCAACTCGACTACACCAACGGGTTTCCACTACTAGAAAAATGGTCATCAGCAACGGCTGATGCCGTTGCTGAGCCGTTGCTGAAGAGAATCAGCAACGGCCACGCCGTTGCAATAGAGCCGTGACAGAAAGTCGCGTTGCTGATGACTTAGCAACGGATCAGCAACGGCCGCTCGGGCCGTCGCTAAAAACATTATCAGCAACGGTTTTGCCACAGACCCGGAGCCGTTGCTGATAACATTAATAGCAACGGCCGCTGAGTCCGTAGCAACGCCGTTAGTAAAACCCCGTCGCTAAGCCGTTGCTGTAGGTCATCAGCAACGGCTTTCCCACGGACGGCCGTGAGAAAGCCGTTGCTGATGACGCATACCTGGGAACAGAAAAATTAAAAATTTCAAATTTCCATTGATACATTGATACATTATCTGATACATAACTCACACACCCATACCCTCATACACACATTCATTCACACATCACAAACACACCAAGATATACATCAAAACAATTATATTTATATTGATAATTATCCACGATAGTATAAAAACAATTCAAAATGCAAAATTGAAGTATCAATATCCAAACAAAATAAGTTAAACAAGTTCAATATCTCAGTAACAAGTTCAATATCCAAACAAAAAATCTCACGATCACGATGGAGGATGGTCTGGATCATATGGCGGGGTCTGGAGTGCTTGAGTGTACACCGGCGTGGACTGACTCGAGGACGATGGATTAGATGATGCCGAAGAGATGCCTGCTTCAGGATGACCTAACATGTTGCGTAGCATAGCTTGTATATCCGCCATCATCTGACTCTGGCGCTCCATTATCTCAGTCTGACGCGCGACCGTATCCTCTAGAGTCCTTATTCTGCTACTATGATCATAACTGGATCTAGAGGTGGACGGCCGCTCACCAGCGACCGGAGGGGTCGGTGCCCCAAGTGGCCCTAGCACGGCTCGCGCATGACCACTATCTGCGAAGCCATATACGCGGCCATGGTCCCAGCCACCTGCGGCCTCGACCCACGATGCTGCGTCAAAGTCCTCGGGGGTACCCCCGCGCTGCACCACCGTCTGGCTGTAGGTCTCCTACTCGAGTTTGATTTTATGTTTAATATTTATCATAAAACTTAAATTATAAATATATAATGAATCATTTAAACAAATATATAATTACCATAATGTATGCAGCGCGGTTGTGGATGTACTCCCCCGTCCCATGTGCTCGACGATGAGTCCGCTCAAACACCGCCATCGGGGAGGGTCGCTGGACAGTCCCGTCATCCGACACCGTCGTCTACATTTACAAAACAAATACATTAATTAGTACACATAGTAACAAATAAAATATATAATTAAAAGATATACTTACCATACGGTTTGCGTGCACTGCAAATGCAACAGAGCCGCCGGTGTGACGCGCTGCTCCCCCCGACATGCGATTTCTAGCCGCATTCCGAGAAACCTCCTGCCATCGATCCGTCGACCATATCTCCACGAGCTGGTCCCATATATCCGGAGTAATCCAACCGGGGCCGTATCCCCGAGTCTCCGCGATGTTAGTGGTCCCAGCTCGGGCCATCGTTTGGGACCGAGCCTGCCCCAGCTGCCCGTTGTACCTTGCCCGGGAAATAGCCTCCCAGGCAGCATAAATGAAGGGCCTCTGGTCCTCGGCCCATGTATAGCGAGCCTGTAAAATAATAATATCAGTACCAATATTAATATATCATCATGCATGTAAAAAATAATAATAATACGTGCCTCAAACTCGCGTCATAACATGTCGACGTGCTCGCTAGGCACGTGAGACCACGTAGGCCATGCCCCGTGCATGTATCGTCGAATAGTAGAAGAAATGCTCCTCGGCACTTCTTCTTGCTCGAACCTGCACAACAAAAATAAATTTTAATATTATATTATGATATAATGAATTTGTAATGATTCATAATTCATGATATATTACCGCTCCCCAATCACGCTAATCAATCTACGTGACTCTGTGGCTGGTGGAGGCTGCCACCTGTTCGGCCCGCGTGGCCGCCTGCGTCTGGATGTACTAGCCTCGGCAGTATCATCCTCATGAGGATCAGCAACAGGAGGATCAGCAACAGGAGGATCAGCAGCATGAGTAAGTGCTGGAGTCTCACCGATCGGAGACTCCGAAGCTCTCCTGCGTCGATAACCACGACCAGACATATCTGTCGAACAGACATATAATCAGATTATTGTATAAATAGTAGAGATATATTTAATAAAATATATACTTTACAATTATTCCTCATCATCTGAATAATAGTCTTCGAATTCTAAATGTTTATTCCTCATCCCTCTTGCTAAATCATATCCGATTCGTCGATGTGTACGTGAAACATATCAACTCGTCGGATGGATGATTATTTTCTAAATGTTTCGAGACAGTTCGAGTCCATATTGGACGATTTCGGCGCGCGTCCGAAGTGGACGATTCCGGAGCGAGTCCGAAGTGGACGATTCCAGCGCGAGTCCGAATTGGACTATTCTGGCACGCGTCCGAAGTGGATGATTCCGGCACGAGTCCGAATTGGATGATTCCGGCGCGCGTCCGAAGTGGACGATTCCGGCGCGAGTCTGAATTGGACGATTCCGGCGCGCGTCCGAAGTGGACGATTCCGGCACGAGTCCGAATTGGACGATTCTGGCGCGCGTCCGAAGTGGACGATTCCGGCGCGCGTCCGAAATTAATCTAAACCCTAATAATTAATCTAACAAATTAAATAATTAATCTAAACAATTAATTAACAATTATAAAACAATTAATTAACAATTATCAAACAAAATAAAATATATATATAATTATAAATTCCGGCGCCGGAGTCCACCCTCCGGCGCCGGCGTACAGTGGCCGGACACACTGTCCGGCCACTGTAGAAGGTCCGGCGGCGGCCATCGGCCGCCCGCCGCCGGCCGAAACCCTAGAAATAGGGTTTCGGTCGGATTGATTCCCGCCGGCCGCAGGGAAGAGACGGTCGGCCGATCAACATACCTGAACAAGTCGACAGCAGCGGGAGGAGGAAGAGGCGTCGTCGGCAGCAGCGGCAGCGACGGCGAGAGGCGTCGGCAGGAGCGGCGGCGGCAGCAGCGGGAGGAAGAAGGGTCGGGCGCGAGAGCGTGCCCTATATAAACTTATCAGCAACGGCTCACTCGCCCGTTAGAAAGCCGTTGCTGATAAGTTATCATCAGCAACGGCTCACTTATCCGTTAGAAAGCCGTTGTTGATAATTAAAATATTAGCAACGGCTCGCCTTTCCGTCAGAAAGCCGTTGCTGATAATTAAAATAATCCGCAACGGCTCGGGTATCCGTTAGAACGCCGTTGCATATACAAATATCTGCAACGGCTCGGGCGGCCGTAAGAATGCCGTTGCAAATAGCAACGGCTTGAGCGGCCGTTGTTGATAGCCGTTGCTGAAGACCAAGTTTCTAGTAGTGTTCACGAGACTGCCACCGGAATCTGCCACCACCAACCACGCCATAACTCAATGATCACGTTCTGCAAAAATAACATACAAAAAAGATGGTGAGTTCAAATAACTCAGTGAGTGGTCGTCTCGACCATCACCAAGCCAAACCATGTAAATAATTAATACAGTAATTATCTCTGGGTTCAAATGACTGATATAATTATGGTACATATCACTTTAGTAACTCATGCGCTACGCGCACAATACAAATTGACTCGGCCCATTTAGAACAGTCTTCTAGTTATCCGTTTACAATTCACGGGTGCTCGCTAGGCCGATCACCCCATACAAACCTCTCAAGTCGGGCTCACTGAGCTAGGAAGGCCCTCTAGCCTCAGTGCCTATAGCTCGGTTGGGAAAGGCCCTCCGACACATGTCACTCGGGCTCACTGAGCTAGGAATGCCCTCTAGCCTCAATGCCCATAACTCGGACGGGAAAGGCCCTCCGACCCGTGTCACTCGAGCTCACTGAACTAGGAAGGCCCTCTAGCCTCAGTGCCTATAACTCACTCGTGAACTGCCCTCCGACCCATGTCACTCGATCTCACTAAGCTAGGAAGACCCTCTAACCTCAGTGCCTATAACTCGGCCGAGAAAGGCCCTCCGACCCGTGTCACTCGAGCTCACTGAGCTAGGAAGGTCCTCTAGCCTCAGTGCCCATAACTCGATCGGGAAAGGCCCTCCGACCCGTGTCACTCAAGCTCACTGAGCTAGGATGGCCCTCTAGCCTCAGTGCCCATAACTCGGTCGGGAAAGGCCCTCCGACCCGTGTCACTCGAGCTCACTGAGCTAGGAAGGCCCTCTAGCCTCAGCGCCCATAACTCGTACGTTAGGCGTACCACTTGGCCCAATACAGCCCAACATCATCTTGTGCGCGATGCGGACCACTCGGCCCATCCGACCTAATATCATCTCGTGCACGATGCGCACCACTCGGCCTATCCAACCCAATATCATCTCGTGCACGATGCGCACCGCTCGGCCTATCTGGACTTATGAAATTTCTCGGACAATGAAAAGAGTATGACATATGTCCAAGGATTCTGAATTTAGTGGAACAAACTGAACTCCTTAGTTTTCTTTCTTTCTCAAGTCTCGTGGGAATTTGGTCCGCATCCGAGATTTCAACCCCTATACGGATCACCTTCCTAAATTTTCCACTGGAGGGCCTATACCCTCATCCCAAACATAGAAGTGTCCAAATAATCTATTGTTCTCAAGGTTAGGCCACTATAACTACAACAAGCCGGGAAGTGCCGCACTGGACTCCCAACCCGACCCATTCAGTGAACAGTACGACAATTCCAGCCTACTTAACAAATATATTTTTTGTTCGTACAGTACTATTCATGTCACAATACGATATTCAAAATTCACAGAATGTAGCATACATAAAGATCAATATGTTACACCAGTATTCTACAACATGAAACACTATCTCAGACGAGAGCAAATATAATTTCAGCATATATTCAAAAGATTGCAGCATGTACTCATCATGACTCAAATAAATTTCAGCAAGTATATAAATGAGATTCCAGCATACAACATGTAGAAAATTTCAGCAACGACATTGGTACAATTCAGCCTTAATCTAGTTGGAATTTCAGCAAGAAATGCTAATCCATTTCAGCCTTAATCTAGTGTATATTCTAGTTTCAATCTGGAAAAGAAATCAGCAACAAAATCAATTTGTTTCAGCCTTAAACTGAGTCCAATTCCAGCCAACAACTGCAATCTCATTGAATAAACATATAGGACACTCTTTATTACTTTTTCTTTTGAATAACCATGGGATCTTGGAATTTTGCATTATCTCTTAAAGTACCATGAATACTACTTGGGGATCGAGTGCAACAATCTCTGACATAAAAACTAAAATAAAGCATTGAATCACCATTGAAGGACACATGGTCTTGTTTATTGGAACATGTCACGGTGAGGTTAAATTACATACTTAGTTTACATGCCAAATGTGGGTGCATGCTCATAATTAAAAATTTATAAAGGCTGAGAAAAAAAATATGTGGTCTATCGCCACTACAATATCACAAACAGCAGTGGGAAGAAATCTGGAAGCTTAATGCCGAAGGAGACATTAAATTTTGAATTGCTAATGTTCTTACTATTATCAATTTATCTTTCCCTGTAGAACATTTTCAGTCGACTAAGCCGTGGGTTTGCCCTAATTAAGGACACGCCTACCATTGCTCTAGCCTAAACACCAAGCACAGGAAATCAATCCTCAATCCCTCCCAAACACACTCTGATTGAGGGAGAACCAGCATGAAATTGGAGGACAAATATTCAACATCATACAGACTTCCGCCAGGTTCAGTCATCAAAGAGAAATCCGGTGAGAAAAAGAACCACTCACCTCAGGCCTGGTTCAAGAGAAGAGAAGGCGATGAAGAAGCCTCGCGACGACTCAATTTCGGCGAAACTACGATTCCTGGCCAAAGATCTCCACAGAGTCCCCTTTCTTCCTCACGCCGCACCTAGGGATGCGTGCGGCTCCTCCTTGAAGCTGGACGGTCCCATGTATATATATATATATAATTAATCAAATGAAAATTTATTATTTTGCCCCTCTTCAATTAAGTCGACCCAACTCACTCAAACCAAGTCCGATTCGAGCTCCGATCACACCCTTGGACTCGGCTCGAACCCAACTCGAACTTAACACAATAATTATCACTATAAATAGGTAATTTAATTTTGAGCAAGTCTCACCTTAAATCACTTCCATTAGCTATCAAATCTGCACGCGTCGTTACATGTCACGCTCATCCCGCTGAATCCAATATGGAAATTTTCATAAATTTTGCGGGTATTACAACTAGTTCACTTTAGGGGACTTAAACTTGAAAAGGTTTGACCCAAGTCTTGGACATTTCATTTTAAGTTCAAACCTCGTAAACATGTTTAGGAATATGTATAATATATTTTTATGCATTTAGAATGAAAAATTCATATGGATATGGATAGAATGATATAGAGGTAATTTCATGATAATCTCTCTTGTGCATGTTTGACCCAAGTCAACAAATTGACTTAGAGGACTGATTTTCTATTCATATTTGAGAAACTTATTTAGATTTATTCATATTAGGTATCCATAGATTTAAGTTTGAAAAATCATGAGTAAATGATAAGACTGTCACTTAGTTAGTTTCATGTTATTATAAGTTAGTTTTGAATGAAACCATGCTAGGTTATTATCTTCACTTAAGGACATCATTTTCATCTCAAACTTGGTATAAACTCTTTACATAATCATTACGTGGTGTCATAAAAGTTTGAATAAAAATTGAGCACGTTTTGAAAAATAATTGAAAATTACGGAAATGCCATTGAAATTTTAGCATTTTTAATTAATTTTAGAAAAATATAGAAAAACATTTTTTTAACTGATTCTTGAAACCTGCATATTCTTTCAAAAATATAGTTTCTTCAGTAAAAATTTTAGAAATTTTCATTTAGAATCTTATTTGTAGAGGAGTTTTGAAGTTGAATTTCAGAAATGCAAAGTATCATCCTCTTGAAATATCAATTTTAATTTTCGATATTTTGATTTTTTTCATCGAAAAATTCAAATGAAAATTTGTGTATACTATTTTTATTTCATTTCTAATATATTTCTCACTATTATTTGAGTAAAATCATTTCTAAAAATGAGTTTGATAACTTGAGCGATAACTTGAAAAATGAGTTTTTGGTTGAAATAGAGATAAGTTGAACAATAGATATAGAGAATTCATTTTGTGTTCAAACTTGACACATGAATCTTAAATGATCATTCAGCTATGTCTGAAAAGTTTGAACCAAAATTAATAACTTTTGAAAAAAAAAATACTTGATATTTATGAAAATATCAATTGGACTTTCAGGAATTTTGTGAATTTATATAAAACAAAATGTTGACTTATTCTTGAACCTGTAGATTCCTTGCAAAATCTAGTTTCTCTTATTAAACTTTCAAAAAAATTCGTCAAGAATATGATTTGATAGATATTTAAGAATTTAATTACTTAAGTATCTCATTGACCTAGGTCAACAAAGTACTTAGAAACCTTATTTTCAACCCAAACTTGATTGACATACTTAGATTCACTCATGTTAGATGCCTATGTGCATAAGTTTGAGAAAACATGAGTAGATAGCAAAATTTGTTACTTAGTATTTTCATGTTTTCATGCATACTTTGAATGAAATCATACTAAGTTCATATTTTGATCAAATGATATTATATTCACTTCAAACTTGATGTACACTTTACATGATCATGCATTCTGAAAGTTTGAATGAATTCTGAAAATATCATGAAAAATTCTAATTATTTACCAAAATGCCATTGAATTTCAATAAATTCTAGAAAAATGCCAAAAAATGAGTTTTGATTGATTTTTGAATGTGCAGTTTCCTTGAAAATTCTGGTTTGTGGCATAAAAATTTCAAAAGTCCGCAGTAAGAATGTGATTTGATATAGATTTTTGAAGTTTAATTTCAGACCTTGAAGTATGATCATTTCTCTTAAATGTTCATGTTTTCGATACTTTTAAACTTTCATCCGGATTCCGAATGAGACTTAAAGTATGATATTTTGAATTCACTTTTGGTATCATTCTAATAATTTAGAAAGAAAAATCATTTCTAAAATGAGTTTTGACTCCTTGACCAATATTTGAAAATATCGATATTTGAGTTTATACGTGATTTTCGAACTTGGATTTTAGTTATCATTCCTCGATATCATGTATGATTTAGTCTATTATTCGATGCTTGGTTTTCATCTCTTGAATTGAGACTTTTGTGGTTTTGAAAAATATTTTAGTGTCTCAACTTTGACTATAGGTTGACTTTTATTGCCCTTTTTTATTGATGTCAAAAGGGGAGAAAATATAGGAAAACCATGCATATAGATAGGGGGAGTTTATTTTCATAGATATGCATGTTAATAATGGGAGAAATCCCATAATTGACTTTCTTTATGCATAAATAAAAATATTTTCTTAAGGTTGTTTGTCATCATCAAAAAGAGGAGATTGTTGGCCTAAAGTTTTCAACTTTGGTCTTAATCTCGGTTTTGATGATAACAAACATGGAACTAATATTTTTATGGAGAAATATTTTTAGGTTCTGTATCGGCTTGCGCAGGATGTCCTCAGTCGAAAATATTAAAAAGTTGGTGAATCGGAAGGTCGTTGGTCGTCACGCTCGGACTCTTCAGGAATAATAGAGTTTAGGTTTAGAGTGTCTAGAATGATTGTATTGATCCTCATAATAATGCAAATATTCCTAGGACATGAACCTAATCTATTACCAAGAGTTCCCACGTCATAAACAATATTCCGGATGAGATATTATAACATCCCGGAATATCTCAGATGGGATGTTGTAACATTTCGGAGAAGCCCGGATGGGATGTTGTAACATTTCGGAGTAGCCCGGATGGGATGTTGTAACATTTCGGAATATCTCGGAACATCACAGATGAACATCCTAGAATATCCCGAATGGAATGCTGTAACATTCCGGAATAGCCCCAAACATCTCGGATGGACATTCCGGAATAGCCCGAAACATCCCAGATGGACATTTCAGAATAGCCTAGAACATTCCTGATGGACATTTTGGAATAACCCGAAACATCCCGAATGGATATTTTGAAATAGCCCGGAACATCCCAAATGGACATTCCGGAATAACTCAAAATATCCCGGATATATATTCCGGAATAGCCCGAAAAGTACCGGTACTTTTTAGGTCAAACTATCAAGAATTCTCAGAATGCCCCCAACGACTCTATTTTGAAATCGATCCATTGAGCTCGACCTCTACTTCTTGTTCTGCCTATTTAAAGGCATTCTAAGCCTTTCTTTGACAACCAACACTTCATGAGACATCTATTGATCATCCCTAAGCTTTTTTGAGTCAATTTTTATGAAAAACCCTAGCTTTGAGCTTCTACCTTCTTGATTGAGCTTTCAACCTTGAGTTTCATTATCAAAGACATCAAGATGACTAGGGAACTTGTGTTGGAGCTAGCTAAGTATTTTTGTTGTTGTATTTTGTAGCTCCTTTTACTTGTATTTTTGGTGTTTATTTCGTTGTTACTCAAGATTGTAAACATCTAGTTGTAGATCTTGAGTTTGGTGGTTGCCTTGGTGTTGAGGCATAGATCCATCGGTGTAAATTTAGTTTGCTAGAGTTAGTTGTGTAGTCCTTAGAAGAAGAAGTGTTGGAGGTACTCTCAGGTGTGAGAGTAACCCCCGGTTGTGACGGTCAGTGTCTTAGCTTGTAAATCCTCTTGTAGGATACACTTATCTAGTAAACTAGAGTTTGAAATCCTAAGCAAGGTGTTTAGGTAGTGGAGTAGGCATTAGGGTTGAACCACTAAAAATTCATTGTATTAGCATTGCTCTTATAAGTGTTTTGATTACTTATTATTTATCTTTCTTTTGCTTGTTATTAAATTGTGATTTGCCTAAAGTAATCAATAAACAGTCAAAATCGAATTTAGATTAAAATTTTAGTTGACATATTATTCACCCTCCCTTCAAATATAGGCCATTTTACAAGTCTAGAAATGATCCAGCAACCAAAACTACACAAGGACACAACTTTTGAGCACGTAAATCTTATACCCATTAGGCCAATAGTATCTTCTATAGCTATATTATACATAATATGTATATGTAAGGTATATTTTGGGATGGGTCGGGTATATCAAAGTTTTCATCCGACCTGACCCAACCCGAATAAATGGTATAAATTTCTCAAAATTTAGACCCGATCCGACTTACTCGAATAACTCAATCCGAATTAAATTTTTAGGTCGGTTTTTTTGAATTATTCGGGTCGATCTTAGTTTTGCTCATGCCTACTTGGAGGCAACCCAATAATATATCCACGTCAGCAATGATGGAATTGGAAATATAATCTGGAGAGTGTGATTTTTCCTCGAAAATCGGACTATTGCATTCATGCCAAAATTAAGGTGGTAGATAATCACAGTGGTCAATAGTCGTCACCTTTTCCTTCTCGTAGGAGACAAGCCATCAAAATGTTGTTGAAGTCACTGTAGATTTATGGATAAAAAGATACGAGAAATAGGCAATCCACATGTGCTCTCGATGTCACTCCAAATCATGTAAGAGAAATTACAATGAAAGAAAATATGGTCAATACTTTCACCATTCTTGTGACAAAGATGACAAAATATGATGGGATGACCAAATTGGAAAAGATGACCACCGTTCTCGTGATATTGAGTTGTCATCAGATGTTATTTTTTTATAATATAGTAATTATCTTTTGGTTTTGGTTCATGTAATATCTAGGTGTTTGATTTAGGCTTCAGGGTGTTCGACCACACTTTGGCCGGTCACGTGACCCAGTTTGGGTTGTGACAAAGTGGTATAAGAGCGGCCTTTGGTTAGGTATTGACTACGTCATTAGAACATAGAGTATCGTCATGAGACAGTGAACCTTGAGATTCCTTATGAGAGGTTCGTTAGATTGAGGCCCCGAGAGTTCACCGATACCGACCCGACAACAGAAGTCACAGATTTTCTCAATGATTGTTATGCATTCTGCCAAGTGCTAGGGTAAGCTTACAGATGAGGGGACCGGCCAAGGAGTGGCTCCAGTCCTGGGAGGCCCGTAGGGGGGACCTGACACCACCCCTTACATGGGACGAGTTTAAGGCTACAACGATAGAGCGGTACCTGCCCAGGAATGTTTGCGAGAGGCGGGCAAGGTAGTTTGAGCAGTTGTGCCAAACGGGCGGAATGACAGTTCAGCAGTATGAGATGGAATTCACTAGGTTGTCCCACTTCCCCCTACATTGGTAGCTACTAATATTGAGACGGCTAGGGTCATATGATTTGTCGAGGGATTGCGACCGTAGATTGGCCGCTTGATTCACTACACACAGGGCACATCTTTTCCTGAGGCATTTGATGAGGCGATGCATAAGGAAGCTTTAGTACCTACTGAGCGATCTGAGCGACATTCAAGGAAGAGGTCTAGATCAGATGGACCAGTGGGGCGGTAGGCCCATTCTGGGGGCATCGACACGAGGCTAGTTCCACAGGTGGACAGAGGACAAAGCATGGGCAGAGGTCGTTCAGGGCCAAGTTTTGTATAGAGAACACTTGTCACGTCCCAAATACAGGGTCACGTGACCGACAAGGGTATATGTGCCTATACCCCGCATCCTAAATCATGCACATACCAACATCATAAAATAGCGGAATAAACAACAGCTTTTAATTAAAAAAAGAACCAAAATAGGTTTTCATTTTAAAATAGCAAGATTTAAAATAAATATCTCAAATGCGGAAATAAATAAAATGAAGAGCAACAATTCTTTTAATAAATAACAACATAATAAAAGATGAATGTCCCCATGGGACTATAACTCCAAATACCAAAACAAAGTGCATGACAACCTACTACAGACTCGACTACGACCCCTAACTAGGACTGCTATGAGATCATGCGGCTCAACTGCCCTCCAACTGCGCCAAGTGCTCCAGCCCACCTCAATGGTCAGGCTCTACAAAACAAAACAACGATAACATGTGAGTTCAAAGAACTCAGTGAGCGGTCCTATCGACCCCCACAAAAAAACATCATAGAGACATACAATAGCACAATATCCAACTCTACATGAACAAGATCAAGAAAGTGTGACTAGCTATCAGGCCATCTGGCCACTACCTGCCAAAGGCAGCCATCACCCACAAGGTGAAGAACAACAGACCTAAGCCTACCATGCCCTAAGGCAACCAACACATACCAGGATAATCGGGAAGACCCTCCGAACTTATCCTAGTATAAATAAACTCGGGAGCAATCGAGAAAGGCCCTCCGAACTTGCTTCACGAGATGCGTAGGGACAATCGGGTAGGCCCTCCGAGTTTACTCTTAAAAGATATCACAGCTTTAGTAACCAAATCAAGTCTCCAAAGTGTGTCCTTTGTTTCCAAACTATGATTTCTGGTTGAAACGATAGGTTACACGACTATGTTCAGAGCAAACAATTCCAGCAAACAATCTAAAATCAGCACAGATTCATCATCTCAGCATACAATTCCAGCAATATATAATTTTCAGCATACTATGAAATTAAATCCGAAAATTAACAGAAATAAACTACTAAATTATCATTAGGACAGAATACTACTCTCAAGATTTAATTCACAAAATTCATGTTTTTTAATCAAGATTAAAAGAATCTACAATGCTTTAATCAAGAAACGAAATCAAGACTTAAAAATCCCCTTCTCAAGAATCTTCATGGCATAATTTACAAGATCTTGATCCTAAACATAATTTCTACCCAAAAATCACCGATTTAATCCTAAGCATGCAATCAACAAATCAAAAACTCAAATTAGATAGAAAGATCAAGATTTGTACATCAAGGAACAAGAAGGCTCATTCGGGCTTTTCATCGAACACCTTGTGGGCGACCCCGATTTCCCCCTTGGCCGAGCACTCCTACGTTTATCCTAGGGCTGTCGAGCCCCTTAGGGAAGAGGTTAGGGCCTCCTCAAGCACAAACTACAAGAATCACGGCAAGAACTCGAAAGAACGTCGAAACAATTCAAGAATGAAACAAAAACGCCAAGCTACCAAAAAAGACTTCAGGAATTCGAAGAAAACCCGAAAGAGAGAGGGTAAAACAACTCACCTTAATTTGGAAAAATGATTAGAAGAGAACCTCGGACAACAACCCTCGAATCGGCTTCAAGCAACTCATCGGCTCAACCCAAGGAAGAGGAAAGACAGGCGGCGGCTCACCTCAAGCCGCTGGCTTGAGAGAGGGAGAGGGGAAGACAGAGGGGCTGGCTTCGGCTAGATCCTCTCGGCTCGGCTCAAAAGGGGAGGAAGAGGAGAGGAGAGGGAAGAGAAGAGGGCTTTGGGGTAGAGGTGGCAACGGGCCGTGCCTGGCACGGCCCAAATGTGTGGCAGCCGAGCCCAGCCCGGGCCCAAGCCGGCCCGAAAATTAATTATTTAATTTAAATTATTTTAATTTTAATTTTTAAATTTTTAAAGGTTTAAAATTTAATTTTAAAAATTAATGGTTACGGGTGAGTTTTGAACTTGGACCTCTAATTTTATTTGAGATAGCTTAATCATTGTTCTAAACTTTATTATATATTTTTTAACATATTTTTTATATGTAACATTGTAACGCAGTACAAATTAATAAAAAGATTTTTAAAAAAATTAAATTATAATTAAATTTTTAGTTATCTTTAATACAAAAATATTCATCCAATGATAAAATATTTTTTAAAAAAATTATAATAGATTGCACCTTAAAAGGTTGCCTACGTACCTTCTATAGCTAAACTTGTACTCCCCAATTGATTAACTATAGAAGGATCAGGTCTACGTAGTTCTTTTTACATTTTTAATCACCCGTAGTCCCGGTGATTTAACTTGTACTTGGACTCGCAGCACCAGCTTCGCTTGTTTGAGCTTCCTCCTCTCCCGATGATGAAGTGTCGTGTCCTCCCTTATTATGTAATCTATCTTCAGCATCCAACCAGTCTTTTAAGCAAATGCATATTTCAACCGTTTCTTCACTCATTCGGCTCCTTTTTTCGTCGAGAATTCTATTTCCTGCACTAAAACAAGACTCGAAAGCTACTGTAGATACAGGAACAGTTAGTATATCACGTGTCATGATGGAAATAATAGGATACGTATTTTCTTGTTTTTTCCACCATGCTAAAATTTCATTATCATCTATTTCTTCGGAATGATTGTGATCTAGAAAAAAAAGCAATTTATTAAAATTAGTAGATTTAGTTTTTTTTATTCTACGACCAAGTTGAGAATTAATACTATTTCCACCATCATCTCTTTATCTAGAAGAAGAAGATATTGTCTTATTTATAATTGTATCATCAAATTTTGAAGTGTAAAATACAAACATAGAATTCAATAAATTTGAAATTTTAATTTTTTTTTCTTCAACATTATCTAATTCCATATTGTTATTATAATCATCTAACAACATATTTAAACTATCAATTTTCATTCTAGGATCTAAACATATTGCTAAACAAAATAAAGTAGGTATATCTGACCAATACTTTTAAAATTTAGATTCCATTAAAGAAATAATTTGTGCAAATAAAGGATGATGTCTATATGAAGAAAATACTTCACTAATACGAACTATATGTGAAAGAGTTAAATTACATGTAGGATAATAAACACCGAAAAGTTGTTCAGTAGCTTTATTAAAAAGTTCTAAAATTTGAGTAATATGCCCAGCAACTAAGCAATCATTATTATTAATTGGATCATCAGACATATTTTGATTGTAAAACATTGTAAGGATATCTTGATATCTTATAGTAGACATAAGCATATGATATGTAGAATTCCATCTAGTAATAACATCACCATTAAATTTTTTAAATGGTTTATTAAAATATTGACGTAATTTTTTAAATTATTGTGTTCTTGCTTTTGAAGAACGCATATATCTAATAACATCTCTTATTTTTTCTACATGTATATTTACTTGTTTTAAACCATCTTGTACACATAAATTAAGAACATGACAAACACAACGAACATGAAATAATTCACCTTCTAATACTGGTTTAAATAACTGTATAAGGGGAGGGATAGCAGCATCATTATTACTAGCATTATCAAAACTAATCTAAATTTTTTTATCATTTATATTATAGAAAGATGTTACAAATCTAATAGCAGAAAAAATGGCAACAGAAGTGTGTGAATACACAAAAACTTTAAAAATATTTATTCTTTTTTGCAAAATAAAATTTTCATCAATCCAATGTGCAATAACACAAATGTAAGAATTAGTAGTACGTTGACTAAACCAAACATCAGATGCTAAAGAAATTTTTGATTTATTATTTTGAAAAATAGTCATTATATTTTCTCTATATATAAAAAATAATTTTAAAGCATCACTTTTCATTGTATTTCGAGTAATTTTTTTATATTTTGGTTGTAAAGTATTTTGAATCCAACTAGAAAATCTTAGTTGATCAACAAAACTAAAAGGAGATTCACTTTGAACAATTAATTTTGCAAGTTCTCGACGTTGAAAATCATGATCATACGAAAAAGCTGTTAAACCAGAAGAAGATAAATTAAGAATTTATTGAGCTTGTGTAACCTTAGTGTCATGACTCTTTGCATGACGTAATAAATGACCAGTTCCTACGGTTGTTGAAGCCGAAAGAATTTTTTGACATGACGTAATAACCTTAGTCCGCTAGGATGGCAAACACAACATAAGAGGAAAATAATAAAATTAAATATCTAGGATAATACAATCCTCCCTCCTTAAAGAAAATTCGTCCTCGAATTTTAGAAAAGAAACTAAGGACTCACCAAATCATCAAATAATGAAAGATAACGCTCCCTCATATCATGCTCCACCTCCCAGGTGGCCTCCTGGCCGGAGTGATGCTCCCATGTGACCTTAACCAAGGGGATCCTCCTTGAACCTCAACTCCCGGATCTGTCGGTCTAGCACGTCAACTGGCCGCTCCTTATAAGAGACTGCTGAATCTACCTCTACTGCGCTAGGCTCGATCATATGGGACTCATCCCAAATGTACTTCTTCAGCATAGGAGGTAAGGCCAACTCATAGGCCACAACTCCCCTGCGCCTAAGAATAGGAAACGGCCCAATGAACCTAGGGCTTAGCTTTCCTTTCTTACCAAACCTCACCACCCCTTTCATAGGGTACACCTTGAGGAAACCCATGTCCCCCTCAACGAACTCTACCTCCCTGTCCTTTCCATCAGCATACATCTTCTGGCGACTCTGAGCTGCTAACAGCCTCTCTCTAATTTGCTTCACTTTTTCCACAGGCTCCTCCACCAGATCTGGTCCCATCATAACGGAATCCCCTGCCTCAAACCAACCTACAGGTGATCTGCATCTCCGCCCATACAATACCTCAAATGGGGCCATCCCAATGCTGCTGTGGTAACTGTTATTATAGGCAAACTCAATCAGAGGTAAGTGCCCCTCCCAACTGCCCTCCGGGTCTAGGACACATCCTCTCAGCATATCCTCCAACGTCTGAATAGTCCACTATGGCTGACCATCTGTCTGAGGGTGAAATGCGGTACTGAATCGAACCTGAGTGCCTAATGCCTCCTGGAAAGACTGCCAAAATTGAGCCATGAACAATGTACCCCGATCTGAGATGATCATCACAGGAATAACATGATATGCGACGATCCAATCCAAGAACAACCTCGCATACTGCTCAGCTGAAAAGTTCATCCTGACCGGTATAAAATGCAAAGTCTTGGTTAGACGATCCACCACTATCCAGATAGAATCATTGCCCTTCCCACACTTTGGCAACCCAATCACGAAATCCATAGTTATCTTTTCTCATTTCCACTACGGTACCCCTAAGTTCTGGAGCAATCCCGCTGGCTTCAAATGCTCAGCCTTCACCTGCTGACACACCAGACACTTGGACACGAACTCGGCCACCTCTCTTTTCATGCCTTTCGACCAATAGTTCTGCCTGAGATCTTGGTACATCTTCGTGGCTCCCGGATGCATAGTGTAGGTAGATCGATGAGCCATCTCTAGCACCTGCTTGCGAACCTCAGCCATATCGGGTACCACAATCCGGTTCTTAAACCTCAGAATGCCCTCCGAGTCCACACTGAACCCATTATCTGCATCTTCTCTCCTGGCCAGATCCCTAGTGAGAGTACAAAAGGCAGGCATCCTCCTCCTGCGCTTCCTGCAACATGTCAACCAATGTGGACTGCACTCTCAAGTGAGCCACCAGCGTACCAAAATCTAATACTGATAAGACTGCCCCGCCATCCAAACATAGGGCCAAATCCTGAGCCAACAGCCTCCTCCTGACTGTCAAATACGCCAGACTGCCCATGGACTTCCTTCTTAAAGCATCAACTACCATATTAGCCTTCCCTGGATGGTACATGATCGTGTAGTCATAGTCCTTCAACAGCTCAAGCCATCTTCTCTGCCTCAGGTTCAACTCCTTTTGGGTGAGCAAATACTTGAGGCTCTTATGATCAGTATATATCCTACAAGCCTCGACATAAAGGTAGTGACGCAACAGCTTCAATGCGAACACCACCGCTGCCAACTCAAGATCATTGGTTGGGTAGTTCTTCTCGTGAACCTTTAGTTGCTTGGAGGCATAAGCTATCACCCTGCCATTCTGCATCAGCACACAACCCAAGCCAACTCTAGAGGCATCACAATAAACCACAAACCCCCCCGAGCCCGAAAGTACTGCTAGAACTAGTGTCGACGTCAAGCGGTCCTTGAGTTTTAGAATGTTCTCCCCGCATTTACTGTCCCACTCAAACTTGACCATCTTCTGGGTCAGGCGGGTCAACGACACTGCAATCCTGGAGAAATTCTCCATAAACTTTCTGTAATAACCTGCCAACCCCAGAAAACTACGAATCTTCGAGACATTAGTCGGCCTCTTCTAATTCTAAACTGCTTCTATCTTTGCAGGATCCATTTTTATTCCTTCCTTGGACACCACTTGGCCAAGAAACCCCACACTCTCCAGCCAAAACTCCCATTTGGATAATTTGGCATACAATCTGTGCTCTCTGAGAGTTTTCAGAACTACCCTCAAGTGCTCAGCATGCTCCTCCCTGCTCCTGGAATAAATCAAGATATCATCAACGGACACAATTACAAAGTTATCAAAGTATTCCCTGAATACTCGGTTCATCAGGTCCACAAATACTACAGGTGCATTAGTCAGCCCGAAGGACATCACCAGGAACTCAAAGTGTCCATACCTCGACCTGAAAGCAGTCTTAGGGATGTCACTGTCCCGGATCCTCAACTGATGATACCCTGATCGCAGGTCAATCTTAGAAAACTACTGAGCTCCCTGAAGCTGATGAAACAAATCATCAATCCTGGGCAGCATGTATAAGTTCTTCATCGTCACCTTATTAAGCTGCCGATAATCAATGCACATCTGCATGGACCAATCTTATTTTTTCACAAAGTGTATTGGAGCACCCCAAGGAGAAACACTTGGGCGAATGAAACCCAACTCAAGCAGCTCCTGCAACTGAGACTTCAACTCCCTCAACTCCGCTGGTGCCATCCGGTATGGTGGAATGGAGATCGACTTCACCTCTAGCTACAGATCAATACAGAATTCGATCTCCCTCTCTAGAGGCAACCCTGGCAACTCCTCCGGAAACACATCAGAGAACCCGCACACCATGGGTGTCCCCCCGATGTCCCTAGCCACACCTTCGCCTTCCTCTGCCACAGACACAAAGGCCAAGAAAGACTAGCAACCACCCAGAAGTAGCTTCCGAGCCCTAAGAGTTGAAATTGCCATCAACGGCTCTCCCCTTCCCTCACTCTGGAAGGTAAACTTGGGGCAATCCAGGCTTACTGAAGGTCATAGTCTTAGCCCTGCAATCCACTGAGGAGAAATGGTCCGCCAACCAGTCCATGCCCAAAATTACGTCAAGCTCTAGCATCGGCAGGAGTGTCAAGTCGGCTATCAACACATGCCAACAAATGACAACCTCGCAGCCATGAAAGACTATCTCTGCCATCACAGAAACACCCGTAGGCGTAGACACCACAAGAGGTTACTCAAGCACAGAAGGTACCCCTGATAACTTAGCAGCAAACAAAGCAGATACAAAAGAGTGCATAGCACCCGGATCAAACAAAACATATGCAATGGCAGACCCAACAACAATATTAACTAACACCACTACCCTAGACACCTCAGCGCTCTCTTGGTTCATAGCAAACACCTGTGCAGCGGGCCTCTCTGAACCACCAGCTCGCTGGCCTCCTCCCTTAGTCTGACCCCTTTGAGCTACGGAACCTACTAACATTGGTATCTTTCCTCTAGTCTGATCAGGATGCTGATTGCCCTTCCAGGACTTCCCCAGCAAGCCCCCCAGTGCCTCCTATGACATTGGTTACACTGCTGTGGCCCAGATCTCCGCTGCAAATCACTAGATGATGCCCCTAGTCCAGAACCGATGTGGCCTCTGGAACTGTTATGACCTCTAAGTGAGCTGGCCGACCCCTCGAATGTTGGGGCCAAAACTTTTTCTTCTGGGACCATCATGCCTTTTTGTCAATACCAACGCCTCCTTTCAGAGTGCCTCATCTACAACCCGAGCAAAATAAGTATCCTCGGTGTAATGGATCAGTCTAGCGATCTACAGCCTCTACCCCTCATCAAACCTCTTAACCCTAGCGGTCTTTGTAGCTATCAGGGTGGAATGGTGCTTCGAGAGCCGAGTGAACTCCATCTCATAATCTGTTACTGATATACTGCCCGTCTAACGCAGTAGCTCGAACTCTTTCGCCCGCATGTCTCGGACGCTCGTCGGCAGGTACTTCTCCACCATAGTAGCTTTAAACTCCTCCCAGGTAGGGGATGGTGCATCTGCTGCTCTGCGGTCCCTCCAGGGGTGAAGCCAATCCATGGCTAGACCTCTCAGTTGTAACCCGATCAGTCGAGCAGTCATCTCAGAAGAACAACCGAACTCCCTACACAGCTCATAGCAATCTCCCAGGAAACTGGTGACCTGCACCCACCAATCTATCCTTGTATACTCCGGTGGCCTGAATGCAACAAAATTTGCAAATGAAGGTGCGCTGGGGGCTCTAACCACCGGTTCTACTAGCTGGATCACCTCTGGTGCTGCGGGTACTACTGGTACTGGTTGTGGCTGTTGCCTCAGCTCCTGTTCCCTGTGGGGTGCCTCTGTCAGCTAAACAACCTGGGCCTGCAACTGAACAACCATGGGATCCTGTCCCACATCCTCTCGGGCTTGCGATCGTCTCCCACGACCCTAGCCCCGGCCTCGGCCTCGGCCAAGGCGCTCAGTAGAATTGCTATCACTACCGCTCCTTGCAGCTTCTAAAGCCTCCATCGATCTGGAATCACCAGAAGAAATTATCAAAATTAAACAATTCAATTCACCCTAAGTCGTTAAATAAATAAACCACAAGTCGCGCTTAGGTGCAGACTTAGCCCATTGATCTCATAGCATACCCCTACCGTATACAGACACGCTAGCAATGCCCTATACGGTGACAACTCTAGGTCATAGTCAGACCGAAGCACATGCTCTAATACCACATTGTCACGCCCCAAATACAGGGTCACATGACCGGCCAGGGTATATGTGCATATACCCCGCAGCATAACTCATGCACATGCCAACATTATAAAATAGCGGAATAAACAATAGCTTTTAATAATAAAAAGAACCAAAACAGGTTTTCATTTTAAAACAGCAAGGTTTTAAATAAATATCTCAAATGCGGAAATAAATAAAACGAAAAGCAACAATTCTTTTAATAAAGAACAACTGAATAAAAGATGAATGTCCCCACGGGACTACAACTCCAAATACCAAAATAAAGTGCATGACAACCTACTACAGACTCGACTACGACCCCTAACTAGGACTGCTATGAGATCATGCGGCTCCACTGCCCTCCAGCTGCACCAAGTGCTCCAGCCCACCTCAATGGTCAGGCTCTATAAAACAAAACAACGACAACAGGTGAGTTCAAAGAACTCAGTGAGCGGTCCTACCGACCCTAACAAAAAACATCACAGAGACATACAATAGCATGTTGGTGAAATGGTCACACTAGAGGGGGGGTGAATAGTGTGTTAACTAAATCTTATCGCCTAATTTCGGTTTTAATCATTTCCTACAAGTTAGGCAATTCAGAATTCTAATATTAAATGCGGAAGCTATAAGTAAGGCAATTAAGCAAACACGAAAGAGATAATGCTAACACAACTATTTATAGTGGTTCGGCCCCAATGCCTACTCCACTACCTAAGCACCGTGCTTAGGATTTCACACCGAAATTCACTAAATTATGAGTAGCTTACAATTGAGGACTTTACACCGGAAAGACCCTACACTCACCTCGAAGGCACTTCCACACCCGAAAGTATCCCGCCTTCCTACCGAGTGAGCTTTCCCACCTCAATTCATAAGACCTACTCCTAACTTAGTTTACACAAGTGGCTTTACACCTTATACACCAAGGTAACTAGTTACACACAAGACTACACACTAGGTCTTCTTACAAACTCAAGTAAGTTTAAGTAAAAACAAATAAAAAACAACTCTATTACAAGAAGAAGGTGAAGAGAACTTATTACAATGAATACACCACTTCTTCTTGAGCCTAGCACCCTTGATGAGCCCTTTAATGAAGAACACTTGAAGATGATGGATCAAGAGCTAGGTTTGAAGAATTTGATCAATTGAGAAGCTTGGAGGATGCTAAAGATCACTCTTTAAGGATTATTGGCATCAATAATTGCCTAGGAGAGAGAGGGGGGAGGGTATTTATAACCCTCCAACCAAAGGGCTCATCAACAGGCGCATTTTTGCCCGTTGCGGAAGCTCGGTCGTTTCCCGATCGATCATCGATCGACCGATGGATCGACCGCCCAAGCGACAACGGCATTCTGTCGCTTTTGGGTGCACTTCGATCGAACGACTGGTCGACCGAATTGGCTATTGCCAATTTTTCGCCATATTCGGTCGACCGGATGATTGGCCGAATTGGCTACTGCCAATTTTTAGCATCATTCAATTAATCGACCGATCAATCGAACCTAGACTGGAAAACTTCTTTTAGATCTTCTCGTTGTGTGCTTTGTTTTCTGGTTCCGTTCTTTAGCGTGCTCCAACTCGAAAGGCTTTCCATGTATTCTTTTGATTTGTCCAAGCCATCTCTGGTGCACGCATTGGTTTGTATCAAGATCGATGTCACAAGACGTGAAACTTGACTTGTCATTTATCGATCTTGCGAGCTTCATACTTCAAGAACTTGGTTAAATAAATTTGGTTTGTTATCATCAAAATAGTCATGAAGAGAATAGAGCATGAAGGAAAAAACCTTCGGCCAACATAGCATAATATCCAACTCTACATGAACAAGATCACGAAAGTGTGACTAGCTATTATTAGGCCATCTGGCCACTACCTGCCGAAGGCAGCCATCACCCATACGATGAAGAACAACAGGCCTAAGCCTACCATGCCCTAAGGCAACCAACACAAACTAGGATAATCGGCAAGGCCCTCTGAACTTATCCTAGTATAAATAAACTCGGGAGCAATCGGGAAAGGCCCTCCGAACTTGCTCCACGAGATGCGTAGGGACAATCGGGATTCGACCATCAGAACTTGCCCCTTTAAGATATCATAGAGTAATTGGGTAGGTCCAACAAGCTTACTCTTAAAAGATATCACAGGAATAATCGAGAAAGGCCCTCCGAATTTATTCCTCAAAACCACCACGGGGATAATCAGGTAGGCCCTACAAACTTATCCCACGAGGCCAAACCAGAACAATTGAGAAAGACCCTCCGAACTTGTTCTGTACGTTGGGAATTTGCCATCCAACCTCTAGGGCCTAGCCCGCAATCCAGCTCCTCGACGAGCCTCTCCGCCATTCATAAAGATATGACACATCATGACCTAAGTCAAGTCTTCCCTATGGTGTCTTAGGGGCGTTCCTATTGGAAAATATCTCAATACTCCAATACTCGACCCCAACTCCTAGACTCGTAATGTCATAAACCTTGTGTGGTTTTATTTCACGCAATAACTTAATTCGTTGGTTCATAACAGATTATGCTGACCATTTTCACAATTTTAATTATGAAATTAAATTTTAAATCAACCATACTAGGGTTTTGTTTTAGGGTTTTGTTTTAGCTTATTGTTGTGCTTAGTACTGATGTATCTAACCCGAATCAAGTCTTCAAAGTGAGTCATGTGTTTCCAAACTATATTTTTTGGTCGAAACGATGGGTTACACGACTATGTTCAGAGAAATACTCATATCACAGCAAATAATCTAAAATTAGCACAGATTATCATCTTAGCATACAATTCCAGCAACATACAATTTTCAGCATACTATGAAATTAAATCCGAAAATTAACAAAAATAAACTCCTAAATTATCATTAGGACAGAATACTACTCTCAAGATTTAATTCACAGAATTCATGCTTTTTAATCAAGATTAAAAGAATCTACCATGCTCTAATCAAGAAACGAAATCAAGACTTAAAAATCCCTTCTCAAGAATCCTCATGGCATAATTTACAAGATCTTGATCCTAAACATCATTTCTACCCAAAAATCACCAATTTAATCCTAAGCATGCAATCAACAAATCAAGAACTCAAATTAGATAGAAAGATCAAGATTTGTACATCAAGGAACAAGAAGGCTCATTCGGGCTTTTCATCGAACACCTTGCGGGCGACCATGGTTTCCCCCTTGGCCGAGCACCCCTAGGTTTATCCTAGGGCTGTCGAGCCCCTTAGGGAATACGTTAGGGCCTCCTCAAGCACAAACTACAAGAATCGTGACAAGAACTCGAAAGAACGTCGAAACAATTCAAGAATGAAACAAGAACGCCAAGCCGCCAAGAACGGCTTCAAGAATTCGAAGAAAACCCGAAAGAGAGAGGGTAAAACAACTCACCATAATTTGGAAAAATGATTAGAAGAGAACCCCGGATAACGACCCTCGAATCGGCTTCAAGTAACTCGGCGACTCAACCCAAGGAAGAGGAAAGACAGGCGGCAGCTCACCTCAAGCCGCCGGCGTGAGAGAGGGAGAGGGGAAGCGGGAGGGGCTGGCTTCAGTTGGCTCCTCTTGACTCAGCTCCAAAGGGGAGGAAGAGCAGAGAAGAGGGAAGAGAAGAGGGCTTAGGGGCGGCGGCTCCAAGGGGAGAGGGAAGGGAGCCGGCTGGCAACTTGGCTGGCGGCTGGCTCCTCCTCTCAAACTTTTGTGTGGCTCCAAATAAGGAGCCACAAGCCAAGGGAAGGGGGTTTTATACTCCCTCCTCAACCCTAAACCCTCTAACCCTTTATCCAACTTGCATCCACCTTAAACCAAACCCGAACCCGCTAACTTAAATTAACTTATTCTAAAATAAATCATAAGCAATTAATTAAATATATCCACATGAACATAATTAATAATTATGCACACGCAACACCAAATTAAATAATTTTAACTACTCAAGTCTAAATTCATAAATTTCATATCCTACTTACTCGAGCTCGCAAGCTCGCACCGGACCATGAGTCGACTCGGCTCGACCACAAACTAGTCCGCTAGGCTGGCAAACACAACATAAGAGGAAAATAATAAAATTAAATATCTAGGATATTACAACACCTAAAGGGGATACATCTCTACCGAGGAGACCTGAGGCACTGCCATCTTGCGAATAGTGTGGTAGATGGCACTAGGGAGTATGCTATGGTAGTGCTGATGTCTATTTCGGATGCGGCCAGTAGAGGCACTACAAGAAAGACTATCCAGTCAGTGCAGGTCAGAGAGTAGCCCAGTCACGAGGAAAAGCACCAGTGTCTGCAGCTTCAGTGGCTTAGAGGAGTCAGGCTCAGGGTAGAGGGCAGCAACCGAGTACTTTTGGGAAGGCTCCCGCTCGAGTTTTCTCACTTTCTCTAGGCGGCGCTGAGGCGTCGAAAGTTATGGTAGTAGGTACACTTCCAGTTAGTTCTGCTTGTGCATATATTCTATTTGACCCAAGAGCTACTCACTCCTTTGTATATGCTTCATTTGCACCCTTATTACTAAGAGAAAAAAAATTGCTTGAGACACCGCTAGTGGTGTCGACGCCTACGGGCGATGTGGCTATGGCCGATTGGATCTTTCATGACTTTGAGGTGTATGTTTGTGACTACCTTCTGTCAGCTGATCTAATTCTACTTCCGTCACTAGAGTTAGATGTTATTTTGGGTATGGACTGGCTTGCTACCCATTATGCGAAGGTGGACTGCAGGACTAAGGCGATTATATTTTCTAAGCCGGAGTTGCCGCAGCTTATCTTCCAGGGTGATGGAAAAGGGGACCCTTGTAGGGTGATTTCAACCCAGAATACTCAGAGGTTACGCTATGGAGGCTGCTAGTCTTTCCTAGCTTTTGTATCTGTGGCAGATGAATTAGGAGATGCGATTTTAGGGCTGAGTGAGACTCCGGTGATCTATGAGTTCCCTGATGTGTTTCCTGAGGAACTCCCGAGGTTACCACTAGATAGAGAGATTGAGTTCTGCATTGAGTTGCAGCCGGGGGGAAACTGATATCCATCCCCCCATATCAGATGGCGCAGACTGAGCTGAGGGAGCTCAAGGGCCAGTTGCAGGAGCTCATGGACTTGGGTTTCATTCGTCCAATTGTGTTTCTTTGGGGAGCTCTGGTTCTCTCCGTTGAGAAGAAGGACATATCATTGCGAATGTGCATTGACTATAGGCAACTAAAAAAGGTTACCATCAAGAATCGATACCGGCCCGTTGCCGAGGATTGATGACTTGTTCGATTAGCTTCAAACACTAGTTCTCCAAAATTGACTTGAGGTCCGGATATCACCAGCTGAAGATCCGGGATCAGGATGTGCCTAAGATGGCTTTTCGAATAAGATACGACCATTATGAGTTTTTAGTCATGTTTTTTGGGCTGATTAATGCACCCACTGCTTTCATGGACTTGATGAAGTGTGTGTTCAAAGAGTACTTGGACAAGTTCGTGATTTTTTTATTGACGATATTCTGGTATACTCCAGGAGCAGAGAGGAGCATAATGAGCACTTGAGGACAATTCTAGCGACTCTCAGGGAGCATCAACTTTATGCTAAATTCTCTAAGTGCAAGTTCTAGGCAAAAAGTATAGGATTCCTGGGGCATGTGGTGTCCCGAGAAGGGTCAAGGTGGATCCCGCAAAGATTGAGGCCGTGCAGAATTGGGCAAGGCCGACTAGCGTATCTGAGATACGTAGTTTCTTGGGTCTGGCTGGGTATTATCGGAAGTTCGTGGAGAACATCTCATAGATTGCAGCTCCCCTAACCCGGTTGACTAAGAAGAAGGTTAAGTTTGTCTGGGATGATAGTTGCTAGAAGAGTTTTCAAAAACTCAATGACTGCTTGACATCGACACCTATTCTTGCCTTACCATCGGGGTCTGGGGGATTTGTCGTTTACTGTGATGCTTCGAGAGTAGGTTTGGGATGCGTCCTTATGCAGTACGACAAGGTCATTGCTACGCATCGCTGCAACTGTAAAATATGAGAAAAATTACCCAACGCATGACTTGGAATTAGCGGCAGTAGTGTTTGCTTTAAAGTTGTGGCACCATTACTTGTATAGCGAGGCCTGTGAGATCTACACAGACCACAAAAGTCTCTAGTACCTTATGATGCAGAAAGTATTGAACTTGAGGCAGAGGAGGTGGGTTGAGCTGCTAAAGGACTATGATTGCACCATAATGTACCACCCGGGCAAGGCGAATGTTGTTGCTGACGGCTTGAGCAGGAAATCCCATGGGTAGCCTTGCACACCTGGCTATTGAGAGGATATCTCTAGATAGAGAGTTGGCGACATGCATGGATGGATGTTCCATAATTTTAGTGTTTGACACCAGGGATTTGGTGGCGCATTTGCAGGTACAGTCTACCTTAGTCGAGATGCTTCGTGCAGCGCAGAAGGAAGATACTTTTTGTGCGATGACTAGAGACTTTGTGATGAGAGGGGATGTAGATGATGGATTTTGGATCGATTCTGAGGACGTCCTGAGATACAAGGACAGAGTTGTGGTGCCAGATATGGCTGAAGTGAAGAGACAGGTTCTTGAGATGGGTCACTGCTCTTCGTACACCATGCACCCAGGCACCACGAAGATGTACCGTGACCTGCGGCATCAATATTGGTGGAAAGGAATGAAGCAGGAAGTGGCTGAGTATGTGTCTAAGTGCTTGACTTGTCAGCAGGTAAAGGCAGAGCATTGAGACCTACAGGGCTGCTCCAGAACTTGGATGTACCAGAGTGGAAGTGGGAGAAGATCACTATGGACCTGGTGACCGGCTTGCCAAGGTCGAGTGGAGGTCATGACTCCATTTGGGTCGTAGTAGACCGGTTGACCAAGTCGACACACTTTATTACGGTCAAGATAACTTTTTCGACGGAGCAGTATGCTAGACTTTTTCAGGACCGGATAGTGGCGTATCACGGGATTCCGGTGATGATTATCTCTGACAGGGGTACCCTATTCACCACTCGATTCTGGCAGTCCTTCTAGAAAGCCCTAGGTACCCAAGTATGGTTCAGTACAACCTTCCACCCTCATACTGACGGGCAATCAGAGAGGACTATCCAGACGTTGGAAGATATGCTGCGGGCATGTGTGTTGGATTTTGAGGGTGGTTGGGAGTGGTACTTACCACTGGTAGAATTTGCCTTTAACAACAATCACCATAGTAGCATTCGCATGGCTCCATTCGAGGCCCTTTATGGGCGGAGGTGTCAGTCTCTAGTGGGATAGTTTGAGGCGGATGAGACTCAGATGTTAGGGCCAGACTTGGTTCATGATGTCGTAGAAAAGGTGAAGGTGATAAAGAACTGATTGTTAGCAGTTCAAAGTCGGTAGAAAATGTATGTCGATGGCAGATCAAGGGACTTATAATTTGCGGTGGGGGACTTGGTGTTCCTCAAAGCGTCACCCATGAAAGGGGTGGTGAGATTTGGCAAACGATGGAAACTAAGTCCCAGGTTCATTGGACCGTTCCCCATTCTTGGCCGGAGAGGAACGGTGGCGTACAAGCTTGCCTTACCACCTAGCATGGGCAAGGTACACCCCGTGTTTCATATCTCCATGCTGAAGCGGTATGTTAGAGACGATTCTCATGTTTTGGAGCCTACTGCGGTTGAGATTGATGTAGTTGTTTCTTATGAGGAAATACCTGTAGAGATTCTGGACAAGCAGGTTCGGAAACTGAGGTCTAAGGAGGTCCCATTGGTAAAGGTGCGATGGGAACACCATTCATGCCAAGAGGCGACCTGGGAGTTGGAGAAGGATGTGAGGGAGAAATATCCCCAGCAGTTTTTTGCTGATGGTAAGTCCTCTTTATTTTTCCCAAATTCGAGGATGAATTTCTTTTTAAGGGGGGAAGATTGTAATACCCGCTAAAATATTTTATATGTATTGATTTCAGCGGGTTGCGCGTGACGCAAGATGGTGCGCGTGGGCTTCAGCATTGACGCTTATTTTGAGGTGAGATTCGAATACTTTGAAAATTTTCTTAATTATGAATTCTAATTGCAGAATATTTTATGTGTCTCGAATTTAAAGAGGACTCCGAGTGGAATCCAACGGTTCAATCGGATCCGGATTTAGACTCGGATCGGGGGAGATAGAGAGGATTTAGTGAACCGCTTAAGTTGAGGGCGAAATTATAATTTCAAAAAATAACATAAAGTGGAGTGCCGTACGGCTGTTAGAGTGACATGGAACCTGAGATGCAAGAGGGAGAGGTGAGCGGCTTGGAGGGAAGGAGAGATCGGACGCCGAATTCAGGGAGATCAGAGATCGAACGCTGGATTTCTCAAGGTTATCATTTTCTTTCCATTTTTCCCTTCTTGTGAGTGGTTCTTACTCATCATGCCTTAGATTTTTCTCTGCTTTTTGTTGCCGCCTACTGTCCTTGAGGAGTTGGATACAAATATTTCTGTGATATGAAATCCCTGAATGATGTTGATCAGCAATTTAAATTTTCTATCGCATTTGATTGCGGAGAGGGTGCGGTGACGGCAAACAAAAAAAAAAAAAACAAATCCATCATGGGGAATATCTGCTCATGAGTATTTTTTTTATATACCCCTCTTGCTAAGGACAAGTGTCCTGGTGTCGTTTGAAAATAATGGATGAGAATCCATTTGACTTTGACTTTTGTATATATTATTTAATATGATGGAAACTTAACATAGAGTTGGATGCAAGAGAACTAGGGTTTGTGTGAGTCACTTTTTCAGGCTTATTATTCACCGATAAAGATATTCTTCCAAATCAAGAGTCCATTGCTTGTGATGATATTTGACTTTGACTAACGATGCACAACTTTAATATAGTGAATTGTTAATTGTACCTTCGGGGTGAGGGTTTTTTGTCTTTCCCTGAGAGGATTCTAAATTTTTAATGAGTTTTATTTTTAATAAAAGAAAAACCAAATCAGATTTCATTAAAGACAAATTTAGTAAAATAATAAAATGCAAAAATAATAAATCAACGTTCAGCTGTTCGATTACAAATGAAAATCTGAAATAAAAGACATGAATGTCCCCAATGGACTATAATTCCAAAATACCAAAACACGGTTGCATGACAAACTGGCAAAAACTCGACTACAACCCCTAACTTGCACTACTATTATATCAATGTGGCTCATCTGCCCTCCAACCGCGCTAAGTGCTCTAGCCTACCTCACCGATCAAGCTCTGCAAAAGAAATAAAAATGACAACGTGTGAGTTCAAAGAACTCAGTGAGCGGTTCTACCAACCCCCACGAGAAACCAAACACAGAGATATAGAATAAGATAAAACACCTGTCTCGAACAGAAATAAAATCACAAGAGAGTGACTAGCTATCAGACCATCTGGTCACCACATGCCCGAAGGCATGTAACACTCTAGCAGTGAAGTACAATAGGCCTTAGCCTACCGTGCCCTAAGGCAATAATTCATGTTCAAGGGTTACTAGGATAATCGGGATTGGCCCATCCAAGCTTATTTTATAACAAACAAACTCGGGAGCAATCGAGATTTGCTCGTCCGAACTCGCTCCACGAGACGCGAAGGAACAATCAGGATTCACCCGTCTGAACTTGTCCATTTAAGATAACACAAGAATAATCGGGATTTGCTCGTCCGAACTTATTCCTTAAAAGAAACTCGAAAATAATCGGGATTTGCCCATCCGAACTTGTTCCATGAGGAAACACAGGAACAATCAGGATTTGCCAATCCGGTCTTGTTCCAAAGAGATAACATAGGAATAATCGAAATTCACTCATCCGAACTTATTCCTTTAAAACACAAGTTGGGAATTAACCATCCAACCTGTAATATCCTAGATATTAATTTTAGTTTTCCATTTATGTTTGTATTTGTCAGCCTAGCGGGCTAGTCCTAGGTCAAGCCGAGTCGACTCATGGTCTGGTGCGAGCTTGCGAGCTCGGGTAAGTAGGAATATGAGTTATGCAAATTTTGCTTGCGTAGACAAATTTAATTAATTTTATGATGGGTATGCATGATTGTTTAATTATGTCGCATGTGGGTGTGCATGTGTTAGATGTTTATGTGGAGCATGGGATTAATTTGGATTTAATTAAATTTAGTGGGTTAGCGGGTCGAGAAGTTAGTGGGTATGGATCCGAGTTGAGGCAGATGCGCATTAAAAGAGGTGGGAATGATTATAAATTCTCCCCCCTAGGGCTTGCGGCTCCCTATTGGAGCCGCACAAGCCAATTAAGAGAAAGAGAGGAGCCGCCAGCTGCCCGTCCCTTCCTCTCTCTTGCAGCCGCCGAGCCAAGCCTCCTCTCTCTCTCTCTCTCTCTCTCTCTCTCTCTCTCTCTCTCTCTCTCTCTCTCTCTCTCCTTTGGAAGACAAGCAGTTGGCTTGAGGAAGAGCCGCCGCCCCTTCTTGTCTTCTTCTTGGAGCCGTTGGCTTGAGGAGGAGCCGCCGCCCCCTCTTCCCCCTTGGTAGAGCCAAGCTGCCACCTCTTGGAGTCGGATTCGGAGGCCGTCGATCGGGATTTCTCTTCTAGTATTCTTCCCTATTTTTGGTGAGTGGTTTTGCCCCTCCTTTCTCGGGTTTCGTCGTGTTCTTGAGCCGGTTTGGGTGACGTTCTTGATTCTTGTGATTTTCTTCAAATCGTGGGTTTTTGTTCGCCAAATCTTGTGTCGACTTGTGGGAGGGAACCCGGGGATTCCCCTATGGGGCTCGGCAGCCCTAGGATAATCCTAGGGGTGCTCGGCCAAGGTGGAGAAAAGGGGTGCCCTCCAAGTGTTCGATGAATTGCCTAAGTGAAGGGTGTTGATTTTTTTGCCTTCTATAACTCAATATGTTCATCAATCTTGATGCTTATAATTTAAATGTATGCATGATATTAAATATGTGATTTTTGGAAAAATATCATGTGCTTCAAAGATGGGTTTGATCTTGAAGGCATGAGGGTTCTTGAGTTAAATTCTTGAGCATAAAGGTCGGTTCTTGATTAATGAGGGTTGTGATGCTTGTTGTTCTTGCTTAATAAATATGGTTTTTATGAGATTTATTTTAATGAATATGAATGTGACGTGATGGAAATTTTGGGAGTTAGATTCTGTAAATTTTCGGATTTAATTTCCTTATTATGCTGAAATTCAATTATGCTGAAAATTTCATGCTGAGTTGATGAATCAAGACTGGTTTTGAAATCTTGTTTATGATTTGCATAGTTTACTGAATATAGTCATGTAACCTATCGTTTTGACCAGAAAACATAGTTTGAAAACATAGGTCATACTCTGGAGACCAGATTCGGATTAGATACATCAGTTTCGGGTATAACAGTGAGCTACAACAAAACCCTAAAATAAAACCCTAATCTTGATGATTTAAATTTTAATTGCATAATTAAAATTTAGCAAGGGGTCAGCATAATCTATTAAGAACCAACAAATAAAGTTATGCATGAAATAAAACCTCACGGGTTATGACATTACGGGTCTAGGAGTTGGGGTCGGGTATTGGAGTGTTGAGACGCTTCCCAATAAGGACACCCTTAAGACACCGTAGGAGAGACCTGACTTAGGTCATGTTGTGTCATATCTTTATGAATGGTGGAGAGGCTCGTTGAGGATACGCATTGCGGGCTAGGCTCGGAAGGTTGGATGATTAATTCCCAACCTGCGGAATAAGTTCGGATGGGCAAATCCTGATTGTTCCTGCGTATCTTGTTGAACAAGCTCGGATGGGCAAATCCCGATTGTTCCTGTGTATCTTGTGGAACAAGTTCGGATGGAAAAATCCCGATTGTTCCCAAGATTTTATATTTAAAGGAATAAGTTCAAATAGGCGAATCCCGATTATTCCTACGTTATCTTTTTGGAACAAGTTCGAATGGACAAATCTCGGTTGTTCTGGTATGGCCTCGTGAGATAAGTTCGAACGGGCAAATCTCGATTATTCCTGTGATATCTTGAAGGCATTAAAGAAAATGTACAAGGAGGTAAGGTTTATTTCCAATGCAATTACCGACCCCACGGTTCCATTTGTACCAACTGAATATGATAACATGTCATCTTGGCTTATCAAGCCTTCGGCATCCGGCCCTTAGGCCTACCCATAGAATAATATCCCAGCTACAGTCATCCCTACCATATCCAGTAGTATCATACTGGCCATCGGCCACCTCATCTCAAGATGTAAGCAAACCATCCCGGGCCGTTGACTAGGATGGTCCACTAGTCTTCGGACACTATTTAGGGTAAGGATAGCTAGTCCCACCCAACTGGGGTCTGGCACCTAGCGGGCCCGCTAGCGCACCTCTAGACCCAATACTGGCCGAGCTGAGCATTGGTCATTTCCGACCTCCTCGCTCCTCGGCAGACCATCTCAAACACATCACACAATCAATATCCTAGGGTTTTCATATATAAACACTTCGGGCCTTTGCCCGTATCTGGCCTAAGTCCGGCTACCAGGTCAACAATTTATGCCGCCCTTTCAATATATAAACACCTACGAGTTCTAAGTTTCCAAAGTATATAAGGAGTCATAGAAGTGTTATCGTCTCCTAACTAAGTTTCCATATATGTGCTATGAATGTCTAGTGGCACCTTACATGTTACCTATCATTCTACACTGCCTTGGGTGAGAATTTCCATGTGTTGACCTTGGAATAACACCCAAGAACATTTAGGGCAGCATGAATAATCCAAAGAAAAATATTCAAATATGGCAACCTTCATCATATATGACCACAATGTATATACATAACAATTTTTATACTACCTTAGGAATATTAGCACAATAAGAAACAACTATCTAGCATGGCAAGGTAGTAATGAATTTAAATAACATGTATGAAATACAAAACATGGTAACAATGTCAACATCCAAAGTTTAAGGATCTAATGCTATGAATGGTTATAAAACTAGCATTTCTACAATTCAAAATTTATCAAGCTACTTGCTAAGTTTGATGTTCTTCCTAAGTATTGTCATATCTCTATGTATGATCCTTATAATCATGCAATTTCCATCTAAAGCTAATCTCTCCTCCTCTCCCTAACCTTGGCCGAACCATGAGCAAGGAAGACCTTGCTCGGCCATGGCCCTTGTGGTAGGAAAGAGGGAGGAGACTCTAGCTATACATTTACCTCTTCAATTCCGCATACAACTTAAATACCAATGAACTAATTTACTTTCCCCTCACCCTTGGCCAAACCCTCTTCATGAGTTGTAGGGTTGTTCGGCCACTTCAAGGGACTTCTAAGGAGGGCATACTTCACAATACGCGAGATGTACAAAGGGAACTACATCAAAAGTGATATAAGGTCATCTAAGGGCCTTCTTGCCGTCAAGGGAATCGGGGAAAATTTTGGCATGACCTTTCCCCTTTTCCCATGACTCGGCAGCCCCAAGAACTTGCAAAACGACGAAGAAAATAGTGAGATCCAACAAGAAACTTCATAAACATCGAACATACGTCGTTGGAAATCAATATTCGTCGGAAGAATCGTGAGAACTCAACCTATTTCATCTAGGGTTCGGCCACCCGCCTCCCCCAAGCTTCAAAAACATAACCACCCACCTAGATTGCGAAGAAACAAGGATCGGGTGACGACAACTTGAAATTTTTCCGACGGTGACGCGAATCCCGGATCAATCCAAGCCCCAAGCCTCCTCCTTGCTTCTTCTCCTCTTCTCCCTAGGTGGCCTTGTGCGACTCAAAGGGTGAGTCGTACGGCTACAATAAGAGGGTTTTATTCCCTCATCCATCTTTCCAAAGATGGCCTCAAGACTCACTTAACTCATATCCGGAACTCGACTAAATCCGAACTCGACTTGGGTTCCGACTCAACCCAAAACATGACTCGAGTTAACTTAATTTAAGGTATGATTTCATAAAAGGAAAGTTCATCATCCAAATAGATTTCATGAATCATTAGCCGAGTCATACCTTTTCACTTGAGACGATCCTGAGGCTCGACTCGACTGCCCCCGGGTCCGGCGTGCTGCACCAAAATAGATTTTTATATTAGGAAACTTTTCGGGTCTTACAACCTTCCCCCCTGAAAGGAAATTCGTCCTCGAATTTACTTGAAGAACAAGGACTTATCGGCTCCTCGAATAAGGGTAGCACTCTCTCATGTCCTGCTCTACCTCCCATGTGGCCTCTTGCCCGAAATGGTGCTCCCAACTGACTTTTACCACGAGAATTTCTTTGGACCTTAGCTTCCTGATCTAGCGGTCAAGGATCTCTACCGGCCTTTCCTCGAATGAGACGGCCGAATCTACCTCGATAGTAGAGGGCTCAATTACATGTGAATCATCTTTTACATACTTTCGCAACATGGATATATGGAAGACCGGGTGCACCCTACTCAGGCTAGGAGGCAATGCCAGCTCATAGGCCACCTCGCCCCTCCGCTTGAGAACGGAAAAAGGCCCAATATATCTAGGGCTCAGCTTTCCCTTCTTCCCAAATCGAACCACCCCTTTCATAGGAGAGACCTTCAGGAATATTAAGTTACCCTCTGCAAATTCCAATTCCTTGGCCTTTTTATCGGCATATATTTTATGTCGACTCTGAGCCGCCAGCAATCTTTCCTTAATGACCTTTACTTTCTCTACCGCTTCCTCAACTAGATCGGGGCCCACCATGAGTGATTCTCCTGCCTCAAACTAGCCCACTGGAGACCTACACCGCCGCCCATACAAGGCCTCAAAAGGAGCCATGCCAATGCTACTATGATAGCTATTGTTGTAGGCGAATTCTATTAACAGTAGGTGCCTCTCCCAGTCGTCGGCCATATCCAGGACGCATGCTCTCAGCATGTCCTCCAAGGTTTGGATGGTCCTCTCTGACTGCCCGTCAGTCTGCGGATGGAAAGCTGTGCTGAAAAGCACCTGAGTACCCAAAGCTTCCAGGAATGACTACCAAAATCGGCCTGTGAACTGGGTACCACGGTCGGATATAATCATCACCGGGGTACCATGATATGCCACAATCCTATCCAAGAATAGTCGGGCATACTACTCCGCAGATAAGGTAGTTTTCACGGGTATGAAGTGCGCGGTCTTGGTTAACCGGTCCACTACCACCCAAATGGAATCAAAATCGCCTCTTGACTTAGGCAATCCGGTCACTAGATCCATGGTGATCTTCTCCCATTTCCACTCGGTCACTTCGAGGTTTTGCAGAAGCCTCGCAGGCTTAAGGTGTTCGGCCTTCACCTGCTGGCAGACTAGACATTTGGAAACAAACTCTGCCACCTCTCTTTTCATACCTTTCCACCAATAATGCTGCCTTAAATCTCGGTACATCTTGGTGGCCCTCGGATGCATCGTGTAAGTGGAACGATGACCCAGTTCCAAGACTTGCCTGCGCACCTCAGCCATGTCTGTAACAACTATCCAGTCTCTGAACCTCAGTACACCCTCTGAGTCCAATCTGAAACCGTTCTCTGCATCACCTCTTTTCACCAGGTCCTTGGTCAGTGCACAAAAGGCATCTTCTCCCTACGCGGCACGCAGCATGTCCACCAACGTGGACTGTACCCGCAGGTGTGCCATCAGGGCACCTGAAGTTGACACTGATAAGCTTGCACGCCCATTTAGGCACAAAGCCAACTCTCGAGCTAGAGGCCTCCGCTTAACTTCTAAATGAGCTAAACTACCCATGGACTTTCTGCTTAGAGCATCTGCTACCACATTTGCTTTCCCCGGATCATACATAATGGTGCACTCATAATCCTTTAGGAGCTCCAGCCACCTCCTCTGCCTGAGGTTCAGCTCCTTCTGGGTAAGCAAGTACTGGAGGCTCTTGTGATCTGTGTAGATCTTGCAAGTCTCCCCGTACAGGTAGTGCCGCCAAAGCTTCAGTGCAAAGACCACTGCCGCTAATTCTAGGTCATGCGTCGGATAGTTCTTTTCATGAACTTTCAACTGGCGAGACGCATAAGCAATGACCCTACCATACTGCATCAGCACACAGCCCAGGCCAACCCGAGAGGCATCACAGAAGACTACAAACCCTCCTGAGCTAGAAGGTACAGCCAACACGGGTGCAGACGTTAAACATGTCTTGAGCTTCTGAAAGCTCACCTCGCATTTATCATCCCAAAGGAACCTGACTTTCTTCTGTGTCAACCGAGTCAGAGGGGCTGCAATTCTTGAGAAATTCTCCACAAACTTCCGGTAATAGCTGGCCAAACCAAGGAAACTGCGGATCTCAGTCACACTAGTCGGCCGCTTCCAGTTTTGCACCACTTCAATCTTGGCAGGATCTATCCTTATTCCTTCCTTGGACACTACATAGCCCAAGAACCCTACACTTTCTAACCAAAATTCACACATGGAAAATTTGGCAAACAAGCGGTGCTCTCTGAGGGTTTCCAGGACCATTCTCAGGTGCTTAGAGTGCCCTTCCTCATTCTTGGAGTAAACCAGAATGTCGTCAATGAAGACGATCACAAAGCTGTCCATGTA
Organism: Canna indica; assembly: GCA_034359265.1. Taxonomy (NCBI): domain Eukaryota; kingdom Viridiplantae; phylum Streptophyta; class Magnoliopsida; order Zingiberales; family Cannaceae; genus Canna; species Canna indica. The sequence continues at coordinate 38,937,245 of CP136891.1, forward strand.
CTCCTTAAATACTCTGTTCATTAAGTCCACGAAGGCAGCAGGTGCATTGGTTAGGCCAAAGGACATCACTAGGAACTCATAGTGACCGTAGCGAGTCCTAAAGGTCGTCTTCGGCACATCGCAATCCCGAATTCTCAGCTGATGGTATCCGGACCTCAGATCTATCTTTGAAAACCATTGAGCCCCCTGCAACTGGTCAAACAGATCGTCTATCCTCGGCAGTGGGTAGCGATTCTCAACAGTCACTATGTTCAGCTGCCTATAGTCAATGCACATGCGCATCGACCCATCCTTCTTCTTCACGAAGAGAACCGGGGCACCCCAGGGTGACACACTCAACCGGATGAACCCCAGATCTAGCATTTCCTGCAATTGCACCTTTAGCTCCCTGAGTTCGGCCGGTGTCATCCTATAGGGAGGAATGGATATTGGTTTCACCCCGGGCTGTAGATCAATGCAAAAATCAACTTCCCTTCTGGGCGGCAACCCCGGCAATTCCTCGAAAAATACATCAAGGAATTCACAAACCACTGGGGTTCTGCTAACATCCCTTGCTTCAACCCTTTCCTCCTCGGCCACAGATACAAAGGCTAGAAAAGATTGGCAGCCGCCCCGAAGCAACTTACGAGACTTTAGGGCTGAGATGACCCCTATCGGCTTGCTACCTCCCTCCCCTTAGAAGGTGAACTACAACAACCCGTGCTTATTAAACATCACTGCTTTGGCTCTGCAGTCCAACATTGCAAAGTGCTCTGTCAGCCAGTCCATTCCAAGAATGACATCAAGCTCAAGAGTGGGTAGGAGTGTCAAATCCGCACTCAGCACATGGCCGCAGATGAGTACTTCACAACCTTCATAAATTGAGTTCGCTAAGATTGCATCACCCGTAGGCGTTGATACCATCAATGGCCCGTCGAGCATAGAGGGTGACATTGGCAATTTTACAGCAAACATGGCAGACACAAACGAGTGCGTGGCACCTGGATCAAATAAAACATATGCAGCAGATGAACATACTAAAATAGTACCTGTCACCACTGCTTTGGACGCCTCTGCCCCATCACGGTTCATAGCATATACCCATGCAGGCGGCCTCTCTAAATGACTAGTCTGTGGCCCCTTACTCTGTGTCTGCCCTCTCTGAGCTACTGACCCTACTGACATAGGTGCTTTACCCCTAGACTGCTCGGGCTTCTGACCAGTTCCCTCAGGACAGTCCTTCTTGAAGTGTTCGACTCGACGGCACTTGAAGCAAGCATTAGTGCGGCTAAGACAAGACCCCCAGTGCCTCCGACTGCAGCTGCCACACTGCGGCGCCTCAGATCTCTGAGAACCACCTCCTGACACTACTGGTCTCACTAACCCGGTCCCTGGGCCCCCATGGCCCCAGTTGCCATTCTGCCCCCGGCTTTGTTGCTGATCTGCTGTAGTCATTGCCCCCTCATAGTGCCAAGGTCAACTACCAGAACCCTGTGACCGAAACTTTTTCTTAGCTGGCCCATCATTTCTCTCAAACGGCACCAAGGCTTCTTTTCGCAGGGCTTCATCCACTACCCGAGCCAGAGTAGAATCCTCAGTGTAGTGGATAAGCTTGCCAATTTGTGGCCTCAATCCTGCCACGAACCTTGTGACCCTGGCGGTCTCAGACGCCACTAGGGTTGGATGGTACTTGGAGAGATAGTTGAACTCCATCTCATACTCTGTTACTGTCATGCCTCCAGCCTGGCGCAACATCTCAAAATCACGGGCGCGCTTGGCGCTAACACTCATGGGTAGGTACTGCTCTTCCACAGCCGCCCGGAATTCCTCCCACGTGGGAGGTGGTGCGCCAGCTGCCCTGCGGGCCTTCCAAGTTTGCAGCCAAACCTTTGCCGGTCCCCTCATCTGAAGACCGACGATACGAGCAGCTGCCTCTGATGAACACCCTAGCTCCATACATAGCTCGTAGCAATCCCCCAATAATTCTGTCACTTCCACCTGACGATCTGTCCGGTGAACTCTGGTGGCTTCAGTGTGACAAAATTTGTATAGGTTGGGGCCCTTGGGGTTCTGACCACCGGTGCTGTCACCTCTGCCACTTCTGGTACCACTAAAACTACGGGCACAGGTTGTGGCGGTGGCTGTTGAGACTGCTGCTGCTGCATTTGTTGTCTCAGTTCCTGCTCCTTAAGGAGCGCATCAGTCAACTGATTCACCTGAGCCTGCAGTAGAACAACCGCTGACTCTTGCCCCTGACCCTCAGACGGGTCTCTATCCTTGCCACCGGGCCCGGCCTCGACCTCGGCCTCGACGTTCTGTCGAGTTACTGCCATTGTCGCTCAAAGCAGCATTTTGAGCTTCCATTTCACTAACACAGGAAAGAAAAGAAGTTGACTGTCACATATTAAATTCTTAACACAAAGCTATTTAAACTTACTAATCGCATGGTGCGCTGAGTGCAGGAGTGGTCGCCCAATCTCGTAGCATAACTATACCGTAAGTTGGCACCCTAGCATATGCCTCATACGGTACCCAACACTGAGTCATAGACAAGACCTAACCTAGTGCTCTAATACCAACTTTGTCACACCCCAACTGAGGGTAGTGTGATCGGCCAGGGCCTACATACTACCCTGTAGCCTACTGTCTACACTGACATAAAGAAAACTAGAATGTATCGATAAAGGAAATCTCAACACAACTTTATTAAAAGTTTTCAAAATCCACAGTTTTATATTTTTCAAAGCAAGTAAGAAAACCAACATCCGAATAACTGAACGTCTCAAGTATGAAGTTTTACAAACTCTTTCCAAATACAACTTGTCAGTGCAGAAAATAAAAAAAAACAATTATTAGACATTGGTATTAGAGCTGCCCACCAGGCACCATGTCGACATACCAAGCTACTGCTCAGGCTCTGCAAAATAGGAATAAACTTTTTCAAATGGATGTTAAAAGTGTGTTTTTAAATGGTTTTATCAATAAAGAAGTTTATGTTGAACAACCCCTCGGATTTGAAAGTTTTGAGTTTCCAAATCATGTTTTTAAACTTAAAAAGGCTTTATATGGCTTAAAACAAGCCCCTATGGCTTGGTATGAAAGGCTTTCCACATTTTTGATAGATCAAGGCTTTAGCATTGGAGAAACCGATGTTTCTTTTTTTATAAAAAATAATGAAAATGATATTTTACTCATGCAAATTTTTGTTGATGATATAATATTTGATGCTACTAATGAATTACTTTGTGAGTGGTTTGCAAAGTGCATGCAAGAAGAGTTTGAGATGAGCATGATGGGAGAACTTTCCTTCATGCTTGGTCTCCAAATCAAGCAAACCAACAAAGGAATCATCATAAATCAAGCTAAATACAGAAAGGAGCTCATCAAAAGGTTTGGAAAGAATGAAGCCAAGATAACTTCTACACCAATGAGCACATCCATCAAGCTTGACAAAGATGAAGATGGTATCAAAGTAGATGAAAAATGATATCGAGGTATGATTGGAAGTCTTCTCTATTTAACTACAAGTAGACCCGATATCATGTTTAATATTTGTGCATGTGCTAGGTTTCAATCTTGTCCTAGAATGTCTCACTTGAGTGCGGTCAACCGCATATTGATATATTTGAAAGGCACGATTGACTTAGAATTATGGTATCCATGTAATACATCTTTCGATTTAATTGGTTTTTCGAATGCCAATTTTGCCGGGTGTTAAGTAGATAGAAAAAGCACTAGTGGGTGTTGTCAATTCCTAAGAATGAGTCTTGTTTCTTGGTTCTCAAAGAAACAAAACTCGGTTGCGCTTTCAACTACCGAAGCAGAATACATCGCTGCAGCTAGTGGTTGTGCACAAATCCTTTGGATGAAACAAACCCTTTTAGATTATGGACTTAAGTATGCATGTATACCTATACATTATGATAACACTAGTGCAATCAATTTAACAAAAAAATCCAATTATACACTCTAGGACCAAGGACTTTGATCTAAGGCACCATTTTCTTAGGGATAATGTAGCTAAGGGAAATATATCCGTGGAATTCGTATCCACCGACAAACAACTTGCAGATATATTCACAAAACCCTTAAGTGAAGAAAGCTTTACAAACTTAAGAATGCAATTAGAAATTTGTACTTTTCCTAGTGGTTAAAAATATTCAAAATATATATGTCTTTTGAAAAATTACATTTCATGTGGTATCATCACACTTATATATTGCCTTATAATGGGGCTTTGCGACTTATCGATGTTTGTCTTCTATAGGCTTAAATTGATAGGAATGACTATAGTGGTAGGTGATACTCGATTCTATGATTTTTTTGATTTTAATGATGAAACTCATTAATAGTACCTTAGTTCTTGTCCTTTTTGATAGATATCAAAAGGGGGAGAAAAAGTAGGTCACATTTGTTTAATGATGCATATAGATAGGGAGAGTTACAAGCATAATATGCATATTGATATCGATAGGGAGAGCATATATTAAGTTGTGCATGCCTTAACTCAAACTCACAAATGATACTTAAGTCTTCTTTTATATAAAAATTTCATGTTGTGTTTGTCATTATCAAAAATGGGGAGATTGTTGGCCCAAGGGTTCCCCCTAGGCTTCGATCTCTATTTTGATGATAATAAATATGTATTTAATATATGTGTGAAGTTTTGAGTTTAGGTTGAGGTTATGATACGCACGCAAATTTCGCTCGAAGAATTGCAAAATCGTCAAAAAGGGCTCGGATGTAGATTAAGTAGAATTTATAAATTATCGAATAGATTCTATGTAATATATCCCTTGGATCTCATCCCAAGCCCATTTGTAAAGTTATCTAAGTCAAAACTTAGTAACAAAACCCATGAAAAAGCATGTAATAAAACAAAAGTAAAAAACAGCCTCAGCCCAGGTTCGGTCGACCAAACAAGGTAGAAAAACGGCAGTAGCCACTTTGGTCGACCGGTCGGTCGACCAAATAAGGCCAAAAATTAGCAGTGGCTAATTCGGTCGACCGGACAATAGAGGAATTAATCGTGATCAATTCGGTCGACCATCTGATCGACCGAACATGGCTATAAAAGGGTAGATTACCAGCAGTCGCAGGGTGATCGACCAACGATCGATCAGCAAGCGACCGGTCGGCGTCCAATGGGCAGAAAAATGCTCGTTAGAGTGTTGTTCTGAGTAAGGGGTTATAAATACCCCTCACCAACCTCTCTTATCCTTTCTTAATGATCATTAGTGCATTCCAAAGAGAGTTTTAAGCATTCAAAGATTGATTAGTGCTCGCTTGCTTCGCCGATAGCTTCATCTTCCTCAAGCAATCTTCTCGTCCCAACTTCGACAATGATTTGAGCTCACCATCTTGAAGAGTTGGAGACTTGGAAGGCGTTGGAAGGAGCTCACACTTGTGGTTTTATTTTTAGCTCCTTCTTGTTGTTTTCATTATTCTTTAACTTGTAATCTTCATTGATTAGCTTGCTAGGTGTGCTAGTGTAAACACTTAGGGTTTACTTTGTAGAATTGTGTTTTGCCTAAGTGAATAGGTTTGAGGAGTTCTCAAAGGGTTGAGAACCGAGTCCTCGGTTGTATTCAAAGGAAAACACAAAGTCTATAAAGGATTTGGTTAGAAATCCTTGGTGTGGAGCCAAGGTAGTGGACTAGACGGTTGGCCGAACCACTATAATCTCTTGTGTTTGCATTGTCTTGTGTAATTGCTTATAATTCCGTTTGGCACTTGCTTACGAACATCATTTAGTTGCACTTACTTTCGGTTGAAGTTGGAATTGATTTAGAAAAATTGAAGTAGAATTAAAAGTCATCCAACACTGTCCAACCCCCCTTCTAGTGTGGGTATTCACACAACAGAAACAAGAACATCGCCCAAACCGGCTCAAGAACATGAGAAAACCTGAGAAAGGAGGGGTAAAACCACTCACCTTGATTAGAAAAACAATTTAGAGAAGAACTTCCAAGCGGCGGCCTCCGAATCCGGCCTCAAAGGGGGTTGCTCGGCTCAACAAGGGGCAGCGGCTCCAAGATCAAGAAGAAGGGGCAGCGGCTCCACCTAAAGCCGACTGCTCCAAGAGAGGGAAAGAGAGAGGGAAGGGAAGAAGGAGAGGAAGGGGCTCGGCTTGGCGGCTCCAAGAGAGGGAAGGGAGGGGCGGTGGTTGGCGAGCACCTCTCTTCTCTTAATTGGCTTGTGCGGCTCCAATGGGGAGCCGCAAGCCAAAGGGGAGGGGGTTTTATACTCTCCTCCTCAAACCTAATTTCACTAACCCTCTTAGCAAATCCGCATCCGCCTCAAGTCGAATTTGAACCAGCAAACCCAACTAAACTTAATTAAACTCATTCTAAACCTCATGCTCCACATAAGCACCCAACACACACACACCCATAAGCAACATAATTTAATAATCATGCACACGCAACATAAGAATTAAATAAATTTATTCAACCAAGAAAATAAATTGCATAAATCAAATTCCTACTTACACGAGCTCGCAAACTAGCACCGGATCATGAGTCGACTCGGCTCAACTTCGAACTAATCCACTAGGCTCATAAATCACACAATTAAAATATTAATATCCAGGATATTACATTTTTTTCTTATTTTATTTTCTTCAAAAAAGTTTGTAACATGTTATGCACTTTTGTGCAAAATGGAATATTTTTTCTCGCTCATTTCAGTGTTATTTCCTACTTATTTCATGAATATTTTTGTAAAATTATTTTTAAAAAAATTCATTCATAAAAAATCTAAAACTCATTTTTGTGAATGAACATTACACAAATGTTCATTTAATAATTTTACAGAAATGTCCATCAAAACTTTTTTTTATTAAATGAGCGAGAATAACCTAAAATGAGCGGAAAAAAACTTTTTTTTTTATTAAATGAGCGAGAATGATCCAAGAAAGAGCGGAAAAATACTTTCTTATTTATTTCAAATTTTGTTACTTTTATTATATAAAAATAAGATAAGATTAGAGTTGAAAAATAAAAAATTTGACATGCATAATTAAAAATAGAGTCGAAAATTAGAAAATTAAGAGTAATTAATTGGAATTTAAACCGGTTTTATTTGAAAAACCATAGATAATTAAATGGATTTGGAAATTAGAAAATTAAGCATAACAATATTTATTTCAAAAATTTCAAAATTAATTAATAAAATCTAAATTATATAGTCTATATTTATATTTATATGTAAATGTAAATTAAATTTCAATCATGTTTATTAAAATCATATTCCTTATTCTCCTATCACATTTCTTTTTATACCAACATGAATTTATTATAAAAAAAAGTCTAAAATTTCTTTTTTCCTATTAAATTAAAAATATAACTTTATTAGGACAAAATTTTAAAAATAATTTTTAATTTACGATCCAAAATTTTTAAAAATAATATTTCTGATATTTTTAGGCCACATTTTTGTATACATCTAAAACATATTTTTATTATAATAAATACATTTCATATATTTTTTCTGAATTTTTTTACTTATTTTATTTTTTTCAAATTTTTTTTAACATTTTATGCACTTTTGTGCAAAATGAAATATTTTTTCTCGCTCATTTTAGTGTTATTTTTTGGATATTTCATGAATATTTTTGTAAATTTATTTTAAAAAAATTAATTCATAAAAAATCAAAAACTCATTTTTGTAAATGGACATTACATAAATATTTATTTAATAATTTTATAGAAATATTTATCAAAACTTTTTCTTTTTATTAAATGAGCAAGAATAGTCCAAAATGAACGAAAAAAAAAACTTTTTTTTCATTAAATGAGCGGGAATGAATATTCATGAAAAAAATAATAAAGAGCGAAAAAATATTTTCTTATTTATTCCAAACTTTATTTCTTTTGTTATATAAAGATAAGTTAAGATTAGAGTTGAAAAATAGGAAATTTGACATGCATAACTAAAAATAGAATAAAAAATTAGAAATTAAGAATAATTAATTTGAATTTAAATCGGTTTTATTTGAAAAATAATCATAGATAATTAAATGGATTTGGAAATTGAGAAATTAAGCATAATAATATTTATTTAAAAATTTTCAAAATTAATTAATAAAATGTCAAATATATAGTCTATATTTATATTTATATGTAAATGTAAATTAAATTTCAACCATGCTTATTAAAATCATATTCATTATTCTACTATCACATTTCTTTCTATACCGACATGAATTTATTATTTTTTAAAAAAAAATTTCTTTTTTTCCTATTAAATTAAAAATATAATTTTATTAAATCAAAATTTTAAAAATAATTTTTAATTTACAATCCAAAATTTTCAAAAATAATATTTCTGATATTTTCAGACCATACTTTTTTATACATCTAAAATATATTTTTATTATAATAAACATTTCATATATTTTTTCACAAAAAAATTGATTATTTTATTTTTTTCCAAAAAAAATTGTAACATGTTACGTATTTTTATGCAAAATGAAATATTTTTTATCGCACATTTTAGGGCTATTTCCCTTTTATTTCATCAATATTTTTGTAAAATTATTTTAAAAAAATTCATTCATAAAAAAATCAAAAACTCATTTTTATGAATGAATATTACATAAATGCCCATTTAATAATTTTATAGAAATGTCCATCAAAACTTCTTTTTATTAAATGAGCACGAATAGACCAAAATGAGCAGAAAAAATTCTTTTTTTATTAAATAAGCGAAAATGATTCAACAAAGAGTGGAAAAATACTTCTTTATTTATTTCAGACTTTGCTACTTTTATTATATATATATATGCCACTACTTATTTAGAAATTTTTAGAAAAATATAGAAAAATCATTTTTAAGTGATTCTTGAGTCCATGCAATCCTCATGACACTTAGTTTGAGTGATAAAATTTTCGTAAAATTATGATGTATATAATTTTTTATAAAATTCTCCATACATTAGCTGTAAAACAATTTTTATGTTAGCCGATTGCTTGATCTGCGATCACTGCATCGACCGGCAGACAAAAACAAATCTGGACTATCCATTTGTCTTCCCTTGGTCTTCCGAAGTAGTCCAAACTCTCGTCTCTCTCGTCGTTGCCAGGTTGCAGCATCAAAGAAACCACTACCACCAAGTTTTTTTACTTCTCTGAATCTCCATGAGAGCCGAACTCCCTCCGTCCCGCCTCTCTATTTATATTAATTAGTAATTTTGTATCTCAAAAAGTTAGAAAAATAAAATTTACATATTGAATAAATGAAAGACTTTATTTTAAGATTTTGTTTTAGGCCATAATATTTCTTGAGCCATCCTTGGTCTTTGGAAAAAAAAAAAACATTTGCCGGCTTTTTTGTAATGGTATATGAAAAAAGAAAAAGAACAAGCGCTAACAATTGTCCTTGGCAAAATTGGCGTATGCAGGACAGCAATCTAAAATGAAAGCTCTAAATATTAATGGTATAATTCATATAAAAAATAGTGAAAATACAACTAGGGAACTCACTTTTTATTTTTTTCATGTAATCATTAGTGTACCAAAATTCTTGGGTGATCTTAGGAGATGGTACAACAGTATTCACATTTTATTATACAATTATGAGATTATGAAATACCTCTAAGATAATGCAATAGTAATGACATGCATTAGCCATTAGAGCTAGTAACTTGATAAATTAATGATAGTTAAAAGTTTATAAGTTATTCACCATTATTCTGCTTCAAGCTCTGCAGGATGATTGTAGCACCTGAGAACTAAAGAATTGTATCCAACTATTGATGCTCCCAGCTCAGAAAACGCTAAGCGTGAGTCTTGATCTTGGTAGCTAGAAATTCATCAAGATTTTCTCTTTTGAAACACCATCAGCCAGAAGCGCAGACGTAATATCCTGCCACATTGATGAAAATTCATGTTAGCATTATTGCGAACCTCCACATACTAAGATTGGGTTATATATTAGAACTAATTTTTATTTCATTTTCTTATAAGCTTATACTCGATTAGTGACAGTTGATGCGTTGGTGAAGTTAGGAGGACACATTATATTTCACTTTTAATACCAACTTGATCATCATACTATTCTATATGTATGCTTCAAAAATGAAAAAGGGCTCCTTTCACCAGATTCCTACCATTGTGAGGATTTCAGAAGTCCATGCAACCTTAAATAGGAACTCTTGACTTGTAAAGGAGAAACCATTACTGGTAGACCATGCTCAGTAGCTCATTCAAATAATAGATATATTCAAATTAATACAAAATTGTTCATGCACACTTAGATGTTGTCTTAGTGATGAAATTGAAGACAACTTTCTGAATAATTTTGAGCTTTGCAGCCTTGCAAACAAGTCATCATTCCAAATTATGGCTACTAAATTAATGATATAGTGCTAGAATAGGGTTGAGATCAAGGTTGTCAAAGGTGCTAGGCGCACTCAAGACACAAAGGTCTCATAATCGCCTTGAGGCGCAAGGCGTAAAAAAGCGCGCGCCTGACCGAAGCAAGACGCACATTTGAAAAAATAGTATCTATACTATTCTCAAGCAATAAGAATATCATATGCAATATAAAAATTAAATTATATGTACACCATTGCACCTATAACATCAACAATTTCAACGAATAATTAAAACATCGCATATTTAATACAAAGTTAGTCACTACTCCTTATACGTCATCCTCGGAGTCCGCACCACTAAAATTAGGAGTCCCCAAGCTTATTATCGCGACCAAAAAAATTTCGTGGTAGCGAACCTTGATATCGATTATCGTTTCGCGACCGATATATCGTCCATTTCGCGACATATCGACAATGTTAAATATATATATATATATATATATATAATATCAAACATAAATCCAATTAAATTCACATATAGACACTACAGCACACTTGCACAACAGCAATCGGCAATCAATTAAAATGTAGATGAGCAATCAATTTAAACTTTAAAATATAGACCACAACAACAATCAAAATTTAGCTACAGTTTAAACTAATAATAGGTAAAACATATAAAACTAATTTAAGATTTACATTAAAACCTAATGAAGAGAAGACCACTGCAATAAAATTTAAATTATATGCAGAAGACCAAAGCATAAGAACACCACTAATTATATGTTATTTACATTAAAACATATAACTAATTATAAATTTAAAACCTAGAGCAATCAAAAAAGACCACTGCGCACAGTTTAAAATGAAGAAGAAAAAGAAAAGAAAAGAAGACCTGAAGACCAGAAGAAAGAAAAGATTGATTCCAGCAATCAAAGTTTGATTCCAGAACTTGTTCCGGAAGGCGGAAGCAAGCACGGAGAAAACAAAGAAATGTCTGGAAATATACCTGCACGCCGCACAGACTCGCCGGAATATCCTAGAGAAGCGAGGACTGAGGGAACTCAGGCGCCGCAGGATGTGAGGAAGAAGGGGAGATGAGAAGCGTCGAGCTTTACTAGCTTTAAGTTAGGTTTTTTTCTTAAAGTACTATACTATATGTTAAAGATAATAGTTTTTATATTGTATTTATTGTTGGTATAGGTTAACTTATATTATTCCTAGGCTTAGCTTATGGTGTCTCTGGCTTATATATAGGTCTTCTTTATGATTAATGTAATTGAGGCTTTAAGGGCTCAACATGGTATCAAAGCAGCCCTAGAATTTTTCCACAAAAAATTTTTTCCTAGTTTTTTTACTATTCCTGCGCCGTTACTGTTCATGCGCCGTTACTATTCGGCGTTCACTGTTCCTGCGCCGTTACTGTTCGGCGTTTACTGTTCCTACGCCGTTACTGTTCGGCGTCTACTAAGGGAACTCAAGCGCCGCAGGATGTGAGGAAGAAGGGGAGATGAGAAGCGTCGAGCTTTACTAGCTTTAAGTTAGATTTTTTTCTTAAAGTACTATACTATATGTTAAATATAATAGTTTTTATATTGTATTTATTGTTGGTATATGTTAACTTATATTATTCTAGGCTTAGCTTATGGTGTCTCTGGCTTATATATAGGTCTTCTTTATGATTAATGTAATTGAGGCTTTAAGGGCTCAACATGGTATCAGAGCAGCCCTAGAATTTTTCTTTTTTTCCTAGTTTTTTTACTGTTCCTGCGCCGTTACTGTTCGGCGTTCACTGTTCCTGCGCCGTTACTGTTCGGCGCTTACTGTTCCTACGCCGTTACTGTTCGGCGTCTCTCCTGCGCCTTCCACGCGGTTCCTCCCTGCGTCTTCTTGGCTCGGCACAGATGCTCGCGAAGTCGAACAAGCATCGCCTCTCCATCGTCTTCCTCTCAGACCACCGGCGTAGAATCCAGCCTTCGTCATCTCAACGGCGAGATCTTCTCTTCCTTCTTCGTCCTCCGCCGGCGTAGAAACCTCGGCAGTTCCTTGAACCAGACGCGCCAAGAAAGGGCGCTTCCTTCTTCTTCCTCCGCCGGCGTAGAAGCCTCGGCAACCCCTCGAACTAGACGCGCCACGCTGATCGCCTCTCGAACCAGAGAAAGGCTCGATCGACGAGGTAGACGAGGGCACCCTCTCCTTTGTCGGGCGCCTGTGTGACGGGCGCCAATTTTTCTCCAAGCCGGTTTCTCCAAGCCGGCTTCTCCAGGCGCGGCTCCAAGTCGGCTCGGCTCTAAGCAAGCTGAGCCCTTTCTGAGCCGTTTTCAAGCCATTTCCGAGCCGAGTTTCTACAACACTCCAGGTTTTTGATTCCAACACAGGATTTTTTTCTGTCAATTGTTTCATTTGATACTGCTTTATAAAGAATGTCAAACTCTATGGTGGATCCCAAAACTGCAACTCTGAGTGCTTCTATCAAACTTAATGGTACAAATTATATTCTCTGGTCTCGTGCTTTTCATGTTTTTTGTGGTTCTCAGAAGAAGATTAAACACCTTGAAGATGATCCTCCTGATTCAGCCGATATTGAAAAATAATTGTTGAGGCAAACGATTATGCGGTTCTCTCATGGATGATCAATAGTTTGGAGCCGTAGATTGCCTCTAACAGTTATTTTTCTTGATACTGCTAAGAGCATGTGGGATTCCCTCAAAAAAATATACTTTCAAGATGCAAATATCTCCAGAGTTTATACCTTGTACTCTGATATCTTTAATATGAAACTTGAGGAGGGTGCATCAATTCAAGAGTTCTACGCCACCTTAAAAGGAAAAGCAGATGAATTGACCGAATATCATCCTTTCACCGCTGATGTTTCAATACAAAGAAAACAAAGAGAGAAATTTCTTGTTGCAAGGTTTCTATCCGCTCTACCACCGTCTCTTCATCATGTCAAGTCCTAGCTCATGGCAGATAATACCATTCCTAATCTCAGAATTGCTATGGCCAGAATTTTGAGAGTTACTGAACTCAATCCTCCTCCTGCCTCTTTTCCTACAGGAGATAACTCAGCACTTATTGCTGGAGGTAGAGGCCACCAGGGTCGTGGTGGTGGTAGAACTGGAGGAAGGGGGAGAGGTAGAAATTCTTTTTCTCCGTGTATACATTGTGGGAGAACCAATCATTCTCCTAACAGGTGTTGGCAAAAGTTTGGAAAACCTTCTCATGCTAAAGCTGTTATATCTACTCAACCTTTCAACAATAGTACTAGTGAAAATCAAATGGAGGAGACTATTTGTGTCTCTAAGTCTGAATATGAAAAGTTCATGCAAGCAGTCACTTCCTCAGCCATGGCTTCCTCCTCTGGGACTGCGGCTGTTGCTTCTTCTGGTATGTCTTGGATTCTTGACTCAGGTGCTTCCAATCATATGTCAGGTAATATGAATCTTTTCTCTAACTATAACCCTGAGTCTAACCCACCACATATCCGCATTGCCGATGGCTCTACTTCTCCTATACATGGTCTTGGCACAATCACTATTTCGAGCAATCTTAAATTAGATAGAGTTTTTCATCTTCCAAAATTTCCTGTGAATCTACTTTCCATTAGTCAACTTACCAAAAGTCATAATTGCTCTGTAACTCTTTTTCCTTCTCATTGTGTGATACAGGATCTAGAGACGAGGAGGAAGATTGGTGGGGGAGCTGAAACTGGAGGAATTTACCTGTTATCCACATGTGTTCCTGTCGCCCACCACTCCATCACTGCATTTCAATGGCACTGTCGATTAGGCCATCCCTCTATTCAAAAGCTCAAGTCAACCATCCCTGAGTCTGTGTCTTGTTCTCCTTTCAAATGTGAAGCTTGTGAGTTAGGTAAACATTATCGGGTTCCCTTTCCACAAAGCTCAAGTCCTCGTAGAGAGTCTATTTTTGAACTTATTCATTCTGATATTTGGGGTCCTAGTCCTGTAGTGAGTCGTTTGGGATACAAGTATTTTGTTACTTTTATAGATGACCACACTCGTATGTCTTGGGTGTTTCTTTTAAAAAATCGATCTAATGTATTTCACGTATTTCAAACCTTTTATCTTGAAATAAAAAATCAGTTTAACACCTCCATTAAAATTCTTCGAACTGATAATGCTCGCGAATATCTTCAGTCTGATTTTGTAAAATTTTGTGCCTCCTATGGTATTATTCATGAGACCTCATATCCCTACACATCCCAGCAAAACGGTGTTGCTGAACGCAAAAATCGTCATCTTCTAGATGTGGCTAGGACACTTATGTTTCACATGAATATTCCTCGATATCTATGGGGGGATGCTGTTCTCACTGCTGCATACCTTATTAATCGTGTTCCTTCATTTGTTTTAGGGGATAGGTCACCATTCTCCGTCTTGTTTCCCAAATAATCTCCATTTAAAATTTCTCCAAAAACCTTCGGCTGCATATGTTTTGTTCATAATCTTGGTCCACGTTATGACAAATTGTCTCCTAGAGCTGTGAAGTGTGTCTTCATTGGATACTCTCGCACTCAAAAGGGATATCGTTGTTATGACCCGATTTCAAAAAAACTCTTTATCTCTGCTGATGTCTCCTTTTTTGAAGATATTCCCTACTTCACTTCTACACTGAGTCTTGGAACTCCTACTTGGGAGTCTGTTCCCCTACCTCCACCTCTTCCTTCTATTACCCATCACTCCGATGAGTCATTATCTCGTGCTCCTCCCTTGTTAGTCTATCAAAGAAGACATAAAGATACAGGTGAACTCTCCAAACAAGCTACTCTGCCAGCTCCGAATCACTCTCAAGATCCTCTGTTGACCTTCCCATTGCTTTACGGAAAGGTAAGCGGAGTTGTACTGCTCATCCCATTAGCAATCATGTATCCTTTGCTCAACTATCATCCTCGCTTTGCCAATTTGCTTTCTCCTTGTCTTCTGTTTTCATTCGCAGGACATACCAGGATGCTCTGCTTCATCCTAAGTGGAAGAGTGACATGGATGAGGAGATGGATGCTCTCATAACCAGACGGGCCTGGGAACTTGTTCCACCTCCTCCTGGCTCTAAACCAGTCGCTTGTAAGTGGGTGTTTAGCTTAAAATATCTTCCTGATGGATCCATTGAACGGTACAAGGCTCGCTTCGTGGCAAAAGGTTTCACACAACAATTTGGTGTAGACTACTTCGAGACTTTTTCTCCTGTGGCCCTGTTAAACTCTGTGAGGATTCTCATCTCTCTTGCCGTAAATCTAAATTGGCCCATGCATCAAATGGATGTTAAGAATGCATTTCTTTATGGGGATTTGAGTGAGACTATCTTTATGAAGCAACCTCCTGGATATGTTGCTTAGGGGGAGAATCTAGTGTGTCACCTCAAGAAAGCAATTTATGGCCTAAAACAAAGTCCTCAAGCATGGTTTGACAAACTAAGTAAAGTTGCATCTACTATTGGGCTAAAGGAATGTAAATCTGATCACTCTGTTTTTGTGAAAAAAACATTTGCTGGTTGTGTTATTCTTGCGGTGTATGTGGATGACATCGTACTCACTGGCAGTGATAGTAATGAAATTGAGACAGTAAAAGCTCATCTGAAAAAACATTTTGTGACAAAGAATTTGGGCCGTCCGAGGTACTTTCTTGGCATTGAGTTTGCCTATAATGAGACAGGGGTGATACTTTCGCAGAGGAAATATGTCATGGATCTCCTGAGTGAGGTAGGCATGCTTGTATGCAGACCTGCCAGTATACCTGTTGATATAGGTGCTGCTCCTGAGCTTGAAGGTGACAAAGACTTCGAGGACTTTGTGAGATTTAGAAAGTTAGTTGGGAAACTTATTTATCTGACTGTCACCCGTCCTGACATCTCCTACGCTGTTGGTGTTGTTAGTCAATTCATGCATCAGCCGAAATATTCTCATTGGAATGCTCTGTTAAAAATTCTACACTATATCAAGAGTTCTCCTGGTAAAGGCTTGTGGCTCAGGAAAAACGGTCACATTAAAATAGAGGGGTACTCTGACGCAGATTATGCTGGGTCCATCTGTGATAGAAGATCCACCTCGGGGATATTGCACGTATGTTGGAGGAAACTTGGTCACGTGGAGTAAGAAACTGAATGTGGTGGCTCGCTCAAGTGCCGAGGCTGAGTATACGGCCATGGCTCATACCACATGTGAACTAATGTGGGTCAAGTTTTTTAGGAGAACTAGGGTTCTCTTCTGATAAGCCTTTGACGATGCACTGTAATAACCAGTCTGCTATTCATATTGCAAATAATCCGATCTTTCACGAAAGAACAAAACATATTGAAGTCGACCGTCATTTTATTCGGGATGCTATTCTTTCCAAGAAGATTATCACACCTCATGTCTCCTCTCAGGATCAAATTGCTGATATTTTCACTAAAGCTCTCAACTCGACTCGGTTCAAATTATTATGTGACAAGCTGGGCATGATTGACATCTATGCTCCAGCTTGAGGGGGAGTGTTAAAGATAATAGTTTTTATATTGTATTTATTGTTGGTATAGGTTAACTTATATTATTACTAGGCTTAGCTTATGGTATCTCTGGCTTATGTATAGGTCTTCTCTATGATTAATGTAATTGAGGCTTTAAGGGCTCAACACTATATATCTTTTATCTATAAGTTAGATAAAAAAATTCAAAAAAAGTTACCCTGGCCCATTGGTGGACACCTTTTTGGTCCACCGTAAGGACCAGGGTTCAAAGACTGGCGGCGTTTTTTTTTCATACAGCGACCATCTTGTCGGGATCTCGTCGAAGCTTGGACGAGATCCCGACGAGATGTGAGAAATCTCGACATCGCCTGTCTCGTCCGGACGGGATGAGATTTCTCACCGAGACAACGATATCTCGTCGCTATCTCGACGAGATAGCGACGAGATGATAACAATGGGAGTCTCCATCACTAAAATTATTATCAGTTTCATCATCCTCATCTGACTTGTATCCTTCACTTCATCTTCTGTTTCAAATGAATCCACCTCACACTCTTCAAAGTGACGCTGAGTGGAGCCTTTTGAACTACCAACAGTAGAGCTTGACTTTCTACGAACTGATTTGGCTTGTTTTCTAGTGAATCTAGTGGGTTCTCGGCCCTAGTTGCTCTAGCTATAACACCCCATGTCAAGCCACCTTCATCATCACTAAAGGCCCCCCACTTAAAAGAAAAAAAAACGATGATTTCACCCAGGCGTGCGTGCAAAAGCGCAGTCCAATCGTGCGCCTGACTGAAGGGTGTTGGTAATCATTGGCACATAGGGCAGCGGAAAACAAAATTTTGTGTGCCTTTGATCACCAAAACCAAGATCCGAATGCATCATTAAAACAATAGTAAAGAAAAATAAAGAGAAGGTTAGACCTGTTACCCAAATCGGATGAACGAAAGACCTTCTCATCACCGGGTTGTCGTAAACCACAGTGATCCAGATCGGATCACCTCCAAAGTATCTACACTAGGATGGATCCAAGAACGCTTTAAGTGCAGCAACAATAGCCAAAGTTCCCTATATGCTAGCAAGGGAATTTGGCACAAGGAGAAAGGTGGAGTGGAGAGGAAGAGGTATAATGAGAGAAGAGAGATCAAAATTGATATTTGCTCCTCTTCTTGTTATATTTGGCTGCACCCTAGGAGTGGAAATATATACTCCTAGGGTTAGTGTTTCAAACCAATAAAAGGGCTCAAGATGGATCAAATCCATCTCATGTGCCCACGGGTTTAAAACAAGATGGATCAAATCTATCTAACGGGTTTGAGTCCAATAAATGGACTCAACTAGATGGATCAAATCCATCTCATGTGCCTTGCAAGCCATCTTCTTTCTTCTTTCTTCTTTCTCATGGACCTAATGACATCTTATGCCATATATGTCATTGTTATTTTACCTTTGTATCCTTCCTATATGTGTGTGATCTTATGGGCTTCTGAAACATGTTGGTAGTATATAGTGAATTATAATTCTCACTAAAGTGGAATTACATGATTTAAACTCTTTAAATTATTATTCATTCTCAATGAACAAATTCACTTATACAAGTCAAGAGAGGCTTCTAGCCAGCATCATGACTACCCAAATGTCAGAAGGTCGGTGGTTTGACCATTTCAAACCTTCCATATACAATTACCGTGCAATCAACTCCTTTCACCACTCTTTATCTCATCCAAGTTAATCAAGTCCTAAATGTATAGATTCTTGTATCTTAAATCTTTATTCTAAAAATACCCTTTATGAATCACATTCATAAACGCATATTCCCAAATAAAGAGATTGTACAAGAAGAATGAGATAAACTCTCTAAATAAATATGGGGTGGTGAATCCTATGTTGATCACTCAACTATCTTCAAGTGATTCATGCTATACCCAATCATCAAACTATGAACACCCAAAGGTAAACCATAAGTAATGAAGTCAAAGTATAACACTAGGCACTTAAGATGCTTTGTTGATCTCAAGTCCAAGGATACTTGCACCAATATAAAGAGATGCTTTCACAAACATAGATTGAACATTCTTGTGAAGATCTCATGATTAGGTCTCTAATGAACTTGTTTCTCAAACAAGCATCCACATGCTAACACTGAGCATCGCAATGCTCACAACTCATGAGAACTATTGCTTGAACGAGTCAAGAAATATAACATGTGCTAGTCTATCCATATTAACAATGTCCTATCTTGTTAATACTGTGACTAGGGATAATTTAGGTATAAACACATTTACATGCAATAAGAATCTCACATCATGAACTCTTCATGATTTCCTTTGCACTGTGTTATATACCAAGGACTTTATTACATAGTTTAAGTTTTTATGCAAGCAAATGAATTAACATGAGCACTAAGTAATAAAAATAGCCTTTCATAAATAAGTAAAATGTACATGAAGAGTTCCCAATTATATGAGGGCTCTAGGGCATATCACTAACAAAGGGCTGCGCTTGGGACACTCCTAAGGCGCTAACGCCTGTGGTCGCCTCGCCTGGTGCGCCTAGGAGACCAGGCGAGCGCTTTTGACTACACTAGTTGAGAAACCACACCGTAAAGTCTGTTAGGGACCTTCAGGTTTGAAGGTCCCTCAAGTCCTGTATGTGTCATGACGGTCCCTAACGTGCATAGTAAATATCACATCATTCGCATCCATGTAGAATGTCCGCACACCGCTCACCGCTCTCGCCCACAACTAGCAAACGACCCTCGTTTACTAGCCGCGACATGGCCGGCGGGGTGTGCGGATCATGTAATTATACATTGTAAAAGCGCTTGCGCACCGCCCACCGCTCTTACGCATGACTAGGTAACGCCCCTCGTTTCCTAGCCGTGGCATGGCCAGTGGGGCTGTGCGGCCATAGAAAATTTTGTCATGCTCCTTGTGCTTTTGGGAACCCCGTGGGTGGCACTTGGGGGTTAGACTCCACACCTATATTGCCACCGGGCAAACATCTCTCTAGTTCATTCGTACAAGCATCCGTTCAAGCATTTGTAAGCATTTTTCATACAAACGGTCATTTGGCCCAAACATTTTTGCATCCAAGCACACCGAGGTTCGAACGCGGGCGACCCGGGAACCCGCGACTTTCGAAGATTGGCAAGGCGGTCCTTGCCCAAGGCTTATCCTTTGCGGGGGCAAGGGAGCCGCATGGACATTTTTTCGCCCAAACAAATTAGTCCATGACAGTTGGTATCAGAGCAAGCAAGTTCGCAAAGCTTTGGCGCAACCAACGGACGCAAACAGTCAACAAACTCATGCCTTCGTCGTTGGAAACAAACGACGTTGGGGCACTCAACAATCTCGCAGGAGAGATTTTCTTGAACAAGCATGACTCGCAAAGGAGTCGGTGAAACGAGTGGCATCACCTTAGCGATGACGACCATTCTAGAAGGACCGTTGGGGGAGGACCCAACACAAACTCAACAAGTTAGGACGGGAAATCGCACCGTCCAATGGCTTAGAGACTTGGAAACGATGGTGGCCGCTCACAACGTAGCAATAAACGTCCTTGAGAACGGCATGTGACCGCAGGTCGACAAGCTAGCCGACACACAAGAAGTTCTGAAGGCAAGACTAGACGGACTCCAAGACGACACTCAAGAAGCAATCAAACAACTTCAAGGGGAGATTGAAGAACTAAGGGCTACAATCTCATTCCTAACCCGAGAGATCCACTCGGGCGGTGGCAACTCCCGGCAACGCGAGACGCCACAATACCACCTTAAAGCACTTGAACTGAAGTCTTACAACGGAGCTCGAGATGCAAAAGCGGTGGAGAACTTCCTCTTCGACTTGGAGCAGTACTTCAAGGTCACGAGGACGACCGATGACGATATGAAAGTGTCTGTTACAACCATGTATATGTCTGAAGATGCAAAACTCTGGTGGCGGACCAAATATGATGAAATTCGGAAGGGTCATTCAAAGATCGACACTTAGGACGATCTCAAGCGAGAACTAAAAGCCCAATTCTTACCCGAGAATGTGGAATTCATCGCCCGACAGAAGTTACAAAAACTCCGCCACAACAATTCAATTCGGGAGTACGTGAAGGAGTTCTCAACCATTATGCTGAATGTTCCGGACATTGCTGAGACCGATCAACTATTCACCTTCCTTGAAGGACTAAAACCGTGGGCGCGATAAGAACTCGCAAGGAGGAATGTCAAGTTCTTGTCTGAAGCGAAGATCGCCGCAGAACGACTCACTGACTATAATTCTGAAGAACACCCGACAAAGGCGGCACCCTACATGCCAAGATTCCAGAAGCCCGACAACTACAAGGGCAAAGGCACCACAGGCGATACGAGATGGAGGGATCACCCGCAAAGATAACACCCACCCAAGGGGCCTCCTCAAAGGGAGTACCCTCCGAGGGGGAACCAACAGAGACCCGCGCCTATTTGCTTATTATGCAGAGGACCCCACATGGTCCAAGAATGTCCGCAACGGCAAGCATTGAACACCATTATAGCGGAGTCCGTGGCAGAGAACATAGCCAACATCACCGCCAAGAAGGAGAAGGGCAACTCTCCCGCAATGGGAGCAATGTGTCTCCTCAATGCTCTTAAGACTCAAGTGGGGGAACAAAGTCCAAAGAAGGGAGCCACCAAGGCGATACACAAGCTAATATTCATTGACATCGAGCTCAATGGCAAGAATACCCGAGCGATGGTCGACTCGAGAGCAACTCATAACTTCGTCGCCAAAGGAGAAGCAAAGCGACTAGGGCTCAAGCTAGAAAATAGCTCGAGTCATGTCAAGGCGGTGAACTCCAAGGCACAAGAAATCAACGGTGTCGTACGGGACGTCCCGCTGAAGATTGGAGGATGGAAGGGTCAAACCAACCTGATGACAATACCTTTCAACGACTACCAAGTCATTCTAGGGATGGAGTTCCTCAAGTCGGCGAAGGTGGTACCCATGCCCTTCCTCGACACCTTATGCTTGATGGGGGAGAACAATCTCAGCATTGTTCCAACGGTGTGTTTGACAACGGGGAGCAGAAACCAACTCCTCTCTGCCCTACAAGTGAAGAAAAGAGTTCGACGAGGCGAACTCACAATGGTGGCTGCAATGAAGCTGGAAGGATTACTCGATGGGGCGGAACGAAAACCTACAGCAGCCTCTAAAGTACTCAAAGAGTTCGAAGACGTGATGCCACCCGAACTACCAAGGGCCTTACCGCCAAAGAGGGGGGGGATCATCGAATCGAGCTAGAGCCGGGGACTAAGCCCCCATACCGACCACTTTACTGTATGACGCCACCAGAGTTGGCGAAATTACGGAAGCAACTAAAGGAACTGCTCGACGGAGGATTGATTCGCAGCTCCAAAGCTCCGTTCAGAACTTGTGTGCTGTTCCTGAAGAAGGACGGGAGTCTCCGCCTCTGTGTGGACTACCAAGCTTTGAACAAAGTGACCGTGAAGAACAAGTACCCCATCCCGCTCATTATGGACCTGTTTGACCAACTTGGCCAAGCAAGGTACTTTTCCAAGCTGGACTTGAGATCAGGCTATTGGCAAGTGCGGATTGCCGAAGGAGACGAAGGAAAGACAACTCACGAATGCTCCGGCCACATTCAGCACCATGATGAATCAGCTGTACCTTGAGCACTTAGATAATTTCGTTGTGGTGTACTTAGACGATATCATGGTCTACAGCCGAACTTTGGAGGAGCACCTGCAACATTTGAAGATCATCTTCAAGATCCTCCGAGAGAACACTTTGTTCGTGAAACGGGAGAAGTGCTACTTCGCCCAAGAAGAGATCAACTTTCTGGGACACCGGGTTGGGGGCGAAAAGATTCGATTGGACAATGTAAAGGTCTGCGCCGTAGTGGAATGGCAGCCACCCACAAAGGTCACAGAACTCAGGTCATTCCTTGGTTTTGTGAATTACTACCGAAGATTCATCGCCGGATATTCAAGGCGAGCATCTCCACTGACGGACTTGCTCAAGAAGGAAAAGGCATGGCATTGGTCCCAACCATGCATGGAAGCGTTTGAAGACCTGAAGCGAGCGGTGATCGAGGAACCAATTCTCAAGCTTCCCGACTATGGGCAGCCCTTTGAAGTCCACACCGACGCCTTAGACTACGCCATTGGAGGTGTCCTTATGCAGGAGGGACACATCGTCGCCTTTGAGAGTCGTAAGCTGAACGACACAGAGCGACGATACCCTACGCATGAGAAAGAAATGACTGCAATAGTGCACTGTCTCCGTGTTTGAAGGCACTACTTGCTCACATCACGCTTTGTTGTGAAGACGGACAACATAGCGTTGAGTTACTTTCAAACTCAAAAGAAGCTCTCGCCGAAACAAGCTCGATGGCAAGACTTCTTAGCGAAGTTCGACATGACGTTGGATTACAAGCCAGGACGTTCCAACATGGTGGCAGACGCCCTGAGCCGCAAGATAGAATGGGTTGCAGTCGTTTGAGGAGAAGCTGGGAGCAGCGTTAGCCAAGTGCAATCCAACTTCCGTGAGAAGATAAGCATGGGCTTGCTCAAAGACACCCAGGCGAAGGCACTATCCAAGCTGATCAAAGACGGAAAGACAAGGAAGTTTTGGGTTCGAGACAGACTCATCCTCACCAAAGGAAATCGACTGTACGTGCCTAGGGCAGATGGCCTAGGCAGAGAATTGCTAAATGAGTGTCATGATACTCTTTGGGCAGGGCACCCTGGCGTACACCGAACAGTGGCCCTACTGGAGAGGGCATTCTATTGGCCAAAGATGGCGGACGACGTCGAGGAGAATGTTTGATCAGCCAGCAAGACAAGATCGAGCGGCAGAAGCCTGCGAGTCTCCTCGAACCCCTGTCTGTTCCTGAGCGACCATGGGAAAGCATCTCCCTTGACTTCATAGCGAGTCTACCCAAAGTGGGGGAGTTCGGTTCCATCCTAGTGGTCGTGGATCGCTTCTCCAAATACGCCACGTTCATGGCAACCCCCTCGTACTGCACAGCAAGCGAATCTGCAAAGCTCGTGATGCAGAATGTCGTGAAACTTTGGGGCATGCCAAGGAATGTCATCAGGGATCGAGACCCACGGTTCCTTTGCAGATTTTGGACAGAGGTGTTCAAATTATTGGGGTCTCGACTATAATTCTCCACGAGCTTACACCCTCAAACGGATGGGCAGACGGAGCGCATGAACGCACTCCTAGAACAATACCTCCGACACTTCGTAGCGACGAACCAAAGGGACTGGACGAAGCTATTAGACGTAGCCCAATTTTCTTACAATCTACGGAGGAGCTCCGCCACCAACAAGAGTCTCTTTCGAGATCTTATTGGGACGGCAACCGGACACACCCCACTCACTGGTTCTTGGCTACATTGGAAGCAGTCCGGCTGCTTATCAAATGGCCAAGGAGTGGCAACAAAATCAAGAGATCACTCGAGCCTATCTCGAATCGGCAGCACGCAAAATGAAGAAGTGGGCTGACGAAGAAAGGAGACATCGAGAATTCAAGATCGGCGATCAAGTACTGATAAGACTCCACCCGGCATCCCTCGCAGTCTTTCGGTGCAAGATACACAAGGGCCTCATGCGCAAATACGATGGGCCCTTCCCCATCATCAAAAGGGTAGGGCAGATGGCCTATCGACTCCAACTGCCAACATGGTGCAAAATACACCCCGTCTTCCATATGAGCAACCTGAAGCCCTACCATGTCGACCCACACGACGACGGACGCAACATTTCAACACGTCCACCTGCAACAACCAAGGCAGTGCAACGTGAAGCAGAGGAGATCTTGGCGGACCGCAAAGTGAAACTCTCAAACGGCAACAAAGAGCGAGAGTACCTTGTCAAGTGGAAGGGACTCCCTACCTCCGAAGCTAGCTGGGAGAAGGAGAGCACCTTGCGACATGAAGAAGACATCATCACTGCATTTCAAGGGGTCGACGAGGGCGTCGACTTCGTAAGTGGGGGAGAATGTTAGGGACCTTCGGGTTTGTCAAATTCTTGTATGTGTCATGACGGTCCTTAACGTGCATTGTAAATATCGCATCATTCGCATCCATGTAGAACGTCCGCGCACCGCCCACTGCTCTCGCCCGCGACTAGCAAACGACTCTCGTTTACTAGCAGCGACATGGCCAGTGGGGTATACGGATCATGTAATTATGCATTGTAAAAGCGCTTGCGGACCGTCCACCGCTCTTGCGCACGACTAGGTAACGCCCTTCATTTCCTAGCCGTGGAATGGCCGGTGGGGGTGTGCGACCATAGGAAATTTTGTCATGCTCCTCGTGCTTTTGGGAACCCCGTGGGTGGCACTTGGGGGTTCGGCTCCACACCTATATTGCCCTCGGGCAAACATCTCTCTAGTTCATTCGTACAAGCATCCGTTCAAGCATTTGTAAGCATTTTTCATACAAACGGTCATTTGGCCCAAACGTTTTTGCGTCCAAGCACACCGAGGTTTGAACGCGGGCGACCCGGAAGCCCGCGACTTTCGAAGATTGGCAAGGCGGTCCTTGCCCAAGGCTTATTTATCCCTTGCGGGAGCAAGGGAGCTGCACGGACATTTTTTCGCCCAAACAAGTTAATCCGTGACAATAAGGTCTGCGCACCACATATTTCACCGAAACACTGACCTAAACAAACACAAACAAGATCTGCACAAGACACAACCTCTCAAGGGACCTAAGTCAATGCAAAATAAATCTAGATGCAGAATATTATGGTCTATTTAGTTTGATAAAAATTTGATTTCCAGTTTCCAGATGTTTATTATAGTATTCATAGAACTCATCTCAGGCTTGGATTTAGAAAAGGATTAAAAAAACAGATGGTAACATATCTATTAGATTGGCATTTACCAGCCCAATCAAGAACCTCTACAAAGACTGTAAGGATGGATGCAGACTACTATTTACTAGTGCGATTGATGGGCCAAAAACCAGTATTAGAATTAGTGTGATACCGTTACTCATTATTCAAATTCTTTATTTGTACCATTTGTGAATACAATAATTTGCTTTGAGAGATTGAGATTAGTGGTAATTTGCAGAAGTTTCTCTTGCTTTAACATTTTCTAGTGACTCCTCCACAAGGATAAGTTGCTCTATGACTACTCTCCAGAGATTAGGAAGCCAATGCTACCTACCTCTTGTATGCAATGTAGAGGATAAATGCTAATTTCTTGATTGCAGCCTTGTCAATTTAGGTGGCCTATGTGAATAACATCTGCTAGCATTTCTATGATATTTGACCTTCAGGAGGAGAATAGCTTGAGACTGAAGCACCATGTTAAAAGATTTACCGCTCTCTGGTATGAAATTGGGCAATCTAGACAGTGTGAAACAATGCATTATGCATCTCTGAAGATAAATTTGTAGTTATTGCCCTCTTCTACATAAGTGCACTAGCTACCTTGATATTGAAGACTGTATGTTACTTCAGAACATGGGTAGAAGAAAGACTGTCTAAATATGTGCTGAGAGTTTGCTAAGCTTCCTCCGACTTCACTTTGTGGAGATAGCTTGCTTCATGCCTGTGTTTTACCTGTAAACCCCTTCCTTTTGTTGTGGTTTAGTGCTTTATTGTTTTCATTATTCCTTTTATTCTTTTTTCACTTTTTGTAGTTACCTCTTTCTTCCAATTCGCCTTTGAATCCTTTTGAAGTAATATCACAAGATCTCTAGATCTTATTTTGCTTAAAAAGAAATGGAAAATTGTGGGAACAAATATGATGATGGAATAGAAGGCTGTGTACATCAATCCTCCCTAGAGCCCACAAAAATGGATTGCTTCGTGCACTGAATCACCCTTTCTTAATAGATGGACAGCTAGACATTTCTCATAGGGGGACAGATCACATAGCATATTCTTTTCAGAAAGACAAACAAATAACATAAGCATAGGCTGTCCCTAGCTTCCTGCTAATTCACTAATATGTTTACAAAATTTGGCAGCTAAAGCAAAATACGGATTGACATGAACACTAGAGGCAATTTTTTGGAACTGAGAAGATCATTAGAGAGAAGAAGGCAAATGGAAGAAATATAAGGCATCTTAAAATAAAACAAGAAGTAATAAAAGGGTAAGCCTCATAAGTCATAACTACACTATGGCTGCTGATGAGATCAAGGATTTGAATCATAAAAACACCTTTCCTTGCAAGGATTAGATTGCAGATACTAACCCTCCTCAAATCTCGGGCAGCCTCTGGGCTGCACTTCTATGCAAATGGCCTA
Source organism: Canna indica (assembly GCA_034359265.1). Taxonomy (NCBI): domain Eukaryota; kingdom Viridiplantae; phylum Streptophyta; class Magnoliopsida; order Zingiberales; family Cannaceae; genus Canna; species Canna indica. The sequence goes on from CP136891.1 coordinate 38,964,273, forward strand.
AGTTTACCACATTTAGGTATCCTAGACCACAAGGTAGGAACGTTGTTGAATTGCGGCCACTACCTTTTCAGAGGTAGTATAGCACAATTTTAGATAAATGATGAACAATGACTTGTCTCTGTGGGGTAGACATCAGGTTGAGGATTTATGGAACTCATTATAAATTAGTCGTCTACATATCTGGTAAACATAACTTCACCAAATTTAATGCATCTTTGAGACAATCTTCATTATAGTTGATCACTTGGTCTATGGGGCTGAGGATGAAAATCAGTAAAATAAGCAATGATGGGATAAAGTCTATGAAAAGCTACATAAGTTACAAAACAATTCAACTTGTAAAATGAGATAAATTGTCAAGCAACAATATTTAGGTAGCAAGAACTTTTTTATGGAAATTCCATCTTAAGGCAGTACTTCACTGTAATAATGAAGCTACTCCTACTCGGTAATAGGGATGACTAATGAGTTTGTGGAAAGATATACCTCTGTCATTCTTTTGTGCCCACAAAACAATTCAACTTGTAAAATGAGATAAATTGTCAAGCAATAATATTTAGGTAGCAAGAACTGTTTTATGGAAATTCCATCTTAAGGCAGTACTTTACTGTAATAATGAAGCTACTCTGTTACTAAGGAAGACTAATGAGTTTGTGGAAAGATATACCTCTGTCATTCTTTTGTGCCCACAAAGCACTATACCAGTTGACGAAGGATTCAGAACCTGTTTAGCTCTTAGCAAAGCAGCCTGAAAAATGTGCACAGAACAAATTTGATTATAATAATTAAGTGTAATGAGTTGCACTAATCAAGCATTAGTAGCTATAAAGAGCTACCTGTACATAACCCTGCTCAGCATTCCATCTTTCATGAGGTTTTGGTAAAACAGGAATGATTTTAACTCCCATAGATTCCCAATCCTTGAACTTATCCTATCAACAAGCAATAAATGGTTTCATGTTCTATTTCTTGATTCAAATAACATCATCTTGCTCTTTAAGATGATGACCATATTTTCAACAATGTATGCCATCTAGGAAACCTGATATGCCATTCTCTGTAGGTTCCTAGCTCCATAGTAAAGTTTCACCTCTGACCTTTCATTTGCATTAAAACCTGATTCAATCAGGGCACGGATGGGACTGCCAGAAATAATGAAAAGAATAAAGATATGAACAAAAGATTAAAAAAAAACTTGTGAACCACTGACAAAAACTTGTGGTGTGCAATATGTCAACAATCCACCGAAACAGTAAAATGTAATGGCAGATAAAATGCATACATCAATAAATTGTGAATGTAACTTAAATAGCATATCAGACATAAATTAATAACACATGAAGATTTTTTTTACTACTGACTCCAACATAGGATGACCTCGAATAACTCAAGAACCATTTACCTGCCATATTAATACACGGTTCACCATGTCAACAAAGAATATGATTGCTAAGTTAATGATAAAGAGTTTCAAAATTATTATTTAATGAGAAAGAAGCACTCGGAGCCAAGATTTTTCTTTTTACCAACAGAAGATTTAATAACACCAACTAAGATTTACCAAAACAATTACAACGAAAAACATATGTTAAAAAATATCAGCAAAGGGATAAATTTAGAAATGCGTGAGTAAAACATAGCTTTGGGCCACAATCATATACAACTGGAGATATTATTTGACCTTGGTGAACTGCTTAAGCGTCCATGAAAGAAGACTGAAATAGAATTTTATTGGAAAAAATGAATTTTAATTTTAAAAAATCAAATGTTTCAAAGAGGACCACAAATTATACATAAAATTGAGAGAATTCAAAGATGACATAATCGAATTATAAACGTGGGATCCTAACTAACCTAATTCCTGTTCCGGTGGCGAATATGAGGACGGAGGGAAACGCATCAGGAGGCGAAATCCGCTCTAATTGGAATCCCCTCCCCATGATGTCACCCAGCTCGACGACATCCCCTCGCTCAAGCGTACAAAGAAGGTCAGCGGTCGAACCACGGACCCTCTTCACAAGGAACTGGAACTCCCCGCGTGAGGCAACCAAGGAAGGCGGTGATGCGACGGCGAGGAAGGTCGGCTTGTCGGCGGCGGGGACCCGGAGCTGGATGTACTGGCCAGGGGAGGTGTAGGAGTCGGCGAGGTCGGGAGCGTCGGAGATGTCGACGGAGACGTGGAAAAGGGAGGCATCGGCAGAGGCAGGGGCGACGAAGGAGAGGGGCGCCTGGGTCCAGGTGGATGTGTCGTGCTGGAGGGCAGCGGCGACGGAAGCGAGGGCGCGGCGGATGAGCGGTAGACGGATGGGGAGGCGGAGGCGGGACAAGGGAGGCATGGGGCGGAGGAGCGGAGAGGAGGGGGGCACGAGGGCGAGCTCCGTCGCCACGGGTGATATAGAGAATCGTCAAGGGTCGGTCGCCGCCGCCGAGAGATGCATTGGGGGCGACATTGGAAACGTCAAATCCCATCCTTGCCGTCCATTAGTATGATCGAACTGTCAGAATAGTTTTTGCTTTTCTACTCCGTGGGACATTGTAACGCCAGTTGGGTCTCTGGAAAGTGGGAACAGCCCCAGCGGCCTTCGGCGTTGTTCGTCCCTGTCTCCTTTATTTCCACGAAGCATCTGTAAATTGCGGGAGACGTTTGTTTTTGAACAAAACAGAAAAAAAAAAAAAAGGCATTTTAGAATTATTTAATAAATAATTCAACTATCAATATCATTTATCATGTTATATTATAAAGCAAAATATATAAATACTTCTCTAATCCAACATCAGCACATATCTATAAAATGTCAAGTTTTGATAAGAAAAGGAATATAATTAGATGATACATATGATGTGAATATTTTTTAAAAAATAATTTTACTCAAAAATCATGTTTAATTGTATAGGAAATGTTGATTGGATTTTCAAAGGATCTCAAATATTTTAAAAGATAGAGAGGAGACCAATGCAAGTATTTCAAATAAATGATATTTTAACTTGAAATCAATAAATTATTTTGAATGATTGATAATTTCCTCATGCAATAGAACTAGTCACCATCTGGCATGTTGAGTAAATTCTCTCTTGCATTCGTCTATTACACTCTCGCCAAATGTGGTATATGGTAGTGGTATTACCTTCCTCCTTTCCTTCCGTCAAGTACCATTTCCTTCATTGGTGGCGACGATAGGGATCGGAGAGACTGCTGCGGCCTTGGCGGCTGCTACCCGCAGTGTGGCAGCAGCCGCTGCACGCTGCCGGTGGCCCACCGGTGTCGGAGGCTGTGGGAGAGGTTGGCGAGGCCGAGAGGGCCGGCCGGGGTGATCGCCGGCGGCCAGCAGGGCTGTCCGGCATGGGTTCGAGCGGAGCAGGGGAAGCGGCGCTCAGGCGGGCGTCGATGTGGAATAATCGGATAAGAGAGCTGTATCGTATGAAATGGGGTGGATTTAGGGGTTATTAAGGTATTTTTATAGTTGATCATAGAGTCGTCGGATCGAGTCGAGGTGAATACCAAAGTTGCATGTTTTCACGTGCTGAACGCGATGGTGGTGTCGGGTTTCTGATCGGAGACTGTTTGGTAGATCTTTTCTATATTTTAGTGTTATTTGGTGGTTAATAGTTATTATTTCAGTTTGATAAATAATTGAATAATGTAGAAAAGTTGTATTTCATGTTAGGTGGTGGTATAGAGTATAGATGATGATGTTGGGTGTGAGTTGATCCCCGTTGTAGCCGATGAATTACTGTTGGGTGAAATGACGGATTTACCCTTTTGCCTCGATCTGCTTGATATTGCTTCTAATTCCGTTGAACTCATATTGCATATTATTGTTGGACATGTCATGTAGAGAAATGTATATTATTATTGGACATGTCATTTATTGATGTTAATATTTGGTCATGATATGTCATGTATGATGTTATGTTGTTGCTTATGGTGTTATTCTTTTGATTATGTCATCATCATTCGGAGTTGTTATATTGTTGATATCGGTGATGTTATTTATTATCCATTGATCATGGTGATACACCTTGTTGCATTGTTGGAGTTGAGTTGTCGACCTGGAGGCTACGGCCTTGGAGAGGACTTTGGTCCAGGACCATTTTATTGCGGTACCCTCCAGGGTGAGGGTATGGATATTTACTAGTCACTTTGGGCACCTTCGGGTGTGGGGATGTCGGATACGACGTCCGTCGGGCTACCTGCTGGATGGGGTAGTCGTGTCACCGTTGGAGCGGACGGTTGATGCCACTCTGCGGGTGGTAGAGTACGGGGTTTTTACCCAACGATTCATACGCTCGATGATTTGATCGACGTTGTTTAGGAGTAGGTGTAGAGCATTTGTTGTATATATATTGCCTTTGACTGCATCTTAGGCCATATTATTGTTTATTGTTGAGTTGGCATCTTATTCATGTTGTTGATCATATTGTGGTACTCCTACTCAGCATCCGCTGACTCCTGTTGTTAATGCTTCATACTTGCAGGGGTGAGCTGTTGATCTCTAGATCGATGTGTAGATAGTTGGTAGTCAGCGTGTAGATTTGGAGCTCTAATATGGCGACAATTTTTGTATCTTGTCCTACCTTGTCGTCTTTTTATACTTATGATTTTGGAGTTTTGTAAATATATATTATTAAATATGCTTGATTATGATTTATGATGCATATCGGTGATTTTCCTTCCGCTGCGTAGTTTTCGAGTCGCCCACTGTCGCGCTTCGGAACGGGACCGCCTCGGGGCGTGGGGGTGGACCCGAACCAGGGCGTGACACTCTATCTTTGTCTATAGTCATGGTATGCAACCACTGGCGGAGCTGCACGGAGGAGATGGGGGCAACTATTCTTCACCCTCAAATTTTAATTAATTTTATTATATATGAGAAAAGTTGAATTTGCCCCTATCTATATATAATATTGTTCTTTTTTTCCTTTTTAAAATAATTTTTTTTTTGCATTATTATTTTTATATTTAAAATTAATAAGTAAAGTTGCTAAGTCTAATCTAATTTTATCTTCATTTCTTCTTCTTTTCCTCTTTTTTTGACATTGTTTGCATTGTCTCATCTTTGCGTTGATGCATTTTTATTCTCACACCTAGGCTCCACTCACATGCCACTGCAATTTTCGCCCACGCATGGTCACAGTCATGCGCACCGGTCCGATGCGTAGTCCATCGGACCCCAACGTGTAGCCCGTCGGCTCCTAATGCATAGTATGTCGGCCCGCAACGCACATTTGTTAAGAAAAATATTTTTCAATATAATTGACAATAAGATTATTATGCAATATTATCAATGTATAAAACTCATCGAGAATAATTATTACTATTTTTTAAAAAAAATAAAATATATTTTGTGCTTATAAATTATGCTTGAATGATATTTATTGATTTTATACTATTATAATGAATTATATTTTGAAAAATATATTGATTGTTTGTTGCTTCAAGTCTACCCCCCCCCCCTTGATTTTGATTCCTGACTCCGCCACTGTATGCAACCTATATAAAAGTCATCTTAACTGATAAAGGAGGATATTGCCAGGGTGACATGGCTCATGCCATAGCATAGTGGGTTTGACAACACAACCCAAGACATAGATAACGGTGTTCAACAAGTCCTTTTCTTAGGTAGTCACTGTGTAACCAATTCACTCCAAGGGAATCCTTTTCTGAAGCAATGGACTATAGTCACTATATGTATCTGGATTGGACAACCACTTTGGGCCTGGCTGGATTAGGTTCATAAGTGTCCACACTCATGAATCAAACTCAGGTCAAGCCTTACACCACTTAACCCGGGGGCTCCACCAAACCATACAAGGATATTTACATCCTCATTAATTACAAGGGATCCGTCAATTATGAATTCAACATTTTCGGGATTAACTTTGACCCATTCTAAGCATGTCCCCATGAGATTCCGGGGGATATTATCGCTAGACATCCCTTATCATGCACTATAAACAAGCACGACACACATCAGGTACACAAGTTCATTCCAATTTACATACCCATCATCTGAAATTCTTTCTTACTTGAGCGTCGAAGTGTCTTTGCATGTCTTCCCGCCGAAGTCGCACGGACCAGGAGACGCATAGGACTGCGTCACTCTCGCTTAAGGCAAGAATATTTGGCACCCACTATGGGGCCGAGTAAATCTTACCTGCCCCACCATGGTTGGTACTTGAAGTCAGGAAAACGCCGCCGCACATAGGCAACACCCTAGTAGTAGCCACGACAAGCAGTGGGCTATAGTGTCCGCCAACCCTACACCCAAAAAGTTCTAATGTCTGATCAATGACCTCCAAGCGAAGAACCAATAGTTAACTGCCCAAGTTGAGGCGCTGAGACAGTCTTTGGGACAACACCCGGACGAGCACGAGCACCATCGCTCAGAACACGATGAAGACAACCACCTGGAGAGAACTGGGAGGCCAGCCTCTTCTTTTTGGGATGAAATCTCTCGTACACACCATCAAAGAGAGGGGGGGGGGGACTAGGGTCACGAAGACAGCTCCTGCCCCCACCGTTGACTCGGGACCTTTCGTTGAGCACATCATGACAATTCGTCTTCCTAGCAACTTCAAGTTTCCAACCACGCTCCAGTTCAATGACGAAAGGGGCGATCCAACCACCCACCTGACGATGTCTAGATCGATGATGCTCCTCAATAGCGCAACCGACTATATCCTTTGTCGAGCCTTTCTATGCTTCTTGGGGAAGGTCGTGCTACTTTAGTTCTCCACCCTATCGCCAAGATCCTTTCATACCTTCTAGGAGTTCTCCCGAGCCTTCACCAACTAGTTCTCTGCGTCTCAAACCTACTCCAAGACCGAGGTCTCTCTCCATTATGTCAAGTAGGAACAACACGAGCCGCTAAGAGAATACCTGAAAAGGTTCTATGTCGTGGCCATGGAGATCCCAAACATTGATCCGCGTGTCGAGTTATACTCCGTCAAGCATGGTCTAAAGCATGGGCAGTTTGCTGAGCAGATCACCTTGGCTAAACCGATGTCGAATGGCCTACACTAGAGGGTGTGAATAGTGTGTTTACAAAAAAACTTAATCTAATTCCGATTTTAATCATTTTCTTGATTACTTAGGTTAATGCTCAATTGAACAAGATAAATGTGCAAGCGAATAAACAAGTAATCATCACACAAATAATCAATGCTAACACAATGTGATTTATAATGGTTCAGCCACAATGCCTACTCTACTACTTAAGCACCCCACTTAGAACAACTTAGCTTTACTAGATTAATTTATTTCCTACAAGAGGATTTACAAGCTTAAGGCACCGACCCTCGCACCCGAGAGTACCTCCAACACCTTTTCCCCTAAGGCAACACAACTAATCCTAGTAAACTAATCACACCGGTGGATTTAGCCCTCTACACCAAGGCTACCACCATATACTTGGCCTAACACACTAGGTCAATCACAAACACTTGAAATACAATAATAAATCACAAAATACACAAGTAAATGAGAGCAAATATTAAATAACACAAACTTAGCTCTCAAACAAGATATCCTATCTCCTCTTGGTGACTTGAAGATGAATCAAAAACAAACTCAAAGTCAATATCAAGGTTTCTAGGCTCAAACTAGGGTTTCACCAAAGGAATGGCTCAATGAAAGCTTGTGGGTGTCAAATGATGGGTCAAGTTGTTCAACTACACCAGAGGATGCTTAGAAGGGTGTTATATAGGCAAATAATACCATAGAAGTCGGGCTCAACGATTTGAAATGACTATAAAAAGAGTCGTTAGGCCCGCCGGTCGAGCTTTGTTCGATCGCCGGTCGAGCTTTGTTCGATCGCCGGTCGACTGAACCTCGACCATTGATGGACCGAACATGTATTGGAAAGTAGCAGTACTTTCTAATCGAAGTCCGATGGACTGAAGGGTCGACCTAATTAGTATCAGGCTGAATTTTCTCGTGTTCATGTTTTCAGTTCTAGGTTTGGATTTCGGGTTTTGGTTTCCTTCATCATCAATATACAAAATGAGGAGAAAAGAATATCACTAGACGCAAGAAACCTAAACCTAACTCTTTGTCATACTTCCGAGTGCGTCAACCAACTCACTTCTGATTTTTCCAATTTTTTCGATCGCAAACGTCATGCGCTAACCGACTTGGAACTTCAAAATATTTCTCTATGAAAACATTAGTTCCATGTTTATTATCATCAAAATTGAGATTAAGACCTAGGTTGAAAACCTTAGGCCAATAACCGAGAAGGATGTCCGAGTTCCGTGAAAAGGTCGTATGCTACATGGAGATGGAAGAACTCCGAGAGGCCAAAAAGGCTGGCAAATAAATTGCCAAAGACAACACTGATGACATGAAGTCCAAGAAGCTTGACAAAAGGAGCGAAGACCGAGATTGCCACGAACAGGATGACAACAAAAGATAAATGTCGCCTTCTCGACCTAGCCTCGGATTTGGCGAATACACCCCATTGAATACCAAAATCCGCATGGTCATTAATCAAATAGCGGGAGGATTCGTCGGAGGAGGCAAAACGAGCTCGATCAAAATAAAGTCACTCGAGACATTATAAAAGTCGATGATGTGACCTGCCCACAGAGGCCGCACATCCGAACCCTAGTAATATCGTTCTATGAATATGATTTCCAAGGGATTGATAAAAATTTACATGACCCTATCATCATTTATGTAATTGCTAGCGATTTCCTTGTTAGGAAAGTCCTGGTAAACCAAGAAAGCTCAATCAACATCCTATTCTACTCTTTAAGTCGAATGGCCACACTACAGGGGGGTGAATAATGTGTTTATTAAAACTTTAGTTTAATTCTGATTTTAATCAATTCTTGATTACTTATGTACATTTTTGCACAGATCTAATGCAGTTTGCTGGTTTCGAAATTTTGATTTCAAGCCTTATGTACATTTCTTAATTTTAAGTTAATGTCTCTATTTATTTTTAGGGTAAATACCTAAATACATCCTCAACTTTCGACATTTTCTCATTTCTAGCCAAATCGAAAATAATATCAAATTACATCCTGAACTTTGACATTGGTCTCAATTATATCCTCCCGTCATCTCTCCGTCGTTTTCCCCGTTAACTGCATGACGTGGCATGCCCACGTGGAATAAAATAATATTTTTAACACCTCGTTAAAAATAAATTTTAAAAAAACTTTTCCCTCGTTCCACATCAGCTTCACCGCTCATCATTTTCACCCTTCACCCGATGCCCTAAACAATAGTCGCCATTGCGCGCCATCTTCACCCAATGCCCTAAAATCCACTCGCCATCTTCGCCCTAAATCCCCAAATCTGGGACACTCATTGATCCCTACTCGTAAAGACGACCAGAGACACTCATCGGTGCCCTAACTTTTGAAGGAGTTTTCTACCTGTGCTTTGTCGACGAGGAGTTGTCTTCTTCATAGCTATCACCACCCAATAAGGTTAGTCAGTGTGTAGCTTAGTAGTAGCCCACCGTAGCTCACTATCTTCTTCATCCTAAATCACTGTGTAGACGGTCATTGAAGAATCTCCCCTATTTGATTTCACTGATTCATAGTAGCTCACATTACCACACCCTTAGCTTACTATTTCTCTCATGCACTTAGCTATGACATCAAGATCAAATATAGAAGCAGAGGAAACATCAGCTTCCTCAATTGTTGATAGACCAATGTGTGATCATTCAATTGAAGCTCGGTTGTTAACTTCAAGAACAGTTAAAAATCCTAGGAGACGTTTTTGGAGGTGTGCCCACTGGTAGGTAAATTAGTTTAATGAATTTCAACCTAAAAATGTATTTTATTTAGTTGTTTGTGTTAATATGATTTTTTTGAAAAATAATATTTTATAGAATCGTCAACGCGATTGTGGTTTTTTTGTGTGGCTTGACCCTGTATCTTCTAATCGAGATATTGAAGATATAAGATTTCCAAGAAGTGAGAAGGAATATCTTGTAGAGAAAATCAACATGGTGGAAGAAAAAAATATAATTTTGCTAGACAATTTCGCCATCCTGAAAGAGAAAGTGAAAAGATTAGATGAGGAAAAAAAGATGTTGGAGCATCAATGTGAAGTTTTCAAGATGGCAAGTAGGAGAATTCATATGTATTTTTGTGTGGTGATATGCGCTTGGATGGTGAATTACTTTATGTGATGGTGTTGAATACTTAATGTTATATGGTTGTAATGAAACATCTCTATTTGATAAGTTCTTTATGGTGTTGAATACTTAATGTTATATGGTTGTAATGAAACATCTCTATTTGATAATTTCTTTCTGGTGTTGGATACTTTATGTTATCAGTAATGAAACAACCTGGTGTAATGAAGTATCTCTCTTAATTTGGTATTAATGTATTTGATATCAATATTTGTATTTTGGTGTAATGAAGCTTTCAGGATAACTGGATAACTGATATCAGTATCAGCTATCAGTAATTGGCCAGCAATTGTAATACGTAATACTATGTCCTCACCATTAATTAAATAGTTCAAGCACTAAGAGGATATAATTTCTGGACAATTGTAATATCAAGATATATTTTGATATAATTGATATCAATATCAACTGATAACTGATATCAGTATCAGCTATCAGCTGATATCAGATATCAGTATCAGTATCAGTAATTAGTTGATATCAGCATAACTGAAACTGAACTGAAACTTATTAAAACTTACTGAAAACATAACTTCATCAATTCATAATGAAAATAACTGATATCAGCATGAGTGAAACTGAAACTGCATATATTTTGACATAACTAATAGCATTTGGATCATGCGATGCCCTCTCAACATGTTTCGTGACAGGGCGATGCAGTGCAGCTGATAACTGGATATATTTTGAAACTGGATATATTTTGACATATATCAGCATGAGTATCAGCTGATAACTGATATCAGTATCAGTATCAGCTATCATATATTTTGAAACTGATAGCATTTCAAAAATGAAATTGATAGCTATCATATATTTTGAAACTGATTGCATTTCAAAAATAAAACTAATAGCTATCATATAATAAAATCATCTGATATCAACATAACTTACTGAAACAAAACTTCATCAATTCACAATGAAACAAAATTTATATTTCAAAATATATCATAGTATCATAGTATCAACATAACTTAGGCCATTCAAAACATGAAACTTAGGCCATTCAAAAGCAAAGTTTACAGTGTCAATCACAATGACACAGTAATACAGTATCAAAATGACAGTAGCAGATTACAATGTCTAACAACAGTTCAATCATCTCTTTGTCCACCAATAGGAGAAGTCTGAGATGCTTGGAACTCTTCTCTTGCTTCTCTTGCTACTTGTAAGCGTCGAACTCTCATATCTCGTTCTCGAATAATTGAGCCACTCCATTCTCCTCGGCTTGAACAAATTGACATTCCATTACCGGGCATCTACAAAATAAATAAGCATGAATTAGCTCTCCAAATTGAAATAACTTGTAATATGAAAAAGTTAGTAAACTAATTTGTAATACTCTATAGTAAGTGTTCCATGTTTCCTCTCCAACAAACAATCCAACTCCTTGTGAAGCCATAGCTCTTTCTCTGCATATTGCCTAAAACACACCAATTATATTAGAATGACAATGCTGATAAAAAAATATTAGGTTCTCATAACCGGGCATCATAACTCAAGTCCACTTACTGCCACTCTACTGCTACTTGGGTCATCACTTGCAGAGTTGGATGCTCTCCCTCTTGATCTTCCTCTGGTTGATGTGGAGGCTCTATCTCTGCCTCTGCTTGATGTGGATTCTCTGCCTCTACCACTGCTTGATGTGGAGGCTCTGCCTCTACTTCTACCTCTGCTTGTGCCCTAAAATATTAGGTTACTATTAGGTTACTGCTTAACAACTTAATAATGAAACTTAATATTGGAACTTAACTTACCTCCTCCTCCACTGGTGCAGTTGATGAAACTCCCCTAAGTGAACATTTTCGCCTGTTATGACCTTCCTTGAAACATAACTGACATGTAATGGATGTTCCATGTCTCGAGTACCTTGATGCTTGGCTATCATCCTCATTCATTTCTCTTCTCCTCACCTTCTTTGGTCTCCCTGGCATCTTTTTGCCACGTGGTGGCAAACAATGGGGGTCATCCACATTGGTCCAAGTATCCTTCCCAGTCAATGGTTCAATAAAATTTGCATAAGTCTTTAGGTAAGCATCTCTCTTAAAGTAGTCACTTACATACTTACATACTTATCAGGGTCATGTATGATTGTATAAGTGATTTCAAATTTGTACTAATGTATGCTTGACAGATTTTTTTTAGCCCAATGGAGATGAAAGCTTGGTGGGCCTAAGGTGAATCTGCTGCCATCTCTTCTAACACTCTATTTAGCTCAGATTCTTCCATAGAACTCACTGCCTTCTAGAACAATGATTTGTAGTAGTGGCCATTGAACTTCTTCTTCTAATTTGCGTATAAATGTCTTGCACAATTTCTATGCTCGGCAAATGGTACTCATTCCAACAGAGCATGTTCAAGTCGATCCCTGCAGTAAACAAATGTAACATGAACCCCAAGAATGGGTATTTCAAAAATGCTTATTTAAATGAAAAATTGATTACCTTTTGTTGGTCGCTGACAATTGTCATACCATATCCTTTAGTAATTTGGAGGTCATCAAAAAACAATCCCAAGAACCACTTCCAAGCATCGTAATTTTCACCTTCAACCACTGCCCAAGCTATAGGAAACATTTGGTTGTTTTCATCTGTTGGCTTTAGGTTTTCAACAATAGCCTTAATCTTGATTTTGATGGTTTTGATGATAACAAACATGGAACTAATGATTTCATTGAGAATATGTTTCAGGCTCCATATCAATTAGCATTCGATGTCCTCGGTCGGAAAAATCGAAGAAATCAAAAATTGGAAATCGGAAGGACATTGATCGTCGCGTTCGGGTTCATCGCGGAAGTTTATCGAAGATCGACGAGTGCACCAAAGACGCATCGGACGAGCTCAAAGATCACATGGAAAGCTCTCTGACATGATGCTCATTGAAAGTCGGAACCTGGAAATGAAGCGTGGAAGAAAAATACTGAAGAAAACAATCTTAGCCTAAATTCGGTCGACCAGGCGGTCGACCGAATAGGCTAAGAATTGGGTAGTAGCCCTATCGGTCGACCGAAAGAGATATCACAAGCTTCTTGCGTCTATCGGTCGACCGACCCGATCGACCGACCGAAGCCCAAAGAGGGCAGTAGGCTTGGCGGTCGACTAGTCGCTCGACCGACCTACGAATAGCCGAAGATGCAAATCACGTCGGTCGACCGATGGGTCGACCGAAGATTGAGGATCACACGATTTGCATCTGGCGGTCGACCGAAGATTGAGGATCGCGCGATTTACATCTGGCGGTCGACCCGTCGGTCGACCGATCAGAGAGAAAATTGCAACGGTCGAATGATCGGTCGACCGATGATTTGACCAAACCATCGATCGGGCGTCTGTAACGGTCAAAAATAATCCCGTTGATGTCCTATTTCAGCTGGGGGTATAAATACACCTCATACTCATCTTTTAATCACTATCTCACACTCTTACAGAAATTATTGAGCCATCAAGAAGAGAGATTTGAGCCTTCCAAAAGAAAGATTGCTTGCGCTCTGCTCCTTCTGCGTACCTTCTCAAGCGCCAGCTGCTGCCTCAACTCATAAACTGACTCGAGCTCATCCCCTTGGCAAGTTGGAGGTGCCAAGGCTGTGAAAGGGTCTTGCAAACATTGGTTTTATTTTAAGCTCTTTTCAATTATAATTTTATTGTTATTTTAATTGTTTGATTTGTGTGTGCATAGACCTGGTGTTAGGTCTTGTTGTGTGAAGTGGTATCCTTGGTGAAAAGGAGTAAAGCCACTTGTGTAAACTTAGTGTTTACTAGGATTAGTTCTAGTTGTCCCTTAGGTTGAGGTGGGAAAGAGCTCTCGGTAGGAAGGCGGGATACTTCCGAGTGTGGAAGTGCCTTCGGTTGGAGAGCGAAGTCTTTTCGGGGAAAACTCCTCGTGTGTAAGGGAAACTAATTAATCTAGTAAAATTTAGTTTTGAAATCCTAAGCGGGGTGCTTAGGTAGTGGAGTAGGCATTGGGGCCGAACCACTATAAATTTGCGTGTTAGCATTGTTATTATTGATTATTTTATCTGCCTAATCATTTATAGCTTCCGCATCCAATCGTAAGATTGGAAATTGCCTAAATAATCCAAGAAACGATTAAAAGTGAATTTAGGCTAATCAATTTAGCTAACACACCATTTCGCCCACATTTGGTATCAGAGCGGGTTCGTAGCTTGAGATTTCACCATCTCTTCTACACCTTGTCTCGATCTTGAAATGGCTCTAGAGTCGGTTGTTTCCGCACCTCCTAGGTTCGATGCCTCGAACTTTGGTCTATGAAAATCTAGGATGTACACCTTTCTAAAGACCCAAGATTTAGGTATTTTTAAGATGGTAAAAATCCAATATGTTGAACCTAAGGAAAATATAAATGCATGGACCCAAGAACAAATTGATATGTTTGAATTAAATGCTAAAGCTACAAATTGTATATTTTGTTCTTTGGATGATAAGATTTTTGAAAAGATCATGCATTGCACTTCCGCTTTCGATATTTGGGCTTGCTTGAATATGCTTTATGATTATGCAAAAACTGAGGAGTTTACTACTTTCAATGAAGGAGGTGATGACAATTGTCATACCTCTAGTCCTAATGAAGTTTTTGATGCCCAAAGCACTTCTAGCCAAAGAAGCACTAGCAAGAATCGGAAAAGAGAACTTAGGTGCTTCCTTTGTCAAGAGAAGGGACACAAGAAGAAGAATTGTCCACTCTTGAAGAAGAAATCCAAAAAGAAGTGTGCTTCCTCATCCACATCTCAAACAAGTGAAGCCTCTTCTAGACATGACGATGAAGCTACATTAAACGTTTGCCTCATGAGTCTTCGAGATGAGGTATATTCTCTATCTTCTAGTCATGTTCAAAATATTAATGATAGTGATTCTAGTAACTGTAAATCCCTTGACATGTCTTATGAAGAACTACTAGAAGAAAGCAAGAAATTATATGCCATCCTTGTAAAAAAGAACAAGGAAAATAAGAAATTGAAGAAAGAAAACTTAAATCTTAGTTCTCAATTGCATGAATGCAAATTAGAAAATGAGAAAATGAAATCTAGTTCTTTTAATTCTTGCCATCATGATATGAAACTTGAGATTAAGGATTTGAAATATAAAAATGAAGAATTAGAAATTGAGAATAATGAGTTGTTAACTAAGATTTCAAAAATTAGAAATGAGAATGAAAAAAAAAAAAAAAAGTGAATCTCAATGGTAAGGATTGTATAAGTGATTTCAAATTTGAGCATGATATCTTGAAAAATGAAAATTGCTTGTTGAAATCTCAAATTCAAGTTTTACACAAATCAATCAATGACTTAAAAAATGAGGTTGTTTTCTTGAGTAAGAAAACTAGTAACTTATCAAATGCTTCATCTCTTAGAGTCCTAAAAATCAAAATGTCTCATTTAGGAAATCTCCAAACAAGAATGCTCATGCTCATAATATTTCACATGTTAAGCATTCTAACTTTAAACCTCATGTCCATAGCAAAAATAAAAAGAAATTTAATGGACACTGTTTTTGTTGTGGTGTTTGTGGGCATGCCATATATGATTGTGCTTTCAAATTGAACCCTAGTGTTGTTAAGACACTTTGGGTACCTAAGCCCATTAACCCCCAAGGACCCAAAGCTATTTGGGTACCAAATATCTCATCTTCTCTTGTAGGGGGAGCTACCACACAAGGGTAGAAAGAAGTGGTGTATTGGAGTTGACATAGACTTGAATGATGAATCCTTCCTTGGTTGCAACTTCAAGCTACCTTGATGCCTTAGGTAAAGTTGGCATCAAAACTATTCTGGTATCATCTTCTAACTTGCATTGCTTAATCATAGTTGAAGATCATGATACCATGTTTAAGATTGAGTTGTTTTCCCCACTCTTGCAAAAGAGTTCTTTTAAAAACTTTTTTAATTTTGATTTCCCGGTCTCCTCGGAGACCCAAGTGGCCTGTAATGGGCCTAAGCGACCTTGCAGTTTTAAATCGTAGGCACATTGTGGCCTTTCGGTTTTCAACCAATAGGAAGGGTTGGAGATCATGTTTTAATTTATTATTCTTGTGATCTCTTAAAATTCGTTTTGATATCACTCGATTTCATTTTAAAACGGATTTCAAACCAATTAGCAAAGTAATCTTTGATAATGATACTTGATGCCTATCTTTGCTTTTTGGTTGAGTTAGCTTGCTAAGTAGCTATATTTTCTCTAAAAATATTAGTGTAGCTTACTTGCAAGTTATAAGTATTTTAGGAAGGCTAACTAGGAAGAAAAAGATTAGTTTGGCTAAATCATCAAGAATAGGGTATAGCCTTGGTAAATTCAAAATCTTAGTGTTATACCTCAATGCTTAAGATTAAAGTATGTCTCTATACTCATGATTAAAATGACATGTTAAAATCCTTGAATTCTCATGAGTAGGTAGAACTTTAGTACTTAGACAAATTTCATTGAATGAAACTTGTTCTAGGTAAATATCTATTATTAGAGACATTCTTGTATATAAGTCCAAACTAGTTTAACATAGGTAGAGATCTTATTTCTCAATTAGTTTACATCTTAAGATCTCTTAGGTTCATTTTGATATTATAGTAAAATCTTTCATTTAAAATGAATCTCTACTATCTAGCATAGGTTAAGGTTTTTATTTGAAACTTTGCATAAAATCTTTGCTACTTAGTATATTAGCTTGCTAAGTTGACATATTATTTCATTATGATACAAATGATGTCTACTTGTAAGTGATAAGAATTGGAAAGCTATGCTATCTAAAATAAAATAAAAAAGGATATAAAAAGTTGGGCAAATTTCCAAGAAAAATGTATGAATTGGTTTTGCAATTTTTTTAATATAATAATTGAATATTCATGAATAATGATTTCTCTATGCTCATGATTGATGTTGCATGATAAACACTTGAAGTTTCATGAGTAGGTAAAATTATGATAACTTAGCTCATTTCATGATATCTTGATATTTATGAAATCGAACTAGATTAAAATTCTTCTTTAGAGACCTCATGTTAAGTTAAATTTAAATTTAAATTAAATTTCCAAAAATAAGGTATGAATTTAACTTTACAAAAATCTTAGTATGATGATTGAATATTAATGCCTTAATGATGTCTCTATATACCCATGATTGATTTTGCATGATAAATATTTGAATTTTCATGAGTAAGAAAAATTTGGATAACTTAGGCAATTTCATGATATCTTGATTGAATGAAACTTGCTCTAGGTTAAAACTCATATTAGAGACCTCATTTTGAGTAAACATCAAACAAACATGTTTAGACACACATGATATGAATCTAGGTGTTCAATCTTGAAAATTCATGTGTAGATGAAAATATGATAACTAGATCACATTAGTGGACTTAAGCTTAAAAGGGTTGACCCAAGTCAACAAATTGACTTGGACACTTGATTTTAAGTCCAAACTTCATAAACATGTTTAGAAATAGGTATGACATGTTTCCATGCAATTAGAGTGAAAAATTCATATGGATATGGATAAAATGACATAGAGGTTAATTCATGTTTACCTCTCTTTGAACTGTGTTGACCCAAGTCAACAAGTTGACTTAAAGATCTCATTTTCAATCCATATTTGTGGAACATATTTAGATTCACTCATGTTAAGTATTCATATGTTTAAATATGAAAAATCATGAGTAAATGTTAAGATTGAAACTTAGCAAGTTTCATAAAAACTAGTTTAGTTTTGAATGAAACCATGCTAGGTTGATATCTTGACTTAAGGACATAATTTTTATTTCAAACTTGACATATACTCTCTACATGATCACATTATGGTGTCATGAAAGTTTGAATGAAAATTAAATAAGTTTTAAAGAATAACTGAAAATTACAAGGATTGTCATTTGTTCAACAATTGGTATCATCAATTTCAGTTATCTCTAGGAAAATATAGAAAAATCCTTTTTAGATGATTCTTGAAACTACACATTCACTGAAAAAATTAGTTTTATCAGTAAAAATTTCAAAAAGTTTCATCAAGAATCGGATTTAAAGTGAATTTTTGAAGTTGGATTTCAAAACACAAAGTAGGATTATTCTTGAAACGTCAATCTTTTCGATACTTTGATTTTTCTTCAAAAACTTCATATAAAAACTCTTGTACACCATTTGGATTCCATTTCTAATACCATTCACACAAATTCTTGAGTAAAATCATTCCTAGAAATGATTTTGATATTTTGGATGATAGATAGAAATATCCATGTGTATATTAAAATCAATATAGGATGAAAAATGGTCTTTGAAAATTCTTTTGAGTTCAAACTTGATACATGTATTTCAAATGACCATTCAATATTTGGTATCAAAATTCGATGAAAAAATTGGTTTCAAAAATATGATTTTGTGTAAACTTAAAATGTTGATTTTTGAAATCTTGAAGATAGGTTGACCTAAGTCAACAAAATAACTTAAAAATTTTCATCTTAAGCCCAAACTTAATTCATAGACTTACATTATCTCATGTTTGATGTCTAGATGCCTAAATATGAGAAAACATGAGTAGTTAGCAAAACTTGAGACTTAGCATTTTCATAGTTTTCATGTTTATTTCAAATGAAAACATGCTAAGTTCATATTTAAAACAAAAGACATTTGTTTCACTTCAAACTTGATATACATGATTTAAATGTCTATATCTTTGTATTTTGAAAGTTTGAATGAAATATAAAAATATCATGAAAAAGGTAAACTACAACATTGGTATCAAACTTGAGTGCATACATGATTTAGGCTTGAATTGTATCTATCACTCCTTGATATCATGTATGATTTAAGTTGGTCTCATGTTAAATACTTGTTTTCCATCCCTTGAGTTGAGATTTTCATGATGCATGAAAAATACTCCTTAAGAGTCTCAACTTTATAATTTTTTTTTTTTTGTATCTCATCCCTTCGACTTAATTGAACTTTCTTGCCCTTTTTGATTGATGTCAAAAGGGGGAGAAGAGTATAAGAAAAATGGGGGGAATTGTATAGTCAAAATGGGGAGAAAAGTGTAAGAAAATACATTAAAGCATATAAGGAAAATATAATCATTCTAGGTAAAGGGGAGGAAACTATAGGAAATCCATGCATATAGATAGGGGGAGTTCTATTACATAAATATGCATGTTGATAGGGGGAGAAATCCCTTAGTTGATATCCTTATGTTTTTAATGATATATTTTCTTAAGGATGTTTGTCATCATCAAAAAGGGGGAGATTGTTGGCTTTAAGTTTTCAACCTTAGCCTTAATCTCGGTTTTGATGGTTTTGATGATAACAAACATGGAACTAATGATTTCATTGGGAATATGTTTCAGGTCCCATATCAATTAGCGTTCGATGTCCCCAGTCGAAAAAATCGAAGAAATCAGAAATCGGAAGGACATTGATCGTCGTGCTCGGGTTCGTCGTGGAAGTTTATCAAAGATCGACAAGTGCACCAAAGTCGCATCGGACGAGCTCAAAGATCACATGGAAAGCTCTCCGACATGATGCTCGTTGAAAGCCGGAACTCAAAAATGAAGCGCGGAAGAAAAAGGCTGAAGAAAACAATCTCAGCCTAAATTCGGTCGATCGCCTGGTCGACCGAATAGGGTAAGAATTGGGCAGTAGCCCTATCGATCGACCAATCGGTCGACCGGACTGAGGCTAGCTACAGACGCAGCTTGCATCGGTCGACCGATCGGTCGATCGAAAGAAAAATTGCAAGCTTCTTGCGTTTGTCGATCGACCGACCCGAAGCCCAAAAAGGGCAGTAGGCTTGGCGGTCGACCAGTCGGTCAACCGACCTGCGAATAGCTGAAGAGGTAGATCATGTCGGTCAACCGAAGATCATGGATCGCGAATTGCGCGATCTGCGTCTGGCGGTCGACCCGTCGGTCGAATGACCGCTCGACCGACGATTCGATCGGGCGTTTGTAATGATAAAAAATAATCCCGTTGACTCCCCGTTTCAGCTGGGGGTATAAATACACCTCATACTCATCTTTTAATCACTCTCTCACACTCTTACAAAAATTATTGAGCCATCAAGAAGAGAGATTTGAGCCTTCCAAAAGAAAGATTGCTTGCGCTATGCTCCTTCTGCGAACACCTTCTCAAGCGCCAGTTGTTGCCTCAACTCAGAAACTGACTCGAGCTCATCCCCTCGGTGAGTTGGAGGTGACAAGGCTGTGAAAGGGGCTTGCAAACATTGGTTTTATTTTAAGCTCTTTTCAATTGTAATTTTATTATTATTTTAACTGTTTGATTTGTGCGTGCATAGATCTGGTGTTAGGTCTTGTTGTGTGAAGTGGTATCCTTGGTGAAAAGGAGTAAAGCCACTTGTGTAAACTTAGTGTTTACTAGGATTAGTTCTAGTTGTCCCTTAGGTTGAGGTGGGAAAGAGCTCTCGGTAGGAAGGCAGGATACTTCCGAGTGTGGAAGTGCCTTCAGTTGGAGAGCGGAGTCTTTCCGGGGAAAATTCCTTGTGTGTAAGGGAAACTAATTAATCTAGTAAAATTTAGTTTGGAAATCCTAAGCGGGGTGCTTAGGTAGTGGAGTAGGCATTGGGGCCGAACCACTATAACTTTGCGTGTTAGCATTGTTATTATTGATTGTTTTATCTGCCTAATCATTTATAGCTTCCGCATCCAATCGTAAGATTGCAAATTGCCTAAACAATCCAAGAAACGATTAAAAGTGAATTTAGGCTAATCAATTTAGTTAATACACTATTCACCCTCCCTCTAGTGTTGCCATTTCGCCCACACCATCTACACCAATGGCTGATAGCAACTGTCCACCTAGAAAGGTTTTCAAGAAACATCCTTGAAACCCGATAATTGGACGACAACCTTGGAGAAAACCATTTTTAAGTGCATCAAACCCAATATATATTCTTTTAAATATAGGGGGTGCACTGGTATACTCCCTATCACGGACAATTTGGAACAGACTTGTTGGGTTTTTCTTTTTAAGTTCCGATACATATGGACCCAAAAGTGCATAGTGGTCCTCCACCGAACCTCGAAGCTTTTCTAGGGCAGCCGACCTCACTCTATACCATTTTGCTTTAGGCAATGTTATAAAAAAATTTGATTGAAAATCTTGTGACATAAGCTTGACATCCCAACTAATTGGATTACTTCTAAAATTTTCCAAATAGTAATTTGATAACCATTCCACTATTGCTTGTCTATTTGACATACTTCTAGAACATTTGTGTAACTTCTCATAAGACTTGATGATGAACATGGCTTCATGTTGCTTCCAACTACCATAAATCCTCCACGGACAACTTCCCATACACTTTGCTTCCATTCTTTCCTTACAACATCTCACCCATCTTATATTTACACCATTGGACAATGCGTATGACTGCACAGCTTGCTTAAATTGCTTCATAGACTCAAACCTCATTCCAATTTCAAATCTAATGTCTTCCATCTTGCACTTTGGATTATAATTCTTGCCACGTTGATTTTTCCTTCTTGAATCTGCCTCTACCTCTGTTTCACTATTGGGTATAAGCACTTCATCATCACTTGCATCATATTCACTATGCAATGATTTATTATCATCTAATCTTTGACTTGGAGGTATGCTACCACCTGTATTCTGAACTGGTACTTCCATTCTTTCACTTGGAGGAGTCAAGTCAGCTTTACACTGGATTGGCACAAGTATTGCATCATTCAAGTTACCACTGTCAGATGATGAAGATGCAATTGGGTCATATAACTTGGAAGGATATTTCTTACATAGTATATCTTCCTTCTTCATGGTTCTTGCCTCTATGTATTCATCATCAGTGAAATCCTCAAATTCATTTGACATTAATTCATCATCAGCTTCTCCAATAGGTAAATTTGCATCATATGATGAAGTAGTATTGTCATCATCACTTTGCCCAACTGGTTCTATTGTAGGTTGTCCTCCTTCAAGTGATGTGGCTTGTTCAAGTGGTTCCATTACAGTTTGTTCTCCTTGAGGTGATGTGGGTTGTAGTACCTCTGAAAATTGCAATGACTTTCCTTGTTGGAAAGCTTGCTGAACATCAAGAGTATCACTTGAACAATTATTACCAGAATTGCTATCTGCCTTGGCCTTTCCCTTTTGCTTTGCCTTTTGCATTTGCACAAACTGATATCTTTTCATATCATTTGAGCTACTACTGTCCGAATTGCTATTTGTCTTTCCCATATCAACAGATTCTGGTTTTTTAACAAGGGTGATTGCCTTTGCCTTTCTCTTTCCCATATCTGAGCTACTACTATCTGAACTAATATTAACCTAAACAAAATGCAGAAACTTGAAACATGAAGTAATGTGTGAAGATATATGAAACAACATGCAACTATCTGAAACATGAAACATGAAGTAATATCTGAAACATAAAACATTCAGGTTTCGGACCAATGAAACATGAAACAAAATGCAATATAAGAGGAAAAAAAGTGAAAAGGGAAACAATCCTAGCATTTAATCTGTAAAGCCCTAATTACAGATTCAACAAACCATCCAAAACCCTAACTGTAAGATCAAACCCCTAAAATAATGAATCCAATTAATTTTGAAGCAAAATACTAAGAAATTACTGGTTTAGAAGCAGAGGAAGTATCTCGTTTCAGAGGAAGAACTATCTTGCGACGACGAGTAGAACGCCGCAACGACTGGTTGCCGTGCACCACCATTCTAGAACGAACAGTCGCCGGAGACGTGGACAATGTCTGGAACGATCACTCGCCGGACAACTTCGTCGGAGACGTCAGGGAAAACTTCAAATCATCTCGCCAGTTGAATGATTTGAAGTCACCCTTGATGCGGCTTCACTGTGGGGCAGCAGTCGATTTTTTTTTTTAAGTGGGGCAACATGGTGACGTGGACGGTGGTGTGACGTGGAACTTTTTTTAAAAAAAAATAATTTATTTTTAATGAGGTGTTAAAAATATTATTTTATTCCACGTGGGCATGCCACGTTATACAATTAACGGGGAAAACAACGGAGAGATGACGCGAGGATATAATTGAGACCAATGTCAAAGTTCAGGATGTAATTTGATATTATTTTCCATTTGGCTACAATTGAGAAAATGTCGAAAGTTCAGGATCTATTTAGGTGTTTACCCTTATTTTTATTCTCCATTAACTTTAAAACATAAATATAAATAAGGAAATACCCCCATTTAGATTCAATAAAAATATCAAAAAAATAAAAAATCCTTAAAGGATCAAAATCCAAATTTTGGGTTCTAGTACTAATTTGCAAAAATCAAAAATTTTAAAATCTCTCATGTCAAATATGGATGGGTTAAGGGTTCCTAAGGGCCCGTTTGGTTAGCGAAAACTAATTTTTGATTTGGTTTCAGTAAAACCAAAAACTTGGTTTCAGAAAACTGGTTTCGGTTTCAGAAAACAAATTTTCTGAAAACGTGTTTGGTTAGCAAAATCAGTGTCAGTTTCAGTTGATTGAAACCAATGAAAACTTGTTTGGTTATAGAAAATAGTATTAGTTTTCATCATGCAGTTTCAGTGAAAACGTGTTTGGTTAGTGAAAACTCACAAGTGATGCTTATTTGAGATAAAACTATGTTGACATAATTCATTTGAGATAAAAATCACAAGTGATGCTTATTATATCATCCTTAGAAAATATTATTGTGACATAATTATAAATAAAAACTCAATCTCTCAACGCCGATTTACCCAAATTTGATTTGCAATTTTCTCCCTAACTGCGTGCAATAATAATTTTTATTTATAATTATGTCACAATAAAATTTTCATAGGGATTCGTAATGGGTTGTTTATATATGATATATTACTGTAGAATACCATCGTGTTTTCATTCCACTCAACTCTAACGAGAGTATTGCAGATTCGCAATATGATATATTACTGTTGTTTATATAAGATAATTATTCATTCACCTAACTCCAATCTTTCCTCCTAAGAGATTCACAGTGTGCTCTCCTTCATCTATGGAAGCATCAAATTGATGAAATCAATTTGAAAAACCAAATTCACTAAATAATCATCAAATTTATTAGCATATATTGTATATCCAAATTCACTAAGTAATCCAATACACTCTCATTTCTTATATACAATAATGTACAATAATCTGCAATACTCTCATTGCTTAATACTGGATATCATTGCTTATGTACAATAATGTATGGTTAGTATTGCTTATATTGACAAAAATCAAGCAGAATACACTCTCAGAATACATTGAGCTCCATGATTCCTAACTCATGATTCTTAGATCACATGCATGATTCCAAACTCATGATTCTAAGTAAACAATGTATGAACATGTGAAGGCTATACATTAAATAAACAGCTGAAATGCAGAAACAAAAATGCAGAAACAGCAAAGCAACTAGTATCATACTATCATGGATCAAACCAAGTAGCAAGTTGGATTATAGTTAAAAATATCAACTATTCATACAAGCCAAGAGTGCAATAACATCTAAAATTACTAATTAGTGATTGAAAGTTACAAGAGTGAAAAGTTCCAAGAGTGCAATAACATCTAAAATTAATAATTTTACATGTCCAACATAAGTTTATGAAAATTAAAACAGTGTAATATTATGAAAATTACAAGAGTGCAATAACATCTAAACTAATTTATCAATATTTTGAACCCAATATTTCATGCGGTCCTCTGGCATTGACATAAAAATAGCTCGAGCTCCAGCATCATCCTTAAGAACCATTGTTGCCTTGAAATAAACTTCATCAGATAAATTGGGAATGGTATCTAACCGTGCAATGCAATTAGGAATTGTATGTGGATCACTGCATGAGCTACTTGTTGCTGCATTCATAGATAACTTACTTGCAGCAAATAAATTTAGTGCACTAGTCATTTGATCAAATCCTTTTGCAAAAATAAGATCGGCACTCTCTCTTGATTTACCTCTTTTCTTGGTTCGAGATGAATGAGTCGCACTTGGAACAGGTTGCTTAGATGATAAAGTCTCCTCATCTGACTGATCCTCAATATCTATTGTTCTTTTGTTATGCCCACCATTTCCTATGAAATCATCCTCCAAT
The DNA here is from genome assembly GCA_034359265.1 of Canna indica. Taxonomy (NCBI): domain Eukaryota; kingdom Viridiplantae; phylum Streptophyta; class Magnoliopsida; order Zingiberales; family Cannaceae; genus Canna; species Canna indica. Next base: position 38,989,490 of record CP136891.1, read on the forward strand.
GCTCGTTCGTCATCAGAAGTCAACGGTTGTTGCGTAGAGGATCTTGCTAACATACCATTAGCAGATTGATTTTCAAATATCATATCCATCAAGTGGTAATGTTCAGGTGGACCCTTTTTCCACATTTTGTATGCTATCCCTGATTTCTGTGTATACAAAGAAAATGCATTAAAAATATCTAAATGAGAAATATATGCAAAATATATAAACCAATTCAATATAAATTAACTCATACCGAAACACTATTCCACACTGTTTCATCAGCCTTGATTTTGTTGGTATTTGGATTCCACGTGACGCCGGTATGGTTAATTAATTCCTTGAAATTTTGATACAGCCGATGAATACGATTTTTCTTCTGTCTACACTTTTCTCCCCCAAAGTTAATTTCACATTTCTCATATAATTTTTCACTAATTTCTTCCCAAATGGAGGGCTTAAAGTTTGTGGTACCATTTGCCGCAAAATATCCTTGCAAAATGAGTAAAAATTCTTCGGTGATATTAGTGGGCCAAGTTTCAATCTTTTCTCGAGATTTTCGAGGGCCAACCATATCTTATAAAAAGTTCCGCTGAAATTAGAATGACAAATTTTACTAGTTAGAAAAGTTGTTCAAGCTACAAATTTTACTTGCAAAATGAATAAATCTCCTGAACACTTTACATTTTTTAATTCTGATTCATGTTAACTTAAGCCTGTGAAGAGTAAAGGTTAATATCCTATTATTAGGCACACATAGATGACATAGATGACATGGTCATGAAAAAAAATAAGAGAACAGAAAACACAAGTGATTTAGGGGGAAAACTCTAAAAAATGAGAAAAATCACAAGCAGAGTCAAAGTGTAGAATACACAATCTAAAGAAACAAGATGCCACTAGTGGCAACTGTCAAAGTCCTATATTATGCATATGTGCATAAATCCCAACATATAAAGAGAACTCAAATCAGTGCCCCAGTGGAGACCTATAATAATTGTTTTTTTTAACTCTCAGACTATCCAACACATTCGGTTATGTATTTCAAGCTTAATTTTCATGTCAAACTTAATTACTCGAGTGGAAGGTAGATGCTAAATATTTCATTTTGATTCCATGTCAAACATTCTTCTTCAGCCTTGAAGTTATCCAACATCCATATTTTACTAATTTCTGTTAATGCCAATGCAACTTAACCTTGCCATATAATGTATTTACAAAAATTACTCGGTTTGTGCATGCATATGAAGATGTCTGTTAATTGTGCAAACCTGCATGTTTGATTGTGACAGTGCACTGTGTTGCTTCAGCTAAGCTATTCAAACATATCATGAGTATTAGGTAAATGTGGAAACAGATCAAGCTCATGAGAATCAAGTTGTACAAGATGTTTCTACTTCATATGAAGTAGAAAAAAACAATTCCATAACAGGTACTCAAGAGCAAGTAAATATTCAGTGAATTCCATTGTTCTAATGAGTTCAGCAGCTAGATCTCCAAATCCTAGCTGCTGACTGTGTGATGGTAGTTATGACTGTACAAGTTGTAATCTTTTTGCTCTGACTGTGTGATGGTAGTTATGACTATGTGAAGATTTGGTGATCCACGTACCCAAATTCTGAAACCTCAAGCAAGCAAAAGCAACAATTATGTCTAAAGCATAGTAGTACTGAGGAGAGCAATAAATAACCTACCGAAAGAACAAGAAAAAAGAAGAAGAAGAGAGAACAATCTCAAACCAGTTCGTTTCCACGATTTGGAATCAACTATATAGTTACTGCGATGTAGTTGGAGATAAAATCGGGAAGATGAAATCCAGTATAAAGTCGGAAATCAAGAAGATGAAATCCGATTGGAGATGGAATCGACGATGTAGATGCAGTTGAAATTGGGAAGATGAAATGTTACTGCGATGTAGTTGGAGTTGGAGATAAAATGCTGCTACCGAGTATAAAAAATCCAGTAGTTACCAATGATGAAATACGGTTGAAGATGAAAGCCGAGTATAAGCGCGTGGAGGTGAAATCCGGACGAATATGTAATCCGGTGATTACCGAAGGAAGCGACGATTTGGATTTGGAGATAAGGTCTGGCTGAGAAGAAGAAGACCATTCTTATGCTAGATCTGGCTGAGAAGAAGAAGGTCGAGCCAGATCTGGTCGAGAGAAGAAGGGGTCAGGCCATTTCTGGCCGAGAAGAAGAAGAGGAAAGTCGGGCCAGATCTGGCCGAGAGAAGAAGAAAAGGAGGGGTCAGGACAGATCTGACCAAGAAGAAGAAGGAGAAGGGAAGAAGGAGGAAGTAACCTGTAGAAGCAGAGTCACACTTGTCGTCGCGGAGTCGTCGCCCTTGTCGTCGCGGAGTCGTCGCACTTGTCGCCTCGGCTCAAGGAGAAGGGAGAAGTCTCGCCAAATCGATCACCTCTCTGCAGAAATCGGGTTTTGTGTTGAAACCAAGATTTCTGTTTTATTACAAGTTTGCCACCGCGGTTTCATTTTTTTGAAACCGCGTGATTTGAAACCAACGAAAATAGGTGAAGATTGTTTTCACTTTCCTTAAGAAAAGTTGGTTTCGCAGAAACCGGTTTTCGGCTCGGTTTTGATTTGGTTTCGCGAAAACATACAACCAAACAAGATTTCTTAAATTGGTTTGGTTTCGCTGAAACCAAAACCACGAAACCGAGTTTGGTTTCGTTAACCAAACAAGCCCTAAAAATTTCCTTAAAAGTTGGTATTTAACTTGTTTCTACCCAAAGAACAATTACCGGGACTTTTGGTGTCAATAAGATGTTTGAATCATATAACCCCCCCCCTCAGGAGCTCCCTAAACTTTGAAAATTTCTAGGTTATTTTTTTATTTTCTTATTTTTCAACTTTTCAGGGTTCATGTTTTGGTTTTTGAGTTTCTTTGCAATACAATGAGGATTTTACAATGAATCTAGTCACCCTAAACCTAGACTTTAACTTTCGATGAATCCCGAGCGTCGACGAGCGTCCTTGCCGATTTTTTCAATTTTTTCGATCGCGAACGTCGTGCGCAAACTGATATGGAACCTGAAAATATATTTGCTCAAATATTAGTTCCATGTTTATTATCATCAAAACCAAGATTAAGACCAAGGTTGAAAACCGTAGGCCAACATACTCAACGTTAAGGAAGATGCACATCAATGAAACTTCACTCAACCCTTACCATGGAGACCTCGTCGGTTTCTCAGCAGAACGAGTTAGCGTCAAAGGCTACATCTGACTGACGACGATGTTTGGCTCTTTACCAAAAACTAAGTCAACAAATGTGCAGTACCTAGTCATCAAATGCCCCAGTCCCTATCACAGGATCTTGGGGCAATCATCACTGAACAACATAGGAGTCGTCGTATTGACTCCCCACCTATCGATCAAATTCCAATCTCATAGACCAAAGTAGGAGTGGTCCACGCGGACCAGAAAGAAACCCACCTATGCTATAATGAGTGCCTAAAGCAGAGATCGGCCGAGTCGGAAGAAATGTCAAGCACCTCATCCCAGCCAACACTCTCAGTATGTTCTTCACACATAACAACAACCCAGAATTTCCAAATTGGACCCAAGAGGAGATGTCCCAACGACATGGAACATGTACAAGTCGGGGCCTCCCATGAACAGTTGACTTACATACACCTTTCGTTGAGATCAAAGCTCAACACGGCACTCTACTAAATGGCAATGCCAACCTGTTCGCATAAACGTCACCTGACATGAATAAACCCTCAAGTCATCTGCCACAATCTCGCCATCGATCTATGGGTCAAGCCTATGGCGTAGAAGAAAAGAAAGCTTGAGGCTGAGCACCAACAAGCATCTCTCGAAGAGACTGGAAAATTGCTGAAAACAAATTTTATATGGGAAGTCAGATTCATCACATGGCTTACAAACATCATGATGGTCAAGAAGCACTCAGGGAAGTGGAAGATGTGTGTTAATTTCATCGACTTGAACAAGGCCTGCCCGAAAGACTCCTACCCACCGTCGAGCATAGACAAGCTTATCGGCGGCTCCTCAGAATACCAATACCTAAGCTTCATGGACGCCTTCTCAGGCTACAATGGTCTCCAAAACACCGGCCACCAGAGACCACTACAATGATCTCAAGAGTTTTCAAGAGTTCAAGAGTTTTCTTGCCAGCCCGCCAGTTATGGATAAATCCCAATAGAGAGAGACACTCTTCCTCTACCTCACGGTCATAGAGAACGCCCTCAGCTCTGTATTAGTCTGAGAACAAGGGAAAGATTGAAACTGATTTACTTCATCAATAAGGTCCTTCAGGGACCTGAAACTAAATATCAGAGGCTAGAGGTCAAAGCTTGCCTTCGCCCTGGTCATCTCGGCCAGAAGATTAAGGACGTACTTCTAGAGTCACCACATCTTGGTACGCATAGAATAGCCGATCAGGCAGGTTCCGCCCAAGCTCGAACTTGCCCGATGAATGATATATTGGTTAGTGGAGATCTATGAGTTCAACATCGAATACCAGCCTAAAGGTATCATCAAAGCCAAGCATTGGTAAATTTTGTCGCCGAATTCACAAACTAGGAAGGCACCCCCAACCAGGCCGAAGCATAGACGTTGTTCGTGGACAGTGCCTCCAACGAAAAAGGAAGCGAAGCTAGCTATCACTCCAAGAGTCGATTTTCATCAACCTGGCTTATTGACTATCACGTCACTACTTCTGGCCTCAACGCCCTTACACGACAAGGACTCAATTTTTCACCAGTTTGGCTCGTTGGCTATCACGCCACTACTTCCGGGCTCAAAGCCATTACTCGACTCCTCGTGCATTGTCCTGCCTTGAACTCCCGAGTGCAGTGTACCTACTATTTCTGACTCTACCATCAATACGCAAAATCACTTCTAGTACCAGCCTAGCTAGCTCAACATCGGGTTCCGCCGTTACTACTTGAACCTCTGAATAACTTCAGAGCCATCACAAAAGGTTCGGCCTCAAATAAAGATTATCCCTTCATAGGGAACCAAGCATTACCGACAGGAAAAACTATACTACCAAATAAGCAAGAACATGTTGCAAAAAATATGCATGCTTAAATAAGCCCATGAGGGGGCAATTGTCAAACAAGAGGGGAAATAATTAACCCCCAAAAGTTATCAAACCCACCTACACACAGGCAAACAAAAATTGGAACATTTACTGTTGAGGGATCACATCAGCCTTGGAAGGCGCGGCGGGAGCATCCTTCCCTAGAACAGTACCGCTCCTTGGGAAAAATGAGCACTGACCCAGAGTCGCAGTTGAAGATTCCCCTCCAAGAGATCAAGAAAAGTCCTCCTCAACCTCATGATTCACCAGGACACCATCCCTAACCTTCATAAGGAAGTCAACTCCAGAATAATCAATACCAGGAGCAAAGAGCTTAGCATATTCTACCGCTCTTTCAAAACTCTCAATATACATTGTGAGGGCACCATTCCGAAGGCATCTCGTCTCATCCTCAAGAGCTTGCCTTGCCAAGTTGCACCTCCTAACCTCAACCTTGGCTTCCTCCGCCTCGGTCTTCAAATGAGAACTCTCCGCCATTGTTGCGGCAAGATCCCCCCTAACTTGGAGTCCCACTGACTTGAGCGTCCAAGTGTCTTTTGCATATCACCCCAACCTCAACCTTGGCTTCCTCGGCCTCGGTCTTCAAACGGGGACTCTCCGCCACCATTGTGGCAAGATCCCCCCCCCCTCCCCCGCCGGCGTTGAACTTGATCGGGAGAGACAACGAACCGGACCAGATTACTCCGATCCTCAGGCAGGCAACGACCCAAAGCCAAGCGACCGCCCCATAATAGTTGGAACTCGGAGCCAAGCGACCGTTGTCATACGTCAATGGCAACGACCCGACAACGATGTTAAATCGTGGCCTGGTAATGCTGAAACAACGAGGAGCGACGCTTCGGCACCAGCCCATCCTCCCCCTGAAGAGCCGCAATGTCAAATAAATGATTTGGAAACAAAGAACCAATAGTTAGAAGCCCAAGTTGAGATGCTAACGTGGTCTCGGGAGAAATTTCTAGCTAACCACGAGAGCTGCCGCTCAGAGCATGAAGAGAGCAATCACTAAAAAAAGATGAGAGTAGTTTCTGTCCTTCGCGACGAGGTCTCCAGTACCTCCCGTCCAGAAAAAGATGAAGATTCCAAAGATAGGAAGGCCAAGACTATCCTTCCTATCGACGCAGGACCTTTCCTCATACACATAATGGCGACCAACCTCCCGTCAAAGAGCAAGCTGCCTACTATCCTGATGCCCTACAACAGTATTGGCGACCCTACGCTATCCCTGACGATATTGATGACTATGATGCTCTATCATGGAGCAACTGACCCCGCAATTTGTAGGGATAAGGTCATCACCTAGCCCGAGTGCTCGATTCAAAAGGTACACTCCATTCAATACTAAGAAGGAAACCATCCTTCACGAAATTTACCATGAAGTCGAACACCCTCGAATTTCCATTCACTTCATTAGGAGAATAACCGAGCTAATCACTCGACAAACGAGATCCGAGGCATCATCGACTACATTCCTGGTGGATTTGTAGGAGGCACAGCATCGAGCTCGGCCAGAAAGAGATCTCTTCGGGCAATCATGGTAGTCGATAGCGCCACTCGTCCACACCAGCCTACACCCAAAACCCCGGTAATATCGTTCTATGAATTTGATTTTCATGAAACTCATCAAGACCCGCACAACCCGGTTGTAATCTCTGTGATTACAAGAAACTTCATCATCAAAAAGGTTCTTGTTGACCAAGGCAGCTCGACCGACATCCTTTTCTACTATACCTTTGACAAAATGCAATTAATAGAAGCCTCGCTCACACCATGCAAAGAAGACTTGGTAGGCTTCTCAAGAGAAAGGGTTGACGTCCGTGGAGCCATATGGCTGAGGACAACATTCAACTCTTAGCCAAAGGCAAAAACAATTGATGTACAGTACCTAGTCTTAACATCCCCAGCCTGTATCGTATGATCCTAGGACGATCGTCACTTGAATAATCTGGGAGTTGTTGTATCCACTCCACATATGATGTTAAAGTTACTTGTTTCGGAAACAGAAGTAGGCATGTTGCATGCCGATTAGAAAGAAGTCCGGTTGTGCTATAATGAATTCCTCAAACCAAAGATGGTTGAACCAAAGAAAGAGCCTAATGGCCCCCAAACGCTTTCTATAATCGATGGCAAACAACCGGCAAAAGCCTCTGAGTCAAACTCAAGACGGGGCATGCAAAAACAACCCCAACTCAACCCTTGAAAGTACTCAAGTCATGATCAAATCACCACAACATGCACAAAGAAAGCTCAGACCAAGCATTCTTCATGTACGCACAATTTCATTATTATAAAAATGCATTTCTTGCATCACTTCTCACTATATGCCTAGGGAGCTTTACGACCATCCCACCACTTTAACGAATATTTTATTATTCAAATCCTACTTGAATCTTCATGCACGATTCCACCTTATGCTCCTTGGCTAGCTCAGCCTAAATCTTTGCACGCATTTCTCAACCTTCAGAATTGGCCTCAAAGCACAGCGCTCCACTCAACGGCAAAACATCATATTATACCAGTCTGGCTCGTCAGCCTCAATGCCTATTATGGGCTCCCACTCCCTCAATGACCCCAAGCACGTTTCTGGCGAGCTCAATTTTCATCGAGTCTAGTCCTCAACCTCTAAAGCTATTACTTCCTACCTCATTGCCCTTACACGACTAGGACTTGGTTTTCACCAGCCTGGCTCATTGGCTATCACGCCATTACTTCCGGCCTCAAAGCCTTTACTCGACTCCTTCCACGCGGTCCTGCCATACTCTCCTCGGTGTACTCATCTTGAACCCCCGAGTACAGTCCTCGGCCCCCAGAGCCGTTGCTCCTTGCCTCAGCGCCCTTTACCTACCAGGACTCGATTTTCACGAGCCGAGCTCGTTGCCTATCATGCATTACTTCTGGCCTCAGAGCCTTTACTCGACTCCTCACGCGCGGTCCTACCTTACGCTCCTCGGTGAGCTTAGCTTGAACCCCCCGGGTACAGTCCTCGGCCCCCACAACTGTTACTTTCGGCCTCAATGCCCTTACACGACCAGGACTCAGTTTTCACTAGCCTAGATCATTGACTATCACGCCATTACTTCCACCCTCAAAGCCTTTACTCGACTCCTTGAGCGTGGTCCTGCCTTACGCTCCTCGACGAGCTCGGCTTGAACCTCCGAGTACAGTCCTCGGCTCTCAAAGCTGTTATTCCCGGCCTCAACGCCCTTACACGACCGGGACTCGATTTTCACCAGCTTGGCTCGTTGGCTATCACCCCATTATTTCCGACCTTAGAGCCTTTACTCGACTTGTCACGTGTGGTCCTACCTTACGCTCCTCGGTGAGCTCAGCTTGAACCATTACAGTCGTCAGCCCCCAAAGCCATTACTTTTGGCCTGAGAGTCCCTACTCAACTCCCCGCGCACGGCCCTGGACTGGACTAGAAAATTGGGCCCGGTCGGATTAGACCCAACAATGCCCCTTCATTCATCCCGAACCAAACCGCATGGTCCTGTCCAAGGGGCTCTGCTCAAGCTACACCCTTGACCGAGACTCAAGCCGGAACAAATGGCTCTGCCCGGGGTACCCACCCGGCCATATATGGACTCCCATGTCCTTGCTCATCACGAGGAATATACCATCATAAACCTACCATCTCCGGTATTGGCCTCAACCCATTCCGGGCAACAATCCTAGTTAGATTATTGGGCAGCATGACCACCTCCACCTATAATATGTTCAGACACGGCACACCTCAGGTAACCCTAAGTTCCAATTCTATAAACCTCCACCTTGGGGTCCCCCTAACTTGGGCGTCATAGTCTCTTTTGTAGGTCCCCGCCACCGGCGTTGAACGAAACAAGGACAAACACCTAACTGAACCGAAAGACACAGACTCTCAGGTAGGAACATCTGGCGCCCACCTTGGGGCCAAGTAAAGCTTACCTCCCCCACAATGGTTGGAACCCGTAGCCAAGCGACTGCCATCGCACGCCAACGGCAACGACTTGATGGCGATGATCGACCACAGCCAAATGACATTGAGATAGCGAGGAGTGACGCTCTGGTACCAGCCCCCTTCCCCCTGAATAGCCCTGATAGAGGGTGAACGAATTAGAAGCACAAAACCAACAACCAACGACACAAGTCAAGACATTGGCATGGTCTCAAGGGCAACCCCGGGCCTAACGTGAATGTTGCCGCTCAGAGCATGGAGAGACCAACCACTCGAAGAGAAAGATCAGTCTCTCTTCTTTGAGACGAGGTCTCTATCACCCTTCGACCAAAAAAGAATGAATCTCCAAAGACTCAAGGGGTTGAGGCCGCTTCCCACCTTGACGCAGGGCTCTTCGCCAAGCACATCATGGCAACTTGCCTCCAGTGGAGGAGCGAGCTACCCACCACCTTGACACCCTACGACGGTACGAGTGACCCTACGCTATGGTGTTCAAATATCCACACTAGAAGGGGGGTTGAATAGTGTGTAGCTAAAATTAGGTCCAACTACAATCTTTTCGATTCAAACCCATTTACAACCAATTCGATGTTCTTTTAAGTTGAATGCTTAGACAAGTCAATATAGCAATTAAAAGCAAGTAATGAAGCAATGCAAACACAATCAATTATAGTGGTTCGGCCAAACCGTCTACTCCACTACCTTATTTCCACACCAAGGATTTCTAACCAAACTTCTTTATAGACCAAGTGTTTCCCTTAGAATACAATGAGGACTCACTTATCAACCCTTTGAGAAAGCCTCAACACCTATTCTCTTTGGCAAAACACAACTCTACAAAGAACCTAAGATGTTTACCTAGCACACCTTACAAGCTACAATGGTGAAAGAACACTTAAACGACTATAGAAAACAAGAAGAAAGGAGCAAGGAAATAAACCAAGCTTGTGTGCTACTTTCTTAGCCTTCCAAGCCTCCAACTCCTCAACTCGAAAGGTGAAGTTGGAAGCCGGAGTCGAGTTGCGAAGAACATTCCGAGTAGATGATGAATCATCGAAGCTCGGGTGTGGAAATCAACTTTAGAAGGCTTGTGGAACTCTCTTGAAGGCTTAATGCAACAATGAAGAGGGTTAGGTGAAGGATTATGAGGGGTATTTATAACCCCTCACCAAGACAGGTCACCCAACGGGCGTTTTCTGCCCTATTGGCATCGCCCAATCGATGGCAGATCGATGGTCGGTCGACCGATCAAGTGACCGGCCACAGACCAGAGCCCTCTAGTTGATTTTGAGCTCCCTTATGGGCCGGTCGACCGACCATCGACCGCCCATTGGCCGGAACCTAGAAACTGCAGTTCTTTGCTGATTTTTCGCGCGATGTTCGTTTTTGGGTTTCGCCTTTGTATTTTGACTTGGGATTTATTACAATCAGGTTAGGGTTGATATCCTAGAGGCATATTACATTAATTTCTATTTCTAATCCTAGGAATCTACGTGATTGTCGTCGAAGCCATTTTTGATGTTTCGTGGCATTTTTTCCGAAAGAAGTTCGCACGCGTATCATTCCATCAACCTGAACTCAAAACTCCACAAATGCATTAGTTTCATGTTTGCTATCATCAAAATAGATAATGAGGCTTAGTGGCAACCCTTGGGCCAACAATCTCCCCCTTTTTGATGATGACAAATAAAACATGAAAAATAAGCAATGATAAGTGCTCACTTGTGAGTTCTTGATAAACCCAATAGAAAACTAACATATGCTCCCCCTATCTATATGCATCATAAAATAAATGTGACCAAGTCTTTTCTCCCCCTTTTGACATCAATCAAAAAGGGTAAGAATACAAGGTATTAATGAGTTTATCATGAAAACTACGAAATCCACAAAAACCAAGTATCATCTACCACTATAGTCCTCTCTACCAATGTGAGCCTATGGAAGGCAAACATCGATAAGTCGCAAAGCCCCACTATAAGGCATTACATGAGTGTGATGATACTACACAAAAACCAATTTTTCACAAAAGGCGTGCAAATTTTTGAAAACTCAAATATGTGGAAGATTGTAAATTCCTAATTGCACCCTTAAGTTGGTAAAGCTCTCTTCATTTAAGGGTTTTGTAAATATGTCCGTAAATTTTTTATCGGTAGGCACAAATTCTACGAAAATATTACCCTTAGCTACATTATCGCTAAGAAAGTAGTGCCTTAGGTCTATGTGTTTAGTCCTAGAGTTTAATACCGGATCTTTGGTTAAGTTAATTGCACTAGTGTTATCACAATGAATGGGTATGCATAAATAGCTAAGTCCATAGTCCATAAGTGTTTGCTTCATCCAAAGGACTTATGCTCAACAACTAGCCGCGGCGATGTATTCCGCATTGGTAGTTGCAAGTGCGACCGAGTTTTATTTTTATAAAACCAAGAAACAAGACTCATCCCTAGGAATTGACAATGTCTGCTAGTGCTTTTTCTATCTACATTACACTAAGCAAAATCGGCATCGAAAAAACCAATTAATTGAAAAGATGCATCATTTGGATATCATAATCCTAACTCAACCATACCTTTTAGGTATCTTAATATGCCTTTGACCACACTAATGAGATATCTTGAGTACGATTGAAACCTAGCACATGCACATACGCTAAACATGATATCAGACCTACTTGTGGTTAAGTAAAGGAGACTACAAATCATACCTCGATATTACTTTTCATCTATCTTTACATCATTTTCATCTTTATCAAGCTTGATGCATGTGCTCATTGGGGTTGAAGCAATGTTGGCTTCGCTCATCCCAAATCTTTTGATGAGCTCCTTGGTGTACTTTTCTTGATTGATGAAGATGCATTTGTTGGTTTGCTTGATTTGGAGTCCAAGTATGAAGGAGAGTTCTCCTATCATGCTCCTCTCAAATTCCACTTGCATACATTTAGCAAATCACTCACATAGCAATACATTAGTAGCACAAAAAATGATATCGTCCACATATATTTGCACAAGTAAAATATCATTTATAATGAAAAGAGACCCATCGGCTTTTTCAATGCTAAAACCTTGTCCAATCAAAAAGTTGGAAAGCCTTTCATACCAAGCCCTAGGGGCTTGTTTCAAACCATATAAAGCCTTTTTAAGTTTGTAAACATGATTTGAAAATTCAAAGTCTTTAAAACCGGGGGTTGTTCAACATAAACTTCTTCCATTATGAAATCATTCAAAAATGCACTTTTAACATCCATTTGAAAAAGTTTAAAGCATTTGAAACTTGCATAAGCTAAAAGCATGTGAATTGCTTCTAATCTAGCTACGGGAGCATAAGTTTCGTTATAATATATTTCTTCCTCTTGATTATACCCTTGGGCCACTAACCTATTAGACTAATCCATCTTCATCTTATTTATTTATATAAACTCATTTAGTCCCAATTACGATTTGTTCACTAGGCCTGGGTACTAAATCTCAAACATCATTCCTTACAAATTGATTTAGTTCCTCTTGCATATCAATAACACAAAATTCATCTTCTATGGTTTCCTTAAAGTTTTTAGGCTCTACTTGAGAAATAAAAGCTACATGTTGACAAATATTTCTAAGTTTAGAACGTGTTACCACTCCTGTTGAGGGCTCTCCAATGACTTGATCAATTGGATGATCACTTATAAACCAGTATCCTTTTGGGAGAGGTGGTAGAGCTTCTTCTTCTTCTCCAACTTGAGGTAAGGATGAGGATGAAGGTTCTCCATCATGTGGTTCCCCATTGAGTTCATCTTCAACCTCCTTATCATGAAAGGTTAACTCCTCAAGTTTCTCACCTACATTCACAATCTTAACATTTCTTGAATAATCATTAGTTTCATCAAAGGTTAACATGCATAGATTCTTCAACAATCATAGTTCTATGATTATATATTTTATATGCCTTAGAACTATTTGAGTATCCAAGAAAAATACCCTCATCGGATTTAGAATCAAAATTTTCTAGATGCTTCTTAGTGTTTAAGATGAAACATTTGCATCCAAAACTCTAAAATCTCCCACACTAGGAATTCTATCATTCCAAAGCTCAAAAGAGGTTTTCTTGATTCTAGGTCTCAATAAAACATGATTCAATACATAATAAGAAGTATTTATGGCTTCGGCCCAAAAATACTTTGGCAAATTATTTTCGCAAAGCATAGTCCTAGCCATTTCTTGTAAAGTTCTATTATTCCTCTCAACCACCCCATTTTGTTGAAGGGTTCTAGGGGAAGAAAACGTATGTTCAATACCCAGATCATCACAAAATTACAAAAAAATTTCATTTTTAAATTCACCTCCATTATCACTTCTAATTTTCAAAATTGAAATTCTTTTTCCATTTATAACTCTCCCAGCAAACTTTTTAAACAAATCAAAAGTTTCATTTTTCTTATCTAGGAAGAAAACCCATGTAAATCTCGAAAAATCATCAACCAAAACATAGCAATATAGTTTACCACCTAGATTAGCAACATCATAAGGACCAAAGAGATTCATGTGCACAAGTTCAAGTGTTCTAGATGTGGTAACTTGATTTACACTATGAAAGGAAGACTTAACTTGTTTGCCATGTTGGCATGCATCACAAATTTATCCTTTTCAAGTGTTATCTTAGGTGTTCCTTTTACTAAGTCCTTTTTAGTTATTTCTTGGATGAGGCTCATGCTAGCATGTCCTAATCTCCTATGCCACAACCAAGCACCAATTTCCATAGCTACTAAGCATCTAACATATTAGGCAATAAATTTAAAATTGATGTGTATACATTCTCATGTGTATTTCCAATGAAGACAATATCATTTGATGGTGTACTTCTAATGATATATTTAGATACTTCAAATATCACTACATACCCATTCTCACACAATTGAGATATACTAATTAAATTATGCTTTAACCCATCAACTAATAAGATGTTTTTTATGCATGGGTAAGGAAGTATACATATATCTCTAATACCAACAATCTTACCTTTGACATTGTCTCCAAAAGTCACATGCCCACCATCCTTGCTTGATAGGGTTACAAATAAGTTGATGTCACCCGTCATATGCTTTAAGTAACCACTATCTAAGATCCAAGTGCTCCTACTTGCTTGAGGATGCTTCTCCATCTACAAAAGGAGAAGTGGCAACTTTAGGTACCCAAATCTTCTTAGGTCCTTGATTGTTAGTCATCTTAGGAACCCAAGTGAATCTAGCATAGGGATTCCTCTTGAGTGCATAATCCCTAGCCATATGTCCAAAAATACCACAAGAGAAACAACTTCCATTAAATCTCATAGTGCTATGAGTGTGAGCACGGAAGTGTGCATGAACATGACCATGTGTGGTTTTTCTAACATTAGTAACCTTAGGCATGACATTTTTCAAAGTTACCATTTTTTCATTTAGCATGCATAATTTCTTTTGACAATAGTCTCCAAGGGAAACCTCTATTAACATACAGTTGCACGGGAAGTTGCAAATGCTATTGCGACTATTTTAGAGTGGCAAACTAAGAACCAAAATATAAACATATGCAAACACAAGTATTTATTTACGCAGTCAGTGACAAATCATGTCACCTAATATGCGGGGCACTCATCGAAAAGATGCTCAATCCACTATCAAAAAGTATAATTTTAACTTCAGAATTTCACACTCTGAAATCCAACTATCCATACTACAATAAACTGAAAATAACAAAACTTATTGCTATTACAAGTACATACCTACTTGCCTCTCTATTATATCCCAGCCATAGAGATTTGTCCTCCACACACTCCTTGTCTTGTAGCGAGTTAGCAGTCCACTATCATCTTATCGTGAAGATATGAAAAGTAGATTGTTGCCTTCTTTGCACTCAGCAGTCTCAACTTCTTAGATAACTAACAACATAATGTATGCACATTGGACGGATCTCTTCACTAGATATTTATATATGATAATTGTTAGATCTGAATCAATGCTGACTTTAACCACTGATCATTTAATCAATCTTCAATTCAAGATAAATAGTCATCGGTTCAAACAGCTAGTACTAAATTACCATAAACTCATGATCATAAAAACCAAAGAGTAACGCCCAGATATATAAAAACTCTCCCCCACTCATAACATCAAACGAACAATACATTTAACGATGAAAAGTATCTAAGATATCAAAGAGAATCATCATTAATATTGAAGACCAACAGTCATCACATATGCATCATCCTTGTCCAGAAAAACCATAGACTATAGAAGTAGTTGAAACCGTCTTCACATAGTTGTAACTGTCTTCCTATAGGTAGAGCTCCTCATAGTTGAGACTGTGCATTAGACTGACATTTTACGTGAAACACTTTTGCCAAATATAGCCAACTCATAAATGCCAATACATTAACAATCTCCCCCTTTGGCATATTTGGCAAAACTCACTCAGACAAGATCGACATCAGCAATAGATAACTGGGAGCAGATTCACAGGGGCATAAATAACTATAAATCAATAGTTGAGACAGTATCCAGTCAAGGTCGTAGTCAAACCAAATCTTCACAGAGTCACAATTACCATCACACAGTCAGATCAAAAAAATTATAACCAGTCAAACATCCACAGCAAACATACAACTAGTCAGTATCAGACATAAAGTTTAAAGACTACCACATAGAGAGAGATTAAAGTATCATCACCCAGAGAAGTTCAGTTGCAACCAACAAATAGACAAGAAAAATAGGAGTTGCAACTGAACCTTGTTCTCCCCCTTTTTCGCATAATAAGCCAAAGGAGTGAGAAAGAAAGTCAAAGATCTACTTAGAGTTGTCGGTGTCAGATATGCTACTAGAAGAGAGGGAAGCTACAGAAGTAGCTGAAAAGTATTTAGTGATTTTCTTCTCTATGGAAATTACTTGTTGTTGAAGTTGAGACATTGTTTCTCTCACAGAAAATAGTTCATCAAGAATTGATCTTCCTATAGTTGAAGAAGCACCATAAGCAGTCTTGACTGAACTTAATCCAAGCTGAGTTTTAGCAGGAGTTCCAACTCTCTTCAGAATCTTGTAATGGATTTTAAGACAAGTACCAAGTGGTTCTAATACTTCTTCAGAGGAGCACTTGAATCCTTATTTTTTCAAGATCCCATAAATCAAATAAGGAAATATTAAGAACATCCTAGACTTGGAATACACTCTAGCTAGTCTTTACTAAAATAATCTGATCATAAATTAAGCTCCCAATGTTAAAAGAAATCCCACTGGTAATTTTGTAAAGCAACAATACCATTTCTTTGCTAAGAAATGTAATATGTGAAGTAGGAATCCAATAGTTTCCGATAATCAGAAATAAAACTGTATAAAATGTATTGAGTGAAGAGGACTTTATGTCATGACCACTAGCCCAATTTAAGATATCTCCATTTGATACTTCTTTTTCAACATATTTTAGAAAATCTAAGTTGGATCCATCAGCCTCATCAAAAGAAGGAGAGAATTCAGAGAAACCTACAAACTCATTTATAGTATCTGGACAGAAAGAATACTTGTTTCCTCTAAGATAGACCTTATGAAAGTGACTGCTATCAGGTTCAGAAATTTCTTCAAAAATATTGTAGTAAAATTCTAGTATGGGTTGTTTGCAGTAAGGATTGACAGACTTAAAGGTTCCTGACAGATTTAAGTTCCTGACAGATTTCTCTTCTCAAGAATATCTAGAATAGGTTTGTACTTATGGGAAATTTGTTCTAAATCAAGTAGTCTTTGACAAAATTATACCTCTCGATTGCAGAGCCTTCCATAAAGGAAAAAGGTCATCTGAGAGGAGTCCTTTATGAAGTTGTCTAACAACAGTTTTCTTCTCTTATTTTCTTCTAGACTTTTGATGCTTCTTGTTGGAGACAGAAGACTTCTTCTTTTCAAGAGTCGCAACAGTTTGCTTTTCTTTTGAGACTTCTGGATTTTGTTTCCTTTTCTTTGATTTTCTTAAGTCAGCAACCCTGTCTAACAATGGCTCGTTATCTGAGTCAGTCTCTAAATTCATAGTTTCTCTTGAAAGAAGTTTTGACTTCACAGTCATCTTCCTCTTAGAACTTCTTCTCAAGTCAGATTGGCTTGACAACTTCTTTTTCTTCTTTGCTGAAGCAGCCTTGTCATGACTAGAAGAAGATCCTTTCTTCTGTATAGCAGGGACATCTGAAATAACATGATCAATTTCATCAACTATAGTTTGATTCAGGTTGCCTCGAAAATAGGTATTGGTTCAGCTACAGGTGTATGGGGGGTAGATCCAACAGCGACATGATCAATATTAGCAGTCTTAAATGCTTCATTTCTAGGGGTAGCAGCTTCAATTGATGTAGAACTAGCAGTTTTAACTGCTTCTGATACAGTTCCAATTGGAACTATAGGAACTTGAGTAGGCTCACTCACAGGTACTTCTTTGGTAGTTTCAACTGAGACGTTTGCAATTGAGACTGGATGAGGACTATTTGAGGTGTTGACATCACTATCTTGTCCAGGAGCAACCACTTCTTCTTGATCATTTAGACCAGAATCTGTAGAAACCAATGAGGGAGCAGTCTTAACTGGATTTGGGTCAAAATCTTCATTAGTAATAGCAATATTAATGTCAAAGCCAGGATCAATTTTCACTGGAGTTGAAACTGGTAAACTAATATCAAAGTCCTTTTTCTTGGAACTTTCCTCACGAACCCTTTCTTTCCTTTTCTACTAGCCATCTTGAATCTTGTATTTAAAAGATGAGAGCAGTTGAGAAGTTGAGAGAGAGAAAATTAACTCTTCTCCGGTTACTACTCAAGAAGAAGAAGAGTAGAGATGCAACGCCTAGATTTTAATTAGGGCGGAAACCAGGAAATCCAAATATAATTGGGGCACACGTGCGGGCTTCATAAAAAGTGCACTAACTTCTTCAACCTTTCGCTGAAAATTGAGGGAATCAACATAAGTTTTAGCTATCATGGAGTAATAAGTGGTGAAATGGATAAAAACCTAAAAACTTTTTAATTTTTCACTACAATATTTATTTATTTGTTTATTTCTTTCTGAAATAAAATATGTCATATGACACATAATCTGAGAGCAGACCTCAACTTCTCAAACCTTTCTCCATTCAAAACCTTTGTGAAAATATCTGCAACTTGTCTATCTATTGAAATATATTCCAGTTGTAACTCCCTTCTTTTAACCAACTCCCTGATATAATGAAACCGAATATCAATGTGTTTAGTACGATAATGCATCATAGTATTTTTTGAGATATTGGTTGCACTGGTATTGTCATAATAAAGAATCATTTTTTCTTGTTCGAGACCATAATCAAGTAACATATTCTTCATCCAAATCAACTGTGTACGGCAATTGCCTGCTGCCAGGTATCCTGCCTCTGCTGAAGAAAGAGAAATAGAATTTTGTTTTTTTTGCTTAACCAGGCCACTAGATTCGATCCAACATAAAAACAACCACCTGAAGTACTTTTTCTATCATCAATATTACCAACCCAATCTGCATCTGTAAACCCTACTAGACATGGGTTAGAATCAATAAAATGCCAAAAACAAAAATCCAAAGTATCTTTGACATATTTGAGAATCCTTTTAACTGCCAGAAGATGAGACTACTTTGGATTTGCTTGATAACTGGCACACACCAACACTAAAACATAAGTCAAGTCTGCTAGCTGTTAAATATAATAGACTGCCAATCATACTTCAGTAGAGACTTGGATCAACACTCTTCCCTTCTTCATCTTTGCTCAATTTTTCATGAGTTGAGATAGGAGTTCTAACTGCCTTGGAGCTATCTAGTCCAAACTTGTGAATTAAATTCTTTGCACACTTACTCTAAGAAATGAATATCCCTTCTTTAGATTGCTTCACCTGAAGACTAAGAAAATAACTCATTTTCCCAACCATGCTCATCTCAAATTCAGATTTCATGTCATCCACGAATTGTTATTCAGAAGTTGAACCAAAAATAATATTATCAACATAAATTTGAGCAATTACCAATTGAGACACCTTCTTTTTGATGAACAAAGTCTGATATGCTCTTCCTCTTTTGTAACATTTCAAGAGTAAGAATTGAGTTAGTCTGTCATACCAAACTCTTGGAGCTTGCTTGAGCTCATATAAAGCTTTCTTCAATCTGTACACATAGTTAGGATGAGTAGAATCTTCAAAGCCTTTTGGTTATTCAAGATAGACTTCTTCATTGAGAAATCCATTCAAGAAGGCAGTGTTAACATCCATCTGAAATAGTTTGAACTTCATACAACAGGATAAGACTAGAAGTAACCTGATAGATTCTAGTCTTACAACAGGTGCGAAGGTTTCATCATAATTCAATCCTTTAATTTGATTATAACCTTAAGCAACAAGTCTGGCCTTATTCCTTGTGATGTTTCATGCTTCATCAGTCTTATTCTTGAAGACTCATTTGGTTCCAACCACATTGACACCTCCAAGTCTTGGAACTAGTTCTCATATTATCATTTCTGATGAACTCCTACAGTTCCTCTTGCATAGTTGAGATCCAATATTCATCTTTCAAGGCTTCCTTGACATTTTTGGATTCAACTGTTGAGGTGTAGCAAGAGTATCTGATCATATCCTGGTGATTTTTCTTGGATTGATTCATGGTCTTAACTCCATCATGAACATTTTCAATTATATTTTGTAGAGAATGATTCTTAAGAGTTCTTGCAGACTTCTTAGTTCCAGAGTCAACACTATCATCTTCTTGATCAGTGTCAGTCTTAGGATAAATTGGATCAGCAGTTTGAATTGTTTAATTTATTGTCTTGGAAGAGTTTTGGGCTGTCTTATCAACAATTGCAACTGCTTTCTCATCAGCAGTCAAAGTTTGAGAGATTTGTGAGTCATCAACTTTCACATTTGGTGACTCCATCACAGTTTATGTACATTTGTTGTAGACTATATAGGCCTTACTATTTGTAGAATATCCAAGGAATATGGCTTCATCGCTTTTGCTTTGCATTTTTCCAAGGTATTCCCTATCATTCAGAATATAGCACTTGTTATCAAAAATATGAAAATATGTAAGGTTAGGTTTTTTACCCTTCCATAATTGATAAGGTTTTTTTTTGTAGATCTTGATATGAGATCAGCTCTATTTATGATGTAGCATGTTGTGTTAATGGCTTCTGCCAAAAATCTTTGAGAAATTTGCTTGGAATTAAGCATGACATGGGTTATCTCCTGGATAGTACGGTTCTTCCTTTTAACTACACCATTCTGTTGAGGTGTCTTTGGAGCAGAGAATTCATGCAATATACCATTTTCATTACAAAATTCAGAGAAATAAATATTTTTATATTCTCTTCCATGATCACTTCTTATTTTGATCACCTTTAGAATAGGAAGTTCTCATTCTAAAATCTCAAGCATAGAGATTTAAAATTGCTGAAGGCATTGGACTTCTCCCTTAGGAATTCTATCCATATAAAACGAGAGAAATCATCTACACAAACAAGAACAAACTTTTTACCTCCAATACTTTCAACCTGCATGGGATCAACCAACTCCAAGTAAAGGAGCTCTAGAGGTTTTGATGTAGCTACCAGTTGTAATTGATGATGAGACTGCCTTGTTTGCTTTCCTTCTTGGCAAGGCCTGCAAATTGGTTCAGGTTCTCCTGAGAGTTTTGGGATTCCTCTCATGGTTCCAACATTTACAAGTTTCTTTAGGTCTCTATAATTAACATGGCCTAACCTTCGGTGCCACAGATTTATATAGAAAAAATAGCTAAAAGACAGATAATTGAATAGATAATTTTGTAACAGTTATATCTAGATCTACTCCCTTCAAGAATACCGTTACCATCCTTATCAAAAACCTTGCAACTATTTTTGTTAAATTGAACATTTAAATTTTGATTAAACATTTGGCTTATACTCACAAGATTAGCCTTGAGACCATCTACCAGCAGGACATTTTCAAGATTAGGATTTCATGGAACATTGAGAGTTCCAACTCCTATAACATTTTCATGTCTTCCATCTCCAAAAGTAACAGTTGCACCTTCATGTTCCTGAATATCTTTCAGATTTTCTAGACTCCCTGTCATATGCTGAGAGCATCCACTATCGAAACACCATGATCCAAGAGAAGAGACAGTCTTTGACATAAAATCAACATTGCAGTTAAGATTGGTTTTTCTTACCCAAATTTTTTTAACCTTTTATCTTGGAGAATTTTCATTCTTCTTTTTCCTCAGCTTATTGGGAAGTTTGAAACAATTTGCTATAATGTGTCCTCTGCACTTGCAATAGTAGCATGTAGGCACCTTATTTCCCTTCCTTGTAGTAGACTGTTGACGACCTGAGGAGCCTTTATGGAAATTCTTCAGTTGAGTAGGCGGTTGAGACTGGGGTTTCAATTGGCACAAACTAGTGTATCCAAGTTAATTATGATTGGTAGGAAATCTTCCTGCACTCAAAATTTTGTTTAGCGTACTAGTGGAATTCATCATTCTTATTTCCTTATTTACCTTTTTAAGTTTAGAAATCAACTTGGACTCTTTGTCTTCTTTTTTAGTAATTTGACTTTGAAAGGTTTTAACTTTCTTCTCAAGTTTCTTCTTTTCTTCAATCAAGAGTTTGTTTTGATTGCTGAGAGACTTGTTGAGTTTTGCCACTTCAACTCATTTATCAAACATCTCCTGATAAGCATCCTCAAGACTGTTCGCACACTTAGCCTTGCACTGATCACAATCTATATCAAAGTTGTTGGGAGTTTTAACTGTGTAAACTATGCAAGCTGTGAGAGCTCTAAAATTTCCTTGTTCAGATTCTTCAAGATCAACTTCTTCTTCTTCATCACTCCAAGTAGCAGTAAAGGATTTCTTGAGCCTCTTTTGAAGATTTGGATATTCTGATATGACATGTTCAAAACCTTCACATTCAAAGCATTGAGCACCTTTAGACTTTTGTTTGAGATCAATTTTTGGTCCAGAGGATTGACTTCTTTTGTTTTCTCTAGAAGAAAAACTTATTTTAGAGCTGGTCAAATTGGGCGATTGAAACTGTTGTTTGACCTATAAGTTCTGGTTTTGCTTGTTCCTGCCTCCTAGGAATCTTTTGAATTTTTTTGTCATAAGAGCAAAGACAACATCCATCTCTTCTTCGGAACAATCTTCAGACATGATCTCATCCTCAGTAGCATTGAAAGCAAAATTCTTCATTTTTTCTTTATGAGAATATTTTTCAGATAGCTAGTTCCAACTCATATGTTTCAAGTTTACCCATCAAAGTGTCAAGAGTAGTGGTTGATGGGTTATGAACTTCACTTATAGTAGTAGCTTTCATGTCGAACTTGGTGGGCATGGATCTCAGAACTTTTCTTACTACCTTTTCTTTTGAGAATGATTCTCCAAGGTCTTTGATGCGCCTATGAAAGTCTTGAATACTTTCATCTTCTCCCATCTTCAGGTTTTCAAATATGGTATTGAGGATTTCAACTTTTGACTTACGGAGAGTCAAAAATCCTTCATGATTTCTCTCTAAAATCTCTCATGCTTGATTTGCCAGAGTACAGGCAGAGATAAATTTGAATTGAGAGGGATTGACTCCACTGAAGATGGCATTAAGGGCCTTGTTGTCATAGTTTGCAGCAAAAATTTTGGCTTGAGTATACTAGCTTTTTGGCTTTCGCTCAGTCCCATTTATCGTTACAGGAATATAGCCAATTTCTATAGTGTCCCAGCAACGATCATCTAAGGACTTGATGAAAGCCCTCATCCGAGCCTTCCAATAAGCATAGTTTATTCCAATGAGAAGTGGAGGAACATTGACAAAATTTCCCATGGGCATTCCTTCCATCTTGAGCCTCAAAGAAAAGAGACACACCAACGATCTTGTGCAGGTAAAGGTTAGCTAACTACTTTGATACTAAATGACAATAGTCTCTAAGGGAAACCTCAGTTAACAGACAGTTGCACGGGAAGTTGCAATTGCTATTGTGACTATTTTAGAGTGGCAAACTAACATAAACATATGCAAACACAATTATTTGTTTACGCGGTTCAGTGATAAATCATGTCACCTAATCTGCAGGGCACTCACTAGATAGATGCCCAATCCACTATCAAAAAGTACAATTTTTGCTTCAGGATTTCACACTCCGAAATCCAGCTATCCGTACTATAGTGAATTAGAAATAACAAAATATATTGTTATTACAAGTACAAATCGACTTGCCTCTCTATTACATCCCAGCCATAGAGTTCTGTCCTCCACACACTCCTTGTGTTGTAGCGAGTTAGCAGCCCACTATCATCTTATCTTGAAGATATGAAAAGTACGTAGATTGTTGTCTTTTTTGGATTGAGCAGTGTCAACTCCTTAGATAACTGGCAACACAGTGTTCGCACATTGGAGAGATAAGTCATCAGATCTCTTCACTAAATATTTAATCAATCTCTTCACAATTGTCAGATCTGAATCAATGCTGACTTTAACCACTAATCATTTAATCAATCTTCAATTCAAAATAAATAGTCAATGGTTCAAACAACTAGTACTAAATGACCATAAAAACCAAAGCGTAACGCCCAGAAATGCAAAAACTCTCCTCCACTCATAACTTCAAATGGACAATAAATTTAATGATGAAAAATATCTGAGATATCAAAGAGAATCATCATTAATATTGAAGACCAACAGTCAACACATATGTAACATCCTTGTCTAGAAAAATCATAGACTGTATAAGCAGTTGAAACCGTCTTCACATAGTTGTAACTGTCTTCCTATAGACAGAGCTCCTCATAGTTGAGACTGTGCATTAGACTGACATTTTACC
The DNA here is from genome assembly GCA_034359265.1 of Canna indica. NCBI lineage: Eukaryota > Viridiplantae > Streptophyta > Magnoliopsida > Zingiberales > Cannaceae > Canna > Canna indica. The sequence goes on from CP136891.1 coordinate 39,013,312, forward strand.
TGGAATACTTTTGTCAAATATAGCCAACTCATAAACGCCAATTCATTAACACCTTTTTAAAACTAAGCTTGCTATGATTCAAGTGTTCTACTTTACCACTGAAAAACTTATTTTCATTTTCTAGTTTTTCATTCTCATTTTCTAAGTCATTCTTAACATTTTCAAAGGCATGCTTTTCTTCCTTAAGGCTTTCTACCTCTTTCCTTAAGTCATTGCAAGAAAGTAGCAAGTTATCATTTTCTACTTCTAAGGATTTGTTGTCCTTTTTAAGTTCTTTAAATTTATTTCTAATAGCATTAAACTCATCATGCATTTGTTCAAATTCAACTTCTAGTTCTTCTTGTGTAAATTAAAGTTCACCAAAAGTAATTTTACCTCGTTATCATTTGCCATGAGGCAAAGATTTGCCTTCTCTGTTTTGGTGTCCTCCTCACTTGATGAGGATTCACTCTCATCCCATGAAGTCATCATTGTTTTCTTCTTCTTCTTGTACTTATCCTTCTTGTAGGGAGTGGAGGTTGAGGCCATCTTAAGAAGTCGACAATCCTTCTTTAGGTGTCTGGTCTTGTTGCAATTGTAGCAAGTGTAGCCTCTCTTGCCTCTCCTCATGCCACCCCTTATGAAGCTTCTTGCCATCATCGCCATTTCTTCAAGATCATCAAACACTTCTTCAGATGTTGAAGGCTCTTCAACCCGGTGTGATGCTTTTAAAGCAATGGTCTTGCTTTTGGGGGCATCTTCCTCCTTGTGTGCCCTCATGTGGATCTCATGTGTCATTAGAGATCCAATGAGTTTGGTGATTTTCAAGGTAATCAGTTCCTTGGCTTCCGTGACTACAATCACCTTTGGCTCCCAAGCTTTGGGAAGGGATCGAATGAGCTTCCTTACCTTCTCCTCTTCTTTGATGACTTTACCGAGATTGCATAAACCATTAGTGATATTTTGAAAACGTGCATACATTTCATCAATGGTTTCATGCGATTGCATTCTAAACATCTCATAATCATGCATAAGAAGGTTAATCTTAGACTCCTTAACTTGTGAGGTGCCTTCATGTGTAGTCTCTAGGATATTCCAAAGTTCAAAGGCCGACTTACAAGTTGAGATTTTGTTAAACTCATTAATGGATAGGCCACAATATAAAACATTTATGGCCTTGGCATTTGCATTAAAGAGTATAACCTCTTCCGGATTCCATTTATCCATATTCTTAGTAGGTTGCTTATACTCTACTTATATCATTCTCCATACATCCATGCCTAGTGATTAAAGGAAGCTATTCATTCTTATCTTCCAATAGGCATAGTTGTTTCCATCAAAGAGTTGTGGAGTATGAGTAGATGATCCTTAAGCTAGTTGGATTTTGCTAGACACTCTAAGTTGTAGGGTAGATGGTTAAGTCTAATCCTATAACCAAGCTCTGATACCAAATGTCACTACAACATAATTGACCTATAGAGACACAAAATTAGAGATAAATTATATCTTTATTTCTAAATCTTCACATTTAGAGACTAAAAGACACAAAATTTGTTCCTAATTAGCCTCTAAAGATCTATAGAAACAACAATAATAGAGTCACATAATTGATTTGACTCTAAGCTATAGAAACACCATCAATAGAGTCACTTAATTATTCTGACTCTAAAGCTATTTTTAGAGGCTAATTAGGAATAAATTTTGTGTTTATTAGTCTCTAAATGTGAAGATTTATAAATAAAATTTTAATTTATCTCTAATTATGTGTCTCTATAGGTTGGTTGTGTTGTAAACTTTTCAATCCAATCTCGTTTAACAACCAAATTGCTATTCTTTTACAATGGATGCTTAGACAAGTAAATATGACAATTAAACGCAAGTAAAAAAGCAATGCAAACACAATCGTTTATAGTGGTTCGGCCAAACTGCCTACTCCACTACCTTGGCTCCACACCAAGGATTTCTAACCCTAATTCTTTAAAGATCAAGTGTTTCCCTAAGAATACAATGAGGACTCACTTCTCAACCCTTTGAGAAAGTCTCAACATATATTCTTCTAGGCAGAACATAATTCTACAAAGACCCTAAGATGTTTATCTAGCACACCTTATAAGCTATAATGAGAAATATACTTTAAAAACTATAGAAAACAAGAACAAGGGAACAAGAAAGTAAACCAAACTTGTGTGCTCCCTTCTTGCCTTCCAAGCCTTTAACTCCTCAAATCGAATGGTGAAATTTGAAACCGGAGTCGAGTCGAGAAGAACACTTAGAATGGATGACGAATCAACCAAGCTCGGTTGTGGAAATCAACTCATGAAGGCTTTTAGAACACTCTTGAAGGCTTAATCAAATAGTGAAGAGGTTTAGGTGAACGGTTATGAGGGGTATTTATAACCCCTCACCAACTAGGTCACCAACGGGCGTTTTTCTGCTCGTTAGCGCCACCCGGTCGGTGGCCAACTGATGGCCGATCGACCGGCCACCGACCAGAGCTCACTGCCCAGTTTCGAGCTCTGCTAGTCGGTGCCCGACTAATGGCCGATCGACCGACCATCGATCGCCTATCGTCCGGAACCTAGAAACTATAGTTCTTTGTTGATTTTTCGCACGATGTTCGTTTCCTAGTTTTGTCTTCGAGTTTTGACTTGGGATTTATTACAATCAAGTTTGGATTGATATCCTAGAGGAATATTACATTAATTTCTATTTCTAATCCTAGGAATCTACGTGATCGCACGTGTATCGTTCCATCAACCTGAACTCAAAACTCCACAAATGTGTTAGTTTCTTGTTTGTTATCATCAAAATAGAGAATGAGACATAGGGGCAACCCTTGGGCCAACAGTGGTGGCGTGATAGCCGATGAGACAGGCTGGTGAAAACCGAGTCATGGTCGTGTAAGAGAACTGAGGCCTAAGGTGGTGGCGTGGTAGCCAACGAGCCAGGATTGTGAAAACCGAGTCCTGGTTGTGTAAGGGCGCTGAGGCCGGAGGTGGTGGCGTGATAGCCAAAGACTACACTCGATGGTTCAGGCCGAGCAAGCCGAGGAGTGTAAGGGAGTACCACGTGCGAGGAGTTGAGTAAGGGCTCTAAGGTTGGAAGTAGTGGCGTGATAGCCAAAGATTGCACTTAGGGGTTCAGGCCGTGCTCGTCGAGGAGCGTAAGGCGGAACCACGTGCGATGAGTTGAGTAGTCCATTTTATAGCGTGTCGGGCTGAGCTGGAGGATGTATTTGGAGCCGAGGACCAGACTCGGTGAAGATCGAGCTCGCGAGTAGCGCGCTTGGGGTTGTTGAGGGCATAGGGAGCCCAGAAAGTCACTGAGGCCGATGAGCTAGACAACTGAAAACCGAATTCTAGCCACTGAATGGAGTGCTGGTCTTTGGGGCCGGAAGTAACAGCTATGAGGGCGAAAAATCTGAGCTCGTGCATGAGGACTCAAACAGGTTTCGAATAATGGGATACTCATTTAAGGTGGCGAGATATGGGAAAGGGAAATTGATGACAAGATACTGCACATCAATTATTTTTGCTTTTGGCTGAGAGTTGAATGTCGTCCTCAGCCATATGGCTCCGCGGACATCAACCCTCTCTCCCGAGAAGCCTACCAAATCTCCCTTGCATGGTGTGAGCGAGACTTCCATTAATTGCATCTTTTCAAAGGTTGAGTAGAAAAGGATGTCGGTCGAGCTCCCTTGGTCGACAAAGACATTTTTGACGATGAAGCTTCCTGCAATCACAGATATTATGATCAGGTCGTGTAGGTTTTGGTTAGTTTCGCAAAAGTCAGATTCATAGAATGATATTATTGTGGTTTTGGGGGCAGGCCGGCGTGGGGAAATGGCACTGTCAACCACCATGATTACCCGAAGAGACCTCTTTCTGGTCGAGCTCGGTTCTCCACCCCCCACAAATCCGTCGGCCATGTAGTCGATGACCCCTGGGGGCTCGTTAGATCGGCTGTTGTAATATCCTAGATATTAATATTAGTTTCCATTTATTATGCGTGTTTGTCAGCCTAGCGGTCTAGTTGAGGTCGAGCCGACTCGACTCATGGTCCGATGCGAGCTTGCGAGCTCGGGTAAGTAAGAATGTGAAATATACAATTTCTTTTCTACAATGATAAATTTACTTAATTATCCTATTGCGTGTGCTTGAGTTATTTTTTTTTCATTATGTTGTTATGATATGCATATGATTGGTGCTTGTGGTAGCATGGGATTGAAATAGGATTAATTAAGTTAAATTGGGTTAGCGGATTCAGGTTCGGCTTGAGGCTGATGCCGGTTTGATAAGGGGTTTAGTGGAGTTAAGGTTGAGGAGGGAGTATAAAAACCCCTCCCCTTGGTTTCAAGCTCCCTATTGGAGCCGCACAAGCCAATTGAAGAAGAGGAGCCTAGTCGCCAAAGCCAAGCCCCTTCTTCTTCTTCCTCTCCTTGGAGCCGGCAGCTTGAGGAGGAGCCACCGCCCCCATCTTTTCCTTGGTGGAGCCGAGCCACAATCTCTTGAAGCCAAATTCGAGGGCCGTCGTCCGGGATTTCTCCTCTAATCAATTTCCCTATTCATGTGAGTGGTTTTACCCTCCTTTTCAGGTTTCTTCGAATTATTGAAGCCGTTCTTGGAGGCTTGGATGTCTTATTTTGTTTTATGTCGATCTCTCGAATTATCGCCGTTCTTTTTGCTTGCCGTGTTTAAGGGGGCCTTAAACCCTCCCCTATGGGGTTCGGCAGCCCTAGGATGACCCCAGGGGTGCTCGGCCAAGGTGGAGACGAGGGTGCTCTCAAGGTGTTCGGTGAAATGCCTAAGTGAGAGATTTTGATGTTCTTGAGATCCATGCCTTAAATTGCTTATCAAATTGAGTTCCTATATGTTCAAGAATGCCTTGTAATTAATCTGTGATTTTTTGGATATAAATTATATTTTTACAAAATTAAGATCTTGATATTGATGTCATGAAGGTTCTTGAAGAAGGGTTCTTGATCATGATGCTTGTTTCTTGTTTAAGGTGTTGTTGGTGCTTGTTAGCCTTGTTTAATAAGTTTGAAATTTGAGAGATTTATCTAAAAATTAGTATTCTGTTTTGATGACAATTAAGGATCTAATTTCTATAAATTTTAGATTTATTTTCATGCTATGCTGAAAATTTAATGTTGCTGGAATTTTATGCTAAGATGATGAATCTGTGTTGTTTTAAAAATGATTGTTGTGGTGTGTGTATTTTTCTGAACATAGTCGTGTAACCTATCATTTCGACCAGAAAATATAGTTTGCAAACATAGGACACACTCTGGAGACCAGATGCAGTTTAGATACATCAGTTTTGGGCACAACGGTAAGCTAAAATAAAATCCTAAAACAAAATCCTAATCTTGGTGATCTAAATTTTAATTGTATAATTAAAATTGAGCAAGGGGTCAGTATAATCTGTTATGAACCAACGAATAAAGTTATACATGAAATAAAATCTCATGGGTTATGACATTACGGGTCTAGGAGTTGGGATCGGGTATTGAAGTGTTGAGATGTTTTCCAATAAGGACACCCCTAAGACACTGTAGGATAGACTTGACTTAGGTCATGTTGCGTCATATCTTTATGAATGGCGGAGAGGCTCGTAAAGGAGCCAGACTTTGGGCTAGGCCCGGGAGGTTGGATGGCTAATTCCCAACCCGTAGAACAAGTTCAGATGGGCAAATCCCGTTTGTTCCCAAGATTCTAAATTTAAAAGGGGTGAGTTCGGATGGGCGAATCCCGATTGTTCCGATTTGGCCTCGTGGAATAAGTTCGGAGGGCCTACCCGATTATTTCCGAGATGCTTTTAAGAAATAAGTTCAGACGGGCAAATTTCGATTATTCCTGTGATATCTTAAAGGGGCAAGTTCGGATGGGCGATTCCCGATTGTTCATTCGCATCTCGTGGAGCAAGTTCGGATGGGCCAATCCCAATTGCTCTCAAGTTTCTTTATATTAGGATAAGCTTAGAGGGCATTCCCGATTATCCTAGTATGTTTTGTTGCCTTAGGGCATGGTAGGCTTAGGCCTGTTGATCTTCATCGTTTGGGTGTTGGCTGCTTTCGGGTAGGTAGTGGCTAGATGGCCTGTTAGCTGGTCAATCCCTTGTGACCTCTCCTGCTTGAGTCAAGAGTTTTGATTTATGCATCATGTCTGTGTTTGGTGTTTTTCGTAGGGGTTGGTAGAACCGCTCATTGAGTTCTTTGAACTCACTCATTGTTGTTTTGTTTTTGTTTTTATTTTGCAGAGCCTGACCAGTGAGGTGGGCTGGAGCACTTGGCGCGGCTGGAGGGCAGAGGAGCCACATGATCTCATAGCAGTCCCAGTTAGGGGTCGTATTCGAGTCTGTAATAGTTTGGTCATGCACTTATGATTTGATGTTTTAGAGTTGTAGTCTCGTGGGGACACTCATGTTTTACTTTAGTTTTTATTTGTTAAAAGAACTATTACTCCTTGGTTTATTTATTTTCGCATTTGAAACTATTTATTAAGAACTTTGATATTTTTGAAACAAAACATGTTTTTAGTTCTTTTTGTTATTAAAAGTTGCTGTTCTTCTTCTATTTTTATGAGTTGGCATGTGCAAGAGTTAGGCTGCAGGGAATAGGCACGTATACCCTGGCTGGTCACGTGACCCTGAGTTTAGGGCATGACAATGTGGTATCAAAGCATGTGGTTCGGTCTGACTACGATCAAGAGATGTTACCGTATAGGGCATTGCTAGCATGTCAGTATACGGTAGAGGTATGTTATGAGATCAATAGACTAAGTCTCTGCAGCTCAGCGCGACTTGTGGTTTTGTTACTTAACGACTTAGGGTGAATTAAATTGTCTAATTTTGATATTTTCTTTCTGGTGACTCTAGATTGATGGAGGCCTTTGATGCCGCAAGGAGCGATAGTGACAACAACTCTACTGAGCGCCGAGGCGGGGGCCAGGGTCGTGGGAGACCACCGCATGCCCGAGAGGATATGGGATAGGATCCCATGGTTGTTCAGTTGCAGGCACGAGCGGTTGAGGTGACTGAGGCTCTTCGCAGGGAGCAGGAGCTGAGGCAGCAGCCACAACCAGTACCGACAGCACTAGCAGCACCAGAGGTGGTCCAACTAGTAGCACCGATGGTTAGAGCCCCCAAAGCACCTTCATATGCAAATTTTGTTACATTCAGGCCATCAGAGTATACAGGGACAGATCAGCGGATGGAGGTCACCAATTTCCTAGGAGATTGCTATGAGTTGTGCAGGGAGCTTCGTTGTTCCTCTGAGACGACCGCTCGACTGATTGGGTTACAGCTGAGAGGTCCAGCTAAGGATTGGCTTCACACTTAGAGGGACCGCAGAGCAGTAGATGTATCACCCCATACCTGGGAAGAGTTTAGAGCTGCTATGGTGGAGAAGTACTTGCTGATGAGCGTCCGGGACAGGTGGGCGAAAGAGTTCGAGTTGCTGCGTCAGACGGACAATATGTCGATGACAGATTATGAGATGGAGTTCACTCGACTCTCGAAGTACCATCCCACCTTGATAGGCACAGAGACTGCCAGGGTCAAGAGGTTTGTTGAGGGGTTGATGACGTAGATCGCTAGATTGATCCATTACACAGAGGACACTTCATTTGTTTGGGTCGTAGATGAGGCGCTCCGAAAGGAGGCACTGGTACCGACAGACATGCATGAAGGCCTCCAGAAGGAAAAGTTTCGGCCCCAGCCTTCGGGGGGTCAGCCAGCTCACTCAGAGGGGACTTTCAGGATAGCATATCCATAGTAGGGCAGAGGTCAAAATAGTTCCAAATGCCACATGGGTTTAGGACCATGGGCGTCATCTGGAGGTTCACAATGGAGACTTGGGCTGCAGTAGTATAACCGATGTCACAGGAAGCACTCGGGGGCTTGCTGGGGACATTCAGAGGTATGTTTCAGCTGTGGGCAGATTGGGCATTATAAGAAGGATTGTCCTAGCAAGGGCAATCAGCAGCCTGATCAGACCAGAGGAAAGGCACCAATATTAGTGGGTTCCGTAGCTCAGATAGGTCAGACTCAAGGAGGAGGCCAGTGAGCTGGTGGTTCAAAGAGGCCCACTGCACTGGTGTTTGCTATGAACCAAGAGGGCGCTGAGGCATCCAGGGCAGTAGTGTCAGGTAATCTTATTATTGGTTCTGCTATTGCATATGTCTTGTTTGATTCGGGTGCTACGCACTCTTTTGTATCTGCTTTATTTGCTGCTAAGTTGGCAGGGGAACCTTATATGCTTGATTTGCCTCTTGTGGTGTGTACGCCTACAGACATTTATGTGATGGCAAAGACAGTCTTTCGGGGCTGTGAGGTTGTCATTTGTGGGCATGTGTTGATAGCCGAATTGACACTCCTGCCGATGTTAGAGCTGGAAGTAATTTTGGTCATGGACTGGTTGGCGGACCATTTTGCCTCAGTGGATTACAGGGCTAAGACTGTGACCTTCAGTAAGCCTGGATTGCCCCAGTTTACCTTCCAGGGTTAGGGAAGGGGAGATTCGTTGATGGCAATTTTAGCTCTCAATGCTCGGAAGCTACTTCTGGGTGGATGCCAGTCCTTCTTGGCCTTTGTGTCTGTGGCAAAGGGAGACGAAGGTGTGGCTAGGGACATCAGGGGAACGCCTGTGTTATGCGGGTTCTCAGATGAACACCCAGAGGAGTTGCCATGGTTGCCTCCAAAGAGGGAGATCGAATTTTGTATTGATTTGCAGCCAGGGGTGAAGCCGATCTCCATTCCACTGTATCGGATGACACCAGCTGAGTTGAGGGAGTTGAAGTCCTAGTTGCAAGAGCTGCTTGAGTTGGGCTTCATTCGCCCAAGTATTTCACCTTGGGGTGCTCCAGTGCTCTTTGTGAAAGATAAAGATGGGTCCATGCGGATGTGCATTGATTACCGGCAGCTTAATAAGGTAACGATGAAGAATCAGTACCCGCTGCCCAGGATTGATGATTTATTTGATCAGCTTCAGAGGGCTCAATGGTTTTCTAAGGTTGACCTATGGTCAGGGTACCATCTGTTGAGGATCCAAGATAGTGATGTCCCTAAGACTACTTTCAGGTCGAGGTATGGACACTTTGAGTTCCTTGTGATGTTCTTCGGGCTAACTAATGCACCTGCAGCATTTATGGACTTGATGAACCAAGTGTTCAGGGAATACTTGGATAAATTTGTGATAGTGTTCATTGATGACATCTTGATATATTCCAAGAGTAGGGAGGAGCATGTTGAGCATTTGAGGGTAGTTCTAGAGACTCTCCGGGAGCACAGATTGTATGCCAAATTCTCAAGTTCGAGTTCTGGCTGGAGAGTGTGGGGTTCCTTGGCCATGTGATGTCCAGGGAAGGAGTAAAGGTGGACCCCGCAAAGATAGAACCAGTTCAGAATTGGAAGAGGCCGTCTAATGTCATTGAGAAATTTATGGAGAATTTCTCCAGGATTGCAGCGTGATTGACCCGCCTGACCCATAAGAAAGTCAAGTTCGAATGGGATAATAAGTGCGAGGAGAACTTTCTAAAGCTCAAGGACCGCTTGACGTAGGTACTAGTTCTAGCAATACCCTCGGGCTCGGGATGATTTGTTGTTTACTGTGATGCCTCCCGAGTCGGCTTGGGTTGTGTGTTGATGCAAAATGGCAGGGTGATAGCTTATGCCTCCAGGCAGTTGAAGGTTCACGAGAAGAATTACTCGACTCATGATCTTGAGCTGGCAGTAGTGGTGTTCGCATTGAAGCTGTGGCGTCACTACCTTTATGGAGAGGCTTGTGAGATATACACTGATCATAAGAGCCTCCAATATCTGCTCACCCAGAAGGAATTGAACCTGAGGTAGAGAAGATGACTTGAGCTTTTGAAGGACTATGACTGCACGATCATGTACCATCCGGGGAAGGCTAACGTGGTAGCCGATGCTTTGAGTAGGAAGTCTATGGGCAGTCACATGCATGTGGCAGTCAGGAGGAGGCCGTTGGCTCAAGATTTGGCCTTATGTTTGGATGGCGGGGCAGTCTTGTCAGTATCAGCTTCTGGTGCACTAATGGCTCATCTGAGGGTGCAGTCCATGTTGGTTAACATGTTGCGGGCAGCATAGGAGGAGGATGCTTTTTGTGCCCTCACTAAGGATCTGGCCAGGAGGGGCGATGCCGATAATGGGTTCGGTGTGGACTCAGAGGGCGTCCTGAGGTTTAAGAACATGATAGTGGTGCCAGATATGGCTGAGGTTCGCAGGCAGGTGTTAGAGATGGCTCATCGGTCCACATACACTATGCATCCGAGAGCCACGAAGATGTATCATGATCTAAGGTAGAATTATTGGTGGAAAAGAATGGAAAGAGAGGTGGCCAAGTTCGTATCTAAATGCCTGGTGTGTCAGCAGGTTAAGGCAGAGCATTTGAAGTCGGCAGGGTTGCTCCATAACCTAGAAGTGCTAGAATAGAAATGGGAGAAGATAACCAAGGATTTTGTGACAGGGTTGCCAAAGTCTAGGATGGGCAATGATTCTATCTGGGTAGTGGTGGATCGCCTAACCAAGACGTCGCATTTTATACCAGTCAGGATGACCTTTTCAGCCGAGCAGTATGCGAGGTTGTTCTTGGATCGGATCGTCGCTTACCATGGTGTTCCTGTTATGATCATCTCAGATCAGGGTACTCAGTTCATAACTCGATTCTGGCAGTATTTCTAGGAGGTATTGAGGACTCAGGTTTGGTTCAGCACTGTATTTCACCCTCAGACAGATGGTTAGTCAGAGTAGACTATTCAGAGGTTGAGGATATGCTGAGAGCATGTGTCCTAGATTTGGAGGGCAGTCAGGAGAGGCACTTACCTCTGATTGAGTTTGCCTACAATAATAGCTATCACAGCAGCATCGAGATGACCCCATTTGAGGCATTGTATGGGCAGAGATGCAGGTCGCCTGTAGGTTGGTTTGAGGCAGAAGATTCTCTTATGAGGGGACCTGACCTGTTGGAGGAGGCAGTAGAAAAGGTGAAACTAATCAAAGAAAGACTATTGGTAGCTCAGAGTCGTCAGAAGGTGTATGTTGTTGGAAATGCCAGGGAGGTGGACTTTGTTGAGGGGGACATGGTGTTTCTCAAAGTGTCCCCTATGAAAGGGGTGGTGAGATTTGGTAAGAAAGAAAATCTAAGCTCTAGGTTCATTGGGCTGTTTCCTATTCTCAAGCGCAGGAGAGCTGTGGCCTATGAGTTGGCCTTATCTCCTAGTATGGACCGGGTGTATCTAGTGTTCCATGTATCTATGCTAAAGAAGTACAATCGGGATGAATCCCATGTGATTGAGCCTACCGCAGTGGAGGTGGATTCATCAGTCTCATATGAGGGAGCGTTATCCTTCGTTATTTGTCAATCAGGTGAGTCTTTATGTTTCTTTAGCTGAAATTCGAAGACGAATTTTCTTTAAGGATGGAGGATTGTAATATCCTAGAAATTAATATTAGTTTCCATTTATTGTGCGTGTTTGTTAGCCTAGCGGGCTAGTTCAGGTCGAGCCGACTCGACTCATGGTCTGGTGCGAGCTTGCGAGCTCGGGTAAGTAAGAATGTGAAATATGCAATTTTTTTTCTGCAATGATAAATTTATTTAATTATCCTATTGCGTGTGGTTGAGTTATTTTTTTTTCATTATGTTGTTATGATATGCATATGATTGGTGCTTGTGGTTGCATGGGATTGGAATAGGATTAATTAAGTTAAATCGGGTTAGCGGATTCGGATTCAGCTTGAGGCGGATGCGGGTTTGATAAGAGGTTTAGTGGAGTTAGGATTGAGGAGGGAGTATAAAACCCCCTCCTCTTGGCTTGCGGCTCCCTATTGGAGCTACATAAGCCAATTGAAGAAGAGGAGCCGCCAGCCAGCCGCCCCTCTTCTCTCTCCTCTTGGAGCCGTTGAACCTAGCCGCCAAAGCCAAGCCCCTTCTTCTTCTTCCTCTTCCTCTCCCTTGGAAGCCAAGCCTGTTGGCTTTAGGTTTTCAACCTTAGCCTTAATCTCGGTTTTGATGGTTCTGATGATAACAAACATGGGACTAATGATTTCATTGAGAATATGTTTCAGGTTCCATATCAATTAGCGTTCGATGCCCTCGATCGAAAAAATTGGAGAAATCGGAAATCGAAAATCAGAAGGACATTGATCGTCGCGCTCAGGTTCGTCGCGGAAGTTTATCGAAGATCGACGAGTGCACCAAAGTCGCTTGGATGAGTCCAAAGATCAAGTCAAAAGCTCTCCAAGATGATGCTCATTGAAAGCCGAAACCGGAAACCAAACGCAGAAATAGGCTAAAAATGCAACTTCAGCCTATGTTCGGTCGACCAGGTGGTCGACCGAATAGGGTAAGAAAGAAAGGCCCAGACATTTTGATCGATCGAACACTGCCGAAAAATGGCAGTGGACACTTCGGTCGATCAGTTGATCGACCGACAGTGGTTGGTTTTGTGCAGTAGGCTTGGCGGTCGACCGGCCGGTCGATCGACCTGCTAAAAGCTGAAGACGCGAGATCCTATCGGTCGATCGACGGGTCGACGGAAGGTCGAGGATGAATAGTCGCGTCTGGGCGGTCGACCCGTCGGTCGACTGACCACAGAGAAAATAGAAGCGGTCGAAAGACCGGTCGACCGACCATTCAATCGGCGGCCTGTAACGGATAGTTTTCTATCCGTTGAACAGCCGTTTCTTCACGAGGGTATAAATACACCCTCATATATTTCATTTTTTTTCCTTCCTTGATTTTTACAGAATTTATTGAGCCATTAAAAGGAAGATTTGAGCCTTCCAATGATTGATCAAGCGTGCTCTGCTATTTCCGCGAACACCTTCTCAAGCACCAGCTAGTGCCTCAACTCGAGTGATTGATTCAAGCTCTACCCCTTGACGAGTTGAAGGATTGAAGGATTGCAAAAGAGCTTTCTCTATTGGTTTCATTCTTTAGCTCTTTTCAATTGTATTTTAACTGTTATTTAAACTGAGTTTAATTTGTGCATCTGTAGAAGACCGGGTGTTTGGTCTTCTGTGTGAAGTGGTATCCTTGGCGTAGAAGGAGTAAAGCCACTTGTGTAAACTTAGTGTTTACTAGGATTAGTTTAGTTGTCCCTTAGGGTTGAGGTGGAAGAAGACTCTCGATAAGAAGGCGGTGGCTTCCAGGTGTGGAAGTGCCTTAGGTCGAGAGTGCGTCCCTTAGAGTGTGGAAGTGCCTTATGTCAAGGTGCCTTAGATCCCGATTGCTCCCGAGTTTCTTTATATTAGGATAAGTTTGGAGGGCCTTCCAGATTATTCTAGTATGTTTTATTGCCTTAGGATATGGTAGGCTTAGGCCTGTTGATTTTCACCGTTTGGGTGTTGGCTACCCATCGGGCAAGTAGTGGCCAGATGGCCTATTAGCTAGTGACTCCCTTGTGACCTCTCCTGCTTGAGTCAGAAGTTTTGCTTTATGCATTATGTTTGTGTTTGGTGTTTTTCATGGGGTTTGGTAAAACCACTCACTGAGTTATTTGAACTCACCCGTTGTCGTTTTGTTTTTATTTTTGTTTTGCAAAGCCTAACCGATGAGGTGGGCTGGAGCACTTGGCGCGGCTGGAGGGCAGATGAGCCACATGATCTCATAGTAGTCCCAATTAGGGGTTATAGTCGAGTTTGTAGTAGTTTGGTCATGCACTTATGATTTGATATTTTAGAGTTGTAGTCCCGTTGGGACATTCATATTTTACTTCAGTTTTTTTTAATAAAAGAACTGTTACTCTTTTGTTCATTTATTTCCGCATTTGAAACTATTTATTAAGAACTTTGATGTTTTTGAAACAAAACATATTTTAGTTCTTTTTGTTATTAAAAGCTATTGTTCTTCTGCTATATTTATGACTTGGCATGTGCATGAGTTAGGCTGCGGGGTATAGGCACGTATACCCTGGTCGGTCACATGACCCTTAGTTTGGGGCGTGATAGTTGTTCTCCCTATGGGAATTCGGAGGTGTTTGGCTTCGTCATCGAGGGTCGCAGCTTCTGCTCCGACCCCTCTCTTTCTTGTGATGGACATACTTGTCTAGGTGTCTTGCACGGTCTAAATCTTCGAGTTGATCTCCGAGCAATACACAGTCCTCAGTGGTGTATCCATAAGTATCATGGAATGCACATTTCTTTCTCATGTCGGCGTTAGGCGACAGGTTTTACTTTCCTGCGTTAGCGAGATATTTGATAAGCTTCAGATGCTCAAGGCGATCTGGTCAACGAAGAGTCCGGGGCTTTAGCCCGAGCTAGATAGAGAAGAGCTCGATTTGTGGGGACAATGAGTTCGTGCCGCTAGAGACGGCAGGGGTGGATGGTGCATCAATAGGAGTTCAATGGCCAGATTCGGTCTTATGCCTTCATCCCAGCAATCAATCATTTTTGCCTGAGGGGGTGGATCCTTGGGAACACATTCAACTTTTGATAGGTAAGTGGATGGAGTCTATGTCAAGAGATTATGAGGTGCATTCTCAAGAGTTTGAGGCTTTAGGGTTCAAGATAATTGAAATGGAAAAGGCCTTGGTGGCGAAGGGTGATGAGGTTGCGAACTTGAGTGTCTCTGTTTTTGAGTCTGCTTCTCGAATAGCAGAAGTGGAGAGGAAGTCCATAATGGAATTGCAAATATTCTACCTTTACCTATCCGTAGATGTGGCGGGGGATCCCGTCTGAAGATCGAAGTTGAGGAAGCCATGGCCGAGATTGGGAGGTGTAACATGGTCAGGCAAAACCTTGAGGGGGAGGTGAAATGCCTTCGGGACCATGCTCTCACCATGTACATGGAGGTTTCGGAAGGGCGACATAACAAGCTAAGCTCCTTGCTCCCGGTGTTGACCTTTCTAGGATGGATTTCCTCAAGGAAGCCAAGGATGGTGCTCTGGTGAACCCTGAAGCTAAAGAGGATTTTTCTTGGTCCATTGGAGAAAAACCTTCGACCGCGACTCCAGGTCAATGTTCTTTTTCTCCACGGGGAGATGTTGTTCTGGGGAGGGATGCTCCTGTCGAGTGCATCAAGGCTGGCGTAGTTTCTCCTCAATAGTTATTTTAAGCTCTTTGTTTGTATGTACTGGTTTCGAGGACGTTCTTGGGTGAATTATTCCCCTCTTTTGTTTAACAGTTGCCCTTTCGTGGTTCTTTTTGTTTGACAATTGCCCCTTCATGGGCTCTTTTGTTTTGCAATATGCTCTGGTCGATTATGTGGTTTTTGTTGACCTAAGGTTTTCAACCTTGATCTTAATCTCGATTTTGATGATAACAAATATGGAACTAATAATCTCATGGAGAATTATTTTCAGGTTCCATATCGGTTAGCGCACGACGTCCTGAATCAAAAAAATCGGAGAAATCAAATGCAAAGTATCAACTTATTTGAAATATCAATCTTTTCGATACTTTGATCTTTCTTCGGAAACTTCAAATGAAAGTTTATGTATACCATTTTAATTATGTTTCTAATATCATTCACACCATTGATTGAGTAAAATCATTTCTATGAATGATTTCGAATTCTTGAATGATAGCTGGAAATATCTAGTGTTTTCATTAAAATCAATATAGGATGAAAAATGGTCTTTGAAAGTTCTCTTGAGTTCAAACTTTATTCATGTATTTCAAATGACCATTCAATATTTGGTATCAAAAATTTTCATCCAAAAATTGGTACCAAAGTTTTTCATCAAAAATATGATTTTGTATAAACTTAAAAGTGTGATTTTTGAAATCTTGAAGTATAGGTTGACCTAAGTCAACAAAGTGAATTAAAAATATCATCTTAAGCTCAAACTTGATTCATAGACTTATATTATCTCTTGTTAGATGTCCAAATGCCTAAGTTTAAGAAAACATTGCAAAACTTGAGACTTAGCATTTTCATGTCCTTCTACAAGCGCACAAGCTCTGCTTCTCAACTCGGGTGTTGATTCAAGCTCTACTATTTGACGAGTTGAAGGATTGAAGGATTGGAAAAGAGCACGAATTCTTAGTTTATTTTAAGCTCTTTTCAATTATATTTTAACTGTTATTTAAATTGTTTGATTTGTGAGTTTGTAGAAGACCTACTGTTAGGTCTTGAAATTAGTGGTAGCCTTGGTGTTTGAGATTTAAATCCACCGGTGTAATTAAACGTAGTTGTTGCTAAGATTAGTTTAATTATCTCTTAGGGTTGAGGTGGAAGATGACTCTCGATAAGAAGGCATGCAGTGACTTTCGGGTGTGGAAGTGCCTTAGGTCGAGAGTGCGTCTCTTCGGTGAAAAGTCCTCGTGTGTAAGGGAAACGTAAATTAATCTAGTAAAACTAGTTTGGAAATCCTAAGCGGGGTGCTTAGGTAGTGGAGTAGGCATTGGGGCCGAACCACTATAAATTCTGTGTTTGCATTGATTGATTGTGGTGCTTAATTGTTTTATCATTTATAAGCTTTCACATCTAATCATCAAATTAAATATTACCTAAATAATCTAAATAAACGATTAAAAATGGATTTAGGCTAATTGAATTAGTAAACACACTATTCACCCCCCCTCTAGTGTCGCCATTTCGCCTACATTTGGTATCAGAGCGGGTTCGTAGCTTGAGATTTTACCATCTCTTCTACGTCTTGTCTCGATCTTGAAATGACTCTAGAGTCGGTAGCGTCTACACCTCCTAGGTTTGGTGCCTCTAACTTTGGTCTATGGAAATTTAGGATGTACATATTTCTAAAGACTCAAGGTTTTGACATCTTTAACATGTTACATTGGGAATTCATTGAACCTAAGGATGATATGCATGCTTGGAGTGAAATGGATAAGAAAATGTTTAAGTATAATAGAGATGTCATGAATTACATACTTAGCACATTACCAAATGGCATCCTAGATAAAGTCATGCATTGTTCTTCGGCTTATGATTTATGGGCTAATTTAAACGTTTTATACGATTATGCGAAAACCGAAGAGATTGACACTTTTGGTGAATGTGGTGATGACAATGGTCACTCACCTATTACTAATCTTGGTTTTGATACTCATAGCTCTTCTAGTCAAAGGAGTAGCTCTAAGAGCCGAAAAAGGAAAGTAGTGTGTCATGTATGCAAGGAAAAAGGGCATGTGAAAAAGAATTGCCCCACAGTGAAAAACAAGGTAAAGAAGAGGTCAAAAGCTTCCACATCCACCTCTCACTCAAGTGAAGCACCCTCTAGCAATGACTATGAAGCTACTTCAAAAGTTTGCCTCATAAGTACCAAAGATGAGGTACATTCTTCTCCTTCTAGTCATAATAATAATAATGTTAGTACTAGCTCTTCTAGTTCATTCAATATGCCATATGAAGAACTAATTGATGAATGTCAAAAAATATATGTCTTGCTTGTTAGAAAAGATAACGAAAATAAAAGATTGAAAAAGGAAAATGTGATGCTTAATTGTCATTTGCATGAATCCAAACTAAAAAATGAAAAATTGAGATCTAGGTCATTTGATTCATGCCATGATAATGTAGAACTTGAGCTTAAGGACTTGAAGCTCAAAAATAATAATTTAGAAAAAGAGAATTGCATGTTAAAATTTCAATTACATACATTACATAAATCCATGAATGAAATGAAAAGTGAGATTACTTTCTTGAATAAGAAAGTAAATGAATTAAAAAATGCTTCATTTCCTAAGAACACTAGAATGAAAAATATTTATGTAAAAAATGCAAATGTTCATCATCATTCTCATGCTAAGCATTCTACCATCAAACCTCATGTTCAAAATAAAAATATTTCATCTAAGAATGCTCATATTCATCATGTCTCACATATCAAGCATTCAAATGATAGATCTAATGTCCATAGCATAAACAAAAAGAAAATCAATGGGCATTGTTTTTATTGTGGTATTTTTGGCCATGCTATTGTTGATTGTGCATTCAAGAAAAATCTAAGTGTAGTTAAGACACTTTGGATTCCAAGGCCAACTCACCCCAAGGACTCACAACAATTTGGGTATCAAAAGTCTCATCTTCTCTTGTAGGGGGAGCTACTACACAAGGATAAAGAGAAGTGAAGAGTTGAAGTTGACCTTGGATATAAATGAGAAATCTCCAAGAGGTTGCAACTACGAATCATCATGATGCCTTCTTTGGTGTGTTCTATTTAAGTTAGAGTGTTGATATATGCTTAATTTGAGTTGTTTTTCCTGCTCTTACTAAAGAGTTCTTTCAAAAATGATTTTTAATTTGTTGATCTTCGGTCTCTTCGGAGACCCCGGTGGCCTGTAATGGGCCTAAGCGACCTTGAGGTTTTAAATCGTAGGCTAATTGTGGCCTTTCGGTTTTCAACCAATAGGAAGGGTTGGAGATCTTATTTTTCAAAATTTCATATTTTGATATCTCTTGATTGATTTTGTTATCATGAATGATTTATTTGAAAATGAATCCATGCTATTTAGTGAAGTTGAATTTGATAAATGATACTTGATTTTTCTCTTCACTATTATATTTAGTAGATTTGGTTTCATTTTCAACTTATAAAGTATACTCGCAAGTTATAAATATTTTAGGAAGGCTAATTAGGAAGAAAAGAATTAGTTTGGCTAAATTATCATGAATATGGTATAACTTTGATAAATTCAAAATCTTAGTGTTATACCTCAATGTTTAAGCTTAAACTATGTCTCTATACTCATGATTAGATTTGCATGTTAAATCCTTAAATTTTCATGAGTAGGTAGAATCTTAGTACTTAGGCAAATTTAATTAAATGAAACTTGCTCTAGGTTAATACTTACTATTAGAGACATTCCTCTAAGTCCAAATTAGTTTAACATGATAAGGGATCTTATTTCTGAAATGTTTCACATCCTAAGATCTCCTTAGATTCATTTTGATATCATGATATCCACCTTAAAATGAATCTTTACTATCTAGCATAGGTTAAAATTTTTAAATGAAACATTGCATTGACCTTTAATATTTAGTATGTTAGCTTGCTAGTAGCGTCAATTTCATTGTCTACTAATGAAGTCTACTTGCAAGTTGTGAATGTTAATAAAAGGATATGCTATTTAAAAGAAAATGAAAAGTTGGGCAAATTTTTAAGAAAAATGTATGAATTTGATTTTGCAAAAAATTTAGTATAATTCTTGAATTTTCATATTTAATGATGTCTCTATATACTTATGATTGATTATGCATGATAAATATTTGAATTTTCATGAGTAGGAAAAATCTTGATAACTTAACTCATTTCATAATATCTTGATATTTGTGAAATTGAACTAGGTTAAAATTCTTCTTTAGAGACTTCATGTTAAGGTAAAAATGAAATGAACATGTTTAGATACACACATGACATCAGTCTAAATATTTAAAACTTGAAAATTCATGTCTAGATGAACAAATACAATTGGTATCTCACTTTAGATGACTTAAGTTTGAGAAGGTTTGACCCAAGTAAACAAATCGACTTGGTCACTTCATTTTAAGTCCAAATCTCATAAACATGTTTAGAAATGATGACATGTTTCCATGCATTTAGAATGAAAATTTCATATGGATATGGATAAAATAACATAGAGGTCAATTCATGCTTACCTTTTTGAACCAAGTTGACCCAAGTCAACCAATTGACTTAGTGGTCTCATTTATGATTCATATTTGAGAAACATGTTTAGATTCACTCATATTAGGTATCCATATGTTTAAATTTGAAAAATCATGAGTAAATATTAAGATTGAAACTTAACAAGTCTCATAAAAACTAGTTTAGTTTTGAATGAAACCATGCTAGGTTGATATCTTGACTTAAGGATATAATTTTTATCTCAAACTTGACATATATTTTTTACATGACCATCATGTGGTGTCATGAAGGTTTGAATAAAAATTGAACAAGTTTTAAGACTGAAAATTACATAAATACAATTTCAATCTACAATTGGTACAAATTTCAGTTATTTATAGAAAAATATATAAATTTAATTTTGAGATGATTCTTGAAACTGCACACTCAGTGGCAAATCTAGTTTTATCAGTAAAGATTTCAAAATATTTCATCAAGAATCTAATTTATAATGGAATTTTGAAGTTGGCTTTACAAATGCAAAGTATCAATTTATTTGAAATATCAAACTTTTCGATACTTTGATCTTTCTTCGGAAACTTCAAATGAAAGTTTATGTATACCATTTTAATTATGTTTCTAATATTATTCACACCATTGATTGAGTAAAATCATTTCTAGGAATGATTTTGATTTCTTGAATGATAGCTAGAAATATCTAGTGTTTTCATTAAAATCAATATAGGATGAAAAATGGTCTTTGAAAGTTCTCTTGAGTGCAAACTTTATTCATGTATTTTAAATGACCATTCAATATTTGGTATCAAAAAATTTCATCCAAAAATTAGTACCAAAGTTTTTCATCAAAAATATGATTTTATATAGATTTAAAAGTGTGATTTTTGAAATCTTGAAGTATAGGTTGACCTAAGTCAACAAAGTGAATTAAAAATTTCATCTTAAGCTCAAACTTGATTCATAGACTTATATTATCTCTTGTTAGATGTCCAAATGCCTAAGTTTAAGAAAACATGAGTAGATAGCAAAACTTGAGACTTAGCATTTTCATGTCCTTCATGCTTATTTTAAATGAAAATATGATAAGTTCATATTTGGATTAAATGACATTAGTTTCACTTCAAACTTGATATACATGATTTAAAATTACAATATCTTTATATTTTGAAAATTTGAATGGAATCTAAAAATATCACGAAGAAGAAACAATATTCATTTTGAGAGCATACATGATTTAGCTTTGAATTGTCTCTATTTTTTTTCATGTATGATTTTGTATCATATCAAATTACTTGTTTTCCATCCATTTGGTTGTGATTTTCATGTTTCATGAAAAATACTCCTTAGAGTCTCAACTAAAAAATAATTGTGTTTCATCCCTTTGATTAGATTGACTTTTCTTGCCCTTTTTGATTGATGTCAAAAGGGAAAGAAATGTAAAGTCAAAAGGGGGAGAAATGTATAGTTAAAATGAGGACAAAAGTATAGGTAAAGGGGAGGAAAATATAGGAAATTCATGCATATAGATAGTGAGAGTTTACTCTCATAGATATGCATGTTGATAGGGGGAGAAATCCCTAAGTTGATATCCTATATGCTTTAATGATTATATTTTCTTAAGGATGTTTGTCATCATCAAAAAGGGGGAGATTGTTGGCTTTAGGTTTTCAACCTTGGCTTTAATCTCGGTTTTGATGATAACAAATATGGGACTAATGATTTCATTGAGAATATCTCTGATGTCCTCGATCGGAGAAATCGGAGAAATCGGAAAATCGGAAGGACATTGATCATCGCGCTCGGATTCGTCGCGGAAGTTTCTCGAAGATTGACGAGTGCACCAAAGATGCATTGGACGAGTTCAAAGATCACATGGAAAGCTCTCCAAGATGATGCTCGTTGAAAGCCGAAACCCGAAAATGAAGCGCGAAAGAAATCGACTGAAAAATACAACTCAGCCTAAGTTCGGTCGATTGGGCGGTCGACCGAATAGGGTAAAGTAAAGGGCACCAGCGATTTTGGTCGACCGGTCGATCGACCGACTAGTGCCGAAAAGGGGCAGTAGCTACGTCGGTTGACCGGGCGATCGACCGATCGAAGCCCAAATTGGGCAGTAGCTTGGGCGGTCGACCAGTCGATCGACCGACCTGCGTTTACTAAAGACGCAAGATCGCGTCGGTCGACCGACGGGTCGACCGAAGGTCGGGATCGAAGATCTTGCGTCCTGATGGGTCGACCGACCATAGAGAAAAAGTGGTGGTCGAATGAGCGATCGATCGGTCTATCGACCGACCAACCGACCGGCGGCCTGCAACGGATAGAAAACTATACGTTGAGTTATCGTTTCTTCAGAAGACTATAAATATACCCTTGTATGATTCATTTAATCACCTTCCTTCACTCATACAGATTTTTTTGAGCATTTAAAAGGAGATTAAAGCCTTCAAAGAGATTGTTTTGGAGCGCGCGCTGATTTCTGTCGAGTTCTTCTACAAGCGCACAAGCTCTGCTTCTCAACTCGGGTGTTGATTCAAGCTCTACTATTTGACGAGTTGAAGGATTGAAGGATTGGAAAAGAGCACGAATTCTTAGTTTATTTTAAACTCTTTTCAATTATATTTTAACTGTTATTTAAATTGTTTGATTTGTGAGTTTGTAGAAGACCTACTGTTAGGTCTTGAAATTAGTGGTAGCCTTGGTGTTTGAGATTTAAATCCATCGGTGTAATTAAACGTAGTTGTTGCTAAGATTAGTTTAGTTGTCCCTTAGGGTTGAGGTGGAAGATGATTCTCGAAAAGAAGGCGGTGACTTCCGGGTGTGAAAGTGTCTTAGGTCGAGAGTGTGTCTCTTCGGTGAAAAGTCCTCGTGTGTGAGTGAAACGTAAATTAATCTAGTAAAACTAGTTTGAAAATCCTAAGCGGGGGGTGCTTAGGTAGTGGAGTAGGCATGAGGCCGAACCACTATAAATTCTGTGTTTGCATTGATTTATTGTTGTGCTTAATTTCTTTATCATTTATAAGCTTCTGCATCTAATCGTCAAATTGCATATTGTCTAAATAATCTAAGTAAATGATTAAAAATATATTTAAGCTAATTGAATTAGTAAACATATTATTCATCTCCCTCTAGTGTTATTTCATCTAACAATATACGAGGAAAATAAAATATAAGAACTGAAATAAGACAAAAAGTGAGAAAGGATTGAATAAGTTTTTTTTTTCTGATATAACATCATATACAATATTAGTTTTATCATTCTCTAATATATCCCGTCAATCAAATGATAAATTAAAATCCTCATCGTAATTATCTTTCTTTATACGACATTTATTTTTACTAAATATGATTAAAAGGAATATATTTTATTTATCGAATGATCAGTCAAGCAAACTTGTATTTAAGTCGACTGACCATTGATAAACATTTTTTCCAAAATTCGTCCTTCATTATTACTAGCTGGGTGATTATCTTTATCATGTGTGTGTTTGATCACTGTTCCCCTCTCTATCATACCTGATGTTAGACATTGAGTTGATGAGTTCTCAATCATAGTATGATATCCGTGAAGCTTTTCAACTAAAAGTTTAGTCAGGAAAATTTGATGTAATTTTTTATCACCAAATTTTATTCACCTCTATTTTATTTTTTAAATCCGAATCTTAAACAAAGAGGAATTTAAAACCCTTATTCGGCTCTTAATGTATTTTTCTGGAAGAGTGCATGTTTGCATTTCAAATTTCACTCGTGACAATTCAATAAAGTAAACATATTCTTGCAACATCGGTTGAATTGTTCACTACAGACAAGGAATAATTCCACACCACATCAGTACTTAGTGATAGTGTTAAAAAATTCCGGCAGACCGGCCTCAATTTTACAGACTTAAAGTCGATTCTGTCCGGATCAAGTCAAATCAATCAACACGAGTCAACAAATTTACAGTGGAAGAGATAAAATTGGGTGAGCTAACATCTGGTACGACAAGAACACAAAGAAAGGGCCAAGAAAGTTCTGGCACAAAACTTGCCTAAAACATTGAATTGGACAAGTCGTTTTTCCATCCGGCTTTTGGCAGATCCAATTTGTACAGACTTAAAGTAGATTCCGAAGTAAAAATGGAGGAAAATTTGGGTGCTCTAGAATCCAGATCCAGCTACGAACTACCTTGACTTTTAAGGAAACAATAACCAGAAGGCTACATCTCCATGAATGAAGTGACCCACGGCACGTCCTGC
The DNA here is from genome assembly GCA_034359265.1 of Canna indica. Classification (NCBI taxonomy): domain Eukaryota; kingdom Viridiplantae; phylum Streptophyta; class Magnoliopsida; order Zingiberales; family Cannaceae; genus Canna; species Canna indica. Next base: position 39,037,094 of record CP136891.1, read on the forward strand.
TGCCCGGTATTTATTTATTCAGCAATAAATAAGCCTCGTTGGGGCCCGGGGGGGGCGTCCTATCCATTCTTCCCTGTTTTCGGAATTGAGGAAACGTTTTTTAAAAATTGTAATTTGTCTACCTGTAAAAAGTTTTGAAAGATGCGTGAGGCTTTGAAATCCCACGTGGCATTAAACAAGAGCCGCCAAAGGAGACGTCAATCTACAACCATTGGAGATGTCTAAGTCTAAAAATATTGTTTTATAAAAAATTACACAACAAATATTTTTAATAAAAAATTTAAAAAAAATTTGGTTAACAAGAAGTTAATCTACAGGACTACAAAATATTTGATTTATACGAGTACATACTTCCTAAAAAATACACCTCAAATAATCAATATAACATTCTTCTTATAAACTATTCGAAACCATGTATTAGGTATATATATATATATATAATTTATTTATTTTTTAAATATAAAATTATGATTAAAAAATAACTTAAATTAAATTATAGAGAAAATAAAAATAACTTTACCCGTTGAAAATTGACGCGGAATTTTAAAATTAGATTTTAAATTTGAAATTTATAAATTATTAAATTAAAATTATATTTTAATTTTGTGAAATGCATGAGAAAATGAAAATAGATTAGTTGTGGAAATAGAGAAAATAAAAGTAATCTTACCCGTTGAAAATTGACGCAAGATTTTGAAATTAAATTTTGAGTTTGAAATTCTAATTAAGTGTAAACTATTGATTAATAGAAAAATATTAACATAATTGGAATACAGAAGAATGAAAATAAAATTACACGTAGTTGATAATCTTACTCATGAGAATTTGAGATAGGATTTTCAAATTGGATTTGAACGTCAAATTTCAAAAATAAAATAAATAGTCCAAACGTGTAAATTTGCCGACAACACAATCAAGAAAAAAAAAATGAAATAAATAGAAAAGGCACGTTAATTACCTCTCCTTAAAAGTGCTTTTGTTATGCTACGAAGTTTCTAAATTTTTACGAGCTACAAAGTCTTTACTTTGTGGAAAATCGTGTCAAAAGTCCATAAATCGATATATTATATTTAAAAATTGTAGTTACCAATATTACATTGCAATATCTTCATAATTCCTGGAGCTCAAATCATAACATTTTGACATAAATTAACCCAAAACATATGAATGATTCTAAAATGCAAAGGGCATGTTTGGTACCCTATATAAGCATCCTGTATAGTATTAGGATAATACTATACAGTATTTGGGAAGAGTATTAACTAATATCTATACTAAAAATAGTACCTCAAAAGCGGGCTATAATGTGTATTAGTAATACACTCTCAAAGCTCTTTATTAGCATACACTAGAACTTTCAATATTTTGGATACTCATTTTACCTTCGGGCAAAAATTTAAAAATATATAAAAAATATTATAAAAATAATTTTAATTTATGAAATATTTTTAATGATAAAATGAATTATATAATTTTTTATATTATATTATATTATATTATATTATATTACATTATATAATATATAATATAATATTATATATTATATATTATATTATATTATTATAATATATTACATATTATATTATATTATAATATATTACATATTATATTATATTATATTATATTATATTATATTATATTATATTATATTATATTATATATGTTAGTCAATACATACTAGTACTATACAGGCTAGTACATGTGTGCACCAAATACTGTATAATAATAGTACAATACATGCTAGTACTATAAGGTTAGTCAATACAGACTAGTACTATATAAGCTAGTACTATACAGTGTACCAAACGAGCCCAAAGTATATAAGAAAATTGTAAAAATAATCAAATTATATATATCATTTACCTATATTTGGTCAAATAATTTCTGAAGCAAGTATGTGATTTGTGTAAAAAAAAAGATATTTCTTGTGAAAAAATACTGTTTGGGAGGGCACCACACTATACGCGCCCTTCCACAAAACTGACCACCACCCTCCATATTTATAATATTCCTTATTTCTTCGTGTTTGAAATTTTTAAATTAAAATAAACTTTAAAATTTCATTTACAAAAGTAGTCCGGAGGAAAAACAAACATAGAAAGTAATTAACTAAGCAAAATGGCTCACCATCTTATCCATCCAATGCATCCTCGAAATAAATCTGACCATTGCAGTGGGAGCACTTTGCCATGCGCTGAAAGCCAACTTCACGAACACACAGGAAAACAACATGTCATCATCGACCGACCGAGAAGACCATATCGGTCTCCAACTGCTCGACTTGCTTGAACCGATTGTTGAGGATGTCTTCTTCGTGCAAATCAAACTTGAGCTCAACGTCGTCACATCTCTTGGAGCTTTTCCGTGCAGATTGCCACAGTGCATCTTGCAATGAATCCAGAGTTCGATTAGGCTCGCTCCACATGATGCTGATGGACTCAACTCCAATGCAAGAAGCGTAGTGGGTGACAGATTGCTTTAGGAGGTCATTTTTCTTCCAAAGCGAGGCTAGGGAATGTAGATTGCTGCACCAGCCACAGATCCTGCAGCTTTGCAGGAGCTGGACATGTCGAGGAGCGACAGCAAGCGATCATCGACATGTGACTTCTGTTGGCCCAAGGGTTCAACCTTGACAATACTATTAGTTTTGATGATAACAAACATGGTTCTAATAGTTTCATCAAGGTTTGGTCTCATGTTGGAGATACGATACGCATCCGAAGTTTGTCGAAAAAATCACAAAAAATAAAAAATCGAAGGTTTCGGAGTCGAGCATGTCAAAATTAGTTTAGGACTTAGTTTCTTTTGTTGTAAATGTTCCTAAGCCTTAGTTTGATATCATTATTGAGTTCATAACCCAAAAATCGAAACCCGAACCCCGAAAATTTGAAAACCAGAAAAATCAGAAAATGACCTTGAAAATTTCAGAAGTATATTTTCTTGCCACCAAAAGTTTCGGTAATTATTCCTTAGGGTAAAAATAAGTTAAAGTCGACTCATTTAATAAGAATTTTTAAAAATCATTAACCTAAAGATAACAAATTAAATAAGGCTTGAAAGGCTAGAAATCTCCAAACTATTCAGAATTTCCAGAATACCCCCAACTAATAAAATAACCTAGAATTCTCAAAATGCCCCCAACGGCTCTTTTTCAAACCCTTGAACGACTCTTTTCTTCTATACCCTAATACCAACTCTATAAATGATTGCAAAACTCTCTTCCTTAAGTTCCCAACTATTCTATTCAGCTATTAAACATTCTCTTGAGCCTTAAAGAGTTATTCTAAAGTGCGAATCCTAGTTTTCATGTCTCATTGTCTTCCTTCACTCTCAAGCCCTCAAGCTTGGTGTGGACATCATCCTAAGCCTTGGAGTTCTAGGAGACATCAAGGGGAAGCTTCACTAAGTGTTTGTGATTTACTTAAGCTTTTCTTCTTGCATTTTCTACTTGTTGTTTTGTTGTTTTCATTTCAACTCAAAATCGGTTTGTAACAAGGTGTGGGTGATAAAACTTGCGTTTGACTTGTGTATAACTTTTAGAGTTCCTTAGGTTTGAGGTAGAGGCACTCTCATTGTGGAGAGATAAACCCTTAGTTGATCCTCATTTATAGGAAGAGAAAAGTTAATACAAGTAATTATGAAATCCTTTGTGGTGAACCAAGGTAGTGGAGTAGGGAAGGTTCACGAACCACTCTAAATATCTTGTTAGCATTATTTCATTGATACTTTGAATTGCTTAGTTCATTACTTGTTCACATTCTCATTATCAAGCATAATCATATCAAACATTCATCATAACTTAGAAACCTAGAGTGGAATTTGAATTAGTTGGGATCAAACTAGAATTGAAGTCAATCACCTTAGTTTCACACTATTCATCCTCCCCTTTAGAGCCTTAACACCTTTCAACTTCCTCTTCAGTGTAGTCACACCCTCCACACTCACTTGTGAAAAGGGCGGCGAGCCGTTCGACGGCAGGGGCACTAGCATCGGAACCAACGTAGACAGTACTAACAAGAGACATAGAACTGACCAATGCCTCCTCTCTCCTTTCCACTCTGTTGCCCGCAACATTCCCTACCAGCAACTTGTCGTAAAGGGTGCTGGTGGAGTACATCCAGTACGAGGGGCAAGTTGTGGGTTTTGACACATGACGACAAGATTGATGGAGGTATCAGTCGAATGCGGGCAATCGTGGGGGGTGGCGGGGACGTAGAGGTGGAGCGGCTGCACGTCTAGGTTTGTACAACTTGATATACAATGAAAATAACAACAAAGTACAAGTATAAATGGAGCGAAAATATAATTAACACAATACTTAGCTCCAAAACTGAATCGTAGCTTCCTCATGATGCCTTTGATGATGAAATAATGAAGACAAGGCTCAATCAAGGAGATGAAGACTCAAATCTAGAATGTCCATGAAGATTGCTCAATGAAGCTTGTAAATAATTGATAGATGGCTCAAGAAGATTAAGACTGATCAAAGAGAATGAAGGACTACTTGAAGCATCTATTTATAAGGAGCCAAGAGGTAAGGCTCGGATGAAGGCACCTAGCGGCTCAAAAAAGGAGTTCTTGGCTCTTCGGTGATCGACCATTGGCAGATAACACATCGGCTCAAGTTCAGGGTCACGTGATCGGTCAGGGTATACGTGCCTATACCCCGCAGTCTAACTCATGCACATGCCAACTCATAAAATGTAGCAAAAAAAATAAGCAGCTTTTTATTATAAAAAAGAAATAAAAATAGATTTCATTTAAACAGTAAAGTTTTTATCAGAAAGTTCAAGTGCGGAAATGAAATGAATCAAAGGCCAATTGTTCTTTTCAACAAATAAAATCTGAAATGAAAGACATAAACGTCCCCAAGGGACTACAACTCTAAATCACCAACACAAGTGCATGACAACTACCAAACACTCGACTATGACCCATAACTAGGACTACTATGAGATCAATGTGACTCATATGCCCTCCAGCTGCGCCAAGTGCTCCAGCCCACCTCACCGGTCAAGCTCTGCAAAACAAAACAAAAATAACAACGGGTGAGTTCAAAGAACTCAATGAGCGGTTCTACCAACCCCTACGAGAAACCAATCACAATAGGAAAAGATCACAAGGGAGTGACTAGCTAATAAGCCATCTAGCCACCACATGCCCGAAGGCATCCAACACCCTAACAGTGAAGTACAACAGGCCTAAGTCTACCATGCCATAAGGTAACAAAACATACTAGGATAATCGGGATTGGCTCATCCAAACTTATCCTAATATAAAGGAACTTGAGAGAAATCGGGATTGGCCCATCCGAACTTGCTCCACGAGACGCGAAGGAACAATCGAGATTCGCCCATCCGAACTTGTCCCTTAAGATATCACAAGAATAATCGGGATTTGGCCGTCTGAACTTATTCGTTGAAAGAAACTCGGAAACAATCGATATTTGCCCATCCGAACTTATTCCACGAGGAAACACAGGAACAATCGGGATTTGCCCATCCGAACTTGTTCCAAAGAGATAGCGTAGGAATAATCGAGATTTGCACATCCGAACTTATTCCTTTAACACACAGGTTGGGAATTAACCATCCAACCTTCTGGGCCAAGCCTGCAATCCGGCTCCTATGCCGAGCCTCTCCTCCATTCATAAAGATATGGCGCAACATGACCTAAGTCAAGTATCTCCTACGGTGTCTTAGGGGTGTCCTTACTGGAAAGCATCTCAACACTCCAATGCCCGATCCCGACTCCTAGAACCGTAACATCATGAACCAATGAGGTTTTATTTCATGCATAAACTTTACTTGTTGGCTTATAACAGATTATGCAGTCCCTTTAATTTTAATTGTGCAATTAAAATTATCATCATCAAAATTAGGGTTTTGTTTTAGCTTACTGTTGTGCCCAAAATTTGTGTATCTAACCCGAAGCTAGCTTCCAGAGTGTGTCCTATGTTTCCAAACTATGTTTTATGATCAAAATGATAGGTTACACGACTATGTTCAGAGAACTATTCCCATCTCAACAGAGAATTCCAAATTAGCCCAGATTCAAAAATTCAGCATGAAATTCTAGTAAGATTGATTTTTCAGCATGACATGGAAATAAATCCAAAATTTACAAAATATAAATCCTTAATTACTGTCATCACAAATCCATAACATCAAATCCATCATACAAAACAAGTTCCATAATTTTCTAATCAAGAACTAACATGCATCCACATCATCATAGGAACCAGACTCATGCTTTAAATCAATAATTCATTCATGGCATCAAGATTAACCTTTTCACATGCAAACTTAGATTTATAAACTGAAAATTTCATATCTAAACACACCTCATGCATTGGCATCAAAGGAATTTAATTAAGAGGATTAATCAAAGCCTAGCTTTCAAAGAACACAACAAATATGTCTCTTAGGCATTTTGTCGAACACTTGGAGGGCACCATTTTTTCCACCTTGGCTGAGCATCCCTAGGGTCATCCTAGGGCTGCCGAGCTCCATAGGCGGGGTTTTCGGGTCTCCTCCTTCAAGACACACGTGAAAACAACGAGAAACGACGGAAGATTCAACAAGAACTCTCAACCTCCAAGAACGGCTCAAGAAAATGAGAGAAACCCGAGAAAGGATGGATAAAACCACTCACTAGAATAGGAAGAAGGATTAGAAAAGAATTCCCGATCGGCGACCTCTGAATCTGGCTCCAAAAGGTGGCGGCTCAGCTCAAACAAGGAGAAAAGGGGGCGGCGGCTTCACTCCAAGCCGCCGGCTTCAAGAAAGGGGAAGAGGGAGAGGGGTGGCTTGGCTCGGCTCGGTTGGGCGGCTCCTCTCTGCTCGGTTCCAAGAGAAAGGGAAGAGGGGGAAGGAAGGGCTCGACTCAGGTGGCTGGCTCTCTGGCTGGCGGCTCCAAGAGAGAGAGATGGGGAGGGGCGGCTTGGCTCCTGCTCGGTGGCTCCTCTCCTCTCTCAAGACGACTGGTGTGGCTCCAATAGGGAGCCACCTAGCCCTAGGGGGGTTTATACTCCCCTCCTCAAATCCTAAATCCACTAACCCTCTTAACAAAACTGCATCTGTCTCGAGCCTGAATCCAACCCGCTAACCCGCTAGCTCAACATAACCCCAGGCTAAAAACAATCACTAATCACATGCACACCCATATGCAACATAATTTAACATTCAAGTACGCGCAACAACACAATTAAATAAATTTACCGAACCAAGAAAAGAAACCACATAATTCAAATTCCTAATTACCCAAGCTCGCAAGCTCGCACCGAACCATGAGTCGACTCGGCTCGACCTCGAACTAGCATGCTAGGCTGACAATCACAAATAATGATAGAAATAAATATTAATATCTAGGATATTACAACTCTCACCCCGAGAGTACCTCCAACCTCCCAAGGACTACACAACGAACTCTAATAAACTAAGTTTACACCAGTGGAATTATGCCTCTACACCAAGGCAACCACACAACACTTGACCTTAAGTGAGGTCAAGTGAGGGGTAGGAATTTATTTTGGCATTAAGTGGTCAATTAAAAAAAAAAGGAGAGGAGGGGACTCACCTACGCACATCCCAAAGGAAGGAGAAGCACAAGCACTTGGAGAGGGAGGAGGAATTATTCTCGGCAGACAGTTCCAGTAGCGACAGATCTCATCAAACGTCATGATCAGAGGAGCATCCATGATAAGCGCACACATCCCTAGGAGGAGGCACATGCAGTTGGAGATGGAGGAGGAATTGTTCTCGAGAGATAGTTCCAATAGCGATGGATCTCATCAAACATCACGATCAGAGGGGCATTTGTGGTATGATCTCGAAGTTTAGTCGGTGAGTATATACTTCTTGTTCTTCATTCTGATTGGTGTATATTGTCTTTTGAATGGTGCTAGAAAAATCGAAGCCTTGTTCCTAGTATTCTTCAGCAGGTTCCAGCAACAACTAGTTTCATCCAATTGAGTGATCGAGAGACCATCCGGGATTAGATCAGATTGATTTTTGGTAAGCATGCCAGAGACTCCTTATTCCTTAATCTGAACGGTGGAGATCTCATTTGGACGATCCGTTTTAGGGATACCTGAGGAGGAGGAAGGGAAAACACCTTAGAAAACGGCTCAGATCCGACCGTGAGAGCTTATCAGAGATTGTTGGAGTCGCCATTTAGAATCAGATTGGGGCTTCAGATCGAGGTGAATGGTTTTGCCGGTAGCACCTTGGTGGCCTACCACCATAGGGATGGATGATTATGTTTTGGTTAAATTATTCCTACAATTTTTTAATACTCCTGTGTTATATGGATGTTGGTTTTGTGGGTTGTGGACCGATTGGGAGTGTGTTGCCTCCCTTTAGGGATTGTTTGAGACTAGTAATATCCTCTTATATTATCAACAAATATGGTCTTTGTTCGATTGACTTCATGCGTGTTTTTCATAGTTGTTGTCTTCGATTATATATTGGTCGTGTTCGCTGGAATTTTCAAATTCGATTTTGGGATTGTTGTGCCCGAAATTTCCAAAGTGATTAGGGTTGTTTGATTTCTAGTTTTATGCAGTTTTATGTTGTGTTCGATTGAGGTGGTGTAGGCTGAGTTCTCGGTGAATTCATGCTAGAATTTGTGGCCGATTATAAAGGCTGCCATGGCCAGATTTGTGTAGATATGCGACTGGAATTTCTTTGTTAATGTTGTGGTTTTATGTCCTCCATTTCGTGTGTTGGTTGGGGGTCATGGGTGGCTGATTTTCCCGGAGATAGATTATTGGAATTGACCCTCATATGGGTTGCCACTTCGACCTTGGATGGGTGTGCTATGGACAACCCGCCAAGTGTTTGGTGATATGCCCCAACTAGGTGAACATGGTGGAATTTTATGCTTTGTGGCCGTTTTTGAAGAATTCTCCCAATATGAACTTATGTATGCTTAGTGTGATATGGTACGATGTATAGCCGGTTGGATGGTACCTGGGAAGGGGCGAGTTGGGGGGTATACATAGTTGTACCCGAGGTGTTCGGTGAAATGTCTCTTTTATTCATATCTTGGCTTGCTTGTGGTGATGATGCATGCTTAACTAAATTCTGCTGGTATGGCTTGTACTTGTGCTTGATGGCATTGAGCCATGAAGCGCATTAGGGAATCATGCTAATGCCCGACCCAGAGGTACGACTTTTGGATCGAGAATCTCGTCAGAGAGCCACACTGACTATCGACCCAGAGTGACATTGGTTAAAGGGACATTCACAACTAGAGTGGGCAATGAGGCTAGAGGGCCACCCTAACTCGTGAGGTCCCGAAACATGAAGCTCGCTAGAGGGCCATATATCCTAGCGATCGACCTGTATTTAAAGTTCTTGATATGCTATGCTTGTTATTGAAATATTAACTTGTCGCATGAGATCTAGTTGCCTACTTGTTGTTATGTTTCTCTTGTTTTATGTTATGTCATGTTTACTTAGCAGGTGCTCGGTTTGAGTCGCTCACTGAGTTATGAGAACTCATGCCCTTTTTCTTGTCTGTGCGGGTTGTGAGTAGAGGTACGCGAGTACCTGGAGTCTTACGACTGGTGGTGTAAGCTCGACGAGATGTTCCCGTGACGTAGTCGTAGGGTTGTCATAAGTCATGTAATAGCATACTATGTATGAACTCCATGAGAGTTTACATTACCTTTCATATTGTTATCTTGAGTACTCTTGTAGTATGGCATGTTTGGATCTTTATAAATTGCATATTTCCTATTATGTTGCGCATGGTATGTGTTAGGCTACGGGGTACGGGGGGTATTCACGGTCGGTCACACGGGCTAGAGTTTGGCGGTGTGACAACTTCTTCCTCTCGGTGTCTGACAAAAAAATCTATCCAAGGAGCATGGACCTACTAGTAGCTTAGTGGTTAAACATCTAGACATGTTGCATATAGGTCATGAGTTCGATCCTTGATTATTGTGCTTTATGTGCCTATTTTCACGTTTATCTACGTCTTGTAATGTGCCTTGTGCGTATATTCCCGCATCTATATACACCTTGTAATGTCTATTTTAAAAAATCTATCCTAAGGAGTCTAGCCCACCTAAAAGTGCACAATACTAATTAATTGCAAGTACAATATCTAAGCTTCAGTTGTGATCTTAAATTATTTGAAGAGATTAGTGTGATGGCTATTATGTTACACTTTGTACAAGATACATTCTTTCTCAACCATGATGCGCGCCTTTAACATCAGCCTATCTCTTTTGTAATCTGGTTTGCTAGGACAACCATTGATGTATTATGCTTTTGTAGGAAGTTCAAAATGCCAAAAGTACTCTTCCTTGACCGAGTGAGGAGACTATACAATTTCTTGTTGAGAAATTAAGTTCCTCATAATTTTAATACCAATTAATCAGATCCTACCCCCCTTTTGATTCATGAACCAGTTGAAGGTCTTGCTATAGATTAGTGTTGGTGAGCTCAGTTGAAAGATGCATGTTAAAATTAGTGTTTCAGTGACCTTAGTTTTCTTACTCAATGACCAAACAACCAATTGTGCTTCTTAAGCGAAATGTTGCTAATGTAGCAACGGGTCAACTAAGAGTTTAACCCTAATTTTTAAAATCTGGTGTACATCGAATATCATATTAATTTTATGTTATTCTAATTCTATTTTTTCTAATCAATGCACTAAACAAACAATAGATTTAAATTCATATCTTATCCTATCTCCCTTAATCCTATGAAGCAAACAAGCACTTAGTGCATGTTTGCTTCATAGGATAAGGGGTGGATTAATATCCATTGTTTGTTTAGTGCATAGATTAGAAGAAAATAAAAATAAATAAATAAATAAATAATTGGTATTATATTCGATGTACACCAAATTTAAATAATTCATATTCAATCCCCCATAATTTATTATCCAATCCAATCCAATCCTATTCAATGAAGCAAACATACCATTAGTGTTTATGTACTTCAATTATTTTAATTAGCTATTAATTAATAGCTATGATTATATAAATTGAACTCAAGTTCACACTATAAAAAAAACAAGTTATCATCGACAGATTTACGACAGATTAAATTCATCGATAATAGTTAAAAAATCCCTCGATAATACTATTACTATCGGTGGATTTTTCGTCGGTAAAATCAATCAGTGATACCTTGCTAACACTACTAGAAATCATGCTTTTCCGTGGCGGTCGCAGATACGACGGCTCTGCGATCGCGATAAAAAAGTGGTTGCGAAGTCGTAAAGTTTGCGACGGCGTTGGGACCACCGAAATAATCATCGCAAAATGAACAACTCAGTGATGGTTTACGAGCAGTTTGCGACCGCATTTTGCGACGGCTAGTAGCCCTCGCAAAACTGTCACTAAACCAAAACTTAACACCCGCCCAAAATTTTTTTTCCCCTCTCACTCGATCTCCCCCTATCGAGATCTCTCTTGTGCACCCTAAATCTTCCCTCCATGGTCGACCTCGGAGCGAAGAGCACGCCGACAGGCGCTGGGACGGTCGAGAAGGCCCTCTTCTTCATCTCCTGAGGATGGCGCTAGGTGCGCGACTCAGCCGACGCCGACCTGCACCTCTTGCGCGCCCGCGCTAGCTCCCCTTCAAGAGCCTCGCCCCCGCGGAGCTCGAGTTCATCAAGCGCTTCCAGCTTTTCGAGATCCGGCAGGCCTACTCCGCTCCCGTTTTTAGCTGGAGGGTGCTCAAGAAGTGGAGCCCCAAGACCACCATCCGAATTGATCTGTCTGCCATCTGCAACCCATTGTCTCCGAGGTCAGCATGGTCTTTCGTTTGTGCCGAGTCTTCCATAGGGGAGATCGGTAGACTCCCGATCTCTCCCTCCCTCTTTCGTTTGTGCCGAGTATGTCGGCTGCCTTCCGCCTGTGCCAGTCGTCTTTTTCGTCGGGAGAGAGCCGTCATCTACTCCCTCGATCAGTCCCTTGATCGCCGGGAGAGAGCCGTCATCTACTCCCTCGATCAGTCCCTCACTCGCCAGAAGTACGCCAACGAATCCAAGGCCACCATCAACATTCAGATCAAGTAATTTCTTTCTCCAATCTTTTGGTTCTTTGCTTATCTCTAAATTTTTTTCTCTTTCCCGTCCGCTCCCGTCTTTCTATTTGTTTCTTTCTCATAGCTTTTGTAAGCATTTCATATATAATGGAATTTATTATATATTGCAATCTATTAATCTTTTCTAGAAGAATAATATATTGCATCTTCCTATTGCATCAGCTTTTAACTAAAATTTACCAAAATATTCTATTTTTAAAAAAAATAAAATCATCTGCAACGGCAATAGCCGTCGCAAATCCCGTGACATTTTGCGATGGTTCTAGCCGTCGCAACGCCGTCGCAAATGAAGGCCACCAATTTCCGTCGTAGAGATTTTGCGACACGCTCTTCAGCGACGGAGGTTTCTGACAGCTTTCAGCCGTCGCAGAAGGCCTTCTACGACGATTTTGCGATCATTTTGTCCGTCGCAAAAGTCTATTTTCCTAGTAGTGTAAGTATTACCGACGGATATTTATCTATTCCTAATACCAACGGTAATGCTAATGGATATACATCCATCGACAATACCAACGAATATACATCTGTCAGTTCAAGTGCGGAGCTACATTTTCAAGAGAGAGAGAAGAAGGGGGGGTGCAATTGCCCCCCCCCCCCCCTTGATATTTGAATTTTTTTTTTCTTTGTATATAAGGAAAGGGCAATTTTGTATACGAACGTAAATTTTTATTATTATATTGGATGTGACCAATTCAACTGCGAATTCTTTTAAACTTTTAAAATATTGAAATGAATCAAAGTTCAATATCAAACTGAGTGAAATTAATCAAAATTATTTGGTTCTGTTCAATTAATTTGAACACCGAATAATTATATAATTCTCTAAACACCAATAATAGTTTTAGTTAAATGAAAATTATAATAACAAATAAAAAAATAGAAATATTCTAATCAATAAAAATAAATTAATAAAACATATAACTAGATTGAGGGGTAAAGCTACACTATAGGTACCTATCATTTTAAAAACAAATTCACTTATATATAGGGGAAAGACAGGATTGCCCCACTATATTTAATATTTGCTCCATGCCCTCTAAAATAAATTATTATTGTTATTATATGCCCTCTAAAATACATTATTATTTATTTTAATAAATAAATTATTATTTATTTTATTAAAATAAATTTAAAAATTAATCATTAAAGTTACATAACTCAATCCCTAATTTTATCAGCATTTCTTATTCATTTTCCCTTCCCTCTAATAATTTAATAAATAAATTAAAATTAAAATTAGGTTTAACTTTCTAGTAATTCACCATTCACCCCCCTCTTGTATGGCTATTCACTCCACACAATGAACCAGTCTCATTCTGTAAAAGATGGGAAGGGAAGACGAAAGAAAGAAAATCCTCGAAGTCGAAGGAAAAAAGGTGCGAGAGAGAAGGAAGGGGGGGGGGATCAATGCGAGCACCACTGGCGAGTTCTTCGCGAGGGAAGGCGTCGCAAGGGAGGCGAGTACTGTCAAGTTCGTCGTAGAGGCGAGCACCATCAAGTACAATTTGTTGCTGAGGGGAGGTGTCTCTAAGTCCGACGTTGCAGTGTGGGTTTGTTGCGCAAAGGCGGTTGGCAAATTTTGGGAAAGGGCACGGAATTAGGAGGCGGGTGAGAAATTTTGACGAGTTAGAGAAAAAAAAAAGATTGGCCGAAGGAAAAGAAGAAAAAAATAGAAATTCATAAATTTGAAGGCTAAATTCCCAACCGATTTTATTTTCGTTGGTAATTTTATCGATAGTACAAATGAAATAAATCCGTCGGTGATAATTTTTTTTCTTATAGAATTATCAAATGAGTACCAATGACAATATCATATTCTTAAAATGCATATATTTATAAGGATATATATTAAAAAAATATTAAGCTTTCTAGGAGTAAATGCACACATATATTTAAAATAAAAATACATGAAAAATTAATTTTTAATAAATGATGTAACAATACATTTTCCCCTATTTGTGTTTTTTTCTTTCTAAACACACTGCATGGAAGAGAAATATTTATTAAAAGTATTATGATAACATTTGATGCAATTGCATGATTTGAACCCATGGCAAGAGACAATGTACCCATCTTGCCCTACACAGACCTGCACATGGGATGCTACTGTCACAGGAAAAGAAGCTCAACCAAGAACATTTGGGCCCATGTCGTCCATGTCCATGTCCACCATAACTCGTGATTTGCAACAAGAATTTCTTACTGAAATATGTGCACCCCAAATATAACCGGAAGCTACTCAATTTTCTCCTTGATATATGTCATTTGGTACATGATGTCATTAAGATCGAGAGAAATCAAGAATATGGTTAAATATTGTAATCTCATGTCATTATTGACACCATGAAAATTATCGGGTCCATTTGGGCCCCAAAGAATTGTTATCTCTATCGATCCTTGCCAATCTATTAGGATATCAAATTAAGCTGGATTGACATGGAATGATGCCCTTCACCAACCATTTTATCCCAAATAGCAACTGGAGTTTAACATCCAATTTATACTAATAACTATACTAATAAATTGGATGTTAAACCCCAGTTGCTATTTAGGACAAAATGGTTGGTGAAGGGCATCATTCCATATCAATCCAGCTTAATTTGATATCCTAATAGATTGGCAAGGATCGATAGAGATAACAATTCTTTGGGGCCCAAATGGACCCGATAATTTTCATGGTGTCAATAATGACATGAGATTATAATATTTAACCATATTCTTGATTTCTCTCGATCTTAATGACATCATGTACCAAATGACATATATCAAGGAGAAAATTGAGTAGCTTCCGGTTATATTTGGGGTGCACATATTTCAGTAAGAAATTCTTGTTGCAAATCACGAGTTATGGTGGACATGGACATGGACGACATGGGCCCAAATGTTCTTGGTTGAGCTTCTTTTCCTGTGACAGTAGCATCCCATGTGCAGGTCTGTGTAGGGCAAGATGGGTACATTGTCTCTTGCCATGGGTTCAAATCATGCAATTGCATCAAATGTTATCATAATACTTTTAATAAATATTTCTCTTCCATGCAGTGTGTTTAGAAAGAAAAAAACACAAATAGGGGAAAATGTATTGTTACATCATTTATTAAAAATTAATTTTTCATGTATTTTTATTTTAAATATATGTGTGCATTTACTCCTAGAAAGCTTAATATTTTTTTAATATATATCCTTATAAATATATGCATTTTAAGAATATGATATTGTCATTGGTACTCATTTGATAATACTATAAGAAAATAGATTATCACCGACGAATTTATTTCATTTGTACCGTCGATAAAATTACCAACGGAAATAAAATCGGTTGGGAATTTAGCCTACAAATTTATGAATTTCTAGTTTTTTCTTCTTTCCCTTCAGCCAATCATTTTTTTTTTCTCTAACTCGTCAAAATTTCTCACCCGCCTCCTAATTCCGTGCCCTTTCCCAAAATTTGCCAACCGCCTTTGCGCAACAAACCCACACTGCAACGTCGGACCTAGAGACACCTCCCCTCAGCAACAAATTGTACTTGATGGTGCTCGCCTCTACGACGAACTTGACAGTACTCGCCTCCCTTGCGACGCCTTCCCTCGCGAAGAACTCGCCAGTGGTGCTCGCATTGATCCCCCCCTTCCTTCTCTCTCGCACCTTTTTTCCTTCGACTTCGAGGATTTTCTTTCTTTCGTCTTCCCTTCCCATCTTTTACAGAATGAGACTGGTTCATTGTGTGGAGTGAATAGTCATACAAGAGGGGGGTGAATGGTGTATTACTAGAAAGTTAAACCTAATTTCAATTTTAATTTATTTATTAAATTATTAGACAATACACAAGTTAATTTAATGATTAATGCGGAAGCAAATGATAATAAATAAGCGCAACACACAAAGATCAACGCAAACACCAAGACTTGTAGTGGTTCAGTAACCTTGCCTACTCCACTACCTAAGCATCATGCTTATGATTTCGACCTAAATTTATTGAGTAATAAAAGTTCCTTACAATGAGGAATTTTACAACAGAAGATCTACACCTTCTCCCGAATGCAACTTCCCACCTCAGTCTCCAAGGACACTTTAAACCTAATGTGCGAGAGTTGATTTATGCCTCTACACGAAGGCAACCCATCAACCCCCTTGAACTAACAACCCAGGTCACATACTACCTTTGAATACAATGAACAAACACAACAAAATACAATATAAATGGAGCACAAATACAACAAATAAATACTTAGCTTCAACAAGTGCAACCTAGCTACTCTTGATGCCTTTTGATGATGAAACAATCAAATGTTAAGGCTCAATCAAGAAGAATGGAGTTTAGGGCTAGGGTTTGAGAGAATAACACAATCAAATCTTATAAATAAAAAATGGATGCCTGAATGAAGATTAGAGACTCATATGAAGGCAAGCATTGTGTTTTATCTACAAGACAATTTCAGCTTGGGTTCGAGGTTGATTTGGATTTCGATGCATTGCATTTTATTTTCATCATCATCTACATGCATCCTAAGGATAATACAATGATTCTAGACCCTAAACCAAGACTACAAGTCTTCGACATCTTTTGAGCAACGATCAACGTCATTCTTGAAAGTTTTTGATTTGACACCGATCTTCTGATCACGGACGTCGCATGCTACTCGACTTGAACACTGAAATAATTTTTCAATCAATCAATAGTTTCGAGTTTGTTATCATCAAAATCGAGATTAAGATCAAAGTAGAAAAGCTTATGTCAACACATTGGCTTCTTGCTAGTTCGAGGTATGCCACTACATTGATCTTTCTCTAAAATAAATGGTTCATTTTTATCATTACTTGAGACCATCTCATAACCTTCTAATGCGGCCACTCTTCTAACAAAATAATCATCAGTTTTGGTACGTTTTTTCAACATGATAAAGTCACCTAAAACATACCTAGAACTAGAAAAAGGAAGTAAAAATTATTTTGGAATGTCATAGAACAAAGAGGGGCAAGACGTAACATCCAAAGATTGCACATGGGAGCTACTGCTCATAATGGCCGCATATGAGGTCGGGGTGTCGATAGTTTTGTTGGCCTAAGGTTTTCAACCTTGGTCTTAATCTCGGTATTGATGATAACAAACATGGAACTAATGATTTCATGGAGAGTTATTTTTAGATTCCAAATCGGTTAGCGTTTGACGTCCCCGATCGAAAAAATCAAAGAAATCGAAGAAATCGGCAAGGACGCTGGTCGACGCTCGGGATTCTTCAGAAAGTTAGAGTTTATATTTAGGGTGTCTAGAATGTATTATAAATCCTCATGATGATGCAAAGAACCCAAAATATCAAATCTGGATCCCAAAATATGAAAACTCAAAAAATCGAAAATTGGCCCTGGAATTCACAAAGCCTAGGGAGCTCCTTGGAGGGCTATATGACCTAGACATTTTATTGGCACCAAAAGTCCTGGTAATTGTTTCTTAGGTAAAAACTAGTAAACAACATATTTTAAAGGATTTTTTGGAAGCCTTTAACCTTTGCATATTTGACCCGAGAGATTATAAAATTTCAAATTTTAAAAAATTTGTACTAGACCCCAAAAGTTAGATTTTGACTCTTAAGGATTTTGATTTTTTAGATATTTTTATTGAATCCAAATGAGGGGTAATCCTTATATAATATTTATGTTTTAAAGTTATTAACGTTAAGAAATGTTATGTTTTAAAGTTTTAAAGTTAAAGTTAAGAAATATTATATAAGAGGACTTAACGAAGATCGAACCCAGAAACGAACAAACGAATTGTGCCCAAAAGTGGCAGAAGTCATTCGGTCACTCGGCGGTCGCTCGGTCGATCGACTGGCAATCGACTGGCCGACGACAACAACTCTTTTTTGAGCCGTTGTGTTGTGTTTAATCCGAGCCTACCTATTGGGCTATCTATATAAGCATATATACCCAGCCTTCCTATGATCTTCTAATGCTTCATGAGACATTCTTTGACACCTACAAGCGTTGATTGAGCCATCTTTGTTGAAACCCTAGCTTTCTACCTTGTCTTTCTTGAGTTTGCCTTCAAGCTTGATTTGATTCATCGTCAAGGCATCAAGAGGAGCTAGGATTCATTGTGTTGGAGCTAAGTATTTGTGTTGTTGTATTTTTGCTCCATTACTTGTATATTTTCTTATTTATTTCATTGTATTTGAACTTGTGTAAACCTAGGTTGCTAGGTTTGATTGAGTTGGTGGTTGCCTTGGTGTTAAGGCTTAAATCTACCATTGTAAACTTAGTTTACTAGGATTAGTTGAGTTATCCCTTAGGTTGAGGTGGGAGAGTGCTCTCGGTAGGAAGACGGGATACTTCCGGGTGTAGAAGTCTCTTCGGTTTGAGAGCAGAGACTTTCCGGTGTAAAGTCCTCTTTGCAAGGAAAACAATATAATCTAGTAAAACTAGTTTGGAAATCCTAAGCTTGGTGCTTAGGTAGTGGAGTAGGCATTGGGGCCGAACCACTATAAATCACATTGTGTTAACAATGTTTTTCTTGCTTATCATTTATATCTTGCTTCCGCTTATTACTTGATTTGTGAATTGCCTAAGTAGTTTAAGAAAAGATTAAAATCAGAATTAGGCAAAAAGATTTAGATAACACACTATTCACCCCCCCTCCTCTAGTGTGACCATTTCATCAACAAGTTCGACACGAGGTATGAGCAGAGCAATGGTTGTTGCGGGCGAGGTTGGGGCATTAGGAACTGAGTGCAGAGGGGGTTGCTACATGCAATGTTGGAATGTCATGATCAGCTAAGCATGACCTCAATGAGAATTGTTGGGGTGAGGTGCGGATTTTCACGATTGTGAGAGGATGACAAGGTGTGAAAATGCAGGTGCAAGGATAAAATAGTTCATGCAACATCATGGGGAAGGGAAAATGAATAAGAAATGCTGATAAAATTAGGGATTGAGTTATGTAACTTTAATGATTAATTTTTAAATTTATTTTAATAAAATAAATAATAATGTATGTTAGAGGGCATATAATAACAATAATAATTTATTTTAGAGGGCATGGAGCAAATATTAAATATAGTGGGGCAATCCTGTCTTTTCCCTATATTTAAGTGAATTTGTTTTTAAAATGATAGGTACCTATAGTGTAGCTTTACCCCTGAATCTAGTTATATTTTTTATCAATTTATTTTTATTGATTAGAATATTTCTATTTTTTTATTTGTTATTATAATTTTCATTTAACTAAAACTATTATTGGTGTTTAGAGAATTATATAATTATTCGGTGTTCAAATTAATTGAATAGAACCAAATAATTTTGATTAATTTCACTCAGTTTGATATTGAACTTTGATTCATTTCAATATTTTAAAAGTTTAAAAGAATTCGCAGTTGAATTGGTCACATCCAATATAATAATAAAAATTTACGTTCGTACACAAAATTGCCCTTTCCTTATATACAAAGAAAAAAAATATTCAAATATCAAGGGGGGGGGGGGGGGGGCAATTGCACCCCCCTTCTTCTCTCTCTCTTGAAAATGTAGTTCCGCACTTGAACTGACAGATGTATATTCGTTGGTATTGTCGATGGATGTATATCCATTAGCATTACCGTTGGTATTAGGAATAGATAAATATCCGTCGGTAATACTTACACTACTAGGAAAATAGACTTTTGCGACGGACAAAATGATCGCAAAATCATTGCAGAAGGCCTTCTGCGACGGCTAAAAGCTGTCAGAAACCTCCGTCGCTGAAGAGCGTGTCACAGAATCTCTACGACGAAAATTGGTGGCCTTCATTTGCGACGGCGTTGCGACGGCTAGAACCATCGCAAAATGTCATGGGATCTACGACGGCTATTGTCGTCGCAATGCCGTTGCAGACAATTTTATTTTTTTTAAAAATAGAATATTTTGGTAAATTTTAGTTAAAAGCTGATGCAATAGGAAGATGCAATATATTATTCTTCTAGAAAAGATTAATAGATTGCAATATATAATAAATTCCATTATATATGAAATGCTTACAAAAGCTATGAGAAAGAAACAAATAGAAAGACGGGAGCGGACGGGAAAGAGAAAAAAATTTAGAGATAAGCAAAGAACCAAAAGATTGGAGAAAGAAATTACTTGATCTGAATGTTGATGGTGGCCTTGGATTCGTTGGCGTACTTCTGGCGAGTGAGGGACTGATCGAGGGAGTAGATGACGGCTCTCTCCCGGCGATCAAGGGACTGATCGAGGGAGTAGATGACGGCTCTCTCCCGACGAAAAAGACGACTGGCACAGGCGGAAGGCAGCCGACATACTCGGCACAAACGAAAGAGGGAGGGAGAGATCGGGACTCTACCGATCTCCCCTATGGAAGACTCGGCACAAATGGAAGACCATGCTGACCTCGGAGACAATGGGTTGCAGATGGCAGACAGATCAATTCGGATGGTGGTCTTGGGGATCCACTTCTCGAGCACCCTCCAGCTAAAAACAGGAGCGGAGTAGGCCTGTCGGATCTCGAAAAGCTGGAAGCGCTTGATGAACTCGAGCTCCGCGGGGGCGAGGCTCTTGAAGGGGAGCTAGCGCGGGTGTGCAAGAGGTGCTGGTCGGCGTCGGCTGAGTCGCGCACCTAGCGCCATCCTCAGGATATGAAGAAGAGGGCCTTCTCGACCGTCCCAGCGCCTGTCGACGCGCTCTTCGCTCTGAGGTCGACCATGGAGGGAAGATTTAGGGTGCACAAGAGAGATCTCGATACGGGGAGATCGAATGAGAGGGGAAGAAAAATTTTTGGGCGGGTTTTAAGTTTTGGTTTAGTGACAGTTTTGCGAGGGCTACTAGCCGTCGCAAAATCTGGTCGCAAACTACTCATAAACCGTCACTGAGTTGTTCATTTTGCGACGATTATTTTGGTGGTCCCAACGCCGTCGCAAACTTTACGACTTTGCGATCACCTTTTTATCGCGATCACAGAGTCGTCGCATCTGCGACCGCCACAGAAAAGCATGATTTCTAGTAGTGTTAGCAAGGTATCACTAATTGATTTTACCGACGAAAAATCCACCGATAGTAATAGTATTATCGAGGGATTTTTTTAACTATTATCGACGAATTTAATCTGTCGTAAATCTGTCGATGATAACTTGTTTTTTTGATAGT
This sequence comes from Canna indica, assembly GCA_034359265.1. Lineage (NCBI taxonomy): Eukaryota > Viridiplantae > Streptophyta > Magnoliopsida > Zingiberales > Cannaceae > Canna > Canna indica. The sequence continues at coordinate 39,058,288 of CP136891.1, forward strand.
GTGAACTTGAGTTCAATTTATATAATCATAGCTATTAATTAATAGCTAATTAAAATAATTGAAGTACATAAACACTAATGGTATGTTTGCTTCATTGGATTGGATTGGATTGGATTGGATAATAAATTATGGGGGATTGAATATGAATTATTTAAATTTGGTGTACATCGAATATAAAACAAATTATTTATTTATTTATTTATTTTTATTTTCTTCTAATCCATGCACTAAACAAACAATGGATATTAATCCACCCCTTATCCTATGAAGCAAACATGCACTAAGTGCTTGTTTGCTTCATAGGATTAAGGGAGATAGGATAAGATATGAATTTAAATCTATTGTTTGCTTAGTGCATTGATTAGAAAAAATAGAATTAGAATAACATAAAATTAATATGATATTCGATGTACACCAGATTTTAAAAATTAGGGTTAAACTCTTAGTTGACTCATTGCTACATTAGCAACATTTCGCTTAAGAAGCACAATGGGTTGTTTGGTCATTGAGTAAGAAAACTAAGGTCACTGAAACACTAATTTTAACATGCATCTTTCAACTGAGCTCACCAACACGTACTAATCTATAGCAAGACCTTCAACTGGTTCATGAATCAAAAGGGGGGTAGGATCTGATTAATTGGTATTAAAATTATGAGGAACTTAATTTCTCAACAAGAAATTTTATAGTCTCCTCACTCGGTCAAGGAAGAGTACTTTTGGCATTTTGAACTTCCTACAAAAGCATAATACATCAATGGTTGTCGTAGCAAACCAGATTACAAAAGAGATAGGCTGATGTTAAAGGCGCGCATCATGGTTGAGAAAGAATGTATCTTGTACAAAGTGTAACATGATAGCCATCACACTAATCTCTTCAAATAATTTAAGATCACAACTGAAGCTTAGATATTGTACTTGCAATTAATTAGCATTGTGCAGTTTTAGGTGGGCTAGACTCCTTAGGATAGATTTTTTTAAATAGACATTACAAGGTGTATATAGACGCGGGAATATACGCACAAGGCACATTACAAGACGTAGATAAACGTGAAAATAGGCACATAAAGCACAACAATCAAGGATCGAACTCATGACCTATATGCAACATGTCTAGATGTTTAACCACTAAGCTACTAGTAGGTCCATGCTGCTTGGATAGATTTTTTTGTCAGACACCGAGAGGAAGAAGTTGTCACACCGCCAAACTCTAGCCCGTGTGACCGATCGTGAATACCGCCCGTACCCCGTAGCCTAACACATACCATGCGCAATATAATAGGAAAGATGCAATTTATAAAGATCCAAACATGCCATACTACAAGAGTACTCAAGATAACAATATGAAAGGTAATGTAAACTCTCATGGAGTTCATACATAGTATGCTATTACATGACTTATGACAACCCTACGACTACGCCATGGGAACATCTCGTCGAGCTTACACCACCAGTCGTAAGACTCCAGGTACTCGCGTACCTCTACTCACAACCCGCACAGACAAGAAAAAGGGCATGAGTTCTCATAACTCAGTGAGCGACTCAAACCGAGCACCTGCTAAGTAAACATGACATAACATAAAACAAGAGAAACATAACAACAAGTAGGCAACTAGATCTCATGCGACAAGTTAATATTTCAATAACAAGCATAGCATATCAAGAACTTTAAATATAGGTCGATCGCTAGGATATATGGCCCTCTAGCGAGCTTCATGTCTCGGGACCTCACGAGTTAGGGTGGCCCTCTAGCCTCATTGCCCACTCTAGTTGTGAATGTCCCTTTAACCAATGTCACTCTGGGTCGATCGTCAGTGTGGCTCTCTGATGAGATTCTCGATCCAAAAGTCGTACCTCCGGGTCGGGCATTAGCATGATTCCCTAATGCGCTTCATGGCTCAATGCCATCAAGCACAAGTACAAGCCATACCAGCAGAATTTAGTTAAGCATGCATCATCACCACAAGCAAGTCAAGATATGAATAAAAGAGACATTTCACCGAACACCTCGGGTACAACTATGTATACCCCCCAACTTGCCCCTTCCCAGGTACCATCCAACCGGCTATACATCGTACCATATCACAATAAGCATACATAAGTTCATATTGGGAGAATTCTTCGAAAACGGCCACAAAGCATAAAATTCCACCTTGTTCACTTAGTTGGGGCATATCACCAAACACTTGGCGGGTTGTCCATAGCACACCCATCCAAGGTTGAGTGGCAACCCATATGAGGGTCAATTCCAATAATCTATCTCGGGGAAAATCAGACACCCATGACCCCCAACCAACACACGAAATGGAGGACATAAAACCACAACATTAACAAAGAAATTCCAGTCGCATATCTACACAAATCTGGCCATGGCAGCCTTTATAATCGGCCACAAATTCTAGCATGAATTCACTGAGAACTCAGCCTACACCACCTCACTTTCGAAATTTCGGGCACAACAATCCCAAAATCGAATTTGAAAATTCCAGCGAACACGACCTATATATAATCGAAGGCAACAACTATGAAAAACACGCATGAAGTCAATCGAACAAAGACCATATTTGTTGATAATATAAGAGGACATTACTAGTCTCAAACAATCCCTAAAGGGAGGCAACACACTCCCAATCGGTCCACAACCCACAAAACCAACATCCATATAACACAGGAGTATTCAGAAATTGTAGGAATAATTTAACCAAAACATAATCATCCATCCCTATGGTGGTAGGCCACCAAGGTGCTACCGGCAAAACCATTCACCTCGATCTGAAGCCCCAATCTGATTCTAAATGGCGACTCCAACAATCTCTGATAAGCTCTCACGGTCGGATCTGAGCCGTTTTCTAAGGTGTTTTCCCTTCCTCCTCCTCAGGTATCCCTAAAACGGATCGTCCAAATGAGATCTCCACCGTTCAGATTAAGGAATAAGGAGTCTCTGGCATGCTTACCAAAAATCAATCTGATCTAATCCCGGATGGTCTCTCGATCACTCAATTGGATGAAACTAGTTGTTGCTGGAACCTGCTGAAGAATACTAGGAACAAGGCTTCGATTTTTCTAGCACCATTCAAAAGACAATATACACCAATCAGAATGAAGAACAAGAAGTATATACTCACCGACTAAACTTCGAGATCATACCACAAATGCCCCTCTGATCGTGATGTTTGATGAGATCCATCGTTGTTGGAACTATCTCTCAAGAACAATTCCTCCTCCATCTCCAACTGCATGTGCCTCCTCCTATGGATGTGTGCGCTTATCATGGATGCCCCTCTGATCATGACGTTTGATGAGATCTATCGCTACTGGAACTGTTTGCCGAGAACAATTCCTCCTCCCTCTCCAAGTGCATGTGCTTCTCCTTCCTTTGGGATGTGCGTAGGTGAGTCCCCTCCTCTCCTTTTTTTTTAATTGACCACTTAATGCCAAAATAAATTCCTACCCCTCACTTGACCTCACTTAAGGTCAAGTGTTGTGTGGTTGCCTTGGTGTAGAGGCATAATTCAACCGGTGTAAACTTAGTTTATTAGAGTTCGTTGTGTAGTCCTTGGGAGGTTGGAGGTACTCTCGGGGTGAGAGTTGTAATATTCCAGATATTAATATTTATTTTTGTCATTATTTGTGATTGTCAGCCTAGCATGCTAGTTCGAGGTCGAGCCAAGTCGACTCATGGTCCGGTGCGATCTTGCGAGCTCGGGTAATTAGGAATTTGAATTAAGTGGTTTCTTTTCTTGGTTCGGTAAATTTATTTAATTGTGTTGTTGCGCGTACTTGAATGTTAAATTATGTTGCATATGGGTGTGCATGTGATTAATGATTGTTTTTAGCCCGGGGTTATGTTGAGCTAGCGGGTTAGCGGGTTGGATTCAGGCTCAAGACAGATGCGGTTTTGTTAAGAGGGTTAGTGGATTTAGGGTTTGAGGAGGGGAGTATAAACCCCCCTAGGGCTAGGCGGCTCCCTATTGGAGCCACACCAGTCATCTTGAGAGAGGAGAGGAGCCACCGAGCAGGAGCCAAGCCGCCCCTCCCCATCTCTCTCTCTTGGAGCCGCCAGCCAGAGAGCCAGCCACCCGAGCCGAGCCCTTCCTTCCCCCTCTTCCCTTTCTCTTGGAGCCAAGCAGAGAGGACCTGCCCAGCCGAGCCGAGCCACCCCTCTCCCTCTTCCCCTTTCTTGAAGCCGGCGGCTTGGAGTGAAGCCGCCGCCCCCTTTTCCCCTTGTTTTAGCCGAGCCGCCACCTTTTAGAGCCGGATTCAGAGGTCGCCGATCGGGAATTCTTTTCTAATCCTTCTTCCTATTCTAGTGTGTGGTTTTATCCCTCCTTTCTTAGATTTCTCTCATTTTCTTGAGCCGTTCTTGGAGGTTGAGAGTTCTTGTTGAATCTTCCGTCGTTTCTTGAAGTTTCTCGTTGTTTTCACGTGTGTCTTGAAGGAGGAGACCCAAAAACCCCGCCTATGGGGCTCGGAAGCCCTAGGATGACCCTAGGGATGCTCGGCCAAGGTGGAGAAAATGGTTCCCTCCAAGTGTTCGACAAAATGCCTAGGAGACATATTTGTTGTGTTCTTTGAAAGCTAGGCTTTGATTAATCCTCTTAATTAAATTCCTTTGATGCATGAGGTGTCTTTAGATATGAAATTTTCAGTTTATAAATCTAAGTTTGCATTTGAAAAGGTTAATCTTGATGCCATGAATGAATTATTGATTTAAAGCATGAGTCTTGTTCCTATGATGATGTGGATGCATGTTAGTTCTTGATTAGAAAATTATGGAACTTGTTTTGTATGATGGATTTGATGTTATGGATTTGTGATGATAGTAATTAAGGATTTATATTTTGTAAATTTTGGATTTATTTCCATGTCATGCTGAAAAATCAATCTTACTAAAATTTCATGCTGAATTGTTGAATCTGGGCTAATTTGGAATTCTCTATTGAGATGGGAATAGTTCTCTGAACATAGTCGTGTAACCTATCATTTTGATCATAAAACATAGTATGGAAACATAGACACACTCTGGAAGCTAGATTCGGATTAGATACACCAATTTTGGGCACAATAGTAAGCTAAAACAAAACCCTAATTTTGATGATGATAATTTTAATTGCACAATTAAAATTAAAGGGACTGCATAATCTGTTATAAGCCAACAAGTAAAGTTTATGCTTGAAATAAAACCTCATTGGTTCGTGATGTTACGGGTCTAGGAGTCAGTATCGGGCATTGGAGTGTTGAGATGCTTTAATTCCAGTAAGGACACCCCTAAGACACCGTAGGAGATACTTGACTTAGGTCATGTTGCGTCATATCTTTATGAATGGAGGAGAGGCTCGGCATAGGAGCCGGATTGCAGGCTTGGCCCAGAAGGTTGGATGGTTAATTCCCAACCTGTGTGTTAAAGGAATAAGTTCGGATGTGCAAATCTCGACTATTCCTACGCTATCTCTTTGGAACAAGTTCGGATGGGCAAATTCTGATTGTTCCTGTGTTTTCTCGTGGAATAAGTTCGGATGGGCAAATCTCGATTGTTTCCGAGTTTCTTACGACGAATAAGTTCAAACGGGCAAATCCCGATTATTCCTGTGATATCTTAAGGGACAAGTTCGGATGGGCGAATCCCGATTGTTCCTTCGCATCTCGTGGAGCAAGTTCGGATGGGCCAATCCCGATTTCTCTCGAGTTCCTTTATATTAGGATAAGTTTGGATGAGCCAATCCCGATTATCCTAGTATGTTTTGTTACCTTAGGGCATGGTAGGCTTAGGCCTATTGTACTTCACTGTTAGGATGTTGGATGCCTTCGGGCATGTGGTGGCTAGATGGCCTATTAGCTAGTCACTCCCTTGTGATCTTTTCTTGTTGTGATTGGTTTCTCGTAGGGGTTGGTAGAACCGCTCATTGAGTTCTTTGAACTCACCCGTTGTTATTTTTGTTTTGTTTTGCAGAGTTTGACCGGTGAGGTGGGCTGGAGCACTTGGCGCGCTGGAGGGCAAATGAGCCACATTGATCTCATAGCAGTCGTAGTTATGGGTCATAGTCGAGTGTTTGGTAGTTGTCATGCACTTGTGTTGGTGATTTAGAGTTGTAGTCCCTTGGGGACGTTTATGTCTTTCATTTCAGATTTTATTTGTTGAAAAGAACAATTGGCCTTTGATTCATTTCATTTCCGCACTTGAACTTTCTGATAAATACTTTACTATTTAAATGAAATCTATTTTGATTTCTTTTTTATAATAAAAAGCTGCTTATTTTTTTTGCTATATTGTATGAGTTGGCATGTGCATGAGTTAGGCTGCGGGGTATAGGCACGTATACCTTGATCGGTCACGTGACCCTGAGTTTGTGGCGTGACAAGAGTACCATTGGGTGTGAGAGTCGGGACCTTGTCTTATAAATCCTCTTGTATGATACACTTTAAACTAGTAAACTAGAGTTTGAAATCATAAACGATGGTGCTTAGGTACTGGAGTACGGAAGGGTCTATTGGCCTAATATTTTCAACATTAGTCTTAATCTCAGTTTTGATGATAACAAACATATAACTAATGTTTGACTAAGAAATATTTTCAGGTTCTATATCGGTTTGCGCACGACGTCTGCGATCTAAAAAATCGAAGAAATCGACAAGGACGCTTGTCGACGCTCGAGATTCATCGAAAGTTAAAGTCTAGGTTTAGGGTGTCTAGATTAATTGTAGAATCCTCATTGTGATGCAAATAAACCCAAAAATAAAACTTGAACCCTGAAAACCTAAAAAACAAAAAAATAAAAAAATAGCCCAGAAATTTTCAATATCTATATTAGAGAGCTCCTTAGAGGGTTATATGATTTAGACATCTTCTTGGCACCAAAAGTTAATGGTAATTGTCCCTTGGGTAGAAACAAGTTAAAGATCATTTTTTAAGGAATTTTTGGAAATCCTTAACCCATTCATGTTTGACCCTGAGATTTTAAAATTTCTGGTTTTCACAAATTTGTACTAGAATCCAAAATTTGGATTTTGATCCTTGTGGATTTTGATTTTTCTTATATTTTTATTGAATCCAAATAGGGGGCATTTTCTTATTTACATTTATGTTTTAGAGTTAATGGAGAATAAAAATAAATAGAGACATTAACATAAAATTAAGAAATGAAGAGGAGGCTTGAAATTTCAGCCCTTACCAGTGTGTTATCTGCCAATGGTAGATCGGCGAAGAGCCAAGAACTCCTTTTTTGAGCCGCTAGGTGCCTTCATCCGAGCCTTACCTCTTGGCTCCTTATAAATAGATGCTTCAAGTAGTCCTTCATTCTCTTTGATCACTCTTAATCTTCTTGAGCCATCTATCAATTATTTACAAGCTTCATTGAGCAATCTTCATGGACATTCTAGATTTGAGTCTTCATCTCCTTGATTGAGCCTTGTCTTCATTATTTCATCATCAAAGGCATCATGAGGAAGCTAGGATTCAGTTTTGGAGCTAAGTATTGTGTTAATTATATTTTCGCTCCATTTATACTTGTACTTTGTTGTTATTTTCATTGTATATCAAGTTGTACAAACCTAGACGTGCAGCCGCTCCACCTCTACGTCCCCGCCACCCCCCACGATTGCCCGCATTCGACTGATACCTCCATCAATCTTGTCGTCATGTGTCAAAACCCACAACTTGCCCCTCGTACTGGATGTACTCCACCAGCACCCTTTACGACAAGTTGCTGGTAGGGAATGTTGCGGGCAACAGAGTGGAAAGGAGAGAGGAGGCACTGGTCAGTTCTATGTCTCTTGTTAGTACTGTCTACGTTGGTTCCGATGCTAGTGCCCCTGCCGTCGAACGGCTCGCCGCCCTTTTCACAAGTGAGTGTGGAGGGTGTGACTACACTGAAGAGGAAGTTGAAAGGTGTTAAGGCTCTAAAGGGGAGGATGAATAGTGTGAAACTAAGGTGATTGACTTCAATTCTAGTTTGATCGCAACTAATTCAAATTCCACTCTAGGTTTCTAAGTTATGATGAATGTTTGATATGATTATGCTTGATAATGAGAATGTGAACAAGTAATGAACTAAGCAATTCAAAGTATCAATGAAATAATGCTAACAAGATATTTAGAGTGGTTCGTGAACCTTCCCTACTCCACTACCTTGGTTCACCACAAAGGATTTCATAATTACTTGTATTAACTTTTCTCTTCCTATAAATGAGGATCAACTAAGGGTTTATCTCTCCACAATGAGAGTGCCTCTACCTCAAACCTAAGGAACTCTAAAAGTTATACACAAGTCAAACGCAAGTTTTATCACCCACACCTTGTTACAAACCGATTTTGAGTTGAAATGAAAACAATAAAACAACAAGTAGAAAATGCAAGAAGAAAAGCTTAAGTAAATCACAAACACTTAGTGAAGCTTCCCCTTGATGTCTCCTAGAACTCCAAGGCTTAGGATGATGTCCACACCAAGCTTGAGGGCTTGAGAGTGAAGGAAGACAATGAGACATGAAAACTAGGATTCGCACTTTAGAATAACTCTTTAAGGCTCAAGAGAATGTTTAATAGCTGAATAGAATAGTTGGGAACTTAAAGAAGAGAGTTTTGCAATCATTTATAGAGTTGGTATTAGGGTATAGAAGAAAAGAGTCGTTCAAGGGTTTGAAAAAGAGCCGTTGGGGGCATTTTGAGAATTCTAGGTTATTTTATTAGTTGGGGGTATTCTGGAAATTCTGAATAGTTTGGAGATTTCTAGCCTTTCAAGCCTTATTTAATTTGTTATCTTTAGGTTAATGATTTTTAAAAATTCTTATTAAATGAGTCGACTTTAACTTATTTTTACCTAAGGAATAATTACCGAAACTTTTGGTGGCAAGAAAATATACTTCTGAAATTTTCAAGGTCATTTTCTGATTTTTCTGGTTTTCAAATTTTCGGGGTTCGGGTTTCGATTTTTGGGTTATGAACTCAATAATGATATCAAACTAAGGCTTAGGAACATTTACAACAAAAGAAACTAAGTCCTAAACTAATTTTGACATGCTCGACTCCGAAACCTTCGATTTTTTATTTTTTGTGATTTTTTCGACAAACTTCGGATGCGTATCGTATCTCCAACATGAGACCAAACCTTGATGAAACTATTAGAACCATGTTTGTTATCATCAAAACTAATAGTATTGTCAAGGTTGAACCCTTGGGCCAACAGAAGTCACATGTCGATGATCGCTTGCTGTCGCTCCTCGACATGTCCAGCTCCTGCAAAGCTGCAGGATCTGTGGCTGGTGCAGCAATCTACATTCCCTAGCCTCGCTTTGGAAGAAAAATGACCTCCTAAAGCAATCTGTCACCCACTACGCTTCTTGCATTGGAGTTGAGTCCATCAGCATCATGTGGAGCGAGCCTAATCGAACTCTGGATTCATTGCAAGATGCACTGTGGCAATCTGCACGAAAAAGCTCCAAGAGATGTGACGACGTTGAGCTCAAGTTTGATTTGCACGAAGAAGACATCCTCAACAATCGGTTCAAGCAAGTCGAGCAGTTGGAGACCGATATGGTCTTCTCGGTCGGTCGATGATGACATGTTGTTTTCCTGTGTGTTCGTGAAGTTGGCTTTCAGCGCATGGCAAAGTGCTCCCACTGCAATGGTCAGATTTATTTCGAGGATGCATTGGATGGATAAGATGGTGAGCCATTTTGCTTAGTTAATTACTTTCTATGTTTGTTTTTCCTCCGGACTACTTTTGTAAATGAAATTTTAAAGTTTATTTTAATTTAAAAATTTCAAACATAAAGAAATAAGGAATATTATAAATATGGAGGGTGGTGGTCAGTTTTGTGGAAGGGCGCATATAGTGTGGTGCCCTCCCAAACAGTATTTTTTCACAAGAAATATCTTTTTTTTTACACAAATCACATACTTGCTTCAGAAATTATTTGACCAAATATAGGTAAATGATATATATAATTTGATTATTTTTACAATTTTCTTATATACTTTGGGCTCGTTTGGTACACTGTATAGTACTAGCTTATATAGTACTAGTCTGTATTGACTAACCTTATAGTACTAGCATGTATTGTACTATTATTATACAGTATTTGGTGCACACATGTACTAGCCTGTATAGTACTAGTATGTATTGACTAACATATATAATATAATATAATATAATATAATATAATATAATATAATATAATATAATATAATATAATATAATATAATATAATATGTAATATATTATAATAATATAATATAATATAATATATAATATATTATATTATATTATATATTATATAATGTAATATAATATAATATAATATAATATAATATAATATAATATAATATAATATAAAAAATTATATAATTCATTTTATCATTAAAAATATTTCATAAATTAAAATTATTTTTATAATATTTTTTATATATTTTTAAATTTTTGCCCGAAGGTAAAATGAGTATCCAAAATATTGAAAGTTCTAGTGTATGCTAATAAAAAGCTTTGAGAGTGTATTACTAATACACATTATAGCCAGCTTTTGAGGTACTATTTTTAGTATAGATATTAGTTAATACTCTTCCCAAATACTGTATAGTATTATCCTAATACTATACAGGATGCTTATATAGGGTACCAAACATGCCCTTTGCATTTTAGAATCATTCATATGTTTTGGGTTAATTTATGTCAAAATGTTATGATTTGAGCTCCAGGAATTATGAAGATATTGCAATGTAATTTAGGTAATTACAATTTTTAAATATAATATATCGATTTATGGACTTTTGACACGATTTTCCACAAAGTAAAGACTTTGTAGCTCGTAAAAATTTAGAAACTTCGTAGCATAACAAAAGCACTTTTAAGGAGAGGTAATTAACGTGCCTTTTCTATTTATTTCATTTTTTTTTTCTTGATTGTGTTGTCGGCAAATTTACACGTTTGGACTATTTATTTTATTTTTGAAATTTGACGTTCAAATCCAATTTGAAAATCCTATCTCAAATTCTCATGAGTAAGATTATCATCTACGTGTAATTTTATTTTCATTCTTCTGTATTCCAATTATGTTAATATTTTTCTATTAATCAATAGTTTACACTTAATTAGAATTTCAAACTCAAAATTTAATTTCAAAATCTTGCGTCAATTTTCAACGGGTAAGATTACTTTTATTTTCTCTATTTCCACAACTAATCTATTTTCATTTTCTCATGCATTTCACAAAATTAAAATATAATTTTAATTTAATAATTTATAAATTTCAAATTTAAAATCTAATTTTAAAATTCCGCGTCAATTTTCAACGGGTAAAGTTATTTTTATTTTCTCTATAATTTAATTTAAGTTATTTTTTAATCATGATTTTATATTTAAAAAATAAATAAATTATATATATATATATATACCTAATACATGGTTTCGAATAGTTTATAAGAAGAATGTTATATTGATTATTTGAGGTGTATTTTTTAGGAAGTATGTACTCGTATAAATCAAATATTTTGTAGTCCGGTAGATTAACTTCTTGTTAACCAAATTTTTTTTAAATTTTTTATTAAAAATATTTGTTGTGTAATTTTTTATAAAACAATATTTTTAGACTTAGACATCTCCAATGGTTGTAGATTGACGTCTCCTTTGGCGGCTCTTGTTTAATGCCACGTGGGATTTCAAAGCCTCACGCATCTTTCAAAACTTTTTACAGGTAGACAAATTACAATTTTTAAAAAACGTTTCCTCAATTCCGAAAACAGGGAAGAATGGATAGGACGCCCCCCGGGCCCCAACGAGGCTTATTTATTGCTGAATAAATAAATACCGGGCAGCAGGACGTGCCGTGGGTCACTTCATTCATGGAGATGTAGCCTTCTGGTTATTGTTTCCTTAAAAGTCAAGGTAGTTCGTAGCTGGATCTGGATTCTAGAGCACCCAAATTTTCCTCCATTTTTACTTCGGAATCTACTTTAAGTCTGTACAAATTGGATCTGCCAAAAGCCGGATGGAAAAACGACTTGTCCAATTCAATGTTTTAGGCAAGTTTTGTGCCAGAACTTTCTTGGCCCTTTCTTTGTGTTCTTGTCGTACCAGATGTTAGCTCACCCAATTTTATCTCTTCCACTGTAAATTTGTTGACTCGTGTTGATTGATTTGACTTGATCCGGACAGAATCGACTTTAAGTCTGTAAAATTGAGGCCGGTCTGCCGGAATTTTTTAACACTATCACTAAGTACTGATGTGGTGTGGAATTATTCCTTGTCTGTAGTGAACAATTCAACCGATTTTGCAAGAATATGTTTACTTTATTGAATTGTCACGAGTGAAATTTGAAATGCAAACATGCACTCTTCCAGAAAAATACATTAAGAGCCGAATAAGGGTTTTAAATTCCTCTTTGTTTAAGATTCGGATTTAAAAAATAAAATAGAGGTGAATAAAATTTGGTGATAAAAAATTACATCAAATTTTCCTGACTAAACTTTTAGTTGAAAAGCTTCACGGATATCATACTATGATTGAGAACTCATCAACTCAATGTCTAACATCAGGTATGATAGAGAGGGGAACAGTGATCAAACACACACATGATAAAGATAATCACCCAGCTAGTAATAATGAAGGACGAATTTTGGAAAAAATGTTTATCAATGGTCAGTCGACTTAAATACAAGTTTGCTTGACTGATCATTCGATAAATAAAATATATTCCTTTTAATCATATTTAGTAAAAATAAATGTCGTATAAAGAAAGATAATTACGATGAGGATTTTAATTTATCATTTGATTGACGGGATATATTAGAGAATGATAAAACTAATATTGTATATGATGTTATATCAGAAAAAAAAAACTTATTCAATCCTTTCTCACTTTTTGTCTTATTTCAGTCCTTATATTTTATTTTCCTCATATATTGTTAGATGAAATAACACTAGAGGGAGATGAATAATATGTTTACTAATTCAATTAGCTTAAATATATTTTTAATCATTTACTTAGATTATTTAGACAATATGCAATTTGACGATTAGATGCAGAAGCTTATAAATGATAAAGAAATTAAGCACAACAATAAATCAATGCAAACACAGAATTTATAGTGGTTCGGCCTCATGCCTACTCCACTACCTAAGCACCCCCCGCTTAGGATTTTCAAACTAGTTTTACTAGATTAATTTACGTTTCACTCACACACGAGGACTTTTCACCGAAGAGACACACTCTCGACCTAAGGCACTTTCACACCCGGAAGTCACCGCCTTCTTTTCGAGAATCATCTTCCACCTCAACCCTAAGGGACAACTAAACTAATCTTAGCAACAACTACGTTTAATTACACCGATGGATTTAAATCTCAAACACCAAGGCTACCACTAATTTCAAGACCTAACAGTAGGTCTTCTACAAACTCACAAATCAAACAATTTAAATAACAGTTAAAATATAATTGAAAAGAGTTTAAAATAAACTAAGAATTCGTGCTCTTTTCCAATCCTTCAATCCTTCAACTCGTCAAATAGTAGAGCTTGAATCAACACCCGAGTTGAGAAGCAGAGCTTGTGCGCTTGTAGAAGAACTCGACAGAAATCAGCGCGCGCTCCAAAACAATCTCTTTGAAGGCTTTAATCTCCTTTTAAATGCTCAAAAAAATCTGTATGAGTGAAGGAAGGTGATTAAATGAATCATACAAGGGTATATTTATAGTCTTCTGAAGAAACGATAACTCAACGGATAGTTTTCTATCCGTTGCAGGCCGCCGATCGGTTGGTCGGTCGATAGACCGATCGATCGCTCATTCGACCACCACTTTTTCTCTATGGTCGGTCGACCCATCAGGACGCAAGATCTTCGATCCCGACCTTCGGTCGACCCGTCGGTCGACCGACGCGATCTTGCGTCTTTAGTAAACGCAGGTCGGTCGATCGACTGGTCGACCACCCAAGCTACTGCCCAATTTGGGCTTCGATCGGTCGATCGCCCGGTCAACCGACGTAGCTACTGCCCCTTTTCGGCACTAGTCGGTCGATCGACCGGTCGACCGAAATCGCTGGTGCCCTTTACTTTACCCTATTCGGTCGACCGCCCAATCGATCGAACTTAGGCTGAGTTGTATTTTTCAGTCGATTTCTTTCGCGCTTCATTTTCGGGTTCCGGCTTTCAACGAGCATCATCTTGGAGAGCTTTCCATGTGATCTTTGAACTCGTCCAATGCATCTTTGGTGCACTCGTCAATCTTCGAGAAACTTCCGCAACGAATCCGAGCGCGATGATCAATGTCCTTCCGATTTTCCGATTTCTCCGATTTCTCCGATCGAGGACATCAGAGATATTCTCAATGAAATCATTAGTCCCATATTTGTTATCATCAAAACCGAGATTAAAGCCAACAATCTCCCCCTTTTTGATGATGACAAACATCCTTAAGAAAATATAATCATTAAAGCATATAGGATATCAACTTAGGGATTTCTCCCCCTATCAACATGCATATCTATGAGAGTAAACTCTCACTATCTATATGCATGAATTTCCTATATTTTCCTCCCCTTTACCTATACTTTTGTCCTCATTTTAACTATACATTTCTCCCCCTTTTGACTTTACATTTCTTTCCCTTTTGACATCAATCAAAAAGGGCAAGAAAAGTCAATCTAATCAAAGGGATGAAACACAATTATTTTTTAGTTGAGACTCTAAGGAGTATTTTTCATGAAACATGAAAATCTCAACCAAATGGATGAAAAACAAGTAATTTGATATGATACAAAATCATACATGAAAAAAAATAGAGACAATTCAAAGCTAAATCATGTATGCTCTCAAAATGAATATTGTTTCTTCTTCGTGATATTTTTAGATTCCATTCAAATTTTCAAAATACAAAGATATTGTAATTTTAAATCATGTATATCAAGTTTGAAGTGAAACTAATGTAATTTAATCCAAATATGAACTTATCATGTTTTCATTTAAAATAAGCATGAAGGACATGAAAATGCTAAGTCTCAAGTTTTGCTATCTACTCATGTTTTCTTAAACTTAGGCATTTGGACATCTAACAAGAGATAATATAAGTCTATGAATCAAGTTTGAGCTTAAGATGAAATTTTTAATTCACTTTGTTGACTTAGGTCAACCTATACTTCAAGATTTCAAAAATCACACTTTTAAATTTATATAAAATCATATTTTTGATGAAAAACTTTGGTACCAATTTTTGGATGAAAATTTTTGATACCAAATATTGAATGGTCATTTAAAATACATGAATAAAGTTTGCACTCAAGAGAACTTTCAAAGGCCATTTTTCATCCTATATTGATTTTAATGAAAACACTAGATATTTTTAGCTATCATTCAAGAAATCAAAATCATTCCTAGAAATGATTTTACTCAATCAATGGTGTGAATAATATTAGAAACATAATTAAAATGGTATACATAAACTTTCATTTGAAGTTTCCGAAGAAAGATCAAAGTATCGAAAAGTTTGATATTTCAAATAAATTGATACTTTGCATTTGTAAAGCCAACTTCAAAATTTCATTATAAATTAGATTCTTGATGAAATATTTTGAAATCTTTACTGATAAAACTAGATTTGCCACTGAGTGTGCAGTTTCAAGAATCATCTCAAAATTAAATTTATATATTTTTCTATAAATAACTGAAATTTGTACCAATTGTAGATTGAAATTGTATTTATGTAATTTTCAGTCTTAAAACTTGTTCAATTTTTATTCAAACCTTCATGACACCACATGATGGTCATGTAAAGAGTATATGTCAAATTTGAGATACAAATTATATCCTTAAGTCAAGATATCAACCTAGCATGGTTTCATTCAAAACTAAACTAGTTTTTATGAGACTTGTTAAGTTTCAATCTTAATATTTACTCATGATTTTTCAAATTTAAACATATGGATACCTAATATGAGTGAATCTAAACATGTTTCTCAAATATGAATCATAAATGAGACCACTAAGTCAATTGGTTGACTTGGGTCAACTTGGTTCAAAAAGGTAAGCATGAATTGACCTCTATGTTATTTTATCCATATCCATATGAAATTTTCATTCTAAATGCATGGAAACATGTCATCATTTCTAAACATGTTTATGAGATTTGGACTTAAAATGAAGTGACCAAGTCGATTTGTTGACTTGGGTCAAACCTTCTCAAACTTAAGTCATCTAAAGTGAGATACCAATTGTATTTGTTCATCTAGACATGAATTTTCAAGTTTTAAATATTTAGACTGATGTCATGTGTGTATCTAAACATATTCATTTCATTTTTACCTTAACATGAAGTCTCTAAAGAAGAATTTTAACCTAGTTCAATTTCACAAATATCAAGATATTATGAAATGAGTTAAGTTATCAAGATTTTTCCTACTCATGAAAATTCAAATATTTATCATGCATAATCAATCATAAGTATATAGTGACATCATTAAATATGAAAATTCAAGAATTATACTAAATTTTTTGCAAAATCAAATTCATACATTTTTCTTAAAAATTTGCCCAACTTTTCATTTTCTTTTAAATAGTATATCCTTTTATTAACATTCACAACTTGCAAGTAGACTTCATTAGTAGACAATGAAATTGACGCTACTAGCAAGCTAACATACTAAATATTAAAGGTCAATGCAATGTTTCATTTAAAATTTTTAACCTATGCTAGATAGTAAAGATTCATTTTAAGGTGGATATCATGATATCAAAATGAATCTAAGGAGATCTTAGGATGTGAAACATTTCAGGAATAAGATCCCTTATCATGTTAAACTAATTTGGACTTAGAGGAATGTCTCTAATAGTAAGTATTAACCTAGAGCAAGTTTCATTTAATTAAATTTGCCTAAGTACTAAGATTCTACCTACTCATGAAAATTTAAGGATTTAACATGCAAATCTAATCATGAGTATAGAGACATAGTTTAAGCTTAAACATTGAGGTATAACACTAAGATTTTGAATTTATCAAAGTTATACCATATTCATGATAATTTAGCCAAACTAATTCTTTTCTTCCTAATTAGCCTTCCTAAAATAGTTATAACTTGCGAGTATACTTTATAAGTTGAAAATGAAACCAAATCTACTAAATATAATAGTGAAGAGAAAAATCAAGTATCATTTATCAAATTCAACTTCACTAAATAGCATGGATTCATTTTCAAATAAATCATTCATGATAACAAAATCAATCAAGAGATATCAAAATATGAAATTTTGAAAAATAAGATCTCCAACCCTTCCTATTGGTTGAAAACCGAAAGGCCACAATTAGCCTACGATTTAAAACCTCAAGGTCGCTTAGGCCCATTACAGGCCACCGGGGTCTCCGAAGAGACCGAAGATCAACAAATTAAAAATCATTTTTGAAAGAACTCTTTAGTAAGAGCAGGAAAAATAACTCAAATTAAGCATATATCAACACTCCAACTTAAATAGAACACACCAAAGAAGGCATCATGATGATTCGTAGTTGCAACCTCTTGGAGATTTCTCATTTATATCCAAGGTCAACTTCAACTCGATCTTCACTTCTCTTTATCCTTGTGTAGTAGCTCCCCCTACAAGAGAAGATGAGACTTTTGATACCCAAATTGCTGTGAGTCCTTGGGGTGAGTTGGCCTTGGAATCCAAAGTGTCTTAACTACACTTAGATTTTTCTTGAATGCACAATCAACAATAGCATGACCAAAAATACCACAATAAAAACAATGCCCATTGAATTTTTTTTTGTTTATGCTATGGACATTAGATCTATCATTTGAATGCTTGATATGTGAGACATGATGAATATGAGCATTCTTAGATGAAATATTTTTATTTTGAACATGAGGTTTGATGGTAGAATGCTTAGCATGAGAATGATGATGAACATTTGCATTTTTTACATAAATATTTTTCATTCTAGTGTTCTTAGGAAATGAAGCATTTTTTAATTCATTTACTTTCTTATTCAAGAAAGTAATCTCACTTTTCATTTCATTCATGGATTTATGTAATGTATGTAATTGAAATTTTAACATGCAATTCTCTTTTTCTAAATTATTATTTTTGAGCTTCAAGTCCTTAAGCTCAAGTTCTACATTATCATGGCATGAATCAAATGACCTAGATCTCAATTTTTCATTTTTTAGTTTGGATTCATGCAAATGACAGTTAAGCATCACATTTTCCTTTTTCAATCTTTTATTTTCGTTATCTTTTCTAACAAGCAAGACATATATTTTTTGACATTCATCAATTAGTTCTTCATATGGCATATTGAATGAACTAGAAGAGCTAGTACTAACATTATTATTATTATGACTAGAAAGAGAAGAATGTACCTCATCTTTGGTACTTATGAGGCAAACTTTTGAAGTAGCTTCATAGTCATTGCTAGAGGGTGCTTCACTTGAGTGAGAGGTGGATGTGGAAGCTTTTGACCTCTTCTTTACCTTGTTTTTCACTGTGGGGCAATTCTTTTTCACATGCCCTTTTTCCTTGCATACATGACACACTACTTTCCTTTTTCGGCTCTTGGAGCTACTCCTTTGACTAGAAGAGCTATGAGTATCAAAACCAAGATTAGTAGTAGGTGAGTGACCATTGTCATCACCACATTCACCAAAAGTGTCAATCTCTTCGATTTTCGCATAATCGTATAAAACGTTTAAATTAGCCCATAAATCATAAGCCGAAGAACAATGCATGACTTTATCTAGGATGCCATTTGGTAATGTGCTAAGTATGTAATTCATGACATCTCTATTATACTTAAACATTTTCTTATCCATTTCACTCCAAGCATGCATATCATCCTTAGGTTCAATAAATTCCAAATGTAACATGTTAAAGATGTCAAAACCTTGAGTCTTTAGAAATATGTACATCCTAAATTTCCATAGACCAAAGTTAGAGGCACCAAACCTAGGAGGTGTAGACGCTACCGACTCTAGAGTCATTTCAAGATCGAGACAAGACGTAGAAGAGATGGTAAAATCTCAAGCTACGAACCCGCTCTGATACCAAATGTAGGCGAAATGACGACACTAGAGGGGGGGTGAATAGTGTGTTTACTAATTCAATTAGCCTAAATCCATTTTTAATCGTTTATTTAGATTATTTAGGTAATATTTAATTTGATGATTAGATGTGAAAGCTTATAAATGATAAAACAATTAAGCACCACAATCAATCAATGCAAGCACAGAATTTATAGTGGTTCGGCCCCAATGCCTACTCCACTACCTAAGCACCCCGCTTAAGATTTCCAAACTAGTTTTACTAGATTAATTTACGTTTCCCTTACACACGAGGACTTTTCACCGAAGAGACGCACTCTCGACCTAAGACACTTCCACACTCGAAAGTCACTGCATGCCTTCTTATCGAGACTAATCTTAGCAACAACTACGTTTAATTACACCGATGGATTTAAATCTCAAACACCAAGGCTACCATCAATTTCAAGACCTAACAGTAGGTCTTCTACAGACTCACAAATCAAATAATTTAAATAACAGTTAAAATACAATTGAAAAGAGCTTAAAATAAACCAAGAATTCGTGTTCTTTTTCAATCCTTCAACTCGTCAACTAGTAGAGCTTGAATCAACACCCGAGTTGAGAAGCAGAGCTTGTGCGCTTGTAGAAGAACTCGACAGAAATCGGCGCGCGCTCCAAAACAATCTCTTTGAAGGCTTTAATCTCCTTTTAAATGCTCAATAAAAATCTGTAGGAGTGAAGGAAGGTGATTAAATGAATCATATAAGGGTATATTTATATCCTTCTAAAGAAACGGCAGCTCCACGGATAGTTTTCTATCCGTTGCAGGCCGTCGGTCGGTTGGTCGGTCGACTGACCGATCGATCGCTCCTTCGACCATCATTTTTTCTCTCTGGTCAGTCGACCGACAGGTCGACCGCCAAGATGCATGATCTTCGATCCCGACCTTCAGTCGACCTGTCGGTCGACCGACGCGATCTTGCGTCTTCAACAAACACAGGTCGGTCGACCGACTGGTTGACCGCCCGAGCTACTGCCTAATTTGGGCTTCGATCGATCGACCGCCCGGTCGACCGACGTTGCTACTGCCCCTTTTCAGCACTAGTCGATTGACCGACCGGTCGATCAAAATAGTTGGTGCCCTTTACTTTACCCTATTCGGTCGACTGCCCGATCGACTGAACTTAGGCTGAGTTGTATTTTTTAGCCGATTTCTTCCGCGCTTCATTTCCGGGTTCCGGCTTTCAACGAGCATCATCTTGGAGAGCTTTCCATTTGATCTTTGAACTCGTCCAATGCATCTTTGGTGCACTTGTCAATCTATGAGAAACTTCCGCGACGAACCCGAGCGCAACGATCAATGTCCTTTCAATTTTCTGATTTCTTCGATTTTTCTGATTGAGAACATTGAACGCTACTGATATGGAACCTGAAGATATTCTCAATGAAATCATTAGTCCCATGTTTGTTATCATCAAAACCGAAAGTAAAGCCAAGGTTGAAAATCTAAAGCTAACAAATAAATCTTAAAAAATTAATTTTCCTGACCTCTCCCTTGGTGAGGATTAGTTATGCAAATTTGTTTCATTAAAATACTTGAGATATTTTGAAAACTCAATTAGTACCTTACTAAATTATTAAAATACTTTTTAAAAATCAATTAGAATAAGTTTATTTGGTTTCTCCATCATATTTAATTATTTTTTTCTCTTATAAATTTGTCTCGGTACGTTGTTGGATTAAAGGACCCATTATAGGTTTGTATTAAGAATATAAGGTGATGTTAACTCTTAATGTTTTATTTTCTACCTTCATTATTCTATTTAGCAAAATTATTTTAAATGATTTAGGAGGATTTTAACTCATCTTTTATAATATCTTGAATATTTTAAAATAATACAAGGATGTCTATATATTATTAGCTCGAGAAAACTACTAGTATGCTCAATTAATTACAATGGCTATATTAAATTAGATGCCGCTTTCAGTAGGGGTGAGCATCGGTTCGGCTCGGTTAAAAACCGAATCGAAAATTCGTTTAACCGAACCGAACCGAACCAAAGAATATTTTTTAACCGTTTACTGAACCGAAAAAATTCGGTTAATTCGGTTCGGTTAACCAAAATTTTTTTTAAAAAAAAACCATTTTTTTTTTCAACAATGTACATGTGCAGATTAGAATTTATTTTCTTTCTCTCTAACCATCTTAACAACTTTTATTATCAATTCATTTCTAACTAACACTTATTATATATATAATTGAATGTAAAATAAATAATATTACACAATATTAAGATTCGAACCTGGACTGATGAAAAACTTAATATCACACTTAACCACCAAGACAATTACCAACATTTTATTTAATTGTTATTATAAATATATATATATATTTGGTTAATTCGGTAAATTAATTGAATCGTCGGTTAATTTACCGAATCGAATCGAAAACCGAAACCCAAAATTTTTTTAACCGAAAATCGAACCGAAATTAATTAGGTTCGGTTAAATCGATTTCGGTTCGATCGGTTTCGATGAATCGAAAAATTTTGCTCAACTCTAGCTTTTAGGACCAAGTTATGAGTCACCGATGGTCCCTACTTCGTTGTTATTCTTGACGACCATCCTTACTTTGTTTGATCCTATAAAGTATAAACCTCGATTAAACCAAAGATGATGACGAAGAAAGACAAACTTATCCCTATCACTTCTACCTTCATTTAAAGCGAGAGACCATCTCCTTAATTATCGCAACTAATAAAAGCATGTCCTTGAATTAAAATTCATCCTTTTATGTGTCTGCTCTGTTTCAATAATGCCACAAAACAAGCAAAAAAGGGGCAGAATTTGAGCCATCAAGAGAGCTAATGTTCTATATTCATTTTTGAGGGGAAGGAGATGGCCAATTATCTTTTTGGAAAGCCAACATTTCCAAGTTAGCCCGTGTTTCTATTTTTTAGAGAGTTCAACGTCAATTTTATATTTTATTTGGAGATAAGAATAGCTTAAGGAGCCAAATAAATATATATATATATATATATATACTTTTGTTTTCAACTAAAATAGATTAAGAATATATATTTATACAAATAGATTAATATTTATTTATAATATAATGAATTATATTTTAAAAAAATGTCTAATTATCTGTTAAATTATAGTATCTTGGATGATACCTCGATTTGAGAGTGCTCCTGGTAATTTTAATTAATGTTTCCTATAGGTGACGACTCAGTGCATATATTTTTTTACCGAAGATGCTCTCTACAATAGAATCTTAGCATCCACAGGTCTAGTTTGGCCTAATCATTTTCTATTTATTTCTTTCCCTCTTTTGCTTATTAATTCCTTCATCTCTTTCTTTGTTCCCCATGCTATTAACGTAGCAATTTTTCCAACTCACGAGGTAGTTGGTCGTCCGTAATCTCTTCATCAATTCAATTCTGGTGTCAAGTGGAGGACTTCACTCTCCTGGAAGTAATAAAAGAGAGCAGCTTTCTTCCTCCTCTATGAATACCTCCTCCTCCTCCATGAGCAGCAGCAGAGTTATTCGCTTGTAGAAGCTCAAGGATCTCTGAAATAAAAGACGATGGCCTCCGTTAAGAACTTGAAACGGATGGAGGCCAAGCAACTCGTGTTGTCTCTGCTTGTCGGATTCTTCATTGGAGTATTGACCTGTGCCGTGGTCATCTCTGTGTGCTCAGGTAAACTTGAGATCTCTTCCCATGCTTGAACTATGAAACAGAGGAATTTTAAATGTTCATGAATTCTATTTGCTGTTTGTTTTGCAGCGAAAGATCAGCTGTCCCTGATCTACGGAGATTGGGTGAATCCTGCGGGAGAAGGAAAAAATGCTTCACTGGTATCAGGTACATGAGAAATAGTTCTTGTTTACAGAGATCTGGAAGTGTTGGGTTTCGGCGGTAGTCTGACTTCATCTTTGAGAATTAAGATGCAGGTGGAGGACAGGCTGAAGAGAGACTTAGCGCAGCCACCAATGGTGTGGTCGCAATAAATCAGAACTCATCATTGACAAACGACAATGTTGTAACTCCACCGTTAGGTGAGTCCCCAATTTTCATCAATCATTGAGAAAAGAATGAATTTATTACATTAATTCTTGATTTTCATACTCTTTGTTCTTCTCTTTTCAGAAGCCCCAAAAGCTGCAGATCAGCACGGTGTCCAAAGCAAAACTTCGTCTCCCACTGATCACTCAATCCGGAAGGAAGAGACAACCACACCAAAACAACCAGGTAGTAAGATTAATTATATTTAGTTTCCAATAGATCTTTAATTTATGGCATCTAATTTGACTAAATTTTGTGTGAAAGGTGGAAAAGATAAGGCTAATGAAGCGCCGGGGAAACCAATCTGCGATCTTTCCAATTGGAGAACAGACGTCTGCGAAATGTTTGGCGATATCAGAATTAATGCCAAGTCCTCGTCCGTCGTTCTCGTCTCCGACCACCAACGTCACAAGCGGCAAGGAAAAGACTCATGGCAGATCAAGCCTTACGCTCGCAAGTTCGACAAGTCGGCAATGCAGCACATCAAGGAAGTCTCGGTCAGGCTGTCGAACGGCCCCGGAGACACCCCTCGCTGCACTGTCGCGAACCAGAGCGTTCCCGCGCTCGTCTTCGCCATCGGCGGCTACACTGGAAACTACTACCACGACTTCACCGACCTGCTCATCCCGCTGTTCATCACCGCGCGGCAGTTCAACGGCGAAGTCCAGTTCCTCATCTCCACGAGATCGTTCTGGTGGATTGACAAGTACGGGTCGATTCTGAAGAAGCTCTCGCGGCACGAGATCGTCTACTTCGACACCGACGAACAGGTGCGGTGCCACCGGCACGTCATCGTCGGCCTCCACAGCCACAAGCCCATGTCCATCGACCCGGCGCGGGCGCCGAACGGGTACTCCATGGTCGACTTCACCAAGTTCATGAGAACCGCCTACGACCTGGAGAGGGACTCGCCGATACGACTGGGGAAAGCCGGAGGCGAGAAGCCGAGGCTGCTGCTGATACCGAGGAAAGGCACCCGGAGGTTCACCAACTCCGGCGACGTGGTGAAGATGGCTGAGGAGGCGGGCTTCGAGGTGGTGATGGCGGAGGCGGGAGTGAGCTCGAGCGTCGCCAAGTTCGCGCGGGTGGTGAACTCCTGCGACGTGATGTTGGGCGTGCACGGCGCCGGGCTGACCAACTTCGTCTTCCTGCCGACAAACGCTGTCATCATTCAAATAATTCCGTACGGCAATCTGGAGAAGATATCCAGAGATTGCTTCAAGTACTCCTCGGAGGACGCCGGTCTGCGCTACTTGGACTACTGCATCGGCGTGGAGGAGAGCAGCCTCATCGAGCGGTATCCGAGAGACGATCCGGTGTTCAAGGATCCGCGGTCGATCCACAGGTTGGGTTGGAAGAAGATGGGCGCGGTTTACTTGGATAACCAAGATGTGAAGCTCGATGTCGACCGGTTCAAACCTATTCTTTGGAAAGCCCGGGAGATACTTCAGCTTGGCAAATGAGTATATTTCTTTTTCCTATTCTTTTTTCCTGTGAAAAATTACTACACATCAAGAAATAGTATTTAATAATTAATGCAATTATAAAATGTGTAGATCTAAATTGATTTCAATTGTCGGGTTCTGGAGAAATTTATTGATCTCGTAGCTGGATTTGAAGTGTGATGAGCTGTGTTTCAATTTTGTTCTATAGGGGATTGTTCAGTTTGGGAATTCTAGCATTCTAATGTTAACTGACAACACTGTCTGCTTTCAGAGATGGGAACTCCAAGAACTTATCAAGCAACTTTCATAAGATGTAAAATTAATGTTTGGGTTCATTCAAAAGATTCTTAGGAATCTTATAATTAATTCATAAATGAAGCTGAATTTTATGGGGAAAAAGTGATAAATTGGTAGCATAATACTCAATACTGGATATATTAATGAGAAAAGGTAAGTATATAAGTATAGTAGAAGTTTAGGTATTGGGTAGCCATCAGGACTGAAGCAATATTTACAAGAACCATTAGATTTGTACAGTGAGTGAAGACGCCGACACAAGCAGCAGCTGATGCATGAGATAGGCAATTTATTGGAATTTAACATGTTCGGGGGCCTTCACTATCATGTGGTCCAGCGCGCTCATCCATCGCACACTTGCATGTCAGGGAATCATATCTTCATCTTGTTAATAATTTACTCTTATTAACAAGCTTTCCGCAAATCTATGGATGATTTATGTATTCTTTTATAAGAATACTTTATAGTTTTTTTTTTTTTGGGTCCAGTTAGAGCGTGTGAGAATACTAGGACCGACGAATGGAGAGAGAAGAATTGAAGTGTATTTTTCAATTAAATATATAACATGATAGCGAATGGATCATGATAAATCATTGTTGAACAAATACTGACGTTAAAAAGGGTTGAATAGTGTGTATTTATTTCTATGATTAATTGAATTCTTTTGAATTTTAATTAATTCAACTATCCGGTTCAAGTTATTTTATTCTTAGTGCGACTAGATGCAATCATAATTATATCAAGCACAAGTGAAAATCAAATTGAGCAATCAAGATGATAATATAAACACGAAATATACAGTGGTTCGGCCAACACCGTCTACTCCACTACCTTGGCTCATCACCAAGAATTTTTGACTTTAACACTTTATAGATTAATAATTTTTCTAAGAATACAATGATGACTTATCACTCAACCCTAGAGGCGAGCCTCAATACCTATTCTCTAGCAAAAATAACAATCTATAAGACACCAAAGTATTTACACGCACACCTTGCAAGCTACCCTAAAAATCAATACAAAGAAAGATGAAAACAATATAAATGAAGCTTAAATGTAAAACAATACTTGATTTAGCTCCAATGCGTCTCCTTCGAGCACTTCAAGGCTTCGAGTATGGATTTTCCGGTGAAGACCAAGCTTGATGAAGTGAGGAGGGATTGAGAGTGTGGAAACGGAGATTAGGACTTTAAATCAACTTCTTTAGGCTTGTAATCTCTAAGGATATGCTCAATGAAGTTCTCAACAGCTGCGGAGGGGATTTATGAGTGGTATTTATAACCCCTCACTCGGCTAGGGCACCAAACAAGCATTTTTCTACCCGTTGGCGATGCCCGGTCGCTTGCCGATCGATCGTCGATCGATCGACCGATCGACTGCTGAGCGACCGAAGGCGTTCTACCGATTTCAGGCCACATTCGGTTGATCGGTTGGTCGACCAAATTAGCTACTGCCAATTCTCTGCTTCGTCCGATCGACTGACTGATCGATTGAATTGGCTACTGCTAATTTTTGGCTTCATTCGGTCGACCGAACCTAGGCTGAGGCTTATTTTTTGAGTCTTCTGCTTGTGCGCTTCGTTTCCGGATTCTGTTACCAAGTTTGGACTTGGATAATATTACAATTTGGCTTGGGACATAATCCTAGAGTCATATTATATGAAATCTATTCCTAACTCTAGATTTTCTACTCGATCGACGACGAAGCCATTTTTGCCGATTTTTGGACTTTCTCCGAACGAAGTTCGCGCGCGTATCGTAACCTCAACTTGAGATCAAACACTTGATAAATTCATTAGAATAAGTTTATTATCATCAAAATCAAGATGGTGACCAAGGTTGAAAATCTTAGGCCAACAATCATGTCTTAGAATCAAAATTGGTATCCGCATTGAAAAGTATAAAAAATAAAAATATTAGTCTGATCTACGATGAAAACTACCCCATGAGCTATATTTCTTAGATAGAAGTTTTTGATATTTTTCACTATTTCTTTAAAACAAATGTTACATGCATGCATATTTTACCACTACAATATTTTTGATTTGTTGGAACGGTCGAAAACTGTTCCCAAAATTAATATAAAAAATCGTGGTCATAGACCTATGGGAACAGTTTTCCCATGTGTACTAAAATATGTCGTTCTGCTAGGCTATAAGAACAATTTTTCTAACTATGGTCATGCTGCCAAAAAAATCGTTCCCATAGGCTCAAGCTATAGGAACGGTTCTGTAACCGTTCCCATGGGCCAAGCTTATGGGAACGGTTCAGGAACCGTTCCTATAATACTCGACCTATAGGAACGATTCGGGAACCGCTCCTATAATGCTTGGCCTATCAGAACGGTTACAGAATCGTTCCTATAGCTTGAGCCTATGAGAACGCTTCGAAAACCGTTCCTATAGCTTATGAGAATGGTTTCAAAAAATGTTCTTCTATGTAAAATCGTTCCTATAGATCCTATAACTCATGTTTAGGTTTTAAGCATTCATGTATTATTTATTTTAGGAACAATTTTAGTGTGTCCTTGTAACTGCATTTAAAAATGTTTCATAAGACTATAATTTGAGATCAAATCTCCTAAAACATAATATTAATTAATTATAAAATAATTTCCATTCATAAATGTTCCATGTGAAATTAATCTATATCTTTCTTTCCCTTCCAAATTAGCCAAGTCCTATTGATGATCATCTCCTTCGTGAAATTCATCTTTCATCTATCAAATCATCATTTTTATGCATAAATCAATAAATAATTAAAAACGATCAAAAAGACTTCATAATCATATATTATACTAAAATTACTTGATTTTGTGAATGATGTCCAGAGGTGGAAGAACCAAAGATATTTTGGCATCCCTTAGGGTAGTTTGGTGGTGCCAACAAAGCTCTTATAGCTTTCATGTCCAAATTTGGGTTCGCCTGTGTAATAAAGGTCTTCAAAAGAAATTACTTTCCTTGTTATTTGGTGTTGCATCTGATTTTCTCTCTCTACCATTATTGCATGTTGCTCTTGATCATGTAATTTAGATATTTAGATAAAATGTATTCAACTGTAAAAATCATTTCGATTGTTGTCTAATAATCCATATTCATGATAATAATAAATCATGGTGAACCTGATTATATAAACATTTTGGTGGCCATTAAACAATTTCCTAAGATTGGTGCTTATATTTAATTCACTGTTCAGATTGTCATGAAAATGGAATATCTTATTTTAAAAGACATCTAGTTTCAGTCTTTAGATGTGCTTGTATTTAACTGACAAGGACCATGTACAAATCTGTTAAGAATCAACTCAACTTAAAGAACATCTAGTTTTCTTTCGTAGTTACATATAAAAATGGTTGCGCTTTGTTTAAACAAATATTTTATAACAAGAAATTAATCACCCATTTACCATACAAATATTTTCTTAGATGATGATTTTTATGTGATATATTTGCAAGGAAGCCAAATTCTCAAAGTAGGAAGGTCAACATTCTCCAAAAGTTTTGCATTCAGCTTGTGAATTTGCAAACTCTATGTTTATTGTTAATTGAGATTCCTCTTGTATATGGATTAATAACATTATTTCACACCCAGAAAATTAAAAACTTACAACCCAAGGTAAACAGTGAGGGTTACGATTGAAATGATAACACATGCTCTTTGCATTTTCGTCAATAAAAAAGGTAAATAGTGGGTGTGAATATGATGTTAAGCAAAATAAGCTGAAATCAACTATATATTATTTTATGTTGAGAAAAATAAGTTACCATTATAGACTTTCATTTGGTGGTAAAGAAATTAGAAAAAACTCCAGCACACAACATGCATTAGAGTTACAATGAAGTCTCAACTTAACATGCATTATTCCTAGAAGCACATCAACATCTGATATGGAAACAATATTACAATGGCATGATCAGACAAATAGGACATGCTATGCTTAAGAAAGAACTTCATGCATGCCTATGCTTCAAGCATTCCTCCTAATTCCAAAAGAGCAAGAGAGAGAAACCATCTTTTGTTTTAGGTAAACCATCCAGGGGATGTTGAAAGAAGGATTTTAGTTTGCGATCCGGCAACAATCTAAAAGGACAAACATACAAAACCATATCTAAACAAAGAGTTGAAAATGTAAAATAAAGAAATGATTGGAAAACTTCAAATTGACCAAAAGTCATATAATAAGAATCATCTCCATTAACATATCCAACATAATAAAGAATTACTATGAATAGTAACAAAATTATAGTGGTGAGAAATGGGAGGTTAGATTGTGCTAGGAGCGAAATAATGTTAAGAAATTAGTGGGTCTAACTCACCCCAAAAGCTAGCTTATGAGGAGAGAATTGCTCAAACTATTTAAAGACTATCTTGACCATATTTTTAACCAATGTGGGATTTTAACACACTTTTCTCAGGCCCAGAATTGAACATCTGGAGCATGGAGTTTTGCAAGACTGGACATCTGCGGGTGGCACAATATCAATCACACAATTGGCTTTGATACCATATTAAGAAATTAATGGGTATAACTCATCCCAAAAGCTAGCTTATGATGAGAGGATTGCCCAAACTATTTAAAGACTACCTTGGCCATATTTTTAACCAATGTGAGACTTTAACAAATAGGAGAGCAGTAGCAAAATGATCACAAAGATCATTACATTAGCCAAGAGAATTACTCATGTCTCTCTAATTAAGAAGCTGAGCTTCTTGAACAGAACCACCAGAAGCATCTCCCTAATTTCCTTCTTTATACCGGACTCCACATTTTGTTTGCACCATAAACCAACAAAATTCAAAGAATGAAACTAACCAGCAACATCCCACAAAATCCCATGCTCAAAATAGGAACTTACTCTCGGCACTTCTCCTCAACTCAACTGGGCGGCCCTCAACCTCGGCGTCTGCCAATGCGCCCCGCCGTTGCCGCATGTAGGACATGTAGAACAACAGCAGCAGCACAAAAGTGAAGAAGACCGCCACGGAGAAGATGAAGGCCTGGTAGAGCTTCAACTCGGGGGAATCAACTGAGCAGTAAGTGGGCAGGTCTGACGAGCCACAAGACATCACCGACCAACCTGGGCAGAAGAAATCGCAAACCCTAAAAATCTCTTGGAAGGGCACTTCATTGATCAAGCCAACCCGAATTTTCAAGAGGCAAAGCCCTAAAACGGCGAAGGGGATGGGAAGGCAAGGGTTTGCGGTCCAATGTTATCAGGGGAATGTAGAGTGGGAGGATTTGGCATTGAGGCAAGTTGGGGATTGGAGTGGAAATCATAGTGAGGTCGATCTAGAAAAAACACAGATCTTTTTTGGTGATGGGTGGAGACAGGAGATGATAGATTGATCTTGAGAAGAAAGAAGAAGAGGGATTGGTGAGAAAGGGGAAAGAACAAAATTTGAGGGGAGGTGGAGAAAGGGGAACAAAGTTTTTGTTGGCGATCAAACTCTATTGATCGCCCGATCGCCGCACTCTATTGGGGAGATGACGAGGGGAGAGCAAAAAGGTTTTTGGGTTTTTGTCACGAGCATAGTGAAAAAAGAAAGAGTCGGGGCAGGATTTTATATCGACTGCGAAAAAAAGGAGAGGGGTATTTTAAGTATAGGAACCGTTTTAGATATAAAAGTTTTGTTTTGGAGTATTTAAAGGGAATGATTTGTTTATGTTCCCGTAGTATATTGACTACGGGAGAAATTGTTCCCATATATTGGCTACGAGAATAGTTCTTTTTTTGTGTTTCCATAGTATATTGGCTAGGGGAACATTTTCAGAAACTGTTCCCATATACTGGCTACGGGAATGATCTTTTTTCTTTTGTGTTCCCGTAGTATATTGGCTAAGGGAACGATTTCCAAAATTATTCCTATAAGTAATGTATGAGAATACTTTTTTAACCGTTCCCAAAAGTGGCATGGCCACAGAGCCAAAATTTAGCAGTGTACGTATAATAATTTCATCTATTTTTTTAAAAAAATAAATTCTTGTATTTATCAAGAAGGATGAGAAATACAAAAAGGTATAAGGAGAAGATAGGAAAATAAAATAGGTAACCACTATATTAAAAACACTGGAGTCTAAGGGGATAACATAAAATATTGATTGCCTCAATGGCGAGCTTAGTGAATGATCGCCTAATTTGATTCTCAAAACATCTACAATTTCTTTCGTGCCAAATCGATCTTAGATCTCCATATCATGATCTTAAAGTATTTCCTTGTGGTAGCCTTCCTTGATCCATTCATGTTGTTATTCTCGGGACTGCATCAGCGCCTCAACTTGGGCTGCTAACTGTCGGTTCTTCGCTTGAAGGTTGTTTATCAGGTGCTGAGATTCTTCTGGTGAGAGATTGGTTGCTGTGGGAGCATCCTTCCTCACTGTTTCAGTGTCTCCAGGTTGCGGCTAGGGAGTTGCCTGTTGGCGGTTCGATGATGCGGTCCCATGATAGGCGTCACAATAGGGACTCCGGGTACCAACATTGCGAAGAAGGTAAGAATTACTCGGCCCCATGATGGGCGCCAAATGTTCTTGCCTGAAGTCCGTGTGATGCGGTCCGGTGTGTTTCGATGATGTCGCTCGTCAATCTCATATTGATGTTGCTCAGAATGAATCAAGGCTGATCCCGAAGATGTCGAGCTCGTGAATGATGAATCCCTCATAATTAATGTGGACAAAAGTGTTCTTATATGAGCGGATGGTGTCTCGGTCATACAATAGGATGTTTCAAGTTTGTTTATATAGAATAGAAAATTTTATTTGGAATATTTAGAAAATTTTGTTTAAATAGGAAAAGATTTTGATTATATAGAATAGAAAATTTTATTTAGAATATTTCAAAATTTGATTATATAACTTTCTATTGCACTACTAGAAAAATGGGCATCAGCAACGGCTGATACCGTTGCTAAAGAGCATCAGCAACGGCCGAGCCGTTGCAAGGGAGCCGTGGCAGAAAATCGCGTTGCTGATAACTTAGCAACGGATCCGCAACGGCCGCTCGGACTATTGCTAACAATATTATCAGCAACGGTTTTGCCACGGAACCGCAGCCGTTGCTGATAACATTAATAGCAATGACCGCTGAGTTCGTAGCAACGCCGTTAGTAAAATCCCGTCGCTAAGTCGTTGCTGTAGGTCATCAGCAACGGCTTTCGATACACTTTTAGCAATGGCTTTCCCACGGACGGCCGTGGGAAAGCCGTTGCTGATGATGTGAACCTGGTAACGAAAAAATTTCAAATTTCAAATTTGAATTGATACATTGATACATTATCTGATACATAACTCACACACCCATACACTCATACACACATTCATTCACACATCACAAATACACCAAGATATACATCAAAACAATTATATTTATATTGATAATTATCCACAATAGTATAAAAACTATTCAAATGCAAAATTGAAGTATCAATATCCAAATAAAATAAATTAAACAAGTCCAATATCTCAGTAACAAAGTCAATATAAAAAAAATCTCACGATGACGATGGAGGATGGTCTGGATCATATGGCGGGGTCTGGAGTGCTTGAGTGTACACCGGCGTGGACTGACTCGAGGACGATGGATTAGATGATGCCGAAGAGATGCCTGCTTCGGGATGACCTGACATGTTGCGTAGCATAGCTTGTATATCCGCCATCATCTGACTCTGGTGCTCCATTATCTCAGTCTGACGTGCGACCGTGTCCTCTAGAGTCCTTATTCTGCTACTATGATCATAACTGGATCTAGAGGTGGACGGCCGCTCACCAGCGACCGGAGGGGTCGGTGCCCCAAGTGGCCCTAGTACGGCTCACGCATGACCACTATCTGCGAAGCCATATATGCGACCATGGTCCCAGCCACCTGCGGCCTCGACCCACGTTGCTGCGTCAAAGTCCTCGAGGGTACCCCCGCGCTGCACCACCGTTTGGCTGTAGGTCTCCTACTCGAGTTTGTTTTTTGTTTAATATTGATCATAAAACTTAAATTATAAATATATAATGAATAATTTAAACAAATATATAGTTACCATAATGTATGCAGCGCGATTGTCGATGTACTCCCCCGTCCCATGTGCTCGACGGTAAGTCCGCTCAAACACCGCCATCGGGGAGGGTCGCTGGACAGTCCCGTCATCCGACACCGTCGTCTACATTTACAAAACAAATACATTAATTAGTACACATAGTAACAAATAAAATATATAATTAAAAGGTATACTTACCATACGGTTCGCGTGCACTGCAAATGCAATAGAGCCGCCGGTGTGACGCGCTGCTCCCCCCGACATGCGATTTCTAGCCGCATTTCGAGAAACCTCCTGCCATCGATCCGTCGACCATATTCCCACGAGCTGGTCCCATATATCCGGAGTAATCCAATCGGGGTCGTATCCCCGAGTCTCCGCGATGTTAGTGGTCCCAGCTCGGGCCATCGCCTGGGACTGAGCCTGCCCCAGCTGCCCGTTGTACCTTGCCCGGGAAATAGCCTCCCAGGCAGTATAAATGAAAGGCCTTTGGTCCTCGGCCCATGTATAGCGAGCCTGCAAAATAATAATATCAGTACCAATATTAATCATCATGCATGTAAAAAAAAAAAATAATACGTGCCTCAAACTCGCGCCATAACATATCGACGTGCTCGCTAGGCACGTGAGACCACGTAGGCCATACCCTGTGCATGTATCGTCGAATAGTAGAAGAAATGCTCCTCGGCACTTCTTCTTGGTCGAACCTGCACAACAAAAATAAATTTTAATATTATATTATGATATAATGAATTTGTAATGATTCATAATTCATGATATATTACCGCTCCCCAATCACGCTAATCAATCTACGTGACTCTGTGGCTGGTGGAGGCTGCCACCTGTTCGGCCCGCGTGGCCGCCTGCGTCTGGATGTACTAGCCTCGGCAGTATCATCGGCATGAGGATCAACAACAGGAGGATCAGGTGCATGAGTAAGTGCTGGAGTCTCACCGATTGGAGACTCCGAAGCTCTCCTGCGATGATAACCACGACCAAACATATCTGTCGAAGAGACATATAATCAGATTATTGTATAAATAGTAGAGATATATTTAATAAAATATATACTTTACAATTATTCCTCATCATCTGAATAATAGTCTTCGAATTCTTCCTCTTCTTCCTCTTCTTCATCTTCTTCATCTCCAGCTTCCTCAATTTCATGATCGTCATCATCAGCATATTCAACTTCTAATTGAATTGACGTTGTGTCTGCATCCTCGAGTATTGGAATAATACGATCTACAGCAGGAGGATCATCTTCTTGATAGAAACCATGTGTCATATCAGGTATCAGCTCATTTTCTCCTACTATCGGATCAATTTTTCCTCTACCTTTTGTCTTACAGACTACACGCCAATCTGCTCTATCTTTATTTCGAGCCGGATACTTCTCGTAATATACTTGTTCGGCTTGTGATGCCAATATAAAAGACTCATTTGTTGCCAATTTCGATTTGTAATTAACCTCAACAAGTTTGTATTTTGGATGAACTTTCATGCCCCTTTCTGTTGTATCGAACCAATGACATCTAAATAGGATCACCGATTTTAAGCCGAAGTAGTGCAACTCTATCACTTCTTCCACCAGTCCATAAAAATCCATATCACATTCAACATAGGTTGTCCCTTTCACGCAGACCCCAGCATTCATCGTCTTCTTTGTAAATGAATATTCAACCGTGTGAAATTTATACCCATTAACAAAATATCCGCTATAGCACGACACAAGTCGCGACGGTCCACTAACAAACTCAAATATTCTTTCATCTATTTCAGCTCTGTGATCTTTGCTGTAAGTCTGAATCCAAGTAGGGAAATCACGATTCCGTAATCTCTCCAATTCTTCATCGTTGTGAATAGAGTATTTTTACACCATCTCAATGTCAAATATTTCAATGAATTGTTCAATCTCTAGACAATTGAGTAATACATACAAGTGTGCCAAATGATACTCTTCATCGCTTAAGTGTCGAGATGGACGAGAACCAAAAGCACGACCAGAGTGACAAAATATATTTAAACGTACGTCCATCTGAATGTCGAACACCCCCGTCGACGTTACGTGGAAGACGATCAAATCTTGTTTGTATTGTCGATTCAAAGTAAAATGAGCAGAATGTTGAAATTTCTTGGATGATATACGATTCAGATATTGATCATTCAACAGCTGTGGTGTTCTTTACTTTTTTCTTCAGACGATTCATGTATCTTTCAAATAAGTACATCCACCGATATTGAACGGGGCCACCAACTCGTGCCTCGTATGCCAAGTGTATCGGTAGATGCTCCATCGAGTCAAAAAATACAAGAGGGAAAAACTGCTCCAGCTTGCATATGATTTCAACAATATTATTTTCAAGTGTTGACATATCTTCGACTCGAAGGACATTTGCACAGATGTTTCTAAAAAATATACTTAATTCAGTCAACGGACCCCAAATATTATCAGGCAGAAGATCTCGAAATGCGATCGAAAGTAATCTCTGCATGAATACATGACAATCATGGCTCTTCATCCCTGATATTTTGCAATCATCGACGTTCACACATCGAGATAAGTTTGAAGCATATCCATCGGATAATCTGAGTTCTTTTACCCATTGACAAACATCTTTGATATGTTGTTTATTTAACACATATAGGGCCTTCGGTTTCAGATATCGTCCGTTGACCTCTTGTAACTCCAACTCTGGTCTTTTACAAAGTATTTTCATATCATGTCGGGCTTTGACATTATCTTTAGTTTTTCCGGAAATATCCATCAAAGTGTTGAAAATATTATCAAACACATTTTTTTCAATGTGCATGACATCTAAATTATGTCGAATCAATAATGAACTCCAATAGGGCAATTCCCAAAAGATACTTTTTTTCACCCAGTTATGTGTTTGGCCAAAACCTGACACTCTTTCATTGCGACCAAATACTATATCTGGAAGTGCTGAAACACGTGCTAACATTTGTTCACCAGACAACATCGGTGGTGGCCCATCTCTTTCGACTCTGTCCTTAGTAAATTTATTACGATTCCTTCGATACTGATGATTAACCGGTAGGAATCGACGATGACAATCAAAGAATGAAATTTTTCGTCCGTTCTGAAGACTGATTGATTTAGAGTGTTCCATACAATACGGACAAGAGAGTCGGCCGTGAGTGCTCCAACCCGACAACATGCCGTACGCCGGGAAATCATTGATTGTCCACAAGACCGCGGCCTTTAAATTGAAGTTTTGCTTCCGATGACAATCATAAGTGACAGCTCCCTCAGTCCACAATATTTTCAATTCATCTATCAAGGGTCTGAGAAATATGTCAATTTCTTTTCGCAGACCCTTAGGACCCGGAATAATCATCGAAAGATAAATAAATTCATCTTTCATGCACATTGACGGTGACAAATTATAAACTGTCAGCAGCACTGGCCAAACTGAATAAGGAGTTGCAGAATATCCAAACGGATTAAAACCATCTGTGCACAATCCCAATCTGATATTTCTAGTATCCCTAGCAAATGAAGGATAACATGTATCCAAATGTTTCCATGCTTCACTGTCAGATGGATGAGTCATTACTGTATCATCACGACTTCTTGCATGCCAACTCATGTAGGGGGCTGTCTTTTCCGACATGAATAATCTTTGAAGCCTCGGTGTTAGTGGAAAATACCGAAGCACCTTAAACGGGATATTTTTCTGTCGAACCGATTTCTTCTCCTTGTAACAAGGATGTTGACATACAGGGCATTTATCCAACTGCACATTTTCTTTATAATATAAAATGCAGTTATTTTGGCACGCGTGTATTTTTTCGTACCCATGCCCCAATTTTCTCATTAGCTTTTTAGTCTTATAAAAAGTTGGCTCAAACTTGTTATCAGTAGGCAGCATTCCATTAATCAATCCAGCAATCCGATCATACGCAACTCCGCTGATATTATAATCGGCCTTGATGTTTAAGAGTTGTGTCATTGCTGAAAACCTAGTGTATTTAGGACAATTCTCATACAAAGGTTCACCGGCAGCTTTCAACATCTCGTAAAATTCTGCAGCTTCTTTATTCGGTGATTCAATCTCTACCGCAGTTTGTACTTCTGTGATATCAACTGCTGTAGTATCTGGTGGGACTGATGTCTGAAGAACTGGCCGATCAACATTATCATTCAGGTGGAATTGACCCCCAAGACTATCAAGTATCATAGTTCTATAGGGATTATATTGACTGGATGAAGAAGCACCAACAGAGGAAGATTCACCATATGTCTGAACGACAGGATTGCTCGACGTCCCGACTTCGCATGACTCCCCGTGACAAGTCCATAAAAAATATCTTGGTGCAAATCCTTTGCTATATAGATGCAGAGTGACAGTCTCCCGATCCAAAAATCGTCCATTCGAACAAATGCGGCACGGACATCGGATTTGATCACCGATGCTAATGAAATTCTGATTCGAATAGGCAAAATTTAGGAAGTACGTTACGCCTAATCGAAATTCATTCGTTAAAGCTCCACGATCAAGACGTCGGTACATCCAACTTCGATCAGCCGACATGATTATGTCAATCAATGACAATTTCTTTGGTTAATGTCTTTAATTAGGTGAGATTGTCCTATTCCATTCGGGATTTATGTTATTTATATTGCACTAAGTACTTATTTTAACCGCTAACTTCATTCTAAATTTCGGCAGCATCTCCCTACTGTTCTTCAAATACGCATATCATCTGGGCGCGTATCGGAGAACAAGAGAGATGTTGCCGAAATTTAGAATAATTAGTTAATAGTTAAAATAAGAACGTAAGTGCAGTACAAATAACTATATTCCCAAATTGTCCAATCAGAGACAATTCAAGAATTGTACGTCGTATAAAAGATCATCTACTTCTTTTACACGAACATACAATCCCCGAACGGATCTAAGGTTTTGCTAAATCATATCTGACTCGTCGATGCGTACGTGAAACATATCAACTCGTCGGATGGATGATTAATTTCTAAATGTTTCGAGACAGTTCGAGTCCATATTGGACAATTTCGACACGAGTCCAAATTCGACGATTTCGGCAAGAGTCCGAAGTGGACGATTCCGGCGCGCATCCGAAGTGGACAATTCCGAAAATAATCTAAACTCTAATAATTAATCTAACAAATTAAACAGTTAATCTAAATAATTAATTAAATAATTAATTAACAATTAAAAAATATATATTAATCTACAAATTCCGGTGCCGGAGTCAGGTGGACTCTGGCGCCG
The DNA here is from genome assembly GCA_034359265.1 of Canna indica. Classification (NCBI taxonomy): domain Eukaryota; kingdom Viridiplantae; phylum Streptophyta; class Magnoliopsida; order Zingiberales; family Cannaceae; genus Canna; species Canna indica. The sequence continues at coordinate 39,096,370 of CP136891.1, forward strand.
GTGTACAGTGGCCGGACACACTGTCCGACCACTATACAAGGTCCGGCGGCGGCCATCGGCCGACCGCCGCCGGTCGAAACCCTATTTTTAGGGTTTCGGTCGGATTTCCCGCCGGCCGCAACGGGAAGAGACGGCCGGCCGACGATGTATACCTGACAATGTCGGCAGCAGCGGGAGGAGGAAGAGGCGTCGTCGACGTCGGCAACGGCGGCGAGAGGCGGGAGGAGGAGGCGGCGGCGGCAGCAGCGGGAGGAAGAAGGGTCGGGCGCGATCGCGTGCCCTATATAAACTTATCAGCAACGACTCACTCGCCCGTTAGAAAGCCGTTGCTAATAAGTTATTATCAGCAACGGCTCGCGTGTCCGTTAGAAAACCGTTGCAGATACAACATATCTGCAACGGCTCGGGCGACCGTAAGAATGCCGCTGCAAATAGCAACGGCTTGAGCGGCCATTGCTGATAGCCGTTGCTGAAGACTCAATTTCTAATAGTGTTGGTTACAGGAAGTTATCAAGGTCAATCAATGCTTCCTCCAATAACTTTGCAAAAGCTACAAGTTTATGCTTGTTTGTCCCCCCTACCCAACGTATTGTTGAGAAGGTCAATCAATTCCCTAGCATTAGTGCTCGCTACAATGAGTTACACGTTCTGCCCGTGCAATGTAAGTGTCACGTTGAAATCCCTAGAATCCTACCCTCCACTAGGCTTATGTAGAACAACTCATCACAATGAAGGTACTATAGAATCAATCTTGGGAGATAGGACCACAAACTTCAGCATCTTCGAATGTTCCACAAATTTTTCTAGTCACTCATACTCTTTTTGTACTAATGAAGGAGAAATCAAACAAAATCTAGTCCTATCCTAGACCTAATTATTCTATCATTATAATGAATAACGTACAATTTAATTCCTCAAATATAATCGAATTTCGTAGTGGTTCTTTAAAAAAAAATTCGGTCAATGTGATTCTTCTAAAATATGATTCGGACAAAATAGTTCCTGACTCGGACGTTTTAGAAACTATTTTGTCCAAGTCAACTCGGCTATTTTGCTTGAGTTATGAACTATTTTGCCCGAATCATATTTTAGATGGACCAAATTGACGGAGTTTTTTTTTAGAGACCCTTAGTCAGTTATATTTGATGGATCAAATTGTATGTTATTCCTCATTACAATCATCACATTTCGACTCTTATAAAAAAATAATAGGGTCTCACTTCGAGAATAATAACTATTTTGTAAACATTTGAGATTAAGGACGACATCTTAATCCCCTTAGATTCCTAAACATGAAGTTTTCATCTACCCTACATATTTTAAAAGAGAGAAGTGCAGATTTGGTCTTATAAATTTTTAATTTTTTGGACTTTGATCATATAAGTTTTATTTTGATATTTTTGGTCCTATAAGTTTGCTCTGTAGTACATATTTGATTCTATCCGCGACGGTCCGTTAACTCTCCGTCAATGTGGACTAACGCCGTTCATACACGTTGACATATTTGATAATATAAGTTTTATTTCAAAATTTTCAGTCCTATATGTTTGCCCCGTAGAACAGATTTGGTCCTATATGTTTGCCTCATAGCACAGACTTTGTCCTATCCGCGACGGTCTATTAACTTATCATCCACGAAAAATAAACGATGTTATGTCCACGTTGACGGGGTTAATAGATCGTTGTGGATATGACCAAATCTATATGACGGACCGAATATATTTGCTCCGTAATATATATAAGTTTGTTTCGTAACATAGATTTGGTTCTATTCATGACGGTCTATTAACTCCGTCAATATGGACATAACGCATATGAACGACGTTAGTCTACAGTGATGGAGAGTTAACAGATCGTTACAGATATGATCAAATTTGTACTACAAGTGAACTTACCGGATCAAAAATACTAAAATGATATTTATAGGACTAAAGTCCAAAAAATTAAAAATTTATAAGATCAAATATGTACTTCTCCCTATTTTAAAAAATTAAACTAATCCAAATTCCAACTATTGTTGATTCCCATGCAGCCGGGGTTAATTGTCATCTCCTCCTTCTCCTCGATAACAAGGTTTGCACCATCCTTTTATTGCTCAACTGTCCTAACACTTTGACATTCGCAGCTCCCCAAAACTTGGTTGTCAGATTTTTCCTTACTCAGCTTTTCCATACTATTATTGATTTCCTCATCCCTCGTGCCTTTCTTTTGGAGGCCTTTTCTGCTGCTAAGTAATTGGGCCAGATCTAGTCTCCTCTCAATATAGGTTTTAAATTGTTTTACCAATAATATGCTCTAGCAATCTACTTGATCATTATGATGCCCAGCCCCTATCTTGTTTAATAAATAGCATAAACATTAATGATCATTATCCATGTGCACAAAACAAGCTCCAGTGATTCATGAACTTCATCATAACAAAAATGCCAATAAAATGCAACTAAATCAATAAAAAAATGTATCAAAAGAGATGTACAAAATAGTCTTCGAATTACATGAAAGTATTTGACTTGTCGGACATTACTTTAACAAACCCATCTCTCTTCGTTGATGGAGTCGAACTTGGAAAAGTCGCTCACCTATTATGAGGTTAGTGGTATTCCACAACTCCAAAGGCAACCCCCTTAGGTTAAGGATGATGCTCCAATTGGAGAAGGTTAGAGCTATGTTTGGTGCAAAAGGTATTAGAGTAGTGTCCAACAAGCTAGTTACTTTTGTATAATTTGGAGACTGTTATATATATCTTATTTGATGAAAAATGATAATAGGTATTTCTTCATTATTTTGACTGCATTTTTATTAGCATTATCATTGTCATAAAGTCCAGGAATCACTAAAACTAGGTTGTTCATGCAAATGACCATCACGAAACAAGTTCTACAATAGATAAGATCCAAAATGTTCTTAATCATAGATTTACTAGGATTTACTACTAAAAAATAGTTCAATTACTACTAGTATCAGTGACGACCGACAGGACTACTGCTAACAGTGACGACCTACCAACGGGCCAAGAAGCCGTCGCTCATAATATAACATCGGCGACGATTACGTGATTGCACGTGCAATCGTCGCATATTACACAAACATGTGTGACAGTTCAGAGACGGTCGCTCCATGCCATCGCTGATAGGTAGAGGGAGCGTACCCGACGCGAAAATGAAACACTTATCAAGGATGGCTTAGCGACGGTTGGTGCAGCCGTCGTTGATAAGTATTTTTATTTGCGTTCACGCCCGTCCCTCTTCTTTCTCCCGCTCTCTCCTTTCTCTTCTCCCTTGCTCTGCCTCGCCATCGCCCGCTCGAATTTCTCACCTTCGTCATCGTCTCCTTCGCCGAATATCTCCTTTCCTCCACCGTGCTTCGCCCTAGGATTTCACTGTCGTCGATACCACGCGCTTTTCTTGCCTTCGCCGTCGTCTCCCTCGTCGACGATCTCTAGTTCTCCCTCACCGCTAACGATCTCCCCTTCAGGTATTTCTATTGGCCTAAGGTTTTCTACCTTGGTCTTAATCTCACTTTTGATGATAATAAACATGGAGCTAATGTTTCATTGAGAAATTCTTTTAGGTTCCAAGTCAATTAACGTTCGACGTTCCCAATTGGAAAAATCGGAGAAATTAGAGAAATCGGCAAGGATGCTCGTTGACGCTCTGGATTCTTCAAGAATTTAGAGTTTAGATTTAGGGTGTCTAGCATGTGTTGTAAATCTTCATAATGATGCGAAGAAACTCAAAAACCAATCCCGAACCCCAAAATACGAAAACCCGGAAATTTAAAAAATGCCTTGAAATTTAATAAGCCTAGAGAGCTCCTTGAAGGGCTATATGACCTAGATATTTTCTTGGCACCAAAAGTCTCGGTAATTATTCCTTAGGTAAAAACTAGTAAATGACATATTTTTAAGGATTTTTTGAAAGCCTTTAACCTATGTATATTTGACCCGGGAGATTATAAAATTTTTGGTTTTTAGAAATTTGTACTAGACCCCAAAAGCTATATTTTGGTTCTTAAGGATTTTGATTTTTTTGATATTTTTTTGAATCCAAATGGGGGGTAATCGTTATATAACATTTATGTTTTAAAGTTATTAACTTGAGGACTTAGCGAAGACCGAACCCAAAAATGAACAAACGAGCAGAAAAATCAGCAAATTGGGCTAATTTTTTCAGTTTTGGTTGATCGGTCGGTCGACCGAATGGTGCCCAAAAGTGGCAGAAACCATTCGGTCACTCGGCGGTGGCTCAGTCGGTCGACCGACGGTCGGTAACGTGCTAAAATCTGCCCGTTGAGAACATAGGAGTTGTCTCTTCTCTTCATGGTCTATAAATACAAGACCATGAGAGCCTTCCTCCCTTGATCTTAACCTTCATTGAGCCATCCTTGATCATTTCTAAAGATTTATTGAGTCATTCATTTGCAAAGCCTAGTTCTCATGATACAAACTTGATTTTTCCTTCAAAGCTTTGATCGATTCATCATTGAGGCATCAAGAGAAACTATGACTCATGTTTGGAGCTAAGTATTTGTTGTATTATTTATTTGCTCTATTGTTTGTGTATTTTGTGGTTTATTTTCATTATATATTATTTGTGTAAACCTAAGTTGCTAGGTTTGATTGAGTTGGTGATTGCCTTGGTGTTATGGCTCAAATCCACCATTGTAAACTTAGTTTGATAGGATTAGTTGAGTTGTCCTTAGGTTGAGGTGGAGAGTGCTCCCGATAGGAAGGCGGGATACTTCTAGGTGTGGAAGTGCCTTCGGTTTGAGGACGGAGACTTTTCGGTGTAAAGTCCTCATTGTAAGGAAACTAATTAATCTAGTTAAACTAGTTTGGAAATCCTAAGCGGGGTGCTTAGGTAGTGGAGTAGGTATTGGAGCCGAACCACTATAAATCATTGTATTAGCATTGCTATCTTTCTTTGTGTTTAATTATTTTATTATCGTTTTTGCATTTAGTCGATAAATTGCAATTTGCCTAAGTAATCTAAGAAACGATTAAAACCGAAATTTGGCAAAAAAATTTAGTTAATATACTATTCACCCTCCTCTAGTGTAGGATACTTCACCAATAATTCCCCCTTCCTCCCCCTCTTCGGTCAACTGGGGTCGAAACCCTAGGTTTCGGCATTTCGGCCCCCGCCAGCCAACATTCCCTTTTTTTTATTTTTTTTTATTTTTTTTATTTTTTATTTTTAATATTTTTTTTACTTTGTGTTAATTTAGGGTTTATTAGTACTAATTAATTTTAGTGTTAATTAATTTTAGTTAGGGTTAATTAGTGTTAGGGTTGTTTTTAGTGTTATTTAGATAGTATTAATTTAGTTAGGGTTAATTAGTATTAGTTAATTTTAGTTAGTGTTAATTTTATGTTAATTAGTGCTAATTAATTTGCATTAATTTTAGTTAATTGATGTATGTTAATTATATGTTAACAAAATCAAAATTCAATTAATTTAGTTAAACCCTAGTTTAGTTATTTCAATTAATCGTGGACAATAGAGAAACAAATTAGAGGAGAAAAATTAGGGTTAGTCCGATACTTGAGATGATGACACCGAGTTAGTCTAAATCCGACGTTCACTATGGACTCGCACTAGCATCATCCACTATGGACTCACCGACGTTGTCCACTGTGGGCTCACGCCGGCATGCACAAATTTAGAAAATAATCATGACGAATTGATACGTTTCACGTACACATCAACGAGTCGGATATGATTTTGTAAAATCTTAGATCCGTTCAGGGGTTGTATGTTCGTGTAAACGAAGTCGATGATCTTCACCTGTAATAGTAGAAAGGAGTCCCAACGAGACTTTCGGGCGGTGTTATCATCTTCACCTGTAATAAATATAGACACGACACGCCTTTGGTAACCTAAGTTTCATTTTCATTATCACCATAACTTGAGCGTTGAAGTGTCTTTTGCAGATCTTCAGATCATCAGGCAAAAATATATACCCGCATCAATATGTTTAGATATGCCATGGAAAGTATGATTTTTTGCTCAAGTGAATAGAACTCTGACTATCACAATAAAGAACATACCTCTTTTATGTAGAACTAAGTTCACTCATAAAGTGTTGGCCTAAGATTTTTAATTTTGGTCTTAATTTAGGTTTTGATGATAATAAATATGGAACTAATGTTTGAGCAAGCAATTTTTTTAGGTTTCATATCAATTTGCGCACGACGCCCCGATCGAAAAAATTAGAGAAATCCGCAAGGTCGCTCGTCAACGCTCGGGATTTATCGGGAAGATTGAGTCTAGGTCTAGGGTGTCTGGATTATATGTAAATCCTCATTGTGATGCAAAGAAACTAAAAAATTGAAACCCGAACCCCAAAATATGAAAATCCAAAAAATCAGAAAATTCTTTAAGTCTAGGGAGCTCCTTGAAGGACTATATAACTTGGATGTTTTCTTGGCACCAAAAGTCCCGGTAATTATTTCTTAGGTAGAAACAAGTTAACAACCTATTTTAAAGGATATTTTGAACATCTTTAACCTATCCATTTTGGACCCGGGAGATTATAAAATTTTCGGTTTTCGTAAATTTGTACTAGAACCAAAAAGCTAGATTTTAATTCTTAAGGTCTTTGATTTTTTTTAGATATTTTTATAGAATTTGAATGAGGGCTATTCTTATTTAACATTTATGTTTTAAAGTTAATAACTTAAACTTCAGAAATATTAAATAAGACTTGTGAAGAATCATCGAACTAGAAAAATCAACAAACTGCCCAACTAGCCAATTTCGGCCGACCCGCAGCCGAACCTTAGTCGACCGAATTGTCCAACATATCTATTTAGATCCATTGAACGGCTCTTTTTGAGCCTCTACCTTCCTATGTACCTAATGCTTCATTGAGACAACCCTTCACCTTAGCTAAGCCTTCTTTAGCTATTCTTTAAGAAAACCCTAGTTTTGATACTAAACCTTGATCTAGCCTTTGATCTTCATTGTTTCATCACCAAAAGACATCAAGAGGACTAGGGATCTTGTGTTGGAGCTAAGTATAAGTTACTTTGTTTATTTTGCTCCATTACTTATATATTTTTGTGGTTTATTTCATTGTACTTAAGCTTGTGATAACCTAGAGTGCTATGTTAGTGAATTGGGTGGTTGCCTTTGTGTTTGAGGCATAAGTTCATCGATGTAATTTGATTTACTAGAATTAGTGATTGTTGTCCTTTAGGGTTGAGGTGGAAGAGTGCTCTCGATAAGAAGACGAGAACTTTCGGGTGTGAAAGTACCTTCTGTGTGAGAGCGGAGACTCTTCGAGTAAAAGGTCCTCATTGTAAGGGAAATAATTATAATCTAGTAAAGTTAAGTTTGAAAATCCTAAGACTTGTTAGCATTGTTTACTTTGCGTATTGAATTACTTGTTGTGTATCTTGCTTCTGCATTTATCATCCTATCGCGAATTGCCTAAGTAATCTAAGAAATGATTAAAACTGGAATTAGACTAAAGTTTTTAGTTAACATACTATTCACCCCCCCTCTAGTGTAGGTCATTCGACTTACATAAAATTCTTCATCCAAAGCAACTCTTTGCAAGCCTCGGTAGTTGCAATGAACTCAGCCCCAGTGGTAGACAATGCAATACACTTTTGCAGCTTGGATTGTCATGCCACAGCTCCCCCTGCAAAGGTAATCAAATAACATGAAGTGGACTTTCTAGAATCAATATCACTTGCCCGATTCCAAAACACAAATTCAAACTAGAAGTTCCCCTAAGATATCTCATAATCCATTTCACTGTATTCTAATGCTTTTTACCCAAATTAGAGAGAAACCGATTAACTGTGCCTACTGCATGAGCTATATTTGGTCCAGTGTAGAGGTGACAATGGGCTGGGCTCGTCCATGGGTGGCACGGGCCCGGCCCGATTCTGGGTCGTGCCTGACCCGGGCCGACAATGGGCATGGCCCGTCTGTGCCCAAGGGGCGGGCTGGGCTCACCCCTAGCCTTACCTGGCTTGGCCTTACCTGGCCTTGCGCCAACAAATATGTATAGTAAAAATATATTTGAGACTTATATATTTACTTTATATAAAACATATTACTTTACCTAGTAAAATTATATATAGAAAACAAGTATTGAGGCTTAGTGTAGTGGTTAGTTCAGCACAAATAAGCCTAGAGATCAGCAATTTGAATCTCATTACCAACTTAATATATATGTTTTTAACATTTCGGGCCGGGTCGAGCCCAACCCAAGCCTGAAGGGGCGGGCTTAGGCCCGAGCTGAGCCTCCCCTTTGACCAGTCGGGCCGGGCCGGCCCATTGGCACCTCTAGTCTAGTGCACGACCCAAACACTTTCTCAATGTACTTCCCCTGAGATAACCACAACTTCTTAGACTTTCTATCACGAATGATTATCATGTCAAGAATGTGTTTTGTTGGTCTCAAGTCTTTCATTGCAAAAGACTTACTGAGCTCCTGTTTCAAATTGTCAATTCTAGCAGAATTATGATCAACAATTAACATATCATCAACATAGAGCAATAAAATAATAAAATCAATATCTGAGGATTTCTATACAAAAACACAGTGATTAGAAGTAGTTTTCAAACCATACAAGCTCAAACTTCTTGTACCACTGCTTGGGTGCTTGTTTCAAACCATACAAGCTATTCTTTAGTTTACAAACTTAATTCTCCTTACCTTTCACTACAAAACCCTCAGGCTGCTCCATATAAATCTCCTCATCCAAAACACCATGAAGGAAAGCTATTTTCACATCCATCAATCTCCAAGTCAAAACTAGCTACTGGACCCAAAACAACAGGGATTGAGAATATCTTGACAACAAGGGAGAAAATATCATCAAAGTTAATTCCCTTATTTCTGATTGAAGCATTTGACAACTAATCTGACTTTGTATCATGGACGGGGAAAAGATATCTTCATTCTTTACCCGATAAATCCATCGATTTCTCAAAGCTTTCCGATCCTTAGGTAACTTAACAAGCTCAAAGGTATGATTGTCATGCAAAGACTTTATCTCATCAGTGAGAAGCACAAATTCATTGGGTGAATAACGTGTAGAGAGAACTCTTTGTCTAGCAGACCTCCTAAGTGAAACTGCAGGTTGATCAACAATTTCATCAATAGCATCCCCATCAACATGAGCATCTGTCATAGCGGTATTCTCATCATTACCCTCAAATGAATCACCCTGAATATGATCCAACACATCACTAAGATTATCAAACTCAGCTACATCAGACGTTTGAATCATAAGAGCTGGAGCTAAGTCAACCAGGTCATCACTACTTTGTGAAATTGACTTTTCTGCCTTATCAATATCTTCAATGGTTCGATCCTCCATAAGAACAACATTACAACTTCTAACAAGCTTCTTTTCGACAGGATCATACAACCGATGGCCAAACTCATCATGATCATATCCAATGAAGATACACTGTCTTGTCTTGACATCCAACTTGGATCTCTCATCCTTAGGCACATGCACAAAAGCTTTACAACCAAACACACGTAAGTGATCATAGGAAACCTCCTTGCTATACCACACACAGTCAGAAGTATAGACTGTAGAGCAACTGCAGGGGATAAATTAATTACATGTGCGCTAGTATATAAAGCATCACCCCAAAATGATCTAGGCAACTTTGCTTCTGAAATCAAACATCCGACTCTCTCCACCAATGTCATGTTCATTCTCTCTGTCAGGCCATTCAACTAAGGAGTCTTGGGAGGCGTCTTTTGGTGTCTAATTCACTGCTCTTTCCAAAACTAATCAAAAGGTCCAAAGTATTCACCATCATTATCAGTACAAATACACTTCAGTTTCTTACATATTTCCCTTTCAACAAAAGCTTGAAACTCTTTAAAAATAGCAAGAACCTAATTTTTGGATTTCAAAATATAAACCCAAACTTTCTTGAAATGATCATCAATAAATGTCAGAAAGTAAAAAGTAGTAGTAAAACTTTTTACCTTCATAGGACCACAAAGATCTGAATGCATCAACTCAAGCAAATCAAGCTTTCGAGAAGGAGGATGACTCTTGAAAGAGACTCTATTCTATTTACCTATCAAATAGTGACCACACCTTTTCAAACTTGCACTCTTCAAAACCAGAAAGCAAATTATTCTTAGCTAAACAATCCAGTCCCTTCTCACTGATGTGACTAAGATGCTTATGCCACAACTCTGAGCCATTACCATCCTCAACAACATTCGCAACATCAATAGAGATTGAAGTCTGTATCTAGTACAAACTCGAATACTTCTTTCCACGATCCACAACCATATAACCTCTAGAGATCTTGCGGATGCCATCACCTTGAAAGCCGTGACACCCATCATCATCAAGCCTACCTACCGAAATCAGATTTAAATCAATATTTGGTGCATGCCGAACATCCCTATGAACCAAGCTAGAACCATTGTCGATCTTTAAGCAAATAGATTCAATGTCAACCACCTTTGACAGTCCACCATTAACCATCTTCAATACCCCAAAATCTCCAGGAGTATAAGATGTGAAGAAGTCCTTCCTATAAGTGACATGAAGTTTGGCATCGTTGTCAACAACCCAACTTAACTGATCACGAGCAACATTGATCAACTTCTCATCATAAAGAATAAGATCCGGTGTAGTAGTAGTAACAACACGATCATTATTATCTATGTCTTTCTTTTCTTGGTTGCCTTTGTCTGCCTTGTTCTCTCTTTTCCATTTATAATAGTACTTCTTGATGTGTCCAGGTTTACCACAATAGTGACATTCAAAGTTCTTATTCCTAAACTTTGATTTACTTCTGCTACTCTGTCCATGATCCATTTCTTTATTTCTCCTCCTATTTTATATAACTAAGACTTGAGAATGTGAAATGGAAACCTCCTGACTTTGTCATCTCATCTCTTCGTTGAGGACACAAATCTTGGCATATTCTATTGTCACAGTACCACCAGAAGCAGAACTGGTCAAAGAAACATGAAAACTTTCCCAAGAATTAGACAATGTGTTAACCAACCAAAGTCTTATAGTCTCATCATCAAACTTTACACCCATACCAGACAACTGATCAAAGCATCCCTGAAAATCATTCAAATGATCTAAAATGGAACTGCTCTCCTTGTACGTCAACTGCATAGCCTGCTTTAGCAAAAATAATTTATTATTCCATGTTTTAGAGGCGTACAAGGTCTCAAGTTTTTTCCATAGAGTTCTGGCATGTGAATCATTGTGGATGTGATTGATCAAGATATTATCATCCACCCATTGACGAATGAAACCACAGACCCGCTCATGCTCAAATGTCATTCTTCTTTAGTTTTGGACTCTAGCTTCTGAGTAGCAAAAATTGGTAAGTGCGACTTTTTTACAAACATAAGATCTTTCATTTTCCCTCTCTATTTGTGGTAATTTATGCCATTCAAACTAATTATCTTGTTGTAATTTGATTCTATTGTTTAATCAAAACACCACACAAGTAATAACCAAAACTTTGATACCACTTGTTAGGAAATGCGGTGCAACACAGCGGAGATAATGAATAATATCTCAAAATCAAAATGCACAAAATTACAACCACAAGAGCACACATAATTTTTAACGTGAAAACCCCCTCAAGGGGACGAGTAAAAACCACGGGACCTAGTCCAGATCAACAATCTAGTATAATGATAAATGAGTGTACAAAAGAGTCTCTAGAATCCCTAGAATCAAAAACAATCACTGCTCATCATCAACAAAGTGGAAACAATGCAATAGCATACCACAAAACCATCAAACAACAAGAAGATAACAAGGGTAGAAATCACCCAGACAACTATTGTTCTTGAAATCAGACAAGGTTCTGGTTCTTCAAACAAAACTTTCACCATTCAGATCAAAGAACACGGAGTTTTGAATAAGCTCACCAAATTTCGTCTCGATCGTTGCGATGATGAAACTCGTCGTTGTAGAGAATATCCAGAAAAAAGTTCGATTGTTGTAGCAAAATTCCAGTTTGTTGACCTCCAAACATGATCACCACCGTTCAAAATAGAGAACTCAGTGTCCTCTACCTCTCCACAAAAGTTCAACTCAATCAGAGTCCAACTTGTCGCCCGATCGCCAGAAAAGATGAAATAGGTCAAGTTGGAAGAAAATCCTAAAAATCTCCTTTCCTCTCTTGATGGTTGAAATGAAAGTCGGGGTTGCTGCCCTATTTTGTGTGTGGCTGCCAAAAACCTTTTTAGCATCAAATGACCAAAATAACCCTAATGGATTTTGGACTGGACTAGAACTATTGAGCCCAGTCAGATTAGACCCAACAACGTCCCATGACCAAATTCGAGCCAAATTAGACAGCTCCACCCGATCATACATGGAGATCTATGTTCTTTCTTATCACGAGTGATACGCTATTACAAGCCCACCATCTTCGAATCAGCCTCGAACCATTCTGAGCAATATCCCCGCTAGATTATTGGGTGGTGTCATCATCTCTACATGCAATAAATACAGACACGACACGCCTCAGGTAACCTAAGTTCCATATTCTATTACCTCCACCTTGGAGTCCTACTAATTTGAGCTTCTGAGTGTCTTTTGCAATCCCCCCGCTTCCCGTCAGTGTCAAACCTGACCAGGAGAGACACTGAACCGGACTAGACTACTCCGATCCTCTGGTAGGAATAGGTTCAAACATGAGTGTTACCACATAGGAGGGAACCTAAACCCAACACTTTGCACAATCAATTCACTATTAAAGATATGGGCAATACCAAGTATTTTCTTGGTCTCGAGATAGCTTGCTCACTCGATGGTCTTTTCCTTAATCAGAGAAAATATGTCTTAGATCTTGTTCAAGAAGCAGGTTGGATGGGCTCGAAAATAGCTTCTATACCATTTCCTAGAGGTCTTGTCTTAACAGTAGATCATGGTGCTCTTCTTCTTGATCCTCAACCATATAGAAGGCTAGTAGGCAGACTTTTATATTTAGGTTTTACTCGAGCCGATATTCAATATGATGTTCAACAATTAAGTCAATTTGTTCAGGATCCCAAAGATTCTCATTGGTCTGCCACAATTCATATTCTAAAATACTTTAACGGGTTCCTTCTACTGGTTTATTTTTTTCGACAAATAATTCTCTTCATCTTGATAATTATAGTGATGCAGATTAGGCTGCTTGTAGGGATTTCAGACGATCTATACTGGTTATTGTGTAATTTTGGGGTCTGCTCTCATTTCTTGAAAGTCTAAAAAACATAATTATTTCTCAATCTTTAGCAGAGGCAGAATATCGAGCTTTGACAACTTTCGTTGGTAAGTTGCATTGGCTGCTATATTTCAAGACTTTCGAATTATTTTTCCTCTTCGTGTTCCCCTTTGGCACAACCAGGCCGCCATCCATATTTCTCAAAATCCAGTATTTCATAAACGAACGAAACATCTAGAAATTAATTGTCATCTGGTTTAAGATAAATCCAAAGCAAGCATTACTAATCTTTGTCATATTTCTTCCGCTCATCAAATTGCTAATATTTTTTGCTCCTCTTTTAAATAAATTTCATTCCAAATTGGACTTGTTGACTCTCAACTAAGCTCCATCCTACTTGAGGGGGAGATAAAGACTGTATCAATTGATTAAGGATTATATATGTAAATAAATATTATTTAGGATAGTTTTAACAGTTTTAGATTATAGTTGTGGTGTGCTTTCTTTGATTGGTTGAATAGTTGTATATATACTTTGTAACTATTCCCTAGTAACATATTAGTGAATAGTAATTCATTCATCGACCAACATTATCCGGCCTTCTATTTTATCGAATGTTAAATAAAATTAATTATCAAATAGCTTATTATCTAATTTACGATATTATATTTGAACGGATGTATGTGGATTAAACAATGTCATGTTCAAATCAAATCGAGTTCCAAAGCAATCAAAGATCTGAACTGATCTCAAATCAGATTAGGATCATTCAAATTTAGCTACAATCTAAGTGGGCCGCATCATGACAAGCCCACCTACAGTCTGCAGCTGCAGCCGCCACCTATGCGTCACATGACAAGCCCAATTAATTTACAGATCATGAAGAGCACATTTTATATCATTTAAAATTTTAAATGGCGTCGTCGAGATGTATTGTTGTTCTGCATCACAAATAAAATATTATTTTTTATTTAAGGCAAACGTTATCTCTAAGCACAAATATCAACTTAAATTGTTAGAGGAGGGCAATATTTCAGTCATGATTTTTCACAAGAATTGGTTCAATCACACGTGGTGACCGGCTCATCTAGTGTCGACAATATTTATTAATATAAACCTAGAGAATGTCCTCACTATAAATAAATTTTTTTTTCCCAAAGTATGGAAAGTAAAATCCCCCTTCTCTCTGAGACTCGATAGTTTACTTTTCATTTTTTTTTCATTTTGATAATCGTCAACAATTACCTGGTAAAAATACCATGAGCATAATTTAAAATGAAGCTAAGTATTAATTAATAAGGCAATACAAATACATTAAATTTAAAGTAGTTCGACAAGCCTATCTACGTCAATTGTCTTGGCTCACTAGTAAGAATTTTAACCCAAATTCATGAATTAATTTTCTTCCTCCTAGGAGGGTACACCAAAGATTTATTTCTCAACCTTTGATGATGTGTTTATCTATACCAAAATGAGATAATTAAAATAAATAAAAAAATGACGAGAGAATGAAAAAAAAAAAGGTAAGAAAATGACAAGAGCTCAAGAATTAATTAAACTCAAATAGAGTTCCTCTTTGCCGCTTTGTAGCATTTCAAGACCTCAAAAATATTATCTTTGGAAGGTTTCACATGCTTAAAGAGTGGAAAGAAAGCTTGTTGAAATGAAAAGTGAAGACTAGGACATTAAATCACTCTTTGAATTACTCAATGAAGTATCACTACTAGAAATTGAGTCTTCAGCAACGGCTATCAGCAACGGTCGCTCAAGCCGTTGCTATTTGCAATGGCATTCTTACGGCCGCCCGAGCCTTTGCAGATATTTGTATCTGCAACGGCGTTCTAACGGACACGCGAGCCGTTGCAGATTATTTTAATTATCTGCAACGGCTTTCTGACGGAAAGGAGAGTCGTTGCTGATATTTTAATTATGAGCAACGGCTTTCTAACGGACAAGTGAGCCGTTGCTGATGATAACTTATTAGCAACGACTTTTTAACGGGTGAGTGAGCCGTTGCTGATAAGTTTATATAGGGCACGCAGTCGTGCCCGACCCTTCTTCCTCCCGCTGCTGCCGCCGCCGTCTCCTGCTCCCGCCTGTCGTCGCCGCTGCCGACGCCGACGACGCCTCTTCCTCCTCCCACTACTGCCGACATTTTCAGGTATGCCTCGCCGGCCGGCCGTCTCTTCCCGTTGCGGCCGGCGGGAAATCCGACCGAAACCCTTTTTTAAGGGTTTCGGCCGATGGCCGCCGCCGGACCTTGTACAGTGGCCGAACAGTGTGTCCGGCCACTATACGCCGACACCTGACTCCGGCGTCAGAATTTATAGATTTATATATAATTTTTTATTGTTTTTTAATTGTTAATTAATTATTTAGATTAATTGTTTAATTTGTTAGATTAATTATTAGGGTTTAGATTAATTTCGGAATTGTCCACTTCGGATACGCGCCGGAATCGTCCACTTCGGACGAGCATCGGAATCGTCCACCGCGGACGCGCGCCAGAATCGTCCACTTCGGACGCGCGCCGAAATCGTCCAATATGGACTCGAACTGTCTCGAAACATTTAGAAAATAATCATAAATCCGACGAGTTCATATGTTTCACGTACGCATCGACGAGTCGGATATGATTTAGCAAAACCTTAGATCCGTTCGGGGATTGTATGTTCGTGTAAAAGAAGTAGATGATCTTTTATACGACGTACAATTCTTGAATTATCCCTGATTGGACAATTTGGGAATATAGTTATTTGTACTGCACTTACGTTAGAATTAAGTATGTTTTTTAGAAATATCTGTGCAAATGTCCTTCGAGTCGAAGATATGTCAACACTTGAAAATAATATTATTTTAATCATATGCAAGCTGGAGCAGTTTTTCCCTCCTGCATTTTTTGACTCGATGGAGCATCTACCAATACACTTGGCATACGAGGCACGAGTTGGTGGCCCCGTTCAATATCGGTGGATGTACTTATTTGAAAGATACATGAATCGTCTGAAGAAAAAAGTAAAGAACACCGCAGCTGTTGAAGGATCAATATCTGAATCGTATATCATCCAAGAAATTTCAACATTCTGCTCATTTTACTTTGAATCGACAGTACAGACAAGATTTGATCGTCTTCCACGTAACGACGACGACGGTGTTCGACATTCAGATGGACGTTTAAATATATTTTGTCACTCTGGTCGTGCTTTTGGTTCTCGTCCATCTCGACACTCAAGCGATGAAGAGTATCATTTGGCACACTTGTATGTATTACTCAATTGTCCAGAGATTGAACAATTCATTGAAATATTTGACATTGAGATGGTACAAAAATACTCTATTCACAACGATGAAGAATTGGAGAGATTACGAAATCGTGATTTCCCTACTTGGATTCAGACTTACAGCAAAGATCACAGAGCTGAAATAGATGAAAGAATATTTGAGTTTGTTAGTGGACCGTCGCAACTTGTGTCATGCTATAGCGGATATTTTGTTAACGGGTATAAATTTCACACGGTTGAATATTCATTTACAAAGAAGACGATGAATGCTGGGGTCTGCGTGAAAGGGACAACCTATGTTGAATGTGATATGGATTTTTTTGGACTGGTGGAAGAAGTGATAGAGTTGCACTACTTCGGCTTAAAATCAGTGATCCTATTTAGACGTCATTGGTTCGATACAACAGAAAGGGGCATGAAAGTTCATCCAAAATACAAACTTGTTGAGGTTAATTACAAATCGAAATTGGCAGCAAATGAGCCTTTTATATTGGCATCACAAGCCGAACAAGTATATTACGCGAAGTATCCGGCTCGAAATAAAGATAGAGCAGATTGGCGTGTAGTCTGTAAGACAAAAGGTAGAGGAAAAATTGATCCGATAGTAGGAGAAAATGAGCTGATATCTAATATGACACATGGTTTCTATCAAGAAGATGATCCTCCTGCTGTAGATCGTATTATTCCAATACTCGAGGATGCAGACACAACGTCAATTCAATTAGAAGTTGAATATGCTGATGATGACGATCATGAAATTGAGGAAGCTGGAGATGAAGAAGATGAAGAAGAGGAAGAAGAGGAAGAATTCGAAGACTATTATTCAGATGATGAGGAATAATTGTAAAGTATATATTTTATTAAATATATCACTACTATTTATACAATAATCTGATTATATGTCTGTTCCACAGATATGTCTGGTCGTGGTTATCGACGCAGGAGAGCTTCGGAGTCTCCGATCGGTGAGACTCCAGCACTTACTCATGCTGTTGATCCTCCTGTTGCTGATCCTCATGCGGATGATACTGCCGAGGCTAGTACATCCAGACGCAGGCGGCCACGCGGGTCGGACAGGTGGCAGCCTCCACCAGCCACAGAGTCACGTAGATTGATTAGCGTGATTGGGGAGCGGTAATATATCATGAATTATGAATCATTACAAATTCATTATATCATAATATAATATTAAAATTTATTTTTGTTGTGCAGGTTCGAGCAAGAAGAAGTGCCGAGGAGCATTTCTTCTACTATTCAACGATACATGCACGGGGCATGGCCTACGTGGTCTCACGTGCCTAGCGAGCACGCCGACATGTTATGGCGCGAGTTTGAGGCATGTATTATTATTATTTTTACATGCATGATGATTAATATTGGTACTGATTATTATTTTGCAGGCTTGCTATACATGGGCCGAGGACCAAAGGCCCTTCATTTACGCTGCCTGGGAGGCTATTTCCCGAGCAAGGTACAACGGGCAGCTGGGGCAGGCTCGGTCCCAAGCGATGGCCCGAGCTGGGACCACTAACATCGCGGAGACTCGGGGAAACGGCCCCGGTTGGATTACTCCGGATATATGGGACCAGCTCGTGGGAATATGGTCGACGGATCGATGGCAGGAGGTTTCTCGAAATGCGGCTAGAAATCGCATGTCGGGGGGAGCAGCGCGTCACACCGGCGGCTCTGTTGCATTTGCAGTGCAAGCGAACCGTATGGTAAGTATATCTTTTAATTATATATTTTATTTGTTACTATGTGTACTAATTAATGTATTTGTTTTGTAAATGTAGACGACGGTGTCGGATGACGGGACTGTCCAGCGACCCTCCCCGATGGCAGTGTTTGAGCGGACTCACCGTCGAGCACATGGGACGGGGGAGTATATCGACAACCGCGCTGCATACATTTGGTAATTATATATTTGTTTAAATTATTCATTATATATTTATAATTTAAGTTTTATGATAAATATTAAACAAAAAATCAAACTCGAGTAGGAGACCTACAGCCAGACGGTGGTGCAGCGCGGGGGTACCCCTGAGGACTTTGACGCAGCATCGTGGGTCGAGGCCGCAGGTGGCTGGGACCATGGCCGCGTATATGGCTTCGCAGATAGTGGTCATGCACGAGCCGTACTAGGGCCACTTGGGGCACCGATCCCTCCGGTCGCTGGTGAGCGGCCGTCCACCTCTAGATCCAGTTATGATCATAGTAGCAGAATAAGGACTCTACAGGACACGGTCGCGTGTCAGACTGAGATAATGGAGCGCCAGAGTCAGATGATGGCGGATATACAAGCTATGTTACGCAACATGTCAGGTCATCCCGAAGCAGGCATCTCTTCGGCATCATCTAATCCATCGTCCGCGAGTCAGTCCACGCCGGTGTACACTCAAGCACTCCAGACCCCGCCATATGATCCAGGCCATCCTCCATCGTCATCGTGAGATTTTGTTTATATTGACTTTGTTACTGAGATATTGAACTTGTTTAACTTATTTTGTTTGGATATTGATACTTCAATTTTGCACTTGAATTGTTTTTATACTATCGTGGATAATTATCAATATAAATATAATTGTTTTGATGTATATCTTGGTGTGTTTGTGATGTGTGAATGAATGTGTGTATGAGTGTATGGGTGTGTGAGTTATGTATCAGATAATGTATCAATGTATCAATGGAAATTTAAAATTTTAAATATTTTCGTTACCAGGTTCACATCATCAGCAACGGCTTTCCCACGGCCATCCGTGGGAAAGCCGTTGCTAAAAGTGTATCGAAAGCCGTTGCTGATGTCCTACAGCAACGGCTTAGCGACGGGCTTTTACTAACGGCGTTGCTACGGACTCAGCGGCCGTTGCTATTAATGTTATCAGCAACGGCTCCGAGTCTGTGGCAAAACCATTGCTGATAATATTTTTAGCAACGGCCCGAGCGGCCGTTGCTGATCCGTTGCTAAGTTATCTGCAACGCGAGTTTCTGTCAGGGCTCTATTGCAACGGCTCGGCCGTTGCTGATGCTCTTCAGCAACGGCTCAGCAACGGCATCAGCCGTTGCTGATGCCCATTTTTCTAGTAGTGTATTAGGAACATCAAAAGCAATATTTCAAGGATTTTTATAAAAGGGGCTAACGGATGCATGAGCTGAAATTCATCCAATAGTTGAAAAAAGAGTCACTGGACTCGCTGATTGTTCTTCAACCGAAATTGAATTGCATTTTGAGCAACGACCAAGCTTGAAGCTTGATTTTGATTTTCGATTTGGGTTCAAAGACTTGTGGAAATATTAGGAACAATAATTCGAGGGGCGGTCCTTCTTTTCCCCTTGTTCTATATAGCTTGAGTTCTTATCATGCACTGGAATCTGAAGTAAAAAGAAGAGCTTTTGTAGGATTTTAAGTCTTAGCTTTGGGAAGATCAAAGTAGGTGTTATGCAAAGGTGTTTATTTTCAATTTGAGCTGTCTGTGTTATGCTAAGCCTGTTCTCATATTTTTTTTCCAAGCCTGTTCTCATTGTCATTGATGTGTTGCATTCTCAGTTTCTTACTTCCACTATAATCTTATTTTAAATTAAATGCTAAGTCTGCATAAGTCTGGTCTCATTTGTGGAAAGCAGGATTATTTCTATTCAATAACGCTTCTTGGTTTTGTACTTTTATTTTCTTCTGCCCTTTTTAATAAGCAAACTTAATTCTTAGAACATATTTGTTTTAAGCTTTGCACTTAAATATGCCTCTGGATTTTTCCATGGATGATGTGTTGAAGGTGGTTATCATTTTTCCCTGGGTGATGTGTTGAAGGTAGTTATCATTTTTCCCACCAAGGACTATATTAATATCTAACCAAGTTGACTCCATAATGAAGAAACTTGGTTCAAATTGCAACAAATTTTTAGCTATGTTTTGGTTTGTTGACTATACTGTGCATTAACATTCTAGCTTGTGAAGTAAATCTAGATAGACCATACTCTACACTAGTTGATCATGATGTTGTTGCATTTTATATTGGTAAATTATACGGAGACCCTCTTAACTATAATCAATGTGCGCAAAGATTATCTAAACTACCAAGTGTGCACAGAACTCATTCAACTATATTATTTATTCCAATAACCTTCATCCGTTAGCGAACCCGTCCGCCTCTGTCTCCACCACCTCCTCCTCCTCCTCTGGAGGAGGTCGTTCTTCTGGTGGTGGAGGAGGAGGTCATCACCGTCGCCGCCGCCGCCGCCTCCACCTCCTCCTCCTCTTCTTCTTCTGGAGTAGGATTCTTCTGGTGGTGATGGTGGAGGAGGAGGAGATGGTGATGGAGGCGGCGACGACCTCGTCCTCCTCCTCTTCTTTTTCTAGAGGAGGAGGATTCTTGAGAAGGAGGAGGAGGCGGCGACGACGACGACAGTGGCGACGGTGGTGGCTGCGGCGACGGTGGAGTCTAGGGCAAGGGGAGGAGTGTAGGTAGGTGAGGGATGGGTAGAAGAAGAAGTGATGACTATCAGATGAGATGAAGGGTGGAGATTGCTGCCACGTGGCATTGTTTTGACGGAGAGCTAATGAAGGGGGATTATTGAAACAAATAATGTAGTCGATGAGGGTTTTGTGCACACTTGGTAGTTTATGTAGTCTTTGCGCATATTGACTATAGTCGAGGGGGGCTCCATATAATTTACGCTTTTATATATATGATGTAGTCTAATGAGGAAGGTGATGCAGAAGGTTGAAAATAGGGAGAAGTGCAGATTTGGTCCTACAAATTTTTAATTTTTTGGACTTTAGTCCTATAAATTTCATTTTGGCATTTTCGATCTTATAAGTTTGCTCCGTAGCATAAATTTGGTCATATCTGTGACGGTCCATTAACTCTCCGTCAATGTGGACTAACGTCGTTCATACACGTTGACATATTTGGTCATATAAGTTTCATTTCGAAATTTTTAGTCCTATATGTTTACGCCGTAGCATTTGGTCCTATATGTTTGCCCCATAGCACATATTTAGTCATATCTGTGACGATCCATTAATTCTCTGTTCACGAAAAAATAAACGACGTTATGTCCATGTTGACGAGATTAATAGACCGGCGTGGATATGACCAAAGCTATATGACAGACCGGCATATAGACAAGTTGGTATGTTAACTCTGTAACATAGATTTGTTCCGTAACATATATAAGTTTGCTTCGTAACATAGATTTGGTCATATTCATGATGGCCCCGTTAACTCCGTCAATATGGACATAACGCCGTTTATTTTTTCGTGAACGGAGAGTTAACGAACCATCACGGATATGATCAAATTTGTGCTATATATGAGGCAAATATATTGGATCAAATTTGTGCTACGGGGCAAATATATAAGACCAAATTTGTACTGCGGGACAAACATATAGGATTGAAAATTTCGAAATGAAATTTATCGGACCAAATCTGTCAACGTGTATGAAAAATATTAGTTCACATTGACGGAGAGTTAACGGACCATTACGGATATGATCAAATCTGTACTGTAGAGCAAATTTATAGGACTGAAAATATTAAAATAAATTTTATAGGACTAAAATTCAAAAAATTAAAAATTTATAAAATCAAATCTGTATTTCTCCTGTTGAAAATAAGACCCTCACATCCGTTGTTGTCTTCTTGCTACCGGATAACCAGAAGAAACAACTGTAGATATCTTGACTTCAATTGAATATGCCTCTAATAATGGTATCATATGCTTAGTAATACTTGCTGTGAAACCATGGATCCAGTTTTTTTAAATATTTAATAGCGTAATAAGTGTTTTCTCTCAAATAAAAAAAGTGTCAGATTTCCACAATAAACTATTTCTTATATCCGCATGGAACTTCTTGTTCATTAAGCTATGTACTTTGGTCAGCAGCTGAGCAGGGAGAGCCTCTGTCTCTCTAGTTGCACTAACATTTGTTTCTTGTCATTAGTAAATATTTTAGTATTCGTTCTCTTACTGTATCTCAATAAATTATAAATATTTGAAAAAATTAATGAATCTAATTCAAATTTTAATAAAATTAATAAATTTAATTCATCTTTTAATTTGCATAAGTTATAATTTATACTTTTGAATTCACATTAATTATATCCCACCATCTACTTACTATTAATTGGGTCGTTAGTTGATGGCTTAGTATCCCAGTCAACAACATAAATAATATTTTTTAATCGTAACTTGCCATGTCAATATCTACGAAAATAAAAAATAAATTATTTTTGAATTTCAATGCGAAAAGAAACGCAAGACCACAAATTTGAATTCCAGATTCCTAGAATGCCTCCTGAGAGGCCCACAATGTCAATGACATGGAAACAGGATTGGGAAGAGGCACCGAACCCCACAACTTGTTTGACAAATCTGATTGAAGGATCAACAATTTTTGTTTCGAACAGAAAGATAACACAACATTTGAAATCCTGGACAATTTATTTTACTATATAGCGTTTTGATAGTCGGTTTGAACCCGAACATTCCAAAAAAGTAAGTTGAGGTTGGCAAAATTCATTGAAAGAAGAAGCCCACAAAATTCCTCAAATCACCAAAAAAGTATCAACACCCTAAGTTAGGTTGTAGTGACCGCCCTAATCACCTCCTAATGATCCCCAACACATATAAAACCCAAATCCCTGATTTGTTGTAAGACTTCTCCGTTGAGCTTATCTGCCATGTCAACTTCTCGAGAGCCTAAACTCTGAGATTCGCTTGGACCAGATCCGGATTGAAGAACCTTGTTCAGCATGGTCTCCTTTCCAAATCTGCAGCTTTACTTGGTCGGATCGAAACACTATTGATCAATCGAGCACTTTGATTGATCAGTGTGCACAGAAGTTCCATCCATTTGCGCCTCACAGTGGACCCAGGGTATGTTGGAGGATATGACTTAGCTGAGTGTGGAGCGGTAGCATGCCCTCCAGTAATAGTGACATCATTATCTGGGCGCAAGCCCAAATCCAAACCGTATGCATACCCAGGCTTCTCTAAGGGGGCAATTTTATCCGCATTCGCACCGTATCCAATCCATATCCGTAAGTAAAAATGGATATGAATACGAATACAAATTTAAAAAATTTATATCCGCGCGGATACGGTACGGATACAGATATGACTGTGGATCAGCACCGTATCCTCACTGCCTATCCGCGTCTTTGAATTACTATTTTTTCCATATAAGTTATTAATATATATATATATATATATATATATATATATATATATATATATATATATATATATATATATATATATATATGAGCTCTATGGTAATTTCATGTCAAGACGAATTTTAAAGTATATTATATATTTGTTTTGAATCAATGAATTGGTAATTTATTAATTTTTTAATTAAATATATTATTTTAATATTTTTTTATTAAATACGGTGCGGATACGAATGCGGTGCGGATTTAGAAATTCATATTCATATTCGTAGCGGATACGATGTGGATACAAATGTGCGGATATAGGGTGCGGTGCAGATACGAATAATGCAGTATCCGCATCGTATCCAATCCGTTGTCAGCCTTAGGCTTCTCAAAGCAGGGAGGGGGCAGTGTGTGCATTTCCTCATCAACAACAGCAAAATCAACAAGCTCAGGATATTCAAAATTAAAGAAGTAGGCCCCGAATTGGTTAAGTTCATAATGCCATGTGTATATTGTAGTGTGACATCCTCCATATATGCACGAGCAAGCTGATGATCCCCAAAGAAAAGTGGGTTTGGTACGGGATCATGGAGAGTCTCATGTGGACAAGAGGCTTGCGCCATCAGAAATCCAACGACTGACATAAGAGGAGCATGAGGCTGAGTCAGCATAGGAGACAAAACCTCTTCCGAAGGATAAAGAGGTTCCCGTTGCAGCCACCCAGGTTGTTGCACCAAAGAGGGTAAAAAGGAACCATGCTGCCGAGTGATACAGTGCCATGCAAGGTTAAAAAAAGGAATTCAGCCAGAGAAAGCATAAGAGGATATGATACGCATCAGATGTATCTCCCTTACAGCGGTGAAGGTGGCCGACCAGGTGGAGAAAGATTCAGAAATAGCAAGCAAATCATTTTCAAGCTGAAACAAAGTTTGTTTTAGAGTGCTTCGAGGGAAAACCACTGTAGGTGCCAACTCATAATCGAAAGGTGGCACCATACTCCATGCATTGTCAGAGATGCTCGAAGACGGAGAAAACTAGCACTATTGAGAATGTTGAGTGAATAATAGCACTGGTATGCAGTTTGATACGCAGGAGTAAAGATTGAAGGAGGTGAAGATGAATATGCTATTACCATGTTACCCTTTTTAAATAAACTAGCTTTGTAATAAACTTTGTTTTTTTAAGTCTTTTTCACCTGTGTGTAATAAGTTTTAGTTGCGGATTAGCTTAGCGGGTTTGGATGTATTCAATACTACGAGTCAACAACTGATTCATAATTTTTAAATACAAGTTTCCCCTCTTTCTTCTGGATTTGTTCGTGCTTGTGTTCTTGCCACTGTTCATCGTCGACGCAGGTGCTTGATTCAACATGGTATCAGAGCAGGCTATTGATCTCCAGTAGACTTGATCGCGAAATAGCATCTTGGATCGAAAGCATTGATTTATCTCCAATGAAGAGGAATCGCAGATCGGCAGGAGCTAGTAGATCCACAGTTGGGGAATCTCAATTTCGACCAAAGAGCGGATCAGTCACAGGGGAGACAAAAATCGAGGATGATCTATATGTTCTCGCCGAAAATGATCATCCAGGTATGAGCTTAGACTCAGTTCAATTGATCGGTCATGAAAACTATCTGACTTGGAAACAATCGATGGTCATGTCACTATCTGCGAAGAACAAAATCAAGTTTATAGACGGAACCCTAATTTCGCCAAATGAGGGGATGCATAGGCATAGACAATGGAAGCGTTGAATGATATGGTCACCTCATGGATAATCTATGCAGTGTAATCCATGGATAGCCTTAGCATTAGTGTAATCTATGCAAAAATAGCCACTGAAATGTGGCGAGATCTCAAAGACATGTTCGGGAGGGGGAACGAACTAAGGATTTCTGATATCAAGATATGAATTTACACTACCAGGCAGGGGAACTTATCAATATTAGCATATTACACAAGATTAAAGGTCTTGTGGGATGAGATGGATGCGCTAAATGCTGGCTCGAATGGATGTAATTGCCAACAGCAGCAGGAGGAGAAGACTTCGATAATTTTTTATGGGCCTGAATGACATATATGTAGGAATAAAGGGTCAAATTCTTATCATGAAACCAATCCTTGAAATAAATCAGGCTTATGCAATATTGGAGCAAGAAGAGCTACAAAGGCAAGCAGGAATAAACCAAATCATATATGTGGAAAGTGTTGCACTGAGCAGTGTGAGCCAGAGCTCAAATGGATGAGGATACAAAGCCAAGTATAAATTGTTGGGTCCAAACAACAAACTATTTTGTGATTATTGTCAAAGAGCTAGGCATTCGAGGGAGAATTGCTACCGTCTGAATGGCTACCCTCATGGCCACAAGCTCTATAAGGGGAAACAAAGGTTTGCTGAACAAGGTGGTAAGCAGGTGAAAAATGTGCAGACAACCTGTGCAGGAGATAGCAGTGAAGATAATTCAACCAGGCATGTTGATGATGGGTCAACCAGTAATAAAGACATAGGCATCTCCCAAGAGCAATACAACAATCTGCTCAGCACAATAATGAATCTGCTTGGCCAGAAAGGATATGATACTCACATTATGAATATGACAGGTATGAATCCCAGTTTAAATGCATTTAGTTTAGACAAGTCTTGCATTCTTGATAGTGGAGCTACTGACCACATAACCAATAACACTACCATTCTTGATAATCATTGCATACCAAAGCCAAATGAAAAGATTACCCTACCTACTGGTGAAATCATCCATGTTAGTCACTCAGGAACTGTCTACTTAAACAAACACATTCAGCTCAACAAAGTATTAGTTGTCCATAAATTTCATTTCAACCTCATGTCCATTAGTAGACTAACCAAGGAAATGAATTGTACTGCACAATTTAACCCTCATACCTTTATTATTTAGGACCTAGTCATGAGGAGAGTTTTGGGGACTGGTAGAGATGTTAATGGGCTATACATGATGGAAGAAGCTTGTAAGCTTGCAGGCAGTCCCAAGGTTCAATTCCAAAATATATCTGCTTCTGTATTGTCTGATAAACATGCCTTGTGGCATATTAGGTTAGGACATATGTCCAATTCTAGGATGAAGCTAATGTCTAATCAATTACCTGAAATAAATAGTACTTCTGAGCTTGTTTGTAATATTTGTCCTATTGCAAAACAATGAAAGCTGCCCTTCATTCCAAATATGCATAAATCAAAGTTTCCTTTTGACCTAATACATTGTGATGTTTGGGGTCTCACAAGGTCCCAACCTATAATGATCATTCATATTTCCGTACTACAGTAGATGATTGCACTAGAAGTTGTTAGACTTATTTATTCTCACTCAAATCTCAAGTACTTGATATCCTGATAGGATTCATTAGAATGATAGGTACACAGTTCTCTAAAATCATCAAAGTCATTAGGAGTGACAATGACAGTGAGTTCTTTAACTCCACTATAAATAATTTCGTCACCAAATAAGAAATTATCCACCAAAGCTCATTTGTTGAAACCCCACAACAAAATTCCTTTGTGGAGAGGAAGCATAGACCCTTGCTTCAAGTAGCTAGGTGCCTTAAGTTTCAATCAAACTACCACCAAATTTCTAGGAAGATTGTTTGTTGATGGCCACAACCCTCATAAATAGGTTACCTAGTCCTATTCTAGGTAATCAAAGTCTCTAAATTGCTATACCACAAGGAACCATAGATAAGCCACCTTAGAACCTTTGGATGTTTATGCTACAACAACATATTGAAGAGAGGTAGGGATAAGCTAGAACCTAGGGTTGATGAAGGGATATTCATTGGATACCCCTATCGAAAAAAGGGGTACAAAGTGTATAACCTCAAAATCGAGTCCATCATTATATCCAGGGATATCAGATTCATTGAACATATCTTCCCCTGTGATACTAAAACCATGACCAAAGTTATTTTTCCCACACTTTCCAATACTGAGAGTGAACTAGTGAGTACACCTTTGGTGAGCATTCCATGTCCAAGTCAAAACAATGATGGCCTAGTTCAATCATCTACTGAAGTAACAGGATTAATGCATGATCATAGAGTCCATCAAAATTCACCACCATAAACAGAACCCAAGTCCTTCGTGAACCTGATAACAGTATCCCACTTGAAGAAACTAGCCAACCAATTGAAACCTACCTGCCACAACCAGTTGAGTTACCAATGAGGAAAAACAAAAGACGGTGAGAAGGTCTGTAAAGCTTCAAGACTATCATTATAACTCATTACCATCTCCATCCTCACCCAAATCCAAAACAAACCAACCTGATAGGACCTGTCCATATCCCCTGGTAAACTTTTTGAATACACAAAATGTCCCTATTGAGCATAGAGCATTCCTTAGTGTCCTTGATGCATACCTATAACCTAATTGATATGCCACTGCTAGCAAGAATCCAGCTTGGGTAAGGTCTATGCAACTTGAACTGGAAACACTAGAGGCTAATCATACTTGGGAGTTGGTTGAATTACCACCAGACAAGTTTGTGGTAGGCTGCAAATGGGTGTTCAAAATAAAATTTAAATCATATGGAAGCATAGACAAGTATAAGTCCAGACTGATTGCAAAAGGATTCACACAAAAAAAGGGGATTGACTACCATGAGACCTTTGCCCCTATATCCAAAATGGCAACAATAAGGACCATAATTGCAGTGACAGCTGCAAAGAATTGGCCCCTACATCAACTGGATGTAAGTAATGCCTATTTACATGAGGAACTTGATGAAGAGGGTACATGGCAAGGCTCCCAGGTTATGATAAAATAGGTGACAACAAGGTATGCAAACTCTTGAAATCATTGTATGGCCTCAAGCAAGTAGGGAGGCAATGGTACTCAAAGTTGTTATCAAGAATCATTAGACAAGGCTATATTCAGTGCATATCAGACCCATGCTTGTTTGTCAAGAGAAGGGATAAGAAAATTAAAGCCATATCAATATACGTAGATGACATAGTGATAATTGGTAATGACTGCATTGAAATCAACAATATGCAAATGAAGCTCAATCAGGAATCTAAAATCAGGGACTCAAGGAAGCTAACACATTTCCTAGGACTTGAAGTTCAAAAACACAAGCAAGCATATATCTAAACCAAAGGAAATAAGTCATAGATATGCTGAAAGAATAAGGTTTGGAAGAATGCAAACATTCTAGTACACTTATGTAGTACAATGAAAAAGGCAAAAAGAAAAATACAGGACTTGATGAGGAACTCAGGGATATTAAAGCATACAGAAGGCTAGTCGGTAAGCTTCTTTATGTCACTATGACCAGACTTGACATTATGTTCGTTGTTCAATATTTGAGCCAGTTCTCCAATGCACCAAAGCTGTCTCACTACAAGGCAGCCATGAAGATATTGAAATACCTGAAGGGAGCTCCTGAACTTGGGTTATATTATCCCTCAGCATTAAATTTCCAAGTAACAACATAGAGTGATGCTGATTGGGGAGGGTGTGGAAGCACAAGAAAATTTGTTAGAGGTTACTTAGTCAAATTTGGTGAGTCTTCAATCACTTGGAAGTGTAAGAAGCAAATCACAATGAGTCATTCTATCGTTGAGAGTGAGCTCGGAGCTTTATTGAGTGTCACTACAGAAATACTTTGGGTAACTAGATTACTAACAAAATTAGGAATTGAGGTGAAGAATCCAATTCTCATTTATTGCGACAATCAGAGCACAATGCATATTATGGCCAATCTAGTATTTCACGAGAGAACTAAACATCTAAAAATCGACTGTTATTTTGTACGCAAGAAGTTTCTGCAAGGAGTGGTCGAACCAGTTTACATTTCATGGAAACAACAACCGGCCGATATCTTCACCAAACCCTTAGCACCTCAACAACACACTCACAATCTGAATAAGTTGGGAATGAGTAATCCTTACTCATCCCTAACTTGAGGGGGGAGTGTTGAGAATGCTTAGTTAATAATAGCATTGGTGCAGGTTGATACGGACTGAAGGAGGTTGAAGATGAATATGCTATTACCAGGTTACCCTTTTTAAATAAACTAGCTTTGTAATAAACTTTGGTTTTTTAGTCTTTTTCATCAGTGTGTAATAAGTTTTAGTTGCGGGTTAGCATAGCGGGTTTGGATGTATTCAATACTATCCACTTTCTACACTTGATATAAATGTAAGCTTTGTTGACTGAGTCAACAATCGATTCATAATTTTCAAATACAAGTTTCCCCTCTTTCTTCTGGATTTGTTCATGCTTGTGTTCTTGTCAATGTTCATCATTGACGTAGGTGTTGTTGGCCCAAGGGTTCCCCCTAGGCTTCGATCTCTATTTTGATGATAACAAATATGAAACTAATGTATTTGTGAAGTTTTCAGTCCAGGTTGATGTTACGATACGCGCACGAAGTTCGTTTGGAGAAATACAAGAATCGACAAAAATGGCTTCGAAAATGAGCAAGCAGAAAATCTAGAGTTAGGATTAGATTTTATGTAATATATCTCCATGAATTCATCCCAATCCAATTTGTAATGTTATCCAAATCAAAACTTGGTAACGGAACCTGAAAATGAAGCGCGCAAGAAGATGACTGAAAAAAACAGTCTCATCATAGGTTCGGTCGACCGAACGAGGCCAAAAATTGGCAATGGCCAATTTGGTCGACCAGACAAGGTGGAAAATTGGCAGTAGCCAATTCGGTCGATCAGTCGATCGACCGAATGTGGCCAGAAAGAGGCAATAGCCCTACTATCGATTAGTCAATCGATCGATGATCGATCGGCAAGCGATCAGACGACGTCCAACGAGCATAAAAATGCCTGTTGGAGTGATCTGCCGAGTGAGGGGTTATGAATACCCCTCACCAATCTCTCTTAAAGCTTCTTAATGATCATTAGTGCATTCCTAAGAGATTTAAGTCTTCAAAGATCGAATTGCGCTCGCTTGCTTCATCGATAGCTTCATCTTCCTCAATCGATCTTCTTGTCTCAACTCCGGCAACGATTCGAGCTCACCATCTTGAAGAGTTGGGGACTTAGAAGGCTTTGAAAGGAGTTCACACTTGTGGTTTCATTTTTAGCTCCTTTTTTTGTTATTTTTCATCGTTCTTTAATTGTAATTCTCATTGTTAGCTTGCTAGGTATGCTAGTGTAAACACTTAGGATTTGCTTTGTAGAAGTGTGTTTTTCCTAGGTGAATAGGTTAGATGCATCCTCAAAGGGTTGAGAAGGAAGGCCTCGGTTGTATTCAAATGGAAACACATAGTCTATAAAGTGATGGTAAGAAATCCTTGGTGTGGAGCCAAGGTAGTGGAGTAGGCGGTTGGCCGAACCACTATAATTACTTGTCTTTACATTGCTCGTTTGATTGTGCTTATTTTCTTTTATTATTCATCAAACATCTCTATCTAGTAGCACGTTAATTTGGTTGCATTAGAAATCGAACTCGAAAGAAGTCGAACAAAAATTAAAACTCATCCAATACTATTCAACCTTTCCTTCTAGTGTGGGTATTTGATCAACAGGTGCTTGATTCAACAAGCACCGTAGTCATCTGCAAATCAGAGAGGAACTCGTCTCAGGACCACCAGAGGTTGGAGGGAGCTGCACCGGACCAGTTGATGGAAAGATAGGATGCCTAACATTTGAGAGCGACAGTTGCCGGTCAGAAGGAGTGGTCTCCTATTTAGTAGATGTATTAGGGGCCACAGAGTCATCCTGAGCCATGTTCGGCACAACCGACGCATCAAAGTTTTCTTCTTCCACCGGATCAAAATTCGGGTCATCCTTGTCGTCGTGCTCTAGGGGATGCTCGTCATGGGTGTTATCGGGAGAGCTTTGAAACACTAGTTGATGCCAAGCAACATTAACGTCAATATTGAACCTGTTGTCCTCTACATCCGCAAGAATGACCGTTGGGACCATGTTGATATCATGGGTACGTACATTCACTTGGCATGCAGACGTCTCATCCCACCAAAGAGAAGCTTCATCAACTACTTCAAGAATAGCGAAAGAGCTAACGATAGTCATTATGGACTCTACTTTTCCAGAAAATGAGAGGTAAGCCTCTCAGCTCAAGACCAACACGCACAGCTGGTGTGGTTGCCGCAATGAAGGGATCATCACGACACTAGTCACGAAGGTTAAGGTGTACATGATTCCACTTGTAGCCCCATCGCGAGTAGTTGCCATTTGAAGAAGGAAGCATTAGAATTTGCAGTAGTAATCAGGAATAATCCATCTGCCAAACGCCGATGCTTCCAGAGATGAAGGTGGGAATGGTAGTCTCTGAACTAGAGAGCCAAGAACCCTATAATGTCAATATCACGACGCATTTGCCCACAAACAGCCACGATCAGACAACGATGAGAGAGGTACAAAGCACGCTCAGTCTTAGAGGCGGAGTTGGGGAGGAAGGCGCGGATGGTTGAGAGAGAGTTGCGGGAAGGATCTAGGGGAGGAGAAGTGTTGGAGGCAAGAGAAGAGGATGACAAGGGGAAGGAGCATAAGCCATGGAGGGGAGAAGAGGAGATGGTTCGGTAGGGAGTGGGGTGCCAGGAGAGGAGGGGATGAGTTAATGGGAGATTGAGCAGAAAGTGGAGCGGGGCGCCGAAAATAAAGAATGCAACGTCCGCTAAAGTGGCCCGGTCTATTGCAGCATAAGCAACAGTTGGGGGGCACAACAGGAACATCCGAAATAAAGAGTACTTGATATACTTAGAATTTAGATTTAATTAGGTATAACACATTGTTCACTCCTCCCCTAACTCAAATAGCCACAATATCACAACAGAACAATAGCCACAAGAGAATAGTAGAATCCTAGACCACCAGTACAAAGGTATTGAACAATAACAAATTAAATAACAGAGGTTACAACAAATATTTCCAATTCATCACTAATCAGGAATACTAATACTAGGTTGCTTCCTATTCATAGCTTAATAAATAATTATCTTTGTTCATGAATTTATCAA
This sequence comes from Canna indica, assembly GCA_034359265.1. NCBI lineage: Eukaryota > Viridiplantae > Streptophyta > Magnoliopsida > Zingiberales > Cannaceae > Canna > Canna indica. The sequence goes on from CP136891.1 coordinate 39,128,972, forward strand.
CTACAAGATGGTATGATTAATCAAACCATCCTAAAGCTACGATGACCCAACAACTTGAATTAAGTTCAATTATCATTAATTTTAATTTTCTTGAGACATTTGACCAAGCATATGTAGTAAGGTGGAAATTTGTATGAGGCATTTAAAAATTGAAGCTAAAGGCTCATTCATAGCTCAAATTATATGACTAATATCAAACTTTAGGACCAATCAAAAATTTACCTTAGCTTGAACCATTTTCGATCGCCTCATAAGTATAAAACTAAAAGATTTTAAATTAATTTCGTTTGAATTATTCAAAAGTGAGCATGCATGCATATGTCACTACAACAAACTACCAAAATACCAACACCTAATTTTTTAGGTCGAGGGAAGGCATCGAAATGTCTAAAGGAGGTTGTGCATCTGTAGTTTATACATATCGACGTCTATATCAGGCATCGACATGTAAAAAATGGTAAGTGCACAACAGTAAAAAATTGACGTAGGCGCCATTTTATCCGACAAAACGACGCCTTTGTGGCGTCGAAACGTTTCGACGGCTCACAGGCGCCGAAACATTTCAATGCTCATGGGGTGTTGAAAAGTTACGGCCTATGAGCACCAATCACGTCATTTGGCTGCAGCTGAAAAGAAAATTCAGCTGCAGCTCGTACGAATTTTCATATGGGCTGCAGCTGAATTTTCTTTACAACTGCAACAATCGTATATTATTATATGTTAAAATTATTTTTTTTACAGTTGAAGTTACAGCTACTGCATCTTTTATTTTTATTTTTTTAATATTTAATTTAATATATAAAGCATAATTCTCCCTAAATTTCATCTCCCGAATTTTTTTCCCTCCATCTTTCTCATCTTCCCTCTCTAATCTCCTCTTGCTCCGGTGAAATCTGATGATTTTTCTCTCTTCTCCTCCGGTAAAACCAGCTCAACTCCATCAAGCTCTCATGATTTTATAAGTAATCTGGTTCTAATTCCTTCATTTTCCATCAAGGTTAGTATAAAATAAATTTATTTACAATCTCCTTATTTTTCACTGAGACATGTCTTATATCAAGTTCTTATATATTTCTCATATCAAGTTTCAAAAATATTTCTTATATTATGTTGTTTTAATTTACCTCTTGTGAATTCATTAGATAAGGTTGTCTCTGTGAACAAAGTTTAAAAAATACTTCTTATCGCATGTGGCTTTTATTCGCCTGTGTATGAATTTGTATCATGTTGTTTTTATTTGCCTAAAGTTGCCTCATGTTGTTTTTATTTGCCAATGTATAGATGTAATTAAAATTGAATGATTCATTTTAAAAAAACAATTGAACCCTAAATTAATTTAGGCGCCGCTATTCGAAAGTTTGTTTTTTTTACAAAAAAGCTAACTAAATTTTTGGGCAAATAAAAATTAGTAACTAATTATTATTATTATTATTATTATTATTATTATTATTATTTAGGCAAAATAAGGAACATGATTAAACTTGTATTAGAGTATAATTAATTAGAATAACCAAATATACAATTCATTGATTAGAATCATACGACTTGGTCTGAGTAATGCACTTTTTATTTATTTAATATCATATTTCTGGTTCTTAATTTGATATTTTTTATTTATTTAAGGAAAAATCATACTTTTGATCTCCATGATTTACTCCCGTTTTGATTTTAGTCTTCATATTTTATTTTCGTTTAGGATTTGATTCCTGCCGTCACATGAGGCCTAAACAGAGCTGACGTGGATAACAGATGCCGACTGGACTTTATTGACGTGGAGCCTGCAGAGATCAACTTGGTAAATTATGGGAACTAAAATCAAAATATTATAAACTATGAGGATTAAAACCAAAATTCAAGTAAACTATAGGGATCAAAATTATTATTTTACTTAAAAATAATTATTGATTTATTAAACTCTGTCATAATTAAAATTTAATTAATGTAATATTTGGGGGTTTAATTTTTATTGCATAATCTAATTTAGTGCAGAAAATTAAAATTAAAATTCGTTAAGATTAATCATTGCATCACCTAATTAAACTAAAGAATAGGCCGGTCCAATTTCAAAATTTAAGTCTAGGGAGCCGGCTCGGGGAACCCCTGAGCAATCGTGTACTCATCCCTTGCTTCTCAACGATTGTGCCAGTGACTGTGATGTAAAGCTTCTGTGTTAAAGATAGCAACATCACCCACTTGGCAAGGCTAGGCTTGGTTGACCCAGCCTAGTAATTATCTTATTTGCTTTTGATAAATCTTGCATTTATTTATTTAATTAGTTTGATTTAATATGTGGCTCATATTGTTTTGAGATCATTTACTTAGAGTTTATCATTTTCTTGTAAGCCTATATAAGACCCTCATTTCTACCTCTTAATCAATCAATCTAGTTTTCATTCCTTCATTGTGTGTGCGTTTGTTCAACATTTGGTATCAAAGCCAAGTTGATTGAGAGAGATTGAGGGAAAAATTGTGAGAAGAACGAGAGGTAGAAAATACCTGCTGCCGAGAGGAGATCGAGAAGATCCTGTCCATTGTGAAGGAAAGCCACTGTACCTTTCCGCTGCTAGAGCCGACGTAGCCAAATCGGTGCGTTCCTCGGCGCCCCTCATCCTCGCGATTATTTTCCCTGTTTCGAACAGAGGAAGAAGGAAATACTGTCCGTTGGACTCCATCGCCAATCTCTTCCCCTCACGCGCCGCTGCTGTCTTTCGTCAAGATCGGGTGTCGTGAAGAAGAAGCTGCTGTAGAGCAGTCATTTAATTGAAGGTACTTTTGTGCATTGAAGAATTCTTTTACATAAAGAATTGCTTGCTTCATTTGTTGAGAAGACAACAAGTGAGGGAGAAAAAGAGTGTCATCTTCTAATTAAGAGAAAAAGGAAGGTGGGCCCCACTTCAAAAGAAAAGAAAGATTGAAGCAACAACAAAGTAGCAAGACATTAATTTTGACTTTGGTCAAAATAAAAAGGAGGAAAGAAGAAGCATCTCAGCAGCTGACAATCTAATTTTTTGAGATACATTTGCTTATTTTAATTCATTCTTTTTTTGTTCTCTTGTATGTAACAAAAAAAGAGAGAGAGAGAGAGAGAGAGAAAAGAAAAAAAAGAGAGAGAGAAAAAGGAGAGATTAGTAAGAAATTAAATTTCTCCGATGGAGATAGCAAATGGAGTAAATACTCAGAACGGGATAGAGAAACTTGTAGGTAATAACTACAAGTACTGGAGGATGTGTATGGAGGCATATCTTCAAGGCCAAGACTTATGGGAATTGGTGACCGGTGCTGATGCAGGAATCCCTACCGATGTTCCTGAAAATGCTGAATCAAGAAGGAAGTGGAAGATCAAGTGTGGTAGAGCCCTCTTTATTTTGAGGACATCGATCAACAAAGAATTTATTGATCATGTTCGTGATGTAAGCTCTCCAAAACAAGTTTGGGAAACACTTGAAAGACTGTTTACCAAGAAGAATACCGCAAGGCTACAACTACTGGAGAACGAGCTGGCATCACTAAAACAGGAAGGTATGACAATTTCAGAATACTTTTTACGAGTTAAAAGTATTTGTGCTGAAATCTCAAAGATAGATACGAATGAGAAAATTAGTGAAGCACGTCTACGAAGATACCTCATTCGTGGATTAAAAAAGGAGTACGGGCCTTTTGTCACTTCCATCCAAGGGTGGCCAAAGCAACCCTCTGTAGAAGAACTAGAGAATTTACTCTCTAATCAGGAAGCCTTGGCGAAGCAAATGGCAGGAGTTTCTCTTAAAAATGAGGAGGAGGCACTCTACGCCAAGAAGGGTAAGGGAAACTTCAAGCAACGCACCGACAACAAATTTAGAAGAAATGATGGTAAGAATCATACAACAGAAGGGAGGAACCTTGCAGGGGGAGCATCAAAGAAACAAAACAACAATAGAAGATTTGAGGTAATATGCTACAACTGCAACAAAAAAGGTCACATGGCAAAAGATTGTTGGTCAAGGAAGAAAAAGCCCGTGGAGAGCAATACAGCTACCGCCAAAGAAGAATTTGTTCTACTCCCAAATGAAGAATGGGACGCTGAGGCGTTGTTTGCTGCAGAGGAGGAGCTAGCTCTTACATCAATAGTGTCCAATCACATCAACTATCAAAATGATTGGATTATTGATTCGGGATGCTCAAATCATATGACAGGCGACAAAGAGAAGCTGCAGAACCTGTCAGAATACAAAGGTAGCCGTGTGGTGGTGACAGCAAACAACTCACAATTACCAATAGCTCATGTTGGTAACACCATAGTTTCTCCTCAGAATAGTGCTACCGAGGTGCCTCTTCAAAATGTCTACCATGTCCCAGGTATGAAGAAAAATCTTCTTTCAGTAGCACAGCTAACATCTTCAGGTCATTTTGTTCTGTTTGGGCCACAAGATGTAAAGGTTTATCGAGACCTTGAAATTATAAAGAAGCCGATGATGAAAGGACGTAGACTGGAGTCGGTCTATGTGATGTCTGCAGAAACAGCTTATGTAGACAAGACCAGGAGGAGCGAAACAACAGACTTATGTCACATGCGGCTAAGTCATGTTAGTTATCACAAGCTAGACATAATGATGAAGAAATCCATGCTGAAGGGACTCCCACAACTTGAAGTAAGAACAGACACAATATGTGCAGGCTGTCAATATGGGAAAGCGCATCAACAACCATATGAAGAGTCCAACTTTAAAACAACAGAACCTCTGGAGTTAATCCACTCTGACGTGTTTGGACCAGTCAAACAGGCCTCCATCGGTGGGATGAAGTACATGGTAACCTTCATTGATGACTTTTCCAGGTATGTTTGGATTTATTTCATGAAGGAAAAATTAGAGACTCTTTCAAAATTCAAAGAGTACAAGGAGGCAGCAGAAGCAGAAGTTGGCAAAAGAATCCGCTGCATACGCACTGACAACGGAGGAGAGTACACCTCAACTGAGTTCTCCAAATTTCTTCGAGATGGCTGGATACGCCATCACTTTACATGTGCCAACACTCCGCAACAAAATGGCATAGCAGAAAGAAAGAACAGGCATCTTGCAGAAATATGTCGAAGTATGCTCCATGCAAAGAATGTTCCAGGACGCTTTTGGGGAGAAGCAATGAGGACTGCATCATTTGTCATTAATAGGCTTCCCCAACAAAGGTTACACTTTCTTTCTCCTTATGAAAAATTATGGAACATGAAACCTTCAGTTAGCTTTTTTCGAGTTTTTGGATGTGTATGATATGTATTTGTATCTGATCATCTACGTAGCAAAATGGACAAAAAGGCTGTTAGATGCATCTTTGTAGGATATGATAATCAGAGAAAAGGATGGAGATGTTGTGATCCTACGACTGGAAAATGCTACACATCCAGGAATGTTGTGTTTGATGAAGCATCCTCTTGGTGGTCCTCAGACAAACAAGTATTGCCAGATTCAGACGCCTTTAAAGATAAGGTACAAACTTCTCCTCAAGTCCAGTGGAACTCAGATGAAGCTGAGGTTGCGTATGGCGATGGTGGAGAAAATCAAAGTCCTTGGCAAACTGGTGTCTATCAACCAAGTGATGAAGGCGAACCTAGCGAAGCAGTAGCACCAACTTCAATCAGAAGATCTACCAGAATCAGAAAGCCTAATCCTAGGTACGCCAATGCCGCCATAATTGAAGAACAAGATGCAAAAGAGCCAGAAACTTTCGAAGAAGCATTTATGAAGCCGGAGTGGACTAAAGCAATGAAAGAAGAAATTACTGCGCTTGAACAAAACCAAACCTGGGAGCTCATGCCAAAGCCAAAAGATGTGAAGCCCATCTCATGCAAATGGGTTTACAAGATAAAGCGTCGCACAGATGGATCGATTGAGAGGCACAAGGCTCGATTGGTAGCTCGAGGATTCTCCCAACAATATGGACTGGACTATGATGAGACATTTAGTCCGGTGGCAAAGCTTACAAATGTGCGAGTGTTATTGGCCTTAGCTGCAAACAAAAATTGGAAGTTATGGCAGATGGACGTGAAAAATGCATTCTTGCATGGAGAGCTGGATCGAGAGATCTACATGAATCAACCATCGGGCTTCCAGAGTCAGTATCATCCTGACTATGTGTGTAAGTAAGAAAAGCACTGTATGGGCTAAAACAAGCTCCAAGGGCATGGTATGGTAAGATTGCTGAATTTCTTACCTATAATGGTTATGTTATAACACCTGCAGATTCTAGCTTGTTTGTCAAAACTAATGGAAGCAAACTAGCTGTTGTGCTAGTATATGTAGATGATCTAATCATCACAGGAGATTGTGAAGAAGAAATTCTCCAAACAAGGGAGAATCTATCAGTTCGCTTCCAGATGAAAGAACTAGGTGAACTTAAACACTTCCTTGGCTTAGAAGTGGATCGCACTAAAGAAGGAATCCTCCTTCATCAAGAGAAATACTCCAGAGACTTGCTAAAGAAGTTTGGAATGCTTGAATGCAAGCCTATCTCAGCACCTATGGAGTCAAATGCAAAAATTTGTGCTCACGAAGGAAAAGATTTGGAAGACGCAACAATGTACCGACAGTTAGTAGGTAGTCTAATCTACCTAACTTTAACAAGACCTGACATTTCCTTTATTGTTGGTGTGATGAGCCGGTACATGCAAAATCTGAAGAAGCCACACTTAGAAGCAGTACGTCGAATCCTCAGATATGTGAAGAGTACACTTGGCCATGGAGTCTTCTACAAAGAAGGTGAAAATTGCAAGCTAGTTGGTTATTGCGATGCTGACTATGCAGGTGATCACGACACCCGACGCTCAACCACAGGCTATGTCTTCATGCTTGGATCGGGAGCAATCTCTTGGTGTAGTAAAAGACAACCAACAGTGTCGTTGTCTACAACAGAAGCCGAGTATCGAGCTGCAGCCATGGCAACTCAAGAATGTACATGGCTTATGCAACTATTGAAGGACCTACATCAGCCAACAAGGTATGCAGTACCCTTATATTGCGACAATCAGTCAGCAATACAATTGGCAGAAAATCCAACCTTCCATGCAAGAACGAAACACATTGAAGTACACTATCACTTTGTCAGAGAAAAAGTCCTAATAGAAGAAGTCGAATTAAGGTATGTCAAAACTGAAGATCAACTTGCAGATTTATTCACGAAAGGCTTGAGTGGCAACAAACTTGAGGACTTCTGTCATAAACTCGGCATGATGAAGAAGACGGAGGTTGATGTTGAGGGGGAGTGTTAAAGATAGCAACATCACCCACTTGGCAAGGCTAGGCTTGGTTGACCCAGCCTAGTAATTATCTTATTTGCTTTTGATAAATCTTGCATTTATTTATTTAATTAGTTTGATTTAATATGTGGCTCATATTATTTTGAGATCATTTACTTAGAGTTTATCATTTTCTTGTAAGCCTATATAAGGCCCTCATTTCTACCTCTTAATCAATCAATCTAGTTTTCATTCCTTCATTGTGTGTGCGTTTGTTCAACATTCTGCCCCACAGTATCTCCTCTCCCACATCCCAACGTTGTCCAGGTTAGTCTACGGTGTCCACTTCCTGCTCTCATTGAGGGCTTTTGTCTCATATCATAGTTAGTGAACCTAAGTAATCAACATCTTCTGTTGGTCAAACTCCAAGAAGAAAACACAGATTTCATCAGTAGGTCAAATCTAATGAATGAGATTTTCAACAGGAACCCTACGCTTACTACGCTTACACATTCATTAGATTTCATCAGGTTTGTCCTTCACTTGAAGCACACAGAAACTTTTTACGGATCAGCATTTTTTATAGAATTTGAAACTTTTTACATATTAGCATTTTTTATGAAGAGCTTATAGTCATGGAAGATTATTTGACCGATGCGGCAGAGGATGGATATGACAATGGTAAAAGTAGCGATGGTGATAAAAGTGATAATAGTGTCAAGGGTGTCCACTTTGAAGACTCAGAGGACGATGGTCTAGATGATTGCTTTCGCTACTATGTAGATGATCTTCCTCCTAACATTGATACGACAATTCAGAATGCTGAACACCTCAACCTCCTATATTTTCTTGAGAACACTTAGTCATTCAAGAACATAAAACGACATAACCAAGATCAATGCAACTAGTTGACATAGAAAATGATGATCGAGGAGCAACATTTGTCATCTGACTATGAGACGGAGGAGTTAGTGTCTGATAATGAGGATGACATATATGGATTTGACAAAAAGAATTTATATTTGTCTTAATTCAGTGAAAAGTAGCTTTTTAGCTGCATGCAGACCAATGATTGGACTCGATGGGTGTTTTCTAAATAGCATATATGGTATGATATTATTGACGGCTGGATCCCAATGACCAACACTTTCCACTAGCTGTTGCTATCGTAGAAAGTGAAAATTTGATTTCACATTCTTAAGTTAAACACATTAATTGAACGGGGAACACATTAATATTTGAATATCTTTTAATAATGCTCACGAAAATCGTAGCAATAACCTTATATTAGAGTGAAAATTAGCACTCTTGATGTTCGAAATCTAATTTAAACCGCTTTGAATGCACTAAATTTAGGATCAAAATCACTTTTGATGTTCACCATAAATCGGGGTAACTAAGGAATAAAAATTGATGCCTAATGACAACGTCGGTTTAAATCCATCCAAATTAACGTAAATTATTGTAGTGTGCTCAATTTTAATATTTTAAAATATTATAATTATTTATAAATAAATTAAAAAATACCATGTGATTTTTTATATTTTTCAAGCAAAATAATAATTTTGGTCCCTATAGTTTACTTGAATTTTAGTTTTAGTCCACATAGTTTACAATATTTTGGTTTTAATCCCCATAGTTTACCAAGTTGGTCCCTATAAGCTCCAAGTCAGCAAAGTCCAGTCAGCATCTGTTATCCACATCAGCTCCGTTTCGGCCTCATGTGACGGTAGGGACCAAATCCAAAATGGAAATAAAGTGTGGGGACTAAAATCAAAATTTTAAAACTATGGGAACCAAAACCAAAATTGGAGTAAATTGTAGGGACCAAAAATATGATTTTCCCTTTATTCAATATTGATACTTCTGTAAATGATCTGTGTTGTCCTAATTTATTGTTCTTAATTATGATAGACCAGATAAAATAATTTGGTTGTCCAAAATTTGAGATGCATAATTTCCTACCAAGAACTTAGACTCGCTCGAGAAATATTTATTGATTTTATAAATTTTATTGATAAAATTTAGTTGTAATATTAGGTTAAATACTTATTTCAATATGGAGGAATGTGTATTCTACTTAATATTTTACTAAATAATATCTACAAACTTTATATATTTCAAATAATAAATCTCGAATTGTCCCTTATTGGACAGTTTAGTCACACCATTATTAATATCACAAATTTAATTAATTTCATTTGATCACACATGTCAATGGAATGTCGGTTGCATCTCTTTTGTTCTCCGGTATGCTTTAGATATTTTGTGTACTTGGGGAACTAAAAAGATATGCTGCCGAAATTTTCAGTTTCTTGTTGTGATTAAATGAAATTATAGGTGCAATATTAATAATGTTGCTAAATGGGATAGGACCAACCCACCTATATCACTATACCCTTGATAGTAATATTGAAATTCAATTTTGAAGTCAAAGATGGATAAAACTTGAGTTGAAGGGCAAGAAGTGCAACTCAAGATTGCATACATACTAGCGGTGCGACCCCTTACATTCAAAGACACGTTGATTTTGTAAGTAGTTTAGTAAACAATTTATAATTTATTTGTTTATATTTTTAATATCATTTAAATAATTAAATTATTATTTACATTGTGTGAAGCAGCAGGCACATAATAGAGAGCCCAGTGAACTTGAAGGGTATAGAACAACTCAATTTATGGTATAACAAATTCTACGAATGAATTAAACTAATATTTTTTAAATTTATAATCTATTATTTGAAATGTAGGTCGCTGCTGAACGAACACTTAACGAGCAGCTTGAGATTACTCCAACAGCAGAACGAGTGCAACTCGAAAACCAAGAGTATCGGGAAATATGTGGTCCCGAACATCATTCTCGAGTTCGCCTACAAGGGATTGGAGTCACACCAAGCTAATTTTATGGACATCAGCGATAATCTTATGTTGCACCTTCCCACGATGCAAGATATGACGAGCTTCGACAACAATAGGAGGTTGCAATGAAAGAAATGCAGCAAAAGCACAAAGCTGACATGAGGGAGATGCAACAAAGACTTATCAGAATGGAGCAGATGTGGGTTCAACATCAATTTGATAGTTCATCATCACATGGGCTAATTATTAATCAAGCTAATATATTTTCTTCACCAATTGATTACGTAAGTATTTATTTAATTTATTTCTAAGTGATCTTTTTAGCATTGTAATTAATTAAATATGTTTTTCTAACAAAGTCAATTGTATGTTACTGAAAGTCTTCCTCATGAAATACCGCCAGCTAATATCGAAGAATGTACAAGTAAAGATCTATTTTTAAACTGTAAGTAATTTTATATATTGTAATACTGAATATTTCAACTGATAATATCCAAACTTATATGTTTATAATTGATATTGATGTATAGATAGATATGTTAAACCATATAAAGAAGATGATGACGAAAAACCAAAAGATGAGGTGGAGGAGATGGATGATGAAGATTAGATTATTTAATTTTATTTGTACAATTAACATGAATTAATACATTTAATGAGATGGATGATAAGAAATAACATATATTATTATTGAATTATTAATAAACCATTATTAAAATATTTATAAATATAAAAAATAATATATTCATAATTAATAAGAATCCAATTCAACTGCTGCGGAATTCTATTTTTTTTAAAAAAAATATATATCGGCGCCGGGACCGGCGGCGATATGTGCTTATTGACGCCTGTCAAAGGCGTTAATATAGTGGCCATATCGACGCCTTCACAGATGTCAATATGTCGGCCATATTGACACCTCAGCAGACGTCAATATATACTTTTCAGTTGTAGACGACGCCTAATCTGAGGCGTCAATATGTCAGACATATTGATGCCTCCGCAGACGTCCACATGTAGTATTCGGTTGTCGTCATCTCACACACGTTTTCGTCAAATTTACGAACGTCAATATGTAAAAATCGGCTGATGTAGGCGCCGAAATTTATTCATATTTGTCGTCAATATGCAACCGATTTATTGCAGTGTGCGAGAACAATTATCAATTTCATAAATAATTAGAATTTGGCATCACTCTTCAATTCCATATGAACAACAGCTATGTACCTAATTTAAGATATGCCTTTTCATTAATTAATTGACTTACAACCCATGCCAGTAGATGAGGAAGTATTTATCACATCTACTCTAATCTTCTTAAGAAAGTGGGGCACCAACAACTCCACATATGTACAGTTATACAACTGGGATCATGAGAAATTTTTAAGCCAAAGTCTTCATTAAATTCTTTTGTACTTGTAGGAATAGTCAACTCCATCTCACATAAGAATTTCCCATGGTGGGGTTTGCAATGGTGCTATATATTGGAAATGAATCAATGATGACCTTAAAATATTTCCCCAAGTACAGGGATTTGTCCTACTTAGAAAAGAGATGAAAAAGAAAATAGAAGAACGCATCTCAAATTGGAACCTCTTTTTAGGATGTTGACTTTTTTTCCCTTACTTGGCAATGATATTAATTGTGGCATTATATTTTCACAGGCCTCCAACAATGCAATGCACATCCTATGGACAAGGATCTCTTGAGAAATGGAGAAATCTTCTAAGTGGAAGTACACAATGAACCACAGATGTTCAAATCGAGTTTAGTGCACTTTGTTCATACTGCACAAGTGGTTCTAGCTGTTGAAATTTAGCTGGTTTCAGAGTATTGCTCTTGCATCTACACGGTGATGTTGTAAGACAAATTAGAGTGGTGGGGGCACTATTACTAGAATTCTTGACCTGCTGCTCCACAACCACCTTCCACATTATTTGATAGTGATTCAGGAGAAAAGTATTATGTAAAATAAATAAATATTTTTTCTAGAAACAATGAATTTAGTTTCATCATGATTACTATAGAGCTCAGTAAAAAATTCACTTAATATTTAATGTTAAATCATGTACTAATTTTAGCAAATAATCCTTTCTTTAACTTTTGGTATAGGATTAATTTACAGAGTTGGATGTTCTAAATTGTACTTTCTTTTTCTCATAAAGATGTGACCAGTATAAAAATAAATCGACACTGTTGAAATGAAAAATATAGACATTGGATGAATATCAAAATTAGAATTTTCACTCCTCTAAATAACTAAATTGCATGGAGTCAACGAAGAAAGAACGTGAATACCGACACCTATAATAGGGGTGTCGAAATTAGAATTCTGACTCTTCTAAATGCAAACATTGGTATATGTGATTAAAAAAATAATACAAGATTATTATATTTTTATTTTACAATATCTTAAAAATTTATAGAAAATGAAGTATGGCTACATATCTTTAAGGAGTTATTTATAGTAGTTAAGGGTGGTTAGGAAAAAAAAAAAACTGATGTGGGACTAAAAAGAAAAAAATATATTTCATTGAAATTGGTTCTTTAGATCAGGCACCCAGGCGCCGATTTGTTAAACCGGTAAATGAAACTGACACTTGAGATAGGCCAGTAATATGTATCAGAGCAACTAAGAATGAAACCAGTAATTAGTTGTCCTCTACTTATTGAAGAAGCTTTGTATTTTATGGAGGATAGTGCTGAAGAAGTATGAAACGTGGAAGATTACCACCACCTTGATTTTTCAAAAAGCACCACATGGAATATGAATGTTTTGATTGCATCAGCTAATCTTTTAATCATATGGAAAATAAAAATGTTTGCTGAAAAATGCATTGATCTTTATAGTTTCATTTAGTGTTGATATTAGGATTCAGGTTTCGATAATACAAGGTCTTTAAAGTAAATAAATATTAACTAATTAAGGTGAAGAGATCTCAGAATTTAATTTTAAAACAATTACAGCATTCATCTTTACAGTTTCATTTATGATCCTTTTTTCAGAAATAAAAAACAATAAGTCACAATATTCTAATTACTTTTAGGAGTAGTAATTGCACTTTACCATAAAAACAATTTTTTTGTGCCCACTTGTATTTTTTAATATCATCTTACCTAGTAGGGTCTACTAAAGTTGGTACAACATCAACTTCTTTATCACATGACCACTTCTAAATAAATATATATATATATATATATATATATGTTGATTTTGAAAATTAACTGTTACACCCGCCTAGATTTATCCCTATATAAGGGATCTCACCTAGGAGGAGCGCAACCTAAAACAAAACCACAAAAATACACCAGAATATCTCAACAGGAACAACTGAAACCATCATTCCAACTAAGAGTTTTCTATATAATCACTACTAGAAAAATGGTCATCAGCAACGGCTGATGCCGTTGCTGAGCCGTTGCTGAAGAGCATCAGCAACGGCTGAGCCGTTGCAATAGAGCCGTAACAGAAAGTCGCGTTGCTGATGACTTAGCAACGGATCAGCAACGGCCGCTCAGGCCGTCGCTCAAAACATTATCAGCAACGGCCGCTCGGGCCGTCGCTAAAACTATTATCAACAACGGTTTTGCCACAGACCCAGAGCCGTTGCTGATAACATTAATAGCAACGGCCGCTGAGTCCGTAGCAACGCCGTTAGTAAAACGCCGTCGCTAAGCCGTTGCTGTAGGTCATCAGCAACGGCTTTCGATACACTTTTAGCAACGGCTTTCCTACGGACGCCCGTGGGAAAGCCGTTGCTGATGACGAATACCTGCAATCAGAAAATTTGAAAATTTCAAATTTCCATTGATACATTGATACATTTATCTGATACATAACTCACACACCCATACCCTCATACACACATTCATTCACACATCACAAACACCTCATACACATTCATTCACACATCACAAACACACCAACATATATACATCAAAACAATTATATTTATATTGATAATTATCCACGATAGTATAAAAACAATTCAAATGCAAAATTGAAGTATCAATATCCAAACAAAATAAGTTAAACAAGTTCAATATCCAAACAAAAAATCTCACGATCACGATGGAGGATGGTCTGGATTATATGGCGGGGTCTGGAGCGCTTGAGTGTACACCGGCGTGGACTGATTCGAGGACGATGGATTAGATGATGCCGAAGAGATGACTGGTTCGGGATGACCTAACAAGTTGCGTAGCATAGCTTCTATATTCGCCATCGTCTGACTCTGACGCTCCATCATCTCAGTCTGACGCGCGACCATCTCCTCTAGTGTCCTTATCCTATTACTATGATCATAACTGGATCTAGAGGTGGACGGTCGCTCACCAGCGACCGGAGGGGTCGGTGCCCCAAGTGGCTCTAGTACGGCTCGCGCATGACCACTATCTGCGAAGCCATATACGCGGCCATGGTCCCAGCCACCTGCGGCCTCGACCCACATTGCTGCGTCAAAGTCCTCGGGGGTACCCCCGCGCTGCACCACCGTCTGGCTGTACGTCTCCTACTTGAGTTTGATTTTTTGTTTAATATTTATCATAAAACTTAAATTATAAATATATAATGAATAATTTAAACAAATATATAATTACCATAATGTATGCAGCGCGGTTGTCGATGTACTCCCCCGTCCCATGTGCTCGACGGTGAGTCCGCTCAAACACCGCCATCGGGGAGGGTCGCTGGACAGTCCCGTCATCCGACACCGTCGTCTACATTTACAAAACAAATACATTAATTAGTACACATAATAACAAATAAAAGATATAATTAAAAGATATACTTACCATACGGTTTGCGTGCACTGCAAATGCAACAGAGCCGCCGGTGTGACGCGCTGCTCCTCCCGACATGCGATTTCTAGCCGCATTCCGAGAAACCTCCTGCCATCGATCCGTCGACCATATCCCCACGAGCTGGTCCTATATATCCGGAGTAATCCAACCGGGGCCGTATCCCCGAGTCTCCGCGATGTTAGTGGTCCCAGCTCGGGCCATCGCTTGGGACCGAGCCTGCCCCAGCTGCCCGTTGTACCTTGCCCGGGAAATAGCCTCCCAGGCAGCGTAAATGAAGGGCCTCTGGTCCTCGGCCCATGTATAGCGAGCCTGCAAAATAATAATATCAGTACCAATATTAATATATCATCATGCATGTAAAAAATAATAATAATACGTGCCTCAAACTCGCGCCATAACATGTCGACGTGCTCGCTAGGCACGTGAGACCACGTAGGCCATGCCCCGTGCATGTATCGTCGAATAGTAGAAGAAATGCTCCTCGGCACTTCTTCTTGCTCGAACCTGCACAACAAAAATAAATTTTAATATTATATTATGATATAATAAATTTGTAATGATTCATAATTCATGATATATTACCGCTCCCCAATCACGCTAATCAATCTACGTGAATCTGTGGCTGGTGGAGGCTGCCACCTGTTCGGCCCGCGTGGCCGCCTACGTCTGGATGTACTAGCCTCGGCAGTATCATCGGAATGAGGATCAGCAACAGGAGGATCAGCAGCATGAGTAAGTGCTGGAGTCTCACCGATCGGAGACTCCGAAACTCTCCTGTGTCGATAACCACGACCAGACATATCTGTCGAACAGACATATAATCAGATTATTGTATAAATAGTAGAGATATATTTAATAAAATATATACTTTACAATTATTGTTCATCATCTGAATAATAGTCTTCGAATTCTTCTTCTTCTTCCTCTTCTTCCTCTTCTTCATCTCCAGCTTCCTCAATTTCATGATCGTCATCATCAGCATATTCAACTTCTAATTGAATTGACGTTGTGTCTGCATCCTCGAGTATTGGAATAATACGATCCACAGCAGGAAGATCATCTTCTTGATAGAAACCAGGAGGATCATTTTCTCCTACTATCGGATCAATTTTTCCTCTACCTTTTGTCTTACAGACTACACGCCAATCTGCTCTATCTTTATTTCGAGACGGATACTTCGCGTAATATACTTGTTCGGCTTGTGATGCCAATATAAAAGGCTCATTTGCTGCCAATTTCGATTTGTAATTAACCTCAACAAGTTTGTATTTTGGATGAACTTTCATGCCCCTTTCTGTTGTATCGAACCAATGACATCTAAATAGGATCACTGATTTCAAGCCGAAGTAGTGCAACTCTATCACTTCTTCCACCAGTCCATAAAAATCCATATCACATTCAACATAGGTTGTCCCTTTCACGCAGACCCCAGCATTCATCGTCTTCTTTGCAAATGAATATTCAACCGTGTGAAATTTATACCCGTTAACAAAATATCCGCTATAGCACGACACAAGTCGCGACGGTCTACTAACAAACTCAAATATTTTTTCATCTATTTCAGCTCTGTGATCTTTGCTGTAAGTCTGAATCCAAGTAGGGAAATCACGATTCCGTAATATCCATCGACGTTCACACATCGAGATAAGTTTGAAGCATATCCATCGGGTAATCTGAGTTCTTTTACCCATTGACAAACATCTTTGATCTGTTGTTTATTTAACACATATAGGGCCTTCGGTTTCAGATATCGTCCGTTGACCACTTGTAACTCCAACTCTGGTCTTTTACAAAGTATTTTCAGATCATGTCGGGCTTTGACATTATCTTTAGTTTTTCCAGAAATATCCATCACAGTGTTGAAAATATTATCAAACACATTTTTTTCAATGTGCATGACATCTAAATTATGTCGAATCAATAATGAACTCCAATAGAGCAATTCCTAAAAGATACTTTTTTTCACCCAGTTGTGTGTTTGGCCAAAACCTGACACTCTTTCATTGTGACCAAATACTATATCTGGAAGTGCTGAAACACGTGCTAACATTTGTTCACCATACAACATCGGTGGTGGCCCATCTCTTTCGACTCTGCCCTTAGTAAATTTATTACGATTCCTTCGATACTGGTGATTAACCGGTAGGAATCGACGATGACAATCAAAGAATGAGATTTTTCGTCTGTTCTGAAGACTGATTGATTTAGAGTGTTCCATACAATACGGGCAAGAGAGTCGGCCGTGAGTGCTCCAACCCGACAACATGCCGTACGCGGGGAAATCATTGATTGTCCACAAGACCACGGCCTTTAAATTGAAGTTTTGCTTCCGATGACAATCATAAGTGACAGCTCCCTCAGTCCACAATGTTTTCAATTCATCTATCAAGGGTCTGAGAAATATGTCAATTTCTTTTCGCGGACCCTTAGGACCCGGAATAATCATCGAAAGATAAATAAATTCATCTTTCATGCACATTGACGGTGGCAAATTATAAACTGTCAGCAGCACTGGCCAAACTGAATAAGGAGTTGCAGAATGTCCAAACGGATTAAAACCATCTGTGCACAATCCCAATCTGATATTTCTAGTATCCATAGCAAATGAAGGATAACATGTATCCAAATGTTTCCATGCTTCACTGTCAGATGGATGAGTCATTACTGTATCATCACGACTTCTTGCATGCCAACTCATGTAGGGGGCTGTCTTTTCCGACATGAATAATCTTTGAAGCCTCGGTGTTAGTGGAAAATACCGAAGCACCTTAAACAGGATATTTTTCTGTCGGACCGATTTCTTCTCCTTGTAACGAGGGTATTGACATACAGGGCATTTATCCAACTGCACATTTTCCTTATAATATAAAATGCAGTTATTTTGGCACGCGTGTATTTTTTCGTACCCAAGCCCCAATTTTCTCATCAGCTTTTTAGTTTTATAAAAAGTAGGCTCAAACTTGTTATCAGTAGGCAGCATTCCATTAATCAATCCAGCAATCCAATCATACGCAACTCCGCTGATATTACAATCGGCCTTGATGTTTAAGAGCTGTGTCATTGCTGAAAACCTAGTGTATTTAGGACAATTCTCAAACAAAGGTTCATCGGCAGCTTTCAACATCTCGTAAAATTCTGCAGCTTCTTTATTCGGTAATTCAATCTCTACCGCAGCCCCTACTTCTGTGATATCAACCGCTGTAGTATCTGGTGGGACTGATGTCTGAAGATCTGGCCGATCAACATTATCATTCAGGCGGAATTGACCCCCAAGACTATCAAGTATCATAGTTCTATAGGGATTACATTGACCCGATGAAGAAGCACCAGCAGAGGAAGATTCACCATATGTCTGAACGACAGGATTGCTCGACGTCCCGACTTCGCGTGACTCCCCGTGACAAGTCCATAGAAAATATCTTGGTGCAAATCCTTTGCTATATAGATGCAGAGTGACAGTCTCCCGATCCAAAAATCGTCCATTTGAACAAATGCGGCACGGACATCGGATTTGATCACTCATGCTAATGAAATTCCGATTCGAATAGGCGAAATTTAGGAAGTACGTTACGCCTAATCGAAACTCATTCGTTAAAGCTCCACGATCAAGACGTCGGTACATCCAACTTCGATCAGCCGACATGATTCTGTCAATCAATGACAATTTCTTTCGTTAATGTCTTTAGGTGAGATTGTCCAATTCCATTCGGGATTTATGTTATTTGTACTGCACTTACGTTTTTATTTTAACTGTTAACTAATTATTCTAAATTTTGATAGCATCTCCCTACAATTCTCCGAATACGCATATCATCTGGGCGCGTATCAGAGAACAAGAGAGATGTTGCCGAATTTTAGAATAATTAGTTAACAGTTAAAATAAAAACGTAAGTGCAGTACAAATAACTATATTCCCAAATTGTCCAATCAGGGACAATTCAAGAATTGTACGTCGTATAAAAGATCATCTACTTCTTTTACACGAACATACAATTCCCGAACGGATCTAAGGTTTTGCTAAATCATATCCGATTCGTCGATGCGTACGTGAAACATATCAACTCGTCGGATGGATGATTATTTTCTAAATGTTTCGAGACAGTTCGAGTCCATATTGGACGATTTCGGCGCGCGTCCGAAGTGGACGATTCCGGCGCGAGTCCGAAGTGGACGATTCCGGCGCGAGTCCGAAGTGGACGATTTCGGCGCGAGTCCGAATTGGACGATTCCGGCGCGCGTCCGAAGTGGACGATTCCGGTGCGCGTCCGAAATTAATCTAAACACTAATAATTAATCTAACAAATTAAACAATTAATTAACAATTATAAAATAATTAATTAACAATTTCAAAACAATAAAAACAATAAACAATAATTAACAATAAAAAATTCCGGCGCCGGAGTCCACCCTCCGGCGCCGGCGTACAGTGGCCGGACACACTGTCCGGCCACTGTAGAAGGTCCGGCGGTGGCCATAGGCCGATCAACATACCGGCAGCAGCGGCAGCGGCGGCGAGAGGCGTCGGCGTCGGCAGCAGCGGTAGCAGCGGCGAGAAGCGTCGGCAGGAGCGGCGGCGGCAGCAGCGGGAGGAAGAAGGGTCGGGCGCGACTGGTGCCCTATATAAACTTATCAGCAACGGCTCACCTGCCCGTTAGAAAGCCGTTGCTAATAAGTTATCATCAGCAACGGCTCACTTATCCGTTAGCAAGCCGTTGCTGAAGATTAAAAAATCAGCAACGGCTCGCCTTTCCGTCAGAAAGCCGTTGCTGATAATTAAAATAATCCACAACGGCTCGGGCGACCGTAAGAACGCCGTTGCAAATAGCAACGGCTTGAGCGGCCGTTGCTGATAGCCGTTGCTGAAGATCATGTTTCTAGTAGTGAATGCTCCACATCAATATAAAAACAACTAAGAAAACATCTAAGCAGCGGATGATGCCTCCTCCTCCAGGACTCTAGCTACCTAACTTCAACTACCGACATACCTGCAAAACTGAGGCAATAACAAACAATATCAGCGGAAAGCTGAGTAGGAGAATCAATATGTCAACAATAAGGACATCAATCATGATGCAATGACACTACCAAATACAACAACAACATATGACTCTGCAATAAAGTGCAACATGGCAACAACCAGACACCTTTTCATCTATTAACTAATGCAACTCATACCAATCAAGAGCGTAGTGGACAAGTGGGTTTCCCCCGCACTCTCGCACCTCGAGAGTGGCACCTCAAGCCCGCTCCAACTAGAGATGCGACTATCTACAAGATAGCCCGTCGACGTCTAACACCTCGACGTCGCACACGAGCCCGCCAACGTCTAACAGCGCGACGCTGCACCTCATGTGAAAATTTCGTGATCACCGGTGTCACTGCTCATACACCTCGGGCAATAAATCAACTATGTCCAGGCTTGCGCCCACAACGATTATAATGCAGTATGCCATCAACAACTAACCTACGATACTGACAATAATAACTGATACAACAATAAGCAGCATGATAGCTAGACATCACCACATGACACACTACAACTGATATACAATGCCAACAACAATAAATGCCACAACTATCAACTGAAGATGCAACCAGAGTAATTCATGTTAGCAAGTACCACTTATGACAACACTAACAGTGTGCACAATGCCTAGCATAATATCATGCTCAATAATCATTAATGAACAACAGCTAATCAGACTCATGCAATTATCAACATGGCATGTTCAACAACATAATTCAACAGGAGAACAACGGATTTCAAAAGCAAATCAATCAAATAGAAGCAAGGGGTAAAATCGTCAATTTACCTATTCAACATTCATCGGCTACAGCAGGAGTCAACTCGCACCCAATATAACTATCTACCATCTAACATAGAATACCACTATGCTATATTATTTAATTATTTATCAACTGAATTACTAACTCGCATCTACTAAATAACACCGAAACATAGAAAAGACCTACCAGACGACCTCTGATCAGAAATCCGACACCACCATCACGTTCAGAACGTGAAAACCTACAACTTTGATATTTACCTCGACTCGATCTGACAATCCTACAATCAACTTCAAAATACCCTAATATTCTATAATTTAACCTCATTTCATTCGATACAGCTCTGTTCTTAATCAACCTACTTATTTAAATCAATTAAACCCCTCCTCACCCACTCGTCTGCTACCCGACGCCCGCCCGAGCGCCGTTCTCCTCGGCTTCGCTCGGACCTACACCGGCCGCCCTCTCGGCCGACAGCAACCACCCCCGCCGGCCTCGCCGGCCTCTCCTCCAACGCCGGCGGGTACCAGCTTGGGAGGCCACGGCGGCCTCCCGTCCCCGACGCCGCCTCCTCTCCACCCTGCTCGACCCACACCGGGCGGCCCTCCCGGCCACCGGCGACCATCCGCCGCCTCTCCTCCGGCCTTCCCACGGCCTCCAGCGCCGACGATCCATTGAGTCATGGCTGGGAGGCCACGTCGGCCTCCCCTGCAACTGCCAAGATGCGGGCAGCAACGGCCGCTGCCCTGGCTTGGTCCGACGTCGCGGACAGCAACACTGTTGCCGCGACCACCGCATCCCCTGCAGCCCACTCCTGACTCCTCCCTCCTTCCCTCATCCGACATCTTGCCGATACTACCTCCTCCAACCCCTCCGCTGTCGCCGATGAACGAAAGAATGGAAACGACGATAACAACAGAGACGGAAATAACGAAGAAGAAGAGAAGAACTCCTACCTCAAAACTCCTTCAAACTCCGGTCTTCACCGGAGTCTTCAACTGCCGACGCCTCAACGCTACCACCGCACGCCCGCCACTGCTACAGAAATCGCGAGAGGGAGAGAAAAAGATTAGAGAGAGGATTAGGGTTAATTAAATAGGATTTAGACACTTTTGCAATAAGGCCCCTCTAATAAAAATATTTACAAATAGGTCCTCCACTTGCAGGATATAACATTAACTATTGGTGAATTTTTATTTTAGTACTTCACTCTCTTGTGTTTACAAAAGAATTACATCTTTGGAAACATGTCTTGATAGTGAAAAAGAGTAAATGGCATCACATGATTAAACTTAACCATACTGGAATAAATTATAAATAATTTTATATTTCAATAATGTATCTTCTTTCTCATCAGGCTGAAAAGAAAAATGTAAAATATGCACCAGCTTCTTCTCTCTGCTAAGGAGAGCTTTGAATCAATTCCATGCCTTGGAAGAAAGCAATAAGTGGGGTGAAGGAAAGTAGGTGAGATGCCCACTTGGTCAACTGATCTGTAGTGTTTGTGTCCATCAATAAAATTAAAGAAGAAAAAGGAAAAGGAAAAACTATGCAGTCCTTATCTCAACAACCAAACTTCGCATACAACTACAAACATGTCACAAGCAACTCCCTGTAAAATATTGAGATGGTCCATTATCTAGTCATGCCCTGAGGCTGGCAGGAGAACTCTCAAGAGCTCCATGTAACTCCACACAGATTGGCTGCGGCGCATAAGAATACTCTTGCTTCTTCCTCCTCAAGGTCAAGGCAGATCGAAGCCTGCACGCCTCCGGTGAGATGCCGACCAACATGAAGCTGTTCCGGAACGCCAGCCAGTCGCATAGATTCCCGTTCATGGTGCTCGTCATCGGGTGCTTTTTGGTCTCCACGACCTTCATACTGATTTCCAGGCCTCTCGCTTTTCCTTCTTGTGAGTTTCTTAAATTCAATCTGTTTTTGAGAAGAAATGGAGGGATGTTAATCCCACCCAATTATTATTATGAAAAGAAAAGCTTACTGTACTTTTATTTATTATGTTCATATAAAAAATAAGATGGATTTAATTATGTTCATTTTGATTGAACTTTTGCAGTTGGTTCAAAGCTGTCTTCTGATCATCCTCAAAACTCAGGTCATCTCCCTGGCTTGAATCGATCTCTAGTTTGTGGATTTCATAGATGTTTTATGTGAACTGTTTGGATTTTGTACAATTTAAATGTTATGGGTTAGATAGCATTTTTAGGGGTTTTGGTCTTTTTGCTTCTTTAATTACTTCAGATCATTAGCATCTATTTCTGTTTAATTAGCATCAATCATTAAATAGGGCTATAGATCAAACTCAGATCTAATGGAGTTTTAAGTCCTTAACAATCATCTATTTCTTTGATACTTCCTGACTTTCCTGGAAGCTAACAGAGTTGCCTCCTGTTACAGAAAAGAACAAAGAGGACAATCTCCAGGGAAAAAAGAACTACACTGTTACTGATACAATAAAGGAAGACAAGACAGAAATTGATGAAGTAATGGGTATGTTGAGGGTTAAATTTGAGAGTAATGAGTATATTCTGTTAAGTTTCAACATGTAATGAAGCCTCTACTCCCTGTTGCAGAAACCACAGTGGAAATAGAGGATGAAACCACTAAGAAAGATGACAATAGTGACCAAGATGAACCACACAATAGAATGACCCTACCAACTTTTTCCAATTACCCAATCAATGATAACCTTCAGGTGGAAAACAAGAGCAATCCTGAGCAGCAATCGCGTATGTGAAATGATCATATGAATCCTCTACAAACATCTATGTATACATAATTAATGATCTTGTATTGTCTTCATAATTTATCTACAGCTGTGGAGATCAAGAATGTGGAGAAGAAGCTAGCATGCGAGTTTTCAGATCCCCGAGTTGATATCTGCGAGATGTCCGGCGATATCAGAATTCCTGGGAATTCGTCCGAGATCATCTTCGTGGAATCTCAAGAGAAAAATCAGGTGTTCCGGCTCCGGCCATACGCCCGCAAGGGGGACGAAGCTGCATTCAGCCGCGTGAGAGAGTTGGCGGTGAAATCCACCGCCGCCGCGCCTCAGTGCACCGTCCGCCACAACGTGCCCGCTATCGTTTTCTCCGCCGGCGGGTACACCGGCAACCTCTTCCACGACTTCACCGACGTGCTCATCCCGCTCTTCGTCACGGCCCGCCAATTCGACGGCGAGGTTCAGTTCGTCGTCAGCGACATGAACCCCTGGTGGATATTCAAGTACCTCCTCGTGTTCCAGAAGCTCTCCAAGTACCCGGTGATCAATTTCGACAAGGACAAGGAAGTCCATTGCTTCAGCAAGGTTACCGTCGGCCTCCGAGCTCACATGGAGCTCAGCATCGACCCCTCGCGAGCGCCGCACGGCTACTCCATGGTCGACTTCGGCAACTTCTTGAGGAGCGCCCTTAACTTGGAGAGGGAATCCATATCCAACATCGAAGATCTCGCCGGGAGGAGGCCGAGGATACTAATCGTAGCGAGGAAGAAAAGCCGGGCGTTCGTGAACCTCTATGAGATCGCTCAATTGGCGGACCAGCTCGGGTTCGAAGTGATCGTGGACGAGGCAGAGGCGGCGGACGTGCCCAAGTTCGCGAAGCTGGTGAACTCGGTGGACGTGCTGTTGGCCGCTCACGGCGCCGGGCTCACCAACCTGGTGTTCCTGCCACCGAACGCCACCGTGATACACGTGGTGCCGTTGGGAGGGCTGGAGTGGATGGCGACGATGGAATTTGGATATCCGGCGAAGGACATGAAGCTGGATTATGTGCAGTACAGCATCAGCGTAGAGGAGAGCAGTCTAATTGAGCAGTATCCGAGAGATCACCCGGTGTTCAAGGACCCTTTCTCTTTCCAAAAGCAAGGGCTTGGTGTCATGAGGTCTGTCTTCATGGATAAGCAAAATGTGAAGCTTGACATCAAAAAGTTCAAGAATGTGCTGTGGAAGGCGCTTGAGCACATCATACAGTAGCAGGAACAAACTTGGCTGCAATTTTTATTTTTACTTCATTAATTGTTATTATTTTTTTCTTTTCAATTGTCATGGTGAATCAAGGGAGGAATTGAAAAAGCAAAGGGGGATGCAAAGATGGGTTCCAGGTTGAGAACTTTGTCGATAATGTATGATTAAGGCAGGTTTTATCTTTCTTTCTTTTCTTGATGAAGGGAAATGTATGTTACTGTTAAGAGATCAAATCATAGTATTTACAATCTCTTGCACATCCAAATGCAAATCTTGGTCTTAACTTCCTCAAACATGTGCAAAATTTAGGGAAAAAATTATTATGGAGCCTCACCTATGAGTGAACCTGACATTTCTAAGAATGAACCTAGCATCATTAATACTGAACCTAAAGTTAAAGTGCTAGGTTCACTTATTTGCAACACAGGTTCACTCTTATATTAGGTTCAGTATTACTTATACTAGGTTCAATTTTAATAAAACTATGTTCACTCCTCAAAGGGGCTCCTCCCGAGTTGGCTTGGGTTATGTGCTGATGCAGAATGGCAGAGTGATAGTCTATGCCTCCAGGCAGTTGAAGGTTCACGAGAAGAATTACCCAACCCATGATCTTGAGCTGGCAGGGGTGGTGTTCGTATTGAAGTTGTGGCGTCACTACCTTTATGGCGAGGCTTGTGAGATATACACTGATCATAAGAGCCTCTAGTATTTGCTCACCCAGAAGGAGTTGAACCTGAGGCAGAGAAGATGACTTAAGTTGTTGAAAGAATATGACTGCACGATCATGTACCATCCAGGTAAGGCTAATGTGGTAGCTGATGCTATGAGCAAGAAGTCTATGGGCAGTCTGGCGTATTTGGCAGTCAAGAGGAGGTCGTTGCCTCAGGATTTGATCCTATGTTTGGACGACGAAGCAGTCTTGTCAGTATCAAATTCTAGTACGCTGGTGGCCCACTTGAGAGTGCAGTCCACATTGGTTGACATGCTGTGGGCAGCGCATGAGAAGGATATCTTTTGTGCACTCATTAAGGATCTGGCCAGGAGAGGAGATGGAAATAATTGGTTCAGTGTGGACTCGGAGGGCATTCTGAGATTTAAGAATCGGATAGTGGTACCCGATATGGCTGAGGTTCGCAGACAGGTGCTGGAGATGGCTCATCGATCTACCTACACTATGCATCCGAGAGCCACGAAGATGTCTCGAGATCTTAGACAGAACTATTGGTGGAAAGTCATGAAAAGAGAGGTGATTGAGTTTGTGTCTAAGTGCCTAGTGTGTCAGCAGATGAAGGCTGAGCATTTGAAGCCGGTAGGGTTGCTCCAGAACTTAGGGGTACCGGAGTGGAAATGAGATAAGATAACCATGGATTTCGTGACTGGGTTGCCAAAGTCCGAGAAAGGCAATGATTCTATCTAGGTAGTGGTGGATCGCATAACCAAGACTTCGCATTTTATGCCGGTCAGGATGACCTTTTCAGCTGAGTAGTATGCGAGGTTATTCTTGGATCGAATTATCGCTTATCATGGAGTTCCAGTTATGATCATCTCAGATCGGGGTACTCAATTAACAGCTCATTTTTGGCAGTCATTCTAGGAGGCCTTGGGCACTCAGGTTCGGTTCAGTACCGTATTTCACGGTTCGACAGATGGTCAGTTAGAGCGAACTATTTAGATGTTGGATGATATGTTGAGGGCATGTGTCTTAGACCTGGAGAACAGTTGGGAGAGGCACTTACATCTGATTGAGTTTGCCTATAATAACAACTACCACAATAGCATTGGGAAGGCCCTATTTGAGGCGTTGTATGGGCGGAGATGCAGGTCGCCTGTAGGCTGGTTTGAGGCAGGGGATTCCTTTATGATGGGATCTAATCTGGTGGAAGAGGATGTGAAAAAAGTGAAGCAAATCAGAGAGAGGCTGTTAGCAGCTCAGAGTCGCCAAAAGATGTATGCTGATAGAAAGGCCAAGGAGGTAGAATTTGCTGAGAGGGACATGATGTTCCTCAAAGTGTCCCCTATGAAAGGGGTGGTAAGATTTGGTAAGAAAGGAAAGCTAAGTCCTAGGTTCATTGGGTTGATTCCTATTCTCAGGCGCAGGGGAGCTATGGCCTATGAGTTGGCCCTACCTCCTAATATGAACCGAGTACATTCAGTGTTCCATGTGTCTATGCTGAAGAAGTACATTCGGGATGAGTCCCATGTGATTGAGCCTACCGCAGTGGAGGTGGATTCAGCAGTCTCTTATAAGGAGCAGCCAGTTGAGGTGCTAGACCGACAGATCCAAAAGTTGAGGTCCAAGGAGATCCCCTTGGTTAAAGTCAGAAGAGTGCATCATTCCGGCCAGGAGGCCACCTGGGAGGTGGAGCAGGATATGAGGGAGTGTTATCCTTCATTGTTTGATGATGTGGTGAGTCCTTATTTTCTTTTCTGAAATTCGATGACGATTTTTTTTAATGAGGGAGGATTGTAATATCCTAAATATTTAAATTTATTATTTTTCCTCTTATGTGTGTTTGCTAGTCTAGCGGACTAGTTCGTGGTCGAGCCAAGTCGACTCATGGTCCAGAGCGAGCTTGCAAGCTCGGGTAAGTAGGATATGAATTTAGGAATTTTAGGCTTGGATAGTTGAAATTATTTAATTTGATGTTGTGTGTGCATAATTGTTAATTATGTTCATGTGGGTGTATTTAATTAATTGCTTGTAATTTTTTAGAATAAGTTTAATTAAATTAATTTAGTCTATCGAGTTAGCGGGTTTGGTTTTGGCTTAAGGTGAATGCGAGTTTTAGGTTAATATGTTTAAGGGGTTAGGGTTGAGGAGGGAGTATAAAATCCCCTCCTCATGGCTTGTGGCTCCTATTTTGGAGCCACCCAAAGAATTGAGAAAGGGATCCAACAGCCAAGGCAAGCCAAGCCGCCAGCCCCCTTTCCCTTTTCTCCTTGGAGCCGCCGCCATCTAGAGCTGAGCCGAGCCGCCTGCTTTCTCTTCCTCTTCCTCTCCTCCTTCCTTTCCTTTGGAGCCGAGCCGAGAGGAGCCAGCCGAAGCTAGCCCATCTCCTTCCCCTCTCTCCCTCTCTCCAAGCCGGCGGCTTGGAGTGAGCCGCCGCCCCCTTGTTCCCTTTTCTTGAGTTGAGTCACCACCCTTTTGAAGCCGGATTCGAGGGCCGTCATCCGGGATTTCTTCTTTAATATTTCTTCCAGTTAAGGTGAGTGGTTTACCCTCTCTCTTCGGGATTTAATCGGATTCTTAAAGCCGTTCTTGATGGCTTGGTATTTATGCTTTGTTCTTGATTTATTCTTCGAGTTCTTGTCGTGATTCTCGGAATTTGTTCTTGGGAAGACCCAAATCTCTCCCCTAGGGGGCTCGGCAGCCCTAGGGCAAACCTAGGGGTGCTCGGCCAAGGGAGAAACCGGGGTCGCCCTCAAGGTGTTCGATGAAAAGTCCGAATGAGTTTTTTTGTTTCCTTGATATGCAAATCTTGATCTATTCTTCTAATTTGGGTTCTTGATTTGTGGATTGCATGCTTAGAATTAAATTTGAGATTTTTGGGTAGAAATCATGTGGTAGGATTAAGATCTTGATATTGATGTCTTAGGGCCTGTTTGGTTAGCGAAACCAAGTCTGTTTTCATAGTTTCGATTTCACCGAAACTAAAACTGCTTACAAAAACGTGTTTTGTTTAGTATTTTCATGAAACTGAATTGAAACCAGAATGCAAACGAAAGCAGTTTTCTTAATAAAAATGAAAACATCAGAATGTTATTTTCTGTGGTTTCGAGACTGTCGGTTTCGATATCAAAATGCAATGACAACTTTGTAATTATAAATATTTTTTTATAAAATTTAACTAATTCAAAAATAAATCAAACAATATCTAATCTTTAAAAATAAAAATAAAAATTATCATTTTCAACTCAAACTATTATCTTAAATTTATAAATTAATTAAATAAATTTATATTTAACTGACTCAAACCCAAATTTTAAAACAACTCAATTTTCTTAAAGTTAAACTATTTATAATTTAATCAAAATTAATTTTAGACCATTGGACCATTTTTTTGAAATTTTATAATAACTATTACTTAATTTTTATATCTAATTGAACAAAAAAATCTTAATTACCAATAAATAAATTAATTAAATCTTACCAACATTTAACTCATTCATTCATTAATATTAACTAATATATGTAACGAATAATTATTATGATATATGTCACATGTAATAACCATATTAGCAAATATTTAATTTTGTAAATTAACTAAACATTTAATTACTACTAAAAATATTTAAGGAAAATTAATAATATTTTTTATAACCAAATAAATATTTACTAGTTTCAACTAACTAAAATTGATGTTATTTTCATTAACCAAACGCGTTTTCAGATAACTGAAAATTAGAAACCAAAATCAAATTTTTGAAACCAAGTTTTTAGTTTCACTGAAATCAAACCAGAAAATAGTTTTCGCTAACCAAACAGCACCTCAGGGATTCTTGAGAAGAGGGTTCTTGATCTTAATGCTTACTTCTTGATTTAAGTGTTGTGGGTTCTTGTTAATCTTAATTAAAAACATGATTTTTGTGAATTAAATCTTGAGATTAGTATTATGTCCTAATGATAATTTAGGAGTTAATTTTTGTTAATTTTTGAAATTTATTTCATAGTATGCTGAAAATTCTATGTTGTTGGAATTTTATACTGAGATGATGAATCTGTGCTAGCTGATTTTAGTTTGTTTGTTGTGGTGTGTGTGTTTCTGCGAATATAGTCGTGTAACCTATCGATTTAACCAAAAAATATGGTTTGGAAACACAGGACACACTTTGGAGCCTAGATTCGAGTTAGATTCATTAGTACATGGCAGAACAGTAAGCTAAAATAAAACTCTAATCTTGGTGATCTAAATTTTAATTATATAATTAAAATTGGATTATGGGTGAGCATAATCTGTTATGAACCAATTTATAAACTATGTATGAAATAAAACCACACAGGTTCATGACATTACGGGTCTAGGAGTTGGGGTCGTGTTTTGGAGTGTTGAGACATTTTCCAATAGGATCACCCCTAAGACACCGTAGGAGAGTCATGACTTAGGTCATGGTGCATCATATCTTTATGAATGGCGGAGAGGCTCGTAGAGGAGCCGGATTGAGGGTTAAGTCTGGGAGGTTGGATGGCAAATTCTCAACCTGCAGAATAAGTTCGGAGGTCTTTCTCAATTGTTCTGGTTCAGCCTCGTGGGATAAGTTTAGAGGGCCTACCCAATTATCCCCGAGGTGGTGTTAAGGAATAAGTTCAGAGGGCCTTTCCCGATTACTCCTATAATATCTTTTAGGAGTAAGTTCGGATGGCCTTTCCCGATTACTCCTATGATATCTTAAAGGGGCAAGTTCGGATGGGCGAATCCCGATTGTCCCTATGCGTCTCGTCGAGCAAAATCGGATGGCCTTTCCCGATTGCTCTCGAGTTTTTGTATATTTGGCTAAGTTCAGAGGACATTCCTGATTATCCTAGCATGTGTTGTTGCCTTAGGGCTGGTAGGCTTAGGCCTGTTGTTCTTCACCGTATGGATGTTGGTTGCCTTCGGGCGAGTAGTGGCCAGTTGGCCTGTTAGCTAGTCACACCTTCGTGACTTACCTCCTGTAGAGATAGATGTTATTCTTGCTTATCTTTGTGCTATTTTTTGTGGGGGTTGGTAGAACCGCTCACTGAGTTCTTTCAACTCACCCGTTGTCATTTGATTTCTATTTTGCAGAGCCTGACCGGTGAGGGCAAAGAAGCCGCATTATCTCATAACAGTCATAGTTAGGGTCGTAGTTGAGTTCTTTGGTAGTAGTCATGCACTTGTATTAGCTTGATTTGGAGTTGTAGCCTTGAGGTCATTTATGTCATTTATTTCAAGTCTTATTGTATCTGAACTTTTGAACTGCTGCACTTAAAATATTTTTTTCGCACTTTTTGTTTCATTAATTTGAGCTACTTGAATTAAACTTTGTTTTGGTTCGCTTTTCACTTTTTGTTTCATTTCTTTCCGCTATATTATTTGATTGAGTTGGTATGTGCATGGTTTAGCCTGTGGGGTATTGACACATATACCCTGGCCGATCACGTGACCCTGAGTTGGGGCGTGACACTCTTCAACGGATAGAGTTTTTTATAGAGGGGAACCCGAATCCGTCTTCATGTATCAGACTTTGTTTGAGGAGCTCGAGGTCCGGCTTCCTTTCACAGACTTCGAACACGGTGTGTTGAATCCGGTAAATATAGCTCCATCACAATTACACACGAACAATTTGGCATATGTCCTTTGTTTTGAGATTTTGATAGAGTGTCTCAGAATTGAACCAAGCCTCTACGTGTTTTTCTCCTTCTTTCAGACGAAGGGATCCCAAAAAGGTGTGTTGGTGTATTTCAGTGGAGTTCCTAGTAAGAGGCTTTTCAACTTGTTCAGGAGTTCTTACAATAACTTTAACACTTACTTCTTCAAGGTGAGGTCGAAGCTGCACCTTTGGCCATTCTACTTGAATCGGGATTCTCAAACAGAGATGTTTCCGTTGTGTTGGACCGAGCAAGCAACAAAAAATTGCGTAGCGAAAAACAAAACGATCCTCAACACAAGCGGATCCCTACATCATGGTTAAATCAATACTAGGTTCAAGATTTATACCTTCGAAGTCCAAGCTCCTTCTTCTACTTTACTAGACCAAAGCTTCAGATCCTAGGTGCTGCCAGAGATGAACACCCACTCTGGTAAGCACACAAACGAATGCATTGAACTGGGAGGCTTCCAAGTGCTAGCTTGGCTCTCTCGAAACTCCTTTTGATCTTGATGAGCGTGGAACACCTTCTCTCTCTCTCTCTCTCTCTCTCTCTCTCTCTCTTGGGTGGAGGTCGGCTGCCACAAAGGGAGCTCAGTTTCCTTCAAAAGGAGGTTGGCTTCCTTTCACAATGAGGTCGACAGTCTTGAGGAGTTGATCATCTGCTTATCTAAACCATAAGCGGGTATGTATAGACGCGTCATGAAATGAAGATCACGTCATCACAACAATTGATCAATTTAGTGACATATTCAGAATCTTAAAATGATTTTAATACCTGAATAAAATATATCTTTAATAACAATTACCGAGGATGAATTTTCTAAATTTAAGATGTCGATTATAATGTATCCTTTAATAATAATTATTAAACATACATTATCTAAATTATAACCAACGTAATTCTAATTTTAAATCTCATTTAAAATTGAGAATAATTAATTCTGATTTGAACGCTCCTTTTCAAATTCGAAATTAATTTCCAAAATTAACAAGAGAGATTTAGTCAATTCATTGTCATGGGGATCCAATCCAATGGGTTATAACCTTAAGCCCAATTTGGTTCGCCCTGTGTACACGACCTTGTATGTTCACTTAACATTGGTAGTAAGTTTGAATCTCATTTGCAACCCACAAATCATAAGCGCCCTCTGACAAGATATTATGACTACCCAAGTCAAGTGAAGTAGGTGATCCGAGCAACCTAACTAACAATATGATACTTTGTCCTTTTGTCACATGATATCTGGATCAAGCATAAGGATAGATTACATCATCCTTATATTGCTCAATCTGATTTCTTGATTCATGAGTAGATTGACTCAACAAATGACATGAATACTCCTATCAATTCATTTGAGCACAACCATGTATTTCCTCATTCACACTCATCAAGAGGCCCAAAGATATCTCTCTCATTTACGAACAGACAAATTACATCACGACCACACATATTCCACTGTATAATTCATCATATGTCCAACTGTAGACTTTATTACCATCTGATTAAAGATGATGTTACACTAGGTCAAAACACATAATTCCTTGTGTAGGAATCCATGGTGACATGAGGTCGAAGGACTAACATATCACTACCGCTGTGAGATATATCAATTATATAAATCCATGCAGTATTCTCACGGTGGGTTTGTCCAACACCATGTTTCCCAACATGTGTCTATGATATGAATTTAGTATCACATATTCATGACCAGTAAAACATGATCATCATTAGTTAGACTGCATACTAGTCTTCATTCATTATTGTTCCAATGATAATGATCGACTAAGGACTGTTAAGAACATAATTCCAATTGCCTTAGAATTTTACTATCAAGTCTTTTACTTGATGAGCATAAGGTGGAATCAACTATTTAGGGAATCTCTTATCAAGTAAAACATGCTCACAATGAATAACAAGATAAAATAAGTGTTCCATTAAAGAGGAAAGTAGCAATGATATTTATTATTCCATTGGCATATGGCACACTACTAACATCGGTCTCCCGGGGTGACCAAGTCGCCCACACCTTCTGATTCCGCAACTCCTCCTAGTTTGCATTTGAGGCTACATAAGAGGGCCAGGGGCTCGAATACGGAAGGTTTGCCTCCCCGGGCAGTCGTGCTTCTTACGGTGGATCGAGTTATAGTGTCGGAGGCGGTGGTAGTGGAGAGCACCTTACCGATAGGTCAGCGCTCGGTTGTGATTCCTCACGAGAATTACTATTTTCTATTCCATATTTAGGCGGACCTATTGGAGGGAGCGAATTTGTGGGAGCTTGCCAGGGCTAAATGTCTTCAATCGGCGAGCTTGGGAGATCGAGTCCGCGTGGTAGTGAAGGAGTACTAGTGAAGGAATCTGTGTGGTAGGTGTTCGAGGCTCAGGCTTGGGAGATCGAGTCGCTGAGACTGAAACTAGTAGAGGTGAAGGAGGCTCTCGGGGTGAAAGTCTACGAAATTGAGCATTTGAGCATTCTTGCTTCTCAATCCAGTGCTCGGGCAAGGCAGGTCGAGAACGTATCTAGTGGCTTGATGGTGGAGTTGGATAGGCTCCAACACGACCTCGCTGCAACTTTTGCGGAGGGATCCAACTTGAGGGCCAAAGTAGAGTCCGATCGAGCTTGGGCAGAGTGGGCCAAGGAGGCGATGCAAGGGCTCGAGACAAAGGTGCAGCATCTCAAATTTGAGGTTGAGCATTATCGGGATAAGGTTGTCGACTATTACGTTGATGGCTTTGAGAGGGCGATGGCATATGCTCGTTTTCTTGCTCCTGGGGCCAACTTAGAGGACATTGGATGGTTCAAGATAGTTACGGGCATCCTGGTGGACCCTAGTGTAGAGAAGGAGGAGGCTCTTATTCCTGCAGAGAGGGAGTCTTCAGCCACCATTTTCATGCCGCCTCATCCCCATGACGGAAGTGGTGGAGACTTCGATAGATGATGCTCAGCTTGTGCCTGCCGAGGCAGATTCGGCTCTTCACTAGTAAGTTTGTGATATTTGAAGTTGCTTGTCTGTGGGCTATATGGATGATTGTCTATATTGGGTTGCTGGCCAATGAGGGCTTTAAGTCTTCTACTCACTTTCGATGTTTAACAATTTCCCTTTGGATGGTTCAAGTTTGCGCCTTTAAGCGTTTGATTTCATGTTTTGTCGTTTTGATTTGCATCTTCCTTGATTGTAAATTCTATGTCCCAGTGTATGTTGCCAGGTTTCATTTGGCAAGGCGAGAAAGTGTCCTGGCACTTCCCGGTTGTGGTCATCAAATGACCACGAAAGTTGAATCTGAGATGGCTGGGAGTGTGAGGCAAAGCGCCTATTGAGAGCGTAGGAGCTCAATAGCGGTGAGGGTCGAGGTTTCCAGTTGGGATCATGTTTCTATTGCAAATAGAATTAGTTTTGAAAGTACCTTCGTGATGGTAGTTTGACGGCTATGAGAGCTAGAGTGCGGTGATTGCAACTGTAAGGTCGAGCTTCTACCAATAGTGGCAGCTGATGCCAAGGACCACGCCTGGGGTCATGCTGAGCTCACCAAGGAGCGTAAGGTAGGACCGCGCTTGGGGTCGTAAGAGCTTTGAGGCTAGAAGTAATAAGGGCTCTGAGGTTGGAAGTATTAGCGCTGAGGTCAAGGATCGCGTTTGGGGTCAAACTGAGCTAGTCGAGGAGCGTAAGGCAGGACCGCACTTAGGGTTGTAAGGGCTCTGAGGTCGGAATTAATAAGAGCTATGAGGCCAGAAGTAGCAGCGCTAAGGTCAAGGACCGCGCTTGAGGTTAAGGCGAGCTCATCGAGGAGCGTAAGGTAGGACCATGCTTGGGGTCGGAAGTATTAGTAGTGTGCCCTAGGCCTTTGGAACAAATTGACATTATTACTTTCCTTTTGGTTTAACTAGAACATTTGCTTTATCTTGTTATTCATTGTGAGCATAATTTAACTTGATAGAGATTCCTTGAATGGTTGATTCCACCTAATGGTCATCAAGTACGAGACTTGATAGTAAAACCTATTCTATATAGTCCCTACTCAGTCGTTATCTTGGAACGATAATGAATGAAGACTAGTATGCAATCTAACTAACGATGGTCATGTTTTACTGATCATGGATATATGATATCAAAGTCAGATCATTGACACATATTGGAGAAGATGGTGTCGACAGACCCACTGTGAGTATACTACATGGATTATATGATTAGTATCTCATAACGATAGTGATACGTCAGTCCTCCGACCTGATGTCACCATGGATTCCTATATGAGAAATTCTACGTTTTGACCTATTCTAACATCACCTTTAACAGGGTGGTAATAAGGACTACAGTTGGACATAGAATGAATCATGCAGAGGAATATGTGTAGTCATGAGGAATTTATCCCTTGTATAAAAGAGAGATATCTCTAGGCCCCTTGATGAGTGTGACTGAAGAAATATATAGTCGTGCTCAAACGAATTAATAAGGGCATCAATGTCATTTGTTAAGTCAGATTACTCAGGAATCAAGAAACCAAATTGAGCAATATAAGGATGATGCAATCTATGCCTTATGCTCGATCCAGATATCGCGTGATAAAATGACAGAGTATCATACTATGAGTTAGGTTGCTTAGATCATCGACCTTCACTTGACTTGGGTAGTCATAATGCCTTGCTAGATGCCGCATATGACTTCTGAGTTGTAAATGTGTTTTGGACCTACTGCCAATGTTAAGTGAACCTATAGGGTTGCACACATAGGATGAACCGAATTGGGCTCAGGGTTATGACTCATCGAATTGGATCTGCATGATCAATAACCTGCAATTCTCTCTTGGTAATTTTGAAGATTAATTTCGAATTTGAAAATGGGTTTTCAAAATTGGAATTATGTTGATTACAATTTAAGTAATCTATCTTTGATAATCATTATTGAAGGATACATTATTTTCGGCATCTTGAATTTAGGAAATTCATCCTTGATAATTATTATTAAGGATATATTTTATTTGGACATTAAAATTATTTTAAGATTTCGGATATGACTTTGAATTAATAAACAGATGAGAAGACTCGATCAATATGATTGATGTGTCTATAAATACTCGTCTAGGGCATAAACAGGTAGATTGTTATATGATCATGTCCTCAAAAGCTGTTGACCTCTTGGTAAGAGTAAGCCAACCTCTTTTTGAAGGAAGCCGAGCACCCTTTGTAGCAGCCGACCTCCACCAAACACACACACACACACACACACACACACAGAGTACAGAAAGTGTTTTGCGCTTGTCAAGATCGGAAGGTGTTCCAATAAAGCTGATCTAGCACTCGGGAGCCTCCCAGTTCATCGCATCCATCCGTGTGCTCACTGTAGAGGGTGTTCGTTGCTTGGTAGCACTTTGGATCTGGAGCAAGATCGTGATCTTGGATTCGCAAAGTAGAAGACAAAGTTTGGTCTTCAAAGGTATAATCCTTAACATAGTATTGATTTAACTAAGACACGTGGATCCGATTGGATAGAGGATCGTTTATATTTCCACTGCGTGTTAATAAATTTTTGTTATTTGCTCGGTCCTCCATGACCCAACAATAAGGGCTATGAGATCGAGGATCGTGCTTGGGGTCAAGCCGAGCTCGCTGAGGAGTGTAAGGCTGTAATATCCTAGATATTAATATTTATTTCTATTGTTATTTGTGATTGTCAGCCTAGAGGGCTAGTTCGAGGTTGAGCCGAGTCGAGTCATGGTCCAGTGCGAGCTTGCGAGCTCGGGTAAGTAAGAATTTGAATTATGTAGTTTCTTTTTCTGATTAGATAAATTTATTAAATTATGTTGTTGCGTGTACTTGATTATTAAATTATGTTGCATATGGGTGTGCATGTGATTGATTCTTGTCTTAGCATGGGGTTAATTTGGGTTAGCGGGTTGCAGATCCGGATGATGTGAGAGTGGGGTTTAGGGTGTGGATAGAAAGAAATAGGATGGGATTATAAAATACCCCATAGGGCTAGGCGGATCCCTATTGAAGCCACACCAGCCGAATTGAAGAGAGGAGCTGCCCAGCCAAGTCGAGCCGCCCCTCTCTCCTTTCCCTCCCTTGGAGCTGCCGCCCTCAAGCAGCTAGCCACTGGGCTCTCTCTCTCTCTCTCTTCCCCTCTCATCCTTCCCTCTTGAAGCTTGGAGCCGTCGGCTTGGTGTAGCCGAGCCGCCCTCCCCCTCTTGAAGCTTGGAGCCACCGCCCCTTTCCTCTTGTTTGAGCCGAGCCACCACCCTTTGAGGCTGGGTTCAGAGGCCGCCGATCAGAGAATTTTATCTAAACTTTCTTCCTAATCGGGTGAGTGGTTTTACCCCTCCCTTTCTCGAGTTTTCTTCCGTGTTCTTGAGCCGTTCTTGAAATCAATGTGTTCTTGTTGGCTTTTCCGTCAAATCTCGAGTTCTTGTCACTTTTCTTGTTGCCATGGAATAGGAGGCCCGAAGACCCCCCCCCTCCTATGGGTCTCGGCAGCCCTAGGGTTACCCTAGGGGTGCTCGACCAAGGAGGAATTGGGTCACCCTCAAGGTGTTCGATGAAATGCCTAAGAGAAATTTTCGATGTTCTTGAGGTCTAAACTTTTAAATTCTCAATCTTGATTATGTTCCTATGATGCTACGCATGATCCCTATCTAAATCTTTAACTTCAGCATATGAATCCATGTTTTGTGCGTGAAAAGACTTAAATCTTGTTGTCATGTATGTTCTTGATAGGTTCTTGAAGTTGAATCTTAAGTCTTGTTTTAATGGTGATGTAGATGCATTCTAAGTATTGATTAAGAATTATGGTTTGATATTTGTATGATTTATCTTGATGTCATAAATTTGTTATGAGGGTATTTAAGGATTTAATTACTGTGATTTTCGGATTTATTACTTTGACATGCTGAAAACTCAAACTTGCTGGAATTTCATGCTGAAATTGTTAATTCAGAGCTGATTTTGTAATCTATGTTGTGATTCATATAGTTTACTGAACATAGTCGTGTAACCTATCATTTTGACAAGAAAATATATTTTGGATCCATAGGTCATACTTTGGAAGTCAGATTCGACTTGGGTACACTAGTTTCTAGCTCAACAGTAAATTAAAAATAAAACCCTAAAAACAAAATCCTAATATTGGTCATAATTTTAATTGCATAATTAAAATTGAAGGGGCAACATAATCTGTTATGAACCAACACATAAAGTTTATGCAAGAAATAAAACCTCATGAGTTTATGATGTTACGGGTCTAAGAGTTAGGATCGGGTATTGGAAGTTGTAGCGTTCCCAATAAAGACATCCCTAAGACACCGTGGGAGACACTTGACTTAGGTCATATTGTTTCATATCTTTATGAATGACAGAGAGGCTCGGCTAGGAGCTGGAGTGCAGGTTGGCCCGAAAAGTTGGATGGTTAATTCCCAACCTGTGTTTAAAGGAATAAGTTCGGATGAGCGAATTCCGATTATTTCTACGTTATCTCTTTGGAACAAGTTCGGAAGGGCAAATCCTGATTGTTCCTGTGTTTTCTCGTGGAACAAGTTCGGACGGCCAAATCCCGATTATTCCCGAGTTTCTTTTAAGGAATAAGTTCGAATGAGCAAATCCCGATAATCCTGTAGTATCTTTAATGGACAAGTTCGGACGAGCGAATTCTGATTATTCCTACGCGTCTTATGGAGCAAGTTCGAATGGGTAAATCCCGATTGCTCCCAAGTTTCTTTGTTATAGGATAAGCTCAGATGGGCCAATCTCGATTATCCTAGTAACCCTTGAGTATGATTTGTTGCCTTAGGCACGGTAGGCTGAGGCCTATTGTACTTCACTCCTAGAGTGTTGGATGCCTTCGGACATGTGGTGGCCAGATGGCTTGATAGCTAGTCACACCCTTGTGACTTTATTCCTGTTTGAGATAGGTGTTTTATCATATGCTATATCTTTGTGTTTGGTTTCTCATGGAGGTTGGTAGAATCGCTCACTGATTTCTTTTGAACTCACCCGTTGTCGATTTTGTTTTTTTTTGCAGAGCTTGATCGGTGAGGTAGGCTGGA
The DNA here is from genome assembly GCA_034359265.1 of Canna indica. Lineage (NCBI taxonomy): Eukaryota > Viridiplantae > Streptophyta > Magnoliopsida > Zingiberales > Cannaceae > Canna > Canna indica. The sequence goes on from CP136891.1 coordinate 39,167,972, forward strand.
GCACTTGGTGCGGCTGGAGGGCAAAGGAGCCACATTGATCTCATAGCAGTCCTAGTTAGGGGTCGTATTCGAGTATTTGGTAGTTTGTTATGCACTAATGTTTTCGTATTTTGGAGTTGTAGTCCCTTGGGGACATTCATGCCTTTTATTTTAGATTTAATTTGTAAATGAACTTTGATTTATTATTTCCGCTCTTTATTGTTTTGCTAAACTTGTCTCTAATGAAATCTGATTTGATTTTCCTTTTCATTGAAAATAAAACTCATTACATTCTTTCCGCTATGTTTTATTATCATGAGTTGGCATGTGCATGGGTTAGGCTATGGGGTATACGCACGTATACCCTGGCCGATCACGTGACCCTGAATTGGGGCGTGATAAAGGCAAGATTGTGTTTGGGATCATAAGGGCTCTAAGGCCGGAAGTAGTGGCGCTGAGGCCGAGGACCACGCTTGGGGCTAAGCTGAGCTCGCCGAGGAGCGTAAGGTAGGATGGCGCTTGGGGTCGTAAGGGCTTTGATGTTATGACCCAAAATTTATTTAATCAATTTTCGTCCTTCAGCAGGGGGTCGTATGCTCGAGCTAGCGCGGGTTAGCAGAAATCTCGAGATTGGAATCGGGTAAGCTTTTGACGTAGGAAACTATGGAATTTTAATTTGGTTGATTCTATGACTTAACATGCTAAGATGATAGAGGGCCTCGAGACCAGTCTATAGGTTCAAGTAGAACTCGAATCGGAGCTAGAACGAATTAGATATGGGTTTTAGAAGTCGAGTCGCGTAAGTGGAGGCATTTTGGTAATTTGGGCCACACGACTACAGGTTTAGCCACACGCTACCTATACTATGCATCCCATGGTGACTATGATGTACCGAGACCTCAGGCAGCATTACTGGTGGAAGGGAATGAAAAGAGAGGTGGCAGTGTTTATATCCAAATGTTTGGCCTGCCAGCAAGTTAAGGTCGAACACCTAAGGCCTGTAGGGTTATTGCAGAACTTGGAGGTACCGAAGTGGAAATGAGAGAAGATTAACATGGATTTTGTTACAGGCTTACCTTGGTCTGAGAAGGGAAATGGTCTGAGAAGGGAAATGATTCCATTTAGGTGGTGGTAGATCGGCTAACTAAGATGGCGCATTTCATACCGATGAAGACCACTTTCGCTGTTGAGTTGTACGCGCGGCTCTTCCTTGACCGCATTGTAGCGTATCTTGGGATTCGGTGATGATCATATCTAACCGAGGTACACAGTTCACCGCACGGTTTTGGTAGTCATTTCGGGAGGCTTTGGATACCCAGGTTCGGTTCAGTACCGCCTTTCACCCACATACAGACGGGCAGTTGGAGAGGATCATTCAAACACTTGAGGACATGCTGAGGGCATGCGTGATGGACCTGGAGGGTGGATGGGAGAGGCACTTAACTTTGATAGAGTTCGCCTATAATAACAGCCACCATCGCGTTATCGGCATGGCCCATTTGAGGCCTTGTACGAGCCTAGGTGTAGATCGCTTATAGGCTAGTCTATGGCCGGCGAGTCCCAGATGTTGGGGCTCGATTTGGTTCATGACGTCGTTGAAAAAGTGAAACTGATCAAGGAACGACTTTTAGCAGCTCAGAGTCGTCAGAAGATGTATGCCGATGGGAATGCTAGGGATCTAGAGTTTCAGGAGGGGGAGTCGATCTTTCTGAAGGTGTCCCCTATGAAGGGGGTTGTGTGCTTTGGGAGAAAGGAGAAGTTGAGCCCCAGATTCATCGGGCCTTTCCCTATCTTGCGGTGTAGAGGAGTTGTTGCTTATGAGTTGGCCCTATCGCCAAGCATGGCCGGGTGCATCCTATTTTTCATGTATCCATGATTAAGCGATATGTTCAGGATGAGTCCTATATTCTAGATCTTGCTGCAGTGGAGGTTGATCTAGCCATTTCTTACGAGGAGAAGCCTGTGGAGATCCTTGACAGGCGGATAAGGAAATTGAGGTCCAAAGAGGTCCATTTGGTGAAAGTTCGTTGGGAGCATCATTCGAGGTAGGAGGCCACTTGGGAGATTGAGCGGGACATGAGAGAAAAATACTCGTACCTTTTTGATGCTGAGGTGAGCTTCCTTTCTTCATCTCAAAATTCGATGATGAATTTTCTATAAGGGGGGTAGATTGTTATGACCAAAAATTTATTTAATTAATTTTCGTCCTTCAACAGGGGATCGTAGATGGGAACTGGGTGAGCTTTTGACATAGGAAATTATGGAAATTTTAATTTGGTTGATTCTATGATTTATCATGCTAAGATGATAGAGGACCTCGAGATGAGTCTATAGGTTCAAGCAGAACTCGAATCGGAGCTAGAACAAATTAGATATGAGTTTTAGAAGTCGAGTCACGTAAGTGGGGGCATTTTGATAATTTGGGCCAACCAGGGCCCATAAAATACCAATTGGGGTGTACGACTACAGGTTTAGCCGCACGCCACCAGAGACAAAAAAGGTGGGACCTGTTAGTTTTCAACTATGCCACCCCCTCTTAGGTGGTTCCTTAAGAACCCTAGGGTGGCCGACCATGTCAGGGATAATTTTTTGAGGACCTAGATATAATTTCACACCTAGGGAATACACTCTTAGGGTATATTAAATTATATCTAATTGTTGTAAAATTATAGAGACCTACAATTAGGAAATTAAGGATCCTAGGGACACCTAAAGACATTAGAACCCTAGAATGACACTTGGATGAGTTGACTCTAAGGGAACCCAAGGGGGCCGAACCCTCTTTGCCATTAGGGCATTCGAGTGTGGGAGGTAGGCTGGCCCTAGTGTACACGGCTAGGGTCGCTAAGGCGGGTTTAATTTGTGTAGAGTCGTTAAGTGGTATTACCTTGTTCTAGGGTCACTTATGCTCTTTATTTTCCTTACACTCGTGTTTATGTTGTATACTTGTGGTGTTATGCATATTGTACATATTTAGTGGGATTGGCATGTCCCTATGTTGTTGGATGCGCTATATTTCCTTTATTTATGACTTGCTTATTCATGTTGAATAATTATGAATTGTGAGCTTCATTATGATATATATGTGGTTGTGATGTATGGCATGAGGATTTGGAGATTGAGGTATGTCCTTAATATATCTCTGATTTATCTGTTGAGTAGCACATCTTTCATTATATATATATATACATGCATGTCTGATGTGTTTGTTGCATTTCCTGAAGCCTCGCTGGTGAGGGGAGGGTATGCCCCAAAGAGACAACATTGACCTTATTCCGGAACGTATGCCCCCAAAAAATAGTTCGGAGACCCGACCGATGAGGGGAACGTATGCCCCCAAGAGACAAAACTGAGCTGGGTGGTAGTTCGGCGGCCACCCGTCTACCTACCCTATATGGCTGTGGGACCGACGGGTCCAGAGGGGGTGCATTCATGTGATTGAACATTGCATGCATTAGCATTGCTTTATTCATGTGGTTCTATAAAATTATTTGTTGGTGGTTATTATCTTGAGCATGATGGCAGTAGACATATGATATTTATTCTCATGATTCTGCTATACTCAAATGCATGTTTTAGGTTGTTTTGTTTTACATGATGATGATATGGATGTTTGAGGACTGATCTACTCACTAAGTCCTAGTTGGACTTATCCCTCATTGTTGTTATTTTTCAGCACCTGTGTGAGATCAGAGAGGTACCAGGGTGTAGTAGCGCGGCTGGTGGCGGCAGGGCAGCGGGTCTCGTGACATGTCGTGGTCGAGGGGGATACCAAGTCGAGTCTAGTCGTCTTTTATCGAGTCTTATGAGTCATGTAGACTCAATTTATTCGTTTCCACGTTTTCCTTAGTTTGAGATGTTTTTGTTTAGAAACTTAAAGTTTTGAAATAAATTGAACCTTAAGCCTTTTATCAAATTGGTGGTTTGGTTTCTTTTGAAATTTAACGTCTTTCTTTTAAGTCTTGAAATGTTATAAAAATGTTCAGGTTCATTACTTGTTATGTGTGGTTTGCTTTGGGGTACGTGGCATACCTTGGCCGGTCATATCGGATTTGGAGTGTGACAATGTGATATCAGAGTGGGTACGACAATAGGATAGTGGGTATCGTATGGGGCATTGCTTGTGTGTTCACATATGTTATGTCCTAGTCATGAGATTGACAGCTGAACTTGCGCACCAGCGGAGGTACATATTTTTTATTTAAGTTGATTGTTCTTATGTTAAATTTTGTAGTATTCGCTTTCTTATTAAAAGAAATGGAGGCACATGATGATGCTGTAATGAGTGGAAGCGGAAGCAACTCCTCTGGCAGACGAGGCCGATGTCGGGGTCGTGGTCGAGGTATGGGTCCTGCTACCAATTAGGCGGCTCAGGAGGAGGCAGCACGGGACCTAGAGTTGTACTGTTAGAAACCCAGGTGACTGAGTTGACAGAGGAGCTTCGTAGAGAATGGGATGAATTCCGTAAAAAATGGGGAGGAGTTCCATAGGGAGTGGGAGGAGCTCTGCAAGGAGCAGGAGCTAGTGTAGCAGCGGACCCCACCTATACCTCTCATGGTACCTGCGATGACCGAGCCGGTCGAACCAGTTCAGTCTGGATATGAGGAGGAAGATCGGCGAGAGTCAGTAGCACGCAGCTCATTATACATGGATTTTGTGAAGTTGAAGCCATCGGTATACACAGGCGCAGATCAGACTGAGGAGGTGACCGCATTCCTTAATGATCGACCTTTGAGGCAATGGAGCACATAGATGGGCTACAACTCAGGGGCCCGGAGAAGGAGTGGCACCAGGCATGGAGGGCACGTAGGGGGACTCATGCACCAGCCCCAACGTGGGGAGAATTCCAAACTGCTATCATCGAAAAGTATTTACCCAGGAATGTTCGTGAAAGGCGGGCAAGGGAGTTCGAGCAGCTTCGCAAGACGGGTAGCATGACGGTGTCGGAGTATGAGATCGAGTTCACACGATTGTCCCGTTACCACCCATCTCAAGTGGTGATCGAGGCAGACCAGGTGAGGCGGTTCATGGAGGGTTTGAAGGTACAGATTGGCAAACTGATACACTACACCGAGGACACTACCTTTGTTCATGTGGTGGATGAGACGATGCGAAAGGAAGCCATGGTACCTACCGACCGACAGGACGGACCAGCCCGGAAGAAGTTCAGACAACACCGGTAGGAGGACAAACGCACCCAGTCTGAGGGTGTTGGCACTGGGATGGCGCACCTGTAGAGTCAGGGACAACGGAACTTTAGGGGCTGTACACGGACAGGACCACCGGCTGCTACTCAGAGTGCTATAGTACCAGGTGGGCAAAGAGGCAAGGCGCCAGAGTATGGGTAGTGTGGGAGGAGGCACAGGGGAGCCTGCTACGGTCCGAGTACCTATTTTGGGTGTGGCCAGCCATCCCACATCAGGAGGGACTGCCCTATAGGGGGTGGTCGAGCAGCAATACCACCCAGAGGGAGATCTCCTATGTCTACACCCTTGGTAGCACAGCGGACTCAAACTCAGGGGACAGGACAGTAGCATACGGCGGGCCTAGGGAGGCCACCTACTCGTGTTTTTGCATTGACTCCTGAGGGCACGAAGGCGTCCAATGCAGTGGTGACAGGTATCATTTCAGTTAGTACGTTACCTGCTTATGCACTATTTGATCCAGGTGTTACACATTCCTTTTTATCTGAGTTATTGGTAATAAGGCTATGAAAGGATAAAAGTTGGCTAGTTGAACCTTTAGCGGTGTCCAACCTACTAGCGGCACTGTTATTGCTAAAATGGTCTTCAAGGACTGTGATATCTCCATAGGCAGGCATGATCTGAAAGCGGAGCTGATGTTGCTACCAACCCTTGAGTTAGATGTGATTCTGGGCATGGATTGGCTATCAACCTATTATGCGTCACTTAATTGCCGAACAAAGGTGGTCACATTTTGCAAGCCAGGAATACCACCCTTTACCTTTCAGGGCGATGGGAGAGGAGTCTCTATCAGGGTGATCTCCGCTCTCCAAGCCCGCAAGCTGATGGTGGGCGGTTGTTAGTCTTTCTTGGCTTTTGTTTCTTCAGATGTTACGAGCGAGGGCTCATCCAACAGCATAAAGGGTACTCCAGTAGTCATGGACTTCCCTGATGTGTTTTCTAAGGAGTAGCCTGGACTACCACTAGTGCGGGAGACGGAATTTTGAATTGAGTTGTAGCCGGGGGTGAGACCCATATCCATACCCTCATACCAGATGGCACCCGCTGATTTGAGAGAGCTTAAGGCAGAACTGTAGGAGTTGTTGGACATTGGGTTCATTCGCCCAAGTGTCTCACATTGGGGGGCACCAATGTTATTCGTTAAAAAGAAGAATGGATCTATGCAAATGTGTATAGACTATCGGTAGCCCAACATGGTGATGATTAATAATCGTTACCCGCTTCCCATGATAGATGATTTATTTGATCAGTTGCTAGGGGTGCAGTGGTTCTCAAAGATTGATATGAGGTTAGGGTACCACCAGTTGAGGATCTGAGATCAAGACATTCAGAAAACTGCATTCAGGACACGGTATGGACATTATGAGTTCCTGGTCATGTCCTTTAGGCTAACTAACGCCCCGACGACCTTCATGGAGCTGATGAACAGAGTGTTCAAGGACTTTCTGGATAGATTCGTCACAGTGTTCATTGACGACATTCTGGTCTACTATAGAAGCGAGGCCAAGCACCAGGAGCATTTGAGGGTAGTCCTAGAAATACTTAGGCAGCACCAGCTCTTTGCAAAGTTTTCAAAGTGTGAGTTCTGGTTGGCTAGTGTGTGATTCCTAGGGCATATTGTATCCCAGGATGGTGTAAAAGATCATCCTGCAAAGATTGAGGCAGTCCAGAACTGTGATAGGCCGAATAGCGTGACAGAGATTTGTAGTTTCTTGGGGTTGGCTGGTTACTACAGGAAGTTCGTGGAAAATTTTTCCAAGATTGCCGCACCGCTCACGCGCCTAACTCAAAAGAAAGTAAAACTTATCTAGGATAACAAATGCGAGGAGAGCTTTCAGAAGCTCAAGGACCGCTTGACTACCGCCCCAGTGTTAGCATTACCGTCGGGGTCAGGAGGATTTGCAGTGTATTGTGATTCTTCAAGGATTGGACTGGGGTGCATTCTGATGCAACATGGTAAGTTGATCGCATATGCTTCCAAGCAGTTGAAAACCCATGAGAAGAACTACCCGACGCATGACTTAGAATTGGTGGCCATAGTCTTTGCCTTGAAGATGTGGCGTCACTACCTGTATTGGGAGGTATGTGACATATTCATAGATCACAAGAGCCTCCAATATCTACTTTCACAAAAAGATTTGAACCTAAGGCAACAAAGATGGCTTGAGTGGTTGAAGGATTATGACTGCACTATACCGTATCACCCGTGGAAGGCAAATATGATAGCAGATGCTTTGACCAGGAAATCGATGGGTAGTTTAGCCCACTTAGCCGTGGGTAAGAGATCCCTAGCCAGAGAGCTGGCGGTGAGCTTGGGTCCAAGGGACATATTATCTGTGGCTGATTCGGGTGGATTGGTGGCACATATGCGCGTGCAGTCCACTTTGGTCGATATGCTTTGAGCGGCTTAGGGTGAGGATGCTTTCTGTTCCCTAACGAAGGATCTGGCTATGGGGGGTGATGCAGATGGTTTCAGAGTGGACTCTGAGGGGGTTCTTAGATATAGAGATAGGATTATGGTACCTGACATGGTAGAGGTACACAGGCAGGTGTTGGATATGGCCCATAACTCCACCTATACTATGCATCCCATGGTGACTATGATGTACCGAGACCTCAGGCAGCATTACTGGTGGAAGGGAATGAAAAGAGAGGTGGCAGCGTTTATATCCAAATGTTTGGTCTGCCAGGAAGTTAAGGCCGAACACCTGAGGCCTGTAGGGTTGTTGCAGAACTTAGAGGTACCGAAGTGGAAATGGGAGAAGATTAACATGGATTTTGTTACAGGCTTACCTAGGTTTGAGAAGGGAAATGATTCCATTTAGGTGGTGGTAGATCGGCTAACTAAGATGGCACATTTCATACCGATGAAGAAGACCACTTTCGCTGCTGAGTTGTGCGCGCGGCTCTTCCTTGACCGTATTGTAGCGTACCTTGGGATTCGGTGATGATCATATCTGACCGAGGTACACAGTTCACCGCACGGTTTTGGCAGTCATTTCAGGAGACTTTGGGCACACAGGTTCGGTTCAGTATCGCATTTCACCCACATACGAACGGGCAGTTGGAGAGGATTACTCAAACACTTGAGGACATGCTGAGAGCATGCGTGATGGATCTGGAGGGTCGATGGGAGAGGCACTTAACTTTGATAGAGTTCGCCTATAATAACAGCCACCATAGCATTATCGGCATGGCCCCATTTGATGCCTTGTACGGGCCCAAGTGTAGATCGCTTGTAGGCTAGTTCGAGGCCGGCGAGTCCCAGATGTTGGGGCTCGATTTGGTTCATGACGTCGTTGAAAAAGTGAAACTGATCAAGGAATGACTTTTAGCAACTCAGAGTCGTCAGAAGATGTATGCGGATGGGAATACCAGGGATGTAGAGTTTTAGGAGGGGGAGTCGATCTTTCTAAAGGTGTCCCCTATGAAGGGGGTTGTTTGCTTTGGGAAAAAGGGGAAGTTGAGCCCCAGATTCATCGGGTCTTTCCCTATCTAGCGGTGTAGAGGAGCTGTTGCTTATGAGTTGGCCCTACCGCCAAGTATGGCCCGGGTGCATCCTATTTTTCATGTATCCATGATTAAGCGGTATGTTCAGGATGAGCCCCATGTTCTAGATGTTGTTGCAGTGGAGGTTGATCCAACCATTTCTTACGAGGAGATGCCTGTGGAGATCCTAGACAGGCAGATAAGGAAACTGAGGTCCAAAGAGGTCCCTTTGGTGAAAGTTCGTTGGGAGCATCATTCGAGGTAGGAGGCCACTTGGGAGGTTGAGCGGGACATGAGAGAAAAATACTCGTACCTTTTTGATGCTGAGATGAGCTTCCTTTCTTCATCTCAAAATTCGAGGACGAATTTTCTATAAAGGGGGTAGATTGTTATGACCAAAAATTTATTTAATTAATTTTCGTTCTTCAACAGGGGATCGTAGATTGGAACTGGGTAAGCTTTTGACATAGGAAATTATGGAAATTTTAATTTGATTAATTCTGTGATTTATCATGCTAAGATGATAGAGGACCTCGAGACGAGTCTATAGGTTCAAGCAGAACTCGAACCGGAGCTAGAACGAATTAGATATGAGTTTTAAAAGTCGAGTCGCGTAAGTGGGGGCATTTTGATAATTTGGGCCAACTAGGGCTCATAAAAAACCAATTGGGGCATACGGCAACAGGTTTAGCCACACGCCACCAAAGAGAGAGAGAGAGAGAAGGTGGGACCTGTTAGTTTTCAACTATGCCACCCCCTCTTAGGTGGTTCCTTAAGAACCCTAGGGTGGCCGGCCATGTCAGGAAAAATTTCTAGAGGACCTAGATATAATTTCACACCTAGGGAATATACTCTTAGGGTATATTAAATTATATCTAATTGTTGTAAAATTGTAGACACCTACAATTAGGAAATTAAGGATCCTAGGGACACCTAAAGACATTAAAACCCTAGGATGACACTTGGATGAGTCAACCCTAAGGGAACCCAAGGGGGCCAAACCCTCTTTGCCATTAGGGCATTCGGGTGAGGGAGGTAGGCCGGCCCTAGTGTACATGGCTAGGGTCACTAAGGTTGTTTTAAATTGAGTAGGGTCGCTAAGTGGTATTACCTTGTTCTAGGGTCACTTATGCTCTTTATTTTCCTTACCTACGTGCTTATGTTGTATACTTGTGGTGTTATGCATATTGTACATGTTTAGCCGGATTGGCATGTTCCTACGCGGTTGGATGCGCTATATTTTCTTTATTTATGGTCGATCGGGGCCTCTTATGGGCGCCTTTGCTTGGGTCTTTCTCAGATGTCTCCGCCGACTGTTCTATTGGCTTATGGTTTTCAACATTGGTCTTAATCTCGGTTTTGATGATAACAAATATGGAGCTAATGTTTTCATGAAAAAATATTTTCAAGATCCATCTCGATTAGCGCACGACGTCCCAAATTGGAGAAATCGGAGAAATTGACAAGGACGCTCATCAACGCTCATGATTGTTTGGGAAGAATAGAGTTTAGATTTAGGGTGTCTAGAATGATTGTATTAATCCTCTTTGTGATGCAAATATCCCTAGGACATGAACCTAATCTATTAGCAAGAGTTCTCAAGTCATAAACAATATTCCAGATGAGATATTGGAACATCTCAGAATATTCCGGATGGGATGTTGTAACATTCCGGAAATTTTTGGAATATCTCGGATGGGATGTTGTAATATTCTGGAATATTCGGGAATATCCCGGATGGAATGTTATAATATTTTGGAATAGTCCAGATGGGATATTGTAACATTCCAGAATAGCCCGAATGGGATATTGCAAACATCCTAGAATATCTCGGAACATCTCGAATGGACACCCTGGAATAGCCTTGAACATCTCATATGAACATTCAAGAATTTCCAAAATGTCCCCACCGGCTCTATTTCGAATTTCTACCCGTTGAGCTTATTGGAAACCGAGCTCCTTGTTGGCCTAAGATTTTCTACCTTGGTCTTAATCTCAATTTTGATGATAACTAATTAATGTTTTATTGAGAAATACTTTTAGGTTCCAAGTCGGTTAGCGCACGACGTCCGCGATCGAAAAAATCAGAGAAATCGAAGAAATCAGAGAAATAAGAGAAATCGGAGAAATCAGCAAGGACGCTCGTCGACGCTTGGAATTCTTCGGGAAGTTAGAGTTTAGTTTTAGGGTGTCTAGTATGTGTTGTAAATCCTCATGATAATGCAAAGAAACCAAAAAACCAAACCCGAACCCCAAAACATGAAAAATCGGCAAATTAGAAAATGACCTTGGAATTCACTAAGCCTAGGGAGCTCCTTGGAGGGCTATATGACCTAGATATTTTCTTGGCACCAAAAATATTGGTAATTGTTCCTTAGGTAAAAACTAGATAACAAGATATTTTTAAGGATTTTTTGAAAGCCTTTAGCCTACCCATATTTGACCCGTAAGATTAGAAAATTTTTATTTTTCGGAAATTTGTACTAGACCCCAAAAGTTAGATTTTGATTTTTTAGATATTTTTATTGAATCCAAATGGGGGGTAATCCTTATATAACATTTATGTTTTAAAGTTGTTAACTTAAAATTTAGAAATATTATATAAGTAGACTTAGCGAAGACGGAACTCAGAAACGAGCAAACAAGCAAAAAAACCAACCTAGCCAAGCAGTCTGTCCAGTTTTGGTCGACCAGTCGATCGATCGAATGTTGCCAGAAATTGGCAGTAGTCATGCGATCGCTCGGTCGGTCGACCGACGATCGATCGGACGATGGAAACGGCTAGTTTTCCAACCTTTGTGTTGGACGTTTCATGCCAACTCTTCATGGTTTATAAATACCAAGCCATGGGAGTCTTTTCTTCTTGATCTATGATTCTATTGAGCCATACCCTTGATAACCCTAGTTTCCATAATACATCCTTGATCTTGCCTTCAAACATTGAACGATTCATCATTAAGGCATCAAGAGGAACTAGAACTCGTGTTTGGAGCTAAGTATTTGTTGTATTATTTATTTGCTCCATTATTTGTGTATTTTTGTGATTTATTTCATTGTATTTGAGCTTGTAAAGACCTAAGTTGTTAGGTCTTAAAATTGGGTGGTAGCCTTGGTGTTTGAGGTTTAAATCCACCGGTGTAAACGTACTTTACAAGGATTAGTTGAGTTGTCCCTTAGGGTTGAGGTGGAAGAGTGCTCTTGGTAAGAAGGCGGAAACTTTCGGGTGTGGAAGTGCCTTAGATTGAGAGTGAGACTCTTCGGGTCAAAGTCCTCGTTGTAAGGGAAACAAAATTTATTTAGTAAAGTTTAGATTGGAAATCCTAAGCGGGATGCTTAGGTAGTGGAGTAGACATTCGGACTGAACCATTATAAATAATTATGTTTGCATTGCTTCTACTTGTGTTTACTTCATTATCGTATATACTTTGTTTCCACTTGCTACTCAACTTGTAATTTGCCTTAGTAACCAAAGAAATGATTAAAATCAGATTTAGGCAAAAAGATTAGTAAATATACTATTCACCCCCCCCCCCCCCCTCTAGTGTAGCCATTTCACCAACACTCCTACCATTGGGATCTCTATATAACCTCCCAAACTTGCCATCCCAGCCACCTAACACTTCATGAGACATCTATTGATCATCCCTAAGGTTCTTTGAGCCAATCTTTGTGGAAAACCCTACCTTTGAGCTTCTACCTTCTTGATTGAGCCTTCAACCTTTAGTTTTATCATCAAAGATATCAAGAGGAAGCTAGGATCTTGTGTTGGAGCTAAGTACTTTATTGTTTAATTTATTGCTCCATTATTGTTGTATTTTGTTCTTCATTTCATTATTACTCAAGTGTGTAGAGATCTGGTGTGTAGATCTTGAGTTTGGTGGTTGCCTTGGTGTTGAGGCTTAAATCCACCGGTGTAAAATTAGTTTGCTAAGGTTAGTTGTGTGGTCCTTAGGAGAAGAGGTGTTGGAGGTACTCTCGGGTGTGAGAGTAACCCTCGGTTGTGGGGGTCAGTGTCTAAGCTTGTAAGTCCTCTTGTAGGATATACTTAATCTAGTAAACTAGACTTTGAAATCCTAAGTTGGGTGCTTAGGTAGTGGAGTAGGCATTGGGGCCGAACCACTATAAATCGTTGTGTTTGCATTGATACTATTTGTGTTTGCTCAATTGTCATACTTATTTGCTTCCGCACATATCATTTAATCTTCTGTTTGCCTAAGCTATCAAGAATTGATTGAAATCGGAATTAGGCTAAACTTTATAGTAAACACACTATTTACCTCCCATCTAGTGTAGGTCATTTCACTTACATGTTCGCCCATGGGCGTCATAAGCGTTTGGTGGTGTGGAGCATCCATCTCTTTTTTCGGTCTTATTGTCCTCTATTTGAGGCATTCATTGTAGCATCGACGGGCTTCTTTCTGGTCGGCGTGGAGCACGCCTAATTTTGTTTCAGAAATAAAGAATTTTAGCGCCGGGTGGGGGGTTGATACGACGCCCTCGAAGCTATTCAGTGAGGTCGTCCCAAGATCATATGGTAGGGACTAGGGACATGGATGACTAGGTAATGCACGTTGACTGTCTTTGCTTTCTACTGGAAATTGTACACCGTTCTTAGCCATATAGAGCCTCAAATGTTGACTCGTTCCCCCAAGAAACCCACCAAGTCTCCCTTGCAGAGTGAGAGCGAAGATTTGGTCAGCTGCATTTTCTCAAATGTGGAATAGGGGAGGATGTCGGCCGAGCTACCTTGATCCACCAAAACTTTCCTAACAATAAAGTTTCGTGCGATCACAGAAATTATGATTGGGTCATGCAGATTCTTGTCAATCCCCTGGAAATCAAAATTATAGAATGATATTACCGAGGTTCTAGAGGTAGGCCTCAGTGGGAGAGTGATGTTGTCGACTGCCATGATTACTCGAAGGGATCTCTTTGTGGTCGAGCTTGTTTCGCCTCCTCCCGTGAATCCACGGCTATGTAGTCAATGACTCCCAGAACTTCATTTCCTGGGTGGTTAGCTCGATCATTGTCTTTCTGACCTCCATGGTGGTTCGAAAGCGTCTGACTTTGAATTCAATGTCGGTGACCACGGCTCCTACTTCGGCCACGTTCCCTTCCACATTTGATGTATCAGTTGAGGCATCCTGCACAGACTAGGTCTTCGAGCCGATCTACGAGCACCACATAGTCTTCCATGGTGTGCCCATAAGTGTCATGAAAAGCACACTTTTTGCTCTTGTCTGCGTCCGGTGGAAACTTTTGCTTTTCGACATTGACAAGGTGTTTGAGGAGTTTTAAGTCGTAGATCTCACGGAGGATGATTTCCTTCTTCGTGTTGAGTGGGGTGTATTTCTCATACCGAGCATCCGGTCGGGATGGTGACTTTTCCATTATGTTGTCGTTTTGTTCACCACAATCTCAATCTTGACCTTTTCTGTCAAGCTTCTTGGCCTTCTTGTCCTCGACGGTATCCTTGGCATTCTGCCTGTCGGCCTTTCTGGCCTCTCAGAGTTTTTCAATCTCTATATGATTCGCGTCCTTCTCTTGGAACTCGGCTATGTCCTTCGTCTTCTCTAGGGCGATCTGGTCTGCGAAGTGTCTAGGCTTTAGACCGTGCTTTATAGAAAATAGCTCGACTTGCGGGTCGAGGTTTGGGATCTCCATGGTTGTTGCTTAGAATATCTTTATGTAGTCCATTAATGACTCATGTTGCCCACGTTTGATGTAGTGGAAGACATCCTCAGTCTTGGAGTAGATCCACGACGAGAAGAACTGGTTGGTGAAGGTGATAAAGAACTCTTTGAAGGTGTGTATAGACCCTGGTGAAAGGATAGAGAACAAAAGTAGTGCGGCCTTCTCCAAAAAGGTTAGGAAGGCTCTGCAAAGGATGGGATTGGTTGCTCCGTTGAGGACCATCATGGACTTGAACATCATCAGGTGCACTGTTGGGTCGCTCGTGTCATCGTAGGGCTAGAGTGTGGTCGGTAGATTAATATTGGGAGGAAGACAAATTGTCATGACATGCTTGGCGAAGGGTCCCGGGTCGACACAAAGAGGAGGGGTGGCCTCCGTGACCCTGGTGTCCTTCTTTTCTCTCTGATGATGTGTACAGGAGACATCGTCCTAAAGGACAAAAACCAATCTCCTTCTTTCCGAGTGGATGTTCTCATCACGCTTTGAGCGGTGGCACTCATGTTCGGTCAGGTGTTGTTCCCAAGACCGCATCAGCATCTCAACCCGGGCTGCTAACCATCGGTTTTTCGCTTGAAGGTCATTTATCAGACGTTGGGATTCTTCTGGTGAGGGGTTAGCTGGTGCCAGAGCGCCACTCCTCATTGTTTCAACATCTCCAAGTAGTAGGGGAGATGTCGCCGCTAGGGTGCTGTCTGTATTCGCCTGACTCCGGGTACCAATCATTATGGGGAATGTAAGTTTTACTCGGGACCAAGGTGGGCGCCAAATGTTCTTGCCTGAGGTCCGAGCGGTGTGGTCCGATGAGTCTCCTGGTTAGGTGCAACTACGATGGAGAGGGGGGCTGCAAAAGGCACTTCGATGCTCAACTAAGAATGTGTTCCAAGTGGAGGTAGTAGAAATTGGAATCTAGGGTACCAGAGGAGCATCGTGTCTTTATATAGTGCATGATGAGGGATGTTTGGCAATGATGTCACTCGATAGTCTCGTAGGAATGTTGCTCAGAATGGGTCAAGGTTGATCTCGGAGATGTCGAACTTGTAATGACAAATCCCTAGTAATTAATGAGGAAGTGAGTGTCCTTGTATGACTGGGTGGAGCCTCCGGGCTTAGCCGTCTGGCTTGACTTGAGTCTGGTTTAGGAATGTGGGCTCTTTTGGGCCTAATTCGATCGGGGTCCAAAGGTACTAGTCTAGTCCACACACGATTCACCCCTCACCCCTATTCTACCGCAACATTTCCACTTACACGTTGGTGGAGTGCCATGACGATATCAAATTTTGTCTCAAATAGGGAATCCCTTGTACTACCGGTGCCACCGGCGCTGGTTGCAGCTACTGCTGTCTCAACTCTCGCTCCCTACGAAGGTCCTCAGTCAACTCAGCCACTTGGACCTCCAATTGCGCAACTCTGGGATCTTGTCCCACATTTTCCTGCTCTTGCGGTTCCCTACCTCGGCCCCGGCCTTGTCGATCCGTAGAGTTACTACCACTGCCACTCATCGCAACATTAACCTCCTCCATTAACCTCCTCCATTTACTAGCAATAAGAAAGAAATAATATAACCATATTCAATAAGTTATTTAATAAATTTACAACTAAGAATGTGTTCCAAGTGGAGGTAGTAGAAATTGGAATCTAGGGTACCTGAGGAGCATCGTGTCTTTATATAGTGCATGATGAGGGATGTCTGGCAATGATGTCACCCGGTAGTCTCGTAGGGATGTTGCTCAGAATGGGTCAAGGCTGGTCTCGGAGATGTCGAACTTGTAATGAAAAATCCCTCATAATTAATGAGGACGTGAGTGTCCTTCTATGGTTGGGTGGAGCCCTCGTGCTAAGCCGTCTGGCTTGACTTGAGTTTGGTTCAGGAATGTGGGCTCTTCTGGGCTTAATCTGATCGGGTCCAAAGGTACTAGTCCAGTCCACACACGATTCACCCCTCACCCCTATTCTACCACAACATTTCCACTTACACGTTGGTGGAGTGCTGTGATGATATCAAATTTTGTCTCAAATAGGGAATCCCCTGTACTATCGGTGCCACCGGCGCTGGCCGCGGCTACTGCTGTGTCAACTCTCGCTCCCTACGAAGGTCCTCAGTCAACTCGGCAACTTGGACCTCCAATTGCACAACTCTGGGATCTTGTCCCATATTTTCCTACTCTTGCAGTTCCCTACCTCGGCCCCAACCTTGGCCTCGGCCTTGTCGATCCGTAGAGTTTCTACCACTGCCACTCATCGCAGCATTAACCGCCTCCATTTACTAGCAATAAGAAAGAAATTATATAACCATATGCAATAAGTTATTTAATAAATTTACAACTGACCATTCATGTCGCCGCTGGTGCACAAGCTCATCTACCCGATCCCGTGACTCAGTTACACCGTATGCCGACATGTTAGCTATGCCTCATACGATGCCTAAACTCTAAGTCGTAGTCAGGACCTAACACTGCTCTAATACCACTTTGTCACGCCCCATTTCACAAGGACACGTGACCGGCCAAGATACGTGGACGTACCCCGAAGCCTACCAATGCCGACTTACAACATGCGCATAATGAATGGAAGAGATGCGTACGCATAAATGATAATTATCCAAATTAAACATTAGACTCCAAAGGTTCACACTTAAAGCAAATACAGGTTCATATGCATGAATGGAATAGACTCTACAACTCGACTACAACTTAGCTAGACCCGCCACGAGATCTGCAGTGCAAGCTTGCTCCCTCAGCCGCGCCATGTCCACTGAGTAGTACCTCACTGGTTAGGATCTGCAAACACAACACGGAGGAAAGTTGTGAGTTCCTAAGGGCCTGTTTGGTTAGCGAAACCAAGTCTGTTTTCATGGTTTCAGTTTCACTGAAACCAAAACTGCTTACGAAAACGTGTTTGGTTTAGTGTTTTCGTGAAACTGAATCGAAACCAGAATGAAAACGAAACCAATTTTCTTAATAAAAATGAAAACAACAGAATGTTGTTTTCTGTGGTTTCGAGACTGTCGGTTTCGTTATCAAAATGATGTGACAACTTTGTAATTATAAATATTTTTTTATAAATCAAACTATATCGAATTTTTAAAAATAAAAATAAAAATCATCATTTTTAACTCAAACTTTTATCTTAAATTTATAAAATAATTAAACCAATTTATATCTAATTGACTCAAACCTAAATTTTAAATAACTCAATTTTCTTAAAATTGGTCTATTTATAATTTAATCAAACCTAATTTTAGATCATTGGACTTGTTTTTTTTTAAAATTTTATAATAACTATTAATTAATTTTTATATCTAATTGAAAAAAAAAATCTTAAATTACCAATAACTTAATTAATTAAATTATTTAAATATTTTGTAACCATATTAACATATATTTAATTTTGTAAACTAACTAAACATTTAATTATTATAAAAAATGTTCAAGGAAAATTAATATTATTTTTTATAATCAAATAAATATTTACTGGTTTCAACTAACTAAAACTGATGTTGTTTTTATTAACCAAACGCGTTTTCAGAAAACTGAAAACTAGAAACCAAAACCAAATTTTCGAAACCAAGTTTTCAGTTTCACTGAAACCAAATCAGAAAATAATTTTCGCTAACCAAACAGCACCTAAGGAACTCAGTGAGTGGCCCTACCGAGCTCTCCACATAAATCCCGAGCATAATATAGTAAATATAATACAAGTGAATGAAATCGCTGAAATAGAATGGCAAGATAAGATTATTTCATTCGTGAACTTATGCTCAAATAATCTTGTCACTCGGCCTGAATCGGCCCAACAGTAACCTCAACACTCATTCAGCCCACGAGGGCCCACATCAACTACCCGGCCCAATGAGGCCCAAATCACATACTCGGCCCACAAGGCCCAAACCATATACACAGCCTATACAACCCAATCCATATGCTCGGCCATAAGGCCCAATCAATATGCTTGGCCATAAGTAAGGCTCAATCAATATGCTCGGCTCATAAGGCCCAATCAATATACTCAGCCTGATGAACTAGGATGGCCTGCTAGTTTCGGCACCCACTCTGGTTTGGCACCCACTCTAGTCCATCACTCGGGTTTCTACTTAGGTATGAATACCTTAATTTCATCATGTACATCTAAGCTCAACATGCACATATACGGTCTAGACTTATGCATGAAAATAAACCACATGTATATGAAGCAATACTAGGTGGATATACCACCAATTAGTGAATCTACATTTCCATCATGTGTAACAGTTAACAGAGTGCATGTGAATCAATACTGAATGGATATACCATCAAACAGAGTGGATCTACCTTACAACATGTAAAAACAGTAAACAGAGTGGATATGAATCAATATTGGATGGATATACCATCAAACAAAGTGGATCTACATTATAACATGTAATATCAATAAACAGAGTGGATACAGATCAATATTGGATGGATATATCATCAAACAAAGTTGATTATAACACTTAATATCAGTTAACAGAGTGGATATGGATCAATACTGGATGGATATAGAATCCAAAAAAGTGGATCTACATTATAACATGTAATTTCAGTAGACAGAGTGGATATGGATCAATACTGGATGGATATACGCTATAACTAGATGGATATGCGTCATTTCTTCGTGGATATATTTTTACCCAAGCAAGATTAACTAATATTCAGCATAAATATAAACATTTACTCATCATAGAGGTGTAGTAGTTCAGCCTACTACTTTACTTTACTGAATATACCGTTTCAATGTCTCAACAACCCTACTCATCGGAGTCCCCTACGTTCCATTCTATGCTAGTTTCTATCGTTCATTACAAAGTTACAAGAAATAGACTTGTAGTACAACACAAACTCGAGGGAAAGCTACCCTAGAGTCATCTTCCTACATCTTAAGGTTCGGCCACATGGTAGGGAACTCATACCTCCCAACTTCAATCTATCCCAATCGTTGACTCCCCCATGTCGTTACCAAAGCGAACTCAAGGATTAAGGAAAGCCACCATTACCCTTCCGGTCTAGGATTACCCTATGGCTGCCCTAATCAACCTTACTAAGGTTGATCCGCATTCTAAGGTTCCGATATGGAAGATTCCTCATCCACGGATCGAGGAACAACACAAGGAACCATACCATGGGTTTCTACCCCTTTTCCCAGTCCTAGGCCAACTGGCCCTAAGAAATAAGGGCCACCCCAAATAAAATGCACCATCCGCACATCACAACTCACAACAAACAATATCAATCGTTAAAGAAACATAATCTAAGGCTAGAGATCATTAAAAAATTTGGCATGACCTTCCCTAACAAAATCCCCAACCGGCCGGCCCTAGATCTCAAGGAAAACCATACAACAATTCGAGAAAACATGATCTACAACATCACAAAGAGTTTAATCATCGAAAGCATGCAAGAAATTGAGGAAACAAGCCTCAAAACTCGGATTTACACCCTATCATAGGATTCAGCCACAAGGGCCCTAGAATCTACACTACAAAGCTCTAAAACCACTCACAGAGAGAGGAAGAAGAGAAGGAGATGAAGGTCTTGAAGCCCCGTGACTCTGATCTCCGACAAACACGTGATCTCTGGCCACCAATTGCCCAAGTCCTCTCCTCTCTTCACTCACCTTGGCCACCGTGTGACTGTTGTAATCGTACGATCGGCTGAGGTGTGTCCATTATATTTTATTTTTTTAATCAAAATTACTACAATGCCCTTGTGACTTAAGTTGGACTCAAATGGACCTATCATCATCCAAATTGGGTTCTGATTGGACCCTCGGACTCGGCTCAAGCCTGACTCGAACCCAACATCTAAATCAAACATAAATTAATAACTTTACACACACGTTCGAGCTATACCTTAAGTTGCCCCTTCTGGCATTTTGCTCGACTCGATCCGATGCACATACAAATCATCCCGCTAATATAAAAAATAAGATCTATTAGGATTGCGGATATTATAGTCCTTCTTTATCACGAGGGATACTCCATTACAAGCCCGCCATCTTCGGGATTAATCTCAACTCATTCTGAGCAACATCCCCGCGAGATTACCGAGCGACGTCATCACCTCCACCCATAATAAATATAGACACAGCAAGCCTCAGGTACCCTAAGTTTCATATTCTATTACCTCCACCTTGGAGTCCCACTAACTTGAGCATCGAAGTCACAACCAAAGCTGATGGAACCATCGACGGCGCCGAAGTCCCAGTAACACACCACCACCTGGCAACACAGATAACCACGATGACTTTGGAAATGAGCATTCCCATCCCGACATCTGGGGAGTCATCGGCTACATAATAGGAGGATTTACTAGAGAAGATAGTCCTAAAACACAACCATCCCAAACCATCATGACTGTGTCAACGAGACGGCTCAGCCACAAAGGCCACGCCCGCCCGCCTCGGTAATATCTTTCTATAATATCAACTTTCAAGAAGTTTACATGAGTTTACATGATCTCGTCGTTATTTATTTAATCATTGTTGGTTTCTTTGTCAGGAAAGTCTTGGTAGATCAAGGGAGTTTTGCCAACATCCTCTTCTACCCAACACTCGAAAGGATGAGCATCAGCGAAGATTCACTACACCCGTAGCATGGGTAACTTGTCAGTTTCTCAGGAGACCGTGTGGACATCAAAGGCTATTTATTGATGGCCACAATGTTTGGCTCCCCACTAGGAACAAGGACAATAGACGTACAATTCCTCGTCGTCTAGTGCATAAGTCCCTACCACATGATTTTGGACCAACCTTCCTTGAATAACTTGGGAGTCATCGTATCGACCCCTCACCTCGCCATCAAGTTTTCTATCTCGGAGACAGAGGTAGGAGTAATCCATGTATACCAGAGGGAGGCCCGTGCGTGCTACAGTGAATGCTTGAAGCTCAGACCTGCTTGAACTTCAAACACGAATCTCAGACCTAGATCCCAGGGGAGACATCCAAGAGCGGCCCCAACCTGTTGACGATTTGGAACATGTACAAATCGGAACATCCCCCGAACAGGTAACCTTGTGGGAGCACACATTACTAGCGAGCTCAAATCTCAACTCAGCGCTCTACTCAAAAGCAATGTCGATCTCTTCGCATGGACGTCAGCCAACATGCCGGGGATAGATCCCTAGGTCATCTACCACAAACTAGCCATCGACCCTCAGGTCAAACATGTAGCCTAGAAGAAAAGAAAGCTCGGAATAGAGCGACAACACACACCCCTTGAAGAGACCTGGAAGCTACTAAAGGCAAAATTCATTAGAGAGAATCGATTTACAATGTGGCTCGTGAACGTTGTGATGGTCAAAAAGCACTCGAGAAAATGACGGATGTGTGTCAACTTCACCGACCTCAACAAAGCCTGCTCAAAGAATTCTTATCCATTCCCGAGCATTGACAAACTCATCGACGGCTCATCGGGATACCAATACCTAAACTTTATGGATGCCTATTCAAGCTACAATCAAATCTGAATGCACCGAAAGGATGAAGAAAAAACATCTTTCATCACTGAACATGAAAACTTCTGTAACAAGGTAATGCCTTTCGGGCTTAAAAATACAGGAGCCACGTACCAACGTTTGATTAGAGGTAGCAAAATGGGTCGGCCCAGCACGATAAGGTAGTGTGCCGGGCCAGCCCGACTTGCTAACTCCGTGGGCCGGAAATTCTTGGCCCAGCATGGCCCGCAATATCTTGCGAGCCACTCGGCACGGCCCGTGAGCCCGCATAATTTCACAAAATTATATTTTTTATCCACATTTACAGATTTCACATAATCAAGGAGGATAGAGTTATGTTTTTATCCTCATTCACAAATTTCACATAATTATGATTTTATCCTCCTTCAAAATGATGTTGAAACCAAACATCATTTGCTTAATAAAATAACAAAATGGGCTAATCATGTTTTTTTAATACTTAGAGGGCCAAACGGGCCGAGCCGGCACGATAAGAGTCGGTCTGCGTCAGCCCGCAATGTTATCGTGTCCGGCCCAAAAAGCTTATCGGGCTAAATTTTCCGGCTCAGCCCGCAGTTATCGTGTCATGATCATGTCATGCCCATTTCTACCACCCCTACGTTTGATGAATAAAGTCTTCGAGAAACAAATCGCTCGCAACATGGAAGTGTATGTCGATGACATGGTGGCCAAGACATTGGCAGTAGGAGACCGTTGCAATGATCTTATCGAGATCTTGAGCCAGCTCAGACACTACAACATGAGATTAAACATGGAAAAGTGCGCTTTCAGAGTTCACGGTGACAAGTTCCTCGAGTTCATACTGACGCACCTAGGAAAAGAAGCCAATTCGGAGAAATCCCGGGCCATTTAAGAGATGCGGAGCCCACGCAACATCAAAGAAGTACAACAGTTCACTAGGAGGATGGTGCATTATCCAGATTCCTCTCTAGGTCGGCCGACTACGCCGCCCCCATCTTTAAAATCTTAAGGAAGAAACAAAATTTCCATTGGAATGAAAAATGTGAACAGGTTTCCGAAGAGCTAAAACACTTTCTTACTAGCCCACCAGTTTTGGACAAGCCGCAACAGGGAGAAACCATTTTTCTCTACCTCACAGTCATGAAAAGCGCCCTCAGCTCGGTCTTGATTTGAGAACAAGAAAAAGATCAAAAGCTGATCCACTTTGTCTCCAAGGACCAGAAATCAGATACCATAGGCTAGAAAAGCTTGCCTTTGTTCTAGTCATCTCGGCCTGAAGATTGAGGTCATATTTCTAGAGCCACCACATCTAGGTGCGTACCAAGCAGCCGATTAGGTGGGTACTGGCTAAACTCGAACTCGCATGACGAATGATATCCTGGTCAGTATGTCACGCCCCGACATTAGGGTCATGTGATCGGCTAGGGTATACGTGCCTATACATCGTAGCCTAAACTATGCAGAAAAAAATAACAAGTTTTTATTTTAACTAGAAGTCAAACCCGAGTTCATCGGAAATAAGTTTTAGCCAAAAAAGAAATGTGGAAATAATAAAAGAAGTCCAATAGACCAAATACAATGAAGTTTGAATAAAATAACATAAATGCCCTCAAGGGCTACAACTCCAAAACTAACAAAAGTGCATGACACACTACCAAAAGACTAGACTACGACCCTAACTAGGACTACTAGACTGTCCTCCAGCTGTGCCAAGTGCTCCAGCCCACCTCATCGGTCAGGCTCTGCAAAATAAAACAACGGCAGTGGGTGAGTTCAAAGAACTCAATGAGCGATTCTACCAACCCCCACAATAAAATAGCACAGAGATAAACAATAGCATAACATCCAACTCTACAGGAATAAGGTCACGAAAGTGTGACTAGCTATCAAGCCATCTGGACACTACCTGCCCGAAGGCAGCCAACACCCATACGGTGAAGAACAACGGGCCTAAACCTACCATGCCATAAGGAAATAACACATACTAGGATAATCAGGAAGGCCCTCCGAACTTATCCTAGTATACAAAAACTTGGGAGCAATCGGGAAAGACTCATCCGAACTTTTGCCCCTTTAAGATATCATAGGACTAATTGGGTAGGCCCTCTGAACTTACTACTCTAAGATATCCCAAGAATAATCGGGTAGGCCCTTCGAACTTATTCCTTAACAAACCACCTCAGGGATAATTGGGTAGGGTCTCTGAACTTATCCCACGAGGCCAAACCAGAACAATCGGGAAAGGCCCTCCGAACTTGTTCTGCAGGTTGGGAATTAGCCATCCAACCTCCTGGGCTTAGCCCGCAATCTAGCTTCTCTACTGTAATATCCTAGATATTTAAATTTATTATTTTTCCTCTTATGTGTGTTTGCCAGCCTAGCAGACTAGTTCATGGTCGAGCCGAGTCGACTCATGGTCCGGAGCGAGCTTGCGAGCTCAGGTAAGTAGGATATGAATTTATGAATTTTAGGCTTGGGTAGTTGAAATTATTTAATTTGATGTTGTGTGTGCATAATTATTAACTATGTTCATGTGGGTGTATTTAATTAATTGCTTGTGATTTATTAGAATAAGTTTAATTAAATTAATTAAGTCTATCGGGTTAGCGGATTTGGTTTTGGCATAAGGTGGACGCGGGTTTTGGATTAATGTGTTTAAGGTGTTAGGGTTGAGGAGGGAGTATAAAACCCTCTCCTCATGGCTTGTGGCTCCTATTTTGGAGCCACCCAAAGAATTGAGTAAGGGAGCCAGTCGCCAAGCCAAGCCAAGCCGCCAGCCCCCTTTCCCTTTTCTCCTTGGAGACGCTGCCACCTAGAGCCAAGCCGAGCCGCCTGCTTTCTCTTCCTCTTCCTCTCCTCCTTCCTTTCCTTTGGAGCCGAGCCGAGAGGAGACAGCTGAAGCCAGCCCCTCTCTCCCTCTCTCCAAGCCGGCGGCTTGGAGTGAGCCGCCACCCCCTTGTTCCCTTTTCTTGAGTCGAGCCGCC
This sequence comes from Canna indica, assembly GCA_034359265.1. Classification (NCBI taxonomy): domain Eukaryota; kingdom Viridiplantae; phylum Streptophyta; class Magnoliopsida; order Zingiberales; family Cannaceae; genus Canna; species Canna indica. The sequence goes on from CP136891.1 coordinate 39,192,773, forward strand.
ACCCTTTTGAATCCGGATTCGAGGGCCGTCGTCTGGGATTTCTTCTTTAATCTTTCTTCCAATTAAGGTGAGTGGTTTACCCTCTCTCTTCGGGATTTAATCAGATTCTTGAAGTCATTCTTGACGGCTTGGTATTTATGCTTTGTTCTTGATTTATTCTTCGAGTTCTTGTCATGATTCTCGGAATTTGTGCTTGGGAAGACCCGAATCTCTCCCCTAGGGGGCTCAGCAGCTTGATTTGTGTTTGAATCTCTTGTCATGAATCTCGGAATTTGTGTTTGCTTCTTGATTTAAGTTTTGTGGGTTCTTGTTAATCCTGATTAAAAGCATGACTCTGTGAATTAAATATTGAGATTAGTATTATATCCTAATGATAATTTATGGGTTAATTTTTATTAATTTTCAGAATTTATTTCATAGTATGCTAAAAATTGTATGTTGCTGGAATTTTATGCTGAGATGATGAATCTTTGCTGATTTTAGTTTATTTGCTTTGGTGTGTGTGTTTCTGCGAATATAGTCATGTAACTTATCGTTTCTACCAAAAAATATAGTTTGGAAACATAAGACACACTTTGGAGACTAGATTCGGGTTAGATTCATCATTACAGAGCAAAACAGTAAGCTAAAATAAAATCCTAAAATAAAACCCTAATCTTGGTGATCTAAATTTTAATTACATAATTTAAAATTGGGTTAAGGGTGAGCATAATCTGTTTTACCAATTTATAAAGTATGCATGAATTTAAACCACACGGGTTCATGACATTACGAGTCTAGGAGTTGGGGTCGGGTTTTGAAGTGTTGAGACACTTTCCAATTGGATCACCCCTAAGATACCGTAGGGGTGTCATGACTTAGGTCATGGTGCACCATATCTTTATGAATGACGGAGAGGCTCGTAGAGGAGCCGGATTGTGGCCTAATCCCAGGAGGTTGGATGGCAAATTCCCAACCCGCAGAACAAGTTCGGAGGGCCTTTCCCAATTGTTCTGGTTCATCCTCGGGGGATAAGTTCGGAGGGTCTACCCGATTATCCTCGAGGTGGTGTTAAGGAATAAGTTCAGATGGCATTTCCCGATTATTCTTGTGATATCTTTTAGGAGTAAGTTCGAAGGGTCTTTCTCGATTACTCCTATGATATTTTAAAGGGGCACATTCGAATGGGTGAATCTCGATTGTCCCTACGCATCTCATCGAGCAAGTTCGGAGGGCATTTCCTGATTGCTACCGAGTTTTTATATACTAGGATAAGTTCGGAGGGCCTTCCCGATTATCCTAGTATGTGTTATTGCCTTAGGGCATGGTAGGCTTAGGCCTGTTGTTCTTCACCATATGGGTGTTGGTTGCCTTCGGACGGGTAGTGGCCAGTTGGCCTGTTAGCTAGTCACACATTCGTGACTTACCTCCTGTAGAGATAGATGTTATTCTTGCTTATCTCTGTGCTATTTTTTTGTGAGGGTTGGTAGAATCGTTCACTGAGTTCTTTGAGCTCACCCGTCATCGTTTGATTTTTGTTTTGCAGACCCTGACCAGTGAGGTGGGTCAGATGCACTTGGCGCCGCTGGAGGGTAGAGGAGCCGCGTGATCTCATAACAGTCCTACTTAGGGTCGTAGTCGATTTCTTTGGTAGTAATCATGCACTTGTATTAGCTTGATTTAGAGTTGTAGCCCTGAGGGCATTTATGTCATTTACTTCAGGTCTTATTGTATCTGAACTTTTGAACTGCTGAATTTAAAATGTTTTTTTGCACTTTTTGTTTCAATTGAGCTACTTGAATTAAACTTTGTTTTGGTTCGCTTTTCATTAAAATAAAACTTGGTATTTCTTTCTGGTATATTATTTGATTGAGTTGGCATGTGTATGGTTTAGACTGCGGGGTATACACACGTATACTCTGGCCGATCACGTGACCCTGAGTTGGGGCGTGACATCTACGAGCCTCTCTATCATTCATAAAGATATAGCGCACCATGACCTAATTTATGACTCTCCTACGGTGTCTTGGGGGTGATCCTATTGGAAAGTGTCTCAATACTCCAAAACCCGACCCCAACTCCTAGACCCGTAATGTCATAAACTCTTATGGTTTTATTTCATGCATAAACTTCTCATGTTAGTTCATAACAGATTATGCTGACCCATTTCTCAATTTTAATTATACAATTAAAATTTAGTTCACCACAATTAGGCTTTTGTTTTAGGGTTTTATTTTAACTTACTGTTCTGCCCAAAACTGATGTATCTATTTCGAATCTGGTCTCTAGAGTGTATCTTATATTTCTAAACTATGTTTTCTGGTCGAAACGATATGTTACATGGCTATGCTCAGATAAATACACACATCACAGCAAGCAATTTAAAAACAGCACAGATTCATCATTTCAGCATGCAATTTCAGCAATATCAAATTTCATCATAGCATAAGAAATAAATCCGAAATTTCTAGAAATTAAGAATTTAATTATCATTTAAACAGAATATAAATCTTGAGATAATTTTCTTAATTTCCATGCTTAACAACAAGACCAACAAGCATTAATAACATCATGAACAAGAACAAGCATTAAGAACAAAAACCTCTCTTTCAAGAACCCTCATGACATCAATCTCAAGATTCAGTTTGTTTACTAAACATGATTTTTATCTAAAATCACAGATTACATACAAGGCATGCTTGAACATAGAGGAACATGATTTCATAAACAATATAAAATACGGATCTCAAAAACACCCAAAACTTCCACTTACGCATTTCACCGAACACCTTAAGGGCACCCAATATTCACCCTTGGCCGAGCACCCCTAGGGTTGCCGAGCCACAAAGGGAAGGTCTTGGCCCTCCTCCCACAATTCGGCACAAGAAATCGGCACTCAAAATCCATGATTCATCGAGAAAACACAAGAATCAAGAAATAGCCCAAAACGGCTCAAGCCAAGCAAGAAACCCAGAAAGGAGAGGTAAAATTACTCACCTAGATTTGGAAAGATGATTAGAAGAGAACCCCGGACAACGGCCCTCGAATCGGCTTCAAGAAACTCGGCTCGATTCAATGAAAAGAGAAGGGGGGGGGGGGCTCACTCCAAGCCGCCGGCTTGGAGAGAGGAAGAGAGGAATTGAGAGGGGCTGGTGGCTTCTAGTTGGCTCCTCTTGGCTCGGCTCCAAAGGAAAGGAAGAAGGAAGGCTCGGCGGCTAGCTAGCTTGAGGGCGGCTAGCGGCTTGCGAGAGAGAGAGAGAGAGAGAGAGAGAGAGAGAGAGAGGAAGGGGGCGGCTGTCGGCTGCTCCTTTCTCCTCTTGCTTGTGTGGCTCCAAATAAGGAGCCACAAGCCAAGGGGAGGGGGTTTTATATTCCCTCCTCAACCCTAACTCAACTAGCCCCTTATCAAACCTGCATCCGCCTCAGGCCGAACCCGAACCCGCTATCATAAATTAACTCATTCTAATCTCATGATGAACTATAGGCAACCACATATGCACATCCGCATAAGCTAAATAATTATGCATAGACAACATAAACTTTAAATAAATTTAACTATTCAAGCAAAATGTCATATTCATAATCCTACTTACCCGAGCTCGCAGGCTCGCACTGGACCATGAGTCGACTCGGCTCGACCTCGAACTAGTCCGCTAGACTGACAAACACAAACCATAAGAGAAAAATATAATTAAAATATCTAGGATATTATACAATAGAACTCTCAAAATTCAACATCGAATACCAGTCCATGGATCCTATCAAAGCCCAGGCTCTGACCGACTTCGTGGCTGAATTCACGACCAACTCGTGGTCATTAAGAAAGCGAAGGGGCCCTCCTTTGTTGAGTGGAGGATGAAAGAACTCTTTCAAAGGTGGGAGCTCCAGTCTAACACACACATTCAGTTAAAGAAGGCAACCTTGGCTCCAACCAGAAGATACTTTCAAACAGGTCGAAACTTGGACGCTATTTGTAGATGGTGCCTCTAACAAAAAGGGAAGCATGACAGACATTATTTTGAAAAATGGACAAGGAATCGCCTTAGAACAATCCCTTTAATTCCAGTTCAGAGCCAGCAACAACCAGGCAGAGTATGAAGCTTTGATCATCGAGCTAAAACTCACCCAGGAAGTGAAGGCTCAGATCATAGTTGTAGGACAAATCAACGGCACCTGCCAAGCAAGGGATCCCTCCCTTGAAAGGTATCTCTGACTAGTACTTTCTTTAATCACTGACTTTGATAGTTGCGTGATTCAGCACATACCTCAGAAAGAAAACACCCGAGCTGACCTGCTATCCAAACTCGCTAGTACCAAAAAGCCTCAAAATAACATGTCAGTCATTCAGCCAAATAGTCGAACAATGCACAGACTGGAGAACTCATTACATCAATTACCTCAAACGAGGCAGGATCCCGAAACCCATTTCCAATCCAGGTAAATCTAATAGAATAGCAAGCTAGTATACACTCCTTAATAATCAGGTCTACTAAAGAGGGTATTCTTGACCACTCCTCAAATGTGTCATCCAACCCCGGGTAGCCACCATAATGGCGAAAGTCCACTACGAAATTTGTGGCAACCACATCGGAGGAAGATCCCTAGCAGCCAAAATCCTCGGGGCCGGCTACTTCTGGCCAAGCATGAAAGTTGAGTGCAGCCTGTTGGGGTGCGAATAGAAAAACGCAGCGGAAAATGGAATTTAAATATTCAAACACCCTAAAAAACAGCGAGCTACTTTAGTGAGTTTAAGGAAAAGCATAGGAAGAAAGTATACCTTCAATCGTGGATGATGGAGCTAATCCTATCCCCGTTCAAGATGCACACACGCTCATCCTCCAATGCTAGTCCACACCAAGCACCTCGCAACAAAAGGGGCAGCGATGAACGGGGCTCGTTGTGGCTCAATGGAGTGGCTTTCTCAAGCCCGAAAAGCACCAAGGCTAGGCCGGCCCTTCTACCAAGAATCGGGCTCCAAAATGGGAGGAAGAGGGGAGGAGAAAACCACGGAATGAGAGGATGGAAGAGAGAATACTTTATTGTCCTCTTTTGCTTCCTCCAAGGAAAGGAAGTGGCGGCATACAAAGGTGGAGAAGAACACCTCTCCAGCTTCTCGGAGAACTCGAGGAAGGGGAGGAACATGGTCGACCACTCAAGGAAGAAGATGGAGGTTTTTTGGAACTTCTTTCCACCCAAGAATCTCTCTCTTGTTCTCACGAAAAAGATGGGTAACAAACCTTTAACTTCTTCTACTCCCTCATGGGGTATTCAGCCACCTTAAGAGGAGGAGACGGCTAAGAGAATAGACCCGGCCCTCCCCTAAAATCTCTCCCAGAGTTCAAAATTCCGGAATTTACCTCCAAAATATATTTCATATTTGATTGTTTCATAATTAATTCGAAATTAATTAATTCCAATTAAATAGAAACGTTAATTTATCTTCATAAATTAAAAGCCTATCAATAGGAATGAGATTTATCTAAATAAATTAAATTCCTAACATATAGGAATTATATTCATGTAGATAAATTAAATTCTTATTTATAGAATCATGATTTATCTAAATAAATCAATTATCTATAAATATATGATTTACCAAAATAAATCAAATTCCTATTAATTATGATTTATCTAAATCAATCCATTCCAATTAATAGGGGTAGGCGCATGGGGAAAATCAAATTTTCCTCCATGAATTTTTTTTATTTTCAAAAATCAAATTAATTATGTTTAATTCTTAATTAAACATATCCTTGATTTATGGTTAATTAATTTCTTAATTTTTAATTAAGATTTTAATAAACCATATAAAATAGTACCCACATGCCAAAACCCTACGACTTTAGGGTTACCCTACAAAATAGGGGTTTCCCTACAAATTAGGGTTTTCGAGGAAAGTCTTTCCTCGTGCATTGGTTCCTATAGGAAACACTTTTTCCTATCTTATCCATAAACTAGATCCGTGATCGAGTTGTAGCATGTCCATGCTAGTAGACATATAGTGCCGCGGGCAAACTCTATCTCATAAATCCTGTTACGAGGTTAGCTTATTGTGTGTGATCCATTAGGTCCCACACTAAGCCAGCAGTGAGTTGTGCGTAACGGAGAATCAGATCCGATATAACATCTTTTCGAATCTCATGAGCCAACACTAAATCCCTTTAGTGTGGTCGTGTGAGACTCCACTCATAACTCAAGATTGACATCTAGCAATGTGTCATGACTACTCGGATAGTGTGAGGTTCAATATACAAGGATTGAACACCCTTCGATGATTAATTACCGTGCAACTAAATCCTTCGATGGAAGAAGTGTCAAACCCTAATACCGATTCATATGTATTCCTCCTGCCAAGTTGTCGTCTAAATAATAACATGTCAGAAATCCTTTTCCGACATTCATATCTATTCTGGCCAAAGATTCCTGAGTTGACACTTGCAGGGATACATATATAGGATATTATCTCCTCTCACTAGGAGTAACTGATTCCATATTGGTTGCTCACCTACCTCCATGAATGCTTCCCCATGCCCAGAAGTATCCGACACATGACTCTTAAAGGCCACGTGGGGATAAAACCAAAGCAATGAGTCATCAATCACAAGGTAACCATGAAAACCTCAGGTCCAAAGATTGCTTGCACCTACTATCACCCGAGGAACTTCTTATTGACACTCATGTAAGAATTCCATTATATGTTCATTGTGTAGGTCTATTCAGTGAATTCATTCCTTAATGAGCACTTGCACTTGTACGTTAATGACGGTTCATAGTTAATTGTGAGATCAGCTACCCCTATCGTATAGGCATGTATCAAGTGTACTAGTATTCCAGGAATCACTACTGGAAAAATGGGCATCAACAATGGCTCTACCCGTTGCTGGGCCGTTGCTAAAAACCATCAGCAACGGCTTGCAACGGCCCTACCCGTTGCAACGGAGCCGTGGCAGAAAAGCGCGTTGCTGATAACTTAGCAACGACTTAGCAACGGCCGCTCGGGCCATTGCTAATAATATTATCAGCAACGGTTTTGCCACGGATATGGAGCCGTTGCTGAAAACATTAATAGCAACGGCTGGTGAGTCCGTAGCAACGCCGTTAGTAAAAGAACGTTGCTAAGCCGTTGTTGTAGGTCATCAGCAACGACTTTCGATAAACTTTTAGCAATGACTTTCCCATGGACGGCCGTGGGAAAGCCGTTGCTGATGATGTGAACCTGGAAACGAAAAAAATTAAAATTTCAAATTTCCATTGATACATTGATACATTATCTGATACATAACTCACACACCCATACACTCATACACACATTCATTCACACATCACAAATACACCAAGATATACATCAAAACAATTATATTTATATTTATAATTGTCCACAATAGTACAAAAACTATTCAAATGCAAAATTGAAGTATCAATATCCAAACAAAATAAATTAAACAAGTATAATATCTAAGTAACAAAGTCAATATAAAAAAAATCTCACGATGACGATGGAGGATGGCCTGGATCATTTGGCAGGGTCTAGAGTGCTTGAGTGTACACCGACGTGGACTGACTCGAGGATGATGGATGAGATGATGCCGAAGAGATGCCTGCTTCGGGATGACCTGACATGTTGCGTAGCATAGCATGCATCTCCGCCATCCATCATCTCAGTCTGACGCGCGACCGTGTTCTCTAGAGTCCTTATTCTGCTACTATGATCATAACTGGATCTGGAGGTGGACGGCCGCTCACCAGCGATCGGAGGGGTTGATGCCCCAAGTGGCCCTAGCACGGCTCGCGCATGACCACTATCTGCAAAGCCATATACGTGGCCATGGTCCCAGCCACCTGCGGCCTCGACCCACATTGTTGCGTCAAAGTCCTCGGGGGTGCCCCTGTGCTGCACCACTGTCTAGCTGTAGGTCTCCTACTCGAGTTTGATTTTTTATTTAATATTTATCATAAAACTTAAATTATAAATATATAATGAATAATTTAAACAAATATATAGTTACCATAATGTATGCAGCGCGATTGTCGATGTACTCCCCCGTCCCATGTGCTCGACGGTGAGTCCGCTCAAACACCGCCATCGGGGAGGGTCGCTGGACAATCCCGTCATCCGACACCGTCGTCTACATTTACAAAACATAATACATTAATTAGTACACATAGTAAGAAATAAAATATATAATTAAAAGGTATACTTACCATACGGTTCGCGTGCACTGCAAATGCAATAGAGCCGTTGGTGTGACGCGCTGCTCCCCCCGACATGCGATTTCTAGCCGCATTCCTAGAAACCTCCTGCCATCAATCCATCGACCACATTCCCACGAGCTGGTCCCATATATCCGGAGTAATCCAATCGGGGCTGTATCCCCGAGCCTCCGCGATGTTAGTAGTCTCAGCTCGTGCCATCGCCTGGGACCGGGCCTGCCCCAGCTGCCCGTTGTACCTTGCCCGGGAAATAGCCTCCCAAGCAGCGTAAATGAAGGGCCTCTGGTCCTCAGCCCATGTATAGCGAGCCTACAGAATAATAATATCAGTACCAATATTAATCATCATGCATGTATAAAAAAAAATAATACGTGCCTCAAACTCGTGCCATAACATGTCGACGTGCTCACTAGGCACGTGAGACCACGTAGGCTATGCCCCGTGCATGTATCGTCGAATAGTAGAAGAAATGCTCCTCGGCACTTCTTCTTGCTCAAACCTGCTCAACAAAAATAAATTTTAATATTATATTATGATATAATGAATTTGTAATGATTCATAATTCATGATATATTACCGCTCCCCAATCACGCTAATAAATCTACGTGACTCTGTGGCTGGTGGAGGCTGCCACCTGTTCGGCTCGCGTGGCCGCCTGCGTCTGGATGTACTAGCCTCGGCAGTATCATCGGCATGAGGATCAGCAACAGGAGGATCAGCAGCATGAGTAAGTGTTGGAGTCTCACCGATCGGAGACTCCGAAGCTCTCCTGCGACGATAACCACGACCAGACATATATGTCGAATAGACATATAATCAGATTATTGTATAAATAGTAGAGATATATTTAATAAAATATATACTTTACAATTATTCCTCATCATCTGAATAATAGTCTTCGAATTCTTCCTCTTCTTCCTCTTATTCATCTTCTTCATCTCCAACTTCCTCAATTTCATGATCGTCATCATCAGCATATTCAACTTCTAATTGAATTGACGTTGTGTCTACATCCTCGAGTATTGGAATAATACGATCTACAGCAGGAGGATCATCTTCTTGATAGAAACCATCTGTCATATCAGGTATCAACTCATTTTCTCCTGCTATTGGATCAATTTTTCCTCTACCTTTAGTCTTACAGACTACACGCCAATCTGCTCTATCTTTATTTCGAGCCGAATACTTCGCGTAATATACTTGTTCGGCTTGTGATGCCAATATAAAAGGCTCATTTGCTGCCAATTTACATTTATAATTAACCTCAACAAGTTTATATTTTGGATGAACTTTCATGTCCCGTTCTGTTGTATCGAACCAATGACATCTAAATAGGATCACTGATTTCAAGCCGAAATAGTGCAACTCTATCACTTCTTCCACCAGTCCATAAAAATCCATATCACATTCAACATAGGTTGTCCCTTTCACGCAGACCCCGACATTCATCGTCTTCTTTGTAAAGGCATATTCCAGCGTGTGAAATTTGTACCCATTAACAAAATATCCGCTATAGCACGACACTAGTCGCGACGGTCCACTAACAAACTCAAATATTCTTTCATCTATTTCAGCTCTGTGATCTTTGCTGTAAGTCTGAATCCAAGTAGGGAAATCACGATTCCGTAATCTCTCCAATTCTTGATCGTTGTGAATAGAGTATTTTGGCACCATCTCAATGTCAAATATTTCAATGAATTGTTCAATCTCTGGACAATTGAGTAATACATACAAGAGTGCCAAATGATACTCTTCATCGCTTAAGTGTCGAGATGGACGAGAACCAAAAGCATGACCAGATTGACAAAATATATTTAAACATCCATCTGAATGTCGAACACCCCAGTCGTCGTTACGTGGAAGACGATCAAATCTTATCTGTACTATCGATTCAAAGTAAAATGAGCAGAATGTTAAAATTTCCTGGATGATATACGATTTAGATATTGATCCTTCAACATCTGCGGTGTTCTTTACTTTTTTCTTCAGACGATTCATGTATCTTTCAAATAAGTACATCCACCGATATTGAACGGGGCCACCAACTCGTGCCTCATATGCCAAGTGTATTAGTAGATGCTCCATCGAGTCAAAAAATGCAGGAGGGAAAAACTGCTCCAGCTTGCATATGATTTCAACAATATTATTTTCAAGTGTTGACATATCTTCGACTCGAAGGACATTTGCACAGATGTTTCTAAAAAAACATACTTAATTCAGTCAACGGACCCCAAATATTATCAGGTAGAAGATCTCGAAATACGATCGGAAGTAATCTATGCATGAATACATGACAATCATGGCTCTTCATCCCTGATATTTTGCAATCATCGACGTTCACACATCAAGATAAGTTTGAAGCATATCCATCGGGTAATCTGAATTCTTTTACCCATTGACAAACATCTTTGATCTTTTGTTTATTTAATACATATGGGGCCTTCGGTTTCAGATATTGTCCGTTGACCTCTTGTAACTCCAACTCTGGTCTTTTACAAAGTATTTTCATATCATGTCGGGCTTTGACATTATCTTTAGTTTTTCCAAAAATATCCATCAAAGTGTTGAAAATATTATCAAACACATTTTTTTCAATGTGCATTACATCTAAATTATGTCGAATCAATAATGAACTCCAATAGGGCAATTCCCAAAAGATACTTTTTTTCACCCAGTTATGTGTTTGGCCAAAACCTGACACTCTTTCATTGCGACCAAATACTATATCTGGAAGTGCTGAAACACGTGCGAACATTTGTTCACCAGACAACATTGATGGTGGTCCATCTCTTTCGACTCTGCCCTTAGTAAATTTATTACGATTCCTTCGATACTGATGATTAGCCGGTAGGAATCGACGATGATAATCAAACAATGAGATTTTTCGTCTGTTCTAAAGACTGATTGATTTAGAGTGTTCCATACAATACGGACAAGAGAGTCGGTCGTGAGTGCTCCAACCAGACAACATGTCGTACGCCGGGAAATCATTGATTGTCCACAAGACCACGGCCTTTAAATTGAAGTTTTGCTTCCGATGACAATCATAAGTGACAACTCCCTCTGTCCACAATGTTTTCAATTCATCTATCAAGGGTCTGAGAAATATGTCAATTTCTTTTCGTAGACCCTTAGGACCCGGAATAATCATCGAAAGATAAATAAATTCATCTTTCATACACATTGACGGTGGTAAATTATAAACTGTCAACAACATTGGCCAAACTGAATAAGGAGTTGCAGAATGTCCAAACGGATTAAAACTATCTGTGCACAATCCCAATCTTATATTTCTAGTATCCCTAGCAAATGAAGGATAATATGTATCCAAATGTTTCCATGCTTCACTGTCAGATGGATGAGTCATTACTGTATCATCACGACTTCTTGCATGCCAACTCATGAGGGGGTTGTCTTTTCCGACATGAATAATCTTTGAAGCCTCGGTGTTAGTGGAAAATACCGAAGCACATTAAACGGAATATTTTTCTGTCGGACCAATTTCTTCTCCTTGTAACGAGGATGTTGACATACAGGGCATTTATCCAACTGCACATTTTCTTTATAATATAAAATGCAGTTATTTTGGCACGCGTGTATTTTTTCGTACCCAAGCCCCAATTTTCTAATTAGCTTTTTAGTCTTATAAAAAGTTGGCTCAAACTTGTTATCAGTAGACAGCATTCCATTAATCAATCTTGCAATTCGATCATACGCAACCCTGTTGATATTACAATCGGCCTTGATGTTTAGGAGATGTGTCATTGCTGAAAACCTAGTGTATTTAGGACAATTCTCATACAAAGGTTCATCGACAGCTTTCAACATCTCGTAAAATTTTGCAGCTTCTTTATTCGGTAATTCAATCTCTACCGCAGTTTGTACTTGTGTGATATCAACCGTTGTAGTATCTGGTGGGACTGATGTCTGAAGAACTGGCCGATCAACATTATCATTCAGGTGGAATTGACCCTCAAAACTATCAAGTATCATAGTTCTATAGGGATTAGATTGACTAGATGAAGAAGCACCAGCAGAGGAAGATTCACCATATGTCTGAACAACAGGATTACTCGACGTCCCGACTTCACGTGACTCCCCGTGACAAGTCCATAGAAAATATCTTGGTGCAAATCCTTTGTTATATAGATGCAGAGTGACAGTCTCCCGATCCAAAAATCATCCATTCAAACAAATGCGGCACGGACATCGGATTTGATCACCGATGCTAACGAAATTCTGATTCGAATAGGCAAAATTTAGGAAGTACGTTACGCCTAATCGAAACTCATTCGTTAAAGCTCCACGATCAAGACGTCGGTACATCCAACTTCGATCAGTCGACATGATTCTGTCAATCAATGACAATTTCTTTGGTTAATGCCTTTAGGTGAGATTGTCCTGTTCCATTCGGGATTTATGTTATTTATATTGCACTAAGTATGTTATTTATGTTATCATCTGATTTGATCACCGATGCTAACGAAATTCTGATTCGAATAGGCAAAATTTAGGAAGTACGTTACGCCTAATGGAAACTCATTCGTTAAAGCTCCACGATCAAGATGTCGGTACATCCAACTTCGATCAGTCGACATGATTCTGTCAATCAATGACAATTTCTTTGGTTAATGCCTTTAGGTGAGATTGTCCTGTTCCATTCGGGATTTATTTTATTTATATTGCACTAAGTATGTTATTTATGTTATCATCTGGGCGCGTATCGGAGAACAAGAGAGATGCTGCTGAAATTTAGAATAATTAGTTAACGATTAAAAGAAAAACGTAAGTGCAGTACAAATAACTATATTTCTAAATTATCCAACCAGGGACAATTTAAGAATTGTACGTCGTATAAAAGATCATCTACTTCTTTTACACGAACATACAATCCCCGAACGGATCTAAGATTTTGCTAAATCATATTCGACTCGTCGATGTGTACGTGAAACATATCAACTTGTCGGATGGATGATTATTTTCTAAATGTTTCGAGTCAGTTCGAGTCCATATTGGACAATTCCAACATGAGTCCAAATTAAACGATTCCGGCGGGAGTCCAAAATGAACTATTCCGGCGCGCGTCCGAAGTGGAAAATTCCGACGCGAGTTCACTGAGGACAACTTTGGACTAATTAACAATATTTTAACTAATTAATTAATATTAATCTACATCATTTTCATTAATTTAAATAATTAACCTACCATTATTAAATATTAATCTAACTAAATTAAACTAAAAATTAATATAAACTCTAAAAATTAATATAAACTCTAAAAATTAATCTAAACCCTAAAAATTGATCTAACAAATTAAACAATTAATTAAATAATTAATTAACAAATAAATAAATAAATCTAAAACTACGATTTTCGGCGCCGGAGTCCGATGGACTCCGGCGGTGGCCATCGGTCATCCACCGCCGGCCAAAACCCTAAAAATAGGGTTTCGGTCGTATTTCACATCGACCGCAACGGGAAGAGAAGGCTGGGCGGCGAGGAAAACTTCAACGGACGGCAGCGTCGGCAGTGGTAGCTCGGCGGCGTCGACGTCGGTAGCGGCGATGAGAGGCGGGAGGAGGAGGCGGCGGTAGCAGCGGGAGGAAGAAGGGGCGGGCGCGATCTGCGACCTATATAAAATTATCAGCAATGGCTCACTCGCCCGTTAGAAAGCCGTTGCTGATAAGTTATCATCAGCAACGGCTCACTTGTCCTTTAGCAAACCGTTGCTGATAATTAAAATCATCAGCAACGGCTCGCATGTCCGTTAGAAAGCCGTTGCAAATACAACATATCTGCAACGGCTTGGGCGGCCGTAAGAATGCCGTTGCAAATAGCAATGGCTTGAGCGGCCGTTGCTGATAGCCGTTGCTGATAGTCGTTGCTGAAGACTCAATTTCTAGTAGTGAATCACCAATCCCCTAATCGGTGATCCTACGAGTAGGAACATTTAAAACAAAGGCATTTGGATTCCAAGTCTCACTGGCATGATCTCATCATGGCTTTGGAATCTTTCACTCGGGTTCATGGGGTTCATCACAATCTAATACAAAAAATATAGATACAACATATGATGAAAAGTTGCCTCATTTATTCATTATCAAAAATAGTTCCTTACACATGGACATCTGATTGGCCCAATGGCACTATTTCTTTCACAGCCTCCATGTCAAAAAATATGACAAATGTTAAAGATTCTCCGAGGTATCACAATTGCACCAAGAACTACTACACAGCTCAAACACCAGCTGGTCGTTCCACAAATGGAGCATTGACCTCTTCGGCCCATTCCCCCAAGTACCGGGGCAAATCAAACACAAAGGCAACCACCCAATTTCAAGACCCACACTCTAGGTCTTACACAAGCTCAAATACAAAGAAATAAACAAGAAAATACACAAGTAATAGAGAAAAAATATGACAACACAAATACTTAGCTCCAACACAATGAATCCTAGCTCCTCTTGATGCCTTGATGATGAATCAAATCAAGCTTGAAGGCAAACTCAAGGAATGAGATATCAAACTAGGATTTCTCCAAGTAATGGCTCAATGAAAGCTTGGAAATGATCAATGATGGCTCAATGAAATATTGAATTAAGGGTGGAAGGCTTGCTAAGGCTTCTATTTATAAGCCTTGAGGAGATGGCATGAAATAGCCGGCTCAATGAGTGGAAAATTAGCTGTTTCCGTCGTCTGTTCACAGGTCCGGTCGATCGACCGACCAACTGAGCGACCGAAAGCAAACTGTCACTTTCTGGCATACTTCGATCGACCTATCGGTCGACCGAATTGGCTACTGCCAATTTTTGGCACCATTCGATCGACCGACTGGTCGATCGAAACTGGGTAGACTGCACTTCTCGGTTTTTTTTGCTTGTTTGCTCATTTTCTGGTTCCGTCTTCGCTAAGTCTACTTAATAACTTTAAAACATAAATGTTATATAAGGATTACCCCCATTTGGATTCAATAAAAACATTTGAAAAATCAAAATCCTTAAGAATCAAAATATAGTTTTTGGGGTCTAGTACAAATTTTCAGAAAACAAAAATTTTCTAATCTCCCGGTTCAAATATGGGTATGCTAAAGGCTTCCAAAAAATCCTTAAAAATACCTCGTTATCTAGTTTCTACTCAAGGAACAATTACTATCATTTTTTGTGTCAAGAAAATGTCTAGGTCATATAGCACTCCAATGAGCTCCATAGGCTTAGTGAATTTTAGGACGGTTTCCAAGTTTTCATGATTTCGAGTTTAGGATTGGTTTTTGGGTTTCTTAGCATCATCATGAGGATTTACAATTTATCTAGACACCCTAAACCTAAATTCTATCTTCCCGAAGAATTCGAGCGTGTCGACCAACGTCCTTCTGATTTTTCGATTTCTTTGATATTTTCAATCGAGGACGTCATGCGATAACTGATATGGAACCTGAAAGTAACTCTACATGAAATCATTAGTTCCATATTTGTTATTATCAAAACCGATATTAAGACCAAGGTAGAAAACCTTAGGCCAACAGATCATCGATAAACAAACCACCTGACTGAGGCAGCTAATAAGGTCATCCTAGGAAGATTAAAGAAGAAGCTCGATCAAGTCAAGGGATACTAGGCCGAAGAGCTACCCGAAGTGCTCTGGAGTTACAACACAACTACTCATTCCTCCACCTCGGAGACCCCTTACCAGCTCATCTATGGAGCAGAGGTCATGATCCTCGTCGAGATCGTAGAGCTCAGCCTCCGCAGGATTACCTTCAAAGAGTAGGGTAACGTAAAAGCCCGATTCACTGAGCTCGATCTTATTGAGGAAGAACGAGAACTCACAAAAATTAGAGAAGAAGCAATGAAGCTTAAGATTGCTCAAAAATATAGCAACCGTGTCAGGCCTAGAAGTTTTCCAGAAGGAGACCTTGTACTCAGAAAGATTGAACCACAAAGAAAACCAATCAGAGAAGGAAAACTCGCTCTGAACTGGGAGCGCCCTTACCGGATCACAAAGGTCATCGGAAAAGGCGCCTACAGAATCGCCGAACTCTTTGGGCAAGAGCTCCCACGAATGTGGAATGCGGCCTCTCTATGAACCTACTATAGCTAAGAGTCCACCATTAAATTACAACAAGGTTGGAGTAGTTTTTCCCTTACTTGGCGATTTTTTCCCATTGGGTTTTCCCCATAAAATATTTTAACGAGGCTCCATCATGTGTAAGCTGAGCCTAACTCTTGGTGGGATGCAATGTATCTTTATAAATGAAATTACTCATTCTATTTTGCACATTTCCTTTGTGTCTGATGTCACTTGTAGCCATCGTATACCTTGTAGGGGGAACTTACACGGTCTCACAAGCGACCATTGACCCACGTGATGCACCATTCCTCCCCGACCAACCTCCCTCATTCTCAGAGCTACAAAGCCTCCGTAAACAATTGGCACTCGATTTTCACCAGCCTAAGCTCGTTGGTCTCAGCGTCCACTCAGCAACCAGAACTTGGTTTTCACTAGTCTGGTTCGCCGGCCTTAGTGCCTATTACAGGCTCCCACGCCCTCAAATGACCCCAAGCACTTTCGCAAGCTTGGTTTTCATCGAGTATGGCCCTCGGTCCTAAATGCGGCCTCTAGCTTACCCTGGCACACTATAAATGAGCAACATGACTGTAAGCGCGCTTCTCGCGAGCTCAATTTTCACCGAGTCTGGTCCTCGGCCCTAAATGCGGCCAACGGCTCAGTCTGGCACGCTTTAAATGAGCAACATGACCCCAAGCGTGCTTCTTGCGAGTTCAGTTCTCACCGAGTCTGGTCTTTGGCCCCTAGAGCCATTACTTTCGGCCTCAGTGCCCTTACACAACTAGGACTCGATTTTCACAGAGCTCGATTTTCACCGAGTCTGGTCCTCGGCCCTAAATGCGGCCTCCGGCTCAGTCTGACATGCTTTAAATGAGCAACATGACCCTAAGCGTGCTTCTTGCGAGTTTGGTTCTCACCGAGTCTGGTCTTCGGCCCCTAGAGCCGTTACTTCCGATCTCAGTGCCCTTACACAACTAAGACTCGATTTTCACCAGCCTAGCTCGTTGGTCACCGCGCCACTACTTACGGCCTCAAAACCCTTACTCGACTCCTCGCACGCGATCTTGCCTTACGCTCCTCGACGAGCTCGGCTTGAATCCCCGAGTGCGATTCTCGACCTCTAGAGCCATTACTTCTGGCATAGACATGCAGGTAAACCCAAACTTAAATGTTATTATTCTAGCATAGACATGCAGATAACAGAGCCTAAGCAAATCGAGGAGCCGATCAATCTCAGCGAGAAGGCAACAAGGATAAATATAAAGACATCCTTTTAATTCATAAAGTCCTGAAAAGAGATATTTACACTTACAAATTAACCCATAAAGGGCAGCTCATCAACAAAATAAAAATAGCCTGCCGACGAAACGACAACTTAGAGAACGTCCCACGAACATCGTCATCGACCAAACTGCACCAACAAAAACCCTGGATCAAGGTTCTGCTACCACGATATAATTTCATACGCGGACTTGGTCGAGAAAACTCCCACAGCCCAGGAGTTAAAGGGCAAGGAGGAGAGGAGTGAAAGCCCCAGGTTGGCAACACCAGGACCATGGACAAGGTCCTAGCTAGCCAAAGAGCACGACACCTCACCTGACGCCTGAATCGGCTTTGTCGTAAGTCCGATGGTACAAACCCACAACCAAAACCCATTCTCTTGCCTTCATCTTTAAGCCCGATAGGTACAAACCCATGGCGAACGATGAACTATTCGCGAACAAAATAAGGGTAAACCCCGAAGGATGGCGATCTTTGAAACCTCTCACTCCATGCTCGACAATACACACAACACACAGTGGACTATTTATAGACCCAAAAACGAAAATCGTCTCTCCAATGGACAATTTTTTCACAAACGGAATCACGTACCATCACAGTTGGCACTCGAATGCCTCGAAAACCGCATACTATATTTTTGCTTATAAATTGTTTTCTTATCAAATTATATTTGTCGTACAGGTGGCAAACATCCGGGAAAACTCACACAAATATAACATCCATCCCGGATATTGAAGCGTCACATAAGAAGCTATGCACCCTCCACATGATCCTCAGACACCAGCACCAACCATACACATAATCAACTAAAGAGGAAGAGAATCTTGGCAGCGGAAGATTTTCATCTTCTCATTCATCAGCTTTACATCTATTTTATTTAAAAAAATGAGTTTATACATGTAGAGCCCAGATTCTCTTCCCTTCTAGTTGATTATCTGGTCTGAGTTGTGGTTTTATAAAGGAAGTTGCTGGGTGCTTATGTGGTTTGAGCTGTGGTTTTATAAAGGAAGCTGCTAACGTCAGATATTATTATGTTTTATTCGTAAATCTAGTTTTTTCTTGTTTGTCTTCTATTTTTTCAATCTCACCTCAAACTTTTTCTTTTCAAATATATACGTATGATGACTCGTTGTCCATCTTTTAACTGGACACATGCATTTAATGCGGAGAAGGACGAGCAAAGACAGTGGCATCAAGGACAATTATTGGAGAAGAATTAGCATCGTCCTTCAAGTTAATGTTGGCTTTTATCAAAGTGAGAACACGATTTATTTTATTGTGGGAAATGGTCCGACTTAATTTATAGAATAATTAACTTATAGAATAATTTATAGAAATGGTCCGACTTAACATACTATTTTGCATGTGATCACATATAGAATAATTAACTTGCAAGTATTGTATATCATGTGGAGCTGGCAAGTAGCAGTCCCAAGAACTGCAGCAAATTAATTATTGTAGAGCATGCTATTTACTTTAGACAGAAGAGTCCGATGAAGATGAATTCGCCTATAGTTTAAATTATGGTTTAAAAAATCGGTCAAAACGATATGATAAACCCGATATTTACCGGTTTTTGAGAATTCTAATATTCGATATACCCGATATTGGAAAATACCGGATATATATGGTATACCGGGCGGTATATGTATCATACCGCCCGGTATGACGCGATATCGGGTTTTTTTTTTTAAAGTTAGATATAACTCTAATAATACATAATTGATGAATAAATACTTAAAATCAATATTCAAATGTCAAATACATGAATACAATGTTTAAAAGCTATTTGGTATTGTATTAGGATTTTTCACATATACAAGAGAATTACATTAGAATTAATATAGGGCGACACAATCCCACAACCCAAAGGGTCTAAAAAAATTTCGGGGGCTCCGCCCCCACACCCCTGGCAGGAGGCGCTATCCCCTTAACCCCCGCCCGCTAACCGGCTAGCGGGACCGCCAAAGACTCTGCGTAGCGCAACATAAGATGTAGCGCAATATCAACTAAGATGATGAATACCATGTGTCGCCCTATATTAATTCTAATGTAATTCTCTTGTATCTGTGAAAAATCCTAATACAGTACCAAATAGCTTTTAAACATTGTATTCATATATTTGACATTTGAATATTAATTTTAAGCATTTATTCATCAATTATGTATTATTAGAGTTATATCTAACTCTTAAAAAAAACCGATATGCTATTTTTCGTACCGCACCGTACCGTGTGTCAGTATGATACGGTACCGGTTTCGGCCGGTGACCGAAATCGATACCGGTACCGAGATTTTAAACCTTGGTCTAAATGGCTAATGAGATTGATGGTAATCTTTCCTTCTAGTTGAGGTTTTAGTCCATATGAAAGGTTCTGAAGGGGGTGTGTTTAGGGGTGAGCGGATCCGAGTACCCTGTATTTTTCATGATACTCGGATCCTACTATGTTGGAACCTGGAACCGGACCCTACCCGGAACTACAGGTTCCGATTCTGATTCCGGGTACCATGTTGGAACCTGTTCATATACAAGTTTCAAGGTACAAATTTTGGGTACCCTGTTGGAACCTATCCTGGAACCTGTAAATGAATAGGTTCCAACAAGGTACCATGTTGGAACCTATTCTAGAACCTGTAAATGTACAGGGTCCAACAGGGTACCTTGTTGGAACCTGTACCCTGGAATCGGTAAATGAACAGGTTCCAAAATACAGGTTTCGGGTACCGGTTTCGGTTTCGGATACCCGATGTGTTGGACCGGGAACCGAAACCAGTTTTAATCGGTTCATAAATTTTTATCCCGAACCCTACCCGAATTTAATTCAGATCTATCTGAAACTTACCCAATCGGATCGATTCCAACCGGTTCTGGATCTACCCGGTACCCATGCACACCCCTGGGTGTGTTGGACACTTGGACATCATATATTTGGCAATATATATAAACCAAAGAAATCCGAGTCGAGGTAAATTGGTCATTGGATGCCAAAGATGATATAGTTGGCAATATTTCAATTTATTATCCTTGCAAGAAGATAACATTTAGGCTATTTAAAGGATGTATGGTCCCTTGTATTGACAATGAGGTTGGCACTTCTTGGCGTCTAGTTTCCAGCCATCTTAATTAATTATAGCTCTTTGTTACCCAACAAAAAAGACTAAATCATTACAGAAAATTTATCAAATATATATTGATGCCAAGATTAATTTTTTAAAAATGACGTTGATTTAATGCCTAAATTTAATTTTAGACGTTTCTTTATTCACCTGAATGTAAGGTAAAATGGATAAGAATTGAATTGAATTGTAGAGAAAATTTCCTAATTAATTACAAATTGAATTAAACAGAAATAAAAATCAGGTGATCTGAGGAAAGAATAAACACAATGATCATAATTCTATATTGCCTTTTTGTGGTCCGTCAACTTCTTGCTCTTGACAGAATTATACATAATTCTATCGCCCAATTTGCATTTACATCCTATAAAATTCACCTATATATTATTATCCAATTTAAGGACACACTTTATGAGTTTTTCTTACATCCACAGCAAAAATAAATTAATGTAAAATAATAATAATAAAGAAAAGAAGGAAGAAGATGATCAACCCCTCAAGCCCCTTTGCGGCCGTGAGGCAGGTGGTTGCGAGCTTCCAACAGCGTCTTCCTCAACCTGCCGAGGTGAGGCTTCACGTTCTGGTTCTCCAAGTAGATCTTGCTCAGCGCATTCCATCCTTGCTTGTGAATGGAATAAGGATCCTTGATCACGGGGTGATCCTTCGGGTACTGCTCACTGAGCGAGCTCTCGTCCGCCTGAATCCGGTAGTCCATGTACTTGATCTGCATGTCCGGCGACGGATCCCCGAAGGTGTCCCTCGCCAGCCAGTCCAGGCCGCCCATCGGCACCGCCTGTATCAGCACCGCCCCGGCCGGCAGGAACACCATATTGGTCAGCCCGGCCCCGTGCACGCCGATCATCACGTCGGCGGAGTTCACCAGCCTCGCGAACTTGGCGAGGTCGGTGGTGATGTCCGGCTCCGCCACGCGAACGTCGAACCCCAAGCTCATCGCCATGTCCGTCATCCCCCGCTCGTTCAAGAACGCCCGCGTCTTCTTCCGCGAAATGATCAGCAGCCTCGGCTTCCTCCGTATATCCCACGCGTCGCCCGTCGGCGCCGCCGTGGCCCGCTCCAGCCCGTACGCCTTCCGCAGCATCTTCTTGAAATCGATCACCGAGTACCCCGTCGGCGTCCTCGCGGGGTCCACGCCGAGCTCCTTGTGGAAGCTCAGCCCCACCACCACGCGGGGGAAGCAGCGGACTGCCGCCGGGTCGTCGTTGTTCGCGTCGATGATGTCGTAGTTGGAGAGCTGCTTGAGGATCAGCGCGAACTTGCTCACCCACCAGGGCTTTATGTCGGCGATGACGAACTGGACCTCGCCGTGGAATTGGTAGGCGGAGATGAAGAGGGGGACGATGACGTCGGTGAAGTCGTGGAAGAGATTTCCGGTGAATCCGCCGATGGAGAAGACCAGCGCCGGGACGGTGTAGTTGGCGGTGCATTGAGGGGGTGGCTCGCTCCTGGGGAGAGGCTTCAGCGTCCATTCCTTGATATTTTTCATGGCGGGGGGGTCGTGCCTTCTGCAATAGGGTTTGGTCTTCCATTCTTGATCTGTCAAGGAAGGAGGGAGGAAGACGGTGCGCGAGCTGGCTTGCAATCTTATCTCACCTTCCGCTTCGCAGACTGTAGATCTCTTGCTTGTATCAGAGCATATCGGTTTGGTCAAATTGATTTCTTCTTTTCCTGAAGAATTTTTGTGGAAAATTGCAGCAACCATTTCATCTTCTTCGTCTTCTGCACATAGTAGCAAATCATTTAATTGATTAATAGCTAATTCAGAGTCATAATTAATTTTGTTAGTTCGGCAAAGAGGGAAAAGGAGAAAAGGAAAGCCAGTACATGTTTGCATATAGATTCAGCTTTTTCTTTACTGTCATCTACCTTTTCTTCCACCTTTCTGTTAATTTAATCTGGTCGTAAGATTATTAAAATTGTAAAGATCTCTCGATTAAGTTTCTCAATCTTCGAAAAGAAAATTCCCCAAAACAGAAATATCCATCAAACTAGCATATGCAAGTGAAATTAAGTACCTGGTAGAGCCGCTTCCAGACTCTTCTGTGTTTCCATGGCCAAATCTTCCTTGGAATTCATGTCTTTATATGCTTGTTTTCCTGCAAAAAGAAGAACAGCAGTACTTTCTTTAGAACACAAAGATCAACCAAAGAAGTGAAGAGAGAGAGAGCTGAGCAAGCACCAGAGGGAGCAGAGCAATAGCGAGCCTTGATGAAGGAGAGGACGCAGAGCGAGAGAAGCATGGCGACGATGATGAGGCCATTTCCCGTCCTCCTCTGCTCAAACCTGGGAGGCGTCCTGTGCAACTTCATCCTTCTTCCTCTTCCTCCCACCCCCCTCTTCTTCCCAACACGTTTCTTCGGAATTCTAATAGAAGAAGGCTTCAATTGCCATATGGAGTGTTTGACCAAGTGCAAGCCACTACCATCAACTTGGTTCAATCCATTCTCTCTCTTAAGTCCTTAACAAACCGTCTCAATAAAAAAGGACCCATAAGAGATGTCAACAAGTATGTCATATTTGTTTATCATGCTAGGCGTCGCTTTTGTATTCTCATAAATGAAGGCCTTCCTTTGGCTCTTTTTCTAGTCAATTATGGCAGACTTTCAACTTTGCATCTTATAATTTAGCAAGATGGTTGCGGTTTGCATCCTCCCTTTTATGAGATGGTGATTAGAAAAATTTTAAAAAGGTTACTGATAGTAACAGTTGAACTGTCCATAAACCTTATCAGCAAAAGTTTGCAGTAATTATAGAAAGAAAACACCCCAATATATAATTGTAAAATTATATAGAAACAAATTAGAGAGACTTCAAAAATAAAACTAGTACTTTTTGTGAACCTTATCAAAAGCATAATAGAGTAATTATGATTAGGTAGGAGGCGAATCGGTAGACAAATTCGAATCGAAGACTAATAGCTTGGGCTTAGATTTTAGAAACACTGACGCAACGTGTTCTATCCTTGCCTTCTCGTCTGCAGACTAACCATCCTAATAAGGCCAAGGAATGTAGAGGTTGTTGACCTGGCAACATCACTGGTGATGTTCTGAGAAGGTGACACGAGCTTCATGGATATCAAGTTATCAACTTCTTCTTCTCGCGTGGTGCCAAGACTTACAGCTGGCACTGGATATTAAATGAAGAGGAGTTCTTATATTCCAGCAATGTTAGGGCATTTAAAGGAGAAATGAAACCCGCAGTCAGGGCGTCGCCTTATTCTCCACCGCAATCATCGGATCTCCGTGTCTGATTTGTAGATTCCTGGAAGCTGGAGAAGGGGTGCGTACTACATGTCTACATATATATTAAGAAAAGAAACATGATTCATGGGTGTCTTATTTATTGTTCAAAATGTCCCTCGTGAGGACTTTTGGCTCCGTGAATAGAATGGAGGAGAATTGGTAAACTTATCATCAAATAGAAAATAATAGCAGGTCGATTCAGAGAAGGTTCCAGATTAATTTTATTTAATTAGTCAATGCATGCGACCACAAGATACTAGAGAAGTTGGAGCATTTGTGCAGCGCCTGGTGTTTGACCGATTTGTTGTACATAAGCAAGGATGTCACTTTGGTCCTTGACCCCGAAGGAATCCGTGCCTTTTCCTCGAATAGTCTTTTGCCGGTACTGACCTCTTCATCGTCGATGTTAAGGGCGGCAAAAATAGGCACGGCACGATAGCACGGCACGATAACTGCGGGCCGGGCCGAAAAAATTGGCCCGATAAGCTTATCGGCCCGGCCCGGCCCGGCCCGATAACATTGCGGGCCGACGCGGGCCGGCCCGTTTGGCCCGCTAAACATATATTAAAAAAAATTAAGTCTAGATTAGGGCTTGTTTAGTACTTTAAAATTGAAGGTGAAGTTAATCTATGGATTTTTTTATGTGAAATGTCATATTTGATGCTTATTTAGTCTCTTAAATATTTTAAATTATTTTTTAATAATTTTTTAAATTTTTTTTAATAAATAAGAGGGCTCGCGGGCCGGGCCGGGCCGGGAATTTCCGGCCCACTGAGTTAGCGGGCCGGGCCGGGCCGGCACACCACCTTATCGTGCCGGGCCGGGCCGTTTTGCCACCCCTGGTCGACGTAGCCCTTGGTCTACAATGGAACTAGCAATCACGTCCTTTGTTTCTTATATGAATATTATATTAGAATTCATGCAAGTTTCTGATCATCTTGGATAATCTTTGCACGTAGTCGTTGCAATTTGCAATTTTTAATTTGCAACGACCCAACAATCACAAATTACTATAAATAAGTAAAAATTAGCCTATTATGGGAAGGCATAGTGACAATAAGTCATCGCATATATTAACACATATACGCCGACATTACGACGATTGGCTTAAGTCGTCATAGATAGTAAATTTATTTTTGTAACCACCTGTTTGCGTCTCTTCTTCCTCATTTGCTTCTTCCTCAAGGTCTATTCACTCCTTCTCGAGGATCTCTCTCATGCCTTCCTCAACCGATCTCCACGTCGCGAGTTTACTACAAAACAAAGGACACCCTTCACTATGTTAGGTAAGGGCAATATGAGCTCTTAAGAGAGTACATATATGCAGGTTTCAGGCTACAACGGTTGAAATCCCCACCCTCGACCCTCGAGTCGAATTTTTCTCCATCAAATTTGAGCTGAAGCTCGGACACTTTGCCGACCAGATCACCCTGACGAAGCCCAAGGACATGGTCGAGTTCTAGGAGAAAGCCACCATCTTCATAGAGATGGAAGAACTCTAAGACGCCAAAAAAACTGATAGGGAAAACCTCAAAGTCGTTGTCGAAATTAGAAAATCCAAAAGAGCGGACAGAAAAAGCGAAGGCCGCAATCGCTGTTGGCTTTAGGTTTTCAACCTTAGCCTTAATCTCGATCTTGATGGTTTTGATGATAACAAACATGAAACTAATGATTTCATTAAGAATATCTTTCAGGTTCTATATCGACTAGCGTTCGATGTCCTCGATCAGATAAATAAGAGAAATCACGAAATCAGAAGGACATTGATCGTCGCGCTCGGGTTCGTCGCAAAAGTTTCCCAAAGATCGACGAGTGCACCAAAGTCGCTTGGACGAGTCCAAAGATCAAGTCAAAAGCTCTCCAAGATGATGCTAGTTGAAAGCCGGAACCCGAAAACGAAGTGCGGAAGAAATAGGCTGAAGAAATAACATTCAGCCTAGGTTCGGTCAAACGGTCGATCGACTGACCGAAGATAAAGAAAGTAGCAAAGCTACTTCGGTCGACCGAGCGATTGATCGATGGAAGCCCAAAACGGGTAGTAGCTCGGGTGGTCGACCCGTCGGTCGACTGACCTGCTGATACTCGCGACGAAAGATCACATCGGTCGACCGACGGGTCGACCAAATAGGGAAAGAAACTGGCCGAAGATGGCGGTCGACCAATCGGTCTACCGACCTATTGAATGTCACGACGCGAGATCACGTCGATCGACCGACGGGTTGACCGAAGATCACGGATCGCGCGATCTGCGTCTGGTGGTCGACCAGTCGATCGACCGACCACAGGGAAATTTGCAGCGGTCGAATGACCGATCGACCGATGCTTCGATCGGCGCTTCAACCGGCGGTCTGTAATGGATAGTTTTCTATCCGTTGAACAGTCGTTTCTTCCGTAGAGTATAAATATACCCTCTACATCTTCATTTAACTTTTTCTTTGATTTCTATAGAGTTTATTGAGCATTTAAAGGGAGTTCAAAGCCTTCCAAGCGATTGATAAAAGCGCACCTAATTCTCTGTCGAGTTCATTCTTCAAGCGCCAACTGCGGGCTCAACTCGAGTTCTAATCAAGCTCATTCTTGACGAGTTGAAGGAGCCAAAGGCTTGCAAAGGAGCTTTTATTATTGGTTTATCCTTAAGCTCTTTTGATTGTAAATCTTTTTTGTTATTTAAACTATTTATCTGTGCGTGTGAAGACCACGTGTTTGGTCTTGTGTGTGAAGTGGTATCCTTGGTATAGAAGGAGTAAAGCCACTTGTGTAATTAAACGTAGTTGTTACTATGATTAGTTTAGTTGTGTCCCTTAGGGTTGAGGTGGGATAATTAAGTGCTCTCGACAAGAAGGCGGAGACTTCCGGGTGTGGAAGTACCTTAGGTCGAGAGTGAGACTTTCCGGTGAAAAGTCCTCGTGTATAAGGGAAACTCAAATTAATCTAGTAAAACTAGTTTGTAAATCCTAAGCGGGTTGCTTAGGTAGTGGAGTAGGCATTGGGGCCGAACCACTATAAATTGTGTGTTTGTATTGCCTTATTGTTTTGTGTTAATTGTTTTATCTTTATATCGCTTCCGCATTCATTCATCGGATTGCAAATCGCCTAAGTTAGTCGAATTAAAGAAACGATTAAAAGTGAAATTAGGCGAATCGTATAGTAAACACACTATTCATCCCCCCCCTTTAGTGTGGCCATTTCGCCTTCAATCCCCACGAGCAAAATAATGATAGAGGGCCAAGGTCACCACCTCGACCGAATGCTCGATATGAAAGACATACTCCTTTCAATACTAGGAATGAGACCATCCTTCACGATATCTACAACCTGAAGCTTATTAAATACCCCGCCAATACGAGAAAGCAAAAGCTATCACCCAACGCCGATATGAGCAAGAAATGTGTCTTACACGACACCTATGGACACACCACCGAGGACTATGTGGTACTCGATGACTAACTTGAGGATTTGGTCCGTGCAGGACACCTAGACAGGTATATCCACCACTGAAGGGGACGAGGTCAGAGCAGAAGTGTCACGCCCTAACTCAGGGTCACATGATCAGCCAAGGTATACATGTCTATACCCCGCAGCCTAAACCATGCACATGCGGGTTGAACAATAAAACATAGCGGAAAAGAAATAACGGGTTTTATTTCAAATGGAAAATCAAACCAGAAATTATTATAAGTAGTTTTAGCAAAATAATAAAGTGCGAAAATAACAAAACCAGTTCAACTGTTCAATTATAATAAAATCTGAAATACAGACATAAATATCCCCAAGGGACTACAACTCTAAAACACTGAAACATAAGTGCATGACTAACTACCAAAACTCAACTACGACCCCTAACTAGGACTGCTATGAGATCAATGTAGCTCATCTGCCCTCTAGCCGCGCCAAGTGCTTTAGCCCATCTCATCGGTCAGGCTTTGCAAAATAAAACAACGACAACGGGTGAGTTCAAAAGAACTTAGTGAGAGGTTCTACCAACCCCCCAAAAAAACAATCATAAATAGGATGCATAAAGCAAAACTCTTGACTCAAGCATGAAAAGATCATAAGAAAATGACCAGCTAACAGGCCATCTGGCCACCACCTGCCCGAAAGCAGCCAACACCCAAACAGATGAAGATCAATAGGCCTAAGTCTATCGTACCCTAAGGCAACAACACATACTAAGATAATCGGGAAGACCCTCCGAACTTATCCTAGTATTGAGAAACTCGGGAGCAATCGGGAAAGCCCTCCGAACTTGCTCCACGAGACGCGATGGGACAATCAGGATTCGCCCATCCGAACTTGCCCCTTTAAGATATCACAGGAATAATCGAGTAGGCTCTCCGAACTTATTCCTTAAAACCACCTCGGGGATAATCGGGTACTCGGGGATAATCGGGTAGACCCTCCGAACTTATCCCACGAGGCCAAATCAGAACAATCGAGATTTGCTCAACCTAACTTATTCCACAGATTGGGAATTAACCATCCAATCTCCCGGGCCTAGCCCGTAATCCAGCTTCTCAACGAGCCTCTCCACCATTCATAAAGATATGGCGCAATATGACCTCAGTCAAGTCTCTCCTACGGTGTCTTAGGGGTGTCCTTATTGGGAAGCGTCTCAACACTCCAATATCCAACCCCAACTCCAATACCCGGCTTTAGTTAAGTTAAGATCGACTCGTGTTGTGGTTAGAGTCGGAACCTAAGTCGGACTCGGACTGAGTCGAGTCAAGTTAAGTCGTGTAAGTGGGTGGGGCATTTAAGTCATTGCTGATGAGGGAATAAAATCCCTCATCATTGAGTCATGCGGCTCATCTAGGAGCCCCACAAAGCCCGAGCAAGGGAGAAAGGAGAGAGGGGGAGAGAGATCTTGGTCGGGCGAAAATTGCGTCATCGTCGGAGGATTCGAGATCGCTAGCGTCCGATCCTTCTTTTTCATCAAGTAAAGGTGAGTGGTTAGAGTTTTATGAGGGTAGGCGGGTAGTCAACCCTAGCAATTTTGAATTGGGTTCTTTTCGTGAGTTTCTTGCCGATCTACGCGTCTTCTCGTGTTAGAACCTTAATAGATATGTATACCTATGATTTGATGGTTTAAATCGGATTTATTTCGTTTCTTTATGGGCTGGCCGAGTGGAGGAAAAAGGGGAAATGTCATGCCAAAATTTTCCCCAATTTCCTCACTCATCTAGCGACTCGTGGATCGTCTTGTGTTCGATATGTTTTAGACTTTTGGATTGATGCTCGTGTTGTTGCCGCAACCATGTTTACCACCCTTAGAGGGCTCGGCCAAGCTGGTCATTACCCCGCTTGAGTCGGCCGAGCAGTGGATAAGGGAGGGAAATTGGGGCTATTCGGATTGATACGCCGGATCTCATGTTATGTCGTCTTAATTCCCGCTTTCATGCTTAATGTTAGGTTCAAATTATAATACATGATTACTGTTTATCTTAGTAATTGATAGCAAATGTTAATCTACATTCTCATGAATATGGAAATGTTCTTGCTAATGCTCACATGGACATAATGGTTATGGTACATGCATCAAAGGAAAGGTTTCATTAAATTTCAAATATCATATTTAATTGTTGCTATGTTTATTGCATGTTACTTATTGGTGTAATCAATGGATTATTTACCTCTTTAATTTGGCTTCCTCATGATGTTTGTTGCTCATGATTAAATTTGGTAAGTGTCGTTGGGATATTTTTACCTTGTTAGATAGTATATTCCTTGTGAGAATTATTTGATATTTTACCATGCTAGATACGATGTTCCATATTGAAATAAATTCTATATGTAGTATATAAATTTTTTATCGTTGAATCTCGTAGTTATGCATGGTAGTTGTTGTGAATTATAATTACATTTCTTTTTTATATATATGTTGTCCGAAAATGTTAATGGGTGAAATTCTAAGTCCGGTACACAAAATTCTTCACCCAAGATAGTGTATGACGCTAGATAATATGTAGGACTTTTCAAGGTACATATTAGATATGGAAACATAACTAGGGAATGACTCAACTTCTAAGACTTTTTGCATTCATTTTTGGAAATCTAGAACTATTAGGTGTACACATTTTTCGAAAGGCTGACATTGAATTGTTGACCCTTTAGGCCGAGTGAGGGCCGGATGCGGGCAACTGCCCGCGGTGTATATAAGGAAACCCTATGATATTTTGATTGTGTGATGTGCTTGCGATGGTCTGCCGAGAAGCATGGACGGCCAAAAATGACCAATGCTTGACTCGGCCAGTGATTGGATCTTGAGATGCACCAGCGGGCCCACTAGGTGTCAGACCCTAGTTGGGTGGGACTAGCTATCCCTACCCCAGACGGTGTCCGGAGACTAGTGGACCATCCCAGTCGATGGCCCGGGATTTCTTGACTTCATCTTGATATGATGTGGCCGAGCGACCAGTGTGATTCTACCTTGTATGGTAGGGCCGATTATAGCCGGGATTCTTATACCATAAGTAAGCCCCAAGAGCTGGATGCCAGGTGGCTCAATTAGGCCGTTATGACATGTATTTCTCATATATGGTTTATACAGAATGACCCATGGGGTCAGTAGTCATATTAAAAAGTAGCTTACCTCCCTAAATATATATACTATGCTGCCTTATATGATATGCATGACTAATTGAGAATTATGTGGAGGTTTGGAAGAACCACTCACTAAGTCCCAAGTGGACTCACAATTTATTTCCTTTGTTTTTGCAAAGCATGATCAGTGATAGAAGCTTGTCGTCATGGTGCAGCTAGAGAGCAGGTGGTGGTACCATATCTCGTAGTGGCATCCCTTGGTCATAGTCCAATGTCATGTAGTAGTTTCTTTTATTTTTCTACACTGACAGTTAGTGTTTTGAAAAGATTGTATTAAACTTAATTTGATGCTTGAGATGTTCTAGTTTGTGACGATGTTGGTTTTTTTACTTTGCTTTGAAAAATATATAATTGTGAACTTTGAAAAAAATTAAATAAAGATTGCATTGTGGTTTTCTTTTTTCTCAATATATTCTAGTTTTCATGACAGTCAGTGTAGACAGTAGGCTACATGGTAGGATGTAGCCCCTGGCCGATCACACTACCCTCAGTTGGGGTGTGACAAGATCTCTTCATGGGTTTTTGCAACACTATCTCAACTGATGTTCTTGCTGCAGATATATTAAGCATCTTAAAAAATTTTTTGACAGCAAGCAAGCTGTGGATATCCTGAACAAGCATCATAAGAGTCCTTGGCATATTAAAGCACTGGTAAAAGATATTTTGACAATCTCTGAGAAGGTCGTGGTCGAAGGTTGGTTGTTTGTGAACAGGAATTACAATACAAAGGCTCGTCTCATTGCTCAAGCTGGCCATTCGAGGGATACAACTCTTGCCACATTTCCATATTATTGGTTTGGTCTTGAAGAAGGTTTTTTTGAGAATTGTTCTTCTTTGCTTCTTGCAAATTCGATTTTTATTAATCCTTCATTAGTTGAAAATTCTTTTTCCGCTAAGTTTGCTGATGTAAGTAGAAGTGTTGGAGCTTCCATATATAAGGAGGGCTCAAAAACAACAAGTAGCAGATGTAATAAGGTAGAGGCCTCTTTTGTGGTTAATAATAATTACCTCACTCTTAGGGAATATGGCAGTGTTAAGGTTTCTGGCATGGAATGCACGACCATTGGTCCTCTGCCTTCACTACCCAGCACCTGAATATTGTTTGACCCTTAGATGAGTTTTTTCTTAAAAAAAAAATACAGAACAGTAATCTTGAAACAAATTCCTCAAATCTCATGCTTATTAACAAGACTAACAAGCACCAACAATACCATAAACAAGAACACACATCATGATCAAGAACCCATCTTACAAGAACCTTCGTGGCATCAACATCAAGATCCAAATTTTTCAAAAACATGTTTTTTTTTCAAAAATCACATATTAAATACAAAGCATGTTTGAACCTATAAGAACTCATTTTAATAAGCAATTCGAGACATAAACTTCACGATAACCAAGATCTCTCACTTGGGCATTTCATCGAATACCTTGAGGGCACCCTTGCTCCACCCTTGGTCGAGCACCCCTAGGGCCACCCTAGGGTTGCCAAGCCCCATAGGGGAGGGTTTAGGGCCTCCTCAAGCACGACAATAAAAAAGAACGACAAAAACTTGAAAGATCAACAGAAAACCTTCAAGAACATCCAAGCCTTCAAGATCGGCTTCAAAAATTCGGAGAATCCCGAAAAGGAGGGTAAAACCACTCACCTAATTAGAAAGGATGATTAGAGGAGAAATCTCGGATGACAGCCCTCGAATTCGGCTTCAAAAGATGGCGGCTCGACTCAAGAAGGGGGAAAAGAGGGGGGGGGCTCACTTCAAGCCGTC
Source organism: Canna indica (assembly GCA_034359265.1). Lineage (NCBI taxonomy): Eukaryota > Viridiplantae > Streptophyta > Magnoliopsida > Zingiberales > Cannaceae > Canna > Canna indica. The sequence goes on from CP136891.1 coordinate 39,225,054, forward strand.
GGCTTGAAGAGAGGGAAAGGGGAAGAGAGAGGGGTTGGCTCGGCTTGGCTGGTAGGCTCCTCTTTGCTCGACTCCAAGGAAGGGAGAGGGGAAGAAGGGAGGCGACGGCTTGGACGACTGGGCTGCTCGGCGGCTCCAAGAGGGGGAAGGGAGGGGCAGCGGCTGGCTCATCTCTTCTCCTTCAATCGGCTAGGCGGCTCTAATAGGGAGCCGCCAGCCCGGGGGGGGATTTCTAATCCCCTCCCACTTCCACCTAACCATACCCTAACCCACACTCTTCTCAACCTGGATCCGCAACCCACTAACCCTATAATAAAATACAAGCAATAAACACATGTACATCCACATGTAACATAATCAAATAAATTAGCTCTATAATCATAACTCACAATTCAACTTACCCGAGCTCACAAGCTCACACCGGACCACGAGTCGACTCGGCTCGACCTCGAACTGAAGCAGGTGTTTGGTAATTAGAATGTTGTTGGATAATACTCCCCTTAGAACCTTTTGCTGCTCTAGAACTTGAGGTGCTTCCATTGGCTGCCATAAGGGAGAGCTAAGATTATTATTTTCATGTAAAATGGTAACCACCACTCAAAAATGGTGGAAGAATTGTTACAAAAATGCATTTACCAGGATTTGGTGCCTTGGACTCTTTCGAGTGTGAAAGAGCTTTTTCCTCTTCAGCGAGCTGATACTCATAGTATTTGTAGTCTGGACAACTTGAATCAAACAAAAACCTGCAAAATATTCATGTTAGTTTTTTGTTTAGTACTATTATATATAAACTACAAATAATGATCGTCACATTGTCCAATTGCATATCTAACAGGACACATTCCTTCCACCAATCTTGATAGAACACTTAAACACATGGGCTGCATCGATGAAACAAAAACATTCAAAAATGCCGGACACAAATCATGCATGAAATAGCCCATGGATCTGAGTAAGCTAATGCCTGGTGCAGATGAAAGAAAAAAGATTCATAATGAATAAGAAGATTCTACGTTATTTATGCACTAGACTTGCCCCCTGAATTTGAGCAAAAGAATTAACCTTTTAATTCATAACAGTCAAAACAAAGATACATAACGAACAACATAGTAGGGATGTCAACGAGGCGAGATGGGTACGAGGAGTGCCTACCCTCTACCTGCCCCGCGAAACATATATATTACTCATACCTGTTTAATTCCCCGTGGGTATGAGAAATGTGTACCCATTTAATTTCTCGCGGGGCGACGAATGCCAATGGATATTGGTGGGTATCCATGACACTTTGAAAAACATAAGTTATAATATTTTATTAAATTCAAATTCACAATAATGAAATAAATATCAACAACAACATAAGTTCTAGGTTAAAAAAGAGTAGATAAACACATTATCAATAGTATAAGATCTTCAAGCATTTATCAACAACAACCTAAGGTCTTTTTGTAATTATACTTATATTCGCGGTTAACGGGTACTCGCGGATACGAGTACTATAATATTCGTACCCGTCCCATATAATAAACGAATAAAAAAATTTACCCACGACATCCCTGCCGATAACATATTAACCCTCATACCCGTCATAAATGGGTAAATACCCGCGGGTACCTATTTAAACGGGTATAATTGACATCCCTGCAGCATAGAAAATAAAGTACGTAGCTGCAGTTTCTCTGTATCTAAGGGTGCATTTGGTTGGATAAATTGAATTCATAAGAAAAAAAAATAGACAAGGAATATCAATAGATAAGGAATAGTATTATCTTGTTTGGTTGACATTGTAAATAGACCAAGAATAGAATTACTTTGTTTGGTTAGCATAAGAAATATATAAAGAATAGAATATCAAATGACCAAAATACTCTTCTTAATAAAATTAAATATATTTATAATATTTTATATTTTAATTTATTTTAATTAATAATAATATAAATAAAAAATCTAAAAATTAATATAAAATAATTTTTAAATTTTAGTTATTGAATATTTATACTTATAATAATATTATATATTATAATTTATTATAATTAATAATATAATAATAATAATATAAAATTAATATAAAATTATTTATTAAATATATTTATTAAATTAAATTATATTATATATATTATAATTATGATACTCTATTTTGATACAATCAAGAAATAAATGATAATCTGAAATGAAGATTATTGAATTCTTCACATTTTTCTCTCTAAAGCTTAGTAGCTTTCTGTTCATGGTATCAGAGCCTTTGAATCTTGGATCTTGAGTGCTTTCTTGATTGATTTCGTTGATTTATTTGTTGATTTCCGCATCGATTCTCATTCTTTGTAATTTGAGAAAGGCAGACAGATCATGACAGGAATTAAAGTGAACAATGCTTGGAATGTAGCAATGGTGGATGAAGATCCTCTGAAACTTCATAACTCAGATCATCCAAGTATGATTATGGTAATCACACCTTTGACTAGTAGTAATTTCATGAGTTGGAGTATTTCTATTCTGAATTCTCTTGAGGCAAAAGACAAGTTAGGGTTTGTGGATGAGACTTTTACTGCTCCAACTGAAACTACTCAGTATAAGAGATGGAGGAGAGTTGATTGTATGATTAAGCAATGGATATTAAATTCCATGACAAAGGAACTTGCAGATACCTTTGTATACTCTGCTAGTTCGAAGGTACTTTGGGATGAATTAGAGGAGAGGTTTTTAGATAGTAATAACACTCCTCGGATTTATCATATTCAAATAGATATTGCTTGCATTAGCAAGGTAATAACTCAGTGTATTACATCAAGATTCACAAGCCGTGGGATGAAATGGCAAGAATGCAACCATTATCATTGTGTAATTGTGGTCATTGTACTTGTGAGGTGAACAAAAGGATTGAAGCTATAGAGTCAAGGAACAAGGTTTTACAGTTTCTCATCGGCCTTAATCAAGCCTATGATAACATTAGGAGTCAAATCCTTACAGCAGATCCCATGCCTAGTGTGAACAAAGTTTATGCAATAGTGTTGAGAATTGAAAGACAAAAGCAGATTCATATGTTGACTAGCTAGTGATAGCACAGGCAATGGTGCTATGATAGTTAAGACCTCAAGAGACAGACAGAATGGAGCAAATAATTCTTGGAGGAAGAAAGACATGAAGAAGATAGAAGACAAGTTTTGTAAGTACTTTAAAGTGGAGGGACATGAAAAGGATACATGCTTTAAATTGCATGGATATCCAGATTGGTATAAAGAGTTGAAAGAGAAGAGGGCAACAAGTGGCAAGAGTGTAAAGACAAAGCAGGCTTACATGGCTGATACTCCCTTTGATGAAGAGGAAGAAAATGCAAAGCAGTCCAATGCAAGCCTATCTGATATGATACAATAGGAACTTAAAAAGCTACTTAAAGGGAAACAACTTGTGGAGAATAACCACCTGAACTTTGCACAGACAGAGTATGCAAATATGGCAAAGCAATTTTCGGCCCATATTTGTGCAGAAAATTGGAAACTTGGATAGTGGACTCAGGGGCTTCGGCCCATATTTGTGTAGAAAAGAAATTGTTGAGTAGCTTGTTTCTTGTTGATAGACCTATTAATGTACACTTATCAAATGGTGTCATTACTTCAGTTGCCAGTAAATGGATAATTCGTCTTAGCCCTCACATAAGTCTTAAATATGTCCTCTATATGTCTTCTTTCAAACATAATTTGCTGGCTGTTAACAAATTATCTAAGTCAGCCTCAATTGTGTGTAGTCTTAACCCTTCTCATTGTGTTTTATAGGACCTGAAGACTAATAGGATCCTTGCTAGAGGACAAGCTATTAGCAGTCTCTATTTTCTTGATGAGAGTTATTTTCATTCAAATTCTTCTAATGCTGTTAGTATTTCTGAATTTTCTACTTGTACTATAAATAACATTTATGTACTCATGAAATGTGGCATAAGAGGCTAGGGCATTCTTTGATTGTACTAAAACAATTACCTTACAATAAAAATATCATTTTTGACTCCTTTAATCCATATTCTTGTGAGATTTGTCCACTGGCTAAACAGACTAGGTCTCCCTTTCCTTTAAGTACCATAAAGTCCGTCTCACCATTTGAATTACTACATGTTGATATCTGGGGCCCTTACAAATATTCATCCATCTCTGAAGCACACTATTTCCTTACATTAGTGGATGATTACAGTAGATCCACTTGGACATTCCTGATGCAACACAAGTCTCAGACTTGCAAGTTACTAGCTGATTTCTTGGCAATGGAGAACATTCAATTTTCTAAAAAGGTGAAAGTATTTAGATGAGACAATGGATTTGAGTTTTTGGGAAGTAATTGTCAAGAGCTACTACAACAACATGACATCATCTATCACATAAGTACACCATACACTCCACAGCAGAATGGAGTAGTGGAAAGGAAGCGCAGGCAAATTATACAATTGGCAAGAGCTCTTATGCTACAAGCTTCATTGCCAAAGAAGATCTGGGGTCATAACATTTTACATGCTACTTACATTGTTAACAAGCTTCCTTCTTTTGTTTTGCAGTGGAGAACTCCTTATGAACTATTGTTCATTAAGATGCCAGATTATGCTAATCTGAAACTATTTGGTTGTCTATGTTTTTGTACAAGTGTAATTCTAGGAAAGGAGTAATTTGATGTTAGAGCTGACATATGTGTGTACTTGGGCCAGTCAAAAGGGCAGAAAGCTTGCAAAGTTTACAGCCTTGTCACTCACAAGTGCTATTGCTCCAGAGATATTGTATTTCATGAAGAGAAGTTCCCTTTCAAAGATGGAGAAGACATATTAGAAGTTGTGTCACCTGACATTCCTTGAAGAAGAAGAGGGAGCTGAGCCAATTGAAACTCAAGATAATGATGTAGCAGTTGCAGCTCTGCCTGTTGCAATTGAAGTTCCAATTATTGAGACTGTAGTTGGACAGACAAGAAGAAGTTCCAGGCAAAAAAATACACCAACTTGGATGAATGATTTCCAAGTGAATTTTGCTCAATCTACAACATAGTTGCAACCTGCTCTTAATCCAACAGGATACACACCTCCTACATTCCCTTTTGTCTCCTTAACAACTTTGTCAGAAGATTACAAGTGTTATTTGACAAATATGTCGACTGCGAAAGAACTAATGTCATATAATGATGCTAGTGGAGATCCAAACTTGGAAAAGGCTATAAAAGATGAGATTTTGGCACCGAAAAAGAATCAGATTTGGGAATTAGATGAATTACCTGTTGGTAAGAAGGGTATAGGCTCTAGATGGGTTTACAAACTGAAACTGAAACCAGATGGCACTGTGGATAGATATAAAGCAAGATTAGTAGCAAAAGGATACAATCAAATTAAAGGCTTGGATTTCACTGAAAGTTTCTCCCATGTTGCTAAAGTTGTCACTATTAGAGTTGTTTTGGCACTTGTAGCAGCCAAACATTGGTTTTTACAGTAATTAGCTGTAAATAATGCTTTCTTGCATAGATTTGTTGATGAAGAACTATATGAAAATGCCAGATGGTTATATTAAATCAAAGAAGGGACAAGTGTGCTATTTAAAAGGATCATTATATGGTCTCAAGCAAGTTTCAAGACAGTGGAATGTGGAACTTCAAAATTGTTTGCTTATGGATTTCATCAATCACAACATGATCATTGCTTGTTTGTACTTCATAAAGATCAAGTTGTTCTTATCATACTTGTGTATGTTGATGACATATTGTTAATAGGAAATTCAGAGTTGGAGATTCAGGCATTTAAGAAGTTCCTTGATGATCAGGACATTGGATAGGCAAAGTACTTCCTTGGAGTTGAAATTGCTAGGAATATTGATGGTATTTTCATTAACTAGAGGAAGTATATCCTAGACTTAATTGATGAAGTTGGTCTAATGGGAGCTAAGCCAGCAACTACTCCTATTCAAAAAGGAGTTTCATTATATGCAGATTTAGGAGAATTATTTGAAGATGTAGGTAGATACATGAGGGGGTTGTAGGCAGACTCTTGTGCTCGGGTTTCACAAGACCTTATATCACTTTTGCAGTCCATCATATTGGCATAAGATTTTCTACCTTGGTCTTAATCTCGATTTTGATGATAACGAACATGGAACTAATGTTTCATTGAGAAATATTTTCAGGCTCCATATCGGTTAGCGCTCGACGTCTCCGATCGGAAAAATTAGAGAGATCGGAGAAATCAGCAAGGATGCTCGTCGTCGCTCGGATTTTGTCAGGAAAATAGAGTTTAGGTTTAGGGTGTTTAGAGTATGTTGTAAATCCTCATGGTGATGCAAAGAAACCCAAAAACCAAATCCGAACCCCAAAATACGAAAACTCGAAAAATTAGAAAATGCCCTGAAATTCACTAAGCTTAGGGAGCTCCTTGGAGGGCTATATAACCTAGACATTTTCTTGGCACCAAAAGTGCCGGTAATTGTTTCTTAGGTAAAAATTAGATAACGATATATTTTAAAGAATTTTTTAGAAGCCTTTAGCCTACCCATATTTGACCCGGAATATTATAAAATTTTTGTTTTTCGAAAATTTGTACTAGACCCCAAAAGTTAGATTTTGATTCTTAAGAATTTTGATTTTTTAGATATTTTTATTGAATCCAAATGGGGGGTAATCCTTATATAATATTTATGTTTTAAAATTATTAACTTAAGAAATATTATATAAGTAGACTTAGCAATGACGGAACCTAGAAACGAGCAAACAAGCAGAAAAATCAGTCCAACCAAGCAGTCTGCCCAGGATTGGTCGACCGACTGGTCGATCGGCAGAAGCCGAAAATGGGCAGTAGGGTATTCGGTCGACCGACTGGTGCCCAGAACTGGCAGAGCGCTTCGGTCGTTCGGCGGTCGCTCAGTCGGTCGACCATCGATCGACCGGTGGTCGGTAACGGGCAAAAATTTGCCCGTTGAGAAGAGAGGTGTTGCTCTTCTCTTCATGGCCTATAAATACAAGGCCATGAGAGTCTTCCTCCCTTATGTTGATCACTTCTAATTTTCTTGAGTCATCTTTTGATCAATTCTAAGCCCTCATTGAGCCAATCTTGTGAAAACCCTAGCTTGAACCTTTCATCTCTTTGATTGAGCCTTTACTTCATTGCTTCATCATCAAAGACATCAAGAGGAAGCTATGAATCTTATTGTGGAGCTAAGTATTTTATTATTTGATTTATTGCTCCATTTAGTGTTGTATTTTCTTGTTATTTCATTGTATTTTCAAGTGTGTTAACCTAGATTGCTAGGTTTGATTGAGTTGGTGGTTGCCTTGGTGTTAAGGCTTAAATCCACCATTGTAAACTTAGTTTACTAGGATTAGTTGAGTTGTCCCTTAGGTTGAGGTGGGAAAGTGCTCTTGGTAGGAAGGCGGGATACTTCCGGATGTGGAAGTGCCTTTGGTTTGAGAGCGAAGACTTTTCGGTGTAAAGTCCTCTTTGTAAGGAAAATGATATAATCTAGTAAAGCTAGTTTGGAAATCCTAAGCGTGCTTAGGTAGTGGAGTAGGCATTGGGGCCGAACCACTATAAATAATTGTGTTAGCAATGATATATTGTTTTGTGTTAATTATTTTATCATTAATCGCTTCCGCATTTAGTCGCTAAATTATGAATTGCCTAAGTTGTTTAAGAAAACGTGTAAAATCGAATTTAGACAACAAGCTTAGTTAATACACTATTCACCCCCCTCTAGTATGGTCATTTCACCAACACATCAGTTATCTCAATTTGTTCACTATCCTAGAATTCCACATTGGCAATGTGTATTGCATTTGTTGAAGTATTTGAAGGGTTGTCCATCTCCTGGACTTCATTTTTCCGCTAATAATGATTTTTCAGTGATTGCCTACTATGACTCAAATTGGTAAGCTTGCTCAAACACCAGGAATTTTGTTACTGGATTTTGCATTTTCCTAGGTAATTCACTTGTTTCATGGATGTCTAAGAAGCAGAATACCGTGTCAAAGTCTTCTACTGAGGCAGAATATAGAAGCATGAACTTCAGTGGTTGAGCTATATCTTCATAGATTTGCAGATCCCATTGAAGACTCCAATTCCATTGAATTGTGATAACAAAGCAACTCTTCACGTAACTGCCAATCCAATCTTCCATGAAAGACTAAACACATTGATATAGACTGCCATATTTTATCTCGGCTTTGCACATTTCTTCAAGTTTACAACTGGCAGATTTTTTTACCAAAGCCTTGAATGCCCTATTGTTCTTAAAGCTAAACTTCAAGCTTCCTTTGGTTGATCTTCACCAAATTTCAACTTGAGGGGGGATGAAATGAAGATTATTGAATTCTTCAACTTTTTTTCTCTAAAGCTTGGTAGCTTTCTGTGAATTTATGAATTTATTAACAATAGTTGACAGACATCATTCTGAAATCACCTCCATTTCCACAAAATACACAATGAAATAGCTGCAGAGTTAATACAACCCCTTGTTTACTACCTTTCTTCTAGCACTTAGTTTCTTGTCCATAAGCAACGAGAAGAGAGCTTCGAACTTAAACAGGAGAAAGATTTTTCCATAGATATCTGAAATTGGAATTTTTAACCCCTCCCAAAGTTAAGGCTCTACATGTAAATTTTACACTGAAATTCCTAAACACAAGAGAAAATAATTGAAGGTATATGCAGGAAAAGTTTAGGAGGGACATATGTGAAAGAACAGAAGGAACGTCTGATACTGAACATAGAATACTGAACACTATGTATCATTAGCTAGCAACTATTTATCTCGCCTTCTGGGCACGCGGGCCGTGCTGGCCCGAGCACGGGAGGGCTTGCGTGCGCTAGGCCAAGCCTGGCGCGCGCTAGACGTAGGTCGGCCCGAGCTAGGTCTGGCTCGGGCCGACGAATCCTTTATTATATATATATAAAATCTTATAAATACCCCCTCTCCTTCTTCATTTCTTCTATCTTCATCTTCAACTCTTTTTTTCAATCCTTAACTCTCAACTCTCTTACATTCTTACTCTCAACAATCTAAGTTCATTTACCATCATTTTTAACAACATTTTAAGCTCATCGATAAGACAAGGATTCAAGATTGTTGTTATTTTTTTTTAATTTCTTCAATTTATTTCATTGATTAGTATAATATTTATGTTTTTTATATTTTTAATTTTTACTAATGGCGGATGGAGATTTTTCAGGTTATACTCCACAAACTGGATCAAATATGTTAGAAGAAATGTCTCTTGCTACTCCTACCACTCCTATCACTCAACAAAATCAAAACATAGAGATAAGTTCATCTATTAATTTATGTCCATCAGGTAGAAAAAAAAGTATGGTTTGGGAATATTTTGAGAAAATTATTGAACCTGATGGCACCATAACAACAGTCCAGTGCAAAAAATATCAAAAAAAAATTTCGACTTCAACAACCGGAGGAACTGGTCATTTATTACGTCATGCAAAGTGTCATGACACTAAGATTGCACAAGCTCAACAAATTCTTAATTTATCTTCTTCTGGTTTAACAACTTTTTTGTATGATCATGATTTTCAACGTCGAGAACTTGCAAAATTAATTGTTCAAAGTGAATCTCCTTTTAGTTTTGTTGATCAACCAAGATTTTCTAGTTGGATTCAAAATACTTTACAACCAAAATATAAAAAAATTACTCGAAATACAATGAAAAGTGATGCTTTAAAATTATTTTTTATATATAGAGAAAATATAATGACTAGTTTTTAAAATAATAAATTAAAAATTTCTTTAACATCTCATGTTTGGTCTAATCAACGTACTACTAATTCTTACATTTGTGTTACAACACGTTGGATTGATGAAAATTTTATTTTGCAAAAAAGAATAATTAGTTTTAAAGTTTTTGAACATTCACACACTTCTGTTGCTATTTTTTCTACTATTAGATTTGTAACATCTTTCTATAATATAAATGATAAATTTTTTCCGATTAGTTTTGATAATGCTAGTAATAATGATGCTGCTATTCCTCCCCTTATACAGTTATTTAAACCAGTATTAGATGGTGAATTATTTCATGTTCGTTGTGTTTGTCATGTTCTTAATTTATGTGTACAAGATGGTTTATAACAAGTAAATATACATGTAGAAAAAATAAGAGATGTTATTAGATATATGCGTTCTTCAAAAGCAAGAACACAAGAATTTAAAAAATTATGTCAATCTTTTAATAAACAATTTAAAAAATTTAATGGTGATGTTATTACTAGATGGAATTCAACATATCATATGCTTATGTCTACTATAAGATATCAAGATATCCTTACAATATTTTACAATCAAAATATGTCTGGTGATCCAATTAATAATAATGATTGGTTAGTTGCTGGATATATTACTCAAATTTTAGAACTTTTTAATAAAGCTACCGAACAACTTTCCAGTGTTTATTATCCTACATGTAATTTAACTCTTTCACATATAGTTCGTATTAGTGAAGTATTTTCTTCATATAGACATCATCCTTTATTTGCACAAATTATTTCTTTAATGATATCTAAATTTAAAAAGTATTGGTCAGATATACCTATTTTATTTTGTTTAGCAATATGTTTAGATCCTAGAATGAAAATTGATGGTTTAAATATGTTGTTAGATGATTATTATAACAATATGGAATTAGATAATGTTGAAGAAAAAAAAATTAAAATTTTGAATATATTGAATTCTATGTTTGTATTTTACGCCTCAAAATTTGATGATACAATTACAAATAAGACAACATCTTCTTTTAGATTTAGAGAAGATGGTGGAAATAATATTAATTCTCAACTTGGTCGTGGAATAAAAAAAACTAAATCTACTAATTTTAATGAATTACTTTTTTTTATAGATCATAATCATTCTGAAGAAATAGATGATAATGAAATTTTAGCATGGTGGAAAAAATAAGAAAATACGTATCCTATTATTTTCATCATGGCACGTGATATACTAACTGTTCCTATGTCTACAGTAGCTTCCGAGTCTTGTTTTAGTGCAGGAAATATAATTCTCGACGAAAAAAGGAGCCGAATGAGTGAAGAAACAGTTGAAATGTGCATTTGCTTAAAAGACCGGTTGGATGTTGAAGATAGATTACAAGATAAGGGAGGACACGACACTTCATCATCGAGAGAGGAGGAAGCTCAAACAAGCGAAGCTGGTGCTGCTGTTCCAAGTACAAGTTAAATCATCGGGACTACAGGTGATTAAAAATGTAAAAAGAACTACGCAGACCTGATCCTTCTATAGTTAATCATTGGAGAGTGCAAGTTTAGCTATAGAAGGTACGTATGCAACCTTTTAAGGTGCGGTCTATTATAATATTTAAAAAAATTATTTTATAATTGGATGAATATTTTTGTATTAAAGATAAATAAAAATTTAATTATAATTTAATTTTTTTTAAAATATTTTTATTAATTTATACTGCGTTACATATAAAAAATATGTTAAAAAATATATAATAAAATTTAGTACAATGATTAATAAAATTAGAGGTCCAAGTTCAAATTAACCCGTAATCATTAATTTTTAAAATTAAATTTTAAACCTTTAAAAATTTATGTTATTTTTTAACATAAAAACTTGGATGTAATATAAGTATATAGGTTAGTCAATACATACTAATGTTATAATATTAGTAATTATATTAGTATGTAAACCTGGCTAGTAATTATATAGGTTAGTCAATACATACTAATGTTATAATATAAAAATTTATGTTATCATCAAAACAGCTTCAGGAAAAACTTGGATGTAGAGGACGAAACCTCGACCAACAATAAGAGTTTAGGTTTCACGATCGGGCGGCGGGAGAACAAAAAGGATTCCACAAGTGTTGAATTTTTGGAATTTCTAACGGTTCTACGATGGAAACTAGTCGTTGTAAAAAGCGGTAGCAAAGTCGTCGCCATTCCATAGCAAAATAAATATTTTGCAACGGATAACTCGTCGATCGGAATACCATCACTAGGTGGCAACCCTAGTTCACAATGGTTGCAAAACCTCACAGTTGCGATGGCTATTTTGCCATCGCAAATTGTTGATTTTCTAGTAGTGTCGATTTACACCAGTCTGGCTCGCAAATTAGCCGTCGTAAATTGTTGATTCTCAAAGCACGATGCTCCACTCAATGACCAGGATTTGATTTATACCAGTCTGGCTCGCTGGCCTTAGTGCCTAATACGAGCTCTCGTGCCCTAAACGACCCCAAGCACGCTTCTCGTGAGCTCGATTTTCACCGAGTCTAGTTCTCAACTATCACTCCATTATTTTCGGCATCAGAAGCCTTACTCGACTCCTCGCATGCAGTCCTGCCTTACGCACTTTGGCAAGCTTGGCTTGAACCTCCGAGTAAATTCGGCGGCCCCTAGAGCCGCTACTTTCGGCCTCAATGTTCTTAACGACCAGGACTCGATTTTCACCAGCCTGGCTCACTGGCTATCACGTCATCACTTCCGGCCTCAGAGCCCTTACTCGACTCCTCTTACACAGTCCTGCCTTACGCTCCTTGGCGAGCTCGGCTTGAACCACCCGAGTAAAGTCCTCGGCCTCCAAAGCTACTACTTCCGACCTCAGCACCATTAATGACCAAGACTCGGTTTTCACCAACTTGGCTTGCTGGCTATCACGTCATCACTTCTGGACTCAAAGCCCTGACTTGACTCCTCGTGTGCGGTCCTGCCTTACACTCCTTGGAGAGCTCGGCTTGAACCCCCAAGTAAAGTCCTTGGCCCTAAAACTGCTACTTTCGGCCTCAACGCCCTTAACGATCAGGACTCGATTTTCACCAACCTGGCTCGCTGGCTATCACGCCATCACTTCCGGCCTCAGAGCCCTTACTCGACTCCTCACGTGCAGTCCTGCCTTACTCTCCTTGGCAAGCTCTGCTTGAACCCTCGAGTAAAGTCCTCGACCCCCAGACCCGCTACTTCTGGCCTCAACGCCCTTAACGACCATGATTTGGTTTTCACTAGCGTGGCTCGCTGGCTATCATGCCATCACTTCCGGCCTTAGAGGCCTAACTTGACTCCTCGTGCGCGGTCCTACCTTACGCTCCTTGACGAGCTTGGCTTTAACCCCCGAGTAAAGTCCTTGGCCCCTAGAGCCACTATTTTCGGCCTCAGTGTCCTTAAAGACCAGGACTCAGTTTTCACCTGCTTGGCTCGCTGGTTATTATGCCATCACTTCTGACCTCAGAGCCCTTACTCAACTCCTCGCGCGTGATCCTGCCGTACGCTCATCGACAAGCTCGACTTGAACCACCGTGTAAAGTCCTCGGCCCCTAGAGCCACTACTTTCGGCATCAACGCCCTTAAAGACCAAGACTCAGTTTTCACTAGCCTGACTCATTGGCTATCACGCCATCACTTTCGGCCTCAAAGCCCTAACTTGACTCATCACACGCGATCCTGCCTTATTCTCCTTGGCGAGCTCAGCTTAAACCCCCCAAGTAAAGTCTTCGACCCCCAGAGTTAGGGATGGCAATTTTATCCGTATTCGCTAACTAAAAACTGCATCTGCATCGTATCCGATCCATATCTGCAAGTAAAAATGGATATGGATATGGATATGGATATGGATACGGATTTAGAAAATTTATATCTGCGCGGATATGGTGCGGATACGGATATGACTGTGGATCCGCACCCACTATCTGTATCTTTGAATTACTATTTTATCTATATAAGTTATTAATATATATAAGGGCTTTATGATAATTTCATGTCAAGATGAATTTTGAAGTATATTAATTTTTGGATCAATGGATTGATAATTTATTAATTTATTAATGAAATATATTATTTTTAATTTTTTTAAATTAAAAATGGTGCAGATACGGATGCAGTGCGGATATCCGCATTTGAAGCTGTGCGAATATGGATATCCATATTCATATCTGTGGCGGATACGGATATGCGGATATGGAATGCGGTGCAAATACGAATAATCCAGTATCCGCATCGTATCTGATCTGTTGCCAGCCCTACCCAGAGTCGCTGCTTCTGGCCTCAACGCTCTTAACGATCAGGATTCAATTTTCACCAGCCTAGCTCGTTGGCTTTCACACAATTACTCCCAACAATAGAGCCCTTATACAACTCCCCGCGCACAGTCCCGCCTTACGCTCCTCAGCGAACTCGATTAGGATCCTTGGATGCAATACTCGGCCCTGGAGCCACTATTTCTAAATTCATTATTCACACGCAATCAGCTTAGCTGGACCCCAGAGCCCGTCATCACTGCTTAACCCCCGAAATAACTTTAGAGTTGTTTCAGAAGGTTCAACCTCAAACAAAGATTCCAGAAGTTAGACAAAGACTTTCCTTCATAAGGAACCAAGCATTATCAACGAAAAAATAGGCCACTGAATCAACAAGAGCATATTGCAAAAGAAATAAGCCTTGGTAGACACGGTAGGAGCATCCCTCCCCAGAGCAATATCACCTCGCGGAGAAAATGAGCACTGACCCGGAGTCGCGGTCGAAGGTTCTCCTCCAAGGGACCAAGACAAGTCCTCCTCAGCTTCAGAATTTACAAGAGCACCATCTTTGACTTCCTTGAAGAAGTCCATCCCAATAAGGTCAACGCTAGGAGCAAGGAACTTAGAATGTTCTGCTGCCCTTTTGAAACCCTCTATATACGTTGCAAGAGCACGATCTTGAAGGCATCTCGCCTCGTCCTCAAGGGTTTGCCTTGCTAAGTTGTACCTCCCAACTTCAGCCTTGGCTTCCTCAACCTCAGTCTTCAAACGGGAACCCTCCTCCACCGCCGCGACATGATCGAGGTAGAGCATCTCCAATTCCGCCCTAGACTTGCTTTCCACCTCTGCTATCCGGGCAGTAGACTCGAAAACAACCACATTCAGGTGTGCGACTTCATCAACCTTCACCACCAAGACCCTTTCCATTTCAACCATCTTGAACCTCAGTGCCTCGAGCTCTCGAGACCACGCCTCAGAATTTCTCGACGTAGACTCCCTCAACCAACTTGCCCATCAAAAGTTGGACGTGTTTGATTGATTACTTGAATAGATGCATAAGACCGAAACATACTGTTGAACTCCCACTGACGCACCAGCTGCCACCGCCATTCCCGTCAATGCAGACTCATCCCCCCACGAATGAGTAACCGCTAGAGGAAGCAAATTTCCCTCGGAACACCTATCTCTCTTCCGACATCTCATTGGTGAGCCAAGAAAGACTGGATAATATGAAGAGGCCGATGATCCGACCGCCTCCACCCTAGTTCTAGAGACTCCTGGATTCCGAGGCTGCGAAGCCCTCATATGCCTTAGTAAGCTATCTACTAATGGGTCTTTCTCTCTCCTACCCGAAGCGCTCTCCCACATTTCTGACAAACGAGTGTGCATGCTTGGCACCTTCAACAATGAAGACATCTCACCTGCACGACAGAAACATTCTGAACAATTCATCTCGAAAAATTGAGGAAGAGTACCTGATAGTCACGGTACTACTAAATGGATTGTGAAGAAGCCAAACCTAAAACCAACATCAACTATACATAAATGAAAAGCAAAACACCAAGAAGGCTTACCTAGCAACGGAGGAGGAAAGAAACTAACCAGAACAACACCAACAAGGACCTGCCAAGGACGAATGCTAAAGAAAGTGAAAGAAAGGCTCGAAACAAGAAGGGAAAGAGTAACCTTATAGGCTCAAGAGTGACAACCCCTCTATCCAACGACCAACAGCGAAAATGTGATTAAATCCCAACTGACCAACTCACTGATCAACGGTTCTCTAGAAATCCCTATGACACGATCGAACATTTTTTCCGCCATGATGCCTCCCCAAAAACGAGGAGGCATATGCCAGTCAGCAATTGTCATGTAAGATGAGAAGATCTTCATTATCAAACTGACATGCCAGACCCAAAAGCCGAGAGGACACGAGAACAACACATCAAAAATATACCGATTTGACTTACCTCGAGGCGACGCAAAAGTTGCTACATGCCATTCAAAGATGAGTCGTTGACCCTAGCTCGGCCTCTACGACCACTTGCATTGACATGACCTTCAGGGTCACTTTCTCCAGCTTGGCTGTTACAACCATCCACTTCAGCTTGGCCTCCACAGCCACCTTTTCCAGCTTAGCTCCGTGACTGCCTACCCCAGTTTGACCTTCACGATCACTCATATCAGCTCCGCCTCCGCAGCCGTCCACTCCCACGTGACCTTTAGGGTCACTTGTTTCAGTTTGACCTCCACTGCCACCTTTTCTAGCTCGGCTCCGAGATCGCCTACCGCAATTCGGCCTTCAAGGTCACTCACATCAGCTCGACCTCTGCAGTCGTCCACTCCGATGCGACCTTCAGGGTCACCTATTTTAGATTGGCCTCCACGACCACCTTTTCTAGCTTGATTCCGCAATCGCCTACTCCAAGTCGTCCTTCACGATCACTCATATCAGCTCTGCCTCCATAACCAATCACTCCGACACGACCTTCGAGGTCACCTACTTCAACCCAGCCTTTATATTGGTTGAACACAACATAGCAAATATCTCCAGAAGTTCCCCAAAATACAAATAAACCAAAGAAAAGTTAAAACCCATTTAAAGCTCGATATATAGTCCTCTACACTCCGACCGAGCTCGGGGGCTGTGTAGTGGACTAGAACTATTGGGCCCGACCGGATTAAATCCAATAGTGCCCCATAACTTGCATCGAGCTAGACTAGATGACTTCGCTTGGGGGCTCCACCCAACCACGCTCCTGGACTAGATTCGAGCCAGACCACATCATTCCTTATCACGAGGAATACGTCATTACAAGCCCGCCATCTCTGGGTTTAGCTCGAACCATTTTGAGCAACATCCCCACGAGATTATCGAGCGATGCCATCGCCTCCACCTGTAATAAATACAAACACGGGCCCAATTTCATTACCTCCACCTTAGAATCCCACTGATTTGAGCGTTAGAGTATCTTTTGCAAGTTCCCCCTCCCAACGTTAAACCCGACCGAGAGAGACACTGAACCAGACTGAATTACTCCGATCCTTAAGCAGGAACAATGATCAATATGCACGTAAAATTCGTTGAAAAATCACGGAAATTCAAGTGTCGATGTCTTCGGAGGCGATCAAGTCAAAAATTAGATTTAGGCTTAGATGTTGATGTAAAAAGCTTCTAATGCATCAAAACACCCATTTTAATGTATTTATTCAAAGCCAAACTCCAATTGAAACTCACAAGACTCAAGTAAAAAATTAGCAAAAATCAGAAAATTCAAGTTATCGACCGAAATATCCAATGGATCCATTTTGATACTAAAATTCCCCTAAGTTTTTTTAATAAAAAATACTCTTTATGTATGAAATTGGGGAAAAAATGATCATATAGGTAAACGACATTAATGGAGGCATAATGGGCCTGACGTGGCTGATGATTGAAACTAATGACGTGGACAAGTGGCGCGCATTCAGACCAAGATGTTTTCTCACGAATACTAAAATTATACTAATGTTTTCTCACGGGTACTAAAATGCCCCTAACGTTTTTTCACGGGTACTAAAATTCTCCTAATGTTTATTATGGAGCTAAAATACTCGTGAGATTATTGAAAATGGTACAAAAATGATACCCAAGCTAACTTTTATTAAGTGAGACTTAACGAAGATGTCGAGATGCTAACTAAGATGTTGACTTTACATATGACACACATGCAGAGAGCAACTTGCCACACAAACGAACATAAGATGCAACGTAGGGGGAGCAAAAAAAATAAAAAATTTGGTTAATCGAAAAACCGGTCCGAAACAGAACCAATTTTTTTGGTTAACCAATAAGTTGGTTTCGATTTCAATTTTTTATTTTCTAAATTTTTTATTTTCAATTTTGGTTTCAATTTTTTTAATGGAGGGATAACGACGTTAATAGAGGGATTGTGAAGCTGACCGAAACTGAAATCGAAACTGAATATCGAAAATTTAGAAAATAAAAATCAAAGCCGAAACCGCCGGATCGGTTCAATTGCGGATCGATTTTTTGGTTAACCGAATTTTTGATTTTTTTGCTCACCCCTAGGTTGCATCTTACGCGCGCTTACGTGGCAAGTTGCTCTTTGCACGTGCATCACGTATAAAGTCAACATCATAGTCATTATCTAAGACATCTTCGTTAATCTCATTTAACAGAAGTTAGCCTAAGTGTCATTTTTGTATCATTTTTAATAAGGATAAGGGACATATTTTCTCCTAAAGTATTCAAAAAGATACAAATTTGTCCTTAAACTTTTTTTTTTCAAAAATGCCCTCGCCGACCAAATTTTGGGCAAAAAATGCTACTGCTTATAACAGTTTGATAAGTCAGCAAACGGTTGCTTATGTGGCAAGGATAAGGGTTATATTTGCCCCTAAAGTATTCGAACAAGTACAATTTTGCCCTTAAATTTTTTATTTTTTGAAAAATGCCATCGTCGTCCAATTTTTGGCCCAAAAATCCCTTGCGCCCCTGAGGGATGAGGTATAAATACTAAAACCCTAATCGTCAAAAGATCAAAGTGCCCCTTAACTTAAGTTGAGTCTAAAACAAGCCACAACTCAACCAATACAAGTCTGATTCGAGTTCTGCTCGAACCTTCGGATTCATCTCGAACCAAGCAACTTGTCTAAGGACTAATCAAACTTAGATGAATTAATATCCTCCCGCGCAAAGACTAATCTTTAATTCAAGTCCTCCGGCGTTTCATCCGGTCCATCATAACGCG
This sequence comes from Canna indica, assembly GCA_034359265.1. Lineage (NCBI taxonomy): Eukaryota > Viridiplantae > Streptophyta > Magnoliopsida > Zingiberales > Cannaceae > Canna > Canna indica. Next base: position 39,243,782 of record CP136891.1, read on the forward strand.
CGAATAAATTATCCCGCTGAAATGATTAAATAAGCATTTTAAAAATTTTCGGATATTACAAAAAAGTTATGGGATGCGGTTTTGCAGCACCCCTTAAACGACTAGTTTTTCTAACCGGTTGGGCTATCTTATTTTTCCTATCTTTTCAGCTCGTTCAATTTGACGCGTGTTTTAATGGCTTGTAACTAAAAGCTAGGATATATACGAACTCTATATGTCGCCCCTAATTAATTTAGATTGTGAATATATTGGGTATTACATGTTGGTAGCTTAAAATCCAATGTGACTTGATGAAGTGACTTATTTTATTTGCCACGTAAGCAATTATTACTGACTTGTCAAACCGTTACAAGCAGTTGTATTTTTGGCCCAAAATTTAGACAGCGAGGATATTTTTCAAAAAATAAAAAGTTTAAGGGTAAATTTGTACCTTTTTGAATACTTTAGGGATAAATATGACCCCAAATTTGGACGACAAGGTTATTTTTCAAAAAAAAAAGTTTAAGAACAAATTTGTACATTTTTGAATACTTTAGGGACAAATATGACAAATATGACAAATTTATCACGTAAGCAACTGTTTGTTGACTTGTCAAACTATTACATGTAGTGGCATTTTTGACCCAAAATTTAGACGACAATGACATTTTTGAAAAAAAAGAAAGTTTAAGGACAAATTTATATATTTTCGAATATTTTAGGGGCAAATATGACTTTTATCCTTTTTCAATAACCTTTAGAGGTATTTTAGCTACAAAACAAACGTTAGGAGCATTACATGTGATAAAATATTAGGGGCATTTTAGTACCCGCGAGAAAATATTAGGGGCATTTTAGTACTCGTGAGAAAATATCTTGGTCTGCATGCGCGCCATATGTCCACGTCATCAGTCTCAATTATCAGCCACGTTAGCTCTATATTTTCGATCCAAAAAAATCATAGTAAATTTTTAGTACATGTGAGAAAATATTTTAGTACTTTTGCCCTAAAGAAATTAATGACAGTAACTTGTCCTATTATATTCTAAGCATAGGTGGCTTACTTAGACTCCTAGGTTTTTTTGTTTATTTCAAAGTTAGAAAATTCATTATAAGAATGAGAATCAATTGTACAATCAAGTACGTAACTTACGGAGGATCGAACTCTAGACTTCTAAGAAACATCCATGATGTTATTGTGCTACTCACAGTTAGTCTTAGACTCCTGACTTTACAATGTCTTCATAATGGTGATGATATTGGACATGGCTAGTATAGGCCCATGGGTTTTCGCCGTTAGTAATCCACTGGCCCGCATATTGCAATTCCTAGATCGTTCCAGAATCCAGACGCTCACTCCACTCTTCTTTTCTCTTCTATTGTAAGCTTGAATTCAAAGAGAAAGGAAAAGAGCTCGTCGCATTCTCCAGCTAGGGTTTAAACTTTCCTCTTCTCTTCCGCTCCCACTTATCGCTCATTTATGGCCGCCGTTGCTGCTGCCGTACCGCGTGCTTCATCGTCGAAGACGGAGAGCTACGTAGACACGAAGCGGCGCGATGACGTGCGGCAGATCAACATCCTCGCCGCCCGCGCCGTCGCGGACGCCGTCCGCACCAGCCTCGGCCCCAAGGGCATGGACAAGATGATTGCCTCCGCCAATGGCGAGGTTATCATCACCAATGACGGCGCCACCATCCTCAACAAGATGGAAGTCCTCCAGCCCGCCGCCAAGATGCTCGTAGACCTATCCCGCTCCCAGGATGCCGCTGCCGGCGACGGCACTACCACCGTCGTCGTCCTCGCCGGTTCACTTCTCCGCCGCTCCCTTTCCCTCCTCTCCGCCGGTGTCCACCCGACCGCCGTATCTGATGCCCTCCATCGTCTCTCCCTCCGCGCTGTCGACATCCTCCACGGAATGGCCATCCCGCTCGACCTCTCCGACCGTGACGCCCTCGTCAAGTCCGCCGCTACCTCCCTCAACAGCAAGGTTGTCAGCCAGTACTCCTCCCTCCTCGCTCCCCTGGCCGTCGACAGCGTCCTCTCTGTTGTCGATCCTGCCCAAGCGGACCTTGTTGATCTCCGTGATGTCAAGATCGTGAAGAAGCTCGGTGGTACCGTTGATGACACAGAGCTCGTGAAAGGTCTTGTCTTTTACAAGAAGGTTAGCCATTCTGCTGGAGGCCCCACTAGAGTCGAGAACGCCAAGATCGCAGTCATCCAGTTCCAGATCTCACCGCCGAAGACGGACATCGAGCAGAGCATTGTGGTCTCTGACTATACCCAGATGGATCGGATCCTCAGAGAGGAGCGAAATTATATTTTAGGCATGGTTAAGAAGATAAAAGCCACCGGCTGCAATGTGCTCCTCATTCAAAAAAGTATTCTGAGGGATGCTGTCACCGATCTCTCTCTACATTATTTGTCGAAGGCGAAGATACTGGTGATCAAGGATGTTGAAAGAGATGAGATTGAGTTCATCACGAAGACATTGAACTGCTTGCCAATCGCCAATATTGAACACTTCCGAGACGAGAAGCTGGGGTTTGCTAATTGTGTGGAGGAGGTCTCCGTCGGGGATGGGAAGATTGTGAAGATCACTGGGATCAAGGACATGGGCAGGACAACGACTGTGCTTGTCAGAGGATCAAACCAGTTGGTTATTGATGAGGCAGAGCGTAGTCTACATGATGCACTATGTGTTGTCAGGTCAACCCATAACTACCTTTTTTCTTGACGTTCCTTTACTCAAGCATTGTGAATTTGTTTATATGTTTTGGCGACTCCATTCCCTCTCATCTTTGTTGCAGTGCTGGTAAAGATTTTATCAATGACATTACATAATTGCTACTGCTTATAGGTGTATTTCTCAGGGTATATTCTGCTTGGGATGCTATGGTTGTGTAAAATGACTGAACTAGTATTTATTCTTGATCAGAATAAATGATGGTCAGTTTTAATGATTAGTGGTAGTAGGTTGAATTGATAGGATCATAGGACCGTTATGTTTGAAATGTTTAGAGGATTTTAAGAATTCATAATAGGAAAGTTACGAGGATGTTAGTGATTGTGAAGTTGTGGAAGTGCCACCAAGTCAGCGATGGCATTTTCATTTGATTTATCTTAGATATTATAAAAAGGTTGATATACCACTTTATGAATATGCATTGTGACTGTTACATGCTTTGTGGAGTTAGGCTGGATAACATGGTAGTGATTGGCCACTACTGTGAGGTTTGGATATTCGATATTATAGATGTATTCTCCCTTCCCCACATTTTTGCGAACTCATTCCACAAAATCCTGTTCTGGCCATGGGTTCATATTAAAATCGGACTCGTAATTATTGCAGTACAAGAACAACTTTTAATAAAATACTTTCCTAGGAATACTTGGTACTACAACTATACCATGCAGTGTATAGTCTGACAAATAGTCAAAACTGGTTAAGACCTTGATTTCGATAACCATGTCTCTGGAGAGCTTTGTCGTCACTTTTTGTACCCAACTTTCCTTGATATGCATTTCCCTCTAGGCTAGTAGTAGGGTGACCTAGTGCACGAAGCAATCCCACTTTTATGGGCTTTGGGGAGTCATTTCCCTCTTGGTAATGGAGGTCGTAAGTGGGGTAACTTTACCATTACACCAAAGCCACCCTCTCATATCCGTCTAGGCTAATTGACATAATTTATTTCTGGATATGAGGGCCTCTTTTCAACTGTTTTGGCTATTTGATTAGTTTATCTACCCATATTCTTTTATTGATTTATATAATTAGTAGAAGAAAGTTTTTCTAAAATTCATGTATTGAGCTATTTATTTATATACTAAATTAATTGAAGAAAGAACTTGAAAGCAAATGATTGTTGGATTAAAATAGAAAAGGTTGCATGCAATTAGTGTTCATTCACCTGTTACAAATATGAGAAATGCATTAGATGAACAAGGATTTAAGGTTATTTTCTAAGATAAACGTCGATGAATCTGCAAATTAGTCTATTCATGGTTGATTGCTTGTACTAAATGCCTTAGATCCAAATTGAGCTATAACTGTTAAGTTAAAGCTATGAAGTTGAATATCTAAGATTCTTGTTTGATGTATCTAAAATTCAAACACTAAATATTTATATCGAGAACTATATATTTATATAGAGAATACAACAAGAAAATCTTCGTGTCGCAGCAGAATAGTAGTAATCTTTGTAGAGGTTAGTGGTAAGATAAACATACCTCTCATGGTTGATTAATGCAAAAGAAATGAGAAAAGTAAAGTCTATGTAGGGTCAGAGGATTTTGCTAGGGTATCTCATTTTTGTGTGACTTGCAATATCTTCTTCTGAATATTTATCTATATTATTTATTTAGTATTTTTGAAAAGGAGGGGAGGTGTGTAACTACTACATTTTAGGGTTTCCAACTATGTAATGGATAAATATTCTGGAAAACATGAACATATATTATATCATTGTTTGTTTTGGAGGTGTAGCACTTGGTATGATTTGAAAATAGTACAAAAATCATAATACCCTTATCAAACAAATAACATCATTGAAAAATTTATTACAAAACGGAAGTTACATAGTAATTAATAACAAAAATTGCAAATAGTGCATATAAAACTTTTCTCCCTTCCCAGGTATGGAATAAACTCTTCTAGTAAGTATTATTTTTGTATTTTCTCCCTTCCCATCTTATTTAACAAGCACAAGTTCTGACATATGAAACAAAGTTTTGTGGGATTCTTGTATTGACTTCAATTTACATGTTTTTTCAGGTGCTTAGTGAATAAGAGATTTCTGATCGCCGGCGGGGGTGCACCAGAAATTGAGATGTCAAGGCAACTTGGAACTTGGGCAAAGGAACTTCAAGGAATGGAAAGCTACTGCATAAAGGAGCTTGCAGATGCCCTCGAGGTCATTCCCTACACTCTATCAGAGAATGCAGGGCTAAATCCAATAACTATTGTTACAGAGCTTAGGAATTGGCATGCCCAAGGTGAGATCAATGCTGGGATCAATGTGAGAAAGGGACAAATCACAAACATCTTGGAGGAGAATGTTATGCAGCCATTGTTAGTTAGCACTAGTGCAATTACACTAGCCACTGAGTGTGTGAGGATGATTTTGAAGATTGATGACATTATCACTGTGAGGTAGACTTGGATCTTTACATGATTTTGTCTCTTTAGATGCTTTACTGCTCTGCCAACACGGCAATGTAGAGCAATTTTGGTTTGGTTTGAGTTTGACATTTTATTAACCACCAATCTGGGGTTATTTCCACGCTGGTCTTTTTTTTTCTAGTAGAATATCATTGGTCTTTCTTGGCTTTGTTAGCCTTCGTACCAACTCAATACTGGTGCATGCTTTTGTAATGCTTGCTATGATTTCTTGTTGAACTAGTGACACTTTGGGACAATTAGATAGCATGTTGCAGCAAGTTCTTTGTGATGTCTTTTTTATGAGAAAATTCCATGCATTGATGAATATGAAAAGGGTTGGAATACTAGTGTTGGAATTGTATGTTAAAAGGGTTGTATGTTTTTCCTTTTTATGATAATGATAACGGCCCAAGTCGGAGATTTCATTGGGTTTGGAACAGGGGAAGGTGGGGAAAGGCGACAATTACCTCGAAGGAATTTGGAGAAGAAGTCCAAAGGACTCGGCCAAACCCTTTACATCGAATAAGGAAAAGGTCAAAGCATTATCATATACAACATTTACTTCTGTGTACGGTGGAGAAAATTCTATTGTTTCTCTTATTTTAAACAAACTAAGACGAAACAATGGCAATGGTTGTTTTCCTGCTCGCAATAGGGAGGAGGTCCCAGCCAGATTGGTTCTAGAGGTTGATCATCATGCAAAAATTTCAGTTGCCCGTTCTGTGAAGGAGGCTATTCCAACCTGCTAAAGTTGCATCCAAAAGATTGTGAAGACAGGCTATTCCAACCTGCTAAAGTTGCATCCAAAAGATTATTTCTGTCTTCACCTTAGTGGACGAAAAAAAAGCATACGTTATGAACTTCGCATCGATGCCATTGCATGAGGTTGTCTTTTTTCATGTCATTGACAAACGTCAACAAGTTATTATTATTATTATTATCATCATCATCATCATCATTATTATTATAATATGTATCAACTAATCAACCGCTTGGAGATTCAAGCTAGTGTGCTGCTTTATTATAATGATGAGGAATAGATAAGTTAGATAAATTTATTTGCTTGATTTTAGTAAAAATGAAAACTTAGTTCGAAAACTTAATTTCAGTATCTAGTTTTCATTTTTTATAAATGCGTTTGATTTTTGCATAATCATACAACATGTTTAATATAGCTTATACATCAAAGACGAAAGTGCAATGCATAATCTTTTCAAATATATCATTTTGTAAAGAACAAAATGTGCAATTCATGACATTTGCATTTAAATTCAACAAATCAAATAGTTCATGGGTCCATGCATTCATGTCAATCTTAGGATCAACATATTGGATTTTTAACATATTAAAAATCGCTAATCCTTGAGTCTTTAAAAATGTGTACATCATGTGTGTCTAAAAATCAAAGTTTAAGTTGTCAAACCTAGAAGGTATAGAAGCTAAACTCTCTAATATCATTCTTGGATCGAAGTTCAATGTAGATAAGTTGGTGAAATCTCAATCTACGAAGCTGCTATGATACCAAATGTTGAAAGGAAATGACACACTAGCGGGGTGAATAGTATCGTACCATTTAATTAGGCCTAAATCCAATTTTACCATTTCTTGAAATATTAGGCTGATTACTAGTTTAATTAACTAACTGCATAAATAAATAATAATCAAGCGAGCACAACACACAAAATAAACAATATTAACACAAGTATTTATAGTGGTTAAACTTACATCCACTATCTAAGCACCCCACTTTGGATTTAAACCAAATTCACTAAATATTTAAGGTTCCTACAAGAGGATTTAGACTGGAAGCTCAACACCTTCTTGTTGGCCTAAGGTTTTCAACCTTAGTATTAATCTCGATTTTGATGATAACAAATATGGAACTAATGTTTGAGCAAAAAATATTTTTAGATTTCATATCGGTTTGCACGCGACATCTGCGATCGAAAAAATTGGAGAAACGACAATGACGCTCGTCAACGCTCGGATTTCGTCAAGAAGATAGAGTTTAGTTTAGGGTGTCTAGTATACTTGTATAATCCTCTATTTGATGCATAAGAACCAAAAAATCGAAACCCGAACTCCGAAAATTGGGAAACTAGCATTTGTATAAAACTGTCTTTTGCGACCATTATGTGATCGATCATCTGCGACCAACTGCTGCAAATCTGTGATCGATCATCTACGAACAATCTGCTACCAATCTGTGATAGGCGGAGAGCCAACGACTCTTTTTCGAGCTCTTGGGTGCATTGACCTGAAGTTGGTCTATTGGCTCCTTGTATAATGTTGTCCACTGCCTTCCTTTACCCTCATTGATCACTCTTATCATCCTTGAGTCATCTTTGATCATTCTTAAGCTTTCTTTGAGACATTTTTCATCAAACCCAAGCCTTGAGATTGAAATGTTATTTGAGCCTTAGATTCATTGTTTCACCATCAAAGGCATCAAGAGAAAGCTAGACAACTTTGGTTGGAGCTAAGTATCTTATTGTTTGATTTATTGCTCAATTATTGTTATATTTTTGTTGTATTTTCATAGTGTATCAAGTGTGTTGGACTGGATTAGAACTATTGGGCTCGGTTAGATTACACCCAGCAGCACCTCATAACCCAACTCGAGCCAAACCAGACGGCTCCGTGGGGGGGCTTCACCCCGGTCATATTCCTAAACTTGACTCGAGCCAAACTAGACGGCTCTGCTAGGGGGCTCCACCCGGTTATACAAGGACATCCACGTCCTTCCTTATCACAAGGGATACACCATTATGAACCCCCCATCTTCGTGATCAACCTCAATCCATTCTGAGCAATATTCATGTGAGATTGCCGGGTGGCGCCATCACCTTCACCTACAATAAATATAGACACGACATGTCTCAGGTACCTTAAGTTCCATTTTCTATTACCTTCACCTTAGAGCCCCACTAACTTGAGTGCCAGAGTGTCTTTTATATGTTCTCGTCGCCGGAGTTGCACTTGACCAAGAGAGACACCGAGCCGGACCGAAATACTCCGATCCTCAGGCAAGAACATTTCACGCCCACCGTGGGGCCAAGTAAAACTTACATCCCCCATAATGGTTGGAACCTAGAACCAAGTGACTGCCGCCTCACGCTAACGACAACGACCCAACGTCGATAATCATCCAGAACCTAGTGACACTGAAATAGTGAGGAGCGACACTCTGGTACCAACCCAGCCTCCCTAGAAGAACCCTAGCGTCGAATAAACGACTTGGAAATAGAGAACCAACAGTTAGTAGCCTAGGTCGAGATGCTGACACAGTCCCAGGGATAACTCTTGGTTGACCATGAGCATTGCCGCTTATAACAGGAAGAAAGCAACCAATCAGGAAGAAGGAGGCCAGTCTCCGTCGTCCGAGATGAAATCTCCATCACCCCCTATTAGGAAAAGGAAGGACTCCAAAGCTAGGGAGGCCGCGACTGCCCCCCTATTGACGCGGGACCTTTCGCCGAGCACATCATGGCAGCAAGCCTTCGAAGAGCAAGCTGCCTACCACTATGACGCCCTAAGATGGTATGGACGATCCTATAATACACCCGATGACGTTCAAGACCATTGTGAGTGAAATATGCAACACTAGAGGGCGGTTGAATAGTGTATTATCTAAAACTTTAGCCTAATTCCAATTTTAATTATTTCTTAATTACTTAGGCAATTCTTAATTCAAAGACTAATACAGAAGCAATTAAACCCAAACAAGATGACAATACTAACACAATTATTTATAGTGGTACGACCCCAATGCCTACTCCACTACCTAAGCACCCCACTTAGGATTTTTAAACTTAACTTTACTAGATTATATCATTTCCCTTACAATGAGGACCTTTTACCTGAAGAGTCTATGCTCTCACACAGAAGACACTTCCACACTCGGAAGTCTCCGCCTTCCTACCAAGAGCACTCTTCCACCTAAACCCTAAGGGACAACAATCACTAATCCTAGTAAACTAAGTTACACCAGTGGATTTACGCCTCAAACACAAAGGCTACCACCTAATCAAACAAACCTAGCAAACTAGGTTTACACACTTGATATACAATGAAAATAACAACAAAATATAATAACAAATGGAGCACAAAAACAAACAATAATACTTAGCTCCAATAAGAATCACCTAGCTCCTCTTGATGCCTTGATAAGATGAAACTTTAAGGGTTCAAAGGCAAGATCAAGAATGAAGGTTCAAAGCTAGGTATTTGCAAAGAATGGCTTAATGACAGCTTAGATGGTTCAAGAGATGTCTCAATAGGTTCAACAACTACATAGGAAGGCTTAGAAGGCCTTTAAACAGGTTGAATAATGAATGGGGCTCGGGTACCATCGAACTCAACGACTTGAAATCGAACCATTGCGACAGCCGATTGATCGGTCGGTCGATCGAACCATCGACCGATGGTCGACCAAATGACTACTGGATATTTCTAGCAGCCTTCAATCGATGTCCGATTGACCCTTCGATCGATTGAATCATGGGCCGAACTAGCGACTGAAGCTGCTCTGAATGTAGTTTCAGTCGGGTTCTTTCTTCGATTCAGGTTTCGAATTTTGGGTTTGGTTCTTTAGGGGTCTTTGCATCAAAATGAGGATTAATACAAGAAGTCTAGACACTCTAAACCTAAGCTTTATCTTCCCGACGAATCTGAGCGCATCGACTAACGTTCTTTCGATTTTTCAATTTCTCTAATATTTCCAATCGAGGACGTCGTGCGCTAACCGACCTGGAACGTGAAAATATTTTTTCACGAAAATATTAGTTCCATGTTTGTTATCATCTAAATCGAGATTAAGTCTAATGTTGAAAACCTTAGGCCAACAATATCTCCTTTTTTGATGATAACAAACATCCTTAAGAAAATATATCATTTAAGCATAAAAGGATATCAATCATGGGATTTCTCCCCCTATCAACATGCATATCTAGATAACATTACTCCCCTAGTCTATATGCATGTATTTCCTATATTTTCTCCCCATTACCTATATTTTTCTTCTCATTTTGACATCAATAAAAAAGGACATGAAAAGTCAACTATGGTCAAAGTTGAGACTTTAAAACTAATTTTCATGAAAATGAAGTCGACCAACCCAAGGGACGAAAACAACATATCCATTATGAGACAAATTAATACATGATATCAAAGAATTCTAAGTCTAGTATTCATGCATTAAGTTCAAGTAATGACATTTTCATGTATCGATTAACATATATAAAAATCATTTCAGAAATGATTTTTCACAAGTCAAAATGAGAATGATACAAAAAACATGATTCTAACATCACACTTGAAGGCTCATTCGAAGATTTCGACGAAAATCCAAAGTATCAAAAAATGAACACTTGCGAAGAACGATACTTTAAAGTTTCGAAATCTAACTTCAAAAATTTAAATCATATCACATTCATGCTCAAGATTTTTGAAATTTTTATGCCATAAACTAGATTTTTCAAAGAAGATGCAGATTCAAGAATAAACCAAAAATCAACTTTCTGCATTTTTCTAAAATTCACTGAGTTAGTGGCATTTTCGTAAATAATTGGAATTTTTCATGACATTTTTAGACTTTGTTCAAACTTTCAAAATGTCAAGATATGATCATGTAAAACATGTTTACCAAGTTTGAGATGAAAATAATGTCATTTAGTCAAAATTTTATCTTAGCATGATTCCATTAAAAAATAAGCATGTTATCATGAAATTGCTAATTATAAAATGTTATCTTTTACTCATGATTTTTCAAGTTTAAACACATGAACACCTAACATGATTAAATCTAAACATGTTTCTTAAATATGAATTGAAAATGAGACATCTAAATCACTTTGTTGACTTGGGTACCTCTTTAAACAGTTGAAACATCATGTTAAAAGATTTTTGAGTCAAATTGTTCATGGACATGAGGTGTAACAATTTGACAACGAAATATAATTTTGTAAATGATTTATAGCCCGGATACATTTATTTATTAGCATCCCTAGTAAGATTAAAAAACTTTTCAACTCCTTTTTGCTCACTTGTATTTCTTTGATCAAATTCCTCTCCGTATGGACCTCTAAATATATCATTTAGCATCCCCTGCATATTATCTCGGTCTTGCTCTTCTTCATCTTCATGATCATCATGGCGATTGGACGTGGTTAATTCTCTATGATGTATTCAAGTGTCATAACTTTGCTCGATGTCGTGTACAATAAGATGCTGCTCTACAACTTTTCGCTTATGCTTGTTGATGTTGTTGCATCTCGTACAGGGACAACGAATCTTAGCACTTAGTTCGACATACTTGTATGCAAAATCGAGAAAATTATTTACACCATTAAGATAATCCGTTGAGAATCTATCCGTGAGTTCCATCTATCCCTTATTCATCTAAAAAAAGAATCATATTTCAATTATATATATTGGTTTGTATATTACATATTTCAGTTTTCTAAGTGTTGTTCATCGGTAGCAAGTTTTGAACCTTGAGGACTTATAATACATGAATTTGGGAAGATCTTTATAGTTCTTAGGACAACATGAGGAGACTAAAACTTAGAATAGTTTTAAATGCATATAATTAATGCATATATAATTAGTGACTAGAGTGCTTTAAAGTTTTATCCACCTTTAGTTAATCAACTATGCAAAGATTAATGACTAGAGTGCTTTGCTTAAATACTTCAGTGCACAATCTTGTGGTTTCATCCCTTCCTCCCCATTTACTTCATTTCTCACTACAACTCAAAAGGACTCGATGGCCAATCTGTGCTCAGCTGATTCAGGTTGTAATTGTCTAATTAAACAACGTAAATATCCAGCAAGCATTATCAACAGCTGGGTATCTAATTGACCATTGAATTAATTGATAGAACTCTTCAAATTGGGTATCTAATTGACTATTATTCTACAATAAGCGAATGTTAAATACAACGTTTCATTTAGAAATCTCAGCCTAAGCTAGATAGCAAGAATTCATTTCAAAAAGCAACCTAGGTGATATCAAAATGAAGTAAAAAGATCTCAAAACATAAAATCTTTTGAAAAGTAGATCTCCAACCCTTCATATTGGTTGAAAACTAAAAAACCACAATTAGCCTAAGATTTAGAATCGCAAAGTCGCATAGGCTCTTTATAGACCACGAAGGTCTCCGACGATATCAGAAATCAAAAATTAAATTAAAATCATTTTCTAAATAATATCAAGAGTGGTGAAAGTCAACCAAAACAAGTATAGTATCATAGACTTCAATTAAAGTAGATAAATGTAAGTTAGAAGATGATACCAAGGTAGTTTTGATGCCAATAATACATAGGGCATTAAGATAGCTTGAATTTGCAATCAAGGAAGGATTCTTCATTCAATTGTACGGTCAACTTCAATATTTCACCATTCTTTATCCTTGTGTGGTAGTTTTTCCTATAAAAGAGCATGAAATTTTTGGTACCCAAATGCCTTTGAGTCCTTGGGGGTTAATGGGCTTAGGTACCCAAAGTGTCTTAACTACACTAGGGTTTATCTTTAAAGCACAATCATAAATTGCATGCCCATAATACCACAACAAAAACAATCACTATCAGAAAAAAATGGCCTTCTGCTATGACTATAGCCACTACAAAAAAATAAAAATTTATGGCAAAATTTTGAAGTGACCAACAATAATTGACCACAAAAGGTGTAATCTACAACGAAATTTGTGGCAAAATTATTTTTGTGGCTAAAAGTATAAGTTCGAACAATTTGCGATAATTTTTTTAATTTTGTCATTATGTTTGCCACTAATAATTGAGTCAACGTTCAAAATTTATAATTTTTTAAATCTATGACAACGGGTTTTGCCACTGATTCAAAATATTCTACTGTGGCAAGAGTTTGCGACAAATTTTTTGTCACAAGTTTGTCACGATATTATGTGGCAAGCGTTTGCGACAATTGCGACAACTTAGTATAATACCTTAATTTTTATGCTTTAATGATGTGTCTATACTCATGATTGAATTTGTATGATAAATCTTTGAAATCTCATTAGTAGGAAGAAATTTAGTACTTAGACAAATTTCATTAAATAAAAATTACTCTAGGTTAAAATTTGTCATTAGAGACTTCATTTTAACTCCAAACTCAATAAATATGTTTAGATACACACATGACATGATTCTAAGTGTTTAAAGTTGAAAATTCATGTGTAGATGAACAAATTGACTTAGACATTTTATTTTAAGTCTTGTTCCTGCTTGAGAGTCAGGGTCTTCTGGTTCGGTCTAGTGTATAGGGGACCTATAAAAGATATTCTGACGCCTAAGTTAGGGTGACTCTAAAATGGAGGTTATGGTAATTAGAACTAGGGTTACCTGGTGTGCCGTGTCTGTATATATTTCAGGTAGAGATGATCATGTTGCCCGATAATCTTGCTGGAATTGCTGCCCAAAATGGGTTGAGATCAATCCCGGAGATGTTAGGTTTATGATGGTATGTCCCTTGTGATAAGGGCGGATGTAGGAGTCCATGTTTGGACAAGTGGGTTCCCTGGATGGGGCCGCTTGGTTTAGCTTGAGTTTGGCTCAAGGGCGTTGCTTGGGTGGAGCCCTCTAGGCGGGGTCGTGCGATCTGATTCAGATGAAGGATGGGGTGCTGCTGGGTCTAGTCCGACTGGGCCCAATAGTCCTAGTCCAGTCCACAGCCCCCGAGCTCGGAGTTGGAAGACTGCGTGCCGAGCTCTTGAGTTGTGTGAGTCTTTTTCTTGATGTTTAGGCATCCTTTGGGGAGACCTCGAACGGGCTGGACAGGTCGCACTAGGTGACCAAGGAGAAGATGCCAGTCTGTTTGACTGCTAGAGCTGAGTTGAAAAGAATGATCAGGGAAGCCGAGGTAGATGAGGTCAGTCATGATGTCATGAATGGTTAGAGAAGAGCCAGGCTGCTATAAGTGGTTTGTGCACCACTTTCGGTAGGCAAGTGGTGACTCTTCGTGTTACTCCGGAGTACGTCAAATCAATATTTTTGCCTCGCTTAGTATGGCAGTTTCGCTTAGTGGAGATCTTCACCATGAATGGCGGTTGCTGATTGGTCTTTGCTTCCTCATTTATTTGGGAGTCATCATGGTGGAAAAAAGCCAAAAAGGTGTTCGTTCGTGCGACGGAGGGAGTCTCTAGGGGGCCGCTGATCGTTGAGCTGGTTAGTGCAGATCCAATCTTTCTCTTTGTCATGGACCGTTCGATGAGTAAGTGGGGTCTATAAAAGGGGTTTTTCTTTCCCCACCCGTGAGTTTTCCTGCGCTTCCTTGGCCTTTTCCCCTGGCAAGCTAGTTCCTTCATGCGCTCGCCGACTTTCACCGGTAAGCTTTCTCAACCTCAACCTCTAGTGTTTGCCGTTGACTTTGGGTTCATTGTCTTTTTCCATGGGTTGTTCAGCCCTTCTTTGTCGTTCAGGTATGTGTACCCTATTTTTGATTGTCCCACGTATGCGCTAACATTTGGCAGAGATGCGGGAGAGGCCCGATGATAAGGGAAAGAAGCCATTGGTGGACGAGTTATTGAGGCATATGAGGGTCTCATAGTCTCAGAAGCCAGAAACTTCGAGAGTGAGGGTGGATGCATGCTGTCGGCTCGTCAGCCTCTTCTGATTCTCCAGTCTTGCTTGGTTCATTGGCAAGGCATTGAAAGACGACTCGGTATTCCAGAGAGGACCTTCTTGTTGAGTTGAATGTCCATCCTCAGGGGAATGAATACCTACTCCCGGAGGCAGAAGTGGCTGTCAGCACATCGACGGGGGCTCATCAGCCTGGTTCGCTGCCATGTTTTTATTCCAGGGGCCAATTGGTCTTCCTGGACGGGTTTAACACATGGAGGCCCGTCCAGCTTTCGCTAGGCAAGCTGCAGGAGGTCTCGCGGAGAGAGCATGAAGAACTCGCGGCCTACAGGCTTAAGATGATAGAGATGGAGAGGGTCTTGGAGGAAAAGGCCGAAGAAGTCACTTGGTTGAGCGCGACCATTTCTGAGTCTACCACCCAGATAGCAGAATTAGAGAACAAGGCCAGGGCGGAGCTAGAGATGGTCTACCCGGAC
The DNA here is from genome assembly GCA_034359265.1 of Canna indica. Classification (NCBI taxonomy): domain Eukaryota; kingdom Viridiplantae; phylum Streptophyta; class Magnoliopsida; order Zingiberales; family Cannaceae; genus Canna; species Canna indica. The sequence goes on from CP136891.1 coordinate 39,258,992, forward strand.
CTTTCTATGGCGGTGATGGCGAAGTTCCTTCTGAAGGTCGAGGCGGAGGAGGCAAGGATTGAGGCTGCAAGGTGCAACCTAGCTAAGGAGTCCATTGAGGAGGAGGTGAAGTGCCTCCGAGACATGCCCTTGCCATGTACATGGAGGGTTTTGAGAGGGCTTCTAAGCAAGCTAAGCTTCTGACTCCTAGTGCTGACATTTCAAGGATGGACTTCCTTAAGGAAGTTAAGGACCGCACCCTAGTGAATCCCGAGGCCGAGAGAGAATTTTCTTGCTCGCTCAGGGGGGACCTTTTGGCCGCGACTCTGGGCTAATGCTCATTTCCCCTCGTAGGATTTCCTACTGAGTGCGCCAAGGCGAGTGTAGCTTCTTCTTAGGGGCCCCTTTAGACTTTCCTCTGTTGTCTTCTTGGAGATTTCGGGCTGAGCCAGAGGCCGCGTTTAGGGTCGAGGACCAGACTCGGTGAAAACTGAGCTCGCGAGAGGTGCGCTTGGGGTCATGCTGCTCGTTGAGAGCTTGCCGGGCTGAGCCAAAGGCCGCGTTTAGGGCCGAGGATCAGACTCGATTTTTAGCTCGCGATAGGCGTGCTTGAGGTCATGTTGCTCATTGAGAGCGTGCCGACCCGAGCCGGAGGCCACGTTTAGGGCCGAGGACCAGACTCGGTGAAAACCGAGCTTGCGATCGAAGTGCTTAGGGTCGTTAAGGGCATGGGTGCCTGTAATAGGCACTGAGGTTACTGCGTGGAGTGTTGAGTTCAAATTTAGATTGGTGGGAATCGGGCTTTGGTCGCTAGTACATTTGATAGTTCCGATGGAGGATTTTAGCCGAGGAGGGATGGTGCGTCACGTGGATCAAGAGCCGCTTGTGGGACCGTGTTAATTCCTCCTATAAAAATATGCGATGATTGCAAGGGATGTTAGACACAAAGATATGTGCGTATTAGAGAAAGTAACTTTGTTGTGAAATAAAGATATATTGTACCCCACCGAGAGCTAAGCTCGGCCTACACTCGGCCATGTCTCATTAATAACTTTATATGGGGAAAACCTAGTGGTAAAAACCTCCAAGTAAGGAAAAGAGTATCCTATTATGTAGGCACCCTTTCCAAGGACCTTTGTGATTTAATAGGGGCCTTCCCGGTGTGGGGCAAGTTTGCCTTCTATGGCTGGTTTTCTCTGTGGCTCGATCTTTCGGAGAACACGATCTCCTTCTGCAAAGTTCCTTGGCCTGACACTCGATCTCGTATTTTTGGGCAATTTTGAGTTTCATTGCCTGTTCCTGGATCTTGGCGAGTTCTCGCTCTTCTTCAATGAGATCAAGCTCGATAACTTGGGCTTCTATGTTACCCTGTTCCTCAAAGGCAATCCTATGGAGGCTGAGCTCTACGATCTCAACAGAGATCAAGGCCTCTACTACGTAGACGAGGCGGTAAGGGGTTTTTGAGGTAGAAGACTGGGTGGTTGTGTTGTAACTCCAGAGCACTTCACGTAATTCGTCGACCCAGTAGGTCTTGACCCGATCGAGTTTTTTATTTAACCCGATTAGGATTGGTTTGTTGGCCGCTTCGGCCAGGTAATTCGTTTGTGGGTGCTCCATGGATGAGAAGAGCTATTTGATGCCAACGTCGGAGCAAAATTCTCGGAATCGTTGATCCGTGAATTGGGTCCCGTTGTCGCTAACGAGTTCTCGTGGTATTCTAAACTGCAGATGATATTTTCCCAAATGAACTTCTGGACTTTACCGGCTGCAATGGTGGTTAGGGGTTCGGCCTCTATCCACTTGGTGTAGTAGTCGATCGCTACAACCAAGAATTTGAATTGCTCAATTGTGGAGGAAAAGGACCAAGGAGGTCTATACCCCATTTGTCGAACGACCAACTAACATCTGAGTTGTGCAATGGTTCGGGTGTAGTTGAGAAACTTCCGAGAACCTTTGGCATTTGTCACATTCTTTGACGTAGAGGCTGCAATTTATTTTCATGCTCGACCAGAAGTAGCCAGCTCGGAGGATTTTGGCTGCTAGTGATCTTCCTCCGATGTGATTACCGCAGATGTCGTCGTGAACCTCTGTCATTATGGTGATTGTTCGAGGTTGGGCGACACACTTCAGGAGTGGTCAGGAAAGCCCTCTTTTGTAGAGCTGGTTATCAAGAAGTGTGTAGTAGCTTGTGTTGGCTTAAGGGTTTCTCTTAAGCCTAGATCTTCATTTTGATGATAACAAATAAATATTTAATCTATATGTGAAGTTTTGAGTTCAGGTTGAGGTTGCGATAAGCATGTGAACTTCGTTCAAAAAAATGAAGGAAAAAGATCGTCGAAATGAAAGGAAAGATCGTCAAAGAAAAGGCCTGGGTATCGATTAGGTAGATATCTTATAATATACCCCTAGGATCTTATCCCAAGCCTAATTGTAAAGTTATCCAAGCTAGAACTTGGTAACTAAACCTATGAAAAAGCATGTAACAAATATAAGAAAAAAATTCATCCTCAGCCTGAGCTCGATCGACCGAACAAGGCAGAATATTAACAATAGCCTTGTCGGTCGACCGGTTGGTCGATCGAATGATGCCGCAAAATGGTAGTAGCCAATCGGCCGACCTGTCGGTCGACCGAAGATGATGAAGAAGTCAGCTCAAGGCTATGTCGGTCGATCGACCAATGCCAAAAATTGGCAGAAAGTGCATCGGTCGACCGACCGATCAACCGAATTGCGGATTGATGAAGTCGCGATCCATTCGGTTGACTTGTTGGTCGACTGGACGGTGTGAGTAAAGCACAGAAAGGGTAGCGATCGCAGGCGGTCGATCGGTAGGTCGACCGATGATCGACCGACAAGCAACCAAACGACTGTAACAGCTAGTTTTTTGCCCGTTGAACAGTCCGTTCGGCTGAGGGGTTATAAATACCCCTCACCTAACTCCTTTAAGAACTCTTAGAAATATTATTGAGTATTTAAGAAGTGATTTAAGCCTTCAAAGAGATCGCCCTCTTTTCCTCAACTCTGCTACGATTCAAGCTCATCCCGTGGCAAGTTGAAGGCTTGGGAAAAGTGCATTGGTTCTTCTCTCAAATTCCTAGCTCTTTTTCATTGTATTTGAAGTTATTTTCAAACTTGTTTTCACCTGTAATAGCTTGCTAGGTGTGCTAGAGAAATACTTAGGGTTAGACTTTGTAGATTTGTATTTTGCCTAGGTGAATAGGTTTGAGGAATTCTCAAAGAGGTGAGAATTGTGTCCTCAGTTGTATTCAAAGGAAAACACAAGTTCTATAAAGTAGTTGGTTAGAAATCCTTGGTGAGGAGCCAAGGTAGTGGAGTAGGCGGTTGGCCGAACCACTATATTTCATCGTGTTTGCAATGCTTTGAATGTTTGCTCATTATTGTTCTTGATAATTGATAACACACATTGCTAAGTTACATTTGCATTCACTTGAAGTTGAAACGGGCCAAAAAGAAAATTGATAAAATAGAAACAAGGATATATACTATTCAACCCCCCCTTCTAGTGTCGGATTTCAGACAACAATTGGTATCAGAGCAAGGTCGTAGGATAAGGTTTAACCATCTTCCCTACAAATTAAGATGTCGAGTGAAATCCAACTAGCTCAAGGGTCCTCTACTCATACTCCACCACTATTCGATGGAAACAACTATGCCTACTCGAAGATTCATATGAATGACTTCTTACAATCTCTAGGCATGGATGTGTGGAGGATGATTCAAGTAGCGTATAAGCAACCCACTAAGGACATGGATGAGTGGGACCAAGAAGAAATTAAATTATTTAATGCGAATGCAAAGGCCGTCAATGCATTATATTGCGGCCTATCAATTAATAAGTACAATAGGATTTCTACCTATAAGTCCGCATATGAACTATGGAAGGTCCTAGAGACCACACATGAAGGGACTTCACAAGTAAAGGAATCCAAAATAAACCTACTCATGCATGATTATGAAATATTTAAAATATTATCGCATGAATCCATTGATGCTATGTATGCTAGATTTCAAAATATTACAAATGGATTAGCTAACCTTGGCAGAGAAATAAAGGAAGAGGAGAAGGTAAGGAAACTCCTTCATTCCATTCCAAAAACTTGGGAGCCCAAGGTCATTGCAATCATGGAAGCAAAGGACATGAGCACCTTGAAGATCACCGAGCTCATTGGGTCTCTCATGACACATGAGACCCATATGAAATAATATATGGAGGAAGATGCCCCCAAAGGCAAGGTCATTGCCTTAAGAGCTTCACACCGAGTAGAGGAATCCTCATCATCCGAGGAAGAGACAGATGGCCTTGAGGAAATGGCAATGTTAGCAAGGAGGTTTATGAGATTCATGAGAGGAGGCATGAGAAAGGGTAGAGGGAGCTACACATGGTACCATTGCAATAAGCCAGACATCTAAGGAAGGACTGCCCACTTCTCAAAATGGCTTCCACCTCTAACCCTCACAAAAAGGACAAATACAACAACAAGAAAAAGGCAATGATGGCTTCGTGGGATGAAAGCGAGGCTTCATCGAGTGAAGAAGACACAAAGAGTGAAAAGGCAAATCTTTTCTTAATGGCAAATGATGATGAGGTAAGATTTACTTTTGGTGAACTTTCTTTTACTCAAGAAGAGCTTGAAAATGAATTTGAACAAATGCATGATGAATTTAATGCTATTAGGAGAAAATTTAAAGAGCTTAAAAAGGACAATAAATCTTTAGAGCTAGAAAATGATAGCTTATTACTTTCAAGCAATGATTTAAGAAAAGAAGTAGATACCCTTAAGGAAGAGAAACACACCCTAGAGAAAGCAAGGAAGGACTTAGAAAATGACAACAAATAATTAGAAGATGAAAATAAGTATTTAAGTGATCAAGTAGAGCACTTGAATGATAGCATGCTAACATTGAAAAAGGAAATTTGCATGCTTAATGAAAAGATGACAACCCTACAAAATGGCATGCCTAAGGTTGTCCATAAAAAGAAATCATCACACTTCCATGCTCACACACACAATAGAAGGAAGTTTATTGGAAATTAGTTTTCTTGTGGCATATTTGGCCATATGGCCAAGGATTGTGCTTTGAGGAGGAACCCACATGCAAGATTTACATGGGTTCCTAAAATGACTAACATTCAAGGACCCAAGAAAATTTGGGTACCTAAAATAGTTTTCTCTCCTTTTGTAGATGGAGAAACATCCTCAAGCAAGTAGAAGTACTTGGATATTGGATAGTGATTGCTCAAAGCACATGACGGGTGACATCAATTTATTTGCAACCCTATCAAGCAAAGATGGTGGACATGTCACATTCGGAGACAATGCCAAAGGTAAGATTGTTGGCATTGGTGATATAAGTATACATCCTTACCCATGCATTAAAAATGTTTTACTAGTTGATGGGTTAAAACATAACTTGATTAGCGTATCACAATTGTGTGACAATGGATACATAATTATCTTTGAAGCATCTAAATGTATCATTAGTAGTGCACCATCTAATGATATCATGTTTATTGGAAATAGGCAAGAAAATGTCTACACATTGGATTTAAATGTCTTGCCTAATCCCTATGTTAGATGCTTAGTTGCCATAGAGAATGACTCTTGGTTGTGGCATAGAAGGCTAGGACATGCTAGCATGAGCCTCATCCAAGAAATATCTAAGAAAGAATTAGTTAGAGGATTACCCAAGATAAAATTTGAAAAAGACAAACTTTGTGATGCATGTCAACTAGGTAAGTAAGTTAAATATTCATTTCATAGCATTAATCAAGTTAGTACATCTAGAATTCTTGAGCTTGTGAACATGGATCTTTTTGGTCCATGTGATGTAGCTAGTCTAGGTGGAAAGCTATATTGCTATATATGTGTTAGTTGATGACTTTTCTAGATTTACATGGGTTTTTTTTTTAGCCAAGAAAAATGAAATTTTTGAGTTTTTTTAAAAAGTTTACTAAGAAAGCTACAAATGAGAAAAGAGTTTCAATTTTAAAAATTAGAAGTGATAATAGAGGAGAGTTTAAAAATAATTTTTTTTTTAAATTTTGTGATGATTTAGGTATTGAACATACCTTTCGTTTTCAACAAAATGAGATGGTTGAGAGGAAGAATAGAACTTTACAAGAGATGGCTAGGATCATGCTATGTGAAATAATTTGCTTAAGTATTTTTGGGCCGAAGCCATAAATACCTCTTGGTATGTGCTTAATCGCGTTTTATTAAGACATAAAATTAAGAAAATACCTTTTGAGCTTTGGAATAGTAAAATCCCAAATGTGGGATATTTTCATATTTTTGGATGCAAATATTTCATCTTAAATACTATGGAGCATTTAGGGAAATTTGATTCTAAATTCGATGAAGGAATTTTCCTAGGTTACTCTATTAATTCTGAGGCATATAATATATAGAGTATACAATCATAGAACCATGATTGTTGAAGAATCTATGCATGTCACGTTTAATGAAACTAATAATTCTTCTAGAAATGTAAAGATTGTAAATATAGGTGAGGACCTTGAGGATCTCACACTGCATGACAAAGAGGTGGAGGATGAAAATAATAAGGAAATACAACATGAAGAACCATCATCCACAACTCTACCTCAAGTTGAAGATGAGGAAGAAGAAGCTCTACCACCTCTCCCCAAAGGATATCGGTTGATAAGGGATCATCCAATGGATCAAGTCATTGGAGAACCATCAATTGGAGTGGTAACGCACTCTAAACTCAAGGATATTTGTCAATATGTAGCATTTATATCTCAAGTAGAGCCTAAGAACATTAAGGAAGCAATAGAAGATGAGTTTTGGGTATTAGCTATGCAAGAAGAACTCAATCAATTTGCAAGAAATGATGTATGAGACTTAGTACCTAGACCTAGCGAACAATCTATAATTGGGACTAAATGGGTATTTAGAAATAAGTTAGATGAAGGAGGATTAGTCATTAGAAACAAAGCTAGGTTAGTGGCACAAGGGTACAATCAACAAGAAGGGATAGATTATAATGAAACTTATGCTCTCGTAGCTAGATTAGAAGCAATTAGAATGCTTTTGGCATATGCTAGCTTTAAAAGTTTTAAACTTTTCCAAATGGATGTTAAAAGTGCGTTTTTAAATGGTTTCATTAATGAAGAAGTATATGTTGAGCAACCCCTCGAATTTGAAAGTTTTGAGTTTCCAAACCATGTTTTCAAACTCAAAAAGACATTATATGGTTTAAAACAAGCCCCTAGGGCTTGGTATGAAAGGCTTTCAAATTTTTTAATTGAACAAGGTTTTAACGTTGGAAAAGCCGGTGTTTCACTTTTTATTAAACATCATGAAAATGATATTTTATTAGTTCAAATTTATGTTGATGACATAATTTTTGGTGCTACTAATGAAACTCTTTGTAAGTGGTTTGCTAAGTGTATGCAAGATGAGTTTGAGATGAGCATGGGAGAGCTCTCCTTCATGCTTGGTCTCCAAATCAAGCAAACCAACAAAGGCATCTTCATCAATCAATCCAAGTACACAAAGGAGCTCATCAAAAGATTTAGGATGAATGAAGCGAAGATAGCTTCTACACCAATGAGCACATCTATCAAGCTTGACAAAGATGAAGATGGTGTCAAAGTCGACGAAAAATGATATCGAGGTATGATCGGTAGTCTTCTTTACTTAACCGCAAGTAGACCCGATATCATGTTTAGCGTTTGTGCATGTGCTAGGTTTCAATCTTGCCCTAGATTGTCTCATTTAAGTGCGGTCAAATGCATATTGAGATATTTAAAGAGCACGGTTGACTTAGGATTATGGTATCCATGTCATACATCTTTTGATTTAATCAGTTTTTCGGACGCGGATTTTGCCGAGTGTAAAGTAGATAGAAAAAGCACTAGTGGGTGTTATCAATTCTTAGGAGCGAGTCTTGTTTCTTGGTTCTCAAAGAAACAAAACTCAGTTGCACTTTTAACTACCGAAGCGGAATACATCGCTGTGGCTAGTTGTTGTGCACAAGTCCTATGGATGAAACAAACTCTTTTAGATTATAGACTTAAGTATTCTTGCATACTTATTCATTGTGACAATACTAGTGCAATAAATTTAACAAAGAATCCTATTTTACACTCTAGGACTAAGCATATTGATCTAAGGCACCACTTTCTTAGAGATAATGTGACTAAGGGAAATATATCGGTAGAATTTGTATCCACCGACAAACAACTTGCTGATATATTTACAAAACCCTTGGTTGAAGAAAGCTTTACAAACCTAAGGATGCAATTAGGGATTTATGTTTTTCCTAGCGGTTAAGATGTTCTTTTTCAAAACATATATGGTTTCAAAAATTTGCATTCTATAAAGTGTCATCACACTTATGTATTGTTCTATAGTGGGGCTTTGCGACTTATTGATGTTTGCCTTCTATAGGCTTACATTAATAGGAAGGACTATAGTGGTAGATGATACTTGGTTTTGTGGCTTTCTTGGTTTTCATGATGACACTCATTAATTGCACCTTAATTCTTACCCTTTTTGATGGATGTCAAAAGGGGGAGAAAAAGTAAGGTCACACTTGGTTTTTATGATGCATATAGTTAGGGGGAGTTACAAAAATGATATGCACATTGATAGGGGGAGCACAAGTTGAGTTGTAAGCATTTGTATGCATATCTTGAGTCATATTTTTTTGTTGTTGTATGCCTTAACTCATGTATGCCTTTACTCAAACTCACAAAGAATATGCATATGTGTTCTTAAAATTTCATGTTATGTTTGTCATCATCAAAAAGGGGCAGATTATTGGCTTAAGGGTTTTTCTTAAGCTTAGATCTTCATTTTGGTGATAACAAACAAATATTTAATCTATATGTGAAGTTTTGAGTTCAGGTTGAGGTTGCGATAAGCGTGCGAACTTCGTTCAGAAAAATGAAGGAAAAAGATCGTCAAAATGAAAGGAAAGATCGTCAAAGAAAAGGCCCGGGTATTGATTAGCTAGATATCTTGTAATATACCCCTAGGATATTATCCCAAGCCTAATTATAAAGTTATCCAAGTTAGAACTTGATAACTAAACCTATGAAAAAGCATGTAATGAATATAAGAAAAAAAATTCAGCCTCAACCTGAGTTCGGTCGACCAAACAAGGCAGAACATTGGCAGTAGCCTTGTCGGTCGACCGAATGATGCCACAAAATGGCAGTAGCCAATCGGTCGACCTGTCGGTCGATCGAAGATGGTGAAGAAGTGTGCTCAAGGCTACGTCGGTCGATCGGATTGTAGATAGATGAAGTCGCAATCCATTCGGTCAACCCGTCGGTCGACCGGACAACGTGAGTAAAACACAGAAAGGGTAGCGGTCGCAGGCAGTCGATCGGTTGGTCGACCGACGATCGACCGACAAGCGACCGAACGGCTGTAATAGCTAGTTTTCCGCCCGTTGAACAACCCATTCGGCTGAGGGGTTATAAATAACCCTCACCTAACTCCTTTAAGAACTCTTAGAAATATTATTGAGCATTTAAGAAGTGATTTATGCCTTCAAAGAAATCGATTGCTGCGCACCTTGCACTTCCGTCAACGTTCTTCTTCAAGCGCCCTCTTTTCCTCAACTCTGCTACGATTCAAGCTCATCCCCTGGCAAGTTGAAGGCTCGAAGGCTTGGGAAAAGTGCATTGGTTCTTCTCTCAAATTCCTAGCTCTTTTTCATTGTATTTGAAGTTATTTTCAAACTTGTTTTCACATGTAATAGCTTGCTAGGTGTGCTAGAGAAACACTTAGGGTTAGACTTTGTAGATTTGTGTTTTGCCTAGGTGAATAGGTTTGAGGAATTCTCAAAGAGGTGAGAATTGTGTCCTCAGCTGTATTCAAAGGAAAACACAAGTTCTATAAAGTAGTTGGTTAGAAATCCTTGGTGAGGAGCCAAGGTAGTGGAGTAGGCGGTTGGCCGAACCACTATATTTCATCGTGTTTGCAGTGCTTTAAATGTTTGCTCATTATTGTTCTTGATAATTGATAACAAACATTGCTAAGTTACATTTTCATTCACTTGAAGTTGAAACGGACCAAAAAGAAAATTGATAAAACAAAAACAAGGACAGACACTATTCAACCCCCCCTTCTAGTGTCGGATTTCAAACAATAGCTTGCCATTCTTATGAATCTACCCGGATTGGGGATGCCTTTCGAGATTTCACCATGCTTAAGGTAATCGATGTAGGGAGTTCTCCAATCCGTGCTTTGTTCAATTATTTGGACTTCAGCCGAGGTGTGAGCTAGTTGGATGCTCGAGCGTCAGAGGACTTGCTGTATGACCGACCTATTATTCAGTGGTTTTTTGGTGCTGGCAAGTTTGGATAGCAGGTCGGTCCGAGTGTTTTCCTCCCGAGTTATATGCTGAATCATGCAACTCTCGAAGTTAGTGATTAAATATTGTACTAGTGCGAGGTACCTTTCGAGGGAGGGATCCTTGGCTTGGCAGGTGCTATTGACTTGCCCTATGACAAGTTGTGAGTCGCTCTTTACGATAATATTTCGAGCTTTCACTTCTTGAGCTAGCTTTAGTCCGACAATCAGGGCTTCGTACTCCGTTTGATTGTTGCTGGCTTTAAACTAGAATTGAAGGGATTGCTCTAGTGTTATTCCCTGCCCATTTTCCAAAATGATGTTTGCCCAGCTTCCTTTTTCATTGGAAGCGCCATCCACGAATAACATCTAGTTTCCTTTTGCTTGGGAGTGTCTCATTGGTTGGTGAACTCGACAACAAAGTCGGCTAGCGCCTGGGCCTTGATGAGACCCTTGGGTTGGTATTCGATGCTGAATTCTAAGAGCTCCACCGACCACGATATCATTCGTCCTGCGATTTCTGGTTTAGTTAGCACTTGCCTGATAGACTGTTCAGTGCATACCTGAATGTGGTGGCTCTGGAAATATGATGTTAGCCTTCGAGCCGAAATAACTAGGGCAAAGGCGAGCTTTTTGAGCTTTTGGTATCTGATTTCTGGCCCCTGGAGAACTTTGCTGACAAAGTAGATTGGTTTTTGGTCCTTTTCCTGTTCCCAAACCAGGACCGATATGAGGGCATTCTCCATGACGATGAGATAGAGAAATAGTGTTTCTCATTGTCGCGGTTTGTCTTAAATCGACGAACTGGCGAGGAATCTTTTTAAATCTTCAAGACCTACTCACATTTGTCATCCTAGTGGAAGTCTTGCTTTTTTTGTAAGATTTTGAAGAAAGGGAGTGGCTCGATCGGCCGACCTAGAAAGAAATTTGGAGAGAGCCGTCATCCTTTCCGTGAGCTGGTGCACCTTCTTTATGTTGTGCGGGCTTCACATTTCTTGAATAGCCCGACACTTTTATGGGTTGGCCTCTATCCCTCGGTGTGTCAGCATGAAACCGAAGAACTTGCCACCATGTACTTCGAAGGCGTACTTCTTTGGATTTAGCCTCATGTTGTAGCGTGTAAGCTGACCAAAGATCTCGATGAGATTATTGCATTGATTGTCGGCGATAGGTGTTTTGGCCACCATGTCATCTACGTATACCTCCATGTTGCGGCCTATTTGCTTCTCAAAAATCGTGTTCATCAATCGCTGATATGTGGCTCCGACATTTTTGAGTCCGAAAGGCATCACCTTATAGCAGAATTTTGCATTCTCGATGATGAAAGCCATTTTTTCTTCATTGTCGGGGTGTATCCGGATCTTCATGGTCTCTTCAAGGGATGCATGTTGGCGCTCTGCTCCAAGCTTTCTCTTTTTTTGGGTGAAAGGTTTGGCATGGGGGTCGATGGCCAATCGGTGGCAGATGACCTGGGGGTCTATTCCTGGCATGTTAGCAGGTGTCCATGCGAAGAGGTCAACATTGCTTTTGAGCAGGGTGCTAAGTCGGACCTTGAGCTCGGCAGGGAGGTGTGCTCCAATATAGGTTATTTGCTCGGGGGATGTCCCGATCTGTACGGGGTCTAGGTCGTCAGCGGGAGATGTTTCCTTTGGGATCCAAATTTGATATCCTTGGCTGGGGCTCTGCCGATTTGAGTTTTAGGCACTCGTTGTAGCATATGCGAGCTTCCCTTTGGTCCGCATGAATGACTCCTACTTTTGTCTCCGAGATGAGAAATTTAACGGTAAGGTGGGGAGTCGATACTACGGCCCCCCAAGTTGTTCAAGGAGGGCCGACCCAAAATCATACGGTAAGGGCTTGCATATTGACGAGAAAAAACTGTACATTTATCGTTTTCGCTCTCGGTGCAGAGCCAAATGTTGTGGCTATCTGTAAGTAGCTTTGATGCTCACATGATCTCTTAAGAAGCTGACGAGTTCTCCATGGTACGGACGCATCAAGGATTCGTTAATGCCCATTCTCTCGAGTGTTGGGTAGAAGAGGACGTCAGCGGAGCTACCCTTGTCCACCAAAACTTTCCTAACAAGGAAACCAACAACGGATACTGAAATAACGACAGGATCATGTAAGTTCCTGTCAACCCCTTGATAATCAGAGTCGTAGAGAGATATTACTGGGGTGGATACCCGTGGCCTTTGTGACCAATCTATTTTGCCGATGATCATAGCAGTCTAGGGTGACTGTATTTCGAAATTATCTTCTCCGGCAAATCCTCTTGTTATGTAGTCAATAACTCTCTAGATGCTGGGGTAGGACCGCTCACATTCTGGGTCACGGTTATTACTTGTGTCACCGAGCGGCGAGGTCTCACTGGGGCTCTGGCCTGGTTGGTAACTTTGTCGACCTTGGCTATGGCTCCGATCACATTAGATGTAGTGGTCAAGCCAACTTTCTCTGACCAATTGCTCAATCTGGTCATAGAGGACCACATATTCTTTAGTGGTGTGCCCAAAGGTCCGGTGGAATTCATACCTTTTGCTTTTCTCTCCTCTATATGAAGACTTTAAGCTTTTAGGGCAACCAGGTGGCCTGAGCAGTTGCAGATTGTTGGCGTGTAGGCCTGGCGGGCCAAGTCATCAATCGCCTCGTGGCGTGTAGGCCTGGCGGGCCGAGTCACACTCAAACGCCGAGGGCGCTCAGACCCTATACGGTATAAGATGAAGGTGCGTCCTTCCCTTTCACCAATTGGTTTGAGGGTCGTTGGTTAGCGCCGGATTCTGGGAGCTGGTAAATTATTGGCTTAAGTGTCTCTCTTAAGCCTCGATCTTTATTTTGATGATTACAAACAAGTTCTTAATCCATATGTGAAGTTTTGAGTTCAGATTGAGGTTACGATAAGCATGCCAAATTCGTTCAAACGAATCGAAAGAAAAGACCGTCAAAGAAACGGAAGAAGAAAACGTCAAAGAAAGGCTCGGGCATAAATCAAATAGATATCTTGTAATATACCCCTAGGACGATCTTATCCCAAGCCTAATTGTAAAGTTATCCAAGTTAGAACTTGGTAACTAAATCTATAAAAAAAGACATGTAAAAAAATTCAAGTAGAAATCAGCCTCAGCTTGAGTTCGATCGACCGGTCGATCGACCGAACAAGGCAGTATCCTTGGCAGCAGCCAATTCGATCGACCAATCGGTGAAAGTTGGTGATGAAATCGCAGAGGGCTGCGTTGGTCGACCGGTCGATCGACCGACCGAAGCCAAAAATTGGCAAAATGCTCCTTGATCGACCTATCGGTCGACCGGTTTGGGGATCACAAGTCGCGCAACCCTGGATCCACTGATTCAGTCGACCAATTGGTCGACCGAATGTGGGATCGATAGATTTACGACAGTCGATCGACCCGTCAGTCGACCGAGCACTCACATAAGCCAGCGGTCGCATTGGCGGTCGATCGACGATCGTCCGGCAAAGCGACCAAACGGCGTCAATGGCTATTTTTTCGCCTGTTGAACGTTCCGTTCGGGTGCGGGGTTATAAATACCCCACACCTAATTTCTTTAAATCTTCTTAGAAATTTTATTGAGCATTAAAGAAGTGATTTGAGCCTTCATAAGAATTGATTTGCTGCGCGCCCTTTGCCTCCATTGACAACATTCTTCGAGCGCTTGCTTCCCTGCTTCCCTCAACTCTGCTGCAACTCAGAGAGTCATCTGTCTGCAAGTTGGAGGCCTGAAGGATTGGGAAAGGAGCTTTGGTTCATCTTTAAATTCTTAAGCTATTTCCATTGTATTTGAAGTTTATTTCAAACTTGTTTTCCATTTGTAATAGCTGCTAGGTGTGCTAGGGAAACACTTAGGGAAAACTTTATAGGATTGTGTTTTGCCTAGGTGAATAGGATTGAGGGGTTCTTAGAGTGGTGAGAAGAGTGTCCTCATTGTATTCAAAGGGAAACACAAACTCTATAAAGTAGTGATTAGAAATCCTTGGTGAGGAAACACAAATACAAACCACTATAATTAATCTTGTCTGCATTGCTTTCTTGATTGCCTATCATTGTTATTAATATTTGATCACATCTATTGATAAGAAACACTTGCACCTAAGTGAAGTTAAAATTGAGTAAGAAAGAAAAATATAAGAAAAGGGGGACAGACACTATTCAACCCCCCCTTCTAGTGTCGAATTTCCTACAACATAGATAATGTACTTCTTGTAGGATTATTTCCCTTGAGGTAGTAAGGGGTGTGTACCTTTCAAATCGGGTACTCGGGCGAGGTGAGGACCTCGACATTAGGTTGTAGCTCTGCTCGCGGCGACTACGATCCTCATTTTTCCTGTCATGCTTCTTGGATCTTTAGTCTTCGACGATGGCCTTAAGGTTTTGCCAATTGGTTGTCTTTGCTTCTCGCCGATCTTCTATTTTTGTAAAACCCTTCGTCTTATCCTGAAATTCGGCCATGTCTTTAGGCTCGGTAAGGCGATATGGTCGATGAAATTCGACCATGTTTTATCTCGAGTTGGATGCAAAAAAACTCGATCGCTGGATCGAGATCGGGGATGTCGGCCTCCATGGCCTGGAACCTGTTTAGGTATTCCCTTAGGGGCTCAACTTGCCCTTGTCTGACGTAGCGGAGGGTAGCTGCCGTCTTTTGGTATACTCGTGACGTCGTGAAATGGATGAGGAAGACATGGGAGAGGTCTTCAAAAGAGTGAATGGAGCCCGGCGGGAGGGATGCAAACCAAAGTAGGGCGGTGTTCCTTGGGAACGCTGGGAAGGCTCAGCAGAGTGTGGAGTCAGTCGCTCCTTGATAAAGCATTACGGTCTGAAACACTGTCAGGTCAAGGATGGGGTCGCCCGCACCGGTGTAGGGCATCAGGGTGGTAGGTAACTCGCTCCTCGACGGGAGGCTGGTTGCCATGACGTGTTTGGCGTTGGGCCCTTCGTCGAGGTGGGAAACAGTCTCAATCTCCTGAGCCTTTGGAGCTTTATCCTTTTTCGGTCGAGGAGTGCTGGAGACCTCGTCTCGAAGGATAGAGACTGGTCCTCTCCTCTTTGAGTGGTAGGTCTCTCCATGCTCTGAGCGACAACGTTCGCGTTTAGCTGGGGGCTATCCGTAAGGCCGCGCTGGTGTCTTGACTTGTGCCACCAATTGTTGGTTTTGTGCTTCTAGTTCGTTACCCGCTGTTGGGGCTCTTCTGGGGAAGGGGGGGTTGGTACCGGAGCGTCTCCCTCGTTGTTTCACCGTCACCAGGCTGTAGTCGATCGTCGTCGTCGAGTCATTGCCATTGGTGTGCGGCGGCAGTCGCTTGTTTCCAGGTTTCAACCATTGTGGGGGAGGTAAGCTTTACTCGGCCCCACGGTGGGCGCTAGATGTTCCTCCTTGTATGGGGTCTTTCGGTCCGGTTTGGTGTCTCTCCTTGTCCGGTTCAACGCCGGCAGGGAGGGGGGGACCTTAAAAAGACACATCGACACCCAAGTTAGGGTGACTCTAAGGTGGATTTATGGAATTAGAACTTAGGGTTACTTGGGTGCGCCGTGTCTATTTGTATTGTAGGGAAGTATGGTGTTGCCACCTGAGAATCTTGCAGCGAGGTTGCCTAGAATAGGGCGGGGATCCCGGAGACGATGGGCGTATATTTTCTGATAAGGTAGGATGCAGATATCCTTATGTGGCCAAGTGGGGTCCCTGGGCAGAGCCGCTTAGCCTGGTTCGAGCCTAACTCAGGGATGCAGTTGGGGCGGAGCCCCCTGGTGGGTTGCGCAGTCTGGTTCGCAATGAGGGATGGGGTGTAACTCGACCGGGCCCAGTAGTTCCAGTCCAGTCAAAAGTGTGTGAAAGCCTAGGTTGCTAGGTTTGAGTTTGGTGGTTGCCTTGGTGTAGAGGCATAAGTCCACCATGGTAATCTAGGATTTAAATTAAGTGTCCTTAGGAGAGTGAGGTAGGAAAGTGCTTTTGGTGGAAAGACGGTGACTTCCGGGTGTAGAAGTGCCTCGCTGTGAAAGCAGAGATTTTTCGATTGAAAATTCCTCATTGTAAAGGAACTCTACATTTAGTGGATTGAGTGTGAAATCCTAAGCGGGATGCTTAGGTAGTGAAGTAGGCGGTGTTACCGAACCACTATAAATCTCTTTGTTAGCATTGGTTTGAATTGTGTGTGATTAACTTGTTCTTTCTTCTTACTTATCATATTCGCTTCCACACTTAGTTAGTTGAAACACGTTTAACCTAAGTAATCAAGTAAACGATTAAAATCAAAGTTAGGTTAATTTTTAGTATAACACACTATTCACCTCATCAAACATAGCATAGGCCATTTGCCCAACATAGTGGTTGACCATCATCTATTAGAACTTCTGCCGACCTTCAACTGAACATGCGAAAGTGTTAGGAATAAAATTTTGGGTGCAAAAAATGATTTAAAGCTTGAAAAATATTGAAATGAATCATCAAATGACTTTAGAATGTTACATAAAAATTGTAAGTCCTAATTGTATCAGAATTCGTCAATTCATTCTTTTTGATATGTTGTGACTTTCCATAATTTATCCTCCAAGAGATCTCAATGCAAAAGTTAAAATGAAGTTGATGAAATCTTTGGGCCAACAGAATAATGTAATGGATTTATTTCTATGGCTAGAATGAGATGGAATGCTGCCCCAAGCACTCTTTGTTAGCATTTTTTTAGGGAAAAAAAAAGCTAGCAAAGAAAAACAAAAAGCATATATTTCAGTTCACGCGGTGCTAAACCATATGATGATTTTATGATCTGATAAATCAGTGAAAATTAGCAGATAACATGTACAACAAGCACAGTTCTGCAGGCATGAATTGGAGTCTAAATCATTTTAAGGCAATCAACAAATTAAAAAATAAAATGTGATCATATTAAAAGATCAGGATCTCTAATTGTTATGAACTTGCTAGTGACACCGAAGAATTATTTAATAGTTATGAACTTGCACAGCTTCGGTAGATCATGGTCCTGCAGAGAATATAGACATTTGCTTCATTTTTCTCTACTCGTTAAGAATTTCAAGGTCAATCATAGTGGAAATTCTTCATGTTTCCCTTAATTAATTACCTTTGCCTGTCGGCTCATCCACACAGCCTCCCCATTTCTTTATTCGCGATTCTGCTTCCATTGCCTGCCATATATAATATTAGAGTTAGAAGGAAACTATATATATGTTTCATTATATGATATGATATGATATATGTAGAGAGACCTCCTTGTCCCAATTTGTTCCTACTGTAATGCCAATGAGCACTAAGGTCTGTAACCCTACTCCGGTTAGCATGCCACTCCACATTCCCTGTGTATAACTCAATTAATTAATTACAAAGTAAAATAAATTAAAGAGCAAAAGAAGAAAACAGGCTTTAGATATGAGGTTTATTTTATTTTATTGTGAAAACTATAAGAAAATATTACTTACGTTCACTCCAAGATCAAAATAAAATGACAAAATCACACCTACGGGAACTCCAACCAAATAGTAGCAAGCTAAATTGATACAAGCCACCAAAGTTTGCCATCCAGCTCCTACTGCAACGCCTGCAAAAGGAGCAACAGTTCAATATTCCCCTCCTATAAATATATTATAAATAGTGAATACTTTTTCTATACACTTTTCTTTTTCTGATAAAAATTACTGCACAACAAATTTCTTCAATAATACACGTTAATTAAGAGAAGAATATGTAATGCATCCACCTGTGAGAACTGGTTGGACACTGGAGAAAAGAAGAGTGAAGGCGAACACAACGGCCAGGTCAGTGACAACATGTACAACTTCAGGGCTATTGGTGAAGGGAATGCCAAAAACATCCTTGAGAGCCAAGATTGCGAAGAAGAAAATGAAGCCCAAGACGAGTGATGAAATGGTGACCACCAGTATTGAGAATTTGGCAGCTCTTGGCCTGCCTGCTCCAAGCTCGTTCGATATCCTCACACTGATAAGTGATATATTCATATACTCTATCATCAAACCAGAATGAGGCAACTTTTACTGTAAGTTTATCGAATCCCTCACCTGATTGCAGCATTAAAGCCAAGAAACACCATGGCCTCCCAACCAGTTACATTTAAACTGCAAAGAGTCATTAAGCATGAGAATAGTCCTGAGGAGCTAAACATATGTAGTAATTTACTTCGACTGATATGTCCTTAATTAGGGACTAACCATATTGATATAGCAGCCACTGCCACTTGTGGATTCTCCAAGTTGCCTGCCAGCACAACAAGTATCATAAAGAACCAACACTCTACGCTGCATGAAATTGGAAAATACATAAGATCAATTGATTAAGGAAAAATGATAGAAGGAAATAGTTAATGTAATGACAAATATCAGTTTGTGTACCTGTGGTTAAGCTCATTTGCACTTATATGTACTGGTGATATTTTTCTATCACTTAGCACACTTGTGTTTCCTGCTGTTGGCAGAGTGTACATGAACTTAACCACAAACAGACAAAGTGATATATACCTTTGTTTTAATGTTATGCTTATAAACATACCACATCATAACAGCAGAAGCTATCGAGAGCCTGGCAAAGGCTCCAAGGCTCCTAAAAGCACTCCAGCTGAAGCCATTCCATGCACCAGGGCAATAGCCCAAAGCAATGTAAATAAATTGCCCCACTACCACAAACCACCAAGAAACATTGAGTGAAATTGCTGCTCCCACAAGGCCCATCTTAAGCTGGACTATCAGAAGCCAACTCAGAAGCAAGTGCAGCAACAAGGCCAGAGCTGATACAACTGCCATGGTCATGACCTTGCTCTGAGCTTGCAGGAACTTCTGGATGGGGAAATTGAGTCCATAGGCAAAGAGCTGGGGGATCATGTAGAGGGCAAACTTCCCAGCGAGCTCTGCAATTTCTCGATCCTGGTGGAAGAAGAGGAGGATTTGGGTGCCGAAGATGTAAATTGGCAGGAGGCAGATGCACATCACAGTGAGGATGATCCATGAGCGTTGCATGTAGACTCCCAACATGTGAAGTTGATTTGCACCAAATGCCTGCCCACATAGTGTCTCAAGAGCACTTCCCATGCCCAGCTATAAGAGATAATATGTAGATTAATTCAATATACATGTCAAAAGAGGACGCACAAAATGCGATTTAAATATCTGATGAATTTAATGCATCAATTACTATGAAAACTTTAACAAATAAAAGGATAATGCATTATTTAATTACTAACTGAAGGTTCATATTGGATTTATCATCATTTATGTTTTTATGGTCCCAAACAGTATGCTTGTCTCACGCATGATGGAAATCAAGGTACAAATCATCGTCGATCAAGTCCACTAAAACAAGCACTAATTTGACATGGCTAATACATCACAACTTATAGTTCTAGCTAGTTATTTTTGTTTCTATTTGAAGTCGTAATAAGCACCACTTGGGAGTATGGAGTCATATCGGAGTAATGTTGATAATTTTGATTTTAGTTAATTACTGGGCTTGTTCATAGATATTAATCAATCGATAACCAACCAGCAACTTGCTAACCCTGACAATTTTGGTTGCTTTCTTGTTTTACCTAGTATCATTAAGTTTCTTATACCTAGTATTGGTAAGGTTGTTGAACTACTATAAATTTTCATGCTTGCATTGTTCCCATTCTCCTATTTTTGCTAAATTTTTTTGTCATTACATTATCTTGTAAGGGGGACCTATCGTATTTACCTAGTATCGTTAAGTTTCTTATACCTATTACTTTATTGTGTTACTAATTGATGACATGCATATTTTTCATCTTAGGATGCTTATTTTCATACTAAATTCAAATTAAATGCTTCATAATATATATATGGTTTTTGTTATGTTTAATATTTAGGCAATAGAGTATATATATATATATATATATATATATATATAAGAAGCCTCCTTGCACGTTTTTGGAAGCTGAAAATTAGAAAGAAAGCTGGACCTGATCGCCCCTACATTAGGCGTGCCCACGCCTTAGTGAAGATACATGTGACAGAATTAGAACTTTACAATTTCAGGGCTGAAAATTTATTTCTAATTTTCCATACGAATTTGGACTCTCATTTTGTCTCTAAAACATTAAACCAAGATATTGAATTGTTAGTTTATTACCTTGTAGGATTAATTTAATTTTTCTTTCTACTTTAATTAGGTTTGTGAATTCTCCTATAAGAGGACAAAAGTTGTAATGAACAAGCATCCTTGATCTTGATATATATTTTGTTTTCAGTTTAGATTTAAGTTTTCAATTCAGTAGCAATTTTTTAGAATGAAGATGTTTGCCTTCAATTCGCGATGTGTGACTAAATCCCTTCCATCTAGCTAAAGGACGTTCGACGTTTCAGTTCTACTGATTGTGAGATATTTCAATGCTTAATTTATCCTGCTTTTTAGTATTCGTTTGTTTCCTGCAGTAATTTATCTATTGTTCCTTTTTAATTGTTGGTTTGTTACTAGGTTATCAGGATAATAGCTCACCTTTCAGTATGGTTGTTCCATACCGGAGTTAGAGGTAATTAGTTGAGGTTGTTGTTCAACCCATACTAAGTGAATTCATGAATTAATTTGACAAATGAGATTGTTGTTCAATTCATATTAGTCTATTAAAATTCGTAATGTCGAGAATTTTAGCTACTGATCGTTCCTTAGAGTGTCTCTAGGATTACTAATCAATGAGGGTTTAATTACAATGCTTGTTTGGATTAACCATGGGTTTAAAAAAGATTTTGATTGTTAGCGCTTGCCTACGATCAAACCGATTTACTAGAAAATAAGGAACTCATCCTTTGTATTCATGATCGATCTTACGAACCGAAATCGAGAACATACCTTTAGCTAGGTGTAATACCCAGGGTTTCCTAATATAAAATTCAATTGGTGCATGCAGCCCATCGGATCGGGAACTAATCGGGCCAAGTCGCGAGATCCCTGCGAGTAGGAGGTATGAGTTAAATTTTAGACTCATGGTTAATGCTTTTGAAATGTATATGTTGGGTTGACTCAAGTCGGATTGAAATTGGGTTCACGGATCGAGTTGGGGTTCAATCCGGGCTTAGATGGAGTCGAATGAGGGGGTTAAGTGAAGAAGGGCATAATTGTCAAAATGAAAGAAGGGAGAATTAATCCCTCACCCCAAGCTGCCGTGTGGCTCAAGACAAGTGGAGCCGCACGCAGCCCGAGGTGAGGAGGAGAGGAGAAGAGGAGTTCTTGGGCGGCGTCAGATCTGCGTCGTAACCTCTCAAATCGAGGTGAGGATGATTAGGGCTGGCTGTATGAAGTAAAAAGGAGAAAGGTCATGCTGAAAATTTCCCCAATTTCCTAGAGCGGTCGTAACCTCTCAGATCGAGTTGTTTTCATGATTGGTGGCTTGATTATTCTTGATCATGGCCAAAAAACCCCTCTTCTTCCACCCTGTTTTATCTCAGTCGAGCATGAGTAACCTAGATTAGGTTCGGCCGAGTGGGTGTGAGAAGGGGAAAGGGGCTCGACTTGGTTCATGTTTACATGTAGAGTTTTATTTCATTGTTCATGCTATAGATTACTCATCGATGTAGGATTTGTTAATAGTGGTAGATTGAGATTATCATGCTATAAGGAAATATTCTTGAATGCACATATATGGTTAGGATTTAGTGTAGCATGTGAATCATGGAAATATTTCATTTACTTTTTTATGTTAGTGCCCAATCCTTGCCATGTTATACTATTGGCTTCCTTATTGAAATTTAGAAATTAATTGCTGAATTTAATCTCTTATTTCAGTATCCATATGGTTATTATTGTTGGTAATTGTAGACCACATTTTCCTATGTTTCATATGCTGAAATGAATCAAGAAGTAGGTATTTCGTACTTATGAATGGTAGCTACACTTAAGAAATACAGTGTATAAAACTAGGTTACATACCTAGGGAAAAATAACAGACGTTAGTGTTTGGCTAGTGCGACCTGAGGGAAGCGTCGGGTATGGGCAATGCCCAAAAAGCTAGAGTGGAATTATTAAAGAAACCCTAATTGTGTATTGTGATTGAGATGGTCTACTGTGGAGTGTTATTAGCCAAACAGCTACCATACGTCTCAGCGGTGATTTTGGTCTTGAGATTGCACCAGCGGGCCCGCTAGGTGTTAGAACCGAGTGGCGGAGGGTCTTGAGATTTTGTCAGTGGGCCACGCTGACAGTAGACCCGAGTTGGGTGGCACTAGCTATCCCGAACTCCAAGGGTTCCTGAGACTAGTGGCCATCCTAGTCGACGAACTCGGTGATTTAATTATTTACATTATACATGCCTCATTGGGCTGATTTGTGGGGGCTGGTCTGGCCTGGTTTTGTAGAGAGGGGGAGCTTGGTATGGCCAAACTCCCCTTACATATGTTAAGGCCTATAGTGGCCGAATGACACTAAGTTTGATAAGGGCCAAAGAGAACGAAACATCTGCTTATATGACCTAGCAAATGGGTTAATTTAAACTCCTTAATTATATTATTCTGCTGTATATGTTACCTTGCCGGGGATTTAAGTGGAGGTTCGAAAGAACCGCTCACTAAGTTCCTCATGAACTCACGGTTTGTTATTTTATTTTTGCAGAGCCCGTCCAGTGAGGTACAGCCTGGTGGCATGGTGCAGCTGGAGGGCAGGTGGTGGCACATATCTCGTAGTAGGCGTCCATGTAGTTGTAGTCGTGTCGTTTAAGTTGTTGGTCATGCACTGAGTGGTCTTGTAAAACATTTACTGCTTTCAAACTTGAAATGTTTTCTTGAAAAGTTGAGTTACTTTGTTTAAACTTAAAACTATTTTGACTTTAATAAAGTTTGGTCGCCATTTTATTTCATGACTCTCTTATTGGTTCAGTGTTGTTTCTGTATATGATTGGTTAGTGTATGTGGTAGGCTTCGGGGTACTGACACATACCCTGACCGGTTACGCGACCCTAAGTTGGAGCGTGACACTAGGCTTTTCTCTCATTGATTTTCCTTCAACTTTGATTACTGTCTTTTTTAATTACTATTTTTAATTATTATTTTTAATTACTATTTTCGTGCATCCAAACAAAACCCTCCTTTTCTCTTTCTTGTAATTTCTAATTAAAAAAGAATTTAAAATTAACCAGTCTATGTGGATTCGATCCTACTCATCACAACTATAAATCTCAAGAAGTATAAAATTATTTTTGGTGAATCCGACACTCATTACTAATGACCTTTGCTCACAAGTTATGATCAAATTAAAATTAATGGGAGGGGATAATGAATTTTGGTATCATACTTTCTATACAAGGTTGGTGTATGTACTTTGAACTTGGTACTTACTAGTTACCTCGTGATTGAAATTGATATGGTCCAATTTGAATGTTTCCATTCTTTATAACTATCATGCCTAAATGATAAAATTTATCCTAAGTGTACTTTGATGCTAGTTTAATTTGGTATCATTTGACTAATACATACCTCCATTTGGTATCATATTTTTTAGCTTCATGATTTCTTTCTCTTTAAAGTTGTTTGAATCATGATCTTCATTTTGGCATAAATCTTGAATTGATTTAATAATTATGATTTTGATACTTTGTAGTTTTAACAAAAATGAGTATGATTTCAAAAAATGATTTCTTTATATGATCATCTTGACTTTTGCCCAATAGTAGGGACTTGCAACTTAACGAATGAGGCCATTCATTCGATTTCAATTTGAAGGAAAAAGATTAGATCTTAATGAATTTCATGCTTGATCTATATTATATTTCTTTCATTTTCCTTTTTGATTGATGCCAAAAGGGATAATAATGCATAGGCGAAACAATTCCAATGGTGACTTCATGCATATAATTAGAGGGAGAGTTCATTTTATAGAAATGCATAGGTGAAACAATTCCAATTATGGAACTCTTTATGCTTACAGTATGAAAAGTTCATGCGTGATTTGTTATCATCAAAATGGAGGAGGTCATTAGCATAAAGTTTTCAATCTAGGTTAGTGTTGGTCTAAAGTTTTCTACCTTGGTCTTAATTTCAGTTTTGATGATAACAAATATGGAACTAATGTTTCATTGAGAAATATTTTTAGGTTCCATATTGGTTAGTGCTTAATGTCCTCGATCGGAAATATCGAAGAAATTGGAAAATT
The DNA here is from genome assembly GCA_034359265.1 of Canna indica. Lineage (NCBI taxonomy): Eukaryota > Viridiplantae > Streptophyta > Magnoliopsida > Zingiberales > Cannaceae > Canna > Canna indica. The sequence goes on from CP136891.1 coordinate 39,283,450, forward strand.
GAAAAATCGGAAGGACATTGGTCGACACATTCGGGTTTGTCGCGGAGGTTTCTCAAAGTTCGACGTGTGCACCAAAGACGTCTTGGACGAGTCTAAAGAACGCATGGAAAACTCTCCAAATTGCCGCACGTTGAAGGCCGAAAGCCGGAAATGAAGCGTGCAAGAAGAAGATTGAAAAAAATCAAGTTCAGCCTAGGTTCGATCGATCGGTCGGTCGACCGAATGTGGTCAAAAATTGGCAGTAGCCAATTCGATCGACTGGTCGGTCGACCGAAGGTTGCCAGGAAATGACAAAAAGCCTTCGATCGCTCGGCGGTCACTCAGTCGGTCGATAATGGGCAAAAATCCACCCGTTGAGAAGAGGGGAGCTCTCTCTTCTTTTCATGTCTTACAAATAGGAAGCCATGAGAGCCTTCCTCCATGATGTTGATCACTTTTAACATCCTTGAGCCATCTTTTGATCAATTCTAAGCCTTATTGAACCAATCTTGTGAAAACCCTAGCTCGAGCCAAAAGCCTTGATCTTGCCTTCATTTCTTCATTGATTAACCATCAAAGGCATCAAGAGGAAGCTAGGAATATTATTTTGGAGCTAAGTATTTTATTGTTTGATTTATTGCTCCATTTAGTGTTGTATTTTCTTGTTTATTTTTTTGTATTTGAGTTTGTGTTAGACCTAGAGTGTAGGTCTTGAAATTGGGTGGTAGCCTTGGTATTTGAGGTTTAAATTCATCGGTGTAAACGTAGTTTACTAGGATTAGTTGAGTTATCCGTTAGGGTTGGGGTGGAAGAGTGCTCTCGGTAGGGAGGCGGAGACTTCCGGGTGTGAAAGTCCTCGTTGAAAGAGAAACAAGATTAATCTAGTAAAGTTTAGTTTGGAAATCCTAAGCGGGGTGCTTAGGTAGTGGAGTAGGCATTGGGGCCGAACCACTATAAATAATTATTTTGCATTGCTTCTACTTGTGTTTATTTCATTATCGTATTTACTTTGCTTCCGTTTGCTACTCAACTTGTAATTTGCTTAAGTAACTAAAGAAACGATTAAAACCGAATTTAGGGAAAAAAAATTAGTAAACACACTATTCACCCCCCTCTAGTGTGGTCATTTCACCAACAGTTATGATCTTCATTTTGATGACAATAAAAAAGTTACTGATGTATCTATTAAAGACATATTTCAAGTTGACAAGATAAGCTAAAATATGCGATCAGAATCCAATAAGCTAAATGAATTTTCAAAGATGGTGACTTAGAGCGATGATGTAGAAAATGATAGAATTAAGACAGTTTTCTAATTGTAATCTTTGGATGTCTTAGGGTGATGATTCTCAACGATCTTAATGCCTTTAAACTTGTATTTGAACCTAAATCGTCCTAAAAAAAAACTTATGTAGTGCTCTTAGTCGAAGTCCAATTGAAAGTTGGCTGATCGACGATTGATTGACCAATGTATGACCTAAGCCAAAAATGAATGTGACCAAAGTTCACTCGAATCTCAATCATTAGAACATGGATTGAGCTCCAACAAGCTTTGCACCAACTAAATTTCTAGCAATTATAAACACTGTCTAGCTATTGTGTTCTGACTGCAACATCTATAAATCCACTTGATTCGTTCCAAAACCTCTCTTGCTACCTCAAAGAACTTCATAGATTGATCTTCTTGTATCTTTTGTGCAAGAATGGTTTTGAGCTTGTGCTATAGTTCCTTGTCGAGCCTTCGCAAACTCATTGAATTATTATCTTGAGTCATCAAAGGAATTGGAAACATGTAGAAGATATTTTGCTCCCCTTTCGCCCCACCCCATCCAAATCAAGTACAATGCATCTGGACTGAACTAATACTATTGGGTCCAGTCAGATTAGACTCAGCAGCGCCCTATAACCCAAATTGATACAAAACCATACGGTTCCGCCCGAGGACTTCATCCGGCCACACTCCTGAACCTAACTCAAGCCAGATTGAATGGCTCCGCCCAGGGGCTCCACCTGATCATACAAGGACATCCACGTCTTTCTTTATCACGAGGGACACACCATTACAGGTCTGCTATCTTCGGGATTGCCAGGTGGCGTCATAACCTCCACATGCAATAAATATAGACACGACATGCCTTAGGTAATCTAAGTTTTATTTTCCATTACTTCCACCTTGGAGTCCCACTAACTTGAGCGTCGGAGCGTCTTTTCCAGGTCTCCCAACCGTCAGAGTTGCATCTGACCAGGAGAGACATTGAGCCGGACCGAACTACCCCATTCATCGGGCAAGAACAACATCAAATAGACAACATCCAAGTTGTTATTGTGTAAAACCTAGCCTAGTAGTGGCTCCACTTGACCTTTGGGCAAATCTTTCTCACGTAGGCTTCCTCACCCAATTTTGGACTTGGTCTTGCTCTAAGACCAATTGTTATGACTTGCTTAATGACATTAAGTTGTTGATGTTCATACATACATCAATCCTTATTAATTCATATAATTGTCAACGTACTACTGCTACAATTTCTCCCACTTAATCCTTGTTCAAAACTAAGTCAAGTTTAGCCCAAGACCACACCCAAATCCGTGACATGCAAGGTCTAACCAAGTAGTACCTCCACCCCTTTAGGCAGTTATTTTTAAAAAAAGGCTCCCTCACCATTCCTAGAACTAGCTCCTTCTCTAATACCAACTGTTACAACTCACTTGATGGAATAATTAGCTTACAAACTTCATAGGCCGAAACTATATATCCATAGTATATCTATTAAGCCTTATTAATCAACACAACTTTTTCATGTAACCAATATGGGACTAAACCATGGTAGTTCAAATATATAAAGTTGATAGTCCATTTATCCTATTAGGTGGGTCATAACTCATAACACAATTGTCTAAACATTTCAATGACAAAAAGACAAAATATAGTCGCCTAAAAAAAAGATGTTTATTGTATCTTAGTGTAAGATGCTTATTTACTTATTTACTAAGTCAACTCATTGGAAAAGTATTGAATGTCATTCTCCATGGCAAAATATAATTGCAAGCACGCCCATATTTCTTATATAACTGTTATTCACCGGCTTCATTTAGGGGGCGTTTGTTGCCCGCAAGTGCAAATGCTGCAAAAAGAATTTGCATGTAAAAGTAAATGCTCGTGAATAGTATTTGCAGCTTATTGTTTGATTGCCCGCAACTAGAGTTGCAACTTCTATTTGCAAGCGTTTGGTTAGCCGCAAATAAAAGTTCCAATTACACTTCCAACTAGCATTTGCATAGCTAGGTCTGACAATTTTGGCTCGGTCCGATAGCCCGACATAATAAAATCATGCTCGGATCGCCTGTTATTGGGGCCCAATATGGCTCAGAAAATATTGGGCTAGCACGGTAAGGCCCAAACAAATATTGGGTCAGACCAGGCCTACACATTGTAGGCCCGATCTGATAACCCAATGATAATTTTATTCATTATCGAAATATCGATCTATCAGGCTGGAATTGGCCCAATAGCTTGATTTGGGCCTGATAGCACGATTCCAATGGCCTGATTTGGGCCCAGTAGTGATGATTTTGATATTTTGTTATCGTTCTAACAGGCCGGGCTGACCTATTACTGTTCTTGTCGTGTCGGGTCACGGGTCACGGGCCCAAACTTTTATCGTGTCGAGTACGATTTTTGTTCGGACCGGACCAGCTCAGCCCAATATCTCTTGCCCGGCACGAATTACCGGGTCCAATAAGAGTTCAACAGAATTTAGAAGCAATAACAAATAAATAGAGGCAAAAGGATAAATTTGTTATTTTACCTAATAATAATTCATCGAGTACAATAAAATCGATCTGACCTAAAATATTATTATTTTATACTCTAAATTATCATTTTAGTTTAGTATAATATTATTTTATATTATTTAATTATTTATTAAAATAAATTAATAAATTTTAATTATCGTATAAATATCGAAAAATGATATATATAGATATTGTTCAGCAAATTGAAATCTCCTAAATGGAGTTTATGTCATTGTACTCATGATTTGTGTATAATTTTCAACCCAAAGTAAATTTTCATCAATTTGGACTACAAATATCTAACTTTGTGTATTTTGATCAAGAACATTTTCCATACGAAAAAGCTCAAATTCATCTATTCATATTTTTACTGTTTTCTATTTTCTTTTTACGCAAACCAATTGAAGACAGACCAATTGATTTAAATTTTAAACGCCTGCAGGTTTGATAACAATGCTTATAATCATCAAATATATCTCTGTTCCCCAAATTAACAAAACTTTTCAATTTGTCTTTGAGAAATAGTAGTTAATTAGTTGGATCCAAGATAATTAAGACAAATACTATGCTCCAACTGAAAAAACAAACCTCAGCACAGCTATGAAGATTAACTTTTTCACTTTATATTTTTAATATATGGCGCAAACAAAAAGTCCGCTTTCTTAAGAGATTACAAGTGAGTATGAAATTACGTACCATGATACCGAAGGCGAGGCCGGCGATGACCATGTTCTCGGTGGAGACAGCATCGAGCTCGAGAGTAGTGAGGTGGCCGGCGAAGATCTGCGTGATGGCGCCGAGAGAGTACTGCGCGATGGAGGTGAAGATGGCCGGCCCCGCCAAATACCACAACTTCTTTTTCTCCTCAACTCCGTACTTGAGCAACTGTCCCAAGCTCCTGATCTCTTCCAAGTCCCTCTCTCTGCTTCCGACTAATAATAGCGGCTCTTCCATTTCTTTAGCCGATCTCTCTCTCTCTCTCTCTTGCTCCTGATCTCTGTCAAGTCTCTCTGCACCTAATAGCGGCTCCTCCATTTATTAAGCCAAAGTCAAATCCTGTCTATAAATAACAATATGCATGGCACTCGTGCAAATGGTTTATTGATATGGTTATAGCAATTGGTTCGAGCATGTTAGACGTGCTCATGGCCACAGAGAAATTCTTTCTTTGATTAACAATATGCATGGCACTCGTGCAAATGACCTCGGATTGGCAGCATCTGATCTTTTATTCTTTTTATGATTATTATTTCTTTCTAATTTGCACGACATATTTAGCTTAAAAATGAACAAAAATAATTAATGGCCATCACACTATTAGAAATATGCATAATTGCTACGGCTATCTGTGACAACCGACATAGTCGTCGCTAATAACAACGGTTTAGCGACAGCTGCGCATGCTGTTGCTAATTGGTGACGTATTAAGTACTAATTTTGCAATGGCAGAGCGGCAACCACTCCGTGCTGTTACTGATAATATGCTATTAGCAACGACTTTGCGATGACTGACTTAAGCCTGTTAGTGATAATTAATTTCATTTAGCTCGTCATGCATGCACCCCCTTTCTTCTTCACTGTGCATCAACTGATCAAGTTCGCTGTTGGATCATTGCCGGTCGCCCATCACTTGAATCAAGGAGTCACCGTCGCCTATCATCCTCAAGGTATTCCTTGTGCCCATAGCCTCTTTATTTTGCCTCAATTTGTTGGCCCAAGGGTTCAACCTTGGTCTCGATCTTAATTTTGATGATAACAAATATGAAACTAATAAGTTTATCAAGTTTTAATTTTAGATCGGAAGAACGATATGTTTACGATGTTCGTTGTCGGAAACTATAATTGGAAAATTTCAAGAAACAAGGGCTTCAGTGCTTAAGCATGTCGGAGTTAAGTCTAGGTTTAGATTTTTGATGTTTCCACAAAAATCCGAAACCCAAAACCTGAACCCCATGTGAAAATTCAGTTTTCAGATGTGAAAGCTTACTAGAATTTCTAGTAAGTGTTCCGTCGAAGCTCAATCGATGATTCGGTCGATTGACCTTCGACCGAAGATAGACTGGCGAGCCCAACTGATCTTTTTTCATGCCACGCCTCCATTTCAGGGTCACATGTACCCTGAAGCCTAACTAACAAACAAAAACATAGCAGACTGATCTATTCAAATGCATAAAATGTACTCAAAGTAAATTACAAGATGCACCAACCGTTCAAAGACTAAACATGACTCAAACACCCTATACTGCGACTAGGGAGATTCTCCTTGTTGAGCTTGCGTCGCCAACACTACTAGAATTGTCGTTGTCACCGATGGCTCTTGTCGTGGCCGAACCGTCGGTGATGACTATCACGGATGGTGCGGACCGTGGCAAAACACCGTCACTGATATGCGCATCTCAGATAAGTTATGACGGCCAAGGTCAACCGTCACAAGTAATCATCAGCGACAGTGCTCGCGAGTGCTGTCGTTGATTTAAACACATCAGTGACGACCCTCTACAGCTGTCACTGATTTAAACACATCAGCCGCGACTCGGAATCGTCGGTGATATTATTAGCAACCGTGATATTTGGTGCTGCCCAGGCCATCAGCCATTTACGATATACTTTCGGCCACGACCTAGTGACGATAAGCCGTGGGTAAGCCGTGGCTGAATAAGTTATATCCTGTAATTGAAAAAAAATTAAAATTTAAAAAATTTCTGTATACAACAATATTTATACATTATAATCTATTTACAACCACAAAACGTCACACACATACATTTTTAATCAACCATAGAAGTTTTACTTAAATATCATCAATCTAAGCCTCAAACCGGAGGTAAACAAGTATCAAATATAAAATGTAAAGTATATATACAACTATCAACTATATAAACAACTATAAGCCTCAAATGGAGGCAAACAAGTATCAAAATATCAAATGTAAGTATATGAACATCTATCAAGTATCTAAGCCTCAAACGGAGGCTAACAAGTATCAAAAAATATATAATCAAAATATTAATACCAAAATCTCACGACTGCGGTGGAGGCGGTGAAATCGACAACAACTGGGTCGGGAGCGTCGACTGGGTCGAGGAGGACGATGGCTGGGACATCATCGGTAGAAGGCTCGACTGAGATGCAATGATCTGTGTGAGGAGGGCATGCATGTTCTACATTGTTTGTCTCAACTCGTCATTTGTCTGTCTTTGCTCCTCCATCGCATGTCTCTGCTCCTCCATCGCTTGTCTTTGCTCCTCCATCGTTTGTCTCTGTAGTGTTAGCTCGGACTCCAAGACCGCTGTCCGGCTCTGGTCCTGCGTTCGGGATGTCAAGGGCCACTCACTCATAGCGGGAGGGATTGGTGCCCCAAGTGGCCCTAACACGGTGCGTGCATGGCCACTATCTGCAAAGCCATAAACACGACCGTGCTCCCAGCCACCTACGGCCTCAACCCATGCTCTTGCGTCAAACTCCTGCAGCGTGCCTCCGCGCTCGATCACGGTCCTCGTGTATGTCTCCTACATGCGTTTACATTTTAAATACTACATATATATAAACTATAAATAAAAATTGTGTCAATCAAATAGACATAAATACTTACCATGATGATCGAGGCCCTACTATCGATGTAGTCCCCCCCGCTCCTCGTCTCCGACGATGAGTGCGCTCAAACACCTGCATCAGCGAGGGGCGTTGGACTGTGTAATCCTCCACCACCCGCGTCTTACATTAGAAAACAAATACATTAGTATACGTACACAATATATAATTTAATTAAAAGTAAGGAGATTATACATACCATACGACACTCATGCACCGCAAAAGACATGGAGCCACCAGTGTGGCGCGCCCCGTGTCATCCCCCCGAACATGCGATTTCTCGACGCTGTTCGGGAGACCTCCTGCCACTCAGGCGTGTCCCACCGCTCAACAAGATGGTCCCACACAAGTCTAGGAATCCTCTCGGGGGAGTGTCCTCGAGTTTGCTCAATCTGTATAACCCCCAACTATCTCATCACGGTTTTACAGGCCTGCTGAAGCAGCCCATTGTTGTGAGTACGGGCAACGCGCTTCCATGCAGCCTCTACAAAAGTATTTTGGTCCTTCAGCCATATATAATGAGCCTGTAAAAAAATAAATTTATTATTACCGATCGATATTTAACATTAACAATAATTTAATAAATATACTTACCAAGAACTCTCACCATAATATATCCATATGCTCACGGGGCACGTGAGACCATTTAGGCCATGCCCCGTGTGTGAACTTTCAGATCGTCCCCGCTATCGTGGGTGGGACGTCCTCCTGCTCAAACCTGCACCAAATATAGTACAATTATATATTATGATATATTGAATTATAGATAAATTATAAGATAATTAATGCATCTACTTACCTTATTCTGCGCACACTAATTGATCTGCGTGATTCTCCCTTGGATGGCGAAGGAAGAATTCTATTAGGCTCTCGTTGCTTACGTCTCGATATGGACGGGCCTGGATCTACTGAAGGGATGGTGGTCGGAGGTGGGGGGATGATGGCCAGATTAGGTGGGGGAATGGTGGTTGGAGGTGAAGGGATGGCGGTCGAAGGTGGGAGGATGGTGGTCGAAGGCGAAGGGTCGGTGGATATAGGGGTGGCTGGTAATCGTCGGGGGGTAATCCTGCGAGGAATGCCTCCTTGGGCACGCACTTCTCGAACTATAGCTATCAAATATAAATATAATTAGATTATATATAATAGATTAATAGATATATCTAATAATTGAAGATATACTTCACATTTACAATTATTCGTCATCGTCACTATCATCATCTGTGTAATACTCTTCTTCTTGTTCTTCTGTATCATAACCTTCAAATTCTTCTTCTTCTCCCTCATCATCATTATGTCCTTCTGTTGGGATGGGACTAAGAAACACAGCGGAAATAGCAATTTAAAAATTCGAAACATCCCAAACCAGCAATCTACTTTAGCAATAATTAAGGAATTCTATCTACGAGTAGAAGGGAGAAGGTATACCTTATACTGCGGTTACATAGGGTGCTCCTATTGTTGCATGTCCTCCAATGATAGTCCACACCAGGCGCCTTACAACAAAGGGGCAGCGTACAACCGAACTTGTCGTGGCTCAATAGAGACGCTTTCTTAAACCCCGAAACCTCAAGAGCTAGGCTAGCCCTTCCACTAAGAACTAGGCTCCAAAACGAGAGAAAGAGGAGATGAGAAAATAACGAAACGAGGAGGTAGATCAAAGAATTCCTCACTGCCCTTTTCCAAAATCCTCCAAGTGGATGAAATAGGCGGCACACCCAAGAAGAAGACACCTCCAATTTGGCTTCGTAAAAGATTGGGAAGGAGGAAGTATATAGATGCCCGACCACCAATGGAGAGGAGGAAGAACTAATTCACCAACTCCTCCCATAGGGGTGTTCGGCCACAATTTATAGAGAGAGGTGGGGGGGGCTACAAAGGTAGACCCGACCCCCTAAAAATTCTCTCACCGGTATTCAAAATTCTGGGGTTTGCCTCCAAAAATAATTTATATTTTAATGGCTTCATAATTAATTCGAAATTAATTAAATCCAAAAAAATATAAACTTTAATTTATCTCCATAATTAAGAGCCTATAAACAAGAATGATGATTATCTAAATAAACCAATTCCCTAAACAATAGGAAAGAGGTTTATCTAAATAATTTAATTTTTTTATTAATTAATAGAATTATGATTTGTCCTCATCAATCATATATCTATTAATTTTATGATTTATCTTCATAAATCAAATTCTTATTAATTAGGATTTATCCAAATAAATTAATTCCCAATTAATCGGTTAGGCTCATGGTTAGAAATTAATTTTCCCACCATGTATATTTGATTCAAAATTAAATTATATTTAAGTCATAATTAAATATATTCCCGATCAAGTAGTTAATTAAATATTTAATTCATAATAAAATTTAATCAACTACATGAAATATTATCATGTGTCAATCCCTACAATTTAGGGATGCCCTACAAATTAGAGTTACCGAGGAACTCCTTCCTCGTGCATTCGTTCCTATAGGAAACGACTTTCCTATCATGTCCGTAAACGAGATTCGTGATCGAGTTGCAGCATGTCCATGCTAGTAGACATATAGGGCCGCATTCGGACTTTATCTCATAAAATCATAAAATTAGCCTTTTGCATGTGACCCATTGGGCCCCACACTAAGCCAGCAGTGAGTTGTTCATAACGGAGAGCCGGATTCGATAGAATACCTTCTATTCGAATTTTACGAGCCACCACTAAACCCCTTTAGTGTGGATGTGAGAGACTCCACTCACAAGTCAAGATTGACGTCTAGCAACGTGTCATGACTACTCGGATAGTGTGAGGTTCAATCTATAGGGATCGAACGCCCTTCGGTGATTAGTTATCGTGCAACTAAGTCCCTTAGTTTCAATGTCCCCAATACGGCTAGGGTACGAAAAAAAGTGTCAAACCCTAATAATGATTCATATGTATTCTGCCTGCCAAGTCGTCGTCTCAATAATGACATGTCAGAAAACCTTTTTCCAACATTCATATCTACTCCGTCCAGAGATTCCTGAGTCGACACTTGCAAGGACACATAGGACATTATCTCCCCTTACTAGGAGTAACTGATTTTATATTGATTGCTTACATACTTCCATGGGTGCTTTCCCATGCCCAGAGGTATCCGACACATAACACTGAAGACCACGTAAGGATAAGTCCAAAGCAATGGGACGACACTCACAAGATAACCATGACAACTTCAAGTCCAAGGATTGCTTGCACCTATTATCACCCGAGGAATAGCCTATCGACACTCATATAAGGATTCCATTATGTGTTCCTCGTGTAGGTTCGTTCAGTGAACTCATTCCCCAATGAGCACTTGCACTTGTACATTAAATGACAGCTCATAGGTAACTGTGAGATTAGCTACCCCTTATCGTATAAGGCATGTAACAAATGTACCAATCTATTCAGAAGCACCAATCTCCTAATTGGTGAAACTACGATTGGGAACATTTAGAACAGGGACATCTGGATTCCAAGTCTCACTGGCATGATCTCATCATGGCCATGGAATCAATTGCATGGGTCCATGGGGTTCATCACAATCTAATATATACAAAATATAGATGCAGCATATGATAAAAAGTTGCTCATATTATTCATTAACCAAAAATAGTTCTCTACACATCAACATGTGATTGGCTCAAGGGTACTATTTCTTTCACCTTCTTCCTCAACTTCTTAATCATCGTCATCAACACATTCTACTTCCAATTGAACTAAGTCTGTGTCATCATCCTCGAGTATTGGACTAACTCGCTCCACTTCGGAAGGATCCTCTTGTTATAGAAGTCATTCGTCAGCTCATTCTCTCCAGCTACCGGGTCAATTTTTTCTCTGACTTTAGTCTTATAGACTACACGCCAATCTGCCCTATCTTTCTTTCGAGATGGATACTGCATATAATATACTTGTACAGCTTGAGATGCCAATATAAATGGCTCATTTGAAGCCAATTTCGATTTGTAATTGATCTCGACAAGTTTATACTTTGGATGAACTCTCATGCACCTATCGCTTGTATCGAACCAATGACATTTAAAAAGGGCAACTGATTTCCATCCGAAAAATTACAATTCAATGACTTCTTCCAACAGTTCGTAAAAGTCAATATCATATTCAGCATTCGTTGTCCATTTGACACAGACCCCGACAACCATAGTTTCTTTGTAGATGAATAATCAAGTGTGTGAAATTTATATCCACTAACAAATTGACTGTTATAACACTGTACAAGTCGTGCCGGTTCGCTACCAAACTAAAATATTCGGTTATCTATTTTGCCTCTGTGTTCTGTACTATAAGCTCAAAACCAATCAGGGAACTCACGATTGCGTAATATCTCTAATTTCACATCATTGTAAATTGAGTATTTTGTCACCATCTCGACGTCAAATATTTCAATGAATTTCTCAATCTCTGGATAGTTTAGTAAAATGTACAAGCGGGCCAAATGGTACTCTTTGTCGTTTAAGAATGGAGACAGACGAGAACCCAAAGCACAACCAGGATAACAAAAGATATTTAAACAACCATCTGAGGGTCGAGATCCCCCGTCTGATGGTCGAGCTCTCCCGTTGTCATTCTGTGGAAGACGATTAAGTCTTCTCTTGATGGTTGATTCAAAATAAAATGAGCAAAATGTTGAAATTTCTTTAATTATATATGCTTTTGATATAGAACCTTCAACTGCCGCGGTGTTCTTTACATTTTTCTTTAGACGATTCATGTATCTTTCAAATAAGTACATCCACCGGTATTGAATGGGCGACCAACTCGTGCCTCGTATGCCAAGTGTATCGGTAGATGCTCCATCGATTCAACAAATGCAGGAGAGAAAAATTACTCTATCTTGCATATGATTTCAATAATATTATTTTCAAGTGCTGACATATCTTCGACTTGAAGGACATTTTCACAAATGTTTTTAAAAAACATATTTAATTCTATCAACAGACCTCAAATCTTATCATGTAGATGATCTCGAAATGCGATCGGGAGCAATCTATGCATGAATACATGATAATCGTGGCTCTTCATCCCTGATATTTTACATTCATCGATGTTCACACATCGAGGTAAGTTTGAGGGATATCCATAAGGTAATGTGAGTTTTTTGATCCATTGATACACATCTTACATCTGTTGTTTATTTAACACATACGACGCCTTTGGCTTATGAAGTCATCCGTTGACCTCTTGCAACTCTAACTCAGGTCTCTTACAAAGTATTTTCATATCTTGTCGGGCCTTCACATTATATTTAGTTTTACATTGTTAAAAATGTTATCAAACACTTTTTTTCAATGTGCATGACGTCCAAATTATGCCGAATTAGTAATGAACTTCAATATGGCAATTCTAAAAAGATACTTTTTTTTCACCCAGTTATGTGTTTGACCAAAGCCTGAAATTCTTACATTTTGACCTAAAGTAGTCTCTGGAAAGAATTCAACATGTGCTAATATTTGTTCACCAAACAACATTAGTGGTAGCTCATCTCTTTCGACTCTACCCTTGATAAATTTATCACGATTCCTTCGATAATAGTGGTTAGATGTTAGGAACCGACGATGACAATCAAAGAAGAAAATTTTCTAACTGTTATCAAGACTGAAGGCTTTTCAGTGTTCCATGCAATACGGACAAGAGAGTTGCCCATGCGTGCTCCAACCAGACAACATGTTGTAGGCCGAAAAATAATTGATTGTCCATAATATCGCAGCTCGTAGAGTAAAGTTTTGCTTTCGGTGACAATCATAAATGACAGCTCCCTTAGTCTACAATATTTTCAGTTCATCAATTAGGGGTTGGAGAAATACATCAATTTCTTTCCGAGGACCCCTAGGACCCGGAATAATCATCGAAAGATAGATAAATTCATCTTTCATACACATTGACGATGACAAATTATAAACTGTTAGTAGCACTGGCCATACTGAATACGGAGTTGCCGAATTACCAAATGAATTAAAACCATCCATACACAATCCCAATATGATATTTCTAATATCCCTAGCAAATGAAGGATAACATCAATCTAAATGTTTTCATGTTTCACTGTTGGATGGATGAGCCATTATTGTATCATCACGACTTCTTGCACGTCAACTCATATAGGGGGCAGTCTTTTTCGACATGAATAACCTTTGAAGTCTCGGTATTAGTGGAAAATACTGAAGCACCTTAAAGGGGATATTTTTCCATCAGACCAATTTCTTCTCCTTGTAACGATGCTCACATTCCAGGCATTGCTCCAACTGTGCATTTTCTTTATAATATAAAATGCAGTTTTTTGGGCACGCGTGTATCTTTTCATACCCGAGCCCTAATTTCCTCATCCATTTTTTTGTCTTATAAAAAGATGGCTCAAACTTGTTATTTGGAGGTAGCATACCATTGATAAAGCCTGCAATCCAAACAAACGTAACCATGCTGATATTACAATCGGACTTAACGTTCAGGAGTTGTGTCATTGTCGAAAATCTTATATATTTAGGACAATTCTCATACAAAGATTCATCGGCAGCTTTCAACATCTCGTAAAATTCTACAGCCTCCTTGTTCGGCAATTCAATATGTATCACATGTTGTTCTTTGGTGACTTCAACTATCGTAGTATCTAGTGGCACTGTCGTCTTAGTAACTGACTCAACATTATCATTTAAATGGAATTATCCTCCAACACTATCTAGAATCATTGTTCTGTAAGGATTAGGTGGATTGGAAGAAGAAACAATGACAGTAGAAGATTCACCATGAGTATGGACAACAAGATTGCTTGACGTCCTAACTTGACGTGACACCTCGTGACAATTCCATACAAAATATCTTGGTGTGAATCCTTTTGTATACAGATGCATTGTGACAGTTTCTCGATCCAAAAATCTTATGTTCGAACATGTCCAGCATGGACATCGCATTTTATCACCATTATGAAATTTTTATTTGAGTAGGCAAAATTTAAGAAGTAAGTTACGCCTACTCAAAATTCGTCTATTATTGCTCCACAATGAATTCGTTTGTACATCCAACTTCGATCGCCTGACATATTCTGTCAAAAAGTTGGCAATATTTAGGTAATGTCTTTAGGTGGGATGGTCATATTCCATTTGGGATTCATGTTATTTACATTGCACTTAGTATATTTTTTAGTCATTAACTTCATTCTAAATTTCGGCAGCATCTCCCTATGGTTCTCTGAATACGCATATCATCTGGGCGTGTATCGGAGAACAAGGGAGATACAAGCCAAAATTTAAAAATGAACAATGACTAAAAGAAATAAAGTAAGTGCAATATAAATAACTATATTACCAAATTATCCAATTAGGGACAATTCAAGGGATGTACGTCGTATAAAATATCATATACTTTGTTTACACGAGCATACAACCCCCAAACGAATCTAAGGTTTTGCAAAATTAAGACTTGATTCGTCGATGCATACGTGAAATTTATCAACTCATCATGAATATTTTCTAAATTTATGGATGCCGGTGCGAGTCCATAGTGGACGATTCCGGCGCGAGTCCACAGTGAATGATTTCAGCGCAAGTCCATAGTGGATGATTCTGGCGTGAGTCCAAAGTGGACGATTCTGGCGCGCGCGAGTCCAAAGTGGATGATTTTAAAATTGTAATTATACCCAACTAAAATTAACACTAATATTTAATCTAATTATAATTAATTAACCATAACAATAAAGCTAACCTAAATTTAATCTAATAGTAAATAAAACTTAATTAATCTACAATTAACACATAATAAATCTACAATTAATAGATAATTAATCTAAAATTAATCCATAATAAATTAATATATAGATAATAAATAAACATAAAAAAATTAAAACCTAGATCAAATAGTAGCTGACACCTACTGTCGGCTACTGTTCCATCTTGTTGGCGCCGAGGGATTCGGCCCCAAATCTGGCATCAGCATCTACACGCCGGCGCCATTCTCCAATGTTGGCGTCTGACGTGTAGACACCGACATTGGCGGTGGCGATCAAAAGGGGGCGACGGTGGAGATGATACCTCACGGGTTGGGGCAACGCGTGGTGAGAGCAGCGGCGAGGCGGCGAGGGCTGCAGTGACATCATCGATGACTGGCGGGGACGTGTGGCGATCGCAGCGGGGAGGCACGACAACTAGAGCGGGTGGCGAAAACAACGGGAGAGAAGAAAAGAAGGAGAAGAGGAAGGGTCGGGCGCGAATGCAAGTTAAAGGTCTATCACCGATGGCCCTCTAGCCATCGATAAATCATGGATTACTACTAAGTATATCATCAACGACCGACATAGTCCTCTCTAAGCCGTCGGTGATGTGTTTTTTATTTTTGCGCCACGTTCGCGACATTAATTAATAAGCGACGGCCGCTGTTAGCCGTGGCTAATGACTTATTTATATCACTGACGGCTTTCGAGCCCCCGCTAAGCTGTCGCTACTAAGTTATTTCATTTCGCGCCCCGTGCGCGCCATCAACTATGAGCGACGGCCTTAGGCGACTGTATGCGAGCCGTGACTGATTTGGTTGCATCAGCCAGGGCCACTTCGGCCGTCAGTAAGCCGTGAATAGTTTTGACGGCTTAGGCAACCGTCGATGAGCCCCGTGGCTGATAGCCAATATTCTAGTAGTGCAACTGCATATGGCACCATGTACCTCATCTGATCCTGCACACATAGGCAAGAGAGCATAAATTTTCAACTCAGTGAGTGGCTAATACTAGCCCTCTCAAACATAAACAGTATAATAAGTAGTAACATGATAAACATGCCAATTCATGATGTGAAAATCTCAAATAGTTCATTAGGTCATGGTATCACATAGTAATCACACTATCACATAATAGTAAGGCTAACATAAAACAATCATGTTATTTCATCCTCATCTCAAGGGATATGCTCACTAGCCACTGTAAGCCCCTCTAGTCGTTGTCTAGTATGGTTGGGAATGTACATCCAACCAACCACATAAGGTAGGTAGTCAGTGTGGTCTCCCAACGTACCACCCAGCCTAGTGCCGTCTCCTCGGGATATTCCCCATCATCGGATGGGCTTCCAAGCTGTCTCTTCGGGGCACTCCCCGTCATCGGTCGGAATCAATACCCAACGCCGACTCTTCAGGGCATCCCCCATCACCTGATGGGCCTCCAGAGCTGTCTCATCAGGGTAACTCACCCTAGTCTCCGGATGGAGTCACATAACACCACTCACATGAATAAAATGTGGAACACAGTAATATAATATGTACATACATTCATATAGACATGATGCTAACACGACGTAAAGTCAACTACTCATCTCAAACATAGATTTATAAGTTCAATTGCCATGGTATAATGCACACAAATATAATGTAATGCCCAAAATCCTAATAATAATATTTTATCCTTGAGCAGGGGACCATGGGCTCGAATTAGCGTGGATTGGCGTAGAGCTTCGAGATTGAACCTGGTTAAGAAATTTATGTAGAAAAAAAATTAGGAAAATTTTATTTACTATGCTTTTGTGATTTAGCATGCTAGGGTGATAGAGGGCCTCGAGTCAAATCTAACAATCCAATCGGAGCTCGAATCAGAGTTAGAACGAGTTAGGTATGGATTTTAGAAGTTGAGTCATTTAAGTGAGGGCATTTAGGTAATTTGGGCCAACCAGGGCCCATAAAAAGCTTTGAGGGGAGCACAGCTATAGATTTAGCCGCACGCCACCCAAGAGAGGAGGGAGAGAGGGCGACGCCGAGTGCGGAGGAACCAATTCGGAGGCTGGAGATCGTGAGTTCGTCGGCGTTCATCATAGGAAGGACCCTACTTTCTCCTTCCTTTCCATTTTCTCCAAAAGGTGAGTGGATTAAGCCCTCTTTCCTCCGAATTCCTCATTATGCCGCCCGCCCCTATGTCATGGGTTTTTTGCTGGATTTTCGTATGGCTTCACGTATTGGTTTCGAAAGTATGGTTTATGGATTTACATGTCGTCGTTGTAGAATTTTTAGATCGAGGTTTTGCTTTGGCCAAATAGTTCTTGGCCAAAATTGGGAATGCCGCCCCCTTCTTCTTGGGTTTCTTGATGGCTTTCCTTGCTATGTTGATAGTGCCTTGTGTTCTTCATAGCTAGGAAGGTAAAGAGGTTAAGGATTAAGGTTTGATGATTAATGATTTGTTTAGGTGTGCCGCCCCCTTTAGGAAATTATTTAGGGCCCTAGGGGTAGGCCGGCCCTTGCGAAATTACATCGGTGACATGATAACATTGTTAGGGTAGAGATTATACATTAGGAATTTTCCTAGATGAAATTAAGGTAAGATGAAAGGTAGAGACCCTCACTTAAGAATTTAAGGAACCTAGGTGCACATAGCTAGGGACATATGACCCTAGGGTGAACATTACATTGAGGTGAACCCATGGAGGACTTGTAGGGCCGAACCCTCCCTCGTCCTTAGAGCATTCAGGTAAGGGAGAAAGCCGGTCCTAGAAGGTGCGAGTAGGGTCATAAAAAGGGGTTAAACTTATTGTAGATGCTCTCTATAGCTAATACCTTGTGTAGGGTTCGTGTTGATAGATATCTCTTTAGCTTTTATGTTCTAGCATATTGATACATATCTATGTCATTACTTGTGATCACATGCATGGCGAGATGTTCTTATTTTGTTATGAAATGAATTGTATGATGTAACATTATGATGTCGTGCTTATTCATGTACATGCACGTCTTATGTTTTTACTTAAGTGACATGAATGTTATCCTTATACATATGTGGAATGTGATATATGGCATGAGGCCATAGGGAGGCTGAGGTATGTTTATAGCATACTTTTAATTGTTATTATATGTTGGATCTTTTCCTTAGTATGCTATTATGTGTGTGTATTGTGCTTGGTGCATATTCCCGGAAGCCTCACCAATGAGGGGAGGGTATGCCCCAAAAAGACGGTGTTGGCACTATTTTGGAAGTTTCGACCGGTGAGGGGAGATCATACCGTAAAGAGATAGTCTGAAATCCCGACCGGTGAGGGCAACGTATGTCCCAAAGAGACGGATCGAAAGAGCCATGTCAGTGAGGGGAGAGCATGCCCCAAAGAGACGACACTTGCTGGGTGGTAGATCGGAGGCCACATCGACTACCTACCCTATGTGGCTATGAGGACCGACGGGTCCGAGTGAGCATGTGGATTGTTGCATTGAGCATATCTATATTTTATACTTAGTGTCATATTTTATGCAGGTTGCTATATGATGTCTAGGAGGATTGCTCTGCTAATTAATAAATGCACCTAAATTATGCTTTATTTTTCTTATACTTAAATATGTATTTTATTTGATAATGTTGGATATGGTGGATTGGGGACTAATCTACTCACTAAATCCTAGTTGGACTTACCCTTGTTTGATGTTGTTTTTCAGCACCGGAGCGAGATCAAAGAGGTACCGGGGTGTAGTAGCACGGTTGGTGGCGACATGGCAGCAGGTCTGGTAACATGTCGTGGTCGAGGGGGATACCTGAGTCGAGTCGTGCTTTCTTTTTTGAGTCGTTTGAGTCATGTAGACTCGGGTTCTTATATTTCCGCATTTTCTTATGTTGAAGTGTCATTTGATTAGTGACTTATATTTTTGAAATTAAATTGAACATTTTATCATTCATTTGAGTTCGTGATATGAGATTATTGTAGAAGTCTATTTTATTTAAAATGACTTATAAATGTTCAGGTTTAGTGTATTTCTATAAGTGGTTTGTCCGAGTTAGGCTTCGGGGTATGTGGCGTACCCTGGCCGGTCTTACCGTGTTTGGGGTGTGACATATAATATGAAGGCAACTCTTAAATAGGGGTTAAAACGGAAAGAAATAGTGCCATTGAGCCAATCACACGTTGATGTGTAGGGAACTATTTTTGATTAATAAATAATATGAGGCAACTTTTCATCATATGTTGCATCTATATTTTGTATATATTAGGTTGTGATGAACCCCATGAAGCTGGGCAATTGATTCCAAGGCCATGATGAGATCATGCCAGTGAGACTTGGAATCCGTATGCCCCTGTTCTAAATGTTCCTAGTTGCAGTATCACCGATTAGGGGATTGGTGATTTGGGATAGACTAGTGCACTTGGTACATGCCTTATACGTTAAGGGATAGTTGATCTTACAGTTACCTATTAGCTATCATTTAATGTACAAGTGCAAGTGCTCATTAAGGAATGAGTTCACTCAACGAACCTACACGAGGAACACATAATGGAATCCTTACATGAGTGTCAATAGGATGTTCCTCGGGTGATAGTTGGTGCAAGCATTCCTTGGACCTGAGGTTGTCATGGTTATCTTGTGAGTGTCGATCCATTGCTTTGGAGTTATCCTTACGTGGCCTTCAGTGTCATGTGTTGGATACCTCTTGGCATGGGAAAGCATCCATGAAGGTATGTGAGCAACCAATATGAATGTCGATTGCAAGTGTCCTATGTGTCAACATGAAGTTACTCCTAGTGAGAGGAGATAATGTCCTATGTGTCCCTGCAAGTGTCGACTTAGGAAACTCTAGTCATAGTAGTTATGAATGTCGAAAAAGGGTTTCTGACATATCATTATTGAGATGACAACTTGGCAGACAGAATACATATGAATCGGTATTAGGGTTTGACACTTCTTCCGTACCCTAGCCGTATTTGGGATATTGTAACTGAGGGACTTAGTTGCACAGTAAGTAATCACCGAAGGGCGTTCGATCCCTATCGATTGAACCTCACACTATCCGAATAGTCATGACATGTTGCTAGACGTCAATCTTGACTTGTGAGTGGAGTCACACATGATCACACTAAAGGAGGTTTACTGGGCTTATGGGATTCAAATAGAAGATGTTTTATTGGATTCGACTCTTCGCTTTTCACAACTCACTGGCTTAATGCGCACTACAAGAAATTTGGCTTTTAGTGACGGGATTTGGTGGGGGTCGCACATCGACCCTCACTAAATCCACCTATTTATGGGGGTCGCTAATCGACCCTCACGAAAACCTGTCAATAAAAGAACACTTTTGTGAGGGTCAGATATAACCCTTACTTAAAAGTATATATTGTGATCGAGGACAACATCTTGGCCCTCACGAAATCCTGTATTTTGTGAGGGTCGAATATGATCCTCACTAAAAAGTATATATTGTGAGAACATCGTGACCCTCACAAAATCCTGCATTTTGTGAGGGTCGGATATAACCCTTACTAAAAAGTATATATTATGTGGACAACATCTTGGCCCTCACGAAATCCTGCATTTTGTGAGGGTTGAATATGACCCTCACTAAAAAGTATATATTGTGAGGACATCGTGACCCATCTAATATGACCCTTACTAAAAGTATATTTTATGAGGACAACATCATGACCTTCACGAAATCTTACATTTTGTAAGGGTCGAGTATGACCCTCACTAAAAAGTATATTTTGTGTGTGAGGACATTGTTGTTGGGATGTGTGGCGACTGATTTGCCCTAACCCCTTTTATGTTGCGCTACGCAGAGTCTTCGGCGGGGGTCAAGGGGGCAGTGCCCCTTTCCAGGAGTGTGGGGGCGGAGCCCCCGAAGATTTTTTGTGCCCTTTGGGTTGTGGGCCTGTGTCGCCCTATACAAACTCCAATGTAATGATTCTCACCATTTTGTGAGAATCATTTCAAATACTATATTTACATTTTGTGATGGTAAGAAATGACCTTCACAATTTCCTCTCTCACATTTCTAAATCTAAAAATAAATAAAAATTAATTTTAAAAAAAATAACAATTAAATAATTGAAATAATAAAATTATTAAAATTCTCAACCATCAACCATCATCTCTCACCATGTTTAGTAAATTATATATATATATATATATATATATATATATATATATATATATCTAGATGGTTAAAATATAATAATGTTAATTACGTTTTCTTAATAAAAAATATATATTTACTTAATAAAATATATACATTTAATTATATTTTAAAACCTAAAACAAAAACCCTACACCCCGATCTCTCCCTCCGCTCTCCCCCTCGCCAGAATTTGGTTCACCGGACCAGAATCTTCATTCGCCACCTCCATTGTCTGCTTCCGTCGCCGGGCCAGTATTGGATCTTCATTCTCCATCTCGCTGCCAACCTCTGCCTGCTTCTCCATCTCCTCGCCGGTATTGAATCTCGTCTTCCGATTGCTTTAATTATGGGATCTCGTCTCCATCTCCATCGCTTCAGTTTGCTTCAATTATTATGGGATCTCATCTCCATCTCCATCGCCATATACAATGTTTGATTTTATAGATTAACCTTAGATACATATTCTTTGATACTGAATTAAGGATGCATCTCTACAATGTTGATCTTTGATTGCAATGTGATAACCTCCATCACCCACCCCACCTAATTCTGCTTCACCATTGTGTTTTCTTCTTAAGGATTGATCACGGTGACCTATTAAGGATTGAGTTCTAATATTTGCTAATCTAATAGTTGATGATATATATTGTTAAGTCCCACATTGGTTAAAAATATGGTCAAGATAGTCTTTAAATAGTTTGGGCAATCCTCTCCCCATGAGCTAGCTTTTGGGATGAGTAAGGCTCATTAATTTCTTAACATGGTATCAGAGCCTATCTTGTGGTTGATATTGTGCCACCCACAGATGTCCAATCTTGCAAAACTTCACGCTCTAGATGTCAAATCTTGGGCGTGAGGGGGGTGTGTTAAAGTCCCACATTGGTTAAAAATATGGCCAAGATAGTCTTTAAATAGTTTGGGCAATCCTCTCCCCATGAGCTAGCTTTTGGGGTGAGTTAGGCTCATTAATTTCTTAACATATATTTTCTCTGTGATTTAGTAGGTTGCATCATATTTTCTCTAATATTAAAGACAAAGAAATATGCTTAGAAAATTATCAAGCTTTTTGTTAAAGCCTATGGACTGGAATTGCTTGGCCTGTGATGAATTAAGCTTTTTGTTATTAGTATAATAGTGGTGGGTCATATATATTTAGACATAGTTATTTTGTGCACCAAGATACTAGACTACTAGACCATATTATTCTAAGTTAAATTGAAATGAACTGAATTGCTTGGCCCGAAGTTTATCTTCGAGACTTAATAAATCGAATGGAAACTACATTGTCACTTGAAGGGTATGATTTATTTGAGATGAACACTCATGTCTGTTAGACTACATTGTCACTTGACTCACTTGGGGGATTATGATTAGTATTATATGGATATATCTCAGGTGATGTTGTAAAGCCATGTATTTTCTTGGGTTTGAAGAAGCAATCAAGGAGTAGCTTCAAACCTTGCTTACTGTAGTTTTCTTTCATTCAAAATTTAATAAAACCAGTGGGGTAAACCCCCCTTTGCTTCTCTCTCTCTCCCAAAAAATCCAAATGATTGAATTACGGTGCGCTTGCACAATCCTTCGGTGTCTTTGCACCCAGTCATCACCTAATACATCCTTTGCTTTTGATCTGAAATTATCAAAGAGACCTTAGTTTTTCTACTCCAGTTCATGTCATAAATGTCTAAGTTAATGTTCATACCTGCTTAAAGATCTCACCATATAGTGTATGTTGTTCATAAGAAATAGGTAGGTTAGAGCAGGATCTTTGTACTGCTTAGATTTGCTATCAAGATTACTCTGTAAAGCTTGCACTATTCACATGGTTACAACTGCCAACTAATATTTTGTTTGATCTCGGTTAGAAATTCTTGAAAGAGTTGCTTCAGTGTGGATTGATAAATGGAAAATATTTAATGATAACATAGCTGATAACATTTTTTTTCTTGCAATGATTAATGTTTGTTCATATCTTTAAATAGTGCAGTTGGATTAAATCTATCAAACTTTGCTTTCGCTATGGATAATATTGATAAGAGTTGGATGACGGTTCATAGGCTTAGTCCAGAATATATGAATGGAGTAAATCAGTTTTTGGACTTTGCATTTCGCAATTTAGCTCGGAATGACAATAGAAACAAATGCCCATGTGTTAGTTGCAACAATGTCTATTTCAAAGTGAGAGAAGAAGTTAAGTTAGACTTGTGTAAAAAGGGGATAGTGCCAAGCTACACTACTTGGTACTTCCATGGTGAAGAAGAAAATGTGAATGAACAGTACGATGAAGAGTCATCAAGTGAAGATTCATCTGATGAAGATGATATGGTTGCAATGTTAGCAGATGGGTTGGGGATGCCAAACATGAGCAGTGGAGTTGGTGATGAGCTAAACAATGATGATGAACCAAATGAAGAAGCGAAGAAGTCTTATAGATTGTTAAAAGATGCTGATACGATGCTTTTTTCGGGATGTACTAGATTTTCAAAACTCTCATTTCTTGTAAAGTTACTGCACTTGAAGTGTCGCAATGGATGGAGTAACAAGTCATTTACCGACTTACTCCAACTTTTGAAAGAGGTCTTTCCAGATGGAGCGACAGTGCCCGATTCTTATTATGAAGCAAGGAAGTTCATTAGGGATTTGGGTCTTGATTATGTGAAGATAGACGTTTGTGAAAAATTTTGCATGCTTTATTGGAAGGAGAATGAGAATATGGATCGCTGCTCATTATCTGGAGCTAGCAGATGGAAAGTGGTAAAAGAAAGGGAAGTGGATCCTTCATCTTTGAGACAAAAGAAAATTGTAGTGAAGTCCATCGAATATTTTCTATTGAAACCTAGGCTTCAAAGATTGTTTATGCCATCAAAAACGGCTTCTGAAATGAGATGGCATGATGAAGGATGCATCAAAGATGAAACTTTAAGGCATCCGGCAGATTCTGAAGCATGGAAAAGACTTGATGAAGTATACCCTATATTTGGTTTAGACCCTCGTAATGTCAGGTTAGGGTTAGCAAGTGATGATTTTAACCCTTTTGGTGTAATGAGTGCCGTCCATAGCACATAGCTAGTTATCCTAACTCCTTACAATTTACCCCCATGGATGTGTATAAAGAAACCATTTATTATGCTATCAACTTTAGTTCCCGGTCCTGAAGCTCCAGGAAACAAAATTGACATTTTTTGCAACCATTTGTTGAGGAACTAAAAGATTTGTGGGATGTGGGGGTTCAAACATATGATGCATCAAGAAAATAAAATTTTCAAATGGGTGCTGCTGTGTTGTGGACTATCAATGACTTTCCAGCATATGCCAACTTGTCTGGCTGGAGCACTAAAGGAAGATGGGCTTGCCCAAATTGTAATAAACATACATGTTCTTTTTATTTAAAGAATGGGAAAAAGCATTGTTACATGCCTCATCGCCGATTTTTACCGATTGATCATCGATGGAGGCATGACAAAAAGAATTTTAATGGCAAGAAAGAGTTGAGAGAAAAGCAAGCACAATTATTTGGAGATGAAGTATTGGAACAATTGAATATGTATGAGCAAGCAATTGAGAAAGTAGGAGGAAAAAAATTCCAAGGGATGACTGGAGGCCGGAGTAATTGGAGGAAGAAGAATATCTTTTTTGATTTACCATATTGGAATAAGCTTTTGTTATGTCATAATTTAGACGTAATGCACATTGAGAAGAACATTTGTGATAATGTGCTTTTCACATTATTAAACATGGACAAAAAATTCAAGGACAACTACAATTCTCGATTGGATTTGAAGGAGCTAGGTATTAGACTAGAACTACATCCGGTTGAGATAGAGAGCAAGGTGTTGTTGCCTTATGCATGTTATACATTGTCATCCAATGAGAAATTGAAGTTATGCAAAATTTTAAATGAGGTCAAGATGCTAGATGGCTATTCTTCTAATATATCGTGATGTGTGAATCTTAAGGAGAGAAAAATTTCATCTCTCAAAAGTCATGATTGTCATATTCTCATGCAACGATTAATGCCACTTGAAATTCGCTCATTGTTGCCCAAGGATGTATGTGACGCATTGATCGAGTTATGTGTCTATTTCGCAGAGCTTTGTTCTAAAACTTTCAAAACAAAAAAGTTGGAGCAATTAGATAATCAAATTGCGTTGACAGTTTGCAAATTGGAAAAAATATTCCCACCATCATTTTTCGATGTAATGATTCACTTATCAATCCATTTAGCTTATGAAGCTAAAATTGCTGGACCAGTGCAGTTTCGATGGATGTATTTTGGGAGAGGTTTCTACGTACATTGAAGTCATATGTGCGAAATAAAAGTCGTCCAAAAGGTTCAATTGCTGAAAATTATCTTGCAGAAGAATGCTTGAGTTTTTGTTCAATGTATTTGGGTGGTGTTGAAACGAGTCTCAATAAAGTTTCAAGAAAATTTGATGGAGGGAATGAGACTACAAGTAGTAGATTATCAATCTTTAGAAAATCTGGTCGCATAATAGGGAAAGCAATGGCTCGATCATTATGCGATGAAGAGTTCACACAAGCTCGACTTTATGTGTTGAAAAATTGTGATGAAATTCATTCATTCATTGAGTAAGATACAAAATTCGAACTACTTTCCATCACTTTTATTTGTCTATATACCTTATGTTACCATGATATAATAACTTTGATGACAGAAAGCATATAGAAGAGTTACTCAGTGAAGCTTCGACTACAAATGTGAAGATAATTGTCATGATACACAATTCCCGAGGTGGTTCGAAGAACAATTAATTAAAAATTTTAACAAAAAAATATATTCTAAATTTAACATATATATATACTTTTAGTATAATCAATTATTTTCTCATACAGGTCTTTATGCTACATCGCCAAGGGAATGAAGAAGTAGATGAGGATTTGATATCTCTTGCTTATGGTCCTGAACGTTGAGCCACATATTATAAAAGATATATCATTAATGGTTATAGGTTTCATACCCTTGATCGTGAGAAGGACTTGAAAACATAAAATAGTGGAGTTTTTGTTATAGGAGAAACAAGAGTTGGCAACTTGGAGTACTATGGTGTTTTAACTGACATTATTGAACTGCAATATCTTGGAGGACATCGAGTAATTTTGTTTAAGTGTGATTGGAGCGATGTGTTTAGTGAAGTTCGAGGAATTAAGACAGATCGTTATGGGTTCACCTGCTTGAATATGAGACGGTCGTTGGGCACCAATGAACCTTTTGTACTTGCTTGTCAAGTCGAACAAGTTTTTTATGTAAAAGATATGGCTGAACTTGATTGGTATGTCGTGCAAAAGTATCAACCTCGAGACTTGTATAATATGCTTGAAGTGCTTGTTGATGAGGAAAATATTGAAGTTGATGAGACATATCAACGGAATGAGTTATCAATTGAAGAGATATCATTAGAAATGATAAATTTAAATGAAGATATCACTTGGCATAGGGATGACATTCCGGGGGAAAATATACAAGCACATTCTGTCCCGCAAGAAAGAAGCAAAAAAAGAAAGAAAGATATCAAAAAGAGAAAGAGACGTGAAAATTCTTTTATTGAAGATGAAGACCTTTAATATGTTAGTGATTTTAATCATATTTCAATCTTTTGTGTAGTTTGTCATACATATGCTATTGATTTTCTTGAGTATACTTGTTTAACATACTTGTGTCAAATGCAGCTTATATCGCTTTCATGGCAACCCGACAAATAATGACTTGTGCACAAGTTATACAATCACAAGTTGAAGAAAATGAAGTGAATAGTAATTCTTCCGCTCAAGCTTTACAAATTGATACCATTAGTAGTGAAGGTTATAATTTTATTTTTGAGCTTATAACTTATCATATATTCACTCATTATCATAGCTAATCATATATTTGGTGTCAGGTTCAACTTCAGTAAAAAAGATATGCACCCACGCCTGCTCTGCTGCGCACCATGCCACCAAGCCGTACCTCAGTGGTCGGGATCTGCAAAACAATAATAAAGGAAAATCGTGAGTTCACGAGGAACTCGGTGAGCGGTTCTTTTGAACCTCCACTTAAAACCTCAGCAATCACATATATAAGGAAGTTACGAAATCACATTCCATAAATAATTAGTGTGCTAGAATGGATGAACCGGCCTCTCGGGCCCATATCCATGATGCAAGCTCGGCCAATAATGGCCTAAAGTATATATGGAAGGTTCAGTCCTTCCTCTACTTAACTCGGCCGGTCGGCCTACTCAAACCAGCCCCTACGGGCTACTCATTTAGAAACTTTTATAATTCGGATCCGTCAACTAGGATGGCCACTAGTTTCAGTTATCCTCCGGGTTAGGGATAGCTAGTTCCAACCCACTCGGGTCTACCGTCAGTGTGACCCACTGACGAAATCTCAAGACCCTCCGCCACTCGGGTCTAACACCTAGCGGGCCTGCTGGTGCAATCTCAAGACCTTATAAACCGCTGAGTCGTGTGCTTGCCATCCGGCTAGTGACACTTCTCAGTAGACCATCAACCACAACCCAAAACCAGGTTGCGCAAGTATGTTGTGTTTCACTCTCCGAGAATTGCCCGTATCCAAACCCTTACCCTAGGGTCTCATTGTTTCCTTAAATGAAGCACCTAGTGAATGTGTCTTGTATCTAAGTTAAATGATACCACTAGTAATCTAAACCATTCTTCCTAGAATGAGCGAACTCGCCGACTATGATATGAGCAATTAAATGAAACCTTTCTTGACTACATATACCATATGAGTATTGACAAGAACATTTCCAAAATGATAATGTAGATCTATCATCAACAATTCATAGCATGAATGTGAATTAACATTGAAATGAAAGTATATGAACAACTACACGAAATCATTCGTTTCCCCTCCTTTACCCTTGATCGGCCAAAGCTTCAGCAAGGTGACCCTTGATCGGCCGAACCATCTAGGTGAGAAGGGGCTGGAAATTATGCATTCTAATAAGTAGAACAGTAAACATAAAATTCAAATTTAATCTAACATTAAGCATGAAAGTGCGAGTTAAGGCGATATAATAATGGATCCAACCATTCAATACAATAGCCCAACTTTTCCCCCTTTACTACTGCTCGGCCATCTTGAGCAGGGTGATGACCATGCTCAGCCGAACCCCCTAGGGGTGGTGGACTTGGTTGCGGCATCCACTCGAGTATCAATCCAAAACCAAAAACCAGAAACAAAAAGAATACAAGTCGAATACGCGAGTTGCGAGACGAGCGAGGAAATTGGGGGAAATTTTGGCATGACCTTTCCCCTTTTTCCTCGACTCGGCCAGCCCTTAAAAATGAGAAATCGACACGTCTACAAACATGAAATCATAGTATGAACAACGATTTAAAGATCTAACATGGAGAAATAAATCGATCGACAAAACTCGCGAAGAAAAACCTCGATTTAAAAACCTATGGGGCCGGCCACCCGCCTCCCCTCAAAATCTACTCTAACCACTCACCTTGATCGGATCACGAGAAGCCTTAAAGAAAATGAGATTCCTATCTCCTCGAGCGTCGTCGCAAACACGGCGCCGACAAGATCTCCTCCTCCTTCTCTCCCTTTCTCCCTCTTGTCGGGCTGCGTACGGCTCTCTCTTTGAGCCGCATGGATGGCTTGGGTTAGGGGTTTTATTCCCCTCATCCAATGACCTATTTACCCCTCATGCTACTTAACTTCTACTCGATTCGAATCTGAGTCCGATTCGGACTCCGATCCTATCGGCACTCATGAGTCGAACTCGACTTTAATCAGACATCATAAGCAAGAAAGGAAATAACCATTGAGATAATTTAAACTTCATATTTCCATGGGTCGAGTTATACCTTCTACTCGAGGCGATTTTCGCAGCTCGACCCGGCTAACCCCTGATCCGGTGCGCTACACCAAAATAGATTTTTATATTAGGAAATTTTTCGGGTCTTATGGTATATTTTTAATTAAGATTTCAGCTCATCAAATTAGACATGCATGTGTGGCTGTAGATTAAGATGTTAGCGGTTAAGATTTCAAATCTCCTTAATTTGTTTAATTACTACATATTTCCTGATATCAATTCAGGGTAATATCTATTAGCGGGGACCTTCATATGTGTTGATGTTGTATGATCTTCATACATACTGTTGATGTTATTGCTTTATTACTGCTGCATATTAAAAAAAAACTACATGTTTCCTGTGTTGATGTTGTACGAGTACTGTAGCAAGTACAAATCCTAATATGACATTTCTTGGTAATGGGTGTGGCCAAAAAGACCATTGTGCATTTATATAAATTCATATATAATATAATGCTTTGATTAAATTAATAAATAAATAGTGTATTATTACCAAGAACTAGTGTGGTATGACCCATCATGATTCCAGAATTTTAGTGGTTTAGTGGTTTTGCTTTGGCTTTAATTTTAGTGGTTGTCTCCATTATCACTCTCTTCTTTTTTTGAACGATAGAACTTTAGACTCACGACAGTAAGAACATGAATTAATATTCCTCACAACATTTAAACCTTTGAATAAGCATTCTGCATTCATCCAACATTTGGACAATCCATACCAACTTGGCCACTTATAAGTTGTAACAGGGAAAGTGAAAATTGAAACTGGACATTCATGGATCACACTTTTACAGGCCCTAAGTTTTTTACATTATCACACAGCTGGACTCTCATCACTGCAA
This sequence comes from Canna indica, assembly GCA_034359265.1. Lineage (NCBI taxonomy): Eukaryota > Viridiplantae > Streptophyta > Magnoliopsida > Zingiberales > Cannaceae > Canna > Canna indica. The sequence continues at coordinate 39,313,351 of CP136891.1, forward strand.
AGATGATCACCATGAACACCAATCTCTGGTTGATGGTGGCTGAGCTGGACTCTCATCACTGCAAAGATGATCACCATGAACACCAATCTCTGGTAATGAGGCCAGGGGTAGTAATAGTAGCCATTGTGGGTAGGAGTAATTTGAGATGACTTGCTGTAGTGCATCATATGGGGCTGCATGTACCTGCCCTCATGCGGCAGCATCATGTTCTGCAACCCATGTCCATGTAGATTTATCACCAAAGGTGTTTGATGGAATGTCGTAGAGAAGTTAGTAGCCCCTTGCTGCTCCTGAGCCTGGTGCAATGCCATTCCATTTGCCTTCTTACCCTCTTTGTTGTCTTCATTATCATCAGAATTGACACTCTTCCTCGAATTAGCTGCTATGTTTTCCAGAATACCACACTATTTCCATTATCATCAAAATTGACCCATCATGCATTATTTCCAAATTTATTCATAATTAATTTGTACAGTAAATTAGAGCAGTATTTAGTGGTTTTGCTTTGGCTTTAAGACCTTTAAATAAGACCAAGTTCTCTTGTTTTTCTCATCAGAAAAAAGACAGGAGAAAATTGGAATCATATAGTATTAAATAGCATGCAAAAGTTAATAATACCAAGTGGAGCTGCAATTAACTTAACAAGAGTAACTAATCATCAAAATAATCATGAAAGCCTCCATTAATCTATGCATGTGTTAATAATTGCTGCAATCACTATGAGATCAATATCAATTAATTGTTCATCAAGATGGGAACAGGTGTGTATTTAAAAACAAAATTATTCTATGTTTTTCTTAATTATCTCCACTGGTTGGGAAACAAGGTTTTGTCTTGTGCTGTTCTTGTCCACCCATTCAAACATTGTTGATCAGCAAAACACTATGAGCCCTCCTTATTGCATTTTGTTACTTTAATGTGTGGCCAAATCCAACTTGCTGGATTCTCATGCCCTAATTAATCAACACTAAACTGCAAACTATCACATTGCTTTTTGAATTAATCTCTTCTTTTTTCTTGTTCCTTTCACATATCCTTTTGCTTCTCCCCATGCATCACACTAGCACTCTTGTCATATAAAATATTACTTCAGGTCCTGCTTTAGTTTGCTTTGAGAAGAAAAAGAAATTATCACATTGCTTGCTCCATGATGTTTGTGGCAGCAAAACCTTTATGCCATTAGGAACTTGTGTACATTGTCTTCAATGGGAGGAAATATAATTATTTTCAATCAAATAATCTAATAAGATACTCTGTTTGTTGATGGATTATATTTCTGCACTACAAATATTGTTCCACTCTTTGATTTTGAGATTAGCAGTGGCTGAAAGGGACAAAAGTTTTCATATATCATGGAATCTGCCCACTTGTTGTTCTCCCTTTCTCTAAGGATCATTATACGATTTCAACCATTAATTGGTTTCAAGGTTGTAAAGGAAAAAATATTAAAGATAGAAAGCTACACTTCATGTAGCTTAGAATGACAATGACAATGAGGAGGAAGCTGATGATAACTTCGCATGTTCCAACAAGGCAAAATCTATGTTACAAGTTGGTGATAACTTTATTACGTGCATACTAGTATGCTCAGTTCAGTTTCTTGTATGACATAGATCTATTGCATTTATACGGGGTTCAATTCAGTTTCTTGTATGACATAAATGTATTGCATTTCTTCTTATAATTTTATGTTGTAGGATATGTGTAAGCAAAATAAGTCCAATCGAACAAAGCAAATTCTTCCTCATTATACGGGCTCAAAAAGTTATGTTGTCATTCGAGCAGAGGAGGCTTGATTCTACTTTTGCTACGTACTTTCTCTTCTTTTGTATTTTTAATTATATTATTGTTATTGATTTTCTCATTTAATGTTACAGGCAGCAAAGGATCCAGAGCATCATGAACCTTCTGCATGATAAATGTTTTGTACTGCTCACACAAAAAATGAGGGATGTGTGAGTTCCAATGCTGCACAAGATATTATGGTAATTATCAATATACATAGTTTTTTTTTCTATTTATAATGTATATTTTTTTAAAAAAAATGATACTCTTATAATAGGAAAAGTTCGAGACTATATCAGCTCAAGTATCAGAGTCTTCTACACCTATTGACGAAGATGAGATCTATCATCAAGTCATTGGACCTAAAAGACATGGATGTACTCGTGGTTATGGATTAGGTCCTACACTATCATCTATATTTGGAGCTACCCCTGAGTGTATTGAGCTTACCTCCCAACTTCAAGCGGTTAACATTGGTAATGAGAAGTTGATTTCCAAGATTGAAGAGTTGGAGAAGAAAATGGAAGAAGATAAGAGGGAGATGAAGGAACAAATGATGGAGGCAATGGAAGAGGAAAGAAAGAAAATGGAAGAGGATATTCAAAAGAAGATGGAAGAAAAAATACAAGAAGAAAAGAGGAAGATGGAAGAGGAGAGAAAGAAGATAGAAGAACAATTTCAACATGATAGAAGAAAGATGGATATGATAGTTGTTTTCATGGACAAGATGAAAGGAAAAAATTTGCAAAGATAGATCTTGATTTATGTATGAATTAGTAGAACATGTCCGAATTTTATTTTGAAGTTGAAATTTTTATGTAATGAGATTGATACTTTATTATATGTGTTTTTTGTAATGGACCATGTAGTGATGCTTTATGAATTTTATAATAGATATATAATGATGATATATATTTTTTATCTTTATATGCTTCGTAATATTTATGTAAATATAATTAAATTATAAAAAATATTATATTTTATATGCATATTATAATAACTTTTAGTGGGGGTCACGAAAAAAAATAAATTTATAAAAAATGTTTTAATGGGGGTCAACGACGCTCACAATATATAAGAATTAGTGAGGGTCATCGACCCTCACAAAATGTAGGAATCAGTGAGGGTCACAACCCTCACTAAAACCCCATATGACCCTCACTAAATACTTTTAGTGAGGGTCACCCGGCCCTCACATGTCGTCACGAAAAGTCTCATCACTAAAAGTATAGGTGGGGGTTATGTCCCGACCCTTACTATTTTGTGAGGGTTAATTTTGCCTCCCGAAAGCCACCTTTTAGTGAGGGTCGGGACATAACTCTCACCTATACTTTTAGTGACGAGACTTTTCCTGACAACATGTGAGGGCCGGGTGACCCTCACTAAAAATCTTTAGTGAGGGTCATATGGGGTTTTAGTGACGGTCGCGACCCTCACTAAAACCTAAATTTCTTGTAGTGGCAGGGCCCAATGGGTCATACACAACAAGCTAATCTCGTAACGGGCTTTGTGAGATAGAGCTCACATGCAACACTATATGTCTACTAGCATGGACATGCTGCAACTCGATCACGGATCTTGTTTACAGATTAGATAGGAAAGATGTTTTCTATAAGAACGAATGAACAAGGAAAGAGTTCCTCGGAAATCCTAATTTGTATGCTACACCCCTATTTTGTATGGTAATCCTAAAGTCATAGGGTTTGGCACGCGGTACTATTTTATATGGTTGATTAAATTTTGATTATGAATTAAGAAATTAATTAACCATAAATCGAGAATTAAACATAATTAATTTGATTTTTGAAATAAAAAAATTCATGGAGAGAAATTTGATATTCCCCTTGTGCCTACACCTATTAATTTAGGAATTTGTTTATTTAGATAAATCATAATTAATAGGAAATTGATTTATTTAGATAAATCATAGATTTATAGATAATTAATTAATTTAGATAAATCACAGTTCTATAAATAGGAATGCAATTTATCTATATGAATTTAATTTATTTAGATAATTCTCATTCCTATTGATAGATTTTTAATTTATGGAGATAAATTAAATTTTATATTTAATTGAATATAATTAATTTTGAATTAGTTATGAAGCCATTAAATATAAATTACCTTTTGGAGGCAAACTTAGATTTTTTGGAAATCCAAGAGAGAAGTAAGGGGAGGGACCAAGTCTTTGCTTGTAGCCGCCTCCCCCCTTCTTTATATAGTGGCCGAACCTCCTCTTAGAGGCTAAGAGAGATTTGAATTATCTTGGGGAGCTAAAAAGAAAGAAGTTTCTTCTTCATAGGGCGGCCGGCCACTTTCCTCCCCTTCCCCGAGTTTTCCCACAAGCCGGAGAGGTGTTTCTCTTCACCTTGGTGTGCCGCCCCTTACTTCCTTTAGGGGAGTCCTAAGAGAACATCAAGGTATTTCCTTGTTCCTCCTCTCATTCTGAGGTTTTCTCATCTCCTCTTCCTCCCATTTTGGAGCCCTGTTCTTTGTGGAAAGGCCGACCTAGCCTTTGAGGCTTCGGGGTTGAGAAAACCTCACCGTTGAGCCCCTACGAGTTCGGTTGATTGCTGCCCCCTTGTTGCGAGGAGCTTGGTGAGGACTAGCATTGGAGGACGTGCACGTGTGCATCTTGATTTGGGGATAAGAGCAGCAAGTTCAACCGCGGTATAAGGTATACCATCTCCACTATACTCGCAGTTAGAATTCCTTGAGCTTTGCTAAAGTAGATTAGTGTTTTGGGATGGTTTGATTTCTTTTTAAATTGTTATTTCCACTGTGCTTTTTATTACCATCCCTTCAAAAACAAAATTATCCAACACTTAGTCAAATTCTATAGTTTAAAAATAGATCAAGATAGCCTTTTGTCACGCATGCAAATTCTTTAATTTTCCATTTATTCCCTATAGAAATTACATATCTAGCATGTTCACATATCATATCAACCATTAATTACGTAAGTTTCACACCATTTGGAAGACGATTCGACCACAGAACCACATGAGGAACATTTTTGGGCTAAGGTTTCCAATAATTTAACCTTGGTTTTAATCTCGGTTCCGATGATAACAAATATAGAACTAATGTTTTCATGGAGAATTATTTTCAGGTTCCATATCGGTTAGCGCATGAAGATTAATTCCTATATGATAGGAAACTAATTTATTTAGATAATTATCATTCATATTGATAGGCTTTTAATTTATGGAGATAAATTAAAGTTTATATTTAATTGGATTTAATTAATTTCAAATTAATTATGAAGTCATCAAATAAAAATTACCTTTTGGAGGTAAACTTAGATTCTTTGGAAATCCGGGAGAGAATTAAGGGGAGGGGCCAAGTCTTTGATTGTAGCCGCCTCCCCCCTTCTTTATATAGTGGCTGAACCTCCTCTTCGAGGCAAAGATAGATTTGCATTATCTTGAGGAGCCGAATAGAAAGAAGTTTCTTCTTCATAGGGTGGCCGGCCACTTCCCCCCCTTCCCCGAGTTTTCCCACAAGCTGGAGAGATGTTTCTCTTCACCTTGGTCATGTGCCACCCCTTACTTCCTTTGGGGGAGTCCTAAGAGGATAACAAGATTTCTCCTTGTTCCTTCTCTTGTTCTGAGGTTTTCTCATCTCATCTTCCTCCCGTTTTGGAGCGCGGTTCATGGTGGAATGGCCGGCCTAGCCTTTGAGGCTTCGAGGTCGAGGAAACCTCACCGCTGAGCAACTACGAGTCCGGTTGATTGCTGCCCCCTCGTTGCGAGGAGCTTGGTGAGGACTAGCATTGGAGGACGTGCACGTGTGCGTCTTGATTTGGGGATAGGAGCAGCAAGTTCAACCGTGATGTAAGCTATACCATCTCCTCTATACTCGCAGTTAGAATTTCTTGAATTTTGCTAAAATAGATCACTATTTTGGGACGATTTGAACTTTTTTTAAATTTCTTTCCACTGCGGTTTCAATTACCATCCCTTCAGAGGTAACATAGCCACCTTTAGCAAATTTTTGGAATTTTTATTTCATGTTGTGGTCACGTTTGCGAATCGTTCGCTCCTTAAACGTCATGCTGCTCGATTTTTGTTTTCGGGGGTCTTTGAGTCGTTTTCTTGGCTCCACGGTTCATGCGATGAATCGAGGTGGAAGCCTACTGTACATATTGATTTTGGAAAGAATTTTAACTCAAAAATCCCATGGGTTCATGGTTGAACAGCCCCGAGAACCAAAAAATTCAGCATGTGTTGTTTGAACCATTTTGGGTGGAAACGCGATCGGATTTGTGCGATTTCAGATTCTATTTTTTCGTTTCCTTTTCATATATGATGTGATGTATGAAAGGATGATTATGAATGAGCCCTATGTGGATGTGAATATTTGTAATCATGGTGTCACGCCCCAACTCAAGGTCCCGTGACCGGCCAGGGTATACGTGTCTATACCCAAAAGCCTAACCCATGCACATGCCAAAACAAATAGTGTAGAGGAAAGAAAACAACAAGTTTTATTTTAAAGAAAAAGTGAATCAATAACAAGTTTAGATTAATAAATCAGCGAGCGGCTTTATCCGCCCTCACAAATAAACACAGAGATAAGATAAATAAATTCTATCTCTAAAAAGGCCACTTCACAAAAACGTGACTAGCTACTAGGCCCGAAGGCCATCCATGCCCATGGCATCTATCTCTTCAAAGAGGTGCATCAGGCCGAAGCCCAACCATGCCCGAAGGCAACATCACCTAAAAATGTGCATCAGGTCGAGCCCTACCATGCCCAAAGGCAACATCACCATCACAGAGGTGCATCGGATCGAAGCCCTACCATGCCCAAAGGCAACATTACCATCAATGAGGTGCATCGGGTCGAATCCCTACCATACCTAACGGCAACATCATCGTCAAGAGGTGCACCGGGTCGAATCCCTACAATGCCCAAAGGCAACATCACCATCAAGAGGTGCATCGGGTCGAATCCCTACCATGCCCAAAGTCAACATCACCATCAAGAGGTGCATCGGGTCGAATCCCTACCATGCCTAAAAGGTAACCGCGCACATATCAGGATAATCGGGAAAGGTCCTCCGAACTTATCCTACAGGTTGGGAATTGACATCCAACCACACGAGCGTAGCCCGTAACCCGGCTCCTAAATGAGCCGCTCTGCCATTCCCAAGGATATGGCGCACCAAGACCTAAGGGTGTCCTCATTATGAAGCGTCTCGACACTTGAAACCCGACCCTTATCCCTAGACCCGCAACGTAATGAACCCGTGTGATTTTATTTCATGCATACATTATAAGTTGGTTCATAACTGATTATGCTCACCCTTATACCCAATTTTAATTATTGAATTAAAATCTAGATCATCTCAATTAGGATTTTGTTTTAGAGTTTTGTTTTAGGATTTTGTTCTTCCCAAAAGTGTTGTATATACCCAGAATATACTCTTCAAAGTGTGTCATATGTTTTCAAACTATGTTTTCTGGTCAAAACGATAGGTTACATGACTATAATCAGAGATCTAATCACATAATAATAGAGAAGTCAAAAATTAGCCCAGATTCAATAAACAGCACATAAATTTCAGAAAGCTAAAATTTCCAGCAGAACATGAAATAAAATCCGAATTTTGCAGAATTAAATTCCTAATTTTCTAACATTAAGCCAATCATGCATACAATCTCATAATTTTTATTCAATAAAAGCTAGCATATATATCAAGAATCCCTAATCAAGAATCAAGGAGATTAAATTAATTCTTTAGCATCAAGAATATCTAGAATTCCAAGATGAGGTTTACACCCAAGATTCACAAGATTTAATTGTAAAATCACAGATCTTCCATTAAACATAAATTCCATGATATGAGATCAAAATTTGAGATCTAAGCATGGCATAGATACCCAGAAAATCTCAAGAACACAAAATAACATTATCGAAATCAAGAATCTTCAAGGCGGCTTCAAGAATATTCGAAGAAAACTAGAATAGAAGAGATAAAACCACTCACCTTGATTAGGAAAATGATTTAGAGAAGAACTTCCAAGCGGAGATATCCAAATCCAGCCTCAAAGGGGGCGGCTCGACTCAACAAGGGAAAAAGAGGGGCGGCGGCTCCTTTCTCAACTTTTTAGGTGGCTCCAAAATAGGATCCACAAGCCATGAGGGGAGGGGGGATTTATACACCCTCCTTAACCCTAACCCCTTAAACCATTAATTCATAATCCGCATCCACCTTAAGCCAAAACCAAAACACGCTAACCCGATAGACTTAAATAATTTAATTAATCTCATTCTAATAAATCACAAACAATTAATTAAATACTCATATGAACATAATTAGCAATTATGCACACACAACACCAAATTAAATACTTTTAACCACCCAAGCCTAAAAATTCATAAATTCATAAATTTATATTCTACTTACCTAAGCTCGCTAGCTCGCTCCGGACCATGAGTCAACTCGACTCGACCATGAACTAGTTCACTAAGCTGGCAAATACACATAAAAGGAAAAATAATAAATTTAAATGTCTAGGATATTACAATCCTCCCTCCTTAAAGAAAATTTGTCCTCGAATTTTTAAAAAGAATAAGAACTCACCGCATCAACAAATAATGAAGGATAATGCTCCCTCATATCCTGCTCCACCTCCCAGGTGGCCTCCTGACCAGAATGGTGCTCCCATCTGACTTTAACCAAGGGAATCTCCTTGGACCTCAATTTCTGGATCTGCCGGTCTAGCAACTCAACTGGTCGCTCCTCATAGGAGGTTGTTGAATCCCCTTCTAATGCGGTAGGCTCAATCACATGGGACTTATCCCGAATATACCTCTTCAGCATAGACACATCGAATACTGGATGTACTCAGTCCATACTAGGAGGTAGGGCCAACTCGTAGGCCACGGCTCCCTTGCGCCCGAGAATAGGAAATGACCTAATGAACCTAAGACTTAACTTTTCTTTCTTACCAACCTCACTACCCCTTTCATAGGGACACCATATCCCCCTCAGCAAACTCTACCTCTCTGGCCTTTCCATCATCAAATATTTTCTGACGACTCTGAGCTGCCAACAGCCTCTCTCTGATCTGCTTTACTTTTCCCATACAACGCCTCAAAGGGGCCATCCCAATGCTGCTGACACACCAGACACTTAGACACAAACTCGGCCACTTCCCTTCTCATGCTTTTCCACCAATAATTATGTCTGAGATCTCGGTACATCTTTGTGGCTCCCAGATGCATAGTATAGGTGGATCGATGAGCCATCTCCAGCACCTGCCTATAAACCTCAGCCATATCTGGTACCATAATTCAGCTCTTCAACCTCAGAACACACTCCGAGTCACACTGAACCCATTATCTGCAACTCCTCTCTTGGCCAAATCCTTAGTGAGTGCGCAAAAAATATCCTCCTCCTGCACTGCCCACAGCATGTCCACTAATGTGGACTGCACTTTCAAGTGGGCCACCAGCGCACCAGAATCTGATACTAACAAGACTGCTCCTCCATCTAAGCATAAGGCCAACTCCTGAGCCAATGACCTCCTCCTGACTGCCAAATATGCTAAACTGCTCATAGACGTTCTGCTCAAGGCATTAGCCACCACATTAGCTTTCCCTGGACGGTACATGATCGTGCAGTCATAGTCCTTCAATAGCTCAAGCCATCTTCTCTGCCTCAGGTTCAACTCCTTCTGGCTAAGCAAATATTAGAGGCTCTTATGATCAATGAATATCTCACAAGCCTTGCCATAAAGGTAGTGACGCCACAGCTTCAATGCGAACACCATCGCTGCTAGCTCAAGGTCAAGGGTTGGGTAATTCTTCTCATGAACATTCAACTGCTTGGAGGCATAGGCTATCACTCTATCATTCTGCACCAACACGCAACCCAAACCGACTCGGGAGGCATCACAATAAATAACAAAACCTCCTGAACCGAGGGTACTGCTAAAACTGGCGCCGACGTCAAGCGATCTTTGAGCTTTAGAAAGCTCTCCTCACACTTATTGTCCCATTTGAACTTGACCTTCTTCTGGGTCAAGCGAGTCAATGGTGCTGCAATCCTGGAGAAATTCTCCATAAACTTTCTGTAGTACCCAGCCAACCCCAAAAAACTGCAAATCTCCGAGACATTAGTCGACCTCTTCCAGTTCTGAACTGCCTTTATCTTTGCAGGGTCCACCTTTATTCCTTCCTTGGACACTACATAACCAAGAAACCCTACACTCTCCAGCCAGAACTCGCACTTGGAGAATTTGGCATACAACCTATGCTCCCTGAGAGTTTCCAAAACTACCCTTAAGTGCTCAGTATGCTCCTCCCTGCTCCTGGAATAAATCAAAATGTCATCAATGAACACAATCACAAACTTATCCATGTATTCCTTGAACACTCAGTTCATCAAGTCCATAAATACTGCAGGTGCATTAGTCAGCCCGAAAGATATCACTAGGAACTCAAAGTGCTCATACATCGACCTGAAAGCAGTCTTAGGGACGTCATTATCCCGAATCCTCAACTGATGGTACCCTGACTGCAGGTCAATCTTAGAAAACCACTGCGCTTACTGAAGCTGATCAAACAAATCAACAATCCTAGGCAATGGGTGCCGATTCTTCACTGTTACCTTATTAAGATGTCGATAATCAATACAAATCCGCGTGGACCCATCCTTCTTTCCTTAGAAAGAGTACTGGCGCACCCCAAGGTGAAACACTGGGGCGAATGAAACTCAGATCAAGTAGCTCCTACAACAGGGACTTCAACTCCTTCAACTCAGCTGGTGCCATCCGATACGGAGCAATGGAGATTAGCTTCACCCCTGGCTGTAAATTAATACAGAATTCGATCTCTCTCTCCGGAGATAATACTGACAACTCCTCCGAAAATACATCAGAGAACCCACATACTACAGGCGTCCTCCCGATGTCTCTGGTCGCACCTCCACCTTCCTCTTCCACTAACACAAAGGTCAAAAAAATGACTGACACCCGCCAAAAAGCAACTTCCGGGCCTTAAGAGCTGATATTGCCATCAACAGCTCACCCCCTTCCCTCACCCTGGAAGGTAAACTGGGGCATCCCGGGCTTACTGAAGGTCACAGTCTTAGCCCTGCAATCAACTGAGACGAAATGGTCCGCCAACCAATCCATGCCCAATATCACATCAAGCTCCAACATCAGCAGGAGTGTCAAATCGGCCATCAACACATGCCCACAAATGACAACCTTGCAACCTCAAAAGACTGTCTCTGCCATCACAGAAATGCCCGTAGGCGTAGACACCACAAGGGGTAACTCAACCACAGAAGGTACCCCTACCAACTTAGCAGCAAACAAAACAGACACGAAAGAGTGCGTAGCACCCGAATCAAATAAGACATATGCAATTACGGAACCAACAACAAGGTTGCCTGACTCTACTGCCCTGCATGCCTGAATGCCCTCTTGGTTCATAGAAACCACCCGTGCAGCGGGCTTCTCTGAACCACCAGCTCGCTGGTCTCCTCCCTGAGTCTGACCCCTTTGAGCTACAAAATCTACTGACATCCGTGCTTTTCCTTTGGTCTGATCAGGTTGTTGTCTGCCATTGCCAGGATAATCCTTTCTGAAATGCCCAACCTATCCGCACCCAAAATATGCCTCAGAGCAAAACCGCTCTGGTCTTGCTCAACTCTGGTCGCACGCAATCATGACCCTTAAGCATAAGGTCGATCTACACCCATAATTTATATTTCATGAAATCTAAGGGAAAGATCCTCCAATCAATCCAAAATTTCATCTATAGGGGAAATTTACTCTCAGCCAACCCCTGCAGATCCCTTTTGCAGAACTCTATCGACTAGCCCCCCTAGGATCCCTAGGGCCGCCCTAACCATACTGCACCATAAATATTTAACTATATGACGAGACCCAATGAATCATTCAAAATACTAAGCAATCATTGCAAGGATCTCTAATTCAAGCACTCATATAAAGGTAGCCCCCCTAAAAATGGTGCACTCTCTAGCACAGGGCCATTCACGGCCTCAAGCTGTGCTACCCTGGGACTTTCCCAGTTCCTCCTACCTCCGGAGTGCCTCAACCAGCTTAGCCACTTGGGCCTGTAGCTACACAACCATGGGATCTTGTCCCACCTCCTCCCGGGCCTACGGTGATCTCCCTCGACCCCAGCCCCGGCACCGGTGTCGGCCTCGGCGCTCAGTGGAGATGCTATCACAATCGCTCCATCGATATGGAAACACCAGAAAATAAATAATTCAAGATTAAGGAATTAAATTCACCCAATGTTTTGCAAACTAAACCACAAGTCGCGCTGAGGTGCAGACTTAGCCCATTGATCTCATATAGCATACCCCTACCGTATACTGACATGCTAGCAATGCCCTATACGATAACAACTCTATGTCGTAGTCGGACCGAACCACGTGCTCTGATATCAACTTTGCCATGCCCCAACTTAGGGTCCTGTGATCGGCCAGGGTATACATGCCTATACCCAGAAGCCTAAACCATGCACATGCCAAAACAAATAGTGTAGCGGAAAGAAAACAACAAGTTTTATTTCAAAGCAAAAGTGAATCAATAACAAGTTTAGATTAATAACTCAGAAGTAAAGAAAATGCGGAAATACGATTAGGTTCAACAGTTCAAAAGTTCATTCAAATAAAACCTGAAATAATAACATAAATGCCCTCATGCTACAACGTCAAAACAAGCTAATACAAGTGCATGACACTACCAAAAGAAAAACTTAACTACGACCCTAACTAGGACTGCTATGAGATCCAATGGCTCCTCTGCCCTCCAGCGATGCCAAGTGCATCCAACCCACCTCACCGGTCAGGCTCTGCAAAATAGAAATCACACAACAATGAGTGAGTTCAAGAACTCTGCGAGCGGCTTTATCCACCATCATAAATAAACACAGAGATAGCATAAATAAATTCTATCTCTAAAACGCCACTTCACAAAAACATGACTAGCTACCAGGCCCGAAGGCCATCCATGCCCACGGCATCTATCTCTTCAAAGAGGTGCATTAGGCCGAAGCCCTACCATGCCCGAAGGCAACATCACCTAAAAATGTGCATCAGGTCAAGCCCTACCATGCCCAAAGGCAACATCACCATCACAGAGGTGCATCGGATCAAATCCCTACCATACCTAAAGGCAACATCACCGTCAAGAGGTGCATCGGGTCGAATCCCTACCATACCCAAAGGCAACATCACCATCAAGAGGTGCATCTGGTCGAATCCCTACCATGCCTAAAGGTAATCGCGCACATATCAGGATAATCGAGAAAGACCCTCCAAACTTATCCTGCGGGTTGGGAATTGACATCCAACCACACGGGCGTAGCCCGTAACCCGGCTCCTAAATGAGCCGCTCCACCATTCCCAAGGATATGGCGCATCAAGATCTAAGTCAAGATTATCCTCCGGTGTCCTAAGGGTGTCCTCACTATTAAGTGTCTCAACACTTCAAATCCAACCCTTACCCCTTAGACCCGCAACGTCATGAACCCGTGTGGTTTTATTTCATGCATATATTATAAGTTAATTCATAACAGATTATGCTCACCCTTAGACCTAATTTTAATTATAGAATTAAAATCTAGATCATCTCAATTAGGGTTTTATTTTAGAGTTTTGTTTTAGGATTTTGTTCTACCCAGAAATATTGTATATACCCCGAATATACTCTTCAAAGTGTATCCTATGTTTCCAAACTATATTTTCTGGTCAAAACGATAGGTTACACGACTATAATCAGAGATCTAATCATATAATAACAGAGAAATAAAAAATCAGCCCAGATTCAATAAACAGCACATAAATTTCAGAAAGCTGAAATTTCCAGCACAACATGAAATAAAATCTGATTTTTGTAGAATTAATTTCCTAAATTTCTAACATCACAGATGCATGTCATCAAGCCAATAATGCATACAATCTCATAATTTTTATTCAATAAAAGCTAGCATATATATCAAGAATCTCTAACCAAGAATCAAGGAGATTAAATTAATTCTTTAGCATCAAGAATATCTAGAATTCCAAGATGAGGTTTACACCCAAGATTCACAAGATTTAATTGTAAAATCACATATCTCCCATTAAACATAAATTCCATGATATGAGATCAAAATTTGAGATCTAAGCATGGCATAGAAACCCAGGAAAATCTCAAGAACACAAAATAATATTATCGAAATCAAGAATCTTCAAGGCGGCTTCAAGAAAATTTGAAGAAAACTCGAATAGGAGGGATAAAACCACTCGCCTTGATTAGGAAAACGATTTAGAGAAGAACTTCCAAGCGGCGATATCCAAATCCGGCCTCAAATGGGGCGGCTCGACTCAACAAGGGAGAAAGAGGGGCGGTGACTCCTTTCTCAACTTTTTAGGTGGCTCCAAAATAGGAGCCACAAGCCATGAGGGGGGGGGGGAGGGGTTATACACCCTCCTCAACCCTAACCCCTTAAACCATTAATTCACAACCCGCGTCCACCTTAAGCCAAAACCAAAACCCTCATCCACCTTGTGGTAAAGATGGCCACTGGAAGCGTAATTACAAGGAGTACATTGCAGAAGTAAGGCAAAAGAGAGCTTCTGAAGCCCCCTCCACAGGTGCGTTTGTTATTGAAATTTTTTTATCATTACATAATTCTACTATATGGGTATTGGATACCGGTTGTGGTTCTCACTTTTGCAATTCTTTGCAGGGGTTGAGAAAAAGTAAAATGCTGAACAAGGATGACTACGACGTCCGGGTAGGCAATGGTGCAAGAGTTGCAGCTTTAGCTGTAGGAACCTATTGTTTATGTCTGCCTTCTAGCAAGACCATTGAATTAGATAATTGTTATTACGTTCTAGTTTTAATAAAAAAATATTATTTATGTTCTCTTGTTACTTGAACAAGGTTATGAAATGTCTTTAAAGGGCAATTGTTGCCACATATATTATTCTGATGAGTTATATGGAATTGGACGTATTTCGAATGGTTTAATGGTCTTAGATGTAATTGATAATAATTTTCATGTTGAAACGCACTAAAGACAAAGAGATAATTTGAACCTCACCTATCTTTGGCATTTGAGACACGGTCATAGTAATGAGAATCAGATCAACAAGTTGTATAACGACAAGCTATTTGACCCATTCGATTTTGAATCGATGCCAACTTGTGAATCCTATCTCAAGGGAAAAATGACCAAGTCCCGCTTCACTCGACGTACTGAGAGGGTCGTTCAGTTATTAGAGTTGGTTCACACAAATGTTTGCGGATCAATGACAACTCAAGCCAGAGGTGGGTATTCCTAATTCATCACGTTTACAGACAATGCATCGAGGTTTGGATATGTCTACTTGTTGAGACATAAGTCTGTTGCTTTTGAAAGGTTCAAAGAGTATATGGCTGAGGTTGAGAAACAAGTAAGGAAAAATATTAAAACCCTTTGATCAGATCGAGGTGGTGAATACTTATCCACTGAGTTCCTAAGTTATCTCAAGGACAATGAGATTGTCGCCGAATGGACTCCTCCTAGCACACCATAGCGTAATGGAGTGTCTAAAAGGAGGAATCAGACATTGCTAGATATGATGTGGTTCATGCTTTGCTTTACTGATCTCCAGATTTCTTTTTGGGGATATGCGCTAGAAATCGTCATCTACCTTCTTAATAAGGTTCTCACAAAATCTGTCTCTAGTAACCATATGACATATGGAGTGGCAAGAAACCAAGTCTGAGGCATCTCAAGATTTGGGGTTGTCCTGCGTACGTAAAGAAGTTGGAGTCATAAACTTTATGCTAAATCAACCAGGTGCAGGTTTGTGGGATATCCTAAAGAGAGTTTAGGGTATTACTTCTACTTGTCAACTGAACAAAAGGTGTTTGTCAGTAGACATGCCACTTTCTTAGAAAAAGAGTTTATCGAGTAAAGTGGGAGTGGAAGAAATATTGAACTTGATGAAGATCAACAACCACAGACCGGATCGCAATGACCGGTGGATAGTCCACAGGTTGAACCAGTCATAAAAACACTACCTCCCAACAGTCTTCTTAGATCAGGGAACTTACATCAACAACCTGAGAGGTTCTTCCTGACCATTGAGAATGACCAGGAAGACGTTGATCATCAATCCTATGATCAAGCAATCAAGGATGTTAATTGCGGACAATGGCATGAAGCAATGAAATTCGAAATGGACTCGATGTTCACCAACCAAGTTTGGACTTTAGTTGACTTACCTGAAGGAGTCACTCCTATAGGGTGTAAGTGGATCTTTAAAAGAAAGATCGGAGCAGATGGCAAGGTGGAGACCTATAAGGCCAGGTTGGTTGCAAAAGGTTTCACCCAGAGGCAAGGTGTTGACTATGATGAAACTTTTTCTCCAGCAGCTATGCTCAACTCCATTCGGATATTGCTACCCATTGCGGCATACCATGATTACGAGATCTGGCAAATGGATATCAAGACTGCATTCCTCATCGGTGAACTTGACAAGGAAGTCTATATGACTCAGCTAAAAGGATTCTTATCCCCGGTAGGACCGGAGAAGGTGTGCAAGTTGCAGAGATCCATTTATGGACTCAAGCAAACCTCGATGAGTTGGAACATCTATTTTGATAAGATAGTCAAAGAGTTTGGTTTTTTCAAAAATGTGGATGAACATTGTGTCTACAAAAAGGTTAGAGGGAGCGCCGTTGTGTTCATTGTGCTGTATGTGGATGACATACAACTCATTGGGAATGATATTCTCATGCTCCAGTGTAAGATCCTTAGCATCTTCGTCGCCGCCGATTGAAGGAAGATCCTTAGCATCTTCTTCCTTTCCATCTTCTCCAAAGAGGTGAGTGGATAAGCCCTTCTTTTTCCCCTTTTCTTCAGCCATGTCGCCACCCCTATGTCCTGGGGTTTTCATCGATTTTTGGTTTGATTTTGTCATATCTGGTTGAGTATTCAAATTGAGGGTTTTCTCATAGTCGTTGTTATTTCATTGGATCGATTTTTGGACGATTTGGCCGTCCCTACCCTTGCTGTACCGCCCCTCTTCTTCCTTGAATTCTTGAGGAATTCTTTTGGTTTCTTGATGGTTGTTGAGGGTTTTGATGCTTGTTTGGTATCTTGAGGAAAGAAGAATATTTTTGGGGGATTTAGTGTATGGTACCCCACCCTTTAGGGTTCTTTAGGAACCCTAGGGTGGCCGGCCACTTTAAGGTTGGATTTCAGGGTCCTAGATATATTTTTACACCTAGGGAACACACTTTAGGGTATGTTGAATTATTTCTAATAATTATAATAATTGTAGGGACCTACAATTAGGAAATTAAGGACCCTAAGGACACCTAGAGACATTAGAATCCTAGTTTGACATTTGGATGGGCCAACCCTAAGGACACCCAAGGGGGCCAAACCTTCCTTGCCCTTAGGGCACTCGGGTTAGGGAGGTAGGCCAGCCCTAGGGTACTCGGCTAGGGTCAACAGGGCGAGTTTACATTGCGTAGGATTGTTAAGTAGTGATACCTTGTTTTAGAGCTATATATGTATGTTTTTCATTATCTTTTCCTAAGTTATTGTATGTGTTGTATCACTTTATTATAAGTTGTGCATTTCATGTTATATATATACATATGCATGGTTGCGATATGTGACATGAGGATGTGGAGATTGAGGTATATCCTCAACCCATTGTTATTTCTTGTGTAGCGCAGCTTACTTTTATTTATATAACTACGTGTGTGATGTGCTTGTTGCATTTCCCAGTAGCCTCGCTGGTGAGGGGAGCGTATACCCCAAAGAGACAGCGCTGGTCGTATTTCAGAAGTTCGACTGGTGAGCGGAACGTATGCCCTAAAGAGCGGGTTCGAAAGAGCCTATGTCGGTGAGGGAGTGCATGCCCCAAAGAGACGGCACTGAGCTAGGTGGTAGTGCGTAGGCCACACCGTCTACCTACCCTACGTGACTATAAGAGACCGACGGGTCCAGAGATCATTCATGTGGATGTGTCATTGCATTGTGATTATTTATCTGTGGTAGACGTTGTTATTATGCACAGGGTAGTAGATAAGATTATGATGTTATATTGTCATTTATTGCTTATATTATTGATTGCATGATGATGATATGGTGGAAATGAGGACTGATCTACTCACTAAGTCCTAGTTGGACTTACCGCTCATTTTTGTTGTTTTTCAGCATCTGAGCGAGATCGGATTGGTGTCGGGGTGTAGTAGCGCGACTAGTGGCAGCAGGGTAGCGGGTCTCGTGACATGTTGTTGTCGAGAGGGATACCTGAGTCGTTTTATCTTTCTTTGAGTTGTTGAGTCATGTAGACTCGGGTCTTTGTTTCCGCATTTTATATACCTTTAGGTGTCTTGGTTCTTTGATTAAAGTTTCTTTAAGTAACTTGAACACTTTATAGTTTATTGAGTCTATGGTTTGGTTTAAAAACAAATGTTTGTTTTATCTCTTTAAAATATTATATATATTGTTCAGGTTATTTATTATGTTGTGGTTTGAGTTGGATTAGGCTTCGGGTACGTGGCGTACCCTAGCCGATCATACCGAATTTGGGGTATGACAATGTGGTATCAGAGCGAGTACGATAATAGGATAGTGGGTATCGTATGAGGGCATTGCTAGCGTGTTCACATATGGTATGTCCTAGTCACGAGATCGATAGCTAAACCTGCGCACCAACGGCGGTACCTATTTTTGATTAAGTTATTTGTTCATATGTTAAATTGTGTAGTTCTTGCTTTCTTATTAATAGAAATGGTGGCACATGATGATGCCGTTATGAGTGGAAGCGGAAGTAACTCCGCTAGCAGACGAGGCCGAGGCCAGGATCGTAGCCGAGGCAGAGGCCGTGCTACCAACTAGGTGGCTTAGGAGGAGGCAGTGCAAGATCCCAGAGTTGTACTACTAGAGACCTAGGTGACGGAGCTGACCGAGGATCTTCGCAAAGAATGGGACGAATTCCATAGAGAACTGGAGGAGTTCCGTAAGGAGCGGGAGGAGTTCCGTAAGGAGCGAGAGGAGCTTCGTAAGGAGCGGGGGGCTGGCGCAGTAGCAGACTCCACCTGTACCACCAGCGGCACCCACAGTGACCGAGCCAATCGAGCTAGTTCAGTCTAGATACAGGGAGGAGGACCGGCGAGAGCCAGTGGTACGCAGCTCATTGTACATGGACTTTGTAAAGCTGAAGCTGCTAGTATTCACATGTACGGATTAGACAGTGGAGGTGACGACATTCCTAAATGATTGTATAGAGCTATGCTCGGTCTTGGAGTGTTCCTCTGAGGTGATGGCGCACATAGTTGGGCTGCAACTTAAGGGCCCAGCGAAAGAGTGGCACCAGGAATGGAGGGCACGTAGGGGGACTCATGCACCAGCCCCTACATGGGGAGAATTCCAGACTGCTATCATCGAAAAGTACCTACCCAGGAATGTCCGCGCGTCACTCAATTACAGGACAAAGGTCGTCACATTTTGCAAGCTAGGAATACCACCTTTTACCTTTCAGAGCGATGGGAGAGGGGACTCTATCAGGGTGATCTCTGCTCTCCAGGCCCGTAAGCTGATGGTGGGTGGCTGTCAATATTTCTTGGCTTTTGTCTTTGCATATGTCACAGATGAGGGCTCGGCCAGTAGCATAGAGGGTACTCCAGAGGTCATGCATTTCCCAGACATGTTTCCTGAGGAGTTGCTAGGACTACCACCAGTGCGGACGACCGAGTTCTGTATTGAGCTGCAGCCAGGGGTGAAGCCTATATCAATTCCCTCATACTGAATGGCACCTGCTGAGCTGAGGGAGCTTAAGGTACACTTGCAGGAGCTGTTAGACATTGGGTTTATTCGCCCAAGTGTCTCACCCTGGGGGGCACCAGTGTTGTTCCTGAAAAAGAAAGATGGATCCATGCAGATGTGAATTGATTACCGTCAACTTAATAAGGTGACGATCAAGAACCGATACCCGCTACCTAGGATTGACGACTTATTCTACCAGTTGCAGGGGGCTCAGTGGTTCTCAAAGATTGATCTGAGGTTAGGGTATCACCAGTTGAGGATCAGAGATCAGAATATTCAGAAGACTGCTTTCAGGATGCGGTATGGACACTATGAGTTCCGGGTCATGTCCTTTGGGCTTACTAACGCCCCAATAGCCTTCATGGAGCTGATGAATTGGGTTTTCAAGGACTTTCTGGATAGATTCATCATAGTTTTCATTGATGACATTCTGGTATATTCCAGGAGCGAGGTAGAGCACAGGGAGCACTTGAGGGTAGTTCTAGAGACCCTTAGATAGCACCAGCTCTTTGCAAAGTTTTCAAACTGTGAGTTCTGGGGGTGTGTGGGATTCCTAGGAAATATTGTATCCGGCATATTGAGGTAGTTCAGAGCTGGGAGAGGTCGACCAGACTGAGATCCGCAGCTTCTTAGGGTTGACCGATTACTATAGAAAGTTCGTGAAAATATTTTCCAAAGTTGCCGCCCCGCTCACGCGCCTAACTCAGAAGAAAGTAAAGTTTATCTGAGATGACAAATGCGAGGAGAGATTTCAGAAGCTCAAGGACCGCTTGATTATCGCTCCTGTACTGGCACTACCATCGGGGTCGAGAGGATTTGTAGTTTATTATGATGCTTTTGGAGTCGGATTGGGGTGCGTTCTGATGCAACATGACAGGGTGATCGCATACGCATCCAGACAATTGAAAATCCATGAGAAGAACTACCCGACTCATGATTTGGAGTTGACGACCATAGTCTTTGCCTTGAAGCTGTGGCGTCACTACTTATATGGGGAGACATGTGACATATTCACAGATCACAAGAGCCTCAATATCTACTTTCATAGAAGGATCTGAACTTGAAGCAACGGAGATGGCTTGAGCTGTTGAAATGTTATGACAACACTATTTAGTATCGCCCGGGGAAGGCAAATGTAGTAGTAGATGCATTGAGTAGAAAGTCAATGGGTAGCTTAGCCCACTTGATCATGAGTAGGAGATCCTTGGCTAGAGAGCTGGCAGTGAGCCCGGGTCCAGGGGACTTGTTATTTGTGGCTGATTCGGGTGGATTAGTGGCACATATGTGTGTACAGTCCACTTTGGTTGATATGCTATGAATGGTTCAGGGTGAGGATGCTTTCTATTCCCTGACAAAGGATTTGGCTGTGAGAAGTGATGTAGAGGGTTTCATGGTGGACTACGAGGGGATTCTCAGATACAGAGACAGGATTGTGGTACCAGACATGGTAGAGGTCCGTAGGCGGGTACTAGAGGTGGCCCATTGTTCCACTTATACTATGCATCCGGGGGCTATAAAGATGTACCGAGATCTAAGGCAACACTACTGGTGGAAAGGGATAAAACGGGAGGTGGTATAGTTCCTATCTAAATGTTTGGTCTGCCAGCACGTAAAGGCTGAACACTTAAGACCCGCAGGGTTGTTGTAGAATCTTGAGGTGCCAGAATGGAAATGGGAGAAAATTACCATGGACTTTGTTATCGGGTTACCGAGGTCAGAGAAAGGAAATAACTATATCTGGGTAGTGGTGGATCGCTTGGCCAAATCGGCACACTTTATTTCGGTGAAGACCACTTTCTCTGATGATCAGTATGCGCGATTATTTCTTGATCGTATTGTGGCTTATCATAGGATCCCAATGATGATCATATTTGACTGAGGCACACAGTACACCGCTTGGTTCTAACAGCCATTTTAGGAGGCTCTGGGTACGCAGGTGCGGTTTAGTACCGCTTTTCATCCTCAGACGGACAGACATTCGGAGAGGACCATTCAGACACTTGAGGACATGCTGAGGGCGTGTGTGATGGACCTGGAGGGTAGTTGGAAGAGGCATTTATCTTTGGTAGAGTTTGCCTATAATAACAGCCACCATAGCAATATCGGCATGGCCTCATTTGATGCTTTGTACGGGCACAGGTGCAGGTTGCCAGTAGGATGGTTTGAGGCCGATGAGTCCCAAATGTTGGGGACAGACTTGGTTCATGGCGTCGTTGAGAAAGTAAAGCTGATCATGGAATGACTTCTAGTAGCTCAAAGTCGTTAGAATATGTATGCTGATGGTAAGGCTCGCGACATGGAGTTTTAGGAAGGAGATTCGGTTTTCCTAAAGGTGTCCCCTATGAAGGGGGTTGTGCACTTTGTGAGGAAGGGAAAGCTGAGCCCCAAATTCATCGGACCCTTCCCTATCTTGCTGCGTAGAGGAGCGGTTGCTTTTGAGTTGGCTCTATCGCCTAGCATGGACTAGGTGCATCCTATTTTTTATGTATCCATGCTTAAGCGGTATGTTCAGGATGAGTCCCATATTCTAGATGTGGCTGCGGTGGAGGTTGATCCAGCCATTTCCTATGAGAAGCGGCCTGTAGAGATCCTAGACAAGCAGGTGAGGAAGCCGGGGTCCAAAGAGGTCCCCTTGGTGAAAGTTCGTGTAATACCCGGAGTTTCCTAATATAAAAATTTTCGTGGTGCAGCCCATCGAGTCGGGAGCTAGCCGGACCGAGTCGCGAGATCGCCTCGAATAGCAAGTATGATCAGTTTAAGTTATAGCCTAATGTTGATTTTGGGTGGATGAGTATGTTGGTTGACTCGAGTTGGATTGAGTTGGGCTCGCGGTTCGAGTCAGGAATCGACCTGGGTTAGGTGGAGTCGTATGAGAATGTTAAGTCATTGGATAGGGGTAGATTAGTCAAGTGTTGAGGGGGAATAAAATCCCTCAACCTAGCAGCCGTGCGGCTCAAGGAAGGAGCCGCACGTAGCCCAAGGGAGGAGAGGGAGATCGGTGCCGAGCTCGCGTCGACGCCGGGATCTCGGAGTTCATGTTCTTCGATCTTGTCTTTCGATCCAATCGATGTGAGTGGACTGGTAACCAAGCCTTATAGATTTCCCATCTCTTCTCCTTATTTATTTCTCTCTGCAATCCATGTCTGTGCGATTTCTTCTCTATGCCGATTTCGATTTCTCTTGCTACTCGTGTTTATGTGATTTCTCCTCTTGATATCTAATTTTTTTTTGCCTATTGTTGATTCACCGATCACTGTAAGTGATTGAATTAAATAATGATATATTCCGCCAGGCTGAATTGGGGATGGATTTTGAAGAGTGTGGCTTTGAAATCCGGGTTTACATATATTATTTTATTCTTTTGTTTTTGCTGGCGATGCACGTCAAGTGGAATTGGAGATGTGGATTTTGAAGATTTGGCTTTGAAATTTAGGTTCACATGTGTTACTTTATTCCTTTTTGTTGGTGATGCACGGTGAGGTTGAATTGGAGATGGTTTTGTGGTTTGGTGGAAATTTGAAAGCATTTGCAACATAAATTATTTAATTCATGAGCGCACTGTCTATTGAGTTGCTATTAGGGTTGATAGATTCATCCTTCATCCTTCATCCTCTTCTGATAAATTAAATGAGTACGACACTGATGCAGTTTAATGAACCTTTGGAAATACTTTGATTTATCTGCTCATAAAATCCTTGATAGATTGATGTTGAAATCACCTCTCAAATTTGTCGTTGTAAACCAAACCATGAATATCTTGTGTGATCTTTCTTGTGTGATCTTTTAATGCTAGATTGATCATAGTTATGAAAATGTTCTTGCTAATGCATATATAGATAGGGTTGTTATGATAGATGATTCATAGACAAATTTTCATTAATTGTCAAATATTACATCCAATCGTGTTATGTATATATGGCATGTTTCTTATTGATTTAACTAATGTAATTTATTCTCTTTCATTCGGCTCTCATGTGATATTGTTGCTCATGATTAATTACGGTAAGTGTTGTTGAGATTGGTAGGCCGAGTACTCCCTATAGTCGGCAAGTTCTAACAACCTAGAAAGACTAGTTTCGGTACCTAGCGGTGACATTTAACCCAGAGACAAAGTACACTTACTAGGTTCTACACCTGGGGAAGTAGGGTGACCCTAAGGGAAGAATCGGATATGGGCAATGCCCGGAAAGTAAAGCACAATATAACTTGCACAACCTGGTTCTGGTTGTGGTTGATGGTCTACTGAGGAGTATCATTAGTCGAATGGCTACCACACGACTCTGCGATTTATAGGGTCTTGAGATTGCACCAGCAGGCCCGCTAGGTGTTAGACCCGAGTGACGAAGGGTCTTGAGATTTCGTCAGTGGGCCACGCTGACGGTGGACCCGAGTTGTGTGGGACTAGCTATCCCTAATCCGGAGGATTCCTGAGACTAGTGGCCATCCTTGTCGACGGACCCGAGTTATGATCATAATTGAGAAGCCCTTTTGGGCTGGTTTTGGGTGGGCCAACCGACCTGGTTAAGTAGAGGGAAGAACATAACCTCCCATATATAGTTTAGGCCATTGGTGGCCGAGCTAGTGAAGTGGATAAGGGCTTGAGAGGCCGGTTTGTCCATTCTTCTATCTTGGCAACTGAATAACTTATGTGATGTGATCTTACTCTTAATTCCTTATATATGTTATTGCCGATGTTTTAAGTGGAGGTTCGAAAGAACCGCTCACTGAGTTCCTCGTGAACTCACGATTTCCTTTGTTGTTGTTTTGCAAAGCCCGACCAATGAGGTACGGCTTGGTGGCACGATGCACAGGAGAGCAGGCGTGCGTGCAGAACTTGGTTTGTTAGTCGTAGTCGTGTCTAGTAGGGTCTGGTGTATGCACTGTGTTATTTCTATAAAACTTTGAGAAGTTTTATTTGGAAAACCTTCGGATGTTTATTTTAAAACTTGTGATGTTTTAGAACTTGGTTTGAACAAATTGATTTCGAACAGTTAATAAAGTTGGTACTGTTGCTTTTGTTTACGACTTAATGTTATTTTGGTTATTTTTCGATGAGTTGTTGGTCAGTGCATAGGGTAGGCTTCGGGGTACTGACTCATACCCTGGCTGGTCACGCGTACCCTGAGTCGGGGCGTGACAGTTCGTTGGGAGTACCATTCAGGACAGGAGGCCACTTGGGAGGTCGAGGAGAATATGAGAGAGAAGTACCCATACCTTTTATATGCCGATGTGAGCTTCTTTTCTTCATCTCAAAATTTGAGGACGAATTTTCTTTAAGAGAGGAGGAAACTGTAATGCCCAAAATCCTAATAATAATATTTTATCCTTAAGTATGGGATTGTGGGCTTGAGTTAGCACAGATTGGCGTAGAGCTTTAGGATCGAATCTGGGTAAGCATTAAATATAGAAAAATTAAGAAAATTATTTTTCTTATTTATGTGATTTAGCATGCTAGGATGATAAAGGGTCTCCAAACAAGTCTAATTGTTCAATCGAAACTTAAATCGGAGTTAGAACGTGTTAGATACGGACCGTTTAAGTTGAATAACTTAAGGAGGGGTAAAATGGTCATTTGGGGCCCTACCAGGTCCCATAAAAAGAGACCTGGGGTGTGCGTCTAAGGGTTTAGCTGCACGCCACCCGAGGCCATTAGAGAGAGGGAGAGGCGACACCCAAGGAGGGTGGGGGAGCCACCGGAGCCAAAATTTTGCGAGTTCGTTGACGCCGATTGAAGGAAGATCCTTAGCGCCTTCTTCATTTCCGTCTTCTCCAAAGAGGTGAGTGGACTAGTCCTTCTTTTTCCCCTTTCCTTCAGCCATGCCGCCGCCCCTATGTCATGGGGTTTTCATCAATTTTTGGTTTGATTTTGTCGTATCGGATTGAGTATTTGGATTGAGGGTTTTCTCATCGTCGTTGTGATTTCGTTGGATCAATTTTTGGGTGATTTGGCCGCCCCTACCCTTGCTGTGTCGTCCCTCTTCTTCCTTGAATTCTTGAGGAATTCTTTTGGTTTCTTGATGGTTGTTGAGGGTTCTTGATGCTTGTTTGGTATCTTGAGGAAAGAAGAATAATTTGGGGGATTTAGGGTATGTCGCCCCACCCTTTAGGGTTCTTTAGGAACCCTAGGGTGGCCGACCACTTTAAGGTTGGATTTTAGGATCCTAGATATATTTTTACACCTAGCGAACATACTTTATGGTATGTTGAATTATTTCTAATAATTATAATAATTATAGGGACCTACAATTAGGAAATTAAGGACCCTAGGGACACCTAGAGACATTACAATCCTAGTTTGACATTTGGATGGGCCAACCCTAAGGACACCCAAAGGGGCCAAACCTTCCTTGCCCTTAGGGCACTCGGGTGAGGGAGGTAGGCCGGCCCTAGGGTACTCGGCTAGGATCGCCAAGGTGGGTTTACATTGCGTAGGATTGTTAAATGGTCATACCTTGTTTTAGAGCTATATATGTATGCTTTTCATTTTCTATTCCTATGTTATTGGATGTGTTGTATCACTTTATTATGAGTTGTGCATTTCATGTTATATATATACATATGCGTGGTTGTGATATATGACATGAGGTTGTGGAGGTTGAGGTATGTCCTTAACTCATCTTGTTATTTATTGTGTAGCGCATCTTACGTTTTATATATATGACTGCGTGTGTGATGTGCTTGTTGTATTTCCCGGTAGCCTCGTTGGTGAGGGGAGGCTATGCCCCAAAGAGACAGCACTAGCCTTATTCCAGAAGTCCGGCTGATGAGGGGATCATACCCCAAAGAGATAGTCCGAAGACTCGACCAATGAGGGGAACATATGGAGACGGTTCGAAAAAGCTAGTATCGGTGAGGGGAGTGCATGCCCCAAAGAGACGACACTGAGCTGGGTGGTAGCGTAGAGGCCACACCTTCTACCTACCCTACGTAGCTTTTAGAGACCTACGGGTCCGGAGATCATTCATGTGGATGTGTCATTGCATTGTGATTATTTATCTATGGTAGACGTTGTTATCATGCGCAGGGTAGTAGATAAGATTATGATGTTATATTGTCATTTACAACTAATATTATGCCCCTTATTATTATTGATTGCATGATGATGATATGGTGAAAATGATGATTGATCTACTCACTAAGTCCTAGTTGGAATTACCCCTCATTTTTGTTGTTTTTCAGCACCTGAGCGAGATCAAAGAGGTGCTGGGGTGCAGTAGCGTGGCTAGTGGTGGTAGGACAGCGGGTCTCGTGACATGTCGTGGTCAAGGGGGATACCTGAGTCATTTTATCTTTTTTTGAGTTGTTGAGTCCTGTAGATTCGGGTCATTGTTTTCGCATTTTATACACCTTTAGGTGTCCTGGTTCTTTGATTAAAGTTTCTTTAAGTAACTTGAACACTTTATATTTTATTGAGTCTATGGGTTGGTTTAAAAACAAATGTATGTTTAACCTCTTTTAAATATTATATATATTGTTCAGGTTATTTATTATGTTGTGGTTTGAGTTGTGTTAGGCTTCGGGTACGTGGCGTACCCTGGCCGATCATAACGGATTTTGGGTGTGACATCCAGTTAGTGAAAGCATGGTTATCTAAGAACTTCTCCATGAAAGATCTGGGAGAAGCATCCTATGTACTCGGCATTAGGATCTATAGAGATAGATCTAGAAGGATGTTTGGTTTATCCCAGTCTCGGTATATTAATACCGTGCTAAAAAGGTTTAGTATGGAAGGCAGTAAAAGAGGTTACTTGCCTATGAGTCATGGCACCACGCTCTCCAAGAAGATGTCTCCCAAGACTACAGAGGAGAGAAAGAGAATGAGTAAGATCCTGTATGCTTCAGTAGTAGGATCCATCATGTATACGATGCTCTACACTCGGCCTGATGCAGCTTATACCCTAGGGATGGCCAGCCATTTTCAGGCCGATCCAGGAGAGTAACATTGGAAAGCCGTAAAGAACATTCTTAAGTACTTGAGAACGACTAAAGGTGTTCTCTTGATTTATAGTGGGTCAAATTTTAAACTGGAGGGCTACACAAATTCTAGCTTCCAGTCGGATCCTGATGATAGTAAATCCATTTTTTGGTATGTATTTTCTCTGAATGGTGGCGTAGTATGCTGGAAAAGTTCCAAGGAGGGTACTATGGCCGACTTGGTGATGGAAGCTGAGTACATCGCTGCAAACGAAGCCACAAAGAAAGGAGTGTGGATAAAGAAGTTTATCACTGAGTTGGGTATTGTTCATGAGGTTACCGGTCTAGTCCCTATTTATTGTGATAATACTGGGGCGTTACTCAAGCAAAGAAACCTTGATCCCATCACATCTTAAGGTGGTATCACTTGATCAGAGAGATCGTTGGATGTGGTGATATAAATGTCGAACGTGTCGACACGAAAGATAACATACCAGATCCATTCACAAAGCCATTACCATAGCAGTAGTTGGATCACCACTTTAGTTGTATGGGTATTAAATACTGCAATGATTGGATACAACTGCAAGTGGGAGAATGGAAGACATAATGCCCTTGAGGCAATCACATGTTGATGTGTAGGGAACTATTTTTGGTTAATGAATAATATGAGATAACTTTTCATCATATGTTACATCTATACTTTGTATGTATTAGGTTGTGATGAAACCCATGAACACGGGCAATTGAGTCCAAGGCCATGATGAGATAATACCAATGAGACTTGGAATCCACTTGCCCCTATTCTAAATATTCCTAGTTGTAGGATCACCGATCAGGGGATTGATGATTCTGGATAGATTAGTGCACTTGGTACATGCCTTATACGATAAGGGGTAGTTGATCTCACAGTTAGAGATGTGATTTTTGATAAACATGCACTCTTGAAAATGAAAAAGGAGGACCAAGAAGAGGAGGACTCTCAGGAACCTATAGTACCACAAGAAGAAACACCACCTCAATCTACTACCCAAGAATTCTGGTTCCCTACACCTGTGCCTTGACCAACTTCTACAGAAGCCAATCACACTACTTCATTAGAACAAACCACTGACACTACTAGAAATATATTCTTCATCAACGGCTATCAGCAACGGTCGCTCACGCCGTTGTAATTTCCAACGGCGTTCTTATGGCCACTCCGGCCGTTGCAGATGTGATATATCTGCAACGGCGTTGTTACGGCCGCTACAACCATTGCAGATATATTATAACATTAGCAACGACTTAGTTACGGCCTCTACATCCGTCACTCTTGAGTTGATCGCGTGCTTGGGGCACGAAAATAAAATACTTATCAGCCACGACGTTCTAACGGACGAGTGAGCCGTTACTGTGACTACTTATCAGCAACGACATTCTAACGGCTGAGTGAACCGTTGCTAATAAGTTTATATAGCTCGACCAATCGCGCCAGCCCCTTCCTCCTTCTTCCTTTCTTTTGTCGTCGCCGATCTCCGCCTGCATGCCCACCGTCGTCGCCCGCCATCGTCGCTCGCTCCAGGTAACTCGCCACCCCTCCCTCTCTATTTATTGTAGAGCTGGCCAAAACCCTAGATTTAGGGTTTTGACCAGCGGTCATAGCATTGTCTAGTGTCTGACATATGTCGGACACTGGACTCTGGCGCCAAAAATAGGGTTTTTTTAAACCCTATTTTTTTATTAAATTAATTAAATATTTTTATGATAAATTTACATGTTTAGATTAATTAAATCTTAGATGTTTAGATTAATTAAATGTTTAGGTTAACTTAGATGTTTAGATTAGATTAGATTAATTTAGATTAATATTAATCTTTAGATTAATATTAATCTTTAGATTAATTTAGATAAATGTTAAGATTAGATTAATTTAAATTAGATTAATTTAGATTAATTTTATTATTAATCTTTAGATTTAGATTAATTAGAATCGTCCACTTCGGACTCGCGCCGGAATCGTCCAATTTGGACTCGCGTCGGAAGTGTCCACTGTGGACTCCTGCCGTTGATCCTCATGCCGCCGAGGCTAGTTCATCGAGACGCAGGCGGCCACGCGGGCCGAACAGGTGGCAACCTACGTGATACAGATCTTGATGGGGAAAGCAAGGAGAAGGTGAGTGTTTGAGGTTTGGGTCGGTTTTGAAAGAGGGTAGGTGAAGATGGGTACGACCAGATGGGGGTTTGGCGAGGAAACGATGGGAAACAAGTAAAAACAAGAAATTGAAGATAGGTATCCTACTAGATCTCTATCTAACAATGTAGAAGGCAATCTAGATAATGGGATTGAGTTTTCCTACTAGACCTCTAATTGACATGCAATTAGCAACCTAGATTAAAGGAACAAGAACACGAAAAACCACAAGCCAAGACTTGATAAGTTAACAAGCTCTTGGAATAAAATGAGAAGATCAATTCCTCACAATTTGCATAAGCAAACTAATGTATTCAAAGGTTTTTCAAAAATACGTAATAATGAGGTATTTATAGACCTCAAAACCTAGACCTAAATAAAAGACTTACCATAATTGTAAAACAAGTCTTAAACAAGTTTGCTTGCTAAACATTCCAGACCTAATTAAAAACATAAAGACTAGTGGACTTAGCATCATAAGGCCCAAAACAAATAAGTATTCAGCCTTAGAATAAAATAACCTATCCAAAACATGAAATGACATAACTTAAGGTTTTTAACAATGACAACTAAATGGACAACTTGAGCAACAACTAATCATCTTGGTCGTTCATTACAAGTCCAATAAGAGTGACATAATGGACTTGTTCTTCATCTTCCAGCAAGCTCCTTTGAATTGGATCTTCAAGTTCCTTGCCCACCAAACGTTGCACATAAGCTTGATAAGCTTCTCTAATTTTCTTGGACTTGGATCTAGTGATTGGACCTTCTGGAACTTCTAACTCATCTCTAGGCCTTGAACTCTTCTCCATGCTAGCTCCATAGCTTACTTTCGTACTTGCATCATTCCCTTCCTCGTCAAAAAGATTCGTCCTTGAATCTAAAAATTCAAAAGGAGAAAGATCAAAAACATTAAAAGTAGCACTTACACCATACTCACCTGGTAAATCTATCTTGTAAGCATTGTCATTGATTTTGGCCAAGACTTGAAATGGTCCGTCTCCTCTAGGATCCAACTTAGACTTCCTTTGAGTTGGAAATCTTTCTTTCCTCATATGAACCCAAACCCAATCACCGGGTTCAAAGTTCACTAGCTTGCGACCTTTGTTTGCTCGTTGTGCAACTGCTTGGTTCATCTTCTCAATTTGCAGCCTTGCTTTCTCATGGATAGATTTCATCAACTCTGCCTTCTTTTGTCCATCTATACTTTTAATCTCATTCAAAGGTAAATGCATTAAATTTAAAACAATCAATGGATTAAATCCATACACAATTTCAAAGGGTGAATAGGTAGTGGAAGAATGAACACTTCTATTGTAAGCAAATTCAACAAAAGGTAAGCAATCTTCCCATGTCTTTAAATTCTTTTCTACAACAGCCCTTAACAAAGCTCCTAGTGTTCGATTAACCACTTCCGTTTGTCCACCAGTTTGTGGATGATAAGTAGTAGAATAAAGAAGTTTAGTACCAAGTTTACCCCACAAAACACACCAAAAATGACTAAGAAACTTTACATCACGATCAGACACAATAGTACTAGGAACACCATGCAATCTAACAACTTCTTGAAAGAATAAATTAGCAATATTTGTTGCATCATCTGTTTTATGACATGCAATGAAATGTGCAATCTTAGAAAATTTGTCAACAACAACAAATATGCTATCTTTTCCTCTCTTAGTTCTAGGCCGTCCTAAAACAAAGTCCATATTAATATCCATTCAAGGTGCACTAGGAATAGGTAAAGGAGTGTATAAACCATGTGGCATAGACTTAGATTTCGCTAGTTTACATGCAATGCATCTAGAACATATTCTTTCTACATCTTTCCTCATCTTAGGCCAATAAAAATGTTCATGCAAAACATCAAGAGTTTTATGCACACCAAAGTGTCCCATTAATCCCCTACTATGAGCCTCCCTCACAAGCAATTCTCTCAATGAACATGATGGAATACATAGCTTTTTTTCTCTAAACAAATATCCCTCATGTCTATAGTACTTTTGAAAATCTATATGTTCACATGCATCATACACACTAGAAAAATCTGAATCTTTGGCATACAAGTATTTAATTTGCTCAAAGCCTAATAATTTAGCACTAAGAGTAGAGATCAATGCATACCTTCTTGATAGTGTATCAGCCACTACATTATCCTTACCTTGCTTGTACTGGATCACATATGGAAAGGTTTCAATGAATTCCACCCATTTTGCATGTCGCTTGTTCAACTTGCATTGTCCTTTCAAGTACTTGAGTGATTCGTGGTCGGTGTGAATCACAAACTCCTTTGGTAGCAAGTAGTGTTGCCACACCTCCAAAGCTCTCACCAAAGCATACAACTTCTTGTTATAGGTGGAATAGTTAAGTTGAGCTCCTTTTAGTTTCTCACTAAAGTAAGCAATCGGCTTCTTTTCCTGCATCAAAACAACACCTATACCAATCCCGGAAGCATCACATTCTATTTCAAAAGTTTTAACAAAATTCGGTAATTTTAAAATAGGAGCTGAACACAATTTCTCTTTTAATAAGTTAAAAGCATTCTCTTGAGCCTCGCCTCACTTAAAACCAGATTCTTTCTTTACAATTTCATTCAAGGGTGCAGCAATGGTGCTAAAGTCTTTAGCAAACCGCCTATAAAAACAAGCTAAGCCATGGAAGCTCCTAACCTCACTAATGGACTTAGGTGTAGGCCATTCTTGAATAGCCTTAACCTTTTCATCATCAACCTCAATTTCATTAGCACTAACAACAAATCCCAAGAAAACAAGTTTGTCCATGCAAAAATCACACTTTTTAGCATTAGCATACAACTTTTGTTCTCTTAAAATATCCAAAACAAATTTGATATGCATAACATGCTCATCTAATGAAGTGCTATAGATCAAGATATTATCAAAGTACACAACAACAAATTTACCAAGAAAATCTTGCAAAACATGATTCATCAATCTCATGAATGTACTAGGTGTATTAGTTAAACCAAATGGCATTACCAACCACTCATACAAACCATATTTAGTTTTAAATGCAGTTTTCCATTCATCACTGGGGTTCATGCGAATTTGATGATAACCACTTTTCAAGCCAATCTTAGTAAATATGCTTGCACCATGCAACTCATCAAGCATATCATCTAACCTAGGTATGGGGGGGGGGGCGATACTTTACCGTAATCTAGTTAACGGCTCTACAATCTACACACATGCGCCATGAACCATCCTTTTTAGGCACTAAGAGAACCGGAACAACACACGGACTAAGGCTTTCCCTCACAAGTCCTTTGTCAAGCAACTCTTCCACTTGTCTTTGAAGTTCTTTAGTCTCTTCCGGGTTTGCTCTATATGCTGGTCGGTTTGGTATTGTGGATCCGGGCACAAAGTCAATTTGGTGTTCTATACCTCTCAAAGGTGGCAATCCTTTAGGCAAGTCATCTAAAAACATATCTTCATATTCCTATTACAAAGAAAGAACAACAGTAGGCAAATTTTGATTAGCTTCATGCAAAGTTAGATAAACATCTTTAAACATAATCAGAAAAAGATTTTTCTGCCCATTGAGAGCATGCTTTATTTGCCTCTCTTATGCATAGAAACTTTGCCTCACTTTTGTTATCTCTCTTTTGTTATCACTCACAATTGGGCCATTGATTTCTATTCTTTTATTTTCGGCCTCTTTTACATCTCTTTTTTTCACAAGTTCTATTGTTGCTCCCTCACTTCCTTTGACATTTTTCTCAGCCTCTCTTTGCTTCTTTTCTTCAAAGTGCTTCATCATCTGAATTTGGTCTTCATACACTTCCTTTGGTGTCAAAGGTGCCAAAGTAAACTTTCTACCGTTTAAGCTCAAAGTGTATCTATTATGGAACCCATCATGCATAGCCTTCCTATCGTATTGCCATGGACGCCCCAACAAGATATGGCTAGCTTGCATAGGTATCACATTACAAAGAATCTCATCTGAATACCTCCCGATAGTAAAAGAAACCATCACTTGCCTTGTCACCTTAATTCCAGCACAATCATTCAACCATTGAAGCTTGTAAGGCCGTGGGTGCTCTGATACCAAATGATACAGATCTTGATGGGGGAGCAAGGAGAAGGTGAGTGTTTGAGGTTTGGATCGGTTTTGAAAGAGGGTAGGTGAAGATGGGTATGACCGGATGGGGGTTTGGCGAGGAAACGATGGGAAACAAGTAAAAACAAGAAATTAAAGATAGGTATCCTACTAGACCTCCATCTAATAATGTAGAAGGCAATCTAGATAATGGGATTGAGTTTTTCTACTAGACCTCTAATTAACATGCAATTAGCAACCTAGATCAAAGGAACAAGAACCACGAAATGCCACAAGCACAAGACTTGATAAGTTAACAAGCTCTTGGAATAAAATGAGAAGATCATTTCCTCACAATTTGCATAAGCAAAGTAATGTATTCAAAGGTTTTTCAAAAATACATAATAATGAGGTATTTATAGATCTCAAAACCTAGACCTAAATAAAAGACTTTCCACAATTGTAAAACAAGCCTTAAACAAGTTTGCTTGCTAAACATTTCAGACCTAATTAAAAATATAAAGACTAGTGGACTTAGCATCATAAGGCCCAAAACAAATAAGTATTCAGCCTTAGAACAAAATAACCTATCCAAAACATGAAATGACATAACTTAAGGTCTTTAACAATAAAAACTAAATGGAAAACTTGAGCAACAACTAATCATCTTGGTCGTTCATTACAAGTCCAATAAGAGTGACATAATGGACTTGTTCTTCATCTTCCAGCAAGCTCCTTTGAATTGGATCTTTAAGTTCCTTGCTCACCAAACGTTGCACATAAGCTTGATAAGCTTCTCTTATTTTCTTGGACATGGATCTAGTGATTCGACCTTGTGGAACTTCTAACTCATCTCTAGGCCTTGAACTCTTCTCCATGCTAGCTCCATAGCTTACTTCCGTGCTTACATCACTCCGCCAGCGACAGAATCACATAGACTCATTAGTGTGATTGGGGAGCGATAATGTATCATGAATTATGAATTATTACAAATTTATTATATCATAATATAATATTGAACTTTATTTTTATTGTGCAGGTTCGAGCAAGAGGATGTGCCCAGGATGATATTTCTACGATCCGACGATACATGCATGGGGCATGGCCCACGTGGTCTCACGTGCTCTGTGAGCACGTCAACATGCTATGGCGCGAATTTGAGGCACGTATTAAATTTCTTTTTTAACATGATGGTTAATATTGGTACTGATATTATTATTTTGTTGGCTCGCTATACATGGGCTGAGGACCATAGATCCTTCATTTACACTGCTTGGGAGGCTATTTCCCAGCAAAGGTACAACGATCAGCTGGGGCAGGCCCGGTCCCAGGGGATGGCCCGAGCTAGGACCACAAACATCACAGAGACTCGGGGATACAACTCCAATTGGATTACTCCGGATATATAGGACCAGCTCTTGGCATTATGGTCGACGGATCGATGGCGGGAGGTTTCTAGGACTGCGGCTAGAAACCGCATGTCGGGGGGAGGAGCGTGTCACACTGGTGGCTCTATTTCATTTGCAGTGCACGTGAGTCGTCTGGTAAGTATTATATCTTACTTTTAATTATATATTTTATTTATTACTCTGTATACTAATTAATGTATTTATTTTGTAAATGTAGACGACGGTTATGGACAACGGGACTGTCCAGCGACCCTCCCCGATGGACGTGTTTGAGCAGACTCAACGTCGAGGACATGGGACGGGGGAGCACATTGACAACCGCGTTGCAATCATTATGGTAAGTATATTTGTTTAAATTATTCATTATTTATTTATAATTTAAGTTTTAAGAAAAATATGAAACAAAAAGTCAAACTCGAGTAGGAGACCTACACTCAAACGATGATGCAGCACAAGGGCACCCCCAAGGACTTTGCAGCGTGGGTCGAGGCTGCAGGTGGCTGGGACCACGACAGCGTATATGGCTTTGCAAACAGTGATCATGCGCGAGTCATGCTCGAGCCACTTGGGGCACCGACCCCTCCGATCGCTGGTGAGCGGTCCTCCACCTCCATGACTAATTATGATCAGAGCAGTAGGATAAGGACACTAGAGGAGATGGTCGCGCGTCAAAGAGAGATGATGGCCGAGATGCATGCTATGCTACGCAACATCTCAACTCATACCGGAGCAAGCATCCCTTCGGCATCATCAGATTCATCGTCCTCGAGCCAATCGACGGTAGTGTACACCCAAGCACTCCAGACCCTGCCATATGATCCAAACCTTACTCCACCGTGTTTGTGACGTTTATTGTTTTGTTTGGATATTGACTTTGTTACTTGGATACTATACTTGATTGACTTTTTTTGTTTGCATATTGATATAATAGTTTTGAATTTGAATAGTTTTTATATGATTGTCGATAATTATATATATAAGTATAATTGTTTTGATGTATATCTGAGTGTATCTGTGATGTGTATGTGAATGGATGTGTGTATGGGTGTGTGAGTTATGTATCAAGTTAAATGTATCAATGTATTAATGGAAATTAGAAATTTTAAAAAATTTTAGTTATAGGTTAACATCATCAGCAACAGCTTTCCCATGGCTGTCCGTGGGAAAGCCATTACTAAAAGTGTATCGTGTTTTTTGGGCCGCAACCTCAAAGCCGTTGCTGATGACCTACAACAACGGCTTAACAATAGGCTTTCACTAACGGTCTTGCCACGGCCAACGGGCCGTTGCAGACTTCTATATCTACAACGGCCCAGTAGCCGTGGCCGAACCGTTGCTGATAATATTAATTGCAACGGCCGCTCCGGCCGTTGCTGATCCGTTGCTAAATTATCAGCAACGGGTTTTTTTGCCACGACTACGTTGCAATAGGCGGGGCCGTTGCAAGCCGTTGATGATGCTTGTTATTCTAGTAGTGTGAGGAGGAGCATCCTTATTCCAACGCCCTCAACCGACCTAGGTGAGCATTACATCCTAATCCTAGGTATGCAAATGTTACTACTTATACTCTATCAGTGGCTGAAGAAACACCATGCACTGAAGAACTAGCCTCCTATAAAGAAGCCCTAAATCGAACGGATTCAAAAAAGTGGCATGAAGCTATAACAGAAGAATTCAAGTCCTTGCAGAAAAATAATACGTGGGAACTTGTGAAGCCTCCACCGCACCAAAAACTTGTTGGATGCAAGTGGATCTACAAACTCAAAGAATGTGGTATCTATAAAGCTCGACTTGTGGCAAAGGGATATAGTCAACAGGAAGATATTGACTATAAAGATATTTTTTCTCCTGTGGTTAAACATACCTCTATTTGTATTCTTCTAGCATTAGTAGTCATGCAAGACTTGGAGTTAGAACAACTTGACGTAAAGACAGCTTTCCTACACGGTGACTTAGAAGAACAGATCTACATGACACAACCAGAAGGGTTTGAAGAAAAATAAAATTGATCATGTCTGCCTCCTAAAGAAATCACTCAATTGCCTCAAGCAATCTCCAAGACAATGGTATAAAAGGTTGGGAAAATTGACAAATCTAACTTATACTTTCACGAAATTAACAAATCTAACTCATCTTTTAATTTGCATCAATTATAACTCGTACTTACGAATTTACATCAATTCTAACCTCCCATCTACTTGTAGTTGATCTCCCCGTTAGTTGCTGACGTGACATCTTAGCCAACAACTTAGTTTATATTTTTTTAACCTGAACTTGCCACGTTAGCCTATTCCAAAAGAATTAAAAAAATATATAAACTAAATTGATTTTAAAATTGACAAATCTAACCCATACTTTGATGAAATTAACAAATCTAACCCGCCTTTTAATTTGCATCAATTATAACCCGTACTTACAAATTTATATCAATTCTAACCTCTCATCTACTTGCTGTCAATCGCCCCGTTAGTTGTTGACGTGGCATCCTAATCAGCAACTTAGTTTATATTTTTTTAACCTGAACTTGCCACGTCAGCCTATTGATGTGTGGCCAGAGCCACCAGCACCATGACCACCCCCAACGGTGCACCGGGGCACTTTCGCTTCCCGGTGCTGAAGGGCAAGATCTTGAAGTCAAGCATGTGGCTTATTTCCACTCTCTACTACTCGCCTTCACCCTCCGTCGGTAGCAGGTGCCACTCCGATCGAAACTCGTCGATGTCGCCTTCACCCTACACGCGCAATGCCTTCATCGACGAGTTCTGATCGGAGCAGCACCTGCTGCCGACGGAGGGTGAAGGCGAGTAGCAGAGAATGGAAATAAGCCACACACCAATAGGCTGACGTGGCAAGTTTGGATTAAAAAAATTCAACTTAGTTTATATTTTTTTTATTCTTTTGGAATAACGTGGCAAGTTCAAGTTAAAAAAATATAAACTAAGTTGCTGATTAGGATGCCACGTCAACAACTAACGGGATGATTAACAGCAAGTAGATAGGAGGTTAGAATTGATGCAAATTCGTAAGTATGGGTTATAATTGATGCAAATTAAAAGGCGGGTTATATTTGTTAATTTTGTCAAAGTATGGATTAGATTTGTCAATTTTCCCTAAAAGGTTTGATTAGTTTATGCTCAGTATTGGTTTCAGTAGATCATCTTTTGACAGTTGTGTTTACTTAAAAAAATCAGTTATCTCTATGACTTATCTGCTTCTTCATATTGATGATCGATATGCTTATTGTGGCAAAAGATATTACTGAAATAGATAGGCTTAAGAAACACCTTAATGGAGAACTTAATATGAAGGACCTTGGGGCTGCAAGAAAAATCCTTAGGATGGAGATAAAGCGAGAACGGCAAAGCAAGAAAGCTATACCTAACACAGGAGACTTATTAAAGCCAGTGGTTGAACGCTTTGGCATGCAAGAAATAAAATCAGTCAAAACTCCTCTTGCCGCTCACTTCAAATTGTCAGAATTGTTATGCCTGAAAGATGAAAAATGAAGAATTAGTGTGTCACAGGTACCCTATGCAAGCACACTTGGCAGTCTTATATATGCCATGATTTGTACCCGCCCAAACATAGCACATGTAGTTAGTGCTGTGAACCGGTACATGACAAATTCGGGAAAAGCACATTGGGAGGTGGTTAAATAGATATCGCGTTACTTACATAGTACTTCTAAAGCCAATCTTATTTTCGGTAGAACTAATGAATTATTTCATGATATTCAAACTCGGACTATGTCGATGACCTTGATAAGAGGAGATCAATCACCGTCTACATCTTCACTATAGGCGGGAAGTGCACTAAGTTGGAAAGCCAACCTACAACCCACTGTCACCCTCTCCACCACCAAACCAGAGTACATGGTCATTACAAAAGCAATCAAAGAAGCAATCTGGCTTGGGAACCTGATAAAAGAACTAACTTCTCAAAATGGGGATATAGTCGTGCATAGTGACAGTCAGACTGCAATTCATCTGTCAAAAGATTAGATATTCCATGAAAGAACGAAGCACATCGATGTCAGATTTCATTTCATCGGGTATATTATTTCAAAAAGAGAAATAATGTTTTAAAAAATTGACACAGCTCATAATCCTACAGATATGTTGACTAAAGTTCTACCAACGACCAAGTTTGATCATTACCTGAACATGGTCAGACTGATTTAAGGCATAGGTTAGCCCTACAGGGCTCTTGGGAGAAGAGGAGAAGGCTACATCGAGCTTAAATTTCATCAAAGAAGAAAATTGTGAGGGTTGATTCGATTTAAATCCGATCCGAATTCGAAATTAGCCAAGCTGAATTAAAAAAAATCTGCTATTATTCATTGGGTCCGGCCCGACTCAGGCAGGCCAAACATGTGGACCGAGCCCACGTATTCTAATTAGCAGCACGTGCTTTGCACATGGTGCACATGGTGCTGCTTCCTCAATTGCTGCGCAATTCGAGGCAGTATTTTATTACTTGATGGGAAATATATATATTATATATTATGTTTAAAGCCTTCTTTTTTTGCAGTTGACCGGTCAAGAGATACTAATGAAGGCGTTTTGCCAACTTGACCGGTCAAAGAGATATAGATGAAGGACTTTTGCCATGCACGTTGCTCGCTGCT
This sequence comes from Canna indica, assembly GCA_034359265.1. Taxonomy (NCBI): domain Eukaryota; kingdom Viridiplantae; phylum Streptophyta; class Magnoliopsida; order Zingiberales; family Cannaceae; genus Canna; species Canna indica. Next base: position 39,353,132 of record CP136891.1, read on the forward strand.
GCAATCAAATATTTTAGCTACCGTCAATTTTGACTTCGCACAGCCACCTTCAAATCTGGATTTTTTTTCTCCTCCGCACGCAGTTGGATCAGACCGAACGACCTAACTTATACTATGCCGATTTATTCGGTCAATGCACGCGGCCTCTCCAACTTTTGGAATTCAAGCTTATCTCGGTGTGAAACGTCGGCTCCCCTCTCCCGTATAGAAGGGGGGCCTAATATATGATTCCAAAGTATCTCATCTATTTTGATTCTCAAGTAAAAAAAAATTTCGACGGCTCTTTTTTTTTTCACACCGTCTCAAACAGAAGCAAGAAAATTGAGGACGCCGCATCCACAGTTTTGAGACAGAAGCAGGAATTTAAATTTCGAAATGCAAAATAATATTCGAATCTAGACAATATTTTTCTTTTATAGTTTAGTTATCAGTTTAATTCTGATTCTCTTGTACTAGTCGTGTTTTCTCCTCTTTCTAATATAATCAATGTCATCTTCTCCCCGTGGAGTAGGCCTGGTACACTACTACAAACTTGGTCTTCAGCAACGGCTATCAGCAACGGCCGCTCAAGCCGTTGCTATTTGCAACGGCGTTCTTACGGTCGCTCGAGCCGTTGCAGATATCTGTATCTGCAACGGCGTTCTAACGGACAACCGAGCCGTTGCGGATTATTTTAATTATCAGCAACGAATTTCTGACGGAAAGGCGAGCCGTTGCTAATTATTTAATCTTCAGCAACGGCTTACTAACGGATAAGTGAGCCGTTGCTGATGATAACTTATCAACAACGGCGTTCTAACGGGCGAGTGAGCCGTTGCTGATAAGTTTATATAGGGCACGCTCTCGCGCCCGACCCTTCTTCCTCCCGCTTCTGCCGCCGCCGCTCCTGCCGACTCCTCTCGCCGCCGCTGCCGCTGCTGCCGACGCCTCTCGCCGACGCGCCGCTGCCGGTATGTTGATCGGCTGGCCTATACAGTTTCGGCCGGAGATGCTAAAATCCAACCGAAACCCTATTTCTAGAGTTTCGGTCGGCGGCGGTCGGCCTATGGCCGCCGCCGAACCTTCTACAGTGGCCGGACAGTGTGTCCGGCCACTGTACGCCGGCGCCAGAGGGTGGACTCCGGCGCCGGAATATATATATATATATATATATTTATTTATTGTTTTGAAATTGTTAATTAATTATTTTATAAATGTTAATTAAATGTTTAGATTAATTGTTTAATTTGTTAGATTAATTATTAGGGTTTAGATTAATTTCGGACGCGCGCCGGAATCGTCCACTTCGGACGCGCGCCGGAATCGTCCAATTCGGACTCGCGCCGGAATCGTCCACTTCGGACGCGCGCCAAAATCGTCCAATTCGGACTCGCGCCGGAATCGTCCACTTCGGACTCGCGCCGGAATCGTCCACTTCGGACTCGCGCCGGAATCGTCCACTTCGGACGCGCGCCGAAATCGTCCAATATGGACTCGAACTGTCTCGAAACATTTAGAAAATAATCATCCATCCGACGAGTTGATATGTTTCACGTACGCATCGATGAATCGGATATGATTTAGCAAAACCTTAGATCCGTTCGGGGATTGTATGTTCGTGTAAAAGAAGTAGATGATCTTTTATACGACGTACAATTCTTGAATTGTCCCTGATTGGACAATTTGGGAATATAGTTATTTGTACTGCACTTACGTTTTTATTTTAACTGTTAACTAATTATTCTAAAATTCGACAACATCTCCCTTGTTCTCCGATACGCGCCCAGATGATATGCGTATTCGGAGAACTGTAGGGAGATGCTGTCGAAATTTAGAATAATTAGTTAATAGTTAAAATAAAAACGTAAGTGCAGTACGAATAACATAAATCCCGAATGGAATAGGACAATCTCACCTAAAGACATTAACCAAAGAAATTGTCATTGATTGACAGAATCATGTCGGCTGATCGAAGTTGGATGTACCGACGTTTTGATCGTGGAGCTTTAACGAATGAGTTTCGATTAGGCGTAACGTACTTCCTAAATTTCGCCTATTCGAATCGGAATTTCGTTAGCATGGGTGATCAAATCCGATGTCCGTGCCGCATTTGTTCGAATGGACGATTTTTGGATCGGGAGACTGTCACTCTGCATCTATATACCAAAGGATTTACACCAAGATATTTTCTATGGACTTGTCACGGGGAGTCACGCGAAGTCGGGACGTCGAGCAATCCTGTCGTTTAGACATATGGTGAATCTTCCTCTGCTGGTGCTTCTTCATCCAGTCAATGTAATCCCTATAGAACTATGATACTTGATAGTCTTGGGGGTCAATTCCACCTGAATGATAATGTTGATCGGCCAGTTCTTCAGACATCAGTCCCACCAGATACTACAACGGTTGATATCACAGAAGTAGGGGCTGCGGTAGAGATTGAATTACCGAATAAAGAAGCTGTAGAATTTTACGAGATGTTGAAAGCTGCCGATGAACCTTTGTATGAGAATTGTCCTAAATACACTAGGTTTTCAGCAATGACACAGCTCTTAAACATCAAGGCCGATTGTAATATCAGCGGAGTTGCGTATGATCGGATTGCTGGATTGATTAATGGAATGCTGCCTACTGATAACAAGTTTGAGCCTACTTTTTATAAGACTAAAAAGCTAATGAGAAAATTGGGGCTTGGGTACGAAAAAATACACGCGTGCCAAAATAATTGCATTTTATATTATAAAGAAAATGTGCAGTTGGATAAATGCCCTGTATGTCAACACCCTCGTTACAAGGAGAAGAAATCGGTCCGACAAAAAAATATCCCGTTTAAGGTGCTTCGGTATTTTCCACTAACACCGAGGCTTCAAAGATTATTCATGTCGGAAAAGACAGCCCCCTACATGAGTTGGCATGCAAGAAGTCGTGATGATACAGTAATGACTCATCCATCTGACAGTGAAGCATGGAAACATTTGGATACATGCTATCCTTCATTTGCTATGGATACTAGAAATATCAGATTGGGATTGTGCACAGATGGTTTTAATCCGTTTGGACATTCTGCAACTCCTTATTCAGTTTGGCCAGTGCTGCTGACAGTTTATAATTTGCCACCGTCAATGTGCATGAAAGATGAATTTATTTATCTTTCGATGATTATTCCGGGTCCTAAGGGTCCGCGAAAAAAAATTGACATATTTCTCAGACCCTTGATAGATGAATTGAAAACATTGTGGACTGAGGGAGCTGTCACTTATGATTGTCATCGGAAGCAAAAATGTGTTTGATAATATTGTCATCGGAAGAAAGTATCTTTTGGGAATTACCCTATTGGAGTTCATTATTGATTCGACATAATTTAGATGTCATGCACATTGAAAAAAATGTGTTTGATAATATTTTCAACACTGTGATGGATATTTCTGGAAAAACTAAAGATAATGTCAAAGCCCGACATGATCTGAAAATACTTTGTAAAAGACCAGAGTTGGAGTTACAAGAGGTCAACGGACGATATCTGAAACCGAAGGCCCTATATGTGTTAAATAAACAACAGATCAAAGATGTTTGTCAATGGGTAAAAGAACTCAGATTACCCGATGGATATGCTTCAAACTTATCTTGATGTGTGAACGTCGATGATTGCAAAATATCAGGGATGAAGAGCCATGATTGTCTTGTATTCATGCAGAGATTACTTCCGATCGCATTTCGAGATCTTCTACCTGATAATATTTGGGGTCCGTTGACTGAATTAAGTATGTTTTTTAGAAGCATCTGTGCAAATGTCCTTCAAGTCGAAGATATGTCAACACTTGAAAATAATATTGTTGAAATCATATGCAAGCTGGAGCAGTTTTTCCCTCCTGCATTTTTTGACTCGATGGAGCATCTACCGATACACTTGGCATACGAGGCACGAGTTGGTGGCCCCGTTCAATATCGTTGGATGTACTTATTTGAAAGATACATGAATCGTCTGAAGAAAAAAGTAAAGAACACCGCAGCTGTTGAAGGATCAATATCTGAATCGTATATCATCCAAGAAATTTCAACATTCTGCTCATTTTACTTTGAATCGACAGTACAGACAAGATTTGATCGTCTTCCACGTAACGACGACGGGGGTGTTCGACATTCAGATGGACGTTTAAATATATTTTGTCACTCTGGTCGTGCTTTTGGTTCTCGTCCATCTCGACACTTAAGCGATGAAGAGTATCATTTGGCACACTTGTATGTATTACTCAATTGCCCAGAGATTGAACAATTCATTGAAATATTTGACATTGAGATGGTGCAAAAATACTCTATTCACAACGATCAAGAATTGGAGACATTACGGAATCGTGATTTCCCTTCTTGGATTCAGACTTACAGCAAAGATCACAGAGCTGAAATAGATGAAAAAATATTTGAGTTTGTTAGTGGACCGTCGCGACTTGTGTCGTGCTATAGCGGATATTTTGTTAACGGGTATAAATTTCACACGGTTGAATATTCATCTACAAAAACGACGATGAATGCTGGGGTCTGCGTGAAAGGGACAACCTATGTTGAATGTGATATGGATTTCTATGGACTAGTGGAAGAAGTGATAGAGTTGCACTACTTCGGCTTGAAATCAGTGTTCCTATTTAGATGTCATTGGTTCGATACAACAGAAAGGGGCATGAAAGTTCATCAAAAATACAAACTTGTTGAGGTTAATTACAAATCGAAATTGGCAGGAAATGAGCCATTTATATTGGCATCACAAGCCGAACAAGTATATTACGCGAAGTATCCGGCTCGAAATAAAGATAGAGCAGATTGGCGTGTAGTTTGTAAGATAAAAGGTAGAGGAAAAATTGATCCGATAGTAGGAGAAAATGATCCTCCTGGTTTCTATCAAGAAGATGATCTTCCTGCTGTGGATCGTATTATTCCAATACTCGAGGATGCAGACACAACGTCAATTCAATTAGAAGTTGAATATGCTGATGATGACGATCATGAAATTGAGGAAGCTGGAGATGAAGAAGATGACGAAGAGGAAGAAGAGGAAGAAGAAGAAGAATTCGAAGACTATTATTCAGATGATGAGGAATAATTGTAAAGTATATATATTTTATTAAATATATCTCTACTATTTATACAATAATCTGATTATATGTCTGTTCGACAGATATGTCTGGTCATGGTTATCGACGCAGGAGAGCTTCGGAGTCTCCGATCGGTGAGACTCCAGCACTTACTCATGCTGCTGATCCTCCTGTTGCTGATCCTCATGAGGATGATACTGCCGAGGCTAGTACATCCAGACGCAGGCGGCCACGCGGGCCGAACAGGTGGCAGCCTCCACCAGCCACAGAGTCACGTAGATTGATCAGCGTGATTGGGGAGCGATAATATATCATGAATTATGAATCATTACAAATTCATTATATCATAATATAATATTAAAATTTATTTTTGTTGTGCAGGTTCGAGCAAGAAGAAGTGCCGAGGAGCATTTCTTCTACTATTCGACGATACATGCACGGGGAATGGCCTACGTGGTCTCACGTGCCTAGCGAGCACGTCGACATGTTATGGCGCGAGTTTGAGGCACGTATTATTTTTTTTTTACATGCATGATGATATATTAAGAATTGGTACTGATATTATTATTTTGCAGGCTCGCTATACATGGGCCGAGGACCAGAGGTCCTTCATTTACGCTGCCTGTGAGTCTATTTCTCGGGCAAGGTACAACGGGCAGCTGGGGCAGGCTCGGTCCCGAGCGATGGCCCGAGCTGGGACCACTAACATCGCGGAGACTCGGGGATACGGCCCCAGTTGGATTACTCTGGATATATGGGACCAGCTCGTGGGGATATGGTCGACGGATCGATGGTAGGAGGTTTCTCAGAATGCGGCTAGAAATCGCATGTCGGGGGGGAGCAGCGCATCACACCGGCGGCTCTGTTGCATTTGCAGTGCACGCAAACCTTATGGTAAGTATATCGTTTAATTATATATTTTATTTGTTATTATGTGTACTAATTAATGTATTTGTTTTGTAAATGTAGACGACGGTGTCGGATGACGGGACTGTCCAGCGACCCTCCCCGATGGCGGTGTTTGAGCGAACTCACCGTCGAGCACATGGGACGGGGGAGTACATCGACAACCGCGCTGCATACATTGTGGTAATTATATATTTGTTTAAATTATTCATTATATATTTATAATTTAAGTTTTATGATAAATATTAAACAAAAAATCAAACTCGAGTAGGAGACGTACAGCCGGAGGGTGGTGCAGCGCGGGGGTACCCCCGAGGACTTTGACGCAGCATCGTGGGTCGAGGCCGCAGGTGGCTGGGACCATGGCCGCGTATATGGCTTCGCAGATAGTGGTCATGCGCGAGCCGTACTAGGGCCACTTGGGGCACCGACCCCTCCGGTCGCTGGTGAGCGGCCGTCCACCTCTAGATCCAGTTATGATCATAGTAATAGGATAAGGACACTAGAGGAGACGGTCGCGCGTCAGACTGAGATGATGGAGCGTCAGAGTCAGACGATGGCGCGTCAGAGTCAGACGATGGCGAATATAGAAGCTATGCTACGCAACTTGTCAGGTCATCCCGAACCAGTCATCTCTTCGGCATCATCTAATCCGTCGTCCTCGAGTCAGTCTACGCCGGTGTACACTCAAGCGCTCCAGACCCCGCCATATAATCTAGACCATCCTCCATCTTGATCGTGAGATTTTTTGTTTGGATATTGAACTTGTTTAACTTATTTTGTTTGGATATTGATACTTCAATTTTGCATTTGAATTGTTTTTATACTATCGTGGATAATTATCAATATAAGTATAATTGTTTTGATGTATATATGTTGGTGTGTTTGTGATGTGTGAATGAATGTGTATGAGGTGTTTGTGATGTGTGAATGAATGTGTGTATGAGGGTATGGGTGTGTGAGTTATGTATCAGATAAATGTATCAATGTATCAATGGAAATTTGAAATTTTCAAATTTTCTGGTTGCAGGTATACGTCATCAGCAACGGCTTTCCCACGGGCGTCCGTGGGAAAGCCGTTGCTAAAAGTGTATCGAAAGCCGTTGCTGATGACCTACAGCAACGGCTTAGCGACGGAGTTTTACTAACGGCGTTGCTACGGACTCAGCGGCCGTTGCTATTAATGTTATCAACAACGGCTACGGGTCTGTTGCAAACCCGTTGCTGATAATAGTTTTAGCGACGGCCCGAGCGGCCGTTGCTGATAATGTTTTGAGCGACGGTCCGAGCGGCCGTTGCTGATCCGTTGCGAAGTCATCAGCAACGCGACTTTCTGTCACGGCACTATTGCAACGGCTCAGCAACGGCTCAGCAACGGCTCAGCAACGGCATCAGCCGTTGCAGATGACCATTTTTCTAGTAGTGGTATCCCGTCGAGCCGAACCACATAAATTTTAGTGTTCTTTGTGTTTTCTGGATTTATTCGTTTTAGTATTTTTGCTTTTGTCGTTTGGATTTTTTTATCCTTATAGGAAGACTCATTTTCTTCCTAATACATTACTGGAATAATGGGCATCAGCAACGGCTCTAATCGTTGCTGAAAACCATCAGCAACGGTGTGCAACGGCTCCGCCCGTTGCAACGGAGCCACGGCAGAAAAATGCGTTGCTGATAATTTAGCAACGGATCAGCAACGACCGCTCGGACCGTTGCTAATAATACTATCAGCAACGGTTTTGCCACGGACCCGGTTCCGTTGCTGATAACAATTATTAGCAATGGCTCGTGTGACCGTAGCAACGCCGTTAGTGAAAGATCGTTGCTAAGCCGTTGCTGTAGGTCTTCAGCAACGACTTTCGATACAATTTTAGGTAACGGCTTTCCCACGGACGGCCGTGGGAAAGCCGTTGCTGATTACTAGATACTGATACCGAAAAAACTTCAAAATTCCAAATTTTCATTAATACATTGATACATTATCTGATACATAACTCACACACTCATACACCCATACACACATCCATTCACACATCACAAATACACCCAGATATATATATCAAAATAATTATATTTATATTTATAATTATCCATAATCGAATAAAAACTATTCAAATGCAAAATTTAAGTATCAATATCCAAACAAAATAAAACTGAAATATATATAGTATCGAAGTAACAAAGTCAATATAATAAAAAAATAATAAATCTCACGATGACAATGGAGGATGGTCTGGATCATATAGCGGAGTCTGGAGTGCCTGGGTGTACACCGGCGTCGACTGACTCGAGGACGATGGATCAGATGATGCTGCTCTGGGATGACCTGACAAGTTGCATAGCATAACTTGCATATCCGCCATCATCTGACTCTGACGCTCCATCAACTCAGTCTGACGCGCGATCGTCTCCTCCAGTGTTTTTATCCTGCTACTATGATCATCTCTGGACCTGGAGGTCGACGGCCGCTCACCAGCATGAGGAGGGGTCGATACCGCAAGTGGCCCAAGCACGGCTCGTGCATGACCACTATCTGCAAAACCATACACGCGGTCGTGGTCCCAGCCACCTGCAGCATCGACCCACGCTGCTGCGTCAAAGTCCTCGGGGGTGCCTCCGTGCTATATCATCGTCTGACTGTAGGTCTCATACTCGAGTTTAATTTTTTGTTTAATATTTTTGATAAAACTTAAATTATAAATATATAATGAATAATTTAAACAAATATACTTACCATAATAAATGCAGCGCGGTTGTCGACGTACTCCCCCGTCCCATGCACTCGACGGTGTGTCCACTCAAACACCGCCATCCGGGAGGGTCACTGGACAGTCCCGTCGTCCAACACCGTCGTCTACATTTACAAAACAAATACATTAATTAGTACACAAAGTAACAAATAAAATATAAAATTAAAATTAAGGTAAACTTACCATACGGTTCGCGTGCACAACAAATGCAACAGAGCCGCCATTATGACGCACTCCTCCCCCCGACATGCGGTTTCTAGCCGCAGTCCTAGAAACCTCCTGACATCGATCCGTCAACCACATCGCCACGAGCTGGTCCCATATATCAGACGTAATCCAATCGGTGCCGTATCCCCGAGTCTCCGCGCTATTAGTGGTCCCAGCTCGGGCCATCGCCTGGGACCGGGCCTGCCCCAGCTGCCCGTTGTACCTCGCTCGGGAAATAGCCTCCCAGGCAGCGTAAATGAAGGACCTCTGGTCCTCAGCCCATGTATAGAGAGCCTGCAAAATAATAATATATGTACCAATATTAATCATTATGCATGTATAAAAAAAAATTAATATGTGCCTCAAACTCGCGCCATAACATGTCGACGTGCTCACTGGGCACGTGAGACCACGTGGGCCATGTTCCGTGCATGTATTGTCGAATGGTAGAAGAAATGCTCCTTGGCACTTCTTTTTGCTCGAACCTGCAAAAAAATAAATTAATATTATATTATAATATAATAAATTTGTAACGATTCATAATTCATGATATATTACCGCTCCCCAATCACGCTAATGAATCTACGTCACTCTGCGGCTGATGGAGGCTGCCACCTGTTCGGCCCGCGTGGCCGCTTGCGTCTGGATGTACTAGCCTCAGCAATATCGTCGGCAGGAGGATCAACAACATGAGAATCAGCAGCATGAGTAAGTGTTGGAGTCTCACCGATCGGAGACTCCGAAGCTCTCCTGCGACGATAACCATGACCAAACATATCTATCGAATAGACATATAATTAGATTATTATATATATAGTAGAGATATATTTAATATAAGATATACTTTACAATTATTCCTCATCATCTGAGTAATAGTCTTCGAATTCTTCCTCTTCTTCATCTTCTTCATCTTCTTCATCTCCAGCTTCCTCAATTTCATGATCGTCATCATCAGCATATTCAACTTCTAATTGAATTGACGTTGTGTCTGCATCCTCGAGTATTGGAATAATACGATATACAGCAAGAGGATCATCTTCTTGATAGAAACCATCTGTCACATCAGGTATTGGCTCATTTTCTCCTATTATCGGATCAATTTTTCCTCTACCTTTCATCTTACAGACTACATGTCAATCTGCTCTATCTTTATTTCGAGCCGGATACTTCGCGTAATATACTTGTTCGGCTTGTGATGCCAATATAAAAGGCTCATTTGCTGCCAATTTGGATTTGTAATTAACCTCAACAAGTTTGTATTTTGGATGAACTTTCATGCCCCTTTCTGTTGTATCGAACCAATGACACCTAAATTGGATCACTGATTTTAAGCCAAAGTAGTGCAACTCTATCACTTCTTCCACCAGTCCATAAAAATCCATATCACATTCAACATTGGTTGTCCCTTTCACGCAGACCTCGGCATTCATCGTCTTCTTTGTAAATGCATATTCCACCGTGTAAAATTTGTATCAATTAACAAAATATCCGCTATAACAGGACACTAGTCGCGACGGTCTACTAACAAACTCAAATATTCTTTCATCTAGTTCAGCTCGGTAATCTTTGCTGTAAGCTTGAATCCATGTAGGAAAATCACGATTCCGTAATCTCTCCAATTCTTGATCGTTGTGAATAGAGTATTTTTGCACCATCTCAATGTCAAATATTTCAATGAATTGTTCAATCTTTAGACAATTGAGGAATACATACAAGTGTGCCAAATGATACTCTTCTCGCTTAAGTGTCGAGATGGACGAGAATCAAAAACACGATCAGAGTGATAAAATATATTTAAACGTCCATCTGAATGTTGAACTCCCCCGTTGTCGTTACGTGGAAGATGATCAAATCTTGTCTATACTATCGATTCAAAGTAAAATGAGCAAAATGTTGAAATTTCTGGGATGATATACGATTCAGATATTGATCCATCAACAGCTGCGGCGTTCTTTACTTTTTTCTTCAGATGATTCATGTATCTTTAAAATAAGTACATCCACCAATATTGAACGGGGCCACCAACTCGTGTCTCGTATGCAAAGTGTATCGGTAGATGCTCCATCGAGTCAAAAAATACAAGAGGGAAAACTGCTCCAGCTTGCATATGATTTCAACAATATTACTTTCAAGTGTTGACATATCTTTGACTCAAAGGACATTTGCATAAATGTTTCTAAAAAACATACTTAATCCAGTCAACAGACCCCAAATATTATCAGGTAGAAGATCTTGGAATGCGATTGGAAGCAATCTCTGCATGAATACATGACAATCATGGCCCTTCATCCCTGATATTTTGCAATCATCGACGTTCACACATCGAGATAAGTTTGAAGTATATCCATCGGGTAATCTGGGTTCTTTTATCCATTAACAAACATCTTTGATATGTTATTTATTTAACACATACGGGGCCTTCGGTTTCAGATATCGTCCGTTGACCTCTTGTAACTCCAACTCTGGTCTCTTACAAAGTATTTTCGGATCATGTCGGGCTTTGACATTATCTTTAGTTTTTTTGGAAACATCCATCAAAGTGTTGAAAATATTATCAAACATATTTTTTTCAATGTGCATAACAACTAAATTATGTCGAATCAGTAATGAACTCCAATATGGTAATTCCCAAAAGATACTTTTTTTCACCCAGTTATGTGTTTGACCAAAGCCTGACACTCATTCATTCCGACCAAATACTATCTTTGGAAGTGCTGAAACACGTGCTAACATTTGTTCACCAAACAACATCGGTGGTGGCCCATCTCTTTCGACTCTGCCCTTAATAAATTTATTACGATTCCTTCGATACTGATGGTTAGCCGGTCGAAATCGACGATGACAATCAAAGAATGAGATTTTTTGTCTGTTCTGAAGACTGATTGATTTAAAGTGTTACATACAATACGGACAAGAGAGTCGGCCGTGAGTGCTCCAACCAGACAACATGCCGTATGCCTAGAAATTATTGATTGTCCACAAGATCGCGGCCTTTAAATTGAAGTTTTGCTTCCGATGACAATCATGAATGATAGCTCCCTCAGTCCACAATTTTCAATTCATCTATCAAACATCTGTGAAACACGTCAATTTCTTTTCGCGGACCCTTAGGACCCAGAATAATCATCGAAAGATAAATAAATTCATCTTTCATACACATTGACGGTGGCAAATTATAAACTGTCAGCAGTACTGGCCAAACTGAATAAGGAGTTGCAGAATGTCCAAACAAAAAAAAACCATTTGTGCACAACCCTAATCTGATATTTCTAGTATCCCTAGCAAATGAAGGATAACATGTATCCAAATGTTTCCATGCTTCACTATCAGATGGATGAGTCATTACTGTATCATCACGACTTCTTGCATGCCAACTCATGTAGGGGGTCGTCTTTTCCGACATGAATAATCTTTGAAGCCTCGGTGTTAGTGGAAAATACCGAAGCACCTTAAACGGGATATTTTTTTGTCGGACCGATTTCTTCTCCTTGTAACGAGGATGTTGACATACAGGGCATTTATCCAACTGCATATTTTCTTTATAATATAAAATGCAGTTATTTTGGCACGCGTGTATTTTTTCGTAACCAAGCCCCAATTTTCTCATCAGCTTTTTAGTTTTATAAAAAGTTGGCTCAAACTTGTTATCAGTAGGCAACGTTCCATTAATCAATCATGCAATCCGATCATACGCAACCCCGCTGATATTATAATCAGCCTTGATGTTTAGGAGCTATGTTATTGCTAAAAACCTAGTGTATTTAGGACAATTCTCATACAAAAGGTTCATCGACAGCTTTCAATATTTTGTAAAATTCTACAGCTTCTTTATTCGGCAATTCAATCTCTACCGCAGTTTGTACTTCTGTGATATCAACCGTTGTAGTATCTGGTGGGACGGATGTCTGAGTAACTGGCCGATCAACATTATCATTCAGGTGAAATTGACCCCCAAGACTATCAAGTATCATAGTTCTATAGGGATTAGATTGACTGGATGAAAAAGCACCAGCAGAGGAAGATTCACTATATGTCTGAACGACAGGATTGCTCGACGTCCCGACTTCACATGACTCCCCGTGACAAGTCCATAGAAAATATCTTGATGTAAATCCTTTGCTATATAGATGTAGAGTGACAGTCTCCCGATCCAAAAATCGTCCACTCAAGCAAATGCCGGAAATCAGATTTTATCACCGACGCTAACGAATTTCCGATTCGAATAGGCAAAATTTAGAAAGTACGTTACGCCTAATCGAAACTCATTCGTTAAAGTTGCACGATCAAGACGTCGGTACATCCAACTACGATCAGCCGACATGATTCTATCAATCAATCACAATTTCTTTGGTTAATGCTTTTAGGTGAGATTGTCCTATTCCTTTCGGGATTTATGTTATTCATATTACACTAAGTATTTGTTTTAACCGCTAACTTCATTCTAAATTTCGGCAGCATCTCCCTACAGTTCTCCGAATACGCATATCATCTGCGCGCGTATCGGAGAACAAGAGAGATGCAACCGAAATTTAGAATAAGTTAACGGTTAAAAAAAATGTAAGTGCAATACAAATAACTATATTCCCAAATTGTCCAATCAGGGACAATTCAAGGATTGTACATCGTATAAAAGATTATCTACTTTTTTTTCACAAACATACAGCCCCCGAACGGATCTAAGGTTTTGCTAAATCATATCTGACTCGTCGATGTGTACATGAAACATATCAACTTGTCGGATGGATGATTATTTTCTAAATATTTCAAGTCAGTTCGAGTCCATAGTGGACAATTCCGACACGAGTCTAAATTAGACGATTCCGGCGCGAGTCCGAAGTGGACGATTTAGGCGCAAGTGCGAAGTGGACGATTCCGGCGCAAGTCCACTAAGGACAACTCCGAACTAATTAACATTTTAACTAATTAATTAATATTAATCTATAATATTTTAACTAATTTAAATAATTAACCTACGATTATTAAATATTAATCTAAAAATTAATCTGAACTCTAATAATTAATCTAAAAATTAATCTAAACCCTAAAAATTAATCTAACAAATTAAATAATTAATTAAATAATTAATCTAAACAATTAAATAATTAAATAAAAAATAAAAAAATGGCATTTCTGGCGCCTGAGTCTAGTGTCCAAACACTGTGTCCGAACACTATACGAGGTTCCGACGATGGCCACCGGCCTTCCGTCGCCGACCGAAACCCTATTTTAAGGGTTTCAGCTGGATTATACCTAGGAATCAACGGGGAAGGCGGGGCGGCGAGAAATACCTGGAATCGGCGATCAGAATCGACGGTCAAGGATGGACAACGGCATCTCGGCGGTGGCGGCATCGGAAGAGGTGCGACGGCAGCAGAGGAAGAGGAAGAAGGAGGAGGAAGGGGCAAGCGCGCAGCGTGCCCTATATAAACTTATCAACAACGGCTCACTTGTCCGTTAGAAAGCCGTTGTTGATAAGTTTATCATCATCAACGGGTCCGTTAGAAAGTCGTTGCTAAGGTAATTAATATCTGCAGTGGCTCACAAGTCCGTTAGAACGCCGTTGCAGATGTACCATATCTGCAACGGCTTGAGCGATTGTAAGAATGTCGTTGCAAATAGCAACGGCTTGAGCGACTGTTGCTGATAGTCGTTGCTGAAGATCCAATTTCTAGTAGTGATAGTAATTATTACTGGTGAGTCTGCTTAGGGCAGCTAGCTTCTTCAACCCTAGTGACTTTGCGCTGGTCCTGGAAGTATGTATTGTGCGTGAAGGACTGAAGTTGGCCATCCATTTGGGGCTACTTGCTTTCACTATTGAGACAAATTCTAGCACAATCATGAAGACCTTAAATGAAGAAATTGATCATCCTTTGGTGATTGATAGTATTATTGATGATATTAGGTATTTGAACAATTGTGTGGAGTTTTCTTTTTATTATTGTAAGAAGAACAAAATTGCTCATTGAGCAGCATGTAGAACGTGCATTTTGGGTGAGTTTTCGATTTGATCGTCTATTCGACCTCTTAAGTTGGAGGATTTTTTGGATTCAGTTTTAGTTGAGTAGCTTAATAAGCTTAATAATATTTTATTTATGATAAAAAAAAATTATTATAGTATTGAAGAAAGAGAAATTTCAACTTTACCAAAAAAAAAAAAAAAAAAAAAATCAAATTCAGCCCATTCAACGGTCACGTCTGTCACATTTCTAGGTTTCCTCTTATGCAGTGAACCTCGGCATTAATTCCTGTCAAGCCTGTTACGCGATCAGCTTCCATGGAACGGGACATGTGTCCCTCGTCTTCTTCCCACTGACGTGACACGAGTGTCGACGGTGGAAGTCCGTTCGCACACGGCATGGCGTTTTATTTCGGCGCACAATCTCAACACAAGGCAAGAAGCATCGAGACATAAAGGGGCCGAATCCTCGCTCACACGCACCTCACGGTCCCTCTCTTCTCCTCTGCTTATCTAACAGTAATGAAACAAAGTGTTCGATGGAGCCTTTTGTGGGAGAGACGGAAGCCAAGGTGGCACGTGGACCATGCGGGCTTGCAAGCAAGGGAGGGTTCCTGAACAGGGATGCAACGGGCAAGGCATAGCATATAATTGGGGCCTGTCGGTAGATTTAAAGATCTTGCGAGCTCATTTCTTGTTCGCGGTAGTTGACGCGTCCGTGCCTCCGTGGACAGCAAATCGCCCTCTTATGTCTGGGAGATCTCAACGTGTCGGTGTTCTTAGCTGGTGCTGCGGTGAACTGAACCTGTCATGAAGATGACGTGGGCTACAGTAACTGAGACTTTGAGAGATAAGGGAGACTGATAGTAACTGCATAAATAAATAGTTTCCTTCGTTCCATAAGACCAATTAATCTGGAGATTCCCATGCTTGAATTATCATATTTTGGAACTAAACTATAATTATAGAGCGGTTGTTTTAGATTGAACTTTAATTATTGTTCCAGATTAATTTGATATTTGTCCTGTAGAGTTTGGCATCAGTTTTGTTTAACTTAAATTTGCTTCGAGTACTACATATTCATGAATATACTTGAATTCTTGTGGGTTTACTTAGTCCAACGGGAAGAATTACAAATAATTTAATTAATTAGGATTTGATTAAAGTCATTAGTTTGGATACAAAGGGGAGGAAGGGTGGGGATGAAAAGGATAAAAAGAGGTGAGAAAAGACGGAGGATAGATAATTAATCTCATATTTGGATAGAATAATTAAAAGATGAGTGAGGATGAGTGGGATAATGAATCTCAGTCTTGGCCCGGCTGCCACACTAGCCAAGACAGACACCACAACTTGAGCTCTCCATTTATCAAAATTCTGTCAAGACACGCCATAGCTAGCTAGTTGTTGCACCATGTGTAACGTCTTCCATATAAAGAGAGATCCGTAAAAGATGAGTCCATGATGATTTTTGAAAATCGAGCATCATCCATTCAAAAAGTTCAAAATACTCCACCCTGGGAGGGAGTACGTCTTCAAGCCGCATTCACCGGCTTGCTGGTCACTCCCCGCAACAGATCGCATTCCCGGGGACAAGGCCTTCGAAGGCCAAAGCGGAGAAGCCTAGTATTGATTTCTTCATTTCCCATATCGTTGAAGTCACCTGATTCGCTGTCGGAAATTGCCAATGGACCTGCTGGGCCAGGCTCACCCGAGACCAAGCTATCACCAGGCTACCCCGATTTCCTTCCCCACTTGCGTGGGCCGACCTGCATGGACTTAGCCTTTCGGGACATCACCCTTTTGAGCGCCTCTCCACAGCCCAACCTGCATCCTGAAAAATACATACTGTGTTGGACGCTGCATAAGAAGGCCTCCACCTGGGCATACGTCTGAAGGGCCCATACTCACCAAAGGGGATAGAGAAGTTCCACATTTCCCCTTCATTAGGGTTACCTCCAAACCGCCAGAAGACAAACTAACAGGAGTCAAGCCCCCGTCCAATCACTGACCCCTCGCACATGTTTCATCCCGGGGGAAGAGCAGGAGGCTGCACCTAGGCCTGGAATAACCTAAGGCTTGCATCACGATTGCCTAGGCCCTAGTTAAAGGTCCAATTGTCTTGTCCTCCCTACAGGCGTCCTCGGGGAGCTTACTCGGGATCCATCGACCGTTACTAGTCTACCAAAATTGGGTCCCACCCCATAAAATAAAGACCATATAGGGGTGGGCCCTAGCTTGATCTCAAATCCGCCTTGACGCGCCTCTAACAGCGCCCAGTCAACCTCAGACGTCGGTCCACCTGGCGTCACAAGGCTTAGCATCAAGTCCACAGAGCACTCGACACACATCATAGATCTATTGTTGGCGTGTGGCTTGAAGTTGGCAATGGTAAGGGAAGCATGCTGAAGCATGCAATCGCACGTCTGCTTGCCCTATGTTGTACCCAAAGCATGTCGATTGATTTGTCGTTGCACCGCTAGGCAGCCCAAGGAATTGGGTCATGCCCAAGGGACAGGGTCGTGATAGCCAACTCCAGCAAGTTCCCAGATTTCGACATGGAGTTCAAGCTTGAGCCAGAGCTCGCGTTGACAGCCGAGGCGGAGTCAGACCCCGAAGAGCTCCCGTCCGATCTAAGATTTGATGGTTGTTGGCCTTGGCCACCCGCACCCCCTTGATTACCGTCGCTTGGCGGATAGCGACGATCCAACGCTTTGACACCCTCCCTGAGGTCCCCAGGTAGTGGCCACACCCTTCTGCTCCAGCTGATGTCGATCCTTATAATGAATGCCCGGCCGCCAGTGTGAACCACCATGAACTGGGGGTTGTCATCAAGTTGGTTGCAGGCAACTTGAATGAAACAATACGTCTTGAATTTCTTCCCAAAACTTTATAGCTACTGGATATTTCCATCTTCATTCGGTTGAAGTCCGATCGACCAAACCATCAGCCGAACCTGCGATCAAAATTGCTCTAAATGTAGTTTCAACAGAGTTCTTTCTCCGATTCGAGTTTGGTTATTTATGGGTCTTTGCATCATAATGAGGATTAATACAAGTAGTCTAGATACTGTAAATCTAAACTCTATCTTCCCGACAAATCCTAGCGCATCGACCAACCGATTTTCTGATTTCTCTGATAATTTCGATCTTGGACATCGTGCGCTACTCGACTTGAAATTTGAAAATATTTTTCCATAAAACCATTAGTTATATGTTTGTTATCATCAAAACTGAGATTAAAATCTAGGTTAAAAACCTTAGGCCAACATCGGGTAACCTAAGTTCTAATTTCATTACCTCCACGTCGAATACCTAGTGACTTAAACGTCACAGTGTCTTTTGCAGGTCCCCTACCCCCCCCCCCCCCCCGCGCCGGAGTTGCACCTGACCAGGAGAGACACCGGATCGGACCCGATTGCTCCGATCCTCAAACAGGAACAGTCTTAATCTTAGTTTTGATGATAACAAACATGAAACTATTTTTGAGCAAGAAATATTTTATTAAAAAATATTTATATCCTCTATTTGATGCATAAGAACCCATAAATCGAAATCCAAATTCCGAAAACATAAAAATCAGAAAAATTAGAAAATGACCCAAAAAATTTCTTAGTCTAGGAGTTCCTTGGAGGGCTACATGATCTAGATATTTTGTTAGCACCAAAAGTCCTAGTAATTGTTCCTTGGGTAGAAACATATTAAAGATCGATTTTTAAGAAATTTTTAGAAACCTTTTGTTGTGTGAAACTCGACACTAGAAGGCGGGGTTGAATAGTGACCGTCCCATCTTTTAATTTTCTTCTTACTCAATTTTATATTTACTTAATGCAATTGTTACTTACTGATTAATGTGATCAAAATTCAATAACAATGATAAAAGCAAGTAAGAAAGCAATGCAAACAAGAATGCGTATAGTGGTTCGGCCAACCGCCTACTCCACTACCTTGGCTCATCACCAAGGATTTCTAACCACTACTTTATAGAATTTATGTTTCCCTTTGAATACAATGAGGACACCCTTCTCATCACCACTCGGAGAACACCTCAATCCTATTCACCTAGGCAAAACATAATTCTATAAAGCTATCCCTAAGTGTTTCCTAGCACACCTAGCAGCTATCTCAACTTGAAAATAAGTTTACAATAAAAGTCAAATACAAAGGAAAGAGCTTGAGAATATGAAATGAACCAACGCTCTTTCCACCGCCTTCAGGTCTCCAACTTGCAAGAAGATGACTCTTGAGTTGCAACACAGTTGAAGAAGCAGGATATCAACGCCTGAAATGAGTCGTAGATGGAAGCAGAGGCGCGCGCAGATTTCGCTCTTTTGAAGGCTTAAAAAAACTTCTTTAATGCTCAATAAAAAATTCTAAGAGTTGTAAAGAAGTTAGGTGAGGGGTATTTATAACCCCTCACCCGAACAACTCGTTTAACGGGTGAAAAATCGACCGTTGGAGCCGTTTGGTCGTAGGCCGGTTGATCGGTCGGTCGACCAACGGATCGACCTCTAGTGCGACTACTGGCTATTTATGAGAGCTCGATCGACTAACGGGTCGACCGGCCGACGGAAATTCTTTCTTCCGACATTCGGTAGACCCGTCGGTTGACTGAATGGCTGGAGCAAGGGTCGCGATTAGGCTATCTCCAGTTCGGTCGACCGATTAGTCGACCCCTACCATTATACCTCTTTTTCGCATCTGTCGATCGACCAACCGGTCGACCGACGCAGCCCTGTAATTTTACCTTCGTCAATTTTGGTCGACCGATAGTCTACTGCCTATTTTTACCGATATCCGGTCGACTAGTCGATCGACCGAACAGGCTGCTTACCATACTATTGCCTTATTCGGTCGACTGAACCCAGGCTGAGGATGGCTTCTTCCTTGGATTTCTACATGCCTTTTCTATGGGTTTGGTTACCAAGTTTCAACTTGGATAACTTTATAATTTTGGCTTGGGATGAACTATCCTAGGGACATATTACATTAATTCACTACTAGAAAAATGGGCATCAGCAACGGCTGATGCCGTTGCTGAAGAGCATCAGCAACGGCCGAGCCGTTGCAATGGAGCTGTGGCAGAAAATCGCGTTACTGATAACTTAGCAACGGATCCGCAACGGCTGCTCGGGTCGTTGCTAATAATATTATCAGCAACGGTTTTACCACAGACCCGGAGCCGTTGTGGATAACATTAATAGCAACGGCCGCTGAGTCCGTAGCAACGCCGTTAGTAAAATCCCGTCGCTAAGCCGTTGCTGTAGGTCATCAGCAACGGCTTTCGATAAACTTTTAGCAACGGCTTTCCCACGGACGGCCGTGGGAAAGCCGTTGCTGATGATGTGAACCTGGTAACGAAAAAATTTAAAATTTAAAATTTCCATTGATACATTGATACATTATCTGATACATAACTCACACACCCATACACTCATACACACATTCATTCACACATCACAAATACACCAAGATATACATCAAAACAATTATATTTATATTGATAATTATCCACGATAGTATAAAAACTATTCAAATGCAAAATTGAAGCATCAATATCCAAACAAAATAAATTAAACAAGTCCAATATCTCAGTAACAAAGTCAATATAAAAAAAATCTCACGATGACGATGGAGGATGGCCTGGATCATATGGCGGGGTCTGGAGTGCTTGAGTGTACACCGGCGTGGACTGACTCGAGGACGATGGATTAGATGATGCCGAAGAGATGCCTGCTTCGGGATGACCTGACATGATGCGTAGCATAGCTTGTATATCCGCCATCATCTGACTCTGGTGCTCCATTATCTCAGTCTGACGCGCGACCGTGTCTTCTAGAGTCCTTATTCTGCTACTATGATCATAACTGGATCTAGAGGTGGATGGTCGCTCACCAGCGACCGGAGGGGTCGGTGCCCCAAGTGGCCTTAGTACGGCTCGCGCATGACCACTATCTGCGAAGCCATATACGCGGCCATGGTCCCAGCCACCTGCGGCCTCGACCCACGTTGCTGCGTCAAAGTCCTCGGGGGTACCCCCGCGCTGCACCACCGTCTGGCTGTAGGTCTCCTACTCGAGTTTGATTTTCTGTTTAATATTTATCATAAAACTTAAATTATAAATATATAATGAATAATTTAAACAAATATATAGGTACCATAATGTATGCAGCGCGGTTGTCGATGTACTCCCCCATCCCATGTGCTCAACGGTGAGTCCGCTCAAACACTGCCATCGGGGAGGGTCGTTGGACAGTCCCGTCATCCGACACCGTCATCTACATTTACAAAACAAATACATTAATTAGTACACATAGTAACAAATAAAATATATAATTAAAAGATATACTTACCATACGATTCGTGTGCACTGCAAATGCAACAGAGCCGCCGGTGTGACGCGTTGCTACCCCCGACATGCGATTTTTAGCCGCATTCCGAGAAACCTCCTGCCATCGATCCGTCGACCATATTCCCACAAGCTGGTCCCATATATCCGGAGTAATCTAATCGGGGCCGTATCCCCGAGTCTCCGCGATGTTAGTGGTCCCAGCTCGGGCCATCGCTTGGGACCGAGCCTGCCCCAGCTGCCCGTAGTACCTTGCTCGGGAAATAGCCTCCCAGGCAACGTAAATGAAGGGCCTTTGGTCCTCGGCCCATGTATAGCGAGCCTGCAAAATAATAATATCAGTACCAATATTAATCATCATGCATGTAAAAAAAATAATAATACGTGCCTCAAACTCGCGCCACAACATGTCGACGTGCTCGCTAGGCACGTGAGACCACGTAGGCCATGCCCCGTGCATGTATCGTCGAATAGTAGAAGAAATGCTCCTCGACACTTGTTCTTGCTCAAACTTGCACAACAAAAATAAATTTTAATATTATATTATGATATAATGAATTTGTAATGATTCATAATTCATGATATATTACCGCTTCCCAATCACGCTAATCAATCTACGTGACTCTGTGGCTGGTGGAGGCTGCCACCTGTTCGGCCCGCGTGGCCGCCTGCGTCTGGATGTACTAGCCTCTGCAGTATCATCGGCATGAGAATCAGCAACAGGAGGATCAGCAGCATGAGTAAGTGCTGGAGTCTCACCGATCGGAGACTCCGAAGCTCTCCTGCGTCGATAACCGGCCACGACCAGACATATCTGTCGAACAGATATATAATCAGATTATTGTATAAATAGTAGAGATATATTTAATAAAATATATACTTTACAATTATTCCTCATCATCTGAATAATAGTCCTCGAATTCTTCCTCTTCTTCCTCTTCTTCATCTTCTTCATCTCCAGCTTCCTCAATTTCATGATCGTCATCATCAGCATATTCAACTTCTAATTGAATTGACGTTGTGTCTGCATCCTCGAGTATTGGAATAATACGATCTACAACAGGAGGATCATCTTCTTGATAGAAACCATGTGTCATATCAGGTATCAGCTCATTTTCTCCTATTATCGGATCAATTTTTCCTCTACCTTTTGTCTTACAGACTACACGCCAATATGCTCTATCATTATTTCGAGTCGGATACTTCGCGTAATATACTTGTTCGGCTTGTGATGCCAATATAAAAGGCTCATTTGCTACCAATTTAGATTTGTAATTAGCCTCAACAAGTTTGTATTTTGGATGAACTTTCATGCCCCTTTCTGTTGTATCAAACCAATGACACCTAAATAGAATAACTGATTTCATGCCGAAGTAGTGCAACTCTATCACTTCTTCCACCAGTCCATAAAAATCCATATCACATTCAACATAGGTTGTCCCTTTCACACAGACCCCAGCATTCATCGTCTTCTTTGTAAATGAATATAAAACCGTGTGAAATTTATACCCATTAACAAAATATCCGCTATAGCACGACACAAGTCGCGACGGTCCACTAACAAACTCAAATATTCTTTCATCTATTTCAGCTCTGTGATCTTTGCTGTAAGTCTGAATCCAAGTAGGGAAATCACGATTCCGTAATCTCTCCAATTCTTCATCGTTGTGAATAGAGTATTTTTGCACCATCTCAATGTCAAATATTTCAATGAATTGTTCAATCTCTGGACAATTGAGGAATACATACAAGTGTGCCAAATGATACTCTTCATCGCTTAAGTGTCGAGATGGACGATAACCAAAAGCACGACCAGAGTCACAAAATATATTTAAACGTCCATTTGAATGTCGAACACCCCCGTCGTCGTTACGTGGAAGATGATCAAATCTTGTCTGTACCGTCGATTCAAAGTAAAATGAGTAGAATGTTGAAATTTCTTGGATGATATACGATTCAGATATTGATCCTTCAACAGCTGCGGTGTTCTTTACTTTTTTCTTCAGACGATTCATGTATCTTTCAAATAAGTACATCCACCGATATTGAACGGGGCCACCAACTCGTGCCTCGTATGCCAAGTGTATCGGTAGATGGTCTATCGAGTCAAAAAATGCAGGAGCGAAAAACTGCTCCAGCATGCATATGATTTCAACAATATTATTTTCAAGTGTTGACATATCTTCAACTCGAAGGACATTTGCACAGATATTTCTAAAAAACATACTTAATTCAGTCAACGGACCCCAAATATTATCAGGTAGAAGATCTCGAAATGCGATCGAAAGTAATCTCTGCATGAATACATGACAATCATGGCTCTTCATCCCTGATATTTTGCAATCATCGACGTTCACACATCGAGATAAGTTTGAAGCATATCCATCGGGTAATCTGAGTTCTTTTACCCATTGACAAACATCTTTCATCTGTTGTTTATTTAACACATATAGGGCCTTCGGTTTCAGATATCGTCCGTTGACCTCTTGTAACTCCAACTCTGGTCTTTTACAAAGTATTTTCATATCATGTCGGGCTTTGATATTATCTTTAGTTTTTCCGGAAATATCCATCAAAGTGTTGAAAATATTATCAAACACATTTTTTTCAATGTGCATGACATCTAAATTATGTCGAATCAATAATGAACTCCAATATGGCAATTCCCAAAAGATACTTTTTTTCACCCAGTTATGTGTTTGGCCAAAACCTGACACTCTTTCATTGCGACCAAATACTATATCTGGAAGTGCTGAAACACGTGCTAACATTTGTTCACTAGACAACATCGGTGGTGGCCCATCTCTTTCGACTCTGTCCTAGTAAATTTATTACGATTCCTTCGATACTGATGATTAACCAGTAGGAATCGAATATGACAATCAAAGAATGAGATTTTTGATCCGTTCTGAAGACTGATTGATTTAGAGTGTTCCATACAATACGAACAAGAGAGTCGGCCGTGAGTGCTCCAACCCGACAACATGCCGTACGCCAGGATATCATTGATTGTCCATAAGACCGCGGCCTTTAAATTGAAGTTTTGCTTCCGATGACAATCATAAGTGACAGCTCCCTCAGTCCACAATGTTTTCAATTCATCTATCAAGGGTCTGAGAAATATATCAATTTCTTTTCGCGGACCCTCAGGACCCGGAATAATGATCGAAAGATAAATAAATTCATCTTTCATGCACATTGACGGCGGCAAATTATAAACTGTCAGCAGCACTGGCTAAACTAAATAAGGAGTTGCAGAATGTCCAAACGGATTAAAACCATCTGTGCACAATCCCAATCTGATATTTCTAGTATCCCTAGCAAATGAAGGATAACATGTATCCAAATGTTTCCATGCTTCACTGTCAGATGGATGAGTCATTACTGTATCATCACGACTTCTTGCATGCCAACTCATGTAGGGGGCTGTCTTTTCCGACATGAATAATCTTTGAAGCCTCGGTGTTAGTGGAAAATACCGAAGCACCTTAAACGGGATATTTTTCTGTCGGACCAATTTCTTCTCCTTGTAACGAGGATGTTGACATACAGGGCATTTATCCAACTGCACATTTTCTTTAAAATATAAAATGCAGTTATTTTGGCACGCGTGTATTTTTTCGTACCCAAGCCCCAATTTTCTCATTAGCTTTTTAGTCTTATAAAAAATTGGCTCAAACTTGTTATCAGTAGGCAGCATTCCATTAATCAATCCAGCAATCCGATCATACGCAACTCCGCTGATATTACAATCGGCCTTGATGTTTAAGAGCTGTGTCATTGCTGAAAACCTAGTATATTTAGGATAATTCTCATACAAAGGTTCATCGGCAGCTTTCAACATCTCGTAAAATTCTGCAGCTTCTTTATTTGGTAATTCAATCTCTACCGCAGTTTGTACTTGTGTGATATCAACCGCTGTAGTATCTAGTGGGATTGATGTCTGAAGAACTGGCCGATCAACATTATCATTCAGGTGGAATTGACCCCCAAGACTATCAAGTATCATAGTTCTATAGGGATTACATTGACTGGATGAAGAAGCACCAGCAGAGGAAGATTCACCATATGTCTGAACGACAGGATTGCTCGACGTCCCGACTTCGCGTGACTCCCCGTGACAAGTCCATAGAAAATATCTTGGTGCAAATCCTTTGATATATAGATGCAGAGTGACAGTCTCCCGATCCAAAAATCGTCCATTCGAACAAATGCGGCACGGACATCCGATTTGATCACCGATGCTAATGAAATTCTGATTCGAATAGGCGAAATTTAGGAAGTACATTACGCCTAATCGAAACTCATTCGTTAAAGCTCCACGATCAAGACGTCGGTACATCCAACTTCGATTAGCCGACATGATTCTGTCAATCAATGACAATTTCTTTGGTTAATGTCTTTAGGTGAGATTGTCCTATTCCATTCGGGATTTATGTTATTTATATTGCACTAAGTACTTATTTTAACCGTTAATTTCATTCTAAATTTCGGCAGCATCTCCCTACAGTTCTCCGAATACGCATATCATCTGGGCGCGTATCGGAGAACAAGAGAGATGTTGCCAAAATTTAGAATAATTAGTTAACAGTTAAAATAAAAACGTAAGTGCAGTATAAATAACTATATTCCCAAATTGTCCAATCAGGGACAATTCAAGAATTTTACGTCGTATAAAAGATCATCTACTTCTTTTACACGAATATACGATCCCCGAACGGATCTAAGGTTTTGCTAAATCATATCCGACTCGTCGATGCGTACGTGAAACATATCAACTCGTCGGATGGATGATTATTTTCTAAATGTTTCGAGACAGTTCGAGTCCATATTGGACGATTCCGGCGCGCGTCCGAAGTGGACAATTCCGAAATTAATCTAAACCCTAATAATTAATCTAACAAATTAAACAATTAATCTAAATAATTAATTAACAATTAATTAACAATTAAAAAAAATTAAAAAATATATATTAATCTACAAATTCTGGCATCGGAGTCAGGTGGACTCCGGCGCTGGCGTACAGTGGCCGGACACACAGTCCAGCCACTGTACAAGGTCCGACGGCGGCCATCGGCCGACCGCCACCGGTCGAAACCCTACTTTTAGGGTTTCGATCAGATTTCCCGCCGGCCGCAACGGGAAGAGACGGCCGGCCGATGAGGTATACCTGACAATGTCGGCAGCAGCGGGAGGAGGAAGAGGCGTCGTCAGCGTCGGCAGGCGGCGGCGAGAGGCGGGAGCAGGCGGCGGCGGCGGCAGCAGCGGGAGGAAGAAGGGTCGGGCGCGACCGCGTGCCCTATATAAACTTATCAGCAACGGCTCACTCGCCTGTTAGAAAGCCGTTGCTAATAAGTTATCATCAGCAACGACTCACTTGTCCGTTAGAAAGCCGTTGCTAATAAGTTATCATCAACAACGGCTCACTTGTCCGTTAGAAAGCCGTTGCAGATAATTAAAATAATCCGCAACGGCTCGCGTGTCCGTTAGAACACCGTTGCAGATACAACATATCTGCAACGGCTCGGGCGGCCGTAAGAATGCCGTTGCAAATAGCAACGGCTTGAGCGGCCGTTGCTGATAGCCGTTGCTGAAGACTCAATTTCTAGTAGTGATTCTACTTAATTTAATCCTGAGCCTTTCTTCAACGATTTTTTCTTTCGTTTCTTTGACGATCTTTTCCTTCGTCCCGTTTGAACGGATTTGGCATGCATATCGCAACCTCAACCTGAACTCAAAACTTCACACTTAGATTAAATACATGTTTGTTATCATCAAAATAAAGATCGAGGCTTAAGAGAGACCCTTAAGCCAACACCTTTAACCTATTTATATTTGACTTGGGAGATTTTAAAATTCTCGATTTTCACAAATTAGTACTAGAATCCAAAATTTAGATTTTGATCCTTAAGGATTTTGATTTTTTCATATTTTTATTGAATCCAAATGGGGAGTATTTCCTTATTTACATTCATATTTTAAAGTTAATAAAGAACAAAAATAAATCGAGACTTAACTTAAAATTAGGAATTGTAGATAAGGCTTGTGAAAAATTAGCAATCAGTCAAACTACCAGTTATTGATCGAATGTCGGTCGATCCTTAGTCAACTAAAAGCCCCTGATCAAAATCTTCTTGAAACCAGAATATCGAATGAATGACTAGTTTTGAGTTCCTACCCTTGTGAGCTCTATAAATACTCATGAAACCAGCCTTCCAAACTCTCTAACTAGTCACTGAGTCATCTAAACAATATTTGCAATTTTTTCTTGAGCCATTTCATTCCAAACCCTAGTTTCATAGTTGATTCTTGATTGAGCCATCATTCTTCATAGATTCATCAACTTGAGGCATTAAGAGGACTAGAAATTCATGCATGGTTGGAGCTAAGTATTTATGTTGTTGTATTTGTAGCTACATTTACTTGTATTTTTAGTGTTTATTTCATTGTTACTAAAGTGTGTGAAGATCTAGTGTATAGATCTTGAGTTTGGTGGTAGACATGGTGTAGAGGCCTAAATCCACTAGTGTGATTAGTTTACTAAGATTAGTTGTGTTGTCCTTTAGGGTTGAGGTGGGTCTGTAGGAAGGTGGAGACTTCTGGGTGTGGAAGTGCCTTGTGTGTGAGAGCGGAGACTCTTCGGTGTAAATTCCTCATTGTAAGGAAACACTTTAATCTAGTAAAATTAAGTGGGAAATCCTAAGCGGGGGTGCTTAGGTAGTGGAGTAGGCATTGGGGTTGAACAATTACAAATCTTGGTGTTTGCACTGCCTATTGTGTTTGTTGCTTAATTGTTATATTATTGCTTCCGCTTTTTGATTGATTTGTCATTTGCCTAAGTAACCTAAGAATCGATTAAAATCGAATTTAGGTTAAGTTTTGAGTAAACACATTGTTCACCCCCCTCCCCCTCTAGTATAGGTCATTCAACTTACATCCCTTTGGCCTCTATGATGGTTCGGAGGTGTCCGACTGAAAAAAATAGTGCCCTTGAGCCAATCATGTGTCGATATGTCGGGAACTATTTTTTTGGATAATGAATAAATGAGGCAACTTTTCATTATATGTTGTATCTATGTTTTTATATATATTAGATTGTGATGAACCCTATGAACCTGGCCAAATGATTCCAAGGCCATGACGAGATCATGCCTGTGGGACTTGGAATCCAGATATCCGTATTCTAAATGTTCCTAGTTGTAGGATCACCGATTTGAGGATTGGTGATTCCAAGAAGACTAGTGCACTTGGTATATGCCCTATACGATAGGAGATACCTGATCTCATAGTTACCTATGAACCGTCATTAATGTGCAAGTGTAAGTGCCCATTAGGGAATGAGTTCACTGAACGGACCTGCACTAGAAACACAATATGAAATCCTTACATGAGTGTCAATAGGATGTTCCTCGGTGATAGTAGGTGCAAACAATGCTTGGACCTAAGATTGTCATGGTTACCTTGTGATTGACGACCCATCGCTTTGGTTTTATCCCTATGTGATCTTTAGAGTCATATGTCGGATACTTCTGGGCATGGGGAAGCATTTATGGAGGTAGGTGAGCAACCAATATGGAATCAGTTACTCCTATTGAAAGGAGATAATGTCCTATGTGTCTTGCAAGTGTCGAGTCAGGAATCTCTGGCCAGAGTAGATATGAATGTTGAAAAGGGGTTTCTGACATGTCATTAATGAGATGACAACTTGGCAAGTGGAATGCATATAAATAGGTATTAGGGTTTGACACTTCTTTTGTACCCTAGTCGACTTCGGGACATTGTAACTGAGGGATTTAGTTGCACAGTAACTAATCACCGAAGGACGTTGTAATATCTGAGATATTATGGTAATTTTTATTTATCTTTGCCAGTCTAGCGGGCTGATTCGAGATCGAGCTGAGTTGAATCATGATTAGGTGCGAGCTTGAAATTTCGGGTAAGTAAAAATATGAATCATGTGTCTTCTATTTTTTGCTTAGATAAAATTATTTATTTTAATGCATGCGCTTGAGCATAATGATGTTTGGATTGAGGGCTTAGCGATTTTGGACCCGGGCTTGAGGCGGATGCGGGTTTATCTTTAGGTCAGGGTTGGGAGGGGATTACCCCCCCCCCATTGAGGCTATGTGGCTCCTTGTTGAGCCGCATAAGCCAAGAGAAGAAGAGGGGAGCCGCCGCCCCGCTCCCCTTGTTGGAGCCACCGCCCCCTCCCTTTGATTGGAGCCGCCGCCTCCCCCTCTTTTAGAAGCCAAGCCACCGCCAAGCTATCTTCCTCTCTCCCTCTCTCTTAGGGAGCCGGGCTGTTAAGGAGAGGAGGAGCCACCACCCCTCTTCCTCTCTCTTGGGGAGCCGGTCTGTTAAGGAGAAGAGGAGCCGCCGCCCCTCTTCCCCTCTCTTGTAGCCGTCGGCTCTTGGGTGGAGCCGACCCGCCACCGTGCGGTGTGATTGGATTTGGAGGCCGTCGATCGGGAAAACCTCATTTTCTTCTTCCTAATCAAGTGAGTGGTCCATCCTCCTTTATTTTTCCTTTTCTTTTTTGGATTCTTGCGTTCTTGAGCTGTCTTCTTGGATTTTGAGAAACCTTGCCGTTTCTCCCTTGAGATTGTGTTTTCTCGTCGATTTCTCGCGTTGTCATGAGCGGGGAGGCCCGAGGATTTCCCCCGTTGTGGTGCGGCAGCCCTAAGATTGTCCTAGGGATGCTCGGGCAAGGTGGAAAGGAGGCGCCCTCAAGGTGTTCGTTAAAATGCCTATGTGGATTTCTTGCATTTATAAAGATCTAAGCCTTTAAATGATAATCTTGTTTATGTTCCTATGATGCTGATGCACGTTTAATATCAAAATCTTGAATATCAGCGTGTAAATTAAGTCTTCATGTAAAAAGGTTTAATCTTGATAGCATGATATGTTTTTTCTTGATGTCGTTCTTGTTTTATTAATATTGAATCTTGACATAGAGATAGATCTTGATGCATGCCTAATCATGATTAGTAAATAGGATTTATTTATGAATTGTTAATCATGATGTTGCAATCGGATTTGGCAGTATCTTGGGAAGATTAATATTGAAATTTTCGGATTAATAATTTTGACATGCTGAAATTTCATGCTAGATTGTCACTAATGATGTTGAGATTTGAAATTGTGTTTATGAAGTGCGATGATTTCTAAACATAGTCATGTAACCTATCATTTTAACCAGAAAACATAGTTTGGAATCATAGGATACACTATGGGAATCAGATTCGGCTTGGGTATAACATAATTGGGTTCAAACAGTAGGCTGAAAACAAAACCCCTAAAATAAAATCTAATTTCGGAAATTTAAATTTTAATTGTATAATTAAAATTCAATTGGCAGAATAAACTGTTTAAGAGCCAACAAGAATCTAAATGCATGAAACAAAACCTCATGGGTTGATGACATCGAGGGTCTAGGGCGTTGGGATCGGGCATAGTGTGCTGTGACAATTTTTTAGTAGAGAACACCCCTAGGGCACCGTGGATGACACTTGACTTAGGTATTGTGGTGTCATATATTTCATGAATGGCGGAGAGGCTCGGTTGGGAGCCGGTGTTGCGGGCTTGAGCCTAGAAGGTTGGATGGGTAAATCCCAACCTGTGTTTAAAAGAATAAGTTCGGATGAGTGAATCCCGATTATTTCTGCTTCTCTTTGGAATAAGTTCGGATGGGCGAATCCCGATTATTCCCTCTTCTCTTTGGAATAAGTTTGGATGGACGAATACTGATTATTCTCGTTTCTTTTGGAATAAGTTCGGATGGGCAAATCCCAATTATTTCCATATGTTCTTTAAGGGTATGTCATGGGATAAGTTCGGACGGGTAAAACTCGATTATCCTCATAACCCTTGTGAGTGTCTTGTATGCCTTTCGGCATAGGTTGACAGATAGGTCTGCTGTAAATTCACTGCTATGTGAATAGGTTTGCCTTTGGGCATGAGATTGTCAAATGGCCTGTTAATTAGCCATACCACCAGTTTTGGCATCCTCCCTACATGAGATAGGTGTATTTATGCATATATGTTATATCTCTGTGGTTGATTTTGTGGTGGGGTTGGTAGAATCACTCATTGAGTTCCTTTGGACTCATCCTCATTTCTTTTCTATTTTTCTTTTGCAGAGCCTGACCAGTGAGGTAGGCTGGAGCACTTGGCGCGGTTGAAGGATAGTAGGGTACCATTGATCTCATAGTAGTCCTAGTTAGGGGTCGTAGTCGAGTCTTGTTAGTAGTTTGATCATGTACTACTGTTTTAGCATTTTTGGAGTTGTAGTCCTTTGGGACATTTATATGTTTTTTTTCTGATTTCGTTTAGTTGGGAAGAACTGTTAAACTTTTTATTTTCTACACTTTATTTGTTTTGCTAAACTTGATTCCTAAGAATGAAAACTGAATGATTTCTCAAATGTAATAAAAACTTGTCTTGTATTTCCGCTATGTTATTTCTGAATTGATATGTGCATGGGATAGGCTGTGGGGGTATAAGCACGTATACCCTGGCTGGTCACGTGACCCCTAAAATGGGGCGTGACAGACGTTCAATCCCTGTAGATTAAACCTCACATTGTTCGGGTAGTCATGACACGTTGCTAGACGTCAATCTTGACTGGAGTCTCTCACGACCGCACTAAAGCGGTTTAGTAGAGGCTCGTGAGATTTGAATAGAAGTCGTTCTATCGGATCCGACTCTCAGTTGTGCACAACTCACTACTAGCTTAGTGTGGGGCCCAATGGGTCACACGCAACATGCTAACCTCGTAACGAGCTTTATGATATAGAGCTCGGGATGTGGTATTATATGTCTACTGGGATGGACATGCTGCAACTCGATCATAGATCTCGTTTACGGATATAATGGGAAAGGTGTTTCCTATAGGGAAAGAGTTCCTCAGTAACCCTATTATGTAGGGTAGCCCCTATTTTATAAGGTAACCCTAAAGTCGCAGGGTTTGACATATGATATTATTTTAAAGGATTGATTTTACTTAATTATGAGTTAAGTAATTAATTTACCATTAGACGGGGATTATGTTTAATTAAGAATTAAACATAATTAGTTTGATTTTGAATCAAAATTGCATGGATGAAAAAATTTGATATTTCCCCATATGCCTACACCTATTAATTAGGAATTGATTTATTTAGATAAATATATCATAAATTAATAGGGAATTGATTTATTTAGATAAATAAATAATTAATAGATATTTGATTTATTTGGATAAATCAAATATCTATTGATTAATAGGAATTTGATTTATTTCATCCATAATTTTAGGTTATTGGTTTTTTGTAGATAAATATAATTCCTATTAATAGGCATTTAATTTATATAGATAAATAAATATTCTATTTAATTAGTTTTTCATTTATTTTGAATAAATTATAAAACTATTAAATATGAAAATTAAAAAAGGAGGCAAAGCTCGGATTTTTGAAATCCGGGGTGTGAATTCAAATTTGAACTCAAGTGGCTGGCCCCCCTTTTTTTCTCATGTGACCGCACCCTTTAAAAAGGGTTAAATGGTCACCAATCTTCAGATGAAGAGAAAAAGTGAGAGGGAATAGAAGAAGATCAAGAAAGAAAAGATTGTGAATCTTGAGAGGAGTTCTTGTGTGGAAGAGTTTCAAGAACCTTAAGTTCTTCTCCTTGGTGGCTGACCGCTTTCTTCTTCATCCTCCTCGGGTTTTTGGAGAAGCCGAATTAAAGGTCTTCTCTTCTTTGGTGTGCCGCTGCCTTCACCTTCTTGGAGGAGTCCAAGAGGACAGCGAGGTATTTTCACCTCTTCTCTCTTGTTTCAAAGTTTTCTCATTCCATCTCCTTCCCTATTTGGTGCCCGGTTCTTGGTGCACGGGCTGACCTTGCCTTGGTACATTTCGAGGTTGAGAAACTTCTTCGTTGAGCCACAACGAGCGCCGGTGTTCGCTGCCCTTTTTGTTATGACGTGCTTGGTGTGGACTTATGTTGGAGGATGTGCACGTGTGCATCTCAAAACGGGGGTAGGAGAAGCCATACCAACCGCGGTTTGAGGTATATCGCCTCCTTCTTCTCCTATGTTGAATTCCTTAATTTACTAAAGTAGATTGTTATTTTCGGGATGATTTGAATTTTTTAAATTACTATTTTTGTTGCATTTTCTATTCCCATCCAAACACTGTCTTCGACTTTGGCATGGTGGTCCCGGCTTTTGCTCCGACCATGTTCTCTTCCGCGGTGGATGTATCGGTTGAGGTGTCCCTGTTCTCACCCGGGTGTTGTTCTCGAGACCGCGTCAGCATCTCGACCTGGGCTACTAACCGTTGGTTCTCCGCCTCAAGGTTGTTTAGGTGACACTGGGATGTTTTTGGTAGGCTCCTCACTGCTTTAGCAGCTCCAAGTAGTGGGGGTGCGTCGCCACTAGGTTGTTGCCTGCGTGCGGCAGCGTTCGCGGTTGGTGCCAGAGCATCGCTCCTCATTGCTTCAGTGTCTCCAAGTAGTGGGGGTGCGTCGCCGCTAGGATGTTGCCCGCGTGCAGCAGCGTCCGCCTGACTCTGGATTGAGCAGGTAAGATTTACTTGGCCCCAAGATGGGTACCAATTGTTCACGCCTGAGGGGTCAGAGCAATGCAGTCTGGTTCGGCATGTCACATGGTCAGGTGTAACTTCGGCAGGGGGAGGGGGGAACCTGGAAAAGACACTCTAATGTTCAACTCAGTAGGTGATTAAGGTCGAGATAATATAAATTAGAGTCTAGGTTACCTGAGACGTGTCGTGTCTGTATATATTGTAGTATGAGGAAGGAATGATGATAATACCGCCCGATAATCTCGCTAGGATGTTGCTCAAAACAGGTCGATGCTGATCCCAGAGATGTCGGGCTCGTGATGACGAATCTTTCGTGATTAATGGGGACGTAGATGTCCTTGTATGACCGGGTAGAGTCTCCGAGCTAAGTCGTCTGCTTGATTCGAGTCTGGTTCATGAATGTGGGCGTTGTCGGGCCCAGAATCACTAGTCCAATCTAATATATAAACTAAAACATAATTAAATTTTTTTGATGTTAAAACATAAAACTTTAAATAGATTAATCATATCTTATCACTTGATCTATTTTATAAATGTGTTAACTTTTCTTTAGTTTTGCACAATTACATAGTTGCATCACATTCATATCAAGTAGAGCCAGTTCTATGGCCCACACAAACAAGTTGTCCATCTAAAATAATGAGAGGTTTATGCTAAAAGTCTCCCTTAATTTAGAGGCAATTCTGAAAGTAATAAATACAAAATTATCTCCATTAAAAAACATGTAAACAAAGTGGGTCCACAATAGTGGGACGAATCACATCAACCTTGTAACCTATAACTTTCTCAATTTTGCTTTCATTATCACCGCACCACAAACCACCAGTCAAATATCCACTACCAACCCACACCACATTTTATTTCTCCCCTCTCTTACCGCCTTATATATTAGCCTTCATTCCGCCTCTGCCTTCACTGCTCTCCCCTCTCTCTCTCTCTCTCAACTTGAAAACACGTACCAAGAATAAAAAAAAGGCAAAGAGAAGCCAAAATAAACTACTAGAAGAAAGATCGAAACAGCTTGATGGGTCTCTCCAACCATCTCCACGACGTCTCCGGCGACTCCCTCCCCATCCTTCTCCTCGCCGCCGCCGCCGCATACCTCGCATACCTCCGCTCTCTCCTCGTCCGCCTCCTCCCTTTCGCCGCCTCCGCCGCCCCCGCCGTCGATCCCGTCATCGGATCTGGCCTCGCTGGCCTTGTCGTCCTCGCCGACCACCTCGTCTCCAACCGGCCCTTCCCCTTCTCCTCCCACGCCGAGGGGTGCGGCGAGCGCCGGCGGCCGCAGTGCGCGGTGTGCCTCTGCGGCCTGGCCGACGGCGACCGCGTCCGGCGCCTCCCCTGCCGCCACGTATTCCATCTGGAGTGCATCGATGGATGGCTCCACCAGCTGAGCCTCTCCTGCCCACTGTGCCGCTCCGAGCTGGCAGCGCCGGAGGCCCACGCCGCCGTCGACCGCCGGATCGGGCCCGAGCTCGTCGCCTGGCTCATCCGCTTCTGATCCGACGGCTGTGGTGGATCGACATGATAGTGATGATGCCACTATTACCGTCGGAAAAAAAATTGCCCACGAAAAATCCCTTTCTTAGCCACGCCTTGAGAAAAGAAAAAAAAGTTTTACCTTTTAGGGAGAAATAGTATGGTCTTTTTTTATCAAATTTCATGCCACGTTTTTTTGATCTCTTATGACAGAGATCTTTAATTAATTTGGCATGTTTTGTTCAAACTCAAAAACCAAAATATATGGTCTTGATATGAACAAAAATAGATTTGTTACTGAATTAGTTCGATATTAACATTGCATCGTACATACTTGAACCATTAGTTTAGTATATAAATTATTGTTAATTTTCTTTTTGTTGTATGCTGCACTATATATTATTATTATTTATTATCAAGAAAAAGAAATTTATTTAATCAGTCGAAAGGTTAAAATTTAATACATTTAAGGATAGAATACTATCCAATTCAGGAGATCGAATGAAAATCCAAACAGTGGATTCCTTATTGATTCGAGCCTGATTTGTTGTCCAATGGGTAGCTTTATTATTACAACGAGGAGTGAAAAAAAATTTATAATTGAAAATAAAGAAATAGAAGACCAAAGATCTTGAACAATAGCTCTAATTCTCCAAGGGACAGGAGAGGAGTGATTTAGAACATCAATAAGATATTTGCTATCTGATTCCACCATGAGCACGTTAAAACTTAGGGAAGCTGCAATTGTTAAAACATAAAGGATTGCCAAAGCTTCACAATAAAGAGCATTTTCAGCAGGAAAATAATTACATGAAGCATACAAATAATTTCCAACATTGTTTCTAACTATAATACCCGCTCCACCATCCTGAGAAGCAAAAGAGCCATCATAATTTATCTTAATACAATTCTAAGCAGGTGGCTGCTAAAGAGGGGTAATGGTATTCTGAAGATGGTTTGCCTTAGAACCAGAGTTAATTTTAAATCGTCCCAAAAAATCAAGGATTTTATTCACATCATTGAAAGTAGTAGGTTTTGATTCTCCGTGCAATACAAAATTTCTAAAATACCACAGATACCAAAGGGTGTTAGCAACAATGGTTGAGGGCCCCAAATTCAAGGAGGAGAGACCAGCAGAATCAGCTACCAGAACACCATGAACTTCTAGATGTAAAATCATAGTTGAGCTTAGAACTAAGAGAGGACCAAATATAAGAAGCAAAAGGGCAATTGAAGAATAAATGATCAATTGATTCTTCAGGAAAATCACATAAGACACATTGCTTCGAATCAGCAATACCCATTTTAAAAAGCCTCAATCTAGTAGGTAAACGACCATGAAAAAACTTCCAAAGAAAATTTTTTACCTTTGGAGATACAAGAAGTTTTCAAATTCTAACCCAATTATGATTTACATCATTACAAGTAAGGTACTGGCACTTCAGAAACATGTAAGCAGAGGAAGAAGAAACCTTACCAGAATTCTCATTAATCCATATGTAGGTATCATCATAGGCATCTTTAGGCAACCGCAACCCCTCAATGGTATTCCACAAATCTTTATTACAAACAATATTACCAATGAAAGCCGTCCAAGCATTATCATGCATTAAATGATGCACATGAGTGATGACATTAAGTAAATTGATGTTAAGAAAAATGGTCTTAAGAGCTAAGGGAAGATCTAGAATCCACTTATCATTTAAGATGAAAGTCTAAGCACCAGATCCAATTAGCTTATTGAAGCTAAGCTTTAAAGAGTTAAAAGCTTCCATGAAAAATTTCCATGCCCAAGAGGCATTATTGTAGGAGTTAGAGGAAAAAGTAATGGGCTGATACTTAGCTTTAACAAGTTGAACCCAAAGAGAAGAATCATTGGTTAGATAAGCTTGGATTCATTTTGCTTATAAGACTAAACTTTTATTTTTAATATCTTGGATACCTAAACCTCCAAGGTGCTTAGGAGAGGAAACAATATTCCAATTAATGAGATGCATACCAGGATTATTGCTTCCTTTACTCCATAAAAAAATTCCTAATTTTGCTTTCAATTGCATATGAAGTTTGGTGGTTAAACTAGGTAACAGAAAGTGAGTGAACAAGAATAGAGTTAAGGACAAAGTTGATTAGAACAAGTCTGCCAGCTTGAGACAGGAAGTTGGTTTTCTAGGTGCCAATTTTACAATCAATATGATTAAGAATATAATCATTAATATTAGGAGGAGGTCTCCTAGGAGATATCATAATGCCAAGGTATTTAAAAGGAAATTTACCAGGTTTCATATTAAGAGTAGACATAATGGAATTCCTCACAGCATTAGGAGTATGCTTGGGAAAGTATATCTCAGATTTAGAAGGATTAATTTTTTGACCAGTAAGGGCTTCATATTTTTGGAAAATAGATTTGAAGGTGGATAAGCTTTTAGCATTTGCTTTGAAGATTAAAATTAAGTCATCAGCAAATATAAGATGAGAAATGGAGAGAGATTTTAGATTAAAAGGAAAAAACTTTTTATTTGCAACCTGCTCATTTATTAAGTTAGATAAGGTTTGAGCCACAAGGATATATAAAAAAGGAGAAAGAGGGTCCCTCGTCTAATACCCTTATTAGCAGGGAAGAAAGAAGAAACTTGAGCATTAACAAGGCATGCAAAAGAAGCAGAGGAGATGCATATTTTAATCCAAGAAATAAACTTAGCAGGGAAACCATTAAGCAGCAAAACTTTAAGAACAACATTCCAACTTAACATATCAAAAGCTTTTTCAACATCTAATTTGATAATAACATAGGGAGTTTTACTTTTGGAGTTAAAGAAGGAATGAGTCAATTCTTGAACAACCAAAATATTGTCATGAATGCTTCTTCCCTTAATAAAAGCGGATTGCTCATAAGTAATTAAATCAGGCAAGGTACTTTTGAGCCTATTAGCAAGAAGTTTAACAAGAATTCTATAGCTAATATTACATAGAGCAATAGACCTAAATTCTTTAACCATCTTAGGGTTAGCGCATTTAGGAATAAATGTAAATAAAGTTTGATTCCAAAAGAGGGGAAAACAATCAACAACATGAAATTTATTAAGAACAGTACAAAAGTCTTTTTCAATTATAGGCCAATAGTTCTTATAAAATTCAATAGTAAATTCATCTATACCCGGGCTCTTTTCATTCTCAAGAGATTGAATAGTATTCCAAATTTCAAGATAGGAGAAGGGAGTGGTAAGAAATGGGATAGACTCAGAATGGAGAGTTTTGAAAGCATGCCAACAGTTAGCAGTCGTAGAAGAAGAAGGAGAAGAAGACCAAAGCATAGAGTAGTAATGAACAAATTCATTTAAAATATCTTTATTATCAGATAAGGTTTCCAAATTAGAATTTTGAATATGAGAAATATAGTTGATTCTACGCTTAATGGTCACAATGCGATGATAATAAGCAGTGTTCTTATCACCCTCGAGAATTCATTTGGTTTTGGACTTGGACCACCACTTAAGACACACTTGTCTTTGGAGAGCAAGGAACTTGTTATAGAGGGATCTAAGTTTTTCTTCTATGTTGGGAGGGGCCAAAACAAAAGCTTGAATGTCCTTAGCTAAAGTGATTTCATTATGGGTAGAATCCAGAATATTCTCAATCCTACCAAGGATATATTTATTCCAGTAACTAAGAGCACATCTACTATTAACAAACTTATTTGAAAAACTAGAGTTTTCAACCGAATCCAAGGGGGTATTCCAAGCATTAGCAATAACAGACGTACAATCATCATATTCAGTCCAAAAATTTTGAAATCTAAAAAGGTTATTTCTAGACTATTTATTGCGAGGAATAGTAACAAGTAAAGGCCTATGATTAGAAGTGATATGATTTAAATAAAGAACAGAAGCATGACCAAAAAAGTGAAGCCAAACAAAATTTGAGAAAACTCTATCAAGCCTAATTAGGATTCTAGCATTCCCAGATCTATTATTTGACCATGTAAATTTATTACATGAATAACCAAGATCTATAAGACCTGAATTTTTAATGAAAGATCTAAAATCAGCCACAGGTTTAGTGATTCTAAAAGCAGTACCACCCAATTTATCATTACTATTCAAGATGCAATTAAAATCACCCATAATCAACTAGGGATATTAATTAAGAACTAAGTTAGTAAAAGAACTCCAAAGAGAAGCTCTAAGAGAGGGATCAGTGCTAGCATATAAAGCAGATAAAAGGAAAGGCTCACTGTCATTAATTTTAACAACAACATTAATAAGTTAAGAGAAAGAAGAAATAACTTGAGCATTAACATACTCAGAGTTCCAAGCAACTATAATACCCCTTGGCGCACCACCACTACTAGAAAAATGGGCATCAGCAACGGCTGATGCCGTTGCTGAGCCGTTGCTGAAGAGCATCAGCAACGGCCGAGCCGTTGCAATAGAGCCATGACAGAAAGTCGCGTTGCTGATAACTTAGCAACGGCTCAGCAACGGCCGCTCGGGCCGTCGCTCAAAACATTATCAGCAACGGCCGCTCGGGCCGTAGCTAAAACTATTATCAGCAACGATTTTGCCACAGACCCGGAGCCGTTGCTGATAACATTAATAGCAACGGCCGCTGAGTCCGTAGCAACGCCGTTAGTAAAACCCCGTCGCTAAGTCATTGCTGTAGGTCATCAGCAACGGCTTTCGATACACTTTTAGCAACGACGTTCCCACGGACGGCCGTGGGAACGCCGTTGCTGATGATGCCAACTGGGAAACAGGAAAATTTTATATTTCCAATTTCCATTGATACATCGATACATTATCTGATACATCACTCACACACCCATATCCTCATACACACATTCATTCACACATCACAAACACACCAAGATATACATCAAAACAATTATATTTCTATTGATAATTATCCACGATAGTATAAAAACAATTCAAATAAAAAATTGAAGTATCAATATCCAAACAAAATAAGTTAAACAAGTTCAATATCTCAGTAACAAAGTCAATATAAAAAAAGTCTCAGGATGACGATGGAGGATGGCCTGGATCATATGGCGGGGTCTGGAGTGCTTGAGTGTACACCGGCGTAGACTGACTCGAAGACGATGGATTAGATGATGCCGAAGAGATGCCTGCTTCGGGATGACCTGACATGTTGCGTAGCATAGCATGCATCTCCGCCATCATCTGACTCTCACGCGCGACCGTCTCCTCTAGAGTCCTTATTCTGCTACTATGATCATAACTGGATCTAGAGGTGGATGGCCGCTCACCAGCGACCGGAGGGGTCGGTGCCCCAAGTGGCCCTAGTACGGCTCACGCATGACCACTATCTACGAAGCCATATACGCGGCCATGGTCCCAGCCACCTGCGGCCTCGACCCACATTGCTGCGTCAAAGTCCTCGGGGGTACCCCCGCGCTGCACCACCGTCTGGTTGTAGGTCTCCTACTCGAGTTTGATTTTTTGTTTAATATTTATCATAAAACTTAAATTATAAATATATAATGAATAATTTAAACAAATATATAGTTACCATAATGTATGCAACGCGGTTGTGGATGTACTCCCCCGTCCCATGTGCTCGACGGTGAGTCCGCTCAAACACCGCCATCGGGGAGGGTCGCTGGACAGTCCCGTCATCCGACACCGTCGTCTACATTTACAAAACAAATACATTAATTAGTACACATAGTAACAAATAAAATATATAATTAAAAGATATACTTACCATACGGTTTGCGTGCACTGCAAATGCAACAGAGTCGCCGGTGTGACGCGCTGCTCCCCCCGACAAGCGATTTCTAGACGCATTCCGAGAAACCTCCTGCCATCGATCCGTCGACCATATCTCCATGAGCTGGTCCCATATATCCGGAGTAATCCAACCGAGGCCGTATCCCCTAGTCTCCGCGATGTTAGTGGTCCCAGCTCGGGCCATCGCTTGGGACCGAGCCTGCCCCAGCTGCCCGTTGTACCTTGCCCGGGAAATAGCCTCCCAGGCAGCGTAAATGAAGGGCCTTTGGTCCTCGGCCCATGTATAGCGAGCCTGCAAAATAATAATATCAGTACCAATATTAATATATCATCATGCATGTAAAAAATAATAATAATACGTGCCTCAAACTCGCGCCATAACATGTCGACGTGCTCGCTAGGCACGTGAGACCACGTAGGCCATGCCCCGTGCATGTATCGTCGAATAGTAGAAGAAATGCTCCTCGGCACTTCTTCTTGCTCGAACCTGCACAACAAAAATAAATTTTAATATTATATTATGATATAATAAATTTGTAATGATTCATAATTCATTATATATTACCGCTCCCCAATCACGCTAATCAATCTACGTGACTCTGTGGCTGGTGGAGGCTGCCACCTGTTCGGCCCGCGTGGCCGCCTACGTTTGGATGTACTAGCCTCGGCAGTATCATCCTCATGAGGATCAGCAACAGGAGGATCAGCAGCATGAGTAAGTGCTGGAGTCTCACCGATCGGAGACTCCGAAACTCTCCTGCGTCGATAACCACGACCAGACATATCTATCGAACAGACATATAATCAGATTATTGTATAAATAGTAGAGATATATTTAATAAAATATATACTTTACAATTATTCTTCATCATCTGAATAATAGTCTTCGAATTCTTCTTCTTCTTCCTCTTCTTCCTCTTCTTCCTCTTCTTCATCTCCAGCTTCCGAAGTGGACGATTCCGGCGCGAGTCCGAAGTGGATGATTCCGGCGCGAGTCCGAATTGGACGATTCCGGCGCGCGTCCGAAGTGGACGATTTCGGCACGAGTCCGAATTGGACGATTCCGACGCGCGTCCGAAGTGGACGATTCCGGCGCGAGTCCGAATTGGACGATTCCGGTGCGCGTCCGAAGTGGACGATTCCGGCGGACGTCCGAAGTGGACAAATTGGCGCGTGTCCGAAGTGGACGATTCCGGCGCGCGTCCGAAATTAATCTAAACCCTAATAATTAATCTAACAAATTAAATAATTAATCTAAACCCTAATAATTAATCTAACAAATTAAATAATTAATCTAAACAATTAATTAACAATTATAAAACAATTAATTAACAATTATCAAACAAAATAAAAAATATATATAATTATAAATTTCGGCGCCGGAGTCCACCCTCCGGCGCCGGCGTACAGTGGCCGGACACACTGTCCGGCCACTGTAGAAGGTCCGGCGGTGGCCATCGGCCGCCCGCCGCCGACCGAAACCCTAGAAATAGGGTTTTGGTCGGATTGATTCCCGCCGGCCGCAGGGAAGAGACGGCCGACCGATCAACATACCTGAACAAGTCGGCAGCAGTAGGAGGAGGAAGAGGCTTCGTCGGCGTCGGCAGCAGCGGCAGCGGCGGCGAGAGGCGTCGGCAGGAGCGGCGGCGGCAGCAGCGGGAGGAAGAAGGGTCGGGCACGAGAGTGTGCCCTATATAAACTTATCAGCAACGGCTCACTCGCCCGTTAGAAAGCCGTTGCTAATAAGTTATCATCAGCAACGGCTCACTTGTCGGTTAGCAAGCCGTTGCTGATAATTAAAATATCAGCAACGGCTCGCCTTTCCGTCAGAAAGCCATTGCTGATAATTAAAATAATCAGCAACGGCTCGGGTTTCCGTTAGAACGCCGTTGCAGATACAAATATCTGCAACGGCTCGGGCGGCCGTAAGAATGCCGTTGCAAATAGGAACGGCTCTAGCGGCCGTTGCTGATAGCCGTTGCTGAAGACCTAATTTCTAATAGTGCACGACTAGGCTGAATAGCACCAGTCCAAGATCTGCCAAAGGATCTAATGAGCTTGTTAGATTTAATAGCATCTAGATGCATGAGTTTCTTGGAGAACACAAAGTTTTAAATTAGAGACCCTAATCTGAACAGAAATAAAATCTCTAACGGGTTTCCTCCAACCTCCTCTAACATTCTAATTAAGGATGTTCATAAATAATAATGACATTATCATGGGGGACAGGAGGTCCAGGGTAGGGGAGACTCCCATAATAAGGGATTTATCAAGAGGTCCTTTCAGCCAGTAATAGGATCTCCAGATACAAAATTTTCCTCAAAATGAGGATCCTCAGAGTAAGAGGTAGCCCTAGATCTTTTATTTGAGGAGCCTAATTTAGAGGAAGAAGAATGTTTAGGTTTTTGCTTTGGAGGCTTAGCTGGTTTCTTAGAAATTACCCTAGAGGATTCAGATTGGTTGATGGTTTCAGTTTGGGCACTGAAAACATGGCTCAATTCAGAGGCCAGATGGGGTAAAGATTTAGA
The DNA here is from genome assembly GCA_034359265.1 of Canna indica. Lineage (NCBI taxonomy): Eukaryota > Viridiplantae > Streptophyta > Magnoliopsida > Zingiberales > Cannaceae > Canna > Canna indica. The sequence goes on from CP136891.1 coordinate 39,396,700, forward strand.
ATCAGGAGCATCCAAGTTAAATGTTTATTTTTAGTAGGAACAAATTTAAAAGAACTTGATAATTTAGAGGAAGAATTTAAGTTTTTAATACTATTATCAACAGAAGAATTTTTAAAAGTAGCAGCATGCGACATAGAGTTGAAAGAAGCAACACTAGGTCTATTCACAAAAGATTTAATAGGCATATCATGAGAAGATCTAAAATGATGTAATGAAGAAGAAACACCAATACCTGAGTGCTGTTTAGAGTTAGGAATAGGAGCATTCTTCATAGTCCGAGCACGACCCTCCTTCCCAGATGAAGGCGGGCGCGCACTACGAGGATAATTTTTGCGCGAGTTCTTTCTTTGGACTTCAATCAAAGGACCCACAACAAGATCAGGATCAGGAATAGAAGTCGGGGCAAAACCCTTCATGATAGGGTTAACAGAAATCGACGACAATTCGAAAGAAGTAAAAATAGAAGCATCACTAGTAGTGTCATCAGAGGCCAAATCTTTAGAAACCAGCACAGAAGCATTGACAGATTTATTTTTACTAAGTAAAGAAGGGCAGTCTACTTCTCTATGCCCGATCAAACCGCAGTGAAAACAAACCGAAGGTAGGTTTTCATAACAAACCAGCAAGAAAAAATGTTGATCTTAAACAGAAAGCCAAATGCCTTGACGTAAGGGCAAAGCAAGATTGAGTTCTATACAAACCCTAACAAACTTGTCACGTTCAAAACCGAAGGAACGATCATCGATTCTTAGAACATTGCCAAACTTACTAGCGATATGGTGAATGCAATCGACATTCCAAAACTCGAGAGGCAAGGACTGAAGACGGAGCCAAATCGGGGCCGTCGAGAACTTTTCCTCCCAGGGCTTAAATAGGGGTTTCTAGGGAATGAGACGTATAATATCTCCCTGTAAAGACCAAGGGCTAGCCATAAGAACAAAATTTGTGAAATCAGATGAAGAAAACCGAAAGACAAATTTTTTTGTCGAGATCCAAAATCGAGAGAAAATCGTGCACAGACCATAAACGAGAAGCCCACGAACGGATTACATCAAGGGGAGGGGGTTTACCTAAAAACTTACTGATTAAACTGGCCTCCCACGACTGCCGTAGGGTTGGACTTGATCGGCGGTGAAAACTACCTTGTGGGTAGTAGAGGATTGAATCTTGGAGAAAAGGAGAGATGGGTTTGAACCTGAACTCAGATTTGGGCCAGTATCTTTCAGGATCTCTGCCCACGAAGAGGGTTTTGGCCGGGAAGGAGCATCCTCCCCTTTAGCTGACTGCTCACCGGCAGAACCAGGGAAGACCTTCAAGGAGGGAGGTTGGGGTACAGTGCCGAAGGATGCAGAGCGAGAACCCGATTCAGGAGGTGCAGGGTTCTCAGAGGAAGGCACAAAGGGGGAGGGGGACAAGAGAGGAGGAGGATCATGCAGTGAGGGAGGGGGGCGCAGCGGCGGCGACAACGAAGAGGGGCCGAAAACCCTAAGGTTTTCCATCGCCCTAATTTTCAGCAACTCATATGTATGCTGCACTACTTGTTGCATAAATTACAAACTAAAAGGCTAAAGATTTGGGAAATTATTTATTTAAAATAATGTCGGGCATTTAAAGGAGTTCGGTGAGGGGTATTTATAACCCCTCAACCGAACGGCTCTTCAACGGGCATTTTTTCGCCCGTTGGACGTCGTTCGGTCGCTTGTCGATCGATCGTTGGTCGATCGACCGATCGATCAATCGTTGGTCGACCGACCGATCGATCGCCCAATGACCGCTAGCAATTCTTGCTTCTGTCGCTCTATCCGGTTGACCGGAGGGTCTATCGACTGAGTCACGATTCTGCTCCTCTGCTATTCGGTCGACCAAAGCAGGCACTACCAGTTTTTGGCCTCGGTTGGTCGGCCGAAGTAGTTACTGCTGATTTTTAACCATCTTCGATCGACCAACTAGTCGACCGAATTGGCTATTGCCAATTTTTAACACTATTCGACCGACCGAATTGGCTACTTCCAATTTTTAACACCATTCAGTCGACCGAACCTAGGCTAGAAAATTTTCTTTTTTATCTTCTCGATGCGCACTTTGTTTTCTGGTTTCGTTCTTCAGCGTGCTTCAATTTGAAGGACTCTCCATGTTTTCTTTTGATTTGTCCAAACCATCTCTGGTGCACGCATTGGTTTGTTTCAAGATCGATCACAAGACGTGAAACTTGACTTGTCATTTATCGATCCTACGAGCTTCATACTTCAAGAATTTTGTTAAATAGATTTGGTTTGTTATCATCAAAATAGTCATGAAGAGAATAGAGCATGAAGGAAGAAACCTTCAGCCAACAATCTCCCCTTTTTTGATGATGACAAACCATTGACGATAAAGAGCAACAAAAAGTAATGTATTCGTCAATTTGTATGAAGCATGAGTTTATAAGTGGATATATGAGAGCATTAAAAGAATGATGTATACGTTTTGTATTTAGTGCTCCCCCTATCACCATGCATATATATTTTTAACCCTCCCCCTATCATCATGCCAACTTATAAACATTAATATGTTAACTTACTATTTCTCCCCCTTTTGTCGTCTATCAAAAAGAATAGCAAGCAAAGTGTAACTATTACCATGTTTCAAAAATAACAGGGCATTCAATCATCAAATAATACTCACAAAGAAGGAGTTTCAGATACCAATCATCAAATAATACTCACAAAGTCGATCAAGCAAAGTGTAGTGTTAATACAAGTCCATACAAAGACTAACATCAAAACAACAAATAATACTAATCATCCTCAGGTGGTGGTAGATGTGACTGATAGTATTGCCACATCTCATCCACTCGACCATACATCTCATCAAATCGACGACCGTACTCATCCACTCGTTGATCGTATTGGTCAACACGTTGACCATACTCATCCACACGTCGGCCATGCTCATCGATCATCAGTCCATACTCGTCGAGGTGCTCTCTTGTGCCTCTGTTCCATTCCACCTGGTCGATATGAAACTGAGCAAAGCGATGCTCCAGATCACCCAGATGCACAATGGGAGTGTCGGATGATGAGCTTCCACCAGCATCTCCTTCCTCCATGACTATGTCATGATCAATGAGTTCCTCAGGAGCCCCCCGCACTCTTTTACCATGTTGATTTTCAAGGATTTTCATGCGGTTAAGAGAGGATGAACCTATGGCTTTGGGTACAGGTTCTATTTCAAATCTAGATTTGTTTACCCCAGCAGCATATATAAAGTGAGAAATCACTTAGGCATATGGTAGGGCTTGCTTCTTTGAGGCATGAACATCCACTATGTACCTACGCATGAGATCAAGGACGTTTATGGGTATGCAGGACATGACAAAGAAGAGTACCCTAGTACTCATAGTGGTCACTTCATCATAGTGACCTGCTCTAGGAAGAATATTATATGCAATGATAAGGTGCATATATAATCCTAGCTAAGGTTGAAAGTTTGATGCTTTGGGTAGGAAGCACCTCATAGTCCTTAGGATAGATGGATGATATAACTTCATGAGTAGGAAAATCCTCACGAAAGAGGTGTGTGGACATCTTATAAATTGATCTTCTTAGTAGAGGAAACCCAAATGCATCTCTAATCCCTGATTCGGTGATGACTATGGATTAGCCCAAAATTTCAGATCTGACAACTAGTCCATCACCTAATCTTGCCTTATCTATCACGAGGTTGGAGAAAAAGGCTTTTATCAGGATGGGACATACTGGTACTTTCTTTCCTATGAACTCTACCCAACCCATGCTTACAAGTTTACCTTTAATGTCATACTGTTCTAGGTCACCTAAATTAACCGGACGAGTCTGTAGAATGGCCATGTCTGCAAACCTAGGAGCTTGAGTCTTGCCTATAGGGGTCAAAAGGTTATCGGGCAAACTTGGGAGCTTTGTCTTAGGTACTATTCTGCAAGACAATTAGGATGATGTGTAGATGATTAGCTTTAATGAGTAATGCATTCTCTTAAAGCAAGGAGAGGAAACACTTTTAAGATCGACATAAATTCATGCAAGGCCTCCTTTTTCAAAAAAATGATTTTAACATTAAATCTCAATGTGTGAGTCCAAAAAGAAATAAAGATAAAAATAAAAGATAGGATCCAAATAGGTCACAAATAAAAGAGCAAACATATATTTGAATTATTTATATTCTCCAAAGAAAAACTTTTGTTTTGGCTAGATGAGGATGAGAAATTTTTAATTAAACAAAAGTAAAAAAAAAATCCTTTTAAGAAAGACAAAACAAATGTTAAGGATAACTCATGAAAGAAAGCAAGCTTTTTCTTACACAACAAAAAAAATGAGAAATTTGATGTTCCTTCCCTAAAACTTGTTTTTGAGGTAAGAATACCAAAGAAAATCATCATCCAAGAAAAGAAACATGAATAATGTGTTTTATGAATGAATAAAGACATTGAGAGAAGAAAGGATGAAGAATCCACTCAACATTGTGTATTAACTCATGAATGGTAGCTAAAGATTGAGTATTTTACCTTGGAGAGGGAGTAGAAACCTTAGAACCAAGAGAAGCAAGGTTGAGTGGCCGGTTGAATGGTCAAGGAAGCCCTAGATTCGGGCCTAAGAACTTGGGTTGAAGGGCTGGGATTAAAATTGGCAGTTAAATGGGCGGACAGGATGATTTTTCGTCCGTCCGTCGATCGGGCGGTCGCATGTCGATCGACAGCTCGAGCTGCCATGAGTTTTTAACCCCCCCAAAGAATTGTTGTTGAGAGATCTATATATATTGAAACTTCATGAAAAAATTTTCACATGAACTAGGCTTCATGAGGATTCCAAAGAATCAAGAATAACTCAAAAAGGACATTTCTACAATTTTCTACAAAATCTACAAGTTCTCAGTGGTATTCTTGTAAATGTGAGTCATTTGTCAAATGTTTTCAAATTTTGCCCAAATTTTCTAGATACCAAAATATGATAATTTAAATCATGTATATTGAGTTTGAGACACACATAGTGTCATTTGGTCAAAATTCTATCTTAGCATATCATTTAGTTCAAAGACAAGCATATTAACATGAAGTTGCTAATTATCAATCTTTAACTTATACTCATGGTTTTAGGAGTCTCTAAGATGAAATTCTACTTAGAGTTCATTTCATTTAAACATGGTTTCATGAAATTTCTTAAGATATCAGAATTTTACCTACCCATGTAATTTCATAGATTTGACATTTAAAAATAATCATGAGTATAGAGACATCATTAGAGCATGAATATTCAATATTATACAAAGATTTTGCCAAATTCAAACTCATACCTCATTCTTGGAATTTTGCTAAACTTGTCATTTACTTTTCAATTTTCTTCATGACAGTTTATCCTTCCATTAACATTCACAACTTGCAAGTAGACTTCATTAGTAGATTTTATGAAAATAAAGCTACTAGTAAGCAACCCAAACCAAATAGCAAAGGGAGGAATCGCGTATCATTTTCAAAATTCGCTTTGCTAACTAGTTTAAGATCCGTTTCAAAATATGTTATCATGAATCCAAAATGAATTTTAAGAGATCACAAATATAATATTTAATGAAAAAATGATCTCCAATCCTTTCTATTGGTTGAAAACCGAAAGGCCACAATGAGCCTACGATTTAGAACCGCAAGGTCGCATGAGCCCGTTATAGGCTACATAGGTCTCCGAAGAGACCGAAAATCAAAAATCAAAAATCATTTTAATAAAATTGTATTAAGAGCGGATAAGATCAACTCAAATCAATTGAGTATCATAAAACTCCAACTTAAATGAATTCAAATAAAGTAAAAGAGATGATACCAAGTTTACTTAAATGCCAATATCCATACCTATGGCATCATGATGGTTTGAAGTTGCAATCAAATAGAGATTTTTCATTTGAATCCAAGGTCAACTTCAATATTCCATTTCCCATTCATACTTGTGTGGTAGCCCCCCCTACAAAAGAACAAGACACTTTTGGTACCCAAATAGCTTTGAGTCATTGGGGGTGAGTTGGCCTAGGAATCCAAAGTATCCTAGCAACACTTGAATTTCTTTTAAAAGCACAATCATGAATAGCATGACCATATATACCACAACAAAAATAATTTCCATTAAACTTTTTGTTTTCATTTGTCTTTTGAATATGAGGCTTAAAAGTAGAATGTCTAACATGAGATTTAACATTAGCATGAACATTCTTTTTTGAAAAATCATTTCTACTAAAATTCTTAAACGAGGAAATATTTTTCATTTCATTCACTTTCTTGTTTAGGTTTAGAACCTCATTTTTCAAATCAATCATGGAGTTATGTAAAGCATGCAATTGAATTTTCAACATGTTATTTTCATTCTTTAACATGTCATTTTTGCTTTTCAAATTGTTAGTGTCGATACTTAAAACATCATGACATGGATTAGAGACACTAATTTTTAGCTTCTCATTTTCTAGTTTAGCATCATGTAAATGAGAACTAAGAGTCAAGTTTTCCTTCTTTAATTTTTTGTTTTCTTTATCCTTTTTAACCATCAAGGCATACATGATCTTATATTCATCTAATAATTCATCATAAAGAAGATCCGAGGAACTAGATGAATTAGATCTATGATTATGATTATCATGACTAGAAGAAGAGCATACCTCCTCATCCACGTTCATGATGTTAGCTTCGTGATCATGGTGTGAGGATGCTTCACTTGATGCACGTGAGTGAGTGGAAGCATTTGACCTCCGTTTTGCCTTGTTCTTCATACTAGGGCAATTCTTCTTCACGTGCCCTTTCTCATTGCATAGGTGACATATCACCTTTCTCTTCTGACTCTTTGTACTTCTTTGGCTAGATACACTAATAGCTTCAAGAACTTCATTAGATATAAGAGTATAACAATTGTCATCGTCTCCTTCATTTAGAGTAACAAGTTTTTCAGTTTTAGCATAATCATAAAACATGTTCAAAGTAGCCCAAATATCATATGCAGAAGTACAATGCATGACTTTTTCAAAAATGTTATTTTCCAAAAAACAATATATGCAATTTGTTGCCTTAGCATTTAACTCAAATATGCTAATTTGTTCTTGGGTCCATGCATCCATGTTTTCCTCAGGTTCTACTTATTTTGACTTTACCATAATAAACACACCTATACCTTGAGTATTTAAGAATGTATACACATTCTTCCTTTCCAACGACCAAAGTTTGACTCATTAAACCTAGGTGGTATGGACGCTACACACTCTAGTGCCATTTTCCGGATAGTAGCAAAGTGTAAAAGAGATGGTGAAATCTCAAACTATAGATCGGCTTTGATACTAATTGTTGGGTGAAATGACCACACTAGAGGGGGGTGAATAGTGTGTTATCTAAATCTTTCACCTAATTTTGATTTTAATTATTTTCTTAGATCACTTAGGCAATTCACAATTGAAAGAATAAATGCGGAAGCGATAAATGATAAAGCAATTAATACAAATAAGATATTAATACAAACACAAGGATTTATAGTGGTTCGGCCCCAATGCCTACTCCACTACCAAAGCACCCCACTTAGGATTTCCAAACTAGTTTAACTAGATTAATTAGTTTTCTTACAATGAGGATTTTACACCAGAAAGCCTCCGCTCTCAAACCGAAGACACTTCCACACCTAGAAGTATCCCGCCTTCCTACCGAGAGCACTCTCCCACCTCAACCTAAGGACAACTCAACTAATCCTAGTAAACTACATTTACACCGGTGGAATTAAGCCTCAAACACAAAGGCAACCACCCAATTTCAAGACCTACACTCTAGGTCTTATACAAACTCAAATCCAATGAAAAACAAGTTCAAATAACAATTAAAATTACAATGAAAAGAGCTGAAAGAATAAACTAAGACCAAATGCTCTTTTCCAAGCTTTCAAAGCCTCCAACTCGCTAAGTCATTGAGCTCGAATCGAAGCCCGAGTTGAGGGAAGATGAGCGCTTTGAGAAGTCGTTGATCGGAGAAGCAAGCACAAGTCAATCAAGCTCTAGAAGACACAAATCTCTCTTTTGAATGCTTATATTAGTTGTTAAGAGATATTAAAGGAGTTAGGTGAGGGGTATTTATAACCCCTCAACCGAACGGCTCTTCAACAGGCATTTTTTCGCTCGTTGGATGCCATTCAGTCGCTTTTCGATCGATCGTCGGTCGATCGACCGATCGATTGTCTAGGGACCGCTGGCAATTCTTGCTTCTGTCGCTCTATCCGGTCGACCGGAGGGTCGACCGACTGAGTCGCGATTCTGCTCCTCTGCTATTCGGTCGACCGAAGTAGGCACTGCCAGTTTTTGGCCTCGGTCGGTCGATCGAAGCAGCCACTGCCGATTTTTAACCATCTTCGGTCGATCGAGCGATCGATCGAATTGGATACTACCAATTTTTAACATCATTCGGTCAACCGAACCTTGGCTGGAAAATTTTCTTTTTGATCTTCTCGATGCGAACTTTGTTTTCTAGTTCCGTTTTTCAGCGTGCTTCAATTTGAAGGACTCTCCATGTTTTCTTTTGATTTGTCCAAGCCATCTTTGGTGCACGCATTGGTTTGTTTCAAGATCGATAGCAAGCCGTGAAACTTGACTTGTCATTTATCAATCTTGCGAGCTTCATACTTCAAGATTTTTGTTAAATAGATTTGGTTTGTTATCATCAAAATAGTCATGAAGAGAATAGAGCATGAAGGAAGAAACCTTCAGCCAACATTAAGTTCCAATTTGCATTACCTTGGAGTCCCCCTAACTTGAGCGTGAGAGTATCTTTTGTAGCCCCCTCGGCGTCGAACCAAATAAGGAGAGAGACCGAACTGGACCAGAAGGCACAAACTCTCAGGCAGAAACATTTGACGCCCACCATGGGGCTCGAATCCACGATGGTTGGAACCCGTAGACAAGCGACCGCCGCCGCACATCAATGGTCGCGACCCAATGACGACGATCGACCGTAACTTGGTAATGCTAAAACAACGAGGAGTGACACTCCAATACCTACCAATCCTCATATGAAGATCCTTATCGACAAATAAATGATTTGGAGGCTAAAAATCAACAGCTAATGACCTAAATCGAGATGCTGACGCAATCCCATGGACAGCCCTTGGCTGACCATGAATGCTTCTGCTCACAACCCGGATACAAAGTTCACTTAGGGAAAAGGAGACTCGACCTAGCTCCCTACGATGAAGTATCCAACACCCTCTATCCGGAGAAAGGCGAAGATCCCAAAATCCGGAAAGCCAGGGATGTTCCCCCTCTCGATGCGGGACCCTTTGCCGAGCACATTATGACAACCCGTCTCCCGCCAAGGAGTAAGTTGCCCACTACCCTAACACCTTACAATGGAACAAGTGACCCTGCGCTACACCTGACGGCGTTTCGGACCACGATGCTCTATCACGAGGCAACCAATTTCGCACTTTGTAGAGCCTTCTCGACCTTCTTGGGAAAAACTGCCCTACTGTTGTTTGCTTCTCTTCCACTAGGATCTATCCCATTCTTTCGACGACCTCTCATGCGTTTTTCTTAGCCGATTCACTGCATCGCGAGTATACCACAAGACAGGAGCCACCCTACACTATGTTAGGTAGGGGCAACATGAGGCCTTAAGAGAATACCTGAACAAGTTCCACGCTATAGTGGCCGACATCCCCAACCTCAACCCACAGATCGAGCTCTTCTGCATCCAAATCGGGTTAAAACCTGAATTCTTTGCTGACCAGATTGCCCTCACCGAGCCCAGAGACATAGCCAAGTTCCAAGAGAGGGTCGCTAGCTTCATAAAAATGGAAGACCTCCAAGAAGATAAGAAGATCGACTGGCGAAATCTCAAGGACACCATCGAAGACAAGAAAACTAGAAGAGGAGATAGACAGAGTGAAGAACACAACCACCCCGAGCAGAGCAACGATCGAAGGTCGATGTCACCACCTTGGTTAAAAGCCTGATTTGAAACATATACTCCTCTAAACACTAAGAAGAAAATCATCCTTCGTGACATATACAACTTGAAGCTTATCAAATACCCTGTTAACATGGGAAAACAAAAGCTACTACTGAATGCTGACATGAGCAAGAGGTGTGCGTTCCATGACACCTACGGACACACAACCGAGGAGTGTGTGGTGCTTGGTGATTAGTTGGAGGACCTAGTCTGAGCAGGACACCTAGATAAGTACAACCACCACCAAAAAGAAAGAGGTCAAAGCAGAAAGCCGCGATCCTAGGCGGCAAAGTCGGATGCCTCTTGAACATGATTCAGGCTATAAGGATGACAAGGGAGCCGATCGCTCAGAGGGAGAACTAGGAGGGGTCGTCAACTACATCATTGGTGGACTAACCAAAACCTGCATGATCTAGTCATAATAACTATAATTGCAAGAAATTTTATCATTACAAGGGTCCTAGTCGACCAGGGCAGCTCAACCGATATCCTTTTTCACTCTACCTTCGAGAGGACGCAATTAACAAAAGTCACACTCACCCCATGCGAAGGAAGCCTAGTGGGCTTCTCCGGAGAGGAAGCTGATGTCTAGGAGCCATGGGGTTAAGGACGACATTCAACTTTCAGCCAAGGAAGAAAACAATCAATGTACAATACCTGGTCATCAACGTTGCCAGCCCGTATCACATGATCCAAGGACGTTCGTCCCTAAATAAACTAGGAGCAGTTGTATCCACTCCCCATAAGGTAATAAAATTTCCCATCTCGGAGACGGAAGTGGGTATACTCCATGCTGACCAAAAGGAAGCCCGACCAGGCTATAAACAATGCATCAAATCAAAACTATGGAAAGACTCTAACAACCACAGACATCCTTGTTAGTGTTGGCTATATTTGGCAAAAGTATTCCAAGTTATTCTCAGTTAAATGGACAGTCACAACTATGAGAAGTTCTGCTTATGTTGAAGATAGTTTCAATTGTGTGAGGACAATTTCAACTGCTCCTGCAAACTATGGATCTCAGGATAAGGATGCTGCGCAAATGCTGACCTTTGGTTTCCAATATTAATGATGATTCTATTTTATATCTCTAATATTTTTAATCATTGTTAATTAAATTTTTATTGCCTGTTTAATTTTATGGGTAGTGGAGAGGTCCTCCTTAAATATCTCCAGGCATTACTCCTTTGATCTTTATGGTCGTTGATTTATGGTAATTTAGAGTTGACTATTTTAAATCGATGACTGTTTGTTTTGAACTAATGATGTTAATGATTAGTGTTAAGTCAGCATTGATTCAGATTGATCAGTTGTCACATATAAATACTGGTGAATAGATCTGAATGTCTCTCTCTGAATGTGCATACACTGTGTTGCCAGTTATTTGAGGAGTTGAGACTGCTGAGTACAAAGACGACAACAATCTACTTCAATTATCTTCAAGCTAAGATGCTTGTGGGCTGTTACCTCACTACAACACAAGGACAGTGTGGAGGATAGTAGTTTGTGGTTGGGATGTCATATTGAGGCTGTTGACGAAATGACGACACTAGAGAGGGGGTGAATAGTGTGTTTACTAATTCGATTAGCCTAAATTCACTTTTAATTGTTTTCTTAGATTAGTTAGACAATTTACAATTGAATGCAGAAGCGAGATAAATGATAAAGCGATTGAGCACGAAATTAAGAATCAATGCAAACACTGAGATTTTATAGTGGTTCAGCCCCAATGCCTACTCCACTACCTAAGCACCCCGCTTAGGATTTCCAAACTAGTTTTACTATATTAATTTACGTTTCCTTACACATGAGGACTATTCACCGAAGAGACGCACTCTCGACCTAAGGCACTTCCACACCCGAAAGTCACCGCCTTCTTATCGAGAGTCCTCTTCCACCTCAACCCTAAGGGACAACTAAACTAATCCTAGTAAAGACTAAGTTTACAAAAGTGGCTTTACACCTAACACCAGGTAACCACTTATACACTCAAGACCAAACACCTGGTCTTCACACGCATAGATAAAACTCAGTTTAAATAAACAATAAAAGAAACAATAAAAAGAGCTAAGAATGAAAAGATGAACCACGACTCTTTTTCAAGCCTTCGGCGCTTTCAACTCGTCAAGAGGTGGAGCTCGATCAATTTTTGAGTTGAGGCAGAAAGCTGGCGCTTGAGAAGGTGTTCGCGGAAATAGCAGAGCGCGCTTGATCAATCATTGGAAGGCTAAAATCTTCCTTTTAATGGCTCAATAAATTCTGTAAAAATCAAGGAAGAAATTAAAAGAATCATATGAGGGTATATTAATACCCTACTGAAGAAACGACTATTCAACAGATAGAAAACTATCCGTTACAGGCCGTTGGTCGAATGGTCGATCAACCAACTGGTCGACCGGTCTTTCGACCGCTTCTCTTTTCTCTGTGGTCGGTCGACCGATGGGTCGATCGCCAGATGAAAAACTATCAATCCCGACCTTCAGTCGACCCATCGGTCGATCGACACGATCTCGCGTCTCGGGTATTCGCAGGTCGGTCGATCGACGGGTTGACCGCCCGAGCTACTGCCCATTTTGGGCTTCCATCGGTCAACCGCCAGATCGACCGAAGTAGCTCTGCTACTTTTTACCTTCATTCGGTCGACCGAACCTAGGTTGAAGTTTATTTCTTCAACCTATTTCTTCCGCGCTTCGTTTCCGGGTTTCGGCTTTCAACGAGCATCATCTTGGAGAGCTTTTGACGTGATCTTTGGACTCGTCCAAGCGACTTTAGTGCACTCGTCGATCTCCGAGAAACTTCCCCGACAAACCCGAGCGCCACGATCAATGTCCTTCCAATTTTTGATTTCTTCCGATATTTTTGATCGAGGACATCTAACGCTAATTGATATGGAGCCTGAAAGATATTATCAATGAAATCATTAGTCCCATGTTTGTTATCATCAAAACCATCAAAACCGAGATTAAGGCTTAGGTTAAAAACCTAAAGCCAACAATCTCCCCCTTTTTGATGATGACAAACATCCTTGAGAAAATATATATCATTAAGGCATAGAAGGATATCAACTAAGGGATCTCTCCCCCTATCAACATGCATATCTATGAGAATAAACTTCCGCTATCTATATGCATGGATCTCCTATATTTTCCTCCCTTTTACCTATAATTTTCTCCCTATATTTACCTATACTTTTCTCCCCCTTTTACCTATACTCTTCTCTCTATATATACCTATACATCAATCAAAAAGGGCAAGAGAGGTCAATCTAGTCAAAGGGATGAAAAACAAATATTTTTTTATGAAGTTGAGACTCTAAAGATTATTTTTTATGAAACATGAAAATCTCAACCAAAGGGATGGAAAACAAATGTTTAATATGAAATAAAATCATACATGATATGTTTAAACTAAATATTTGAAATTAAAACATGTATGTTCTCAAGTATGAATATTTTCATGAATATTGTTCCTTTTTCATGATATTTTTGATTTCATTCAAACTTTCAAAGTACAAAAATATAGTCATTTGAAGCATGTATATCAAGTTTGAAATGAAACAAATGTCATATAATCAAAATATGAACTTAGCGCGTTTTCATTTGAAATAAGCATGAAAACATGAAAATGCTAAGTATCAAGTTTTGCTATCTACTCATGTTTTTCTCATATTTAGGCATTTAGACATCAAACATGAGAGAATGTAAGTCTATGAAACAAGTTTGGGCTTTAGATGAAATTTTTAAGTCATTTTGTTGACTTAGGTTAAACTATACTTCAAGTATTGAAATACCAATAGTTGGATGAAATTTTTTGATACCGATTATTGAATGGTCATTTGAAATGCATGTATCAAGATCAAACTTCAAAATGAATTTTCTAAGTTTATTTTTCATCCTATATTGATTTTAATAAACAAATGGATACCAAATATAGGAGAAATGGATATTTCTAGTTTATCATTCAAGATATCAAAATCATTTCTAGAGATTGTGAATGATATTTGAAATTGATGTAAGATGGTATTCATGAGTTTTCATTTGAAGTTTTTGAGGAAAAATCAAAGTATCGGAAGGATGAGTATTTCAAGTAAATGATACTTTGTGTTTTCAAAATTCAACTTCAAAATACTATTTTAAATTAGATTCTTGATGAAACTTTTTGAAGTTTTTACTGATAAAACTAGATTTTCCAGTGAATCTGCAGTTTCAAGAATCATCTGAAAAAGATTTTTCTATATTTCTCTAGAAATAACTGAAAATGATACCAATTGTAGGTCGAAATGGTATTTTTGTAATTTTTAGTTATTTTCAAAACTTGTTCAATTTTCATTCAAACTTTCATGACACCACATGATGGTCATGTAAAAAGTATATGTCAAATTTGAAATAAAAATTATGTCATTAAGTCAATATATCAACTTAGCATGGTTTCATTGAAAACTAAACTAGTTTTTATGAAACTTGCTAAGTTTCAATCTTATCATTTACTCATGATTTTTCAAACTTAAATCTATGGGCACCTAACATGAGTAAATCTAAACATGTTCCATAAATATAGATTGAAAATGAGACCTTTAAGTCAACTTATTGACTTGGGTCAACTTGGTTCAAAAGAGGTAAACATGAATTGACCTTTATGTTATTTTATCCATATCCATATGAATTTTCCATTCTATGTGCATGGAAACATGTCATACCTATTCCTAAACATATTTATGAAGTTTTGGACTTAAAATAAAATGTTCAGATCGATTTGTTGACTTGGGTCAAACTTCTCAAGCTTAAGTCCTCTATATTGAACTAGTTTTCAATTTGCTCAATCTCTTATGAATATTCAATTTTAAACAAATGACAACTAATCATTAACACACATAAACATGTTCATCAAATTTTTTAACTTAAAATGAAGTCTCTAAAGAAGAATTTTAACCTAGTTCGATTTCATAAATATCATGATATCATGAAATGAGCTAAGTTATCAAGATTTTTCCTACTCATGAAGATTCAACTATTTATCATGCATAATCAATCATGAGCATAGAGAAATCACTTAAGCATAAGTATTCAAGTATTATACTAAGATTTTGTAAAATCAAATCCATACCTTTTTCTAGAAAAATTTCCCAAACTTTTCATTTCCTTTTCCATTTTCTTTTAGATAGCATAGCCTTCAATGTTTACCACTTTCTTAACTTGCAAGTAGGCTTCATTAGTATCAAAATGAAATTATATACCAACTAGCAAGCTAAGATACTAAATAGCAAGGGTTCAATGCAAAGTTTCATTTGAAACCTTAACCTATGCTAGATAGTAAAGATTCATTTTAAGGAGGTTATCATGATATCAAAATGAATCTAAGGGATCTTAAGATGTGAAGCATTTGAAGAATAAGAACCCTAATCATGTTTAACTAGTTTGGACTTAAAGGAATGTCTCTAATAGTAAGTATCAACCTAGAGCAAGTTTCATTCAATGAAATTTGTCTAAGTTCTATGATTTTACCTACTCATGAAAATTCAAGGGTTTTAACATGCAATTCTAATCATGAGTATTGAGATATTTTTTAAGCTTAAGCATTGAGGTATAACCCTAAGATTTTGAATTTATCAAAATTATATCTTATTCATGATAATTTGCCAAACTAATCTTTTTCTTCCTAGTAATTAGCCTTCGTAAAATATTTATAACTTGCAAGTAAGCCACACTAATATTTTTAGAGAAAATATAGCTACTTAGCAAGCTAACTCAATCAAAAAACAAAGAGAAGCATCAAGTATCATTATCAAATAGTTCACTTTGCTAAATGGTTTGAAATCCATTCTAGATAAAGTCAAGTTATACCAAAACGAATTTTGAGAGATCATAAAAATAATATTAATAAAAACATGATCTCCAACCCTTCCTATTGGTTGAAAACCGAAAGCCATAATTAGCCTATGATTTAAAACCGCAAGGTCGCATGAGCCCATTACAGGTTACATAGGTCTCCTAAGAGACCGAAGATCAAAAAATAAAAAATCATTTGAGATATATTAAGAGCGGGGAAAAACAATCAATTTTAAGCATGTATCATGAACTCTAACTATAATTTAAACAAGAGGTATAGGAGATGATTCCAAACTATTTGATGTCAACTTTACCATAGGCATCATGATGACTTGAAGTTGCAACTTTGAAATGGTACAATCTATGAATCCTCAAGCAACTTCAATCAACCAACTTCAACTCCAAGATGACTTTGGTGCTCTTTTTGATCTTTGAGAACTTTCGCGACGAACCCGAGCGCGACGATCAATGTCTTTCCGATTTTCTGATTTTTTTGATCGAGGACATCAAATGCTAATCGATATGGAACCTGAAAGATTTCTCGATGGAATATTAGTTCCATGTTTGTTATCATCAAAACCGAGATTAAGAGATTAAGACCAAGGTTGAAAACCTAAAGCCAACACCCCCGAGTGCAGTCCTCGGCCCCTAGAGTCGTTACTTCGGGCCTCAGTGCCCTTACATGACTCCTCGCGCACGGTTCTGCATTACGCTCATCCGCGAGCTCGGCCTAAACCCCCCGAGTGCGGTCTTTGGCTACCATGCAACTACTTCTAGCCTCTGCGCCCTTACACGACTCGTCGCATGCAGTTCTGCCTTAAGCTTCTCGGCGAGCTTGGCCTGAACCCCCAAGTGCGGTCTTTGGCTACCACACCACTACTTCTGGCCTCAGTGCCCTTACTCGACTCCTCGTGCACAGTTTCACCTTACGCTCCTCTGCGAGCTCTGCCTGAACCCCAAAGTGCACTCTTCGGCCCCTAGAGCCGTTACTTCGGACCTCAGCGCCCTTACATGACTCCTCGTGCATGGTTCCGTCTTATGCTCCTCGACGAGCTCGGCTTGAACCTCCGAGTGTAGTGTTTGGCTACCACGCCATGACTTCCAGTCTCAGAGCCTTTACACTACTCCTTGTGCATGATTCCGCCTTACGCTCCTCAGCGAGCTCGGCCTGAACCCCCCCGAGTGCGGCATTTGGCTATCACAATGACCGACCACGAAGTCCTTATCCAACCTACACACTCGGGGGCTCAGTACCCTCTCACCACTACGCGGCCTGGGAATAGGCTCAATCCAAACGAGGCTACTTTGGACACACCAACCAAAGGATCCCCCTAAACAGGAGAAAAGTCAAACAAAACCGAATAGCTAGGTCGGGAAAATTCAGCATGCAAATTGCAAAGTAAGCCCATAAAAGGGCTAATAGTTAAAGGGTCCCTAGGGGCAATAATTCGTTATAGGCCGAAGTAAAATTATCCTTCTTAAGTTTCAATAAATACTTCAAATTTTCATTTTCATTTTTCATTTTAGAATTTTTATTTAACAGTTTATCTTTTTCAATATGCAAATCATTGTTTCTACTTTCCAAATGTTTGATTTCCATATTCAAATCATCATTAGAATTGTAATATGAAGAAATCGTATTCATTTTCAAATTTATTTTCCAACCTAAATCATGCAAGTTTCTATCTAGGAAGCTTATCGTTTTCCATTTTTAATTTTCTTATCTTCTTTATCGGCTTCCCTTTTTAATTTTTTTATCTTCTTTATTGGTTTTCGAAAGCATGGTATACATTTTCTTTCATTCTTCTACAAGCATCATATAACATCTCAAGTGAGCTAGAATTACTAGTATGACTATCACGAGAAGAAGTAAAAGAATTTATCTCATCCTTAAGTACCATGAGGCAAACTTTAAAGTAGCTTCGTCATCATGACAAAAAGATGTTTCACAAGATTTGGAAGTGGACTCGTAACCTCTCTTTTTCTTCTTGGCATTTTCTTCAAGAGAGGATAATTTTTCTTTATATGTACTTTTTCTTAGGAAAGAAAGCATTTAATATTTTTTCTGACTCTTGAATGTGCTTCTTTGACTAGAGCTACTATGGACATCATAAAAGATATTAATGGTATGTTTGCTTCATTGGATAGGATAGGATTGAATTGGATAATAAATGAGGGAGGATTAGATATGAATTATTTAAATCCGGTGTACATCGAATATAATTCTAATTTTATATTTATTTATTTTTATTTTCTTCTAATCCATGCACTAAACAAACAATGGATGTTAATCCACTCCTTATCCTAAGAAGTAAACATGCACTAATGGTTTGTTTGCTTTAGTAGATAGGATTAGATATGATATGATATCAAATGAGGGAGTATTGTATAAATTTTTTTTTAATCCGGTATACACGGGATATAACATCAAATTTATATTTTTCTAATCTTATTTTCTTCTAATCCATGCACTAAACAAACAACTGATATAAATCTATCTCTAATTGTATCCATCTCTATCCTATGAAGCAAACATGCCCTAAGAGTAGCTAGATGACCATTGTCATCACCACCTTCGATATAAGTGGTTAACTCTTAAGTTTTAGCATAATTATATAGTATATTTAAAGTAGCCCATATATCAAAAGCAGAATTACAATACTACTTTCAAATAACTTATTTGGCAAAGAATAATATATGCAATTCATAGCCTTTGCATTTAAATAAAATAGATTATTTTCATTTTGTGTCATGCATGCAATTCATTTATAAGCTCAACATAGTTAGTTTTTAACATATTCCAAACACCTAAATCTTGAGTCTTTAAGAATGTGTTAAGACCATAATTGTAAACTGGACTCGACTAGAACCATTGAATCCGGTCGGATTAGACCCACCAGCGCCTTAAACCCAACTCGAGCCAGACCAGACGGCTCCGCCGGGGGGGGCTCCACTCGGCCACATTTCCAAACCTCACACGAGCGAGACCTGACGGCTCTGCCTAGGGGCTCCACTGGCCATACAAGGACATCCACGTCCTTCCTTATCACGAGGGATACGCCATTACATGCCCGCTATCTTCGGGATTAGCCTTGACCCATTCCGAGTAATGCTCCGGGGTCTCCGAAGAGACCGGGAAATCAAAAATCAAAAACATTTTTCCAAAGATGTTAAGAGCAGGGAAAGTCAATCCATTTTAGGCATGTATCATAACTCCAACTTAAATAAAACAAGCCAAAGTAAGGAGATGATAAAAACGTATACCTAGATGTCAATTTCCATACCTATGGCATCATGATGGTTTGAAGTTGCAACCAATGAATCATACTTCATTTAAGTTCATGATCAACTTCAATTCTTCACTTCTCATTCATCCTTGTGTGGTAGCTCCCCCTACAAAAGAAGATGAGACTTTTGGTACCCAAATGGCTTTCGATCCTTCGGGGTGAGTTGGCTTAGGAATCCAAAGTGTCTTAACTACACTTGGATTTTTGTTGAAATGCACAATCAACAATAGCATGGCCAAAAATACTACAACACAAATAATGTCCATTGAATTTCTTTTTATTTATGCTATGGACATTAGATCTATCATTTGAATGCTTGATATGTGAGACATGATGAATATGAGCATTCTTAGATGAAACATTTTTATTTTGAACATAAGGTTTAAAGGTAGAATGTCTAACATGAGATTTAACATTAGCATGAACATTCTTTTTACTAAAATTCATAAATGAGGAAATATTTTTCATTTCATTCACTTTCTTGTTTAGATTTAGAACCTCATTTTTCAAATCAATCATTGAGTTATGTAAAGCATGCATTTGAGATTTCAACATATAATTTTCCTTTTTGATTTTTGAGCTTTTATTTTTCAAAGACTCATTCTCAATTTTGAAATCATTCTTCATTTTTTCATTTTCAAGCTTTAAGTCCTTAAGCTCATGTTTCAACATATCATGAGAAGGATCAAATGAGCTAGATTTTAATTTCTCATTTTTTAATTCTAGAGCATGCACATGTGAACTAAGTCTAGAATTCTCATTTTTGATCCTTTTGTTTTCCTTATCCTTTTTCAAGAGCAAGGCATACATGATTTTATACTCATCCATCAATTCATCAAAATCATGAGAGCTAGATGAGTTACTACTATTATTGTTATTAACATGACTAGAAGAGGTGGAGTGTACCTCATTGTCATCATTCATGAGGCATTCTTTTGAGATGGCTTCATAGTCATGAAGGGGGGATGCTTCACTTGAGTAGGATGATGTGGAAGCATTTGACCTCCTCTTTGCCTTGTTCTTCATGGTAGGGCAATTCTTCCTTACATGCCCTTTCTCATGGCACACATGGCAGATCACCTTTCTCTTTCAACTTTTAGTGCTCCTATGACTGGAGACACTTTGGGCTTCAAAAACCATGTTAGCATTGGAAGGATGACAATTGTCATCACTATGCTCATTAAAAGTTTCTAACTCCTCGATTTTAGCATAATCATATAGCATATTCAAAGTAGCTCAAATATCATATGCCGAGGTACAATGCATGATTTTTTCAAAGATATTATTTTCACAAGAACAATATATGCAATTTGTTGCCTTAGCATTTAATTCAAACATATTAATTTGTTCTTGTGTCAATGCATCCATGTTTTCCTTAGGTTCAATATATTTGATTTTTACCATGTTAACTACACCTAAACCTTGAGTCTTTAGAAAGGTGTACATTCTAGATTTCCATAGACCAAAGTTCGAGGCATCGAGCCTAGGAGGTGTAGACGCTACCGACTCTAGAGCCATTTTTAGATCGAGATAAGGTGTAGAAGAGATGATGAAATCTCAAGCTACGAACCCGCTTTGATACCAATTGTGGGCGAAATGGCAACACTAGAGAGGGGGTGAATAGTGTGTTTACTATATTATTCGCCTAATTTTCAATTTAATCATTTTCCTAAATCGTTAGGCAATTTGCAATTCGATGATCGATTGCGGAAGCGATAAATAATTAATCAATTAAAAGCGAACAATTAATCAATGCAAACACAGAGATTTTATAATGGTTCGGCCCCAATGCCTACTCCACTACCTAAGCACCCCGCTTAGGATTTCCAAACTAGGTTTTACTAGATTAATTAGAGTTTCTCTTACAACGAGGACTTTGCACTAAAAAGTCTCCGCTCTCCAACCGAAGGCACTTCCACACCCGGAAGTATCCCGCCTTCCTACCGAGAGCACTTCCCACCTCAACCTAAGGGACAACTAGAACTAATCCTAGTAAGCTCTATGTTTACGCAAGTGGTTTTACTCCTTCTACACCAAGGATACCATTTCACACGACAAGACCTAACAGCTAGGTCTTCACAAACCCGAATCAAAGAAAATAGATACAATTAACAGTTAAAAGTTACAATCAAAAGAGCTAAGAATGAAACCAATAGAAGAAGCTCTTTAGCAATCCTTCAATCCTTCAACTCGTCAGATAAATTTGTTGCAGCAGAGTTGAGGGAAGCAGAGCTTGTGCGCTTGTAGAAGAACTCGACAGAAATCAGCGCGCGCTCCAAATAATCTCTTTGAAGGCTTTAATCTCTTTTTAAATGCTCAATAAAAATCTGTAGGAGTGAAGGAAAGTAATTAAAAGAATCATATTAGGGTACATTTATACCCTACTGAAGAAATGGTTATTCAACGGATAGAAAACTATCCGTTACAGGCCGCCGGTCGAATGGTCGGTCGACCGACTGGTCGACCAATCCTTCGACCGCTTCAGCTCTCCCTGTGGGCGGTCGACCGACGGGTCAACCGCTTGACGCAAATTTCTCGTTCCGCGACTTCCGATCGACCCATCGATCGATCGACACATTTTGCATCTTTAGCTATCCACAGGTCGGTCGACCGCCAACCTTACTGCCCATTTTGGGCTTTGGTCGGTCGACCGCCCGGTCGACCACCCGACGCAAGAAACTTGCGATTTCACTTTCGGTCGACCGACGCAAGCTGCATCTGCAGCTAGCCTCAGTCTGGTCGACCGAGCGGTCGACCGCTAGGGCTATTGCCCATTTCTTACCCTATTCAGTCGATCGCCTGGTCGACTGAACATAGGCTGAAATTGCATTTTCAGCCTATTTCTTTCGCGCTTGGTTTCCGGGTTCCGGCTTTCAACGATCATCATCTTGGAGAGCTTTTGACTTGATCTTTGGACTCATCCAAGCGACTTTGGTGCACTCATCGATCTTCGATAAACTTCCGCGACGAACACGAGCGCGACGATCAATGTCCTTTCAATTTTTGATTTTCGATTTCTTTGACTTTTCTGATCGAGGACATCGAACGCTAATTGATATGAAACCTGAAATATATTCTCAATGAAATCATTAGTCCCATGTTTGTTATCATCAAAACCATCAAAACCGAGATTAAGGCTAAGGTTGAAAACCTAAAGCCAACAATTATAGCCTCCCGTCATCTCTCCGTCGTCATCTCCGTTAACTGCATGACGTGGCATGCCCACGTGGAATAAAATATTATAATTTTTTTACACATCATTAAAAATAAATAAAGAAATATATATTTTTTAAAAACCCTTCCACGTGGTAAATAAAGTTTTTTTTAATAAAGTTTTTTATTAAATAAATATTTTTTAAAATATATATGTATATATTTTAAATAAATAAATAAAGTTTTTTTAAAAAAAAATTATTTTTTTAATTTTTTAATGATGTGTAAAAAATAATAATATTTTATTCCACGTGGGCATGCCACGTCTTGCCGTTAATAGGGAAAACGACGGAGAGATGACGAGAGGCTATAATTGAGATCAATGTCAAAGTTCATAATATAATTTGGTATTATTTCGGATTTGGTCACAAATGAAAAAATGTCTAAAGTTCATGATGTATTCAGGTATTTACCCTTTAATTAACGTTAATTGTATGATGCTAGATTGGACAAGAACTATTGGGCCCGGTCGGATTAGACCCAAGAACACCCCATCCTTCATTCCAGACCAAACCGGGTGACCCCAACCAAGGGGCTCCGCCCAACTACGTGCCTGAGCCAAGCTCAAGTATGACTAAATAGCTCTGCACAGGGACCCCACCTAGTCGCATAAGGATACCCACATCCTACCTTATCAGAGGATATACGCGGGCATCTCGAGGATCGACCTCGAGACATTTTGGGCAATCTCGCCACGAGATATCCGGGCGGCGTCACCGACCTTACTTACAATAAACCTCAAGTAACCCTAATTCCAATTTGCATTACCTCCACGTTGGCATCTCAGTGACTTGAGCGTCGGAGTGTCTTTTGCATGTCCCTCCCACCCCCCCTCGCCAGCGTCGAACCAGACAAGGAGAGACACCAAACCGGACTGGAAGGCCCCAACTCCTAGATAGGAACATTTGGTGCCCGACCACTGTGGGGCCGAGTAAAGCTTACCTCCCCCACAATGGTTGGAACCCGGAGCCAAGCGACCACCGTCACACGCCAACGGCAATGACCCGACGACGATGATCGGTCGCAGATTGGTGATGCTGAAACAGCGAGGAGCGATGCTCCTGTACCAGCCCTCCTTCCCCATGAAGAGCCCCAGCAGCGGGTAAACAAGTTAGAAGCACAAAACCAACACCTAGCAGCCCAAGTTGAGACACTAGCACAGTCTCAAGGATAGCCCCCGGTTGAGCGCAAACATTGCTGCTTAGAGCATGGGAGAGCAACCTGTCAGAAAGAAGAAGGCCAGTCTCTATCCTTCGAGATGAGATCTCCTGCACCCCTCGACCGAAAAAGGGTGAAGGTCCAATGGCTCAAGAAATTGAGGCTTCCTTCCACCTTGACGCAGGGCCCTTCGCCAAGCACAGCATGGCAACTCGTCTCCTAGTGAGAAGTGAGCTACCTACCACCTTGACACCCTATGACGGTACGGGTGATCACACTACACTTAATGGTGTTCCGAACCACGATGCTCTATCACGGAGCAATCAACTCCGCGCTTTGTAGAGCCTTCCCGACCTTCCTAGGGAAAACCGCCCTATTATGGTTTGCCTCCCTCCCGCCAAGATCGATTGACTCTTTCGACGACCTTTCCCGTGTCTTCCTCAGTCGATTCACCACATCGCGGGTATATCACAAGACTTGAGAAGCCCTACACTATATTAGGCAGGGGCAACATGAGCCCTTAAGAGAATACCTGGACAAGTATTAGACCATAGCGGCTGACATCCCCAACCTCGACCCACAGATCGAGCTTTTCTGCATCCAACACGGGCTAATGCCCGGGCCTTTCCCGACTAGATCGTCTTAATCGAGCCTAAAGACATGGCCGAATTTTAGGAAAAAATGGTAAGTTTTATAAAATGGAAGATGAATGAGAAGCAAAGAAGATCGACTGGAAGAACTTCAAAGCCATGATCGATGACAAAAGGTCAAAAAAGGAAGATAGGAAAACTTAAGACCGTAGCTGACACGAGCAGGGTAATGGTAGGGGACCGAGATCACGACATCGCTGAAGCACCCGTTTCAAAAGGCACACACCCCTCAACACCAAGAAAGAAACCATCCTTCGAGACATCTACCACTTGAAGCTTATCAAATACCCCGTTAATGCAAGAAAGCAAAATTTGTCGCCCAACACCGACATGAGCAAGAAGTGTGCATACCATGACACTTATGGACACACTACCGAGGAGTGTGTAATGCTCGGAGACCAACTTGAAGATTTAGTCCGCGCAGGACACCTTGATAAATATCTTCATCATAGGAAAGAGAGAGGCCGATGAAGTAGGAGTCACGACCCTCAACGGCGAATCCAAACACCCCCAAGATCCCAGAAAGAACACAGCCTGAATGAGCCCTGAGGGGTCATTGACTAAATCGCCAACGGATTCACGGGAGGTGGAGAGTCAAGCTCGGCCAAGAAAAGGTCTCTAGGGTTGTCATATCTACTCCTCATCTAGCAATAAATTTCCTGTCTCGCAGATAGAGGTCAGACTATTGCATGTCGATCAGAAGAAAGCCCGATGGTGCTACAACGAATGCCTTAACCCAAAGGTGCCCGGACCAAGGAATGCGCTTATCGGCCCACAAGCATTTCCCAAGGACAATAACAAATAGCTGGCTGAAACCTCTGAACCAAACTCGGGATGAGATATGCAGAAGCAACCCCAGCTCAATCCGTAAGAGAAGTCTAGGCACGATCGAATCACCAATAAAGCTCAGAAAAGAGCACTTTCCGTACATGCACAATTTCTTTATTACTCAAATAAAACTATATTTCTCGCATTTCTCTCTAAGAATGATTAGCAAATCGTTAAAGCAATCTCGCTACTTTAACAAATACTCTACTTGAAATTTGTTCGAGTCTCCACATATGAGCTTGACCCAAACCCCTAAGCATGGATTTTACCTCCAGGCCCATTGTATTCGGCTCCAGAATCCTAACACCTCACGCAACAACCAGGACCTGATCTTCACCGGTCTCTTACGCCCTCAATGACCCCAAGCGCACTCCTTGCGAGCTCGGTTTTCACTGAGCCTGGTCCTTGGCTACCACGAACCTCACATGCGGTTCCGCCAAACGCTCCTCGACGAGCTCAGTCTGAACTCCTCGAGTGTGGTCTTCGACTACCATGTCACTACTTCCGGCTTGAGCGCCCTTACACGACTCCTCGCGCGAGGCTCCGCCTATCGCTCCTCGACGAGCTCGACCTGAATCCCGAGTGCGGTCTTTGGCTACCACGTCACTAATTCTAGTCTCAGTGCCCTTACACGACTCCTCGCGCGCGGTTCAGCCTAACGATCCTTGGCAAGTTGGGGCTGAACTCCCGGGTACAAATTGCTAATTACTACGCCATTACTCATGTGTAATTTTACATTAGCAAAGGTAGGATCAAATTGAATTTCAAATGGTTCAACCTGGAACCGCATTTAAAATGGTTCAACCTCGAACTAGATTTCAGAAGGTTCATCCCTGAAACCAGACATCAGAAGGTTCAACCTTGAACCAGATTTCAGATGATTCAACCTCGAACCAGATTTCAAATGGTTCAACCTCGAATCAGATTTCAAAAGGTTCAACCCCGAAACCAAACTTTAGAAGGTTCAACCTTGAACCAGATTTTAGAAGGTTCAACCTTGAACTAGATTTCAGAAGGTTCAACCTCAAACCAGATTTCAAAGGGTTCAACCCCGAAACCAGACTTGAGAAGGTTCAACCTTGAACCAGATTTTAGATGATTCAACCTCGAATCGGATTTCAAATGGTTCAACCTCAAACCAGATTTCAGAAGGTTCAACTTCAGAAGTTTCAACCTCGAACCAGATTTCAGAAAGTTCAACCTCGAACCAGATTTCAAGTGGTTCAATCTCGAACCAAATTTTAGAAGGTTCAACCTTGAACCAGATTTTAGAAGTTTCAACCCCAAAATCAGATTTCAGATGGTTCAAATTTAAACAAAGGTCCCAGAGGATCGGACAGGGACATTTCCCTCACGAAGAATCAAGCAAAAGAGATTTATATGCACAAAACAAAAGAAAATAAGCTCACAATGAGCAAAAAACCGTCACAAAGGGGATATCCAGCAAAACCCACGTAGGGGCAATTGTCAACCAAAAAAAAGAGGGGGGGGGGGGGGGGGGGGAGGGACAGCCAACCCCCAAAGAGTTCCCAGAGCAAGCAAAAGAAAAGTTTAAAGAAACTGCACCCGCCTTGGTGCACTTGGCAGGAACATCCCTCTACGGAGCAGGAAATCCTCGCAGAGAAAATGAGCATTGGCCCGGAGTCGCAGGCGATGGGTCTCCTCTAAGTGACCAAGAAAAGTCTTCCTCGGCTTCAGGATTTACCATAACACCATCCTTGACTTCCTTAAGAAGGCCCATCCCTGAAAGGTCAGCGTTGGGAGCCAGAATCTTAGCCTGCTCTGTCGCCCTCTCAAAACCTTCCATATACATGGCAATGGCGCTATCTCGGAGACATTTCACCTCTTCCTCAAGGGGCTCCCTGGCCAAGTAGCATTTCACAGCCTCGGCCCTGGCTTCCTCAGTCTCGGCCTTCAGACGAGACTTTTCAGTCACCGCCATAGAGAGGTCCAAGTAGGCCATCTCCAGCTCCGCCTTGGCCTTGCCTTCCATCTCTGCTATCTGGGCGGTAGACTTAGAAACAGACACACTCAAACAGGCAACCTCTTCAACCTTTGCCACCAAAGCTCTCTCCATTTTCATCATCTTGAGACCATATTTCATGCTCTTGAGACCGTATTTCAGACTTCCTTCGTGAAGCCTCCCTCAACTTACCTAACAAAAGCTAGATGTGTTCCCAAGCATCTACCTCCTCGAGAAAGACCAACTGGTCATCGGAGCAAAAATGCAACACTGAACCAGGTTGACAAACCCCTACTGATGTGCTGGTCACCGCAGCCGCCTCTAGAAGATCTGACTCATTCCCTCAAGGACGGACGTTCCCTTTGGCAAGAAGGTCCTCTTAGTGCCTAGCCCTATTTGGATGACCCGCCAACGAGCCAAGGAGGATCGGAGAGTCCGAATTAGCTAATGAGCAGGCCGCCTCCACTCTCGCTCCCAGAACCCCTAGATTTCGAAACTGTGAAGCCTCAACAAGACATCTACCAATGGGTTCTTCCCCCTGTCTCCTACATGTCTCTCCCGCATCTTTGTCAAGTGGGAGCGCATGCTTGGAACGTTTAGAAATAGGGCACGCATGCCTGAAAGACAAGAAAGGGCTAAACCGTTCGCGTGAAAAGTCGTGAAACTTAAAGCCAACGATAATATTGAGGCTTGAGCTTGAATACTTACCAACGAGAACTAGCAAATGCCAGAAGAAATGAATCAGTTGAGCAAAGCACCACCGAATCCTTCTAAAGACCAAGGCCAAAGAACGCGAGAAAAATTCGCAAATTGGAAAGGCAAAAAACCATTTTATACGCTCAACTTCCTCATCCAACGGCCCACGTTGTCATCGAAACTAAATCTGCACTAGTTAGCTCAGCAATCGACGGCTCCCTAGAAACTTCGTCCATGGCACGAAGTAACGCATTTTTCACCATGATGTCTTCCCCAAGAATGAGGGGGCTAGAGCCAATCAACAGCCACCACGTAGAATGAGAAGATCTTCCTTAGCAAAACCAACATATTGAGCATGGAAGCCGAGAGGGCATATGTTTAACACAGCGAAAATATCGATTTGACTTACTCTGAAGTGACACGAAAAGCCGCCATGTACCAACTAAAAGCAACGCATGGCCACTTACCCTAGTCCAGCTTCTCACAACTATTTACGTCATCACGGTCATATCAACCGTCTTCTCTAGCTTGGCCTCCCCAAATCATTCCTTTCAGCATAACCCCAGTAGACGCCAACTTCGTCGTTACCTCCCTGGTCAACCAGTACGACTTGGCCAACTTATCATAGGTTTTCCCAAATATGCCCAACACCAAAAGGAAAGCTTATTCAACTCAAAGAGCTCGACACGTAGCCCTCCAGACTCCGACCAAGCTCAGGGGCTGAGGACTGGACTAGAATTATTGAGCCCGATCGGATTAGACCCAACAACGCCCCATCCTTCATTCCGAACCAAACTGCGACCCCATCCAGGGGGCTCCGCCCAACTACGTCCTTGAGCTAGGCTCAAGTCAGACTAAACAGCTCTGCCCAAGGATCGCATCTGGTCGCATAAGGATACCCACATCCTACCTTATCAAAGGATATACGCCCACCATCTCCAAGATCGACCTCGACCCATTTTGGGCAACCTCACCATGAGATTTTTGGGCGGCATCACAATCCTTACCTGCAATAAATATAGACACCGCGCACCTCAAGTAACCCTAATTCCAATTTGCATTACCTCCACCTTGGAGTCCCACTGATTTGAGCGTCGAAGTGTCTTTTGCAGGCCCCCCCCCCCCCCCCCCGGCATCAAACCCGACAAGGAGAGACACCGAACCGGACCGGACCCAACTCTTAGGCATGAACAAATGCCATGTTGGTATGCCAATTTTTATTAATTATACGATGTCTTGTTAATTGATAAGTATAAGTATATGATGCCATGATTAGATCTAATTAGTTAGTTAAAACATGTCGAATTAATTTGTTTAATTTCTTTTACGTTAATTTGTTTATGTTAAATGTTATAATTAAATTTGCTAGCTCAACTTATAACTAAATTGAAATTAATCATAACTAACGAGTTGATACGTGTCACATATGTGTCTATGAGCTAGACATGATTACCCAATACCTTAGATCCGTTCGGGGGTTGTATATTCATGCAAACGAAGTAGAAAATCTTTTACACAATATATAACTCTTGAATTATCCCTAATTATATTGGACAGTTTGGGAACATTGTTATTAGTATCATACTTAGTTTTTCATTTTAGTCTAACTTCATTTATAAATTTCGGCTAGTGAATCTCTCTTGTTCTTCATTTATAAACATATGTGTACTCAGAGAACTATAAGGAGATTGCTTCCGAAATTTAGAATGAAGTTAACAACTAAAATGAATACTTAGTGTGATATGAATAATATGAATCCCGAATGGAATAAGATCATCCCACTTGTTCTTGCTTGAAGTCAGAGCGATGCGGTCCGACGTGTCTCCTGGTGAGGTGCAACTCCGGCATACTATATTCTTAATGGTTTCAGAAAACTATTTTCTTCATCGTGTTGTAACAGAGACATGAATAATATACTAATTAATATCATATACACATAGATATATACTATTTACTAGTAACTTGCATTTTTTTTATTGTCAAAAATATATAATCAACCTTTCAATGAGAAAAAAAATGGTGTTTCCTTTCCTATTCATAATCTTTGCTTTAATTAATTCGAGATCATTAGAAAAATCAAAATGAATCATAAAAACATGGATAGAGAAAGAAAAAAGGACTCTTTGTCTTTTACTTTACGGATCAGGTATTTTTTTTTTAAGGATAAATTTCTTATATCATTGGTTATATCAGTTGGGTGAATGTTCACACTAGAAGTGGGGGTTGAATAGTGTGTATCTACTTCTACAATTAATCGTATTCTTTTTCGGTTTTAATCAACTCAACTACCTGATTTATGTTTCTTGATTCTTAGTGTGACTAGATGCAATTATAATTATATCGAACACAAGCAAAAATCAAATAGAGGAATTAAGATAGCAATGCAAACACGAAATATATAGTGGTTCGGCCAACACGACCTACTCCACTAGCTTGGCTCCTCACTAAGGATTTCTAACTAAATCTTTTATAGACAATGTGTTTCCCTTTGAATACAAATGCAGACTCACTTCTCAACTCTTTGAGAATTCCTCAACCTTATTCACCTAGGCAAAACACAAGACTACAAAGGTAACCCTAAGGTGTTTAACCTAGCACACCTAGCAAGCTAACAATGAAAACCTAGTTTAATAACAAGGAAAATAACAACAAAAGGAGCAAAAGATTAAACCACACAAATAAGCTCCTTGCAAAAGCTCCAAAGCTGCCAACTCATCAAGTTGTAGAGCTCGAAATGAAGCTAGAGTTGAGGCGAGAAGAGCGCTTGGGATGGATGAATGATCGGTGAAGCAAGCGCATCAAAAGCAAGCTTACAAGGCTTAAAAACACTCTTAGAGATCTTCAATGAATAGCTAAGAGGCTTTTAGAAGGTTGGTGAGGGGTATTTATAACCCCTCACTCAGTTGTGTCACCCAACGGGAGTTTTTCTACCCGTTGGGGATGCTCGATCGCGTGACGTTCGATCGTCGGTCAAGCGACCACAGTATTTTGCCACTTTTGGGCATCATTCGATCGACTAGTTGGTCAACCGAATACCTCACTGCTAGTTTTTGGCTTCATTCGGTCAACCAAACCCTGGCTGAGGCTAATTTTTCGAGTCTTCTTCTCGTGCGCTTCATTTTCAGGATCCGTTACCAAGTTTTGACTTGAATAACATTACAATTAGGCTTGGTATAAATTCCTAGAGTCATATTACATGAAATCTATTTGTAACTCTAGATTTTCTACTCGATCATCGTCGCAGCCATTTTTGCCGATTTTTGGTATTTCTTCGAATGAAGTTTGCGCACGTATCGTAACCTCAACCTGAAATCAAACACTTGATAAACTCATTAGAATAAGTTTGTTATGATCGAAATCAAGATGGTGACCATGGTTGAAAATCTTAGGCCAACAATATCATATTCATAGAGCGGCAAATTTTTGGGCCAAGTTGGATTTGAACCTGCATAGACATATCACCAATGAATTTACAGTCTATCCCCATTAACCACTCGGGCATCAA
This sequence comes from Canna indica, assembly GCA_034359265.1. Taxonomy (NCBI): domain Eukaryota; kingdom Viridiplantae; phylum Streptophyta; class Magnoliopsida; order Zingiberales; family Cannaceae; genus Canna; species Canna indica. The sequence goes on from CP136891.1 coordinate 39,427,786, forward strand.
CCCATGAGGGACCTGCAAAAAATACTCCAACACTCAAGTAAGAATGAGTTCCAGGTGAAGGTAATAGAAATTGGAATTTAGGGTACATGAGGAGCGTTGTGTTTGTATATAGTGCATGATGAGGGATGTTTGGCGATGATACCGCCCAATAATCTCATAGGGATATTGCTCAGAATGAGTCAAGGCTGATCCCAAAGATGTTTATTGGCTTAAGGTTTACAACCTTGGGATTAATCTCGGTTTTGATAATAACAAATATGGAACTAATTATTTATTGAGAAATCTTTCAGGTTCCATATTGGTTAGCGCTCGACGTCCCCGATCGAAAAAATAAAAAAAATTGAAGAAATCGGCACGGGCGCTCGTCGGCGCTCGGATTCGTCGGGAAGTTAAAGTTTAGGTCTAGGGTGTCTAGTTTATTATGTAATCCTCATGATGATGCATAGGAACCCTAAAACCAAATCCGAACCCCTAAATATGAAAACTCGAAAACCGCCCTGAAACTCACTAAGCCTAGGGAGCTCCTTGGAGGGCTATATGACCTAGATAATTTCTTGACATAAAAAATGACGGTAATTGTTCCTTGGGATAAAATTAGATAATGAGGTATTTTTTAGGAATTTTTGGAAGCCTTTAGCCTACCCTTATTTGACCCGAAAAATTAAAAAAAAACTATTCTCAGAAAATTTGTACTAGACCCCAAAAACTAAATTTTGATTCTTAAGGATTTTGATTTTTTAGACATTTTTATTGAATCCAAATGGGCGGTAATCCTTATATAACATTTATGTTGTAAAGTTATCAACTTAAAGTTTATAAATGTTATATAAGTAAACTTAGCGAAGACGAAATCAAAAAATGAACAAACAAAACCAAACTGCCCAGTCCAGTCTAGGTTCGGTCGACCAGTCGGTCGACCGAAAGCTGCCAAAAACTGGCAGTAGGCAATTCAGTCGACCGGTCGATCAACCGAAGTGTGCCAAAAATTGGTAGTAGGGTCTTCGATCGAACGATCGGTCGACCGGATTGCAGAGAAAAAGAATCACGACTACAACTCACTGCATCGATCGACCGGATTACGGATCGCTCATCTCGCGACTCATTCGGTCGACCCATCAGTTGACCGCACAAAGAGATTGAGTAGCGGTGGCTTGAGCGGTCAATCAGTCGGTCGACCGACGATCGATCGAACGGTTAAACAACTAGTTTTCTACCCGTTTTCCACCCGTTGAGCTACCGTTTCTTTGAGAGGTTATAAATATCCCTCATCTAACTCCTTTAACCTCTCTTACAGATTTTATTGAGCATTAAAAGAGATTTTTAAGCCTTCTAAAGAATTAATTAATGCACCCTGTTCTTCTGTCAACATCCTTCTCAAGCGCCAAGTTTTGTTCCTCAACTCTGCTACGATTCACGTTCATCTACTGGTCGAGTTGAAGGCTTGGAGGCTTGGGAAAAAGAGCATTGGTCCTTCTTTCAATTCTCAGCTCTTTTTCTTTGTATTTGAAGATTTATTTCAAACCTATTTTATCAGTAATAGCTTGCTAGGTGTGCTAGAGAAACACTTAGGGTTAGGCTTTGTAGATTTGTGTTTTGCCTAGGTGAATAGGTTTGATGAGTTCTCAAAGAGGTGAGAATTGTGTCCTCGGTTGTATTCAAAGGGAAACACAAGTTCTATAAAGTAGTTGGTTAGAAATCTTTGGTGTGGAGCCAGGGTAGTGGAGTAGGCACTTGGCCGAACCATTATAAATTATGTGTTAGCATTGGCAGCTTGTTTGTGTTTATTGCTTTATCTTTATTGCTTCTGCTTGTTATAAATATCATGCTTAGCCTAACAAATCAAGAAACGATTAAAATCAGAATTAGGCGACAATTATTAGATAACACACTATTCACCCCCCCCTCTAGTGTGCCATTTCACCCAACAATGTCGAGCTTGTAATAGTGGAATCCCTCGTAATTAATGAGAATGCAAGTATTCTTGTATGGCTAGCTGGAGCCCCCGAGCTAATCCGTCTGGCTTGACTTGAGTCTAGTGCATGCATGTGGGTGCTTCTAGGCCTAATCCGGTCAGGCCCAAAGGATGCTTGACAGTTGCCCTTTCGATGGTTCGTATTTATGCCTTCAGGTGTTTGATTTTCTGTTATGTTGTTTTTGGTTTGTACTTGTGCTGGTTGTAAGTTGTATGTCCTAGTGGATGTTGTTGGGTTTTACTTTGTCAAGGTAAGAGAGCATCCTGGCGCTTCCTAGCTGTAGTCGTCGAATGACCGCCGAAACCAAATCCGAGGTGAGTGAGAGTGTGAGGCGAAGCGCCTGTTGAGAGCGTGGGAGCTCGATAGCAGCGACTAGGGCCGAGGACTACGCTTGGGATCATATTCCCATTGCAAATAGAATTAGTTTTGAGAGTACCTTCATAATGGTAGTTTGGCAGCTGTGAGAGCCAAATTGCGATGGTTGCGAGTGAAGGTCGCTCTTCTATCGGGAGTGGCGACATAGGCCGAGGATTGCATTTGAGAGTTGAGGGCATGGGTACCTGAGTCTTAAAGGGGACTGAGGTCGAAAGTGGTGGCGTTGAGACCGAGGACTGCGCTTGGGGTCGTTTAGGGCTCTAAGGCCAGAAGTAGTGGCACTAAGGCCGACGACCGTGCTTGGGATCAAGTCGAGCTCGCCGAGCAACGTAATGCAAGACCGCACTCAGGGTCATTAAGGGCTCTGAGGTTGGAAGTAGTAAGGGCTCTAAAGGCCGAGGACCACACTTGGGGTCAAGCCAAGCTCACAGAGGAGCGTAGGCAGGACCACGCTCGGGATCATTAAGGGCTTTGAGGTCGGAAGTAGTAAGGGCTCTGAGATCGGAAGTAGTAAGGGCTTTGAGGCTGGAAGTAGTGGCGGTGGGAGCGAGAACTGTGCTTGGGGTCAAGCCGATCTCACCGAGGAGCGTAAGACAGGATCGTGCTAAGGGTTGTTAAGGGCTATGAGTCCGAAAGTAGTAAGGGCTCTGAGGCCGAAAATTATGGCGTTGAGGCCGAGGACTGCGCTTGGGGTTAAGGGCGACGATGTTCTTGTCACTAATGGTGGGATATTCGTTTGGATGGCGAGATGGCCATGGATTTCTTGGATACATATGTAGAGATGTGAAAGAAACAATCTTTATTAACACAAAAAAGAAATTGTCGATACAATAGAGCTTTCTAGGGTAAGGTGTTCTATTCGAGCATGGTTATGCTTACTAAGGTGAAAGAGAGAGAAGAAGGAGGAGCCCAACTAATGTCCATTGGTGGCTGGGGTACAGCAATTCGCTTCGAGCCTAGTTGGACCCAGATCATGTTTTTTCCCCGAGTAGTACTCAGTTTTCAACTCATGCTGGGTTGAGGCCGCTTTTGAGCGCTTTTTCTTGGGTCCTGCTTGGGGGTACCTGATGATTGTTCGCCCATGGACGTCTGGAGTGTTTGGTGGGACAGAGCAACCAACTCTTTCTTTGGTCTGATTGTCCTTTATCTGAGGTATTTGTTGTAGCATCGGTGAGCTTCTTTCTGGTTGGCGCGGAGCACGCCTACTTTTGTTTCAAAAATAGGGAATTTTAGCGCCAGGTGGGGGGTCGATACGACGGCTCCTAAGCCATTCAATGAAGGTTGTCCCAAGATCGCGTGGTAGGGACTAGGGATGTCAATGACCAAGTAATTCATGTCGGTTGTTTTTGCTTTTAGTTGGGAATTGAATGCCATTCTTAGACATATGGAGCCTCGGACATTAACTCTCTCACATGAGAAATCTACCAAGTCTCCCTTGCAGGGTGATAGCGTGGCCTCAGTCGCTGCATTTTCTCAAATGTAGAGTATGGGAGGATGTCGGTCGAACTGCCTTGATCCACCAAAACTTTTCTGACGATGAAGTTTCTTACAATCACAAAAATCATGACTGGGTTGTGTAGATGCTTATCCCGTGGAAATCATATCAATATAATGATATTACCATGGTTCTAGAGATAGGCCTCTTTGGTGTCGCCGATCGCCATGATTACTCAAAGGGATCTCTTTTTGGCCGAGCTTGTTTCACCTCCTCCCGCGAATTCGCTAGCTATGTAGTCGATTACTCCTCGGACTTCATTTCCTAGGCGGTTGGCTTGATCATTGTCTTTCTGACCTCCAAGGAGGTTCAAGGGTGTTCGGCTTCGGCTTCGACCTTGGTGGTCATGGCTCTTGCTTTGACCACGTTCCCTCTTGCGATTAATGTATCGGTCAAGGCATCCAGCGCGAACTAGGTCCTCAAGCTGATCTCTGAGTACCACACAGTCTTTTGTGGTATGGCCATTTGTAGGGTCGCCCACACCATCGTAGGGCGTCAAAGTGGTAGGCAACTTGCTCTTCGATGGGAGGCTGGTTGTGATGATGAGCTCGACGAAAGATCCCACGTCAATAGGGAGGGCAGTCGCAACCTCCATGGCTTTGGAGTCTTTTTCTCTTTGTTGACGGAGTGTGCTAGAGATCTCATCTCGAAGGATGGAAACTTATCTCCTCCTTTCCAAGCGATTGCTTTTTCTTGCCTAGAGCGGTGGCGCTCGTGATCAGCCAGGAGTTGTCCCCGAGATCGTGTCTGCATCTCGACTTGGGCTACTAACCGTTGGTTCTCCGCTTCTAGGTCATTTATCCGACGCTTGGAATTCTTCTAGAGGAAGCTGGATTGGTGCCGGAGCGTCGCTCCTCATTGTTTCAGTGACACTAGGTTGTGGATGATCGTCGTATAGTCGTTGCCGTTGGCGTGCAGCGACGGTCACTTGGCTCCGGATTCCAACCATTGTGGGGGAGGTAATCTTTACTCGGCCCTCCGGTGGGCACCAAATGTTCATGCCTCAGGATCGGAGTAGTCTGGCCCGGCTTAGTGTCTCTCCTAGTCAGGTGCAACTCTAGCGGTGAGGGACGCTGCAAAAGATGGGCCCGGTAGCCTGTAATGGGCCTTTGCGACCTTGTGGTTCTAAATCATAGGCACATTGTGGCCTTTCGGTTTTCAACCAATAGGAAGGGTTGGAGATTTTATGTTTCAAAATTTTATATTTTGAGATCTCTTGATTCATTTTGTTATCATGAATAATTTCTTTGAAAATGAATCCATGCTACTTAGTGAAGTTGAAGTTGATAAATGATACTTGGTTTTTCTCTTCACTATTTAGTTTAATAGCTTGCATGTAGAATTGGTTTCATTGTCTACTTAAGAAGTATACTTGCAAGTTATAAATATTTTAGGAAGGCTAACTAGGAAGAAAAAAATTAGTTTGGCTAAATCATCATGAATAAGGTATAACTTTGGTAAATTCAAAATCTTAGTGTTATACCTCAATGCTTAAGATTAAAGTATGTCTCTATACTCATGATTAAAATGACATGTTAAAATCCTTGAATTCTCATGAGTAGGTAGAACTTTAGTACTTAGACAAATTTCATTGAATGAAACTTGTTCTAGATAAATATCTATTATTAGAGACCTTCTTGTAAGTCCAAGCTAGTTTAACATAGGTAGAGATCTTATTTCTCAAATAGTTCACATCTTAATATCTCTTAGGTTTATTTTGATATTATAGTAAAATCTTTCACTTAAAAAATGAATCTTAACTATCTAGCATAGGTTAAGTTATTTTTAATGAAAATCTTGTATTGATCCCTCGCTAGTTAGTATGTTAGCTTACTAGTTGACATATTATTTCATTATGATACTAATGATGTCTACTTGCAAGTTATGAATGTAAATGAAGACAATGCTATCTAAAAGAAAATGAAAAAGGAAATAAAAAGTTGGGCAAATTTTCAAGAAAAAGGTATGAATTTTATTTTGCAAAAATCTTTGAAAAATAATTGAATATTCATGAATATTGATGTCTCTATTCTCATGATTGTTTTTGAATGATAAATATTGAATTTTCATGAGTAGGCAATTTTATGATAACTAGGCAATTTCATGATATTAATATTGAATGAAATTGAACTAGTTTAAAATTTCTTGTTAGAGACCTCATTTTAAGCTAAAAATGAAATGAACATGTTTAGATACACATATCACATGAGTCTAGGTATCTAAAATTGAAAAATCATGTCTAGATGAATAATGTGATATCTATGTCACCTTAGGTGACTTAAACTTGAAAAGGTTTGACCCAAGTCAACAAATTGACTTGGACACTTGATTTTAAGTCCAAACTTCATAAACATGTTTAGAAATAGGTATGACATATTTCCATGCATTTAGAGTGAAAAATTCATATGTATATTGATAAAATGACATAGAGGTTAATTAATGTTTACCTCTCTTTGAACTATGTTGACCCAAGTCAACAAGTTGACTTAAAGGTCTCATTTTCAATCCATATTTGTGGAACATATTTAGATTTACTCATGTTAGGTATCCATAGGTTTAAATTTAAAAAATCATGAGTAAATGTTAAGATCGAAACTTAGTAAGTTTCATTAAAACTAGTTTACTTTTGAATGAAACCATGCTAGGATGATATCTTGACTTAAGGATATAATTTTCATCCCAAACTTGACATACACTCTTTACATGACCATTATATGGTGTCATAAAAGTTTGAATGAAAACTAAGCATTCTTTGAAAATAACTGAAAAATTATGGTATTGCTATTTGTTCAACAATTGGTATCACCAATTTCAGTTATTTCTATAAAAATATAGAAAAGTAATTTTGAGCTGATTCATGAAGCTGCACATTCACTGAAAAATCTAGTTTTATGTGCAAAAATTTCAAAGAGTTTCATCAAGAATCTAATTTATAATGGAATTTTGAAGTTGGATTTCGAAAACACAAAGTATCCTTATATGAAATACAATCTTTCCGATACTTTGATTTTTCTTCGAAAATTTCATATAGAAACTCATGTACACCATTTGGATTCCATTTCTAATATCATTCACACGATTTCATGAGTAAAATCATACCTAGAAATGATTTTGATATTTTGGATGATAGCTAGGATCCATTTGTTTATTTGAAAACAATATAGGATGAAAAATGAACTTAGAAAATTCATTTTGAGTTCAAACTTGATACATGCATCTCAAATGACCATTCAATAATTGGTATCAAAAATTTTCGTCCAGACAAATTGGTTTCAATTTTTTTGTCAAAAATATCACTTTGTATAAACTCAAAAGTTTGATTTTTGAAAACTTAAAGTATAGGTTGACCCAAGTCAACAAAGTGAATTAAAAATTTCATCTTAAGCCCAAACTTAATTCATAGACTTACATTATCTCATGTTTGATGTCTAGATGCCTAAATATGAGAAAACATGAGTAGATAGCAAAACTTGAGACTTAGCATTTTCATAGTTTTCATGCTTATTTCAAATGAAAACATGTTAAGTTCATATTTAGAAGAAATGACATTTGTTTCACTTCAAACTTGATATACATGATTTAAATGTCTATATCTTTGTATTTTGAAAGTTTGAATGAAATATAAAAATATCATGAAAAAGATAAACTACAACATTGGTATCAGACTTGAGTGCATATATGATTTAGGCTTGAATTGTATCTATCACTCCTTGATATCATGTATGATTTAAGTTGGTATCATGTTAAATACTTGTTTTCCATCCCTTGAGTTGAGATTTTCATGTTGCATGAAAAATACTCCTTAAGAGTCTCAACTTCATAAAAAAAAAAGAAATCTTTTTGTATCTCATCCCTTATCACTTGATTGAACTTTCTTGCCCATTTTGATTGATGTCAAAAGGGGGAGAAGAGTATAAGAAAAAGGGGGAGAAATGTATAGTCAAAATGGGGAGAAAAGTATAAGAAAATACATTAAAGCATATAAGGAAAATATAATCATTCTAGGTAAAGGGGAGGAAACTATAGGAAATCCATGCATATAGATAGGGGGAGTTCTATTCCATAAATATGCATGTTGATAGAGGGAGAAATCCCTTAGTTGATATCCTTGTGTTTTTAATGATATATTCCATAAAGGGGGAGATTGTTGGCTTTAGGATTTCAACCTTAGCCTTAATCTCGGTTTTGATGGTTTTGATGATAACAAACATGAGACTAATGATTTCATTGAGAATATGTTTAAGGTTCCATATCAATTAGCGTTCGATGTCCTCGATCGAAAAAATCAGAAAAATTGGAAATCAGAAGGACATTGATCGTCGCGCTCGAGTTCGTCGCGGAAGTTTATCGAAGATCGACGAGTGTACCAAAGTCGCTTGGAAGAGTCCAAAGATCAAGTCAAAGCTCTCCAAGATAATGCTCGTTGAAAGCTGGAACCCGGAAACCAAGCGCAGAAGAAATAGGCTGAAAATGCAATTTCAGCCTATGTTCGGTCAACCAGAGCCCAAAATGGGCAGTATGGTTGGCGGTCGACCGACCTGAGGATAGCTAAAGAAGCAAAATGCATCGGTCGACCGATGGGTCGACCGGAAGTCAGGGATCAACAAATTTGCGTCAAGCGGTCGACCCATCGATCGACCGCTCACAGGGAGAGGAGAAGCGATCGAAAGACCGGTCGACCGACCATTCGACCGGTGGCCTGTAACGAATAGTTTTCTATCCGTTGAACAACCATTTCTTCAGTAGGGTATAAATATACCCTCATATGATTCTTTTAATTACTTTTCTTCACTCCTACAAATTTTTATTGAGCATTTAAAAGGAGATTAAAGCCTTCAAAGAGATTGTTTGGAACACGCGCTGATTTCTGTCGAGTTCTTCTACAAGCGCACAAGCTCTGCTTCCCTCAACTCTGCTGCAACAAATTTATCAATCAAGTTGAAGGATTGAAGGATTGCAAAAGAGCTTCTTCTATTGGTTTCATTCTTAGCTCTTTTAATTGTAATTTTAATTGTTAATTGTATCTGTTTTCTTTGATTTGGGTTTGTGAAGACCTAGCTATTAGGTCTTGTCGTGTGAAGTGGTATCCTTGGTGTAGAAGGAGTAAAGCCACTTGTGTAAACTTAGAGCTTACTAGGATTAGTTCTAGTTGTCCCTTAGTTTGAGGTGGGAAAGTGCTCTCGGTAGGAAGGCGGGATACTTCCGTGTGTGGAAGTGCCTTCGGTTGGAGAGCCGAGACTTTCCTGTGTCACTACTAGAAATTTGATCTTCAGCAACGGCTATCAGCAACGGCCGCTCAAGTCATTGCTATTTTCAACGACATTCTTACGGCCGCTCGAGCCGTTGCAGATATGTTGTATCTGCAACGACTTTCTAACGGACATACGAGCCGTTGCTGATGATGTTAATTATCAGCAACGGCTTTCTAACGGACAAGTGAGCCGTTGCTGATGATAACTTATTAGCAACGGCTTTCTAACGGGTGAGTGAGCCATTGCTGATAAGTTTATATAGGTCGCAGATCGCGCCCGCCCCTTCTTCCTCCCGCTGTTGCCGCCGCCGCCTCCTCCTCCCGCCTCTCGCCGCCGTTGCCGACGTCGACGACGCCTCTTCCTCCTCCTGCTACTGTCGACACTGTCAGGTATACATCGCCGGCCGGCCGTCTCTTCCCGTTGCGGCCGGCGGGAAATCTGACTGAAACCCTAAAAATGCATTTGAATAGTTTTTATACTATCGTGGATAATTATCAATATAAATATAATTGTTTTGATGTATATTTTGGTGTATTTGTGATGTGTGAATGAATGTGTGTATGAGTGTATGGGTGTGTGAGTTATGTATCAGATAATGTATCAATGTATCAATGGAAATTTGAAATTTGAAATTTGTTCGTTACCAGTTCACATCATCAGCAACGGCTTTCCCACGGCCGTCCGTGGGAAAGCTGTTGCTAAAAGTGTATCGAAAGCCGTTGCTGATGACCTACAGCAACGGCTTAGCGACGGGATTTTACTAACGGCGTTGCTACGGACTCAGCGGCCGTTGCTATTAATATTATCCGCAACGGCTCCATGTCCGTGGCAAAACCGTTGCTGATCCGTTGCTAAGTTATCAGCAACGCGAGTTTCTGCCACGGCTCCATTGCAATGGCTCCGGCCGTTGCTGATGATCTTCAGCAACGGCTCAGCAACGGAATCAGCCGTTGCTAATGCCCATTTCTCTACTAGTGTGCAAAGTCCTCGTTGTAAGGAAAACTCTAATTAATATAGTAAAACCTAGTTTGGAAATTCTAAGTGAGGTGCTTAGGTAGTGGAGTAGGCATTGGGGTCGAACCACTATAAAATCTCTGTGTTTGCATTGATTGATTGTTCGTTTTTAATTGATTAATTATTTATCACTTCCGCAATCAATCATCGAATTGCAAATTGCCTAACGATTTAAGAAAATGATTAAATTGGATATTAGGCGAATAATATAGTAAACACACTATTCACCCCCCCCCTCTAGTGTTGCCATTTCGCCCACAATAATTGAGATCAATGTCAAATTTCGTGATGTAATTTGGTATTATTTTGAATTTGGTCACAAATGAGAAAATGTCCAAAGTTCAGGATGTATTTTGGTATTTACCCTTAATTAAATTCTAATCAAGTAACATTTAGCAATATACTAACATGGCATCATACAACTAACATTAATTAAAGTGTAATTAATTAACATTTAACAATTAATAAAAGTTACGAATTAGAGATCTTGTTGGTCTAAGATTTTCAACATTGGTCTTAATCTCAGTTTTGATGATAACAAACATGGAACTAATGTTTGAGCAAAAAATATTTCCAGGTTCCATGTCGGTTTACGCGCGACGTCCTCGATCAAAAAAATTGGAAAAATCGAAGAAATCGGAGAAATTGTTAAGGATGCTCGTCATTGCTCAGATTTCATTGAGAAGATAGAATTTTGGTTTAGGGTGTCTAGTATACTTGTATAATTATCTTTTTGATGCATAAGAACCCCAAAATTCGAAACTTAAACTCTGAAAACTTGAAAACCAGCAAATGCACATAAATGCTTTCTGCGACTGATCTGCCACAATTATGCAACCGATCATCTGCAGCCATTCTGCGACGAATCTACTGCGGGGCGAAAGGCAACAACTTTTTTTCGAACCGTTGAGTACCTTTACCCGAACTTGATCACTTGGCTTCCTATAAAATGATGTCCCCTGCATTCCTTTGCCCATATTGATCACTTTTAACCTTCTTGAGCCATCTATTGATCATCCCTAAGCTTCACTGAGCCATCTTTGTGCAAAAACCTTAGCTTTGAACTTCTAGGTGTCCTGATATTCTTGGAAATTCTTTAAGTAGCTAAATTGACAGAGTTGTAGATATGTGAAAGACTCTAGACAATGGCTACAAGGGATGCACTCGACTTTTGAGGGCTACTACTAGTGTGAGATCACAAGGGTTTAAGCATTGGACAAAAATACAGCAAAGGCTTAACATAAATATTGATCAGCAAGGGCAAAACAAGTTTATTTACCATAGCGTGTCTCCACTCTTCTGAATAAAGGTCTTTTTGGTGTTGGCACTAATGATCATTATTTCGAGAGTGATCTACAATATTTTATTTGTAAGAACTTACATTTTAATTGAATCTAACGATTGCTTGTATTTCTAGTTTGGAACTTTCAACTAATACTGCACTGGACAATAATCTATTTATTCTATAAGTTATTCATTTGATGAATCATATATTCATCATTGTTAATAACAAGCTTGTCTAATTTTCTCATTTTGACTTCAGATTTTTAAAAAGAAAAAATAACCACAAATATTTTCTTATATGCAGAACTAGTCTATATACACTAAAATTTTTATCTTGCAAATACGGATGGAAATTTCAGAACATAGATTATGGATGTATAACAAGAATAATCATGGCCGTAGGGGCATTAGACAAGAGTTCATTGATGGGGCTGACACTTTTATAGAACATGCTCGTGGATTGAAAGAATATGAGAGGGTGGGAACCATTCGATGTCCATGTTGGAAATATCATAGAAAAGGGTGCTTGTCACCGGATGAGGTCCAATACCATTTATATCGATGGGGGTTCTAACCCAACTATTGGTATTAGACTGACCATGGGGAGGCTAAACTTGATGAGGACAACGAGGTTACACTTAGGAATAATAACAATCCCGAAAGTGCTGAATAACCACCAAATGCCGAACATTCCCTTTATAGATATAAGGATATGGTTTGGGATGTAGCTAGGGAAGAGCATGGGCCAACATTAAGGGATTATGAGAATGACACAGTCGATTTAAAGTCTAATGAAAAACTACCAAATGTTGAAGCTCGACAATTTTATGACTTGTTGTCCGAGTATAACAAACTATTATATGCGGGTTGTGAACATCACTCTCTATTGTTTGTGGCAGTTAGAACAATGAGTACTAGATCCGAGTATAACATCCCTCAAGAAGCCATTACTGAGATTTTGCACTTATGGTCTGATACTATTCCGTCTGCCCAAAACTTTCCAAAAACATATTATGATGCCAAAAAGCTAGTGTCAAGGCTTGGATTGTCTGTAGAAAAAATAGACTATTTCGTCAATGGTTGCATGCTATATATATTATAAAGATGATGCCAATGCGAGAGATTGCAAGTTTTGTCGCGCTCCTAGATATAAAAGACCTACTATTGGGAGGGTTCATGCTAAAAGAGTGTCAGTGAAGAGAATGCACTACTTGCCTCTGATTCCTAGGTTGTAGAGGCTTTACGCCTAAATGAGTACAACACCATATATGAGATGGCATTACGAGAATCGTAGACCTGAGGGTGTTATGTGCATGTGTCATCCACCAGATGGGAATGCTTGGAAAGAGTTCGATCACAGCTATCTGGATTTTGCACATGATCCGCAAAATATCAGACTGGGATTATGTGTCGATGGATTCAATCCATTTAGTCAATCAACATCTCCTTATTCTTGTTGGCATGTAATTGTTACCCCATATAATTTCCCCCCTCCGATGTGCATGACAATGCCATATATGTTCCTAACATGTATAATCCTAGAATTGTAAAATCCAAAGTGTATGATTGATGTGTCATTGAAGCAAACTTTCATCATGAAAGTTGCATTGATTTGGACGATTAATGATTTTTTTGCTTATGGGATGTTGTCGGGATGGAACACTTCAGGGGAATTGGCTTATCCTTGCTGTATGAATTATAGCAAGACATTTACCTTGAAGCATGGCCAGAAGAACAACTGGTTTGATTGTCACCGGCGATTTCTAGATCGTGACCATTCATATAGGTCCAACAAAAATAGTTTCTTCAAAAGACATACTGACTACGATCATCCACCTCCAACATTCAATGGGGCGTACGTTTGTGCATTGGTTTTGAACTTGCAGAAGGTAACTGATCAACCTACTAATATTAGAATTCCTAGGTACGGTATTCATCATAACTGGACTAAAAGGAGTATATTCTGGGACTTATCGTATTGGAAGCTCAATTTGACTCGGCACAACTTAGATGTTATGCACATGGAGAAGAATGTTTTTTATAATATTTTTAACACTGTGACAAGACAAAGGACAATGTCAAGGCCATGATGGATTTGGAAGAATATTGCAACCCAAGTGAGCTACATCTAGTCACAACACCGATTGGGCAGGTCGTGAAACCAAAGGCTAAGTACACATTCACAACATCTCTGATGGCCGAGGGATTTTCTCTTGTGCTCGTTTCTCTCTATGATTATTTTGATGATAAGAAACTCGATTTAACAAAGTTTTTGAAGCATGAAAGTCGCAGGCTATGATAAGGGTTGAAATAAATCTCATCGCACGCGACATCGTCTCGATACGACAAATCGTCATGGCAATCTCTAGAAGTTCGATGAGTGCACCGAAGACGCTTTGGGAGAGTTTAGAGTATATGTAAAATGCTTGGGAAGCTCTCTGAGATGATGCACTTCGAAAACCAAATCTCAGAAACGAACGTCGCGAGAAATCAGCCTAAAATACAAGGCTTTTTGGGTGTTGGTCGATGGGGCGATCGATAATCCGGTCGATCGGCCCATCAGCCGACCATCGATTGGTAGAGTCCCAAAATAGACAGTGGATTCCGGTCGATGGTCGATCGCTCGATCGGTCGATCGGCCTTCGGCCGAGCCATTGACCGGGTGTCGCCAACGAGCAAAAAAATGCATGTTGACGAGTTGGTGTGTTTCGGGGCCTATAAATACCCACCCCCAAACTCTCTCCTATGATGTTGTTGATGCCCAAAAACCTCAAAGAGTTAATCCTTGCATCTCCAAAGCTTTCTCTTGCTCAAATCCATAAACCCTAGCTCTTGATCCCTCTCCTGAATTAGTGTATCTTCATAGGATGGCTCTTCAAGGTTGCTATGCTCAAGAAGAGGAGTTGTTCTTGTTGTGATAACTCCTCTTTACTCTCTTCTTGTGTTAGAATTGTTTTCAGTTTGTTTTGAATTGATTTACTCAAGTGTTTAAGAAGACCTAGTGTGTGGTCTTGTGATTTAGTGGTTTCCTTGGTATAGAATGTATAAAGCCACTTGTACGTGCAAACTAGGTTAGGAGTAGTTCTTAGGAATTGAGGTGGGAAAGCTTACTCGGTGTGTAGGTGGATACTCCTCGATTGTAAGCTACTCATAATTTAGTGGATTTGTGAGTTAAATTCTAAGCACGGTGCTTAGGTAGTAGAGCAGGCAGTGTTGTAGAACCACTATAAATCTTTATGTTAGCATTGTTTGTTGTGGTTGCATTTAAATTATTATATCCATTGTTTCATCTCAATGTTTTAAATTGATAAATTACCTAAGTAATTTAAGAAACGACTAAAATCGAATTTAGGCTAATTGATTAGGTAACATACTATTCACCCCCCCTCTAGTTTGACCATTTCGCCAATATTTGGTATCATAGCAGATTGTAGATTGAGATTTCATCATCTTCTCTACATCTAGTCTCGATCCAAAAAATGGCACTAGAGTTGGTAGCGTCTATACCACCTAGGTTCGACAAGTCAAACTTTGTGTTGGCCAAAGGTTTTCAACCTTGGTCTTAATCTCAGTTTTGATGCTGACAAACACGGAACTAATATTTTCATTAAGAAATACTTCCAGGTTCCATATTGGTTAGTGCACGACGTCCACGATCGAAAATATCAGAGAAATTAGAAAATCGGAAGGACGTTGGTTGACGTGCTCGAATTCGTCGGGAAGATAGAATCTAGGTTTAGGGTGTATAGAGATAAATTGTAAAATCCTCATTATGATGCAAAGATGCTTAAAGAACCAAACCCATAATCTGAAACTCGAACCAAACAAAGAAATCGGCTGAAACTCAATGTAGAGTACATGTACAATATGTAGAGTACCAGTACTCTACGGTTCGTGGATTGGCCAGTCAACCGTAAGGAGCCCAGAAAGCACAGAGGGCTCCGGTCGATGGGCCGGTCACTCAGTCGATCGATAGCCTTCGATCAGTCCAGCGACTGAACGTCGCCAACGGGCAAAAATCAGCCCGTTGGATGAGCTATTTTGGCTCTCTCCTCTTGTGGCTTATAAATGTGAGCCCTTGAGTTCCTTCCTTGTTGATCTTGACCTTCATTGAGCCATCCTTGATCACTTCTAAAGATTTCATTGAGTCATCTTTGCAAGAACCCTAGTTTTTTATCTCAACTCCTTGATCTTGCCTTCAAGCTTTGATTGATTCAACATTGAGGCATCAAGAGGAACTAGGACTAGTGTTTGGAGCTAAGTATTTGTTGTACTATTTATTTTCTCCATTGTTTGTGTATTTTCTTGTTATTTACATCATTTTTCTTAAGTGTGTAAACCTAGTGTGCTAGGTTGATTGGGTTGGTGGTTGCCTTGATGTTAAGGCTTAAATCCACCGGTGTAAACGTAGTTTACTAGGATTAGTTGAGTTATCCTTAGGTTGAGGTGGGAGAGTGCTCTCGGTAGGAAGGCGGGATACTTCCGGGTGTGGAAGTACCTTCGGTTTGAGAGCAGAGACTTTTCGGTTTAAATTCCTCATTGTAAGAAAACTAATTAATCTAGTTAAACTAGTTTGAAAATCCAAAGCAAGGTGCTTAGGTAGTGGAGGCATTGGGGACGAACCACTATAAATTATTGTGTTAGCATTGTTGTTCTTGTTTGTGTTAATTGCTTTATTATTAATCGCTTCTGAAGATTTAGTCGTTAACTTGATAACTTTCCCAAGTTGCTCAAGAAACATTTAGAATCGAATTTAGGCTAATTGATTTGTTAACACACTATTCACCCCCACTCTAGTGTAGGCCATTTCACCTACACTTTGGTCTTTGGAAAGGGAGAACGTACACATTCTTAAAGACACATCATGAGTAGGTAGAATTGCATGTTATTTACATCGTAATTTCTTGAGTGTGTAAACCTAGTGTGCTAGGTTGATTGAGATGGTGGTTGCCTTGGTGTTAAGGCTTAAATCCACCGGTGTAAACGTAATTTATTAGGATTAGTTGAGTTGTCCTTAGATTGAGGTGGGAGAGTGCTCTCGGTAGGAAGGCGGGATACTTCTGAGTGTAGAAGTATCTTCGGTTTGAGAGCAGAGACTTTTCGGTGTAAATTTTCTCATTGTAAGGAAACTAATTAATCCACTACTAGAAATTGAGTCTATCAGCAACAGCTATCAGCAACGGCCACTCAAGTCGTTGCTATTTGCAACGGCATTCTTACGGCCGCCCGAGCCGTTGCAGATATGTTGTATCTGCAACAACTTTTTAACGGACACGCGAGCCGTTGCTGAAGATTTTAATTATCAGCAACGGCTTTCTAACGGACAAGTGAGCCGTTGCTGATGATAACTTATTAGCAACGGCTTTCTAATGGGCGAGTGAGTCGTTGCTGATAAGTTTATATAGGGCACGTGATCGCGCCCGACCCTTCTTCCTCCAGCTGCTGCCGCTGCCGCCTCCTCCTCCCGCCTCTCACCGCCGCTGCCGACGCCGACGACGCCTCTTCCTCCTCCCGTTGCTGCCGACACTGTCAGGTATACATCGTCGGCCGGCCGTCTCTTCCCGTTGCGGCCGATGGGAAATCCGACCGAAACCCTAAAAATAGGGTTTCGGCCGGCGGTGGTCGGCCGATGGCCGCCGCCGGACCTTGTACAGTGGCCGAAAAGTGTGTCCGGCCACTGTACGCCGGCGCCGGAGTCCACCTGACTCCGGCGCCGGAATTTGTAGATTAATATATATTTTTTAATTGTTTTTTAATTGTTAATTAATTATTTAATTAATTATTTAGATTAATTGTTTAATTTGTTAGATTAATTATTAGGGTTTAGATTAATTTCGGAATTGTCCACTTCGGACGCGCGCCGGAATCGTCCACTTCGGACTCTTGCCGAAATCGTCGAATTTGGACTCGTGTCGGAATTGTCCAATATGGACTCGAACTATCTCGAAACATTTAGAAAATAATCATCCATCCGACGAGTTGATATGTTTCACGTACGCATCGGCGAGTCGGATATGATTTAGCAAAACCTTAGATCCGTTCGGGGATTGTATGTTCGTGTAAAAGAAGTAGATGATCTTTTATACGACGTACAATTCTTGAATTGTCCCTGATTGGACAATTTCGGAATATAGTTATTTGTACTGCACTTACGTTTTTATTTTAACTGTTAACTAATTATTCTAAATTTCGGCAACATCTCTCTTGTTCTCCGATACGCGCCCAGATGATATGCGTATTCGGAGAACTGTAGGGAGATGCTGCCCAAATTTAGAATGAAGTTAACGGTTAAAATAAGTACTTAGTGCAATATAAATAACATAAATCCCGAATGGAATAGGACAATCTCACCTAAAGACATTAACCAAAGAAATTGTCATTGATTGACAGAATCATGTCGGCTGATCGAAGTTGGATGTACCGACGTCTTAATCATGGAGCTTTAACGAATGAGTTTCGATTAGGCGTAACGTACTTCCTAAATATATTTCGCCTATTCGAATTGGAATTTCGTTAGCATCGGTGATCAAATCGGATGTCCGTGCCGCATTTGTTCGAATGGACGATTTTTGGATCGGGAGACTGTCACTCTGCATCTATATAGCAAAGGATTTGCACCAAAATATTTTCTATGGACTTGTCACGGGGAGTCACGCGAAGTCGGGACGTCGAGCAATCCTGTCGTTCAGACATATGGTGAATCTTCCTCTGCTGGTGCTTCTTCATCCAGTCAATGTAATCCCTATAGAACTATGATACTTGATAGTCTTGGGGGTCAATTCCACCAGAATGATAATGTTGATCGGCCAATTCTTCATACATCAGTCCCACCAGATACTACAGCGGTTGATATCACACAAGTACAAACTACGGTAGAGATTGAATTACCGAATAAAGAAGCTGCAGAATTTTACAAGATGTTAAAAGTTGCCGATGAACCTTTGTATGAGAATTGTCCTAAAAACACTAGGTTTTCAGCAATGACACAGCTCTTAAACATCAAGGCCGATTGTAATATCAGCGGAGTTACGTATGATCGGATTGCTGGATTCATTAATGGAATGCTGCCTACTGATAACAAGTTTGAGTCAGCTTTTTATAAGACTAAAAAGCAAATGAGAAAATTGGGGCTTGGGTACGAAAAAATACACGCGTGCCAAAATAACTGCATTTTATATTATAAAGAAAATGTGCAGTTGGATAAATGCCCTGTATGTCAACATCCTCGTTACAAGGAGAAGAAATCGGTCCGACAGAAAAATATCCCGTTTAAGATGCTTCGGTATTTTCCACTAACACCGAGACTTCAAAGATTATTCATGTCGGAAAAGACAGCCCCCTACATGAGTTGGCATGCAAGAAGTCGTGATGATACAGTAATGACTCATCCATCTGACAGTGAAGCATGGAAACATTTGGATACATGTTATCCTTCATTTGCTAGGGATACTAGAAATATCAGATTGGGATTGTGCACAGATGGTTTTAATCTGTTTGGACATTCTGCAACTCCTTATTCAGTTTGGCCAGTGCTGCTGACAGTTTATAATTTGCCACCGTCAATGTGCATGAAAGATGAATTTATTTATCTTTCGATGATTATTCCGTGTCCTAAGGGTCCGCGAAAAGAAATTGACATATTTCTCAGACCTTTGATAGATGAATTGAAAACATTGTGGACTGAGGGAGCTGTCACTTATAATTGTCATCGGAAGCAAAACTTCAATTTAAAGGCCGCGGTCTTGTGGACAATCAATGATTTCCCGGCGTACTGCATGTTGTCTGGTTGGAGCACTCACGGCCGACTCTCTTGTTCGTATTGTATGGAACACTCTAAATCAATCAGTCTTCAGAACGGACGAAAAATCTCATTCTTTGATTGTCATCGTCGATTCCTACCGGTTAATCATCAGTATCGAAGGAATCGTAATAAATTTACTAAGGGCAGAGTCGAAAGAGATGGGCCACCACCGATGTTGTTCGGTGAACAAATGTTAGCACGTGTTTCAGCACTTCCAGATATAGTATTTGGTCGCAATGAAAGAGTGTCAGGTTTTGGCCAAACACATAACTGGGTGAAAAAAAGTATCTTTTGGGAATTGCCCTATTGGAGTTCATTATTGATTCGACATAATTTAGATGTCATGCACATTGAAAAAAATGTGTTTGATAATATTTTCAACACTTTGATGGATATTTCCGGAAAAACTAAAGATAATGTCAAAGCCCGACATGATATGAAAATACTTTGTAAAAGACCAGAGTTGGAGTTACAAGAGGTCAACGGACGATATCTGAAACTGAAGGCCCCATATGTGTTAAATAAACAACAGATCAAAGATGTTTGTCAATGGGTAAAAGAACTCAGATTACCCGATGGATATGCTTCAAACTTATCTCGATGTGTGAACATCGATGATTGCAAAATATCAGAGATGAAGAGCCATGATTGTCATGTGAAGAATTGGAGAGATTACGGAATCGTGATTTCCCTACTTGGATTCAGACTTACAGCAAAGATCACATAGCTGAAATAGATGATAGAATATTTGAGTTTGTTAGTGGACCGTCGCGACTTGTGTCGTGCTATAGCGGATATTTTGTTAATGGGTATAAATTTCACACGGTTGAATATTCATTTACAAAGAAGACGATGAATGCTGGGGTCTATGTGAAAGGGACAACCTATGTTTAATGTGATATGGATTTTTATGGACTGGTGGAAGAAGTGATAGAGTTGCACTACTTCGGCTTGAAATCAGTTATTCTATTTAGGTGTCATTGGTTCAATACAACAGAAAGGGGCATGAAAGTTCATCCAAAATACAAACTTGTTGAGGCTAATTACAAATCTAAATTGGTAGCAAATGAGTCTTTTATATTGGCATCACAAGCCGAACAAGTATATTACGCGAAGTATCCGACTCGAAATAAAGATAGAGCAGATTGGCGTGTAGTCTGTAAGACAAAAGGTAAAGGAAAAATTGATCCGATAGTAGGAGAAAATGAGCTGATACCTGATATGACACATGGTTTCTATCAAGAAGATGATCCTCCTGCTGTAGATCGTATTATTCCAATACTCGAGGATGCAGACACAACGTCAATTCAATTAGAAGTTGAATATGCTGATGATGACGATCATGAAATTGAGGAAGCTGGAGATGAAGAAGATGAAGAAGAGGAAGAAGAGGAAGAATTCGAAGACTATTATTCAGATGATGAGGAATAATTGTAAAGTATATATTTTATTAAATAATATCTCTACTATTTATACAATAATCTGATTATATGTCTGTTCGACAGATATGTTTGGTCGTGGTTATCGACGCAGGAGAGCTTCGGAGTCTCCGATCGGTGAGACTCCAGCACTTACTCATGCTGCTGATCCTCCTGTTGCTGATCCTCATGCCGATGATACTGCCGAGGCTAGTACATCCAGACGCAGGCGGCCACGCGGGCCGAACAGGTGGCAGCCTTCACCAGCCACAGAGTCACGTAGATTGATTAGTGTGATTGGGGAGCGGTAATATATCATGAATTATGAATCATTACAAATTCATTATATCATAATATAATATTAAAATTTATTTTTGTTGTGCAGGTTCGAGCAAGAAGAAGTGTCGAGGAGCATTTCTTCTACTATTCGATGATACATGCATGGGGCATGGCCTACGTGGTCTCACGTGCCTAGCGAGCACGTCGACATGTTATGGCGCGAGTTTGAGGCACGTATTATTATTTTTTTTACATGCATGATGATTAATATTGGTACTGATATTATTATTTTGCAGGCTCGCTATACATGGGCCGAGGACCAAAGGCCCTTCATTTACGCTGCCTGGGAGGCTATTTCCCGGGCAAGGTACAACGGGAAGCTGGGGCAGGCTCGGTCCCAGGCGATGGCCCGAGCTGGGACCACTAACATCGCGGAGACTCAGGGATACGGCCCCGATTGGATTACTCTGGATATATGGGAGCAGCTCGTGGGAATATGGTCGACGAATCGATGGCAGGAGGTTTCTTGGAATGCGGCTAGAAATCGCATGTCGGGGGGAGCAGCGCGTCACACCGGCGGCTATGTTGCATTTGCAGTGCACGCAAATCGTATGGTAAGTATATCTTTTAATTATATATTTTATTTGTTACTATGTGTACTAATTAATGTATTTGTTTTGTAAATATAGACGACGGTGTCGGATGACGGGACTGTCCAACGGCCCACCCCGATGGCGGTGTTTGAGCGGACTCACTGTCGAGCAAATGGGACGGGAGAGTACATCGACAACCGCGCTGCAAACATTATGGTAACTATATATTTGTTTTAATTATTCATTATATATTTATAATTTAAGTTTTATGATCAATATTAAACAAAAAATCAAACTCGAGTAGGAGACCTACAGCCAGACGGTGGTGCAGTGCGGGGGTACCCCCGAGGACATTGACACAGCAACGTGGGTCGAGGCCGCAGGTGGCTGGGACCATGGCCGCGTATATGGCTTCGCAGATAGTGGTCATGCGCGAGCCGTACTAGGGCCACTTGGGGCACCGACCCCTCCGGTCGCTGGTGAGCGGCCGTCCACCTCTAGATCCAGTTATGATCATAGTAGCAGAATAAGGACTCTAGAGGACACGGTCGCGCATCAGACTGAGATAATGGAGCGCCAGAGTCAGATGATGGCGGATATACAAGCTATGCTACGCAACATGTCAGGTCATCCCGAAGCAAGCATCTCTTCGGCATCATCTAATCCATCGTCCTCGAGTCAGTCCACGCCGGTGTACACTCAAGCACTCCAGACCCCGCCATATGATCCAGGCCATTCTCCATCGTCATCGTAAGATTTTTTTTATATTGACTTTGTTACTGAGATATTGGACTTGTTTAATTTATTTTGTTTGGATATTGATACTTCAATTTTGCATTTGAATAGTTTTTATACTATCGTGGATAATTATCAATATAAATATAATTGTTTTGATGTATATCTTGGTGTATTTGTGATGTGTGAATGAATGTGTGTATGAGTGTATGGGTGTGTGAGTTATGTATCAGATAATGTATCAATGTATCAATGGAAATTTTAAATTTTAAATTTTTACGTTACCAGGTTCACATCATCAGCAATGGCTTTCCCACGGCCGTCTGTGGGAAAGCCGTTGCTAAAAGTGTATCGAAAGCCGTTGCTGATGACCTACAGCAATGGCTTAGCGACGGGATTTTACTAACGGCGTTGCTACGGACTCAGCGGCCGTTGCTATTAATGTTATCAGCAACGGCTCCGGGTCCGTGGCAAAACCGTTGCTGATAATATTGTTAGCAACGGCCCGAGCGGTCGTTGCGGATCCGTTGCTAAGTTATCAAAAACGCAATTTTTTGCCACGGCTCCATTGCAATGGCTCGGCCGTTGCTGATGCTCTTGAGCAATGGCTCAGCAACGGCATCAGCCATTGCTGATGCCCATTTTTCTAGTAGTGATCTAGTTAAACTAGTTTGGAAATCCTAAGCAGGGTGCTTAGGTAGTGGAGTAGGCATTGGGGCCAAACCACTATAAATCATTGTGTTAGCATTGTTATTCTCGTTTGTGTTAATTGCTTTATTATTAATCGCTTTTAAAGATTTAGTCGTTTACTTGATAACTTTCCTAAGTTGCTCAAGAAACATTTAGAATCAAATTTAGGCTAATTGATTAGTTAACACACTCACTACTGGAATAATGGGCATCATCAACGGCTGGCGCCGTTGTTGAAAACCATCAGCAACGGCGTGCAACAGCGCCAGCCGTTGCAACGGAACCGTGGCAGAAAATTGCATCGCTGATAACTTAGCAACTGATCAGCAACGGCCGCTCGGGCCATTGCTAAAAATATTATCAGCAACGATTTTGCCACGGACATGGAGCCATTGCTGATATCATTAATAGCAACGGCTAGTGAGTCCGTAGCAATGCTGTTAGTAAAAGACCGTTGCTAAACCGTTGCTGTAGGTCATCAACAACGACTTTCGATACACTTTTAGCAACGGCTTTCCCACGGATGGCCGTGGGAAAGCCGTTGCTGATGATGTAAATCTGAAAATGAAAAAAAATTAAAATTCTAAATTTCCATTGATACATTGATACATTATTTGATACATAACTCACACACTCATACACCCATACACACATTCATTCACACATCACAAATACATTAAGATATACATCAAAACAATTATACTTATATTTATAATTATCCACAATAGTATAAAAACTATTCAAATACAAAATTGAAGTATCAATATCCAAACAAAATAAATTAAACAAGTATAGTATCTAAGTAACAAAGTCAATATAAAAAATCTCACGATGACGATGGAGGATGGTCTGGATTATATGGCGGGGTCTGGAGTGCTTGAGTGTACACCGGCATGGACTGACTCGAGGATGATGGATCAGATGATGCCGAAGAGATGCCTGCTCTGGGATGACTTGACATGTTGCGTAGCATAGCATGCATCTCCGCCATCATCTCAATCTGACGCGCGACTGTCTCCTCTAGTGTCCTTATCCTGCTACTATGATCATAATTAGATCTGGAGGTGGACGGCCGCTCACCAGCGACCGGAGGGGTCGGTGGCCCTAGCACGGCTCGCGCATGACCACTATCTGCAAAGCCATATACGCGACCATGGTCCCAGCCACCTGTGGCCTCGACCCACGCTGATGCGTCAAAGTCCTCGGGGGTGCCCCCACGCTGCACCACCGTCTGGTTGTAGGTCTCCTACTCGAGATTGATTTTTTGTTTAATATTTATCATAAAACTTAAATTATAAATATATAATGAATAATTTAAACAAATATATAGTTACCAAAATGTATGCAGCGTGGTTGTCGATGTACTCGCGCCATGACATGTCAACATGCTCACTAGGCACGTGAGACCACGTAGGCCATGCCTCGTGCATGTATCGTCGAATGGTAGAAGAAATGCTCCTCGACACTTCTTCTTGCTCGAACCTGCACAACAAAAATAAAATTTAATATAATATTATGATATTAATGAATTTATAATGATTCATAATTCATGATATATTACCGCTCCCCAATCACGCTAATAAATCTACGTGACTCTGTGGCTGGTGGATGCTGCCACCTGTTCGGCCCGCGTGGTCGCCTGCGTCTGGATGTACTAGCCTCAACAGTATCATCGGTAAGTGCTGGAGTCTCACCGATCGGAGACTCCAAAGCTCTCCTGCGACGATAACCACGACCAGACATATTTGTCGAATAGACATATAATCAAATTATTGTATAAATAGTAGAGATATATTTAATAAAATATATATTTTACAATTATTCCTCATCATTTGAGTAATAGTCTTCGAATTCTTGCTCTTCTTCCTCTTCTTCATCTCCAGCTTCCTCAATTTCATGATCGTCATCATCAGCATATTCAACTTCTAATTGAATTGACGTTGTGTCTGCATCCCCGAGTATTGGAATAATACGATCTACAGCAGGAGGATCATCTTCTTGATAGAAACCATTTGTCATATCAGGTATCAGCTCATTTTCTCCTGCTATCGGATCAATTTTTCCTCTACCTTTAGTCTTACAAACTACACGCCAATCTGCTCTATCTTTATTTTGAGCCGAATACTTCGCGTAATATACTTGTTCAGCTTGTGATGCCAATATAAAAGGCTCATTTGCTGCCAATTTAGATTTATAATTAACCTCAACAAATTTGTATTTTGGATGAACTTTCATGCCCCTTTTTGTTGTATCGAACCAATGACATCTAAATAGGATAACTGATTTCACGCCGAAGTAGTGCAACTCTATCACTTCTTCCACTAGTTCATAAAAATCCATATCACATTCAACATAGATTGTTCCTTTCACGCAGACCCTGGCATTCATCGTCTTCTTTGTAAAAGCATATTCCACCGTGTGAAATTTGTACCCATTAACAAAATATCCGCTATAGCACGACACTAGTCGCGATGGTCCACTAACAAACTCAAATATTCTTTCATCTATTTCAGCTCTGTGATCTTTGCTGTAAGTCTGAATACAAGAGAGGGAAATCACGATTCCGTAATCTCTCCAATTCTTCATCGTTGTGAATAGTGTATTTTTGCACCATCTAAATGTCAAATATTTCAATGAATTGTTCAATCTCTGGACAATTGAGTAATACATACAAGTGTGCCAAATGATACTCTTCCTCGCTTAAGTGTCGAGATGGACGAGAACCAAAAGCATGACTAGAGTGACAAAATATATTTAAACGTCCATCTGAATGTCGAACACCCCCATCGTCGTTACATGGAAGACGATCAAATCTTGTCTGTATTGTCGATTTAAAGTAAAATGAGCAGAATGTTGAAATTTCTTGGATGATATACGATTCAGATATTGATCATTCAACAACTGCGGTGTTCTTTACTTCTTTCTTCAGATGATTCATGTATCTTTCAAATAAGTACATCCACCGATATTGAACGGGGCCACCAACTCGTGCCTCGTATGCCAAGTGTATCGGTAGATGCTCCATCGAGTCAAAAAATGCAGGAGGGAAAAACTGCTCCAGCTTGCATATGATTTTAACAATATTATTTTCAAGTGTTGACATATCTTCGACTCGAAGGACATTTGCACAGATGTTTCTAAAAAACATACTTAATGCAGTCAATGGACCCCAAATATTATCAGGTAGAAGATCTCAAAATGCGTTTGGAAGCAATCTCTGCATGAATACATGATAATCATGGCTCTTCATCCCTGATATTTTGCAATCATCGACGTTCACACATCGAGATAAGTTAGAGGCATATCCATCGGGTAATCTGAGTTCTTTTACCCATTGAGAAACATCTTTAATCTGTTGTTTATTTAACACATACGGGGCCTTCGGTTTCATATATCGTCCGTTGACCTCTTGTAACTCCAACTCTGGTCTTTTACAAAGTATTTTCATATCATGTCGGGCTTTGACATTATCTTTAGTTTTTCCGAAAATATCCATCAAAGTTTTGAAAATATTATCAAACCCATTTTTGTCAATGTGCATGACATCTAAATTATGTTGAATCAGTAATGAACTCCAATAGGGCAATTCCCAAAAGATACTTTTTTCACTCAGTTATGTGTTTGACCAAAGTCTGACACTCTTTCTTTGCGACCAAATACTATCTCTGGAAGTGTTGAAACTCGTGCTAACATTTGTTTACCAGACAACATCGGTGGTGGCCCATCTCTTTCGACTCTGCCCTTAGTAAATTTATTACGATTCCTTCGATACTGATGGTTAGCCTGTAGGAATCGACGATGACAATCAAAGAATGAGATTTTTTGTCCGTTCTGAAGACTGATTGATTTAGAGTGTTCCATACAATACAGACAAGAGAGTCGGCCGTGAGTGCTCCAACCAGACAACATGCCGTACGCCCGGAAATAATTAATTGTCCACAAGACCGCGGCCTTTAAATTAAACTTTTGCTTCCGATGACAATCATAAGTGACAGCTCCCTCAGTCCACAATGTTTTCAATTCATCTATCAAGGGTTTGAGAAACACGTCAATTTCTTTTCGCGGACCCTTAGGACCTGGAATAATCATCGAAAGATTAATAAATTCATCTTTCATACACATTGACTATGGCAAATTATAAACTGTTAGCAGCACTGGCCAAACAGAATAAGGAGTTGCAGAATGTCCAAACGTCAATTTCCATGCTTCACTGTCGGTTGGATGAGTCATTACTGTATCATCACGACTTCTTGCATGCCAACTCATGTAGGGGGGCATCTTTTCCGACATGAATAATCTTTGAAGCCTCGATGTTAGTGGAAAATACCGAAGCACCTTAAACGAGATATTTTTTTGTCGAATCGATTTCTTCACCTTGTAACGAGGATATTGACATACAGGGCATTTATCCAACTGCACATTTTCTTTATTATATAAAATGTAATTATTTTGTCACGCATGTATTTTTTCGTACCCAAGCCCCAATTTTCTCATCAGCCTTTATATTTATAAAAAGTTGGCTCAAACTTGTTATCAGTAGGCAACATTCCATTAATCAATCCTACAATCCGATCATACGCAACCCCGCTGATATTATAATCGACCATGATGTTTAGGAGCTTTGACATTGCTGAAAACCTAATGTATTTAGGACAATTCTCATACAACGGTTCATCAACAGCTTTCAACATCTCGTAAATTCTGCAGCTTGTTTATTCGACAATTCAATCTCTACAGCAGTTTGTACTTTTGTGATATCAACCACTGTAGTATCTAGTGGGACTGATGTTTGAGTAACTGGCCGATCAACATTATCATTCAGGTAGAATTGACCCCCAAGACTATCAAGTATCATAGTTCTATAGGGATTAGATTGACTGGATGAATAAGCGCCAGCAGAGGAAGATTCACCATATGTCTGAACGATAGGATTGCTCGACGTCCCGACTTCAAGTGACTCCCCGTGACAAGTCCATAGAAAATATCTTGGTGCAAATCCTTTGCTATATAGATGCAGAGTGACAGTCTCCCGATCCAAAAATCGTCCATTCAAACAAATGCGGCACGGACATTGGATTTTATCACCGATGCTAACGAATTTTCAATTCGAATAGGTGAAATTTAGGAAGTACGTTACGCCTAATCGAAACTCATTCGTTAAAGCTCCATGATCAAGACGTTGGTACATCCAACTTCGATCAGCCGACATGATTCTATCAATCAATGACAATTTATTTGGTTAATGCCTTTAGGTGAGATTGTCCTACTCCATTCGGGATTTATGTTATTCATATTGCACTAAGTACTTCTTTTAACCGCTAACTTCATTCTAAATTTTGGCAGAATCTCCCTACAGTTCTCCGAATACGCATATCATCTGGTCGCGTATCGAAGAACAAGAGAGATGCTGCCGAAATTTAGAATAAGTTAACGGTTAAAAGAAAAACGTAAGTGCAGTACAAATAACTATATTCCCAAATTATCCAATCAGGGATAATTCAAGGATTGTACGTCGTATAAAAAATCATCTACTTCTTTTACACGAATATACAGCCCCCTAACGGATCTAAGGTTTTGCTAAATCATATCCGACTTGTCGATGTGTACGTGAAACATATCAACTCATCGGATGGATGATTATTTTCTAAATATTTTGAGTCAGTTCAAGTCCATATTAGACAACTCCGACACAACTCCAAATTAGACGATTCCGGCGGGAGTCCGAAATGAACGATTCCGGCACGCGTCCGATGTGGACATTTCCGATGCGAGTCCACTGAGGACAACTTCGGACTAATTAATAATATTTTAACTAATTTAAGTAATTAACCTACCATTATTAAATATTAATCTAACTAAATTAAACTAAAAATTAGTATAAACTCTAAAAATTAATCTAAATCCTGAAAATTAATCTAACGAATTAAACAATTAATCTAAAAATTAAACAATTAAATAATTAACAATTAAATAATTAAATAAAAAAATTTAAAAATATCATTTCCGACGCCGGAGTCCAGTGTCCGCTAGTTCAAAAGATTGTCTCATGAATACTAATGATGAGGTACACTCTTCCTCTTCTAGTCATGATAACAAAAAGGGTAGTACTAATTCATCTAGTTCTTATGACATGTTTTATGATGAATTAATGGATGAATATAAAATCATGTATGCCTTGATTGTTAAAAAGGATAAAGAAAAAAAAAAACTAAAAAAAAAAAAACTTGACTCTTAATTAGCTCTCATTTACATGATGCTAAATCAGAAAATGAGAAACTAAAAATTAGTGTCTCTAATCCATGCCATGATGTATTAAGTATTGACTCTAAGGATTTGAAAAATAAAAATGACATGTTAAAGAATGAAAATAGCATGTTGAAAACTCGATTGCATGCTATTCAAAAATCCATGAATAACTTGAGAAATGAGGTTATTTTTCTAAATAAGAAAGTTAATAATCTATCTAGTAATCATTCTCCAAGAATTCTAGAAATGTTTCATCTAAGAATGCTCATGCTCATCATGTTTCTCATGTCAAGCATTCCAACACTACACCTCATGTTCGTAAGAATGATGAAAAGAAAAGATTTAATGGACATTGTTTTTGTTGTGGCATTTTTGGAGTTATGACACTAGTTAAATTTGAGTTGGTTTTGCCCGCTCATGATATGACTTGAAAAATAATTTTTGATTTTTGATTTCCGATCTCTTCGGAGACCTATGTAGCCTATAACGGGCTCATGCGACCTTGCAGTTCTAAATCGTAGGCTCATTGTGGCCTTTCGGTTTTCAGCCAATAGGAAGGGTTAGAGATCGTGTTTTCATTTATATTTCACTTGTGATCTCTTTAAATTCATTTTAGTATCACTTGATTTCATTTAAAACGAATTTCAAACTATTTAGCAAAGTGAACTTTGATAATGATACTTGATGCTTCTCTTTGCTTTTTGGTTTGGTTTGCTTCCTAAGTAGCTATATTTTCCCTAAAGTATTAGTGTAGCTTACTTGCAAGTTATGATTATTTTAGGAAGGAAAAGGATAAGTTTGGCAAATTATCATGAATAAAGTATAACTTCAATTCTTTCAAAATCTTAGTGTTATACCTCAATGTTTAACCTTAAATTATATCTCTATACTCATTATTAGAATTGCATGTTAAACCCTTGAATTCTCATGAGTAGGTAGAATTGCAAGTTATTTACATCGTAATTTCTTGAGTGTGTAAACCTAGTGTGCTAGGTTGATTGAGATGGTGGTTGCCTTGGTGTTAAGGCTTAAATCCACCGGTGTAAACATAATTTATTAGGATTAGTTGAGTTGTCCTTAGATTGAGGTGGGAGAGTGCTCTCGGTGGGAAGGCGGGATACTTCCGAGTGTGGAAGTATCTTCGGTTTGAGAGCAGAGACTTTTCGGTATAAATTTTCTCATTGTAAGGAAACTAATTAATTTAGTTAAACTAGTTTGGAAATCCTAAGCGGGGTGCTTATGTAGTGGAGTAGGCATTGGGGCAAAACCACTATAAATCATTGTGTTAGCATTGTTATTCTTGTTTGTGTTAATTGCTTTATTATTAATCGCTTCTGAAGATTTAGTCGTTAACTTGATAACTTTCCTAAGTTGCTCAAGAAACATTTAGAATTGAATTTAGGCTAATTGATTTGTTAACACACTATTCACCCCCACTCTAGTGTAGGCCATTTCACCTACACTTTGGTCTTTGGAAAGGGAGAACGTACACATTCTTAAAGACACAAGGTATAGGTGTGTTCAAAATGGTAAAGACCATATACCTTGGACCTAAGGAAAACATGAATACATGGACCCAAGAACAAATAAATAGATTTGAGTTAAATGCTAAAGCCATGAATTGTATCTTTTGTTGTTTGGAAAATAATATTTTTGAAAACGTCATGTAATTCACTTCCGCATTTCATATTTGGTCATGCTTAAACATGCTCTATGACTATGCTAAAACCGAAGAATTTATTACCTTAAATGAAGGAGTTGATGACAATTGTCATGGTCCTAATTCTAATGAAGTTCTTGAAGCTGATAGTGTGTCTAGCCAAAGAAGTGCAAAGAGTCTGAAGAGAAAGGTGATTTGTCACCTATG
This sequence comes from Canna indica, assembly GCA_034359265.1. Lineage (NCBI taxonomy): Eukaryota > Viridiplantae > Streptophyta > Magnoliopsida > Zingiberales > Cannaceae > Canna > Canna indica. Next base: position 39,458,808 of record CP136891.1, read on the forward strand.
CAATGAAAGAGGGCATGTGAAGAAGAATTGTTCTACCATGAAGAACAATGCAAAAAGGAGGTCAAATACTTCCACTTACTCATCCGTATCAAGTGAAACATCCTCTCACCATTACTACGAAGCTAACATCATGAATGCCAATGATGAGGTAAACTCCTCTTCTAGTCATGATAACCATGATCTTAGTATTAATTCATCTAGTTCTAATGACATGCTTTATGATGAATTAATGGATGAATGTAAAATCATGTATCTCTTGATTGTTAAAAAGGACGAGGAAAACAAAACATTGAAGAAAGAAAACTTGACACTTAGGTCTCATTTAAATGATGCAAAACTAGAAAATGAGAAGTTAAAAAATAGTGTTACTAATATATGCCATGGTAAATTAAATATTGATACAAATGATTTGAAAAACTAAAATGAAAATTTGAAGAATGAAAATAGTATGTTGAAGATCCAAATGCATGCTATTCATAAATATATGAATGACTTGAAGAATGAGCTTGTAACTCTAACTACTCTAAGAACTCTAGGAATTTAAATAAGAATGCTAATACTCACCATAATCTCTATGTTAAGCATTCATCTTTCAAATCCCAAGATCAAAACAAAAAGTTTCGTGGAAATTGTTTTTTATTATGGTGTTTATGGTCACGATTGCGCTCTCAAGAAAAATCCAAGTGTTGCTAAGATATTTTGGATCCCTAGATCAACTCACCCCAAGGACCCAAAGTAATTTGGGTACCAAAGATTTCATGTTCTCTTGTAGGTGAGACAACCACACAAGAATGAGTTGATGATGGAAGTTGCATGAGGACTCAAAGCTACACAAATTCATATTGCAACTTCAAAGTCATCATGATGCAAATTCATATTTCATTTAAGTTGGAGTACATGATACACGCAAAATTTTGAGTTGATTTCTCCACGCTAGATAGTATCTATAAAACAATTTTGATTTTTGATTTTCGATCTCTTCGAAAACTTTTGTAGCCTATAATGGGCTATTGCGACCTTGTAGTTCCAAATCGTAAAGTCATTATGATGTTTCAGTTTTTCAACCAAAAGGGAGGGTTGGAGATCTATTTTACAAATAATTCATATTATGATATCTCATAATTCATTCGGTTTCATGACAATCTATTTTGAAACGAATCTTAAGTCACTTAGCAAAACAGATTCTTAAAAATCAATGCTTTATTCATTCTTTGCTATCTATCTACATAGCCTGTTAATAATGCAAATTTCATTATGATACTCATGACTATTACTTGCAAGTTATTTGTTTTCAAATGAAAGCAAAGTAAGAAGAAATGGGGAAGAGAGATGAAAATCTGGAATCTCTCAAGAAACGAGGTATGAATGTCAATTTTGCAAAATATTTACTTTACACCTCTACTTCTTGATGAGATGTTGAATTTAAGCATATATGTAAAGTTGCATGAAAATTAAGTAAAAAGGCATGATTAGAAAGATTTTTATGATTAGAAAATTATAAAATCTCGATTAATTGAGATCACATGCTCGAGGTAGAGATTAAGTTTAGAATTTTATCTCGTGTATTGCAATTTTTTTGTAAACAAAAGATGCAATGTAGTATGGTAATCTTGCTTGAAGATCCATCAAAAACGATATTTGATAATATTATAGTTTCGGTTAAATAAAAAAGTGTCAGGTTGATATGTTGAAAATATGACTAAAATTGCGCAAAATTTTAGTAAAAAATCCTACATGTTCGGAAATTTTATTATGAATGGTCAAGACGATATCTTGTTGATTTCGTGGTTATTATGATGAAAATTTGACAATTCGCACAACATCCAAATATTTACAATAATGCCACTACAAACTCTAGGATTTTTAGAAAATTGTAGAAAAGTCTTTTTTAAGTAATTCTTGATTCTATGGAATCGCCATGAAGTCTAGTTTATGTGGTAAAAATTTTATGAAATTACGATACATATATCTCTCCCCGAAATTTTTTTTATATAAGCTAGAAAACACTACTAGCCTCGGCCGATCGCTCGATGAGTGATCGCCCAATCGACTGGCAGACAAAAAACCATCTTGTCCGTCCATTTGGCTGAATTTTTTAATCCCCACCCTTCACCCTAGCTTCTTAAGATCGAAACTAGGGCTTCTAGGGCTATTCCAAACCAGCCACCATCCCTCTTGGATTTTTTGGAGCTCTTCTTCCACTACTAAGGTAAAAATCTAAGTTTTTCCCATCCTCCTTAAGTGTATGCATCATGTTAGTGTATATCCCTCTCCTTTCTCCTCTTCATGACTAGATCTACATCTAAAAGGGTTGTTTTTCATGTTCGATTCATTATTCATGATGATTTATGGATTTTGGTTTCATGATTAGTAGTAATAATGCCTAAAACTCATGTTTTATGGTTACATTTTGAGTTTTCTTCTTGAAATCACATGTTCTTGAGATTCTTGGTATTTGATGCTTAAAAATGTTTCATTTGTATGAAGTTTTTCTTTCAAAAACAAAAAATGTTGAAGTAGAAGTATTTTTCTTGTTTGCTTTGTATTGATATTTCATCTTTTTTTTGTTACAAGTTGGTATTTTGAAATAGAAATTGGATTAAATGAGTACAATATTGTTTTAATTTTTTTTGTGTGATATTTCAAAAAGAAAAGGGGCTTTATAATTTTCTTTGATTTAAAAGAAGGGCAAAATTACTAGAAGAATGAAAGATAGACAAAATGAAAATTTTGAATTTTTGACTTGAAAATTTTTGGATTATTTGTCTTTTTTGTTCTTTGAAAAATTGAAATTATCATGAAAAGTTCTTTAGGCATTATCATGAAAAGTTCTTTTGCCTAAAATCATGTTTCTTCATCTTCATTTCATAAAAATATTGAGAAAAAGGGCTTTCATTCACATTATTTTAAAATAAATTATTCTACCTTCAAAATCATGCTTTCCACTCCCACATTAAACTTAGGTTGCATGCACCTATCATTAAGAGAATAACCCTCTATGCATTGTTTTGATTGTCTTGCGGATGGAACCTAAAACCAAGATACCAACTCTTCGAAACAGTTTCCTAACAACTGTAGGAAAAGACCCAAGCCCCATGGTTTGCAACTCGCACTATTTTGCAAACACGGCAAGTAAACCTAGGAGACCTAAAATAGTATGACATAAGGAGCCGACTGTTGGCCTAAGGTTTTCAACCTTGGTCTTAATCTTGATTTTGATGATAACAAACATGGAACTAATGTATTCATGAAGAAATATTTTCAAATTTCATATCGGTTAGCGCACGACGTCCACGATCGAAAATATCAGAGAAATCGAAAAATCGGAAGGACGTTGGTCGACGCGCTTAGATTCTTCATGAAGATAGAGTCTAGGTTTAGGGTGTCTAGATAAATTGTAAATCCTCATGATGATGCAAAGAAACCCATAAATCAAACCCGAGCCCCAAATCAAGAAAAACCGAAAAATCAAAAATGACTCTAAAATTCACTAAGCCTAGGGAGCTCCTTGGAGGGCTATATGACCTAGACATTTTCTTGGCATAAAAAGTACAAGTAATTGTTCCTTAGGTAAAAACTAGATAACGAGGTATTTTTAAGGATATTTTGGGAGCCTTTAGCCTACCCATATTTGACTCGGAAGATTAGAAAATTTCCATTTTTCGGAAATTTGTACTAGACCCCAAAAGTTAGATTTTGATTCTTAAGGATTTTGATTTTTTAGATATTTTTATTGAATCCATATGAGGGGTAATCCTTATATAACATTTATGTTTTAAAGTTTTTAACTTAAAGTTAAGAAATGTTATATAAGTAGACTTACCGAAGACGGAACCCAAAAACGAACAAACAAGCAAAAAAATTAAACAAGCAAAGAATGATGCTTCTAAGCCTCAAAGAGCCACTCCTTGCATCTCTACAAGAATTCTTGAGCCGTCTTTGCAAAGAACCCTAGCTTTGAGCCTAGAAACCTTGAGATTGACTTTGAGCTTGGCTTGATTCATCTTCAAGTCATCAAGAGGTGCTAGGACATCTTGTTTGAGAGCTAAGTTTATATTATTTATTATTTGCTCTCATTATTGTTGTATTTTGGTGTTTATTTCATTGTATTTGAATTTGTGTAAACCTAGAGTGCTAGGTTGATTGAGTTGGTGGTTGCCTTGGTGTTGAGGTTTAGACCCACCACTGTAAACTTAGTTTACTAGGATTAGTTAAGTTGTCCCTTAGATTGAGGTGGAAGAGTGCTCTCGATAAGAAGGTGGAGACTTTCGGATTGGAAGTGCCTTAGGTTGAGAGCGAGACTCTTCGGGTCAAAGTCCTCGTTGTAAGAGAAACAAGATTAATCTAGTAAATTTTAGTTTGGAAATCCTAAGTAGAGTGCTTAGGTAGTGGAGTAGGTATTGGGGCCGAACCACTATAAATAATTGTGTTAGCATTGTTTATCTTGTGTTTCTTATTGTTTATCATTTATATCTTGCTTCTGCTTACTACTCGATTTGTGAATTGCCTAAGTAATCAAGTAAATAATTAAAACCAGAATTAGGCAAAAAAGATTTAGATAAGACACTATTCACATCCCCCCCCTCTAGTGTGACCATTTCACCAACACCGACTAGCAGCCTTAGGTTGGGTAGAATATCTTGGGAAACATATCCCAGTATGTCCCATTCTTGTTAAGGCCTTCTTTGCAAACCTGGTCATAGAACGTCCCCCACTTGGTAACTGTCCTGTCCTTAGGTCTAAAATCTTAGGGAAGCCTATAGCCATTACTTCCTCAGCCATTATGGAGGCATTTGGCTTTCCTCTTCTAGGCACCTCAGTTTATAACATATCCACACATGCTTTTCATGAGGACTTTCCATCCCACCAAGTAGTCTCAGCTATTTGTCTTGAAGAGTATCATGGGATGCTTCCTACCAAAAGCATCAAATTGTCCACCACCGTTAGGATTATGCACCTCATCATTTTGCATAACATCCTGCCTAGAGCAGGAGATTACAATGATGTTATCAACATGAGCACTAGAGTTCTCTTTTATGCTATGACCAGCAGACCTATAAATGTACCTGATCTCATGCTTCACTACATAGCCGATGTCCACGCCTCTCAGAAACAAGCATTATCTTATGCCACTGTGATCTCCCATTTGATTTACCTTGCCGGGGTAAACCGAACTAGATTTGAGGTAGAGCCCATTCTGAAAGCCATAGGCACCTTAACCCTCACTCGTATGAAAATTCTTGGAGATTGGCGCGGTAAATGCGTACGAGGAGGTCCACCTCATCATGATAATGATGATGCTGATGGTGATGATGATGAGGACGAGGACCATGTAGGTGGCAGTTCATCGCACCCTCCCGCGACTGAGAGTTTTAAGACGATTGAGCATCGGTTGGCTCAATTTCACATTGATCAGATTGATTGGTATAACTAGGCGAACGCTCGATTTGATCAATTTAGTGATCGTTTGGTTCAATTTGGTGAGCGCATTGATGTGATATACGGGCGTGTGGATGAAATCTGTCAATACTATCAGGGACACCGGCCACCTCTACCACCCGAGGAGTGATGAGTCCTACTGTTGTTTTAGTGACATTTCTCCTATGGACTTGTATGGATATTTTATTTTATGAACCTTGTAGACATGTCTAATCCATGTTGTATTTGACTTCTTGACTTGTTGTAGTTGTTTTGTAATTTGGACATCTTTTATGCTTTTAGATTTTTTTTGGGATTAAACCATTGTATTGATTTGCACCTTGGATGAATGTATGGTTTACCTTAGAGATGTATGATGCTATGGATCTTATGGTTCAAATGCTCTGGATTTGCATTTCATTTTGTTTGTACCCTTTTTGATTGATGTCAAAAGGGGGAGAAGAATGCAATCATCATGTTAGGTTCTAAATTTTTTAGCTTGTAAGTTATAGCATGATGATGGGGGGGAGAGAGAGTTACAAAATTATAGATATGAATGTTGGTAGGGGGAGCATTTAATGAATGATAATTTTTCACTGCTCTCCTTTATGTATTAATGAACTCATGCTTCATGTTCTAAAATGTTCTAAAACAATTATTACTTCACATATATATTTTTATCGTCAATGGTTTGTCATCATCAAGAAGGGGGAGAATGTTGGCCGAGGGCTTTTCCCTTGTGCTCGTTTCTCTCTATGATTATTTCGATAATAACAAACTCAGTTTAACAAAGTTTTTGAAGCATGAAAGTGTCACACCTCGACTGAGGATAGTGTGACTGGCCAGGGCCCACATCCTACCCTGTAGCCTACTGTCTACACTGACATCAAGAAACCAAAACATATCGACTGAAGAAACTTAACATACTTTATAAAAAGTTTGCAAGTCACAATGTATAAGTTTTTCAAAACAAGAAGAAACATCAACGTCAAATCCAAATGGTCAAATATCAAGTTTTACAATTCTTTTCAATTACAATCGTCGGTGCAGAAATAAAACCAACATAACTATGACTAGTCTAAGACTCATGGACGCTGCTACGAGATATGGCACCGCCTCTGCCCTCCAGCTGCACCATGTCGACACCAAGCTACTGCTCATGCTCTGCAAAAATAGAAATAAACTGTGAGTCCACTTGGGACTCAATGAGTGGCTCAATTGAACCTCCACTTAAGCCTCAGTCATGGATATGTATATATTACAAGGCAATAAAGGAATATACAAGGAGGTAAGGTATGTTTCAAATGCAACTACTGACCCTCAACGGATCCATGAGTATCCATTGTACATGATAACTTGCCACCTTGGCTTAACACGCCTCTGGCATTCGGCCCTTGGGCCTACTCATAGCAATATATATATCCCAGCTACAGTCGTCCCTACCATATCAGCTAGTATCATACTGGTCATCAGCCACATCATCTCAAGATGCAAGCAAACAATCCCGGGCCGTCGACTAGGATGTCCACTAGTCTCCGGACACTGTCTGGGGTAAGGATAGCTAGTCCCACCCAACTAGGGTCTGGAACCTAGCGGGCCCACTGACGCACCTCTAGACCCAACTGGTCGAGCTGAGCATTGGTCATTTCCGACCTCCTCGCTCCTCGGCAGACCATCTCAAGCACATTACACATTCAATATCCTAGGGTTTCCATATATATATATACCTCAGGTCTTTGCCCGTATCTAGCCATGTCCAGCTACCGGGTCAACAGTTCATGCTTCTCCTTTTAGTATATGTGCACCTACAATCTCTAAGTTTCCAAAAATATACAAGCAGACATAGAAGTGTTATCGTCTCATATCTAAGTTTCCATAAATGTGCTATGAACATCTAGTGGCACCTTACATGTTAACTAGCCTTCTACACTGTCTTAGGTGAGAATTTCCATGAGTCAACCATAGAATACCATCCGAGAACATTTTGGGCAGCATACATAATTTAAAGAAAAATGCTCAAATATTACATCATTCATCATATATAACCATAATGAACATACCTAATAATTCTTATACTACCTTAGGAATATTAGCACAATAAGGAGCAACTATCTAGCATGGCAAGGTAGTAATAAATTTAAATAACATGTATGAATTATAAAACATGGTAACATTGTCAACATCCAAGTTTAAGGATCAAATGCTAAGTATGGTTACAATCTAGCATTTCTACAATTCAAATCAATTAAGCTACTTGGTAAGTTTGCTGTTCTTCCTAAGTATTGTCATATCCCTATGTGTGATCCCTAAGATCATGAAATTTCCATCTAAGGCAAGTCTCTCCTCCTCTCCCCAACCTTGGGTAGGGAAAGATGAAGAGACTTTAGCTATACCTTGTCTCTTCAATTCCACATCTTAAATATCAAGGATCAACTTACCCTACCCCTCACCCTTAGCCGAACCCTCTCCATGAATCTTAGGATTCATTCGGCCACTTCAAGGGGCTTTAAAGGGGACATGCTTCATATTACGTGAGAAGTTCAAAGGACTACATCAAAACAGTGGTATAAGGGCATCTAAGGGCCTTCTCGTCGTCAGGGGAATCGGGGAAAATTTCGGCATGACTTTTCCCCTTTTCCCATGACTCGGCAGCCCCAAAAATATGTAGATCGGTGATTAAAACAGCGAGATCCGACAAGAAACATCATAAAATAGTGAGTACATATCGTTGAAATCATGGATCGTCGGGAAAAATCACGAGAACTCGACCTATCATCTAGGGTTCGGCCACCCGCCTCCCCCAAACTGTTAAAGCCTTAACCACTCACCTAGATCGCCAAGAAATAAGGATCGGGTGATGACAATTTGAGAATTTCCGACGACGACGCGAATTCCGGATCGATCCAAGCCCCCTCCTTGCTCCTTCTCCTCTTTCTCCCTTGCGGCCTTGTGCGACTCAATGGTTGAGTCGCACGGCTGCCATATGGGGGGGTTTATCCCCTCAACCATCTTTCCAAAGATGGTTTCAATGCTCACTTAAGTCATACTCAGAACTCGACTAAACCCGAACTCGACTCGGGTTCCGACCCAACCCATAACATGACTCGAGTTGACTTAATTTAAGGTATGATTTTATAAAAGGAAAGTTAATTATCCAAATAGTCTTTATGATTCATTAGCTGAGTCATACCTTTTCACTCGAGGCGATCCTGAGGCTCGACTCGACTACCCCCGGGTCCGACGCGCTGCACCAAAATAGATTTTTATATTAGGAAACTTTTTTCGGGTCATACAAAAAGTCGCAGGCTATGATAAGGGTTGAAATCGATATCGTCATACGTGACATCGTCTCGATACGAGAAATCATCGTGGCAATCTCTAGAAGTTCGACGAGTGCACTGAAGATGCTTTGCGAGAGTTTAGAGTATATGTAAAATGCTTGGGAAACTCTCCTAGTTGATGCACTTCGAAAACCAAATCCCAGAAACAAACGTCGCGAGAAATCAGCCTAAAATGCAAGGCTTTCTAGGTGCTGGTCGATGGGGCGGTCGACAATCCGGTCAACTGGCTCATCAGCCGGCCATCGACTGGCAGAGTCCCAAAAAGGACAATGGACACCAGTCGATGGTCGATCGCTTGGTCGGTCAATCGGCCTTCGGCCGGGCCATCAATCGAGCATCACCAATGGGCAAAAAAATGTCAGTTGACGAGCTATTGTGTTTGGGGGGTTATAAATACCCACCCCAAACTCTCTTCCATGATGTCGTTGTTGCCTAAAAACCTCAAAGAGTTAATCCTTACATCTCCAAAGCTCTCTCTTGCTCAAATCCATAAACCCTAGCTCTTGATCCCTCATCCTAAAGTGCATCTTCATAGGAGGGCTCTTCAAGGTTGCTAGGCTCAAGAAGAGGAGTTGTCTTGTTGTGATAAGTCATTTTTACTCTCTTCTTGTGTTTTGAATTTATTTACTCAAGTGTGTAACAAGACCTAGTGTGTGGTCTTGTGATTGAGTGGTTTCCTTGGTATAGAAGGTATAAAGCCACTTGTGTAAACTAGGTTAGGAGTAGTTCTTAGGAATTGAGGTGGGAAAGCTCACTCGGTGTGAAGGTGGATACTTCCGGGTGTGGAAGTGCCTTCGAAGTGAGTGTAGGGTCTTTTCGGTGAAAAATCCTCGATTGTAAGCTACTTATAATTTAGTGAATTTGTGAGTTAAATCCTAAGCACGATGCTTAGGTAGTGGAGTAAATAATTCCGATAGAAAATGATTCTCCGGCGAGGTCCGGCGGTTTCTTCAGCGAGATGGTGACAACGAGCCTCACCGCATGGTAACAGAGTAGCTCCGTCACCTCGCCATCTGGAGGTCCATGGATTGTAAATAAGTGTTAAAATATAAAAAATATATTTTAATCCACATGTGCAAGCCACGTCACATGGTTAACGAAGTAGGTAATGAAATTTTAACAGATGGATATAATAGATACAAATCTAGTAGTTCAGGATACAATTAGGTGAAATGAAAGTTCATGATACATTTGAGACAAAGTCCAAAGTTCAGGATATATTTAGGTAATTATCCTTTTCTTTATAACATAAAATAATGTTATTTGGGCATGTGTGTATCTTTATGTACCCAAACCCTAATTTCCTCATCAACTTTTTCATCTTATAAAAAATTGGCTCAAACTTGTTATTTGGAGGTAGAATTCCATTGATAAAGCCTACAACCCGATCAAACGCAACCCCGCTGATATTATAATCAGACTTGATGTTTAAAATTTGCATCATTGCCGGAAATCTTGTATATTTAGGACAATTCTCATACAAAGGTTAATCGGCAGCTTTCAACATCTCGTAAAATTCTACAGCCTCTTTATTCGGCAATTCAATCTGTATCGCAGGTTGTTCTTTTGTGACTTCAACTGTCATAGCATATGGTGGCACTAACGTCTTAGTAACTGACTCGACATTATCATTGAAATGGAATTGAGTGTCAAGACTATCTAGAATCATTGTTCTATAAGAATTAGGTGAATTGGAATAAGAAACGACAACACTAGAAGATTCACCATGAGTATGGACAATAGGATTGCTCGACGTCCCGACTTCACGTGACTCCCCGTGACAATTCCATACATAATATCTTGGTGTGAATCCTTTTGTATATAGATGAACTGTGATAGTTTCTCGATCCAAAAATCTTACGTTCGAACATTTCCGACACGGACACCGGATTTGATCACCGCTAACGAATTTTCGATTCAAGTAGGCGAAGTTTAAGAAGTAAGTTATGCCTACTTGAAATTCATCCGTTATAGCCCCACGATGAATTTGTCGGTACATCCAAATTCGATCGCTTGACATGTTCTCACAAAAAGTTGGCAATATCTTCAGTTAATGTCTTTAGGTGGGATAGTCCTATTCCATTCGGGATTCATGTTATTTATATTACAATAAGTATTTATTTTAGTAATTAACTTCATTCTAAATTTCGGTAGCATCTCCCTACAGTTCTCCGAATACGCATATCATCTAGGCGCGTATCGAAGAACAAGGGAGATACAATATCCAAAATTTAAAAATGAATAATGACTTAAAAAAAAACTAAGTGCAATACAAATAACTATGTTCCCAAATTATCCAATTAGAGACAATTCAAGGGTTGTACGTCATATAAAAGATCATCTACTTCGTTTATACGAACATACAACCCCCGAATGGAAATAAGGTTTTGCAAAATTAAAACCTGACTAGTCGATGCATACGTGAAATGTATCAACTCATCATGATTATTTTCTAAATTTATGGATGCTAGTGCGAGAACACAGTGGATGATCCTGGCACGAGTCCACAGTAGCCGATTTCGGCCCGAGTCCATAATAGACGATTCCGGTGTGAGTCCAAAGTGGTCGATTCTAGCGCGAGTCCACAGTGGACGATTTTGGCGTGAGTCCACAGTGGATGATTCCGGCGTGAGTCCACAGTGCACGATTCCGGCACGAGTCCACAGTGCACGATTCCGGCACGAGTCCACAGTGCACGATTCCGGCACGAGTCCACAGTGCACGATTCCGGCACGAGTCCACAGTGCATGATTCTGGCACGAATCCACAGTTGACGATTTCGATGTGAGTCCACTAAGGATGATTCCAGACTAATTAACTTTTTAACTAATTAATATTAATCTAAAACATAGAATTTATTTTAACTAATTGTCACGCCCCAACTCAAGGTTGTGTAACCGGCCAGGGTTTATATCCTACCCTGAAGCCTGCCACATACACTGAATAGCAAAATACTAGGAATACACATCAACCAGAAAATATACAAGTAGAAGAACACGACGCAAACTTTTATTTGATTTAAAATAAACTTTCGAACAATTTTTAAAAGAGTTGTAAGAACAAACCAACTATTAAGAACAACTCGAGTTAAAAGTCAAATACATATTTTCAAATTAAATATCACTCAGTGTATATAAAGAAACAACCCTAGACATTACGACTACGACTACTGGGCGCTGCTGTGAGATCTATGTCATTGCTTGCCCTCCAGCTGCACCATGACTCCAAGCCTCACCTCACTAAATTTATAACTAGTCAACAATTTATAAATTTAGGGATTCAATCTAGTCATGATATGACAACCGACCCAAAGGCCGTCCTGCATAAATCATACAAGCGCCCAAAACGGCCCTACCAGACTGGGCAACACTCGGCCACTAGAACCTGTTCGAGAACTGGTGGCTCGGCTCAGCCCGGCCTTTACCACAAAATAATGATCTGACTGCACAGCCCACATGTCACATAAGGAAAGTCAGAGCAATCACAGGACCGTCGTCTAGGATGGTCAACTAGTCTCAAGAACCCACCGGGTTAGAGATAGCTAGTCCCACCCATCTCGAGTCTACCGTCAGCGTGCCGCACTAACGGAATCTCAAGAACCTCTGCCACCCAGGTCTAACATCCAGTGGGCCCACTAGTGTAATCTCAAGATCCTAATCACCCGCTGAGTCAAGCATTAGTTGTTCCGACCGTCCATGCTTCTCAGTCGACCATCACAATCACAATACACAAGCAAAGTGTTCTAAAATTTTCTTATTTAACCCCGGGTATTCACCCGTATCCGGCCCCCTCGTTCTGGGTGATACCAACCGCACGCTAATGCCCACTGATTGATTCCTAGGTGGGAAACCTACCTTGTCTGCATTCAAGTTTTCCCGACAATGTAAGCACCCTATAATTTCCTTATAAGTATCTAGCGTCACTCGCCAGATTCCTTAAGTGCAAATTACATGTCATAAGCGTAGAATTGTCCGAATACAAATATGTCACAACACATAAGTTATAAGGGAAGTATTCAACAGCTACTACCATAAATAATAACATGCTTTCAACAATAAGGCAATTAAATTCTGCATTTAATCAATAAATTCCAACAAGATAATAATTGGACTAACATAGTAAGAATTCAATACTAGTAAAATTAATGAAGGAAATTTCTTAAGATGATATGTCATACGAAATTCTAACCATATGTACACTATCAAGAACATTTCCTTATAGTATGATGTTCCCAATCCATCAATACTAATATTTCATATAATAATTGAGTGATCCATATGAAATCAAGGATTTAATACCCTATGTGTGAATGTGAAACAAATCGAACCCTTTTTCCCCTCCTCATACCTACTAGGCCGAGCCTACCCAAGGCTGCTCATGCTTGGCCAAGAGCAACCAGGGTAGGGACAAAGGTCCTCGGCCATGGTTGGGAGGAGTCAAGTCATCTATCGCGAGAAAAACTCAATCCGAGGGCTTCCGACCACTCAAAAAAATTGGAAAAAAAATTGGCATGACCTTTCCCCTTTTTCCTTCATGTGGCCAGCTCTAATCATCAAGAAAAATGAGCATCTAAAACGAGAATCCATACATTGTTGAAGAACATGATTTAGGAATTTGAGAAACACCATCGATCGACAAGAAACGACGCACAAAATCTCGATTCATCGCTTCTACATGGTTCGGCCACACGCCTCACCCTACCAACCGAGGTTCGACCACTCACCTTGATCAACGAAGAAAGATGGACGAGCGACGACAATCTCGATCTTTCCGATGGCAGCCCGAATTTCGCTCTGACCCCAAGTTTTCCCTTCCTCCCTCTCGTTTCTTCGGCTGCATGTGGCTCCAATGATGAGCTGCATGGCTACTAGGGGGATGAGGGATTTATTCTTTCATTTTCCCTTGACCATTTTGTACCTTCCACTCACTTAGCCCCTACTCGACTCGATCCGAGCCCTGACTCGATCCGCGAACACGATTTTGGACTCAACTCTACTAAATCATCTTATGATTAAGAAGGAATGAACATTTATCAAATAAAATTTTATAAGGCTTAAATTATATCTTCTACTCACGGCGATTTCGCGACTCAACCCGACTAACTCCTGATCCGGTGCGCTGCACCAAAATAAATTTTATATTAGGAAACCTCGGGTCTTACACTAATTAACATAACATTAATCTAAACATTAATCTAAAACATGACATTAATCTAAACAAATTAATCAACAAATTAATCTAAACCCTAACTAATCTAAAAATTAAATAACAAATAATAAATTAATTAAACCCTAATTAATCTAAAAATTAATCTATATAAATTAATATACAAAATTAATCTAACAATTAATTAAAAAATTAAACCCTAACTTAACAAATAATATAAATAAATAAAAACCTAATGCTATTGCCTGCCGGTAGAGGCCAAAACCAAGGATTTCAGCCACAACTAGCCGGAGAGGGGGAGGGAGGGGTTACCTGATCGGCGATGAGGCAGAGGCGGCGATGGAGATTGGTGAGGCAACGAAGTCGAGTGGAGAAGGCAACAGCAGCATTTGCTGGTCGAAGGCAGCAACGTCGGAGAGGAGAAGGGCAACAATGTAGGGCGGAGAAGGCAGCAGCGACAACGGGCAGCGAGGTAGCGACGTGGAACTCGAGCAACTGGCGGCGAAGGACGCCGACGACGACAAATCGGCAGAGAGCAAAAGAGAGAGGAGAGAGAGGGAGAAAGAAGAAGGATCGGGCATGAACACAAATAAAAACCTTTTTCACCGACGGCTCGTCAGCCATCGATAAATCGTGGATTATTGTTTACTATAGCATCGACGGCCGACGTGGCCCTCTCTAAGTCGTCGGCGATTAGTTTTTTGTTTTCGCGTCGAGTGCGCGTCATCATTATATCACCGACAGCCTAGTGCGCCCTCTCTAAGCTGTGGTTGATAACTTATTTCATTTCACACCCCGTGCGTGCCATCGGCTATGAGCGACAGTCTGAGGCATTCGTATAGAAGCCGTTGCTAATGGGGTCACATCAGCCATGACTTGTGCGGCCGTCGATGAGCCCCATTGGTGAAAGCAACTATTCTAGTAGTGGTTGCATATCAAGTACGACAAGTGTACCATGTTCCCTGCCGCGGCCATACTAAGAACAAAGAGCAATGGTGGGTTGTCATTAAAACCAAAGCAAATGGTCGAGTTGAAATCAAAGATTCATTGAAAGTAGCATATCAAAGTGATAAGCAACTAAATATTAAACTAATACCTACATATGAGATTGTCGAGCCTTTGTTTGATGTTGATGAGGATAATATCAATGATAATGATGTGGGAGGCTTAGAAGTTAGTGATGGTAAAAACAATGGTGAGTCTAATGACAATGGATTGTATGCAAAGCACTTTGTTTTTTCAAATGAAAAGTACTTTGTTTTCTTTATTATATCGAAACATGAATTGTGATGGTTGGTTTTAATATGTAAACATTTAAATTATTTATGTTATACATGCCACCTTATTAATCATAATTATGTTTTGTGCTGATGTCTGCCGATCCACCTCGTCATCCCCAATATAAGATCCCACATGGCAATGTTTGCAAACATGAGAAATCAACCAGAAATAATTCCTTCACCCATGGTAGAGGTGTTGTACCACCTGAGGGACAATGTACCTTTCCGAGTGTTTCGGCCCTTGTTGGAAATTTTTAGACCTTCCCATCGCCGCAGCCATTACCAGATTTGAATTATGCTGATTTTTGTGTTCTAACGAGCTTAATCCCGAGTTATACAAATCTTCTATGTGCTACATTCCCTCAATAACTTGCCTCTTGACAGGGGGGACATATCTAACGTATCCTTCACAATTAGGCACTACCTTGTAGGTTTGACTGATATCATTTATGCTCTTGAAAGTTAAAATAGTGTATTCAAGTCTGAGATAGCAGGTCATGTTGTTGGATTGATGTCAGACTGATAGCAAGTCTGAGATGTCATACTAATAGCAGGTCATGTGGCTTATTTCATTTCTTAACAAATATGCTTTCAATTTTGTTATCTAATGGATTAAGTATGTAATTAAGATCATTTGATTGTTTGGTCTTGTCTATATGTTGCCTTCTTCGTATGTAGGTCCCGTCAATTGGGGACATTACTCGATCTTTACCAAATGTTCCCTCATTCTCACTGAACTTATCGGACTCAGAGGAACCACATATGACAGGAATTAGCGATGGTTCGCAACCAGTGGCCCTCGAAGCATAGGTAAATGGTGCATCACCATCTACTCCTGCTCCTTCACATGTCTCAAATATTCTGTCATCTTTATCAGTGGTTGGACTGGATGAACCCAACTATAAAAGGAAGGTTTTCCTATAGCTAGAGGGTGATGATGGGTAAGTACGAAATTTTTCGCTGGAAGAACTTAGAAATTTATATTGTTTTTCTATATGATAGATGAACCAGTTATTCTACCTGACCTTTTGGGTTCACTTTTTGCGAGATTAATAAAATGATTTTTTTTTTAATTTTCTATTAAAGAATAATAGTGTGGTAAAAATATTTTCCATGCTCTTCTACTACGTGCTTTCTGTAGGTTCTATCCATCCAAGCCTGGTACATCTTAGATATCCACTATCATCATTAATAGGTTTGATGATGCCTATGAATCTTGGACTAAAATTCTTGAGGCTACACGAAGGATGTGGTTTCGTGGATGGAAGGTATGAACAACTATATTGGAATTGTAGTATATAGTCATATATTATATTAATTTACCATATAACTTGTTAAATTCTCATGTATTGGTTTATTATTATTGCCTTGTAGAAGCACGCATATTGGGAGCCTATACACGACGATCATATGTGGCATGCATTCAATAAAAGGGTAGCAATCGTTTAAGTGGTATGTACTGTGCACTATAGAAATATAACAAGAGGCCACATTGGATTGGGACAGAGATTTGGGAGCGACTCCGACAAATTTGTTCCACTGAGAAGCACAAGCAGAAGTCGGAGCGAGGGAAGAAGAGTCGTAACTTCGAAATAGGAGGTAGTCTTCACACTAGGGGTTGCATATCGTTCGGCACTCATAAAATGTGCATGGTAAATATCCCATAACATGTTTTAAATTATTAGTGTTATTTTCTCGCTGAAAAAAAGAAGATTTAGTTGTGTAAACTCTTATTTATGCTTATCAACGTATAGGCGGGAATTGGGGAGGGAACCCACGCTTGCGGAGATGTTTACTCGCGTAAATAAGTTAATCACTTGATTGTTTATTTCTCAATTTGAGTTTCAATAATAATGTGAGTGTTCCCGGTCCGAGACTCAATCTCAGAGCGAGGATGAATGCATTCCTAGCCCAGACACTCCAGAGTTTGATATTGATAAATGGTCAAGGGCTATCGGCGGTCCAAACAAGAGGGGTCGCCTTTATGGGATAAGCTACCAAAAGATGTCAATCAACTTGAATGTGGAGTATGATCTACCCATGTCATTTGCAGCTGGGATGAGCAAATGGATCAGGTGCGGAGTCATATAACACAGCTCAACATGAGTATGGGGGAGCATGTTGAGCGAATTTTGTCAGTGTGTCAGAAGGAGCAACTTACGCTAGAACAGTAGATGGCCTAACTCATGCAGCAACAAGCAGCTCTACAGATGGCGTAGAACCAACAGTTCATGGCGGCCATGAAGAAGGATTTCGAAGTGATGTTGCATCAACATCTTGATCAACTTCGACATCCTTGACATATTTTCGGTGATGATTGCTACCATCCACAACCGATGGGAGATGATGATGATGATGATCAATATAGTGGTCGACAGGGTAACACTGAGTTTCTGTATGAGAACAATTCCACTAACTGATCATTTGTTAAATGTCATAGATGTTTAGTGTTACTATTTGAATATTTATTATTTTGAATGGATGAGACTCTTGTTGGATGATAAAGTAAAAGTTTTATCATATTTTGAATCATATCTCGGGATTAGAATGTTTTAGATTGTTGTTTATGATATTTCTTACTATTACAGGTCTAAATGATGTTTTTATTTCGGTTTATTATCATTTTTTTAAAAAAAAATCTTAAAAGTTTTCGACGAAATTCTATCGACATGTCGTCAGAAAACACCGACGAACCTGTTGTCGGAGACATGTCAGTAAATATTGAAAAAATTTAGTTTGTAAGTCGTCAGTAATTACGGACCACTTTCTGAATGGAATATGGTAGGAAAGTAGTCTGTAATTACTGACTACTTTTTCGATAGTATTTATAGTCGGTAATTACCGATGAGCTATCCACAAATCTTTTGTCGGTAGTTATCGAGGAACTACTGATAGCTTTTCGATTAAAATCTTCGTCGATAATTATCGATAATATTTTTTGTCGATAAATTGTCGGTACCCGTTTCGACCAACGTTTTACCGACGCAAATTTTGGCCTCGAAAACCAGTTGAAATTTGGTCGGTAAGTTAATGTTTTCGACAAACTTTCGACCACTTTTCGACTCCAATGGCTGTCTAAAATCACTACATTTCTTGTAGTGGTATTTATAGAAGTGTCATTGATATTAAAACTAGGGCTAGTAACGGATCGGATACGGTGCGGATACCGGATTATTCGTATCCGCACCACACCTCATATCCGCACTGTATCCGCTACGGAGGTGAATATGAATATCCATATTTGCACCGCTTTAAATGCGGATATCCGCACCACATTCGTATCCACACCGTATTTAATGAAAAAATATTATAATAATATATTTAATTTAAAAAAATTAATAAATTACCAATTCATTTATCCAAAATAAATATATAATATACTTCAAAATTCATCTTGACATGAAATTATCATAGAGCGATTATATATATTAATAACTTATATGAGTAAAATAGTAATTCAAAGACGCGGATAGGTGATGCGGATACGGTACGGATACGGTGCAAATCCACAATCATATTCGTATCCGCACCGTATCCGCGCAGATATAAATTTTCTAAATTCATATTCGTATTCATATCCAATTTTACTTGCGGATAAAATTGACTTCCCTAATTAAAATGATCAAATTACGTTGAAAAGTAATTGTTTTGTAGGGTTAAATTAGTAAATGAAATGATTTTTTACCAATTTACCATTGAAAAGTAATTGTTTTGTAGGGTTAAATTAGTAAATGAAATGATTTTTTACCAATTTACCCTCAATACTAAAACGTTGAGAGAGTAAATAAATAAATTACAAGTCAATTTTTTCCTTCCCAATATTTGGGTAGGTTCCCAAGAGTTGGGCAAGCATTGGGCGCCTACCTAATTCTTTGGAGTGCGCACTTTCCCCGAGCGAGCGCAAGCGGTTCACGCCTTCCCAAATGTGTTGGGAAGGCACAAGGTGGCAAGCGTAGGCACAACCTGTGCCTGTAGCGTTGGCCGCCCAAAGGACCGCACCATCATCGGGTGCAGCTTCGGGGTTCGGGCCGTGCTCACATGCCCAAGTTATAACAGTATAAGACTATAAGCTCATCCTGTTCGTTGGGCATCATCATGTCGTGCCTAGTTCGGCTTGAACTTTTTGTTGGATCAGATCTGTCACGATTCAGATCAAGCCAAATTCGTACCGCTCATTGGTAGACTCCATTGCCACCTCTGCCTACACCTCTCCAGTAAGTTGCATCCATAAACAAAATTCGCATATAAATCACAAACCACAACAACGTGGCAACAAATCCATAAATTCCATTATACCAATTGAACCCCGCAGCCCATGTTAGGGGAGCCCACCATACGAACTTGCAATTTTGGAATTAAGCACATTAACATAACTGCCCTAACATCCAACACTAAAAGGCTAATTAATAAATCTAATTATTTTCTTTATTCAACACATTCAGACTAGCTAGGCGTAGACGAGTGCAAAGAGGATTAGGGTTAGCAACAGCGAAACCGGCCCGACGGCGAAGCAACCACAGTTAGGGCTACTGATCTGGTCCGACCCGACCGCGAGCGGCATGTCATCCACGGCGAGGGAGCATGAGGTGGTATTGACATCCTGGTCAGCTGCCATGATAGCCCGGAGGACGGAGGCGGCGGTCGGCATAAAGAGTGTCCGGTTCTTGGAGAGGAGCCACGTCAGACCCATCAGCTGGCATTCCGTTCCATGAGTTGTAGAATCTTTGTTGTCTAATCTGGTCGTATTGCTGTTTCTTTGCTTCTCTTTGGCCCTCAGCTGCATATCAACAAGCAAGAAATAATTACATAGAGGCAGTGAAGAAAATGATAGCTAACGTGGTATGTTACAAGGTTCTGCATGCTGCATTAATCATGATAAGATCAGACAGAAGAAATGAATGCCAATGGTTGCTGGAACAGCAAACTGCAGGTCTTCTGGGACGATATATAATATATATACTATTTCGTAAATAACCCATGTGCATGCATGAACTTACCTCTGTAGTAAGTTTTAGCATCGATCTTTTGGAGCCCAAACACACATGAAGTGGTCACTCACTAGTGCGCAGCTAAAACTGAAGCACATAACAAAGTTGCCTCAGTTGTAAGGAACTTCTTATTTGCAAGCATTGCAGGAGTACTAGTTGACTTACACAGTTGTATATAGCTAGAGTATGCTCCCATTGAATCCAAACAAAATGTTACCGACAAATATTTCTGGCGAGCAGGGACTTAAAAGGCTGAGACAAACAGTAGAGATCATCATGCTCACAATGCCATTGTTCCTTGGGAAGAATATTTTGTCCATATATATGTAAAAGTTCGAAATTCAAAAGTTGTTCTATCGGTTCAGTGAAGCATGTATTGCTGCAACTTCTGAAGCAAAATGAAAATTTCGATACCTTTCTTGATTAAGTTATTTTGCATAAAAAATTATAACAGCGTAGTACATATATGCCAAAGGTTGGTAGTTTTTGATAACCAATGATTTGGGGAATAAATTTGTGTAATTATTAAGGCTTTTTTAGTTAAATTGCGACATGGAAAATCAATTATATGAAGAATATTGGTTAAATACAAGATGAACTTTTCCATAATTCCAAAACTATTATTTTGTTATAGTATATATAAGTCAAGCATAAGCCAGTTGTTAAGAGCCTGATTCCGTAAAGTTCTATGTAAAGTTAGCAGTAAAAGAAAAGATAGATCGCGGATTAAAGGAGTCAACTGGGATCGGCAAAGCGACTCACCTGGTTGAGGGTTCCGAGGCACCGAGTGCACCCGGCAAATCCAGGACGTGAGCAATCCTTTACAAGCCGCCGCCGAGCGTCCCCCGCCGGTACCCACCGCCCCTCCTTGGCGTCCGCTACGAACGCCTCAGCGCAGGCGAACCGCCGGAGCCGGATGCCGCAGAAGCAGTACGCCACGTCGCACGTCGCGTTCACGCGCGGGAGCTCCGCGCCGTGATGGCGCAGCTCGCGCTCTGCGCTGCCGATGCACGACTCCGAGTCATCGGGGAGGGCGGGGAGGGCGACGCTGGCGGCGGCGGGGCGCAGCGGGTGGGCGGCGAGGGCGGTGGCGGAGTAGGCTGCGAGGATCCACGCGTTGAGGGCTGGGCAGCAGCGGGAGCGGGATGGGAGGCCGACATCGGAGGAGGAGCAGGCGGCGGACACGGAGGGGAGGAGGTCCGCTGGTGGGTCGAGGGGGCAGGCGGCGGCGGAGACGTCGGACTGCTCGGGGAAGGCGGGGATGGTAGCTCGGGAGGAGGAGGTCGAGGAAGAGTTGGCAGCGGTGGTGGCGGCAGGGATGACTAAAATGGAAGCCGGTTCAGGGTGTTCGCGAGCGGGCTGCGCGGCCAGGAGCGATGCTTGGAACAGTAACAACAGCGGCAGGAAACGAGCCATTGTGATCTCTCTTCGCGTGCTGCTTCCAAATGTAAGAATGGAATGCTTGCTTTTTGTCTCTTTAATGTCTGCAATTGATGTAGTTTTCTTTTAACTATTTACTTGTTAATTATTTAGTTGCTAAGATTTCAGAGACAAAGGATACGGAGTGAGAGTAGCCGGAGGTGACTAAAATGATAGAAATGGAGCCCGTGGAAGTGATTTGCTTGGTGAAGAGATTGGGCTGGGTGGTATTTATCATGCACGATCTGAGATGGTGAATTAATTTGTCGAGTTTTAGAAGTTATGTCTGAAGTGTAAACTGTAAACTGCAGTTTGTTAATTCATAATTGAATAAAAACAGACAACATCCTGTAGATATTGTGAGGAAATTTGGGCCCACTAGAATACAACATTTCATTCTGATTTGATACGCTTCCACATATTATTCTTTTTTGTTGGACAATGCATAAACCTAGCAGTATGTTTGTTATCCATGTTTTCCGCTACTAAAGTATATAAATAACATTGTTGTTTGTAATCGACTAGAGAAAATATGTGACAACAATTACAAAGTATATTGTTGTTTACAGCGTTACATCTTCCAGTTAATCTTTCAGGCAGTCAACAAACATCATTTCTAGTTTCTCTTCTTCTGGACCTGCTACTCTGCTTCTGGGAGAAGTGAGGCTACTCATCTACTGATTTGCATCGCTTCAAGAGATTGGTCAATATTTTCACTGTTTCCGAAACGCTAGCATGCGTTCCAACACAATGTTTTCGATTGCAGAAAAGCGCAGAACTTAAGTTTAAATCAAGATGTTTAATATATATAAATCAGTTAAGTTATACATCCAGTTAAACACATTCATTTAACTTAATTGATACGGCTTAGCAATTTTACAAACGATTTGTCTCAATTTAATCTAATTTAGTTCCTCAAATGACCAATCCTAGTCATCATTCCTTAAAGACTTTTTCAGGAGATCATGCTATCGAACTTTTTTCCGCTGCTGTGGAATAATTCTGTGCTTCGGCTTTTTAATTAGCCAAAAGGGAGGAAACCCAGTCGCTCTCGAGCAGGGATAGGTTGTGTTAGTTCCTGTTGCCTTTACAGCCACACATTCTTTTCATCCTACTAGAACTATTCACCTTCATAATTATACTAGCCAATTGCATGACATAAGCCCTACATTAAAGTTGAGTTTGATTATAGAATTTATAATCTACTATTTGATTGCCCGCGAATAAAATTGCAATTTTTATGTACAAACGTGTAGTTGACCGTAAATAAAAATTGTAATTATATTTGCAATTTGCTTCTTCGTATCTAGGTCTAATAATTTTGGCAAGATC
The DNA here is from genome assembly GCA_034359265.1 of Canna indica. NCBI lineage: Eukaryota > Viridiplantae > Streptophyta > Magnoliopsida > Zingiberales > Cannaceae > Canna > Canna indica. The sequence continues at coordinate 39,481,752 of CP136891.1, forward strand.
TGATATAGGAGTGGTAGTTTTCAGGTCGGGTTCGGGCCGGCCCGATAAGGTCGATCCCTTATCGTGCGGGGTTGGGCCAAGTGTTATCAGGTCAGTCTGGCCTAATAGCCTGATAAACACGTCGGATTGGTATTAGCGGGTTTAAAATTCGTTAATCATGATTTTAAATATTTTTTAGTCGTATCAGGCTAAATGGGTTGGGTCATGCTGACCCATTATTTTTAGTGTCAAGCGGGCTGGTGTTTCCTGGTAGGGTCGAGCACGAATTTTTCCGAGTTGGGCCGGACACGAATTTTTTTGGGCTGTTCACGATTTTTTTTTGGGCCAGACCGAGCTGGGCCTGGCCCTGCACGATTTTTTTCGAGCAGGGCCGGACACGATTTTTTTCGGGCCAAGCTTGAATTTTTTCGGGCCGGGTTGGGCGCGAATTTTTTCGGACCAGGCCGGGCACGAATTCTTTCTAGCCGAGCCGAACTAGGCACGAATTTTTTTGGCCCAAGCCGGGGACGGACACAATTTTCTTCAGGCTGGGTCAGGCACGGATTTTTTCAGGTTGAGCTGGGCCTAGCCGAGCACGAATTTTTTTCGGCTGGGCTGGGCACAAATTTTTTCGGGCCAGGTCGAAAACTTAGGCCAGACACGATTTGTCGGACCTAGTCTGATAGCCCAATACGATAAAATCATGATTAGGGCACCCATTATCGTGTCGGGCCAGAGGATGTAGATCTGACTTGACCTTATAGCCCAAGACCGGCCCGAGCCCGAAGCGGCGACTCCGTGCCGAGCTGGGGTAAAATATATTTTACATTATTTAATGATTTATCAAAATAAATTAATAATTTTTAATTTTTGTATAAAATTGAAAATATAAAAAAAAATCTATCAAACGACATCAAATCTAAAACCCGACACTACCATTGCGTTCAGCGCGCGAAAATCTACAATTTTGATATTTATCTCGTCTCTATCCGACGACTCTAAGTCACTAAAATTAATTATGTTTTAATATTTTAATTATTATATTTGCAGTCCGCAATCGTATGGTAGATTTTTTGGGTTGAAATTCCATTTGCATGAAATGATATTAGAATTACCATTTGCAAGATTTTTGTATTCAACCAAATAAATTTATTGTCTAGATACTGTAACTAAAGTTATAGTATTTATATTTGCGCACAATCTAACTCCCCTAAATTCATTCTCGGATATTTATTGAATAAATTCATAAATTCACGGATTTCTCGAAATCAAGGAATGAAACGAGACTTCCGACAGGGGAATCGATTAAAGCTTCCCCTTCAGAGGCCTCTGTTTGGCTTTCTCACTTTACACGAGCGAAGGCTGTTAAGGCATTATTGAGGCTGCAATGGCGTGTGAAGAGATCGGAAACATGCTCTCTGACAAGCATCGTTTGCTTGGTTGCTCATCTGCTCACAAGACTCTGTAAGCATAGGAATCTCAAAGAAGATGAACAGTTGAATGGACAGGTTACGTGGTGGCATCAAACTTGGGCCCAAACCACATTATATTAGTTATTCCTTATCCAAAGATATTGTTGAGTACTGTGCAATTGCAAATCATTCGCCCGAGTTGGATTGGAAGGAGACAATCAGGCCTCTCATCAAATCCATGACTAATTTTCTCAGCATCCTTTTTTCCAAGTAATTAGAAAGAGTTAGAATATCTAATGAAGTGCAAGTCATAATAATGGAAGTCCATGATTGAATAAGGCTTTCAAGAAAAGCAAGAGGACCATTAGACTGAGTTATGATTAGGGGTGTAAGTGAGCCCCTCGTGAGCTACTCGAGATCGACTCGATGAAAACTCGAGCTCAAGCTAAGTAATACTTGACTCGAGCGGCTCGCGGACCTAATCGAGCTTCATATATTTATATATAATTATATAAATAATAATATTTCATATGGGATTGAGCATAAACCCGAGTTGAGCCGAGCTTAATCGAGCTTGAATGAGCTCGATCACGCTTGAGAAAAATAAACGAGCTTAAACGAGCCGAGCTCGAGTTACTTGAGTCGAGCTCGAGCCGATCTCGAGCCTGGATATTGAAGCTTGATCTAGCTCGAGTTGGAGCTCGAGCTCGACATTTCTTAAACGAGCAGAGCTTGAGCACAAGCAAGCTCGGCTCGGCTCGGCTCGATTACACCCCTAGTTATGATCAATTGTTTTCATTATGTTTCAAGGATGATCTTCAGGAATATGTTGAAAACTCTTTTCCTGGCAGTGTTGGTGTGTATATTCCATGAGGTACGTCTATCCTGCAAACCACAAGTATTCCATAAGTACTATTCATCAGTTTGCATGTAATACTATTTTTTTATCGAAAAGAACTTATATTTAAAGCGGGTGAAAGCCAGACTCAAAAATATCGAGTGACAAAATGTTACCAAGTTCGGGAGGACGAATAGAGGGCTATACTCTCTCAAGGGCGGCCCAAGAAACACTACTAGAAATTGAGTCTTCAGCAACGGCTATCAGCAACGGCCGCTCAAGCCGTTGCAGATATGTTGTATTAGCAACGGTTTTCTAACGAACAAGTGAGCCGTTGCTGATGATAACTAATTAGCAACGGCTTTCTAACGGGCGAGTGAGCCGTTGCTGATAAGTTTATGTAGGTCGCAGATCGCGCCCGACCCTTCTTCCTCCCGCTGCTGCCGCCGCCGCCTCCTCCTCCCGCCTCTCGCCGTCGCTGCCGACGCCGACGACGCCGAGCTGCCGCTGCCGACGCTGTCGTCCGTCCTCGACCGCCGATTTCAAGTATTCATCGCCGCCCGGCCGTCTCTTCCCGTTGCGGCCGGCGGGAAATCCAACAGAAACCCTAAAGATATTAACCAAAGAAATTGTCATTGATTGACAGAATCATGTCGGCTGATCGAAGTTGGATGTACCGACGTCTTGATCGTGGAGCTTTAACGAATGAGTTTCGATTAGGCGTAACGTACTTCCTAAATTTCGCCTATTCGAATCATAATTTCATTAGCATCGGTGATCAAATCCGATGTCCGTGCCGCATTTGTTTGAATGGACGATTTTTGGATCGAGAGACTGTCACTCTGCATCTATATAGCAAAGGATTTGCACCAAGATATTTTCTATGGACTTGCACGGGGAGTCACGTGAACTCGGGATGTCGAGTAATCCTGTCGTTCAGACATATGGTGAATCTTCCTCTGCTGGTGCTTCTTCATCTAGTCAATCTAATCCCTATAGAACTATGATACTTGATAGTCTTGGGGGTCAATTCCACTTGAATGATAATGTTGATCGGCCAGTTCTTCAGACATCAGTCCCACCAGATACTACAGCGGTTGATATCACAAAAGTACAAACTGCGGTAGAGATTGATTTATCGAATAACGAAGCTGCAGTATTTTATGAGATGTTGAAAGCTGCCGATGAACCTTTGTATGAGAATTGTCCTAAATACACTAGGTTTTCAGCAATGACACAGCTCCTAAACATCAAGGCCGATTGTAATATCAGCGGGGTTGCGTATGATCGGATTGCTGGATTGATTAATGGAATGCTGCCTACTGATAACAAGTTTGAGCCAACTTTTTATAAGACTAAAAAGCTAATAAGAAAATTGGGGCTTGGGTACGAAAAAATACACGCGTGCCAAAATAACTGCATTTTATATTATAAAGAAAATGTGCAGTTGGATAAATGCCCTATATGTGAACATCCTCTGTTGAAACCAGCGTCCTCGTCGGAACAGTGTTAAGGCACAGTCCACCCCCACCTGTTGAAATCGATGTCCTCGTCGGAGCAATGTTAAGGCACTGTTGGAGTTGTGTTCAAACAGCCCCCCTTCCAACTAGTTTCAAAGGTGTTGTGTTTCTTCACTTTGTCATCTTCAAACATGCACCTCGTGCTCCGACACTTGTGCTCCCCGCTTGAAGAGGTTTGGTCACACGGCTTGCTTTCAAGGCCACAAGGTTGAGTATGCACCCCACGCTTCCCTGCGCTTGTGCTCCACACCCAACTTGCTCTTGTCTTCATCTTCACAAGAATTGATCTTCACCGATTTTTGACAAAAAAATATCCCGTTTAAGGTGCTTCGGTATTTTCCACTAACACCGAGGCTTCAAAGATTATTCATGTCGGAAAAGACAGCCTCCTACATGAGTTGGCATGCAAGAAGTTGTGATGATACAGTAATGACTCATCCATCCGACAGTAAAGCATGGAAACATTTGGATACATATTATCCTTCATTTGCTAGGGATACTAGAAATATAAGATTGGGATTGTGCACATATGGTTTTAATCCGTTTGGATATTCTGCAACTCCTTATTCAGTTTGGCCAGTGCTGCTGACAGTTTATAATTTGCCACCGTCAATGTGTATGAAAGATGAATTTATTTATCTTTCGATGATTATTCCCGGTCCTAAGGGTCCGCGAAAAGAAATTGACATATTTCTCAGACCCTTGATAGATGAATTGAAAACATTGTGGACTGAGGGAGCTGTCACTTATGATTGTCATCGGAAGCAAAACTTCAATTTAAAGCCCGCGGTCTTGTGGACAATCAATAATTTCTAGGCATACGGCATGTTGTCTGGTTGGAGCACTCACGGCCGACTCTCTTGTCCGTATTGTATGTAACACTTTAAATCAATCAGTCTTCAGAACAGACGAAAAATCTCATTCTTTGATTGTCATCGTCGGTTCCTACCGGCTAATCATCAGTATCGAAGGAATCGTAATAAATTTACTAAGGGCAGAGTCGAAAGAGATGGGCCACCACCGATGTTGTCTGGTGAACAAATGTTAGCACGTGTTTCAGCACTTCCAGATATAGTATTTGGTCGCAATAAAAGAGTGTCAGGTTTTGGCCAAACACATAACTAGGTTAAAAAAAGTATCTTTTGGGAATTGCCCTATTGGAGTTCATTATTGATTCGACATAATTTAGATGTCATGCACATTGAAAAAAATGTGTTTGATAATATTTTCAACACTTTGATGGATATTTCCGGAGAAACTAAAGATAATGTCAAAGCCCGACATGATATGAAAATACTTTGTAAAAGACCAGAGTTGGAGTTACAAGAGGTCAACGGACGATATCTGAAACCGAAGGCCCTATATGTGTTAAATAAACAACAGATCAAAGATGTTTGTCGTCAATGGGTAAAAGAACTTAGATTACCCGATGGATATGCTTCAAACTTATCTCGATGTGTGAACGTCGATGATTGCAAAATATCAGGGATGAAGAGCTATGATTGTCATGTATTCATGCAGAGATTATGTCCGATCGCATTTCGAGATTTTCTACCTGATAATATTTGGGGTCCGTTGACTGAATTAAGTATGTTTTTTAGAAACATCTGTGAAAATATCCTTCGAGTCGAAGATATGTCAACACTTGAAAATAATATTGTTAAAATCATATGCAAGCTGGAGCAATTTTTTCCTCCTGCATTTTTTGACTCGATGGAGCATCTATCGATACACTTGGCATACGAGGCACAAGTTGGTGGCCCCCTTCAATATCGGTGCATATACTTATTTGAAAGATACATGTATCGTCTGAAGAAAAAAGTAAAGAACACCGCAGCTATTGAAGGATCAATATCTGAATCGTATATCATCCAAGAAATTTCAACATTCTGCTCATTTTACTTTGAATCGACAGTACAGACAAGATTTGATCGTCTTTCACGTAACGATGACGGGGGTGTTCGACATTCAGATAGACGTTTAAATATATTTTGTCACTCTGGTCGTGCTTTTGGTTCTCGTCCATCTCGACACTTAAGCGAGGAAGAGTATCATTTGACACACTTGTATGTATTACTCAATTGTCCAGAGATTGAACAATTCATTGAAATATTTGACGTTGAGATGGTGCAAAAATACTCTATTCACAACGATGAAGAATTGGAGAGATTACGGAATCATGATTTCCCTACTTGGATTCAGACTTACAGCAAAGATCACAGAGCTGAAATAGATGAAAGAATATTTGAGTTTGTTAGTGGACCGTCGCGACTTGTGTCGTGCTGTAGCGGATATTTTGTTAATGGGTATAAATTTCACACGGTTGAATATGCATTTACAAAGAAGACGATGAATGTTGGGGTCTGTGTGAAAGGGACAACCTATGTTGAATGTGATATGGATTTTTATGGACTGGTGGAAGAAGTGATAGAGTTGCACTACTTCGGCTTGAAATAAGTTGTTCTATTTAGATGTCATTGGTTCGATACAACAGAAAGGGGCATGAAAGTTCATCCAAAATACAAACTTGTTGAGGTTAATTACAAATCTAAATTGGCAGCAAATGAGCTTTTTATATTGGCATCACAAGCCGAACAAGTATATTACGCGAAGTATCTGGCTCGAAATAAAGATAGAGCAGATTGGTGTGTAGTCTGTAAGACAAAAAGTAGAGGAAAAATTGATCCGATAGTAGGAGAAAATGAGCTGATACCTGATATGACACATGGTTTCTATCAAGAAGATGATCCTCCTGCTGTAGATCATATTATTCCAATACTCGAGGATGCAGACACAACGTCAATTCAATTAGAAATTGAATATGCCGATGATGACAATCATGAAATTGAGGAAGCTAGAGATGAAGAAGATGAAGAAGAGGAAGAAGAGGAAGAATTCGAAGACAATTATTCAGATGATGAGGAATAATTGTAAAGTATATATTTTATTAAATATATCTCTACTATTTATACAATAATCTGATTATATGTCTATTCGACAAATATGTCTGGTCGTGGTTATCGTCGCAGGAGAGCTTCGGAGTCTCCGATCGGTGAGACTCCTACACTTACTCATGCTGCTGATCCTCCTGTTGTTGATCCTCATGCCGATGATACTGCCGAGGCTAGTACGTCCAGACGCAGACGGCCACGCCGGCCGAACAGGTGGTAGCCTCCACCAGCCACAGAGTCACGTAGATTTATTAGCGTGATTGGAGAGCGGTAATATATCATGAATTATGAATCATTACGAATTCATTATATCATAATATAATATTAAAATTTATTTTTGTTGTGCAGGTTCGAGCAAGAAGAAGTGCCGAGGAGCATTTCTTCTACTATTCGATGATACATGCACGGGGCATGGCCTATGTGGTCTCACGTGCCTAGCGAGCACGTCGACATGTTATGGCATGAGTTTGAGGCACGTATTATTATTATTTCTACATGCATGATGATTAATATTGGTACTGATATTATTATTCTGCAAGCTCGCTATACATGGGCTGAGCACCAAAGGCCCTTCATTTACGCTGCCTGGGAGGCTATTTCCCGGGCAAGGTACAACGGGCAGCTAGGGCTGGCCCGGTCCTAGGCGATGGCACGAGCTGGGACTACTAACATCGCAGAGACTCGGGGATACGGCCCCGATTGGATTACTCCGGATATATGGGACTAGCTCGTGGGAATATGGTCGACGGATCGATGGCAGGAGGTTTCTCGGAATGCGGCTAGAAATCGCATGTTGGGGGGAGCAGCACGTCACACCGGCGGCTCTATTGCATTTGCAGTGCACGCGAACCGTATGGTAAGTATACCTTTTAATTATATATTTTATTTGTTACTATGTGTACTAATTAATGTATTTGTTTTGTAAATGTAGACGACGGTGTCGGATGACGGGACTGTCCAGTGACCCTCCCCGATGGCGGTGTTTGAGCGGACTCACCGTCGAGCACATGGGACGGGGGAGTACATCGACAACCGCGCTGCATACATTATGGTAACTATATATTTGTTTAAATTATTCATTATATATTTATAATTTAAGTTTTATGATAAATATTAAACAAAAAATCAAACTCGAGTAGGAGACCTACAGCCAGACGGTGGTGCAGCGCGGGGGCACCCCCGAGGTCTTTGACGCAACAACGTGGGTCGAGGCCGCAGGTGGCTGGGACCATGGCCGCGTATATGGCTTTGCAGATAGTGGTCATGCGCGAGTCGTACTAGGGCCACTTGGGGCACCGACCCCTCCGGTCGCTGGTGAGCGGCCGTCCACCTCCAGATCCAGTTATGATCATAGTAGCAGAATAAGGACTCTAGAGGAGACGGTCGCGTGTTAGAGTCAGATGATGGCGGAGATGCATGCTATGCTACGCAACATGTCAGGTCATCCCGAAGCAGACATCTCTTCGGCATCATCTCATCCATCGTCCTCGAGTCAGTCCATGCCGGTGTACACTCAAGCACTCCCGACCCCGCCATATGATCCAGGCCATCCTCCATCGTCATCGTGAGATTTTTTTTATATTGACTTTGTTACTGAGATATTGGACTTGTTTAATTTATTTTGTTTGGATATTGATACTTCAATTTTGCATTTGAATAGTTTTTATACTATTGTGGATAATTATCAATATAAATATAATTGTTTTGATATATATCTTGGTGTATTTGTGATGTGTGAATGAATGTGTGTATGAGTGTATGGGTGTGTGAGTTATGTATCAGATAATGTATCAATGTATCAATGGAAATTTTAAATTTTAAATTTTTTCGTTACCAGGTTCACTTCATCCATGGGAAAGCCGTTGCTAAAAGTTTATCGAAAGCCGTTGCTGATAACCTACAGCAACGGCTTAGCGACGGACTTTTACTAACGGCGTTGCTACGGGCTCACCGGCCGTTGCTATTAATGTTATCAGCAACGGCTCCGCGTACGTGGCAAAACCGTTGCTGATAATATTTTTAGCAATGGCCCGAGCAGCCGTTGCTGATCCATTGCTAAGTTATCAGCAACGCGATTTTCTGCCACGGCTCCATTGCCACGGTGCCAGCCGTTGCTGATGATGTTCAGCAACGGCATCAGCCGTTGCTGATGCCCATTTTTCTAGTAGTTAAATGTTGTGGCCTAAGGCAAAATTCTACTATAAGGCCTAGAATGAAATTATTTTTAAAAGACTTAGAGAAAATAAAATTATTTTAAGAAGACCCGGATTTAGAACTCCGATGTTTCTCAAGAAGCGTAGGAGATAAACGTACTATATTTATCATCAACCAATATTTCTACACAGCACATAGTATAAAAGATCATTATTTCGTTTACACGAACATACAACCTCCGACTGGATCTAAGATTTTGCAACATTAAAACTTGACTCGTCGATGTGTACGTGAAACATATCAACTCGTCTTGATTTTTTTTTCTAAATTTGTAGATTCCGGTTCGAGTCCATAGTAGACGATTCTGGGCGAGTCCAAAGTGGACGATTCCGGTGCGAGTCCACCGTGGATGATTTGGCCGCGAGTCCAAAGTGGACGATTTCAGAATTGTAATTTCAATGAACTAAAATTAACCCTAATATTTATTCTACCCTAATTAAATCTAATTAATAAATAATTAACAATAATTAAATCTAATTAACAAATAATTAACAATAATTAAATCTAATTAAAAACTAATTAATCTAATTTTAAAAAATAGCAATTTATTAATTAAATCTAAAATTAACCCTAACATTAACTAATTACAATAATTAATAATAATTAACACTAATCAATAGTAAATAAACCTAATTAAACACTAATTAAAAAATATAAAAAGAATAAAAAATATTGGCCGGTGTCGGCACGAAGAGGGGAGAGGGGATCGAACTCACTTGGTGGCGGCGGAGAGGGGAGAGGGATCGGCGGCGACGGCGAGGGAGTAGGCTGGCCAGCGGCGGTGCGGGCGAGGGAGAGTGGGAGAGGGGGCGGCGGCGCGGTGAGGGTGAGGGAGCAGGCAGCGACGGCGAGGGCAGCATCTTGACGGCGACGATCGGCGGTGACAAATTGGCAGAGAAGACAACGGTGATGATCGGAGGAGAGAGAAGACAACGAGGGGAAGAGGAAGGGTCGGGCGCGACCGCAAATAAAAAGGTTTTTCACCGACGGCCCCTCGGCCCAGAACCGGGCTGGGCCCGTGTCGCCCATGGGTGGGGTCGGCCCATTGCCACCTCTAACGCTAGGCCATTTCTTTGTTTCGGATAAATTTCCAACACAATTTTGCGAGACGAGCTTTGTTGTGCTGGGGTAGACTGAGCAGGCCTAGACCTCCTTCGGCCTTGGAAGATGTTACTTTATCCCAATTAATATGACATTTCCCTTGCGAGCTGCCACCTCTGCCCCCAATCCAAGAAGGTCCTTTGCCTTTTATCAATAAGCTTAATAACCCACGAAGGGGCCCTAAAAAGGGAGAACATACAAGAAGCCTAGCTAGTGAGGACGCTATTAATGAGAGTAATTCGGGCAGCCTTGGAGAGTTGGGAGCCATGCCAAGAAGCTAAAACATGATCGAATTTAGTGATGCTTTGAATCCAGTCCTCTTTAAGCAGCCGTCCCGGCCTAAGAGGAAGTCCCAAGTTGTTGAGAGGGAAGGAACTAGGAGAACAATTCAAAATGCCTGCATCTTGACTACTGACAGATTTTGATCCGTTGGTGTGGATGACTCTAGATTATTGTCTCTATTCAGCTTTAGACCAAAGCAAAGTTCAAAACACTAATAATAATTTTAGATGTTGTAGATGTTGAGGAGTCGTGCTACTGAAAATGATGAGGTCGTCAGCAACGGAGACATGAGTGACAACTTCTGAGAGAAACCCGGATAATGTGCCCTTTATAGTCCTTTGGAGGCAACCCTTTTGAGAAGCTTGGAAAGAGAGTCAGTGACCAATTTAAATAGGATCGGAGAGAGGGGGTTACCTTGCTGAAGACATCTTTTGTGGGAGAAAGGCCGCCCTTGGGAGCTGTTAATTAGAATTGATGAAGTTGTGGTATTTAGAAGAAAAGAGACCCAGGAGATCCATTTCAGGGGAAAACCCATTGCCTTCAGAAGATCGACATGAATTTCCAATTAACAGAATCAAACGCTTTCTCAAAATCCACCTTGATGATGTAGGTGTTTTCTTGCCTTTGATTAAAAGTCCATAGAGTTTCAAAAACTGTCATATAGCAGTCTAAGCTGCTATGACCGAAGATGAAAACCCCTTGAGTAGTGTCTACCAGATCAGGTAGCAATAATGCCAGCCTATTAGCCATCAGCTTGGATAAGAGTTAGACAAGGTAGTTGTCTAGACTAATCGATTTGAAATCGTTGGTAAGAGATACTCCCTCTTTTTTTTGGAATCAGAGTGATGAATACGTTGTTGATTTGATAAAGCTCTGAAGGATCATTCTGAATCTCGATGGATGCAGGTAATTCCATACTTTATAGAATCCCGGTGTTTTTTTAAGAATTCCATCGGTATTCCGTCTGGTCCTGGTGATTTGTTATTCTTTAGTCCTCGAATAACCGAGTAAATTTATGCCTCCAAGAAAGGATCATCGAGGAGTTGTAGAGATAGAGATTCCTATGGGTAGATCTCGACCCAATTGATACCCAAGACGGGGTTTAATTTCTTTACCGAGGAGGCCAGTGTAGAAATTTCTGAAAGCCTTGGAGATTTGAGGAGTCTCAGTGAGAGGGCCAAGGGGACTTTGAATCTTGGACATCTAGTTCTGATTTCTTCTGATAGTGGCACCCTAGTGAAAATATCTTGTATTGCGATCACCCATTTTGATCTATTGTTTTTTGGCTCTTTGACGCCAACACAGGTCCTTGGAATGGTAGAGCAGATCTAGGTCTCCTTTACTTTTTCTGAAATCAATAATGTCCGAGGCAGATAATAATCCGAAGTCAGCATTAATGGAAAGATCGTGGACATGATGTTCCATAGATAGCCTCATAAAAGACCAGGATATCCTTCTTGTTGTATTCCAAACTTTTAGGACTGAACGAAGATTCTTCCAGGATGAGATCCCACATCGTAGCAAGTCCTTTTGAGGAACTATAGAAGGTAGAGCAGGAAGAAGACCATATTTGAATATGTTTATGAATTCGGGGTTTGCGATCCAACCTGGCTCGATTATAAAAGGGTGAGCTACGCCATTTGGAAAGGAAGGATTGTGAAGAAGAAGAAGAAACACATGATCAGAGAGTTTGAGGGCATCCCTAGTAACTCTAGCATTCGACAACCGGTCCCAAAACTTCAAATTAACCAAAATTCTATCCAGTTTCGCCAAGGCGGGAGCACTCTGGTTGTTAGTCCAAGTATAGAATATCCCCGATGATAGAAGATCTAGTAAAGCATAGTCCACAATGAATTTAAATTGAGTGCTGAGTTGGGCCATACACCCCAGAGAACCAAGAAGACTCATTAGACTCGAGATGAAGCAGATGAAGTTAAATTGAGTGATCTCTAATGGTGGAGGTAAGATGTCACGCCCCAACTCAAGGTACGCGTGACCGGCCAGGGTACGTGCCTGTACCCCGAAGCCTACCACATGCACTGACCAATGACTCATAAAACACAACCATACCGACATGAACATCGTAAACAAAACCAACAGTGCCAAACTTTATTAGTTATTGAAAACAGTTCAACCAAACCAAGTTTGAAAACATTGCAAGGTTTTTTAAATAAACATCTAAAGGTTTGCAAAGAAACATCTCCATGTTTTACAAAACCAACTCAGTGCATACACAAGACTCTACTCAACCACGACTATGACTATAAAGCTGCCAGCTACGAGATCTGCACCCACGTCTGCCCTCCTGCGCGCCATGCCACCAAGTCGTACCTCACTGGTTGGGCTCTGCAAAATAACAATAAATAAACCGTGTGTTCACGAGGAACTCAGTGAGCGGTTCTTTCGAACCTCCACTTAAAACCTCGACAAGATAATATATACAAGGTATGATACGAATAAGGAAATTAAAATATGATCACACTATAAAAGTTAATCAGTTTGCCAAGACAGAAGAATGGATGAACCGGCCTCTCGGGCCCTTATCCATTTCACTAGCTCGGCCGCTAATGGCCTAAAATATATATGGAAGGTTTCGTTCTTCCTTCTACATAACCAGGCCGATCGGCCTACCCAAAACCAGCCCATAAGGGCATCTCAATATGAACTTTCATGTCTCGGATCCATCGACTAGGATAGCCACTAGCCTCAGGAATCCTCCGGGTTAGGGATAGCTAGTCCCACCCAACTCGGGTCTACCGTCAGCATGGCCCTATAAATCTCAGGAATCTCAAGACCTTCCGCCACTCGGGTCTAACACCTAGCGGGCCCGCTGGTGCAATCTCAAGACCCTATAAATCACTGAGTCGTGTGGTAGCCGGTCGGCTAATGACACTCCTTAATAGACCATCTTAACCACAACCAGAACCAGGTTGTGCAAGTTTTCCTGTGTTTTGCTTTCCAGGCGTTGCCCGTGTCTGACCCTCCCCCTTGGGTCGTACTACTAGGATATTGATATCCGCTAACTATCCCTAGGCGTAGAACCTAGTAAGTGTACTTTGTCTCTAGGTTAACTCTCACCGCTAGGTGCCGAAACCATTCTTTCTAGAGTTTGTTAGAGTTTACCGACTATAGATAAATGCTCGATCTACTATTGTCAACGACACTTGCCAAAAAAAATCTTGAACAACAATTACCATGTGAAAGCCGAATTAAAGAGAATAAATTCTATTAATTAAACCGATAAGGAACATGCAATATACATAGCAACGATTGAACATAATATCTGAAAATTAATGAACCCTTTCCTTTAATTCATATGCCATAACAAACCTATCCATGCATGCATGAGTAAGAACATTTCCATAACCATGAGAATATAGATCTATAGTTACTAACCAGTCCTAAGATGAACAACACTCATATAATATAATTTCAACCTAATACTAGGCATGTAAGTGTGAATCAAGACAACATAACATGAAACCTAGCATATTATTCCGAACAGTCCTGACTTTTCCACCCTTGCCCTAGCTCGGCCGACTCAAGCAAGGTAATACCTTGCTCGGTCGAGCCCTCTAGGAAAAGTGGGCATGTTTGCGACGACAACACAAGCATCAATCCAAACATCTAAAATATAACGAACATAAACGATCGATGAGTTGCAAGACGATTGAGGAAATTGGGGAAAATTTCGGCATGACCTTTCCCCTTTTTCCTCTTCTCGGCCAGCCCATAAAACACAAAGAAACCACGATTTAAAACATGAGATCATAGGTACATCAATCATTTAAAGTTCCAACACGAGAAAACATGACGATCGACAAGAAAGTCGTGAAAGAACCCGATTTCAAAACTCCTAGGGTCAGCCACCCGCCTCCCTTCACGATCACACTAACCACTCACCTTGATCGGATCACAAGGTAACCTCGATGAAGACGAGCTCCGATTTCCTCAAGCGTCGACGCGAACTCGGCGCCGACAAGATCCCTCTTGCTCCCCCTTCCTCTTGGGCTGCGTGCGGCTCTCTTCATGAGCTACACGGCTGGCTTGGGTGAGGGGTTTTATTCCCCTCATAATTTGACTAAAATGACCCCTGCCACTTACTTACCTCCTCATTCGACTCCATCTAACCCAGATCGAGTTATGACTCGATCCGCGAACCCAATCTTAACCCAACTTGAGTCAACCAATTCCCATCCACCCAACTACCAACAATTGGTTATGATTTAAATTAATTTTTACTTGCTATTCGAGGCGATCACGCGACTCGACCCGGCTAGCTCCCGACTAGATGGGCTGCACCACGAAAAAAAAATTTATATTAGGAAACCCCGTGTATTACAACCTTCCCCCCTTAAGGGAAATTTGTCCTCGAATTTTATAGATTCATACAGACTTACTAGTTCTTCGAACAGGGAAGGGTAACATTCCCTAATGTCCCACTCTACTTCTCAGGTAGCTTCCTGCCCGGTGTGATGCTCCCACCTAACTTTTACCAAGAGAATTTCCTTGGATCTCAGCTTCCTGATCTATCGGTCAAGTACCTCCACTAGCCTGTCCTCATACGAGACCACCGTGTCCACCTCAACTGCAGTCGGCTCAATCACATGGGACTCATCCCTCACATATCTCCGGAGCATTGACACATGGAAAACTGGGTGAACTCTGCTCAGGCTAGGAGGCAAAGCCAGCTCATAAGCCACCGCGCCCCTCTACTTGAGAATAGGGAAAGGCCCATTGAACCTAGGGCTCAAATTTCCCTTCTTCCCAAATCGGACTACCCTTTTCATGGGGGAACATTTAGGAACACCAAGTCGCCCTCAGCGAACTCCAACTCTCTGGCTTTTTGATCGGCATATATTTTCTGGCAACACTGAGCTGCCAACAGCCTTTCCTTAATTAGTTGTACCTTCTTCACTACCTCTTCGATCAAGTCATGACCTACCATGAGAGTCTCTACGGTCTCAAACCAGCCCACAGGAGACCTACACCGCCGCCCATATAATGCCTCGAAGGGAGCCATGTCAATGCTACTGTGATAGCTATTGTTGTAGGCGAACTCAATCAAACGCAGCCCTCAGCATATCTTCCAAAGTTTGGATGGTTCTCTAAGACTGTCCGTCTGTCTGCGGATGGAAAGTCGTGCTGAAACGCACTTGAGTGCCCAAGGCTTCTTGAAAGGACTGCAAAAACTGGGCTGTGAACTGGGTACCTCGATCTGATATGATCATCATTGGGGTACCGTGATAAGCATTAAACCTGTCTAGAAATAGTCGGGCGTACTGCTCCGCAGAAAAGGTCATTTTCACTGGAATGAAGTGTGCGGTCTTGGTTAATCGATCCACTACCACCCAAATAGAATCAAAACCTCTCCTTGACTTAGGCAACCCGGTCACTAGGTCCATGGTGATTTTCTCCCACTTCCACTCGGGGACCTCGAGGTTCTGTAGTAGTCCCGCGGGCTTCAGGTGTTCAGCCTTCACCTGCTGGCAGACCAGATATTTGGATACAAACTTTGCTACCTCTCTCTTCATGCCCTTCCACCAAAGTGCTACCTTAAGTCTCGGTATATTTTGGTGGCTCCCGGGTGCATCGTATACGTGGAACAGTGACCCATTTCCAAAACCTATCGGCGAACCTATGCCATATCAAGCACTACGATTCGATCTCTGAACCCTCACCCTCTGAGTTGACCCTGAATCCATCATCAACGTCACCTCTACAGACCAGATCCCTTGTCAGAGAACAAAATGCATCCTCCTCCTGCGCGGCACACAACATGTCCACCAAGGTGGACTGTACCCGCAGATGCGCCACCAGGATCCCCGACGCTGACACAGTCAGGGTTGCTCCCCCATCCAAGCACAGCGCTAACTCTTGAGCTAGGGGCCTACTTCTGATTTCCAAATGAGCCAAACTGCCCATGGATTTTCTGCTCAAAGCATCCATTACCACATTGGCTTTCCCCGGATGATACATGATAGTGCAGACATAGTTCTTCAGGAGCTCCAACCACCTTCTCTGCCTGAGGTTCAGCTCTTTTTGGGTAAGCAAGTACTGGAGGCTCTTGTGATCTGTATAAATCTCACAAGTCTCTTCGTACAGGTAATGACACTAGAGCTTTAGTGCAAAAACCACTGCTGCCAGCTCTAGATCGTGCATCAGGTAGTTCTTTTCATGCACCTTCAGCTGGTGGGACGCATAGGCTATGACTCTGTCAAACTGCATCAGAACGCAATCCAGGCCAACCCGAGAGGCATCACAGTAGACCACAAACCATCATGAGCCGGAAGGTATGACTATCACGGGTGCCGACGTCAAGCATTCCTTGAGCTTTTGAAAGCTCACCTCACACTTGTCGTCCTAAACAAATTTGACCTTTTTCTGAGTTAACTGAGTCAAAGGGGCTGCAATCCCGGAGAAGTTCTATATGAACTTTCGGTAGTACCCGACCAACCCAAGAAAGCTACGGATCTCAATCACGTTGGTTGGCCGCCTTCAATTCTGCACCGCCTCCACCTTTGCAGGGTCTACCCTTATCCCTTCCTAGGACACTACATTGCCTAGGAACCCTACGCTTTCTAACTAGAATTCACACTTGGAAAATTTAGCGAACAATTGCTGCTCTCTGAGGGTTTCCAGGACCCTCCTCATGTGCTCGGAGTGCTCCTCCTTACTCTTGGAGTATACCAAGATGTCGTCAATGAAGACGATCATAAAACTGTCCAGGTACTCCTTAAATACCATGTTCATCAAGTCCATGAAAGCAGTAGGTGCATTGGTTAGACCAAAAGACATCAGTAGGAACTCATAGTGGCTATAGCGAGTCCTAAAGGTAGTCTTAGGCACATCGCAGTCCCGGATTCTCAGCTGATGGTATCCGGACCTTAAGTCTATCTTCGAAAACCATCGTGCCCCCTGCAATTGAACAAATAAATTGTCTATCCTCGGCAGTGGGTAACAATTCTTAATTGTCACTTTATTCAGTTGCCTATAGTCGATGCACATGCACATCGACCCATCCTTCTTCTTCACGAAGAGCACCAGAGCACCCCATGGTGACACGCTCGGCCGGATGAAGCCCAGGTCCAGCATTTCTTGCACCTGCACTTTTAACTCCCTGAGTTTGGCTGGCGCCATCCTATAGGGTGGGATGGAGATTGGCTTCACTCTGGGCTGCAAATCAATGCAGAAATCCACCTCTCTCTTGGGTGGCAATTTCGGCAACTCCTCGGGAAATACATCGGGAAACTTGCAGACTACCTGAGTACCACCGATATCCCCTACTGCATCTCCCTTTTCCTCTGCCACAGATACGAAGTCCAAGAAGGACTCGCAACCCCCCTAAAGCAGTTTACGAGTCTTAAGGGTTGAGATGGCCCCAATCGGCTCACTTCTTCCTTCTCCTTGGAAGGTGAACTGCGGCAACCCGGACTTGCTGAACATGACTGTCTTAGCCCTATAATCCAGCAATGCAAAGTGCTCCGCCAGCCAATCCATGCCAAGAATAACATCGAGTTCAAGAGTCGGCTGGAGTATCAAATCTGTCCTCAATGCATGACCGCAGATGAGCACTTCGCAGCCTTGAAAAATTGATTTGGCCATGATTACATCGCCCGTAGGCGTTGATACTAGAAATGGCCCGCCGAGCAAAGAAGGTGCCATTGGTAACTTAACATCAAATTTAGCAGATACAAACGAGTGTGTGACACCCAGATCAAACAGAATATAAATAGCAGATGAACATACTAAAATAATACCTGTTACCACTGCTCTAGATGCCTCTGCCCCATCACGGTTCATGGCGTAAACTCAGGCAGACGGTTTCTCAGAGTGACTAGCCTGCAGCCCTCTACTCTGCATCTGACCCTTCTGTGCCACTGACCCCACTGACATCGGCGTCTTTCCTCTTGACAGCTTAGTTCTCTGGCCACCTATGTCCGGGCAATCCTTCCTAAAGTGTCCCACCTGCCCACGTCTGAAGCATGCATTTGTGCAGCCATAGCAAGCTCCCTAGTGTTTTTGGTTACATCGACCACACTGCGGCATGTCTGCCTTCTAAGAAGCGCCCCCTGTCTCTGCCTGTCTCGCCGCCCCTGACCCTGAGCCTCTGCGGCCCCGACTACTGCTGTGCCCATGACTCTGCTGGTGATCTGCGGTGGTCACAGTTCCCTCATATTGCCACGGCCGACCTCCTGACCCTTGAGGCCAAAACTATTTCTTGGGCGGCCCATCTTTCCTCTCGAACGGCACCAACGCTTCCTTCCAGAGGGCCTCATCCACTACCCGAGCAAATGTGGAGTCCTCGATGTAATGGATAAGCCTGCCTATCTGAGGTCTCGACCCTCCACGAATCTCTTCACCCTAGCAGTCTCAGTAGCCACTAGAGTTGGGTGGTACCTAGAGAGCCGGGTGAACTCCATTTCATAGTCTGCTACTGTCATACCTCCAGACTGGCGCAGCAACTCAAAATCTCGTGCCCGCTCATAGCGGACACTCATCGGCAAATACTGCTCCTCTATCGCTACCCTAAAGTCGTCCCAGGTGGGAGATGGTGCATGTGCTGCCCTATGACCTCTCCAGGTATGCAACCAGTATTTTGCAGGTCCTCTTAGCTACAAGCTGACCATGCGCGCCGCTGCCTCTAATGAACACCCTAGCTCTATACATAGCTCATAACAGTCCCCCAAAAATTTGATAACTTCCACTTGCCGATCCGTACCGGTGAATACCGGCGGCCTGAATTTGATGAAGTCTGCGTATGTAGGTGTTCCTAGGTCCCAGACCTACGGCACTACCTGTTCAACCACCTCCGGTACCACAGGGGCTGTGGGTACCGACTGGGGTGGTTGTTGCTGCTGCTGCATCTGTTGTTTGTACTCTTGCTCGTTGCGGAGTGCTTCTATTAATTGAGCTACCTGAGCCTGAAGCTACACAACCGCAGAATCCTAGCCCTCTACCTCAGACTGTTCTCTTTCACGGCCCCGGCCCCGACCTCAGCCTCGGCCCGGCCTCAGCCTCGGCCCCGACGTTCGGTGGAGTTGTTACTAGTACCACTCAGAGCAGCATTTCAGGCCTCCATCAAACTATCAAAAAAAATAATGATTTCACTGTTATTATTAACCAACTCATTCGATTAAAATTTAAGTTACAAAAAAGCATGGTGTGCTGAGTGCAGTCGTGGTTGCCTGATCTCGTAGAATAACTATACTGTACGTAGACATGCTAGCATATGCCTCGTTCGATACTCAATTCCTAGTGGTAGTCAAGACCTAACCTGACGCTTTGATACCAACTTTCTCACGCTCCAACTCAGGGTACGCGTGACCGGCTAGGGTACGTGCCTGTACCCCGAAGCCTACCACATGCACTGACCAATTACTCATAAAACACAACCATCCCGACATGGAAATCGTAAACAAAAGCAACAGTGCCAAACTTTATTAGTTATTGAAAATAGTTCAACCAAACCAAGTTCGAAAACATTGCAAGGTTTTTTAAATAAATATCTAAAGGTTTGCAAAGAAACATCTCCATGTTTTACAAAACCAACTCAGTGCATACACAAGACTCTACTCAACCATGACTATGACTATAAAGCTGCCAGCTACGAGATCTGCACCCACATCTGCCCTCCTACGCGCCATGCCACCAAGCCGTTCCTCACTGGTTGGGCTCTGCAAAATAATAATAAATAAATCATGTGTTCATGAGGAACTCAGTGAGCGGTTCTTCCGAACCTCCACTTAAAACCTCGGCAAGATAACATATACAAGGTATGATACGAATAAGGAATTAAAATATGATCACACCATAGAAGTTAATCAGTTTGCCAAGATAGAAGAATGGATGAACCGGCCTCTCGGGCCCTTATCCATTTCACTAGCTTGGCTGCTAATGGCCTAAAATATATATGGAAGGTTTAGTTCTTCCTTCTACATAACCAGGCCAATTGGCCTACCCAAAACCAGCCCATAAGGGCATCTCAATATGAACTTTCATGTCTCGGATCCATCGACTAGGATGGCCACTAGCCTCAGGAATCCTCCAGGTTAGGGATAGCTAGTCCCACCCAACTCGGGTCTACCGTCAGCGTGGCTCACTGACAGAATCTCAAGACCCTCCGCCACTCGGGTCTAACACCTAGCGGGCCCACTGGTGCAATCTCAATACCCTATAAACCGTTGAGTCGTGTGGTAGCCGGTCGGCTAATGACACTCCTCAGTAGACCATCTTAACCAGAATCAGAACCAGGTTGTGCAAGTTTTCTTGGGTTCTGCTTTTCGGGTGTTGCCCATGTCCGACCCTCCCCCTCGGGTCGCACTACTAGGATATTGATATCCGCTAACTATCCCTAGGTGTAGAACCTAGTAAGTGTACTTTGTCTCTAGGTTAAGTGTCACCGCTAGGTACCGAAATCATTCTTTCTAGAGTTGTTAGAATTTACTAACTATAGATAAATGCTCGATCTACTATTGTCAACGACACTTGCCAAAAATAATCATGAACAATAATTACCATGTGAAAGCCGAATTAAAGAGAATAAATTTCATTAATTAAACTGATAAGGAACATGTAATACACATAGCAACGATAGAACATAATATCTAAAAATTAATGAACCCTTTCCTTTAATTCATATGCCATAACAAACCTATCCATGTATGCATGAGTAAGAACATTTTCATAACCATGAGAATATAGATCCATAGTTACTAACCAGTCCTAAGATAAACAACACTCATATAATATAATTTCAACTTAATACTAAGCATGTAAGTGTAAATCAAGACAACATAAGATGAAACCTAGCATATTAATCCGAACAGTCCTGACTTTTCCACCCTTGCCCTTGCTCGGTCGACTCAAACAAGGTAATACCTTGCTCGGCCAAGCCCTCTAGGAAAAGTGGGCATGTTTGCGACAACAACACAAGCATCAACCCAAACATCTAAAATTATATAACGAACATAAACGATCCAGGAGTTGCAAGGCGATCGAGGATATTGGGGAAAATTTCGACATGACCTCTCTTTTTCCTCTTCTTGGCCAGCCCATAAAACACAAGGAAACCACGATTTAAAACATGAGATCACAGGTACATCAATCGTTTAAAGTTCCAACACGACGATCAACAAGAAACTCGCGAAAGAACCCGATTTCAAAACTCCTAGGGTCGGCCACCCGCCTCCCTTCACGATCACACTAACTATTCACCTTGATCGGATCACAAGGTAACCTCGATGAAGATGAGATCCTTCTCACTCCCCCTTCCTCTTGGGCTGTGTGCGGCTCTCTTCTGGAGCCGCACGACTGGCTTGGGTGAGGGGTTTTATTCCCCTCATCACTTGACTAAAATGCCCCCTACCACTTACTTACCTCCTCATCCGACTCCATCTAACCCAGATCGAGTTCCGACTCGATCTGCGAACCCAATCTCAACCCAACTTGAGTCAACCAATTCCCATCCATCCAACTACCAACAATTGGTTATGATTTAAATTAATTTTTACCTGCTATTCGAGATGATCACGCGACTCGATCCGGCTAGCTGTCACCTCGATGGGTTGCACCATGAAAAAAAAAATTATATTAGGAAATCCCCGGGTATTACATAAGACAACGTCAAACGGAAGGATTCCAAATAGCGATAATACCCTCGGCAGAGCCAATAGCGTCGATAGCTAGAAATGTTGGAAGCACCCGATTTGAACCCTAACAGTTGTTTAGCAATACGGAATGAAACATGAGAAAGCTTTGATTCAAATAGGAAAAGGAGTCTACACTCCGCATCCGTTACAGCTTGCTTGATCATGTACCTCTTTGAGAGGAGGTTAATGCCACGTACATTTCAGAAAAGCACACTAAAATTACTAATTTTGATTCTAGAAGGTATAAGGAAAAAGTTTTCTTCAGTATCAGCATAGAGACAAAATTTGCTATAAGGAATCTCCACCTTTACGCTTCCACGGCCATTAAGGCCCTCACGACTTCCGAAGGGCTACTAGTGTAGCTGAATCCCATATTGTTAATAATTTTAACTCAAAGCTCATTTGGATTAATTTTGAAATTGAACCGCTCCACGATCATGGAGCATAAATAGAGTGGGAGAATGAAATGACCTTTTGTGATGCGGGAATTTGCACCTACTTTTATCTATTTAGTTATTAGTCCACTAGTTTCATTAATCCCACTTGATTGTTCTTTTTCATTTGCTTTCAATAGTTCGACCCATCCAGAAAAATTATCCACTAATGAAATGAGTTTCAGAACTAGATATTTTTAATTATGTTATTATTAACTACATGATTTATTCACAAGCAATTAAGAAAAACAAAAGCTAACGATGGGTAGCATAATTATTGGCAACATATTGTATGTTGTCTAGAGATCTAGGATTCAAACTCTAATATGATCACATATTTTAATTTTCTATCTTTGTTAAAATATAAAATAAAATAAGAAAATTAAAATAAATGAAAAAGTTAAATTAAGACATTTTCAATTTGAAAGAATTATTTTTGAAATTGATTAAACAAAAGATTTGATTCTACATAAATTTATTTTGGAAATTGAATATACACTGAATGGTGCTTTGTATGACTTGAACTAACCCTTACAAATAATAAGCTAACATGATAGCCCATATACAACTAATAAATCTTTATTCAAGTTAGTTTTAGTTGTGTGAGTATGATAATGATATAATAAGATGGTTAGACGCATTTTTCAATCCTTTTAAGTGCTTTCAACTTCATGTAGAGTAAATGGGCAGAAGAAAACTTGGATAATAACATGCCGTAACTTCAACATGATTAAATTCTTTTAAAAAAAGAGCAAAAGAAAATCAGAAATTTTCCAAAACTAAATTTTAAGAGAGAGAAATTCTTAGATTCTGATTTTGAAACTCAAAATTTCAAAAATCGGAACCTAATGAATTTGATACCTATTTTATCCCTGGACCAAAGTCTCTAATCAGTTAGAGACTTTGGCTAAAAATTATATATATATATATATATATATATATATATATATATATATATATATATATATATATATATATATATATATATATAATAATAATTTTATTTTATAAAAGATTTTTATAATAAAAATGGTGTTAGAGTCTAAAAAATATATTTTCAAACTCTTTAATTCATTAGAGACTTTTGCGCAAAGTCTATAAAACTAAATTTAAATTAAAAGTTGTAAAATATTTTGATGAAAAATACTTTTTTAAATCGCAACACACCTTTTGTATTTTTTAAAAAATATTTCATTAATTAAATTTATTTATTTTTTAATTATAAAATTATTATAAACTTTGAGCAAAAATCTCTAATACATTAGAGACTTTCGTCCAAAGTCTACAAAATTAAATTTAAATTAAAATATTAAAATATTTTTTGTCCAAAATATTTTGTGAATTAAATTTTATTTTTTATAATTAAAAAAATATTATAAAAAAAGTCTATAACTCATTAGAGACTTTTGTCCAAAGTCTATAATAGCTTCATATTTTTTTTAAAAAATATTTGAATTCATAAAATAATTTTTTAATGATACAAAAATGTACTATGATCCAATTTTACATCAAAATATTTCATAATTTTTAATTTAAATTTATAGACTTTGTGCAAAAGTCATTGATGCATTAAAGAGTGAAAATATATTTTTTGTACTCTAATATCTTATTTTTATCATAAAAAATATTTTATAAATTTAAATTATTATTATTATATATTATTATATTTTATATATATATTTTTAAAATTTTGACCAAAGTCTCTAATTTGGCCCAGGGGTAAAATGAATATCAAATCCATTAGATTTCGATTTTAAAAATTTTGATTTTTAAAATTTGGATATGAAAATTTCTTTTTCTCAAAATTCGATTTTGAAAAATCGCCGAAGGAGGATAACAAGGCGATGAGATTAGTCATTCAAAGCAATGAAATGACTCAAAAACTTGATGTATTGAAAACAAACCAAATAATAAAATAAGACAACGAAATGACAAGTATAATCCGACACAAAATTAAACCTCCGTGATTAACAAACTTGAGCTCGACTCCAAGTTGATTTTTACGTTTTGTCATTCTAACTCGATCCCATCATTTTCAACCTTGTATTTAGATATATGAAGCACGTGATCTCAAAGTGCCAGCTTTGCTGTTTTTTAAGTATTTGTTGGCAATTTTGTTGCAGAAAGCTTTTGGCTTTATATTATTTGTTTACAGATCGATGTTCTATTTGAGAGATTAAATGAATGATTCATTCTTTTCCACAATGTTGGTTTATCAAATGGAAACATTAAGGTTTTATATATTTTTAATCAGTTCAATTACCCATTATAATAAGCTTAAGCATGCATAAACCTGCCGGCCGCTTCCAATGTAATTTTACGTGTCTTAATGACAAGTCCTAATCCGGAATAAGAAGCAAATCTCAGTCCACGCAGTGTAGGGATGACACTGAGGTTAAGGCCGTAAAAAATTTGATTTTGATATTAAATAATATATTTACAGTAAACATCCCATAATTTTCCCATACGTACAGCTATATATATATCGCTAGCTAGTCACATTTGTCTCTACGTCCCCATGCATTTATTATGCGTATGAGTTGGTCAATTCCACTGTATGACCTGGAAAAATCAAAGATGCATGCATTTTTTCCCTGAAGTTATCAAAGACTAATCTTTTTTAACAGTATCCTTTTCCTTTACATATATAAATAGCAGCAGCAGTGACTAACCACTTCAACAAAGTAGTAGCGCAGAACGAGATGGAGAGCTTGTGCTGCCTTCTTCCTAGCAACTCATGCTTCTCCTCAATCAAGAGCCTCTCTGCTGGAGCTGTTATGATGGTTCGCGTCGATCGTAACAGGAGGCCGGATCCGTTGATCGGAACGAAAGAAAACAAAGATGAAAACTAGGAGAGAAGGTGAGAAAGAAGAGGTTGAGCGGAGAAGAAGAAGTTAAGAGGTTTTATTCACTTCAATGATTACTCTCTCCCAGCTTATTACACGGCTATTTAACTATTGGAGGTCGTTGTTTACATTACAAAGTCGTTAAACCTATTGGGCTTCGTCATTGCACGACGCAGCCGCTCACGTGGTTGCATGGAAACGTCGTTGTCACTGTTGGGGTGGCGTTCGCATGAACTGCTCGCAGGAGAGTCCCCTGTCTTTTCTTCGTTGCCTTCCCTGTTCGTAACATTGCCTTTGGGTAGGGAAAGAGCCTTGTCCTCAAGGTCGTCATCCGATTCCTCTCTTGATATACCTATCTCCTCATCATCCTCTGAGTGCTTCTCACGTAAGGAAGCCTCTTTCACATAATCTCGCAGGAGATCGATTGGCATTACCTGATGTGTCGGCTCGCCTAGGCAGCGTTTCAAAACTGAAACATGGAATACCAGATGTATTTTCGCTGCAGTCGATAGTTCTAGTTTGTAGGCCACCGATCCGACTCGCTTCAGTACTCGAAATGGTCCGAATAACCTTGGTCCTAGCTTTTGCTATTTCTGGAGCCGAACAGATATCTGTCTATAGGGCTGCAGTTTAATGAACACTCATTCCCCGACGGTGAACTCCACTTCTCTTCAATGCTTGTCGGCATGAGTTTTCATCCTGAGTTGAGCTTTAGTCAGGTTACTCTTGAGCTGTCTGGTTATTTCATCCCGGTTAACTAACATCCGATTCACCACTGAATTCTTCGTGGAGCCTTTAGCATATCGAATCAGGCTTGGTGGTTCCCGTCCATAGAGTAGGTGCTTTAAAAGGTGTCGTACCTACGAATGATTGATGAGCCGTATTGTACCAGTATTCGGCCCACGGCAGATATTTCGCCTAAGTAGAAGGTTCGTCGGCGGCGAAACTCCGGAGATACATTTTGAGGCATTTATTTAACGCCTCTGTTTGACCATCCGATTGAGGATGGTAAGCTGAGCTGAAGTTTAGCTTCGTATTATGCAGTCGGGCTAATTCCCTCCAAATTTCTCCGAGGAAATGGCTGTCGCAGTTGCTTACTATGCTTCGCGGTATACCATGTAGCTTCACCACGCCTTGAAGCAGCACCTCGGCAACCTTTTCAGTGTTGTAATGTCGAGGAAGAGCAAAGAAATGATCGTACTTGGTACGTGAGGCGATCGACCACTACAAAAATAGTTGTTTTCCCATTCGAAATGGGCAACCCAGTGATGAAGTCCATGGCAACATCTTCATATACTTATTCGGGTATTGGGAGGGGTTGTAATAGCCCCGCCGGAGACATTTGCTCCACCTTCATACGCTGGCACACCTGACATCTTTCAATGAAGGCCTTGATATCCTGACGCATTGACTTCCAGTAGAAGCTTGTTACCATTCGACTATAATTGCGGTTAACTCCTGAGTGCCCTCCTACAACCGAGCTGTGGTACTCCCGGAGCAACATTGCTTTGATCGTCTTGTCTTCTGGTATCAAAATGCGTCCCCGATAGAGAATTAAATCTCCATGTAATGTCCACTTTTCGTCGGCTTCCTTTTGTTCTTGAATTCTTTTGCGTAGATCCCTGAGGTCTTGTTCCTCCGAATGCAATCGCTTAATGTCATCAATGATTCCATATACCAATCAAACCAATGTCATGAAATAGGCCTCGGGTACTCGTGACAAAGCATCAGCTGCAGAATTTAGCCTTCCTGCTCGGTATTTAACTTCGAAATCATACCCAAGTAACTTCACCATCCATCTCTGTTGCTCGGGGGTCTGAATTAATTGTTTTGTCATCTCCCCGAGTGATTGCTGATTAGTGAGTATGAGAAATTGTCTTCCTAACAAATACTTTCGCCATTTCCCAACAGCTTGGGTTATGGCGTACATTTCCCTTTCGTAGTTGGACGCAGCCTGCATTCTGGCCGATAGCTTTTGGCTAAAAAATGCGATTGGTCGGCCTCCTTGAGTCAACACCGCTCCAATTCCTATTCCTGAAGCGCCAGTCTCCACTTCAAATGGCTTATTAAAATCAGGTAAAGCTAATATAGGGGCGCTACTTAGGAGTTGCTTTAGACGATTAAACACCTCATGTGCTTTTGTAGTCCAATAGAATGCGTCTCGCCGTAGTAAATCCGACAAGGGCGCAACCACACTTGCAAAACCTCTGATAAAACGCCTATAGTATCCTGCGATTCCTAAGAACCCCCTGATTTGCTTTACATCCCTTGGTGTAGGCCAAGAGCTTATAGCAGCCACCTTGCTGGGATCGACTTGCAAGCCGTCGGCCGACAAGAAGTGTTCAAGATACTCTATTGTAGAGCAGCCAAAAAAACACTTAGTTCTTTTAGCTACCAGCGAATTGGTCTTCAACAGTAGGAGAACAACCTCTAAATGCTTTAGGTGCTCCTCAAATGAACTGGTGTAGACAAGGATGTCGTCAAAAAATACGAGTACAAATCGTCGAAGATGTGCCTGAAAGACTTGGTTCATAGTCGATTGGAATGTCGACGGCGCGTTTGTTAATCCAAATGACATTACGAGAAATTCGTAATGTCCTTCATGGGTACGAAATGTCGTCTTATGCACATCCTCCTTTGCTACCCTTATCTGGTGGTATCCGAATAGTAAATCGAGCTTAGAAAACACTTTGGCCTTCCCTAACTCATCAAAGAGTTCATCGGCAGTAGGTATTGGAAACCGATCCTTGATTGTTGCTGCGTTGAGAGCCCGGTAATCGACACAGAAGTGCCATGTACCATCTTTTTTCTTCACCAACAACACCGGTGAAGAGAATGGACTGTTACTGTGCTGTATGAGTCCTTCTTGCAACATTTGCCGCACCTGGCATTTGATCTCTCCTTTTTGAAAATGAGGATAATGATAAGGACGCACATTGATAGATCCTTGTCCACGTTCTAAGTGTATGCAGTGATCAGTCGCTCTTGTTGTTGGTAAACTGTGAGGTTTAGCGAAGACTTCTGCATATTTATCCAACAATGTCTGTAACTCTCCTTGGTTCACTTCACCGGGATCTTCTGAAGGTGATAACAGCTCTAATTGATATAACTTTGCTACAGCATGGGTATTGCATAACCTTCTTAATGCGTGACAGGCGATCGGTTCCATAGATCCAGATTGATTTCCTTTCCAAACTGAACGTTTTCCCTCCCACTGGAACTCAAACGTTAGCTGGCCATGGTCTGTTACCACCAGACCCAAGGTGGCCATCCAAGCCACCCCTAACACCACTTCTGCTCCCTGGATCGAAAGTACGTAGAAGTCAGAGTTAATGGTAACTCCTTGTACTGTAACAAGCAGTTGTTTAACAATGACTTCATTCTGAACTTTAGCACCATTTCCGACCATCACGCTGAAGTTAGGAGCTGGTTCTATATTTAAACCCAGATATCTAGCCACCCGAGTTTGAACAAAATTGTGTGTGCTTCCCCCGTCAAGGAGTATTTGTACCATTCGACCGCTAATTGCTCCAAAGAATCTTAGCGTCATCGAAGAAAAGCATCTTGATAACGCGTTAAAGGAGATGAGGGATTGTGCTGTTGTATCGTTGCCGAAAACATCACTCCCAGGTTCTTGTAATACTGTTTGAACTTCTTCTCCAGGATCCTCTGTTGATCCGTCGTCAAGCATGAAGAACTGTGGTGACTTGCAGCGGCGACCTCGGGTGTATTTCTCGTCATAGTAAAAACAGAGACCTTGCTCTTTCTGCTACTGAGCTTCCGCTGAGGTAATCCTTCGCGGCCTGTTTGCTTTAGTCTACACACTTGATGGTAGCCGATTGTAAACTGAATTGTCGCTAACAGATTTCTCAGTCGATCTAGGACCCGTCGTTGGTGCCACGTACCCCTTGAATGGAGTGGGCAAGATTGCATTGCCCCTCACTGGTGCCGAGAAGCCTTGAAATTTCTTGGCCGTGTTGATTTTTTCTTCATAGCGCTTCACCAAAGTAATGGCCCCGTGCATAGAGTCAAGTTGGCGAGTGAGTACCTCGGTCTTGATATCCGGTCTCGATCTAGAGATAAAGCAATTGGCAAGGAACGTTTCAGGGAGATGTGTTGTGTGCATGGCCTTCTCCTCGAATCGACCCTCATACTATTCAATGGTGGAAGTCTGGATCAATTTCGTCAGGAGTCCCTCTGGTGGCTCCAGATCCGTTGGCTCAAAGCAACGCCGTATGGCTTCGATTAAGTCCCGCCACCCGGACAGCTGTTTGCATCTTTGCATCCATCGGAACCATTTTCGAGCAACGCCTTCCATTCGGAACGACGCCATCGTAACTCGGTGTTGATCCTCAGTGGCGTAGAAATCGAAGGAGTCTTCCGCGGCTGCAATCCAGTCGTCGGTGTCCTATCCGTTGAAAACAGGTAGTTCCACCTGGGGAGGCCTTGGTTGAAAAGGAAAAGTGTCGTCGTCCCCTTCAGATATGGCGACTGCTTTCCCTCGTGATATTGTTCCTCCGCCACTCGATCCCATCGGTTCATGTTGGACATAATTTATTTGAACAATTTGAGAGTTTAACAACAAGATTTGTGAAGTTACCCCTTGTAAAAGCTTCTGTTGGGTCTCCATCGATTGACATTGGAGTTTCATCGCCTGCTGTTGCACTTCCAAATTTGCTTGCAGAGATCCCAGAATTTGGTCATGTCGATGACTGGCTTCGTGTAGTAATTTCAGGGATTCCGCTATTGCCTGACCCCGCGTCTCCATTGTTTCCGCTATGAGGAAGGATCAATGAAAGCACCAATGTTGCAATGGTTCGCGTCGATCGTAACAGGAGGCCGGATCCGTTGATCGGAACGAAAGGAAACATAGATGAAAACTAGGAGAGAAGGTGAGAAAGAAGAGGTTAAGCGGAGAAGAAGAAGTTAAGAGGTTTTATTCACTTGAATGATTACCCTCTCCTAGCTTATTACACGGCTATTTAACTATTGGAGGTTGTTGTTTACATTACGAAGTCGTTAAACCTAATTGGCTTCGTTATTGCAAAACGCAGCCGCTCACGTGGTTGCATGGAAACGTCGTTGTCACTGTTGACGTAGCGTTCGCATGAACCACTCGCAGGAGAGTCCCCTGTATTTTCTTTGTTGCCCTCCCTGTTCGTAACAAGAGCGCACAATGGCCCGCGCTTCGCCTTTGTGAGGCTGAGCAATCAAACCTCCAGCCAACTCAAAGAGCTTCTTGGAAGACAAACCTGGAGCAGGAGACATCAAGGTACCAAGCGTTTTTAATTTGGTCATTGATGGGATGAAATGTTTGGATCAGACAGAGTAATGATAAAGTAAAATTCGCGCAGGTGCAAAAACTTCACTGAAAGCAACAGGAGCTTGACTAGTTGAGGTGAAAAAAGACTCACTATATATGGACTACCGTTAATACCTTAAGTTCTATAACATTTTGGTCAACTTGAAATATAACTTCAATTCAGTTTTGTGGAAATTGGAGAGAAAAAGATTAATCCAAATAACCCCCAGCTACCAATATTTTATATAATTAAAATTTTTATACAAGACATAATAATAATTACAATTAAATCCTTGACAGTTCCCTTAAAGTTAATTAGGACAAAGATATCATATAAATTCAATTTATTACAAATGTAAATTATATTCTAGGACCCCTTAATGATTTATTGATCATTAGAACTCACAAATGATATAACTATCTCATTGGATTGTATTTTATTTTTGATGAAGTGACAATCAATTTATATATATTTTGTCCTCTCATGAAAAACGGGATTATATATAATATGAATGATAGTCTGATTGTCACAAAATAACTTCATTGATTCTGCTTGGATAATGCCAAGTTCTCCCATCAATTGCTTAAGTCATATTAGTTCACATTATTGATGAAATGACCACACTAGAGGGGGGTGAATAGTGTGTTATCTAAATCTTTTGTCTAATTCCGATTTTAATCGTTTACTTGATTATTTAGGCATGTTGCAATTTATCAACTAAATACGGAAGCAATAATAAAGCAATTTAGCACACACAAAGATACCAATACTAACACAATGATTTATAGTGGTTCAGCCCCAATGCCTACTCCACTACCTAAGCACCCCGCTTAGGATTTTCAAACTAGTTTAACTAGATTAGTAAGTTTTGTTACAATGAGGACTTTACACCGGAAAGTCTCCGCTCTCAAACTGAAGGTACTTTCACACTTGAAAGTATCTCGTCTTCCTACCGAGAGCACTCTCCCACCTCAACCTAAGGACAACTCAACTAATCCTAGTAAACTACGCTTACAATGGTGGGTTTAAGCCTTAACACCAAGGCAATCACCAACTCAATCAAACCTAGGAACCTAGGTTTATACAAATGATATACAATGAAAATAACCAAGAAAATACAATAACAATTGGAGCAATAAACAAATCAAACTATACTTTGCTCCAAAAGAAACTCCCTAGTCCTCTTGATGCCTCAAATTAATGAATCGATGAAGCTTGAAGGCTATGTCAAGGAGATGAGAGATCAAACTAGTGTTTCACCAAAGAGTGGCTCAATGAGGCTTTAATAATCATCAAAATATGGCTCTAGGAATGTTGGATTAAGGGTGGAAGGCTTGCTAAAGCTTCTATTTAAAGGACTTGAGGAGATGGAATGAAACAGCCACTTCAACGGGCGAAAGATTAGCGGTTTCCGCCGTTCGATCGATGGTCGGCCGATCATCGGTCGACCGGTCGATCTACCGAAAGCAAACTGCCGCTTTTTGGCACACTTCGGTCGACCGACCGGTCGACTGAATTGGCTACTGCCAGTTTTTGGCACCATTCAATCGACCGACCAGTCGATCGAAACTGGGCAGACTGCACCTCTTATTTTTTTTTCTGCTTGTTTGCTCATTTTCTGGTTCCGTCTTCGCTAAGTCTACTTATATAATATTTATTAACTTTAAGTGTTATATAAGGATTACCCTCCATTTGAATTCAATAAAAATATCTAAAAAATCAAAATCCTTAAGAATCAAAATCTAGTTTTTGGGGTCTAGTACAAATTTTCGGAAAACAGAAATTTTTTAATCTCCGGGTTCAAATATGGGTAGGCTAAAGGCTTCCAAAAAATTCTTAAAAATACCTCGTTATCTAGTTTTTACCCAAGGAACAATTATCGCCATTTTTTGTGTCAAGAAAATGTCTAGGTCATATAGCCCTCCAAGGAGCTCCCTAGGCTTAGTGAATTTCAGGACGATTTCCAAATTTTCATGTTTTG
Organism: Canna indica; assembly: GCA_034359265.1. Classification (NCBI taxonomy): domain Eukaryota; kingdom Viridiplantae; phylum Streptophyta; class Magnoliopsida; order Zingiberales; family Cannaceae; genus Canna; species Canna indica. The sequence continues at coordinate 39,514,264 of CP136891.1, forward strand.
GAATTCGGGTTTGGTTTTTGGGTTCTTTGCATCATAAAGAGGATTACATTACATTATAGACACCCTAATCCTAAACTCTAACTTCCCGAAGAATCCCGAGCGCCGACGAGCGTCCTTGTCGATTTCTTCGATTTCTCTGATTTCTCTGATTTCTCTGATCGGGGACGTCGGGCGCTAACTGACTTGGAACCTGAAAGATTTTTCAATGAAACATTAGTTCCATATTTGTTATTATCAAAACCGAGATTAAGACCAAGGTAGAAAATCTTATGCCAACACACATGTCATATTCTACTTTGGCAAGACCTAGCCACAACAGTCTGCTTCTTGCTTTTTCATGAAATTAGATTACCACCAAGCATCCCGTAATATTCTAAAGTAGATCTACGATCAGAAGGTGGCCAACCCAATTAGAATCTGAGTATCCAGTTACCTATAGATGGCCCCTATCACGAAAAAGAGAAGTCTATTTCCTAGAGGTTCCTTGAGATAACAAAAAATCCTCAACGCAAGCTTCCCAATGACTTACACAAGGTGACTCAAGAAATTGACTAACTACGCTCACAACGAATGAAATATCAAGACTTGTGATGGTAAAATAATTCAACTTGCCTACTAGTCTTCGGTATAAAGCTACAACAACTCTATATTAGGATCCATGGGAGTGTCTACTAGTGGCGCATCTAACATGCATGTCTCCTATATTATGTCAAGAACATACTTCCTTTGAGAAATGTAGATAGCTCCGTCTGACCGAGCTACTTCAATGCCAAGAAAGTATTTCAAATCACCAAAATCCTTGGTTTGAAACTGTTGATGTAAGTAAGACTTTAATTTCTGTATCCCATCAATATCATCCCCTGTAATAATGATATCATCCACATAGACTATGAGAATCACTCGTTTCCCATAGATGAAGTGTGAAAGAAGACCGAGTGATCTGAGGTACTCCTAACCATGCCAAATTGAATAATAGTATAACTAAATTTAATTTGCTGAACGAGGCACGTGGAGATTGTTTTAGACCATAAAGAGATTTCTTCTACTTGCAGACTAAGGTAGACTCCCCCTTAGCAGGAAACCCAGAAGGTTGCTCAATATAAACCTCCTCATCAAAATCACCATGCAGAAATGCATTCTTGATGTCAAGCTGATAAAGTCGTCAACCAGAGATCGCTGCAAGCGTAAGAAGTAGACCAACAAAAGCAATCTTGGCAATTGGCAAGAATATTATTGTGATGGGAATAGAAAACGCAGCGGAAATAACAATTTAAAAAATTCAAACCATCCCAAAAGTAATGATCTAGTTTAGGAATATTAAGAAATTCAACATAGGAGAAGAAGGAGAATATATACCTCTCGATGTCCTCTTGGGCTACTCCAAGAAGGTGAAAGTGCTGGCACACTAAGAAGGTGATGGAGACTCCGAAATCACTTCACCTATGACCCCGAGGAGGCAGAGAGAAGGGGCAGCCACCTCGAGGAGGGGAGCTAGGGTTCCTTTACGAACAAGTTTCCAGCAAGAAGCATTTTCTTTCTCTCCTCCTTTAATCTTGATTGCTTTCCTTCAATCTTTCACTTATCAAATTCGGCCACCCCCTTAACTAATTAAGGGAGGCAGCACCGGGTAAGAGGGGGTCCACCACAATAAGTTCAAATTTGAACTGCCCCCCTTGGATTCTAATAATTCAGGGTTTATCTCTCACAAATAATTCATATTTAATAGGTTTTTATAATTTATTCCAAATAAATCAAAATCCTATTAAATAGAATAATAATTTATCTAAATAAATTAAATGTCTATTTATAGGAATAGGATTTATCTAAATAAATCAAACTCCTATCTAATAGGAATGAGATTTATTTAAATAAATTAAACTCCTATTTATTAATAGAATCATGATTTATCCAAATAAATTAATTATCTATTAATTTATGATTTATTTAAATAAATCAATTACCTAATAATTATGATTTATCTAAATAAATCAATTCCTAATTAATAGGTGTACGTAGGCACATGGGAAAAAAAAAATCAAATTTTCCCTCCATGTAATTTTGATTCAAAATCAAACTAATTATGTTTAATTCTTAGTTAAACATAATCTCCGTCTAATGGTTAATTAATTATTTAATTCATAATTAAGTTTAATCAACCCCTTAAAATAATATCGCATGTCATACCCTATGACTTTAGGGTTACCCTAAAAAAAGACGCTACCTTACAAATTAGGGTTACCGAGTAACTCCTTCCTCGCGTATTCGTTCCTATAGGAAATACCTTTCCTATTATGTTCGTAAACGAGATCCGTGATCGAGTTGCAACATGCCCATGCTAGTAGACATATAGTGCCACATTCAGACTCTATCTCACAAAGCCCGTTACGAGGTTAGCTTGTTGTGTGTGACCCATTGGGCCCCACACTAAGCCAGCAGTGAGTTGTGCATAACGGAGGGTCGGATTTAATAGAACATCTTCTATACGAATCTCACGAGCCTACACTAAACCCCTTTAGTGTGGTTGTGTGGGACTATACTCATAAGTCAAGATTGACATCTAGCAACATATCATGACTACCCGAATAATGTGACGTTCAATCTATAGGGATCGAATGCCCTTTGGTGATTAGTTCCCGTGCAACTAAATCATTCAGTTACAAAGTCCCGAAGTCGGTTAGGGTACAGAAGAAGTGTCAAACCCTAATACCGATTCATATGTATTCCATCTGCCAAATTATCGTCTCAATAATGAAACATCAAAAACCTCATTCTGACTTTCATGTGATTGATTACCCTTGAATAGTCCCTAAACACTTCAGCATGTGATTGGCTCAAGGGCACTATTCCTTTCAAATGTCTATAGATAATCAACACCATATTGTTGTGTATATCCTTTGGCAACCAAATAGACTTTGAGTTGGCTAATAAAGCCACCAGGAATAGTCCTTAATTATGAACACCCGCTTGCACCTGACAGTGGATTTTCGTGGTGGAAGAGGAACAAGATCCCATGTGCCATTAAAATGTAGTGCAACTATCTCATCTATCATGGCCTGGCGCCACCTCGGATCAGTTAGGGCACCTAAAATAGTCTAAGGAATGGAAACAATAGAAATAGAAGAGATAAAGGTAGAATACTCAGGGGATAATGCATCGTAGCAAACAAAGTGTGAAATAGAATAAGAAGATGAACACTTACGCACACCCTTCCTAAGGGCAATTGGGAGGTCAAGGTTAGATGGTAAAGAAGGATATGAGACTGGTAAGGCATGGACACATACAGTGGAGTTAAGAGGGGTGGCCTTATGATACAGGAGATCAACCCCACATTCCAGCTACATCATCAAGTTAAACAACCATATCATCAAGTCAAAGAGACACACCTCTTAGATGGAGACTTAAATACAAAAGAAGAAGCAAAAGCCAAATTGAAAACAACAACAATGAAGGTGCTTGGAAAGACATCAACGCTTAATAGGTGTAATCAATTCTCTCTTTATTATTTTCAATTCCAAATAGTGTATTCACATTCATCATGTACCCTATAAATACATGGTGATAAGGAATGGAAAGGACAAGCTGATTGGTATCTTCTCTCTCTCTCTCTCTCTCTCTTCATGTGATCCTAGAATTCCCAACCGAGTCACCTATACAAGCATAATAGGTGAATTCTTCAATCCAAGTCGTCCTCAAACGAGGGCCTATTGCGCAACCATATCACCTGGGTAGCTGCAGCAGGAGCACATCGAGTAAAGAACCTAGTGGGCTCTCACAGAGGCAGTAGTGAGTCATCACCAATATGAGAAGATGTGACCTCGAAAATAGACAATAGAATAGGAACAGGAAAGACCTCAACAATCGATGTAGGCATAGTAGAATGACCTGAAAAGAATGGTATGGTCTCAAAGAATGTAATGTTTGTAGAGACAAAGGCGCGATGCAACTCTGGTAAGTAACAACGATACCCTTTCAGAAGACGAGAATAACTTATCTTTGCCCATTGAAAGATGGTGGACAAACCAAGTGCACCCAAACACTCGAGGGGGAAGACTGTATAGAGGGTCCCATGGAAAGAGAATAACAAAAGGAATTTGGTCATGCAAAATAGAAGAAGGCATCATGTTAATAAGGTAACAGGCAATGAGAACAGCATAATTCCAAAACTGTAATGGTATGCCATATGCAGTAGAAGGGTACAAGCTATCTCAATTAGGTGGTGATTCTTTCGTTATGCAATCCCATTTTGCTGAGGTGTCATTACTAAAAAATTGGTCATCTGCGACGGACATGACCATTGCAAAACGGTCGCTAAAGACCTTCTACGACGGCAGGGGACGATCGCAAAGTTCAGTAGTAAAAGAACTTGTTGTAGAAAGTTTGCGACCGCCACAGCCGCAGTCGCAAATAAAAGTATTATGCGACCGTTCTGCGACGCTATAAGGTGGTCGCAGAATGTGGTCGCGTGACATCTACGACCTTTATTTGCCGTCGCAACCATTATCTCCGCGACGACACTACGACCGTAGCTGTCGTCGCAAACTTTATCTCTGCGACGGTTCTGTGAACGCATTTGCCGTCGCAGTACGGTTGCAATTACAATTGCGTTCGCTTTTGGCGACCAGTTCAATACATCTTTTGCGACAGCGGCACGGTCGTAGTGCCGTTGCAAATGCGTATTTTTTTTTTAATTTAATAATATTTGATTATAATGTCTGTTTATAGTATTTGACTAAAATGCCTATAATATATCAAATAAGACATTAAATTATAATATAAACCATCATATTTATATCAAAATGTAATATTTATATCGTATCAAAACATATTACATCATATAGTTCGTATTAGTGAAGTATTTTCTTCACATAGACATCATCCTTTATTTGCACATATTATTTCTTTAATGGAATCTAAATTTAAAAAGTATTGGTCAGATATACCTAGTTTATTTTACAATATGTTTAGACCCTAGAATGAAAATTGATGGTTTAAATATATTGTTAGATGATTATTATAATAATATAGAATTAAATAATGTTGAAGAAAAAAAATCTAAAATTTTGAATTTATTGAATTCTATGTTTGTATTCTACGCTTCAAAATTTGGTGATACAATTATAAATAAGCCAACATCTTCTTCTTGTAGATTAAGAGATGATAGTGAAAATAATATTAATTCTCAACTTGGTCGTAGGATAAAAAAAAACTAAATCTACTAATTTCAATGAATTGTATTGTTTTTTAGATCATAATCATTCTGAAGAAATAGATGATAATGAGATTTTAGCATGGTGGAAAAAACAAGAAAATGTGTATCATATTGTTTCCATCATGACACGTGATATACTAACTGTTCATGTGTCTACAGTAGCTTCTGAGTGTTGTTTTAGTGCAGGAAATAGAATTCGAAAGAAGAAGTCAAATGAGTGCAGAAACGGTTGAAATGTTCATTTGCTTAAAAGACTGGTTGGATGCTGAAGATAGATTATAAGATAAGGGAGGACACGATACTTCATCATCGGGAGAGGAGGAAGCTCAAACAAGCGAAGCTAGTGCTGCTGGTCCAAGTACAAGTTAAATCATCGGGGACTACGACTGATTAAAAATGTAAAAAGAATTACGTAGATCTGATCCTTCTATAGTTTAATCATTGAGGAGTACAAGTTTAACTATAGAAGGTACGTAGGCAACCTTTTAAGGTGCAGTTTATTATAATATTAAAAAAATTATTTTATCATTTCATGAATATTTTTGTATTCAAGATAAATAAAAATTTAATTATAATTTAATTTTTTTAAAAACTTTTTATTAATTTGTACTACTTTACATATACAAAATGTGTTAGATTACAAATAATAAAGCTTAGTACAATGGTTAATCTATCTCAAATAAAATTAGAGATTTGAGGTTTGAAACTCATCCCTAGCCTTTAAATTTCAAAATTTAATTTTAACCCTTAAAAATTTTGGGCTAGCCCGAGCCCGAAGGGGCGGGCTCAGGCCCGGGCTAGGCCTACCCCCAGAACTGTCGGGCCATGCCTGGCCAGGCCCGACCACCTCCGGGCCTAGGCCTGCCGTGGTCGACTCTTGTCACTTGCATCCATGCGTCAGCATCAAGCTGATGCTTCGCAGGACCATGCCTATATCTATGTCTCCTTGAAGACCCTCAAAGGATCAGACGGGATGAGCGTCCCTCGTCTCGCGCGCATCCCCTGCAATAAAATAAATATAATTATTTTTTCCTATAATATTAATAAATAATAAATATACTTATTAAATTACTTACCAAGCGACGCTCGTGGCTAGTAAATGGGATGGACCCACTGGTATGTCGGACCACGAATCCCTCAACTAGCGTCATCCGATTTCGGTGCGCCATACGGGAGGCACCCTGCCACTTCTCGGACGCCCAGATGTCACATAGCTGATCCCATACGTGATCCGTTATTCAGTTGGGCCCATGTCCCTTCGACGTGTCCATAGGCGTATCCTGATTATTGTCTATATTTGCCCACGTCTCATCCCACGCACGGTGGAGGTTTGAAAAGCTTCTTATTGTAAGTTTCCTAAGCATCCTTCACCTGAGCTTGAATGATGGGTCCCAGGTGTATCTTATATGCAACATTAGCTCAAAGTTGGATTCTTAAATTTTAATGCACTAAACAGAAATTTGGATATCAACATTAATACTCTGGATTGCTCCTAGAATTCAGTGCCTCAATTCTCTGATGTATATCAACTTTCATTTAAGTAAACTTTTATTGCCTTCTCAACAACTCAATTTTGCTCCCCATTAGGATGTAAAGACAATCCTGCCTTATTTATGTTATGGCAAGGCATCACATGAGGGGACAGAAACCACACTTAGACCTTCACCATAATCAATTCCCTTACTTCTCATAGCCTAATAACTACATATAGTAATAGTAGGAAACCAAATAAGAAGTGCTAAGAAATAAGAGAAAAGAGAAGAAGAGAAACAATTACTCACAACAAAGCACAAAATTAATTTTTGATGCTGAATGTAACTCTACCAGTAAAGTTAGTAAAGAAAGTAGACATCCTCAAAATGCAAAGTATACTAGAATGTCATATTGCACTAACCCCAACACATTCTCACAGAGGACCCATCTTTCCATAGGGGAATACAAGACACAAGCAAAAACACTTCTAGACGAGTCCTATTTCTCTAATCTCACTCGTACCATCTCCCAAATCTATTGGTGGGAAAAACATCTAGTTGGAAGTTTTATCTTGTTAGTGGCAACTTCCATATGACAAAACTTACCTAAAGGATTTGGCTCAAATAAAAAATCTATCTAAAAGACAAGTGTAGTGATAATAAATAAACAAATAAACAGATCTTACATAATACAGCTTCGCGAGTAGTTGAATTCTATTAATCAGAATAGTAAGAAGAAAAATTAGTCCAATTCTAGTAGTTGATTAGGGCCTACGATGACCTCGAGCTGGTGGTGGTAGTGCTACTGTGGCAGGCGGCGGCGACGACCAAGATAAACCTGTGCGATGAACCCTAGAACGAGCACGCGACATCTACATATATAAATATTGATTAGTGATGTCAACCAATAATATAATATAAATTAATAGAAAAAATATGTAATATATATATATTACATATTAATCATCGATACCATCTAAATAATAATCGATTGAGATATATATATTACACATTAATCATCGATATCATCTAAATAATAATCGATTGAGTCGTTTTCTTCTTCACTTGTCTCTTCATTTTCATAACTATTCTCATCTTCTGCATCATCGAGTTTAACATCAACACTTTCTTCAGACAAACCTTGTGCAACGACGGAATTTTCATCGTCAAGTGTTTGACTCACAACTTATACAGGAGGATCATCCTCCTGATAAAAATCACCTAGTACAAATCTTGTAGTATCATTATCCTCTGCCATTGGATCAATCCTCAATCGTGCCTTAGTCTTACACACTGCCCGCCATTTCGATCTATCTCTTCGTCTGCTTGGATATTTTGCGTAATATACTTGTTGTGCTTGTGATGCCAAAATAAAAGGCTCATCCGGTGCTATTTTTGATTTGAAATTAACATTAACAAGCTTATACTTTTGGTGAATTTGACTCCCCCGAGATGATGTGTCAAATCAGTGACATTTGAATATCACTATTTTTTTGCACCCAACATATTGAAGCTCAAGTACTTCCTCAAGCAGTGCGTAAAAATCATAATCATAATCAATCCAAGTGGAGTCTTTGACACAAACACTGGCATTCATTGTCTTTTTTGTGGTTGAGTACTCCTTTGTATGGAATTTATATTCATTCACAAAGTATCTGTTATAGCATAAGACTAGTCGTGACGGTCCACATGCTAACTCGAGTAATTTGTTGTCTATTTCTTGAATATGTTCACTCGACCAAGTTTTGAACCAATTTGGAAATTCTATGCTATGTTTATCTTTTAATGCTTCCTCAGATATATTCGATGTCTGTGTCCAAACTTTCGTGTCAAATTTTTGAATGAAAGGATCAACATCAGGGCAATTCATCAATACATATAATTGTGCAAGATGATACTCATCTTTAGTTAAATATCTCGATGGATGTGAGCCCAAACCACGACCAGGAAAACAAAATATTGGTAGACAATCTACAGTGTTCACATTTCCCCATCATCATTACGGGGAAGACGAGTCAATGTTGTGTGCACATTGGACTCGAAATAGAAAGAACAAAAAGTTGATATCTCCTGAATTATATAAGCTTCACTTATTGAACCTTCGATCACAGCTGTATTTTTTATTTTCCTTTTTAACCTCTGCATATACCTCTCGAATAAATACATCCACTGATACTAAACCAAACCACCAACTCTTGCCTCGTATGCTAAGTGAACCGGTAGATGCTCCATCGAGTCAAAAAATTCAGGTGGAAATATCTGCTCTAATTTGCATAGAATTTCTACAATATTTTTCTCTAGCTTTTCCATATCTTCGATATGGAGGGCATTGGCACAGAAATCTCAGAAGAACAAACTAAGCTCGGTTAGCGGACCCCAAATTTTGTCTGGTAAAATATCATGGAATGCAATAGGGAGTAGTCTATGCATGAACACATAACAATCATGACTTTTCATTCCTAATATTTTACCTTCGTCTACATTGACGCATCGAGCTAAATTAGATGCATAGCCATCTAGTAATTTGATATCTTCTATCCACTGGCAAACATCTTTTTGTTGTTGCTCACTGAGAACAATAGAGGCTTTCAGTTTCACTTGTTTGCCGCTCACCTCCTATAGATCTAAATCTTGATGTTTGCAATATACTTTTAAATTCATTCTTGCCTTCATATTATCTTTTGTTTTTCCTATAAAATTCATCACTATATTAAAAATATCCGCGAACACATTATTTTCAATGTGCATCACATCCAAATTATGCCGAACTAGTAATGAGCTCGAGTAAGGCAATTCCCATAATATACTTTTTTTTTAATCAAATTGTGTCTTTCTCCAAAACCACTAATTTTGTCAATCTCTCTGAATGTGATGTCCGGTAACATAGAAACCCGAGCTAACATTTGATTACTAGACAAATGCGAAGGTGGTCCGTCTTTATCCACTATGCTCCTGATGAATTTATCTTTATTTCTCCAGTATGGATGATCAAGTGACAAAAATTGATGATGACAGTCAAAGTATGAAATCTTTCGTCCATGCTAAAGATTGAATGCTTTTGTTCGTTCCATACAATACGGACAACCAAGCCTCCCGTGTGTGCTCTAACCAGACAACATAGCATATGCTGCGAAGTCACTAATTGTCCACAACAATACGACCCTCAAGTTGAAATTCTTTTTTTGATGAATATCATAAGTGATGACTCCGTCATCCCACAAGTTTTTTAAATCATCAATTAACGGTCGAAGGAACACATCCAATTCTTTTCTTGGTCCCCTTGGCCCTGGGATTACGATACTCAAAAATATGAAATCATCTTTCATGCATACCGACAGCGGCAAATTGTAGACTTTGATGGGCACCGGCCAAACAGAATATGAAGTAGATGATTACCGAATGGATTAAACCCATAAGTACATAACCCTAGTCAAACATTTCTAGGATCATTTGCAAATGATGGATAACATCGATCAAGATGTTTCCATGCTTCACTGTCAGATGGATGAGTCTAACATTCGGGTCACGACTCTTAGCATGTCATATCATATGTTGGGCTATTTTTTCAGACATGAACAACTGCTTCAATCTAGGAATTATCGGGAAATACCGAAGCATCTTAAACGGTATATCTTTCTGCCTACTCGAAGATTTCTCTTTGTACCGTAGATGTTCACATGTTGGACAATGGGTCAAGTCTATGTATTCATGGTAATAGAGAATGCAGTTGTTCTGACATGCATGAATTTTTTGATACCCTAGACCAAGTCTCTTCATCATCTTTTTCGTCTTATAGAAACTGTCCTCCAGTTTGTTATCTTTAGGCAACGCTTTGTGAAAAAGCTCGGAAAACCAATTATATGCTATCTCGGTTACGTTGCAGTCATACTTAATATTTAATATTTGAGTCATTATTGACAATTTTGAATATTCATCACAGCCTTCATATAATGGTTCATCTGCAACTTTCAGTAAATCATAAAACTGTGCTGCTTCTGGATTTGGTAACTCTATTTGAATTTTCGATTGTAGTTGTGGCTCACACACTATATCCATTGTCGCTTCAGTACTTGACGACTGACCTCCTAATTTTGTGTGAGGCACTGGCAACCTTTGGAATTCACTATCGCCCAAAGCATCCAAGATCATATTTCGATATGACTGCTCAACAGATATACATCGTACGAGTTGCAGACGAAGATCCAATATTAGATGACCGACCTCTTAATTCATACGATGACTTACATATGAATAACTCCCCGTGTGAAATCCATCGATAGTAACGATTCATGAAACCATTTATGTATAGGTGCAATGTCACTATTTGTCGGTCTAGGAAAAACAAGCTGACACACCGACGACACAGACATCTGATTTTGTGAATATTGACAAATTGCGGATTTGAATATGCGAAGTTCAAAAATTCCTGAACAACGCTCTTGAATTCTTCAAGTAAACCTCCATGGTACATCCGACGGTACATCCAACTACGATTTTCCGTCATGATCATGTACGTGATCTATCACAACAATCACTTCTTTTGAAATCTTCATAGGTGGGGTGGGCCTATTCCATTCGGGAATCAAATTATTCTAGTTATATTTAAATATTATTTTTAACATTCAATTTCAGTCGAAATTTTGGCAGCATTTCCCTAAGTATGCATATTATCAGGGCGCATACTTGGAGAACAAGGGATATCTGCTAGAATTTCAAACTGAAATGAATGTTAAGAAAAGTATTTAATTGCAAGTAGAATAATTTTGATCCCAAACTGTCCGATCAAGGACAATTCAGAAATCGTAAAGAATCTATAAGCTTTGTGCTTCTTATAGACGACGATACAATCTCCGAACGGATCTAATGTATTGTAAAAAAATTATGATCGAATGGTCGATAAATTCATGTCACTTTATCAACTCGCTAATCATAATATTATTTTCAATTTCAATCCTAAAATTATACCGACAAATTATGCATTAAGTGTAGAATGGAGTACTAATAATGTTAACTTCAACTAAGCAAAACACAATTCTGCATTAATTAGAGCAAAGTAATTATAAAGTATAAAAAAATTATGAAGTCTACAAGGACCACTACAACACATGTTTGAATTTTGACAGCAAATTATAAATAAATTTTGACGTCGGAGGAAGTAAATATTTACGTACTGACGGCAGTAAATTCGTCAAAAATGCGTGTCAAATAACCACCGCTTAATTTTAAATATTGACGTCTATGCAGGTGTCAATATTTAAAATTCGACGCCTTCTACCATCAAAAAAGAGATGTCAATATTTAAATTTCGACGACGTGTACGGTCGAAACAAGACGTCAATATTTAAAATTTCGACGATCACGGAGGAAGGTATATTGACGCCAACATATTGACGCCTTTGACGTCAATATGTGGCGTCAATATGTTTAGCATATTGACGTCTCCACAGGCGTCAATATGCTACCATATTGACGCCAGTGAAGGCGTCAATATGCTTAGCATATTGACGTCTCCGCAGGCGTCAATATGGTGCTTTTTTTTAAGAAAATAAAATTTCGTGAACCGCATAATTAATATACTCGTAACAAATAATTAATATATTAATTAGCTAATTAATTTAAAATTAATCAAATTACCTCTGACCCATTAATCAAATTATGCATCAAATTCATAATTTCATTTAATTAGAACAGTAATACAAAATTTGATTAAAACAATAATCCGTAATTTTATTTACAAATAAAATTAAATAATCTAATCTTCATCGTCCATTTCCTCCTGCTCCTCCTCATCTTCTTGTTCTTCCTCATCGTCTTCTCTATATGGATCAACATCTCTATCTATACATTTATATCAATTATAAACATATAAATTTAAATATTATTAATTAAAATATTCAGTATGACAATATATAAATTACTTACAGTTTAGAAATAGATCTTTACTTGTACCTTCTCCGATATTAGCCGGCGGTATTTCATGAGGAAGACTTTCAGGAACACACAATCGACTCTGTTAGAAAAACATATTTAATCAATTACAATGCTAAAAATATCAACTACAAATAAATTAAATAAATACATACATAATCAATTGGCGAGGAAAACATATTAGCTTGATTAATAATTGGATTTAGCCCCTGTGACGATGAATTATCAAATTGATGTTGAAACCACATCTGCTCCATTCTGTTGAGTCTTTGTTGAACCTCCCTCATCTCAGCATCATATTTTTGCTGCATTTCTTTCATTGCAGCCTCTTGTTGTCGTCGAAGCTCGTCATATGTTGCATCGTGGGAAGATGCAACAAAAGGTTGTCGATGATGTTGATAAAATTGACTTGGTGTGACTCCAATCCCTTGTAGGCGAACTCGAGAATGATGTTCGGGACCAGATATTTCCCGATATACTTGGTTCTCGAGTTGAACTCGCTCTGTTGTTGGATTAGTCTCAAGTCGCTCATTAAGTGTTCGTTCAGCGGTGGCCTACATATTAATTTAAAAAATTTAAAAAATAATAGATTATAAATTTAAAAAATATTAATTTAATTCTTTCGTAGATGTGTTATACCATAAATTGAGCTGCTTCTTCGCGTACATATCCTCCTCCACTTCTACGAAGATGTGTTGTTCTATACACTTCAAGCTCACTAGGCTCTCTATCATGTGCACGCCGCTTCACACAATGTAAATAAAAATTAATTATTTAAAAGATATTAAAAATAAAAACAAATAAATTATAAATTATTTACTAAACTACTTACAAAATTAGCACGTCTTTGAATATAAGGGGTCGCACCGCTAGTATGTATGCAATCTTGAGTTGCACTTCTTGCCCTTCGACCCCGTTCACATGCAGCCTGTCATATTTAATTTTAATTATAAAACAAATATTGCAAGTATCAAAATATAAATTCTTACCTGACTAGCTGAAGAATGCCAATAGTCGACCATTCTTATCCATGATTCTCTGCTAACATTTCGTGGTCGACGTGTAAGATTTTCCTCTTTTGACTCTTCAATTTTAAAATATATTTTTTTAATATAAGTTTATAATTTTTAAATTTTCTATCAAAGGCCGCCATAGTAGTGCGAAAAATACGATCCCTGTTCTCAATAGGGATCAAAAAATATCTCTGCATTTATAAATGATATTAGTTTGACCCCAAAATATATATTTAATATATAGTTTCACACAACTAAATAATGCAATCTAACATAAATTCATATAAATTCATAACATACCAATAATTGCTCCCATAATCCATTCTTATATATGGAAGAAATTTGATTCCAAGGGTCAGACGTCAATGGTAAGAATGTAGAATCACACACTAGTAACCCCATAAAACGTGAGTATAATCTGTGGCCGCCATCATGACTTTGACCCCAATCAGAAAAATTGACCATAATTAACTGGTCGGGATTAAGTGTATACACAGAAGAAGCTGTAAAATATGGAGACCCTTCATGTTGCATTTGTGTTGTAGTGTCTGTTTTTAAATTACATCAGAAAACATTAATATAAATTTGATTAAATAAATAATGTTCACATGTATGATGACATAAAAACTAACTCCAAATGTAGAAAGGTCTATGAATTCGTCCTTGTGACGACCCAGGACGATCACTCTCGGGACTAAGTTCACCCTCCTCGCAGGTCTCAGCATCTGAATCTATTATTCTTGATCTTGACATCCTGTATAATAACATAATATTATATATTGATAAATACATAAAGATTAACAAATTATATAAATAATATTGATAAATAATAAGTCATTTACCGATGTCATATAAATCTCTAGGATATACATTTATGACATGTAAAATACTTATTTTGCTTGTGATGAAAACACATACGGGTCATCTTTTAGAAATGCACCAGTATGAAATAATCGAGAAAGATTAACTAATGTGAATCCATTCTCATCCACTTGTAAACCCCGTGAATTCCTTATATCAACCCATTCAGCACGAAAAAGAACTACCTTGAACACCCCACAATAGTCCAATTCAATTACATCCGTTAGAACTCCATAATATTGACGATTGTCAGCCTCAACCATTAAACCATTATTTTGTGTTTTACGCAATCTTTCTCGTTGCTTGGTATGAAATCTATAACCATTTATAATCAATCCATCATATTTTTTAATTACAGATACTGGACCTCGAGCTAACGCAAGTAGTGAAGCATCACAATCATTTTGTACCATTTCCGACACTTTATCTTGTAACCACAATGCGAATCTCTCTATGATCCACCTTTGTTGTTGAGCATTCGATGCAACTGATAAATTATTTATATGACATTGTTCTTCAAGAAATTGCCTGAGACAATAAAATAAAAATTACACCAATAATATTAAAATAACTTCAAATATGGAGACATTTAATAACAATTGATACCTTTTGTATGGTTCAATCATTGGAGTATGAAATAAGACATATCTGTGCATTTATGCATATGCATTTAAATCCAACGTACTAATGCGAGCTTTGCCAATAAATCGACCACCAGAAGAAAATAAGTAGTTTTCAATATTTTCAACTTCATAATTTCTCTGCGGTCGATTGAACACCGTTTCAATATTATTAAAATATCGAGAACAAAATGTAAGACATTCATCAGCAATATATCCTTCAGCGATGGATCCCTCTGGTTGTGCTTTATTTCGAACATGAGATTTATATCTCATAAATAACCTATGAACACGAGACAAATTCATGTTGGAAGGTGAATCATGCGGACCACGAGACAAATATAAATAAAACAAACCTTTCAATTGGGTACATCCAACGGTAATGAACAGGATCACCAAGTTTCACCTCTGTTGGAAGGTGAATCATCAAATGCACCATAATAGTGAAAAAACTCGGTGGAAAAATTTGCTCCATTTTACATAAGAGCAAAGGCACACGTGATTGCAAATCGTCCAGGGCACAATGGTCTAAATTGGCACTGCATAACTTTTTGAAAAATGCAGAAATCTCTTTAACAATGAGGAGAACATCTTTATGCACAATTCCTCGTAATGCATGCGGAAAAACATCTTGAAGCAGTATATGTGAATCATGACTCTTCAAGTTTTGTAATCTATGATCCTTGAGATTCACAGATCTAGAAATATTTGATGAATATCCATCGGACACTTTCATATTTTTGATACATGTCAGCATGAGATCCTTTTCAAGAGTGGACATTGAATAAATTGCCAAGGGTATATCATATCTACCATTTGGTAATAATATTATATGTAAATGATGTCTTATATTCATGTCTTGCAAATCTAATCGTGCATTTAAATTATCTTGCCCTTTTCCATCAAT
This sequence comes from Canna indica, assembly GCA_034359265.1. NCBI lineage: Eukaryota > Viridiplantae > Streptophyta > Magnoliopsida > Zingiberales > Cannaceae > Canna > Canna indica. Next base: position 39,530,274 of record CP136891.1, read on the forward strand.
ATCCAATATAGTACCAATCAGATTATCACATATATTTTTCTCAATATGCATAATATCCAAATTATGGCGCAATGGATTATGCTGCCAATATGGTAATTCAAAAAATATACTTTTCTTTTTCCACATTCCATAATCTTGCCTCTGAAAACTTTGCTGAGTTTGTGTGTTTGCATTAATGCCTTCTGACTCATTACCCAAATTATTTCGAGTGCGCTTTTTACTTGTGTTGGTAGTTTTGCCATAAATATGTTTAATGTGTTGAATCTGCTCGTAAACAATTTTTGAATCAACTGGCACTAGTGCATTATCATTTTCTATTGTCCCGTCAAATAATTCAGTGTCCTGGCGAAACGGATGTTCTTGTGACAACCATCTACGATGGCCTAGATAACAATGTTTTTTTCCGTGATTAAGCCAACAAGAATCTGTCTTATCACTGCATATGGGACATGCATATCGTCCTTTAGTGCTCCAACCTGATAACATTGCATATGCTGGAAAATCATTAATGGTCCACATTAAAGCTGCACGCAGAGTAAATTGTTCGTCGGATATACTATCAAATGCTGTTACTCCGCTCCACAATAGCTTCAATTCAGAAATGAGAGGTTGTAAGTACACATCAATGTCATTTCCTGGTCCCTTAGCACCTGGAATTAACATTGATAACATTATTGAAGATCTCTTTATACATGCCCATGGTTCCATATTATAAGGTATCAATACAACAGGCCAAGTGCTATAAGTTGTGCTCATTGATCGAAATGGATTAAATCCATCACTTGCAAGACCCAATCTAACATTACGTGAATCAACAACGAAGTCTGGATATCTTCTGTCAAAAGCTTGCCAAGCTTCTGCATCAACAGGATGTCGTATGATTCCATCTTTGGTGCGTCTTTCAGAATGCCATCTCATCGAGCTTGCGGTCTTCGATGACATATAAACACGAATCAGTCTTGGAATAAGTGGAAAATATCGTAACACTTTTGCAGGGTTTTTTTTTCGTTCTAACTGACTTGTTGATTCATCATTAGTTGAAGAGGAAGTCCATCGAGACAATCCACAAATGTTGCATGTTGATGCTTCCGCAGTTTCATCCATGTATAGAATGCAATCATTTGGACAAGCATGTATCTTTTGATAGAATAAACCCAAATCTTTCACATATTTTTTTGCTTAATAACACGTTGATGGAAGTGTATTGCCTTCTGGAAAAGCTTCTTTCAACAATTCTAACAACATTGAGAATGACTTTCCAGACCAACCATTAAGAACCTTTATATGATATAATTGAATGATAAATGACGATTTACTGTATTTTACACAATTTGGATACAGAGGAACATCAAGATCATCCATCATAGAATGTTGGAAAGATTCTTGTGGCGGTTCGAATGCATTTGGAGCTTCATCAAGATTAACATTTAGTGTTTCATCATTGACATCAATTGATGTTTCATCATTGACATCAATTGGTGTTTCATCATTGACATCAATTGGCGTTTCATCATTATGATAATGTACTTGATGGGATGCTTCAGCTCTGTTTGATATATCAAGTTGTGCTTCTGTTGTCGGATATAAAGGTTCACCATGTTAATACCAAATGGTATATCTCGATAAAATTCCATTCCATATTAAGTGTCTTTCAACATCTTCTGGTTTATGATATTTCCTATTGATGCATTTTTTGCACGGACAATTCATTGTGCCATCTTCATCCAATCCATTGTCAATTGCGAACCGAATAAAATTTTTCATTCCTCTCGCATAGGCTTTAGATGATTGAGGTGTTGACATCCAAGTTTTATCCATCTTTGACTTTAAAATTAAATTTCAATGTTATTATAAAGGGTATAGTCATATAGGTGGGTTGGTCCTATCCCATTCAGCAACACATTATTAATATCGCACTTATAATCTCATTTAATCACAACAAGTCACTGAAAATTTCGGCAGCATCTCTTTTTAGTTCTCCAAGTACGCAAAACTTCTGAAGCGTACCGAAGAACAAAAGAGATGCAACCGACATTCCATTGACATGTGTGATCAAATGAAATTAAATTTGCGATATTAATAATTGTGTTACTAAACTGTCCAATAAGGGACAATTCGAGATTTATTATTTGAAAAATATAAATTTTGTTGATATTGTTTAGTAACATATTAAGTAGAATACGCATTCCTCCATATCGAAATAAGTATTCAACTTAATATTACAACTAAATTTTATCAACAAAATTTATAAAATCAATAAATATTTCTCGAACGGGTCTAAGCTCTTGGTAGAAAATTATAAAAATATCAAATTGAGAAGTTTAAATAAATAAAAAGTTCATTGTTGGGAGCAAGAAGTTTATAAAATCAAGACAAGTTTAATGAATTCTAAATTTAATTATTCTAATTAATTATACTCTAATATAAGTTTAAATAATAATAATAATTCAATAAATAATAATAATAATAATATAGTATTTATAATAATATTATTATTTCAGTAATAATAATAATAATTAAATAATAATAATAATATAGTATTTATAATAATAATATTAATTAGTAATAATAATTAAATAATAATAATAATAATAATAATATAGTATTTATAATAATAATATTAATTAGTAGTAATAATTAAATAATAATATTAATTAATAATAATAATTAAATAATAATAATAATAATAATAATATAATAATAATAATAATATAGTAATAATAATAATAATATTAATTCAGTTATAATAATAATAATAAAAAATAATATAGTAATAATAATAATTATATAGTATTTATAATAATATTATTAATTAGTAATAATAATTAAATAATAATAATAATATAGTATTTATAATAATAATATTAATTAGTAATAATAATTAAATAATAATATTAATTATTAATAATAATTAAATAATAATAGTAATAATAATAATAATATCGTAATAATAATAATAATATCGTAATAATAATAATAATATAGTATTAATAATAATAATATTAATTCAGTTATAATAATAATAATAATAAATAATATAGTAATAATAATAATATAGTATTTATAATAATAATATTAATTAGTAATAATAATTAAATAATCATAATAATAATAATAATATAGTATTTATAATAATAATATTAATTAGTAATAATAATTAAATAATAATAATAATATAGTATTTATAATAATAATATTAATTAGTAATAATAATTAAATAATAATATTAATTAGTAATAATAATTAAATAATATTATTAATTAGTAATAATAATTAAATAAAAAAAATTAATATCGTAATAGTAATAATAATAATAATAATATAGTATTAATATTAATAATAATAATATTAATTCAGTTATAATAATAATAATAATAATAGTATTAATAATATAGTATTTATAATAATAATATTAATTAGTAATAATAATTAAATAATAATATTAATTAGTAATAATAATTAAATAATAATAATAATAATAATAATAATAAATAATAATAATATAGTAATAATAATAATAATATAGTATTTATTATAATAATAATAATAATAATAATAATAATAATAATAATAATAATAATAATAATAATAATAATAATATAATATAATATTTATTATAATATTAATAATAATTCAATAATAATAATAATTATATTAACAGTTATAATAATGTAGACATGAAAATAATGTAAAGAGTAACATGTAAAGCATAACTTGAAATATTATTCAGTTAAAAAAAATCTAAAGCATAACATGAAATATTTGATATAAAATTAAATAACATGTAAAATAGATAAAAAGAGTAATATTAAATAACATGATCTATCATAACATGAAACATTTGATGTCATGATGTATATGCAGGTAAATGAAATCTAAAGCATAACATGAAACATTTGATATAAAAATTAAAAATTTATACTAACTTGAGTTTGTTTCACCGGAGAAAAAGAACGAGAAGGGAAGTAATTTGATTTCACCGTCCGGGGAAAATTTTGATCAGCTGCTGGTTCGACGAAACAAGAGCTAGATCTCGGGCTGCTGGTTCGACGAGATGAGGAAGAAAGCAGCAGTAGCAGGCTGCTGCTGATTCGATGAGGGAAGAAATCGGAGGTTGATTCGACGAGGGAAGAAATCGGAGGTTGATTCGACGAGGGAAGAAATCGGAGGCTGATTCGACGAGATGAAGAAGGAAGAAGAAAAAGAAATAGGCGGGAGGAAGAAGAAATAGGAGGGAAAAATAAGAATGAAGAGGTATATGCGAAATTTATATACGAAATTTATTATTAAAAAATTAAAAAAAACTGTAGCAGCAGCTTAAAAAATTATATATATATATATATATATATTCGTACGGTTCTGCAGCTGAAAAGAAATTTCAGCTGCATTCCGTACGATTCGTACGCTCACGGGTTGAAATTTTCAACCCGTGATGCATGCTTCGACGACCGCGCGGGCGTCAAAACATTTCGACGCCAGCTGCGTCGAAAGAATGGCGTCGAAATGCCGAACATTTCGACGCCTTTCCGTCGAAATGCCGAACAGTTCGACGCCTTTCCGTCGAAACTCTGGCGTCGAAATATTTCGACGCCAGCCTTTCGACGCTGCCATTTCGACGAAAAAATGCCGTTTTATCGGCGGCATCAAAATATTTGCTTTTTACATATCGACGTCTATATTAGACGTCGATATTTATAAACTTTTGCTCCATCCGTCCTTAAACATTTCGACGCTTCTTCAGACGTCAAAAATTAAACGTCATTATTTCGAGATTTTCTTGTTGTGGACGTAAACTTAAAAGATTTGATTCAACATTGTATTATTTTAGCTAATAAATTTTTATGCTTCATCCGGTCATACATATATCACCAAACAAAGGTACTTGTACTGGAAAATTGTTCAAGTCACTTTTAAGTTGTTCTGTCTAAGTTGAACTAGAACTAGAAAATAGCTATGTATTAACTATGAATTCAGCAATCTAAACTAGAAAAATATTCATAGCAGCATCATCCACCAAATTAAGACCTGAAGTAGAAAAGATTATAGAAAAGCCAAAAATATCTATTATCTTTAATCATTTTATTTGTAGATAAGCTATCCATTATATTTATTCAAGAGAGTAGTCAACAATTCTTGAGTCAGAATACTCAAATCATTAAAAACAGCATAAAGATACCAAGTAATTGACTCCAAAAAAGAACATTTTATCCACCACAATCATTAAAAACGATATAAAGCACCAAATATCCTTTTTCTTAATATTTTCCATATGCACATTGCTCTATCAATTACTAGTTTAGCATCAATCCAGTTAGCATCGATTAGTATACATACCACAACTGAAACTCATCCCTACCACAACTCATTTATTCCGGATAATGAAACTAACCGTAAAAAAATTTCAATCCTGCAAAAATAAAACCTCTTAATTTGCTAGAATTTGATGTTAGTCTCATGTAAAACAACTCCAAAATCCTGCAAATGCAAACACAAGGGACAGAAATAGCGTCAAATTCTCATCAACAACTAATAAGACCTTAGACAACCAAGTTTATTATCAACTTTCATGGGCAATGCATGAGAAAAGAAATTCAAGTCATGAACTAAGTTGGACAATTACGTACCGACCTCAAGTAAAATTATTAATGATAGGTTTAACTTAATATCCAATTTGTCACCAATCAGATATAAACATATATCTGAGAGTATAGAGGCTTAAACGCCCACCATTGTGTTCATTGTGTTATTGGGAAAATAAAAAAATCTTAAACATAGATATGAGAGTATAGAGGTTTAAACACCCACCATTGTGTTATTATGTTATTTCTTCTTGTCAAAGAGTCATTGTCCGAAATATCATTCAGAAGGAACAGAAAGAAGGGTATAGAGAGATTTACAAGAAAACAGAAGTAAAACAGCCAAAACATAGATCTAATGTTACAATTAAGTTCAGCCTAGTAAGCAATAGCTCTCTACCTGTGAAGATATTGTTGTTTACTCAAACTAGAAACCAAGCTTCAATCTAAAATTTATCTGGGGATTGAGTTTTTTTTATCCTTAAGTCCGAAATTGAACATTGATCTAGTTGATTGTAACTTCTCATCATTCAATAAGGGTTGACAAATGATTCTGAATGTCCTAGGTTTAAGTTTTTCTACATAGGCAGCAATATATTGGTAAGGGTAATAACAAGCACACACTTTTTAGAAGGCTTTCAGCATGTGAATTGCCTCAAAGAACCCTATCATTCTTAGTTAGCCAAATTCGTTCTAATGATATTGTTAAGTAAAGCTCTCAAAACCATGGGTTTCAACATGTGAAATTGTCATTGAAACCATGGGTTCAACATGTGAATTGCCACAGGAAAAGCAGATATCGTATTTAGATTCAAGAATAGGAAATGATGAAATAAAGAATTGACACTGAAAGAAAATACGTGAGATAGAATTAAAGAAAGTATCTCTTAGAAAAGTTTCCAAATGAGGATAGCTACACGATCTAAGATATAAAGTTCAGAAAAATACTGATGACTACTACCAATACTAATCTCACAAAAAGTTCCCAAATGAGGAGAGCTACACGATGTAAGACAGAAAAGTTCTCAAAAGTTTTGCTGATTTTTACTAGTCCTACAATGGTAAGTTCAACCATCACAATAAACCCTTCACTGTTTAATTTAGGAGAACTAATTAAATATTAACCAATAACCTGCTCTTAAGAATCAGAGTGAAGAATATAATAAGCATACTTAAATATTAACCAATTCAACATACAGATGATGCTACTAAATCAGATTCAGTTGAATAAAAAAAGTCCTAACCAATTCAAAGAATACTTAAACTGTCAAAGAATGAATGCAAGACTATTGCCAATAACTTTAAATGTTAAACCCTGTTTAAGCTAATTTCTACCGATAGTGAACTAAATCATCTTTCATTGTTACTGTAACTTTAAATCATCTTTTTAATTAAAGATGATTTAATTAAAAATGATTTAAAGATGATTTAATTAAACAGTAGAGGATTGCTAATAATTAATTAAAGATGATTTAAAGTTATAAGTAGATGATTTAGTTCACTATCCGTGGAGCATTGCTACAAATAGTAAATAGTAGCAATGCTAATTTCTACTACCAAAGATGATTTAAGCTAATTTCTACAGCAAGATTCTAGCATGGACTTAGGGTTTAGCATTTCTAGGATAAAATGCTAAATCCTAAACCCTGCACGAGTCGACGGCAATCACCGCCTGTCGCAGCCCTCCCCTTTAATTCCAACCGAAACCGTAGCTGGCGGCTAGGGCTTCGATCAGAGAGAGAGAGAGAGACCGGTGATCAGCGTTGGCATTGGCGTCGGCGTCGACGCAAGAGAGCGAGAGAGCGAGATCGAGAGCGAGAGATAGAGCACGAGACTAAGATTTGGGTGCGATCAGGTGTTAAGTATTTTTAGACTCTGACGGCTCTACGACTGCACCAGTAGTCGCCAAACCGTTGCTATGTTGCGACGGCACTTGAGGGCGGTCGTCAATCGTCGCTATTTTGTGATGGCACTTTGAGGCGATCGCAGTGCCGTCGCCAGCCTAGCCACTCCGCAACCCCAATGGACGGCGGTCGCAAAACCGTCACATCTGCGACCGCATACAGTGCCCTCACAAATGAGCCATCACAAAAAGTCATTTTTTTAGTAGTGTGTATAGGGACATGAAGATTGTTGAAGAAGACCATGAGTGGAGAAAAAAGATTGAAAGACATGTGAAAAATACTCTTTTGCATTGTCACTTCTTAACACACGGATTGAAATACCAAATTGAGTTTTTATTTCAGTAGTAACTGTAGTTCTAAAGAAATCAAGAATACTCATCTACAGTAATTGTAACTGTAGTTCTAGAAGGATGAGGTTGACTACCCAAAATACCTTCAGATATTATTGTTCAGAGTGTGCTAGACCCGTAGTGTAGGACGGATGACCAGGAGGAAAATCATGTAAAGAGTAGCAATGCTCTCTTTTATGACCTCTCTTCCCGCAATGAGTACACTTGTGGAGATTCTTTTTGATGACCCCAACATGCCCCACTTCCCGACTACTCTTGACTGGATTCTCAAGAACCAGCAGGAAGATGGATCATGGGGGGGAACCGAGTTTTTTCTTGCTTTATGACAGGCTCATTTGCACTCTAGCTAGCTTGTGTTCTTGCTCTCAAGACATGGAATACAGGAGAAGACCTTGTTGAGAAAGATAATATTTCTCGATATAGATCAACATTTCAAGAATACAATCATGTACTAGTTCGATGAATGCTTATTATTGCATGTTAAGTTCGATCGGTTCTTAATTGCAGGTCTCATTTTCTTGAGAACACATGTCGAAGAACTTGATAAGCAAAGCGAGAATCTAATTACTTGCGGCTTCGAGATTGCATTTCCCGCAATGCTGAACGAAGCCAAGAGTATGGGGATTGACCTTCCTTATGAACTTCCTTGCTTGCAGAACATTATTAAGTTCAGGGAGAAGAAGATTAGCAGGTGATTCAGAACAATGAAACATTTACAATTCTATATGATTTCATAAACAAATTTCTTCTGTGTAATTAACTTGTAATCCTACATGAACATTAATTTTCTATAGGATTCCAGTGCAAGTGATGCATTCTGTGCATACAACCCTTCTATATACACTAGAAGCATTGCAAGAAATGGTGCAATGGGAGAAAATTCTCAAGCTTCAATCTGCAGATGGGAGTTTCCTAAGTTCTCCTTCTTCCACAGCAGTAGTGTACATGAAAACTGGCGACAAGAAATGCTTGGAATTCTTGACCAATCTAGTCAATAGATTTGGAGATAATGGTAAGACCTACATGGAGAATCAATTGTCTCATTATTCATTGAGGTTATGATTTTGAACAGTAACTAATATAATGCGGTCATCAGCACCTTGCCAGTACCCAATTGACCTTTTTGAACGAATTTGGGTCATTGACACAATCCAAAGACTTGGGATCGACCATCACTTTACGAAAGAAACCATCGACGCTCTTGATTACGTTTACAGGTATTGGAAAAATCTTATAAACTGATGCATGAAAGAAAATTTTAGGTATCTTGCAATGTTCTATACTTATCGTGTTGTCTGATCAGGAACACTGGGAAACAAGGTGTCTTGGGGAAGAGATAACACTGTTCCCGATATTGATGATACATGCATGGCCCTACGTCTGATGAGGTTGCATGGCTACCCTGTGTCCTCAGGTGAATGCAATTGCCATTGCCGTATTGATGCTTGTGTGTTCTTGTTTACTTCTCGTTTCATTGCCTCGCAAGAGTGAAATGATAAAGACTTATATGGAGCAGATCTCCTCGAGTACTTCAGAGACAACGACGGGAACTTCATATGCTTCCCAGGACAAACGCATCATGGAGTGTCAGACATGTTCAACTTGTATCGCTTCTCTCAGCTCGCATTCCCCGGTGAGAGGATACTAAAAGAAGCGGAAGCTTTCGTTCAAGAATACTTGAGGAATTGTGTAGAGAACAATGAAACTGACGACAAGTGGTCCTTAAAGAAGGCTTTGGGCAAAGAGGTACTTTTCTGGAGTTTCCCTTGTTTGTTGTTATTTTCTGGCTCTTTCTCTAATAAGAATTATAATAAATGAATGATGAACAGGTTGCTCATGCCCTAAAAAATCCATGGAGGAGGAGTTTTCAGAGGCTTGAAGCAAGGGAGTACATGGATCACTATGGAGATTATGATGTTTGGATTGCTAAGACTGTTTACTCGTACGTATCTGTTAATAATTTGTTTAATTTCACTCCTTCACCATCTGACCATGGTATCTTTAGGATGTATTCTGTTAATGATCCAAAATACTTGGAACTTGCCAAGTTGTACTACAATAGGTTGCAAAATGCGTACAAAAAGGAGATGAATGCCATCCTTCGGTAAGTCCAGCTTTCTCAATAATGCTACTAATGATTACTTAGTTAGGAATGAGTATAAACTTGTGATGTCAATTGATTTTGCCTCAGATGGTGGAATAATAGTGGACTAGCTGACCCATCTATCACATCTATCTCTCCTAAAGAGATTTACTTCTCCATTGTTGCAACTCTGTATGAACCTCAGTTTTCAGAGAGCAGGATGGCCTATACCAAATGCAATGCCATTGAAAATGTTCTCAAAGATCTATTTCAGAACCATAGATCAGCTGCTGATTTGAAATTAATGTGTGAAGCAGTTGACCAGTGAGTATGCAAAATTTTGTTTTGGGACTAAATCTGATGAAGTTGTTGGAATCATTAATTAAGCTCCTGTCCATGCAGATGGAATCCCTCGCTGGTTGCCTCACTTCCTGTTACCGTGCAGAACTGGGTGTGGCCATCAGAGTACTACCTGCAATGTTTCTAATGGGGAGGGGGGGGGGGGGGGGGTCTAAATGATTTGGATCTCCTCTGCTTGAATGATCGTTCTAGGATGCAAAATCAGCTGTCATTGTTCGACTCTTCGTTGATATCCAAATGCACAAGGTATATTGTGTTGGATTGAAGAAGGGGAGAAGTGCAGACGTCCTATAAGTTTTTAATTTTTGAGACTTTGGTCCTATAAGTTTCATTTTGATATTTTCGGTCCTGTAAGTTTGCTCTGTAGTACATATTTGGTCCTATCCGTGTCGGTCCGTTAACTCTCCGTCAATGTGGACTAACGCCGTTCATACACGTTGACAAATTTGATTCTATAAGTTTCATTTCGAAATTTTCAGTCCTATATGTTTGCCCTATAACACAGATTTGGTCCTATATATTTGCCCCGTAGCACAAATTTGGTCCAATATATTTGTCTCATAGTACAAAATTGATCATATATGTGATGATCTATTAACTCTCCATCCACAAAAAAATAAACAGCATTATGTCCATATTGACGGAGTTAATGGACCGTCATGAATAGGACCAAATCTATGTTACGAAGCAAACTTATATATGTTACGGAGCAAATCTATCCGGTCCGTCATATCGATTTGGTCTTATCCACAACGTTCTATTAACCCCGTCAACATGGACATAACGTCGTTTATTTTTTCGTGGATGGAGAGTTAATGGACCGTCGTGGATAGGACTACATCTGTGCTACGGGGCAAACATATAGGACCACATTTGTTCTACGGGGCAAACATATAGGACTAAAAATTTCGAAATAAAACTTATAGAACCAAATATGTCAACGTATATGAACGACGTTAGACCACATTGACAGAGAGTTAACGGACCGTCACGAATAGGACCAAATCTGTACCACAGAGCAAACTTAAAGGACCGAAAATATCAAAATGAAACTTATAGGACCAAAGTCCAAAAAATTGAAAACTTATAGGACCAAATTTACACTTCTCCCATTGCAAAAGTAATATCTTTTTGAAACATTTAACAATCCATCTTGATATCTCTCAGTTTCATGTTGACTTCTTTTGCTGCAGAACTCACACAATAAAGATAAGATGAATGCAGTTTCTCTGTGTATGAAAGCGAAAAATTGCATGGAAAAGGAAGCATTAGGTCTTCTCCTCAGAAAAATGGACGGTGCCTTTGATGAAGTGGTACACGAGACTTTAAAGCCAAGCCTCGTGTCTCGTAGCTGCCATAGGTTGCTATTTGAACATGCGAGGATAACTCAGTTATTTCACAGTGATGATCCGATGATGCAAAAGAAGATGGTCGATGAAGCAATGGACCGCTTCTTCACACCAGTATGATATTACATGCGAGCAAATAAGGATGAATTATGTGTTCCTTAACTCAGCTCTTCAAATATATTTACTCAGAGCATCTACCTAAAAGCTTAGAAAGATCTACATGAAGTCTAAGAGGAACCCAGAAATATCTACGAGGAATCTAGAAGCAGTTTACTTAACTAAACTTTGTTACGTAGTTAGGATGGTATTAAGTACAAACTGTCTAAACAAAATAAATAGGAGTCTTGAACTCATACAAGATATCAATACTGATTTGTATTTCGACTGCATTCAATAATATTTTATTTCCTTTCACTTTCAATCTCTCGTGTGTGAGTTTTCATATGAGTTCTGAGTAACATATGGTATTAGAGCCATGGCGGCATCAACTCAAGTCAATCCATCAGTTCCTAAGTTTGATAGAGTAGAATTTGACGACTAGAGCATAACAATGCGCACCTTTTACATCTCACAAGATCTTTGGGATCTAGTAAGCAATGAATATTCTGAAGAAGGCTTGATTGCTGGTGCACTTCGAGAGATCCAAAAGCGTAATGCCAAAGCTCTTAGTCACATTTAGCCGGCCTTAGATCAAAAGGTATTCAAACGTATTTCGTTTGTTGATACTTCTTATGAAGCTTGGTCTATTTGGAAAAATGCATTCGAAGGCACTACGAAGGTGCAGAAAATTAAAAGACAAACTCTCCGACAAAGATTTGAGAGTCTATTTATGAAAGAAGATGAAGATATTTACCATTATTTTGCACAAGTTATGGAAATGACCAACCAAATGAGAAGATATGGTGAGACGATGACTAAATTGTGAATTGTTTAAAAGATTCATAGGAGTATGCCCAAGAAGTACAATCACATAGTGACAGCAATCGAGGAAGGTAATGACACTGAGGACATGTCCTCAGATGAATTGCATGGATAATTGATTTCTCGTATCGAAAGGATGAAAAGACATGAAGAGAAAAAGCTCGAACAAGCTCTCAAATATGTCCATAGTGATAAAAGGAAGAATCATTTGCAAGGGTTCTTGAGGTTCATCATAATCTTATTGATAAAACAAAGATGCAGCATATGATGAAAAGATGTCTCATTTGTTCATTACCATTGAATAGTCCCTAGACACATCGACATGTGATTGGCTCAGGAGCATTATTCCTTTTAAGAGTCATCGAAAAAGGCGCCTACAGAATCGTTGAACTCTTCGGACGAGAACTCCCACGATCGTAGAATGCAACCTCCCTACGGGCCTACTACAACTAAGCTTCCTCCCTTAAACTATACGTGGTCGGATGCTCTTTTCCCTTCATGACGGTTTTCTCCCACTAGGTTTTTCCCCTTGAAAGGTTTTAACGAGGCACCATCATGCTCAAGTGTGTCTACGAACACGACGGGTCTTGTGTGTGCACAACAAACCCGTCATGTTCGTAGACACACTCTACTCCCCATAACGGTGGAAGTCATGACAAGTATTCTTAATACCTTAGCCATTCAGACTCAATATTAGAAAAGGATTCTTACATGCAATTATGTTATCAATGCTAACAACATATTGCAGCATAAGCAGTAAATAAAAGCATAAGGATGATTATGGACTTTCTAAATTATCCACCTGAGCCATAGGGTGAATTAAGGTCGTCATCCTAGGTTCTTGGAAGCGCCGTCTCTCCAAGGTGCTACCAAAAATCCTCAAGTGGGTTGCTGGTTCAAACAATGCCTTCACGAGGTTCAAGCTGTCATCTCCATGGAGTTGAATGCCACCTCTCCGCGTGCCCACCAATATAGGGCAACAAACATGCTCAAGTGTAACTTATCCCTAAACTTCTAATTTTATATAACTAAAATAAGAAGACCGCAAACAACCCTTGGGGAGAGATTTAAGGAGTGGGAGAAAAGATTTACCATCAGATTTCTCAAGAAGAAGGCATGGGTACGCATGCCCTATTTAAATGATACAAAAATTTCCATAAATTACAAAGAATCATCACAATTAGAGTTACATCCAGTCACATGCACATAGGGCTAGTCCATAATCATCCTTTCATGCATCTTATCTAATAAGCAAAGGGAAAGGAAAAAATAGAACCAAAAATCGCGCTAATCGGGTTATGCTTCCATCTAAAACGTGTCGTGCGAAGTGTGCTAAAAATTCAATTTTTCAGGGCTGTTCAACCATGAACCCATAGGATTTTTGAATTTCATTTCTGTCCCAGAATGACATGAACAGTAGGCTTCGATGTTGACTCAACGCTTGAGACACGAGGCCTACAACCAACTCAAGAAGTCCCCGAAAACACAACAATCACAGCAATACTTTTTGGACGCAAACAGTTCATAAACGCAACAATAACACGAAAACAGAATGAGAAGCTATCTCAACCCCGAACCGCACCAAGGCAAAGCCGACCCTTCTACCAAGAACCGAGCACCAAAAGGGAGGAAGAGAGGATGAGAAAACCACGGAATGAGAAGGTAGATAAAGGAATACCTCGATGTCCTTCTTGGACTCCTCCATGACGATAAAGTAGGCGGTACACCCAAGTAGAAGACACCTTCAATTCGACTTCACAAAAGCCCGGGGAAGGAGGAAGAAGATGGCCGGCCACCAAGGGAGAGGAGGAGGGATTCTTTGGAACTTTTCAACTCAAGAACCCTCTCAAGAATCAAGCTCTTAATCTTCTCCAAGATCAAAAACTAATTCACTTTCATCAACCTTTGAAGGAGGTTTGGCCACCAATTTATAGGGGGCATGGGCGGCTACAAAAGTAGACCCGACCCCCCTAAAAGACTCCCCTGGAATTCAAAATTCTAGGTTCGCCTCCAAAATATTATTTATATTTAATGACTTCATAATTAATTCAAAATTAATTAAGTCTAATTAAATATAAACTTTAATTATCTCCATAAATTAAAAACCTATTAACAAGAATGATAATTATCTAAACAAACCAATCCCCTAAACAATAGCAAAGAGGTTTATCTAAATAATTTGAATTCCAATTAATTAATAGAATTATGATTCATCCTCATAAATCATATATCTATTAATTTTATGATTTATCTCCATAAATCAAATTTCTATTAATTAGAATTTATCCAAATAAATTAATTCCTAATTAATTGGTTAGGCACATGGTTAGAAACTAATTTTCCCACCATGTATATTTGATACAAAATCAAATTATATGTAATTCATAATTAAATACAATCCCCGTCAAGTGGTTAATTAAATATTTAATTCAAAATTAAATTTAATCAACCACATAAAATATTATTATGTATCAATCCCTATAATTTAGGAATGCCCTATAAATTAGGGTTACCGAGGAACTCCTTCCCCGCACATTCGTTCCTATAGGAAATACCTTTCTTATTATGTCCGTAAACGAGATCCGTGATCGAGTTGCAGCATGTCAATGCTAGTAGACATATAGTGCAACATTTGGATTCTACCACATAAAGTTTGTTACGACTTTAGCCTGTTGTGTGTAACCCAGTGGGCCCAAACTAAGTCAGCAGTGAGTTGTGCATAACGGAGAGTCGGATCGGATAGAATGACTTCTATTCGAATCTTACGAGTGTCCACTAAACCCCTTTAGTGTGGTCGTGAGAGACTCCACTCACAAGTCAAGATTGATGTCTAGCAACGTGTCATGACTACCCAGATAATGTGAGGTTCAATCTACAGGGATTGAATGCCCTTCGGTGATTAGTTACCGTGCAACTAAATCCCTCGGTTATAATGTCCCGAAGTCGGCTAGGGTACGAAAGAAGTGTCAAACCCTAATACCGATTCATATGTATTCCACCTGCCAAGATATCGTCTCAATAATGAAATGTCGGAACACTACTAGAAATTAGGTCTTCAGCAACGGCTATCAGCAACGGCCGCTCGAGCCGTTGCTATTTGCAACGGCATTCTTACGGCCGCCCGAGCCGTTGCAGATATTTGTATCTGCAATGGCGTTCTAACGGAAACACGAGCCGTTGCTGATTATTTTAATTATCAGCAACGGCTTTCTGACGGAAAGGCGAGCCGTTGCTGATATTTTAATTATCAGCAATGGCTTGCTAACGGACAAGTGAGCCGTTGCTGATGATAACTTATTAGCAACGGCTTTCTAACGGGCGAGTGAGCCATTGCTGATAAGTTTATATAGGGCACACTCTCGCGCCCGACCCTTCTTACTCCCGCTGCTGCCGTCGCCGCTACTGCCGATGCCGACGACGCCGACGAAGCCGACAACGCCTCTTCCTCCTCCCGCTGCTGCCGACTTGTTCAGGTATGTTGATCGGCCGGCCGTCTCTTCCCTACGGCCGGCGGGAATCAATCCGACCGAAACCCTATTTCTAGGGTTTCGGCCGGCGGCGGGCGGCCGATGGCCGCCGCCGAACCTTCTACAGTGGCCGGACAATGTGTCCGGCCACTGTACGCCGGCGCTGGAGGGTGGACTCCGGCGCCAGAATTTATAATTATATATATATTTTATTTTGTTTGATAATTGTTAATTAATTGTTTAGATTAATTATTAGGGTTTAGATTAATTTCGGACGCGCGCCGGAATCGTCCACTTCGGACGCGCGCCGGTTTGTCCACTTTGGACGCGTGCCGGAATCGTCCACTTCGGACGCGCGCCAGAATCGTCCAATTCGGACGCGCACCGGAATCGTCCACTTCGGACGCGCGCCGGAATCGTCCAATTCGGACTCGTGCTGGAATCGTCCACTTCGGACTCGTGCCGGAATCATCCAATTCGGACTCGCGCCGGAATCATCCACTTCGGACTCGCGCCGGAATCGTCCACTTCGGACGCGCGCCGAAATCGTCCAATATGGACTCGAACTGTCTCGAAACATTTAGAAAATAATCATCCATCCGACGAGTTGATATGTTTCACGTACTCATCGACGAATCAGATATGATTTAGCAAAACCTTAGATCCGTTCGGGAATTGTATGTTCGTGTAAAAGAAGTAGATGATCTTTTATACGACGTACAATTCTTGAATTGTCCGTGATTGGACAATTTGGGAATATAGTTATTTGTACTGCACTTACGTTTTTATTTTAACTGTTAACTAATTATTCTAAAATTCGGCAACATCTCTCTTGTTCTCCGATACGCGCCCAGATGATATGCGTATTCGGAGAATTGTAGGGAGATGCTGTCGAAATTTAGAATAATTAGTTAACAGTTAAAATAAAAATGTAAGTGCGGTACGAATAACATAAATCCCGAATGGAATAGGACAATCTCACCTAAAGACATTAACCAAAGAAATTGTCATTGATTGACAGAATCATGTCGGCTGATCGAAGTTGGATGTACCGACGTCTTGCTCGTGGAGCTTTAACGAATGAGTTTCGATTAGGCGTAATGTACTTCCTAAATTTCGCCTATTTGAATCGGAATTTCGTTAGCATGGGGGATCAAATCCGATGTCTGTGCCGCATTTGTTCAAATGGACGATATTTGGATCGGGAGACTGTCACTCTGCATCTATATACCAAAGGATTTGCACCAAGATATTTTCTATGGACTTATCACGGGGAGTCACGCGAAGTCGGGACGTCGAGCAATCTTGTCGTTCAGACATATGGTGAATCTTCCTCTGCTGGTGCTTCTTCATCCAGTCAATGTAATCCCTATAGAACTATGATACTTGATAGTCTTGGGGGTCAATTCCACCTGAATGATAATGTTGATCGACCAGATCTTCAGACATCAGTCCCACCAGATACTACAGCGGTTGATATCACAGAAGTACAAACTGCGGTAGAGATTGAATTACCGAATAAAGAAGCTGCAGAATTTTACGAGATGTTGAAAGCTGCCGATGAACTTTTGTATGAGAATTGTCCTAAATACACTAGGTTTTCAGCAATGACACAGCTCTTAAACATCAAGGCCGATTGTAATATCAGTGGAGTTGCGTATGATCGGATTGCTGGATTGATTAATGGAATGCTGCCTACTGATAACAAGTTTGAGCCTACTTTTTATAAGACTAAAAAGCTAATGAGAAAATTGGGGCTTGGGTACGAAAAAATACACGCGTGCCAAAATAACTGCATTTTATATTATAAAGAAAATGTGCAGTTGGATAAATGCCCTGTATTTCAACACCCTCGTTACAAGGAGAAGAAATCGGTCCGACAGAAAAATATCCCGTTTAAGGTGCTTCGGTATTTTCCACTAACACCGAGGCTTCAAAGATTATTCATGTCGGAAAAGACAGCCCCCTACATGAGTTGGCATGCAAGAAGTCGTGATGATACAGTAATGACTCATCCATCTGACAGTGAAGCATGGAAACATTTGGATACATGTTATCCTTCATTTGCTATGGATACTAGAAATATCAAATTGGGATTGTGCACAGATGGTTTTAATCCGTTTGGACATTCTGCAACTCCTTATTCAGTTTGGCCAGTGCTGCTGACAGTTTATAATTTGCCACCGTCAATGTGCATGAAAGATGAATTTATTTATCTTTCGATGATTATTCCGGGTCCTAAGGGTCCGCGAAAAGAAATTGACATATTTCTCAGACCCTTGATAGATGAATTGAAAACATTGTGGACTGAGGGAGCTGTCACTTATGATTGTCATCGGAAGCAAAACTTCAATTTAAAGGCCGCGGTCTTGTGGACAATCAATGATTTCCCCGCGTACGGCATGTTGTCGGGTTGGAGCACTCACAGTTGATCCTCCTGTAGCTGATCCTCATGAGGATGATACTGCCGAGGCTAGTACATCCAGACGTAGGCGGCCACGCGGGCCGAACAGGTGGCAGCCTCCACCAGCCACAGAGTCACGTAGATTGATTAGCGTGATTGGGGACGGTAATATATAATGAATTATGAATCATTACAAATTCATTATATCATAATATAATATTAAAATTTATTTTTGTTGTGCAGGTTCGAGCAAGAAGAAGTGCCGAGGAGCATTTCTTCTACTATTCGATGATACATGCACGGGGCATGGCCTACGTGGTCTCACGTGCCTAGCGAGCACGTCGACATGTTATGGCGCGAGTTTGAGGCACATATTATTATTATTATTTACATGCATGATGATATATTAATATTGGTACTGATATTATTATTTTGCAGGCTCGCTATACATGGGCCGAGGACCAGAGGCCCTTCATTTACGCTGTCTGGGAGGCTATTTCCCGGGCAAGGTACAACGGGCAGCTGGGGCAGGCTCGGTCCCAAGCGATGGCCCGAGCTGGGACCACTAACATCGCGGAGACTCGGGGATACGGCCCCGGTTGGATTACTCCGGATATATAGGACCAGCTCGTGGAGATATGGTCGACGGATCGATGGTAGGAGGTTTCTCGGAATGCGGCTAGAAATCGCATGTCGGGGGGAGCAGCGCGTCACACCGGCGGCTCTGTTGCATTTGCAGTGCACGCAAACCGTATGGTAAGTATATCTTTTAATTATATATTTTATTTGTTACTATGTGTACTAATTAATGTATTTGTTTTGTAATTGTAGACGACAGTGTCGGATGACGGGACTGTCCAGCGACCCTCCCTGATGGCGGTGTTTGAGCGGACTCACCGTCGAGCACATGAGACGGGGGAGTACATCGACAACCGCGCTGCATACATTATGGTAATTATATATTTGTTTAAATTATTCATTATATATTTATAATTTAAGTTTTATGATAAATATTAAACAAAAAATCAAACTCGAGTAGGAGACCTACAGCCAGACAGTGGTGCAGCGCGGGGGTACCCCCGAGGACTTTGACGCAGCATCGTGGGTCGAGGCCGCAGGTGGCTGGGACCATGGCCGCGTATATGGCTTCGCAGATAGTGGTCATGCGCGAGCCGTACTAGGGCCACTTGGGGCATCGACCCCTCCGGTCGCTGGTGAGCGGCCGTCCACCTCTAGATCCAGTTATGATCATAGTACGAGAATAAGGACTCTAGAGGACACGGTCGCGCGTCAGACTGAGATAATGGCGCGCCAGAGTCAGATGATGACGGATATACAAGCTATGCTACGTAACATGTCAGGTCATCCCGAAGCAGGCATCTCTTCGGCATCATCTAATCCATCGTCTTCGAGTCAGTCCACGCCGGTGTACACTCAAGCACTCCAGACCCCGCCATATGATCCAGGCCATCCTCCATCGTCATCGTGAGATTTTGTTTATATTGACTTTGTTACTGAGATATTGAACTCATTTAACTTATTTTGTTTGGATATTGATACTTCAATTTTTCATTTGAATTGTTTTTATACTATCGTGGATAATTATCAATAGAAATATAATTGTTTTGATGTATATCTTGGTGTGTTTGTGATGTGTGAATGAATGTGTGTATGAGGATATGGGTGTGTGAGTTATGTATCAGATAATGTATCGATGTATCAATGGAAATTGGGGAAATTGGAAATATAAAATTTTCCTGTTTCCCAGTTGGCATCATCAGCAACGGCGTTCCCACGGCCGTCCGTGGGAACGCCGTTGCTAAAAGTGTATCGAAAGCCGTTGCTGATGACCTACAGCAACGGCTTAGCGACGAGGTTTTACTAACGGCGTTGCTACGGACTCATTGGCCGTTGCTATTAATGTTATCAGCAACGGCTCCGGGTCTGTGGCAAACCCGAGCGGCCGTTGCTGATAATGTTTTGAGCGACGGCCCGAGCGGCCGTTGCTGAACCGTTGCTAAGTTATCAGCAACGCGACTTTCTGTCACGACGCTATTGCAACGGCGCGGCCGTTGCTGATGCGCTTCAGCAACGGCTCAGCAACGGCATCAGCCGTTGCTGATGCCCATTTTTCTAGTAGTGGAAACATCTTCCTTACTTTCATGTCTACCTCCATGAATGCTTCCCCATGCCCAGTAATACCTGGCACATGATGCTGAGGGCCACATAGGGATAGAACCAAAGCAATGGGTCGTTACTCACAAGGTAACCATGACAACCTCATGTCCAAGGACTGCTTGCACCTAGTATCACCCGAGGAACATCCTATTGACACTCATGTAAAGATTCCATTTTGTGTTCCTCGTGTAGGTCCGTTCAATGAACTCATTCCCTAATGAGCACCAGTACTTGTACATTAATGACGGCTCATAGGTAACTGTGAGATTAGCTACCTCTTATTGTATAGGGCATGTACCCCTAATTGGTGATCCTACGACTAGGAACATTTAGATTATGGGCATATGGATTCCAAGTCTCACTGGCATGATCTCATCATGGCGTCGGAATCATTTGCCCGTGTTCATGGGGTTCATCGCAATCTTTATTAATAAAGATGCACACAATCTTTATTAATAAAGATGCAGCACATGATGAAAAACTTGCCTCATTAAGTTGTTTACCCTTGAATAGTCCCTAAACACATTGACATATGATTGGCTTAGGGGCAGTATTCCTTTCAATCTCCCTCTTGCACTTTAGCCAATCATCCTAGTATATGTATACCAAATTTTAGTGGTGATCGAATATGCTACTATGGTAATCAGTTTAATCTACATTAATGTCTTTCAGTCGTCACCTCTTTCCAGCGGTGAGGTGATACCGCCTTTTAAGAAAAGCAATGATCTTTATGGAATCTTAGTTCCTTAACTTTGAGCAAACAGTCCAAGTATTGTCATACAATACTAGTGCTGAACAAGCAACCTCAGGAACAACTCCCACTGAATGATAAACTCCTTTATCTGATGCTATCCTAAGCGGTAGAGTAAGAAGCAAAGCCCAAAGCCTTAGTTATCTTACCGATTACAGTACCCAACTAGGAACACTGTCAAACCCTAACTCAGGGTCACGTGACCACCCAGGGTATATGTGCTTATGGCCCGCAGCCTAACTCATGCACATGACAACACATAAAAAGATAGCAGAAGAAATAACATATTTTTATTATAAAAGGGAAAACAAAATAGATTTTATTGTAATAGTAAAGTGTTTAGCAGAAAGTTCAAGTGCGGAAATAAATGAATCAAAGTCTAACAGTTCATTTTTCACAAATAAAATCTGAAATGAAAGACATGAACCAAATCACCAACACAGGTGCATGACAAACTACCAAAAACTCGATTACGACCCCTAACTAGGATTGCTATGAGATCAATGTGGCTCCTCTATCCTCCAGCTGCGCCAAGTGCACCAGCCCACCACACCGGTCAGGCTCTGCAAAAGAAAACAAAATGACAACGGGTGGGTTCAAAGAACTCAGTGAGCGATTCTACCAACCCCTATGAGAAACCAAACACAGATATATAGCACAGAGATGAAACATCTATCTCAAGCAGGAAAAGGTCACAAGGGTGTGACTAGCTAATAGGCCATCTGGCCACACATGCCTGAAGGCATCCAACACCCAAACGGTGAAGAACAACATGCCTACGCCTACCATGCCTTAAGGCAACAAAACATACTAGGATAATCGGGATTGACCCGTCTGAACTTATCCTAATATAAAGAAACTCGAGAGCAATCGGGATTGCCCTATTCGAACTTGATCCACGAGATGCGAAGGAACAATCGGGATTCGCCCGTCCGAACTTGTCCCTTTAAGATATCATAGGAATAATCGGGATTTGCCCGTCCGAACTTATTCCTTGAAAGAAACTCGGGAACAATCGGGATTTGCCCATTCGAGCTTGTTCCATGAGGAAGCACAGGAAACAATTGGGATTTGCCCATCCGAACTTGTTCCAAAGGAGATAACGTAGGAATAATCCGGATTCACCCGTCCGAACTTATTTCTTTAAATACAGGTTGAGAATTAACCATCCAACCTTCCGGGCTAATCTCGTAATCCAGCTCCTAGAGCGAGCCTCTCCGCCATTCATAAAGATATGGTGCAACGTAACCTAAGTCAAGTGTCTCCTACGGTGTCTTAGGGATGCCCTAATTGGGAACACTACAACACTCAATACTCGATCCCAACCCCTAGACCCGCAATATCATAAACCCGTGAGGTTTTATTTCATGCATAAACTTTGCTTGTTGGTTCATAACAGATTATGCTGCCCCTTTTGTTTAATTTTAATTATGTATTTAAAATTATAATCACCAACATTAGGGTTTTGTTTTAGCTTACTGTTGTGCTCGAAACTGATGTATCTAACCCGAATCTGGTATCCAGAGTATGTCCTATATTTCCAAACTATATTTTCCGGTCAAAATGATAGGTTACACGACTATATTTAGGAATCTACTCGCATCATAACAAATATTTCAAAATCAGCCCAGAATCTAATAATTTAGCTTGAATTTCCAGCAAGATTGACTTTTCAGCATGACATGAAAAGAAATCTGAAATTTACAGAATATAAGTCCTTAATTACTGTCATCACATATTCATAACATCAAATCCATCATGCAAAACAAGTTTCATAATATTCTAATCAAGAACTACCTTGCATCCATACCATCATAGGAGCAAGACTCATGCTTTAAATCAAGAATCCATCCATGGCATCAAGATTAACCTTTCTACACGCAAACATAGATTTATGAACTAAAAATCTCATATTTAAACACACTTCATGCATTGGCATCAAAGGAATTTAATTAAGAAGATTAATCCAAGCCTAGATTTTTAAAGAACACATCAAATATTTCTCTTAGGCATTTTGTCGAGCACTTGGAGGGCACCATTTTCTCCACCGTGGCCGAGCACCCCTAGGGTCATCCTAGGGCTGCTGAGCCCCATAGGGGAGGTTTTGGGCCTCCTCCTTCAAGGCAACATGTGAAAACAACGAGAAACTTCAAGAAACGTCGGAAGGTTCGACTGTTGTAGGAAATTCGACACTAGAAGGGGGGGTTGAATAGTGTCTGTCCCCTTTTTGTTATATTTTTCGTTCTTACTCAATTTTAACTTCACTTAGGTGCAAGTGTTTCTTAACAATACATGTGATCAAATATTAATAATAATTATAGACAATCAAGAAAGCAATGCAAACAAGATTAATTATAGTGGTTCGGCCAACTGCTTACTCCACTACCTTGGCTCATCACCAAGGATTTCTAACCACTACTTTATAGAGTTTGTGTTTCCCTTTGAATACAATGAGGACACTCTTCTCACCACTCTGAGAATCCCTCAATCCTATTCACCTAGGCAAAATACAATCTTATAAAGTTTTCCCTAAGTGTTTCCCTAGCACACCAAGCCGCTATTACAAATGGAAAATAAGTTTGAAATAAACTTCAAATACAATGGAAAGAGCTTAAGAATTTAAAGATGAACAAAAGCTCCTTTCCCAAGCCTTCAGGCCTCCAACTTGCAGACAGATGACTATTTGAGTTGCAGCAGAGTTGAGGGAAGCAGGCGCTCGAAGAATATTGTCAACGGAGGCAAAGGGCGCGCAGCAAATCAATTCTTATGAAGGCTCAAATCACTTCTTCAATGCTCAATAAAATTTCTAAGAAAGTTTAAAGAAGTTAGGTGTGGGGTATTTATAACCCCTCACCTGAACGAAATGTTCAACGGCGTGAAAAAATAGTCGTTGACGTCGTTCGGTCGCTTTGCCGGTCGATCATCGGTCAACCGATTGATCGACCGCAGGATTATGTGAGTGCTCGGTCGACTGACGGGTCAATCGACTATCACAAATCTATCGATCCCACATCCTGTCAACCAACCGATCGACCAAATCAGTGGAGCTAGGGTCACGCAACTTTTGATCCCCAAATCAGCATTCTGCCAATTAGGCTTCAGTTGATCGACCGACCGGTTGACCGACGCAGCCCTCTACGATTTCTTCACCAACTTCGATCGACTGACAGGTCGACCGAATGGCTACTGCCACTTCTTCGCATCATTCGGTCGACCGAACTGGCTGTAGCCAAGGATACTGCCTTGTTCGGTCGACCGATCGATCGACCGAACTCAAGCTGAGGCTGATTTCTACTTGAATTTTTTTACATGCCTTTTTTTTATGGATTTAGTTACCAAGTTCTAACTTAGATAACTTTACAATTAGGCTTGGGATAAGATCGTCCTAGAGGTATATTACAAGATATCTATTTGATTTATGCCCGAGCCTTTCTTTGACGTTTTCTTCTTCCGTTTCTTTAACAGTCTTTTCTTTCAATTCGTTTGAACGAATTTGGCATGCTTATCGCAACCTCAACCTGAACTCAAAACTTCACATATGGATTAAGTACTTGTTTGTTATCATCAAAATAAAGTTCGAGGCTTAAGAAAGACCCTTAAGCCAACAATCTCCCCCTTTTTGATGATGACAAACATAACAAGGAATTTTAAGAAAGCATATGCATATTTTTTGTGAGTTTGAGTTAAGACATACATGAGTCTAAGGTATACAAGATATAAAACTCAACACATGTATACAAATACTTACAATTCAACCTGTGCTCCCCCTATCAATGTGCATGTCATTCATTCAAATACTTATAACTTTTGTAACTCCCCCTAACTATATAACTCACCCTAACTATATGCATCGTAAAAACCAAGTGTGACCTTACTTTTTCTCCCCCTTTTGACATCAATCAAAAAGGATAAGAATTAAGGTACAATTAATGAGTTTCATCATATAAAAAAAAACCAAGAAAGCCATAAAACTGAGTATCATCTATCACTATAGTCCTTCCTATTAATGTAAGCCTATTGAATGCAAACATCAAGAAGTTGCAAAACCCCACTACAGAACAATACATAAGTGTGATGATACTTTCTAGAATGCAAGTTTTGAAACACATATACATTTTGAAGAAAAACATTTTAATTACTAGGAAAAACACAAATTCCTAATTGCATCCTTAAATTTGTAAAGCTTTCTTCAACCAAGGGTTTTGTAAATATATCGGCAAGTTGTTTATCGGTGGATATAAATTCTACCGATATATTTTCCTTAGTCACATTATCCCTAAGAAAATGATGCCTTAAGTCAATATGTTTGGTTCTAGAGTGTAAAATAGGGTTCTTTGTTAAGTTTATTGCACTAGTGTTATCACAATGAATAGGTATGCAAGAATACTCAAGTCCATAGTCTAAAAGGGTTTGTTTCATCCAAAGGACTTGTGCACAACAACTAGCCGCATCAATGTATTCCGCTTCAGTAGTTGAAAGTGCAACTGAGTTTTGTTTCTTTGAGAACTAAGAAACAAGACTCGCTCCTAAGAATTGACAACACCCGCTAGTGCTTTTTCTATCTACTTTACACCCGACAAAATCCGCATCCGAAAAACCGATTAAATCAAATGATGTATGACATGGATACCATAGTCCTAAGTCAATCGTGCCCTTTAAATATCTCAATATGCGTTTTACCGCACTTAAATGAGACATTTTAGGGCAAGATTGAAACCTAGCACATACACATATACTAAACATGATATCGGGTCTACTTGCGGTTAAGTAAAGAAGACTACCAATCATACATCGATATCATTTTTCGTCAACTTTAATGCCCTCTTCATCTTTGTCAAGCATGATGGATGCGTTCATAGGTGTTGAAGCTATCTTGGCTTCATTCATTCCAAACCTTTTGATAAGCTCCTTTGTGTACTTGGCTTGATTGATGAAGATTTATTTGTTGGTTTGCTAAATTTGGAGACCAAGCATGAAGGAGAGCTCTCCTCCCATCATGCTTATCTCAAACTCATCTTGCATATATTTAGCAAATCACTTACAAAGCATTTCATTAGTAGCACCAAAGATTATGTCATCAACTTAAATTTGAACTAATAACATATCATTTTCATGATGCTTAATGAAAAGTGAAACATCGGCTTTTTCAACATTAAAACCTTGTTCAATTAAAAATATTGAAAGTCTTTCATACCAAGCCCTAGGGGCTTGATTTAAACCATATAATGCCTTTTTAAGTTTGAAAACATGGTTTGGAAATCCAAAACTTTCAAAACCGAGGGGTTGTTCAACATAGACTTCTTCATTAATGAAACCATTCAAAAATGCACTTTTTACATCCATTTGAAAAAGTTTAAAACCCTTAAAGCTAGCATATGCCAAAAGCATTCTAATTGCTTCTAATCTAGCTACGGGAGCATACGTTTCATTATAATCTATCACTTCGTGTTGATTGTACCCTTGTGCCACTAACCTAGCTTTGTTTCTAATAACTAATCCTTCTTCATCTAGCTTATTTTGTAAATATCCATTTAGTTCCAATTATAGTTTGTTCACTAGGTCTAAGCACTAAGTCCCACACATCATTTCTAGCAAATTGGTTGAGTTCTTCTTGCATAGCTAGTACCCAAAACTCATCTTCTATTGCTTCCTTAATGTTCTTAGGCTCTACTTGAGATACAAAAGCTATATATTGACAAACATTCTTGAGTTTAGAACGCGTTACCACTCCCGTTGAAGGTTCTCCAATGACTTGGTCCTTTGGATGATCATTTACCAACCGATATCCTTTAGGGAGAGGTGGTAGAGCTTCTTCTTCGTCATCTTCAACTTGAGGTAGATTCGATGATGGCAGTTCTTCATGTTGGGTTTCCTCATTATCTTCATCCTCCACATCTTTGTCATGAAGTGTGAGATCCTCAAGTTCTTCACCTACATTTACAATCTTCACATTTCTAGAAGAATCATTAGTTTCATTAAACATAACATGCATAGATTCTTCAAAAATCATGGTTCTACAATTGTAAACTCTATAAGTCTTAGAATTCATGGAGTAACCTAGGAAAATCCCTTCATCGAATTTAGAATCAAATTTTCCTAAATTCTTCTTAGTATTCAATTTGAAACATTTGCATCCAAAAACATGAAAATACCCCACATTTGGGATTTTACCATTCTAAAGCTCAAAGGGTGTTTTCTTAATTTTGGATCTTAATAAAACTCTGTTAAGAACATAGCAAGAGGTATTTATGGCTTCGGCCCAAAAATACTTAGGCAAATCATTTTCATATAACATGGTCCTAGCCATCTCTTGTAAGGTTCTATTCTTCCTCTCAACCACCCCATTTTGTTGAGGGGTCCTAGGGAAGAAAAGGTATGTTCAATACCCAAATCATCACAAAACTCGGAAAAATTTTCATTTTTAAACTCCCGTCCATTATCACTTCTAATTTTTAGAATTGAAACTCATTTTTCATTTGTAACTTTCTTTGAAAATCTTTTGAAAAACTCAAAAGTTTCATTTTTCTTAGCTAAAAAGAAAACTCATGTAAATCTAGAAAAATCATCAACTAATACATAACAATATAGCTTTCCACCTAGACTAGCTACATCACATGGACCAAATAGATCCATGTGCACAAGCTCAAGAATTTTAGATGTACTAACTTGATTAATATTATGAAATGAAGATTTGACTTGCTTATCAAGTTGACATGCATCATAAAGTTTGTCTTTTTCAAATTTTATCTTGGGTAAGCCTTTAACTAATTCTTTCCTAGATATTTCTTGGATGAGGCTCATGCTAGCATGTCCTAGCCTTCTATGCCACAACCAAGAGTCATTCTCCATGACAACTAAGCATCTAACATGGGGATTTGGCAAGATATTTAATTCTAAAGTGTAGACATTTTTTTGCCTATTTCCAATGAACATGATATCATTTGAAGGTGCACTTCTAATGATACATTTTGATGCTTCAAAAATAATCATGTATCCATTGTCACATAATTGTGATATACTAATCAAGTTATGTTTTAACCCATCAACTAATAAAACATTCTTAATGCATGGGTAAGGGAGTATACCTATGTCACCAATGCCAACAATCTTACCTTTGGCATTGTCTCCAAATGTGACATGTCCACCATCTTTGCTTGATAGGGTTGCAAATAAGTTGATGTCACTGGTCATGTGCTTTGAGCAACCGCTATCCAATATCCAAGTTCTTCTACTTGGTTAAGCATGCTTCTCCATCTACAAAAGGAGAAGAAATCATTTTAGGTACCCAAATTTTCTTGGGTCCTTGAGTGTTAGTCACTTTGGGAACCCATGTAAATCTTGCATGTGGGTTCCTTCTCAAAGCACAATCCTTGGCCATATGGCCAAATATACTACAAGAAAAGCAATTTCCATTAAATTTTCTTCTAGTGTGTGTGTGAGCATGAAAGTGTGATGATTTCTTTTTATGGACAACCTTTGGCATGACATTTTGGATGGTTGTCATCTTTTCATTAAGCATGCCAAGTTCCTTTTTCAATGTTAGCATGCTATCATTCAAATGCTCTACTTGATCACTTAAATACTTATTTTCAATCTCTAATTTTTGGTTGTTAATCTCTAAGTCCTTATTAGCTTTCTCTAGGGTGCATGTCTCTTTCTTAAGAGTGTCTATTTCTTTTCTTAAGGCATTACATGAAAGTAATAAACTATCATTCTCAAGCTCTAAAGATTTATTTTTCTTTTTGAGGTCCTTGAATTTTCTCCTAATGGCATTAAACTCATCATGCATTTGTTCAAATTCATCTTCTAGCTCTTCTTGAGTAAAAGAAACTTCACCAAAAATAAATCTTACCTCATCATCTTTTGCCATCAAGCAAAGATTTGCCTTTTCGCTCCTAGCTTCTTCTTCACTTGATGAGGCCTCGTTTTCATCCCACGTGGCCATCATTGCCTTCTTCTTCTTCTTGTACTTTTCCTTTTTGTGAGGGTTGGAGGTGGAGGCCATCTTGAGAAGTGGGCAACCTCTCCTTAGAGGCCCGGTCTTGTTGCAATTGTAGCATGTGTAGTCTCCTCTTCCTTTCCTCATGCCTCCCCTCATGAAACTCATGAATCTTCTTGCAAGCATCGCCATTTCTTCAAGATCATCCGTCTCTTCCTCGGATGATGATGACTCTTCTGCTCGATGTGATGCTTTTAAGGCGATGGTCTTGCCTTTAGGGGCATCTTCCTCTTGGTATTGCTTCATGTGGGTCTCATGTGTCATGAGAGACCCAATGAGCTCGGTAATCTTCAAGGTGCTCAAGTTCTTAGCTTCCATGATTGTTGTGACCTTGGGCTCCCATGATTTTGGAAGGGAACGGAGGAGCTTCCTTACCTTCTCCTCTTCCCTTATTTTCCTGCCAAGGTTAGCTAAGCCATTTGTAATATTTTAAAATCTAGCATGTATGGCATCAATGGATTCATGTGATAACATCTTAAACATTTCATAGTCATGCATGAGTAGATTTATTTTGGATTCCTTTACTTGTGAAGTCCCTTCATGTGTGGTCTCTAGGACCTTCAGGTAGAAATCCTATTGAATTCATTAATTGATAGGCCGCAATATAATGCATTGACGGCCTTTGCATTTGCATTGAAGAGTCTAATCTCTTCTTGGTCCCATTTATCCATATCCTTATCGGGTTGCTTATACTCTACTAAAATCATCCTCTATACATGCATGCCTAGAGATTGTAGGAAGCCATTCATGCTGATCTTCCAGTAGGCATAGTTGTTTCCATCGAATAGTGGTGGAGTATAAGTAGAGGACCCTTGAGCTAATTGGATTTCACTAGACATCTTAATTTATAGGGAAGATGGTTAAATCTTGACCTACGACCAGTCTCTGATACCAATTGTTGTAGGAAATTCGACACTAGAAGGGGAGGTTAAATAGTGTAGGGAAGATGGTTAAATCTTGACCTACGACCAGTCCCCTTTTTGTTATATTTTTCTTTCTTACTCAATTCTAACTTCACTTAGGTGCAAGTGTTTCTTAACAATACATGTGATCAAATATTAATAAGTGATCAAATATTAATAACAATGATAGCCAATCAAGAAAGCAATGTAGACAAGATTAATTATAGTAGTTCAGCCAACTGCGTACTCCACTACCTTGGCTCCTCACCAAGGATTTCTAACCACTACTTTATAAAGTTTATGTTTCCCTTTGAATACAACGAGGACACTCTTCTCACCACTCTGAGAATCCCTCAATCCTATTCACCTAGGCAAAACACAATCCTATAAAATTTTCCCTAAGTGTTTCCCTAGCACACCTAGCAGCTATTACAAATGGAAAACAAGTTTGAAATAAACTTCAAATACAATGGAAAGAGCTTAAGAATTTAAAGATGAACCAAAGCTCTTTTCCCAAGCCTTCAGGCCTCCAACTTGCAGACAGATGATTCTTTGAGTTGTAGCAGAGTTGAGGGAAGCAAGAAAGCAGGCACTCGAAGAATGTTGTCAACGGAGGCAAAGGGCGCGCAACAAATCAATTCTTATGGAAGCTCAAATCACTTCTTTAATGCTCAAAAAAATTTCTAAGAAAGTTTAAAGAAGTTAGGTGTGGGGTATTTATAACCCTTCACCCGAACGGAACATTCAACGGGCGAAAAAATAGCCATTGACGCCGTTCGATCGCTTTGCCGATCGATCGTCGGTCGACTGACTAATCGACCGCCAATGCGACTGCTGGCTTAAGTGAGTGCTCGATCGATCGACGGGTCGACCGATTGTGGCAAATCTATCGATCCCACATTCGGTCAACCAATTGGTCGACCGAATCAGTAGAGCCAGGGTCGCACGACTTGTGATCCCCAAACCGGTCGACCGAGGAGCATTCTACCAATTTTTGGCTTCGGTTGGTCGACCAACCAGTCGATCGACGTAGCCCTCTGCGATTTCTTCACCAACTTCGGTCGACCAATCTTCGACCGGTTGGTCGACCGAACTGGCTGCAGCCAAGGAAACTGCCTTGTTCGATCGACCAACCGATCGACCGAACTCAGGCTAAGGTTGATTTCTACTTGAATTTTTTTACACCCCTTTTTTTATAGATTTAGTTACCAAGTTTTAACTTGGTTAACTTTACAATTAGGCATAGGATAAGATCGTCCTAGGGTTATATTACAAGATATCTATTTGATTTATGCCCGAGCCTTTCTTTGACGTTTTCTTCTTCCGTTTCTTTGATGGACTTTTCTTTTGATTCGTTTGAACGAATTTGGCATGCTTATCGCAACCTCAACCTGAACTCAAAACTTCACATATGGATTAAGTACTTGTTTGTTATCATCAAAATAAAGTTCGGGGCTTAAGAGAGACCCGTAAGCCAACATCGACAAGAACCTCAACCTCTAAGAATGGCTCAAAAAAGTGAGAGAAACTCGAGAAAGGAGGGGTAAAACCACTCACATGATTTAGGAAGACGAAGTTGGGGAAATTCCCAATCGGCGGCCTCCGAATCCGGCCTCAAAGGATGGTGGCTCGGTTCAAACAAGGGGAAAGAAGGGCGGCGGCTTAAGAGATGAGAATAGGGAGAGGGGCGGCTCGGCTTGGCTGGGCGGCTCCTCTCTGCTCGGTTCCAAGAGAAGGGAAGAAGGAGAGGAAGGGAGCTCGGCTTGGCGGCTGGCTTACTTGGCGGCTCCAAGAGAGGAACAGGAGGGGTGGCATCTCCTCTCTTCTCTCAATTGGCTTGTGCGGCTCCAATGGGGAGCCGCAAGCCAAAAGGGGGGCGGAATTTATAGATGTCTCCCCAAGCCCTCCACGTACCCTAGCAATCCCCATCCGCCTTGAACTGAATCCAAACCCGCTAACCTGACTAAGCTTAATTAAACCCAATCTAACCCCATGCTCCACATAAGCACTCAACACATGAACACCCATATGCGACATAATTTAATAATCATGCACACACAACATAACAATTAAATAAATTTATTCAACCAAGAAAAGAAACTGCATAATTCAAATTCCTACTTACCCGAGCTCGCAAGCTCGCACCGGACCATGAGTCAACTCAGCTCGATCTTGAACTAGTCCGCTAGGCTAACAATCACATAAAAAAATAACTATTAATATCTAGGATATTACAATCATCCCTCCTTAAAGAAAATTCGTCCTCGAATTTTGGAAAAAATAACTTAAGGACTCACCAGATCATCAAACAATAAAAGATATCGCTCTCTCATATCCTGCTTTACCTCCCAGGTGGCCTCCTGACCAGAATGGTGCTCCCACCTGACCTTAACCAAAGGAATCTCCTTGGACCTTAATTTTCTGATCTGCCGGTCTAGCACCTCAACTGGTCACTCCTTATATGAGACTGTTGAAACCACCTCCACTGCGGTAGGCTCAAACACATGCGACTCATCTCGAACATACTTCTTCAGCATAGATACATGGAACACTGGATGCACCCAATCCATACAAGGAGGTAAAGTCAACTCATATGCCACCGCTCCCCTGCGCCTAAATAGGGAACGACCCGATGAACCTAGGGCTTAACTTCCCTTTCTTTCCAAAACTCACCACCTCTTTCATAAGGGACACCTTGAGGAACACCATGTCCCCCTCTGCAAACTCTACCTCCCTGGTCTTTCCATCCGCGTACATCTTCTGGCGAATCGGAGCTGCCAACAACCTCTCCATGATTAGCTTCACCTTTTCTACTGCCTCCTCCACCAAGTCGAGTCCCATCATAAGGGAATCCCCTACCTCAAACCAACCTACAGGCGACCTATATCGCCGCCCATACAATGCCTCAAAAGGGGCCATCCCGATGCTGCTATGATAGTTGTTATTGTAGGCAAACTCAATCAAGGGTAAGTGCCTCTTCCAACTGCCCTCCAAATCTAGGACACATGCTCTTAGCATATCCTCCAACGTTTGAATGGTCCGCTCCGACTGACCATCTGTCTGAGAGTGAAATGCAGTGCTGAATCGAACCGGAGTACCCAACGCCTCCTGGAAAGACTACCAGAATCGAGCTGTGAACTGAGTACCCCAATCTGATATGATCATAGCAGGAACACCATGATAAGCACGATCTGATCCAAGAACAACCTCGCATACTGCTCAACTGAAAAGGTTGTCCTGACCGGTATAAAATATGACGTCTTGGTTAGGCGATCCACCACTACCCAAATAGAATCATTGCCCTTCCCAGACTTTGGCAACCCTGTCACAAATTCCATGGTTATCTTCTCCCATTTCCACTCTGGTACTTTTAGGTCCTGGAGCAACCTTGCCGGCTTTAAATGCTCAGCCTTAACCTGCTGACACACCAGACACTTAGACACAAACTCGGCCACCTCTCTCTTCATGCATTTCCACCAATAATTCTGCCTTAGATCTTGGTAAATCTTTGTGGCTCTTGGTTGCATAGTGTATGTGGATGGATGAGCCATCTCTAGCACATGCCTGCGAACCTCAGCCATATCTGGTACCACTATCTTGTTCTTAAATCTCAGAACGCCCTCTAAGTCAATACCAAAACCATTATCGGCATCGACTCTCATGGCCAGATCCTTAGTGAGTGCACAGAAAGCATCCTCCTGCGCTGCCCGTAGGATGTCTACCAACGTGGACCCTCATGTGAAGCACCAATGCACCAGAAGCTGACATTGACAAGACTGCCCCGCCATCCAAACACATGGCCAAATCCTGAGCCAACGACCTCCTCCTAACAGCCAAATACGCCAGACTGCCCATAGACTTCCTGCTCAAAGCATCCACCACCACATTAGCCTTCCCTGGATGGTATATGATCGTGCTGTCATAGTCTTTCAAGAGCTCAAACCATCTTCTCTACCTCATATTCAACTCCTTCTGCGTGAGCAAATACTGGAGGCTTTTATGATCTGTGTATATTTCACAAGCCTCGTCATAAAGGTAGTGACGCCACAGCTTCAATGCGAACACGCTCAAGATCATGAGTCGGGTAATTCTTCTCATGAACTTTCAACTGCCCGAAGACATAGGCTATCACCCTGCCATTCTGCATCAACACAACCCAAGCCGACCCGGGAGGCATCACAATAAACAACAAATCCTCCCGAGCCCGAGGGTACTGCTAGAACTTATGCAGACGTCAAGCGGTCCTTGAGCTTCAGAAAGCTCTCCTCGCACTTACTGTCCCATTCGAACATGACCTTCTTCTGAGTCAGGCGGGTCAATGGCGATGTAATCCTAGAGAAATTCTTCACGAATTTTTCTGTAATAACCTGCCAACTCCAGGAAACTATGAATCTCTGTGACGTTAGTTAGCCTCTTCTAATTCTGAACTACTTCTATCTTCGCGCGGTCCACATTTACCCCTTCCCTGGACACCACATGGCCAAGGAACCTCACACTCTCTAGCCAGAACTCGCACTTGGAATATATGGCATATAAGTAGTGCTCCCTGAGAATCTCCAAAACCACCCTTAAGTGCTCTGCATGCTCCTCCCTGCTCCTGGAATAAATCAAGATGTCATCAATAAACACTATCACAAATTTATCAAAGTATTCCCTGAACACTCGGTTCATCAGGTCCATAAATGCTGCAGATGCATTAGTCAGCCCGAAGGACATCACCAGGAACTCAAAGTGCCCATATCTCGACCTGAAAATAGTCTTAGGGACGTTACTGTCCCGGATCCTCAACTGATAATACCCTGACCGTAGGTTAATCTTGGAAAACCACTGAGCCCCCTGAAGCTGATCAAATAAATCATCGATCCTGGGCAACGAGTACCAATTCTTCACCGTCACCTTATTAAGCTGCCGGTAGTCTATGCACATCCACATGGATCCATCCTTCTTTTGACAAAAAGCACTGGAGCACCCCAAGGCAAAACACTTGGGCGAATGAATCCCAACTCAAGCAACTCCTGCAATTGGGACTTTAACTCCCTCACAGCTGGTGCCACCCAATGCGGCGGAATGGAGATCAGCTTCTCACCAGGTTGCAAATCAATACAGAACTCAATCTCCCTCTCTGGAGGCAACCCTGGAAACCCCTCTAGAAACACATCAGAGAACACGCATACCACGGGCGTCCCCTCGATGTCCCAAGCCGCACCTCCGCCTCCCTCTGCTACCGATACAAAGGCCAATAAGGACTGGCATCCACCCAGAAGTAGCTTCCGGGCATTGAGAGCCGAGATGGCTACCAACGAGTCTCCCCTTCCCTCATCCTGAAAGGAAAACTAGGGCAATCCGGGCTTACTGAAGGTCACAGTCTTAGCCTTGCAGTCCATTGAGGCGAAATGGTCTACCAACCAGTTCATGCCCAAAATCACATCAAGCTTTAACATCGGCAGGAGTGTCAATTCGGCCATCAGCACGTGCCCACAAATGACAACCTCGCAGCTCCGAAAGGTTATCTCTACCAGCACAAAAATGCTCATAGGTGTACACACCACAAGAGGCAAATCAAGAACAGAGGGTTTCCCTGTCAACTTAGTAGCAAACAAAGCAGATACAAAAGAATGCGTAGCACCTGGATCAAACAAAACATAGGCAATAGTAGAACCAACAATAAGGGTACCTGACACTACTGTCCTGGACACCTCAGCGCCCTCTTGGTTTATAGAAAACACCCGTGCAGCGAACCTCTTTGAACCACCAGCTCGCTGGCCTCCACCCTCCGTCTGACCCCTTTGAGCCACGGAATGCACTGACATCGGTGCCTTTCCTCTGGTCTGATCAGGCTGCTGACTACCCTTACCAGGACAATCCTTTCTGTAGTACCCAGTCTGCCCATAGCTGAAACATACCTCTGAACGTCCCTAGCAAGCTCCCAGTGCTTCCTGTGACATCGGTCACACGGCTGCGGCCCAGGCCTCCGCTGCAAGCCTCCAGATGACGCCCCTGGTCCTGAACCCCTGTGGTCTCTGGAACTGTTATGACCTCCGCCCTACTATGGATCCGTTGTCCTGAGAGTACCCTCAGAGTGAGCTGGCCGACCCCCAGGTGTTGGGGCTGAAACTTTTTCTTCTGGGGTCCATCATGCCTGTCTGTCAATACTAGTGCCTCCTTTCGGAGAGCCTCATCTACAACCCGAGCAAAGGAAGTGTCCTCCGTGTAATGGATAAGTCTGGCAATCTGCGGCCTCTGCCCCTCGACAAACCTCTTGACCCTGGCGGTCTTTGTGGCTATCAAGGTGGGATGGTACTTCGAGGGTCGAGTGAACTCCATCTAATAGTCCATCACTAACATACTGCTGGTCTGACACAGTAGCTCGAATTCTTTCTCTCGCCTGTCCATACGCTCAGCGGTAAGTACTTCTCCACCATAGCAGCTCTAAACTCCTCCTAGGTAGGGGGTGGTGCATCTGCTGCTTTGTGGTCCCTCCAGGTGTAAAGCCAATCCTTGGCTGGTCTTCTCAGCTATAATTCGATCAGTCGAGCGGTTGTCTCAAAAGAACAACCGAGCTCCCTACACAACTCATAACAATCCCCTAGGAAATTGGTGACCTCCACCCGCTGACATGTCCTTGTATACTCCGGTGGCCTGAATGCGACAAAATCTACATATGAAGGTGCTTTGGGAACTCTGACCACCGCTGCCACTAGCTGGGTCACCTCTGGTACTGCGGGTACTATCGGCACCTGTTGTGGCTGCTGCCTAAGTTCTTGCTCCCTGCGGAGTGCCTAAGTCAGCTCAACTACTCGGGCCTGCAATTGCACAACCATGGGATCCTATCCCACATCCTCCTGAGCCTATAGTGGTCTCTTGTGACCCCAGCCCCGGCCTCGGCCTCGGCTTCAGCGCTCAGTAGAGTTGGTCTAACTACCGCTCCCTGCGGTATCAAAGGCGTCCATCAATCACTACTAGAAATTGGGTCTTCAGCAACGGCTATCAGCAACGGTCGCTCAAGCCATTGCTATTTGCAACGACATTCTTACGGCCGCTCAAGCCGTTGCAGATATGCTACATCTGCAACAGTGTTCTAATGGACTTGTGAGCCGTTGCAGATATTAATTACCTTAGCAACGGCTTTCTAACGGACACGTTAGTCGTTGCTGATGATAAAGTTATCAGCACCGGCTTTCTAACGAACAAGTGAGCCGTTGCTGATAAGTCTATATAGGGCACACTGCGCGCTCGCCCCTTCCTCCTCCTTCTTCCTCTTCCTCTACTGCCGCCGCACCTCTTCCGTCGTCGCTACCGCCGAGATGCCATTGCCGACGCCGTCGCCGTCGAGCGGCCACTGCCGACACCGCCGCCCATCCTCGAATGCCGATTTCGACCGCCGATTCTAGGTATTTCTCGCCGCCCCGCCTTCCCCGTTGATTCCTAGGTATAATTCGGCTGAACCCTTAAAATAGGGTTTCAGCCAGCGGCGGACGGTCGGTGGCCGCCGCCGAAACCTCGTATAGTGTCCGAACTTCGACGTCGGTAATGCCATTTTTTTATATATTTAATTATTTAATTGTTAATTGATTGTTTAGATTAATTATTTAATTAATTGTTTAATTTGTTAGATTAATTTATAGATTAATTATTATAGTTTAGATTAATTTTTAGATTAATTTAGTTAGATTAATATTTAATAATGGTAGGTTAATTATTTAAATTAGTTAAAATATTGTAGATTAATATTAGTTAAAATGTTAATTAGTCCGGAGTTGTCCTTAGTGGACTCGCGCCGAAATCGTCCAATTTGGACTCCCGCTGGAATCGTCTAATTTGGACTCGTGTCAGAATTGTCCACTATGGACTCGAACTGACTCGAAACATTTAGAAAATAATCATCCATCCGACAAGTTGATATGTTTCACGTACGCATCGACGAGTCAGATATGATTTAGCAAAACCTTAGATCCGTTCGGGGGTTGTATGTTCGTGTAAAAGAAGTATATGATATTTTATACGACGTACATTCCTTGAATTGTCCCTGATTGGACAATTTGGAAATATAGTTATTTGTATAACACTTACATTTTTTTTTAACCGTTAACTTATTCTAAATTTTGGCAGTATCTCTCTTGTTCTCCGATACGCGCCTAGATAATATGCGTATTCGGAGAACTGTAGGAAGATGCTGGCGAAATTTAGAATGAAGTTAGCGATTAAAAGAAATACTTAGTGCAATATGAATAAGATAAATCCCGAATGGAATAGGACAATCTCACCTAAAGGCATTAACCAAAGAAATTGTCATTGATTGACAAAATCATGTCGGCTTATCGAAGTTGGATGTACCGATGTCTTGATCATGGAGCTTTAACGAATGAGTTTCGATTAGGCGTAACGTACTTCCTAAATTTCGCATATTCGAATCGGAAATTCGTTAGCGTCGATGATAAAATCCGATGTTCGTGCCGCATTTGCTTGAAAGGACGATTTTTGGATCAGGAGACTGGCAGGCTGAAGTGGCCCGAGTCTTCTCAAGCTGATTTATTTAAAGTTTTTAATATATTTTTAAATAATAATAATAATATAATTAATCAGGTCATGTCGGGTATCGGGTAATCGGGTTTAAAAACTTGAAATATGAGACCCGACCCGATTATAGTCGAGTTTGAATAAATAGAACCCGACTCGACCCGACTACCCGACCCGACTACTCGACCCGACTACCCGACCCAACTACTCGACCCGACTACCCGACCCAACTACTCGACCCGACTACCCGACCCGACTACCCGACCCGACCCGACCCGGCCCGATTAATTCAGGTCGGATCGGTTTATCGGGTTCATTGGGTCGGGTTTGACCCATGAACAACCCTAGAGTTTTTAACGATGGACATTATGACGGATTTTCAGGCATCACCTGCTTTTCTTATGGTGATTGAAAGATAATGAAACTCACAACTCATGCATCGATTAGATTTCACATATTACAAGAAATGGAACAAAGCCTATTTATAAGCATCAACAATCAGTAATGGAAAGAAAAGAGAGGAGATGAACGTTTGTACTTTCAACTAACCAACTAATTAACCTAACCAACAAAGTAACCAACTAATTAACCTAACCAACAAAGTAACCAACTAATTAACCTAACCAACAAAGTAACAAGAATGATGCAACAGCTCCACGCAAGAGGTCCATGTGTCCTCAAGAATAAATTGACAACTCTTCAATAAATTATTATACTCCCCTTTTGACATTAATCAAAAAGGCGAGAAAAGAGACATAGTACCACCAATTAAGCTTAAAAATTTAAAAGTATCATCATCAAAACATACCTAATCTCTTCGCTTTGAACTAAACCAAATACATGATCTCAAAGTTGAGATGCAATGCCCATTACAAGGCACAAGTGATTAAATGAAAGCTCCTCTTTTTTAAAATGACACTCACTTTATGAAAAAAAAACTTTAAAATAACTAATCTCAATTGTAGCAAAATCATAAAAATCAAATTTCAACAGGGTAAGGGTCACTCTGGCGAGGAGTGCAACTTGCAACATTTCTCCCCCAAACCCTAACTCTTCCCCTCCTCCTCCTTCGCCGCCTCGCCCTCCGGACCCTCCCGATGGATCTCGCCGGCAGTCTGCCTCTTCTAGGCCTTCTTCCCCATCGGTGGCTTTCGGCCCACCCTCTCGACAGGCTTCCTCTCTGATCCATCATCGCATAAGTAGAGTTTTTTCCTTGTTGAACCTGAGAAAATATCAGAAGCTCCTTTTGCCAAATATAGCCAACAATCAAAAGCTAAATACTAACATTCTTCCTTTTTGACTTATTTGGCAAAACCCAGACATATGGGATGACGGCAATTTTATGTGACAAAGATATAGTAACTGTTTAAAACTTATTTTCAACAGTTAATAGAAGACATCCACCAGTCATACCACATAGTCTACCAAAGTCATAAAAAAATACAACCATAAGAGCATCCAAAGTGACAAAGGTTTACAACAGTTATACAACCAGAGTATCAAGTATCAGTTACCAAAATAAAATTAGTACCACAGGACAAATATCACAACCAGTCGAGAGAGCGGTTAAGACTACAGAGTTGGAACTCACTTGTTCTCCTCCTATTTGGCATAATAAGCCAAAGGGCCAGGACCACTCACTTTTACTGAAAAGATCAAAAATTGCATGGATCGGGCCAACCATAATCTCTCCAGAAGACCAGCAGGGAACCCCTTCATTATTGTCTATCAAATATTTGGTTATCTTTTTCTCAAGATATTACCTGCATACGAAGAGTTGCTAACACTTGTATTTTGAAAAGTTCATCCCGAATGGCTCTTTCTGCCTTGGTTCCAGGAGCCGGATAGTATTCTAATGCTGAGGATGCAAGCGTTGAAGTTATTTCAACAGCAGTTGGCACTAAGCGATTCAACCTAGTGTGAGTCTTGACTGCCTCAGCTGCAATTTTGCCTTTCGTTGACTCAATTTTAGAATATGTCTTTCATGGAATTGAGTCAAGATACTTGTTAATTATAAAAATGGTTCTAGAAGAAATATTGATTTCTTCTTTATCCTCCCCCTCAGAAGATAATTCTTCTTTAAACTAGGAAAAATAGGAAGTGATGTGAGGGTTATGGATATAATACCTCTACCAGAGTGTTCTGTAGCTTTTCTTTTCGATTTCTTTCTATGCTTTTGACCATGAGAGGTGGACGGAGATGATCTTTTATCAGTGGATGGTGCTGAATTTTGTGTGTCAACAATTCCAGCGGCACTTGAGAACACCATTTCTATTGCCAAGGAAGCTTCCATCTCTTTCTCTAAGCACATTGTTTTACCCTTTTTGCTGCTTTGTAATGGAACTTTGGCTTAATAGATTGTAGAATGAAGGAAGATTGAGACTGTCGATTAAGTTCTCAAGAAATTGAACTGAGTTGCAACGTAGAAAGGACATAAATGATGACATATCTATTCACATTCGCATTAAAGTACAACCTCCATCGAAAAACTCAATGGTGAAGTTATGGTTACACGAGAAATGCCAACTGAAAAATTGATTATGTGAGAGAATAAATTTTTGAAAACCAATTTATCCATCATGAACACACTGTCCAAGGAAGATTTAGAGATTCTTCAAATATCCTATTTAAAAGAAGAATATGTGACATGACAAACATTCCTTGGGCAGAAAAAATTTTGACTGCACTGTACTAATGGCCTTTGAGAAGAAAGATGCATCCTTATCCAATCATATCTTTCATAAAGAAAGCACACGTGCGGACTTAAAAGAAGAGTTTCTTACTTACTTTATCAATCATCATTTAGAATTCCCCCATTTTTATGAAGAATTGAAGATGTTACCCACTTTTTCTCAGTTGTAGTGGATACCAATTGCAACTGCTTCCATTCAACTGGAACCTTGATCTTACATCAAGGAGTTTAGCACGTGAATGCACAATAGAATCCTCGAAGTTTTGATTTAACTCATTGTATCATAATAAAGTATCTTTTCTTCTTGATTGAGACCATAATCAAGTAACATACTCTTCATTCAGATTAACTGCGTACTACAATTGCATGTTGCCAAAAATTCTGCCTCTACTAAAGAAAGAGAAATAGAATTTTGTTTATTGCTTAACCAACCCACAAGATTTGTTCCAACATAAAAACAACCACCTGATGTACTCTTTCTGTCATCAATATTTTCAGCCCAAATTGCATCTAAAAATTCAGCTAGACAAGGATTACAATCAACGAAATACCAAAGACCAAAATCCAGAGTACCTTTAACATATTTGAGAATTCTCTTAATAGCTTGAAGGTGAGACTCCTTTGGATTTGCTTGATATTTGGCACACAATCCAATATTAAAGCATAAGTCAAGTCTGCTAACTGTCAAATATAATAAGTTGCCAATCATGCTTCTGTAGAGGGTGGGATCAACACTATTTCCTTCATCATCCTTGCATAGTTTCTCATGGGTAGAGATAGGAGTTCTAACTGTCTTAGAACTGTCTAGTCCAAACTTGTGAACTAGATGTTGGCTTTAGGTTTTCAACCTTAGCCTTAATCTCGATCTTAATGGTTTTGATGATAACAAACATGGAACTAATGATTTCATTGAGAATATATTTCAGGTTCCATATCGACTAGTGTTCGATGTCCTAGATCGGATAAATCGGAGAAATCACAAAATCGGAAGGACATTGATCGTCGCGCTCAGGTTCATCGCGAAACTTCCCGAAGATCGATGAGTGTACCAAAGTCGCTTGGATGAGTCCAAAGATCAAGTCAAAAGCTCTCCAAGATGATGCTCGTTGAAAGCTGGAGCAGTTTTTATCTCCTGCATTTTTTGACTCGATGGAGCATCTACCGATACACTTGGCATATGAGGCACAAGTTGGTGGCCCGGTTCAATACCGGTGGATGTACTTATTTGAAAGATACACGAATCGTTTGAAGAAAAAAGTAAAGAACACCGCAGCGGTTGAAGGATCAATATCTGAATCGTATATTATCCAAGAAATTTCAACATTCTGCTCATTTTACTTTGAATCGACTGTACAGACAAGATTTGATCGTCTTCCACGTAACGACGATGGGGGAGTTCGACATTCAGATGGATGTTTAAATATATTTTGTCACTCTGGTCGTGCTTTTGGTTCTCATCCATCTCGACACTTAAGCGAGGAAGAGTATCATTTGGCACACTTGTCTGTATTACTCAATTGTCCAGAGATTGAACAATTCATTAAAATATTTGACATTGAGATGGTGCAAAAATACTCTATTCACAACGATCAAGAATTGGAGAGATTACGGAATCGTGATTTCCCTACATGGATTCAAGCTTACAGCAAAGATCACCAAGCTGAAATAGATGAAAGAATATTTGAGTTTGTTAGTGGACCGTCGTGACTAGTGTCCTGTTATAACGGATATTTTGTTAATGGATACAAATTTTACAC
The DNA here is from genome assembly GCA_034359265.1 of Canna indica. Classification (NCBI taxonomy): domain Eukaryota; kingdom Viridiplantae; phylum Streptophyta; class Magnoliopsida; order Zingiberales; family Cannaceae; genus Canna; species Canna indica. The sequence goes on from CP136891.1 coordinate 39,573,484, forward strand.
GGTGGAATATGCCTTTACAAAGAAGATGATGAATGTCGGGGTCTGCGTGAAAGGGACAACCTATGTTGAATGTGATATGGATTTTTATGGACTGGTGGAAGAAGTGATAGAGTTGCACTACTTCGGCTTAAAATCAGTGATCCTATTTAGATGTCATTGGTTCAATACAACAGAAAGCGGCATGAAAGTTCATCCAAAATACAAACTTGTTGAGGTTAATTACAAATCCAAATTGGCAGCAAATGAGCCTTTTAATTTGGCATCACAAGCCGAACAAGTATATTATGCAAAGTATCCGGCTCGAAATAAAGATAGAGCAGATTGGCGTGTAGTCTGTAAGACTAAAGGTAGAGGAAAAATTGATCCGATAGTAGGAGAAAATGAGCCAATACCTGATGTGACAGATGGTTTCTATTAAGAAGATGATCCTCCTGCTGTAGATCATATTATTCCAATACTTGAGGATGCAGACATAGCATCAATTCAATTAGAAGTTGAATATGCTGATGATGGCGATCATGAAATTAAGGAAGCTGGAGATGAAGAAGATGAAGAAGAGGAAGAAGAGGAAGAATTCGAAGACTATTACTCAGATAATGAGGAATAATTGTAAAGTATATCTTATATTAATTATATCTCTACTATATATATAATAATCTAATTATATGTCTATTCGATAGATATGTTTGGTCGTAGTTATCGTCGCAAGAGAGCTTCGGAGTCTCCGATCGGTGAGACTCCAGCACTTACTCATGCTGCTGATTCTCCTGTTGTTGATCCTCCTGCCGATGATACTGCTGAGGCTAGTACATCCAGACGCAGGCGGTCACGCGTGTCGAACAGGTGGCAACCTCCACCAACCGCAGAGTCACGTACATTCATTAGCGTGATTGGGGAGCGGTAATATATCATGAATTATGAATCATTACAAATTCATTATATCAATAATATAATATTAAATTTTATTTTTGTTGTGCAGGTTCGAGCAAGATGAAGTGCCAAGGAGCATTTCTTCTACCATTCAACGATACATGCACGGGGCATGGCCCACGTGGTCTCACATGCCCAGTGAGCACGTCGACATGTTATGGCGCGAGTTTGAGGCACGTATTAAATTTTTTTTATATACATGCATGATGATTAATATTGGTACTGATATTATTATTTTGCAGGCTCGCTATACATGAGCTGAGGACCAGAGATCCTTCATTTACGCTGCCTGGGAGGCTATTTCCCGGGCGAGGTACAACAGGCAGCTGGGGCAGGCTCGGTCCCAGGCGATGGCTCGAGCTGGGACCACTAACATCGTGGAGACTCGGGGATACGACCCCGATTGGATTACGTCCAATATATGGGACCAGCTCATGGCGATGTGGTCGATGGATCGATGGCAGGAGGTTTCTAGGACTGCGGCTAGAAACCGCATGTCGGGGGGAGGAGCGTGTCAAACTGGCGGCTCTGTTGCATTTGCTGTGCACGCGAACCGTATGGTAAGTATACCTTAATTTTAATTTTTTATTTTATTTGTTACTCTGTGTACTAATTAATGTATTTGTTTTGTAAATGTAGACGACGGTGTTGGATGACGAGACTGTCCAGTGACCCTCCCCGATGGCGGTGTTTGAGCGGACACACCGTCGAGTGCATGGGACGGGGGAGTACGTCGACGATCGTGCTGCATTTATTATGGTAAGTATATTTGTTTCAATTATTCATTATATATTTATAATTTAAGTTTTATGAAAAATATTAAATAAAAAATTAAACTCGAGTAGGAGACCTACAGTCAGACGGTGATACAATGCGGAGGCACCCCCAAGGACTTTGACGCAGCAACGTGGTTCGATTCTGCAGGTGGCTGGGGCCACGGCCACGTGTATGGTTTTGCAGATAGTGGTCATGCGCGAACCGTGCTGGTGAGCAGCCGTTGACCTCCAGGTCCAGAGATGATCATAGTAGCATGATAAGGACACTGAAGGAGACGGTCGCACGTCCGACTGAGTTGATGGAGCGTCAGAGTCAGATGATGGCGGATATGCAAGTTATGCTACGTAACTTGTTAGGTCATCCCAGAGCAGCATCATCTGATCCATCATCCTCGAGTTAGTCCAAGCCAGTGTACACCCAGGCACTCCAGACTCCGCCATATGATCCAGACCATCCTCCATCGTCATCGTGAGATTTATTGTTGTTTTATTATATTGACTTTGTTACTTCGATACTATATATATTTTAGTTTTATTTTGTTTGGATATTGATACTTAAATTTTACATTTGACTAGTTTTTATTCGATTGTGGATAATTATAAATATAAGAATAATTGTTTTGATATATATCTGGGTGTATTTGTGATGTGTGAATAGATGTGTGTATGAGTGTATGGGTGTGTGAGTTATGTATCAGATAATGTATCAATGTATTAATGGAAATTTGGAATTTTGATATTTTTTTGGTATCAGTATCTAGTAATTAGCAACGGCTTTCCCACAGCTGTCCGTGGGAAAGCCGTTACTAAAAGTGTATCGAAAGCCGTTGCTGAAGACCTACAGCAATCGCTTAGCAACAGTCTTTCACTAACGACATTGCTTTAGACACACGGGCCGTTGCTAATAATTGTTATCAGCAACGGAACCAGGTCCGTGGCAAAACCGTTGTTGATAGTATTATTTGCAACGGCCCGAGCGACCGTTGCTGATCCGTTGCTAAATTATTAGCAATGCATTTTTCTGCCACGGCTCCGTTGCAACGGGCGGAGCCGTTGCACACCGTTGCTGATGGTTTTCAGCAACGGCTCAACAACGGCTAAAGCCGTTGCTGATGCCCATTATTCCAGTAGTGAATCTGGAATCACCAGAAAGAAAAGAAAATATCTTAATTAGGCAATTCAATTCACCCTAGCATTTTTGCAAACTTAATCACAAATTGCGCTGAGGTGCAGACTTAGTACATTGATCTCATAACATACCCCTATCGTATACCGACACACTAGCAATGCCCTATACGATAACAACTCTAGGTCGTAGTCAGACTGAATCACATGCTCTGATACCACATTGTCACGCCCCAACTCATGGTCACGTGACCAGCCAGAGTATACGTTCCTATACCCCGCAGCCTATAGTAATCAGTATAATCTACATTAATATCTTTCAGTCATCACCTCCTTTTAGCGGCGAGGTGATACCGCCTTTTAAGAAAAACAATGATCTTTATGGGATCTTACTTCCTTAACATTGAGCAATAGTCCTAGTATTGTCATACAATACTAGTGCTGAACTTGCAACCTCAAGAACAACTCCCACTGAATGATATACTCCTTTATCTGATGTTGTCCTAAGCGGCAGAGTAAGTAGCAAAGCCCAAAGCCTTAGTCATCTTACCGATTATAGTACCCGACTAGGAACACTGTCACGCCCCAACTCAGGGTCACGTGACCGGCCAGGGTATACGTGCCTATAGCCCGTAGCCTAACTCATGCACATGCCAACACATAAAAAGATAGTAGAAGAAATAACATCTTTTTATTATAAAAGGGGAAACAAAATAGATTTTATTATAATAGTAAAGTGTTTAGTAGAAAGTTCAAGTGCGGAAATAAATGAATCAAAGTCCAACAGTTAATTTTTCACAATAAAAACTGAAATGAAAGACATGAACCAAATCACCAACACAGGTGCATGACAAACTACCAAAAACTCGACTATGATCCCTAACTAGGACTGCTATGAGATCAATGTGGCTCCTCTGCCCTCCAGCTGCGCCAAGTGCTCCAGCCCACCTCACTGGTCAGGCTATGCAAAAGAAAACAAAACGACAATGGGTGAGTTCAAAGAACTCAGTGAGCGGTTCTACCAACCCCCACGAGAAACCAAACACAAGTATATATCATGGAGATGAAACATCTATCTCAAGCAGGAAAGGTCACAAGGGTGTGACTAGCTAACAAGCCATCTTGCGACACATGCCCGAAGGCATCCAACACCCAAACGGTGAAGAACAATATGCCTAAGCCTACCATGCCTTAAGGCAACAAAACATACTAGGAAAATCGGAATTGGCCCGTCCGAACTTATCCTAATATAAAGAAACTCGGGAGCAATCGGGATTGGGCCATCCGAACTTGCTCCACCAGACGTGAATGAACAATCGGGATTCGCCCGTCTGAACTTGTACCTTTAAGATATCACACGAATAATCGTGATTTGTCCGTCCGAACTTATTCCTTGAAAGAAACTCGAGAACAATCGGGATTTGCCCGTTCGAAACTTGTTACACGAGGAAGCATAGGAAACAATCGGGATTTGCCCATTCGAACATGTTCCAAAGGAGATAACGTAGGAATAATCCGGATTCGCCCGTCCTAACTTATTCCTTTAAACACAGGTTGGGAGTAAACCATCCAACCTTACAGGCCAAGCCCGCAATCCGGCTCCTAGAGAGAGCCTCTCTGTCATTCATAAAGATATGACGCAACATGACCAAAGTCAACTGTCTCCTACGGTGTATTAGGGATGCCCTAATTGGGAACGTTACAACACTCAATACCCGATCCCAACCCCTAGACCTGCAACATCATAAACTCGTGAGGTTTTATTTCATGCATAAACTCTATTTTTTAGTTCATAACAGATTATGTTGCCCCTTTTGTTTAATTTTAATTATGCAATTAAAATTATAATCACCAAGATTAGGGTTTTATTTTAGCTTACTGTTGTGCCCGAAACTGATATATCTAACACGAATCTGGTCTCAAGAGTGTGTCCAATGTTTCCAAACTATATTTTCTGGTCAAAAAGATAGGTTACACGACTATATTCAGGAATCTATTCTCATCACAACAGAGATTTCAAAATCAGCCTAGAATCTAACAATTCAGCATGAATTTCCAGCAAGATTAACTTCTCAGCATGACATGGAAATAAATCCGAAATTTACAGAATATAAATCCATAATTACTGTCATCACATATTCATAACATCAAATCCATCATACAAAACAAGTTTTATAATATTCTAATCAAGAACTAACATGCATCCACACCATCATAGGAGCAAGACTCATGCTTTAAATCAAGAATCCATCCATGACATCAAGATTAACCTTTCTACACGCAGACATAGATTTATGAACTGAAAATCTCATATTTAAACACACCTCATGCATTGGCATCAAAGGAATTTAATTAAAAAGATTATTCCAAGCCTAGATTTTTAAAGAACACATCAAATATTTCTCTTAGGCATTTTGTCGAACACTTGGAGGGCACCCTTTTCTCCACCTTGGCCAAGCACCCCTAGGGTCATCCTAGGGCTGCCGAGCCCCATAACTATTAATATCTAGGATATTACAAACACTTTCCTGTTTATCGCACCACCATTAAAGGTATCCTTATACCATCTTATGGTTTCATTGTCGTATAGAACGCCTCTCATCCTTCTCAAGTGCCTAAGAGAGTTCTCCATTTGCTCTTCAATGTTATTCTCCAGGGTTTTGCCCAAAATATGCTAGATACCTTTAAGGTATAAGCAATATCAAGCCAAGTGCAAAGCATCATATGATGGATCCCACTACCGAAGCATAATGGATCTCACTCATTTTTTGTCTCTCAAGTGTCTTAGCAGACATCATCTTAGAAAGACTGATACAATGACTCTTAGGCAAGTAACATCTTTTACCACCTTCGATGCTAAAACTATTTTAGCACTGTATCAACATACATGTGCTGGGGTAAACTAGGCATCCTTTCAGACCTATCCATTTAGATCCTAATGCCAAGCATACATGAGGCCTTTCCTAGATGTATCATAGAGAATCAGTATAGGAAATAACTGGGGCATGAGAACGCTTTTCCCACAAGTACGTTATACAATATGACTACACTTCCACTACACAAGGCTCATCCACATTTTTAATAAAATTAAAACCCTTTTGACTATCTCATCAAAACAGATGTTTCAACTCTTCGATGCTAGTTGTAGTCTATAAATGGACCTCTGCAGCTTGCATACCTTACTCGGTCCAACCGAGGATACGAACTCCTTTGGCTATGTCATATAGACTTCTACATAACAGAAGAACGCAGTCTAGACACCCACTAGCCAGATCTCGTATTCATAGTATGCACTGATGGCTAGCAATATCTTGATGGACTTGAGCGTTGGAACTGGTGAGAATTAATGTCTTATTGTAAACAAGCTATTGTCTGGGTTAGATCTCATTCACAGCCAGTCTGGTCTTATAGGTTCACACCTTGCCAGCAAGCTGCTCAGATCTTTCCTAAAGATCCACATGCACTCTATAGGAGTTATCCTTTTGGAGCTGATCAACCAAAGTCCGCACTTGGTTTGAGTCCAGTTTGGATTTTCATAATGCCACCGCATAGTGTCAACACATTTGACCATTAAGAGATTGCGGATTATTTGAATCTAGGTCATACCCTATGACTAGATATCATCACTCAGGCAGTCTACACATTCTCCTAGTAGAGTGATGAGAAGTAATTTTTACATGGATTGGTTTAACCTTTGAACTTTCAACTAGTTGTTGCGATTTTATTTGTGGTTGCTGAACATCACCAAGTTCAACATATCTTCCACTCCTACTTTCCTCGACAAACTCCTTTTGTTCAGTTGGGAGAATTAGGTACCTAAAACATCTTTTTAGGATATCCCTCAAAATTTCGCACTTGGTCAAGTTTGTCATACCTAGGCAACCCCAAATCATGAGAGGTCTCAGACTCGGTTTCTTGCCATTCCATATCTTATATGGTGTATCAGAGACAAACAAAATTATGGCCGCTATAATAGCTTATCCCTTGAAAAGAGATTAGAATAAGTATGGATCACATCATATCCAATAAGGTGCAATTCCTCCATTCAGACACCATTGTGTCAAGAGGGGTTCATATTGTCTTCGAGATAATTCAGAATCCAATTGAAAGCCTATAATACTTTATAATACTTTTTCCAATATATTTCTTTAACTTCACCTTCATACTCCTTAAATGATTCAAAGGTATCTAGTTTGTGCCAAAACAGGTGGACATACCTGTGCCTAATCATATCATAGGAGTATCCTTTTTTGGCTTGAGTTGTTATCGGCCTGCATACAACTATGTTGGCCAACTCTAATCAACTCAGTGAGCCTTTCACTAGGTCCGGTGAACAGAGACTCGATCAAAATCTCCTTGAGACACTTCTCAAGTTTTGACTGTGATTCATAATCGCGCAAAGTCATAAAAGCCAGAAGTAGGTGAGGTTAATTTTATCTCTTTGTGTGTTTTTAAAATATTTATCATTAACATTCAAAACCATTAAACCAATTGAGACATGTTTAGTCGCATACAACTTATTAGAATGGTTCATGTGGCAACTATTGCATTTTAAAGAACTTTTCACAACCTTTTTCAAACAACAAAGGAAAAATGATGTTCTTTTATTAACACTGGACCAAATCAATTATACAATTCAATGGTCTTTGCCGAATGGTAGACTTATACAATAGGTTCCTACGACTAAGGCTGCAACTCTTGCGCCTATTGCCTTCCCGAAGGTCGTAGTTGCCTTTTGTCAAGTCTTCTACTTTTCTTCTTCTCTTATAACATCTTTCAGATGATGATTGATATCAAATACCCGATAGCAAATACCATAAAGTAGAGTTTAATGATGAAGTATTTTCTATAACGTATGCACCTGAAGCGGCAGTTTTAAAAACCATCTTCAGTTTTAACTCTGCAAAATACTCCTTGCAGTTGCGCTTCCAGTGGCCATCTTTACTACAATCGTAGCAGGTGCTAGTGGAAACAACATTTCCTTTCTTTTTGATATTTCTCATGGGTTTCGTAGTTCTATTTTTAACTTTGTTCTTAACAGAGTATAACTTTTCCTAAGAGGGCATCTCCCACTAACAAGACTGTGTCATTATCCTTCATAAGGTGGGATTCAGTAGTCTTCAGCATATTAAGGAGCTCGGGAATCGAGACATCCTGCTTATTTATGTGGAAGTTATCAACGAACTGTGAAAATGAATCTAGGAGGGATTAGAGTACTAAGTCGTGACTTAGTTCCCTGTCCATGGAGAACCCCAACCTCTCTAACTCCTCAATCAAATTGATTAGTTCGAGGACATGGGTCTCAACAAGAATGTTATCCTCCATTTTTGCACGGAATAGTTGTTTTGATAGCTTGTACCTAGCTGTCCTCATATGCTCACCACACAACAACTTGAGGTGATCGAGGATAGTTTTGGTATCCAAATGTTCATGCTGCTTTCGCAACTCATCAGACATAGATGCCAGCATTATGCATTGAATAGTAGTGCTATCTTCACTCTAAATTCCTTGCAGCTTCTCATAAGCCGTCCTCTCTTCCTCGGTGTAATCCTCTTCCGCAAGGGGTGGCATCGGTCTCGGAGAATCAAGAATGTGAGATAGATTCTCATAAATGAGGACGATCCTCAAATTTTGCATCCAATCGATGTAATTTGGTCCAGTTAATTTATTTTCATTGATGAAGGAATCTAACGATAGTAAAGGTAACATGATATACTATAAAGAAATGACATGAATGAGCAAATATTCTATATGCAGGTTTATTGATGTCTTTTAATTAATCATGTCTCCCACTAATTTTCGCAGTTCCATAATACCCTTCGGTTTGGAAGCGGAAAGCTCTCGTTGGTAGACTTTCTTAGGGGAAAAATGGAACCCCACTTCTCCTACTCGGGTCTCGCATGTAACACGACAAACCCTAATAAGTAGGTAAATCTTTACTGATAACATCACTATGTGACTTCCATATATTTTGCCTCTAGGGCAACCAAGGCCTTGTGTGTGCACAACAAACCAAGGAGCCCTAGTTAAGTTGGACCCATCATTCGTATGCCCTAGCGAGAAAACAACCACCCCTGAGTGTATCTCAACAAGGTAAGTCATGTTCAAGCCGGTAGCAGAGACACAAATCGAATATGTGCCATATGAGGTGCAACGTGTCTATCAGCACAAAAGGCTTTGTGTGTGGACAACAAACCCTCTGTGATGATAGACACACTTATCCCTCATAACGATGGAAGACATGACCGATATTCTTAATACCTTAGCCATTCAGACTCAATATTATTGGAGGGTTTCTTTATGCAATTATAATTTATCTATGCAATCAACAATTGAAGCAAGAGCTACAAATAAAAGCATAAAGGAAATAAGGATGCTTAGGGATGTTCTAAGGGTTTCACTCGAGCCAACGGGCGAACCAAGGCCATCATCCTAGGGTTTTAAGAAGCTCCATTTTGCCAAGGCGCTACCCAAAAACACCTTGTAGATTGTCGATTCCATCAATGCCTTCCGGGGGTTCAAGTCGTCATCAATATGACACCGAACACCTCCTCTCCGTGCGTGCACCAAAACAGAGCAGCAAGCGTGCTCGTCGTGAATCTGCCCCTAAACTTCTAATTTTACAAAACTAAAAGAAGAAGACCCCAAACAACCCTTTGGGAAAGATTTGAGGAGACGGAGAAGTTAATTACAATCAGAATTCTCAAGAGGAAGGCAGGTGTACGCAGGCCCTATTTAAAAATCACAATGCTGAAATTTTATAAATTTACAAGCAATCATCACAACCATGTTTTACACACAGTCACATGCACATTGAGCTCATCCATAATCATCATTTCATACATCACATCATATATGAAAAATAAAGGAAAAAATAGAATCCAAAATCACGCAAATCTGATCATGTTTCCACCCAAAGCGGTTCAAACAACACATGCTCAATTTTTCGGTTCTCCGGGGCTGTTCAACCATGAACCCACAGGATTTTGTGTTTAAATTCTGTCCAAAATCAATATGGACAATAGGCTTCCACCTCGATTCATCACATGAACCGTGGAGCCAAGAAAATGTCACAAAAACCCCCGAAAACCAAAATCGAGCACCATGAAGTTTAGGGAGCGAACGGTTCGTAAACTTGACCAAAACGAGAAATAAAAATTCCAAAAATTTGCTAAAGATGACTCTGATACCACTGTTGGGATGGGAATCGAAAAACGCAGCAGAAATAAAAATTAAATTGGAACCATCCCGAAACAACGATCTACATTAGCAATTTTTAAAAAATTCAATCTACAAGTAGAAGGAGAAGATATACCTTATACCGCAGTTGGTATGGCTGCTCCTATCCCCGTTTCAAGACGCACACACGCACGTCCTCCAATGAAAGTCCACACCAAGCGCCTCACAACAATGGGCAGTGAACATCGGGACTCGTAGTGGCTCAACGGAGAGGCTATCTCAACCCCGAATCGCACCAAGCCAAAGCCGGCCCTTGCACCAAGAATTGAGCACCAAAAGGGAGGAAGAGGGGATGAGAAAACCATGGAACGAGAAGGTAGATAAAGGAATACCTCGCTGTCCTTCTTGGACTTCTCCAAGAAGATGAAGTAGGCAGCACACCCAAGTAGGAGGCACCTTCAATTCGACTTCACAAAAGCCCGGGGAAGGAGGAAGAAGATGGCTGGCCACCAAGGGAGAGGAGGAGGGATTCTTTGGAACTTTTCCACTCAAGAACCCTCTCAAGAATCAAGCTCTAATCTTCTCCAAGATCAAAAACTAATTCACTTCCATCAACCGTTGAAGGAGGTTCGGCCACCACTTTATAGGGGGCATGGGCAGCTACAAGAGTAGACCTGCCCCCCCTAAAAAACTGTCCCAGAATTTAAAATTCTGGGTTTGCCTCCAAAATATTATTTATATTTAATGTCTTCGTAATTAATTCAAAATTAATTTAATTTAATTAAAAATAAATATTAATTTATCTCTATAAATTAATAGCCTATTAAGATAATTATCTAAATAAATCAATCGCCTAAATAATAGAAAAGAGGTTTATCTAAATAATTTTAAATCCTATTAATTAATAGAATTATGATTTATCCTCATAAATCATATATCTATTAGTTTTATGACTCCATAAATCAAATTTCTATTAATTAGGATTTATCCAAATAAATTAATTCCTAATTAATTGTTTAAGCTCATGATTAGAAATTAATTTTCCCACTATGTATGTTTGTTTCAAAATCAAATTCTATTTAATTCATAATTGAATACAATCCCTGTCAAGTGGTTAATTTAATATTTAATTCATAATTAAATTTAATCAACCACATAAAATATTATTATGTATCAATCCCTATAATTTAGGAATGCCCTACAAATTAGGGTTACCGAGGAACTCCTTCCCCGCACATTCGTTCATATAGGAAATACCTTTCTTATTATGTCCGTAAACGAGATCCGTGATCGAGTTGCAGCATGTCAATGCTAGTAGACATATAGTGCAACATTTGGATTCTACCACATAAAGTTTGTTACGACTTTAGCCTGTTGTGTGTAACCCGGTGGGCCCAAACTAAGTCAGCAGTGAGTTGTGCATAACGGAGAGTTGGATTCGATAGAATGACTTCTATTCGAATCTTACGAGCGTCCACTAAACCCCTTTAGTGTGGTCGTAAGAGACTTCACTCACAAGTCAAGATTGACGTCTAGCAACGTGTCATGACTACCTGGATAGTGTGAGGTTCAATCTACATGGATCGAACGCCCTTCGTTGATTAGTTACCGTGCAACTAAATCCCTCGATTATAATGTCCCGAAGTTGGCTAGGGTACGAAAGAAGTGTCAAACCCTAATACCGATTCATATGTATCTCACCCGCCAAGATGTCATCTCAATAATGAAACATCAAAAGCATCTTCCTGACTTTCGTATCTACTCTGGCCAGAGATTCCCGAGTCGACACTTACAGAGACACATAGGACATTATCTCTTCTCACTAGGAGTAATCGATTCCAAGTTGGTTGCTCACTTACCTCCATGAATGCTTCCCCATGCCTAGTAATACCCGACACATGGCACTGAGGGCCACGTAGGGATAGAACCAAAGCAATGGATTGTCACTCACAAGGTAACCATGACAACCTAAGGTCCAATGACTGCTTGCACCTACTATCACCCGAGGAAAATCCTATTGACACTCATGTAAGGATTCCATTTTGTGTTTGTCGTGCAGGTCCGTTCAGTGAACTCATTCCTTAATGAGCACCTGCACTTGTACATTAATGATGGCTCATAGGTAACTGTGAGATCAGCTACCAAGTGCACTAGTCTATTTGTAATCACTGATCCCCTAATTAGTGATCCTACGACTAGGAACATTGAGAACATGGACATCTAGATTCCAAGTCTCACTGGCATGATCTCATCATGGCCTCGGAATCATTTGCCCGTGTTCATGGGGTTCATCACAATCTTTATGAATAGATATGCAGCATATGATGAAAAAGTTGTCTCATTAAGTTGACTACCCCTGAATAGTCCCTAAACACATCGACATGTGATTGACTCAAGGGCACTATTCCTTTCATTTTGGACTCCTCCAAAAATTAATCTAGCAACGATTATTGGCGAGGGAACAATCCGATAGAACTTCACCAAGCTAACGAATGAGGAATCGGGGAAACTCCAAGGTGCAGCTAGGGGTTTGGAGGTGATGAGATTTCTTGGAGATTAATTCAAAATTAATCCTGAATTAATTCAAAATTAATCATGAATTAGTTCAAAATTAATCTTAAACTAATTCGAAATTAATTCCCTTAATGAAGTGTTCGGCCAACAACATTATATAATCTCATAGGGGTTCAAATTTGAACTCACCCCAGAATTCAAAATTTCAGGGTTTGCCTCCAATTAATTCCCTATCTGATAGGGATTAATTAATTCATTCCCTATCTGATAGGGATGAATTAAATTCAACTCTCTATCAAATAGGGAGCCTAAGCTAATCTCCTTATTTAATAGGGAGACTAGGTGCATGGGGAGAGCATGCTTGGTCTCCCTTGATTCGAATTCGAATGAGAAATTCTATTCAAAATAGAATTTATGTTTCTCACCTTGTGAGAGCTAACTCACCTTGAATGATGAGCCAATTCACACCTTGAACAAGACCATGGGTCCGGTTCGGTTCAACACTTGAACTAGACCAGGGGTCAGGTCTAACTTATCGCGTGTCATACCCCATAAATCAGGGTTCTGAGGAACTCCTTCTTCGAGTATTTATAAATCGTTCAAATTGGAGACACCTTTTCGATTTTGTTCGTAGATGAGAACTGTGATCGTGTTGCGGCATGTCCATGCTAGTAGACATTAAAGCCCATTACGAGGGTAGCATGTTTGTGTGTGACACATTGGGTCCCACACTAAGCCAGCAGTGAGTCGTCCATAACGGAGAGTCAAATTCGATAGAACACCCTCTATTCGAATTTCCACGAGCCATCACTAAACCCCTTTAGTGTGGTCATGTGAGACTCCACACACGAGTCAAGATTGACATCTAGCAATGTATCATGACTACACGGATAGTGTGAGGTTCAATCTACAGGGATCGAACACCCTTCAGTGATTAGTTACCATTCAACTAAATCATTCGGTTACAGTGTCCCGAACTCGGCTACGGCACGGAAGTCGTGTCAAACCCTAATACTGATTCATATATATTTCATATTATCAAGTTGACGTCTCAACCATGAAACATCAAAAACCCTTTTCCGACTTTCACATCTACTGAGATTCCCGAGTTGACACTTGTAGGAGCACATACGACACTATCTCCTTATTGGTTGCTCACATACCTCCTTGAAAGCTTCACTATGCCTAGTAGTACCTGATACACGACTCTGCAAGCCATGTAGGGAAAACACCAAAACAATAGATCATCAGTTACAAGGTTACCATGATAACCACAGGTCCAAGGATTGCTTGCACCCACTATCACTTGAGGAACAATCTATTCATACTCATGTAAGGATTCTATTTGGCGTTCCTCGAGAGGGTCTGTTCAGTGAACTCATTCTCTAATGAGCACCTACACTTGTACATTAATGACACCTCACAAGTAACTACGAGATCAGCTACCCCCTATCAAATAGGGCACGTACCAAGTGCACTGGTCTTGCCGAAATCACTGATTCCCTACACGGTGATCCTACGACCAGGAGCATTTAGAAATGGGGATTCTGGACTCTAAGTCTCACTGGCATGATCTCGTCATGGCCTTATAATCATTCACCCGAGTTCTTGGGGTTCATCATAATCTTATTAATAAAATAAAGATACAACATATGATGAAAAGATGCCTTATTTGTCCATTACCATTGAATAGTCCCTAAACACAAAAAAATGTGATTGGCTCAATGTCACTAATCCTTTCAAGAGGTCCTCGATAGAGGCGCCTACACAATCTTTAAACTCTCCGAACGAGAACTCCCACGATCATAGAAAGCGGCCTCCCTGCGGGTCTACTACAGCTAAGCTTCCTCCCTTGAACTATACGTGGTCAGTATGTTCTTCTTCCATCATGGCAGTTTTCTCCCATTGGGTTTTTCCCCTTGAAAAGTTTTGACAAGGCACCACCATGTATAGGTCAAGCTCAGCTCTCGATGGGGCACTATGTACTCATACAACAATCATTAATAATATTTATCTATCTTTTTTGCATATTTTCTTTGTGGCCAGATTGCTCACAACTATCTTATAACACACATACAAAGAACCTCTACTTTTGTCGTTACAACTCACGTCGTGCGCCTACATGATGGACCAATCCTCCTCAGCCTCAAGCGCCTCTCTCGGATTCCCACAGCGACCATAGCTAGGTTTTCACCAATCTCGCTCGTCGGCCTCAGTGCCTATCTTGGGCTCTCACACCCTCAGCGATCGAGACTTGGTTTTCACCAGCTTGGCTTGTTGGCCTCAGCGCCACTACTTCCAGCCTCAAAGACCTTACAACGACCATGACTCTATTTTCACCAGCCAGGCTCGTTGGCCTCAATGCCGCTACTTCCAACCATAGAGCCCTTACAATGATCAAGACTCGGTTTTCACCAGCTTGGCTCATCGGCCTCAGCGCCGCTACTTCCAGCCCCAGAGCCCTTACAACGACCAGGACTTGATTTTCACCAGCTTAACTCATCAGCCCTAGCACCGCTACTTCCGGCCTTAGAGCCCTTACAACAACTATGAGTTGATTTTCACCAGCCTGGCTTGTCGGCCTCAGCGCCACTACTTCCGACTTCAAAGCGCGCTCCACACGAGCTCGATTTTCACTAAGTCTAGTCCTCAGCCTCGGCACCACAACTATCAGCCTCAGCACCCTGCTCCCAATATTCAAACAACTTTGAAGGGGGCTCATAACTACTGAATATGTAATCTTGTCCTTAATTTCATTTTTGGGTAGGAACACACAACCGACACCAATCAGCAAAAATGACACTAGCACGGTTCGATATATAGGCCGAAAAATGGTCAAGCAACTTAGTAAACATAAAAAAAATAGCCAAATAAAGGCAAAAAATCATTCTCTTTATTCATGAAGGCCCACAAAGGGGAGATTTACACTTACAAACCCGCAAAGAGCGATTTACAAGCAGAAAATAGTTCGACAAGAGAGCCATCGCCAGGGCAGAGACCCAACAATGAGACAAGCAACATAAACAAAAGCTTTCAGCAGTCAGATCTGCTAACAGAACTTCCTACAGGAAGGTGGTAGGAAGAATAGATGAGAAGGCGAAAGAAGGAGGACCATTTGGCGAGCAAATATGAAACCGCGGATGAGACTCCGGTTAGCCAGGAGGTCCGGATGAAGGGCAATATAATGCCCCCCTCAAGCTCATGATGAAGGAAGCACTAGCTGCATAAGCCCAGCAGTATGAACTCACGGTTTGTCCCTCACCTTCTGCCTTCCCTCTAAGCCCAGCGATACCAACCTATGACGATCAGCGGTTTACTCACAACTCCCGAAGGAATGGTCATCTTCGACGTCTCCCACTCCATAGCAAACTCAGGCATGCATAATGCAAAATACAAGAGGCTATTTATAGGCCCGATGAGAATTGTCACCCTAACGGCCATTCGCCACTTACCACTAACGGGGCCACATTTGTCAATCAACAACCAACATTTAAGGAACCTTGTAAAGTGCTGATCGTATAATTACTTCAAGTCAGAATTTATGATTATGCAGGAGACAACACACGAAAAGGCACACTTCCTCATGCTCAACCGTCGCATCAACTCCAGAAACTCTAATCCTCACCGAGGTCTCCTAATCAACACACTGATCTAGGCCAACATCTCTCTATCTGACCGAAGTCAGAAGCCAACATTACTCAAAGCTCGGCATGAAGTCCTCCAAACTCTGACCAAGCTCGGGGACTATGGATTGGACTAGTACATTTGGCCCCGACTGGATTAGGCCCAGAAATGCCCACACTCATGAAGCATATTCAAGTCAAGCCAGATGGCAAGGCCCGGGGGCTCCGCCCGACCATACAAGGACACCCGCGTCTTCATAAATTGCGAGGGATTACACGATCGTGAACCCGACATCTCCAGGATCAGCGTCAACCCTAGATTCCAAGACATTCGGGTGGCATCATCACCAATCAACCCTCATCTTCCAATATATACAAACGCCACGCTCCTTAGGTACCCTAGATTCCAGTTTTCATTACACATCCATCTTGAACGCATTCTTACTTGAGCGTTGGAGTGTCTTTTGCAGGCCCCCCTATTGGAGTTGCACCTAACCAGATACACATTGGACCAGACCGCATCGCTTCGACTTTAGGAAAGAACATTACAATTAACACCTAGACTTCAATGACTATTTATACCGGAGAAAACATCCCAGCACATGACATGGCATGCTTCCAATCATTGTAAAGATGGATTTATTATCCTTCTGATGGTGAAGCGTGGAAGGATTTTAATCGTACTCATCCATCATTTGCAGTAGATCCTAGGAATGTTAGAATTGGATTATGCACGAATGGATTCAATCCAGTTGGGAAATTTGCAACCTCTTATTAATTCATGTTGGCCAGTCGTAATTGCTGTGTACAACTTGCCTCCGGGTATGTGCATGAGAACTCCATACATGTTCTTGTGTTTGATAATTCCATGCCCAAAAATCCCAAACAATCATATAGATGTATTCTTAAGGCCATTGATAGATGAACTAAATCTCTTGTGGAGGGTGAGAATAAAAACTTATAATGCATACATGGAGAACAAAATTCAAATGAAAGTGGTACTTGTGTGTACTATTAGTGATTTCTTGGCATATGCTATATTATCTGGATGGAGAACTCACGTGAGGTTGGCGTGTCCTTATTGTATGGAACACAACCAAGTCTTTTAGACTTAACAGTGGAGGGAAAATATCATTTTTCAATTGTCATCGTCAGTTCTTGCCTATAAAACATCCTTGCAGAAAGCTAAGATATAAATTTAGAAAAGGCATTGTCGTGAAAGACCTCCCCGCCTCCACGACTATCTGGTGAAAAGATGTTGGCTCAGATTGTTGAACTTCCATATATCACATTCGAAACAAAATATATTGCTCAAGTGATACATATGGATTTGACATACATAATAATTGGGTGAAAATGAGTATATTTTGGGAGTTGCCTTATTGGCACACAAACAAGATTTGTCATAATCTTGACGTAATGCACATTGAGAAGAATGTGTTCGATAACATTTTTATACGGTGATGGACGTGAAGAACAAGACTAAAGACAACTCTAAAGCCAGAGAGGATTTTAAAAGGTTCTGCAATCAGCTCGAGCTATAATTAATAGAGTGGAATGGGAGGATTGTGAAACTCAATGCTTCATTTACATTAAGGAACACCATAGAGATGTTTGCCTTTGGCTTAAAGATCTTAAATTTCCTTATGGCTACGCTTCTAATATATTTCGGTGTGTGAAAATGGAAGATAATCGAGTTTTTGGGTTTAAGAGACATGACTGCAATGGAGAGGTTGCTTCATATTTCCCTTAAAGATATGTTGCCTACTCAAGTGTGGGATGCATTAACCAAAGTCAACCATTTCTTCAAGGATATATGCTCAATACATCTTTGTGTAAGTCACATGGAGATGCTTGGGAAGAATATTATTGAAACTTTATGTAAAGTTGAGAAGATTTTTCCATCAGGCTTCTTTGGCTCCATGGAGCACTTATCGATTCATTTGGCTGATGAAGCTAAAGTTGGTGGCCATGTACACTAGGTGGATGTACCCCTTCGAAATGTGAGTACTAATGTCTTTGAAAACTTTTAAGAAATTTACTAATATTAGAAAGTAAATTTTTGCTTACTCCATTTTGATCTTGGTATATGCATGAACTAAAGAACATGGTGCGGAACAAGGCATGCGTTGAGGGGTTTATCTGTCAAGCATATATTGTGCAGAAAATTTCTACTCATTCTGTTTTGAATTGAGTGTACAATCAAAGTTGACTCGGGTACCACGTAATGATGATGGAGGAGATGTAGAACACATGGGACGACTTTCGGTGTTTTGCCATCTAGGTCGACTATATGGTCCATCCAAGTATCAGATGATGTCTGACAATGAGATGTTGCACATGTCATATATGGTCCATATGGTCCATCCATGTCGACTATATGTTTTGCTGAATACCTCGAAAATTGCTCCTTTTCTCGAGTAAGTCTTATAAATGTAAACTAAGAATAAGTGATTATTGATATTTCTATTAATAACTTAATTTGGTATAATTTTTTTAGGAAATATGATGAGTATCTTGCAAGAATGAAATGTGGTATTGGTGACGAAGAGATAGATAGGTTACATGAAGAGAAGTTTAAGGAATGGTTGAAGCAATATGTAAGTTGGAAACATTTGTCAATTGTTTTGATATCATGTGATGATGATTTTGTAATAATCATTTTTTTATTCTAATAGGTAGTCGAGGCAGAATGGTCATGTAGATACCAGGATCATGAATTTGTCAAAAGGGTCATCACGTAGGGTAAAGTGTTATAAAGGGTAATTTACAAATGGCTTCTTGTTTGACATACATCAAGGCGATGGGAGACAATCAATGGACATCAGTGTTTGTGTTAAGGGCACTTGTTACAATGAGTATGAACGCAACAAGTTGATATATTGGAGTTGAGAATGCATCCTGGTCATGGAAATATTATTGTTTTATTCAAAAGTGATTGGTACGATACAAAAAGAGGGTTGAGAGTGCATCCTCCTCATGGCTTAGTTGAAATTTGACATAAATCTAGATTGTCCACAAATGAACCATTTATCTTGGCTCAACGGGCTCAACAAGTGTGTCATATGAGTTATCCTTCGAAAAGTAGAGACAGTAGAGATTGGTGGGATGTATGTAAACTAGAGCTAGAAGTAGAGTTGAGATTCCTTTAGCTGAAATTGTTGATGAGGATATGATTCCTTTGGTTAAAGGATATTATCAAGAAGATGAGATGTCTACACCTGTATTAATTGAACCAACTGTTGAACTCGATGATCTAGAGGTTCTTATTGATAGAGCTCATCTAGTTTCTATTGATGAAGAGGAGGAAGCACAGGAGGGGGAGGAGCATGAGGACAAGGAGGACGAGGACGAAAATAAAACTCAACTTTCTAGTAGTGATGATGATATGCATGAGTGACTCTTTTTGTAAAGCACTCCCTTTTTATGTAATTATGGTATTTTCTTTTTATCTTTTTGGCCTTTATATACATTTTTATTAAGTACTTGCATTACATATGCTATGAGCAAGTCTCCCTCAAACTTCAACTTAAAATAATAGTACAAGTAGATTTTTGATTACGGCTTAGAATACAAAATTGCATTAAATTAAAATAATAGTACAAGTAGATTTCTTATTACTAATATTTAATGATATCAAATTAAATCAGTATTTCTTTTGGAATATTTAAGTATTGAAAACCATCTGATGTAGCATAAGTGTGCGAATGTATCCCACTAAAGAGATGTATGATATCTTGTTTATAGTTTTTTGTTACATGTTTAGTATTATTCATGATATGCACGAATGATTCACGTATTCTATTTGGCACATTTTGCAGGAATAATGGTGAGAGGTGGTGCTATTAGAGGGAATTCAAAAAGAGGTAGAAAAGGAGTTGTTTTCGGGAGAGGGAGGACATATTCAAATCCAATAGATGTGCAACATAGAACATTGGGTAGGCCCCCAACTAATATTGAAGTATTTGAATATGTCCATAGGCGTCGCATAAAGGATGGAACTGAGGGTGACTTTGTGGACAAGTCCAAAAGAGTTCATGTATGTGACTTTGGTCACTAATCTTTCACAAAATTTTCTTCACTAATCTTTCACAAAATTATCACAAAATAGTCTGTCACTAATCCATCACAAATTATTCAGTCACTAATCTATCACACAATTATCACAAAGTTATCCGCTACTAACTAATCCATCATAATTTTTTTGTCACTGATCTGTCACTAATATGTCACAAAGTGATTATGTGTGTTCATCACAAATCAAACAATTTTGTTACAATTAGTGACGGAAAATTTATTTTCTGTCATAGAAATCAGTGACAAATTTTGTGACAAATTTTTTCTAGTCACAGAATAGTGAATGGAGCATCAGCCACGGAGTTTTTTAGGGTTGTTCACGGGTCGAGTTGGGTTTAAAGAAAATATCAACCCGACCCGACCCGCTCGAAATCGGATCGAATCGGGTTACCCGATAAAATAAAAATAAAAAAGTATTTTTTTTCAAACAAACCTCAAATGATTCGGGAAGATGCATCTTCCTAATAAAACGCATCTTCCCAACGCGTGTGTTCTTAGGAAGACATGTCTTCCCGAGATCTCTTCTTGGGAAGACACATGTCTTCCCAAGAAGAGATCTTAAGAATATCTTAGCAATGGGAAGACGAGCAGCAGTCCGCGTGGCTACTGCTTCTTGGGAAGAGGTCGCGTGGCTATTGCTTCTTGGGAAGAGGCGGCCACGTGGGCCGCTGCTTCTCGGGAAGACGCAGGTTGAAGTGGCCCGCGTCTTCTCAAGCTGATTTATTTAAAGTTTTTAATATATTTTTAAATAATAATAATAATAATATAATTAATCAGGTCGGGTCGGGTATCGGGTAATCGGGTTTCAAAACTTGAAATCTGAGACCCGACCCGATTATAGTCGAGTTTGAATAAATTGAACCCGACTCGACTACCCGACCCGACCCGACCCGGCCCAATTAATTCGGGTCGGATCGGTTTATCGGGTTCATTGGGTCGGGTTTGACCCATGAACAACCCTAGAGTTTTTAACGATGGACATTATGACGGATTTTCAGGCATCACCTGCTTTTCTTATGGTGATTGAAAGATAATGAAACTCACAACTCATGCATCGATTAGATTTCACATATTACAAGAAATGGAACAAAGCCTATTTATAAGCATCAACAATCAGTAAGGGAAAGAAAAGAGAGGAGATGAACGTTTGTACTTTCAACTAACCAACTAATTAACCTAACCAACAAAGTAACAAAAATGATGCAACAGCTCCACGCAAGAGGTCCATGTGTCCTCAAGAATAAATTGACAACTCTTCAATAAATTATTATACTCCCCTTTTGACATTAATCAAAAAGGCGAGAAAAGAGACATAGTACCACCAATTAAGCTTAAAAATTTAAAAGTATCATCATCAAAACATACCTAATCTCTTCGCTTTGAACTAAACCAAATACATGATCTCAAAGTTGAGATGCAATGCCCATTACAAGGCACAAGTGATTAAATGAAAGCTCCTCTTTTTTAAAATGACACTCACTTTATGAAAAAAAACTTTAAAATAACTAATCTCAATTGTAGTAAAATCATAAAAATCAAATTTCAACGGGGTAAGGGTCACTCTGGCGAGGAGTGCGACTTGCGACATTTCTCCCCCAAACCCTAACTCTTCCCCTCCTCCTCCTTCGCCGCCTCGCCCTCTGGACCCTCCCGATGGATCTCGCCGGCAGTCTGCCTCTTCTAGGCCTTCTTCCCCATCGGTGGCTTTCGGCCCACCCTCTCGACAGGCTTCTTCCCCTGCGTTGTGGGCCCAAATACTCCGTTAGGGAAATCCTAATTCTCATATTAGGGCTTCCTCTCTGATCCATGATCGCATAAGTAGAGCTTTTTCCTTGTTGAACCTAAGAAAATATCAGAAGCTCCTTTTGCCAAATATAGCCAACAATCAAAAGTTAAATACTAACATTCTTCCTCTTTTTCTTATTTGGCAAAACCCAGACATATGGGATCACGACAATTTTATGTGACATAGATATAGTAACTATTTAAAACTTATTTTCAACAGTTAATAGAAGACATCCACCAGTCATACCACATAGTCTACCAAAGTCATAAAAAAATACAACCATAAGAGCATCCAAAGTGACAAAGGTTTACAACAGTTATACAACCAGAGTATCAAGTATCAGTTACCAAAATAAAATTAGTACCACAGGACAAATATCACAACCAGTCGAGAGAGCGATTAAGACTACAGAGTTGGAACTCACTTGTTCTCCCCCTATTTGGCATAATAAGCCAAAGGGCCAGGACCACTCACTTTTACTCAAAATATCAAAAACTACATGGATCGGGCCAACCATAATCCTCTCCAGAAGACCAGCAGGGAACCCCTTCATTATTGTCTATCAAATATTTGGTTATCTTTTTCTCAAGATATTACCTGCATACGAAGAGTTGCTAACAACACTTGTGTTTTGAAAAGTTCATCCCGAATGGCTCTTTCTGCCTTGGTTCCAGGAGCCGGATAGTATTCTAATGTTGTGGATGCAAGCGTTGAAGTTATTTCAACAGCAGTTGGCACAAAGGCATTCAACCTAGTGTGAGTCTTGACTGCCTCAGCTGCAATTTTGCCTTTCGTTGACTCGGTTTTAGAACATGTCTTTCATGGAATTGAGTCATGATACTTGTTAATTATAAAAATGGTTTGAGAAGAAATATTGATTTCTTCTTTATCCTCCCCCTCAGAAGATAACTCTTCTTTAAACTAGGAAAAATAGGATGTGATGTGAGGGTTATGGATATAATACCTCTACCAGAGTGTTCTGTAGCTTTTCTTTTCGATTTCTTTCTATGCTTTTGACCATGAGAGGTGGACAGAGATGATCTTTTATCAGTGAATGGTGCTAAATTTTGTGTGTCAACAATTCTAGCAGCACTTGAGAACACCATTTCTATTGCCAAGGAAGCTTCCATCTCTTTCTCTAAGCACATTGTTTTACCCTTTTTGCTGCTTTGTAATGGAACTTTGGCTTAAATAGATTGTAGAATGAAGGAAGATTGAGACTGTCGATTAAGTTCTCAAGAAATTGAACTGAGTTGCAACGTAGAAAGGACATAAATGATGACATATCTATTCACATTCGCATTAAAGTACAACCTCCATCGAAAAACTCAATGGTGAAATTATGGTTACACGAGAAATGCCAACTGAAAAATTGATTATGTGAGAGAATAAATTTTTGAAAACCAATTTATCCATCATGAACACACTGTCCAAGGAAGATTTAGAGATTCTTCAAATATCCTATTTAAAAGAAGAATATGTGACATGATAAACATTCCTTGGGCAGAAATTTTTTTGACTGCACTGTACTAATGGCCTTTGAGAAGAAAGCTGCATCCTTATCCAATCATATCTTTCATAAAGAAAGGACACGTGCGGACTTAAAACAAGAGTTTTTTACTTACTTTATCAATCATCATTTAGAATTCCCCCCTTTTTATGAAGAATTGAAGATGTTACCCACTTTTTCTCAGTTGTAGTGGATACCAATTGCAACTGCTTCCATTCAACTGGAACCTTGATCTTACATCAAGGAGTTTAGCACGTGAATGCACAATAGAATCCTCGAAGTTTTGATTTAACTCATTGTATCATAATAAAGTATCTTTTCTTCTTGATGGAGACCATAATCAAGTAACATACTCTTCATTCAGATTAACTGTGTACGACAATTGCATGTTGCCTAATTCTGCCTCTACTGAAGAAAGAGAAATAGAATTTTGTTTATTGCTTAACCAACCCACAAGATTTGTTCCAACATAAAAACAACCACCTGATGTACTCTTTCTGTCATCAATATTTTCAGCCCAAATTGCATCTAAAAATTCAGCTAGACAAGGATTACAATCAACGAAATACCAAAGACCAAAATCCAGAGTACCTTTAACATATTTGAGAATTCTCTTAACAGCTTGAAGGTGAGACTCCTTTGGATTTGCTTGATATTTGGCACATAATCCAATATTAAAGCATAAGTCAGGTCTGCTAACTGTCAAATATAATAAGTTGCCAATCATGCTTCTGTAGAGGGTGGGATCAACACTATTTCCTTCATCATCCTTGCATAGTTTCTCATGGGTAGAGATAGGAGTTCTAACTGTCTTAGAACTGTCTAGTCCAAACTTGTGAACTAGATGTTGGCTTTAGGTTTTCAACCTTAGCCTTAATCTCGATCTTAATGGTTTTGATGATAATAAACATGGAACTAATGATTTCATTGAGAATATATTTTAGGTTCCATATCGACTAGCGTTCGATGTCCTCGATCGGATAAATTGGAGAAATCACAAAATTGAAATGACATTGATTGTCGCGCTCGGGTTCATCGCGAAACTTCTCGAAGATCGACGAGTGCACCAAAGTCACTTGGACGAGTCCAAAGATCAAGTCAAAAGCTCTCCAAGATGATGCTCGTTGAAAGCCGGAACCCGGAATCAAAGCACGGAAGAAATCAGCTGCGAAATTAAATCTCAGCCTATGTTCGATCGACCGGGCGATTGACCAAATGGAGGTAAAAAAAGGATAGTAGCCCTAGCGGTCGACTGATCTATTGACCGAACAGAGGCTAGCTACAGACGCAGCTTGCGTCAATCGACCGATAGAAGAAAATGCAAGTAGATTGCGTCGGGCGATCGATCGACCAAAGCCAAAAATTGGCCGAAGTTGGCGATCGACCAATCGGTCGACCGACCTGCTGAAAGTCGTAGACGTGCATCGCGTCGGTCAACTGACAGGTCGATTGAAGATCGCGGATCACGCGATCTGTGTCTGGCGGTCGACCAGTCGATCGACCGACCATAGGGAAATTTGCAGCGGTTGAATGATCGGTCGATCGATGCTTCGATCGGCGCTTCGATCGGCGGTCTGTAACGGATAGTTTCCTATCCGTTGAATAGTCATTTCCTCCGTAGAGTATAAATATACCCTCTACATCTTCATCTAACTCCTTCCCTAATCTCTACATAGTTTATTGATCATTTAAAGGGAAGTGTAAAGCCTTCCAAAAGATTGATCAAAGCGCGCCATGTTCTTCATCGAGTTCTTCTTCAAGCGCCACCTACTGTTGCCTCAACTCGGAGATTGTTCGAGCTTCACGACTTGACGAGTTGGAGGATTCAAGGCTTGGAAAAGAGCACGAACACTTGGTTTCACTTTTCGCTCTTTCCGTTGTATTTTTAATTGTTAATTGTTCTTAAATTTGTGTTTGTGAAGACCTGGGTGTTAGGTCTTATTGTGTGAAGTGGTATCCTTGGTGTTAAGGAGTAAAGCCACTTGTGTAAGCTCAAATGTAGTGTTTACTAGGATTAGCTTAGTTGTCCCTTAGGGTTGAGGTGGGATAAGTGCTCTCGACAAGAAGGCGGAGACTTCCGAGTGTGGAAGTACCTTAGGTCGAGAGTGAGACTTTCCGGTGAAAAGTCCACATGTATAAGGGAAACTCAAATTAATCTAGTAAAACTAGTTTGGAAATCCTAAGCGGGGTGCTTAGGTAGTGGAGTAGGCATTGGGGCCGAACCACTATAAATTGCGTGTTTGCATTATCTTATTGTTTTGTGTTAATTGCTTTATCTTTATATCGCTTCCGCATTCATTCGTCGAATTGCAAATCGCCTAACTTAGTCAAATTAAAGAAATGATTAAAAGTGAAATTAGGCAAATCGTATAGTAAACACACTATTCACCCCTCCCCCTCCTCTACTGTCATCATTTCTCCCACAATTAGTATTAGAGCGGGTCGTAGATTGTGATTTCACCATCTCGTCTACACCTAGTCTCGATCTAGAAATGGCTCTAGAGAGTGTAGCGTCTTCATCCCCTTGGTTTGATGACTCAAACTTTGGCCTTTGGAAATATAGGATGTACACCTATTTAAAGACTAAAGGGTTTGGTGTCCTTAATATGTACATTGGGAATTCATTGAACCTAAGGATGACATGCATGCATGGAATGAAATGGACAAGAAAATGTTTAAGTTTAATGGAGATGCCATGAATTGCATACTTTGTACATTACCAAATGGCATACTAGAAAAAGTCATGCATTGTTCTTTGGCTCATGATTTATGGGCTAGTTTAAATGTTTTATACGATCATGCCAAAACCGAAGAGATTGGCACTTTTAATGAAGGTGGTGATGACAATGGTCACTCACCTACTACTAATATTGGTTTTGATGTCCATAGCTCTTCTAGTCAAAGAAGTAGCACCAAGAGCCGAAAAAGAAAAGTAATCTATCATGCTTGCAAAGAAAAGGGGCATGTGAAGAAAAATTGCCCATGCATGAAGAACAAAGCAAGGAAGAGGTCAAGTGCTTCTACCTCCACTTCTCACTCATTTGAAGCACCCTCTAGTAATGACTAGGGCTGGCAATTTTATCTACATCCGCCAACTAAAAACTGCATCCGTATTGTATCCGATCCGTATCCACAAGTAAAAACGGATATGAATACGAATATGGATCTGAAAATTTTGTATCCGCGCGGATACAATGCGGATACGGATTTGCCTGTCTATCCGCATCGTATCCGCACCGCCTATCCGCCCCATTTTAATTACTATTTTACCCATGTATATATATAATACATATATATAAAGGGCCAAGGGTGATATAGTAATTTTATATCAAATACATCTAAGTTATCTAACCTTCTAAATATTTCGCTAGCCCGCCGCCCACCTTCTTGCCTAGTTACCCTAACTATACTCGCATCGGCATCGCCCATTCGCCCGCCCGGCCGCCCCTTTCCTCACGAAGTTGCGACTCACGAGTAGTCGGCAGCCGCATCACTGATCTCGGTGACTCAGCGTCTCCCTCTCTGCACGCAGTCGGAAGCCAGCACGAGTTTTTTGCAGTCTCTCTTCTCCTAATCCCGGTGGCCGGGGTTGATCGGTGAGCCTCTCTTCTCTCTTCCCTATTCTCTACACCGCCGGTGTCTCTCTTCTCCTAATCTCACTTCTCTACACACAGCGTGTCACTCGGGCGACGACGCCTCTCTTCTCTGCACGTAGCCGATCGCCGCAGGCCCACATCACACGCCTCTCTTCTCTGCACATAGCTGGTCGCCGCAGCAGATGCCTCTCTTCTCTATTTTCTACACTAACGGCGCCTCTCTTCTCTTCGACTCTTGCAGTTTGCACGCAGACCGGCAGCCGCAGGTGAGCCTCTTCATTTATTCTGATATCTCAATCTCTTTCATGTATTAAGATTGGATGACTTGGTCAGGAATCTACTTTGATAATATGCTGAAGTGACAAGATTTTATTTTTAAGTGTTACAATCTCAATCAGCTCATAGTAGATATTTATTCTATTAGTCTTGATTAATCTATATATGATTGATCAGTGTAGACATTTATTCTGATTCATCAGTGTGAGTGTGTTACAATAATTTATTCTTCAGCACTTGTAGACATTTATTTTTAAGTCTTGATTAATCTATATTCTGATTCTTCAGCCCTAATTCTGATTCTTCAGCACTTGTAGACATTTATGCTTGTTTAATCTATATATGAATAATATGACTGAAATTAGTCTTGATTTAATCTTAAATCAATTCAAGTAATATCTGAATGATTTTATTAGATTCAAATTCGAGCTCAACTTAAGCTTGAGGAAATTGAAATGAGCTAAAGTTGAGCTTAGCTTCGATTACATTCAGATTGAACTCTAATCGAAATTTTACTAGCTTCTTTAGGTATCTGTTTGTTCAAAATTAATGTTAGTAGCTTCTTTGCTTGGTTTATTAAATGAGTTTGTAGCATAAGTTCTTTGCTTATTTAGAGGTGATTAAAAAGATATCATATTTATTCTTTTGTGTAGAAGATATGGGTGATACTATTAATAATATTGAGAATCCAAATGAACAAGAAACCCCTCATGTGGGTACAGCTGGTTCAAATGAATCTCTTCCTACAGTCCAATCTGTGGACGAGTCATCTCCTAATGTCCAATCTGTGGATGATTCAGACTCTTCTATCAAGAAGAAATTTACTTCTCCTATGTGGGCTCATTTCAAAAGAGAAAAAATAGATGGAGTTTGGAAAGCAATTTGTGTTTATTGCAATAAAAAATTAGGTGGTGGAGGAAAAAGTGGCACATCAAATTTACACGAGCATTATAAAAGATGTGCTAAGAGATCGACACAAGATCTTCGGCAAATGGTGCTCACTAGGAATGAGAACACGGTAGAAGGAAAGTCAAAGATTCAAAATTATATTTTTGATCAAACTGTGAGTAGAAGAGAACTTGCCAATATGATAATTATTCACGAGTATCCAATGTCTATAGTTGATCACACTTATTTTAGAAGATATTCACATAGCCTCCAACCTTCATTTCACATACCTACTCGAAACACTTTGAGAGCTGACATCATGAAGATTTATAATGAGTACAAGAACAAAATAATGGAGGCTTTGGAAAGCAATGTGGGGAGAGTTGCAATTACAACAGATATATGGACATCTGATCATCAAATGAAAGGGTACATGGCTGTTACAACACACTACATTGATGATGAGTGGCAATTGCAAAATCACATAATCAGGTATATTTTATTTATTGCAAAAGAAATTATATTTTATGAAAATATGTCATATTTATATTTATGTAGTCTTTATTTATGTTTTAGGTTTTGTTATGCTCCTGCCCCTCACACTAAAGAGGTGATTACAGATGCTCTAATGGATTGTTTTCTAAATGGAATATTGATAGGAAGTTGTCTACACTTACAGTTGATAATTGTTCTGTGAATGATGGTGTAATTCATCTTTTAAAAGATAGGCTTTCTCCTACAGCAATGATATTGGAAGGAGAGTTTTTTCATATGCGATGTGGAGCACATATATTGAACTTGATTGTGAAAGATGGTTTGGACATTATTGGCTCTGCTATCAGTAACATACGGGAGAGTGTAATTTATTGGACAGCTACACCAAAGAGGCAAGAGAGGTTTGAGGAGGCAGCACGACAATTAAAGATTTGTGTTACAAGAAAATTAAGTCAAGATGTAAAAACAAGATGGAATTCTACATACTTGATGCTTGTGTCTGCATTGCCATATAAAGATGTTTTCACTCGTTTGAAGACTCGTGAACCGAAGTATAAGAATTTGCCATCTGGTTACGAGTGGAGAATGGCAAAAGAAATTTGTGATAAACTGAAGATTTTTCATGATGTCACTGAGTTATTTTCTGGAAGAGAATATTCTACAGCCAATATTTATTTTCCAAAGATTTGTGAGATCAAGATGGCACTTAAGGAATGGATCAATGGCGATAATCAAATATTTTCTTTGATGGCTACAAAGATGATCGATAAATTTGAGAAATATTGGAAGGTGATTCATGGTGTGATGGGAGTTGCAGCATTATTGGATCCAAGATATAAGATGGATCTCATTGAATACTATTATGGCATGTTATACGGCGATGAAAGTTTTTTTGAAGTTGAAAGAGTTAGAAAGATTGCAAGAAACTTGGTTGATGAATATAGTGCAAGAATGACAACTGAAAATGAGAGACCTTTAAGATCATCTTCTCAAGAAGTTGGTTCTAGTAAGGTTGACCTTCAATTTGGTGTTGGTTATGATGAGTTTCTTAGTAAAAAGAGAAAACGCACTAGGAATGATTTGGATATATATTTGGAGGAAGATGTGTTGCCAAGAACTAGTAGCAGTGACATTTTAACTTGGTGGAAATCAAATGGTGCAAAGTTTCCTATTTTACAAGCAATTGCTCGGGACATATTAAGTATTCCCGTATCTACTGTTGCTTTTGAATCTACATTTAGTACTGGTGGATGATTGGTGAGCCCACAACGTAGTAGTCTTCATCCAGAAACCGTGGAAGCATTAACATGTACTCCAAATTGGTTATCAAGTATGTTCAAAGAAGAAGAAGGTATATATAGTTAGTTTATTTGTTCTTTTAATTCATTTGCTTCTCCAAATAAATGATTCTCCAAATTAACATGCACAACTGAGATATATAGATGAAGTGTTCCTTTGCTTCTCCAAATAAATGGTTCAACTTTGCTTTATTAATGCCATATTCCAAACTTTATACCTCATGCTTATTAATGCCACTGTCAACTTTGCTTTTGTGTACCGGTCTACCTCATGCTTTATAAACTTTATACCTCTTAGTGTTTGGCCTTAACATATTATTAATGCCATATTCCAAGTGTTAATGCCATATTCCAAGTTTTGAACTATTCTTTATTGACTAACATTTGACAGTGTACAACTGAGATACTTAGTTGCTGGTGGGGATTCATTGTTGGGTGAATTATTGACAGTGTAGAACTTTTCTCTTCTTATATGGTGAATTATTGATTACTACTGTGATTCTTATTAAACTATAGCTGAACTTTTCTCTTCTTATATGTTAATGATGATTAAACTAATGAGTACAATGTCTAACTTTTCTCCTACAGCAATGATGATTAAACTAATGAGCTAGTACCATGTCTAACTTAGTTTGCTATAGCTGATATAGGGATGATATAGCCGAAGAAAGGCATGTAGTTCTTCTAGAGATCTAGCTGCCAAAATTATTCTCATTGGAAAAATATTTTGACTATAGTCTCATCCTTTGGCTAAAATAATTTAACTTATGAGCAATAATTCAACAATGAATATCTTGGAAGAGATCTCATGAAGAGATCAGACTTTATCATCTCTGAGAAAGGATGATCCATGTTGGTAAGCCAAATTTTAGCAATAAAGTGTGAATTCTTATAATTACTCATATTGATTCATCATCAAGTCTCAATGAACATAAACAACAAGGGCTAGCTACTGTTAGTCTGTTACTATCACATTTAAAGGATAATTATGCAATCATTTATGATTAGTTCTTTTAATTCATTTTATGATTAGTTCATTTATATCATTTATTTATTTTTTTATAGGTTCTACTTCAAATGTTGCCAAAGTGTTTGAAGAAACAGAAGAGGATGACAGTATAGGGATGAATGAATCTTACATAATGGTAATTGCATACATAATTTTTGTTGAATTGTATCATTTTAATATGTGTTATATATGTGGGTTTTGTTTCTAATTTGTAGGATTGAAGAACAATGAAAGAACATGGTGTGAGAACTTTGGAAGAGCATTTTAATGTGCTATATATTGGATGATCTTCACATAAGACTTGTTTAATATTGAAGTACTTTATTGAATTGTTGTTGGATAATCTTCACGGAATTCTGATTTATGTTGTAGCTAGATATATTATGGGATTTATGGCTGCTCAAATTATGGTTGTTGATTTGATGTAACTTGTTTCAACTTATGATTGATTTAACATAGCTTGTTTTAAATTGATTTATGTTGTAGCTAATTTTAGATTTCTCAAATGATTTGAAGTATTATGGTTTGTTCAAATTATAAATTGATGGTGGTGTATGTTGTAGCTATTTAGATGCTAGTAATTATTCAGATTATAATTTATTGTAGGCTTGTAGCTAGTTTTAGATTGCTATTTAGATTATTTATGTATCTTAATGTTGTTTGTTTCAGTTTGATTTAATGTATATATTATGGTTGATGGTTGTTAAATTATAAATTGTGGTTGAGTAGTTTAAAATATATTATAAACTTATTTTGGATCAATAAATAGGATATTTATTGATTTTTAAATTAAATATATTATTTTAATATTTTTAAAAAATACGAATGCGGATATGGATGCGGTGCGGATATCCGTATTTGAAGCGGTCCGGATATGGATATTCATATTCATATTCGTAGCGGATACGGTGCGGATACGGATGAGCGGATATGGGGTGCGAATGCGGATGCGGATAATGCACTATCCGCACCGTATCTGATCCGTTGCCAGCCCTAGTAATGACTATGAAGCTACTTCAAAAGGTTTCCTCATGAGTGCCAATGATGAGGTACACTCTTTCCCTTCTAGTCATAATAATAAAAATGTTAGTACTAGCTCTTCTAGTTCATTCAATATGTCATATGAAGAACTAGTTGATGAATGTCAAAAAATGTATGCCTTGCTTGTTAAAAAAGATAAAGAAAATAAAAGGTTGAAAAAGGTAAATGAAATGCTTAATTCTCATTTGCATGAATCCAAACTAGAAAATGAAAAATTGAAATCTAGGTCATTTGATTCATGCCATGAAAATGTAGAACTTGAGCTTAAGGACTTGAAGCTCAAGAATAACAATTTAGAAAAAGAGAATTGCATGTTAAAATCTCAATTACATGCATTAAATAAATCCATAGATGATTTGAAAAATGAGATGTTGATTTTGAGTAGAAAAGTTAATACTTCCTCTTTTAATTCTAAGCATCAAAATGTCTCATTTAGGAAACCTCAACAAGGGAATGCAAATGTTCGTCATCATTTCCATGCTAAGCATTTTCCCATTAAACCTCATGCTCAAAAGAAAAATGATTTACCTAAGAATGCCCATGCTCATCATACCTCTCATGCCATGCATTCTGCCATTAGACCTCATAATTATGAGAAGATGAATGAGGTTTCTAAGAATGCTCATACTCATCGTGTTTCACATGACAAGCATTCTAAAAATAAATCTCATGTCCATAATAAAAATGAAAAGAAGAAATTTAATGGGCATTGCTTTTGTTGTGGTATTTATGGTCATGCAATTTATGATTGTGCATTTAAAAGAAACCCAAATGCTGTTAAGACACTTTGGATTCCTAGGCCAACTCACCCCCAAGGACCCAAAGCTATTTAGGTACCAAAGATTTCATCTTCTTTTGTAGGGGGAGCTACCACACAAGGATAAATATGAAGTGGTGTATTGAAGTTGACCTTGGATCTAAATGTGAAATCTCCAAGAGGTTGCAACTTCGAATCTTCACAATGCCTAAAGTATGGAAATTGGCATCTAGGTATATTTTGTATCATCTCCTTCTTTAGTTGTTCTATTCAAGTTGGAGTGTTGATATATGCTTAATTTGAGTTATTTTCCCCGCTCTTGCAAAAGAGATCTTTGAAAATGTTTTTTATTTGATTTCCCGGTCTCCTCGGAGACCCCGGTGGCCTGTAATGGGCCTAAGCGACCTTGCGGTTCTAAATCGTAGGCTACTTGTGGCTCTCGGTTTTCAACCAATAGGGAGGGTTGGAGATCATATTTTTCATTTATTATCTTTGTGATCTCTTAAATTCGTTTTGGTATCGATCACTTGACTTTATTTGAAACGAATTTGAAACCATTTAGCAAAGTAATCTTTGATAATGAAACTTGATGCCTATCTTTGCTTTTTGGTTTGGATAGCTTGCTAAGTAGCTATATTTACTAAATCATTAGAGAAACTCACTTGCAAGTTATAAGGATTTTAGGAAGGCTAATGACTAGGAAGAAAAAGATTAGTTTGGTTAAATCATCATGATTAAGGTATAACTTGAATAAAGTCAAAATTTTAGTGTTATACCTAAATGTTTAAGCTAAAATCATGTCTCTATACTCATGATTAGATTTGCATGTTAAAATCTTTGAATTTTCATGAGTATGTAGAACTTTAGCACTTAGGCAAATTCATCAAATGAAAGTTGCTCTAGGTTGGTATTCATTATTAGAGACCTTTTTGTAAGTCCAAACTAGTTGAACATAGGTAGAGATCTTATTCTTTAAATGTTTCACAATTTAAGATCTCTTAGATTCATTTTGAAATCATGGTATCCATTTTAAAAATGAATCTTCACTATCTAGCATAGGTTAAATGAAAATTTGCATTAAACCTTGTTATTTAGTTCGTTAGCTTGCTAGTTGACATATTATTTCATTATGATACTAATGATGTCTTCTTGCAAGTTATGAAAGTAAATGAAGACAATGCTATCTAGAAGTAAATGAAAAAGGAAATGAAAAAGTTTGGCAAATTTTTTAGAAAAATGTATGAATTTTATTTTGCAAAATTTTTGAAAAATAAATTGAATTTTCATGTTTAATGATGTCTCTATCCTCATGATTGATTATGCATGATGAATATTTGATCTTTCAAGAGTAGAAAATAATATGATAACTTAGGAAAATTTCATGATAATCTTGATTAAATGAAACTTGCTCTAGGTTAAAACTCTTATTAGAGACCTCATTTTGAGTAAAACACCTAATGAACATATTTAGATACACATATCACATAAGTCTAGAAAGTTAAAATTGAAAATTCTTGTCTAGATGAACAATGTGATATCTATATCACTTTAGGAGACTTAAGCTTGAAAAGCTTGGTCCAAGTCAACAAACCACAATTGGTATCAATTGACTTGGACATTTGATTTTAAAGTCCAAATCTTCACAAACATGTTTAGAAATAAGTATGACATGTTTCCATGCACTTACAATGACAAATTAATATGGATATGGATAAATTGACAATTGAGGTTAATTCATGCAAATCTCTTTTGAACCTTGTTGAATCAAGTCAACAAGTTGACCTAAAGGTCTCACATTAAATCCATACTTGTGAAACATGTTTAGATTTACTCATGTTAGGTATTCATAGGTTTAAACTTGAAAAATCATGAGTAAATTTTAAGATTGAAACTTGGCAAGTTTCATGAAAACTAGTTTAGTTTTGAATGAAACCATGCTAGGTTGATATCTTGACTTAATGACAAAATTTTCATTTTAAACTTGACATATACTCTTGACATGACCATCATGTGGTGTCATGAAAGTTTGAATGAAAATTGAAAAAGTTTTAAGAAAAACTGAAATTTACAAAAATACCATTTCAACCCAAATTTAGTATAAATTTTAGTTATTTTTAGAAAAATATAGAAAAATCTTTTTTAGGTGATTCTTGAAACTACACCTTCATTGAAAATTCTAGTTTCTTAAGTAAAAATCTCAAAACATTTCATCAAGAATTTAATTTATAATGAACTTTTGAAGTTGGATTTCAAAACTCAAAGTATCATCCTTAATTGAAATATTAATCTTCTATACTTTGATTTTTCTTCAAAATCTTCAATAAAAACTCATGTACACCATTTGGATTCTAATTCTAATATCATTCACATATTTTCATGAGTTTTTCATTTCTAGGAATGAATTTGATATTTTGGATGATAGCTAGGATCCATTTGTTTACTTGAAAACAATATAGGATAAAAAATGGACTTTGACTTTTAAATTCATTTTGAGTTCAATCTTGATACATGCATTTCAAATGTCTATTCAATAATTAATATCAAAATGAGCATTCTATATTTGGTATCAAATCTTTTATCCAAAAATTGGTTTCAAAATCATTTGTCAAAAATATAATTTTGATTAAACTTAAAAGGGTGATTTTTGAAAACCAGAAGTATAGGTTGACTTAAGTCAACAAAGTAAGTTAAAAATTTCATTTTAAGCTCAAACTTAATTCATAGTCTTACACTATCTCATATTTGATGTTTACATGCCTATGTTTGAGAAAACATGAGTAGATAGCAAAACTTGAGACTTAGCATTTTCATAGTTTTCATGCTTATTTCAAATGAAAACATTCTAAGTTCATATTTAGATTAAATGACATTAGTTTCAATTCAAACTTGATATACATGCTTTAAATGATTATATCCTTGTATTTTGAAAGTTTGAATGAAATCTAAAAATGTCATTCATTTTGAGAACATACATGATTTAATCATGAATTCAACTATTTAGTTTTTGTTCATATCATGTATGATTTTGTTTCTCATTAGATATTTGTTTTCCATCCCTTTGGTTGAGATTTTCATGTTGCATGAAAAATCTTTAGAGTCTCAACTTCATGAATCTTTAATTGTGTTTCATCCCTTTGAGTAGATAGCCTCTCTTGCCTTTTTAATTGATGTCAAAAGAGGGAGATGAGTATGGATAAAGGGGGAGAAATGTATAGGTCAGAAGGGGGATAAATGTATAAGAAAAATGGGGAGGAAATATCCTTATGGATATGGGGGAGTTTATCTCATAGATATGCATGTTGATAGGGGGAGAAATCCCTAAGTTGATATCCTTATGCTTTAATATTATATTTTCTTAAGGATGTTTGTCATCATCAAAAAGGGGGAGATTGTTGGCTTTAGGTTTTCAACCTTAGCCTTAATCTCGATATTAATGGTTTTGATGATAACAAACATGGAACTAATGATTTTATTGAGAATATATTTCAGGTTCCATATCGACTAGCGTTCGATGTCCTCGATCGGATAAATCGGAGAAATCGCAAAATCGGAAGGACATTGATCATCGCGCTTGGGTTCGTCGAAATTGCGTGTTTGCATTGCCTTATTATTTTGTGTTAATTGTTTTATCTTTATATCACTTCCGCATTCATTCATCGAATTGCAAATCGCCTAAGTTAGTCGAATTAAAGAAACGATTAAAAGTGAAATTAGACAAATCGTATAGTAAACACACTATTCATCCCCCCTCTAGTGTCGCCATTTCGCCCACACTAGATTCTTAACATATTTACTCTGTGAAATGAATATTCTTTTTCCAAATTGTTTGACCTATAGACTGAGAAAATAGCTCATCTCTCTAACCATGCTCATTTCAGATTCAGACAGTTGAGATTTCCTTTCCTTGATGAATAGAGTCTGATCGGCTTTTCTTCTTTTATAACCTTTCATGAGCAAAAATTTGGTTAGTCTTACATACCAAGCTCTAGGAGCCTGCTTGAGACCATATAAAGTTTTCTTCAGCTTATACACATGGTCTGGATAAGTAGAATCTTCAAACTCTTTTGGTTGTTCAACAAAGACTTCCTCATTTAAAATCCCATTCAGGAAAGCTATCTTAACATCCATTTGATAAAGTTTGAATGTCAAACAGCAAGATAAGGCAAGAAGTAACCTGATAGATTCCAGTCTTGCAAAATGTACAAATGTTTCACCATAATCCAAACCTTCAACTTGATTGTAGCCTTAACCAACAAGTCTGGCCTTGTTTCTTGTGATGTTTCCTGCTTCATCAGTCTTGTTTTTGAAAACCCACTTTGTTCCAATTATATTGACATTTTCAGGTCTTGGAACCAATTCCCAAACATCATTTCGTACAAATTGTTGCAGCTCTTCTTGCATAGCCATGATCTAGAATTCATCTTTTAGAGTTTCCTTGGTGTTCTTGGGTTCAACAGTTGAGGTATAGCAAGAGTATCTGATCATATCTTAATCATTCTTTTTGGACTGATTTCTAGTCTTAACTCTTTCATGAACATCACCAATAATATTCTTCAAAGGATGATTCTTGAGAGTTCTTGCAGACTTCTCAGTAGCACTTTCCTTTTCTTGATCAGTGTCAGTTGTTGGTTTAAGGTTTTTAACCTCGGTCTTAATCTCGGTTTTGATGATAACAAACATGGAACTAATGATTTTATGGAGAGTTATTTTCAGGTTCCATATCGGTTAACGCATGAGGTCTCCGATCGGAAAAATCAAAGAAATTGAAGAAATCAGCAAGGACGCTCATCGTCGCTCGGGATTCTTCGGAAAGTTAGAGTTTAGGTTTAGGGTGTCTAGCATATGTTGTAAATCCTCATGATAATGCAAAGAAACTCAAAAACCAATCTCGAATCCCAAAACTCGAAAACTTGGAAAATTAGAAAAGACCCTGAAATTCACTAAGCCTAGGGAGCTCCTTGGAGGGCTATATGACCTAGATATTTTCTTGGCACCAAAAGTCGCGATAATTGTTCTTTAGATAAAAACTAGTAAATGACATATTTTTAAGGATTTTTTGGAAGCCTTTAACCTTTGCATATTTGACCCGGGAGATTATAAAATTTTTGATTTTCAAAAATTTGTACTAGACCCCAAAAGTTAGATTTTGATTCTTACGGATTTTAATTTTTTAGATATTTTTATTGAATCCAAATGGGGGGTAATACTTATATAATATTTATGTTTTAAAGTTATTATCTTAAAGTTAAGAAATGTTATATAAGATGACTTAGCGAAGACGGAACCCAAAAACGAACAAACAAGCAGAAAACTCAGCCAAACCAAGGCTGATTTTCTAATTTTGGTCAACCAGTCGGTTGACCAAATGGTGCCCAAAAGTGGCAAAATACATTCGATTGCTAAGGCGATCGCTCGGTCAATTGACCGACGATCGACCGGCAAGCGACCAATGGTCGGTAACGGGCAAAAATTTGCCCGTTGAGAAGAGATGTGTTACTCTTCTCTTCATAACCTATAAATACAAGGCCATGAGAGGCTTCCTCCCACATCTTGATCACTTCTACTACCTTCGAGACATCCTTTTGATCAATCACAAGCCTCATTGAGCCACTCTTTGCAAAAACCCTAACTTGAGCCAAAAACCTTCATCTTGTCTTCATTCCTTCATTGTTTAACCATCAAATGTATCAAGAGGAAGCTAGGAATCTTGTTATGGAGCTAAGTACTTTATTATTGATTTATTACTCTATTTATTGTTGTACTTTGTTATTTATTTCATTGTATTTGAGTTTGTATAAACCTAGAGTGCTAGGTTGATTGAGTTGGTGGTTGTCTTGGTGTTAAGGCTTAAATCCACCATTGTAAACTTAGTTTACTAGAATTAGTTGAGTTATTCCTTAAGTTGAGGTGGGAGAGTGCTCTCGGTAGGAAGGCGGGATATTTCCGGGTGTGGAAGTGCCTTCGGTTTGAGAGTGGAGACTTTCTGGTGTAAAGTTTTCTTTGTAAGGCAAACGATATAATCTAGTAAAGCTAGTTTGGAAATCCTAAGCAGGGTGCTTAGGTAGTGGAGTAGGCAATGGAGCCGTACCACTATAAATAATTGTGTTAGCATTATTTTCTTTATGTATCACATTGCTTATCTTTATTACTCGCTTCTGTATTTAGTCGTTAAATTATGAATTATCTAAGTAATTTAAGAAAACGTTAAAAACGGAATTTAGGCGACAAGTTTAGTCAACACACTATTCACCCCGCCCACCTCTAGTGTGGCCATTTCACCAACATCAGTCTCAGAGTCTATTGAATTGGTCATTTCAGCAATCTGTTCTACTGTCTTAGAAGGACTCTGGGCAGTCTTGTCAATAGTTGCATCTGCCTCTTTATCAATAGTTAGAATCTAGTAGGATTGTGAGTCATCAACATTCACATTTGGTGACTCTATAACTGTTTGAGTGCGCTTGTTGTAGACTTTGTAGGCTATGCTATTTGTTGAATATCCAAGGAATATTGCTTTATCATTTTTGCTTTGCATCTTTCTGAGGTATTCCCTATCATTAAGAACATAACACCTGCTACCGAAGACATGAAAATATGTAAGGTTAGGCTTTCTTCACTTCCATAATTCATAAGGAGTTTTTGTAGTCTCTGGTCTAAAATATGCTCTATTTATAAAGTAGCAAACAGTATTGATAGCTTCAACCCAAAATCTTTTAGAGATCTTCTTGGAATTTAGCATGACCCGAGCCATCTCTTGGATAGTACGACTTTTGCTTTCAACAACACCATTGTGTTGAGGAGTCTTTGGAGCAAAGAATTTATGAAGAATACCATTATCATCACAGAATTCAAAAAAAGATATGTTTTCAAACTCTCTTCTATGATCACTTCTTATTCTAATTACTTAAAGAATAGGAAGTTCTTGTTCATTCTGGAGTCTTAGACATAAGGATTTGAAGTTGCTGAAGGCATTGGACTTTTCCCTTAGAAACTCAATCCAGCTGAATCGTGAGTAATCATCTACACAAATAAAGATATATTTTTTACCTCTAATGCTTTCAACTTGCATGGGACCAACCAAATCCATGTGAAGAAGTTCTATAGGTTTTGAAGTTTCCACCAGTTGCAACTGCTTATGAGACTGCCTTGTTTGCTTTCGTTCTTAGCAAGAGCCACAAACCAATTGAGGTTCTCCAGTGAGTTTAGGAATTCCTCTCATAGCTCCAGCATTGACAAGCTTCTTTAGGTCGTGGTAATTTATATGACCTAACTTTCTGTGCCACAAGTTAATATCAGAAGAAACAACAGAAAGACAAATAGATGAGAAGGCAATCTTATAACAGTTATCTCTAGATTTACTTCCTTTAAGAATACAATGACCATTTTTATCAAAGACCTTGCAACTATTTTTGTTGAACTTAACATCTAGATTCTGGTCACATAATTGACTGATACTCGGGATTTGCTTTTAGACCATCCACTAGCAGAACATCTTTTAACTTGAGAATTCCTGAAACATTTAGAATTCCAACTCCTAAGATATTTCCATGTCTTCCATCACCAAATGTTACAATTGCACCATCATGTTCTCGAATATTTTTCAGGTTTTCTGAATTACATGTCATATGCTGAGAACAACCACTATCGAAATATCATGATTCAAAAGAAGAAATAGTGTTTGACATAAAAGGAACTTTACAATTAAGTTCAGCTTTTCTTACCCAAACTTGTTTGAACTTTTGTTAAGAAGAGTCTCCATGCTCCTTTCTCTTTAGCTCGTGGCCAATCTTAAAACAATTTGTAATTATATGTCCTCTACACTTACAATAGAAACATATGGGCACTTTTCTTCTCTTCCAAGTAGTGAACTGTTGACGTTTTGAGAAGTCTTTAAAAAAATTCTTCATGGGCAGTTGAGACTGGAGTTTTGACTAACTTGAACTTATGTATCCAAGTCCAGCATGGTTAGACTTGAATTTTCCTGCACTCAAAATTTTATTTAGAGTACCAGTGGAATTCATCATTCTGGCTTCTTTCTTTATCTTTTCAAGTTCTTAAATCAACTTGGATTCTTTGTCAGATTTCTCAGCAATCAAACTCTTATAGGTTTTGACTTCCTCCTCGAGTTTCCTTTTTTGTTCAATCAAAAATTTATTTTGATTTCTGAGGGTCTTGTTGAAAGTTATCACTTCAACCCATTTATAAAACATCTCCTGATAGGCTTCTTCATGACTATCAACACATTAAATTTTGTTATCCTCATCCTTAGTGTCTGGAATACAAACAATTTTAGCTGTGTCTACTATGCAAGCAGCAAAAGCTCTATAGTTTTCTTGCTCAGATTCTTCTGCATCATCCTCTTCATCATCATCACTCCAGGTATGTGAAAGACTTCTTCAAATTTCTCTATATATTAGGACATTCATACTTGACATGTCCATAACCTTCGCATTCAAAGCACTGAACACCCTTAAACTTCTGCTTAAGGTCATATCTATCAACAGAAGATTAACTTCTTCTATTTTCCCCAAAAGAGGAACTTGTTTTGGATCCGATAGAACTGGACATGTTGAGACTACTATCTGAACTGCACATTCTGATTCTGCTTGTTCTTGGCTCTTAGAAATCTTCTGAAATTCTTTGTCATAAGAACATATGCTGCATCTATCTCTTCTCCCGAACATTCTTCAAACTTGTTCTTATCTTCAATAGCATTGAAAGAAAAACTTCTCCTTTTCTCTTTGTGAGAGTACTTCTTAGAAAATTCCAACTCATAAGTTTCCTATTTTTCCATCAAGGTGTCAAGAGTAATAGAAGAGGGATCATGAACTTCTCCTATAGCAGCAGCCTTCATATCAAATTTTGTAGGCTTGAATCTTAAAACTTTTCTTACCACCTTTTCTTCAAAGAATGGTTCCCCAAGGTTGGAAGCATTGTTCGTCAAGCCTTTGATACGCCCATTAAAGTCTTGGATGCTTTCATCTTCGCCCATTTTCAGATTCTCAAATCTAGTATTGAGAATTTCAACCTTTGACTTACGAAGAGTCAAGGATCCTTCATGATTTGTTTCCAGAATCTCCCATGCTTGTTTTGAAGAGTGCAAGCAGAGATGAGTTTGAACTTAGAGGGATCCACACCACTGAAAATGATATTAAGGGCTTTGTTATCATAGTTGGCAGCAACAACTTCAACTTCAGTATCAAGTGAAGGAGGAGTAAAGCAATCTTCTATAGTATCCCAAGAACGATCATCTATGGACTTGATGAATGCTCTCATCTGAGCCTTCCAATAAGCATAGTTTGTTCCAATAAGAAGTGGAGGAACATTGACAGAATTTCTCATTGGCTTTCTTTCCATCTATAGCCTGAAAGATAAGAGACACACCAAGGATCTTGTTCAGGTAAAGGTTAGCACAACCGTTCTGATACCAAATGACAATGTATATATAGGTCTCTTCGAAAACTTCTATAAATGACAGTTGCTTAGGAAGTTGCAACTGCTCTAATACTAGCCTATTGTAGCAAAGTAAGAATTAAAATAAAAAGTCAATGCAAACACAAGAGATTTGTTTACGTAGTTCAGTGACAAACTAGTCACCTAATTTACGGGGCACTCACTGGACAGATGCTCAATTCACTCTCTATAAGTACAATATAAGTCCTTTAGATTTCACATCCAAAATCCAACTACCAGTACTACAGTGAATCGGAAATAACAAAAATCTATTTGCTATTACAAGTAAAAATCAACTTGCTTCTCTATGACATCACAGCCACATAGTTCCGTCCTCATGTGCCGCAATCATCATGGCAAGTATTTATGTCTATTTGATTTATGTAATTTTTATTTATAGTTTATATATGTAGTATTTAAAATATAAACGCGTGTAGGAGACAATCACGAGGACCGTGATCAAGCGCAGAGGAACGCCGTAGGACTTTGACGCGGGAGCGTGGGTCGAGGCTGTAGGTGGCTGGGAGCACGGTCGTG
This sequence comes from Canna indica, assembly GCA_034359265.1. Classification (NCBI taxonomy): domain Eukaryota; kingdom Viridiplantae; phylum Streptophyta; class Magnoliopsida; order Zingiberales; family Cannaceae; genus Canna; species Canna indica. The sequence goes on from CP136891.1 coordinate 39,616,351, forward strand.
TTTAAGGCTTTGCAGACAGTGGTCATGCACGAGCTGTGTTAGGACCACTTGGGGCACCGACCCCTCCCGTTGCGGGTGAGCGGCCCTCGACATTCCGAACGCAGGACCAAAGCCAGATAGCAGCCTTGGAGTCTGAGCTTACACAGCAGAGACTGACGATGGAGGAGCATGTTGGCCTAAGGTTTTCTACCTTGGTCTTAATCTCGGTTTTGATGATAACAAACATGGAACTAATATTTCTTTGAGAAATCTTTCAGGTTCCATATCAATTAGCGCACGACGTCCGCGATTAGAGAAATCGGGAAATCGAAAGGACGTTGGTCGACGCGCTCGAATTATTCGAGAAGTTAGAGTTTAGGTTTAGGGTGTCTAGTTTATAATGTAAATCCTCTTTATGATGCAAAGAACCCTAAAACCAAACCCGACCCCAAAGTATGAAAACCCAAAAATCGCCCTAAAACTCACTAAGCATAGGGAGCTCCTTGGAGGGCTATATGATCTAGATAGTTTCTTGACATAAAAAATGGCGATAATTATTCCTTGGGTTAAAACTAGATAATGAGATAATTTTTAGAAATTTTTGAAAGCCTTTAGCCTATCCATTCTTGATCCGGAACGTTAGGAAATTTCCGTTTTCCAAAAATTTGTACTAGACCCCAAAAACTAGATTTTGATTCTTAAGGATTTTGATTTTTTTAGATATTTTTATTGAATCCAAATGGGGGTAATCCTTATATAACATTTATATTTTAAAGTTAATAAATATTATATAAGTAGACTTAGCGAAGACGGAACCAGAAAATGAACAAACAAAGCCAAACCAAATTGTCCAGTCCAGGTTCGGTCGACCGAATGGTGTTAAAAATCGGCAGTAGCCTATTTCGGTCAACTGAAGATGGTGAAAAAATGGCAGAAGGCTACTTCAGTTGACCGGTCGATCGACCGACCGAGGCCAAAAACTGGCAGTAGGTGCTTCGGTCGATCGATCGGTCAACCGACGATCGACCAACAAGCGACCGAACGACGAAAACGGCTAGTTTTCCGCCCGTTGAGCTGTCGTTCCGTTAAGGGGTTATAAATACTACTCTGCATCCTTCATTAACCGGTCTTAACAACTGATCCAAGCTTCCAAAGAGTCATTCTTGATCATTCTCAAAGTATTTCATTGAGTCATCCTTTTAAGAACCCTAGTTTTGATCTCCACACCTTGATTTAGCCTTCAAGCTTCTCCAATTCATCATCTCAAGGCATCAAGAGGACTAGGGAGTTTCTTTTGGAGCTAAGTATCTATTGATTGATTTATTGCTCCAATTATTATTGTATTTTGTTATTTATTTCATTGTAATTGAACTTGTGTAAACCTAGGTTGCTAGGTTTGATTGAGTTGGTGGTTGCCTTGGTGTTAAGGCTTAAATCCACCGGTGTAAACGTAGTTTGCTAGGATTAGTTCTTGTTGTCCTTAGAATTGAGGTGGGAGAGTACTCTCGGTAGGAAGGCGGAGACTTCCGGGTGTGGAAGTGCCTTTGGTGTGAGAGCGGAGACTCTCCGGTGAAAACATCCTCGTTGTAAAGGAAACAAGATAATCTAGTAAAGCTAATTTGGAAATCCTAAGTGGGGGGTGCTTAGGTAGTGGAGTAGGCATTGGGGCCGAACCACTATAAATCATTGTGTTTGCCATGATTTATTGGTTGTATTAATTGCTTTATTATTTATCGCTTCCGCATTTAATCATTAAATCATAAATTGCCTAAGTGATCTAAGAAAATGATTAAAATCGAATTTTGGCAAAAAGATTAGTAAACACACTATTCACACCCCCCCCCCCTTCATCTAGTGTTGTCATTTCATCCAACAATTGGTATTAGAGCGGGTCGTAGTTTGAGATTTCACCATCTCCTCTACATCGTCTCTCGATCCGGAAAATGGCACTAGAGAGTTTAGCGTCTTCACCTCCTAGGTTCGATGCCTCGAACTTTGGTCTTTGGAAGTCTAGGATGTACACATTCTTAAAGACTCAAGGTTTAGGTATTTTTTACATGGTAAAAATTAAATATATTGAACCTAAGGAAGACATGAATATATGGACCCAAGAACAAATTGATATCTTTGAATTAAATGCTAAAGCTACAAATTGCATATTTTGTTCTTCGGAAAATAATGTCTTTGAAAAGATTATGCATTGTATTTCCGCATTTGATATTTGGGCTACCTTAAACATGCTTTATAATTATGCAAAAATCAAAGAGCTCAATACGTTTGATGATGGGAGTGATGACAATTGTCATCCACCCAATACTAATATGGTTTTTGAAGCCCATAGTGCCTCTAGTCATAGGAGCACTAAAAATCAAAAAAGGAAGGTGATTTGCCATGTGTGCAAAGAAAAATGGCATATGAAGAGGAATTGCCCTACCATGAAGAACAAGGAAAATAAGAGGTCAAATGCTTCCAAATCCTCATTCCACTCAAGTGAAGCATCCTCTTGCCATGACTATGAAGTCATCTCAAAAGAATGCCTCATGAATTATAATAATGAGGTACACTCTTCTCCTTCTAGGCATGTTAATAATAATGATAGTATTAACTCATCTAGCTCTCATGATTTTGATGAATTGATGGATGAGTATAAAAACATGTATGCCTTGCTTTTGAAAAATGATAAGGAAAACAAGAAGATTAAAAAGGAGAACTCTAGACTTAGTGCACATTTGCATGATCTAGAATTAGAAAATGAGAAATTAAAATCTAGCTCATTTGATCCTAGTCATGATACATTGAAACTTGAGCTTAAGGACTTAAAGATTGAAAATGAAAATTTGAAAAATGGTTTCAAAATTAAGAATGAGATTTTGAAAAATGAAAACTCAAAAATCAAAAAGGAAAATTATATGTTGAAATCTCAAATGCATGCTTTACATAACTCCATGATTGATTTAAAAAATGAGGTTCTAAACCCAAACAAGAAAGTGAATGAAATGAAAAATATTTTCTCATTTAAGAATTTTAGTAGAAATGATTTTTCAAAAAAGAATACTCATGCTAATGTTAAATCTCATATTAGACATTCTACTTTTACGCCTCATGTTCAAAAGACAAATGAAAACAAAAAGTTTAATGAAAATTATTTTTGTTGTGGTATATATGGTCATGCTATCCATGATTGTGCATTTAAAAGAAATCCAAGAGTAGTTAAGACACTTTGGATTCCTAGGCCAACTCACCCCCAAGGACCCAAAGCCATTTGGGTACCAAAAGTCTCATCTTGTTTTGTAGGGGGAGCTACCACACAAGGATGAAGGAAAGTGATGTGTTGAAGTTGACCATGGACTTGAATGATGAATCCTCCCTTGGTTGCAACTTCAAGCTACCTTGATGTCTTAGGTAAAGTTGGCATCAAAACTATTATGGTATCATCTTCTAACTTGCATTTCTTTACCTTGGTTGAAGATTATAATACTATGTTTAATTTGAGTTGATTATTATCGCTCTTGATATGGTTTTATCAGATGATTTTTCATTTTTGATTTCTCGGTCTCTTTGGAGACTTATGTGGCTTGTAATGGGCCTAAGTAACCTTGCGGTTCTAAATCGTAGGCTCATTGTGGTCTTTCGGCTTTCAACCAATAGGAAGTGTTGGATATCATGTTTTCATATTTATTATTTTTGTGATCTCTTAAAATTCGTTTTGGTATCACTTGATTTCATTTAAAATGAATTTCAAACTATCTAACAAAGATGCATTTTGAAAATGATACTTGAATCACCCTTTGCTATTTAGTAAGTTAGCTTGCTAGTTGGTATATGATTTCATTATGATACTAATGAAGCCTACTTGCAAGTTAAGAAAGTGGTAAAATTTGGAAGGCTAAAGGAAAATGGAAAGAAAGTAGAAATTTTAAAATTTCTCAAGAAATGAGGTATGGGTTTCATTTTGGTAAATTCTTTCATCACACCTCTATTTTCTTGATAAAATGATTTCTCTATGCTCATGAATGATTTTGCATGATAATTGATTGAAATCTCATGAATAGATAAAATTTTGATACTTAGGTAATTTCGTGTCATCTGGATTGAATGAAATATGCTCTAGGTAGAAATCCATCTTAGAGACTTCATTTTAGGTTGAAACATGATAAATATGTTTGAGTTCACTCATGCTTTGCTTCCATGAGATTAAAATTGAAAAATCATGAGATAATGGATAAATGAATAACAAGTTCACTTTATGAGACCTAAAGTTGAGTAGAGTTGACCTAAGTCAATAAATTGACTTAGAAACTTTATTTTATGTCCAAACTTCACCAACATGTTTAGATTTACTCATGTTAGGTGTCCATATGCTTAAATTTAAAAAACTATGAGTAAAAGTTAAAATTTGATTCTTAGCAATTTCATGTTATCATGCTTATTTTTTAATGAAATCATGCTAAGGTAAAATTTTGACCAAATGATACTATTTTCATTTCAAACTTGATAAACATGTTTTAAATGATTATATCTTGATATCTAGAAAGTTTGAATAAAAATTGAAAACTTTTAAAAATTCCAGTTATTTATAAAAATGCCACTAGAACTCAATGAATTTTAGAAAACTAGATAACGAGATATTTTTTAGGAATTTTTGGAAGCCTTTAGCCTACCCATTCTTGATCCGGAAGGTTAGAAAATTTTTGTTTTCTGAAAATTTGTACTAGACCCAAAAAACTAGATTTTGATTCTTAAGGATTTTGATTTTTTACATATTCTTATTGAATCCAAATGAGGGGTAATCCTTATATAACATTTATGTTTTAAATTTATTAACTGTTATATAAGTAGACTTAGTGAAGACGAAACCAGAAAATGAACAAACAAAGCCAAACCAAACTGCCCAGTCCAGGTTCGGTCGACCGAATGGTGTTAAAAACCGGCAGTAGCCATTTCGATCGACTGGTCGGTCGACTGAAGATGGTGAAAAAATGGCAGAGGCCAAAAACTAGCAGTAGGTGCTTCGGTCAATCGGATTGCGGATGAAAAGATCACGACTCTAGCGGTCGACCCTCCGGTCGACCAAACAGAGCGATTAAAAAATAGATTGCCAGCGGTCGCTGGGCGGTCGATCGATCGGTCGACCGACAATCGATCGGCAAGTGACCGAACGGCGAAAACGGCTAGTTTTCCTCTCGTTGAGCTGTCGTTCTGTTAAGGGGTTATAAATACTGCTCTCCATCCTTCATTAACCGGTCTTAACAACTAATCCAAGCTTCCAAAGAGCCATTCTTGATCATTCTTAAAGTATTTCATTGAGTCATCCTTTCAAGAACCCTAGTTTTGATCTCCACGCCTTGATTTAGCCTTCAAGCTTCACCAATTCATCATCTCAAGGAATCAAGAGGACTAGTGAGTTTCTTTTGGAGATAAGTACCTATTATTTGATTTATTGCTCCAATTGTTATTGTATTTTGTTATTTATTTCATTGTAATTGAACTTGTGTAAACCTAGGTTGCTAGGTTTGATTGAGTTGGTGGTTGCCTTGGTGTTAAAGCTTAAATCCACCGGTGTAAACGTAATTTGCTAGGATTAGTTATTGTTGTCCTTAGGATTGAGGTGGGAGAGTGCTCTCGGTAGGAAAGCGGAGACTTTCGGGTGTGGAAGTGCCTTCGGTGTGAGAGAGGAGACTCTCCAGTGAAAACGTCCTCGTTGTAAAGGAAACAAGATAATCTAGTAAAGCTTGTTCGGAAATCCTTAACGAGGTGCTTAGGTAGTGGAATAGGCATTGGGGCCGAACCACTATAAATCATTGTGTTTGCCTTGATTTATTAGTTGTATTAATTGCTTTATTATTTATCGCTTTCGTATTTAATCATTAAATCGTAAATTGCCTAAGTGATCTAAGAAAATGATTAAAATCGGATTTAGGCAAAAAGATTAGTAAACACACTATTCACCCCTCCCCCCCTTCTAGTGTAGCCATTTCATCCAACAGAGCAAAGATTGGCGATAGAGGAGCAGAGACGGACGAATGACAAGTTGAGACAGATGATGCAGAATATGTAGGCCCCGCTCACTCAGATTGCATCTCACTCAAGCATTCATATACCGATGATGTCCTAGTCGTCGTCCTCCTCGACCCAGTCGATGCTCGCAACCCAGTCGTTGTTGCCTCCACCATAGCCGTGAGATTTTGATTTATTGTATTTTGATTATATTTTGATACTTGTTAGCCTCCGTTTAAGGCTTAGATACTTGATAGATATTTATATACTTTACATTCAATATTTTGATACTTGTTTGCCTCCATTTGAGGCTTATAGTTATATCTATACTTTTAGTTTTGATATTTGATACTTGTTTGCCTCCATTTGAGGCTTAGATTGATGATATTTAAGTAAAATTAACTTGTTTGGTTGGTTGTAAATTAATGTGTGTGAAGTTTTGTGGTTGTAAATTATGGTTGTAAATAGATTGTATTGTATAAATATTGTTGTTTACAGGAATTTCCAAAATTTTAATTTTTTTTTCAGTTACAAGATATAACTTCAGCCACGGCTTACCCACGGCTGACCATCACTAGGCCGTGGCTAAAAGCGTATCGTAAATGGCTATTGGCCTAGGCAACACCAAATATCATGGTTGCTAATAATATCACTGACGGCTCACAATCGCGACTGATAATTTAATTTCAATGACAGCTGCCCCCGCTGTCACTGATGTGTTTAAATTAGCGACAGCGTGCACGGCTGGGCGCTATCGCTGATGATTACTTGGAATGACCGACCGCGATCATCACAAAAATATTTGAGACGCACACAAAAGCGACGACATTTTGCCACGGCTCGCGTCGTCCTGATAGTCTTCACCGACGGTTCAGCAATGGTACGAGCCGTCAGTGCCAGTGACTATTCTAATAGTGCGTGGACGAGAACCACTTGTTTTTTACCTACTGACGTGGACGAGAACCACTTGCTTTTTACCTACTGATGTGGACGGGAACCACTTGTTTTTTACCCGCTGATGTGGACAGGGACCAGAGGTGCCGATTTTATTTTTTTAATATAATTTGATATGCTGACTATGCTGTTGATCCACATCAGCAACACCACGTCAGTGTGTAAACAATGAAACTAACATTTGATTAATTCACAGCGGGATATTGTTGAAATGAAATCAAGCTTGGAGTATATTATTGATACAAATAAAAACTTGGAATATAATTGGGAAAAGGCCCAAAGTTTAGGATATATAGTGTATTGTTTCTAGGGATGGCAATACTACCCATTTAGGCGGGTACCCGCGGCTATTTACCCGTTTATAACGGGTATGAGGGGTAGTTTGCTGCCCGCGGGGATTACACGATAATTTTTCTTACCCGTTTATTATATGGGGCGGGTACGGGTATTATAGTACTTGTACCCGCGGGTATCCGTTACCCGCAAGAATTAGTAAATTACAATATTACCCTCGGTACATATATTAAAAAAAACTCTAACCTAATTCAATACTCATATAGTTTATATTTTGAAACCTTGTGATGATGTTGTTATCAAAATGAAGTTGTTATCAAAATAGTTGAAGAGTTGAAGTGTTATTAAAATATTATAATTTATATTTTTTAAAGAGTCATGGGTACCCACCAATACCTGTGAGTATCCATCCCCCACGGGTAATTAAATAGGTACCCATTTTTAATATCCGCAGGGAATAAATGGGTAGCGAGTAGGCAACCACCCCCCTACCCGCCCCGTTGACATCCCTAATTGTTTCAATGATGAAAATTCAAATATATCAAAACGAATCAAAGACATCTATATAAATATCGATCGATTATTAAGATCATTGTCACTCAATCCTTTGTTTGTCATGATTTATAACCACAAAGTTTTTAAACCCATTATAGGTCACCAACACTTTTAAAGAGATCAAAATTCATCTTTTTTTAAAAAAAAATAATAAGTAACAAATGAACTTAGTTTAGAAAAATGTTTGTACGTTTTAATCATCTAAATAATTAAAGGTAGGGTAGAATATTTTATATGAATCTAAGGTACTACATATATTAAATAAAAGTTTTATAATATGAAAAGGTAAAAATATGGATCATTTGAAAAAAATGATTCTTATTTGATGAAAACTGAAAACAGAGAGAACTGGTCATTTGGATTAAAGATTTGAAGGAGAATGGAGGGAAAAGGGATGAGAAAAGCTACCTAATTATATCCTCCTTGCAATAGTCTTTTAATCTAGAGAGGGATTCTTCTTCCTTTTTCCTGAATGCTTTCCCATCCTTTGAAGAATTAGCAAGTAAAAGAGATTGTAAATATTAAATATATACTATTCTAAAAATAAAATGAGGAATATAATGTAAATCATTTCCTTACTCATGTTATCCAAATAAGGCTTTATCTGCCCCTCTCTCCTTCCTCCCTCTCCATCTCTCACTAAAATACTTCCAAAGTAAGCCCTTAGTTAACTAAATAGCTCCTAAAGTTATCAATAATGATCATGAGGAATAAATATACAGTTATGCTTAGCCAATTGTAATATCAGTGCAATAACCCCAAACACCATATGCTGTTTCCACAGCTTTAAAAAAGCAGCCTGCAATCATGACGATGCCTGCAAAATCTTGAAGTGGAGAAAAATACTAACGGATGCATGTTTTGATGATGGACCACATTTTTGTATGTCTTCATGTCTTGAATAATGTATAGCACGTACAGTGGGAATATATATTCCGCAGAAAACAAGCCATTGAACTTCTAAATGTACTTAAAGAATTAATATATATATAATAATCATGCCCAAGAGACAAGCTTTTGATTCATTCCTTGAATGGGCTGTTAATTTAATCCAAGTTTATCAGTATGCCCGAATCCTGCTGATTTTAATTATTGGCTTCAATGATGCTAAGTAGCATGCTTAGCCCTTGCTTTAAAATAAATATAAATGTAGCCAAACAATGTCACATCACATTACTTGCTCTACCTTGTCCAAATAACAAAAGGAAGGGCAGAGCACAGGAGCAATGGTCCCTCCCCCTTATACTTTGTCTGATGATTACTATATTGGCTCTGATCTCATAAGCCTTAGTTAACTTGATACCATGTCACCATAGCTTTAATTTTTTACTCATAAGCCTTGTGAGAAAGGAGATTGATTTCTATTTAGTTTCTACTTTGTGGGCCAATTTGGAACAGTGACTGAGGCCAGATTGTGCAGAAGGTTTCTGGATGGCTGTAGCTATATAGCAGACAACAGAACTTGTGAAATTTACTGCAATCTTAGCCTCTTCCATAAAATACTGGATTCTTCTTACTATAAAATGATATTTAGCAGAGTATTCACAATTATTGGCTTGCTATCATATAAAAATCTTCTTCAGACTACATTTATTCCTTAACTCAAGAACAAGATATGTGAAGAAGATATATGGAGGTACTAGTTCAGAGTGAGAATTGTCTGCAACCCACCTCATTCCACATAAATTCTATACTGATTAATTTCAACTTGAATCCCACTATTGAGCACTAACAGAGGCTACAATACAATCAATACCAAGAAGAAAACTAAAGATGCAAGCCAACCCCCACCCCTTCACAACCATGCAGTAAATAAATTATTACATTACACTCTTCAGTTTACAGCTACATGAGAAGAGAGTTTTTATGTATTGCAACACAGCAGAGAGAGAGAGAGAGAGAGAGAGAGAGAGAGAGAGAGAGAATCTTAGTTAATTAGACTCTGAGCAAGTAGACACTGAGCTCGGTGCCGCCATTGCCGTCAGGGTTCATCATGTAGAAGGCCTCCGAGTCCTTGGACCCGACCACCCTCTCAAAACTCGCTCTAAGGTACATGACATCCTTGTCCGTGCTGCCGCCGTCGGCGCCTTCCCCGGGTATCACCCCCGCCCCCATCGACACCGGCTCCATCGCCCTCAGCACCTTCCAATCCGCTGGCCCGCACTCGCGCTTCACCGCGTAGCCGCACTTCTTGCCGTTGATGTACGCCCGCCAGAGCGGCTCCTCCACCAGCCTAGCCGCCGCGGCTGCCTGTGCAGCCATCCCTCCCCTGCCACCGCCGGACTTGCGCTCGCACTCGAGGGCGATTCTGACGAGCCCAGAGGCCATCTCCTTCACGAGAGCGCTCGTGGGCGTGGCCAGCTCGACGAGCACCACCGGGCAGGACTTTCCGTCCGCCTGGAAGGCGAGGTGGACGTGGCCACGCCGGAGGCCGTAGAGAGTACCCGTGACACGGGCGCCGAGGCCAGCTGGTCGGTGGCGGCGGCTGGATGCAGCGGCCGCTAAAGCCGACCGTATCCGCGAAACTGCGGTCTCTGCGGCCGAAGAAGTTCTCTTCTTGGGGGCTGCGGCGGGCGTCTCTTCCTGGTAGGGGAAGGAAGAGGCGGCAGAGAAGGAGAGAGCAGCTTTCTCTTCGTACTGGTCATCATCCCATTCCTTCCTCTGCGGTGTGGCCGCTGCAGCTGCTTCCTTTGGAGACTTCTTTATCCTCCACTGGAAGTGTCTTCTGGAGGAGGAAGAGAAGAAGGAATCACGGGAAGCGGTTCTTCCCATGGTGATGGTCCTCATCAAGGACTCAGTGAGTAAGAGTGAGGAGTCTGAAATGATACTATGATGAGCTTAACTAGGAAGGGAAGAGAGAGGAACAGAAAAGAGAGAAGGGCAGGCAGCGGCGGGGTCCCTGATTGCTTTGTCTCGTCTCCTTCTCTCTCTCTCTCTATCTTTTCTCGTTGGGATTGGGGTGGTGGGCTCATTTATGTCCATGTCCATGTCCATGGATTGCTGATAGCAGCGATCGCATCATTATGTCATGCGGAGGCGAATGCATGCCGTCCTCCGAGGCTGGGGATCGTCACCAGGATTCTGACAAAAGTAAGGCTGGTGATCTGCCCCCACCTAACTGCAAGTGAGGAATAGATATCAGCAGCGTGGAAAGGGGCTGCCATTGGCCCGCAGGTTTAGCAATCTCCTGTAGATTTAGAGCGAGACTTGGTCGTCTTTCCCTCAATTCCCAGCCTTGTCAGCCTCAGACCAACCCATCTGCGCGCCTGCCCTCGGCATGCATATTCATGTCAACATCCAAGCAAATTTGGCTCATCTGTTGGGTTACTGTCGAGCATAATACTCGTGGACCCGTCCATATATAATGACATCCAGATCTGGATGAGTTCTATCTAATTTTACAGATTACGTTCGAGGGAGATGTAATGTTAATTACTGCTACTCCGCCATTAGTACAAACACAAAGGTCCCGTGGTCGGCATCATGCAGCAAACATGCATTGAATGTTTCGAAATGGACTTGATGTGATCCCCAGGGTTGAAAAGACGGAGAGCTTCTTGAGGTCGAGGACAGGTGGTTTAATTCGTTGTACTATTTGGAACTCACTGAATTCATTGCATGCATGTGTTTATTAATATTGGGTAAGAAGAGGGGATTGAGATCCATCTGAGCTTGAATTATGATATAGAATACGATGCATTCCTTCTTTATGTTAGTCTGCCGAAGAAGATGTGCATGAGAATCTAACACTAGCTAGGCAAAAAGAATACTATGTATGCACAGAGACAAAGTTCATATGCAATGAATGTAATATTAAGATGGTGTTTGGTGTATTATTTTTTAGATTATTAAATAATTTAAATTACTTTTCAGATAGATTGTCACTAAAAAGATTATCGATAATGTAAAATATAGTATTTGATATGCACAAGTAATGTTATGATAAAATTACTAGATTCACATAGACATGTTTGGTAAAACAAATACATTAATGAGATATACTTTTCGAAAATACTTTTTTCACAAATATATTATAATATTATAATTAATCATATTATATAATATATTATATATATAATATATTATATATATAATATAATATATATAATATATATAATATATATAATATATATAATATAATATTATAGTATAATATTATTATATTATTATTATTATATAATATTATATTATTATATTATTATATTATATTATATTATATTATATTATATATATAATATATTATATAATATTATTAATTATTATATTATATAATATTATATAATATTATATATATAATATAATATAATATTGTAATATTATATTATAATATTATTATAATATTATGTAATGGGAGAAATCGTGGGAGGAGCAAAGAACTTGTAAAAAAGCTAGAGTTTAAGGAGGATAATTTTATCCTAAAAATTAATTCAAGATTATCACTTCAGAGATAATCCACATAAACATCTCTCCATTAAGCAATCTGAATTATTATTTTGATGACAATCTAGATAATCAAGGTAATCCACGTTATCTGCACAAGTGAGACATCAAATAAGATAATGTGTAAGATCTACATAATTTAAAAATAAAATTATCGACAATCTGGATGAATTGTCTGCTAAAAGAAATTAATATGAACATGCGCCCACCCACATTATAAATTACAACAATGTAATGAATGTAATCCTGAAAAGTGAAAACCTTGGTGGGTCGGAGACAGATCATGCCCATTCATATGCCACTACGTACATCACATCACATCACATCATCGATCAAATTGACCTCTGATCAACTTTTTTATTATTATTATTATTTATTATTATTATTTTTAACCTCTGATCAACTTCATCGTAAATAAGAATCTAATTTGAAAAACCTCCGAATGACTACCGCAATAATGCCCATAATTGCTGCTATAATTCATCGTCACTGAGACAAATGCATTAATTGGTAGCCAAAACTTGTATTCGGAAAGATGCTAATAGTCCCTCAATTTGATCACATTTTAATTTATATTTAATTAACCCGGAGAAGTGAATTAGTACTAGACAACAGCTCAGCAACATACGGTCATGCTGATTCTGACGTGAACATGATAAGATTTCTATCAATTTTATAGACTTTGAAAAATATTTAAACTTGGTTGATATATTCATCCAACCTTATTTAATCAACACCATCTCTCAAATTTTCTGCGTGAGACTAAATTAAAATATTATAATCTCCCTTCTTATTTATCAAAATTAAATTCAACTCAAGTCTAAAGTATAATCTAAAATCATATTTAAGTCAAATGCATATAAGACCTAGTCTAATACTAGTTCCATGCCACCCGATTACGTAGTTCATTCTCATTTAAGCTCTCCCATTATGCCTAGGACTAAATTTTATTTTGATACCAATTGTACGTTATGACTCGCTCGATGGGGTAATTGATCTATATATCAACTTAATAGATCCAAACTACTATGTACTCTAATTAAAATGCTTAAAGTAAAATTAGTTTTGATCGCCTATCTTATATCATCATCAATACCCAACTTGAATGGATGTATAGTACAAAACCACACAAACACCTCAGGCAAATAACATGTAATGCCTAGCCTAATAATGGTTCTGTCATCAACTTGAAAAACCTTCACTCATATAAGCTACATCACCAAGTCAAGGACCAAATTTATGCTTTACACCACGCATCAACTTAAATATATCTTAACCACTAGCTCAATGTTAATTTTCTCCGCTTGAGTCTTGATATATGCTACAGTCTTGATATTAGCCATCAACATAGCATAGAATCATACATAACTTAATTAACACGTGAGACTTAGTCCAGTAGCTAGCACTTCCTCCCTAATTCAAATCGTCTTTTCTACGTAGACTCTATCACCAAGTTGAGGATTATAGTGTTAGAGATTGACTCAAATTAGGTCCGAATCGAATTCAACGAGTCCGATCGAATCAAAATCAGAGTTGATTTGATCAAAATATGCTTGAACCGATTTGCTAATTTGATTTTATAATCATGGGTCATGGAGCCCAGCCCACCATCTTCTCAAGATACTCATGGCAATATTGCAGCAGCACACGTAAAAGTTTTCAAATTGATGATAACTTCAGAAGCTTTCAAATTGATGATGGAAAAATTAAATATTATTTTTGACTAGTCAAAGGGAGAAAAAGATGGATGCATCACGTGAAGCCACCAAGCCTATTGCAAATTTCTTGGTCAAAAATTAAATCACATGCGTACAAATAAAGCAGATGGCTTCAGATTCGGTTCCACCCTATTTTTCCTCTCTAGACCGATTCATCTCGGCCTCTTGAATATAAATTCAGGCAGGTTCCTTGAGGCAAAGATTATCCAACACTAAGAGAAAATCCAACATGTGAGAGTTTCAGAGATCCAAAAAATTAAGAGTGCCGCTACGATCCTTTTTCCAATGAGTGCCGCTTCTCAATTTTCGACATACAATAGCAGGAGTTCAGTTTCAAGGCAGATCTTGCAGAGACAGTGCCTCTACTTCGTATAACGATATCAGGTTTAATTTATTTAAGATAGTTTTTTGTATTCTAAAGGGGATTTAGATTATTGTTGCTCTTATTGTAAGTTCTTTTCTGGAATTAATAAAGCAGACTCTTTTTCTCCTCGTGGACGTTGGATCGGCACCCCGCCGAGTTCGAACCACATTAACCTCATTGTGTCTTTTATTTTTCCGCATTATTATTATCAGATTTGGTTTTTCGTTTCTCTCGCCGGATTCGAATTTTATAGATCCTGCAAGAAATTATTCCAAATTTCCTAACATATAGTTCTACTCTAACATCAATCTGTATAATCAATCTATAATCAATCTCACTAAATAATTGGTACGTCAACGTTATAAGTCAAAGTCATTAACCTAATTAAAATATTTAAACTAAAGTTGACGGTATACATCCATCAAGTCTTATTAATCAAAATATTTTTTTATGTGGAATCATATCGGATGTTACCAAGAGAGAATATATACAAGTAGATTATAGTTTCAACTAATTAATTAGCAACTAGTTAATTTTCTGTGTTTTGATTGCGATAGAAATTGACAATGAACAAAAAAAAAAAGAAAAGAAGGAAAAGCAATATGAGTAAGCAATTAGCTGTAACTATCAGTTGCTCAAAGAAAGAAAAAGCGATATATACGACGAGTTGGCAACTTCGATTATTTGGCTGGCTGGAGGAATAGAATACAAGAGGAGTATTTGCATGTTGCAGTATACAAGCAAGATGGCTTCCAAAGTGAGCAGGTCAAAGCTCTCATGATTAGATGCTAGCACATGCTTGACATCTACTGCTGATTTAATTGTATCATATACATACTAAGGTCTCTTTCAAATATCTACTGCTTGCTGCTGCTTTTTGTTTTAATTAAATTTTTCAAGAATGTTATCATGCATGTTCGAGAAAGATATTTGTTCATTTATGCCACAAATTAAAATTCACAAGAATTGCCCACCAAATGCACCATCATATCTGCTGAGCATTGAGAACAATTAAGATTTATTTAACTTTTACATAAAAGTAAAAGTTTAATTATTAGGAAGTCGGATTTAGAGGTGTTGAGAGATTGAAGAAGCTGAGACACCAAAGCATCAGAACTGCAAGGCAAAGGAATTGAAGAAGATGAGTTTGTAATAAGTAGATTTACTTTAATGTCCTTTTCTTTAAAATTGTGTGTTGTAGTTTGTGAAGGTCATAGTCGTAATTTTTAGTTCTAAGAATAAATGATGGATAAGGGTTAGTGAATGCGGATCCATTTATTCTCGCTGTTACTCACTAAACCAGTTGTATATAAACTGCTGAAGTTGACTGAGTCAACTAACAATTCATTTTTTCCAATTTGAATACATTCTACCTCTTCATTTCTTTGTCGCGCTCTTGTTTTCTTCCACTGTTCATCTTCATCTCAGGTGACATTTTAACATGGTATCAGAGCAGATCTGTTGATCTCCAGCTGATCGTGACACAAAACTCTGAATCGGAGAGATCGATCAACCCAATGGCAAGGAATCGAAGATCGGCTCAAGCAAACATATCTATATTCGTAGTTGGGGAATCGCAGTTTCGACCAGAGAGTGGATCTGTCACTGGGGAAGAAAAAATGGAAGATGATCCTTATATCTTAGCTGGAAACGATACACCAGGTATGAATTTAGTCTCAGTTCAATTGATCGGACACGAGAACTATTTGACCTGGAAACAATCGATGATTATATCACTGTCAGCTAAGAATAAGATAGGGTTCATCGACAGAACCCTAATTTCATCGGATGAATCGATGCATAGATATAGACAGTGGAGACGTTGCAATGATATGGTTCGATCGTGGATATTGCAATCCATTGTACTGAATCTTTGTTCTAGCGTGATTTATGCTGAAACGGCCTAAAAAATGTGGCACGATTTGGAGGAGAGATTCGGCAGAGGAAACGAGCTGAGGATATTTGAGATAGAAATGAGAATATATAACACTAGGCAGGGAAACTTAACCATTTCAGCGTATTACACCAAATTGAAGGCATTATGGGATGAAATGGATGCCTTGTTGGTTAAGGGTCTCTCTTAAGTCTCGATCTTTATTTTGATGATAATAAATATGTATTTAATCCAAGTGTGAAGTTTTGAGTTCAGGTTGAGGTTGCGATTCGCATGCCAAATCCGTTCAATCAAGACGACAGAAAAGATCGTCGAAGAAACGGAAGAAAGGCTCGGGAATTAAGTCAAGTAGATTCAATATAATATGTCCTTAGGAGAGTTTATCCCAAGCCTAAAATGTAAGATTATCCAAGTTGAAACTTGGTAACCAAACCCTTAGAAATGACATGTAAAAATGTAAGGAACTAAACATCCTCAGCCTGGGTTCGGTCGACCGACGAGCCTTTAGAATGGCGCAGCAGCCTATTCGGTCGACCGACTGGTCGACCGAAGATCGCTAGAAATTGGCCGAAGTATTCGATCGACCAATCGGTCGACTGAAGGTTGGCGAAGGCAGATTTGCTGGGCTGCGTTGGTCGATCAACAGAGGCAAAAAAATGCCCGAAAGTAGCGGTCGACCGATCATGACTTAGCCTCAAAAGTGCGACTCGCTGCAGCCATTCGGTCGACCCGTCGGTCGACCGGCCTCTCTTAGCTGTGAGCGGTAGCACTGGCGGTCGGTCCGTCGGTCGATCGGCCTTACGACCGAACGACTGCAACAGTCGATTTTTCACCCATTGAACGACCATTCAGCTGAGGGGTTATAAATACCCCTCACCAAACTTCATTAGACACTTTTTGCAAATTTAATTGAGCATTCAAAGTGAGTCTTAAAGCCTTCATACGAGCTACATCTGCGCGCCTCTCTGCTCCTAGTCTCAACTTCTTTCAGGCGCTGCTTCTCTTTCTGCTTCAACCTTACTGCATCCATTGAGTCATCTTTCAGTTGCAAGTTGAAGACGAGAAGGCGGTGCAAAGAAGCTTGGTTCAATCTTTCTTTCTCTAGCTCTTTCCTTGTATTTGATTTTTGTTGTATCTTGTTTTCAAGTTGATAACTTGCTAGGTATGCTAG
Source organism: Canna indica (assembly GCA_034359265.1). NCBI lineage: Eukaryota > Viridiplantae > Streptophyta > Magnoliopsida > Zingiberales > Cannaceae > Canna > Canna indica. The sequence goes on from CP136891.1 coordinate 39,633,717, forward strand.
GAAACACTTAGGGTCATCTTTGTAGAAGTGTGTTTTGCCTAGGTGAATAGGATTGAGGTGTTCTCCAAGTGAGGAAGAAGGGTGTTCTCAAGTGTATTCAAAGGGAAACATACATTCTATAAAGTAGTGTTAGAAGTCCTTGGTAAGGAACCAAGGCAGTGGAGTAGGCGGTTGGCCGAACCACTATAAATTGCTTTGTTTGCATTGCTCTTTACTTGCTTTCATTATTGTGATCATATCATTCATTAAAGAACAATTCCATTAAGCTAAGACAAAATTAAGTTAAAAGATATTGAAAAAGGGGATTGACACTATTCAACCCCCCTTCTAGTGTCAAGGTTCATCCAACAATTGGTATCAGAGCAAGGTAGTAGGCTAAGATTTAACCATCTTCCCTACAATCAATTATGTTTAGTGAAATTCAACTAGCTCAAGGGTCCTCTACCCATACTCCACCATTATTTGATGGAAGAAACTATGCATATTGGAAGATCCGCATGAATGGATTCCTTCAATCATTAGACATGGGTGTATGGAGAATGATCTTAGTAGAGTATAAGCAACCCACTAAGGATATGGACCAATGGGACCAAGAGGAAATTAAGTTTTTTAATGCTAATGCCAAGGCCGTCAATGCTCTATATTGCGGTCTATCAATTAATGAGTTTAATAGGATCTCCACATGCAAGTCAGCATATGAAATATGGAAGGTCCTAAAGACCACCAATGAAGGGACTTCTCAAGTAAAAGAATCAAAAATCAATTTACTCATGCATGATTATGAGATGTTTAAAATGCTTTCACATGAGTCTATTGATGCCATGCATGCTAGGTTCCAAAATATTACAAATAATTTAGCTAACCTTGGTAGGGAAATAAAGAAAGAGGAGAAGGTAAGGAAAGCTCCTCCACTTCCTTCCAAAATCTTGGGAGGTAACCGCCATCATGGAAGCCAAGGACTTGAGCCAATTGAAGATCACCGAGCTCATTGAGTCTCTCATGACACATGAGACCCACATGAAGCAGTATCAATAAGAAGAGGCTCCAAAGGGCAAAGCCATTGCCTTAAAAGCATCCCATCGAACCGAAGAGACATCATCATCCGAGGAAGAGACGGATGACCTTGAAGAAATGGTGATGCTTACAAAAAGGTTCATGAGCTTCATGAAGGGAGGCATGAGAAAAGGAAGAAGTGGCTACACGTGCTACAATTGCAACAAGACGGGGCACCTAAGAAAAGATTGCCCGCTTCTAAAGATGGACACTACCTCCAACCCTCACAAGAAAGAAAAGTACAAAAGGAAGAAGAAGGCAATGATGGCCACATGGGACGAAAGCGAGGCCTCATCAATTGAAGAGGAGGCAAGGAGTGAAAAAGCAAACCTTTGCTTGATGGCAAAGGAAGATGAGGTAAGATTTAGTTTTGGTGAAATTTTATTTACCCAAGAAGAATTACAAATTGAATTTGAGTAAATGCATGATGAGTTTATTGCAATTAGAAGAAAATTTAAGGACCTCAAAAAGGACAATAGGTCCTTAGAAATTAAAAATGATAGATTATTACTCTCTTGCAATGACCTTAGGAAAGAGGTAGACAATCTTAAGGTAGAAAAGTGCACCCTAGAAAAGGATAAGAAGGACCTAGAAATAGATAATGATAAATTAGAAAAAGAAAATAAGTATCTATGTGATACAGTAGAGCATTTAAATGATAGCATGCTAACATTGAAGAAAGAACTTTGCATGCTCAATGAAAAAATGACAACTATTCAAAATGTCATGCCAAAAGTTGTCAATAAAAAGAAATCATCACACTCCCATGCTCACACACACACACAAAGAAAATTTCATGGTAATTGTTTTTCGTGTGGTATTTTTGGCTATATGGCCAAAGATTGTGCATTAAGGAGAAACCCACATGCAAGATTCACACGGGTTTCAAAAGTGACTAACACCCAAGGACCCAAGAAAATTTGGGTATCTAAGAAAGTGTCTTCTCCTTTTGTAGGTGGAGAAGCATCCTCAACCAAGTAGGAGTACTTGGATCTTGGATGGCGGTTGCTCGAAGCACATAACGGGAGATATCAACTTGTTCGCAACCCTATCAAGTAAAGATGGTGGACATGTCACATTTGAAGACAATGCCAAAGGTAAGATTGTTGGCATTGGTGATATAGGTATACTCCCTTACCCATGTATCAAAAATGTTTTACTAGTTGATGGTTTAAAGCATAACTTGATTAGCATATCTCAACTATGTGATAATGGGTACATAATTATCTTTGAAGCATCTAAATGCATTATTAGAAGTACACCTTCAAATGATATCATGTTCATAGGAAATAGGCAAGAAAATGTATACACCCTAGAATTAAATGTCTTGCCCAATTCTCATGTTAGATGCTTAGTTGTCATGGAAAATGACTCTTGGTTGTAGCATAGAAGGCTAGGACATGCTAGCATGAGCCTCATCCAAGAGATATCTAGGAAGGACTTAGTAAAAGGCTTACCTAAGATAAAGTTTGAAAAAAATAAACTTTGTGATGCATGCATGTCAACTAGGTAAGCAAGTGAAATCTTCATTTCATATTATTAATCAAGTTAGTACATCTAGAATTCTTGAGCTTATACACATGGATCTCTTTGGTCCATGTGATGTAGCTAGTCTAGGTGGAAAGCTTTATTGCTATGTTTTGGTTGATGATTTTTCTAGATTTACATGAGTTTTCTTTTTGGCAAAGAAAAATGAAACATTTGAGTTTTTCAAAAAATTTGCAAAAAAGGTTTCAAATAAAAAAGGAGCTTCTATTTTGAACATTAGGAGTGATAATGGAGGGGAGTTAAAAAATAAATTTTTTTCGAGTTTTGTAATGATTTAGGTATTCAACATACCTTTTCTTCCCCTAGGATCCCTCAACAAAATGGGGTGGTTGAGAGGAAGAATAGAACCCTACAAGAAATGGCTAGGATCATGTTGTGCGAAAATAATTTGCCTAAATATTTTTGGGCCGAAGCCATAAATACTTCCTATTATGTTCTTAATCGTGTTTTATTAAGACCAAAAATCAAGAAAACTCCTTTTGAGCTTTGGAATGCTAAAATCCCAAATGTGAGATATTTTCATATTTTTGGATGTAAATGCTTTATTTTAAATACTAAGAAAAATTTAGGAAAATTTGATTCTAAATCCGATGAAAGAATTTTCCTAGGTTACTCCACTAGTTTTAAGGCTTATAGAGTTTATAACCGTAGAACTATGATAGTTGAAGAATCAATGCATGTGACTTTTAATGAAACTAATGATTCTTAAAGAAATGTCAAGATTGTGAATGTAGGTGAGGAGCTTGAGGATCTCACACTTCATGATAAGGAAGTGGAGGATGAAGATAATGAGGAGACTCAACATGAAGAACCTCCATCCTCAAGTCAATCTCAAGTTGAAGATGAAGAAGAAGAATAAGCTCTACCACCTCTTCCCAAGGAATATCGATTGGTAAGAGATCATCCAATGAACCAAGTCATTGGAGAGCCTTCAACGGGAGTGGTAACACGTTCTAAACTTAAAAATTTATGTCAATATGTAGCTTTTGTTTATCAAGTAGAGCCTAAAAATGTTAAGGAAGCTATAGAAGATGAGTTTTGGGTATTAGCCATGCAAGAAGAACTCAACCAATTTGATAGAAATAATGTATGAGACTCAGTGCCTAGACCTAGCGATCAAACCATAATTGAAACCAAGTGGGTATTTAGGAATAAGCTAGTTGAAGAAGGTCTAGTGATTAGAAACAAAGCTAGGCTAGTGGCACAAGGGTACAACCAACAAGAAGGAATAGACTATAATGAAACATATGCTCCCATAGCTAGACTTGAAGCAATTAGGATGCTTTTAGCATATGCTAGTTTTAAAGATTTCAAACTTTTTGAAATGGATGTGAAAAGTGCTTTCTTAAATGGTTTTATAAATGAAGACGTTTATGTTGAACAACCCCCTGGTTTTAAAAGTTTTGAGTTTCCAAATTATGTTTTCAAACTTATAAAGGCTTTGTATGGTTTAAAACAAGCCCCTAGGGCTTGGTATGAAAGACTCTCTATCTTCTTAATTGAACAAGGTTTTGACATAGGAAAAGCGGATGTCTCACTTTTCATTAAGCACCATGAAAATGATATATTATTAGTTCAAATATATATAGATGATATAATTTTTGGTGCCACTAATGAAATGCTTTGTGAGTGGTTTGCTAAGTGTATGCATGATGAATTTGAGATGAGTAACATGGGAGAGATCTCCTTCATGCTTGGCCTCCAAATCAAGCAAACCACCAAAGGGATATTCATCAATCAAGCTAAGTATACAAAGGAGCTCATCAAAAGATTTGGAATGAATGAAGCCAAGATAGCTTCTACACCTATGAGCGCATCCATGAAGCTTGGCAAAGATGAAGAAGGCATTGGTTTGAGCGCATCCATTATTTAACCGCAAGTTAGCTTCTACACCTATGAGCGCATCCATTAAAGTGGACGAAAAACGATAAGGAGGTATGATCGGTTGTCTCCTTTATTTAACCGCAAGTATACCCGATATCATGTTTAGCGTATGTTTATGTGGTAGGTTTCAATCGTGTCCTAAGATATCTCATTTAAGTGCGGTAAAACGTATATTGAGATATCTAAAGGGTACGGTTGACTTAGAATTATGGTATCCATGTCATGTATCATTTGATTTAATCAGTTTTTCGAACGTTGATTTTGCCGAATGTAAGGTAGATAAGAAAAGCACTAGTGGGTGTTGTCAATTCTTAGGAGCGAGTCTTGTTTCTTGGTTCTCAAAGAAACAAAATTCGGTTGCGCTTTCAACTATCGAAGCGGAATACATCGCCACGGCTAGTTGTTGTGCGCAAGTCCTTTGGATGAAACAAACCCTTTTAGACTATGGACTTAGGTATTCTTGCATATCTATATATTGTGATAATACGTGCAATTAATTTAACCAAAAATCCTATCTTACACTCTAGAACTAAGCATATTGATTTGAGACATTGTTTTCTTAGGGATAATGTAGCTAAGGGAAATATATCGGTAGAATTTATATCCACCGATAAACAACTTGCCGATATATTTACAAAATCCTTAGTTGAAGGAAGTTTCACAACCTTAAGGATGCAACTAGGAATTTGTGCTTTACCTTGTGATTAAAGAAAATTCTCTTCAAAATTTACATGATTTCAAAATTTGCATTCTATAAAAGTGTCATCACACTTATGTATTGCTCTGTAGTGGGGCTTTGCGACCTATTGATGTTTGCCTTCTATAGGCTTACATTGATGGGAAGGACTATAGTGGTAGATGATACTTGATTTTTGTGGCTTTCTCATTTTTTTTAGTTTTATGATGAAATCTCATGAATTGTACCTTGATTCTTACCCTTTTTGATTGATGTCAAAAGGGGGAGAAAAAGAAAGGTCACACTTGGTTTTCACGATACATATAGGTAGTGTGAGTTTTATAGTTAGGGGGAGTTAAGAAGAACATGCACAATGGTAGGGGGAGCATAAGTTAAGTTATAGAAAATTTAATATGCACATTGATAGGGGGAGCAAATATTGAGTTATAGGTAATTGAATGAATATGCTAAGTTAGAAAAGTTGAATGCATAGGCTAAAGTATTTATCTTGCATACCCTAACTCTTGAATGCCTTAACTCAAACTGATAAATGTTTATATTTTCTTAAATCTTAATGTTATGTTTGTCATCATCAAAAAGGGGGAGATTGTTGGCTTAAGGGTCTCTCTTAAGCCTCGATCTTTATTTTGATGATAAAAAATATGTATTTAATCCAAGTGTGAAGTTTTGAGTTCAGGTTGAGGTTGCGATTCACATGCCAAATTCGTTCAATCAAGACGACGAAAAAGATCGTCGAAGAAATGGAAGAAAGGCTCGGGGATTAAGTCAAGTAGATTCAATGTAATATGTCCTTAGGAGAGTTTATCCCAAGCCTAAAATGTAAGGTTATCCAAGTTGAAACTTGGTAACCAAGCCCTTAGAAATGGCATGTAAAAATGCAAGGAACTAAACATCCTCAGCCTGGGTTCGGTCGACCGATCGGTCGACCGAACGAGCCTTTAGAATGGCGCAGCAGCCTATTCGGTCGATCGACTGGTTGACCGAAGATCGCTAGAAATTGGCCGAAGCATTCGGTCGACCAATCGATCGAACGAAGTTGGTGAAGGCAGATTTGCTGGGTTGCGTCGGTCGACCAACAGAGGCAAAAAAATGCCCGAAAGTAGTGGTCGACCGATCATGACTTAGCCTCAAAAGTGCAACTCGCTACAGCCATTCGGTCGATCGATGGGTTGACTGAATGTCAGAATAATTGTTGGCGGTCGACCCGTCGGTCGATCGGCCTCTCTTAGCTGCGAGCGGTCGCACTAGTGGTCGATCTGTCAGTCGACCGAATGATCGATCGGCCTTGCGACCAAACGGCTGCAACGGTCGATTTTTCACCCGTTGAACGGTCGTTCAGCTGAGGGGTTATAAATACCCCTCACCAAACATCATTAGACACTTTTTGCAAACTTAATTGAGCATTCAAAGTAAGTCTAAAGCCTTCATACGAGCTACATCTGCGCACGCCTCTCTGCTCCTAGTCTCAACTTCTTTCAGGCGTTGCTTCTCTTTTTGCTTCAACCTTGTTGCATCCATTGAGTCATCTTTCGGTTGCAAGTTGAAGATGAGAAGGCGGTGGAAAGAAGCTTGGTTCAATCTTTCTTTCTCTAGCTCTTTCCTAGTATTTGATTTTTGTTGTATCTTGTTTTCAAGTTGATAGCTTGCTAGGTGTGCTAGGAAACACTTAGGGTCAACTTTGTAGAAGTGTATTTTACCTAGGTGAATAGGATTGAGGTGTTCTCTAAGTGAGGGAGAAGGGTGTCCTCAAGTGTATTCAAAAGGAAACATACATTCTATAAAGTAGTGTTAGAAATCCTTGGTAAGGAGCCAAGGTAGTGGAGTAGGCGGTTGGCCGAACCACTATAAATTGCTTTGTTTGCATTGCTCTTTACTTGCTTTCATTATTGTGATCATATCATTCATTAAAGAACAATTCCATTAAGCTAAGACAAAATTAAGTTAAAAGAAATTGAAAAAGTGGATTGACACTATTCAACCCCCCTTCTAGTGTCAAGGTCCATCCAACATGCCTTACATGCTGGTGCGAACAGCTACATTTGTCAACCTGGTAAAGACTGCAACAAGAGAAGAAGATTGCGTCAATTTCTAATGGGACTTAATGAAGTGTACATAGGGATCAGAGGGTAGATACTGATTATGAAGCCCTTGCCCGAAATTAATCAGGCTTATGCAATGTTAGAGCAAGAAGAATTGCAAAGAGCAGGAGGAGCAAATGTAACCCCATCCATGGAAAGTGTAGCCCTAAGTAGTGTGAACTATGGCAACACATGAGGGGGTTATAAAGGAAATAAGAACAAACCTTTGGGGCCAAACATCAAGCTATTTTGTGACTACTGTCAAAGAGCAGGTCACTCTAGAGAAAATTGTTATAGGTTGGTTGGTTACCCTCCTGGTCACAAATTCTTCAAAGGCAAACAAAGATATGCTGAACAAGACAACAAGCATGTGAATGCAGCAAACTCAGGAGATATTAGTGAAGAGAGTACCAAAAGGAACTCAAATGAAGAACCAAGCAGCAGTAGAAACACATGCATTTCTGAGGAGCAGTACAATAACCTTGTTAATACAATGATGAACCTGTTTGGTCAAAGGGGGCCTGGATATCATGCAATCAACATGGCAGGTATAAATTTCAATTCAAATGCATTTAGGTTACACAAACCTTGGATTCTTGACAGTGGTGCAACAGACCACACAACCAGTGACACTACAATCCTTGATAACCAGTGTAAGCCAAAACCTAATGAGAGAATTACATTGCCAAATGGGGAAGCTGTTCTTGTTAGTAACATAGGGACAGTGTACCTAAACAAGCATCTACAACTTACAAATGTGTTAGCTGTACCTACATTTCACTTCAACCTCATGTCCATCAGTAGGTTAACCAAAGAAATAAACTGCACTATTGAATTTAACCCTCATTCATTTGTCATCCAGGACCTAGTATCGAGGAGGGTTTTGGGGATTGGTAGAGAAGTGAATGGGCTATACATGATGGAAGGAGCTAGTATCCTAGCAGGCAATTCCAAAGTTTCACCTTCCAAAGTTTTATCTGCTTCTACTTTACTCAATAACCATGCCTTGTGGCACATTAGATTAGGACATATGTCATGTTCAAGAATGAAACTGATGTCAAGTAGAATACCTGAAATAAACCAGGCTTCTGAATTAGTTTGTAACATTTGTCCCATTGCAAAACAGTGTAAACTACCTTTTCATTCCAGCACAAATAAATCAAAATTTCCTTTTGACTTAATACACTGTGATGTTTGGGGTCCCCACAAAAATCCTACCTATGATGGTCATTCATACTTTCTCACTATTGTAGATGATTGCACTAGAAGTTGTTGGACTTACCTATTCACTTTTAAATCCCAAGTACCAAGCATTCTAATAGGATTCATTAGATTTGTGCAAACACAATTTTCAAAGACTGTCAAAACCATTAGGAGTGACAATGGAAGTGAGTTCTTCAACTCAACCATAAATGAGTATCTTTCCAAACATGGAATCCTCCATCAAAGTTCATGTGTAGAAACACCTCAGCAAAATATAATTGTAGAAAGAAAGCATAGGCATTTGCTTCAAGTGGCTAGGTGTCTTAAATTTCAGTCTAAACTTCCACCTAGATTTTGGGGTGATTGCCTATTGACAGCCACATACCTTATAAATAGGCTACCTAGTTCTATGTTAGATAACCAGAGTCCTTACAAGCTCTTGTATAATAGGGAACCTAATATAAACCACTTGAAGGTATTTGGATGCCTATGTTACACCAACACTCTTAGAAGGGGTAGAGACAAGCTAGATCCTAGGGTTGATGAGGGGGTATTCATTGGGTATCCTTATGGGAAAAAGGGATACAAGATATACAACCTCAAAACCAAGTCCATTGTTGTGTCTAGAGATGTCAAGTTCATAGAACACATCTTCCCCTTTGATGTCGAAACTATCCAACAAACCATGTTTCCTAAACACACCAGTAGTGAAATTGAACCTGAAAATTTACCTCCCATAAGCATTTCCTCTTCACATCAGGACAATGACACTCTAATGCAATCATCTACTGAAGTGCAAGAAGTAGACAAAGAACAAAATTCACTTCAATCCATTGTAGACCCTTGTGAGCAAATCTTCAATAACTCACATGAAACATACAATCAATTGTCAATCACCCATTCACCTCAACCAGTTGAACCACCAACCAGAAAAAGCAAAAGAATTGTGAAAAGACCTGCAAGGCTCCTTGACTATCATTATAGCCCATTAACATCTGCATCCTCACCCAATTCGAAAGAAAACCAATCTCAAAAAACAAGCCCATATCCTTTGGCAAAATTTTCTTGCTTGCAAAACATTCCCACTGAACACAAAGCCTTCCTTAGTGTCATTGACACCTATCAGAACCAACATCCTATGAAGTTGCCTGCAAGAATCCAAGTTGGGTAAAATCTATGCAACTTGAATTGGAAGCCCTAGAGGCTAACAATACCTGGAAGCTAATTGAACTACCACCAAGCAAAACAATGGTGGGATGTAAATGGGTGTTCAGAACTAAATTCAGGCCTGATGGGAGTATAGAAAAATATAAATCTAGATTGGTTGCAAAGGGTTTTACTCAAATAGAAGGAGTAGATTACCATGAGACCTTCGCACCAGTTTCTAAGATGGGAACAATTAGAACATTGTTAGCAGTAGCTGTACCAAAGAACTGGCCACTACACCAGTTAGATGTAAGCAATGCTTACTTGCATGGTGATCTTGATGAACAAGTGTACATGGCCAAACCCCTAGGTTATGGGAAAGAGGGAGACAACCGAGTATGTAAACTGCTCAAATCTCTCTATGGCCTTAAGCAGGCAGGGAGACGATGGTACTCTAAATTATCTTCTAACATCATAAAGCAAGGATATAAGCAGTGTATTTCTGATTCCTGTTTGTTTGCTAAGAAATCAAATGATAAAATTGCTGTTATATCAGTCTACGTGGATGATATAATAATGACAGGAAGTGATCATGAGGAAATTAGCACTACTAGAAAAATCGTCATCAGCAACGGCTAAGCCGTTGCAATAGCGCCGTGACAGAAAGTCGCGTTGCTGATGACTTAGCAACGGATCAGCAACGGCCGCTCGGGCCGTCGCTCAAAACATTATCAGCAACGGCCGCTGGGCCGTCGCTAAAAATATTATCTGCAACGGTTTTGCCACAGACCCGGAGCCGTTGCTGATAACATTAATAGCAACGGCCACGAGTCCGTAGCAATGCCGTTAGTAAAACCCCGTCGCTAAGCCGTTGCTGTAGGTCATCAGCAACGGCTTTCGATACACTTTTAGCAACGGCTTTCCCACGGACGCCCGTGGGAAAGCCGTTGCTGATGACCTATACCTGCAACCAGAAAATTTGAAAATTTCAAATTTCCATTGATACATTAATACATTTATCTGATACATAACTCACACACCCATACCCTCATACACACATTCATTCACACATCACAAACATCTCATACACATTCATTCACACATCACAAACAGACCAAGATATACATCAAAACAATTATATTTATATTCATAATTATCCACGATAGTATAAACACAATTCAAATGCAAAATTAAAGTATCAACATCTCAGTAACATAGTCAATATAAATTAAACAAGTTCAATATCTCAGTAACAAAGTCAATATAAACAAAATCTCACGATGACGATGGAGGATGGCCTGGATCATATGGTGGGGTCTGGAGTGCTTGAGTGTACACCGGCGTGGACTGACTCGAGGATGATGGATTAGATGATGCCGAAGAGATGCCTGCTTCAGGGTGACCCGACAAGTTGCGTAGCATAGCTTCTATATTTGCCATCGTCTGACTCTGGCGCTCCATCAACTCAGTCTGACGCGCGACCGTCTCCTCTAGTGTCCTTATCCTATTACTATGATCATAACTGGATCTGGAGGTGGACGGCCGCTCACCAGCGATCGGAGGGGTCGGTGCCCCAAGTGGCCCTAGTACGGTTCGCGCATGACCACTATCTGCGAAGCCATATACGCGGCCATGGTCCCATCCACCTGCGGCCTCGACCCACGATGCTGCGTCAAAGTCCTCGGGGGTACCCCCACGCTGCACCACCGTCTGGCTGTAGGTCTCCTACTCGAGTTTGATTTTTTGTTTAATATTTATCATAAAACTTAAATTATAAATATATAATGAATAATTTAAACAAATATATAATTACCATAATGTATGCAGCGCGGTTGTCGATGTACTCCACCGTCCCATGTGCTCGACGGCGAGTCCGCTCAAACACCGCCATCGGAGAGGGTCGCTGGACAGTCCCGTCATCCGACACCGTCGTCTACATTTACAAAACAAATACATTAATTAGTACACATAATAACAAATAAAATATATAATTAAAAGATATACTTACCATACGATTTGCGTGCACTGCAAATGCAACAGAGCCGCCGGTGTGACGCGCTGCTCCCCCCGACCTCTTGTAACTCCAACTCTGGTCTTTTACAAAGTATTTTCAGATCATGTCGGGCTTTGACATTATCTTTAGTTTTTCCAGAAATATCCATCACAGTGTTGAAAATATTATCAAACACATTTTTTTCAATGTGCATGACATCTAAATTATGTCGAATCAATAATGAACTCCAATAGGGCAATTCTCAAAAGATACTTTTTTTCACCCAGTTGTGTGTTTGGCCAAAACCTGACACTCTTTCATTGCGACCAAATACTATATCTGGAAGTGCTGAAACACGTGCTAACATTTGTTCACCAGACAACATTGGTGGTGGCCCATCTCTTTCGACTCTGCCCTTAGTAAATTTATTACGATTCCTTCGATACTGGTGATGAACCGGTAGGAATCGACGATGACAATCAAATAATGAGATTTTTCGTCCGTTCTGAAGACTGATTGATTTAGAGTGTTCCATACAATACGGGCAAGAGAGTCGGCCGTGAGTGCTCCAACCCGACAACATGTCGTACGCGGGGAAATCATTGATTGTCCACAAGACCGCGGCCTTTAAATTGAAGTTTTGCTTCCGATGACAATCATAAGTGACAGCTCCCTCAGTCCACAATGTTTTCAATTCATCTATCAAGGGTCTGAGAAATATGTCAATTTCTTTTCGCGGACCCTTAGGGCTCGGAATAATCATCGAAAGATAAATAAATTCATCTTTCATGCACATTGACGGTGGCAAATTATAAATTGTCAGCAGCATTGGCCAAACTGAATAAGGAGTTGCAGAATGTCCAAACGGATTAAAACCATCTGTGCACAATCCCAATCTGATATTTCTAGTATCCCTAGCAAATGAAGGATAACATGTATCCAAATGTTTCCATGCTTCACTGTCAGATGGATGAGTCATTACTGTATCATCACGACTTCTTGCATGCCAACTCATGTAGGGGGCTGTCTTTTCCGACATGAATAATCTTTGAAGCCTCGGTGTTAGTGGAAAATACCGAAGCACCTTAAACGGGATATTTTTTTGTCGGACCGATTTCTTCTCCTTGTAACGAGGGTGTTGACATACAGGGCATTTATCCAACTGCACATTTTCTTTATAATATAAAATGCAGTTATTTTGGCACGCGTGTATTTTTTCGTACCCAAGCCCCAATTTTCTCATTAGCTTTTTAGTCTTATAAAAAGTAGGCTCAAACTTGTTATCAGTAGGCAGCATTCCATTAATCAATCCAGCAATCCGATCATACGCAACTCCGCTGATATTACAATCGGCCTTGATGTTTAAGAGCTGTGTCATTGCTGAAAACCTAGTGTATTTAGAACAATTCTCATACAAAGGTTCATCGGCAGCTTTCAACATCTCGTAAAATTCTGCAGCTTCTTTATTCGGTAATTCAATCTCTACCGCAGCCCCTACTTCTGTGATATCAACCGTTGTAGTATCTGGTGGGACTGATGTCTGAAGAACTGGCCGATCAACATTATCATTCAGGTGGAATTGACCCCCAAGACTATCAAGTATCATAGTTCTATAGGGATTACATTGACTGGATGAAGAAGCACCAGCAGAGGAAGATTCACCATATGTCTGAAGGACAGGATTGCTCGACGTCCCGACTTCGCGTGACTCCCCGTGACAAGTCCATAGAAAATATCTTGGTGCAAATCCTTTGGTATATAGATGCAGAGTGACAGTCTCCCGATCCAAAAATCGTCCATTCGAACAAATGCGGCACGGACATCGGATTTGATCACCCATGCTAACGAAATTCCGATTCGAATAGGCGAAATTTAGGAAGTACGTTACGCCTAATCGAAACTCATTCGTTAAAGCTCCACGATCAAGACGTCGGTACATCCAACTTCGATCAGCCGACATGATTCTGTCAATCAATGACAATTTCTTTGGTTAATGTCTTTAGGTGAGATTGTCCTATTCCATTCGGGATTTATGTTATTCGTACTGCACTTACGTTTTTATTTTAACTGTTAACTAATTATTCTAAATTTCGACAGCATCTCCCTACAGTTCTCCGAATACGCATATCATCTGGGCGCGTATCGGAGAACAAGAGAGATGTTGCCGAATTTTAGAATAATTAGTTAACAGTTAAAATAAAAACGTAAGTGCAGTACAAATAACTATATTCCCAAATTGTCCAATCAGGGACAATTCAAGAATTGTACGTCGTATAAAAGATCATCTACTTCTTTTACACGAACATACAATCCCCGAACGGATCTAAGGTTTTGCTAAATTATATCCGATTCGTCGATGCGTACGTGAAACATATCAACTCGTCGGATGGATGATTATTTTCTAAATGTTTCGAGACAGTTCGAGTCCATATTGGACGATTTCGGCGCGCGTCCGAAGTGGACGATTCCGCCGCGAGTCCGAAGTGGATGATTCCACCGCGAGTCCGAAGTGGATGATTCCGCCGCGAGTCCGAATTGGATGATTCCGGCGCGCGTCCGAAGTGGACGATTCCGGCGCGAGTCCGAATTGGACGATTCTGGCGCGCGTCCGAAGTGGACAATTCCGGCGCGAGTCCGAATTGGATGATTCCGGTGCGAGTCCGAATTGGATGATTCCGGCACGCGTCCGAAGTGGACGATTCCGGCGCGCGTCCGAAATTAATCTAAACCCTAATAATTAATCTAAACAATTAATTAACATTTATAAAATAATTAATTAACAATTTCAAAACAATATATATATATATATATATATATATATATATTCCGGCGCCGGAGTCCACCCTCCGGCGCCGGTGTACAGTGGCCGGACACACTGTCCGGCCACTGTAGAAGGTCCGGCGGCGGCCATAGTCCGACCGCCGCCGGCCGAAACCCTAGAAATAGGGTTTCGGTCGGATTTTAACATCTCCGGCCGAAACGGTATAGGTCGGCCGATCAACATACCGGCAGGAGAGGCGAGAGGCGTCGGCGAGAGGCGTCGGCGTCGGCAGCAGCGGCAGTAGCGGCGAGCGGTGTCGGCAGGAGCGGCGGCGGCAGCAGCGGGAGGAAGAAGGGTCGGGCGCGAGAGCATGCCCTATATAAACTTATCAGCAACGGCTCACTCGCCCGTTAGAAAGCCGTTGCTGATAATTAATCATCAGCAACGGCTCACTTATCCGTTAGCAAGCCGTTGCTGAAAATTAAAACATCAGCAACGGCTCGCCTATCCGTATGAACGCCGTTGCTGATAATTAAAATAATCAGCAACGGCTCGGTTTTCCGTTAGAACGCCGTTGCAGATATAGATATCTGCAACGGCTCGGGCGGCCGTAAGAAAGCCGTTGCAAATAGCAACGGCTTGAGCGGCCGTTGCTGATAGCCGTTGCTGAAGACCAAGTTTCTAGTAGTGTAGAAGAATGAAAGCTTCACTTAATGAAGAATTCAAAATCAAGGATCTGGGCAAGCTGACATATTTTCTTGGGCTTGAGGTTCAGAGAACTGAGGCAGGAATTCACCTGAACCAAAGAAAGTATGTGACTGATATGTTAAAAGAAGCAGGTTTACAAAATTGTAAACCCTCAAGCACTCCAATGCAATACCATGAGAAAGTTGAATTGAAGGACATTGATTCAGATGAACCACTAGGTGATGTTGAAGCATACAGAAGGCTAGTAGGCAAACTCCTTTATGTGACCATGACTAGGCCAAACATCATGTTTACAGTCAATTACCTTAGTCGGTTTTGTAACACACCTAAGCAGTCACATTACAGAGCAGCATTGAAGGTACTGAAGTATCTAAAAGGAGCCCCTGGTTTGGGCTTATTTTACTCATCAAAATCAAGCTGCGAGTTGGCTGCTTACAGTGATGCTGATTGGGGAGGATGCAGCATCACAAGGAAATCAGTTACTGGGTATCTTGTCAAGCTAGGGGAATCTTTGATAACCTGGAAGTGCAAGAAACAAGCAACCATAAGTCGATCCAGCGCAGAAAGCAAACTCCGAGCAATGTCTAGTGTAACTACAGAAGTCCTGTGGGTTGTAAGGCTGCTAACTGAATTGGCAATTGATGTTAAGAAACCAGTCCCTATCTACTGTGACAACCAGAGTGCAATGCACATTACTGCTAATCCCGTCTTCCATGAGAGGACCAAACACCTAGAAAATGACTAGTACTTTGTGCGAGAAAAATTTCTGCAAGGTATAGTTGAACCAGTGTACATATCCGGCAAACAACAACCAGCAGATATCCTTACAAAGTCGCTAACACGTAAGCAACATCTTCACAATCTTGGCAAGTTGGGAATGAGTAATCCTTACTCATCTCCCAACTTGAGGGGGGACTGTTGAGAGATTGAAGATGCTGAGACACTGAAGCATCAGAACTACGAGGCAAAGGAAGAAGATGAGTTTGTAATAAGTAGATTTACTTTAATGTCCTTTCCTTTAAAATTGTGTGTTGCAGTTTGTGAAGGTCATAGTCATAATTTTTAGTTCTCAGAATAAGTGATGGATAAGGTTTAGTGGATGCGGATCCAATTATTCTCGCTGTTACTCACTAACCCAGTTGTATATAAACTGCTGAAGTTGACTGAGTCAACTAACAATTCATTTTTTCCAATTTGAATACATTCTACCTCTTCATTTCTCTGTTCGCGCTCTTGTTTTCTTCCACTGTTCATCTTCATCTCAGGCGACATTTTAACAAGAGGTGGCAACTTGAAATCAAAACAACGTTCCTTAACGAGAACTTACTCGAGGATGTGTACATGACACAACCTGAGGATTTTGTGAGTCCTAAGAATCCTGAAAAGGTTTTCAAGCTTCAAAGATCCATTTATGGATTGAAGCAGACATATCGGAGCTGGAATCTTCGCTTTGATGAGACAGTCAAAGAATTTGGCTTTATCAAAAACAAAGATGAGCCTTGTATTTACAAGAAAGTTAGTGGGAGCGCAATTGTTTTTCTGGTGTTTTACGTCGATGACAAATTGCTCATTGGAAATAACATCCCTATATTGTAGTGTATAAAAACTTGGCTAGGGAAATATTTTCAATGGCATACCTTGCAGTGTATATTTTAGGCATTCAGATCTATAAAGATAGGTCTAAAAGTCTAATTGGCCTAATTAAGTTAGAGTGCATATATTGACAAGGTACTGAAAAGGTTTAGTATGCAGGATTCCAAGAAGGGATTCTTGCCAAAGTCTCATGGCATTAAGCTTAGCAAGTCTCACTACGCATGATGAACGAGAGATCATGAGCAAGATCTCGTATGCGGTTGCTATTGGATTTGTCATGTATGTCATGTTATGTACTCGACTAGATGTCTCGTATGCATTAAGAATGACTAGTAGATACCAGTCAGATCTCAGTGAGTGTCACTGACAGTTGTCAAGAGCATTCTTAAGTACTTGAGAATGACTAATGATGTCTTCTTGGTTTATGGAGGATTGGAAGGCGAGCTGGTTCTAAGTGGTTACACAAATGCTAGCTTCCAGCATGACATAGATAATTTACATCACACACTACAAAAAAAATTAGAATTAGTAACAAACTGTTAATTTTTGCCACAGTAGTGATATATAGTGGCAAAAAGATGATTCAGTGGCAAAAAAGTGCTTGCCACCCGTTTTGTTACGTTAGGTCCGCCGCTAAAAGTCATTTTTGGCTTTCGTGGCGAGATTTAGCGGATTGCCATGAATTGCAATTTCTTTAGTGGCAAACGAAAAAGTCAAACTACCTCCATTCTATTGTGACAAACGGAGCTTGCTGACGTCACATATCTTTTATGGCAAAAATTCTTTGCCACTTATTAATAAATGTTTGCCATCATTATACTCTTTGTAGAATTCTTTTCGTGGCAAAAATATATGAAATTTGTCGCTAATATCGTGTTACATTTTGCCATTATATATCAAATTTGCTATAAATTTTTTTGCCACTACAAGTTTGATCCTTTGTCATTAAAGGTTAAAATGAATTTACCACTAACACGATTTCTGATTTGAATTATTGCCACAATATCAGTGATGATTTTGCCACTAACACGATTTTAAATTTGGATTATTGTCACAATATTAGTGATGATTTTGCCACAATATATGATGACTTTGCCACAACTTTGAGAATTTGTAATAAATAAATTTGCCACAAACACAAAATTTAATAATTAATCATTCATTAAAATAATAATCCAGGTGCTAATTACAAAACCCACAACTTAACAGGTATACAACCACCTACAAATCCAACCATCGACAATCCAAAATAAGTTTAACATTAATCCAAATACATCAAAAACAACATTGTTCACCAACACAAGATACTCTAACGTATCTAATATCCAACACAAGATATTCTAAGGTATTTAATATCCAATAAATACACAAGATAGTTCGTACGCCAAAAGGTACACAAGATAATCCGTACGCCAAAAAAAAACAAACACTGCTCGAATAAAAAGAAGTTCTAGTAGGTCCATTAGGTATGCCTCATTTCTTCTTCTTTTTCTCCGGCAAAAGAAGGGAAGTAAGAACACAAGTCAAAACTATTACATCAAAGAATCAAACTAATTTAGAAATGATATCTTAATACACAAGGAACATTAGTGTACTCTTTTTTTTAAAAGAAAAACATCAATCATTACTCATGAATCAAACATACATTGTCTAATAAAGAAATTACATCATACATTTCCTTATTATCATACAAAGAAGGATTTAAGATGTTTAAAGAAATCTTTGCCTCTAAAGAGAGTAAAAAACAAGCTAAGAGAGCTATTAGCGCTATTCTGATAACCTCAGTTTCAGCTAAGAGAGCTTCATTGCAAAGAAAAAACTTCATTCCTACCATTAACACCTTGTTAGTGGTTGCATTGACAATCACAAAACCTGCACTAGTTATTGAACTTGTCTCAAACCAAGAACCATCGCAGAAGCATATATTTGAATCAATAGAGACAAAAATGTTTTGCAGCTCAGGAATGCTTGTGTTAGCTTTCATTTGAGGAGAAACTTCCTGATCATAAGAATTAGTTTCAACCAAAATGGCTTGAATATAGAACCTGATACCTTTGGCCTTATCATTGAAATAGATTTCATTTCTATGCTTCCAAATATATAAATAGATTTCATTTCTATGCTGAATTTGTCTCATACTGAGAAAGGAGTAAGCATGCTTAGCCCTTAGATTACCATCATGACTCAAAGTCAAGACCCACTTGTCATTCTGATTCCTAATAGGAATGAGAATTTTATTGATAGATTCATTATTTTGTATCAGATCTCTAGAAGAAATCATTTGAAAGATTCATTATTTTTTCACATGCATGATTTGAAGCTGATAAAGCCAGAAGTGAATGAGTTGGAATCATAATAAAATTATTTTTTCACATGCAGACCTTCAAGGACTTCCTAATAAAATTGTTTCTTGCAAGATGTAAACTTGATGTTCCTAGAATCATATTGGAAGTTTGTGACTGTTAGACCAGGTTTTTAAGATAATAGCTTATTTTACTAAGTAATACTAATTATGATTAAACAGTGAATAGATATTTCCTTTAATAACGATACAATTTAGTTTAGCTGTCTGAATGAAAAAAATAGTACAAGGTACATATAGGTAATGTGAGCCATATGAGTTAGTTTAGCTGCCTGAATGGAAATAAAAACACATATATAGGGAGATGTGATAATGTGGTTTTCTGGCATGTATGAGTTGAAAGAAATAATTAAGATATCCTGATTTAAGTACAATCGTGATTCATGAAAATTTGATCATTTTGCTACAAGTTGATGCAAGATGGCATGCGTTGAGAAGATGACCGCTATTGTTAGCTTATTCCACATCAGAATGGAGATTGCATTGTTGACTTATTTATGGAGTTAAAGCAAATTGCATCCATTCATACTCATACTTTCATGTTTTTTCCTTGAAAAGATACCAGTTAACTAAGCAAAGATATAAACAATTGGTCAAAACCAAACCATAATTGGAAAAGATACCTATTCAGCATATGTGACCTTAAACTAAGCATTGAAGTATTAGTTAACTATGATTTACATGCTAGCACAATCCACCTTACAACACAATTAATACCTATATTTTTGATGAATTCAAAATTATATATTTCCATTTTGATAAATTGATGTAAAACTATTAACCATAGTGAAAAGTCCAATTTACTATGACAGACTTGTCCTAATTAAAGAACATCATGGTTGAAAGACTCAAGCCCATTTGCCTTAAATGATATGTACTATAGTTTGTACTCTTGAGATCTTTCAGTGGAGACTAATCATGTAACTCTTGATGCCGTACTATATCTTACAGGTTATATGTGATTTCTTCTTCTTTGTTAACTTCAAACATGATAACTATGAGCCCAAGTTATAGTTCTTATGGTTTTTGATTAAGATATAGATAATCTGAACTATCTGATGATCATTCATAACATGCCATTTGGTTTAGTCACACACTATACATTAGTATTGAATTTATCTACTTCAATTCAATATCAATATGTTTTCTATTTTTCAAAAAAATATCATACAAGCATGCAATTAAAGAGTTGATATGTGAGTGTTGAGCTGGAACAAACGGAAGAAATTCTTACCTTAGGGGTATTTTGCAATTTCGATAACATCATCATCATTGTTTTAATATGAGCAGACATCTCATCTTGACTTTTTTTCATCTCCTCAACTCTACTATTTGCAAGGGCTGCCTGTTTCCGTGCTTCCTCGGCTTCCATTTTTCCTTTCTCGGCTTGTTCCTTCAATGCTTGGACCTCTTTTCCCGCTTGTTCCTTTAATGCCTCAACTTCTTTTTCAGCCGATTCTTTCACCGCAAGTACTTCTTTCTCTGCAAGCTGAAGCTCTTTCTCCAATAGTGTCTTCTCTCGCTCAGCCAATTCTTTCTCCTTCGCAGCTAATTGTTGGACTCTCAACCCAGCAGGCTTAGGTCTTGGCCCACGACCACGTATATAATTTTTGGACTGTCCAAGAACCTCAGCGTATATCTTATGTTCATCAACCTCCTCGCCGGCTTCTTCTAAAGATTCAATTATTGCCTTCGCAGCCTCCTAAAAAGCAAAAAATTAATGGATTACAACTAAAACCCATTAGAACTAATATTTTACTATATAAGGAGAATTATATATCAACTAAACTTACATAATTTGTCCTAGCCTACTCATTGACCCAATCATTCTTCTTCTTACTCCAGTGAGTTTCATAATACAATCTGGACATGGAAGGCCGCTCCATTGTATCTTTATTGGTCTGCTATAAAAATAACAATAAGGATATATCGCGACAAGCAAAAAATACATTAAGGATAAATTTTTAAGAAAGAAAATAGTATAGAATATTTGACTATTTTACCAATTTAAATTATCGACGAGCAAAACCCATGCTCCCATTTCCATGTGTTGAACTTTGGCAAGCACGATTGCTTTTGTTGATTTCACTTCGCATCTAAGTTGACAAAAAATTAAAAGTAAAACAACATCAGAAAATTATAAAGTAAACACCTAAGAATAAGTAATATATAAAAAGTAAATATGAAGGAAAGTTATCGATATCACCTTGAATTCTTCACTATTAAATATTTGGCATAGTTGTACCCATTTATCACTATCAATATCTGGAGGGCAATTTTGAAGTGTTGTCTCCATGCTTTCATTTGGCAAGTAGTACATGGTATGCAACTTATTTTTCCAATTTCTATAACTGTTAGCCAATTGTTTGTACACCACATTTTTCACCAATTCATCTTCATCATCCATCTTAAATTTATCCTTGATTGGAAAAAAAATAGCTGTTATAATATAAATAAAAATAATTGCTCAATTAGTGTGTGAATTATAGAGAATAAAATGTCCTATTAAGTTATAACCTTTGACGATTTTAATCCTTAAGTATAGTTATCAACATTTTAACATCTAAAGACGGACACAAGTATGGTTTCTTAAACAAACTTAGAGGTAAAGCATGTTGATATTCATACTTGGAGGTTCAAAATGTTGAAAGATGTAACTTAAGGGGACACTTTACCTTTATAATCTCCCACAATTTCAACTTTTCTTCTTCTGGCAATTTTTTCCAAGTAGCATATTGTAATGGAGCGAAGTTTCTCACAGTTACGCTGCATTCAGTTATAAGATCACATGCATCTTCCCCACAAATGCGCATCCTATCTGCAGGGATCACTATATCGAGTGACGAATTGTGCTTTCTTTTTCTAGCGAGCTTGATCCCTTGAGTCGCTCCCCTCATTTTTTTTTTCTGCACCTTCCTTCTCTCCAACTGTAGAACTTACCTCCATATTAAGTTGATTGGATCCAACAAAATCTTCATTTCCTTTCTCCGGCTCGGTTACCAACTTACGACGGACAGATGTAGGTCGACTCTCAATTGTTGTTTGGTGTTGACTCCTTCCAGCATTTCGAGGACTGCAACGAACAGGTTGTTGCAGTTGTTTTGCCCTTTTTATTATCCCAAGCGCACGCATCTTCTTATCATTCTCTTTCATTTGGTTTTCTCTCACTTTCTCATAGTTTTCAGAATTTGGGGCTGCAAAATGAAAACATAAATGAATTAGTGACTTGTGTACTAAAAAAATCATTAAAAAGGAAATATGGTTTAAACAACGATTATTTGAAAGCTTGTAATTGCATACCTGCATTAGTGATTGGTTCTTGCAGAATATTCTTGTCCACTGCCAGTTCTATATTTGACCACTGTCCAACATTATCATCAGGTTCCATCCTTTCCAAATTCTGAACCATTCGTCGGTTTTTATTAAAATCTGGATGGTTCACACTAAGTTGATGGTCTACATAAAGCTCAATTGTTTTGTTTGATCTCCTCAAACCAAGTTGTGCAATCTTCCTAACATCCTCATCATATTTCACATATGTCAATCCACTAACAAAGGTCTCCCCATCATTTTTGTAGTATACTTTAGAGTCTTTGTGATATTTGAGATGTTCCGCCAAAGTTTCAGTTATCCCTCTCATCATAATCAAATCGGGATCTTGAAATGATGACCACTTGAAACCACCAACATAGTGCTTCGTCGGTCTATTGACAAACCTTCCGGCGTAGTTAACAACAATCTTAATCATATCACTCATAGCTGATGTCACTGTAAAAAATAAAACAAACAACAACAAAATAAGTGTCAGTGATCATAAAAAGGATAGGCGATGATCATAAAAAAGAAAGGTGCTGCAGTAAAGCTAATAAACATAGCATAAAGTATATTTTTATGGCAATAAAAATATAACGGGGCATAAAGTAGATTCATGGATTTTAAAGAGCTATGTTATGTTGGAAATGCATATTCCTGACAATAGTTTATTTGAACAACAAAATGCATATTCCTGACAATAGTTTATTTGCATAGTATTGTACCAGTGTTGAAATAGGGGAAAACATGCATATTACACTTATATTCATGCCATTAACATGTTTGAACAACATTGATGATCAACACAAGGGGAGAGCACAGTATCCAAATCTTAAAATTCATGCCATTAATGAACATCCACTAATCCAGAATTGCAGACTTATATACTTATATGCTAACTATACAACATTGGTTCAATAACTACAAATCTAAAACTAGATAGAGTAATAAGCTCTTTGGAAAAATGTTAGTATTTAAGGAACTAAGACGATCTTCGTTGAATTAGACTAATTAATGATTATGCATATGTATTAATTTCTAAATACAACTTATAAGGGGAATAATTTGTGTCCCTGCAAAAAAATATACAAAACCAAAGAAAGAAGAAAAGAAAGGAATAAAAAAATAAGACATTGAAACATATGATCCTGGATATCAAAATAAGACAATAAGAATCCCAATCAATCAAGGAACAACAATTTCTCAATAAGGATTATCATATGGTCCTGGATATCAAAATCAATTCGAACTCCATCATTATCTTCGGTGCAACATACTTTACTAATATATCATTGAAAATATCTTATAAGTACAGTTATCAGTACAATAAGAATGATGTTGCATTCATGATACTAGATTTACATGGATAAGAATGTATTTAAGAAAGTATGGAACTGTATTTAAGAAACATTCCTGCTAACATTTCTCAACTTGTGTAAGGCAAGGTGAAACACTAGGAGAACATACTCCAAAATATTAGACAACTTTACTTAATACATCAAAATCCAAAATATTAATTCTACATTAGGAGAACAAACTAAGAGAACACATGGTCATCCTCGTCATCTTCATATGGAATGATCAATTCGTCCTCTTCACTATCTTCACTTGGGATATCCTTGCAAAAAGTATCATCCTCTTTCAATGGAACATCAAATCTTTGTAACTGCATATCATTATCATCAACATCCATTGACATATTGTAATCACTTCCCACCAGTTGTTGGTACGGCTCCTTATCCAATTCATCATCATCTTCATCCGAAAAATCGAAGTCATCTCTTGGAGTATTTTTAATAACAATTTTCCAAGTATTACCTAACTTTATATCATGCACATAATAGCATTGTTTGGCTTGATATGCAAGAACATAAGGCTATTGTTTATACCATGTTGACTTTGTTTCTACACTTGTAAGTTCATAACTATCTTTGTAAATTCCAGATGTCCCTTTTCTTGACCCGAGGTTCCACCAATCACATTTGAAGAGAACCATTGTATTTTAACCTTGATATTCTAATTCAACAATGTCATTCAAAACACCGTAGAAATCAATCTCCTTTCCTTCATGTTCTCCCGATACAACAAAACCACTATTTTGAGTTTTTCTATACTCTTCAATATCTTTCGTATTGAACCTAAACCCATTTATGATGCAATGCTTGTAATATTGAACTCGTCGATCCGGACCCCTAGATAAAGCACGAAGTTGTTTATTAACTTCACCAGGACTTTGATACTCTAAATCCTTCACCTAGAAAGTAGATATTTAAAAACAATTAATTATATGTAGAGTTCTAGCATTATTAACTAAAAATATAGTAGTTACCCGCATTTCAAACCACTTTGGAAACATTTGCTCGTGTCTCTCATTCACTTTAAGTGAACTGGTTCGTATCTATATCAAAATATGCTCCTGAATCTAACAAGGTCAACTGCATTTGGTTCCAGGTTTTGAGTGTTCCTCAAATTTACAGGATTGGTACCATGTTTTGGGATGACAAATATGGTGGCGCAAAAGGTTTATCTCAAGAGGTGAGTCTACTCATCATACTAAATCCCTTCATCAAATCTCTTTTGTGCTTCTCCCAATTTGTAGGAGAAACAAAAAACCCCAAACTCTAATATGCCTGTGCCAATACGTCTTCTTTTAATTCGAGAATGGGGAATGGTTTGCTGATTAGTCAAGCTAAAATAATATATTAGTCATTTCAATATGGATGTTAACTGATTAATGGGTTTGCTATAAACAGGTGAATGGGGAATCATATAGAGACATAATTGGTTTGTAAAATAAAAAGCATTGGTAATAGAATAATAAATAAAATTGACATAATTGTACTTTGCAGCATCCATCTTACACAGGTAATATACTCTAGTTCAAATATCTTTTATGTTGCGCCCTATATAAACTCATATGTAATACTTGTAAACAGGAGTCAGCAGTGCACACATCATAAACAAAGAATAATCTACAGAGAATAATATGATTCTACCCCTTTAAAAACTGAACATAGATTAAGATAACCAAGAGAAAGTAATTGTACTCAATTAACAGTTTGAAAATAGATTAATATAGGGAGCTATGCACACATCTTACAATTGTACTCAAATTTCATCATAGTTAACTCAATAACATTTTCACTGCAAAATGATATAGAAGATGGTGTTACTTGTCATCAGAATGCAATTACCTAGATTCGCCGTGAAAAGGGAGTGGCAGTGTCGGCAGGGAGTGGCGGGTAAACTAACTAGGTGGCTGTTGCCTACTAGATCAAAACAGTAGCAGGAAGGAGGGCAGCAGCCGCAGAACAACCCTAACTTGGTAGTAGATGATGAGGGTTAGAAGATGTACTAGACTAGGGTTTGGGGAGGAGTTGAGGAAGGAGGGTATTTTCTGGTTAGGGAGTACCGAAGTAGGGACGGTGGCGTCGATGAGAAAGGACTGGCGTTTGGGCTCGTCGAGAACTCGTCGACAACTAGGCGTCGGTGAGGAAGGCTCGTTGTGGGCTGGGTGTCGGTGAGGAAGACTCATCGAGCACTGGGTGTTTGGTGTCGACGCATCGAGTCGTCGACTCGTCAAGGAGGTCGCACGACTGCGGAGGCGAGCAGAGAACAAGGGTCGAGGGTTTGGGTGAAAATTGTCTTAGGGTTTGAGCAGATAACAAGGTGAATGTATTATAAGTCGAGTATTATAAGTGGACGGGTTTTTTGGTCAAGAGATAGTTTGAAAAGGAGGGATTTTTTTTGTCCGACGAAAAAGAAGAGGGAATGCCAATTTTTTTATTATTATTATTTTACTATTTGTGGCATATGTAATTTGTCACGATAAATAGTTCCATGTCTATGGCAAATATATTGTCGCAAATAATTGTCACAGAACATCGTGACAACGTTGTGGCAAATATTTTGTCGCAAATGTTTGCCATAGAATATAGTGACAAACTTGTGGCAAAAATTTTGTCACAAATCCTTGCCACGATAGAATGTTTTGAATCAGTGGCAAAACATGTTGTCATAAATTTAAAGTACTATAACTTTTGAACGTTGACTCAATTATTAGTGGCAAACATAATGTCAAATTTTAAAAAATTATCGCAAATTATTCGAACTTGTACTTTTAACCATAAAAATAATTTTGTCGCAAATTTTGTCGTAGATTACATCTTTTGTGGCCAATTGTTGTTGGTCACTCCAAAATTTTGCCACAAATTCTTGTTTTTTTGTAGTGACAATTAGGTTTTGTGTTTTGTTTGAATGGAGCTAGGTGACTTCAGTTGGAAAAGTTCAAAGCAAGACACCGTAGCCGATTCTACTATAGAGGTTGATCGAGTACATAGCTGCATCAGATGCTATTAAGGAGGTCGTTTGGATAAGGAAGTTCATCGCTGAACTGGGTGTTGTTCTTAGCGTCTCAAACCCAGTGGATCTCTATTGTGACAACAATGGAGCCATTGCGCAGGTTAAGGAACACAGATCAAATCAACAATCCAAACACATTTTCAAATGTTTCCATCTCATTCGAGAGATGATTGAGAGGGGAGATAAGAAGATATGCAAAGTACATACCGATGACAATGTTGCTCCATTGAGTAAACTGCTCCCGCAGTCAAAGCATGATAACCATACTGTTAGTAGTGTACCCTAGGCCAATGAGATAATATTGTCATTGCTATTTTCCTTTTGATAAATGGAATATTTTCTTTATCTTGTTATTTACTATGAGCATATTTAACTAGATAATTGACTCCTTGAATAGTTGATTCCGCCTAATGGTCATCAAGTGCTAGACTTGATAGTAAAACCCTAAGGCAATTGGAATTTTATTCTAAATAATCCCTAGTCGATCATTGTCTTGCAACGATAATGAATGAAAACTAGCATGCAGTCTGACTGGCGAGGATCATGTTTTATTGGTCATAGATATATGATATCAAAGTTAGATCATAGACACATGTTGGAGAACATGGTGTCGGACAGACCCACCGTGAGTATACTACGTGGATTATATCATTAGTATATCTCCAATGGTAGTGATACGCTAATCCTCCGACCTGATATCATCATGGATTCCTAAATGAGGAATTTTGCATTTTTGACCTACTCTAACATCACCTTTAACCGTATGGTAATATGGACTACAGTTGGAAATGGAATTAATTGTGTAGTGGAATGTGTGTGTCGTGAAGGAATTTGTCTCTCTCGTATACGAGAGAGATATCTCTGGCCCTTGATGAGTGTGACTGAAGAAATGCATGACCATGCTTAAATAAATTGATAGGAGTATCAATGTCATTTGTTAAGTTAGTCTACTCAATAATCAAAAAATCAGATTGAGCAATATAAGGATGATGTGATCCATGCCTTATGCTCGATCCAAATATCGCGTGACAAAAGGACAGAGTATCATACTGTGAGTTAGGTTGCTCGGATCACCAGCCTCACTTGACTTGGGTATTCATAATGTCTTGCTAGAGGCCGCTTATGACTCGGGGGTTGCAAATGAGTTTTGGACCCACTACTTGTTGGGTGAAATGGCCACACTAGAGGGGGGGTGAATAGTGTGTTAACTAAACAATTAGCCTAAATTCGATTTTAATCATTTCTTAGATTACTTAAGCAATTCATGAATCGAGAAGTAAGCGGAAGCAAGATATATAAATGATAAGCAATAAGAAATGCAAGGAACACAATGCTAATGTTGGAGAAATGGCACACTAGAGGGGGGGTGAATAGTATGTTAACTAAATTAATTAGCCTAAATTTCGGTTTTAATCGTTTCTCAAATCGTTTAGACAAATTGCAACTTTACAATTGGATGCGGAAGCAAGATAAACAATTAAGCACAAATAGAATATCAATGCAAACACACAAATTTAGAGTGGTTCGGCCCCAATGCCTACTCCACTACCTAAGCATCCCACTTAGGATTTTCAAACTAGGTTTACTAGATTAATTCTTGTTTCTCTTACAATGAGGACTTTGACTCGAAGAGTCGCACTCACGACCTAAGACACTTCCTCACCCGGAAGTCTCTGCCTTCTTACCGAGAGCACTCTTCCACCTCAACCTAAGGGATACCTCAACTAATCCTGGTAAAACAAGGTTTACACAAGTGGCTTTACACATTCACAGCAAGGTAACCACTTCCACACAAGACCTAACAACCTAGGTCTTACTCAAACTCAAATCCAAGAAAATAGGTTCAAATAACACTTAAAATTATAATAAAAAGAGCTTAGAAATAAAACCAAGAGTCATTGCACTTTTTCAAGCCTTCGATGCCTTCAACTCGCCAAGAAGTAAAGCTCGAATCAAATTCCGAGTTGAGACAGAGTGTGCACTGCGAATTTTGACGAAAGATTAGGGCACGATGCAATCAATCGTTAGAAGGCTCAAAACTCCCTTTGGAATGCTCAATAAAATCGGTAAGAGTGAAAGAAGGTGTGTTAAATGAGTTAGATGAGGTATATTTATACCCTCTCAAAGAAACGGCAGCTCAATGGGTAGAAAACTATCCGTTACAGTCGCTCGGTCGATTGGCCAGTCGACCAACCGATCGACCGCTCAAGCGACCGCTGCCTCAATGTCTCTGTGCGGTCGACCGATGGGTCGACCGCCAGACGCAATTCCTGCATTCCGTAATCCGATCGATCGATCGATCGATGTATGTTGCGGCTTCAGCGATTTGCAGTCCAATTGATCGATCGGTCGATCGATGAAGCTACTGCCAATTTTTGGCCTCAGTCGATCGACCGAACTAGCTACTACCGCTTTTCACCTTTAGTCGGTCGACCGACGTAGCCTTTACGTGATTTCTTCCCTATCTTCGGTCGATCGACAGGTTGACCGAATGGCTATTGCCATGTTTTCGTGACATTCGGTCGATGACCGGTCAACCGACAAGGCTACTACCAAGTTCTAACTACATTCGGTTGACCACCCGATCGATCGAACCTAGGTTGAACTTGATTTTTTCAGCCTTCTTCTTTCGCGCTTCGTTTCTGGGTTCCGGCATCAACTTGGAGAGATTTTCTATGTGATATTTGGACTCGTCCAAGTCGTCTTTGGTGCACACGTCGATCTTCGAGAAGTTTCCACGATGAACCCGAGCGCGACGATCAATGTCCTTACTAGATTTTCTGATTTCTTCCGATTTATCCGATCGAGGACATCGAACGCTAATCGATATGGAACCTAAAAGATTTCTCAATGAAATATTAGTTTCATATTTGTTATCATCAAAACCGAGATTAAGACCAAGGTTGAAAACCTTAAGCCAACAATCTCTCCCTTTTTGATGATGACAAACATCCTTAAGAAAATATATTCATTAAAGCATAGAGGATATCAACTGAGGGATTTCTCCCCCTATCAACATGCATATCTATGAAAATAAACTCCCCCTATCTATATGCATGGTCTTCCTATATTTTCCTCCCCTTTACCTATATTTTTCTCCCCCTTTATCTATAATTTTCTCCCCCTTTTGACATCAATCAAAAAGGGCAAGAAATGTTAATCTAGTCAAAGGGATGAAAAACAAATATATATTTTTTTTTCATGAAGTTGAGACTCTAAAGTTTATTTTCCATGAAATATGAAAATCTCAACCAAAGGGATGGAAAACAATATTTGATATGAAACAAAAATCATACATGATAGCAAAGAGTGATAGATAGAATCCAAACCTAAATCATGTATGCACTCAAGTATGAATGTACTCATATCCTTTTCATGATATTTTTAGATTTCATTCAAACTTTCAAAATATGTAGATATGGTAATTTAAATCATGTATATCAAGTTTGAAGTGAAACTAATGTCATTTAATCAAACTTTTAATTTAGCACGGTTTTATTCGAATCAAGCATGAAAATATGAAAATGGCTAAGTATCAAATTTTGCTATCTACTCATGGTTTCTCTATCTTAGGCATCTAGATATCAAAACATGAGTGAGTCTAGTTATATTGATCAAGTTTGGTCTTAAAATGAGGTTTCTAAGGCACTTTTTGACATAGATCAAAGTATAAGTTAAGTTTTCAAAAAAAAATCAAACTTTTAAATCCATACAAAATCATATTTTTGACGAAAATTTTTGATACCAATTGTTTGGACAAAATTTTTTGAAACTTTAACTGGACAAACTAGATTTTTCAGGGAATCTACAGGCTCAGAAATTAGTCAAAAATTAGTTTTCTCTAAATTCATAAAATTCCTGAAAGTCCTAGGGTATTTTCATAAATTTTAGGTGTTTTTTCGAAAGTTATTATTTTTTATTCAAACTTTCCGGATGTTGCTCAATGGTCATTTGATATGCATGTATCAAGTTTGAACTTAAAATGAATTTTCTAAGTTCATTTTTCAATCGATCTCGATTTCAGCCAAAAATGAATATTTCTAGCTATCATTCAAGATATCAAAATCATTCTTAGAAATGATTTTACTCAAGCAATGGTGTGAATGATATTAGAAATGCAATTAAAATGGTATACAAGAGTTTTCATTTGAAGTTTTTGAAGAAAAATCAAAGTATCGGAAAGATTGATATTTCAATAAGGATGATACTTTGTGTTTTCGAAATCCAACTTCAACTTTCCATTATAAATCAGATTCTTGACGAAATTTTTCAAAATTTTTACTGAAAAAACTAGATTTTTTTTTAAGTGAAGGTGCAGTTTCAAGAATCAGTTAAAAGGAATTTTTCTATATTTCTCTAGAAATAACTGAAAATGATACCAATTGTTATACGAAATGACATTTTTGTAATTTTCAATTATTTTCAAAATGTGTTCAGTTTTCATTCAAACTTTTATGACGCTATATAATGGTCATGTAAAGAGTGTATGTCAAGTTTGAAATGAAAATTATATCCCTAAGTCAAGATATCAACCTAGCATGGTTTCATTCAAACCTAAGCTAGTTATCATGAAACTTGCTAAGTGTCAATCTTATCATTTACTCATGAGTTTTCAAACTTAAACCTATGGACACCTTACATGAGTAAATCTAAACATGTTCCTCAAATATGGATTGAAAATGAGACCACTAAGTCAATTGGTTGACTTGGGTCAACTTGGTTCAAAAGAGGTAAACATGAATTGACATCTATGTCATTTTATCCATATCCATATGAATTTTTTACTCTAAGTGCTTGGAAATATGTCATACCT
Source organism: Canna indica (assembly GCA_034359265.1). Classification (NCBI taxonomy): domain Eukaryota; kingdom Viridiplantae; phylum Streptophyta; class Magnoliopsida; order Zingiberales; family Cannaceae; genus Canna; species Canna indica. The sequence goes on from CP136891.1 coordinate 39,665,230, forward strand.
ATTCCTAAACATGTTTATGAAGTTTGGACTTAAAATGAAATGTCCAAGTCGATTTGTTGACTTGGGTCAAACTTCTAAAGCTTAAGTCCTCTAATGTGATATAGTTATCACATTTTTCATCTACACATGAATTTTCATGATTAAACACCTAGAATCATATCATGTGTGTATCTAAACATGTTCATTTGGTGTTTACTCAAAATGAGGTATCTAATAAGAAATTTCAAACTAGTCCAAATTCATTCAATATTAATATCATGAACTTGCCTAGTTACCCATGAAATTGCCTACTTATGAAAATTTAAATATTTATCATGCAAAATCAATCATGAGTATATAGAGACATCATTAAAGCATGAATATTCAAGAATTATATTAAGATTTTACAAAAAAAATGAATTCATACCTCTTTCAATAGAATTTTGTCAAACTTGTCATTTACTTTTTATTTTTCTTCATGATAGCATAGCTTTCCAATGTTTACCGCTTTCTTAACTTGCAAGTAGGCTTCATTAGTATCATAATGAAATTATATACCAACTAGCAAGCTAACATACTAAATAGCAAAGGTTTAATGCACAGTTTCATTTAAAACTTTTAACCTATGCTAAATAGTAGAGATTCATTTTAATGAATTGACATGATATCAAAATGAATCAAAGAGATCTTAAGATATGAACTATTTGAGGAATACGATCTCTAAATATGTTTAACTAGTTTGGACTTAAGAATAATGTCTCTAATAGTGAATATCAATCTAGAGCAAGTTTCATTCAATGAAATTTGCCTAAGTACTAAAATCCTATCTACTCATGAGAATTCGAGGATTTAGCAAGTAATTACCATCATGAGTATTGTGACATAATTTAATTTTAAACATTGAGGTATAACACTAAGATTTTGAATTTATCGAAGTTATACCTTATTCATGATAATTTGCCAAACTTGCCCTTTTCTTCCTAGTTATTTGCCTTCCTAAAATGCTCATAACTTGCAAGTAAGCTACACTAATGCTTTTAGAGAAAATATAGCTACTTCGCAAGCTAACCAAACGAAAAAAGCAAAGAGAAGCATCAAGTATCATTATCAAAGTTCACTTTGTTAAATAGTTTGAAATCCGTTTTAAATAGAGTCACTTATACCAAAACGAAATTCAAGAGATCACAAGAGAAATATAAATGAAATCATGATCTCCAACCCTTCCTATTGGTTGAAAACCGAAAGGCCACAATGAGCCTACGATTTAAAACCGCAAGGTCGCTTAGGCCCATTACAAGCCACATTGGTCTCCGAAGAGACCGGAAATCAAAAATCATTTGATAAAACAATATCAAGAGTGGTAAGAATCAACTCGAATTAAACAAGTATCATAAACTCCAACTTGAATAAATTCAAATAAAGTAAAGGAGATGATACTAAATTAACTAGATGCCGATTCTTCATACCGAAGGCATCCAAAAGATGTGAAGTTGCAACTTGGATTTGGTGAAGCTCTAAGTCCTCATGCAACTCCCATCAACTATCATCAACTTATCCATGTGTGGTTGCTCCCCCTACAAAAGAAGATGAGATCTTTGGTACCCAAATGACTTTGGGTCCTTGGGGTTAGATGGCTTAGCTACCCAAAGTGTCTTAACACCATTTGGGTTCATCTTAAATGCACAATCATATATGGTATGCCCATAAACACCACAACAAAAATAATGACCTTGAAATTCTTTCTTTTTGTCATTTTTGTGAACATGAGGTCTAAAGTTGGAATGTTTGACATGAGGAGGATGATGAGTATGAGCATTCTTAAAGGACACATTCTTCTTTTGAACATGAGGTTTAACGGTAGAATGCTTAGCATTTTGAACATGATGGACATTGGCATTCTTTACATAAGTATTTTTCATTCTTGTGTTCTTAGGAAATGAAACATTTCTCAATTCGTTTACTTTCTTATTTAAGTTCACAACCTCATTCAGCCTCAACAAAAGTATTAAGCTCTTCGATTTTAGCATAATCATATAACATATTTAATGTTGCCCAAATATTAAAAGCCGAAGTACAATTCATGACTTTTTCAAAGATGCTATTAGGTAAGGTACAAAAAATGGAATACATAGCATCTCCATTAGATTGAAATATTTTCTTGTCAAGTTCATTCCAATCATGCATGTCAACCTTAGGTTCAATGTATTCTAATTTTATCCTGTTATAAACATCAAAACCTCTAGTCTTTAAGTAGGTGTACATCCTAGACTTCCAAAGACCAAAGTTCGATTCATGGAACCTAGGAGGTGAAGATGCTACCGACTCTAGTGTCATTTTAAGATCGAGAGACGATGTAGAGGAGATGGTGAAATCTCAATCTACGACCTGCTCTGATACCACTTGTTGGAGAAATGGCACACTAGATGGGGTATGAATAGTGTGTTAACTAAATTAATTAGCCTAAATTCCGGTTTTAATTGTTTCTCAAATCGATTAGGCAAATTGCAACTTTACGATTGGATGCGGAAGCAAGATAAACAATTAAGCACAAATAGAATATCAATGCAAACACACAAATTTATAGTGGTTCGGCCCCAATGCCTACTCCACTACCTAAGCACCCCACTTAGGATTTCCAAACTATGTTTACTAGATTAATTCTTGTTTCCCTTATAATGAGGACTTTGACTCGAAGAGTCGCACTCACGCCCTAAAGCATTTCCTCACCCGAAAGTCTCCACCTTCTTTCCGAGAGCACTCTTCCACCTCAACCTAAGGGATACTTCAACTAATCCTAGTAAAACAAGGTTTACACAAGTGTCTTTACACCTTCACAGCAAGGTAACCACTTACACACAAGACCTAATAACCTAGGTCTTACTCAAACTCAAATCCAATAAAATAGGTTCAAATAATAGTTAAAATTACAATGAAAAAAGCTTAGAAATAAAACCAAGAGTCAGTGCTCTTTTCCAAGCCTTCAACTCGCCAAGAAGTAAAGCTCGAATCAAATTCCGAGTTGAGACATAGTGTGCACTGTGGATTTTGACGGAAGATTAGGGCACGCTGCAATCAATCGTTAGAAGGCTGAAAACTCCCTTTGGAATGCTCAATAAAATCTGTAAGAGTGAAGGAAGGTGTGTTAAATGAGTTAGATGAGGTATATTTATACCCTCTCAAAGAAATGGCAGCTCAACGGGTAGAAAACTATCTGTTACAGCCGCTCGGTCGATTGGCTGGTCGACTGACCGATCGACCGCTACCTCAATGTCTCTGTGCGGTCGACTAATGGGTCAACCGCCAGACACAATTCCTGCATTCTGCAATTCGGTCAACCGACGCAAGTTGCGGCTTCAGCGATCTGCAATTCAGTCGATCGATCTATCGACCGACGAAGCTACTGGCCAATTTTTGGCCTTAGTCGATCGACAAAGTAGCTATTGCCGCTTTTTACCTTCAGTCGATCGATCGCCCAGTCGACCAACGGGTCAATCGAATGGCTACTGCCATGTTTTTGGGTTATTCGATCGACCGACAAGGCTTCTGCCAAGTTCTAACTAGATTAGGTCGACCGAACCTAGGCTGAACATGATTTTTTCAGCCTTCTTCCTCCGCGCTTCATTTCCGGATTCCAGCATCAACTTGGAGAGCTTTTCTATGTGATATTTGGACTCGTCCAAGTCATCTTTGGTGCACACGTCGATCTTCGAGAAATTTCCACGATGAACCCGAGCGCGACGATCAATGTGCTTACTAGATTTTCTGATTTCTTCTGATTTATCTGATCGAGGACATCGAACGCTAACCGATGTGGAACCTGAAAGATTTCTCAATGAAATATTAGTTCCATATTTGTTATCATCAAAACTGAGATTAAGACCAAGGTTGAAAACCTTAAGCCAACTGCTAATATAATTATTTATAGTGGTTCGGCCCCAATGCCTACTCTACTACCTAAACACCCTGTTTAGGATTTCCAAACTAAGTTTACTAGATTAAATCATTTCCCTTACAAAGAGGACTTTGACCCGAAGAGTCTCACTCTCAACCTAAGGCACTTTCACACCCGGAAGTCTCCGTCTTCTTACCAATAGCACTCTTCTACCTCAACCCTAAGGGACAACTCAACTAATCCTAGTAAACTATGTTTACACAAGTGGCTTTACACCTTCTACACCAAGGTAACCACTTACACACAAGACCTAACACTAGGTCTTCTTACAAGCTCAAATCCAATGAAATAAACAAGAAAATATACAAGTAATGGAGCAAAAAATCAAACAATAAAATACTTAGCTCCACAACAAACTCCCTATTCCTCTTGATGCTTCAAGATGATGAATCGATGAAGTTTTGAAGGCTATATCAAGGAATGAGTTATCAAACTAGGGTTTCCATAAGAATTGGCTCAATAAAAGCTTGGAATTGATCAATGATGGCTCAATGAAGTGTAGGAGTGATCAAAAGCATCTAAGGAAGGCTTAGGCTTAGGTATTTATAGAGCCAAGGTGAAAGATCGGGTGAAGCAGCGCTCAATGGCATGAAATCTAGTCATTTTCCGCCATTCGGTCGATTGCCAGTCGATCATCGATCGACCGACCAATCAACCGCCCAGCGACCGCTGGCTTTCTGCGCTTCTGCCGCGCTGTTCGGTCGACCATCCGGTCGACTGACTTAATCACGAACTAGCTCCCCTATTGTCCGGTCAACCGCTCAGTCGACTGAAGTAGCCACTGCCAATTTTTGGCACACTTCGGTCGACCGAATTGGCTACTGCCAATTTTTAACACCATTCGATCGACCGAACCTGGATTGGGCAGTTTGGTTAGGCTTTGTTTGTTCGTTTTCTGGTTCCGTCTTCGTTAAGTCTACTTATATAACATTTATTAACTTTAAGTTAACAACTTTAAAACATATATATTATATAAGGATTACCCCCCATTTGGATTCAATAAAAATATCTAAATAATCAAAATCTAGTTTTTGGGGTCTAGTACAATTTTTCAGAAAACGAAAATTTTCTAATCTTTCAGGTCAAATATGGGTAGGCTAAAGGCTTCCAAAAAATCCCTAAAAATACATCGTTATCTAATTTTAATCCAATGAACAATTATCGCCATTTTTTATGTCAAGAAAGTATCTAGGTCATATAGCCCTCTAAGGAGCTCCATAGACTTAGTGAGTTTCAAGGCGGTTTCCGGGTTTTCATGTTTTGAGGTTCGGGATAGGTTTTTTGGGATCTTATGCATCATCATGAGGATTTACAACATAAACTAGACTTCCTAAACCTAGACTCTATCTTCCCGACAAATCCGAGCGTGTCGACCAACGTCCTTCCGATTTCTCGATTTCTTCGATATTTTTGATCGAGGATGTCGTGCGCTAACTGATATGGAACCTGAAAGATATCTCAATGAAACATTAGTTCCATATTTGTTATCATCAAAACCGAGATTAAGACCAAGGTTGAAAACCTTAAGCCAACACTACCAACGTTAAGTGAACCTACAAGATTGCATACATAGGGCAAACCGAATTGGGCTTAGGGGTATGGTTTATCGGATTGGATCCGCATGACCATTAACCCGCTAATTCTCTCTTGGTAAATTTGAAGATTAATTCTGAATTTGAAAAGAAATATTTCAAAATTGGAATTAAAAATTCTGAATTTTAAATGTGATTTAAAATTGGAATTGTGTTGATTATAATTTAGGTAATGCATATTTGATCATCGTTATTAAAGGATACATTAATTTCGGCATCATAAATTTAGGAAATTCATCCTTGATAATTGTTTTTAATTAGGATATATTTTATTTTAACATTGAATCATTTTAAAGATTATGGATATGGCTATGAATTAATCAACGATTATGATGACTCGATCGTTCAATATGATTGACACATCTATAAATACCAATTTGAGATATAGATGAGGATACGATCATCTCCTGAAATGCTGCCAACCTCTTCTTAGGAAGCCGACCTCCTTTTGAAGGAAGCCGACCTCCACCAAACATAGAGAGAGAGAAGAGTGATGTTCCACGCTTGACCAGATCGGAAGGTGTTCTAGTAGAGCCGAGCTAGCACTCGGGAACCGCCTAGTTCTTTGCATTTGTCCGTGTGCTCACCATAGTGGGTGTTCTTCGCCTGACAGAACCTTGGATCCGAAGCAAGATCGTGATCTTGTGTTCGCGAAGCAGAAGATGAAATTTGGTCTTTAGAAGGTATAACTCTTGACATAGAATCGATTTAGCCGAGACACATGGATCCGATTGGGTAGAGGATCAGTTTCTTATTCTGCTGCATGTAAATAATTGTTTGTTATTTTCCTGACCCTCCATAACCCAACACATACTAGATCATTAGGTATGAGATACATGGATGATTAGGCCTAGTGCAAGTGGTAGATTGTTTATAGTGTGCCCTAGGCCAATTGAATAATGTCATTGCTACTTAATTTCCTCTCTAATAGAATAATTGTTGTTGTTGAAATGGCCTACACTAGAGGGGTGTGAATAGTGTGTTATCTAAAACTTTAGCCTAAATCGATTTATCGTTTCTTAAAACACTTAGGCAAATTATCAATTCAAAGACTAAATGCAAAAGCGATTAATAAGAAAATTAACACAAATAAAGATCAATGCTAACACATAGATTTATAGTGGTTTGGCAACCCGCCTACTCCACTACCTAAGCATGCACCCCCGCATAGGATTTCAACCTAATCCACTAAATGTAGAGTACATTTACAATGAGGACTTTTCACCGGAAAGTCACCGCTCTCACATCGAGGACTTTTTACCCATTGACTATGCTCGGTCAATGGCTGGCTGATGGCTGGTCGATCGGCTGAGCGACCGGCCACCGATCGGAGCTCACTGGCCATTTTTGAGCTTTGCCGGTCGACCGCCCATTGACTGGAACCAAGAAAATAGCCCGATTTTGGTTGAGTTTTTTGCTCATTGTTCGTTTTTGGGTTTCGTTTTTGCTAAGTCTTCTTATATAACATTTTTTAACTTTAATTCAATAACTTTAAAATATAAATTTTATATAAGGATTACCCCCCATTTTGATTCAATAAAAATATCTAGAAAATCAAAATCCTTAAGAATCAAAATCTAACTTTTGGGGTCTAGTACAAATTTCCGAAAATAAAAATTTTTATAATCTTTCGGGTCGAATATGAATAGGTTAAAAGCTTCCAAAAATTCCTTTAAAATATGTCGTTAACTAGTTTTTACCTAAAGAACAATTACCGGGACTTTTGATGCCAAGAAATTGTCTAGGTCATATAGCCCTCCAAGGAGCTCATTAGGCTTAGTGAATTTCAAGGCCATTCTCTAATTTTTTGGGTTTTCATATTTTGGGGTTCAAGTTTGGTTTTTGGATTCTTATGCATCAAATAGAGGATTTACAACACATCTTCCTGAAGAATCCCAAGCATCGACGAGCGTCCTTGTTGATTTCTCCGATTTTTCCGATGGGGGATGTCGTGCGCTAACCGACTTGGAGCATGAAAATATTTCTCCATGAAAATATTAGTTCCATGTTTGTTATCATTACAACCAAGATTAAGACTAAGGTTGAAAACCTTAGGCCAACACTTGTTTTATCTTGTTATTCATTGTGAGCATGTTTTGACTTGATAATAGACTCTTTGAATGATTGATCCACCTAATCGTCATCAAGTACGAGACTTTATGGTAAAACCCTAAGGCAATCATAATCATGTTCTAAACAGTCCCTAGTTGATCATTATCATTGGAACGATAATGAATGAAAATTAGTATGTAGTCTTGTAATATCTGAGATATTAATATTTGTTTTCTATTATTATTTGTAATTGTCAGTCCAGCGGGCTAGTTCGAGGTCGAACTGAGTCGACTCATGGTCTGGTGCGAGCTTGCGAGCTCGGGTAAGTTGAATTATGATTTATAATTATATAGCTAATTGATTTAATTATGTTACATGTGGATGTGCATGTGTTTGTTGCTTGTATTTATTCATGAGGTTAATGTGGGTTAGCGGGTTATGGATCCGGGTTGAGGAGAGTGCGGGTTAGGGTGTGGATAGGTGGTTTAGGGAGGGGATTATAAAAATCCCCCCCTAGGGCTAGCAGCTCCCCATTGGAGCCACACTAGCCGAGTGATAGAGGAGAGGAGCCGCCATCAAGCAGTAGCCGCCCCTCCCCATCTCTTTTCCTAGGAGCCGCCGAGCCAAGCAGCAACCGCCTGAGCCGTCGAGCCCCTTCTTCCCCCTCTATCATTCCTTGGAGCCGAGCAGAGAGTAGCCGCCCAGCCGAGCCGAGCCGCCCCTCTCTCTCTTCCCCTCTCTTGAAGCCAGCGGCTTGGAGTGGAGCCACCGCCCCCTCTTCCTCGTTCTTTGAGCCGAGCTGCCATCCCTTGGAGCCAGATTCAAAAGTCATCGATCGGAAATTCTCCTCTGATCCTTCTTCCTATTCATGTGAGTGGATCTACCCTCCCTTTTCCGTGGTTTGTCGTGTTTGAGCTTTCTTTGAGCCGTTCTTGAATTCGGGTTCTTGTGAATCATTTTTCCGTCGATCTCTTGAATTCTCATGATTCTTTTTGATTGTCGTGTTTGAGGAGACCTGAAACCCCCCCTATAGGGCTCGGCAGCCCTAGGTTGACCCAAGGGATGCTCGGCTAAGGTGGAGAGTAGGGTGCCCTCTAGGTGTTTGATAAAATGCCTAAGAGAGGATTCTTGTGAAATCTTGAGATCCATGCCATGATTTGTTTGTCAATTAATGTATCCACATGTTAATGTATGTTTTATAAATAATCTGTGGTTATGAGTGGAAATCATGTTTTACAAAAGTTGAGGTTTTGATCTTGATGCCATGTATGTTCTTGTGATGGTTTCTTGATTATGAAGCTTGGTTCTTGTTTAAAGAAGATATTGATGCATGTTAGATCTTGATTAGCAAATTATGAAGTTGTTTATGTATGATGAACTTGTTGATATAAATCTGTGGTGAGGGAAATTTAGGATCATCTGTAAATTTTGAATTTATTTTCATGTTATGCTGAAAACTCAAACCTGCTGGAATTGTATGTTGTTTTGTTGAATCTGTGCTGATTTTGATTTCTCTGTTGAGATGAGAATAGCTCAATGAACATTGTTATGTAACCTATCGTTTCGACCAGAAAATATAGTCTGGATCCATAGGGCACACTTTGGGAGTCAGATTCGACTTGGGTGCACCGGTTTGGGGTTAAACAGTAAATTGAGAATAAAACCCTAAAACAAAACCCTAATTTTGGTGATGATAAATTTTAATTGCATAATTAAAATGCAAGGAGCAACATAATCTGTTATGAACCAACAGACAAATGTTATGCATGAAATAAAACCTCACGGGTTATGACATTAAGGGTTTAGGGATCGGGCATTGGGTGTTGTGTAGTTTTCCCCATAGAGACATCCCTAAGACATCGTAGGAGACACTTGACTTAGGTCATGTTGTGACATATCTTATTGAATGGCGGAGAGGCTCGGTTAGGAGCCGGATTTCGGGCTAGGCCTGAAAGGTTGGATGACTAATTCCCAACCTGTGGAACAAGTTCGGATGGGCAAATCCTGATTGTTCCTGCATATCTTATGGAACAAGTTCGGACGGGCAAATCCCGATTGTTCCCAAGATTATATATTTAAAGGAAAAAGTTCGGATGGGCGAATCCCGATTATTCCTACGTTATCTTTTGGAACAAGTTCAGATGGACAAATCCTGATTGTTCCTGTGTGGCCTCGTGGAATAAGTTCGGACAGGCAAATTCCGATTATTCCTGTGATATCTTAAAGGGGCAAGTTTGCACGGGTGAATCCCGATTGTTCCTTCGCGTCTCGTGGAGCAAGTTCAGATGGGCCAATCCCGATTGCTCCCGAGTTTCTTTATATTAGGATAAGTTCGGATGGGCCAATCCCGATTATCATAGTATGTGTTGTTGCCTTAGGGCATGGTAGGCTTAGTCCTGATATACTTAACTGATAGAGTGATGGTTGCCTTCGGGCAGGTGGTGGCTAGATGGCCTAATAGCTAGTCACACCCTCGTGACTTTATTCCTGTTTGAGATAGGTGTTTTGCTTATGCTTTATCTCTGTGATTGGTTTTTCATGGGGGTTGGTAGAACCGCTCACTGAGTTATTTTGAACTCACCCATTGTCGTTTGTTTTTATTTTGTGAAGCCTGACCGGCGAGGTGGGCTGGAGCACTTGGCGAGGCTAGAGGGTAGGGGAGCTACATTGATCTCATAGCAGTCCTAGTTAGGGGTCGTAGTCGAGTTTTTGGTAGTTAGTCATGCACTTGTGTTTTCATATTTTGGGATTGTAGTCCCTTGGGAACATTCATATCTTTGTGTCAAATTTCATTTGTAAATGAACAGTTGAACTTGATTTATTATTTCCGCACTTTATTATTTTGCTTAATTTACTTATAATGAATTCTGGTTTGGTTTTTCATTTGAAATAAAACTCGTTCATTTCTTTTCGCTATGTTTTGTTGTTGAGTTAGCATTTGGATGGGTTAGGTTGCAGGGTATAGGCACGTATACCCTGGCCGATCACGTGACCCTAAGTTGGGGCGTGACAAGTCTGATCGTCAATGATCATGTTTTACTGGTTGTGAATATGTGATATTAAAGTCAGATCATAGACACATGTTGGAGAATATGATGTTGGACAGACCACTGTGAGAATACTACGTGGATTATATCATTAATATATCTCACAATGGTAGTGATACGTTAGTCCTCCGACCTAATGTCATCATGGATTCCTACATGAGGATTTTGTGTTTTTACCTAATCTAACATCATCTTTAACTTGATGGTAATAAAGACTAAAGTTGGACATGGAATGAATCATGCAGTGGAATATGTGTGTCATAAAGGAATTTGTCCCTCTTTTATTTGAGAGAGATATCTTTGGGCGTCTTGATGAGTGTGACTGAGGAAATGCATAGTCGTATTCAAATAAATTAATAGGAGTATCAGTGTCATTTGTGAAGTCAGTCTACTTAGGAATCAAGAAACCAGATTGAGCAATATAAGGATGATTGTCACGCCCTGATTTACAGGGTCGTGTGACCGGCCAGAGTACGTGGTCGTACTCCGAAACCTACCAAATGCATAAACCAACCACTGAAATATAATCAACATGACTGACAAAATGCTAATGATCAACCATGCATGAATAAAGAAGATTCAAAGTTGAACTACAGACTTCAAAGGTTCATAACATGAGACTACAACGTACTCCATATGCGAGAAATAAATGACACAATATACGACTACGACTCAACCAGGCTTGTTACGAGGTTTATGGTACGAGCTTGCTCCCTCTAGTCGCGCCATTCCGACATAGTAGTACCCTACTAGTCAGGCTCTGCAAAACAACACCAAAAAAACCGTGAGTCCATGGGGAACTTAGTGAGTGGCTATATCGAGCTTCCATTTAAGTCCAACACAAGCATAGGAAGCATAATTATTTTCAAGAAAATACTAAGTTGAATGTCATATAAGTAAAACTTTCATGCTCAGGAAACACTACAATCATTTAGCCCATGCCGGCCTAATTTAATCAGTACACATATTTGGCCTGAATTGGCCTAATACAACAAATAAACCAGTTGGTCGCTAAAATCTCAACTTAGCGATCCTCTCGCCCAAGCCCTCTGAACTAGAATGGCCTGCTAGTTTTAGTGCCTATTCCGGTTGGGAATAGCTCATCCAACCCAAATCCACTCGGGTCTAACGTCAGCGTCGCTCACTGACGCAATCTCAAGTCCCATGCCACTCTGGTCTAACGTCACCATGGCTCACTGACGCGATCTCAAGACCCACCAACCACCCGCTGAGTCGGGCAATAGCTGCACCAGCTAAAGACGCTTATTAGCTCGTCCATCATCACTCCACAATCACAAACACATGCAGTACCTCTACTTAGTACATGCAAGCACACAAAATAGTGTATATCTATCCAATAACTCGGGTACGCTCCCACACACCCCCAACTCGGCTCTCCCTTGAGCCCAAAAGTCTCGGTTTAAAGCCTATTTTCCCGGTGGAAGATTTCAACACACCTCAAGCATGTGTCTACATGCTCTACATTATTTAAAATTTTAATTAAAAAAAACACAGCTATAATACCCAAAAATCTTAACAATAATATTTTATTCTTGAGCGGGATCGTGGGCCCTAGTTAGCGCGGATTGGTGGGAAGCTTCGGGATTAGACCCGGGTAATCATTTAATATAAAAAATTAAGGGAAATTATATTTGCCTTATCTCTATGATTTAGCATGCTAGTATGATAGAGGGTCTCGAGGAAAATTTAGCGGTGTAATCGGATCTCGAAACGGAGTTAGAACGGGTGAGTTATCGACTGTTTAAGTCGGATAGCTTAGGTAGTGGTATTTTGGTCATTTGGATCCAACCAGTGTCTATAAATTAGACCCTAGGGTGTGCGGCCAGGGGTTTTAGTCACACGCCACCCAAGGCAAAGGAGAGAGAGAGGGTGCTGCTAGGGAGGAGGAGCCGCCAGCCGAATTTTTGCGAGTTTGTCAGTGTCAATCGGGGGAAGATCGTGCGCATCTTTTCCTTTTGTTTTCTCTTTGTCCAATGAGTCGATTTAGACCTACTTTTCTCCAATTCTTGATTCATGACATTGTTCTCATGTCGTGGGGTTTTTCATTGATTTTTGACGCATTTTCTCGTATCGGATCGGAGGTCGGATTGTCGGTCGGCGCCGGGAGGCGGCGCCACTGCAGTGGGCACCGATGCCCGGCGAATAGCGGCTCCCGGTGTGGCACCACTGCCATGCACGGGCAGCCGCGCGAGGCATTGCCATCCCCGCGTGGTGACGATGGTGCGTCGGTAGGCGCCGGCGTTGGTGTCGGCGTCGGCGCTAGCATTGCTGGCGACAGCTAGGGAAGGGGCGGCTGTGGGATGGAGGAGGAGGAGATGGAGATGATGACCTAGGTGGGGATACGTAATGAAGGGTTGAAATTGATTTGGTTGAGATGAAGGGCAGGGATTTGATCTTGTGTTGATGGAAGACTGGGATTGCATCGTGTAGATGGAGGGCTGAGATTGCATCTGGTTAGAGGTAAGGCTGTGATTGCATCTGGTTAGATGTAAGGCTGTGATTGCATCATGTAGATGGAGGGCTGTGATTGCTTCTGGTAAGATGTAAGGCTGAGATTTCATCATGTTAAATAGAGGGCTGTGATTACATCATGATAGATGGAAGGCTAGGATTGCATCATGATAGATGGAAGGTTGGGATTGCATCAGGATAGATGTAAGGCTGTGATTGCATCATGATAGATGGAAAATTGGGATTGCATCATGATAGATGGAAGGCTGTGATTGTATCAGGATAGATGTAAGGCTGTGATTGCATCATGATAGAGTGAAGGCTGAGATTACATCAAGATAGATGTAAGGTAATGATTGCATCATATTAGATGTTAGGCTGTGATTTAATCCTGTTTAGATGAAGGGTTGAGATTTCATTACTGAGTTATTGATTATAACACTGTTATATTTATTCGTAACAGTGATTTATTAAATAAATTAAGATATTTCTTCTATTATTTTAAATAATTATTTGGAGGCCTTAAGGTTAGCAAAAATATTCATGTTATATATGAAATTTCACCTAATCGATGTTCTGGATTCATTGGCAAGGTCTGTTTCACCATCAACCCTTCTGATTTTGAATACAGTAGGCAGACACCGCATCGTTTTGTGTGCCAAGCTGAAAAATCATAGTTTATATATTTTTGTGGTTCAATCTGAGACGATTCATGGATATAGTAGTTAATGAGGTGAATCTTATCCTAGATCAGTGATTCCTATGATGAGTTATTTTATCTTATTGTTCTAGTCCATTAATTTACAGTTGGAGTTTCTTTTTGCACTACTTTCATGCTACACGTGCATCCTTTCTTACAGTGCTATAATTCTATTTTGTAGTTATTTATTTGTGCTGAGTATACATAATTTATGAGCACTAGTTCTACATATATATCTGTATGTGGTTGTGATGTATGGCAGGAAGAGGTGGAGGATGAGGTATGCACTTGACATACCCTTTATTACTTGTTGATAGCACATCTTGTTTATGCTTATATACCTGCGTGTGTGGTGTTGTGATGTGCTTGTTGCATTTCCCGGAAGCCTCGCTGGTGAGGGGAGGGTATGCCCTAAAGAGACAGTGTTGGCCTTATTCCGGAAGACCGGTTGGTGAGGGGAGATCATACCCCAAAGAGCCAGTCCGGAGACCCGATCGGTGAGGGGAACGTATGCCCCAAAGAGACAGGTCAGAAGAGCCAGTGCCGGTGAGGGGAGGGCATTGTTGGCTTAAGGGTCTCTTTTAAGCCTCGATCTTTATTTTGATGATAACAAACAAGTATTTAATCTATGTGTGAAGTTTTGAGTTTAGGTTTAGGTTGCGATAAGCATGCCAAGTTCGTTCAAACGAAACGAAAGAAGAGATTCTCAAAGAAACGGAAGAAGAAAACGTCAAAGAAATGCTTGGGTTTAGATCAAGTAGAAATCATGTAATATACCCCTAGGATGATTTTATCCCAAGTCAAATTGTAAAGTTATCCAAGTTGAAACTTGGTAACTAAACCCATAAAAAAGCATATAACAAAAATTAAGTAGAAGTCAGCCTCATCCTGAGTTCGGTCGAGCGGTTGATCGATCGAACAAGGCAGATCTTTGGCAGCAGCCAATTCGGTTGATCGGTCGGTCGACTGAATGTTGCGAAAAAATGGCAGTACCCATTCGGTTGACCGAAGTATGAAGAAATCGTAGGAGGCTGCGTCGGTCGACCGGTCGGTCGACCGACCAAAGCAAAAAATAGATAGAAGGCTCATCGGTCGACTAAATCGCAAATCATAGATCGCGCGACTAGCCTTCACTGCATTGGTCGATCGATCGGTCGGCCGGATCAAAAATCGCAGATCGCGCGTCTGGCTTCCTTGCATCGGTCGATCGATTCGGTCGACCAGACTCAGGATAAATAAAACTGTGACTCCTTCGGTCGACCCAACAGAGCTAAAAACCCACAAAAAGGGTAGTGATCGATCGACGATCGACCGAACGACTGTAACGGCTATACCCGTTGAGTCACCGTTCAGCTAAGGGGTTATAAATACCCCTCACCTACCTTCTAAGAAACCTCTTAGAGAATTTATTGAGCATTCAAGAAGAGTTTAAAAGCCTTCAAAGAGATCGATTGTTGCTCGCTCCGTTTTTAACGTTCTTCTTCAAGCGCACTCTGCTACCACTCAAGATCATCTTCTGGCGAGTTGAAGGCTTGAAGGGGAAAAGAGCATTGGTTCCTCACTAAAATTCCTAGCTCTTTTTCATTGTATTTGAAGTTATTTTAAACCTGTTTTCACCTGTAATAGCTTGCTAGGTGTGCTAGAGAAACACTTAGGGTTAGACTTTGTAGATTTGTGTTTTGCCTAGGTGAATAGGTTTGAGGAGTTCTCAAAGAGATGAGAATTGTGTCCTCAGTTGTATTCAAAGGAAAACACAAGTTCTATAAAGTAGTTGGTTAGAAATCCTTGGTGTGGAGCCAAGGTAGTGGAGTAGGCAATTGGCCGAACCACTATAAATACTTGTGTTAGCATTGTTAGTTGTTTGTGCTTATTACTTCCGCATGCTATAAACATCGTGCTTAGCCTAACTAATCAAGAAACGTTTAAAATCGAAGTTAGGCAAATTAATAGATTAACACACTATTCACCCCTCCTCTAGTGTCATTTCTTCCAATAGGCATGCCCCAAAGAGATGGCACTAAGCTAGGTGGTAGTTCGGCGGCCACCCGTCTATCTATCCTAGGTGGCTATGTGGGACCGACGGGTCCGAGGAGCATGCATATGATTGAGGTGTTGCATTCATCCTATTTTATTGCTATGGATGTAGTTATACTTATCGATGGATGTAGTTATCATGAGTAGAGTGGTGGATATGTTACTGATGCTTGTCTCGTCATTTTTAAAGATTTTATATTTATTGACGAATGCTGGTTTCATGCATAGAGTAATGGATATATATTATTGTTGATTTCTCCTAACGTTGCTGTTACATTATATATATCGGCTATTTGTGTTTTTATGCATGATGATTGATTTGGTGAATTGAGGACTGATCTGCTGCTCACTAAGTCATAGTTGGACTTACCCCTCATTACTGTTGTTTTACGGCACTTGAGTTAGATCAGAGAGGTACCTGGGTGCAGTAGCGCGGCTGGTGGCAGTAGGGCAGCGAATCTTGTGACATGTTGTGATCGAGGAGGATACCGAGTCCAGTCGTTTTTATTTTGTTGAGTCATGTAGACTCGGTTATTTAATTTCCGTATTTTTCCTTTGTTTGGGGTGTCCTTGTTGAGACTTTAAAGTTTTGAAAATTAATTGAACCTTTAGCATTTTTTATTTGTGGTTGGTTTCTTTTAGGATATGATATTTTCCTTTAAGTTTTAAATGTCACAAAATGTTTAGGTTCATTACTTGTTTATGCATAATTTATTTTGGGGTCAGGCTTCGGGGTACGTGGCATACCCTGGCCGGTCATACCGGATTTGGAGTGTGACAACGGCTTGAATCGCATAATTTTAGCACTGAATAATTTATTCAGCATTAAATAAACAATTGTACATGAGTTAAAATTTCAGCCTAAGTAAATAATTTCAGCACGTGAAATTAAAATTCCAACCTAAGTAAATAATTTCAGCACGTGTAATGAAATTCCAGCCTAAGGAAATAATTTTAGCGCATGAAATGAAATTCCAGTCTAAGTAAATAATTTCAGGATAAGTATAGAATTTCAGATTTCAGCTTTAAAACACTGAACTTAAACTCTTCTCAAATCTAAAATTAAATCGTAAATTTCTGAAATTTAACATGTCAAAGGTAGAGTATTCCTTTAAGACTTAGCAAATGGAATTTCTTGCATGAACCTACAAGTCCTTCTAAACCTCTGATATTAAATATTAATTTTTCAGATCATACGCATCTAAAATAGGACTAAATTTCAACACATGAATTCATATCGCAATCTACATTTCTTTAAGGAATTCGGAAAAATTAGCGTAACAATAGTAATGCTACTTTATGGAATACCTTTCGATTATTAAATGGGACTTAGGAATTCACAACCAATACCATCCACCCAAATCGTGATTTCTACTAGAACTCATGTCTCGAGCTTCCCTACTTGACCGGCCATAAAGACTTAGGGAATTCCTAGGGTAGTTGGCCCTTAGCTCTACCCAATAACAAATAATATTTATCACATTTTCGGATAATTAAATCTACCTACAATTTATCCAAAATAAAGAAATTTTCGACAAGAGCTTCCTCCCCTTTTTCCCTTATTCGGCCGGCCCTTAGAGTTAGGGAAAAAAAAGAAACCCCAAGGTGGCTAGCCCAATGGAGAATAGGGCTGCCATATACCCGGCACACCACACAACTACCCCATCCAAGATTAGCCACATTCAAGTTGCTAATAAATCAAAAATAAAGTCAAGTAATCGAAGAAAAATTTGACATGATCTTCCTCAATTTTTAACCCAGTCGGCTGGCCCTAAAACTTCAAGAAACCAAAGCAAACTTCGAAGAATATGAAATCTATCATACCATACAATCTACAAATCGATAACATCAAGAAATCGGAGGAAAAGTACAAGCAAAATCTCGAATTTACATCTCTATACATGGTTCGGCCATAGGGCCTAACCCTACACAATAAGGTTTAAACCACTCACCTTTTAGGAAGAGGATGGAGAAGAAGAAATCGTCGGTCCACCGACCGAGCGACCGAAGGCATTCTACCCATTCCGGGCATCGTTCAGTCAACCGATCGATTGACCGAAATGCCTTCTTGTTCTGCCGGTCGACTAGTCAGTCGACCGAACCTGGGCAGGGCAGACTGCTTGGTTAGGCTGGTTTTTCTACTTGTTTGCTCGTTTCTAGGTTCCGTCTTCGCTAAGTCTACTTATATAATATTTCTTAAATTTAAGTAAATAAATTTAAAACATAAATGTTATAAAAGGATTACCCCTCATTTGGATTCAATAAAAATATCTAAAAAATCAAAATCTTTAATAATCAAAATCTAGTTTTTGAGGTCTAGTACAAATTTTCGGAATCTAAAATTTTCTGAAGGCTTCCAAAAATTCATTAAAAATTCCTCGTTATCTAGTTTTTACCCAAGGAAAAATTACCGGCATTTTTTGTGTCAAGAAAATGTCTAGGTCATATAGCCCTCCAATGAGCTCCCTTGGCTTAGTGAATTCCAGGGTCATTTTCTAATTTATCAATTTTTCATGTTTTGGGGTTCGGTTTTGATTTTTGGGTTCTTATGCATCATCATGAGGATTTACAACATAAACTAGACACCATAGACCTAAACTTTAACTTCCCGAAGAATCTCAAGCATCGACGAGCATCCTTGGCAATTTCTCTGATTTCTTCAATTTTTCCGATCGAGGATGTCGTGAGCTAAACGATATGGAACCTGAAAGATTTCTCAATGAAATATTAGTTCCATGTTTGCTATCATCAAAACCGAGATTAAGACCAAGGTAGAAAATCTTAGGCCAACATGGACTTCCTGCTCAAAGCATCTACCATCACAATTGCTTTCCCGGGATGGTAAAGGGTCGGGCAATCATAATCCTTCAGGAGATCAAGCTATCTCCTCTGCTTAGGTTCAATTACTTCTGGGTTTCTCAACAAACTTGACTTTCTTCTAAGTCAGACGGGTCAAAGGTGCCTGTCACACCCCAACTAAGGGTAGTGTGACCGGCCAGGGCCTACATCCTACCCTATAGCCTACTGTCTACACTGACATAAAGAAACCAGAACATGTCGACAAAAGAAATCTCAACACAAACTTTATTAAAAGTTTTCAACCTTCACAATTTTATGTTTTCAAACCAAAGAAGAAAACCAACATCAGAACAACTGAATGTCTCAGGAATCAAAGTTTTACAAACTTTTTCCAAAATACAACTGTCAGTGCAAAAAAGTAAACAACTACTAGAAACACTGGACTATGACTCATGGACGCCGCTACGAGATATGGCACCACAACCCGCCCACCAGCTGCACCATGTCGACAGGTCACAATCACTGCTCATGCTCTATAAAAATAAGGAAAAAAATTGTGAGTCCACTTGGGACTCAGTGAGCGGTTCTAGCGAACCTCCACATAATCCTCAGTTATTCATGCATGACATATAAGGTAACATAATGTATATTCAGGGAGGTAAGCTACTTTTAATGTGACTACTAACCCCATGGGTCATTCTGTAAAAACAGAATATGTGAATCTGCCATCTCGGCCTATCAAGGCTCCAGCATCCGGCCCCTTGGGTTTACTTATGGTAATAAAAATCTCGGATACAGCTAGCCCTACCATACAAGGTAGAATTATACTGGCCCTCGGCCAAATCATATCAAGATGTAAACAAGCAATCCCGGGCCATCGACTAGGATGGTCCACTAGTCTCCGGACATCGTCTAGGGTAAGGATAGCTGGTCCCACCCAACTGGGGTCTGGCACCTAGCGGGCCCGCTGGCGCACCTCAAGACCCAAACACTGGCCGAGCTAAGCATTCGTCATTTCCGACCTCCACGCTTCTCGGCGGACCATCTCAAGCACATCACACAATCAATGTCCTAGGGTTTCCTTATATACCTTTCAGGCCATTGCCCGTATCTGGCCCTAATCCGGACTACAGGCTCAATAATTTAATGCTGCCCTTTCAAAATGTGTACGCCTAAGAGTTCTAGGATTCCAAAATATTTACTAGAAGTCCTAGAAGTTATATCATCTCCTAGCTAAGTTTTCATATATGCTGAGCATCACGCAACGTCCTACATGTTATCTAACATTATACACTACCTTGGGTGAGGAATTCCATGTACCGACCTTGGAATTCCGCCCATGAACATTTTAGGAAAGCATGTGTAATCTAATGAAAAGTAAGCATACTTTACAACATCTACTATATATGGCCACAATATTCATACATAACAACTATACATTACCTTTAGAATTAAGCTCAATAAGAAACAATTTATCTAGCATGGCAAGGTAGCAATGAATTCAATAATGCATGAGATACTAAGCATGGTAAACTAATACATCATTTCAAAATTTAAAGATTGAATGAGCTAAGGATGGTCATTAAGATAGCATTCCTACAATCTCATAAAACAATAAATTTACTTACTATGGTTGGTGTTCTTCTTAAGTATCATCATGCCTCTATAGTTTTAACATTCTAACCATGGAAGTTTCCATCTAAAGCTCACCCTTTCCCTCCCCCTAGGCTTGACCGAGCCTTGAGCAAGGTGAACCTTGCTCGGCCATGCCTCTTAGGGTAGAAAAGGGAAAGAAGAACTTAGCTACGACCCTAACACTTCATCTCTGATATATCTTAAATTTATGTGGACTAATTTACCCCTTCCCCTACCCTCGGCCAAACCCTTCTCATGAGGTTTAGGGTTCATTCGGCCACACCTCGGGGTTCTAGGGAAGACAAACTGTTTAACACGTGAAATCGACGACGGAGAATGCTCTAATGATAGATTTATGATCATCTAAGGGCTCTACTTCCGTCAAGGGGATTTGGGAAAATTTTGGCAGGACCTATACCCTTTCCCCATGATTCGGCAGCCCTAAATTGGAGAAAACGATGAGAAAACAAAATGATCCAGCAAGTATTGATACAAGAATCATGTATATACAACTACGGAAACTCGATTCGTCGGAAAATCACGAGAAAACACGATCCTATAACCACTAAGGGTTCAGCTACCCGCCTTCCCCATTTCTTCAAATCCAACCACTCACCTCGATTGAGGAGGATGAATGATCGGATGACGACAACTTTGAATTTTTCTAGGCGCTGCCTTGTGCGACTCAAAGATGAGTCGCACGACACAAGGATGAGGGGTTTTAATCCCTCATCAAACCTTCCTTAATGGCCCTAGACTCTTAATCATAACTCAACTATACCTGAGCTCGACTTGGGTTCCGACTCTTCCCGCAACACGAGTTGACTTAAACTCGATTAAAGTATAAATGCATAAAAGGAAAGAGTCATTTGCCCAATTTAATTGCATACATCATTAGTCGAGTCATACCTTTCCACTCGAGGCGATCCTGAGGCTCGACTCGACTATCCCCGAGTCCGGTGCGCTGCACCAAAATAGATTTTTTATATTAGAAAATTTTTCCCGAGTCTTACAACCTTCCCCCCTTAAGGGAAATTTGTCCATGAAATTACTTGAATAACAAGGACTTACCGGCTCTCCGAACAAGGAAGGGTAGCGATCTTTCATGTCCTGCTCTACCTCCCAAGTGGCCTCTTGCCCGTAATGATGCTCCCATCTGACCTTTACTAGGGGAATTTCTTTGGATCTTAGCTTCCTGATTTGGCGGTCAAGGATCTCTACCGACCTTTCCTCGAATGAGATGGCCGAATCTACCTCAATAGAAGAGGGCTCAATCACATGTGAATCATTCTTTACATATTTCCGCCACATGGATACATGAAAGATCGGGTGTACTCTGCTCAGGCTAGGAGGTTATGCCAGCTCATAGGCCACCTCGCCCCTCCGCTTAAGAGTGGGAAAAGGCCCAATGTACCTGGGGCTCAGCTTTCCCTTCTTCCCAAACCGGTCCACCCCTTTCATAGGAGAGATCTTCAGAAAGACTAAATTGCCCTCGGCGAATTCCAATTCCTTGGCCTTCTGGTCAACATACATTTTCTGTCGACTTTGGGCCACCAGCAATCTTTCCTTTATGGCCTTCACTTTCTCTACCGCTTCCTCAACCAGATCAGGGCCCACCATGAGTGATTCCCCACCTCAAACCAACCCACCGGAGACCTACACCACCGCCGATACAAGGCCTCAAAAGGATCCATGCCAATGCTACTGTGGTAGCTATTGTTGTAGGCGAACTCTATCAGCGGTAGGTGCCTTTCCCAACCGTCGACCATATCTAGGACTCATGCTCTCAGCATGTCCTCCAAAGTTTGTATGGTCCTCTCTGATGGCCCGTCAGTCTACGGATGGAAAGCTGTGCTAAAATGCACTTGGGTACCCAAGGCTTCCTGGAAGGACTGCCAAAACCGAGCTGTGAATTGGGTAACGCGGTCAGATATAATCATCACCGGGGTACCATGGTATGCCACAATCCTATCCAAGAATAGTCGGGTGTACTGTTTCGCAGAGAAGTTAGTCTTCACTGGTATGAAGTGTGCGATCTTGGTTAACCGGTCCACTACCACCCAAATGGAATCAAAACAGTCGTTTGACTTAGGCAACCCAGTCACTAGATCCATGGTGATTTTCTCCCACTTCCACTCGGCCACCTGGAGGTTTTGCAGTAGTCCCGCAGGCTTAAGGTGTTCGGCCTTCACCTATTGACAGACCAGACATTTGAACACAAACTCTGCTACCTCTCTTTTCATACCCTTCCACCAGTAATGCTGCCTTAAATCCCGGTACATCTTGGTGGCCCCCGGATGCATCGTATATGTGGAACGATGACCCAGTTCCAGGACTTGCCTGCGCACCTCAGCCATATCTGGCACTACGATCCGATCTTTGAACCTCAGTACACCCTCTAAGTCCAACCTGAAACCATTTTCTGCAACGCCTCTTTGCACCAGATCCTTAGTCAGCGCACAAAAGGCATCCTCCCCCTGCGCAGCACGCAGCATGTCCATCAGCGTGGACTGTACCGCAGGTGAGCCACCAGGGCACCTGAAGCTGACACTGATAAGGTTGTACCCTCATCTAGGCACAATGCCAACTCTCGAGCTAGAGGCCTCCTCTTAACTTCCAAATGAGCCAAACTTCCCATGGACTTTCTGCTCAGAGCATCTGCTACCACATTTACTTTCCCCGGATGATACATAATGATGCAATCATAATCCTTTAGGAGCTCTATCCACCTCCTCTGCCTGAGGTTCAACTCCTTTTGGGTAAGAAAGTACTGGAGGCTCTTGTGATCCATGTAGATCTCGCAAGTCTCCCCATACAGGTAGTGCCGCCAGAGCTTCAGTGCAAAGACCGTTGTCGCTAGCTCTAGGTCATGCGTCGGATAGTTCTTCTCATGAACTTTCAGCTGGCGGGATGCATAAGCTATGACTCTACCAAACTGCATCAGGACGCAGTCCAGGCCAACCCGAGAGGCATCACAGAAGACTACAAACCCTCCTGAGTCAGAAGGTACAGCCAACACGGGTGCAGATGTCAAACATGCCTTGAGCTTCTGAAAGCTCGCCTCGCATTTGTCATCCCAAATGAACCTAACCTTTTTCTGGGTCAGCCGAGTCAAAGGGGTTGTAATTCTGGAGAAGTTCTCCACAAACTTCCGAAAGTACCCGTCCAAACCAAGTAAACTATGGATCTCAGTCACGCTGGTCGGCCATTTCCAGTTCTGCACCACTTCTATCTTGGCAAGATCTACCCTTATCCCTTCCTTGGACACTACATGGCCCAAGAACCCTACACTTTCCAACCAAAATTCACACTTGGCAAATTTTGCAAACAAGCGGTGCTCTCTGAGGGTTTCCAAGACCATTCTCGGGTGCTTAGAGTGCTCTTCCTCACTCTTGGAGTAAACCAGAATGTCGTCAATGAATACGATCACAAAGCTGTCCAGGTACTCCTTAAATATCCTATTCATTTGGTCCATGAAAGCATCAGGTGCATTGGTTAGGCCAAAGGACATCACTAGGAACTCATAGTGACTGTAGCGAGTCCTAAAGGCCGTCTTAGGCACATCGCAGATCGGGATTCTCAGCTGATGGTATCCGGACCTTAGATCTATCTTTGAAAACCATTGTGCCCCCTGCAGCTAGTCAAACAGATCGTCTATCCTCGGTAGTGGGTAGCGATCTTGATGGTCACCTTGTTCAACTGCCTATAGTCGATGCACATGCGCATCAACCCATCCTTCTTCTTCACAAAGAGAACCGGGGCACCCTAGGGTGACACGCTCGGCCGGATGAAACCTAGGTCTAGCATTTCCTGCAATTGCACCTTTAACTCCCTGAGTTCGGCCGGTGCCATCCTATAAGGTGGAATGGAAATTGGTTTCACCCAGGGCTACAGGTCAATGCAAAAATTAACTTCCCTTCTGGGCGGCAATCCCGACAATTCCTCAGGAAACACATCAAGGAATTCACAGACCACTGGGGTTCCGCTGACATTCCTTGCCTCACCCTTTCCTCCTCAGCCATAGATACAAAGGCCAAGAAGGATTGGCAGCCGCCCCTAAGCAGCTTACAAGCCTTTAGGGCTAAGATGACCTCTATCGGCTTGCTACCTCCCTCCCCTTAGAAGGTGAATTGTGGCAGCCCAAGCTTATTAAACATAACTGTTTTAGCTCTACAATCCAACATCGTAAAGTGCTCTGCCAACCAGTCCATGCCAAGCATGACATCAAGCTCAAGAGTGGGTAGGAGTGTCAAACCCGCACTCAGCACATGGTCACAGATGAGCACTTCACTGCCTTGATATATTGAATTTGCTAGGATTGCATCGCCCGTAGGCGTTGATACTATCAATGGCCCGTCGAGCGTGGAGGGTGCCATTGGCAATTTCGCAGCAAATATGACAGACACAAATGAGTGCATGGCACCCGGATCAAATAAAATATATGTTGCAGACGAACATACTAAAATAGTACCTGCCACCATTGCTTTGGATGCCTCTGCCCCATCACGGTTCATAGCATATACCCGTACAGGCGGCCTCTCTGAATAATTGGTCTGCGGCCCCTTATTCTGTGTATGTACCCGGTGAGCTACTGATCCCACGGACATAGGTGCCTTTCTCCAAGACTGCTCAGGCTTCTGACCAGTTCCCTCAGAACAGTCCTTCTTGAAGTGTTCGACTCGGCCGTACTTGAAGCAAGCATTCGTGCGGCTAAGGCAGGACCCCTAGTGCCTCCGACTACAGCTGCCAGACTGTGGTGCCTCAGATCTCTGAGAACCTCCTCCTGACACTGTCGGCCTCACTGACCCGGTCCTTGGGCCCCCACGACCCGATTGCCATTTTGCCCTCGACTTTGCTGATGGTCTGCCGCGGTCATTGCCCCCTCAGAGTGCCAAGGCCGATTGTTAGAACCTTGCGACCGAGACTTCTTCTTAGCTGGCCCGTCATTCCTCTCAAATGGCACCAAGGCTTCTTTTCGCAGGGCTTCATCCACTACCCGAGCCAGAGTAGAATCCTCAGTGTAGTGGATAGGCCTGCCAATCTGTGGCCTCAGACCTGCCACGAACCTCTTGACCCTGGCGGTCTCAGATGCCACTAGGGTTGGATGGTACTTTGAGAGACGGTTGAACTTCATCACATATTCTGATATTGACATGCCTCCAGACTGGCGCAGCATCTCAAAATCACGGGTGCGCTAGTCGCGAACACTCTTGGGTAGGTACTGCTCCTCCACAGCCGCCCTGAATTCCTCCCACGTGGGAGGTGGTGCGCCAGCTGCCCTGCAGTCCCTCCAAGTGTGTAGCCAGACCTTTGCCGGTCCCCTCATCTGAAGACTGACCATACGAGCAGCTGCCTCTGACGAACACCCCAACTCCATGCATAACTCGTAGCAATCCCCCAAGAATTCAGTCACTTCTTCTTGATGATCTGTTCCGGTGAACTCCGGTGGCTTCAGTGTGATGAAATCGGCATAGGTTGGGGCCCGTGGAGTTCTGACCACGGCTCCTGTCGCCTCTTCCACTTCTGGTACTACTAGAACTATGGGTACTGGCTGTGGCGGTGGCTGCTGAGGCTGCTGCTACTGCTGCTGCATCTGCTACCTCAGTTCCTACTCCTTAAGGAGCGCCTCAGTTAACTGATTCACCTGAGCCTGCAGTTTAGAAACCGCTGACTCTTGCCCCTGACACTCAGACGGCTCCCTATCTCTGCCCCGGACCCGGCCTCGGCCTCTACCTCGGCCTCGCCCCCGGCCTCGATTTTCTGTCGAGTTACTGTCACTACCGCTCAAAGCAGCATTTGGAACCTCCATTGCACTATCATAGAAAGAAAAAGAGGTTGCCTGTCACATAATAAATTCTTAACGAAAACTCTTTAAACTTACTTACCACATGGTGCGTTGAGTGCAAGAGTGGTCGCCCAATCTCATAGCATAACTATACCGTATGTCGACACGCTAGCATATGTCTCATACGGTACCCAACACTGAGTCATAGACAAGACCTAAACTAGTGCTCTGATACCAACTTTGTCACACCCCAACTAAGGGTAGTGTGACCGGCCAGGGCCTACATCCTACCCTGTAGCCACTGTCTACACTGACATAAAGAAACCAGAACATGTCGACAAAAGAAATCTCAACACAAACTTTATTATAAGTTTTCAAAGTTAACAATTTTATGTTTTCAAACCAAAGAATAAAACCAACATCACAACAACTGAACGTCTCAAGAATCAAAGTTTTACAAACTTTTTCCAAAATACAACTGTCAGTGCAAAAAAGTAAACAACTACTAGAAACACTGGACTATGACTCATGGACGCCACTACGAGATATGGCACCAGCACCCGCCCACTAGCTGCACCATGTCGACAGGTCACAATCACTGCTCAAGCTCTACAAAAATAAGGAAACAAACTGTGAGTCCGCTTGGGACTTAGTGAGCGGTTCTAGCGAACCTCCACATAATCCTCAGTTATTCATGCCTGATATATAAGGCAACATAATGTATATTCAGGGAGGTAAGCTACTTTTAATGTGACTACTAACCCCATGGGTCATTCTGTATAAACCGAATATGTGAAAATCTGCCATCTCGGCCTATCAAGCCTCCGACATCCGGCCCCTTGGGCCTACTTATGGTAATAAAAATCCCGACTACAGCCGGCCCTACCATACAAGGTAGAATCATACTGGCCGCCGGTCACATCATATCAAGATGTAAACAAGCAATCCCGGGCCATCGACTAGGATGGTCCACTAGTCTCTGGACACCGTTTGAGGTAAGGATAGCTAGTCCCACCCAACTGGGGTCTGGCACCTAGCGGGCTCGCTGGCGCACCTCAAGACCCAAACACTAGCCGAGCTAAGCATTCGTCATTTCCGACCTCCACGCTTCTCGGCGGACCATCTCAAGCACATCACACAATCAATGTCCTAGGTTTTCCTTATATACCTTTCGGGCCATTGCCCGTATTTGGCCCTAATCCGGGCTACAGGTCAACAATTTAATGTTGCCCTTTCAAAATGTGTACGCCTAAGAGTTATAGGTTTCCAAAATATTTACTAGAAGTCCTAGAAGTTATATCATCTCCTAGCTAAGTTTCCATATATGCTGAGCATCACGCAACGTCCTACATGTTATCTAACATTATACACTACCTTGGGTGAGGAATTCCATGTACCGACCTTGGAATTCCGCCCATGAACATTTTAGGACAGCATGTGTAATCTAAAGAAAAGTAAGCATATTTTACAACATCTACTATATATGGCCACAATATTCATACATAACAACTATACATTACCTTTAGAATTAAGCTCAATAAGAAACAATTTATCTAGCATGGCAAGGTAGCAATGAATTCAATAATGCATGAGATACTAAGCATGGTAAACTAATACATCATTTCAAAATTTAAAGATTGAATGAGCTAAGGATGGTCATTAAGACAGCATTCCTACAATCTCATAAAACAATAAATTTACTTACTATGGTTGGTGTTCTTCTTAAGTATCATCATGCCTCTATAGTTTTAACATTCTAACCATGGAAGTTTCCATCTAAAGCTCACCCTTTCCCTCCCCCTAGGCTTGACCGAGCCTTGAGCAAGGTGAACCTTGCTCGGCCATGCCTCTTAGGGTAGAAAAGGGAAAGAAGAACTTAGCTATGACCCTAACTCTTCGTCTCCGATATATCTTAAATTCATGTGGACTGATTTACCCCTTCCCCTACCCTTGGCCAAACCCTTCTCATGAGGTTTAGGGTTCATTCGGCCACACCTAGGGGTTCTAGGGAAGACAAACTATTTAACACGTGAAATCGACGACGGAGAATGCTTTAATGATATATTTATGATCATCTAAGGGCTCTACTTCCGTCAAGGGGATTGGGGAAAATTTTGGCATGACCTATCCCCTTTCCCCGTGATTTGGCAGCCCTAGATTGGAGAAAACGATGAGAAAACAAAACGATCCGGCAAGTATTCATACAAGAATCATGTATATACAACTACGGAAACTTGATTCGTCGAAAAATCGCAAGAAAACACGATCCTATCACCACTAAGGGTTCGGCTACCCGCCTTCCCCATTTCTTCAAATCCAACCACTCACCTCGATTGAGGAGGATGAATGATCGGATGACGACAACTTTGAATTTTTCTAGCGACGGCATGAAATCCCGGATCGACCAAAATCCCCTTCCTCCTTGCTTCTTCTCCCCTCTCTCCTAGGCGCTGCCTTGTGCGACTCAAAGATGAGTCGCACGACACAAGGATGAGGGGTTTTAATCCCTCATCAAACCTTCCTTAATGGCCCTAGACTCTTAATCATAACTCGACTATACCTGAGCTCGACTTGGGTTCCGACTCTTCCCGCAACACGAGTTGACTTAAACTCGATTAAAGTATAAATGCATAAAAGGAAAGAGTCATTTGCCCAATTTAATTGCATACATCATTAGTCGAGTCATACCTTTTCACTCGAGGCAATCCTGAGGCTCGACTCGACTATCCTCGGGTCCGGCGCGCTGCACCAAAACATATTTTTATATTAGGAAATTTTTCCTGGGTCTTACAGTGCCGCAATCCTGGAGAAGTTTTCCATAAACTTCCTGTAATAGCCGGCCAGCACCAAAACACTACGAATCTCCGTCACACTGGTTGGCCGCTCCAAGTTCTGAACTGCCTCCACCTTCACGGGGTCTACTCTCACCCCTTCTCTTGACACCACATGACCCAAAAACCATCCTGAGAATTTGGCAAACAACCGATGCCTCCTGAGAGTCTCTATAACCATCTTCAGATGCTCACAGTGCTCCTCCCTGCTCCTGGAGTAAACTAGAATACCATCTGTGAAGATGATGATGAACCTATCAAGATACTCCTTGAACACTTGGTTCATCATGTCCATAAAAGCTGCCGGTGCATTCGTCAGCCCGAAGGACATGACCAAGAACTCAAAGTGGTCATATCTCATCCTGAAGGTTGTCTTAGGCACGTCTCGGTCCCGGATTCTCAACTGATGATATCCAGATCTCTGGTCGATTTTGGAGAACCACTGTGCCCCCTAAAGCTGATCAAATAGGTCGTAAATCCTGGGCAGCGGGTAATGATTCTTCACAGTCACCTTGTTAAGCTGTCGATAATCAATGTACATGTGCATAGACCTGTCTTTCTTCTTCACGTAGAGCACTAGAGCGCCCCACGATGATACACTCGGGCGAATAAAGCCAAGGTCCAACAATTCCTACAACTGCGACTTCAGTTCTCTTAGTTCAGCCGGTATCATCCGATACTAGGGAATGGAAATTGACTTCACCTCAGGCTGTAAGTCGATGGAAAACTCAATCTCTCTATTTGGTAGTAGCCCCGAAAGCTCCTCGGGAAACACATCAGGGAACTCGCAAACCACATGCGTTCCCTCAACACTACAAGCCGCCCCCTTATCCTCTTCTACCATTGACACGAAAGCCAGGAAATATTGACATCCACCCAAAAGCAACTTGCGAGCCTTTAGAGTTGAAATGACCCCCATAGACTCCCTTCCCTCCCATCTCTCTGGAAGGTAAACTACGGTAGCTCGGGCTTGCTGAAGGTAACAGCCTTTGCCCTGTAGTCCACCGACACGTAATGAGCTACTAGCCAATCGATCCCCTGAAACACATCCAGCTCTAGCATCAGCAGAAGTGTCAATTCAGCCACCAACACGTGCCCACAAATGGACACGTCACAGTCTCAAAAGACTGAGTCGGCTATAATAGCCTCGTCCGTAGGCGTCGACACCACAAAAGGCGTATCAAGCAGACTAGGCTGCCTTCCCAACTTTGACGCAAACTCAGCTGACATAAATAAGTGTGTACCACCCGGAGCAAACAATACAGATGCTGCGAAAGAACAAATAGTAAGAGTACCTGTAACCACAATCTTCGACACCTCAGCGCCGTCCCAAGTCATGGTGAATACCTGTGCCGGAAGTTTCTCAGAACCACTGTCTCGCTGCCCTCTACCCTGCACTTGAATCCTCTGAGCTACTGAACCAATTGATATCAATGTCTTCCCTTTGGGCTGCTTTGGCCTCTGACCACCCCTAACTAGACAATCCTTCTTGTAGTGCCCGACCTGACTTCACCCAAAGCATGTGTCTGTACGGCCAAAACAAGCTCCGTAGTGCCTCCTACCACAACGGCCACACTATGGCATCTCCATCTTCTATTGCACACTTCTAAACACAGCCTGCCGAGACACCCCCAGCCCTGGGCCCACACGGCCCTTGAAATTGTTGTGCCCTCTACTTGGCTAGTCAACTGCTGCTACAATGGTCCCCTTTGAATGAAATGGCCGACCTCCAGATCCTTGAGGTCTGAACTTCTTCTTGGGGGTCCATCATGCCTCTCAAACGACACCAATGCTTCCTTTTGGAGTGTCTCATCCACTACCCGAGTAAAGGTAGTATCCTCAGTATAGTGAATAAGCCTACTGATATGCACTCTCAGTCCCTCTAAAAAGCTCTTGACCCTGGAGGTCTCAGTCGTCCCTAGTCTAGGATGATACTTAGAAAGCCGAGGAAACTCTATGTCGTAGTCTTGCACCGTCATACTGTTAGTTTGATACAACTGCTCAAACTCCTTGGCCTGCCTATCGCGGACGCTCCTACGCATATACCGCTCCACAATTAATGGTTGCCTTGAACTCCTCCCATGTAGGGGGTGGTGCGCCTGCTCCCCTACCATCCCTCTAGGTGTGAAGCAACTCCTTGGCCGGCCCTCTCAGTTGTAACCCGGCCATCCAAGCAGTCGCCTCAAAAGAGCACCCCCAACTCTACACAGAGCTCAAAGCAGTCACCTAGAAAGATAGTGACCTCCACCTGTTGATCAGTGCCTGTGAAATTTGGCGGCCTCAGCCTAACAAAATTCGTGTATGTAGCTGCCCCATGGACAACATCACGACGATCCACAGCTCTAACTCCAGGTGTGACAGGCTCTGCCGCCTCCTGAACTATCGGTGCTATCGACGCTGGCTGCGGTTGTTGCGGTCTTGACTCTCGCTCCCTATAGAGCTCCTCAGTCAGCTCGGTCACTTGGGCCTCCAGTTGTGCAACCCTGGGATCCTGCCCCACATTTTCCTACACTAGTTGTTCCCTACCACAACCCTGGCCCCTGCCTCGGCCCCGTCCTCAACCTCGGCCTCGACCTTGTCGATCCATATAGTTATTTCCACTGGCACTCATCGCAACATTAAAAGCCTCCATCTCACTAGCATTAAGAGAAAAACATAACCACAATTAAGTAACTTATTTAACAATTTAAATAATTGACCACACATGTCGTGCTGGTGTGCAAGCTCAACCGCCCGATCTCATAACTCAACCACACTATATGTCGACATGCTAGTTATGCCTCATACGATACCTAAACTCTGAGTCGTAGTCAGGACCTAACCATGCTCTGATACCACTTTGTCATGGCCTGATTTAGAGGGTCACATGACTGGCCAAAGTACGTGGTCGTACTCCAAAGCCTACCAAATGCATACACCAACCACACAAATATAATCAACATGACTGACAAAATGCTAATATTCCACCATGCATGAATAAAGAAGATTCAAAGTTGAACTACATACTTCAAAGGCTCATAACATTCGACTACAACTCCATATAGAAGAAATAAATGACACACTACACGACTACGACTCAACCAGGCTTGTTACGAGATATATGGTACAAGCTTGATCCCTCCAGTCGCACCATGCCGACATAGTCGTACCCTCTTGGTCAGGCTCTGCAAAACAACACAAATAAAATCGTGAGTCCATGAGGAACTCAGTGAGTGGCTCTATCGAGCTTCCACTTAAGTCCAACACAAGCATAGTGCATAATTATTTTCAAGAAAATATTGAGCTGAATGTCATATAAGTAAGCGCACTGATTAAAATTTTCATGCTCAGGAAACACTACAATCATCTAGCCCATGCGGACCTAATTTAATCAGTGCACACATTCGGCCCAAACCGGCCTAATACAGCAAATAAACCAGTTGGTCGCTAAAATCTCAACTTAGCGATCCTCTCGTCCGGGCCCACTGAACTAGGATGATCTGTTAGTTCTAGTGCCCACTCCGACTGGGAATAACTCATCCAATCCAAATTCACTCGGGTCTAACATCGGTGTTGTAGAGTGAATACCCACACTAGAAGGGGGGGTTGAATAGTGTTGGGTGAGTTTTTACTTCTATTCGATTCTTTCAAGTTCGATTTGTAATGCAACCAAAATTAAAGTGCTACTAGATAGAAATGCTTGATGAATGATAAATGGCAAATAAACACAATCAAATAGTCAATGCAAAGATGAGTAATTATAGTGGTTCGGCCAACCGTCTACTTCACTACCTTGGCTCCACACCAAGGATTTCTAACCAATACTTTATAGACTATGTGTTTCCCTTTGAATACAACCGAGGCCTTCCTTCTCACCCCTTTGAGAATGCCTCGAACCTATTCACCTAGGTGAAACACAATTCTAGAATGTAAACCCTAAGTGTTTACACTAGCACACCTAGCAAGCTAATCAATGAAGAACAAGTTCAAATTACAAATAAAATTACAATGAAAAGAGCTAAAGAGTAAATCACAATGAAAAGCTCTTTTCCAAGCCTTCGACGCCTCCAACTCCACGAGATGTTGAGGTCGAGTCGAAGCCGGAGTTGAGGGAAGATGAGCGTTTGAGAGGAATCGTCGATCGGAGAAGTAAGTGCGAGCAAATCAAGCTTAGAAGGCACAAATCTCACTTAGGAAGTTTTTATGAACAGTTGAGAGAGGTTAATGAAGGTTGGTGAGGGGTATTTATAACCCCTCACTCGGAACAGCTCTCCAACGAGCATTTTTCTGCCCATTGGACGCCGACCGATCGCTTGTCGATCGATCGTCGATCGATCGATCGATCGACCACCCAGTGACCACTAGGCTACTGCCCTCTCTCGGCCACATTCGGTCGATCGAATTGGCTACTACCAATTTCCTTTGTTGTTCGGTTGATTGAATTTGCCATTGCTAGTTTTTGGCTCTGTTTGGTCGACCAAAGTGGCTACTGCCATTTTTCTGCCTTGTTCGATCGACCGAACCTGGGCTGAGATTGTTTTTTATATTAGTTTTGTTACACACTTTTTCATGGGTTTTGTTACCAAGTTTTGACTTGGATAACTTTACAAATAAGCTTGGGATGAGATTCTAGGGATATGTTACATAGAATCTATTCGATAATCTACGAATTCTACTTAATCTACATTCGAGCCTTTTTTGATGACTTTTGCGTTTCGCCGAGCAAAGTTCGCATGAGTATCGCAACCTCAACCTGAACTCAAAACTTCACACATATATTAAATACATGTTTGTTATCATCAAAATAGATATCGAAGCCTAGGGGGAACCCTTGGGCCAACAATCTCCCCCTTTTTGATGATGACAAACACAACATGAAAATTTTTATATAAAAAGAGACTCTAAGTTTCATTTGTGAGTTTGAGTTAAGACATGCGCAACTTAGTTTGTAACTTAACATATGTTCCCCCTATCAATATGCATATTATGCTTGTGACTCCCCCTATCTATATGCTTCATAAAACAAATGTGACCTTACTTTGTCTCCCCCTTTTGACATTAATAAAAAAAGGGTAAGAACTAAGGTACTATTAATGACTTCCATCATTAAAACCAATAAAACTATAAAATCGAGTATCATCTACCACTATAGTCCTTCCTATCAATGTAAGCATATAGAAGGCAAACATCGATAAGTCGCAAAGCCCCATTACAAGGCAATACATAAGTGTGATGATACTACATGAAATGCAATTTTTTAAAAGACATGTATATTTTAAATTTTCAACCACTTCGAAAAGCACAAATCCCTAATTGCATTCTTAAATTTGTAAAGCTTTCTTCACTTAAGGGTTTCGTGAATATATCCGCAAATTGTTTGTCGGTGGATACAAATTCCACGGATATATTTTCCCTTAGCTACATTATCCGTAAGAAAATGGTGCCTTAGATCGATGTGCTTGGCCCTAGAGTGTAATATTGGATTTTTTGTTAAATTGATTGCACTAGTGTTATCACAATGTATAGGTATACATGAATACATAAGTTCATAATCTAAAAGGATTTGTTTCATCCAAAGGACTTGTGCACAACAACTAGCCGCAGTGATTTATTCCGCTTCTGTAGTTGATAGTGCAACTGAGTTTTGTTTCTTTGAGAACCAAGAAACAAGACTCATCCCTATGAATTGACAACACCCACTAGTACTTTTTCTATCTACTTTACACTCGGCAAAGTTGGCATCCGGAAACTCAATTAAATTGAAACATGCATTACATGGATACCGTAATTCTAAGTCAACCGTACCCTTCAAATATCTCAATATGCGTTTGACCGCACTTAAGTGATATATTCTAGGACAAGATTGAAACCTAGCACATGCACAAACACTAAACATGATATCGGGTCTACTTACAGTTAAATAAAGAAGACTTCTAATCATACCTCGATATCATTTTTCATCTACTTTGACATCATCTTCATCTTTGTCAAGCTTGATGGATGTGCTCATTGGTGTAGAAGCTATCTTGGCTTCATTCATTCCAAACCTTTTGATGAGCTCCTTTGTGTACTTAGCTTGATTTATGAAGATTCCTTTGTTGGTTTGCTTGATTTGGAGACCAAGCATGAAGGAAAGTTCTTCCATCATGCTCATCTTAAACTCTTCTTGCATGCACTTTGCAAACCACTCATAAAGCAATTCATTAATAGCACCAAATATTATATCATCAACATAAATTTGCACGAGTAAAATATCATTTTTATTATTTTTTATAAAAAGAGAAACATCGGCTTTTCCAATGCTAAAGCCTTGATCTATCAAGAATGTGGAAAGCCTTTTATACCAAGCCCTAGGGACTTCTTTTAAGCCATATAAAGCTTTTTTAAGTTTAAAAACGTGATTTGAAAACTCAAAACTTTCATATCCGGAGGGTTGTTCAACATAAACTTCTTTATCGATAAAACCATTTAAAAATGCACTTTTAATATCCATTTGAGAAAGTTTAAAGCCTTTAAAACTAGCATAAGCCAAAAATATGTGAATTGTCTCTAATCTAGCTACGGGAGCATAAGTTTTATTATAGTCTATTCCTTTTTCTTGATTGTACTTTAGGCTATTCATGGCTCAAACCCAACCCAATGAACCCGAGAAATCGACCCGACCTGAACCAATCGGGTCGGGTAATTGGGTCAGGTCGGGTTCAAATATTTGAAACCCGATTATAATCGGGTCGGGTCCGAGTTTCAATATTTAAAACCTGATGACCCGAGACCCGAGACTCGACCCAATTACCCGAGACCCGACCCGATTACTCGAATTTTTTATATTTTTTTAATTATTTTCAAAATATTTTAAAAAAAATATTTATTTTTAATTATTTTTTAAAAAAAATTATTATTAAAAACTTATTTTTTCCTAAATGGGTAAACCCGACTACCCGACCCAACCCGACCCAATCTAGGTCGGGTTGGGTCGGGTCGGGTTTGAGAGGTGAAAATTTTTTAACCCGACCCGACCCGTGAACACCCCTAATTGTACCCTTGGGCCACTAACCTAGCTTTGTTTCTAATGACTATACCTCCTTCATCTAACTTATTTCTAAATAGTCATTTAGTCCCAATCACGGTTTGTCCACTAGGTCTAGGTACTAAGTCACATACTTCATTCCTAACAAATTGATTAAGTTCTTCTTGCATAACTATTACCCAAAATTCATCTTCTATTGCTTCCTTAATGTTTTTTTGCTCTACTTGAGATATAAATGCTACATATTGACAAATATTCTTAAGTTTAGAGCGTGTTACCACTCTGGTACCCTTTGGGGAGAGGTGGAAGAGCTTCCTCTTCTTCTTCTTCTTCATCTTGAGGTGGAGTTGATGATGAAGGTTCTTCATGGTGAGTTTCCTCATTGTCTTCATCTTCAACTTCTTTGTCATGAAATGTTCATTCATCAAGTTCCTCACCTACATGTACAATCTTAACATTTCTAGAAGAATCATTAGTTTCATCAAAGGTAACATGCATAGATTCTTCAATAATCATAGTTCTACAATTATAAACTCTATAGGCATTAGAACTATTTGAGTAACCTAGGAAAATACCTTCATCGGATTTAGAATCAGATTTTCCTAGATGCTCCTTAGTGTTTAAGATAAATCATTTACATCTAAAAACACGAAAATATCCCACACTTGGGATTTTATCATTCCAAAGCTCAAAAGGTATTTTCTTGATTTTAGGTCTCAATAAAACACGATTAAGTACATAACAAGAGGTATGTATGGCTTCGGCCCAAAAATACTTAGGCAAATTATTTTCACAAAGCATGGTCCTAGCCATCTCTTGTAAGATTCTATTATTCTTCCTCTCAACCACCCCATTTTATTGAGGGGTTCTAGGAGAAGAGAAGGTATGCTCAACACTCAATTCGTCACAAAATTCGGAAAACTTTTTATTTTTAAATTCTCCTCCATTATCACTTCTAATTTTCAAAATTGAAGTTCCTTTCTCATTAGTGACTTTCTTAGAAATTTTTTTGAAAGAATCAAAAGTTTTATTTTTCTTAGCTAAGAAAAAAACTCATGTAAATCTCGAGAAATCATCAACCAAAGCATAGCAATATAACTTCCCACCTAAACTAGCTACATCACAAGGACCAAAAAGATCCACGTGCACTAGTTCAAGTGTTCTAGATGTACTCACTTGATTAATGCTATGAAATGAAGACTTAACTTGTTTTCCATATTGACATGCATCACAAAGTTTGTCTTTTTCAAATTTTATCTTAGGTATTCCTTTAACTAAGTCATTTTTAGATATTTGTTGGATGAGGCTCATGCTAGCATGTCCTAGCCTTCTATGCCATAATCAAGAATCATTTTTCATGGCAACTAAGTATCTAACATGAGGATTAGACAAAATATTTAAGACTGGTGTGTAAATATTTTCTTGCCTATTTCTAATAAACACAATATCATTAGATGGTGCACTTCTAATAATGCATTTAGATGCTTCGAAAATGACTACATATCCATTATCACACAATTGAGATATGCTAATCAAATTATGCTTTAATCCATCAACTAGTAAAACATTTTTAATGCACGGGTAGGGGAGTATACCTATATCACCAATGCCAATCTTACCTTTGGCATTATCTCCAAATGTCACATGTCCACCATCCTTGCTTGATAGGGTTGCGAAAAGATTGATATCACCCGTCATGTGTTTTGAGTAACCACTATCTAATATCCATGTGCTTCTACTTGCTTGAGGATGCTTCTCCATCTACAAAAGGAGAAGAGACAATTTTAGGTACCCAAATCTTCTTGGGTCCTTGAGTGTTAATCATCTTAGGAACCCAAGTGAATCTAGTATGAGGGTTCCTCCTTAGTGCACAATCTCTAGCAATATGGTCAAATATACCACATGAAAAGCAACTTCCATTAAACTTTCTTGAGCTGTGTGAGCATGGAAGTGTGCATGACCATGATTATTTGATGACTTTCCAGCATGTACAACATTAGGCATGACATTTTGTAAGGTTGTCATTTTTTCATTTAGTATGCAAAGTTCCTTTTTAAGTTTAGCATGCTATAATTCAAGTGCTCTACTTGATCACTTAAGAACTTATTTTCATTCTCCAATTTTTTGTTTTCTTCTAAGTTTTTCTTAGCATCATTTATGGCATGCTTTTCTTCCTTAAGAATATCTACTTCTTTCCTTAATGCATTGCATGAGAGTAGCAAGTTATCATTTTCAAATTCTAAAGATTTTTTGTCCTTTTTAAGCTCTTTAAACTTTTTCCTAATAGCATTAAATTCATCATGCATTTGATCAAATTCATTTTCTAGTTCTTCTTGCATAAATGAAAGCTCACCAAACGTAAATCTTACCTCGTTGTCATTTGCTATGAGGACTTCTTCACTTGACGAAGACTCGCTTTCATCCCATGAGACCACCATTGCCTTCTTCTTCTTCTTGTATTTGTCTTTCTTGTGAGGGTTGGAGGTGGAAGCCATCTTGAGAAGTGGGCAATCCTTCCTTGGATGCCCGATTTTGTTGCAATTGAAGTATGTGTAGCCTCCTCTTCCCTTTCTCATGCCTCATCTCATTAAGCTCATGAATCTTCTTGCCAACATTGCCATTTCTTCAAAATCATCCGTCTCTTCCTCGGATGATGAGGGTTCTTCACCCCGGTGTGATGCTTTTAAGGCAATGGTCTTGCCTTTGGGAGCATCTTCCTCCTTGTATTGCTTCATATGGGTCTCATGTGTCATGAGAGACCCAATGAGCTCGGTGTTCTTCAAGGTGCTCATTTCCTTTGCTTCCATGATTGTGATGACCTTGGGCTCCCAAGCTTTTGGAAGGGAATGAAGGAGCTTCCTTACCTACCAAGGTTAGCTAATCCATTTATAATATTTTGAAAGCGAGCATACATGGCATCAATAGATTCATGTGATAACATCTTGAACATTTTATAATCATGCATGAGTAGGTATATCTTGGATTCCTTAACTTGTGAAGTGCCTTCATGTGTAGTCTCTAAGACTTTCCAAAGTTCATATGCCGACTTACAAGTGAAAATCCTATTAAACACATTTATTGATAGGCCACAATATAGTGCATTGACAGCCTTTGCATTTGCATTGAAGAGTTTAATCTCTTCTTGATCCCACTCATCCACATTCTTAGTTGGTTGCTTATACTCTACTTGGATCATTCTCCATACATTCATGCCTAGTGATTGAAGGAAGCCATTCATGTGTATCTTTCAATAGGCATAGTTGTTTCCATCAAACAATGGTGGAGTATGAGTAGAGGACCCTTGAGCTAGTTGGATTTCATTAGACATTCTAGATTGTAGAGTAGATGGTTAAATCTAATTAATCCTACGACCTTGCTCTGATACCAATTGTAGAGTGAATACATGTTGGCTTAAGGTTTTTAACCTTGGTCTTAATCTCGGTTTTGATGATAACAAACAGAGAACTAATGTTTCATTGAGAGTTATTTTCACGTTCCATATCGGTTAGCGCACGACGTCCTCGATTGGAAATATCGAAGAAATCAAAAAATCGGAAGGACGTTGGTCGTCGCGCTCGG
Source organism: Canna indica (assembly GCA_034359265.1). Taxonomy (NCBI): domain Eukaryota; kingdom Viridiplantae; phylum Streptophyta; class Magnoliopsida; order Zingiberales; family Cannaceae; genus Canna; species Canna indica. The sequence continues at coordinate 39,704,693 of CP136891.1, forward strand.
ATTCTTCGGGAAGTTAGAGTTTAGGTTTTGGGTGTCTAGATAAATTGTAAATCCTCATGATGATGCAAAAAAACCCAAAAAACCTATCCCGAACCCAAAACATGAAAACTCGAGAACTGCCCTGAAACTCACTAAGCCTAGGGAGCTCCTTGGAGGGCTATATGACCTAGATATTTTCCTAACATAAAAAATGGCGGTAATTGTTCCTTGGGTTAAAACTAGATGGCGAGGTACTTTTTAGAATTTTTTAGAAGCCTTCAGCCTACCTATATTTGACCCGAAAAATTAGAAAAATTTTGTTTTCGGAAAATTTGTACTAGACCCCAAAAACTAAAATTTGATTCTTAAGAATTTTGATTTTTTAGATATTTTTATTGAATCCAAATGGGGGGTAATCCTTATATAACATTTATGCTTGTCGGTCGATCGTCGGTTGACCAATCGGTCGACCGCCCATAGACCGCTAGGCTACTGCCCTCTCTCGGCCACATTCGGTCGATCGAATTGGCTACTGCCAACTTCCTCTGTTGTTTGGTCGACCATTCGGTCGACCGAATTTGCCATTGCTAATTTTTGGCTCTGTTCGGTCGACCGAAGTGGCTACTGCCATTTTTCTGCCTTATTCGATCGATCGATTGATCGGTCGACCGAACCTGGGCTGAGGTTGCTTTTTACTTTTCTTTTGTTACACGTTTTTTCATAGGTTTTATTATCAAGTTTTGACTTGGATAACTTTACAAATAAACTTGGTATGAGATCCTAGCAATATGTTACATAGAATCTATTCGATAATCTACGAATTCTACTTAATCTACATTCGAGACTTTTTTGACGATTTTTGTGTTTCGCCGAGCGAAGTTTGCGTGAGTATCGTAACCTCAACCTGAACTCAAAACTTCACACATATATTAAATACATATTTGATATCATCAAAATAGAGATCGAAGCCTAGGGGGAACCCTTGGGCCAACAAGCGTAGCTCATTGACGCAATCTCAAGACCCACCAACCACTCGCTGAGTCGGGCAATAGTTGCACTAGCTAAAGACGTTTCTCGGTCCGGCCACCATCCCTCCACAATCACAAACACCTACAGTATCTCTACTCAGTACATGCAAGCACACAAAATAGTGTATATCTATCCAACAACTCGGGTACGCTCCCAAGTGCCCCCAACCTGGCTATCCCTTGAGCCCAAAAGTCTCGGTTTAAAGCCTATTTTCCCGGTGAAAGATTTCAACACACCTCAGGTAAGTTTCTACATGCTCTACAATATTTAAATTTTTAATTTAATTAAACACGACTTGTATCACATAATTTCAACACAGAATAATTTATTCAGCAAATGAAAATATAATTTCAGCATTAAATAAACAATTTTAGCACGAGTTAAAATTTCAGCCTAAGTAAATAATTTCAGTGCATGAAATGAAATTCCAGCCTAAGTAAATAATTTCAGCGTAAGTATAGAATTTTAGATTTCAGCTTTAAAACACCGAACTTCAACTCTTTTCGAATCTAAAATTAAATCCTAAATTTCTGAAATTTAACATGGCAAAGATAGAGTATTACTTTAAGACTTAGCAAATGGAATTCCTTGCATGAACCTACAAGTCCTTCTAAACATCTGAGATTAAATATTAATTTTTCAAATTATATGCATCTAAAATAGGACTAAATTTCAACACATGAATTCATATCGCAATCTACATTTCTTTAAGGAATTCGACAAATTTCAACACATGGTTCGGCCATAGGGCCTAACCCTACACAATAAGGTTCAAACCACTCACCTTTTAGGAAGAGGATTAAGGGAAGATGGAGAAGAAGAAACCCCGCGGCTCCGATCTCCGACGACGGCAAGGAAACTCCAGCCAAAAGTGGCGCCGCCCCTTTCTTCCTCCTTGCTGCCTTGGCATGTGTGCGACTCTACCCGAGTCGTACGATCACCTGGGGTTGCAATTATATTTTATTTAATTATTTTTGACTAAATTACCCCTCCCAACTTCAGTTAACCCAATAGGCTCAAATCATATCCAAAACGAGTTCCGGTTGAACCCTAGGACTCGGCTCGAACTCAACTTGAACCCAACATCAACAAAAAGTCAAACATTAACAATTCCACACACGCGTTCGGGTCATATCTTAAATTGCGCCTTCCAGCGATTTGCTCAACCCACTCCGGCGCGCCTCAGAATCATCTCGCTAAAAAAAAGAAAAAATTTACATTAAAATTGCGGGTATTACAATGATGTAATTCATGCCTTATGCTCAATCCATATATCTCGTGACAAAAGAATAGAGTATCATATTGTGAGTTAGGTTGCTCGAATCACTGACCTCACTTAACATGGGTAGTGATAATATCTTGCTAAAGGCCGCTTATGACTTATGGGTTGCAAATGAGTTTTGAACTCATTGCCAACGTTAAGTTAACCTACAGGGTCACACACATAGGGCAAACCGAATTAGGCTTGAAGTTATGACTCATCAGATTGGATTTGCATGACCATTAACCAATTAACTATATCTCTCTTGTTAAGTTTGAAAATTAATTTTGAATTTGAAAATGAGTTTTCAAATTGGAATTAATTATTTTGAATTTTAAATGAGATTTTAAATACAAATTACGTTGATTACAATTTAGGTAATGTATCTTTAATAATCGATATTAAAGGATATATTATAATAAGCATCTCGAATTTAGGAATTTATCCTTGATAATTGTTATTAAGGGTATATTTTATTAGGGAATTAAAATTATTTTAAGATTCTGGATATGACTTTGAATTAATCAACGAATGAGAAGACTCAATAAATATGATTGGTGTTTCTATAAATATCTGCCTATGGTTTAGATGGGTAGTCGATCATCTCTTGATGGCTGCCGACCTCATCAAGAAAGGAAGCTGACCTCCTTTTGAAGGAAGCCGAGCTCCCTTTATGGTAGCCGACCTCCACCAATTTGAGAGACAGGGAGAGAAGTGCCCGAAGGAGTTCCGTTCTCGTCCAGATTAGAAGGAGTTTCGAGAGAGCTGAGCTAGCACTCGAAAGTCGCCCAGTTTGCTGCGTTCGTCTATGTGCTAACCGTAGAGGGTGTTTGTCATTTGGCAGCACCTTGGACTCGAAGCAAAATCGTGATCTTGGACTTGCAAAGCAAAAAACAGAGTTCGGTCTTCAAAGGTATAATCCTCAACCTAGTATTGATTTAACCGAGACGCATCAGGTCTGCTTGGATAAATGATCGATTTATTCTTCCGCTGCATGTAAAAATTTTATTACTTGCCCGATCTTCGGCAACCCAACAGATTCGCCATCCGTAGAGAAACCTAAGCTCTCATACCAAAGGTTGATGGTAATGGAATAAGGAAGGTTTATAGAATAGTGGAGTGAGGGAAACTTAAGGGAAATATTAGTTTGCTAAGGAGATACATACCATCCAAAAGAATCACTCTTTCGAGATATAGGGCTAAGGCTACACACCACACATTAGAATCCACCGTAAACTCAAATTATAACTTTTATTGAACAATTCACTCTACTCTCCAACACATGCAAGGGGGGGGGGGTTGGGGTTTATATAGATGAATTGGAACAAGCCTCCAAGTTTAAGTAATAAAGTTTAAAATTAATTTAGACTCAAAGTAATAAAAAATTATTGAAATTTAAGAAGATCGGTTGGAAAGCTAAATAATCTTTTTTGGATTAATTAACTTGTCTTTGGTGTAATAGTAAAGTTACACCAAAGACAAGTTAATTTAAAAGGATAGCTTTGGTGTAATGGTAAAATTTAATACGGTGGTTTTAATGTAATGGTAAAGGTACCTCATTTGTGATCCGACATCATGGGTTTGAATCACGAAAATAATTTCTATGCAAAAAATAAGAGAAAAATTGCATACATCAACCCTTCCCAAAGCCCACAAATATGAGATTGCTTCGTGCATTGGGTCACCATTTTATTAATTAATCTGCCTGAAATAATTAGTCCATAACTTTCTCTAGGAGTCCAAATTGATTAAAAATTATTTTGTTGGAAAGTAGTCTCAAAGAGTTTTCCAATGACACCTTAATTGCACAATTTGGTTATGATATGCCCCTTCAAAATTCGTAGTAAAATGACCTTTGAAATTTTATCAGTGTTGAATTCGGTGATTCTCCATCATAATCTGAATCAATTTTTAACTAAAATTTTGCTATTGATTCTTACATTTCAAACTAAGAATTTGCTATGAACATTAATTCTGAACTTTTTGGATCGCATTTTTCAATTCATGTTTCAATCTTTTGGAACTTAAAACCAATAATCTTTGCCGTTCAAGCCCAACAATATTTAATTTGGACAATTAATTAAATGAAATAATATTTGGATAATTAATTTATTATATAAATATATAAATCATAATCTAGTAGTGATGGAGTGATCCATTAATTCTTGATTTGTTCTCTTCCTTTAAGAAGTAGAAAGAGAGCCTTCCTCCATTAGATTTAGAGTTACAAAACAACCCCATTGGGTGACTTGTTCTTCTCTTACTTTAAGGTGCAGCAGAAACAAACAAAATGGTCCTCCATTGGTGTCAGCTTTGATGTAGGGATAGAGAGGGACTGTGTTTGCTACAACTGAGACAATCATATCTGACAGATATATTCCACCCTCCTTTATTATTGAGCTCTGCAGATCATCATGGATTAATTACCCTCCTCTCCTCCATACCATAATATTAGTATATTACGCAAAACACTTATATAATCTATCATGCATTAATTCTATGGCATGTAGAAATTGGTTTGACGCTTATCTTCTTTGGAATGCTCGATTCCCAACAAAGTGGCTACCTCAGAATAAGAGTAAAAGTAAATGGGAGCAGTAAAGTGATCATGACCATCAATTAGATGATTTAGTATATCTGAAAGGATTGAACGAATTTGAAAAGGGCTTCGATACATTTGAGATTGCACAAGGGAAAACTGATGGTAGCAATAAGAATATTATTTTGTTGACAAATGTTAGAAACACTACAAAAGAAACACATTATAATTCGAGCTAGCTACTTATGAATATAAAACCGGCGTTAATTGATATATGAACTTTAAAATATACATATGAAAGAAGACCAAGGAATATAGATTTTGAGAAGCAATCAAGAAGACATTTCGAGGGATTTGTTTACTAAATTATGAGTGATCATTTAGACAAATGAAAACATTGACAACCAAATGTGAAAAATGATTCGTCTTTTACGTGTAACATCAATCAAAAGGATATATATATATATATACATGGTACAATTAATTAATTAAAATAAAAAAGTGTTCCACACAACATCAGTTGCAAATAGAAAAGGAGTATTGCTAAAGCTCATCCTTCACTTCTTTCTTAGCTAATTGTCTCTTGCACGTTTGCATTTGCACATCTCAATCACGGTTGAAGTAAGCATTGAATAAGATGAGTTGTTAATAGCTTTTTTTTTCCCTCTGAACCAAGAAAGCTTGTATTAATTCAAGAGTGATGAACACAAATACAAGTCAAGGGAGAGTAGGTGGGAAGAAGGGGAGCTGAACAAAGGCTCAAAAAAGTAAAGAAACAAGTAAAAGACACAAAGTTTTGGGAAGTAAACTAAGCTCCATCAAGAAAGCAAAAGACTCGTTGCCGCCACTTCGGAAGCAAGCTCGGAGAAGGATTTGCGGCTGCCGTCAAACACTCTTAGATTCCTCTTAAACCAAATCCTAGATCTCCAAATCATAACAAGACGGAAGAGCTTCTGAGCTTCAGTTCTACCCCTCGAGTGATCCCCCTCCCAAGGTTTAAAGTCAAAAGAGAAATAGTTGGAACTTGAGAGCCTCAGAAATAACGACCATTCGCTACGAGTGTATTGACATTCATTGAAAAGATGGGAGTGTGATTCTGCAATAGTGTTACAAAGCACACAAGTGTCTGTGGCCGGAATATCATGAGCAATGAGCCTATCTTTCGTCAGGAGTCGCTCTCTTCTCAACTAACCAACTGTGTATGGAAATAGCCGGTGGACAGTTCTTCTACCAGAGGAAATGGACCCAAGGATCAATGAGTCCATAGTAGTTCAATAACCAATAGAGAGAGCAGGTAGAGAAAGTACCGCTACCGTTCCATTTTCAAATGATCCTATCCTCTCCCGAGCAGTGAAGGAATGGTGCAAGAACTACAGCAAAGTTAATGAGAAGTTCTGTGGGAACCTGATGCCTGAACCAGATGCCTAAAGTCAATGTTCCAACCCTGTGCCACTCCTGGCAAGACCCAAGATTTTGCTTCTTTTATAAAGATGTCAGGAATATAGGCGGCTGAGGAAAGGGTCAAAAATTTATCCCGAAGTTTCTCCATTCAGCCAGGGATCATGCCAAAAGCTAAAAGAAGAATCCTCTCCTACTAAGAAGGCCAAAGGTATCCCAAAAATGTCGAGCAAGGACCATATACTTTTCTAGATAGGTGAAAGCATGTGACCTTATCTGTCCATAATGTTAAAGTGCCTTGGTCTGGAGTAAAGAGCCAATAGAATATTGTGTGAAGGCATAACACTTGGTTGAATAAGCCTCCAAAGCCATTTACCAAGCCTAGCACGGTTGTGAGAAGAGAGGTCGAGAATTACCCAAACCACCATCAGTTCGGCTTTGTGTCAAAGAATCCCATCGGACAAGATTTACCTTGACGAAAGTATCATGTCTCCCCGTCCAGAAGAAAGTTCTCCTTTTGTTATCCACCAATTTAATGCCCCAACACGGTGCTTGGAAGATAGAGAAGATGTACGAAACCTAACTTGTGAGAACACTATTGATGAGTGTCAACCGACCCGCTCTCGAGAGGAAAGGTCCTTGCCAAGAAACCAGAGTTCTATCAATCTTCGTAATGATCTTGGACCAATCAGCCTTAATAGGTTTGTTGGGCCTTAGAGGGAGGCCCAAGTAGTCGATCGGAAAGGAGCCGACGGAATAACCCAGGATGTCTGTCGCGGAGGTTGCCTTGGCCGTATCGCCTCCCACATGTATCACTTTGGTCTTGAGAACGTTTAGTTTGAGGGAATAGAGCTCAGAACATCTTAGCAGAAGGCTAAAAGTGCGGATACAGTCCTAATTATCTTTGCTGAACAGAAGAAGATCATCCACAAATAGAATATGAGTGATGCCCTGGGGAGGAACTGAGTGATGAGTTGTTAATAGTTAAACACAACTAAAGTGCGGAGTATTGCAGGATTAAATAAAAGCATATTACCAGAATAATTAACCTCAATACGCTGAGTAGGTTGTTAACTCAACAAGGGGCACTCTAGTCTTTTACATATTTGTTTTCAATCCTTTGTTTTGTATAAAGATATATAAAGATCGAAACAAGCATCTTTTTCATTTGAGTTATGTAATTTTTTCCTCTCTTTCGATTTGAATAAAAGACATGTTCCAATTTTACACTTCATCTTCTAGCTTGTGAGCTTGTGCAGCCCTAATCAGCATGCAAATTTCTCATCCATTCCAAATTGCCCCAAGTCCAACCAATCATCCATCATCCCTTGTTTCCTTGTTACTCACAAATCTTGTACAACTGGAGGACCATATGATAATGGTGGGTATGTAATTATGTCATACCTAGTGGCGATTTGATTAAATGGGCAATGGATAAATAAGTGTTGCATATATTATTTCATTTACCCCCTTGCAGTTGTTGAAGATTATACATTGTTCTTAATTTATTATGAACTGCAATCCATCCCAAGAATATAATTGCACCAATTATTTAATTTATCATGTACTATTGTTCCAGAACTCGAGCATGCACATTCCCATTTTCCCACTCCTCACCTAATAAATGGCCCAACATATATAGTACATGATTCCAGAGCTTTGGCCATCCAATTTATATTCTGGTGTTGAACAAGTGGCTTGAGTGACAACCCCACTGAAGAACAAAGAAGAGGTTGCCAATCAATGTCTCGGAGGCTATTATTACTTATTAGACAAAGGAATATTTCAACCATACAAAACAATTAGCCAGTAGGTCCGCACTATTTTAATTTGCCCCCGAGGTAGCCCATTGCACATCTGTCCAAGGAAAAAAATAAATGATACTTTGGGTTGCAATTAAAACTTGTTGATGCTGTGGATAATTTCAAAGACTTCGTGAGAGAAGCTAATCCGGTTGATGCTAGTTTTAGAGGCAGTAAGTTCACATGGACAAATAACATAAGGGGTCAAGAAAAAGTGATGATAGGATTAGATAGAGTCTTGTTTAATACTAACTGGTTTGATTGGAATACGAATATACAAGTTGAACACCTTCAGAGGATTGAATCTAATCATAATCCAATCCTAGTGAAATGTAAGTGCAATAGAAATAAAAAAATGAGAAAAAAGAGCTTTTGCTTTTGAGCATTTTTTGTTTCAATATCCAAAACTGTTTCAGCTGATTAAGAAGAGTTGGTATAATGATGACATGCAGTTCAAATCCTGATCTGAGAAATTGGGCAGTTTGAAGAAGGTTTTGAAAGATTGGAATAAAAACAAGGATGATAATTTAGATATAAACCTGGATAGTACTCTAAAAGAACTAAGGGCATTAGAAGACCTGGTAATTGAGGAAATGAATTTTATGAGAGCTCTGTCAAAGAAATCCATTGCTTTAAGTAGACAAATTCAAATTAAGTGATGGTCAAAGTCTAGAAAGAAATAGATAGAAGGAGGGGACAAAAATACAAAATATTTTCATAATGTGGTGAAGATGAATAGAAGAAAAAACATTATTGAAGAGCTTGAGGTAGATGGTAAATTTGTCACTGATAAAAAAGAAATGGTTAACAATTTTGCAACTTAGTATAAAAATCTTTGAAAGGAGGAATCTGCAGAATCAGATGAGAATAATTTGGATATTTATAATTGGAGGTCAATCACTGATGTAGAGGCTGATTCACTGAAGATGAGATGTGGAAAGCAGCTAATAGCTTGGGAAGTAGGAAAAAGTCCGGGTATAGATGATTATATCCTAGAGTTTTACATCTATAGTTGGGATATTGTAAAAGACTGCTTGCTGAAGGAAATGGTAAAATTTCAGAAATCAAGTAAACTTCCAAATGGTTGGAATGATACACTTCTAATAATGATTCCTAAGAAAGATAAAGCAAAGAAGGTAGTTGAATTTCGTCATATAGCTTTATGTAATGTGATGTACAAAATATTAGCAAAAGTCATGAGACCCATGCTTGAAAAGGTTATCAGTAAGGATCAAGCTGCTTTCATACCAAAGAGAAATATGCATGATAACATCTTGCTTGTTTCTGAGTTGGTGAGTTCAAGCTACATGTCTAAAGCAAAGTTCCCTATCATACTAGTGAAATTGAACTTAGAAAAAGCCTATGATAGAGCAAATTGAGAAGTGATTTATAAGATAATGAAAAAAATGAAATTTCCAAAGGAATTGATAAATTGGATAAAAGGATACTTGGAAGGAATAAAATTTTATTGTAAATTCAATGGGAAAGTTTCCTGGAGTTTTGAGAGCTTTAAAGGCATTAGGCAATGAGACCCTTTATCCCCTCACATCTTCATAATAATGGAGCAGCTCTTATCTAAAATTATAAACTGGTATGTGAAGGGAAGGTAAGATAAAATATTTTGAATTGAGGAAGTATAATTTCAACCATGCTTGTTTTGCGGATGATATTATTTTAGTTGTAAAAGGGAATCAGATGTCGTGCAAACATTTGAAAGAAGCACTGAATTTGTATTCTAGAATAACTGGTCAGAAAGTAAATTTGAGTAAGTTAGATGTGTACTTTCCTGAGAACTGTGAAGCAAGAATAAAGCAGAAAATATGTGAAACTTTGAATATGGAAAAAGGGAAATATCCAATGTTATATCTGGGTACTTTTGTGGCTCCTAAAAGACTAAATAAAATGTATCAAGATAGATTGGTGAGTAAAGTTGAAATAAAGATTGATACGTGGGCAAATAAATCTAGTAGGAAGGTGTACATTGATCAATTGCACATGCTATGATGTCTTCTTGTGTGGATGTAAATGCTAAGAAGAAAGTGGCAAGGCTAGTTAAGGAGTTTTTCTGAAGTTCAAGCAAAGATAAAAAGGCAGTGAACTTGATTGATTGGGACACGATAACTACTAGCAGAAGTGAAGGAGGTTTTGGTGTTAGAGATATTAGTATCACAAAGAAAGCTCTAGTTGCAAAGAGGATCCTTCCTCTTTTAAATGGGAGAACAAGGTAGTTTGGCAGACTTGCTAAGAACTAAATATAAAGGATTTCATCCTTGGAAGGGAAATTGGGAGAAGAGAATAGCTTGGCCAACCAAAGCCATTTTAAAGAGTATGGATGAACTCAAAGAGGGACTCATAAAGTGTATTGGGAATGGATTAACTACTAGGATTTGGGATGATCATTGGATCCTTTCAATTCCAATCTTGAAATGGCCGACTTATGTAAATGTGGAAGAGTTGGCAAAATATAAAGTCTAAGAGAGGTATGGTGTTTGGACAAAAAGTCTAAGAGAAAATCTGACTACAAAGATGGCATATTATTATCTGAAAGGAAAAGAACTGAAGGAGGCATGTCCAGTGATAAATTGGAGAAAGGTATGGTGTTTACGCATCCCACCAAGAGTACAAATATTTGTTTGGAAATTCTTATAGAAAAGATTGCCAACTTCAGGGTATTTTGCTAAATTTTCTGGTGCTGAAACTTAGAATTGTAAGGTTTGTAGCAATGCTAAAGACAGTATTAGTCATATATTTTTTGACTGTGAATATGCTAAAGAATATTGGGAATGGGTAGAGAGAAAAATGGAAATCAAATTCAAACATATAATGGATTAGAAGAATGCAAAGTGGCTATCGGAAGGGGATGGGTACAGAGCTAATTCTGCTAGAAAACTAATTGGGTTCCTAGCAAATTTTTTTTGACTTTTATGAAAAAATAGAAATCAAATGAAACATAAAGGAAAGGGATGGAGTACAAATAGATTGTTTGAACAAGCTTGTAGAACTCTACATGAGTTTGATGACGTATCTATAATGGGGAGAAATTGGGGAAAAGCAAACAATAGAAAAGAAGATAAGGGAATTCTGGAAAATGATGACACAGTTTGTATACTAGTTGATGCAGCATGCTATGCAGGTATGTGTTTTATAGGAACAAGGAGAAGTATATGTTTGGAAACTGTTCTGATATAGCTACTAATCCACTTCATGCTGAACTTAAAGCAATTTGGCATGATCTTGATAATGCAAGGAAAAAAGGTTTAAGAAAAAAGGTGAGAGTATATTCTGATTGCTTAAGGGCTGTGAAGATTTTGAATGGTGGTTTTGATGAAGACTGGGAAAGTAAATGGCTAGTTGAGAGAATCAGAAAACTTGCGACTGGATTCCTAGATTGCAGCTGGCAACATATTAGTAGAGGAATTAATACTGAAGCTCATGTTTTGGTTAAGGAAAGATTTGGTAAGTTGATGGATACATGTGTTATGGTGAAAGAGGTTGCTGACAATAGACGGGAGATAGTACCTAATGTGTTAATGACCAGGAGTGAGGAATTATTGATTACAGAGGATCGAGAGGAAGAAATTGAGATGAGAAAAGAGATACCTCTAATTGAGCACTATGGACTGCAGAAGGAAATTGAAACGGCTACAGCTTTGAGTTTTGATAAAGTAAAATAATATATAGATGGGTGTAGGGAGGCAATGGTTGTAGGTGAGGATATATGTAATGTGCATAAAGTCATTCCTAGTACAAACAATATAAACATGGTTTCTTTTTTGAATAAAGTTGATCTTGCTTGGGAAGAGCATGACAGTATTCAGGAAGTTGGCGAGAAGTGCACGACCAGTGGTCCTATGCCTTCTTCACCCAACCCGGAATATAACCTGACTCCCTAAGTTTGGATTCCTATCGTTTTTTTTTTTAAAAAAAAAAACACTTGTTGATGCTCAATGTTTGAGCACCAATTAACCAGATCATGTTCTGCAATCAAATACTAGTCCTGAAGATAAGTAGCAGTGATGAAGACAAGTCCTGAAATCAAACAGTACGTGAAATTACAAGATGTTTACGAAAAAATGTAAAACGAATAAATGAACTATTTGTAAGATGTATCCATCATGAAATTACAAGATGAAATATTAACAAATATTACGGTATATTAAAATTACAAAGCATCAAGAGGACTTATTTTTTAATGCTTTTCTTAGAAAGAATGTATCTTTTGAATTAAATAAGTAACAAAACCTCATTATGTGTCACATAAATTAACTAAATATATTAGAAGAGTATTTGGTCAATATGGATGTGCTAGTGCAACCGGCACTTCATTCTAATTTCCAAAAGGAACATGAATTGCACATTCCACAATGGAATTTGAATTAATTTATTCCACTTCTTCTGCAAGCAAAGTAGCGGAGGAGCCTGAAAATATATCATGAAACGTTAAACATTGGTAATAATTTCAATGCTGCTTGTTTCTTTGCATTATAACAATAACAAAGCAACTATTTCTAATGAAAATTTACACAAGCTTAAGACATAATTACATTCTACATTTACTTAATCTACATGTGTGCAACTGTGGATGATCTTTTGGCCTAAAGGTATTTTTTCTGAGAAAAGTTATTTATTATCGGTTGTTACAGAGCATAGCTCTTATCAAGTAAAACTATCAATAAAAATTTGATGGCTAATGAATTGTTAAATTGTTATAATAGATTGCATTAAAGATTTAAACAGCATTTAGCCTCACCTATCCGAGGATGAGGAGGGCTGTATGGCTCATGCCAAGAACTTGAAATAACAATCACAGATACCAAATATGATCTTGTAAATTTAGATAGAATTTTCATGATAGTAATTCCAATATATAAATAAAATCACATCTCAAAATTAAAAACTATGTTGTAATGTGAAAAATTTCCAGCAATAAAATTGATGGCAACATTTCCTAGAAAAATGCTAGAAACATTCATATGATTGTAAGAGGGGAAGGATATTTTTCAAGATAATTAAGATGTGATTGTTTGAAATATTCCTCTTACTATTTAATGCAGTTCAAATTGCTAGCTGTTTGATTAATCAAATTATTTGCCACATTTACTAATACCCCCCTACTGCCAAGAGTTGCTAGGATGTTCTTTTAAAAACCTTTTTTCAGGACAACAATTTTTCTAGGATTTGTTCTCTTTACTTGACATCTTCAAGCTATGTCTAGAAGAATATGCATCAAGATTTCTATGCTACCCCCAAGGGTAAAACAAATGAATTGGCATAATCATTTTATCGTAGATACTTTTGTTCAGAAGAAGTAACGAGAGAAATTCTTAGTTGCTAGATTCTTGCCTGCCCTTTCTCCCTCACTTCAAATGAATATTAGAGATTGCTTCATATGGAGTCCAATTCTATTATCTGAGCCCTTGATATGTCTTCCACATCAAGGGTTGTTGTTGCTGCTTCCCATGGCGTGTCCTGAATCCTTGACTTTGGTGCTTCTAAGCGCATGTCAAGTAACCACTTCCACCTTGTCATTGTCCACTGCATTGTCATCTCTTCTCTATTCTCATTGCTGATGATTCTTCATCCCCTTTTTATGGCATTGGGTTTATAAGATCCCCAAATGCCTCTACTCTAATGCCTTTATACTACATAGGGTTTACTTTCTTCTAATTTTTTTTATAAATCTTCTTCCTATTAGTCAAATAACCAAAAATCTAAGCTTTTGAATAACTTTTTATTTTTCTCATTGTATTCTTCAAGATCTAAAGATGATGACAATCAGTGGAGGAGTTGGGTCGGGTGGAGTCTACCTCCTGTCCATGTCCATTGTTCTTGCTGCTGCTCACCGGTGGCATTGCCGTCTTGATCATCTCTCTACTCTCAACTTGAAGCCCAAATTCAAACTAGTACCTCAAAATCTAATACCATGTTAAATATTACTCGGTAACCAGCTTTCCCAAAGCCCAGTAGAAAAACAAAGAGTTCAGACAAGAAAATCCAAGAAGACTAGATTCAAGTGTTATTCATGACTTGTAAGCATAGCTTTTAAAAGTTGGAGCACCCAAACAATTGAACTCGGTTCAGTAGTCTGTGGTCCAGATAATGGACTGGTTAACCAATTGACTCAACTGGTTAAAAAACAAGCTTTTTTTTTGCTAACTGGATTGTACCTAACAGATTCAATTAATATTAAATTGATAATATATTTCTATTAATAAATTTGATGACCTTACCTCATTTATGATTTGATGACAGGAATAATGTCAGCTGATAATAAGTAATTAATTATAAATAACTCACCTTCCAATTCTAGAAGGAACTTATTTTATGAGCCAGCTTTAACATGAATTCAGGAACAAGGCGACATGGTAGGGGTGCTGAAGCAATATTGGTTTCTTCAACTTCATCAGCAGCATAGATGGCTGCAACTATATTTTCCAGTAGCTCATCTTTACCCCCTCTGAGAGGATCCTAAATTTCCAGTAAATCAAGGTAAGCGGAAATATTGTTAATTAGTAACCACATGATTTCCACAAAGATTATGTTTCTGCAGTTAATAAATTGGAAAAAGGCAATTTCCAGATGAAATACAATGGAAAATCATTTTTTACCCTCATATAACATAATACAGTAACCATTACAAATAGTTCACGCCTCACCCCATGTTCCATATTCGGCACGGGAATAATGTGATATTAGTAAAAAGTACTTTATCATTTCCATGTTTATACCCTTTCCATAACTCTTTCTTAGTTTTGTCAGCTTTAAACCTAAATTCTTGTGGTTAATAAATAAGAAAAAGAATGAAAAAAAAAGTGTGATCATGTGCCTTTATAGTGGTCAGTTAACGACAATTTCAAACAGTGGGTGTGCTATCAACAATGAAAAAAAATACTATGGGTGCACAAAAGGGGTATTTGGTTACCAAAAGTCAAAATGCATTTGGTTGCAATAGAAAATATTGTAAATTATACATGCAACTTTATTTGGTTGCCCACAAGTATATTTGCATACAAGCGTTTTGGTTGGTAGCAAAAAAAAATTGATGAGAAATTAAGCCTTATTTGCAGCCTGCATTTTTGCATGTATGCTTTTTAATTGCAGCTCATTTTATAGCATTTGGGACTTAAATACAAATAAAATTAATTACAGCTAACCAAAAAATAACATTTAATATATTTATTGCAATTAGATTTGTAGGAATTCCAATTACAAGCAACCAAACACCACCAAAGTGAATTATTCTAATCACAACTACAAAATTCTAATTGACCATAAGTTAAAATAACCAAGTTTAAGGTAACATTATGACCAAAACATTACGGTTTGCGGAGGACCATTTTGTAATGTGGGATACGTGAGGGAGTAACTTGTAAAAATTTTCGTTTAAAATAATAGGTTAGAAATAAGTCCTACTATTTTCTTTCTCATTTGTTCTATCAACCTTGATTCATGGTATGAGAGTCCTAGAGGACTCTCACTTGGTGTTCCTCCCACTTGGTGGTTGGTCATCACTAGTGTCATCTCCTACAGTTGGAAAATGATGGAGCAATAGTGATTTGGTTCATTGATGATGTATTCATCATATTTGGTTGAATTTGGGCTCTTAAGGTCATCAAGTGAAAAAATTGAGGGAACAACACGAAGAAGGTTTGTAGGTGACTAGTGTTAGAAAGAAAATTAGAATATTGGAACTCACTTTGTAGAGTGGAGGAGAAAATGTTTCTTACTTGTAGAGTGGAGGAGAAAATGTTTCTTACTTGTATTTTTTCACTCAAAATTTCTTGCTTGATACACAATGACTAGGAGATGACTTTATATAGTAGTCATCTATATCCCCAGTTGATTGTTTCTTAGAATTCCAAGTAAAAGACGAATTTGCCATAAAGAAAATGGACCCAGTAGTACTCTTTCGATCATCAATATCACCAGCCCAATCACTATCACAATAGCCAACAAGCTTGTAGTCTTGAGAGAATGAGTAATTAATTCCGAAATCGAGTGTACCTTTGATGTACCGGAGTATTCTTTTGGCCACCTTCTAGTGAGAAGTAGTAGGACTTTCCATGTAGCCACTTACAAGTCCAACACTAAAGAGAATATTAGGCCTTGTGCAAGTTAGGTACCTCAACCAACAAGACTCTTGAAAAATGTAGAATCTATCTTTTCTCCCTCTTCATGCTTGGATAATTTGACTCCTCATTCCACAGGGGTGTTCACTGGCTTGCAATTCTCCATCTCAAATTTCTTGAGAATTTCTTTAGTATATATCCCTCTTGGGAAATGAAGATGTCATCATCCTTTTGCTTCACTTCAATGCCAAGATAGTATGACATTAAGCCAATGTCCGTCATTTCAAATTCTCTAGCCATCGCTTTCTTGAACTCTTCAAACATCACAGGATTATTCCCTGTAAAGACCAAATCATCCACATACAAGCAAACAAGTAATATGTCACCATCTTTGTTAGTTTTTACATAGAGTGCATGCTCATGAGGGCATTTTGAGAAATCATTTTCTTGGAAATATTTATCAATTCTATTATTCCAAGCACGTGGAGCTTGCTTCAATCCATAAAGAGCTTTCTTCAATTTTAAGACTTTATCTTCATGTCCTTCTACCACATAGCCCAAAGGTTGATCAATGTAGACTTCTTCCTCCAAAATTCCATTCAAGAAGGCTGATTTGACATCCATTTGATGAATTTTTCACTAATTTTGGGCTGCTAAGGAAATGGTCAAACGAATTGTTTCTAAGCGAGCAACCAGAGCAAATACCTCATCATAGTCAATGTCGGCCTTTTGCTTGTAACCTTTGGCAACAAGTCTTGCTTTGTAATGCTCCACTTCACCTTTTGAATTCTTCTTTGCCTTGTACACCCATTTGACTCCAATGGTGCTTTTGCCTTTTGGAAGAGTCACCAACTCCCAAGTATCATTTTTCTTGATTGCTTTGATCTCATTGTCCATGGCATCCTTCCACCTTTTATCTTGGGCAGCTTTCTTGTAACCTAGAGGCTCACAATCGGCAAAGAGACAAAAGTGAGTCATGTCATTCAAATTTTGTGTTACATTTTCGGTTACATCATATATTTCATGAAGACTTCTATATCTCTGGGGTCCTTCACTTGAGCTTGATCCTTCATCTTGTAGATTTTGTGGTGGCGGTGTTGATGTGGAGTAGTAGGCTGAATCTCCTCATGTTCTTCTTCATCAAGGAATGGAGAGAAACTATACTTTTCCTTTTGATTATTCCAATTCTAAGAGCTTTCTTCATCAAATTCAACATCTCTACTAACAATTATTTTACCATTGTCCATATTGTACAATTTATAGCCTTTGGAACTTTGATCATAACCAATGAAGACATACCTTGCACTTTTATCATCAAGTTTGGTCCTTCTTTCATCCGGTACATGTGCATAGACAATGCTTCCAAACACCCGCAAATGAGAGACTTTTGTCTTGTAACCACTCCATGCTTCTTGAGGTGTCTTTCCTTGTTCACTTTTAGTATAGCTTCGATTGGACAAGTATACCGCACAAGCAACGACTTGAGCCCAAAATTCTTTTGGTATGTTTTTGCTCTTCGTCATACTCCTTGCCATGTTGAGGATGGTCCAGTTCTTTCTCTCTGCCACACCATTTTGTTGTGGTGACCTTGGAACTGTCAAAGGTCAACGGATGCCATGCTTCTCACAAAAGGCTTTGAAGTTATTGGAAGTGAATTCTCCCCCTCTATCGATCCGAAGAGCCTTGATTTCATAGCCACTTTGTTTTTCCACCATACTCTTGAATTTTTTGAAAGTTTCAAACACCTCCAATTTTTCCTTCAAAAAGTACACCCAAGTCTTCCGAGAATAATCATCAATGAAAAGAAGGAAATAATTATTCTTACCAAGTGAGGATGGCTTGATTGGACCACAAACATCGGAGTGGATCAACTCCAATGGGCATTGGGCTCTTGACATTGATTCTTTCGGAAAGCTTCTCCTTGCTTGCTTGCCGAAGAGACATCCTTCACAAAGTTGGTTTGGATGGTCGACGGATGGCATGCCTTTCACCATGTTTTTCTTGCTCATTTCTCCAAGGCCATCAAAATTTAAATAGCCATACCGCATATGCCAAGCCAAGAAGAGTCTTTGATGTAAGATTACAAACATCTTGGGACACCACTTTGAATATTTCTGTTTTTTGTCATTGGCATCTTAGCCAATAATCTCCCATTTTCATCTTTCATAATCAAACTTTTATTTTTCAAATGAATGTCATAATTTTTCTCCAAAAGTTGTCCCAAGATCAAAATGTTACTTTTCATATCCAGCACATAAAAAACATTAGAAATGAATTGGTGACTTCCATCTTTCAATCGGATTAAGATTGTACCTTTCCCTTTGACTTGAACTTGAGAGGAATCACCAAAAGTGATATTGCCACCAATTGACTCATCAAGCTCCATGAAGAGGCTCTTCTTTCCACAAATATGACTACTTGTGCCGGAATCAAAATACCATTGATTTTCCTCTTCATTTTCAACACTCTTGCATGCGAGAAGCAATGTGGGACCTCCATCTTCCTTGCTCTCCACAAGATTACTTGTCTCCTCCACATTATTTCAACATTCCCAAGAACAATGACCATATTCATGACAAGTATAACATTCAACATTGGACTTGTCATACCTTCCTTGATTTGGCCGCGAATTTTTGCCTCTTCCTCTTCCATGGCCTCTTCCTTGGTAGTAGTCTTGGCATTTCTCCTCTTTGGTTGAATGTTGGTTGCCGCCTCTTCCGCCTCTACCACGACCTCTACCACATCCTCTCCATCGGCCTCTTCGGGACGCGCCACGCTTGTCATCTTTTTCTTTCATTGAAAGCTTTGCTTGCAAAGATTGCTCCACCGTTCTTGCTTCGGCTTCAACCGTTCCTCGTGAGCTTGTAAGGATCCAGTAAGCTCTTCAATGGTCATGGTGTCCAAATCCTTGGACTCTTCGATGGCGACGACGACATAATTAAATTTTGTTCCAAAGATCGCAAAATTCAACAACTCGATCATCCTTCATGTCTTCTCAAATCTCTTCAATTGATTAACAATAGCCAAGACTCTTGAAATATAATCCGAGACGAACTCGGATTCCTTCATGTGTAAAGATTCAAACGCTCCCCTTAATGTTTGGAGACGAACCTTCTTTACTTTGTCAACTCCTTTGAATGAAGCTTGGAGAATGTCCCATGTGCATTAGCTTGGAAGTGTTTGCATTAGCAACCTTCTCGAACATCTTGTCATCCAAACTTTGGAAAATCAAAGAGAGAGTCTTTTGATCTCTCTTCGCAGTAGTTGCTTCTCCTTGTGCAACTCCATTCTCCACCGGTTCCCAAACATCATAGGCTCCAAAAAAAGCCTTCATGCGTATGCACCAAGTTTCATAGTTCTCCTTGGTGAGAAGTGGAACTTGGAAAGGAGCTCCATTCGACATCTTCTTAGAGTTTTACCGCCTCCAAAAATAATGGCTCTGATACCACCTTGTTAGAAAGAAAAATAGAATACTGGAACTCACTTTGTAGAGTGGAGGAGAAAATGTTTCTTACTTGTATTTTTTCACTCAAAATTTCTTGCTTGATACACAATGACTAGGAGATGACTTTATATAGTAGTCATCTATACTTGAGTTCCTCTACAACTCTCAATTACAATAACTACATGCAACAACTCCCAATGTATCATGCAATCAACTTCCAATGTCATCTACTACATGCAATCAACTTTCAATGCAATCTATTATATGCAATCTAGAAAATATATCAAGTTTAATTATCCAACAACTAGGTGTTACCTTCGTACTTGTTCAGGGGTTATGTGAATGTACTAATTGAAACATACATTTTAGGTGTTTTTGGACAAAATTGTGGTTATGTTAATGTACAAATTGGGGGAGCAAAACATTCATGTTATTTTGCTTCTATTCTCAAAATAACAAAGTCTTGGATAAGACAACATTGAAACAAAGTCTTCTCCTCAATGGACATCTTGCCATCGGCCTCAACATCATTAATATATAAAACATCCTTTTAGTTTTACGGCACTACAATAATTTCTTCTACCAAGTAAGAACTATTCTAGTTGGTCAATTGTCATGGAACTTCCAATTGATTTATCTCTTATGGATACGAAGCTCCTGCACAGTTGTTAGTTATTCTATGATATTCTATTGATTTAAATATTATGTCATCCTTCCATTATCATGTAAAAAAGTTTTGGATGTAATCAAGGTTTTAAATATCGGTACCGGTACCGTACCGACACACGGTATAGTCCGATACCGGAAATGGTATGTGTACCATGTATAGCATGGCGCTGCTGCTTGCTGGCTGCAGCACCATACTGCAGTATGCAGCAATGCTGTCATACTACAGCTATACCAGGCGGTACCGCTCGGCATGGTTCAAAAAATCATACCGTACCGAGCGATATGAGAGAATACCGGGTATCTCGGTAAATACCGCCCGGTATGGGGCGGTATTTATCACATACCGCTCATACCGGGCGGTTTAGTGTCATACCGGGCAATATCGCCCAGTATGATGCAACGGCTATATAGCCGTTGCTACTGTGACCGACAGCCATGTCGGGCTGTCGGCCACATAGCATGTCATGACAATACCGCCCGGTTTGGGTGGTATTTATCAAATACCGCCCATACCGGGCGGTATTGGGTGTCATATCGGGCGATTTCACCCGGTATGATATACAGTAACCCCCCAAACGGCTATAGAGCCGTTTAGGGCCGGGTTTGGCTTGTTTTGGGGGCTATATAAAGCCTCCAAAACACCCCTTTCACCCTCACTCACCCTTCTACCCATCTAAACTCTCAATCTCTCTCAATCTTTCTCAAACTCTCTCTCTCTAATCTTTTTTTATTAATTTCCACGTCGAAATTCTGTCGAAATGGCGCCGAAATCTCAAGTCGACTCCGCATGGTAGCACGGTCGTCGGTTGGAGAAGGCTCATCACTGGCAATGCCTCCACTGTGATATGAATTCACGTGGTGGAGGCATCACTCGATTGAAGCAACACTTGGCTAGAGGATATGGCGTCGTCAATTGCCCCAAAGTACCGGCCGAAGTCCGAATTCCGAAAGATGTTCAAAGCGCAACTCAACAATAAGGAGCAACGTCTTAAGAATGCAGCTCAACAAGCCGAGTTCGACCGACGAGCTACCCAAGATGTCGGTGGTGGCCATTACGAGACTCGGGATGGCCATTACGATGCTCGGGGTGACGATGACAATGAGGATCCCGAACTTGAAGCCGGCATCCGAGCTTCATTGGAGCATGCTGCATTCGAACGAGATCGGATGTATTATCCCAGATCTCAATTCGAGTATGGCTGCGGCAGTGGCAGCGGTGGCACAAACAACGTCGGCTCAACTTCGGCTGCCGGTGCAATGGACCGAAGCGGTTCAATTCCCTCTGGACCGATAGCTTTGCAAGATTACCATCACGATATGATGAGTAGTTTGCAAGAGATTTCTAAATCAACCTACTCTGTATCCAGTACCTACTCAACTGATGATACAGGGTCTAGTTCTTGGAATTCCAACAAAGAAATGTTAATGTCAATGTGGTATAATGGATACCAAGGTATTATGCCATGGGAAAATTTTCAAATATGGGCATTAGAGACCTACGGTGTTGACCTTAGTTGTATATGTCCCCAAGCCCAAGATATGTATGGGTACGACGGACGTCATTCGTCCGCATTTTAAACATTGTATTCATGTATTTGACATTTGAATATTGATTTTAAGCATTTCTTCATCAATTATGTGTTATTGGAGACTTGGAGTTATTTCTAACCAAAAAAACAAAAAAAAACCCAGCCGGTATGCATTTTCATATCGGTCTGTACCATGTGTCGGTACGGTACGATACCGGTATTTTAAACCATGTCGCCCGGTATAGCTTAGTGTACCACTCGGTAAGGGTTGTACAAGATAAAAATCGAGCGGTATTTTGCTGGTACACCCATTACCAGTCGGTACCGATTTTTTAAAAAACCAGTATGTACTGCCTGTACCAGGCGGTATGGTACGAATTTTGAAAACATGGATGTAATGAAGTATGACTCAGTTCATAATGCTATCTTGAGAACTCATGGAGAGTTGTTATGGACGATGTAGTTGGGTGAGTCTTGGGCCTCTAAAGTGCATTCATTGTAAAAGGATTAGGCACACTTGAGACACATGTTAGGACTAACATGATTGGCCACCTCAAATGGCTATAACGCGCACTGATTCACAAATGATGCTCGCCGACGAGTGGTGAAGAAAGGAACTCTACCGGCGCTGAACTCCATCTCCTTGTGCTATAAATTCACTGTGCTGTAAGTTTGGGCCCTTCTTGCTACTGTGATAGGCTGCTCCTTTCTTATTGCTTGATATCCACGAGAGGTTATATTACATCGGGCAGTTATATTTCAATCAAATTTCAACTTGGGCTGTAATTATTCTTTAATCTGCTGGTCTTTTGCTTTGCCTTGGAGTGCTTACTGTTTCAAAAGAAAACTTAAGAGATATCTCTAGTTGGAACTTGGAAGCAATAATTCTGTTCTTTTCTGTCATCATCTTCATCGGACATATTTCCTTCGGCTGCTGCCCCTATCAACATGTCCTTAACAGGTCCAATGGTAATCACATCCAAAAAATTGAATGGTAAGAATTATGCTTCATGGTCTGCTGCAGTTGAGGTGTGGTTTATGGGGCAAGGACAATGTGATCATCTTACCAAAGCACCTTCAGAAATTGATGAGGTGAATCAGGCTACTTGGGCAAAATTGGATGCTCAGCTTTTGGCGCTTCTCTGGCAGTCTATTGATCCCTCACTTATGGGAATTTTTCGGAGTATTCGCACCTGTTGTGCTACGTGGGAGCGTGCCCGTAGTCTATACATGGGTGATCTCTCTCGCTCTTATGATGTGATTGGTAGACTTTATCAGTTGCGACAGACAAATGAGGATATGATCACACGTGTTGGTCGTTAAAAGGCTGTGGCGACCAAGTTTAGTGATTTACTAGAGGTCACTCCAGATGTGAGGGTCATGCGTGAGCGCATTGATAAGTTTCTCACCATCTTCTTTCTCCATACAGTGCGACCTGAATATGAATTTGTGAAACAACAAATTGTGGGGCGGAGTACCTTACCTACCCTTGATGAGACCTATGGGAGGATGATTCGTGCTGCCACTATTCCATTATCTTCTATGGAGTCTGGGAGTGATCGATCTGCTCTTGCCGTCGAGTCTCCTCTTTATCCTAGTCCTAATCCTCATCCTGCTTATCAGCCTGGATCTGCAGGGAGTCGTGGTGGACGCGGACGTGGTCGTAGTTCTGGTCGAGGCCGTCTTAAGTGCACACATTGTGGGAAGATGGGTCATGATAAGGACCATTGTTACTCCTTACATGGTTATCCCCTTGGTCACCCATCACACACTGCTGGTCTAGTACAGTCTGAGCCGCCTTCTTCTAATGGTATTTTGGGCAGTCAGCCACAGTCCACAGTTACTATTTCATCAGATGAGTACACTCAATAACTTCAGTCTCAGTCTGCAACTCAGAGTCACACCAGCCCGTCTCTTTTTCTGTTCAAGGAGGTACTCCTACTGCATTTCTGTCACATACTTCTGATGGCCACCCCTGGATTCTAGATTCGGGAGCATCTGATCACATGTCTAGTAACATTTCTGATTTCTCTACTCTAGTCACCCCCACTTCCTACACCAATGTTACTCTTGCTGATGGTTCCTTCTCATCAGTCACGGGTATTGGCCACGTTTCACCCACATCCTCCCTACCACTTAAACACGTACTTTATATACCACAGTTTCCTTTAAACTTACTTTCCATTAGCAAACTTACTCGAGATCTGCATTGTTCTGTTACATTTACCTCTACTTCTGTTTGCATTCAGGATTCTCGGACTGGAAAGGTGATTGGCACAAGGCATGAGTCTCAGGTGTTGTACCAGTTGGTCTTGCCTACCTCTACTTCTGCCTTGGTAGTTGACTCCTCTCCGTTGCAGATTCATAGCCAGTTGGGACATCCTCATCTGCAGAAACTTAAGAAGATGTGTCCTCGTCTGTCTTTACTTTCTAGTCTTGAGTGTGAGTCGTGTCAACTGGGTAAATATTCTCTGTCTTCCTTTCCACGTAGTTCTAATAAGCGTGCCTTGGCACCATTTTCTATTGTTCACTCTGACATTTGGGGTCCTAGTCGTGTTTCTTCTAAGTTGGGTTTCAGATATTTTGTTACTTTCATAGATGACTACTCTCGTATGACGTGGTTATTTCTTATGAAAGATAGGTCTGAACTATTTCATGTATTCTCAACTTTCTATACTGAAATAAAAACTCAATTTGGTGTTTCCATTCGTGTCTTGCGCAGAAATAATGCTAAAGAATATTTTTCACATGCCTTTCAGTCCTCCTTCTCTACACAGGGTCTTCTCCACCAGTCCTCTTGTCCACATACTCCTCAGCAGAATGGGATTGCTGAACGGAAGAACCGTCACTTAGTTGAGACAGCTCGTACCCTTTTACTGCACACGGGTGTACCCTTGCGGTTTTGGGACGATGTTATTCTTACGGCATGTTATCTTATTAATAGGATGTCATCTTCTGTTCTTCATGATCAAATCCCATTTAGCATTCTCTTTCCTCGTGATCCTCTATATAGTCTTCCTCCTCGTGTATTTGGATGTACTTATTTTGTTCATAATCTTTCCTTGGACAAAGACAAGTTATCTCCAAAATCCATTAAATGTGTCTTTCTTGGTTATTCACGTCTGCAGAAAGGTTATCGTTGTTATTCACCTGAGCTGCGACGTGCCTTTGTCTCCACTAATGTTATCTTCTTTGAGTCTATACCGTATTTCTTGACTGAGTCTACCACACCTGAGTTGGTCACTGAGGTCCTTCCCATTCCTGTTCCACTATTTGTTCCACTATCCATTCCTGATGTCACATCTTCTATGACTGTTGAGGACTCACTGCCCACCAGGCAAGAACCCACCCGGTTCTATACTCGTCGTGCTCCTTCAGATGCAGCTCCAGCCCCCCATCTGACTCCGCTGTCCTAGCTGATCCCTTGCTAGTTCCAGATCCTTCCCCACCTTCTGATCTTGACCTGCCAATTGCCTTCAGGAAAGGTATTCGTAAGTGTTCCACTTCTTATCCTATATCTCATTATGTTTGCTACGATACCTTATCTCCATAGTATTATGCTTTTATTGCTGCTCTCTCGAATGTTTCCATACCACAGACTATGTCAGGTGCTCTTGCTCTTTTTGATCTGTGATGGCGTCAGGCCATGATTGATGAGATGGCCACACTGCAGTCTAGTGGCACGTGGGAGCTGGTTCCTCTTCCTTCTGGGAAAACCACGGTTGGCTGCAAGTGGGTCTTTACAGTCAAGACAGCTCCTGATGGTTCCATTGATCGACTTAAGGCTCGGTTGGTGGCCAAAGGATACACACAGCGGTACGGGGTAGACTACTTGGATACTTTTTCTCCGGTCGCTAAAATTGATTCTGTACGCCTGCTCCTCACACTTGCAACTATCTGTGGATGGCGACTTCATCGGCTTGATATCAAGAATGCCTTTCTGCATGGCGATCTTGAAGAGGAGGTATATATGGAGCAACCTCCAGGATTTGTTGCTCAGGGGAAGACCACCTTAGTCTGTCGGCTAAAGAAGTCTCTCTATGGTTTGAAACAATCCCCGCGTGCTTGGTTTGGCAAGTTCAGTTCTGCTATCACCAAGTTTGGCATGGTGAGGAGTAATTCAGATCACTCGCTCTTCTTTCATACTTCTTCTACTAGGAAAAGAGTGATTCTTATTGTTTATATAGATGATATCATTATTACTGGAGATGATTCAGAAGAGATACAAAGGTTGAAATCTCATTTACATCAACAGTTCCAAACTAAAGATTTGGGTGATTTGAAATATTTCCTTGGCATTGAAGTAGCTCGGTCAAGGGGAGCTATTTATATCTCTCAGATGAAGTATGTGTTCGACATGCTACAAGAGGCAGGCATGTTGGGAGCACGACCTGTGGATACTCCAATGGATCCAAATACAAAGTTGCTACTAGGACAGGGAGAGCCCTTAGTTGATCCAGGTTCTTATCGGAGATTGGTAGGCAAACTAAACTATCTTACGATTACGAGGCCTGATATTTCTTTTGCTGTAAGTGTAGTTAGCCAGTTCCTTGATTCACCTTGTAAGAGTCACTAGGAAGCTACATTAAGGATTCTTTGTTATCTCAAGGCTGCACCAGGACTCTTGTATAGCAACCGAGGACACCTACAGGTGACAGGTTATTGTGATGCTGATTGGGCTGGCTCACCTAGTGATCGTCGATCAACTTCTGGATATTGTGTGATGCTTGGTGGTAATCTAATTTCATGGAAAAGCAAGAAGCAGACTGTTGTAGCTAGGTCCAGTGCAGAGGCAGAATATAGGGCTATGGTGCTTGTAACATGCGAACCGATATGGCTTAAGCAATTGATGGGAGAACTTGGTATCACTCAAGTAGAACCAATGAAATTATTCTGCGACAATCAGGCAGCTATGCATATTGCTTCTAATCGCGTGTTTCATGAGAGGACAAAGCATATAGAAATTGATTGTCATTTCATCAAGGAGAAAGTGCAATCCAATGAAGTAGTCTTGTTATTTGTGAGTTCCAATGATCAATTAACTGATATGTTAACTAAGTCCTTAAGAGGTCCAAGAATGATTTACATATGTAACAAGTTGGGCATGCATAATATATTTGCTCCAACTTAAGGGGGAGTGTTGAAGGACCAAAGTGTAAATATCATTGTATTACTGGACTAATATGTAAAATGATAAGATTTATATATTGTGGTAGAGGGGGGCTACCAAGATGATTCTTCTCCCCTAACTATCACAAGAAACAAAGGAAATATGTCTATTTATAGGCTTACAATGAAATATGTGATAGGCATGCACAACTACAACTAATGCAACTACAGCCACTAAAAATATTTTAAGATAAACACTAAACCTACTAAGACTACATAGAGTACTTCAAACACACTATATCCATAAACTCATTAAACCCACTATATAGATTAGCATCCATTTATAGCACTCCCAAAAGATAAATTCCACCACTAACTTTGAATTATTCTTCAACACCCCCCCTTGATAAAGCCTTGGTAACCATATCAGCTAATTGCTCATTTGTGTTGCAATATTTTAGTGTAATCTCCTCCTTTGTAACCAAATCACGAATAAATTGAAAGCGAATGTCAATATGCTTTGTTATGCTATGATAAATTGGATTTTTTGTTATGGAGATTGTTGCTTTGTTGTCATAAAATATTTATGTTGCTCCTTGACTTTATTGAAGTTCTGCTAACATTATTCTTAACCAATGGCTTGACAAGCTGCTGATGAGGAAGACAATGCGGTTGTAGCTTGCTTCTTGGAGCTCCAAGTAATTACTCCTGACCCAAGAGTAAAAATATTTGCTGAAATGCTTCGCCTATCACCCAACGAACTAACCCAATCGTTGTCCGTAAACCCACATAACTTGAAATTGGAAACTTTTGAGTACCAAATCCCATAATCCATATTTATGTTGCTCCTTGACTTTATTGAAGTTCTGCTAACATTCTTCTTAACCAATGGCTTGACAAGCTGCTGATGAGGAAGACAATGCGGTTGTAGCTTGCTTCTTGGAGCTCCAAGTAATTACTCCTGACCCAAGAGTAAAAATATTTGCTGAAATGCTTCGCCTATCACCCAACGAACTAACCCAATCGTTGTCCGTAAACCCACATAACTTGAAATTGGAAACTTTTGAGTACCAAATCCCATAATCCATGGTTCCAGCGATGTAACGCATGACTCGTTTTGCTGCTCCAAAATGAAGCTTTGACGGATGTTGGATAAACCTTGAAATCACAAGAACAAAAAATGCAATATTAGGTCAAGTGTGGGTTAGATAATCCTCCAACCAAGCTTCTAAAACTTTTAGCATCAACCAACTCTGCCTTATCCTCACGCTGCAATTTTTCATTGATATTCATAGGTGTAGCTGTTGGTTTACAATTGAGCATGTCAAATTTATTAATAGGCACAACGAGGCACAAAAGAAGATGTACGTTTTGGAGCTCAAGTGGGCAAGACTACAATGAAGGAGAAAAGAAAATAGGCAGAACAAAAAGAAAATAGATACTAAATACAACACTGAGTGGAACTTGGTTAGAAATTTCGGAGCTTGGAGAGAAAGTTTGGAACTTGGGTTAGAAAATAAGGAACTTGGGTTAGAAGGATAGGAATTTGGATCGGAAAGTTCGGAACTTGGGTCGGAAAGTTCGGAATTTGAGTCAGAAAATTTAGAACTTGGATCAGAAAGTTTGGGAATTGGGACGAAAAATTCGAAACTTAGGTTGGAAAGTTCGAATCTTGGGTCAGAAAGTTCGGAATTTGATTCGGAAAGTTTGGAACTTGGGTCAGAAAGTTCGGAACTTGGGTCCGAAAGATCAGAACTTGGGTCGGAAATTTCAGAACTTGGGTTAGAAAGTTTGGAACATGGGTGAGAAAGTTCGGAACTAGGGTGAGAAAGTTCGAAACTTAGAAAGTTTGAAACTTGGTTCAGAAAGTTTGAAACTTGGTTCAAAAAGTTCACAACTTGGTTCAAAAAGTTCGGAACATGATTCAGAAAGTTCGAAACAAGATTCAAAAAGTTCAGAACTTCGGTCAAAAAGTTCAAAAAATTCAAAACTTGGATTAGAAAGTTCGAAACTTGGTTCAGAAATTTCAGAACTTAGGTAAAAAAGTTCTGAACTTCACAAAGTTCGAACATAGGTAAAAAACTTCAAAACTTGGGTCACAAAGTTCGAAACATGGGTAAAAAAATTCGGAACTTGCTTCGGAAAGTTCGGAACTTGGTTCGGAAAGTTCGGAATGTTCGGAGCTTCGATCAAAAACTTTGAAACTTGGGTCAAAAAGATCGAAACAAGGGTGAGAAAGTTCGAAACTTGGTTCAAAAAATTCGGAACTTGATTCACAATATTCGGAACTTGGGTCCTAAAGCTCGGGACTTGGGTCAGAAAGCTCAAAACTTGGGTCAGAATGTTCGGAACTTGGATAACAATTCGGAACGTGGGTTAGAAAGTTTGGAACTTGGTGTAAAGAATTTGAAACTTGGGTTAGAATGTTCGGAACTTGGGTCGAAAAGTTCGGGACTTGGGTTAGAAAGTTCGGAACTTGGGTTACAAAGTTCGAAACTTGGTTGAGAGAGTTCGAACTTGGATTCGAAAGTTCGGAACTTGGGTTCGAAAGTTCGGAGAGGAACATTTGTTAGAAAATTTAGAACTTAGGTGAGAAAGTTCGGAAATTGGTTCAGATAGTTCGGAACTCGGTTCAGAAAGTTCGGAAATCGGTTCAGAAAGTTCGGAAATCGGTTCAGAAAGTTCGGCACTCGGTTCAGAAAGTTCGGAACTCGGTTCAGAAAGTTCGGAACCCGTTTCAGAAAGTTCGGAACCCGGTTCAGAAAGTTCGGAACCCGGTTCAGAAAGTTCGGAACCCGGTTCAGAAAGTTCAGAACTCGGTTAAGAAAGTTCAGATTTTGGTCAAAAAGTTCAACACTTCTATCACGGACTAAGTTGCTTGGGCGGAAAAATGTCCGTGCGGCTCCCTTGCCCCCGCAAGGGATAGGCCTTGGGCAAGGATCGCCTTGCCAATCTTCGAAAGTCGCGGACTCCCGAGTCGCCCGCGTTCGAACCTTGGTGTGCTTGGACGCAAAAACGTTTAGGCCAAATGGCTGTTTGTATGAAAAATGTTTACAAATGCTTGGACGGATGCTTGTACGAATGAACTACAGAGATGTTTGCCCGGGGGCAATATAGGTGTGGAGCCTAACCCCCAAGTGTCACCCACGGGGTTCCCAAAAGCACGAGAAGCATGACAAAATTTCCTATGGCCGCACACCCTCACCGGCCATGCCACGGCTAGGAAACGAGGGGCGTTACCTAGTCGTGCGCAAAAGCGATGGGCGGTGCGCGAGCACTTTTACAATGCATAATTACATGATCCGCACACCCCACCGGCCATGCGGCGGCTAGCAAACGAGGGTCGTTACCTAGTTGCAGGCAAGTTGCAGGCACACCCCACATGAATGCATATGATGCGATATTTACAATGCACATTAGGGACCGTCATGACACATACAGGGCTTGACAAACCCGAGGGTCCTTAACATTCTCCCCCCCTTATGAAGTCGACGCCCTCGTCGACCCCTTCTTGAATGAGGTGATGACGCCTTCTTCATGACACAAGGTACTCTCCTTCTCCCACCTAGCTTCAGAGGTAGGAAGTCCCTCCCACTTGACAAGGTACTCCCGCCATTTGTTGCAGTTAGGAAGTTTCACTTTGCAGTACGCCAAGATCTCCTCTGCTTCACGTTGCGCCGCCCTGGTTGTGGCGGGTGGACGTGTTGGAATGTTGTGTTCGTCATCGTGCAGATCGGCGTGGTAGGGCTTCAGGTTGCTCACAAGGAAGACGGAGTGTATCTTGCACCATGCTAGCAGTTGGAGTCGATAGGCCACTAGCCCTACCCTTTTGATGATGGGATAGGGCCCATCGTATTTGCGCACGAGGCCTTTGTGTATCTTACACCGAAAAACTGCAAGGGATGCCGGGTGGAGTCTTATTAGGACTTGGTCCCCGACCTTGAATTCTCGATGTCTCCTTCCTTTGTCGGCCCACTTCTTCATTTTGCGTGCTGCCGATTCGAGGTAGGCTCGGATGATCTCCTGATTTTGTTGCCACTCCTTGGCCATTTGATAAGTAGCCAGACTACTTCCAGTGTAGCCAAGAACCAGTGAGTGGGGTGTCTAGTTGTCGTCCTAGCAAAATCTCGAAGGGACTCTTGTTAGTTGCGGAGCTCCTTTGCAGATTGTAGGAGAACTAGGCTACGTCTAACAACTTCGTCCAGTCCCTTTGGTTCCCCGCTACGAAGTGTCGGAGGTATTGTTCAAGGAATGCGTTCATGCACTCCATCTGCCCATCTATTTGAGGATGTAAGCTCGTGGAGAAGTATAGTTGAGACCCCAATAATTTGAACACCTCTGTCCAGAATCTGCTAAGGAATCGAGGGTCTCGACTCTCGATCACTGATGACATTCCTTGGCACGCCCCAAAGTTTCACGACGTTCTGCATCACAAGTTTTGCGACTTCGCTTACGGTGCAATGCGAGGGAGCTGCCATGAATGTGGCGTATTTGGAGAAGCAGTCCACGATCACCAGGATGGAACCAAACTCCCCCAATTTAGGTAGACTCGCTATGAAGTCAAAGGAAATGCTTTCCCATGGTCGCTCAGGAACAGGCAGGGGTTCGAGGAGACCTGCAAGCTTCTGCCGCTCGATCTTGTCTTGTTGGCAGATCAAGCATGTCTTCACATACTCCTCGACGTCGTCCACCATCTTTGGCCAATAGAATGCCCTCTCCAGTAGGGCCACTGTTCGGTGTACGCCAGGGTGCCCCGCCCAGAGAGTATCGTTACACACCTTTAGCAATTCTCTGCGCAGGCCATCTGCCCTAGGCACGTACAGTCGATTTCCTTTCGTGAGGATGAGTCCGTCTCGGACCCAAAACTTCCTTGTCTTCCCGTCTTTGATTAGCCTGAACAGTGCCTCCGCCTAGGTGTCTTTGAGCAAGCCCATGCTTATCTTCCCACGAAAGTTGGATTGCACTTGGCTAACGCTGCTCCCAGTTTCTCCTCGAACGGCTGCAACCCGTTCTATCTTGCGGCTCAGGGCGTCTGCCACCATGTTGGAACGTCCCGGCTTGTATTCCAACGTCATGTCGAACTCTGCTAAGAAATCTTGCCATCGAGCTTGCTTCGGCAAGAGCTTCTTCTGAGTTTGGAAGTAACTCAACACTATGTTGGCCATCTTCCCAACAAAGCGTGATGTGAGCAAGTTGTGCCTCCAAACACAAAGACAGTGCACTATTATCGTTATTTCTTTCTCATGTGCAGGGTATCGTCGCTCTGTGTCGTTCAGCTTACGACTCTCAAAGGCGATGGGGTGTCCCTCCTGCATAAGGGCACCTGCAACGGCATAGTTTGAGGCGTCGGAGTGGACTTCAAAGGGCTGCCCATAGTCCGGAAGCTTCAGAACTGGTTCCTCGATCACCGCTCACTTCAGGTCTTCAAACGCTTCCATTCATGGTTGGGACCAATGCCATGCCTTTTCCTTCTTGAGCAAGTCCGTCAATGGAGCTGCTCGCCTAGAATATCCAGCGATAAATCTTCGGTAGTAATTCACAAAACCAAGGAATGACCTGAGTACTGTGACCTTTGTGGGTGGCTGCCATTCCACTTCGGCACAGACCTTTACTTTGTCCATTCGAATCTTTCCGCCCCCAACTCGGTGTCCCAAAAAGTCGATCTCTTCTTGGGGCGAAGTAGCACTTCTCCCGTTTCACGAACAAAGTGTTCTCTCGGAGGATCCTGGAGATGATCTTCAAATGTTGCAAGTGCTCCTCCAAGGTTCGGCTGTAGACCACAATATCGTCTAAGTGCACCACAACGAATTTGTCTAAATGCTCATGAACAGCAGATTCATCATGGTGCTGAACGTAGCTGGAGCATTCGTGAGGCCGAACGGCATCACCAAGAATTCGTAAGCACCATAGCGTGTTACGCAAGTGGTCTTTCCTTCGTCCCATTCGGTAATCCGCACTTGCTAGTAGCCCGATGTCAAGTCCAGCTTGGAAAAGTATCTCACTTGGCCAAGTTGGTCGAATAGGTCCATAATGAGCGGGATGGGGTACTCCCGTCCTTGTTCAAAGCTCAGTAGTCCACGCAGAGGCGAAGACTCCTGTCGTTCTTCTTCTAGAAGAACACAGGGGCTCCGAATAGAGCTTTGGAGCTGCGAATCAATCCTCCGTCAAGCACTTCCTTTAGTTGCTTCCGTAATTCCGCCAACTCTGGTGGTGTAATATGGTAAGGTGGTCGGTATGGGGCCTTAGTCCCCGGCTCCAGCTCGATTCGATGATCCACCCCCCTCTTTGGCGGTAAGGCCTTTGGTAGTTCAGGTGGCATCACGTCTTCGAACTCGTTGGGAACTCTAGAGACTGCTACGGGTTCTCCTTCCGCTCCATCGAGTGATCCTTCCGGCTTCAATGCAGCCATCATTGTGAGTTCGCCTCGTCGAACTCCTTTCTTCACTTGTAGGCCGGAGAGGAGTTGGCTTCCGCTCCCTGTTGTCGAACGGACCGTTGGAACAATGCTGGAATTGTTCTCCCCCATCAAGCATAAAGTGTCAAGGGCATAGGTACCACTTCGCAAACTTGAGAAACTCTATCCCCAAAATGACTTTAGTCGTCGAGAGGTATTGCCATAAGGTTGGTTTGACCCATCCATCCTCTAATCTTCAGCGGGACGTCCCATGCGACGCCATTGATTTCTTGTGCCTCGGAGTTCACCGCCTTGACATGACTCGAGTTCCTTTCTAGCTTGAGCCCTAATCGCTTTGCTTCTCCTTTGGCGATGAAGTTATGAGTTGCTCCCGAGTCGACCATCACTCGGGTATTCTTGCCATTGAGCTCGATATCAAAGAACATCAGCTCATGTGCCGCCTTGGTGGCTCCCTTCTTTGGACCTTGCTCCCCCACTAGAGTCTTGAGAGCATTGAGGAGAAGCATTGCTCCCATGTTAGGCCTTCCAATGTCTTCATCTTCACTGGAATAGTCTTCCGCGTCGGGGACTGCAGGAGACTTGCCCTTCTCCTTCTTGGCGGTGATGTTGGCTATGTTCTCCGCCACGGACTCCGCTATAATGGTGTTCAATGCTTGCCGTTGAGGACATTCTTGGACCATGTGGGTCCTCGACACAAGAAGCAAATAGGCGCGGGTCTCTGTTGGTTCCCCTCGGAGGGTAATCCCATTGAGGAGGCCCCTTTGGAGGGTGTTCTCTTTGCGATTGATCCCTCTATCTCGTATCGCCTGCGGTGCCTTTGCCCTTCTAGTTGTCGGGTTTCTCGAATCTTGGCCTGTAAGGTGTCGCCATTGTCGGATTTTCTTCAGAACTATAGCCAGTGAGTCGCTCTACGGCGATCTTCGCTTCAGAACTATAGTCAGTGAGTCGTTCTTGTCGCACCCACGGCTTTAGCCCTTCAAGGAAGGTGAATAGTTGATCGGTCTCGGCCATGTCCGGAACATCCAACGTAATGGTTGAGAACTCCTTCATGTACTCCCGAATTGAATTGTTGTACGGAGTTGTCGTAACTTCCGTCGAGCAATGAATTCCACATTATCGGGGAAGAATTGAGCTTTGAGTTCTCACTTGAGATCGTCCCAAGTGTCTATCTTTGCATGACCCATCTGAATTTCATCATATTTGGTCCGCCACCAGAGTTTTGCATCCTCAGACAGATACATGGTTGCAACGGACACTTTTATATCGTCGTCAGTTGTCCTCGCGACCTTGAAGCACTGCTCCAAGTCGAAAGGAAGTTCTCCACTGCTTTGGCATCTAGATCCCCGTTGTAAGGCTTTGGTTCAGGTGTTTTAAGGTGGTGTTTTGGCATTTCGCGTTGCCGGGAGTTGCACTGCCCGAGTGGATCTCTTGGGTTAGGAATGAGATTGTAGCCCTTAGTTCTTCAATCTCCCCTTGAAGTTGCTTGATCGCTTCTTGAGTGTCGTCCTGGAGTCCATCTAGCCTTGCCTCCAGAACTTCTTGTGTGTCGGCTAGCTTGCCGACCTGTCGCCCCATGCTGTTCTCAAGGACGTTTATGGCTACGTCGCGAGCGGCCACCATCGTTTCCAAGTCTCCAAGCCGTTGGACGGCGACTTCCCGTCCTAGCTTGTTGAGCTTGAATTGTGTTGGGTCCTCCCCCAACGGTTCTTCTAGAATGGTCGTCACCGCTTGGGTGACGCCACTCGTTTCGCCGACTCCTTTGTGAGCCATGCTTGTTCAAGAAAATCTCTCCTGCGAGATTGTCGAGTGCCCCAACATCATTTGTCTCCAACGACGAAGGCACAAGCTTGTTGACGGTTTGCGTCGATTGCTTGCGCCAAAGCTTTGCGAGCTTGCTTGGCTCTGATACCAACTCTCACGGACTAACTTGCTTGGGCGGAAAAATGTCAGTGCGGCTCCCTTGCCCCCGCAAGGGATAAGCCTTGGGCAAGGATCGTCTTGCTAATCTTCGAAAGTCACGGGCTCCTAGGTCACCCGCATTCGAAAGTCGGTGTGCTTGGAAAAACGTTTGGGCCAAATGGCCGTTTGTATAAAAAATGCTTACAAATGCTTGGACAAATGCTTGTACGAATGAACTATTGAGATGTTTGCCCGGGGGCAATATAGGTGTGGAGCCTAACCCCCAAGTGCCACCCACGGGGTTCCCAAAAGCACGAGAAGCATGACAAAATTTCCTATGGCCGCACACCCCCACCCGCCATGCCACGGCTAGGAAACGAGGGGCGTTACCTAGTCGTGCGCATAAGCGATGGGCGGTGCGCGAGCGCTTTTACAATGCATAATTACATGATCCGCATACCCCACCGGCCATGCCATGGCTAGCAAACGAGGGTCGTTACCTAGTTACCAGCAAGAGCAGGGGCAGTGCGCGAACGTTTTACATGAATGCGTATGATGCGATATTTACAATGCACGTTAGAGACCGTCATGACACATACAGGACTTGACAAACCCGAGGATCCCTAACACTTCGGTCAGAAAGTTCAGAACTTCAGTTAGGAAGTTCGTAACTTGGGTGAGAAAATTCGGAATTTGGGTCGAAAAATTCGAAACTTTGGTTATAAAGTTCGGAACTTGAGTCGAAAGTTCGAAACTTAGGGTCGGAATATTCGGAACTTGGGTCAGAAAATTCGGAACATGGGTCAGAAAGTTCGAAACTTGGCTTACAGATTACGGAACTTGGGTCAGAAAGTTCGGAACTTGGGTTCAAAAGTTCGGAAATAGGTCGGAAAGTTCGAAACGAAACATGGGTAAGAAAGTTCGGAACTTGGGTTAGAGAGTTAGGAACTTGGGTTAAAAAGTTCGAAACTTGGGTTAGAAAGTTCGAAACATAGTTGAGAAAGTTCGGAAATTGGTTCACAAAGTTCAAAAATTTGTTCACAAAGTTGGGAACTTGATTAAGAAAGTTCGGAACTTGATTAAGAAAGTTTGAAACTTTTAAGAAAGTTCGGAATTTGATTCAGAAAGTTCAGAAATTTGGAGTTCGGAAATTTGGTCTAAAAGTTCGGAACTTCAGTTAGAGAGTTCGAAATTTGGTTAGAAAGTTCGAAACTTGGTTTAGAGAGTAGGGAAGTTGGGTCCGAAAATTTAAAACTTGGGTCGAAAAGTTCGAAAGAGAACATGGGTTAGAAAGTTTGGAAATTGGGTTAGAAAGTTCGGAACTTGGGTTAGAAAGTTCGAAACTTGGTTGAGAAAGTTGGGAAATTGGTTCAGAAAGTTCGAAAATTGGTTCAAAAAGTTCGAAACTTAGTTCAGAAAATTCGGAACTTGGGTCAAAAAGTTCGAAACTTCAATTAGGACGTTCGTAACTTGGGTTAGGAAGTTTGGAACTTAGGACAAAAAGTTTGAAACTTGGGTCAAAAATTTCGGAACTCTGTTTAGAATGTTCGAAACTCAGGTAAAAAAGTTCGGAACTTGGGTCACAAAGTTCGAAACGTGGCTCAAAAACTTCGGAACTTGGGTCAGAAAGTTCGGAACTTGAGTCGGAAAGTTCGGAACTTGGGCCAGAATGTTTTGAACTTGAGTCGGATAGTTCGGAACATGGGTGAGAAAGTTGAGAATTTGGGTCAAAAAGTTCGAAACATTGCTTACAAAGTTCGGAACTTGGTTCAGAAAGTCCGAAAGTTGGTTCAAAAAGTTCGGAACTTGGGTTAGAAAGTTCGGAAAACGGATTAGAAAAATTTGAAACTTCATTTAGAAAGTTCGGAACTTGATTCAGAAAGTTCGGAACTTGATTTAGAAAGTTCGGTCAAAAAGTTCGAAACTTGGGTTGGAAAGTTCAGAACTTAGAACAGAAGTTCGGAACTTGGGTTGGAAAGTTCAGAACTTGGGTGAGAAAGTTCGAAAATTAGGTCGAAAATTTCGAAACTTGGGTCGGAAAGTTCGAAAGTTGGGTCAGAAAATTCGGAAGTTGATTCGGACAATTTGGAGCTTGGGTCAGAAAGTTCAGAACTTGGGCCGGAAAGTTAGGACTTGAGTCAAAAAGTTTGGAACTTGATTGAGAAAGTTCTGAACTTGGGTGAAAAAGTTCGGAATTTGGGTCGAAAAGATCAAAACATAGGTCGGAAAGTTTGAAACTTGGTTGAGAAAGTTCTATACTTAGGTGAGAAAGTTCGGAACTTGGGTCACAAAGTTCGGAATCTGGATAACAAAGTTCAAAACTTAGGTCAGAAAGTTAGGAACTACGATGAGAAAGTTCGGAACTACGATGAGAAAGTTCGGAACTTCGGTGAGGAAGTTCGTAACTTGGGTTAGGAAGTTCGAAACCTAGGTGAGAAAGGAACTTGGGTCAAAAAGTTCGAAACTGAGAAAGTTTGGAACTCGGGTCAGAAAGTTCGAAAGTTTGGTCAAAAAGTACGAAAATTCGGTTAAAAAGTTAGTAACTTGGGTTAGAAAGTTCGTAACTTGGGTTAGGAAGCTCGTAACTTGGGTCAGGAAGTTCAGAACTTGGGTTAGAAAGTTCGTAACTTGCTTGGGTGGAAAAATGTCCGTGCGGCTCCCTAGCTCCCGCAAGGGATAAGCCTTGGGAAAGGATCACCTTGCTAATATTCGAAAGTCGCGGGCAAACAGATCGCCCGCGTTCGAACCTCGGTGCAGTTGGACGCAAAAACGTTTGGGTCAAATGGCCGTTTGTAAGGAAAATGCTTACAAATGCTTGAACGAATGCTTGTGCGAATGAACTAGAGTGTTGGATGCCTGCAGGCAATATAGTTGTGGAGCCTAACCCCCAAGTGCCACGTGCAGGGTTCCCAAAAGCACGAGGAGCATGACAAAATATTCTATGGCCCAACACCCCCACCGGCCACGCCATGGCTAGAAAACGAGGGGCGTTACCTAGTCATGCACGAGAGCGGTGGGCGGTGCGCGAGCGCTTCTACAATGCATAATTACATGATCAGCACACCCCACCGACCCATGCCGCGGCTAGCAAACGAGGATCGTTACCTAGTCGCGGGCAAGGGCGGTGGGTGGTGCGCGAACATTTTACATGAATGCGAAAGATGCAATAATTACAAATATTTACAATGCTAGTTAGGGACCGTCATGACACGTACAGGACTTGAACAACTTGAGGGTCCCTAACATTCTCCCCCACTTACGAAGTCGACGCCCTCGTTGACCCCTTCTTGAATGCGGTGATGATGTCGTCTTCATGTCGCAAGGTGCTCTCCTCCCAACTAGCTTCAGAAGTTGGAAGTCTCTTCCACTTGACAAGGTACTCCCACTCTTTGTTGCCGTTCGGGAGTTTCACTTTGCGGTCCGCAAAAATCTCTTCTACTTCGCGTTGCACCGCTTTGGTAGTTGCAGGTGGACGTCTTGGAATGTTGCGTCCATCGTCATGTGGGTCGGCAAGGTAGGGCTTCAGATTGCTCACATGGAAGACGGCATGTATTTTGCACCACGCTGGCAGTTGGAGTCGATAGGCCACCGCCCTACCCGTTTGATGATGGGATATGATCCATCGTATTTGCGTACGAGGCCCTTGTGTATCTTGCACTGAAAGATGGCGAGGGATGCTGGGTGGAGTCTTATCAATACTTGGTCTCCAACCATGAATTCTCGTCTCCTTCCTTCGTCGGCCCACTTCTTCATTTTGCGTGCTGTCGATTCGAGGTAGGCTCGAGTGATCTCTTGATTTTGTTGGCACTCCTTGGCCATTTGATAAGCAGCCGGACTGCTTCCAATGTAGCCAAGAACCAGTGAGTGGGGCGTGTCTCATTGTCATCCCAGTCGAAGGGACTCTTGTTGGTTGCAAAGCTCCTTTGCAGATTGTATGAGAACTGGGCTAAGTCTAGCAACTTCGTCCAGTCCCTTTGGTTCGCCGCTACGAAGTGTCAGAGGAATTGTTCAAGGAGTGCGTTCATGCACTCCGTCTGCCCATCTATTTGAGGATGTAAGCTCGTGGAGAAGTATAGTTGAGACCCCAATAATTTGAACACCTCTGTCCAGAATCTGCCAAGGAATCGAGGGTCTCGATCACTGATGACATTCCTTGGCACGCCCCAAAGTTTCACGACATTCTGCATTACGAATTTTGCTGCTTCGCTTGCGGTTCAGTGCGAGGGAGATGCCATGAATGTGGCATATTATGAGAAGCGATCCACGACCACCAAGATGGAACCGAACTCCCCCACTTT
This sequence comes from Canna indica, assembly GCA_034359265.1. Lineage (NCBI taxonomy): Eukaryota > Viridiplantae > Streptophyta > Magnoliopsida > Zingiberales > Cannaceae > Canna > Canna indica. The sequence continues at coordinate 39,744,134 of CP136891.1, forward strand.
TGGTAGGCTTGCTATGAAGTCGAGGGAGATGCTTTCCCATGGTCGCTTAGGAATAGGCAGGGGATCGAGAAGACCCGCAGGCTTCTGCCGATCGATCTTGTCTTGTTGGTAGATCAGGCAAGTCTTCACATACTCCTCAACGTCGTCCGCCATCTTTGGCCAATATAACGCCCTCTCCAGAAGGGCTACAGTTCGGTGTACACCACGGTGCCCTGCCCAGAGAGTATCGTGGCACTGCTTTAGCAATTCTCTGCGCAGACCATCTGCCCTAGGTACGTACAGCCGGTTTCCTTTGGTAAAGATGAGTTCGTCTCGGACCCAAAACTTCCTTGTCTTCCCGTCTTTGATCAACTTGAGCAGCGCCTCCGCCTGGATGTCTTTGACCAAGCCCATGCTTATCTTCCCACGGAAGTTGGATTGCACTTGACTAATGCTACCCCTAGTTTCTCCTTGAACAACTGCAACCAGTTCTATCTTGCAGCTCAGGGCATCTGCTACCACGTTGGAACGTCCCGGCTTGTATTCCAACGTCATGTCGAACTCGGCTAAGACATCCTGCCATCGAGCTTGCTTTGGCGAGAGCTTCTTCTCAGTCTGAAAGTAACTCTGCACTATGTTGTCCGTCTTCACAACAAAGCATGATGCGAGCAAATAGTGCCTCCAAACACGGAGACAATGCACTATTGCTGTCATTTCTTTTTCGTGGGCAGGATATCGTCACTCCGTGTCGTTTAGCTTATGACTCTCGAAGGCGACGGGATGACCTTCCTGCATGAGGACGCCACCAATGGCATAGTCTGAGGCGTCGGTGTGGACTTCAAAGGGCTGTCCATAGTCGAGAAGCTTGAGGACTAGTTCCTAGATCAACGCCCGCTTCAGGTCTTCAAATGCTTCCATGCATGGTTGGGACCAATGCCACGCCTTTTCCTTCTTGAGCAAGTCCGTCATTGGAGCTGCTCGCCTTGAATATCTGGCGATGAATCTTCGGTAGTAGTTCACAAAACCAAGGAATGACCTGAGTTCTGTGACCTTTGTGGGTGGCTGCCATTCCACTTCGGCGCAGACCTTTAAATTGTCCATTCGAATCTTTCCGCCCCCAACTCGGTGTCCCAAAAAATCGATCTCTTCTTGGGGCGAAGTAGCACTTCTCCTGTTTTACGAACAAAGTGTTCTCTCGGAGGATCCTGGAGATGATCTTCAAATGTTGCAAGTGCTCCTCCAAGGTTCGGCTGTAGACCACATTATCGTCTAAGTGCACCACAATGAATTTGTCTAAGTGCTCATGGAACAGCTGATTCATCATGGTGCTCAACGTAGCTGGACCATTCGTGAGGCCGAACGGCATCACCAAGAATTCGTAAGCACCATTACGTGTTACGCAAGTGGTCTTTCCTTCGTCCCATTCGGCAATCCGCACTTGCTAGTAGCACGATGTCAAGTCCAGCTTGGAAAAGTACCTCGCTTGGCCAAGTTGGTCGAATAGGTCCATAATGAGCGGAATGGGGTACTTGTTCTTCACGGTCACTTTGTTCAAAGCTCGGAAGTCCACACAGAGGCGCAGACTCCCGTCCTTCATCTGGAACAGCACAGGGGCACAGAATGGTGCTTTGGAGCTGCGGATCAATCCTCCATCGAGCAGTTCCTTTAGTTGCTTCCGCAATTCCGCCAACTCTGGTGGCGTCATACGGTACAGTAGCGGTATGGGGCCTTAGTCCCCAGCTCCAGCTCGATTCGATGATCTACCCCCCTCTAAGGCCTTTGGTAGCTCGGGTGGCAACACGTCTTTGAACTCGTGGAGTACTCTATAGACTGCTGCAGGTTCTCGTTCCGCTCCATCGAGTGATCCCTCCAGCTTCATTGCAGCCACCATTGTGAGTTCGCCTCGTCGAACTCCTTTCTTCACTTGTAGGGCGGAGGGGAGTTGATTTCCGCTCCCTGGGGTCGAACGCACCGTGGGAACAATGCTGGGATTCTTCTCCCCCGTCAAGCATAAAGTGTCAAGGAAGGGCATGGGTACCACCTTCGCCGACTTGAGGAACTCCATCCGCAAAATGACTTGGTAGTCGTCGAGAGGCATTGCCATTAGGTTGGTTTGACCCTTCCATCCTCCAATCTTCAATGGGACGTCCCGTGCGACGCCGTTGATTTCTCGTGCCTCGGAGTTCACCGCCTTGACATGACTCGACACTTTTCTAGCTTGAGCCCTAGTCACTTTGCTTCTCCTTTGGCGATGAAGTTATGAGTTGCTCCTGAGTCGACCATCGCTCGGGTATTCTTGCCATTAAGCTCGATGTCAATGAACATTAGCTCGTGTGCCGCCTTGGTGGTTCCCTTCTTTGGACCTTGCTCCCCCACTTGAGTCTTGAGGGCATTGAGGAGATGCATTGCTCCCATGTTAGGCCTTCCGGTATCTTCACCTTCGCTGGAATAGTCCTCCGCATCGAGGACTGCAGGAGACTTGCCCTTCTCTTTCTTGGCGATGATGTTGGCTATGTTCTCCACCACGGACTCCGCTATGATGGTGTTCAATGCTTGTTGTTGAGGACATTCTCGAACCACGTGGGGTCCTCTGCACAAGAAGCAAATAGGCCGAGAATCAAATGGTAGGTTCTTGCAAATGGGGGCATTTCAAATAGCTCAGTATAGGAACATACTACTTAGGAGATTAAGGCTTAGAAAAGAAAAAAACAAAGGACTATGATTTGAAATATTTTATTTGGATCATTGCTATAATCTCAGTTCAATACAAGATTTCTAACATTTGGATCCGAAGCCAATACCAAAAACACACACATGCTTTTTGAGGAAAACTTGAAATTCTTTTTCATACATCAACATCTAATACAAGCATATATATACATACACATTAGATTGCTAATCTATTCTAGGTCAATAATTGACCTATATCTGGAAACATGGTTTAAAATACCGATACCGGTCATCATCCGAGATGATGACCGGTACCGTACCGACACACGGTACGATCCGGTACGTAAATGGCATACCGAGCCCTTTTTTTTTTTTGATTTTGTGCTAAAAATAACTCCAATAACCTATGATTGATCAAGAAATACTTAAATTTCATATCCAAATGTCAAATACATGAATACAATGTTTAAAATGCGGACGAATGACGTCCATCGTACTCGTACATATCTTGGGGACATACACGACTAAGGTCAACACCGTAAGTCTGCAATGCCCATATCTGAAAATGATCCCATGTCATCATGTCTTGGTATCCATTATACCACATATCCATCAGTGTTTCTTTGTTTCTTTGTATCATCAGTTGAGTAGGTACTTGATACGGAGTGGGTTGATTCGGAAACTTCTTGCAAGCTACTCATCATATCGTGGTGGTAATCTTGCAAAGCTGTCGGTCCACCTCCTCGACGCCGGCCTTTCTTCTCGTACACCCGAGTTGTTCGTCTGGTTCTAGCACCGTGATCCCGATCTTGGGTGGAGTGGTCGAAGTATTGCTCATTCGTCCACAGATCGGTAGGTGCCAGTGTTGATGTTACGACAGTGTCTTCTTCCCCAGCTCCATCATCATCTCCTCCGTCTTCTGTGCTGCTACTGCTACGAACCGAGGGCTCGTCTTCTTCGTCCTCTTCCGCTTCTGCAATCACGTCCAAAGGATCAATTGGTCGTTTCCCTTTCCCTTTGCCTTTAGCCTTTGAAGGTGAAGGTGCCTTCTTCTTTCCCTTTAATTGTGAAGGTGGAGAGTCAGACGTGGATCGTCGTCTTACTCGTCGAACTCGTTGAGAGTCCAAGGGAGCAAAGTTCATGTCCCTCTCAAGAACTTGACTGTACGTGTCTTCTGGTTGACTCTCGGACTCAATAGCATCACATATAATTGGTGAAGGCCGAGGTGGTTCGCCTGGTTGAGGTTCATCAAGAAGAGGCGGGTCAGTCTCCATTGCACTCCACCAATCAATTATTGGGTCTGCATCGCCTTGGACGAACTCGACATCGAACGGATCTACATGTAGAATTTCTCTATCTTCGTTCTGTAACGCCCGCATTCGAAGTCGCATGTTATAATGAACATATACGAGCTTCTCTAATCGAGCGCACGAAAGGCGATTGTGCGGCTTCGTATGAATAAAGGCGAAGGTCGACCAATTCCTCTCGCATCCACTTGATGATGTGGTTTGCGAGAGGATGCGTGTTGCAATCTTTCGAAGAGTTAGAGATTCGTTTCCAAATTGCAACCACCATTCGACTGCAACAAATTTAAAATTAATATTAGTAACGGGATTTTATCTTTGATAAATAAATTGACAAAGAAAATCTATCTACCTGGATCCATAGTATCTCGGATGGAGATTGCAAATGAATCTCCGAAATTGCCAGTTGCATCGCGGAACCATTTTAATTCATTGAGAGCTTGTGTCGCTTCTTGGTTGGATCCCGACATTCGTTGTATGACCTTGCGGAGGGGATATAACAAACTATCGACAATTCCAAGATTATACCGGTATTGGTATGAAGGATTTAAATAATACCCTATAAAAAATTAAGCATAATGAATAAGTAATTAAGCATAATGAATTAAATTTAAATAATTTTTGAATATTAAATAAAAAATACCTGCGATGTGTATGTCACGGCTCATTTGATTATCCCATCTCTCGGAGATAATTTTGATGAATGGTACATACTTGGCAGGAGAAATCATAACCTCTTGATTTCTTCTTGTGCTTGGTGGATGTAGTGGTAAAGATGACTCATTTGAGGCATCTTTTCCATATCCACCTGTCGTAGAACCTTGTACAAAGGTTCTACGGTGACGACTATTTCTGCGATGCAATCCCAGAAATGCGTGTTGAGGATGAACTTCTCTGTTTGTTTTCCATCGGTTTTTCCAGCATATCTTGATAAAGTCCATTCCTCACTTGTAAACATGGTTCTAAAGGCCGCCTTTTTTTGTTGGAGTGACCTTAATGCAATGAAGGTGGTTGCAAAACGAGTCGCTCCCGGTCAAAGAATTTCATCTAAAATATGAAATTATCATTAGTAAATATTTATGATAAACTAATTAATAAATAAATATTAGAAATTACTTAAAAATTAATAAATTACCTTCTGTAAATTTTTTCATTAGGGCGTGTACCCATGTATGGTTGTAGATGAAGCGGGTAATTTGTTGCGCCTTCTTTACCGTCAACTTCACCATCGGTATATCACCGATATCTTTCATCATTAGGTCTACACAATGGGCTGCACATGGAGTCCAACATATGTGAGGATAATCTTGTTCAATTATCTCACCTGCCTTTTTGAAATTGGCTCCGTTGTCGGTTATAACTTGAACAAGGTTCTGAGGTCCAATCTCCTCGATCACCTCCGTCATCAGCTTCGAGATGTAGTAAGCGTCATGGATTTCATCGGACGAGTTCACCGACTTGTGATAAACAACTCTCCGGTTGCAATAGACGAGGAAGTTGATGATGCTCATTCGGGTTGGCCCGGTCCAGCTATCGCACATCAAACTGCATCCGTACTCCCCCCATTGTCGCTTGATTCCATCGATCCAGGTTTTTATTTCATCGACCTCCGCTTCTAGGTAAGGACCTGAAATTTCATAGGGAGTTGGAGGGGCAATACCTGGGCCTACCTTTTGGATGGTAGACACCATGGTTCGGTAGTATGGGTTGTTGGCTGCATTTGCGGGAATCCGGCTAAAATGGAACCATTTGGAGATGGCTCTCCCCAACTCCCACTTCTTCGTCTTTCCCCAAGCATCGTCTATACGTGGTTGCTTTGCTGATGGAGGAGGAAATGCCCTGGGATCAAGATCAGAAACATTAATATTAGTTTTCCTACCACTTGCTCCGAGGTTTGTGAAGAATCCACGAAGGCCTCCTCTGCTGCTTCCTCTGCTCTGAGTTTGAGGTGCTCTCATGCTAGAACTCCGACCAATATAAGGACCGGAGGGAATTGGACCGCTTCGGTCCATTGCTCCGGCAGCCGAAGTTGAGCCGACGCTGCTTATGCCACCGATGCCACTGCCAACGCCATATTCGAATTGAGATCCGGGATAATACATCCGTTCTCGTTCGAATTCAGCATGCTCCAATGAAGCTCGGATGCCGGCTTCAAGTTCCGGATCCTCGTCGTTATCGCCACCTCGAGCCTCATAATGGCCACCGCTGACATCTTGGGTAGCTCGTCGGTCGAACTCTGCTTGTTGAGCTGCATTCTTAAGACGCTGCTCCTTCTTGTTGGTGAGCATATCTTTAAACATTTGTCGGACTTCCGACGATGCTTTGGTGCATTTGACGACGTCGCTGGATGTTCCGGCCAAGTGTGCCTTTAATCGAGTGACGCCTCCACCACGAGAAATCATATTACAGTGGATGCATTTCCAGTGGTTAGCCTTCTCCAACCGAACACCGTGTTGCCATGCGGGGTCGACTTGAGATTTCGGCGCCATTTGAGCAGAATTTCGACGTAGAAATTAAGAAAGTAGAGAGAGAGATATTGAGAAAGATTGAGAGTTTAGAGAGTTTAGATGAGTAGAGGGGAGTGAGTGAGAGTATAAGAGGTGTTTTGGGGGCTATATATAGCCACCAAAACATCCAAAAATGACCAAAAACACCCTAAGAGCCGTTTGGGCTGTCGGTGCTACAGTGCTGGCTGTCGGCACTGTAGCAGCCCAACGGCTCTTAAAAAGAGCCGTTGGGTTGGGTGATACCGGGTGATACCGGGCGATACCGCCCGGTATCCTTACCGCCCGGTATTTGCTAAATACCGGAGCATACCGGGCGGTATTTATCAGTATAATACCGGTATTCCTAAAGTATCGATATTTTGCTACAGTGCAAAATATCATACCGGGCGGTATAGCCCGGTATGATAGCAAATACCGCCCGGTATTTAATAAATACCGGGCATACCGGGCAGTATTTACCGAGATACCCGGTATTTACCCATACCGGGTATCTCGTATACTGGTTTTTTCAAAAACCGGTAAATACCAAGCTTACCGCCCGGTACGGTACGAGATTTGAAACCATGTCTGGAAACACAGAAATTGGAAACAAAAATCCTCCCTAATTACATTAGGGCAATTTATTTCTTAATTACTGCTCCCTAATTACAGCAATTATAAGAGCAATTATTTTTCAGAATATTTGTGATCTCCGATCCTTAATTTCTAGCAATTAATCCAGGATTTCCAACACTGCCCTCAAGCTAGGGGAATAGATATTTTCCATCCCTAACTTGCATACAATTTTTTGAAACACTGAGCTTACCAATCCCTTAGTTAGGACATCCGCTAGTTGGCCTTCTAGGGAGTACAGATCAAGGCGCTTTCAAGCTTCTCCTTTATGAAATGTTATCAACTTCCACGTGTTTAGTCCTGTCGTGTTGGACCGGATTATGAGCAATGTTGATTGCAGACTTATTATCGCAATAAAGCTTCATTAGTGTCTCCCATTTTATCTTTAGATCATCTAAGATAATCTTGAGTCACAACAACTCACAAATTCCTTGAGCCATTGAACAAAACTTTATCTCTGCAGTGGACCTAGCAACCACCGGTTGTTTTTTACTTCTTCAAGTTACCAAATTTCCACCGAGACATGTACAGTACCCGGATGTTGATCTTCGATCAGTAATCGAACCAGCATAATCGGCATCTGTGTATGCTTCGAGTTCCATCCTTGTACTTTTCTTGAACATAATTCCTTTACCACGACTACCTTAGGACTACCTTTTAAATAGTGCAAGTTCCTGTTTCTGTATATAACACTCACAACATATGCAATATCCGGTCGTGTGTGACAACTGACAAATAAATCAATTTCCCGACGAGTCGTCGGTACATGCCTTTGTCGACTATTCTTCCCCCGTGGCTTCACCTAGTCTATGGTTTGGCTCAATGGGAGTGTCAATCGGTCTACACCCCAGATTGCATGTCTCTTTCAGCAAGTCGAGAACATATTTCTGTTGTGAAACAAAAATCTCCTCCTGGGTATACTGACTTCAAATGCAGGTTTCCTACTTTTAAGCAGAAATTAAGCTGGGAGAAATACTAATCAAGAGACCGTTGGAAGAAATCACAAATCAGAAATTAAGCAGCCTGCTCTGCAAGACCTGGTCCGCATATGATTGTGATATATTTTAGTTCTGTGAATCAAACTCTTATTTATCTTAACTTTCAGTTGTTGATATGGATGTACGGATGATTGATTCCAATGGGATGATAACAGAGCATGTATAAAAACTTATTTGGAATGAAAAGATTTATTATATTGTGTTTATAATAACTCTTGTCTCTCTCTATCCCTGCCTCACCCTCTCCTCTCTTTCTCTCAATCATCTCCACCTGTGGGCTTCTAGTCTTCAACAGGGAGCATCCAAATCCAGCCAATCTTCGTCCTCCAATATGAGAACAGAGGATCATGGGAAGTTGCTGCCGCTGCTCCACCCACCCGTGGACACGATCTCAAGCCAAGGCCATAACAAAATAGGTTGGCGGAGGAGGAGGTAGAAAAGGAGGAGATCATAAAGGAGAAGGATGAGGATGTTGTTAGAGGAGAAGGGAGAAGTTGATAAGATCAGAGGAGGAGGTTGGCGAAAGAGGAGCAGGAGGGAGAGGAGGTGATCACCGGAAGAGAAGAAAATAATAACATTAAGATAAAAGAAAGAACCAAAATCTTAATTTGCAAAATATTGCAACCAAAACAAAAGAGGAATTATTGCATGTTCCTTGCCCTTTCATCTCCTTATTGACTCCGGATAGACTACAAAGCCATCTAGTTCCTATGAAGGAATCTTACTGGATTACATCCCCCCCCCCACCTCCCACCTCCCCCAAGGGTGCAACTTAACTCCCTTTTTCCCTTGTTTGTGGGTTCATAGCAATTATAACTTCATCTTCATCTCAAGGATTAAAGCCAAGCATACATGGCATACCTTTCATAAGTTCAACTAAAATTTAACATATACAAGAAAATAAATCCTATTTCACATGTAACACACTGTTTTCACGTAAGATTTTTCAAGTCTACAGGTTGCTGAGGAGCAAATCTATTTACCTATTTGGATCACCTCCATAACTTCCAGCAATATTGCACATAAATGAGATGCCTTGAGAGGCATCCTCCACCATATTGCTGATGGTCCCTTGAGGAAAGTTTCTGTGCACAGATGTGATGCTAAATATTAGATTAAAAGAATATTAACAGGCATGAGCATTTCAGCTTATTTGTCATATGCATAATATGACAAAGATGTGATGTTATATGTTCAAGATGAAAAGGGTATTATCGAGCATGAGCATTTGGGCTTATATCTACCATGCAATGGCATAATTGACTAACCAACTTCCACATGTATTATAAAGGTAGAACCAATATGCATTCAAAAGCTAGGTAAAAAATCATATGCTATTGTACAGGATGGAGAAAATAATCTTAGCGAAAAACTAGCCTGCAAATCACTTCCCTCCCCACTAATAGTTAATCATTTGTTTCAGCTCCATTAATTAGACTAATGAACAGTTGATCACCGAATTGAGGAACCACCATGTTCTATTTTTCACAAAAAAAATGAAAGGGATTAATATACCTCAAAAGGAAAATTCAAGAAAAAAGAGATACAGTAGCTAGAAGCAAGGTTTCAAGTACTCCAGAAGTCCAGATGCCATGGTGCACAACTCAGTAGTACTAGTACAATTTCTCAGAATTTAAATTCGGGTAACCAGCCAGAACCCACTGCTCCAAGCTCCAACTGTACCAGGTTGTACACCTCAATAGACCATGCCTACCAGCATAGCACGGATCCATATGTCTCGGTATGGTCAGTACACCCCCTACATCAAATGCTTTCATCTAAAATAACCATTTCCCCAGCCCCAACCTCTCTCTTCTACACCTTAATTGTGTTCCCAAATTCAAGTATTATAATGTAGATGTAGATCAAACCTTTCAAATGCTAAAACTTCCATTTAGTTACTATAGTGAATGTTTAGGAAGATTGTAATGTTAATACATGTCATGCCAAGCTAGTCGTGCCAGTTGAAATTATACAAGTAGATCATGACACTTTGATACAAATTCAATGCCCTAAGAAGAATTCGAATTGTAGTCATTGAGTACTTATGGCAATGATCTTAGTCACTTATAGATTCACGTCGTTCATTTTGGTAGTAGTAATAGTAGGGGCTCCTACAAAATAAGCTATTAGTACATATGTTAACAATTTATAAGGGACCACTAGCATTTATCAATCGTTCACTTTACTTTCATTCAACAAATGCTATGCTTCATTCAATTTCAACTTAAATTTATGGTTATAACTGATTAATCTATTATTTTTTTGAGTGAACGAGGTCTTGGAGGTGGATCAAAGGGATTAGAGGCTACCCTAACATACTTGAACATCTTGACACACCCTAATCTTTGCCAATCCGTACCTTGTGTTGGTAAGGATGAACCAGGTGTTGGTGCAGCTACCGAAAATGCACCTGAACTTAGCATGCCCTAATGTGTGCCAACTCTTACCCTATGCTGATACAGATGAATATGGTACTTGTGCCCATTGGAGAGAATATCGATGAAGAGATACTTGAAACCTTGGCTGGAAGTAGGCAAGTTATGGAAACAATTAACATCTATGGCATTACTTTCCATAATGGACTAGAAAGTTCATGGACATCTTAAGATATGCTTAGTTCCTAGTTCAAAATGTCTGAATAATAAAAGAAAGAGGTAAGAACTTTGCTCAACTTGATCAAACTCATTTGTAATTGTTTGTTCCTATCCGCCCATGCATGCTTTGTACACTCATACAGGTATACACTGTAGTAGTGATCCAAACACTAAACAACTTCTCTCAGAGATTTGGAGGTGTAAAGTATTGTTTTCTATAAATGTTAAAAATGAGCTTGGATTGACATTTTAGTATATTTAAGTTCGAACCATGCTTAATAAGGACTGGGATTGACATATATTTGGAACATATTTCTAGTACAACTTGTTCAAACATGAATGAAGCTTGAATATAGCTTGGTAAACCATGTAATATAGGCTTGAGCTCATAATAATTCAGAATTAAACTCAACAGAGGCTCAGTCAAGAGCATTAAGCCAAGAATATCTATTTAGTCTTAGAACTGACTATTATCCTCAGGTGAACATAGGTACAGTAAAGCACGGTCATAAACTTTCCTATTCAAAAGTTTATGGAGCATTAAACATGTACTAAAGAAAATGGGAAAAAATATTTGGTTCTTCAGTATTGCAGTGTATCAATAAGATACCTATAATCTATGCATGCCACGATGATTCCTTTTTCTGCCAACCGCCTTCCTAGAAGTGCACCCCAAGCTTTGTAACTACACCATAAAGTTTCAAGAAACAGAGAAATGAACATTTAGAAACAAAGGAATGGACACTTATCCTTTAGAATAATGACCTATCATAGACAGACCCTGAGTATACCAACTTTTTTCCAGTTTACAACATATATCCTTACTCACCCAATAATCCATGCTCCTCCCATTACAAAAGCTACAACTGGTCTCAAACCATCAGCATTTTTCGGTAAATAAAGATCTAGTCTGCAACAATATGTTCAAGTCAACTCCAAAGGAGCATCGAATATACACAAATATGAGTATGAGCTAATGGCTACCTTGTTACCAATCATGACATACCGGTTTCTTGGCTGATCTCCATAAACAATGCTCCTTTTGACCTGACTTGAGAAGAAATAATAGTATCCAACTATAACAAGCAACTGGGAAAGGTTAAGCCATATATTGTCCTTGAAATACAGAAATGGAAAGAAATAAAAGATCTATACTTGGCTGCTAAGTATTCTTTTTGATGCAATGCAACTATTCACCTTGGACGAAACCAGGAAGGAGAAGCGTTGCATAACAAACAAGGGCAAAAAGCTTTGTGATCCATCTATAGCCCAACCTGAGATAAGATAAAAAAAAGTTCTCTCCAGTTCATTGTAATTAGAACAAAATGTGGTAAACATAAATATATAAATAACTTTAAATATAAAAATTTCCAACTTGATAAATATAAGAAACTAGCAATATTTTAGAAATCAAGCAACCCTCCTCCATTCTGCAAGAGAATTTTTTCATCAAAACAACCTGAAGGAGTTTCGTGGACGCAGTCACAAAATAAAACTCAGTTGAGTTAGAATACAACATTGTAGTTTTTTTTAATCAGATTTGGGGGCTTGAAAGAAGCTATTTAGAACCATAATCTAGCGTGATCAATAGCATTTTTGCCGCTAAAAATTTATAGTCATTTTCAAGAAAAGGAAGAGAGCAAAACCCGAGATATCTGAGCAGAGTGATGGCAAGGCGGGTGACGAGGTATGTCTCGGCGGCAGCGTGGCCGATATCTTGCCTAAAGGACCGGCTTAGCGAGGGACGAGAGGAGAGAGAGCGGAGCGAGGGTTTACTGACGACCCTCCGCCTCCGGCTGCTTCTATCGCCACCGCTGCGGCTTCCACTGTGAGGGGGCGCGCGACGGTGGAAAGGCTTCGCGTCCTCGGACGACGGAGATGGCACCGAAGAGGAAGAACACGACGAGGATGCAGACCTCTCCTCCGCCTCGGCCGCCAATGATGACGAGGGCGAACGGGGAAGGTGCTCCAACGGCATAGCGACTCCGAACGAGGAAATAGAGACAGATCAATTTGTATGACGCGTGGGGTGGGGGGATTGGGGCCTCGGGGGAATAAGTGATTGGTCTCATCGCGATTTTGTTGGCCACTTAGCTCGTGGCATGGGGCCCGATCCGATGCTCTCATGCTCCGCAGTTCCATGTTGCTTACCGTTCCACTCCGCCTGTTTCCATAACGGCACGCCAACGGCTCAGCGCAGAAATAGAACGGCAATTTCAATTAGTAACCGCAACTAAACGGAAATCGATTATCAACTGCCTTATACTGTCGCCACGGCGGCAGTGACTGCGTCGGATTGGCATCGCGTGCAGGATACGTAATACCCAGGGACCCACTGATATAAGCATAAACTAAATTTTGCATTTTATTTTAGGATAAATAATAAAAACCTCCTGCAATTAATGATTCATTTACAATTATCCTTTATAAACTTTAAATTTACGTAAAAATACTAAGAGTTGGCTTAAGAATTTCTCTCAAGCTTCGATCTTTATTTTGATGATAACAAATATATATTTAATCTATATGTGAAATTTTGAGTTCAGGTTAAGGTTGCGATAAGTATGCAAACTTCGTTCGAAAAAACGAAATAAACGATCGTCAAGAATCGATAGAAAAAGAACGTCAAAGAAAGACTCGGATGTAGACTAAGTAGATATCTTATAATATATCCCTAGGACGATCTTATCCCAAGTCTAATTGTAAGGTTATCCAAGTTAGAACTTGGTAACTAAACCTATGAAAAGCATGTAACAAATATAAAGAAAAAATCAGCTTCAGCTTGAGTTCGGTCGATCGGTCGGTCGACTGAACAAGGCAGAAGAATTGGTAGTAGCCTTGTAGGTTGATGGGACGATCGACCGAATGATGCCACAAAACGGAAGTAGCCAATCGATCGACCTGTCGGTCGACCGAAGATGGCGAAAAAATGGCAGAGGGCTACGTCGGTCGACCGACCAATGCCAAAAACTGGCAGAAGGTGCTTCAGTCGACCGATTGGTTGACCGGACTAAGGATCATTGAACTCGTGACTCATTCGGTCGACCGAATAGTGCGATTAAGGCAGCGGTCGCGGGCGATCGATCGATCGGCAAGCGACCGAAGGGCGATAATGGCTAGTTTTCCGCCCGTTGAATAGCCCGTTTGGTTGAGGGGTTATAAATAACCCTTACCTAACTTAACATATCTTTAACAATAGTTTAGCTCAAAAACTCTCACTTCATTAAAACATTAAGCATTACAAAGTGTTGTTTATATACAACAACATGATGAAAACAGAGAGAGAGCTAAAACAGGTTTAAATGACATCTGAGCTGGCATTAATACCCCCTCCTCAAGATGGAGCTGCATGAATATTGAGCAAGCCCATCTTGTCGATAAAAGAAGAGAAGGATGGTGAATAGAGAGCCTTTGTGAAGATGTCAGCCAGTTGATTTGAAGATCGAACATGAAAAAGGTTTAAGAAATCATCTTTAACTTTGTCCCGAACAAAATGGCAATCCACCTCAATGTGTTTAGTCCTTTCGTGAAAGACGGGATTACTAGCTATGTGTAGAGCAGCTTCATTGTCACAATATAAAGCTGTTTGTTTGATGTTCACCTTGAAGGATGATAAAAGAGCAGCAATCCATACCAGTTCGCAGGTGGCAGAAGTCATGGCTCTGTACTCTACTTCTGCTGATGAGCGGCTTACTGTTTGTTGTTTCTTTGACTTCCATGACAGAATTGAATCACCCAAGAATGTACAAAATCTAGAAATAGGTCTTCTGGTATCTTGACAAGCACTATAATCAGAATCAACAAAAGTAGAAAGAGTTAGCTTAGAATCTGAAGGAAAATATAGTCCAAGACCAGGAGAGTTTTTCAAGTAATCCAGCAAGTGATGAGTAGCTTTAAGATGAGGCTGTCGAGGTTCTGAAACAAACTGCCTAAGAGTATGAACTGTATAAACAATATCAGGTCTTGTGTGACATAGGTAGAGTAATCTACCAATAAAGTCTTCTATAGCTTGAAGGATCATCAAGAAGTTCACCCGTCTTAGCTTGAAGTTTTAAAGAATGAACCATTGGAAGGAAAGATGGCTTAGAACCTAGCGTGCCAGTATCTTCAAGGAGCTAAAGAGCATAGTGTCTTTGAGAAATAGTTATTCCTTTAGGAGAACGAGCTATTTCAAAACCAAGAAAATAGCGTAGAGGTCCAAGATCTTTAAGTTTAAAGAACTGTTGAAGATGATCCCTGATGGCATGAAGTAATGAAATATTTTTACCAGCAATCACAATATCATCAACGTAAACCAGCAAGGCAACAAAATCATCCTCAACTCCTTTAGTAAAAAGAGCATGTTCAAAAGGAGACTGTTGGAATCCATACTGAATAACCATAGTAGAAAATGCAGTGAACCATTCTCGAGAGACTTGTTTAAGCCCATAAATGGACTTGTGAAGCTTGCAAACGAATCCTTTATGCTTAGAAGAATACCCGGGTGGAAGTTTCATATATACTTCTTCCTTTAGAATACCATTGAGACAAGCATTATTGACATCTAATTGCAATAAATGCCAATTATGAACAGCAGCTAAGGCTAACAAAACTTTGAAAGAAACCATATGAGTAGCCAAGAAAAAAGTTTCAATATAGTCTATTCATTCAACTTGTGTAAAGCCTTTCGCAACCAATCTAGCTTTATATCATTCAACTTTTCCATTAGAATTGTATTTGATCCGATAAACCCACTTAGAAGCAATGGCTTTCTTACCTTCTGGTAAAGGAACTAAGGATCATGTATTTTGTAATTCCATTGCACGAATCTCCTCATCCATGACAGCTTGTCATTGGGGAAATTTCTTAGCTTGGTGGAAAAAGGATGGTTCATAGTTTGAAGTGATGTTGGCAATAAAGGACTTGTAGGCTAGTGATAACTTTTGAGTAGATATGAAATTTTGTATTGGATATTTGCATGAAGTGTTTTTAGCATAATTGCAGTAATACTGGTCTAGATATGAAGGTTTACAGAAAATTCTAGTGGATCTTCTAATTAGAGGATTAGCTGAAGTATGGGAAGGTGGAGCTAATGTTTCTGGTGGTGGAATGGAATGATGCTCATGTTGGGCTTGTGGAGGTTCAAAAATATCATCAGATGATGATATATTATGTGAAGATGAAGTATATGAAGGTAAAGAATAAGAAACAGTGGGTACCTTGGAAGTTGAATCAAATTCATTATTTGAAGCTGCCTTTGGAAGAACAACAGTAGAGAAGAAGTCAACAATGTCTGCTGCTGGTGTAGTAACATGAAATGGAAAAATCTCCTCATGGAATATTACATCTCGAGAAATGAATATAGAATGATTGCTTAGGTTATACAGCTTGTATCCTTTGATTCTAGAAGGATATCCAATCATTATTGCTAGTATTGCTCTTGCTGAGAATTTATCTTTATGACTCTTGAGAGTAGAGGCAAAACATAAACAACCAAAAATCCTCAAATGATTGTAATCTGGTTTGTGTTTAAACAAAACTTCATAAGGAGACATATGGTTGAGTAATGGTGATGGTAACCTATTAATTAGGTATGTTGCAGTGAGAAGACATTCTCCCCAGAATTTTATTGGTACTCTTGATTGAAAGTACAAGGCTCTAGCAACAGATAACAAATGTTGATGCTTCCTTTCAACCACTGAGTTCTGTTGAGGAGTTTCCACACAAGAGAATTGGTAAATAATACCCAATTTTTGAAAAAGATCCTCAAATTTCAGTTCTTTGGCATTGTCTGAACGAAAGACTTTGACGTCTTTTGGAAATTGAGTTTTAATCATGCTTATAAAAGCAGGAACAATAGCTAAAACTTCAGACTTGTGCTGAATGAGATAAGTCCATACATTCCGGGAATAGTCATCAACTAGAGTTACAAAATATCTCTGCTTGTTGTATGTGGATTGATGATATGGTCCCCAGATATCACAATAAATTAAGTCAAAAGGATTAATGGCAAGTTTGTTGTGATTGGGAAATGGTAAACATTTTTGTTTGGCTAATGGACAAATAGAACAAGGAATTTTATTAGATGAAGAAATTGAAATTACATCTTTTAATGAATTCAAAATAGTATCACTTGGATGTCCAAGTTTATTGTGCCAATGAACATGAGAATAATTAATATTGACAGCTTTTGAAAACAAAGAACAATTTGAAGAATTACTAGAGTCTTTGGAATGCATCTGCAAGAGATAAAGTCATTTGTGGAATTCACCCTTCCCAATCACTTGCCAAAGGTCCTAGATGACACATTGTGTTTTGGAAATTAGCAGGCGGTAGTCAGAATCGAAAACCAGACTGCTGACTGAGAGTAGATTAAAATGAAATTGAGGAACATATAAAACATTCTTTAAAAGAATGTGTGGAGAAATATGGATATCACCAGAATATTGCACATCTATAATGACCTTGTTAGGGAGCATTAGGTGCTGTTTGGTTAGCGAAAATTATTTTCTGGTTTGGTTTCAGTGAAACTGAAAACTTGATTTCGAAAACTTGGTTTTGGTTTCTAGTTTTCAGTTTTCTGAAAACGCGTTTGGTTAATAAAAATAACATCAGTTTTAGTTAGTTGAAATCAGTAAATATTTATTTGATTATAAAAAATAATATTAATTTTCCTTGAACATTTTTAGTAGTAATTAAATGTTTAGTTAGTTTACAAAATTAAATATTTGTTAATATGGTTACAAAATATTTAAATGATTTAATTAATTAAGTTATTGGTAATTTAAGATTTTTTGTTCAATTAGATATAAAAATTAATTAATAGTTATTATAAAATTTCAAAAAAAAAACAAGTCCAATGATCTAAAATTAGGTTTGATTAAATTATAAATAGACCAACTTTAAGAAAATTGAGTTATTTAAAATTTGGGTTTGAGTCAATTAGATATAAATTGATTTAATTATTTTATAAATTTAAGATAAAAGTTTGAGTTAAAAATGATGATTTTTATTTTTATTTTTAAAAATTCGATATAGTTTGATTTATTTTTAAATTAATTAATTTTATAAAAAATAGTTATAATTACAAAGTTGTCACAGCATTTTGATAACGAAACCGACAGTCTCGAAACCACAGAAAACAACATTCTGTTGTTTTCATTTTTATTAAGAAAATTGGTTTCGTTTTCATTCTGGTTTCGATTCAGTTTCACGAAAATACTAAACCAAACACGTTTTCGTAAACAGTTTTGGTTTCAGTGAAACTGAAACCATGAAAACAGACTTGGTTTCGCTAACCAAACAGGCCCTTATGGATTCACTAGAAACAGGAATCAATTGCTCAAAAAGCTCTTTGCAAGAAGAAACATGCCTTGTTGCTCCAGTATCTATAACCCAACATTTATTAACATCAATGGAGATACTATTTATGTAGGATAAAATTTTACCCTGCATAGCGGAGTTGATGGATGTAGATGCGACATCAGAATGAGCAGCTACATTCAATTGACTTATGAGCATAGCAATTAGTTGCTAACATTGGGAAGGAGTCAATGATTCAGCAACATTCTTCTTAGAGGAGTCCAAAGCCGAGCAGAACTGATTGGTAGGAGAGGGATTTGATCCAGCATGTGAAGAATTCTTGGAGTTCTTTCCTTTTGGTTTGTAACAGGGAGGAAAACCATTAAGCTGATAGCACCTCTCACGAGTGTGTCCTAGTATATTGCAGTAGGTACAATGAGGCCTGGGCTTCTTCTGCGATTGATTGGAGGGATGTGAGGGAGCAAATGTATTAGTATTGTCTTTGGCCATGAAAGCAGTAGCTTCAGTGATAGGAGATTGAGACGCATATCGAGTATTCCTTTGATTCTCTTCTTGGACAACCATCGAGAAGACCTTGTTGATTGGTGGGAGAGGATCAAGAAGAAGAATCTGGCCTCTGACGTAACAGTATGAATCGTTCAGCGCCATTAGAAAAGTGATGATGTAGTCATTCTGGTGTTCAATCATCATCTTACGAACACCATCACAGGTACACTTAGAACAAGTGCAAACCGATTTGGTGGAATACAACTCATCCCAAAGAATCTTCAATTCAGTGATGTAATTGGTCACAGATAACTAACCTTGACGAAGCTCAGAAATATCTTTCTTAATCTGAAAGATTCTTGGTAAATTGTGTTGTTAAAATCGCTCTTCAAGATCAGTCCAAATCTAGGCAGCGGAATTGAGATAAAGAATGCTAGACGCGATGCTTTTAGAGACAGAGTTTATAATCCAAGAACAAACAAGATTGTTTGATCTTATCCAAGCATTAAAGAGATCACCTGAAGAAGGATCTGGTTTGTGAATTGAGTCGTCGACGAAGCCAAGCTTGTTCTTGGCACTTAACGCCATCACCATAGATCGCCTCCAAGAACTGTAGTTATCACTACACAGAGGTTGGGAAACAAGCAGAGATCCTGGATGATCATTTTGCTAGATGTAGAAGGGACTATCGATTCGATCAAAAAGAGGTGGATTAATCATCGGCGTCGCAGGCTGGGACTGATGAGAAGGGCGATCTTGCGCCGGAGCGGATGTAGCGTAAGAAGAAGTCATTTTCAATTTCAAATGAAGAATGCGGAAGGAAAAAGCGAGAGATCCCCTTTTCTTCTTATACCATAACAGAGCTTTAATAATAGTATAGCTCAAAAACTCTCACTTCATTAAAATATTAATCATTACAAAGTGTTGTTTATATACAACAACATGATGAAAACAGAGAGAGAGCTAAAACAAAAACATGTTTAAATGACATCTGAGCTGACATCTAAGCTGGCATTAATATAACTTCTTTAAGTCTTCTTAGAGATTTTATTGAGCATTTAAGAAGTGATTTGAGCCTTCAAAAAGATTGGTTGCTGCGCCCTGTTCTTCTGTCAACATCCTTCTCAAGCGCCCAGTTCTGTTCCTCAACTCTATTGCGATTCAAGTTCATCTACTAGACGAGTTGAAGGCTTGAAGGCTTGGGAAAAGAGCAATGGTCCTTCTTTCAATTCTCAGCTCTTTTTCATTGTATTTGAAGTTGTTTTAAACTTGTTTTCACCTGTAATAGTTTGCTAGGTGTGCTAGAGAAACACATAGGGTTAGGCTTTATAGATTTGTGTTTTGCCTAAGCGAATAGATTTGAGGAGTTCTCAAAGAGATGAGAATTATGTCCTCATTTGTGTTCAAAGGGAAACACAAGTTCTATAAAATAGTTGGTTAGAAATCCTTGGTGAGGAGCCAAAGTAGTGGAGTAGGCGGTTGGCCGAACCACTATATTTCATCGTGTTTGCATTACTTTGAATGTTTGCTCATTATTATTCTTGATATTTAATAACATACATTGTTAAGTTACATTTGCATTCAATTGAAGTTGAAACTAAGCAAAAAAGAAAATTGATAAAATACAAAGAAGGGACGGACACTATTTAACCCCCCCTTCTAGTGTCGGATTTTATACAACACTAAGGCGTGTTTGTTTTTCCACTTTTTAATTTTTATTTTCGCGAAAAATTAAAAAGTTGGTCAAAACGGTGTTTGTTGAGAAAAATCAGTCCGATTTTCGAGTCTTGTTTCGCGAAAACAAGTTTTCGTGAAACACCCTTTTATATCGATTCACAAAAATGTCTTCCACTCATTTTTCGCGAAAACTAGCGAAACAAGTGGTGGCATACTTATAAATATGATGTCATTTTCGCCCGTTTCTCCTGTTTCGCCCGTTTCAATTAAAAACCGAACAAAACCCGATAATACCCATTAGGGCTCAATCACTCGACCCCGCTTGTCTTTGGCTGTTGCTGGTGACACAGATAAAAAGTTATCGCCACCTCCTTTTTTGATCACTCATCAACGATTTCCGTCGCCGCCTTCAGTGAAAAAGAACTGGCTCATCACTCGTCGGCGATCTCCTTCATCAAGTTTTTTTTTCGGCATTTTTTTGAGTTAGGGTTTTGATGTTCTTGCATTCTTTCGACTATTCTTGAGATGTTTCTTTGATCTAGGTTTTCTTTCTTTGAGCTAGGGTTTTTCTGAGTTGGTTTTGATGTTCTTGCGTTCTTTCGAGTTTTGATATTCGGGTTTCCAATCTAGGGTTATGTGTTGGCTTAAGGGTTTCTCTTAAGCCTCGATCTTTATTTTGATGATAACAAACAAGTATTTAATCTATGTGTAAAGTTTTGAGTCCAGGTTAAGGTTGTGATAAGCATGTGAAGTTCGTTCAAACGAAACGAAAGAAAAGACTGTCGAAGAAACGAAAGAAGAAAACGTCAAAGAAATGCTCGGGTTTAGATCAAGTAGAAATCATGTAATATACCATTAGAATGATTTTATCTCAAGCGAAATTGTAAAGTTATCCAAGTTGAAACTTGGTAACTAAACCCATAAAAAGGCATGTAAAAAATTCAAAGTAAAAATCAGCCTCAGCCTGAGTTCGGTCGACCGAACAAGGCTGAATTTTGGCAGTAGCCTATTCGGTCAACCGGACAGTCGACCGAATGATGCAAAAAAATGGTAGTAGCCATTCGGTCAACCTGTCAGTCGACCGAAGTTGGTGAAGAAATCGCGGAAGGCTACGTCGGTCGACCGACCGAAGGCAAAATTTGGCAGAAGGCGCGTCGATCGACCGATCGGTCGATCGGATTACAAATCAAAGATCGCGCATCTAGGCTTCACTGCATTGGTCGACCAGTCGATCGACCGAACTAAAAATCGCAGGTTGCGCCTCGGGCTTCACTACATCGATCGACCGATTCGGTCGATCGGATCTAGGATTGAGGAAGCTGCGACTCATTCGGTCGACCCGTCGATTGACTGAACAGCATAAAAATTACACAAAAAGCCAGCGATCGTTGGGCAGTCGATCGGTCGATCGACCGAACGGTGGAAACGGCTAATTTTCCGCCTTTTGAACAGTCTGTTCGGCTGAGGGGTTATAAATACCCCTCACCTAACTTCTTTTAACCTTCTTAAAAAATTAATTGAGCATTAAAGAAGTAATTTGAGCCATCAAAGAGATTGATTTGCTGCGCCCTACTCGTCCGTCAACATCTTTCAAAAAGCGCCTATTTTCCTCAACTCTGCTACAACTCAAGTTCATCTTCTGGCAAGTTGGAGGCTTCAAGGCTTGGAAAAAGAGCAGTGGTTCGTTCTTACCATTCTTAAGCTCTTTTTATTGTATTTGAAGATTTATTTCAAACTTGGTTTTCATTTGTAATAGCCTGCTAGGTGTGCTAGAGAAACACTTAGGGTAGACTTTGTAGATTTGTGTTTTGCCTAGGTGAATAGGTTTGAGGGATTCTCAAAGAGGTGAGAAGAGTGTCATCAACTGTATTCAAAGGGAAACACAAGCTCTATAAAGTAGCGACTAGAAATCCTTGGTGAGGAGCCAAGGTAGTGGAGTAGGCAGTTGGCCGAACCACTATAATTGATCTTGTTTGCATTGCTTTCAATATTTGCTCATTATTGTTCTTGATATTTGATCACATCTATTGTTAAGATACATTTGCATTTGATTAAAGTTAAATTGAGTAAAAAGAAATTTTGAGTAAATTTAAGAAGGGATAGACACTATTCAACCCCCTCTTCTAGTGTCAGATTTCATACAACATTATGATGATGTGCTTTTGCTTTTCCTCGATCTAGGGTTTTGATGGATTTTCCTGATCTAGGGTTTTCGATCCATGGTCTGATTTAGGGTTTTGATGGATGTTCTTTCGATCTAGAGTTTTTGATGTTTGTCTTTCCTCTGGTCTTGATGTTATTCCGATCTAGGGTTTTGATGATCTTTTGATCTAGGGCATTGATGATGTTTCGACCTAGGGTTTTGATGATCTTTCGATCTAGGGCATTGATGATGTTTCGACCTAGGGTTTTGATGTTATTTTGATCTAGGATTTTGATGATCTTCTGATCTAGGGCATTGATGATGTTCCGACCTAGGGTTTTGATGTTCTTTCGATCTAGGGGTTTTGAACTATTTATGAACTCTGTGAACTATAGAAGTTAACTGCATTTTCTGTGAACTCTGTTGTATGTTATCATCTCTCTATAGATGGTGTATATGCTATCTATGCACTACTAGAAACTTGGTCTTCAGCAACGGCTATCAGCAACGGCCGCTCAAGCCGTTGCTATTTGCAACGGCATTCTTACGGCCGCTCGAGCCGTTGCAAATATGTTGTATCTGCAACGGCTTTCTAACGGACAAGTGAGCCGTTGCAGATGATAACTTATTAGCAACGGCTTGCTAACGGACAAGTGAGCCGTTGCTGATGATAACTTATCAGCAACGGCTTTCTAACGGGCGAGTGAGTCGTTGCTGATAAGTTTATATAGGTCGCAGATCGCGCCCGCCCCCCTTCTTCCTCCCCCTGCTGCCGCCGCCGCTCCTCTCCTCGCCTCTCGCCGCCTCTGCCGCTGCTGCCGACGCCGACGACGCCGACGACTCCTCCCGCTGCTGCCGACACTATCAGGTATGTGCCCTCCAGCTGCCGTCTCTTCCCGTTGCGGCCGGTAGAAAATCCGACCGAAACCCTAAAAATAGGGTTTCGGCCGGCGGCGGTCGGCCGATGGCCGCCGCCGGACCTTGTACATTGGCCGGACAGTGTGTCCGGCCAGTGTACGCCGGCGCCGGAGTCCACCTGACTCCGGCGCCGGAATTTGTAGTTTAATAATATTTTATTATTATTTTTTAATTGTTTTTTAAATGTTAATTAATTGTTAATTAATTATTTAGATTAATTATTTAGATTAGTTATTTAGTTTGTTAGAATAATTTTTAGGGTTTAGATTAATTTCGAAATTATCCACTTCGGACGCGCGCCGGAATCGTCCAATTCGGACTCGCGCCGGAATCGTCCACTTCGGACGCACGTCAGAATCGTCCACTTCGGACGCACACCGGAATCATCCACTTCGGACGCACGCCGGTATCGTCCACTTCGGACGCGCGCCGATATCGTCCACTTCGAACGCGCGCCGGAATCGTCCACTTCGGACACGCGCCGGAATCGTCCAATATGGACTCGAACAGTCTCGAAACATTTAGAAAATAATCATGCATCCGACGAGTTCATATGTTTCACGTACGCATCGATGAGTCGGATATGATTTAGCAAAACCTTAGATCCGTTCGGGGATTGTATGTTCGTGTAAAAGAAGTAGATGATCTTTTATACGATGTACAATTCTTGAATTGTCTCTGATTGGACAATTTGGGAATATAGTTATTTGTACTGCACTTGCGTTTTTATTTTAACTGTTATCTAATTATTCTAAATTTCGGCAATATCTCTCTTGTTCTCCGATACGCGCCCAGATGATATGCGTATTCGGAGAACTATAGGGAGATGCTGCCGAAATTTAGTGATCCTATTTAGATGTCATTGGTTCGATACAACAGAAAGGGGCATGAAAGTTCATCCAAAATACAAACTTATTGAGGTTAATTACAAATCAAAATTGGCAGCAAATGAGCCTTTTATATTGGCATCACAAGCCGAACAAGTATATTACGCGAAGTATCCGGCTCGAAATAAAGATAGAGCAGATTGGCGTGTAGTCTGTAAGACAAAAGGTAGAGGAAAAATTGATTCGATAGTAGGAGAAAATGATCCTCCTGGTTTCTATCAAGAAGATGATCTTCCTGCTGTGGATCGTATTATTCCAATACTCGAGGATGCAGACACAACGTCAATTCAATTAGAAGTTGAATATGCTGATGATGACGATCATGAAATTGAGGAAGCTGGAGATGAAGAAGATGAAGAAGAGGAAGAAGAGGAAGAAGAAGAAGAATTCGAAGACTATTATTCAGACGATGAGGAATAATTGTAAAGTATATATATTTTATTAAATATATCTCTACTATTTATACAATAATCTGATTATATGTCTGTTCGACAGATATGTCTGGTCGTGGTTATCGACGTAGGAGAGCTTCGGAGTCTCCGATCGGTGAGACTCCAGCACTTACTCATGCTGCTGATCCTCCTGTTGCTGATCCTCATGAGGATGATACTGCCGAGGCTAGTACATCCAGACGCAGGCGGCCACGCGGGCCGAACAGGTGGCAGCCTCCACCAGCCACAGAGTCACGTAGATTGATTAGCGTGATTGGGGAGCGGTAATATATCATGAATTATGAATCATTACAAATTCATTATATCATATTTTATGGCGCAGGTTCGAGCAAGTTCGATCATTACAAATATAATATTAAAAAATATTTTTGTTGTGCAGGTTCGAGCAAGAAGAAGTGCCGAGGAGCATTTCTTCTACTATTCGACGATACATGCACGGGACATGGCCTACGTGGTCTCACGTGCCTAGCGAGCACGTCGACATGTTATGGCGCGAGTTTGAGGCACGTATTATTTTATTTTTTTTACATGCATGATGATATATTAATATTGGTACTGATATTATTATTTTGCAGGCTCGCTATACATGGGCCGAGGACCAGAGGCCCTTCATTTACGTTGCCTGGGAGGCTATTTCCCAGGCAAGGTACAACGGGCAGCTGGGGCAGGCTCGGTCCCAAGCGATGGCCCGAGCTGGGACCACTAACATCGCGGAGACTCGGGGATACGGCCCCGGTTGGATTACTCCGGATATATGGGACCAGCTCGTGGGGATATGGTCGACGGATCGATGGCAGGAGGTTTCTCGGAATGCGGCTAGAAATCGCATGTCGGGGGGAGCAGCGCGTCACACCGGCGGCTCTGTTGCATTTGCAGTGCACGCGAACCGTATGGTAAGTATATCTTTTAATTATATATTTTATTTGTTACTATGTGTACTAATTAATGTATTTGTTTTGTAAATGTAGACGACGGTGTCGGATGACGGGAGTGTCCAGCGACCCTCCCCGATGGCGGTGTTTGAGCGGACTCACCGTCGAGCACATGGGACGGGGGAGTACATCGACAACCGCGCTGCACACATTGTGGTAATTATATATTTGTTTAAATTATTCATTATATATTTATAATTTAAGTTTTATGATAAATATTAAACAAAAAATCAAACTCGAGTAGGAGACGTACAGCCAGATGGTGGTGCAGCGCGGGGGTACCCCCGAGGACTTTGACGCAGCATCGTGGGTCGAGGCCGCGGGTGGCTGGGACCATGGCCGCGTATATGGCTTCGCAGATAGTGGTCATGCGCGAGCCATGCTAGGGCCACTTGGGGCACCGACCCCTCCGGTCGTTGGTGAGCGGCCGTCCACCTCTAGATCCAGTTATGATCATAGTAGCAGAATAAGGACTCTAGAGGAGACGGTCGCGCGTCAGACTCAGATGATGGAGGAGATGCATGCTATGCTACGCAACATGTCAGGTCATCCTGAAGCAGGCATCTCTTCGGCATCATCTAATCCATCATCCTCGAGTCAGTCCACGCCGGTGTACACTCAAGCACTCCAGAGCCCGCCATATGATCCAGACCATCCTCCATCGTGATCGTGAGATTTTTTGTTTGGATATTGAACTTGTTACTGAGATATTGAACTTGTTTAACTTATTTTGTTTGGATATTGATGCTTCAATTTTGCATTTGAATTATTTTTATACTATCGTGGATAATTATCAATATAAATATAATTGTTTTGATGTATATCTTGGTGTGTTTGTGATGTGTGAATGAATGTGTGTATGAGGGTATGGGTGTGTGAGTTATGTATCAGATAATGTATCAATGTATCAATGTATCAATAGAAATTTGAAATTTGAAATTTTTCTGTTCCCAGGTATACGTCATCAACAACGGCTTTCCCACGGCCGTCCGTGGGAAAGCCGTTGTTAAAAGTGTATCGAAAGCCGTTGCTGATGACCTACAGCAACAGCTTAGCGACGGGGTTTTACTAACGGCGTTGCTACGGACTCAGCGGCCGTTGCTATTAATGTTATCAACAACGGCTCCGGGTCTGTGGCAAAACCGTTGCTGATAATGTTTTTAGCGACGGCCCGAGCGGCCGTTGCTGATAATGTTTTGAGCGACGGCCCGAGCGGCCGTTGCTGATCCGTTGCTAAGTCATCAGCAACGCAACTTTCTGTCACGGCTCTATTGCAACGGCGCGGCCGTTGCTGATTCTTTTCAGCAACGGCATCAGCCGTTGCTGATGACCATTTTTCTAGTAGTGATGCTGTCTATGAACTCTATGAATTAAAGAAGTTAATTGCATTGTTTATGCTGTTTATGTTGTCTATGAGCTTTATGTTTGTATATGTTGTCTATGAACTCTGTATTTTACTACATTTTATAATATGTTATATATTGTATTTTATATGTTGTCTAGAAGTTAACTGCATTTGGTCAAGTTTTATAATATTTTTCTTTACTTTTGCATTAACCATTTAGTTGTATTAAGGTCTTCTGATTGACTAGAAATGCAAGTATCTTTTGTGATAATTGAGGTTAATTCTATGCTTACCCATGGATTCACTTGGCATATAGTTTATTCTTGTTTATGTTTGTATATAGCTATCTCAATTATGTTTTATTAGTATATAGTTATCTCAATTATGTTCTATTTTAATTAATGTTCACTGTTATAACTATCTCAATTATGTTCTATTTTAATTAATGTTCATTTTTTTTAATTAATATTCACTGTTATAGTTATCTCAATTATGTTCTATCTCACTGTTATAGCCCTTTTCCAAATTGAGTTTGGTAGTCTCATGTATATTGTTTTTATATTATTCTTCACTCCTATGCTACCTTGCAAATCTATGATTCACTGTTATGTATGTTTCACTGATATTCTTCACTTATTGTTCAATAATGTTATTCTTCACTAATTCTATATTGTTTTTGCTTTAAGTTTGGTAGTCTCATGTATATTGTTTTTGATATTATTCTTTACTCCTATACTACCTTACTAATCTATGCTTCACTGTTATGTATGCTTCACTGTTATTCTTCATTTATTCTTCACTTAATCTTCAATGATGTTATTCTTCACTAATTCTGTTATGTATATTCAATAATCTGTTATCTCATGCATTTAGTTATCATTTTGTATGTTATCAGTTATCAATTATCTAGTTTTTTCTTTTCCATATTCAGTAATATGTTCATATGATTTTCAAATAGATATAATTATAAATGACTGGCCATCGTAATCCGAGGAAGAAGTCGGAAAATTGGTCTAAAAATGCTACGAAAGATTTTTTATTTATACTGCATAATAAACAAATAGAATTAGACACTTTGAATTTTGTCAAGCTTGTATGGGAAGAAATTAGCAATAGCTTCTGAAAAAATGTGGCACTAGGTATGGGGTTGATCAGTGTAAGGGAAAGAAGAATCGTCTTCATCGTATCTTTAAAGACTTCCAAGAAATGATTAATCACATTGGGGTCATCTGGAATTCCGACACGGGGAGGATTGAGGCTGACGAAACCGTGTGGAATAACATGGTAGGTTTTTGTTAATATAGTTAATTAGGTAGCATGTTGGATAGCATTTTAATAGAGTTTATTTTGTGTGCAGAGAGGAGGAAAAAAAGAGTATTTCAAATAGTTTAATTCTTTGCATTAGTCTGTCAAAAATAACTTGTTTAACAACTTCTCCCATCACAGTGAATGTTCTGGAGTCACTCGGGTCTCAGATTGATCGTCGTTTCGAGCCGATATGTTGAAGTTCAATCAGTCGGCTTCGTTCAAGATTCTGTTCGAAAAAGTGTGCAATTCTTTGCATTAGTCAGTCAAAAATAACTCGATTAACAACTTCTCTCATCATAGTGAATGTTCTGGAGTCGCTCGGGACTCGGATTTCTCGTCATTTCGAGACGATACAGGGAGTTCAATCAGTCGGCTTCGTTCAAGATTCTGTTCAAAAAAGCGCGTTATTTTTTGCATTAGTCTGTCAAAAATAACTCTATTAACAACAACTCCCTTCACAGTGAATGTTCTGGAGTTACTCGAGACTCAGATTGCTGGTCGTTTCGAGCCGATACCCCGAAGTTCAATCAGTCAGTTTCGTTCAAGATTCTGTTCGAAAATGCATGTAATTATTTGCATTAGTCTATCAAAAATAACTTGATTAACAACTTCTCCCATCACAGTGAATGTTCTGAAGTCGCTCGGGTCTCAGATTGATCATCGTTTCGAGCCGATATGCTGAAGTTCAATCAGTCGGCTTCGTTCAAGATTCTGTTCGAAAAAGCGTGCAATTCTTTGCATTAGTCAGTCAAAAATAACTCAATTAACAACTTCTCCATCACAGTGAATGTTCTGGAGTCGCTTGGGACTCAGATTTCTCGTCTTTTCAAGACGATATGGGGAGTTCAATCAGTCGGCTTCATTCAAGATTCTGTTCAAAAAAGTGCGTTATTTTTTTGCATTAGTCTATCAAAAATAACTCTATTAACAACTTCTCCCATCACAGTGAATGTTCTGGAGTCGCTCGGGACTCAGATTGCTGGTTGTTTCGAGTCGATACCTCGAAGTTCAATCAGTCGGCTTCGTTCAAGAATCTGTTCAAAAAAGGGTGCAATTCTTTGCATTAGTTTGTTAAAAATAACTCGATTAACAACTTCTCCCATCACAATGAATGTTCTGGAGTCACTCGGGTCTCAGATTGATCGTCGTTTCGAGCCGATATGCTAAAGTTCAATCAGTCGGCTTCGTTCAAGATTCTATTCGAAAAATCGTGCAATTCTTTCCATTAGTCAGTCAAAAATAACTCGATTAACAACTTCTCCCATCACAGTGAATGTTCTGGAGTCGCTCGGGACTCAGATTTCTCATCATTTCGAGATGATACGGGGGGAGTTCAATCAGTCGGCTTCGTTCAAGATTCTATTCAAAAAAGCGCGTTATTTTTTGCATTAGTCTGTCAAAAATAACTCTATTAACAACTCCTCCCATCAGTCGGCTTCGTGCAATTTTTTGCTCCCAACTATCCATTGTTGGAATTGATTTTCCAAAATCAATCGGCAACTGGTGGGATGGCCCGATCATCTACACGAGCGCCTTTGAATTCATCTGAGGAGCGTCAATTAGAGGATCGATTTTTGGGGCAGAATGCATGTGGTAAGGAGCCTGTTGTGAAAGATGAAGGGGAAGAGGAGGACATGGGGGATAACGACCAGGAAATCCCTCGACGTCCATCTGTTTCTTTAAGTCGTAGTAAGAAATGAGGTAAATCATCGGTGAGAACATTTGTAGAACAGGAGAGGCAAAAGATATTTGAACTCATTAGTGAAAACTTTGCAGCCCGTCGTGTTCAGAGAGTACTTGGTAATAATTTTTTCAGTTTTATTTGACTATTTCAATAATTTGTGTGCTTATTTCAGCAATAATTTTGCTTATTTAAGTTTAAGAATGTGTTTATTTGTATGATGATTTTCTTTCTCTATGTTGTCGTAGAATGAATCATCCACCATATACATCACATGAATCAGATAGTGATGAAGAACAATACTGTGATGATGTTATATTAGTAATTATGTTAGATATAATGGAATTATTAGACAACCAACTAAATGCTCCTCCACGAAGAGTAGTATGCACTTCAATGTTGAGAGGTGCTAACTACGTCCAAGAGTTGATACATAGTCCAGTAAGATGCTACGAAAATTTTCGTATGGAACCACCTCTCTTCCTAAGGTTATGTGGTGAGCTTAGGAGTTAGGCTTAGAGGACAAAAATATTTATATGGAAGAAGCCATGGCTATGTTCATATATACAATTTGTCTCAATGAACGAGTTCGAGTAGTTGCAGAGCGATACCAACACTCAACTCAAACATGCCATAAATGGTTCAAGTATGTACTTGCAGCGGTTCTAAGGTTGGGAACCGAACTTATAAAACCTCATGAATCGCGAACAATTCAACCGAAGATTCATGAAAATCCACGATGGTTTCCATATTCTAAGGTAATGTACACCACTTAGGCACTTAATTTTAGCCTTAAGGGGTCTTACTAATCCAAGAATGGTTTTATAGAATTGTATAGGGGCAATTGATGGGAGTCATGTCTTCGCTTTCGTTCTCGCCAACAAATCATCTTTATATCGTGGTCATAAGGGAACAATGACACAAAATATGATGGCGACTTGCACCCACAATATGCGGTTCACATATGTGAAGACGGGTTGGGAGGGAACCACAAATGACTCGCGGATTTTTACACATATAATATACTCTCATAACTCAAATTTTCCATACAATGAACCACAAATGGTTAATATTGTTAATACTTGGTGTTGTTGAGTTTTGAGTTTTGTATTGTCGACGAGGAATTGGAGGCGATAGCCAATCAATGATTATGCGCACTTTCCTCCTAACGTCGTAAAGAAATGTTGCCTATTATCATGTATACTTATATGTATTGCTATTTTAATCTTGGTTATGCTTATATCGATTTATTCCATGCGTGGATGTGTTTGCGTGGTTTTGATGTTTTTGCGTGGTTGTGCTTGATTTTATCCTTTCATGTAATAGATAATGGGCAAACTATTTTTTGGTGAACTATGAATTAGAGGCGATCACCAACTAATGGTGATACACATTTTCCTTCATAGTTTACCATTTTATTTCATATTGATGTAATTGTCGTTGTTGGTCTGTAATTACCGATGTTGGTATGTAATTGCCGTTGTTGGTCTGTAATTGTCGCTGTTGGTTTGTAATTGCTGTTGTTGGCTAGTGTAATAGCTACTGTTGGTCTGTAATTGTTGCTAGAATTCAAAAAAATAATTTGATGTATTAGGAGACTGGTCTTGGATTATGGTTGTTGTAATATGTACGAAATTGTATCTAATATAAAAGTAATGTTGAAATAATTTTGTTAGCCCATCATTACATTCTGCTCTAATTTAATAACTTGTAGTCGAATTAAGACAACGAAGAAACTTAGTATCAAACAACGATAACTTAGTCAATTTATACTTAGTATCAAATGATAATAACTTAGTCAATTTATACTTAGTATCAAACGATAATAACTTAGCCAACGACGAAACCTAGTATCAAACGAAGATAACTTATCAATTTATACTTAGTATAGTATCAAACGATGGTAACTTAGTAAATTTATATTTAGTGTTAATTTAAACGACGATAACTATCAAATCAAGATAATTTATACCTACTCAATATTAATTTTATACTTAGTTCGTACTTAATTTATATTTTTAATTAGTTGATAACAATTAAAAATAATTTAATAATTTTTAATAATTTTTATTTTCAAAAAAATATAAAAAACAAATGTTAAATATTTTTTATAATTATATTAAATATTAAAATAATATTCATAATAATATTTATTTACTAACTAACATAATTAATATTATTTTTGTTAAAAATTATACATAAAATCTGAAAATAGATACTATGTTTGATAAACAAATGCAGTTTCAGTTTTCGCCCCGAAAATAGTCATCGAAAATAACACACAACAAACAAGTTTTCGCTGTTTTCGTTTCGTGAAATATAAAAACATGACATGTCAAACAAACACGTTTTCGCCAAACAATAAAATCGAAACTAAAAATCCGAAACTCGAAAACTCATTTCAATTTTCACAAAACGAAAATTGCTTCTAAATTTTCGCAAACAAACGCGCGAACTTTTTGAAACTAATAAAAATACCCCACCTATTAACTCAATGAAAGACTATCACGTGTTATTTTTTATAAAAAAATATATTAAATAAATAACATTGAGTTAACATATTGAGTGTTTTTATTAGTTTTATAAAATTTAGTCTTTTTTTAAATCTAATTTCAAAGTTAATTGGGAGTAATTGCAAATGAGTCATAGTTCAGGAATTTTTTTTACTATTTACCCTTTATTTTACAAAGGATAGTACCCAAGTTGCATTATTCAATGTTTTAACTCTTCAATAAAATTTTGCGTTAATTTGATTCTTAATCATTTTGATTTATCAATGTTATATAAAACATCGTTTGAACTTATTATACCACTTAACCCACGACTAACTCGATCGACTCATTTATTTATTGCCTCGTTCGAGTTCAATTTAAACTTAACTTGATATTTCTATATGAGGTTTTAAACAAATTTAATAATAGACTTATACAAATATTATATTAAACATAATTAAATAGGTTGTTCGTGAATCGTAAACACTCAGTTAACTCATTCATATAGTACAAGAATGACAAGTGAACTCAAGAAGAAAAATATAATAAACAGCTCCAAAGAAACCTAGGTTTCAAATGCAAACAACCATGTAAATATCCATTTAAGACAATTAAATTATAATAAGTAATGAAAATTTTGAAACTAATACAATGATGGAAATATCTTTGAACGAAATATTGAAGGTGCCCCTTCACATCTTTATAAGTATACTCCCACTCGATGTTAGGGACATGTTTGTCCTCTCGACATCATTATATTTTACTATGCATACTTTACTACAAAATAGGACCCCACTCATACACTTAGGGGGCGTTTGATTACCCGCAAGTGTAAATGCTGCAAAATCTATTTGCATGCAAAAGCAAATGCCCGCAAATAGATTTTGCAGCCTACCGTTTGGTTGTCCGCAAGTATAGTTGCAACTTCTATTTGCAAGCATTTGGTTGGCCGCAAATGGAAGTTGTAATTACATTTGCAACTTGCAACGTGCAACTTGCATCTTACGAAATTTTTCGGGTCGGGTCGGGCACGAATTTTCTCAAGTCGGGCTGAGCCGGGCCGGGACGGGACGGGCCGAGCATGCACGAATTTATTCGGGCCGGGTACAAACTTTTTCAGGCAGGGCCGGGCACGAACTTTTCGGGTCGGGTCGTGCACAAATCTTTTTGGGCCGGGCCGGACACGAATTTTTTCGAGTCGGCCCGAGCCGGACCGGGACAGGTTGGGCAGTGCACGAATTTTTTCAGGCAAGGCTGGGCCGAACATAATTTTTTTTTCGGGCTGGGCACGAATTTTTTTTCTGGTCAGGCCGGGCCGGGAAACGAATTTTTTGGGTCGGGCATGAATTTTTTCGGGCCGAGCCGGGGTACGAATTTTTTTTGGGCAGGGCCGGGCCGATAGTGAATTTTTTCGAGCCAGGCTGAGCACGAATTTTTTCGGGCCTGACCGAGCACGAATTTTTTCGGGCTAGGCCAGGCACGAAATTTTTGAGTCGGGCTGGGCACAAAATTTTTCAGGC
Organism: Canna indica; assembly: GCA_034359265.1. Taxonomy (NCBI): domain Eukaryota; kingdom Viridiplantae; phylum Streptophyta; class Magnoliopsida; order Zingiberales; family Cannaceae; genus Canna; species Canna indica. The sequence goes on from CP136891.1 coordinate 39,777,944, forward strand.
TGGGTTGGGCATGAATTTTTTCGGACCGAGCCGGGCTGGGACGGGTCGTGCAATGCACGAATTTTTTGGGTCGGGTCGGACACAAATTTTTTCGGGGCGGGACGGACACAAATTTTTTCGGGCCGGGCCGGGCACAAATTTTTTCGGGCCAGGCTGGACACGAACTTTTTTGGGCCGGGTCGGGCATAAATTTTTTGGGTCGAGCCTGGGACAAATTTTTTCGGGCCAGGCTAAAAACTTAGGCCCGACACGATTTGTCTGACAAATTTATAATTTTTAATTTTTGTATAATACTGAAAATATATTAAAAAATCTATCAAATGACATCAGATGTAAAATCTGACACTACCATCAGGTTCAGCACGCAAAAACCTACAACTTTGATATTTATCTCGTCTTCATCCGACGACTCTACGTCGCCAAAATTAATTATTTTTCAATACTTAAATTATTGCATTTGCAACCCGCAATCTTGTATTGCGGGCTTTTTGGGCTGCAATTCCACTTGCGGCCCGCAAATAATATTTGAAATACAAGTTGCAACTAATAAATGCTGCAAAATAATTTTGCAGCCAACCAAACAAATTTGTTATCTAAATGCTGCAACTAGAGTTGCAGCATTTGTACTTGCGGGCAACCAAACGCCCCCTTATTGACTTAACTATTGAAGGATGCTACCAAGGGCCCAATTCTAGAGGAACACTTTTGTAGGCATCAATCGAGCTCTACATTGGTTCAAGCTAATCCGAAATAGCTTTCAGATGATCCAACCCATGTGCTGCAAAAACGAACCTCACCTGTCGGTGCTTTTATTAAGAGGCAAAGTTGACCAAGTAGTCACTCAAGAAGCTCCTCCCAGCACCTGACCTCATGCAGAGGCTCTCACCACCTAACCTCATAATTGTGAGTGCTCTCCATATACAACAAATGATGTGTATTTAGGAGGCCTCCTCACCACGCATGGCTCTGGAAAGACATTAACTCCCCAAGCGGGGTCAAACTTTTTCAATGCCTGACCGCCACAAGACTAAACAACTCCTGATCAAACAAAGCAAGCCTCGTCAGGCGAGGGCAATACAGGTCTTGAGTCCCAACCATCACCTGTTAGAGTCCCATTAGAACATTTGCACATGGTTAAAGGAAGTTAGAGGCAGAACTAGAAGCCAATTGGGCAGTGGAGAAAAGCGACATGAATTACCTGATCAATTGCCTATAGGAATCTCTCAAGTCGATTAGCAGAAAAACCTAACTCAAACAACTACCCCAAACAATCACCTAATCTAGAGGGACGACGATGTTGGTTACATGGACGCTCAAGGCAGCCCAACGACCAACTCCAGAATGCGACCTAGCCGATAACTTCTCTACCTTTCTTAGAGTTATCAATGAGTTCAACATTATAATGTGAACAATCAATTTGAGGGGAAATGAAAGTAGTAGTTGCATATATGGTTCAATTGAACTAGAAATGCGATATCTGAATTGGTCTTAATTATTTTTGTTCAAAGTTTATATAAAACCAAGGATTTAATTGTGAATTTTAGCCTTCGATGGATTTTTTTTAAAAAACATAATCCTTGGTTAATATAAAGTACAAAAATAACTTAATTTCTGAAACTCTAATAATTCTCTAATCTAGATTACTATAGTTATTGTACATGAGGAGGAGAAGGGGCAGCGTGATTGGAGCTCGAGGAGAAATTCGTATACGCCCGGGAGAAGAATTTCGACGTGTGGAGGTTGGATTCTTATCATCATCTTCTTGCCACACTTCAATTATGGTTCCAGCATATTGTGCAAGTAAGAACTCTCTGGATCAAGATAGGTGATGAGCACTTTTTTTGTCTTACGGGATTTAGCTGCCTAGTGGCGGTGTCGTGGGATCATAATTTATATTTTATTTCATAATAAAATGGTTTTATTAATCAATTAAATTATAAAAGCATTGCCACTTTTTAACTCTCTTTCTAAGCTTGACACGTGGCTCTTTTGGTGTTTTTTTTCCAATTCTATCCTTATTTTTTTGTATTGATAACTATTTTTCACAAAAATTTTACCCTCAATTTTTTTAAACTCTCTTTTCACTTTCCCTCTCAAATTTTTAAGTCATTTTTAAAACTTATTTGATTCCTTCACAGTTGTTTTCCAACATTGAGCTAAATTTGATAACTGTAGTCCTCAAATTATTCAACCCAATGCTCTTGATTATTTCTGATGCATAATTAAAGCAATGTAGAAAAATGTAGAAAAGCTATCATTCTCTTTCCACCAAACAACTGATTTGTTACTCCTCAAATTAATGTTACGTTCTGAATCCCTTTCTGGATCGAGCAAGATGGAGCGGTCGGAAGCGAATGGAAAAATGGGCGAATTTCTCAAATTTTCATTAATTTGGGTGTAAGACTCTTCAACACTCTGACCTAGATTTATTTCTTATGTTTTTTAGTAAAGATTTTGATTTTATTGATCCAGTAGTCATGATGCAAATCTCATCTCTTCCCCCTTGTTAGTTCCACCATAAATATAAGTCACAACGAAGACAAAAAGCTTTTATTCTCTTAGAACCGTTTTTGAGGTAATTTCTTTCACTTTGTTAGTGTTTTTTTTCCGATTATTGTTTGGGTATTTCTTAGGCGATTTCATCTTCTCTACGTTTGAATAGCTCTTCTATATAAATCCCCTCTCTTCCTCCAAAGAATAATACTATTCAATTGTAGTTGCTTTAATTATGCCTCGGTTTCAAAAATATAAATTTTCAAGCATGAGTTTGCTGCAAGAAGTTGCTCACCTAGGAGTTCTTTTCAAGCTTTTTACTTTCCTACATCCTGAATAAATTTCACTTGGGATGATTAGATCTGGGAATGAGATGTTGTGCTAAAAATATTTTTATCTGAATTATCTAAATTATGTCATGATTGGTACATGTTACTTTCTTAATCTAATTTTCCTATTGATATATGGTGTACTTGTCAAACATTTATTCCTTTTGTTTATATCATGATTCTTGAGAAAATAAAACAAATATAATTATGACTAAATGACTAAATATAATTATTGATGCGCTTGCTACAATTGAGCTCATCTTATTGGATGAGAAGGTTATGACTAAATATAATTATTGATAGTGCACATTAATTAAAACTTATAAAATCTTCTTAATTTTCTTCAATGATAGTGATCATTCTTTAATTGAAACACTAGGTGCAATGTTTTTGTCATAGGGTGATAAAATTCAAGCTACCATCCCAAAGCATTTGATCAAAACAAGGGATCTTATATTGAGAGAAGATCATACATATCGGATTGATATCTTTCATATTGTTGAAAATGATGGAGACTTCAAGGCATGTCGTCATAGGTTACAAAATTAATTTCAACAAAAGTACTATTGTGAAGTCAGTTGAGATTTCGCTACACCGATTTGATTTTGTGTCATTCTAGGACATTAAAAATGGGATTGCTAAGGAGGATTTTTTAGTTGGTAAGGATTTTATTTTTTGAACAATTTAATGTTTAACTTATTTTATGCTACTATTTTTAATGTTTCAACTTTCGTTGTTAATTCTCATTATTCTTATTGTAGATGTGATTGGCGAGCTCAAACATTATGATATTGATAAAGAGTATGCGAAGAGTAATGGGACAAGTAGGAAGCTGGATATTAAACTAGAAGATGTTACGTGAGTATGCTTAATTTTCTATTATCTTTTATACCGAGAGAATTTGTCATTGAGTAATAATGGAAAACTTAATCTATTTCATGATTTGTACACTCAAAATAATTGAAATGGTGATTTCAGGAAGGAGTAATTGACATGCTCACTTTGGGATCAGTATATTGATCAGTTTGATGCATATATCAAACAAGGGAACCACCATACTGTGATTGTTATATTTCAGCTTGTTAGAATTAAAGCTTTAATGCATAATAATCGTCTATTGCACTTCTTTATTATTATTTTATCTCAATCAATTTATTTTAAAAATCTATTTTTATAGATGACAAAGTGGTCACAAATTGGTTGTTTGCTTTGAAATTAATGTTGAATCCCAATCTTCTAGAAGTTATTTCATTCAAGCAGAGGTATCATATTTTTATATATGTCAAAAATATTTTACTTGAAAATCATGTCAACGGTTGGAGTGTAGCACTAATTACAAACATATCGCATTGCAGCTTAAATTTAATTGAGCCCAGTTTAAGTCAACGGTATAGCCAAGTCTCTACCAAAACCAAATATTCAATAGAGGATGATTTACTTTACAAGACAAAAAGGATGACTCTAAAGGAAATCACCACTGCACGTGACGTTTGTAATGCAAATACATGGATTGAATTTTTAATTTATCTAAATAGCTCCTTATAAAACATAATAAAATTTTAAATTTGATTGTGAACTCATTTTATAGATGACTAAATGTGTCACGTTATCCAAAGTAGATAAAATTCAAACTGATAATGGTTGGTGTTATGAGGCATGTAGCAACAATACATGCAGATCAAAGCTCATAAACACAATAGAGGGATCTTATTGTAGCAATTGTAAGCAGAGTCCAGAGTTCACCATCCCAAGGTAATTTTCATATTTAAGAAACAAATATATCATGTTCATAAAATAATGTATGTTTAACTAATTAAGTTTGATTCAATGTTCATAGGTATAAAGTTCAAGTGTTGGTTGGTGATGCCACCGGGAATGCATCTTTTGCCATTTTTGACAATGAAGTTGGAAAAATAATTGGGAAAACTGCCAATAAACTCAAAGAGCAACTGAAGGAGGTTGACTAATTTTACTAATTTGAGTTTTTTTAATATCTTGATACCCAACTACTAATATTATGTTATATAGTTGTGTAGTAATTTTTCTAGCAATATTTTTTGTAGGAAGAAAATGAGCTATGAGTTATGATTTGGTTGATAAGAACTTTCTATTCTGAGTTGACATTGCTAAAAATAATGTCAATAGAGTTTGGTCATCTTTCACTTTGATGAAGATGATTGATGATGTCAATATCATTAAAAAATTAGAATCAGCCAAATTTACTAATCACGTAAAATGATGGTATTGAAGCTAAACAACACGATACTTTGATGTTAACCTTTGAATGTAGTTTACTTTATCTAAACTCCTAACTCATTTTTAATTAAATTGTTGTCGAGGTCACGAGTCTTCAAGTTAGCATCATATAGGAAGTGATAGTTCGTCCGTTGACAACATTGTTCCTGCACAAAGTGTAAGCATTGTTTCATTGATATTTAATATTATTAATTATTGATTGAGGTTGAATATTCATACGACAACCTAATGGATTACATAAATTATAATGTAGGAAACTAATTCTGTTAGTTGTAATAATTATCATGATTGTGTGACTCCTGTTAGAATATTTTTTAATTAAAATATATATATATTTATTTTTAAATATATTTTTTGTGGGCTACGATCAATTGTGGTTTTTGATTTAAACATGTTAATCTTATTATCCTATTTGAAATGCATATTGGTTCATTTAATTTGATCAATGTGTCTTGAGCTCGAAACACTTAACCTTGATTGGTGTGATTAGTCAAGTGTAGGCCCGATTAATGAAGCCCGTGATGGAGATGATCCATTTAATCAATTATAAATAGAGGCTAGATCCCCTCTACACACACTACTGGAATAATGGACATCAGCAACGGCTTGCAACGGCCCCAATAGTTGCAACGGAGCCGTGGTAGAAAAATGAGTTGCTGATAATTTAGCAACGGATCAGCAACGGCCGCTCGGGCCGTTGCTAATAATATTATCAGCAACGGGTTTGCCACGGACCCGATTCCATTGCTGATAATAATTATTAGCAACAGCTCGCGTGTCCGTAGCAACGCTGTTAGTGAAAGACCGTTGCTAAGCCACTGCATGCCATTAACAACGGCTTACGATACACTTTTAGTAACGGCTTTCCCACGTATGACCGTGGAAAAGCCGTTGCTGATGACTACAACCTGCAATCGAAAAAATCTAAAATTCCAAATTTTCATTTAATACATTGATACATTATCTGATACATAACTCACACACCCATGCACTTATATATACATTCATTCACACATCACAAATAGACCCAGATATATATCAAAACAATTATACTTATATTTATAATTATTCACAATCGTATAAAAACTATTCAAATGCAAATTTGAAGTATCAATATCCAAACAAAACAAATTAATCAAGTATAGTATCTAAGTAACAAAGTCAATAAAAAAAAACAATAAATCTCACGATAACGATGGAGGATGGTCTAGATCATATGGCGGGGTCTGAAGTGCTTGGGTGTACACCAGCGTGGACTGACTCGAGGACGGTGGATCAGATGATGCCGAGGGGATGCCTGCTCTGGTATGAGCTGAGATGTTGCATAGCATAGCATGCATCTCCGCCATCATCTGACTCTGATGCGCGACTGTCTCCTCTAATGTCCTTATCATGGTACCATGATCAGAACTGGACCTGGAGGTGGACGGTCGCTCACCAGCATGCGGAGGGGTCGGTGCCCCAAGTGGGCCTAGCACGGCTCGCGCATGACCACTATTTGCAAAACCATACACGCGACCGTGGTCCCAGCCACCTGCAGCCTCGACCCATGCTCCTGCGTTAAAGTCCTCGGGGGTACCTCCGTGCTGTATCACCGTCTGACTATAGGTCTCCTACTCGAGTTTAACTTTTTGTTTAATATTTTTCATAAAACTTAAATTATAAATAAACAATGAATAATTTAAACAAATATACTTACCATAATGTATGCAGCGCGGTTGTCAACGTACTCCCCCGTCCCATGCACTCGACGGTGAGTCCGCTCAAACACCGCCATCGGGGAGGGTTGCTGGACAGTCCCGTTGTCCAACATCGTCGTCTATATTTACAAAACAAATACATTAATTAGTACACAGAGTAACAAATAAAATATATAATTAAAATTAAGGTATACTTACCATACGGTTCGCGTGCACAGCAAATGCAACAAAGTCGCCAGTGCATGTGACGCGCTCCTCCCCCCGACATGCAGTTTCTAACCGCAGTCCTAGAAAACTCTTGCCATCGATCCGTCGACCATAATGACACGAGCTGGTCCCATATATCCGAAGTAATCCAATCGGGGTCGTATCCTCGAGTCTCCGCGATGTTAGTGGTCCCAGCTCGGGGCATCGCCTGGGACCGGGCCTGCCCCAGCTGCCAGTTGTACCTCACCCGGAAAATAGCCTCCCAGGCAGCGTAAATGAAGGGCCTCTGATCCTCGACCCATGTATAGCGAGCCTGCAAAATAATAATATTAGTACCAATATTAATCATCATGCATGTATATATATATAAAAAAATACGTGCCTCAAACTCGTGCCATAGCATATCGACATGCTCACTGGGCACGTGAGACCACGTGGGCCATGCCCCATGCATATATCGTCAAATGGTAGAAGAAATGCTCCTTGGCACTTCTTCTTACTCAAACCCGCACAACAAAAATAAAATTTAATATTATATTATGATATAATGAATTTTTAATGATTCATAATTCATGATATATTACGCTCCCAAATCACGCTAATGAATCTGCGTGATTCTGCGGCTGGTGGAGGTTGCCACCTGTTTGGCCCGCGTGGCAGGGACATCAGATTTTATCACCGACGCTAACGAATTTTCGATTTGAATAGGCGAAATTTAGGAAGTAAGTTACGCCTAATCGAAACTCATTCGTTAAAGCTCCACGATCAAGACGTCGGTACACCCAACTTCGATCAGCCGACATGATTCTGTTAATCAACGACAATTTCTTAGGTGAGATAGTCCTATTCCATTCGGGATTTATATTAGTTATATTGCACTAAGTATTTCTTTTAACCACTAACTTCATTCTAAATTTCGACAGCATCTCCCTACAGTTCTTCGAATACGCATATCATATGGGCGCGTATCAGAGAACAAGAGAGATGCTGCCAAAATTTAGAATAAGTTAACGGTTAAAAGAAAAACATAAGTGCAATACAAATAATTATATTCTCAAATTGTCCAATCGGGGACAATTCAAGGGTTGTACGTCGTATAAAAGATCATCTACTTCTTTTACACGAACATACAACCCCCGAACGGTTCTAAGGTTTTGCTAAATCATATCCGACTCGTCGATGCGTACGTGAAACGTATCAACTCGTCAGATAGATGATTATTTTCTAAATGTTTCAAGTCAGTTCGAGTCCATAGTGGACAATTCCGACACGAATCCAAATTGGACGATTCCGGCGCGAGTCCAAAGTGGATGATTCCGGCGCGAGTCCACTGAGGACTACTCCGGACTAATTAACATTTTAACTAATTAATTAATATTAATCTACAATATTTTAACTAATTTAAATAATTAACCTATAATTATTAATCTAAAATATAATATTAATCTAACTAAATTAATCTAAAAATTACTCTAAACTCTAACAATTAATCTAAAAATCATAACAATTAATCTAAACCCTAAAAATTAATCTAAAAAATTAAATAATTAATTCAAACAATTAATTAAAAATTAAAAATATATATAAATAATATTATATAAGCATTTTTGGCGCCGACGTCCAATGTCCGGACACTGCATAAACCACTGGCCGTCGACCGGAAACCTATTTTAAGGGTTTCGGCTGACTCTAACAAATAGGGGGTCAGAGGCGGCGAGAAATACATGATGAGAAATCCTAGCTCATTGTTGCTTTCCCCATCAAAGCTGAGCCTTTTGAGAAAGTGATGTAGAGGAAGATCTAGCTATTTCTGAAAATCCAAAAAATTGCTTCCGTTGTATTTCTATCTACGTCAAGTAAGATCTTCACTTATTTCTCTATTATATTTGGTGTTCTTAAATTCATGTAATTTATTATGACATTAATTTTTCTTACAATTGATATAAGAACCTTTTTACATGAAGTAACAATCCAATCTTTTGATATAATATTTTGATTCATGTCTTTTCTTGATCTTGATTGTGCACGATCGTATATTATTTTTCGAGATCTATTTCTTTTCTTACGACATGTTTATATCTGTCTCGATATTTTATTATGATCGTACTTTATTTCTGCTTGAAAATTACGTGGGTTTGTTGATCATTAAAAGACAATGTTTATCTTGGGATCTTTCTCAGATTTTTTTTACTGTGCTCGCAGAATTGTGTGTATCTGCCTTTTTAAAATTGTGTCCGTTGTTTTCTTTCAAAATTACTGTGCTCGTAGTGTATTTCTTTCTATCAAGATTCGGACATAAAATTTTTCTCACTCGATTGTTTTGGATATTCTTCTTCCGATCATTAATCCACATATTTTTTAATCGAGTGGGTTGATCGGGTATCTTTCCTTCTCATCGATTATTTCGGCACAAGTCTTCCTGTCTTGCTTCATTATATCAAGATCTGTGTGCTTCCACTGTGTGCATCTTCTCCTCTTCTTGCATGCGCCATCGCTATCCCATTGCAGTCCCAATGGCCTGTTGGTGATCGTCGGCATCGAGGCAGTGAAGCGAGCCGCTCACAGATTCGTAGAAAGCGAGCATGTGCAACGCCGTCGGAGGGTGGCTGTCATGAGGAGGATGACGTCTCACCAACTCAGCAGGAGGGGAATCGAAGTTGATTCAAGTGACGCGTGTCAAGCAGAGAACGGTGTTGATAATCAACGAGTGCGAATAAATAATGATGAGCTGGCAAGTCGAATTAGACGCAGCCCTACTGGAGTTGCGACTACATCATGTAATTACATGTAACTTTTACATTTGTTTCATTAATAAATTGTAAGGCGTATAAATACAAGGTTGGAGAAATAAGGAGCTAATTCAGTTTGGTCAAACCTATTCTTCGACTCTTCCCGCCACCTCTTTCTTCTTCCCTTCTCGTTCCAGATCCCCTTTCTTTTTCTCTCGTGTGCTAATCAGGAGCCCTATCGACGAGAAGCACCTTGCAACCTGAGTCGCTCCGGCAGGTCCTATTCTGGAGATCCCCGAGAGCGCAGTCAGGTAATTTGTGAACCTGACATTTGGTGCTTTCATCCTTTCGTACTCGCACAAATATTGCTGCCATGGAAACAAGGTATCAGGCATTGGCTGAATTTGTAAGAGCTTTGCAAGAGGCCAATGCGCGTCATGACAACCTGCTTGAAACAATTCAGAATAATATAAATTCTTAGCAACAGGCGATTGAGGGGCAGCAAACGATTCTACAAACTATTTTCTCTCAAATTGGATTGTTGAACAATCAAATGGTGCAGTGGAATAGAGCTAAAGCAGAACAATCGCCTCTAGGCAGTGTTGGTTGTCAAAGAACTCGATGGAGATCAACAGTGAGAGGAGATTTTGGCGATGAGGACGAGTTTCCTTTTCACCCTAAACCACCTCAAGTTGAATTGCCCCTTTTTAATGGCACAGATGCTGAAGAATGGATAGCTGCCACTGAGGATTTTTTTGAATTTTACGCTACAGAGGATCAACATCGAGTCACCCTGGCTTCATTCTGAATGGATGGATTGGCTAGACGTTGGTTTCGTTGGATGCAAAAAAGGAAACAACTCTCGATTTTGAGACATCTGGTTGAAGCAATTCGTAGGCGTTTTGAACCTACGAATCTTGAACCACCCGAGGGTCAATTGACAAAGTTGGTACATAATGGGAAAGTTGAGGAGTATGAAACCAAGTTCGAAGAGTTAGCATTGCGAACTACTGATTTGCCAGAATCTTTTTTGGTGAACTATTTCATTTCAGGTCTTAGGGCAGACATTAAGCCAGATGTTTTATCGATGCAACCTACTTCAATGCATGAGGCAATAATGTTGGCCAAGCAATGCGAAGCTAAACTAGTTGCACTCAGAAGATATCCAACTCAATATACTGGCAATAAAAATCAAGGCCTGTTACCAACTCCTTCAAGAGAACTGGTAAATATGAATTATGTACCAATATCAAGGGTAGCCTCCAGCTCATCTCCAGTTCCTGTTGACAGTAAGCAAGCACTCTGACGAATTTCTGCAGCTGAAGCGCATAAAAGAAAAGAACAAGGTCTATGCTTTTATTGTGATGACAAGTATTTTTATGGCCATAAGTGTGAAGTTCCACAATTGTTCATGATGAATGATGGAACCTCAGCTGATGAAAGTGATGTACTGGTTGAAACACCAGAAAATGACAGTGGAGAACAATCTCTTATTTCATTTAATGCACTACCAAGATGTGTTTCTCCAACAACTTTGAGGTTCAAGGGATCCATTAAAGAAAAGGATGTTTAGGTGTTGCTTGATGGGGGCAGCACCCATAACTTCATCCAAACCCGGATACTAAAATATTTGGGCTTGGCCATGGAACCAGCAACTTCATTTGGAGTTATGGTGGGTAGTGGAGAGAGAATTAAGAGTGAAGGGTTAATCAGGAATGTTCAACTAACTGTTCAAGGAACTACAATTGCTACTGATTTTTTTGCACTACCAATCAAGGGTTCTGATATTATCCTTGGAGTAGCCTGGATGGCTACCTTAGGTCCAGTAATTATGGACTTTGCTAAACTTCAATTTGAGTTTCAGTTTCAAGGGAGGCAATGCAGTTGGAAGGGCAGTCAGCCAATGTTCAGGCTATTCAGTGTAGGATTTTGCAAAAAATTTGTGAAACTGATGCCTTCATGGAATTCTATCAGCTTGAATTGATTTCTCCTGATTACCAAGAAAAGGCATGTCAAAATGAAGATATCAATAAGATTTTGTTGGAATTTAAGGATGTATTCACTCCACCTACAAGTCTCCCTCCAATTAGAAATACTGACCACAAAATACATCTATTACAGAATCAAAAGTCAGTGAATGTTAAACCCTGTAGATACCCACATTACCAGAAGTGTGAGATAGAAAAACAAGTCAAACAGATGTTAAATGAGGGGTTAATTCAATATAGTACTAGCCCTTTTTCATCACCAGTTTGTTGGTAAAAAAAAAGATGACACTTGGAGATTTTGTGTGGACTATAGGGCTTTAAATGCAGTCACGGTTAGGGATAGATTCCCTATACCAACAACTGATGACTATTTGATGAACTTGGAGGAGCTCAGGTTTTTTCTAAACTTGACTTACTAGCTGGATATCATCAAATTAGGGTTCATATTTCGGATAATACCAAAAATTGTATTTTGAACTCATGAGGGACATTATGAATTTTTAGTAATGCCCTTTGGGCTATCCAATACACCCTCAACATTCTAATCCACAATGAACAAGATTTTTCAGCCCTATTTGTGCAAATTCATCTTGGTGTTTTTTGATGACATACTGATATATAGCTGCTCTTTAGAGGATCATATGGTACATTTGAGAATAGTTTTGCAACTTCTCAGAGACAACAGTTTAGTGGAAAAATAAAGTAAATGCTCCTTTGGTTGTAGTACCATAAAGTATTTGGGACATATAATTACCTCAACTGGTTTGAAAGTTGATTCAGCTAAGGTAGAAGCAGTGCAATCCTGGCCAGTTCCAAAGAATGTTAAAAGCCTGAGAGGATTTTTGGGTTTAGCTAGATATTATAGGAGGTTTATTCAAAAAATTTCTCAAATTGTTTCTCTCCTAACTGACTTACTTAGAAAGCAAGCTTTTCATTGGCTGACAATGCTCAATTAGCCTTCCAAAAACTGAAGAATGCACTTAACAGTACACCTATTCTAGCTCTTCCCGATTTTAATAAGGAATTCACAATTGAGACTGATGCTTCAGGTACTGGTATTGGAGCAGTGCTTTCACAAGATAAAAGGCCTATTGCAGATTTTAGTCAGAAGCTATCTATCAAGATACAGACATCTTCCACTTACCATAGAGAAATGTTTGCTATTATTCGAGCAATACAAAAGTTGAGACAGTATCTATTAGGTAGAAAATTTTCTATACTTATTGATCATGGGTCCTTAAAGGAGCTTCAGACACAAGTCATTCAGACTCCTGAACAACATAAATGGCTCATGAAACTGTTGGGTTATGATTTTAATATTAAGTTTCGAGCAGGGAAACTTAATTCAGCTGCTGATGCATTATCTAGGAGAGTTGAATTCAACTCCTTATTAGTTTCGCAACCAGTCTTTGGTCTCCTCACTGAGCTCAAGCACATTAATAACTTCAATGAGGAGCTAAAGTCATTGCAGAATAAAATAAAAAATGGTGAATTGATGGAAGGTTTTGAAATCGGGGATGGTATCCTGCTGTTTCAAGGTCGCATCTTTATACCAGAGGATTCAGCTTTGAAATCCATATTGGTTGGAGAGTTTCACAACTTTGTGATAGGGGGCCATTCTGGAATAGCTCGCACTCATCATCGAGTGTTAGCAAACTTTATTGGAAACATGTGAGGAGGGATATCAAACATTTCATTGAAACATGTCAAGTATGTCAACGAATGAAAGTTGACCAATTGAATCCTACAGACCTGCTTCAACCTCTACCAATACCTGATGCCGTCTTTGATGATATCTCCATGGACTTCATTGTAGGTCTACCCTTGTCGAGAGGCCAAACTACAATCTTGGTGGTAGTAGACAGATTATCAAAGTATGGACATTTTTTTTCTTTACCAAAGAAGTATTCCACTAAACTAGTAGCGGAAATTTTCCTCCGATGGGTGGTAAAGCTTCATGGTATCCCTAAATCTATTGTCAGTGACAGGGATACCCATTTTACTAGTGAGTTCTAGAAGAAATTAGTTTCACTATAAGGTTCTGAATTATTGTTCAGTTCGGCCTATCACCCTCAAATAGATGGTCAAATTGAGGCATTGAATAGGTGTTTAGAAATGTATTTGAGATGCTTTGCTTCTGCAGAACCCTCAACCTGGGAAATTTTTTTGCCCTGGGCTGAGTTTTGGTATAACACCTCATATCAGTCTTCAGCTAGTATGACACCTTTCCGAGCCCTTTATGGCAGAGAACCGCCGAAGCTCATCTAGTATGCAGAAGGTACTTCTGTCAATACAGCCGTTGATCGAGAGTTGATAACAAGAGATGCAATCATTGGCCAGTTGAAATTGAACTTGGTTAAATCTCAGGCCAGAATTAAGGCTGAGGCAGACAAACACAGGCGTGAATTGGAGTTTCAAGTGGATGATTGGGTATTCGTTAAGCTCAAACCATATCGTCAAATATCAGTGCGCCTTCAAAGGCAGCAGAAATTGAGCCCACGTTACTTTGGGCCTTTTCGTATTGTAAAGCGAATAGGTAAGGTAGCTTACAAGCTAGCATTGCCAGAAGCAGTGCGAATTCACCTAGTCTTCCACATTTCTGTACTTAAATAGTGCAAGGGTGAACCAAACATGCAGGTCACTCCCTTGTCGTTGTTGGACTCGACGCCGAGGGAGGAACTAGTACAAACTATTTCAACCGCCATCGATGACAATGACCACTCACAGAACCTTGTGGACAAGGTTCGTTTACAGGGGGAGGGTAATGTCATGAGGAGGAGAACGTCTCACCAACTCAACAAGAGGGGAATCAAAGTTGATTCAAGTGACGCGTGTCAAGCAAAGAACGACGTTAATAATCAACAAGTGCGAATAAATAATGATGAGCTAGCAAGTCGAATTAGACGCAAGTCCCACTAGTGCCACGACTTCGTCATGTAATTATAGGTAACTTTTACATTTATTTCAGTAATGAATTGTAAGGCGTGTATAAATACAAGGTTGGAAAAATAAGTAGGAGCTAATTCAATTTGGTCAAACATATTCTTCAGACTGATCCCGCCACCTCTTTCTTCTTCCTTTCTCGTTCCCGATCCCCTTTCTTTTTCTCACGTGTGCTAATCAGGAGCCCTATCGACGAGAAGCGCCTTGCAACCCGAGTCGCTCCGACAGGTCCTGTTCTGGAGATCCCCGGGAGCGCAGTCATGTAATCTGTGAACCTGACAGTGGCCCGTTCGGCGACGAAACGACAGGGCTGCTTGGAGAAGTGCCAAGGCGTCGCTTTCGGCCGTCTCCTGCTTGCCGTCGGAAACCTCGGCATGGCCATTATTTGAGCTGTCGACCAGTCCTTGTCGCCGTCCGACGCCGGTGCTTTGGTTGCCGGCGGATGAGGATGGATGGCGAGGGTCGGTGTGGGAGATGATGCATGGCGGTTGGAGATGGTGCATGCAGGCGGCGTTTGTGCATGAGGAAGATGCGGCGGCTACAAGAAAAGTAATTAGGGTTCTTTTCAAGGAACCCTAGTTACGTAAGAGGAAAATATAACTTAATGGTTGAGATTAAAACACTTTAAATTGGAGGGCTCAGATTTAAATCCAATTTTATATAAGTTTGATTCAATTGCTTGGCGGTTCAATTTCAATTTGATTTCAAAACTCGGTTTATTTTGACTTGGTTCATTTCAATTTTATCAAAATTGGTTCAATCAGCCGACCCAGCCAATTTCGAATTTGCTTTATTTCAATTGAGCCGCTCTGGTTTTTAATTAATTTCGGTTCATAAGCCGGTTCAAGAACCCTCCTTAATATGCAAAACCATATTTATAATCATTAACCAATAATTCTAATCATATTTAATATGCAAAAACAACAAGCATCACAATTATTTTTAACCAAGAATTCATCTTTATATTCAAGAATTTAAATCAAGAACCCTCATGCCTCCAAAATCAAACTCATCTTAGAAATACATTATATATTTCCAAAAATCACAGATTTAATAATAAACATGCATTTAAATTTACAAACATCAAAATTGATGAACAAATTGATTTATAGATGACAAAAAAATTTACACCCCTTTTACTTAGGCATTTCATCGAACACTTGGAGGGCATCCCTTTTCTCCACCTTGGCCGAGCACCCCTAGGATCACCCTAGGATTGTCGAGCCCCAAATGGGAGGATTTAGGACCTCCTCAAGCACGGCATACAAAAAGAACGACGAGAATTCGAGAGATCGTCGAAAAACAAATCAAATTACAATAGCCTTCAAGAACTCGAAGAAATCCGAGAAGGAGGGGTACAACCACTCACCCGAATAGGAAGGATGATGAGAGGAGAAATCCCGGATGACGGCCCTCGGATCCAGCTTCAAGAGATGACGGCTCGACTCAAGAAGGGGGAAGAGGGAGTGGCGGTGTTGGCTTAAGATTTTCAACCTTGGTCTTAATCTCAGTTTTGATGATAACAAACATTGAACTAATGTTTCATTGAGAAATCTTTCAGGTTCCAAATCGGTTAGTGCACGACGTCCCTGATCGGAAAAATCTAAGAAATCGGAAAAATCGAAGAAATCAGAGAAATCGGCAGGACGCTCGTTGACGCTCGAGATTCTTTGAGAAGTTAGAGTTTAGGTTTAAGGTGTCTAATTTATGTTGTAAATTCTTATGATGATACATAAGAACCCAAAAACCAAACTCGAACCCTAAATCATGAAAACCCAAAAATCATCCTGAAATTCACTAAGCCTAGGGAGCTCCTTAGAGGGCTATATGACCTAGTCATTTTCTTGACACAAAAAATTGCGGTAATTATTCCTTGGGTAGAAACTAGATAACGAGATATTTTAAAGGATTTTTTGGAAGCCTTTAGCCTACCCATATTTGAACCGGGAGATTAGAAAATTTCTATTTTTCGAAAATTTGTACTAAACCCCAAAAACTAGATTTTGATTATTAAGGATTTTGAATTTTTAGATATTTTTATTGAATCCAAATGGAGGGTAATCCTTATATAACATTTATGTTTTAGCTTACCCATATATGACCAAAGTGTGCCAAAAAACGGTAGTTTGCTTTCGGTCGATCAACCGGTCGACCGGCCATCGACTGGACGACGAAAACGACTAGTTTTTCGCCCGTTGAGCTGGCTGTTTCATGCCATTTCCTCAAGGCTTATAAATAGAAGTTTTAGCAAGCCTTCCTCCCCTAATTCAACATACCTTGAGCCATATTTTGATGATCCTTGAGCTTGATTGAGCCACCATTCTTGAAATCCCTAGCTTTGATCTTTCAACTCCTTGAGTAAGTTTTGACTTCATTGATTCATGATCAAAGGTATCAAGAGGAAGCTAGGAAACTTTGTTTGGAGTTAAGTATTTTATTGGTTGATTTATTGCTCCATTTGTTGTTGTATTTTCTTATTTATTTCTTTGTATTTGAGCTTGTGTAAGACCTAGAGTGTGGGTCTTGAAATTGGGTGGTTGCCTGTATGTTTGAGGCTTAATTTCACCGGTGTAAACTTAGTTTACTAGGATTAGTTGAGTTGTTCCTTAGGTTGAGGTGTGAGAGTACTCTCGGTAGGAAGGCAGGATACTTCCGGGTGTGGAAGTGCCTTTGGTTTGAGAGTGGAGACTTTCTGGTGTAAAGTCCCCTTTATAAAAGAAATGATATAATATAGTAAAGCTAAGTTTGGAAATTCTAAGCGGGGTGCTTAGATAGTGGAGTGGGCATTGGGGCCGAACCTGTCACACCCCAACTGAGGGTAGTGTGACCGGCTAGGGTCTACATCCTACCCTGTAGTCTACTGTCTACACTGACATATAAGAAACCAGAACATATCGATGAAAAAGAAACCTCAACACAAGCTTTATTTAAAGTTTTTCAAAGTTCACAATATATGTTTTCAAACCAAAGAGAAAACCATCATCGGAACAAACGGAACATCTCAAATATCAAAGTTTCACAAACTTTTCCAAAACACAACTGTTAGTGAAGAAAAGGAAACAACTACTAAGATACTGGACTATGACCCAAGAGCGCTGCTACGAGGTATGGCACCACCACCTACCCTCCAGCTGCACTATGCCGACAGGTTACAATCACTGCTCATGCTCTGCAAAAGAAAATAAAGAAACAAACTATGAGTCCACTTGGGACTCACAGTGCGATTCTTGCGAACCTCCACATAATCCTCAGTTATTCATGCATAACATATAAGGCAACATAATATATATCCAGGGAGGTAAGTTACTTTCTAGTGTGACTACTGACCCTATGGGTCATTCCGTATAAACCATATATGTGAAAACTTGTCATCTCGGCCTATCAAGCCTCCGGCATCCGGCCCTTGGGCCTACTTATGGTATAAGAATCCCGACTACAATCGGTCCTACCATACAAGGTAGAATCACACTGGCCGACCGACCATATCATATCAAGATGTAAACAAGAAATCCCAGGGCATCGACTAGGATGGTCCACTAGTCTCCGAACACCGTCAGGGGTAGGGATAGCTAGTCCCACCCAACTGGGGTCTGACACCTAGCGGGCCCGCTGGTGCATCTCAAGACCCAAACACTGGTCGAGCTAAGCATTGGTCATTTCTGACCTCCACGCTTCTCGGCATACCATCTCAAGCACATCACACAATCAAATGCCCTAGGGTTTCCTTATATACACTTCAGGCCCTTGCTCGTATCCGGCCCTAATTCGGGCTACAGGGTCAACAAATTAATGCTGCCCTTCCAAAATTGTGCACACCTAATAGTTCTAGGTTTCAAAAAATGCTTACTAGAAGTCCTAGAAGTTGTGTCATCTCCTAGCTAAGTTTCCATATATGCTAAGCATCTCACAACGTCCTACATGTTATCTAACGTTATAAGCTACCTTGGGTGAGGAATTCTATGAATCGACCTTGGAATTCCACCCATGAACATTTTAGGACAGCTTGTATGATTTAAAGAAAAACAAGAATAACTTATAACAACTACTATATATACCTACGAGATTCATCAATAATCATTTATACACTGCATTTAGAATTTATCTCAATAAGAAGCAACTTATATAGCATGGTAAGATAACCATAAATTCACAACGCATGAAATACTAAGCATGGTAAAATATTTCATCATTTCAAAAATTAAAGAGGAATGAGCTAAGGATAGTCACTATGCTATCATTCCTATAATTACATGAAACAATAAATTTACTTGCTATAGTTAGGGTTCTTCCTAAGTGCCATCATGTCTCTATTGTTTTAGCATTCTAACCATAGAAATTTCCATCTAAAGCTCTCTCTCTCCCTCCCCTAGGCTTGGCCGAGCCTTGGGCAAGGTGAACCTTGCTCGACCATGCCTCTTAGGGTAGGAAATGAAAAGAAGAATTAATCCCCGACCCTAATTCTTTGTCTCCGCTATATCTTAATTTCATATGGACTAGATTGCCCCTTCCCCTACACCTGGCCGAACCTTTCTCATGAAGTTTAGGGTTCATTCGGCCACACCTATGAGTTATAGGGAGGACAAGCTCCTTAACACGTGAAATCGACGATTAAGAATGCTCTATTAATGAACTTAAGATCATCTAAGTGCTCTACTTCCGTCAAGGGAATTGGGGAAAATTTTGGCATGACCTTTTCCCTTTTCCCATGATTCGGCAGCCCTAGTATTGGAGAAATCGACGAGGAAAACAAAACGATCTGACATGGATTGATACAAAACCATGAATACACAACTACGAAACCTCGATTCGTCGGAAACTCGCGAGAAAACACGATCCTATCACCACTAGGGGTTCGACTACCCGCCTCCCCCATTACTTCAAATCTAACCACTCACCTTGATTGAGGAAGATGAAGGATCAGATGACGATAATTTCGAATCTTCCGGGGACGACGTGAAATCCCGGATCGACCAAAATCCCCTTTTCCTTGCTTCTTCTCCCCCTCTCTTATGTGTTGCCTTGTGCGACTCCAAGATGAGTCGCACGGTAGCATGGATGAGGGATTTTAATCCCTCATCTAGCCTTCCATATTGGCCCTTGACTCTTACTCAAGACTCGACTAAACCTAAGCTTGACTTGGGTTCCGACTCTACCCGCAACACGAGTCGATTTAAACTCGATTAAGGTATACATGCATAAATGGAAAGAGTCATTTGCCCAATTAAATTGCATACATCCTTAGTCGAGTCATACATTTTTACTCGAGGCTTTCCCGAGACTTGACTCGACTACCCCTGGTCCGGCGCGCTGCACAAAAATAAATTTTTTTATATTAGGAAATTTTCCAGGGTCTTACAGAACCACTATAAATACTTGTGTTAGCATTGTTTTCTTTGTGTATCGTATTGATTATCTTTATTACTCGCTTTCGCATTTAGTCGTCAATTGTGAATTGCCTAAGTAACTTAAGAAACTATTAAAATTAGATTTAGGCGATAAGATTAGTTAACACACTATTCACCCCCCCTCTAGTGTGGCCATTTCACCCAACAAGTGGCTCCTCCTCAAGCCGCCGACTTGAAGAGAGAGGAAGAGAGAGAAAGAGAGGGGCTGGCTCGGCGGCTCCTCTCGACTCGGCTCCAAAGGCAAGGAAGGAGGAGAGGAAGGAGAGGGGAAGACCCGACGGCTCGGCTCTAAGGGCGGCGGCTCCAATAGGAAGGAGAGGGGCGGCTGGCTGGCTGGCGGCTCCTCTTCTTCAATTTGCTTGTGCGGCTCCAATGGGAAGCCGCAAGCCAAGAGGAGGGGATTTTATACTCCCTCCTCAACTCTAACTACACTAAACCCTTTATCAAACCCGCATCCGTCTCAAGTCGAATCCGAACCCGTTAACTTAATTAATCATATTCTAATCTCATGCTAACTTATAAGCAACCAACATACGCACATCCACATGCAACATAATTAAACAATCATGCATACACCACATAGAATTAAATAAATTTATCTAGACAAACAAAATTTCTATAATTCATATTCTTACTTACCCGAGCTCGCACCGGACCATGAGTCGACTCGGCTCGACCTCGAACTAGTCTGCTAGGCTGGCAAACACACACCATAAATGGAAATTAGAATTTATATCTAGGATATTACAGGTTCATGCTTAATTGATCCTTTTATGATTGGTTCAATTTTGGTTCAGTGAAATTTTTATTGGTTCACCATGTTTTTTACCAATTTACTTTAGAATTAGACCATGACATGAAATTTTGAATACAATATTATTGTCTACTCACTCATGAGCCAATATGAACATAACATAGATTAATTTATCATGCTAATTTTGCTCACATGCTATAATTAACTTTAATTTATTATTGTCAATTTTATTACCGTGTTACATCTGTTGTGTATGTAGAATTCATGTGGCTATATTTATACTATTTTTCTACATATTGACATAATTATTTGCTTTTTTAATTATGCAAATTTTATGAATGTCAATTTATCATTGTACATCATGACATATTTTGCCTCATGTGGGATCATAAAATATTGATTTATTATTTTATCATTGTACTTCATGCTATGCTATATATTGTTTTATGCATAGCTGATATAATGTTGATATATACATGATAAAATTATTGCTCATTTTAATACATGTGGATGTATTTGGGCCTAATAATGCTTGTGGACCATTTCTACTTAGTCCATTATTGATGAAAGTATTTTTTGTAGCATCAATAATTATTGAAATATTCAAATTTTAACTGGGCCTTTTCCTCATTGTATTTAATTTTTCAGAATCTTATGTTTTATGAGCCAGACTTTTGATCCCAATATGAGTCTTAAGATTTATCATATTAAATATTATGCTATAATTGGTCACATGATTTATCATTGTCGATTTTATTATCTTGCATTAATTGCAGTATTTTAAATTTTAATGTGGCTGTAAAATCCTTTCTATCTTGTGTTGGAACTGAACTGGGCTATTGGATTTTGAATATAAGTCTAATTAATGCTATTAATGGTCCTTCTCCAATTTTTCAGCCCGTTGCTTATAAAAGTTTTGCGCACTATAAATATGCTTATTTTTCTACTTAATTTAGGCATAATGCAGCAATGTTATCATGATATTAAATATATTATTGCAAAATTGATATAATATGATTTATTTATCCTTACTTTACCAGCATGATTCATTTTATGATTCATTACTACAAATTTTATTATCATATTTCAAATTATGCTACATATGGCCTAAGGTAAAATCCATGTGATTAATTTATTATTTACATGTTAGCATTATTGTTCATTTTATGTTACGTGGATTACTTGAATGATAATTTATTATTGTAAATTATGCTGCCATTTTATATACACTACAATACAATTGACCTATAAAGATATAAAATTAGAGACAAATTATATTTTTATTTCTAAATCTTCACATTTAGAGACTAATAGACGCAAAATTTATTCCTAATTAGCCTCTAAAGATCTATAGAAACAACAACAACAGAATCACTTAATTGATCTAACTCTAAAGTTATTTTTAGAGGTTAATTAGGAATATATTTTGTATTTATTAGTCTCTAAATGTGAAGATTTAGAAATAAAAATCTAGTTTATCTCTAATTATGTGTCTCTATAGGCCAGTCGTGTTGTAGTGATATGTGAAACCTAATATAGCTACAATTAAGTTTAGATATTGGCATAATTTACAATCACTGAAACATAAAATTTTGAAATGCTTATTGATTAAATTCATTATTAGTTGCAGTACTTTTATTTTTGTATCAATTTTGCACTATATTATGAATTTAAATCTTTGACATGTTGACAATTGATTCATGTATAAGATTTTTCACTAATTATTGCTTGTAATTACCACAAAGTGAGATCACTTGTACTGATCAGTGGTTTTCTTTTCATACGAGGAATGCTTTAGATTAATTCATTCAATAGTTTATTCCAAAGGAGAATTATTGGGTGTTTTAATTGAAAGTTTTGTAATGGAGTTAGAAGAGTGTGCATTGGTCTGGAAATCTGTCTGCCCAAAGGAGATATATTTTCGAAAATCGGTGTATTCTCATTATTTAACTCATCAAGGCTTTATTTCGTGATTGCATGTTCTGCCCAAAGGGGAATGTATAATATTTGGTTAGCCTCAATTTTAGTATATGCCCTATAATTTAAACTAATGTATTTCCATTGATTAATTGGTTCTAAAACTACTTGTTGATAAGATAGTGACTTTCATAGGATATGAAGAAAATAATTGATTAATATATAAATGTGAAGGTCAGTGGGAGGAAAATATTTTCTATTAGTAACTAGTTGAATATCAAGCTATCTGACCTAAAAATATTAATACGTGATTTCACATTGTAGATCTATTTATAAGACTCCAAACATTTAGTACAAATTTTTGACAGCTAGAGATCTTGTAAATAAGGAGACATTGTAGTTGAACATATCGAGACAATTTTTATATTTGCAGATCCCTTAACCATGGGACCCAGACCCATAGTCTAATTTGAGAGGCATTTGAAAATATGGGTATTTTTTGAGTTCTTTTGATGTGCTTGGTTAGTTGGAGTTTTATATTTATTTATGCTAATTATTGAATAATTTGATGTGTGATTGTTAGATATTATGTTACTGCATACTTAATAATAATTTCATTTAGTTTTCTATTGTCACAATTATGTGTTCAACGTTTTTGAGACTCGGTGTCATATTGAATCAACTTGTCCCTTGATTGATACCATATTTGAGTCTGGGACGACATGATGATTTTGGTTATCTATTTGAGACTCAGTATCATTTGCATCAAGATGTCCATTGGTTGATATCATATTTGAGTCTAGGACATCATGACTTTGTTTATATATATGTGCATAATATATTTGAGACTCGGTGTCATTTGAATCAAGATGTCTATTGATTAATACCATATTTGAGTCTATGACATCAAAACTTTGTTTATAAATATGTGCATAACATATTTGAGACTCGGTGTCATTTGAATCATGTTGTCCACTGATTGACACCATATTTGAGTATAGAGACATGATGGTTTTTTAGAATCATACATTTTCTCCTGCCAAAAGGTATATATAGAAGAGAAAGTTTGAGGATTGACAATGAAAGTAACATTATTATTGTTGGATCATTTTGAGTGCTATTTTCATACTACACTCCACACCAATGACAATTGTCAGCAATGTAAGTGATATTTGTGATCATGGATAAGTCTTATGTCAATAAATGACGTGATGGCTATGATCTAATATTATTGGTTTGTTGATGAGTCATAATAAATGTTGCATCTTGGATCATATTTTTTTTTTCTTATGATCATATTTGTTTGATTAACCCGAGAGTCATAATAATAATTCTGTTAGTTGTAATAATTATCATGATGGTGTGACTCCTACTAAAAGAAGCTTTTCAGACATTTCAAGTGATCAACCTGGGTTAGAAGACATGACTCCACAAATGTCTTGCACCAAAATAATTAGATAAATTAAATAAGAAAAATTTGATTGAGATTGTCTAATATAAGACAATGATGTTAATGATTTGGAGCACCAGACATTAACTTTTGAAAGAACTCATAGGTATTATATATGAATATTTCTAATACGTATCATCTTTAATGAGTCTAGACTCATTTTCATATACTTTAGGCTTAATTATATTGATGAAATCTGAAAGATGAGAGTTGCTATTTTATCATATTTTTTTCTACACTAAGTGAAATCTTGAAGCAATGTTGGAAGGTAAAGCTTATTTAGCCATCACCTCAAAAAAATCCAATAACCAATCTTTTGCAAATATTTCATTAATGTAAATCTCATTTAGCCATCACCTCAAAATTGTCATGTGTCTTACTTTTGTAATTGATATCAAATAATCACCTTTCAAATTCTTAAGAGCTTATCAATAAATAAGCAAAGGATATAAGTGAATGAGTAGGTACTGCCCATCTCTTCATGATAAATTTTCATTAGGTGGTTTACATTAGCCATTAACTCACAATTAGCCCAAATGACTTCACAATTTTAAATTAATTATTATCAAATTTCGAAAAACCAAATGAGTGTGAGTGAACTTAGTCAATGAGTGTGAGTGAAGTGTAGTTTATCCTAGAATTGATTTTTGTTCTAATTTCAGTATGATAAATGCTGCACATAAAAAAAATACAGAGGAGACCAAGTGTATTGAATATAAAAGTATATCATTCAATATGATAAATAGGAAAAAGTATAGCATTCAATGGAAATTACAATAAATAAACAATAGTATCAAATGAATGAATCATTCATGAATTAATGATACATGAGGAAGCCCAAAAAAGTATATATATTAAAAAAACTCTTAAGTTCTTTTTCCTCAATTTTCTTTTTGTTTGTTTGCCTATTTATAGATATCACATATTTTGTGATTTGACTTTTGTTGCCTCTCACTTCTGTTTTTGTTTTTTTGCACCTTTATAGGTTTTTCAAAATGCATCATAAGCACCTTTCACTAAATGAGAAGTATGTCTCCAATACTCTAAGAGCAACTTTTCCTTACTGCATATAGACTATTCTAAAACTTTTCATCTATGTTTTTTTCTTCATATACTTGCAGACTTTCTATGTCTATGATTATGTGCAACTTGGTTCTACTCTCCGGAGAACGACTTAGGATCACTTGACCAACCTAGCTCTTCTTCCTTCAATTATGTTCAACTATCCTCTCCACATTTGAAATACAGAGATGGCTTGTGTGAGGAACAAGCTACATTTTTTTGCATTTTGGAATATTGAAGAGGAAGCTGTAAGTACTCTGCTCCATCTTCACATGTTTAGTTTAATTCCTCCTTCATATGTTGATATCATAGTTAATGTTTAGATGCAAAGATCTTATCTGTCGCTCCTTTACAAAGATAATAATTATGTCAAAAAATAAGGGAACATTATCTCTATGCTTCACCAATTTTTGACATCACCATTATCTTTCTTCTTCTTTAATACCGAGGAGTTGCCATGAGTTCTATGTCTATGCTCTTATTTAATCAGAGATCTACATGTCTTAATGTGTAGATCAGATTGAAAATGGTGGGCTAAGAATCCAAGTAAGTTTCTGTGGTTCGATGCAAGTGCTTGGTCATGTTTTTTGTGAAGTATATATATAAATGAATGGTTGTTGATTTGTAATTTCATGAGGGATTTAGAGTTAACACATCATATGGTTCATAAGGAGGAAATCAAAACATCCTATAAGCAAAACACTTACTATTTTTTTATTATATTATGAAAATCTGATCAATTTTGATATTGGAGTTCTTATATTGGTAGCACAGACTACATGTCAAATATTGAAAAGCATTTTATAATGGGTTCAAATTAAAATGATTGCAAACAATCAAGGCGGAACAGAAAGGAAATTCTTTCCAAGAAATGAGCAAAGCAGGCCACGGACAAATAATGTCACTTTATGGATCCGTTTGCTCGTAAACTGCCTGTCACATGACACTAGACAAGGACAAGGACAGAACACAAGATGTCCTGGAACAGCAGCTATATCATGTTTGTTTCATCAAGAACAGAACACGATATCCTGTCTCGTCCTGCGTTTGGTTCGCTAAAATACAGTCATGTACAAAACAAAATGACCAAAATACCCTTGCATATTTTTAATGCTCAAATTCAATTTTATACATAAAAGTCTTCATACGTAGTCTTAAAATTTCTTAATACATAAAAAATCCTTAATACATAGTATCAAATATTTTAATACAATAAAAAGTCTTAAAACACACAATAAACTACACCATAATGTTACCTTCGCGATGAAAATTCTCATCAAAATTCCTAAAACAAAAATATATCATGCAGCAAGTACCCTTATCTTTTTCTAACGAGCTCATTGTCACTTCATTCAATTTTTTTTCAAATGGACCCATTGTTGCTTCATTAAAATATTTGGCATATGTTGCCTCTGCTTTCAGCCAATGTCTCATATGACTTGAACAATGCACCATCGTAGTCAGATACACTTTTGTGGCAATCCGACCAATTATATAAAATTCCCTTAACACGATCTCCAAAAATAACATAATACTTTTTGGCTGCCATGTAATTCATGTAGTAAAACAAGTAGTAAAAAAAAGTAAGTTGAGGGCTATAAAGTAAGTAGTAAAATGACATCAAACAAAGTAAATTGAGAGCTAAAAAATCAATGTAACACAACCAATTAAGTAGTCAACAAGGCATCAAACAAAGTAAGTTGAGAGCTACAACTCCATATAACACGACCATGTATAAGTTGGGACACCCCCCAACTACAAAATAAATCAAGTAGTCATCTAAATAACGCATCACTAAAATAAAATTGGGACACCCCCCTACTACCAAATGATAAAGTATTCTACACAAGTCCACTACATCCCCATAACTGATTTCACAAAAGTCAACCTTCTATTTCCATTAATCCTCGTGAAAATTGTCGTGTAATGAGTATTTTCAGCAAATTTCTTCAATACATCCATTTCCTCCCTCTCTGTTATTCCCAACTTATGCATTTCATCAACCAACATTGACATCTGCATATGCTCTCTCATTTTGGTCATCTCAGTAGCCACTATGTGCATATCAACTACAGCCGAACTCATTTGAGTTTCCCACACATCAATGAATTTCTCTGCCACTTCACTCATATGACTACGCTTTCTCTTTGGCTCACTAGATGGTCCTTCAGATTGGCTACCAAAGTGGGATTCTTGCCTTGTTGACATTGGAGAATCAAGTAGTTGTTGTGATGACTGTGTTTCCATTACATTTTCCCATTCATGATCAAAGGATCTTGTAACATCAGCTGGTGTCTTTGCACCGTGGCCAGTGGAACGATCCTTTTCAAATATGATATGCAGTCTTTCAAACTCTTTAAATTCTTTATTGTCATGGTTTGAGAATTTTGGATGCTTATGTTATAAGAAAAATTACAAGTGTTATTGGTAACAATTGACATTAAAAATAACAATTGACATTAAAAAATCACCTTCAAGTATTCCCCCAACACTTGCGAATTGTCAACCACCACACACTTATGCACATCATCCCACCCAAATCCATTTGGAATCTTCTTATTGATGGTATTCTTTATACAACTCTAATTTTTAATATGTACTTTAATATACTCATTGTCATGTAATTAAGATACATATATTTATATATATAACAACTTTACTTTCTGAATACATAGAAATATAATTTATAATCACAAATAGTTATTGATTACTTTATATACATTATTTTCTTTAATAGTTTTGTTGAGACTCCAATATCAGTCATATAATATTCATATCATATTCTTACTCATTTTTTATCTTATAAATTTTTCTCATTGTTTCTTTTTATATATTTTCATATTTGATTCTAGCAGACTATGAATTGAAGAACTTGGCTCTTCTCGAAATTGAGGGAATATTACAAAGCAATGGAAAAAGTGTAAAAGACTATCCTCCAATGCCAATCCCTCGAGCAACATCTATCTCTCATCTACAAAATAGATTGATTATTGATGAACTCAGCTATAATAAAAAATCTCTTGCATTAGAGTACATTTGATTAGTAAGCACAATGACAGATGAAGGAGGTGTCTTCTTCCTCTATGGATATGGTGGTACTGGGAAAACTTACATATGGAAGGCATTAACCTCTGCTTTGCGCTCAAAAGGACATATTGTCTTGACAATTGTGTCTAATGAAATTGCAACAATTCTCCTTCCTGGTGGTCGCATGGCTCATTCAAGGTTTTCCATTCCTATTCTCATTACAAAAGAGTCAACATGTCATATAAAATAAGGTAGTCCCCAGGCCGAGTTATTGTGTAGAACTAAACTCATCAGTTGAGATGAAGCTCCTATGACTAACAAGTTGTCCTTTGGAGCTCTTGATAGAACTCTTAGAGCCATTCTTCGCTTCCAGAATCCTAACACCTTTAACCTACCATTTGGAGGAATACCAATAGTTTTTGGTGGTGATTTTAGACAAATTTTGCCCGTTGTCCCTAATGGAACATATCTAATATTGTATTTGCATTTCTGAACTTCTCTTATTTGTGGTAGTATTGTCATGTATTGACATTAACAAGAAACATGAGGTTAGAATTATGGAGGTCTTCAATTGACTTGAATGATGCTAGATGATTTTCTAAATTAATTTTGAGTATTAAAGATGACAAATTAGGTGGACCAAATGATGGGAAAGTGAAAATTGAGATCCCAGATGAGTAGTTGATCAAAGAAACATCTCACCCGATATAATCTATTGTGAACATCACTTATCCATCATTATTGGAAAAAGTTGGTGATTGTGACTACCTCAAAGATCGAGTTATTTTGACTCCAACAATTGAGTTTGTTGAAAAAGTTAATGACTACATCATTATCTTACTTCCTAGAGATGATATGATCTACCTTAGCTCTGATTCGGCTTCCCAAACTAACACATTATTTGATAGTGAAGCAAGTTTGATTACTCTTGAATTTTTGAATGGTATCACCATGTTTGGATTACCAAAACATAAGTTGAGTTTAAAGATTGGTGTACCAATTATGTTGTTTAGAAACATAGACCAATCTTCATGTCATTGCAATGACACACGATTGATCATCACTCAATTAGGAGATCATATAATGGAGGCTAAAATTTTGACATGTAGTAATGTTGGAACTAAGGTTTTTATTCCACGAATTATGAACATGAGTCCATTTGAATCAAAATGGCCTTTCACTTTATAAAGAAGGCAATATCCTTTGATAGTTTGTTGTGCAATGACCATAAATAAAAGTCAAGGCCAATCCCTTTCTAATGTTGGTTTATACCTTCTGAAGTCTGTCTTTAGTCATGGACAGTTATATGTTGTTGTTTCAAGAATAATATGTTAAGTATTAAATTATTAATATTCAACTCCTTTATTTGAGCCAACACAAACATATGATTTCAAAATTCTATCTTTTACGATCTTCTTATCCGAGATTTCAACAAACGTCGGATATGATATAACTACTAGAAATCATGCAAGTTGCGATGGCCATTTTGCTACGGCAAGGTTGCAGTCGCAGATGCGACGGTTCTGCAACCACGACAAGTGGAGGTCACGAAGTCGCAACTTCTGCGACGGCGTTGCGACCACAGAAAAAAATATTGCAAAATTAACAACTCCATGACAACTTTGCGACCATAACTGTCGCAAAATCGTCACTGAATCAATACTTAATCCCCACAACCCTCTTTTTTCTTCCCCTCTCACTCGATCCCTAATTTGTCTGCCGCCGCTCGCCACCCGCCTACGCCACCCCTTGCCGGTACTCTCTCTCTCTCTCAGCCCACCAATCAACAATTGCTTTCGGCTGCGATGATGAAGGAAAACGCTCTTAGAAGTTGTCAGTCGTCGTCGAAGATGAACACATCTGGCTATGGTGGGCCATGAGTGCCACTGCATTAATGCACCTGCTCATCAATTTCACTTTCTCCGACATGGGCAGTAGGTTCTCTGATTTGTGTAACACAATGACTACAGCCGAGAGACTTGCCAATCCAACTTCTTCCATAAAGCTGAATAAAAGCCTCAATAGAACATAAAAGACGATTGATGGAGGAAAGAGGAACCAAGTTGGATTGTCAGTTTACGAATATTGGTTGGGCTTCTCTCCTTGACGTAGTGAACCTCCCTTCCATCTCACTCAACGACACACATTGGAACTAGGGGTGGCAATCCGTGTCGTGTTGTGTTTAAATGTGTCGTGTCTAAAAGTATTTCGTATTGTAAAAGGCTAAACCCGAACCCGACCCTTTTATTCCCGGGTTGACACGACACGACACACTTAACCCGTTTAAGTAAACGTGTCTAAACGTGTGCATCTGTACACCTATACGATACAACACGATAAACACAATTTCAATAGTGAACAAAATAAAAGCTACATGAAATTAAAAATTAAACACATTAGAAAGACTATTAATAACAAGACATACCCAACATTCGTAACTTTTTACTTATTATATATATATATCCTTATAAACGGGTAAATGGATTAAATAGGTTTAGTAACACGATTAAACACGTTTAGTTAAATGGGTTTAATCGTATTTATACGGGTTACACGGGTTCAACCCGGATTAACACGATTATTTAATCGTGTTAATCCGGGTTGAACCTGTTTAATCAAAACACACGTTTAGCCAAACCCGAACCCGCGTAACTCCGTGTCGTGTCGGGTTATCGTGTCGTGTCAAAAATTTCCAGCCCTACTTGGTGTTGGCTTAAGATTTTCAAGCTTGGTCTTAATCTCGATTTTGATGATAACAAACATGGAGCTAATGTTTCATTGAGAAATCTTTCAGGTTCCAAGTCGGTTAGTGCTTGACGTCCCCGATCGGAAAAATTAGAGAAATTTGAGAAATCGGCAAGGATGCTCGTCTGCGCTCGGATTCATCGGGATAATAGAGTCTAGGTTTAAGGTGTCTAGTTTATATTATCAATCCTCTTTATGATGCATAACAATCCAAAAACCATCCTCGAATTCCAAAATATGAAAACTCGAAAACCGCCCTGAATCCACTAAGCCTAGGGAGCTCCTTGGAGGGCTATATGACCTAGATAGTTTCTTGACATAAAAAATAACGGTAATTGTTCCTTGGGTTAAAATTAGATAATGGGGTATTTTAAAGGAATTTTTGGAAGCCTTTAGCCTACCCTTATTTGACCCGAAAAATTAGAAAAGTTCTGTTTTCGAAAAATTTGTACTAGACCCAAAAAACTAGATTTTGATTTTTTAGATATTTTTACTGAATCCAAATGGGGGGTAATTCTTATATAACATTTATGTTTTAAAGTTATTAACTAAAAGTTAATAAATGTTATATAAGTCGGCTTAGCAAAAACGAAACCCAAATGAGTAGAAAAACAAAGCAAATCACTCTGCTTAGTCCAGGTTTGATCGACCGAATGATGTTGAAAAATGGTAGTAGCCATTTCGGTCGATCGGTCGGTCGACCGAATAGCGCCAAAAATGGTAGTAGGCTACTTCGGTCGACCGACCAGTGCCAAAAATTGGCAGAAGGCTCATCGATCGACCGAATTGCAGAGAAGAAAAATCGCATCTGGCGGTCGATCCGTCGGTCGACCTCATAGAGAGATTGAGTCAGTGATCGCTCGAGCGGTCGATCGGTCGGTCGACTGACGATCGACCGACAAGCGACCGAATGATGGAAACGGCTAGTTTTCCACCCGTTGAGCCGCCAGTTACATTCCATTTCTTCTTGGCTCTATAAATACCCAAACCCTGCCTTCCTTAAAAAACTTTTGATCACTCTTAACCTTCATTGAGTCATCATTGATCAACTCTAAGCTTTTATTGAGCCATTTTTTAGAGAAATCCTAGTCTAAGCTTTCATTCATAGAGTTTGCCTTCAAGTTTGATTTGATTCATCATCAATGCATCAAGAGGAGCTTGGATTCATTGTGTTGGAGCTAGGGCTGAGCAAAACCCGATCCGACCCGAAAATATCCGAAAAACCGATCCAAAAATTCATTTCGGGTCGAGTTATTCGGGTAATATCGGGTCGGGTCGGGTATTATGTTTGAAAATTTTGTCTATTATTTTGGGTTGGGTCGGGTTCGGGTGAAAACCCTGTTTAACCCGACTCGACACGATTTTAGATTAAATATATATTTTTGATAAAATATAGCTTTGGCTTTGTGGTTAGAGGGGTGGGGATAAAGTTTAGGAGGTCTTGAGTTCAAGTTCTACTTGGGTTATAATTTTAATACAATTGTTCATCTTTTTTATCACTATTTTCAAGATGATTTTTTTTTTAAATTTTTTTTTCTAAACCTCTGCCTAGCATCATCACCAATGGAGTTGATGCACAAGGATCGTTCAACACAGTAGATTTCTCTGCGCATCAAATCGAGCTTGCAGATTCATCCTCTTGATGGATTAGCATATGCCACCTCTCAGGTAATGATTCTTCCATTTGACATGTTGGATTATGAAGTGCAGATTGATCTGTTTTCAAATACCTTAAGCATTTGAGATAAATGATCACTCATTTAATCTTTTAACAAGAATTACAACAAATGTGTTAAAAGAGTAAGTTCACAATTGAAGTCCGTTTCTATTCTCAGGTTGGGAATCTCCGGGTGGATGAACTTCACTATGTTGTTCAGATGGGCTTTGTGCAGAGCCAGCTGGGAGCTACCTTCCCTTCTCAAAGCTTGCCTGAGGAAAATTGCAAGAGTGACAAGTTCAGTGCACAAACTTAGAGGGCATCCCTTTCTTATTTACTTTGTCCACCTAACACATAAAAGTTTGCATATGATCTCTTGATTTTGACTAGGGTTAGTATATGATTGTCAGGTTCTCGAAATATGAGTTCACTGGATTCGTCCTCGAAATGAGTTAGAATAGTTTGTATTTTACCCTAAACCGGACATGCCATTGGATAGAAAAAAGCATAAGAATAGGCTCAGAGCTAAGCACGCTATATGCTGAAATCATGCTCTTAGTTTAAGGGAGATTGGACGTTCTTGCAGATTAGCGAGTGTAACTGTGTGTTGAGGTGATGAAAATGATGTCAGTTTATCTAGCAATATAGACTCCAAAAATTTAATGCTTGTGAGAGCCTCATTTATGGCGACAACGTTCACCCTACCTCATCCTTTTAAGGTCATGATCAGATCATTGGTGTCTATTTAGTTCTTCCTCTACTTTGCTATCTGCTATGCTTATTCATGATATATGGGCATCCAAGTTCTTATTGCTACAGGAGCCAGCTTGACCACCAAAAATGCTAATGGGTATGTTGCTGACATGTTAAGCTTTCAGGTTTCATGTTATCTAGCATTCAAACAGCTAGGATTTTGCTTTGTCATGTTAGATGCTTTATCACCTAGATTATGTCAATATAGTAACAAATTGCCAATATAGACATGGAGAATTTCTATTATGTTGATACTTGATACCTCATTTAATTGTATGGTTCTAATCAATTATAAATGAAGGTAAATTATATGGCTACTTCTATCATTTCTAAACAGTGATTTGTATACTTTGTAAATTTTGGTTAACTTAAGAAACTTTTGCTTCCAGTCTAATTTGTATACTTTGACTAATAGTGATTGCCATCTATCTTTTGTTTAAATGCCATATAAGTATCATTTACAAGTGTACTATGGATTAACTGTATTTTTTTATGACCTCTCAGTCTCAGTAATTCTAATAGCAGATATATAACATGTCAAATTAAAGTTACATTTTTTTACACTTTTTAACCTTGTACGAGAGTTTATTAGAACAAATGCATTTATGTTATTCACTCTTTCAATAAATTTCCATGTTGGAAGTGCTTGCTACCAACAAGATTGCATCATCTAGTAGCAAAACCTTGCTCTCTATCTAATCAACTTTAAGGTTCAGAAATGGTGAGGTTGAAAGGTTGAAAAGTTCTATATGATTAGATGAATATTCATTCAGTGGCACTTGTTCTTATAATAAATATTAGCAATTTGACTGTAGAAACAATACTACAAAATCACAGGTTGCAACCATGAGTTTTGCACCAGATGTGCCCTGTACCTGTGTTCCACTAACAACACATCGACCACCGTATTGGGTCCACCAGGATCGATACCTTGTCCCCTGTGCCGGCAAGCCATTGTCTCATTCATGAGGATTTCGGGGATGAGCTCGATCAGGGAGCTGCCAAGAACAAGCCTCTCTTTATCACTGTGCACTGCATGCCCAGCTGTGGATGGATTTGATTCAACTACTGGTGCTTCAATGGCTACTCAATTCTGCAAGCTTGACTTCTATTTCACTAGGGTGCCATCCTTGGGCTCCTCTTCTTTCAGGTCACTGAGCTGCCAAAGGTTCTCCTCCATGAAGCTTAACTCCACATTCTGCATGGGAGTTCTTGAAACAAGCTTTTGCCTGATAAGATGCCCGAGGTCAGCTTTCGGCCTCCGGCGATCGTCTTCTCAAAGGGAGAGCAGTAACCGATCATGTCTTTTTCCTTTCGGTAGTATTGACGCTACTACGGATAAGCGTTGAATTTTCTCCACCAGAATTCTCGTCTTCCTTTGCTGGCGAACATGTAGCTCTAAATGTTTGTCATGATTATGTAAATAGAAAATCATGTCTTTTTATGCATTCTGTAAAGTATGCACTCTCCACCATTTCTGATTGAAGCAAGTTTGGTTGTATTTAGTCAAAATTGTTCTCTAAACATTTTTCTGCAAATAAGACTAGAATCTCTCCTACCACCTTCAGATTGATTTTTTGCAGTCTTGACTATTACACTAGCATTTCTTCAAGCTAGTGAGAAGTGTTGGGAAGAGTAGTTGGAATTGCCAAACGTCATTAACACTGAACATACATCTTGGTTAGATTCCATGCCGGAACTATATAAACATATATGCACAGATATGAGAACTTTTAATTTCCTATCTTTCATATATAAATAGAAAATTTTTATTTTTTTATTTTTTTAATAAAATTGATATCTTCTACGATTTTGCTATTGCAGTAGCTGTAGCAAAAGACTATCTTCTGCTATGATTTTGCTACCATGGTAGCCGTAGCAAAAGACCATCTTCTGCTATGGTTTTGCTACCGCAGTTGTTGTAGGAGAAGATCATCTTCTGCTACGGGACTGCGACGGTGTTGCCAATGGCAAAATCTCTCGTCGCAAAAAGTTTGCGACGCGATCTTCTATGACGGAAAGTTGCGACGGTCTCTGGCTATCGCAAAAAATCTTTTTGCGGCGGTTTTGCTACCGCGTTAGCCGTCGTTGAAAAGCATTTTTCTGGTCCGATGAGATTTATATCCTGATTAATTTCAATTAAATTCCTATCCGACTGAAATCTTATCCAGCGAAACAAACGCACCCCTAAGGTTATGATTTATTTGATTGCCAAATGGGCTAGATAACAAATTTATAATGGTTCATTTGTTTTGTTAGATAGGATATGATAGGATAAAATTACAAATGAGAAAAAATATTAGATATATTTTTTTCAATCCGGTGTGTATCAAATATAACATCAAATATATATTTTTCCAGCCCAATTTTTTTCTAAATCATACACTAAATATACAAGAAATTAAAAAAAATTTATCAAATTTGGGTAATTGGTACCTATGGGGTTAAAATCCATATTCCATAGCCTACTTGAATTAATCAGTACGTGTGTACTTTTTCTAGTTGAATGCTACTGATCTACCTAAAATCGATTAATTGGGTAGCCTACTCGAATAAATTGGGCTAAGATAGATTTAATTGAAAGACAATTTAGTTAGAATTTGATTTAACTTGAAATTGATTTTATTTAAAGCAAACTAATTTAAGACCTAAATTTTGGTTCGATCTAACAAATTAGAATTATACCAAGACAATGTTAATTTAAAGGCAAAATTTAGATAAAATAACATAATATAATAAAATATATTTCGTATTTAATTTGATTTGATCAATTAGGGTTGTAAATAAATTAAAGTGAATCCATTTTAGAAGTCAATTTAATTTACTACCCATTATTTAACAATAAAATTAAAGTTAAATTAATTTAGTGTAATTTACTTTTTAATATAATATTTAATCAAGTTTGAATACCAGCTAGTGTATTATAATAGGGAAAAGGTACAAAAATGCCCATAATATTTTCTTACGGATACTAAAATATCCCTAACATTTTTTTGGGATAAAAAATACTCCTTACATTATGGAATTGGGTACAAAAATACCCATATAGGTAAACGATGTTAATTGAAAGATAACGGAGTTGACATGCAGGCCAAGACGTTTTCTCATTGGTACTAAAATACCCATAATATTTTCTCACGGGTACTAAAATGACCCTAACGTTTCTCACGGGTACAAAAATACCCCTAATATTTTCTCACGGGTACTAAAATATCTCTAACGTTTGTTTTGGAGCTAAAATACCCTTGAAGTTATTGACAATAGAACAAAAATGACACCAAACTAATTTCTGTTATGTGAGACTTAACAGAGATGTCATGGATACTGATAGAGATGTTGACTTTACACGTGGTGCACATGCTAAGAGCAACTTGCCACGCAACCGTAAGGGTGAGTAAAAAAATTGAAAATTCAATTAATCGAAAAATCGATTTGAAATCGAACCAAATTTTTTGATTAACCGATGGTTTTAGCTTCGGTTTTTATTTTCTAAATTTTTAGTTTTCAATTTCAGTTTCAGTTTCGATTTCTTATGTGTCGCTTACGTGGCAAGTTATTATTTGCATATGCGCCACGTATAAAGTCAACATCTTTGTTAACATCCACAACATCTTCGTTAAGTCTCACCTAATAAAAGTTAGCTTGATGTCATTTTTGTACCATTTTTAATAACCTTAGGGGTATTTTAGCTTTAAAACAAATGTTAGAGGTATTTTAGTACCCGTGAGAAAAGTGTTAGAGACATTTTTATACCCGTGAGAAACGTTAGGAGTATTTTAGGACCCGTGAGAAAACGTCTTGGCTTGCATGCGCGCCATATATCCACGTCATCAGTCTCAGTTATCAGTCACGTCAGCTCCGTTATCTCTCAATTAACGTTGTTTACCTATAGGTGCATTTTTGTACCCAATTCCATAACATAAGTGGTATTTTTGATCCCAAAAAAACCTTAGGGGCAATTTTAGTACATGTGAGAAAACGTTATGAATATTTTTGTACATTTTCCCATTATAATATTTTATTACTAATTTAAAATAAGTTTACTAATTTTAAATAAGTTTATTTAAATATAAAACTTACTTTTAAACCAATTTAGTTTGAATTAAATTGAGGTAAATATAATGATAAATTTTGAATTTATAATTTTATATTCTTAAAAATATTATGTGTGTGTAAGGGGTTGACTCAAATTGGATTTTATTCGATCAAGTCGTGATTGAATTCAAAAGGAGGAGAATTGCAGATTCACTGGGCTTGGCCTGGCTCAGGCAGGCTACGCAAGTGGGCCAAGCCCATCTTTATGCAATTGACACCATGTGCAGCCAATGCACATAAAGGGGGCGTTTGGTTGCCCGCAAGTACAAATGTTGTAACTCTAGTTGCAGCATTTAGATAACAAATTTGTTTGGTTGACTGCAAAATCATTTTGCAGCATTTACTAGTTGCAACTTGTATTTCAAATATCATTTGCGGGCCGCAAGTGGAATTGCAGCCCAAAAAGCCCGCAATACAAGATTGCGGGCTGCAAATGCAATAATTTAAGTATTGAAAAATAATTAATTTTGGCGACGTAGAGTCGTCGGATGAAGACGAGATAAATATCAAAGTTGTAGGTTTTTGCGTGCTGAACCTGATGGTAGTGTCAAATTTTACATCTGATGTCATTTGATAGATTTTTTAATATATTTTCAGTATTATACAAAAATTAAAAATTATTAATTTTTCAGACAAATCGTGTCGGGCCTAAGTTTTTAGCCTGGCCCGAAAAAATTTGTCCCAGGCTCGACCCAAAAAATTTATGCCCGACCTGACCCAAAAAAGTTCGTGTCCAGCCTGGCCCGAAAAAATTTGTGCCCGGCCCGGCCCGAAAAAATTCGTGTCCGTCCCGCCCCGAAAAAATTTGTGTCCGACCCGACCCAAAAAATTCGTGCACTGCACGGCCCGTCCCAGCCCGGCTCGATCCGAAAAAATTCGTGCCCAACCCGGCCTGAAAAATTTCGTGCCCAGCTTGACTCAAAAATTTCGTGCCTGGCCTAGCCCGAAAAAATTTGTGCTCGGCCAGGCCCGAAAAAATTCGTGCTCAGCCTGGCTCGAAAAAATTCACTGTCGGCCCGGCCCTGCCCAAAAAAAATTCGTACCCTGGCCCGACCCGAAAAAATTCATGCCCGACCCAAAAAAATTCGTGCCTTGCCCGGCCCAAAATTATTCGTGCACGGCCCAACCCCAAAAAATTCGTGCCCAACCCGGCCCAAAATATTTTGTGCTCGGCCCGCCCCAAAAAAATTCGTGCTCGGTCTGGACCGAAAAAATTCTTGCCTAGCCCTGCCCGAAAAAATTCGTGGTCAGCCCTGCCTAAAAAAATTCGTGTCCCGACCCGACCCGAAAAATTTTATGCCTAGCCCGACCTAACACGAAAAGAAATTCATGCCCAGTCCGAAATATTCGCATCGGGCCCAACCTTGCCCGAAAAAATTCGTGCACTGCCCATCTTGACTCGGCTCGGCCCAAAAAATTTATGCCCGACCCCGCATGAGAAAATTCGTTCCCGGCCAAAAAAATTTTGTGCTCGGCCCGGCCCGAAATAATTCGTGCCCGACCCGGCCTTAAAAAATTCGTGCCCGGCCCGGCCTGACCAGAAAAAAAATTCGTGCCCAGCCCGAAAAAAATCGTGCACTGCCCAACCTGTCCTGGTCCGACTCGGGCCGACTCGAAAAAATTCGTGTCCGGCCCGGCCCAAAAAGATTTGTGCACGACCCGACCCGAAAAGTTCGTGCCCGGCCCTGCCCGAAAAAGTTTGTACCCGGCCCGGATAAATTCGTGCATGCTCGGCCCATCCCATCCCGGCCCGGCTCAGCCCGACTTGAGAAAATTCGTGTCCGACCCGACCCGAAAAATTTCGTAAGATGCAAGTTGCACGTTGCAAGTTGCAAGTGTAATTACAACTTCCATTTGCGGCCAACCAAATGCTTGCAAATAGAAGTTGCAACTCTACTTGCGGGCAACCAAACGGTAGGCTGCAAAATCTATTTGCGGGCATTTGCTTTTGCATGCAAATAGATTTTGCAGCATTTACACTTGCGGGTAACCAAACGCCCCCAAAGTTCAATTTGAAGATTCAATTGACTGGTCAACATTAAAGATATCAAAAGCATATATGTGTCGCAGGTAGTTCGAGAAGCTGCTTCAAAGTTTTGATGGTTTGACTGGTCAATGTTTATCAATATGTGCAGCCATCTCCTGCACGTGATTCGAAGTCCAAAAAGAGCCTTTCTTTTTTGCCGATTGTGTTTGTTCAACTTGATCAAAATTCTTATTACTCGGTCAAATTAAATATTGGCGACCGTCTAATTACATCCGAGCAGCTCAGATTAATTCTTTGCCGCATTCATCTCGCAAAGAAATAGCACAAGTCGGCCCCCCTTTTTCCAGTATAAAAGGAGGCTTATTTCAAGGTTCAAGATCATTCCACAGTAAGAGAAAATTCTCTAGTACGAGAGTTTTAAATATTCAAAAAATTAAGAGTACCACTACGATTATTTTTTTAAAAAGTGTCTCTTCTCAGTTTCTGACATACAGCAATAAGAGTTCAATTTCATGGTAGATCTTACCGAGACAGTGCCTTTACTCCGTATTAGTTTTAGGTTCAATTAATTTAAGACAGTTTACTGTATTCTGAAGGGGATTTAGATTATTGCAATCTTATTGTAAAGTTCTTTTTTGAATTTAATAAAACAGTCTTCTCTTCTCCCTGTGGACGTAAGATCGACACCCCGCCGAGTCTGAACCACGTAAACCCCCTTGTGTATTTTGTTTTTCTACATTATTATTATCGAATTTGATTTTCTGTTTCTCTCGTCGGGTTCGAGTTTGGTAGATCATACAAGAAATTATTCCAAATTTACTAACACATGCAAATTGGACTATGCATGCCAAAATACAATACATGTATTGAAGTAACTAACCACTGGGTATTCCAATTGTTAATACATGAATTTGACATATTCCAACATAAGACCTAATACTATATTAAGTTTGGTTCATCATCACTTATCCCAACAGCTTAAGCTTAAGCTTAAGCCTATAGCAAAAGGCCGATAATACACTTTTATGTCCTTAACAACTCTCATAAAACAGTCGAGGATAAACAATACTCAAGTTTTGGGTTTACTTGATTTATTCTGATCTTGATTAATTAAGGATTAACAATAGTCAACAGCTAATTAAGCTGAAAATTTCTGACATATTTGGATGTAGAACCCCGAAGGATGGATCAAATAAAAGTTAGTCAAAGCAACTTCTTCAATCTCTCAGTCACCCTCGAGGCCTCCAAGCCAAGTCTGGAGCTAATTGCCTGTAAAAATGTGATGGCCATTCATTAGTACAAATGTTTTAGCTAATCTTCCTCATTATATTATCCAAATAAGATATGTGATTTAATTATGATCATTTCAGGTATAACTTTCTGTGGTAATTTGTTTCAAGCAAGTTAGCCAATCACAATCTAGATCATCCCTCGATCATAATTATTACATATAAGGTATCTATAAGGAGATCATAAGAAAAAAGAAGACCCCTCATGTGGAACTATATAGTACTAAAATGTGAAATTAATTAGCAGCATATGAATCAGAAAACAAAGATATGGAGATAGTGCTTGATTACTTGGGAGTGTATTATGTGAAAGATCTTTTCACCCACAACAGAGAAGCTGGCATTTATAACTTCTGCTCCTTCTTCCTCGATAATACTAATCACCTCATGGAACATGAACCGCTTCTCTAGACCACTTATCAAAACCACCTCCATGTTTGAGTCATCGTGCCTCACCTCGACAACCGGCAACTGGAAGCCCATAGTCAATCCGCCTCCTATATCCTTGCCGGATTCTTTGATGTTCATCCTTGGAACTCTCCTCTGTTTCATTGTTTCAATCTTTTTCTGAAGTTTTTTGATGTAGGATGTAGCTTGTTCCAAGTGGTCTTGTTGGGTCAACATATCCTATAACAGGAAAGATTTAACTGAGTATGCAACATGCAGAATCCACAAATACATTTATGTGTGGAACTTGTTCAGATTCATGAATACAAGTAAAAAGGTTCTTTTAATTTAGTCTTGAGCAAAAATAAGAATTCATCATGATATTTTTGGCAACTTTAGTAATACTGAGGAAAGGAGATGGATGGAGAAACTGTTGCACTTCTTTCAATAGCATATATATACAAACAGTGGAAAGGATTTTGTTTTAGATAAAATTTAAGATAGACAATAGTAGCCTTTTGTTCATAAATGGTTTGATAGTAAAGGTATTGTAATTTTTACTGAACAGTAGTTTTCCAAATCCCCTAATTTTGAGGAACTAAAAAAATAAGTAGAAGCCAGAAGGGAGAGGTACAGCAACTAGGACATGGTCTATCCCAGTTTGGGTGGGGCTCAGATTTTAAGTACAGCAACTAGAACAAGGGAAGTAGTATACCTTTGGGCTGGTGTTATGTTCTTTCGGAATGAGTGAGGAGAGCTTCATGCATAGGGTCTTCATCTGCATTCTCCTGTTCTTCTCCACTATCTTCCTCCCTATCTTACCAGTCTCACAAACAACACTACTGCTCTTCATCTCTTTCTCGCACACGCACAGAA
Organism: Canna indica; assembly: GCA_034359265.1. NCBI lineage: Eukaryota > Viridiplantae > Streptophyta > Magnoliopsida > Zingiberales > Cannaceae > Canna > Canna indica. The sequence goes on from CP136891.1 coordinate 39,819,993, forward strand.
TTGGAGAACTTGGAATTGTAAAAATGACCACGGATGGGCAGAAGACAGAATTGGAAGAGAGAAAGACCTCTCCGAAATGGCTATGTTGCCTCTGCACACCAGATAGATATAAAGGATACATCAAACTGCCTCCCTCTATCTCACCAGCGACAAAAGTCACATCGAGCTACAAGTACACCACGCGTGCTGTTCACTGAGGAAAATTATCGAACAGGTGGTAGGGACATTGCACCTGTGCCGCTTTCTTTCCAGTTTCCCCGTTCTATGTAAACGGTCTGAACTCCACAGGCCGCAAAGTGATAAGAGAAACTTCGCATGAAGTAGCTCAAAGCAGGGAAGCGAGACACGGCCAAAATTAATGCCCGGCGAAGTGGACAGGACAGATGGCTTGGAGGGGATGGAGAGGCGAAGCGGCGAAGCTTCTAATATTGGGGCATGAATCACGTGGTGCAATTGGGAAACGGGTGAATGATACTCCGATCGATGACGTTATCGCTGATGTAGATCAACGGCTCAAGATGCACGGGCAGAAAAAAGGCCAATTAGCTATTATTTTGACTTTTAGAATCAATCATTTGAATTAATGTTCACTCATCCGTGTATGAACAAACCTTGCGAGAATTTATCAAGATTTAGTCAAAATTGAATCGGGTTTGAATTTGACCATAAAATGTAAATTTTGTCACAGCTGAATTAGCTCAATCATAAAAAATCTCAATTTAGACTCATACTTAAGAGATTATATTTAAATTCAACCCAGTTTATTTAAAATTTGTCAACATTATAAAAGTTTAAATGAAACTCGCACGTACATCACAAATCTTGAGGCCAAAAATCACCGCAACAAAAAAATTTCAATTTAACGTAAATAGTTACACTTGAACTCCAGTCTTCTAAAACTCGAATGATTTGAATTGAATTTAGTTTTTTTTAAAAAATATTTTTAAAATATATTTGATCTCAGAAATTAGTTGTATATATAAATCAACCTCAAAATTAAAAAAAATGATAATAAAATCTCAACTATTCGGCCATTTACCATGGAGCCGACGAGTCACTACGAAAAATTCAATTGAAATCGACACCTATTATTTTGAAAATTGACATCTTTTTTGGATTTAAATATGAATTTAGACACTCACAAAGGCGCCAGTACAAAAGTAAAACTCTGGAGGTGAACGAATTAAAAAATATGCATAGAGGAAGGCGCTGGTTGTGGGTAAATTAAAGGAACCGCCCCCTTGCAAAAGGCGCAAAGAAATCAACGCCTTTGTAAGGGCGTCGTTTAAATAGTAATCGACTTTAGGAGCGTCGGTTAATGATTAATCATTGTCGAGTAATGGCTTCGGCCGACCTCGGCATCGCATCAGAGGTATGTGAGTGCTCTTATGGCCAAAAGCATGACGCCAGGATTGCTCATGTCCACTGCAAGCTTCACGAGCGGCGACACCACCATCTCTTGACGATGTTCAGGTCCATGATGCTCCTAAACGGAGCAACCGATCCTGGCCTCTAAAGAGCTTTCCTGACCTTTTTGGAAAAAGCCGTTCTATTGTGGTTCTCCTCCCTTCCACTAGGATCCATATTGTCACGGGCCAATTGTTTTGTGCGGAAGAACTCGTGTGGTACCCTTGCATCTCGTGCAAGTGATTAGCCTTTCATCTCGAATCCGTCCCGAATTGGGCTTCCCGACTTAACATCGCGGGGCATGCGTTGGTCCACGTGCCAACCTCGCGCCCCCAAGAGATCATGTTGGCCGAATGGTATTGAAGACGTAAAGTAAAATAATAATTACAAGACTATGGACGCAAGAAAACATACAACCGAGTGTAGGACAAGCTTCGCAATTGTCTTGGGCGAAGATCGACAGGTCGCATGCCTATATGGGCCGCTCGTTCGTCTCCGCCAAAGGCAACTGCTTTGTTTATCAATGCTCTCCTACATTATATATGAGACCCCTAACCCCCAAGTGTCACCCCCAAGATTCCCAAAAGTACGAGGAACATGACAAACTCGTGGCCATGCGAGATGGTGATTTTCCATGGCCACGGCCATGACGAATGCAGGAAAACTGCTCCGCTTAGTTGTAACGCACGCACCAAGCGTCGAATGACCTCGAAATGTATCCAACTCGTACCGTGGGCCCTCGGGGATCGCACAAAGGATTTTACAGGTACGAACTATAATAAAAGCCAAAATTACATAGATGCGAAAACATATTAACAAACATGTAGGAAATATTCCGTCATGATTCGTCGTTGCTCGGCGCATCGAAAAGTCCCTAACATCCTCTCCCACTTCAAGCTTCGACGTCCTCGTCGAACTCGTCTCGGCCGCACCGCCTTTCTGGACTAGGCTGCAATTGCTGAAGTGAATTCTCCACAAGTAGTCGAGATGGTGATTTTCCATGGCCATGGCCATGACGAATGCATGAAAACTGCTCTGCTTAGTCGTAACGCACGCACCAAGCTTCGAATGACCTCAAAATGTATCCAACTAGTACCGTGGGCCCTCGGGGGTCGCACTAAGGATTTTATAAGTACGAACTACAATAAAAGCCAAAATTACATAGACGTGAAAACATATTTGTTGGCCTAAGGTTTTCTACCTTGGTCTTAATCTCGATTTTGATGATAACAAACATGAAACTAATGTCTCATTGAGAAATTTTTCAGTTTCCAAGTCGGTTAGCGCACGACGTCCGCGATCGGAAAAATCAAAGAAATCGGAGAAATTGGCAAGGATGCTCGTCGTCGCTCGAAATTCTTCGAGAAGTTAGAGTTTAGGTTTAGAGTGTCTAGCATATGGTGTAATCCTCTTTATGATGCAAAAAACCCAAAAACCAAATCCGAACCCCAAAATATGAAAACCCAAAATTCACCCTGAAATTCACTAAGCCTAGGGAGCTCCTTGGAGGGCTATATGACCTAGATATTTTATTGACATAAAAAATGACGATAATTATTCCTTGGGTAAAAACTAGATAACGAGGTATTTTTAGAAGCCTTTAGCATACCCATATTTGACTTGTGAGATTAGAAAATATCTATTTTTCAAAAATTTGTACTAGACCCCAAAAACTAGATTTTGATTCTTAAGGATTTTGATTTTTTAGATATTTTTATTAAATTCATATGGGGGTAATCCTTATATAACATTTATGTTTTAAAGTTATTAACTAAAAGTTTATAAATATTATATAAGTAGACTTAGCGAAGACGGGACCCAGAAAATGAATAAACAAGACAAAGAAATCTGCCCTGCCCAAGTTCGGTCGACCGACTAAAGGAGAAGGCATTTCGATCAACCGACCAGTCAACCGAATGTTGCCCAAAAGCGGCAGATTACCTTCGGTCGCTCGGCAGTCGCTCGGTCGATCGACCGACGATCGACCGACAATCGACTAGAAGGTGGAAAACGGCTAATTTTCGTGCCGTTGAGCGGTGCTTCACCCGAGCCTTCTTCATGGCTCTATAAATACCTATGCCTCAGCCTTCCTTTGACATTTTTGATCACTCTTACACTTCATTGAGCCATCTTTGATCATTTCCAAGCTTTCATTGAGCCATTACTTAGAGAAATCCTAGTTTGATCTCTCATTCCTTGAGTTTGCCTTCAAGCTTGATTTGATTCATCATCAAGGCATCAAGAGGAGCTAGGATTCATTGTGTTGGAGCTAAGTATTTGTGTTATTGTATTTTTGCTCCATTACTTGTATATTTTCTTGTTTATTTCATTGGATTTGAGCTTGTGAAGATCTATGTTGTTAGGTCTTAAAATTGGATGGTTGCCTTTGTGTTTGAGGCTTAATTCCACCGGTGTAAACTTAGTTTACTAGGATTAGTTGAGTTGTCCCTTAGGTTGAGGTGGAAGAGTGATCTCGGTAAGAAGACAGAGACTTCCGGGTGTGGAAGTGCCTTAGGTTGAGAGTGAGACTCTTCGGGGCAAAGTCCTCGTTGTAAGGGAAACAAGATTAATCTAGTAAAGTTTAGTTTGGAAATCCTAAGGGGGTGTTTATGTAGTGGACTAGGCATTGGGGTCAAACCACTATAAATCATTATGTTAGCATTGATATCTTATTTGTATTAATTGCTTTATCATTTATCGCTTCCACATTTAGTCATTCAATCGTGAATTGCCTAAGTAATCTAAGAAACGTTTAAAATTGAATTTAGGCGATAAGATTTAGTTAACATACTATTCACCCCCCTCTAGTGTGGTCATTTCACCAATAATATTTACAAACAAGTAGGAAATATTCCGTCATGATTTGTCGTTGCTCGGGCGCATCGAAAAGTTCCTAACATCCTCCCCCACTTCAAGCTTCGACGTCCTCGTCGAACTTGCCTCGGCTGCACCGCCTTTCTAGCATAGGCTGTAATTGCTGAAGTGAATTCTTCACAAGTAGTCAAAGGGAACACCGTCTGAGTAACGACATGCCGCAGTGGGGCCGCAACATGTCGAGTTTCGCCGTGTGAAGTCCGCCACCAAGAAATAACTACTTGTAACATCATTCAGTTTCATCATCTCCTATTGTTGCGAGAAAAGGCTTTGAGATTCACAAACTCGTTGCTGGGCAATGAAAGTACCAGACTTGTGGAGCAAACGAGTGTTGTTGAGCAACGTTCGCTTGAAGGGGCACTAGCGCCGTTGAGCAACACTCGCTTGAATGGACACCGAGAAATAGCTATTGGGTTCATCAAGTCTCGATCTTGCTAGGCTATGAGGGTCCCAGACTTTTTGGGGGCACATGAGCGCCGTTGAGCAACGCTCGCGTGAAGGAACTCGAGAAATGATTACTCAATTCACCAAGTCCCGTTTTTGCTGGGCAATGAAAAGTCCCAAACTTAATGAGCATACGAGCAACGCTTGTCTCAGATAACATCTAGGTGTCGTTGTGCAACACCCAAGTGATAAGTAGTTCAGTGGCCGCACCACACTAGAGCATTGCCTCCACCACCGCTTTGAGTCGATCACTGCTTGCTCACTCGCGCAGGAGTCATGACGTCCTCCTCCGAGCCCATCCCAACGAGCTTCAAGTCTTACAGATCATTGCTTGCACATTCACCCCCTGCAGAGGTCATAGCGCCCTCCTCCGAGCCCATCTCAACAAGCTTCAAGTCTTACGCTGCTCCTCGAATCACGACTTGAGGGATTTTCTCCAACCGGGTCACAACATCCACAAACTCTCTACACTAAGAACATTGCTGCCACACCACAGCTATTCTTCACTAGTGCTTGGTTCGGACCTGCCAATCTTGCATTTTAAGAGCCATCTTCTCTAGACACAAATCTTGCGTCTTAAAGGCCATCTTGCCACGCGCACCAACCTTGCGACTTAGGGGACATCAACCATGCGCACCAACTTGGTGTCTCACGAGCAATCTGTTATGCGCTGCGTCTTGGGGGTCATCAGCCCTGCGCACAAACTTGGCGACTCACGAGCCATATGCTCCGCGCTGCGTCTTAGGGGTCATCAGCCCTGCGCACAAACTTGGCGAATCACGAGCCATCGGCTATGCGCTGTGTCTTAGGGGACATTGCCCTACGCACCATCCTTGGCGACTCACGAGCCATCGGCACTGTGCTGCATCTTAAGGGACAACGCCCTGCGCACCATCCTCGCGTCTTATGAGAGAGTCTGCTCTGCGCACCACTGTGCGTCTAAAGAGAGATCTGCTCGACGAACATGACTTAAGAGTCATCTGCTCTGCGTGCAAACGACTTTGCGTCTTAGGGGCCCATCCGCCCTGCGCAAAAGTCACAATCTTCACATCAATCAATGAATGCTTGCCTCCCCAAATACAACAGTCGGAAGGTTCATCGATTGGGTTCACTGCATCAGCAACTCGAGCGCCACAAACGTAATGTACGTCGATTATATCTGCATCAAGGGTTTTCTTAGTTGGAGGCTTGCAATTCTTGCTCTGATACCAACTGTCACGGGCCAATTGTTTTGTGCGGAAGAACCCGTGCAGCACCGTTGCATCCCGTACAAGGGATCAGCCTATCATCCTGAATCCATCCTGAATTGGGCTTCCCGACTTAACATCGTGGGGCATGCGTTGGTCCACGTGCCAACCTCGCACTCCATATCCGCGCCCCCAGAAGACCATGTTGGCCGAATGGTATTGAAGGCCTAAAGTAAAACAACAATTACAAGACTATGGATGCAAAAAAACATAAAATCAAGTGTAGGACGAGCTCCGCAATTATTGTCACGCCCCAACTCAGGGTCACATGACCGGCCAAGGTATACATGCCTATACCCCGAGGCCTAAACTATGCATATGCCAACTGAACAATAAAACATAGCGAAAAGACATGAAGTAAGTTTAGCAAAATAATGAAGTGCAAAAGTAAGTTTTATTTCAAATGGAAAACCAAATCATAAATCATTATAAGTAAGTTTAGCAAAATAATAACGTGCAGAAGTAATAAATCAAGTTCACATGTTCAATTAAAATGGAATCTGAAATAAAGACATGAATGTCCTCAAGGAACTACAACTCCAAAATACTGAAACACAAGTGCATGACTAACTACCAAAACTCGACTACGACCCCTAACTATGACTGCTATGAGATCAATGTAGCTCATTTGCCCTCCACCCGCGCCAAGTGCTCCAGCCACCTCACTGGTCAGGCTCTGCAAAATAAAAACAAACGACAATGGGTGAGTTCGAAAGAACTTAGTGAGCGGTTCTATGAACCCCCACGAAAAACCAAACACATATATGATACATAAAGCAAAACTCCTAACTCAAGCAGGAGAGGTCACAAGGGAGAGACCAGCTAACAGGCCATTTGGCCACCACCTGCCCGAAGGCAGCCAACACCCAAATGGTGAAGATCAACATGCCTAAGCCTACCATGCCCTAAGGCAATAAAATATACTAGGATAATCAGGATGACCCTTCGAACTTATCCTAATATAAAGAAACTCGGGAGCAATCGGGATTGGCCCATCTGAACTTGCTCAACGAGACGCGTAGGAACAATCAGGAATCGCCCATCCGAACTTGCCCCTTTAAGATATCACAGGAATAATCGAAATTTGCCCGTCCGAACTTATTCCTTAAAAGCACCTCGGGAATAATCGGGATTTACCCGTCCGAACTTATTCCACGAGGCCAAATCGAAACAATCGAGATTTGCCCATCCAAACTTGTTCCAAAAAGATAACGTAGGAGTAATCGGAATTCGTCCATCCGAACTTATTCCTTTAAATATAGAATTTTGAGAACAATCGGGATTTGCCTGTCTGAACTTGTTCCATAAGATACGCAGGAACAATCGGGATTTGCCCATCCGAACTTGTTCCACATGTTGGGAATTAGTCATCCAACCTTCTGGGCCTAGCCTGCAATCCGGCTCCTCAACGAGCCTCTCCGTCATTCATAAAGATATGACGTAACATGACCTAAGTCAAGCCTCTCTTACGGTGTCTTAGGGGTGCCCTTATTGGGAAGTGTCTCAACACTCCAATACCCATAATATCATAACCCGTGAGGTTTTATTTCATGCATAACTTTATTTGTTGTCTTAACAGATTATGCTGACCTCTTGCTCAATTTTAATTATGCAATTAAAATTTAGATCACCAAGATTAGGGTTTTGTTTTAGCTCACTGTTATGCCTAAAACTGATGTATCTAATCCGAATCTGGTCTCCAGAGTGTGATCTATGTTTTCAAATTATATTTTCTGGTTAAAACGATAGGTTACACGACTATGTTCAGAAGCTATGCACATCATAAATAAGATTTCAAAATCAGTCCTGATTCATCACATCAGATTCATAATTATTAAAATAAATCTCATAAAAACCATATTTATTAAGCAAGAACAACAAGCATCACAACCCTCTTTAACCAAGAACCAACCTTTATGCTCAAGAATTTAAATCAAGAACCCTTATGCCTTCAAGATCAAACCATCTTTGAAACACATGATATATTTCCAAAAATCACAGATTTAATATTAAGCATGCATTTAAATTACAAGCATCAAGATTGATGAACAAATTGAATCATAGAAGGCAGGAAAATCTACACCATTCACTTAGGCAATTCATCGAACACTTGGAGGACACCCATTTTCTCCACCTTGGCCGAGCACCCCTAGGATCATCCTAGGGTTGCCGAGCCTCATAGGGGAGGGTTTAGGGTCTCCTCAAGCACGGCACACAAAAAGAACGGCGAAAATTCGAGAGATCGTTGGAAAACAAATCAAGAACATCTTTGCCTTTAAGAGCGGCTTCAAGAATTCGAAGAGACCCGAGAAGGAGGGGTAAAACCACTCACCTAAATAGGAAGGAAGATTAGAGGAGAAATCCCGGATGACGGCCCTTTAATCCGGCATCAAGAGATGGTGGCTCGACTTAACGAAGGGGGAAGAGGGGGGCGGCTGGCTCGACTTGGCTCCTCTCTCCTTTCACAGCTTGTGCGGCTCCAATAGGGAGCCGCAAGCCCTAGGGGGGGGATTTATAATCCCTTCCCACCTCTTCAACCCTAACCTCCTTTAACCCGCATCCGCTTCAATCTAGATCCACTTCATAAGATGACATTACTTAGAGCTCGACTCGCAATCCTCCTGACTCCGATTGAGCTCGGGGCCCGTGGACTGGACTAGTACTTTTGGGCCCAACCAGATTAAGACCAATAGCACACCGCACTGCTGAATCCGGCTCGAGCCAGACCAAATGGCTCCGCTCGGGGTCTTCCCCCGTCCATACAAGGACATACACGTCCTCCTTAATTACGAACGATGCGTCATTACAAGCCTGACACCTTCAGGATAATCTAAGTTCCAATTTTCATTATCTCCACCTTAAATACCTACTAACTTGAGCGCCGGAGTGTCTTTTGTAAGTCCCCCATCGCCGGAATTGCACCTGACCAGAAGAGATACCAAACCAAACTAGATTGTTCTAATCCTCAAGCAGGAACATAATCAAATATGTGATTTGGAATCAACATCACTAGAATTGTTTTTAGGAGGGCCTACTTAGAACACACTATCAAGATAATTGATTCAGAGTATAACTTGATTCTGTGCTCACCCCTACTCGATAATTATGAATCACTTTGTATTGCTGACCATGAAAATAAATATTTTTTTAATCTTAGCTTGAAAAAATTAAGCTCCATATATCGAAAGAATCCAACTTAGAAAAGATGAGGGAATACATCACCCTCAAAACCTTTTGAAGTCCAAGAAACGTGATATATATTATTTTCCATTACAATATCATATTAGTTGCATGCTCTTCAAGTAACATTAAATATGCATCGTCATTAATAGTTTATTGCATAAAGAGAACAAAACGTCAACCAAAAATTGATGATAGCCCTTAATTAAGCTCAAGCTTTATCACCACACACACAGTGTCCCAAAAAAATCCATGAAAGATTAATGTCAAATGTAGTGAGCGGAGCTAGAAATCAATTTTCGAAGGAACAAACTCTATATTAATGGGCTATAGGATCGTAAAATAAAAAAATGAGCTATAGGGCCCTGGCATCCAAGGGCCACAAGAGTAAAGATAGTTGAGCAAGAACTAAGACATGATGCCAAGGCATGGGCCGTACGAGCATGGCCGATTCAATAGGCATTGAGACGTGGACTACTTCCTGCTACACTAAGGGCGATGTTGGCACAGAGGTTGTGTTGTACAACACACCGAGGGCGAAATCGATAGGCTAAGGTGCGAGAAGGCGCTGAGATAAACCAATTAGTGAATTCGGTGAAAAAGAGAAATAAGAAGTTATGAGAGAAGTCGGGAAATCAAAATTAAAAATTAAAAATTTGATAGAAAAATAAAAGGACAAATATTTCAATTAAGAGAAAGCAAATTTACTTTTTCTCCTCTGTATAAATGAAAAAACATAAGGTGTTGTTTGGTTAGCGAAAACTATTTCTGGTTTGATTTCAGTGAAAATGAAAACTTAGTTTCGAAAATCTAGTTTCAATCTCTAGTTTTCAATTTTCTGAAAACACATTTGGTTAATGAAAAAAATCAGTTTTAGTTGATTTTAAAACCAGTGAATACTTATTTGACTATAGAAAATAATATTAATTTTCATTGAATAGTTTTAGTAGTAATTTAATTTTGATTAAATACTAAACTAATTCATATAAAATAATTTATAAAACTTAACATGATTGTAGAAAAAAATTGCATATTGATAAAAGTAAGACAAATCACTATTCAACACTATAATTTGGACTACAAATAACTAAGATAAATTAGTTTTGATTAAATTATAAATAGATCATCTTTAATAAGATTGAGTTATTTTAAAAACTAGCTGGTTAAATTTTATATTTTTAATATATTGTTATATATTCCATGGTTCTATAAATAAAAAAGTTTGAAATTAAATTTCTATATTTTAATATATTATTATATATAAATAGAATAGTTTTACCGATTTTTTTTTGATACTTTTAATATTTTCTAACATAATTTCAATCTGAAATTATATAAATTTAGATTTAAAAATATTTTTAAAATTTTATAAAAATAATTATTTTAAATTAATTTTTATTTTAAATTTGTAACTATAATTTAATATTTTTAATAATTTAAATTTTAATTTTAAATTTTAATATTTGTATACCTAAAATTTTAGAAATAAGTTAGCATATTATTGTCATATTATAAAAGAATTATAATTTTAAGAATACAAGTCGATACTTAATTGGGAGTAAAACCTGCTTAATTTAATGGACTCGAAATTTTTTTAATTAATCATACATATATACGGAGGAAAAATAAAATTTAAAATTAAACATGCATAACATAATATATAAGATTTTAAAATTAAATAGACATAATTAATTTAATTATAACCAAATGAAAAATTAATAAAATTTAAAATTAAGCATGTTTAATTAAGCAGACATAACAAAATTTAATATTTCATAAATAGTTATTCACATTTGAAATTTAATTAAACTCAAAATTTTGAAAATTGAGCATGATTAATTGGAAATCAAGCATACTTACTTAAATGAATTTAAAAAATTAAAATTAATCATACGTAATTGTGGAAGGAAAATAAAATTTAATATTTATAAAATTCAAAATTAATTAAAATTTATAAATTAAATTGAAAAGAAATTAAAATTATTTCATATGAAAATTTAAAAAATAAAAATAATTAATTGAAAATGAAACTCGCTTAATTCAACATATGAAAATATGAAAATTTTAATTTAAAAATTTAGAAATTAATTTCCATTAGTTACTCCATCCGTTCCAAATCAAATGATTTTTTAATCTTTTTTTAAAATTCTATATTAAGTGACACTTTAGACTTCCAATGTAGTTTTTTTTTATGCCAATTTTAACTTCTAATAAAAATTTCTCCCATCAATGAAGTACAATATAAGAGAATATTGAAGGTCGACCAATAGAGCCTTCATTGAGAATATTAAGGGTCACACACTTTGGGTAGTTTAGTCAAATAAAAAACTTTTGCTAGAAATTAGACTATTAAATAGTTTTTTTAATTTACGTGCTAGAGCCTAAAAAATCACTTATTTATGGAATAGAGAGTAATAATATCTAAATTAATAAAATTTGAAATTAAAATGCATTTAAATAATTAATAAATTTTAAATTTTATTATACATAATTAAAAAAATTTAAAAATTTAAAAATTAATGATCTTTACTTTGAAATTAAGTTTAAGTAATCTAAATACAATTGAAAATTTAGAAATTATGCATATTTAATTGGAACTGAAATCTATTTAATTTAATACTAATTTTTTTTCAATTAATCATACATAATTATGGAGGAAAAAAAATTTTAAAATTAAATATGCATAGTATAATATATAAGATTTGAAAATTAAGTTGACATAATTAATTTAATTATAATCATATGAAAAGTAATAAAATTCAAAATGATTAATTAAACAGACATAATAAAATTCCAATATGAGATTTAATTTATTTTTTAAAAAAATTGAAATTTCATTAATAATTCTCATTAATATTAATTGAAGGGAAAATAAAATTCATCATTAATAAAATTCAAAATTAATTTAATATGAAAATTAATTTTCAAATTATAATCAATTTAATTTAAAAATTTAAAAGTTAAATGTGATTAATTGAAGAAAAAATAAAATTCACTATTAATAAATTTGAAATTAATTTAATATGAAAATTAATTTTAAAAATTAAATTGAAGTAAAATTAAATTAATTTTATCTAAAAATTAAAGTTGAAGATTTAAAAATTAAGTATATAAAAATGAAAATATAAGTGTGATAAAATTGTAAAAAAGAAAGGTAAAAATTAAGGGTGTGAGGGGGATGTAGGTGGGAAAAAATTGTTATATATATATATATATATATATATATATTAGATTTGAGTCAATTAGATACGAATTGATTTAATTAATTTATTAATTTAAGATAATAAATTGAGTTGAAAATAATAATTTCTATTTTAATTTTTATAAATTAGATGTAGTTTGATTTATTTGTAAATTAATTATTATTTTTTAAATATTGATAATTACAAGTTTGCTATTGTATTTTGATATCGAAATCGACAACTTCGAAATCACTTTAAACAATATTCTAGTATTTTCAATTTTATTAAGAAAATTAATTTTATTTTCATTCTGATTTCAATTCGATTTTATGAAAATGTAAAACCAAACACGTTTTCGTAAGCTATTTTGATTTTACTAAAATTAAAATCATGAAAATAGACTTGATTTCGTCAATCAAATCGATCCTAAAGTTCAAAAATTGAAACTGAAGTCAAAAATTAAATATTTAAAAAATAAAAATTGAAACCGAAACCGTCATATCGATTAACCGAAAAATAGTTATGTTTCGAACCGATTTTCCAGTTAACTGGATTTTCAAATTTTTTTTTTCTCACCACAGCTCATACAACAAATTGTTGGTGCCAAATTTTCCCAGCCATACTATCAAAACTAAATTTCACACTGGGTTCACATCATAGCTAAGGATATGTACAGTTTTAAATGCAGACTTGCACGTTAATATAGTATGGCAATTGGCAGTACTTGATACTAATTTGTATGCTCAAAACAAATACAAAACCAACAAGTAAAAAGAAAGCTAGCAACAGAGAAAACCTAGCATTTAACGGAAACATCTGAATGCATATGCAATCAAAAGAGTGATCAACAACAGAGAAAACCTAGCAAAAGAAATTTAGTTGTCGTTTCACACAAACCACAAGTTTAAAAAGAAAATTTGACACGGAACTGTTTGGCAGAAAGAGAGATAAATATGTGTTGGACATAGCAAATATAGCATTAAAGGCAATGTTTCTAAAATCAGGCACAGTGAAATCGGTCAAACTGGGTAGTTATGGAGAGATGAAATGTGAACCAACTGTCTTATTTTAACCAACTTCACCTGTTTTGATTAGTTTGACTGATTTGGAGACTTAACCCAATCAAAGCTAGGACAGCTGGTTCAGGGCATGACAGGTTCAGGGCCACGTCATGCTCCCCCCCCCCATGCAAGCAACTCTCGGACGCACTTCTTCTTTCTCCTCCACAAAACCTCTCCTCCTCTCCCACTCTTCCGAAGTCGGCCATGGATGGCTATCGCCCCCTCCGTGACAAGGTCTTCATCCCCTTAACCCTTGCTACCGCCGAAGGACTTAGCCTTCTTCGGAGGAAAGGTATCAGGGTCTATGTTTCGGGAGCCCGTTGTATGGTTCACTCGGTTGTTAGAGTGGGTTGTTTACGAATTCAACTTTTGATATGTATAAATTAGCTCTTGGACATTAATGAGGATATGAAAAATATTTCCAATTACATCTCTTTCTTTCACCTCTGTGTTTCTTTTCTCTTTTCTATCTCTCTCTCTCTTTTTCTTTTCTTGTCTTCTCCTCCACCATCAACATAGGTAGACGAAAGAAGTCTTCCCTGTCGTCTCCCTCTTCAACGGAAGAAGCTTCTATCGTGGAGGCCAGCTCCCAAACTCGTTGCCCATATCTGGACGCCCAAAGCGGATGGCAATGCTCTTTGTAAAGCTTGGCCAAGTGAGGTCTGGATGTCTCTCCTCAAAGTACCTGAACCAGATTTGTGCTTCTCCATCCAAGTTGAATGCTACCATGTGCAATCGCTCGTCCCCGTCCACTTGGTGGTGGCGAAAAAAGTACTCACAAGATGATAACCAAGGTGTGGGATCAGTGCTTCCATTATAGCGAGGGAACTCAAAGTGAGGCCGCGGAACGACGATCTCCATAATGGCCCAGTTCGAGTTCACGATCTTGCCATAGGAGGTTCTGGCCAATGGTTTCTTCTTGGCGAACGACATTTCGTCCGCCACTGTGACTGGATTCCCATGGGGCGCGGCTGAGGCTCCGTAAGCCTTCTAACTCCTTGGAGATTGCCTCCAACTTGGCAATGACGCTCTCCCGTTCAATCCGTGCATGCTCACGCTCAAGGCGCTCCTTTTCCCGCTCCGCTCGATCGAACTCTCGATCCTCATGTATCGTCTTGAGGAGCAAAAGTAGTAGTTGTTGTTGCAGGTCGTCGCCCATGCTCGGCTCTGATACCACTTTTGTCAAGTTACGTGTACAGGACCTTGTCCACGGGCGGAGAGTTTGGGAACGGGCCTCAACGATAGAAGCTTCTTCAGTTGAAGAGGGAGACTGCAGGGAAGACTTCTTTCGTCTATCTATGTTGATGGTGGAGGAGAAGACAAGAAAAGGAAAATAGAGAGATAGATAGAAAAGAGAAAAGAAACATAGAGGTGAAAGAAAGAGATGTAATTGAAAATATTTTTCATATCCTTATTTAATGTCCAAGAGCTAATTTATACATATCAAAAGTTGAATTCGTAAACAACCCACTAACAAGATAAATATTGCAATAATGAAGATCATTATCTATGTGCAATTAGTGGTCCACTTGCATGCACCCATGCATACGTCCACCACCCACATGCATGGGTCCCCCACTTCAGCTCCGTCGCCATTTCTTGCACACGTTCATCATCATTCACCTGTTGATTTGTTCAACCCTGCTCTCGCCTTTTCCTCGCACTGCTGGGCCCATGACCTTGTTGATGTGCCATCCGACTCAACTGAACTCACTTGGAGATATGTAACATTAGACACCTTGCATCGTGCTTTGATGGTTGGGGCGGTGATCACAACAACTAGAAATCCCGGCCACTAGCGGATGGTACTCTGATGCTGCTTTGCCCCTCAACAGCAGTTAAAGCTGATTTGTTGGATTGGTGGTACGTGCGTATCAACTCAGCGTTCCTGGAGTTTTAGAACTGGGATTTCACTTTCAACTCCATAGGCGTCCCTCCTCAATACTCGGTTGGCCTTCGTTTACGTGGGTTGCCATTGGAGTTTTGGAATCACCAAGACCTTTCCAACTTCTGCGGTCCTTTTGCTTTTCTAATTACTGTCGAACGAGTTTCTTCATCTTGGGATGAACTACAGGATTGTAATATTCAAGTTGCATGTAATCTACTTGATGATATCCCGCAATTTATGGAGGTTCATGCGGGAGGTCGTGCCTATGTGGTTCGAATAGATATCAGTTGGAGTCGTCTTATGGAGCCTGTTCCTCTGAACAGGGAGTCGCCTAATTGAATCCCAGAAAATAGCTCGCCGCCGGAGGGAGAGGATGGTGGAAACGATCCTAGAAATGCACATGAACAACATGAGCCGAATGCGAGTGGGGCGAGTTCGGCGTCGAGTTGGAATAGTTTGTCGGACTCCGGGGAGCTGCCGGATTCGGCGATAACGAATAATAGCTTCGGACATTCGGTTCTTGCTGAGGACGTACTCCCCTCAATGTCTGTAATCGAGCACCATCAAAGATTGGACGTCGACAGGGTCCCATACCTGTTCTGGTATCGCCGCCCACTATTGCCAATGGCTTTAGAGATTCATTTGAATCTCCTTTGCCGATGGTCAAAACACTCCTTCGCACCATCAACCAGATAACGCCAGGTGGCTTCCATCACATGGTGATGGACTTTGGTAGACCGTTGGGATGTTCAATTAAACTTGGGCCCAGTCCTCTCTATTCTCTTTTATCGGGAATTGGACCAAGCTTTGGTGGACTTGTATTGGTTCCGGATCAAACTGAAACCCGCATATTACCTGATCCGAAAGGGAGCAATGCCAGTCCACTTCCTGGTCAACTGAAATCAACTTTGGACCCTCATGCTATGGGCCCAATGGATGTAGGCCCAATCTTGATGCAAGATATTACTTCCCCTCCAGATCTACATCCTGAGCAACATCTCCCTCCTCCCCTAATGCCCATGGCGGACTCTATTGCGCCTCCTGCTCGTCTTCATTCAAAGCCAACGAGGATGGTCAACATTGACCCTGGTCCTTCGGTTGGTATGACTTTTGACTCCCCTCCCTTTGTTGTTGCCTCTGACCCCTTTGCTGTCAGGCGTAGCAATCGGCTTAAGATGGGAGACGCTAGAGGAAGCACTGCTCTCAAAATGGCCATGGCAAGGAAGGAAAAAGCTCTCCTGGTCACCTCACGTTGCAGGAACAAGCGGAAGCTCTCGTCTCCTTCAGCTAAACTTGCAATGAAGAACTCTAACCGGCCTGCAGTGTGCTGCCCATTGACTTTCTCACAACATGCGACTGACATTGGTGCTCTTGAAGATGACGTGATGAAAGAAAAACTTCTGAACCTGGGTCTGCGCACAACCAATTCGGCAACTTTTGATGCTTTAAGAGGCCTCACCGATGGGTCTGTACAGGCGATTTAGAGCGCTCGGCTGTGAGCCACTTCCTTTTGAACATCGTTTATGTTTAAGGTCACGTTTTGGAACATTAGGGGTGCTTGCAGATCTAGTAAGCATATGATGTTAAAGTCTCTGTTTATTTCCTGTAAGTGGGGCATTTTGTGTTTACAGGAAACCAAGATCAATGACTTTTGGCTTAAGAAAATAACGAGCTCGTCTAGATTTTGTTGCTCTTTTTGTAATGCCATCGGACTTTCAGGTGGACTTCTTATTGCTTGGAATCAAGACTACTGGGACCCTATCTCCTCTTTTGAAGGGCAACATTTCATTCAGTGTACACTCAAACATTGTCCCTCGAACCGTGAAGTTAGAATTTTCAATGTTTATGGGCCACCAGGCAGAAATGGAAGAGAGCTATTTTGGGAGGAACTTGAGAATATCCTTTATGATAACGAAGTTGCATCCATTGTGGGTGGTGACTTCAATGTTACTAGGGGCATGGAGGAAAGGCTAAACTGTCGTGGAATACCGAGGGATGATGTGTGTTTCTCTTCTATACTATCGAACTCTTCTTTCAAGGACCTACCGCTTACCGGAAGGAAATACGCATGGTGTAACAATCACAGAATACCGGCATTGGCAAAACTGGACACGGTCCTTATTAATACAGCGGTCCGTCTGTGGTGCCCCTCTTGGATTTTGCGAATAGGAAATCAAGCTCTCTCGGATCATGCTCTCTTACATCTGGATGGTCTTCAGTTTCGTAACAAGAAATGGTTCAGAATGGAGCACTATTGGTTAAAAATACCTAGCTTTCTAGATACCGTCAAAGACAGTTGGGAGGTGAACGGGCCTGAGGAAACCCTTCCTCCTATTGACTAGTGGATGAGAAAACAAAGGATCTTCAAAGACTCCATTGGTAGATGGAGTAAGAACCTTCGAGTAGCATCTCGCTCGACCAGTGATCAGCTAGAAAGAGGATTGATGATATTTTAAGAGCATTGGAACTAAATGGCCAGCCGACGGCTGATTCCATTGAACTTCAGGAAATTCGAAAGCAGCTCAATGACTATTATTGAGCCCAGAATATCTACTAGCGACAGAGAGCCAAAGCACGTTAGCTTTCAGATGGAGATCGGAATACAAAATTCTTCCACAGGGTCACAACCTCTAGAACGCAGAGAAATTGGATCACTGAACTACGCCATAATGGGGGGATTGCGACTTCTCATGAAGCAATGGCGGCTTGTTGCTTAGATTATTTTAAGTCCTCTTTGGGCTCCTCATTCTCTCCCATGGTGTTTCCGAACTGGGATTCTCTATTCTCGGGGGATTTTCTGAACCTGACGGGTCTTTCTATCGGCCTTACGGAAGATGAAATCCTTAAGGCTATTAAAGCTCTAGGGAGGGACAAGGCCCCGGGCCCAGATGGTCTCACTGTAGAGTTTTTTCTCTCGTCCTGGAATATTATTGGTGCGGATTTCAAGGCTCTTCTTGACCAATTGCTCTTTGGTCACGTTGATTGGTCCCGAATTAATGAAGCTTTTATTGCGCTTATTCCAAAGACGGAGGGGGCTAATGCGTTGGAGGAAAATTCAGTCTCACATCTGGTGTGATCCGAATTCTTTTGAAAATATTAGCCTTAAGACTTAAACCGTTTGTCTTCTTTAGTGGACGACTCCCAATGTGCATTCTTACTTGGGAAATCAACTCATGACCGTTTCATGACGGCAAATGAGATCATCCACCACTGTAAGCGAAATGGTATGGAAGCTTTTGTAATTAAATTAGATCTTTCTAAAGCTTTTAATTCAATCAGTTGGGACTTTCTTCTGGAGTTGCTCAAACAAAGGGGATTCCCCGAGACTTGGGTACATTGGATTGCCATGCTTCTTGGTTCTAGCGAGTCCGTGATTCTTCTCAACGGAACCACTGGACATTGGTTTAAGCACAGAAAAGGACTTCGACAGGGCGATCCTCTTTCGCCTTATCTTTTCTTGCTCATTGTTGATGTCTTTGCAAACTTATGAGGAAAGCCAACTGCAATGGTATGATTTCTGGCATCAACCCGGGTGGGGGTAGAGATATAACAAACTTGGAATTTGTTGATGATTTCATTATCTTCACCAAATGGAGCAATGAAGATATCCTTAACTCAAAATTGCTGCATCGTGCTTTCTACCTTATGATGGGGCTGAACATCAACTTGACAAAAACTACAGTCATTCATATGCTTGATGACCTTGAGAAAGCCACTAGGGTTGCAGAGGCTTTCGGTTGTCAAGCTTCTTCCTTCCCGCTAAAATATTTGGGTTTACCTCTTCGGAATGGCAGGCTTGTTCAGGATGACTGGTTACAAGTTATCGAGCAAACAGATAGGAGATTAGCCTCTTGGAAAGGAAGACTTCTTTCGAGAGGTGGTAGATTGACTCTAATCAATAGTGTCTTGAGTGGTTTGAGTGGTCACTTTTTATCCATCTTTAGAGCTCCGAAATGAGTTATCAACCAAATTGATATGAGACGCAGGAAGTTCCTTTGGAACGGAGCGGTAGAGGGTAATTCTTACGCTCTGATTTGCTGGGAGGATGTGATCTCACCCAGGCATAACAGTGGGTTGTGGATTATAAACTTGGAAAATCATAATCTAGCGAGACTAGGAAAATGGTGGTGGAGTGTTGCAAAGAGAGAAGATCTCCTATGGGTGTATATTGTGAATCATACTTACTTTCGGAGGAAGTCATGGCGAGACAACCACAACACAAGCAGTTGGTCAAGTGTTTGGAAAGAGATCTATGGAGCGAAGCACTTCTTTGATATGGGAATGGAAAGCTCAATTGGCAGAGGGGACAAAACGAGACTATGGAAGGACAGACGGTTCCTTAATTTTCGTTTTGCTGATTTATTTCCTGACTCTACTCATCAAGCACTAGAAGAAACTGTGGGCCTAAGGTCTTCTACATTGGTCTTAATCTCGGTTTTGATGATAACAAACATGGAATTAATGTTTCATTGAGAAATACTTTCAAATTCCAGGTCGGTTAGCGCACGACGTCCGCGATCAAAAAAATCGGAGAAATTGGCAAGGACGCTCGTCGACGCTCGAAATTCTTCGAGAAGTTAAAGTTTAGGTCTAGGGTGTCTAGATTGTGTTGTAACTCCTCATGTTGATGCATAAGAACCTAAAAACCAATCCTGAACCCCAAAACATAAAAATCCGAAATCGTCATGAAATTCACTAAGCCTAGGGAGCTCCTTGGAGGGCTATATGACCTAGATATTTTCATAACATAAAAAATAACGGTAATTGTTCCTTGGGTTAAAACTAGATAACAAGATATTTTTTAGGAATTTTTGGAAGCCTTTAGCCTACCCATTCTTGACTCGAAAGATTAGAAAATTTTTGTTTTCTAAAAATTTGTATAAACTCCAAAAACTAGATTTTGATTCCTAAGAATTTTAATTTTTTTAGATATTTTTATTGAATCCAAATGGGGGGTAATCCTTATATAACATTTATGTTTTAAAGTTATTAACTTAAAGTTTAGAAATGTTATATAAGTAGACTTAGCAAAGATGGAACCCAAAAAATGAACAAACAAGGCAAAGAAATCTGCCCTGCCCAGGTTCGATCGACCGATTGGTCGACTGACCGAAGGAGAAGGCATTTCGGTCGATCGACCGATCAATCGAACGTTGCCCAAAAGCGGTAGATTGTCTTCGGTCGCTCGGCAATCGCTCGGTCGGTCGACCGACGATCGACCGACAATCGACCGGAAGGCAAAAAATGGAACTAGAGAACGAGCAAACAAGTAGAAAAAAAAACCAAGAAATGCACCCTGCCCAGGTTCGGTCGACCGACTGGTCGCCCGATCGATTGACCGATCGATGCCAGAATTCGGCAATAGCCAATTTGATCGACCGAATGTGGCGAAGAATGGGCAGTAGCCATTCAGTCGATCGAAGTGTGCCCAAAAGCGGCAGAAATGTCGTGATCGCTCGGGTGATCGATGATCGACTGACAAACGATCGAACGACAAAAACGACTTTTTTCCGCCCGTTTGAGATGTTGTTTCATTCCATTTCCTCTTGGCTCTATAAATACCCAAGCCTAAGCCTTCCTTACCAACTTTTGATCACTCTTACACTTCATTGAGTCATCATTGATCAATTCCAAGCTTTCATTGAGTCACTTCTTAGAGAAATCCTAGTTTGATTTTCCATTCCTTAAGTTTGCCTTCAAGCTTGATTTTATTCATCATCAAGGCATCAAGAGGAGCTAGGATTCATTGTGTTGGAGCTAAGTATCCGTGTTGTTGTATTTTTGCTCTATTACTTGTATATTTTCTTATTTATTTCATTGAATTTGAGCATGTAAGAAAACCTAGTGTTAGGTCTTGTATGTAAGTGATTACCTTGGTGTAGAAGGTGTAAAGCCACTTGTGTAAACATAGTTTACTAAGATTTGTTGAGTTGTCTCTTAGGGTTGAGGTGGAAGAGTGCTCTCGGTAAGAAGACGGAGACTTCCTGGTGTGGAAGTGCTTTAAATTGAGAGTGAGACTCTTCGGGTCAAAGTCCTCTGTGTAAAAGAATCAATTTAATCTAGTAAACTTAGTTTGAAAATCCTAAGTGAGGTGCTTAGGTAGTGGAGTAGGCATTGAGGCCGAACCACTATAAATCTCTGTGTTAGCATTGTATATTTGTTTGTACATAATTGGTTTGTTTTTGCTTCCGCATCTAGTCGATAAATTACGATTTGCCTAAATAATCTAAGAAACGATTAAAATCTGAATTAGGCATCAAAATTAAATAACATACTATTCACCCCCCTCTAGTGTGCCATTTCACCCAATAAAAACACCTTGCTTGTGGATATTTGGGATGTGACATTCTCTCTTGGTGTCCGAGATGGCAAGGTGCAATGAACAATATTGAGTTGGAGAAATTTATGGCCATCCTAAACAGTATACGCTTATCGGACTCCGAAGATAAGATTTATTGGAGATGGAATAACTCCGAGGAATTCTCGACGGCCTCCATGTATAAGCATCTCGTGGAAAGATGGGTTAATGATCTAAAATCAGCAAAAATTTGGAGATGTAAGGGACCCTTAAAAATGAAAATGATACTTTGGTTAATTCATAAACAAAGACGGCAAACGAAGGACAAACTTAAGCATGGGAGTCTCCAGATTGACCCCACTTGTATCTTCTGCAATGACCTTCAAGAATCGATTACTCATCTTTTCAACACCTGTAGGATCACCTCGAGAGGATGGATGGACTTCGATTTGTTGAGCAACCATGGTTCAAAGCGTATCCAATTATGGAGTCTTGGAATTCAAAGCAAACTTCTCTCGCAATGCTCTAGAATTGGGGGGTTAGGACAGTGCGAAATAATTCGATTTTCAACGAAGATAAGGCTAGTGTCTAGGATGTTGTTCGGTTGACAACCACATTGGAATCACTTAAACTAAATGATTTGATAGTGTGACTCCTGAGTGAGCAATAGGTTAAAATTAGGATTTATTATCTTTTTGTTACTTCTGTATTTTTGTATTCTACCTACTGGGTTGTGCTAGGGAAGTACTATTCCTTCCTCTGCTTTGTTGATCACTTGCACTTGTTATCATTTCAGAACTCTTGAAATGAAATGTGGGACGATTAGCCTCACTTCAATTTTTTAAAAAAGCTAGGACAGCTGCACAGGCAAACTGGTTGAACAGGTTGCAGTCTAACCTGGATTGCCAAACCACTTTTTAAAAGCAACGTTAGGCAGAAGACATGACAGTCCAACAGATAGGCTTGAGGGTGAAATGTGGACCACATAAAAATTCAATTAGACACCTTTCATTCAGTTGAGCGATAATGTTGGGCACTCAATCACATTAAAACTAGAAAGGTAGAATAAAAGTACCAAGTTTAGCATAAAAAAAAGCAAAAAACAAATTAAAGCATTCTACAAAAAGTACATTAATGTATTGCATGCAAAAAGTTACTCTCTGAAGAAAAAAAAAAGATGTTTCCTCATGAACCAAGTCCAAGAAATTAGAAAATTGAACAGGAGGATTGAGAGACTAAAAGTACTACAGAGGAACCATTAGTAAAACAAAATTTAGCATTTTTTAACTAATAAGAATCCTGAGTTCCTGACCAAAGTGAGTGCACCAGATACAGTGCTTTTTTAACCTTTTCTTACTTCAGATTCCACTAATGTAAGTGCTATGCAAGTGCTTCGGTGACGTCTGAAGCCTCCTTGAAAAGGATGGTATTTATGTGATTGAGCCTGCAAGGAACAGAACCGCCTGGCTGGTGGACCGCTTGTTGAAATTCCTATACGCACAATTGCCTTATCCTATCTAGTGTTCTCATATGAATTCTACGTACCTCTCCAGTTATGCAGCGACTAAATAAAAGCTTCTGTTCAGCACAGGTGAAGCCTTGACTTTCTATCTTCTTCAGTTTCTTTGTCAATGATCCATACAGTAGTAATGATACTAGTTTTTCATAATGTAGCCAACCATGACCGTCTTGTCACGGACTAACTTGCTTGGGCGAAAAATGTCCGTGCGGCTCCCTTGCTCCCGCAAGGGATAAGCCTTGGGCAAGGACCGCCTTGCCAATCTTCGAAAGTCGCGGGCTAACGGATCGCCCGTGTTCGAACCTCCGTGTGCTTGGACGCAAAAACGTTTGGGCCAAATGGCCGTTTGTAAGGAAAATGCTTACAAATGCTTGAGCGAATGCTAGTGCGAATGCTTGTACGAATGAACTAGAGTGTGCCCAGGCTATACCTGGGTACTATACTTGTGGCCCCTAACCCCCAAGTGCCACCCCCAAGGTTCCTTTTGGCACGATGAGCATGACAAAATATTCTATGGCCCAACACCCCCACCGGCCATGTAACGGCTAGGAAACGAGGGGTGTTACCTAGTCGTGCGCGAGAACGGTGGAGGGTGCGCGAGCGAATTTACAATGCATAATTACATGATCCGCACACCCCACCGACCCATGCCGCGGCTAGCAAACGAGGGTCGTTACCTAGTCGCGGGCAAGGGCGATGGGTGGTGCGGATGTTTTTACATGAATGCGAAAGATGCAATAATTACAAATATTTACAATGCACGTTAGGGACCGTCATGACACATAACAGGACTTGACCAACCCGAGGGTCCCTAACATTCTCCCCTACTTACGAAGTCGATGCCCTCGTCGACCTATTCTTGAATGCTGTGATGACGCCTTCTTCATGTCGCAAGGTGCTCTCCTTCTCCCAGCTAGCTTCTGAGGTATCGGTGTGGACTTCAAATGGCTGCCCATAGTCAGGAAGCTTGAGAACTGGTTCCTCGACCATCGCTCGCTTTAGATCTTCGAACGCTTCAATGCATGGTTGGGACCAATGCCATGCATTTTCCTTCTTGAGCAAGTTCGTCAGTGGAGCTGCTCGCCTGGAGTATCCAGCGATGAACCTTCGATAGTAGTTCACAAAACCAAGGAATGACCTGAGTTCTGTGACCTTTGTTGGTGGCTGCCATTCCACTACGGCGCGGATCTTTACATTGTCCATTCGAATCTTTCCGCCCCCAACCCGGTGTCCCAGAAAGTCGATCTCTTCTTGGGCGAAGTAGCACTTCTCCCGTTTCACGAACAAAGTGTTCTCTCGGAGGATTTTGAAGATGATCTTCAAATGTTGCAAGTGCTCCTCCAAGGTTTGGCTGTAGACCACGATATCATCTAAGTACACCACAACGAATTTGTCTAGGTGCTCATGGAACAGCTGATTCATCATGGTGCTGAATGTAGCGGGAGCATTCGTGAGGCTGAAAGGCATCACCAAGAATTCATAAGCTCCATAGCGTGTTACGCAAGTGGTCTTTCCTTCGTCCCCTTCGGCAATCCGCACTTGCCAATAGCCCGATCTCAGGTCTAGCTTGGAAAAGTACCTTTCTTGGCCAAGTTGGTCAAACAAGTCCATGATGAGCGGAATGGGGTACTTGTTCTTCACGGTCACTTTGTTCAAGGCTCGGTAGTCCACACAGAGGCGGAGACTCCCATCCTTCTTCTTCTGGAACAGCACCGGGGCTCCGAATGGAGCTTTGGAGCTACGGATCAATCCTCCGTCGAGCAGTTCCTTTAGTTGTTTCCGTAACTCTGCCAACTCTGGTGGTGTCATACGGTAAGGCGGTCGGTATGGGGCCTTAGTCCCCGGCTCCAGCTCGATTCGATGATCCACCCCCCTCTTTGGCGGTAGGGCCTTCGGTAGTTCGGGTGGCATCACGTCTTCAAACTCATCGAGTACTCTAGAGACTGCTGTGGGTTCTCGTTCCGCTCCACCGAGTGATCCTTCCAGCTTCATTGCAGCCACCATTGTGAGTTCGCCTCGTTGAACTCCTTTCTTCACTTGTAGGGCAGAGAGGAGTTTATTTCCGCTCCCTGGTGTCGGACGCACCGTGGGAACAATGCTGGGATTGTTCTCCCCCATCAAGCATAAAGTGTCAAGGAAGGGCATGGGTACCACCTTCGCTGACTTGAGGAACTCCATTCCCAAAATAACTTGGTAGTCGTCGAGAGGTATTGCCATCAGGTTGGTTTGACCCTTCCATCTTCCAATCTTCAACGGGACATCCCGAGCGATGCCGTTGATTTCTTGTGCCTCGGAGTTCACCGCCTTGACATGATTCGAGCTCCTTTCTAGCTTGAGCCCTAGTCGCTTTGCTTCTCCTTTGGCAATGAAGTTATGAGTTGCTCCCGAGTCGACCATCGCTCGGGTATTCTTGCCGTTGAGCTCGATGTCAATGAACATCAGCTCGTGTGCCGCCTTGGTGGTTCCCTTCTTTGGACCTTGCTCCCCCGCTTGAGTCTTGAGAGCGTTGAGGAGGCGCATTGCTCCCATGTTAGGCCTTCCAGTGTCTTCATCCTCGCTGGAGTAGTTCTCCACGTCGGGGACTGCGGGGGACTTGCCCTTCTCCTTCTTGGCGGTGATGTTGGCTATGTTCTCCGCCACAGACTCTGCTATGATGGTGTTTAATGCTTGCCGTTGAGGACATTCTCGGACCACATGGGGTCCTCGGCACAAGAAGCAAATTGGCGCGGATCTCTGTTGGTTCCCCCTCGGAGGATAATCCCTTTGAGGAGGTCCCTTTTGATGGTGTTCTCTTTGTGGTTGATCCCTCCATCTCGTATCACCTGCGGTGCCTTTGCCCTTATAGTAGTCGGGCTTCTGGAATTTTGGCTTGTAGGGTGCCGCCTTTGTCGGATTTTCTTCCGAACTATAGTCGGTGAGTCGCTCTGCGGCGATCTTCGCTTCCGACAAGGACTTCACATTCCTCCTTGCGAGTTCTTGTCGCGCCCACGGCTTTAGCCCTTCAAGGAAGGTGAATAGTTGATCGGTCTCGGCCATGTCCGGAACATCCAACATAATGGTTGAGAACTCCTTCACGTACTCCCGAATTGAATTGTTGTGACGGAGTTGTCATAACTTCCGTCGAGCAATGAATTCCACATTCTCGGGGAAGAATTGAGCTTTGAGTTCTCGCTTGAGATCGTCCCAAGTGTCGATCTTAGCATGACCCTTCTGAATTTCGTCATATTTGGTCCGCCACCAGAGTTTTGCATCCTCAGACAGATACATGGTTGCAACGGACACTTTCATATCATCGTCAGTTGTCCTCGTGACCTTGAAGTACTGCTCCATATCGAAGAGGAAGTTCTCCACCGCTTTGGCATCTCGAGTCCCATTGTAGGGCTTTGGTTCGGGTGCTTTAAGGTGATGTTGTGGCATTTCGTGTTGGCGGGAGTTGCCCCCACCCTTGTGGATCTCTCGTACAAGGAATGAGATTGTAGCCCTTAGTTCTTCAATCTCCCCTTGAAGTTGCTTGATCGCTTCTTGCGTGTTGTCCTGGAGTCCATCTATTCTTGCCTCCAGAACTTCTTGCGTGTCGGCTAGCTTGCCGACCTGTGGCCCCATGCCGTTCTCAAGGACATTTATGGCTACGTCATGAGCGGCCACCATCGTTTCCAAATCTCCAAGCCGTTGGACGGTGCGACTTCCCGTCTTAGCTTGTTGAGCTTGAGCTTGTGTTGGGTCTTCCCCCAACGGTTCTTCCGGAATGGTCGCCACCGCTAGGGCGACGCCACTCGTTTCGCCGACTCCTTTGCGAGCCATGCTTGTGAAAATCTCTCATGCGAGATTGTCGAGTGCCCCAACGTCGTTTGTCTCCAACGACAAAGGCACGAGCTTGTTGACGATTTGCGTCGGTTGCTTGCGCCAATGCTTTGCGAGCTTGCCTCGCTCTGATACCAACTGTCACAGACTAACTTGCTTGGCCGAAAAATGTTCGTGCGGCTCCCTTGCTCCCGCAAGGGATAAGCCTTGGGCAAGGATCGCCTTGCCAATCTTCAAAAGTCGCGGGCTAACGGATCGCCCGTGTTCGAACCTCCGTGTGCTTGGACGCAAAAACGTTTGGGCCAAATGGCCGTTTGTAAGGAAAATGCTTACAAATGCTTGAGCGAATGCTAGTGCGAATGCTAGTGCGAATGCTTGTACGAATGAACTAGAGTGTGCCCAGGCTATACCTGGGTACTATACTTGTGGCCCCTAACCCCCAAGTGCCACCCCCAAGGTTCCTTTTGGCACGAGGAGCATGACAAAATATTCTATGGCCCAACACCCCCACCGGCCATGTAACGACTAGGAAACGAGGGGTGTTACCTAGTCGTGCGCGAGAACGGTGGAGGGTGCGCGAGCGAATTTACAATGCATAATTACATGATCCGCACACCCCACCGACCCATGCCGCGGCTAGCAAACGAGGGTCGTTACCTAGTCGCGGGCAAGGGCGATGGGTGGTGCAGATGTTTTTACATGAATGCGAAAGATGCAATAATTACAAATATTTACAATGCACGTTAGGGACCGTCATGACACATAACAGGACTTGACCAACCCGAGGGTCCCTAACAGTCTGATACGATCGACTCACCTCGTTGGATCCCGTACACAGATCAGAGAGTTAAATTCGATCGCAAATGTTAATACCAATCGGCTATTGAACCAGCCGTGCCGATCGTATACCCTTTCGCTCGACCAACTGGGTCTCAGTAGTAAGAGTTAAGTGGATCGAGAGTAGTCGGGAAGAAGAAAGAGAGAGGAAAAGGGAGAGAGAGAGAGAGAGAGAGAGAGATCGCAGGAACAGAGGAAGAAGAGAAGCTGGGAAAGAAGAAGAGTTTGAATTCGAATTCAAATGCCTGATGTCTTTATTACGTTTACCACTCCACTATTTATACTATTTCTTTTCCTATTACAATCTCGCGTTACATTTCGTAGTCGTCCAGGTGGCGAGGCATCCGTCGTTCACGCCTAACTCTTTCTCCTGATGTTGCCACGTCATGCGCCTTAGTTAGCACTTCGTTACAAGCTGACGTGACTACGTCTTCTTCTTCCCGAGTCGCGTCCTCGTCTCCAGCTCGCCAACCCAGTTTTTGATCTCTAACCCGCTGCTTCATAACAATACTCCTGGGTCAAAAACAACCTCGTCCTCGAGGTTGTCTTGAATTGATACTTCCCCCGTCGGAGCTTCCTGCTCGCTGGTAGCTTCGTTTTTGTGTTGAATCAGAGGGAATGGAGTTATCTGCAGATCTGGTCTTCCCTTACATGGTTTCAGCCAAGGTTTAAAATACCGATACCGGTCATTATCTCGGTGGATGACCGGTACCGGTACGTACCGGTACCGTACCGTACCAACACAAGGTACGGTCCGGTACGAAAATTACATACCGAGCTGCTTTTTTTTTTGATTTTGCTGCTAAAAATAATTCCAATAACTCATGATTGATCAAGAAATACTTAAATTTCATATTCAAATGTCAAATACATGAATACAATGTGGACGAATGACGTCCATCATACTCGTACATATCTTGGGGACATACACGACTAAGGTCAACACCGTAAGTCTCCAATGCCCATATCTGAAAATGATCCCATGTCATCATATCTTGGTATCCATTATACCACATACCCATCAGTGTTTCTTTGTTGACCGTCCAAGAACTAGTCCCTGTATCATCAGTTGAGTAGGTACTTGATACAGAGTAGGTTGATTCAGAAACTTCTTGCAAGCTACTCATCATATCGTGGTGGTAATCTTGCAAAGTTGTCGGTCCACCTCCTCGACGCCGGCCTTTCTTCTCGTACACCCGAGTTGCTCGTCCGGTTCTAGCACCGTGATCGTGATCTTGAGTGGTGTGGTCAAAGTATTGCTCATTCGTCCACAGATCGGTAGGCGCCAGTGTTGATGGTACGACGGTGACTTCTCCCCCAGCTCCATCATCATCTCCTCCGTCTTCTGAGCTGCTACTGCTATGAATCGGGGGCTCGTCTTCTTTGTCCTCTTCCGCTTCTGCAATCGCGTCCAAAGGATCAATTGGCCATTTCCCTTTGCCTTTGCCTTTTGCCTTTGAAGGTGAAGGTGCTGCCTTCTTCTTTTCTTTTGATTGTGAAGATGGAGTGTCGGACGTGGATCGTCATCTTACTTGCCGAACTCGTTGAGAGTCCAAGGGAGCAAGGGTCATGTCCCTCTCAAGAGCTTGACTATCCGTGTCTTCTAGTTGGCTCTCAGACTCAACAGCATCAGATATAATTGGTGAAGGCCGAGGTGGTTCGCCTGGTTCATCAAGAAGAGGCGGGTCAGTCTCCATTGCACTCCACCAATCAATTATTGGGTCTGCATCGCCTTGGACGAACTCGACATCGAACGGATCTACATGTAGAATTTCTCTATTTTTGTTCTGTAACGCCCGCATTCGAAGTCGCATGTTATAATGAACATATACGAGCTTCTCTAATCGGGCGTACGAAAGGCGATTGCGCGGCTTCGTATGAATCAAGGCGAAGGTCGACCAATTCCTCTCGCATCCACTTGATGGTGTGGTTTGCGAGAGGACGCGTGTTGCAATCTTTCGAAGAGTTAGAGATTCGTTTCCAAATTGCAACCACCATTCGACTGCAACAAATTTAAAATTAATATTAGTAACGGGATTTTATCTTTGATAAATAAATTGACAAAGAAAATCTATCTACCTGGATCCATAGTATCTCGGGTGGAGATTGTAAATGAATCTCCGAAATTGCCAGTTGCATCGCGGAACCATTTTAATTCATTGAGAGCTTGTGCCGCTTCTCGGTTGGATCCCAACATTCGTTGTATGACCTTGCGGAGGGAATATAACAAACTATCGACCATTCTAAGATTATACCGGTATTGGTATGAAGGATTTAAATAATACCCTATAAAAAATTAAGCATAATGAATTAAATTTAAATAATTTTTCAATATTAAATAAAAAATACCTGCGATGTGTATGTCACGGCTCATTTGATTATCCCATCTCTCGGAGATAATTTTGATGAAGGGTTCATACTTGGCAGGAGAAATCATAACCCTCTTGATTTCTTCTTGTGCTTGGTGGATGTAGTGGTAGAGATGACTCATTTGGGGCGTCTTTTCCATATCCACCTGTCGTAGAACCTTGTACAAAGGTTCTACGACGACGACTATTTCTGCGATGCAATCCCAAAACTGCGTGTTGAGGATGAACTTCTCTGTTTGTTTTCCATCGATTTTTCAGCATATCTTGATAAAGTCCATTCCTCACTTGTAAACATGGTTCTAAGGGCCGCCTTTTTTTGTTGGAGTGACCTTAATGCGATGAAGTTGGTTGCAAAACGAGTCGCTCCCGGTCGAAGAAATTTCACCTAAAATATGAAATTATCATTAGTAAATATTTATGATAAACTAATTAATAAATAAATATTAGAAATTACTTAAAAATTAATAAATTACCTTTTGTAAATTTTTTCATTAGGGCGTGTACCCATGTATGGTTGTAGATGAAGCGGGTAATTTGTTGCGCCTTCTTTACCGTCGACTTCACCATCGATATATCACTGATATCTTTCATCATTAGGTCTACACAATGGGCTGCACATGGAGTCCAACATATGTGAGGATAATCTTGTTCAATTATCTCACATGCCCTTTTGAAATTGGCTCCGTTATCGGTTATAACTTGAACAAGGTTCTGAGGTCCAATCTCCTCGATCACCTCCGTCATCAGCTTCGAGATGTAGTAAGCATTATAGATTTCATCGGACGAGTTCACCGACTTGTGATAAACAACTCTCCGGTTGCAATAGATGAGGAAATTGATGATGCTCATTCAGGTTGGCCCGGTCCAGCTATCGCACATCAAATTGCATTCGTACTCCCCCCATTGTCGCTTGATTCCATCGATCCAGGTTTTTATTTCATCGACCTCTGCTTCTAGGTAAGGATCTGAAATTTCATAGGGAGTTGGAGGGGCAATACCTGGGCCTACCTTTTGGATGGTAGACACCATGGTTCAGACACCATGGTTCGGTAGTATGGGTTGTTGGCTGCATTTGCGGGAATCCGGCTGAAGTGGAACCATTTGGAGATGGCTCTCCCCAACTCTCACTTCTTCGTCTTGCCCCAAGCATCGTCTATACGCGGTTGCTTTGTTGATGGAGGAGGAAATGCCCTTGGATCAAGATCAGAAACATTAATATTAGTTTTCCTACCACTTACTCCGAGGTTTGTGAAGAATCCACGAATGCCTCCTCTGCTGCCTCCTCTGCTTTGAGGTACCCCCATGCTAGAACTCCGGCCAATTTGAGGACCGGAGGAAATTGAACCACTTCGGTCCATTGATCCGACAGCCGAAGTCGAGTCGGCACTGCTTATGCCACTGCTACCACTGCCACCGCCATACTCAAAATGAGATCCGGGATAGTACATCCGATCTCGTTCGAATGCAGCATACTCCAATGAAGCTCGGATGTCGGCTTCAAGTTCCGGATCCTCTTTGTCACCGCCACCTCGAGCCTCGTAATGGCCACCGCCGACTTCTTGGGTAGCTCGTTGGTCGAACTCGGCTTGTTGAGCTGCATTCTTAAGACGTTGCTCCTTCTTATTGGTGAGCATATCTTTAAACATTTGTCGGACTTCCGGCGATGCTTTGGTGCATTTGACGATGTCGCTGGATGTTCCGGCCAAGTGTGCCTTTAATCGGGTGACGCCTCCACCACGACAAATCATATTACAATGGATGCATTGCTAGTGGTTAGCATTCTCCAACCAAACACTGTGTTGCCATGCGGGGTCGACTTGAGATTTCGGCGCCATTTGAGCAGAATTTCAACGTAGAAATTAAGAAAGTAGGGAGAAAGATTGAGAAAGATTGAGAGTTTAGAGAGTTTAGATGAGTAGAGGGAGTGAGAAGAGAAAAAAAGGTATTTTGGGGGCTTTATATAGCCATCAAAACATCCAAAAATGACCAAAAACACCCTAAGAGCCGTTTGGGCTGTCGGTGTACAGTGCTGGCTGTCGGCACTGTAGCAGCCCAACGGCTCTTAAAAAGAGCCGTTGGGTCGAGTGATACCGGGCGATACCGCCTGGTATCAAAGCTCTTTCTGCCCGGTATTTGCTAAATACCGGAGCATACCGGGCGGTATTTATCGGTATACCGATATTTTTAAAGTATCAATATTTTGCTACAGTGCAAAATATCATACCAGGCGGTATAGCCCGGTATGATAGCAAATACCGCCCGGTATTTGATAAATACTGAGGATATCGGGCGGTATTTACCGAGATACCCGGTATTTACCCATACCGGGTATCTCGTATACCAGTTTTTTCAAAAACCGGTAAATACCGGGCTTACCGCCCGGTACGGTACGAGATTTGAAACCATGGTTTCAGCACTTATATATGAAATAATGAGTGTATCTTTGCAGACTCTGGTAAGCTGAGTTTGTAAGCCACTAGCCCTATCCTTTGGACGATTTGATACGGTCCAAAGAATCAAGGGCCCAACTTTTGATTTCTCTGCAACCTCATAGATAGTTGCTTGTAAGGTTTCAGCTTTACAAACACCCAATCACCTACATTGAATTCGACATCCCGTCGTTTTTTATCAATCTGGGCTTTCATTTTGGCTTGTGCTTTGGACAAGTTCGGCTCGAGCTGTCTCAGCATTTCATCTCTACTGATCAATTTTTGATCTACTGTGGAGTTGCTCGCCCCTCCCACATATCTGATTAACTTGGGCGGATCACGTCCATACAATACTTGGGATGGAGTCATTCCTGTCGAGTTTTCGTACGAAGTATTGTACCAATATTCTGCCCAAGCCAAGTAATTCTCCCACTTCACTGGTTCCTCAGTCGCAAAGCAACGGAGGTACATTTCGAGGCATCTATTTAGAGCCTCAGTTTGGTTGTCCATCTGTGGATGGTAGAAAGAGCTATACCCCAACTCCGTACCTTGTAAACGGAAGAGCTCTTTCCAAAATTGGCTCAAGAAGTGGCTGCCTCGATCGCTTGTAATTGAACGGGGAATTCCATGCAGTTTTACCACTCCTCTAATGAAAACTTCTACAATCTTTTCAATCGAGCAGTGGTGAGGAAGAGAAAAGAAGTGACCGAACTTAGATAGTCGGTCCACCACCACCATGATTGAAGTTTTACCGTTTGATGGGGGTAATCCGATGATGAAATCCATTGTTATATCTTCGAAGACCTCCTCTGGGATTGCCAAGGGCTGTAGCAATCCCGCTGGTGCTAGTTGCTCCGACTTCATTCTCTGGCAAATTTGACACTCCTACACGTACTGTCGAGTGTCCTTCCTCATTGTTTTCCAATAGAAGTTGTCGGCAATTCTTCTCAAGGTTCTATTGAGGCCTACATGTCCCCCAATAACCGAACTATGGAATTCCCTTAATATGATCGACCGTAAGGTCCGATCGTTTGGAACAACAATCCTATTTTGGTGAAGGAGAATTCCCTCTCTGACTTCATAACCTTCATTAGCTAACTTCTCCATTTGTTGATGCATCTGTCTCAGCTCGTCGCTCTCCAGATTAAGTCTTCGTATCTCCTCCAAAATGTCGCAGACCAGCTGATAGTAAGACATCAACTGTGCGATTGAGCCTCTAGATAACGCATCAGCTGCCATATTTAGCTTCCCCGATCTATAGCGGACCTCGAAATCTTATCCCAGCAACTTAATAAGCCATTTTTGCTGCTCGGGCATTTGTATTACCTGCGTCGTCATCTCCTTCAATGAACGCTGATCTGTTACGATGATAAATTTTCTGCCGAGTAGATATTGTCGCCATTTCCTCACTGATTGCGTGATGGCGTACATTTCCCTTTGATACGTCGACGCAGCCTGCATGCGAGTGGAGAGTTTCTGACTGAAGTAAGCTATTGCTCTCCTCTCCTGCATTAACACCGCTCCAATTCCAACACCTGAAGCATTCGTTTCCAGAACAAAAACCTTATTGAAGTCGGGGATGTTGGCGTGTAGGCCTGGCGAGCCGAGTCATCAATCGCCTCGTGGCGTGTAGGCCTAGCGAGCCGAGTCACACTCGAACGCCGAGGGCGCTCGGGCCCTATACGGTATAAGATGAAGGTGCGCCCTTCCCTTTCACCAATTGGTTTCGGGGGTCGTTGGTTAGCGCCGGATTCTGGGAGCTGGTATTAGAGCTTGGGTCTCGGGTTTGAGTCTCGGCTGGCGATTGCTGAGGGGGAGATTGTTGGCGTGTAGGCCTGGCGGGCCGAGTCATCAATCGCCTCGTGGCGTGTAGGCATGGCGGGCCGAGTCACACTCAAACGCCGAGGGCGCTCGGGCCCTATACGGTATAAGATGAAGGTGCGCCCTTCCCTTTCACCAATTGGTTTGGGGGTCGTTGGTTAGCGCCGAATTCTGGGAGCAGTTTCAAGAATCACCTAAAAAATATTTTTTCTATATTTTTGGCTTTAGGTTTTCAACCTTAGCCTTAATCTCGATCTTAATGGTTTTGATGATAACAAACATGGAACTAATGATTTCATTGAGAATATCTTTCAGGTTCCATATCGACTAGCGTTCGATGTCCTCGATCAAATAAATAGGAGAAATCGCGAAATCAGAAGGACATTGATCGTCGCGCTCGGGTTCGTCGCGAAAGTTTCTCGAAGATCAACGAGTGCACCCAAGTCACTTGGACGAGTCCAAAGATCAAGTCAAAAGCTCTCCAAGATGATGCTCGTTGAAAGCCAGAACCCGAAAACCAAGCGCGAAAGAAAAAGGCTGAAGAAAACAATCTCAGCCAAGGTTCGGTCGACCGGGCAATCGACCGACTGTAGGTAAAAAGGGGCAGTAGCCCTGGCGGTCGACCGATCGGTCGACTAAAGAAAGAAAATGCAAGATTCTTGCGTCGGGCGATCGACCGAATCACGGCAAAATATGCCCGAAGCTAGCGGTCGACCAATCGGTCGACCGACCTGCATATAAGCGCGACGCGTGATCGTGTCGATCGATCGACGGGTCAACCGAAGATCGCGGATCGCGCGATCCGCGTCTGGCAGTCGACCAGTCGGTCGACCGACCACAGGGTAAACAAAAACGATCGAATGACCGGTCGACCGATGCTTCGACCGACGCTTCGACCGGTAGTCTGGAACGGTAGAAAACTATCCGTTGAGCTGCCGTTTCTTCACCAGGGTATAAATATATCCTCATATGATTCTTTTATACTTCTTCCCTGATTTCTATAAAGTTTATTTAGCATTTAAACTGAGTTCAAAGCCTTCCAAGCGATTGATAAAACGCGCCTAATTCTCTGTCAAGTTCATTCTTCAAGCGTCAACTGCGGGCTCAACTCGAGTTTTGATCAAGCTCATCCTTGACGAGTTGAAGGAGCCAAAGGCTTGCAATGGAGCTTTTATTATTGGTTTATCTTTAAGCTCTTTTGATTGTAAATCTTTTTTGTTATTTAAACTGTTTATCTGTGCGTGTGACGACCAGGTGTTTGGTCTTGTGTGTGAAGTGGTATCCTTGGTATAGTAGGAGTAAAGTCACTTGTGTAATTAAACGTAGTTGTTACTAGGATTAGTTTAGTTGTCCCTTAGGGTTGAGGTGACATAAATGCTCTCGACAAGAAGGCGGAGACTTTCGGGTGTGAAAGTACCTTAGGTCGAGAGTGAGACTTTTCGGTGAAAAGTCCTCGTGTATAAGGAAAACACAAATTAATCTAATAAAACTTAGTTTGAAAATCCTAAGCGGGGTGCTTAGGTAGTGGAATAGGCATTGGGCTATTCGCCAACAGGGGAGGGCCAACACCGGGGCACTGCTTAAAGCAGTTTTCAAAATCTCGAACGCCCTCTGAGCTTCTGTATTCCACTGAAAACTATCTTTCTTTAACAAATCAGTCAATGGAGCAGCCTTCTAAGCAAAGATTTTGATGAATTGTCGGTAGTAACCCGCGAGTCCGAGGAAGCCTCATAGCCCTTTGCCATTGCGAGGAGGTGGCCACTGTTGAACAACTTGAATTTTATCAGCATCCACTTGAAGTCCTTCTGCAGAGACCCAAATACTCTATTGCTCGACATCCAAAAGTGCATTTGGATTGCTTGGCCACGAACTAGTGATCGCGCAGCGTTTGTAGAACCTCTTTTAGATGCTTCCTGTGCTCGGCCATTGATCTGCTGTACACCAACAAATCATCAAAATGCACAAGCAAGAATTTGCATAAGAATGGCCTAAATACAAAGTTCATTGTTGCCTGGAAGGTGGCCGGAGCATTGGTGAGGCCGAATGACATCACCAAAAACTCGTAATGGCCTTCATGGGTTCGGAAAGCCGTTTTTGATACATCTCCTTTGTGCACGCGTATCTAGTGATACCCAGCCAAAAGATCCAATTTTGAGAAGATGCTTGCTCCCCCGAGCTCATCAAATAACTCATCGGCAATCGGGATTGGGAAGCGATCTTTGGTGGTCACTGCGCTTAACGCTCTGTAATCTACACAAAAGCGCCATGTCCCATCTTTTTTCCTTACTACCAGTACTGGTGACGAGAACGCACTGGTGCTGGGTTGAGTGAGCCCTTCCCGTAGCATTGTTTGCACTTGCCGCTCGATTTCCTCTTTTTGAAAATGAGGATATCGATACGGCTTAACATTAATCGGCTTCTGCTCGGGATGAAGTAGAATGTGGTGATCAGTCTCTCGTTCAGGCAGTAGACGATGGCGTGGTTCAAACACATCCTTAAACTGGATAAGCACATCTTGTAGCTCTTCCGGTTGATCACCCGCTGTTACTTGCTATTCTTCCACCACCTCTAACTGATACATTTCCGCCATGGATTGTGTTAACACATCCTTCGTAAAGAATGGCAACCAATCTCAGTAGGTCGGCGACTGTTAAGACTGGTCCAAACATGCTTCTGTTTGTTTAAGATGAATTCAAATGATTGATTTGCAAAATCCATCACTACTGGCCCTAGAGTGGCCCATCCATGCTACTCCGAGCACAACGTCAGAACCCTTTAAAGGAATAACGTAGAAATCTGCAGTAACAGTCGTCCCTTGTATGTTCAAGTTCAGTTGCCGCACAACCCCCTCATTCTTTCCTTTTCCTGCACACTTCGCCCTTTGATCTTACCCTGAAATCTTAGTGTCATTGGTGAGGACCCTAACATAGCATTAAGTGACACAAGCGTGGGTTCTGATTGATCATCTACTTCTGTTAGTAGCAATTCTTGTTCACCCACTGTTTCCTCATTTCCCGACTCATCATCGAGCATAAACAACTGGGGTACCTTACATTTATGCCCCCATGTAAACTTGTCGTCACAGTAAACGCAAAGACCTTGCTCTTTGCGTTTTTGGGCTTTTGCAGATGTTAAACGTCGTGGGGGATTTCGTTGTACACTGGAGTTAGAAATGCCCGAGGGTCGTGTTATCGGTGAGGGTGAACTTGTCATCTTGTTGATAGGTGTCGTTGCCTGACTTGGTCCTCTTACAGGAGTGGGTAGCAATGGAGAATTCTGATTCCCTATCCACGTCGGTGACTCTCTCCTGGTTGCATTTATCTTTGCTTCAAACCTTTTAGCCATCACTATTGCTTCGTGCATTGACTCCGGCTATCGAGTTAACACTTCAGTTTTAATATCTGTTCGTAGCCCGGATACAAAGCAGCTGATTAAGAATGATTCCGACAGGTATGTCCGCAATGCCATCTCTTCGAACCTCCCTTCATACTCTTCCATGGTCGATATTTGCAGAAGCTTAGTCAGCTATCCTTCAGGGGGTTCCAAATCCGTCAGCTGAAATCTTCTACGCATCGCTTCGACGAGGTGTCTCCACCCCGAAAGTTGCTTGCGACGCTGCATCCACCGAACCCAGCGTTTGGCCAAATCCGTCATCCTGAAGGACGCCATTGTCACCCTATGTTGATCCTCCGTGGAGTAGAAGTCGAAGAAATCTTCGGCTGACGCAATTCATTCTTCCGCGTCTGATCCGTCGAAGGTTGGCAGTTCTACCTGAGGCGGCTTAGGCGGAAATGGGAACTCTTCGTCATCATATCCTTCATCTCGGATTACATTTTTTCCCCGATTGGATAGCACTAATTGAGATCCATTTGATCCCGACGGCTCCGGTTTAATTCTAGCCATCTGCACCATTTGTGAGTTCAGCAATGCGATCTGCGATGATACTGTCTGTAATAGCTTTTGTTGCGCTTCCATGGCTTACTGTTGGTTTTCCAGATTCGTCTGAATTGTTCCCAACAGTTGTTCATGCCTATTGCTCGTCTCTTGAAGGCTTTTGATGGATTCATTTACAGTATGTGATCTCGTCTCCATCGAGCACCATGCAACAATCACAGATCACAAAAGGCAAAGGAAAGCACCAAATGATACGATCAACTCACCTCGTTGGATCCCGAACACAGATCGGAGAGTTAAATCCGATCGCAAATGTCAATACCAATCGGCTGTTGAACCAACCGCGCCGATTGTATGCCCTTTCGCTCGACCAACTGGGTCTCAGTAGTGAGAGTTAAGTGGATCGAGAGTAGCTGGGAAGAAGAGAGAGAGAGAGAGAGAGAGAGAGAGAGAGAGAGAGAGAGAGAGAGAGAGAGAGAGAGAGAGAGAGAGAGAGCAGGAACTGAGGAAGAAGAGAAGCTAGGAAAGAAGAAGAGTTTGAATATGAATTAAAATGCCAGATGTCTTTATTACGTTTACCACTCCACTATTTATACTATTTCTTTTCCTATTACAATCTCTTGTTACATTTCGTAGTCGTCCGGTGGCGAGGCATCCGCCGTTCACGTCTAACTCTTTCTCCAGTTGCCACCAAATTGGAAAAATGCTGACAAAGGAATCCTCAATGGAATATAACCTATTATACCACCTCCAAAACATTAAAAAACACACAAAATTTATCACCGTGTTTTGGGGAACAAGATATAATCAATCCTCAATACATCAAATTTAATAATTAATTTTCTTCGATGAATCCCTAAACTCTTCCATTCCCTATAGGCCTTCTACTCACAAAATATAGGCTCAACAACCCACCTCCTAAAGTGCTGTACACTACCTCATGATCTACCTCAACTGTGCAAGCCACTGAATCAAAAGACTCTTATCTTATTTTTCTCAAACTCTAGTCACACTACTTGAATATATCACATTGAATTTACTTTGAGCATTCATCATTTAAGCAAACCAAGATCTGATCCCATCAAGAACTAAAGCAGTATGTTTCTTGGTTTGCAATCTTTTTTTAAGTTAAAGAACTAATAACATAATCCTACTTTCAATTATTTTATTTTATTAGGATATTAATGTTCCAATTTAGATGATTCATTAAGTATGTACACAATTGACAATTTATTTGCATGAAAGAGAATTCAAAATAGATCACTTTAATAGAATCATATACTTAATTTTAGGATTTATGTTTAGCTAATTATGTCACCTGCTTTTTGCTTCAAGAATCTTGCGCTTACCAATATGAAAATTGCATCCTTCATTTATCTTTACATTTCTCTTCACTATACTCCCATCTCATTACATCAACCCATACAGCTACTAGTATCTACAGTATTACAGAGACTCCTTTCCATGCTAGAACACCCAGTATTCCTATTTATTTCATTTATTTCAATACCACCAGTACCTTCCTTTAATCCTTGTTTTGCCAAGTTGTGAGCTTCACCATTGAGGTCCCTGCTGATATGTATCCATTTTTCAACTTCCAATTCTCCTGCAATGTCTGAAATATCCCTTACCAGGCTCTTCATATACCAAGGGCATATCCTCTAACTCAATTCATTTGACTCTATTTTAATCCTAATCTTAATTTCTTTCAACTTAAGCATAAAATTGCTAGCTATATTGAAACATTACTAATCTAGCAATCAGTTGTGTTTTAGTTATTTATATATACTCAGATCTTCTATAATCCACACAAAGTAAGGAGCAGTGTTATTAATGGTGGATGGCGGTTCATGGTGGAAAGCCAAAAATCTGCCATAAAAATATGACGGATGGCTTTGCGGCCAATGGTAATCTGGCATAAAAATACTGTTAAATATAACAAATAATAAAAACTAATAACA
This sequence comes from Canna indica, assembly GCA_034359265.1. Lineage (NCBI taxonomy): Eukaryota > Viridiplantae > Streptophyta > Magnoliopsida > Zingiberales > Cannaceae > Canna > Canna indica. The sequence goes on from CP136891.1 coordinate 39,860,205, forward strand.
TATAACAAGAACAATAAAATTAGAAACATTATAGGAAAAAATTTTACCAAATGCAACATAATTAAAGTCAAAATGTCATAAGTTAAAAAAAAAAGAATTAGAGAACAAAAAGAAAAGATGAATGGCTGAAATAAATTAAAAGAAAAAGGAAGAGCTGAATGGCTGAAATAAAAATAGAAAAAGAAACAGAGAACATTAAAAAAAGTTGAATGGCTGAAAATAAAAAGAAACAGAGAACATAAAAAAAAAAGATGAATGGCTCAATTTAAAAGAGAGAGAGAGAGAGAGAGAGAGAGAGAGAGAGAAAGCTGAATGGCTGAAATTAAAAAAGAAAAAGAAAAAAGAAACAGAAAACATAAAAAAAGCTGAGTGGCTGAAATTAAAGAAAAAAGCAACTGAGAACAAAAGTAGAAAAAAGAAAGAGACATAGAATAGAAGGTAAAGAAAAGTAAGAAACTGAGGGAGAGGGAGGACAAACTCTGAATGGTTGCTCGTGCTCTCTGCTGAGTCGTCGGACGAGCGGAGTTCGCCGCCGGAGTGAGGCAGTCGCAGGTAGGAGTGGGTTCTCTAGTTGGGTGGAGCTGCCGCAGGTAGGACTTAGGAGGCAATGGCATTAGGGTTTTTATTTCCTAAGTTCTTAACCCTTATAGAAAAATACAAAAACGCCCCTCCTTAAAAAGAAACACCCGTGGCCGCTATTTCTGCCATAGTTGCCACATCCGCCATGGCGGAATGTGGCCGCCACGCAAAAACCACAATGCCATGGTTTTTGCGTGGCGTTCTTTTTGGAATCCGCCACGACATGGCGCCGTGGTGGCAATTTAACAACATTGGTAAGAAGACGAATATTAATTTGTTTTAGTACAGTCTGATCACATTTAGGACATGCAAATATGTGTACCAATTACGAAATCACAAGCCCTTTTTCATGATCATGCATGTGGTCAGATCCATGGGAAGCTACAAAGAAAACATTAATTCTTTGCCCAATAGACATATCTCATTGAGGATAACTAAGATAATATTTGCTAAGTTCTCTGGACATGGATAGGTCATATGTGAATGTCAAATTATTTTTATTGATCATATCAGAAAGTAACACCTAGTACAGCAATATGAGCTACAGATAAACAAATGACAAAGGGTAATGCAGTTCCACAATAATTTTAGCATGGTAGCAAGATATTTTGCATAAGAAATCATTTATATGGATAAAATACATTATGAAACCTGTCCTCCCACAGTTCCACAACAAGCATATGACAACCTGGGATATCAATGAAAGATCATGACGTAAAAAAATAATCAAAAAAATCAGCTCTAAATTTACTCATCAGAAATTCTATGACCACTTGAACCACAAGCAATTGGAATGTGTAAAGACAAGATGAGTTTTTTGCACAGAATTCAAGCAAATGAACATATTATATATTTTTCAAAACATCATTATAAATTTAAATAATTCCATCACTCTTAGTGCTCATTGCTCAACAACGACTTTGATGAAAACAGTTTACCACTCCAGTCACAAATTAAACCCTGGATGGAATATTGAGAATTTAGTAATATGAGATCAACTCCCTCTAGGCAGATCTATGATGCAATTTCCTTTACGTTTTTCGAACATTATTCCAAAAGAGTGAAAACAGTCTACCTAACAGCAAGCCAGGATCTTGTAGCAATGTGTCATAGAGGTGTTGCAAATCCTACAGAAGATTAAACATATCTTAGAATAATTGTAGATAAATTCTAGACAATACTCAAAATGTGTAATCAGCAAGCAGTGATCAGTAGCTTCTGGAACACTCAAGGTTAAACATAACACTAACCAAACAAGTTAGAAAAAAGGATCAAAATCACAACAATAAACTCTCAGTTTGTAGTGATTCCCAAAGAGAAAAAAGGAATAGATGAGGGGAAGGTTTACCTTCTGAAAGCCAAGCCCAACCTCCAGGCTTAATAGACAGCTTTGAATTGAGCAATGCCGCAGCGGTAGCACTGTGAAATGGCATCAAAGACTGTGCAGAGCCGAGCTCTACTGGAATCCTTTGAGTTCAGCGCACCAAAATCGCATAAGAGAATGCAAAGATCAGCTTTTCTGTGAATGCTGGTCCCATAAAACATCGAATATACACAGATCAATGGAAGGGCTACGCGTACCTCGAGATGCCCGGAGAAAGTTTGCGCCGGGAAAAAAGAGAAAAGACGGGAGAAGAACGAGCCGGAGAAGACGAAGAGGAGGGAGATTTCAGACTACCAGCGATGGCCATGGATCGCCTCACGAGAGCGGTTCGTGCGCCGCCCATCGCTACCGCCATCGCGCCGCAAAACCCTTTACAAACCCCTCGTTTGATTACTTATCATCGAACTGAGGCCGTTGCGTTACATTACTCTGCAGGAATAAATTAGTTAATTGGCCCTAATATAAGTTGGTACTACTAGTAGAGCTGTTCATGGGTCCTACCCGCCCCAACGAATCCGAGAATCCGACCCAACCTGAACTAATTGGGCCGGGTCGAGTCAGGTAATCGGGCTGGGTCGAGTCAGGTAATCGGGCTGGGTCGAGTCGGGTAATCGGGTCGGGTAATCGGGCTTGGTCGGGTTCAATTTTTTCAAACCCGACTATAATCGGGTTGGGTCTCGAGTTTTAATGTTCGGAACCCATTACCCGAGACCCGACTCGATTACCTAATTAATTGTATTATATATATATATATATATATATTAAAAAATTAATTTAACTAGTTTGGGAAGATGCGGGGCGCCGCTTTCTTCTCAAGAAGGTGCATTGGGAAGACGCATCTTCCCAACTTCCCAACGTGTCTAGTGTGGGAAGACGCATCTAAAGCAGGAAGATAATTTTTTTTAAAAAAAATATTTTATATTTTATTTTTAACGGGTAACCCGACTACCCGATCTGATTCGATCCGATTTTGGATGGGTCGGGTCAGATCATGTTCAAAAAAAATTTACTTTCAAATCCGACCCAACCCAATTGTTATTGGTTGGGTCGGGCCGGTTTTTTCTCCAAACCCGACCCGACCCATGAATAGCCCTAGTTGGTAGTGATTATATTTAACTCATTTATTATACGGTTAAAGAAATATACATGGAAAGTATATAAAACATTCTATTTCAAATATATTAGATTACCTAGTTGGTGGCAACATGTATATGTTATCTAGAGATATATAGTTCAAATCATAGTATGGTCATTTATTGTAACTTTTTATCTTTGTTAAATCTAATATATATATATAATAGATTACCTAATTAGAAATTATTTTTTCTAATCCCCTCTCCTCTTCTTCCCTTGCTCCTCTTGTATCTGCCCTTCCTAATACCATATATGTCGTCGTTCGGCCCTCTATTGCCGACAACACAAACCAACGACACTATCGCCTCCCCTCGGCAGTGGGCGAAGGCGTGCCTATAGCATGTTGCACGTGCAACAACCAAGCGCTGTAGCGTAGCAGCTGCATCATGTGCAGCAATGCGTCCTCGCAGCCTACGCGGCCTCTGACCACCTTTGTCCATCTTCGGGTCTCTCTCTCCTTGTCGAAGACACTCTCACCCTCTATTTCCAATCCTACCGATAACCACGTCGGGAAAACAAAATAAAGAAAGAAAGAAAAAAGAAAGACGAGAAAGAAGCATCCTACCCTCTCACACCAGTATTGTCGACAACACTCCTAGGTAAAGACCCCGATCCCCTCGGGCTCTTGCTCTCGTACCTCCCCTATTTCACGCACAAAGGAGCTTATAAGAGACTAATGAGTAACGGAGGTGAAGCAGTGGAGAAGTAGGGGAAGAGTTCTGAAAATAAACCCCTCAATCTCTTAAAATTTCAATCATGCCCTTAACTATGTATTATGGGTAGCCATTGTGTTTGAAATAGCTCCATAAGAATATTAATAAGGGCATGTTTGGTACCATGTATAAGCATTCTGTATAATATTAGGATAATACTATACAGTGTTTGGGAAGGGTATTAACTAATACATGCACTAAAAATAGTACATCAAAAGCTGTCATAAGGTGTATTAATAATACACTCTCAAAGCTCTTCATTAGCATGCACTAGAACTTTCAATATTTTGGATACTCATTTTATCTCCGACCAAAAATTTAAAAATATATATAAAAATATTTTTAATGATAAAATATAATATTTTTTTTTTATATTATATTATTATAATATATTACATATAATATAATATTATAGTGTATATTATATTATATTATATTATATTATATTATATTATATTATATTATATTATATTATATTATATTATATTATATTATATTACATTATATAATATATAATATAATATATATTATATTATATTATATTTTAAAGGTCAATACATACTAGTACTATATATATATATAATAGATTACCTAATTAGAAATTATTTTTTCTAATCCCCTCTCCTCTTCTTCCCTTGCTCCTCTTGTATCTGCCCTTCCTAATACCATATATGTCGTCGTTCGGCCCTCTATTGCCGACAACACAAACCAACGACACTATCGCCTCCCCTCGGCAGTGGGCGAAGGCGTGCCTATAGCATGTTGCACGTGCAACAACCAAGCGCTGTAGCGTAGCAGCTGCATCATGTGCAGCAATGCGTCCTCGCAGCCTACGCGGCCTCTGACCACCTTTGTCCATCTTCGGGTCTCTCTCTCCTTGTCGAAGACACTCTCACCCTCTATTTCCAATCCTACCGATAACCACGTCGGGAAAACAAAATAAAGAAAGAAAGAAAAAAGAAAGACGAGAAAGAAGCATCCTACCCTCTCACACCAGTATTGTCGACAACACTCCTAGGTAAAGACCCCGATCCCCTCGGGCTCTTGCTCTCGTACCTCCCCTATTTCACGCACAAAGGAGCTTATAAGAGACTAATGAGTAACGGAGGTGAAGCAGTGGAGAAGTAGGGGAAGAGTTCTGAAAATAAACCCCTCAATCTCTTAAAATTTCAATCATGCCCTTAACTATGTATTATGGGTAGCCATTGTGTTTGAAATAGCTCCATAAGAATATTAATAAGGGCATGTTTGGTACCATGTATAAGCATTCTGTATAATATTAGGATAATACTATACAGTGTTTGGGAAGGGTATTAACTAATACATGCACTAAAAATAGTACATCAAAAGCTGTCATAAGGTGTATTAATAATACACTCTCAAAGCTCTTCATTAGCATGCACTAGAACTTTCAATATTTTGGATACTCATTTTATCTCCGACCAAAAATTTAAAAATATATATAAAAATATTTTTAATGATAAAATATAATATTTTTTTTTTATATTATATTATTATAATATATTACATATAATATAATATTATAGTGTATATTATATTATATTATATTATATTATATTATATTATATTATATTATATTATATTATATTATATTATATTATATTATATTATATTACATTATATAATATATAATATAATATATATTATATTATATTATATTTTAAAGGTCAATACATACTAGTACTATACATGCTAGTACATATGTACACCAAATATTGTATAATAATAGTACAATACAGGCTAGTACTATACATACTATACGATGTACCAAACGAGCCCTAAATGTTCTTGCTTTCGACCAATATAATATTGGTATGGTCATTCTTACATATATGTTGCTATTTTTTCCCCGTAATTGCTTTATTAATTCAATTCGGTAGCAAATGAACTCCATTTATAAATAGGGATGGCAATTCAAACCGGTTAACCGAACCGTAAAATTCGGTTTTGGATAGTGGATTTGCGGTTCGATTTCGGTTTCGGATAGTAAAAATAAAAAACCATTTAAAATCGGTTCGGTTTTGGTTATCGGGTCGCGGTTAACCAGTAACCAAAACCGGTTATATATTCGGTTTTGGTTATCGGTTTTTTTTGCGGTTAACTGGTATCCGAAATCGGTTTTGTTATTAATCTTTGAACCGATTATCCGTTTACTACCGGGTTTTTATGGTTAACCGATATCCGAAACTGGTTTTGTTATTAATCTTTGACTCGGTTATCCGTTTACTACCGGTTAATCGATTAGTAAATGGATAACCGGTTCTATCCGAACCGAAAAATTCAATTTCGGTTATCTGCGAATAATCGAAACCGAGCCGGTTTCGATTTCAGATATAGGCTTTTGAAATCAACCAGTTTCGGTTTCGATTTCGATTAGCGGGTTTGGAAATCGGTTTCGATTTCGGTTAACCCCCAAAAGTGCGATTAACCGAACCGTTGCCATCCCTATTTATAAGAAAACTTCACGAGAAAAGAATAAGAGGAAGTACTGATTAGGTGAGGCAATGAAGTAGATTGGAGTACAACTATTAAGGACGCAGGTAGCACCCAAGTGGTAATGTCCTATGCTACTTTGAGACGTTGAAATAGTGAAGAGTGACACTCCGGCACCAACCAACCTCTCACTAGAAAAATCCTAATGTCTCATAAACGACCTTCAGGCGGAGAATAGACGGTTAGTAGCCCAGGTCGAGATGCTGACGCGGTCTCGAGAACAACTCTCGGCCGAACATGAGTGCTACCGTTTAGAGCATGAAGAAGACAACCACTCAGAAAGGAGGAAACCGGATTCCACCCTTCGGGACGATGCCTCCTGCACGCATCACCATAGAGAAGAGGAGAACACAAGAGTCATAGAGGTTACCCCTCCCGTCGTCGTCGACTCAGGATCCTTCACCGAGTGCATCATGGTAGTTTGTCTTCCTCCTAGATTTAAACTGCCGACCACGCTCCAGTCCTCCGATGACACGAGCGACCCAACCACGCACCTAACGATGTTCAGGTCTATGATTCTCCTCAACAGAGCAACTAATCACATCATTTGCCGATCCTTTCTAACCTTTTTGGAGAATATCGCACTACTATGGTTCTCTTTCCTTCCATCAGGATCTATACACACCTTCGAGGAGCTCTCCCACACCTTCACCAACCAATTCTCCTCGTCACGAATCTACTCCAAGACCGAGGATGCCCTCCACTAGATCAATCAGGGGCAACATGAGTCATTGAAGGATTACATAAAGAGATTTCAGCCCACGGCCATGGAGATCTCGAACCTTGACCCACACGTCGAGCTATTTTCTATCAAGCACGAGCTGAAGCTTGGACACTTCGCAGATCAGATCGCTCTAGTAAAGTCGAATGACAAGGCTGAGTTCCGAGAGAAGGCCATGAACCATATAGAAATGGAAGAGCTCCGAGAGACCAAAAAGGTGGACAGACATAGTGTTAAATATGCTACCAGAGATAAGAAATCCAAGAAAAGTGACAAGAAAGATGAAGATCGAGATCGTCGTAAATGAGATAACGACAGGAGAGCGAAGTTGCCACCCCGCCCGAACGCCCGGTATGAGAAGTAGACTCAACTCAACACGTAGAATGAAACATCCTCCGCGAGATCTACGACCTAAAGATCTATGACCTAAAACTCCTCAGACACCCCGTCAATGCCGAAAAGCAGAAACTTCCACCCAATACCGACAAGAGTAAAAAGTGTGCTTTCCACGACACCTACATTCACACCACTATAGACTGTGTGGTGCTTGGAGATCAGCTAGAGGACCTAGTCCACGCGGGATGTCTCGCCCGATACATCAATTGCGGAAGGGAACGCGACCGAAGTAGGAGCCGAGACCAGCGACGATGAAGTTGAAGCCGGACACCTTCGAACCATCATGGACGTCAAACGGACAATGACCGAGCCAACTGCCCAAGAAACGAAGTCTGAAATGTCATCGACCACATAGTTGGAAAATTTGCGAGAGGATGCGAATCGAGCTCGACCAGAAAGAGATCCCTCCGAGTAATCATGACAGTAGACGGCACTGCTCGCCCATAGGGGCTCATCTCTAAAACCCCGATAATATCATTTTATGAATCTGATTTCTAGGGGATTGCTAACAATCTACACAACCCAGTTGTGATTTTTGTGATCGCATGAAACTTCATCGTTAGGAAAGTTTTGGTGGACCAAGGCAGTTCGACCAACATCCTCCACTGCTCTACGTTCGAGAAAATGCAACTAACCAAGGCCTCACTCTCGCCCTGTAAGGGAGACTTGGTAGGTTCCTCGGGGGAGCAAGTCAACGTACGAGGCTCCATATTGTTAGGGACCTTTGGGGTTGTCAAGTCTTGTATGTGTCATGACGGTCCCTAATGTGCATTGTAAATATTACATAATGAGCATCCATGTAAATATGCATTGTAAAATGCGCTTGCGCACCGCCCACCATTCTTGCTCACGCCTAGGCAAACGGCCTCGTTTGCCTAGACGTGGCATGGACGGTGGGGGTGTGCGAACATAGCAATTTTGTCATGCTCCTCGTGCTTTTGGTGTCCTTGGGGGTTAGGCTCCACAAGTATAGTACCCAGGTATAGTCCGGGCACACTCTAGTCTTTCGTTCTAGCTTTTGTTTAAGCATTTTCTTACATTTTCATGCAATCGGCCATTTGGCCCAACAATATTTTTGTGTCCAAGCACATAGAGGCTTCGACCCACGTGAAGTGGGAGCCCACAACTTTTTGACATTGGCCAAGCAGATTGGCTTAAGGCTAATCCCTTGCATGGGAAGCAAGGGTGCCGCACGGATTCTTCCGCATAAAACAATTGATCCGTGACAGTTAGTATCAAAGAGAGGCAAGTTCGCAAAGATTTGGTGCAAGCAATCGACGCAAACCGTCAACAGACTCGTGCCTTCGTCATTGGAGACAAACGACGTTGGGGCACTCAACAATCTCGCATGAGAGATTTTCTTGACCAATCATGGGTCGCAAGATAATCGGTGAAATGAGTGGCGTTGTCGATGCGATGATGACCATTCCGGAGGAAGCGTTGGTGGAAGAGCCAACGCAAATACAACGAGTCAAGCATACCAGAATGATTGCCCAACGACTCAGAGAGTTAGAGAAAATGTATGATGCTCACGCGGCCGGCATGGCCCTAGTCAGCAAGATAGCCGACGAGCAAGAAATCTTAGAGTGAAGGCTAGAGGAACTCCATGATGACACTCAGGATGTAGTCAAACATATGCAAGATAAGATTGAGAAGCTAAAGGCTACAAGACAAATTTCTAATCCGAGAGATCCACTCGGGCGATGGCAGTTCACGGCAGAACGAAGCGCCGCAACACCACCTCATAGCACCCAAACCAAAGCCTTACAATAGGGCCCGGGATGCCAAAGCGATGGAAAACTTCCTCTTCGACTTAGAGTAGTAGTTCAAGGTCATGAGGACAGTTGATGATGACATGAAAGTGTCAGTTGCAATCATGTATCTGTTAGAAGATACAAAACTTTGGTGGCGGACCAAGTATGATGAAATTCAGAAGGGGCAAGCCAAGATTGACACTTGGGATGAACTCAAGAGCGAACTGAAAGCGCAATTCTTCCCCAAGAATATGGAGTTTATCGCCCGACGGAAGTTACGACAACTCTGTCAAGATAATTCAATTCGGGAGTATGTGAAGAAGTTCTCGACTATCATGTTGGACATTTCAGACATGGTCAAGACTGATCAACTGTTTACCTTTCTAGAAGGACTGCAGTCGTGGGCACAGCAGGAACTCTCCAGGAGGAACATTCAAAGTTTGTCGGAAGCAAAGATCGCAACAGAATGACTCACCAACTATAGCCCAGAGGAGAATACGGCTAAGGTGGCACCTTATAAGCCGAGATTTTGGGGACCCAACAACTCCAATGGTTACAGCTCAGAGGTGAATACGACTAAAGCGACGCCCTTCAAACCGAGGTATTGGGGGCCCGACAACTCTCAAGGCAAAGGATTTGTAGGCAATTCAAGGTGGAGGAATCATACCCACACACCATACATCCCGAGAGAACATCCTCAAAGGGGGTCCCCTCCGAGAGGGAACCATTCGACAGTTTCACCTACTTGTGCATTGTATAAAGGGCCTCACTTAATCCAAGGATGTCCAAAATGACAAGCCTTGAGTGCCCTGATAGTAGAAACCATGGTGGAGACAATGTCCAACGTCTCCGCGAAGAAAGATAAGGGCAAATGAAAAGTAGTTGCCTCAGCGAATCACAATGGGGGGTCATTGAGTGACCACTCCACCGAAGACGAGTACAATGGGATAACCAACATGGGAGTAGTACGACTACTCAATGCTCTCAAGACTCAAGTGGGGGAGCGAAAACCTACGATAAAGCATTCAGAAGCGATAAATGAGCTGATGTTCATTGACATCAAGCTGAACGACAAAACCACCCGAGCGATGGTAAACTTGAGAGCAAGTCATAACTTTATTGCCAGAGAGGAGACAAAGCGAATTGGACTCAAACTAGGAAAAAGTTTGAGTCATGTCAAAGTAGTGAACTCTGAAACACAAAAGATCGACGACATCGCAAGAGACATTCCGTTGGAAGTTCGAGGATGGAAAGGGCAGATCAACCTGACGGCCGTGCCCCTCGACGACTATCAAGTCATTCTAGGGATAGAGTTCCTCAAATCGGCAAAGGTGGTACCCATGCCCTTCCTCGACACGATATGCTTGATGGGGGGGGGAGGGACAACCCTAGTATCGTTCCAACAATGCGTTCAGCACCAAGAAGCCAGAACAAACTCCTTTCTGCCATACAAGTAAAGGAAGGAGTTCGACAAGTGCGCGCATAACATATGGCTCATAAGACGTAAGTGTGCGCAGGGCAGATGACCCCTAAGTCACAATATTTGTACGCAGAGCAGATGGCTCATTAGACGTAAGGCTTGTGCGTATGGAAGATGGCCTCTAAGTCACAATATTTGTGTGCAGAGCAGATGTCTCATAAGACACCCGCGCAGAGCAGATGGCTCGTAAGGCACAGTACGAACCCACAACAGGGACTGGGGAACAAGCCCCATATCGACCTCCCTACAGAAGGGCCCCACCAGAGTTGGCGAACTTCGCAGTTGGAGGCATTCTCATGCAAGAAGGACATTCCACTGCTTACGAGAGTCAAAAGCTGAATGACATAGAGCGACGGTACCTAGTCCGCAATATGAAGAAGTGAAAGATCAATTAACAAGACCTCTCCAACGCCTTCAAGAACAAGTCGACGAGGGCCTTGACTTCGTAAGTGGGGGAGAATGTTAGGGACCTTCGGGGTTGTCAAGTCCTGTATGTGTCATGACGGTCCGTAATGTGCATTGTAAATATTGCATCATGAGCATCCATGTAAATATGCATTGTAAAACAGGCTCGCGCACCACCCACCGCTCTTGCTCACGCCTAGGCAAACAACCTCGTTTGCTTATTCGTAGCATGGACGGTGGGGGTGTACGAACATAGGAATTTTGTCATGCTCCTCGTGCTTTTGGTATCCTTTGGGGTGGCACTTGGGGGTTAGGCTCCATAAGTATAGTACCTAGGTATAGCTTGGGCACACTCTAGTCTTCCGTTCTAGCTTTTGTTTAAGCAGTTCCTTGTATTTTCATGCAATCTGCCATTTGGCCCAACAACGTTTTTGCGTCCAAGCACAGGCTTCGACCCACGTGAAGTGGGGGCCCGTGACTTTTCGGCATTGGCCAAGCAGATTGGCTTAAGGTGAATCCATTGCACGGGAAGCAAGGGTGTCGCACAGATTCTTCCGTACAAAATAATCGATCCGTGATAATATGGCTAAGAACGACGTTCGATTCTCATCCAAGAGCAAAACCAATCGATGTGCATTACCTGGTCGTCGACGTCCCCGATCCCTAACACATGATTTTGGGACGATCTTCATTGAACAACTTGGGGGCTATTGTATCGACCCCCCACCTTGTGCTAAAATTCTTTGTTTCTAAAACAAAAGTGGGTCTGTTCCACGCCAACCAAAAAGAAGCTCGTCGATGCTACAACGAATGTCTTAGACAAAGGATGACCCGAGCGAAGAAGGAGTCGGATGCTCCACCTCATCAGACGCTTTAACGCCCATGGGTGAACAGTTGATGGAGACCTCCGAGCATGACCCAAGCAGAGGCGATCAGAAACGGCCCCGACCCAATGCAACTTGAAAATTGAACACTACTCGGAGCAAAGACATGAGCCAGAGTCCAGCTAGGCTCGAAGCGAATTAAAGACAATCATCAAGTTCCTCTCTCCTCTCTCTGATGCCTCGACAGGCACAGGCACGCTCGGACCGAGCACCTCACCTTTCAAAACTCAATTGTATCAACAATTTCTTTTTGCATTAATAAAGATCATTTCTTTCACATCTCTATATGTGTGTCCAGGAATATTATGGTCATCTCGTTGTCCGAGCGAATGTCCCATAATCCGAAACAAGAATGTCGCCACCCAACCTTATGCTCCTCGACAAGCTCGGCTTGACCCCAGGTGTGGTCCTCGGCCTCAGCGTCGCTACTTCCGGCTCAAAGCCCTTACTCGGCCTCAACGTCGCTACTTTCGGCTAAGAGCCCTTACCCGGCCTCAGCGCCACTACTTTTAGCCTCAAAGCCCTTACTACTTTCAACCTCAAAGCCCTTACTACTTTTGGTCTTAGAGTCCTTACTCGGCCTCAGCGCCGCTACTCCTGACCTCTTACTACTTCTGGCCTCAAAGCCCTTACTCAGCCTCCGCGTCGCTACTATCAGCCTTAGAGCCCATACTACTTTTGGCCTCATAGCCCTTACTCGACCTCAGCTCCGCTACTTCTGGTCTCAGAGCCCTTACTACTTTCAGCCTCACAGCTCTTACTCGGCCTCAGTGCCGCTGCTTTTGGCCTAAGAGTCCTTACTACTTTTAACCTCCTGCCTTACGCTTCTAGGCGAGCTCGGCTTGACTCCGGGCGTGGTCCTCGACCTCAGCGCCGTTGCTTTCGACCTCAAAGCCCTTAATAACCCCGAGCATGGTCATGCCTTACGCTCCTCGGTGAGTTCGGCTTGGCCCCAGGCATGGTCCTTGGCCTTAGCGTAGCAACTTCCAGCCTCAGATCCCTTACTACTTCCAGCCTCAAATCCCTTACTACTTCCAGCCTCAAAGCCCTTAATGACCCTGAGCGCAGTCTTGCCTTATGCTCCTTAGCGAGCTCGACTTAACCCCAGGCGTAGTCCTCAGCCCCAGCAATGCTACTTTCGGCCTCAGCGCCTTCAAAGATTTGGGCACCCACACCCTCAACTCTCAAGCGGGATCTTCAACCTCAATTGCCACTCCTGAAGTCTCACACTCCTAATGAGAGCTTGGCCTTACATTCACAACCTCCATACTATGGCTCTCACAATCGTCATAAAGGTATTCTCAAAACTAATTTCATTTGCAGCACTGACATAATTTGAAGCATAATCCTCGGCCCCAGTCGCTGCTATCGAGCTCCCAAACTCTCGATATGAGTTTCGCCTCACACTCTCAGTTACCATTCTCCGGCTCTATCACCTGAAGGTTCATTTTTCACAACCATTTAACAATCCCCAAAAAGTGCCAGGACACTTCCTCACCCTCACAGATGAGAGCCGGCAGCATCCACCGGAACATACAACTTACAACCAGCAAAAATGCAAATCAAAACTACCACAACAGGAAATTAAACGCTTAAAGGCGTAAAGCATCAACCCTCTGAAGGGGCAATTGTCAAACATCCAAAGTAAACAGATGACTTAAAACCCTCATAGGGCAGCAATCCAATACAGATAGTCATCCACATAGCCCACAGATGGGCGATATCAACAAACTTACTAGCAAAGAGACGACTCTACCTCGGTAGATGGAGGTTGGACATCATCCACCAAAGTCTCCATCGCTTCCTTCACAAGAGGACACAACACAAGGGCGGCGGCTGAAGGCTCCTTCTCGGCGGGAACACGAGCCCCTTCCTCCACTATAAGGTCGACCACGACACCTCACGTAACTATCTAGAACCATCCGACATCATCAAAATTGGTCCCTAGGGCGAGGAAACTAGCCTGCGTCATCGCTCTCTCGAAGCCATCTGCATAATAGTCGACAACACCATCCCGATAATGCTTAACCTCGCCTTTAAGACACTGCACCTTTGTCTCGAGCCCTTGGACAACTTCCTTGGCCCACTAAGCCTAAGCTCGACCAGACTCTACTTCGGCCATCAAATTGGATCCCTCCACAATAGCCACAAAAAAGTCATGCTAGAGTTTATCCAACTCCACCCTCAAACCGCTAGACATGCTCTCGGCCTGCCTTGCCTGAACACTGGATTCAGAAGCAGTAGCGCTCAAATGCTTAATTTTGCAGACTTTCGCCTCAAGAGTATTCTTCACCTCTGCGAGTTTGAGCCTTAACGACTCAATCTCCTGAGCTTGAGTCTTGGATTCCTTCAACACAAACTCCTTCAACCTGTTTATTAGGCTCGTCGATTGAAGGCATGAAATTCATGCACGCTCCCATGGATCCACTCCCTTCGCTAAGCCCAACTGAATGCTGAGAAGGAGAATATGGTCCTCGCAAGGAATCTCAATAGGATACAAACCCGATGATGGAGTGCCCTCCACTATCGTCGCCTTCGGCGCCATAATTCCATCCTTTGAAAGAAGCATGGTCGCCTGGGAAGATGAACCTTCACCAGCACTCGGACCCCTGGCCCTCTTTTGTGGCCTCAAAGGCGAATAAGGAGGAGCTACTGAATCAAAAGGTGTAGGCAGCCTAATTGCTCCCGTGGGCCGATACCCCGAGGTCCTCGTGGCCTAAGACCCTGGGGCTCCCAACACCCGGGGCTCTAGAGCTTGTGACAGCTTCGGCGGAAGTGAAGGGGGAGAATCGTCTATCAATAGACCCTTCCCCTTGCCAATTACAAGGATGCCACCCCTTCTCTCCTACAACTGAGCACGAAAGATTGTCTTGTTCAACATAGAGGATGTCCTACCCGCATCAAGAAAACTTTCTGTCAACACACACGAGGAAGTTGAGGTAAAAACAACCTTACGAACCCCCCTAAACTTACATATATAACTTGAGATAGGAGACCCCTCCAGGTCCCGTTTCAACAATTCCTTGTAGGAAAAAAGCTCGGAAGGGCAATAACTATTCAGAAATTCTATGACACACTTATCATCAGCTGAAAGAGCTTTCTCATCCACGTGCATAATAGACGTGGGGTCCTCTATTCAGGACAACAGAAACATCTCTTCCTGAGAATCCCCGTTTAAGTAAAATGACCAAAGATGCGACTTCGACTTTACCTTGAAGAAGTGCGCCTTGAAGTTCTTATAAGAACTCCTGAACAAATTAAATAACTTCTTCCCGAGAACGCCATTAAAGGACACTAACACACCTCTCTGAGAACCCTTCATCTGGAAGAAGGAGAAAAACACATAGAGGCTCAGTTCAAGCTCAAGGAATTTCATCAATATCTCAAAACAACGGACAAACGCCCAATTGTTCGAGTGTAGTTGCGATGGAGCAACATTTGCCTGATTCAGCACCCCATGTTCAAAATATGTGAAACGTAGCCAAACTCTGAGCTCCTCAAACAAAGCCTGATACATGAAGATCGACTCGGGCTCCCCTTTGTGAAAAACTCTATTCATTGAAGAGCAAGGAAGACAGTCATAGGATTTGTCGTCATCCCAATGGGAGACCTTCACACTATCCTAAAAAGTTTGAATACTATCTAGGGTGGTAATCACTGGGCCCTACCGTTGTATCTTGTAGTGGACCAAAGAATAAGGGTCTGAGGCCCTACTTCCAACTTAGTTCTGACACCTCTCCTCGCCATTAACCCGACATAGATCGCAAAACCCTTACAAATGGGGATAAATCAGCACAACCTATTGACATAGGGCCAACCCCGATAGCACAAAATTCAAAGCAGGAACTAGAATACTCACCAGAGAATGAACGTCGGACGGAGAAAATGATCGATGAAACCGTAGCCAGCAAAAACCTCTGGAAGGCAAGCACCAGACAGTAAGGAACATGAAAAGAATTCGAAATAGAGGAAAAAGCTGCTTTAAAGGCTGAGAGACATCAGCCTCCTCATTGAGTGGTCAATGAAGACACCATGATTAAATCTCAGCCAACTAGCTTAGCAACAACCATTCCTTAGAACCCTCAGAACCTTCTCAGGGCACAAACCGATGTCTCTCCCTAAGAGTTAATGCCGAAAAGGCTGACACCAATTAGAACTGCCATGAAGAGGGAAATCCTCCTCCCCTCCACCCACTCACCCACACACACATAGTGCCACACCCCAAAACTAGTGTGACCGACCAGGGTACGCCACGTACCCCGAAGTCTAACCCAATACAAATACAACTCAAACACAATAACCTGAATAGTGAAATAACATTTATAAATCTTTTAAAAGATTAGAAATTACACCACATGCTAAATCAAACCAAATCAGAGTCTAAATAATAATAAAAATGAACAAGTTATTTTTAGGAAATAAGGTTCAACAAATAAACCAAGACTCTTAAAGTAAGAATAAATATGGAATAAAACCTGAGTCTACATGACTCAACGACTCAAATAGAAATAAAGACTCGGTATCCTCTCACCGACCACAACATGTCACGAGACCCACTGCCCTGCCACCACCAGCTGTGGTATTGCACCCCAGTACCTCGCTGATCTAACTCAGGTGCTGCAAAATAATAGAAATGAAGGGTAAGTCCAACTAGGACTTAGTGAGTAGATCAGTCCTCAATTTCACCACATCATCATGCTATGAATATAAATATATCAATGAGTAGAATCATGTCATCTAGTAAGCATGTTCATTACTATAAGCATGTTATCAAAAATGGCATCATCTCAAAGATAAACATAACGATTAAATATAATCATATCAATGCTTACATAACTAGTAAATAGCATCACCACCACGAAATAACACATCCACATATATACATCACAATGCATGCATGATGCAACCACATGATCCTCTCCGGGCTCGTCGGTCCTCAGCCACATAGGGTAGGTAGACGGTGTGGTTGCCGAGCTACCACCCTACACAGTGTCGTCTCTTTGGGGCATGCTCTCCCCTCACCGACACTGGCTCTTCCGAACCATCTCTTTGGGGCATACATTCCCCTCATCGGTCGGGTCTCCGGGCTGTCTCTTTGGGGTATGATCTCCCCTCACTAGCCGAACTTCCGAAATATGGCACAACGCTGTCTCTTTGGGATATACCCTTCCCTCACCAGCGGGCATTCTGGGAAATGCAACAAGCACATCACAACACCACGCATACAAGTATGTATAACATAACAACATATGCTAATAACAAGTAGTAAAGGGTATGTCTAGTGCATACCTCAATCTCCGCATCCACCTGTTATAAAACACAACCACGCAAGCCATATATGTATGCTTAACACAAAATCACAGTGTATAACAGTAGCATATCATGTCCAAAAGCATAACAAAAAGTGAACACAAAGCATACACAAGCTGCCCTAAAAATAAGGTATCGAATCCTAGCGATCCTACACAAGTAAACTCGTTCTAAAGGACCCTATCCGAGTACCTTAGGTTCGGCCTTGTTGGCCTAAGGTTTTCATCCTTGGTCTTAATCTCAGTTTTGATGATAAAAAATATGGAACTAATGATTTCATTGAGAGTTATTTTTAGGTTTCATATCGGTTAGCGCACGATGTCCCCGATCAAAAAAATCAGAGAAATCGGCAAGGATGCTCGTCGATGCTCGGGATTCTTTGGGAAATCAGAGTTTAGGTTTAGGGTGTCTAGAATATGTTGTAAATCCTCATGATGATGCATAAGAACCTAAAAACCAAACCCGAACCCCAAAATATGAAAAACACGAAAAATTAAAAAAGACCCCTGAAATTCACTAAGCCTAGGGAGCTCCTTGACCTAGACATTTTCTTGGCACCAAAAGTGTCGGTAATTATTCCTTAGGTACTAGATAACAAGATATTTTAAAGAATTTTTTGGAAGCCTTTAGCCTACCCATATTTGAACCGGGCGATTATAAAATTTCTATTTTTTGGAAATTTGTACTAGACTGCAAAAATTAGATTTTGATTTTTTAGATTTTTTTATTGAATCCAAATGGGGGTTAATCCTTATATAATATTTCTTAAAATAGAAATGTTATATAAGTAGACTTAGTAAAGACGGAACCCAGAAACGAATAAACAAGCAGAAAACTTAGCCAAACCAAGTAGTCTGCCCAAGTTCGATTGACCAACTGGTCGACCGACAGAAGGCAAAAATGGGCAGAATGCCTACGGTCGCTCGGTCGGTCGACCGATGATCGATTGGCAAGTGATCGAGCGTCGCCAACGGGCAAAAATTAGCCCATTGGGAGAGCTATTTTGGCTCTCTCTCTTCTTGGGGCTTATATATACTAGCCATTGAGTGCCTTCCTCCATGATCTTAATCTTCATTGAGCCATCTTTGATCAATCTTAAAGCTTTCATTGAGAGATTCTTCTTAAACCCTAGCTTTGATCCTCAACTACTTGATTGTGCCCGCAAACTTCATCGATTCATCACCTTGAGGTATCAAGAGGACTAGGGAGTTTCTTTTGGAGCTAAGTACTTATTATTTTAATTTATTGCTCCAATTGTTATTGTATTTTGTTATTTATTTTGATTGTATATCAAGTGTGTAAACCTAGGTTGCTAGGTTTGATTGAGTTGGTGGTGGCCTTGGTGTTAAGACTTAAATCCATTATTATAAACTTAGTTTGCTAGGATTAGTTGACTTATCCTTAGGTTGAGGTGGAAGAGTGCTCTCAGTAGGAAGACAAGATACTTCTGGGTGTGGAAGTGCCTTCGGTTTGTGAGCGGAGACTTTCCGGTGTAAAGTCCTCATTGTAAGGAAACTAATTAATCTAGTTAAACTAGTTTGGAAATTCTAAGCGGGGTGCTTAGGTAGTGGAGTAGGCATTTGAGCCGAACCACTATAAATCGTTGTGTTTGCATTGCTTACTTTGCGTATCGATTACTTGACTTATTTTATTCGTTTCCGCATTCATTTAGTAGTTGAATAAGAAGTGCAGATTTGGTCCTATAAGTTTTCAATTTTTTGGACATTGGTCCTATAAGTCTCATTTTGGTATTTTCAGGCTTATAAGTTTGCTCCGTAATATATATTTGGTCCTATTCATG
The DNA here is from genome assembly GCA_034359265.1 of Canna indica. NCBI lineage: Eukaryota > Viridiplantae > Streptophyta > Magnoliopsida > Zingiberales > Cannaceae > Canna > Canna indica. Next base: position 39,879,280 of record CP136891.1, read on the forward strand.
ATGGTCCGTTAACTCTCTGTCAATGTGGATTAACGTCGTTCATACACGTTGACAGATTTGGGCCTATAAGTTTCATTTTGAATTTTCAGTCCTATATGTTTGTCCCGTAGCACAGATTTGGTCATATATATTTGTCTCGTAGCACAAATTTGGTCCAATATATTTGCCCCATAGCACAAATTAATTTGATTATGTTTGTGATGGTTCATTAACTCTCCGTCCACGAAAAAATAAATGACGTTATGTCTATGTTGATGGAGTTAACATACCGTCATGAATAGGACCAAATCTATATTAAGAAGCAAACTTATACATGTTATGGAGAAAATCTGTTAACTCCATCAACATGGATATTACGTCGTTTATTTTTTCGTGAACAAAGAATTAACGGACCGTCGCAGATAGGACCAAATTTGTGCTACAGGGCAAACATATAGGATCAAATCTTTGCTACGCGGCAAACATATAGGACTGAAAATTTTGAAATGAAACTTATAAGACCAAATCTGTCAACGTGTATGAACGGTGTTAGTCCACCTTGACGGAGAATTAACAGACCGTCACAGATATGACCAAATCTATGCTACGGAGCAAACTTATAAGACTGAAAATACCAAAATAAAACTTATATGACCAAAGTCCAAAAAATTGAAAACTTATAGGACCAAAACAGCACTTCTCCCGTGCATTAACATAAGTAATCAAGAAAATGATTGAAACCAAAATTAAGTTTAAGATTAGTAAATATACTATTTACCCCCCCTCTAGTATGACAATTTCACCAACAAGCCTACCTTCCCACTCGAGTGCTCTACGGGTAGGGAGGGTTCGACCCCTCTAGGAAACTCAAGGTGGGCCCTTCCAAAGTTTAGTTTAGGATTCTAGGGTTTCTAGTGTCCCTAAGGTCCTAAATCCATAGGTGTAGTTTCCTACAACTTATAAATCATTAGGACTAATTTATTCATGCCCTAAAGTTTAATTCCTAGATGCAAAAACCTGTTAGGAATCATAAAAACTTGGATCTTTGGGTGGCCGGCAACCCTAGGGTCCCAAAATCCCTAAGGGAAGTGGGCGGCACACCTAGTTTATCCCCAAAATTCCATCTTTCTTCAAGACTCCAAACAAGAGCCAAGATCCCTCAACAACCCACAAGAATTCATCAAGAAACCATCAAGAATTGAGCCAAGAAGGGGGGTGGCACAACATGGGTTGGGCGGCCAAGAACACCCCCAAAATCCGATCCGACGAAAACACGACGTTGATTACAAAACCCTCGACATAAATCTTCAAAACGATACGAAGAGAACGAGCTAAAAATCCATAAATCCTCATGACATAGGGGCGGCATGAATCTGAAGAAAATAGGGAAAAAGAAGATAAACCCACTCACCTTTTTTGGAGAAAATGAGAGGGAAGAAGACTGTAGGGATCCTCCTCTGATCGGCGCTGACAAACTTGCGAATTCCGGCCTCGAATCGTCTTCTCCTCCTCACCAAAGGGGTGGCGCCTCCTCTCTCTCTCTCTCTCCTCTTAGGATGGTGTGCGGCTAAACCTGTAGCCATGTGCCACTTGGTCTTTTTATGGACCCTGTTTGGATCCAAATGACCAGAATGACCCTAGTTTAGTTATCTGACTAAAACATCCCATATCTAACCCGTTCTAACTCTGATTCGAGTTTCGATTGAACCACTAAATTCATCTCAAGACCCTCTATCATCCTAGCATACTAAATCACAGAGATAAATTAAATAGAATTTTCCTATTTTTTTATCGTTAAAAAGCTTACCCGAGTCTAATCTAGGAGCTTTCCGCCAATCTACGCTAACTCGGGCCCACGGTACCCTGCTTAAAGATAAAATATTGATATATGATTTTTGGGTATTACACATAGCCGTCACGCCAGGAGTGGAAACTGAAATGTCGCAAAATGACATAACAAAGATACTACGACCTCCAGGCACGTGCCCTCCACGAACCATCCAGATCTCGGTACTCGCAGCAGCTCGGCAGGTGCAGTAGCGTGACACCTGCAGCAGCTCGACAAGAAGCTAATACATAAACTCCTAAAAATCCAGATGACATCTTCCTACCGGCCCGAGAACAAAAGTTGACACTACTTAGAGCTCAACACGAAGTCCTTAGACTCCGACCAAGCTCGGGGGTTGTGGACTGGACTAGTGCCTTTGGGCCCGATCGAATTAGGTCCAGAAGAGCCCACATACATGAGCCAGACTCAAGTTAAGCCAGACGGCTTAGCCTGAGGGCTCCATCCCGCCATTGAAGGATATATATGTCCTCATTAATTACAAGAGATTCGTCATTCACGACCCCGAAATCTCCAGGATCACCCTCGACCCATTCTGAGCAACATCCCTACAAAATTACCGTGTGACATCATTGTCAATCCTCCCTCATCCTGCATTGTATACAGACACCACACACCTTAGGTACCCTAGATTCCAATTTATATTACCTTCACCTCGAACATATTCTACCTTGAGCATTGGAGTATCTTTTGCAGGACCCCGCCGGAGTTGTACCTGGCCAGAAGATGCAACGGACCAGACCACACCGCTTCGACTTCAAGCAAGAACAATACTCATAAAAAAAGTCAAAAGAATGATAACATCCTTACAAACATTGCAAAGAATTGAATATGTTCAACATGAAATTTAAATCTTTGTTTAGTAAAAATATGTATTATAAATATTTTAGAGACATGTGTATCATAATATTTATTTATATTTAACAAATATATATAATTGGTCTAATTTTAAAAAATGAATTATAATTTAAATATACTTCAATGTATTATTTTATATAAGTTCTAGAGAGAAAATTAATATAAAAAGAAAAATCTTGAGGGTGTAAAAAATAAAATATTATATATTTGAACCGATTAACTATGGACTAACAGTTAATCGGTACTTAAAAACTGAAATCAAAATCAAAAATCAAAAAATTAAAAAATTAAAAATGAAACCAAAACTATTGAATCGGTTAATCGAAAACTTTGATTCGATTTTGAATCGATTTTCTGATTAACCAAAATTTAGGTTTTTTTTTCTCAACCCTAGCCATGTATTGATTTTTGGACCAAGGAGCCATGCATAACATGCAAAGGGGAAAAGAAATATCCAATTGAAGCAAATATCTCTATGATGATGTCATAATTGTTCATTTGTAGATTTCCTTGAACTGATCGGTATTTGGTCCTCGATTCTTTCAATGCAATTTGGTGGGCTATAACAGTTGGATTTCCTTGGAGATCTGTATTGAATATGAAGATATATTGATTTAACTGGTTGTTAAGCCAACAAAAATTCAATCAAGGGTAAAAATATGGCTGGTTTAGCTTAGGAGGGCGAAGAGATGTTCAAATATTGGACTCCTTCCTAGCTCGAGCCCTATTCATTGTCAAATAGGTAATTTTGTTACAATCCCTATGTACAAAAAACATATAGAAACATTGGAAATTTTTTCCAATAATACAAAATATTTTGCATATATAGTTGAGTAAATTTTCCATGGCACTTTGGTATGGTCATTAATGCAGTCCACTAGCATTTTGCAATATGTTTCCAAAATAAAGCTATCTAGCTTTTTTGAATATGCGAAAGATAAACAAAACAAGGTGGTCATCCCTTCACGGTGTAAAATAGAATATGATTTGATATGCTTTCAAGCAGCAAATAAATAGGAATCACTACTATCTCTACAAACCAAACCATCACCTCCTTCATTCTTTAAAAGAGAACCATCACATTTTATTTTCAGCCCATTTGAAATGGGGGAGACTAGTGAGGGGTATTGGTCGACAATTGATAATTTCCCTCCGAACTTATCCTTTTTGAATAATGCTCAAAGAAAGCTAAAATTCTATTCACGGCAAAATTATTGGTAAATTTATATTCACCATGAAGAACACAATTACGAAAATGCAAAATAAACTAGAGGGTGTTGGCAACACCAGTCAAGTGTCCCTTATCCAAATGAGGATGAGAGTTCAACAACAACCAGCAGCCAGAACACCATAAGCTCATATCCCAAAAATCCAGTCTGAGTTTAAGACTTAAAGCAGACCACAGCTTTGAAGCAAAAACACAATCCGAATAGAGATGTTGAGAAGTTTCATGTTCAAGATCACATAAAACACAAGACTGAAAACTCAAGATGCCTAATTGGAATAACCGAAAGCGAGTTAACAATCTAGCATGGCAAAATTTTCTTAATTTTTTTTTACCTTAGGAGAAGTGGTTAGATTCCAAATCTGTGCCCAAACTAGATTATCATTCACACGAGGAGGTTCAAGGCACAAGTAAAGGTATGCAAATGAGGAGTTGCATCGCACCACCTGCACCTCCACCTTCATTAGCTGGGTTATGATTACGGTACATATGAGCACCCCACCAGCTTGGCATCCTATAGATTAGTATGGCAAAGTGTATTACCAATGAAACAAGACCAAACATGATTTTGCATTAGATTATGAACAAGTGTAATATTGCCAAGCAAATTCACATTTAAATAATTAAGTAGGCTTTAAAGCAAGGGGCTTATCAAGGATCCAATTATCCTCAAAGAAGAAGGTGTTAGAGCTAGAGCCAATTATTTTTTAAAAACCAAACTTGAGAGCATAGCAAGTGTTTTGGAAAATTTTCCAAGCCTAAGAAGAGTTACCAGGATTCATATTGGAGGTAAAGGAAATCAAAGGGTATTTTATTTTGACAAGTTGAACCCATATAGAGTTGTTATTTAGGTAGGTCTGGACCCTTTTAGCATGTATAACAAGGCATTTATTCTTTACATCTTGAATACTTAAGACACTTTGTGATTTAGGAAGAGTGACGGTGTGGCAGCCTTGGTGAATGACTTGGCCACGGCCATTGGTGCTCCATCAGAAGAGGCATGTCGGGCAACAAGGACTCCCCACTGTCAACTTCGGCTTGAGTAGGAGAAGAGAGTTTCTTCTTCTTCCCAAGATGGCTGCAAATATGATCTCTTGGGGAGGGAGAGAGAGAGAGAGAGAGAGAGAGAGAGAGAGAGAGAGAGAGAGAGAGAGAGAGAGATTGTTCTTAAAAGCTACTTTGTTCGGTTCATTCATAAAGCATTTATACAAGTCCTCTGTTTTTATCTCAAATTGAAGTGGTCAACCCATGTTTCACACGACAGCTCAACTCTCTCCACTAATGGACTAAATTAAACTAATGACAACCTAATCAGATTGCAATCACAGTACTTATCCTCTAAGAATCATCCTTACGTGTTTCTTTCTCTTGGCTACCATTCTTCATATGCCTCCACTTTCTCCTCACGTACCATCGACCCAGCGCATGTTGGAAGGAGTGGGCTCGATCTCTTGCTGGCCTGGAAACTCTCCTTGATGATGTGGAGGTTGTTGTCCTGGAGACATTACAAACACAATTCTAGTTTACAAGATGCATGTTGTGATTTTTTAGAGTTGTTGTCCTAAAGAATATTCCTTATCTTTTTATCAATATGGTCAATAAGTTCATTATTAAGCCATGTCACAGCCAAAAAATGGAGAGGCACAACATTCATGACAGTCTTAATAAGAACAAGTCTACTGGTTTGAGATAACATATTAGTTTGTCGAGAACTAATTTTTGAGTCAATTTGGGAAAGAATGTGGTCATGAGTCCTATGAGGTTTGTCGTTTAGGAGAAACCATTGTACCTAGGTATTTAAAAGGATAGCTATTCGTCTTCATGTTTAAAGCATGGGAAATGTTTAAAGAAGAGTAAATTTCGGAAAGAATAATTCAAATTTGGAAAAATTCAGCTTTTGTCCAGTTAACTGCTCGTAATGGCTAAAAATATTTTTTTATGGTTGTAATGCTCTTATTATTTGCCTTGGAAGTAAGGATAATATCATCAGCTAACCTAAGATGACTGATGAATAATTTGTTTTCAAGGATGAATGGAGTAAGTTGTTTAGTTTCACAAATGTATTAATGAGGTTGCTAAGTGTTTGTGCAACAAGAATATAAAAAAAGGGGAAAATATAGTCCCCTTGTCTAATGCTTTTTATTGCATGAAATTTTTTTGAAGTATTGGCATTTACATTACAAGCAAAGGATGTTGAGGAAATACAAGTATAAATCTATTTTATAAACTTTTCAGGAAATTTGCAAAGAGATAAAACTTTAATGATGGTAGACAATTGAATGAGATAAAAGACTTTCTCAAAGTCAATTTTGGCAATGATATAAGGATATTTACTTTTAGAGTAATAGAAAGAGTGTGATAATTCTTGGACAAGAAGGATATTGTTGTTGTGTGGTATTATTTCCTCCAAAGAATGATAACATGTGCAAGTGCACATAGTCAATATGTAGTTATGGAGAAGTCCAAGTGTCGATCGCGCAGGGAATTAAGGATATCCATGGTCTGCCCTAAGGAAGTCTACTAACTACTACTCTTAACTTGCAAACTATATATAGATAGTTGATTATGATGGTGATAAAAGAAAAATAAAATGCAACAATTAAATATAGTAGAAAATAAAACTACTCATTTGGATTGAAGGGGTACTCTGATTGGATGTACTTACGGATTGCAATTTCACTTGACCTAACCTTGATGAAGTTGGTTTCTCCTTCACTAGTGACTAATGGTTGAGTTATTAACTTAAGGTGTTAAATTACTCTAAAGCATTTTCCAATGTCAGTAGAGTATATCTTTTTGAGCCAAAACATCATATTCCTATGTATTTATAACTCAAGAAGATGCATGAAGATATACCTTAATGATGGCTGCCAAGAGGTTAAGCTATATTCCTATGCATTAACCTAAATTACTTGAGCAAAGATTTTAGGGCAGCTCTAGCATGTATGTCTAATTTGATTTCCCTTTTCCAAGTTCAATCAAACCACAAACAAATTAGATAGTGATCAAGTATCAAGTTGAATAATGCTCAATCATGCTAGAAACAACTCATAACATCAATAAATAGCAAAGAGAAATAACACATCAAGTCTTGGTTCAAGATCCATTACAATCCCTAAGAAATATGTTTAGCTCATGTTAGGAATTGAATAACAACGAATAAATTTAGCAAATACATCCATAGGACAGCAAGGAGAAGCAAACATAAGTCCAGAAACACAAACTAAATCAGCCTCTCCATGGATTTGCAGCAGAAATTCGCAGGTTAGCAAAGAAATTTCAGCCTTGTGCTCCTCTTCAATTCTAGCATCTACAGAAGATTGGAAGATGACCTTGGTCACCCAGATTTGGATTCAAGTCAAGGTTGAAGCAGGTCTTTCTTCTCTCCTCAAGTTGCAGCCACCAGTTCTCTACTTCGTCCAAAAAACTGCAGCGCCTCCTCCAAAAACGGGATGAAAAAAAAACTCTCTTGCATTTGTGCGGCTGCTCTCTATGTTGCTGCCCACTATTTGATTCTAATCATTCCAGGTTCACTTATCATTAAATGGATCTAATCTCCCATCAACCCGTTAACATATTGGATCTATATTGGATCTTCACAATGCTGCTCACTTCAAATAAGTGAATCCACTGATTCAATTGCTGGACCAAAATGTGACCTCACTTGGGCTGCAGTTTCTAGACCTTTAACTTACGATTTAGCTCAAGTGATAAACATCAAAGTTTTAGCCCTTTCTCTTAGCTTTCCAACGCATCAAACAGAATGCAAATCTAACCTTTGTAGACATAATTATGCTCATTTCGAGATAGAGTACTCTGGTTGGCCGAAAAAAAACCAGCAAACGAGATTTATTTTTCATAAATATGTCATAAACCCTATTTTCACACAGAATTAACCACATGAGCAATAGAATCACTAAAAACATACTTCTTAAATTAAAATATGCTTAAAATTACTTTTGAGAGCAAGCAAACCTTTGAACTTCAGCAATTATCCCCATCCACTTCAACCAAACTATGTCTTCTGCTCTGCTCATAGTCAACTTGTCTCTTTTTTTTTTAATCAATTGCACCGCTCAAGTTCAGCTAGCTTAATACATATCATTGATTCATAATTTTCAGGTAGCTTCCCTATTTTTACGGTGCTTTGATGCCTCAGTTTCATTAGCAAATGCTCAAGTTTCAACTAATTTCTTAGCCTCCCTATTTTTACATTGCTAATGTCGGACTTATTTATTCTTTTTTTTAATTCTTTTTTTTCATTTACAAGTCATTTCATTCAAAAAGAGCTTCAAATCAGTTTACTCGATCATAGATCAAGTTTGATTTCAAAGAATAATACCGAAGTTCTAAGCTTGCAAAAAAACAAAATCTACAAATGTTGATGTCTAACCAAGTTTTCCTTGACTAAGTTCATTGTTCTTCACAATAAATTTTTACCTATAGTCTCAATTCATCACTAGATTGCTTATTACAATACAAAAGTCCACAAGATATCAACCCTCATGAGTGCAGTTCCAAATTCAGCAACATTGGGCAGCTCACGACTTTATTATCAACAAGAAGTCAACTCAATGCTTTAACCCAGAACAAGATTAGGGACATGACATATCAATGACTCCCTCCTAAATATATGGTTTGCCCCCTCACACTTAATGCATGCTTAATTCAAAAAAATTTGAACACAAAGGTAAGTTGAGAAAGGTTAGACAATATTCCCTTGGTTTTAGTGGTTATGTTGATTCCTTAAAGTTTCTCCGGGAGCTCCGATGAAAAGTGCCTTTCCTTTGTTCTTGGGGTTCCTTGACACGTTCTTATTTTCTGGTAGTAGCTTCTTCTACTTGATTTACTGCTCGGACAAAAAAAGAAGAAGAAGTAAACATTAGCTAAACAGAATTATCGAAACTAAAGAGTCACATTGTGGTGCAATGTTTTACTTCACAGTAGAAGTGAACACTACCCTTAATGTTTTATTGAAATCATTAAATTGCAGAACTAAACATAGTGATGAAAAGTGCAAATAAAAAGAAATTGCCATGTTTAAAGTCTTGGCTAGACTTCCTGCATGTTTAGTTTGGACTTGGCAAGGTGATTGAAGCTTTCTGCTTGTCGAAACCTCCTCCATAATAGTGCTTCAATCGATGCCCATTAACAAGGAATCTCGTCTCAGAATTCTCTTCAGTAAGTTCAACAGCTTCATGATCCAGCATCCTCACTACAACAAAGGGACTTGACTATCTAGACTTAAGCTTGCCTGGAAAGAGCTTGAGCCTAGAATTATACAGAAGTACCTTCTGCCCTTCTTGGAAAACTCTTGGAAGAATCTTTTTATCATGCTGCAGTTTTGTTCTTTCTTTGTATAACTTGGCATTTTCATAAGCAGTGAACCTAAATTCATCTAGCTCATTCAGTTGCAATTTTCTTCTTTCATCGGTAGTTGCCATGTCCATGTTCAGTTGTTTAATGGCCTAGTATGCACGATGTACAAGCTCAACAGGTAGATGACATGTTTTCCTATAAATCAGCCTATAAGCAGTCATGCCAATGGGAGTTTTAAAGGCAATCCTATAAGCCCAAAGAGCATCATCTAACTTTAGGGACCAATCCTTGCGTGAAGGATTCACTATTTTCTCTAAAATTCTCTTGATCTCTCTATTAGAAATTCCAGCTTGTCCACTGGTTTGGGGATGGTATGCTATGGCCACTTTATGTGTAACTCTATATTTTTTCAACAGGCCATTGAAGAGTTTGTTGCAGAAATGACATCCTTCATCATTTATGATGGCTCTTGGAGTTCCAAATAGGCAGAATAAGTTTTTCAAAACTTTTCTACTCCGTCATTTGTTTGCATAGGAACTGCTTCCACCCATTTAGAAACATAGTTTACAACAACTAATATATACTGATTACCAAATGATGATATAAAAGGTCCCATGAAGTCTATCCCCCATACATCAAAGATTTCAATCTCTAAAATGTTCTGCAAAGGTATTTCATACCTGTTGGATATGTTACCAGTCCGTTGGCATTTGTCACATTTGCGCACATACTCATGAGCATCTTTAAACATAGTTGGCCAATAAAAACAAGCTTCTAAAACTTTGGCTGCAATGCGGTTACTACTAAAGTGACCTCCATTAGCTGATGAATGACAATGCCACAACACTTTTTGTTGCTCCTCCTCAAGTATACACCTTTGGATTAGCCCATCCTTGCAGAGCTTGAAGCAATATAGTTCCTCCCAAATATATGATTTAGCTTCATGCAAGAGTTTTTCTTCTATTGATAGTTAAAATTTGGAGGACTCACTTTACAAGATAAGTAATTAGCTAAGTCTGCATACCAAGGCTGTGAACTCAACTGCATTAGCTTGGCACATTGTATTGCCAGGACTTGCTCATCAGGAAAAGTTTCTTTTATCATGGTCTCCTCTTCCATTATAGCTTGTGTCTTCAATCTAGATAGATGGTCCGCTACAAGATTTTCTGACCCTCTCTTTTCTTTGATCTCTATATCAAACTCCTGAAGTAGCAAGATCCATCTAATGAGTTGTGGTTTGGCTTCTTTTTTGGAAATTAAGTACTTGATTGCAGAGTGATCTATGTATACAATGACTTTAGCACTAATAACATATGGTCTGAACTTGTCGAATGCAAACACCACTGTTAGCATCTCTTTCTTAGTGGTAGTGTAATTTGTTTGAGCTTCATTCAAGGTCTTACTAGCATAATAAATGGTGTAAAAGACCTTGTTTTTCTACTACCCCAAAATTGCACCAACGGTCATGTCACTAGCATCACACATCACTTCAAATGGCAGCTCCCAATCTGGTCCTACAATGACGGGTGCAGATACTAGCTTCTTCTTTAGTTCATTGAAAGCTGTCAAACATCCTTGGTTGAACTCAAATGACGTATCCTTCTCAAGAAGATAGTAGAGTGGTTTGGATATCCTTGAGAAGTCGTTGATAAACCTTCTATAAAACCCAGCATGGCCTAAAAAACTCATGACTCCTCTTATGGAAGTAGGTGGTGGCAACTGCTCAATCACCTCTATTTTTGCTCTATCCACTTCTATTCCTCTCTTGGACACTTTGTGGCCTAGAACAATCCCTTCTTGAACCATGAAATGACATTTTTCCCAGTTTAAGGCAAGATTAGTTTCAATGCATCTGATTAGCACTTTGGTTAGGTGATCTAGGCAGTAGTCAAAGGATTATCCAAAATTAGAAAAATTATCCATGAATATCTTCATGTTCTACTCCAACATATCATTGAATATAGCCATCATGCATCGCTGAAATGTTGCAGGAGCATTGCATAAACTAAAAGGAATTCTTCTAAATGTGAATGTGCCATATGGACATGTAAATGTGGTTTTTTCCTGATCCTCTGGAGCTATGACTATCTGGTTATAGCTTGAATACCCATCCAGAAAATAGTAAAACTCCTGCTCTGAGAGCTTGTCTAACATTTGGTCAATGAATGGCAGTGGGAAGTGGTCTTTTCTGGTGGCTTTGTTGAGTTTCCTATAATATATGCAAATTCGCCACCCCGTTATAGTTCTTGTAGGCACCAATTCATTGTTGTCATTTGAAATAACTGTCATGCCTCCTTTCTTTGGTACACATTGCACTGGGCTGACCCATGAGCTATCTGAAATAGGGTAAATTATCCCTGCATCTAGCCACTTTATGATTTCTTTATTTACCACTTCCTTCATCATAGGATTTAGCATACGTTGAGGCTCCCTTGTTACCTTAAAGTCCTCCTCCATGAGAATTTTGTGCATGCATACTGCTGGACTTATGCCCTTGATATCACTAATGGTCTAAGCAATGGCTTGCCTATGATCCCTTAGAACTCGCAGCAGCTTTTCTTCTTGAACACTTGTCAATCTAGCCAAAATAACAACCGATAGCGTAGAAGAACTCCCTAGAAATGCATATTGCAAGTGTGGTGGCAGCGGCTTCAACTCCAAGGTAGGTGATTCTGTAATATCCTAGATATTATTATTTGTTTTTGTTATTGTTTGTGATTGTCAGCCTAGTAAGCTAGTTCGTGGTCGAGCCGAGTCGACTCATGGTCCGTGCGAGCTTGAGAGCTCGGGTAAGTTAAATCGTAGATTTTATACTTTATGTGCTTGATTTATTAAGTTGCATTGCTTGGGTGTGCTTACGTTTTGATGTTTGTGTGGGGCATGAGTTTATTAAGGCGAATTAGCGGGTTGGATTCGGGCTCGAGGTGGATGTGGGTTTGATAAGGGTTGAGGATTTGAGGAGGGAATTATAACCCCCCCCATAGGCATGCGGCTCCATATTGTAGCCGCACAAGAATCTTGGAGAGAGAGGAGCAGCCGAGCCGCCCTTCTCCCCCTCTTGGAGCCGCCGCCTTTGAGGGCCAGCCGTTGAGAGAGAGAGAGAGAGGAGCCGCCGCCCCTCTCCCCCTTCATTTGAAGCCAGCCGCCCGAGGAGAAGAGCCTAGTCGAGCCCCTCTCCCTCTCTCTCTTCTTCTCTCCTTTGGAAGCTGAGCCGTCGGCTTGGTGGAGCTACTACCCCTTCCCCCTTGTGGAGCCGAGCCATCACCGCCACCTTTGAGGCCGGATTCGGAGGCCGCCGATTGGAAATTTCCCTGATTTCCTCTTCCTAAACCGCGTGAGTGGTTTTACCTCTCATTCTCTTTAATTTTCTCTTCGTGTTCTTGAGCCGTTCTTGAAATCGAGGTGTTCTTGTTGGTTTTTCTCCGTCGAATCTCGAGTTCTTGTCATTTCTTTTTGTTGGCATGGAAGAGGAGGCCCGAAGACCCCCCCCCCCCCCTATGGCGCTCGGCAGCCCTAGCATTACCCTCCTAGGGGTGCTCGGCCCAAGGAGGGGATTGGGTCGTCCTCAAGGTGTTTGATGTAATTACATCCTAAGAGGAGTTCTCGATGTTTTTGAGGTCTAAGATTTTAAATTCCTAATCCTGATTATGTTCCTATGATTCTACGTACGCATGATTCCTATCTAAATCTTTAATTTCAGCGTATGAATCTATGTTTTGCATGTGAAAAGATTTAATCTTGTTGCCATGTAGGTTCTTGTTTGGGTTCTTGATGTTGAATCTTAAGTCTTGATTTAAAGATGATGTGGATGTATGCTAAGTCTTGATTAAAAATTATGAATTAATCTTTGTATGATTTATCTTGATGTTATAAATATGTTGTGGTGGTAATTAAGGATTTAATTATTGGAATTTTCGGATTTATTACATTGATATGCTAAAAACTCAATCTTGTTGAAAATTTCATGCTGAATTGTTGATTCAGGACTGATTTTGAAAACCCTGTTGTGATGTGTATAGTTTACTGAATATAATCGTGTAACCTATCATTTTGATCAGAAAATATAGTCTGGATCTATAGGACACACTTTGGAAGTCAGATTCAACTTGGGTGCACCAATTTTAGGCTCAACAGTAAACTGAAAATAAAACCCTAAAACAAAATCCTAATTTTGGCAAATAAAAATTTTATTTGTATAATTAAAATTAAAGGGGTAACATAATATGTTAAGAGCCAACAAATTAAATTATATGCATGAAATAAAATCTCATGGGTTTATGATATTACGGGTCTAGGAGTTGGGGTTGGGCATTGAGTGTTGCGGCATTTCCCAATAAAGACATCACTAAGACACCGTAGGAGACACTTGACTTAGGTCTTGTTGGCGCCATATCTTTATGAATGACGGAGAGGCTCGGATAGGAGCCGGATTGCGGGCTTGGCCCGGAAGGTTGGATGGCTAATTCCCAACATGTGTTTAAGGAACAAGTTTGGATGGATGAATCCCGATTGTTCCTGCGTTTCTTGTGGAACAAGTTCGGACGGGCAAATCCCGATTGTTCCCAAGTTTCTATATCTTAAGGAATAAGTTTGGATGGGCGAATCCCGATTATTCCTGCGCTATCTTTAAGGAACAAGCTCGGATGGATGAATCCCAATTGTTCATGCGTTTTCTCGTGGAACAAGTTCGGACGGACAAATCTCGATTATTCCCGAGTTACTTTATTTAAGGAATAAGTTGGATGGGCAAATCCCGATTATTCCTGCTTTTATTCTAAGGGTTCTATTATAGGATAAGTTCGGATGGGCTAATCCCGATTATCCTTATAACCCTTGAGTGTGATGTGTTGCCTTAGGGCACAGGTAGACTAAGGCCTATTGTATTTCACTACTTAGTGAATGGCTTGCCTTCGGGCATGTGATGGTCGGTTGGCCTGTGAGCTAGTCATACCACTTGATGCATTACCCTTGTATGAGATAGAGGCATTTTATTCTTACTTTATGTGGTTGATTTTTATGGTGGGGGGTTGGTAGAACCGCTCACTGATCGAGTTCTTCTAAACTCACTCATTGTTTCTTTCTATTTTTTTTGTAGAGTCTGACCAGTGAGGTGGGCTAGAGCACTTGGCGCGGCTGGAGGGCAGAGGAGTCGCATTGATCTCATAGCAATCCTAGTTAGGGGTCGTAGTCGACTCTTTGGTAGTTTGTCATGCACTTGTATTTTGGTATTTTGGAACTGTAGTCCCTTGGGGACATTTATGTCTTGTCTTCAGATTTCATTTGTTAAGAACAAACTGTTTGAACTTTGATTTATTTATTTCCGCACTTTAAATACTTTGCTAAAAACTTTACCTCTTAAATGAAAATCAGTTTTGTTTTCTCGTTCATAATGAAACTACAATTCTTTACGCCATGTTTATTTATGAGTTGGCATGTGCATTGTAAGACCCAAAATTTTCCTAATATAGAAATCTATTATTGGTGCAGCGCGCCGAAATCAGGGGTTAGTCGAGTAGAGCTGCGGAAATTGCCTCGAGTAAAAGGTATAACTCGGCTTATGAAGTTTAAATTGGTTAGATGAATATTTCCTTATTAAGCATTAGATGTCCTATTTAAGTCGAGTTTAAATCGTGTATGCGGATCAAATCGGGGCCTGAATCGAACTCGGATCGAGTCGAGTAGAGGCTAAGTCGTTTAGAGGGGCATATGGGTCATTGAGGGATGAGGGAATAAAATCCCTCATCATGAGCCGTGCGGCTCATCTTGGAGTCGCACATAGCCCGAGCAAGAGAGAGGGATGGGAGAGCTTGGTCGGTGCCGGAGATCGTGTCGTCGTCTGAAAGTTCGAGATCACCAATGTCCAACCCTTCTTCCTCCTTAAGCAAGGTGAGTGGTTGTTTTTCCATGGTTGATTTGGGGGAGGCGAGTGGCCGAACCCCTAGGACTGCTAGGTAGAGATTTTGTCGCGAGGTTTCGTCGATTTAAGGTAGTTTGATTTTCGTATCGCTGTTTAAGTGTTATTACATCGGATCTACCTTGGTTTTTCTCGGATTTTGATGTTATAGGGGCTGCCGAGTAGAGGAAAAAGGGGAAAGGTTATGCCAAAATTATCCCCAATTCCCTCGACGAGTATAAACCCCTTTTCAATCGATCTTAAATTTATACCGAGTAGATGTATAGCTTATTTACTGTAAATGAAGATTGAAATCCCTTCTCTAGGCCTTGTAGGGTTCGGCCAACCAAAAGGACAGCCCATGTCCATGGTTCAGCCGAGCAAAAGGATGTGCACAATAATCAAGGTCTTGGTTAGGCTACATTGGAATCAAGATACTAAGACTGGGGTTGGTTCTTCTTCCTTGTTCTTACCCATGAGGACTCGGCCGAGCAAGGCAAGCCTTGCTCAAATCTCGGCCGAGCAAGAAGGAGGGGGTGGTGACCTCTAGAAGATAAACTTCATTTTTAGGAATACTCAAACAATAGGAAATAAAAAGTTGCCTAGATTGACAATTAGAATCAAGATGACATTTAGGCAAGACTATAACTAAGGAAGACTACTACGTTGGTGCATAAAATTTGTAGTAGGGTAGTATAGTAACCATTCTTGATTCTTCCCTCTTTAAATTCTGAAATTTGGTCATTCTTTTACCATGTTAGATAATCTCTTTCCTTGTTGAATTTATTGTAAATGCAGAATTTAAATTCATTATCATTGAATCGAGTGGCTATACTTAGTAGGTGACATGAGTAATTCATTTATAGCTTATATGTTGTCCGGTACTGTTGTTGGGTGTATTTTCAAGTTTATGACATGTAGTTTACATTAGTGAAAGGTAGCATATTTCCAAGTTTATGACATGTTTTCTATTTATGTGTTTCGGTTTCTCATTAATTAGTGTATGTAGTAGGCTTTAGGGTTGGACATAGACCCTGGCCGGTCACATGACCCTGAGTTAGGGTGTGACATGCATGGGTTAGGTTGCGGGGTATAAGCACGTCAAAGTGGCTTCTAATGCATCAATGGGGTACATGTTGTCAAATTTCTTAATGGCTTGTATGTGGATAACATCAATAGCCCAACATTCTTCCACATATGATGGATGTTTCATAGCTTCAAAAACTTTGAAAGTCACTTGCTGATCATGGACTCTCATAGTGAGTTCACCTTGTTGTACGTCAATTAAGGCCCGTCCAATTGCAAGAAAGGGCCTTCCAAGTATGATAGGCACATCAATGTCTTCTTCCATTTCCAAAACAACAAAGCCTGCAGGAAAAATAAATTTATCTACCTTCACCAGGTCATCTTCAATAATGCCTCGGGGATGCACATAGGATCTATCTGCCAGCTGCAAGGTCATAGAAGTTTGTTTAATCTCTCCCAAACCCAGCTTTAGGACTACAAAAAATGACATTTAATTTATGCTTGCCCCAAGGTCGCAGAGAGATTTTATGAAATATAAACCTCCAATAGTGCAGGGAATTGCAAAGCTTCCCGAATCTTTGAGCTATAGAGGAAGCTTGCGTTGTATTATGGCACAGCTCTCATCTGTTAGAGCTATAGTTTCAAATTCATTTAACTTCCTTTTCTTTGCCAGTATGTCCTTCATGAACTTTGCATAACTTGGCATTGTCGGGATGGGAATAAGAAACATAGCGGAAATAGCGATTTAAAAAATTCAAAATATCCCAAAATAATGATCTACTTTATCAACAATTAAGGAATTCAATCTACGAGTAGTCAGATCCGATAGAGTGACTTCTATTCGAATCTTACGAACAACCATTAAACCCCTTTACTGTGGTCATGAGAGACTCCATTCATAAGTCAAGATTGATGTCTAGCAATGTGCCATGACTACCCAAATAGTGTGAGGTTCAATCTACAGGGATCGAACGCCCTTCGGTGATTAGTTATCATGCAACTAAGTCCCTCGGTTATAATGTCCCGAATATGACTAGGGTATGGAAAAAGTGTCAAACCCTAATATGGATTCATATGTATTCTGCCTGCCAAGTCATCGTCTTAATAATGACATGTCAGGAAACCTTTTTTTGACATTCATATCTACTCTGGCCAGAGATTCCTAAGTCGACACTTGCAGGGACACATAGGACATTATCTGATCTTACTAGGAGTAACTGATTCTATAATGGTTGCTCACATACCTTCATAGGTGCTTTCCCATGCCCAGAGGTATCCGACACATGACACTGAAGGCCACGTAAGGATAAGTCCAAAGCAATGGGTTGACACTCACAAGGTAACCATGACAACCTCAGGTCCAAGGACTGCTTGCACCTACTATTACCGAGGAACATCCTTTCGACACTCATGTAGGGATTCCATTATGTGTTCATCGTGTAGGTCCATTCAGTGAACTCATTCCCTAATGTGCACCTGCACTTGTACAATAAATGATGGCTCATAGGTAATTGTGAGATCAGCTACCTGAAAGGAATAGTGCCATTGAGCCAATCACATATTGATGTGTTTGGGGACTATTCAAGGGTAATCAACTAAATGAGACAACTTTTTATCATATGCTGTATCTTTATTTATAAAGATTGTGATGAACCCCATGAACCCGGGCAAATGATTCCGAGGCTATGATGAGATCATGCCAGTGAGACTTAGAATCCAGATGCCGATGTTCTAAATGTTCCTAGTTGTAGGATCACCAATTAGGGGATTGGTGATTTCAGATAGACTAGTGCACTTGGTACATGCCCTATATGATAAGAGGTAGCTGATCTCACAATTACCTATAAGCCATCATTAATGTACAAGTGTAGGTGCTCATTAGGGAATGAGTTCACTGAATGGACTTGCACGAGGAACACAAAATGGAATCCTTACATGAGTGTCAATAGGATGTTCCTCGGATGATAGTAGGTGCAAGTAGTCCTTGGACCTAAGGTTGTCATGGTTACCTTGTGAGTGACGACCCATTGCTTTGTTTTTATCCCTACGTGGCCCTCAGCATCATGTGTAGGGTATTACTAGGCAAGGGGAAGAATTCATAGAGGTAGGTGAGCAACCAGCATGGAATCAGTTACTCCTAGTGAGAGGAGATAATGTCATATGTGTCCCTGCAAGTGTCGACTCGGGAATCTATGGCCAGAGTAGACGTGAAAGTCAGGTGTCATGCCCCAAAACTGAGTCACGTGATCGGCTAGAGTGCAGTCAAGCACCCCGAAGCCTAACCCATTACACAAGCATCTAAATAGGTACAACTTGAAAACAAAGTTTTTATAATATAACTAAAGAATAGTCAATAGCAACTCAGTGACAAAGACATAATCCACATGATAGATATCTCATAAAAATGATTCAACTAAAAGTTTAAACAACTCTAGGACACTCTAAAGGCTATAATGTCTCAGTTCTCAAACACGACTTGACTCAACTTGACTAGACTATTCCAACCAGCTCACGAGATCGCTATCGGAGCCCCCCCGTCATCAGCTACACCGTACCTCCGAACTACGCTCTACAAAACAAACACAGAAAGAAAAGTGAGTATGAAACTCAATGAATGGTCTTGCAATCCTTAGTAAATGGAATCCAGTAATGACAATACATGCAATATATCAAGTGAGTGTGGATGCCAAGTTAGTTATGCAAGGAGTGTATATTGTGTGAAATCAGACACTAGAAGGGGGGGTTGAATAGTGTCTGTCCCCTTTTTCAATTCTTTTCTTTTTGCTCAATTTTATCTTCACTTAGGTGCAAGTGTTTCTTAACAAGAGATATGATCAAATATTAATAGCAATGACAAAAGCAAGTAAGCAATGCGGACAAGAGTAATTATAGTGGTTTGGCCAACTGCCTACTCCACTACCTTGGCTCATCACCAAGGATTTCTAACCATTACTTTATAGAGTTTGTGTTTCCCTTTGAATACAATGAGGACACTCTTCTCACCACTCTGAGAACCCCTCAATCCTATTCACGTAGGCAAAACACAATCCTATAAAGTTTTCCCTAAGTATTTTCTAGCACACCTAGCAGCTATCTCAAATGGAAAATAAGTTTATAATAAACTTTAAATAAGAGGAAAGAGCTTAAGAATGTAAAAATGAACCAATGCTCCTCTCCCAAGCCTTCAAGCTCCAACTTGGAGCCGTTCGTTCGCTTTGCCGATCGATCGTCGGTCGCACGACTAATCGACCACCAATGTGACCGCTGGCTTATGTGAGTGCTCGGTCGATCGACGGGTTGACCGACTTATCGTAAAATTATCGATCCCACATTCGATCAGCCAGTCGATCGACCGAATCAATGGAGCTAGGGTCGCATGACTTGTGATCCTCAATCCGTTCGATCGATCGGTCGACCGGTGAGCATTCTGCCAATTTTTTGCTTTGATCGGTTGACCGATCAGTCAACCGACGCAGCCTTACGCAGATTCCTTCACGAACTTCGATCGACTTGTTGATCGACTGAATGACTACTGCCAATTTTTACCGTCATTCGATCGACCGAATAGGCTACTTAGCATAATATTGCCTTGTTCGGTTGACCGACCGGTTGATCGAACTCAGGCTGAGGCTGATTTCTCCTTGAAATTTTTACATGCCTTTTTTTATGGGTTTAGTTACCAAGTTCTAACTTGGATAACTATACAATTAGGCTTGGGATAAGATCATCCTAGGGGTATATTACAAGATATCTATTTGATTTATGCCCGAGCCTTTCTTTGACGTTCACTACTAGAAAAATGGGCATCAGCAATGGCTGATGCCGTTGCTGAAAATCATCAGCAACGGCGTGCAACGGCTGGCGCCGTTGCAATGAAGCCGTGGCAGAAAATCGTGTTGCTGATAACTTAGCAACGGATCAGCAACGATCGCTCGGGCCATTGCTAAAAATATTATCAGCAACGGTTTTGCCACGGACGCGGAGCCGTTGTTGATAACATTAATAGCAACGACTGGTGAGTCCGTAGCAACGCCGTTAGTAAAAGCCCGTTGCTAATCCGTTGCTGTAGGTCATCAGTAACGGCTTTCGATAAACTTTTAGCAACGGCTTTCCCACGGATGGCCGTGGGAAAGCCGTTGCTGATGATGTGAACCTGGTAACGAAAAAAATTAAAATTTCAAATTTCTATTGATACATTGATACATTATCTGATACATAACTCACACACTCATACACTCATACACACATTCATTCACACATCACAAATACACCAAGATATACATTAAAACAATTATATTTATATTGATAATTATCCACAATAGTATAAAAACTATTCAAATGCAAAATTGAAGTATCAATATCCAAACAAAATAAATTAAACAAGTATAATATCTCAGTAATAAAGTCAATATAAAAAAAATCTCACGATGACGATGGAGGATGGCCTGGATCATTTGGCGGGGTCTGGAGTGCTTGAGTGTACACCGGCGTGGATTGACTCGAGGACGATGGATGAGATGATGCCGAAGAAATGCTTGCTTCGGGATGACCTGACATGTTGCGTAGCATAGCATGCATCTTCGTCATCATCTGACTCTGGCGCTCCATCATCTCAATCTGACGCGCGATCATCTCTTCTAGAGTCCTTATTCTGCTACTATGATCATAACTGGATCTGGAGGTGGACGGTCGCTCACCAGCGACCGGAGGGGTCGGTGCCCCAAGTGTCCCTAGTACGGCTCGCGCATGACCACTATCTGCAAAGCCATATACGCGGCCATTGTCCCAGCCACCTACAGCCTCGACCCACGTTGCTGCGTCAAAGTCCTCGGGGGTGCCCCCGCGCTGCACCACCATCTGGCTGTAGGTCTCATACTCGAGTTTGATTTTTTGTTTAATATTTATCATAAAACTTAAATTATAAATATATAATGAATAATTTAAACAAATATATAGTTACCATAATGTATGCAGCGCGGTTGTCGATGTACTCCCCCGTCCCATATGCTCGACGGTGAGTCCTCTCAAACACCGCCATCGGGGAGGGTCGCTGGACAATCCCGTCATCCGACACCGTCGTCTACATGTACAAAATAAATACATTAATTAGTACACATAGTAACAAATAAAATATATAATCAAAAGGTATACTTACCATACGGTTCGCGTGCACTGCAAATGCAATAGAGCCGCCGGTGTGACGCGCTGCTCCCCCCGACATGCAATTTTTAGCCGCATTCCTAGAAACCTCCTGCCATCGATCCGTCGACCATATTCCCACAAGCTGGTCCCATATATCCATTTTCTTCTTCCGTTTCTTTGATGATCTTTTCTTTCGTCTCGTTTGAACAGACTTGCCATGCTTATCGCAACCTCAACCTGAACTCAAAACTTCACACTTGGATTAAATACATGTTTGTTATCATCAAAATAAAGATCGAGGTTTAAGAGAAACCCTTAAGGCAACAATGTACTCTCATCCGACTCTACAAAAAATACTTTCTAATTTTCGAATCCTTGTTAGCCACTTTTCTCAGTTGCACTGATCTAGGAAGGCCCTCTAGACTCAGTGTCCAACGGACTATCTCCCTCTGGTTCACTGGTCTAGGAAGGCCCTCTAGAACCAGTACCCAACTATTTTTTTGCTCGGGTTCACTGGTCTAGGAAGGCCCTCTAGAACTAGTACCCAACTATTTTTCTACTCGGGTTCATTGGTCTAGGAAGGCCCTCTAGATCCAGCACCCGCTCGGTCGGGAAGGCCCTCCGACCCATGATTGCTCATACACTGTGCGTACTGCTCGGCCAGCATGGGGCCCATAGTCATCACGTGCGCTACACACACTACTCGGCTTGTCGGCCTAATGTCACCTCGTGTGCAGAGCGCACCACTCGGCCCAATAAGGCCCACCCAATGTCCATTTAACTTCACATAAATTCACTCGAGGGCTACACCCTCATGTCATCACGCAGAAGTTTGCTTTGCTACTAATATTAGACTAAAGTATCAATTGTTTACAGCGACTCGAGAACGGTGTGCAGAGTCTGCACCCCAACTCATTTTTCACATACAAAAATAATTCCAACCTACTATAAGTGTTCGTTTCCTACATGTACACCTCTGTTCAGGTTACCAAAACATGTCATATGATTTCAAATTATAGTTTATAAGAAAATCGATATATTACATCGATATATTCTACCATAGATTCACAACACAACTATAATTTGAATCTCAACCTAAGTATGATACATTTCAGCGATCAGCACGTATATTCATTTACAGCACATACTATATAATTTCAGCATACATAATGAAACTTTAGAATATCATGTGTAATTCCAGCATCATTAACATAAGCTTTTCAACATTCAACCATATGAAATTTCAGCATCTGAATATATATAAAATTTCAGCATTTAAACATACATCAACATATAATCAGCATATAAATCAGCCTATAAAATTCTCAAGTATGCAGTCAAGAAAAATAGCCTAAGGTTTCAATTCTCATTATAGAACCATGCCACCCTTTTCACTCCTACAAGAAAACTTATATAGCATGAGCATTATTCATACAATTAAATAGATAAAGTTCAGCCTACACGTTGGCTGCTTCACCAAGGGCAGCGGTAGTAAAAATTGATTCCATACTTAAGGTTACATGATCACATACATGAAGGTCTTCTACCTATTCAAATTAAAGAGGAATACTCACCCATGAACTCATGTGTTAGTAGCATATGGCCACAAGAGGAGAGTAACTCTAGCTAGTTTAGAGTTTTAATTTAACACTAAGCACTCATCCTCACATCTACTTAAGTTAAAGAAGCAACCCAACTTACACACAAATTCCCAGGTTTCTTCCGTGCGGCTAACAAAAAGAAGGAATCCCAAAGTCTAGGGTTCCCAATCCTACAACAACACATGTCATAACCAAAGTCAATGAGAATTCCACCTACAAGACATATCATTCATCTAAAATCAAATGAGAAATTAAATCAAGATTTTCTAATTTCTCAAGAACCGTAGGCGGCTGCAAAAATGAAATTTCCACGTGCCAATCTTTCATACATTACATCCCTAATCCTAGGGAAGAATCGACACAAAGGCTACGAACCCAAATTCCGATTCAAGAAAGGATCAAAGCTTTCAAGAACTCTAGATTTTCTCATGACTAGGGGCGGCCAAGAGGGAAGAGAAAAATTAAACTTCTTGATAAGATATAGCCACTCACCGGAAAGAAATCGGAGAGGACAAGGAGTAGGGAAGGCCTAGCGGTGCTCGACGCCGACGACTCGCGAATTCTGGCCGGATCGAACACCCCCGCTCCAATTTTGGTCGCTGCCCTTCTCTCCCCAAGTTCCTCGGGTTGCGTGCGACTACTGTGGGCGTACGCCCCAGGCGCTCAAGTATATATATATATATTTTTCTTTTTTAAATTTTTTTTACCAAACAGTCCTCCCATTAAGTGGTTTACCAAATCGGTCATATCTCACTTGATTCCACTCGGACTCCTCCTTAAATACGTGACGCATAAAATATTTTACCATTGAAATTTTTAATTAAGAAAATTTCTAGAGTATCCAGGTCTCACCTCAAGCTAAGCATCAATGCTCAAGCCCGCACGCACCATCTCGCGTCACACGCAACCCGCTAAAATTAATACTCATAAAATGTTTTAGCGGGTATTACAATCTTCCCCCCTAAAAAAAATTTGTCCTCGAATTTAGGGGATAAAAGAGGAACTTACCATCTCTAATGAACAACTGGGGATATTTCTCCATCATATCCTTCTCCAACTCCTACGTCGCCTCCTGGCCCGAATGGTGTTCCCATCGCACCTTTACCAAGGGGATATCCTTAGACCTTAATTTTCGAACCTGCCTGTCCAGAATCTCTATAGGCCTTTCCTCATAAGAAACGACTGCGTCAACCTAAATCACAGTAGGCTCCAGCACATGAGAATCGTCTCTAACATATCGCTTCAACATGGAGATATGAAACACGAGGTGAACCCTGCTCATGCTAGGCGGTAAGGCAAGCTCATACGGCACCGCCCCTCTCCGGCCAAGAATGAAGAACGGTCCAATGAACCTGGAACTTAGTTTCCCTCGTTTATCGAACCTCACCACTCCTTTCATGGGCAACACCTTGAGGAACATCAAGTCCCCCACCGCAAATTTTAAGTCCCTTGATCTGCCATCAGCATACATTTTCTGCCGACTTTGAGCTACCAACAATCAGTCCTTTATCACATTCATATTTTCTACAGCATTATCAACCAAGTCTGGCCCTAACGTCTGAGTCTCACCCGCCTCAAACCATCCTACTGGAGACCGACACCTCCGCCCATAAAGGGCCTCAAACGAAGCCATGCCAATGCTACCGTGGTGGCTATTGTTATATGCAAACTCTACTAGCGGCAAGTACCTCTCCCAACCATCCTCAAAATCCAACACGGATGCCCGCAACATATCTTCCAATGTCTGGATAGTCCTCTCTGACTGCCTGTCAGTCTGAGGGTGCAAGGCAGTACTAAATCGAACATGAGTACCCAGGGCTTCCTGGAAGGATTGCCAGAACCGAGCGGTGAATTGGGTGCCTCTGTCAAAAATGATCATCACCGAAATCCCGTGGTACGCCACTATTCGGTCCAGGAAAAGCCTAGCATACTGCTCCACTGAAAAGGTTGTCTTGATCGAAATAAAGTGTGCCGTCTTGGTCAGCCGATCCACCAGATCCATATGGAATAAAGTGTGCCGTCTTGATCGCCATATGGAGTCATGACCTCCTCTCGACCTCGGCAATCCGGTCACCAGATCCATAGTGATCTTCTCCTACTTCCACTCAAGTACATCTAAGTTCTGGAGCAACCCTGCAGGTCTCAAGTGCTCTGCCTTAACCTGTTGACAGGTCAAGCACATGGACACATACCAACCACTTCCCACTTCATTCCTTTCCACCAATAATGCTGCCGCAAGTCACGGTACATCTTCGTGGCCCTTGGGTGCATGGTGTACGAAGAGCAGTGACCCATCTCAAGAACCTGCCTCTTCACTTCAGCCATATCGGGTACCACAATTCTGTCCTGGTATCTCAGGACATCCTCAGCATCGATCGAAACCCATCATCTGCATCCCCTCTCAATACAAAGTCTCTAGTCATCGCGCAAAAAACATCCTCCTTCTGAGCTGAACAAAGCATCTCAACTAAGGTAGACTGCACTTGCAAATGTGCCACCAGATCCCCGGTGTCAAATACTGAAATTACGGAATCGCCATCCATGCATGCCACCAACTCTCTAGCTAGAGATCTCCTCTCTACAGCTAGGTGCGCAAGGCTACCCATGGATTTCATGCTCAGGGCGTCAGCAACAATATTCGCCTTACCAGGGTGGTACATTATGGTGCAATCACAGTCTTTAAGTAGCTCAAGCCATCTTCTTTGCCTCAAATTCAGTTCCTTCTGCGTCAGCAGATATTGAAGACTCTTATGATATGTGTAGATCTCACAGGCCTCGCCATACAAGTAAAGGTGCCAGAGCTTTAAAGCAAACACCACTGCCGCTAATTCCAGATCATGCATCGGGTAATTCTTCTCATGATTTTTCAGTTGCCGCGACGCATAGGCAATAACCTTGTCATACTTCATAAGGACGCATCCCAAGCCTACTCTCGAGGCATCGCAGTATATGATAAAACCCCCAGACCCCGTCGATAAGGCAAGTATAGGTGCCGACGTCAGGTAGGTTCTTGAGCTTTTGAAAGCTCTCCTCACATTTGTCATCCCAGGCAAACTTAACCTTCTTCTGAGTCAACTGGGTTAGGGGGGCTGCAATCCGAGAGAAGTTCTCCACGAACTTCCGATAATACCCGGCTAGACCAAGAAACTACGTATCTCGGATATGCTAGTCGGCCTCTCCCAATTCTGCATGGCCTCAATCTTGGCGGGATCCACCTTGACCCCTTCTCGGGACACCACATGCCCCAGGAACTCTACACTTTCCATCCAAAACTCGCACTTGGAGAACTTAGCATAAAACTGATGCTCCCTGAGAGTCGTTAAAACTGTCCTCAAGTGCTCACTATGCTCATCTTTGCTCATAGAGTATACCAGAATATCATCAATAAAAACAATCACAAACTTGTCCAAGTACTCTTTGAACACACGGTTCATCATGTCCATGAAAGCAGCGGGTGCATTAGTCAGCCCAAAGGACATGACTAAAAACTCATAATGGTCGTATCTCATTCGAAAAGCTGTCTTAGGCACATCCTGATCTCGGATCTTCAGCTGATGATATCCAGACCTCAAGTCAATCTTGGAGAACCACTGTGCCCCCTG
Organism: Canna indica; assembly: GCA_034359265.1. Classification (NCBI taxonomy): domain Eukaryota; kingdom Viridiplantae; phylum Streptophyta; class Magnoliopsida; order Zingiberales; family Cannaceae; genus Canna; species Canna indica. Next base: position 39,905,771 of record CP136891.1, read on the forward strand.
AAGCTGATCAAATAGGTCATCAATCCTCGATAACGGGTATTGGTTTTTGATGGTAACATTGTTCAGTTGCCTATAGTCAATGCACATTCGCATTGATCTGTCCTTCTTCTTAACAAAGAGTACTAGAGCTCCCCATGGAGATACACTTGGGAGAATAAAACCCAAGTCCATGAGCTCCTGCAGCTGGCCCTTGAGCACCCTTAGCTCAGTTGGCGCCATCCGATATGGAGGAATAGATATCGGTTTCACCCTCGGCTGCAACTCAATGCAGAACTCAATCTCCCTGTCTGGTGGTAACCCCGGAAGTTCCTCAGGGAACACGTCAGGGAACTCACAGATCACCAAAGTCTCTCTCGGCCCTATCGTCGGACCTCTGGTTTCATCTGCCATAGATACAAAAGCTAGGAAGGACTGACAATCTCCATAGAGTAACTTCTGAGCCTTCAGGGCTGAAATCACCCTACAAGGGTCCCCTTTTCCGTCACCCTAGAAGATAAGCTGTGGCAACTCCGACTTAGTACATATAACTATCTTAGTCCTACAGTCCACCTTCGCATAATGGACAACCAGCCAGTCCATACCCAGAATGACATCCAACTCTAGTGATGGAAGTAGAATCAGATTAGTTGCTAGGAGGTGGTCACAAACATACACCTCACAGTCATGAAAGATCAATTCGGCTACAGCCGCATCGCCCGTAGGCGTTGACACCACAAGCGGTGTCTCAAGCGCTTTTTCTTCTCTTAGCAATAAGGGCGCAAATAAAGCAGATACAAAAGAATGAGTAGCTCCTGGGTCAAATAAAACGTATGCAATAGCAGAACCAACTGAAAGTGTACATGCTACCACGGCGTTCGATGCCTCAGCGCCGTTTGGTGTAAGTGAGAAAACTCGAGCGGGAGCCTTCCCAGAAGTACTCGGTCGCTGCCCTCTTCCCTGGGTCTAACCCCTCTGAGCCACAGAAGCTATGGACACAAGTGCTTTACCTCGTGACTGGGCTACTCCCTGACCCCCACTGACTGGACAGTCCTTCTTGAAGTGCCCATGCTGACCGCATCTGAAACAGGCATCTGAACGGCCATAGCATACACCCCAGTGCCGTCTGCCACACTGTCCATAAGACGGTGGTGCCTCAGGCCTTCTCGGTAGAGATGTATCCCCTGTAGGTGTCCTCTGTATAGAACTCGGCCTTAAGCGACCTCTAACCATGCTCTGTCCTCTGCTCAACTGTGGAACTGGCCTCGCGATGGCGCCCTCAGAATGGGCATGTCACCCCACTGGTCCATTAGATCTGGACCTCTTCCTCGAGTGCCCCTCAGGTTGCTCTGTAGGTACTAGAGCTTCCTTACGCATTGCCTCATCAACTGCCTCGGCAAAAGATGTGCCCTGTGTGTAGTGAATCAAGTGGCCAATATGCGTTCGTAGTCCCTCCACAAATCGTTTGACCCTAGCCGTCTCAGTGGCTACCAAGGTAGGGTGGTAGCTAGACAACCTAGTAAACTCCATCTCATACTGCTGAATTGTAATCCCGCCTGTCTGGCGCAATAGCTCAAACTCTCTTGCCTGCCTCTCGTGGACATTCCTAGGCAGGTATCGCTCTATCACTGCGGCCTTAAACTCGTCACATGTAGGGGGGTGGTGTAAGGTCCCCCCGAGGCAGGTACCGCTCTATCACTCCTTGGCCGGTCCCCTCATCTATAAACCCACCATGCATGCTGTCACCTCAGATGAACACCCTAGCACATAGCAGAACACATAACAATCACTGAGAAACTCTGTGACTTCCATTGTCGAGTCGGTACCGGTGAACTCTGGGGGCCTCAATCTCACAAACCTCTCATAAGGAATCTCAAGGCCCACTGCTTCATGATGATACTCTGCCCCAATCACAGGTGGCACTAACTCCTCAGTCACTGGAGCTGCTGGTGCAATTGGCTCGGGTTGAGGCGATGGCTGCCTCATTTCTCACTCCTTGCGGAGCGCCTCAGTTAACTCAGCCACTTGGGCCTCTAACTGCACTACTTAGGGGTTCGGCTCTACCCTCTCTTGGGCTGGATGGCCACGGCCCTGACCCCTAGTGCGGCCTCTACCTCGGCCTCGACCCCTCCGGCATGCAGAATTACTGTCACTTCCACTCATTACTGCCTCACCTTGAGCCTCCATCACCGTCAAAAACATAACAGAAAAACCAAAAGCATTAAGTACGGGTTTAATTAAAACTATTATCGTGATCATGAGTACTGCTGCTGATGCGGCCGTCTCCGTAGCCCAATCTCGTGAGTAGAATACACATTATACGACACACTGACTCTTGTCTACACAGTACTCTATGTTCTAATGGCGTAGTCTGGACCTAACCACATGCTCTGATACCACTTTGTCATGCCCCAAAACTGAGTCACGTGACCTGCCAGAGTGCAGTCAAGCACCCCGAAGCCTAACCCATTACACACACATCAAAATAGGTACAACTTGAAAACAAAGTTTTTATAACATAACTAAGGAATAGTCAATAGCAACTCAGTGACAAAGACATAATCCACAAGACAGATATCTCATAAAACCGATTCAACTAAAAGTTTAAACAACTCTAGGACACTCTAAAGGCTATAATATCTCAGTTCTCAAACACGACTCGACTCAACTTGACTCGATTATGCCAACCAGCTCACGAGATCGCTACCGGAGCCCCGCTGTCATCAGCTGCGCCGTACCTCAGAACCATGCTCTGCAAAACAAACATAGAAAGAAAAGTGAGTATGAAACTCAATGAATGGTCTCCCAATCCTCAGTAAATGGAATCCAGTAATGGCAATACATGCAATATATCAAGTGAATGCAGATGCCAAGTTTGTTATGCAAGGAATGTACTCTAATCCGACTCTACGAAAAACACTTTCTAATTTTCGAATCCTAGTTAGCCACTTTTCTCAGTTGCACTGATCTAGGAAGACCCTCTCGACTCAGTGTCCAACTGACTATCCCCCTCGGGTTCACTGGTCTAGGAAGGCCCTCTAGAACCAGAACCCAACTATTTTTTGCTCTGGTTCACTGGTCTAGGAAGGCCATCTAGATCCAGCACTTGCTCGACCATAGTCATCACGTGTGCTACACGCACTACTCAGCCTACCGGCCTAATGTCACCTCGTGTGCAGAGCGCACCACTCGGCCCAATAAGGCCCACCCAATGCCCATTTAACTTCACATGAATTCACTCGAGGGCTACACCCTCATGTCATCACGCGGAAGCTTGCTTTGCTACTAATGTTAGACTGAAGTATTATCAATTGTTTACAGCGACTCGATAACGGTGTGCAGAGTCTGCAACCTGACTCACTTTTCACATACAAAAAAAATTCCAGCCTACTATAAGTGTTCATTTCCTACCTGTACACCTCTGTTCAGGTTACCAAAACATGTCATATGATTTCAAATTATAGTTTACAAGAAAATCGATATATTCTACTATAGATTCGCAACACAACTATAATTTGAATCTCAACCTAAGTATGATACATTTAAGCGATTAGCACGTATATTCATTTACAGTACATAATATATAATTTCAGCATACATAATGAAACTTCAGAATATCATGTGTAATTCCAGCATCATTAACATAAGCTTTTCAGCATTCAACCATATGAAATTTCAGCATCTGAATATATATAAAATTTCAGCATTTAAACATACATCAACATATAATCAGCATATAAATCAGCCTATAAAATTCTCAAGTATGCAGTCACGAGAGAAAAATAGCCTAAGGTTTCAATTCTCATTATAGAACCATGCCACCCTTTTCATTCCTACAAGAAAACTTATATAGCATGAGCATTATTCATACAATTAAATAGATAAAGTTGCAGCCTACACGTTGGCTGCTTCACCAAGGGCAGCGGTAGTAAAAATTGATTCCCATACTTAAGGTTACATGATCACATACATGAAGGTCTTCTACCTATTCAAATTAAAGAGGAATACTCACCCATGAACTCATGTGTTAGTAGCAGATGGCCACAAGAGGAGAGTAACTCTAGCTAGTTTAGAGTTTTAATTTAACACTAAGCACTCATCCTCACATCTACTTAAGTTAAAGAAGCAACCCAACTCAAACACAAATTCCCAGGTTTCTTCCTTGTGAGGTGCGGCTAACAAAAAGAAGGAATCCCAAAGTCTAGGGTTCCCAATCCTACAACAACACATGTCATAACCAAAGTCAATGAGAATTCCACCTACAAGACTTATCATTCATCTAAAATCAAATGAGAAATTAAATCAAGATTTTCTAATTTCTCAAGAACAGTAGGCGGCTGCAAAAATGAAATTTCCATGTGCCAAGCTTTCATACATTAAATCCCTAATCCTAGGGAAGAATCGACACAAAGGCTACGAACCCAAATTCCGATTGAAGAAAGGATCAAAGCTTTCAAGAACTCTAGATTTTCTCATGACGAGGGGCAGCCAAGAGGGAAGAGGAAAATTAAACTTCTTGACAAGACATAGCCACTCACCGGAAAGGAATCGGAGAGGACAAAGAGTAGGGAAGGCCTAGCGGTGCTCGACGCCGACGACTCGCGAATTCCGGTTGGATCGAACACCCCCGCTCCAATTTTGGTCGCCGCCTCTCTCTCCCCAAGTTCCTCGGGTTGCGTGCGGCTACTATGGCCGTCCGCCCCTGGCGCTCAAGTATATATATATTTTATGTGTCACGTATTTAAGGAGGACTTCGAGTGGAATCCAGCAGTCCAATCGGAACTTGATTTGGATTAGAATCAGGTGAGATATGACCGGTTTGATAAACCACTTAAGGGGAGGGCTGTTTGGTAATTTTTTACCATTGAAATTTTTAATTAAGAAAATTTCTAGAGTATCCGGGTCTCACCTCAATCTAAGAATCAATGTTCAAGCCCACACGCACCGTCTCGCGTCACACAGAACCCGTTGAAAGCAATACACATAAAATGTTTTAGCAGGTATTACATCAGGAAGATATTTTTGACATTTCATTATTGAGATGACATCTTGGCGGGCGGAATACATATGAATCGGTATTAGGGTTTGACACTTCTTCTGTACCCTAGCCGACTTCGAGACATTGTAACCGAGGGACTTAGTTGCACGGTACCTAATCACCGAAGGGCATTCGATACTTAGAGATTGACCCTCACACTATCCGGGTAGTCATGACACGTTGCTAGATGTCAATCTTGACATGTGAGTGGAGTCTCTCACGACCACACTAAAGGGGCTTAGTGGAGGCTCGTAAGATTCGAATAGAAGTCATTCTATCGGATCCGGCTCTTCGTTATGCACAACTCACTACTAGCTTAGTGTCGAACCCAATGGGTCACACACAATAGGCTAACCTCGTAACGGATCTTATGAGATAAGGTTTGAATGCGGCTCTATATGTCTACTAGCATGGACATGCTGCAACTCGATCACGGATCTCGTTTATGGACATGATAGGAAAGTTATTTTCTATATGAACGAATGCCCTAGGAAGGAGTTCCTCGCGGTAACCCTAATTATAGGGCATCCCTAAATTATCAGGATTGGCACATGATAATATTTTATGTAGTTGATTAAATTTAATTATGAAATAAATATTTAATTAACTACTTGACCAGGAATATATTTAATTATGTATTGAATATAATTTGATTTTGAATCAAATATACATGGTGAGAAAATTAGTTTCTAACCATGTGCCTAACCGATTAATTGAGAATTAATTTATTTGGATAAATCCTAATTAATAAAATTTTTATTTATAGAGATAAATCATAAAATTAGTAGATATATTATTTATGATGATAAATCATAATTCTATTAATTAATAAGAAATTGAATTATTTAGATAAACATTTTTCCTATTATTTAGGGGGATTGGTTTATTTAGATAATTGTCATTCTTATTTATAGGCTCTTATCTTAATTTATGGAGATAAATTAAAGTTTATATTTTGATGAATTTAATTAATTTCTAATTAATTATGAAGTCATTAAAACATACATTATTTTTTGAGGCAAACCCTAGAATTTTGAATTCTGGTGAGAGTTTTCAAGTGAGCCGGGTCTACTTTTGTAGCCCCCCCTCTCAATAAATTGTGGCCGAACACCTTATTGGAGGGGTTGGTTAATTAGTTATTCATCTTCTTGGAGAAGATTAAGAACTTGATTCTTTAGATGTTTCTTGAAGAGAAAGGCTCCAAAGAACTCCACCTCCTCTCCATTGGTGCCGGCCATCTACATCCTCCTTCCCTAGGTTTTTGTGAAGCCAAATTAAAGGTGTCATCTTCTTGGGAGTGCCGCCCACTTCATTATCTTGGAGGAGTCCAAGAAGGACAGCGAGGTATTCTTTCATTTACCTTCTCATTCTGTTGTTTTCTCATCGTCTCTCCTTCCCTCTTTGGTGTCTGATTCTTGTTGGAAGGGCTAGCCTTGCCTTGGTGGATGTCAGGATTGAGAAAGCTTCTCCATTGAGCTACAACGAGCCCCAGTGTTCGCTGTCCCTTTTGTTGCGAGGTGCTTGCTATGGACTTACGTTGGAGAACGTGCGCGTGTGCGTATGAAAATGGGGATAGGAGCAGCCATACCAATCGCGAGTTGAGGTATATCTTCTCATTCTACTCGTAGATTGAATTCCTTAATTGTTGCTAAAGTATGTCATTGTTTTGGTATGTTTTGAATTGTTTAAATTGTTATTTCCCCTGTGCTTCTTATTCCCATCCCAACAATGGTATCAGAGCCACCTTTAGAAAAATTTTGGGGTTCATCACAATCTAATTCCAAGTCTATGATTGGGAACATTTAGAATAGGGGCATCTAAATTCCAAGTCTCACTGGCACGATCTCATCATGACCTTGGAATTAATTGCCCGGGTTCATGGGGTTCATCACAATCTAATATATACAAAATATAGATGCAGCATATGATGAAAAGTTGCCTCATATTATTCATTAACCAAAATTAATTTCCTATACCTCAACATGTGATTGACTCAAGGGCACTACACATCAATTATGTAACGATAAATTTATTTCAATAACAAACGCACATGCGGAGGGGGCTTCAAAAGCCCTCTTTGTTGGCCTAAGGTTTTCAACCTTGATCTTAATCTCGGTTTTGATGATAACAGACATGGAACTAATCTTTCATGGAGAAATATTTTCAGATTTCATATCGATTTGCGTGCGACGTTCTTGATCGGAAATATCGAAAAATTGGTGAATCGGAAGGACATTGATCGACATGCTCAGATTCATCGAGAAGAATAAAGTTTAGGTTTAAGGTGTCTAGAATGATTGTATTAATCCTCATTATAATGCAAAGATACCTAAAGAACCAAACCCAAAACTCGAACCAGAAGAAAGAACCTTATTGGTTCGGTCGACCAAACTTCAATAGGAATGTACTAGTACTCTATAGTATTACCAAAAGTTTCCAAATCATAAACAATATTCCGGATGAGATGTTGTAATAACCTGGAACAACCTGGATGGACAACCTAGAACAACCCGAATTGATATTTTTGGAATAGCTTGGAGAATACCGCTACTCTACAAGTATTCCTAGAATCAACTAGTCAAAATTTCCAAAATTCCCAAAATGCACCTAATAGCTATATTTCGAATTTATACCCTTAAAGCTTGTTGAAAACTGAGCTTCTACCTTTAGGATCTCTATATAAGACCACAAACTTGCCTTCCAAAGGATCTAACACTTCTTGAGACATATTTTGATCACCATTGAGCTTGATTGAGCCATCCTTTGTGCAAACCCTAGCTTGGAGACAAAAACCCTTGATCTTGCCTTCAACCTTCAATTGTTTCATCATCAAGGCATCAAGAGGAGCTAGGAGTTGAGAGCTAAGTTTGTATTATTTGTTATTGCTCTCATTTACTCGTGGTTGTAGTGTTTATTTGATTGTATATCAAGTGTACAAAGACCTAGTTGTAGATCTTGAGTTTGGTGGTTGTCTTGGTGTTGAGGCGTAAATCCATCGGTGTAAACTTAGTTCACTAGGATTAGTTGTGTTGTCCTTAGATTTGAGGTGGGAGAGTGCTCTCGGTGAGAAGACGGAGACTTTCAGGTGTAGAAGTGCCTTAGTGTGAGAGCAGAGACTTTTTGGTGAAACTGATTGTAAGGAAACACTTTAATCTAGTAAAATAGAGTTGGAAATCCTAAGCGGGGGTGCTTAGGTAGTGGAGTAGGCATTGGGGCCGAACCACTCTAAATCTATCTTATTAGCATTGCCTTTGGTTGAGCGTGGTTAGCTTATTCTTACTTTAATTATCTTGTTGCAAAATCACTAATTTCTCCTAACTTGATAAACTCATCTAGTATCAAAGAGTAGATAGATACTTGTGTTTGCATTAGTATTACTTGTTCTTGCTAAATTGCTATTCACTTGCTTCCGCATTCATTTAGTTGAATTGAGCTTTTGCCTAAGTAATTAAGAAAAGGATTAAAATAGAATTTAGGCTAAAGTTTAGTTAACATACTATTCACCCCCACTCTAGTATAGGTCATTTAACTTACACTCTTTTGCCTTACTTCTGCAATGTACTCCTTGCAGTTGTGCTTCCAGTGGCCATCTTTACCATAATGGAAACAGATGCCTTTAGAATCAGTCTTTTCCTTTTTCTTGATCTCCTTCTTAGGTTTCACAACTTTGTTTTTTGGTTTGTTCTTAACAGGGCACTTCTTCGCCTTTTTCAGGGCACTACCCACTAACAAGACTTTGTCCCTTTCCTTTGGAAGGTGGGACTCAGCAGTCTTCTGCATATTAAGGAGCTCGAGAAGCGAGACATCCAGCTTGTTCATGTGGTAGTTGATTATAAACTGTGAAAATGACCCTGGGAGGAATTGGAGTATTAAGTCCTGAGTTAGCCCCTTATCAATGCTTAGGCGCAATTTCTCTAACATCTCGATCAAATCAATTAGTTTGAGGACATGGGTTTCAACAGGGGTCCCTGCCGTCAACTTGGCCTGGAAGTGTTGCTTTGATAGCTCAAACCTAAAGGATGGCCCTAGCGTCCATCTTTTCATGTTGTCGTTGCAACACATCGGACATAGAGGTGAGCATAATGCACTGAACAGTAGTGCTGTCATCTTGCCACTTCTTGTAAGTGGCCCTTACTTCCTCGGTAGCCCTTTGGGTAGGCGCATCCGTTGGATGGTCATCAAGGACATAGGAGAGACGATCCTGGGTGAGGACAGTCCTCAAATTTCATAACCAATCGATGTAGTTTGTTACAATGAGTTTATGAGCACCAAGAATGCTACGTATTGACAGTGTGTTTGACATGATGACGATGATATGCTACAAGCAAAAGGAAAGACAAGTATAAGCTACCATTTTACATGTATGATCCATGAGGTCTTTTAATTAATCATATCTCCCACTAATTTTCGCGATTCCATAATACCCTCCGCTTTGGAAGCGGGAAATCCTCGTTGGTAGACTTCATTATGGGAAAAATGGGACCCCACTTGTCTTACTCGAGTCTCGCATGTAACACGACAAACCCTAATAAGTCCATGGGTAGGTAATTCTTTACCGATCACATCACTATGTGACTTCCATATGTTTTTGCCTCTAGGACAACTAAGGCCTTGTGTGTGCACAACAAACCAAGGAGCCCTAGTTGAGTCAGACCCATCGTTCGTATGCCCTAGTGAGAAAACAACCACCCTTGAGTGTAGCTCAACAAGGTAAGTCATGTTCAAGCCTGTAGCAGAGACACAAAAAGGATATGTGTCATATGAGGTGCAACTTGTCTATTAGCACAAAAGGCCTTGTGTGTGCACAACAAACCCGTTGTGACAATAGACTCTTGTCCCTCATAACGATGGAAGGCGTGACTGATATTCTTAATATCTTAGCCATTTAGACTCAATATTATTGGAGAGCTTCTTCATGCAATTATAATTATCTAAGCTATCAACAATTGAAGCAAAAGCAATAAATAAAAGCATAAAGTAAATAAGGATGATTCTAGATATTTTAAGGGCTCCACCCGAGCCACCGGGCGAACCAAGGCCATCATCGTGGGGTTTTTAAGGAGCTCCGTCTCGCCAAGGGGCTGCCCAAAACCATCATGTAGGTTGCCGGTTTCATCAGTGCCTTCTTGGGGTTCTAGTCATCATCAACATGGCGCCGAACACCTCCTCCCCGCGCGCGCACCAAAATGGGGCAGCAAGTGTGCTCATCGCGAATCTGCTCCTAAACTTCTAATCCGGAAAAAATAGAATCCGAAACCGCACAAATCCGATCATGTTTCCACCCAAAACGGTCCAAACAACACTTGCTGAATTTTTTCGATTCTCGGGGCTGTTCAACCATGAACCCACGGGATTTTTGAGTTTAAATTCTATCCAAAATCAATATGGACAGTTGGCTTCCACCTCGATTCATCATATGAACCGTGGAGCCAAGCAAATGACTCAAAAACCCCCGAAAACCAAAACCGGGCAGCATGACGTTTAGGGAGCGAACGGTTCGTAAACATGACCAAAATGCGAAATAAAAATTCTAAAATTTTGCTAAAGGTGGATCTGATACCACAGTTGGAATGGGAATAAGAAACATAATGGAAATAACAATTTTAAAAATTCAAAACATCCCAAAATAGCGATCTACTTTAGCAACAATTAAGGAATTCAATCTACGAGTAGAAGGGGGAAGGTATACCTTATACCGTAGTTGGATAGGGTGCTCCTATTCCCGTATCAAGACGTGCACACACACGTCCTCCAATGATAGTCCACACCAGACGCCTCGCATCAAAGGGGCAGCAAACAACTAGACTCGTCATGGCTCAACGGAGACGCTTTCTCAAACCCTAAAACCTCAAGAGCTAGGCTGACCCTTCCACCAAAAATAGGACTCCAAAACGAGAGGAAGAGGAGATGAGAAAACAACGAAATGAGGAGGTAGATCAAAGAATAACTCGTCGTCCTTTTTCAGAATCCTCCAAGTGGATGAAGTAGGCGGCACACCCAAGTAGAAGACACCTCCAATTTGGTTTCGTAAAAGACCGGGAAGGAGGAAGTAGATGTCCGGCCACTAATGGAGAGGAGGAGTTCTTTGGAGCCTCTCTTCAAGAAGCCTTTAGAGAATCAAGTCCATGATCTTCTCCAAGAATATGAAGAACTAATTAACCAACCCCTCCTATAGGGTGTTCGGCCATAATTTATAGAGGGGGGTCCGCATCGTATCCGATCCATATTCGCAAGTAAAAACGGATATGGATACGAAAATGGATTTAGAAAATTTATATCCATGCAGATACGGTGCGGATATAGATATGACTGTGGATCCGCACCGTATCCGCACGACCTATCCGCGTCTTTGAATTACTATTTTGCCCATATAAGTTATTAATATATATATAAGAGCTCTATGACAATTTCATGTCAAGATGAATTTTGAAGTATATTATATATTTGTTTTGGATCAATGAATTGGTAATTTATTGATTTTTTAATTAAATATATCATTTTAATGTTTTTTTATTAAATACGATGCAGATACGGATGCGGTGCGGATATCCGCATTTGAAGCGGTGTAGATATGGATATCCATATTCACATCCGTAACGGATACGGTGCGAATACGGATGTGCAGATATGGGGTATGGTGCGGATACGAATAATTAACTATCTGCACCATATCCGATCCGTTGCCAGCCCTAGCTACAAAAGTAGTCCCCCGTCCCCCTAAAAACTCTGTTCCCGGAATTCAAAATTCCGAGGTTTGCCTCCAAAATAATTTATATTTTAATGGCTTCATAATTAATTTGAAATTAATTAAATCCAACAAAATATAAACTTTAATTTATCTCCATAAATTAAGAGTTTATAAACATGAATGATAATTATTTAAATAAATCAATTCCCTAAACAATAGGAAAGAGGTTTATCTAAATAATTTAATTTCTTATTAATTAATAAAATTATGATTTATCCTAATAAATCATATATCTATTAATTTTATGATTATCTCCATAAATCAAATTCTTATTAATTAGAATTTATCCAAATAAATTAATTCCCAATTAATCGGTTAGGCTCATGGTTAGAAACTAATTTTCCCACCATGTATTTTGATTCAAAATCAAATTATATTTAATTCATAATTAAATATATTCCGGGTCAAGTAGTTAATTAAATATTTAATTCATAATTAAATTTAATCAACTACATGAAATATTATCATGTGTTAATCCCTACAATTTAGGGATGCCCTACAAATTAGGGTTACCGAGGAACTCCTTCCTCGCGCATTCGTTCATATAGGAAACAACTGTCGTATCATGTCCGTAAACGAGATCCGTGATGGAGTTGCAGCATGTCCATGCTAGTAGACATATAGGATCGCATTCGAACTTTATCTGATAAGGTCCGTTACGAGATTAGCTTGTTGTGTGTGACCCATTGGGCCCCACACTAAGCTAGTAGTGAGTTGTGCATACCGGAGAGTCGGATCCAATAGAATGACTTCAATTCGAATCTTACGAGCCACTACTAAACCCCTTTAGTGTGGTCGTGAGAGGCTCCACACACAAGTCAAGATTAACGTCTAGCAACGTGTCATGACTACCCGGATAGTGTGAGGTTTAATCTATACGGATCGAATGCCCTTCGGTAATTAGTTACCGTGCAACTAAGTCCCTCAGTTACAATGTCCCGAATACGACTAGAGTACGGAAAAAGTGTCAAACCCTCATACCGATTCATATGTATTCTGCCTGCCAAGTCATCATCTCAATAATTGTCACACCCCAAATCCGGTATTACCGGCCAGGGTACGCCACATACCCCAAAGCCTAATCCCAAAACAAATTATACATAAATAAGTAATGAACCCAAACATTTTATGACAATTAAAACTTAAAGGAAAACATCAAATCCTAAAAGAAACCCAACCACTAATTAGAAAAAAATGCCAAAGGCTCAATTTATTTTCAAAACATTAAAGTCCCAACGAGGACACCCCAAACTAAGGAAAATGTGGAAATGAAATAACCGAGTCTACATGACTCAACAAAAAGAAAACGACTGGACTCGGTATCCTCCTCGATCACGATATGTTACAAGACCCGCTGCCTTGCGGCAGCCAGCCGCGCTACTGCACGCTTGTACCTCTCTGATCTAACTCAAGTGCTTCAAAACAACAAAAATGAGGGGTAAGTCCAACTAGGGCTTATTTTATTCCATTCCGACGAAAAGAAAAAAAACTCTCTGAAACTTTCTTTGTTATTTTCATTAGGTTCAAGTCTGACGTGAATAATATTCTACGACTAACAACTCATTTATTTTCAAACCGATCCATTTACTATCTATTCTTTGATTTACTACTCCTTTATATTCTAATGAGTCAAAAGTCAAATGTTTTGGCAATTCCTCGGGGGGGGGGGATAAAGCAATATAATTTTGAATCAGAGCTTTCGATTTTTTATTTTCCTTCGTAGTAATAATATCTCTGGGTTTACAACGATAACTTGGTATATCCACTATACGACCATTAACTAAAATATGTCTATGGTTAACTAATTGCCTGGCTCCAAGAATGGTCGAAGCCATACCCAAACGGAAAAGGATGTTATCCAAACGCATCTCAAGTAATTGTAGTAAAACCTGACCTGTTGACCCTTTGGCTTTTCCAGCGATATGCACATATCTAAGCAATTGTCGCTCTATCAGACCATAATGAAAACGCAATTTCTGTTTTTCACGTTTAAAAAAAGAGGAATTTTTGGACTTGAAGAAAATGAAAAAAAAATACAAATAAAGAAACAACTTTGCTGACAATTCTAGATTTTTGTCTGGTCTAGTTAGAAGAGTCTTTTTAATATTCTGGTTTTGTATCAGTTTTGATATGTTTGAATACAAACAGAAAAGAGAGGGTAGGCTCATTACATTAAAAAAATATGGGAATACCCATACCATAAATTAAATAAAAAATTGAGCGTGAGAGCCAAATGAATCGAAAGATTCATGTTTGGTTCGGGAAGGGATCATGAAAGTTGTTAAATTAATGGTAAGATAATCTACTTTCATTAAATGATTTATTAGATAATCGAAAACAGAGGATTTTGAGTACTATTCGAAATTCGGAAGAATTACGTAAAGGGGCCATTGAGCAGCTCGAAAGAGCCCGGGCTCGCTTACGTAAAGTGGAAATGGAAGCAGATGAGTATCGAATGAATGGATACTCTGAAATAGAACGAGAAAAAGTAAATTTGATTAATGCCACTAGTGATAGTTTGGAACGATTAGAAAATTACAAAAATGAAATTCTGCATTTTGAACAACAAAGAGCAATTAATCAGGTCCGACAACGAGTTTTTCAACAAGCCTTACAAGGAGCTCTAGGAACTCTCTCAGTTTCACCACAACATCATCATGATGCATAATCATAATCATACAGGTAAGCATAAGAGCATTAAACATAATTTTATTTTGAGCATTTATTTTAGCAACGCAATCATCCTCGTCAACCATATAGCAACCTGCAAGAAAATGCCACAACATATAATATGTTCAATACAATCATCCGTATGCTCGATGCCATCATCCACATGCTCAATACAATCATCCACATGAATCACCTCCGGACCCGTCAGTCCCACATAGCCACATGGGGTAGGTAGACGGGTGGCCGCCACACTACCACCCAACTCAGTGTCAGCCTGTTGGGGCATGCCCTCCCCTCACTGACATTGGCTCCTTCGAGCTAGCCTGTTGGGGCATACGTTCCCCACATCTGCTCAGGTCTTCGGACTGTCGCTTTGGGTATGATGTCCCCGCACCAGTCGAACTTTCAAAATAAGGCCAACGCTGTCTCCGTGGGGCTCTTCCCCGCACCAGTGAGACTTTCGAGAAATGCAATACACACATCACAACATCACACACGCAGGTACATATATATAAATGAGCATAACAAGATGTGCACAATAGGTAACAAGGGTATGTCTAGGGCATACCTCCACCTCCACCTCCTCCTGCCATACAATCACAACCACACACAAATATATGCATATGGAAATAGTGCTCACAAATTCAGGTCTCACAACATTCATAACAACCATGAAATAGGAATATAACATGTCCAACCTCGTAAGAACATGAAGCAAGTATATCATGAACAACAACGCAACAGGAACTTCAACAGTAAAATTGATGGAATGAAACAACAAGATAATGTTTCTACATAGGGTAACACTGATCTCGCATAAGATTCATCTCATCAAATACTAGAACCATCAATCATCTCTGATTGAAATCATAAAAACCTATAAAACATGATTTTCCAACTCGGCACGCAAAATGATGCAACATCCACCTACTCTTTTCAAAATCCGAATGTCTGATGATGAAGCAGACCTCGCCAATGAATCCAGAACGTCGATTAGGTAAAGATTCATATATAACATGAATATTTTTGCTAACTTAAAGGTCTCAAAATAGTTATTTGGAATAATAGAAGAAATGTCTTAGATTTATTTAATAAATCACTATTACGAATAAATATATCGCTGCTACAATTCAATAATTCATTAGTGAAATCTCAGCCTGTCATCTAAACATGATCAAATCACAGCCTTATATCTAATATGATGCAATCACAGCGCTCCATCTAACTTGATACAATCTCAGCTTTCCATCCTACATGATGCAATCACAACCTTACATCTATCCCAATGCAATCCCAACCTTCCATCTAACATGATGCAATCATAGCCTTCCATCTAACATGATGTAATCTCAGTCTTCCATCTAACATGATACAATCACAGCCTTACATCTTTCTTGATGCAATCCCAGTCTTTCATATAACATGATGCAATTACAGTCTTACATCTATTCTGATGCAATCCCAGCCTTCCATCTAACATAATTCAATCACAGCCTTACGTCTACATGATGCAATCATAGCCTTACATCCATCAAGATGCAATCGCAACCCTCCATCTAACCTGATGCAATCTCAGCCTCCCATCTAATATGATTGAATCATAACCCTCCATCTACATTATGCAATCATAGGCTTATATCCATCAAGATGCAATCACAGCCCTCCATATAACATGATGCAATCTCAGCCTCTCATCTAATATGATTCAATCACAGCCCTCCATCTACATGATGCAATCTCAGCCGTTCACCCAAGCATGATGCAATCTCAGCCCTTCGTCTAAACACCTCATCTTCCTCATCCAACTAGGGTTACCAGCCACCTTCCTCCCCCAGCCGCTATCGCCGCCCTCTGCTTCGGCCGACCAAGTCGTGGGGGGGAACCCGCTGCCGGCCCCGGTGCCAGCAATGTGTCATTGCAACCTCAGTGGCGGCATCCCGTCCGCCACGCACAACAACCCTCCACGGGTTGTTGCGTCTGGCGACGGCAGCCCTCGATCGCTGTGCGAGCAACTCTACCGTGTAGGTAGAATCGTCGTGCGGCACCGTCTCACCCCGGCTCGGACTACGAGCAGTTCGCCGAAAGATCGACGAAAAACACAAGATCCGACAATAATATTTATTAATTCTGAATTTAATAGATGCAAGAACACGTTGAATCTCGGAGAACCACAAAACAATTTCGTATCCACAAATTGATAGAATATTTACGCGAAATCTCATCCTAAAATTCATATCATGATGAAAGAATAGGGGAAAAAGGGCTGATCCACTCACCTCTTTGGAGAAGACGAAAGGGAAGAAGACGGGTAGGATCTTCCTTCAATCGACGCCGATGAACTCCCGGAATTCTGGCTCCGACGGCTCCTCCTTCTCGGTGGTGCCCTCTCTCCTCTCTCCCTTGCCTCGGGTGGCGTACGGCTAAAGCCCCAAGCCCAACACCCTAGGCTCTAATTTATAGACCCTGGTTTGGTCCAAATGACCAAAATACCCCTAATCGAATTATCCGACTTAAACAGCTCATATCTCACCCGTTCTAACTCCGATTCTAGTTCCGATTGAACAGCTGAATTCGTCTCGAGACCCTCCATCATCCTAGCATGCTAAATCATAGAGATATGACAAATGAAATTTCTCTATATTTTTTCTATATTAAATGCTTACTTGAGTCTAATCACGAAGCTTCCTACCAATCCGCGCTAACTTGGGCCCAGGATCCCCCGCTCAAGAATAAAATATTATTATTAAGATTTTGGGTATTACAATTCCCTCACTCCTTAAAGAAAATTCGTCCTCGAATTTTGAGATGAAAGAAAGAAGTTCACCACGGCATCAAAAAGGTACGGGTACCATACTTCTCTCTCATATCCTTCTCGACCTTCCAAGGTGACCTCCTAACCCGAGTCTCACTAGCTTCAAACCAGCCCACCGGGGATCTGCATCTACTCCGATACAAGACTACAAATGGTGTCATCCCAATGCTACCATGATAGTTGTTATTATAGGCAAACTCTACTAAAGGCAGGTATTTCTCCCAACCATCCTCTAGGTCCAAGACACAAATTCTCAACATGCCCTCTAGAGTCTACGGAAGAAAAAGCGGTATTGAACCTTACATGAGTGCCCATGGTCTCCTTAAAGGACTTGCCAAAATTTAGGGAATCGGTCCACAATCAACCCACATGGGGTCACCACCATTTCCTAACCTAGACAAACCGGTCACCACCTGACTCTAAACCTCGAACCCCCTCGAAGCCAATTATGAATCTACCTCTCTCAGCTAAATCCTTGGTCGGAGCACCAAAATCATCTCCTCCCTAGGTCAAACGGAGCATGTCCATTAGGGTAGACTGAACACGAGGATGTGCTGCCAAGTCACCTGAGTAGAACACCAACAATATCGCCCCGTTGCCCAACCATCCGGCAATCGAGCTCCCTCGCCAACAACCTCCTATTCACAACCCAATGCTCCAAAACTAGTACCACTTATAAAACCTGCTATATGCAGTAATGGACAATTTTGGTTAGTCCAAAAGCCAACTACCCAACTCTCATATCCACTCAGAACTCGCTACAATTGGTATTGGTTTTGTACATGCCCACCATGCACTAACCCTGATAGTTCGCACTGACCGGATGACACCTCGGTCTCCAAGCTCTGTAATAGTACACAACAATCATTCCCATACAGTTAGGATACCTGTAATCATTTTTTTTTTCTTCCATAACCATCAAAGTGTAGGATTTTCGGCCCCTAACTCGACCCACCCAACTACACCTAATTTTTTCTTCTTTTTTCATGATTAAATTACAACCCATAATCGAATCTATCAATAATAACTCAATGCTTAAATAAGAATCAAATCACTTAAACCCTTAGTCTAACAATTAGTATTAAAAATCAATTATCAACACATATGATCAAATTTGCTTCATTTGTTTATTATATTCCTTCAATTAAAATCTGCCAGCAAACCATTGTAACATCAACCATTTAATAATATTCTAAAAATAAATTAATTGCTAGACCTCACCTATAAGGCATAAACTCATGTACAATCACCGAGGACCAATAGGTAATAATCAACCCTAAATCCAATAGGTGAATATCTCATGTTCGAGGCCACAACTCCAATGGGTAATGTCCCATTTCAAATATTTTGAGTCACAATCTCAACTAGGCATTCTTGTAAACATCAATGATTATCTTTCCTATGCAGTGCCAAAATATATAGCATTGCAGTGCATCATCATCCACAATGAGTACTTGTATTTTAATTTTTAAATATTATTATATGTTTTTTTTAAAAAACTTAGACCTTCCAATGTCTGACATCCTTTTACCATGCTATATCCGATCATAATGAATATTGAACATCAGATTTAACTTAATTCAATTTCAAGATAAGCCAAACATGTTCTATTACCTACCATATGCTTCATACAAAGGTATGGATGCTTGTCTAACTTACCTAGTTATGCATTTATCCCACCAAATTTCCCACTCTTTCTATCCCCTTCGCCAAGTGGCATTCCCTTTCCTTTAACCAATTTCAACTAGGGAAAACCATGCATAAATTAAAGATAACAAAATATCCATTCAAGCATTCCCCTCGTATGGGTCGGCCAAACAAGAGAAGGTTTATCCAAGGAAATTAAATCCCTAAACCACTCTTATTACATTGTCAATTGACCATTAAGAAACCATACAATAAATAAATAAATAAAACATCATTATGTGTCTCCATTTCTAGAAGTACGAACGCAATAACCACACAATCAATCACATAAGAAATCAACTTAAACCAAAAATACATACCGCCGCAGGTGCGTAGGTTCAACTATCGATCTCGTGACTAGGACGTACCATATGCGAACACGCTAGCAATGCCCCCATACGATACCTACCATCCTATTATCGTATCCGCTCCGATACCAACTTTATCACAATGCAAATTCGGTATGACCGGCCAGGGTACGCCACGTACCCCGAAGTCTAACCCCAAAACAAACTATACATAAATAAGTAATGAACCCAAATATTTTATGACATTTAAAACATAAAGGAAAATATCAAATCCAAAAAAAAACCCAACCACTAATTAGAAAAAAATGCCAAAGGTTCAATTTATTTTCAAAACTTTAAAGTCCCAACGAGGACACCCCAAATTAAGGAAAATGCGAAAACGAGATAACCGAGTCTACATGACTCAACAAAAAGAAAACGACTGGACTCGGTATCCTCCTCGATCACGACATGTGATGAGACCCGCTGCCCTGCCACCATCAGCCGCGCTACTGCACCCAGGTACCTCTGTGATCTAATTCAGGTACTACAAAACAACAGAATTGAGAGGTAAATCCAACTAGGACTTAGTGAGTACATCAACCCTCAATTTCACCACAACATCATCATCATGCATAATCAAAATCATACAGGTAAGCATAAGAACATTAAACATAATTTTATTTTGAGCAATTATTTTAGCAACGCAATTATCCTCGTCAACCATATAACAACCTGCAAGAAAATGCCACAGCATATAATATGTTCAATGCAATCATCCACATGCTTGATGCCATCATCCACATGCTCAATGCAATCATCCACATGAATCACCTCCGGACCCGTCGGTCCCACAGAGCCACATGGGGTAGGTAGACGGGTGGCCGCCGCACTACCACCCAGCTCAGTGTTAGCCTGTTGGGGCATGCCCTCCCCTCATCTGCTCGGGTCTCCGGACTGTCTCCTTGGGGTATGATCTTCCCGCACCAGTTGGACTTCCGAAATAAGGCCAACGATGTCTCCTTAGGGCTCTTCCCCGCACCAACGAGGCTTCCAAGAAATGCAACACACATATCACAACATCACACACGCAGGTACATATATATAAATGAGCATAACAAGATGTGCATAATAGGTAACAAGGGTATGTCTAGGGCATACCTCCACCTCCACCTCCACCTCCACCTGCTATACAATCACAACCACACATAGATATATGCATATGGAAATAGTGCTCACAAATTCAGGTCTCACAGCATTCATAACAACCATGAAATATGAATATAGCATGTCCAACCTTGTAAGAACATGAAACAAGTATCATGAACAACTACGCAACAGGAACTTCAACAATTAAATTGATGGAATGAAACAATAAGATAATATTTCTACATAGGGTAACACTGATCTCGGATAAGATTCATCTCATCAAAAAATATTATAACCATCAATCATCTCAGATTGAAAGCATAAAAACCTACAAAACATGATTTTTTCAACTCGACACACAAAACGAGGCGACATCCGCCAACTATTTTCAAATCCGAAGGTCTGATGATGAAACAAACCTCGCCAATGAATCCAGAACGTCGATTAGGTGAAAATTCATATATAACATGAATATTTTTGCTAACTTAAAGGTCTCATAATAATTATTTGGAATAATAAAAGACATGCCTTAGATTTATTTAATAAATCACTATTACGAATAAATATATCGCTGCTACAATTCAATAATTCAATAGTGAAATCTCAACCCTTCATCTAAACAAGATCAAATCACAGCCTTCCATCTAATATGATGCAATCACAACCCTCCATCTAACCTGATGCAATCTCAGCCTTCCATCCAACATGATGCATTCACAGCCTTACATCTATCCTGATGCAATCCCAACCTTCCATCTAACATCATGCAATCACAGCCTTACATCTAACCTGATGTAATCTCAGCCTTCCATCTAACATGATACAATCACAACCTTACATCTATCCTGATGTAATTCTAGCCTTTCATCTAACATGATGCAATTACAACATTACATCTATCATGATGCAATCTCAGCCTTCCATCTAACATGATTCAATCAATGTCTTACATCTACATGATGCAATCATAGCCTTACATCAATCAAGATGCAATCACAACCCTCCATCTAACATGATGCAATCTCACTCTCCCATCTAACATGATTCAATCACAACCCTCCATCTACATTATGCAATCATAGCCTTACATCTATCAACATGCAATCACAACCATCCATATAACATGATGCAATCTCAGCCTCCCATCTAACATGATTCAATCACAGCCCTCCATCTAACTTGATACAATCTCAGTCTTCCATCCTACATGATGCAATCACAACCTTACATCTATCCCAATGCAATCCCAACCTTCCATCTAACACGATGCAATCATAGCCTTCCATCTAACATGATGTAATCTCAGTCTTCCATCTAACATGATACAATCACAGCCTTACGTCTTTCTTGATGCAATCCCAGTCTTTCATCTAACATGATGCAATTACAGTCTTACATCTATTCTGATGCAATCCCAACCTTCCATCTAACATGATTCAATCACAGCCTTACATCTACATGATGCAATCATAGCCTTACATCCATCAAGATGCAATCGTAGCCCTCCATCTAACCTGATGCAATCTCAGCCTCCCATCTAATATGATTGAATCACAACCCTCCATCTACATTATGCAATCATAGGCTTACATCCATCAAGATGCAATCATAGCCCTCCATATAACATGATGCAATCTCAGCCTCTCATCTAATATGATTCAATCACAGCCCTCCATCTACATGATGCAATCTCAGCCGTTCACCCAAGCATGATGCAATCTCAGCCCTTCGTCTAAACACCTCATCTTCCTCATCCAACTAGGGTTACCAGCCGCCGTCACCGCCTTCTGTTTCGGCTGACCAGGTCATAAGGGGGAAACCCGGCGCCGGCGCCAACAATGAGTCGTCGCCACCTCAGTGGCGACATCCCATCCGCCACGCACGACAACCCTCCACGGGCTATCGCGTTTGGCAATGACAGCCCACGATCATTGCACGACCAACTCTACCATGTAGGTAGAATCGCAGTGCGGCACCGTCTCGCCCCGGCTCGCACTACAAGCAGTTCGCCGAAAAGATTGACAAAAAACACAAGATCCAACAATAATATTTTTAAATTCCAAATTTAATAGAAGCAAGAACACGTTGAATCTCGGAGAACCACAAAACAATTTCATATCCATAAATCAATAGAATATTTACGTGAAATCTCATTCTAAAATCCATATCATGATGAAAAAATAGGGGAAAAAGGGCCAATCCACTCACCTTTTTGGAGAAGACAAAAGGGAAGAGGACGCGTAGGATCTTCCTTCAATCGATGCCGATGAACTCGCGAAACTCCGGCTCCCACGACTCCTCCTTCTCGACGGTGCCCTCTCTCATCTCTCCCTTGCCTCTAGTGGTGTGCCGCTAAAACACCTAGCCCAATGCCCCCAGATTCTAATTTATAGACCCCGATTGGGTCCAAATGACCAAAATACCCCTACTCGAATTATTCGACTTAAACAGCCCATATCTCACCTGTTCTAACTCTGATTCGAGTTTCGATTGAACTGATGAATTCGTCTCGAGACCCTCTATCATCCTAGAATGCTAAATCACAGAGATATGACAAATGAAATTTCCCTATATTTTTTTATATTAAATGCTTACCCGGGTCTAATCCCGAAGCTTCCCGCAAATCCGCGCTAACTTGGGTGCACGATCCCCCACTCAAGAATAAAATATTATTATTAATATTTTGGGTATTACAATAATGAAATGTCAAAAAACTTTTTTCTGACATTCATATCTACTCTGACTAGAGATTCCTGAGTCGACACTTGTAGGGACACATAGCACATTATCTTTTCTTACTAGGAGTAACTGATTCCATATTGGTTGCTCACATACCTCCTTGGGTGTTTTCCCATGCCCAGAGGTATCCAACACATGATACTGAAGGCCACGTAAGGATAAGTCCAAATCAATGGGTCGACACTCACAATGACTGCTTGCACCTACTATCACCTGAGGAACATCCTATCGACACTCATGTAAGGATTCCATTATGTGTTCCTCGTGTAGGTCCGTTCAGTGAACTCATTCCCTAATGAGCACCTGTACTTGTACAATAAATGATGGCTCATAGGTAATTGTGGGATCAGCTACCCCTTATCGTATAAGGCATGTACCAAGTGCACTAGTCTATCCGGAATCACCAATCCTCTAATTGGTGATCCTACGACTGGGAACATTTAGAATATGGGCATCTGGATTTCAAGTCTCACTGGCATGATCTCATCATGGCCTTGGAATCAATTGCCCGGGTCCATGGGGTTCATTACAATCTAATATATACAAAATATAGATGCAACATATGATGAAAAGTTACCTCATATTATTCATTAACCAAAAATAGTTTCCTACATATTAACATGTGATTGGCTCAAGGGCACTATTTCTTTCAAGCATCTGCTCTAGAGCCTCAGCAAAAGGGATGTTTATTTGTAGCTTCTTGAAGACATCCATAAACTTCTTGAATTGATGATCACTTTGTACCTTCTTCAGCCTTTCAGGAAAGGGCACAAGTGGAATGCAAGGTGGTGGTTCAGGTTGAGATATATTATGTTTGTCACCCTTGTCCTCTTGTTTTATAGTTTTTTGTTGAGAAACCTCAACTGAAGGCTTCACTGGTTCACTAGTAGGCTGCCCAAAATTTGCCCTTTTCGGTTCAAGAGACTCTTCACCTTGTTTTTTATCTACTTGATTTGGTTCTAAAGAGGAATTGGCAGGTTCTGTCAATTGCTTGCCACTTATCAAAGTGACAGCCTTACAATGCTCATTTCCCTTTGGATTAGGCTATGTATCGCTTGGCAAGTGCCCTTGTTGCCTACTATTTAGAACACCAGCAAGTTGCCCAAGCTGATTTATGAATCAGAGTCTTATTCTCCTACAAGGTAGCTCTTGTTTCTGTTATGAACTGCATCATCAACTCTTCCATTGAAGATTTCTTTTCAGGGAATGGTGCTCTTAATTGCTGTTGGAAACCAGGCAGGAATGGTGGCTGTTGTTGACGTTGTTGGTTTCCTTGGTTATTCCACCCAAAATTTGGGTGATTTCTCCACCCCTAATTGAAGGTAGAAGCATAGGGGTTATCAAGCTGTTTGTTTTTGTTCCCCATGTAAAGATTCAGTGACAAGATGGCATTGATCAGAATGGTGACCCTCGACTCCACAAATTCCACATAATTGAACTTTTCTAGAAGAGGGAAGAGTGGCAACCTTCAACTCTTAAATTTTCCTTGCAATGGCATTGAGTTGGACCGAAAGAGCTCTAGTTGTATCAACTTCAAGAAACTGCACTCCTTCTATTGTTTAATCGGTCTGAATGAGTTTGATAGTGATTGGCAAACATTTTATCTATTAGTTGAAGGGCTTCATTGTATGACGAGGCCATCAGAGCACCTCCTGCTACAACATCAACAACAAACCAAATTCCAAGAGTCAATCCATTATAAAAAGTTTGCAGCTGTACCCAATGTGGCATGCCATGTTGCGGGCATTTTCTCATCAAGTTCTTGAATCTCTCCCATGCTTCATGCAAAAACTCAATATCGTGTTGTCTGAAAGCAATGATCTCAATCCTAAGGCTGATAGCTTTCGTAGGAGGAAAGTATCGATCTAGAAATCTTTGCACCAAGTCATCCCAAGTCTGAATAAAGCCAGCAAGTTGAGAATTCAGCCAATGTTTTATATTGTCTCTCAATGAAAATGGGAATAACCTCATCTTAATGGCATCATGAGGCACTCCATTCAGTTTAAAGGTGTTTCACACTTCAAGGAAATTCAGAATGTGTTGTTTTGGATCTTCCACAGTAGAACCTCCAAATTGGCCATAAGCTTGCAATATTTGAATGATGGAAGGCTTGATCTCAAAATTGTTTGCAGGTACAATCGGTGGTCTGATGCTTGCACTGATGTCAGTCGCTCTAGGTGCATAGAAATGTCTCATGGATATATCATCCTCATCAACTCCAAGTGCAGGGCGTTCATGTCTTGCAAGCTTAGGTGGTTCATTATTCTCATTATCGGCCATGTTGATTGAAGATTGCGATTCAACTTGCCTCTTGCCCTTACGAAGTTGAGCAAAAGTTATTTCTATCTCAGGATCCAAAGGAACGGCTTCGGCTCCCCTTTCTCTTCTCATGCACTTACACAATTACCTAAAAATTCACAAAGCATAAAGGAAACACTCCAAACTACAGTAGCTTGTTAAGCAATAATATTAGCAAATTTTTCCCAAAAGATGAACCGAAATCAATGAAACGTAATTCAATTCCTCGGTAATGGTGTCAAAAACTTGTTGTGTGATATTATTTCCTCCAAAGAATGATCACATGTGCAAGTGCACGCAGTCAATATGTAGTTATGGAGGAGTCCAAGTGTCGATCCCACAGGGAATTGAGGATATCCACGTTCCACCCTAAGGAAGTCTACTAACTACTACTCTTAACTTGCAAACTATATTTAGAGAGTTTATTATGATGTTGGTAAAAGAAAAAGAAAATGTCATAATTAAATATAACTGCAGAAAATAAAACTACTCGTTTGGATTGAAGGGGGGCTCTAATTGGATGGACTTAGGGATTGCAATTTCACTTGACCTAACCTTGATGAAGTTGGCTTCTCCTTCAGCAGTGACTAATGGTTGAGTTATTAACTTAAGGTGTTAAATTACTTTAAAACATTTTCCAATGTCAGTAAAGCCTATCTTTTTTAGCCTAAACATCATATTCCTATATATTTATAACTCAAGGAGATGCATGAAGATATACCTTAATTATGACTGCCAAGAGGTTAAGCTATATTCCTATGCATTAACCTAAATTACTTGAGCAAAGATTTTAGGGCAGCAAGTAAACTTGGCTCTAGCATGTATGTCTAATTTGATTTTCCTTTTCCAAGTTCAATCAAACCACAAACAAATTAGATAATGATCAAGTATCAAATTGAATAATGCTCAATCATGCTAGAAACAAATCATAACATCAATAAATAGTAAAGAGAAACAACACACCAAGTTTTGGTTCAAGATCCAACACAATCCCTAAGAAATATGTTTAGCTCATGTTAGGAATTGAATAACAGCATATAAATCTAGCAAATACATCCATAGGACAGAAAGGAGGAAGTAAAAATAAGTCCAGAAACACAAACTAAATCAGCCTCTTCATGGATTTGCAACCAAAATTCGCAGGTTAGCAAAGAAATTTCAACCTTGTGCTCCTCTTCAATTCCAACATCTATAGAAGATTGGAAGATGGCCTTGGTCGCCCAGATTTGGCTTCAAGTCAAGGTTGAAGCAGGTCTCTCTTATCTCCTCAAGTTGCAGCCACCAATTCTCAATCTTCTTCTTCCCCAAAATTGCAGCACCTCCTCAAAAAATGGGATGAAAAAAAACTCTCTTGCATTTGTGCGACTGCTCTCTATGTTGCTGCCCACTATTGGATCCTAATCATTCTGAGTTCACTTATCATTAAATGGATCCAACCTCCATCAACCCGTTAACATATTGGATCTATATTGGATCTTCACAATGCTGCTCACTTGAAATAAGTGGATCCACTCATTCAATTGCTGGACCAAAACTTGGGCTGCAATTTCGAAACCTTTAACTCACGATTTAGCTCAAGTGATAAACATAAAAGTTTTAGCCCTTTTTCTTAGCTTTCCAACGCATCAAACATCATGCAAATCTAACTTTTGTAGACATAGTTATGCTCATTTCAAGATAGAGTACTTTGGCTGGCAGAAAAAAAACCAGCAAACGAGATTTATTTTCCATAAATATGCCATAAACCCTGTTTTCACATAGAATTAACCACATGAGCAATATAATCACTAAAAACATACTTCTTAAATTAAAACATGCCTAAAATTACTTTAAAACAAGTAGAATAGTGATTAATGAACTAGCTAACTAACTCTATTTCAAGTGGTTATCAATTGTCATGGATGCTTTTGTTTTTTACAAAAGCATAGCTCATGAGTAATCAGATGGGGTTGGCAAAGTTTAAGTCAATTAGTCAAAATATTTGAAAGAATTCTATACGAAAGTTTACACAAAGCGATAGGCCTATAATCTTTAACTATTTTAAGATTTTGTCATTTAGGAATGAAGGTTAAGATTGTTTGGTTCTAGTAACTAGGGAAAGAACTAGAGGAATTGAAAAGATTCCTACGATGACAAAAATCATTAAAAATAGTACTCCAATAGTAATTATAAAATTCTATAATGAAGCAATTATACCTAGGACTTTTGCCATTACCAAGGGATCTAATGGTATCCCAACGGATCTCATGACTAGAGAAATAGATAATAAGAGTATTAGCTAAGTCAGAATTTGAGGACTAAAGTTGAGAATAATATTTAACAAATTCTTGAAGAATAATTTTATCATGGATTCATACTGATCATTGAAAATGATAGAAATAAAATTTATTCTTCTACGCGTAACAATGTGATGGTAATAGGTAGTGTTATGGTCACTATCTTTAATCCATTGGATTTTAGATTGAGCCCATAATTTAACAAAAATTTGTTTTTGAAGAACAATGCTTTTATTATAAAGGCATCTAAGTTTAATATCTAAATCAATAGGAGCATTTCGATGGCCATCTAAGGTTTCAAGAGTGGAGATTTCATTGTAAGTAGATTCTAAGTTGTTTTCAAGGTTTCTTAATGAACATTTGTTCCAATTGTTAGATTAATTTTTAATAATATGATATGGACCAACGCATATCAATAGGTGTGCATCCATCACTATAAAATTAATGGTCCAGATCTTAAATGATCTAATTATATTTATTTATGGGTCCACGACATTTCAGTATTATATGAGATTTAATTGTACAAATACCATTTCGGGGCTGGTCGGCGACGTCTCGTGTTGCCGATGCATGACAGATCCGACCTCAAGATCTCTACCCTCTTCTCACCGCCTACTTCCGACGCTCGACGAAGGCTGCTCGGCGACAAAGGGGTTTTGGTCAGAGATGTCGGCGATGGAGGTAGGTGCACACTGTCGACGAAGGAAACGAAGGGGAAGATGGCTGCTGCGTGCGGCGATCGCGGAGGGGAAGATGGCTTCGGGTGTCTTCCGGCGATCGCCAAGCCTGCCCGAGTCCATCTCTTCTCGTCTTCTCCACCTTTAGGCGGTGGTGGACGGCGGTGTGGGTCAACCAGTGGCGCTGTGCTGCAATTGACATGGGAGAGAGGGCGGCGACGGCTGTGTTGTGGGGAGAAGAGTTAGATAGTTAGGGCCTGTTTGGTTAGCGAAACCAAGTTTGTTTTCATGGTTTCAGTTTCACTGAAACCAAAACTGCTTACAAAAACGTGTTTGATTTAGTATTTTCGTGAAACTGAATCGAAACCAGAATGAAAACGAAACCAGTTTTCTTAATAAAAATGAAAACAACAGAATGTTGTTTTCTGTGGTTTCGAGACTGTCGATTTCGTTATCAAAATGCTGTGACAACTTTATAATTATAAATATTTTTTTATAAAATTAATTAATTTAAAAATAAATCAAACTATATCGAATTTTTAAAAATAAAAATAAAAATCATCATTTTTAACTCAAACTTTTATCTTAAATTTATTAAATAATTAAACCAATTTATATCTAATTGACTCAAACCCAAATTTTAAATAACTCAATTTTCTTAAAGTTGGTCTATTTATAATTTAATCAAACCTATTTTTAGATCATTGGACTTGTTTTTTTTTTGAAATTTTATAATAACTATTAATTAATTTTTATATCTAATTGAAAAAAAAATCTTAAATTACCAATAACTTAATTAATTAAATCATTTAAATATTTTGTAACCATATTAACAAATATTTAATTTTGTAAACTAACTAAACATTTAATTACTACTAAAAATGTTCAAGGAAAATTAATATTATTTTTTATAATCAAATAAATATTTACTGGTTTCAACTAACTAAAACTGATGTTGTTTTTATTAACCAAACGCGTTTTCAGAAAACTGAAAACTAGAAACCAAAACCAAGTTTTCGAAACCAAGTTTTCAGTTTCACTGAAACCAAACCAGAAAATAATTTTCGCTAACCAAACAGCACCTTAGGGTTTAATTGGGTATTAGGGTTTATTAAATTAGGGTTTGTAAACGGGTCGGATCCGGGTTTAAATAGTTAAAACCCGATCCATTAAGTATTAAACTCGATCCACCTACTTAAGCCAAACGGGTCGGATCCGGGTTAAGACAGGGCAAATGCGGATCCATTAAGAATAAAATCTAATCCTTTATTAAATTAAAACCCAACCCAATAAAGTTAAAACCCGACCCGTTAACATTTAAACCGGTTTAATTGGATCCGGTTCATCCCAATTTCAGTTTATTTAATTGGACCCGGTTCAATTTTAAATTCATCTGGTTCACTTGAATTCAAGTTGGTCTGGTCCAATTGAGGTTTGGTTAATCGAGTCTAGGTCTGGTTCACTTAGATTAGATCTGGTTCAACACCGATTTAGAATAATTAGGGTCTGGTTCACTTAAATTAGGTCCGGTTCAGTGCAATTAGGTCTGGTTCAACATTGGTTTAGATCAAATTTCATCGGTTCAGGTCAATTTAGGCCGGTTCAATGCACATTTTTAGCGGTTCAGTAGGTTTCTTGATCGGTTCACTAAAATTAGCATCTTGTTTAGCATAATTTCAACTAGTTCAATGCAATTAGCATTAGGTTCAACCTAATTTAGCCTTGGTTCAGCTCAATTAACATTGGTTCAACATAATTTTGACCGCTTTATTGTAGTTTAACCAATTTAGCATGAAATAAAATAATAGCCCATCATGTCTAATGTTTTGGAATATGTTGGTTTGAAATAATATCTCGCCAAAGCGAGCTCTCTTGTGTAGAATTAACATATTTTAGAACATAAAAGATATTAGCATGTTAGAAATTCATGCGAGTAATGATCGGTCCAAATGAAGGTTATTACTTTGTCGAATTCCTTATGTGTCTACGGTAATAAATATGTGATGATCATAAGGTTTTTCATGTGGACAAGAATCGGTCCAAAGAAATGCTTCTTGTTTGACAGGACTGAATGTCAATATTTGATTACTGCATTGAGAGTACCGCTTACAAGTTAACATTTTTGTCCAAAGATGAAATATCAATTTTGTGCTTGGTATCTTATAATGAGATATGCTAATTATTTATTTAATTATCTCTCTTCTCTCTCCTTCGTTTATTAAATTCATTAAATTTTTCTTACTCTCTTATTCTCTCTCATTCGGTTCTCTCTCCTGATTATTAAATTTAAATTCATTAACTTTTTTCTTTTTCTTACTCTCTTTTTCTCTCTCATTCGGTTCTCTCTCCTGATTATTAACTTTTTTTTCCAAAAATTTAAATCATTTAAACTCACATTCTGTCGGGTAAATTTAAAATATTTAAATTTGTTTTAATTTTTTATGTAACTGTAAATTTCAAAAATTTAAACCTCATTTAAACTCACATTCTCCCTCTTGAGTAAATTTAAAATATTTAAATTTTATTTAATTTTTTTGTAACAATAATTTTTTTTATTAATTATTATTTTGGTAACTACTCCCTCCCCTCTCTCTTAATAACTACCCACATTTTGGTAACCACTTACTCTCCTCTTTTTTAATAACTACTCATGTCGGCATGTACTATCTCACTTCACATATTTCCATCTCTTCCTCTCTCTCCCCCGTACGTTCAATCTCATTTTGTACTTTTTTTTTCTTTATCATTTTTATCCCTCCTCTTTCTCTATAGTGAAATGATATTTTTGCTGCACATCTCTTTTTCTTTTTTCTTAATTAATTTATTGGGTTAAATATATTAATATTTTGTTTTGTTCTCTGTTCAGCTAATATTTTTGCTTTATCAACTAAACTGTCAAATTAATCTTTATCCCTGTGCCGATTGACACGAATTTCAAAGTCTGAAAAGAGGACATCATGATAGTTCTCGATTGAATGGATCTAGACTCAGTATTTAGGATAACTGAGCCAACCATCTAAGTCTTATGATAATGAGACGAATAAATTTCAGACTGTTTTAGGGGCACTATATCTGAAAAGACTGATGCCAAATTATTCCTAGATGCTCTTAAAATGTTTTGAGAAAAATAAAAGATTGAGACAATCATGATGTTAACAAACTTAGTATCAATAAGGTATAAAGGCAAAGGAAACATTAGGGAGTACATTATGGAGATGACAAATCTTATCTCTAGATTAAAGGCACTAAAATTAGACCTCCCTGATGATTTATTGGTGCATTTGGTTCTGATCTCTCTTCCGGCACAGTTCAATCATTTTAAAATCAGTTATAACTGTCAAAATGAGAAGTTGACTCTTAATGAGCTTATCTCTCATTGTGTGCAAGAGAAAGTAAGACTAAAGCAAGATAAGATTGGAAGTGTTCATTTGACTGTAGCCTCTAAAGATAAGGGCAAGAAAAGACCTAAGATTATGATAGCTGCAGATGCTCCACAAAAGAAAAGGAAAAGGAACAGACTAAGGTTTCTACCTATTTCTTCTGCAAGAAAAGTGGGTGTGTAAAGAAAGATTGTACCAAGTACCACGCTTAGCGTGTTAAGAAGGGTACATTTCTCGCTTTGGTTTGTTCAATAGTTAATTTAAAATTATGTACCCATAGACACTTGGTGGATAGATTCTAGTCCTATTATCCACATAAATATGTATCTGCAGGATTACCTGAGCTGCCAACTGCCGAGTGATACTGAAAGATTCATCCTTGTGGGCGATGACAAATCAGCTAAAGTTGAAACTATAGACATTAGGCATTTTTAGGTTATTATTAAGGACCAGATCTTATTTGGACTTAAAAGAGACTTTTTGCAGTTCCATCTTTAGACAGAATTTTATTTCCATTTCTATATTGGACAAATCTGATTATTCTTGTTCATTTGGAAATGGACAATTCAGTTTATCTCTTAATCCAAATATTATTGGTACTGGTTCTTTATCCCGCGATGATAACCTTTATATGCTTGATGTAATTGATTCATTTAATAAAACCTTGCATACCAGTTCACATGGTACAAATTAAATAAATTAGTTGATAAGAATTCCATCATGATATGACATAAGCACTTAGGTAATATATCCAAGTATATGATACAGAGGTTTGTGTCTAATAGGATTCTAGTTATCCCTGATGCTATGGACTTTGATGTCTATACTGAATGCAGTAAGGAAAAACAAACAAACAATAGAGTTAAGGTACTAATAAGAGTTCAAATGTCTTAGAACATAATTATATGGGTGTTTATTGAGTTTTCCCTATGGTTTCTTGGAATGGTCAAATAATATTTTTATGTTCATAGATAATTACTCCATATACAGGTACCTATATCTAAATAGTGAGAAGTCTAATTAATTTTAAGACTGTGACTTATATTCTGATAAAAGTTCCATCTAAAGCAGTACATAAAAACCCTTATATATTATGGACGGGCAAGAAGCTCATACTAAATATTTGGGGTTGTTCAGTTGAGACTAGACCATATTGGTCAAAGGAAAAATCACTGGACTCTAGAACAGTCCGCTGCTACTTTATTGGGTACTTTGATAGGTCTATGGGATATTATAGGATATTTTTGATATAGGTAATACCCAGTTTATTGAAGTTATTGAGTTTGAGGGAAGATAAGGATATTATTTAGGAATATATCCATGAAGTACAAACTCAATGACCTCTAGAACTGATGCTTCCCGTTAGAGGTATTATAAATTTATCAAGTTATTATCTCATTCTGTTTTGAGATTAATATAGTTGATGAATGCATATACCATGAGTTCAGTGGGAGCAAGATTATTATCCTATGTACCCCTATTGCTAAAGGAGGTAATTTTAGTCTCAAATCGTGCCCTAAGGATAAAATTGAGCAGGAGGAAATATAGAAGATTCCATATGCGTCTACTACAGGAAATCTGATGTATGCTCAAGAAAGTACGCGTTCGGATATTGCGTACACTAAAGGGAGATTAGGCAGATATCTAAGTAATCCCGGAATGAATCATAAGAAAGCAGCCAAATGGGTTATATGGTATCTACAGAGAATAAAACATTACATATAGAAAATCAGATCAGTAGGAGATCATTGGATATTCTTGATTCTGATTTTTCTGGATGCCTAAATAGTTGAAGATCTACTTCTGGTTATGTTTTTCTATTTACCAGCAGAGCTATTTTTTAGAGGAGTGCTAAGCAGACACTCACTGCAGCTTCAGATATGAAAGCAGAATTCATAACTTGTTTTAAGGTATCTAATTTTGGAATATGATTGCGAAGTTTTATCACTAGGCTGCCTATAGTAATAAAATTGAAAGACCACTAAAGTTATTCTGTGACAATAAACTGGCAGTGTTATATTCCAATAACAGCTGGAACTCTTCGAAATCTAAGCAAATTGACGTAAAGTTCCTTGCTAAAGAAAGAGTTCAGAGTGACCATAGAACACATAGGTATAACTTCCACAATGGCGGATCTGCTTACTAAAGTTTTTCCACCCGCGGTCTTTCATGAGCATGTTGCTCATTTGGGTGTAGCATCATGTATTAATATGATGGTTTAGTAGGAGTTTGTAATATGTTACTGTGCTTTATAAATATTTTTCTGCAGAACAAAGTTTTATATTTTACACTCTGCATATTTTTGGTTGATCTCAATAAAGTTGGACTAGTTGGAAACAGGTATGTTAGGATCACATTGCATGTAATTTTCATACTGTGCACCCATATATGATCTATGTCATCGAGAGTATTAACATTGTGATCAATGATGGGTTTAGTCACGATAAATGTGGCAAAAGTCGCTTTGGTTCGTTGTTGGTATGATCGGTGGACCAGATTGTTGGAGATGATTGATAAAAATAGTGATGATGAGCTCATAAAGTTAGTATGCACAGCTATACGGTGATATATGTGTTGGCCCAAGTGGGAGATTGTTAGATTAATTTTTAATAATCTGATATGGACCAATGCATATCAATAGGCGTGCATCCATCACTATAAAATTAACGGCTCAGATCTTAAGTGATCTAATTATATTTATTTATGGGCCCGCGACATCTTAGTATTATATGAGATTTAATTGTACAGATACCATTTGGGATAATTATTGATTTTATGATGGGCAAAATAGTAATTACCATTATCTCAAGTTTTATTATAAATAGAAGAGTTATGGTCCCTGGGTCATGCACTTGATTCCAGTTTCTAAAGCCCCATTATTCAGAGTCAACTCGTGAATGGTGCATAGACTCGGAAAGCCGCCCCCATCTCCTAATCTAAGCAATGGATTCAGGTACGCTCCCGCATCTAATTATTCTTAATGATTTCACATGTAAGTTCTTGGCTTGTGGTTTAGTTCCTATTTAGAAAAGTCTTTCACCAATGGCATAAAGCACCTCGAGTGTTAACTAATTTGTAAGAGAAAACAAGTGTATTATAAGGAACATCAGTTTGCCAAGCATCACGAACAACATTTTTGGCTTTCAGCATAATCAGTCTAAAAGTTTTGAAATTTAAACAATCTACTCCTAACTTGTTTCAGGTTTGGAATCTTAATGAGAAGTGGCTTGTGGTCAGAAGTGACACGATTTAAATGATGCACAACAACATGGCCAAAAAAAAAGAATTCAAGCGGAGTTTGCAAAAACACGATCCAATCTAACAAGAATCTTTGCTAAACTATATCTATTATTTGTCCAAGTGAACTTGTTTCCAGAGAAATTAAGATCATCAAATCACAATGATTTACAAAGTCTTTGAAGTCTTGAATGGGTTTAGAAATCTTAAAAGCAACACCACCAAACTATCTAAAGAATTAAGAATGCAATTAAAATCTCCCATAATCAACCATGGATAAGAGTTTAATCTAATTTCATAAAAGATTGTCAAAATAAGGATCTGAAGTTTGGATCAGAGCTAGCATAAATAACAGATAATAAAAAAGGCTCAAAATAATCAATTTTAATAACTGTTGGCTTAAGGTTTTCAACCTTGGTCTTAATCTCGATTTTGATGATAACAAACATGGAACTAATATTTTATTGAGAAATACTTTCAGGTTCCATATCGATTAGTTCTTGATGTCCTCGATCGGAAAATGTTGAGGAAACCTCTTGCACGCGTTCGGGAGGACATTGATCGTCGCGTTCGGGTTCGTCGTGGAAATCTCTCAAAGTTCGACGTGTGTACCAAAGACGTCTTGGACGAGTCTAAAGAACACATGGAAAGCTCTCAAAGTTGACGCATGTTGAAGGCCAGAACCCGGAAATGAAGTTCGCAAGAAGAAGACTGAAAAAAATCAAGTTCAGCCTAGGTTCGGTCGACAGAATGTAGTCGAAAAATGGTAGTAGCCACTTCGGTCGATCGGTCGGTCGATCGAACAATGCCAAAAATTGGCAGTGGCTACTTCGATCGACCGATCGGTCGACCGGACAACAGAGGAGCTAAAACGCGATACATTCGGTTGACCCTTCGGTCAACCGAATAGAGCGACAGAAGCACAAAATGCCAGCGGTCGCTGGGCGGTCGATTGGTCGGTTGATCGACGATCGATCGACAAGCGACCGAACGACATCCAACGGGCGAAAAAATGCCCGTTGAGGAGCTGTTCTGTTGAGGGGTTATAAATACCCCTCACCTAACTTCTTTAATCCCTCTCAACAAATGATCTAAGCTTCCATTGAGCCATTCTTGATCATTCTCAATGCATTTCTTGAGTTATCCATTTGATAACCCTAGTTTCCATAATACATCCTTGATCTTGCCTTCAAGCTTTGAACGATTCATCATTGAGGCATCAAGAGGAACTAGGACTCGTGTTTGGAGCTAAGTATTTGTTGTATTATTTATTTGCTCCATTATTTGTGTATTTTTGTGATTTATTTCATTGTATTTGAGCTTGTGAAGACCTAGGTTGTTAGGTCTTGAAATTGGGTGGTAACCTTGGTGTTTAAGGTTTAAATCCACCGGTGTAAATATAGTTTGCTAGGATTAGTTCTTGTTGTCCTTAGGATTGTGGTGGGAGAGTGCTCTCAGTAGGAAGGTGGAGACTTCCGGGTGTGGAAGTGCCTTTAGTGTGAGAGCGGAGACTCTCCGGTGAAAACGTCCTCGTTGTAAAAGAAATAAGATAATCTAGTAAATCTAGTTTGGAAATTCTAAGCGGGGTGCTTAGGTAGTGGAGTAGGCATTGGGACCAAACCACTATAAATAATTGTGTTTGCATTGATTCTATTTGTGTTTATTTCATTATCGTATTTACTTTGCTTCCGCTTGCTACTCAACTTGAAATTTGCCCAAGTAACCAAAGAAATAATTAAAATCGAATTTAGGCAAAAAGATTAGTAAACACACTATTCACCCTCCCTCTAGTGTGACCATTTCACCCAACAATAACCATGTTTACTACTTTAGTAAATGAAGATATTACTTGAGCTTGAAGAAAATCTGAATTCCAAGCAACCACAATACCTCTAGAGGCCCCAATACCAAGCATAACAACATCTAGCCGAGCCCTCCCAAAGGATCTTGCAAAACAATAACTTTTAGCTTGGATAGCTTTATATGAACATAAATGAATTCCTTTACGGGCTTTCTCCAAGCCCCCATAACATTTCAATTCAGAATATTCATTCGGAAGGAGGGTTGGATCTGTAGCTTTAGTAGATAAAGGGTTTGAGTTATCCCTTTCCCTTAAAAACATTTCATTAGGGGACCAACATTAATTGATTGATTTTATACTAGACTTTAAATTCCTATTTAGGTGTTTCTTACTAGGAATCCTAGTAGATTTTGAAGAATCAAGAGTATCTACCTAGGCTTTGAACACAATCTTTAATTCATTTGCTAAATCAGGAAAGGATTTGGAAGTAGGCGATTCAATTTAGATTTCAGTAGACTTTGAATAAGCAGGACCTTTTGGTGCATTTTGGAACCAATTGTTAAATTTTGGTTGGGTTTGAAGGACTAATTTTGCAAGGGAAAATTCATATTTAGGAAGAAATTTTCTAGAGTTTGTAATGAAATTTTCTTGCTAGGAGTTTTCTGAGTAGAAATTTTGGAGTTTGTAGATGAGTGAACTACAGGCTCAGGTGAAAGTTGAGGGGTATGTAATATCTAAAGTATAGTCTAAATCATTACTATTACTTACACCAGAGTTGCGTGAATCGTGTGACTCGCCGCGCATTCGAGCACGGTCATTCCTCAAAACTGAAGGTTGGCGCACTCTACGAGAATGTTGTCGGCGATTTCTTCGACGTTGCACTTCAATCCATGGACCACAAGCAGGTTCACGAAGGAAATTCGCAGAGGAATTAGGGCTTGATGAATTCTAAATTTTCTAACTTGGTATCGTATACCTACATAAAAGGACAAAGAAATTAATGCATAAGATCCTCGGGGTACTAATGTATAAGATCCTATGCTATTATATATATATTGTTAACAAGATATTGGTTCTGAATTTCTATTATCTAATAATTTACGTGTAGAACTTTTAAATATATGGACTTCTGAAGAGTGGAAGGTAATTAAAGTATATACATACTCTTTATTTATTTATTTTATTTATGTTAATACACTATATATTGGAATTCACTTTTTATATATTCCATGATAGGAATAAATAAAGCAGCTTAAAGCACAAGAAGTTGGAAGCTTATCTACATGCTAAGATAAGTAGTTGGGACTTGAGAGGGAGACATCTATTAATTCTCAATTTTTTTATCTAGAGAAACCAGGTCAGTCATACACGTTGATAAGGTGAAGGCTCAACTCTAAAGATTCACAGTGATCAATTCTAAGGAGTA
The DNA here is from genome assembly GCA_034359265.1 of Canna indica. Classification (NCBI taxonomy): domain Eukaryota; kingdom Viridiplantae; phylum Streptophyta; class Magnoliopsida; order Zingiberales; family Cannaceae; genus Canna; species Canna indica. The sequence goes on from CP136891.1 coordinate 39,943,971, forward strand.
TGCAAGACAAGATCAGTCAATGATCCAAAAGTTGTACAAGTTTGAAAGACACTGAATCATAAAAAGTGAAACAAGTGTAAGGGCGTGTACATCATTAGTTTTATAAAGTTTTTAATAGTTGACTCACTTATCAAAGAATAAATCTAGTATGTGTTTGAAAATTCAATCTATAATCTAGTTTAGCCTAGCATCTCTCGCGTGCATGATTATTTAATTAATCCAACTTTGTTTGATTTAAGACTCAAACGAATGGCTTCGAGAGCAGGCATGAAGGTGGTGCTGTTTGGGTTTATGTTACATGAATTTGATCGGCGAAAGCCATTAAAAGAGTCCTTTTTCATGAGAGCCTTTATTTTATTTTGTAAGGCTCAGATCATACAAGCGCATATACTCCTAAATTTGTATTTACTAGTTTGATCAGCAACCGCATCATCTTCTACCCATTCCCTTTCTAATACAAAAAACACTACTTTTTATCTATCTTAATTTTCCCTCTTTTAATGTTAAGAAGATGAATTTGAGAGCTAGTCATTATTTTCTATGGACAAACTATTTTTACATAATAAAAACACAAAATTTCAGTTACTCAAGGATCATGAGCTTTTCATAGATAAGAATATTTAGTTGTAATTTATAGAACAATACACTAAGAATTTAAATGCAAAACTTGTATCTTAGCTTATAGTGCACTATTTTGTAAGGACAATACTAGGTTTCGATTGAATTTAAACTTATCATTTAAAAACTTGATGATAATAGGTATCTTACTATGTAGACTGAGGTGGTATTCATGCGACAACATATTACAGAATTGAAGTCATCTCACTACAATAAATCTTCATTATATAAGCAGAAAAATTTCGACTCCAGCATGAGCGTTAGAATGTAAAAACAAAAAATGAGGCATAGTAATAAAAAAATTGACATCGGGTGTAGTGCGCGCCATAAATTACTGGCGCCACATACTAGCGCATAGTTGTGCCAGAAATTACCAGCGCCAAAGGCGTCGGTATTCTCGATGGCACAGGAACACGAGCGCGCGAGCCCGAATTCACCCTCGCGGGTATGTGGGAGCGTGAACCCGCGCCCCGTCAGCTGAGCATGCTCGCCCAAGCGGGGGTGGAAAATCTCTAGCCTCTTGATGTATTTTTTTAAAATATTATTAATATTTTTTTTAATTTTTAACTTATATATACTACCATTCATTCATTCATTCATTCTCTCTCTAACACTTCTTATTTATCTTTCTCTCTTCTTCTGTTTCTTCTCTCTTCTTTCTTTTTTTTCTTCCTCTATTCCTTTTTCATCTATTCCTTCTTTCTTCTCTATTCCTTTTTTTATTTATTCTCTTTCTTTCTTTTATCCTCTCTGCACTAATTTTCTTCTTTACTCTTTTCTTTTCTCCTCTTATTTATTTTTCTTCTCCTTTTTTACTTCACTGATTTTTTTTTCTTTTTTTTTTCCAGATTATCAGAGTTGTCCGATTAGTATCTAATTTATTTTAATTTGTTATTACCTTGTTTATGTTATATTTAAATCTAATTTCTGATTTCTGTTAGATTAACTTTAATTTATTTTTGTTATTAATTACCTTGTTTATGTTATATTTAAATCTAATTTCTGATTTCTGTTAGATTAACTTTAAAATTAATTTTTTATGGTTAAATAATTAATTAGTATATATGTTAATTAAGTAAAATGTTATATATAATAATATTAATAAACTGTTATATAAATAAATAAAATATTATGTTAATTTGTTATATATATATATATATATATATATAGGTTTTCCTGCGGGAATTCCGCAGCCAGCTAAATTCACGGCGGAATTAAAATATGTTGTATCCAAATAAGTTTTTTAAATATAAACTAATTTCTAACGTAAAAGATAATATATAAAGTAAAGTACTGAATTAAAATTAAACAGCAAAAACTGTTGGCTATGGGGTCTGAACCCATGCGCATGTGTGTGCAGAAGATCTTAAGTGTTACGCCTTAACAACTAGGACAAACGAAGGGTAAATACAGAAGTTTTCGAGTATTTAATCCAACAAATTTGGTGGCAGTACATCATTTGAATTTCACATTACTCATGCTTCACTAATAAGGAACTGACAAGATTTTGTCAATACAAGATTAGATAATACTTATATATAATATGATAATTTTATACAATTTATATACGTATATAAAAAATTATATATAGATGATATTATAAATTTATAAATTAGACTACATATATAACATGTATAAATGTATAACAAAATCTATACAATTTATATGTAATATTCTAGATATTAATATTTATTTTTTATTTGTGTGATTGTCAGTCTAGCGGACTAGTTCGAAGTCGAGCCGAGTCGACTCATGGTCCGGTGCGAGCTTGCGAGCTCGGGTAAGTAGGAATTTGAATTATGTACTTTCTTTTCTTGGTTCGATAAATTTATTTAATTGTTATGTTGCGTGTGCATGATTATTAGAATGAGTTTAATTAAATTTAGTCGGATTAGCGGGTTCGAATTCGGCTCGAGACAGATGCGGATTTGCTAATAGGGTTAGTGAAATTAGGTTTGAGGAGGGGAGTATAAAACCCCCTCCCCTTTGGCTTTGCGACTCCCCATTGGAGCCGCACAAGTCTTGAGAGAGCATGCAGAGGAGCCGCCGAGTAGTAGCCAAACCACCCCTCCCCATCTCTCTCCCTTGGAGCCACCAAATCGGAAGCCAGCCACTAAGCCTCTTCCCCCCCTCTCTTCCTTTCTCTCTCTCTTTCCCCTCTCCTTGGAGCCAAGCCGACGGCTTGGTTGAAGCCTGCGCCCCCCCTGAGCCTTGGAGTCGCCGCCCTTCTTGAAGAGGAGCCGCCACCCCACTTTCTTTCCTTGTCCTTGGAGCCGAGTGTTTGGGGCCGGATCCGGAGGCCGCCGAGTGGAGGTTTCTCATCAAATCTTTCTTGCCAATCGGGTGAGTGGTTTTACCCCTTCTTTTTTGGGATTCTCTCGTTTTCTTGAGCCATTCTTGGAGGTTGAGAGTTATTGTTGAATCTTCTGTTATTTCTTGAAGTTTCTCGTTGTTTCACGTGTTGTCTTGAAGTAGGAGGCCCAAAAACCCCGCCTACAGGGCTCGACAGCCCTAGGATGATCCTAGGGGTGCTCGGCCAAGGTGGAGGAAAGGGTGCCCTCCAAGTGTTTGACAAAATGCCTAAGAGAAATATTTGATATGTTCTTTAAATTTTAGGCTAGGATTAATCTTCTTAATTAAATTTCTATGATACCAATGCATGAGGTGTGTTTAAATAAGGAATTTTCAGTTCATGAATCTATGTTTGCATGTGGAAAGGTTAGTCTTGATACCATGTATGGATTCTTTATTTAAAGCATGAGTCTGGTTTGCGAGATGGTCATTTGTGGGCACGTGTTGACGACCGAATTGACACTCCCGTCGATGCTGAAACTTGATGTGATTTTGGGCATGGACTGGTTGGCGAACCATTTCGCTTCAGAGGATTGCAGGGTTAAGACTATGACCTTCAGTAACCATGGATTGCCCCAGTTTACCTTCTAGGGTGAGGGAAGGAGAGATTCGTTGGTGTCGATTTCAGCTCTCAAATCTCGGAAGCTACTTCTAGGCGGTTGTCAATTCTTCTTGGCCTTTGTATCTGTGGATGAGGGGAGCAGAGCCGTCGCTCGTAGTACAGAGGGAACACCTGTGGTATGCGGGTTCTCTGATGTGTTTCCAGATTAGTTGTCAGGGTTTCCTCCTGAGAGAGAGAGATTGAGTTCTGTATTGATTTACAGCCTGGGGTGAAGCCGATCTCCATTCCGCCGTATCGGATGGAACCAGCTGAGTTGAGGGAGTTGAAGTCCCAATTACAGAAGCTGCTAGAGTTGGGCTTCATTCGCCTGAGTGTTTCGCCTTAGGGTGCTCCAGTGCTCTTTGTGAAAAAGAAGGATGGATCCATGCATATATGCATGGATTACCACCAGCTTAATAATGTGACGGTGAAGAATCGGTACCCGCTGCCCAGGATTGATGATTTATTTGATCAGCTTCAGGGGCTCAGTGGTTTTTCAAGATTGACCTGCGGTCAGGGTACCATCAGTTGAGAATCCGAGATAGTGACATCCCTAAGACGTCTTTCAGGTCGAGGTATGGTCACTATTAGTTCCTGGTTACGTCATTTGGGCTAACTAATGCACCTGTAGCATTTATGGACCTGATGTACCGAGTGTTCAGGGAATACCTAGATAAATTTATGATAGTGTTTATTGATGACATCTTGATATATCCCAGGACCAGGGAGGAGCATGTTGAGCATTTAAGGGTAGTTCTAGAGACTCTCCGGGAGCACAAATTGTATGCCAAATTGTCCAAGTGCGAGTTCTGGCTAGAGAGTGTAGGATTTCTTGGCCATGTGGTGTCCAGGGAAGGGATGAAGGTGGACCCCGCGAAGATAGAAGCAGTTCAGAATTGGATGAGGCTGACTATTGTCACAGAGATTCGCAGCTTCCTAGGGTTGGCAGGTTACTATAAAAAATTTGTGGAGAATTTCTCCAGGAATGCAGCGCCATTGACCCGCCTGATAGAAGAAGGTCAAGTTCGATTGGGACAGTAAGTGCGAGGAGAGCTTTCAAAAGCTCAAGGACTAGTTCTAGCTGTACCATTGGGCTCAGAAGGGTTTGTTATTTATTGTGATGCCTCTCGAGTTGGCTTGGGTTGTGTATTAATGCAGAATGGCAGGGTGATTGCTTATGCCTCCCGGCAGTTGAAGATCCACGAGAGGAATTACCTGACTCATGATCTTGAGCTAGCAGAGGTGGTGTTCGCATTGAAGCTGTGGCGTCACTACCTTTATGGTGAGGCTTGCGAGATATAAACTAATCATAACAGCCTCCAGTATTTGCTCACCCAAAAGTTGTTGAATCTAAGGCAGAGAAGATGGCTTGAACTTTTGAAGAACTATGATTGCACGATCATGTACCATCCGGGGAAGGCTAATGTGGTGGCTGATGCTTTGAGCGGGAAGTCTATGGACAGTCTAGCACATTTGGTAGTCATGAGGAGGCCGTTGGCTCAGGATTTGGCCATGTGTTTGAATGACGGGGCAGTCTTGTTAGTGATAGCTTTTGGTGCGCCGGTGGCTCACATGAGGGTGCAGTCCATGTTGGTAGACATGCTGCGAGCAATGTTGGAGGAGGATGCTTTCTGTGCACTCACTAAGGATCTAGCCAAGAGAGACGATGACGATAATGGTTTTGGTATTGACTTGAGGGCGTTCTGAGATTTAAGAACAGGATAGTGATGCCAGATATGGCTGAGGTTCGTAGGCAGGTGCTAGATATGGCTCATCGATCCACATACACTATGCATCCGGGAGCCAAAAAAATATACCGAGATCTAAGGCAAAATTATTGGTGGAAAAGTATGATGAGAGGTGGCCGAGTTCGTGTCTAAGTGCCTGGTGTGTCAGCAGGTTAAGGTTGAGCATTTAAAGCCGGTAGGATTGCTCCAGAACTTAGAAGTACCAGAGTGAAAATGAGAGAAGATAACCATAGATTTTATGACGGGGTTGCCAAAGTCTAGGAAGGGCAATGAGTCTATCTGGGTAGTGGTGGATCGCCTAACCAAGACGTCACATTTCATACCAGTCAGGATGACCTTTTTAGCTTAGCAGTATGTGAGGTTATTTTTAGATCGGATCGATGCATATCATGGTGTTCTTGTTATGATCATCTCATATCGGGGTACTCAGTTCACTGCTTGATTTTGGCAGTCGTTCCAGGAGGCGTTGGACACTCAAGTTTGGTACAACACCGCATTTCACCCTTAAATAGATGGTCAGTCGGAGCAGACCATTCAGACATTGGAGGATATGCTGAGAGCATGCGTCCTAGATTTGGATGGAAGTTGGGAGAGGCACTTACCCCTAATTGAGTTTGCCTACAATAACAACTATCATATCAGCATCGAGATGGCTCCTTTTGAGGCATTGTATAGGTGACAATGTAGGTCGCCTGTGGGCTGATTTGAGGCAGGGGATTCCCTTATGATGGGACCCGACTTGGTTGAGGAGGCTGTAGCGAAGGTGAAGCTAATCAGGGAGAGATTGTTGGTAGCTCAGAGTCGCCAGAAGATGTATGCTGATGCAAAGGCCATGGAGGTAGAGTTTTTTGAGGGGGACCTAGTGGTCCTCAAGGTATCCCCTATGGAAGGGGTGGTGAGATTTGGCAAAAGAGGGAAGCTAAGCCCTAGGATCATCGGACCGTTCTCTATTCTCAGGCGCAGGGGAGCTGTGGTATATGAGTTGACTTTATCTTCTAGTATGGACCGGGTGCATCATGTGTTCCATGTATCCATGCTTAAGAAGTATGTTCGGGATGAGTCCCATGTGATTGAGCCTACTATAGGGGAGGTCGATTCAGTAGTCTCTCCTATGAGGAGCGACCACTTGAGGGAAAATTGAGGTCCAAAGAGATTCCCTTGGTTAAGGTCAGGTGGGAGCACCATTCCGGACAGGAGGCCACCTGGGAGGTGGAGCAGGATATGAGGGAGAGTTATCCTTCATTGTTTGATTATCCGGTGAGTCCTTAAGTTTCTTTTCTTTCAAAAATTCTAGGACGAATTTTTCTTAAGGAGGGAGGATTGTAATATCCTAGATATTAATATTTATTTTTTATTTATGTGATTGTTAGGCTAGCGGACTAGTTTGAAGTCTGGCCGAGTCGACTCATAGTTCGGTGCGAGCTTGCGAGCTTGGGTAAGTAAGAATTTGAATTATGTAGTTTCTTTTCTTGGTTCGGTAAATTTATTTAATTGTTATGTTTCGTGTGCATGATTATTAAATTATGTCGCATATGAGTGTGCATGTGTTGTGTGCTCATGTGGAGCATGGGGTTAGAATGAGTTTAATTAAGTTTAGTCGGGTTAGCGGGTTCGGATTTGGCTCGAGGCAGATGCGGGTTTGCTAATAGAGTTAGTGGAATTAGGTTTGAGGAGGGGAGTATAAAACCCCCTTAGCTTGCGGCTCCCCATTGGAGCCGAATAAGTCTTGAGAGAGCAGAGGAGCCGCCGAGCAGTAGTGAAACCACCCCTCAGTATCTCTCTCCTTTGGAGCCGCCAAGCCGGAAGCTAGCCGTCGAGCCTCTGTCCCCTCCCCTCCCCCCCCCCCTCTTCATTTCTCTCTCTCTTTCCGCTCTCCTTGGAGCCAAGCCGACGGCTTGGTTGAAGCCGACACCCCCCTTGAGCCTTGGAGCCGCCACCCTTCTTGAAGAGGAGCCGCCGGACCCCTCTCTTTCCTTGTTCTCGGAGCTGAGTGTTTGGGGCCGAATTTATGAACCTGATGTATCGAGTGTTCAGGGAATACCTGGATAAATTTGTGATAGTGTTTATTGATGACATCTTGATATATTCCAGGAGCAGGGCGGAGCATGCTGAGCATTTGAGGGTAGTTCTAGAGACTCTCCGGGAGCACAGATTGTATGCCAAATTGTCCAAGTGCGAGTTCTGGCTGGAGAGTGTAGGATTCCTTGGCCATGTGGTGTCTAGGGAAGGGGTGAAGGTGGACCCCGCGAAGATAGAAGCAGCTCAGAATTGGATGAGGCCGACTATTGTCACAGAGATTCACAGCTTCCTTGGGTTGGCAGGTTACTATAGGAAATTTATGGAGAATTTCTCCAGGAATGTAGCGCCATTGACCCGCCTTATAGAAGAAGATCAAGTTCGATTGGGACAATAAGTGCGAGGAGAGCTTTCAGAAGCTCAAGGACCGCTTGACGTTGGCACCAGTTCTAGCTGTACCATCGGGCTCGAGAGGGTTTGTTGTTTATTGTGATGCCTCTCGAGTTGGCTCGGGTTGTATATTAATGCAGAATGGCAGGGTGATAGCTTATGCCTCCCGGCAGTTGATGATCCACGAGAAGAATTACCTGACTCATGATCTTGAGCTAGCAGAGGTGGTGTTCGCATTGAAGCTGTGGCGTCACTACCTTTATGGTGAGGCTTGCGAGATATACACTAATCATAACATCCTCTAGTATTTGCTCACCCAGAAGTTGTTGAATCTAAGGCAGAGAAGATGGCTTGAACTTTTGAAGAACTATGACTGCACGATCATGTACCATCCGGGGAAGGCTAATGTGGTGGCTGATGCTTTGAGCGGGAAGTCTATGGACAGTCTAGCGCATTTGGTAGTCATGAGGAGGCCGTTTGCTCAGGATTTGGCCATGTGTTTGGATGACGGGGCAGTCTTGTTAGTGACAGCTTTTGGTGCGCCGGTGGCTCACATGAGGGTGCAGTCCATGTTGGTAGACATGCTGTGGGCAACGCTGGAGGAGGATGCTTTCTGTGCACTCACTAAGGATCTAGCCAAGAGAGACGATGACGATAATGGTTTTGGTATTGACTTGAGGGCGTTTTGAGATTTAAGAACAGGATAGTGGTGCTAGATATGGCTGAGGTTCGTAGGCAGGTGCTAGATATGGCTCATCGATCCACATACACTATGCATTCGGGAGCCACAAAAATGTACCGAGATCTAAGGCATAATTATTGGTGGAAAGGTATGAAGAGAGAGGTGGCCGAGTTCGTGTCTAAGTGCCTGGTGTGTCAGCAGGTTAAGGTTGAGCATTTAAAGCCGGTAGGATTGCTCCAGAACTTAGAAGTACCAGAGTGAAAATGAGAGAAGATAACCATAGATTTTATGACGGGGTTGCCAAAGTCTAGGAAGGGCAATGATTCTATCTGGGTAGTGGTGGATCGCCTAACCAAGACGTCACATTTCATACCAGTCAGGATGACCTTTTTAGCTGAGCATTATGTGAGGTTATTTTTAGATCGGATCGATGCATATCATGGTGTTCTTGTTATGATCATCTCATATCGGGGTACTCAGTTCACTGCTTGATTTTGGCAGTCGTTCCAGGAGGCGTTGGACACTCAAGTTTGGTTCAGCACCGCATTTCACCCTTAAATAGATGGTTAGTCAGAGAAGACCATTCAGACATTGGAGGATATGCTGAGAGCATGCGTCCTAGATTTGGATGGCAGTTGGGAGAGGCACTTACCCCTAATTGAGTTTGCCTACAATCACAGCTATCATATCATCATCGAGATGGCCCCTTTTGAGGCATTGTATAGGCGACAATGTAGGTCACCTATGGGCTGATTTGAGGCAGGGGATTCCCTTATGATGGGACCCGACTTGGTTGAGGAGGCTGTAGCGAAGGTGAAGCTAATCAGGGAGAGATTGTTGGTAGCTCAGAGTCGCCAGAAGATGTATGCTGATGAGAAAGCCATGGAGGTAGAGTTTTCTGAGGGGGACCTAGTGGTCCTCAAGGTATCCCCTATGGAAGGGGTGGTGAGATTTGGCAAAAGAGGGAAGCTAAGCCCTAGGTTCATCGGACCGTTCCCTATTCTCAGGCGCAGGGGAGCTGTGGCATATGAGTTGACTTTACCTTCTAGTATGGACCGGGTGCATCCTGTGTTCCATGTATCCAAGCTTAAGAAGTATGTTTGGGATGAGTCCCATGTGATTGAGTCTACTGCAGGGGAGGTCTATTCAGTAGTCTCCTATGAGGAGCGACCACTTGAGGTACTAGACCGTCAGATCAGAAAATTGAGGTCCAAAGAGATTCCCTTGGTTAAGGTCAGGTGGGAGCACCATTCCGGGCAAGAGGCCACCTGCGAGGTGGAGCAGGATATGAGGGAGAGTTATCCTTCATTGTTTGATTATCCGGTGAGTCCTTAAGTTTCTTTTCTTTCAAAAATTCTAGGACGAATTTTTCTTAAGGAGGGAGGATTGTAATATCCTAGATATTAATATTTATTTTTTATTTATGTGATTGTTAGACTAGCGGACTAGTTCGAAATCGAGCCGAGTTGACTCATGATCCGGTGCGAGCTTGCGAGCTCGGGTAAGTAAGAATTTGAATTATGTAGTTTCTTTTCTTGGTTCGGTAAATTTATTTAATTGTTATGTTTCGTGTGCATGATTATTAAATTATGTCGCATATGAGTGTGTATGTGTTGTGTGCTTATGTGGAGCTTGGGGTTAGAATGAGTTTAATTATGTTTAGTTGGGTTAGCGGGTTCGGATTTGGCTCGCGGCAGATGCGGGTTTGCTAATAGGGTTAGTGGAATTAGGTTTGAGGAGGGGAGTATAAAACCCCCTTAGCTTACGGCTCCCCATTGGAGCCGCACAAGTCTTGAGTGAGCAGAGGAGCCGCCGAGCAGTAGCGAAACCACCCCTCCGTATCTCTCTCCTTTGGAGCCGCCAAGCTGGAAGCTAGCCGCCGAGCCTCTGTCCCCCCCCCCCTCTTCATTTCTCTCTCTCTTTCCCCTCCCCTTGGAGCCAATCCGACGGCTTGGTTGAAGCCGGCACCCCCCTTGAGCCTTGGAGCCGCCACCCTTCTTGAAGAGGAGCCGCCGGCCCCCTTTCTTTCCTTGTTCTTGGAGCTGAGTGTTTGGGGCCGAATTCGGAGGCCGCCGATCGGAGGTTTCTCATCTAATCTTTCTTTCCAATCGGGTGAGTGGTTTTACCCCTCTTTTCTGGGGTTTCTCTAGTTTTCTTGAGCAATTCTTGGAGGTTGAGAGTTCTTGTTGAATCTTCTATTGTTTCTTGAATTTTCTCGTTGTTTTCACATGTTGTCTTGAAGGAGGAGGCACGAAAAACCCCACCTACGGGGCTTGACAGCCCTAGGATGACCGTAGAGGTGCTCGGCCAAGGTGGAGAAAAGGGTCCCTCCAAGTGTTTGACAAAATGCCTAAGAAAAATATTTGATATGTTCTTTAAATTTTAGGCTTGGATTAATCTTCTTTATTAAATTCATTTGAGACCAATGCACGAGGTGTGTTTAAATATGGAATTTTCAGTTCATGAATCTATGTTTGCATGTGGAAAGGTTAGTCTTGATACCATGGATGGATTCTTGATTTAAAGAATGAGTCTAGTTTGCGAGGTGGTCATTTGTGGGCACGTGTTGACAACCGAATTGACACTCTTGTCGATGCTGGAACTTGATGTGATTTTGGGCATAGACTGGTTGGCGGACCATTTAACGTCAGTGGATTGCAGGGCTAAGACTGTGACCTTCGATAAGCCTAGATTGCCCCAGTTTACCTTCCAGAGCGAGGGAAGGAGAGATTTGTTGGTGTCGATTTCAGCTCTCAAGGCTTGAAAGCTACTTTTAGGCGGTTGCCAATCCTTCTTGTCCATTGTATTTGTAGATGAGGGGAGCGGAGTCGTTGCTCGGAGTATAGTGGGAATGCCTGTGGTATGCGGGTTCTCTGATGTGTTTCCAGATGAGTTGCCAGGGTTGCCTCCAGAGAGGGAGATTGAGTTCTGTATTGATTTGTAGCCTGGGGTGAAGCTGATCTCCATTCCGTCGTATCGGATGGCACCAGCCGAGTTGAGGGAGTTGAAGTCCCAATTATAGGAGCTGCTAGAGTTGGGCTTCATTCGCTTGAGTGTTTCACCTTAGGGTGCTCCAGTGCTCTTTGTGATAAAGAAGGATGGATCCATGCAGATATGCATGGATTACCGGTAGCTTAATAAGGTGACGGTGAAGAATCGGTACCCGCTGCCCAGGATCGATGATTTATTTGATCAGCTTCAGGGGCTCAGTGGTTTTTCAAGATTGACCTGCGGTCAGGGTACCATCAGTTGAGAATCCGAGATAGTGACATCCCTAAGACGTCTTTCAGGTCGAGGTATGGTCTTTATGAGTTCCTTGTTATGTCATTTGGGCTGACTAATGCACCTACAACATTTATGGACCTGATGTACTGAGTGTTCAGGGAATACTTGGATAAATTTGTGATAGTGTTTATTGATGATATCTTGATATATTCCAAGAGCAAGGAGGAGCATGCTGAGCATTTGAGGGTAGTTCTAGAGACTCTCTGGGAGCATAGGTTGTATGCCAAGTTGTCCAAGTGTGAGTTCTGGCTGGAGAGTGTAGGATTCCTTGGCCATGTGGTGTCTAGGGAAGGGGTGTAGGTGGACCCCGCGAAGATAGAATCAGTTTAGAATTGGAAGAGGTCGACTAATGTCACAGAGATTCGCAGCTTCTTGGGTTGACAGGTTACTACGGGAAATTTGTAGAGAATTTCTACAGGATTGCAGCGCCATTGACCCGACTGACTCAGAAGAAGGTCATGTTCGATTGGGATAGTAAGTGCGAGGAGAGCTTTGAGAAGCTTTCAGAGCTTGGATTAATCTCTTAATTAAATTCCTTTGATACCAATGCATGAGGTATGTTTAGATATGGAATTTTCAGTTCATGAATCTATGTTTGCATGTGGAAAGGTTAGTCTTGATACCATGGATGGATTCTTTATTTAAAGCATGAGTCTTGTTCCAATCCTATGATGATGTGGATGCATGTTAGTTCTTGATTAGAAAATTATGAAACTTGTTTTGTCTGATGGATTTGATGTTATTAATCTGTGGTGACAGTAATTAAGGATTTATATTCTATAAATTTCGGATTTATTTCCATGTCATGCTGAAAAATCAATCTTGCTGGAATTTCATGCTGAATTGTTGAATCTGGGCTGATTTTGAATTCTCCATTGAGATGAGAATAGTTCTCTGAACATAGTCATGTAACCTATTGTTTTTACCATAAAATATTGTTTGGAAACATTGGACACACTTTGGAGATCAGGTTCGGGTTAGATACATTAGTTTTGGGCACAACAATAAGCTTAAAACAAAACTATAAAACAAAACCCTAATCTTGGTGATTATAGTTTTAATTGCTTAATTAAAATCTAAAAGAGACAACATAATCTGTTATGAACAAGCAAATTAAGTTTATGCATGAAATAAAAGCGCACAGGTTTATGATATTATGGGTCTAGGGGTTGAGATCGGGTATTGAGTCTTGTAACGTTCCCAATTAGGGCATCCCTAAGACACTGTAGGAGAAAATTGGCTTAGGTCATGTTGCGTCATATCTTTATGAATATCGGAGAGGCTCGGTTAGGGGCCGAATTGCGGGCTTGGCCCGGAACATTGGATCATAAATTCCTAACCTGTGGAACAAGTTCAGATGGGAAAATTCTGATTGTTCCTGCGTATCTTGTAGAACAAATTCGGACGGGCAAATCTCGATTCTTCCTAGGATTCTATATTTAAAAGAATAAGTTCGGATGAGCGAATCTCGATTATTCATGCGTTATCATTTTGGAACAAGTTCGGATGGGAAAATCCCGATTGTTCCTGTGTTTTCTCGTGGAACAAGTTTGGACAGAAAAATCCCGATTGTTCTCGAGTTTCTTTTAAGGAATAAGTTCAGACAGACAAATCCTAATTATTCCCATGATATCTTAAAGGGACAAGTTCGGGCGGGCGAATCCCAATTGTTCCCTCGCGTCTCGTGGAGCAAGTTCGGACGGGCAAATCTCGATTACTCCTGAGTTTCTTTGATATAGGATAAGTTCGGATGGGCCAATCCCGATTATCCTAGTAACCATTGAGTATGATGTGTTGCCTTTGGGCATGGTGGGCTTCGGCTTGTTGTACTTCACTGATGGGGTGTTGGATGCCTTCGGGCATGTGGTGGCCAGATGACCAATTAGCTAATCACTCCCATGTGACCTTTCCTGCTTGAGGCAGGTGTTTGCATTATGCTATATATATGTGTTTGGTTTCTCGTGGGGGTTGGTAGAATCGCTCACTGAGTTTTTTGAACTCACCCGTTGTCGTTTGTTTTTGTTTTGCATAGCCTGACCGGTGAGGTGGGCTGGAGTACTTGGCACGGTTGGAGGGCAGAGGAGCTACATTTATCTCATAACAGTCCTAGTTGGGGGTCATAGTCGAGTCTGTAGTAGTTTTGTCATGCACTTGTGATTTGATATTTTGTAGTTGTAGTCCCGTGAGGACATTCATGTCTTTGATTCAAATTTTATTTGTTAAAAGAACTATTGCTCTTTGATTTATTTTTCTTTCCACACTTGAACTTTTGTTAAAAATCTTACTGCTTATATGAAATCTGATTTGGTTTTTCTTTTAAAATAAAACTCGTTACATTCTTTTCGCTATATTTATTTATTGAGTTGGCTTGTGCATGATTTAGGCTGCAGGGTATAGACACGTATACCCTGGCCGGTCACGTGACCCTGAGTTAGGGCGTGATATTATTGATATTTATCATATAATATATATAATCATTATACATAATTTATAAATATATATACATGATAATATATTACACATTATATAAATTATAAATTATATTTAACAGTATATAAATTCATATAATTTAGATATAAAATCATACAATTAACAGTTAATTAAAATCAATGAACCATTAATTGGGCGTTTTAATTATTAACTGTTTAATCATAAAAAAGCTCCCTGGCCAATTAGATGGATTAGTATATTTTCTTTCAATTGATTAATTGGATTTGATAATTTTACAAGAAAAATGATTCCATTTGACCAAATATGATTTGGTTTGGTTTTAGTCTAATGCTAGTGTACAATCCTAATTAACTTTGCACCAGTGTAGAATATCTTTTTGGTATCACTCTTACCAAATATACAAAATCCAAATTATATATTTGAATAAGGGTAAATTACTGATCTCCCTTAAGGTTCGGTGAAATTATATTGACATCATCTCTATTTATTCAGGTGACACTCACCTCCCTTATGCCCCTTGCTGAAAAATCATTAAAAGACATGCATAAAATAATTGAATAAATATTTTAAAAATAAAAATTTAAGAAATTATTTTATTGTTTAATATTTTTCACGAAATTAATGCTAGATGAATGTAAAAATTAAATGTTAAGCACTCATGAGGTGAAAATATGAGAGAATGAGGGTTAAATGACATAAGGATATTTTTGTCAATAGTAAGCATGTGCATAGCATATGACATACACTCCACTAATAATTTTCGTTAGTAGGGAAGATTTGTGTAATCTTTTACAAAACTCAAGGAGTCACAAGATAAAATTATAAATAGAGGGGAGGTCAGTGTAATTTACCCTATGAATAACTATTTCTTGCTTACTTGGTCAAGTAAAATTTGGCATTCTCCTTCAGCTAATTAATAAAGAAAAAAAATTAATGTATCTATCACAAACTTTGATCATTTTCACAAATCTTTTCCAAACTTTAATTTGTATCAATTATATTCCAAATAATCTGATCGATCATAATTCTATCCCGATGGCAAATGACTGTCAATGCGATGTTAGGTGCTGACATGACATTTGATTATGCAAATTAAAAAATACAAAATCTGAAATAAAATTTATATATAACGACTATAAATTAATTTTGGTGAAACTAGACGTGAGATTATTCGAGGTGTTAAAAGATTTTTCGTGTATTTTTTAAAGGAAAAATAATTTGGCGAAATCATATACGAAATTATCGAATAAATTGACAAAGTGAGGGTCTTGATGTATTTTTTTATTAAAAAATCATATGTCTTCAAGAATTATAATTATTGTCAATTCCAAAGTTTTGGATATATTAGGATGAAAAATTAATGGTTGTGATAGATTTGTTACAAGGACCAAAGTTTAGGATATATATATATATCGAATAAATTGACAAAGTGAGGGTCTTGATGTATTTTTTTATTAAAAAATCATATGTCTTCAAGAATTATAATTATTGTCAATCCCAAAGTTTTGGATATATTAGGGTGAAAAATTAATGGTTGTGATAGATTTGTTACAATGACCAAAGTTTAGGATATATATATATATATATATTAATTTTTCCCTATTTATATAATATTATAATATTTTTTGACATGCTGACGTTTCATAGGTGATAATAAAAAAATATTTTTTAATTTGCTGAATCAGATGTCACGCCAGCACCTAACTGTCGCATTGACGATCATCTGACGTCGGGAAGAATTGTTATCAATCGAATTATTTGAGATATAATTGATACAAATTAAAATTGAGGATAGACGTGTGAAAAGGGTCAAAGTTTGGGATATATACATTAATTTTCCTATTAGTCAGTTATTTTATTATAATTTTAATCATATATAAATTATATTATACTATGTTAATTATATATGATCTTTATTTTATTCTCCTAACTCATTAAAAAATCAACTAAAATGCATGAACAATATGAATATGTTGTAGAATGAGTGTGAAATTGCAAGTAATCATCTAAGAAAATTCAGGAAAATGGATGAAATAACATGAAGATGACATGTTTAGGTGGAATTTTGGGCTAATCTCGAAGGAATGCAAGGATCTCATGCACAATGACCTTAAATAGCTAGATGTGGATGAATCATGAACAAAATACTCAATCTAAGGCTCCTATATACAAGAAATACTAGTAAAATTTACCTAGGAATGAAGATAGTGAGATCTAGATCAATATTTAGAAGGAACAAGGAATCTCCTCTCCATCGACAGAAGAAGAGACGAATCTTGGCTGAAATGGGTTTTGAATAGCTAGGTTTCGAGTTTAAGAAGATAAATGAATGGCTAAAATTTATGGATCTAAACAAGAAAGACGGATAAGATTGATTTGCACCCGTCAATCAGTGTTCGGGCGCATGTCGAGCATTCAAGGTTAGGCCGAACTTTAGCTGAATATCAGTCGTAAGCTTTCTGTCCAAAATAGAAGCTTCAAGCCTGTGTTCAACTTTCAAAATTTAATACAAAATCACACATCCAAAGGAAATTTTTGAAAATTTAAGCAAAGAGACTATATTTAATAATGAATATGTAGATTCAAGAATCATTCAAAAGTGTTGTTTCTATATTTTTCTAAAAATATTCGAAGTAGTATTGACATTTTCATAATTTCAAAAATGCATTGAATGATCATCGGAATTCAATCGGACTTTTACACAAGTGGAATATATTCACAAGATTAACTTGCAAAACCACAACATGAGAATTTCTTATCGGAGAAGGGAGTTTGACTAAAAATTCTCGATGGGTCATTTCAATGAACTCGTTCCCTAATGAACACTCACATGCACGTACAAATGTCAAACATCTAATATTCATGAAATAAGACATCTAGGGTACATGTGATGTGCTGGTTTTACTAATTTATTGGTATCCACTTTGAATAAGTGTACAACTAGGAACATTTTGGGCATCATTTACTATAGAGCAATTATTTTATGATCGTCGTTCATTTGAAAGATCAAGCTCCATTGAATAATAATAATGGACTGGACCTGGACTATTGGGTCCGGTCGGATTAGACCTACCAGCGCTCTACTACTCGTCTCGGCTTGAACCAAGTGGCTCGATGGTCCGAGGTAGAGCACTCAATGGGCTAGGGCAGCCCCATTTCGCTTGGTTGCTATCTTTCCTTTCAGTTGCATGAAAGCAAACTCAGCGTCCAGTCGAAAAGGACTTCTTTCTTCTTAGCTTCGGATCAAAAGTCGCTTAGGCTCCGCCCACTATAGCATCACTATCTTGAAGAAGATCATAGCACTCTAAGGTTTCATTACTTGTTTTGTTACAGTAAGGGAGGTAAAGTTGCTGATTCGTAAGAGTCATTTCTTGCAAAATTTGGAGAGTCTTTAGGTTAGGGTGCTACAACTATATTTTGACTTTCTTACTTATTTCATAGAATAAGGAAAATGGAAGTATAGGATGTCCCCCAAAAATGGTTCCCAAGATGGAAGGGAGCCTCTGATTCAAGCAGGAAATTGCGAGTTTGACGGGCTAATGTTCGATCTTTCTTTTGTCATCGCGAAGTATTAGAGCCCCTGGACCAACCCCAAAGCATAGGACCAATGATCAGACGCCCTATGTGATTGAACTCCATCGCCCCGAATGAAAACCAACATAGAAACCTCTTCCGTCCTTCTTTCTCGAATGGTATTGGATAATCGATGCAAACTATTAAGAGTAGAACCAGGGGACTGATGGGAAGACCTGTGCCAGCACATGAAAGAGATTCAGATTTCATTCCAGAGATAGGCATAGAACAGCTACAAAGGCAGCTTTCGCTTCAGCATTTAGCTTGCTCCGGCCCCAAAAATAGGATTTCCCTATTAGCCATATTTGAATCGCATTTCATTGAAATAGCTTTTTGTTTTCGGAAGAGGCAAAACTGGACTTTGACTTTGAGCCTTTGATACGAAAGAACCGCCCAACCATCGGATTACTTAGAGACGAAAGCACATTCCACGGACGTGATTAGTAACTAGTGAAAGACATCGAACGAAAAAACAAAAAGTCAACTATTGAACAGTGTGATTGATCAGACAAGTACCAAGGGCTTTCGGCAGCCTTCTTTCATTTCCGAATTAGCTTGCGAAAAGTCCTTGCATTAGTATGAGTTCACTGACCGCGTAAGGGCGATCCATCTTGATGACGAATTCCACGATAACAAGAAATAGAAATTAATCGTTCGATGTCTGCTCGTTCTCCCCTCTTCAATTCCCAATGAACATCATGATCTTGACTTAATATTTGTTCAATTTGGTCGATCTGATACTTAGTTAACTCATTCATCTTGATGTTCCCACTGATACCTAATCGATAACGAAACTTCATGGCTTTTTTAGGTCCAATTCCATCCATTTTAGTTGAGGCAATTCTTACTTGTTCATTGGGAACTGATCTAGCTCCTGAGATATATGACATTCTTAATCCTTCTCCTTTTCCTGGTCTTCTCAGTTGGAATCTACAATGGGTCTCTCCCTCTACTCCCTAACCAAAGACTATCTCACTCGAGCGCCAGCAATTTCTCTTGACTATCAAGATCATAGCATAGATCACCGCTACCCTAACAAACTATATGCTTCTAGTACTCTAACATGGAGAGAGCGATTTCTTTGATTCTTTCGTGGATCTTCGAAAATATTGGAAAGTGTCCCTCCCAACATTCCGTATAGGCAAGAAGGAGCCCGACTTTATCCGACTTTCTTTATCTATGATAAATGAAGCCTTTCTCTACGAGACCGCCAAATGAAACTGACTTCTTAAGCCTTGCGCATGGGAGGGGGGGGTCTGATTAAGGCTAACGAAAGATTTCCAATCCCATTTGTTAAGCACTCAAACTTGATCTTTGCTCTTCCATGCGTAAAGTTACGGAGACACAAACCCTCTATGTTCCGAGGAGATCAGACAGCTCGCGTAGAAAGAGAACGTCACCACGATAGCCGTTATCCTACTATGGCCGTGATCAATCAAATAGCGGTGCCTCTACTATTTCTATATGACAATAGGTAGTTGAGTTTGGCTCTCGAAGTTCTCAGCGCAACATCGACGAGAATGGCCCATGTAGGCGGCAGTGAATGGAGCCCGGTTAAGCGAAACACCAACACGATCGCCGTCAATTAGTTATTGACCTGGGAGAAGGCGAGGTAGGTTGCCACGATATTAATAACATGTGAAGGGTGGACTAAAGGTGGGGAAGTCTAGAGCCAGACGACTTGTGAAGAGATAAACCATCTACCCCATCTATTGACTTAGATGAGGAGTCTCGTCTTGAGCACGAAACCTGCTATGAGTAGTCTTTGTGAGGCGTCCCTTTGAGCTTTCTCAAAGAGGTAGGTGTAATGTCTGGCTTTAATAGCGCCCGTGTTCAATACGTGTTAAAGGCTGCGTCAATGCCCTTATAGTATAGAATGAGATTTGAGCTTAGCAGTAGGAAATCGAAAACATGAGGTTCGACACCTTACCTAGTCCGAAGCAGCACCGTTGGCTCTATTCTATGGTCTAGGGGAAACCACTTTCGCAGCTTTCTAGGGCGAACTTGACTCCTTTCCTTGATGAAGGAACCAAAGTAAAGTGAGTGAGACCAACCTTTTGGGAACATCATATAGCAGTTACCTGTGTGCCCTTGTTGATAGAAAGCGCCGGAAAGCGTGTGTGCCCACCGAAGAGTCCTTTCTGCTTTTGGAAGTAGGGGTAGGGAGTTGGTTTCAGGTTGGATTTCTAGGAGGGCCTTGCTTACATCGGAAGAGAAGATACAACAAAGAAATTGGTCCATGGGATGCAGATGAAGAAATCACCAAAGAAAGATGAGGATGTGCTGATATCGAAGACGACGACGACATTGATGAGTCCAACAGAACAAAGATCAATAGTTTAAAAACACCAACAGATCATCTTTCTCCAGAACAAAGATCTTCCCTTTCTCACTACTTTTTTGGAGCAGGCCTATAAGTGCTTTCTAGCAGCCGTGGGAAAATTCGGTAGTGAAGGAGATTGAGACTTCATCATACCGTGTGGTGGGCTTCTTTTTTTGGGCAGTTAGCTATGAAAAGCAACAAATGAGAGCTAGGAAACACAAAACTTTTCTTTGGAAATTGTCACAGGGTCAATTTTGTGCCCAAATTTTTGACTCCATGATGGTGCTGAACAGTCCACTTCTCTACCAAGTCCTGTGCACCGACGCAGTCCCGAACGTTGCCACAACGTGGCAGCTCGCTTGGGGAGTAGACTCCCAAACTTTCAGCCAGTCGAGTGTCGTCCCAGCACTGTTCTGTGCACTACAACGCAGAACGTACACCATAGCGAAAAGAAGAGTTCAATGCCAAGTACCAATCCGAGGTTCACACAAGGTCACAGCGGGTTGCCACATTGTGGCAACGTTCGGGACTACGTCGGTGCACAGGACTTGGTAGAGAAGTGGACTGTTCAGCGCCATCACGGAGTCAAAAATTTGGGCACAAAATTGACCCTGTGACAATTGGTATCTGTCGTCGGCCCTTGTCATTAGACCACTATGCTATGCTTTTCTTTTCCGCCTTGACTCTTGAATCTTTTGCTTCTTGGGTGATGGCGAACAATGCTGCTTGCGTAGCGGGGGATGCCCGCTCATAGGGCCCGGCCTGCTTCTCACCCGAAAGAACCACTCACTAGCTACCCGAACTAGTGGTAGGTGTCCCGACCGTGAAAAACCCTGCCTTTCGAACCCGCCCTTCTTCCAAATCAAGAAGAAATGAGTTAGGAAGAAAGATTGAGTGCGGCCTGTAGAGAACATGTAACGCACAGTCGGGTTGCTCACGCAGCAAATCTCTCTCTCTCTCTCTCTCTCTCTCTCTCTCTCTCTCTCTCTAGATATGCTCCGCCTAGGGGGCTTCACCTAGCCACACCCCTGAACCAGATATGAGCCATACCAGGCGGCTCTACCCGGGGACCCGACTCGACCATACAAGGATATCTGCATCCTACCTTATCAGGAGAGATACGCCATTACAAACCCGCCATCTTCGGAATCAACCTCGACCCATTCTAGGCAATATCCCCACGATATTTTCGGGTGGCGTCATCACCTCCGTCTATAAAAAATACAAACATGGCACGCCTCAGGTAACACTAAGTTCCAATTTTCATTACCTCCATCTTGGAGTCCCTCTAACTTGAGCGTCAAAGTGTCTTTTGCAGGTCCCCCTGCCGGCGTTCAACCTGACAAAGAAAGAAATCGAACCAGATCAGAGTACTCCGATCCTCAAGCAAGAACAAATAATAATACCAATATTAATGCAATTAAAGTAATATAGAAATACCTTTTATTACAAACAAGACATCATAATAATATCTCAATTATATAAAAGTAATTCGCTTGTCGAACACTGCTCTAACAACACCTCCAACATCTAAAGTATATAATCTAGGTCTTTTCCTTGAAAGCCCTTGTTTGCATAATTTTGCAATAGATACCTTAAACATACCTTGCGTGGTAACAACTACTAGAATGCTTGGAACTAGGCATTTTTGTCTATCTGATATAAATAATTTAATTTTCTAGAATAAAAATAGTAAGTTTTTGGATAAACAATAACTAGAATTTTTTGTTTTCACCTTCAAGGCTTCAACAATTAAATGTAAATATTGTTAAAGGAAAGAAATTGTTGTTGGCATCTTTCCATGTTGTAGATAAAATCCATCATTTATTTTAGATGAAATTGCGTGTACCAACCCTCTTGAGATAAGCGTTTTAAAACGTGACCCTTTGCATAACTTTTGATCAAATCTTATATGAATTGACAAAAATGCCCTTCATATTTATCTTCTCTTCCCCTTCAGTGGTTCACTGCCCTCATCTGTCTCCCTCCCTTCGCCGAATTCACCATCAATGGTGGCACCTCGCCACTCTCTCGCCCCTCCTCTCACCGATCAACGTGCAATCATCGACCCATCTTTGGCATCCCGCAATCATCTTTAGTATGAATCAAATCCTCTTCTTCCTTATAAGTGATCTATAGCACAAACAGAAATCACACAAGAAATATAGATATATATGAGTGCGGCATGTTTTGTCTTTGTCCCGGGTTGTTGGCTCCATCGACGGGTTGTCCTGAGTTGTCGACACCCTGGACGGGTGTTTCGGGTTATCCTGAGTTGTCAACATCTAGAGCGAGGTGTTCCTGGGTTGTCCTCGGTTGTTGACATCCAGGGTGGGGTGTGTTGTCATTGTCCATTGTTTGTTGGAATATGGACAAGTTGTTTTGGGTTGTCGACATCTGGACGAGTTGTTGAAACAAACACATCTTTTTCATCATACATGTCAGGTATTAATGATTTAATGAGGGTAATTTTTGTCTAAAACAATATTCTCTTAGCTAGTTTTTATTACACTTATAAAGAGGGGTTACTTTTTAAAACACGTATCCCAAAAAGACTATATAAAGAAGTGTACCTTCATTTTCACACTTCATGAAGCAATCATCAAATCCAATGAATGACCTGCACTCACCCAAGAAGCCTTGTTTTTTAGCATCAAACATGTAAACAACCTCTTAAATATTAGAGGACTAACATAACTGTAATTCTTTTTGTTACACCCCTCCTAGGGTCTCCTTTATGAAGCATACACCGCTCAAGTGGATAACGTAACTAGGGGTTAGAATAACATAATAGGACCAGATAGCACCCCATAATTACATAAACGAAATGCAGCAAAAATTTAAAGTTTAACAATGAAGAACAACTACAAATGACACACTCCAAAGTGAAAAATAATAAAAAATAGGAGAATTCAACTGAATAAAAGTAAACTCCAAAATAGATACCAAGGTTCAAATACTGGACCGATACTAGAACACTCTACTAACTCTGAAACTAAATCAACTAACTTTGTACGTGTCATGCTTGTGGATCTGAGACAAAAATAAGAGAAAAATCAACAGAATGTTGAGTATGATTCAATGTCAATATGACAAACACTAAGATAATAGCTCGAAATGACATGAACTCCAATAGATGCAAATACAACTTAACAATTGACTCTAATATCTCTACATGCACCAATGCAACTTGTATACAATATATCAATGAATCAAGAGCGGTATGGACAAGAGCTCTATGAGTCCCCCCTGCATTCTTGCACCTGAGAGTGGTTCTCCCCGTCCGCTCGTACCGAGAGAATGACTATCCAAGGATAGCTCGCGAGCGTTGTTGTTAGACCCAAAATATCAAAATAATGATTTTATATTTTTAAATTTTTTGGGTGATTTTTTCAAAATTTATATGGGGTTAAAGGGCTTATTTGTAAATTTTGGTTATTGGAGGACTTTTTTGTAAAAAAATTCATACCTAGATAATTAGTAACCTTAACCGATATTCATTAGGTCTTTTCATCGGGAGGTGGCTACTATCGTGGTTGGGGAGGATGGAGTGGTGATCGGAGCGAAGATTCACCTTCGAGGTCGGATTCTTTTTCCTCTTCCTTTGTCCTTCGTTTAGGATAAAAGATGTGTGATGGATGAGCCTGGGATTGGAGATTCTTGTAAATGGTTTAGATATGAATTTCTGGAATTTTCTGAAAATTTTGTTGAGATTTTTCATTGATATTTTTGGATTTTGTCGATTTTTGGTTGTGTTCTTCATCGGAAGCCATGAAACATACTTCAGCCCTTGCCGCCGACCATGGCTTGTCCTGCAGTGTCGGCGGTGGAGCTACCTGACGTGGCAATACCCTACTGCGGTTATGCCAGGTGAGGCAACGGCCGTAGCGGCACTATCGTGATGCCGGTCGAGCACTACAGCGTTGCCGCGGTAGCTATTGCTGTCTGGAGGGGTTGCTGCCTGGCGGGGTCGAGGCAGCAGTACCTGACCATAGATGCCGCAGGTTTCGGCGGTTTGTCGCCACCAAGATTAACCACATTATTTTCTTTTGCTTGAGACTGACCTCTTCCTGAACCAACATATGTGACATTCATCAAATGACCACCTGTCCTTACAGGTATTGTAGCCAATTTGAAATTGTCCAAACTCGAGAGGTTATAAGCCAAGGTATAGCTCACAAGAAAGAACTCATCAAGATTAATCCCATGTGTTGCCAGTTTCTTAATTAGATTCGACATCTCCAAGACATGGTGCTACATACCAAGGGACAGATCATATCACGATTTTTGCAGCTTTTCCATAACTGTCAAGTCTTGAATTTTATTTGTAGAATGAAATTGTAGCAGTATTGATTTCTAGAAGAACACTCCTAATACTCTGGATCGATATGCATACGCATGAACTTTAAGTTCAGTGTGTTTGGCCTTTTCCATGCCTTATGAACTTTTCCAACTTCCTTACTACTCGATTCACCAGGGACATGAGGCTTATTCTCAATGAGAGAGCAATGTCGAGATTTTGTAAACCCGGTTCATACTTTACTTGATCTCTCCATTCAGAAAAGTTTATGCCATTGATTAAATATTCATTAATTTAAATGTTGATTAAATTAGTTAGTTGTTGATTGATTAAATTAGTTATTTGTTGATTGATTAAATTAATTAGTTGTTGATTGATTAACTTAGTTAGTTGTTGATTAATTTAAATGTTGATTAAAGTTAGGGTTTAATTAATCTATTGTACTTAATTAAACTAATTTATATAATTATAATTAATTTAAAACTTATATTTATATATATAACTTAAATTGAAATTAATTGACGCTATGGACGCCGCCACGAGCGTTGGGGACCGACGTATGACTAATTAAATTGAAATTATTTTGTTATTGTTTAGATTAATTGAAATCGACGTGTGTCGTTCGTATCGACGTGTGTCATTCGTATCGATGTATAATTAAATTGAAATTAATCATGATCTATAATTCAATATATCAAAATATATAATTGTACTTTATTTTATGCAGGTGCGAGCAAGAGGACGTCTCCTGCACTATAACAAGGACGATTCGACATTTCATGCACAGGGCATGGCTACGTGGTCTCACGTGCCCTACGAGCACATTGACATGCTCCGGCGAGAGTTTTAGGTACTTATAAAAAAATTTTAAATCAATGATAATTATAAATACATATACTAACATTATTATTTCATTTTGCAGGCTCGCTATACATGAGGTGAGGATCAGACGCCCTTTGTAAAGAGTGCATGGGAGGCGGTTTTTCATGCTCGCTACACACATTGCGAAGACTTGGGAACACGACCCCGAGTGAATTCCTAGACATGTGTGGGACCAGCTCATTGAGCGGTGAGCATTAGAGGAGTGGCGGGAGGTCTCCCGGATTGCATGTAGAAATCGTATATCCGGGGTAGAGGGCTCGGGGGCACACCACACTGGTGGCTCCGTCACTTTTGTGGTGCACGAGTGACGTATGATAAGTATTGACTTAATTTTAATTGAATTATATATTGAGATTGTACTAATTTATTTGTTTTCTAATTTTAGACGTGAGTCGAGGAGGATGGGACCGTCCACTGCCCCTAGCCGATGGAGGTATTCGAGCGCACTTACTATTGGTGACATGGGGTGAGAGAGTACATCAATAGGAGGACAACGGTCATCGTGGTAAGTATACTTGGTTTACTCAATTTTTATTTATAATTTATGAAACAAAAAATAAGCTCATGTAGGAGACATACACGAGGACCATCACCTAGCGCGGAGGATCACTGCAGGGTGACTTTGACCTTGTAGAGTGGGTCAGTGCGGCAGACAATGGAGATAGTGGCATTGCCCGAGCTGTGTTGGGGCCACTTGGGGCACCGACCTCTCATGTTGTAGGTGAGCAGCCCTCCACATCCCGAATGCATACCAGAGCCGGATAGTAGCCTTGGAGTCAGAGCTCGCACATCAGAGATGGATGATGGATGCACAACAACAGATGATGGAGAACATGCAAGCGCCCCTAACGCATATTGTAGCTTACTCTAGCATTCAGATACCTCTGACGTTCGAGCCTTCCTCCTCGACCCAATCGACACTACTCCCGACCTAGCCGCTCCAAACACTGTCGCCTAAGCCTCCGCCTCCACCGCAATTGTGACATCTTTTTTTAGTATATTTTGATTACATTTGATACTTGATATACTTGATACTTCATATATATAGTTTAGTTTTGATACTTGATGGCCTCCATTTGAGGCTTGCTTCTTGTATTTCGATTACATTTGACGATTTGTAAAATCTTTGTATATAAATTGATTCATATTTTGTGTATGATGTGATGTTTTTAATTTATATTTTGTTTATTTCGTTTGTGTATAAATCAATGTAAATAGAAATGTTCTAATTTTTTATTTTTTTCAGGTTCATGATAGAACATCAGCGACGGCCTACCAATGACTAGTCGTCAATATACCATTGTTGAATATAAAGCATATCGTAAAATGGCTGATGGCTTGGGCTACGAATAAGCAATGACCTTCAACTACGACTAAGCGATGACTTGTTGAGCGACACATTAGCAACGATCGTTGCAACCGTTGATGATAATATTTCAACGACGACTATAAAGTCATCGCTAAAGTCATCGCTGATGATTACATATTAGTAGTGATGACCGCTAGCGATCGTCGCTAATAAGTTAATTGTGACGGCCCCGTCGGCCGTCGCAAGTTATTAGTGACGCGCTCTTCCGCTGCGGCTTATTGCAACGGTGTTTGCCGTTTGGGATATGCATCTACAATGGGCAGAGCCGTCAGTGAAGCTTATATTTCCAATAGTGAGAACGGTCAAAAATAATATTTAGTAAATTTTTTTAGTTAGTGTGTACAACAATTCTTTTAAAGTTACGTGAATAATTGGGATCTAGCAAGTCCCCACGCACAAGTCTCCTTCTGTTCATCCACTACAACAAATTGGCTTTATTTCAAAAATATTAATAATACAAACCGGCGCCGGCCGGCTAGCCCCGGAAATTTCCAGCGTCAGAGTACCGACGCATTTGACGCCGGTACTCATGCCCGCCCAGGTACGTGGGCGCGAAAGCCCGCGTCTGCTAGCACCCAGCATGGGTACGTGGGTACGCGGGTGTGGAAGCCCACGCCCGCTTGCACCCCGCACAGGTACGCAGGCACGGAAGCCCGCACCTGCTTGCACCCCTCGCAGGGGATAAAACTTATATGGGCAGCTTGCTCATATAAATCTCTATGAATGACTGGATATGAGCTTTAAGCGACTAAATATGGATAAAAAAAGAATGGATATGAACATGCATAGAAAAGGAATGGATATTAACATATTCATTCCTTTTCTATCCATGTTCATTCTTTTTTTATCCATATCCACTCGTCCATAGGTTTTCTATGGGCAGCCTGCCCATAGAAGTTGCACTCTCACGCGGGTATGAGGGTACGTGGGCATGGAAGCCCATGCCCGCTTGCACCCCGCATGGGTACGTATTAATGATTGCAACGAGATGCACATGCAGGAACAGGTAAATTGTGCTCTATTTATTAAATCTTTCTATTTTGATAAACTTAGTAGACGCGATTAGGGATGGCCATATTACCCGTTTAGGCGGGAACCCGCGGGTATTTATCCATTTATGATGGGTATGGGTGGTAGTTTCCTACCCGCGGGTATTTCGCGGGTAATTTTCATACTCATTTATTAAACGGGGCGGGTACATATATCATAGTACCCGTACCCGCGGGTACCCGTTACCCATGAGAATTAGTAAATTACTATTTTACCCTCAATACATATACTAAAAAACCCTAAGTTCCTAACCTAATTCAATAGTCAATACCCATTACCTAGTACCTACTACACGCCGCGCCACACGCCTCTCGATCTCCTCACTCGTCGCTCGTCTCGCTCTTGCCCATTGCTGCACTCACCTCTCCTCGCTCGTCCCTCATCAGCCTACACCTCCGGCGGTCCAGCCTCCCTCGGCGTCGAGTGATTCAAGCAGTTAAGCCTCTCTCCCATCCCTCCTCACTCGATCACTCGTCCGCCTATTGCTGCGCTCGCCTCTCCTCATTCGATCGCTCGTCCCTCGTCAACCTACACCTCCGCCCGAGCAGTCATCAAGTCATCTTCAAGCCCGAGCAGTCTTCAAGCCATTGGCTTCGCGAGATGACGCTGTCTCCCCCTCCAGGTCCTTCCCCCTTCTCTCGATCTATGCGGCCATGCCTTAATTTCTCCTTGATGCTGAGTGATTTTCTTGCTGCCGCTAGGGTATTCGAGTGATTTCTTTGCTAATTGTTAATTGATTGCTAATTGTTTGCTAATTGCTAATTTCAATAACAAACTCATTGATTGCTAATTGTTTTCATCACGCTTCATCAATACTTAGTTTTAATCAAACTTAGTTGATTGCTAATTGCTTTGCTGCCGAGTTAATATACGTAATACGTGGAAGGACGGAAAGGTTTCACCTTTTACTTCCTGCACTGTGATTGTTTAGGGATTATTCCAGCTTGAAATTATTCCAAGTTTCACATTTTAATCAAACTGATTGCTCATGCTTTTCCATGATCAATTATTCCAATTTTGAATTATTTCTTGCTTTCCTGCAATACACAGTGTACAATTTCATATAAATTTCATGATATATGCAATGCCTCTCTTAATGCCTTCTGTTAATGCAATGCCTCCTGTTAATGCATAAATTTCATGATGTATGCAATGTCCAGGGGTGTCCATTATCCGGTCTACACCGAACCGAACCGAAAAACCAAACCAAATTTTTTGGTTCGGTTCGGTTCAAACACTGTGGGGTTCGGTTCTTGACCTGAACCGAACTTGATTAATTATTTTGGTTCGGATTCAGTTCCTGGAATTCGGGAACCGACCCGAACTGAAAACCGAATACTCGATCATTAATCGGATTTCTCCGGTTCTCCCTCAATCCCTCGATTCGTTGCTCCCATCGAATACTTGATCCCTCAATACCTCCCGCCTCTCTGCTCCCGTCGCTCCCGACTCCCGACTCCCGATTTCTCGAGCCGTCTGACGTCGACTCATCGTCTTGTCGAGTACTCGAGCCGTCAAGTGCCGAGCGAGCGTCGACTCCCTGTTTCCCTCAATCTGAGACTCCCAAATCTACTCGACGAGCAGCGACTGGCAAGCGCATCGTCCAGCGCTTCATCCCATCCGACGCGGCGACACCTCCAGCGCGGCAGCGCTTCACCTTCATCCCTAGCGCATCATCCCCTCCGATGCGGCGACACCTCCAGCGCGGCAGCGCTTCACCTTCATCCCCAGCGCTTCATCCCCTCCGACACGGCGACACCTCCAGCGCGGCAGCACTTCATCCCCAGCGCATCATCCCCTCCGACGCGGCGACAGCTCCAGTGCGACAGCGCTTCATCCCCTCCGACGCAGTGACACCTCAAGCGCGGCAGCGCTTCATCCCCTCCGACGCGGCAACACACCACGACACCATGCGATCTCCCCCATTCCTGGCTTCCTGCTGTCTCCCCAATCCCCACTCCCCAATCTGTCGATCTCTGCTGCGGCTTCCTACTTCAACACGGGATTGGGGAGTCGATCTCCGCTGCGGCTTCCTGCTTCTGCTGCGACTTCCTGCTTCAACGCGGGATTGGGGAGTCGATCTCTAACACAGGATTGGGGAGTCGATCTCTGCTGCTGCTTCCTGTTTCAACTCTATTTTTTCAGGTTGAAACCGAACCGAACAATTTCGGTTCGGGTTAAATCGGGTTTGGAATTGTTCGGTTTGGATTCGGGTTAAAGATTGAGTGAAGAAAAAATTTCGGTTTGGGTTTAATCGGTTCGGTTCGGTTCGAACC
This sequence comes from Canna indica, assembly GCA_034359265.1. NCBI lineage: Eukaryota > Viridiplantae > Streptophyta > Magnoliopsida > Zingiberales > Cannaceae > Canna > Canna indica. The sequence goes on from CP136891.1 coordinate 39,973,887, forward strand.
GAACGGACAGGCCTAGCAATGCCTCCTGTTCATGCATCTGTTAATGCTTAAACTTATGAAATTTAATATTATTATGTGCTAATTAACTATAGAATGAAATAACATGCTAATTGTAATTTTTACACGTAGAATGTCTAATGAGAAAATTTCCACTCCCTTGGCCAAAAATGTCAATGAAAATTCAACACCAATGATAGATGAATCACTGGCAATAGGTTAATCACCTAATCCGACAGGTGCAAGTCAAGCTCCAAGCTTAGATGAAGGTGATTCGTCTAAAAAAAAATTAACTTCACCGGTTTGGAGTCATTTCAAGAGGCAACAAATAGATGAGAAGTGGAAAGTCATTTGCAATTATTGTAATGGAAAGCTTTTAGGTGAACTTAAGCAAGGTACTTCACATTTGTCATCTCATTTCAAGACTTGCAAATATCGAAGAACTCGAGATATAAGACAATCATTTCTCAAAACAAGTGCATTAGTTACGAGTGAAACAGCTGTGGTTAGCAATTATTCGTTTGATCAAGAAACAATAAGTATCCATACTTCATGAGTATCCAATCTCCATAGTTGAACATATTGGTTTCAAACAGTTTTGCAATGCTATGCAACTCTTGTTTAAGGTGATTTCTCGTAATACAGTCAAGAGTGACATTTTGAAGATTTATGATGGTGAAAGATCAAAAATAATGAAGTTGTTATCAAAGAATCAAAGTCAGATTTCAATCACAACTGATATGTCGACTTCTAACCAAAACAATACAATGGACGTTACATTACATTATATTGATGATTCTTGGACTTTGCAAAGTCGACTTATAGGGTAACATTTATGTGTTCATTTATTAAACTTCTTTATTAATTAATTGTAGTTGGTTTTTAGTGACTTGGTTTTTATCATTAAACTTCTTTATTATATAATTTAGGTTCATTTATGTGCCTGCTCCCCACACTGCTGTTGTTATTTTTGAAGTTTTGGTAGAATGTTTAATGGATTGAAACATTGATAGAAAGTTGTCTACTTTGACTCTTGATAATTGTAGTACTAATGATGCCATGATCGAAAAGATTTTAAATAAGATTTCACCTAGATCATTTATTTTGAGTGGCAAGTTCTTTCACATGCGATGTTGTGCTCATATACTAAACTTGATTGTGAAGGATGAGTTATCTATAATATCAGATGTCATTGAAAAAATTAGAGAGAGTGTTCATTCTTGGACAGCAACACCTAAAAGAGAGAAAAAATTCATGGAGACATGTGGTCAATTAAACATTTTTTATGATAAAAAAACTTGTTCACTACAAGAATAATGGTTTTTAGCAACTACCATTAGCAACGGCTGCCCAAGCCATTACAATCACTAGATGGTGCGAACGCGGCACGCAAATGAAATAATTCATCAGCAATGGCTTACTTATGGCGCGTCGACTGTTGCTAATGATATTATCACTTTAGCAACGGCTTACTTACAATTTTTGTATCTGTTGCTCTTTAGTCGATGGTGCTCTCGCGGCGCGAAAATGAAATACTTATCAGTAATGGCTTTGCGACGGATAAGTGAGCCGTTGGTGATGAGTTGTATTTATTAGCAATGACTTTGCAACGGTTAAGTGAGCCGTTGCTGATGAGTTTATTTAACTCGCGATCGCGCCCGGACCCTTTCTTCCCTACTTCCTTCTTCCTTTTCTGCCAACGCTTGTAATATCCTAGATAATTAATTATATTTTCCTTTATGGTTGTGTTGTCAGCCTAGCAGACTAGTTTGAGATCGAGCGGAGTCGACTCAAGGTCCGGTGTGAGCTTGCGAACTCGGGTAAGTAAGAATATGAGTTATGTAATTTTGCTTGTGTAGATTAATTTATTTAATTTCTATGTTGTGTATGCATGATGGGTGTGCATGCATTGGATGGTTATATGGAGAATAGGATTAATTAAGTTAATTTAAGTTAGCAGGTTCGGGTTCGGCTTGAGGCGAATGCGAGTTGGATAAAGAGTTTAGAGGGGTTATAGTTGAGGAGGGAGTATAAAAACCCCTCCCATTGGCTTGTGGCTCCCTATTTGGAGCCGCATAAGCAATAGGAAAGAGGAGCAGCCGCCAGCCGCCCCCCTTCCTCTCTCTCTTGCAAGCCGCCGAGCCCCTCCCATCTCCCTCCCATCTTCCTTCTTTGGGGCCGAGCCGAGAGGAGCCAACCAGCCCCTCTCTCTTCCTCTTTCCCTCTCCTCAAGCCGGCGGCATGAGGTGAGCCGCCGCCCCCTCTCTTTCTCTTTTTGGGTCGAGCTGCCATCTTTTGAAGCCAGATTCGAGGGCCATCCTCTGGAATTTCTTCGTTGATCATCCTTCCTAATTAGGTGAGTGGTTTTACCCATCCTCTTCGGGTTTCTTCGAGTTCTTGAAGCCATTCTTGAATGCTATGCAAATCTTGATTTGTTTTCCGACGATTTCTCGAATTCTTGACGTTCTTTTGTGTGTCATGTTTGAGGAGGCCCTAAACCCTCCCCTTTGGGGCTTGGCAACCCTAGGGTAATCCTAGGGGTGCTCGGCCAAGGTGGAAAAAGGGGTGCCCTCCAAGTGTTCGATGAAATGCCTAAGTGAAAGGATGTAGATTTTCTTACCTTCTATAAATCAATTTGATCATCAATCTTGATATTTGTAAATTTAAATGCATGCTTATTATTAAATTTGTGATTTTTGGAAATATATCATGTGGTTTAAAAATAGGTTTGATATTGGAGGCATTAGAGTTCTTGGTTTAAATTCTTGAATATCAAGGTGGGTTCTTGATTAAGGAGAGTTGTGATGCTTGTTATTCTTGTTTGTTAAGCATGATTTATGTGAGATTATCTTGTTGATTATAAATATGATGTGATGGTAATTAGGGAGTTATATTCTGTTAATTTTCGGATTTAAATCTTATTATGCTGAAAACTCAATTAGGCTGAAAACTGTATGCTGAATTGTTGATTTAGAGCTGATTTCGATAATTTGTTTGTGATATGCATAGTTTGCTGAACATAGTTGTGTAACCTATTATTTTGACCAGAAAAATAATTTGAATCACACTCTGGAGACCAGATTCAGATTAGATACATCAGTTTCGGGCAGAACAGTAAGCTAAAATAAAATCCTAAACAAAACCCTAATCTTGGTAGACTAAATTTTAGTTGTATAGTTAAAATTGGGCAAAAGGGTCAGCATAATCTGTTATGAACCAATAAGTGAAGTTTATGCATGAAATAAAACTACACGAGTTTATGACATTACGAGTCTAGGAGTTGGGGTCGGGTATTGGAGTATTGAGACGCTTTCCAATAGGAACACCCCTAAGACACTATAGGTGAGACTTGACTTAGGTCATGGTGTGTCATATCTTTATAAATGGCAGAGAGGCTCTTTAAGGAGCCGGATTATGGGCTATGCTCGAAAGGTTGGATGGCTAATTCCCAACCTGTGGAACAAGTTCGGAGAGTCTTCCAGATTGTTCTGGTTTAGCCTCGTGGGATAAGTTCGAAGGGCCTACCCGATTATCCCCGAGGTGGTTTTTAAGGAATAAGTTCGGAGGGCCTACCTAATTATTCCTGTGTTATCTTAGAGGAGTAAGTTCAGAGGGCCTACCCGATTACTCATGTGATATCTTAAAGGGGCAAGTTCGGATGGGCGAATCCTGATTGTCCCTACGCGTCTCGTGGAGCAAGTTCGGAGGGCCTTCCCGATTGCTCCCGAGTTTTTTATACTAGGATAAGTTCGGAGGGGATTCCCGATTATCCTAGTATGTGTTATTGCCTTAGGGCATGGTAGGCTTAGACCTGTTGTTCTTCACTATCTGGGTGTTGGCTGCCTTCGGGTAGGTGGTGGCCGGATGGCCTGTTAGCTGGTCACTCCCTTGTGACCTTTTCCTACCTGAGTCAGGAGTTTTACCTTATGCATCTTATTTGTGATATTTTTTTGTGAGGGTCGGTAGGACCGCTCACTTAGTTCTTTGAACTCACCTGTTGTCGTTGTTTTGTTTTGTAGAGCTTGACTAATGAGGTGGGCTGGAGCACTTGGCGCGGCTGGAGGGCAGAGGAGCCACATGATCTCATTACAGTCCTAGTTAGGGTCGTAGTCGAGTCTTTTGGTAGTGTGTCATGCACTTTTGTTGGTTTTTGGAGTTGTAGCCCTTGAGGGCATTTATGTCATTTTATTCAAATTTTATTATATTTGGTCTATTGTGAAGTCGAAATGGCAATACTAGAGGGGGGGTGAATAGTGTGTTTACTAAATAATTAGCCTAAATTAGATTTTAATCGTTTCTTGGGTAGTTTAGGCAATTTGCAATTTAATGATTGGGTGTGAAAGCAATAAATAATTAAGCAATTAAAAACAAACAATAACGCAATGCAAACACGTTAATTTAGAGTAGTTCAGCCCCAATTCCTACTCCACTACCTAAGCACCCCGCTTAGGATTTCCAAACTAGTTTTACTAGATTAATTGTTGTTTCCCTTACATAGAGGACTTTGACTCGAAGAGTCGCACTCTCGACCTAAGGCACTTCCACATCCGGAAGTCTCCGCCTTCTTATTGAGATCACTCTTCCACCTCAACCCTAAGGGACAACTTGACTAATCCTAGTAACAACTAATTTTACAAAAGTGGCTTTACACCTAACACCAGGTAACCACTTATACCCACAAGACCTGACAGCCTAGGTCTTACAAACTCAACTTCAAAGAAATGATAAATTAACAGTTAAAAATACAAGTGAAAAGAGGTTAAGATGAAACCAACATTATCTACTCTTTTCCAAGCCTTGTAGCCTCCAACTCACCAGAGAATGTGCTTTGGGTCGAAGCCGAGTTGAGGAGTAGTTGGCACTTGAAAACGAACTCGACGGAAGAAAAAAACGCGCTGCAATCGATCTTTGGAAGGCTTAAATCCCTTCTTAAATGCTCAATAAAATCCGTAAGATTAAGGGAAGAAGGTTAAATGAGATAGGTGAGGTATATTTATACCCTCATGAAGAAAAGGCAACTCAACGAATAGTTTTCTATCCGTTGGAGACCACCAATCGATTGGTCGGTCAACCGACCGATCGACCACTCACATCGACCGTCGCTTTCTCTCTGTGGTCGGTCGACCGATGGGTCGACCGCCCAGACGCAAATCCTTCAATCCCGCATTCGGTCGACCGACCTGATCTTGCGTCTTCAGCAAACACAGGTCGATCGACCAGTTGGTCGACCGATAGAGCTACTGCCCATTTTAGGCCTCAATCAATCGACTACCTGATCAACCGAAGTAGCTTCTACCTCTTTTAGGCACTGTTAGGTCAACTGACCGGTCGACCAAAATGACTGGTGCCATATTCCTTACCCTATTCGGTCGACTGCCCGGTCGACTAAACTTAGGTTGAATTGAATTTTTAGCCCTTTTTCTTGTGTGCTTCATTTCCGGGTTTCAGCTTTCAACGAGCATCATCTTGGAGAGCTTTCCATGTGATCTTTAAGCTCGTCAGATACGTCTTTGGTGCACACGTTGATCTTTGAGAAGTTTCGCGATGAACCCGAGCGCGATGATCAATGTCCTTCCGATTTCCGATTTCTTTCGATATTTTCGATCGGGGACATCGAACGCTAATTGATATGGAACCTGAAAGATTTATTAGTAAAATATTAGTTCCATGTTTGTTATCATCAAAACCGAGATTAAGAGATTAAGACCAAGGTTGAAAACCTAAAGCCAACAATCTCCCCATTTTTGATGATGACAAACATCCTTGAGAAAATATAACATTAAAGTATAGAGGATATCAACTAAGGGATTTCTCCCCCTATCAACATGCATATCTATGAAATAAACTCCCCCTATCTATATACATGAATTTCCTATATTTTCCTCCCCTTTGCCTATAATTTTCTCCCCATTTATCCTATACTTTTCTCCATATTTCTCCCCCTTTTGACTTATATTTTCTCTATAGTTTTCTCCTAATTTTCTCCCCCTTTTGACATCAATCAAAATGGGCAAGAAATGACAATCTAGTTAAAGGGATGAAACACAAGTATTTTTTCAGGAAGTTGAGACTCTAAAGATGTTTGATCATGAAACATGAAACCCTCAACCAAAGGGATGGAAAACAAATATTTAACATGAAACATAAATTACATGATAAAAAAATGATAGAAACAATTCGAAACTAAATCATGTATGCACTCAAGTATGAATGTACTCATATCTTTTTTCATGACATTTTTAGATTTCTTTCAAACTTTCAAAATACCAAGATATGGTTATTTAACTCATGTATATTAAGTTTGAAGTGAAACTAATGTCATTTAATCCAAATATGAACTTAGCATGTCTTCATTTGAAATAAATATGAGAACATGAAAATGCTAAGTCTCAATGTTTTGCTATCTACTCATGTTTTCTCATTTTTAGGCATCTAGACATCAAACATGAGAGAATGTAAGTCTATGAATCAAGTTAGGGCTTCATTTTTAAGTTGCTTTGTTGACTTAGGTCAACCTATACTTCAAGATTTGAAAAAATCAAACTTTTAAATCTATACAAAATCATATTTTCGATAAAAAACTTTGGTACCAATTTTTGGATGAAAATTTTGATACCAAATATTGAATGGTCATTTGAGATGCATGAATAAGGTTTAAACTCAAAAGAATTCTCAAAGACCATTTTTCATCCTATATTAATTTTAATAAACAAAAGGATATTTCTAGCTATCATCCAAAAAATCAAAATCATTCCTAGAAATGATTTTACTCAAGAAATTATATGAATGATATTAAAAATGGAATCCAAATAGTATATATGAGTTTTCATTTGAAGTTTTTGAAGAAAGATCAAAGTATCGAAAGGATTGAAATCTCAAATAAGTGATACTTTGAGTTTTCGAAGTTCAACTTCAAAATTCCATTTTAAATCAGATTCTTGATAAAACATTTTGAAATTTTTACTGAAAAAACTAGATATCTCAGTGAATGTGCAATTTCAAGAAAAAAGATTCTTTTATATTTTCATAGAAATAACTGAAATTGCTACCAAATGTAGGTTGAAGTAGTATTTTTGTAATTTTTAGTTTTTCTTAAAACTTATTCAATTTTCATTCAAACTTTCATGACACCACATGATGGTCATGTAAAGGGTATATGTCAAGTTTCAAATGAAAATAATATCCTTAAGTCAAGATATCAACCTAGCATGGTTTCATTCAAAACTAAACTAGTTTTTATGAAACTTGCTAAGTTTCAAACTTAAACCTATGTATACCTAACATGAGTAAATCTAAACATGTTCCCCATATATGGATTGAAAATGAGACCTTTAAGTCAACTTGTTGACTTGGGTCAACTTGGTTCAAAAAAAGTTTTCATGAAACCACCTCTATGTTATTTTATCCATATCCATATAAATTTTTCATTCTTAGTACATGGAAACATGTCATACCTATTCCTAAATATGTTTATGAAGTTTGGACTTAAAATCAAGTGTCCAAGTCAATTTATTGACTTGGGTCAAACTTCTCAAGCTTAAGTCCTCTAATATGATCTAGTTATCTCATTTTTCATCTAGACATGAATTTTCAATTTTAAATACCTAGACAACTAATTATTAACACACCTAAACATGTTCATCCAATTTACAACTTAGATGAAGTCTCTAAAAAAAGAATTTTAACCTAGTTCGATTTCATTAATATCATGATATCATGAAATGAGCTAAGTTATCAAAATGTTTCTTACTCATGAAAATTCAAATATTTATCATGCATAATCAATCATGAGCATAGAGAAATCACTTAAGCATAAATATTCAAGTATTATATTAAGATTTTTTTTGCGAAATCAAATTCATACATTTTTCTTGAAAATTTGCCCAACTTTTCATTTCCTTTTTCATTTTCTTTTAGATAGCATATCCTTTCATTAACATTCACAACTTGCAAGTAGACTTCATTAGTAGCATAATGAAATAATATGCCTACTAGCAAGCTAACATACTAAGTAGCACAAGTTTAAATGCTAAGTTTCATTAAAGATTCAACCTATGCTAGATAGTAAAGATTCATTTTAAGAAAGTTTTCATGATATCAAAATGAATCTAAGACATCTTAATGTGTTTAAGATATCAAAATGAAACATTTGAGGAATAAGATCTCTAAGTATGTTTAACTAGTTTGGACTTAAAAGAATGTCTCTAATGGTAAGTATCAACTTAGAGCAAGCTTCATTCAATAAAATTTTCCTAAGTACTAAAATTCTACCTACTCGTGAAAATTCAAGGGTTTACCATATAATTCTAATCATGAGTATTGAGACATTATTTAAGCTTAAGCATTGAGGTATAGCACTAAGATTTTGAATTTATCGAAGTTATACCTTATTCATGATAATTTGCCAAACTAATCTTTTTCTTTCTAATTAGCCTTCCTAAGAACTTATAACTTGCAAGTATACTTTATAAATGGAAAATAAAACCAAATCTATATGCAAGCTATCAAACTAAATAGCAAAGTGAAAAACCAAGTATCATTTTCCAAATTCAACTTCACTAAGTAGCATGGATTCATTTTCATATAAATCATTTATGATAACAAAATGAATCAAGAGATCTCAAAATATAAAATTTTGAAAAATAAGATCTCCAACCATTCCTATTGGTTGAAAACCGAAACCACAATTAGCCTACGATTTAAAACCGCAAGGTCACATAAGCCCATTACAGGCTACATAGGTCTCCGAAGAGACCAGGAAATCAAAATCAAAAATCATTTTATAAAAGCATATCATGAGCGGAAAATCTACTAATATTGAGCATGTATCAAAACTCCAACTCAAATTTAATCAAGTAAGTATAGGAGATGATACCAAAGTGTTTGATGTCAACTTTACCATAGGCATCTAGTCTAGGTGCAGACTTTGAAGTTGCAACCATGCAAGGATCATTCCTTCAATTTCTTTGTCAACTTCAACTCTTCAATTTCCATTACCCTTGTGTGATGGCTCCCCCTACAAAAGAACAAGACACTTTTGGTACCCAAATAGCTTTGGGTCCTTGGGGGTGAGTTGGCCTACGAATCCAAAGTGTTCTAGCAACACTTGGATTTTTTTTAAAAGCACACTCATGGATAGCATGGCTATAAACACCACAACAAAAACAATGTCCATCAAACTTTTTCTTTTTATTTTTCATTCTCTAGTTCATGCACATGAGAACTAAGCCTTAAGTTTTCTTTCTTTAATTTTTTGTTTTCTTTATCCTTTTTAATCATCAAGGCATACATGATTTTGTACTCATCCATCAATTCATCAAAATCATGAGAACTAGATGAGTTAATACTATCATTATTATTAACATGACTAGAAGGAGAGGAGTGTTCCTCATTGTTATCATTCATGAGGCATTCTTTTGAGAAGGCTTCATCGTCATGGTAAGAGGATGCTTCACTTGAGTATGATGATGATGTGGAAGCTTTTGACCTCTTCTTTATCTTGTTCTTCATGGAAGGGCAATTTTTCCTCACATGCCTTTTTTCTTTGCACAAGTGGCAAATTACTTTTCTCTTTCGGCTTTTAGAATTGCTTCTTTGACTCGAAGCACTATGGGCATCAAAATTGAGATTACCAGTAGGTGAGTGACAATTGTCATCACCACCTTCATCAAAAGTAGTAATCTCTTCAGTTTTTGCAAAATCATATAGCATGTTTAATGTTGCCCAGATATGAAATGCGAAAGAACAATGCATGACTTTTTCAAAGATGTTATTTTCTAAGGAACAATATAAGCAATTTGTTGCCTTAGCATTTAGTTCAAACCTATTAATTTGTTCTTGAGTCCATGCATCCATTTTTTCCTTAGGTTCTATGTATTTTGATTTTACCATATTAAAAACACCTAAACCTTGAGTCTTTAAGAATGTATACATTCTTCCTTTCCAAAGACCAAAGTTTGACTCATCAAACCTAGGGGGTATAGACGCTACCAACTCTAGAGCCATTTCAAGATCGACACAAGGTGTAGAAGAGATGGTGAAATCTCAAGCTACGAACCCGCTCTGATACCAATTGAAGTCGAAATGGCAACACTAGAGGGGGGGTGAATAGTGTGTTTACTAAATAATTAGCCTAAATTAGATTTTAATCGTTTCTTTAGTAGTTTAGGCAATTTGCAATTTAATGATTGGGTGCGAAAGCGATAAATAATTAAGCAATTAAAAACAAACAATAACGCAATGCAAACACGTTAATTTAGAGTGGTACGGCCCCAATGCCTACTCCACTACCTAAGCACACCGCTTAGGATTTCCAAACTAGTTTTACTAGATTAATTATCGTTTCCCTTACAAAAAGGACTTCGACTCAAAGAGTTGCACTCTCGACCTAAGGCACTTCCACACTTGGAAGTCTCCGCCTTCTTATCGAGAGCACTCTTCCACCTCAACCCTAAGGGACAACTTGACTAATCCTAGTAACAACTAATTTTACAAAAGTGGCTTTACACCTAACACCAGGTAACCACTTATACCCACAAGACCTAACAGCCTAGGTCTTACAAACTCAACTTCAAAGAAATGATAAATTAACAGTTAAAAATACAAGTGAAAAGAGCTTAAGATAAAACCAAGATTATCTATTCTTTTCCAAGCCTTGTAGCCTCCAACTTGCCAATGAATGTGCTTTGAGTCGAAGCCGAGTTGAGGAGCAATTGGTGCTTGAAGACAAACTTGACAGAAGAATAGAGCGCACTGCAATCGATCTTTGGAAGGCATAAATCCCTTCTTAAATGCTCAATAAAATTTGTAAGATTAAGGGAAGAAGGTTGAATGAGATAGGTGAGGTATATTTATACCCTCACGAAGAAATGGCAGCTCAACGGATAGTTTTCTATTCGTTGCAGGCCGTCGGTTGATTGGTCGATCGATCGACCAATCGACCAATCGACCAATCGATCGCCGCTTTCTCTCTGTGGTCGATTGATCGACGGGCCGACCACCCAGACGCAAATCCTTCGATCCTGCATTTGGTCGATTGATGTGATCTTGCGTCTTCAGCAAACGCAGGTAGGTCGACCGGTTGGTCGACCGACAGAGCTACTGCCCATTTTGGGCCTCGATCGATCGATCGCCCGGTCGACCGAAGTAGTTTCTATCCTCTTTTAGGCACTATTCAGTCGATCAATTGGTCGATCGAAATGGCTGGTGCCATTTTCCTTACCCTATTCGGTCGACCGCCCGGTCGACCGAACTTAGGCTGAATTGAATTTTCAGCCCTTTTTCTTGCGCGCTTCATTTCTGGGTTCCGGCTTTCAATGAGCATCATCTTGAAGAGCTTTCCATGTGATCTTTGAGCTTGTCCAATATGTCTTTGGTGCACACGTTGATCTTCGAGAAGTTCCACGACGAACCCGAGCGCGATGATCAATGTCCTTCCGATTTCTTCCGATATTTTTGATCGGCGACATCGAACGCTAATTGATATGGAACTTGAAAGATTTCTTAGTAAAATATTAGTTCCATATTTGTTATCATCAAAACTGAGATTAAGATATTAAGACCAAGGTTGAAAACCTAAAGCCAACATGTTGGACTTGATGTATTATTTCCGCATTTTGTTCGTTTGCTAAAACTTGTTTAAGATGAACTCTGTTGAAATAAAAACTTGTTTATTTCTTTCCGCTATTGTTTATTCTCACGAGTTGGCATATGCATGGTTTAGGCTGCGGGGTATAGGCACGTATACCCTGGTCGGTCACATGACCCTGAACTTAGGGCGTGACAAAGGGGTATCAGAGCATGTGGTTCGGTCTGACTATGACCTAGAGTTGTCATCGTATAGGGCATTGCTAGCGTGTTAGTATATGGTAGGGGTATGTTATGAAATCAATGGGCTAAGTCTGCACCTCAGCGCGACTTGTGGTTTATTTACTTAACGACTTAGTGTGAATTAAATTATTTAAATTTTGATATTTTTTGTATGGTGATTCCAGATCGATGGAGGCTTTTGATGCCGCGAGGAGCGGTAGTGATAGCAACTCTACTGTGCGCCGAGGCCGGGGCCGGGGTCATGGGAGACCACTGTAGGCCCGAGAGGATGTGGGACAGGATCCCATGGTTATTCAGTTGCAGGCCCGAGTGGCTGAGCTGACTGAGGTACTCCGCAGGGAGCAGGAGCTGAGGTAGCAGCCACAACCAGTACCGATAGCACCCGTAGCACCAGAGGTGGTACAACTAGTAGCTTCGATGGTCAGAGCCCCAAGAGCACCTTCATATGCAGATTTTGGTGCATTCAGGCCACTGGAGTATACAGGGACAGATCAGCGGGTGGAGGTCACTAGTTTCCTGGGAGATTGCTATGAGCTGTGCAGGGAGCTCGGTTATTCTTTTGACACGACCGCTCGACTTATCGTATTACAGCTGAGAGGTCAAGCCAAGGATTGACTTTACACCTGGAGGGACCGCAGAGCAACATATGCACCACCCCCTTACCTGGGAGGAGTTTAGAGCTGTTATGGTGGAGAAGTACCTACCGATCAGCGTCTGTGACAAGCGGGCGAAAGAGTTCGAGCTACTGCATCAGACATGCAGTATGTTGGTGACAGATTATGAGATGGAGTTCACTCGGCTCTCGAAATACCATCCCACCTTGATAGCCTCAGAGACCACCAAGGTCAAGAGGTTTGATGAGGGGTTGAGGCCGCAGATCGCTAGATTAATCCATTACATAGAGGACACTTCCTTTGCTCGGGTTGTAGATGAGGCGCTCCGAAAGGAGGCACTATTACCTACGGATAGGCATGATGATCCCTAGAAGAAAAGTTTCGGCCCCAGCCTTCGGCGGGTCGGCCAGCTCATTCAGAGAGGACTTTCATGATAGCAGATCCATCGCAGGGCGGAGGTCATAACAATTTCAGAGGCCACATGGGTTCAGGACCAGAGGCGTCATCTGGAGGTTCGCATCAGAGATCTTGGCCGTAGTAGTGTAACCAATGTCGGACACTGGACAACAGTGCCGGAACACTGTTGGTTAGGGTTTTATTAAACCATAATCAAAAGTTTATTAGGGTTTAATTAAACCCTAATAAAATTTAATTATGGTTTAATAATCTATGTTAATTGTTTACTATTTAGATAAATTTTTCATATTTTAGATTAAATTTTCATGTTTTAGGTTAATTTTTCATGTTTAGATTAATCTAGGTTAATTGTTTAATGTTTAGATTAATGTATTTTAATGTTAATTAGATTTAGATTTAATTTTAGATTATATCTGTTAATTAATTTTAGTTTAGATTAATTTTAATATTTAGATTTAGATTTAGATTAATTAGAATCGTCCATTTTGGACACGCTCTCGAATCATCCACTTTGGACTCGTATCGAAATCGTCCACCGTGGACTCGAATCGGCATCGAAAAATTTAGAAAATAATCATCCATCCGATGAGTTGATAAGTTTCACATACGCATCGACGAGTCGGATATGATTTAGCAAAACCTTAGATCCGTTCAGGGGTTGTATGTTCGTGTAAAAGAAGTAGATGATCTTTTATACGACGTACAACCCTTGAATTATCCCTAATTGGATAATTTGGGAACATAGTTATTTGTATTACACTTAGTTTTTTCTTTTAATCGTTAACTTATTCTTAAATTTTGGCTATTGTATTTCTCTTATTCTCCGATACGCACCCAAATGATATGCGTATTCGGAGAACTGTAGGGAGATGCTGCCAAAATTTAAAATGAAGTTAGCGGTTAAAAGAAATACTGAGTGCAATATGAATAACATGAATTCCGAATGGAATAGGATCATCTCACCTATAAAGATATTGACTAAAGATATTATCATTGATTGACAGAATCATGTCGGGCGATCCAAGTTGGATGTACCGACATTTTGATCATGGAGCTTTGACGAATGAGTTTCGCTTAGGCGTAACTTTACTTCCTAAATTTTGCCTATTCAAATCGAAAATTCGTTAGTGCTGGTGATAAAATCTGATGTCTATGCCGTATTTGCATGAATGCACAATTTTTGGATCGGGAAACTATCACTCTGCATCTGTATAGTAAAGGATTTGCACCAAGATATTTATATGGACTTGTCACGGGGAGTCACGTGAAGTTGGGATGTCGAGTAATCCTGTCGTTTAGACACATGGTGAATCTTCCTCTGCTGGTGTTTCTTTATCCGGTCTATCTAATCCGTATAGAACTATGATACTTGATAGTCTTGGGGGTCAATTCCAACTGAATGATAATGTCCATCAGCCAGTTACTGAGACGTCAATGCCACCAGATACTACAGGTGTTGATGTCACATAATTGCCATCAGAAGTAGAACCTGCGGTAGAGATTGAATTGCCGAGTAAAGAAGTCGCAAAATTTTATGAGATGTTGAAAGCTGCCGATGAACCTTTGTATGAGAATTGTCCTAAATACGCTAGGTTTTCGGCAATGACGCAACTCTCAAACATCAAGGCCGATTGTAATATCAGCGGGGTTGCGTTTGATCAAATTACGGGATTTATTAATGGAATGCTGCCTACTGATAACAAGTTTGAGCCAATTTTCTATAAGTCTAAAAAGTTAATGAGAAAATTAGGGCTTGGGTACGAAAAAATACATGCGTGCCAAAATAACTGCATTTTATATTATAAAGAAAATGCGCAGTTGGATAAATGCCCTGTATGTGAACTTCCTCTTTATAAGGTGAAGAAATCGGCCCGACAGAAAAATATCCCGTTTAACGTGCTTTGGTATTTTCCACCGACACCGATGCTTCAAAGATTATTCATGTCGAAAAAGATGACCCTCTACATGAGTTGGCATGCAAGAAGTCGTGATGATATAGTAATGACTCATCCATCCAACAATGAAGCATGGAAACAGTTGGATAGATGTTATCCTTCATTTGCTAGGGATACTAGAAATATCAGATTGGGATTATGCACGGATGGTTTTAATCCATTTGGTCATTCTGCAACTCCTTATTCAGTTTGACCAGTGTTGCTAACAATTTATAATTTGCCACCGTCAATGTGTATAAAAGATGAATTTATTTATCTTTCGATGATTATTCCGGATCCTAAGGGTCCACGAAAAGAAATTGACGTATTTCTCAAACCCTTGATAGATGAACTAAAAACATTGTGGACAAAGGGAGTTGTCACTTATGATTGTCACCGAAAGCAAAATTTCAATTTAAAGGCTGCGGTCTTGTGAACAATCAATGATTTCTCCGCATACGGCATGTTGTTTGGTTGGAACACTCACGACCGACTCTCTTGTCCGTATTGTATGCAACACTCTAAATCATTGTGTCTTTAGAACGGATGGAAAATCTCATTCTTTGATTGTCATCGTCGATTCCTACCGGCTAACCATAAGTATCGAAGGAATCATAATAAATTTACTAAGAGCAAAGTCGAAAGAGATGAGCCACCACCGATGTTGTCTGGTGAACAAAGGTTAGCACATGTTTCAGCACTTCTAGAGAAAGTGTTTGGGCGGAATGAAAGAGTGTCGGGCTTTGGTCAAACACATAACTGGGTGAAAAAAAGTATCTTTTGGGAATTGTCGTATTGGAGTTCATTACTGATTCGGCATAATTTGGATGTCATGCATATTGAAAAAAATATGTTTGATAATATTTTCAACACTTTAATGGATGTTTCCGAAAAAACTAAAGATAATATCAATGCCCGACATGATATAAAAATACTTTGTAAGAGGCCGGAGTTGGAGTTACAAGAGGTCAACGGACGATATCTGAAGCCGAAGGCCCCATATGTGTTAAATAAAAAACAGATCAAAGATATTTGTCAATGGATAAAAGAACTCAGATTACCCGATGGATATGCCTCAAACTTATCTCGATGTGTGAACGTCGATGATTGCAAAATATTAGGGATGAAGAGCCACGATTGCCATGTATTCATGTAGAGATTGCTTTCAATCGCATCTCGAGATCTTCTACCTGATAATATTTGGGGTCTATTGACTGAATTAAGTATGTTTTTTAGAGTCGAAGATATGTCAGCACTTGAAATTAATATTGTTGAAATTATATGCAAGCTGGAGCAATTTTTTCCTCCTGCCTTCTTTGACTCGATGGAGCATCTACCAATACACTTGGCATACGAGGCACGAGTTGGTGGCCCCGTTAAATACCGGTGGATGTACTTATTTGAAAGATACATGAATCGTCTGAAGAAAAAAAGTAAAGAACACCGCAACTATTGAAGAATCAATATCTGGATCGTATATCATCCAAGAAATTTCAACATTATGCTCATTTTACTTTGAATCGATAGTACAAATAAGATTTGATCGTCTTCCATGTAACGATGATGGGGGAGTTCGATATTCAAATGGACGTTTAAATATATTTTTTTGCAACAAGGCAAAGGAAATATATTAATACGTAAAAGGATACAATAGAGTTCAGACACGACTACCATTAATAGGAATGGTAGAGCTTCTCATCCCCCAAAGGAAAAGACCACGCCCCTCACCTTCGGCATTGCCATCAGTAAGGTAGTAGCCAAAACCTTAGGAGAAGAGGAACAAAAGGAAAACCCACAGCCCGGGTCAAGCACAATATAGAGATGCAAACAATGCATCACACACGGTTACCCACAACTCGGGCCAAGTAAGGAATATCACATGGACTACCCACAACTCGGGCCAAGCAATATAAAGCCCACACAGTGAATCACTAATCTTGACAGACAGGAGTAAAATGGCTAATCTTGACGGACAGGAGTGAAATGGACTTGAATGCTCCACCGTTCTGCAATAGCTGTGTTCCTTGGTGTGTCGGTGATAGGCCTGGTACCATATATTTGAAGAATTTTGCTTTTAACTCTTGTGATAACACTACTAAGCACACTAGCAGGTGAAGAGGATACATGAGAAAAGATACGACCATTCCGCTCACGCCAAATGAAGTAAACAGAAGTAGTGAGAGCAATACGCCTAATATAGCCAATGAATGAGTCTCCACTCATAACGTCTTCCCACCATCTAAGCTGATCACCCCAATGATGCAAAGGGTTTGTCAAAAGACAAAGATCTAGAACCTTGCGCCAAATTATAGTCGAGAAATGGCAGTGAAAGAATAAGTGTTCAATGAATTCATCTACACCGAACAGCTGGTAGAGTGTGTAATTTCCCAATGTGAAAGTCGATCAAGAGTTGGTAATCTCCGTAAGAGAGCAAGCCATAAGACAAAAGAGTACCTTGGGATCCTTCCCTTGAACCAAACAAGATGATGCCAAGTAACCATGGGATTAGTGGGGGAAATGCCCTTGCAAGCTGATGCAATACTGAAAAAACCATCACTAGACGGCTTCCAGATTATCTGATCGTCATTCGAACTAGTGATAACAGTGTCAATGGAATCCCAAGCGCTAAGCAGGCCAAGCTCATGAGCAAGATTACCCAAATGCCAAGTATTTTGCTGCCAAATGGAAGATACCCTGGCTGTCCTACTCAAGTAGAGGCGGGCCGGGATATGGTTGTTCATCCTGTCAATAAGAAGGTAATCAGGAATCCAAGGATCAAGCCAGAGGAAGGTGTTCGTACCGTCACCAATGCGGTACTCTACCAGTTTATGGGCATAATCACGAGCAAAAAGAATGCTACGAAAAAACCAAGAGCAGGCCCATGGCCGTTTAACAGACCATATAGAATCGTTGTTGAGGTATTTAGAGGTGATCCAACGAATCCAAAGGGAGTCTTTCTTTGAAGCAATTGCCCAAATATACCTCATGAGATATGCAATATTAAGGTGAGAGAGTCGATGAAGTCCAAGTCCACCATTTTGATGTGGTTGGCATATATCAGCCCATGAAACTTTATGGATGCTTTTTTTATCATCACCACTCCATAGGAATCTAGCAAGAAGATGTTCAATGCGAGACGTGACTTTCTGGGGACGCTTGTAAGCGGCGCACCAGTAGGTAATCTTACCCTGAAGAACAGATTTGATGAGTGCCAATCTACCCATGTAAGATAGGTGCTTAGCCTTCCAAGAATGGATGCGGCTCTGGATACTCTCAATAAGCGGAAGGCAATCATTATATGTAAGCTGCTTAGAAATGAGAGGAACACCGAGGAATCGAGTGGGGAGAGTACCAATAGGCATGCCAAGAATGTCCTGAACTCTGTTCATCATGCCTCTAGAGCACCCTGCCATATACAAATTTGATTTGGTTGTGCTTGCGGATAGACCTGAAATATCTGCGAAGGATTCGAAAACATTTTTGATCGCTCTAGCATTGGATTCAGAGGCTTCGGCAAATATAATGAGATCATCTGCAAACGCTAAGTGAGTAATAAGCGGGTTTGCACAGCCCGGGTGTGGAGTGATCATACCTCGCCTTGCTACATCATCAAGACAAGAGGATAAGTACTGCATAACAATGAGGAACAGATATGGAGCCATAGGGCAGCCTTGCCTTAGACCTCGAGAGCTTCGAAAGAAACCCACAGAAGAACCATTGATATTGATAGAAATGAGGGGTTTGAGATACAAGCTCGAATCCAACTAATCACCATAGAGGGAAAACCATGAAGTTGAAGTAACTGAAGCAAGAAATCCCACCGAACATAATCATAAGCTTTATGAAGATCAACCTTGATGGCCATACGAGCTTGCCCAGAGGAAAGATGATAATTGTGCATAAGGTCATGGCAGAGAGCAATATTTTCATGAATAACCCGACCACGCATAAAAGCATGTTATGTGATGCTAATCAAATCAGGTAAAATAACCTTGAGCCTGTTTGCAATAATTTTAGAAATGAATCTGTAAATCATCTTGCAAATAGAGAGAGGACGGTAATCGGCAAATGAGGTAGTGTTGCTCTTCTTAGGGATCAGAGTAATAGAAGTAATATTAGCTTCATTAAGAAGTTTACCAGTCCTGAAAAACTCAAGTATCGCAGCAATAACATCATCCTTAATGATGGGCCAACAAGATTTGTAAAATTCAGCATTTAATCCATCAACACCGGGGGCCTTATCAGAGTTTGACGATAGGATCACCTGTTCAACCTCCTGAGGTGTAACCAGCTGAGACAGTAAGAAAATACTTTGTGGAGAGAGATGATTTGAGACTCGCACATCAGAGAAATCCACATTAAGAATCTCAGGAGCAAACTGCCTAGTAAAGTAGCAGATGGCCTCTTGTTCTAGAGCATGGCCCTCAAGGGAATTACCATCAACATCTGTAATAGAAAGTAAGGCATTTCTGTTACATCGGAGCTTCAAGGAATTATGAAAGAATTTAGAATTTGAGTCCCCAAGGCGCAACCAAGTATCCCTTGATTTTTGTCTAAGAGAGGCCTCCTCATTAGCATAGAGCCGTAGAAGTTCAGCCCTGCATTCTGCCTCTTCGGTGAAGGCCCTATCATCCATATTTGTAGATAGAGTGATAGCCTGTAACTCATGAAGCTTAGATTGTAGTAAGTAAATTTGACTTTTCTGTGCCTTCACCAAGTCTCTAGACCACATTTGTAGTGCCTTTCTGGTTCTTTTCAGCTTCTGGATAAGGACAAACATTCTCATTGTTCTGTGGCTGAATCTACTACTAACAGGTGGGTTCTAAGCTGTCACAATACAATCAAGAAAACCAGTCTCCTGAGGCCAATAATTAAAGAAATGAAAATTTCGAGGCCACTAGGGTAACTTGCACACCCTAAGTATGACAAAAGTGTGATCAGATACATCAGGACTATGGAAGGTAGCCTCTGAATCTGGAAATGTATGAACCCAATTCTGATTAGATAGAACCCTGTCCAGTTTTTCACATACTCTATTGTGACCTATGGAAGAATTTGACCATGTAAAAAAGCTGCCTTGACTTTTCATATCAAATAGGCCCAAGTTATCTAGCTGGTCAGTAATAGCCTCAATGTAGGAGCTATTAACATCACTACCCCCATATTTTTCAGATGGTGAGAAGACCATATTAAAATCACCGAAAACAGTCCAAGGCCCCTCAACATGATTTGCAAAGTCAGTCAAAGCAGTCCAAATATGAGCTCTATCATCATTAGAATAAAGGCCATAAACCACTGAAAAAGAAAATGTTGTACCTTGCTGAATAAATTTGATATTACCAGAAACCACCTGATCTGTAGAAGCAACGATAGCAATATCCACAATAGCAGGATTCCAAAGACACCATATCCTACCATGATAGTTAGGACAGACATTTACATGATAATTCCAGCCTTCCACAATATTCGTAAAAACGCGAGCTGAATTGTCCAATTTAACTCTAGTCTCCAAAAGAAAAAAATAATGAAGTTTGTGATGGGAGATCTTACTTCTGATAGCCCTTTGCTTAGCACAGCTATTCAGGCCCCGAATGTTCCAAAAAGCTACTTGCATTTGTGGGACTGGGTGATCTTTTTCTTACCCGGTTTCCTAGAACTCTCTACACCTCCTTTGGCCTTTTTAATCTTGTCATGGATATTCTTGTCATGGACATTTCCATCCTCAATAGGATCATAATCATCATCATTATGCATATCATTATCTGACGAGTCTGCAAGAACATTGAACCTGTTGGGAGAAATTGTAAAGCTTTCAGACTGTGGCCTATCTGGTTCAATAACACTTGTGTTGCCTTTCTTCCGAATATTTCCATCTGAGAGAATAGGAGACATAGTCACGTCCTTCACATACTTTTTAAGATTTCTCTCTTCTTCATTGTGAGCAACAATATCCTCTTGTTGTGGTTTAGGAGATGGTTGGGGTTGTGCCTTCTTTGGAACCCAACTCAGATTGGCGCTAGTACCGCAATTCCTAGTAGCATGGCCAAACTTTTTGCAATTTGTGCAGTGAACCGGTATCCAATCATATTCAACATGAATAACATATTCTTCATTATTAACATGCACAGGCAGTTCTCTAGGATAAGTGCAGTCCAAATTCACCTCAATACAAGCACGCATATAATCCAAACGCTGTTTCGTGGATGACATGTGATCAAGATGGACAGGGTTGCCAATAACGCTGCAAAATTTGTTAATAAAGAAAGGAGTCCACATAAATAATGGAACATTAAAAAACTTTACCCAAATAGGAATGGTTGCCATTTCGGCTTTTTCCAACTTCAAAGTTCTATTCCATCTCCGAAGAGCAAGAAAACGATTCTGAATAAACCATGGGCCACCCTCAAGAATAGAATCTGCATCGTCCCTCTGAGAGAATCGAAAAATAAAGAACCCAGACTCCATAGTAAGCACCTCGACGTTGCCACTAATTTTCCACATCTTTGTCACCCAATTTTTCACGACTCTGTAAGGAAGGCGTGGCCCAATAAAGTGTCCAACTAAGGAGGATTGCCAATACTTTTCCCCTGCTAAAATCTCTTCTTGAGGAACCTCAATAATAATATTACCATCCACAAGATTCGGCTCCTCAAAACTAAGCTTAGTTTCAAGAGTATGCGCATCTGAGGAGAATAGCGAACTCCAAGAAGAAGAAATTCCGTGTCCAACCATAGGTGCTGGTGAAGACCTAGGTGGACAATTCAAAGGATGCATATCATGATGAGGAACTGAAGGGAGCATGCCTTTGATGGAGGAATGAGTGGCCTCATCAATATCTAATTCATCTATTGTCTTCATGAGAAGTGTCATAGCTGCAACATCTGAGGCCTTAGCACAATCAAGGACAGCAGCATTGGCATGATAATCTGGTGCAACACACTGTGAGGAAGTTGCAATTTCAACACGCCTGGGCATAGAACGATCACGACGAACATCACTTGAAGGAAAGGTAGACTCCACAAGCTTAGAGTTCTTCATGGTCGACAAGTCGGTATTCCTCTTGAGGATAGAGCGGAGAAAATCCGAGGATGAGGAAGAAGAAGACGAAGCACCGACAGGAGGAGGTAGACAGATTCCTGGAACCACAAAATCGGCCATAGCGCTAACGGAAGCCAACGGAACCCGAACACAACACCCAAGGAAGCAACAACCCCTTTGCTGACAACTGAAACCACCATGCAACAACTAGCCTCCGGGAAAAGCTGCTGGTAACCGGATAGAACCCAAGAGCCGAGCAAGAAGGTGAAGCAGGAACCACTATAATGCACCACGAAAACGGCACAAACCAGAAGGCCAAATCCAACGCCGAAGGGAAAGAACAGCAGAAGAACCAAGAGATCGCCAGCAACCGCACTACTAGAAACTTCGTCTTCAGCAACGGCTATCAGCGACGGCCGCTCAAGCCGTTGCTATTTGCAACGGCATTCTTACGGCCGCTCGAGCCATTGCAGAAAATTGTATCTGCAACGGCTTTCTAACGGAAAACCAAGCCGTTGCTGATTATTTTAATTATCAGCAACGGCTTTCGGACAGAAAGGCGAGCCGTTGCTGATATTTTAATTTTCAGCAACGGCTTTCTAACGGATAAGTGAGCCGTTGCTGATGATAACTTATCAGCAACGGCGTTCTAACGGGCGAGTGAGCCGTTGCTGATAAGTTTATATAGGGCACCAGTCGCGCCCGACCCTTCTTCCTCCCGCTGCTGCCGCCGCTCCTGCCGACGCCACTCGCCGCCGCTGCTGCCGCTGCTGCCGACGCCGACCGCTGCTTCCGACTTGTTCAGGTATGTCTCCTCCCTGCGGCCGTCTCTTCCTTGCGGCCGGCGGGAATCACCCGACCGAAACCCTATTTCTAGGGTTTCGGCCGGCGGCGGTCGGCCGATGGCCGCCACCGGACCTTCTGCAGTGGCCGGACAGTGTGTCCGGCCACTGTACGCCGGCGCCGGAGGGTGGACTCCGGCGCCGGAATTTATAATTTATATATATAATTTATATTATTTTATAATTGTTAATTAATTGTTTAGATTAATTTTTTAATTTGTTAGATTAATTATTACGGTTTAGATTAATTTCGGACGCGCGCCGAAATCGTCCACTTCGGACGCGCGCCGGAATCGTCCACTTCGGACGCACGTCGGAATCGTCCACTTCGGACGTGCGCCGGAATCATCCACTTCGGACGCGCACTGGTATCGTCCACTTCGGACGCGCGCCGGTATCATCCAATTCGGACTCGCGCCGGAATCGTCCACTTCGGACGCGTGCCGGAATCGTGCAATTCGGACTCGCGCCGGAATCGTCCACTTCGGACGCGCCCCGAAATCGTCCAATATGGACTCGAACTGTCTCGAAACATTTAGAAAATAATCATCCTCCGACGAGTTGATATGTTTCACGTACGCATCGACGATCGGATATGATTTAGCAAAACCTTAGATCCGTTCGGGAATTGTATGTTCGTGTAAAAGAAGTAGATGATCTTTTATACGACGTACAATTCTTGAATTGTCCCTGATTGGACAATTTGGGAATATAGTTATTTGTACTGCACTTACGTTTTTATTTTAACTGTTAACTAATTATTCTAAATTTCGGCAACATCTCTCTTGTTCTCCGATACGCGCCCAGATGATATGCGTATTCGGAGAACTGTAGGGAGATGCTGTCGAAATTTAGAATAATTAGTTAACAGTTAAAATAAAAACGTAAGTGCAGTACGAATAACATAAATCCCGAATGGAATAGGACAATCTCACCTAAAGACATTAACCAAAGAAATTGTCATTGATTGACAGAATCATGTCGGCTGATCGAAGTTGGATGTACCGACGTCTTGATCGTGGAGCTTTAATGAATGAGTTTCGATTAGGCGTAACGTACTTCCTCAATTTCGCCTATTCGAATCGAAATTTCGTTAGCATGGGTGATCAAATCTGATGTCCGTGCCGTATTTGTTCAAATGGACGATTTTTGGATCGGGAGACTGTCACTCTGCATCTATATACCAAAGGATTTGCACCAAGATATTTTCTATGGACTTGTCACGGGGAGTCACGCGAAGTTGGGACGTCGAGCAATCCTGTCGTTCAGACATATGGTGAATCTTCCTCTGCTGGTGCTTCTTCATCCAGTCAATGTAGGGGGTCAAATCCCTATAGAACTATGATACTTGATAGTCTTGGGGGTCAATTCCACCTGAATGATAATGTTGATCGGCCAGATCTTCAGACATCAGTCCCACCAGATACTACAGCGGTTGATATCACAGAAGTAGGGGCTGCGGTAGAGATTGAATTACCGAATAAAGAAGCTGCAGAATTTTACGAGATGTTGAAAGCTGCCGATGAACCTTTGTATGAGAATTGTTCTAAATACACTAGGTTTTCAGCAATGACACAGCTCTTAAGCATCAAGGCCGATTGTAATATCAGCGGAGTTGCGTATGATCGGATTGCTGGATTGATTAATGGAATGCTGCCTACTGATAACAAGTTTGAGCCTACTTTTTATAAGACTAAAAAGCTAATGAGAAAATTGGGGCTTGGGTACGAAAAAATACACGCGTGCCAAAATAACTGCATTTTATATTATAAAGAAAATGTGCAGTTGGATAAATGCCCTGTATGTCAACACCCTCGTTACAAGGAGAAGAAATCGGTCCGACAGAAAAATATCCCGTTTAAGGTGCTTCGGTATTTTCCACTAACACCGAGGCTTCAAAGGTTATTCATGTCGGAAAAGACAGCCCCCTACATGAGTTGGCATGCAAGAAGTCGTGATGATACAGTAATGACTCATCCATCTGACAGTGAAGCATGGAAACATTTGGATACATGTTATCCTTCATTTGCTAGGGATACTAGAAATATCAGATTGGGATTGTGCACAGATGGTTTTAATCCGTTTGGACATTCTGCAACTCCTTATTCAGTTTGGCCAGTGCTGCTGACAGTTTATAATTTGCCACCGTCAATGTGCATGAAAGATGAATTTATTTATCTTTCGATAATTATTCCGGGTCCTAAGGGTCCGCGAAAAGAAATTGACATATTTCTCAGACCCTTGATAGATGAATTGAAAACATTGTGGACTGAGGGAGCTGTCACTTATGATTGTCATCGGAAGCAAAACTTCAATTAAAAGGCCGCGGTCTTGTGGACAATCAATGATTTCCCGGCGTACGGCATGTTGTCGGGTTGGAGCACTCACGGCCGACTCTCTTGTCCGTATTGTATGGAACACTCTAAATCAATCAGTCTTCAGAACGGACGAAAAATCTCATTCTTTGATTGTCATCGTCGATTCCTACCGGTTAATCACCAGTATCGAAGGAATCGTAATAAATTTACTAAGGGCAGAGTCGAAAGAGATGGGCCACCACCGATGTTGTCTGGTGAACAAATGTTAGCACGTGTTTCAGCACTTCCAGATATAGTATTTGGTCGCAATGAAAGAGTGTTAGGTTTTGGCCAAACACACAACTGGGTGAAAAAAAGTATCTTTTGGGAATTGCCCTATTGGAGTTCATTATTGATTCGACATAATTTAGATGTCATGCACATTGAAAAAAATGTGTTTGATAATATTTTCAACACTGTGATGGATATTTCTGGAAAAACTAAAGATAATGTCAAAGCCCGACATGATCTGAAAATACTTTGTAAAAGACCAGAGTTGGAGTTACAAGAGGTCAACGGACGATATCTGAAACCGAAGGCCCTATATGTGTTAAATAAACAACAGATCAAAGATATTTGTCAATGGGTAAAAGAACTCAGATTACCCGATGGATATGCTTCAAACTTATCTCAATGTGTGAACGTCGATGATTGCAAAATATCAGGGATGAAGAGCCATGATTGTCATGTATTAATACAGAGATTACTTCCGATCGCATTTCGAGATCTTCTACCTGATAATATTTGGGGTCCGTTGACTGAATTAAGTATGTTTTTTAGAAGCATCTGTGCAAATGTCCTTCGAGTCGAAGATATATCAACACTTGAAAATAATATTGTTGAAATCATATGCAAGCTGGAGCAGTTTTTCCCTCCTGCATTTTTTGACTCGATGGAGCATCTACCGATACACTTGGCATACGAGGCACGAGTTGGTGGCCCCGTTCAATATCGTTGGATGTACTTATTTGAAAGATACATGAATCGTCTGAAGAAAAAAGTAAAGAACACCGCAGCTGTTGAAGGATCAATATCTGAATCGTATATCATCCAAGAAATTTCAACATTCTGCTCATTTTACTTTGAATCGACAGTACATACAAGATTTGATCGTCTTCCACGTAACGATGACGGGGGTGTTCGACATTCAGATGGACGTTTAAATATATTTTGTCACTCTGGTCGTGCTTTTGGTTCTCGTCCATCTCGACACTTAAGCGATGAAGAGTATCATTTGGCACACTTGTATGTATTACTCAATTGTCCAGAGATTAAACAATTCATTGAAATATTTGACATTGAGATGGTGCAAAAATACTCTATTCACAACGATCAAGAATTGGAGAGATTACGGAATCGTGATTTCCCTACTTGGATTCAGACTTACAGCAAAGATCACAGAGCTGAAATAGATGAAAGAATATTTGAGTTTGTTAGTGGACCGTCGCGACTTGTGTTGTGCTATAGCGGATATTTTGTTAACGGGTATAAATTTCACACACTTGAATATTCATCTACAAAAAAGACGATGAATGCTGGGGTCTGCGTGAAAGGGACATCCTATGTTGAATGTGATATGGATTTCTATGGACTGGTGGAAGAAGTGATAGAGTTGCACTACTTCGGCTTGAAATCAGTGATCCTATTTAGATGTCATTGGTTCGATACAACAGAAAGGGGCATGAAAGTTCATCCAAAATACAAACTTGTTGAGGTCAATTACAAATTGAAATTGGCAGCAAATGAGCCTTTTATATTGGCATCACAAGCCGAACAAGTATATTACGCGAAGTATCCGGCTCGAAATAAAGATAGAGCGGATTGGCGTGTAGTCTGTAAGACAAAAGGTAGAGGAAAAATTGATCCGATAGTAGGAGAAAATGATCCTCCTGGTTTCTATCAAGAAGATGATCTTCCTGCTGTGGACCGTATTATTCCAATACTCGAGGATGCAGACACAACGTCAATTCAATTAGAAGTTGAATATGCTGATGATGACGATCATGAAATTGAGGAAGCTGGAGATGAAGAAGATGAAGAAGAGGAAGAAGAGGAAGAAGAAGAAGAATTCGAAGACTATTATTCAGATGATGAAGAATAATTGTAAAGTATATATTTTATTAAATATATCTCTACTATTTATACAATAATCTGATTATATGTCTGTTCGACAGATATGTCTGGTCGTGGTTATCGACGCAGGAGAGTTTCGGAGTCTCCGATCGGTGAGACTCCAGCACTTACTCATGCTGCTGATCCACCTGTTGCTGATCCTCATTCCGATGATACTGCCGAGGCTAGTACATCCAGACGTAGGCGGCCACGCGGGCCGAACAGGTGGCAGCCTCCACCAGCCACAGAGTCACGTAGATTGATTAGCGTGATTGGGGAGCGGTAATATATCATGAATTATGAATCATTACAAATTCATTATATCATAATATAATATTAAAATTTATTTTTGTTGTGCAGGTTCGAGCAAGAAGAAGTGCCGAGGAGCATTTCTTCTACTATTCGACGATACATGCACGGGGCATGGCCTACGTGGTCTCACGTGCCTAGCGAGCACGTCGACATGTTATGGCGCGAGTTTGAGGCACGTATTATTATTATTTTTTACATGCATGATGATATATTAATATTGGTACTGATATTATTATTTTGTAGGCTCGCTATACATGGGCCGAGGAACAGAGGCCCTTCATTTACGCTGCCTGGGAGGCTATTTCCCGGGCAAGGTACAATGGGCAGCTGGGGCAGGCTCGGTCCCAAGCGATGGCCCGAGCTGGGACCACTAACATCGCGGAGACTCGGGGATACGGCCCCAGTTGGATTACTCCGGATATATGGGACCAGCTCGTGGGGATATGGTCGACGGATCGATGGCAGGAGGTTTCTCGGAATGCGGCTAGAAATCGCATGTCGGGAGGAGCAGCGCGTCACACCGGCGGCTCTGTTGCATTTGTAGTGCACGCAAACCGTATGGTAAGTATATCTTTTAATTATATATTTTATTTGTTATTATGTGTACTAATTAATGTATTTGTTTTGTAAATGTAGACGACGGGGTCGGATGACGGGAGTGTCCAGCGACCCTCCCTGATGGCGGTGTTTGAGCGGACTCACCGTCGAGCACATGGGACGGGGGAGTACATCCACAACCGCGCTGCATACATTATGGTAATTATATATTTGTTTAAATTATTCATTATATATTTATAATTTAAGTTTTATGATAAATATTAAACAAAAAATCAAACTCGAGTAGGAGACCTACAGCCAGACGGTGGTGCAGCGCGGGGGTACCCCCGAGGACTTTGACGCATCATCGTGGGTCGAGGCCGCAGGTGGCTGGGACCATGGCCGCGTATATGGCTTCGCAGATAGTGGTCATGCGCGAGCCGTACTAGGGCCACTTGGGGCACCGACCCCTCCGGTCGCTGGTGAGCGGCCGTCCACCTCTAGATCCAGTTATGATCATAGTAACAGAATAAGGACTCTAGAGGAGACGGTCGCGCGTCAGACTGAGATGATGGAGCGCCAGAGTCAGATGATGGTAGATATACAATCTATGCTACGCAACATGTCAGGTCATCCCGAAGCAGGCATCTCTTCGGC
This sequence comes from Canna indica, assembly GCA_034359265.1. Lineage (NCBI taxonomy): Eukaryota > Viridiplantae > Streptophyta > Magnoliopsida > Zingiberales > Cannaceae > Canna > Canna indica. The sequence continues at coordinate 40,002,533 of CP136891.1, forward strand.
ATCATCTAATCCGTCGTCCTCGAGTCAGTCTACGCCGGTGTACACTCAAGCGCTCCAGACCCCGCCATATAATCCAGACCATCCTCCATCTTGATCGTGAGATTTTTTGTTTGGATATTGAACTTGTTTAACTTATTTTGTTTGGATATTGATACTTCAATTTTGCATTTGAATTGTTTTTATACTATCGTGGATAATTATCAATATAAGTATAATTGTTTTGATGTATATATGTTGGTGTGTTTGTGATGTGTGAATGAATGTGTATGAGGTGTTTGTGATGTGTGAATGAATGTGTGTATGAGGGTATGGGTGTGTGAGTTATGTATCAGATAAATGTATCAATGTATCAATGGAAATTTGAAATTTTCAAATTTTTTGGTTGCAGGTATTGGTCATCAGCAACGGCTTTCCCACGGGTATCCGTGGGAAAGCCGTTGCTAAAAGTGTATCGAAAGCCGTTGCTGATGATCTACAGCAACGGCTTAGCGACAGCGTTTTACTAACGGCGTTGCTACGGACTCAGCGGCCGTTGCTATTAATGTTATCAGCAACGACTCCGGGTCTGTTGCAAACCCGTTGCTGATAATAGTTTTAGCGACGGCCCGAGCGGCCGTTGCTGATAATGTTTTGAGCGACGGCCCGAGCGGCCGTCGCTGATCCGTTGCGAAGTCATCAGCAACGCGACTTTCTGTCACGGCGCTATTGCAACGGCTCAGCCGTTGCTGATGCTCTTCAGCAACGGCTCAGCAACGGCATCAGCCGTTGCTGATGACCATTTTTCTAGTAGATGGGCAAACCCTAGAACGCCGCCGCCACAAGAAGACCCAGCGTCGCCGCAGGAGAACTTGCACCAATCACCGCAGCAACGAGAACTAAACCACCTGCACAAACCCAACAACACTAACCTCCAAGGGCAGCAAATCTAGAATCGCCTACAGAATCGTGATAAATTTACCAAGGGTAGAGTCGAAAGAGATGAGCCACCACCGATGTTGTCTGGTGGACAAATGCTAGCACGTGTTCAATTGCTTCCAGAGATTACTTTTGGTCGGAATGTAAGAATTTCAGGCTTTGGTCAAACACATAACTGGATGAAAAAAAGTATCTTTTGAGAATTGTCATATTAGAGTTCATTACTTATTTGACATAATTTGGACATCATGCACATTGAAAAAAATATGTTTGATAATATTTTTAACACTGTTATGGATATTTTCGTCAAAACTAAAGATAATGTGAAGGCCCGACATGATATAAAAATACTTTGTAAGAGACCTGAGTTAGAATTAGAAGAGGTCAACGGATGACTTCATAAGCCAAAGGCGTCGTATGTGTTAAATAAACAACAGATGAAATATGTGTATCAATGGATCAAAGAACTCAGATTACCCGATGGATATGCCTCAAACTTATCTCAATGAGTAAACGTCGATGATTGCAAAATATCGTGGATGAAGAGCCACGATTGTCATGTATTCATGCAGAGATTGCTTCCGGGCGCGTTTCGAGATCATCTACATGATAAGATTTGGGGTCCGTTGATAGAATTAAGTATGTTTTTCAGAAACATTTGTGCAAATGTACTTTGAGTCGAAGATATATTAGCACTTGAAAATAATATTATTGAAATCATATGCAAGCTAGAGCAATTTTTCCCTCCTGCATTTTTTTACTCGATGGAGCATCTACCAATACACTTGGCATACAAGGCACGAGTTGGTGACCTCATTCAATACCGGTGGATGTACTTATTTGAAAGATACATGAATCGTCTGAAAAAAAAAGTAAAGAACACCGCGGCAGTTGAAGGTTCCATATCAGAAGCATATATAATTCAAAAAATTTCAACATTCTGCTCATTTTATTTTGAATCAACTATCAAGACAAGACTTAATCATCTTCCACGGAACGACGACGGGGGAGCTTGACCATCAGACGGGGGAGCTCGACCATCAGATGGTTGTTTAAATATCTTTTGTTACCCCGGTCGTGCTTTGGGTTCTCGTCCGTCTCGATTCTCAAACGACGAAGAGCACCATTTGGCCTACTTGTACGTTTTACTAAATTATCTAGAGATTGAGAAGTTCATTGAAATATTTGACATTGAGATGGTGACAAAATACTCAATTTACAGCGATGAGGAATTAGAATGATTACAGAATTGTGAGTTCCCTAATTGGTTTCAAGCTTACAGCACAGAACACAAAGGCGAAATAGATAACTAAATCTTTGAGTTTGCTAGCGGACCAGCATGACTTGTACAGTGTTATATTGGTTATTTTGTTAATGGATATAAATTTCACACACTTGAATATTCATCTATAAAAAAGACTATGAATGCCGGGGTCTGCGTCAAAGGGACAACGTATGCTGAATGTGATGTTGATTTTTACGGACTATTGGAAGAAGTCATAGAATTGCAATTTTTCGAATGTAAATCAGTTGCCCTTTTTAAATGCCATTGGTTCGATACAAGCGATAGGGGCATGAGAGTTCATCCAAAGTATAAACAGCTGGTCGATGTCAATTACAAATCAAAATTGGCTTCAAATGAGTCATTTATATTGGCATCTCAAGTTGAACAAGTATGTTATATGCAATATCCGTCTCGAAAGAAAGATAAGGCAGATTGGCGTGTAGTCTATAAGACTAAAGCCAGAGGAAAAATTAACCCGGTAGTTGGAGAGAATGAGCCAGCAGATGACTTCTATCAAGAAGAAGATCCTTCCGAAGTGGAACGAGTTAGTCCAATACTCGAGGATGATGGCACAGAGTTAGTTCAATTAGAAATATAATACATTGATGACAACGATAATGAAGTTGAGGAAGGACAGAATGATGATGAGGGAGAAGAAGAAGAATTTCAAGATTTCGATACAGAAGAACAAGATGAAGAGTATTACACGGATGATGATAATGATGATGATGAATAATTGTAAATGTGAAGTATATATTCAATTATTAAATATTTTTATTAATCTATTATATATAATCTAATTATATTAAATTTTTACAGCTATGGTTCGAGATATCAGTTCCAAAGGAGGCATTCCTCATATGATCCCCCGACGATTACCACCCGCCCCACCTGTAACCATTGACCCTTCGCCTTCCACCACCATCCCCCACCTCGGGCCACCATCCCCCCACCTGATCCGTCGATCGTTCCCTCACCTGATCTGGCCACCATCCCCTCACCTCCGGCTACCATCCCTCCGTCACCCTCTATAGATCTAGGACCGTCGTCTTTGAGACGTAGGCCACGAGGGCCTAACAGAATTCTCCCTCCGCCACCCGAGGGAGAACTGCGTAGAGCAATTAGTGTGTGCGGAAGACGGTAAGTATATGCATCAATTATTTCTTTTAATTTATTTATAATTCAAAATATCATAATATGATTTTATATTTGGTGCATATTTGAGCAGGAGGACGTCCCCCCGCACGATAGCAGAGATGATCCGGAAGTTTATGCACAGGGCATGGCCTATATGGTCTCATGTGCCCCGTGAGCATATGGATTTATTGTGGCGAGAGTTCACGGTAAGTATATTTATTAAATTAATGTTAATGTTAAATATTGATCGATAATAATAATTTTTTTTTGCAGGCTCATTATACATGGCTGGAGGACCAAACCACTTTTGTTGATGTTGCATGGGAGCGTGTTGCCCGCGCTCGCTATAACAGGCTACTTCAGTAGGCTCATCAAACCGTGATAAGATGGTTGGAAGCCACAGAGATAGGGCAGACTCGGGGACACACCCCCGAGTGGATTCCTGGCCTATGTGGGACCAGCTCGTTGAGTGGTGGGACACGCCTGAGTGGCAGGAGATCACTCGGACTGCGTCAAGAAACTGCATGTCCGGGGGCGACGGCACGAGGGGGGGCGCCACACTAGTACGTGGCTCCATCTCTTTTCCGGTTCATGAGCGTCGTATGGTATGTATAATTTAATTATTTTTAATTAAATTATATATTGTGTATAATGATACTAATGTATTTGTTTTCTAATGTAAGATGCGTGTGGTGGAGGATGGCACCGTCCAACGCCCGTCGATGATGAAGGTGTTTGAGCACACACCCACCATCGTCGACGAGGAGCGGGGGACTACGTTGATAGCAGAGTATCCATCATAATGGTAAGTATTTATATATGTTTATTTGATTTACATAATTTTTATTTAGAGTTTATATATATTAAAATATAAACACGTGTAGGAAACTTACACGAGGACTGTGATCGAGCATTGAGGCACACCGGAGGAGTTCGACGCAGGAGCTTGGGTGGAGGCCGCAGGTGGCTGGGAGCACGACCGTGTTTATGGCTTTGCAGATAGTGGCCATGCACGCGCCTTGAGTGGCCCTCGACATCTCGGGCGCATGACTAGAGCCGGATAGCGGCCTTGGAGTCGGAGCTCACCCAGCAGGGATAGGCGATGGAGGAGCAGACGCTGGAGATGGAGGAGCAGAGACGGACGAATGAAGAGTTGAGACAGACGATGCAAAACATGCAGGCACTCCTCACTCAGATTCTGTCTCACTCTGGCCTTCTACCGATGATGTCTCAGTCGTCGTCCTCCTCGACCCAGTCGACGCTCCCGACCCAATCGTTGTCTCCTCCACCGCAGCCGTCAGATTTTGATTTATTATATTTTATTTATATTTTGATACTTGTTTGTATACGGATAGTTGTTTATATATTTATGGTTGTATATATATGATATTTTGATAATTGTTTACCTCCGATTTGAGGCTTAGATTGATGATATTTATGTAAAACTTATATGTTTTGTTTCAAATGCAAGTGTATGATGTTTTCTGATTGTAACCTGTGATTAAAAATAGATTGTAATCTATAAATATTATTGTATACAGGAATATATAATTTTTTTTTTCAGTTACAAGATATACCTTCAGCCACAGCTTACCCACGGTCGATCGTCACTAAGTCGTGGCTGAAAGCTTATCATAAATGACTAATGGCCTAGGCATCACCAAATATCACGGTTACTAATACTATCACCGACAGCCCTGAGCCGTGGCTGATGTGTTGGTATCAGTGACAACCACCTAAAGCCGTCACTGATTGGTTTAAGTCAGCAACAGCGCCCGCAATTGTCGCTGATGATTACTTGTGACAGCTAAGAGACGCCGTCACAATTTATCTGAGACGTGCACATCAGTGACAGCGTTTTGCCATGGCTGACGCCGTCCGTGATATTTGTCACCGACAGTTCAGCCACGGCATCAGCCGTTGGTGATGATGACAATTCTAGTAGTGGATGTTTTTGGACGCCTGGTGCAACGTGAACCTCAGATAAGTCTTTTCCTATTGAATATGATTGGGAGATGGCAAAAAAATTTGTCATAGGTTGGAACTATTTTATAGACTAACTAAATTATTTTCTGGTACTTTGTATCCAACTTTGAATGTGTATTTTCCAAAGATTTGTGAAGTTAGAATAGCTTTGAGAGAATGGAGAAGTGATCCAAATGTCATTATTCAACAAATGGCTACTACCATGATTGCTAAATTTGATAAGTATTGGGGTGTGATCAATGGAGTGATGATTGTGAAAACTATTTTAGATCCCAGATATAAAATGTTGCTACTCAAATATTTTTTTGCCCAAATATATGGAGACGATGCTGAGTATGAAATAGAGAAGGTCAAAAATATGTGTCAGGATTTGGTTAATGAGTATGAGAACCAGAGCAAAGAAAGAGGGGCTGGATCTTCAAAATTGGATGTCACAATTACTATTGGAAGGAAGGATAATTAGAGTTCCAGCTTCGCATTGTTTGTCAATGGAAAGTTTGCATATATAAGTACGAAGTCAGAGTTAGACAATTATTTAGAGGAGAAAGTGTTACCTCCTAATTCAGATGAGGAGTTTGACATCTTAGCTTGGTGGAGGTCAAATGGATTAAAATACCCAACTTTGCAAAAGATTGCTAGAGATTTTTTTTCTATTCCCATCTTCACGGCTGCTTCTGAATCAGCTTTTAGTACCGGTGGTAGAGTTATCACTACACATCGTAGTAGGTTGCGTCCAAAAAATAGTCGAGGCATTGATGTGTTCTCAAGATTGGCTATGGAATGATAATAGAGGTAATATAATATATATTAATTTAATTTAATATGTTGTGTAAAATTACAGCTTTAAATATTAATAGAACCTTTGATGTTCTTCTTTATAGCTTCTTTGAAGATGAGATTGGGCACAAAGATTCCTTCGATGCTTGAAGATAATGATGTTGATGTAAGTAAATATAAATTATATTCTTTTTATTGTTAATAGGAGTATTTTTTATGATAAACTAATATATTTTATACTTGTGGTGGATGAAAATGCTTGAAGATAATTCTTGACGTGAAGAAATCTTTAACGTGTTTCTCACTTTCTTTACTCTTTGTTGCATTTTAATGTGTTTATGCAATTATGCTTGAAGACATGTTGAAGACTTTATGTTTTAAGGTCTTACGTTGATGTTAAGAAATATTTGTAATTTATATTTGAAGACTTTATGCTTGAAGACATGTAGTTGAAGATTTATGTTTTAAAGTCTTATGTTGATGTTAAGAAATGTTTTAAAATCTTAATGTGTTGATGTTGTATGTTTATACTTAAAGTGTGTTTAATTATTTATATTTGAAGTTGTTATCAAAATATTGTGTGTTTATTTAAAGAGTGTGTTTATTTGAAGTTCTTATCAAAATGTCAAAATTTATTTTTTAAAACTATCATGGGTACCCGCCAATACCCGTGGGTATCCGTCCCCTTGCAGGTAATTAAATGAGTTTCATTTTTGATACCCACGGGGAATATATAAACGAATAGCGAGTACCCATTTATTTCACAGGGCGGATAGTGGGTAGGCATCCCGTATCCGTCCCGCCCAGTTGACATCCCTAGACGCTATTGATAGAGTCTGGAAGCTTTTTCTTTCTTTTCTCCGTGCCTTCTCTGAGAGTTCGAGTGGAGGAGAAGCACAAAGCGTGTGCTAAAGATCCAAGTTAATTATATTAGACACCTTTCATCTCAAACCAGAAACTCCTCACAAGACCTCCTGCCTTCGCCAATTATTTCTTCTACCATCTAATTCATAAATCTGAGAACACATCATGGATCTGCCGAAAGTTCTGCGCATGAAGAGCGGCGTCGACGAATCCAGCTACTTCAACAACTCCAAGATCCAGGCAACCTCTCGTTTTCTGTTCACTATCTACTTCATTCGATCGCTCCTCCCATGCCTCTTTCTTCCTTTTTCATTTCTTTCTATATCTAACCCTGCATCTTTAACTGTACGTCCAGGGAGTCATTATACAAGAAACTAAGATCATAAGACAGGATGCGGCTGTGGAGGCCTACTTGTGCGCTGCCTCCCCCGACACCATGACTATTGCCGACTTGGGTTGCTCGTCGGGACCAACGGCGTTGCTCGTAGTGTCCGAACTGATCGAGGCGATCGAGGATAAGTGCATTCAGCTGCAGCGCCAGCCTCCGGAGTTCAACTTGCTCCTCAACGATCTCTACTCTAACGACTTCAACACCGTCTTCAGATCCTTGCCCGACTTCTACTGGAAGAAATCAGGCAATAATGGGCAGTTTTTCATATCGGGAGTGCCGGGTTCATTCTATGGGCGGCTGTTCCCCAGCAAGAGCTTGCACTTTGTTCATTCCTCGTCAAGCCTTCATTGGCTTTCTGAGGTTGGATTTGTTTTCAATCTTCCATTCTGCTATTACATTGATTTTCAAGTCAAATATGGTTTCTGAGAAAAAGAATATCTTCAAAGTTAAGTTTTATTGCTAGTTGCCAAACGTAAAAGATCAGACTTAACTGCAAACTCATGATAGGAAAGAGTCTGTGAATGATAACAAACACAACTTTGGCAGTAGTTAATAAGATTTATTATATATATAGCTAAAAGTTTTTCTAAGTATATATTTCAGAAAAAGAATCCGGGAAAGATAATATATGTCTCTTTATTTTCTTATATATATATATATATATATATATAGCTCGATCACCCACATATTGCACATATTGATGGACATTAAACTTGTCCTTCAATACTATGGAAAATGTCTAAGGAAATAAAGATAATAAAGAAGAATCAATGTAATCCATGAATGTAATCCATGAATGCAATTCATGAGAGGAAATGAATGGTAGAAGTAACGTGTGTAGATGAAAGGTTACTATGTATCTATAAATATGTACTATTGCCATGAAGAAAGGGAGTACACTTGAAGACCATCTCCTCTCTTCTCCCTTTACTTTCTTCCTTCCACTCTATTTCTTTTTCATTGCCTTGTACAACTCGGAGGCCAACACATATGTATATTCCTTTTAGTTTATCTGAAGGGCTATATTATTGATCCATTGATGAACTTGTTTGAAGGTCCCTGAAGAACTGCAGTATGGACCTGCACCTTATTTGAACAAAGGGAAGGTTTACATATCAAAGTCCAGTCCGTCGTGCGTTTTGGATGCATACCTGAAGCAGTTCCAAAGAGATTTCAGGCTTTTTCTCAAGTGTCGTGGTGAAGAAATTGTCTCGGGAGGTCACATGGTGCTGACATTGATGGGCAGGAAGAGTTCAGATCCTACAGTACTGGAGGATTGTTACTATTGGGAGCTACTTGCAGATGCCTTAAATGCCATGGAATCTGAGGTGATAACCATCTTCCTGCACTTTACATATATAATTACAATATGAGAATTTAATATTTTTGATGTCCTTATCCATGCATACAAACCAGACTGTTCTATGACACATTTGCAGTGGTTCAGACTTTCCATACTAACCAAATCATGACTTGTTTATCGAAGTTTTTTTTAAAAAAGAAACGGAATCTTCAGTCTGTCGTTTAACTTGCAATAATTGTTATACGTAGCTGAATTAATTATGTTGAATTGTACAACAGGGTTTGGTGGAAGAGGAGAAAATAGATTCCTTCAATGCTCCCTACTACTCGCCATCCCTGGAGGAGCTGAAGCAGCTGATTGAAGGAGAAGGCTCCTTCTCCATTAGAAGCTCGGAGCGATTTGAAGCAGGGTGGGACGCAGTGGATGACGACGACCACGAGACAATTTGTGCCAATGAAAGGCTTAGATATGCTCAAGGAATGGCCAAGGGTGTCAGGGCTGTGCTGGAGTCGATGGTGAAGAGCTACTTCGGGGAGGGCATACTTGATGATCTATTCTCACGGTACAGCAAACTGTTGGAAAATTACTATTCTGTGAACAATGCCGTGGTGACCAATGTGGTGATTGCGCTTGTAAGAAAATAAAGTAATTAATTCACTGCAAGGTTAATTTGAACCCACCAGTCCGTGTGGTACGTGTTCAGGTGATGTAATCATTTTATCATATATATTGGTTTGTATACATGGTGCCCACGTGTCTTATGACGTGGTCCATGTTATCTTGATGGAAACGCACGAACACACCTTTGGAATGTGCATTTTTTTTCATGTACTGGAATCTGGATGGTCCTTGTTTTTATTCTTTTCGAGAGAAGACTGGTTCCCGTTGCGCTCGAGGCTGTGGAACAAAGCCAGGATTTCCGTTGGAAAAATTGCAAAGCGAAAGTCTCGACTACTACTTACTTGGTACTGATTTGTCTGCGCATAGATAGCAGTTGCTTGCTGATGCGACAGTTTTGCAATCTCGAGCAACGAGGATTGTAGAGTCGCCACATCTTCGACGGCCTTGCGACAAAAACATTGGCCGTTGCAACGAGGGTTTGTGCTCCTTGTGATGCATGGTTTGCAGTAGTTTAGATCGATCCATTCATCGATCAACTTGATACTAATTTGGCTTTGATTGTTGTACTCGTACAGATGTGCATAGCGTGCTACTCTGCTTGAGCTTTATGTTCCCTTCTCTTTCCCTCTGTCACTACAACAAATTTGTTATATATCGACATCATAATTTTGACGTCTATCAAAGACGTCGAAATGTAAAATTTTTTCGACGTCTGACAAATATTTCGACGCCTGAGAACAGGCGTCGAAACATTTCGACGCCTGACAGGGGTCGAAATGTTTCGACGTCTTCTCAGATGTCAAAATATTTATCGTACCGACAGTTCAGCCGTAAAAAAAAATATTTTAAAAAAAATATTTTTAACATATCGACGCCTCTGAGAGGCGTCGGTATATTTTTTTTTAATTTTTTATATAAAAAAAAAAACGTGCGGCGGAAATCGAGCGGGATTCACGCCCGCTCGATGTCCGCCACGCTGCGTAAATCGAGCGGCAGCAGATTGGCTGCCGCTCGATTTTCGACGCGTGGCGGAAATCGCGCGGCAGCGGATTGGCTGCCGCGCGATTTCCGCCACGCGGCGGGTAATGGGCGGACGAGCGCAGGAGGCGGGAGATTTCCCGCCTCCTGTATATTTTTTTAATAAATTTTTAATTTTTAATTTTTTTTAACATAGTTTTTTTTATATATTCTTCTACACCTTTTCTCCTTCTTCTCCGACGACGAGAGCTCTTGATCGCCAATCCCGCCTCCGACGATGGATTCCCTCGCTTGATCGCCAACTTGGTTCCGTCGTCTTGCATTCCGAGGTATACCTTCCCGAATCCGCCGACCCCAATCACGGCCTTCTCGTCGAAGTTCTTTGTCGCCTCCCTTATCTCGACTAAAGTGAAGATCTGCCGACGCCAATGGTGCCGGAGGCGAAGACGCCTCCGACGATGCTCCTGATCTTGTGCGATCCGAACCGATTTCTCAATCCCCCTTTGCTGTAGCTGCTGCTCGTGAAGCTGGACTGGTTCACGTGTAGAGGGAGGAGCCAAGACGAGAACCTATTCATTCCTCTTCTCCCACTCCGGCCGCCGCCTCCATCGGCAGAACCTATCTCACGTGTGTAGAGGGAGGAGCCAAGCTGGACTGGTGCACCCTTCTCGTAGAGGGTGTTTCCGTAAATTTACAAAGATTTTAATTGAAGGTTTTATTAAAAACTATAATTAATATGCTTAATTAATTAAGCGGCGTAGAGGCTCGAATTAACATATAATTAATCCTCGAATTAACATATAATTAACTCTCGAATTAACATATAATTAACCGGCGTCAATATGCTTAATATGCTAAACATATTGACGCCAGTGAAGGCGTCAATATGTTTAGCATATTGACGCCGACGTATTGACGTCAAAGGCGTCAATATGTTTAGCATATTGACGCCGACATATTGACGTCAAAGGCGTCAATATGTTGGCGTCGAAATTTTAAATATTGACGTCTCGTTTCGACCGTACACGTCGTCGAAATGTAAATACTGACGCCTCTTTTTCGACAGTTGGAGGCGTCGAATTTTAAATATTGACGTCTGTATAGACGTCAATATTTAAAATTAAGCGGTGATTATTCGACACGCATTTTTGACGGATTTACTGCCGTCAGTATGCAAATTTTTACTTCCTCCGACGTCGAAATTTATATATAATTTGCCGTCAAAATTTAAACCATCTGTTGTAGTGTGTGAACATCCACCATTTCGCCTGTATCACAATTTTATTGTATTGGTGGGTCGACCTTTTTGATTAATGCTGCGGTATTCCTTTTGAATTTTGATACTAATTAACACTGGTGATAAAGACACAAAGAATCTCGGTGGATATAAATATTATCAGCAACCAGGAAATGTACCTTGAATGTGAATTTTCTTCAATGCCTAGGTTGCTCGATGTTCAAGATTTATGACTGGAACAATATATTTTATCGTGGTGCCAAGAATTGTGAGAAGATAAATTATTGATGCACTTATCTTTTATCTCAAAAAAGGTATTGTGCATATACATCTTTTTTATCTGAAAAAGGTTTTACCGTACTATATACATATATGTTATTGTTTTTTTAATCTTTGTTTGATATGTTAAATTTTGGTGGGGCAGGAAGAACATGTGTTATGTTCATGACTTATTATCAACAGTAGTCATTCAAAGATTTGGAATATTAGTTTTTTATTTCTCGGGCATACTAAATTACTAATTAAGATGAAAAATAATGGAGTATTGCAGGATGTCGTTTAAACAAAGTCAATCATGTGCATGTGACGAGGGAAATGATTTCCAAAGCCATGTATGCACACTAGGGCCAAAGGGAGAACTAATTTTTTTTCAAAATATTAAATATCAAATATAGTTTGATATCTTTAAAAAATATATATAATAAAATTGCATGAATAATATTAAGTTCAACTAATTTCATTAATATATTCATAGCCTAATTGTTACTTGTTTAAAATTTTTGATTATAAATCTTAGGTTCAAATCTCATCTTGTCATTTACATTCATTATTTACATTTTTTTCGTAATGACTAAATATAAATTTTGATTAATTTTTAATTAAAAAATATTTCAAACCTCTCTCTATTTATTTCTAACTTAACTCCAAAATTTTCTCTATTAGTTTATAAGCTAACTTCAAAATTTTCTTCCTTAGTTTTTTACATCTAAAGTTCTCATGTTGATTTTATTTCTAATATATTTTTCTATGCTATTATACATGCTCATATTATAGAGTTGTGTGAACTTTTTTGGATTATTCAATGTATGATTGAATAATTAATTTGCTCATCAAGCATTCAAGGAAAATGAATAAAAATTACGTTATATTTCAATCATGATTGTGAATTTTATTTAATTCAGAATCCAAATCTAAAATACATCTACATTAATTATAAAATACGTCTTCACGATGACAAGTTCATTTTTTACTTTTAATCTAATATTAAGTAGTATTAATGCAACAAATAGCAATTATTTTTCTGTATGTATTTGTAATTTTGTTAATCTCTTACTAATTTTTTAATTTTCTTCATATAGTTTCATAAAGTTGGCACTCAATATGAGTAAGGCGATGACCACATCACAGTAGAGCCTATTTTGAATAATTGGGATAAAAGAATTCTCACAAGAGCTTTAAGACAAAGAAATTTGTACTTAGACCTGGCAATTATTGGCACAGCCCGATAGCCCGGCCCGGCGCGATAAAATCGAGTTCGAGACAATTTTAGGCCGGCCCGATATGACCCGAACACTTAACGGGTCGGTTCGGGCCTAGTGATATTGGGTCGTGCCAGCCCGATAACCAATATGGGTTATTAGCATTTGGCTTGCATTATGAATATGTGTACAGTGGTTGTGGCTTGTATTATGCAAGCATTAGATTATTCAAACAAAAAGCAACGATGGTTGTGTGTATATAATAAAAAAATTCATCTTAGCACGGTGCCTAGCCATCCAATCAAGGAATAATTTAATATTAATTTTATCATATGGTGGATAAATATTGAATAATTAAATCAAGTTACGAAGAAATCATCAATTTTATGTATGTATTAGTTAAAAATTTTTATTTATCTGCAGCACTTAGCCCTCGTACTAATCGGGCCTAATTAGGTCGAAATTGGCTATCAGGCTGAATTGGGCCCGATAAGTTGATTCGTACCGTTATACCCTTATATTTTCGGGCTAACGTACAGGCCGGGCCGGGCCGGGCCGGTGACTCTGGGCCCGAATCGTTATCGGGCCAGGCCGGGCCGGTCAAAAAAAAATTGGGCTAGGCCTGCCCGGCCCGATAAATCCGGCCTGACACGATTTGCCAGACCTATTTGTACTATTATTAGTTGGGATTTTAATTAAAAAAATTGAAATTGGATGGTCAAAATAATATTTATTAGATTTTTATATTCTAAATTGGCGCACCCTCATTGAAATTTCTACATCTACCACTATTGTATGCATGTGTTCTTATTCAGACTGAGGAGTCATTAATCTTAGCATCACATGCTCATTAATAATTCAGCAATTTCCCAGAAACCGAACATGAATTCTAGTTATTCCCAAAAACAAAATATGAAACTCATTTTTCTTGAAATCTAAACATAATACTAAATATACCTACAATACCCTCTCACTCTCATAATGGGGTTGACACATCATTAACCTACATGGTTATCAAAATCGCGAGTCAACTCGTAAACTCAGACGATTTTACGATCCCAAGTATCAAAATCGAGCTGACTCGCACTCAAACTCGTTTCTGGATGAGCTCTGCTGAACTCGGCTTACATTGAAGATGTTGGAGGATTTGAGTTTTGAGACTTTTGCCTTCAAGTTTTACCATTAAGATCTTATTATGTTTTGATGATAATTATGTATGGATTGAACTTTTACTTTTATATTTTATTTTTGAGTTATTGTGTGTGTTTTATTATGGACTTATTAGTTAGAATGTTTCATTATATATGGATTAGACTTGTACACTTGTATTTTACCTTTATGTGTGCTTTATTATGGAGTTGAACTGCTTAATTATGAATTTCAGGTTATATTAGATTATATTTTTGTATCATAATATTTTTTAAAACATTTTTATAATATCAGGTAAACTCGTAAGAGTTTACTAGTCGAGTTTACATAGGCTCCACAAGTTTTCTTAAACTCTCATGTTTAACAACCTTGCGCGTTAACCCCATTAACCCCTATTGTAACGGTTTTAACACGTCACATCCAACACTTTAACACTTCTTGTCCAACCCTGTTACATCATTTAAACAGTTTTAGTGAAACTTTTTAAATAGGTCATTTCACCTTGGAAAATATAAGTCGAATGACCACAGTAGAGGGGAGGTGAGTAGTGTATTTTCTAAATCTTTAACCTAGATATGATTTTATAATTAGTTTCTTACAATCTTTATAGCTAAGCACAATTAATAACAAGCGGAAGCAAGATAATTAACAAGTAATTAAACACACATGAAAGTAATGCTAACACAATAATTTTATAGTGGTTCGGCCTCAATGCCTACTCCACTACCTAAGCATACTGCTTAGGATTTCAAACTCTAGTTTACTAGATTAAATGTATCCTACAAGAGGATTTACAAGTTAAGGCACCAACCCTCACACCCGAGGGTTACTCTCACACCTAAGAGTACCTCTAACACCTCTTCTCCTAAGGACTACACTGCTAATCCTAGCAAACTAAGTTTATACCAGTGGATTTAAGCCTCTACACCAAGTCTACCACCATATACACAAACCTCGCACTCTAGGTTATCATAAACTCAAATACAATGAGAATAAGCACAAAAAACAATAATAATGGAGCAATAAATCACTACTAGAATAATGGGCATCAGCAACGGCTGATGTCGTTGCTGAGCCGTTGCTGAAGAACATCAGCAACGGCCGTGCCGTTGCAATAGAGCCGTGACAGAAAGTCACGTTGCTGATAACTTAGCAACGGATCAGCAACGGCCGCTCGGGCCGTCGCTCAAAACATTATCAGCAATGGCCGCTAGGGCCGTCGCTAAAAATATTATCAGCAACGGACACAGAGCCGTTGCTGATAACATTAATAGCAACGGCCGCTGAGTCCGTAGCAACGCCGTTAGTAAAACCCCGTCGCTAAGCCGTTGCTGTAGGTCATCAGCAACGACTTTCGATAAACTTTTAGCAACGGCTTTCCCACGGACAGCCGTGGGAAAGCCGTTGCTGATGATGTGAACCTGGAAATGAAAAAAATTAAAATTTCAAATTTCCATTGATACATTGATACATTTATCTGATACATAACTCACACACACATACCCTCATACACACATTCATTCACACATCACAAACACACCAAGATATACATCAAAACAATTATATTTATATTGATAATTATCCACGATAGTATAAAAACAATTCAAATGCAAAATTGAAGTATCAATATCCAAACAAAATAAGTTAAACAAGTTCAATATCTCAGTAACAAGTTCAATATCCAAACAAAAAATCTCACGATCACGATGGAGGATGGTCTGGATCATATGGCAGGGTCTGGAGTGCTTGAGTGTACACCGGCGTGGACTGACTCGAGACGATGGATTAGATGATGCCGAAGAGATGCCTGCTTCGGGATGACCTGACATGTTGCGTAGCATAGCATGCATCTCCTCCATCATCTGACTCTGACGCGCGACCGTCTCCTCTAGAGTCATTATTCTGCTACTATGATCATAACTGGATCTAGAGGTGGACGGTCGCTCACCAGCGACCGGAGGGGTCGGTGCCCCAAGTGGCCCTAGCACGGCTTGCGCATGACCACTATCTGCGAAGCCATATACGCGGCCATGGTCCCAGCCACCTGCGGCCTCGACCCACGATGCTGCGTCAAAGTCCTCGGGGGTACCCCCGCGTTGCACCACCGTCTGGCTGTAGGTCTCCTACTCGAGTTTGATTTTGTTTAATATTTATCATAAAACTTAAATTATAAATATATAATGAATAATTTAAACAAATATATAATTACCATAATGTATGCAGCGCGGTTGTGGATGTACTCCCCCGTCCCATGTGCTCGACAGTGAGTCCGCTCAAACACCGCCATCGGGGAGGGTCGCTGGACACTCCCGTCATCCGACACCGTCGTCTACATTTACAAAACAAATACATTAATTAGTACACATAATAACAAATAAAATATATAATTAAAATTAAGGTATACTTACCATACGGTTCGCGTGCACAACAAATGCAACAGAGCCTCCAGTATGATGCGCTCCTCCCCCCGACATGCGATTTCTAATCGCAGTCCTAGAAATCGAAATGCGATCGGAAGTAATCTCTGCATGAATACATGACAATCATGGCTCTTCATCCCTGATATTTTGCAATCATCGACGTTCACACATCGAGATAAGTTTGAAGTATATCCATCGGGTAATCTGAGTTCTTTTACCCATTGACAAACATCTTTGATCTGTTGTTTATTTAACACATATAGGGCCTTCGGTTTCAGATATCGTCCGTTGACCTCTTGTAACTCCAACTCTGGTCTTTTACAAAGTATTTTCAGATCATGTCGGGCTTTGACTTTATCTTTAGTTTTTCCAGAAATATCCATCAAAGTGTTGAAAATATTATCAAACACATTTTTTTCAATGTGCATGACATCTAAATTATGTCAAATCAATAATGAACTCCAATAGGGCAATTCCCAAAAGATACTTTTTTTCACCCAGTTGTGTGTTTGGCCAAAACCTGACACTCTTTCATTGCGACCAAATACTATATCTGGAAGTGCTGAAACACGTGCTAACATTTGTTCACCAGACAACATCGGTGGTGGCCCATCTCTTTCGACTCTGCCCTTAGTAAATTTATTACGATTCCTTCGATACTGATGATTAACTGGTAGGAATCGACGATGACAATCAAAGAATGAGATTTTTCGTCCATTCTGAAGACTGATTGATTTAGAGTGTTCCATACAATACGGGCAAGAGAGTCGGCCGTGAGTGCTCCAACCCGACAACATGCCGTACGCGGGGAAATCATTGATTGTCCACAAGACCGCGGCCTTTAAATTGAAGTTTTGCTTCCGATGACAATCATAAGTGACAGCTCCCTCAGTCCACAATGTTTTCAATTCATCTATCAAGGGTCTGAGAAATATGTCAATTTCTTTTCGCGGACCCTTAGGACCCGGAATAATCATCGAAAGATAAATAAATTCATCTTTCATGCACATTGACGATGGCAAATTATAAACTGTCAGCAGCACTGCTAAAACTGAATAAGGAGTTGCAGAATGTCCAAACGGATTAAAACCATCTGTGCACAATCCCAATCTGATATTTCTAGTATCCCTAGCAAATGAAGGATAACATGTATCCAAATGTTTCCATGCTTCACTGTCAGATGGATGAGTCATTACTGTATCATCACGACTTCTTGCATGCCAACTCATGTAGGGGGCTGTCTTTTCCGACATGAATAATCTTTGAAGCCTCGGTGTTAGTGGAAAATACCGAAGCACCTTAAACGGGATATTTTTCTGTCGGACTGATTTCTTCTTCTTGTAACGAGGGTGTTGACATACAGGGCATTTATCCAACTGCACATTTTCTTTATAATATAAAATGCAGTTATTTTGGCACGCGTATATTTTTTCGTACCCAAGCCCCAATTTTCTCATTAGCTTTTTAGTCTTATAAAAAGTTGGCTCAAACTTGTTATCAGTAGGCAGCATTCCATTAATCAATTCAACAATCCGATCATACGCAACTCCGCTGATATTACAATCGGCCTTGATGTTTAAGAGCTGTGTCATTGCTGAAAACCTAGTGTATTTAGGACAATTCTCATACAAAGGTTCATCGGCAGCTTTCAACATCTCGTAAAATTCTGCAGCTTCTTTATTCGGTAATTCAATCTCTACCGCAGCCCCTACTTCTGTGATATCAACCGCTGTAGTATCTGGTGGGACTGATGTCTGAAGAACTGGCCGATCAACATTATCATTCAGGCGGAATTGACCCCCAAGACTATCAAGTATCATAGTTCTATAGGGATTACATTGACTGGATGAAGAAGCACCAGCAGAGGAAGATTCACCATATATCTGAACGACAGGATTGCTCGACGTCCCGACTTCGCGTGACTCCCCGTGATAAGTCCATAGAAAATATCTTGGTGCAAATCCTTTGGTATATAGATGCAGAGTGACAGTCTCCCGATCCAAAAATCGTCCATTTGAACAAATGCGGCACAGACATCGGATTTGATCACCCATGCTAACGAAATTCCGATTCGAATAGGCAAAATTTAGGAAGTACGTTACGCCTAATCGAAACTCATTCGTTAAAGCTCCACGATCAAGACGTCGGTACATCCAACTTCGATCAGCCGACATGATTCTGTCAATCAATGACAATTTCTTTGGTTAATGTCTTTAGGTGAGATTGTCCTATTCCATTCGGGATTTATGTTATTCGTACTGCACTTACGTTTTTATTTTAACTGTTAACTAATTATTCTAAATTTCGGTAGCATCTCCCTACAGTTCTCCGAATACGCATATCATCTGGGCGCGTATCGGAGAACAAGAGAGATGTTGCCGAAATTTAGAATAATTAGTTAACAGTTAAAATAAAAATGTAAGTGCAGTACAAATAACTATATTCCCAAATTGTCCAATCAGGGATAATTCAAGAATTGTACATCGTATAAAAGATCATCTACTTCTTTTACACGAACATACAATCCCCGAACGGATCTAAGGTTTTGCTAAATCATATCCGACTCGTCGATGCGTACGTGAAACATATCAACTCGTCGGATGGATGATTATTTTCTAAATATTTCGAGACAGTTCGAGTCCATATTGGACGATTTCGGCGCGCGTCCGAAGTGGACGATTCCGGCGTGCGTTCGAAGTGGACGATTTCGGCGCGCGTCCGAAGTGGACGATTCCGGCGCGAGTCCGAAGTGGACGATTCTGGCGCGCGTCCGAAGTGGACGATTCCGACGCGAGTCCGAATTGGACGATTCTGGCGCGCGTCCGAAGTGGACGATTCCGGCGCGCATTCGAAGTGGACGATACCGGCGCGCGTCCGAAGTGGACGATTCCGGCGCACGTCCGAAGTGGACGATTCCGGCGCGCGTCCGAAATTAATCTAAACCCTAATAATTAATCTAACAAATTAAACAATTAATCTAAACAATTAATTAACAATTATAAAACAATTATAAAACAATATAAAAAATATATATAATTATAAATTCCGGCGCCGGAGTCCACCCTCCGGCGCCGGCGTACAGGGGTCCAGCGGCGGCCATCGGCCGACCGCCGCCGGCCGAAACCCTAGAAATAGGGTTTCGGTCGGATTGATTCCTGCCGGCCGCAACGGGAAGAGACGGCCGGCCGGCGAGGCATACCTGAACAAGTCGGCAGCAGCGGGAGGAGGAAGAGGCGTCGTCGGCGTCGGCAGCAGCGGCGGTGAGAGGCGAGAGCAGCAGCGGCGGCGGCAGCAGCGGGAGGAAGAAGGGTCGGGCGCGACCGGTGCCCTATATAAACTTATCTGCAACGGCTCACTCACCCGTTAGAAAGCCATTGCTGATAAGTTATCATCAGCAATGGCTCACTTGTCCGTTAGAAAGCCGTTGTTGATAATTAAAATATCAACAACGGCTCGCCTTTCCGTCAGAAAGCCGTTGCGGATAATTAAAATAATCCGCAACGGCTCGGGTGTCCGTTAGAACGCCGTTGCAGATACAAATATCTGCAACGGCTCGGGCGGTCGTAAGAATGCCGTTGCAAATAGCAACGGCTTGAGCGGCCGTTGCTGATAGTCGTTGCTGAAGACCAAGTTTCTAGTAGTGAATCTAAACAATAAACTACTTAGCTCCAACATAAGATCCTAGCTTCTTTTTGATGTCTTTGATGATGAAACTCAAGGTTGAAGGCTCAATCGAGAAGGTAAAAACGCAAAGCTTTGGTTTTTCACAAAGATTGGCTCGATAATGCTTAGGGATGATCAATAGATGGCTCAAGAAGGTTAAGAGTGATCAATAAGAGTAAAGGAAGATAGGTGTGATGTTTATATAGAGAAAATATCAAGAAGGGCTCGGTTTCAACCTCACTCAACGGTTCAAAATAGAGCTGTTGGGGGCGCCCCAAATTTGCATAGAAAACTAGTTTCTCGATTGTTTTTCGTTTCTAGTTTTTGCAGGTTAGGATCTTGCGAGCCTTATTTACATTTCTTAACTTTAAAATATAAATGTTAAATAAGGAATACTCCCCATTCGGATTCAATAAAAATATTTAAAAAATCAATATCATTAAGAATCAAAATCTAAATTTTGGGGTCTAGTACTAATTTGCAAAAATTAGAAATTTTAAAACCTCTCGGGCCAAATATGGATAGGTTAAATATTTCCAAAAATTCCCTTAAAATAGGTCTTTAACTTGTTTCTACCCAAGGAACAATGACCGGTGTTGGCCTAAGGTTTTCAACCTAGGTTTTAATCTCGGTTTTGATGATAACCAACATGAACTATTGTTTTCATGGAGAAATATTTTCAGATTCCAAGTCAGTTAGCGCACGACGTCCCCGATCAAAAATATTGGAGAAATCGACAAAGACGCTCGTCGGTGCTCGTGATTCATCTAGAAGTTTGAGTCTAGGTCTAGGGTGTCTAGATCTAATGTAAAATCCTCATTGTGATGTAAAGAAATGCAAAAATCGAAATGGTCCCTAAAACATGAAAACCAGAAAAACAGAAAACGGCCTAGATGTAGATCTTGAGTTTGGTGATTATCTTGGTGTTGAGGCTTAAATTAATCAGTGTAAACTTAGTTCACTAGGATTAGTTGTGTTGTCATTAGGGTTTGAGGTTTGAGAGTGCTCTCGGTAGGAAGACAGAGACTTCCGAGTGTGGAAGTGCCTTCGGTATGAGAGCACAAACTCTCCGGCGAAAAGGTTTTTATTATAAAAGAAACACTTTAATCTAGTAAACTAGAGTACGTTGGAAATCCTAAGCGGGGTGCTTCAGTAGTGGAGTAGCCATTGGGGCCGAACCACTACAAATCTTATTGTTTGCATTGCTTACTTTGTGTTATTATTACTTGACATATTTACTTTGCTTCCACATTCATATCGTTTAAAATTGGGAATTAACCTAAGTAATCAAGAAACATTTAAAATCGGATTTAGGTTATATTTTAAGCAAATAAATACTATTCACCCCCTCTAGTATAGATCATTCGACTTACAACTGTGAGATCAACTACCTTCTACTATAGAGCATGTGGCGATTGTACTAGCTAGTCTTACCGATACCACTAATACCCCAATTAGTGTACCTCCGACTAGGAACATTTTCAACCAAGATCTCTAGATTCTAGGTCTTACTGGCGTGATCTCATCGTGACTCTATAATCATTATATACCTTGGTTGATGGACTTCATCATAATCTATTAATTAATAAAAAAATATCAACTATATATCCATTATAAAATAAATGGTCCCTTGCACATCAACATGATTGACTTAGGGAATGTTCCTTTCAAAATCCATCTTTCTTCCATCATATTCAAATTTTTCCTCCATCTTCTTTTTTTTTCTTCTTTCATCTTCATTTTATTTTTCTTCCATCTTTTTAATTTTTTTATCCAGCTTCACAAAGTTGTGAAAGATGAATAACAATGATTGAGTTAGCTGACAGAAACTCCAGGACAAAAATTGTATCAATTCTATATAGAAGAGATATTTAGGCAGATATGAAACATCCGAATAAAAGCTGAAAAACCGAACAAACTGTGGAAATAAATAGAACTACAAGAACATTTCCATTAAGCAAGAAAAAGAATTTTCAAATTCAATGATGAGTTACCTTAATTAATAGTAGCAATCTTAACAAAATAACGAATTTGTATCTGATCTTGTTAATCTAAATAATCTAAGAAATAAGATTATAAATAAATTCAAATAATCTCGCGCTTTTTGTTAAGTATCCCAAGCTTTGAATTTTCTGCTTTTGTGTCGCATTGGCTTTTTCTATCATCAAACATAACCTGATCTTTCACTTGAAAACGTCATCAATGTCTTGTTTGTTATCATCAAAACCTTAATGAAGAATGTCCAACAATATTAGACCTAGAGTGTAGGTTTTAAGATTTGAGTGGTTGCCTTGGTGTAAAGGCATAAGTCCACTTGGATTTTCTAGTTTAGTTAGTTATCGGTGTTGGAGGTACTCTCGAGGAGAGAGTGGCCATCAGGGAAGGGGTTGTAACCTTAGCTTGTAAATCCTCTTGGAGGTAACTAATTATTTAGTAAACTTTGTTGAAATTCTAAGCGAGAAGCATGGGAAGTGTACGTAGATTTGATTAGAAGTCGAACCATTATAAATAGTGTAATAACATTGTTTTGATTAATTGTGTGCTTACTTGATTTATTTAGCTTCCATGTGTGAGAATTAAACTTGTTGTGAGGGTTGATTCTATTTAAACCCGACCCGAATTCGAAAGGGGCAAAGCTCGATCAAAGAAAAAAAAGGAGACAAAAAAAAAACAAAAAAAAATTACTGTTAATGCTCATTGCGCTCGGGCCGGCCCAGACGGACCAAGCAATGGGCCGAGCCCATCTCCTGTGCGCTTGCAGCCTGCAGGCGTATGCATGCTTTGCACCCGCCTGTAGCCCATGCGCTCTTTAGTTGCCAATTTTGACCGAGTTCCTTGCACGGAACTCGAATTTTGACCGCACCGCCTACTTTTCCCAGCCACACAATTGTTGTTTTCGCACTACCTTAGTTTCAGATTTTACTAAATCCGCACGCCCGCACGCCGTTGGATCATATCGAATGTTATGACTTGATCCTTGTCAAATTCTTTATCCAAATCAATTGCTACAGCCGTATGCTTCCAATTCTATTATAAAAGGGGGCGTAATACACAGTTTCAAATCATCCCAATGATTCCGTTTCTCAAGCAAGATTTTTTTCTGGCGGCTCTTTTCTCCTTCACATCATCTCAGGCTAGCAAGAAGATCAAGGACGCCGCATCCACAGTTTTCAGGCAAAAGCAGGAATCCAGATTTCAGGGTGCAGAAAAATATTCGAGTCCAAGTAATATTTTTCTTTTACAGTTTAGTTATCAGCTTTATTCTGATTCTCTTATACTGGTCGTGTTTTCTCCTCTCTCTAATAGAATCAATGCCCTCTTCTCCCCGTGGAGTAGGCCCGGTACCCCCACCAGGTCAAACCACGTAAATTTTGGTGTTCTTTGTGTTTTTTGAATTTATTCATTTTGATATTTTTGCTTTTGGCATTTGAATTTTGGATCCTTGCAGGAAGACTAATTTTCTTCCTAACAGTTGTGGTATCATAGCCAATAATCCATAATGTCAGGGGCAAAATACGAAATCCAGAAATTGGGTCATAACGTCAACTACTCGTTATGGGCTTTGAAGATGAAAGAAATATTGGTTAAGGAGAACCTACATGACACTATTCGTGGACGAGACGAGATGAAAGGCACTAAAAGGGGAAAAAAATTGGACCGACAAAAGTGCTAAAGCAACCTTGTACATGAGTGTCTGCGACGATGCACTATGAGAAGTCGCACCAGAAAAGACCACTGCAGATGTATGAAAAAAGCTTGCTACAATCTACCAGGATAAAACTTTAACAAGTAAGATGACACTTAGATAGAAATTATATTTTTTACACATGACTGATGACACTTTTATTAAAAATCATATTAGCACTTTTCATTTTATTCTTGCTGATCTTGAGGATATGAGAGTTACTTTCGAGGAAGAAGATAAGAGCTTTATGCTTTTAATTACTCTCCCCGCTTCTTTTAAAAAAATTCGTGAAAGTTTATTGTATGGCAAAGATACTATTACTCTAGATGAGGTGACAACAATGCTAGTGTCCAAGGAGGTTGTCGACTCTCAACTTACCATAGGATCCTTTAGAAGCCGTAGAGAATCCCTGAACACTAGAGGATGAAACAGGTCAGAGGATAAAAGTCGGGGTAAGTTTAGATCTAAATCCAGATCCAAAAATATATAGTGCTATTATTGCAAAAAGATGGGACACATGAAATCAGAATGCTGTAAGCTGAAACGGAGAAAATAGGAGGAACAAAATCACAACGAGGAAGCATCCTATGCTTATGAGGATGAAAAAGTAGAGGTACTTACTATTTCTGCTTGTTATGCTAGATCTCAAGATGAATGAATTTTAGATTCAGGTTGCTTTTTTCATATGACACCGCACCGAGATTGGTTTACCAATATGAACATGCTAATGAAAAATGACTCATCATGTCAAGTAGTAGGAGTTGGCTTAGTAAAAATCAAAATGCATGATGGCATTACAAGGACCCTAACTCAGGTATGACACGTTCTAGGTCTTAAAATAAATTTAATTTCTTTATCTTCCCTAGATACACTTGGATACAAGTATTCAGACCAAGACGGAGTTTTCAGAGTCACAAAGGTGTCCTTAATAGTAATAAAAGCACTAAAGGTAAACCAACTTTACATTCTGCAAGGCACAACGGTAACAAGTGATGCAACTATGATAACCTCTGAACACTCTGATGATAATCTTGCTAAATTATGGCATATGAGATTAGGGCATATTAATGAAAGGATTATGCTAATAATTCAACAAAAGGGACTACTTGGAAAGTAGAAATTGACCAAACTTGATTTATGTGAAATTGGACTACATCCACTATGATCTATGGGGGCCATCACCAGTTGAATCTCAAGGAAGAGCTCGATACATGCTCACATTTATTGATGATTCTGAAGACGAAATGGCAACACTAGAGGGGGGTGAATAGTGTGTTTACTAAATTGATTAGCCTAAATTCAATTTTAATCATTTTCTTAGATCGTTTAGGCAATTTTCGATTAAATGATTTGATGCGAAAGCGATAGATAATTAAGCAATTAAAACAATCCGTAAATCAATGCAAACACGAGAATTTATAGTGGTTCGGCCCCAATGCCTACTCCACTACCTAAGCACCCCGCTTAGTATTTTCTAACTAGGTTTACTAGATTAATTCGGTTTCTCTTACACATAGGACTTTGACTCGAAGAGTCGCACTCTCGACCTAAGGCACTTCCATACCCGGAAGTCTCCGCCTTCTTACCGAGAGCACTCTTCCACCTCAACCCTAAGGGACAACTCACTTAATCCTAGTAAAACTAAGTTTACACAAGTAGCTTTCCTCCTTCTACACCAAGGATACCACTTCCACACAACAAGACCTAACACAAGGTCTTCTACAGACTCAAATCAAATAAACAAGTTCAAATAAATAGTTAAGATTACAATGAAAAGAGCTAAGAATAAAAAGATGAACCACAGCTCTTTTCCAAGCCTTCGACGCCTTCAACTCGTCAAGGGGATGAGCTCGAATTAAATCCTAAGTTGAGGAAGAAAACTGGGCGCTTGCGAGAATGTTCGCGGAAGAATAGAGCGCCGTTGATCGATCCTTTGAAAGCTCAAATCTCTCTTAATATTACTCAATAAAATCTGTAAAAAATCAGAGAGAGAGGTCAAATGAGATAGGTGAGGTATATTTATACCCTCACGAAGAAACGACAGCTCAACGGGCTAAAATCTAGCTGTTACAAACGCCCGGTCGATTGGTCGGTCGACCGATCGATCGATCGCTCGAACGACCATTGCCTTCCTCTCCGTGTGCGGTCGACCGACGGGTCGACCGCCAGACACAAAATACTCGATTTGCCATTTGGTCGACCAGTCGATCGACCGACGCGAGTTGCATCTTCGGCTATCCTCAGTTCGGTCGACCGATTAGTCGACCGACAAGCTTACTGTATATTTTCGGCCTCTGTCGGTCGACCGACCGATCGACCGAAGTAGCCACTACCAGTTTTTGGCAATGTTCGGTCGATCGAATTGGCTACTGCCAATTTCCTTACCCTATTCGGTCAACCAAACGTAGGCTGAATTTGATTTCTTCAGCCTTTTTCTTTCGCGCTTGGTTTTCGGGTTTCGGCTTTCAACGAGCATCAACTTGGAGAGCTTTTCATTTGATCTTTGGACTCGTCCAATGCTACTTTGGTGCACTCGTCGAGCTTCGAGAAATTACCATGATGAACCCGAGCGCGACGATCAATGTCCTTCCGATTTTTTGATTTCTTCTGATTTATCCGATCGAGGACATCAAACGCTAATTGATATGGAACCTGAAAGATTTCTCGATGAAATGTTAGTTTCATGTTTGTTATCATCAAAACCGAGATTAAGACCAATGTTGAAAATGTAAAGCCAACAATCTCCCACTTTTTGATGATGACAAACATCATTAGGAAAATATATTCATTAAAGCATTGAGGATATTAACTAAGGGATTTCTCCCCTATCAACATGCATATCTATGAAAATAAACTCCCCCTATCTATATGCATGGATCTCCTATATTTTAATCAAAAAGGGCAAGAAAGGTCGATCTAGTCAAAGGGATGAAAAATAAATATTTTTTCATGAAGTTGAGACTCTAAAGATTATTTTTCATGAAACATGAAAATCTCAATCAAAGGGATGGAAAACAAATATTTAATGTAAAAATTAAATCATACATGATATGTTCAAAACTAAATATTTGCATTCCAGGTTAAATCATGTATGTTCTCATATCTTTTTCATGACATTTTTAGATTTCATTCAAACTTTCAAAATAACAATATATGGTCATTTAAATCATGTATATCAAGTTTGAAGTGAAACTAATGTCATTTAATCAAACTTTTAACTTAGCATGGTTTCATTTGAATTAAGCATGAAAACATGAAAATGTTAAGTTTCAAATTTTTTTGCTATCTACTAATATTTTCTCAAACTTAGGCATCTAGACATTAAACATGAGAGAGTGTAAGTCTATGAATCAAGTTTGGGCTTAAGATGAAATTTCTAAGTCACTTTGTTGACTTAGGTCAAGGTATATACTTCTAGTCTTCACAAATCAAATTTTTAAATTCATACAAAATCATATTTTTGATGAAAAATATTTGATATCAATTGTTGGATGAAAATTTTGATACCAATTGTTGAATGGTCATTTGACATGCATGTATCAACTTTGAACTTCAACATGAATTTTCTAAGTTCATTTTTCATCCTATATTGTTTTTAATGAAAAAGTGAATATTTCTAGTTATCATTCAAATGATCAAAATCATTCCTATGAATGATTTTACTCAATCAATGGTGTGAATGATTTTAGACAATGAATCAAAATAGTATATAT
The DNA here is from genome assembly GCA_034359265.1 of Canna indica. Taxonomy (NCBI): domain Eukaryota; kingdom Viridiplantae; phylum Streptophyta; class Magnoliopsida; order Zingiberales; family Cannaceae; genus Canna; species Canna indica. The sequence continues at coordinate 40,030,135 of CP136891.1, forward strand.
GAGTTTTCATTTAAAGTTTTTTTTTTATGAGAAAATAAAGTATCGGAAAAGATTGATATTTCAAATAAGTGATACTTTGAGTTTTCGAAATCCATCTTCAAAAATTCATTTTAAATTAGATTCTTGTTGAAATGTTTTGAATGTTTTACTGAAGAAACTAGATTTTTCAGTGAAAGTGCAGTTTCAAGAATCATTTAAAAAAGGTTTTTCTATATTTCTCTAGAAATAACTGAATTTAATACCAATTGTAGGTTAAAATTTCATTTTTGTAATTTTTAGTTATTTTCAAAACGTGTTCAATTTTCATTCAAACTTTTATGACATCATAAAGTAATCATGCAAAGAGTGTATGCTAAGTTAGAATTGAAAATTATATCCTTAAGTCAAGATATCAACCTAGCATGGTTTCATTCAACACTAAACTAGTTTTCATGAAACTTGCTAAGTTTCAATCTTATCATTCACTCATGATTTTTCAAACTTAAACTTATGAATACCTAACATGAGTAAATTTAAACATGTTTCTTAAATATGGATTGAAAATGAGACCTTTAAGTCAACTTGTTGACTTGGGTCAACTAGGTTCAAATTAAAGAGGTAAGCATGAATTGACCTTTATGTCATTTTATCCATATCCATATGAATTTCTCTTTCTAAGTGCATGGAAACATGTCATACCTATTCCTAAACATGTTTATAAAGTTTGGACTTAAAATGAAGTGACCAAGTCGATTTATTGACTTGGGTCAAATTTTTCAAGCTTAAGTCCTTTAATATGATCTAGTTATACATTTGTTCATCTAGACATGAATTTTCAAGTTTAAGAACCTAGACTCATGTGATATGTGTATCTAAACATGTTTGTTTGATGTTTACTCAAAATGAGATCTCTAATAAGAAATTTCAAACTAGCCCAATTTCATTCAATATTAATATCATGAAATTTGCCTAGTTATCATGAAATTGCATGCTCATGAAAATTCAAATATTTTTCATGCAAAATCAATCATGAGTATAGAGACATCATTAAACATGGGTATTTAATTATTAAACTAAGATTTTTGCAAAATTAAATCCATACCTTAGTCTTTAGAGATTTTGCCAAACTTGTCATTTACTTTTCAATTTTCTTGTAGATAGCATAGCCTTCCAAATTTTTATCACTTTATTAACTTGCAAGTAGGCTTCATTAGTATCAAAATGAAATTATATACCAACTAGCAAGCTAACTTACTAAATAGCAAAGGTTCAATGTAAAGTTTCATTTAAACACCTTAACCTATGCTAGATAGTAAAGATTCATTTTAAGGAGATTAACATGATATCAAAATGAATCTAAGGAATCTTAAGATGTGAAACATTTGAGGAATAAGGTCCCTAATCATGTTTAAATAGTTTGGACTTAAAGGAATGTCTCTAATAGTAAGTATCAACCTAAAGCAAGTTTCATTAATGAAATTTATCTAAGTACTAAGATTTTATCTACTCATGAAAGTTTAGAGGTTTAACATGCAATTTTAATCATGAGTTTTGAGACATAATTTAAGCTTAAGCATTGAGGTATAACACTAAGATTTTGAATTTATCAAAGTTATACCTTATTCATGATAATTTGCCAAACTAATCTTTTTCTTCCTAATTATTAGCCTTCCTAAAATACTTATAACTTGCAAGTAAGCTACACTAATATTTTAGAGAAAATATAGCTACTTAGCAAGCTAACCAAACCAAAAAACAAAGAGAAGCATCAAATATCATTATAAAAGTTCACTTTGCTATATAGTTTGAAATCCATTTCAAAATATATTATCATGAATCCAAAATGAATTTTAAGAGATCACAAAAGTAATATTAATGAAAATATGATCTCCAACCCTCCCTATTGGTTGAAAACCGAAAGGCCACAATGAGCATACGATTTGAAATCGCAAGGTTGCTTAGACCCATTACTGGCCACATAGGTCTCCTAAGAGACCGAAAATCAAAAAATCAAAAATCATTTGAGATATATTAAGAGCGGGAAAAAATAATCAATTTTAAGCATGTATCATGAACTCCAACTATAATTTAAACAAGAGGTATAGGAGATGATACCAAAGTATTTGATGCCAACTTTACCATAGGCATCATGATGACTCGAAGTTGCAACTTTGAAATGGTACAATCTATGAATCCTCAAGCAACTTCAATCAATCTACTTCATCTCACCCTTGTGTGGTAGCTCCCCCTACAATAGAGCATGAAATTTTTGGTACCCAAATGGCTTTGGGTCCTTGGGGGTTAGTGGGCTTAGGTACCCAAAGTGTCTTCACAACACTTGGGTTCATTTTAAACGCTCAAAATAAAAATGTCCATGAATCTTTTTCTTTTTATTTTTAACATGGACATGAGATTTAATGTTAGAATGCTTAACATAGGAGGCATGATGAACATGAGCATTCTTAGATGAAACATTTTTATTTTGAGCGTGAGGTTTAAATGTGGAATGCCTAACATGAGAATGATGATGACCATTGGCATTCTTTACATAGGCATTTTTTATTCTAGTGTTATTAGGAGATGAAGCATTTTTTAATTCATTTACTTTCTTATTCAAGAAAGTAATCTCACCTTTCAATTCATTCATGGATTTATGCAATGCATGTAATTGAGATTTTAACATGCAATTCTCATTTTCGAAATTGTTATTTTTAAGCTTCAAGTCCTTAAGCTCAAGTTCTACATTATCATGGCATGAATCAAATGACCTAGATTTTAATTTTTCATTTTCTAGTTTGAATTCATGCAAATGAGAATTAAGCATCTCATTTTCCTTTTTCAACCTTTTATTTTCCTTATCTTTTCTAACAAGCAAGGCATACATTTTTTGACAATCCTCAACTAGTTCTTCATATGGCATATTGAATGAACTAGAAGAGCTAGTACTATCATTATCATTATTATGACTAGAAGGGAAAGAGTGTACCTCATCATTGGTACTCATGAGGCAAAACTTTTGAAGTAGCTTCATAGTCATTGCAAGAGGATGCTTCATTTGAATGGGATGATGATGTAGAAACTTTTGACCTCTTCTTTGCCTTGTCTTTCATGGTAGGGCAATTCTTCTTCACATACCCTTTTTCCTTGCATGCATGGCACACTACCTTCCTTTTTCGGCTCTTGAGCTACTCCTTTGACTAGAAGAGCTATGGGCAACAAAACCAAGATGAGTAGTAGGTGAGTGACCATTGTCATCACCACCTTCATCAAAAGTGTTAATTTCTTCGGTTTTGGCATAATCATATAAAACATTTAAAGTGGCCCATAAGTCTTAAACCGAAGAGCAATGCATGACTTTATCTAGGATGCCATTTGGTAATGTGCAAAGAATACAATTCATGGCATCTCCATTATACTGAAACATTTTCTTATCTAGTTCACTCCAATCATGCATGTCAACCTTAGGTTCAATGAATTCCCCAAAGTAACATGTTAAAGACACCAATGTCTACTCCACTAAGCACCCCACTTAGGATTTCCAAACTAGGTTTACTAGATTAATTCGGTTTCCCTTACACCGAGGACTTTGACTCGAAGAGTCACACTCTCGACCTAAGGCATTTCCACACCCGGAAGTCTCCGCCTTCTTTCCGAGAGCACTCTTCCACCTCAACCCTAAGGGACAACTCACTTAATCCTAGTAAAACTAACTTTATACAAGTGGCTTTACTCCTTCTACACCAAGGATACCACTTCCACACAACAAGACCTAACACAAGGTCTTCTACAAACTCAAATCAAATAAACAAGTTCAAATAAACAATTAAGATTACAATGAAAAGAGCTAAGAATGAAAAGATGAACCACAGCTCTTTTCCAAGCCTTCGACGCCTTCAACTCGTCAAGGGGATGAGCTCGAATTAAATCCCGAGTTGAGGAAGAAAACTGGGCGCTTGCGAGAATGTTCACGGAAGAACAGAGCGCCGTTGATCGATCCTTTGAAGGCTCAAATCTCTCTTAATATTACTCAATAAAATCTATAAAAAATTAGAGAGAGAGGTCAAATGAGATAGGTGAGGTATATTTATACCCTCACGAAGAAACGACAGCTCAACGGGCTAAAATCTAGCCATTATAAACGCCCGGTAGATTGATCGATCGACCAACCGATCGACCGATCGAACGACCGCTGCCTTCCTCTCTGTGCGGTCGATCGATGGGTTGATCGCGAGATGCAAAACACTCAATCTGCCATTCGGTCGACCAGCCGGCCGACCGGCGCGAGTTGCATCTTCGACTATCCTCAGTTTGGTCGACCGACAAGCTTATTGCCTATTTTCGGCCTTTGTCGATCGACCGATCGCTCGACCGAAGTAGCCAATGCCAATTTTTTGTAGTGTTCGGTCGACCGAATTGGCTACTGCCAATTTCCTTACCCTATTCGATCGACCGCCCGGTCGATCGAACCTAGGCTGAATTTGGTTTCTTCAGCCTTTTTCTTCCGTGCTTGGTTTCCGGGTTTCGGCTTTCAACGAGCATCAATTTGGAGAACTTTTCATTTGATATTTGGACTTGTCCAATGCTACTTTGGTGCACTTGTCGAGCTTTGAGAAATTCCCGTGATGAACCCGAGCACGATGATCAATGTCCTTCCGATTTTCTAATTTCTTCCGATTTATCCGATCGAGGACATCGAATGCTAATTGATATGGAACCTGAAAGATTTCTTGACGAAATATTAGTTCCATATTTGTTATCATCAAAACCGAGATTAAAAGATTAAGACCAATGTGGAAAACCTAAAGCCAACAGATTACTCTAGGAATGTATGAGCTTATTTTATTAAAAATAAATCTAATGTCTTCTCTAAATTTCAGTCTTAGAAGGCAATGATCGAGAAGCAAACCGGTAGATAGGGGTGTAATCGAGCCGAGCCGAGCCGAGCTTGCTTGTACTCAAGCTTTGCTCGTTTAAGAAATGTCGAGCTCGAGCTCGAACTCGAGCTAGATCGAGCTTCAATATCCAGGCTCAAGATCGGCTCGAGCTCGACTCAAGTAACACGAGCTTGGCTCGTTTAAGCTTGTTTAGGCTCGTTTATGTTTCTCAAGCATGACCGAGCTCGTTCAGGCTAAATTAAGCTCGGCTCGACTCGGGTTTATGCTCAACCCCATATGAAATATTAATATTTATATAATTATATATCAATATGTGAAGCTCGATTACGCTCGCGAGCCGCTCGAGTCGAGTATTACTTAACTTGAGCTCGAGTTTTCATCGAGTCGATCTCGAGTAGCTCATGAGCTGCTCGGCTCACTTACACCCCTACCGGTAGATATGTTCGGACCCTACGAACCGATAATGGCCTAGAATTTTGCAATGGAGAATTTAAAGACTTTTGCTCCAGGAAAGGGATCATACGACATCACACAGTTCCCAACACACCTCAACAGAACAAAGTAGCAGAAAGAATGAATCACACCATCATAGAAAGGGTAAGATGTATGATTTCTAATGCTAATCTTTCTAAAAGCTTTTGGGTAGAGGCTGCATCCATCGCTTGCTTCCTGATAAATCGATCTCCTTCATCAATTGAATTCAAGACGCCTAAGGAAAAATGGATCGGATTGCCAGCTTCTTATGACTATCTTAAAATTTTTGGGAGCACTGCCTATATTAGGGTAAATGAAGGAAAATTAGAACCTACATCAAAGAAATGTATTTTCTTAGGATATCCTATCGGAGTGAAAGGCTATACATTGTGGTGTCTAAATAATTGTAAAGCAGAAATCCATAGAGATGTGATTTTTGATAAACATGTACTCTTGAAAATGAAAAAGGAGGACTAAGAAGAGGAGGATTCACATGAACCTATAATGCCACAAGAAGAAATACCACCTCAACCTGCTACCCAAGAATTTTGGTTCCCTACACTTGAGCCTCGACCACCTTCGACAGAAGCCAATGACACTGCCTCATTAGAACAAACCACTAAAGAACATGTTCAGGTCCAGGAGGAGCCACACCGGGTCGAGGAGGAGCAATGTCAAGTTGAGGAGGAGAATCCTTATTCCATCGCCCTCAACCGATCTAGGCGAGCACCACGTCCTGATCCTAGGTATGCAAATGTTACTACATATGCTCTTGCAGTGGCTGAAGAAACACCGTGCACTAAAGAACCAGCCTGCTATAAAGAATCCCTAAATCGGACAGATTCAAGCAAGTGGCATGAAGCTATGACAAAAGAATTCAAGTCCTTGTAGAAAAATAATACTTGGGAACTTATGAAGCCTCCACCGCACAAGGAACTTGTTGGGTGCAAGTGGATCTACAAACTCAAAGAAGGCGCACTACAAGAAAACAGGGTATTACCAACGGACCAAATCCGTCGGTAATATTGTTACCGACGGAGTATCTGTCGGTAAAATCCGTTGGTAAAAGGCTCCTCAGTAATACCGACAGATTATAATTAATCTGTCGGTATTACCAACAGATATTTTATTTCGTTGGTAATACCAACGGAACATATATCTGTTGGTAATACCAACGAAAATATGTCTGTTGGTAATACTAAGGGATGAATCGGTTGGTATTACCAACAGATATATATCTGTTGGTAATACCAACGAATAGATATCTGTTGATAATACCAACGGATATTTATATATTGGTAATACCATAGATACAATCTGTTGGTAATACCAATAATTTTTGTTGGTATATCTATTGGAATTACCAACAGAATCTACCAATTGATCATTATTGTGTACCTGATCGATCCTCAAATCATGAAATCACATATAAAATAATTTGATAATTCAAACGAAATGCTTAAAAATAATTTTTGAAATCACACATCATTAAAATCCACACACATAAGAAACCATTGTATACAAGTAATTTCGAAATACATTGTGCTATTCAAATATTTACATTGTTTTAAAGTTTCAAAAATACATAAGATAATTTTTTTCCAAAAAGCTAATCCTTGCACTTCATCCTTTTACCTGCATGTAAAAACAAAAGAAACAATGAGGCAATGAAATGAGGAATACCAAGTTTGTAACTCAATGGAAGATAATAAAGTGACACTCTAAAGTTATAAATAAAGTTTGTAACTAAATGAAATGAGGAATATCCAACAATGTAGCATGCTAAATTCTCAGTATCAATTCAACATGCTCTGAATTCTCAGCATGCTGAACCATGCTGAGATTCTGAGAATTCTCAGCATGGAATGAGAATGAATTCTCAGCATGCTTAATTTACCAAGTTTAATTTACCAGCATGAATTCTCAGCATGAAATGAAATGAGAATGAATTCTCAGCATGGAATGAGAATGAATTCATTCTCAACAAGTTTAATTTACCAAGAAACCTCCCATGTTGGTGCTAGATTGATTCCTTTGGTACTAAAGTGGACTTCCTCTAGCCCACGTGAACCCTAAATGGATTGTGAATTGGTACTAGCTCAATGAAATGAGGAATACCCAACAATACAGCTGCTGAATGAATTCAACATGCTCTGAATTCTAAATTCTCAGCATGAATTCAGCATGTTGAATTCATGCCGAGAATTCAGAGCATGTTGAATTCATGCTGAGAATTCAGAGCATGCTGAATTCAGCAAGTTTAATTTATCAAGAAACCTCTCATGTTGGTGCTAGATAGATTCATGCTGAGAATTCAGAGCACGCTGAATTCATTCACAGCATGAGCATGCTGAATTCATTCTGAGAATTCAGAGCATGTTGAATTCATGCTGAGAATTCAGAGCATGTTGAGAATTCAGCATGCTCATGCTAAGAATTCAGAGCATGCTGAGAATTCGGCATGCTCATGCTGAGAGTTCAGCATGCTGAATTCATGCTGAGAATTCAGAGCATGCTGAATTCATTCACAGCATAAGCATGCTGAATTCATTCACAGCATAAGCATGCTGAATTCATTCATTTTTTGGTATCCAGGCTATTCATGGTATAACAATGCATTAACAAAATAGTTCATGCATTAACAAGAAAATTTTAATGCTATTCATGGTATCCAGGCTATATGTGCTAGGGTGGACTTAATTCATCTATTATACCAAGGAACCTCCCATGTTGGTGCTAGATAGATTCCTTTGGTACTAGAGTGGACACTTCATTCCCTATTACAAAGCCCAACATTGGGCATCATCAGCCATTGCAGTCACCATCTATGGTAGCTCAACTAAAACAATGAGCATACCTTATGGGCAACCGAGCAAACAAATCAATTTCATATTTTAACTAGTTAAATCTAGAAATGTGATTTTGCGACATGGCGTGAGCATTTGGTGCGAGGACTCTTAGTCAAAAAATATCGAATGATTAATTAAGAATGAAATTTAATTTACTAACCAGTAATCATAACCCAGCTGATGAAGGTGGAGATGGAGGTGGTGCGGTGGAACTCGATGGAGAATTTGTTGATTCCGAATAAATGATAGGAATACCAAGTTGTCTTAATAGCAAACGAACTTGAGCCTCCACTTGTGATTGCATCGATGTCTCCAAGTGGGTAATGTGCTCTCGCATCGATGCCACCTCCATCTGCATATTGTTCCACTCATCATGTGCCGGACGATGCCCATAACTTGAGGATGTACTTCCTTTAGAGCTTGAACTCCCAATAATAGATTTAACACCCTCTCGACATCCAAAACCATAAATCCGATTATGAGATGGGGATCCAGAGACATTAATCCATTCTTCAGGATCAAAATTCGGGTGTAATGATGCATCTGTTCCATACTTCTCTATGATTGATGCCTCATAAGTCTCCTATACAATTTTTAAAAAAATAGTTAATTATTAGTTAAATGAAGTACATACCGCAACTTTTTGTGATTTGTCGTCGACATAGTCACCCTCACTACTATTTCGCTTATGGGTGTGTTTAAACAACTCAAGATGTGTAGGTGGTCGATTCAACTTTTCTTCCTACAAAAAAGATAAATAATATTTAGTTAACAATATTAACATAAATTTTGTATGACAACAATATTATCAATATCATACCAGTTTTTTTCGATGAGCAACAAATGAAATAGATCCACCTGTATGAAGTGTAATGTTACCATCTACCTCCTTCTTGCGATTGAGACGGCCGACTTCTGATTTTCGTCTCCACTTATCTGTATCCCAATGCTCAATACTAAGTTGATTTCAAATATCTGGAGGTATCCACGGAAGGCCAAAACCGCTAGTTCGGCGGATATCATCGGTGTTAGCCTTTCTTTTTGCATAATTTTTAGCATCACACATATTATCATAGAAGCGTCGACAAGCTGTCTTGTCCCATATTTCTCGAACCTCATCGGTCTGAGAAGGATCCCAACGATAAACTACCTAAAAAAACCCAAATACACAATAGTTGAGATAAAAATTTCAATTTTAGGGGTTTATATATCAGCAACATACAATTATCATAATCAAATTTTAAAAATAAAATTACCTTAAATTTGTCCCAGACTAACTCCTTCAGATGTGATGGCACTTCAGACCAATATGGTCATACACCCGTGAAATTTCCCTTAATAATTGATGAAATGTCTCGAACCACTTCTATCTCGGGGAAGCTACAAAAATAATAAAACTAGATCACAAATGAACTTTATGGTCATGCAAATGTCATGCAAACAATTAAAGTCTGTAATGAACTTGGGGGAGAAAACCACACATATGTCATGCAAACAATTAATACTTGGTTTTTTGTCAATGGTGCTAAGTCTATAATTAACACTACTAAAATGAACTTTGCTGAAAAATGAGGAAAGATAAGAACAGTGGACTAGTCAATGGTGCTAAGTAAATACTATTTGACTTGCAATTAATTCTAAAAACTCAATAATAGTTTTGATAAAGTAAATAACAGTGGACTAATCCAATATGCTTTTATATATCCTAACTGCATGAACTCAGTATAGTCAACTTAAAAACTTCACTTTTAAAAGTAATGAGATGAACTTTATCAAATATAGCGAGCTGAACTTGAATTAGCAAATATTGAAGACTTATAGAAGATATGAGCTTGGCAAATGAAAGAGAGACTAGAAGAAAGAAGGTTGTCAAAGGAAGTTGAGGGAAGTGAGAAAAAGAGCCATTGAACATTGGACTGGCTCTTCTTCTCACTTCCTCGGTCTTTCTTTCATTTGTCATGCTCATATCTTTTATAAGCCTCCAATCTCTGTCGTTCCAAGTTCTGTCGGCTCCTCACAGGTAGCATCATCATTGTAGACAAGGAACCATCATCTTCAGATGTATGATGAAGAGGGAGAGGTGGAAAAGGTCATATACATGTTATGCCTTTTAAGACCCCCACTATGGGAAATTTTAATAACAAGACAAATCACATAGAAAACTAACTTGGCTCTTTCTCAATCTGGCCAGGAATGATTGATCACAAATGAGGTAAAAGGAAAAAGGGAAAAAAAGAAAACAGAAGGCAAGAAGAGCCACAAATATGAATACCTTCAACAAAAGCAGAAATAAAAGAAAAGGTTTCTCTCAGTCTACTCTCTGCACTGCTTTTGTTCTTTTCCTCCTTTCTTGCTCTAGAGATGTAGGTTGGTGTGGAGTTTTTGTTAATGTGCGTGGGCTGCATCATTATCTCATCATCTGGTGGGGGACTGGCAAGCAAGTGCCACTAACACAAGTACAAATAAACAATTATCTGAGGGGGAAACACCCAATCAATAACAATTAAAAACAAAGAAGAAAAAGAAAGAATATGAAGAGAGGGCCATTTTCCAAGTCCTTTCTACAGGTGTTGGTGGAAGTAAAATACTCGCACAGTATGGAGGACAAGGGGAGAAGTCATCATGAAGAGATAAATGCCATGTTCCTCTTTCCTCTATTATTTTTAACCTCAACTCTTTTTTCTCCTTCAAGTCTCCTTTGCTTTGTGGGCATGAAAGGGACTTGAGTCGACTTGAGTATTTGTAAGCACAAAGGGTTTGCTAGTGTGTACAATTAAGTGCTTTGAATCAGTATGAGCAGAGCTCTTGTTTCATTGGCTAAAACACATAATATTCTTGAATCACTGGAATCAGTTTCTGCTTGAACTAGACAAGACTTCTACTCTTGTTTCATTGGTTGAAACACATAATTTCTTGAACCATTAGAATCAATTTCATCTGCAAGCATCATTAAATTTCCTTCATAACTTTCATGGGAGTACACAGGCCTCTCCCCAAAAAAATATGCCAAGATGGGAGCTTGTTTAAGTAGGAGTACTTCTAGGAAGAAGGTCCCTCTTGTTAATTGTACTTGCTAGTTGCCTAGCTGGTGAAGCAATTAAAAGCACATGATAAAATAATTGGAGGAAACAAAAAGAGAGACAAGGTTGAAGTAACTAAGTAATATTTATGTTGAAGTAACTAAGTAATATTAATGCTGAGGTAATAATTGGATGAACTCAAACTGCTAATAAAAATGACAAGTAGTTATTCATATTCATTCATGCTTATAGAACAACAATATTAATGCTGAAGTAACTAAGTAATATTAATGCTGAAGTAAGACACAACCTTCAGTTATATTGCATCATACAACAACAATAATGGTAAAGTTTAGAAGAGTACTCAAGTCTTATTATATATATTAATCACGATAATAGGAATTATTCCTAAGAACAACTTGGTGTATATGGAGTTACTAATAATTGAAAAAACGCACTCAGTGTCTTAAAAAAGTCCAATAAATTATCGACTCAAGTACCAAGTCCTGAAGACCCTTGAAGGCTATGTTTTACCCCTAACTAACAAACATCAAAAAGCTCAAGCGATGCATTATGTCATATCTCCCTCCAACAGATGGTCACATTTTTTGAGCCTTACACCAAATCAAACAAGATAAAGTAATATAATGTTGAACTAAGAATGAGACTAAATTGGCCACAATCTTACATTTCCTGATTTCCTACAGGCAAAGGATGGTCACTTATGATAAAGCAATATATGCAATTTTGAAACATATTGCAGAATAAGCTAGCTACCCAAACAATAACTGAAAGAATATAATGCAAAATATAATGATCTACCTTTTCTTATCAATAATTAATAGGCGTCTATCATCTGGTGTCTCTGACGGTTGTGAATGCTGATTTGGTCCTCTTCGACGTGTAGTATCATCACTGTGTGTAGCAGCAGATGTAGATGACACAAGAGGAGCTGATGGCATCAAATGCAAATGGACTGAAGGTGGTGAGGGTGTTGGTGCTGGTGCTAGTGCTGACGACGTCGAAGGTGTAGGAGTAGAAGGTGTTTCTAGTGGAACAGTAACAGGTACAATTGTAGACAATTCAAGTGGAATGGTAACCGGTACAACAGGAGTACAAGGTGTAAAGGTCGTGGCTCCAACTATAGCTTCAGATGATGACTGTGTAGAGGTCGCAAAAGGTATTTCAATCAAAGGAGGACGCCCTCGACCTCGTCCTCGCCCTCGTGACACCATTATTTACTAAAAGTGCATTAAGAATAGTTAATAATTCAAGACACATGAATTTTAAAAAAAAATCAATTACAAACAAATGAGAGTTTGTCATCATGTTCACAATGATTTTATAAGTGATCATCAAAAGTAAACTTATACAAAAAAAGTTTCAATCATCATTCTCCTCATTTGACAAATACTCGTCAACTTCATCATCTTCACTATCTTCCATGTCTATAGTGTCCACTTCTTCTTTGTCCTCCTTAATGGCTTGTCTTCGAGTTCTTAAGAAAAATTATTCATGTTGATTTACTTCATCAACTACATCATCGTTATCAACTAATACATTTAACAAATTCAACTCAGTTGTAGGCATAATAGGTTGTATTGTTTCAACCTCATCCTCTTGAAAAAAATCATCGGTCTGTGGAGGGATATTATCGTATGTTTCTTCAATCTTTAATACATCAAATCTATTTCTTGCTTTAATTTTGCATACAAACCACCAATCACTCCTTCCTTTTTTCTTTGAGGGATAACTAGTGTAATAAACTTGTTGAGCTTGCTCTGCCAACACAAAAGGAGCATTGTGATAAAGTCTCGACTTGTGATTGATTTCAACAAGTCCATGGCGAGGATGTACTCTAACTCCTTTTTCGCTATCAAACCACTCACATTTAAATAATACCACATTATTTCCACCAAATTATTCTACCTCCATCATATCAATCAAAATGTCATAGTAATCAACTTCAAAGTCATTGTAGCAACTACCCTTGACACAAACACCACTGTAAATTGTTTTCTTTCCATGTGAAAATTCTTTGGTGTAAAACTTATATCCATTCACAAGATAACCCTTCATGGAACGAACCAATCTTTGTGGGCCTTGTGCAATGGCAAGTATTCGATTATCAACCGTGTGAATGTTATGATTAACCTATCAAAAAAAATGAAATAATCAGGATTATTCACATTGACATTGACACAAGAATGATTGTTCAACTTACATAATCTCTCAACCATTTTAGAAATTCTCTATCTCGTAACTTCTCTAGCTCTGCGTCAGTTAAGTGTGGTTCTCTTTGCCTAACGGTATCATTAAACTCACTAAAAAAAATAAGGTTTACATTAACATAATTTGAATATATGAAATAATTAACGAAAAGTTGATGTTAATACTACTACGTACTTAATGAAAGGAGAGATTTTTTGACAATTCATAAGTACGTAAAGCTCCATTGCTTTATACTCAACTTCGTCGACAACCATCCTATAACGCCCAACGGCCCCACAAGGTCGACCAAGGTAGGTAAAGATAGATAGACGTCTCATGGTAGTTGGAACTCCACCATCATCATTTCGAGGTACTTGATTCAATCTTGTGTTTACCTTTGGTGCAAAGTAGAAAGAACAAAAAGTAGAAATTTCTTGTATGATGTATGCTTCACAAATTGATCCTTCAACATATGCTCGATTCTTCACTTTTTTCTTCGATTGAAGCATATACCTGAAATATTTTTATAAATTAAGACGTTTAAAAAAATTAGAAATTTGAATGAAGAATCAAAAGGCATATGTGTTACCTTTCGAATCTATACATCCAACTATATTGTACAGGACCGCCAACTTTAGCCTCATAATGTAAATGAACAAGGAGATACTCTATAGAGTCGAATTTTTTTTTAACTCAAGTCTTTTGACCTCCTCAATTCGCAACACACTTGAACACAAGTCCCGAAAGAATAAACTCAGCTCAGTTAATGTATCCCATACTGGATCAAGTAACAAATCACGAAATGCAATTGGAATAAGCCTTTGCATGAAAATATGACAATCATGACTTTTCATTCCATAAAATTTGCAATCATCTATATTTACACATCGACTTATGTTTGAAGCATAACCATCGGGAAATTTCAATTCTTTGACCCAATGACATACTGCTTTGATTTGTTCTTTATTCAACACAAATGAGGCTCTCGGCTTCAACAATTTTCCATTGGCATTCTGTAATTCTAATTCGGGGCGCTTGCAATACTTAGGCAAATCAGCTCTAGCCTTGACATTGTCTTTTGTTTTCCCCTTGATGTCCATTACCGTACTGAATATATTTTCAAATATATTTCGTTCAATATGCATCACATCTAAATTGTGTCGAATTAAATTTGTATGCCAATACGGTAAAGTCCAAAAGATACTTTTTTTAACCCAATTGTGTTGTTGCCCAAATCCTGAAATTCTAGCAACACATTGATTTTCAAATTGAATACCAGGCAATTTATCAACACGTGCCTCCATTTCATCGCCCGATAATCGTGGACGTGGAATATCACTTTCAATTCGACCCTTCATAAATTTGTCTCTTTGCCTTCGATATGGATGATCAAGAGGGAGAAACTGACGATGTCAATCGAAAAATGATGTCTTTCTCCCATTTTCGAGAATAAAAGATTTGCTATGCTCTAAACAATATGGACAAGCTAACCTCCCATGTGTGCTCCATCTTGATAACATAGCATATGCAGGGAAGTCGCTGATAGTCCACATAAGTGCTGCTCTTATTTGAAAATTTTGTTTTCTAAACACATCATATGTCATAATCCCATCAGACCATAACATGTTCAATTCATCAATCAATGGTCTCAAAAATACGTCAAGTTCTTTACGTGGGCTCTTTGGTCCAGGAATTATGAAACTTAAGAATATAAACTGATCCTTCAAACACAGATGGCTGCAAATTGTATACAGTAATCAACATAAGCCAAACTGAATATGGAATAGAAGAATACCCAAATGGGTTAAAGCCATCGGTGCACAATCCTAATCTGACATTCCTTGGATCAAAAGCAAGTGAAGGATGGTGAACATCAAATTGTTTCCATGCTTCACTATCTGCAGGATGTGCAACATCATCTGAACTACGATTCTTTGCATGTCAAATCATATACTCAGCAGTTTTTCAGACATAAAAAGCCTTTGAAGTCTTTGTGTTATCGGAAGATATCGTAAGACCTTATACGGTGTTTTTTTTCTCCTACCA
Source organism: Canna indica (assembly GCA_034359265.1). Lineage (NCBI taxonomy): Eukaryota > Viridiplantae > Streptophyta > Magnoliopsida > Zingiberales > Cannaceae > Canna > Canna indica. The sequence continues at coordinate 40,045,609 of CP136891.1, forward strand.
TTATTTAATGGTGTTGGCTTATATCTAGGATGTCGACACACTGAGCACTGCATTAAATTTGTTGTTTTTTATAAAACAACATGCAATTATTCTGACATGCATCTATCTTTTCCTATCCAAGTCCTAGTTTCTTCATCATCTTCTTCATTTTATAAAAAATTTCTTCCAATTTTGCATCTTCTGGTAACATATCTTTGATTATTGACATTGGCCGATCATAGCAAGCTTCGCTCATGTTAAACTCAGATTTGCAATTGAGTAACTGTGACATGGCTGATAACCTACTTTGACTCTTACAACCACTCCATAATGGCTCATCTGCGTACTTCAATAATTCAAAAAATTTGGCAGCTTCTTCATTTGGTCTTTCTTCTACATTTGATGAGTCAATACCAATTGCATCCACCACCATAGTTCAATAGGGATTTTGAGTGGTGTTTTCTGATTGAGGAATGGTTGAGGATTCACCAACTTCTTCACTTGTCAACTCCCCATGTGCAATCCAATGTGTGTAGCGAGGCATAAATCCCTTCGAACATAAGTGATATGCCACATCATCTCGATAATGATAATGACGATTAATACATTATCGACATGGGCACCTAATTTTGTCACCAAAAACATATTGAGTTTTGGAGTATGCAAAATTAAGAAATCCCTCGACTCCTTGAATAAATTCATCAGTCAAAACTCCTCTAATTATTCGACGTTTCATCCAACTACGATCCGTAGACATTTTGATTAACTTTTTCAACCTAGAAACAATATTAAGCACATTAATTAGAACACGATTTTAAAAAAAACAGTTATCATGTTATTTAGATTAGAGTCTCCTCTAAGCTAAGCAATAGTCCTGTCATTCACATTGTGGACTGTGATATGTACTTTGTTAGAAAAAGGAAGAAAGAAAACCTAAGAAGTAATGTGATGGTGCTTCATCAATTGGGCATCATATTTTGGAATTTTGGCTATGGTGGTCCGACTATATGTTCAAGATTTTTTTTTTCTTTGAGCAATTACCTCGATCAATCTTTTTCTTGATAAATCCTATAACTCCTAAGAATTTCTCTACTCACTAGAATTTTGAAATTTTTTTCTGGAATTTCGAAATTTCTCTACTCATTGGGTATAGTTCTAATGAGTCTAATTTGTTTCTTCATAGATCCTATAGTTCATAGGAATTAACTAATCAATCAATCAATTATTTAAAAATTTACCTCAATGAACATGTAGCAAGATTTTAACAAAATAATTATCACACGCATGCTCTAGACACAGATGATAGAATGTGATTATTCCAAGCAAGAAGCTTCTATCAGACTGCTCATGGGGTCTGGAACAAACAAGACAAAAGTTATCATGATTCAATTGAAAATAGAAAGTTTCCGTTAAATTAACAGGTGGTTTTTAAAGAAGAAAAGTTCGTGAGCACAAAGTTGAAACATAAGGAATGAAAGATGTAGCCTGTCGAGTACTTCTATATACCTTTGAAATATAAGGAACAAAATATTGCCACTGGAAGATATAATATGTACATAATGCCAACTAAATCAAGGACAACAATTTCAAGGTTAATACCTGGCAACCAATGGCTTCTGGAACATTGTCTTCAACACGTCCAAGACTTTCCTCGAGAGAAAGTCTGATCTTCTCAAATTTCAATACGCTTGGAAGTCACTATTTCATCACAAAATGCACAGATCACAAGATTAAGATCGGAGACAGATGAACTTCAAGACAACCTACGAAGCGTGGAAGAAGCTAAGATGGTCCTAGTTGATAACATGAGAAAATAAAATTCATAAAGCATACTTTATGAAATATAGGTACATAAAAATGAACAAACTGAATATTGGCCAACATGCTTTATGAAAATAAACATGCTTGCAAAATCCAACATGCTTGCAATAAACAGTTATTCAAAATCCATTATTGTAATTGCATATTAAGTTTAACAGTTTACAATCTAATTCTTTTACTTAAAATTGACAAACTTTATACACAATTGGCCAAAAATTTATAAATATATTGGAGATTAAAATAGTCTTGGCAGGGGTGTTCTGTTTTTCCTGCATGTTGACAGTGAAAGATTTTATTTATCACTCAATTTTGTGACTTTGACTTGTAGAAGATTTGGAATTAAATCAGCTGATACTTGTATAAAAAAGCTCTTTAATGTAGATTTATGATGCAAAAAATTACTGCCATAATATTGCAGATTCTAATCATGCCATGTTCATTTCCAAATGGCAAATGCAAAGCTTTGGAGTGCTTCGATTGCCATTTGCCAGCCAAAAAAGGACCAATATCATATTAAATTTGTGAAAATGATCATAGTTTAAGCTAGATCATATTAACATCTTGTCATAGTTTTTTTTTTGTCAAAGATAGTGAGTTCCACACAAGGTGGAAAATCCATACAAAGGAGACCTTATTGAGGTTCGAACCTTAGACCTCTAGGCAACTTTAAGATGTTGTCACCAACTGTACTAGTCATAGTTGGCAAAAATTTGGGTAAGAACCGCCGAAGCGGGTAGCCTTAACCGCATGTGTTTGAGAAAAGCCCGAAGGCTGTTCCCGTCCCTTTCAGGGGAGATGCCAACCATCTCTCCTTTTTACGAACACAAAACAACCCTATGAGTTAAAAATGTTCTCCATCTGATATCATATGATACAATCAAGTCCGAGCTCTCTTAGTTAATATTTTGGGTGACCCCTTGGAAAGTCCTCGTGTTGCACTCCTTTATTTTACTACCTAATTGAATGCACGACTAGATCATTTTTTACACGTGCCAACAGTAGGCCGGCGAATCTTACTACTCTTTAACTTCTCATTAAAAACACGGTCACGTGGGCACTTTTACTTTTCTTTTAACAGCTTTTTGGGTTGTTGTCGTGTTTCTTTTTGTTTCCTTCTTTTCGGTGCAACTGCTGTTTCCTTCTTCATTGGTTTGCTGCCTTCTCCTTTGTGCTGCCAGCGCGGTGCAATTTCTTGGGTAACTCTCGGGCTTCTTTCCAGCAGTGCATTTGAGGTGTTGTTGCTTCATTGGGTCTAGCTTCTGGCGTCCGTCAGCTTGTTCGTGCTATGGCCGTGTGACTCCGGGGGACCATCGGGCTTCAATGACTTCTTCCTCTTCCTCAGGCCTGCTCCGCTCCATCCTCAAGAGGAATTCCGATATGTCAACCTTGAAAAATTCATTGTGTGTGGACTTGAAAATTCTCTCAAGTGATGCTCGTCCTTTGCCTAAGCGTGTTGAGATTGCAAGTTCTTCACAGAATGCTGCACCACCTCCCCCTACTCTCTTGCATGATAGTGCTGAAGACTCACTTGTTGAAGCTTTGGAAATTCTTAAGAAAGCAATAGATGAATTAGATATCGATGAGGCATCACGTTCTTCCATAAAAGGTCTGCTCCCTTCTGTTCATCATCCTGATATGCCTTCTTTGCATCATCCTTCTAGGTCTTCAACAGAGTCTATGGTAGGACATGGAGTTACTACTTCTTGGAGCTCGCTCTTTACCTCTAATTCGCATAAAAATGAAACCAAGCTTAGCTTCGAGGAACCGACTATTGTGGATGGTAATCTCATTATTGAAGCTCCTCAAGAAGAGATTCTAGCAGGAGAAACTTATTGGAAATCTTCCTTAGTTGGTCACTTTATTGGGCCTCACCTTCCTTTCAGAGTCGTGCATAATTGGGTAACAAAGATGTGGAAAATTAATGGCACTGTTGAGGTGCTCACTATGGATTCTGGGTTCTTTATATTTCGCTTCTCACAAAGCGAAGATGCAGATACTATCCTTGAGGGCGGCCCATGGTTTATTCAAAATAGGTTTCTTGCTCTTCGGAAAAGGAATAGAGCTATGAAGTTGGAGAAGGCTGAGATGGCAACCATTCCTATATGGGTAAAGTTTTTTAATGTTCCATTGTTTATGTGGACTACTTTCTTTATTAACAAGTTTTGCAGTGTTATTGGCAAGCCTTTACATCTTGACCACATGTCATCTACAAAACAACATTTGGGTTATCTACGTGCTTGCATTGAAGTGACTTTAAATTGCACATATCCTAGAGAATTGTCTGTGCATGTGAATAATGAAGAATATACTATCCGTGTTGAATATGATTGGATACCGGTTCATTGTACAAATTGCAAAAAGTTTGGCCATGCTACTAGGAATTGTAGCAATGGCACCAGGCAAATATGGGTTCCAAAGAAGGCACAACCTCAACCACCGCTTGAACCACAACAAGAGATTTTTGCTGCTCACATTGAGGAGGAAGATCTAAATAAACAGGTGGAAGATATGAATTCGGTTGCCATTACTCAAGTTGATAATATTCGTAAGAAAGGCAAAGCTTATGTTGTTGAATTAGATATGTCACAGTTTGAAGGTGAAATAACGTCCCCTAATAAGTTCGGTATTCTTGCGGACTCCTCAGATATTGATGTGCACAATGTTGATGATTATGATTCCATTGAGGAAGCAAATCTTCATGTTAAAATTATATAGGCCAAAGGAAATGCAGAGCGTTCTAGGAAACCGAGTAAGAAATAGAGCTCCCAGCCACACAAATGCAAGTAGCCTTTTGAAATATTCGGGGCTTGAACAGTTGTGCTAAGCAAAGGGCCGTCAAAAGTAAGATCTCCAAACATAAACTTCACTATTTTTTTCTCTTGGAGACTAGAGTTAAATTGGACAATTCAGCTCGTATTCTTACTAATATTGTGGAATGATGGAACTATCATGTTAATGTTTGTCCTAATCATCATGGTAGAATATGGTGTATTTGGACTCCTGCTATTGTGGACATTGCTATCATAGCTTCTACAGATCAGGTGGTTTCGGGAAGTATTAAATTTATTCAGCAAAGTACAACCTTTTCCTTCTCTGTGGTTTATGGTCTTTATTCTAATGATGATAGAACCCATATCTGGACTGCTTTAAATGATTTTGCAAATCATGTTGAGGGGCCTTGGACTATTTTTGGTGATTTTAATATGGTCTTCTCCCCTTCTGAAAAACACGGGGGTAGTGATGTAAATGGTTCCTACATTGAGATTATTACTGATCATCTTGATAACTTGGGCCTGTTTGATATGAAAAGTAAAGGTAACTTCTTTACATGGACTAATTCTTCTACAGGTAGCAATAGAGTATGTGAAAAACTTGACAGGGTTCTCTGTAATCAAAATTGGGTTTATGCATTTCCGGACTCAGAGGCTACCTTCCATAATCCTGATGTATCTGATCATACTTTTGTCACATTTAAGGTATGCACTTTACCGTGGCGTCCTCGGAATTTCCACTTCTTTAATTATTGGCCTCAGGAGATTGGTTTCTTTGATTGTGTTGAGACAGCTTGGAACCCACCTGTCACTAGCAGATTTGGCCACAGAACTACGAGAATGTTTGTCCTTATCCAAAAATTAAAGAGGACCAGAAAAGCACTACAAATGTGGTGTAGGGACTTGATGAAGGCTCAAAGGGGTCAGATATACTCACTGTAATCTAAGCTTCATGGCTTACAAACTATCACTCTCTCCACAAATATGGATGATCGCGCCATTACTGAAGAGGCTGAGTGTAGGGCTGAACTTCTAAGGCTCTACGCAAATGAGGAGGCATCTCTTAGACAAAAATCAAGGGATACTTGGTTACGCCTTGGTGACTCAAACTCAAAGTTTTTTCATAATTCCTTAAAGTCCAAATATAATAGAAATGCCTTACTTTCTATTAAAGATGTAGATGGGAATATTCTTGAAGGCCAAGCTCTTGAACAAGAAGCCATCACGTATTTTACTTGGATGTTTGCTCCTGAGATTCCTCATGTGAATTTTTCTAATGTTCAGGTCCCAAATCACCTCTCTCAAGAAAGCATATCCCTGTTGTCACGGCCGGTTACCCCTCAAGAGATTGAACATGTAATCCTGTCATCAAATTCTGATAAGGCCCCCGGCGTTGATGGATTAAATGCTGATATTATAAATCTTGTTGGTCCATTATTAAGGATGATGTTATTGCTGCCATTCTCGAGTTTTTTAGGACTGGTAAACTTCTTAGTGAAGCTAACATTACCTCCATCACTCTCATTCCTAAGAAGGAAAACACCACCTCTTTTGCTGATTATCGTCCTCTCTCTATTTGCAAGATGATATACAGATTTATTTCTAAGATTATTGCGAATAGGCTCAAGGTTATATTACCTGATTTGATTAGCTTAACCCAGCATGCCTTTATGCGTGGTCGGCTTATTCATGAAAATATTGCTCTCTGCCATAGCCTTATGCATAATTATCATCTTAGCTCTGGGCAAAAACGTATGGCTATCAAAGTTGATCCTCATAAAGCTTATGATTCTGTTCGATGGGATTTTCTGCTTCAATTACTTCACTTGCATGGTTTTCCCACTATGATGATTAGTTGGATCAGAGCCTGTATTTCTAATCCCTCATTTACTATCAATATTAATGGCTCTTCTGTGGGATTCTTTCGGAGCTCTAGAGGCCTTAGGCAAGGCTGCCCCATGGCTCCTTATTTGTTCCTTATTATTTTGCAGCACTTATCTTCTCGTCTTGATGACCTAGTAAGGCAAGGTATGATCACTCCACACCCGAGCTGTGCAAATCCGCTTATTACTCACCTAGAATTTGCAGATGATCTCATTGTACTTGCCGAAGCCTCAGAGTCCAATGCTAGAGCAATCAAAGATGTATTGGGGTCCTTTGCAGACATCTCGGGCCTATCCGCTAGCACTACCAAGTCTAATCTGTATATGGCGGGGTGTTCTAGAGATGTAATGAATAGGGTTTAGGACATTCTTGGTATTCCTATTGGTACTCTCCCCACTCAATTCCTGGGTGTTCCTCTTATCACCAAGCAACTTACATATAATGATTGCCTCCCTCTCATTGAGAGCATCCAGAGCCGCATCCACTCTTGGAAGGCAAAACACCTTTCTTACATGGGCAGGCTGTCACTTATCAAATCTATTCTACAAGGTAAGATCATCTATTGGTGCGCCACTTACAAGCTACCTCAGAGAGTCACATCTCGTATTGAACAGCTTCTTGCAAGATTCTTGTGGAGTGGGGATGATAAAAGAAGCCTCCATAAAGTCTCTTGGGATGATATTTGCCAACCACATTAAAATGGTGGGCTTGGGCTTCATCGACTCCCACACCTTAATATTGCGTATCTTATGAGGTATATTTGGGTTATTGCTTCAAAGAAAGACTCCCTATGGATCCGTTGGATCACCTCTAAGTTTCTCAACAATGATTCCATTTGGTCTGTTCAACAGCCAAATGTCTGCTCTTGGTGTTTTCGCAGTATCCTTCTTGCTCGTGATCATGCAAGGAAGCTTGTAGAATATCTCATGGGTGATGGTATGAATACATTTCTCTGGCTTGATCCTTGGATTCCTGGTTATCTTCTTATTGACAGGATGAATGATCATATCCCGGCCCGCCTCTACTCGAGTAGGACCGCTAGGGTTTCTTCCATTTGGCAGCACAATACTTGGCATTTGGGGAGCCTTACCCTTGAACTTGCTTTGCTTAGTGCTTGGGATTCCATTGGCACTATGAACACTAGTTTGAACGAAGATCAGATTCTTTGGAAGCTGTCTGGAGATTGTCTTTTTAGTATTGCTTCAGCTTGCACTGGCATTCTTCCCACTAAACCCGTAGTTACTTGGCATCATCTTGTTTGGTTCAAAGGAAGGGTCCTGAGGTATTCTTTTATATTATGGCTTGTTCTCTTACGAAGACTACCAACTCTTGATCGCCTCTCACATTGGGGTATTACTCACTCTACTAGTTGTTGCTTCTGCGGTGTGGATGAGTCCATTGAGCACCTATTTTTCCATTGTCCCTTTTCAGCTATCATTTGGAGCAAGATTTTAGATCGTTGTCTCTTGGCTAACCCGCTGCATCATTGGGATGACCAACTTAAATGGTGGGAAGACGTCATGCGTGGGGACACACTAATAGGCTATATTAGACGCATTACACTTACTGCTTCAGCTTACTTCATTTGGCGTGAGAGAAATGATCGTATTTTCTCTCATGTCTCCTCTACACCTACGAGCGTTCTTAGCAGTATTATTGCAGAAGTTAAAAGCAAAATTCTTCTGAGTTATGCTACCAAACCTATCAAGGATACACAAAGGAATAGAGCCATTGCAGAGAGGTGGGGCATTCAAGATTGCCTCACTCATGTCCACCATGGTTAATGCCACGCTATATTTTGATCTCATGAGTTTTTATTACTTGGCCCGAGTTGTGGGCATTCCATGTAATGCATTGCTTTTGCATATTTTTATATCGTGCTTGATCCGGGCTATGAGTTTTTTCCTTGTTCCTCTTCTCCTAAGGTTTTGGCTACAACCTTGCTGATGGCAATGCCGGAGGTGAGGGGGAGGATCTTTTCCCTTGGGAGAATGAGAATCTCTACCATTCTTACGAATGGTAGTCATGTATGAACTCTATTGTATCATTTTGTGATTTAATATATTTCCTTTTGTCTTGTTGCAAAAAAAAAGAAAAAAGGACCAATATAGGAGAATTTGGATAAAAAGTAGAAAACCCAAAAGATAGGAAATGAAAAGAAGAAAAGGATTCAATTAAGTTTAGTTGTTTCAAAATAATAAGATATGTTTACTCAGCTTGTGAAATAAATACCAATACAAGACATCCACCACCGCTAAATTAGGTTGCCCCCAAATGAGAGGATCACTAATTCTGTTCCATAAGATATAGTGTCATTTATAACTGCAAGAAAGAAGGTTGACTGAACAATTTTTCCACAAGAAATAAGTTCCATAAGATATGGTTTGAGGTATATTGTTAATGAGTCAATGAGTTAGAGTTTGTGAAAATACCTAGCATGTTTTTGAAGCAGTGATGTCCTGACTGACTGTGTTGGATGTGCAGTTAAAACTAGATCAACTGTCTGGTTCTTGAGAGCATCAAAGACCTTTTTTGGTGACTTATGCAGCTGCTCAACAAGCCTTTTCAGAGTAGCATATTACTGTAAATTGGATAGCCTCCCTATCATTTCTTTAGTGATACAAAGTTGAGAAAGCTCTTCAAGACCAACAAAGTTGAGCATGAGTTGATAACCAAAAGGATAAAATATTAAGAGAAGCCGGCCGTTTACAATGATACATTGTAACAACTAGCACTTTTGCGCTGGCCCTCACCAAAATCCATTCAAAGGCATGTGAAGCCCTAGTCTAATCTCATTCAGCTGTTTCAAATAACCAATTTGCATTTTAAAAAATGATAGTAAGACCTCATGTCATTCTATACAGGCTACATCAATTTACAATTTCGGAACAAAAATGAGATTACTAGCAAATGCATTCCCTATATTACTACTGGCATGAATTCATATTAAAATTATGATTTTTGGCATCCCAACTAATTAGTCAGCCTGAGTCAGCTTGGATTTTACTTAAAAACCCCGTGTATATTAAATATGTAGGACGTCAACCAATTTTAACTGCAAATTATGTATAGTATGCATAAGTCTAACTTGGTTTAGTTAGAAAGATTTCTAATCTTGGTGTTATATTACTGCAAATTATGTTGGTACCTAAATGAAGACATACAAATTGATCTATGTGATCAACATAGAATGTTAAAAACAAGACATGTAAATGCGTGGATAGTGCTTAGTTTTAACCGGTGGCAAACTAGGCATTAAATGAATCATATATGTAGAATAATAATCATGTTCCATTTAAGAGAAGAATCTGAGCATGTAAGCATAGTTAATATTACTGCAAATTGAGTAGCATATTACTGCTCAACAAGAGGGACTTGAGAAAACAAAAAATTGGATAGCACAATATAAGAAAAGAGGGACTTGAACTGAAGAAGTAATTGAAAGTTTTGATTTTTGATCCGGGACAAGCAAAGGGATCAGAAGAAATTGAGAATTAAAATAATAGAGCCGGAAACCAACAAATCTAACTTCGATAGCTGAAGGTCGCCTCTTTTCTCCTTCGATCCTCCTCTTCTCGCAAAAGACTAGCGCCGAGAAGGGAGCGAGAGCAGGTGGACGGAGAAAGGCGAGGTATGAGCAGAGAAAGAAGCGGCACCGAGAATGAATCACTAGGGTAACGCTGAATCCTCGACAACGAGAACGACGAGGTGTTGCGGGGAGAGGTCGCGTAGAATGGGGAGCACTACTAGAAACTTGGTCTTCAGCAACGGCTATCAGCAACGGCCGCTCAAGCCGTTGCTATTTGCAACGGCATTCTTACGGCCGCCCGAGCCGTTGCAGATATCTGTATCTGCAACGGCGTTCTAACGGAAAACCGAGCCGTTGCTGATTATTTTAATTATCAGCAACGGCTTTCGGACGGAAAGGCGAGCCGTTGCTGATTTTTTAATTTTCAGCAACGGCTTGCTAACGGATAAGTGAGCTGTTGCTGATGATAACTTATCAGCAACGGCTTTCTAACGGGCGAGTGAGCCGTTGCTGATAAGTTTATATAGGGCACGCTCTCGCGCCCGACCCTTCTTCCTCCCGCTGCTGCCGCCGCCGCCTCCTGCCGAGAACTTCGCCGCTGCTGCCGTTGCTGCCGACGCCGCCGCGCCGCTGCCGCTGCTGCCGGTATGTTGATCGGCCGGCCTATACGGTTTCGGCCGGAGATGTTAAAATCCGACCGAAACCCTATTTCTAGGGTTTCGGCCGGCGGCGGTCGGCCTATGGCCGCCGCCGGACCTTCTACAGTGGCCGGACAGTGTGTCCGGCCACTGTACGCCGGCGCCGGAGGGTGGACTCCGGCGCCGGAATATATATATATATATATATATATATATATATATATATATATATATTGTTTTTGATATTGTTAATTAATTATTTTATAAATGTTAATTAATTGTTTAGATTAATTGTTTAATTTGTTAGATTAATTATTAGGGTTTAGATTAATTTCGGACGCGCGCCGGAATCGTCCACTTCGGACGCGCGCCGGAATCGTCCAATTCGGACTCGCGCCGGAATCGTCCACTTCGGACGCGCGCCGAAATCGTCCAATATGGACTCGAACTGTCTCAAAACATTTAGAAAATAATCATCCATCCGACGAGTTGATATGTTTCACGTACGCATCGATCAGTCGGATATGATTTAGCAAAACCTTAGATCCGTTCGGGGATTGTATGTTCGTGTAAAAGAAGTAGATGATCTTTTATACGACGTACAATTCTTGAATTGTCCCTGATTGGACAATTTGGGAATATAGTTATTTGTACTGCACTTACGTTTTTATTTTAACTGTTAACTAATTATTCTAAATTTCGGCAACATCTCTCTTGTTCTCCGATACGCGCCCAGATGATATGCGTATTCGGAGAACTGTAGGGAGATGCTGTCGAAATTTAGAATAATTAGTTAACAGTTAAAATAAAAATGTAAGTGCAGTACGAATAACATAAATCCCGAATGGAATAGGACCATCTCACCTAAAGACATTAACCAAAGAAATTGTCATTGATTGACAGAATCATGTCGGCTGATCGAAGTTGGATGTACCGACGTTTTGATCATGGAGCTTTAACGAATGAGTTTCGATTAGGCGTAACGTACTTCCTAAATTTCGCCTATTCGAATCGGAATTTCGTTAGCATGGGTGATCAAATCCGATGTCCGTGCCGCATTTGTTCGAATGGCCGATTTTTGGATCGGGAGACTGTCACTCTGCATCTATATACCAAAGGATTTACACCAAGATATTTTCTATGGACTTGTCACGGGGAGTCACGCGAAGTCGGGACGTCGAGCAATCCTGTCGTTCAGACATATGGTGAATCTTCCTCTGCTGGTGCTTCTTCATCCGGTCAATGTAATCCCTATAGAACTATGATACTTGATAGTCTTGGGGGTCAATTCCACCTGAATGATAATGTTGATCGGCCAGTTCTTCAGACATCAGTCCCACCAGATACTACAGCGGTTGATATCACAGAAGTAGGGGCTGCGGTAGAGATTGAATTACCGAATAAAGAAGCTGCAGAATTTTACGAGATGTTGAAAGCTGCCGATGAACCTTTGTATGAGAATTGTCCTAAATACACTAGGTTTTCAGCAATGACACAGCTCTTAAACATCAAGGCCGATTGTAATATCAGCGGAGTTGCGTATGATCGGATTGCTGGATTGATTAATGGAATACTGCCTACTGATAACAAGTTTGAGCCTACTTTTTATAAGACTAAAAAGCTAATGAGAAAATTGGGGCTTGGGTACGAAAAAATACACGCGTGCCAAAATAACTGCATTTTATATTATAAAGAAAATGTGCAGTTGGATAAATGCCCTGTATGTCAACACCCTCGTTACAAGGAGAAGAAATCGGTCCGACAGAAAAATATCCCGTTTAAGGTGCTTCGGTATTTTCCACTAACACCGAGGTTTCAAAGATTATTCATGTCGGAAAAGACAGCCCCCTACATGAGTTGGCATGCAAGAAGTCGTGATGATACAGTAATGACTCATCCATCTGACAGTGAAGCATGGAAACATTTGGATACATGTTATCCTTCATTTGCTATGGATACTAGAAATATCAGATTGGGATTGTGCACAGATGGTTTTAATCCGTTTGGGCATTCTGCAACTTCTTATTCAGTTTGGCCAGTGCTGCTGACAGTTTATAATTTGCCACCGTCAATGTGCATGAAAGATGAATTTATTTATCTTTCGATGATTATTCCGGGTCCTAAGGGTCCGCGAAAAGAAATTGACATATTTCTCAGACCCTTGATAGATGAATTGAAAACATTGTGGACTGAGGGAGCTGTCACTTATGATTGTCATCGGAAGCAAAACTTCAATTTAAAGGCCGCGGTCTTGTGGACAATCAATGATTTCCCCGCGTACGGCATGTTGTCGGGTTGGAGCACTCACGGCCGACTCTCTTGCCCGTATTGTATGGAACACTCTAAATCAATCAGCCTTCAGAACGGACGAAAAATCTCATTCTTTGATTGTCATCGTCAATTCCTACCGGTTCATCACCAGTATCGAAGGAATCGTAATAAATTTACTAAGGGCAGAGTCGAAAGAGATGGGCCACCACCGATGTTGTCTGGTGAACAAATGTTAGCACGTGTTTCAGCACTTCCAGATATAGTATTTGGTCGCAATGAAAGAGTGTCAGGTTTTGGCCAAACACACAACTGGGTGAAAAAAAGTATCTTTTGGGAATTGCCCTATTGGAGTTCATTATTGATTCGACATAATTTAGATGTCATGCACATTGAAAAAAATGTGTTTGATAATATTTTCAACACTGTGATGGATATTTCTGGAAAAACTAAAGATAATGTCAAAGCCCGACATGATCTGAAAATACTTTGTAAAAGACCAGAGTTGGAGTTACAAGAGGTCAACGGACGATATCTGAAACCGAAGGCCCTATATGTGTTAAATAAACAACAGATCAAAGATGTTTGTCAATGGGTAAAAGAACTCAGATTACCCGATGGATATGCTTCAAACTTATCTCGATGTGTGAACGTCGATGATTGCAAAATATCAGGGATGAAGAGCCATGATTGTCATGTATTCATGCAGAGATTACTTCCGATCGCATTTCGAGATCTTCTACCTGATAATATTTGGGGTCCGTTGACTGAATTAAGTATGTTTTTTAGAAGCATCTGTGCAAATGTCCTTCGAGTCGAAGATATGTCAACACTTGAAAATAATATTGTTGAAATCATATGCAAGCTGGAGCAGTTTTTCCCTCCTGCATTTTTTGACTCGATGGAGCATCTACCGATACACTTGGCATACGAGACACGAGTTGGTGGCCCCGTTCAATATCGTTGGATGTACTTATTTGAAAGATACATGAATCGTCTGAAGAAAAAAGTAAAGAACACCGCAGCTGTTGAAGGATCAATATCTGAATCGTATATCATCCAAGAAATTTCAACATTCTGCTCATTTTACTTTGAATCGACAGTACAGACAAGATTTGATCGTCTTCCACGTAACGACGACGGGGGTGTTCGACATTCAGATGGACGTTTAAATATATTTTCTCACTCTGGTCGTGCTTTTGGTTCTCGTCCATCTCGACACTTAAGCGATGAAGAGTATCATTTGGCACACTTATATGTATTACTCAATTGTCCAGAGATTGAACAATTCATTGAAATATTTGACATTGAGATGGTGCAAAAATACTCTATTCACAACGATCAAGAATTGGAGACATTACGGAATCGTGATTTCCCTACATAGATTCAGACTTACAGCAAAGATCACAGAGCTGAAATAGATGAAAGAATATTTGAGTTTGTTAGTGGACCGTCGCGACTTGTGTTGTGCTATAGCGGATATTTTGTTAACGGGTATAAATTTCACACGGTTGAATATGCATTTACAAAGAAGACGATGAATGCTGGGGTCTGCATGAAAGGGACAACCTATGCTGAATGTGATATGGATTTTTATGGACTGGTGGAAGAAGTGATAGAGTTGCACTACTTCGGCTTGAAATCAGTGATCCTATTTAGATGTCATTGGTTCGATACAACAGAAAGGGGCATGAAAGTTCATCCAAAATACAAACTTGTTGAGATTAATTACAAATCGAAATTGGCAGCAAATGAGCCATTTATATTGGCATCACAAGCCGAACAAGTATATTACGCGAAGTATCCGGCTCAAAATAAAGATAGAGCAGATTGGCGTGTAGTCTGTAAGACAAAAGGTAGAGGAAAAATTGATCCGATAGTAGGAGAAAATGATCCTCCTGGTTTCTATCAAGAAGATGATCTTCCTGCTGTGGATCGTATTATTCCAATACTCGAGGATGCAGACACAACGTCAATTCAATTAGAAGTTGAATATGCTGATGATGACGATAATGAAATTGAGGAAGCTGGAGATGAAGAAGATGAAGAAGAGGAAGAAGAGGAAGAAGAGGAAGAAGAAGAAGAATTCGAAGACTATTATTCAGATGATGAAGAATAATTGTAAAGTATATATTTTATTAAATATATCTCTACTATTTATACAATAATCTGATTATATGTCTGTTCGACAGATATGTCTGGTCGTGGTTATCGACGCAGGAGAGTTTCGGAGTCTCCGATCGGTGAGACTCCAGCACTTACTAATGCTGCTGATCCTCCAGTTGCTGATCCTCATGAGGATGATACTGCCGAGGCTAGTACATCCAGATGTAGGCGGCCACGCGGGCCGAACAGGTGGCAGCCTCCACCAGCCACAGAGTCACGTAGATTGATTAGCGTGATTGGGGAGCGGTACGTAATATATAATGAATTATGAATCATTACAAATTCATTATATCATAATATAATATTAAAATTTATTTTTGTTGTGCAGGTTCGAGCAAGAAGAAGTGCCGAGGAGCATTTCTTCTACTATTCGACGATACATGCACGGGGCATGGCCTACGTGGTCTCACGTGCCTAGCGAGCACGTCGACATGTTATGGCGCGAGTTTGAGGCACGTATTATTTCTTTTTTTACATGCATGATGATATATTAAGAATTGGTACTGATATTATTATTTTGCAGGCTCGCTATACATGGGCCGAGGACCAGAGGTCCTTCATTTACGCTGCCTGGGAGTCTATTTCCCGGGCAAGGTACAACGGGCAGCTGGGGCAGGCTCGGTCCCGAGCGATGGCCCGAGCTGGGACCACTAACATCGCGGAGACTCGGGGATACGGCCCCAGTTGGATTACTCCGGATATATGGGACCAGCTCGTGGGGATATGGTCGACGGATCGATGGCAGGAGGTTTCTCAGAATGCGGCTAGAAATCGCATGTCGGGGGGAGCAGCGCGTCACACCGGCGGCTCTGTTGCATTTGCAGTGCACGCAAACCGTATGGTAAGTATATCTTTTAATTATATATTTTATTTGTTATTATGTGTACTAATTAATGTATTTGTTTTGTAAATGTAGACGACGGTGTCGGATGACGGGACTGTCCAGCGACCCTCCCCGATGGCAGTGTTTGAGCGGACTCACCGTCGAGCACATGGGACTGGGGAGTACATCCACAACCGCGCTGCATACATTATGGTAATTATATATTTGTTTAAATTATTCATTATATATTTATAATTTAAGTTTTATGATAAATATTAAACAAAAAATCAAACTCGAGTAGGAGACCTACAGCCAGACGGTGGTGCAGCGTGGGGGTACCCCCGAGGACTTTGACGCAGCATCGTGGGTCGAGGCCGCAGGTGGCTGGGACCATGGCCGCGTATATGGCTTCGCAGATAGTGGTCATGCGCGAGCCGTACTAGGGCCACTTGGGGCACCGACCCCTCCGGTCGCTGGTGAGCGGCCGTCCACCTCCAGATCTAGTTATGATCATAGTAATAGGATAAGGACACTAGAGGAGACGGTCGCGCGTCAGACTGAGTTGATGGAGCGCCAGAGTCAGACGATGGCGAATATAGAAGCTATCCTACGCAACTTGTCGGGTCATCCCGAAGCAGGCATCTCTTCGGCATCATCTAATCCATCATCCTCGAGTCAGTCCACGCCGGTGTACACTCAAGCACTCCAGACCCCGCCATATGATCCAGGCCATCCTCCATCGTCATCGTGAGATTTTGTTTATATTGACTTTGTTACTCAGATATTGAACTTGTTTAATTTATATTGACTATGTTACTCAGATGTTGATACTTCAATTTTACATTTGAATTGTGTTTATACTATCGTGGATAATTATAAATATAAATATAATTGTTTTGATGTATATCTTGGTGTGTTTGTGATGTGTGAATGAATGTGTATGAGATGTTTGTGATGTGTGTATGAGGGTATGGGTGTGTGAGTTATGTATCAGATAAATGTATCAATGTATCAACGGAAATTAGAAATTTGAAATATTTCTGTTTGCAGGTATGGGTCATCAGCAACGGCTTTCCCACGGCCGTCCGTGGGAAAGCCGTTGCTAAAAGTGTATCGACAACCGTTGCTGATGACCTACAGCAACGGCTTAGCGACGGGTTTTTACTAACGGCTTTGCTACGGACTCGAGGCCGTTGCTATTAATGTTATCAGCAACGGCTCCGGTTCCGTGGTAAAACCGTTGCTGAAAATATTTTTAGCGACGGCCCAGCGGCCGTTGCTGATAATGTTTAGAGCGACGGCCCGAGCGGCCGTTGCTGATCCGTTGCTAAGTCATCAGCAACGCGACTTTCTGTCACGGCTTTATTGCAACGGCTCAGCCGTTGCTGATGACCATTTTTCTAGTAGTGGAGGTGTTGCAAGGAGAGGTCGAGCGGAATGGGGAGGCGTCGCAGGGAGAGGTCGCGGAACAGGGAGGTGTTGCAGGGAGAGGTCGCGTAAGACGGGGAGGTGTCGTAGGGAGAGGTCGCGCAGGGAGTTTGTCAGCTGGGGATTTGTCGGGTCATTGTATTAGGGCTGAAAAGAAAAATGGCGCGGAAATAATATTTTGGTGATTAGTAGGAGGGAAATATTTGGTCGGCTGAAATAGAAGGAAAAAAAATTATAGGTTGATTTACCAACGCATTTTTTAATCCGTTGGTAATTTTGTTGGTAATACCAATAAACTAAATTCGTTGGTAACAAATCTGTTGGTGATGCTATGATTTCTTGTAGTGGCGGTATCTATAAAGCTCGGCTTATGGAAAAGGGATACAGTCAAAAGAAATGTATTGACTATAAAGATATTGTTTCTCCTATGGTTAAACATACTTCTATTAGTGTTCTTCTAGCATAAGTAGCCATGCAAGACTTGGAGTTAGAACAGCTTGACGTAAAGATAGCTTTCCTACATAGTGATTTAGATTAACAGATCTACATGACATAACCAGAAGGGTTTGAAGAGAAAAATAAAGTTGATCATGTCTACCTCCTAAAGAAGTCACTTTATAGCCTCAAGCAATCTCACAAATTAACAATGATATAAGAGGTTTGATCAGTTTATACTTGGTATTAGTTTCAATAGATCATCTTTTGACGGTTGTGTTTATTTAAAAAAATCAATTAGTTCTATGATTTATCTGCTCTTTTATGTTGATGATATGCTCATTGCGGCAAAAGATATTACTGAAATAGACAGACTTAAAAAACACTTTAAGGTTGAATTTAACATGAAGGACCTTGGGGCTGTAAGAAAAATCTTTGGGATGGAGATAAAATGAGAACGCACAGCAAGAAAGTTATACCTAACGCAGGAGACTTATGTAAAGCAGGTGGTTGAGCATTTTGGCATACAAGAAGCAAAATCCGTCAAAACACATCTTGCCGCTCACTTCAAATTATCAGGATTGCTATGCCCAAAAGATGAAAAAGAAAGAATTGGTATGTCACAGGTACCCTATGCAAGCGCAGTTGGCAGTCTTATGTACGCCATGATTTGTACCCGCCCAGACATAGCACATGCAGTTAGTGTTGTGAGCCGGTATATGGCAAATTTGGAAAAAGCACTAGTAAAGAAATTGAACCCACACTGAAATAACATCAATTTCAGCTTGGCTACATCGGGCTTAAATCTCATTAAAGGAGGAAATTGTGAGGGTTGATTCTATTTAAACCTGACCCGAATTCGAAATGGGCCAAGCTGGATCAAAGAAAAAAAAGAGAGAGAGAGAAAAAAAACAAAAAAAAATATTGTTAATGCTCATTGGGCTCGGCCCAGCCTAGGCGGGCCAAGCAATGGGCTGAGCTCATCTCCTGTGCGCCTGCAGCTTGCAGGCACCCACGTGCTTTGCACGCGGCAGCAGCACTTGCAGTGCCTGCGCTCTTCAGCTGCCAATGTTGACCGAGTTCCTTGCATGGAACTCAGATTTTGATCGCACCGCGTACTTTTCCCAACCACACAATTGTTGTTGTCGCACCGCCTCAATTTCAGATTTTACTCAGTCCACACGCTCGCCCGCCCGCCCATCCGTACACACGCCGCTGGATCAGATCGAATGCTATGGGTTGATCCCTGCCGAATTCTTTGTCCAAATCAATTGCTACAACCGTATGCTTCTGATTCTATTATAAAAGGGGGCCTAATACACAGTTCCAAATCATCCCAACGACTCCGTTTGTCAAGCAAGATTTCTTTTCGGTGGCTTTCTTCCCCTTCACACCGTCTCAGGCAGAAGTAAGAAGATCAAGGACGTCGCATCCATAATTTTCAGGCAAAAGTAGAAATCCAAATTTCGTGGTGCAGAAAAATATCCGAGCCCATGCAATATTTTTCTTTTATAGTTTAGTTATCAGTTTTATTTTGATTCTCTTGTACTGGCAGTATTTTTCTCCTCTCTCTAATAAAATCAGTGCCCTTTTCTCCCCGTGGAGTAGGCCCGGTACCCCGCCAGGCCGAACCACATAAATTTTGGTGTTCTTTGTGTTTTCTGAATTTATTCGTTTTGGTATTTTTGCTTTTGGCATTTGAATTTTTGAATGCTTGTAGGAAGACTCATTTTCTTCCTAACACTTGTCATTTGAATAATCAAGAATTGATAAAATTGGAATTTAGGTTTGATTGTTGGTAAACACTATTCATTATCTCTCTAGTGTGTCATTTTCTCTCATACAAATTTTTTTGACGGTCTGTTTCTTTAGGATAAAAGAATTTGTGATTGTATGATATTTTTAAGATATTTACGAGAAGATACCCTTACTTTTTGTCAACGTAAGTCCATTTAATCTCCAAGGTAAACTTATGGGGCCTATTTGATTAGTGAAACTAAATTTATTTTCATGATTTTGATAAACCACGGCTCCTTGCTAAAATGTGTTTGGGTTAACATTTCTGTGAAATTTTATTATTATCGGGATGAAACTAGTTTTCTATAAAACTAATTTTCTTGAGTAAAATAAAAATGCTGGAAAGTTATTTTCTATGATTTCAAGATCATCGATTTTGAAATATCAATATGCAATAACAAATTTGTAATCATAAATATTTTTATAAAAGCAATCAATTTACAAATAATTCAAACTATATCTAATGTGCAAAAATTAAAATTAAAATTATCATTTTCAATTCAAAATATTTTCTTAAATTGACAAATTAATTAAATTTTCTTAAAGACGGTATATTTATAATTTAATTCAATCTAATTTTGAACCATTTAACTCGTTTTTTTAAAAAAATATTAATATTTTTATTAACTAATTTTATATTTAATTGAACAAATATAATTTTAATTTATCAATAATCTAATTAAATCTTATAAATATTTTACAATCATATTAGCCGGCACTAATTTTATAAACTATTTATAAATACATAATTAATATTTTTAAAACTTATAAATTAAATTATACAATACATAAATCGACTATGAGTATTTAATGAAAGACAACAAATGAAATTAAAAGTTATGCTCTTGTCAATAAAAAATAAAAAAATCATGTCTTACTCTCTTTTGTTAGATTTATAATAGATTAATTATAAAATAAAATTGATCATCAAAGAAGCTAATAAAATTGAGTTATTCATTTTCTTGAATTGATTAAATATTAAGTTCTTTCAAAAATGTTTATGAAAATTCATAATTTAATTTTTCAACAAACTTATTTTAGGTATTTGTAACTTAAATGTTGGATAGTGATCTTTTACTTTTTATCGGTACGTGACATTCTTCTAAAGATTGATATTATTTTCATCAACCAAACACATTTTAAAAAAATTAAAATTTAAAAACTAAATTTTCATGTTCACTAAAATTAAATTAGAAAATAGTTTTCTCTTATGAAATAACACCATATATTATAAAGTTCCATATTGCTATAAATTTTTGAGCAAGGCATCCATCTTCTTGTTGAGAATCCTTTCTTTCTTCTCATTGTAGTATTATGTTCCTGTAGAAAGGATTATGACATGTTGGGCTCACTGTAATGAATGTGCTTTATAATATAATGGACTTTGTAATGGAATAGAATTTTCATCACATTACATTACAATTTTTAGTATAATGAGGAATCAACTGTGTAATGAGGAACAAAAGGGCTAAAGTGTAAAATTTATAACTTCACTAAAAGAATATACTACTTTTCACTCATTTATTTACTTAATTTTAATTTTATTATTTTTAAAATGTGTAATTTTGTTATTAATAGACTAAATTATAATATTTATAAATTAAATGGTTTAAATGAAAAGTATTTTTTAGTAAATTTTTTTACTTCGTATTAATTTATTATTTCACAAATATGTATTATTTATAAAGGAATAAAATAAATTTTATAAAATTTGTGGACCTAATTGTAATATACAATTAAGTTTTTCTATCATTCACAAAAAAATTAAAATATTTTTGTTAGTACTATGGTAAAAGATTAATTAAGGATTTTTTTTTTCTTGTTTGGTGTTTTAGTTAAGAATTCTTTGATTATAAAAAAAATTACTCTAGTTTCACTATATAACATAATGCTCATTCTTCCCAATATTTAATGGCATCAAATAAGAGACTATTAATGAATTTTTCATTACTTTGTATGGTCATTACAAAGGGTTAAAACATACCAGTCATCGTACGGAATATAACTAGGAATGAGCGGTTTTGGATATCCTGTATTTTTCATGATATCCAAATCCTACCCTATATAGGACTGGTTCCTGAGTTTTAGAATCGGGCCCTACCATATTGGAACTTGGAATCGGACTCTATCCGAAACCACAGGTTCCGGTTTCGAATACCCTGTTGGAACCTGTTCAATTATAGGTTCCAGGATACAGGTTCCGAGTACCCTGTTGGAACCTATTCTGGAACCTGTATCCTAGAACCTGTAAATGAATAGGTTCCAGAGTACAAGTTTCGAGTACCGATTTCGATTCTGATTTCGGGTACCCGATGTGTTGAACCTGAAACCTTCCTAAATTTTTATCTCGGACCCTATCCGAATTTAAGTCGGGTATTCCCAGAACTTATCTAATCAGGTCGGTTCCAACCGATTCCGGGTCTATCTGGTACCGATGCACACCCCTAAATATAACTCCATAATCACCACCATTGCATTACAATAGCTTACGAAACATGTCCTTAATGACAACGACATCATCATTGACTGAGAAGCCTATCAAATGAGAGATTACTATCATGCCTCAAATGAGGCCTGACCACTGGAACTACATTGAAATTTTTAGTTTCATTGAGATTAGGGATGACAATAATACTCATTTAGACGAATACCCATTGGTACGGGGGTTAGTTTCCTATCCACGGAGATTTCACATGTAATTTTTCTTACTCGTTTATTATATGGGGCGGGTACGAGTATTATAGTACTCGTATCCGCGGGTACTCGTTATCTGCGAAAATAAATAAATTGACCTTATGTTGAAGATTTCATGTTTTAAAATCTTATGTTGATGTTGAGAAATATTTGTAGTTTATATTTGAAGACCTTATGTTTCAAAACCTTATGATGATGTTGAGAAATATTTATAGTTTATATTTCAAGATCTTGTATTTATAATCTTGTGTAGTGTGTTTATATTTGAAGTTAATAATTTACATTTATTAAAATGTCATAAGTACCCGCCAATATCCGTGGGTATCCGTCCCCCCGCGGGTAATTAAATAGGTACCAATTTTTGATACCCACGAGAAATTAAACGATTAACAAATACCCATATATTTCGCGGGATTGATAGCGGGTAAACATCCCCGGTACCCGTCCCGCCCCGTTGACATCCCTAATCGAGATTGGAACTTGGTTAACTTAGCATTCTCCAAGTTAGTCTAATGCGCTATCTTACTATTAGGCATTACTTCTTCCTTCCCAAACTGGCCAAAAATAGAGTTGGCCATTTGAGACATTGGCTTGTTAGCAGAAGTTGTATTTTTAGGGTTTTTTCCCCATTGGCTTGAGACATTGGCCACAAGCTTAGTTCTCGAACTTTAGCAGAATGGTGATTAGCAGGGGACTAATTATCGTCAACTTTGTTTGAGCTAGATGAGCAACTCTCAAGTTTATTCCCAACCTTTCCACAGAAAATACCCAATTTTCAAATGCAGCATATTGAAAGAAAGCTTCCTTCTTATAGTTAAACTGTAACTCTAATGGCATAGGGCAACTGAGATGTATTATAGCACAAAAACAAATTTTGTTTTCGACCTTAGGGAGTATGCTGATCAACTTTCTTTAGCATACCAATTTTTGTTCCGCACTAGTAAAGAAATTGAACCCACACTGAAATAACATCAATTTCAGCTTAGAGTTTTGCACAAGGGATGAAGAAAATGATGCCCAATCCATCTTCTGCTACATCATTGAGTCTCGCAATGATGTGTTTATCCAGGCATTAAAATCGACAGCACATGTCATTAACTATATTCTGGATTGGCTACACAGATTTCTAGCTTGATGATCGACAAAAAATAAAATTAGCTATCCTGAGTAATAATATTTACTTGCTGTTTCCTATGGCTCATCCTTCAGCCAATTCTGAATTACATACACCATGAAAGCTCCACAGAATGTTACTGAGCCCACTACTACCAGAATCCGAACCCATATAGAGGAAATAAAGGCTCCCAATAGATAAGAATTCCACAACCAAAACCATGTAATGGCACAGGTGGATCCCAGGAGAGCGCCTACAAGAACTTGACCGAAAGTGTGAAGCCGCTGTGATACACGAAGCCATGACTGGAGTAACAAATGTGAAACCAGGTTATTTTAAGAATTAATACACAATTCAGTTGTACTTGAAAGCTTAAATGATATTAAATGAAGCACATTTCTACTTGAATTTGAAGAAATTGGCCTAACATTAGTTGCAAAGTTAATCAATACGAACTATGTACAGCTTAGGTTTCTATTTTTCCAACAATCCCAAATGAATGATAACGTATACATCTCAAGTTACCAATAAAACATGCATCCAAGATCAGATGTAACACATAGTAGTATAAATATAATCTCCTAGATTACCAAAAGCGTAATCTCTAATAGGTGAAACTAATGATGCATGACTATCCATTGAGTCATTGACTAATTTCATTTACATCTTCCCCTTTTTGTTCAATAAGTACTGCTTTGACATAATTTCTATTAGGTGTACACATCAAGAAAAAGACTGATGGGTCAGTCAATAAGCTCAAAGCTAGGCTAGTAGCAAAGAGATAAACTTATTTATGTCATAGATTAAATAGACACATTTTTTCTTGTGGCAAAGATAGCTTTAGAGCGATCTTTCCATACCTTGGCCACCATCTCTCAATGGCCTCTCCATCAACTTAAAATTAAGAATGCACTCCTCCATAGTGATCTTGCTGAAGAGGCATATATCGAGCAAGCTCTAGGGTTTGTTGATCAGGGAATTGAAGAACTCTTTATATGGTCTAAACTCTAAAGCAATTTCCTCTTGATTATTCGGGCAAGTTTAGTTGTGTGCAACTTCAGTTCTAGATGATCAAGAGTGTAACTAAATCACCTCATCGCACTTCACCCTTTATAATCATGACAGAGAAAGAATTTAAATATTGAAAGCCAACCTGCATCAATAATTTTAGACCAAAGATTTGAGTATGCATTGAGTAGCTCATTCAGGAGGAAACATCTATATCTCATAGAAAAATATGTTCTAGATATACTTGTGGATGGAAGCATGTTAGAAGCTTACTCCTATGATCCTCATGCCAAGTTACTACCTGAAGAGGGGGGAGCCACTATTTGATTCATGAAAATACTATAGACTAGAAGGTAACCTCAATGATCAATCATCTCATAATTACTATATTTGACATCTCTTTAGCTGTGAACATGATTAAATAGTTCCTTGAACTCCATCTAAAGATCATTGGTAGCAGCCTTAAGGTACTATGTTATCTTAAAGCTACCAATCTCTATTATGCAATACGATATAGACATCTCTCAGTCTCTATTGTGCATTGCCAAGGTATAGAATTTATTTCCAAGTTTTTTCTTAATGATGACATAAAGAAAAGATTTGTGTGAATTGGTCATAGAGCAATATGACTTTCCAATGAATATCTGGGTTCTTTTTTAGCACTTTTCATCTTGTTTCTTTTCAAGAAGCTTTAGTTGACAAAGCATTAACAAGGATATGCATGGGCTAAGAATACGATATCTCAAAGCAGGAAAGGCATGTCGTATCGCATTAATTCAGTTTGTAATACTCTTCTCAGTACCATCGTATTAGACAAGATGCTCACAAACTCCAGGGATTATATTTGGAGTTGAGGACATGAAATTTTTAGCTTCAAGTTAATTGGTGATTTGCTAGTTGGAATCATGTTAAGGAGCCAAAGTCAAATTGGAAATTGGGTATTCGAAATTAGCTTTTGGTCAAAATTTATTGGTGAATGGTGGCTCCAAATTGCTGCCTCTGCTGATAAAAAAAAGCTCCTTTGTCTTGCTCTTGGGCTTATACAGAGCTTCTCCATTTTTTGAATGTGTTAAAATATTAAGAGAACTGCAGCAAAAAGGTTCATAAGTGGGAGGAACCTTGGATTGATGGCATTCCCTTGCACAAATGGTCAACTATCCTTAACATTGGAGGACTTACTTCATCTTTAAAATTTTCTTAAGCTTATTGAAGGAGCAAAATAGAAAGTTGATGCTCTTGGAGTTATTGGATCAGAGTTGTTAGCTAGAGTCTTGAATATCTACCTACCAAAAAATTCATGCTGAGGACATCTGGATGTGGAGCCCGCCTTAAAGATAATTGTTCTTTTAGAAGTGCCTAATATTATCTCAAACATTATAGTCTTACTCCTAGTTGTCGTCATGCTTGATAAGATCTATAGGCTCCTCCCAGTTTATTTGAGCAGGTTTATTGTTATATAGTGGTGCCTTGCCCAGCCTGCAAGCAAGACATTGGTACAAATTTAACACTCCTATTCAATTGGGACTTTGCTAATATATTTCAGTCAATTGCTAAAGGAAAGTTGAATGCTAACTTTCAACTCTTTTACTACTTGGGATCAAGGGGATTGGCTAAAGGAAAATGTTAGCCAAAAAAATCAATTAGTATTTTCTCACTATCATTGAAAATTCATTTTGGTACCTTTAAAAAAATAAAAAATACTAATTTCTTTATCAATGGAGCAAGTGATGTGTGTAGAATTTTTTGCAAGAGTATTGCTTTACAAATGATGAACTGACTTCTTCAAACTCCAGTATCCTACATTTCTACTCCTCAAACCACTGCTGCAAGTTATTACAGAACTAAAGCATCAACTGTCATATTCTTTGATGAGTGGAGCTTTTTCTCAACCTACTTTACAAAGTAGTGCAGGTATTTTCATACTTCATAAGGCTCTCTATGTTGCTAATGCTACTGGCAGAACTTTAAACTCAACTTAACCACTTGAATCTGAACAGAGAGCATATAAAGATTGAAGAAATAAGCGAGTTATGCTTGAAGGCGACTAAGGTCTTTTCTAGAGGCCATATAATTTGGTAGAAGATATCTTGGAAGTTGCAGGAATTATTGAAGTGGCTAATTAGTCTAATATTAAGAGAGATAGAAATAAGGTGGCTCATAATATTGCTAAGGCTGTGTTGTTTACTAATGAGTGTACACTCCTGAAACTCTATTCTATTCCAAGAATTGAAAATCCATGTAAACAATGGCAAAATTATCAATGAAAACTGAGAGGTGTTCCATTAAAAAAATTTAAAAAAACAAATGGAAATATTAGAAACTTACAAGATAGGTGCCAAATATTAAGGTGATAGTCCCAGTAGTCACTGTGAACAAATTGAAGCCCAAACAATGGACCACTGCAAGACAATAACAATCGAGAAAATGTCATTCCCTAAGAACTTAACAAATAGCAAAATTGTTAATTAATGTGCATGTCTAATATATGTCTATATCCTTGGATGCTTAATTTTAATGTTGTAACTGATGCATGTATTAGCATTAAAAGCTTTGTTTTTTTGTGGCTTTATGGGTATGTATTCCCGACATGTATCTAATTTTATTATGGTTTGTTGCAAACTAAACTGATGTCCACACTCCACAAGTAGGGGTGAGCAAGATTCCCCGATTCACCGAAACCGAACCGAAACCGACCGAACCTGAATTAACCGAACCAAATTATTTCGTTTCGGTTTTTGGTTATTTTTTTTTGGGATTTCGGTTTTCGGTTCGGTGAATTTACCGAAAAAAATTGGTTTTAACCGAATTTACCGAATGTATATATAAAATAAAATTTATATCATGTATTGGTATTTGCCTTGGTGGTTAAGTGTAACTTTAAGCCTTCCGCCTGCCCAGGTTTGAATCCTAGTGCATGTGTAATATTATTTATTTTATATTCGACTATATATATAATATGTGTTAGTTAGAAATACATTGGTAATGGAGTTTGCTAAGATGGTTAGAGACTTATGAAGTTAAAGTTCGGTTGCTTACTTGAATGGGTTCGAGTCTTAGCAAATGTGTTTTTTTGGTTATTTTTTCAATATTTTTGGTTAACCGAACCAAACCAAAAATTCGGTTAACCGAACCAAATTAACCGAATTTTTTCGGTTCGGTAAATGGTTAAAATATTTCTTTTGGTTCAGTTCGGTTAACCGATGATTCGGTTCGGTTATTAACCGGACCGAACCGATGCTCACCCCTATCCACAAGGATACCAAATATACCAAAGAAGTAAAACCTGAATAACATTACAAGGATTTCTGTAACATAGAACTTTCACTTTATCTTGATGAGTTCCCTAATTTGGATAAGTATAGTTGCATAATGGCATCTAAATTGCTAGGTCTCAAGAAAATAATATATTATTAAGACACTTGCCTTTCAGCATATTCATAATAACAATTCATGAGCATCTAAAGTGAACCACAAAGTTCGAAACAAAGACCCATTAGCCCACACTCATTTAGGCAGATGAAAAGAATCAGTCTTCAGGTATACTGATTCCCTAAAATGTTTAATTAGAATATAGGACAAGAACACACTGAAAAAGTTTCAGCACTTGCAACTACAGAAGTCCTTATATACCCAAGTTAGTCTATCATCACGAAAACTTCAGCTAAGTTAAACATGAAATAAGATGGTTAGTGGATTCAGGAGTTAGAAATAATACCCTTATAAACCTAAGCATCAATCTCCAGAAAAAGTTATGCAACACACTCATTTAGGCAGATGAAGAGAATCAGTCTACAGGTATACTGATTCCCTAAAATGTTTAATTAGAATATAGGACAAGAACACACTGAAAAAGTTTCAGCACTTGCAACTAAGGTTTAAAATCTCGGTCGGTACGGTACGGTAAGTCCGGTATTTACCGGTTTTTTAGGTTTCCGGTATACGATATACCCGGTATTTGAAAAAACCGGGTATATTGTGTATACCGGGCCGCCGGGCGGTATATGGCTCATACCGCCCGGTATGGGCGATACCGGGCGGTATGTCAAAAAAAAAAAAAAAACGACCGGTATGCATTTTCATACCGGTCCATACCGTGTGTCGGTACGGTACGGTACCGGTACCGATACCGAGATTTTAAACCATGCTTGCAACTACAGAAATCCTTATATACCCAAGTTAGTCTATCATCACGAAAACTTTAGCTAAGTTAAACATGAAATAAGATGGTTAGTGGATTCAGAGTTAGAAATAATACCCTTATAAACCTAAAGCATCAATCTCCAGAAAAAGTTATGCAACAAGAAAATAAGGAGCCTACTTCTTCAAACACATTCTCGCAGAGAGGCTGTTTCCATGGCTCGAACTCATAACCTCCAAGTCAAAGGGGGTAACTCTTACAATGAGGAATGTAACAAACTTAAATTACCTATCAAAAGTGTAGACTGTAGAACATAGGAATGAGTTTTTTCATCACTATCTATCTATCTATTTAGGTTGATGATATGTAGGGAGTCTTTGTTGAGTCGGTTAAGTAATTAGAGGGCACAAGTGGAGGAATTTCAGAGAGTAATGAGGGATGTAACAAACTCAAATTGCCTATTTAAAAGGGCACGACATGAGTACAAAGGGAAAAGTTTTGCATCTCTACTATCTATTTATATTGTCCCATCCAATTCTTATTACATCATTAACACCATGGTTATCGAATCGCACGATTTGGAATCGCGAATAGTGCGATCCGATGCGATTCATGCAGGCGGCGATTCGAATCGAACAGTTGAATCACCGATTGCATCGAATCGGTGTTTGAATCGGCGATTCAATACGATTCAATTCGAATCGCCGCGATCTGTGAATCGCCGGCATTTTCTTTTTCCAAAAACAGCGGCGTTTCACCTTCAATCGCACTCCAAAACTCCTTGCACACGTTTCTTCTTCCTTGCACACTCTCCAACCAGCACGCTCGCTCCCAGGCGGCGTTTCTTCCTTGCACTCGAAGAAAGCAGCGGCGGCGTTTCTTCTTCCTTGCACGCTCGCCGGCGCTGCGACTGCATCTTCTTGCCGAGCTTCTTCAATCGCCGCCAGCGGTCGCCGAGCTTCTTCAATTGCCGCCACCTGTCGCTCGCTCGCGGTTTCTTCACTCGCCAACCAAGTCGCGAGTCGCAACTTCTCCTTTCAGTCGCAAGTCTCGTGACTGCTACACTCGCCATTCGCCAACACAGTTGCGACTGCATAGTTCCATCTCTTTAACTGGTCGAGCCTTATTCAACAGTGTTTCAACCGAGCCGCTTCAACAGTCCAATTTCTTTCCCTTGTTCAATACTTCAATCCTTCAACAGTGCTTCAACAGTCATTCAACAGACAGAGTTGCTTCCCTTGGCCGAGCCTTGCTTCAACAGTTCTCTCTTCAACAGAGTTGCTTCCATAATTCCATTTGCACAGTCCTTCCTCAATCCTCATTGACTCAATGGCTCCAAAAAAGAAGATGAAGAAAGATATTACTTGGGATCATTGCAAATCTCTTGATACAAGGTTACATGTTAAATGTAACTATTGTCCGAAAACAATGTGGGGTGGAGCATTTAGAATGAAGCATCATCTAGCCGGAACACACAAAGAAGTTGTTCCTGTGATCAAGCACCGGAAGAGGTAAAAAATTTATATAAAAAAATTTTAGAAGATGCAAGTAAGGTGGATGATGATGTTATTGAGTGTTTTGATGATACAAATCAAGAGCATGATTCACACAAAAAAAGTTGCATGGATGCTTTTTTTAAAAAAGAGGGAAGTGGCTCTAAGGCTATCATGAAGCAACAAACTCTAAATGCAACGATTAGAGATAGGGATGTCGTTGTTAGAGATATTTGTAGGTGTATATATGGTAATGCATTGCCATTTAATTTGGTAAGGAGTCCCTATTTTATCAACATGGTGAAATCAATTAGTGAATATGGTAGAGGCTTGAAACCACCAATTTATCATGAAGTTAGAGTCTCATACTTGAAGAAAGAAGTTGATATTGTGCATGCTAATTTGGAAAAGTATAAACTTGAATGGAAGAAAACCGGTTGTACTTTACCGTCGGATGGATGGACTGATGGAAAGGCTAGATCAAATTTAACACATTGAGAATGAAATATTGTGGTCAATGCTGTTCTTATCACATCATTTACAGCCTTGAGAACGGAATGGTGATTATCTATTTTAATAGTGGTTATTACTAATTAATCTGTCACAGTGTCACGTGAAGTTTGTCATGTATCTGAATGAAAAGATATCAGGGAATAAAAGCTTTCTAGAATCTAAACCAAACAGATTTTTTAGAGAGTATGTACTTGTTCCTTCATACAATTAATTTGGATATGAAGAGGATCATGAATACTTTGAGAATGGTGGACTTCATATCATAGATGTTCTAAAAGTAAATTTGTCATCCTAGGAACCCATGGACATTTTTCATTTAAGGTCCTAGATAAGAGAACACTCTAGCCAATGTTCTAGGTACTCTAGCCTCCACAGTGGAGATGCCTTTGTATCACAAAGGCAATGGGCAAGACTTGAATTACAAACTTGCTACCAATTATTTTTATATCAGAATAAATAGGTAGTATAGTTTGGATTAGTCATCCGGAGAGACTAGCACAAGTCCATATAGGAGTTATTGTCATGAAGTAAACTGGTTAATGAGATAAGAGTTGTGCTATATCATGAAGTTCCTAATAAAAGTAAACAAAAATGTGATCTTTAGTTAAACCAAAGCAAAAATCCTATAGAAAATACTAATTCAAGAAGACTTCTCCAGTAAATTCTCAATGATTGCCCAAAAGTGAATAGAAAATAAGTTTGTCTCCTGTGTCTAAAAAAGTTGGGTAGTGGTTGATATTCATTTCACCAACAAATTATGCAGCATTTGAATAATTTGCTTTAAGCAATTAAATTGACCTATTACAAAAACTTACTTGAAAGAATAGCAAATGTTTGCGCATAGAAGATGGATTGTGCATGTGAAGATGGCATTCCAGGATCAGATCTCAAGCCAGCGACAGGTCTCTCATGGTTCAATATTCTTTTCAATTTGATAGAAATCCATGAATTTACAACCGAACCCATTGCAGCCCACAAGACCTCCGCATCATGTTTCCACAGAATAACAAGTCCAAAGAGAGCAGCTACTACCCACTTGCTCTGGTACCATCACAAAAGGAACCTCTTTTTCATGATAAAATCTAAGGGATAACAATGATGAAGTGGAACGTAACAAGTACGAGGAAGAAAAGCTCCGGAAGAGCTCTAACCATCCGATTCAGAACCGATTCGACGTCGCTCCACGCGAAACCTGGACCCAAATTGGTCGATCCACTACGAAGAATCACCTCTGCCTCCTCCAGTCTGCCATCCTCCTCGATCCCCTCAGCGCTGCGACCTACGGAGGGCGCGGAGACCATTGGCCCTCCACCAAGATTGAATCTTGATCCGAACCGAGATGTTAAAATCATATATTTAGAGGGAGAGCGCAGAGGAAACGAGGACGTGGTTACGGATTTGGCCGGCGGAAGATGGAGGGCAGCAGGAGGGAAGAGGAGGAGAGACGATGGCATCTTGGGGATGGTGTACAAGACGCGGAGGTGAGCATGTTGGAGGAGGAAATAAAAGAGTGTTTGGAGGAGCGCATTAGCAGATATGTGTTCTTGGTTTCATCATCGAGTGGTGGCAAAGCAGAAAGCAAATGAGAAAACTTTCTCTCTCATTGGATAATTAGGTTGTCTTTTTGTCCGATGGCGGCCTCCAGTAAGGATGGCAATGGATTTATATAAATGAGTATTTACCTATTTCAGATCCTGATAGGTCATTAGCGGATTTTGCCCGTTGGGTCATGGGACGGGTATAGGATTTTGAGGTAAAAATCCTGTAGGGTTTGGGACGGGTCCAAGATTTTAGTCTAAAACCCGTCCCAAACCCGTTAAGGGTAAAATTACTTAAATACCCTTCATATTATCTAATATATACTTATATAGGGATAATTATGTCTTTTTACTTATACCCTAATTCCTAACTCATTATATAATATAAATAAATTAATAATACATTATTTTAATTCACCCGATTCACCCAGTCACCCGATGTCTCACTGCCTCAGCCATCTGTCCGACTGCCCTCACGCCCTCTCGCCTCCTCGCTGCCCCTCCTTTCACTAGATCGCCCTCTCGCCGCTCCTCAATCACACGACCGCTTCTCTCGTGACCACCGCTCAATCTCGACGCCTCTCAACAACAGCCAATCGCCTCTCAACAATAGCCGATCGCCTCTCAACAGAGCCGGCCGCCAATTGATGTACTTCTCCGACGATTGCTTCTCCCGGCACCTCTCAACAGCAACCGGTCGCCTCGATCTACTTCTCCCGACGGACCCGACGTCGCGATCTGCTTCTCCTGACGCTGCAACGCAGACTCCAGACACCCCTTGATCTGATTCT
Organism: Canna indica; assembly: GCA_034359265.1. NCBI lineage: Eukaryota > Viridiplantae > Streptophyta > Magnoliopsida > Zingiberales > Cannaceae > Canna > Canna indica. The sequence goes on from CP136891.1 coordinate 40,078,437, forward strand.
TAAGTTTTTTTCTATTTTTTTTTTACTTTTTTCTTACCTGCCGCCTGCAATTATTTACTGTTGATTTTTGCATGAAAGAAGCTATTTTTCTTGCTTGTTTTCTAATTGTTACGTACCGCCTGCTCCTATTGATTCTTTGCATGAAAGAAGTCATTTTTTCTTCAGATAATTGATAGTCTTTACTAGCTCTCGATAGTCATTGATACTAGCTCAGATAATTGATTTCATTGTTTAAATTAGCTTACTGTTTATATGATTTATGTTTAAATATTGTGATATATAAATTGTATATATGTATATATATAATTTGTTAACAGGCGAAAAGCGGATTCCCAGTGGGTACCCGTTAAATTAGTGGGATGGGTTTGAGAATCACCCTTCAAAATACTAACGGGTTTGGGACGGGTTTAGGATTGAATTTTCTTAATGGGTTTGGGATAGGATTGGCTTCGCCGTCCCAAACCCGCCCCAGTGCCGTCCCTAGCCTCCAGAGACCAGAGCCATCTCTATTCGACCGTTCTAGAAGACTCTTTCCTCCGTGGATCCACACATTTTTGTGGTCATGTTTCATTTCTTTTAAAAGTGCTACCTTGGATGTTGTGAATTTGGATTGTCCTTTTTTTTTTTTTCCAAAAGTAATTTATTCATTCGACCGAATGAAGAGTGCATAAGAAACCAACCATTCAAGCATAGATTTCTATGCCTAAAAACATCGCTCCTAACCAGATAAGAGGATCGATCAAAGTGATCAAGTTACATATGTGAAAAAGAAGATCACATTGAGAACGTGCTTGCTGGATGGCAACATCAGCCAAGGGAGGCACGAAAATGACAGTTATTTCGCAAATTCCAAATACGAAAGCAGGCGAAGAGTTCTAATCCGAGTGAAGATTGTTGGACCTAAGATTTTTAACTTTGATCTTACTCTCGATTTTGATGATAACAAATATGAAGCTAATGATTTCATTAAGAAATATTTTCAAACTTCATTTCGGTTTACGTGCTATGTCCCCGATCGAAAAAATTAGAGAAATCGAATAAATCGGCAAGGACACTCGTCGACGCTCGGGATTCATCGGGAAGATTGAGTTTAGGTCTAGAGTGTCTAGATTTTATATATATCCTCTATTTGATGCATAAGAACCCAAAAATCGAAATCCGAACTCCGAAAATTTGAAAACCAAAAAAATCAAAAAACGGTCCATAAATTTTCTAGGCCTAGAGAACTCCTTGGAAGGCTACATGATTTAGACTTTTTATTGGCACCAAAACTCCCGGTAATTATTCCTTAGGTGAAAATAAGTTAAAGACCTATTTTTTCTTTTAGGAATTTTTTAAAACTTTTAACCTATCCATATTTGACTTGGGAGATTATAAAATTTTCAATTTTTCCAAATTTGTATAGACCCAAAAGTTAGATTTTGATTCTTAAGAATTTTAATTTTTTAGATATTTTTATTGAATCCAAATGGGGGTAATTTTATCTAATATCTGTGTTTTAAAATTTATGTCTTAAAGTTAAGAAATGTTAAATAAGACTTGTGAAGAATTAGGAAATCGAAAAAATCAACAAGCTGCCAAAACTGCAGTTATCGATCGAATCTCGGTCTATCCTCAATTGATCAACGGTCGTCCGAGGATCGACCAGAAAGGTTCTGGAAATGTTTCCAGAATCTGTTAGGTTGACCCTCGACTGAATCTCGGTCGTTCGAGGGTCCCCTGACGGTCGATCGAAAGACCCACTTCAACGACTCTTTTTGAGCCCCTAACCTTGGGATCTCTATATAAGGTCCTAAACCTGCCTTCCTATGGTTACTAATGTTCCATTGAGCTATTCTTTGATATTTGTTAAGCCTTCTAGAGCCATCTTTCAAGCAAATCCTAAATTTGATACTAAACCTTGATTTGACCTTTGATCTTCATTGTTTTATCACCTCAAGACATCAAGAGGACTAGGGATTCAGTTTCGGAGCTAAGTATATATTGTTTGTTCATTTACTCCACTAACTTGTATATATTGTGTTTTATTCTTTGAATTACAAGTTATATAAACCTAGGTTGCTAGGTTTGTTTGAGTGGGTGTAGCCTTGGTGTTTGAGGCATAAGTCCACCAGTGTAGCTTAGTTTACTAGGATTATGATTGTTGTCCTTTGGGTTTGATGTGGAAGAGTGCTCTCGGTGTGAAGGCGGAGACTTCCGGGTGTGGAAGTGCATTCGGTGTGAGAGCGAAGATTTTTCGGTGAAAAAATCCTCATTGTAAAGAAAACACTTTAATCTAGTAAACTAGAGTTGGAAATCCTAAACGGATTGCTTGGGTAGTGGAGTAGACATTGGGACTTAACCACTATAAATTTATATGTTAGCATTGTTTCTATTTGAGCTTGCTTATTTGTCATATTCACTTGCTTTCGCATTTAATTTTTTATTTAAGCATTAACCTAAGTAATCAAGAAAATGATTAAAACAAAATTAGGTTAAGTTTTTAGCGAACACACTATTCACCCCCCTCCCCCCCCCCTCTAGTGTTGGCCATTCGACTTACAAATATCTGCGGAGGAAGATTCGGGTCAATAGCCACCAATCACCTACGGAGGGGGATAATATATGGAGGTGAATTTCACCGTCGCAGTATAACGTCAGCTTTGCTATGGCTTTGCGACGATTTAGCCGTCGCACAGCTGTAGCAGTGCCATAGTAGATCTAGTCTTCTACTACGGCTACCAAGGTAGCAAAATTGTAGAAAGGTGGTCTTCTACTTAGGCCACCGTGGTAGTAAAATCGTAGCAGATATCAATTTTATTTTTTTTAAAAAAAATAAAATTTTACAATTTTCTTATTTATGCAACCTAGGAAATTTTTGGTCCAGACTTCAGTTGCCATAGTTATTGTATTAAAAGATACATGAAACAAATACTAATTCAACTCAATATATAAACACATAAAAAAAAAGAATGTCACAACAAAAAAGAAGAAGAGAGACATCAGTTACAAAACACAAAACTTCTTATGTGACAAAAACCAAGCAACATCAACTGTTTTAAACAACGCTTAAACCAAAAAAACCATAAAACAAATCAGACTACCACTAACGTATATATTTGAAAAACCAAAGGCCTATTGCTGTCCCTCTCCACCTATTATCTGTGCTCCTTCAATCTCACTTTCTTCCCAATTTGCTTTTGAAGTCTAGATTGTTGAAGCAAAAAAAAAATCAAGTTAAAATTTATAGCTAGGATTAGGATTACTTCCACTTCATGATGACAATACAAATGCATTGAGGAAATGCAAAAAAAAAATTAAAGTACTAAAGTTTTAATAAGAATTGAAGTCCAAAAACTTGAAAGAATGAGAGCCAAGATTAAACTTACTAATTTTCTGAGAAGGATATCAATGATACTGTTGTTTGAACAACAGGCAATGGTACTGAGAAGGATATCAATGATACTGTTGCTTGAACAACATGCAATGGTACCATGACGTAGAAAATAAAAACAACTCACCAAGTCCAAGAATAGAATAAGCAGATCAATTATTATTGTATGGAATGAAATTATATGTGTAATGTTATAAGCAAATTAGACAAAGAGAAGGAGAGTTACCATTAAGAAAGAGGTAATCTCACATGCACTGACCTAGGGCAAATGATACTACAATAACATAATTTGTACAATGAAATACATTGCACTTGTGATGAATCATACATTCCACTTATTGACTTTACTTGAAATTTTTTTAACAAATCAAGAAGCATAATCTTTGTTTAGGTCAGTATCTTGTGATGAACATTGCACTTGTCAAAAGCACAACCAACAGGAAATGTGTCACCTAAAAGGTGTATCATTAATTATTAATAACAATATCATTATAAGTAATTTGAGTACTAATTTTCTCAAAAGGGAAAACAAGTACAGGTTTATGGGGCATACCAACAACACCCCATTGTGGAAGTTTTCCAAAGCTCGGATGAAAAAGCACCTTTCCTATGTCCGATTCAATTAAAAAAAAAGAGACATTTCATCATATCTTTCTCCAATTCAAGAATTTTATCTTACTAATTAATTGCATAAAATAATTGATTTAATTCATCAATGGAGTTGATTAGAGCAATTATTTGAAAAGCAAAAGATTTCAAAAGAAAATATTTAGCAAGAAGAAACAGCTATGCTTGTACCTTAGCATAGGTCCTAACAATCTCGTTTCCTAAGCTTATGCAGTAAAAATTGAGAAGTTTATTCTTGTACTTACAAATAGTTTATCTCAAAAGGAAATATCAACTCCTACCTGCTGAATTCTTAGCTTAGATAGTTAGAGTGAGATGGTCCAAGCCAACAAGTAAATTGTATGATTGAAATGCTAACAAGAAAAGGCAAAGAAACAACAAAAACATTGTGGGTTCTGAATTTGCCTGTGCGGGATAACTAATATACTTCAAGGCTTCTATTCCCATAGATGGCCCGATGGTATTAGTGATGCTCGGGCTCCAGTAGCTGCGTAATGGAGTTCCCCCCCAAGAGCTCCTAGACCACAATTTTATTACTGCCCAACCAATCACATCCTATTAACTAGCTACTCGACAACCAGCCTCGAGCAATAAGAACAAGCAAAACTTAGCAATGCACATACTGATGAAGGACCAAAAGAGGCACACCACGTTCTGCGCCAGGTTCAGGAAGGAAAGGTGCTCGAATCGCTTCCCATCCGGGTCGAATAGCTTGATCGATCTAAGACACAGGAAAGAAGACAATCATTGTAAAACCCTATTACAGGGTAGCAATCCATACACTTGATCCAAGCAAAAGGACTAATTCGTGATGAGATGAAGCATTAAAAGAAAGCAACCAAAAGGTCTGAAAATAATAAAAATCTTCTCACAGAGTTTCTTGCAGGAGACTTGGTAGATGTAGGCAAACCAGATGTCAGCGAAGCAAAAGGCAAGCAAGAGGACGCGGTCGACGCTAGCAGCGGTGCTGTGGGTTTCCATTTTCTTGCAGAATTAGGCAGAGGGCCTCGCCTTCCGCCTAATCTCGCAATCAATGCGAAAAGAGGAAGAGGGGAAGCGAGGGGGTGTGAGCTCGAGGGGGTTAAGAGAATCAGACATCAGTGTCTTCTTCTCTTGGAGGTCATGGTGGAGGAGGCCAGAGGACGAGGACGAGGAATGTGAAGGGGGTGGATCGGGAGAGGGGTGGCGGCAGGGGCAGAGGAGGTTGGAGGAGGCGGAGGTGGAGGAAGGGGAGAGGAGAGCTTGCTTGTTTTTTTAAGATCTTGTTTGTTTCGACGAGGTGAAGCATGATAGTGTAAGATTAAAATTATTATTTTGTGGCTAAATCGATCAAGAATGATAAATAAAAATTTAATCTAATATAAATATATAAATGACATAAGATAAATTATAAATTTTAATTGATGATATATTAAAAATAAAATATTATTAAACCATGAGAAATCATCAAATTCATTGTTTAAAAACTTGGCCAAAATTTATGATTTTCAAACTATGAGATTACCATATCATACCATACCATGACCATTTATTTGAAGTCTTTCCAAATATAAAATTAAATCATATCATACCATGATAAATCATACTCTATCATGAAACAAACAAGGCCTAAGGGGAGAAGTGCAAATTTGGTCCTATAAGTTTTAATTTTTTGGACTTTGGTCCTATAAATTTCATTTTGGTATTTTCAGTCTTATAAGTTTGCTTCGTAGAGTAGATTTGGTCCTATTCATGATGGTCCATTAACTCTCCGTCAATGTGGACTAATGTCGTTCATACACATTGACGGATTTGATCATATAAGTTTCATTTCAAAATTTTCAATCTTATATGTTTGCCTCATAGCACAGATTTGGTCCTATCTGTGACGGTCAGTTAACTCTCCGTCCACGAAAAAATAAACGACGTTATGTCCATGTTGATGAAGTTAACAGACCGTCGTGGATAGGACTAGATCTATATAACAGACCAGCATATAAACAAGTTGGTTTGTTAACTCTATAACATAGATTTTCTCCATAACATATATAAGTTTGCTTCGTAACATAGATTTGGTCCTATTCATGACAGTCCGTTAACTCCGTCAACATGGACATAACATCGTTTATTTTTTTGTGGATGGAGAGTTAACAGGCCATCACAGATATGATCAAATTTGTGCTATGAGGCAAATATATTGGACCAAATTTGTGCTACGGGGCAAATATATAGGACCAAATCTGTGTTACAGGACAAACATATAGAACTAAAAATTTTGAAATGAAACTTAGAGGACCCAATCTGTCAATGTGTGTGAACGGTGTTAGTCCACATTGACGGAGAGTTAATGGACCGTCACAAATAGGACCAAATATGTACTACGGAACAAACTTATTGGACTGAAAATACCAAAATAATTTTTATTTGACTAAAGTTCAAAAAATTGAAAACTTATAGCACTAAATCTGCACTTCTCCCTTTCTTTAAGTATATATAATACTATTGAATGAAAAAGTTTTTAGGGTTTCACGGTCAGGGTCGGCGGGATAAGAAATTCTTTTTCGCGGGTGGGGAAATATTGAGATTTCTGATGGTTTTGCGATGGAACATAGCCGTCGCAAATTTCGGTTCATCACCATTTCGTAGCAAAATGAATATTTTGCGACAGTTAACTAGTTGATCGCAGTACCGTCTCTAGTTTGCAACGACAGTACATAACGATCGCAAAATCGTCATATTTGCGACCGCTATTTTTCCTTCGTAAATTAGCCATTGTAAATTACTAATTTTCTAGTAGTGTATTTATCCCAGCCTACTAGAATATTGATATGAAAAATTATCTCCACTATTGAGGAAGGAAATAAGGCACAAACTTCTAGGACCTTCCACAGTGTCTTGTTTCCTTGTCAAAAAATTGAGAGATCGGATCGAAGTCGCGGCCGCATAAGGAAGACCACATATGCTGAAGAAAGGTTCAAGTGGAATCTATGGAGAGCCAATAGCATGTAAGATTGATTCCCAACCTACCTATAACCGTAAGCCCAAACGAAGGATATCACGGCCTTTGAACATACTCCTCCACCCCAGGAACAATTGAGTTTCACCTCAGTCTCAAGAAAGGAAGAGAAAGGAAAGTACTTTCCTTTTATGGTTTGGCATAGTAACGAGGATGTACGAGGTAGTAACCTCCGCCCAAGTTTAGCGAGGAGAACAAGGTTCATCCTCCTACATTCCTTAAAACCCATGCCACCTGAAGCAAATTTTAAGCAAGGTGTGTCCATTGCATTGAATGAATACCACATTGCCTTGGTTTGGAAGACCACTTGTAGTTATTGCATAGTTGATCAATCTGAGTACATAGAGAGTTAGAAAGATAAAAGCAAGTCATTGCATAATTCGGGATGGCGACCAATATAGATTTGATGAGTGTAGCTTTGCCGGCACAAAACAAAAATTTGGAAGACCAACTGTCTATTTTGTTTCGGATGCACGAGAGGATGAAGCTGAAGGTGCTTTTCTTGGATCTGTTCACCATAGAGGGAAGCCCAAGATATTTATCTTGGTTGTTCACATGTCGAATGTTTAGGATTGACTTATATAAGTTCGGAGCCGGTGTGGCAAATTCCTTGAGAAGAATATGGACAATTTCTGAACATTGATCTGTTGACTACTAAGTCTTATAAGTCGAATGACTTGCACCAGAGGGGGGTGAATAGTAGAGTAAACATATATAAAAAAATGAACTTTGCCCATTTTCTTAGTTTTAGTACAAACATTTTCTAATAGCATGGAAATACACGAACTTTGGTTTCGTTACGGTGTTTAGCATACCTCGACAATTTTGAAGGATTTAGCTAATGTGTCATGTTAACAGAGAAGATGTGGCAAGTTACTATCCTACGTGGCATTTATTATGATTTTGCCCTTAGATCTACGTGAAGCGACGAGGGATAAATTTGTAATTTTCCCTAGTGTCGGCTTCAACATACAAATCCTACTCCGATTAGGGCACACCTTTTCGATTAGGGCTTGATTTTAGTCAGGAGAATCACACAGGGCAAGTCTCATGTCAGGAAGGGAAATCGAGAGATAAATGAAGGAATGTTTAGTTAATTCCTCACATGGTGATGCTCCGAAGCTTTGTTGCCATAAAGCTCGAGCTGTTCTTTTCACCTCATGGAACCAAAAAAATCCCAGAAGAAGGTTTTAGGGATGCAGATATTGGAAGGTATGACTCCAAACTCCTATCTTTATTGTAATCCTTCACTCTATTATAATCCATGAATTTTGCTAAGAGAATGATTGCCACTTCTTTGCCTGGCATGATCCTGAGTGTTGGCTTAAGGTTTTCAATCTTGGTCTTAATCTCGATTTTGATGATAACAAACATAAAACTAATGTTTCATTGAGAAATATTTCAGGTTCCAAGTCGGTTAGCGACGACGTCCTCGATCAGAAATATCGAAGAAATCGAGAAATCGGAAGGAAGTTGGTTGATGCGCTCGGATTCATCGAGAAGATAGAGTCTAGGTTTAGGGTGTCTAGTTTATGATGTAAATCCTCATGATGATGCAACCCAAAAACCATCCCCGAATCCCAAAACATGAAAATCCGAAAATCGCCCTAAAACTCACTAAGCCTGGGGAGCTCCTTGGAGGGCTATATGACCTAGATATTTTCCTAACATAAAAGTTGGCAATAATTGTTTCTTGGGTTAAAAGTAGATAAAGAGGTATTTTAAAGGATTTTTTGGAAGTCTTTAGCCTACCCATATTTGACCCGAAAAATTAGGAAATTTTCGTTTTTCGAAAATTTATACTAGACCCCTAAAACTAGATTTTGATTCTTAAGGATTTTGATTTTTTTAGATATTTGTATTGAATCCAAATGGGGGATAATCCTTATATAATATTTATATTTTAAAGTTATTAACTTCTTGATAGTTTGCTAGGATTAGCTCTTGTTGTCCTTAGGATTGAGGTGGGAGAGTACTCTCGGTAGGAAGACGATGACTTCCGGGTGTGGAAGTGTCTTCGGTGTGAGAACGGAGACTCTCCGGTGAAAACGTCCTCGTTGTAAAGGAAACAAGATAATCTAGTAAAACTTAGTTTGGAAATCCTAAGCGGGGTGCTTAGGTAGTGGAGTAGGCATTGGGGCCGAACCACTATAAATACTTGTGTTAGCATTATTTTCTTTGTTACTCGCTTCCGCATTTAGTCGTACATTTGTGAATTGACTAAATAATTTAAGAAACGATAAAACCGAATTTAGGCTAATTGATTAGTTAACACAGTATTCACTCCCCCCCCCCTCTAGTGTGACCATTTCACCCAACACTGAGGATCACTGTCACACAAAAGATGTTCTGCGATGTTTGATTGCTAAAAAAAGAGTTCTTCTCGAGCAGTTGAAGCTAATGGAAGAGAGGATAGAATTGAGTAAGTTGAAAGAAAGGACATGTCAAGAAAGAATTGTAGCACTTGAAGATGAGATAACTCAGTTAAGAAATGCTAAGAACCAAATCCCAATGAGGAAGGGCAGTGTGTGTAAGTTGTTTTTTGTTGTATATATTATGTTTTGTAGTTTGTTATTTGGGGGTGAGAACAAAGATAATAGCCTAAAGTTGCTATTGCAATGAAGTATTTGATATTTTGTTGTAGCCTAATGTATTTTGTTGTTACTCTTTGTTGAGTATTTGAAGAATGTTGGCCCAAGGTTTACATTTGAACTAAGAAAAATAGTAAAAATCCATACTTAGGCCAACTTGAGAAAAAAAATCGGAATTGAACTTAGCGTATTTAGGCTACACATTATTCACCCCCCCTCTAGTGTGGTTATTTGGTTTACATTTGGTATCGGAGCATGGTAGTAGGACTAGATTTTACCTTCTACCCTACACTTAGAATGGCTACCGAAAATACACTAGCTCAAGGGACCTCTAAGAACATGCTTATTGGACTAGATTTCACCTCCTTTGTTTGATGGAAATAACTATGCTTATTGGAAAATTAGAATGAATATTTTCCTTCAATCACAAGGTCTAGAGGTTTGGAGGATGATTCAAAATGATTATAAGCAACCAACTAAGAACATGGATGATTGGACCCAAGAGGAAGTTAAATTCTTTAATTCCAATGCTAAAGCCGTGAATGCATTACATTGTGGATTATCAATTAATGAGTTTAATAAAATTTCTATAAATAAATCCGCATTTGAAATTTGGCAAGTTCTTGAAACTACTCATGAAGGGACCTCTCAAGTAAAGGAGTCAACAATCAATCTTAATGAAATGTATGCTAGATTCCAAAATATTACTAATGACTTATACAATCATGGAAGAGATATTAGGGAAGAAGAAAATGTGAGAAAGCTACTTTGGTCACTTCCCAAAGCTTGGAAGCCAAATGTGATAGCTATCTTGGAAGCTAATAGACTATGTGTTTCCCTTTGAATACAACCGAGGACTCGCTTCTCAACCATTTGAGAATGCCTCAAAACTATTCACCTAGGCAAACACAATTCTACAAAAGAAACACTAAGGTGTTTACCCTAGCACACCTAGCAAGCTTACAATGAAAATCAAGTTCAAATAACAAGTAAAATTATAATAAAAGGAGCTAAAGATGGTGAGATCGAATCGAAGCAGGAGTTGAGAGAAGACAAGCGCTTGAGAGGAATCGTCGATTGGAGAAGCAAGAGCGAGCAAATCAAGCTTAGAAGGCTCAAATCTAACTTAGGAGGCCTTAAAGACTGGTTGAGAGAGTTTAAAAGAGGTTGGTGAGGGGTATTTATAACCCCTCACTCGGCAGCTCCACCCAACGACTCAAATCACTCAGTGGTTCTTCCGAACCTTCACATAAATCCCCAATATAAAAACATGTGCATAAGTCAGCCATTTATAATGTTTAGGGATCTAAACTAGTCATGACATAGCGGCCATAGCGGCCCTCCCAGGCTGGGCACCACTCGGCCACTAGAGCCTGCTCAAGAATAAGTGATTCAGCTCTGTCCGACCTTCACCACAAAATAGTAACCGGCCGCACAACCCATAAAACACACAAGGAAAGTTAAAGACAATCACCGGGCCCGTCGACTAGGATGGTCAACTAGTCTCAGGAACCCACCGGGTTAGGGATTGCTAGTCCCACCCAACTCGGGTCTACCGTCAGCGTAGCCCACTAACGGAATCTCAAGACCCTCCGCCACTCGGGTCTAACACCTAGCGGGCCCACTAGTGCAATCTCAAGACCCTAATCACCCGCCGAGTCAAGCATTAGTCGTTCCGACTGTTCATGCTTCTCAGCCGACCATCACAATCACAATACACAAGCAATGCACTCAATAGTTTTCCTTATATGAAACTTTTGGGCATCCACCCGTATCCGGCCCCCACTCAGGGCTCTACCAGCTGCACACTAGTGCCCGCTGACCATTCTCTAGGTGTGATTACAAACTATCCACATTCGTGGTCTTTCCAATAATGTAGTCACTAAAATTTTTCTAAGTGTAAGATACATGTCATAAACTTATAATGCACCCAATAACAATATTGCAAGCATATAATTTATAAATTAATTATTCCACGTCATCTACTATGCATAGCCACATGGTTGAAATAATAAGGAATTTAAATCCTGCATTAAACAATAATTTCAGCAAGGAAATAAATTATCTCACATGGTAACAATTGAGCATAAATATTAGAAATAAATGAAACATTCCCATGATTCACATGCCATACTAAAATCCTAGCCATGTATGTACTATCCAGAACATTTCTTTATAATATGTTAATCTCAATCTATCACTACTAAGGTTTCATATACTGTGTGAGTAATCTACAACATAAAAATGATTTAGCACCCTACATGTAAGCATGAACCATAACGAGCCCTTTTTCCCCTCCTTGTACCCACTCGGCCGAGCCTAACTTAAATTGCTCATGCTCGGCCGAGACTGACCAGGTTGGAAGAGAAGGATTTTGGTCATGATCGAGAGAAATCGAGTCATAGATTACGAAAGAACCTTAATTTGAGGGTTTACGACCACTCTAGGAAATCGGGGAAAAATTTGACATGACCTTTCCCCTTTTTCCTTCATGTGGCAAGCCCTAATTGTTGGTTGAAATGGCCACACTAGAGGGGGGTGAATAGTGTGTTTACTAATCTTTTTGCCTAAATTCGGTTTTAATCGTTTCTTTGGTTACTTTTGAGTAGCAAGCGGAAGCAAAGTAAATACGATAATGAAATAAACACAAGTAGAATCAATGCAAACACAATTAATTATAGTGGTTCAGCCCCAATGCCTACTCCACTACCTAAGCACCCCGCTTAGGATTTTCAAACTAGTTTTACTAGATTATCTTATTTCCTTTACAACGAGGACGTTTTCACCAGAGAGTCTCCGCTCTCACACCGAAGGCACTTCCACACTCGGAAGTCTCCGCCTTCCTACCGAGAGCACTCTCCCACCTCAACCCTAAGGACAACAAGAACTAATCCTAGCAAACTATGTTTACACCGATGGATTTAAACCTTAAACACCAAGGTTACCACCTAATTTCAAGACCTAACAACCTAGGTCTTCACAAGCTCAAATACAATGAAATAAATCACAAAAATATATGAATAATGGAGCAAATAAATAATACAATAAATACTTATCTCCAAACACGAGTCCTAGTTCCTCTTGATGCCTCAATGATGAATCGTTCAAAGCTTGAAGGCAAGATCAATGATGTATCATGGAAACTAGGGTTATCAAAGGGATGACTCAAGAAATGCTTTGAGAATGATCAAGAATGGCTAAATGGAAGCTTAGATTGAGGGTTAAAGGCTTGCTTAGGCTTCTATTTATAAGCCTTGAGGAGATGGGATGAAACAGGCGACTCAACGGGAGGAAAACTAGCCATTTTCGCCGTCCGGTCGATGGCCGATCGATCGTCGGCCAACCAGTCGATCGATCGAAAGCAAACTATTGCTTTCTGGCACACTTCGATCGATCGGTCGGTCGACCGAATTGGCTACTGCCAGTTTTTGGCACCATTCGATCGATCGACTGAAGTAGCCACTGCCAATTTTTGGCATTGTTCGATCGATCGAATTGGCTACTGCTAATTTTTGACTACATTCGGTCGACCGACCGGTCGACCGAACCTATGCTGAACTTAATTTTTTCAACCTTTTTCTTGCGCGCTTTGTTTCCGTGTTCCGGCCTTCAACGTGCGTCAACTTGGAGAGCTTTCCATGTGTTCTTTAGACTCGTCCAAGATGTCTTTGGTGCACACGTCGAACTTCGAGAGATTTCCACGATGAACCCGAACGCGCCGATCAATGTCCTTTCGATTTTCTGATTTCTCTGATATTTTCCGATCGAGGACATCGAGCACTAACTGATATGGAACCTGAAAATATTTCTCAATGAAACATTAGTTCCATGTTTGTTATCATCAAAACTGAGATTAAGACCAAGGTAGAAAATCTTAGGCCAACACTAATCATCAAGAAAACTCCAAGAAATCTATATATAACAACATATATAAGTACTAGAATCAAATCTCGAAAAATATTTTGGTGAATCGACGGAATTACTCGAGAAATCGACAAATTCGTAAAGTCTAGGGTCGGCTACCCGCCTACCCTACACAACCAGGTCCAATCCACTCACCTCGACTAGAGAAGGGGATGGATGGGATGAAGACAATCTCGATTCTCCGACGACGACGCAGATCCGGTGCCGCCCCCAAAGCTCTCCTCTCCTCCCTTCCTCCCTCGGGCTACGTGCGGCTCCACTTCCTTGAGCCGCACGGTGGCTTGGGGGTGAGGGGTTTATTCTTCTTCTTTTTTTTGACAAGAATGCCCTTCTTCACTTAAGGCCCCTCATTCGACTCCACCTAATCCGGATCGAGCCCCGACTCGATCCGCGAACCCGATCTCAACCCAACTTGAGTCAACCCACACATTCATTCTACAATTGTCCACAATGGGTCAAAAATTAAATTATACCTGCTACTTGCGGCGATTTCGCTACTTGGCCTGGCTAGTTCCCAATCCAATGAGCTGCACCACGATTTTTTTTAATATTAGAAAACCCCGGGTATTACAACCTTCCCCCCTTAAGGGAAATTCAATTTTGCTGAATTATAAGGACTTATCGGTTCTTCAAACAAGGAAGGGTAGCGCTCTCTCATGTCTCGTTCTACCTCCCAAGTAGCTTCCTGCACGGAGTGGTGCTCCCATCTAACCTTTACCAGGGGGATTTCTTTGGACCTTAGCTTCCTAATTTGGCGGTCGAGGATCTCCATCGGCCTTTCCTCAACCAGATCAGGACCCACCATTAGAGATTCTTCGGCCTCAAACCAGCCCACTGGAGACCTACACCGCCGCCCATACAAGGCCTCGAAAGGAGCCATGCCAATGCTACGGTGATAGCTATTGTTGTAGGCGAACTCAATCAACGGTAGGTGTTTCTCCCAACCACCAGCCAGGTCCAGAATGCAGGCCCTCAGCATATCTTCCAAGGTTTGGATGGTTCTCTCTGACTGTTTATCCGTTTACGAATGGAAAGCTGTGTTGAAGCGCACCTGAGTACCTAAGGCTTCTTGGAAGGACTGCCAAAACTGGGCTGTGAACTGGGTACCTCGATCTGATATAATCATCACTAGGGTACCATGGTATGCCACAATCCTATCCAATAATAGTCTGGTGTATTGCTCAGCAGAAAAGGTTGTCTTGATAGTAATGAAATGAGCGGTCTTTGTCAACAGATCTACCACCACCCAAATGGAATCAAATTCGCCCCTTGACTGAGGTAGCACTGTCACTAGATCCATAGTAATCTTTTCCCACTTCCACTCGGGAACTTCGAGGTTTTGTAGCAGCGCTACGGGCTTTAGGTGTTCGGCCTTCACTTGCTTGCAAACCAAACACTTGGATACGAACTCTGCTACCTCCCTTCTCATGCCCTTCCACCAGTAATGCTGCCTTAAATCTCGATACATTTTGGTGGTTGTCGGATGCATTGTATAAGTAGATCGATGCCCCAGCTCCAGGACCTACTTGCGCACCTCTGCCATATCAGGCACCACTATCCGATCTCTAAACCTTAAGACATCCTCTGAGTCCAACCTGAAGCCATTCTCTGCATCGCCTCTCTGCACTAAGTCCTTAGTTAGGGCACAGAAGGCGTCCTCCCCCTGCGTGGTACGCAACATATCTACTAGTGTGGATTGTACCTACAGATGTGCCATAAGGGCACCCGAAGTTGACACTGCTAGAACTGCTCCCCCATCCAAGCACAGTGCCAATTCTTGCACTAGCGGTCTCCTCCCGGCAGTCAAATGGGACAGGCTACCCATGGACTTCCTGCTCAGCGCGTCCACCACCACATTGGCCTTCCCAGGGTGATACAAGATGGTACAATCATAATCTTTCAGAAGTTCCAGCCATCTTCTCTGCCTTAAATTGAGCTCCCTTTGGGTGAGCAAGTATTGGAGGCTTTTATGGTCAGTATAAATCTCATAAGCCTCACCGTATAAGTAGTGACGCCATAACTTTAGGGCAAACACTACCGCCGCCAGTTCCAAATCATGTGCTGGGTAATTCTTTTCATGAACTTTCAACTGGCGAGATGCATAGGCAATCACTCTGTCATACTGCATCAGAACACAACCCAGGCCAACCCGAGAGGCATCATAGTCATACATATGCTCAATTTCATTTTCTAATTCTATATGAGTAAAAACATTTTCACCTATAATAATAGTGGGTACCTCATTGTCCTTTGTCATGAAACAAAGGTTAGCATTTTCCTTTGAGCTCTCTTCCCCACTTGAAGGTGATGATGACTCGCTTTCATCCCAAGTAGCCATTAGTGCTTTCTTCTTCATCCTTCTTCTTTTGTCTTTCTTTGAGGATGATGAGGAGATGAGCTTGGTCTTAGGACAATCGTTCTTCAAGTGTCCTGGCCTGTTGCATTGGAAGCACATGATTCTATTTTTGCCCTTCTTCTTGTTGAGAGGCTTTCCCATTAGTTCCATCAACATCCGTCCAAGGTGAATCATATCTTCGTGGTACTCGGATTCTTCATTCTCTGATGATGATGATGATGATGATGATGATGATGATGATGATGATGATGATGATGATGAGGTCCTATCACCAAATGATGATTTTAAGGCAACGTTCTTGCCTTTGGGGGCATCTTCCTCCTTTTTTGCCTTCATATCGATCTCATGGGTCATCAGGGATCCAATGAGTTCAGTGAGCTTCATAGTGCCAAGATTCTTGGCCTCCATGATAGCAACTAGCTTTGGCTCTCATGCTTTGGGAAGTGATCGAAGAAGCTTCCTCACTTTTCTTCCTCTTGTATGTAATTCCAAGGTTAGTTAATGCATTCACAATATTTTGAAAATAGGCAAACATTTGATCTATTTTCTCATGAGTATGCATTTTAAAGAGTTCATAGTCATGCATAAACAAATTTATTTTGGACTTTTTAACTTGGGAAGTTCCCTCATGAGTAGTTTCTAAAACATGTCAGGGAAAGCAGATTTACAACATGATATTCTATTGATATGGATAAACCACAATGTAATGCATTCATTGCTTTGGCATTTGAATTAAATAATTTGATCTCTTCTTGAGACCAATCATCCATGCTCTTGGAGGGTAGCTCATAATTAACATGAATAGTTCTCCAAGCATCTAATCCTAGAGATTGTAAGAAAATACTCATCCTAGTTTTCCAATAGGGATAATTGCTTCCATAAAAAAGAAGAGGTGCATGAGTTGAAAACCCTTGACCTAGTGTGATACTAGAATCCATAAGTGTAGGTTAGATGGTTAAACCTAAGCCGAAGTTTAGGCGAAAAGATTACTTCGAGTAGATGAACGATCGTCGAAGCTTGCGCGATAAAATCCACTTAGGAAGGCTCAAAAACACTCTAGGAGATCTTTAATGAATGGTTAAGAGGATTTTAGAGGGTTGGTGAGGGGTATAACCCCTCACTCGGTAGCTCCACCCTACGGGCATTTTTTTAGCCGTTGGGGACGCCCGGTCGCTTGCTGGTCGGTCGACCGACTGATCGATCGCCGAGCAACCGAAGGCATTCTGCCAATTTTGGGTGTCTGTTGGTCGACCGGTCGGTCGACCAAATACCCATCTGCCCATTTTTATCTTCATTCAATCGACCAACCGATCGATCGAACCTGGACTGAGACTATTTCTTCGAGTTTTCTTCTTGCGCGCTTCGCTTCCGGGTTCCGTTGCCAAGTTTTGACTTGGATAATATTACAATTAGGCTTGGGATATATTCCTAGGGTCATATTACATAAAATCTATTTCTAACTCTAGATTTTCTACTTGATCGACGACAGAGCTATTTTTGCCGATTTTTAGAATTTCTCCGAACGAAGTTCGCGCGTGTATCGTAACCTCAACCCGAGATCAAACACTTTATAAATTCGTTAGAATAAGTTTGTTATCATCAAAATCAAGATGGTGACCAACATTGAAAACCTTAGGCCAACAACTACTGGCTTAGTGTGGGGCCCAATGGGTCACTATATGAGATAGAGTCTGAATGCGGCACTATATGTCTACTAGCATGGACATACTGCAACTCGATCACGAATCTCGTTCACGGAGATAATAGGAAAGATATTTCCTATAGGAACGAATGCGCGAGGAAGGAGTTCCTCGGTAACCCTAATTTGTAGGGCATTCCTAAATTGTAGGGATTGACACATAATAATATTTTTTGTGGTTGATTAAATTTAATTATGAATTAAATATTTAATTAACCACTTGATGGGGATTGTATTTAATTATGAATTAAATATAATTTGATTTTGAATAAAAAATACATGGTGGGAAAATTAGTTTAGCCTAACCAATTAATTAGGAATTAATTTATTTGGATAAATCCTAATTAATAGGAATTTGATTTATGGAGATAAATCATAAGATTAATAGATATATGATTTATGAGGATAAATTATAATTCTATTAATTAATAAGAATTTAAATTATTTAGATAAACCTCCTTCCTATTATTTATGAGATTGGTTTATTTAGATAATTATCATTCTTATTGATAAGCATTTAATTTATGTAGATAAATTAATATTCTATTTAATTGTTTTGATTTATTCTGGATAAATTATAAAACTATTAAATGTGAAAATTAACTAGGAGGCAAACCCCAAATTTTTGAAATCCGGGGTGAGTTCAAAATTGAACTCAAGTGGCCGGCCCTCATATTCTCTGATGTGGCCGCCCCCTTTAAAAGAGGTAAAGGGTGGTCAAACCATGGTTGGAAAAATAGAGAGAAAGGAAAAGATCAAGAGAGAAAAAGATTGTAAATCTTAAGAGGGCTTCTTGTGTCGAAGAGTTCCAAGAACCCTATGTTCTTCTCCTTGGTGGCCGGTAGGGATGTCAACGGGGCGGGGCGGGTACGGGGGGTGCCTACCCGCTACCCGCCCCGCGAAATATACGAGTACTCGCTACCCGTTTATTCCCTGCGGGTATCAAAAATGGGTACCCATTTAATTTCCCGCAGCGGGACGGATATCTACGGGTATTGACGGGTACCCATGACACTTTAAAAAAATGTAAATTTTGACATTTTGATAAGAACTTCAAATATAAACACTCTTCAAATGTAAACAATTAAACACACAATATCAACACATTAAGACTTTAAAACATTTCTTAACATGACTTTAAAACATAAAGTCTTCAACAACATGTCTTCAAGTATAAAGTATATGGAGTAAAAGCTTTGACAGAGGATTCGTTTAATGCGGCGGAATCATATTTTGGGATTTCCAAATAAATTTGGTTAAGGATCAGAATTTAATTTACTTTTAAAATTGAGAAGTAAAAAATCCATTTCTTTAGAAACATTAACTCATTTTTTTACGAAGGATCATATGACATTAATCACCCTTCACCTGCATAGGTGGAGAAGAACACTATGTAAAAGGTTTCATCCTAATTCAACTGGTGCTACTTGTTTGTGAGCATTTTTGCAGTATAAGAAAAGAGGGGATAAGAGATGAGTTCTGACATAACTTTAGTTGTACCCAGGTAGGTCTATTTATGAAAGAGTATTCCCTACAAATAGCAACCATGGAAGCCTACTCTCTTTTAGCATTCTTCTCCGACCAAAAATCTTGTTTCTAAAGGCAAAAAAAATTCCAACACTGACATGTTTCTCTGCTTACCACAACACAAATTTGTTGTTATTTCTTTTTTTTTTGAAATCCTTCATTAGGGAAACAGATGAAAACTTTTGCAGGTTCTAAACCCTCTATTGTAGCATACATCTCCCTGTGAAAGTCCTTGTGGAAGCAAAGTCCTTGCAGGTCCTCGAATCCTTAGCAGCGACACCCAAATAGCAAAGTTAAATTCCTTGTGAAAGTAATCGTAAATTTAAACATGAAAGGAAATGTATTCATATCACTGTTTCGCCTACAAAAAATGGAAGCAAATCGGCCGAGCGGGGAAATGGCTTGGACATTAATGGCTCCTCCAGTTCCGCTCTCAAAGCATCATTTTTTTCTCAACACACCCACCAGAACTTGTACCCTCCCCGAAAACCCGATGGGCCCTTGCTGATCGAGTGAGGAGAGGCATGCGGGCTGTGAAGCTCAGGTGAATCCGATGCTGCTCAGGCGACGAGGGACGTTGATTGAGTGAGGCTGCCGACAGCGTGAAGCTCTGGCGAAGTGGGCGAAGCGGCTGTGAAGGAAGTCGACGAGGGAGACGAGGGAGAAGGATTGGCGTGCGGGCGGATTCTGATGAGGGAGGAGGAGTGACTAAGTGAGGACGTGTAATACCCGCGAAAAATATAAAAAAAATTAATTAATTTATTTTGACTTAAGCGAGAAAGCTAAGATGCGCGCCGGGGCGGGCTGAGAAATCGTCGGAGGGCGCAATCGGTGATATGACCCTTATGCATGAGGAAAATTATTTTATTTGAGTCGGGATGGAAGGTTGGTTCGAGTTGAGACCGGGGGTTCGATTGGAACTCGATTCGGACGAGTATAGATCGATATAAGTGGGTTCATGAATTCACTTAAGTTAAGGGGTAAAATAGTAATTTCAAATATATATATATATATATATATACATAAACCTGGGATGGGCATACGACTCCAAGGAGGATACGCACGCCCACCCCTAGGCAAGAGGAAGAGAAGGCGCAAGCTTGGGAGGCCGGACCTTCGCCATCACCCGAATCGCCTCGTCGCGAGGTTGAGGATCTTCTTCCTCCTTGTTCTCCTTCTTCTCAAGGTGAGTGACCTTAAGCTTTAGGGACTTGCCCACCTCTAGGGCAACCCCTTGTGTAGATGATTGTAAATCAAAATCTCTCAAGTTTTTGTGGATTTATGGACGATTGGTGGTCTTCCACTGGGCGTTGATTGGAGTCTTGAGGTGTGTATGGTGTAGGGCAGCCCTTGAGAGACTAGGGCTGATTGTAGAGCCCTACTTGTGAGATTTTGGGATTGTTTTGCTGGTCTAATCAAAATTGCAATTTTTCCTCTTTGAGATGATGCTTGTAAACATGAATTTTGATTGAGATTGGGAGAGAAATCACATTGCCTTCCCTTGATGTAGGCGACCCTAAGATTGGAGGGTAAACCCTCTTTTGTTGGGTCATTAAGAGTGGAGAATAAGGGTGGTAGTCGGGGATGGCGGGAGCTTGCATTTGATGGCGGAAATCCCCCTTATAGATGGCTACATGAGGTGAAGCAAGGTGCGGCTTGAGCATGCCCACCAAGTGTTTGGTGAAATGCCACACCTACATGATTATGCTTATATCCTCATTTCTCTTTAGTAAAACTTCATATCAGTATGGAGTATGTGTGCCCCAACCAATGGTAGCTGAATTGATTGACTTTAAGGGTCAAAATCCCATGTTTAAGATATTATAGGGTGGATGGCCTAAGGGCATTCAAATCTGTCCAGAAATGTAAATAGACATGTTTGACACCTAGTTCGGAGGTTTAAAAGTCATCTGATCGGTATAAACTCTTGGGGATAGATAGTAGGGTACTCTGATAGCTTTGACACCAAATTTTAGCGAATTTCGAGTTGGAGGGACTAGGTTTATAAAATTTGTTTGATGATAACTCAAAATTGCCAATTTCTGCACATAGCAGAATTTGTGATAATTTGAAAGTTTGACACGATATTCGGAGATCGAATCATCGTCCTATGATAGTGAAGCTTTGGGAAATCCTTGTCGGGTATATGGACAACCATTTGAATCTGGTTTGAGGGAAAAAGAATAAGAGTTGGCTTAGTTATGAATTTTCTAAGATAGTAGCTCAAACAGGAAAATCTGCTAGTGAATTGCAGAAATTCTGGGATGACATGTTCGTTATGCCATGTCGTGATCGATCCATCACCCAAATGACCTGAACTTTGAGGATAGTTAGTGTGACACAAAATCTTGCTCATCTTTTATTTTTGGTAGACATTTCACTAACAACTAAGGGTTTAGCAGTGGTAGCAAAAGTGAACCTGATAAGGTTTGAGAAGTGCCGAAATTTGTCTAAGTATGGGAGGACTACATTGACTCCACTTGAGGGTCGAATTACTTTGATGTTTATGTTGTGTGGCTATGATAAATTGTGATATGCACTTTTGTTATTCAACTCGTGGGTGGTGACGCGTAGTATAGCGTTACAAATTCCAAGTTGGAGGCACTTATACTAGTGCTGAGATCTCAAACTCGTTCAGTAATAATGAGTTGCTAGAATTCCCTTCTGGGATGGTTGGATAGTGAATGGTTAAGCGCATATGCACGTGGGTTGGTTTCATTTGATTTGAGTGGTGGGGTGCACGATGGTCGATCGAGGGGTTGAGGCCGGGAATAGGCTAGACTCGGTGCAGCCACGTGCGCACCCGTGATATCGACAGATTGCCTAAATCACTTGAGTAATATCATCGGTGTATATTCTTGTGTATTCCTTATTCTTGTGATGGTACTTGATATTTGGGCCATTATGGGCCGAGTGAATATGGTACTTGATATTTGGACCATTACGGGCCGAGTGAATATGGTACTTGATATTTGGGCCATTATGGGCCGAATGACTATGGTGAGTCTGAGCACGAGCCTTGTGAATGTATCTTTTACTTTACATGCTATTACACTTTAAAAATTCTATAAGTATGATTTATGTTTGTTATGCTTGATGCTCGGGATAGCTTGGCGAGGGCTTGGTTCAAGCCACTCACTGAGTTCATTGGAACTCATCGCTCTTTTGTTGTTGTTTTGTAGATCCTGACTAATAGAGGTACGGTGGTACCCATTGTCACACCCCAATTGAGGGTAGTGTGACCGGTCAGGGCCTACATCCTACCCTGTAGCCTACTGTCTACACTGACCGACAAGAAAACCAGAACATATCGAATAAAAGAAAACACAATGCAATCTTAATTCAAATTTTCAAGTTCACAAATATATATTTTTCAAACCAACATCGTCACAAACTAGAACATCTCAAGTATCAAAATTTAATACAAGCTTTTAAAAAACAATAACTGTCTGTGTAGAAAAAGAAAAGAACGACAACATGACACTGGACTATGACTAAAGGACGCCGCCACGAGATTTGGCTCCACCGCCTGCCCTCCAGTTGCACCATGACGACAAGCCCCAATCACTGATCATGCTCTGCAAAACAGAAGAAATAAATCGTGAGTTCACTTGGGATTCAATGAGCGATTCTTTTGAACCTCCACATAAAACATCAATTAGGCATGCATAACATATAAGACAGTATAATATATAGTCAGGGAGATAAGCTACTTTTTATTATGACTACCGACTCCATAGACCATACATGAGAAAAACCTGACATAACAACCTAAATAAGCCACCTGGCATCCGGCCCTTACTGCCTACTTATGGTATAAGAATCCCGGCTATATCCAACCTTACCATACAAGGTAGAATCACACTGGCCGCTCGGCCACATCATATCAATATGAAGTCAAGAAATCCTGGGCCATCGACTAGGATGGTCTACTAGTCTCCGGACACCGTCTGGGATAGGGATAGCTAGTCCCACCCAACTGGGGTCTGACACCTAGCGGGCCCGCTGGTGCATCTCAAGACCCAATCACTGGCCGAGTCAAGCATTGGTCATTTCCGACCATCCATGCTTCTCGGCAGACCATCTCAAGCACATCACACAATCAAGATGTCCTAGGGTTTCCTTATATACACTTCAGGCAGCTGCCCGCATCCGGCCCTAATCCGACCTGCAGGGTCAACAATTTAATGTTACCCTTCCGAAAATATGTACGCCTAATAATTCTAGGTTTCCAAACAAATGAATACAATGAGTCCTAGAAGTTATGTCATTTCCTAGTTAAGTTTCCATATATAATATGCACCTTGCCATGTTCTACATGTTATCTAGTGTCATACGCTACCTTGGGTGAAGAATTTTGTGAACCGAACTTGGAATTCCACCCAAGAACATTTTCGGACAGCATATATAAAATACAGAAAGGTACATATAATTCACACAACTACTATGTATAACTACGATATTCAACGATAAACATTTATATACTGCATTTAGAATTAAATGCAATATGAAACAGCTTAGCTAGCATGGTAAGATAACAATGAATTCAACAATGCATGTAATATTAAGCATGGTAAAAATATCACATCATTTCAAAAATTAAAGAGGAATGATCTAAGGATGGTCACTATGCTATCATTCCTACAATTACATGTATCAATAAATTTGCTTGCTATAGTTAGAGTTTTTCCTAAGTGTCATCATGTCTCTATTGGTTGAACACTCTAACTATGAAATTTATCATCTAAAGCTCACCCTCTCCCTCCCTCTAGGCTTGGCCAAGCCTTGAGCAAGGTGAACCTTGCTCGGCCATGCCTCTTAGGGTAGAAAGGGAAGAGGGAGATTAACCCCAACCCTAACTCAATGTCTCCGCTATATTCTAGTTACATATTGACCAATTTGCTCCTCCCCCTATACTCAGCCAAGCCTTGATCATGGAACTTTGGGGTTGCTCGGCCGAACCTATGGGCTTTAGCGAAGATGAGTTCCATCAACACTTGAAATCAACGACTATGGACACACTGTTCACGAAATTGAGACCATCCGAGGGCTCTACTTCCGTCAAGGGAATTGGAAAAAAATTTGGCATGACCTTTCCCCTTTTCCCTTAATTCGGCAGCCCTAATACTCGAGAAATCGATGAGAAATCATGACGATCCGACAAGAATCAATGCAAAACAGCGAATAGACAATCCCGGAACCAAGAATCGTCGGAAATTCGCGAGAAAACACAACCTTGCAACTCCTAGGGGTTCGGCTACCCGCCTCCTCCAATTCATCAAATCTAACCATTCACCTTTGCTTGAGGAAGATGAAGGATCAGATGTTGACAACCTCGAATCTTCCGGCAACGGCGCAAAACCCGGATCGATCAAGATCTCTCCTCCTTGCTCCCTCTCCCTCTCTCCCTATGTGCTGCCTTGTGAGACTCCTAGATGAGTCGCACGACAGCTTGGATGAGGGATTTTAATCCCTCATATAACATTCCATACTTGCACTTGACACTTACTACTGACTCGACTCAGCCCGAGTTTGACTTGGGTTCCAACTCTATCTGTAACACGAGTCGATCTAACTCGATTAAGGTATAAATGCATAAAAGGATAGAGTCATTTGCCCAATTTAATTGCATACATCATTAGTCGAGTCATACCTTCTACTCGAAGCGATTCCGAGGCTCGACTTGACTAACTCCAGGTCCGGCGCGCTGCACCAAAATAGATTTTTATATTAGGAAATTTTTTTGGGTCTTACACCCATGTAGCACGGCGAGAGTTGCAGGCTCAGGCAATAGATCTCGTGACATATCGAGTCGTAGTCGAGTAGTAGGAATTACTTATGCATATGGTCATGTGATAGTTGTAGACATGGACCTTACTCACATTCAATTGTTTATATTTTCATAATAACATTCCTTCACATGTTCATTGGTTTTCACATGTTGTATCATTTATTCCGCATTTTGGTATATATGTGTTGGTAGGCTTCAGAGTACGGATGTGTACTCTGGCCGGTCACGTGACCCTAGATTTGGGGCGTGACAGGAGGTGTGCTGTACGGGTGTGTGTAGTGGGGTTTGGGGAATTGATTAGGTTAGGGTTTTTTAAGTACATGTACATGGGTAATTAGGTAATTTACTAATTCTCATAGGTAACGGGTACCCACGGGTATGAATACTATAATACCCGTACCCACCCTGTATAAATGATCGGGTAATAAATAATACCTGTGAAATCCTTGCGGGTAGAATACTACTCCCCAAACCCGTCATAAACGGGTAAATACCCGCGGGTACCCGCCTAAACGGGTTTTTTTGCCATCCCTAGTGGCCGGCCTCCTCCTTCTTTATCCTCCCGTCTTCTTTTCTTTGGTGTACCACAATCTTCATCTTCTTGGAGGAGTCCAAGAGGACAGCGAGATATCTACACCTATTCTCTTTCATTTCAGTGTTTTCTCATCCTCTCTCCTTCCCTCTTTGGTGCCCAGTTCTTGGTGAAAGGGTTGGTCTTGCCTTGAAGGATTTCGGGATTGAGAAAGCTTCTGCATTGAGCCACAATGAGCCCCGGTGTTCGGGATGGTTTGAATTTTTTAAATTGCTATTTTCGCTGCATTTTCTATTCCCATCCCAACTGTTTGAGAAGCCGTGGGTCATAAATTTCTCAGAGAATTGTCCCCCTCTTCGTATTTAGTGGAGTGTATTTCTCATATCTAGTGTTCGGTTGAGGTGGCGACTTTCCTCGTCTAATGTTGTCTCTCTCACGGCGATCTCGATCTTTGCCTTTTTATTAGGATTTTTGACCTTCTTGTCCTTGGCATTGTCTTTGGTGGTTTGTCTATCGGCCTTTTTGGCCTCTCAGAGTTCTTCCATCTCCATGTAGCATACAACTCGCTCTTAGAACTCAGCTATACTCCTTGGTTTGGAAAGGGCGATCTGATCCGCGAACTGCCCACATTTCAGATCGTGTTTAACATAATATAACTCGATGTTAGGGTCGAGGTTGGAAATCTCCATGGCCACGACATGGAATATTCTCAAGTACTCCCGTATCAGTTCATGTTGTCCTTACTTGATGTAATGATCGAAGAGAGTCCTCGGTCTTAGAGTAGATCCAAGATGAGGTGAACTGCTTGGTGAAAGCTGTGGAGAGCTCCTGAAAGTGTGAACTGACATTGGTGGGAGGGTGGAGAACCAAAGTAGTGTGACCTTTTCTAAAGAGGTGGGGAAAGCTCGACAGAGGATGGAGTCGGTTGCGTTGTTGAGAAGCATCATCGACCTAAAAGTTGTCAAGTGGATGGTCGGATCGCCCGTGCCAAACAAAAGGTCCCGAGTCGACGGCGGGGGGAGGAATGGCCTCTTGGCCTTGGTTCCTTCTTCTTCTATTTGGTGGTGCATGTGGGAGGTCTCGTCTCGAGAAGCAAAGATCGACCTCCGGTTCTTTAGAGGTGATTGTTTTCGTCATGTTTCGAGCGGCGATGCTCACGCTCAGTTGGGCGATGTTCCCTTGATTGCGTCAATGCCTCGACCTGGGCTGTTAACTTTTGGTTCTGGGCCTGGAAATCATCGATCAGGCATCGTAGCTCTTGTGGTGTTGGGTTGGCGGGCACCCGAGGGTCACTTCTCGTTGTGTTAGTGTCTCTAGGCAGCGGGAGAACGCTACTGCTATGTTGTTGTCTATGTGCAGTAGCATTCGCCTAACTCCGGGTACCTACCATGATGGGCGAGGTAAGATTTATTCACTACAACACAATCGGCCTATAGAGACACATAATTAGAGAGAAATTAGATTTTTGTTTCTAAATCTTCACATTTAGAGACTAATAGACACAAAATTTGCTCCTAATTAGTCTCTAAAAATATATTTAGAGTCAGATCAATTAAGTGATTCTGTTACTGGGGTTTCTATAGCTTAGAGTCAAATTAATTAAGTGACTTTGTTGTTGTTATTTCTATAGATCTTTAGAGACTAATTAGGAACAAATTTTGTGTCTGTTAGTCTCTAAATGTGAAGATTTAGAAATAAAAATATAATTTGTCTCTAATTTTGTGTCCGTATAGGTCAATTATGTTGTAGTGATTCGGCCCCACGGTGGGCGCCAAATATTCTTGTCTGAAGTCGGAATGATGCGGGTCCACGCGCCTCCTGGTTTGGCGCTACTGTGGTGGGGGGACTTGTAAAAACACTCTGATGCTCAAGTGAGAAAGAATTTCAAATGATAGGTATATAATTGGAATCGTAAGCATATCTGATGTATTTCGTGCTTGTTTATAATGCATGTTAGAGATGTTTCGGGAAGATGATGTCTCCCTGAATCTTGTGGGGATATGTCCGGAATGCATCAAGATTTATCCCGGAGATGTCGAGCTCATTATTGCCGAATATCTGTAATAAATGAACGACGTGGGTAATTTGCATGACTGGGTTGAGCCTTCGGACCAAGTTATAGTTGACTTGACTTGAGTCTAGTTCATATGTGTGGGCACTTTTTAGTCTCGATTTGGTCGAGCCCAAAGTGCTAGTTCAATCCAAGCACAATTGAGCAAGACAATGAGGTTATTATGGCAACTGCCTGCTCACTAGCTAGGCGAGGCTATGAGAGTGAAAAGATGAGGGAAATTGGGGAAGTGATCCAAGCCGATATTATGATACACGATATTGGCAAGTAAAATTTATATGATGTGAGAGGCGCCAATGAAATTGTAAAAAGATGAAAAGTCACATGTAATAAAGGTGGTCTATAATGGTATATTAGTTTGACCGAAAATAAAAAATAGAAAAATCTCATTATTTACTTATGAGATAATGGGGTCATTGCAACATGTAGTGGAAGTATATATATATAAAAGTAGACATACAAAAATGACATTTATATATGCAAGATATTCACGGATATGATGATTTTTATTATTGGACTCAAATTTCTGGAAATGACTCAAACGAACATGATTTTACACGATGATATCTATATTAAGCTCTAATTCTAGTAAGTAAAATAACCATCGTATGAAATTATTCGAGATAATCATCGAACAAAAATTAAGACTAATTCAATAATATGTATGTAATTAATTATAAAATATATTTCCATTTTTTATATTTTTTTTAAATTTATCTTAATTTTTAATTTTTTCTAATAATATACTTCACATTTTGATTTTTTTTAATTATATCCCATCATCAACGAAGTGTTAAATTTACCGTTTGGATGCTGACATGGATCAATATTATCACGTCAATATCGCTAAATGAATAAAAAAACTCAAAAATATATATCACATCATCAATTATTTTCAAATAACATTTAAAGAATTATATCTAATATATTTCGACTTTTAAGAATTTTTTCAAATCTATCTTAATTTTTTTATTTTCAAACAAAATGAGGCTCATACTTTAAATTTATTTCAATTATATCTTACTATCAAACTATTATCAATTTTACCATTAAAATATTGAGTAACATTGTCGATATGGATCAAAAGTCCATCCATTATTCCTAAATATATTTTTTAAAAATAAAATTATATCGCCAAACCTTTTTTTTAAAACTTATCATCTTATTTTTTAAAAAAATATGAAAAATTGTATCCCCTTACATTGTCAATACTCACAACACCTTTTTGCATCGTTGTGGCCTCGAGGTAGAGCCGTGATCACTCTCACTAACAATCGATTACATTATTTTTAATTACATCATTTCTTAGTTCTCGGTTGCATTATTCAAGAATCCCAAATATTTAGTGTCATGACATATTATTATATATTTTTATATGTATTTAGGGATACTAACTAAAATTCTGATCCAGATACAATGCAACTCAGAATCCTAATGACCAAATTGAAATAAATTTATCTCATCTTAGATAGTTTGAGTATATGATATAATTGGAACAAACCAAAAGTAAGATATTCATTTTGGTGTTGCCTGGTGACTTTGAGGAGATAGCTTCTTGGATAATTGATCAGTGGACTCTCTTTATAACTTGTTGCTGGTGTCTTTGGAAACGGGAATTGCCCTATCCTGATTTACATGGTCACATGATCAGTCAGAGTACGCGATCGTACTCCAAAGCCTATCGATGAACACACTTATCATGCAAATATAAATTACACAATGAAAATAATAAAGTAAAAGATCCATAATGCATAGGTATATAGCCAAAGGTATAATAGCAAACTCCAAGTGTGTACAAGTTTATGAAAACGGCAACACCAAATGCATAAATAGAAATGACTCTACGACTAGACTCGCTACGAGATCTACAATGTGAGCTTGCTCCCCCAGCCGCGCCATACCGACACTATTATACATCAGTGGTCAGGATTTGCAAAATAAACAACAATAAAGCGTTGAGTTCCAAAGAAACTCAGTGAGTGGCTCTCTCTGAGCCCTCTCCAAGCTACCCCAACCATAATTTTAAACGGGTATAAATTATATATATAAATGCTGAACCATAACAAGATCTAAAGAAGAGCATCCATCCAATAACTCATGCGTAGAAGCACTATAACCACACGGCCTAAGTCGGCCCAAAAACATCCAAGCTAGCACACGAGTCGATCGCTAGAATATCTATCTAGCAAGCTTCCCGCCCGGACCCTCAGAACTAGGATGGCCTACTAGTTCCAATGCCCCCTTTGGTTGGGAATAACCCTCCAACCAATGCCACTCGAGTCCATCGTCAACATTGCTCGTCGAGTCAAGACCAACTTGTCAAGCCAATACGCTTCTCGGCCCGGCCATCGCTCTTCCATAAGCACAATCACAATCAACATCACTATGCAGTACACACAGGTACATAACAATTAATTCTAGGGTGATTTAAAATTTTCGACGACAACCTCAATACGTGCCTATGCGCCCCAACCCAACCCTCTCTTGGGCCCAATATCTCGGCTTCATATTTTATCACCCAAGTAGGAATTTCAGCATGCATCTGTTTAATTTTAGCATGTACTAATTAATTCCAGCATATACCAAATAAATTCACCATTTCACTATCAACATCAAATTTCAGCATAGTAGATACATAATTAAACATAAAACTTCAGCCTACAATTTCATTATGTATATTTCAGCATATAATATGTATTACAGTATTACAGCATATGTATTTCAGATTATTCTTTATTTTCAGCATGAATACATTTCAGCGTATAAATATACTATATATATATCTCAGCTTGTACACATTCCAACCTTCAAAATTCAGCCTATACGCAATTACATTTCAGCCTACAAACAAATACATTTCAGCCTACACTATTATGAAATGAACTCAAACTTTTCAGCATATATACCATGCTACATATCATAGATTTCAGCACCTACAAATCGATAATTTTCAACTTCATTTTTCTACTTCAAAGCAATAATTTCAGCAAACATTATTTAACTACGAAGACAACTAATTGGAGAAAGGTTTATAAGTCCTAAGGGCAGCCGACCCTAGTAGCCCCATTCTCACTCAAGAGAGTACGACCGCATGAATCCTAGACTTTCATTCTTCGACTCAAGATTCTAATCGAACACCGTCCACTAATCCTTTTCTCATCCTGAGTATATAATTTATAGTACAATCTGTTGGAGAAATGACAACACTAGAGGGGGATGAATAGTGTGTTAACTAAATTAATTATCCTAAATTTAATTTTAATCGTTTCTCAAATCATTTAGGTAAATTGCAATTTTACGATTGGATGCGGAAGCAATATAAACAATTATGCACAAACAACAGATAACAATGCCAACACACAAATTTATAGTGATTCGGCCCCAATGTCTACTCCACTACCTAAGTACTCCGCTTAGGATTTTCAAACTTAGTTTTACTAGATTAATGTTGGTTCCTTTACAAAGAGGACTTTTACTCGAAGAGTCTCACTCTCAATCTAAGGCACTTTCACACCCGGAAGTCTCCGCCTTCTTACTGAGAGCACTCTTCCACCTCAACCCTAAGGGACACCTCAACTAATCCTAGTAAGCTATGTTTACACAAGTGGCTTTACACCTTTTACACTAAGGTAACCACTTACATCCAAGACCCAACACTAGGTCTTCTTAAAAACTTGAATACAAAGAAAGAAATCACAAAAATATACAAGTAATGGAGCAAATAAATACTACAACAAATACTTAGCTCCAAACACGAATCCTAGTTCTTCTTGATGCCTTGAGATGATGAATCGGTAAATCTTGAAAGCTAAATCAAGGTGTGTATCTTGGAAACTAGGGTTATCAAAAGAATGACTCAAGTAAAGCTTTAGAATGATCAAGAATTGGCTCAATGGAAGCTTGGATCAATTGTTAGAAGGCTGGAAGAAGGATTGGGATGAGTATTTATAACCCCCCATCTGAAACAGGGCATCAACGGGCATAATTTTTATTGTTACAGACGCCCGGTCGATGGTTCGGTCGATCATTGGTCGACCGACCGATCAACCGCCCAGCTTTCTGTGAGTTATTAGCGTCATTCGATCGACCGAAGGGTCGATCGGCTGTCTCAATTTTAGCGATCCCAAATCCGGTCGACCAATCGGTCGACCGAAGCAGTGATGCTAGGGTCGCACGACTTGCGATTTGCAATCCGGTCGATTGATCGGTCGACCGATGCAGCTACTGCCAATTTTTGGCAATGTTCGGTCGACCGATCGATAGACCAAACTGCCTTCTCCTTCGATCGGTCAACCGAACTTGGGCAGGGTATCAGGGCAATTTTCTTTGCTTGGTTCATTTTCTAGTTTTGTCTTCGCTAAGTCTACTTATATAACATTTATTAACTTTAAGTTAATAACTTTAAAACATAAATGTTATATAAGGATTACCCCCATTTGGATTCAATAAAAATATCTAAAAAATCAAAATCCTTAAAACCAAAATCTAGTTCTTGGGGTCTAGTATAAATTTTCAAAAAATGAAACTATTCTAATTTCCCGGGTCAAGTATGGGTAGGCTAAAGGCTTCCAAAAAATCCTTAAAAATATCTCGTTATCTGGTTTCTATCCAATGAATAATTACCGCCATTTTTTTATGATGAGAAAAAGTCTAGGACATATAGCCCTCCAAGGAGTTCCCTAGGCTTAGTGGATTTTAGGGCGGTTCCGGGTTTTCATATTTTGGGGATCGGGATTGGTTTTAGGGTTCTTATGCATCATAAAGAGGATTTACAATATAAACTAGATACCCTAAACCTAAACTCCCCTTCTCGAAGATTCCCGAGCGCCGACGAGCGTCCTTGCCGATTTCTCTGATTTGTTCGATTCTTCCGATCGGGGACGTCGTGCACTAACCGACTTGGAACCTGAAAGATATCTCAATGAAACATTAGTTCCATGTTTGTTATCATCAAAACCGATATTAAGACCAAGGTTGAAAATCGTAAGCCAACACAATCGTCTTTACATAGCTGGCCTAGGGCTGCCCTAGTCCGATCAATCCTAGCTAAGGGTATTGTACACCTTATAATAAATCCGATACGAGGAGAAGTAATATATAGTACGACAATCGAAAGAAATAAGCAATATAAATTTTAGCTTGATTCTATTTCCCTAACATCCCTACCCGGTCGGCCCCTTAGGTATAAGGGCTGCCCTAACATGATTTCTCACAACCGATCACCACTTCCTATTCCACAAACATCAATCAATATGAATCATAATCTAAGTCAAGGAGAAGATGAAAATTTCGGCTTGACCTCTCCTCTTGAGTACCCTAACCGACCGACACCAAATCCTAGAGTAAACCCTACAAACTTTCGTCATAAAGTGAAATACATTGATCCAATCCATCCATAAATCGAAAACATCAAAGGTTCATAGAAACATACAAACGCGAGAGAAATCCGAATTTTACCCTACAATAAGGATCCGCCAACAAGGGTTTATCCTAAGCCTAGAAAACAAAAACCACTCACCTTGGAGAAGAAAACAAGGAGAAGAAGATGACGATGACGCCTCGCGACTACGATCTCTGGCGGCGTTGATTTCGGTCTCCACAAAGGCTGCACCTCCCCCCTCTTCACT
This sequence comes from Canna indica, assembly GCA_034359265.1. Lineage (NCBI taxonomy): Eukaryota > Viridiplantae > Streptophyta > Magnoliopsida > Zingiberales > Cannaceae > Canna > Canna indica. Next base: position 40,111,550 of record CP136891.1, read on the forward strand.
CACCCAAAAGCTCCTAGGGATTCGTGCGGCTCTCTCTAGAGCCCTACGGTCCCTGATAACTATTTATTTTATTCTTTTAAAAAAATACTTTCTCGCCCTCCTTGACTAAAGTGAACCAAAACCCGACCTATACTTGTCCAATTCAAGTTCCGTTTGGACCATCGGACTCAACTCAGACTCCACCCAAACTCCACACGAACCCAACCTATTAATCCAACTTAAAATAAATAATTTTATTCGCGCATAAGGTCATACCTTTAATCGCAGCCTCCGACGATTTACTCGGCCCGCTCCGACGCGCATCCCAACTTTCCTACTAATGTCTAAAGAAAATTAATTAAAAAATTACGAGTATTACATGAATGATTTCATCTTAGTGGCGATTCGAGTAACATTGATCCTCTACTCAGTTATCTCTTTTGCTTCTACCATGTGGGTCAGATTCCATACTCCCACTAGGGGTCCTTAGGCTCATTGGGTTGTAGCCAGCGTCCTATTGTGGATCTCCTCCTTTTTGTGTCTATATATATTCCTCCTTGTTTTGTATCCTCTGTAGACATTTCAAGCCTTTTGAAATGAATCCATGTGATTTTGTGCCTTACTTTTTATAAAATTTAAATGAAAAAAATAAACAAATCAAACTAGGCATTGTAAAAGTTTCACATTAATTAATCTAAATTAATGAACAATTAAATTAACTTAACATTAATATATAACATAAAATAAATTACCAAGTTAATTATCTAATTAACATTAGCTAACAAAAAGTAACCCAATATTTATTAACCTAAACTAAAATTATTAACAAAATTAACTAAATAAACAATACATAACTAAAACTAACCAAATTCACAAAAATAACTTAAATTACCAGTAATTAACTGAAATTATCCTCAGTTAACAAATTAAGAATTACCTTTATTGAAAATAATTGACTAAAATTATTCTAAATCAACAATAATTAACTAAATTTATCCTAAATTAAAAAATCAGAATTGACTTAAGTCCACCTAAATTACCAAAATTAAACTAAAATTTGTACAAATTGAAAAGTAACCATCTTATTACAAAAATTGACTTTATATCTAGTAGTTAAATGGAAAGGAAAACATTGATGCCAGATAGTAAAATTAAGGTTTGAACCTATATTATTAGATTCAATACATACATAAGTCGCAATTTTATCCGTATCTGCCAACCAAAAAGTGCATCTGCTCTATATCTTATCCATATTGATAAACCAAAATAGATACGAATTTAAAAAATTTCTATCCGTACGGATACGCATATGGATGCAGATCTGCACCATATATGTAAAATTATGATTTCATCATATATAACTTAGTATATATTATATAAGTAGGTTTTATGATAATTACATATGAAACCTTAATAAGTTACTAATTGTTATAAATTTTAATAATGTGAAAGTTATTCATATCTGCAGCGGATGTGGTACAGATGCAGATGTGGGGTGCGAATATGGATAATACAGTATGTGCACCGTATTCGATTTGCCGCCATCTCTAGATACATAGCTACCTAACCACTAAGCTATTGGTAGGTTGTTAAAAATAGTCAAAATCAAACAAAATAGTAGCTAGTTAATGTTAAGTGTCACTAAATTAACCATCATTGATCAACTGTAACAAGTAATTGAATTTCTGGTAGTATTCTTTATATGATATAGGCATTTTGTGGTAACTTATGTCATTCAGATATACCAAATATGTTAACCAGTCAAAATCGAGTGAAGAGGGCAACAACGACGAATGAAGAAGCGATCTCTAGTTTTGACGTTGGCGAAGGGACGGGCGGCCGGAGGCTTCTTCGAGAGCTTCGTCGGCATGATTTCCAAAGGTGGCTAAGGAGGTGGGATGAAATCGACAGAGCTTGGCGATCCATCGCGGCCAAAAAAACCGCCGTGTTGGCCTAAAGTTTTCAACCTTGGTCTTAATCTCGATTTTGATGATAACAAACATGAAACTAATGTTACATGGAGAATTATTTTCAGGTTTTATATTGGTTAGCGCTCGACGTCCCCGATCGGAGAAATCGACAAGGACACTCGTCGTCGCTCGGATTTCGTCGGGAAGATGAGTTTAGGTTTATGGGGTCTAGAATCTATTGTAAACCCTCATGATTATATAAAGAAATCAAAAAACCAAACCCGAACTGCAAAACACGAAAACTTGAAAAATTAGAAAATGCCCTAAAATTCACTAACATTAGGGAGCTCCTTGGAGGGCTATATAACCTAGACATTTTCTTGGCACAAAAAATGCCGGCAATTGCTCATTGGGTAAAAACTAGATAAAGAGATATTTTAAAGGATTTTTTGGAAGCCTTTAGATTATTCATAATTGACCAGGGAGATTATAAAATTTTTAATTTTCGAAAATTTGTACTAGACCCCTATTGGTGAAATGGTCATACTAGAGGGAGGGTGAATAGTGTGTTAACTAAACTTATCACCTAATTCAATTTTAATCATTTGCTTGATTACTTAGGCAATTCACAATTCAACGACTAAATGCGGAAGCGAGTAATAAAGATAAGTAATGCGATACACAAAGAAAACAATGCTAACACAAGTATTTATTGTGGTTAATTTGGCCCCAATGCCTACTCCACTACCTAAGTACCCCGCTAGATTATATTGTTTCCCTTACAAAGAGGACTTTACACCGGAAAGTCTCCGCTCTCAAACCGAAGGCACTTCCACACCCGAAAGTATCCCGCCTTCCTACCGAGAGCACTCTCCCACCTCAACTTAAGGGACAACTCAACTAATATGTAAACTAAGTTTACAATGGTGAATTTAAGCCTTAACACCAAGGCAACCACCAACCATACAAGACCTAACAACCTAGGTCTTCAACCTTTGAAATACAATGAAATAAACAACAAAATACAACAATAAATAGAGCAATAAATCAAAAATAAAGTACTTAGCTCCACAACAAGATTTCTAGCTTCCTCTTGATGCCTTTGATGATGAAACAATGAAGGCAAGGCTCAATCAAAGAGATGAAAGGTTCAAGTTAGGATTTTCACAAGATTGGCTCAATAAGGGCTTAGGATTGATCAAAAGAATATCTCAAAGGTAGAAGAAGTGATCAAGATCATAGAGGAAGGCTCTCATGGCTTCCTATTTATAAGCCATAAAGAGAAGAGAGAGCTCCCCTCTCCTCAACGGGCGGATTTTTGCCCGTTACTGACCACCGGTCGCAGGTCCGGTCGATCATCGATCGATTGACCGAGCGATCGCCGAGCGACCGAAGGCTCTCTGCCGCTTTTTGGCATACTTCAGTCGACTGACTGGTCGACCGAATTGGCTACTGTCAATTTTTCACCACATTTGGTCAACCGAATTGGCTAGTGTCAATTCTTCACCACATTCGGTTGATCGACCGGACGACCAAACCTGGACTGAGCTTAATTTTTTCAGCCTTCTTCTTGCGCGCTTCGTTTCCTAGTTTCGGCCTTCAACATGCGTCAACTTGGATAGCTTTCCATGTGTTCTTTAGACTCGTCAAGGACATCTTTGGTGCACACGTCGAACTTCTAGAGATTTCCGTGACGAACCCGAACACATCGATCAATGTCCTTCCAATTTTCTAATTTTTTCGATATTTCTGATTGAGGACATCGAGTGCTAATCGATATGGAACTTGAAAATATTTCTCAATGAAACATTAGGTCTATGTTTATTATTATCAAAACCAAGATTAAGACCAAGGTAGAAAACCTTATGCCAACAATCTCCCCCTTTTTGATGATGACAAACATCCTTAAGAAAATATCTACAATTAATCATAGAGAAAACAAACATGAGATTTCTCCCCCTATCAACATGCATATCTATGAAAATAAACTTTCCCTATCTATATGCATGGTTTTTCTATATTTTCTTTCAGTTTACCTATATTTTTCTCTCCCTTTTGACATCAATCAAAAAGGACGAGAAAAGTCAACTATGATCGAAGTCAGGACCTAAAAACTATTTTCCATGAAAAACATGTAGATCTCAACTCAAGGGATGAAAACATACATATGCATTATGAGACAAATCAATACATGATGTCAAAGAATTCTAAGTCTAGTGTTTATGTATCAAGCTCAAGTAAAGATATTTTCATGTATGGATCAACATATCAAAAACTATTTTAGAAATAATTTTTCTCATCGAATGAGTAGAACGATACCATAAGTGAATTTAAAATATCATACTTCAAGTCTCATTTGAATATTTAATAAAAATTTAAAGTATCGAAAAAATGAGCAACTTGAGAAGAGTGATACTTTAGTGGGGATGAGATTTGTATCGAAAAAAGTAGCGACTCAAAATTCTTAAGTAAGAAAGTGTTTTTCATTTCATTCACTTTCTTATTTAGGTTTAGAACCTCATTTTTCAAATCAATCATGGAGTTATGTAAAGCATGCATTTGAGATTTAAACATATAATTTTCCTTTTAGATTTTTGAGTTTTCATTTTTCAAAATCTCATTCTCAATTTTCAAACCAATTTTTAAATTTTTATTAATTTCAAGCTTTAAGTCCTTAAGCTCAAGTTTTGACGTATCATGACTGGGATCAAATGAGCTAGATTTCAATTTCTCAATTTCTAATTCTAGAGCATGCAAATGTGAACTAATTCTAGAATTCTCCTTTTTAATCTTCTTGTTTTCTTTATCCTTTTTCAAGAGCAAGCCATATAATTTTTGACCTTCTTCTAATAATTCCTCTTATGACATTTTAAGAGAACATGAAGAACTATTATCAATATTACTATCAAAATCTTTAATATGACTAGAAGGGGAAGAGTGTACCTCATCATTGGTACTCATGAGGTAAACTTTTGAAGTGGCTTCATAATCATTGCAAGAGGATGCTTCATTTGAATGAGATGATGATGTAGAAGCTTTTGACCTTTTCTTTACCTTGTTCATTAATAAAGGGCAATTCTTCTTAATGTGGCTCTTTTCTTTGCACAAATAGCAAATGACTTTCATTTTTCTACTTTTAGTGCTTCTTTGACTAGAAACACTTTGGGCTTCAAAAACCAAGTTAGCATTGGAGGGATGACCATTGTCATCACCACCTTCATGAAAAATAGTTAACTCCTCGATTTTGGCATAATCATAAAGCATGTTTAAAGTTGCCCAAATATCAAAAGCGTACAATGCATTACATTTTCAAAAATGTTATTTCCAAATAACAATATATGCAATTTGTTGCCTTAGCATTTAATTCAAACCTATTAATTTGTTCTTGGGTCCATGCATCCATATTTTTCTTAGGTTCTATGTATTTTGACTTTACCATATTAAACACACCTACACCTTGAGACTTTAAGAATGTATACATTCTTCCTTTCCAAAGACCAAAGTTTGACTCATCAAACCTAGGTGGTGCAGACGCTACCAACTCTAGTGTCACTTTTCGGATCAAGACTAAAAGTAGAGATGGTGAAATCTCAATCTACGACCCGCTCTGATACGTACCAAATGTTAGTGAAATGGTCACACTTGAGGAGGGGTGAATAGTGTGTTAACTAAACTTATCACCCAATTTGATTTTAATCGTTTTCTTGATTACTTAGGGAATTCACAATTCAACGACTAAATACGTAAGCGAGTAATAAAGATAAGCAATGCGATATACAAAGAAAACAATGCTAACACAAGTATTTATAGTGGTTCGGCTCCAACGCCTACTCAACTACCTGAGCACCCCGCTTAGGATTTCCAAACTTAGCTTTACTAGATTATATCGTTTTCCTTACAAATAGGACTTTACACCGGAAAGTCTCCGCTCTCAAACCGAAAGCACTTCCGCACCCGGAAGTATCCCGCCTTCCTATCGAGAGCACTCTCCCACCTCAACCTAAGGGACAACTCAACTAATACTAGTAAACTAAGTTTACAATGTTGGATTTAAGCCTTAACACCAAGGCAACCACCAACCATACAAGACCTAACAACCTAAGTCTTCAACCTTTGAAATACAATGAAATAAACAACAAAATACAATAATAAATGGAGCAATAAATCAAACAATAAAGTAGTTAGATCCACACCAAGATTCATAGCTTCCTCTTGATGTCTTTGATGATGAAACAATGAACGTAAGGCTCAATCAAAGAGATGAAAGGTTCAATCTAGGATTTTCACAGGATTGGTTCAATGAGGGCTTAGGATTGAACAAAAGGATGTCTCAAAGGTAGTAGAAGTGATCAAGATCATAGAGGAAGACTCTCATGGCTTCCTATTTATAAGTCATGAAGAGAAGAGAGAACTCCCCTCTTCTCAACGGGCGAATTTTTGCCCGTTACCGACCGTCGGTCAAAGGTCCGATCAATCGTTGGTCGACCGACCGAGAGACAGAAGGCTCTCTGTTTCTTTCTGGCATACTTCAGTCAACCGACTGGTCGACCGAATTGGCTACTACCAATTTTTCACCATATTCGATCGGTCGACCAAATTGGCTACTGCCAATCCTTCACCACATTCGGTCGACCGAACCTGGGCTGAGCTTAATTTTTTTAGCCTTCTTCTTGCGCGCTTCGTTTCCGGTTTTGGCCTTCAACGTGCATCAACTTGGAGAGCTTTCCATGTGTTCTTTAGACTCGTCCAAGACATCTTTGGTGCACACGTCGAACTTCTAGAGATTTTCGCGACGAACCCAAACGCGTCGATCAATGTCCTTAATATTTTCCAATTTCTTTGATATTTTCGATTGAGGACATCGAGTGCTAATCGATATGGAACCTGAATATATTTTTCAATGAAACATGAGTTCCATATTTGTTATCATCAAAATCGAGATAAAGACTAAGGTAGAAAACCTTAGGCCAACAATACCAAAAGTTAGATTTTGATTCTTAAGGATTTTGATTTTTTAAATATTTTTATTGAATCCAAATGAGGGGTAATCCTTATATAACATTTATGTTTTAAAATTATTAACTTGAAGTTAAGAAATGTTATATAAGTAGAGTTGGCGAAGACGAAACCCAGAAACGAACATACGAGCAAAAAAAATAAACAAGCAAAAAACTCAGCCCTGCCTAGGTTCGGTCGATCGACAGAAGGTGAAGGCATTTTGATTGATCGATCGGTCGACCGAACGATGCCCATAATGGGCAGAATGCCTTCGGTCGCTCGGCGGTCACTCGATCGGTTGACCGACAATCGACCGACAAGCGACTGGGCGTCGCCAATGGGCAAAAATTAGCTCGTTGGGAGAGCTATTTTGGCTCTCACTTCTTGGGGCTTATATATACTAGCCCTGGAGTGCCTTCCTCCATCATCTTAACCTTCATTGAGCCATCTTTGATTAATCTTTAAGCTTTCATTGAGAGATTCTTCTTAAACCCTATCTTTGATCCTCAACTACTTGATTGAGCCCGCAAACTTCATCAATTCATCACCTTGAGGCATCAAGAGGACTAGGGAGCTTCTTTTGGAACTAAGTACTTGTTGTTTTGATTTATTGTTCTAATTGTTATTGTATTTTGTTGTTTATTTTGATTGTATATCATGTATAAACCTAGGTTGCTAGGTTTGATTGAGTTGGTGGTTGCCTTGGTGTTAAGGCTTAAATCCACCATTGTAAACTTCGTTTACTAGGATTAGTTGAGTTGTCCCTTAGGTTGAGGTGGGAGAGTGCTCTCGATAGGAAGGCGGGATACTTCCGGGTGTGGAAGTGCCTTCGATTTGAGAGCGAATACTTTCTGGTGTAAAGTCCTCTTTGTAAGGGAAACGATATAATCTAGTAAAGCTAGATTAGAAATCCTAAGTGTGGTGCTTAGGTAGTGGAGTAGGCATTGAGGTCGAACCACTACAAATAATTGTGTTAGCATTATTTTCTTTGTGTATCACATTGCTTATCTTTATTACTTGCTTCAACATTTAGTTATTGAATTGTGAATTGCCTAAGTAGTTTAAGAAAAGATTAAAACCAAAATTGAGAGAAAAGAATTTAGTTAACATACTATTCACCCCCTCTCTAGTGTGACCATTTCTCCAACACGCCGAACCCAAGCGATCAAAAGAAGGAACCAGCTAGGGCAAATGCAAATCTAATTACAACAGCTTCAAATTCGAGAAGTTTGGCTTCGGTAGTACCAGGTATGAAATGCCTGAATGCTTATTTAAGTTTGAAGGAATTTCGTGAAATTTGTGAAAAAAATTTGTTGTTAGCAATCCTTTATTTGTTTCAAATGAATCTGGATTGAATGTTAATATTTTTGTGGCGAATAAGATGAGTGGGGAGATAAGGAGAGTGGGGAATAAGGAGGCGGTGAAAGATAGATTCAATCAGGTAGGGGAGTTCACAAGTCGGGTTTAGGGAAAAAATCGATTCGATCTGACCAAGTGTAATCGGGTCGGGTTAAAAAAAATTCTCCTCTCAAACCCGACCTAACCCAACCTGACATAGTTCGGGTCGGGTCGGGTAGTCGGGTTAACCCATTTATGTAAAAAATGAGTTTCTTACAATATTTTTTAGTATAAATATTTTAAAAATAATTTAAAAATATAAATAATCGGATCATCGGGCCAGGTCTCGAGTCATCGGGTTTCAAATTCTAAAACCTGAGATCTGACCTGATTATGGTCAGGTTTGGTCCAATTGTACCCGACCCAACCCAACCCAAATAGGTCGGGTCGGGTTCTCGAGTTCATTGACAATTAGGAGAATGAATTGAATGCTAGCATGAAATCGGTGAATGAAAATATGCCAAAATTAAGTTCTGAGGAAGGAAATGTAAGGAAATAGTCAAGTTCATGGGAAGATCTTTCTAGAACTGTGAATGTGTTTGACAATTTGCTTGTGAAAGGGAAAATTCCAACGGAATTAAACATATACAAACCATTTCAAAAAATGATGTGATCATTGAAGATGAGCTCATAAATAGTTCGAGACTGGAATGGAAGAACATCTTGTATGAGATGTTTTATGGGAGGACACCTACTCAAGGGTTGGTACAATTTCTATTGCCAAAATATGGAAGCTAAAGGGCAACTTGCAAAGTGTAGACCTTGCGTCAGGATTTTTTTGTTTTAGATTCTCAAGCAGAGAGGATTTGGAGATGGTGATGGCAGGTGGACCTTGGTTCATGAAAGGACAAGTATTATTTTTGAAACCTTGGAGACCAAACTTTTAACCCCTGCTTGAAAGAATGGACACAATCCCAATTTGGCTGCAATTTCCGAGTTTTCTAATAAAGTATCTACAAAAGAATGTTTTGATGAAATTGGCAGAGTTAGTGGGACAACCAATCAAAATAGGTGAGGTGATTTTGAGGGGTCAGAGAGCTAAGTTTGCTCGAGTATATGAACTATGGGACTTATCAAGAACTGTTCCAAATAGAGTCTGGGTAAATAGCTCCGGTGGGAGGTTTTGGCAAGTAATTGTTGTGGAAAACATTTCAAAGTTAAGCTATTAGTGTGGGAAAATTGGACATTTGAAGGAACAATGTATTGAGCAAGATGTGGGGAAGAAAAAGGAAGTTACCGAAGAGTGCACAGTGAAGGATTCTGGAAATGCAAAAGGAAAGAAAGAAAGTAAGGATAATCACATATAAATTCATGGACCATGGGACAGGTAATAAACAGAAAAAGTACGTTCAATGGCAAAAAAAAGAAGAGAAATCAGAAAGTGGAGTGAGCAACAGATTCAACTTATTGAGAGGGGAAGGGGGCCAGAAGATAGAGGTTGACCCTAGAAAAGAAATTGAGAAGGAAATTACTTCAAAAAAACAGAGGCTGGGTCAATAAGAGAAGGTAACCCTTTTGAGGGAAAAAAATAAAAGAAAGATGTCAAGTGAGGAAATTTGGAAAGTGAAGGAGTTTAATTTCAAGGGCAAGAAGAACCAGTTCAAGTACAGTTCAACATGGAGAAAGAAGTGGAGATACTATATAATAACTTAACAGACACCTTTGTAATTTGTAATTGAAGTCAACAAAATCAAAGACAAAGAGTGTCTTACTCAAGAGGGGCAGGAGCTAGAAATGGTGGAGAGTTCGCAGGGAAGGGGAAGGATCAAGAAGCCAATACATCAGGTGTGGTGTATGAGGAGAGTTTTCCTTTTAATATCAAGCAGATGCTAAATGCGAAAGCAAATGAATATAACAACTAAGCAAACACAACTAGAATCAATGCAAACACTTTAATTTATAGTGGTTCGGCCCCAATACCTATTCAACTACCTAAGCACCCCGCTTAAAATTTTCAAACTAGCTTTACTAGATTAATTTATTTTCTTACAATGAGGAATTTATACCGGAGAATCTCTGCTCTCAATCCGAAGGCACTTTCACACCTGAAAGTCTCCGCCTCCCTACCGAAAATATTCTCCCACCTCAAATCCTAGTGACAACACAACTAATCCTAATAGACTAATCACACCAGTGGCTCAATTTGAATAAAATGAGTAGTGTCTGGAGGGAAAAATGATTGTACTCTATCGGAAGGCGAGGGGTGCACGTCCAATGGACCTCTGCCCTCTTTACCCGATTGATGAGTAAAGTCTGACCTTTTTTTGAGTTTTTTTATAAAAAAATATATATCAAATACATCTTTTTTATAATTATGAATCTAGAGAGAATGTCCCTTCAAGCAACATCAGTTGGCAAATTTAATAATGTATTTTCTATGTATAAAATTAATAATTTATCACAATCTAACGTAACAAACACTAGAAAGATGTACATCTAAAAATAAAAATGAATTTCACTCAAATATCATTAAATAAAAAAATATTAAATAAAAAAGGGTACTCAAATAATAATAATAATCATACTCGGTGAAGGACCATAATGGACTTGATAGGAACTACTAACAAGGGACCCAGACTACCTTGGATAAGTCAAATCATGATCACTTTGACTGCAACTCGTCCACATTGCCCCAATATTCTCAAAGGAACATCGTGAAGGGTCAGGACCAGAGGTGAGCCCGAGTCTGGACATCCGGATCATTCCGGTCCGACCCGACTCAAAATTTCAAGAAAAATCTCATCCCAATTCAAAAAATTTATTTTTGTTCTAATTAAAAACGGAGACGGCATAAAAAAATTGAAATTATGATTTATGATATAAGTAATATAATTTATCTAATATTAATTTTTTTGGACACCGTAATACAATTAACTACTAATTATCTAATGTAGATAATATTTTTTTAGGAAAAATAATATTAACAAATTCGAAATATTCCGGTCCCGTCCCGTCCCAAAATAGAAAAGGGCCGGCATATCCTTGAGGTAAGAATTGATTATTTATTACTAAAAAAAGCTAAGCATTAACTTAATTACCCTGAACAAAGCACAAGATACCGTCAATATCCAATCATGGTTAAATTATCCTGAACATATAGCTATCAGTCAACCCAAAGAAGTGACCAAACTATACAAAGAGGTTTGCAAATGAAATCTGTTTGATCTTGAAGTAAATATACTAAAAAGGTCAAGCCTACCATCAAACTCAATTTATACAACTCAAGTAAAGCCTAAAAAATGTGATGATTCAGTTTAAAATTAACACAACACAACATAAATTAGCTTAGATTCAAGTGAATGCAAATATGCCACCAACTGTTGACAAAACAAATGAGAAATAACTATTACGAGGGCGGAACACCTCACTTATGGCAAATGGTTCGTACCATCCTTCCACATTAGCAAGAAATTTCTTCTCAAGAACAAAGAAAACTAATATGTTTTATTGGTTTTAACAAAACAAGTAATTAAGAAGAAAGGATCTATGGTTTCAAGAAATCAAAGTGTAAGTTGAGGCTTAGCATACAAGTCATTTTGCTCTTTCACAAGTCTATTATTTTACTTCCAACCTTATATATATTATAGGCACAATTTCTTCATGGTGTTTGGGAGAACTTAATTAGGTTCTTTTGTAACTGGAGTGACAGCAATTGGACACCCATTTCGTAGCATTGGAAACATAGCACCTTTCTGCAAGCTCGTATCCGCCTCAATTACCTTGTACCTAATCAGAAAAGACACAAGTTTTCAGATAACATCAAGGAAATTAAGGTAATTGATCTGAAGAATCTCAAATAAATGGACATGGATAGCAATTTGCTATGCATAAATATCAAATAGGTTGTTAGGGGCTGTTTGGTTGCCCGTAAACATGTTTTCCTCCCAACAATATCAAATACGTTTCACTCCTTCCCCTTGTTCTCCTATCTCTTTCTTATGGCTTTAACTCTATCATTTTAACTCTTACAAAATGAATTAGGGAGTTCATTCCTTTTTTAATAAAAAGATAATCAGAATCCTTGGCGCATGCCATGGTTCAGCACCCAAGTATTAAGCCCTATGGCCATGTAGATTGGGAACCAAGCTGAAACTGCCAAACCAATCTATATTATACACCAAACCCAAAACTGGGAGAAAATCCCAGAGAACCTTCAAAATTAGCACATTAATGCCATACATTGCCTTTTTCTTGCAGAGGGATGAATACAGGAGCCAGCAGGACTTGATCACATGACCTCTTTACTGGATAAGCAAGCTGATGCCATTATATTTCTTTCATCATTTTAGTTACTAAAAATTATACAAATGACAGATATTAATACTGTTTCCATTAATTTTTATTATTGGATGCTCCGATATACTAAAAAGAAAGTCATTGTTTCTTTTTCTATCTTTAATTTTCTTCTTTTTTGCATAACTATAAGCTTGGAAGATATGGCATGACATGTATAACCATCAAAGATGGGATCTTGAGCATGTTTACAGAACTGCATCAGACATTCGAACTGTGCTTTCATTCTATAGAAAATTAGATCACAAATGCAAGGGAAAAGCCAGAGAACAATCCTATTTTCGAATTTCGGAAACAAACCTGTATGTGGTAATGAGCCGATGCAGAAATACTAGCATCATGGCCTTGGCTAGGTTCATTCCCATGCAAATCCTTCCTCCTATTCCAAATGCCATAAAGCTATACGGCTTGGAGTCTTCCTGTTTAAGGTAAACTGAAATTAATATTATAAATGACAAGAAAATCAAGCCTGCGCATATATATATATATATATATATATATCTGTTTAAGGTAAACTGAATATTGTGACAAGAAAATCAAGCCAGCATATATATACGTGGGAAAACCATAGTTTTGGTCCCCACATTTTCCTCCAATTTTGATTTTAGTCCCTATAGTTACAAAATTTTGATTTTAGTCCCTACAGTTTACTTCCGTTTAGGATTTGGTCCCTACCATCAAATAAGGTTTAAACGGTGCTGACGTGGATAATATGTACTGACCGGACAATGCTGATGTGGAGCCTGCAGGGACCAACTTTGTAAACTATAGGGACTAAAACCAAAATTTTATAAACTATGGGGACTAAAATCAAAATTTTGTAAACTATAGAGACTAAAACCAAAATTTAATTAATTATTTTTCCTAATAAATATAAAAAAAATTACATGATATTTTTTTTAAAATTTATTTATAAATAACTATAATATTTAAAAATATTAAAATTGAGCAAATTTTTTACCGAGGTGATTTATTTTGGATTTTATTTTGAAAAGAGCGATGTCATGTTTATATATTTAGTAGGGGTGAGTACGAGTCGGGACGTCCCGGCCGTCCCGGTCCGGCCCGACCCAAAAAGTCGGGACAAATCACGATTCAAAATCAGGACGAGACCGGGACAAATATGTCCGTCCCGATTAAAAACCAGGATGAGATTAGGACGATACAAAATAAAATCGAGATTATCCCGTCCCAGCCCGGTTTATAATAATAAGTAATATTAAATATATAATATTATTTTTATAAAAAAAATATTAATTATTTTAACGGGATTTGGTATGTCCCAGTCCAGTCCCGGTTTTGAGTCGGGACGCAAATATGCGTCCCGGTTCCGGTCCCGAATACAAAGCGCCCCGATTTTGTCTCGCTCCGAAAAGTTCAGGATCGGATCGGGACCGGACCGGGACGTCCTGAATTTATTAATATTGGTTTTTTTATAAAATAAAAATAATATTTCCGTTAAAATAATTAATATTTTTTTAAAAAAATATAATATTATATATTTAATATTACTTATATTATAAACCGGGCTGGGACGGGGCAATCCCGATTTTTTCTATATCGTCCCGATCCCATCCCGATTTTTAATCAGGACGAACATATTTGTCCCAGTCCCATCTTGATTTTGAATCGGGACGGGATTTGTCTCGACTTTTCGGACTGGCCGGGACGTCCCAACCCGTGCTCACCCCTACTAAATATATAAACATGTTATCGCTCTTTTCAAAATAAAATCCAAAATAAATCACCTTAATCGGGAAAAAATTTGCTTAATTTTAATATTTTTAAATATTATAGTTATTTATAAATAAATTAAAAAAAATATCATGTAATTTTTTTATATTTATTAGGAAAAATAATTAATTAAATTTTGGTTTTAGTCCCTATAGTTTACAAAATTTTGGTTTTAGTCCTCATAGTTTATAAAATTTTGATTTTAGTCCCTATAGTTTACAAAGTTGGTCCCTGCAGGCTCCACGTCAGCATTGTCCAATCAGCACATATTATCCACTTCAGCACCGTTTAAACCTTATTTGACGGTAGGGACCAAATCCTAACCGAAAGTAAACTGTGGGAACTAAAACCAAAATTTTGAAACTATAGGGACTAAAACCAAAATTGGAGGAAATTGTGGGGACCAAAACTATGATTTTCCCTATATATATATATATATATATCCGGGTCCATCATTGAAAGCATTGTCATATACAAGAAGGTGCTTCCTCAAGAGCTACTACTTTTGCTGTATCCAGTCTTATTCCATTTGCATATGCACAATATCAACAACGAAAGAAGAGATCAAACTATGTAGGAAATTTGTTCTAGTTGTGCAACTAATCCTTTTACAATTCCATGAGAGGCCTGCCTCTAGTAACTTACATCAAACCTTGATGGATTGAACTTGAATGGCTCATCATACGCCATAGGATCATAGTGTACAGATCTTGCATTAACATTCACAATCCAACCTTTCCGAATCTTAAATCCTGTTGGGACATGTAAGGAGTTGGACTCATTATGTAATATGCACATTTCTAGAATTTAAAATATCAATTAGAAAGGACAATTGAAACTATTTTAGTGCATTCCAACTAACAGAAACAGAATGAGTTGTAAGACTAAGGAAAGGGCATGAAGATATATCACTAGTAACACAAAATGCTAAACTAGGTTCAATATGCTTATAATAACTTATCAATACCAAACATTTATTTTTAGATCATTATGAATAGCACGTTAGTTTTAAGGCTCGCTAATTTAGAATATAGTATATGACTGATAACTAAAAACAATAGAATGGTTTAAGAGAGTCAAAACTACAGATGCACATAAAGACTTGTTCATCAAATATCTTTTGGGCGAGCTAGTAATCTTGTTCCCCAGATATAGTTTTCCAATAACACATGGATTCTTAAAAAGGACAAGTAACTTAGCTAATAAATAGAGGAAACTTGAGGATAAGAAAACTTCCATCAATTTGTTAAACTAGGCATGTATCATTGTGTATTTGTGCACCATATACCTTCAATTTCACAGTCCTTGAGTGCTACTCTTGGGAACCAAGACACAATGGATGCCATCCTTAAAGACTCCTTCACAATCTGCAAAGCAATCAAATTCAAATCATAAAGGTACGAAAAGGCAAAATGAAAGAAGAATGTTAGCTTCAACAAAAAGGTGGTCCTAGTGCATGAGGCTCCTACCAATGTGGGTTTTAAGTAGAGTCAATGTACGCAACCTTAACCTTTGATCCCGGAGGATCTAAGAAAGCTAAAGACTCACCTAAGGGTACCTGAATATATGAGAAACAAAGCTAACTCGGCCTGGCAAGGCAAGAAGCCCAAAAATGATTTAAGAACAAAAGTAGGCGAACCAAACCCACATTGGTACATGTTCATGTGACATTATTCTTTTGGCATGAGTTTTGTTCAACCAAAGTCCATGTTTCTAAGATAAATTGTACATGTGAATTGGGCAAATGCCGCCCCGGCATGACTCTCTCTCTTGGGCCTCTTGGCATGAGTTTTGTTCAACCAAAGTCCATGTTTCTAAGGGCGCGTTTGTTTCGTTAAAAAACAGGGACTGGATTGGATTTCGGCTCTTGTCCCCCATTTGTTTTGTAAAAATGGGAAGGGACGGGATTTTGAATCCCGTTCGGGACAGGATTTTGGGCCCTTTTGGTGTACCGAGAAAATTCTTGGTACACCGAAACAGGCAGAGGACTTTGAGGCAAAAAGACCTCATTGCCCTCGACTAAACACAGGTCTCTCAGGTTCTCACTTCGCGATCTCGACGACTTGGGAACCCTAGCAAATGGCGACCACGCACCCTCCACTGGCTCCAAGAAGGTCGCCGACCTGATTGTGAAGATGTACGCCATTGACGCCTACTCCCCTCGGAAATTGACGGAGGATTGAAAACGAAGGGCTTCTTTTGCTTTTGCTTTAGCTCATGTTGCTCCTGCTGCTGATGATGATGACGAGGACCTGCGTCGTTAGTACATGTCATCTCTAATCTTTTCAGTAAGCATTCACCCCATTTCTCCTTGGAAACATAGAAGTCCTTGGCGGAGCAGATGGATAAGCCGCCCTCAAAACCATCGCCATAATTATATTGGTCCTCATGATCCTCAATTAGTAGAAGATCGGCTTGATCCTTACCCTTATCTAGTTGCAATCATAGTCGACGATGATCGGCAATATGGAACCCCGCGGAGGCAGCTTAATCATCTAAACTATTATTAATATGATTATGTCGTATGAGTTTTGTCATGGTGGACCAAGGGACGAGGTAGAACAAGTGGCCGGGAAGGAGTCTCTCCCTGGATCTGGCGAGGGATTCGCGCGGTCGTTTGAAGACGACGTCCGGGCGGCGAGATATGGGAGAAACCTGCTACTAGTTGCATAATTGCGGTATGCTCTGCAATTTGGTTCTATATTCAGAAGAAAAACATCAGCTATGCCAATGTGGGCTTGAGTTATGAGAAGGCAAGAGAAGGACAGCATTGGAGAATCATCACATCCAGTGTGGTGCATTTGATCTTCAATATGAGTGCAATTTGGAGCCTTGGAGTTGTAGAGCAGTTGGGCCAATTGGGTCTCGGGATGGAGTTCTATCTCCATTATACTCTTGTTATGGTAGTCTTATCGGGAGTTCTTGTTTTAGCAGCATATCATGCTTGATGATCAAGGATTATGCTTGATGCTTTCCTCTTTTTTCTTTGTGATTGACGAATAGAAGAAATACAATTTTTTTAATGTTAAGAATAAGCTTGATGCTCACGTGTTATGTAATTATAGCATTAAAAATTGAATTTGTGATGGAAGAAGACTTTTATGTATAAAATTGAATGTAAGCATTAAAAATATGCAAGGGTATTTTGGTCATATTGTTTTGTAAAGGACTTTGTTTTAGCGAACCAAACACAGGACGGGACTGGATATAAACAAATATGGTATAACTGATGTCCCAAGACACTTGGTGTTCTGTCCTTGTCCTTGTCTAGTGTCCTGTGACGGGCAATTTGCGCACCAAACGGGCCCTAAGTTAACTTGTAGATGCCAATTGGGCAAGTACCACCACCACATAACTCTCTCTCTCTCATACACAAAATCAGGATAAAATCAAAGATTGGAAAACCCCCCAAATGATAAGAATGCCTTTGAGATTCAATCATAAACCACTTTGCCCCGGTTGTATGTAAACCCTCCTTCAACCCCACCCCCTAAATCAAATAATGATACCCTCTACCATGGAGTAATAATTCATGACCAACTCAAGCTGTAAATTATCTTTACAAAGTTAGATGTGTAGTTGAGCAATCATCCAGTTCCGTCGATTGGGATTTTTTGCCCACCCATAGAAGATGGTAGTTAGTACATATGTAACAACTAACTTTCCTCAACATCAAATCAAATAATGATACCATGGAGTAGTCATTCTTGACCAACTCAAGCTATAGACTATCTTTACAAGTAGACATGAAGTTGAGCATCCATTAAGAATAAAAGATCATACATAAAAGGCAAAATCCAATAGTAGGAATGCTTGTCCAAGTGGCTTTATATGCTATTCTGGCTATGAGCACCGATAGCAGTTGATGAATGATATTCTAACCTGTTAAGAAATTAGTTGGTCTAACTCCACCCTAAAAGCTAGCTCAATGGGAGAGGATTGTCCAATCTATTTAAAGATTATCTTGACCACAACCTTAAGCAATGTGTGACTTTAACACACCCCATCACGCCCAGGATTGGACATCAACCACATCTGGAGCGTGGAGTTCTACAGGTGGCCCAATATCAACCATAGGTTTGGCTCTGATACAATGTTAAGAAATTAGTGGGCCTATCTCCACGCCAAAAGCTAGCTCATAGGGGGAGGATTGCCCAATCTATTTAAAGACTATCTAGACAACAACCTCAACCAATGTGGGACTTTAACACACCCCCCCTCACGGCCCAGGATCCACATTTAAATTATGTAGGGGGCCTACTCTCAACCATAGGTCTGGACCCATGGACCCAGAACCAAAAGAACTCATCCCCAATTATTCCTCTTAGCAAATATGCGCGGGAAACTTCAACTGTGAAATAGAACAGGGCAAGGGAAATATAAGAGGGGAAACACAGCTCAGGATTGATACTAAGGAGCACATTATTCCCACCTGGGAGGTAGACAATGTTGGGCGTTTTAGAGAGCGTGGCTACAATTTCCCGGGCAGCCTCAATTCGACGAAGCTCCAAGAGGCCGGTACCGGCAGAAGCGGTCGCTTCAGAGATAAGCTTTGTCGCTTCACTCTCACCCTCTGCACGGATGACAGAAGCATGGCGCTCCTGTTCGGCGCGAGCGACCAAAAATTTGGAACGCTCGGCCTCCTGTTGGGCCACCTGGTTCTTCTCCACGGTGGTGGAGAACTCGATCCCGTACGAGAGGTCAGTGATGGCGACGTCATCGAGGACGATATGAAAGTCACGGGCGTGGCACACCAAAGCATCGCGGACGAGGGCAAAGATGTGTGGACGCTCAGTGCAAAAATCATACTTAATGTTGAATTGTAAAAGATTGATTGGCCTTGCAAATAGACATAGGGATGGATTTCAGGCTCACACCAAAGCCCATAATCGAGCCAACATTCTCTAGCTAAAACTCATTGGGCAGAGTCATCCAACTGGGCTCACTACTAACCTTTTGAAGCTTTTTGAGCCTCGACCTCCACTGGAGTATAAACCTCCTCCAGAAAAAAGGAAATGCCCTCCGTATACAGGGATGGCACAATTTGTCAGTCATTTTGCTGAACCTAGTGAG
Organism: Canna indica; assembly: GCA_034359265.1. Classification (NCBI taxonomy): domain Eukaryota; kingdom Viridiplantae; phylum Streptophyta; class Magnoliopsida; order Zingiberales; family Cannaceae; genus Canna; species Canna indica. Next base: position 40,130,935 of record CP136891.1, read on the forward strand.
AAGAGCTAGAATACGGAAACTACAACTTGAAGAGGGTGCAAGGAAGGCTGCCGAATAGTTGGAGAAATATGATCCATCTAAAGATCCAAATGTAAGTATGTAACTGGTGATCCCTACAAGACACTATTTGTTGCAAGGCTTAATTATGAGACCACTGAACACCAGATCAAGAGGGAATTTGAGACATATGGACCAATCAAGCGGGTACGGCTAATCACAAATAAAGAGACTGAACACCGGATCAAGAGGGAATTTCAGACATATGGACCAATCAAGAGGGTACGGCTAATTACAGATAAAGAGACAAATAAACCTAGAGGTTATGCTTTCATCGAATATGTGCATACGCGATACATGAAAACTGCATACAAGCAAGCTGATGGCAGGAAGTTGGACAACAGATGTGTGCTTGTGGATGTTGAGCGAGGAAGAACAGTACCAAATTGGCGACCTTGAAGGTTGGGTGGTGGACTTGGAACAACCAGGGATCAACAACTTGCACCATGGCAACTAGATCTGAGGAGCCAAGGGCACGCGATGATCGTCATTTGGACAGGGGAGAGGTCTCGAGATAGAGGTCAGGATCATGAACGAGAGAGATCTCGTGAACGCTCCCATGACAGAGCACGAGAGACGAGAAGATAGGCACCACCACCATAGGGACCGAGATAGAAACAGAGAAAGGGAGAGAGACAAGGACAAGGAGAGAAACCGTGGTCGTGACCGCGATCCTAATCGGGATAGGGGTCGTACGAGAGACTAGGAAAGAGACCAATCTATACATTTATATTCTTAACATAACCCAACATGAACAACTTTATCATCGTTTACCACGACGATATCCTCACCCATAGCCAGTCACTAGTCAAGGTGGAGCTAGAGCATGTTCAAAAGGTGTTCACCTCCTCTTAAAGAATCAACTATTGATTCAATTTGGAAAAAAGTGAATTCGCCAACAATATTCTTGCTTGTATTGGATTTTTGATTGGTAATAGAGAGATTCAAATTGTCCCAAACAAAGTCAGAAACAATTTGGGAATAGCTTAGGTTGAGATGGATGACCATGTGTAGAATTCCTTGGGAGCTTGCATATGCTCAGTAGTTCATAGAAAGAATTTCTCCATCCAAGCTGCTTTTTTACATGCCTTAATGTTATATCCTTATCTAGAATTTTATTTATTTATTTTGTGCCTAGAATTATTATTTGATTGAATTAATGTGCATGCTTATTTCTAAATTCTAATTGATTGTAGAATTAATTTTGGCTCCTCTCGTTACTTTGAGTTAAACCAAGCATGGAACTTAGAATTGATGTGAAATTTTGGCTTTTCCTTCTTCCCTTGCTGTTCTTGAGATTACATGCGAGATTTAAGGGTGATTTGGTCAGCTCCATGGCTAAAGGTGAGAAGGAGGCAGCTTGTTTGCAGGCCGGCCACCCATGGACATTTCCAGGGGTTGTCCATCTCTCTTCCCTGAGACTGAAACCTTAGGGTTGGAAGGATTGGGACCTTCTTAATGGAGGTTCTTTCTGAAATTTAAGTCATGTTCATCATTAACTTAGTGGGTTCAGAAATCTGTACAGGCCTCGTAGGGGTCTTTTCCAGCGAGTTTTCTCCAACAAATTGCCTGAATTGATAGGGCACTAACTAGGAGTCTAGGATTAAGTTTGGCTCCATTTGGATGGGTTTTGGGCAGCTTTTATGGGCTGTTTAACATGGACAGCTTGTGCATAGTAGTTGTTCCACAAAACACCTTCGTAGGAAGGTTGGTCCTGTTTTGAGATGTTTCTGTGGGTTTGCCGCAAACTTATATGATAACACCCATGCTACATATAGGTGGAGTTGGGTTAGGTTTGGATCTGGTTTGAATAAAAAATTAACTCTTGTGCTAAACATGGATAGTATAAAGGTTAAGGGTGAACTTAGGTGCTGTACGGAGGTGTTTTCTATTGGCCCAAGGGTTTTCAACCTATGTAATACTTCTAATTTTGATGATAACAAACAAATCGCTAATCATTTCCTTAAGAATTTATTTCAGGATTTAGAATGATAAGCAGGAACTTAAATTTCAAGATCCCAAAGAATTCAAGAAAGCCTTGAAGAGTTTGTGGAGATTTTTTTATGTAATTTCTTAGTATCATATAATGATGGTTCCATAATTTTAAATCTCTTATATGCATAGGTTGGTCTCTTTCCTAACAGCTTAAGCTATTGGGAAAGTTGGTCATCCAATCAAATATAACATGGTATGAGATCGTAGGTCCTGAGATCGAATCCTCCAGCGTCAATATTGAAAAAATTTATCTCCCACCTCAATTAAGTTGATCCACTTGTTGAGCTTGGGTCCGTCTACTCAAGTTCACCCGCCCACAAGTGAGGGAGTGTTAAGCTTTTGGAAAAGTTGATCATCCAATCAAATATAATACGCACCATAACGATTGAGTACCTACCGGTTTTTGAGATATTGGGCAGTACAGACCCAACAACTATAACGCCATTGAGGCTTTTCACCAGATCATTACCAATGACTATTTTAGCCATTGGGATTGAGTTTTAAATGTTTAAGGGCTATATACTCTTTGTTCTCTTCCCTATACTATTGTCTAAGTCCAATCTCTCAATACTCTCCCATTCTTTGAAATCTCTCGCAAACCTCTCTAACCACTCATTCTCTCAAATCTCTCTCAAAACTATGTGCAAGTGGCACCACGAACCTTTTGGAGAAGAGAAACCACTCCCAATGCATCCATCGTGATTTGCTCATAGCGGAGGGAAGCAACATTTGGTTAGAGGATACTCCGATGTGCCCAAACTCCCCAAGGCATCAAGCAAAGTCCGGAAGCTCTTTTTAGAGCTTCTTAACAACAAGCAAGAGCAATGAGTTTGAGATGTTGAACAACGAGCCAAATTTGATCGAATAGCTATGGAGGTGTCGACACAACTTGTACCAAGGTCATGGAGATGATGTCACCGAGTATCTGGAGCTTACAACTGCAATAGTATTCTTTAGAGCATGTGTTGATCCAGCAAGATCATTGATACTATCTGGGGTCTCTTTTGAGTACAATAGCGGCAACACCATTATCGTCGGTTCATCATTGATTGCTATAGCAATAAACTAGAGTAGTAGTATTCGCATTAAAGTTGCTTCTACCATTCCGTATTCCTCAACTTGGGCAAAGCTCCAGCATAAGGCCGTCCCAAAGTTAAAGACGTATTCAAGGCCGTGGGTCTTTAACAAATATTGTTGATCTTGATTCGAAGCATTGAAAAAAAACACATCAGTTATGTTTGGAGCAAGAGAAAAAAGTGAGAGTTGGGGAGGGTGGATCTCCAAATGATTCCACTTAAGTCGCATTCCACCAAATGTAAAAAACAATAGTTATTGTCAAACCATGGCATCTACCATATAGAATGTCGACCCTGGTATTACCCCTTCAATTTCTTATAAAACTTCAGATTCATATCTTGATGCTTAGGTCGATAACATTCAAAAATGGATCGAGAACTTCAAGAGGCAATGCGAGTAATATGGTTGAACGTTGATACGTGATAGTTGGACTTGGCCGACCTGAATGATCATCATCAACTTCCTCATTTAGTATAGCAAAAAGGTGGTGTGGTAACTATCTATACCTTTGATTACCATGATACTATCTATATATAGTTATATTCATATTGATGAAGGACGTCACCAAGAAGCTCATCCAAGATGATTATCCTCATATTTTTTTGGACTCCATGTGCAACACATTGCATAGATTTGATGTGATGATGGACATTGGAGATTGATCAATGGTGAAGGCAGCTGTGAAAAATGCTAAAAAATCACCTACTTCCTCTATAATCACATGTGGATCCATGCTCTTACTAAAAAATTATTGATGTTGAGATTTTACGACCTTCTCAACAAGATTTTTTTAATGAAAATAATAGAAGGAAGATTTAATAAATTATAATTAATGGTTCATTGTAATCTAAATCTAGGTGAAAATTCTATGACCTAGAGCAACAAGATTTGCAATGAACTTCATCCCACTCAAGTCTCTTTAACAAAGGAAGGTCGGTTTGAGGATAACATAAGAGTCTTTATTCAGATATGCTAAGATCTTATAGGAAGGAGATAAAAAAGCATGTTTAAAAGCAGCGATTCTCGGATTACATTGCTAAAATGATTTTCACTGTTGAACCATTATATGTAGTTTTATGAATGGTAGATATGGAGAAAAAGATGGCAGAACCATTATGTACGCCACTACATCCACGAGGCAAAAAGAAGAAATCAAGGTTCTGAAGGTTAAAAATAAATACAAGCCCTTCATTAGTATCATAACAAAAAGATGGGAGAATCAAATGAGTAATAATTTATTTACTTACTTATTTATTTTATTTTTAAATTATATATTTGCTATATTAAGGTTATTATTTTTTACTTCTAGGTTACTATTTAAATCCCGTATACCAATATCAATTCGCAATTGGTACGATGGATGAATCAAGTTAAGGTTCTCATGCATATGTCACTGAGTAAGCTTCTGATATCATTTCAAAAACAAGAAATTTCTAAAATTATTATGGCGACTTCTACGATTCATTTGCAATTGATTGTCGATACACCATGGATCTAAGTATAAAAAGCTTATCACTCTTTAATTTTTATATGTGTAGTTGAATGGTGGTTATAGTTTGGCTCCAAAGTTCCAAATCTTTAACAAATTTTTGTAATCCTCTCCAATCTACATCGTTAAGCAGATGTGAGAAGAATTGATCAACCTACTCATTGATACATATGAAGCCTCACAATTATTGTCACATGCTTGCCTAGAGAAGTTGGTGTGTCCACAACAACTTATGACTTCAAATGCGGGCTTTCCAAACTAAAGGTAAAGAAGATAATACGGAGATAGATCTATTTGACGTTGATTTCGTACAAAATGAGGATGATTGAGTAATGTATTGGTGGAGCGCAATGGAGAATGACACACCACTTTTGGACGAAACAGGCGATTCCTCTTGACCTTCCAAATTCTTATTCGAAGCAATTCAATCAAAAGAACAAGAAGCTATACAAAAGCGAGAAGATAAATGAAGTCAAAGATTTGAGAGGAAAATGAACTTTATTTCCTAGCAAGGGGTGTATTCTCAGTTGAGAACCCAATTTGACTTGTTAACAATGCCACAACTCAAATCACACCCAAGCAAGAAGAATACAATCTCAACATCATCACCATCGAAGACAACTGCAAAAAGCAAAGTTCAAAAGATCATCCGTAATAAATGAATCTCTTGATGCAATCTTTGAAGAACAATATGCCTCTATTCATAGTAGGAGTGGCACACAAGACGGTGGACATGATGAATATAGTGGTGAGGGTGATGCAGTGGGTGGAGGAGAAACTTACGTTTTAGCAAGACTAGCACCTCCAAATCGTTGGACCAATGAGCATGCTTCGACCATTGCACACAAGATGAAGAACACGTCGATAGGAGTATGCAAAAAGAGGGGCAAAGAGAAGTAAAAATTCGGAGCACCAACAACATTGCACGACTGCCATCATGATATGATGAGTAGCCTTCAAGAGATCGAGTTCCATACCTATACTAGCTTCTATTCTATTCGTTCTCATGCACATTATTGAGCATAGTCAAGTGGCTATAGGACTAATTAATGGACTGCTACCAATGAAAATCTAATAGTGGTTTTGTGGAAATCTTAGGTGGGGATACCTAGGTAATGGATGTAGTGCATGTGTCAACTATATGGTATCTTCAAGAAAGTTCTGGAGCCTTCTCATTAGCAAAATTGATTCAGGTGATATATACTCGACAAAATCAATATGTAGCAAAATAGATTCAGGTGATATATACTCGACAAAATCAATATGGTATTTAAGATCATTTCTGAAACAAGCAAACTTACAACTAACTATGTGCTTACCTTAATTGCATATGGCATAAGATTAAGAACTTCAAATCCAAAAGGTGATGCAGAATCCTTACATGGTAGCTCCAAATATAAAGCCTGTATAGTGATGCAACATTAGAAGATAATACAAGAAAATTGGGTGTATTTATCAATCCTAGTTATCAGTTTTCTACATACTCTTAGTTTTTCTAGTATCTCTTGGTTTTCATCCAAGTACTTAACCATCCAAGCTATAGAACTTGCTGTTGTTACCTGTCCTGCATGTACAACTCATTAGAGAATTCTCTCATCCTACTTATGCACTCATTCATCTTAAGTGAAAATAAGAGACATGTTTGGAACACACCTGCAATTATAAGTGTCAAAATATTATCCATGATTTGTTCATCTGTCAATGAGTCATTATTGCAAGATTCGTCTTTTTTAAGAAGGTCTTGTAGAAAGTCTTCATGACACTCCAATTCCCTCTTTCTCAAGTCTATCATTTTTCTTAGCCTATTCATTATCCTTTCCCTAGCCTGCCTCAACAAGTCATACTCTTATGTTACTTATACAAGTAGTTATTTTCTTGCTTCCAACTTGTAAGAACTTACCTTGAGAGCCCTATAAAATCTAGTCCCTGGAAGCTTCAATGGAAATGCCAGCATAGCTTCACTTACTTCAAAAATATCATTTCTCAAAATTTCTAGCTCATGCTCATCCTCTATACTTATAAGCATCTTACATATTGCATTGAATGTGACCTGAAAGAAATCATTGAAATAGAGAATAGTACAAAATTTAACTAGTTAAAGAATCCAAAGCTTCATATGCCACCAACATATATTTGGGTTAATATCTAATAATCTAAATCTATTCAAGCTTTCATTCTTCCAAATAAATTGAAGTTTTAATCTTTACAAATCTATTTGAACCTTTAGCGATTGGTTTCAATCTTATCCACTATTAATTATTGTAGCATCCCTCATTAAAATAGCTTACGTGGCAGTCTACCAGTAGCCTTGTCAAGAATATGATGTTGTCACATCATTATGTAGAATTAACCAATGAGAAAAAAATCATAAAACACATTCCTCTTCTCATTTCACTATCACTTGAGTGACATGACAACTATGTCATATGTTTACAAGGCTACCAAGTAATTGATGGATTGCTAGAATTTAACCAATTCATAAAGGTTCAGATAAATTTGTAAACATTAGAAGTTTTATTATATAGTTTTGAGAACAAAATGCACACACAATTGAAAGGATTGGATAGATATATTTAACCAAATATTATATATTTATATGGTTGAATACTATGTTAATGTCTTTGCCAAATATCATTTATTTACAATGTAATATAGATTATATAGTAAACTAAAGGTTTTGTCTTTAGCATATAATCCATTACCATAAGTTCAACTAAGTGATGTTTAAGACTACAGTTCAACCAAGAAGTACTACAGTTACAAATGCACGCCATGTATACATGTCTCCAACTATCATCAAATAGTGTCCTCATTCTAATGAAACTTTTTTGTATAGTAGATGATGTAATGTGCATTAGATGAAACCTACAAAGTAATAAATATTCTACTTGTTGTTCAGAAACTAGCAAAACAAAAAAAAATGCAGAAATGTTTCACATGGGAGATGAGAAGTGGCTTTCCACGACGAACAAGTTCAAAAACTAATGGATACCTTTTAAACAATGATAGTGATTACTTATATATTTTGCACCTTTTTGGCTCTTAAACTTATAGGGAGTGTTTGTTTATGGGATGATGGAGGAGAGGATAAGGGATGGATTTTAAGCCCTTGTATGTGTGGTTATTCAATTAGAAGTGTTAAGTCATATAATTCTAGGTATTTATGTATGGTAGTACATGTTAGCTTAGGTTGTTCCTCTGGTATAGCATATTCTGCTCTAGGCCTATATATAGGCCTCTTTTCTCATTAATAAGATAACTTTTGGGCTCTACTCAATAAGAAGAATATAAAATTGATGTTCCATTTAGTTAAACTAAAAGCAGGACAAAAAGAGACTAAGAAAGACCCTCTTAAACTCTACATTTATCTTAATTCAAACCTTTAAAGCATCTCTAAGAACTAGAATTTGTTCCATTTTCTCCCAACTGCGCAAAGTATCTACAACCAGTTCATCAAATTTCTTGATTGTTGAATCCATTGCTTCCAGCTTGAATGTAGAGGAAATGTGGCGTCGAATGAACTTATGTTGTTCATGAGAAGAACAAAGTAAGCTCTGATGTCCCAGAAGCTCAGCTATAGATCTTATGTATCTCTTGGTAAAATCAGGAGACTCAGAACCTAGGAGTGTCTTTGCAACTTCAGTGCTTGATACAAAAACATGGGTACATCCAAGAATGCTGGTTTTGAAACACCTTCCATAACTGCAAAACAGTATACAACAAGTGAACAAAGGACAGACATAATCTGAGTAATTGTAAGGACAAAGAGAAACAATTATTACAGCAAGCCATAAAGTCCCAGATAAATTTTGTCAGACATATGGATTATTCCCAGCATTGAGCACTATGTATAATTGGAACAAGTAATTATGAGCCTAATCCAAGAGCACTTTAAGAGCAGTGGACAATTTGAATTTTCCAATGACTTGAGAAGGACTAAATAAGGGAAAAACTTGTACCTGCTAAACCTATTTATCCAGAACCTAGAATGCTAAATGAGTGTGTTTGGATGAGGCAGACATATCCTCAGTGCATGTATGTCTTTGGCCAAATTGAACTGACTAGAATTCAGCACCTTTGAGGGTTGTGGGATACACAAAATGACCTTAATTCTTTCTGTTTTACATGTGAACTTTCACTCTGAAGAAGGTTCAAAGAAATATAAGAAAATTATTTGTGCAATGATAAGACAAAGAGAAAGCATCCATTAACCAACCCCCCACCCCCACCCCCTTAACCAACCCCCCACCCCACCCCCCACCCCCACCCCCTTCAATATATAGATGAGTGAGTTACAAAAGTTAAAGTTTAGAAAAACAAAATAACAATCCCTTATTTTTCTCGATACCTATATCCATATTTATCTCTACGTATACTTAATGTTCTCAACATGATGGTAGTAGACACAAACTATTTGAGTTTCAAAGCTAAAAATAAATAACCACATATGTATAATTTCCCTTTTTTCAAAAAAAAAGAGTTGCTAACACAAAGCTGAGATTGAGATATTCTATGAGCTCAAACTTGTTTGAGTAAAAATAATATCCTACATCATGCACCAAAAAAGATAAGAACTTGCTAAGAGGTGCATGAAGAGAAGCAAAAGTCTATTAAGAGGTACACGGTGAGGCAAGAGGCTGCATGAGGTGCACGAAAAAGCAAATTCATGCAATGAGCTACAGTAAGAGAGACAAAATCTGGTGAGTGCATGCTGAGTGATGCACCGCAAGAAGTATGATTCTATCGATAGGTGAACTGAAAGAATTAAGGGCTAAAAGGTGCACAAAGAAAGGCAAGAACCTATGGCAAGACAAAGTCTTGCAGAGAGGTGCCCTTGGAGAAGCACGATTCTTAAGAAAGCACATCAAGAGAGGCAAGATCTTGTAAAGAGGGCATTGAGAGAGGCAAGATCCTATTGAGAGATGCACGAAGAGAAGCAACAACCGCTCAGCATTTATTTATCTTCATTTGATCTTAATATTCTCCAAATTTATCTCAACAAAACTATATCTACCTTAATATTTTCAACACCATTTAATCTGGAATTTCTGATCTTGTCTGTCACTGGAGCAATAAGAGAAGCTTAGGGTGTATTTAAATGGGGGTGTTGGAGGGGATGGGAGGTGCAAGCAATCAGTTGTTACTTGTTAGGAAAATTGTTGAGGGTAAGGAACCCCATTGTCTATAATTCTCAATCCCTCCAAAGTGGTAGAATTTGGGAGGGATTGAAACTTGTAACTGAAAACATAATATTTTACATTTCTACCCCTAATATTTTACATCTTACATAATTTTTCCGATAAACTCAAATTTTATGTTTGTCTGAGCTAAAGTACATATTCAACTAGCTTTTGATCAATACAAAGTTTCTTTATGAGCCAAACTTTGAAAATTAATATAGCAGCTATTCTTGACCTCGGTAAAAGCCCGAGTCTCACAAGCTTTTAGATAAACAAGCTTGCACATAGCTGACCCGGGCTCATTTACAGTCCTCTAGTCAAGGAATTTTTTGCTTTCTTCTCGTCTTACCTTTTCTTCCCTTCACCTCCCTTTCCCACCCACTCCCTTCGCTCACTCTCTCGTTCTAAAACCCAATGGACAAATACTAAGAAAAGACAAAATAGAAAATTAAGATTCAACAAGTAGAAAAAAGTATCACAAAATTGCAGCAGATGGTTGTCTGCTTTGCTCTCTGCTCCTGTAGTTTGCATATAAGATGATAAAGGAAAACAAGAAGTAAAATGTGGCATCGAATACCGTAGATGGCGTATCCTAACGAAGTCGTAAACTCCTCGGCTACTGTTATAGGCCGCCAAGAAAGCCAGAGTCTCCCCAATCAGAGGAAGACCGGTGTTTCCCGGGGGCGAGGCCGCCACCGCCGCCTTCCGGGAGCTTGGTATTGCCTTCAGTAGTGTTCGGAGGACGATGAATGCGAGCAGAACGAGGGGAACGAGTTGGAAGAAGGGGGGAGTAAGAAGATGGAGAGTCATGTTCACCATCTTCTTCCTGCAGATGGCCGCCTTTGCCACTTCGCTACTTTATAGACACAGCCACCACTGCTAGTAGTGGGAAGCCGGAAATGCCCAAAAGTACAAAGTGGAGGAGCGAGTTAATTAAGTTACCAGTTTCAAATAAGATTGAAATATATACTTAACAACATCCTTTCATTTATCTGATTAGGGAACTTTTAAGGATTTCTTTGTTTTAAAAAAGTGAGTTATACGCAACAGCATTCATTTATCTAATTTAGTTAATTCTTTATTCAATTTTAAATAATTAGAATTTCATATAAAATTTGAATTGAATTTGAGATCAAATCAATCAAATCAATCTCATCCAAATTTATAAATGAAAAAAATACTCGTACTATCATCTTTAGGTAGCAAATATCTTAAACCAAAGATACCAAACTTTTTTTACGGTTGATCTCATTTATTCGTTTATAATATAGAATAGCTGAGGAAAAGAATTTCATAAGATTTATTTATTCAATGTACTTTCGAATATAAAATTAATTGAGCAATTATCTTAAATCATAATATAGATTAAAAATAAATAAATACATAATAAGAATTCTCAAATTCTCAAATTCATAACTTTTTTCACAAAATCTTTGAAATGCCCTCAAGTTTGATATGGTATTCGGTTCCAGACTTTTACAAAAATCTAAAACTTATTAGTTCAACACTTTTAAAACAGTTTGGAACCTACTATATTCTCACGAAGTCATCGTGGTTATTTGTGTCGTCAGGTGGTGGTGCATTACTGGGACTTCGGCACTGTCGGTGATTCCACCAGCTTTGGTTGTGACTCCGATCATGCGGGATGTAGTGGTCGAGGCGACATTGTGTGTTTTGGTGCTCAATCTGGTCAAGGAGGACCACACATTCTTCGATGGTGTGTCCATAGGTTCAGTGAAATTCGCACCTCTTGCTTTTATTGCCTTTGAATGAAGGCTTTGACCTTTAGGGGCTATTAAGGAGTCTAGTAGTAGACCTATCGTATGATGGTTTCTCTCTGGGTATTAAGAGGTGTGTACCTTTCATATCGGGTGCGCGGGCGAGGTGACGACCTCGGTTCCCTATTGTCGTTTTGTCCGTGGTGGCTGCGGTCTTCACTTTTTCTATCCCCCCTCCTTTCTTCGGCAGCAATTTGGAAGTTTTGTATGTTGGCCTTTTTAGGTTCTCGGAGTTCTTGCATCTTTATGAAGCTAGCGGCTTAATTTCTCTTGGAACTCAGCTATGTCTTTGGGCTCCGACAAGGTGAGCTGGTCTGCAAAGCGTCTAGGCTTCACCCTGAATTTGATGGTGAAGAACTCGACTCGGGGGTTGAGGTTAGGGATTTCTATTGGCCTAAGGTTTTCTACCTTGGTCTTAATCTCGATTGTGATGATAACAAACATTGAACTAATATTTCATTGAGAAATCTTTCAAGTTCCAAGTCGATTAGTGCTCGACGTCCCCGATCAGAAAAATTGAAGAAATCAAAGAAATCGGCAAGGACGCTCGTCGACGTTTGAGATTCTTCAGAAAGTTAGAGTTTAGGTTTAGGGTGTCTATTTTATATTGTAAATCCTCATGATGATGCATAAGAACCCAAAAACCAATCCCGAACCTCAAAACATGAAATCCCGAAACCGTCCTGAAATTCACTAAGCCTATGGAGCTCCTTGGAGGGCTATATGACCTAGACATATTTTTGACACAAAAAATGGCGATAATTGTTCCTTGGGTAGAAACTAGTTAACAATATATTTTTAAACATTTTTTGGAAGCCTTTAGCCTACCCATACTTGACCCCAGAAAATTAAAAAAAAATTGTCTTTCGAAAATTTGTACTAGACCCCAAAAAGTAGATTTTGATTCTTAAGAATTTTGAATTTTTAGATATTTTTATTGAATCCAAATGGGGGGTAATCCTTATATAATATTTATGTTTTAAAGTTATAAATATTATATAAGTAGACTTAGCGAAGACGGAACCGAAACCGAGCAAACAAGCAAAGAAAGCCAAACAAAATAGTCTGCCTAGTTTCAGTCGATCGGTTGGTCGACCGAATGGTATCAAAAACTAGCAGTAGCCAATTCGATCGATCGGTCGGTCGACCGAAGTGTGCCAAAAATTGGCAGTGGCTACTTCGGTCGATCGGATAGCAGACGAGCTGAAACACGACTCATTAGGTTGACCATCTGGTCGACCGAACAGAGCAGCTGAAGCGCAGAATGCCAGCGGTCGCTGGGCGGTCGATTGGTCGGTCGACCGACGATCGACCAACAATCGACTGGATGGCAAAAAATGGCTAGATTTCGTGCCGTTGAGCACTGCTTCACCCGAGCATTCCTCTTAGCTCTATATATACCAATGCCTAAGCCCTCCTTTGATACTTTTGATCACTCCTACACTTCATTGAGCCATCCTTGATCAATTCCAAGCTTTCATTGAGCCAATTCTTGGAGAAACCCTAGTTTTGATATCTCATCCCTTTGATTGAGTCTTACCTTCATTATTTCATCATTAAATGCATCAAGAGGAAGCTAGGAATCTTATTGTGGAGCTAAGTATTTCATTGTTTGATTTATTATTCTATTTATTATTGTATTTTCTTATTTATTTTTTTGTATTTGATTTAGAGTAAGACCTAGAGTGTAGGTCTTGAAATTGGGTGGTAACATTGGTGTTTAAGGTTTAAATCCATCGGTGTAAACATAGTTTGCTAGGATTAGTTCTTGTTGTCCTTAGGATTGAGGTGGGAGAGTGCTCTCGGTAGGAAGGCGGGATACTTCCAGGTGTGGAAGTGCCTTCGGTGTGACAACGGAGACTCTCCGGTGAAAACGTCCTCGTTGTAAAGGAAGCAAGATAATCTAGTAAAGCTAGTTTGGAAATACTAAGCGGGGTGCTTATGTAGTGGAGTAGGCATTGGGGCCAAACCATTATAAATCACCGTGTTTGCATTGATTCCTCTTGCGTTTGCTTAATTAGCATATTTACTTTGCTTTCGTTTGTTATTCAATTTGTTAATTGCCTAAGTAATTGACTAAACGATTGAACCGGAATTAGGCGAAAAGATTAGTAAACACACTATTCACCCCCCCTCTAGTGTGGCCATTTCACAAAACAATTTCGACCGTTATGGCCTAGAACCTACATATGTAATCCCTTAGGGGCTCATATTGCCCCTGCTTGACATAGTGGAGGGCGTCCTCCGTTTTGTGGTAGACCCACAATGTGGTGAACCGATTTGAGGAAGACGCGAGAGAGGTCCTCAAAAAAATGAATAGACCTCGGTGGGAGGGAAGCAAACCACAATAATGCGATTTTTCTTAGGAAAGTTGGAAAAGCTCTGCAGAGTGCAGGATCGGTTGCTCCATGGTAGAGCATCATGGTCCTGAACGTCGGCAAGTGCAGTGCAGGGTCGCCCGTACCATTGTAGGGCGTCAGAGTGGTAGGCAACTTGTTAGTGTTTGGCTTATGTGTGTTGGCTATATTTAGCAAAAGTATTTCCAGATTGTTCTTAGTTGTTACGACAGTTACAACTGCTTTGGTTGCTGAGCAGTTTATGTTGAAACTGTGTGTGATGTCTATTAACTTAGTTACAACTCGTCTTACTTGATGAGTTGCTTGAATGTTGTGACTAGGATATACTCTGAATATTCACTTGACAACTTGTGTTTTGCCAAATAAGTCAAAGGGGGAGATTGTTGGTGTTTGGCCTGTGTGTCCAAGTATTCCATGTTGTTCTCAGCTTAAATGGGCAGTCACATCTACGAGGAGTTCTGCTTATGATGAAGACAGTTACAACTATTTGAGGACAGTTTCAAACTGCTCCTACAATCTATGGATTTCAAGATAAGGATGCAACAAAAATGATGACTTTTGGTTTCCAACATTAATGATGATTCTCTCTTATCTCTGATATTTTTAAATCATCATTAATTCATCTTTATTGCCTGGTTAATTTTATGAGTAATCAAGTGGTCCTCTTTATTGTCTCTAGGCGTTACTCCTTTGATCTTTATGGTAATTGATTTAGTGCTAACGGTTGGTTTTGAACTGATGGTATTATTGATCAGTGATTTATAGCTACCTGTTTGATTTGAATTGATGATTAGTGTTTAAGTCAGCATTTATTCAGATTGGGCAGTTATCTTGAAGCTTTCATTTATGGAAGAAATGAAGTGATGTCTTCATTAATGGGCTGGCAGTTTTTCTTGAAGCTTTTATTGCGGCGTTTTTTCTTGAAGCATTTATGGCCGAAGTATTATGATGTGTTGGCTGTCTTTTGAGTTTGAAACTGCTGAAGTTAAGATCTTTTGTTAAGTGACATTTATAGAAGTTGGTTGGTCTTCTCTATTTATCAGGAAAAGAAGTTATGGATCTACAAGTCTTCTATGTCATCACAGTCAGTTGCAATTGCTCTTGTTGCCAGTGTCAACGACTCTTGCTGCAGTGAAGATTATGCTATTGCGATGTTTATCCTATTACGATGTTGCTTGAATATTGCTGAGATTATTGATTATATATATATAATATCCTGTCCCGAAGATATTATATATATATATATATATATAATTGTTATAAAAGGTGTTAGAAAATGTTTGAGAAGATTGATCCTCTCCTATTGATCTACTCCTATGGAAACATTTCTATATGCATAAACTGTGTTGCCAGTTATATGAGGAATTGAGACTGCTAAGTGCAAGACAACAACAATCTACCTTTCTTATCTTCATATGAAGATGGTTTCGGGCTGTTAACTCACTACAACACAAGGACTATGTGAAGGACGAAACTTTGTGGCTAGGATGTCATGAAGAGGCAAGTTAGTATGTACTTGTAATAGCAAATAGGTTTTTATTTTTTATAGTCGGATTTCGGGTGTAAAATCCTGAGGACTTATATTGTTCTTATTGAGAGTGGATTGAGCATCTGTTCGGTGAGTGCCCCGTAGATTAGGTGACAAGGTTTGTCACTGAACTGCATAAACAAACCTTTGTATTTGCGTATTATTTTTATTTTGGTGCTTACTTTTCTACTAGTAGTAGTTGTGACTCCCTGTGAGGTGACAAGTCATTGGATAATTGTTGCTAGGACACCATTGAGATTGGCTATACACCTCCAACGATAGATGGAACTGAGCGAAAACCTAAAAGCTAGTATACTGAGACAAAAATTATTGCAGCAAATTATGACAACAAGGCTCTAGAAAACTCAAATGCAAAAGTTGATCACGACCAAGTTCAATGTGCTGACAGTCTTCCACTTGTTTCAACTGAAGAAGCACCAATTAAAACTCCCTGTCAAGTTCATGAGAATGAATCTACTCTAGTTCTTTTGTCGAAGACAGTTCCAGTTGAAACTGTCCTTGAAAGAGTTGAAACTGCTATTACAGTTCGAGATGTAGTTGAAACTGCCACACCTGAATATGAAACTGTTATAATTGAGTATATTTCTGTAGATCGACAAGTGGCAAATGTCTTCACAAAGACCTTTGATGGAGAGAGTTTTGAGCAGTTGAGATCTGCTTTGGGTTGTGTATTTTGTGATATATTAAAAAAAGAGGGGGAGGAAAATGGGTTTTTTATTTAAAGAAGAAGAAAGTGTAACCCCCCTTTTGTTATTAATGTTTTCTCTCTCTCTCTCTCTCTCCATTAATTTTGCACATTCAGGGATCAGAGCATTAAATTCTCTCATTCAAGACTTGGAAACAGTAACCTCCTCAATCAAGGCATGAAGTAGTAACCTCCTCAATCAAGGCTCGTAGCAGTAACCCTCTCTTTCAAGACTCTGAGTAGTAACCCTCTTCATTCAAAGTTTGAAGTTGTAACTGCTCTCTTTACTTCTCCTCTACTTCACTTCTATTCTGCATCTTCTTACTACAAATGGAGTCGGCCAAGTCTCCCTCGAGTCCGTAGCAAAAATAGTTTATGGGAATGGTTTATAAGAAAGCTACTTCTGCTCCGGATAAGGGCGTGTCATCTTCTAATATTGAAGAAAAGGTTGTGACGTCTTCCAATCCAATGTCAAATGAAGAAGTCTCTTCTCCTCCTTCTCGTGGTCACCCAATGCAAGTCAAGCTTGGCCATCGTCCTGCAAATCACCATCCAAGAAAGGGCAAAGGTTTGCAGTTTAATATTCATGATTCTCTGCCTAGGGTTTCTATACCTGAGAGGGAGAATCTCATGTTGAGGGGGAGATTTGTATGACAATTATTTCTTATTCTGGCATTACTTTTCATACTGACTTAGTTAAAACTGCCTCATTTGATGTCACTGTTCATGATTCCACTCCAATCAAGACTGATCCTTCTCGACTTTCTATAGAGGACTAGCATCAAGTTCATGATTCCACTCCGATTAATACTGGTCCTTCTCTACTTTCTACAGAGGACCAACATCAAGATTCTGCACCTGTCACTGGAACAGTCTCAAAAGGCTCAGTGTCAAGTCCTTCTGCCAATATTCCCCCACTTACAACTGAGGAAGAACCAGTTGAAACTGCGTGTAGAATACTTGAGGGTGATTCTGCTCTTGTACCAGAGATCGCCGCAGTTACAACTGTACCAAAAGTAGTTGAAACTGCTACTCTAGTTCCTGAAGTAGTTGCTGTTCCTGTACCTGAATTTGAGATTGGTAATCAAGTGCCTGCTAAGGAAGCTATCCAGCAAACTACTGAGAATGCTATTAAGTTGTAGAAGAATCCAAACACAACTCCTGTTTAGAAAGAAATCCTCTAAATATGCTTGGAAGACTTAAAAGAAAACAATCACCAACAAGCTTCACAAAGGACTACTTTCTAATGATCTCTATCCTCTTTGGAAGGCTCTTCGATTAAGAGGTATTATCTCACAAAGATCTCTAGATTTAGCACAGTTTTCTTTGAAGTGCAAACTAGTTCTAAACATTCTTGAGAAAAGGAATTTATCTAGCTCTTTCAAGATTGTTACTCCTTACTGCAAATTAAATGTCTTGGAATTTTATTGCAATCTTGCTCAGGATGTATCTGATCCTGAAAGCAGTCACTTTCAACGAGTATTTGTTAGAGGAAACACAAAGAGTACTCTTTCAGTCCTGAGATCATTAATGAGTTTCTTGGTTTTACTCCTTCTTCTTCTTCAACTGATCTTACTGATGAATCCAATATTGATTTTCTGAAATCTGTTAGGCTAGAGGTATCAAATGGTAAAATTATAGACTGGGCAGGTGGACATGATATCAAATCTTCTTCTTTGAATACTTTATATGCAGTGTTGTTTCTAATTGCAAGGTATTTCTGGATCCCTACATCTCACATCACTTTTCTGAGCAGAGAAATGGTGATGTTGTTGTTCAAAATAACCAACGGGATACATTTTGATCTACAAAGCTTGATTTTTGAACAAATTACAACTCTTAGATCGAGATTGAATTCTAATTCCGGGATGTTTCTGATCTTTCCAAACTTAATTTATGTAATTCAAGAAAGGCAAAGGTTCAAATGCTCATCTAAAGAGTTTCTTGAACCGGTTGGTTCATCCTTGAAGATTCATCACAAGCTTTTGAAGAGGGTGAGTACTCCTATGAAGTCCTAGCCTGGTTCCATTCAAACAAGAAACCTTCTGGTGCTTCAACTACTAGTGAACAGTCTATTCTTGAGGAACTCTTTAATGCAAGGGAAACCATGTCTCTACTTCAACAACAGCTTATTTTCTATTGAGATGAAAGTCATTGAGCACTTTATTGCAACTTCAACAGGTCCTGTGTTGGTGTTGTTGGGATGGGAATAAGAAATGAGAAAATAATAATTTAAAAAATTCAAACCATTCCGAAAATAGCGATCTACTTTAGCAATATTAAGGAATTCAACATCGGAGAAGAAGAATATATTCCTCAAACCGCGGTTGGTATGGGAGATCCTATCCCCGTCTTGAGACGCACCACATGCATGTCCTCCAACGATAGTTCACACCAAGCACCTCGAAACAATAGGGGCAATGAACACTAGGACTCATTGTGGCGCAACGGAGAAGCTTTCTCAATCCTGAAATCCACCAACGCAAGGCCGACCCTTCCACCAAGAACCGGGCACCAAAGAGGGAAGGAGAGAGGATGAGAAAACACCGAAACAAAGAGAAGAGGTGAAGATACCTCGATGTCCTCTTGGACTCCTCCAAGAAGATGAAGATTACGGCACACCCAAGAAGAGAACACCTTCAATTTGGCTTCGCGAAAACCGGGGAAGGAACATGTAGATGGCCGACCACCAACGGAGAGGATGAGGAGTTCTTTAGAGCCTTTCTCTTCAAGAAGCCTCTAAAGAATCAAGTCCTTAATCTTCTCCAAGAAGATGAAGAACTAATTAACTAACCCCTCCCTATGGAGTGTTCGACCACTATATATAGAGAGGGGGGCGACTACAAGGGCCCCTAAAAACTCTCTCCCCAAAATTTAAAATTCTAAAGTTTTTACCTCAAAAAATAATTTATATTTTATTATCTCCACAATTAATTCAAAATTAATTAAATCCAATTAAATATAAACTTTAATTTATCTCTATAAATTAATTTAGAGCATATAAACAAGGATGATAATTATCTAAATAAACTAATCCCCTAAACAGGAAAGAGGTTTATCTAAATAATTCAATTTCCTATTAATTAATAGAATTATGATTTATCCTCATAAATTATATATCTATTAATTTTATGATTTATCTCCATAAATAAAATTCTTATTAATTAGGATTTATCCAAATAAACTAATTCTCAATTAATTGGTTATACTCATGGTTAGAAACTAATTTTCACACCATGTATATTTGATTCAAAATGAAATTTATATTTAATTCATAATTAAATACATTCCCAAACAAGTAGTTGATTAAATATTTAATTCATAATTAAATTCAATCAACTACATAAAATATTATCATGTGCCAATCTCTACAATTTAGGGATGCCCTACAATGTAGGGTTACCAAGGAATTCCTTCCTCGCGCATTCGTTCCTATAAGAAACATCTTTCCTATCATGTCTGTAAACGAGATCCGTGATCGAGTTGGAGCATGTCTATGCTAGTAGACATATAGGACCACATTCGGACTTTATCTCATAAGTTCCGTTACGAGGTTGTTGTATGAAATCCGACACTAAAGGGGGGGGGGGGTTGAATAGTGTCTATTCTTTTTCTACTTTATCAATTTTCTTTTTGCTTAGTTTCAACTTCAATTAAATGCAAATGTAACTTAACAATGTATGTTATCAAATATCAAGAACAATAATGAGCAAATATTCAAAGCAATGCAAACACGATGAAATATAGTGGTTCGGCCAACTGCCTACTCCACTACCTTGGCTCCTCACCAAGAATTTCTAACCAACTACTTTATAGAATTGTGTTTCCCTTTGAATACAACTGATGACGCAATTCTCACCTCTTTGAGAACTCCTCAAACCTATTCACCTAGGCAAAACACAAATCTACAAAGTCTAACCCTAAGTGTTTCTCTAGCACACCTAGCAAGCTATTACAGGTGAAAACAAGTTTAAAACAACTTCAGATACAATGAAAAAGAGCTAAGAATTTAAAGAGGAACCAATGCCCTTTTCCCAAGCCTTCAAGCCTTCAACTCGTCCAGTAGATGAACTTGAATCGCAGCAGAGTTGAGGAACATAACTGGGCGCTTGAGAAAATATTGACGGAAGAACAGGGCGCAACAATCAATCTTTTTGAAGGCTCAAATCACGTCTTAAATGCTCAATAAAATCTCTAAGAAGTCTTAAAGGAGTTAGGTGAGGGTTATTTATAACCTCTCAACCGAACGGGCTATTCAACGGGCGGAAAACAAGCCATTACCGCCATTCGGTCGCTTGCCGATCGATCGTCGGTCTATCAATCGATCGACCGCCCGTGACTGTTGCTTTAATTACTCTGTTCGATCGACCGACAGGTTGATCGAATGAGTTGAAAATTGAGCGATCCATAATCCGGTCGATTGAAGCACCTTCTGCTAATTTTTGGCATTGGTCAGTCGACCGACGTAGCCCTCTGCCATTTTGTGGCATCATTCGGTCGACTGTCCGATCGACCGACAAGGCTACTACCAATTCTTCTACCTTGTTCGGTCGATCGACCGATCGACCGAACTCAGGCTGAGGCTGATTTTTTCTTTATATTTGTTACATGCTTTTTCATAGGTTTAATTACCAAGTTCTGACTTGGATAACCTTATAATTAGGCTTGAGATAAGATCGTCTTAGGGGTATATTACAAGATATCTACTTAGTCTATGCCTGAGCCTTTCTTTGGCGTTCTTTTTCTATCGATTCTTGTCGATCATTTATTTTGTTTCTCCGAACGAAGTTTGCATGCTTATCGCAACCTCAACCTGAACTCAAAACTTCACACATAGATTAAATATATATTTGTTATCATCAAAATGAAGATCGAAGCTTGAGAGAAACCCTTAAGCCAACAACGAGGTTAGCCTGTTGTGTGTGACCCATTGGGCCTTACACTAAGCTAGCAGTAAGTTGTGCATAACGAAGAGTCAGATCCGATAGAACGAGTTCTATTCGAATTTTATGAGTCACCACTAAACCCCTTTAGAGTGGTCGTGCGCCTGTCCCCCTAGCGGTGCGGCCAGAACCTCTTCCGAGCTGGTTCGTCCTGCCGGTCGATAGGCACCATGGTTTTCTTCTGCATTGCCTCGTCCACCACCTGCACAAAGGTAGTGTCCTTGGTGTAACATTTGAGCCTGCCAATATGTACCCTCAGACCCTCCACGAACTGCCTCACTCGGTCTGTCCCGATCACCACTAGAGATGGGTGGTAATGGGACAGTCATTTGAACTCGATCTTGTATTCCGACACCGTCATAGTGCCAGTCTGGCGATGCTGCTCAAACTCCCTAGCCCACCTCTTGTGGACATTCCTGGGTAGGTACTTTTCAATGAGAGCCGTCCGGAACTCGCCCCACGTAGGGGCTGGTGCATGAGTCCCCATACGCGCCCTCCATGACTAGTGCCACTCCTTCGCTGGGCCCCTAAGCTGTAGCCCAACGATGTGCATCATCGCTTCAGAGGAACACTCCAAGACTAAGCATAACTCTGTGCAGTCATTTAGGAACACCATCACCTCCACTGTTTGATCCGCGTATTTGAATACTAGCAGCTTCAGCTTCACGAAATCTATGTACATCGAGCTGCATACCACTGGTTCCTACCAGACCTCCTCCACGTATCCGAACTGAACCAGCTCGACCGGCTTGGTCACTGCGGGTGCCACTGTTGGTATAAGTGGGGTTTGTTGCTACGCTAGCTCCTGCTCCTTATGAAGCTCCTCTCGCTCCCTACGGAACTTCTCCCGTTCTCGACGAAATTTGTCCCGTTCTCTATGAAGCTCCTCGATCAGCTCCGTCACCTGGGTCTCTAGCAGTGCAACCCTGGGATCTCGCGCTGCCTCCTCCTGAGCCACCTGGCTGGTAACACGACCTCTGCCTTGGTCGCGACCTCGACCTCATCCTCGTCTGCCAGCGGAGTTACTTCTGCTTCCACTCATCATGGCATCATCATATGCCTCCATTGCTATTAAATAAGAAAGCAAGCACCACACAATTTTTAACATATTCAAAACAATGAAATTAACCAAAGAAAACACATACCGCTGCTGGTGCACAGGTTCAGCTATCGATCTCGTGACTAGGACATACCATATGACGACACACTAGCAATGCCCCATACGATACCTACTATCCTATTGTCACACCCGCTTTGATACCAACTTTGTTGTACCCCAAACCAAGTATTACTGGCCAGGGTACGCCACATACCCTGAAGCCTAAACTCAAGCCAAACCACACGTAAACAAACCAAACCATGAACATTCTATTAATACTTCTAGGAAATTTAAAAAGTCTTTTAAATTCTGAAACCCCAACCATCAACTCAACAATAACCAATGTTCAAAAGAAAATGGAATTAAAGTTTGCTTACACAAACGAATAACTCAAAGTAAATAAAATGTGAAAACATAAGTAAACTGAGTCGACATAACTCAACGACTCAAAGAAACAAAGAAAAGGACTTGGCATCCCCCTCGACCACGACATGCCACGAGACCCGCTGTCCTGCCACCACCAGCCACGCTACTGCACCTCGGTACCTCTCTGATCTAGCTCAGGTGCTGTAAAATAATAGAATGAGGGATAAGTCCATTGGGACTTAGTGAGTAGATCAATCCTCATATCCTCTATATCATCATCAACATGAAAGAAAACATAGCTCAAGCGGTAAACAACATCATGATAATACCATATCTATTACACTACGCATGATAATCATATATCAATATGTACAACATCATAATCAAATATATGTCTACCACACCACACATGACAATCATATAGCAAAAACACCACAGAAATAACGAATAAGAAACATGATGCATCATCCACATGAATCACCTCCGGACCTGTCGGTCTCACGTAGCCACATAGGGTAGGTAGACGGGTGGCCGTTGCACTACCACCTAGCTCAATGTCAGCCCGTTGAGGCATGGCCTACCTTCACCGATAATAGCTCTTCCGAGCCAGCTTGTTGGGGCATACGTTCCCCTCACCGCTCGAGTCTCCGGGCTATCTCCTTGGGGTATGATCTCCCCACACCAACTAGACTTCTGAAATAAGGCCAACACTGTCTCCTTAGGGCATATCTTCCCCGCACCAGCGAGGCTCCCGAGAAATGCAATACGCACATCACAACATCACACACGTAGGTACATATTTAAATGAGCATAACAAGATGTGCACAATAGGTAATAAAGGTATGTTTAGGGCATACCTTCACCTCCGCCTCCTCCCGTCATCCACCACAATCACACACAATTATATATTAAGGGAAATAACACCAAAATCATAACATCAGAGTATGTGCAATAAGCATAGAAGTATAGCATAGTACGTACAAAAGCGTAGAATAAGAGCATGGAAAGCATGTATAGGAAACCCTAGGAATAGGGTATCACCCCTTAACGATCCTACCCAATTTAACTTGCCCTTAAGAGCCTTGGCCGAATGCCCTAGGGCCGGCCTACCTCCCTCACCTGAGTACTCTAAGGGCAAGGAAGGTTCGGCCTCCTTAGGTGTCCTTAGGGTCAGCCCTCCCGAAATTTAAAGCGGGGTCCTAGTGTTTCTAGTGTCCCTAGGTTTTCAATTGTCTAAGTGTAGGGTTCTATGTTGTTTTTATCCTTAGTAACAAATCCATCATGCCTTATAGTGTATCTCCTAAGTGTGAAAAAATAGATTGAACCCCTGAACATCCCACCTTTAGGGTGGCCGGCCACCATAGGGTTCTTAGAGTGCCCTACGAGGGGGCGGCACACCCTAAACACCCTCTATCTTCCCCCTTTTCTCAAGATATCAAACCACCACCAAGAACCCTCAACAACCATCAAGATTCCTCAAAGAAACCATCAAGAATTGAAGAATAAAGGGGGTGGCACAGCAAGGTAAGGGGCGGCCAATTGCCCAAAATTCAATCCGATAAAACCGTTGCGACCACGATAAAACTCTCAACGCAATCAACCAATCCAATTCGCGAAAAACCCAACAAAAAATGACAAGAACCCCATGACATAGGGGCGGCATGGCTGATGAAGAAAAGAGGCAAAAGAAGGCTCATCCACTCACCTCTTTTGGAGAAACCGGGAAGGAAGAAGAAGCTAGGGGTCTTCCTACGTTGAACGCCGATGATCTTGCGAAATCCGGCACCGGAACTCCTCCTCCTCCTCCTCCTCTCTGCGGTGCCTCTCTCTCCTCCTTCTTGAGCCTCGGGTGGCATGTGGCAAAACCCCTGGCCACACGCCCCAGGTTCTATTTTATAGGCCCTTGTTTGGTCCAAATGACCAAAATGCCCCCACTTAAGTTATCCGATTAAAATAGCTCGTATCTAACTTGTTCCAACTCCGATTAGAGTTCCGATTGAACAACTAAATTCATCCCAAGACCCTCTATCATCCTAATATGCTAAATCACATAAAATAAAATAAATATATTTTTCCTAATTTTTTTTCATCTAAAAATCTTACTCGAATTAAATTTCGCAACTCTATGCCAATTCGCGCTAACTCGTGCCCATGGTCCCCTACTAAGGATTAAAATATTATTTTAGGATTTTGGGTATAACAATTCCTCCCTCCTTAATGAAAATCCATCCTCGAATTTTGAGATAAAGAAGAGAAACTCACCTCGGCATCAAATAGGTACGAGTACTTCTCTCTCATATCCTGCTCGGCCTCCCAAGTGGCCTCCTGCCCTGAGTGGTGCTCCCAATGAACTTTCACTAAGGGGACCTCCTTGGATGTTAGCTTCCTCACTTGCTTGTCTAGGATCTCTACAGGCCGCTCCTCATAGGAAATGGCCAGATCAACCTCCACCGCAGCAACATCTAGAATATGGGACTCATCCCGAACATATTGCTTAAGCATGGAGACATGAAAAACAGGATGCACTCGATCCATGCTAGGCGATAGAGCCAACTCATAAGCAACCACTCTTCTGTGCCACAAGATAGGGAAAGGCCCGATGAATCTGGGGCTTAACTATCCCGTTCTCCCAAAGCACACAACCCCCTTCATAGGGGACACCTTCAGGAAGATTGAATCCCCTTCCTGAAACTCCACGTCGTGGGCTTTACCATCAGCATAAATCTTCTGACGACTCTGAGCTGCTAGAAGTTGCTCCTTGATCAGCTTCACTTTCTCAATGGTGCCATGAACCAAGTCCGACCCTAGCATTTGGGACTCGCCAGCCTCAAACCAGCCTATCGACGACCTGCACCTACGCCTGTACAAAGCCTCAAACGGGCCATACCGATGCTGCTATGGTGACTGTTATTATATGCGAACTCTACCGAAGGTAGATGCCTCTCCCAACTACCCTCCAGGTCTATCACGCAAGCCCTCAGCATGTCCTCGAGCATTTGAATGGTCCTTTATGACTGTTCGTCTGTCCGTTTGAGGATGAAAAGCGGTGTTGAATCACACCTGCGTACCCAAAGCCTCCTGAAACGACTACCAGAACCGAGTAGGAAACTAAGTGCCTCGGTATGATATTATCATGACTGGGATCCCATGGTAAGCCACAATATGATCAAGGAACAACCGACATTTCCTCGAGCGTTTGAATGGTCCTCTATGACTGTCCATCCATTTGAGGATGAAAAGCGGTGCTGAACCGCACCTGCGTACCCAAAGCCTCCTAAAACAACTACCAGAACTGAGCGGGAAACTGAGTGCCTCAGTATGATATTATCATGACTGGGATCCCATGGTAAGCCACAATACGGTCAAGGAACAACTGTGCATGCTGCTCAGTAGAGAAGGTGGTCTTCACCGGAATAAAGTGCGCGATTTGGTCAAGCGATCCACCACCACCCAAATAGAGTCATTTCCTAGCATGCTAAATCACAAAAATAAAATAAATATATTTTTCCTAAATTTTTTTCATCTAAAAAGCTTACCCGAATTAAATTCTGTGACTCTATGCCAATCCATGCTAACTCGTGCCCACGGTCCCCTGCTAAGGATTAAAATATTATTTTAGGATTTTGGGCATAACATAGGGTATAGAAGAAGTGTCAAACCCTAATACCGATTCATATGTATTTCAGCCGTCAAGATGTCGTCTCAATAATGTAACGTTAGAAACATCTTCCTGACTTTCATATCTACTCTGGCTAGAGATTCTCGAGTCGACACTTGTAGGGACACATAGGACATTATCTTCTCTCACTAGGAGTAATCGATTTCATGTTGGTTGCTCACCTACCTCAATGAATGCTTCCCCATGCCTAGTAATACCCGACACATGACGCTGAGGGCCACGTAGGGATAGAACTAAAGCAATGGGTTGTCTCTCACAAGGCAACCATGACAACCTCACGTTGAAGGACTGCTTGCACCTACTATCACCTGAGGAACATCCTATTGGCACTCATGTAAGGATTCCATTTTGTGTTCCTCATGCAGTTCTGTTTAGTGAACTCATTCCCTAAGGAGCACATGCACTTGTACATTAATGACGACTCATAGGTAATTGTGAGATCAGCTACCCCTTATCGTATAGGGCATGTACCAAGTGCACTAGTCTATCCGGAATCACTAATCCCCTAATTGGTGATTCTACTACTAGAAACATTTAGAACATGGACATTTGGATTCCAAGTTTCACTGGCATGATCTCATCATGGCCTCGAAATCATTTGCCCGAGTTCATGGGGTTCATCACAATCTTTATGAATAAAGATGCAACATATGATGAAAAAGTTGTCTCATTAAGTTGATTACCCTTGAATAGTCCCTAAACAAATTGAGATGTGATTGGCTCAAGAGAACTATTCCTTTCAATCTCCCACTTGCACTTTAGTCAATCATCGTAGTATCTGTATACCAAATTTCAGTGGTGATTGAATCTGGTGCTGTGCTAATTAGTTTAATCTACATTAATGTCTTTCAGTCATCACCTCTTTTCAACGACGAGGTGATACCACCTTTTAAGAAAAGCAATGATCATCACAGGATCTTAGTTCCTTAACTTTGAGCAACATTCGTAGTATTGTCATACAATATCGGTGCTGAACTGGCAACCTCAGGAACAACTCCCACTGAATAATAAAATCCTTTATCCGATGCTATCCTAAGCGATAGAGTAAGTAGCAAAGCACAAAGTCTTAGTCACCTTACCGATTACAGTACCCAGCTAGGAATATTTTCTTGCTTACTATACCACCATTAAAGGTATCCTCATATCATCATATGGTTTCATTATCGTATAGAATGTCTCTCATCCTTCTTAAGTATTTGAGAGAGTTCTCCATTGCTTTTCAATATTATTGTCCATGGTTTTGCTCGAAATCTGCTAGATATCTTTAAGGTATAAGCAATATCAAGCCAAGTGCAAAGCATCGTATGATGGATCCCACTGCCGAAGCATAATAGATCTCACTCATCTTTTGTCTCTCCTCAGGTGTCTTAGCAGACATCATCTTAGAAAGACTGATGCAATGACTCTTAGGCAAGTAACCTCTTTTACCGCCTTCAGTGCTAAAACTCTTTTAGCACTGTATCAACATACATGGGCTGGGGTAAACCAGGCATCCTTTTAGACCTATTCACATAGATCCTAATGTCGAGCATACAGGAGGCATTTCCCAAATATACCATAGAGAATCAGTATGAGAAATAATTGGAGCTTGAGAACGCTTTTCCCACAAGTATATCATACAATATGACTACACTCCCACTAAACACCTTGTTTACACAAGGTTCATCCACATTTTTGATAAATCAAAACCCTTTTGACTATCTCATCAAAACGAACGATTCAACTCTTCGATGCTAGCTGTAGCCCATAAATGGACCTCTGCAGCTGGCATACCTTACTCAGTCTTACCGAGGATACGAACTCCTTTGGCTATGTCATATAGACTTCTTCAAAATGGAAGAACACAGTCTAGACACCCACTAGCTAGGTCTCGTATTCATAGTACACACTAATGGCTAGCAATATCCTGATGGACTTGAGCACTGGAACTAGTGAGAATGTCTTATTGTAGACAACCTATTATTTGGGTTAGATCTCATTCACAGCTAGTCTGGTCTTATAGGTCCACACCTTGCCAGCTGCTCAGATCTTTCCTAAAGATCCACCTGCACCCTATAGGAGTATCCTTTTTGAGTCGGTCAACCAAAGTCCGTACTTGGTTTAAGTCCAGTTTGGATGCTACCCAATGTTGTCAACACATTTGACCATTAAGAGATCACGGTATACTTGAATCTAGGTCATACCCTATGGCTAGATATCATCACTCAGGCAGTCTATGCAGTCTCCTAAAAGAGTGATGGGAAGTAATAATTACATGGATTAGTTTAACCTGTGAACTTTCCACTAGTTGTTGCAATTTTATTCATGGTTGCTGAACTTCACCAAGTTCAACATATCTTACACTCTCACTTTCCTCGACAAACTCCTTTTCTCAGAAAGTGGTGACAAAACTCCTTTTGTTCAGTTTGGAGAACTTGATACCCGAAATACTTTTAAGGGTATGCCTCAACATTTGCACCTAGTCAAGTTTGTCATACCTAGGCAACCCCAAATCATGAGAGGTCTCATACTCGATTTCTTGCCATTCCATATCTTATATGGTGTATTAGAGACAAAGAAAATTATGGTTGCTACAATAGTTTATCCCTTGAAAAGAGATTGGAAGCTAAGTATGGATTACATCATATCCAATAAGGTGCAATTCCTCCTTTCAGACACACCATTGTGCCAGGAGGGGTCCATACAGAGACAATCTTATTGTCTTCGAGATAATTCAGAATCCTAGTGGAAAAGAATTCTTTCCCTCAATCCAATTGAAGGCTTATAATATCTTTTCCAATATTTTTCTTTAACTTCACCTTTATACTCCTTAAATGATTCAAAGGTATTGGGTTTGTGCCAAAATTGGTGGACATACTCATGCCTAATCATATTGTAGGAGTATCCTTTTCTGGTTTGAGTTGTTATCTGCCTACATACACCTATGTTGGCCAACTCCAATCAACTCAGCGGGCCTTTCGCCAGGTCTGATGAACAGAGACTCGACCATAATCTTCTTGAGACACACTTCTCAAGTTCTAACTGTGATTCATAATCGCCCAAAGTCATAAAGCCCAAAAGTAGGTGAGGTTAATTTTATCTCTTTGTGTGTTCGTACGAAAATATTTATCATTAACTTTAAAAACCATCAAACCAATTGAAATTGGTCCAGTCGCATGTAACTTATTAGAATGGTTCATGCAGCAACTATTGCCTTTTAAAGAACTTTTCACAACCTTGTTTAGATAACAAAGGAAAAATATGTTCTTTTATTAACACCGGAACAAATCAATATCAATGGTTTTGTTGAATAGAAGACTTATACGATAGGTTCCTACAGCTAAGGTTGCAACTCTTGCGCCTATCGCCTTCCCGAAGGTCGTAGTTGCCTTTTGTCAACTCTTCTACTTTTCTTCATCTCCTGCAACATCTTGCAGATGATGATTGACATCAAATACCCGGTATCAAATACCATAAAGTAGAGTTTAATGACAAAGTTTTTTCTATAATGTGCGCACCTGAAGCGGCGATTTCAAAAACTATCTTCAGTTTTAACTTTGCAAAATACTCCTTGCAGTTGTGCTTCTAGTGGCCATCTTTACCACAATGGTAGCAGGTGCCATTGAGAACAACTTTCCCTTTCTTCTTGATATTTCTCATGGGTTTCAGAGTTTTGTTTTTCACTTTGTTCTTAACAGAGTATAACTTTTCTTCAGAGGCATCTCCCACTAACAAGACCGTGCCCTTATTCTTCATACGGTGGGATTCAGCAGTCTTCAGCATATTAAGGAGCTCGGGAAGCGAGATGTCCTACTTGTTTATTTGTAAGTTATCAACGAGTTGTAAAAATGAATCTAGGAGGGATTGGAGTACTAAGTCCCGGCTTAGTTCCCGGTCCATGGAGAACCCCAACCTCTCTAACTCCTTAATCAAATTGATTAGCTTGAAGACATGGGTCTCAACAAGAGTGTTATCCTCCATTTTGGCACGGAAGTGTTGTTTAGATACCTTGTACCTAGTTGTCCTCATATGCTCACCATACAATAACTTGAGGTGTTCGAGGATAGCTTCGGCATCCAAATGTTCATGCTGCTTTTGCAACTCATCGAACATGGATGCCAACATTATGCATTGAACAGTGGTGTTATCTTCACTCTAAATTTCTTGCAGCTTCTCATAAGCCGTCCTCTCTTCCTCGGTGTAATACCCTTCCCCAAGGGGTGGCAACGGTCCCGGAGAATCAAGAATGTGAGATAAATTCGCATAAATGAGGACGATCATCAAATTTCACATCCAATCGATGTAATTTGGTCCAGTTAATTTATTTTCATTGATGAAGCAATCTAATGACGGTAAAGGTGACATGATATGCTACAAAGAAAATAAAGACATGAGTGAGCAGATATTCTACATGCATGTTTATTGAGGTATTTTAATTAACCATGTCTCCCACTAATTTTCGCAGTTCCATAATACCCTCCGGTTTGGAAGCGAAAAGCCCTCGTTGGTAGACTTCCTTAGGGGAAAATGGAATCCCACTTCTCCTACTCGGGTCTCGCATGTAACACAACAAACCCTAATAGGTCCATGGGTAGATAACTCTTTATCGATCACATCACTATGTGACTTCAAGGGCAATCGAGGCCTTGTGTGCACCAACAAACCAAGGAGCCCTAGTTGAGTTGGACCCATCGTTCATATGCCCTAGCGAGAAAACAACCACCCTTGAGTGTAGCTCAACAAGGTAAGTCATGTTCAAGCCGGTAGCAGAGACACAAAAGGATATGTACCATATAAGGTGCAACATGTCTATTAGCACAAAAAGCCTTGTGTGTGCACTACAAACCCATTGTGACAATAGACACACTTGTCCCTCATAACGATGGAAGGCGTGACCGATATTCTTAATATCTTAGCCATTCGGACTCAATATTATTGGAGGGTTTCTTCATGCAATTATAATTTATCTAAGCAATCAACAATTGAAGCAAGAGAAATAAATAAAAGCATAAAGTAAATAAGGATGATTATGGATGTTCTAAGGGTTCCACCCGAACCACTGGGCGAACCAAGGCCATCATCCTAGGAGTTTTAGGGAGCTCTGTCTCACCAAGGCGCTGCCCAAAACCACCTTGTAGGTTGCCGGTTCCATCAGTGCCTTCCCGGGGTTCAAGATGTCATCAACATGGCGCCGAACACCTCCTCTCCGTGCGCGCACCAAAACGGGGCAGCAAGCGTGCTCGTCGTGAATCTACCCCTAAATTTCTAATTTTACAAAATTAAAAGAAGAAGACCCCAAACAACCCTTGGGGAAAGGTTTAAGGAGAGGGAGAAGTGAATTATAATGAGAATTCTCAAGAGGAAGGTAGGGGCCCTATTTAAAAATTACAATGCTAAAATTTCATAAATTTACAAGCAATCATCACAACCACGTTTTACACACAGTCACATGCACATAGGGCTCATCCATGATCATCCTTTCATAGATCACATCATATATGAAAGATAAAGGAAAAAATAGAATTCGAAATCGTGAAAATCCGATCATGTTTCCACCCAAAATGGTTCAAACAACACATGCTGAATTTTTCGGTTCTCGGGGCTGTTCAACCATGAACCCACGAGACTTTTGAGTTTAAATTCTGCCCAAAATCAATATAGATAGTAGGTTTCCACCTTGATTCATCGCATGAACCGTGGAGCCAAGAAAGCGACTCAAAAACCCCCGAAAACCAAAACCGGGCAGCATGATGTTTAGGGAGCGAATGGTTCGTAAACGTGACCAAAATGCGAAATAAAAATTCCAAAAATTTGCTAAAGGTGGCTCTGATACCACTATTAGGATGGGAATAAGAAACATAGTGAAAATAACAATTTAAAAAATTTAAACCATCCCGAAAGCAGCGATCTACTTTAGTAATATTAAGGAATTCAACATCGGAGAAGAAGGAAAAGATATACCTCAAACCGTAGTTGGTATGGCTGATCCTATATCCGTCTTGAGACACACACGTGTACGTCCTCCAATAATAGTCCACACCAAGCACATCGCAACCTACAATGGTGGATTTAAGCCTTAACACCAAGGCAATCACCAACTCAATCAAACCTAGCAACCTATGTTTATACAAATGATATACAATGAAAATAAACCACAAATTACACAAACAATGGAGCAAATAAATAATACAACAAATACTTAGCTTCAAAGAAAACTCCCTAGTCCTCTTGATGCCTCAAGATGATGAATCGGTGAAGCTTAAAGGCTAAATCAAGGAGTGAAGATCAAAACTAGGGTTCTTGCAAAGATGGCTCAAAGAAAGCTTGTAGAGATGCAAGGAGTGACTCTTTGAGGCTTAGAAGCATCAACAACAACAAAGGAATGAGTTTGGGATGGGTATTTATAATCCCCCAAACACCAAGGCTCGTCAATGGGCATTTTTCTGCCCATTGTCGATACCCGATCGTTGGTCGACTGATCGAGCGACCGAATGCCTTATGCCACTTTTGAGCATAGTTCGGTCAACCGAATTGTGCGATTGAACGTGGGAAAATAAGGCAGTTTTGCAATTTTTTCTTCTCGTTTGTTCGTTTCTGGGTTCTATCTTCGCCAAGTCCTCTTATATAACATTTCTTAACTTTTTAAAACATAAATGTTATATAAGGATTACCCCCATTTGGATTCAATAAAAATATCTAAAAAATCAAAACCCTTAAGAATCAAAATCTAACTTTTGGGGTATAGTACAAATTTCCGAAAATCAAAAATTTTATACTTTCCTGGGTCAAATATGAATAGGTTAAAGGCTTCTAAAAATTCCTTAAAATTATGTCGTTATCTAGTTTTTACCTAAGGAACAATTACTGAGACTTTTGGTGCCAAGAAAATGTCTAGGTCATATAATCGTCCAAGGAGCTCCCTAGGCTTAGTGAATTTCAGAGCCTTTTCTAATTTTCTAGGTTTTCGTGTTGAGGGGTTCGGGTTTGGTTTTTGGGTTTCTTTGCATCATCATGATGATTTACAACACATTC
The DNA here is from genome assembly GCA_034359265.1 of Canna indica. Taxonomy (NCBI): domain Eukaryota; kingdom Viridiplantae; phylum Streptophyta; class Magnoliopsida; order Zingiberales; family Cannaceae; genus Canna; species Canna indica. The sequence goes on from CP136891.1 coordinate 40,164,200, forward strand.
TAGACACCTTAAACCTACACTCTATCTTCCCGACGAAATTCGAGCGTTGATGAGCGTTCTTGATGATTTCTCCGATTTTTCCGATCGGGGACGTCTTGCGCTAATCGATATTGAATCTGAAAGTAATTCTCTATGAAATAATTTGCTCCATGTTTGTTATCATCAAAACCGAGATTAAGACTAAGGTTGAAAACCTTAGGCCAACAATTTTAGGTGGAAAGCTCACTACAACACAAGGCTATGTGGAGGACAGAACTTTGTGGCTGGGATGTCATAGAGAGGCAAGTTGGTTTTTACTTGTAATAGCAAATAGGTTTTTGTTATTTTCAATTCACTATAGTACTGTAGTCAGATTTCGGGTGTAAAATCCAAAGGACTTATTTTGTACTTATAGAGAGTGGATTGGACATCTGTCCGGTGAGTGCCCCACATATTAGGTGACTGGTTTTGTCACTGAACTGCGTAAACAAACGTCTTGTGCTTTCGTGCTTCCTTGTGATTTTTGTTTTGGTTCTTTGTTTGCTACTCACAAGCAGTTGCAACTTTCTATCAAACTGCCCTTAACAGGAATTCCCTTAGAGACACCTATGCTTATTATCAATTGGTATTAGAGCGGTTGTGCTAATCTTTACCTGCATAGGCTCAAGATGGAACGAATGCCTATGGAAATTCTGTTAATGTTCCTCCTTTTCTCATCAGAACAAACTATGCTTATTGGAAGGATCGGATGAGAGCTTTCATCAAGTCCTTGGATGATCATTGCTGGGACACTATAGAGATTATGACAACAAGGCTCCAAAAAAATTCAAATGCAGAAGTTGAAACTGTCCAGTTGAATCTACTCCAGTTCTTGTGTTTGAAACTGTTCCAGTTGAAACTGTCCCTGATGTAGTTGAAACTGCCACACCTAAACTTGAAACAACTATAACTGAGTATATTTATAAAGATTAACAAGTGGCAGACGTCTTCACAAAGACCTTCGATGGAGGGAGTTTTTGAGCAGCTGAGATCTGCTTTGGGGTTGTATATTTTGTGATATGTTAAGAGGAGAAAAAGGGGTTTTTACCTAAAAGAAGAAGAAAGTGTAAACCCCTTTTGTTATAAATGATTTATCTCTCTCTCTCTCCACTAGTTTTGCACATTCAGGGACCGGAGCATTAAAGGCCTGAAGCAGTAACCTCCTAAATCAAGGCATGGAGTAGTAACCCTCCTTCATTCAAGGTTTGAAGTTGCAATTTCTCTCTTGATTGCTCCTCTACATCACTTCTATTATGCATCTTCTTTGTACAAACGGAGCCGGCCAAGTCTCCCTCGAGTCCGCAGCTAAAAGAGTTTATGTGAATGGTTTACAAGAGAGCTACTTCTGCTCCGGATAAGGGCGTTTCATCTTCTAATCTTGAAGAAAAGGATATTACGTCTTCCAATCCAATGTGAAATGAAGAAGCCCTTCTCCTCCTTCTCGTGGTCACCCAAAGCAAGTCAAGCTTGGCCATCGTCTTGCAGATCACCTCAAGAAAGGGTCGAGGTTTGTAGTTTAATATTCATGATTCTCTACCTAGGATTTCTATTCCCGAGGGGGAGAATTCTCATATTGAGGGGGAGATTTGTATGACAATCATTCCCTATTTAGGCAGTTGTTCTTTTCAAACTAACCCAGTTGAAACTGCCATATTTGTTGTCACTGTTCATGATTCCACTCCAGTGGATACTGGTCTCTCTAAATTGCTATAGGTTCTGCTAATGAGGAACAACAAACAGACCCTGTTCCTACACCAAAATCCTTTTGCCAATATTCCCCCAGTTACAACTGAGGAAGAACCAGTTAAAACTGCTACTCCAGTTCCTAAAGCAATTTCTATTCCTATACCTGAATTTGAGATTGAAAATCAAGTGTCTACTAAGGAAGCTGTCCAGCAAATTACCGAGAATGCTACTAAGATACAGAAGAATACAAACACAACTCCTGACAAGAAAGAAATCATCTAAATCTGCTAGGAAGACTTAAAAGAAAAACAATCACTAGCAAGCCTCAAAAGACTACTTTCTGATGATCTCTACCCTCTTTGGAAGGCTCTTTAATTAAGAGGTTTTACCTCACAAAGACCTCTAGATTTAGTACACTTTTCTTTGAAGTGCAAACCAGTTCTGAACATTCTTGAGAAAATGAATTTTATCTAGCTCTTTCATGATTGCTACTCCTTACTGTAAATTACCCATCTTAGAGTTTATTGCAATCTTGTTGAGGAATATATCTGATCCTGAAAGAAGTCACTTTCAACGAGTATTTGTCAGAGGAAACACAAAGAGTACTCTTTTAGTCCTGAGATCATTAATGAGTTTCTTAGTTTCACTCATTCTTCTTCTTCAACTAATCTTATTGATGAATCCAATACCGATTTTCTGAAATCTGTTGGGTCAGAGGTATCAAATGGTAAAATTATAGACTGGGCATGTGGACATGATATCAAATCGTCTTCTTTGAATACTTCCTATGTAGTGTTGTTTCTAATTGCAAGATATTTCTAGATCCCTACATCTCACATCACTGTTTTGAGCAGAGAAATGGTGATGTTGCTGTTCAAGATAACCAATGGGATACATTTTGATCTAAGACTTATGATTTTTCAACAAATTACATCTTTTAGATCTAGATTGAATTCTAAATGTTTCTGATCTTTTCAAACTTAATTTATGAAATTCTGGAAAGGCAAAGGTTCAAATGCTCATCTGAAGAATTTCTTGAACTAGTTGGTTCAACCTTGAAGATTCATTTACAAGCTTTTTGAAGAGGGTAAGTTCTCTTGTGAAGTCCCAGCCTAGTTCCAACTCAAACAAGAAACCCTCTGGTGCTACAACTGCTAGTGAACAGTCTATTCTTGAGGAACTCTTTAATGCAATGGAAACCATGTCTATGCCTCAACAACATCTTATTTCTATTGAGAAGAAAGTCATTGAGCACTTCACTTCAACTTTGCCAGGTCTTATTTCTTCCTCCTCTAGTAGTCTTTTAGATTCTTCAAGCACTGATTGATCTTGGTACTCTCGCTACTTCTCCTTTGGCTTATTGTGCCAAAAAGGGGGAGAAATGGTAACATCTTGTTGCAACCTTATTTATCTTACCTATTCTTTGGTTACAATTGTATTTTGGTTTAACTATTGTGACTATTTGTTTGTCTGTGTGACTTTGCTGGTTGTAATATTTTGTCTATGGTTGTGGATGAGTGGTTGGCTATTGTGTTTTACCAAATAAGCCAAATGGGGAGATTGTTAGTGTTTGGCTCATGTGTGTTGGCTTTATTTGGCAAAAGTATTCCCAGATTATTCTCAGTTGAAAAGATAATTACATCTGCTTTTGCCTATGAGAGGTTATGTTAAGTTCTCAGTTGTAAAGACAGTCACAACTGCTCTGGTTGCTGAGCAATTTATGTTGAAGCTTATGATACTATATGTGATGTCTATTACAACCCATCTTGCTTGACAAGTTGGTTGAATGTTGTGACTATGATATACTCTGGATATTCTCTTGATAGCTTGTGTTTTTCCCAAATAAGCCAAAGGGGGAGATTGTTAGTGTTTTGTTGTGTTGGCTATATTTGGCAAAAGGATTATCGGCCAATTCTCAGTTAAATGACAGTTGCAACCACTATGGAGTTTATATACTGAAGCTCTCAGTTGTATGCCAGTTGCTGCTACTATATTTGGCTTATGTGTGTTGATCAGTCAGTTCTCAGTTGTATGTCAGTTGCAACTGCTGTAGATTGTATGATGAAGATCTCAGTTTATACTTACAGGTTACATTATGTTGTCTAACTATTACTTGCTTTGTGGTTGCTTATGCAAAAGTATTCCAGGTTATTCTCAGTTAAATGGACAATCACAACTATGAGGATTTCTGCTTATATTGAAGGTAGTTATAACTGTGTGAGGATAGTTTTAACTGCTCCCGCAGTCTATGGATTTCTGAATGGGGATGCTGCACAAATGATGCCCTTTGTTTTCCAGTATTAATGATGATTCTCTTTTGTATCTCTGATATAAATAATATTGGATGTTGTTAATGATCAGCATTTAAGTTAGGATTTATTCAGATTGGGCAGTGATCTTGAAGCCTTTATGATCGAAGTCAATTATGGAAGAAATGAAGCGGTCTACATTAATGGGCTGGCAGATTTTTCTTAAAGCTTTTGTGATGACAGTTTTTCTTGAAGCTTTTATGGCCGAAGTATTATGATGTGTTTTGACTGTCTTTTGAGTTTGAAACTTGGTCATTCACTGGTGGAGTGAGTGGTCATTAATGGGGTTATGGAGTTAGGAGTTTCTTTGAGTAGTAATGGCTATGTCTTTTGGGGTTGCCTACTCTGGTTATAAAAGGTGTGAGAAAATGTTTGAGAAGATTAACCATCTCTGATGGATTCACTCCTATCCACCCCAATGCGGAGCTACACTTATTGATCTATTTCTATGGATCTACTTCTATCAACTCCTATGTGCTTAAACTGTATTGCCAGTTATTTAAGGAGTTGAGATTGCTAAGTGCTGACATTTCTTATCTTCAGGAGAAGATTGATTTTGGGTGGAAAGCTCACTACAACACAAGGCTGTGTGGACGATGGAACTTTGTGGTTAGGAAGTCATAGAGAGGCAAGTTGATATTTACTTGTAATAGCAAATAGACTTTTGTTATTTTCAATTCACTGTACTACTATAGTCAGATTTCGGGTGTGAAATCTAGAGGACTTATTTTGTACTTATAGAGAGTGGATTGGGCATTGGCTCGGTGAGTGTCACGCAGATTAGGTGACTGGTTTTGTCACTGAACCGTGTAAACAAACCTCTTGTGTTTGCGTGCTTCCTTGTGATTTTTGTTTTGGTTATTTGTTTGCTACTCACAAGCACTTGCAATAACAGTTGCAACTTCCTATCAAACAGCCCTTAACAGGAGTTCCCTTAGAGACACCTATGCTTATTGTCATGCTATTTCTCCCTCCTCTGGTAGTCTTTCAAATTCTTCAAGCTTTGATTGATCTTGGTACTCTCACTACTTCTCTTTTGGCTTATTATGCCAAAAAGGGGGAGAAATGGTACATCCAGTTGCAACCTTATTTATCTTGCCTATTCTTTAGTTGCAAATGTATTCTGGTGTTGAGACTTTAACTTGTTTCTTTGATTGGTTTAACTATTGCGACTGTTTGTTTGCCTATGTGACTTTGTTGGTTGTAATATTTTGTCTATGACTGTGGATGGGTGGATAACTGTTATGTTTTGCCAAATAAGCCAAAGGGAAAGATTGTTAGTATTTGGCTTATATGTGTTGGCTATATTTGGCAAAAATATTCCCAGATCGTTCTCAGTTGTAAAGACAATTACAACTGCTCTGGTTGCTGAGCAATTTATGCTGAAACTATGTGTGATGTCTATTAACTCAGTTACAACTCATCTTGCTTGACGGGTTGCTTGAATGTTGTGACTAGGATATACTCTGGATATTCTCTTGAGAGCTTGTGTTTTGCCAAATAAGCCAAAGAGAGAGATTATTGGTGTTTGGCTTGTGTGTTGATTGTATTTGGCAAAAATATTCCTGGTTGTTTTCAGCTTAAATGGACAATCACATCTACGAGGAGTTCTGCCTATGATGAAGACAATTACAACTGTTTGAGGACAATTTCAAACTACTCCTGCAATATATGGATTTCAGGATAAGGATGCAACTCAAATGATGACTTTTGGTTTCCAACATTAATGATGATTCTCCTCTTTATTGTCTCCAGACGTTACTCCTTTGATCTTTATGGTAATTGATTTAGTGCTGACTGTTGGTTTTGAATTGTTGGTATTATTGATCAATGATTTATAGCTACCTATTTGGTTTGAACTGGTGATCAGTGTTTAAGCCAATATTTATTCAGATTGGGCGGTTATCTTGAAGCCTTTATGACCGAAGTCATTTATGGAAGAAATGAAGTGGTCTTATGGCGGCATTTTATTCTTGAAGCATTTATGGCTGGAGTATTATGATGTGTTGGCTATCTTTTGAGTTTGGAACTGCTGAAGTTAAGATCTTTTGTTAAGTGGTATTTATGAAAGTTGATTAACCTTCTTTATTTGTGAGGAAGGAGAAGTTATGAATCTGCAAGTCTTTTATGTCAACACAATCAATTGCAACTACTCTTGCTGCAATGAAGCTTATGCTGCTGCGATGTTTATCCTGCTACGATATTGTTGAGATTATTGATAATATATATATATATATATATATACACACATATATATGGTGGAGTTAATCTTGATTGATCATTTATAGTGACCTTTGGACTTGAACATTTATGGTGACTTTTGGACTTGGTCTTTTATGATGCTTAATGGAGTTATGGTCATCATGGAGCTACTACTTTATGGCCTTGGTCGTTCACTTTGGTGGAGTTATGGTCATTATGAAGCTTTATGGACTTGGTCATTCATTGATGGAGTTAATGGTCATTATTGGAGTTAATGGTCATCATGGAGCTAGGAGTTTCCTTAAGTTTCTCTTATAGAGTAATGGCTATGTCTTTTGGGTTGTCTACTCTGCTTATAGAAGGTGTGAGAAAATGTTGAGAAGATTGATCATCTCCTATTGAAATACTTCTATGGATCCACTCCTATGTGCGTAAACTGTGTTGCTTGTTATATGAGGAGTTGAGACTGTTGAGTGCAAGACGACAACAATCTACCTTTCTTATCTTCAAGTGAAAATGGTTTTGGGTTGTTAACTCACTACAACACAAGGACCATGTGAAGGATGGAACTCTATGGCTGCGATGTCATGGAGAGGCAAGTTGGTATGTACTTGTAATAGCAAATAGGTTTTTGTTATTTCCAATTCACTGTAGTACTGGTAGTCAGATTTCGGGTGTGAAATCTTGAGGACTTAAATTGTACTTTTTGAGAATGGATTGGGCATCAGTCCGATGAGTGCCCCACTGGTTAGATGACAAGGTTTGACACTGAACTGTGTAAACAAACCTTTGTGTTTGCATATGATTTTTATTTTGGTTCTTACTTTGCTACTAGTAGCAGTTGCAACTCCTGTGCAACTGGCCTTAACATAAGTTCCCTCAGAGATCTATACTATCACAACTTACTCTTCGACGGGAGGTGGGTTGCTATAATGTGTTCGGTGAAAGGTCCCGCGTAAATAGGAAGGGCAGCCCCGACCTTCCTTGCTTTGGAATCTTCCTCTTTCTCCGGGCGTGGAGTACTGAGACCTTGTAGCGAAGGATGAAAACCGATCTCCTCCTTTATGAGTGATTGCTTTCTTCATTCTCTAAGCGGTGACGTTCGTGGTCAATCGGGGGTTGTCCCCGAGACCGTGTCAGCATCTCGACTTGGGCTGCTAACCGTTAGTTCTTCGCTTCCAAGTCATTTATCCGACGCTGGGCTCTTTGGGGGAGGATGGGCTGGTGCTGGAGCGTTGCTCCTCATTATTTCAGTGCCACTAGGTTGCGGTCAATCGTTGCCATCGGTCCGTTGCCGTTGGCATGCATGCAGTCAGTTGGCTCTGATTTCCAACCATTGTGGGTGAGGTAAGCTTTACTCGGCCCCACGGTGGGCGCCAAATGTTTGTTGCAGAGGTCCGGTTTGACTCGGTGTCTCTACTAGTCAGGTGCAACTCTGGGAGGGGGGGAGAGAAACCTACAAGAGATACTCTGACGCTCAAGTTAATGAGACTCCAAGGTGGAGGTAACAAAATATAGAACTTAGGTTACATGAGGCGCGCTGTGTCGGTATTTATTGTAGGTGGAGGTGATGGTGCCGCCCGACAATCTCGCGGGGATATTGCTCAGAATGGGAGATATTGCTCATAATGAGTCGAGGCTGATCCCGAAGATGGGCTTGTAATGGCGTATCCCTCGTGATAAGGAAGGACGTGGATGTCCATGTATGGCCGGGTGAAGCCCCCGGGCGGAGCCATTTGGTTCGGCTCGAGTTGGGTTGTCGGGCGTTGGGTCTAATCCGACCGGGCCCAATAGTTCTAGTCCAGTCATATATATATAAGTTTCTTAAATATTAATAATGCGATTAATTGACCCCACAAACAATTTTATCACGCCGTCTAATGCAATCAATTGACCCCCATGAAATGATTTTTTCATGCACGACAAAAGCCTCCACGGAATGACAATAACCATTAAACTCATATTAAATAGAACATATTGAGCAATATTGCATCCATCATTCTCTTCAATATTGTCTTCAACCACATCTTTTATACAATCTCATATAAGAAGAAGACATGATTTCATGTATGAATGACATGAATTGAGATGTTTTTGTGTAGACAAATCTGAAATTTTCAAATATTGGTCGGGAAAAAACCAGGGTAGGTGATATTATTCATGTCCTCGTTGTGGAGTAAGTGTACTAAATCCTATTTTTTAGATAATATTTTCTACAATTTGTTAGGCTGTGTTCAAGGGTTGTGTAGAAATGAGATATTTATGCTGTTTTTTTTTCGACCAAGTGAGTGAAATTTTTTTATGGTATGACATTGATGAGGATATGAAAGAGAGGTCAAAAACACTGCTTCTTGAACTCCATGATGAGAATAAAAAGTCGGGTGAGTAATGCAAATGGAGAACATATCTTCAAGGAGAATGCATTTTGGGTTTCAAGTGGAAGAAAACACGAACAAGGGCAACAAAAGGGAGAAATTATTGATGATGACACTTTATTTGGTGGTTGTTATAGTATTTGTTTCTTGGGGATTTTACAATTTTATGGTTAAGGATATTTTGGATATGTGGGTAGACATATTTTGGGTGGTAACTTTTTGTTGCTTTTGGTGGTCCTACAATATTTTGTGATTTAATAAGCCTACATTGAAGAGATTGATGGATGCAATATTACTCAATTAGAGTTCTATTTAATATGAGTTTAATGATTAGTTTAGGTACTTTTATTTTTTAATTATGCCACATAAGGTGTGACGTGTTAATATTTTATGACTGTGATGCCCTGTGTTTAGGTCAAATGACTGAAATAGGTCAATTATAATGGTGGGTTACCGTGAGGGCAAGATTGCTCTAGTTTGGTAAGTTGAGGGATAACATTGAACTAGTTTGGTAAGTTGAGGGTAATATTGAATCAGTTTGGTAAGTTGAGGGATAACATTGCACCCAAATGAAGTAGAGATATTGCTCTTTTTGCAATAGTAGAGGGGCAAATTTGTACCTTCACCCTTTTTTAAATTAACAATGTATAATTGTATCGAATCAAATATTTTAAAAGGAAAGTTTAATTTTAGCATCCAAATAATTTTATGGGAATGATTTAGTGCTTTCACTTTTGCTCTTGATGTAATTTATGAAGATAAAATCTTAGTTTTTTATTTAATAGAATATATAATTATGTCACCTTGTAAATACATGCAACATGAAATTAAGAGCATAGCTATGGTATTCACAAGAGATCTTGGAGGATATATATTTTCTCAAAACTTCAAAAGTAAATGATAATATTCCACAACGATATTTTCAGTATGATTCACTCCACATAAATTAGCTCCATGCTTTCAGCTAAGAATACATAAAAGAATCTTCATGGATTCAATCGTTTTGAACATAAAATATTGGAAAAGGAAAGTGAAAAGAGCTAGGCTGATCCAATTAGATTATCCTAAATTTTTGATAAATTTCAATTCATTTAAGTTAAATTTCTAATTGAATTTGATTAAAATTTTGAGTAAATATATTTTTTTTGACTAGATTAATTATATTATGATTGTTAGCTTTATAATTTCTTTTAAAGATGCATAAATGGATAATTATTTGGCAAATTTGCCCAGTATACTTAGTGAGTAGATACATGTATAATTATTTGATTTTTTATGTACTAGTTTGCCCCACTACTAAAATTTTATGGATCCGCCACCGGTGGCAAGAATGGGAAGGGATGGAGAGGAGAGGAGTTTTAGGGTAGGGAGAAGTGCTGTGAAGGAGAGGAAGGAGAGGAGATGCAGTCGAATGTAGAGAGAGGAACTACTGCCGAATTCGTCGCCAGAATCGTAGAACCGAGGTAGGAGATCTCTTCCTTCTCCCTTGCTTCTAAAATTTTCCAACAATGACGACGAAGGATGAGGATCACAGAGAGGAGCCGTGCGGGCAGCCGCGGGCGCTTAGGCTCCCATAGGCCATGCAACCATGGCCGTTGCGATGCTGGTCGCGTGTAGGTCATCGCGCACCGCAGGGGCCGCCACTGCGTGCTGGCCTGTGCACTCTAGGCCACGCGTAGGCCAGCAGCAGCAGTTGGTCGTGCTGGGTGGTGGCCTTCCTAGCCACGGCTTAGCCACCAGTGGGTCGGGCCAACCCTAGAGGTTGATGAGAGGGTGGAGATTCCAGGGCTTGGGAATCCACCCGGCATGGTTTCGAGGCGAGATAGAGGAGGTGATGATGGAGACAGGGGAAGAGGGGAAGGGAAAGCATTAGAGTTTTATTGTTGTGGGTAATTTAGTAATTATGTTTAATATAGATAGCTTAATTAATTAATTAATTAAGCTAAGTGGATGTTATAAACTAAATTATTTGGTGGACCTAGAGTCGTCGGTTGAGGTTGAGGTGAATAGTAAACTTATATATTTTTGCGTATCGAACGCGATGGTGGGGTCGGTTTCCCTATAAAACATTGTTAGGATCCCTCCCAATAGGTTAATTATTGAGGTGATTAAATAATATTAATTTATTAGATTGAGAATTTATTTGACTTTAGTTATTTAATTAGTGGGAAATAATTGTAGTTTGGAGGGTGGGTTGTGCCTACAAGTCAGTCATTCCTAATATGTTATTGATCTGCCGTTGGAGATAAATTATGTAAATACTCTTGCTTCCGGTGTTTGCTTTCTTCTTAAAATTTATTGAACTCCTATTGCACATTATTGTTGGGTAAGCCATGTAGAGAAATTGCATGTGTTATGTTAGTATTATTTTATGAATGTTGGTTATATTTGGCAAAAACATTTTTCAGATTATTTCTCAGGTAAAACGACTTTGAGCAACTGCTCATATTGATGAACTGCTTAAGCTGGATCTTATGTTACAATTCATTTCGATCAATGCGTTGCTATAACCAGAATATGTTTTGAAAATGTTGAAGGCTTCAACTGTGAAGACGCAGTCTTAACTGCTTATAGTCTTAAAGGATTTCTGATGGATGGTCTGAGACGATTTTGATGACTGATGGACTTTTAGTTTAATGATGGTTTTGTTTAACTAATTTTGGACATTTAAATCATCATTACTTTTCCTGAACAGTTTAGTTTCGAAGAGTTTTCTCTTCACTTATTTCTTAGGCGTTTCTTATTTACATAAATGACCTTTTGTAAAAACACCTAAGTTATGGTGACGGTTTCTATTGAAGACGACGATGATTAAATATGATTGAAGTCAGCATTTATTTAGATCTTCCAGTAATCTTCTAGTGACACCTATAAATACTAGAGAAGAGATCTATTGTTGGCAACTCCATTGCGCGGGAACGCTGTTGCCACATATATAGGAGTTAAAATTGTTGAGTGCAGACTACCGAGTACAGAAGAGGCAACAACCTTTTATCTTCAAGAAGAAGATTGGATATCGGGCAGATAACTCACTACAACACGAGGCTGTGTGGAGGACGGAACTCTGTGGCTATGATGTCATAGAGAGGCAACTTGGTATTTACTTATAATAACAAATATATTTTTATTATTTCCGATTCACTATAGTACTAGTAGTCAGATTTCGGATGAGAAATCCAGAGAACTTATATTGTACTTATAGAGAGTGAATTGGGCATCTATGCAGTAAGTGCCCAGTAGATTAGGTGACTGGTTTGTCACTGAACTGCGTAAACAAATCTTCTGAGTTAGCATTGCCTTTTTGTTTTGCTTCTTACTTTGCTACAATAGACTAGTATTAGAGCAGTTGCAACTTCTTAAGCAAATGTCCTTTACAGAAGTTCCGGAAGAGACCTATATATATTGACATGTTATATATATTTTATTGTTGTTGGCCTAAGGTTTTCTATCTTGGTCTTAATCTCGATTTTGATGATAACAAACATGGAATAAATGATTCATGGAGAATTATTTCCCAGGTTCCATACCGATTAGCACTCGATATCCACGATCGAAAATATCAGAGAAATCGAAAAATCAAAAGGACATTGGTCGACACATTCGAATTCGTCGTGGAAATTTCTAGTTTTGGATTCTAACTATCATTCCATGATATCATGTATTACTTAGTCTTTTATTCAATATGATATTTTCATCCCTTGAGTTGGTTGACTTCATTTTCATGAAAACTAGTTTTTAAGTCCCAACTTTGACCATAGTTGACTTTTCTCATCTTTTTGATTAATGTCAAAAGGGGGGAGAAAAATATAGGTAAAATGGAAGAAAATATAGGAAAATCATGCATATAGATAAGGGGAGTATAATTATTTAGATATGCATGTTGATAGGGGGAGAAATCCCATATTTGATATCCTTTATGCTTAATTGTATATATTTTCTTAAGGATGTTTGTCATCATCAAAAAGGGGGAGATTGTTGGCCTAAGATTTTCTACCTTGGTCGTAATCTCGGTTTTGATGATAACAAACATGAAACTAATGTTTCATGGAGAATTATTTCCCAATCTCCATACCGGTTAGCACTCGATGTCCACGATCGAAAATATCAGAGAAATCAGAAAACTAGAAGGACATTGGTCGACGTGTTCAGATTTTTCGTGGAAATTTCTAGAAGTTCGACGTGTGCACCGAAGACGCCTTGGACGAGTCTAGAGCACCCAAAAATCTTTCCAAGTTGACACACGCTGAAGACCAAAACCCGAAAATGAATAACGCAAAGAAAAATAAGCAAATAACCTGATTTTCTACGTTTTGTCGCACATTCGGTTGACGGAACTGTGCCCAAAAGTGGTAGAAGGCTTCAGTCGCTCGATCGGTCGACCGACGATCGACTGACAAGCGACTTGGCATCACCAACGGGCAGAAAAATGCCCATTGATGAGCCTTTGTGTTTGGGGGGTTATAAATACCCATCCCAAACTCATTCCTAGCTAGTTGTTGATGCCCAAAAACTCAAGAGAGTCACTCATTGCATCTTTACAAGCTTTTTCTTGCTAAATCCTTTATACCTAGCTCTTGATCCCTCATGCTCAAGTGCATCTTCATTGGAGGGTTCTTTAAGTGTGCTAGGCTCAAGAAGAAGAGGTGCTCTCATTGTGATAAGTCCTCTTCACTTTCTTCTTGTGATATATTTGTTTTTTGATTTTTTTTACTTTGATTTACTTGTGTGTGTAAAAGATCTAGTGTGTGGTCTTGTGAGTAAGTGGTTACCTTGGTGTAGAAGGTGTAAAGCCACTTGTGTAAACTAAGTTAGGAGTAGTCCTTAGGGATTGAGGTGGGAAAGCTCACTCGGTGTAAAGGTGGATACTTCTGGGTGTGGAAGTGCCTTCAAGGTGAGTGTAGGGTCTTTTCGGTGTAAAGTCCTTGATTTTAAGTTACTCGTAATTTAGTGGATTTGAGTGTGAAATTCTTAGCGCGGTGCTTAGGTAGTGGAGTAGGCATTGGGGCCAAACCACTATAAATAATTGTGTTAGCATTATTTTCTTTGTGTATCACATTGCTTATCTTTATTACTCGCTTCCACATTTAGTCGTTGAATTGTGAATTGCCTAAGTAGTTTAAGAAAAGATTAAAACCAGATTTAGGAAAAAAGATTTGGTTAACACACTATTCACCCTCCTCTAGTGTGGCTAATTCACCATCATATGGTATTTGAGCGGGTCGTAGATTGAGATTTCACCATCTCCTCTACATCGTCTCTCGATCCAAAAAATGGCACTAGAGAGTTTAGCGTCTTCACCTTCTAGGTTCGATGACTCAAACTTTGGTCTTTGGAAATATAGGATGTACACATATTTAAAGACTAAAGGTTTTTGTGTCTTTAACATGTCAAGTTTAGAATTTATTGAACCTAAGATTGACATGCATACTTGGAGTGAATTAGATAAGAAAATGTTTAAGTATAATGGAGATGCCGTGAATTGTATTCTGTGCACATTACCAAATGACATCCTCAATAAAGTCATGTATTTATCTTCGGCTTATGATTTATGGGCCACTTTAAATGTTTTATATGATTATGCCAAAATCGAAGAGATTGACACTTTTGATGAAGGTGGTAATGACATTGGTCACTCACCTATTACTAATCTTGGTTTTGATGCCCATAGTGCTTCTAGTCAAAGGAGCAACTCTAAGAGCCGAAAATGGAAGGTAATTTGTCATGCTTGCAAGGAAAAGGGGCATGTGAAGAAAAATTACCCTACCATGATGAACAAAGAAAGGAAGATGTCAAGTGCTTCCATCTCCACATCTCACTCATTTGAAGCACCCTCTAGCCATGACTATGAAGCCACACCCAAAGCTTACCTCCGTTTGAAACTTGAGGTAGGGGGGGTGAATAGTGTATTTGCTAATCTTTTGACCTAATTCCGTTTGAAACATTTTCTTGATTACTTTAGGTTAATGCTTAATTCAATAAGATAAATGCGGAAGCGAATAAACGAGTAATAAAAAACAACCAAGATAAGCAATTAGACAAGCACAAATATAGACAATGTAAACACGGTGGTTTATATAGTGGTTCGGCCCCAATGCCTACTCAACTACCCAAGCACCCCGCTTAGGATTAACTAGATTAATTAGTTTTCTTACAATGAGGACTTTACACCAAAAGGTCTCCGCTCACAAACCGAAGGCACTTCCACACCCACAAGTATCTCGCCTTCCTACCAAGAGCACTCTCGCACATCAATCTAAGGACAACTCAACTAATCCTAGTAAAGTACATTTACACTGGTGGATTTAAGCCTTAACACAAAGGCAACCACCAACTCAATTAAACCTAGCAACCTAGGTGTACACACTTGATATACAATGAAAATAATGAAAAAATACAATAAGAATTGGAGCAACAAATCAAACTATACTTAGCTCCAAAAGAAACTCCCTAGTCCTCTTGATGCCTTGAGAAGATGAATCTTGAAGGTTCAAAGGCTAGATCAAGGTTTTATCATGGAAACTAGGGTTTGCAAGAAGATGGCTCAAGAAAAGCTTTAGAGATGATCAAAGATGGCTCAATGGAAGCTTAGATAACCATGGAAGGAACTCAATGGCTTATACTTATAAGCCATAAAGGTAGAGAGCCAAAACAACACTCAACGGCTCGAAATAGAGTCATTTTTCATCATCCGGGCGTAGGCTGGTCGATCGTCAGTTGTAAGACCCAAAAAAATTTTCTAATATAAAAATCTATTTTTGGTGCAGCGCATCGGATCAGGAGTTAGTCGAGTCGAGCAATGGAGTCGCCTCGAGTAGAAGGTATAACTCGGCTTATGAAGTTTAAATTTGTTAGATGGATATTTCCTTATTAAGCATTAGATGTCCTTTTTGAGTCGAGTTCAAATCGTGTATGCGGATCGAATCGGGGCCCGAATCGGACTCGGATCGAGTCGAGTAGAGGCTAAGTCAGTTAGAGGGGCATTTATGTCATTGGTGGATGAGGGGATAAAACCCCTCATCATGAGCCGTGCGGCTCATTCTTGAGCCACACACCGCCCTAGCTAGAGAGGGAGGAGGGGAGATCTTGGGTCGGTGTCGGAAACCGTGTCCCCGTCGGAAGGATCAAGGTCGTCAATGTCCAGCCTTTCTTTTTCCTTGATCAAGGTGAGTGGTTACTTTCCGTTGATTTGGGGGAGGTGGGTAGCTGAACCTCTAGGACTGCTAGGTGTCGAGTTTCTCGCAAGTTTTTCGTCGATTCATGGTACCTTGACCTTCTTACCGCTGTTTTAATTATTGTTGCATCGGATATCCGCAGTTTTTGTCAGATTCTTGATATTTTAGGGGTTGCCTAGTCAAGGAAAAAGGGGAAAGGTCATGTCGAAAATTTCCCCAATTCCCTTGACGGATGTAAACCCCCTTTGAACGATCTTAAACCCATATCGAGTGGATTCATGATTTACTTACTAAAAGTGACGATTGGAACTCATCCTCTAAAGCCTAGTAGGCTCGGCCAAGCAAAGGGAAAACTCCATGTCCATGGGTTGGACGAGCAAGGGGTGTGCGGCTTGATCAAGGTCTTAATTAGGATAGATCAGAAACAAGATATTAGGGTTGGGGTTGGTCCTTCCCTCTTGTTCCTATCCTTGGAGGCTCGGCCGAGCAAGGCATGCCTTGCTCAAGTCTTGGCCTAGCAAGGATTGGGTTTGATGGTGATCTCGAGAAGATAAACTTCATGGTTAGGAATACTCAAAGCAATAGGGCATGACAAGTTGCCTAGATTGACAATTAGAATCAAGATGACATTAAGGTAAGATCTAACTAAGGAAGGCTTCTATGTTGATGCATGTAATTAGTAGAATGGTAGGATAGTAACCATCCTTAGACCTTTCCTCTTTAAATTTCGAAATGTGGTGATACTTTTACCATGTTAGATAATTTATTTCCTTGCTGAATTTATGGTTTAATGCAGAATTTAAATTTTTTATCATTGAATCATGTGACTATACATAGTAGGTATTGTGAAGAAATTTCATTATAGTTTATATGCTGTCCGGTATTGTTAATAGGTGCATTTCCAAGTCTATAACATGTAGTTTACATTAGCAAAAGGTAGCATATGACGCTAGATGATTGACCTGAAATTATAAAGTGTGTGTTAGATATGGAAACTCAAAAGTAGACGAGTTAGGCCTCACACCTAAGAAACATTTTGCGAACAATAGTGTGTGCATGATATGACCGAAATTAAAAGGCTGAGAACGGGTGGACGCCCAGAACTTTAAATAAGGAAACTTTAGGACACCATATTTGTGTGATGTGATTGTGGTGGTCTGCCAAGAAGCATGGGTAGTTGGAATGACTAATGCTTGACTCGGCCAGTGATTGAGTCTTGAGATTGCACTAGCGGGCCTGCTAGGTGTCAGGCCCCAGTTGGGTGGGACTAGCTATCCCTACCCCAGTCGATGTCCGGAGACTAGCAAACCATCCTAGTCAACGGCTCAGAGTTTGCTTTGATTCACTTATGTGCTATGTGGCCCGAACAGCCAGTATGTTACTATCTGTATGTGGTAGGACTGATTATAGCCAAATCACTAGACCATGAGTAGGCCCTAGGGGCCGAGTGCCATGTGGCGTAGTTAGGCTGTTATGGCTGCTTACATGAATGTATGGCCTATACAGGACGACCCCTGGGTCGGTTGTCATAATAGAAGCAACTTATATCCCTAACTTTATATTTTGCTGCCATATATATATATGTGTGTGTGTGTGTGTGTGTGTGTGTGTGTGTGTGTGTGTGTGTGTGTGTGTGTGTGATTATTGGGGAATTATGTGGTGGTTCCGAAGAAACGCTCACTGAGTCGCATGTGGACTCACGATTTATTTTCTTATTTTACAGAGCCCGATCAATGAGATGAGGCTTAGAATCATAGTGCAGCTGGAGGGCAGGCGGTGGTGTAGATCTCGTAGCAGCGTCCACTAGTCATATTCTAGAGGTCTAGGGCAGTTGTTTCTTTTAATACATTGAGATTGTCTATTGGAAAACATGTACTTGCTTTTAAACTTGAGTTGTTTCCTATGGTGATTGATGTTTCAGAACTTTTCATATTTTAAAGCAAAATTGTGAACCTTCTTTAAAGATTTGAATAAAGCTGCATTGTTGTTTTCATTATGTGTTTCAATTTTAATTAGTCAGTGTATGTAGTAGGCTTTAGGGTCGAACATAGACCTTGGCCGGTCACACAACCCTAAGTTGGGGTATGACAAAGTTGGTATCAGAGCTTTTGGTTAGGTCTTGACTATGACTAGGAGTTGGGTACCGTATGAGACATATGCTAGCGTGTCGACATACGGTATAGTTATGCTACGAGATCTGGCAACCACGACTGCACTCAGCGCACCATGCGGTTAGTAACTTAAATTTTAGTTACAATTTGTTGGTATTAATGGCAAAAATTTTCTTATAAACGAGTGTGATGGAGACTCACAATGCTGCATTGAGCGGCAGTGGTAGTAATTCCACTGAACGCCAGGGTCAAGGCCAAGGCCGAGGATGAGGCCGAGGTCGTGGGAGAAAGCAGTTAGAGAAAAGGGTACAAGACCCTATAGTTGCTTAGCTGCAGACCCAAGTGGCCTTGTTGACAAAGGCGCCCCACAGAGAGCAAGAATTGAGGGAGCAATAGCAATCGTAGCAGCCTCCGCAGTCGGTACCGGTGATACCCGTGGTACCGGTGGTGGCGGAGCTAGTAGTGCCGGCAGATAGGGTTCCAGAGTCCCCCCCACCTATGCGGACTTTGTAAAACTGAGACTTTCGGTGTTCATCGGGACTGATAAGCAGGTTGAGGTCACCGAATTTCTGGCTGACTGTTACGAGTTTTGGTTTTGTGTGGAGCTGGGATGCTCATCTGAGGCAGTAGCTCGTATGGTAAGCCTATAGCTCAGGGGGTCGGCCTTGGCACTCTTAGGGGACAGTTGCACCGATGGATCACTAGTAGAGTCGGAGACACAATAGTAGCCGAGGCCGTGGAGGTTCAAGGGCAGGGGCATCACGACCGACAGAGTCAGGGGTGCCACTCAGAGGTCAGACATGCCGCAGTGTGGTCACTGGAACAGAAGGCACTAGGGGACTTACTATGGCTACACGGAAGCATGCTTCAAATGTGGGCAGGTTGGACATTTTAGAAAAGATTGTCCGGATAGAGGTAGCCAGAGGATCGAGCAGTCAAGGGGAAAAGCCCCGATGCCAGTTGGGTCAGTGGCTCAGAAGGGTTCGATATAGAGGAGGGGGCCGCAAGTTAGCCACTCTGGGAGACCGTCAGCTCGAGATTACGCCATGAATCACGATGGGGCAGAGGCATCCAAGGTAGTGATGACATGTACTATTTTAATCAGTTCTTTTGCTGCTTATGTCCTGTTAGATCTGGGTGCCCCACACTCATTTGTATCGGCCAAATTTGCTGCCGGATTGCCTATGGCACCTTCCTTTCTTGTTGTGCCATATGTGGTGTCAACGCCTATGGGTGACTCATTAATAGCAAAATCAATCTTCCGTGACTGCGAAGTGCTAGTTGATGGTCATGGGTTGAAGGCAGAATTGACACTTCTACCTATGCTTGAAATTGACGTCACCCTCGATAAGGATTGGTTGGCGGAGCACTTCACATTAGTTAATTGTAGGACTAGACTGTCACGTTCAGTAAGCTGGGTTGTCGCAATTCACCTTTCGTGGGGAAGGAATGGCTGAGTCCATGGGCGTCATTTCAGCCTTTAAGGCTCGTACATTGCTGTTAGGCGGCTGCTAGTCCTTCTTGGCATTCATATCTATGGCCGAGGAAAAGGGGGGCATGGCTCAGGAGGTTAGTAGAACTCCAGTGATGTGTGAGTTCCCCGATGTCTTCCAAGAAGAATTGCCTAGATTGCCGCCTCAGAGAGAAATCGAATTCTACATTGAATTACAGCCCGGGGCAGCACCGATCCCCATCCCACCTTATAGGATGACGCCGGCTGGACTTCGTGAGTTAAAGGCGCAGTTGCAGGAATTGCTGGACTTGGGTTTCATTCTCCCAAGTGTGTCCCCGTGGGGTGCTTCGGTCCTATTTGTGAAGAAAAAGGATGGGTCCATGCGCATGTGCATCGATTATAGGCAGGTCAACAAGGTGACAATCAAGAATCGTTACCTGCTGCCTAGAATCGATGACTTGTTCGACCAGTTGCAGGGGGCGCAGTAGTTTTCAAGGATTGATTTGAGGTCTGGATAGCATCAGATGAGAATCTGAGACCATGACGTACCCAAGACCGCCTTCAGGACCCACTACGGCCATTACGAGTTCCTGGTAATGTCATTTGGGTTGATGAATGCCCCTGCAGCCTTTATGGACCTCATGAACAGAGTGTTCGATGAATATATAGATAGATTTGTGATCGTCTTTATTGACGATATCCTAGTATATTCCAAGAGTAAGGAGGAACACTCCGAGCATTTGGAAATGGTCCTGGGAACCCTCAGAAAACATCAGTTGTATGCCAAATTCACCAAGTGTGAGTTTTGGCTAGAAAGTGTGGGATTCCTAGGACATATAGTGTCCAAGGAAGGAATCAGTGTGGACCCTGCCAAGATAGATGCAGTAAAGGACTAGAAGCGGCCGACCAGTGTGACTGAAGTTCGCAGTTTCTTGGGGTTAGTCAGGTATTACAGAAAATTTGTAGAAAATTCTCAAAAATTGTAGCTCCTCTGACTCGGTTAACCCAGAAGAAAGTCAAATTTGAGTGGGACGGGAAGTGTGAGGAGAGCTTCTTGAAGCTCAAAGAATGCCTAACATCAGCACCAATTTTGGCCGTACTTTCTGGCTCGGGACGATTTGTGGTATACTGTGACGCCTCTCGGGTTAGCCTGGGCTGTGTCCTGAAGCAGTATGGTAGGGTTATTGCCTATGTGTCTCGTCAGTTGAAAGTGCATGAAAAGAATTATCCAGCCCATGATTTGGAACTGGCGGCGGTAGTGGTTGCTCTAAAGTTATGGCATCACTACTTGTACGGTGAGGCTTGTGAGATTTATACTGACCACAAAAGCCTCCAGTACTTGCTCTCCCAAAAGGAGCTCAATTTAAGACAAAGAAGATGGCTCGAACTCCTGAAAGATTATGATTGTACCATCTTGTATCACCCCGGGAAGGCCAATGGGGTGGCAGACGCACAGAGCAGAAAGTCTATGGGCAGCCTATCCTATTTGGCAGTCAGGAGAAGGCCTTTAGCGCGAGACTTGGGACTATGCTTGGATGGGGGAGCAGTGTTAGCGGTGTCAGCATCAGGTGCCCTAGTGGCGCACCTGTGGGTACAATCCACATTGGTGGATATGTTGCGTGCCGCGCAGGGAGAGGACGTCTTTTGTGCACTGATGAAGGACTTAGTGCAGAGAGGCGATGTAAAGAACGGATTCAACTCAGAGGATGTGCTGAGGTTCAGAGACCGAATCGTGGTGCCTGATATGGTAGAGGTGCACAGGCCAGTCCTAGAGCTGGGTCATCACTCCACTTATATGATGCATCCGGGAGCCACCAAAATGTACCGAGATTTAAGGCAGCATTACTGGTGGAAGGGCATGAAAAGGGAGGTTGCAGAATTCATATCCAAGTGTTTGGTCTGCCAATAGGTAAAGGCCGAACACCTTAAGCCCGCGGGGCTGTTGCAAAACCTAGAGGTTCCCGAGTGGAAGTGGGAGAAGATCACCATGGATCTAGTGATAGGGTTGCCTAAGTCAAAAGGCGGTTTTGATTCTACTTGGGTGGTGGTTGACAGATTCACAAAGACTGTCCATTTCATACCCATCAAGACAATTTTTTTTGCGGAGCAGTACGCTAGACTATTCTTGGACAGGATTGTGGCATACCATGGTACCCCAGTGATGATCATATCCAATCGCGGTACCCAGTTCTAGGAAGCCTTGGGTAGCCAGGTGCGCTTTAGCATAGCTTTCCATCCGCAGATGGATGGACAGTCAGAGAGGACCATCCTAACCTTGGAAGATATGCTGAGGGCGTGCATCCTGGATATGGCCGGCGGGTGGGAGAAACACCTACCATTGATCGAGTTCGCCTACAACAATAGCTATCACAGTAGCATTGGCATGGCTCCTTTCGAGGCCTTGTATGGGCGGCGGTGTAAGTCTCCTGTGGGCTGGTTTGAGGTCGGATAATCACTCATGGTGGGTCCTGATCAGGTTGAGGAAGCGGTAGAGAAGGTGAAAACTATAAAGGAAAGATTGCTAGCGGCCCAGAGTCGTCAAAAAATGTATGCCGATAAGAAGGCCAGAGAGTTAGAGTTCACTGAGGGCGACTTGGTGTTCCTGAAGGTTTCCCCCATGAAAGGGGTCATCCGATTTGGGAAGAAGGGGAAGTTGAGCCCTAGGTTCATTGGGCCTTTCCCTATTCTCAAGTGGAGAAACACGGTGGCTTACGAATTGGCTTTGCCTCCTAGCTTGAGCAGAGTTCACCCAGTTTTTCATATATCCAAGCTTAGGCGTTATGTAAGAGATGATTCGCATGTGATCGAGCCCTCCTCTATCGAAGTAGATTCGATTGTCTCATTCTAGGAAAGGCCGATGGAGATCCTCGACCGACAAATTAGAAAGCTGAGGTCCAAAGAAATCCCCCTGGTGAAAGTTAGATGGGAGCACCACTCCGGGGAAGATGCCACTTCGGAGGTAGAGCGAGACATGAGAGAGCACTACCCTTCCTTGTTTGAAGACCCGATAAGTCCTTGAAAGCTAACTAAATTCGAGGACGAATTTCTCTTAAGGGGGGAAGGTTGTAAGACCCAAAAAAAATTTCTAATATAAAAATCTATTTTTGGTGCAGCGCACCGGACCAGGAGTAAGTAGAGTCGAGCCACGGAGTCGCCTCGAGTAGAAGGTATAACTCGGCTTATGAAGTTTAAATTGGTTAGATGGATATTTCCTTATTAAGCATTAGATGTCCTTTTTGAGTTGAGTTCAAATCATGTATGCAGATCGAATCGGGGGCCCAAATCGGACTCGGATCGAGTCGAGTAGAGGCTAAGTCAGTTAGAGGGGCATTTATGTCATTCGTGGATGAGGGGATAAAACCCCTCATCATGAGCCATGCGGCTCATTCTTGAGCCACACGCCGCCCGAGCAAGAGAGGGAGGAGGGGAGATCTTGGGTCGGCACCAGAAATCGTGTCGTCGTCGGAAGGATCGAGGTCGTCAACGACCACCCTTTCTTCTTCCTTGATCAAGGTGAGTGGTTACTTTCCGTTGATTTGGGGGAGGTAGGTAGCCGAACTCCTAGGACTACTAGGTGTCGAGTTGCTCGTGAGTTTTTCGTCGATTCATGGTACCTTGACCTTCTTACCGCTGTTTTAATTATTGTTGCATCGGATCTCTGCAGTTTTTGTCGGATTCTTGATATTTTTGGGGCTGTCGAGTCAAGGAAAAAGGGGAAAGGTCATGCCGAAATTTTCCCCAATTCCCTTGACGGATGTAAACCCCCTTTGAATGATCTTAAACCCATATTGAGTGGATTCATGATTTACTTACTGAAAGTGACGATTGGAACTCATCCTCTAGAGCCTAGTAGGCTCGGCCAAGCAAAGGGAAAACTCCATGTCCATGGGTTGGCCGAGCAAGGGGTGTGCGGCTTGATTAAGGTCTTAATTAGGATAGATCAGAAACAAGATATTAGGGTTGGGGTTGGTCCTTCCCTCTTGTTCCTATCCTCGGAGGCTCGGCCGAGCAAGGCATGCTTTGCTCAAGTCTCGACCGAGCAAGGATTGGGTTTGATGGTGATCTCTAGATGATAAACTTCATGGTTAGGAATACTCAAAACAATAGGGCATGACAAGTTGCCTAGATTGACAATTAGAATCAAGATGACATTTAGGTAAGATCTAACTAAGGAAGGCTTCTATGTTGATGCATGTAATTAGTAGAATGGTAGGATAGTAACCATCCTTAGACCTTTCCTCTTTAAATTTTGAAATGTGGTGATAGTTTTACCATGTTAGATAATTTATTTCCTTGTTGAATTTATGTTTTAATGCAGAATTTAAATTCTTTATCATTGAATCATGTGGCTATACATAGTAGGGGTTGTGAAGAAATTTCATTATAGTTTATATGCTGTCCGATATTGTTAATGGGTGCATTTCCAAGTCTATAACATGTAGTTTACATTAGCAAAAGGTAGCATATGACGCTAGATGATTGACCTGAAATTATAAAGTGTGTGTTAGATAGGGAAACTCAAGAGTAGATGAGTTAGGCCTCACACCTAAGAAACATTTTGTGAACAATAGTGTGCACATGATACGACCGAAATTAAAAGGATGAGAACGAGCTGACGCTCGGGACTTTAAATAAGGAAACTTTAGGACACCATGCTTGTGTGATGTGATTGTGGTGGTCTGCCAAGAAGCATGGGTAGTCGGAATGACTAATGCTTGACTCGGCCAGTGATTGGGTCTTGAGATTGCACCAGCGGGCCCGCTAGGTGTCAGATCCCAGTTGGGTGGGACTAGCTATCCCTACCCCAGTCGGTGTCCAGAGACTAGCAGACCATCCTAGTCGACGACCCAGAGTTTGCTTTGATTCACTTTTGTGCTATGTGGCCCGAACAGCTAGTATGTTACTATCTGTATGTGGTAGGGCTGGTTATAGCTCGAATCACTAGACCATGAGTAGGCCCTAGGGGCCGGGTGCCATGTGGCGTAGTTAGGCTGTTATGGCTGCTTACATGAATGTATGGCTTATACAGGACGACCCCTGGGGTCGGTTTTCATAATAGAAGTAACTTATATCCCTATCTGCCATATATATGTGTGTGTGTGTGTGTGTGTGTGTGTGTGATTATTGAGGAATTATGTGGTGGTTCGGAAGAACCGCTCACTGAGTCCCATGTGAACTCATGGTTTATTTTATTGTTTTGCAGAGTCTGATCAGTGAGATGAGGTTTGGAATCATGGTGTAGCTGGAGGGCAGGCGGTGGCGTAGATCTCGTAGTAGCGTCCACTAGTCATAGTCTGGAGGTCTAGGGCAGTTGTTTCTTTTAATACACTGAGATTGTCTATTCAAAAAGAATGTACTTGCTTTTAAACTTGAGTTGTTTCCCGTGGTGATTGATGTTTCAGAACTTTACATGTTTTAAAGCAAAATTATGAACTTTCTTTAAAGATTTGAATAATGTTGCATCATTGTTTTCATTATGTGTTTCAGTTTTTGTTAGTCAGTATATGTAGTAGGCTTCAGGGTTGGACATTGACCCTGGCTGATCACATGACCCATGACCCTAAGTTGGGGTGTGACATCAGTCGACCGGCCGAGCGACCAAATGTCTTCTAGCATCTCTAGGCTCTTTTCGGCCAGTACTCTACGTATTATACTTGTACTCTACATTGAGTTTTAGCCAGTTTCTTTCTTCGGTTCGGGTTCCATATTAAGGATTTGGTTCTTGGGTTTCTTTGCATCATTATGAAGATTTACAATTTATCTAGACACCATAAACCTAGACATACTCTATCTTCCCGATGAAATCCGAGCGCTTTGACCAATGTCCTTTTGATTTTTGATTTCTCTGATATTTTTGATTGTGGACGCCGTGCGCTATCCGATATGGAACCTGAAAATAATTCTCCATGAAATCATTAGTTCTATGTTTGTTATCATCAAAATCGAGATTAAGACCAAGGTTTAAAACCTTAGGCCAACAAAGGGTGCTTTCACTTGAATAAGATGATGATGTGGAAGCGTTTGACCTCTTCTTTGCCTTGTTCTTCATGGAAGGGCAATTTTTCTTCACATGCCCCTTTTCCTTGCATGAATCACACACTACATTTCTTTTTCGGCTCTTGGAGTTACTCCTTTGACTAGAAGAGCTATGTGCATCAAAATTAATATTAGGGGTAGGTGAATGACCATTGTCATCACTACCTTCATTAGAAGTGCCGATTTTTTCGATCTTGGCAAAATCATATAACATGTTTAAAGTTGCCCAAATATCAAAAGCCAAAATACAATGCATGACCTTTTAAAAGATATTATTTTCCAAAGAACAAAATATGCAATTTATAGCTTTAACATTTAATTCAAACATATCAATTTGTTCTTGGGTCCATACATTCATGTCTTCCTTAGGTTCAATATATTAAATCTTTACCATATTAAAAACACCTAATCCTTGAGTCTTTAGGAAGGTGTACATCCTAGACTTCCAAAGACCAAAGTTCGATTCATTGAACCTAGGAGGTATGGAGACAACCAACTCTAGTGCCATTTCCGGATCGAAATAAAGTGTAGGAGAGATGGTGAAATGTCAAGCTACAACCCGCACTAATACTAAATGTTGGTGAAATGGTCTACACTAGAGGGGGGGTGTGAATAGTGTGTTTACTAAACTTTTAGCCTAATTCTGGTTTATCAGTTTTAATCGTTTCTTAGAACTTAGGCAATTCACAATTTAATGATTAAATGCGGAAGCGATAAGTAAGACAATTAAACACAAATAATATATCAATGCTAACACAACGATTTATAGTGGTTCGGCCCCAATGCCTACTCTACTACCTAAGCATCCCGCTTAGGATTTCCAAACTAGTTTAATTAGGTTAATTAGTTTCCTTACAAAGAGGAATTTACTCCGGAGAGTCTTCGCTCTAAACCGAAGGCACTTTCACACCCGGAAGTATTCCACCTTCCTATCTAGAGCACTCTCCCACCTCAACCTAAGCACAACTCAACTAATCTTAGTAAACTACATTTACACCGGTGGATATAAGACTTAACACCAAGGCAACCACCAACTCAATCAAACCAAGCAACCTAGGTTTACACACTTGATATACAATGAAGATAAACAACAAAATATAATAACAATTGGAGCAATAAACAAACCAACCAAACTATACTTAGCTCCAAAATAAACTCCCTAGTCCTCTTGATGCCTTAAGATGATGAATCGATGAAGAATGAAGGCTCAATCAAGATTTCAACAAGAAACTAGGGTATAGAGATAATGGCTCAATCAAGGCTTTAGTATCATATATAATGGCTCAAGGAATGTAGGAGGGTACGTGTAAGGAAGGCTGGGTCTGTGTTTATATAGAGAGGCCAAGAAGTATGCTCGGGTGAAACACTACACAACGATTGTAAAAAGAGCCATTATCGCTGGCTGGTCGATCTCCGATCAATGGGCCGATCAACCGGACGAGCGACCGGTCATTCGACCAGAGGCTTCTGTGGCTTGAAAACCCTTGCCACTCCATAGTTCGATCGAACGGCCGTAAAGTACCGGTAGTCTACCTTTTGTACATATACTTTATGGTTCAGTTTCAGTTGGGTACTTTCATAGGTTTGGGTTTGGTTCTTTAGGGGTCTTAGCATCATAATGAGAATTCTACAATTTATTTAAACACCCTAAACGTAGACTCTATCTTCTCGATGAATCCGAGCGTGTCGACCAACATCCTTCGGATTTTTTGATTTCTCTGATATTTTCGATCATGGACGTCATGCGCTAACCGATATGTAACCTGAAAATAATTCTCCATGCAATCATTTGTTCTATGTTTGTTATCTGTTGGTGAAATGGTCACATTAGAGGGGGGTGAATAGTGTGTTATCTAAACTATTTATCTAATTCTGATTTTAATCATTTCTTTGATTACTCAAGCAATTCACGAATCGATTAGTAAGTGGAAGCAAGATATATGATAAGTAATAAGAAACGCAAGGTAAACAACGCTAACACAATTATTTATAGTGGTTCAGCCCCAATGCCTACTCCACTATCTAAGCACCCCGCTTAGGATCATGGGCGGAGCTAGTATAATGTCAGAGGGGGCAATTGCCCCCCCTGAGATTGGTCTCCTTTAATATATTATATATAAAAATTAGTATTTTATTACATAAATGGATTAAATTGCCCTCTCTGAAAATATTATAAAATGCTTCTTCATGTGTGGTTTTATATTTTGCCCTCCTGAGATGATTTTCTGACTTCACCCTTGCAAACTAGTTTTACTAGATTATATTGTTTCCCTTACAAAGAGGACTTTACACCGAAAAGTCTCCGCTCTCAAACCGAAGGC
The DNA here is from genome assembly GCA_034359265.1 of Canna indica. Classification (NCBI taxonomy): domain Eukaryota; kingdom Viridiplantae; phylum Streptophyta; class Magnoliopsida; order Zingiberales; family Cannaceae; genus Canna; species Canna indica. Next base: position 40,191,883 of record CP136891.1, read on the forward strand.
ACTTCCACACCCGTAAGTATCCCTCCTTCCTACCGAGAGCACTCTCCCACCTCAACCTAAGGGATAACTCAACTAATCCTAGTAAACTAAGTTTACAATGGTGGATTTAAGCCTTAACACCAAGGCAACCACCAACTCAATCAAACCTAGCAACCTAGGTTTACACTAATTCAAATACAATGAAATAAACACCAAAATACAACAATAATGAGAGCAAATAATAAACAATGTAAACTTAGCTCTCAAACAAGAAGTCCTAGCTCCTCTTGATGACTTGAAGATGAATCAAAGCAAGCCCAAAGTCAATATCAAGGTTTCTAGGCTCAAAGCTAGGGTTCTTTGCAAAGATGGCTCAAGAATTCTTGTAGAGATGCAAGGAGTGGCTCTTTGAGGTTTAGAAGCATCATGGAAGGCCTGGAAGAGAGTTTGGGGTGGGTATTTATAACCCCCCAAACAAGACAGCTCGTTAGCGGGTATTTTTCTGCCCGTTGCTGACGCCCGATCGCTTATCGGTCGATCGTTGGTCGGCCAACCGAGCGATCGCCGAGCGACTGAAGGCATTCTGCCCATTCTGGGCAACGTTCAGTCGATATAAATACCTTCATCTTCTGCCGGTCGACCAATCGGTCAACTGAACCTGGGCAGGGCCATTTTTTTTGCTTGTTTATTTTTCTGCTCATTTGTTCGTTCTGGGTTCCGTCTTCGCTAAGTCTACTTATATAAGGATTACCCCCCATTTGGATTCAATAAAAATATCTAAAAAATCAAAATCCTTAAGAATCAAAATCTAACTTTTGGGGTCTAGTACAAATTTTTGAAAAATGGAAATTTTCTAATCTTTTGGGTCAAATATGGGTAGGCTAAAGGCTTCTAAAAAATCTTTAAAAATACCTCATTATCTAGTTTTTACCTAAGGAATAATTATCGGCACTTTTGGTGCCAAGAAAATGTCTAGGTTATATAGCCCTCCAAGGAGCTCCCTAAGCTTAGTGAATTTCAGGGTCTTTTCTAATTTTCCGGGTTTTTGTGTTTTGGGGTTCGGGTATGGTTTTTGGGTTTCTTTGCATCATCAAGAGGATTTACAACACATTATAGACACCCTAAACCTAAACACTATCTTCTCGACGAAATCCGAGTGACAACAAGCTTCCTTGCTGATTTATCCGATTTCTCTTATTTTTTCGATCGGGGATGTCGAGCACTAAGCGATATGGAACTTGAAAATAATTCTCTATGAAACATTAGTTCCTTGTTTGTTATCATCAAAACCGAGATTAAGACCTAAGTAGAAAACCTTAGGCCAACATTATCATCAAAACCGAGATTAAGACCAAGGTTGAAAATCTTAGGCCAACATTAGGGACTATTCAAGGGTAATGAATTTAATGAGGCATCTTTTCATCATATGTTGTATCTTTATTCATAAAGATTATAATGAACCCCATGAATTCAGGCAAATGATTCTAAGGACCTAATGAGATCATACCAGCGAGACTTGGAATCCAGATGCCCATATTCTAAATGTTCCTTGTCGTAGGATCACCGATTAGGGATCAGTGATTTCGGTAAGACTAGTGCACTTGGTACATGCCCTATATGATGGGGGTAGCTATTCTTATAGTTACATATGAACCATCATTAATGTACAAGTGCAGGTGCTCATTAGGGAATGAGTTCACTAAACAAACCTGTACAAGGAACACAGTATGGAATCTTTACATGAGTGTCAATAGGATGTTCCTCGGGTGATAGTAGGTGCAAGCAATCCTTGGACCTGAGGTTGTCACGGTTACCTTGTGATTGACGACCCATCGCTTTGGTTTTATTCCTACGTGATCTTTAGAGTCATGTGCTGGATACTTCTGGGCATGGGGAAGCATTTATGGAGGTAGGTGAGCAACCAATATGGAATCAGTTACTCACAGTGAGAGGAGATGATTTCCTATGTGTCATGCAAGTGTCAACTCAGGAATCTTTAGGCAGAGTACATATGAATGTCAGAAAAGGGTTTCTGACAAGTTATTATTGAGATGACAACTTGGCGGGTGGAATGCATATGAACCAGTATTAGGGTTTGACACTTCTTCTGTACCCTAGCCGACTTCAGGACATTGTAATCGAGGGATTTAGTTGCACCATAACTAATCACCGAAATGCGTTTGATCCCTGTAGTTTGAACTTCACACTATCTGGTTAGTCATGACATGTTGCTAGACGTTAATCTTGACTTGTGAGTGGAGTCCCACATGACCACACTAAAGGGGTTTAGTGTAAGCTCGTGAGATTCGTATAGAAGATGTTCTATTAAATCCAACTCTCTGTTATACACAACTCACTATTGGCTTAATGTGGGGCCCAACAGGTAACCCTAAAGTTGTAGGGTATGGCACGCGATATTATCTTAAGAGGTTGATTAAACTTAATTATGAATTAAGTAATTAATTAACCATTAGACAAAGATTATGATTAATTAAGAATTAAACATAATTAGTTTGATTTTGAATCAAAATTACATGGAGGGAAAATTTTGATTTTTCCCCATGTGCCTACAACTATTAATTAGGAATTGATTTATTTAAGTAAATCAAAATTAATAGGGAATTGATTTATTTAGATAAATCATAAATTTATAGATAATTGATTTATTTGGATCATGGTTCTATTAATAAATAGGAGTTTCATTTATCTCATCCCTATTTTTTAGGTGATTGATTTTTGGAGATAAATATAATTTCTATTAATAGGCATTTAATTTATGTAGATAAATTAATATTATATTTAATTGGTTTTTGACTTATTCTGAATAAATTATAAAACTATTAAATATGAAAATTAAAGAGGAGGCAAACCCCGGATTTTTGAAATCCGAGATGAGTTCAAAATTGAACTCAACTGGCCGGCCCTTCTTTTTCTCTCAAGTGGCCTCCCCCTTTAAAAGAGTTAAAGGGTGGTCGAACCTAGGTGTGAATAAAGAGAGAGAAGAAGATCAAGAAAGAAAAGATTGTGAATCTTGATAGGGGTTCTTGTGTGGAAGAGTTCCAAGAACCCTATGTTCTTCTCCTTGGTGGCCTGCCTCCTCCTTCTTCATCCACCCCAGGCTTTTGGAGAAGCCGAATTAAAAGTCTTCTCTTCTTTGGTGTGTCGAAACCTTCATCTTCTTGGAGGAGCCCAAGAGAATATTGAGGTATCTTCACCTCTTCTTTCTCGTTCCAGTGTTTTCTGATCCCTTCTCCTTCCTTCTTTGGTACCCGGTTCATGGTGGAAGAGCCAGCCTTGCCTTGGTGCATTTCAAGGTTGAGAAAGCTTCTTCGTTGAGAGCCCCGGTGTTCGCTGCCCCTTTTGTTGCGAGGCACTTGGTGTGGACTTACGTTGGAGGACGTGCATGTGTGCGTCTCAAAATGGGGATAGGAGTAGCCGTACCAACCGCGATTTGAGCTATATCTTCTTTTTCTCCTATGTTGAATTCCTTAATATTGTTAAAGTAGATCGTTGTTTTTGGGATGGTTTGAATTTTTTAAATTGTTATTTTCCATTACGTTTTCTATTCCCAACCCAACACGATGAGCCATCTCTATCACCTGCCTATGGACCTGTGTCATATCAGGCACCACTATCCTGCCCCTGAACCTCAAGACACCCTCAGAATCCACATTGTACCCATCATCAGCATCTCCTCTCTCCGCTAGATCCTTGGTCAGTGCACAAAAAGCATCATCTGCCTAGGCTGCCCACAACATGTCCACCAATGTGGACTGTACTCGCAAGTGCACCACCAAATCACCAGAGTCCAAAACAAATAGGATTGCCTCGCCGTCCAAGCAACTAGCAAGATCTCGGGCCAGAGGCCTCCTCACAACCATATGTGCTAAATTGCCCATGGACTTCTTGCTCAAGGCATCCGCCACCACATTTGCCTTTCTCGGGTGATATTGGAGGCTCTTGTGGTTTGTGTAGATCTCACAAGCCTCACCATACAGATAATGGCGACACAACTTAAGAGCAAAGACAACCACTGCCAACTCCAAGTCATGCGTCGGGTAGTTCTTCTCATGACTTTTCAACTGGCGTGACGCATAAGTAATCACCTTGTTGTACTGCATCAATACGCACCCCAAACCAACCTAGGACGCATCGTAGTAGATAATAAACCCTCCTGAACCCGAGGGTAAAACCAATACTGGTGTTGATGTCAAACAACCCTAGAGCTTCTGAAAGCTCTCCTCCCACTTGTCATCCCAAACAAACTTGACCTTCTTTTGTGTCACACGAGTCAAAGGTGCGGCAATCCTGGAGAAAATTTCTACAAACTTCCTGTAATAGCCAGCCAACCCCAAGAAGGTACGAATCTCAGTCACACTAGTCGATCGCTCTCAGTTCTGGACCGCCTTATTTTTCGCGGGTCTACTCTCACCCCTTCCTTCGACACCACATGTCTCAGAAATCCAACACTCTCCAACCAAAACTCACATTTAGAGAACCTAGCAAACAACTAATGTCTCCTGAGAGTCTCCAGAACCATCCTTAGATGCTCACAGTGCTCCTCTCTGCTCCTGGAGTATACTAGAATGTCGTCAGTGAAGACGATGACAAACCGGTCCAGATATTCCTTGAACACCAGGTTCATCAAATCCATGAAAGCTGGAGGGCGTTCATCAACCTGAAGGACATGACCAAGAACTCAAAGTGGCCATATATTATCCTAAAGGCTGCCTTAGGCACATCTCAATCCCAAATCCTCAACTGGTGGTATCCGAACCTCAAATTAATCTTGGAGAACCACTATGGCCCCTGAAGCTGGTGAAACAGGTCATCAATCCTTGGCAGCGAATAATGATTCTTAACAGTCACCTTGTTAAGCTGTCGGTAGTCAATGACCATGCGCATAGGCCCATCCTTCTTTACGAAGAGCACTGGAGCACCACATGGGGATACACTTGGGCGAATAAAGCCCAGCTCCAATAGTTCCTGCAACTGAGCTTTCAGCTCTCTCAATTTAGCCGGTGGCATCCTATAAGGGGGAATGGAAATCGGTTTAACCTTAGGCTATAGGTCAATGCAAAACTCAATCTCTCTCTCACCGGCGGTAGTCCCGAAAGCTCCTCAAGGAACACATCAGGGAACTCGCAAACCACAGGCGTCCCCTTAATTCTACCAACCGCCCCATTTCCTCTTCCTCCACCGACACAAAGGCCATGAAGGATTGATAGCCGCCCAGAAGCAACTTACGAGCCTTAAGAGCTGATATGACACCAATGGAATCTCTTAACTCATCTCCTTGGAAGGTAAATTGCGATAGCTCAGGCTTACTAAAAGTAACATCCTTCACCCTATAGTTGACCAACGCGTAATAAGCTGCCAACCAGTCCATCCCTAGGATTACATCTAGCTCAAGTGTCGATAGGAGTGTCAGCTCTGCCTCCAACACGTGTCCACATTTGAACACCTCAAAGTCTCGGAAGACTGACTTTGCTATAACAACATCGGCCGTAGGCGTCGACACCAAAAAAGGTGCATCAAGCAAACTAGGCTTTCTGCCTATCTTTAAGGCAAACTCGACAGATATAAATGAGTGCGCAGTAGCCAAATAAAAAAACACAAGGGCTGCGGAAGAACAAATAGTAAGGATACGTGTCACTACAGCCTTCGACGCCGCAACGCCGTCCCGAGTCAGCGCGAACACCTGTGCAGGAGGTCTCTCGAAAGCACTGGCTCTCTGACCTCTACCCTACGCCTAGTTCCTCTGGGCCACCGAGGCAACTGACACCGGTGCCTTCCCTCTTGACTGATCTGCCTTCTGACCACCACTTGCTAGATAGTCCTTCTTGAAGTTCCCGACCTGTCCACACCCAAAACATGCATCTGTACGGCCAAAACAGGCTCCCAAGTTCCTCTTGCCACAATGACCACGATGCGGTATCTCCGCCTTTCGCTGCCCATCTCCGGACACTACCCTCTGAGACACCCCTGGGCCCAAGCCCCCACAACCCCTGAAATTGTCGTACCCTCTGCTCTGCTGGTGAGCTACCACTGCAGCGAACCCTCAAAATGAAACGGCCGACCTCTAGATCTATGAGGCTGGAACTTCTTCTTTGGCGATTCGTCCAGTCTGTCAAACGGCACCAAAGCTTCCTTCCGAAGCGCCTCACCCACTACTTGAGCAAAGGTAGTGTCCTCGGTGTAATGAATGGGCTTATTGATCTGCACCCTCATCCCTTCTACAAACCCCCAAACTCTTGAAGTCTCCGTCGCCACCATGAACTCCATCTTGTAGTCATGAACTCCGCCCCCAAACTACTGAGAGAGAAGGGTGGAATATCGGCGGCGAGAGGCATGTAGCGAGTGGCGGGCGGTGGGTGCGCGACAAAGAAGTCGCAGAGAAAGAGAGAGAGATAATGCAGAGAGATAGGGTGGGGATAAAAATCATGAGCGCAGGGATTAAGTGCTAATTTCTGATGATACTTTGCGACGACAAAGACGGTCGCAAAGACCCTCACAGTAGCCATATTGTTGCAAGGGGTATTAAATCTGCGACGGTGACGGCTGCGGTTGCAATGTCGTCGCAAACATGATGCCTTTGTGACCCTCTGGTGCTCGCGATCACAAAACCGTCGCATTTGCAACCACGAGGTTGCCGTCACAAATAGCCTGTCGCAGAAAGCCTAATTTCTAGTAGTGAGCAAAGATTTCATCCATGAAGTTATGCTCAAAACACCCCATCGTTCGGCCTGAGTCGGCCCGACATCAACCTCAACAACCATTCAGCACACAAGGGCCCACATCATATACTCGGCACATAAGGCCCAATTAATATACCCAGCCCATAAGGCCCAAATCATATACTCGGCCCATAAGGCCAAAATCATATACTCGACTATTGAACTAGGATGGCCTACTAGTTCCTGCACCCACTCTGGTTGGAAGTAGCCCTCCAACCAAGCCACTCGGGTCCATCGTCAGCGTGGATCACCGACGGCAACTCTCGACCCATATCACGCCACTCGGGTCCATCGTCAGTGTGGCTCACTGACGGCAACTCTCGACCCATATCCAATCTTGTCTAGTCAGGACCAATCCTGCGAACTAGTACGCTTCTTGGCCCAGCCATAATCCATCCACAAACACAAGCACAAATAATGCTTATCGTACATACAAATAAATACATAGTTTCTCAAGTGATCTTATCATTTTTGCCGACTACTCGAGTACACGCACGTGCGTCTCAAACCGACCCCTTTCTCGAGCGCAATCTCTTGGCTCTACAGTCTATCACCCGGGTTTCTATTTCGCCATGAATACTTTTAATTTCATTATGCATATCTAAACTCAGCATGCACATTTACAATTTTGACTTATACACTTAGTTCTGCATGAATATGAATACCACATGCCTATACCGCATTCAGAGTGGATATAATTCACGACAGTATGTTTATACAGTTAACAGAACGGATATGAAGCAATACTAGGTGGATATACCACCAAACAGAGTGGATCTATGTTACAACATGTATATACAGTTAACAGAGTGGATATGAAACAATATTGGGTGGATATACCACCAATGGATCTACACTACAACATGGATATACAGTTAACAGAGTGGATATGAAGCAATATTGAATGGATATACGATACATCTGGATGGATGTGGACCATTTCTAAAGGAGTATACATCAACCAAGCAAGTATAAATAATATTCAGCATAGGCAAAATAATTACTCAACATAAGGGAATAGTTATTCAGCCTACTACTTTACTTCACAAAATTTACCGATTCAAGGTCTCCGTAGCTCTACACATCGAAGTCCTCTACGTTCCGATTCTACGATAATTTCTATTGTTCATTACATAGTTACAAGAAATAGATTCGTAGTACAATGCAAACACAAGGGAAAGCTACCCTACAATCATCTTCCAACATCATAAGGTTCAACCACATGGTGTTGAACTCATACCTCCCAACTTTAGTCTATCCTGGCCACCGACTCACCAATGGCGTTACTAGAGCGGACCCAAGTATTAAGGAAAGCCATCATTACCCTTCCGGTCTAGGGTTACTCTAGGTCTGCCCTAATCGACCATACTAAGGTTAATCTGCATCCTAAGGTTCTGATATGGAAGATTCCCCATCCACGGCTCGAGGAACAACACAAGGAATCATACCATGGGTTTCTACGGCCTTTTCCCCAACCCTAGGCCAATTAGCCCTAAGGAATAAGGGCTTCCCTAATTTAAATACATCATCCGATCATCTCAACTCACAACAAGCATTATCAAACGTCAAAGAAACATAATCTAAGGCTAGAGATCATCAAAAAATTTGATATGACCTTCCCTAAAATAAGCCTCAACCGGCCGGCCCTAGATCTCAAGGAAAACCCTACGGCAAATCGAGAAAACATGATCTACAACATCACAAAGAGTTTAATCATTGAAAGCATGCAAGAAATCGAGGAAAGAAGCATCAAAATTTGGATTTACACCCTATCATAGGGTTCGGCCACCAGGACCCTAATCCCTACACTATAAAGCTCTAAAACCACTCATAGAAAGAGGAAGAAGGGAAGGAGATGAAGGTCATGAAGCCTCGCGACTCCGATCTCCGACGATGACGCGACCATCGGCCACCGATCGCCCAAGACTCCTCCTCCCTACACTCGCCTTGGCCACCGTGCAACTGCTATAGTCGTATGATCGGCTGAGGTGGGTGATCTTTATTTTATATTTTTTCAAAATTATGATTATACCCTTGGGACTTAATCTGGACTCAAATTGACCTATTCTCATCCAAATTGGGTTCTGATTGGACCCTCAAACTCGGCTTGAGCTCGACTTGAACCCAACATCATAACAAAACTTAAATTAATAACTTTAAATGCGTGTTCGAGCCGTACCTTAAGTCGCACCTTCCGGTATTTTGCTCAACTTGATCCGACGCGCCTCCAAATCATCCCGTTAATATCAAAAATAAAATCCATTAGAATTGCGGGTATTACATGAGGTGTTGGAGGTTCCCTTGGGGAGAGGGTAGTAACCTCGGTTTGTAAATCCTCTTAAAGCAGGCATTGAGTGCAGTTGTGAAAATCCTAAGCATGGACCTTACATATTTGATGTACACTTGGTTAAAAGCTGAAACACTATAAACTTCTATGTTAGCATTGTTCATTTTCTTGTGTATGCTTAATTATCATCTTTGCTTCTGCTTAAGAACTTGAAATTGTCATTTGCACTCAAGAATCGATAATTTGATAGCTTGTCTGTTGTCATCTCACTTTTATTTTGGCTTCTTCAATAGGCACAATGACATGATCATATTGTTGGCCTCAGGTTTTCAACCTTGGTCTCAATCCTGATTTTGAAGATAACAAACATATTCTAATGTGTTTATCAAGTGTTCATTTTAGGTTGAAGAACGATACACATGTCAAGTTTAGTTTTTGATTTCAAAAAGGAATTTTTGATGAAATTGATACTCGGTGCCAAAGCGTATCAAGAATTTAACTAAGGTTCTAGTTTTTAATGTAAAATTCTTTAAGGCCTCATTTGTGATGAATATGAGTGTTTCAACCCATTTAAACCTAACACAAGCCCTAAACTAAAGTTATTTCTAAAAAATCAACAAAAACATAGTTTCGACCACTACTGGAATAACAAGCATCAGCAACGGCTACAATCGTTGCTGAGCCATTGCTGAAAGCCATCAGCAACGGCATGCAATGGCACGGCCCGTTGCAACGCAGCCGTGGTAGAAAATCACGTTGCTGATAAGTTAGCAATGGATCAACAGTGGTCGGAGCGGTTGTTGCTAATAACATTACCAGCAATGGTTCTGCCACGGCTGCTGGGACGTTGTAGATAAATACATCAGTAGTGGCCTGGTTGCCGTGGCAAGGCCGTTAGTGAAAGCTCGTTGCTAAGCCATTGTTGTAGGTCATCAACAATGGCTTTGAGGTTGTGGCCTAGAAAATACGATACACTTTCAGTAATGACTTTCCCACGGCTGTTAACCAGTAAATGAAAATTTTTAAAATTTCTTATTTCCATTAATACATTGATATATTTAACCTGATACATAACTAACATACCCATTAATACATTAATACACTCATACATAACATACACATCACGGATACACCCAGATATACATCAAAACAATTATACTTATGTTTATAATTATCCACAATCATATAAAAACTATTCAAATTCAAAACTATCGTATCAATATCCAAACAAAGCAAGTCAATCAAGTATAGTATCCAAGTAACAAAGTCAATATCCAAACAAAATAATAAACCTCACGACGATGGTGGAGGAAGGTCTGGATCATAATATGACGAGGTCTGGAGTGCTTGGGTGTACACCGGCGTGGACTGGCTCGAGGACGATGGATCTGATGATGCCGAAGGGATGCTTGCTCCGGTATGAGCTGAGAAGTTGCGTATCATAGCATGCATCTCCGCCATCATCTGACTTTGACACTCCATCATCTCACTCTGACGCGCGACCGTCTCCTCCAGTGTCCATATCCTGCCACTATGATCATAATTAGTCCTGGAGGTGGACGATCAATCACCAGCGACCGGAGCAATCGGTGCCCCAAGTGGCCCGAACACATTCTCCCGCATGACCACTGTCTACAAAGCCATATAAGCGACTGTGGTCCCAGCCACCTGTAGCCACGATCCATGCTCCTGCGTCAAAGTCCTCGGGGGTGCCCCCGCGCTGAATCACCGTCTGAGTGTAGGTCTCCTACTCGAGTTTGATTTTTTGTTTCATATTTTTCCTAAAATTTAAATTATAAATAAATAATAAATAATTTAAATAAATATACTTACCATAATGATTGCAGCATGGGTGTCGATGTATTCCCCCGTCCCATGTCCTCGACGGTGAGTCCGCTCAAACACCTCCATCGGGGAGGGTCGCTGGACAGTCCCGTCGTCCATCACCGTCGTCTACATTTACAAAACAAATATATTATTTATTACACAGAGTAACAAATATATATTTCTTCGATCCATTGACAAACATCTTTCATCTGTTGTTTATTTAACACATATGGGGCATTCGACTTCAGATATTGTCCGTTGACCTCTTGTAACTCTAACTCCAGCCTCTTACAAAGTATTTTCAGATCATGTCGGGCCTTGACATTATCTTTAGTTTTTCTGAGAACATCCATCAAAGTGTTAAAAATATTATCAAACACATTTTTCATAATGTGCATGACGTCTAAATTATGCCGAATCAGTAATGAACTCCAATACGGAAATTCCCAAAAGATCTTTTTTTCACCCAGTTATGTGTTTGACCAAAGCCCAACACTCTTTCATTCTGACTAAACTCTATCTCTGGAAGTGCTGAAACACGTTCTAACATTTGTTCACTAGACATCATCGGTGGTGGCTCATCCCTTTCGACTCTACCCTTAGTAAATTTATTATGATTCCTTCGATACTGATGGTTAGCCGGTAGGAATCGATGATGACAGTCAAAGAATGAGATTTTTAATCTATTCTAAAGACTGAATGATTTAGAGTATTCCATTCAATACAGACAAAAGGGTCGGCCGTGAGTGCTCCAACCAGACAACATGCCGTAGGCCGAGAAATCATTGATTGTCCAAAAGATTATGGCCTTTAAATTGAAGTTTTGCTTCCGATGAAAATCATAAGTGACAGCTCTCTCAGTCCACAATGTTTTCAATTCATCTATTAGGAGTCTGAGAAACACATCAATTTCTTTTTGTAGGGGTCTGAGAAACACATCAATTTCTTTTTGCGGACCCTTAGGACCTGGAATAATCATCGAAAGATAAATAAATTCATCTTTCATACAAATTGACGGCAAATTATAAACTGTTAGCAGCACTGGCCAAACTGAATAAGGAGTTGCAGAATGACCAAACAGACTAAAACCATTCGTGCATAATCCATTACTATCGGATGGATGAGTCATTACTATATCGTCACGACTTCTTGCATGCCAACTCATGTAGGGGGCTGTCTTTTCCGACATGAATAATCTTTGAAGCCTCGGTGTTAGTGGAAAATACTAAAGCATCTTAAATGAGATATTTTTTTGTCGGACCGATTCCTTTCCATATAACGAGGATGTTCACATACAGGGCATTTATCCAATTGCACATTTTCTTTATAATATAAAATGCAGTTATTTTGACACGCGTGTATTTTTTTTTACCCAAGCCCTAATTTTCTCATCAAATTTTAGTCTTATAAAAAGTTGGCTTAAACTTGTTATCAGTAGGCAGTATTCCATTAATCAATCCCGCAAATTGATCAAACGCAACCCCGCTGATATTACAATCGGCCTTGATGTTCAAGAGTTGCATCATTGCTGAAAACATAGTGTATTTAGGACAATTGTCATAGACAGGTTCATCGGCAGCTTTCAACATCTCGTAAAATTTTGCGGCTTCTTTATTCGCCAATTCAATCTCTACTGCAGTTGGTACTTCTGATGGCAATCCTGTGACATCAACACCTGTAGTATCTGGTGGCACTAACGTCTCAGTAACTGGCTGTTGAACATTATCATTCAATTGGAATTGACCTCCAAGACTATCAAGTATCAAAGTTCTATACGAATTAGATGAACTGGATAAAGAAACACCAGCAGAGGGAGATTCACCATGTGTTTGAACGACTAGATTTCTCGATGTCCCGACTTCACGTGACTCCCTGTGACAAGTCCACATAAAATATCTTGATGCAAATCCTTTGCTATACAGATGCAGAGTGATAGTTTCTCGATCTAGAAATCGTGCATTCATGTAAATGCGGCACGGACATTGGATTTTATCACCGACGCTAACGAATTTCTGATTCGAATAGGCAAAATTTAGGAAGTAAGTTACGCCTAAGCGAAACTCATTTGTTAAAGCCCCACGATCAAAACATCAGTACATCCAACTTCGATCGCCCGACATGATTCTGTCAATCAATGACAATGTCTTTATAAGTGAGATGGTCCTATTCCATTCGGGATTCATGTTATTCATATTGCACTAAGTATTTCTTTTAATCGCTAACTTCATTCTAAATTTTGGCAACATCTCCCTATAGTTCTCCGATTATGCATATCATCTGGGCGCGTATCGGAGAACAAGAGAGATACAATAGCCAAAATTTGAGAATGAGTTAACAGTTAAAAGAAAAAACTAAGTGCAATACAAATAACTATGTTCCCAAATTGTCCAATTAGGGACAATTCAAGGGTTGTATATCGTATAAAAGATCATCTACTACTTTCTACATGAATATACAACCCCCGAACAGATCTAAGATTTTGCTAAATCATATCCGACTCGTCGATGCGTACGTGAAACGTATCAACTCGTCGAATGGATGATTATTTTCTAAATGTTTCGATGCCGGTTCGAGTCCATAGTGGATGATTCCGGCATGAGTCCAAAGTGGACGATTCTGACGCGAGTCCAAAGTGGACGATTCCGGTGCGAGTCCGAAGTGGACAATTCTAATTAATCTAAATCTAACAATTAATAATAAAATTAATCTAAATTAATCTAATCTAAACATTTATCTAAATTTATCTAAATTAATCTAAAGAATAACATTAATCTAAATTAATCTAATCTAATCTAAACATCTAAATTAACCATAAAAACATTTAATTAATCTAGAATTAGGATTTAATAAAAGAAAAAAAAAGGGTTTAGGACTCCTACGCCGGTGTTTAGTGTCCAACGGCCGTAGACAAAGCTTCGGACACTGGATAAAGCTCCGGCCATCGGTTGAAACCCTATACCTAGGGTTTCATCCGGTTCTAATATAAATAGAGAGGGGGTGATATACCTGGAGCGGGCGACGATGGCGAATGGCGTCGACGGATGGCGGGCGGCGGCAGCGAGTGGCGTCGGCGAATGACGACAGCGGCAGGCGGAGATCGGCGACAGCAGAAGAAAGGAAGAAGAAGGAGGAAGGGGCAGGCATGATCAGTCGAGTTAAATAAACTTATCAGTAATAACTCACTCATCCGTTAGAAAGTTGTTGCTGATAAGTAACATCATCAGTAACGGCTCACTCGTCTGTTAGAAGACCGTTGTTGATAAGCATTTTATTTTCGCGCGATCCATGAAAGAGTGACAGATGCCATAGTCATAACTAAGCCGTTACTAATGTGATTATATATATGCAATGGCTCGAGTGGCCGTAAGAAACCCGTTGCAGATATATCACATCTACAATGGCCCGAGCGGCCGTAAGAACGCCGTTAGAAATAGCAACGGCTTGCACGGCCATTGTTGATTATCACATTTCTAGTAGTGGACCAAAGTTCGGTAGCCGAACTAGTTTTGTATTTTCCAAAAGCCTTCGGTCGAAGTTCGATCAAACAAACTTCAACCAACCTTCGACCAACGAGCCCAACGACTCTTTTTCAGTCGTTGGCTGAGCTCCATCGCTCATATCCATTAGACATCTTTATAAATAAGCTTGATTTTGTGTTCCTAGCCTCTCTAACACTTAAAAGAGTCATCCCTTAAGAGATTGAGCCACTTTCTTGAGCTTAGGTCCTAAACTTTAATATCCACAAACTTGAGCTTTCATTTTGATCTCCTTTAAGTCAATATTCAACCTTGCAAGAATCATCTATTTGAGGCCTTGCAAGAATCATCATTTGGATCTCCAACAGTGTTTGCTTTACTTCGAGCTCTTTTACTATTGTTTTTGTTATCTTTTGTGTATATGCATGTGTCTGGTGTGTGGGACACACTTGGGTTGAAACTATAAGTGTTGTTCCTTTGGTGTAGAGGTTGAGGAATAAGTCCTCAGTGTACCCTCTTAGGAGGAAAACATTTAGTTAGTGGTGTGAAAATCCTAAACAAGAAGCTTAGGTACTGGATGTTGGCTTGGTTAGAAGCCGAACCACTCTAAGATCTATATGTTACCATTGTGATTCATTTTTTGCATGCTTAGCCTTTACTTATTTGTGATATAATTAGTTTTCTAAGTGTTTGTGCTTGTTGTGCCTAATAAGCTTAAAATTGTTAAATTGTCAATTAAACTTAGGACACACTATTCAACATCCGGCCCCCTCTAGTGTGACTATTTCTATAACACATATTCCACAGATAAACTCCCAAAATTTTTCTCAACAATCTTATATTCAGAAACTATGGAATGAATGGCCACACTAGGGGGATGAATAGTATATTACTATAACCCTCATTTTTGATTTTAATTGGTTCTTTTAAATCTAGGAAAATTCACAATAATGAACACGAGGAAGCAAGATGATAAACAAACAAGCACAATCACAATAGAATCAATGATAACAAGATATATTTATAGTGGTTCGGCAACCTTGCCTACTCCACTACCTAAGCATCCCTCTTGGAACTTTATCCTAAATACACTATTTATAGAGTTCCTTACAATGAGCAATTTTACACTGGAAGCACTCCATATTTTCCTTGAAGGCAACTTTCCACTCCACTCGCCAAGGATACTTTAAACCTAGTGTACAAGAGTGGATTTTTGCCTCTACATCAAGGCAACCACTCAAACTCAAGATCTAACACTCTATGTCTTTACAGACACAAGATATACAAAAATTAAACCACAAAATGCAATCAAAATGAGAGGAAAAAAAAATATAACTTAGCTCTCAAACAAGAAGTCTTAGCTCTTCTTGATGCCTTGATGATGAATCAAATGAAGTTCAATGGCAAAGTCAAGGTGAAATGGCTCAAAGCTAGGGTTTTCAAAAGTGGCTCAATCAAGTCTTAAGCTTTGTCAAAGATGGCTAAATGGTGATTAGAAGGTATAAGGAAGGCTGGCAATCCTTATTTATAGGGAAACAAGGGTATAAGGCCTTGGTTCAACGCTATTAAACATCTCATTTTTTGACTGTTGGGGTCGTCGATCGATTTTTGGTAGGTCGAGGATCGGCCAATATTTGACTGAATTCTACTAGAAATTTCCAGTAGACTTTGGTTGATCTCTGGCCGATCTTTGGTCAACCGAAGATTGGTTGGAGTTTGGCAGAAACTCAATTTTAGGTTGACTTTTCAATTTTCAAGTTTTGTGTTTTGATTTCGTGTTTCAGATTAGGGTTTCATCATCATCATTGCATTTTGAGGATTTACAACATATCTAAAGACCCTAAACTTTGACTATGCATCTTCAACATCTTTCGAGCACCGAACAACATCCCTAGAGACTTTCTCCTAAATCACGTCGATCTTTCGATCGTGAATGTCATGTGCTACCTGACTTGGAACCTAAAATTATTACTCATTCAAACATTAGTTTCGAGTTTGTTATCATCAAAGCCGAGATTAATGCCAACGTTGAAAACCTTAGGCCAACAAAAATATCTTATCCAATCTCCATACCTTCGAAGTTAATTTTTGATCTGAAGAATTTAATTAACGTATATAGCTGTTGATATCTTTGTCATCTTGCATGTATGAACTTTTGAAATTGTGCCTCAAGGTCTAACGTTTTAGCTTCCAAACCTTAGTACTTCTTTGATACATGTTCTTGAGTACATTTCAAGCTACAAATCATTTTTGAAGATCTTGGGATCGATGACCTATTCACTACAACAATAATCATCTTTAACAATATGTGTTGAATGCTATCGTAGGTAGTGTATAGTATTCATTGGAACGCTGTCACATCGCACGCTATCTTATGTAGGGAGGTTACAATAACATTTTTGGGAATGCAATTGTGAATGCTACATGATTGTTATTTTATAACATTTTGTATCCGTTATGATTAGTTTGTTATTGCATTCATAACCTGCTATTACTTCTTTCTATAATAGCAATAATAGTTAGTTATCATATATATTTATATAGCTTTTTCAAATCGTTATCTATCACTAAAGACAACATTTTAAAATTATCATACAAAAGTAGGTTTAATCTCAGCATGTTGCTGTTACTGAAATAATTTTTTATTTTTCTAATTTATTAACAATATAAGAACCAATATTTAAAGAATATATTTATATTAAATCAAGAGTACATTACATAAATCCAAACTACTAAAACATAATATTAATCCAAACTTAGTAAAATATCAACTAATGAACTTAAACATAGATCAATATTGTCTTATATATAAAAAAAAGTAGATTAAGTATTGTCTTCTAAAACAAAAGTAGCTAGCTTGTTATAGTCATGAAATCTTCCAACATAGCTTCTAGATATCTAACCCTTTAAGTTCTAGAACTACAAAATAATGAGATCTGAGAACCTGTTGAAGCATTCGAGCCATAATGCATTGAGTAATTGTAATACCCGTGAGAAAAATTTAACTTCGATTTATTGTGATTTCGCCGAGAAGTTTGGATGCGCGTCGGAGCAGGCCGAGCGAATCGCCGGAGGGCGCGAATTGAGTTACGACCTTTATTGCGCAAGTAAATTTTTTTTACTTATGTTGGTTTGGATTTGAGTTGGA
This sequence comes from Canna indica, assembly GCA_034359265.1. Taxonomy (NCBI): domain Eukaryota; kingdom Viridiplantae; phylum Streptophyta; class Magnoliopsida; order Zingiberales; family Cannaceae; genus Canna; species Canna indica. Next base: position 40,209,337 of record CP136891.1, read on the forward strand.
CATGAGTCGTGTTCGGGAAATTGATGGAGGTCACGGTCTGAGGTATGAACTGCGTGCACGTGGTTAAGTTAGTTAATGGATTAAATTCTAAGTTTGTATGATTTAGCCAAGTCCTAGAAGTATTTGTGTGCTATTTAATTGAGTTTTAGAATCGTTTAACCGCATAGCTTATGTGAGGGGTGTTTTGGTAACTTGACATAAAAAAAGGTATTATTTATTTAATTAATTGATGGTTTTGGGGTAGACGGATAGGTACAGTCCCTCTTGTACGTGCAAGCGGCGGAAGGGGAGATGTGGCCGACGTAATCTGGGTGGTGGCCGACGCTACTTTCAACGGATTTCCAGCGCGAGTTTGCTGGTGTTGTCAAGGCCTTCTCTCAAGGGGAAGGTCGAGGCGTTCTTTTGTGAGTGGTTTGGTTTTATCTTGTTATTTATTTTCCCTGTTGCATTGTAGGTCCTCTGTTAGATTTTGATCGACAGGGGTTTTGATCGAAGGGGGAAATAGGGAGAAGAGGGTCTGGAGAGGTGGTGGCACCTGTTAGTGTTTGGCTTTTATATGTTGGCTGTATTTGGCAAAAATGTTCTTGGTGAATTCTCAATTTTATGCACAGTCACAACTATGAGTAGCTCTGCCATTATGATATTAGTTTCAATTGTGAAAGGACAATCTCAACCGCTTCTACAGTATGAGGTTTTATGGATAAGTTTGTTGAGAATGAGATGGTTGTTGGACTTCAATATTGGTGATGATTCTCTTGATATCTCTGGTATTATTAATCATCGTTATTTATTGATTGTTTGTCTGTTTTGGGTATTCTGAGTAGTGGAGAGTTTCCTACTCTTTATGTTCTGGGCGTTACTCTTTGTTCATGTGTTTATGATGTTTTCAATGTTGGCCACTCAAAACCAATGAATGTTTGATTTGAACTGAAGACTGATTGAAGATCAATAGTTATGAACAACATTGATTCAGGTCTTTCGATTGTCTCATATAAATTTCTGATGGAAACATCTGATTTGCAACTCTCCATGTGAAAACACTGTGTTGCCAGTTATTGAGAGGAGTTGAGACTGCTGAGTGCAGAAAGTCAACAATTTTCATTTCTTATTGTAATACCCGAGATTTCCTAATATAAATTTTTATTTGATTCAGCGAGTCGGTTCGGGAACTAGTCGGGTTGAGTCATGTCGCTGCGACTAGAAGGTACAATCAGGTATACTTTAATTTGTATGGCTATGTAATTGATGATCTTGTATTTTATAAATTGATAATAGGCTCAAGTCCAATTAGAACCGGGTCTATGGGTCATGTCGGGGCTCAATTTGAGTGCGGGTTGAGTTGGGTAGTGATTTAGGTGAGTAATGGCATATTTGTAAATATATATAAGCCCTCACCAACCGTTGTATTTTCTACCGATATATTTTCCTTAGTCATATTATCTCTAAGGAAATGGTGCCTTAAGTCAATATGCTTAGTCCTAGAGTGTAAAATTGGATTCTTTGTTAAATTTATTGCACCAGTATTGTCACAATGAATAAGTATGCAAGAATACTTAAGTCCATAGTCTAAAAGGGTTTGTTTCATCCAAAGGACTTGTGCACAACAACTAGCCGCAGCGATGTATTCCGCTTCGGTAGTTGAAAGTGCAACTGAGTTTTGTTTCTTTGAGAACCAAGAAACAAGACCCGCTCCTAAGAATTGACAACACCCACTAGTGCTTTTTCTATTTACTTTACACCCGGCAAAATCCGCGTTCGAAAAATCGATAAAATCAAATGATGTATGACATGGATACCATAGTCCTAAGTCAACCGTGCCCTTTAAATATCTCAATTTGTGTTTGACCGCACTTAAATGAGACATCCTAGGGCATGATTGAAACCTAGCACATGCACAAACACTAAAAATGATATCAGGTCTACTTGCGGTTAAGTAAAGAAGACTACCAATCATACATCGATATCATTTTTCGTCAACTTTGACACCCTCTTCATCTTTGTCAAGCTTAATGGATGTGCTCATTGGTGTCGAAGCTATCTTGGCTTCATTCATCCCAAACCTTTTGATGAGTGCCTTTGTGTACTTGTCTTGATTGATGAAGATTTCTTTGTTGGTTTGCTTGATTTGGAGACCAAGCATGATGGAGAGCTCTCCCATCATGCTTATCTCAAACTCATCTTGCATACACTTAGCAAACCACTTACAAAGAATTTCATTAGTAGCACCAAAAATTATGTCATCAACATAAATTTATACTAATAACATATCATTTTCATAATGCTTAATAAAAAGTGAAACATCGGCTTTTCCAATATTAATTAAAAAATTTGAAAGCCTTTCATACCAAGCCCTAGGGGCTTGTTTAAAACCATATAATGCCTTTTTAAGTTTGAAAACATGGTTTGGAAACTCAAAACTTTCAAATCCGGGGGGTTGTTCAACATAAACTTCTTCACTAATGAAACCATTTAAAAATGCACTTTTAACATCCATTTGGAAAAGTTTAAAACCCTTAAAGCTAGCATATGCCAAAAGTATTCTAATTGCTTCTAATCTAGCTACTGGAGCATAAGTATCATTATAATCTATCCCTTCTTGTCGATTGTACCCTTGTGCCACTAACCTAGCTTTGTTTCTAATGACTAATCCTTCTTCATCTGGCTTATTTCTAAATACCCATTTAGTCCCAATTATAGTTTGTGCACAAGGTCTAGGCACTAAGTCCCATACATCATTTCTAGCAAATTGGTTGAGTTCTTCTTGCATAGCTAGTACCCAAAACTCATCTTCTATTGCTTCCTTAATGTTCTTAGGCTCTACTTGAGATATAAAAGCTACATATTGACAAATATTCTTGAGTTTAGAGTGCGTTACCACTCCTGTTGAAGGTTCCCCAATGACTTGATCCATTGGATGATCCTTTACCAACCGATATCCTTTACGGGAGAGGCGGTAGAGCTTCTTCATCATCATCTTCAACTTGAGGTAGATTCGAGGATGGTGGATCTTCATGTTGAGTTTCCTCATTATCTTCATCCTCCACCTCTTTGTCATGAAGTGTGAGATCCTCAAGTTCCTCACCTACATTTACAATCTTCACATTTCTAGAAGAATCATTAGTTTCATCAAACGTGACATGCATAGATTCTTCAACAATCATGGTTCTATGATTGTAAGATTGTAAACTCTATATGCCGTAGAATTAATGGAGTAACCTAGGAAAATCCCTTCATCGGATTTTGAATCAAATTTTTCTAAAATCTCCTTAGTATTTAATATGAAACATTTGCATCCAAAAACATGAAAATATCCCACATTTGGGATTTTACCATTACAAAGCTCAAAAGGTGTTTTCTTAATTTTAGGTCTTAATAAGACTCGATTAAGAACATAGCAAGAGGTATTTATGGCTTCGGCCCAAAAATACTTAGGTAAATTATTTTCACATAGCATGGTCCTAGCCATCTCTTGTAAGGTTCTATTCTTCCTCTCCACCACCCTATTTTGTTGAGGTGTCCTAGGGGAAGAAAAGGTATGTTCAATACCCAAATCATCACAAAACTCGGAAAAGTTTTCATTTTTAAACTCTCCTCCATTATCACTTCTAATTTTTAAAATTGAAACTCCTTTCTCATTTGTAACTTTCGTTGTAAACTTTTTGAAAAATTCCAAAGTTTCATTTTTCTAAGCTAAAAAGAAAACTCATGTAAATCTAGAAAAATCATCGACTAATACATAACAATATAGCTTTCCACCTAGACTAGCTACATCACATGGACAAAAGAGATCCATGTGTACAAGCTCAAGAATTCTAGATGTACTCACTTGATTAATGCTATGAAATGAGGATTTGACTTGCTTACCTAGTTGACATGCATCATAAAGTTTGTCTTTTTCAAATTTTATCTTGGGTAATCCTTTAACTATTTCTTAGATATTTCTTGGATGAGACTCATGCTAGCATGTCCTAGCCTTCTATGCCACAACCAAGAGTCATTCTCCATGGCAACTAAGCATCTAACATGTGAATTTGGCAAGACATTTAAATCTAAGGTGTAGATATTTTCTTGTCTATTTCCAATAAACATGATATCATTTGATGGTGCACTCCTAATGATACATTTAGATGCTTCAAAAATAATTATGTATCCATTGTCACATAATTGTGATATGCTAATCAAGTTATGTTTTAACCTATCAACTAATAAAATATTCTTAATGCATGGGTAAGGGAGTATACCTATATCACCAATGCCAACAATCTTACCTTTGGCATTGTCTCCAAATGTGACATGTCCACCATCTTTGCTTGATAGGGTTGAAAATAAGTTGATGTCACCCGTCATGTGTTTTGAGCAACCGCTATCCAATATCCAGGTGCTTCTACTTGCTTGAGGATGCTTCTCCATCTACAAAAGGAGAAGAAACTATTTTAGGTACCCAAATTTTCTTGGGTCCTTGAGTGTTAGCCATTTTGGGAACCCATGTAAATCTTGGATGTGAGTTCCTCCTCAAAGAACAATCCTTAGTCATATGGCCAATTATACCACAAGAGAAACAATTTCCATTAAATTTTCTTCTATTGTGTGTGTGAGCATGGAAGTGTGATGATTTCTTTTTATGGACAACCTTAGGCATGACATTTTGTATGGTTGTCATCTTTTCATTGAGCATGCAAAGTTCTTTTTTTAATGTTAGCATGCTATTATTCAAGTGCTCTACTTGATCACTTAAATACTTGTTTTCATCTTCTAATTTTTTGTTGTCATTTTCTAGGTCCTTCTTAGCTTTCTCTAGGGTGTGTGTCTCTTCCTTAAGGGTGTCTACTTCTTTTCTTAAGACATTTCATGAGAGTAATAAACTATCATTCTCAAGCTCTAAAGATTTATTATCCTTTTTAAGATCTTTAAATTTTCTCCTAATAGCATTAAATTCATCATGCATTTGTTCAAATTCATTTTCTAGCTCTTCTTGAGTAAAAGAAACTTCACCAAAAGTAAATCTTACCTCATCATCATTTGCCATCAAGCAAAGATTTGTCTTTTCACTCTTTGTGTCTTCTTCACTTGATGAGGCCTCGCTTTCATCCCATGAAGCCATCATTGCCTTCTTCTTCTTCTTCTTCTTCTTCTTCTTCTTGTGTTTGTCCTTCTTGTGAGGGTTGGAGGTGGAAGCCATCTTGAGAAGTGGGCAATCCTTCCTTAGGTGCCTGGCCTTGTTGCAGTGATAGCATGTATAGTTTTCTCTTCCCTCTCTCATGCCTCCCCTCATGAAACTCATAAACCTTCTAGCTAGCATCGCCATTTCTTCAAAGTCATCTGTCTCTTCCTCGGATGATGATGACTCTTCTGCTTGATGTGATGCTTTTAAGGCAATGGTCTTGCCTTTGGGGGCATCTTCCTCCTTGTATTGCTTCATGTGGATCTCATGTGTCATGAGAGACCCAATGAGCTCGGTGATCTTCAAGGTGCTCATGTCTTTTGCTTCCATGATAGCTATGACCTTGGGTTCCCAAGCTTTTGGAAGGGAATGAAGGAGCTTCCTACCTTATCCTCTTCCTTTATTTCTCTGCCAAGGTTAGCTAATCCATTTGTAATATTTTGAAATCTAGCTTACATGGCATCATTGGATTCATGCGATAACATTTTAAACATTTCATAGTCATGCATGAGTAAGTTTATTTTAGATTCATTAACTTGTGAAGTCCCTTCATGTGTGGTCTCTAGAACTTTCCAAAGTTCATATACGGACTTACAAGTAGAGATTCTATTAAACTCATTAATTGATAGGCCGCAATATAATACATTGACAGCCTTTGCATTAGCATTAAAGAGTTTATTTTCCTCTTGGTCCCACTCATCCATGTTCTTATTGGGTTGCTTATACTCTACTAGAATCATCCTCCATACATCCATGCCTAGAGATTGTAGGAAGTCATTCATACGAATCTTCCAATAGGCATAGTTGTTTCCATCGAATAGTGGTGGAGTATGAGTAGAGGACCCTTGAGCTAGTTGGATTTCACTAAACATCTTAATTTGTAGGGAAGATGGTTAAATCTTGTCCTATGACCAAGCTCTGATACCAATTGTTGTATGAAATCCGACACTAGAAGGCGGGGTTGAATAGTATCTGTCCCCTTGTTTGTTTTAATCAATTTTTCTTTTTGCTCAATTTAACTTCAATCAAATGCAAGTGTATCTCAATCGTGGATGTGATCAAATATCAAGATCAATAATAAGCAAATATTGAAAGCAATGCAAACACAATCAATTATAGTGGTTCGGCCAACCGCCTACTCCACTACCTTGGCTCATCACCAAGGATTTTTAACCAACTAATTTATAGAACTTGTGTTTCCCTTTGAATACAACTGAGGAAACTATTCTCACCTCTTTGAGAACTCCTCTAACCTATTCACCTAGGCAAAACACAAATCTACAAAGTCTAGCACACCTAGCAGGCTATTACAGATGAAAAACAAGTTTGAAATAAATATTCAAATACAGTGAAAAAGAGCTTAAGAATCATAAGAAGGAACCATTGCTCTTTTCCCAAGCCTTCAAGCGTCCAACTTGCTTGAAGATGAACTTGAGTTGTAGGAGAGATGAGGGAAGCGGGCGCTTTAAGAAGGATGTTGACGGACGAGTAGGGCGCAACAAATCAATCTATTTGAAGGCTCAAATCACTTCTTGAATGCTCAATTAAATTTCTAAGAAGCTTTGAAGAAGTTAGGTGAGGGGTATTTATAACCCCTCAACTGAACGGGCGATTCAACAAGTAGAAAACTAGCCGTTACAGCTATTCGATCGCTTATCGATCGATCGTCGGTCGACCGACTGCTCGACCGCTACCCTTTCTGTGCTTTACTTGCGCTGTTCGGTCGACCGGTGGGTCGACCAAATGAGTCGCAGCTTCGTCAATCCCAGATCCGGTCGACTGATTGGTCGACCGATGTAGTGAAGCTAGAGGCGCGATCTGTAATCTGCAATCCAGTCGACCGATGCACCTTCTACCAAATTTTGGCTTCGGTCGATCGACCGACGTAGCCTACTGCCAAATTTTCATTAATTTCGGTCGACCGACAGGTCGACCGAATGGCTGCTGCCATTTTGCGGCATCATTCGGTCGACCGACCGGTCGATCGAATAGGCTACTGCCTGTATTTTGCCTTGTTCGGTCGATTGAACTCAGGGTGAGGTTGATTTTTACTTTGAATTTGTTACATGCTTTTTCATGGATTTAGTTACCAAGTTTCAACTTGGATAACTTTACAATTTGGCTTGTGATAAAATCATCCTAGGGTTATATTACATGATCTCTACTTGATCTAAACCGAGCCTTTCTTTGACATTTTCTTCTTTCGTTTATTTGACGGTCTTTTCTTTCGTTTCGTTTGAACGAACTTCGCATGCTTATCGCAACCTCAACCTGAACTCAAAACTTCACACATAGATTAAATGCATGTTTTTTATCATCAAAATGAAGATCGAAGCTTGAGAGAGACCCTTAAGCCAACAATCTCCCCCTTTTTGATGATGACAAACATAACATGGAATTTTAAGAAAGCATATGCATATTTTTTGTGAGTTTGAGTTAAGACATTCATGAGTTAAGGTATACAAGATATAAAACTCAATATATGCATACAAATGCTTACAACTCAACCTATGCTCCCCCTATCAATGTGCATATCATTTTTGTAACTCCCCCTAACTATATATATGCATCGTAAAAACCAAGTGTGACCTTACTTTTTCTCCCCCTTTTGACATCAATCAAAAAGGGTAAGAATTAAGGTACAATTAATGAGTTTCATCATATAAAAAAATAAGAAAGACATAAAACCAAGTATCACCTACCACTATAGTCCTTCCTATTAATGTAAGCCAATAGAAGGCAAACATCAATAAGTCGTAAAGCCCCACTACAGAGCATTACATAAGTGTGATGATACTTTATAGAATGCATGTTTTGAAAATCATATAAATTTTGGAGAAGAACATCTTAACTACTAGGAAAAGCACAAATCCTAATTGCATCCTTAAATTTGTGAAGCTTTCCTCAACCAAGGGTTTTGTAAATATATCGGCAAGTTGTTTGTCGATGGATACAAATTCTACCGATATATTTTCCTTAGTCACATTATCTCTAAGGAAATGGTGCCTTAAGTTAGTATGCTTAGTCCTAGAGTGTAAAATACGATTCTTTGTTAAATTTATTGCACCAGTATTATCACAATGAATAAGTATGCAAGAATACTTAAGTCCATAGTCTAAAAGGGTTTGTTTCATCCAAAGGACTTGTGCACAACAACTAGCCGCAGCGATGTATTCCGCTTCGGTAGTTGAAAGTGCAACTGAGTTTCGTTTCTTTGAGAACCAAGAAACAAGACTCGCTCCTAAGAATTGACAACACCCACTAGTGCTTTTTCTATTTACTTTACACCCGGCAAAACCCGCGTCCGTGAAACCGATAAGATCAAATGATGTATGACATGGATACCATAGTCCTAAGTCAACCGTGCCCTTTAAATATCTCAATATGTGTTTGACTGCACTTAAATGAGACATCCTAGGGCAAGATTGAAACCTAGCACATGCACAAACACTAAACATCATATCAGGTCTACTTGTGGTTAAGTGAAGAAGATTACCAATCATACATCGATATCGTTTTTCGTCAACTTTGACACCCTCTTCATCTTTGTCAAGCTTAATGGATGTGCTCATTGGTGTCGAAGCTATGCTGGCTTCATTCATCCCAAACCTTTTGATGAGCTCCATTGTGTACTTGGCTTGATTGATGAAGATTTCTTTGTTGGTTTGCTTGATTTGGAGACCAAGCATGATGGAGAGCTCTCCCATCATGCTTATCTAAACTCATCTTGCATGCACTTAGCAAACTATTTACAAAGAATTTCATTAGTAGCACCAAAAATTATGTCATCAACATAAATTTCTACTAATAACATATCATTTTCATAATGCTTAATAAAAAGTGAAATATCAGCTTTTCCAATATTAATTAAAAAATTTGAAAGCCTTTCTATGCTTTACTTGCGCTGTTCAGTCGACCGACGGGTCGACCGAATGAGTCACAGCTTCATCAATCCCAAATTTGGTCGACCGGTTAGTCGACCGATGTAGTGAAGCCAGAGGCGCGATCTCTAATCTACAATTTGGTCGACTGATCGATCGACCGATGCACCTTCTGCCAAATTTTGGCTTCAGTCGGTCGACCGACATAGCCTACTGCCAAATTTTCACCAACTTTGGTCGACTGACAGGTCGATTGAATGGCTGCTGCTATTTTGCGGCATCATTCGGTTGATTGACCGGTCTACCGAATAGGCTACTACTTGTATTCTGCCTTGTTCGGTCGATCGACCGGTCGACCGAACTCAGGCTGAGGCTGAGGCTGATTTTTACTTTGTATTTGTTACATGCTTTTTCATGGGTTTAGTTACCAAGTTTCAACTTGGATAACTTTACAATTTGGCTTGGGGTAAAATCATCCTAGGGTTATATTACATGATTTCTACTTGATCTAAACCCGAGCCTTTCTTCTTTCGTTTCTTTGACGGTCTTTTCTTTCGTTTCGTTTGAACGAACTTCGCATGCTTATCGCAACCTCAATCTGAACTCAAAACTTCACACATAGATTAAATACATGTTTGTTATCATGAAAATGAAGATCGAAGCTTGAGAGAGACCCTTAGGCCAACAGGGCACTTCAGGAAGGATTGTCCTGGCAGAGGTAGCTAGCAACCTGATCAGACCAGAGGGAAGGCACCGATGTCAGTAGGTTCTGTAGCTCAAAGGGGTCGGGCTCAAGGAGGAGGCCAGCGAGCTGGTGGTTCAGAGAGGCCTGCTGCATGGGTGTTTTCTTTGAATCAAGAGGACGCTGAGGCGTCCAGGGCAGTAGTGTCAGGTAACCTTGTCGTTGGTTCTGCCATTGCATATGTCTTATTTGATCCAGGTGCTACACAATCTTTTGTATCTGCTTTGTTTGCTACTAAGTTGTCAGGGAAACCCTCCGTGCTTGATTTTTCTCTTGTGGTGTCTATGCCTACGGGCGATTTTGTGCTGGCAGAGATAGTCTTTCGGGGCTGCGAGGTAGTCATTTATGGCACGTGCTTATGGCGAATTGACACTCCTGCCGATGCTAAAGCTTGATGTTATTGTGGGCATGGACTGGTTGACGGACCATTTCGCCTCAGTAGACTGCAGGGCAGACCATCTCGACTCTCAAGGCCCGGAAGCTACTTCTGGGTAGATGCTAGTCCTTCTTGGCCTTTGTGTCTTTGGCAGAGGGAGGCATAGGTGAGGTTAAGGACATCGGGGGGACGCCTGTGGTATGTGGGTTTTCTGATGTGTTCCTAGATGAGTTGCCAGGGTTGCCTCCAGAGAGGGAGATCAAATTTTGTATTGATTTACAACCAGGGGTGAAGCTGATCTCCATTCCACCGTATCGAATGGCACTAGCTGAGTTGAGGGAGTTGAAGTCCTAGTGGCAGGAGTTGCTTGAGTTGGGCTTCATTCGCCCTAGTGTTTCGTCTTGGGGTGCTCCAGTGCTCTTTGTGAAAAAGAAGGATGGGTCCATGCGGATGTGCATTGACTACCGACAGCTTAATAAGGTGACGGTGAAAAATCGGTACCCGCTGCCCAGGATCGATGATTTATTTGATCAGCTTCAGGGGACTCATTGGTTCTCCAAGATGAACCTGCAGTCAGGGTATCATCAGTTGAGGATTCGGGGCAGTGAAGTCCCTAAGACTGCTTTCTGGTCGAGGTATGGGCACTTTGAGTTCCTGGTGATGTCCTTCGGGCTGACTAATGCACCTACATCATTTATGGACCTGATGAACCTAGTGTTCAGGGAATACTTGGATAAATTTATGATAGTGTTCATTGATGATAACTTGATATATTCCATGAGCAGAGAGGAGCATGTTGAGCACTTGCAGATGCAGATTGTATGCCACGTTCTCCAAGTGCGAGTTCTGGCTGGAGAGTGTGGGGTTCCTTGGCCATGTGGTATCCAAGAAAGGGGTAAAGGTGGACCCCGCGAAGATAGAAGCAGTTCAAAATTGGAAGAGGTTGACTAATGTCACAAAGATTCGCAATTTCCTGGGGTTGACAAGTTATTACAGAAAATTTGTGAAGAATTTCTCCAAGATTGCAGCGCCATTGACCTGCCTGACTCAAAAAAATGTCAAGTCCAAATAGGATAGTAATTGCGAGGAGAGCTTTCTGAAGCTCAAGGACCGCTTGATGTCGGCACCAGTTCTAACAGTACCCTCGGGCTCGGGAGGATTTGTTGTTTATTGTGATGCCTCCCGGGTCGGCTTGGGTTGTGTGTTGATGCAGAATGACAGGGTAATAGCTTATGCCTCTCGACAGTTGAAGGTCCACGAGAAGAATTACCCGATTCATGATCTTGAGCTAGCAGCAGTAGTGTTCGCATTGAAGTTGTGGCGTCACTACCTTTATGATAAGGCTTGTGAGATGTACACTGATCACAAGAGCATCTAGTATTTGCTCACCTAGAAGGAGTTGAACCTAGGGCAGAGAAGATGGCTTGAGCTCTTGAAAGACTATGACTGCACGGTCATGTACCATCCAGGGAAGGCTAATGTGGTGGCTGATGCTTTGAGCAGGAAGTCTATGGGTAGTCTAGCACATTTGGCAGTCTAGAGGAGGCCGTTGGCTCAGGATTTGGCTACATGTTTAGATGGCGGGGCAGTCTTGTCAGTGTCAGCTTCTGGTGCGTTGGTGGCTCACCTGAGGGTGCAGTCCACCTTGGTAGATATTCTGTGGGCAGCGCAAGAGGAGGATGTTTTCTTTGCACTCACTAAGGATCTGGCCAGGAGAGGCAATGTTGATAATGGTTTCGGTGTTGACTTGGAGGGCGTTTTGAGATTTAAGAATAGGATAGTGGTGCTAGGTATGGCTGAGGTTCGCAAACAGGTGTTAAAGATGGCTCATCGATCCACATACACTATGTATTCGGGAGCCACAAAGATGTACCGAGATCTAAGGCAAAATTATTGGTGGAAAGGCATAAAAAGAGAGGTGGCTGGGTTCGTGTCTAAGTGCCTGGTGTGTCAGCAAGTTAAGGCTGAGCACTTAAAGCCGGCAGGGTTGCTCCAAAACCTAGAAGTACCAAAGTGGAAATGGGAGAGGGTAACCATGGATTTTGTGACGAGGTTACCAAAGTCTGGGAAGGGCAATGATTCTATCTGGGCAGTGGTAGATCGCGTAACCAAGACGTCACATTTCATACTAGTCATGACGACCTTTTTAGCCGAGCAGTATGCGAGGTTGTTCTTGGATCGAATCATCGCTTATCATGGTGTTTCTATTATGATCATCTCAAATCGGAGTACTCAGTTCACAACTCGATTCTGGTAGTCTTTTCAAGAGGCGTTGGGTACTCAGGTTCGATTCAGCACTGCGTTTCACCACAGACAAATGGTTAGTCAGAGTGGACCATTCAAATGTTGGAGGATATGCTGAGAGCATGTGTCCTAGGTTTGGAGGGCAATTGGGAGAGGCACTTACCCCTGATTGAGTTTGCCTACAATAATAGCTACCATAGCAGAATTGGGATGGCCCCTTTTGAGGCATTGTATGGGCGGCGATGCAGGTCGCCTGTAGGTTGGTTTCAGGCAGGGGATTCCCATGTGATGGGACTCGACTTGGTTGAGGAGGCAGTAGAAAAGGTGAAGCTAATCAGGGAGAGATTGTTGGCAGCTCAGAGTCGCCAGAAGATGTATGTTGATGAAAAGGCCAGGGAGGTAGAGGTTGCTGAAGGGGACATAGTGTTCCTCAAGGTATCCCCTATGAAAGGGGTGGTGAGATTTGGCAAGAGAGGGAAGCTAAGCCCTAGGTTCATCGGGTCGTTCCCTATTCTCAAGCGCAGGGGAGTTGTGGCATATGAGTTGGCCTTACCTCCTAATACGAACTGAGTGCGTCCAGTGTTCCATGTGTCTATGCTGAAGAAGTATATTCGGGATGAGTCCCATATGATTGAGCCAACTGCAGTGGAGGTGGATTCAACAGTCTCATATGAGGAGCGACCAGTGGAGGTGTTGGACCGGCAGATCAGAAAATTGAGTTCCAAAGAGATTCCTTTAGTTAAGGTGAGGTGGGAGCACCATTCCGGGAGGGAGGCCACCTGGGAGGCAGAATAGGATATGAGGGAGAGCTATCCTTTGTTGTTTGATGACCTGGTGAGTCCTTAATTTTCTTTTTCAGAAATTCGATGACCAATTTTCTTTAAGGAGGGAGGATTGTAATATCCTAGATATTATTTTCAATTTTCTTTTGTTACTTGTGATGTGTTGCAAGCCTAGTGGGCTAGTTCGAGGTAGAGCCGAGTCAACTCATGGTCCGGTGCGAGCTTGAGAGCTAGAGTAAGTAAATCATGGATTATATATTTTATTTTATTTGCTTGATTTATTGTGTGTATGTGATTAGAGCCTGGGGTTAGATTGAGATAAGGTGGGTTAGTGGGTTGTATTCGGGCTTGAGGCGGAACCCCCCACCCCCCCCCCCTCCCTCATTGGCTTGGCGGCTCCCTTTTGGAGCTACACAAGTTTTCTTGGGGAGAGGAGCGAAGCCGCCCCTCTTCCCCTCTCTTGGAGCCGCCCCCTCAAGCAGCCAGCCGCCGAGCCCCCTCTTCTTCTTCCCCCTCTTCTTCGAGTCGGCAGCTTGAGGAGGAGCCGCCGCCCCCTTTTGCCACTTTCTTTGAGGACGGATTCGGAGAACGCCGCTCGGAAGATCTTCTCCAATTCTTTTTCCTAATCTTGCTGAGTGGTGTTACCTCTCATTTTCTGGGTTCTCTCGTAATCTTGAGCCGATTTGGGCATTTTCTTGATTCTTATAATTTTCGCCGAATCGTGGGTTTGATCACCGTATTCTTGTGCCGATTCGTGGGAGGAGGGCCCGAGACTCTCCCTTTGTGGCTCAGCAGCCCTAGGTTTACCCTATGGGTGCTCGGCCAAGGGTGAAGCAATGGTGCCCTCAAGGTGTTCGATGAAATGCCCAAATGAGAGTTCTTGTTTATCTTGAAGTCTATATCTTGAGTTGCTTGCCTATTTAGGTTCTTGAATTATTGTTGCATGCCTTATATTTAAATCTGTGATTTTTGATATGGAGCATGTTTTACAAAAATAAGATATGATCTTGAAGCCAAGAGTGTTCTTGATATGAGATTCTTGATCATGTAATTTGATTCTTGCTTGAAGATTATTTTGATACATGCTACTCTTGGTTAAGCAATCATGACTTGATTCTTGAGAAGTTTTGCCTAAATGATATAATTCTGTTATGTTGATAATTAAGGAATTTATTTCTGTAATTTCGGATTTAATTACCTTTATTATGCTGAAAACCAATTATGCTGAAAACTTCATACTGAATTGATGAATCAGAGCTAATTTTTAAATCTTGTTTATAATGTGAATGGTTTACTGAATATAGTCGTGTACCCTATCGTTTTGACCAGAAAACATGGTTTGGAAACATAGGTCATACTCCAGAGATTAGATTCGGGTTAGATAAATCAGTTTCGGGCATAACAATATGTTAAAACAAAACCCTAAAACTAAACCCTAATCTTGGTGACTATAATTTTAATTGCATAATTAAAATTGAGCAAAGGGGCAGCATAATCTGTTGTGAACCAACAAGTAAAGTTTATGCATGAAATAAAATCACACGGGTTTATGACATTACGGGTGAGGAGTTGGGATCGGGTATTGGGTATTGTAGAGTCTTCCCAGTTGATACATCCCTAAGACCCCGTAGTAGACTCTTGACTTAGGTCATGTTGTGTCATATCTTATTTGTATGGCGGAGAGGCTCGGTTAGGAGCCGAATTGCGGGCTAGACCCAGAAGGTTGGATGGCTAATTCCCAACCTGTGGAACAAGTTCAGATGGGCAAATCCCGATTGTTCCTGCGTTTCGTGTGGAACAAGTTCGGACGGGCAAATCCCAATTGTTCTGAAGATTCTATATTTGAAGGAATAAGTTCGGATGGGTGAATCCCGATTATTCTAATGTTATTTCTTTGGAACAAGTTCGGATGGGCAAATCCGAATTGTTCCGGTATGGCCTCGTGGAATAAGTTTGGACGGGTAAATCCTGATTATTCCTGATGTATTTTTAAGGAATAAGTTCGGACAGGCAAATCCCGATTATTCCTGTGATGTCTGAAAGGGGTAAGTTCGGACGGACAAATCCCGATTATCCCTACGATATATTAAAGGGGCAAGTTCGGATGGGCGAATCGCGATTGTTCCTTCGCGTCTCGTTGAGCAAGTTCGGACGGGCCAATTCCGATTGCTCCCGAGTTTCTTTATATTAGGATAAGTTCGGATGGGCCAATCCCGATTATCCTATTATATTTTGTTGCCTTAGGGCATGGTAGGCTTAGACCTGTTGATCTTCACCATTTGGGTGTTGGATGCCTTCGGGCATGTGGTGGCAGATGGCCTGTTAGCTAGTCAGTCCCTTGTGACCTTTCTTGCTTGAGCCAGGTGTTTGCATTTATGTTATTTATTCTATGTTTGGTTTCTCATGGGGGTCGGTAGAAACTGCGGGGTATAGGCACGTATACCTTGGCCGGTCACGTGACCCTATTATTTAAATGTTCATGGTTCAGTTTTCTTGGTACAAATCAGGTTTGGGAAATTTTTGATACAAATCATGAAGGATCCCTAACTCTTCGAAAGTCAAAAGTTGAAATCCTCAACAATAGATTTGCGAATCTGAAAATGGGAGAAGATGAAAACATACAAGACTTTCATGGGCGTATCAAAGACCTCTTGAACAATGCTACCAACTTTGGATAATCATTCTTTGAAGAAAAAGTAGTAAGAAAAGTTCTGAGATCCATGCCTACCAAGTTTGATATGAAAGCTGCTACCATAAGTGAAGTTCATTACCCATCACTACTAGAAAACAAGCAATCTGCAACGACCATTTTGCGATGGCTCGATCAGCGATCGCAAATGCGACGGTTTTGTGACCGCTGCAAATTATGGTCGCAGAGATGAAACATCCACGACGGTGTTGCGACTGTTGCATTTGCCGTTGGAAAATTATTATCTCTACAACGGCTTGACGACCGGGTAGTGGCCATTTGCGATGGCCTTTGCCGTCGCAAAACCATCACAAAATCAATACTTTTACCATTTAACCCGAACACGATCTTTTCTTCTCCTCTCACTCGATGACGATCTCTCCCTCCCTCAATGCGCGATCTTTTCTTCCCTTCGCTCTCTCTGATCTCTGCCACCCAACGACTAGGGTTTCAGCCGATGACTACAAATGAGGAGAGCCGTCCGGCCCTCCCTCCCTTCCACCTACCGCGAATCCACGGCAAGTGGGAGGACCATCGGTGTTACAGAAAAAGACTAGGCTTGTGCCAACCCAGTCAAAGATTTCGCATGCCAGTCTCCCAATCCCTTTAGTATTTGACCATCCAATTGTATCAGAATGGGATTATGTTTCCACTTAACTCTACGCCGTGTGATCCTTGTAGTTCTTAACCAAACAAGCCAATGATTAGATTCATCCCAACTTAGGTGTTTGCTGAAAAAAGAATTCAAAGATGAGTCATCTGTTCATGGTTTCAGTTCATTAATAATTATCAAATTAATACTGCTTCCAAAAGTGAGGACTAGAAGATAAACATGCAGCAAAAAAAAAGAGTACTAATCTCATGTGTTGGACTCCATTCAAATCCAATGATATTCAAAACAAAACATTATGGAGCAAAAACATAACTACTGTATTTTCCTTTAAGTACTTAACTTCTAGTGCTATATACATTGCATTTGCTCTAACTCCTAGTTTCTGCAAGGCAGGAAGAATATGGATTGGAGGGAAGAAAATAATTCCCAAGACATGCAGTCACATGCCTCTCATTTGTTCATTACAGAGCAGGAGGGTGAATAGGAAGCACTTTGTTCCTCCACATGAGGCTGAAAGAAGCTCACTGGCTTTCTAAGCTCCATATGACTCTATGTGCCCTTCATTTACTGAAGTTAGAGCTCTTCATCTTCTATGCTTGCACCAAATCTTATAGTTGATTCCTGCTTAAAGATGAACAAACTTTACAAAGGGAGTATAAAGCATGTGGTCCTTGTGTTGATCCCTTTGTCCTTCCGCAATTAAATAAAGGGAGCAATCATGCCTTGTTGTCTGCTAAACTATGATTAGAAGCAGGGCAGGTGTGTTGTCTGCAAAACTTTTCATTTTTTCCTATAGCTTTAGATACCTTAGTAGATTCTACTTAGTGGTTTTCATGTTCATGCAAGTATTCCTCGTTGCTATGTTTTTTTATCATATTTAGCTTTGTTGATTGTTATTATTATTCCTCCTTGCTATGTTTTCTAATCAATTTTAACATGTAACAAAAAAGTTCACTAAGATATATATGTCCACCATGGAAATTGCAGCCTCCCAAATTTGATGATAGTGAAATTGTTGGTCGAGTAGCTACTCCAGGAGTATTTGTTGGTCTTGTCTGGACATCCTTTGGTGGGCAAGTTCAATTTGTTGAAGCGATAGCAATGGTGGGCAAGGGTGATTTGCATCTTACAGTACAACTTGGTGATATAATCAAAGAATCAGCACAAATAGCTCTTAGATGGGTATTGCCATCTACTTTGTTCTATATGCAACTTCTCATGCGATGTGTTCTTTTTCCCTAGTTATCTTTTGCAATATTTGCTTCCTACATTTTCTCACATGATCTGCAAATTGGAAGATTTGGATGTCTCAAACTTGTTTTCTTATTTGTCCTCTTTAGTTCTCTATTTATTTTGATCGGATCAAGTGAACTAATCATATATATCCAAGCATAACTTCACTATGATTACTTGTTTTCATCATTTTTCTTATTAGATACTCAAATAACTAGTAGATTATCCGTAAGTATCAGTTAAGTTATGCAAACTGATATCTTTATATCAAATTCACGAGCTAAAAGTTCCCTATGTTTCTTCATGTTAGAGCCTTAGAGGTGAATTCTGAGACCTTAGATGTCTTAATGCTTTTATATTTTTTGTGATTTCATTGGATTTCTGTATTGATATAACCTAGCTAAGAACAACAATATATCTTTTTTTTTTTCATTTTGTAGTCTATACATGCATTCTCAAACTATTAATGTGGTTTGCATCTTTTTTCAGGAGGATTCAAAACTACCTTCATGAGTGAAATGTTATTCACAAGTGATGCAACTATTTTGAGTTTATTTCCTTTATTTTAGTAATAAATTTGGTCTCTAGAATTAATGATGTAAGATACAATGTTATAGCTTGTGGTTCTTTCTTTTTCAATCTAGTTTCAGTTGGTTCATTTACCAATGACTAACTCTGAAAATAAACTACCACCTAAACATTATTGTTACCTAGTACAAAATTTCCATTGTTCTACTAACTAAAATTATATTTATGTATGTTGCAGTTCTTTTATTTGTTGTTAATCTAATGGACCATATGATTTTTCATATTTTGTTTTTTATTTTACAATTGATGATTTAGGACTAATATGTATTTGCAAAAAGTAATGTTATTTCATTTTTTGATTATTTGTAGAAGACATCAAAACAACATATGCTCTTAACAATTATTTGAGCATAGGAAATCTTTAATTTTTTTAATTTTTATAGGAAACAGATTATAGGAAATCTTTAATTTTCATGTCAGCAAAACTTTTGGATTTCTGTGTTCTGTTTACAAGTTCAATTAAATATTTTATATTTTAACAATCATTTGTTTGCTAATTGTTGTTCATTGAATTTCTTTCTTATTAGGTCTTCGATGAAAACCTTCCAGCAGATAACCTTTTCCTCATTAGGTGTTTATTCTTCTTCTATAACTACATGTTAGCAACTGAGGGCTTTAGATGTATTTATGAATAGTTACATGATTGTCAGTTGAAGAATTGATTGAGTAAATTTCTTTATGTTAATATCCTTTCCTTTTATATAAGTTATTCTTTCAAGAAATACACTATTGAATCTTGATAAATGTTGGAAGTTATTTTGTAATCCCATGTTTGAGTAATAAATGTTGCTTATACTACTAAATTCAGAAAGCACATTCAAGAGCATTTGCACATTCAAGGAAAATTGATGCCACACTTTATAAAATGTTCATGTGAACCCTTTTATGGTATATATCTTCCTAAATAAATTTAAATAATTGTATTTCTTAATTATTTGTAGTTGGTGTCAGATTGAATAGAATTTTAATTTTAATTTTTTAAATATAGCTATAAATAGAATATTTTATTTTAAAAAAAATAAAATTACCATATGTTACGGCATTGCTACAGCAAATGCGGTCGCGGTTAAGAGTTTTTGTGACGGCAATTGTGGTCGCAATTAAGGTTATCTGCAACGACTGTTGCGGTCGCAACATGGTCGCAGTTAAGGTTATCTGCTACGGCTTTAGCGACCGCAAAGTCGTCGCTGTTATGACGACCAACATCACGATCACAGATCTTTTGCTACGAAGTCATTTGTGACTGATTTTTATGATAGTGAGTAGCCATCGTAGAAAGTCTTCTGCGATGGTTTTGCTACCGCAGAAGCCGTCGCAAAAGTCCATTTTTCTTGTAATGCATCTACTATTACTCTTGACACTCTGACGGGGAAACCTGAAATTTATGAGTTGGAATTATCTGAAAAATATTCTTACAAAGGAAAGAAAAAGAATATTGCTCTCAAAGCTACGGGGATGAGATCAAGTCAGAAGATTGTTCTGAAGAGGAGATGAATGTTGTACTAGCCCTTATGACAAAAAATTTCAAGAAATTTCTGAGAGCTAAGAATAGGATAAACCAAAACTCTCAGACTAACTTACAGTTCAAACAGCAGTTTCAACCGCCTGAGTCTGCCAGTTCCAGATCAAAATCCTCTTTTGGAGAAAATAGAAGAAGCCAATTGTTTGGACAAAAGGAAGATCTCAAACAGAAGTTCAAAGGCATCCAATGCTTTGAATGTGAAGGATTTGGTCATATGAGATCAGAATACCGAAATCTTCAGAAGAAGATCAAGAAGTCATTCACTACTACTTGGAGTGACGCTGATGAAGAAATTGACTCAGAAGAGCATGAACTAGGCAACTTTAGAGCTTTCATAGCCTGTATACATGACACAATTAGGACTGCCGATGTCTCTAATGTAGTTAGCTATCATATCCAAGTGTTTGGTCTGCCAACAGGTAAAGGCCGAAGACCTGAAGCCCGCGGGGCTATTGCAAAACCTAGACATTCCCGAGTGGAAGTGGGAGAAGATCACCATGGATCTAGTGATTGGGTTGCCTAAGTCAAAAAGCGGTTTTGATTCTACCTGGGTGGTGGTTGACAGATTGACAAATACCGCCCATTTCATACCCATCAAGATAACCTTTTCTACGGAGTAGTACGCCAGACTATTCTTGGACAGGATTGTGGCATACCATGGTACCCCAGTGATGATCATATTCGATCGTGGTACCCAGTTCACAGCCCGGTTTTGGCAGTCCTTCTAGGAAGCCTTGGGTACCCAGGTGCGCTTCAGCACAGCTTCCCATGCGCAGACGGACGGACAGTCAGAGAGGACCATCCAAACCTTGGAAGATATGCTGAGGGCGTACGTCCAGGATATGGCCGACGGGTGGGAGAAACACCTAGCATTGATCTGGTTTGCCTACAACAATAGTTATCACAGTAGCATTGTCTTGGCTCCTTTCGAGGGCTTGTATGGGCGGCGGTGTAGGTCTCCTGTGGGCTGGTTTGAGATCGGAGAATCACTCATGGTGGGTCCTGATCTGGTTGAGGAAGTGGTAGAAAAGGTGAAAACTATAAAGGAAAGATTGTTGGCAGCCCAGAGTCGTCTGAAAATGTATGCCGATAAGAAGGCCAGAGAGTTAGAGTTCACTGAGGGCAACTTGGTGTTCCTGAAGGTTTCCCCCATGAAAGGGGTGGTCCGGTTTGGGAAGAAGGGGAAGTTGAACCCTAGGTTCATTGGGACTTTCCATATTCTCAAGCGGAGAAGCGCGGTGGCTTACGAATTGGCTTTGCCTCCTAGCCTGAGCAGAGTTCACCCAGTTTTTCATATATCCATGCTCAAGCATTATGTAAGAGACGATTCGCATGTGATCGAGCCCTCTTCTATTGAAGTAGATTCGGCTGTCTCATTCGAGGAAAGGCCGATGGAGATCCTTGACTGCCAATTTAGAAAGCTGAGGTCCAAAGAAATCCCCCTGGTGAAAGTTAGATGGGAGCACCAATACAGGCAAGAGGCCACTCGTGAGGTAGAGCGAGACATGAGAGAGCGCTACCCTTCCTTGTTTGAAGACCCGGTAAGTCCTTGCAATCCAATTAAATTCGAGGACGAATTTCCCTTAAGAGGGGAAGGTTGTAAGACCTGAAAAAAAATATCCTAATATAAAAATCTATTTTTGGTGCAGCGCACTAGATCAGGAGTTAGTCGAGTCGAGCCGCGGAGTCACCTCGAGTAGAAGGTATAACTCGGCTTATGAAGTTTAAATTGGTTAGATGGATATTTCCTTATTAAGCATTAGATGTCCTTTTTGAGTTGAGTTCAAATCGTGTATGCGGATCGAATCGGGGCCCGAATCTGACTCGGATCGAGTCGAGTAGAGGCTAAGTCAGTTAGAGGGGCATTTATGTCATTGGTGGATGAGGGGATAAAACCACTCATCATGAGCCGTGTGCGGCTCATTCTTGAGCCGCATGCCACCCGAGAAAGAGAGGGAGGAGGCGAGATCTTGGGTCGGCGCCGGAAATCGTGTCGCCGTCCGAAGGATCAAGGTCGTCAACATCCACCCTTTCTTCTTCCTTGATCAAGGTGAGTGGTCACTTTCGGTTGATTTGGGGGTGGCGGGTAGCCGAACCCCTAGGACTGCTAGGCATCGAGTTTCTCGCGAGTTTTTCATCGATTCACGGTACCTTGACCTTCTTACCGCTGTTTTGATTATTGTTGCATCGGATCTCCATAGTTTTTGTTTGATTCTTGATATTTTAGGGGCTGCCGAGTTAAGGAAAAAGGGGAAAGGTCATGCCAAAATTTTCCCCAATTCCCTTGACGGATGTAAACCCCCTTTGAACGATCTTAAACTCATACCGAGTGGATTCATGATTTGCTTACTGAAAGTGACGATTGGAACTCATCCTCTAAAGCATAGTAGGCTCGGGCAAGCAAAGGGAAAACTCCATGTCCATGGGTTGGCCGAGCAAGGGGTGTGCGGCTTGATCAAGATCTTAATTAGGATAGATCGGAAACAAGATATTAGGGTTGGGGTTGGTCCTTCCCTCTTGTTGCTATCCTTGGAGGCTCGGCCGAGCAAGGCATGCTTTGCTCAAGTCTCGGCCGAGCAAGGATTGGGGGAGATGGCGATCTCTAAAAGATAAACTTCATGGTTAGGAATACTCAAAACAATAGGGCATGACAAGTTGCCTAGATTGACAATTAGAATCAAGATGACATTTAGGTAAGATCTAACTAAGGAAGGCTTCTATGTTGATACATGTAATTAGTAGAATGGTAGGATAGTAACCATCCTTAGACCTTTCCTCTTTAAATTCTGAAATGTGGTGATACTTTTACCATGTTAGATAATTTATTTCCTTGTTGAATTTATAGTTTAATGCAGAATTTAAATTCTTTATCACTGAATCATGTGGCTATACATAGTAGGTGTTGTGAAGAAATTTCATTATAGTTTATATGCTGTCTGGTATTGTTAATGGGTGCATTTCCAAGTCTATAACATGTAGTTTACATTAGCAAAAGATAACATATGACACTAGATGATTTACAAGAAATTATAAAGTGTGTGTTAGATATGAAAACTCAAAAGTATACGAGTTAGGCCTCACAGCTAAGAAATATTTTGCGAACAATAGTGTGTGCATGATACGACCGAAATTAAAAGGCTGAGAACGGGCGAACGCTCGGGACTTTAAATAGGGAAACTTTAGGACACCATGTTTGTGCGATGTGATTGTGGTGGTCTGCCGAGAAGCATGGGTAGTCAGAATGACTAATGCTTGACTCGGCCAGTGATTAGGTCTTGAGATTGCACCAGCAGGCCCGCTAGGTATCATACCCTAGTTGGATGGGACTAGCTATCCCTACCCCATTCGGTGTCCGAAGACTAGCAGACCATCCTAGTCGACGGCCCAGAGTTTGCTTTGATACACTTATGTGCTATGTGGCCGGAACGGCCAGTATGTTACTATTTGTATTTGGTAGGGCTGGTTATAGCCGAACCACTAAACCATAAGTAGGCCCTAGGGGCCGAGTGCCATGTGGCGTAGTTAGGCTGTTATGGCTGCTCACATGAATGTATGACCTATACAGGACGACCCCTGGGGTCGGTTGTCATAACAGAAGCAACTTATATCCCTAACTTTATATTTTCCTGCCATACATATACATATGTGATTATTGGGGAATTATGTGGTGGTTCGGAAGAATCGCTCACTATGTCTCATGTGGACTCACAGTTTATTTACTTGTTTTGTAGAGCCCGATCAGTGAGATGAGGCTTGGAATCATGGTGCAGCTGGAGGGCAGGCGGTGGCGCAGATCTCGTAGCAGCGTCCACTAGTCATAGTCTAGAGGTCTAGGGCAGTTGTTTTTTTTAATATACTGAGATTGTCTATTCGAAAACATGTACTTGCTTTTAAACTTGAGTTGTTTCCTATGGTCAATGATGTTTCGGATCTTTTCATGTTTTAAAGAAAAATTGTGAACCTTCTTTAAAGATTTGAATAAAGTTGCATCGTTGTTTTCATTATGTGTTTCAGTTTCTGTTATTCAGTGTATGTAGTAGGCTTCGGGGTAGGACATAGACCCTGGCCGGTCACACGATCCTAAGTTGGGGTGTGACAGGTTCCATATCGGTTAGCGCACGACGTCCCAATCAAAAAAATCAGAGAAATCAGAGAAATCGGCAAGAATGCTCGTTGACACTTGGATTTCGTTAGGAAGATAGAGTTTAGGTCTAGGGTGTCTAGTATGTGTTGTAAATCCTCATGATGATGCAAAGAAACCCAAAAACCAAACTTGAACCCTAAAATATGAAAAATCGGAAAATCGGAAACGGCCCTGAAATTCACAAAGTCTAGGGAGCTCCTTGAAGGGCTATATGACTTAGATATTTTCTTGGCACCAAAAGTTCCAGTAATTGTTCCTTACGTAAAAACTAGATAACGAGATATTTTGAAGGATTTTCTAGAAGCCTTTCGCCTAGAAGATTATAATTTTTTTCATTTTTCGGAAATTTGTACTAGACCCCAAAAGTTAGATTTTGATTCTTAAGGATTTTGATTTTTTAGATATTTTTATTGAATCCAAATGGAGGGTGATCCTGATGTAACATTCACTACTAGAATTGTCGTTGTCACTAATGGCTCAGGCTGTGGCTGAACCATCGCAGATGTGCACGTCGCAGAAAAGGTGTGACGGCTGCCGCCAACCGTCACAAGTAATCATCAGCAACAGCCACATGCGCTGTCGCTGATTTAAACACATCAATGACGGCCCTCAATGGCTGTCGCTGATTTAAACACATCATCTGCGGCTGAAAGCTATCAATGATATTATTAGCAACCGTGATATTTGGTGCTGCCCAGGTCATCAGCCATTTATGATAGGCTTTTAATCACGGCGTAATGATAGTCAACTATGGATAAGCCGTGGTTGAAGTTATATCCTATAACTGAAAAAAAAAATTAAAATTGTAAAAATTCTTGTATACAATGATATTTATACATTACAATCTATTTACAATCATAAAACATAATACACATATATTTTCAACCAACCATACAAGTTTAACTTAAATATCATCAATCTAAGCCTCAAACCGGAGGCAAACAAGTATCAAAATATCATATATACAACTATAAGTATATAAACAACTATAAGCCTCAAACCGGAGGCAAACAAGTATCAAAATATGAAATGTAAAGTATAGACATCTATCAAGTATCTAAGCCTCAAACGAAGACTAACAATTATCAAAATATAATTAAAATACAATAAACCGAAGTCTCACGGCTGCGGTTCAAGCGGTGGAGGCGTTGGAGTCAACAACAACTGGATCGGGAGCGTTGATTGGGTCGAGGAGGACGACGGCTGCGACATCATCGGTAGAAGGCCTGAGTGAGATACAATCTGAGTGAGGAAGGCTGCATGTTCTACATCGTCTGTCTCAACTTGTCATTCGTGTGTCTCTGCTCCTCCATCGCATGTCGCTGCTCCTCCATCGTCTGTCTCTGATCCTCTATCATTGCTCTCTCTCGTGTTAACTCATACTCCAAGGCCGTTATCTGGCTCTGGTCCTGCGTCCGCGATGTCGAGGGCCTCTCACCCACAGTGGGAGAAGTCGGTGCCCCAAGTGGCCCTAACATGGAGCGTGCATGACCACTGTCTACAAAGTCATAAACACGGCCGTGCTCCCAGCCACTTGCGGCCTCAACCCATGCACCCACGTCAAACTCCTCCGGCGTGCCTTCGCGCTCGATCACGGTCCTTGTGTAGGTCTCCTACACGCGTTTATATTCTAAATAATACATATATATAAATTATAAATAAAAATTATGTAAATCAAATAGACATAAATGCTTACCATGATGACCGAGTCCATGCTATCGACGTAGTCCCCTGCTCCTCATCATCGACGATGAGTGCGCTCAAACACCTACATAAACGAGGGGCATTGGACGGTGCCATCCTTCGCAACTCGCGTATTACATTAGAAAACAAATAGATTAGTATCATTATACAAAATATATAATATTTTAATTAAAAGTAAGGAAATTATACATACCACATGACGCTCATGCACTGCAAAAGACACGGAGTCACCAATGTGGTATGCCCCTGTGCCGTCCCCCCCCCCCCCCCACTGTCCGAGAGATACCTCTTGCCACTCAGGTGTGTCCCATCGCTCAACAAGCTAGTCCCACACAGGTCCGGGAATTAACTCGGGGGCGTGTCCCTGAGTTTGTCCAATCTGTGTGGCCCCTAGCTGTCTCATCATGATTTTATGGGCCTGCTGAAGCAGCCCGTTGTAGCGAGCGCGGGCAACGCGCTCCCACACACTCTCCACAAAAGGAGTCTGGTCCGCCGGCCATGTATAATAAGCCTGCAAAAAAATAAATTTATTATTATCCATCGATATTTAACATTAAAATCAAGTTAACAAACATACTTACCGAGAACACTCGTCATAAAAAATCCATATGCTCACCGGGCACGTGAGACCATGTAGGCCACGCACCATGTATAAACTTCTGGATCATCCCCGCTATCGTGCGTGGGATGTCCTCCTACTCAAACCTGCACCAAATATAGTACAATTCTATAGTATAACATATTGAATTATAAATAAATTATAAGGAATAATTAATGCATCTACTTACCTTCTACCACGCACACTAACTAATCTGCGTGACTCTCCCTCGGTTGGCAGAGGGAGAATTCTGTTAGGCCCTCGTGGCCTACGTCTCGATGTCGATGGGCCTGGATCGACTGAAGGGATGGTGGCTGGAGGTCGGGGGATGGTAGCTAGATCAACTGGGGGATGGTGGATGAATTAGGTGGGGGAATGGTGGATGGATCAGGTGGGGGGAATGGTGGTTGGATCAGGTGGGGGAATGGTAGCCAAATCAGGTGAGGGGATGGTGGCTGAAGGTGGGGAGATGGTGGGTACAGGGGTGGCAGGTGGTAATCGTCGGGGGATAGTCCTACGAGGAATGCCTCCTCGACCACACACTTCTTGAACCATAGCTGCCAAATATGAATATAATTAGTATATATATAATAGATTAATAGATAGATTTAATAATTGAAGATATATACTTCACATTTACAATTATTCGTCGTCGTCAGAATCATCATCCGTGTAATACTCTTCTTCTTGTTCTTTTGTATCGAAATCTTCAAATTTTTCTTCTTCTTCTTCTCCCTCATCATAATTCTGTCCTTCTTCCTCAAGACGATTATTGTCGTCATCAACATATTCTACTTCCAATTGAACTAACTCTGTATCGTCATCCTCGAGTATTGGACTAACTCGCTCCACTTCGGCATGATCCTCTTCTTGATAGAAGTCATCTGCTGGCTCATTCTCTCCAACTATCGGGTACTACATATAATATACTTGTTTAGCTTGAGATGCCAATATAAATGACTCATTTGAAGCCAATTTTGATTTGTAATTGACCTCGACAACTTTATACTTTGGATGAACTCTCATGCCCCTATCGCTTGTATCGAACCACTGACATTTAAAAAGGGCAACTGATTTTCATTCGAAAAATTGTAATTCTATGACTTCTTCCAACAGTCCGTAAAAGTCAACATCACATTCGGCGTACGTTGTCCCTTTGGCGCATACACCGGCATTCATAGTCTTCTTTGTAGATGAATATTCAAGTGTGTGAAATTTATATCCTTTAACAAAATAACTGTTATAACACTGTACAAGTCGTGCCGGTCCGCTAGCAAACTCAAAGATTTGGTTATCCATTTCGTCTCTGTGTTTTTTACAGTAAGCTCGAAACCAATTAGGGAACTCACGATCGCGTAATCTCTCTAATTCATCATCGCTGTAAATTGAATATTTTGTCACCATCTCGACGTCAAATATTTCAATGAACTTTTCAATCTCTGGACAGTTTAGTAAAATATACAAGTAGGCCAAATGGTACTCTTCGTCGTTTAAGAATCGAGACAGTTGAGAACCCAAAGCCCGACAAGGGTAACAAAAGATATTTAAACAACCATCTGATGGTCGAGATCCCTCGTCTGGTGGTCAAGCCCCCCCGTTGTTATTCCGTGGAAGACGATTAAGTCTTGTCTTGATGGTTGATTCAAAATAGAATGAGTAGAATGTTGAAATTTCTTGAATTATATATGCTTGTGATATGGAACCTTCAACTGCAGGTGTGTTCTTTACTTTTTTCTTTCGATGATTCATGTATCTTTCAAATAAATACATCCACCGATATTGAACGGGGCCACCAACTCGTGCCTAATATGCCAAGTGTATCGTTAGATGCACCATCGAGTCAAAAAATGCAGGAGGGAAAAATTGCTCCCGCTTGCATATGATTTCAACAATATTATTTTCAAGTGCTGACATATCTTTGACTCGAAGGACATTTGCACAAATGTTTTTGAAAAACATACTTAATTCTATCAACGGACACCAAATCTATCATGTAGATGATCTCGAAACGCGATGAGAAGCAATCTCTACATGAATACATGACAATCGTGGCTCTTCATTCCCGATATTTTGCCTTCATTGACGTTAACACATCGAGATAAGTTTGAGGCATATCCATCGGGTAATCCGAGTTCTTTGATCCATTGATACACATCTTTCATCTGTTGTTTATTTAACACATACGACGGCTTTAGCTTATGAAGTCGTCCGTTGACCTCTTGCAACTCTAACTCGGACCTCTTACAAGTATTTTCACATCATGTAGGGCCTTCACATTATCTTTAATTTTGCCGGAAATATCCATCACAGTGTTAAAAATATTATCAAACACATTTTTTTCAATGTGCATGACGTGTAAATTATGTCGAATCAGTAATGAACTCCAATACGACAATTCCCAAAAGATATCTTTTTTCACCCAGTTATGTGTTTGACCAAAGCCGGAAATTCTTACATTTTGACCAAAAGTAATATGTGGAAGCAATTCAACACGTGCTAACATCTGTTCACCAAACAATATCGGTGGTGGTTCCTCTCTTTCGACTCTACCCTTGGTAAATTTGTCACAATTCCTTCGATACTGATGGTTAGACGGTACGAACCGGCGATGACAATCAAAGAAGGGCATTTCCAGACCGTTCTCAAGACTGAAGGCTTTTGAGTGTTCCATGCAATACGGACAAGAGAGTCGCTCATGCGTGCTCCAACCTGACAACATGCCGTAGGCTAGGAAATTATTGATTG
The DNA here is from genome assembly GCA_034359265.1 of Canna indica. Taxonomy (NCBI): domain Eukaryota; kingdom Viridiplantae; phylum Streptophyta; class Magnoliopsida; order Zingiberales; family Cannaceae; genus Canna; species Canna indica. The sequence goes on from CP136891.1 coordinate 40,238,359, forward strand.
TCTACAATATAGCAGCTTGTAAAGTGAAGTTTTGCTTCCGGTGACAATCATAAGTGACAACTCCCTCAGCCCACAATGTTTTTAGTTCATCATTTAGGGGTCAGAGAAATACGTTAATTTCTTTTCGAGGACCCCTAGGACCCGAAATAATCATCAAAAGATAGATAAATTCATCGTTCATACAAAATGAGGGCGGCAAATTATAAACTGTTAACAACACTAGCCATACCGAATACGGAGTTGCCAAATGGATTAAAATCATCTGTGCACAATCCCAACCTGATATTTCTAGTATCCATAGCAAATGAAGGATAGCATCTATCCAAATATTTCCATGCTTCACTGTCGGATGGATGAGTCATTACTGTATCATCACGACTTCTTGCATTCCAACTCATATAGGGGGCAGTCTTTTCCGACATGAATAACCTTTGAAGCCTTGGTGTCAGTGGAAAATACTGAACCACCTTAAAGGGGATATTTTTTGGTCGGACCGATTTCTTCTCCTTGTAACGAGGATGTTCACATACCAGGCATTGCTCCAACTGTGCATTTTGTTTATAATATAAAATGCAATTATTTGGGCACGCGTGTATCTTTTCCTACCCAAGCCCCAAGTTCCTCATCAACTTTTTTGTCTTATAAAAAGATGGCTCAAACTTGTTATCTGGAGGTAGCATACCATTGATAAAGTCTGCAATCCGATCAAACGCAACCCCGCTAATATTACAATCGGACTTGATGTTCAGGAGTTGCGTCATTGCCGAAAATCTTGTATATTTAGGACAATTCTCATACTAACGTTCATCGGCAGCTTTCAACATCTCGTAAAATTATGTGGCATCCTTACTCGGCAATTCAATCTGTATCGCAGGTTGTTTTTCAGTGACTTCAACTATCATAGTATCTGGTAGTTGTACCATCTCAGTCATTGACTCAACATTGTCATTTAAATGGAATTGTCCGCCAAGACTATCCAGAATCATTGTTCTATAAGGAGTAGGTGGATTGGAAGAAGAAACAACCACAGTAGAGGATTCACCATGAGTTCGGAAAATAGGATTGCTCCACATCCCGACTTGACGTGACTCCCCGTGACAGGTGCATTGTGATAGTTTAAGAAGTAAGTTATGCCTACTCGAAATTCATCCGTTATAGCTCCACGATGAATTCGTCAGTACATCCAACAACGCACAACTATTGCTGATATTAGTATCAGCAACAATTCTACCATGGCTGCAGGGCCGTTGTAGATATATACATCAGCAACGGCCAGGTTGCTGTGGCAAGGCCGTTAGTGAAAGCCCGATTCTAAGTCGTTGTTGTAAGTCATCAGCAACAGCTTTGAGGTTGCGGCTCAGAAAATACTATACACTTTCTAAAACGGCTTTCCCACGGACAACCGTGGGAAAGCCGTTGCTAATGATGTTAACTTGTAACTGAAAACTATTAAAATTTCTAATTGCCATTAATACATTGATACATTTAACCTGATACATAACTCACACATCCATACACACATCCATTCACATACACATCACAGATATACCTAGATATACATCAAAACAATCATTCTTATATTTATAATTATCCATAATCATATAAAAACTATTCAAATTCAAAACTATCGTATCAATATTCAAACAAAACAAGTCAATCAAGTAGTATCCAAATAACCAAGTCAATATCCAAACAAAACAATAAACCTCATGACGTGAGTGGAGGAAGGTATGGATCATAATATGGCGGGGTCTGGAGTGCTTGGGTGTACACCAGTGTGGACTGGCTCAAGGACGATGGATCTGATGATATCGAAGGGATGCCTACTCTGGTATGAGCTGAGATGTTGTGTTGCATAGTATGCATCTCCACCATCATCTGACTCTAACGCTCTATCATCTCACTCTGACACGCGACCATCTCCTCTAGTGTCCTTATCCTACTGCTCTAATCATAATTAGTCTTGGAGGTGGACAGTCACTCACCAGCGACCGGAGGGGTCGGTGCCCCCAAGTGGCCCGAGCATGGCTCGCACATGACCACTGTCTGCAAAGTCATATACACGATCGTGGTCCCGGCCACCTGCATCCTCGACCCATGCTCCTGCATCAAAGTCCTCGGGGTGCCCCTGCGATGCATCATCGTCTGAGTGTAGATCTCCTACTCGAGTTTGATTTTTGTTTCATATTTTATCTAAAACTTAAATTATAAATAAATAATGAATAATTTAAACAAATATACTTACCATAATGATTGCAGCGCGGGTATCGATATACTCCCCCGCCCCATGTCCTCGACGGTGAGTCCGCTCAAACACCTCCATCGGGGAGGGTCGCTGGACAATCTCGTCATCCATCACCATCGTCTACATTTACAAAACAAATATATTATTTATTGCACAGAGTAACAAATAAAATATATAATTGAATTTAAGGTATAATACTTACCATATGACGATCGTGCACTACAAATGATATCGAGACGCCAGTGTGACGCGCTCCTCCCCCGGACATGCGGTTTCTAGCCATAGTCCTTGAAACCTCCTACCATCGATCCGTCGACCATAATGCCACGAGTCTCCGCAATGTTTGTGGTCCCAGCTCGGGCCATCACCTTGGACCGGGCCTGCCCGAGCTGGCAGTTGTACCTCTGCCAGGAAATAACCTCCCAGGTAGTGTAAATGAAGGACCTTTGGTCCTCAGCCCATGTATAGTGAGCTTGCAAAACAATAATATCAGTACCAATATTAATCATCATGTATATAAAAAAAATTAATATGTGCCTCAAACTCGCGCCATAGCATGTCGACGTGCTCACGGGGCACGTGACACAACGTGGGCCATGCCCCATGCATGTATCATTGAATCGTAGAAGATATGGTCCTCGGCACATTCTCCTGCTCGAACCTGCACAATAAAAATAAAGTTTAATATAATATTACGATATAATGAATTTGTAATAATTCATAATTCATGATACATTACTGCTCCCCAATCACACTAATGAGTCTACGTGACTCTGTGGCTGGTGGAGGCTGCCACCTGTTCGGCCCGCGTGGCCACCTGCGTCTTGATGAACTAGCCTCGGCGGTAGGAGTATCATCAGCAGGAGGAAGTGCTAGAGTCTGACCGATCGGAGACTCCGAAGCTCTCATCCAATGATAACCAAGACCCACTATATCTATCGAATAAGCATATAATTAGATTATATATATAGTAGAGATAGATTTAATAGAAGATATACTTTACAATTATTCCTCATCATCTGTGTAATAGTCTTCGAATTCTTCTTCTTCATCTTCTTCATCTTCTTCATCTCTAGCTTCCTCAACTTCATGATCATCATCATCAACATATTCAACTTCTAATTGAACTAACGTTGTGTCCGCATCATCGAGTATTGGAATAATATATAAGGTCTACTGCGGGAGAATCCTCTTCTTGATAGAAATCATCTGTCACATCAAGTATCGGCTCATTTTCTCCCGCTATCAGATCAATTCTTCCTCTAGCTTTAGTCTTACACACAACACGCCAATCTGCTTTATCTTTATTTCTAGTCAGATACTTCGCGTAATATACTTCTTCGTCTTGTGATGCCAATATAAAATGCTCATTTGCTGCCAATTTCTTAATTTGTAATTAACCTCAACAAGTATGTATTTTGTATGAACTTTCATGCCCCTTTCTATTGTATCGAATCAATGACATCTAAATAGGATAACTGATTTCAAGCCGAAGTACTGCAATTCTATCACTTCTTCCACCAGTCCAAACAAATCCATATCACATTCAACATACGTTGTCCCTTTCACGAAGACCCTAACATTCATCTTCTTCTTTGTAAATGCATATTCAACCGTGTCAAATTTATACCCATTAACAAAATATACGCTATAACACGACACTAGTTGCGACGGTCGACTAACACACTCAAATATTCTTTCATCTATTTCAGCTCAGTGATCTTTGTTGTAAGCTCGAATCCAAGTAGGGAAATCACGATTTCATAATCTCTCCAATTCTTCATCGTTGTGAATAAAGTATTTTTGCACCGTCTCAATGTCAAATATTTCAATGAATTGTTCATTCTCTGGACAATTGAGTAATACGTACAATTGTGCCAAATGATACTCTTTGTCGCTTAAGTGTCAAGATGGACGAGAACCAAAAGCACGACTAGAGTGATAGAATATATTTAAACATCCATCTGAATGTCGAACTCCCCCGTCGTTGTTACATGGAAGACGATCAAATCTTGTCTGTATTATCGATTCAAAGTTAAATGAGCAGAATGTTGAAATTTCTTGGATAATATATGATTCAGATATTGATCCTTCAACAACTGCTGTGTTCTTTACTTTTTTCTTCAAACGATTCATGTATCTTTCAAATAAGTTTATCCACTGGTATTGAATGGGGCCACCAACTTGTGCCTCGTATGCCAAGTTTATCGGTAGATGCTCCATCGAGTCAAAGAAGGCAGGAGGGAAAAACTGCTGCAGCTTGCATATAATTTCAATAATATTACTTTCAAGTGCTGACATATCTTCGACTCGAAGGATATTTGCACAAATGTTTCTAAAAAACATACTTAACTCAGTCAACGGACCCCAAATATTATCAAGTAGAAGATCTCGAAATGTGACTGAGAGCAATCTCTGCATGAATACATGGCAATCGGGGCTCTTCATCCTTGATATTTTGCAATAATCGACGTTCACACATCGAGATAAGTTTGAGGCATATCCATTGAGTAATCTGAGTTCTTTTATCCATTGACAAATATCTTTGATCTATTATTTATTTAACACATACGGGGCCTTCGGCTTCAGATATCGTCCGTTGACCTCTTGTAACTCCAACTTCAGCCTCTTACAAAGTATTTTTATATCATGTCAGGCCTTGACATTATCTTTAGTTTTTCCGGAAACAACCATCAAAGTGTTGAAAATATTATCAAACACATTTTTTTCAATGTACATAACATCCAAATTATGCCAAATCAGTAATGAACTCCCGTGCGACAATTCCTAAAAGATACTTTTTTTAACCCAGTTATGTGTTTGACCAAAGCACGACACTCTTTCATTCCGACCAAACATTATATCTCAAAGTGCTTAAACATGTGCTAACATTTGTTCACCAGACAACATCGGTGGTGGCTCATCTCTTTGACGATGACAATCAAAGAATGAGATTTTCCGTCCGTTCTAAAGACTGAATGATTTAGAGTGTTCCATACAATACAGACAAGAGAGTCAGCCGTGAGTGCTCCAACCAGACAACATGTCATAGGCCAGGAAATCATTGATTATCCACAAGACCGCAGCCTTTAAATTGAAATTTTGCTTCTGGTGACAATCATAAGTGACAGCTCCCTCAATCCATAATGTTTTCAATTCATTTATCAAGGGTCTGAGAAACACGTCAATTTCTTTTCGTGGACCCTTAGGACCCGAAATAATCATCGAAAGATAAATAAATTCATCTTTCATACACATTGACGGTGGCAAATTATAAACTGTTAGCAACACTGACCAAACTGAATAAGGAGTTGTAGAATGACCAAACTGATTAAAATCATCCGTGCACAATCCCAATATGATATTTCTAGTATCCCAAGCAAATGAATGATAACATCTATCCAAATGTTTTTCACTGTCAGATGGATGAGTCATTACTGTAACGTCATGACTTCTTGCATGCCAACTCATGTAGGGGGCCGTCTTTTTCAACATGAATAATCTTTGAAGCCTCGGTGTCAGTGGAAAATACCGAAGCACCTTAAACAGGATATTTTTCTATAGGACCGATTTCTTCTCCTTATAACGAGGATGTTCACATACAGGGCATTTATCCAACTACACATTTTCTTTATAATATAAAATACAGTTATATTGGCACGCGTGTATTTTTTCGTACCCAAGCCCTAATTTTCTCATTAACTTTTTAGTCTTATAAAAAGTTGGCTCAAACTTGTTATCAGTAGGCAGCATTCCATTAATCAATCCAGCAATCTGATCAAATGCAACGCCACTGATATTACAATCGGCCTTGATGTTTCGTCATTGCCGAAAACCAAGTGTATTTAGGACAATTCTCATACAAAGGTTCATCAGCAGCTTTCAACAACTCGTAAATTTCTACGGCTTATTTATTCGACAATTCAATCTCTATCGTAGGTTGTACTTCTGATGGCAATTCTGTGACATCAACACCTGTAGTATCTGGTGGCACTGACATCTCAGTAATTGGCTGATTGACATTATCATTTAGTTGTAATTGACCCCTAAGACTATCAAGTATCATAGTTCTATACGGATTAGATGGTCTGGATAAAGAAACACTCATAGAGGAAGATTCTCCATGTGTCTGAATGACAGGATTGCTCGACGTCCCGACTTCACGTGACTCCCCGTGACAAGTCCATATAAAAAATCTTGGTGCAAATCCTTTGCTATACAGATGCAGAGTGATAGTTTCACGATCCAAAAATCGTGCATTCATGCAAATGCGACACGGACATCGAATTTTATCACCGGCGTTTACAAATTTCCGATTCGAATAGGCAAAATTTAGGAAGTAAGTTATGCCTAAGCGAAACTCATTCGTTAAAGCTCCACGATCAAAACACCAGTACATCCAACTTCGATCGCCCTCCATGATTCTGTCAATCAATGACAATATCTTCAGTCAATGTCTTTATAGGTGAGATGGTTCTATTCCATTCAGGATTCATGTTATTCATATTGCACTAAGTATTTCTTTTAACCACTTACTTCAGTTCTGCGAATATGCATATCATCTGGGCGTGTATGTTCCCAAATTGTCCAATTAGGGACAATTCAAGGGTTGTACGTCGTATAAAAGATCATCTACATCTTTTACACGAACATACAACCCCCGAACAGATCTAAGGTTTTGTTAAATCATATCCGACTTGTCGATGCGTACGTGAAACACATCAACTCGTCGGATGGATGATTATTTTCTAAATTTTTCGATGTCGGTTCGAGTCCACAGTGGACGATTCCGACATGAGTCCAAATTTGACGATTCGAGCGCGAGTCGAAAGTAGACGATTCTAATTAATTTGAATCTAAATATTAATATTAAAATTAAACTAAACTAAAATTAATAAAAAAATATAATCGAAAACTAAATCTAAATCTAATTAACATTAAAATACATTAATCTGAACATGAAAATAAATCTAAACATTAAACATTAAACATTTAACCTAGATTAATATATCTAAACATGAAAAATTAACCTAAAACATGAAAAATTAATCTAAAATATGAAAAATTTATCTAAAAAGTAAACAATTAACATAGATTATTAAACCCTAATCAAATTTTATTAGGGTTTAATTAAACCCTAATAAACTTTTGATGAGGGTTTAATAAAACCCTAACCAATTGTGTTCTGGCGCCATTGTCCAGTGCCCGACATTGGACACTGGACATTGGTTCGGCGTCCGACGGCCGGCCGAAACCCTAATATTTAGGGTTTTGGCCTGCCCTAGTAAAGGAGAAGAGAAGAGGGGAGCTAATACCTGGAAATGGTTCGATGTCGAAGGGCGCGATGGGCGGCGTTGGTAGGTGGTAGTAGACGTCGGCGGTAGTAGACGTCGGCGACGTCGGTAGTGATGGAAGAAGGAAGCGGGGAAGAAAGGGGTCGGGCGCGATCGCGAGTTAAATAAACTCATTAGCAACGGCTCACTTATCCGTTGCAAAGCCGTTGCTAATAAATACAACTCATCACCAATGGCTCACTTATCCGTTGCAAAGCCATTGTTGATAAGTATTTCATTTTCGTGCCGCGAGCGCGCCATCGACTAAAGAGCAACAGATACAAAAACCATAAGTATGTCGTTGCTAATGTGATAATATCATTAGCAACGGCCAATGCGGCCTTAAGTAAGCCGTTGATGATGAATTATTTCATTTGTGCGCCTCGTTCGCACCATCTACTTGTTGGCAACGACCCGAGTGGCCGTAAGTAGGCCGTTGCATATGTGATATATCTGAAATGGCTACAGTAGCCGTTGGTAAGCCGTTAGTGACTGCAACAGCTTGGGCAGCTATTGCTGATGGTCGTTGCTGAAAACCATTATTCTTGTAGTGGTAGATGCTGGTGCGAGTCCATAGCAGATGATTCCGCGCGAGTTCAAAGTGGACGATTCCGGCATGAGTCCAAAGTGGATGATTCTGGCGCGAGTCCAACGTGGACGATTTAGCCGTGAGTCCACAGAGGACGATTCCGTACTAACTAACCTTTTAACTAACTATTCTAAATTTATCTACAAATTAATCTAACATTAATATATCTCACAATTAATATAACAATTAATTTACAAAATTAATCAACTTTAATAATCAAAATAAACACTAATATAATAATTAACCTAACAATCCACAACAATTAATCAACAAATTAAAAAACCAAAACTAATCAACAATTAATATAACTTAACAAATTTAAAAAAAAACCTACACTGCAACCGACCGGCAGTGGCCTAAACCTAGGGCTTCGACCACTGCCGGTCGAAGGGGGGAAGAAGAATTACCTGAATGGCGAGGAGGCACCGGCGAGCAGAGAAGCAGCGGTCGACGGTGCCGATTGAGCATAGTAGTAGAGTAGGCGTCAGGTGTCTAGCGAAGTAGAGAGGCAACGAGGGTTCAGGGTTTGAGGGTTTGTGCTAAGTCGAGATGCAGAGTGAGGCGGCGATGGATGCAGCGAGGGTTTGAGCGCATAAAGAAAGCGAGGGAAGAAGAGGGGTCGGGCGCGAACGCAAATAAAAACCTTCTTCATCGATGGCTTGGCAGCCATCGATAAATCGTAGATCTTTATTTACTATATCACCGATGGCCAAAGCGGCCTTCTCTGAGTCGTCGATGATTTATTTTTATTTTTACGCCGAGTACGCACCATCACTTTGTCACTGACGACCTCTCCTGGTCGTTGCTAATTACTAAATAATATCACCGACGACAACAATAGCCCTATCTAAGCCGTGGCTGATAAGGCTTTTCATTTCGCGCGCCGTGCGCGACATCAGATATGAGCGACGGTCGAAAGCGGCCGTATGACAGTCGTGGTTGAAGGTGTTATATCAGGCACGGCTTGTGCGGCCGTCGAAGAATCGTGGTTTCTTTTGATGGCCAAGGCGGCCATCGGTGAGCCCCGTGGCTGATAGCCAATATTCTAGTAGTGAATTATGTGGACTTAGCGAAGACGGAACCCAAAAATGAACAAAAAATCAGAAAAAATAGCCAAACCAAACCTATTTTTCCAAGTCAGTCGACCGAACAAACAAGGAGTTATTGAATGCTGCCGAAAAGTAGCAGAATGCATTCGGTCGATTGGCGATCGCTCGGTCGGTCGATCGACAATCGACCAGCCTACGATCGGACGGCGGAAAATGACTCTTTATGAAGCCATTGAGTGCTGTCTTGGCTCTCCACCTTCATGGCTTATAAATAGAATCCTTAGCAAGCCTTCCACCCCTCATCTAACATACCTTAAGCCATATTTTGGTGATCCTTGAGCTTGTTTGAGCCACCATCCTTGAAAACCCTAGCTTTGATCTCTCAACTCCTTGAGTAAGCCTTGACTTCATTGATTCACCATCAAAGGTATCAAGAGGAAGCTAGGAAACTTTGTTTGGAGCTAAGTACTTGTTGTATCATTTATTTGCTCCATTATTTGTGTATTTTATTATTTATTTCAGGCTTGTGTAAACCTAGGTTGCTAGGTTTAATTGAGTTGGTGATTGCCTTGGTGTTAAGGCTTAAATCCACCATTGTAAACCGAGTTTGCTAGGATTAGTTGAGTTGTCCTTAGGTTGAGATGGAAGAGTGCTCTCGGTAGGAAGGCGGGATACTTCCTAGTGTGGAAGTGCCTTCGGTTTGAGAGCGGAGACTTTTCAATGTAAAACCCTCATTGTAAAAAACTAATTAATCTAGTTAAACTAGTTTGGAAATCCTAAGCAGGATGCTTAGGTAGTGGAGTAGGCATTGGGGCCGAACCACTACAAATCATTATGTTTGCATTGCCTACTTTGCGTATTGATTACTTGACTTATTTTATTCGCTTCTGCATTCATTTATTAGTTGAATAGTGCATTAACATAAGTAATCAAGAAAATGATTGAAACCAGAATTAAGTTTAAGATTAGCAAACACATTATTCACCTCCCCTCTAGTGTGGCCATTTCACCAACATTAACTGTCATATGCTTTTATGTCAAAGACTGGTTTCACTTTTGGATCTTGGTATCTCGGCAGTGGGTGTTCACAGCATATGACATGGAATCAAAAAAATTTGAAAGATATTAAGAAACATGAAGGCAAAATTGTTTCTTTCACAGATGGAAGACATGAAAATGTCATAGGAGTTAGAACTCTAAATGTTCCAGGAATTCCTAATCTAGAAAATGTTATGCTTGTAGAAGGTCTCAAAGCTAATCTTGTGAGTATAAGCCAATTGTGTGATCAAAATTTAAATGTGCACTTTACTAAGAATAGTTGCAAAGTTTTTGATAAAGTTGGGAACTGTATCCTTGAAGGGAATAGACATAGAGACAACTGTTACAAAATTGCTTACTCTTCTATTTTTCCTTCAGTTGTTTCTATTGACATAAGTCTATGTCATCTACGTTTAGGTCATGAAAATTTCAGTGTTCGAAAGAAACCTGTAAGTATTGAAATTGTTAGAGGAATTTCTAGATTTTCTAAAAAACCAGAAGCCTTATCTTATCCTTGGGGAGAAAGAAAACCACTAGGGCAGTCAGTTAAAATTGGGCGGTGTATCAAGATTTTTAGGCTCTTTCCATCTCGAACAAATGGTTGTCAAGACTGCTCTCATATATGGTTTTATAAATGAAGAAATAATTTTTGGAAAGTCCAATGGCTTTGAAGACCTTGATCATCCTAATCATGATCATAGACTGAACAAGGATGATGATACTGGTATCAGTTCTTACAAAGATTGGACTGATAATGACAGAAAGAGTACCACAAGCAGTTATGCTGATTCAAACCCGACAGCTTGGTTGAATAAAAGACAACTTTGTATTTCTTTCTCTTCAACTAAGGACTTTGACATAATAAAGACAACCTGCCAGTTTCTTCTCCAGTGCACACTGGTCCTAATATTGAAATAAATGTTGTTGTCACTGATGATTTTGATTCAATTCCAGTCAAGACTGGTGCATCTATTGTCTCTACAAATTCTAGTCTGAATGCACAAGAAGATACAAGTACACCTGTACAAAAAAGCATTGCAACCCTTCTCACTATCCAGACCTAGTCTCAACTGCTAATATGGCAGTTGAAACTGCGGCTAAAATACATGCTGGTGAGAACACTCAAGCTCCACCTGAACCAATTGAAACTGAGTCTAAAGCAATTACGACTGTGAGTGCCACACCAATGGTAGTTGAAACTGCTACTCCCACCATTGAAGCATATGAAATTGCTGGCATTGAATCTACTGTTGCAACCTCTCTACAGTCTCCTATTCCTGAACCTGTTGCTATGGACTTGAACTAAGTTCCTACTGATGAATTAGAACCTAGAATTCCTGTGGCATCTACACCTCAGAAGGAAGATGATCCATTTGGTCCTAAGAAAGTTGCCCCATCTAAGAAGAAAAAGAAAGTGTCAAGTGAACCTGACATGAAGAGGAGTTCAAAAAGGAAAATGCCAGTAAAGTCCAATATGGTATCTGGAGAAACTGTCAACCTAGAGACAGACTCTGATAATGAACCTCTGTCACAAAGGGCTACTGAGTTAGGGAAGTCCAAGAAAATAAAGCAAAATCGTGAGGTGAAAAAAGAAAAGAAAACTGCTACTCCTGAACTGTGAAAGTCTCCAACTCCAAAGAAGAAACTCATCAAGTCTGGGATGAAAACTGAAAGGAAAACTATTGTCAATAAATTGTACAAAAGACTTCTGTCTGGTGATCTTTATCCACTTAATTTGGAAAGCTTTGCAGTCAAAAGGTATTATCTCTCAAAGGATTCTTGATTTATGATAAATTTCTTTAAAGTGCAAACCAGTTCTTGAGGTTCTTAAGAAAAGATACTTATCTGTTTCATACAAGACAGTTAATCCTTTTTGCAAACAGCCTATTTTAGATTTTTACTGCAACTTATCTGATGATATCTCAGATCCAAATAGCAATCATTTTCATGAAGTCTTTCTTAGAGGCAGTTGGTACAATTTTAGTCCAGATGTTATTCATGAATTTGTTGGCTTCTCTAAGTTTGCATCTACAGCTGATGAGTCTCATGAGTTCTTGAAAGTTATTGGTAAAGAGGTATCCAATGGTTATATTCTTAGTTGGACTGGTAGTCATGACATCAGGTCTTCTTCTCTAAACACATTTTATGCTGTCTTATTCCTTATCGCAAGAAATTACTGAATTCCAACATCTCACATTACCTTTCTAAGCATGGAAATGGTAATGTTGCTATATAAAATCACCAATGAAATTCATTTCAATCTTGGAAGTCCAGATTATTTTTGTTAGGAGCTGACTTCTATCTAAATCCATAATGTTCTTAATCTTTCCAAACTTGATCTATGGAATCCAAGATGAACTTCTAGAACCCTTAGGCAGTTCACTTAAGATTTATCATAATATCCTCAAGAGGGTTGGAACTCCTGGAAAGAATTTGCCCAATCCAAGTTCTGGTGTCAAGATAGCTTTTGGTATTGCTTCAGGTGCCACCACAACTACTGAAAGAGAGATTCTGGATGAACTGTTCTCTACCAGAGAGACGATGGCCAAACTTCAACAACAGGTAATTTGTATTGAAAAGAAAATTATTGAGTACTTTACTGCTGCCTCTGCAGGACCTGCCTCTCCTTCATCTAGAAGTATCTTTGACTCATCCTCTGAGAGTTCTCAATGAACATTTGACTATCTTGTTTTACTCCTTTGGCTTATAATGCCAAAAAGGGGGAGAACAAGTAGTTGCAACTCTCTAGTTTTACTGCTCTTTGTTTGGGTGTTGATATATTTAACTTCTCTGGCTGTGATACTTGATACTTTATGTTGTGGATATTGTGGTTTAGATATTGTGGTTTGGATATTGTGGTTACTGTGGTTTGGATGATATGGTTGTAAAGTTTGATACTGTGGATGCTCTGTGCTCTCGATGTAATCCTTTTTTCTTGCTCTAAGATATTGACTCTGTGAACTTTGTGGTTTTGTGACCTTGACTGTTGTATACTGTTAGTTAACTGTTAAATTATCTTTTTAATAGTTATTGTGCTTCAGTTGAAACTTTCTATTGTCATCTGTTTTTATGTTGTGATCCGATCAATATGGTTTTTTCCAAATAAGCCAAAGGGGGGGATTGTTAGTGTTTGGGTTTTATATATTGGCTGTATTTGGCAAAAGTGTTCCTAGTGAATTCTTAGTTTTATGCACGATCACAACTATGAGGAGCTCTACCTATATGATGACAGTTTCAACTGTGAAAGGACAGTCTCAACCACTTTTACAGTATGAGGTTTTCTAGATAAGTTTGTTGAGAATGAGATGGATGTAGGACTTCAATATTGATGATGATTCTCTTGATATCTCTGGTATTATTAATCATCGTTATTTATTTATTATTTGTTCATTTTGGGTATTATGTGCAGTGGAGAATTTCCTACTCATTATGTTATGGGCGTTACTCTTTGTTCATATGTTTATGATTTTTTCAATGTTGGCCGCTCAAAATCGATTGAACTAAAGATTAATTAAAGATCAGTAGTTATGAACAACATTGATTCAGGTCTTTTGATTGTCTCATATAAATTCTGATGGAAACATCTGATTTGCAACTCTATATGTGCGAACACTGTGTTTCTAGTTATTGAGAGGAGTTGAGACTGCTGAGTGCAGAAAGGCAACAATTTTTATTTCTTATCTTCTGTGTGAAGTTGGTTTTGGGCTATTAACTCACTACAACACAATGATTGTATGGAGAACGGAACTCTATGGCTAGAATGTCATAGAGAAGCAAGTTGGTATGTACTTATAATAACAAATAGGTTTTTTTGTTATTTCCAATTCACTGTAGTACTGGTAGTCAAATTTTTGGTGTGAAATCCAGAGAACTTATATTGTACTTATAGAGAGTGGATTGGGCATCTCTCCGGTGAGTGCCCCAGATATTATGTGATTGGTTTGTCACTGAACTACGTAAACAAACCTCTTGAGTTTATGTGTGTTCTTTTGTTTTGGTTCTTACTTTGCTTCTAGTAGCAGTTGCAACTTCCTATTCAGCTACCCTTAATAGAAGTTCACTTAGAGACATATATTGTCAGCACCGAACCAATGGTTCAGAGATTGCACCCACTCCGAGCGGCTGCTGCTGCACCACGGCGACAGCAACTGCTGCAGGTGGGAGAGGCTACCGCGGCCTCCCGGCTGTGAGCCGGCGCTCCGCCAGGGCCAAGGGCCGCGGGAGGCACTAGTGGGACTGGGAGAGGTCGACCACCGACGACCAGGAGGCTGCTAGCCGTGAAGTCGAGAAAGGCAATGGAGGGCGAATCGACGATGGTGACTGTTGGACTAAGGTTTTCAACCTTGGTCTTAATCTCAATTTTGATGATAACAAATATGGAACTAATGTTTTTATGGAGAATTACTTTCAGGTTACAAGTTGGTTAGCGCACGACGTCCCTGATTGGAAAAATCGGAGAAATCGACAAGGACGCTCGTTGAAGCTCAGGATTCTTCGAGAAGATGGAGTTTAGATTTAGGGTGTCTAGCATGTGTTGTAAATCCTCTGTTGATACAATGAACCCAAAATACCAAACCTAAACCCCAAAACATAAAAAGCCGACAAATTAGAAAACGGTCCTGAAATTCACTAAGCCTAGAGAGCTCCTTAGAGGGCTATATGACCTAGATAATTTCTTGGCACCAAAAGTCCCGGTAATTGTTCCTTAGGTAAAAACCAGATAATGAGATATTTGTAAGGTTTTTATGGAAGCCTTTAGCCAACCCATATTTCCCCGTAAGATTATAAAATTTCTATTTTTCGAAAATTTGTACTAGATCCCAAAAGTTAGATTTTGATTCTTAAGGATTTTGATTTTCTAGATATTTTTATTTAATCCAAATGTGAAGTAATTCTTATATAATATTTATGTTTTAAAGTTATTACTTAAAATTAGTAAATATTATATAAGTAGACTTAGCGAAGACGGGATCCAAAAACGAATAAACAAGCAGAAAAAATAGCAAAACTGCCTTGATTTTCTAGTTTTGGTCGATCGGTCGGTCGACCGAATGGTGTCCAAAAGTGGCAGAATGCATTTGGTCGCTCGGTCGATCGATTGACGATCGACCGACAAATGATCGGATGGCGAAAACGACTATATTTCGAGCCGTTGGGTTGGCTATTTCATGCCAACTCTTCATGGCTTATAAATAGAAGCCAAGAGAGCCTTCGTTAGTTGTTGTTGAGTCTATTGAGACATCTTCTACACTTTCTAAGCTTTGATTGAGTCACTTTTCATTCCAAGCCCTAGTTTCATCATCCATTCTTGATTGAGCCGTGTTCCTTCATCGATTCATCAATTTGAGGCATCAAGAGGACTAGAGAGTTTCTTTTGGAGCTAAGTATACTTTGGTTTATTTATTGCTCCAATTATTTGTGTATTTTGTTGTTATTTACATTGTATTTCAAAGTGTAAAGACCAAGGTTGTTAGGTCTTGAAATTGGGTGGTAACCTTGGTGTTTAAGGTTTAAATCCACCGATGTAAACTTAGTTTACTAGGATCAATATTGATGTCCTTTAGGTTTGAGGTGGGAGAGTGCTCTCGGTAGGAAGGCGGAGACTTCCGGGTGTGGAAGTGCCTTCGATGTGAGAGTGGAGACTCTCCGGTGAAAATGTCCTCGTTGTAAAGGAAATAATTAATCTAGTAAACTTTAGTTGGAAATCCTAAGTGGGGTGCTTAGGTAGTGGAACAAGCATTGGGGCTAAGCAACTATAAATCTCTTTGTTTGCATTGCTTACTTTGTGTATTGAGTACTTGACTTATTTTATTAGCTTTCACATTCATTTAGTAGTTGAATAGTGCATTAACATAAGTAATCAAGAAAATGATTGAAACTGAAATTAAGTTTAAGATTAGCAGACATACTATTCACTCCTCCTCTAGTGTGGTCATTTAACCAATAGTGACGAGCAGGGAGATATAGATTTTTAATTAAATATTTTAAAATGTGAGTTGTATCGTAAAAAATGAGTGGGTATGTATAAATTATTGAGGTATGTATAAATTAGAGAGGGTTGGGTTGGGGTGCGTAGGCGCATAACCGAGTTGTGGACGAAATATTTTTATGCACTCGTATGTACTGTGTAGTGATGTTTCTTGTGTTTGTGACTGTGGGTTGATGATGGCCAGACTGAGAAGCGTCTTTAGCTAGTGAAGCTATTGCCTGGCTCGACGAGTGGATTATGGGTCTTGAGATTGCGTCAGTGAGCTACACTGACGTTAGACCCAAGTGGCATTTGGTTGGAGGGCTATTACTCTTGTTGGTAGTTGATTCACAATCAGAGTGTGCATCAGAGTGTCTGTTTAATCACCATGTCCACCATGTGCATGTTGGTAGTTGATTCATCTTCTTAAAAGAGTACACTTGAACTGCTCTGCTACCAAACAAAAGAAACAGAAGCTAAAACACAATGGCCAGTTTGGATTCTCTCAAAACAGGACAAGATTGATAGCTCATTCCCCAGATTCTGAACCATCAAAAAACTTGCCCCCTTGTCCGTGACACTATATACATGCAAGCTCAACAGGGAACCTAAATCAAGGCTCAGTCCATATAGGATAAACAAAACAAAGGCAACATTTCATGGGCATCCTTACATATAAATTATCTTCATATTTCTTCTTCAATATTTATTGCAAGGCAGAGCAAAAGTGATAAGAGCAAAATTTATTCTGCTCTTCACATGGGATTTTCAAATAGCCCCATTAAGAATCTTTATCAGCTCAAGAGAGGCTTATTAAACAAATAACAATCAGCGCTGCACTATGTTTCCATGATTATCATCATCATGATTCGTGGAAGGGAGGGGCCGGCGGCCCTCCCAGCTGCCGCAGATTCGCGGCAGGAGGAAGGGAGGGCCTGTCGGCCCTCCTATTCCTCCATCGCCGGCCAAAACCCTAACCGGCGGCAGCTAGGGTTTTGGCAGCGAGAGAGAGAGAGAGAGAGGATACCATCGGCGGTCGCCGGTCGATGATCGATGGTCGACGATCGGTGGTCGGCGGTCAGCAATCGAGTAGGCATAAGAGTCAGAGTCACGAGCGGGGAAGAGAAAACGTAGAGAGTCGCACGTGAGAGTGAGAGAGCGTGTGGGGGAAGAAAAAAGGATAGGCACAGGTTTTGCAACCGCGATAGGCGGTCGCAAATATCGGTCTCAATCCGGTAGCTATGCCATTGCGGTGTTGGTAATTTCGTGACGACGAGCTCCGCGATTGCAATGACGTAGCAATAATTCCCCCCTTGCGACCCCCTGTTGCCAGCGGTCGCAAAACCGTCGCATCTGCGATCGCCAGCTCAGCCGTCGCAGATAGCTTAATTTCTAGTAGTGCAACCATGTTAGGATTTTTCATCCTTTTCTTAGAGTAAAGGAAATGCCTAAATTTATGTTTTTTTAAATCTCTGCTAGGACAATGGGACCTCCTTGAGAGACAAATAGCTTCTCATCTCTTATGTTTTGCACAATCATTTGCACCAAACACTTATAATCTAATTTGTAAAATTCCCATGTGGCATAGTAAGTGATAATTAATTTCAATGGCTGATTACCAAGAAAGCAACCAAAACAACTAGAATTTGCAATAGTTAACATGAACGGTTGATTGTATGATCTAAAAGTGATGTTGGCAACCTCCCTGAGCCAGTAGGATTATCCTTTGTAATGTATTGATAGGAGAAAGCCAACATTAGAATGAACCTGCAAATTATGTGATGAAAACTACTGAAAACTACTGTCCAGCATTATTGTCTCTCTAATTTTTTATAGTTTTCATAGATTTTTTATTATCTACATTCTGTATTTAGATGCTCAAGTAGTGTCACCATTAAATGACAACTCTGTGAACAACTCTGTCTTGCCATCAACAATTAAGGATGGACCTTCACTGATCACCCCTTTCAAGGCATCAATGGATGTCTTGGCAGCCCTAGTGTTGATGAGGATGGCAAAGATGAAGAGGACCTCGCAAATAGATCAAGATGACCAATAAAAAGAAAGATGAGTTCGTGATCGCAATGGGAGCTAAGAAAAATAGGATGAGTATTTTAAAACTAAAGCAAACTCTACAAAAGTTCAACTTGAAATGAGAACCCATTTGTGTAGGTTATGAACTTTAAGAGCATATGCAACCCATCCTATCTGCGTGTTCAAGAACAAGTTTTGCCCTTTCAAGAAGATCCTTCACTGTACTTGGGTAAGGCTTCCTACTATGCTCAAGAACCAATACATTTAGCAAACACATGTAAGCCTCTACTTATGCAGTAGAATTAGTTAAAATTAACAACATTGTTAATAAGTTAGCTTTTAATCTCATAATGCTACGATGCATACAGATATATTACAGAATCTTATTAAATCTTATATTCACATTCATGAACAATTATTGATACTAATTCATAGAATATAAAACTAAAAGGAACATGCAAATTACCAAAAAAAAAAACTTGATATACAAATTTTTACTAACAAAGATATACAAATTCATAGAACTCCAAACACATTTTTTACTAAAAAAAAGATATACAAATAAAAAAGAACATTAGGTTTCCTACCCGAAGGAAGATCTCAAAGTCGACTTGGTGGTCAAGGTCAGGGTAGGCATCTCATGAGAGCACAACCCTCTCGTCATATCGGAGAGTTCAGCTCCAACAATCTTGAGCTTCGACATGGCGTCCAATAGATCATGAAGAGTAAAGGGCCCTTTGTCACCGTCATTATAGACCCCGAAGGAAAGAAATTGTTACCGGAGGAGACAGATATACATAAGAAATGATCGGAGAAAGGAGAAGAAGCATCGACCTAAGCATTGAGTACAAATAGCAAACACTTGAGATTTGAGGGAGCAGAGCTCGACCCGGGTGAATTGATTCTGGAGCAAAGGATTAGAAACTACAGCACCCTCAAATCCGGCTATTGATGCTTCTAGGGATTGTTGTGGCTTTGAAGAAGGCACTTCTTCTGGCAAGGGTGTCGAGAGGAAGAGGGGAGGTTCCTGGAGGAGAGACTAGAGGTGGGAGAGGGCGGTAGGGCAGCTCTGAGAAGAAAAAGAAAAGACTCGCAGGGGAAGAGTCGTGTGGGAGAAGGAAAAAAAAAGAGGGAGATAGTCTTTTGTCTGCTGAAAAAGAAGAGAGAATGTCATCGTTAAACGCTACAAGTAGAATGTCATCGTTAAATTTAGGATTTTATAAATTTAGCCCCCATTTAACATAGCATTCAAGTAGAATGTCATCGTTAAACGCTACAAAAAACCCAAAATAAGGTAGTGATTCGATAAAGCATAGAGCCCACACGTCCTTCAATTATTAAAGGGCTGCGGCTTCAACACCATCCTCATTATATTCAACATTTTAATATCACATAATTCTTGAGAGATGAGCAACGTTTGCATCATAATAATGCTCCAATCATCAACTCTATTCCATCGAACCTCAAAATTGTCAAATTCAATTAAATTCCAATCATCTTCCTTTACTTCTTTCGCGCATGGATATCACTTTGTTGCCCTGCTGCCTTCATGGACGATAACTTCGATGAACTTAAAGCACCATAAGCATAATAACAATAGATCAAGAGGAGGAAGGAAATGAAGCAAGTTGAAAGTTTGTTGTATTACTAGAATAAATACTGAATACATTCAATGTACATTGATTTACCGTTTCTAATACAACAGTTTAACAGTAGTATCGATCATGTACATGATCCATACAACTATAAATCACATATTACATCTTAAAATTGAATTGTCAACGTCTCAAAAATTACTATGGAGTCAAAAATGATACTTGCATAGCGGCCAACAAATGAAAATACTAAATTGAATAGAGAGACACTACAACAAAAACTCGTTTCATCGTAAGAAATTTTTTGATGTCAACTGAAGACGTCGAAATGTAGAAGCAGGTAAAAGTTATGATATACACACGTTTCGACGCCTGGTGTAGGCGTTGAAATGTGTGTACAACAATATTTCTGGGCTTGTGAGGCGCCAAAATGTTATGGTGCCATGATACCGGCGCCGGTATATGCGGGTTGGCGGGCGCACCCACGTCAACAATGGTGCGCCCACCGCGTTCGTGCAAAAGAAGCAGGAAATCTCCCGCCTCCTACAATTTTTTTTTTCTTCTATATTTATCTTTACTTTTTCTCTTATCTCCCATTCTCTCATTTTTTCCATCTTCTTCTTTCTCTCATCTTCTACCTCTATTTCTTCTTCTTCATTTTTCTTACTGATTTTTTTCTTCTCTTTTTATTTCAGGTTATTGAATATGTTCATATCATCAAATTTATTTCAAAGGTTGGTACATATTTTACTTTTATTATCATGCAATGTTTATGTTATGTTATTTTTTATTTAAGTCAAGCTATATTAATTTTATCGTCATTAGATAATCAACTTAATTATTTTATCTGAATTAAATGTAATTAAATTCAATATATATATATATATAATTCAAACTGCACACGGAATTCAATTTTGAGTTTCGTGTGCAACGAAATTCGAGCAGCTGCACCTGCTCGAATATCGCATACAGCGTGCGATATTCGAGAAAGTGCGGCTCGAATATCGCTATATGTGGTATTCGAGCAACCACGGCTTGAATAGCGCGTGCGGCGCCTGCGGTGTTTTTTTTTAATATTTGCATACCAGCACCTCTATGCAAGAATTAATATTTTTATATGTTTTCGATGCCTATCATAGGCGGCAATATATCAAACATTTCGACGCCTCCTCATCCGCCAAAATCTCAATTTCGGCTCTAGTAACTATTGACTAATTAAGTTTCGTCGCTTTTGCAGGCGTCCCTATGAATATTTTTGATGGACGCTGCCATTGAAATTTTATAATAACTTAGCGTCTAAATTTGGGTGATTTCTTGTAGTGAAACAAATGTGAGAGAGGGAAAGGTTTGGCGAGAGGCTACACAAGAGAGCGGAAGAGTTTTGTGGCAAAAGGGCTTTCGAAGAATTAAATTGGTCAGCGGAGAGCTGCACAGTTGGAATAGATGTAAAAATTAGGAAGTACAAAATAAAATAGAGAATCAAGTTTTGTTAAAATTGATCGGCCTTATTAGGAAACACAATTAGGGCGCGTTTGGTTCGATGGAGTGAATTCATAAGAAATATGAATAGACAAGGAATAGGAATAGACAAAGAATAATATTGCCTTATTTGATTGACATTGTAAATAGATCAAGAATAGGATTACTTTATTTGGTTGATATAAGAAAATATATAGATAAAGAATAGAAAGTTAAATGACCAAAATATTCTTCTTAATAAAATAAAATATATTTACGTAATAATATTTTCTGTTATAATTAATAATAACATAATAAAAATCTAAAAATTAATATAAAATAACTTTCAAATTTTATTTATTGAATACTTTTACTTATAATAATATTATATATTATAATGTTGTAATTAATAATATAATAAAATATAAAATTAATGTAAAATGATCTAAAATTATTTATTAAATATATGTATTTTAAATAATATTTATTTTAATTAATTAATAACATAATATTAATTAATTTAATTTAATTTAAATCATATAGAGTCGCTAGAGATGGTGACACCAAAGACGCTATCTTTGGCGTGTGTGTGGCGTGTGCGAGACGCCGTCTCTAGAATGCACAGAGACGACATCTTTGGCGTCTCGCACACGCCAGAGGCAGCGTCTCTGGCGAGAGCGCACGAAAACGACGCTAGAGACGACGTCTTCGTGCGCTCTCGCTAGAAACGTTGTCTCGTCTCTATGCAAGACGCAAGAGACGACGTCTCATCTCTGTGCTAGAGGAGACACCAAAGACGACTGTCTCTTGCATTCTCTGGCGTCGACACCAGAAATGCCGTCACTAGTGTTGATGCCTCTCTGTGCGACACCCCGATGTCGGGGTGCAGAGACGCGGAAGGAACGAAAGAGAATGGGGTAATATTTCATTCGGAATAGACCCTACTTTGGAGGTAGGGAATAGCATTGCTGATGTATTCCGGAGGCCCCACTTATTCCTAATTAATTATGTGCATCCAAGCAAAAGAATAGATGAGATTATGGGAATATTATTTTATTGCCCATCTATTCCCTTGAATCAAAGCACCCTGAGTATGATTTTGTTTATACTACCAACTAATTTTGTTGGTAAACAATTCGTCAGCGTGACTGTTACAAAAAAATAATATGAAATATTCAAATTAACTATAATATCCAATAAAAATACAAGCTGGCCAAGACTACATAATTCAATAATATAGGGAACTGACTGATTTAGTTTCTTTCGACGGCGACCATCACATTGGTCATCTCGGCTTTGTTCAAAGAGTAGTAGTTCTCTAAGAGGTCGCTATAGTGTGAGAAGAGATCGTCAAGTATGTGTTCTCCAAAGTGACTCTTCAGCATCGAATCCAGCACAGCCCTCACACCCTTGGCCATGCACTGAGCATAGCTAGGCCTCCCATTACCCTTCTCACAAATGGTGTGTTGATCATCCACTGCGTCCCATCCTGCTTCAAATTGCTCAGAGCTTCTGATGGAGAAGGAACCTTCGCTTTCAATCAGCTGCTTCAACTCCTCCAGAGATGGTGAGTAGTAGGGAGCATTGAAAGAATCTACTTTCTCCTCTTCGACGAGACCCTGACAAATAAATTCAGAAAAATAATAATAATTTATCTTCCTTCTCGGACCAAGAAAACTAGATCACAGAAATAACTATTAACTTAATTATCATGTTGGTAAAACGGAAGAACAAAGCTATATAAACTGGTGATGGGGGATATTTTTGTTTGACAATGTAATACCTTATTTTAGGAGATCATGAGTGCCGATTTGGTGCTATTTTGTATAATCTTCTTTTTATCCGGTGAAATCTAGCAAGGGCCCATATTAATTGTAGTTTTTTTAAACTAGAATATTAATTGTAGTCTTGTTACATTCATAGTGTAGGTATAGAATAGGACTATAAGACAAGACTTGCTCTATCATCCTACTCTCCTTAGGGTATGTTTGAAAAGAGGAAAAGCCCAACAAGTAGGAAAGGAAAAAAAACAAAGGAAAAGAAAAGAAGAATTCAGTTTTGATTTGTTTACAAAATAAATTCAACTTAATTATTTAACTTTTATACTCATTTAAAATAATTTTTGCAAACAAAATTTACTCCTTTTCTTTTCTTTTTCAATCCATTCAAACAGATATTCCATCCTTTGGCATCACGAATCATCCTATTAATTCACCCCACCGTATACCTATCCCCTTATTTCTCCCTAAGTGGGGTGCTAGCTTGCCTTGTTACCTTGTTACATGATATGATATTTTGGGGACTAAAACATAATTAAGTTTTTTTTTCTTTTTATTTTAAACTAACTTTCTCTCTAAAATCTTTAATGGTGATGCCATTTTTTTTTTTTGCCCCACATGCATAGGAAGACAGCCTTGCATGGCAGTGGATCTTGTTTCCATATTATGGAGAGGATTAACCGTTCAGGTATAAAGCTCTCCGAGAGTACGCACGTGACAAGGTGGTCCATTGTTCCCGTTCATCGAAATGGATCGATCACTCTATATATACTAAATGAAGAAGATATTTAGTACCTTCGAGGCCATGGCATTGAGTGCATCAGCAAGTAGCTCCCAGTAGTAACAGTCCTCCAGTAGTGTAAGGTCTGATTTCTTCCTGCCCATCAACGTCAGCACCATGTGACCGCCTGTAACTATTTCTTCAGCTCGACACTCGAGAAATAATCTGAAGTCTCTTTGGAATTGCTTCAGATACGCATCTAACACGCACGAGGGACTGGACTTGGATATATACACCTTCCCCTTGTTCAAATATTGTGCTGATTCATACTGCAGTTCTTCAGGAACCTGCAAATACTCACAGTTTTTCAGGATCGATACTAGTTATCCAAATAAATGAAGAAAATTAAAACAGACCGCAAATACCTCAGAAAGCCAATGGAGACTGGACGACGAATGGACGAAGTGCAAGCTCTTGCTAGGGAAGAGGCGCCCATAGAAGGACCCGGGTACCCCAGAGATGAAGCAGTGCCCAACCCCTGATCTCTGCCGGTAGAAGTCCGGCAGGGATCGGAAGACGGTGTTGAAGTCGTTCATGTAGAGGTCATTGAGGAGTAGGTGGAACTCCGGCGGTTGACGCTGAAGTTGAGCGCACTTCCTCTCGATTGCCTCAATGAGCTCCGCCCCCACTAGCACCGCCGTCGGCCCCGAGGAGCAGCCCAACTCCGCAATGCTCATGGTCTGGCCAGCGGCGGCGCACATGTAAGCCTCCAGCGCGACTTCCTGTCTTGTAATTTTCGTTTTCGATATGATGACTCCCTGCAGCACAAGGTATATATATATGATAAGGAAAAAGAGAGGAAGAGGTGAAGGGAAAATACAGAGAGAAAGAGAGATGTTAATTACCTGCATCTTTGAGTTGTTGAAGTAGCTGGATTCGTCGACGCCGCTTTTCATGCTCAGTACTCTCTGCAGATCCATAATAACTTGTTAGATTAGAATTAGAGGAGAGACGAGAGTTTGAATTATTGGCGAGTAGGCCTCGGGGTTTTATAGTAAGTCGTGAAGTAAGGAAGGTGGATGATAGCATGCTCAGAGCTTCTGCTCCACTAGTTTTTACGGCACGAGAAAATTGTTTCTAATTCTCGCTCCCATCTTCGGAAAATTGTTTTCACATCTTCGGAAATGACAGTTAATCTAAAATTTAAAAATATTTATGCAATAATAACTTATATTTCAGCAATTTTTAGGATTCGAATTTTAGAAAAAAAAAAATCCTAATACCTTCAAGATTCAAAATTGAATGAATTGAATACTCATTTTACCTCTGGGTCAAAGTCTCTAATCAATTAGATATTTTGATTAATAAGGTGTTAGAGTCACTATAACACAATCGACCTATAGAGAAATATAATTAGAGACAAATTCGATTTTTATTTCTAAATCTTCATATTTAAAGACTAATCAATATAAAATTTATTCATAATTAGCCTCTAAAAATAGCTTTAGAGTCAGATCAATTAAGTGACTCTCTTGCTGATGTTTCTATAGTTTAGAGTCAAATCAATTAAGTGATTCTGTTGTTATTGTTTCTATAGATCTTTAGAGGCTAATTAGGAGCAAATTTTGTGTCTATTACTCTCTAAACGTGAAGATTTAGAAATAAAAATATAATTTATCTTTAATTTTGTGTCTCTATAGGTCAATTATATTGTAGTGAGTCTAAAAAATATATTTTCATTAGAGAGTTTTGCACAAAGCCTATAAATCTAAGTTTAAATTAAAAATTGTAAAATATTTTGATGAAAAATATTTTTTTGAACCACAACACATCTTTTATATTAAAAAAAATATATTTTATTAATTATTTTTTTTTAATTCTAAAACTATTATAGACTTTGGCAAAAGTCTCTAATACTTTAGAGATTTTTGCACAAAGTCTATAAAACTAATTTTTAATTAAAAATAGTTAAATATTTTTTTTTAAAATATTTTGATAGACTCTAGCACATTTTTATATCACATATATATTTTTTGTGAATTAAATTTTATTTTTTATAATTATAAAATTATTATAAACAAAAGTCTTTAACCCATTAGAGACTTTTGTGCAAAGTCTATAATAACTTCATAATTTTTTTAAAACAATATTAGAATTCATGAAATAATTTTTTAATGATACAAAAAAGGTACTATGATCCAATAAAATATTATACATCAAAATATTTCATAATTTTTAATTGAAATTTAAATTTATAAACTTTGTGCAAATAGTCTTTAATACATTTGAGAGTTTGAAAATTATATTTTTTATTCTCTAATATCTTATTTTTATTATAAAAAATATTTTATAAATTTAAACTATTATATATATATATATATATTAATTTTTGACCAGGGTAAAATGAGTATCCGATCCACTCAATTTCGATTTGAGAAATTTTAAAACTTTAAATCCAATTTTGGGAATTTTCTCTTCCCAAAATCTGAATTTGGGAAATTGCTGTTTATATTTTATACTTCTCTAAAAAAATAACTTATATTATTTAAATTTAAAATATTTTATTAGAAAACAAAAAAGTAACATTAGAAATAAATAGAAAATACTATAACACAACCGGCCCATAGAGAAACAAAATTAGAGATAAATTAGATTTTTATTTTTAAATTTTAACATTTAGAAATTAATAGACACAAAATTTTATTTGATAAATATTTCTTCCTTCTTAATCATAAGATGTTTTAGTAGAGTCGAGTCCGCAATCGTGTTCGCGGATCGAGTCGGGGCTCGAATCGGGCTCAGATTGAGTCGAGTAGGGGGTAAGTGAATGGGAGGGGCATAATGGTGAAGGAAAGATGAATCCCTCACCCCCCAAGCAACCGTGCAGCTCATTGGTGGAGCCATACGTCGCCCAAGAAATGAGAGGGAGGAGGAGAAAGTTTGGAGATGGCGCCGGATTCGTGCCGCCGTCGAAAAGATCGAGATCTTCATCGCTCATCCATTCTTCTTCCTTGATCAACGTGAGTGGTCGAATCTCGGCTTGTAGGTAAGGCGTGTGGCATAAATGTATTGTATTGTAATTTTGAGTTTATACATTTTTAAGATTTTTAGAAGAACACCTCCTTTAATGCGCATGTATGACAAAATATTAGGTATGGTATATGATTTATGATGTTTCCTTCATCGAAATCCTAATGCTATTATTGAAATTACCATGCTAGATCAATTGCTACCTTGCTGGAATTCATTGTTGAAAGTATATTGTTAATTATGGTAGTAGTTGTAGAATAATCTCCTTATAACTTATGTGTTGTGGCATAAATATATTCAGACATTTCTACACTTATGACATGTAATCTACATTTAAGGATTATGGCAATGGTGCTAGATGACTATAAGGAAATTATGAGGTGTTTAAATTATCGGAAAAACTTGAATGTAGACAAGCTAGATTTCACACCTAGGGAATAATCAGCAGGCGCTAGTGTGCGGCTGATGTGGCCCGAAATAAGGGGGCCGGATACGGGTGAATGCAAGGGGTTTTAAATAAGGAAACTTTAGAACACTTTGCTTGTGTATTGTGATTGCGATGGTCGGCTGAGAAGCAGTCGAAACGACTAATGCTTGACTCGGTGGGTGATTAAGGTCTTGATATTGCACCAGTGGGCCCGCTAGGTGTTAGACCTAGGTGGTAGAGAGTTTTGAGATTCCGTCAGTGGGCCACGCTGACGGTAGACCCGAGTTGGGTGGGACTAGCTATCCCTAATCCGGTGGGGTCCTAAGACTAGTTGACCATCCTAGTCGACGACTTGATAATTGTTTGACTTTCCTTATATCATATGTGGGCTGTGCGGCCGAATTACTATCTTGTGGTATAGGCCGAGCAGAGCCGAACCACCAGTCCTTGAACAACTTCTAGAGGCCGAGTGTTGCCCGATCTGGTGGGACCAGTTTGGCCAGTTGTATGGTTTATATAGGTTGGCCTTGGGCTAGTCGTCATATCATGACTAGATTAGATCCCTATATTTATAATTGCTGACTTATATGCATGATGTTATTGGGGATTTATGTGGAGGTTCGGAAGGACCGCTTATTGAGTTCCATGTGGACTCACGGTTTATTTCTCTTATTTTTGCAGAGCCCGACCAGTGATGTGATGCTTGGAGTCATGGTGCTGCTGGATGGCAGGCAGTGGTGTAGATCTCGTAGCAACATCCAGTAGTCGTAGTCGTGATGTCTAGGGTTGTGTTTTTTTATATACATCGAGAAATGCTAATTTGGAAAACATGTATTTGAATTTAACTCGAGTTGTTCCTAATAGTTGGTTTGTTTTGCAACTCTTTTAAAAATGTTGTACCTTCTTTAAAATTAAATGAAAGTTTGCATCGTTGTTCTTTTAATCGTATGTTTTCTGGTTAGCGTGTACTCTCAGTATCTTGTTATTCAGTGTATGTGGTAGGCTTCAGGGTAGGACATAGACCCTGGCCAGTCACGCGACCCTGAGTTGGGTGTGACAAAGTTGGTATCAGAGCTTTTGGTTAGGTCTTGACTACGACTAGGAGTTGGGTACCGTATAAGACATATACTAGCATTTCGACATACGGTATAGGTATGCTACAAGATCTGGCAACTGCACTCAGCACACCATGCGGTTAGTAATTTAAATTACAGTTGAATGAATTGTTTATGCTAACGGGAGAATTGTTTTTGTTTTTGTCTCTATGTTAGTGTGATGGAGACTCATAATGTTGCACTGAGTGATAGTGGCGGTAATTCGGCAGAGCGCCGGGGCCGAGGCCGGGGCAGGGGTAGGGGCAGCGGCAGGGAAAGAGAGTAGTCTAAAGAGCAGGGACAAAACTCTGCGGTTGCTCATCTGGTAGCATAGGTGGCTTAGTTAACAGAGGCGCTCCTCAAAGAGCAGGAGTTGAGACATTAGATGCAGCAGCAGTAGCAGCCGCTGCCGTCGTAGCCTGTACCTGTGGTTCTAGTGGTACCGGAGGTAGCCGAGATAGTAGCACCGGTGATCAGGGTTCCAAGAGGCCCATCTTATGCAAACTTCGTCACGCTGAAGCCGCCAGAGTTCACCAGAACAGATCGGCAGGTGGAAGTCATTAAGTTTCTGGGGGACTGCTATGAACTGTGCAGGGAACTGGGGTGCTCATCGGAAGCAGCAGCTCATATGGTTGGGCTACAGATGAGGGGACCGGCAAAGGTATGGCTGCACACTTGGAGGGCTCGTAGGGCAGCAAGCGTGCCGCCTCCCACCTGGGAAGAGTTTAGGGCGGCTGTGGTAGAACAATACTTGCCAATGAGTGTTCGTGACAAAGCAGGCACGGGACTTTGAGATGCTGCGCCAGTCTGGTGGCATGTTAGTGTCAGAGTATGAGATGGAATTTAATCGACTTTCCAAATATCATCCAACCCTAGTGGCATCTGAGACCGCAAGGGTGAAGAGGTTCGTTGGGGGCTTGAGGCCTCAGATAGGCAAGCTCATCCACTACACCGAGGATTCGACACTTGCCCGGGTGGTGGATGAGGCCCTTCAGAAGGAAGCTTTGGTGCCGTTCGAGAGG
This sequence comes from Canna indica, assembly GCA_034359265.1. Lineage (NCBI taxonomy): Eukaryota > Viridiplantae > Streptophyta > Magnoliopsida > Zingiberales > Cannaceae > Canna > Canna indica. The sequence goes on from CP136891.1 coordinate 40,267,740, forward strand.
AACGACGGACCAGCCAAGAAGAAATTTTGGCCACATAGATCTGGAGGCCGACCGGGTCACTCTGAGGGGACTGTAGCTACTGTAGATCACCAGCAGAGCCGAGAGCAGGGTGGTAGCTGGGGCCGTGGGGGCCCAGGGTCTGGGACAGGGGGCCGGTAGGGTCACGTGGTGTTTCTCAGAAGTTAGATATGCCGCAGTATGGTCGCTGTAATAGGAGGCACTGGGGGGCTTGTTTTGGCCGCTCGGATGCCTGCTTTAAATGCGCTCAGGTTGGGCACTTAAGAAGGATTGTATGGACAGAGTTGGCCAGAGATCTGAGCAGTCAAAAGAAAAGGCGCCTATGTGAGTAGGGTCAGTGGCTCAGAGAGGTCTGATGAATAGCAGAGGACCGCAGACTAGCAATTCAGAGAGATCATCTGCCAGGATTTTTGCCATGAATCGCGATGGGGCAGAGGTATCAAAGGCAGTGGTGACAGGTACTATTTTAGTCAGTTCTTCTGCTGCTTATATTCTGTTTGATCCGGGTGCCACGCACTTGTTTGTATATGCCAAATTTTCTATCAGATTTCCTATGGCACCTTCCTTGCTTGTTGTGTCATATGTGGTGTCAACGCTACGGGCGATGCATTGATAGCAGAATCAATCTTCCGTGACTGCGAAGTGCTAATCCGTGGTCATGTATTGAAGGCAGAATTGACACTTCTGCCTATGCTTGAAATTGATGTTATCCTCGGCATGGATTAGCTGGCGGAGCACTTTACGTGAGTTAACAGTAGGGCTAAGACTATCACGTTTAGTAAGTCCGGGTTGCCACTGTTCACCTTTCGAGGAGAAGAAAAGGATGAGCCAATGGGCGTCATTTCAACCCTTAAGGCTCGTAAATTGCTGGGAGGCGGCTGCCAGTCTTTCTTGGCCTTTGTATTTGTGGTCTAGGAAAAAAGGGGCACGGCTCAGGAGGTTAGTGGAACTCCGGTGATCTATGAGTTCCCTGATGTCTTCCTAGAAGAATTGCCAGGATTGTCGCCTAGAAGAGAAATCGAATTCTGCATTGAATTGCAGCCCGGGGCGGCACCGATCTCCATCCCACCCTATGGGATGGTGCCGGCCAAACTTCGGGAGCTAAAGGTGCAGTTGCAAGAGTTACTGGACTTGGGCTTTATTCGCCCAAGTGTGTCCCCGTGGGGTGCTCTAGTCCTATTTGTGAAGAAAAGTGTGTCCCCGTCGACTATAGGCAGCTCAATAAGGCGACAATCAAAAATCGTTAGCCGCTTCCCAGAATCGACGACTTGTTCGACCAGTTGCAGGGGGCACAATGATTTTCAAAGATTGATTTGAGGTCTGGATATCATCGGCTGAGAATCCGAGACTATGACGTGCCCACGACTACCTTCAGGACTCGCTATGGCCATTGTGAGTTCCTGGTGATGCGTTTGGATTGACTAATGCACATGCGGCCTTTATGGACCTCATGAACAAAGTGTTCAAAGAATACCTGGACAAATTTGTGATCGTCTTTATTGATGACATCCTAGTGTATTTCAAGAGCAAGGAGGAGCACTCTGAGCATTTGACGATGGTCCTGGAAACCCTCAGAGAACATCAGTTGTATGCCAAATTCACCAAATGTGAGTTTTGGTTAGAAAGTGTGAGATTCTTAGGTTATATAGTGTCCAAGGAGGGAATCAGTGTGGATCCCGCCAAGATAGAGGCAGTAAAGGACTGGAAGCAGCCGACCAGTGCGACTGAAGTCCGTAGTTTCTTGGGGTTAGTGAGGAATTACAGGAAGTTTGTAGAAAATTTCTCTAGGATTGTAGCTCCTCTGACTCAGTTAACCCAGAAGAAGGTCAAATTTGATTGGGACGGAAAGTGTGAGCAGAGCTTCTTGAAGCTCAAAGAATGTTTGACGTCAGCACAAATTTTGGCCGTACCTTTAGGCTCGGGAGGATTTATGGTATACTGTGATGCCTCTCAGGTTGGCCTGGGCTGTGTTCTAATGCAGTATGGTAGAGTGATTGCCTATGCGTCTTGCCAGCTGAAAGTTCATGAAAAGAATTACCCAGCACATGATTTGGAACTGGCGGCGGTAGTGTTTGCTCTGAAGCTATGACGCCACTACTTGTACGGTGAGGCTTGTGAGATTTATACTAACCACAAAAGCCTCCAGTACTTGCTCACCCAAAAGGAGCTCAATTTAAGATAGAGAAGATGGCTGAAACTTTTGAAAGATTATGATTGTACCATCTTGTATCACCCTAGGAAGGCCAATGTGGTGGCGAACGCGTTGAGCAGGAAGTCCATGGGCAGTCTGGCCCATTTGGCAGCCGGGAGGAAACCTCTAGCGCGAGAATTGGCACTGTGCTTAGATGGGGGAGCAGTTCTAGCAGTGTCAACTTCGGGTGCCCTGGTGGCGCATCTGCGGGTACAATCCACACTGGTGGATATGTTGTGTACCGCTCATGGGGAGGACGCCTTATGTTCCCTGACAAGGGACTTAGTGCAGAGAGGCGATGCAGAGAATGGCTTCAGGTTGGACTCAGAGGGTGTCTTAAGGTTCCAAGACCGGATAGTGGTGCCTGATATGGCAGAAGTGCGCAGGCAAGTTCTGGAGCTGGGGTATCGATCCACTTATACGATGCATTCGGGAGCCACCAAAATGTACCGAGACTTAAGACAACATTACTGGTGGAAGGACATGAAAAGGGAGATAGCATGGTTCGTATCCAAGTGTTTGGTCTGTCAGCAAGTGAAGGCCGAACACCTGAAGCCCGCAGGGTTGTTGCAAAACCTCGACGTCCCCGAGTGGAAGTGGGAAAAGATTACTAAGGACCTAGTGACAGGGCTGCCTAAGTCAAGGGGCAGATTTGATTCCATTTGGGTGGTGGTAGATCGGTTGACGAAGATCGCTCGTTTCATTCCTGTTATAACCACCTTTTCTGCTGAGCAGTATGCCAAGCTATTCTTGGATAGGATTGTGGCATACCATGGTACTCCAGTGATGATTATATCGGATCGAGGTACCTAGTTCACAGCCCGATTTTGGCAGTCCTTTCGGTAAGTTTTGGGTACTCAGGTGCACTTCAGCACAGCTTTCCATTTGCAGACAGACGATCAGTCAGAGAGAACCATCCAAACCTTGGAAGATATGCTGAGGGCCTGCGCTCTGGACCTGGCTGGCGGTTGGGAGAAACACCTACCATTGATTGAGTTCGCCTACAACAATAGCTATCACAGTAGCATTGACATGGCTCCTTTTGAGGCCTTGTATGGGCGGCGGTGTAGATCTCCAGTGGGCTGGTTTGAAGCTGGAGAATCTCTCATGGTGGGTCCTGATCTAGTTGAGGAAGCGGTGGAGAAGGTGAAGATCATAAAGGAAAGATTGTTGGCGGCCCAGAGTCGCCAAAAGATGTATGCTGACAAGAAGGCAAGAGAGCTGGAGTCCATGGAAGGTGACCTGGTGTTCCTGAAGTTCTCCCCCATGATGCGGGTAGTTTGATTTGGAAAGAAAAGAAGAGCCCCCGAATTGTTGGGCCTTTTCCCGTTCTCCGACGGAGGGGTGCTGTATGAGTAGAGTACACCTGGTTTTTCATGTATCAATGCTCAGGCGATATGTGAGAGACGATTCACATGTGATTGATCCTTCTGTGGTTGAGGTGGATTCAGCTTTCTCATTCGAGAAAGACCGGTGGAGATCCTCGACCGCCAAATTAGAAAGTTGAGGTCTAAAGAAATCCCCCTGGTAAAGGTTAGATGGGAGCACCACTCCGTGCAGGAAGCTACTTGGGAGGTAGAGCGAGATATGAGAGAGCGCTACCCTTCCTTGTTTGAAGAACCTGTAAGTCCTTATAATTCAGCAAAATTCGAGGACGAATTGCCCTTAAGGGAGGAAGGTTGTAAGACCCGAGGTTTCCTAATATAAATTTAATTTGGTGCAGCGCACCGGATCCGGAGTTAGTCGGGTCGAGCACGGAATCGCCATGAGTAGAAGGTATAATTTAAGCCTTATGAAATTTTATTTGATAAATGTTCCTTCCTATTGGCTTAAGGTTTTCAACCTTGGTCTTAATCTCGGTTTTGATGATAACAAACATGGAACTTATGTTTCAATGAGATATCTTTCAAGTTCCAAGTCGGTTAGCACACGACGTCTCCGATCGGAAGAATCGAAGAAATCGGAGAAATTGGCAAGGACGCTCGTCGGCACTCGGGAATCTTCGAGAAGGGGAGTTTAGAATTAGGATGTCAAGTTTATATTGTAAATCCTCTTTATGATGCATAAGATCCCTAAAACCAATCCTGATCCCCAAAATATGAAAATCCGAAACCGCTTTGAAATCCACTAAGCCTAGGGAGCTCATTGGAGGGCTATATGTCATGGACTTTTTCACGTCATAAAAAATCACGATAATTGTTCCTTGGGTAGAAACTAGATAACGAGGTATTTTAAAAGATTTTTTGGAAGCCTTTAGCCTACCCATACTTGACCCGGGAAATTAGAAAAGTTCCATTTTCTGAAAATTTGTACTAGACCCTAAGAACGAGATTTTGATTCTTAAGGATTTTGATTTTTTAGATATTTTTATTGAATCCAAATGGGGGGTAATCCTTATATAATATTTATGATTTAAAGTTATTAACTTAAAAACTGTCCTGCTGCCCTGCTGCCCTGCTCAAATTCGGTCGACCATCTGGTCGACCGATCGAAGGAGAAGACAGTTCGGTTGACCGAACATTGCCAAAAATTAGCAGTAGTTGCATCGGTTGACCGAATTGCATATCGCAAGTCGCGACCCTGGCATCTTTGCTTCGATCGACCGATCGGCCGACCAGATTATGGATTGACGATGTCGCGACTCATTCGATCGACCCGTCGATCGACCGAACAGCACGAATATCTCACAGAAAGCTAGCGATCATTCGGTCGGTCGATCGATGATCGACCGGACCATTGACCGGGCGTTGGCAACGGTTAAAAATACCCCATTGACGCCCTGTTTCAGCTGGGGGTTTATAAATACCCATCCCAATCCTTCTTCAAGCCTCCTAACGATGCTTCCAAGCCTAAAAGAGTGATCCTAAGCATTCCTACAAGCCTTCATTGAGCAATACTTTCAAGAACCCTAGCTTTGATCTACACACCTTGATTTAGCCTTCAAGATTTATTGATTCATCATCTCAAGGCATCAAGAGGACTAGAGAGTTTGTTTTTGAGCTAAGTAACTATTGTTTGATTTAATGCTCCAATTACTATTGTATTTTGTTATTTATTTCATTGTAATTGAACTTGTGTAAACCTAGGTTCCTAGGTTTAATTGAGTTGGTGGTTGCCTTAGTGTTAAGGCTTAAACCCACCGTTGTAAAAGTAGTTTACTAGGATTAGTTCTAGTTGTTCCTTAGGCTGAGGTGGGAGAGTGCTCTCGATAGGAAGGCAGGATTCTTCCGGGTGTGGAAGTGCCTTTGGTTGGAGAGCAGAGACTTTCCGATGAGTCCTTGTTGTAAGGGAAACTTGATATAATCTAGTAAAGCTAAGTTTGGAAATCCTAAGCGGGGTGCTTAGGTAGTGGAGTAGGCATTGGGGCCGAACCACTATAAATTTGTGTGTTAGCATTGTTATATGTTGTTTGTGCATAATTGTTTATATTGCTTCCGCATCCAATCGTAAAATTGCAATTTGCCTAAACGATTATAAATGAATTTAGACTAATTAATTTAGTTAACATACTATTCACCCCCCCTCTAGTGTTGTCATTCGACCAACACTTCCTTCTTAATCATAATATATTTTAGTAGAGTCGAGTCCACAATCGTGTTCACAGATCGAGTCGGGACTCGAATCGGGCTCAGATTGAGTCGAGTAGGGGCTAAGTGAATGGGAGGGGCATAATGGTCAAGGGAAGATGAGGGAATTAATCCCTCATTATTGGAGCCACATGCCGCCTGAGAAATGAGAGGGAGGAGGAGAAAGTTTGGAGATGGCGCCGGATTCGTGCCACCGTCGGAAAGATCGAGATCATCGTCGCTCATCCATTCTTCTTCCTTGATCAATGTGAGTGGTCGAATCTCGGCTTGTAGGTGAGACGTGTGGCCTAACCGAATAGATGTGATAAATCGATGTTTTTGCGTGTCATTTCTTGTCGATTGAAGACATTTCTCAAATTCTCAAGTCATGTTCTTCATCGTTGTATGGATTTTGTTGTTAGACGATCATTTTGTGATGATTCAAGGGCCGGCCGACTAGAGGAAAAAAGGAAAAGGTCATGCCGAAAATTTCCCCAATTCCCTCAAGTGGTTTAAACCCTTTGATCGATTCCTTTTTGATGTAGACAATTTTGTGCAACTAGATCTTGTGATTTCATGGTTGAATTAACCTTTCTTCCCCTTCAAGAAGGCTCGGCCGACCATGTACCCTTGCTTAGGGTTCGGTCGAGTGGAGAGGAGGGTAAATTCGATCGAGCATCTTGATTTCATCTTTTAGGGACGATGTTCGTCAATTGAAATTGTAGATTTAGTGATTGACAAATGTATTGTAATTTTGAGTTTATACATTTTTAAGATTTGTAGAAGAACACCTCCTTTAATGCGCATGTATGACAAAATACTAGGTATGGTATATGATTTATGACGTTTCCTTAATCGAAATCCTAATGCTATTGTTGAAATTACCATGCTAGATCAATTGCTACCTTGCTGGAATTTATTGATTAAATGCAAAATTTAATTACTTTATTGTTGAAAGTATATTGTTAATTATGGTAGTAGTTGTAGAATAATCTCCTTATAACTTATGTGTTGTGGCATAAATGTATTCGGACATTTCTACACTTATGACATGTAATCTACATTTAAGGAATATGGCAATGATGCTAGATGACTATAAGGAAATTATGGGGTGCTTAAATTGTCGGAAAAACTTGAATGTAGACAAGCTAGGCTTCACACCTAGGGAATAATCATCGGGCGCTAGTGTGTGGCTAATGTGGCTCGGAATAAGGGGGCCGGATATGGGTGAATGCTTGGGGTTTTAAATAAGTAAACTTTAGAACACTTTGCTTGTGTATTGTGATTGCGATGGTCGGCTGAGAAGCATGGATGGTCGAAACGACTAATGCTTGACTCGGCCGGTGATTAGGGTCTTGAGATTGCACCAGCTGGCCCGCTAGGTGTTAGACCCGGGTGGCAGAGGGTCTTGAGATTTCGTCAGTGGGCCACGCTGATGGTAGACCCGAGTTGGGTGGGACTAGCTATCCCTAACCCAGTGGGTTCTTGAGACTAGTTGACCATCCTAGTCGACGACCCAATAATTGTTTGACTTTCCTTATATGATATGTGGGCCGTGCGGCCGGATTATTATCTTTTGGTATAGGCCGAGCAGAGCCGAGCCACCAGTCCTTGAACAAGTTCTAGCGGCCGAGTGTTGCCCGGTCTGGTGGGACCAGTTTGGCCAGTTGTATGGTTTATATAGGTTGGCCTTTGGGCCGGTCGCCATATGATGACTAGATTAGATCCCTATATTTATAATTGCTAACTTATATGCATGATGTTATTGGGGATTTATGTGGAGGTTCGAAAGGACTGCTTATTGAGTTCCATGTGGACTCACAGTTTGTTTCTCTTATTTTTGCAGAGCCCGACCAGTGAGGTGATGCTTGGAGTCATGGTGCTGCTGGATGGCAGGCAGTGGCGTAGATCTCATAGCAGCATCCAGTAGTCGTAGTCGTGATGTCTAGGGTTGTGTTTTTTTATATACACCGAGAAATGTTAATTTGGAAAACATGTATTTGAATTTAACTCGAGTTGTTCTTAATAGTTGGTTTGTTTTGCAACTTTTTTAAAAATTATTGAACCTTCTTTAAAATTAAATGAAAGTTTGCATTGTTGTTATTTTAATCGTATGTTTTCTAGTTAGCGTGTACTCTCAGTATCTTGTTATTCAATGTATGTGATAGGCTTCAGGGTAGGACATAGACCCTGGCCGATCACGCGACCCTGAGTTAGGTCGTGACATAAGTCTAAGTCTTTAAAAACATCAACAATAGAGAGTCACTTAATTGATTTGTTTTTATAGATCTTTAACGGCTAATTAGAAACAAATTTTGTGTCTATTAATTTTTAAATGTGAAGATTTAGAAACAAAAATCTAATTTGTTTCTAAATTTGTATCTTTATAGGCCGGTTTTGTTGTAGTGAAAAATGAACAAAAATATTTGCAATCCTTAATTATATCGAAACGGCACAAAATTGAAATACATACTTTATGTTCACTAGGCTACATATATTTAAAATTTTCATGTATTATTTGCTTTTAATTTTTTTTAATGGTATATATTTGTGTCACGCGCACAACATGCATGACAAGTGGAATGAATGAAGATGAAACACGTGGACAGGGACCAGCAGAAGTGATGCAGACGCAGCCATGCAACCAGAAGAGGGATGCACGCGTCGTGCGAGAACACGGCTCAGTCATTATAACGACTACGTGATCTAGTTGGCGAGATGATACCACGTGTATTGAGTCTATAAGTAGTTGATTGTAACATAAGCAAGATATGAATACATTTGAATAAGCTCCCACTTCTCTATCTCGTATACTCTCTCGATCCCTCTCTTTCTCTTACCCTCTTTTCTCTGCTACGTCTTCACCTCGTTACGACTCGGACTGGCACTCGAGATTACGATCGCGCTCGACTCATCTCCCTTGTCGACGATGAACGTAAAAATGGTGCTTTCATTTAGATTGCCTCGGTCCTAAGATGGAGACCCGAGGACAAGCTATTGCTGAGACTTTGAAGCTCCTCTAAGAGGCGAGCCATTGACACGATCATCTCTTCAGGTCGCTGCAGGCAAATCTTGAAGCTCAACAGCAAGCTTTGGAGATGCATCGCCAATCAATGGAGTCCCAATCGAAACTGCTGCAGAATGTAACTCTCGGGTCACCCTTCTTAATTCTCAAATTGTACAAATCAATGGTGTCAAGGTTGAATCACCTTGATCTGGATCTGGATCTAGCGGAGGAGTTGCGATTCATCGGGGAAGAACAAGCCAGCGATCAGAAGGTGACGAAGAGGATTTTCCCTTCCCACCAGAGCCTCCGCAAGTGGAGTTGCCATTATTCAATGGTCTCGGCGCCGATGATTGGGTAGCGGCGGTAGAGGACTCCTTCAAATAGTGCCATTGAGCCAATCACATGTTGATGTGTAGGGAACTATTTTTGGTTAGATTGTGATGAACCCCATGAACCTGGACAATTGATTCCATGGCCATGATGAGATCATGCTAGTGGGCCTTAGTAGATGCCCCCGTTCTAAATATTCCCAGTCATAGGATCTTCAATTATGGGATTGATGATTCCGGATAGACTGGTGTGCTTGGTACATGCCTTATACGATAAGGGGTATCTGATCTCATAGTTTCCTATGAGCTGTCATTAATGTACAAGTGCAGGTGCTCATTAGGGAATTAGTTCACTGAACGGACCTGCATGAGGAACACGAAATGTAGTCCTTACATGAGTGTCAATAGGATGTTCCTCAGGTGATAGTAGGTGCAAGCAGTCCTTGGACTTGATGTTGTCATGGTTACCTTGTGAGTGATGACCCATTGCTTTGGTTCTACCCCTACATGGCCCTTAGCGTCATGTGTCGGGTTTTACTAGGCATGGGGAAACATTCACGGAGGTAGGTGAGCAACCAACATGAAATCAGTTACTCCTAGTGAGAGGAGATAATGTCATATGTGTCCTTGCAAGTGTTGACTCGGGAATCTCTGGCCAGAGTAGACATGAAAGTCAGGAAGATGTTTCGAACATTTCATTATTGAGATGACATCTTGGCGGGTGAAATACATATGAATCGGCATTAGGGTTTGACACTTCATCCATACCCTAGCCGACTTCGGGACATTGTAACCGAGGACTTAGTTGCACGGTAACTAATCACCGAAGCGCATTCGATCCCTGTAGATTGAACCTCACACTATCCGGGTAGTCATGACACGTTGCTAGATGTCAATCTTGACTTGTGAGTGGAGTCTCTCACAACCTCACTTAAGGGGTTTAGTGGTGGTTGGTAAGATTCGAATAGAAGTCATTCTATCAGATCCGACTCTCCGTTATGCACAACTCACAACTGGCTTAGTGTGGGGTCCAATGGGTCACGCACAACAGACTAACCTCAAAACGAACCTTATGAGATAAAGTCTGAATGAGGTACTATATGTCTACTAGCATGGACATGCTGCAACACGATCACATATCTCGTTTTGCGGACATCATAGGAAAGATATTTCCTATAGGAACGAATACGCAAGGAAGGAGTTCTTTGGTAACCCTAATTTGTAGGGCATCCCTAAATTGTAGGGATTGACACATGATAAATCCTAATCAATAAGAATTTAATTTATAGAGATAAATTAAAGTTTATATTTAGTTGGATTTAATTAATTTTGAATTAATTATAAAATCATTAAATATAAATTATTATTTTGGAGGCAAACCCCAGATTTGAATTACGGGGAGAGGATTAAAAAAGGGAGGGGCTGGGTCCACCATGGGGACCACCTACTCCCCTTATAAATAGATGGCCTAACCTCCTTTGTGAGGGGTTTAGCAAATTGGTTAGAGATCTTGGAGAGGAGAAGAGGCTTGGATTCTTGAGAAGCTTCTTGAAGAGCAAGACTCCAAAGAGCTCGTCTTCGTCTCCATGGGTGGCCGGCCATCAAGCTCCTCCTTCCCGGGTTTTTGAAGCCGATTTGGAGGTCTCTTCCTCTTGGGTGTGTCATTTCCTTCATCTTCTTGGAGGAGTCCAAGGAGGACAACGAGGTATTCGTTTCATCTTCCTCCTCGTTCCATGGTTTTCTCATCCCCTCTTCCTTCCTTTTGGTGCTTGGTTCTTGGTGGAAGGGCCAGCTTCACCTTGGTGCATTTCGGCGTTGAGTTTCCCTCTCCGTTGAGACACAACAGGTCTTGATGTTCGCTGTCCCTTGGTTGCGAGGCATTTGGTGTGGACCTTCCTTGGAGGACGTGCACTTGGACTTCTTGAAACGGGGATAGGAGCAGTCTTACCATCAACGGTATATGGTATATCTTCTCCTTCTACTTATATATTGAATTACTTAAAGATTGCTAAAGTTGATCGATGGTTTGTATTTTTTTTAAATCACTTTTTCCGCTGTGCTTCTTCTCTCATCCCAACATTTAATCTGTTTGGTAATTCGGCAACTCTGTATTTAGTATGGCCAGTGCTTCTAACAGATTATAATTTGTCACCCTCAACGTGTATGAGAAATGAATTTATCTATCTTTCGATGATTATTCTGGGTCCTAGGGGTCCTCGAAAATAAATTGATGTATTTCTCTGACCCCTAATTGATGAACTGAAAACATTGTGGGCTGAGGGAGTTGTCACTTATGATTGTCACCGAAAGAAAATCTTCACTTTACAAGCTGCTATATTATGGATAATCAATGATTTTTGGGCCTACGTTATGTTGTCTGGTTGGAGCATGCATGGGTGACTCTCTTGTCTGTATTGCATAGAATACTCAAAAGCCTTCAGTCTTGAGAACGGTCGGAAAATTTATTTCCTTGATTGTTATCGCCGATTCCTACCATCTAACCATCAATATCGAAGCAATCGTAACAAATTTACCAGGGATTGAGTCGAAAGAGATGAGCCACCACCGATGTTGTCTGATGAACAGATGTTAGCATGTGTTGAATTACTTCCAAAGATTACTTTTGGTCAGAATGTAAGAATTTCAGGCTTTGGTCAAACACATAACTGGGTGAAAGAAAGTATCTTTTGGGAATTGGCGTATAGGAGTTCATTACTGATTCAGTATAATTTAGACGTCATGCATATTGAAAAAAATGTGTTTGATAATATTTTTAACACTATAATGGATATTTTCGGCAAACTAAAGATAATGTGAAGGCCTGACATTATGTGAAAATACTTTGTAAGAAGCCTGAGTTAGAGTTGCAAGAGGTCAACAGACAACTTCATAAGCCAAAGACGTCATATGTATTAAATAAACAATATATGAAAGATGTGTATCAATGGATTAAAGAACTTAGATTTCCCGATGGATATGCCTCAAACTTATCTCGGTGTGTGAACGTCGATGAATGCAAAATATTAGGGATGAAGAGCCACGATTGTCATGTATTCATGCAGAGATTGCTTTCGGTCGCGTTTCGAGATTATCTACATGATAAGATTTCGGGTCAGTTGTCAAAATTAAGTATGTTTTTTAAAAACATTTGTGCAAATGTCCTTCGAATCAAAGATATGTCAGCACTTGAAAGCAATATTGTTGAAATCATATGCAAGCTGGAGCAATTTTTCCCTCTTGCATTTTTTGACTCGATGGAGAATCTACCGATACACTTGGCATACGAGGCACGAGTTGGTGGCCCCATTCAATACCAGTGGATGTACTTATTTGAAAGATACATGAATCATCTGAAGAAAAAGTAAAGAACACAGTTGCAGTTGAAGGTTCCGTATCAGAAGCATATATAATTCAAGAAATTTTAACATTCTGCTCATTCTATTTTGAACCAACCATCAAGACAAGACTTAATCTGTTGGCTTAAGGTTTTCAACCTTGGTCTTAATCTCGATTTTGATGATAACAAACATGGAACTAATATTTTATTGAGAAATCTTTCAGGATCCATATCAGTTAGCACACGACGTCCGAGATTGGAAAAATCGAAGAAATAGGAAAATCGGAAGGACGTTGGTCGACGCGCTCGAACTCTTCAAGAAGTTAGAGTTTAGGTTTAGGGTGTCTAGATATGTTGTATATCATCTTAATGATGCAAAGAACCCTAAAACCAAATCTGAAACCCAAAATATGAAAACTCGGAAACCGCTCTGAAATCCATTAAGCCTAGGGAGCTCCTTGGAGGGCTATATGACCTAGACATTATCTTGACATAAAAAATGGTGGTAATTGTTCCTTGGGTAGAAACTAGATAACGAGGTATTTTTAAGGAATTTTCGGAAGCCTTTAGCCTACCCAAACTTGACCCGGGAAGTTAGAAAATTTTCGTTTTCTGAAAATTTGTACTAGACCCCAAGAACTAGATTTTGATTCTTAAGGATTTTGATTTTTTAGATATTTTTATTGTATCCAAATGGGGGGTAATCCTTATATAATATTTATGTTTTAAAGTTAATTAACTTAGTTAATAAATGTTATATAAGTAGACTTAGCGAAGACAGAACCAGAAAATGAACCATGCAAAGAAAACTGCCCTGCTGCCCTGCTAAGTTCGGTCGACCAATCGAAGGAGAAGGCAGTTCGATCGACCGATCGATCATCCGAACGTTGCCGAAAATTAGCAATAGCTACATCGGTTAATCGATCGGTCGACCGAATCGCAGAACGCAAGTCGCGGAGCTAGCTTCGGTCGACCGGATTGGAGATCGATAAATTAGCGACACTCGGTCGACCCGTCGATCGACCGATCAGTGTAAAAATTACATAGAAAGCCAGCGGTCGATCAGTCAGTCGACCGATGATCGACCGGACCATCGACCGGACGTCTGTAACGGTAAAAATTATGCCCGTTGATGCCATGTTTCAGCTGGGGGGTTATAAATACCCATCCCAATCCTTCTTCAAGCCTGCTAATGATGCTTCCACGCCTAAAAGAGTGATCCTAAGCATTTCTACAAGCCTTCATTGAGCAATCCTTTCAAGAACCCTAGCTTTGATCTACACACCTTGATTTAGCCTTCAAAATTTACTGATTCATCATCTCAAGGCATCAAGAGGACTAAGGAGTTTGTTTTGGAGCTAAGTAACTATTGTTTGATTTATTGCTCCAATTATTATTGTATTTTGTTATTTATTTCATTGTAATTGAACTTGTGTAAACCTAGGTTCCTAGGTTTAATTGAGTTGGTGGTTGCCTTAGTGTTAGGGCTTAAACCCACCGTTGTAAAAGTAGTGTACTAGGATTACTATTAACAGCACTGGCCATACTGAATACGGAGTTGCCGAATTACCAAACGGATTTAAATCATCCGTGCACAATCCCAACCTGATATTTCCAGTATCCCTAGCAAAAGGAGGATAACATCTATCCAAATGTTTCCATGCTTCACTATCGGATGGATGAGTCATTACTGTATCATCATGACTTCTTGCATGCCAACTCATATAGGGGGAAGTCTTTTCCGACATAAATAACCTTTGAAGCCTCGGTGTCAATGGAAAATACCGAAGCACCTTAAAGGGGATATTTTTTTGTCGCACCAATTTCTTCTCCTTGTAACGAGGATGTTCACATACCGGGCATTGCTCCAACTGTGCATTTTTTTTTATAATATAAAATGCAATTATTTGGGCATTCATGTATCTTTTCGTCCCCAAGCCCCAATTTCCTCATCAGCTTTTTTGTCTTATAAAAATTTGGCTCAAACTTGTTATCTGGAGGTAGCATACCATTGATAAAGCCTGCAATCCAATCAAATGCAGCCCCGTTGATATTACATCGGACTTGATGTTCAGGAGTTGCGTCATTGCCGAAAATCTTGTATATTTAGGACAATTCTCATACAAAGGTTCATCGATAGCTTTCAACATCTCGTAAAATTTTGCAGCCTCCTTATTTGACAATTCAATCTGTATCGCAGGCTATTCTTCAGTGATTTCAATTATCGTAGTATCTAGTAGCTGTATCGTCTCAGTCACGGACTCAACATTGTCATTTAAATGGAATTTTCCACCAACACTATCCATAATCATTGTTCTATAAGGATTTGGTGGATTGGAAGAAGAAACAACCATAGTAGAGGATTCACCATGAATTTGGACAACAGGATTACTCGACGTCCCGACTTGACGTGACTCCTCGTGACAATTCCATACAAAATATCTCGGTGTGAATCCTTTTGTGACAGTTTCCCGATTCAAAAATCTTATGTTCGAACATTTCCAGCACGGACATCGGATTTTATCACCACTAAGGAATTTTTTATTCGAGTAGGCAAAATTTAAGAAATAAGTTACACAATATCTTTAGGTAATGTCTTTAGGTGGGATGGTCCACAATGAATTCGTCGGTACATCCAACTTCTATCACCCGACATGTTCTGTCAAAAATTTGTCAATATCTTTAGGTAATGCCTTTAGGTGGGATGGTCCTATTCCATTCGGGATTCATATTATTTATATTGTACTTAGAATTTTTTTTAGTCATTAACTACATTCTAAATTTTTGCAATATTTCCCTACAATTCTCTGAATACGCATATCATCTGGGCGCGTATCGGAGAACAAGGGAGATACAAACCAAAATTTAAAAATGACTAAGTGCAATATAAATAACTGTGTTCCCAAATTATCCAATTAGGGATAATTCAAGGGTTGTACGTCGTATAAAAGATAATTTACTTCGTTTGCACGAACATACAACCCCTGAACGGATCTAAGGGTTTGGA
This sequence comes from Canna indica, assembly GCA_034359265.1. Lineage (NCBI taxonomy): Eukaryota > Viridiplantae > Streptophyta > Magnoliopsida > Zingiberales > Cannaceae > Canna > Canna indica. The sequence goes on from CP136891.1 coordinate 40,283,195, forward strand.
AAATTAAAACTTGACTTGTCGATGCATACGTGAAACATATCAACTCGTCTTATTATTTTCTAAATTTGTGGATGCCGGTGCGAGTCCGCGCGAGTCCAAAGTAGATGATTTTGACCTGAGTCCATCCATTGTGGACGATTCCGGCGCGAGTCCACTATGGACGATTCTGGCGTGAGTCCACAGTGGACGATTCCAACACGAGTCCAAAGTTGACGATTCTAATATATCTAAATCTAAATATTAACATTAAAATTAATCTAATTAATCTAATAAAGTTAATTAATAGATATAACCGAAATCTAAATCTAAATCTAATTAACATTAAAAAAACATTAAACTTAATCTAAATCTAATTAACATTAACATTAAACATTAATAGATAACAAATTAAACATTAAAAGATTAAACATTTATCTAAATCTAATTAACATTTAACCTAAATCTAATTTAATCTAATATTAAATGAAAAATAATTAACAGATAATATAAAAATTAAAAAAAATAATTAGCTAGTGTCGGCGGTGGCCAAAAGCTAGGGTTTCGACCGTCGCCAGCTAGAGAGGGGAGGAAGAAGGCCTTACTTGAAGGATGTCGGCGACGGCGGTCTTCGGCGAGGGAGAAGGTGGCGATCAGTGGATCGAGACTAGGGCGGCGATCAGTGGAGACTGGGATGGCGTGGCAGCAAAGACTTGCAGGCGGCGTTCAGTGGAGACTTGGGCTTGAGGATGACGAAGGTTTGCGGACGTCGGCGACGGTCGATGATCAGTGGCTCAAACTCGGTGACGACGGAGAGTAGCGCAGAAAGAATTACGGGAGAAGAAGAGAGGTCGGGCGCGAACGCAAATAAAAACCTTTTTCACCAACGGCTCGACAGCCATCGATAAATCGTGGATTATTATTTACTACATCACCGACGGCCCACGCGACCCTCTCTAGGCCATCGGTGATTAGTTTTTTATTTTTGCGCCGTGTGCGCACCATCATTTTATCATCGACAGTCGTTCCTAGCCGCGGCTAATGACTAATTAATATCACTAACGGCCTACCTCACCTACTCTAACACTACTAGAAATATGTTATTCAGCAACGGTGATCAACAAATGGGCGCTCAAGTCATTGCAATTTCTAACGGCATTCTTACGACTGCACTGGCCGTTGTAGATGTGATATATCTGCAACGGCTTAGTTACGGTCGCTCGAGCCATTGCTAACAAGTGGATGATATTATCTCATTAGCAACGACTTATTTACGGCTTACTAAAGGCCGCGACAGCCATTGTTAATGATATTATCACATTAGCAATGGCTTATTTACGGCTACTGCATCCATCACTCTTTAGCAGATCACGCGCTCGTGATGCGAAAATAAAATACTTATCAGCAAAGGCATTGCAAAGGCCGCATTCTAACAGATGAGTGAGCCATTGCTGATAAGTTCATTTACTCGACCCCGATCGCGCCCGCCCCTTTCCTCCTTCTTCCTTCTTCCGTAGACGCCGCCGCTGTCGATCTCCGCTCGTCGTTGCCTGCCGATCTCCACAGGACTCCAGTACCGGAACAGTGAGTTAATTAGGGTTTTTTTAAACCCTAATTTTTTAATTACTCTAATTAATTAAATCTTTTTAGATTAAATGTTTAATGTGTAGATTAGATTAATATTTAATGTTTTTTCAAAGTTAATTTTATTAATGTTTAGATTAATATTTAATGTTTTTTTAGGTTAAATATTTAATGCATGTTTAGATTAATTAGAATAATTTTATTGTTATATGTGTTAATTAAGTTTAGTTTAGATTAATTAGATTAATTTTATTGTTAATCTTTAGATTTACATTAATTAGAATCGTCCACTTTGGACTCACGCTGGAATCATCCACTTTGGACTCGCTTTGGAATCGTCCAATTTGGACTCGTGCCGGATTTGTCCACTGTGGACTCGAACCGGTATCCATAAATTTAGAAAATAATCATCCATCCGACGAGTTGATACATTTCACGTACGCATCGGTGAGTCGGATATGATTTAGCAAAACCTTAGGATCCGTTCGGGAGTTGTATGTTTGTGTAAAAAAAGTAGATGATCTTTTATACGACGTACAATCCTTGAATTGTCCCTAATTGGATAATTTGGGAACATAGTTATTTGTATTGCACTTTGTTTTTCCTTTTAACCGTTAACTCATTAATTCTTAAATTTTGGCTATTGTATCTCTCTTGTTCTCGATCCCATACGTGCCCAAATGATATGCGTATTCGGAGATGAAAGACCCGAAAAAAATTCCTAATATAAAAATCTCTTTTTTTGGTGCAGCGCACCGGATCGGAGGTTAGCTGGGTCGAGCCGCGGAAATTGCCTCGAGTAGAAGATATAACCTGACCCATCGAAATATGAAGTTGAATTAGTTCAATGGTTATTTCCTTTCTTGCTTATGATATCTTATTAAAGTCGAGTTCAATTCTTGAGTGCGGATAGGATCGGAGTCTGAATCGGACTCGGATCGAACCAAGAAGAAGTCAATTCAAGTGAGGGGCAAATGGGTCATTGGATGAAGGGAATAAAACTCCTCACCCAAGCCACCAGTGCGGCAATAAGAGAGAGCCGCACGCAGCCCATCAAGAGAGAGAAAGGGAGAGAGGAGGAGGAGATCTTGTCGGCGCCGAGTTCGCGACGACGCTTGAGGAGATCGGAATCTCATTTCATCAAGATTTCTTCACGATCCAATTCAAGGTGAGTGGTTAGAGTAGATGTTAAGGGGAGGCGGGTGGCCGGCCCCATAGATTTCGAAATCGAGGTTTTCTCCACGAGTTTTGCCGATCGGGTTGTTTCCCCATGTTAGATTTTTAAATCGTTGTACATGCTCTGATTTCATGTTTAAAAACATGTCAATTTCTCGCTTTAAGGGGGTGGTCGAGTCGAGGAAAAAGGGGGAAGGTCATGCCAAAATTCTCCCCAATTTCCTTGCTCATCTCGTAACTCACGTATCGACTTGTATTCGTTTTGTTTTTGGTTTTGGATTGATGCTCGAGTGGACGCCGCAGCCAAGTCCACCACCTATAGAGGGTTCGGCCAAGCATGGTCATCATCCTGCTCGAGTTGGCCGAGCAGTAGAAGGGGGAAAAGTTGGGTTGTTTATATTGGATTGTTGGATCTCTTATTTTATCGCATTAACTCGCACCTTCATGTTTAAATGATAGATTAAATTTGAAGTTTATGTTTACTGTTCTATTGGTTAATATGCATAAATTCCAGCCCCTTCCCACATGGATAGATTAAATTTTATGTAGTTGTTCATATCCATCCGCTTAATGTTTATTCATATTCATGTTAATGTTAATCCATATTCATGTTGTGATTTGTTGGGGTAGATCTATATTATCATTTTGGAAATGTTCTTGCCAATGCTTATATGGTATATGTAGTCAAGAAAGGTTTCATTTAATTTCTCATATCATGTTTATTTGTTGTTATGCTTAGTGTATGTTCCATATTGGTTTAACCTCTACATTACTTACTTTTTATTTTGGTTCTTCATGATGTTACTATCCGTAATTAATTTGATAAGTAATGTGGAAATAGTAGGTCGAGTGCCTACATAGTCGGCGAGTTTGCTCGTTCTAGGAAGAATGGGTTATATAACATGTAGGACGTTGCAAGATGCATAGTATATATGGAAACCTAGCTAGGAAATGACACAACTTCTAGGACTTCTAGTATTCATTTTTAGAAACCTAGAACTATTAGGTGTACCCATTTTTGGAAGGGCAACACTAATTTGTTGACCCTACAGATCGGATTAGGGCAACCGCCCGAAGTGTATATAATAAAACCCTAGGACATTTGATTGTGTGATGTGCTTGAGATGGTCCGCCGAGAAGCGTGGAGGTCAGAAATGACCAATGCTTAGCTCGGCCAGTGATTGGATCTTGAGATGCACTAGCGGGCCCGCTAGGTGTCAGACTCTAGTTGGGTGGGACTAGCTATCCCTACCCTAGACGGTGTCCGAAGACTAGTAGACCATCCTAGTCGATGGCCCGGAATTCCATGTTTATATCTTGATATGATGTGGCCGAACGGCCAGTGTGATTCTACCTTGTATGGTAGGGACGGTTGTAGCCAGGATACTTACACCATAAGTAGGCCAAGGGTCGGATGCCAGGTGGCAAGGTTAGGCCGTTATGGCAAGTTTCTACTATATGGTTTATACAGAATGACCCACGGGGTCGATAGTCACATCAAAAAGTAGCTTACCTCCCTGATTATATTATATGTTGTTTATATGTTATGCATGACTAACTGCGGATTATGTGGAGGTTCGAAAGAATCGCTCACTGAGTCCCAAGTGGACTCACGGTTTGTTTCCTTTGTTTTTGTAGAGCATGATCAGTGATCGAGGCTTGTCATCACGGTGTAGCTGGAGGGCAGGTGGTGGTGCCATATCTCGTAGCGATGTCCTTTGGTCATAGTACAGTGTCTTGTAGTAGTTATTTTTCGTTTCTACATTGGCAGTTGTATTTTGAAAAGTTTATAATAACTTTTATACTTGAGACGTTCTATTTGTGACAATGTTGGTTTTCTTCTTTGGATTGAAAAACATATATTTGTGAATTTCAAAAACTTTAAATAAAGATTGTGTTGTGGTTTCCTTTCTCGATAGGTTCTATTTTATTGTCAGTCAGTATAGACAATAGGCTACAGGGCAGGATGTAGGCCCTGGTCGGTCACACTACCCTCAATTGGGGTGTGACAGGAGAATTATAGGAAGATGCTGCCAAAATTTAGAATGAAGTTAGCGATTAAAATAAATACTTAGTGCAATATGAATAACATGAATCCCGAATGAAATATGACTATCTCACCTAAAGGCATTAACTGAAGAAATTGTCATTGATTGATAGAATGATGTCGGGCGATCGAAGTTGGACTTACCGACGTCTTGATCGTGGAGCTTTAATGAATGAGTTTCGATTAGGCGTAACTTACTTCCTAAATTTTGCCTATTCGAATGGGAAATTCGTTAGCGTCGGTGATAAAATTCGATGTCAGTGTCGCATTTGCTTGAATGGACGATTTTTAGATAGGGAAACTGTCACTCTGCATCTGTATAGCAAATGATTTGCAACAAAATATTTTCTATGGACTTGTCATGGGGAGTCACGTGAAGTCAGGACGTCGAGCAATCCTGTCGTTCAGACACATGGTTAATCTTCCTCAACTAGTGTTTCTTCATCCAGTCCTTCTAATCCCTATAGAACTATGATACTTGATAGTCTTGGGGGTCAATTCCAGCTGAATGATAATGTTGATCGGCTAGTTATTGGGACGTCAGTGCCACCAGATACTACGGGTGTTGATACTACGGGTCTTGGTGTTGATATCACAGAATTTTACGAGATGTTGAAAGCTGCCGATGAACCTTTGTATGAGAATTGTCCTAAATACACTAGGTTTTGGGCAATGACGCAACTCCTGAACATCAAGGCCCATCAACAGGATTGCGTTTGATTGGATTGTGGAATTGATTAATGGAATGCTGCCAACTGATAATAAGTTTGAGCCAACTTTTTATAAGACTAAAATGTTGATGAGAAAATTAAGACTTGGGTACGAAAAAATACACACGTGCCAAAATAACTGCATTTTATATTATAAAGAAAATGTGTAGTTGGATAAATGCCCCGTATGTGAACTTCCTCGTTACAAGGAGAAGAAATCGGTCCAACAAAAAAATATCTCGTTTAAGGTGCTTTGGTATTTTCCACTGACACCGAGGCTTCAAAGATTATTCATGTCCGAAAAGACGGCCCCATACATGAGTTGGCATACAAGAAGTCGTGATGAAACAGTAATGACTCATCCATCCGATAGTGAAGTATGAAAACATTTGGATACATGTTATCCTTCATTTGCTAGGGATAATAGAAATATCATATTGGGATTGTGCACGGATGGTTTTAATCCATTTGGTCATTCTGCAACTCCTTATTCAGTTTGGCCAGTGTTGTTAACAGTTCATAATTTGCCACCGTCAATGTGTGTGAAAGATGATTTTATTTGTCTTTCGATGATTATTCTAAGTTCTAAGGGTCCGCGAAAATAAATTGACGTATTTCTTAGACCCCCAATAGATGAATTGAAAACATTGTGGACTGAGTGAGCTGTCACTTATGATTGTCATCGGAAGCAAAACTTCAATTTAAAAGTTGCGGTATTGTGGACAATGAATGATTTTCAGGCCTACGGCATGTTGTCTGGTTGGAGCACTCACGGCCGACTCTCTTGTTTGTATTATATGGAACAATATAAATCATTCAGTCTTCAGAACAGACAAAAAATCTTATTCTTTGATTGTCATCGTTGATTCCTACCAGCTAACCATTAGTATCGAAGGAATCGTAATAAATTTACTAAGGGCGGAGTCGAAAGAGATGAGCCACCACCGATGTTGTCCGGTGAATAAATGTTAGCACGTGTTTCAGCACTTCCAAAGATAGTGTTTGGTCGGAATGAAAGAGTGCGGGGCTTTGGTCAAACACATAATTGGGTGGAAAAAAGTATCTTTTTGGAATTGCCATATTGGAGTTCATTACTGATTCGACATAATTTAGACGTCATGCACATTGAGAAAAATATGTTTGATAATATTTTTAACACTTTGATGGATGTTCCTGGGAAAACTAAAGATAATGTCAAGGCCCGACATGATCTAAAAATACTTTGTAAGAGGCCGGAGTTGGAGTTACAAGAGGTCAACGGACGATATCTAAAGCCAAAGGCCCTGTATGTGTTAAATAAACAACAGATGAGAGATGTTTATCAATGGATCAAAGAACTCAAATTACCCGATGGATATGCCTCAAACTTATCTCGACCTGTGAACGCCGATAATTGCAAAATATCAGGGATGAAGAGCCATGCTTGTCATGTATTCATGCAGAGATTGCTTCCGATCGCATTCTGAGATCTTCTACCTGATAATATTTGGGGTTCGTTGACTGAATTAAGTATATTTTTTAGAAACATTTGTGCAAATATCCTTCAAGTCGAAGATATGTCAGCACTTGAAAGTAATATTGTTGAAATTGTATGCAAGTTGGAGCAGTTTTTTCTCTTGTCTTTTTTGACTCGATGGAGCATCTACTGATACACTTGGCATACGAGGCATGAGTTGGTGGCCTTGTTCAATACCGATGGATGTACTTATTTGAAAAAAACATAAATCGTTTGAAGAAAAAAGTAAACAACACCGCAGCCATTGAAGGATCAATATTTGATTGTATATCATCTAAGAAATTTCACATTTTGTTCATTTTACTTTGAATCGACTATGCAGACAAGATTTGATCGTCTTCCATGTAACGATGACAAGGGAGTTCGACATTCAGATGGACGTTTAAATATATTCTGTCACTCTGGTCATGGTTTTGGTTCTCGTCCGTCTCGACACTTGGCACAATTGTACGTATTACTCAATTGCCCAGAGATTGAATAATTTATTGAAATATTTGACATTGAGATGGTGCAAAAATACTCTATTCACAGTGATCAGGAATTGGAGTGATTATGGAGTCGTGATTTCCCTACTTGGATTCGGGCTTGTTAGTGGACCATCGCGACTAGTGTCATGTTATAGCGGATATTTTGTTAATGGGTATAAATTTCACACGGTTGAATATGCATTTACAAAGAAGATGATGAATGTCGGGGTCTACGTGAAAGGGACAACATATGTTGAATGTGATATAGATTTTTATGGATTGTTGGAAGAAGTGCTAGAATTGCACTATTTTGGCTTAAAATCAGTTATTCTATTTAAATGTCATTGGTTTGATACAACAGATAGGGGCCTGAAAGTTCATCCAAAATACAAACTTGTTGAGGTTAATTACAAGTTGAAATTAGCAGCAAATGAGCCTTCTATATTGGCATCCCAAGCCGAACAAGTATATTACGCGAAATATCCGGCTTGAAATAAAGATAGAGCAAATTGGTGTGTAGTCAGTAAGACTAAAGGTAGAGAAAGAATTGATCCGATAACGGGAGAAAATGAGCCGATACCTGATGTGACATATGATTTCTATCAAGAAGATGATCCTCTTACTGTAGACCGTATTATTCCAACACTCGAGGATACAAATACAATGTTAGTTCAATTAGAAGTTGAATATCACTACTAGAAATCATGCTATCTGCGACGGCCTTATTGCGACGGCGCAGTTCGCGATCGCAGATGCGACGGGTCTGCGACGGCGACCAAAAGTGGTCGTATTGGCATCAATTTTGCGACGGCCTTGCGACCGCCTACGTGTCCGTCGCAATTATGCATCTTTGCGATCGCCCTTGCGACGGCCACTTCTAGAAATTAGGGTATCTGTGACGGCCTTTTTGCGACCGCGGAACTGCTGCCGCAAAATGTGACATTTTCATGACCGCTGGCGTCGGGGGTTGCAAATGTGAACCTTCTGTGACTGTACAATGACCGTTCAGTGGTCAAAATTTATGACCGCGTCACGCGGTCGCAATGCCGTCAGAGGGTAATTTTATTCCCCCCGACCTATATTTCTCTTCCCCCGCTCGATCACTCTCTCGTCACTCTCTTTCTCTCTCTCTGCTACATCTCTATCGCCGATCGCCGCCCGCCACTCCCGCGGCCTGCGTTGCTGGTATTCCTCTCTCTCTCTCTCTCTCTCTCTCTCTCTCTCTCTCTCAGGCTACCGAAGCCCTAGCCGCCGTCGGCTAGAGTTTGAGGCGACAAGTTTTCCCACCAAACCCTACTTGCCGATCTCACATTGCCGACTTCGCCGAGATCTACTAAACTCAACATGATCTTCACCAACTAATCCTCACTTGCCTTCGGCATTTCTTTGAGTTATTGTTTTTAAATCCTGCAATTTTTTTTCCTGAAGCGTACTTGCAGTTGTGGGTTGTGGTGGAGGAACTCTCGTTTGTCTCTCTCTCACTCATCAATAGTTAATTTTTTGAGGAAAACACATTTATATGATCCATGATTCCCTGTAAATGTAGGTGGAAGGCACTGGATTTTGCATCTCTAAAGCATTCTTCTATTTCATTCTTTGATATTGAGAAGCCCGAACCAGTAGTTTCTAAATGGGCAAGGGCAAAGAAAATAGTTGCTAGGGTAATTGGATTAATCTGTCAAATATTTGGATCAAGATTAATTATCTTATTATATACATATAGAACTAATTTAATGATTCACCCATCTTTTTCAGGTTGGTAAAGGTCTCTCCAAAGATGAAAAGGCTCAGAAGCTAGCACTGCAGCATTGGCTAGAAGCTGTGAGTACTCAATTGATGATTTTACAATAAACTATAACTATATAGATAATAGTCTTCTAACTATAATCTTGCACTTTGCAGATTAATCCGCGACATCGGTATGGGCATAATTTGCATTTATACTATGATGTCTGGTTTGCAAGTGAGAGCACCCAACCATTTTTCTACTGGTAAGCAAAAGAATCAGGCAAAAATGTAGTTCATAATGTGAAGGCTGATTTGCTCCTTTTTTTTTCTAATTTCCCCTTCAATTTTTGCTGAATATGAAGGTTGGATGTCGGAGATGGAAGAGAAGTCAATCTTGACAAGTGCACAAGATTCAAGCTTCAAAAGCAGTGCATCCCCTATCTTGGTCCAGTAAGTAATATGTTATTGATGTTAACATATCTATGCATTTCCCCAATTTATGCACAAGCTAGAGCCTTAATTGGAAACATTGTGCAATTTTGAACATATGGCAAGAGTTTTGAAGAATCTCGGTGTCATCAAGTTAGTAAAATAATTTGTACTTTTACCAGTGCGTAGTATATTTGAGGGATTAGTGCTGGTGAAAAAGCTAGTTCAGTGTCAGGCTTATTGCTGTTGTGCCAGATCCATTAATTTTATGTTGAATGAATTTATATTGTTTGATTTTTTTTTAAAAAAAATATGCACATCTGCGACGTTGCAAACTTTCAGTGACTACCTCTTTTGCGACCATTATTTGCGACCGCACTTATCCGTCGTAGACGGTCTTTAGCAACCATTTTGCGACGACTGTGTCCGTTGCATATGACCAAATTTTTTGTAGTGTATGTTGATGATGACGATCATGAAGTTGAGGAAGGTGGAGATGAAGAAGTAGAATTTGGAGAAGAATAATTTGAAGACTATTACTCAGATAATGAGGAATAATTGAAAAGTATATCTTTTATTAAATCTATCTCTACTATATATATATATTCTAATTAAATTCTTATTGGACAGCTATGGTGGGTCGAGGTTATCGTCGGACGAGAGCTACAGAGTCTCCGATCGGTTAGACTCCAAATGCAGCCGCACTTGCTCCTACCGCTGAGGCTAGTTCATCGAGATGCAGACGGCCAAGCGGGCCGAACATGATTCAGCCTCCGTTAGCCATGGAACAATGCCGACTTATTTCTTTGATTGGCGAGCGATAATGTATTATGAATTATATATAATTCAATATACCATAATATAATATTGTACTTTATTTTGGTTGTGCAAGTTCGAGCGGGAGGATGTCCCCAGGACTATATCGGGGACAATTTGACGATATATGTATGGGGTCTGGCCCACTTGGTTTCACATGTCGTGTGAGCACATGGACATGCTCTAGCACGAGTTTGAGGTACGTATTTAAAGTTTTTTAATCAGCTTGATTATTATTGGTACTGATATTATTATTTTGCAGGTTCGCTATACTTGGCCAGAGAAGTATAAGCCAATTATTTACAATGCGTGGGAGGCCATTTCCCAGCAGAGGCACTATCCAAATACCCTCCCCGATGGAGGTGTTTGAGCAGACTCACCGTAGAGGACATGGGGCGGGGGAGTACATCGACACCGGTGCTGCAGTCATCATGGTAAGTATATTTGTTTCAATTATGCATTATTTATTTATAATTTAAGTTTTAGAAAAAATATGAAACAAAAATCAAACTTGTGTAGGAGACCTACACTCAGACAGTGACGCAGCGCGGGGGCACCCCCGAGGACTTTGACGCGGGAGCATGGGTCCAGGCTACAAGTGGCTGGGACCACGGTCGCGTCTATGGCTTTGCTGATAGTGGCCAGGCGCGAGCTATGCTCGAGCCACTTGGGGCACCGACCCCTCCGGCAGTCGATGAGTGATCCTCCACCTCTAGGATTAATGATCAAAATAGGAGGATATCGACACTGGAGACAGTCGCACGACAGAGTAAGATGATGGCTCATCAGAGTCAGATGATGGCTGAGATGCATGCCATGCTGAGACAGATGGCATGTCAGTCCGGCGGTGTACACTCAGATCCATCGTCATCGACTCAGTCCACGCTGGTGTACACTCAAGCACTCCAAACCCCGCCACATGATCCCGACCTTCCTCCACTGTTGTAGCGAGTTGTTGTTGTTTTATGATACGTAGTGATTTTGGAGATACTTGTTACTTGATTGACTTGTTTGGATATTGATTCGTATTGTGTTGATACGATAGTTTTGATTTTGTATTGTGGATATTTATAATTATAATTTTAATTATTTTGATGCATATCTGGGTGTATCTGTGATGTGTATGTGAATGAATGTGTGTATGAGTGTGTGAGTTATGTATCAGGTTATAAATGTATCAATGAAAATTTCTAATTTTGAAATTGCTCGTTTACATATTAACATCATCAGCAACAGCCCTCCCACGATCGTCCGTGTGAAAGCCATTGCTGAAAGTGTATCATAATACTTGGGCCGCAAACTTAAAGCCGTTGCTAATGAATAACATGCACGACTTAGCAACAGTCTTTCAACAAAGGCGTTGCAACGGCGTGGCGGCTGTTGCTGATGGCAATATCCACAACAGTCATCGCACTGTTGCGGAACCGTTGCTGATAAAAGTAGTACCAACAGCTGTGCCTCGTTGCTGAGTCGTAGTTGATAATGTATCAACAAGGGATATAAACCATTGTGGAACTGTTGTTGATAATATCATTAACAACGGCTTGAGCGGCTGTTGCAGATTCGTTGTTAAATAATCAGGTATGCAATCTTCTGCAACAGTTACGTTGCAACGGGCGGAGCCGTTGTTGGCCGTTGCTAATGGTCTTCAACAACAGCGTAGCAACAGATCTAGTGGTTGTTGATGCTCATTATTCCAGTAGTATAAGCCGTGGCTGATATCTTTTTTCATTTCGTGCGCTGTGCACACTATCAGCTATGAGCGACGGTCTTGGACGATCGTATGGGAGCCGTGGCTGATGGGGTCACATCAGCCGCGGTTTGTTCAGCCGTCGCAAAACTGAAGATGTTTTCGACGGCTTGGGCGGCCGTGGGTGAGCCCCGTCGATGAAAGCCACTATTCTAATAGTGAGAGTATCTTTTTCTCTCGCTCCCTCTGCTAAAGTTGCACCTAACCAGGAGACATATCAGATTGAATCGCATTGCGACTTCAAGCATGAACAAAAACTATAATGACAAAAATTGGATGATATTTTTTTTATCAAGTATACATAAAAAATAATATCAATTTTATATATTATCCAAGTATCAAACTAACAAAAGATTAAAGTTCGTCTCTTCTTTTATCCTCCTCTATCCTATCAAACAATACCTTAATTAGTTTGATGTTATACATTTGACATTTCAAGAATGAGACATCCAGTGTCAATTACAAGAATTTTAAGTTATGATATCCAGCAAAAGATATATAAATACATATATTAAAATATATGGTGATATAAAAATAAATATCCAAGATGAGAGTGTCATCAGATCATCCATATATAAAATTTCTTGATTGGAAAACAAATAATTTTTTAATTTCTATTTTCTAGGCTAAAAAAAGCTGACTCTATTTTTTATTGTTTCCTGGTTTTATTTTTCTTTGAAATCCTTTTGACCGAGTAAAAAATGAGTCATCGAACGATACTGGTGCCTAAATACACATGACACAGGAGGAAAATGTGGCATGCATATATCACGATGGAGGTGACTGATTAGAAGGCGCTATGAGTTTGTCATTTCTTCCTAATTAGATCATTTGTCCTACAGACTTCGATATATTTATATTTTGAGTGTTGCAATTTTTGTTTTACCGAAATGATGTTCACGTGCTGCACAGATTTGCTAAAATGTTCAACTAAGATAGTATATAATATTAAACGATAATACGAAACCGGTCGATCCCAAAACAGCGCGTCATGTGCCCTAGATTGGACCGCCCCGTGAAAACTCGAGACGTGACCTATTCTATTCTGTTGGTTTTCACGTTTCATTCTGATATGATTCATATTTAAATCAACCTTCTGAAGGGTAAGCAGTTCTTGTCCTATCATCTTTATGGCTGAATTTTGGACTCTTCCCTTTGTTCACGTGATCTATAAATTGAGCTGCACCACTATTCATACTGGGTTAAAGAAAATTTTTTATTTTAGGAGTTCACATCAAAATGTATTTACTCATTTTGCTTTTTTATAAGAAAGATGAGAAGTTTTACAAAAATCATATGGGAAAAACAATTAAATAGATTTGCTTGTATAAAGATCATTAAAGATTACACTAAATGCAAGCAAATCTATTTAATTATTACACGTTGTTATAATTCTCTTAATTCATGCATCTAATAATTTTTTTAATATTTATATATAATAAAATGCTCATAATTATTAATAAAATTATAATTTATGTCACTGCAAATGATTAAAAATTTATTAAATTAATTTTTAATAAGATGTAGTAAAACTTTTATTATAAATTTATAATGCATGTTTCAACTATTTTTTAATTGATAACGAATCTATTGTCAAATCTGAAAGCCACATTATACCAAACGTGGGACCCACAGTTATTTATTTTGGAGGATGGGTTCTTTTGAATTGTCAAATCAGGCTTATGGGTAGACATTTTGTCCCTGAAGACAGAAAATTTTCTCGATTTCTTCCTCATATGTCAGCTTGTTGTTGTCGATCACGTTTGTCCTTCAATTTTATTTGGTTTATTTCCTTTTGACCTTTTCATTGTTGAACTGAATTGATTAAAATGTAAATATTGTGTTCATGTTTGTTTTTTTCTCATTTTGGAATAAGTTGATACTACGTGAAGACACATAAAAAAAACAACTAACTGAAACTTTCTTCTCCTTTTTTCATAATTTATTTTTTCATTTAACTTCCTATGCATGAAGCAAAATAGTCTTACGCTCGAATTTCACAATGAAGTGGATATTAAAAAATAAAATAAAGTAGAATAATTTATTTTCAAATTGTCCGATATATGATAATTCAGGGATCGTAAAGCAACAATAATATAATTTCCAAATGAAACTAAGGTGTTATCAATATATTTAGGATAAATTACACTGATCTCTTCTGAGTTTTAGTGAAATTATACTGATCTCTCATCTATTTGTAATTTTATCTTGTAACCCCCTGAGTTTTGTAAAAGATTACACAAATTTTTTCTACTAACGAAAAAAAATTACACAAACCTTTTCTACTAACGAAAAAAGATTACACCAAATCTCCCCCACAAAAGATTACATAGGGAATGTGAATGTCACCTGAACAAATAGAGAGAAAGTTAGTGTAATTTCACAAAACTTCAGGGGAGATTAGTGTAATTTACTCATATATTTATGATTCAATAGTCAATAAGTTCGTGACATTTTAATTATTAACTCATGAATTATAATATTTTTATTCCAATTTTAAACCTAAAGATATATCGATAAATTTAAGATATAATGAAATTAGTTTTACATGCAATGCATTTTTTAATTGTCATGATTGAATAATTAATTAATTAATTAAGATAGAACATGAATCACATATTATTAACATGATATATATAGAAAAAGGTAAATATTAAAAAAAATACGAACTTTGGACCTTTTTCCATTTTTAGCATAAACTTTTTTCATTAGTAAAAAAATACACGAACTTTGATACTGTAACCCCGTTTAGCTCGCATCGTCATTTCTGACGGTTTTTGCTGACATGACCGTTAACGGTGACGACGTGGCAAGTTACTTTGCCAACGTGGCATATATTTCAACGGACGAGTAAAGGTTAACAAAAAATTACGAAATTACCCACCCCCTATGCTAATATTTTTTGAAACGGGGATGGGCAAAATGGTAATTTGCCGATCATCTTCAAGTTGGGCGCGCTCGATGCCCTAGTTCTTATTTTACCTGCTCGCTTGCTCGAACACTGCGAAGAGGAGATTATTATTGTCTTTGTCACCGGATTAGGGCATGCCTTCTGGAGTCTTTGTCACCGGATTAGGGCACGAAGGGACGATCATGTCAGGAGGGGAAACTGTGGGACGAATGGAGGAATCTTCAGTGAATTCATCACAGGTTGTCGTTCCGCATTGCTGCCATATCGTGCGAGCTGTTCTGTTCACCACATGGAACCAAAGAAATTCCGGAAGAAGATTTTGAGGATGCAGACATTGGAAGGTATGATCTCTTGTAATCACCACACTCCAAAGTCCTATTTTTATTGTAATAACTCATTGCTATCTTTTAACAGGAGAATGATTGTCACTTCTTTGCGTGGCATGATTCTGAGGATCATGGCCACATAAAGGATATTCTGCGAGGTTTTATTGAGGAAAAAAAAATCTTCTCGAGAAACTGAAGCTAGTGGAAGAAAGAAGATAATTGAGGAAGATGAAAGAAAGTACACTTCAAGAAAGAATTGCAATACTTGAAGATGAGATAGCTCAACTGAGGAAGGAATGACAAAAAACAAGTCAACTTAAGGAATGGTAGTGTGTGTATGGTATTTTTTGTTGTATGTATCTTATTTTCTAGTATGTTATTTGTGGGTCGGAGCAAAGACAATAGCCTAAAGCTACTACCATGAAGTAGTTTGGTTTATGTATTTTGATGTTACCCTCTCATGTATATTTGAAGACAATATATTTTAGCATGTTTCAATCTGTTAGTGAACTGTGCACCAAAAAATATGAACTTTCACATATTTGCGAGAAAATACATGAACTTTTCTATTTTAACCTAACAAAACATGAACTTTACCACTTTTAACGTAAAAATATATGAACTTTTCCACTTTTAACCTAACAATACATGGACTTTATTACTTTTAACCATAAAATACATAAACTTTGTCATTTATAGCATAGCTATTTATAGCACAGTACACAATTCAACTAGTACACATCATTTCACATACATAAAATTTAAAATTCCATATGTCACATACATAAAACTTAGAATGACACATAATTCTTACAAAATCAAGTAATAGTTACTACGTATAATCCACATATCAATCCATATCAATCCACATACAATCCATGACTGATCCACATATAATCCATATCAATCCATATACAATCCACATACAATCCACATCAATCATAACACTTGAAGATGACTGATTGTCTGGCTTCTTTTTTTTCCTTAAGTCTGTTGCTGCTCCTTACTGAGGTGGTGCTCTGTTGAGTGCCTTGGGTGGGTTGGGTTGCCTTGAGTGGGTTGGCTGACCTAGGTGCCTTGAGTGGGTTGATTCACTTGGGTGCCATCATAGACAAACTGCCCTCCTCTAAATCTTCCTTCATGGAGTATTCTAACTTTTGTATTAGGCATCTACATGAAACTTAGAATTAGATAACTAAAATCTATAATTTATAATTGGAATTAAATAACTTACATGCACATATGTATCTCCTGTTTTAGTGCCAATTGTTACTCCAAATTCCTTTGCTGTCATAGCCCTCTCCTTGTGCACAAGCTTCTCATAACTAACAAGTCTCTTAATAACAACCATCTTTGGTCTCTTTACAGATGACTGCACACTCTGGTTCTCCAAATTAATTTGCACACCTTTGTTCTCCAAATTAATTTGCACACCCTGTTTCTTATGTCGTCTCCCCCTTTTCTTCCCCTGTGTCAAAACAGATTTGTTAGTAAGCAGGTAAGGACAAATATTAAGTTACCTGACTAGATGATGGTTGACTTGATATTGGTCTTTTATCCTTATTTTTGAATGACCTTTTGTTATGATCATATATATTGCACTGTGTACATTTCATCTGCACCCTCTCTTACTCATCTTTGTTGGATTTGCTTGTTCCTTTTCCTTTCTCACTAATATCCTTGTTCCTTGCTCTTTTTGGTCTCCCTATTTGTCTTCTCACAATGGGAGGTAAGATAGGTTCAGACTCAATCTTTGCCCATATTTTTTTCCTATTTAATGGTTGAATAAGATGCTCATATGCCCTTAGGTATGTGGACTTATTAAAATAATCATGAACATATTATGTAGGATCCTCTCCCAACCAATGAATTGATGAAATGACATGACGACAAAGGATGCCACTAAGTTCTCACATCCTGCATGAGCAACTATTTTGTTCTAGCTCTACAACATAATTGTTATCTATGTGTTTAACCTCAAACTTCTTATATCCAGCATGTGTTGCTATGTAGAAGCCACTAACAACCTTGTTCTCTTCTATTTTTTCTCTAATTTTAGGGCATATGTATCATCACTTTTCATTATCATCTCTCTCTTTTCTGCCATCCTTTTCATTAATGCCTTTTACTTATTGCCAATTTACACATCTCCTTAACTTCAGTTTCTATCTTGATCTCCACCAGTCCAGAAGATATGGACTTCTTAAGGTCTTTGTACCACAATTGAGGTCGAGAGTAACCTAATGTCCCTACCAAGAGTCTCATGTCAGATAATGTCACTGTATGTAAAATCATATCATCTTCTCTGACTAAGAGCAGTTCACCCCCCACATAGCGTACATGGGGTTCAAAAATCATGTGACCACCGTGATGTACTACAATATCAAATTTTTCTATCCTACATGAAAATGAATATGCGACAAATGGCAAAGAGTGAAAAAATAATGAAAAAAATTGATTCACATAATATTAGGATCACAACACATGGATTAAAAAAAAAGATGACACATGCGAAAGAAACTAAAAATATACATGTTAGGGCATCGAGCGCGCCCAACAATGTCGCCACCGCTCGTCCCTTCGTGCCCTAATCCGGCGACAAAGACTTCAGAAGGCGTGCCCTAATCCGACGACAAAGGCGACAACAATCCCCCTCTTCGTAGTGTTTGAGCAGACGAGCAGGTAAAATAAGGATTAGGGCATCGAGCGCGCCCAACTTGGAGACAACGGGCAAATTATCATTTTGCCCATCTCCATTTCAAAAAACATTAGCATCGGGGGTGGGTAATTTCATAATTTTTTGTTAACCTTTACTCGTCCGTTGATATATATGCCACGTTGGCAAAGTAACTTTGCCACATCGTCGCCGTTAACGACCATGTCAGCAAAAACTGTCAGAAAAGACGGTGCGTGCTAAATGGGGTGATAGAATCAAAGTTCGTGTATTTTCTTGCTAACGGAAAAAGTTTATGCTAAAAATGGGAAAAAGTCCAAAGTTCGTGTTTTTTTTTGGTATTTACTCTATAGAAAATGAATCAATTTGAACATGAAAATTTGATAAAGCGAAAATGAATATACAAACATGAATATAGATGATTGAATAAAGGGTAAATTACACGAAATCTCCCTCGACTATAGTCATTGTGCGCAAAGACTACCTAAACTACCAAGTGTGCACGGAGCCCCCCTCGACTACACCTTTGGTTCAAAAAGCCCCCATCCGTTAGCCCGCCCGTTAGTCACTTAACGGTAAACGTCACTCGTGCGCAAAATCCCCCTCCGACCCCTTCGATATAAATTATACTTAAAAGTAAACCGTGCGAAAACCCCCCTCGATCCCTTCGACTCTCTACCCCAGCGACATTGGCGACCAGTGCGATTGAACAGAAGGAAGAGCCCTAATCGTTCAAATCAAGAGCCAAATCATTCAAGGACTTTTTAATCAACAGAAGGAAGACGCCAATGATCCAGTTGGTGGAACATGGCGAATAGCGACACTGCGTAAGTTTTAGGGCTTTTTAAGTTTTAGATTAGCTTTGAGATTACCACACCAGATATCCAGTTTAGGGCATTGAGATTAGTTCACTTTCATTGTTTAGTGCATTGAGATTAGGGCATTTTTACTGCATTGTTTCGAGATTGCTTTACTGGTGCATTTTTTATAGTTTACTGCATTGTTTATGACATGGTTTACTACATCAGTTTAGTGCTTGTTAACTTCAATTTTAAATAGTTTAGTAATTGTAAGATACTGTTCATTGTTAACTTCAGTGTAAAAGATAAAGTGGGGTTACTGCATTGTCCTTTATTATTAGTGTTTTTTGTTTCATGTTCTTGGTATGATGCATTTGTCACATGGGTGGGACCAATACATTTTTCAGGTTTTACCCATTCCAGAGGGGACAATTCCCTTGAACTTGTACATGGGTGGGGAGATTGTTTTGAGGCAAAAGCCTCAATATAAAGGTGGGGAAACAAAAAAACTATGGTATGATCATAATTTATTATCCACCACACACCTTGCAAGAGATGTGGAGAAAGTTTATGGCTACCCAAATGCAACACATTTCTGGTTGAAGTTTAGGGATGAGCCTTTTGATGTACTTAGACATTTCTTAGGTGATAATGATGTTTTGACTATGCTGAAAGAACTACAAGGCAACAATAATAGAAGATTGGATATTCTTGTACAACATGGGGTTGATGACTCTATTATTGTACCTCAAGTTCAGCAACCACCTAATACTGTACCCCTCGATGAGGAACCACTATAGGCAGCAGAGGCAACATAGGCACCACAGGCAACAGAGGCAACATAGGCACCATAGGCAACAGAGGCACCACCGGCAACACCTGCAACAGAGGCACCACAGGCAACACCTGCAACACCTGCAACACAAGCAACACAGTCAAGCACACAAGCTGAGAGTTCATCTAAAAAAAAGAATAAAAAAACTAGAGGATTGAGCAAGAAGTCAGTTAAGATCCCAAGGAAGGGTATGAAGATTAAGATGATAGTGAAAAAGCCACAGAAAAGAAAGGAACCTGCACAAAATGAAGAAGAAGTGAACCTGGATGGTTGTGACTTCCCTGACAGTGAAGATGATGTTCCTGATATATTCTTTGATAATCACAATTCCACACAAGTTGAAGAAGAAGTTAATGACATGTTCAATGATAAGAAAGAATTTCTTATTAATCTATGCCTTCTATTTGAGTAAAACCCCTTGTTACCCATCTGGAATTATATTTTTCTATGCTACCATCTGGTTCAAACATTGTATGAAAAACCCATTTACAACTTATAGCCTTTTTCCCTTTGGGCAGTTCACATAACTTCTAAGTCTGATTTGCTTCTAATGCCTTTAGTTCAGTTTGCAAGGATTCTACCCATATTGGATTCTAGATAGCTGCTTCATAGTTTTGTGGGTCTTTGTAAGAGACAATGCTATTTGCGACGACTTTTTTGCAACGGCACCGTTTGCAGTCGCAGATGCGACAGGTTTACGATCGTGCCCAAAAGTGGTCGCATTGGCATCAAATTTGCGATAGCATTGCTACTGCCTACGTGGCTGTCGCAAGTCTACAACTTTGCGATCGTGTCACGCCATCGCAGATCTCAATATTGAAATTTATAACTCCTTTTTTGCCCACTCGCTCGCTCGCTGTGATTTCTCTGCCGCGCGCCCGCCTCTCGCCTCTTGCCGCCTTGCCCGCCGCTGGTATTCCATCCTTCTCTCTCTCTCTCGGCCGTTGAAACCCTAGCAGCCTCCTGCAAGAGTTTCGATTGACGACAGGTGGAAAGGCCGCCGGCCCTCCTCGCCGACCCTCCCATTTGTGCCCGTGTATGTATAGATGTCTATCATCTTTAGGTTACATAGAATGTTTGAAGGTTACAAATCAATCACATTGGTTGATGAACTGAAATAGGGCATGCAAAGACGACACTAGGACAGATTGTGGAGCCACTGCCATTAATTAAGCTTTACAAACATTAAGTTCTTAAAAATTTGGTCCTCTAGTTGATTTAATGGGCTAGGTTGCTGTACAAGCCTTCAACAGTGAACTTAGAGTTAAATGTTACCATGTTTGGTCAAATTGGAGACACTGGGACATGTTTAGTACTGATTTGGTCCTCTAGTTGCTTATAAAACTAACAGGGGAGAGACCTCACATGGGAAGGCCACCCTGCCCTTAAGTTCCATGCTTGCCTAATGTCCCTATGCACCATGAGAGCGACATGAAGAGAGTAATGAGCAACCTTATATTCTATCATCGGCTATTAGCTAGTGGAATTCCTTGCTTAGGACCATGCACTACCTTAATTAGTGCCTTCAACTGATCACTACTCTCTCACTCAACATTGCTGGTTGGAACTTATTTAGTTGTGAATTCATAGCAAAACACTTTACCTTTTGAGATCATTGCTAGTTTGTGAGGCACAGAGCAGCCGACATGGATATCCTATTTGTTGGATTCCTAGCTTGAACTCTTTGGTCCCCCAACCAATTGCTAAAATAATTAGAGTAGCCAACCACTCTAATAGAAAACTAAATATGCCATCCCCAATTTTAAGTTTTGCACATCCAAAACATGTGCAATATGTGAACAACTTGGCCAAACATGTGCACATCCTTTTCTTCACCTTTTTCATTTGGCCATACTTGGGCAAACAATTTTAAGTTTTGTTTCAGTGCTACCTAGCATATATTAATTAGCTACATGAAAGAGTTGGATGGTTATTAATGGAAGTTGTTGATAGCCACCACAAGTATCTTTGAATTGAAGGTATCCAATACTGATATTATTCTTAGCATGGGATTCTCTATACATATCTCTTTTCCTGTACCTACATATATGTTTGTTTTTGCTGAGCAAGTAAGTACTCTGTTTTTAATTCATTAACACACATGAGGTTGAGCCGTATTCTTTTACCCTTTTTTATTTATTGCATCCACTTTAGTTGATGCATTTATCATTGATATTGCATTGCATTTAGACCTGATAAAGAAAAATAAAGACTGAAATGCTTGAAATTTAAGGAATGGAATTGCATTTAGACATGATAGCTTCAATTGAATGAAATTTAAGTAAATGCTTGCAATGAATGAGTGGTACAAAGGCAAATAGGGGAATCAATCAGTAGAACTACATGTGTCCGACAGTGGGAGTGTTCATTGTTGTTGATGGAGTGTCATAATCTATATAGTTTTATTTTTTTATTTACGGTTTAATATATAGTGTCATAATCTTACAAGACAAGTGAAGATGTCGGGACCTTCCATGCCCGCCGCAATGCCGCCGCCGCCACCACCACCACAACCACCGGCCTCGGAGGTTCAAGGCCGTCGTAGGCCTCGTGGGCCTAACCGAGGGGCTCGTGCACCTTCATCGACCGACGAGCGTCAGCGGATATCGCTTCAAGGTCAAAAGTAAGTATCAAAGTTTATTTTTTATAATGATTAATTAATTAATTATTATTTATGTTGTTATACATGAGTTGTAGATTCGAGCAGGACGATGTTGCTAGCAACATCACCTCTATTATCAAGAGGTTCTTATGGGAGCCGTGGCGTTCATGGACCCACGTGCCGCACCATAATCGAGATTCATTATGGTCTGAGTTCGAGGTACGTAGTTTATTAATTTTAGATACTGTAACTAATTAATAGGTGGACTTAAATATTATTATAGTCTAATTGAAGTTTTTTGGAATGATAGTCCAATTGAAGTTTATTGTTGAAGTTTATTACTAAAGTATTTATTAGTGTTCATTGATATTGTATCGGCTTTTGAATTGATACTATACTGAAATTATTCTATATAGTGTATCGGAATGGTTCAATTTTCCTCCAGATTTTATTGTAGTGCATTGGAATGTTCCAACTTTTTTCCAGCCAATTTTTGTTTTGTTTCGAGTAATCTTCTAGACTTTTTAAATTGATGCATGAAAAATCAAGTAGAAGAAGTGTACTCTTGAGTTTCAATTTCTTTTGTTTTTGAAATTTTAGTAGGGTGTACTCTGTTTCAACCGGGGAAATGAAGGAAAGCAAATAATTATTGTGTACTCATTCAAATTTCTTGACTTGCGCATGGGCACTAACGGATTGATTTAGGCTTTGGGAAAATCCCCAACCTTACACCTTAAAATCTCTATATCATACCGTAATAGAAAAAAGGATTGGATTAGTACCTCTATTGCAATAACATATTTTGTTGGTATACCTTATGATTATGTTCTTTCACACTTCTTACTTATTGTTTTTGCTTCACTTGAGGTTTAACTCGCTCCTCACCTAAATTAATTATCAGGTCAGATTTTTTAATATGGAAACTCTACAATAAAGAATTTTTTGTTTCCATCAATGACCTGGAAAGATACGCCTCTTGCCTTGTCAATAAGCATCATTTTTGTTCCTTTTTGTGAAGTTGTACTATGAATTTTCTCCATTCAAATAATATGAGCTAAACATAGCTAGATACTCCTGCTTGAATTTTAATACTTTATGTGATATATAAATGCACAATATGACTTATAAGTTTAGACCATTCAAAGTAGTTATTCTCTATGAAGTGCATGTAATGTTTGCTTACAGCATCTACTTAATGCTTGTGCGCATTTTACCTTCATACATAAATATAACAATTTAAGCTTCAATTGTAGCATCTACTGATGAATGTGTCAAGATACTCTGAATGTGCTTCCATACATTATAAAACTGACTGGTTGGCATAAGATTAGTACAATTTAAGCTTTACAAACATGGTAACATTTGCAGTTTCTTAACTCAAGTAGTTTCTTTATTCCACGTATTTTTAGAAATCTCAAATCTATTAAATTGGGCATATGCTCAATTGATGCTTTTTATACATTGGGATAGTGAACTTAGAGTTTCATCAAACATTTAGACTTTGTTGAAACAATTTAAGATGTTTGTGGAGCTATGCAATTATTAAGCTAGTAAAGTAGTTATCATGCTTTATGTTCAGCATTGTGCTATACTGGATATGATTTTTTGAACACAAATATGAGTTTGATGTTCAATATCTACTTGTTGTGAACTTGTATTAATATTGTTTTCTTTTTGTAGGCCTGATATACCTGGGATTCCACCATTGAGGCTCATATGAAGAATGTTTGGGAAGCTTACAATAAGAATCTTTTCAAGGATATCCTCTACCGGGCGCGGGATGAGGCGCGCGCGAGTATAGGCGGTAACAGAAATACACCTATGGATGCGCTCAAGGGACACAGGCCAATCTGGATGGAGGTCGACGTATGGGATCGGCTATGCGATATCTAGGCATCGGAGGGATGGCAAGGTGCCTCTAGGACGGCGCACCAGAATCGGATGACGCTGGTCGAGGGATCCGTCGCCCAACATACTAGTGGGTCCATCCCATTAATCAGCCACGAGAGTCGATTGGTAAGTAATTTAATAACTATTTTTATTATTCATTTATTATTATAGAAAAATTAATTATATTTATTTTATTGTAGGGGACGCGAGATGAGCAGGGGACGCTCATCCTTGCTGATCCTCTAAGGGTCTTCGAGGAGACACATAGATACCAGCGTGGTCCTCGCCGGGGTGAGTTCATCAGCAGGAGGCCGGAGACGGTACTGGTAAGATAATATTTTTTAAAAAATATCTAGTTCTATTATGTATAATTAATTTACTTTTATTTAAAGACCATGTATAGTGAGTTGGTGACCCGGCGGGGAGGTGATCTTGCGCAGCATCAGCTTGATGCTGACGCATGGATGCAGATGGCAGGCGTCAGCCACGGTCGTGTATATGGCATTGGCACAATGGCCCACGCACGGGCGTTGTTGCAGCCACATGGTGCAGGGCCGTTTGCTTTCACCTCCTCCGTCGCTGTTCCATCAACAACACGTGCGGATCAAGACTGCTCAGGCACGCCTCAACGCCGACATGACCGCTATGAGAGATACTGTGACGCACATGGCTCAGCATATGACGTAGATGGCTCAGCATATGACGCAGATGACCCAGTACATGGCACATATATCTTCTATCATACATGGTGCTCCGGCTCCTCCGCCTCCCCCATCATTCGGCGCGACGACATCAGCATCGACGCCGACTGATGAGGTCCCCACACAGCCCCTCTCCACGCTGCCTTCCCCGCCGCTTGATGCACCTGATCATTGATGTACTTTTTCGATATTTTATTTTGATATGATGTAAACATTATTGTTTTGATACGATGTAAATAATATTTTGATATCTATATATTATAATTTATTGTCTTTTGTCTGTATTTTAATTAAATATTGATATAAGAATTTATATATTTTTTAATTTTTAAAAAATATATATTTATCTGCGATGATTTTGTGACCGTAGTCGCCGTTGTAGATGCTCAGCTACATGGTTGCGTGAAGCAGTCGCAAAAAACTGTGCGACAACCTTTGCGATGGTCACGTGCGATCGCCATATCGGTCACAAAAAACTATGCGACGGCTTTTGCGACGCCAATCGGCAGTCGCAATATATGCATCTTTGGTGACGGTGGCGTGGCGATCGCGTAAAATCTGCGACGAGACTATCCGCGATGGCCACTTTGCGACTGCTAATGTCGTTGCAATTTCTCTTCTGCGATGGCTTTGCGACCGCATTGGCCATCGCAGATGATGAAGTCTTTAGTATTATATCCCCAGAATTTTAATGGAATTTGTGATTGATACTTCAATCCCCTTGCCACTTCCAATAAATGCCTATGTTTCTTTTCCACTACAGAATTTTGATGTGGAGTTTCCACACATGAACTTTGGTGGGAGATACCTTCATTGGAAAGATGGTAGGGAACCGCTAGAGTAGGAAAATGTGGGACAAGATCCTAGAGTTGCACAATTATTGGCCCAAGTTGCTTAAAATTTCATGAGTATTAAGAATTTTAGGACCTAGGCAATTTTCATTGAGTGAAATTTCCCTAGGTTAAAATTTATCATTAGAGACTTCATTTTCAAGTCCAAACTAGTCAAACATGTTTAGATATCCACATGACATGCTTCTGGGTGTTTAAACTTGAAAAATGATGTGTAGATAGACAAAGTGATAACTAGATCACTTTAGGGGACTCATTCTTGAAAAGTTTGACCTAAGTCAATAAATTGACTTAATTTCATTTTGAGCCCAAACCTCACAAACGTAGATTTACTCATGTTAGGTGTTCATGTGTTTAAATTTGAAAAACCAAAAGTAAATGATAAGGTTCATACTTAGCTAGATTCATGTTAAATGAGTTGTTTTTTATTGAAATCATGCTAAGTTGAAATCTTAGGTAAATGACATTATTTTCACTTCAAACTTGATATACATGATTTACATGATCATATCTTGGTATTCTAAAAGTTTGAATAAATTCTAAAAATGTCATGAAAAATTCTCAACTTTTCTTGCCCTTTTTGATTGATGTCAAAAGGGGGAGAAAAATATAGATAAAAAGGAAGAAAATATAGGAAAACGAGTTTATTTTCATAAATATGCATGTTGATAGGGAGAGAAATCCCATGATTGACTTCCTTAATGCTTTATTGAAAATATTTTCTTAAGGTTGTTTGTCATCATCAAAAAAGGGGAGATTGTTGGCCTAAGGTTTTCAACCTTGGTCTTAATCTCGGTTTTGATGATAACAAACATGGAACATATGTTTTCATGAAGAAATATTTTCAGATTCCATATCGGTTTGAGCGCGACGTCCTCGACCGGAAAAACGCAAATAATCTAGTAAAAAATGGCTCCAGTGGCGATCGAGTTGAAACCAAGTCAAACGCTAGGTTTCGACTTAGGATCAAGTGTAATATATCCCTAGGACATGAACCTAATCTATTACCAAGATTTTTCAAGTCATAAACAACATTCCGAAATATTCCAAAATTTTGGGATGGGATGTTCTAACATTCCAGAATATCCTGGATTATCAGATGAGATGTTGTGACATTCCGGAATATCTGTGATTATGGGATGGAATGTTGTATCATTCTGGAATATCCTAGATTACTGGTTGGGATGTTGTAACATTATGGAATAATCCGGATTATAGGATGGGATGTTGTAACCGGAATGTACAGTTACTTTTTTTAGAATTCACAGAATGCCCCCAACAACTCTATTTTGAATTTCTGTCAGTTGAGCTTGTTGGAAACCGAGCCCCTGCCCTTGGGATCTCTATATAAGCTCTCAAGCTTGCCTTCCCATCTACCTAATACTTCATTGAGACAATCCTTCATATTTGCTAAGCTTTCTTGAGTCATTCTTTGAGCAAACCCTAGTTTCTAGTTGAAACCTTGATTTAGCCTTTGTTCTTCATTGCTTCACCATCCAAAGGCATCAAGAGGACTAGGGAATTCATTTTGGAGCTAAGTATTATTTTTTTGTTCATTTGCTCCATTTATATTGTATTTTGTGGTTTATTTCTTTGTATTCCAAAGTGTGAAGACCTAGGTTGTTAGGTCTTGAATGGTTGGTGATTGCCTTGGTCGTAAGGCTTAAATCCACTGGTGTAAACTTAGTTTGCTAGGATTAGTGATTGTCATCCTTTAGAGTTTGAGGTGTAAGAGTGATCTCGGTAAGAAGATGAAGACTTTCGGGTGTGGAAGTGACTTTCGGGTAAAAGCTCCTCATTATAAGGAAACATTCATAATCTAGTAAAGTTATGTTTGAAAATCCTAAGGGGAACGCTTAGGTAGTGGAGTAGGCATGGGGCCGAACCACTATAAATCAAAGTCTTAGCATTGTTTACTTTGCATATGGAAAGGGTTGGAGATCTTAATTTTCAAAAATTTTATATTTTGAGATCTCTTGATTCGTTTCGGATTCATGAAAATTTTTTTTTAACGGATTTCAAACTATTTAGCAAAGTGGACTTTGAAAATGAGACTTGATTCTTCTCTTTGTTATTTGGTTTGGGTTGCTTGCTAGTAGGTTTATTTTCATTAAATCTACTAATGAAGTCTATTTGCAAGTTGAAAATATTAATGGAAGGCTATGCTATCATAAAGAAAATTGAAAAGTAAATGACAAGTTTGGCAAAATTCTCTTGAAAGAGATATGAGTTTGACTTTTGTTAAAACCTTGCTTAATTACCCCAATAATTAAGCTTAAATGATTTCTCTATGCTCATGATTGATTATGCATGATAAATGTTTGAATTTTCATTAGTAGAAAAAATCTTGATAACTTAGCTCATTTCATGATATCATAATATATATGAAATCGGATTAGGTTGAAATTCTATTTTAGAGACTTCATTCTATGTTGAAAATTGGATGAACATGTTTAGGTGTGTTAATGATTAGTTGTCATCTGCTTAAAATTGAAAATTCATGAGAAATTGAGCAAAATGATAACTACTTCACTTTAGGGGACTTAAACTTTGAAAAGTTTGACCCAAGTCAACAAATCGACTTGGACACTTCATTTCAAGTCCAAACCTCGTAAACATGTTTAGGAATATGTATGACATATTTTCAGGCATTTAGAATAAAAATTTCATATGGATATGAATAAAATGATATAAAGATCATTTCATGATAGCCTCTTTTGAACCAAGTTAACCTAAATCAACAAATTGACTTAGAGGTCTCATTTTCAATCCATATTTGAGATACATGTTTAGATTTACTCATGTTAGGTGTCCATAAGTTTAAGTTTGAAAAATCATGAGTAAATGATAATATTGGCCGTAGCAAAGTTTCATGATAACTTGCTTGTTTTAGGATAAAACCAATGCTAGGTTGATAACTTAATCTAAGGACATTATGTTGGTGTTTGGCTTATGGTGTGTTGGCTGTATTTGGCAAAAGTGTTTTTTTATAAATTTTCAGTTTTTGCATAGTCTCAATAGTAAGAAGCTCTACTTATGTTTTGACAGTTTCGACTGTGTTAGGACAGTTCCAATTACTCTTTATGTCAATGGCTTTTTGGATATGATGACAATCTCAACTGTGAAGGGACAATTTTAACTGCTTACAGTCTAAGGTTATTTTGGATATTTTTACTGCGAATGTGATGGCTGCTGGACTTCTATTTTAAATGATGATTCTTAATATTTTTTATTATTTAATCATCATTTATGACTTATGTCAGTTGAGTAGTGGAAGGTTTTCTACTCTTTATTTCTAGGTGTTACTATTCTCTTTTAATGATCATATGTTTATGATGCCTATTTATGTTGACTGTTTCAAACTGTTGTTTGCGTAAAGGACAGTGATTGATGTCAGCATTGATACCAACTATAAGAAGCTCTATATTTGGCAAAAGGATTACCGGCCAATTCTTAGTTGTATGACAGTTGCAACTACTACGAAGTTTATATTGAAGTTTTAAGTTGTATATCTGTTGCAACTATTGTCGAGTTTATTTTGAAGATCTCTGTTTTATACTTACAAGATACATTATGTTGTCTAACTATTACTTGGTCTATGGTTGCTTAAGCAAAAGTATTCCAGGTTATTCTCAATTAAATGGACAGTCACAGCTTTGACGAGTTCTGTTTATGTTGAAGGCAGTTATAGTTTTAACTGCTCCCGCGGTCTTTGATTTTGTGGATGGGGATGCTGCGCAAATGATGTCCTTTGATTTCCAGTATTAATGATGATTCTATTTTATATCTCATATATTTTTAAATCATCTTTTTATTGCCTATAAATGAAGTAGTATTCGTTGATGGGTTGGCGATTATCTTGAAGCCTTTTGACCAAAGTCAATTATGAAAGAAATGAAATGGTCTTCATTCATGGGTTGGCAGTTTTTAAAGCAAAGTTGGCGGCAGTTTTTTTATGAAGCTTTTATGGCCGAAGTATTAAGTGTTATGGCTGTCTTTTGAGTTTAAAACTGCTGAAGTTAAGATCCTTTGTTAAGTGACATTTATGGAAGTTGGTTGGCCTTCTCTATTTATGAGGAAAGGCAAGATATGGTGGATCTACAAGTCTCCTATATCAACATAGACAATTTTAACTACTCGTTGGTCAGTCTCAACTACTATGAAGTCTATACTGCTGCGATGTTTATCTTGCTGCGATTTTGCTTGAATGCTCTTGAGATTATTGATTATATATATATATTTATGGTGGAGTTAATCTTGATTATTCATTTATGGTGACTTTTGGACTTGGTCTTGTATGATGCTTAATGGAGTTTTGGTCATCAAGGAGCCTCTAATTTATGCCCTTCGTCATTCACTTTGGTAGAGTTATGGTCATGATGGAGAGTTGTGGCTTTGATCATTCATTGGTGGAGTGAATGGTCATTTATGAAAATTAATGGAATTATGGATTTAGGAGTTTCCTTGAGTAGTAATGACTATGTCTTTTGGGGTTGTCTACTCTGGTTATAAAAGATGTGAGAGAATGTTTGAGAAGATTGACCATCTCTGATGGATCCACTACTATCCATTCCTTGTTGATTATATTCTATCGATCTACTCTTATTGATTCACTTCTATCAACTCCTATGTGCGTAAACTGTGTTGCCAATTTTAGAGGAGTTGAGACTACTGAGTGCAGAAAGGCAACAACATACTCATCATATCTTTATGCTGAGAAGATTGGTTTTGGGCGGATAAATTGCTACAACACAAGGCTATGTGGAGGACGAAACTCTGTGGCTGGGAAGTCATAGAGACGCAAGTTAGTATTTTACTTGTAATAGCAAATAGGTTTTGTTATTTCTCATTCACTATAGAGTGGATTGGGCATCTGTCTGGTGAGTGCCCAACAGATTAGGAGACTGATTTTGTCATTGAACTCCGTAAACAAACCTTTATGTTTGCGTGTGATTTTTGCTTTGGTACTTACCTTGCTTCAAGTAGCTATTGCAATAGCAGTTGCAACTTCCTATTCAACTGCCCTCAACAGAAGTTCCCTAAGAGACCTTTATTATCATTTGGTATCAGAGCAGTGTTGGTGAAATGGTCACACAAGAGGGGGGGTGAATAGTGTGTTATCTAATCTTTTCGCCTAAATGCGGTTTATCGGTTTTAATCGTTTCTTACAACTTAGGCAATTCACAATTCTAAGATTAAAACTTGAAGCAATAAGTAAGGCAATTAAGCAAATACTAGAGAGACAATGCTAACACTTCGATTTATAGTGGTTTGGCCCCAATGCCTACTCCACTACCTAAGGACCCCGCTTAGGATTTCCAATCTAGTTTAACTAGATTAATTAGTTTTCCTTACAAAGAGGACTTTACACCGGAAAGTCTCCGCTCTCAAACCAAAGGCACTTCCACACCCAAAAGTATCCCACATTCTTACCGAGAGCACTCTCCCACCACAACCTAAGGGATAACCTAACTAAACCTTGTAAACTAAGTTTACAATGGTGGATTTAAGACTTAACACCAAGGCAACCACCAACTCAATCAAACCTAACTACCTAGGTTTACACAGGTTCAAATACAATGAAATAAACAAGAAAATATACAAGTAATGGAGCAAAAATACAACAACACAAATACTTAGCTTCAACACAATGAATCCTAGCTCCTCTTAATGCCTTGATGATGAATCAAATCAAGCTTGAAGGCAAACTCAAGAAAAACAAGGTTGAAAGTTAGGGTTTCAACAAAGATGGCTCAATCAAAGCTTGTAGGTGTCAAAGGATGTCTCATGGAGCATTAGAAGATCATAGGAAGGCTGGGTATGTGATTATATAGAGAGCCCAAGAGGTAGGCTCGGATGAAACCCAACACAACGGCTCAAAAAAGAGTCGTTGTCATTGGCCGATCGATCGCCGATCGACCGATCGAGCGACCGCCATGCGATCGAATGTCTACTACCACTTTTGGGCACCATTTGGTCGACCGGCTGGTCGATCGAAACTGGAAAAAACAGCCCAGTTTGTTGATTTTTCTGTTTGTTTGTTTGTTTCTGGGTTCGGTCTTCGCTAAGTCATCTTATATAACTTTTTTTTAAAACTTTAATAACTTTAAAACATAAATGTTATATAAGGATTACCCCCTTATTTGGATTCAATAAAAATATCTAAAAAATCAATATCCTTAAGAATCAAAATCTAACTTTTGGTGTCTAGTACAAATTTCTGAGAAACAAAAATTTTATAATCTCCCGGGTGAAATATTGGTATGCTAAAGTCTTCCAAAAAATCCTTAAAAATATTTCGTTATCTAGTTTTACCTAAGGAACAATTACCGGTATTTTTGGTGCCAAGAAAATGTCTAGGTTATATAGCCCTCCAAGGAGCTCCCTAGGCTTAGTGAATTCCATGGCTATTTTCTAATTTGCCGATTTTTCATGTTTTGGAGTTCGGATTTGGTTTTTGGGTTTCTTATGCGTCATCATGAGGATTTACAACATAAACTAGACACCCTAGACCTAAAATTTAACTTCCCAAAGAATCTTGAGCGTCGACGAGCGTCCTTGTCGATTTCTCTGATTTTTCCGATCGCGGACGTCGTGCGCTAACCAACTTGGAACCTAAAAGTATTTCTCAATGAAACATTAGTTCTATGTTTGTTATCATCAAAACCGAGACTAAGACCAAGGTTAAAAACCTTAGGCCAACAAGCGGTTGTGCTAACATTTACCTCCATAGATCCTTGGAGTGTCTCTTACCTTTCAGGCTCAAGATAGAACGTATGCCTATGGGAAATTCTGTTAATGTTCCTCATTTACTTATCGGAACAATCTATGCATATTGAAAGGCTAGGATGAGAACTTTTATCAAATCTTTAGATGATTGTTGTTGGGACTCTATAGAAGTCGGCTATATTCCTCCAACAATAGATAGGACTGAGCGCAAGCCAAAGAACCAATATATTGAAGCAGAAATTTGTTGCAAAAATTTATGACAGGGCTCCAAAAAACTCAGATGCAGAAGTTGATCACTACATAGTTCAATGTGCTGATCATATTCCACCTATTTCAACTGAAGAAGCACCAGTTGAAACTCTTTGTCAATTTCCTAAGGATGAATCTACTCTAGTTCTTGTATCTGAGAAAGTTCCAGTTGTAACTGTCCCTGAAGCAGTTGAAACTGCTATGTCAAGTCTTGAAGCAGTCGACACTGCTACAGTTCCAGATGTAGTTGAAACAGTTGTAACTGAGTATAGTTCTACAGATCGACAAGTGGCAAATGTCTTCACAAAGACCTTTGATGAAGGGAGTTTTGAGCAATTGAGAACTGCTATGGGGTTGTGATATTTTGTGATATTTTAAAAAAAGAGAGAGGAAAATAGGTTTTTATTTAAAGAAGAAAGTGTAACCCCCTTTTGTTAAAAATGTTTTCTCTCTCTCTCCACTAATTTTACATATTCAGGGATCGGAGCATTAAATCAAGACTTGGAACAGTAACCTCCTTAATCAAGGCTCGGAGCAGTAACCCCCCCTTCATTCAAGGTTTAAAGTTGTAACTTAAATCAAGACTTGGAACAATAACCTCTCTTGACTGCTCCTCTACTTCACTTCTATTATGCATCTTCTTTCTACAAAAGAGTTTATGGGAACGGTTTACAAGAAAGCTACTTATGCTCCAGATAAAGGCGTGTCATCTTCTAATCTTGAAGAAAAGGCTATAACGTCTTCCAATCCGATGTCAAATGAGGAAGCCCCTTCTCCTCCTTCTCGTGATCACCGAATGCAAGTCAAGCATGTTGGTAATCATTGGCACACGTGGCAACGGAAAACAAAAATTTTGTGTGCCTTTGATCACCAAAACCAAGATCTGATCGCATCATTAAAACAATAGTAAAGAAAAACAACGAGAAGGTTAGATCTGTTACCCAAATCGAATGAACGAAAGACCTTCTCATCACCGGGTTGTCAAAAACAACAGTGATCTAGATTGGATCACCTCCAAAGTATCCAGAATAGGATGGATCCAAGAACGCTTCAAGCGCAGCAACAATAGCCAAAATTACCTACATGCTAGCAAGGGAATTTGGTACAAGGAGAAAGGTGGAGTGGAGAGGAAGAGGTACAATGAGAGAAGAGACACCAAAAAAGATTTTTGCTCCTCCTCTTCTTGTTATATTCGGCTGCACCCTAGGAGTGCAAATATATACTCCTAGGGTTAGTGTTTCAAACCAATAAGAGGGCTCAAGATGGATCAAATCCATCTCATGTGCCCACAGGTTTAAAACAAGATGGATCAAATCCATCTAACGGGTTTGAGTCCAATAAGTGGACTCAACTAGATGGATCAAATCCATCTCATGTGACTTGCAAGCTATCTTCTCTCTTCTTTCTCATGGACCTATAGACATCTTATGCCATATGTCATTGTTATTCTACCTTTGTATCCTTCCTATATGTGTGTGACCTTATGGGATTCTTAAACATGTTGGTAGTATATAGTGAATTATAATTCTCACTGAAGTGGAATAACATGATTTAAACTCTTTAAATTATTATTCATTCTCAATGAACAAATTCACTTATACAAGTCAAGAGAGGCTTCTAGCCAAGCATCATGACTACCCAAATGTCAGAAGGTCAGTGCTTTGACCATTTCACCCTTCCATATGCAGTTACCGTGCAATCAACTCCTTTCACCATTCTTTATCTCATCCAGGTTTATCAAGTCCTGAATGTATAGATTCTTGTATCTTAAATCTTTATACCAAAAATACCCTTTATGAATCACATTCATAAACGCATACTGCTCTGGCCAAAGACTCCTGTATAAAAAGATTGTACAAGAAGATTGAGATAAACTCCCCAAATAAATATGGGGTGGTGATTCCTATGTTGATCACTCAACTATCTTCAAGTGATTCATGCTACACCCAATCTTCAAGCTATGAACACCCAAAGGTGAACAATAAGTAGTGAAGTCAAAGTATAATTAAGACTAGGCACTTAAGATACTTTGGTGATCTAAAGTCCAAGGATACTCGCACCACTAATATGATGAGATGCTTTCACAAACATAGATTGAACATTCTTGTGAAGATCTCATAATTAGGTCTCCAATGAACTTGTTTCTCAAACAAGCATCCACATGTTAACTCTGAGCATCGCAATGCTCACAACTTGAGAGAACTATTGTTTGAACGAGTCAAGAAGTACAACATGTGCTAGTCTATCCGTATTAACAATGTGCTATCTTGTTAATACTGTGACTAGGGATAATTTAGGTATAAACACATTTACATACAATAAGAATCTCACATCATGAACTCTTCTTGATTTCCTTTGCACTATGTCATATACCAATGACTTTATTACATAGTTTAAGTCCTTATGCAAGCAAATGAATTAACATGAGCACTAAGTAATAAAGATAGACTTTCATAAATAAGTAAAATGTACCTGAAGAGTTCCTAAATATATGAGGGCTCTAGGGCATATCACTAACAAAGCATGGCCATCATCCTGCAGATCACCTTCCAAGAAAGGGTTGAGGTTTACAGTTTAATATTAATGATTCTCTACGTAGGGTTTCTATTCCTGAGGGAGAGAATTCTCATGTTGAGAGGGAGATTTATATGGCAATCATTTCCTATTTTGGCACTACTTTTCAAGTTGACTCACATAAAACTACCTTATTTTATGTCACAATTCATGATTCCACTCCAGTCAAGACGGGACCTTCTCTACTTTCTATAGAGGACTAGCATCAAGTTTCTGCACCTGTCACTGGAACAGTCTTAAAGGACTCAGTGCTAAGTCCTTCTGCCAGTATTCCTCTAGTTGGAACTGAGGAAGAACTAGTTCAAACTGCATGTATAGTACCTATGGGTGATTCTGCTCCTTTACCAAAGACCGTCGCAATTATAATTGTACCAGAAGCAATTTTAGTTCCTGTACCTAAATCTGAGATTGAATATCAAGTACCTGCTAAGGAAGCTGTCCAATAAACTACTGAGAATGCTATTGAGTTGTAGAATAATCTAAACAGAAGAAGTACCGATGAGTGAGCAGACACAAGTTTCTACAATACCAGTTGGAACTGTGTTAGAATTAGTTAAAGCAGTTGGTACTGCATCTATAGAAGTTGATATTGATTCTACTATTGAAACTGCCCCACAGACAACTATTGCTAAACAAGTAGTTGTTCCAGAAGCAATGGACCTGAACCAAAGCCCTGTTGATGAATCTGATCCTATGATTCCTGAAGCCCCTATCTCCAAGAAGAAACTGTTGGCCTAAGGTTTTCTACCTTGGTCTTAATCTTGGTTTTGATGATAATAAACATGGAACTAATGTTTCATTAAGAAATATTTTCAGGTTTCATACCGATTAGTACTTGATGTCCTGGATCGAAAATATCGAAGAAATCAGAATATTGGAAGGACATTGATCGACGTATTCGTGTTTGTCGCCGAAATCTCTAGAAGTTCGACGTGTGCACCAAAGATGTCTTGGACGAGTTTAAAGAACATCGGAAAGGCTCTCTAAGTTGATGCACGCTGAAAGCCGAAACCTGAAAATGAAGCGCGCAAGAAATATCACACAAGAAAATTGCCCTGCCCAGATTCGGTCAACCGATCGGTCGACCGGCAGAAGACGAAATCGGGTAGAAGGCAATTCGGTCGACTGGTCGATCGATCGAATGTGGCAAAAAATTGGCAATAGACAATTCGATCGATAGAACGGTCGATCAAAGTGTGCCCAAAAGTGGCAGATTGTCTTCGGTCGCTCGATCAGTTGATCGACGATAGACCGGCAAGTGATCGGGCGTCGGCAATGGGCAAAAATACGCCCGTTGACGAGCCCTTTGGTTGGGGGGTTATAAATACCTACCCCAAACTCTCTCCCAAGCTCTTAATGATGCTTAAAAACCTCAAAGAGTGATCTTTAGCATACTCCAAGCTCCTCATTGATCAAATCCTTCAAACGTAGCTCTTGATCCCTCATCTTCAAGTATTTTTCATTGGAGGGTTCATCAAGGGTGCTAGGCTCAAGAAGAAGAGGTGTTCTTATTGTGATAAGTCCTCTTTACTCTCTTCTTGTGATTAAAGTGTTTTCCAAAGAACAAATTGATATGTTTGAATTAAATGCTAAAGCTACAAATTGCATATTTTGTTCTTTGGAAAACAATATCTTTGAAAAGATCATGCATTGTACTTCCGCATTCGACATTTGGGCTACCTTAAACATGCTTTATAATTATGCAAAAACCGAAGAGCTCAATACGTTTGATGTGGGGAGTGATGACAATTGTCATCCACCCAATACTAATATAGTTTTTGAAGCCCATAGTGCCTCTTGTCATAGGAGCACTAAAAATTGGAAAAGGAAGGTGATTTGCCATGTGTGCAAAGAAAAAAGGGCATGTGAAGAAGTACTGCCCTACTATGAAGAACAAGGCAAAGAAGAGGTCGAATGCTTCCACATCCTCATTCCACTCAAGTGAAGCATCCTCTTGCCATGACTATGAAGCCACCTCAAAAGAATGCCTCATGAATGATAACAATGAGGTACACTCGTCTCCTTTTAGTCATGTTAATAACAATGATAGTATTAACTCATCTAGCTCTCATGATTTTGATGAATTGATGGATGAGTATAAAAACATGTATGCCTTGCTTTTGAAAAAGGATGAGGAAAACAAAAGGATTAAAAAGGAGAATTCTAGACTTAGTTCACATATGCATGCTCTAGAATTAGAAAATGAGAAATTGAAGTCTAGCTCATTTGATCCTTGTCATGATATGTTGGAACTTGAGCTTAAGGACTTAAAGCTTGAAAATGAAAGCTTGAAAAATGGTTTCAAAATTGAGAATGAGATTTTGAAA
Organism: Canna indica; assembly: GCA_034359265.1. Taxonomy (NCBI): domain Eukaryota; kingdom Viridiplantae; phylum Streptophyta; class Magnoliopsida; order Zingiberales; family Cannaceae; genus Canna; species Canna indica. The sequence goes on from CP136891.1 coordinate 40,320,863, forward strand.
AATGAAAACTCAAAAATCAATAAGGAAAATCTTATGTTAAAATCTCAAATGCATGCTTTATATAAATCCATGAATGACTTGAAAAAGGAGGTTCTAGTATTGAGTAAAAAGGTAAATGAATTTACAAAAGTTTCTACCTTTAAGAATCCAAAAAGGAGAAATAACACTTTTGATAATACTCATGCATCTCATGCTTATCATATTAAGTATTCTACCTGTAGACCTCATGATCATAAGAAGATGAATGTTTCTCTCAAGAATGCTTATGCTCATCTTAGTTCAAATGACAAGCATTCTAATAATAAATCTCATGTCCATAGCAAAAACAAAAATAAATTTAATAGACATTGCATTTATTGAGGTGTTTACGGGCATGCCATTTATGATTGCGCATTTAAGATGAACTCAAGTGGTGTTAAGGCACTTTGGGTAGCTAAGTCTCTAACCCCCAAGGACCCAAAGTCATTTGGCCACCAAAGATTTCATGTTCTCTTGTAGGGGGAGCAACCACACAAGGATGAGTTGATGATGGTTGATGGGAGTTGCATGAGGACTTAGAGCTTCACCAAATCCAAGTTGCAACTTTACATCTTTTGGATGCCTTCGGTATGAAGAATCGGCATCTAGTTAATTTGGTATCATCTCCTTGTTTCGTCTAGTCTGAAAATTGGACTTTATGACACATAAATGATTTTGGTTAATTCTTACCGCTCTAAATATGGTTTTATCAAATGATTTTTGATTTTTGATTTCCCGATCTCTTCGGAGACCAATGTAGCCTATAACAGGCTCATGTGACCTTGCGGTTCTAAATCGTAGGCTCATTTTGGCCTTTCGGTTTTCAACCAATAGGAAGGGTTGGATATCTTAATTTTCAAATATTTCATATTTTGAGATCTCTTGATTCGTTTCGGATTCATGATAATATATTTTGAAATGGATTTCAAACTATTTAGCAAAGTGTATTTTGAAAATGATATTTGAATTTCTCTTTGCTATTTGGTTTTGTTAGCTTGCATGTAGATTTGGTTTCATTTTCTATTTATGAAGTATACTTGCAAGTTATGAGTAATTAAGAATGGAAGGCTATGTCAATGAAAAATGAAAAGTTCGGCTAAATTCGCAAAGATGAGGTATGTCTTTGGTTATTGCATATTTCTAGTTCAATACATCAATTTTCATGTTCGATTGATGTCTCTTTGCTCATGATTGAAATAACATGAAAAATGATTGAAATATCACGAGTAGAAAAATTCTTAGTACTTAGACAATTTTTCATTTAGTGAAATTGCCCTAGGTTAGAACTTGTCATTAAAGACTTACTATTTAAGTCCAAACTCATGAAACATGTTTAGATATACACATGATATGCTTCTAGGTGTTTAGAGTTAAAAATTCAAGTGTAGATCATCAAAGTGATATGTAGATCATCTTAGGAGACTCAAAGTTGAAAAAGTTTGACCTAAGTCAACAATTTGACTTAGAAATCTCATTTTGAGCCCAAATTTCACAAACATGTTTAGATTTATGAGTAAAGGATAAAAATTGATACTTAGCAATTTCATGTTAACATGCTTATCTTTTGATTAAAAACTTGCTAAGTTGAAACATTAGGTAAATGACATTAGTTTTACTTCAAACTTGATATACATGCTTTAAATGCTCATATCTTGGTATTTTGAAAGTTTGAATAAAATCCAGAAATGTCATGAAAGATTCACTTATTTACGAAAATGCCATTAAAGTATCATAATTCCCAAGTGCTCATTTCTCGATACTTTAGATTTTCGTCGAAATCTTTGAATGAGACATCAAGTATGATATTGTAATTCTATTTTTGGTATCGTATTCATTATTATTTAAGAAAAATAATTTCTAAAATGACTTTTGAAACTTCGACCGATACGTGTAATATCAATACTTGAATTAGTACATGATTTTTAAGTTTTAGATTATATTGATCATTCTATGATATCATGTATTAATTAGTCTCACTTGTATGTACGTTTTCATCCCTTGAGTTGAGATTATCATGCTTCATGAAAACTAATTTTAGAGTCTCAACTTTCACTAGATTGACTTTTCTTACTCTTTTTGATTGATGTCAAAAGGGGGAGAAAAATATAGGTGAAATGGAAGAAAATATAGGAAACTCATGCATACAGATAGGGGGAGTTTATTTTCATAGATATGCATGTTGATATGGGGAGAAATTGATTAGTTGATATCATTTGTGCTTTAATACATATATTTTCTTAAGGATGTTTGTCATCATCAAAAAGGGGGAGATTGTTGGCCTAAGGTTTTCCACCTTGGTCTTAATCTTGGTTTTGATGATAACAAACATGGAACTAATGTTTCAATGAGAAATATTTTCAGGTTCCATATCGATTAGTACTTGATGTCCTCGATCGGAAATATCGAAGAAATCAAAAAATTGGAAGGACATTGATCGGCGCGTTCGGGTTCATCGCCGAAATCTCTAGAAGTTCGACGTGTGCACCAAAGATGTCTTGGACGAGTTTAAAGAACACATGGAAAGCTCTCCAAGTTGACGCACCCTGAAAGCCAGAACCCGCAAATAAAGCACGCAAGAAATATCACACAAGAAAATTTCCCTGCCCAGATTCGATCGATCGACTGGTCGATCGGCAGAAGAGGAAATCAGGTAGAAGGCAATTCGGTTGACCGGTCGGTCGACCGAATGTGGCGAAAAATTGGTAGTAGCCAATTCGGTCGACTGAACGGTTGACTGAAGTATGCCCAAAAGTGGTAGATTGCCTTCGATCGCTCGGCGGTCACTCGATCGGTCGACCGACAATCGACCGGCAAGCGACTAGCAAGCGACCAAAAATATGCCCGTTGATGAGCCCTTTGGTTGGGGGATTATAAATACCTACCCCTAACTCTCTCCCAAGCTTTTAATGATGCTTAAAAACCTCAATGAGTGATCTTTAGCGTACTCCAATCTTCTCATTGATCAAATCCTTCAAACCTGGCTCTTGATCCCTCATCTTCAAGTGTTCTTCGTTGGAGGGCTCATCAAGGGTGCTAGGCTCAAGAAGAAGAGGTGTTCTTATTGTGATAAGTCCTCTTTACTCTCTTCTTGTGATTAAAGTGTTTTTATTTTGTTTTGAATTTATTTACTTGAGCTTGTAAGAAGACCTAGTGTTAGGTCTTGTGATTGAGTGGTATCCTTGGTGTAGAAGGTGTAAAGCCACTTGTGTAAACTAAGTTAGGAGTAGGTCTTATGAATTGAGGTGGGAAAGCTCACTCTGTACGAAGGCGGGATACTTTCGGGTATGGAAGTGCCTTCGAGGTGAGTGTAGGATCTATCCGGTGTAAAATCCTAAGCACGGTGCTTAGGTAGTGGAGTAGGCATTGGGGCCGAACCACTATAAGTCCTTGTGTTAGCATTGATATACTGCATTTGTTAATTGCTTTATCTTTAATCGCTTCCACATTTAGTCATTCAATCGTGAATTGCCTAAGTAATCTAAGAAAAGATTAAAACCAAAATTAGGCGATAAATTTAGTTAACACACTATTCACACCCCCCTCTAGTGTGACCATTTCACCAATAGAAACATTCTAAGTCGGTAAAGAAAGTTGAGAAGAAAACTGCAGTTAGCAAACTTCATAAATGACTAGTCTCTAATGATCTTTTTCCTATGTGGTAGGCACTATAGTCAAGAGGTATAATTTCCTAAAGACCTCTAGAGTTAGCACAATTTTTCTTTAAAGTGCAAACTAGTTCCGGACGTTCTTGAGAAAAAGATTTTATCTAGCTCTTTCATGATTGTTACTCCTTACTATAAATTACATGTATTGGAGTTTTACTGCAGTCTTGCTGAGGATATATCTGATCCTAAAAGCAGTCACTTTCAACGTGTATTTGTTAGAAGAAACACAAAGAATACTCTTTTAGTCCTGAGATCATTAATGAGTTTTCTAGTTTTACTCATTCTTCTTCTCCAACTGATCTTACTGATGAATCCAATACTGATGTTCTGAAATCTGTTGGGCCAGAGGTATCAAATGGTAAAATTATAGACTGGGCCGATCGAAGTGATATCAAATCATCTTCTTTGATTACCTTCTATGCAGTGTTGTTTCTAATTGCAAGGCAAGGGTTTAAATGCTCATCTAAAGAGTTGCTTGAACCAATTAGTTCATCCCTGAAGATTCATCACAAGCCTTTGAAAAGGGTGAGTACTCTTGTGAAGTCTCAGCTTGGTTCTAGTTCAAATATGAAACCCTCTAGTGCTACAACTTCTAGTGAACAGTCTATTCTTGAGGAACTCTTTAATGCAAGGGAAACCATGTCTCTGCCTCATTAATAGCTTATTTCTATTGAGAATAAAGTCATTAAGTATTTCCCTACCCTTCAACGGGTCTTGTTTCTCCCTCCTCTGGTAGTCTTTCAGATTCTTCAAGCTCTTATTGATCTTGGTTCTCTCACTACTTCTCCTTTGGCTTATTATGACAAAAAGGGGAAGAAATGGTACATCCAGTTGCAACCTTTTTTATCTTGCCTATTCTTTGGTTGCTATTGTATTCTGATTTGACTACTGTGACTGTTTGTTTGTCTATGTGACTTTGCTGGTTGTAATATTTTGTCTATGGCTGTGGATGAGTAGATGACTGTTGTGTTTTGCCAAATAAGTCAAAGGGGAAGATTGTTAGTGTTTGGCTTATGCGCGTTGACTATATTTGGCAAAACACGTACTTCCCAGATTCTTCTCAGTTGTAAAGACAATCACAACTGCTCTGGTTGTTGAGCAATTTTTGTTGAATCTTATGATACTGAGTGTGATGTCTATTAACTCGGTTACAACTCATCTTGCTTGACGAGTTGCTTGAATGTTGTGACTGGGATATACTTTGGATATTCTCTTGACAGTTTGTGTTTTTGCCAAATAAGCCAAAGGGGAAGATTATTGGTATTTGGCTTTTAATGTGTTGGCTGTATTTAGCAAAAGTGCTTTTGGTAAATTCTCAATTTTCACACAGTCTCAATAGTAAGAAGCTCTGCTTATGTTTTGACAGTTACGACGATGTTAGGACAGTTTCAACTGCTCCTTCTGTCAATGCTTTCTGGATATGATGACAGTCTCAACTGTAAAGGGACAGTTTTAACTGCTCATATTCTGAAGTTTTTTCGGATATTTTTACTGCGAATGTGATGGCTGCTGGACTTATGGTTTAAATGATGATTCTTGATATTTCTGATTATTTAATCATCATTTATGACTTATGTGAGTTGAGTAGTGAATAGTTTCCTACTCTTTATTTCTCTGTGTTACAATTCTCTTTAAATGATCATATGTTTGTGATGCCCATTTATGTTGACTGTTTCAAACTATTTTTCTGAGAACATGCTTGGATCGTTGATGAGACCTTGGTTCCTTTGCTTGTGCAATGGCTCCATTATTATCACAATAGAGAGTTATTGGATCAACGATGCTGGGAACCACTCCTAGTTCAATAATGAACTTCCTGATCCAAATTGCTTCTTTAGCTGCCTTAGAAGCTGCTATGTACTCAGCCTCCGTCGTAGAGTCCATAGTTGTATATTGTTTGGAACTCTTCCAACTGACTACACCTCCTCCAAATATGAACACAAATCCTAACTGTGACTTATAATCATCTTTATCGGATTGGAAGCTGGCATCTGTATACCCGCTAACATGCAAGTCACCTTCTCCATATACCAAGAACATATCCTTAGTCATTCTCAAGTACTTAAGGATGTTCTTTACAACCACCGAATGTTCCTCTCCATGATTGGATTGGAATCTATTCGTGAAACTCAGAGCGAATGATACATCGGGTCGTGTACATAACATAACATACATGATAGATCTTATAGCATATGCATAAGGAGTCTTACTCATGTTCTCTCTTTCTATTTGTGTTTTAGGACACATAGATTTAGAAAGGGGTTTTCCATGTATCATAGGAATAAACCCTTTCTTGGTGAGATCAATGCTAAACCTTTTTAGCATCTTATCAATGTACGTAGACTGTGAAAGACCTAACAACCTGTTGGATCTATCTCTATAGATCCTAATCCCCAAAATATAGGTTGCTTCTCCAAGGTATTTCATGGAGAATTGCTTAGAAAGCCAAATTTTGACTGATTGAAGAACTGAGACATCATTTCCTATAAGTAGTATGTCATCAACATATAGTATTAGGAAAATGATCGCACTCTCACTGACCTTCTTGTACACGCAAGGTTCATCCATATTTTGCGAGAAACCAAACTCTTTGATAGTCTCATCAAATCAGATATTCCAGTTCCTAGACGCTTGCTTCAATCCATAAATGGATTTCTGAAGCTTCCACACTTTGTTGTCATTTTCAGATGTGAATCCTTCAGGTTGTGTCATGTACACTTCCTCTATCAAATTTCCATTAAGGAAAGCAGTTTTCACATCCATCTGCCAAATCTCATAATAATAATGAGCGGCAATGGCAAGCAATATCCTTATGGATTTAAGCATGGCCACTGGAGAAAAGGTTTCATCAAAGTCAATTCCTTGTCTTTGACGATAGCCTTTTGCAACAAGGCGTGCCTTATAGGTAATCACATTACCTTCCATGTCGGCCTTCTTCTTAAAGATCCATTTGCACCCTATGGGTTTTATCCCTTCAGGTGCCTCAACCAAAGTCCAAACTTGGTTATCATACATGGAATCCATCTCGGATTTCATGGCCTTAAGCCATAATTTAGATTCTGAACTTTTCAGAACTTCCTCATAGCTTGTAGGCTCATTATCTTCTACTAGCAGCACATCCTTGTTCTCATCTATGAGAAATCCATATCTCTCTGAAACTGTGCGTACTCTAGTAGATCGCCTAGGTTCATGTGTAACTTTAGGTACATCTACTATCTCATCATCATGAGTATTAGGTGTGGGATCTATCGGTTGATCCACCTCTATTTGTGTATCTAGAACTTCACCAAGTTCAATTCTACTCCCACTATCTTCTTTAAGAAGAAACTCTTTCTCTAAGAAGACAACATGCTTTGAAATAAACACCTTTTGTTCCAAAGGATGGTAGAAATAGTATCCTAAAGACTCTCTTGGATACCCCACAAATACGCATTTATCAGATTTAGCTTCTAGCTTGTCTAACATTGTCATTTTTACGTAAGTAGGATAGCCCCATACTTCCATATGTGAAAGTATAGGTTTCTTGTTATACCACATCTCATATGGTGTAACATCAACCGATTTGGATAGAACTCTGTTTAGTGCATAAACAACAGTTTCCAATGCATAACCCCAAAAAGACTTGGGTAACTCTGCTAGACTCATTATTGATCGAACCATGTCCAACAATGTTCGATTTCTCCTTTCAGACACACCATTATATTGTGGCGTATATGGAGGAGTCCATTGAGAAATAATCCCATTATCTCTCAGATAGCTTTGGAATTCTTGGCTTAAGTATTCTCCACCTCGATCATATCTAAGTGTTTTAATACTTTTGCCAAGTTGTTTCTCCACTTCATTTCTGAACTCTTTGAACTTTTCAAAAGCTTCAGATTTAAACTTCATTAGATATATGTACCCAAATCTCGAGTAATCATCAATGAAAGTTATGAAATAGAGAAAACCACCTCTTGTGCGTGTTGACATTGGACCACAAACATCTGAATGTATGAGTTCCAATGCATCATCGGCACGTGCACCCTTTCCACTAAAGGGCACTTTTGTCATCTTACCAGATAAACAAGATTCGCATGTTTCATATGAATCATAATCAAATGAACCTAAGTTACTAGACTTGTGTAACTTAGTCATGCGAGTTTCGTTTATATGGCCAAGGCGACAATGCCACAAGTAAGATGACTTTAAGCTATCTTTCATAACACTCTTGGTATTTATGTTGTGAATTTCCTTATCAATATCAAGCATATATATTCCATTAACATTTGTTCCAGAACAATAAAACATATTATTCAACACAATAGAACAACCTTTGTTCTTTGTAATGGAAATATCAAAACCTTGTTCGACAAGACAAGATAAGGAAATAATGTTCTTAGAAAAAGAAGGAACATAATAACAATTTTCAAGTTCCAAAATAAGTCCACTAGGTAAACATAAATGATAAGTTCCTACAGCAAGTGCAGCAACTCTTGCTCCAGTCGCATTGCGCAGGTCTATCTCCCCTTTGTTCACCTTTCTACTGCTCCTTAGGCCCTGCATGTGAGAACACAAGTGAGCACCACAACCGGTATCCAATACCCATGAGGGGTTTCTAGAAGCAGTATACGTATTAATTTCAATTACAGAAATACCTGAAGTAGAAGCAGTTCATTGCTTCTTCTCCTTGAGAGACTCTAAGTAGGTCTTGCAGTTGCGCTTCCACTAACGTACCTTGCCACAGTGGAAGCAAGTCCCCATGGAGTCAATCTTCTTTTGTGCACATGGCACCTTCCCCTTTTTATTGATCCCACCTTGGGGCTTAGTTGTTTTCTTCTTCTTGTTTTTGCCTTTCTTCCCCTTCTGGGAAGTAGAAGAACCAACAATCATAACTGCTTTCTGATTCTTCTTCACTGAATCATCAGCAGTCTTGAGCATATTTACCAATTCAGGTAAGGTGGTGGAGATCTTGTTCATCTGATAGTTAAGCACAAACTGCGCATAACTAGGAGACAAAGATTGTAGAATTAGGTCTACACCTAATTCATGGTCCATCACAAAACCTAAAGAGGCAAGGGGCTCAATATAGCCTAGCATCTTTAGCGCATGAGATGCGGCTGAAGTTCCCTCCACCATACTGCACTAGAATAGTAATTTTGATATTTCATATCGCTCAGTGCGAGCTTGTTCTTCAAACAGCTCCTTCAAATGGAAGATGATGGTATAAGCATCCATATACTCATGCTGCTTTTGAAGTTCCGAAGGCATTGAGGCCAACATGATACATGTTGCCATATCATTGTCCTCAGACCACTTCAAATAAGCTTGTTGTTGATCAACAGTAGCATCATCTGGAGGCACATGTGGTCCTAATGAATCCAATACATACAGAATCTTTTTAGCCTTAAGAACAATTCTCAAGTTATGATACCAATCAAGATAATTGGGGTCAGTCAATTTGTTCGAGTCGATGATCGAATGCAGACTTACGTTTGTGCTCATGATTAAAATGCACATAGATGTAAAGAATGAAAAAGAAAAGAGAAGAATTTGCATATGCACATGTACATGAATGCATTAATTACATCTTTAATTAATCACATTTTAACTCCCACTATTTTATTGCGAACCAATAGCCCTCACTATTGATTCGGGAAAGCCCGATGGATTTCCTAGTGGGTCAGTATCCATTTAGGTTAAAATTTGACCTTGAGTATGATCAACAAGCCAACTTTAACTTTGATGGTAGGTATCTCAAACCAGTTGCATCTTCATGCAACTACTGAATCATATATTGGGTTATCAACTCTTGATACATGAATATCTCATATTCATTTCCCCAACCTGCCTCTTGCTCATCAACCTTGAGTATGCTCAACAAATTAATGAACAAGTTAAGACAAACCTATTAATATAATCTTGAACATATTCGATTTAGAGTGGGCTTGAGTATGCTCAACAACCCAACATCTGTAAAGAACTCTGGTTCATTGATTACATTAACAGAAGGTGTTCTTGTCTTAATATTTTAAATGGGGGATTTGTTCCTTTTAGTCTCATCAAACACAATTGGCATTATAAGGCATGTAAAGCATATTAATCACATAATATCATGCATACTAAAATAAACATGATCTAGTTATGGAATTTCAATATTAATTTCCTCGAGCCATAAAGGAAATTAACATATCAAAACATGGTAGAATGCACGAACAAAACATAGAAAATGATACAACACATTGCATTTCTTATTGGTTCTTGTTCTGCCACCTTCTTCTCCTTGAGCTCTTGTACTCAAATCCTAATCTAATCCTATGTAATCTAATTACATTGTTCAAAAAAGAAATCTCAAGTTACATTTGAGGGGATTTAGGTGAGAAGAGAAATACAATGCAGAGATTTGAGAAGGCAGGACACGCAGGCCCTATTTACCATAATAGTAAACATGCATATGAACAATCTCATTGATCACATATTCCATAACTAGATCATCATGCCAAACATACATCCTTACCATGCATAATCAAATGCATGGTAAGATAATTAAGAAAATAATTAACTTTGCAATTAATGTAATTTGATGCTTTTATTGATTCAATCAATAATTAACTTTGCAATTATGATTATTTAATCATATTAAATAAAATTGCACAACTTCCTAATTTATAAATCCTAATCTCATTAAGATAAACATGATAAAATTGACAAGGTTAAACTTTTGAAATCATTTTCCAAGTTTGACTAGGATTCATATTCCTACTTGGACTGTTCCAAAAATAATTAGAACGACTTTGGCATTAGTTCCAGCAATTATGCACATAAAATTTAGCGTTAAGTGATAAATTTTATACATTCAAATTAACTCCTTGGGCGAACTAAGTCGTCGTTAACTTGATAGACAGACTATCATTACCAGAAAATGGATCTAGGCATGTGCATGATTACGGGAACTAATTTGTGAACCAAATTATAAAGGAATTCATTTTTAACACTTAAAACCTTTTATTAACATTCATAATTATCAAATAATCATGAAAATATATAGATCTAGAATCTTCAAAAACCAAAACAAAGAATCACATACAAGGAACCCCAAATCGGGTCATAGGCCCCATCGAACTACAAGAAGTCGCAAGCCCTAAAATAAGGGTTTTCGGGTTCTATCTTTAGCCAATCGATCTAGATCATAGATTTTTTTCAAGATCAATAATATTCATATTCAATCATCATTAAATATCTATTTTATAGGTCTGAACAAATAAAAAATTGCATAGATCATTTCAAAACTCGTGTTCAACAAGTATACACAAGCCGAAATCTACATAACTTAATCCTATTGTTCTTTTGATGCAATCTTTGGCTCTGATACCATTGTTGGTAATCATTGACACACGGGTGTAATACTCGGGGTTTCCTAATATAAAAAAAACTTTTCTTTTGGTGCAACCCACCGGATCGGGAGCTAGCCGAGTTGAGTCGCAAAAATCATCGCGAGTAGGAGGTATAATTTAATTTTAGACTCATGGTTAATGTTTTTGGAATGTATGTATTGGTTGACTCAAGTTGAATTGAGATCAGGTTCGCGGATCGAGTCGGGGCTCAATCCGGGTTTAGATGGAGTCGAATGAGGGGGTTAAGTGAAGAGGGGCATTATTGTAAAAAAAAAGGGGAATAAACCCCTCACCCCAAGCCGCAGTGCGGCTCAAGACAATTGGAGGCGCACACAGGCCAAGGTGAGGAGGGTAGGAGAAGGGAAGCTTTGGGGCAGCGCCGGATTTGCGTCGTCGTCGGAGAAATCGAGATCGTCTTCATCCCATCCATCCTCTTCCCTAGTCGAGGTGAGTGGTTGAACCAAGATCTCAAGGGTAGGCGGGTAGCCGACCCAAGTTATGAGGATTTGTTGATTTCTCGTAGTGATTTCCATCGATTCACTGAGTTTTCTTTCGAGATTTGATCCTATTGTGTGTATGCTATTAATTGATGAAGTTTCTCGAAGTTTTCCTCGATTTTAAGGGTCGGCCGCATGACGGAAAAAAGGGCAAGGTCATGCCAAAATTTTCCCCAATTTCCTAGAGTGGCCAAACCCTCTCGGATCAAGTTCTTTTCATGATTGGTCACTTGGTTATCCTTGATCTTGGCCAAATGTCCTCCCTTTCCACCGAGGTTAGTCTCGGCTGAGCATGATAAGCCTATGTTGGGTTCGGCCGAGCAGGTATGAGGGGGAGAAGAACTCGAGTTGATTCATTCTTTCATCTAGAGATTTTATTCGTTAACTTATGTTATAGATTAATCACTCGATGGATCATTTGCTAGTAGTGGTAGATTAGATTAACATTTTATAAGGAAATGTTCTTGAACATACATATGGTTAGGATCTAGTTTGGTAGGTGAATCATGGAAATTCTTCATTTATATTCCAATTGTTAGTGTCAAGTCCTTGCCAATCTAGACTACCGATTTCATTACTAAATTTAATGATTAATTGCTGATTTCAATCTCTTATTTTTTAAATCATATGCACTTGTTTCCTTACTGAATTTAATGATCAATTACTGACTATAATCTCTTTAGTTTGGAAATCATATGGTTATTATTGTTGGTAATTGTTGATCAAATTTTTATATGTTCTATGAGCTGAGATGAATTAGAAATTGGTATATTCATGATTAGGAATTGTAGTTGTAATTAAGAGATTGAATGCATAAACTAGGTTCCACACCTAGAGAAGGATAGCGGACACTAGTGTTCGGCTAGTGCAACCCAGGGAAGGGTCGGATATGGGCCGTGCCCGGAACGCTAAATGGAATTATTATAGAAACTCTAATTGTGTATTGTGATTGAGATGGTCTACTGAGGAGTGTTATTAGCCGAACGGCTACCACACGACTCAGCAGTGATTTGGGGTCTTGAGATTGCACCAGCGGGCCCGGAGAGTTCCTGAGACTAGTGGCCATCCTAGTCGACGAACCTGTGATTTGATTGTTTACACATTATATGCCCCATTGGACTGGTTCATGGAGCTCGGTCTGGCCTAGTTTTATAGAGAGGGGAAGCCTGGTATGGCCGGACCCCCTTGCCTATACACAGGCCTACAATGGCCGAATGACATAGAGTCTTGGTAAGGGCCAAGGAGGCCGGTTTGATTACTTAGACGATTTGGCAAATTGGTTAGCTTAAATTCCTTATATGTATCACACTGTTATAAATGTTACCTTACCGGAGATTTAAGTGGAGGTTTGGAAGAGCCACTCACTGAGTTCCTCGTGAACTCATGGTTTATTATTTTTTTTCTGCAGAGCCCAACCAGTGATGTACGACCTGGTGGCATGATGGTAGCTGGGGTGCAGGTGGAGGCACAGATCTCGTAGCAGGCTTCCATATAGTCGTAGTCGTGTTGTTTCGGTTGTTGGTCATGCACTGAGTGGTCTTTTGTAAAACATTTACAGTTTTCAAAACTTGAAATGTTTGAATTGAAAGGTTGAGTTATTTTCTTTCAACTTAAAAACTGTTTGATTTTAATGAAGTTTGGTCGCCGTTTTATTTCATTATTCTCTGTTGGTTCAGCGTTGATTCTTTATGTGATTGGTTAGTGCATGTGGTAGGCTTCGGGGTATTGACACATACCCTGGCCAGTCACGCGACCCTGAGTTGGAGGGTGAGAACGGGGCAGCGGAAAACAAAACTTTTGTGGGTCTTTGATCAACAAAACCTAGATCTGATTGCATCATTAAAACAATAGTAAAGAAAAATAAGGAGAAGATTAGATCTGTTACCCAAATCGGATGAACGAAAGACCTTCTCGTCACCGGGTTGTCGAAAACTACAGTGATCCAGATCGGATCACCTCCAAAGTATCCACACTAGGATGGGTCCAAGAATGCTTCAAGCGCAACAACAATATAGCCAAAATTCTCTATATGCTAGCAAGGGAATTTGGCACAAGGAGAAAGGTGGAGTGGAGAGGAAGAGGAACAATGAGAGAAGAGAGACCAAAAAAGATTTTTGCTCCTCCTCTTCTTGTTATATTCGGCTGCACCTTAGGAGTGGAAATATATAGTCCTAGGGTTAGTGTTTCAAACCAATAAGAGGGCTCAAGATGGATCAAATCCATCTCATGTGCCCACGGGTTTAAAATAAGAAGGATCAAATCCATCTAACGGGTTTGAATCCAATAAGTGGACTCAACTAGATGGATCAAATCCAACTCATGTGCCTTGCAAGTCATCTTCTCTCTTCTTTCTTAGGGACCTAATGACATCTTATGCCATATATGTCATTGTTCTTTTACCTTATCCTTCCTATATGTGTGTGACCTTATGGGCTTCTGAAATATGTTGGTAGTATAGAGTGAATTATAATTCTCACTGAAGTGGAATTACATGATTTAAACTCTTTAAATTATTATTCATTCTCAATGAACAAATTCACTTATACAAGTCAAGAGAGGCTTCTAGCCAAGCATCATGACTACCCAAATATCAGAAGGTCAGCGGTTTGACCATTTCGTCCTTCCATATGCAGTTACCGTACAATCAACTCCTTTCACCACTCTTTATCTCATCCAGGTTAATCAAGTCCTGAATGTATAGATTCTTGTGTCTTAAATCTTTATTCCAAAAATACTCTTTATGAATTACATTCATAAACGCATACTGGTCTGGCTAGAGACTCTTGAATAAAGAGATTGTACAAGAAGAGTGAGATAAACTCCCCAAATAAATATGGGGTCGTGATTCCTATGTTGATCACTCAACTATCTTCAAGTGATTCATGTTATACCCAATCTTCAAGCTATGAACACCCAAAGGTGAACCATAAGTAATGAAGTCAAAGTATAACACTAGGCACTTAAGATACTTTGGTGATCTCAAGTCCAAGGATACTTGCACCACTGATATGATGAGATGCTTTCACAAACATAGATTGAACATTCTTGTGAAGATCTCATGAGTAGGTCTCCATTGAACTTGTTTCTCAAACAAGCATCCACGTGTTAACTCTGAGCACCGCAATGCTCACAACTTGTGAGAACTATTGCTTGAACGAGTCAAGAATTATAACATGTGCTAGTCTATCCGTATTAACAATTTCATATCTTGTTAATACTGTGACTAGGGATAATTTAGGTATAAACACATTTACATGCAAAAAGAATCTCACATCATGAACTCTTCATGATTTCCTTTGCACTATGTCATATACCAAAGACTTTATTACATAGTTTAAGTATTTATGCAAGCAAATGAATTAACATGAGCACTAAGTAATAAAGATAGCCTTTCATAAATAAGTAAAATGTACATGAAGAGTTCCCAATTATATGAGGGCTCTAGGGCATATCACTAACAAAGCATGGCCATCATCCTGTAGATCACCTTCCAAGAAAGGGTTGAGGTTAACAATTTAATATTCATGATTCACTACCTAGGGTTTCTATTTCTGAGGGAGAGAATTCTGATGTTGAGGGGGAGATTTTTATGGCAATCATTTCGTATTTTGGCATTACTTTTCAAGCTGACTCGGTTAGAATTGTCTTATTTGATGTCACAATTCATGATTCCACTCGAGTCAAGACTGGACCTTCTCTACTTTCTATAGAGGACTAGCATCAAGTTTCTGCACCTGCCACTGGAACAGTCTCAAAGGACTTAGTGCTAAGTCCTTCTGCCAGTATTCCTCTAGGTGCAACTGAGGAAGAACCAGCACTACAAGAAAATAGGGTATCACCAACGGACAAAATCCGTCGATAATATCCGAAAATCTGTCGGTAATTATGTTACTGACGGAGTATTTGTCGGTAAAATTCGTCAGTAAATGGCTGCTCGATAATACCAATGGATTTTAATTAATCTGTCGGTAATACCGACAGATTTTTCCTTTTGTTGGTAATACCAACAAATATATATATCCGTTGGTATTACCAACGGATAAATATCTGTCGGTAATACTAACAGATACATATCTGTCGGTAATACCAATAGTGTCCACTAGCGTTGGTATTACCAACAAATAATTTTTGTTGGTTTGTCCGTTGGAATTACCAACCGAATCTATCAGTTGTTCATTATTGTGTACCTGAATCAATTCTCAAACCATGATAATTCACACGAAATCATAAAATTAATTTTTGAAATCACACATGAATCATTGTGTTTCTAAATTCACACACATAAACCATTGTATTTTCGGAAACCATTGTATACAACTAATTTCGAAATACATTGTGCTAGTCAAATATTTACATTGTTTCAAAGTTTCAATGCATTAAGATTGTTTCAAAAATACATATAAGATAATTTTTTCCAAGAAGTAGATCCTTGCACTTCCTCCTTTTTACCTGCATGTAAAAACAAAAGAAACAATGAGGCAATGAAATGAATGTATATATTTTTCTTCCTATATGTTGTTAAAGTAAGATGCTCAAATATGTTTAATAGTTTAACACACATATAAACTAAATTAAATTTTCTTCCATATATTTATTCTACAAAAGACCTCATTGATAGTTTAATTTACTGACCAGTAATAATCATAATACAAATGATGGAAGTGGTGCGGTGGAACTCGAAGGAGAATTTGTTAATTCCGAAGAAATGACAGGAATATCAAGTTGTGTCAATTGCAAACGGACTTGAGCCTCCACTTGTGATTGCATCGATGTCACCAAATGGGTAATGTGCTCTCGCATGGATGCCACCTCTCTCTGCATATTGTTCCACTTATCATGTGTCCGCCGGTGGCCATAACTTGAGGATGTACTGGATCCTTCAGAGCTTGAACTCCCAATAACAAATTTAACAACCTCTCGACATCCAAAACCATAAATCCGATTATGAGATGGGGGTCCAAAGGCATTAATCCATTCTTCAGGATCAAAATTCGGGTGTAATGATGTCTTTGTGTCATACTTCTCTATGATTGATGCCTCATAAGTCTCCTGTACAATTTTTTAAAAAATAGTTAATTATTAGTTAAAACAAGTACATACCGCAACTTTTTGTGATTTGTCGTCGACATAATCACCCTCACCACTATTTCGCTTATGGGTGTGTTTAAACAACTCAAGATGTGTAGGTAGTCGATTCAACTTTTCTTCCTACAAAAAAGATAAATAATATTTAATTAACAATCTTAACATAAATTTTGTATGACAACAATATTATCAATATCATACAAGTTTTTTTCGATGAGCAACAAATGAAATAGATCCACCTGTATGAAGTGTAATATTACCATCTACCTCCTTCTTGCGATTGAGACGGCCGACTTCTGATTTTTGCCTCCACTTATCTATATCCCGATGCTTTTTCGATGAGCAACAAATGAAATAGATCCACTTGTATGAAGTGTAATATCACCATCTACCTCCTTCTTGCAATTTAGACGACCGACTTTTGATTTTCGCCTCCACTTATCTGTATCCCAATGCTCAATAATAAATTGATTCCAAATATCTGGAGGTATCCACGGAGAGCCAAAACTGCTAGTTCGGCAGATATCATCAGTATTAGCCTTTCTTTTTGCATAATTTTTAGCATCACACATATTATCAGAGAAGCGTCGAGAAACTGTCATTTCCCATATTTGTCGAACCTCATCGTTATGAGAAGGATCCCAATGAAAAACTGCCTAAAAAAAACTCAAATACACAATAGTGGAGATAAAAAATTTAATTTTAGGAGTTTATATCTCAGCAACATATAATTATAATAATCAAAATTTTAAAATAAAATATCTTAAATTTATCCCAAAGTAACTCCTCCAGATATGATGGCACTTCAGACCAATATGACTATACATCCGTAAAATTTTCCTTAATAATTGATGAAATATCTCGAACCACTTTTGTATCGGGGAAACTACGAAAATAATAAAATTATATCACAAATAACATGAGAAAGACGATTTATTTATTGGCAACAATAAAAGGGCTTGTGCATGTTATTGAACAGTCAGAAAAAGGAATCACTTGATCCGTTGAGATGAGAAAATTTGTTGCTTCAAAGAGAGAAAAGAGAAGTGGGGTTAAGAAGCCCAAATCTGCATCATTAAAGGAAAGCATCAATATGTCTTAGATTAAGCGAAAGCCTTCAAGGCAAATCCTGCTTCTTCTCGTATTAAATAAACATTAATTAATAGCCTTCAGGTCGGCAGCAGGCCATCCTCCCCAACTTTGCTGACAAAAAACAACTTGCTCGAGTTGATAAATTCTCCATTAAGATACCTACCTCGCTGAAACTCTCCACCAAAACCGTGCATCACCCTATGGAAAGGCTTTCGTTGGGGAAAACACCAACCCTGTCTACTCCTTGGAACAAGCGTGTAAGCCACTCCAGGTATCAAAGATTATGCTCAAAAGCCTTAAGTAATGCAGGAGAACAGCAGTCTCAATTATACTAAATCGTGGAAAGCGTTGATGCAGTTCATGGAAAAGCAGCAACAAATGGGTCTGTGGCTACCATAAGGTACAGATTCTTTACTGGAGTTGGGTTGTCAGCAAAGCAGACCGCTATAGTATAAGAGCAGTTGTTAATGCTGGCCCTCACAGTGGACTTGTTACTACAGAGAGATCTCCGTCCTCTGTAGGGTGCTGATGGACCTACTACTTACAACAATATGTGATGGACCTACTACTTACAACAATATGTCAAATAGGTATACAACATTTATTTATCAGTTATACCCTACGAACAGTTTATTGCTCAACAGTCAAACAATGTTATACCAAATAGGTATACAACATTTGCATTGTGCCCATGGCAGCTCTCCGACAGTGTTCTAGTATAGCACATTAATTAGTATCATCTTAGTTCGAGTTGGTGGATGCTGAAATCAACATAATTTATTCACTAAACATGAATCCAATAAATCCTTCTTCTGTACTGAAAATAGAGCTATTTAATAACCTAGCAGCTGTACTATAGGAGGAATACAAAAATGGCAGTGTCATGCAAAAATGGTTTCACACTGCATCAACGATCATTAAACCTTGCAGTTCAACCATGACATATATGTATATAAGTCACCAGAGGCAAGTCATACAAAAAGCCATAATATTGTACTCGATCCAGAAACATAGCAGAAACACATAATACTACAAAAAACAAATCAATACTACAAACTGACAAATAGTTATTGGTTGATCCATCTAATCTTTTTGCCCAAACTGTTTTTCATTCATGCTGATCAAGAAAGAGTAGTTAAGGGCTTTAGAAGGACCAAAAAATCAGTTCAATGCCAATAGCAAATGAAATATATAGTGAAGTAAAAGAGCACGAGGTTACTATAAATGCATAATCCAAACGGAGAAACTAAAAATATAATGATCTACTTTTCTTATCAATGATTAATAGGTGTCTATCATCTGGTGTCTGTGGCGGTTGTGAAGGTTGATTTGGTCCTCTTCGACGTGAAGTATCATCACTATGTGTAGGAGCAGATGTAGATTATTGCATTCAGCGATCGAACAAAAGGGGATCGCCAGGTCGTCGGGAGACGAAGAGACGAAATAATAGAGGGAAAACAAGATTTATTTTATTCTAAATCAAGTTCAAAATACAGTGGCGGAAACTCTTTATACCAGTACAATGTAACAACTAGCAAAAAGACCTTGATGACCTCAAGTATTCTACTTATTACATGAACACTATTAAGTACTTAATCAAGACATTTATTACAAGTATTAAAGCATAAGAAACCAGGTAACTACATCTAACCATAGCTACTTCAATCACTATCTCCAATACTCCCCCTCAAGTTGGTATTGGAGTATGGATTCTCCAATCCCAAGTTGGAAGTGAGTAGCTGATGTTGAGCTTTAGGCAATGATTTAGTCAAGATATCAGCTTGTTGATTGCTGCTGGAAATGTAGAGTGGCTGAACTATTCCCATTTGATACTTCTCCCTTATAAAATAACAATCTACTTCCAAGTGTTTGGTTCTTTCATGGAAGACAAGATTGGCTGTTATGTGCAGTGAGCTTTGGTTGTCGCAATAAATGGGAGTTGGTTCTTTACAAACTTCACTGATTTCACCTATTAGTTTTCTCACCCAGATTACTTCAGCTGCTGTGCTTGAGAGAGCTCTCAACTCACTTTCAGCACTTGATTTGCCGACAGTGGGTTGCTTCTTACATTTCCATGTTACAAGGGCTGATCCATATTTTACCAGATATTCGGAAATTGACCTCCTGGACATGCTGCAACTTCCCCAATCAGCATCACTGTAAGCTGTTATCTGAGTTGAATTTCCTACTGCATAAAACAGGCCTGAACCAGGTTCCTTCTTGAGGTACTTTAGTATTCTGATCACTGTTTGGTAATGAGACATTTTGGGTTTCTGGGTAAACTGGCTCAGTGTATGGACACTGTATGTTATATCTGGCCTGATTACTGTTATGTACAGGAGCTTGCCAATCAGCCTCTTGTAAGCACTGGCATCTTCAAAAACAGGATCTGATTCTGAGAATGCATCATCATACTTAACATTGGTTTGCATTGGTTTGCTCTTTGGCTTGCACTCCTTCATTTTCATCTCACCAAGTAAGTCTATGATGTATTTTCTCTGACAGATATGAATCCCTTCAATTGTTCTTTGAATTTCTAACCCAAGAAAATATTTCATCTCACCCATGTCTTTGATTTTGAATTGGCTGTTCAGAAACCCTTTTAGGCATGTAATTTCATTGTCATCTGTTCCTGTCACTATTATATCATCCACATACACTACTACAATTGTTATTTTTCCACTCCTTCTTTTGACAAACAAACATGAGTCGGATGAACTCTGCTCATAGCCTTGTGACAGGATGCTGTTTGACAGTTTTGAATACCATTGCCGGCCTGCTTGTTTCAATCCATAGATGGATTTTAACAATTTGCAAACCTTGTTGTCATGAGGATTACCATACCCTGCTGGCTTGCGCATGTAAACTTCTTCTTCAAGCTCACCATGCAAGTATGCATTGTTTACATCAAGTTGATGTAAAGGCCAGTTTGAGCTTGCTGCCACAGCTAACAACACCCTAACAGTTGCTAATTTTGACACAGGAGCAAAGGTCTCCTGGTAGTCAATTCCCTCTATTTGTGTGAAGCCTTTAGCAACTAATCTGGATTTTTGTTTTTCTACACTTCCATCAGGTTTAAACTTGGTGCGAAACACCCATTTGCAACCAATTGCCTTCTTTCCTTGAGGCAGGTCACATAGTCTCCATGTGTGATTGTCAACTAATGCTTTAAGTTCATTTTGCATGGATTCAACCCACACTGGATCTAGGACAACAGCTTCATAGGAACAAGGATCTTGATGAGGTTCAATAGTTGTGATGAAGGCTTTGTGGCTGCTTGGTATTTTGGACAGGTTGCAATAGTTTTCTAGGGGATAAGGAGTGGTTTTATTGAGGCACCTGGGAGTGTATGTTTCAGAAATTAAGTTGCACTTATAGTCTTGGAGCTTCAAAGGCTTCTTGGTTACTCTTTGACTCTTTCTTATTTTTGGAGGAGTGTTTGCTTTGGTGGAGGACTCACTCTCAACTAATGTAGGCTGAATTTTGTTTGGTGAATGTCTAGTTTCAGTCTCCAAAGTCTCAGTAATGGATGGCATCTCTACATAAAGCTCATCTTCCTCTCCTAGGATAATGTCTTCATCTAACTGTGTTTCCACTTCACATTGTTCCTTGACTTTGATGGATCTCATGTCTAAGTCAAAAGGTTCATTTGGCACATGGCATTGTTGATCATGTTGTTGTTTTGGCAATGGAAATATGGTGTGGTATATGTCTTGTTGGTGGAATGGAAAGATGTGTTCAACAAATGAGATGTTTCGGGATACAATGATGGAGTGAGTTATTAAGTCACACACCTTATAACCTTTTTTTCCATACGGATAGCCTAGAAGAACACACTCATTTGCTTTAGGATCAAATTTGGTCCTTCCTTGTCTAAGGGTATTGACATAGCAAAGGCATCCAAAAGCTTTTAAATGGTTTAGGTTCGGCTTTGCATGATAGAGGAGCTCATATGGGCTGCAATTGTTGGTTATAGGACTAGGTAGCCTATTTATCAAGTATGTAGCTGTCAAAAGGCATTCTCCCCAAAATCTCAAAGGTAGTTTTGATTGAAATTTCAATCCTCTTGCCACTTCTAGTAAGTGTCTATGTTTTCTCTCAACTATGGAATTTTGTTGAGGAGTTTCTACACACGAACTTTGGTGCATGATACCTAAGTCAGAAAAGGTTTTTAAGGTGGTATTAAAAAACTCACTCCCATTGTCGGTTCTTAGGATTTTTATGGTTTTGGAGAATTGGTTTTGAACCATTTTGATGAAGCTAATGAGTAAAGTGGGCACTTGGCTTTTGGAAGAGAATAAGTATGTCCAACATGACCTAGAATAATCATCCACCAAAGTCAAGAAATAACGGCACCCATCATATGTAGGAACCTTGTGAGGCCCCCAGACATCACAATGCAACATGTCAAAGGAATTGCTACTTTTATTCAAACTTTTGGAGAAAGGTAAGATACATTGTTTTGCTCTCGGGCATACATTGCAAAAAAAATCTGAAACTTTATTCAGCTCAGGGATATCTTGAGCTAACATTTTCATTCTTGCAATAGATATATGTCCTAACCTAAGATGCCATAAGGCTGACTTGTCTAGACTAATATTCATAACTTGTGAAGTGTACTCTCTCTTGTAGTTGAAAGGTGAAGCTCCAGTTAATAGGTACAGCCCATTTTCCTCTTTACCACTCCCAAGTATTTTCCTCGAAGCTAGGTCCTGAATCACAAAACTTGATGGATTAAAGGTGATTGAGCAACCTAGTTCTTTGGTTAACTTGCTCACAGATATCAAATTGAATTTAAAGGAGGCTACAGATAAGGTATTGTCAAGTTTGATATTTTTATTCACATATGCTGTGCCTAAATGAGAAATAGCAGTGGAAGAACCATTAGGAAGAGAAACTTGACCTAAATGGTTGGGTTTTCTAGTGTTTTCAAGCATAACATTGCTGGAAGAAATGTGGTCTGTAGCTCCACTGTCCAAGATCCAATGCTTATGAACTGAACATGCATTTGAACTAGATGACATACCTGCCATGTTGACCTGATGCTGCCCTGCACATTTAGTGTTTAGCAGACTCATCAATGCACTTATTTGCTCTTCAGTTAGATTGAGTGATGCAACTGGTTTTGGTTGAACAACCTTTTCATCTCCACAGTCTTCTTTCTCACTCATTTTGGTAGCCTGCACACTGTTGGCTTGCCTTTCATTTGGGCTTGACTCATTCACCCTTTGTTTTCCCTTGTACAACTTGTGTCCTGGGGGATACCCATGTAACCTGTAACATATATCTTGTGTGTGCCCTGGTTTCTGACAGTAATCACAGAATTTCTTGCTGTAAGGTGCCATTTTATTTTTGTGGAATCTGTTTGAGCTACCCGAATTTTGATACACACTGTTGAGAGCTACACTGTCTACTCCTCCTTCTCCAATACCAACTTGTCTTTGAGTTTCTTCTTGCTCCAGCATGGAATAAACTTGATTTAAGTCTAGTAATGGTCTCATGAGTAGCATCTGCCCACGTATGCTCACATACGTTTCATTCAGCCCCATCATGAACTGAGTTAGTCTATTTCTTTCTCTGCTCAAGCGTCCCGCTTCAAAGTTACAATTCATTCCCATCTCCAGCATTTCATCTTGGTGAAATAATCTGCAATCGACTGATTCCCCTGCTTGGTAGAATTTATCATCATCTTGATTTCAAAGCATCTGGGTTCACTGCTCCTCCCGAACCTCCCCTCTAAATCCTTCCACATCTTTGATGCTGATTCTGCATACATGATGCTGGTGCTCAACTTTGGAGCTACTGAGTTGATCAGCCACGAACGGACCATGTCATCACAGCGCTTCCATAGCCGATATTTAGGGTTTGATTCTTCAGGAATCAACAGGTTACCATTGACGAAATCAAGCTTATTCTTAGCAGATAGGGCAATCATCATCGATTGCTTCCAAGGTAGGTAATTATCATGTCCAGTGAGTTGAACCGAGACAAGATTCATACCGGGGTTGTCATTTCCTTGTAGGATATAAGGACTATCGTCGACCTCGGCTACTTCAGAAGATGAGCTCCCTTCTTGACTGTTCTGCGATTCCGCCGCTGTGGATCGCGCTCTGCGATTTCTGGCCATGAATCCCAGTTGCAGATGTTGATCCGATCTTCGATCTCTTCTTGACCTTCAGCTCCGATCGATCTCGAGCTCCTGCTCTGATACCATATTGCGTTCAGCGATCGAACAAAAGGGGATCACCAGGTCGTCGGGAGACGAAGAGACGAAATAATAGAGGGAAAACAAGATTTATTTTATTCTAAATCAAGTTCAAAATACAGTGGCGAAAAATCTTTATACCAGTACAATGTAACAACTAGCAAAAAGACCTTGATGACCTCAAGTATTCTACTTATTACATGAACACTATTAAGTACTTAATCAAGACATTTATTACAAGTATCAAAGCATAAGAAACCAGGTAACTACATCTAACCATAGCTACTTCAATCACTATCTCCAATATAGATGGCACAAGCGGAGCTGATGGCATCAAATGCAGATGTAGATGGCACAAGAGGAGCTGATGGCATCAAATGCAAATGGACTGAAGGTGGTGAGGGTGTCGGTGCAGATGCTGACAACGTCGAAGGTGTAGGAGTAGAAGGTGTTTCTAATGGAACGGTAATAGGTACAGCAGGAGCACAAGGTGTTTCTAGTGGAATACTAATAGGTACAATAGGAGTAGGCATAAACATCGTGGCTCCAACTATAGCTTCA
Source organism: Canna indica (assembly GCA_034359265.1). Lineage (NCBI taxonomy): Eukaryota > Viridiplantae > Streptophyta > Magnoliopsida > Zingiberales > Cannaceae > Canna > Canna indica. The sequence continues at coordinate 40,345,356 of CP136891.1, forward strand.
GGTGATGATGATTGTGTAGAGGTTGCAGAAGGTTTTTCAATCAAAGGAAGATGCCCTCGACCTCATCCTCGACCTCGTGACACCATTATTTACTAAAAGTGCATTAAGAATAGTTAATAATTCAAGACACATGAATTTTTTTTTAAAAATCAATTACAAACAAATGAAAGTTTGTCATCATATTCACAATGATTTTATAAGTGATCATCAAAAGTAAACTTATACAAAAAAAGTTTCAATCATCATTCTCCTCATTTGACAAATACTCGCCAATTTCATCATCTTCACTGTCTTCCGTGTCTGTAGTGTCCGCTTCTTCTTCATCCTCCTCAATGACTTGTCTTTGAGTTCTTAAGAAAAATTCTTCACGTTGGTCTACTTCATCAACTACACCATCGTTATCAACTAATACATTTAACAAATCCAACTCAGTTGTAGGCATAATAAGTTGTATTGTTTCAACCTCATCCTCTTGGAAAAAAATCATCGGTCTGTGGAGGGATATTATCATCTATTTCTTCAACCTCTAATATATCAAATCTATTTCTTGCTTTAATTTTGCATACAGACCACCAATCACTCCTTCCTTTTTTCTTTAAGGGATAACTCGTGTAATAAACTTGTTGAGCTTGCTCTGCTAACACAAAAAGAGCATCATGATAAAGTCTCAACTTGTGATTGATTTCAACAAGTCCATGACGATGATGTACTCTAACTCCTTTTTCGGTTTCAAACCACTCACATTTAAATAACACCACATTTATTTTTTAAACAAAGATAGGAAGTCACAATAGGTGATCATACTAGGAATCGAATCCTAGATCTCTAGACAACTTATAACATGTTGCCACCAACTGTGTTACCCATAGTTGATTTCCACCAAAGTATTCTACCTCCACAATATCAATCAAAATGTCATAGTAATCAGCTTCAAAGTCATTGTAGCAACTATCTGTAACACAAACACCACTGTTAATTGTTTTCTTTTCATATGAAAATTCCTTGGTGTGAAACTTATATCCATTCACAAAATAACCCTTCATGGAATGAACCAATCTTTGTGGGCCTTGTGCAATGGCAAGTATTCGATTATCAACCGTGTGAATGTTATAATTAACCTATCAAAGAAAATGAAATAATCAGGATTATTCACATTGACATTGACACAAGGATTATTGTTCAACTTACATAATCTCTCAACCATTTTGGAAATTCTCTGTCTCATAACTTCTCAAGCTCTGCGTCAGTCAAGCGTGGTTCTCTTTGTCTAACAATATCATTAAACTCATTAAAAACAATAAGGTTTACATTAACATAATTTGAATATATGAAATAATTAACAAACTTAAATGTTAATGTTAATACTACTATGTACTTAATGAAAGGAGAGTTTCTTGACAATTCATAAGTATGTAAAGCTCTATTACTTTATACTCAACTTCGTCGACAACCATCCTATACGCCCAATAGCCCCACAAGGTCGACTAGGGTAGGTAAAGATAGATAGGCGTCCCATGGTGGTTGGAACTCCACCATCATCATTTCGAGGTACTTGATTCAACCTTGTGTTTACCTTTGGTTCAAAGTAGAAAGAACAGAAAGTAGAAATTTCTTGTATGATATATGCTTCACAAATTGATCCTTCAATATATGCTCGATTCTTCACTTTTTTCTTCAATTGAAGCATATACCTGAAATACTCTTATAAATTAAGACGTTTAAAAAAATTAGAAATTAGAATGAAGAATCAAAAGGCATATGTGTTACCTTTCGAATCTATACATCCATCTATATTGTACAGGACCGCCAACTTTAGCCTCATAAGGTAAATGAACAGGGAAATGCTCTATAGAGTCGAAAAAACTTGGTGGAAATATTTTGTCAAGCTTGCATAGTATCTCAACAATGTTTAACTCAAGTCTTTTGACCTCCTCAATTCGCAACACACTTGAACACAAGTCCCAAAAGAATAAACTCAGCTCAGTTAATGTATCTCATACTGGATCAGGTAACAAATCATGAAATGCAATTGGAATAAGCCTTTGCATGAAAACATGACAATCATGACTTTTCATTCCATAAAATTTACAATCATCTCTATTTACACATCGACTTATGTTTGAAGCATAACCATCATGAAATTTCAATTCTTTGACCCCATGACATACTGCTTTGATTTGTTCTTTATTCAACACAAATGAGGCTCTCGGCTTCAACAGTTTTCCATTGACATTCTGTAATTCTAATTTGGGGTGCTTCCAATACTTAGACAAATCAGCTGTAGCCTTGACATTGTCTTTTTTTTCCCCTTGATGTCCATTATCGTATTGAATATATTTTCAAACACATTTCGTTCAATATGCATCAAATCTAAGTTGTGTCGAATTAAATTTGTATGCCAATACGGTAAAGTCCAAAAGATACTTTTTTTAACCCAATTGTGTTATTGCCCAAATCTTGAAATTCTAGCAACACATTGATTTCCAAATTGAATACCAGGAAATTTATCAACACGTGCCTTCATTTCATCGCGCGATAATCGTGGAGGTGGAACATCTCTTTCAATTCGGCCCTTCATAAATTTGTCTCTTTGCCTTCGATATGGATGATCAAGAGGGAGAAACTGACGATGACAATCGAAAAATGATGTCTTTCTCCCATTTTCAAGAATAAAAGATTTGCTACGCTCTAAACAATATGGACAAGCTAGCCTCCCGTGTGTGCTCCATCCTGATAACATAGCATATGCAGGGAAGTCGCTGATAGTCCACATAAGTGCTGCTCTCATTTGAAAATTTTGTTTTCTAAACACATCATATGTCATAATCCCATCAGACCATAACATGTTCAGTTCATCAATCAATGGCCTCAAAAATACGTCAAGTTCTTTACGTGGGCTCTTTGGTCCAAGAATTATCAAACTTAAGAATATAAACTGATCCTTCAAACACATAGATGGCGGCAAATTGTATATAGTAATCAACACAGGCCAAACTGAATATGGAATAGAAGAATGCCCAAATGGGTTAAAGCCATCCGTGCACAATCCTAATCTGACATTCCTTGGATTAGAAGCAAATGAAGGATGGTGAACATCAAACTGTTTCCATGCTTCACTATCTACAGGATGTGCAACAACATCTGAACTACGATTCTTTGCATGCCAAATCATATACTCAGTAATTTTTTCAGACATAAAAAGCCTTTGAAGTCTTGGTGTTACAAGAAGATATCGTAAGACCTTATACGGTATTTTTTTTCTCCTACCATTATTTAATGGCATTGGCTTATATCTAGGATGTCCACACACTGAGCACTCCATTAGATTTGTTATTTCTTTATAAAACAACATGCAATTATTCTGACATGCATCTATCTTTTCGTGTCCAAGTCCTAGTTTCTTCATCATCTCACTACAAGAAAATAGGGTATCACCAACGGACCAAATTCGTCGGTAATACCCAAAAATCCGTTGGTAATACTATTCTCGATGGAGTATCTGTCGGTAAAATCCATCGGTAAATGGCTCCTCGTTAATACCGATGGATTTTAATTAATCTGTCGATAATACCGACAGATTTTTCCTTTTGTTGGTATTACCAACAAATATATATATCTGTTAGTATTACCGATGGATAAATATCTGTTGGTAATACCAACGGATACATAACTGTTGGTAATACCAACGGATTAGTATCTGTTGGTAATACCAACGGACACATATCTCTCGGTAATACCAACGGATACATATTTGTTGGTAATACCAACAGTGTCCCCTATTGTTGGTATTACCAACAGATAATTTTTGTTGGTATGTCTGTTGGAATTACCAACAGAATCTTTATGTTGCTCATTATTGTGTAGCTGAATCAATTCTCGAACCATGATAATTCACACGAAATCATAAAATTAATTTTTGAAATCACACATGAACAACTGTATTTCTAAATCCACACACATAAACTTAAGAAAACCATTATTTACAACTAATTTCGAAATACATTGTGCTAGTCAAATGTTTACATTGTTTCAAAGTTTCAATATATTAATATTGTTTCAAAAATACATATAAGATAGTTTTTTTCAAAAAGTAGATCCTTGCACTTCATCCTTTTTACCTGCATGTAAAAACAAAAGAAACATTGAGACAACTAAATCATTTGTAACATGAATTAGAGTAAAATCATTGGAACATTAGAAAAGGGATACTTCACATTTATATAATTATAGAGCTTGAAACATATAAAACCTAGAAGAACCTGCATCAGATGAACATTAGATAGGGAGGCAACTCAACAAAATAGGTTGAACTCAATTTACACAGCTTGGAGGCAAGCAAGCTGGGCATTTTTCCTTTTATATCAACTAGCATACGCCATCCCTCCCCAACTTATTTCCCTAACCTTAACAATATAACAGCACCAATTTTGCGGCAAATTACTAGCAGCTTTACCAACTAGCATAGATCATCCCTCTCTAACTTACCCTTGTGCGGATGCTCCCCCTACAAAAGAGCATGGGACTTTCGGTACCCAAATGGCTTTGGGTCCTTGAGTGTTATAGGGCTTAGCTACCCAAAGTGTTTTAACTCCACTTGGGCTCATCTTGAATGCACAATCATATATAGCATGTCCATATACACCGCAACAAAAATAATGTCCATTAAAATTTTTATTTTTGCTATGGACATGTGATTTATCATTAGAATACTTGACATGTGAAACATGAGGAGTATAAGCATTCTTAAACACATTATTTTTCTTCTTATGATCATGAGGTCTAAGAGTAGAATGTCTAACAAGAGATTTAACATTGGCATGAACATTCTTTTTCGAAAAGTCATTTCTACTAAAATTCTTAAATGAGGAAATATTTTTCACTTCATTCACTTTCTTATTTAGGTTTAGAACCTCATTTTTTAATTCAATCATGGAGTTATGTAAAGCATGCAATTGAGTTTTCAACGTGCTATTTTCCTTCTTTAAAATGTCATTTTTTGTCTTTAAATCTCGAGTGTCAACAATTAAGGTGTCATGGCATGAATTTGAGACACTAGTTTTTAACTTCTCATTTTCTAATTTTACATTATGCAATTGAGAACTAAGATTTAAGTTTTCATTCTTCAATTTTTTGTTCTCTTTATCTTTTCTAACAAGCAAGGCATACATTCTTTTATATTCATCCATTAATTCATCATAAAGGAAATCATGAGAACTAGATGCATTAATACTACCATTTATGTTATCATGATTAGTGGAAGAACATACCTCCTCATCAACGTTCATGATGTTGACTTCGTGATAATGGTGTGAGGATGCCTCACTTGATGCAAGTGAGTGAGTGGAAGCATTTGACCTCCGTTTTGCCTTGTTCTTCATGCTAGGGCAATTCTTTCTCACGTGCCCTTTCTCATTGCATAGGTGACATATCACCTTTCTCTTCCGACTCTTAGTACTTCTTTGGCTAGAAACACTAAAAGCTTCAAAAACTTCATTAGATATAGGAGCATGACAATTGTCATCGTCTCCTTCATTTAGAGTAATGAGTTCTTCAGTTTTAGCATAATCATAAAGCATGTTCAAAGTATTCCAGATATCATATGCAGAAGTACAATGCAATGATCTTCTCAAGTATATTATTTTCCAAAGAACAAAATATGCAATTGGTAGCTTTAGCATTTAACTCAAACATTTTAATTTGTTCTTGGGTCCATGAATCCATATTTTCCTTAAGTTTAATGTATTTCATTTTTACCATGTTAAATACACCTAAACCTTGAGTCTTTAGAAAAGTATACATTCTACTCTTCCAAAGACCAAAGTTAGACTCATCAAACCTAGGAGGTGAAGATGCTATACTCTCTAGTGCCATTTTCGGATCGAGATAAGGTGTAGAAGAGATGGTGAAATATCAAGCTATGGACCTGCTCTGATACCAATTGTTGTATGAAACGGCACACTAGAGGGGGGGTGAATAGTGTGCTTTTTAATGTTATTTGCCTAATTCGATTTTAATCGTTTACTTAGATTGTTTAGGTAATTTACGATTGAGTGATTTTGATGCGGAAGCGATAAATAATAAAGCAATTAATACAATCGGTAAATCAACGCAAACACACGGATTTATAGTGGTTCGGCCCCAATGCCTACTCCACTACCTAAGCACCCCGCTTAGGATTTCCAAACTAAGTTAACTAGATTAATTCGAGTCTCCCTTACAATGAGGACTTTGACTCGAAGAGTCGCACTCTCGACCTAAGGCACTTCCACACCCGGAAGTCTCCGCCTTCTTATCGGGAGCACTCTTCCACCTCAACCCTAAGGGATAACTTAACTATTCCTAGTAAACTAAGTTTACACAAGTGGCTTTACTCCCTCACAATAGGGAAACCACTTCCACACACAAGACCTAACAATCTAGGTCTTCCTACAAATCAAATACAAGAGTTGGAAAACAAATTAAATAAAAACTTGTTACAATAAGAGGAATAGTAGCCTATCACGCTTAACCGCCTCTTCTTCTCTCGCTTAACCAGCTTGATCAACCCTTTGAAATAAAACTCCTTTGGCAGCAAGGGATCAAGACTCAGCTGATGAACGTTTAGCGCTTTGAAGGTTTGGATGATGGAATTGAATCACTCTTGGAAGCTTTTATCATCAAAAATCTGAGAGAGAAGAAGTATAAAAAAGATTAGAAGGGAGTATTTATAAGCCCAGCTGAAATAGGGCGTCAACGGGATTATTTTCGACCGTTACAGACGCCCGATCGATGGTCCGGTCGAATCGTCGGTCGACCGACCAATCGACCGCTGGCTCACTGTAACATTTTTCCCTTGATCGGTAGACATTTTGATTAACTTTTTCAACCTAGAAATAATATTAAGCACATTAATTAGAACATGATTTAAAAAATATCAACTATCATGTTATTCAGATTAGAGTCTCCTCTTAGCTAAGCAATAGTCCTGTCATTCTCATTATGGACTGTGATATATACTCAAGCAGTTCAGAATCTATGAGGAATGCGATGTGTTTCTTCCTAGGTGAAAAAAGATGAATATACTGCTATCTCAACTATAGAATGCTATCTCAACTATAGAATGAGTTACATGATTTTAATAGAGCCATCACTGCTATCTCAACTATATACTGCTATCTCAACTTCAAGTGCCCTTTTCCTCTTGCCATTTTAATAGAGCCATCACCAAATTTCACTTCAGCTACATGAGTTCTATCTAACCCTGTAAACAAATTCAACTCTGCTGACATGTGGTTACTACATCCACTGTTAATAAACCACTCACCAACTTTGCTATTCACACTGGCCATTAAAACCACTTCAGTTTCTTCCTCTTCATCAAGTTCCCTTGCCAAATTGCTCATATGTTTGGCCTTGATCTTACAAAACCTTTCAATATGTCCGTATCGCTTACAGTAATAGCATTGGACCCTTTTAAAAGATTTATGTTTAGACTTGTGTGAAGAAGATGATACCTGACTTCTAGTATCCGATTCTTCACTAGAATCATCGCTCGCATCAGCACAATTTTTCTCAGGATTTCTGGAAGAATGAGCATCCCTTCTGGTCCAATGACCCTTCCCTTGGACATCCACAGTCCTCGATTTCAGAGCTCTTTCTTCACGCCTCTCCTCATGCCGCTTCAATCGATCTTCATGAGACAACAGAGATCCAAGCAATTCATCTGCAGTCATCTCCTCTGTATCATTTCCCTCTTCAATGGCCGCCGAGATATGATCATATTTGTCAGATAAGCTTCGAAGAATTTTCTCCACAATCCGACGTTCTGGGATGTCTTCACCATACTGGATCATTTGCTTCACCAGATCTAACACTCGGGCCACATATTGCGTTACATCTTCTTCATCCTTCATAAAACAATCTTCAAATCGTCTGCGCATCGTTTGCATCTTCACCTTCTTAACCATGGTAGTGCCTTGATATGCATTCATCAGCAAAACCCATGCTGCTTTTGCTGATCGAGCTCCAGAGATCCTCTCGAAGACTTTTCAATCCAACACCTGCTGGATGAAACTTAATGCTTTCGCATCCTTCTTCCTCATCTCTCTAAGAGCTCCAGCATTTAGGTTTTCTTCATTGAATCCATTAGATACCAACTCCCACAGATCTTGAGAAATGAAGAATGTCTGCATCATCAGCGACCAGTCTTCATACTCCACGCCGTCGAAGTGAGGTACCGAGGGATTCACCTGCCCTGCTGCTGCCATTCGAGCTATTTGATGCTCTGATATCACTTGTTGAAATAGCTCTCACACAGGTTGCAGAAATTGAGCACAGATAGAAGAGAAAAGTATCTTTATTGAAGGTAGAATGAAGAACACGGATTCAAAACAGGGTTGCAAAGGACAAGTATGAAGACACGATCGAAAAGCCCTTACATCGGACTCAGTACATAGTATTTATAGTACTCTTAGCTTTAAGGTACTTTCTAGAAACACACTAAGTACACCATTAAGCTGAAATAAACTCAAAGTAGGAAACGACAAACTAATTACAGTCTCAGCATTTACAAATGTCTCGATGACTCAGCATAAATGTTGACAATATACTTTGTATCAATACAGTTGATGTCTTCCCATGTCGGAAGACAGGGCAGTCATCCATAAGCTTGAAACGCTCGAGGTTGCGGGATAGAGCGTTGGAGGGAGGGGAGGGGTTGGAGTAGTTGACCTCCGCCTCGGCGAGGGTGACCGAGGAGAGGAATTTGATGTACTCCTCGGAGTGGAAGCGACAAATATTATCAGCGGTGGCAGGGAAGGGTTGGCAGATCTCCATGAGGCGGGGTTGGTCATAGTGTATGATGAGGTTGTGTGTGATGCAGATGCAGTGGGGCTTCATTGGGTGCCCCTTCCCATAGTAATAACCTCTGATGCTCGGCTCATAGAATTAGCGCCACTGGGATAATGACCGAAAGAAGAAGAGTAGAGTCACGGAGTACACGGGCGAACGCCGAGAACACCGGGAAGCAGGCGGCTTAGGCGGGAAGGCGGAGCATCGGGAAGAGGGACGTTGTCCAGAAGAAGGGGCGGACCAGCAGAGCACAGAGGAAGAAGAGGGGAGGGGGCAGATCGGTGGAGCACGCAGACATGGGAAGAACTGAAGAGGAAGAAGAGGAGGCGAGTTAGGGATCGGGTGAGGGAAAGGAAAAGGAAAAGGAAAAGGAAAATGGAAATAAGTGAAAAATAGGTTAGGGAGGGAAAATGAAAAATTGGGATGAAAATAAATGGCGGGGCCAAATTTTTTCTAGATGTAAGAATGGTTTTTTTTATTGTTTCGTTCTTGACATATAGGAACAGTTTTGAGGTATTTAAAAAAGAACGGTTTTTTTGTATTCCTATAGTATATAGCCTAAGGGAACAATTGTCAAAACCGTTCTCATATGTAGGCTAAGGGAATGAATTTTTTTTGTGTTCTCATAGTATATTGGCTAAGAGAATAATTTCCAAAACCGTTCATGTAACTGATGTATAGGAACATTTTTTTGACCGTTCCCAAAAGTGGCGTGGCCACATAGCCAAAATGTAGTAGTGTATCTAAACAACTCTTTTGTGCCAAAATGGAGGATAACAGTCTTGTTGAGACTCATGTCCTCAAACTAATCAATTTGATTGATGAGTTACAGAGGTTGGGGTTCTCCATGGACAGGGAACTATGTCAGGACTTAGTGCTTCAATCCCTCTTGGATTCATTTTCACTATTTGTTGATAACATCCACATAAACAAGCAAGACGTCTCACTTACCGAGCTCCTTAATATTCTGAAGACTGTTGAGTCCCACCTTATGAAGGATAATGATACAATCTTGTTAGTGGGAACAGTTGTTAAGAACAGAACTCTAAGGCAAAGTTATACACCGTTAAGAACAAAGTGAAAAATAGAACTGTGAAACCCATGAGAAATATCAAGAAGAAAGGAAAAGTTGTTCCGAATAGCACCTACTACCATTGCGATAAAAATGATCACTGGAAGCGCAACTGCAAGGAGTATTTTGTAGAGTTAAAACTGAAGAAGGTTTTTGAAACCGCCGCTTCAGGTGCGTACGTTATAGAAAATACTTCGTCATTAAACTCTACTTTTTGGTATTCGATACAGGGTATTTGATATCAATCATCATCTGCAAGATGTTGTGGGAGAAGAAGAGAAGTAGGTGACTTAACAAAAGGCAACTACGACCTTCGAGAAGGCGATAGGCGCAAGAGTTGCAGCCTTAGCTGTAGGAACCTATCGTATAAGTCTTCTATTCAACAAGACCGTTGTAATTGATTTGCTCCGGGGTTAATAAAAGAACATCATTTTTCCTTTATTATCTAAACAAGGTTGTGAAAAGTTATTTCAAAGGCAATAGTTGCCGCATGAACCATTTTGACGAGTTACATGTGACTGGACCAATTTCAATTGCTTTAATGGTTTTTTAAAGTTAATGATAAATATTTTTGGTACGAACGCACAAAGAGATAAAATTAACCACCTACTTCATGGCTTTATGACTTTGGATGATTATGAATCGCAGTCAGAACTTGAGAAGTGTGTCTCAAGAAGATTCTGATCGAGTATTTGTTCACCAAACCTTGCGAAAGGCTTGCTGAGTTGATTAGAGTTGGTCAATATAGGTGTATGCAGGCTGAAAACAACTCGAGCCAGAAAGAATACTCCTACGATATGATTAGGCATGGGGTACGTCCACCTATTTGGGCACAACCCGATACCTTTGAATCGTTTAAGGAGTGTGAAGGTGAAGTTAAAGAAACATATTGGAAAAGGTATTATAGGTCTTCAATTGCATCTAGGCAGAGAATACTTATCCATTAGGTTTGTGAATTATCTCGAAGACAATAAGATTGTCACTGTATGGACCTTTCCTGACACAATGGTGTGTCTGAAAGGAGGAATCACACCCTATTGGATATGATGTAATCCATACTTAGCTTCCAATCTCTTTTTAGGGGATAAGCTATTGTAGCGGCAAGAAACCGAGTCTAAGACCTCTCATGATTTGGGGTTGCCTAGATATGACAAACTTGACCAGGTGCAAATGTTGAGGCATACCCTTAAAAGTGTTTTGTGTATCAAGTTCTCCCAACAGAACAAAAGAAGTTTTGTCACCATTTTCTGAGAAAATGAGTTTTTTGAGGAAAGTGGGAGTGAAAAATATGTTGAACTTGGTGAAGTTTAGAAACCACAAATAAAATTGCGACAACTAGTGGGAAGACCACAAGTTAATCCAATCAATATAATTATTACTTCCCATCTCTCTTCTAGGAGACTATGTAGACTGCCTGAGTGATGATATCTAGTCATAGGGTCTGATCTAGATTTAGGCAATCTATGATTTGTTAATGGTCAAATATGTTGACACTATGCGGTGGCATTATGCAAATCCAAACTGGAATCAAACTAAGTACGAATTTTGGTTGACCGGCTCAAAAAGGATAACTCCTATAGGGTGCAGGTAGATCTTTAGGAAAGATCTGAGTAGCTAGCAAGATGTGGACCTATAAGATCAGAGTGATTGTGAATAAGATCTAACCTAGACAATAGCTTGTCTCTAATAAGACATTCTCACCAGTTCCAGCGCTCAAGTCCATCAAGATATTGCTAGCCATCAGTGCCGTACTATGAATACGAGATCTGGCTAGTGGATGTCTAGACTACGTTCTTCCATTATGAAGAAGTCTATATGACATAGGCAGAGGAGTTCGTATCCTCGGTTGGACCGAGTAAGGTATGTAAGCAGCAGAGGTCCATTTATGGACTGCAGCTAGCATCGAAGAGTTGAAACATCCATTTTGATGAGATAGTCAAAAGGGTTTTGATTTTATCAAAAATGTGGTTGAACCTTGTATAGACAAGGTGTTTAGTGGGAGTATAGTCATATTGTATGATATACTTGTGGGAAAAACAAGTTCCCATACTCCAGTTATTACCCATTTTGATTCTCCATGGTACATCTGGGAAAGGCCTCCTATATACTCGGTATTAAGATCTATTAGGAATAGATTTGAAAGGATGCTAGGATTGCCTCAGCCCATGTATATTGATACAATGCTAAATAGGTTTAGCATAGAAGGCAATAAAAGAGAGGTTACTTGCCTATGAGTCATAGCATTAGTCTCTTCAAGATGATGTCTCCTTAGACATCTGAGGAAAAACAAAGGGTGAGAGAAATCCATTATGCTTCGGTAGTGGAATCCATCTTGCGATGCTTTGCACTTGGCTTGATATTGCTTATACCTTAGAGGTATCTGGCAATTTTTGAGTAAAACCCTGGAGAAAAACATTGAAGAGCAAATGGAGAACTCTCTCGGCACATGATAAGGATGAGAGGTGCTCTATACGACGATGAAACCATATGATGGTATAAGGATACCTTTAATGGTGGTGCAGTAAGTAGGAAAGTATTCCAGCTGGGTACTATAACCGATAAGGTGACTAAGGCTTTATGCTTTGCTACTTACTCTACCGCTTACGATAGCATTAGATAAAGGAGTTTATCATTCATTGGGAGCTGTTCCTGAGGTTGCCAGTTTAGCATCGGTATTGTATGACAATACTAGGAGTTTTGCTCAAAGTTAAGAAACTAAGATCCTGTGAAGATCACTACTTTTCTTAAAAGGCGGTGTCACCTCATCGTTGGAAAGAAGTGATGACTGAAAGACATTAATGAAGATTAAAGTGATTGCCACAGCAGCAGATTCGATCACCGCAAAAATTGGTATACGAATACCAAGATGATTAGCTAAAGTGCAAGTGGGAGATTGAAAGGAATAGTGCCCTTGAGTCAATCACATGTCGATGTCTTCAGGGGACTATTCAAGGGTAATCAACTTTATGAGGCAACTTTTCATCATATGCCGCATCTTTATTTATAAAGATTATGATGAACCCCAAGAATTCGGGCTAATGATTCTAAGGCCATGATGAGATCATGCCAATGAGACATAAAATCCAGATGCCCCTGTTCTAAATATTCATAGTCATAGGATCACCGATTAGGGGATTGGTGATTCCGGATAGACTATTGCACTTGGTATATGCCCTATTCGATAGGGGGTAGCTGATCTCATAGCTACCTATGATCCGTCATTAATGTACAAGTACATGTGCTTATTAGTGAATGAGTTCACTGAAGGAACTACACGAGGAACACAGAATGAAATCCTTACATGAGTGTCAATAGGATGTTCGTCGGGTGACAGTAGGTGCAAGCAGTCCTTGGACCTGAGGTTGTCATGGTTACCTTGTGAGTGATGACCCATTGGTTTGGTTCTATCCCTTCGTGGCCCTCAGCGTCATGTGTCGAGTATTACTAGGCATGGTGAAGCATTCATGGAGGTAGGTGAGCAACCAATATGGAATCAGTTACCCCTAATAAGAGGAGATAATGTCCTATGTGTCCTTGCAAGTGTCGACTCAAGAATCTCTGGCCAAAATAGACATGAAAGTCAGGAAGATGTTTTTGACGTTTCATTATTGAGACGACATCTCGGTGGGTGGAATACATATGAATCAGTGTTAGGGTTTGACACTTCTTCCGTAACCTAGTCGACTTCGGAATATTGTAACTAAGGGATTTAGTTGCATGGTAACTAATCACCGAAGTGCGTTCGATCCCTGTAGATTGAACTCACACTATCCGGGTAGTCATGACACGTTGCTAGACGTCAATCTTGACTTGTGAGTGGAGTCTCTCACGACCACACTAAAGGTGTTTAGTGGTGGCTCGTAAGATTCGAATAGAAGTCATGCTTCCGGATCCGAGTCTCCATTATCCACAACTCACTACTGGCTTAGTGTGGCGCCCAATGGGTCACACACAATAGGCTAACCTCATAATGGACCTTATGAGATAAAGTCTGAATGCGGCCCTATATGTCTACCAGCATGGACATGCTGCAACTCGATCAATGATCTCGTTTACAGATACGATAGGAAAGTTGTTTCGTATAGGAACGAATGCACGATGAAAGAGTTCCTCGGTAATCCTAATTTGTAGGACATCCCTAAATTGTAGGAATTGGCACAGGATAATATTTCATGTAGTTGATTAAATTTAATTATGAATTAAATATTTAATTAACTACTTGACCGGGAATATATTTTATTATGAATTAAATATAATTTGATTTTGAATCAAATATACATGGTGGGAAAATTAGTTTTCAACTATGAGCCTAATCAATTAATTAGAAATTAATTAATTTGGATAAATTCTAATTAATAACAATTTGATTTATGAAGATAAATCATAAAATTAATAGATATATGATTTATGAGGATAAATCATAAAATTAATAGATATACGATTTATGAGGATAAATCATAGTTCTATTAATAAATAAGAATTTAAATTATTTAGATAAACCACTTTTCCGCCTTTTAGGGAATTGGTTTGCTTAGATAATTATCATTCTTATTTTTAAGCTCTAAATCTATGGAGATAAATTAAAGTTTATATTTTATTGGACTTAATTAATTTTGAATTAATTATGAAGCCATTAAAATATGAATTATTTTTGGAGGAAAACCCCAGAATTTTGAATTCCGGGGAGATAGTTTTTAGGGGGGGGGGGGGCAGGTCTTCCGCCCCCCTCTCTATAAATGGTGGCCGAGCACTCCCTGGAGGGGGTCGGTGAATTAGTTCTTCCTCCTCTCCATTGGTGGTCAGCCATCTACTTCCTCCTTCCCGCTCTTTTACGAAGCCAAATTTCAGAGTGTCTTCTACTTTGGTGTGATGCCTACTTCATCCACTTGGAGATTTTCGAACAAGGACAACGAGGTATTCTTTGATTTACCTCTTCGTTCCATTGATTTCTTATCTCCTCTTCCTCTTGTTTGGGAGCTCGATTCTTGGTGGAAGGGCCAGCCTAGCTTTTGAGGTTTTGGGGTTTGAGAAAGCGTCTCCATTGAGCCACGGCGAGTCCGATTGTTCGCTGCACTTTTGTTGCGAGGCTCCTGGTGTGACTATCATTGGAGGATATGCATGTGGGCATCTTGATACGGGAGTAGGTGCACCTTATCAAACCGCGGTATAAGGTATACCTTTCCACTTCTCTCGTAGATCCAATTCATTAATTGTTGGTAAAGTAGATCACTATTTTGGGATGTTTCAAATTTTTTAAATTGTTATTTTCGCTGCGTTTCTTATTCCCATCCCAACACGAACGCCCTTCGGTGATTAGTTACCGTGCAACTAAATCACTCGATTATAATGTTACGGACTCGGCTAGGGTATGGAAGAATTGTCAAACCCTAATACTGATTCATTTGTATTCCACCCGCTAATATCTCGTCTCAATAATGAAACGTCAAAAACATCTTCCTCACTTTCATGTCTACTCTGGCCAGAGATTCCCGAGTCGATACTTGTAGGGAACATAGGACATCACCTCATCTCACTAGGAGTAACTGATTCCATGTTGGTTGCTCACCTACCGTTGCTCACCTACCACCATGAATGCTTGCCCATGCCCAGTAATACCCGACACATGATGATCAGGGCCAGATAGGGATAGAACCAAAGCAATGGGTCATCACTCATAAGGTAACCATGACAACCTCAGGTCCAAGGACTGCTTGCACCTACTATCACCCGAGGAACATCCTATTGGCACTCATGTAAGGATTCTATTTTGTGTTCATTGTGCAGGTCTATTAAGTGAACTCATTCCCTAATAAGAACCTGCACTTGTACATTAACGACGGTTCATAAGTAATTGCACTAGTCTATCCAGACTAACTGATTCCCTAATTGGTTATCCTACGACTAGGAACATTTAGAACTTGGGCATCTGGATTCCAAGTATCACTGGCATAATCTCATCTTGACCTCAGAATCATATGCCCGGGTTTATGGGGTTTATCACAATCTTTATGAGTAATGATGCTACATATGATGAAAAAGTTGCCTCATTAAGTTGATTACCCCTGAATAGTCTCTAAACACATCGACATGCAATTGGCTTAATAACACTATTCCTTTCAATCTCCCACTTGCACTTATTTGCAACGACTTACAAATGGCCATGACGGCCGTTGTTAATGATATTATCACATTAGCAACGACTTGTTTATGGCTACTGCATCCATCACTCTTTAGCCGATCGCGCGCTCATGGCGCGAAAATAAAATAGTTATCAGCAAAGGTGTTACAAAGGTCGTGTAGCCGTTGCTGATGATGTTACTTATTAGCAATGGCATTCTAACGGATGAGTGAACCGTTGTTGATAACTTTATTTAACTCGACTCTGATCACGCCGGCCCCTTTCCTCCTTCTTCTTCCTTGCTTCTGCCAATGTCGTCGCTGCCGATCTTTGCTCGCCGTCGTCGCCCACCGACGCCACTCACCGCAGCCGCCTCCTCTCCTATACTAGGGCCGGCCGAAACCCAAGGTTTAGGGTCTCGGACTCCGGCGCCAGAACAGTGAGTTAATTAGGGTTTTTTTAAACCCTAATTTTTTTTATTACTCTAATT
Source organism: Canna indica (assembly GCA_034359265.1). Classification (NCBI taxonomy): domain Eukaryota; kingdom Viridiplantae; phylum Streptophyta; class Magnoliopsida; order Zingiberales; family Cannaceae; genus Canna; species Canna indica. The sequence goes on from CP136891.1 coordinate 40,361,865, forward strand.
AATTAAATTTGTTTAGATTTAATATTTAATGTGTAGATTAGATTAATATTTAATAGTTTTTTCAATGTTAATTTTATTAATTCTTAGATTAATATTTAATATTTTGTTTAGGTTAAATGTTTAATGCATGTTTAGATTAATTAGAATAATATTATTGTTATAGCTGTTAATTAAGTTTAGTTTAGATTAATTAGATTAATTTTATTGTTAATCTTTAGATTTAGATTAATTAGAATCGTTCACTTTGGACTCACACAAGAATCGTCCACTTTGCACTTGCGCTGGAATCGTCCAATTTGGACTCGTGCCGGATTCGTCCACTTTGGACTCGAACCGGCATCTACAAATTTAAAAAATAATCATCCATCTGATGAGTTGATACGTTTAACGTACGCATCAATGAGTCGGATATGATTTAGCAAAACCTTAGGATCCATTTAGGGGTTGTATGTTCGTTTAAAATAAGTATATGATCTTTTATACGACGTACAACCCTTGAATTGTCTCTGATTGGATAATTTGAGAACATAGTTATTTGTATTGTAATTTATTTTTTCTTTTAACCGTTAACTCATTAATTCTTAAATTTTGGCTATTGTATTTAAAGTTTTGAGGTACGTATTTAAAATTTTTAATCAACTTGATTATTATTTGTACTGATATTATTGTTTTACAGGCTCGCTATAATTAGCCAGAGGAGCAGAGGTCATTTATTTACAATGCGTGGGAGGCCGTTTTCCCAGCAGAGGTACAACTGCTCGCTAGGGAAGGCTTAGAAGGCCGTTTTCCCAGCAGAGGTACAACTACTAGCTGGGGAAGGCTTAGAAGGCCTTTAAATAGGCAAACCACCAAGTGGTGGTCGGGCACAATGGGTATAAACAACTATTTTTCAAGCCATTATATCGCCGGTCACTGGTCCGCTCGAATGACGGTCGACCAACCAAGCGACCGCTCAAGCGACCGAAGGATTCTGCCCATTCTGGGCAACGTTCGGTCGATTGGTCGGTTGACCGAAATGCCGCCGGTCAACCAATCGGTCGATTGAACCTGGGCAGGGCAAACTTCTTAGGCTGGTTTTTCTGCTTGTTTGCTCGTTTCTGGGTTTCGTCTTCACTAGGTCTACTTTAATAACTTTAAAACATAAATGTTATATAAGGATTACCCCCCATTTGGATTCAATAAAAATATCTAAAAAATTAAAATTCTTAAGAATCAAAATTCTTAAGAATCAAAATCTAGTTTTTGGGGTCTAGTACAAATTTTCGAAAAATAGAAATTTTCTAATCTTTCAGGTCAAGTATGGGTAGGCTAAAGACTTCCAAAAAATCCTTAAAAATATCTCGTTATCTAGTTTTTACCCAAGGAACTATCAGCATTTTTTGTGTCAAGAAAATATTTAGGTCATATAGCCCTCCAAGGAGCTCCCTAGGCTTAGTGAATTCCATGGTCATTTTCTAATTTGCCGATTTTCCATATTTTGGGGTACGGGTTTGGTTTTTGGGTTCTTATGCATCATCATGAGGATTTACAACATAAACTAGACACCCTAGACCTAAACTTTAACTTTTCGAAGAATCCCAAGCGTCGACGTGCGTCCTTGCTAATTTGTTCAATTTCTCTGATTTTTTCGATCGGGGACATCGTGCGCTAACCGACTTGGAACCTGAAAAATTTCTCAATGAAACATTAGTTCCATGTTTGTTATCATCAAAACCGAGATTAAGACCAAGGTAGAAAACCTTAGGCCAACAACCCCTAGAGCACCTTCATATGCATATTTTGTTGCATTCAGGCCACCAGAGTATACATGGACAGATCAGCGGTTGGAGGTCACCAGTTTCCTGAGAGATTGCTATGAGCTGTGCAAGGAGCTTAGTGGCTCTTCCGAGGCTACAGCTGAGAGGTCCAACCAAGGATTGGCTTCACACCCGGAGGGACTGCAGAGCAGTAGATGCACCACCCCCTACCTGGGAGGCGTTTAGAGCTGCTATGGTGGAAAAGTACCTGTCGATGAGCGTTCGGGATAGGCAAGCGAAAGAGTTTGAGCTACTGCATCAGACGGGCAGTATGTTGGTGACAGATTATAAGAAGGAGTTCACTCGACTCTCGAAGTACCATCCTACCTTGATAGCCACAGAGATCGCCAGGGTCAAGAGGTTTGCTGAGGGGTTGAGGCCACATATTGCCAGATTGATCCTTTACACCGAGGGCACTTCCTTTGCTCAGGTTGTAGATGAGGCGCTTCGAAAGGAGGCACTAGTACCGACAGACAGGCATGATGGTCCCTAGAAGAAAAAGTTTTGGCCCCAGCCTTCGGGGGGTCGGCCAGCTCACTCAGAGGGGACTTTCAGGATAGCAGATCCACCGCAGGGTGGAGGTCATAACAATTCTGAGGCCACTTGGGTTCAGGACCAGGGGCATCATCGGGAGGTTCGCAGTAGAGATCTGAGCCGCAGCAGTGTAACAAATGTCACAGGAGGCACTGGGGGGCTTGCTGGGGATGTTCGAAGGTATGTTTTAGCTATGGGCAGACTGGGCATTACAAAAAGGATTGTCCTAGCAAGGGCAGTCAGCAGCCTGATCATACCAGAGGAAAGACACTAATGTCAGTGGATTCCATAGCTAAGAGAGATCAGACTGAGGGAGGAGGCCGGCGAGCTGGTGGTTCGGAGAGGCTTGCTGCACGGGTGTTTGCTATGAACCAAGAGGGCGCTGAGGCGTCTAGGGCAATGGTGTCAGGTAATATTGTTGTTGGATCTGCCATTGCATATGTTTTGTTTGATCCGGGTGCTACGCACTCTTTTATATCTGTTTTGTTTGCTGCTAAGTTGTCAGGGATATTTTTTGTGCTTGAATTGCCCCTTGTGGTGTCTACGCCTACAGGTGTTTCTGTGATGGTAGAGACATTCTTTCGGGGCAGTGAGGTTGTCATTTGCGGGCATGTGTTGATAGCTGACTTGACACTCCTGCCGATGCTGGAGCTTGATGTAATTTTGGGCATGAACTGGTTGGCTGACCATTTCGCCTCAGTGGATTGCAGGGTCAAGACTGTGATCTTCAGTAAGCCCGAATTGCCCCAGTTTACCTTCCAGGGTGTAGGAAGGGGAGAGCCGTTGAAGGCGATTTCATCTCTTAGGACTCGGAAGCTACTTCTGGGCAGTTGCCAGACCTTCTTGGCCTTTGTGTCTATGGCAGAGGAAGGCGAAGGTGCGAGTAGGGACATCGAGGGGACGCCCGTGGTGTGCGGGTTCTCTTATGTGTTTTCGGAGGAGTTGCCAAGGTTGCCTCCAGAGAGGGAGATTGAGTTCTGCATTGATTTGCAGCCTGGGGTGAAGCCGATCTCCATTTCGCCATATCGGATGGCACCAGCTGAGTTGAGGGAGTTGAAGTCCCAATTATTGGAGCTTCTTGAGTTGGGTTTCATTCGCCCAAGTATTTCGCCTTGGGGTGCTCTAGTGCTCTTTGTGAAAAAGAAAGATGGGTCCATGCGGATGTGCATTGATTACCGGTAGCTTAATAAGGTAACAGTGAAAAATTGATACCCGCTGCCCGGGATTGATGACTTACTTGATCAGCTTCAGGGAGCTCAGTGGTTTTCTAAGATTGACCTGTGATCAGGGTATCATCAGTTGAGGATCCGGGAAAGCGACGTTTCTAAGACTGCTTTCAGTTCCTGGTGATGTCCTTCGGGCTGACTAATGCACCTGCAGCATTTATGGACCTAATGAAGCTAGTGTTCAGGGAATACTTGGATCAATTCGTAATTGTGTTCTTTGATGATATTTTGATTTATTCCATGAGCAGGGAGGAGCATGCTGAGCACTTGAGGGTAGTTCTGGAAACTCTCGGGGAGCACAGATTGTATGCCAAATTCTCTAAGTGCGAGTTCTGGCTGGAGAGTGTGGGGTTCCTTGGCCATGTGTTGTCCATAGAAGGGGTAAAGGTGGACCCCGCAAAGATAGAAGTAGTTTAGAACTGAAAGTGGTCGACTAATGTCACCGAGATCCGTAGTTTCCTGGGTTTGGCAGGTTATTACAGAAAGTTTGTGGAGAATTTCTCTAGGATTGCAGCGTCATTGACCCGCCTGACTCAGAAGAAGGTCAAGTTCGAATGGGATAGTAAGTGCGAGGAGAGCTTTCTGAAGCTCAAGGACTGCTTGACGTCGGCACCAGTTCTAGCAGTACCCTCGGGCTCGGGAGGATTTGTTGTTTACTATGATGCCTCTCAGGTCGGCTTGGGTTGTGTGTTGATGCAGAATGGCAGAGTGATAGCTTATGTCTCCAGGCAGTTGAAGGTTTGCGAGAAGAGTTACCCAACCCATGATCTTGAGCTGGCAACGGTGGTGTTTGCATTGAAGTTGTGGTGTCACTACCTTTATGACGAGGCTTGTGAGATATACACTGATCATAAGAGCCTCCAGTATTTGCTCACCCAGAAGGAGTTGAACAAAGAAAAGAAGATGGATTGAGCTTTTGAAGGACTATGACTGCACGATCATGAACCATCCGAGAAAGGCTAATGTGGTGGCTAATGCTCTAAGCAGGAAGTCTATGGGCAGTCTGGCACATTTGGTGGTCAGGAGGAGGCCGTTGGCCCAATTTGGCCATGTGTTTGGATGGCGGGGCAGTCTTGTTAGTATCAGCTTCTGGTGCGTTGGTGGCTCACTTGAGGGTGCAGTCCACGTTGGTCGACATGTTGCGGACAGCACAGGAGGAGGATGCTTTCTGTGCTCTCACTAAGGATCTAGCCAGGAGAGGCGATGTCGATAATGGGTTCAGTGTGGACTCGGAGGGCATTTTGAGGTTTAAGAACGGGATAGTGGTGCCAGATATGGCCGAGGTTCGCAGGCAGGTGCAAGGATGGCTCATCGGTCCACATACACTATGCATCCAGGAGCCATGAAGATGTACCGTGACCTAAGGTAGAATTATTGGTGGAAAGGCATTAAAAGATAAGTGGCCGAGTTCGTATCTATGTGCTTGGTGTGTCAGCAGGTTAAGGCTGAGCATTCGAAGCCAGCAGGATTGCTCCAGAACCTAGAAGTACCAAAGTGGAAATGAGATAAGATAACCATGGATTTTGTGATAGGGTTATCAAAGTCAGGGAAGGGCAATGATTCTATCTGGGTAGTGGTGGATGGCATAACCATATATTCTTTTCCTTTATGGTTGTGTTTGCCAGACTAGCGGACTAGTTCGAGATCGAGCCGAGTCGACTCGTGGTCCGATGTGAGTTTGCGAGCTCGGGTAAGTAAAAAAATATGAATTATGTAATTTTTGCTTGTCTATATTAATTTATTTAATTTTTATTGTATTTGCATGATTGTTTAAATTATGTCGCATGTGGGTATGCATATGGTTATGTGGAGAATAGAATTAATTAAGTTAATTAAGTTAGCGGGTTCGGGTCCGGCTTGATGTTGATGAGGGTTGGATAAAGGGTTTGGAGGAGTTAGGGCTAATGAGGGAGTATAAAACCCATCCCCTTGGCTTGTGGCTCGCTATTAGAGCCGCACAAGACCTTTGAGAAGAGAAGCCAGCCGCTAGCTCCTCTCCTCTTCCCATTGGAGCAGCCACCGCCCTCTAGAGCCGAGTTGCCCAAGGCTTCTTCCCCTTCTCCTTCCTCTCCTTCTTCCTTTCCTTTGGAGCCGAGCCGAGAGGAGCCAAGCCATCCAAGCTAGCCCCTCTCTCTTCCCCCGTTCCCTCTCTTCAAGCCAGCGGCTTAAGGTGAGCCGCCGCCCCTCAAGTTGAGCTACCCTCTTTTGAAGCCGGATTCGAGGGCCATCATCTGGGATTTCTCCTTATTCATCCTTCCTATTTAGGTGAGTGGTTTTACCTCTCCTTTTCTGGGTTCTTTCTTGGTTTTGAGCCGATTTGGTCTTATTCTTGATTCTTGTGTTTTCTCGATGAATCATGGATTTTGAGTACTGATTTCTTGTGCCGAATCATGGGAGGAGAGCCAGACTCTCCATTTGTGGCTCAGCAACCCTAGGTTTACCCTAGGGGTGCTCGGCCAAGGGTGAATCAAGGGTGCCCTCAAGGTGTTCGGTGAAATCCTTAAGCGAAAGTTTTCGGTGTTCTTGAGATCCGTGTTTTGTATTGGTTATGAAATCGAGTTCCTATATGTTCAAGCAAGCCTTGTGTTTAATCTGTGATTTTTAGATAAAATCATGTTTGATAAAAAAAAATTGAATCTTGATGTTGATGCCATGAGGGTTCTTGAAAGAGGGGTTCTTGATCATGGTGCTTGTTCTTGTTCATGATGTTGTTAGTGCTTGTTAGCGTTGTTGTTAAGCATGGAAATTGAAAATTTTATCTCAAGATTTATATTCTGTTTAAATGATAATTAAGGGCTTAATTTCTGGGAATTTCGGATGTATTTTTATGCTATGCTGAAAATTTGATGTTGCTGAAATTGCATGCTGAAATGATGAATTCGTGATGTTTTTTTTAATTGCTTACTGTGATGTGTGTATTTATCTGAACACAATCATGTAACCTATCTTTTCGACCGGAAAATATAGTTTGGAAACGTAGGACACAATCTAGAGACCAGGTTCGGATTAGATACATTGGTTTCGGGCAGAACAGTAAACTAAAACAAAACCCTAAAACAAAATCCTAATTTTGGTGAACTAAATTTTAATTGCATAACTAAAATTGGGCAAAAGGGTCAGCATAATCTGTTATGAACCAACATGTGAAATTTATGCATGAAATAAAACCACACGGGTCTAGGAGATGGGGTCGGGTATTGGGGTGTTGAGACACTTTCCAATAGGAACACCTCTAAGACACCGTAGGAGAGTCATGACGTAGGTCATGGTGCACCATATCTTTATGAATGGCGAAGAGACTCGTTGAGGAGCCGGATTGCGGGCTTGGGCCGGGAGGTTGGATGGCAAATTCCCAACCTGTGCAACAAGTTCGGAGGGCCTTTCCCGATTGTTCTGATTTAGCCTCGTGGGATAAGTTCGGAAGGCCTACCCAATTATCCCCGAGGTGGTTGTAAGGAATAACTTCGGAGGGCGTACCCCGATTATTCTTGAGATATCTTAGAGGAGTAAGTTCGGAGGGCCTACCCGATTACTCCTGTGATATCTTCAAGGGGCAAGTTTGGATGGGCGAATCCCGATTGTTCCTACGCGTGTCATGGAGCAAGTTCGGAGAGCCTTCCCTATTGCTCCCGAGTTTCTTGTACTAGGATAAGTTCGGAGGGCCTTCCCGATTATCCTAGTATGTGTCAATGCCTTAGGGCATGGTAGGCTTAGGCCTGTTGATCTTCACCGTTTGGGTGTTGGCTGCCTTCGGGTAGATGGTGGCCGGATAGCCTGTTTGCTAGTCACTTCATTGTGACCTTTTCCTGCTTGAGTTAGGGGTTTTATGCTTGATGCATCTTATCCGTGATGTTTTTTTGTGGGGGCTGATAGAACCGCTCACTGAGTTATTTGAACTCAGCCATTGTCGTTGTTTTGTTTTGCAGAGCCTGGCCAGTGAGGTGGGCTGGAGCACTTGGAGCCGCTGGAGGGCGGAGGAGCTACATTAATCTCATAGCAGTCTTAGTTAGGGTCGTAGTCGAGTCCGTTGGTAGTGTGTCATGCACTTGTGTTGGTTTTTTTATAGAGTTGTAGACCTTGAGGGCATTTGTGTCATTTACTCAAATTTCATTGTATTTGGTCTGTTGAACTTGATTTATTATTTCCGCATTTTCATTCTTCTGCTAAAATTTGTTTATGATTCACTCTGGTTTGATTTCTATTTGAAATAAAAGCTTATTTATTTCTTTCCACTACTGTTATTTCTTATGAGTTGGCATGTGCATGGTTTAGGCTACGGGGTATCGGCACATATGTTGGCTTTAGGTTTTCAACCTTGGTCTTAATCTCGGTTTTGATGATAACAAACATGGAACTAATGTTTCATTGAGAAATCTTTCAGGTTCCAAGTCGGTTAGCGCTTGACGTCCCCGATCGAAAAAATCGGAGAAATCAGAGAAATCGGAGAAATCGGCAAGGGCGCTCGTCGGCGTTCGAGATTCTTCAAGAAGTTAGAGTTTAGGTTTAGAGTGTCTAGATATATTGTATATCCTCTTTATGATGCAAAGAACCCTAAAACCAAACCAGAACCCTCAAATCATGAAATCCCGGGACCACCCTAAAATACACTAAACCTAAAGAGCTCCTTGGAGGGCTATATGACCTAGACATTTTCTTGGCACCAAAAGTCCCGGTAATTGTTCCTTGGGTCAAAACTAGACAACGAGGTATTTTTAAGAATTTTTTGAAAGCCTTTAGCATACCCATACTTGACCCAGGAAATTAGAAAAGTTCCATTTTATGAAAACTTGTACTAGACCCCAAGAACTAGATTTTAATTCTTAAGGATTTTGATTTTTTAGATATTTTTATTGAATCCAAATGGGGGGTAATCCTTATATAACATTTATGTTTTAAAGTTAGTAAATGTTATATAAGTAGACTTAGCGAATACGGAACCAAAACGAGTAGAAAAACCCAAGCAAAATAGTTGTCTGCCTTGTTCAGCCCAGGTTCGATCGACCGACTGGTCGACCGACAGAAGCCAAAAATTGGTAGTAGGGTCTTCGGTCGACCGGATTGAGGATCGCTGAATCGCGAACCAACGGTAGCAGTGTCGATCAACCGAATTGCGGGAACACAAGAGTTGCGTCTGGCGGTCGACCCGTCGGTCGACCGCACAGAGACATTAAGGCAGCGGTCACTTGAGCGGTCGATCGGTCGATCAACCGGCCAATCGATCGAGCGACTATAACGGATAGTTTTCTACCCATTGAGCTGCCGTTTCTTTGAGAGGGTATAAATATTCCTCATATAACTCATTTAACTCTCTCTCTCTCTCTCTCTCTCTTTCTTATAGATTTTATTGAGCAATTAAAAGGGAGTTTTGAGCCTTCTAAAGATCGATCAATAGCGCTCGGCTCTTCTGTCGACAACTTCTTCAAGCGCACACTCTACCTCGACTCGGGATTTGATTTGAGCTCTACTTCTTGGTGAGTTGAAGACGTTGAAGGCTTGGAAAAGAGCACTGATTCTTGGTTTCATTTCTAAGCTCTTTTCACTGTAATTTTATTATTATTTGAACGTGTTTACTTTGGATTTGTGCGTGCGAAGTCCTAGGATTGTTAGGTCTTGAAATTGGGTGGTAGCCTTGGTGTTTGAGGTTTAAATCCACTGGTGTAATTAAACGTAGTTTACTAGGATTAAGTGAGTTGTCCCTTAGGGTTGAGGTGGAAGAGTGCTCTTGATAAGAAGGTGGAGACTTCCGGGTGTGGAAGTGCCTTAGGTCGAGAGTGCGACTCTTCGACTCAAAGTCCTCATTGTAATGGAAATAAGAATTAATCTAGTAAACCTAGTTTGGAAATCCTAAGCGGGGTGCTTAGGTAGTGGAGTAGGCATTGGGGCCAAACCACTATAAATTTGTGTGTTTGCATTGATACTCTACTTGTGCTTAATTGTTTATCTTGCTTCCGCATCCAATCATAAAATTGCAATTTGCCTAAGTGATCGAAGTAAACGAATAAAATCAGAATTAGGCGACAATTGTTAGTAAACACACTATTCACCCTCCCTCTAGTGTTGCCATTTCTCCAACAATTGGTATCAGAGCGGGTCGTAGATTAAGATTTCACCATCTCCTCTACATCATCTCTCGATCCGAAAAATGGCACTAGAGTGTGTAGTGTCTTCACCTCCTAGGTTCTATGACTCGAACTTTGGTCTTTGGAAATATAAGATGTACACTTATTTAAAGACTAAAGGTTTTGGTATCTTTAACATGTTACATTGGGAATTCATTGAACCTAAGGTTGATATGCATGCTTGGAGTGAATGGGATAAGAAAATGTTTAAATATAATGGAGATGCCATGAATTGTATACTTTGCACATTACCAAATGGCATCCTAGATAAAGTCAATGCATTGCTCTTCGGCTTATGATTTATGAGCTAGTTTGAATGTTTTATACAATTGTGTTAAAACCGAAGAAATTGGTACATTTAATGAAGGTAGTGATGACAATGGTCATTCACCTACCCCTAATCGTGGTTTTGATGATCATAGCTCGTCTAGTCAAAGAAATAGCTCCAAAAGCCGAAAAAGAAAAGTAATTTGTCATGCTTGCAAAGAAAATGGGCATGTGAAGAAAAATTGCCCAAGCATGAAGAACAAAGCAAGAAGGAGGTCAAGTGCTTCCACCTCCACCTCTCACTCATTTGAAGCACCCTCTAGCAATGACTATGAAGCTACTTCAAAAGTTCGCCTCATGAGTACCAATGATGAGGTACACTCTTTCCCTTCTAGTCATAATAATGATAATGTTAGTACCAGCTCTTCTAATTCATTCAATATGCCATATGAAGAACTAGTTGATGAATGTCAAAAAATATATGCCTTGTTTGTTAGAAAAGATAAGGAAAATAAAAGGTTGAAAAAGGAAAATGTGATGCTTAATTCTCATTTGCATGAATCCAAACTAGCAAATGAAAAATTGAAATTTATGTCATTTGATTCATGCCATGATAATGTAGAATTTGAGCTTAAGGATTTGAAGCTTAAAAATAACAATCTAGAAAATGAGAATTGCATGTTAAAATCTCAATTACATGCATTGCATAAATCCATGAATGAATTGAAAGGTGATATTACTTTCTTGAATAAGAAAGTAAATGAATTAAAAAATGATTCATCTCCTAAGAACACTAGAATAAAAAATGCCTATGTAAAGAATGCCAATGTTCATCATCATTCTCATGTTAGGCATTCCACATTTAAACCTCATGATCAAAAGAAGAATGTTTCACATAAGAATGCTCATGTCCATCATCCTTCTTATATCAAGCATTCTAACTTTAAATCTCATGTCCATGTTAAAAATGAAATGAAAAAGTTTCATGGAAATTATTTTTGTTGTGGTATATATGGCCATGCTATTCATGATTGTGCATTTAAAAGAAATCCAAGTGTTGCTAAGACACTTTGGATTCCAAGGCCAACTCACCCTCAAGGATCCAAAGCCATTTGGATACCAAAGATCTCATCTTCTCTTATAGGGGGAGCAACCACACAAGGATGAGTTGATGATGGTTGATGGGAGTTGCATAAAGACTTAAAGCTTCACCAAATACAAGTTGCAACTTCTCATCGTATGGATGCCTTCGGTCTGAAAAATCGGCATCTAGTTAATTTGGTATCATCTCCTATACCTCTTGTTTAAATTATAGTTGGAGTTCATGATACTTGTTTTAATTGATTGTTTTTCTCGCTCATGATATGCTTGCAAAAATGTTTTTGATTTTTGATTCTGGTCTCCTCGGAGACCTAAGTGGCCTGTAATGGGCCTAAGCGACCTTGCGGTTTTAAATCGTAGGCTCATTGTGGCCTTTCGGTTTTCAACCAATAGGAAGGGTTGGAGATCTTATGTTTCAAAATTTTATATTTTGAGATCTCTCGATTCGTTTCGGATTCATAATAATATATATTTTGAAACGGATTTCAAACTATTTAGCAAAGTGGACTTTGAAAATGATACTTGATTCCTCTCTTTGCTATTTGGTTTGGGTTGCTTGCTAGTAGCTTGTGAATGTTAATGATACTTGAAATCTACTAATGAAGTTTACTTGCAAGTTGTGAATGTTAATGAAAGGCTATGCTATCTAAAAGAAAATGGAAAAGGAAATGAAAAGTTTGGGAAAATTTTCAAGAAAAAGGTATGAATTTGATTTTGCAAAAAGCTTAATGTACTTGAATATTTATGCTTTAATGATGTCTCTATATACTCATGATTGATTTTGCATGATAAATGTTTGAATTTTCACGAGTAGGCAATTTCATGATAACTAGACAATTTCATGATGTTAATATTGAATGAAATTGGACTAGTTTGAAATTTCTTATTAGAGACCTCATTTAGAGTAAACACCAAATGAACATGTTTAGATACACATATCACATGAGTCTATGTATTTAAAATTGAAAATTCATGTCCAGATGAACAATGTGATAACTATATCACTTTAGGGGACTTAAACTTGAAAAGTTTGACCCAAGTCAACAAATCGACTTGGACACTTCATTTTAAGTCCAAACTTCATAAACATGTTTAGGAATAGGTATGACATGTTTCCATGAATTTAGAATGAAAAATTCATATGGATATGGATAAAATGACATAGAGGTCAATTCATGCTTACCTCTTTTGAACAAAGTTGACCCAAGTCAACCAATTGACTTAAAGGTCTCATTTTCAATCCATATTTGAGGAACATGTTTAGATTTACTCATGTTAGGTATCCATAGGTTTAAGGTTGAAAAATCATGAGTAAATGATAAGATTGAAACTTAGCAAGTTTAATGATAACTAGTTTAGTTTTGAATGAAACCATGCTAGGTTGATATCTTGACTTAAGGACATAATTTTCATTTCAAACTTGACATACACTCTTTACATGATCATTTTATGGTGTCATAAAAGTTTGAATGAAAATTGAACATGTTTTAAGAATAACTGAAAATTAAGAAAATGTCATTTCACCCAACAATTGGTATGCATTTTCAGTTTCTAGAGATATATAGAAAAATCATTTTTAGATGATTCTAGAAGCTGTACTTTCAATGAAAAATCTAGTATGTTGTGTAAAAATTTCAAAAAGTTTCATCACGAATCTGATTTATAGTGAATTTTAGAAGTTGGATTTCGATAACACAAAGTATCATCCTTCTTGAAATATCAATCTTTCTGATACTTTGATTTTTCTTCAAAAAAACCTTCAAATGAAACTTTGTGCATGCTATTTTGATTTCATTTCTAATATCGTTCTCTCTATTCTTTGAGTAAAATCATTTCTAAAAATGATTTTGATAATTTAAGCGATATCTTAAAAAAAAAAAGCTTTTAGTAGAATTCAAGATCAATTGAAAATTGGACTTTGCAAATTCATTTTGAGTTCAAACTTGACACATGCATTTCAAATGACCATTCAATGATATCTGAAAAGTTTGAATAAAAAATGATAACTTTCGAAAAATACTTGAAATTTACGAAAATGCCCCTGGACTTTCAAGAATTTTATGAATTTATAGGAAACTTATTTTTGACTGATTCTTGAACCTCTAGATTCCTGGTAAAATCTAGTTTGTCCAGTTAAAGTTTCAAAAATTTTCATCCAAAAATTGATATAAAAAATTTTCGTCGAAAGTATGATTTTGTATAGATTTAAAAGTTTGATTTTTGAAAACTTGAAGTATAGTTTAACCTAAGTCAACAAAGTGACTTAGAAATTTCAATTTAAGACCAAACTTGATTCATAGACTTACATTCTCTCATGTTTGATGACTAGATGCTTAAGATAGAGAAAACATGAGTAGATAGCAAAATTTGATACTTAGCCATTTTCATGTTTTAATGCTTATTTCAAATGAAAACGTGCTAAATTCATGTTTGGATCAAATGACGTTCTTTTCACTTCAAACTTGATATACATGTTTTAAATGACCCTATCTTAGTATTTTGAAAGTTTGAATGAAATCTAAAAATATCATGAAAAAGAATCAATATTCACGAAAATATTCATATTTGAGAACATACATGATTTAATTCAGATTTTGTTTTGAACATATCATGGAAATATTTAGTTTTGAACATAGCATGTATGATTTTGTTTCATATCAAATATTTTTTTCCATCCCTTTGGTTGAGATTTTCATATTTCATGAAAAATAATCTTTAGAGTCTCACTTCATGAAAAAAAAAACAATAATACATATTTGTTTTTCATCCCTTTGACTAGATTAACCTTTCTTGCCCTTTTTGATTGATGTCAAAAGGGGGAGAAAATTATAGGTAAATGGGGAGAAAATTATAGGCAAAGGGGAGGAAAATATAGGAAGACCATGCATATCGATAGGGGGAGTTTATTTTCATAAATATGCATGTTGATAGGGGAAGAAATCCCTTAGATGATATCCTCTATGCTTTAATGTAAATATTTTCTTAAGGATGTTTGTCATCATCAAAAAGGGGGAGATTGTTGGCTTTAGGTTTTCAACCTTGGTCTTAATATCGGTTTTGATGATAACAAACATGGAACTAATCTAGTAAACCTAGTTTGGAAATCCTAAGCGGGGTGCTTAGGTAGTGGAGTAGGCATTGGGACCGAACCACTATAAATTTGTGTGTTTGCATTGATACTCTACTTGTGCTTAATTGTTTATCTTGCTTCTGCATCCAATCGTAAAATTGCAATTTTCCTAAGTGATCTAAGTAAACGAATAAAACTAGAATTAGACGACAATTGTTAGTAAACACACTATTCACCCCATCTCTAGTGTTGCCATTTCTCCAACAACATATACCCTGGCCGATCACGTGACCCTGAGTTGGGGCGTGACATATTCTCCAAGGTTATGACTGAAATCTGCTAGATACTTCCAAGGTATAATCAATATCAAGCCAAGTCCAAAGTATCGCATGATGGATCCCACTATTGAAGCATAATGGATCTCACTCATCTTTTGTCTCTCCTCAGGTGTCTTAGCTGACATCATCTTAGAAACACTATTGCAATGACTCTTAGGCAAGTACCATCTTTTACTGTCTTTGATGCTAAAACTCTTTTAACACTGTATCAATATACATGGGCTGGGGTAAACCAGACATCCTTTCAGACCTATCCAAATAGATCCTAATGTCAAACATATAGGAGGCCTTTCCGATATGTACCATAGAGAATCAATAGAATTAGTATGGGAAATAACTGGAGCATGAGAACGCTTTTCCCATAAGTATGTCATACAATATGACTACACTCCCTCTAAACACCTTTTCTACACAAGGTTCATTCACATTTTTGATAAAATCAAAACCCTTTTGACTATCTCATCAAAATAGATATTTCAACTCTTCGATGCTACTTGTAGTCCATAAATGGACCTCTGCAGCTCCTTTGGCTAGCTCGCATACCTTACTCGGTCCAACCGAGGATACGAACTCCTTTGGCTATGTCACATAGACTTCTTCACAACGGAAGAACACGATCTAGACACCCATTATCCTAATCTCGTATTCATAGTACGCACCGATTGCTAGCAATATCCTAATGGACTTGAGCGCTGGAACTGGTGAGAATGTCTTATTGCAGACAAGCTATTGTCTGAGTTAGATCTCATTCATAGCTAGTTTGGTCTTATAGGTCCACACCTTGCCAACTGCTCAGATCTTTCCTAAAGATCCACCTGCACCCTATAGGAGTTATCCTTTTTGAGTCGGTCAACCAAAGTCCGTACTTGGTTTGAGTCCAGTTTGGATTTACATAATGCCACCGTATAGTGTCAACACATTTGACCATTAATCTAGGTCATACCCTAAGGCTAGATATCATCACTCAGGTAGTCTACGCAGTCTTCTAGAAGAGTGATGGGAAGTAATAATTACATGGATTGTTTTAACTTGTGAACTTTCCACTAGTTGTTGCGATTTTATTCGTGGTTGCTAAACTTTACCAAGTTCAACATATCTTCCACTCCCACTTTCCTCGACAAACTCCTTTTCTCAGAAAGTGGTGAGGAAACTCCTTTTGTTCAGTTTGGAGAACATGATACCCAAAACACTTTTGACCGCTACATAGACAGACAAAATTATGACCGCTACAATAGCTTATCCCCTAAAAAGAGATTGGAAGCTAAGTATTGATCACGTCATATCCAATAAGGTGTGATTCCTCCTTTCAGACACACCATTGTGTCAGGAGGGGTCCATACAGAGACAATCTTATTGTCTTCGAGATAATTCAAAATCCTAGTGGATAAGTATTCTTTGCCTCGATCCAATTGAAGGCCTATAATACTTTATCCAATATGTTTCTTTAACTTCACCTTCATACTCCTTAAATGATTCGAAGGTGTCGAGTTTGTACCTAGACAGGTGGACGTACTCGTGCCTAATCATATTGTTAGAGTATCCTTTTCTGGCTTGAGTTGTTATCGGCGTGCATACACCTATGTTGGCCAACTTTAATCAACTTAGCGAGTCTTTCGCCAGGTCTGGTGAACAGAGACTTGATCAGAATCTCCTTGAGACACACTTCTCAAGTTCTGATTTTAATTCATAATCGCCCAAAGTCAAAAAAGCTAGAAGTTGGTGAGGTTAGTTTTATATCTTTGTGTGTTTTTGAAATATTTATCATTAACATTCAAAACCATTAACCCAATTGAGATGTGTCCAGTCGCATACAACTCATTAGAATGGTTAATGCGGCAACTATTGCCTTTTAAAGAACTTTTCACAACCTTTTTCAGACAATAAAGGAAAAATGTCGTTCCTTTATTAACACTAGAACAAATCAATTATACAATTCAATGGTCTTTGTTGAATAGCAGAGGTATACAATAGGTTTCTACAGCTAAGGCTGCAACTCTTGCGCATATTGCCTTTCTGAAGGTCGTAGTTGCCTTTTGTCAAGTCTTCTACTTTTCTTCTTCTCTTGCAACATCTTGCAGAAAATGATTGGTATCAAATACCCAATATCAAATACCATTAAGTAGAGTTTAATGACGAAGTATTTTTATAACATACGCACCTGAAGCGACGGTTTCAAAAACCATGTTCAGTTTTAACTCTGCAAAATACTCCTTATAGTTGCGCTTCAAGTGGCCATCTTTACCACAATGGTAGGGAACAACTTTTCCTATCTTCTCTATATTTCTCATGGGTTTCACAGTTCTATTTTTTACTTTGTTCTTAACAGAGTATAACTTTGCCTCAGAGGAATCTCCCACTAACAAGGCTGTGTCATTATCCTTCATAAGGTAGGGCTCAACAGTCTTCAGCATATTACGGAGCTTAGGAAGCGAGATGTCCTCCTTGTTTATGTGGAAATTAGCAACGAACTGTGAAAATAAATTCGGGAGGGATTGGAGTATTAAGTCCTAACTTAGTTCCCTGTCCATGAAGAACCCCAACCTGTCTAACTCCTCAATCAAATTGATCAGTTTGAGGACATAGGTTTCAACAAGAGTGTTATCCTCCATTTTGGCACGGAAGAGTTGTTTAGATAGCTTGTTCCTAGATGTCCTCATATGCTCACCATACAACAACTTGAGGTGATCGAGGATAGCTTTGGTATCCAAATGTTCATGTTGCTTTTGCAACTCATTGGACATGTATGCCAGCATTATGCATTGAACAGTGGTGATATCTTCATTCCAAATTTCTTGCAACTTCTAATAAGCCGTCCTCTCTTCCTTGGTGTAATTCCCTTCCCCAAGGGGTGGCACCGGTTCTGGAGAATCAAGAATGTGAGATAGATTCCCATGAGGACGATCCACAAATTTCACATGCAATTGACGTAATTTGGTCCAGTTAATTTATTTTCACTGATGAAGCAATCTAACGACAGTAAAGGTTACATGATACGCTACAAAGAAAATAAAGACATGAATTAGCAGAGGTCTTTTAATTAATCATGTCTCCCACTAATTTTTGCGGTTCCATAACACCCTCCGGTTTGGAAGCGGGAAGCCCTTGTTGGTAGACTTCCTTAGGGGAAAAATGGAAACCCACTTCTCCTACTCAGGTCTCGCATGTAACACGACAAACCCTAAATGGTCCATGGGTAGGTAACTCTTTACCGATCACATCACTATGTGACTTTCATAAGTTTTTGCCTCTAGGGCAACCAAGGCCTTGTGTGTACACAACAAACCAACGAGCCCTAGTTGAGTCGGATCCATCGTTTGTATGCCCTAGTGAGAAAACAACCACCCTTGAGTGTAGCTCAACAAGGTTAGTGATCATGTTCAAGCCGGTAGCAGAAACACAAAAGGGATATGTGCCATACGAGATGCAACGTGTCTATTAGCACAAAAGGTCTTGTGTGTGCACAACAAACCCGTTGTGACAATAGACACACTTGTCCCTCATAACGATGGAAGGCAAGACCGATATTTTTAATATCTTAGCCATTCAGACTCAATATTATTGGAGGATTTCTTCATGCAATTATAATTTATCTTAGCAATCAACAATTGAAGCAAGAGGAAATAAATAAAAGCATAAAGTAATAAGGATGATTATGAATGTTCTAAGGGTTCCACCCGAGCCATCGACTGAACTAAGGCCATAATCCTAGGGTTTTTAAAGAGCTCTGTCTCGCCAAGCCACTACACAAAACAACCTTGTAGGTTGCCTATTCCATCAGTGCCTTCCTAGGGTTCAAGCCCTCATCAACATGGCACCGAACACCTCTCCGCGCGCGCACCAAAACGGGGCAGCTAGCGTGCTCGTCATGAATCTGCCCCTAAACTTCTAATTTTATAAAACTAAAAGAATAAGACCCCAAACAACCCTTAGGGAAAGGTTTAAGGAGAGGGAGAAGTGAATTACAATCAAAATTCTCAAGAGAAAGGAAGGGGTACGCAGGCCCTATTTAAAAATTATAATATGAAATTCCATAAATTTACAAGCAATCATCACAACCACGTTTTACAATTGAGTAAAAATTACAATATGAAATTGCACTAAATTAAGAGTGACTTACAATTGAGTACTTTACACCGGAAAGACCCTACACTCCCTTCGAAGTCACTTCCACACCATGAGGTATCCACCTTCACACCAAGTGAGCTTTCCCACCTCAATTCATAAGAACAACTTCTAATCTAGTTTTACACAAGAGGCTTTACACCTTAAACACCAAGGTTACCACAAACTCGCTAGACTCTACACAAGGTGTACTATGAAATCAAGTTAATACAATGAATAACAAACTAAAAACATTTTACTCACAAGAAGATAGAAATGAGGACTTGTCACAATAGGATCACCTATTCTTGTTGAGCCTAGCAAACTTGAAGGACCCTCCAATGGTGAACACTTGAGATTGAGGGATCAAGGGCTAGGTTTTGAAGATTTGATCAAGAGAGAGCTTAGAAGATGCTTAGGATCACTCTTTGAGGCTTAGAGGCATCAACAACCATATGGGAAAGAGTTTTGGGTGGGTATTTATAACCCCCCAAACTCAAGGTGTTGTCAACGGGCATTTTTTTGCCCATTGGCGACGCCCGATCGCTTGCCGATCGATCGTCGGTCGACTGACTGATTGACCGCCCAAGCTATCGCGGCAATCTGTCACTTTTGGGCAAACTTCGATTGACCAACTGCCAATTTTCACCACGTTCGGTCGACCGATCTGTCGACTGAACCTGGGCTAGAAACTTCTTCTTAGGATCTTCTTATTGCGCGCTTTGTTTCTGGGTTCCGGCCTTCAGCGTGCGTCAAACTTAGAGAGCTTTCATGATGTTCTCTAGACTTATCCAAGACGTCTTTGGTGCACGCGTCGAACTCCTGTGAGTCATCGTAAATGTATGCCGTATCGAGACCGATGTCGCAAATCGTGAAACCAACTTTTGTCTTTTATCGAACCTGCGACTTTCATGCTTTGAGAACTCGGTTAGATGGACTTCGTTTGTTATCATCAAAATAATCATGAAGAAATGAGAGCACGAAGGAAAAAAACTTCGGCCTCCCCCTTTTTGATGATGACAAACCATCGATGATAAAGAACAGAAAGTCTATATGTAATGTATTAATCAATTAGTGTGAAGCATGAGTTTATAAGTGCACATTTGAAAGCAATAAAAGATGATGAATACAACACATATTATATTCAGTGCTCCCCCTATCATCATGCTTAATTTGAAACATGTTAACTCGTAATGATGACCACTCTTCTCCCGCTTTTGTCATCGATCAAAAAAGGTACTTAAAAAATAAGGAAAAAAATATGAGTCATTCATGATGAGTCATATGATCAAGTGTAACATCATGCAATCCTCACATAATTAAGTGCAACAATAATATGTTCAACGTAACCACAAAAATATAAAGGCAAGCAGTCTCAAAGACAAATACAAAATAGTCTAAGCAAAGTATAGTATTAATACAAGTCCATGGAATGAATGACATCATGCAATAGTGGGACTAATCATCCTCAGGTGGTGGAGGTGGCAGATGCGTCTGATAGTATTGCCACATCTCATCCACCTGACCATACATCTCATCAATGTGATGACCATACTCATCAACTCTCTGACTGTACAGATCGATGAGTTGACCATAGTCATCAATGTGGCGACCATACTCATCGATTATCTGACCATACTGATCGATGCGTCGGTCGAACTCGTCTAGTCGCCCTGTCATACCTCTGTTCCATTCCAGTTGATCAATATGAAATTGAGCAAATCGATGCTTTAGCTCTCCCAAACGCTCAATATGAGTAGCGGCTGACGATCTTCCACCAGCATCCACCTCATCCCTGTCCTCATCATCATCGTTGTGCACCTCAAGTGCCCCCCGTACCCTCTTACCGTGCTAGTTTTCAAGTATTTTCATCCGGTTTAGGGTATAGGTGTCTATTGCTTTGGGCACAAACTCTATCTCAAATTTGGACCTATTTACCCCAAGAGCATAGATGAAATGAGAGATTATTGTGGCATAGGGTAGGGCTTGCTTTCTAGAGGCATGAACATCCGCTATGTAATGAAGTATAAGTTCACGAACGTTTATAGGTCTACGGGTCATAGCATAAAAGAGCACTCTAGTGCTCATGCTGGTTACCTCATCATAATGTCCTACCATAGGAAGTATATTATAAGCAATGATAAGATGCATAATCCTAGCAGTAGTTGACAGTTTAATGCTTTGAGTAGGAAGCATTCCTAGGTAACCTTCAGGACAAATGGCTGACACAACCTCAGAACTAGGAAAATCCTCATGAAAGTGGTGTGTGGACATGTTATATATTGATCTTCCTAGCAAAGGGAACCCAAAGGCATCCCTAATGGCTATTTCAGTGATGACTATGGATTTACTTAGGATTTCAGATCTAAGGACTAGTGAGTCACCTAGTCAAGCCTTATCTATAACTAGATTAGAGAAGAATATCTTTACCAATATGGGACACACTGGTACCTATCTCCCTATGTATTCTATCCATCCCAAGGCTGCAAGCCTGCTTCTAATGTCATACTTTTCTAGATCTCCTAGGTTCACTGGATGAGTTTGTAAGATGGTTCTATCTATGAACCTAGGGGCTTGAGTCTTCCCTATGGAGGTTAAGAGATTATCGGGCAAACTTGAAAACTTTGTCTTGGGTGCCATCTGCAAGACAACTAGGATAATGTACATATGATTAGCTTTGATGGGTAATGTATGCACCTAAACCAAGGAGAAGGGACATTTTTAAGATCAACATGAATTTTTACAAGAATCTTTTTCCTATGTTTATTCTTGAGAGGAAAGCATTATAATTTTAATATTAAATATGAATGTATGAGTCCAAAATTTATTTTTCTTCCCTTTTTTTTAATATAATTTTTTTTTTAAGAAATAGAATTTTTAAGACACCAATATGCATCATTTGATCTTAAAAAAGAATATAAAAAAAAGAGAACACAAAAGAAAGAAAACCAACAAGAACACTCTTTTGTTTTGGCATTTTTCCTTTCTTTTAAAAAAATTGGCAAAATGGAAATGAGAAATTTGAATCATCATGAAGATACCTTTTAACAACAACAAACAAAACAACAAAAAATATGAAAAATATGAGATTTCATGAAGAGAAAGCTTTTAAACTCACAAAAGACACAAGAAGTTTAATTTTTTTTCCCTAGAACTTGTTTTGAGCCAAAAATGTCAAGGAAAAACCACCATGCATAGAGTATAAAAGCATGAACCATGATTTTATGAGTAAACCTAGACATAGAGATGAAGGAAGATGAAAGATCTACTCAACATGATGAACTAACTCGTGTGTTAGAGCTAAAAGTTGAGTATTTACCTTAGAAGTGGAGACGAACTCTTAAGATCCAAGAAATGGGGGTGGGGTGAGTGGCCGATTGGAATGGTGAGAGGAGCCCTAGTTTCGGGCTTAAAAGCTTATGTTGAAGGGCTCGAATTAAAATAGTCGGCCAAATGGATGGACAGGATCATTTTATGTCCGCCGGTCGACCAGGCGGTTGCATGTCGTGCGACCGCTAGAGCTGAAGTGTGTTTTCTAGATCTTACAAAGACAATTATTTTGAGAGATCTAAATATTGGAATTTTATGAAACTTTTTCCACAAGAACTAGGCTTCATGAGGATTCCATAACATCAAGAATCACTCAAAAAGGATCTCTTTACAATTTTCTAGAAAATCCTCAAGTTCATAGTGGCATTTTCATAAATATTTGGACTTTATGCGAAACCTTAGATTTCTATCGTAGGATCCCCTGATCTAGTAAGATATTGTCTAGATTACTTATAATGATGTTTTTGAGCATATAGAGTTTTACGGGAATTTTTATGCATTTTTAATCATATATCAGTTTTTCAATACATCCACTCATCACATCTTTATTTGCCTGAAATATGAAATTTTATGCATTCATCAAGATATTTGTTTAAGTGCAATTATTTTGCAATTTATGCTCATGACAAATTTGTCAATCAAGATACAAGGTTCCAAATTTAAAATCTATCTATAATATGTCATCATAGAGAGAGTCAAAATTTTGGAGTTTCTTTATATTCCAAATTTCTAATTTGTGCTATTTTACTCAAACAACATGCAAGATCATTCATAAGCATATGGAATTCATTTAATCAAGAGAAAATCGGTGTCATGAAAGAATTTTTACCAAATTAACGCTCATACTTCATTTCTTGAAGAATTCCATTGATTTTATTTTCTTTCCCCATTTTCTTGACGATAGTATACTTCATATCTACTAGCAAGTTATCGTACTAAACAACAAAGATAAGGACCAAGTATCATTTTCAAAACACCTACTTTGTTAAGTAATAGAGATTCATTTACAAATAAGTCAAAGCGATACCGAAATGAATCAAGGAGATCTCAAAATGTAAAATTTTTAAAAATAAGATCTCCAATCCTTCCTATTGGTTGAAAATCAAAAGGCCACAATAGGCCAACGATTTAGAACCTCAAGGTCGCATGAGCCCGTTATAGGATACATATGTCTCCGGAGAGACCGAGAAATCAAAAATAAAAAAAATATTTTACAAGAAATATAACGAGAGCACGGAAATCAACCAAAATTATTTATGTATCAAAAATCCAACTATAATATAGGAATCAAGTGATAGGAATGATATTGATGTGTTTTTGATGCCAACCTTACTAAGGCATCATGATGACTTGAAGATGCAACCTCATGAATTTTTTTTTTTTTAAATTCGAATCCAAGGTCAACTTCAATATTTCATTTGTCATTCATGTTGGCTTTAGGTTTTCAACCTTAGCCTTAATCTTGGTTTTGATGGTTTTGATGATAGCAAACATGGGACTAATGATTTCATTGAAAACATCCTTCAGGTTCCATATCAATTAGCGTTCGATGTCCTCGATCGAAAAAGTCAGAGAAATCAGAAATCAGAAGGACATTGATCGTCGCGCTCGGGTTCGTCGCGGAAGTTTCTCGAAGATCGACGAATGCACCAAAGTCGCTTGGACGAGTCCAAAGATCACATCAAAAGCTCTCCAAGATGATGCTCGTTGAAAGCCGAAACCTGGAAACCAAGCGCGGAAGAAATCGGCTGAAAAAAACAATTTTAGCCTAAATTCGATCGATCGGGCGGTCGACCATAGGTAAAAAGGGGCAGTATCCATTCGATCGACCCATTGGTCGACCAAACAAAGGAAGAAAAATCGTAGAGCTACTTCGGTCGATCGGGCGTTCGACCAATCGAAGCCCAAATTGGGCAGTAGCTCAGGTGGTCGACCAGCCGGTCGACCGGCCTGCGTTTGCTGAAGACGCAAGATCGCGTCGGTCGATCGTGGGTCGACCGGAAGTTGCGGATCGAAGAATTTGCTTCAAGCGGTCGACCCATCAGTTGACCGCCCACAGAGTAAAGAGAAGCGGTCGAAGGACTGGTCGACCAGTCGGTCGACCGACCATTTGATCGACGGCCTATAACGGATAGTTTTCTATCCGTTGAATAGTTGTTTCTTCAGCAGGGTATAAATATACCCTCGTATGATTCTTTTCAACTTCTTCCTTGACTCCTACAGATTTTTGAGCACTTTAAAAGGAGATTAAAAGCCTTCCAACGATTGATTGAAGTGCGCTCTGTTTCCTTCCGCGAACATCTTCTTCAAGCGCACAAGCTGGGCTCAACTCGGGTTTTGATCAAGCTCTACATCTTGACGAGTTGAAGGCTACAAGGATTGAAAAGAGTAGTTATTCTTGTTCTATTATTAGCTCTTTTCATTGTAATCTTTATTATTATTTGAACGCGTTTTAATTGAATTTGCGAGTGACAGACCTAGGATTGTTAGGTCTGAATTTGGAAGTGGTTACCTGTTGTTAGGTGTAAAGCCACTTGTGTAAACTTAGTGTTTACTAGGATTAGTTTAGTTGTCCCTTAGGGTTGAGGTGGAAGAGGACTCTCGATAAGATCGAAGGCGTTGACTTCCGGGTGTGGAAGTGCCTTAGGTCGAGAGTGCGTCTCTTCGGTGAAAAGTTCTTTGTGTAAGGCAAATGTAAATTAATCTAGTAAAACTAGTTTGGAAATCCTAAGCGGGGTGTTTAGGCAGTGGAGTAGGCATTGGGGCCGAACCACTATAAATCTTGTGTTTCCATTGATTTCTTATTTGCTTTAATTGCTAAATCATTTATTGCTTCCGCATATAAAATCATCGAATTGCAAATTGCCTAAGCCAATCTAAGTAAATGATTAAAAGTGAATTTAGGCTAATCGAATTAGTAAACACACTATTCACCCCCCCTCTAGTGTCGCCATTTCGCCTACAATTCATCCTTGTGTGGTAACTCCCCCTACAAAAGAACAAGAAACTTTTGGTACCCAAATGGCTTTGGGTCCTTGGGGGTTAGATGGCTTAGGAATCCAAACTGTCCTAACTACATTTGGATTTTTTTTGAAAACACAGTCATTAATGG
The DNA here is from genome assembly GCA_034359265.1 of Canna indica. NCBI lineage: Eukaryota > Viridiplantae > Streptophyta > Magnoliopsida > Zingiberales > Cannaceae > Canna > Canna indica. Next base: position 40,386,859 of record CP136891.1, read on the forward strand.
CATGGCCAAAAATACCACAACAAAAACAATGTCCATTAAATTTCTTTTTATTTATACTATGGACATGGGATCTAGCATTGGAATGCTTAACATGTGAGTTATGATGAACATGAGCATTCTTAGAATAAGCAATTTTGTTTTGGGGTTTCCTAGATGAATCGTTTCGATTTCTAGAACTTTTAAGAGAGGAAGCATTAATCTTCCTGTTCAAAATCAACATCTCATTTTTTAAATCATTTATAGATTTATGTAATGCATGAAATTGAGTTTTTAACAAGCTATTTTCCTTTTTCAAAATGTCATTTTTGTTCTTTAAATCCTTAGTGTCAATGTTTAAGATATCATGACATGAATTAGTGACACTGATTTTTAGTTTCTCATTTTCTAGTTTTACTTCATGTAAATAAGAACTAAGTGTCAAATTTTCTTCTTTTAATTTTTTATTTTCTTTATCCTTTTTAATGATCAAGGCATACATACTTTTACATTCGTCTAATAATTCATCATAAAGAAGATCCTAAGAACTAGATGAATTAGATCTATGATTATGATTATCATGGCTAGAAGAAGAGCATACCTCCTCATAGATGTTCATGATGTTAGCTTTGTGATCATGGTGTGAGGATGCTTCACTTGATGCACACGAGTGAGTGGAAGCATTTGACCTCCGTTTTGCCTTGTTCTTCATACTAGGGCAATTCTTCTTCACGTGCCCTTTCTCATTGCATAGGTGACATATCACCTTTCTCTTTTGACTCTTTGTACTTCTTTGGCTAGATGCACTATTAGCATCAAGAACTTTATTAGATATAGGAGTATGACAATTGTCATCATCTCCTTCACTTTGGGTAACAAGTTCTTCAGTTTTAGCATAATCATAAACCATGTTCAAAGTAGCCCAAATATCATATGCCGAAGTACAATGTATGAATTTTTCAAAAATGTTATTTTCCAAAGAACAATATATGCAATTTGTTGCCTTAGCATTTAACTCAAACCTGTTATTTTGTTCTTGGGTCCATGCATCCATATTTTCCTTAGGTTCTATGTATTTTGACTTTACCATATTAAACACACTTATACCTTGAGTCTTTAAGAATGTATACATTCTTCCTAATTTCCACATACCAAAGCTTGACACATCAAACCTAGGTGGTACAGATGCTACCAATTATAGTGCCATTTTTCGGATTGAGACTACATGTAGAGGAGACGGTAAAATCTCAATCTACGACCTGCTCTAATACCAATTGTTGGAGAAATGGCCACACTAGAGGGGGGGGTGAATAGTGTGTTATCTAAATCTTATTGCCTAATTTGGTTTTTCAATATTAATAGTTTTCTTACAACTTAGACAATTCACAATTAGATGATTAAATATGGAAGCGATAAAATAAAGCAGTTAAGCAAACGCAAGAAGAACAATGCTAACACAAAAAAATTTATAGTGGTTCGGCCAACCGCCTACTCCACTACCTAAGACCCGTGCTTAGGATTTCACACACAAGTTGCACTAAATTAAGAGTGGTTTACAATTGAGGACTTTACACCGGAATGACCCAATACTTCCTCCGAAGGCACTTCCACACCCGGAAGTATCCACCTTCACACCGAGTGAGCTTTCCCACCTCAATTCCTAAGAACAATTCCTAATCTAGTTTTACACAAGTGGCTTTACGCCTTAAACACCAAGGTTCCCACAAACTCGCTAGACCCTACACAAGGCCTATTATGCAATCAAGTTAATACAATGAAAAACAAACTAAAAACACTTTGCTCACAAGAAGAGAGAAATGAGGACTTATCACAGTAGGATCAACTCTTCTTGTTGAGCCTAGCAAACGTGAAGGACCCTCCAATGATGAACACTTGAGATTGAGGGATCAAGGGCTAGGTTTTGAAGATTTGATCAAGAGAGAGCTTAGAAGATGCTTAGGATCACTCTTTGAGGCTTAGAGGCATCAACAACCATGTGGGAGAGAGTTTTGGATGGGTATATATAACCCCCCAAACTCAAGGTGTCGTCAACGGTCATTTTTTTGCCCGTTGGCGATGCCCGGTCGCTTGCCAAACGATTGTCGGTCAATCGACTGATAGACTGCCCAAGCAACCGCGACAATCTGCTGCTTTTAGGCACACTTCGGTCGACCGAATTGGCTACTGCCATTTTTTGGCAGCATTCGATCAACCGACGGGTCGACCGAAGTTGGGCTGGAAACTCCTTCTTTGGATCTTCTTGTTGCGCGCTTTGTTTTCGTATTCCGGCCTTCAGCGTGTGTCAACTTGGAGAGCTTTTCAAATATTCTCTTGACTCGTCCAAGATGTCTTTGGTGCACACGTCGAACTCCTGTGAGTCATCGTAAATGTATGTCGTACCGAGACCGATGTCGCAAATCATGAAGAGAGTAGAGCACGAAGGAAAAAACCTTTGGCCAACACATCTTTCCTTTCATATATGTTCGTAAAAGAGATCCGTGATTGAGTTGCAGCATGTCCATGCTAGTAGACATATAAGGCCGCATTTAGACTTTATCTCATAAGGTATGTTACGAGGTTAGCCTATTGTGTGTGACCCATTGGGCCCCACACTAAGCCAGCAGTGAATCATGCATAATGGAGAGTCAGATCCGATAGAACGACTTTTATTTAAATCTTACGAGCCACCGCTAAACCCTTTTAGTGTGGTCGAGGTCATAAGAGACTTCAATCACAAGTCAAGATTGACGTCTAGTAACATGTCATGACTACCCAGATAGTGTGAGGTTCAATCTATAGGGATCAAACGCCCTTCGGTCATTAGTTACCGTGCAACTAAATCCTTCGGTTACAATATCCCGAAGTCGGCTAGGGTACGAAAGAAGTGTCAAACCTTAATACCGATTCATATGTATTCCACCCGCCAAGATCTCATCTCAATAATGAAACGTCAAAAACATTTTCTTAACTTTCATGTCTACTATGGCCAGAGATTCCTGAGTTGACACTTGCAGGGACATATAAGACATCATCTCCTCTCACTAAGAGTAACTGATTCCATGTTGGTTGCTCACCTACCTCCATGAATGCTTTCCCATGCCCAAAATACTCGGCACATGACGCTCAGGGCCACGTAGGGATATAACCAAAGCAATGGATCGTCATTCACAATGTAACCATGACAAACTCAGGTCGAAGGACTGCTTGCACCTACTATCACCCGAGGAACATCCTATTGACACTCATGTTAGGATTCCATTTTGTGTTCCTCGTGTAGGTCCGTTTAGTGAACTCATTCCCTAATGAGCACCTGCACTTATACATTAATGACGGCTCATAGGTAACTATGAGATCAGCTACCCCTTATCGTATAGGGCATGTACCAAGTGCACTTGTCTATCCGGAATCACCGATCCCCTAATTGGTGATCCTACGACTAGGAACATTTAGAATAGGAGCATGTGGATTCTAAGTCTCACTAGCATGATCTCATAATGGCCTCGGAATCATTTGCCTGGGTTAATGGGGTTGAGCACAATCTTTATGAATAAAGATGTAGCATATAATGAAAAAGTTGCCTCATTAAGTTGATTATCCTTGAATAGTTCCTAAATGCATTGACATGTGATTGGCTCAAGGGCACTATTCCTTTCAGAATTGCTAATTAATAATTCAAAATTTAGAAATGAGAATGAGAACTTGAAATTGGAAAATTCAAAAATTCAAAAATTAAAAATGAAAAATGAAAAATTGAAATCTCAATTGCATGATATCCATAAATCCATGAATGACTTGAAAAATGAGGTTGTATTCCTAAATAGGAAAGTTAGTGATTTATCAAGTGTTTCATCTTTTAAGAACACTGGAATGAGAAATGCTTATGTAAAAAATGCTAATGTTCATCATCATTTTCATGCTAAGCATTCTACACTTAAACCTCATGTTCAAAAGAAAAAGTTTAATGGTCATGCTATTTATGATTGTGTATTGAAGAGAAATCGAAGTGTAGATAGGACACTTTGGATTCCTAGACCAACTAACCCCCAAGGACTTCAAGCCATTTGGGTACCGAAAGTTTCATGTTCTTTTGTAGGGGGATCTACCACACCAGGTTGAAGGAAAGTGAGGTGTTGAAGTTGACCATGGACTTGAATGATGAATTAATCCTCAATTGGTTGCAACTTCAAGCTACTTTGATGTCTTAAGTAAATTGGCATAAAAAAGGTACCTTAGTATTATTTCCCTTACTTTACTTGTCATATTAATGTAGGAAATATGATACTTGTTTGACTTGAGTTATTTTCCCCACTCATGATATGAATTCAAAAATGAATTTTGACTTTTGATTTTCGGTCTCTTCGGAGACCTATGTGACCTATAATAGGTCTATGCAACCTATTGGTTTTGAAACCAAGGCTAATTGTGGCCATTTCGGTTTTCAACCAATAGGAGGGTTGAAGATCTTATTTTTCATATTTTTGATATCTCTTTGATTCATTTTGGTATCATATTGTACTTCTTAAAATTAATCTTTAACTATTTAGCAAAGTTGGATTTTGAATGAAAACTTTGATGCTTACGTTTCTGTTAGGAGTGATTAACTTGTTTGAAATGTTTTGTCATTGTGTTACCAATGATTTCTTCTTGCAAGATAAATCTAAGTTTAAATGGAACGCTAATTAGAAAAGAAAATGAAAATTTTGGCTATATTCCCATGAATGAGGTATGATTTTGGTTGCTGCAAATATCTTCTCTAATACCTCAATATTCTAGTTTTATTGGCGTCTCTATACTCATTATTGAAATTGCATGTTAAATGCTTGAATTCTCATGAGTAGGTAGTACTTTAGCACTTAAGCAAATTTCATTGAATGAAAATTGCCCTAGGTTAAAATAAAATTCATTTTGAGCCCAAACTTCACAAGCATGTTTAGATTTACTCATGTTAGGTGTTCATGTGCTTAAACTTGAAAAACCATGAGTAAATGAGAAGGTTGATCCTTTGCTAGATTCATGTTAAATGGGTTAATTTTTTATTGAAATCATGCTACGTTTCTCATATTTGTATGTAGTTTTCATCCCTTAAGTTGATAGACTCCATGTTCATGAAAAATTGTGTTTAAGTCTCAACTTTGACTTTTGATTGGCTTTTCTTGCCCTTTTTGATTGATGTCAAAAAGGAGAGAAAAATATAGGTAAAAGGGAATAAAATATAGAAAATCCATGCATATAGATAGGGGGAGTTTATTTTCATAGATATTCATGTCGATGGGGGGAGAAATCCCATAATTGACTTCCTTTATGCTTAAATGAAAATATTTTCTTAAGGTTGTTTGTCATCATCAAAAAGAGGTAGATTGTTGGCCTAAGGTTTTCAACCTCTGTCTTAATCTTGGTTTTGATGATAACAAACATGGAACTAAAGATTTTATGCAGAAATATTTTTAGGTTCCATATCAGTTTGCGCACGACGTCCCCAATCGGAGAAATCGGCAAGGACGCTCGTCGACGCTTGGGATTGTATTAGGGTGTCTAGAATGATTGTATTAATTCTCATATTGATGCAAATATCCCTAGGACATGAATGTGGTAGCATGTGTCTGCCGCGGCCTTTATTTGGTTGAGGTAGATCAAATCGACATATCTTTGTCATGTCATTTTGTGCTTCTTCAATTTCTGCTCCCGATGTTGTGGCTATGTAGTGGGGAATTTTTCTCTTCGTGGTGGCTTCTAATTGGTGCATGTCTCTTTGCTTAGAGAGTAATCATGGCGGAGAGAGTCTGTTCTCATGTTTTGAGGATTTCTAGGGAACCATTTATTGCTGAGTTGGTCGGTTGAGATTTGATCGTGGCATGATCTTCGATTGTCAGATGAAGAAGCTATCATTCATGGGTTTATAAAGGGGCTCTCTTTTCCTTCGTTTCGAACTTTTTCTCGCGCTCTTGGCGTTCGGTGCTTTCTCTCTAAAAGTCTTCCCTGGTGATACCTTCGTTAGTCGCCTTCTCCTCCCGTTGTTATCTTCGGTGAGTCTCTCAGCCCTCTGCTTTAGTTCTTGTATTGTTGGGATTGGCTTTAGGTTGGTAGGTTCTAACTGATTTGTCCCATTTATTAGGGTGTCGTGATCTTTGCTGGGCTGATGGCAGGGAGAGGTAATGTTGTTAAGTTGGAGTTTGAGTCATCAGGAGAGGACCTGGACTCTTATCCAAGGGTAATATAGAAATTAAGCTGTATGGTTCGGTGATAACCGATCTGAATAGTATTTTCTCTTTCCGAGAGCCCATGTCGATTGCTCGTGAGGGTGTCGAGGAGGGTTACGACTATCTCCCACATTTGCCTTCGGATAGGATGTACCACTGGAGGCAACCAAAATTTATTTTCATCTATTATACTCTTTTTGAGGAGCTTGGGGTTCGACTTTCGTTTACCGATTTTGAGCATGGGATCTTGAATTTCGGTTTGATGATGACCGACCTAAATAGTATCTTGTCTCTTCGAGAGCACGCGTCGATTGCCCATGAGGGTGTCGTGGAGGATTACGACTGTCTCCCATGTTTGCCTTCAGACAGGATGTACCACTGGGGAGAACTAGAATTTATTTTCATGTATCAGACTCTTTTTGAGGAGCTTGGAGTTCATCTTTTATTTACCAATTTTGAGCACGAGGTCCTAAATTTGGCCAATGTTGCCCCTACCCACTTGCACCCGAACAACTAGGCATTTGTTTGCTGCTTCGAGATCGTCATGCAATGTCTCCAGATAAAGCAGAGCCTTTTTGTGTTCTTTTCCCTCTTTCAAGTGAAGGGGACTCAGAAAGGACTATGGGTGTCCTTTAGTGATATTCTAGGGAGGAAACTCTTCAACTTGTATAAAAGTTCTAGCAAGAACTTTAAGACCCATTTCAGGGTTAGGTCACGAGAGGACCTTTGGCAATTCTTCTTAGAGGAGCCCTTTTATACATAGAACTTTTCTTTATCTTGTAGGTCAAAGCCTCAGTCGATCTTGCAATTTGATGACAAGGGTGTTCTGCCTAAGGACGGGGACATAATCAAGCTCCTAGAGCGGAGCTGCCATTCCACTCCTCTTTCTTTAAAGTAGATATTCCAATGGAGCCACGACAGGTCTCTAATTCTGGAGTATATAGGTAAGCCTGAATGTGAGGCATTGCTGTCTTGTTTGCTCGAAGTGTGTTTATCTAAATTTTTTATTGTGCAGGTGAGATGTCATTACTGTTGAGGGTACCAATTGTCCGTGCTCGGCTAGCGGCGATGCAGAGGGGTGTTTCAAGCAATAAGGGGAAAAACACTTTGGTGGATAGCTTGGTGAAGCCTGTGAGAACGTCAAGGTCTCAAACTCTAGCGTCCTCAGGGCCCTGAGTCCCAAAGGTAGTAGGTCGTCTGTGCCTTCGAGCTCTCCCACTCTTCCCGATTCACCTCCGAGGCAGCGGAAGAGGACCAGAGGTGTTGGTGGAAGTTCACGCCCTCAAGGGGCCATGCTTTCCGCGAGGGATGAGGTCATTGTTGTTCAAATATCCACACTAGAAGAGGTGAGGGGGGTTGAATAGTGTGTTAGCTAAAACTAAGTTCAATTAGCTCCTTTAAATTTTAACCCTTTTAACAACCAATTCATTGTTCTCATGAAATGGATGTTTGACAAGTATGTAAGAGCAATTAAAAAGCAAGTGAAACAACCAATGCAAACACAATTTGTATAGTGGTTCGGCCAACCCGCCTACTCCACTACCTTGGCCCCTCACCAAGGATTTGTAACCCAAATGTTTTATAGATAGACTGTTTCCCTAAGAATACAATGAGGACTCACTCCTCAATCATTTGAGAAAGTATCAACACCTATTCTTCTAGCAAAACACAACTCTACAAAGCAACCAAAGGTCTTTGGAAAGACGAGCCGCCAACCCTACAAGCTAACTTCAGAAACACAATTTAACAACTAGAGAAAACAAGTTTAAAAGGAGCAAGAATGTAAATCAAACTCGTGTGCTCATTTCTTTGCCTTCCAAGATTTCAACTCCTCAAGATGGATGGTAGAAATCGATGCGGGAGTTGAATCGCGAAGAACGCCTTGAGAGGAATGAGAATTGTTGAAGCTAGGGCTTTGAAATCTCTTCTAGAAGGCTTTAATGCTTGAATGGTAGACTCAATAAAAATAGCAGAGGGATTTAGGTGAGAAGTTATGACCCCTATTTATAAGACTCCAAAGAACAATCATCGCAACAGGTCTATTTTTGCCCGTTGACGCTCGCTGGTCGATCACCCAATCGATGGGCGATTGACCATCCGAGTGACTTGCCATCGACCGCGAGGCTTCTGTTGATTTCAAGCCTCTGTCGATCGATAAGCGATAGATAGTCGGTTAACCGACCATCGATCGACCAACGATTAATACACTGTATTCTGCCCAGTTTTATGATTTTTCTGCTCGATGTCCATTTTCAAGTTTCTTCTTTGGATTTTGACTTGAGACATAATACAAATAGGTTTGGTTGATATCCTAGAGGCATATCACATTCATTTCTAATTCTATACCTAGGAAGATACGGGATAGCCGTTGAAGCCATTTTTTGTCAATTTTTTGCATTTTTCCGGACGAAGTTTGTAGGCCTATTTGTTGGCCTAAATGTTTTCTACCTTGTTCTTAATCTCGGTTTTGATAATAACAAACATGGAACTAATATTTCATTGAGAAATACTTTTAGGTTCCAAGTCGATTAATGAGCGACGTCCGCAATTGGAAAAATCGGAGAAATCAACAAGGACTCTCGTCGACGCGCTCGGATTCGTCAGGTAGTTAGAGTTTAGGTTTAGAGTTTCTAGAATGTATATGTAATCTTCTTTTATGATGCAAAGAACCCAAAAACCAAACCTGAAATTCGAACACGAAGAACGCGACAAGAAATCAGCATACAAGCTGATTTCTCAGGTTCAGTCGATCGAACCAAGCGGAAAGCATAGAATGCTCCGGTCGCTCAGTCGGGCGAGCGACCGGCGGTCGGTAACGGGCAAAAATATACCCGTTGAGAAGAGAGGAGTTGTCTCTTCTCTTCATGGTCTATAAATACAAGACCATGAGAGCCTTCCTCTCTTGATCTTGTCCTTCATTGAGCCATCCTTGATCATCTCTAAAGATTTCTTGAGCCATTTCTTTGCATACCCTTGTTCTCATGATACAACCTTGATTTTGCCTTCAAAGCTTTGATCAATTTATCATTGAGGCATCAAGAGGAACGAGGACTCGTGTTTGGAGCTAAGTATTTGTTGTATTATTTATTTGCTCCATTGTTTGTGTAATTTGTGGTTTATTTTCATTGTATATCATTTGTGTAAACCTAGATTACTAGGTTTGATTGAGTTGGTCGTTGCCTTGGTGTTAAGGCTTAATTCCACCGGTGTAAGCATAGTTTACTAGGATTAGTTGAGTTGTCCTGAGGTTGAGGTGGGAGAGTGCTCTCGGTAGGAAGGCGGGATACTTCCGGGTGTGGAAGTGCCTTCGGTTTGAGAGCGGAGACTTTTTGGTGTAAATTCCTCATTGTAAGGAAACTAATTAATCTAGTTAAACTAGTTTGGAAATCCTAAGCGGGGTGCTTAGGTAGTGGAGTAGACATTGGGGCCGAACCACTATAAATCATTGTGTTAGCATTGTCTCTCTTGTGTTTGCTTAATTGCGTTATTATTTGCTTCAGCACGTAATTATCTCATATTGTGTTTTGCCTAAAAAATGATTAAAATCGATAAACTGGATTTAGGCGAAAAGATTAGATAACACACTATTCACCCCCCGCCCTCTAGTGTAGGTCATTTCACCAATATTTGGTATCAGAGCAGTCTACTCCCCCTAGGTTTGGTGAATCAAATTAATTTGGTCTGTGGAAGTGTAGGATGTACACCTTTTCATTGACTTAAGGTTTAGGTGTTTTTAACATGGTAAAAATTCAATATATTGATCCTAAGGAAAACATGAATGCATGGACCCAAGAACAAATTGATATATTTGAATTAAATGCTAAAGATATGAATTGCATATTTTATTCTTTGGAAAATAATATCTTTGAAAGAGTCATGCATTGTATTTCGACTTTTGATATTTGGGTAACTTTAAATATGCTATATGATTATGCCAAGACCGAAGAGATTGACACTTCTAATGAAGGTAGTGATGACAATGACCATTCACCTACCCCTAATCTTGGTTTTGATGCCCATAGCTCTTCTAGTCAAAGGAGTAGCTCCTAGAGCCGAAAAAGAAAGGTAATTTGTCATGCTTACAAAGAAAATGGGCATGTGAAGAAAAATTGCCCAAGCATGAAGAACAAAGCAAGGAAGAGGTCAAGGGCTTCCACCTCTACCTCTCACTCACTTGAAGCACCCTCTAGCCATGACTATGAAGCCACATCCAAACTTACCCTCTAATGATGAGGTACACTCTCCTTCTAATAGTCATGCTAATGAAAATGACAATGCTAGTTCTACTAGTTCTCATGACATGCCATATGATGAGTTAGTAGATGAGTGTAGAAAGATGTATGTCTTTGCTTGTTAGAAAAGATAAGGAAAATAATGTTAAAGAAAGAAAATGTGATGCTTAATTCTCATGTGCATGAATTAAAACTAGAAAAATGAGAAATTGAAATCTAGTTTATTTGATTTGTGCCATGATAGATTGAAACTTGAGCTTAATGACTTAAAGCTTGAAAATGAAATTTTAAAATTTGAGAATTCGAAAATCATAAGTGAGAAAAATATTTTGAAATCTCAACTATATGCCATGCATAAGTCAATTGAAGTTTTAAAAGATTAGATTTTGGTTTTGAACAAGGAAGTGCATAATTTAAAAAACTCAATTTCCTTCAAGAAAATTGGAAAGAAAAATGTTTCTTTCAAAAATGCCTATGTTCATCATAAATCTCATGCTATGCATTCTAATGCAAAATCTCATGATTTGGAAAATGATAACAAAAAGTTTCATGGTCATTGATTTTGTTGTGGTGTCAATGGGCATGCTATATATGATTGCACATTTAAGATGAACCCAAGTGGTGTTAAGACACTTTGGGTAGCTAAGTCCTCTAACCGCCAAGGACCCAAAGCCATTTGGGTACCAAAGGTCTCATGCTCTTTTGTAGGGGGAGCAACCACACAAGGGTAAAGGAAATTGAAGAATTGAAGTTGACCATGGACTTCAATGAAGAATCCATCTTTGGTTGCAACTTCAATCCATCATGATGCCATAGGTATCAAAATTGGCTTCTAGGTATGTTTAGTATCACCTCCTTTATATTACTTGTCATCTTAAAGTTGGAGTTATGATACTAGTTAAATTTGAGTTAGTTTTGCACGCTCATGATATGACTTGAAAAATGATTTTTATTTTTGATTTCCCGGTCTCTTCTGAGACCTTTGTAGCCTATAAAGGGCTAATGCAACCTTGCGGTTCTAAATCGTAGGCTCATTGTTGCCTTTTGGTGTAATATCCTAGATATTAATTCTAATTTCTGTTTATTGTGTGTGTTCGCCAGCCTAACGGACTAGTTCGAGGTCGAGCCGAGTCGACTCTTGGTCGGGTGCGAGCTTGGGTAAGTTGGAATATGAGTTATAGAAATTTTGCTCGCATAGATAAATTTATTTAATTCTATGTGGTGTGTGCATGATTGTATAATTATGTTGCATGTGGATGTGCATATGTTTATTGCTTGTATTTTATCATGGAATTAGAATAGGATTAATTTAGTTGGTTCGGGTTTGGCTTGAGGCGGATGCGGGTTTGATAAAAGGGTTTAGTGGAGTTAGTGTTGAGGAGGGAGTATAAAACCCCCTCCCCTTGGCTTGCGGCTCCCTATTGGAGCCGCACAAGCTATTTGGAAAGAGGAGACGCAAGCCAGCCGCCAAGCCAGCCAGCCGCCCCTCTTCCTCATCCAAGGAGCCGCCGCCCTCAAGAGCTGAGCCGCCGAGCCCTTCCCTTCCATTCTCCTTCCTCTCCTCCTTCCTTCCATTTGGAGCAGAGCGGCGAGGAGCCGCCGAGCCAGCCCCTCTCTTTCCCTCTCTTCCTCTCTCTTCAAGACGGCGGCTTGAGGAGGAGCCGCCGCCCCCTCTCCCTCCTTCTTTGAGTTGAACCACCATCTTTTGAAGCCGGATTCAAGGGCCGTCATCTGAGATTTATCCTCTAATCATCCTTCCTATTTAGGTGAGTTACCCTCCTTCTATCCGGGTTTCTTTGGATTCTTGAAGCCGATCTTGAAGGCTTGGATTGGATGTTCTTGAATATTTTTCATTGATCTCATAAATTTTCATCGTTCTTTTTGATTGTCATGTTTAAGGAGACCCTAAACCCTTCCCTATGGGGTTCGGCAACCCTAGGACGATCCTAGGGGTGCTCGGCCAAGGGTGGAGCAAGGGTGCCCTCTAGGTATTCGATGAAATGCCCAAGTGAGAGATTTCGGTTATCTTGTAGTTTATGTCTTGAATTGTTTATTAAAATGAGTTCTTATATGTTCAAGCATGCTTAGTATTTAATCTGTGATTTTTGGAAAAATCATGTTTTTACAAAATATGAATCTTGATGTTGATGCCATGAAGGTTCTTGATCACGGTGTTTCTTCTTGTTTATGGTGTTGTTGGTGCTTGTTAGCCTTATTTAAAGATTGTGAAATTTGAGAGATTTATCTCAAGATTAGTATTCTGTTTTGATGATAATTAAGGATATAATTTCAGTAAATTTTGGATTTATTTTCATGCTATGATTAAAATTTAATGTTGCTAGAATTTCATGTTGAGAATGATGAATCTGTGCTATTTTTAAAATGCTTGTTGTGGTGTATGTATCTATCTGAACATAGTCATGTAACCTATCGTTTCGACCAGAAAACATAGCTTGGATACATAGAACACACTTTTGAGACCTAATTCGGGTTAGATACATCAGTTTTGGGCATGACAGTAAGCTAAAACAAAACCCTAAAATAAAAACATAATCTTGGTGATATAAATTTTAAATTCATAATTAAAATTGGGCAAAGGGTCAGCATAATCTGGTATAAACCAATAAGTAAAGTTTATGCATGAAATAAAACCACATAAGTTATGACATTACGGGTCTAGGAGTTGCGATCGAGTATTGGAGTGTTGAGACGCTTTCCAATAAGGACACCCCTAAGACACCGTAGGAGAGACTTGACTTAGGTCATGTTGCGCCATATCTTTATGAATGGCTGAGAGGCTCGTTGAGGAGCCAGATTGCGGGCTAGGCCCAAGAGATTGGATGACTAATTCCCAATATGTGGAACAAGTTTGATTGAGAAAATCCTGACTATTCTGGTTGGCCTCGTGGGATAAGGTCGGAGGGCCTACCTGATTATTCCTGTGATATCTAAAAGGGGTAAGTTCGGAGGGCCTACCCGATTACTCCTGTGATATCTTAAAGGGGCAAATTCGGATGGGTGAATCCTGATTGTCCCTACGTGTCTCGTGGAGCAAGTTTGGAGAGCCTCCCCGATTGCTCCCGAGTTTCTTTATACTAGGATAAGTTCGGAGGGCCTTCCCGATTATCCTAGTATGTGTTGTTGCCTTAGGGCATGGTATGCTTAGGCATGTTGATCTTCACCGTTTGGGTGTTGGATGCCTTCGGGCAGGTGGTGACCAGATGGCCTGTTAGCTGGTCTCTCCCTTGTGACCTTTTCCTGCTTGAGTCAAGAGTTTTGCTTTACGCATCTTATCTGTATTATTTTTTTCATGGGGGTTGGTAGAACCGCTCACTGAGTTATTTTGAACTCACCCGTTGTCGTTGTTTTGTTTTGCAGAGCGTGGCCGATGAGGTGGGCTGAAGCACTTGGCACAGCTGGAGAGCAGAGGAGCCATACGATCTCATAGCAGTCCTAGTTAGCGGTCGTAGTCGAGTAAGTAGTAGTTTGTCATGCACTTTTGTTTTGGTATTTTGGAGTTATAGTCCCGTAGGGACATTCATGTTTTTATTCAAATTTTATTTAAATATCAGTATTGATACTCTTTGATTCATTTTATTCCATACTCGAGCTTTTGACAAAAACTATATTGTTTAATGAAATTTGTCTCTGTTTCTCTGATATATAAAAGTATTATTTCTTTCTACTATCTTTTGTGAGTTGACATGCGCATGAGTTAGGCTGCGGGGTATAGCCACGTATACCCTGGCCGGTCACGTAACCCTGAGTTTGGGGCGTGACATTTGGTTTTCAACCAATAGGAATGGTTGGAGATCATGTTTTCATTTATATTCTATTTGTGATCTCATAAAATTCATTTTGGTATAACTCGATTTCATTTTGAAACGAATTTGAAACTATTTAGCAAAGTAGACTTTGATATCAATATTTGATTTTTCCTCTTTGCTAATTAGTATGATAAATTGCTTGGTGTATTTTCATTATAGCACTAATGAAGTTCACTTGCAAGTTATAAGAACAATTAAGAATGGAAAACTACGTCAATGAAAAATGAAAAGTTTGGCTAAATTTGCATGGATGAGGTATGTCTTTGGTTATTGCAAATATATAGTCGAATACCTCAATTTTCATGTTTTATTGGTGTATTTATACTCAAGATTGAATTGCTTCTTAAATTCTTGAAATTTCATGAGTATGAAGAATTTTAGTACTTAGACAAATTTCATTGAATGAAACCTGCTCTAGGTTGATATTCATTATTAACGACATTTCTTTAAGTCCAAACTAGTTAAACATGTTTAGAGATCTCACCCTTCAAAATTTTCATATTTTAAGATCTCTTTGATTCATTTTGATATCATGTTAACACTTTTAAAATGAATCTTTACTATCTAGCATAGGTTGAGGAAACTTTGCATTGAACCTTTGCTATTTAGTAAGTTAGCTTGCTAGTTGGTATATGATTTCATTATGTACTAATGAAGCCTAGTTGCATGTTGAGAAAGTGGTAAATTTGGAAGGGTAGAGGAAAATGGAAAGAAAGTGAAAACTTTGAAATTTCTCAAGAAATGAGGTAAGAGTTTCATTTTGGTAAAATTCTTGCATAACACCTCAGTTTTCTTGATTAAATGATTTCTCTATGCTCATGAATAATCTTTCATGAAAATTGATTGAAATATCATGAGTAGATAAAATTTTGATACTTAGGCAATTTCATGAAACCTTGTTTGAATGAAATGTGTTCTAGGTAAAATTTCATCATAGAGATTTCATTTAAAGTTGAAACTTGATAAACATATTTGAGCTTACTCATGATTTACTTCCATGTGGCTAAAATTAAAAAATCGTGTGTAAATGAGAAAAATAATAACTAGCTCAACTTAGGGGACTCAAACTTGAAAAAGTTTGACCTAAGTCAACTATTTGACTTAGAAATCTCATTTTGAGTCCAAACTTCACAAACATGTTTAGATTTACTCAAATAAGGTGTCTAAGTGTCTATGTTTGAAAAACCATAAGTAGAGGATAAAATTTGATACTTAGCAATTTCATGTTATCATGTTTTTTTTTGAATGAAATCATGCAAGGTAAAATTTTTGACCAAATGACGTTATTTTCACTTCAAACTTGATAAACATGCATTAAATGATCATATCTTGGTATTTTAAAAGTTTGAATGAAATCTAAAAATATCATGAAAATTTTTAGTTATTTACGAAAATGCCACTAGAACTCAATGAATTTTAGAAAAATACAGAAAAATGATTTTTTGTTGATCTTGAATCTTTGTTTTCCTTAAAAAATATAGTTTATGGCATAAAAATTTCAAAAATATTGAGTATGAATGTGATTTGATTTGGATTTTTGAAGTTGGATTTTGAAACTTTAAAGTATCGTTCTTCCTAAATGATCATTTTTTCTGATATTTTGATTTTTGGTCCAATCTTCGAATGAGACTTCAAGTATGACATTTTGAATTCATCTTTGGTAACTCATCACTATAAGTCGAGCAAAATCACTTCTAAAATGATTTTTGATTGTTTATGACTTCAGCTTATATATGATTTCTAGACTTGAAATATATTTATCCTCTAATGCTATCATGTATGACTTAGTCTCTTATTCGATGCTTTGTTTTCGTCCCTTCGGTTGGTTGACTTTGTTTTCATGAAAAATAGTTTTCAAGTCCCAACTTTGACCATAGTTGACTCTTCTCGTCCTTTTTTATTGATGTCAAAAGGGAGAAAAAAATATAGGTAAAAAGGGAAGAAAATATAGGAAAACTATATATATATATATATGGGAGTTCAGTTTTATAGATATGCATGATGATAGGGGGAGAAATCCCTTGGTTGATATCCTTTGTACTTTAGTGTATATATATTTTTTCTTAAGAATGTTTGTCCATCATCAAAAAGACGAATATTGTTGGCCTAAAGGTTTTCTACCTTGGTCTTAATCTCGATTTTGATGATAGCAAATATGGAACTAATGTTCATTGAGAAATACTTTCAAGTTCCAAGTCGATTAGCGCTCGACGTCCGCGATTAGAAAAATCAGAGAAATTGGCAATGATGCTCGTCAACGCGCTCGGATAGTTAGAGTTTAGGTTTAGAGTGTCTATAATGTATATGTAATCCTCTTTTATGATGCAAAGAACCCAAAAACCAAACCCAACATCCGGAAATGAAGACAGCGACAAGAAATCAGCAAACAAGCTGATTTCTCAAGTTCTGTCGTAGGTTCGATCGATCGAATTGAGCTAGGAAAGCATAGAATGCTCCAGTCACTCAGTCGGTCGCTTAGTCAATCGATCGATGATCAACCAGCAAGCAATCGACAATCGGTAATGGGCAAAAATCTGCCCGTTGAGAAGAGAGGAGCTGTCTCTTCTCTTCATGGTCTATAAATACAAGACCATGAGAGCATTCCTCTCTTGATCTTGACCTTCATTGAGTCATCCTTGATCATCTCTAAAGATTTCTTGAGTCATTTCTTTGCAAACCCTAGTTCTTATGAAACAACCTTGATTTTGCCTTCAAAGCTTTGATCGATTTATCATTGAGGCATCCCAGCTCATGGTGCTATGGTCGACGTAGCGGTGGCAGGAGGTATCCCAAACTGCTACTAGAAACTGCATGTTCGGGGGGGGGGAGCACGCCACACTAGCGGGTCTATATTATTTGTAGCACACGAGAGTCGTATTGTAAGTATTATACCTTAATTTCAACTATATATTGTATTTGTTACTTGGTGTACTAATTAATGTATTTGTTTCATAGATGTAGATGTAGGTGATGGTTGACGGGAGTGTCCAGCGACCCACCTCGGTGGAGGTGTTCGAGCGGATACACTGTCGACGACATGGGGCACGAGAGTACATTGACACCCGCACTGTAGTAATCATGGTAAGTATATTTGTTTCAATTATGCAATATTTATTTATAATTTAAGTTATAATCAGGAAAATTATGAAATAAAAATACAAACTCGTGTAGGAGACCTACATTCGGACGGTGATGCGGCGCGGGGGCACCCCGACGACTTTGACTCGCGAGCGTGGGTCGACGCCACTGGTGGCTAGGACCACAGCCGCATATATGGCTTTGCAAATAGTGGCCATGCGCGACTCATGCTCGGGCCACTTGGGGCACCGACCCCTCCGGTCGCTAGTGAGCAGCCCTCCACCTCCCGGGCTTAGGATCAAAGTAGGATAGCAACATTAGAGGAGATGGTCACGCGTTAGAGTGAGATGATGGAGCGTCAGAGTTAGATGATGGTGGAGATGCATGTCATGTTACACAATATCTCAGCTCATACCAGCATTGACATGCATTCAACACCAGAGCCATCATCCTCAACCTAGTCCACGCCAGTCTACATTGAGGCACTACAGACCCTGCCCCATGATCCTGACCGTCCTCCACCGCCGCAGTGAGACTTTATTTTGTTTATGACTTGACTTTACTTGTTATCACTTAGATATTTTGTTATGCATGACTTACGATAGTTTTGATACTCTTGACTTATGATAGTTTTGGATGTTTTGAAATATACTTCACTTACGATAGTTTCGATCGTATCGTGATGATACGATAATTTTGATTTGTATCGTGTTGATACGATGGTTTTGATTCATATAGTTCTAAAATTTTGGTCCCCATAGTTTGCTCAAATTTTGGTTTTAGTCCCCATAGTTTTAAAATTTTGGGTTTAGTTCCCACAGTTTATTTCCGTTTAGGATTTGGTCCCTACCGTCACATGAGGCCTAAGCGGAACTGACATGGATAACAGATGCTGATTTGACATTGCTGACGTGGACTTGTAGGGACCAACTTTGTAAAGTATGGGGACGAAAACCAAAATTTTATAAACTATAGGGACCAAAATTATTATTTTTCTTAAAAATTATAAAAACCAGAAACACATCGAATAAAAAGAAACCACAATGCAGTTTTATTTAAAGTTTCAAAAGTTCAAAATTTTTTTTGAAAAGAGAAGAGTAACTAACATCATCACAAACTGAAACATCTTAAGTTCAAAGTTGAGTACAAGCTTAAAAGACAACAACTATTATTGTAGGAAAATGAAAACATCTATACCACTAGACTATGACTAAAGGACGCTGCTACGAGATTGACACCACCGCCTGCCCTCCAGTTGCACCATGACGCCAAGCCTCAACTCACTGATCATGCTCTGCAAAACAAAAAGAAATAAACCGTGAGTCCACTTGAGACTTAGTGAGCGGTTCTTCCGAACCTCCACATAATCCCTTGTAAGCATGCATAAATATATATAAGGCAACATAGTATAAAGTCAGGGAGGTAAGTTACTTTTGATATGACAACCGACCCTAGGGGCCGTCATGTATAGACCATATATTAGAAACAGAAACCCGCCATAACAGCCTAATTTAGCCACTTGGCATCCGGCCCTTAGGGCCATCTCATGGTCTAGGAATTCCGACCATAACTAATCCTACCATACATGGTAATAATACATTGGCCGCTCGGGCCACACAGTACCAGTGTGAAATCAAGAAATCTTTGGGCCATCGACTAGGATGGTCTGCTAGTCTCCGGACACCGTC
The DNA here is from genome assembly GCA_034359265.1 of Canna indica. Classification (NCBI taxonomy): domain Eukaryota; kingdom Viridiplantae; phylum Streptophyta; class Magnoliopsida; order Zingiberales; family Cannaceae; genus Canna; species Canna indica. Next base: position 40,405,857 of record CP136891.1, read on the forward strand.
TGGGATAGGGATAGCTAGTCCCACCCAACTGGGGTCTGACACCTAGCGGGCCCGCTAGTGATATCTCAAGACCCAATCACTGGCCGAGTCATGCATTCGTCATTCCGACTACTCAGGCATCTCGGCAGACCATCACAAACACATCACACAAGCAAGTGTCCTAAAGTTTCCTTGTTTAAAATCCCGAGCGTCCGCCCGTGTTCAACCCTATTATTTCCGGGTCAAAACATGCGTGCACTATTGCTCGCTAATTATTTCTTAGGTGTAAAACCTAACTAGTCTACCTTTGAGTTTCCATAAATAGCACACACCTCGGATTTTTTATGTTAATCATCTAGCGTCATATACAATCCCTGTTAATGTGAAATACATGTCATAAACTTGAAATTGTACCCAATAACAAAACGGGACAGCATATAAGATAAAATGGAATTACTTCACATCACATACTATGTGTAGTCACATGATTCAATAATAAAGAATTTAAATTCTGCATTAGAAATAAATTCAACATGGAATAGATTATCTATCATGGTAAGATATAAAATAAATTCAACAAGGAATATACTATCTAGCATGGTAAAATGTCACCTCATTTCATAATTTAAGGAGGAATGATCTAAGGATGGTCACTATCCTACCATTCCTATAATCACATGCATCTAATAAGTAGCCTTCTACAGTTAGAGTCTTACCTAAGTGTCATCATGTTTCTAATGCTTTGAGTACTCTAACCATGGAGTCTAACTTCAAAACTTCACCATCTCCCTCCCCCTTGCTCGGTCGTGTCTCCTAGGGTAGGAATGAAAGGGAAGGACTAACCCCAACCCTAATACCTTGTCTCCGATCTATCCTAATCAACACGTTGATCAAGTTACCCCTCCCCCTATGCTCGGCCAAACCAAGATCATGGAGTTTTGTTTTTTTTCTTGCTTGGCTGAGTCTATTAGACCTTAGGGAAAGGAGTTTCCATCATCACATTCAAACAACAACTACGAACACACTCTACATAGATTTAAGATCATTCGAGGGGTTCTACATCCGTCAAGGGAATTGGGGAAAAATTTGGCATGACCTCTCCCCTTTTCCCTTGGTTTGGTAGCTCCTAAAAGTCAACGATTCGACAAGAAAACTACGAAGATCTGACGAATAACGATGCAAAACAGTGATAAACCAATCAAGATGCCAAAATTCATCGGAAACTCGTGAGAAATCGATACCTAGCAGTCGTAGGGGTTCGACTACCCGCCTCCCCCAATCCACTAAAAATAACCACTCACCTTTGCCTGAGGAAGAACAAGAATCGAACGCTTGCGATCTCGAATCTTCAGGCGACGACGTGATTTCTGGACCAACCAAGATCCCTCCTCCCTCTTTCTCCCCTCTCTCTCGCTCGAGCTTTGTGCAGCTCCTAGATGAGCCGCACGGCTCTATGATGAGGGATTTTTTCCCTCATCTAAAATGCCTAATCTGCCCCTTACGACTTAACATTGACTCGACTCAGTCCGAGTCCGACTTGGGTTCCGACTCTATCCGCAACACAAGTCGATCTTAATTCAATTAAAGTATCAATGCATAAAAGGAAAGGGTCATTTAACCAATTTTAAACTTCATACTTCAATAGTCTAGTCATACCTTCTACTCGAGATGATTCCGAGGCTTGACTCGACTAACTCCGGGTCCGGCGCGCTGCACCAAAATAGATTTTTATATTAGGAAAAATTTTGGGTCTTACAACCTTCCCCCCTTAAGGGAAATTCGTCCTTGAATTTAATTGGATGACAAGGGCTTACCGGCTCTTCAAACAAGGAAGGGTAGCGCTCTCTCATGTCTTGCTCTTCCTCCCAAGTGGCCTCTTGCCCGGAGTGGTGCTCTCATCTAACTTTTATCAGGGGAATTTCTTTGGACCTTAGCTTCCTATCTTGGCGGTCAAGAATCTCTACCGGCCTTTCCTCGAATGAGACAGCCGAATCCAACTCAATTGAAGAAGGTTCGATCACATGCGAGTCATCTTTTACATATCTCTAGAGCATGGATACAAGGAAAACCGGGTGCACTCTGCTCAGGCTAGGAGGCAAAGCCAGCTCATAAGCCACCCCGCCCCTCCACTTGAGAATAGGGAAAGGCCCAATGAACCTACGGCTCAACTTTCCCTTCTTCCCAAATCAGACCACCCCTTTCATAGGGGAAACCTTCAGGAACACTAAGTCGCCCGCGACGAATTCTAATTCTCTGGCCTTCTTATTGGCATACATTTTCTTTCAATTTTGGGTCGCCAGCAATCTTTCCTTTATGCTTTTCACCTTCTCTACCGCTTCCTCAACCAAATCAGGACCCACCATGAGAGATTCCTCGGCCTCAAACTAGCCCACCAGAGACCTACACCGCCGCCCATACAATGCCTCGAAAGGAGCCATGCCAATGCTACTGTGATAACTATTGTTGTAGGCAAACTCTATCAGTGGTAGGTGATTCTCCCAACCGTCGGCCATATCCAGGACACATGCCCTCAGCATATCCTCCAAGATTTGGATGGTCCTCTCTGACTGTCTGTCAGTCTGCGGATGGAAAGCTGTGCTGAAGCGCACCTGGGTACCCAAGGCTTCTTGGAAAGATTGCCAAAACCGGGCTGTGAACTGGGTACCCCGATCTGATATGATCATCACTGGGGTGCCGTGGTAAGCCACAATCCTGTCTAGAAATAGTCGGGCGTACTGCTCTGCAGAAAAGGTAGTCTTCACTAGAATGAAGTGCACGGTCTTGGTTAACCGGTCCACTACCACCCAAATGATGTCAAAGCCACCTTTTGACTTAGGCAACCCGATCACCAGGTCCATGGTGATTTTCTCCTACTTCCACTCGGGCACTTCGAGGTTCTGTAGCAGCCCCGCGGGCTTCAGATGTTCGGCCTTTACCTGCTGGCATACCAGACACTTGGACACAAACTCTGCTACCTCTCTTTTCATACCCTTCCACCAGCAATGCTGCCTTAAATCTCGGTACATTTTGGTGGCCCCCGGATGCATCGTATAAGTGGAACGATGTCCCAACTCCAGGACTTGCCTACACACCTCTGCCATATCCGGCACCATAATTCGACATTTGAACCTCAGAACACCCTCTGAGTCCAACCTGAATCTGTTCTCTGCATCGCCTCTATGCACCAAGTCCTTGGTCAGCCCACAAAAGGCGTCCTTTCCTTGCGCGGCACGCAACATGTCCACTAGTGTGGATTGTACCCGCAGGTGTGCCACCAAGGCACCTGAAGCAGACACTGTTAAGATTGTACCCCCATCTAGGCACAACGCCAACTCTCGAGCTAGAGGCCTTCGCTTGATTTCCAAATGAGCCAAACTGCCCATGGATTTTCTGCATTGAGCATCTGCTACCACATTTGCTTTCCATGGATGATACATAATAGTGCAGTCATAATCCTTTTGAAGCTCCAGCCACCTCCTCTGCCTGAGGTTCAGCACCTTTTAGGTAAGCAAGTATTGGAGGCTCTTGTGATCCGTATAGATCTCGCAAGTCTCCCCATACAGATAGTGCCGCTAGAGCTTCAGTGCAAAAACCACCGCTGCTACCTCTAGGTCATGCGTCGGATAGTTCTTTTCATGAACTTTCAACTGGCGGGATGCATAGGCTATTACTCTGCCAAACTGCATCAGAACGCAGCCTAGGCCAACCCGAGAGGCATCACAGAAGACTACAAACCCTCCTGAGCTGGAAGGTACAACCAACACGAGTGCAGATGTCAAACATTCCTTGAGCTTCTGAAAGCTCGCCTTACACTTGTCGTCCCAAATGAATTTGACATTTTTCTGAGTCAACCGAGTCAAAGGGGCTGCAATCCTGGAGAAGTTCTCTAGGAACTTTCGGTAGAACCTGGCAAAACTAAGAAAACTGCGGATCTTAGTCATACTGGTTGGCCGCCTCCAGTTGTGCACCACCTCCACCTTTGTAGGATCTACCCTTATCCCTTCCTTGGAAACTACATGGCCCAGGAACCCTACACTTTCCAACCAGAATTCACACTTGAAAAATTTAGCAAATAATCGGTGCTCTCTAAGGGTTTCCAAGACCATCCTCAGGTGATCGGAGTGCTCCTCTTCACTCTTGGAGTATACCAAGATGTCATCAATTAAGACGATCACAAAGCTGTCCAGGTACTCCTTAAATACCCTGTTCATCAGGTCCATGAAGGCAGCAGGTGCATTGGTTAGACCAAAGGACATCACAAGGAACTCGTAGTGACCATTGCGAGTCTTAAAGGCCGTCTTAGGAACATCGCAGTCCCGGATTCTCAGCTGATGGTATTCGGACCTTAAGTCTATCATCGAAAAACATTGTGCTCCCTGTAGCTGGTCAAACAAATCATCTATCCTCGATAGTGGGTAATGATTCTTGATTGTCACTTTGTTCAGCTGCCTATAGTCGATGCACATGCGCATCGACCCATCCTTCTTCTTCACGAAGAGTACCGAGGCACCCCAGGGTGACACGCTTGGCCGGATGAAACCCAGGTCTAACATTTCTTGCAATTGCTCTTTTAACTCCCTGAGTTCGGCCGGTGCCATTCTATAGGGTGGGATGGAAATTGGCTTTACCCCAGGCTGCAAATCAATGCAAAAATCAACTTCCCTTCTGGGCGACAATCCCGGCAATTCCTCAGGAAACACATCGGGGAACTCACAGACTACCGGGGTTCCACTGACATCTCTTGCCTCACCCCCTTCTTCCTCGGCCACTGATACGAAGGCCAGGAAAGATTGGCAGCCGCCCTGAAGCAGCTTACGAGCCTTTAGGGCTGAGATGACCCCAATCGGCTTGCTTCCTTCCTCTCCTTGGAAGGTGAATTGTGGTAGCCCGGGCTTGCTAAACATAACTGTCTTAACCCTACAATCTAGCAATGCAAAGTGCTCTGCCAACCAATACATGCCAAGAATGACATCGAGATCAAGTGTGGGTAGGAGTGTCAAATCTGCACTCAGTACATGGCCACAGATGAGCACTTCGCTGCATTGGTAAATTGATTTGGCTATGATTGTATCGCCCGTAGGCGTTGATACTACCAATGGCCCGTCAAGCAATGAAGGTGCCATTGGAAACTCAACAGCAAATTTGGCAGATACAAATGAGTTCGTGGCACCCGGATCAAACAAAACATATGCAACATATGAACATACTAAAATAGTACCTGCTCCCACCGCCTTAGACGCCTCTGCCCGATCACGATTCATAGCAACTACCCGAGCAGGTGGTCTCTCTGAATGACTAGTCTGCGACACCTTGTTCTGTGTCTCACCTCTCTAAGCCACTGACCCCACTAACATAGGTGTCTTTCCTTTAGACTACTCAGGCTTCTGGCCAATACCCTAGGGACAGTCCTTCTTGAAGTGCCCGACTCGACCACACCTATAGCAAGCATTCGTGCGGCCAAGGCAGGCCCCCCAGTGCCTCCGACCACAACTGTCACATTGTGGCACCTCAGATCTCTAAGAACCACCTCCTAACACTGCCGGCCTCACTAATCCAGACCCTGGGCCCCCACGGCCCCGATTACCATTCTGTCCTTGGCTCTACTGGTGGTCTGCAGTGGTCACTGCCCCCTCAGAATGCCACGATCGACTACCAGATCCTTGCGGCCAAAATTTCTTCTTAGCGGCCATCATTCCTCTCGAACGGCACCAAGGCCTCCTTCCGAATGGCTTCATCCACTACCCGAGCAAGAGTGGAATCCTCAGTATAGTGGATGAGCCTGCCGATCTGTGGCCTCAGGCCTGCAACGAACATCTTGGCCCTGGCGGTCTCAGATGCCACTAGGGTCGAATGATACTTGGAAAGATGGTTGAACTCCATCTCGAATTCTGACACCGACATGCCCCCCAGCCTAACGCAACATCTCAAAGTCTCGGGCTCGCTTGTCGCGAACACTCATTGGCAGATATTGCTCCACCACAGCCGCCCTGAATTCCTCCCACGTGGGAGGTGGTGCGCCTGCTGTCCTGTGAGCCCTCCAAGTGTGCAGTCAGAACTTTGCCGGTCCCCTCATCTGAAGTACGACCATACGAGCCACTGCCTCCGATGAGCACCCCATCTCCAACATATTTCATAGCAATCCCCCAAATACTCAGTCACTTCCACCTGTCGATTTGTTCCGGTGAACTCTGGTGGCTTCAGCGTGATGAAGTTTGCATAGGTTGGGGCTCCCAGAGTCCTGACCACCGGTGTTACAGTCTCGACCACCTCTGGTACCGCCGGAACTACGGGTACTGGTAGCGGCGGTGGCTGCTGCGGCTGCTGCTGTAGCATCTATTGCCTCAGTTCTTGCTCCCTAAGGAGAGCCTCAGTTAGCTGAGTTACCAGAGCCTGCAATTGAGAAAATGCCGACTCTTGCCCTTGACCCTCAGACTGCTCCCTATCTCTGCCCTGGGCTCGGCCTCAGCCTCGACCTCGGCGTTATCCCCGGCCTCGACGTTCTGTTGAGTTATTACCGCTGCCGCTCAGTGCAGCATTAGGAGCCTCCATTACACTATCACATAAAAGAAAAAGTTTCCTATCACATAATAAATTTTTAACATAAGCTTTTTAAATTTACTAACTGCATGGTGCGCTGAGTGCAGTCGTGGTTGCCCGATCTCGTAGCATAACTATACTGTATGTCGACATGCTAGCATATGTCTCATACGGTACCCAACTCTTAGTCATAGTCAAGACCTAACTAGAAGATCTGATAACAACTTTGTCACACCCCAACTCAGGGTCGTCTGACCGGCAAGGGTATACATACTACCCTAAAGCCTACTACCTACACTGACCAAAGAGAAAGCGGAAACACATCGAATAAAAAGGAACCACAATGCAGTTTTATTTAAAGTTTCAAAAGTTCACAATTTTTTTTGAAAAGAGAAGAGTAACTAACATCATCACAAATTGAAACATCTCAAGTTCAAAGTTGGGTACAAGCTTAAAAGACAACAACTATCAGTGTAGGAAAATGAAAACATCTAGACCACTAGACTATGACTAAAGGACGCCGCTATGAGATTGACACCACCGTCTGCCCTCCAGCTGCACCATGACGTCAAGCCTCAACTCACTGATCATGCACTGCAAAATAAAAAGAAATAAACGGTGAGTCCACTTGGGACTCAATGAGCGGTTCTTCCGAACCTCCACATAATCCCCTGTAAGCATGCATAAATATATATAAGGCAGCATAGTATAAAGTCAGGGAGGTAAGTTACTTTTGATATGACAACCTACCCCAAGGGTCGTCATGTATAGACTATATATTAGAAACAGAAACCCGCCATAACGGCCTAATTTAGCCAATTGGCATCCGGCCCTTAGGGCCTTCTCATGGTCTAGGAATTCCGACCATAACTAGTTCAACCATACATGGTAATAATACACTGGCTGCTCGGGCCACACAGTACCAGTGTGAAATCAAGAAATCTCTGGGTCATCGACTAGGATGATCGGCTAGTCTCTGGACACCGTCTGGGGTAGGGATATCTAGTCCCACCCAACTGGGGTCTGACACCTAACGGGCCCGCTAGTGATATCTCAAGACCCAATCACTGGCCGAGTCATGCATTCATCATTCCGACTACTTAGCCATCTCGGCAAACCATCACAAACACATCATACAAGCAAGTGTCCAAAAGTTTCCTTGTTAAAAATCTCGGGCGTCCGCCCGTGTTCAACCCTATTATTTCTGGGTCAAAACATGCGTGCACTATTGCTCACTAATTATTTCTTAGGTGTAAAACCTAACTAATCTACCATTCAGTTTCCATAAATAGCACACACCTCAAATTTTTCATGTTAATCATCTAGCATCATATACTATCTCTGTTAATGTGAAATACATGTCAAAAGCTTGAAATTGTACCCAATAACAAAACGGGACAGCATATAAGCTAAAATGGAATTACTTCACATCACATATTATGTGTAGTCACATGATTGAATAATAAAGAATTTAAATTCTGCATTAGAAATAAATTTAACATGGAATAGATTATCTAGCATGGTAAGATATCAAATAAATTCAACAAGGAATATACTATCTAGCAGGGAAAATGTCACATCATTTTAGAATTTAAGGAGGAATGATCTAAGGATGGTCACTATCCTATCATTCCTATAATCACATGCATCAAATAAGTAGCCTTCTATAGCTAGAGTCTTACCTAAGTGTCATCACGTTTCTAATGCTTTGAGTACTCTAACCATGGAGTCTAACTTCTAAAGTTCACCATCTCCTCCCCCTTGCTCGGCCATACCTCCTAGGGTAGGAATGAAAGGGAAGGACTAACCCCAACCCTAATACCTTGTCTCTGATCTATCCTAATCAACACGTTGATCAAGTTACCCCTCCCCCTATGCTCGGCCAAACCAAGATCATGGAGTTTTTTTTTCTTTTCTTGCATGGCCGAGCCTATTAGACCTTAGGGAAAGGAGTTTCAATCATCACATTCAAACAACAACTACGAACACACTCTACATGGATATAAGATCATTCAAGGGGTTCTACATCCATCATGGGAATAGGGGAAATTTTCGGCATGACCTCTCCCCTTTTCCCTTGGCTCGGCAGCCCCTAAATGTCAAAGATTCGACAAGAAAACTATGAAGATCCGACGAATAACAATGCAAAACAGTGATAAACCAATCAAGATGCCAAGAATTGTCGGAAACTCATGAGAAATCGATACCTAGCAGTCCTAGGGGTTCGGCTACCCGCCTCCCCCAATCCATCGAAATTAACCACTCACCTTTGCTTGAGGAAGAAGAAGAATCGAATGCTGGCGATCTCGAATCTTCAGGCGACGACGCAATTTCTGTACCGACAAAGATCCCTCCTCCCTCTTTCTCCCCTCTCTCTCGCTCGGGCTTTGTGTAGCTCCTAGATGAGCCACACGGCTCGATGATGAGAGATTTTACTCCCTCATCTAAAATGTCTTATTTGCCCCATACGACTTAACATTCACTCGACTCAGTCCGAGTCTGAGTTGGGTTCCAACTCTATCCGCAATACGAGTCGATCTTAACTCAATTAAAGTATCAATGCATAAAAGGAAAGGGTCATTTAACCAAATTTAAACTTCATACTTCATTAGTTGAGTCATACCTTCTACTAGAGACGATTCCGAGGCTCGACTCGACTAACCCCGGGTCCGGCCCGCTGCACCAAAATATATTTTTATATTTGGAAATTTTTCGGGTCTTACACGTTAATTACCCTAATTTAGCTTGAATTCCACAGTGATTGCAGAATTCAAAACCTGCTCTTTGATCTGCTCATCTCTTTACTGATCACCTCCTCACCTCCATTTTGATATTAAATTTGGCACATTCAAAGCGGTTTAAATTAGATTTCGAACATCAAAAAGTATTGATTTTCACTCTAATAAATGTTGGTTTTCCATGAATTTGTTATAGTGGCAAAACCATAATACAAGATTATTGCTACGATTTCGTGGAAATTGTTAATGGATATTCATGGAAAACTGACATTTATTAAAGTGAAAATCAACACTTTTTGACGTTCGAAATCTAATTTAAACCGCTTTGAATGCACTAAACTTAAGATCAAAACGGAGGTAAGGAGGTGATCAATGAAGAGATGAGCATATCGGGAGAGCATGTTTTCAAATTCTACAACCACTGTGGAATTCATGCTAAATTAGGGTAATTAATTGATAAAAATCGACGCCTAATAACGGCGTCAGTTTAAATCCACCCAAATCAACGTAAATTATTGTAGTGTGCTCAATTTTAATATTTTTAAATAGTATAATTATATATTGTGATCAACACTTGTAGTGTATGGTTATTTTAGTAGTGTTTAAATCCACCCAAATCAACGTAAATAAGTGTTAAAATATATTGTGATTTTTTATATTTTTTTAAGAAAGATAATAATTTTAGTCCCTATAGTTTACTTGAATTTTGGTTTTAGTCCTCATAGTTTACAAAATTTTGGTTTTAGTCCACATAGTTTACAAAGTTGGTCCCTGCAGGTCCATGTCAGCAATGTCCATTCAGCTTTTGGTATCCACGTCAGCTCCGTTTAGGCCTCATGTGATGGCAGGGACCAAATCCTAAACAGAAATAAAGTGTGGGGACTAAAACCAAAATTTTGAAACTATGGGAGTAAAACCAAAATTCGAGCGAATTGTGGGGACCAAAAATATGATTTTCCCTTTTTTATACGATTGTGGATAATTATAATTATAAATATAATTGTTTTGAAATATATCTGGATGTATCTGTGATGTGTATGTGAATGTATGCGTATGTGAACGGATGTATGTATGGCTATGTGAGTTATGTATCAGGTTATAAATGTATCAATGGAAATTTCTAGTTTTAAAATTTTCAATTACTGGTTAATAGAATCAGCGACGGCTTCTCCACAGTCGTTCGTTTGAAAGCCGTCGTTGAAAGCATATCATAATTCCAGGGCCACAACCTCAAAGTCGTTGTTGATGACCTACAGCAACAGCTTACTGACAGCCTTTCAAGAATGGCGTTACATCGGCTGGCGAGCCGATCCTGATATTAATACCTACAATACCACACGGGTCATTTCAGCACCATGGCTGATAATGTTATCAACAACAACGAGTAGCCCATTGCGGCGGCATGGTTGATAACCATACACTACTAAAATAATAGTTTTCAGCATCGGGGCTCACCAACAAACGCCCAGGCCATCAGAAATATCCATGGCTTTTCGATGGCCGCAAAAATATCCACAGTTTTTCGAAGGCCGTGGCTGATGTAAAAAAATCTGCCAAAGCTCGCATACGATCGCTACGGTCGTCGCTCATAGCCAATAGCGTGCACGGGGCGTGAAATGAAATAACTTAGTAGTCATGGCTTAGAGAGGGCCCACGGACCGTCGGTGATATGAATAACTTAGTAGCCACGGTTAACATCAGTCGTCGCTTATTAATTGATGGTGCAAACGTTGTGCGAAAATAAAAAAATCATCACCGACAGCTTAGAGAGGACTACGTCGGCCGTCGATGATATAATAATTAGGTATCCATGGTTTACCGATGACTGATCGGCCTTCTGTGATAAACCTTTTTATTTGCATTCGAGACTAACGCTTCCTCTTTCTCCTTCTCTTCTTCTCTCCTGCTGGTGTCGCCATTGCCGTCTCCACCCGTGTTGCTGCCGCGCCTCGCTACTGCCCTCGTCTCCCATCGCCGCCCATAGTCGGTTCCAACCCTCCGCTGTTTGTGCCACCGATCGTGAGGTGATATCCGCCTCCACCGCCCCCGCCCCCCCTTTCCTCCGTCGCCACCCGTGTTGGCATCTACACGCCGAACACCGACATTGGAGAATGGCACCGATGTGTAGACGCTAGTGTCGAATTTAGAGCCAAATCCTTCGGCCCCAACCTAATGAAACAGTAGTTGGCATTCACTACTAGAAATTGAGTCTTCAGCAACGGCTATCAGCAACGGCTGCTCAAGACGTTGCTATTTGCAACGACATTCTTACGGCCGCTCAAGCCGTTGTAGATATGTTGTATCTACAACGGCTTTCTAACGGACACACGAGTCGTTGCTGATTATTTTAATTATCAGCAACGGCTTTCTAACGGACAAGTGAGCCGTTGCTGATGATAACTTAATAGCAACGGCTTTCTAACGGGCGAGTGAGCCATTACTGATAAGTTTATATAGGTCGCAGATCGCGTCCGACCCTTCTTCCTCCCGCTGCTGCCGCCGCCGCCTCCTCCTCCCGCCTCTCGCCACCACTGCCGATGCCGACGATGCCGAGCTGCCACTGCCGACGCTGCCGTCCGTCCTCGACCGCTGATTTCAGGTAATCATCGCCATCCGGCCGTCTCTCCCCGTTGCAGCCGACGGGAAATCTGACCAAAACCCTATTTTTAGGGTTTCGGCCGCCAGAGCTTTTACAGTGTCCGGACACGGTACGCCGGCGCCAGAGTCCACCGGACTCCGGCGTCGGAAATTGTAGATTTATATTTTTTTAATTTTTTTATATATGTTAATTAATTTGTTAGATTAATTGTTTAATTTGTTAGATTAATTATTAGGGTTTAGATTAATTTCTGAATTGTCCACTTCGGACGCGCGCCGGAATCGTCCACTTCAGACTCTTGCCGAAATCGTCGAATTTGGGCTCGTGTCTGAATTGTCCAATATGGACTCGAACTGTCTCAAAACATTTAGAAAATAATCATCCATCCGATGAGTTGATATGTTTCACGTATGCATCGACGAGTCGGATATGATTTAGCAAAACCTTAGATCCGTTCGGGGATTGTATGTTTGTGTAAAAGAAGTAGATGATCTTTTATACGACGTACAATTCTTGAATTGTCCCTGATTGGACAATTTGGGAATATAGTTATTTGTACTGCACTTACGTTTTTATTTTAACTGTTAACTAATTATTCTAAATTTTTGACTCGATGGAGCATCTACCGATACACTTGGCATACGAGGCATGAGTTGGTGGCCCCGTTCAATATCGGTGGATGTACTTATTTGAAAGATACATGAATCGTCTGAAGAAAAAAGTAAAGAACACCACAGCTGTTGAAGGATCAATATCTGAATCGTATATCATCCAAGAAATTTCAACATTCTGCTCATTTTACTTTGAATCGACAGTACAGACAAGATTTGATCGTCTTCCACGTAACGACGACGGGGGTGTTCGACATTCAGATGGACGTTTAAATATATTTTGTCACTCTGGTCGTGCTTTTGGTTCTCGTCCATCTCGACACTTAAGCGAGGAAGAGTATCATTTGGCACACTTGTATGTATTACTCAATTGTCCAGAGATTGAACAATTCATTGAAATATTTGACATTGAGATGGTGCAAAAATACTCTATTCACAACGATGAAGAATTGGAGAGATTACGGAATCGTGATTTCCCTACTTGGATTCAGACTTACAGCAAAGATCACAAAGCTGAAATAGTTGAAAGAATATTTGAGTTTGTTAGTGGACCGTCGCGACTTGTGTCGTGCTATAGCGGATATTTTGTTAATGGGTATAAATTTCACACGGTTGAATATTCATTTACAAAGAAGACGATGAATGCTGGGGTCTGTGTGAAAGGGACAACCTATGTTGAATGTGATATGGATTTTTATGGACTGGTGGAAGAAGTGATAGAGTTGCACTACTTCGGCTTGAAATTAGTTATTCTATTTAGATGTCATTGGTTCGATACAACAGAAAGGGGCATGAAGGTTCATCCAAAATACAAACTTGTTGAGGTTAATTACAAATCTAAATTGGCAGCAAATGAGCCTTTTATATTGGCATCACAAGCCGAACAAGTTTATTACGTGAAGTATCCGGCTCGAAATAAAGATAGAGCAGATTGGCGTGTAGTCTGTAAGACAAAAGGTAGAGGAAAAATTGATCCGATAGTAGGATAAAATGAGCTGATACCTGATATGACACATGGTTTCTATCAAGAAGATGATCCTCCTGCTGTAGATCGTATTATTCCAATACTCGATGATGCAGACACAACGTCAATTCAATTAGAAGTTGAATATGCTGATGATGACGATCATGAAATTGAGGAAGCTGGAGATGAAGAAGATGAAGAAGAGGAAGAAGAGGAAGAATTCGAAGACTATTATTCAGATGATGAGGAATAATTGTAAAGTATATATTTTATTAAATATATCTCTACTATTTATACAATAATCTGATTATATGTCTATTCGACAGATATGTCTGGTCGTGGTTATCGTCGCAGGAGAGCTTCGGAGTCTCCGATCGGTGAGACTCCTACACTTACTCATGCTGCTGATCCTCCTGTTGCTGATCCTCATGCCGATGATACTGCCGAGGCTAGTACATCCAAACGCAGGCGGCCACGCAGGCCGAACAGGTGGCAGCCTCCACCAGCCACAGAGTCACGTAGATTGATTAGTGTGATTGGGGAGCGGTAATATATCATGAATTATGAATCATTACTAATTCATTATATCATAATATAATATTAAAATTTATTTTTGTTGTGCAGGTTCGAGCAAGAAGAACTGCCGAGGAGCATTTCTTCTACTATTCGATGATACAAGCACGGGGCATGGCCTACGTGGTCTCACGTGCCTAGCGAGCATGTCGACATGTTATGGCGCGAGTTTGAGGCACGTATTATTTTTTTTTTACATGCATGATGATTAATATTGGTACTGATATAATTATTTTGCAGGCTCGCTATACATGGGCCGAGGACCAAAGGCCCTTCATTTACGCTGCCTGGGAGGCTATTTCCCGGGCAAGGTACAACGGGCAGCTGGGGCAGGCTCGGTCCCAAGCGATGGCCCGAGCTGGGACCACTAACATCACGGAGACTCGGGGATACGGCCCCGATTGGATTACTCCGGATATATGGGACCAGCTCATGGGAATATGGTCGACGGATCGATGGCAGGAGGTTTCTCGAAATGCGGCTAGAAATCGCATGTCGGGGGGAGCAGCGCGTCACACCGGCGGCTCTATTGCATTTGCAGTGCACGCGAACCGTATGGTAAGTATATCTTTTAATTATATATTTTATTTATTACTATGTGTACTAATTAATGTATTTGTTTTGTAAATGTAGACGACGGTGTCGGATGACGGGACTGTCCAGCGACCCTCCCCGATGGCGGTGTTTGAGCGGACTCACCGTCGAGCACATGGGACGGGGGAGTACATCGACAACCGCACTGCATACATTATGGTAACTATATATTTGTTTAAATTATTCATTATATATTTATAATTTAAGTTTTATGATAAATATTAAACAAAAAATCAAACTCGAGTAGGAGACCTACAGCCAGACGATGGTGCAGCGCGGGGGTACCCCCGAGGACTTTGACGTAGGACGTGGGTCGAGGCCGCAGGTGGCTGGGACCATGGCCACGTATATGGCTTTGCAGATAGTGGTCATGCGCGAGCCGTACTAGGGCCACTTGGGGCACCGACCCCTCCGGTCGCTGGTGAGTGGCCGTCCACCTCTAGATCCAATTATGATCATAGTAGCAGAATAAGGACTCTAGAGGATACGATCGCGCGTCAGACTGAGATAATGGAGCGCCAGAGTCAGATGATGGCGGATATACAAGCTATGCTACGCAACATGTCAGGTCATCCCGAAGCAGGCATCTCTTCGGCATCATCTAATCCATCGTCCTCGAGTCAATCCACGCCGGTGTACACTCAAGCACTCCAGACCCCGCCATATGATCTAGACCATCCTCCATCGTCATCGTGAGATTTTTTTTATATTGACTTTGTTACTGAGATATTGGACTTGTTTAATTTATTTTGTTTGGATATTGATACTTCAATTTTGCATTTGAATAGTTTTTATACTATTGTGGATAATTATCAATATAAATATAATTATTTTGATGTATATCTTGGTGTATTTGTGATGTGTGAATGAATGTGTGTATGAGTGTATGGGTATGTGAGTTATGTATCAGATAATGTATCAATGTATCAATGGAAATTTTAAATTTTAAATTTTTTCGTTATCAGGTTCACATCATTAGCAACGGCTTTCCCACAGCCGTCCGTGGGAAAGCCGTTGCTAAAAGTGTATCGAAAGCCGTTGCTGATGACCTACAACAACGGCTTAGCGATGGTATTTTACTAACGGTGTCGCTACGGACTCGGCGGCCGTTGCTATTAATGTTATCCGCAGCGGCTCCGGGTCCGTGGCAAAACCGTTGCTGATAATATTTTTAGCAACGGCCCGAGCGGTCGTTGCTGATCCATTGCTAAGTTATCAGCAACGCGATTTTCTGCCACGGCTCCATTGCAACGGCTCGGCCGTTGCTGATGCTCTTCAGCAACGGTTCAGCAACGGCATCAGCCGCTGCTGATGCCCATTTTTCTAGTAGTGATTGCTACTGTTCGGATTAGGGGTTTAATCCCTAATCATTGATAAGGGTAATTAACCC
Organism: Canna indica; assembly: GCA_034359265.1. Classification (NCBI taxonomy): domain Eukaryota; kingdom Viridiplantae; phylum Streptophyta; class Magnoliopsida; order Zingiberales; family Cannaceae; genus Canna; species Canna indica. Next base: position 40,421,842 of record CP136891.1, read on the forward strand.
TAACCAAAGATTAGGGTTTAATATATCCCTAATCAAACTTTGATTAGGGTTAAACCCTAATCACAGTTTGATTAGGGATATATTAAACCCTATTTCTTAATTAATTGTTTTATATTAATTAATTGATGTTGTATTGCATTGTTTGATTATATGATTGAAGTTAATTAGTTTAATTAGTTTGATTAGTTTAGATTAGTTTATATTATTTTAATTAGTTTAATCATGTCAAGAGCATTGTGGACTCACGCTGGAATCATCCACGATGGACTCGCGCCGGAATCGTCCACTTTGGACTCGCGCCGGCATCCACAAATTTAGAAAATAAAATAATCATGACGACTTGATACGTTTCACATATGCATCGACGAGTCAAGTTATAATTTTGCAAAACCTTAGGTCCGTTCGGGGGTTGTTTATTCGTGTAAATGAAGTAGATGATCTTTTATACGATGTACAACCCTCGAATTGTTCCTAATTGGACAATTTGGGAACATAGTTATTTGTATTACACTTAGTTTTTTTCTTTTAGTCATTATTCATTTTTAAAATTTGGCTTGTATCTCCTTTGTTCTCCGACACGTGCCCAGATGATATGAGTATTCGGAGAACTGTAGGGAGAGGCTGCCAAAATTTAGAATGAAGTTAATGACTAAAAGAAATACTTAGTGCAATATAAATAACATGATTCCCGAATGGAATAAGACCATCCCAACTAAAGACATTAACTGAAGATATTGCCAACTTTTTGACAGAACATGTCAAGCAATCGAAGTTGAATGTACCGACGAATTTATCATGGAGCTATAAAGGATGATTTTCGAGCATGCGTAACTTACTTCTTAAATTTCGCCTACTCAAATCAAAAATTTGTTAGTGGTGATCAAATCCGATGTCCGTGTTGGTGAAATGGCCTATACTATAGGGGGGGGGTGAATAGTATGTTTACTAATCTTTTCGCCAAATTCTGGTTTTAATCGTTTACTTGATTACTTGAGCATTTAACAAATCGAGTAGTAAGTGGAAGCAAGGTAAATATGCTAATTAAACAAACACAAGTAGATGCAATGCAAACACAATGATTTATAGTAGTTCGGCCCCAATGGCTACTCCACTACCTAAGCACCCCGCTTAGGATTTCCAAACTAGTTTTATTAGATTATATCGTTTCCCTTACAAAGAGGATCTTTTACCCGAAGAGTCTCCACTCTCAACCTAAGGCACTTCCACACCCGGAAGTCTCCGTCTTCTTACTGAGAGCACTCTTCCACCTCAACCCTAAGGAACAACAATCACTAATCTTAGCAAACTAAGTTTACACCGGTGGAATTAAGCCTTAACACCAAGGCAACCACCAACCATATATACAAGACCTAACAACCTAGGTCTTCACACTTGAAAATACAATGAAATAACCAATAAAATATAATAACAAATGGAGCAATAATCAAAACAATAATACTTGGCTCCAACAAGAATCACCTAGCTCCTCTTGATGCCTTGATAAGGTAAATCTTTATGGATTCAAAGGCAAGATCAAGAATGAAGGTTCAAGGCTAGGGTTTGATTAAAGGTGTCTCAATGAAATCTTAGGAATGATCAAAGATGTCTTAAAGGAGTGTTGGATGGCCATGGAAGGCAGTTAAGGGCTTATATTTATAAGCAATGAAAGAAGAGAGGCAACACAGCCAACCCAACGAGCTTATTTTTTCCCGTTGGCACTGCCCGATCAGTGGCCAGCTGATGGCCGATCGATCAGCCGAGCGACCAACCATCGGCTAGAGCTCACTGGCCAATTTTAAGCTTTGCTAGTCAAAGGTCAGCTGATGGCCGGTCGAACGGTCGTCGACCGCCCATTGGAACTCAGAAAACAACCTAATTTTGTTCGTTTCTAGGTTTCGTCTTCGCTAAGTCTACTTATATAACATTTTTTAACTTTACTTTAAAACATAAATGTAATATAAGGATTACCCCCCATTTGGATTCAATAAAAATATCTAGAAACTCAAAATCCTTAAGAATCAAAATCTAACTTTTGGGGTCTAGTACAAATTTCTGAAAAGCAAAAATTTTATAATCTCCCAGGTCAAATATTAATAGGTTAAAGGATTCAAAAATTCATTAAATATATGTCGTTAACTAGTTTTTACCTAAGGAACAATCACCGGGACTTTTGGTGCCAAGAAAATATCTAGGTCATATAGCCCTCCAAAGAGCTCCCTCGGCTTAGTGAATTTCTAGGCCATTTTCTGATTTTCCCAGTTTTCATATTTTGTGGTTCGGGTTCCGCTTTTTGGGTTTTGCATCATAAAAGAGGATTAAACAATCATTCTAGACACCCGAAACCTAAACTCTAACTTCCCGAAGAATCCCGAGCGTAGACGAGCGTCCTTGCCGATTTTTTGATTTCTCCAATTTTTTCGTCGGGGACATCGAGCGCTAACCGACTTGGAACCTGAAAATAATTATCCATGAAATCATTAGTTTCATGTTTGTTATCATCAAAACTAATATTAAGACCAAGGTTGAAAACTGTAGGCCAACAATCTCCCCCTTTTTGATGATGACAAATATCCTTAAGAAAATATCTATAATTAAGCATAAAGGATATCAAACATGAGACTTCTCCTCCTATCATCGTGCATATCTACATAATGGAACTTCCCCTATTTATATGCACGGTTTTCCTATATTTTTTCTTCTCCTTTACCTATATTTTTCTCCCCCTTTTGACATCAATCAAAAAGGGCAAGGGAAGTCAACTATGGTCAAAGTCGGGACCTAAAAACAAGTTTTCATGAAAACATGTAGATCTCAACTCAATGGATGAAAACATCAATTTAATGTTAGACTAAGTAATACTTGATGTCAAGAAACGATTGTCAAACTCCAAAACTCGGAATCATGCATTAACTCAAGTATCGATATTTTCAAGTATCGGACAAGAAGTCAAAAATTATTTTAGAAATTATTATTCTCAAATAATAATGAGAACGATACCAAAATCATGATTCTAACATCATACTTCAAGTCTCCTTCGAAGATTTCGAATAAAGGGCAAAGTATCGAAAAAATGAGTTCTTGATAGAAACGATACTTATGGATTTCTAAAAATGAACTTCGAAAATCTATGATAAATCACAATCTTCATGAAAAATTATGAAATTTTTACTGGAGTAACTAGATTTTTCAATGAAGATACAGTTTCAATAATCATTCAAAATGATTTTTCTACATTTGTATAAAAATAGCTGAACATGCTGAAATTTCAAATGACATTTTCGTAAATATCAGTTATTTTTTAAAACACTTCTAGATTTCATTAAAGATTTTCGGATACTACGATATGATCATGAAAAGCATGTATATCAAGTTTGAAATGAAAATAGTGTCATTCGGTCAAAATATTGCCTTAGCATGAGTTCATTCAAAACAAACATGTTATCATGAAATTGCTAAGTATCAAATTTTAATATTTACTCATGGTTTTTCAAACATACACACATAGACACCTTGCATGAGTAACTCTAAACATGTTTGTGAAGTTTGGACTCAAAATAATTTTTCTAAGTCATTTTGTTAATTGACATAGGTCAAACTTTTCAATAATGAGCTCCTTAAAGTGATCTAGTTATCACTTTGTTGATCTACACATGAATTTTCAACTCTAAACACCTAAAAGCATGTCATGTGTATATCACATGTTTCATAAGTTTGGGCTTAGAAAAGATGTATCTAATGACAAATTTGACCTAGCACAACTTTCATTCCATCAAATTTGTCTATGTCCTAAAATTTCTTCCTACTCATGAAATTTCAAGAATTGAACATTCAATTTCAATGATGAGTATAGAGACACCAATAAAGCATGAATATTGAGGTAGTATGCTAAGATTTTTACGAAATTCAAAAGCATACCTCATACATGATAATTTTTGCCAAACTAATCATTTCACATTCACATTAGCCTTCCATTTAAATTACTCATAACTTGCAAGTATACTTCATTAATAGAAAAAGAAACCAAATTTACATGCAAGCTATCAAGATAAGTAGCGAAGTGAAAAACCAAGTTACATTTTCCAAATTCAACTTCGCCTAATTCTAGTTTTAATCGTTTACTTGATTACTTAGGCAATTAACACATCGAGTAGCAAGTGGAAGCAAAGTAAATATGCTAATTAAAGAAACACAAGTAGAAGCAATGCAAACACGGTGATTTATAGTGGTTCAGCCCCAATGCCTACTCCACTATCTAAGCACCCCGCTTAGGATTTCCAAACTAGTTTTACTACATTATATTGTTTCCCTTATAAAGAGGATCTTTTACCTGAAGAGTCTACGCTCTCAACCTAAGGCACTTCCACACCCGAAAGTCTCCGCCTTTCTTACCGAGAGCACTCTTCCACCTCAAACCCTAAGTTACAACAATCACTAATCCTAGTAAATAAATCTACCCGGTGGACTTATGCCTCAAACACAAAGGCTACTACCCAATCTAACAAACCTAGCAACCTAGGTTTACACAAGCTCAAATACAATGTAAATAAACAATAAAATACATAAACAATGGAGCAAATAAACACTACAACAAATACTTAGATCCAAACACGAATCTTAGCTCCTTTTGATGCCTTGAAGATGAATCAATTAAAGCTTAAAGGCAAGATCAAGGATGTGAAGATCAAAACTAGGGTTCTTGCAAAGGATGGCTCAATGAAATCTTAGGATTTATCAAAGATGGCTCAAGGAAGTGTAGAATAATTGAGGAAGGCTTCTCATGGCTGGTTTTTATAAGCCATGAAGAGAGATGGCCTCAACAACCATCCCAATGGGCAAAATTTCGCCCGTTGGCGCTGCCCAGTCGGTGGCCGGTCGATGGCCGATCGACCGGCTGAACGACTTGGTGCCACCGACCGGAGCACCATGCCTATTTTGGGTTCTGGCTAGTCGATGGCCGACTGATGGCCGGTCGTGCGGCCCATCGACCGCCCATCTCCCGGCACCCAAGAAACAACCTGGTTTGGGCTGAGTTTTCTGCTCATTGTTCGTTTTTGGGTTTCGTCTTCGTTAAGTCTTCTTATATTAACTTTAAAACATAAATGTTATATAAGGATTACCCCCCATTTGGATTCAATAAAAATATCTAAAAAATCTAACTTTTGGGGTCTAGTATAAATTTTCGAAAATCAGAAATTTCATAATCTCCTGGGTCAATTACCGGGAAATACTTAAGGAACAATTATCGGGAATTTTGGTACCAAGAAAATGTCTAGGTCATATAGTCTTCCAAGGAGCTTCCTAGGCTTAGTGAATTTCATGGCCATTTTCTCATTTTCCGGTTTTTCATATTTTGGGCTTCGGATTTGGTTTTTGGGTTCTTATGCATCAAATAGAGGATTTACAACACATGCTAGATAGCCTAAACCTAAACTCTATCTTCCCGAAGAATCTCGAGCATCCTTGTTGATTTCTCCGATTTTTTCGATCGGGGATGTCGTGAGCTAACCGACTTGGAACCTGAAAATATTTCTCCTTGAAAACATTAGTTCCATGGTTGTTATCATCAAAACCGAGATTAAGGCCAAGGTTGAACACCTTACGCCAACAGGATAGATATTATCCTTCATTTGCTAGGGATACTAGAAATATCAAATTGGGATTGTGCATGGATGGTTTTAATCTATTTGGTAATTCGGCAACTCCGTATTCAGTTTAGCCATTGCTGCAAATAGTTGATAATTTGATACCGTTAATGTGTATGAAAGATGAATTTATCTATCTTTCGATAATTATTCTAGGTCCTATGGGTCCTCGGAAAGAAATTGACGTGTTTCTCCAACCCCTAATTGATGAACTGCAAAATATTGTGGACTGAGGGAGTTGTCACTTATGATTGTCACCAAAAGCAAAACTTCACTTTACGAGCTACTATATTATGAACAATCAATTATTTCTCGGCCTATGGCATGTTGTCTGGTTGGAGCACGCATGGGCGACTCTCTTGTCCGTATTGCATGGAACATGCTCAAAAGCCTTCGATCTTGAGAACGATCGAAAAATTTCCTTCTTTGATTGTCATTGTCGGTTCCTACCATCTAACCATCAATATCGAAGTAATCGTGACAAATTTACCAAGGGTAGAGTCGAAAGAGATGAGCCACCATCGATATTGTTTGGCGAACAGATGTTCGCACGTGTTGAATTGCTTCCAGAGATTACTTTTGGTTGGAATGTAAGAATTTCAGGCTTTGGTCAAACACATAACTGGGTGAAAAAAAGTATCTTTTGGGAATTGTCATATTGGAGCTCATTACTGATTCGTCATAATTTGGACGTTATGCACATTGAAAAAAATGTGTTTGATAATATTTTTAACACTGTGATGGATATTTCCAGCAAAACTAAAGATAATGTGAAGCCTCGCCATGATGTGAAAATACTTTGTAAGAGCCCGGAGTTAGAGTTGCAAGAGGTCAAGGGACGACTTCATAAACCAAAGGCGTCATATGTGTTAAATAAACAACAGATGAAAGATGTGTATCAATGGATCAAAGAACTCAGATTACTGGATGGATATGCCTCAAACTTATCTCGATGTGTGAACTGTTGGTGAAATGTCCTACACTATAGGGGGTGAATATTGTGTTTTCTAAACTTTTCGCCTAATTCCGGTTTTAAACGTTTCTTACAACACTTAGGCAAGTTATCAATTTAACGACTAAATGTGGGAGCGATTAATAATAAAGTAATTAATTAACACAAACAAGAATAAAAATGCTAACACAATGATTTATAGTGGTTTGGCCAGAATGCCTACTCCACTACCTAAGCACCTCGCTTAGGATCTCCAAATTAGTTTAACTTGATTAATTATTTTCCTTACAATGAGGACTTTACATTGAAAAGTCTCTGCTCTCAAAGCGAAGGCACTTCCACACCCAGAAGTATACCGCCTTCCTACCGAGAGCACTCTCCCACCTCAACCCTAAGGACAACTCAACTAATCCTAGCAAACTACGTTTACACCGGTAGATTTAAGCCTTAACACCAAGGCAACCACCAACTCAATCAACCTTGCACTCTAGGTTTACACACCTGAGAATACAATGAAATAAATGATAAAATACACAAACAATGGAGAAAATAAATAGTACAACAAATACTTAGCTCCAAACACGAGTCTTAGTTCCTCTTGATGCCTCAATGATGAATCGATCAAAGCGTGAAGGGAAGATCAAGGAGTTCAGATCAAAACTAGGGTTCTTGCAAAGGTGGCTCAATGAAATCTTTAGAATGATCAAGGATGGCTCAATAAAGGTGAAGACCAAGGAGGAAGGCACTCTAGGGCTGCTATTTATAAGCCCCAAGAAGAGAGAGCCTAAACACCTCTCCTAACGGGCAAAAAACTGCCCGATGGTGCCGCCCAATCCCTGGTTCGGTCGAAGGTTGGTCGATCGATCGAGCGACTGCCTCAGTGATTGGATCGGAGCCCTCTGTGCATTTTGGGCTCCTTTCGATCGACCGGCCGTAGAGTACCGTTAGTCTACCTATTGTACCTATACTCTACATGGAGTTTTAGCCGGGTTCTTTCTTCGGCTCGGGTTTCGGATTACGAGTTTGGTTCTTTAAGGGTCTTTGCATCATAATAAGGATTTTACAATTTATCTAGACACCCTAGATCTAGACTTTGTCTTCCCGATGAATCCGAGCGTGTCGACCAACGTCCTTTCAATTTTCTAATTTCTCAGATATTTTTTATTGCGGACGTCAAGCACTAACTGACTTGGAATCTAAAAATATTTCTTAATGAAAATATTAGTTCCATGTTTGTTATCATCAAAACCACGATTAAGACCAAGATTGAAAATATTGGGCCAACAATTCTCCCCCTTTGTGATGATGATAAATATCCCTAAGAAAATATATCATTTAAGCACAGAGGACAACCCATGGTATTTCTCCCCCTATCAACCTACATATCTATGAAAATAAACTCCTCCTATCTATATGCATTGATTTCCTATATGTTCTTACATTTTTACCTATATTTTTCCCTCTTTTGACATCAATCAAAAAGGATGAGAAAAGTCAACTATGGCCAAAGTTGGAACTTGAAAACTAGTTTTCATGAAAACGAAGTCAACCAACTGCAAGGACGAAAACAACATATCGAATGAGGAACTAAGAATCATGTACTAACTCACGTATCTATATTTTCAAGTATCGGTCAATGAGTAAAGAATCATTTTATAAATGATTTTTCTCTCTAGATTATTAGAACAATACCAAAAGTGAATTCAAAATATCATAATTGAAATCTCATTTGAAGATTGGACCAAAAATCAAAGTATTGGAAAAATAAATATTTAGGAAGAACGATACTTTAAAATTTTGAAATTCAATTTCAAAAATCCATATCAAATCATATTCTTACTAGAACTCTTTGAAATTTTTACTGAATAAACTAGATTTTTCAGAGAACATGCAGTTTCAAGAATCATCCAAAAATTAATTTTCTGTATTTTTCTAAAAATAATTGAAATTTAGTGGCATTCTCGTAAATATTAGATATTTTTTAAAAGTTTTCAATTTTCATTCAAACTTTCCAGATATCAAGATATAATCATTTAAAGCATGTTTATCAAGTTTGAAGTAAAAATAACATTATTTGGTAAAAATTTTACCTTTGCATGATTTCATTCAAAAATAAGCATGTTAACATGAAATTGTTAAGTATCAATTTTTAACCTACACTCATGGTTTTACAAACTTAGACATATAGACACTTATCATGAGTAAATCTAAACATGTTTGTGAAGTTTGGACCTAAAAATGAAGGTCTCTAATAATGGATATTCACCTAGAGCAAGTTTCATTCAATGAAATTTGTCTAAGTTACTAAAGTTCTACCTACTCATGAGAATTCAAGGATTTAACATGTAATTACCATCATGAGTAAAGAGTCACCAATAAAGCATTAATATTGAGGTATTATACTAGGATTTTATGAAAATCAAAATCATACCTCATACTTGAAAATTTAGCCAAACTAATCTTTTTCATTCTAATTAGCCTTCCATTTAACCGTAGATTTAACTTGCATGAGGAAATCATTGGTAATATAATGGCACAATTATTTCAAGCAAGTTAATCACTCCAGATAGCAAAGTAAGCATCAAAGTTTTCATTCAAAATCCAACTTTGCTAAATAGTTCAAAATCTGTTTTAAATGAAATCAAGTCATATCAAAAATGAATTTTAAGATATCACAAGTGTAATGAAGATGAAAACTTGATCTCAAACCCTTTCTATTGATTGAAAATCGAAAGACCACAATTACCCTACACTTTAGAACCACAAGGCCGCATGAGCCTGTTATAGGATAAATAGGTATCCTAAGAGAACATAAATCAAAAATCAAAAAACATTTTTAAAACTTATCAAGAGCGGAAAATCTACTAGTATTAAGCAAATATCAAAACTCCAACTATGATTTAAGCAAGTGGGTATAGGACATGATACCAAAGTCTTTGATGCCAATTTTCATACCAATGACGTCATGGTAGCTTGAAGTTGCAACCTCTTGGAGATTTCTCATTTGGATCCAAGGTCAACTTCAATATTCCATTTCTCTTTACCCTTGTGTGGTAGCTTCCCCTACAAGAGAACATGATACTTTTGGTACCCAAATGCCTTTGGGTCCTAGGGGGTTGGTGGGCTTAGGTACCCAAAGTGTCTTAACACCACTAGGGTTCACTTTAAAAATACAATCATAAATTGCATGCTCACATATGCCACAACAAAAGCAATGACCATGGAATTCTTTCTTTTTACCATTCTTATGAACATGAGGTCTAATGTTAGAATGCTTGGCATGAGAAACATGATGAGCATGAGCATTCTTAGGTGAAACATTTTTCTTAAAAGATGAAGCATGTGATAAATTACTAATTTTCCTACTCAAGAAAACAACCTCAATTTTTTAAGTCATTAATGGATTTGTGTAAAGCTTGTATTTGAGATTTCAACAAGCAATTTTCATTTCTCAAAGTATCATTCCCAAGTTTGAAATCATTTTTCAAATCATTACTTCTAGTCTCAAGTTTTTAAGCTCTAGTTCCAAATTGTCATGGCATGAAACAAAAGACTTAGACTTTAAGTTCTCATTTTCTAGCTCTAAAGCATGCACATGAGAACTAAGCTTAGAGTTTTCTTTCTTTCTTTTCCTATTTTCTTTATTCTTTTTCATAAGCAATTCAGACATTTTTCTACATTCTTCAATCAACTCATCATATGACATGTTAACTGAGCTTGAGTTGCTAGAATCACTATTTTGACAAGAAGCGGTAGAATTTACCTCATCATCAAATCCCATGAGGCAAAGTTGAGAGGTAGCTTCATTATCTTCTTGTGATTCGGAGATGGATGTTGAAGCACTTGTCCTCTTCGTGGCATTCTTCTTCGATGAAGGGCAATTCCTTTTAATGTGCCCCTTTTCCTTGCACAAGTAGCATATAACCTTTCTTTTTCGGCTTTTTGATTTGCTTCTTTGACTAGAAGCACTAAGATCATTAAAACCGAGGTTAGTACTAGGGGGATGACCATTGTCATCACTACCCTCAACAAATGTATTAAGCTCTTCGGTTTTAGCATAATTATATAACATATTTAATGTGGACCAAATATCAAATATGGAAGAACAATGCATAACATTTTCAAGTATATCATTTGAAAATGAGCAATATAGGAGATGTGTTGTTTTATCATTCAATTCAAACAATTTCACTTGTTCTTGATTCCAACCATTTATGTCAATGGTGGGCTCAATATATTCATTATTTAGCATGCACCATAGATCTAAACATTGTGTTTTAAGAAAATATGCATCCTATTCTTCCAAACACCAAAATTTACCTCATCAAACCTAGGTGGTGCAAACACTATACTCTCTACTATCATTCTAGGATCGAGGCTAGATGTTGATGAGATGGTGAAATCTCAATCCACGACCCGCTCTGATACCAAATATTTGTGAAATGACCTATACTAGAAGGGGAGTGAATATTGTGTTATCTAAACTTTTCGCCTAATTCCGGTTTAAACATTTCTTATAACACTTAGGCAAGTTATCAATTTAACGACTAAATACGGAAGCGATTAATAATAAAGCAATTAACACAAATAAGAATAACAATGCTAACATAATGATTTATAGTGGTTCGGCCCCAATCCCTACTCCACTACCTAAGCACCCCGCTTAGGATTTCCAAACTAGTTTAACTAGATTAATTAGTTTCCTTACAATGAGGACTTTACACCGGAAAGTCTCTGCTCTCAAATCCAAGGCACTTCCACACCCGAAAGTATACTGGCTTCCTACCAAGAGCACTCTCCCACCTCAACCCTAAGGATAACTCAACTAATCCTAGAAAACTACGTTTACACCGGTGGATTTAAGCCTTAACACTAAGGCAACCACCAACTCAATCAACCTAGCACTCTAAGTTTACACACTTGAGAATACAACGAAATAAATGATAAAATACACAAACAATGGACCAAATAAATAGTACAATAAATACTTAGCTCCAAACACGAGTCCTAGTTCCTCTTGATGCCTCAATGATGAATCGATCAAATTAGCTTTAAGGCAAGATCAAGGGGTTGAGATCAAAACTAGAGTTCTTGCAAATATGGCTCAATGAAATATTTAGAAGGGATCAATCATGGCTCAATGAAGATGAAGATCAAGGAGGAAGGTACCCTAGGGCTGTTATTTACAAGCCCCAAGAAGAGAGAGCCAAAATAGCTCTCCCAATGGGCAAAAAACTGCCCGTTGGCATCACTCAGTTGCTGGTCTGATCAAAGGCCGGTCGACCGACCGAGCGATCGACTGAGCGACCGAAGCCATTTGTGCATTCTGGGCTCCTTTCGGTCAACCAGCCATAGAGTACCGGTACGAGTTTGGTTCTTTCTTCGGTTCGAGTTCTTTCAGCTTTCGGATTATGGGTTTGGTTCTTTAAGGGTCTTTGCATCATAATTAGGATTTATAATTCATCTAGACACCCTAAACCTAGACTCTATATTCCCGATGATTCTGACCGCATCGACCAACGTCCTTTCAATTTTTTGATTTCTCCTATATTTTCGATCGCGGATGTCCAACACTAACTGACTTGGAACCAAAAAGTACTTCTTAATGAAAAGATTAGTTCCATGTTTGTTATCATCAAAACCGAGATTAAGACCAAGATTGAAAATCTTAGGCCAACATGAACGTCGATGAATGCAAAATATCGGGCACGAAGAGCCACAATTGTCATGTATTCATGCAGAGATTGCTTCTGGTCGCGTTTTGAGATCATCTACATGATAAGATTTGGGGTCCGTTGACAGAATTAAGTATGTTTTTTAGAAACATTTGTGAAAATGTCCTTCAAGTCGAAGATATGTCAGCACTTGAAAATAATATTATTGAAATCATATGCAAGCTGGAGTAATTTTTCCCTCCTATATTTTTTGACTCGATGGAGCATCTACCGATACACTTGGCATATGAGGCACAAGTTGGTGGCCCCGTTCAATACCGGTAGATGTACTTATTTGAAAGATACATGAATCTTTTGAAGAAAAAAGTAAAGAACACTGTGACAATTGAATGTTCATATCAAAAGCATATACAATTCAAAAATTTCAACAGTCTACTCATTTTATTTTGAATCCACCATCAAGACAAGGCTTAATCATCTTCCATAGAACGATGATGAGGGAGCTCGACCATCAGATGGGGGATCTCGACCATCATATGGTTGTTTAAATATCTTTTATTACCCGGGTCGTACTTTGGGTTCTCGTCTGTCTCGATTCTTAAATGCGAAGAGTACCAATTGACCCACTTGTACATTTTACTAAATTGTTCAGAGATTGAAAAGTTCATTGAAATATTTGACATCGAGATGGTGACAAAATACTCAATTTACATTGATGATGAATTAGAGAGATTACGCAATCATGAGCTCCCTAATTGGTTTCGAGCTTATAGTACAAAACATAGAGGAGAAATAGATAATAGAATATTTGACTTTGCTAGTGGACCGGCATGACTTGTACCATGTTATAACAGTTATTTTGTTAATGGATATAAATTTCACACACTTGAATATTCATCTACATGGCACGGGGGTGCGGCACACTTGTGGCTCTATGTCTTTTGCAGTGCATGAGCGTTGTATGTTATGTATAATTTCCTTACTTTTAATTAAATAATATATTGCGTACAATGATACTAATGTATTTGTTTTCTAATGTTAGACGCGGGTGGCAGAGGACTGCACCGTCCAATGCCCCTCGCTGATGGAGGTGTTTGAGCGAACTCACTGTTGGCGACATGGGGTGGGGGACTACATCGATAGTAGGGTCGCGATCATCATGGTAAGTATTTATGTCTATTTGATTTACGCAATTTTTATTTATAGTTTATATATATGTAGTATTTAGAATATAAACGCGTGTAGGAGACATACACGAGGACCGTGATTGACCGCAGAGGAACGTCGCAGGGTGACTTGACCCTGTAGCGTGGGTCGAGGCTGTAGGTGGCTAGGAGCACAGCCATATTTATGGCTTTGCAGACGGTGGCCATGCACGTGCCGTGTTAGGGCCACTTGGGGCACCGACCCCTCCTGTTGCGAGTGAGTGGCCCTTGACATCCCGGACGCAGGACTAGAGCCGGATAGCGGCTTTGGAGTCCGAGCTTACACAACAGAGACAGGTGATGGAGGAGCAGAGACAGACGAATGACGGGTTGAAACAAATGATGGATGTGCAGAGATAGATGATGGAGAACTTATAGGTGCTTCTGACTCAGATTATATCTCACTCCGGCATTCATATACCGATGATGTTCGAGTCGTCCTCCTCGACCTAGTCGACGCTCCCAACCCAGTCGTCGTCGACTCTACCGCCTCCACCGCAGCCGTGAGATTTTGGTTTATTGTATTTTGATTATATATTTTGATACTTGTTAGACTCCATTTGAGGCTTTGAAACTTGATAGTTGTTTCTATACTTTAGATTTGATATTTTGATACTTCTTTGCCTCCGTTTGAGACTTATAGTTGTTTATATACTTGATAGTTGTTATATACTTTAGATTTGATATTTTGATACTTTTTTGCCTCCGTTTAACGCATATAGTGTTGGCTTAAGGTTTTCAACCTTGGTCTTAATCTCGGTTTTGATGATAACAAACATGGAACTAATGTTTCATCGAGAAATTCTTTTAGGTTCCATATCGGTTAGCGCTCGACGTCCTCGATCTGAAATATCGAAGAAATCAGAAAATCATAAGGACGTTGGTCGACGTGCTCGGATTCATCGGGAAGATAGAGTCTAGGTTTATGGAGTCTAGTTTATGTTGTAAATCCTCATGATGATGCATAAGATCCCAAAAACCAACCCCGAATCCCAAAATAAGAAAACCCGAAAACCGCCCTGAAATTCACTAAGCCTAGGAAGCTCCTTGGAGGGCTATATGACCTAGATATTTTTCTGACACAAAAAATGATGGTAATTATTCCTTGGGTAGAAACTAGATAACGAGGTATTTTTAAGGATTTTTTGGAAGTCTTTAGCCTACCCATATTTAACCCGGAAGATTAGAAAATTTTTGTTTTCCGGAAATTTATACTAGACCCCAAAAACTAGATTTTCATTCTTAACGGTTTTAATTTTTTAGATATTTTTATTGAATCCAAATGGGGGTTAATCCTTATATAACATTTATGTTTTAAAGTTATTAATTTAAAGTTAAGAAATATTATATAAGTAGACTTAGCAAAAACGAAACCAAAAAATGAACAAACAAAGCAAAAAATCTGCCCTGCCCAGGTTCGATCGACCGACCGAAGGAGAAGGGATTTCAGTTGATGGACTGGTCAACCGAATGATGCTACAACTTGGCAGTAGCCAATTCGGTCGATCGAATGCGGCGAAGAATTAGTAGTAGCCAATTCGGTCGACTAGTCGGTCGACCGAAGTGCGCCCAGAAGCGGCAGAATGCCGCGGTCGCTTGGGCGGTCGATCGACCGGTCTACCGACGATCGACTGGAATTCAACCGAAAGGCAAAAAATAGCTAGTTTTTGTTCCGTTGAGCGGTGCTTCACCCAAGCCTTCTTCTTGGCCCTATAAATACCTATGCCTAAGCCTTCTTTTGACACTTTTGATCACTCCTACACTTCATTGAGCCATCCTTGATCAATTCCAAGCTTTCATTGAGCCATTACTTAGAGAAATCCTAGTTTGATCTCTCATTTCTTGAGTTTGCCTTCTAGCTCAATTTGATTCATCATCAAGGCATCAAGAGGAGCTAGGATTCATTGTGTTTGAGCTAAGTATTTGTGTTGTTATATTTTTGCTCCATTACTTGTATATTTTCTTGTTTATTTTATTGGATTTGAGCTTGTGAAGACCTAGATTGTTAGGTCTTGAAATTGGGTGGTTGCCTTTGTGTTTGAGGCTTAATTCCACCGGTGTAAACTTAGTTTACTATGATTAGTTGAGTTGTCCCATAGGTTGAGGAGGAAGAGTGCTCTCGGTAAGAAGGCGGAGACTTCCGGGTGTGGAAGTGCTTTAGGTTGAGAGCGAGACTCTTCGGGTCAAAGTCTTCGTTGAAAGGGAAACAAGATTAATCTAGTAAAGTTTAGTTTGGAAATCCTAAGCGGGATGCTTAGGTAGTGGAGTAGGCATTGGGGCCGAACCACAATAAATAATTGTGTTTGCATTGATTCTGCTTGTGTTTATTTCATTATCTCATTTACGTTGCTTCCGCTTGCTACTCAACTTGTAATTTGCCTAAGTAACCAAAGAAACTATTAAAACCATATTTAGGCAAAAAGATTAGTAAACACACTATTCACCCCCCCCTCTAGTGTGGTCATTTCACCAACATATAGTTGTTTATATACTTTAGGTTTGATATTTGATACTTGTTTGCCTCCATTTTAGGCTAAGATTGATTATATTTAAGTAAAACTTGTATGGTTGGTTGTATTTGTATGTGTACGATGTTTTGTGGTTGTAAATAGATTATATCTTGTGAATATTGTGTATACAGGAATTTTCAAAATTTTAATTTTTCAGTTACAAGATATAACTTCAGCGATGGCTTACCCACGCTTCACCATAACTAGGCCATTGCCGGAAGCGTATCGTAACTGGTTGATGGCCTGGGCAGCACCAAATATCACGGTTGCTAATAATATCACCAATAGCTCCCAGCCGCGATTGATAGTTTAATTTCAGTGACATCCGCCTCGGCCATCACTGATCGATATGTTTAAATCAGCGACAGCGGTCACGGTTGTCACTGATAATTACTTGGGACGGTCGCCCCTTTCAATCACAAATTATTTGAGATGCACACATAAGTGATGACTTTTTGCCACGGTGCGAGCCGTCCGTGATAGTCGTCATCGACGGTTCCACGATGGCATGAGTCGTCAGTGACAATGATAATTCTAGTAGTGATATCAGCAACCGGTAGAGCCGTTGTTGATATGTTAACAACAACGGCCGGTAGAGCTATTCATTACTGGAATAACAAGCATCAACAATAACTCCAACCATTGTTGAGCCATTGCTGAAAGCCTTCAGCAATGTGCAATGGCCCGGCCGTTGCTGATAACTTAGCAACGTTTCAGTAACGGCCGTTGCTAATAAAATTATCACCAACGGTTCTGCTATGGGTCAACGTCGTTGTTGCTATTAGTATCAGCAACGGTTTTGCCACGGCTGTAGGGCCATTATAGATATATACATCAACCATGGCCAGGTTGCCATGGCAAGGTCGTTACTGAAAGCCCGTTGCTAAGCCATTGTTGTAGGTCATCAGCAACGGCTTTGAGGTTGCGGCCCAGAAAATACGACACACTTTCAGTAACGGCTTTCCCATGGACAGCCGTAGGAAAGCCGTTGCTGATGATGTTAACCTGTAACTGAAAAAATTTAAAATTTCTAATTTCCATTAATACATTGATATATTTAACCTAATACATAACTCACACATCCATTCACATACACATCACAGATACATCCAGATATACATCAAAATAATTATACTTATATTTATAATCATCCACAATCATATAAAAACTATTCAAATTCAAAACTATCATATCAATATCCAAACAAAATAAGTCAATCAAGTAGTATCCAAATAACAAAGTCAATATCCAAACAAAACAATAAAACTCATGACGACGTTGGAGGAAGGTCTAGATCATAATATGGCGAAGTCTGGAGTGCTTGGGAGTACACCGGCGTGGACTAGCTCGAGTACGATAGATCTGATGATGCAGAAGGGATGCCTACTCTGGTATGAGCTGAGATGTTGCGTAGCATAGCATGCATCTCCGCCATCATCTAACTCGATCTGACGCTCCATCATCTCACTCTAACGCGCGACCGTCTCCTCCAGTGTCCTTATCCTGCTGCTCTGATCATAATTAGTCTTGGAGGTGGACGGTCGCTCACCAGCGACTAAAGGGGTCGGTGCCCCAAGTGGCCTGAGCACGGATCGCGAATGACCATTGTATGCAAAGCCATATATGCGGTCATGGTCCCAGTCACCTGCAACCACGACCCATGCTCCTGCGTCAAAATCCTCGGGGGTGACCCGCGCTACATCACCGTCTGAGTGTAGGTCTCCTACTCGAGTTTGATTTTTTGTTTCATATTTTTTCCTAAAACTTAAATTATAAATAAATAATGAATAATTTAAATAAATATACTTACCATAATGATTGCAGCGCGGGTGTCGATGTACTCCCCTGCCCCATGTCTTCGACGGTGAGTCCGCTCAAACACCTCCTTCGGGGAGGGTCGCTGGACAGTCTCGTCATCCATCACTGTCATCTACATTTACAAAATAAATACATTATTTATTACACAAAGTAACAAATAAAATATATAATTAAATTTAAGGTATAATACTTACCATACGACGACCGTGCACTACAAATGATATTGAGTCCTAGAAACATCAGGGGTTGTATATAATTAAATAAAATATATAATTAAATTTATTACACCAGTGTGACGCACTACAAATAAAATATATAATTAAATTTAAGATTTCTAGCCGCAGTCCTAGAAACATCCTGCCATTGATCCGTCGACCATAATACCACGAGCTAGTCCCATATATCCGGAGTAATCCAATCGGGGTTGTATCCCCGAGTCTCCGCGATGTTTGTGGTCTCGGCTCGGGTCATCGCATGGGATCGGGCCTGCCCTAGGCCATTGTACCTCTATCGATATTAGCCTCCCAGGCAATGTAAATGAAGAACCTCTGGTCCTCAACCCATGTATAGCGAGCCTGCAAAACCCATAGCATGTCGACGTGCTCACAGGGCACGTGAGACCACGTGGGCCATGCCCCATGCATGTATCATCGGATCGTAGAAGATATGGGCCTCGGCACATCCTCCTGCTCGAACTTGCACAACAAAAATAAAGTTTAATATTATATTATGATATAATGAATTTGTAATAATTCATAATTCATAATACATTATCGCTCCCCAATCACACTAATGAGTCTACGTGACTCTGTGGTTGGCGGAGACTGCCACCTATTTGGCCCGCGTGGCAGCCTGCGTCTCGATGAACTAGCCTCAGCGGCATGAGTATCATCGGTAGGAGTATCATTGGCAGGAGTATCATTGGCAGGAGTATCAGTAGTAGGAGGAAGTGCTGGAGTCTGACCGATCGGAGACTCCGAAACTCTCGTCCGACAATAACCACGATCCACCATATCCGTCGAATAAGCATATAATTAGATTATATATATAGTAGAGATAGATTTAATGGAAGATATACTTTACAATTATTCCTCATCATCTGAGTAATAGTTTTTGAATTATTCTTCTTCATCTCCAGCTTCCTCAACTTCATTATCATCATCATCAACATATTCAACTTCTAATTGAACTAACGTTGTGTTCGCATCATCGAGTATTGGAATAATACAGTCTACTGCGGGAGGATCATCTTCTTGATAGAAATCATTTGTCACATCAGGTATCGAGTATTGGAATACTTCGCGTTGGACATTATCATTCAGTTGGAATTGACCCCCAAGACTATCAAGTATCATAGTTATATACAGATTAGATGGACTGAATAACGAAACACCAGTAAAGGAAGATTCACCATGTGACTGAACGACAGGATTGCTCGACGTCCCGACTTCACATGACTCCCCATGACAAGTCCATATAAAATATCTTGGTGCATATCATTTGCTATACAGATGCAGAGTGATAGTTTCCCGATCTAGAAATTGTGCGATACGGACATCGAATTTTATCACCGGCGCTAACGAATTTCCAATTCGAATAGGCAAAATTTAGAAAGTAAGTTACGCCTAAGCGAAACTCATTCGTTAAAGCTCCACGATCAAAACGTTGGTACATCCAACTTCGATCGCCCGATATGATTCTGTCAATCAATGACAATATCTTCAGTCAATGTCTTTATAGGTGAGATGGTCCTATTTCATTCGGGATTCATGTTATTCATGTTATTCATATTGCACTAAGTATTTCTTTTAACCGCTAACTTCATTCTAAATTTTGACAGCATCTCCCTATAGTTCTCCGAATACGCATATCATCTAGGCGCGTATCGGAGAACAAGAGACATACAATAGCCAAAATTTAA
This sequence comes from Canna indica, assembly GCA_034359265.1. NCBI lineage: Eukaryota > Viridiplantae > Streptophyta > Magnoliopsida > Zingiberales > Cannaceae > Canna > Canna indica. Next base: position 40,441,565 of record CP136891.1, read on the forward strand.
GAATGAGTTAACGGTTAAAAGAAAAAAATAAGTGCACTATAAATAACTATGTTCTCAAATTGTCCAATTAGGGACAATTCAAGGGTTGTACGTCGTATAAAAGGATCATCTACTTCTTTTACACGAACATACAACCCCCGAACGGATCTAAGGTATTGCTAAATCATATCTGACTCGTCGATGCGTACGTGAAACATATCAACTCGTGGATGGATGATTATTTTCTAATTTTTTCGATGCCGGTTCAAGTCAACGGTGGACGATTCCGACACGAGTCCAAAGTGGATGATTCGAGCGCGAGTCCAAAGTGGACGATTCTAATTAATCTAAACCTAAATATTAATATTAAAATTAATCTAAACTAAAATTAATTAACAGATATAATCTAAAACTAAATCTAAATCTAATTAACATTAAAATACATTAATCTAAAGATGAAAATAAATCTAAATATTAAACATTAAACATTTAACCTAGATTAATCTAAACATGAAAAATTTACCTAAACAGTAAACAATTAACATAGATTATTAAACCCTAATCAAATTTTATTAGGGTTTAATTAAACCCTAATAAACTTTTGATTAGGGTTTAATAAAACCCTAACCAATAGTGTTCTGACGCCCTTGTCCAGTGTCCGACATTGGACACTAGACTTTGGTTCGGCGTCCGACGGCCGGTCGAAACCCTAATATTTAGGATTTCGGCCGGCCCTACTAAAGGAGAAGAGAAGAGGGGAGCTAATACCGAGAAATTGTTCGACGTCGAAGGGCGCGGCGGGCGGCGTCAGCGGGCAAAGACGACGGCAGCAGGCGTCGGCAGAGAAGGATGAAGGAAGCGGGGAAGAAAGGGGTCGGGCGCGATCGTGAGTTAAATAAACTCATCAGCAACGGCTCACTTAACCGTTGCAAGGCTGTTGCTAATAAATACAACTCATCACCAATGGCTCACTTATTCGTTGCAAAGCCGTTGCTGATAAGTATTTCATTTTTGCGTCGCAAGCGCACCATCGACTAAAGAGCAACGAATACAAAAACCATAACTAAGTCGTTGCTAATGTGATAATATCATTAGCAACAGCCGACGTGATTGTAAGTAAGCCGTTGCTGATGAATTATTTTATTTGCGCACCGTGTCCGCGCCATCTACTTATTGGAAATGGCCCGAGCGGCCGTAAGTAAGCCGTTGCAGATGTGATATATCTGCAACGGTCGTTGGTAAGCCGTTAATGATTACAACGGCTTGGTCGGCCGTTGCTGATGGTCGTTGTTGAAAACCATTATTCTAGTAGTGGTTGCTGATATGTTAACAACAACGCCTCTGCCACCTCTGCAGTCGTTGCTAACTTATCAACGACACCGTTATCTGCCACGGCGTTATTGCAATGGGCCGGGCTGTCGCTCACCGTTGGTGACACTACTAGAAATTGAGTCTTCAGCAACGGCTATCAGCAATGGCCGCTCAAGCCGTTGCTATTTGCAACGGCATTCTTACGGCCTCCCAAGTCGTTGCAGATATGTTGTATCTACAACGCCTTTCTAACGGACATGCGAGCTGTTGCTGATGATTTTAATTATCAGCAATGGTTTGCTAACGGATAAATGAGCTGTTGCTGATGATAACTTATCAGCAACGGCTTTCTAACGGGCGAGTGAGCCGTTGCTGATAATTTTATATAGGTCGCAGATCGCGCCCGCCCCTTCTTCCTCCCGTTGCTGCCGCCTCCTCCTCCTCCCGCCTCTCACCGCCGCTGCCGACGCCGACGCCGCCGAGCTGCCGCTGCCATCCGTCCCCGACCATCGATTTCAGGTATTCCTCGCCGCCCGGCCTTCTCTTCCCGTTGCGATCGGCGTGAAATCCGACTGAAACCATATTTTTAGGGTTTCGGTCGACGACAGACGGCCGATGGCCGTCGTCGGAGCTTGTACAGTGTCTGGACACACTGTACTGGACATAGTGTCCGGACACTGTACGCCGGCGCCGAAAATCGTAGTTTTAGATTTATTTATTTATTTGTTAATTAATTATTTAATTAATTGTTTAATTTGTTAGATTAATTTTTAGAGTTTATATTAATTTTTAGTTTAATTTAGTTAGATTAATATTTAATAATGGTAGGTTAATTATTTAAATTAATGAAAATGATGTAGATTAATATTAATTAATTAGTTAAAATATTGTTAATTAGTCCAAAGTTGTCCTAAGTGGACTCGCGTCGGAATTGTCCACTTCGGACGCGCGCCGGAATAGTTCATTTTGGACTCCCACCGGAATCGTCTAATTTGGACTCGTGTCGGAATTGTCCAATATGGACTCGAACTAACTCGAAACATTTAGAAAATAATCATCCATCCGACGATTTGATATGTTTCACGTACGCATCGATGAGTCGGATATGATTTAGCAAAACCTTAGATCCGTTCGGGGATTGTATGTTCGTGTAAAAGAAGTAGATGATCTTTTATACAATGTATAATTTAATTCTTGAATTGTCCCTGATTGGATAATTTGGGAATATAGTTATTTGTATTGCACTTACGTTTTTCTTTTAACCATTTACTAATTATTCTAAATTTCGGCAGCATCTCGCTTGTTCTTCGATACGCGCCCAGATGATATGCGTATTCGGAGAACTGTAGGGAGATGCTGCCGAAATTTAGAATGAAGTTAGCGGTTAAAATAAGTACTTAGTGCAATATAAATAACATAAATCCCGAATGGAATAGGACAATCTCACCTAAAGGTATTAACCAAAGAAATTGTCATTGATTGACAGAATCATGTCGGCTGATCGAAGTTGGAATAGGACAATCTCACCTGTTGCTAATCCTCATGCCGATGATACTGCCGAGGCTAGTACATCCAGACGGAGGCGGCCACACGGGCCGAACAGGTGGCAGCCTTCACCAGCCACAGAGTCACGTAGATTTATTAGCGTGATTGGGGAGCAAAAATATATCATGAATTATGAATCATTACAAATTTCATTATATCATAATATAATATTAAAATTTATTTTTGTTGTGCAGGTTCGAGCAAGAAGAAGTGCCGAGGAGCATTTCTTCTACTATTCGACGATACATGCACGGGGCATGGCCTACGTGGTCTCACGTGCCTAGCGAGCACGTCGACATGTTATGGCGCGAGTTTGAGGCACGTATTATTTTTTTTATACATGCATGATGGTTAATATTGGTACTGATATTATTATTCTGCAGGCTCGCTATACATGGGCTGAGGACCAGAGGCCCTTCATTTACGCTGCCTGGGAGGCTATTTCCCGGGCAAGGTACAACGGGCAGCTGGGGCTACTAACATCGCGGAGACTCGGGGATACAGCCCCGATTGGATTACTCCGGATATATGGGACCAGCTCGTGGGAATATGGTCGACGGATCGATGGTAGGAGGATTCTAGGAATGCAGCTAGAAATCGCATGTCGGGGGGAGCAGCGCGTCACACCGGCGGCTCTATTGCATTTGCAGTGCACGCGAACCGTATGGTAAGTAATACCTTTTAATTATATATTTTATTTGTTACTATGTGTACTAATTAATGATATTATGTTTTGTAAATGTAGACGATGGTGTCGGATGACGGGACTGTCCAGCGACCCTCCCCGATGGCGGTGTTTGAGCGGACTCACCGTCGAGCACATGGGACGGGGGAGTACATCGACAACCGCGCTGCATACATTATGGTAACTATATATTTGTTTAAATTATTCATTATATATTTATAATTTAAGTTTTATGATAAATATTAAACAAAAAATCAAACTCGAGTAGGAGACCTACAGCCAGACGATGGTGCAGCGCGGGGGTACCCCCGAGGACTTTGACGCAGCAACGTGGGTCGAGGCCACAGGTGGCTGGGACCATGGCCGCGTATATGGCTTTGCAGATAGTGGTCATGCGCGAGCCGTACTAGGGCCACTTGGGGCACCGACCCCTCCGGTCGCTGGTGAGCGGCCGTCCACCTCTAGATCCAGTTATGATCATAGTAGCAGAATAAGAACTCTAGAGGATACGGTCGCGCGTCAGACTGAGATAATGGAGCGCCAGAGTCAGATGATGGCGGATATACAAGCTATGCTACGCAACATGTCAGGTCATCCCGAAGCAGGCATCTCTTCGGCATCATCTAATCCATCGTCCTCGAGTCAATCCACGCCGGTGTACACTCAAGCACTCCAGACCCCGCCATATGATCCAGATCATCCTCCATCGTCATCGTGAGATTTTTTTTATATTGACTTTGTTACTGAGATATTGGACTTGTTTAATTTATTTTGTTTGGATATTGATACTTCAATTTTGCATTTGAATAGTTTTTATACTATTGTGGATAATTATCAATATAAATATAATTGTTTTGATGTATATCTTGGTGTATTTGTGATGTGTGAATGAATGTGTGTATGAGTGTATGGGTATGTGAGTTATGTATCAGATAATGTATCAATGTATCAATGGAAATTTTAAATTTTAAATTTTTTCGTTATCAGGTTCACATCATTAGCAACGGCTTTCCCACGGTCGTCTGTGGGAAAGCCGTTGCTAAAAGTGTATTGAAAGTCGTTGCTGGTGACCTACAGCAACGGCTTAGCAACGGTCTTTTACTAACGGCGTTGCTACGGACTCACCAACCGTTGCTATTAATGTTTTCAGCAACGGCTCCATGTCCATGGCAAAACCGTTGCTGATAATATTATTAGCAACGGTCCGAGCGGCCATTGCTAAGTTATCAGCAACGCGCTTTTCTGCCACGGCTCCGTTGCAACGGGTAGGGCCGTTGCTGATGGTTTTCAGCAACGGCCCAACAACGGCTAGAGCCGTTGCTGATGCTCATTTTTCCAGTAGTGTGATAGTCTTCACCAACGGCTTTCAAACAGACCTGATTGTCGGTTAAGGTCGTAATTCTAGTAGTGCCAGCAACGGTCGTGGCAGCCGCAACAACGACCTATGCTAACACTTTGTTATCAAGGCCGGTCGTTGCTATTAGGTCGTTGCTATTAAATAAAATTCTAGTAGTGTCCCTGCGGAATTTTAGGAGACATCCTTACCGAGTACTCAAACCTACCTCCTAAAACAGACACAACACACAACAAGGTATACTCTATGTTCCAATTCCATACACATCATCTAGAATTCTCTCGAGCGTCAGAGTGTCTTGCAGGTCACCACCGTACCCGCGCTGAACGAGGAGACGCGAACCTCCGACTTCAGGCGAGAACACCATTCTTGCATGGCACTGTATAATTCATTAGTTTTGTGGGCGTAAACTCTCGCTGATCAATTGAATATAACTGAGTTCATTTATATTCTCTATACATCACAAATCTTCTACTTCTCTCTCACTCATTGTTCGTAGAATCCTGGTAATGATCTCATGGGTCAATTCTTCTCCTGAATCTTCTTCTTCTCCTCCATTTACTCTTTCTCCTTAACAAAATTTCATTTTTTAATAGAAACCCAAGGTGTTTTTTTTCAATCTTTTCTCTTATTCTTCTATATTATTTTTATTTCTAATATTTTTCTTTTATTTGTCAGAGCCGCTGGATTTTAATTTTCGAGTGATTTCTTATATATTTAGATGATCGACTGAAGTTGTTGACTTTTAACCATCAGTAGTATTATATATAATTCCAATAAATAGGTACTAGATTCTACATCCAGAATTCTTTTATATTTGACACTAATTAATATGGCCAATCTATGATCATATCATTTACGTGGCATTTTATTTTTCGAAAACAAAAAAAAAAAACATTTTCTATGGCACATGTATGATGCATGTAATGTCTGCTAGTTTAGGCTCAACACTTTGAACCTCCTGGCAATCTGCCTAGCCGCCATTCCCGCGTCGCCCGGCTCGCTAAAAGTTGGAGACGATTGCTCGCAGTGGGGCCGGACAACCATATAAGTCAGAATCCACGCAATGACTGGCTGCACAACGAACAGGAAACAGCCCAGCAGCCGACAACCCATCTGTTCGGGGAAACATCCTCCTCTTCGTACGCTGTCATTCGAGGGGCCCGTGGGGGAATCGATCCCTTGCTTGCGAGCGGAGAGCGAGAAAGGAGAAAAAGGGCAAACTGTGGGATCCACCTGGTCACCTCTTCTCTATTCCCGCTCGGAGAAGAGAAGAGAGGGGAAGATTGTTGTGCGACGGTCCACGCCCCTATGGAGTGAGCTTTCGGTTTTCTACTGCTTTCCCGAGGATCTAAATATTCCAATGTACCGTCACATCACAACGGCGCGCCTCTCTGACACGTGTTTAGATTCTTCCTGTATCTCGGGCTCCTCGAGCCGGCGGCTAAGCGCCCAGATGGATTCTTTCTCAGGCAAGATATAGAACGGGGGATGTAATAGATTAAATCTCCAGTCGCATGGCAAAATATCCTCTCAATTTTTTTAATTCATTCACTAGAGTAACAGTTTAAATCGATCATGTGCTCGAGGCTTCGAAGTTCTCCAAAGTATTAAGTGAGGTGTAGAAGTTGCAGAGGCAGCTGAGTCTTTTGTAGCCACTAAGCTACTATGAATAGAGTGGGGAAGCTTTGGTCTTTGTTGGTCTTTGCTCCCGACAAGAAGTCTGACCCCACAAGGGCAAGATCACAGTTGCTGCCGGTCCGCCAACTTTTTCTCGCTTCATATTCGCATCAATCGCCACCCTCAAACCCCAGCAATGACCGCTCCGCCATTTGCTTCCCTTCCACCCTTTTCCACCTGCACATCTTCACTGCCTCTGCATTAGTCATTAGTCAATCATACGAGTTTTAATTAGTTGGCGGCATTGAGAGTGTGATATCCGATATCTTCTTAGTTTCTACAAGCGCATTATATTGGGCATTGAATCCTGCTACTTTATATTCTTGTTATAATTTCCCGTGAAATGGCGACACCGATGCAAATCTTCATGGATTCTTCCGACTGGTTAAAGGCAAGACATTCTTAACTAACCAGAACATGTTTGGATCTCCGTGCATGCTTAACTTGTTACACTAAAAATGAAGCAGTGCTTACTTTTCAATTTGTATAGTTTCTGAAATTATATATGCAATAGTTAGATTCTTATTATCATTGGTTTGCATTATATAATTTAGAGTTATGTAACATGGTATAAAGAATTCAATCACCATTAGAGGACACTGAACATTACTTCATTTGGCATATATAGATTGATTATACACATAATATTTCATTTTATTGCTTTAGTTTTGGAGTTTATTGTTTCCGAATTAGATGCACGGTAATTAAGTTATTTGCTCTACAAATAATTAAGGAGGCAAGAGTTGATGATAAATTGAATCTTCTTTGGCTTCTCCATAGTTATGGAGTCTATTACCAAACATGATAAATGAGACATCAATACGAGATTTCCTAGTTACTTCAGTTACAATCTTGATGCTGAAGATTGTATGGACCGAGGATAGTGACAAATATTATGATGCACGTTATTACAATTATATATTATATATATGTCAATGTGCAGGGAATTGTTCAGGACGACAGTGGAACAACGAACTCCTCCTCCCCATCCGGCGAACTCATCTCATGCTCAAAGCCACCGGTAGTGGAGAAGAGGCTGCGGCCCCAACATGATCAGGCTCTCAAGTGTCCCCGATGTGACTCAACACACACCAAGTTCTGCTACTACAACAACTATAGTCTCTCCCAGCCAAGGTACTTCTGCAAAACCTGTAGGAGGTATTGGACAAAGGGCGGAACTCTCCGAAATGTGCCTGTTGGGGGTGGCTGCCGAAAGAACAAGCGCTCGGCCGCCAAGAAGACGGTGGATCTGTTGCATCCATCTGCATCTTCTCTCCAAGAAGTCACCAGTCTCCGCCAACCGTTCCCACTTGTCCAACTCCCACATCTCGAGTCATTCTCCAACTCCTCTCACAGCATCGATTTCATGGACTGCAAGTACAATAACATCATGCTGGATAACCCTATTGATTGTCTTGATCTCATGGATACAAAATTTGGATCTGTCTTTACCCGATGTCATCACCTCCCCATGGCGGGAGGCCATACTAGCCTCGCTGAACAAAGCCATGGATTCGCCTCTTCGAGTTTCCGTAGCATGAATACGACTGGATTGTCCATTGACGGTAACCACACTGCGCTTATGGAGGCATGCCAGAGACTTGCACTCCCATTCGAGGGGCACGAGGAGGCGAACGCGGTGGACGTCAAGCCCATGGCCAATGAGAGGCTTCTATCGATGGAGTGGCCTGATCAGTGTTGTGCCGATGTCGGACGTGAAGGAGCAATAGGGTACTCTAATGGCGGCCTTGGATCGTGGGCAGGAATGATGAATGGACCTGGCTCCGCTCGACCATCGGAATTAGAATTCTCTTAGTTGTTTATTGGCATCCGCAACAAGTAGAACGAAACCAGCGTATTTTCCATTATACATTTCAATTTTTCCTCTCCAAATGGTCTTCCATTTTAAAGGAGTATGAGGTGATCGAAGGTGGTGGAATGACCTAATTGCTTAATTGATGCTTGTTTTCTTTTTTTCCTTTTCCCTTTGCTCTTTTTTTTAATTATATATGGAAGTTTTAGAGGCATGTTAAGAACTATATCTCTCTCGCTAGCTAGTTAATATCTATGATCAGTGGTCCTAGGAATGGTCTGTTATTACGTACCATCACTTTTAATTAATTAAGAATTACAAGTTGTGCTACAACTGTAGTTCCATGCAAGAGGACAGGATGTACGTACTGTCATTGTTCCTTACGGTTTTATGCTCCACTATTAATTTATCTATAGAGTGTCAGGGCAACTTTTAGTAGTGAATATATGGACAATGAATATATGAACATAATCACTAATTTATATTCACTCACTCATTATCTATGTTTATTTATTCAAAGCTCATGTTCATTCATCTATAAAATTTCAATGGAGAGGCTGCTTATATTAAATTTTTTTCTAATTTGTGTATGACAGATTATATATTTTTTTCATTTACCTTAGCTGCATACTTTGACTAATTTAGGGTGAAATAAGAATACATAAACAAATATATCTTCAATATAACTTTCATGTTAAGGTCTAAATATATTATATCATAATTTCTGTTCATATCTATAATCTATCTAGCCCATTTTATACTTTTCTATCAAACTTATCCAGATCTTTAAGATTTTTTATTTTGAATATTTAGGACCAACTTATGTGGCAACAACGCTAACTAACGATGAAACATAAATTTAAAAAATTATTCATCTCTCACAATCCCAACCATCTCTACAATATTGCAAAACTCTTTTGCAACAACCTTTGCAAAATGTCATTGTAGAAGAGTCTATTGTTGACACTTTGCCAAGGCAACAGTGGTCATTACAAACACTTGTTATTTGCAATAGTTACAATGACGATCAGGAGCTATCGCTATATATGGTCATCCGAGAGTCATCTCTAATGGTTGATATGCATTGGGCGATCGATAAAATGCTAGTTTAATTTCGAGACTTTGTGAAAGTCCTTCTATGATGGTCGACTATTGCAGAAGATTTTGATAACAACACTATCGTAGAAGAATTTCATACTTTATTTGTGACGATTTGGCTGTTGTAGAAGTGTATTTTTTAATAAAATTTTAAAAATTATGAATATCTTGTTTACAACATATCTAATATAAAATACATCAAATATTTTGACTAATTAAAAATCTATTATGCTACTAAGAACAATTGTATACACTAAAATGTCAAATATTTTTACAAATATATCAAAATGATACATCATGATATTCAATCTAAGGTTCACATCCAAAATATATATATATATATATATATATATATAATAAGTATGTAAAATAAGTACATAAACACCGCATGACAATTCAAAAAGTATCAAAACTTCAAATCAAAACATAAACTAACTCTCGGGAGGTACCGATGGTGACGATGGATAGGGTGTCAACAATAGGGTGGGGAGCATGTTACTTAGTATTGCTAACGAAGATGGATGTGGTGTAGTCGCCATTGTGACAAATGATGATTGTGTTGGCATAAGGTTTTCAACTTCGGATACAATTTTGGTTTGGATGACAATAAACAAGTTACTAATGTGAGCATTGAAAAACAATTTTGTGTCTGATAATGATAAGCACTTGATGTTTGCAATCTAAAATGATCAGAAATGAAATGAAGAATTCAAAAAAAGGTGTTGCTTGGAAGATGAAAAACATAGAAGATTAAAGGTTAGATTTAGATTTGTTTGTAATCCTTTGGGTTCTCCACTACTAGAATTTAGAGCAATTACTATGAGCTATTAGCTAGCGACGGCCGATGAAGTTGTCTCTAACAATAATGGCTTAGCATAGGCCGCTTCAATTGTTGCTATTGTGCTAGAATTAGCGACAGCCTCCAGCATTGTTGTTGATTAAATACTTATCGGTGATGACATAGCAAGGGCCACTAAAGTCGTCGCTGATAAAAAACTTATCCTTTGCAGATAAATAATTATCAGTGACTACTTGCCTACGGCTGCATTAGCCGTCGTTGATGGCCTATATAAGTCATCGGCGACGTCGCACTACTAGAATATACAACATCAGCAACGGGGATCAGCGACGGTCGCCAGAGCCATCAGAATCATTCACGGTTTTACGTCGGTCGTGGCTGATGTAACAAAATCAGCCGCGGCTCGCATACGGCGGAACATAGTCGTCGCTCATAGATCATGGCGTGAAGGGCGCGTGAAATAAAATAAGTTATTAGCCACGGCTTAGCTAGGGCACCGTAGCCATTAGTGATAAAAGTAACTGGGCGCGCAAAATAAATTGGTTAGTAGCGACGGCTACACAAAGCTGTCAATGATATGAGTAAGTCATTAGCCACGGCTGGCTGGAATCGTCGCTTATCACGAATGCATCGCGAATATAAAACAGTCTTAATCGACGGCTAGCAGAGCCGTCGGTGATAGTAAAATTATAGATCCATGGGTTTTCGACGATCGATGAGCCGTCGGTGAAAATCCTTTTTTTTTGTGTTCGCGCCCGACCCTTCCTCTTTCTTCTTCTTCCTTCTCTGCTCGCCGCTGTCGCTGCCTGTTGCGCCGCCGTCGCTGCCTGTTGTGCCACTGTCAATCGCCGCCAGTGAACCTCCCCTTCTGATATTCTTCCTCATCTCCTCGATCCGTTAAATCCCTAGCGGCACCGCCGCCCGCACTGCCTCTCCGCGCCGGCGTCGACCCGGCGTTCATCTCGGCGCCGGCCTCAACGCGGCCGACACCGCATTGGGGTCGATTACCATTGGCCCCAATGCCGACGAGCGACCGGCTACTGCTTGAGATTAGGGTTTAATTACCCTAATCAAAGTTTGATTAGGTTTTTTTTTATTGTTAATTATTATAAATTAATTGTTAATAATTAGAAATTAATGGTTAATTATTAGAAATTAATTGTTAATTAGGTTAAGTATTAGTTTAATATTAATTTATAGTCGTGCGGAATCGTCCACTAAGGACTCGCGCCGGAATTGTCCACAGTGGACTCGCGGCCAAATCGTCCACTTTGGACTCGCAGTCAAATCGTCCATGGTGGACTCGCGCCTGAATATCCACAGTGGACTCGCGGTCAAATCTTTGAGTTTGCTAGTGGACTGACACGACTTGTACATTGTTATAATGGTTATTTTGTTAATGGATATAAATTTCACACACTTGAATATTCATCTACAAAAAAGACTATGAATGTCGGGGTCTGCGTTAAAGGGACAACGTATGCTGAATGTGATATTGACTTTTACGGACTATTAGAAGAAGTCATTGAATTACAATTTTTTGGATATAAATCAGTTGCCCTTTTTAAATGTCATTGGTTCGATACAAGCGATAGGGGATCAGAATGAGAGTTCATCCGATTGGCGTCAAAATAAATCAGTCTGCGTCAAAATTGGCTTCAAATGAGCCATTTATATTGGCATCTCAAGCTGAACAAGTATATTATATGCAGTATCCATCTCGAAAGAAAGACAGGGCAGATTGGCGTGTAGTTTGTAAGACTAAAGCCAGAGAAAAAATTGATCCGATAGTTGGAGATAATGAGCTAGCAGATGACTTCTATCAAGAAGAAGATCCTTCTGAAGTGGAACGAGTTAGTCCAATACTCGAGGATGATGACACAGAGTTAGTTCAATTGAAAATAGAATACATTGATGACGACGATAATGAAGTTGAGGAAGGACAGAATGAAGATGAGGGAGACGAAGAAGAATTTCAAGATTCAGATATAGAAGAACAAGAAGAAGAGTATTACACGGATGATGATAATGACGATGATGAATAATTGTAAATGTGAAGTATATATTCAATTATTAAATATATCTATTAATCTATTATATATAATCTAATTATATTAACTTTCTATAGCTATGGTTCGAGATATCAGTTCTCAAGGAGGCATTCCTCGTAGGACCCCCCGACGATTACCACCTGCCCCACCTGTACCACCATCCCCCCACCTCCGGCCACCATCCCCCACCTGGTCCGGCCACCATCCCCCACCTGGTCCAGCCACCATTCCCCCAGCTGATATGGTCACCATCCCCCCACCTCCAGCCACCATTCCTTCAACCGATCCAGACCCGTCGACAGTGAGACGTAGGCCACGAGGGCCTAATAGAATTCTCCCTCCATCACCCGAGGGACAACTGCGCAGAGCAGTTATTGTGTGCGAAAGAAGGTAAGTATATGCATTAATTATTTCTTATAATTTATTTATAATTCAAAATATCATAATATGAATTTATATTTGGTACAGATCTGAGCAGGAGGACGTCCCCCGCACGATAGCGGGGACGATCCGGAAGTTTATGCACGGGGCGTGGCCTACATGGTCTCACGTGCCCCGTGAGCATATGAATTTATTGTGGCGAGAGTTCATGGTAAGTATATTTATTAAATTAATGTTATGTTAAATATTCATCGGTAATAATAATTTTTTTTTACAGGGTCATTATACATAGCCGGAGGACTAGACCACTTTTGTGGAGGCTGCATGGGAGTGTGTTGCCCGTGCTCGCTATAACGAGCTGCTTCAGCAGGCCCATCAAACCATGATGAGATGGCTAGGGCCCACACAGATAGGGCATACTTGGGGTCATGCCCCCGAGTGGATTCCTGGCCCTGTGTGGGACCAGCTCGTTGAGCGGTGGGACACTCCTGAGTGGCAGGAGGTCTCTTGGATTGTGTCGAGAAATCGCATGTCCGGGGGGGACGTCACAGGTGGCTCAATCTCTTTTGCGGTGCATGAGCGTCGTATGGTATGTATAATTTCTTTACTTTTAATTAAATTATATATTGTGTATAATGATACTAATGTATTTGTTTTCTAATGTAAGACGTGCGTGACGGAGGACGGCACCGTCTAACGCCCATCAATGATGGAGGTGTTTGAGCGCACCCATTGTCGTCGACGAGGAGCGGGGGACTACGTTCATAGTAGAGCATCCATCATAATGGTAAGTATTTATATATGTTTATTTGATTTACACAATTTTTATTTATAGTTTATATATATTTAAAATATAAACACGTGTAGGAAACTTACTCGAGGACTGTGATCGAGCATGGAGGGACACCGGAGGAGTTCGACGCAGGAGCTTGGGTGGAGGCCGCAGGTGGCTGGGAGCACGGTCGTGTTTATGGCTTCGCAGACAGTGGCTATGCACGCGTCGTGCTCAGGCCACTTGTGGCACCAACCCCTCCGACTGCGGATGAGCGCCCTCGTCATCCCGAGCACAAGACCAGAGCCGGATAGCAGCCATGGAGTCGGATCGAGCTTATCCAACAGAGACAGGCGATGGAGGAGCAGAGGTAGGCGATGGAGGAGTAGAGGCAGGCGATGGAGGAGCAGAGACGGGCGAATGACAAGTTGAGACAGACGATCCAGAACATGAGACACTCCTCACTCACATTGCGTCTCAGTCTGGCCTTCTACCTATGATGTCGCAGCCACCGTCCTCCTCGACCCAATTGACGCTCCCGACCCAGTCGTTGTCGACTCCACCGCCTCCATCACCTCCACCGCAGCCGTGAGCTTTTGATTTTTGTATTTTGTTTATATTTTGAAACTTGGATGCATGAGTTGATATTTTGATAATTGTTTGCCTCTAGTTTCAGGCTGATATTGATGATATTTATGTAAAACTTGTATGTTTGGTTTCTAATCCATGTGTATGATGTTTTCTGATTATAATATGTGATTAAAAATTATTTGTAGTCGATATATTGTTGTATACAAGAATTTACAAAATTTTCAGTTACAGGATACACCTTTAGCCACGGCTTACCCACGGTTAACCGTCACTAAGCCGTGGCTGAAAGCTTATCGTAAATGGCTGATGGCCTGGGCAGCACCAAATATCACGGTTGCTAATAACATCACCGACGGAACTCGACCGTAGCTGATGGGTTGTTATCAGTGACAGCGCTCATAGCCGTCACTGATGTTATCAGTGACAGCGCACGGGGTTGTCGCTGATGATTACGTGTGACACCTGAGCTAGGCCGTCACAACACATCTGAGACGCACACATCAGCGACGTTTTTTTGCCACGGTTGACGCCGTCCGTGATAATCATCACCGATGGTTCAATCATGGTATCAGTCGGTCGCTGATGACCACAATTCTAGTAGCGTCGTTTTCTCATTTGGTTCCCTCTCATCTCCCACTCCTCTCCCTCTCTATCCCTCTCTCTTTTTCCCTTTGTTGATGCTTGTTGTCGTCGTCAGCCGACCGTCGCCACTTCTTGCCATCTCTAATATGCAACTTTCATTAATTGATAATGTTAATTAATTAGGATTTAATTATTGCTAATTGTATGATGACATGTTAATTGTGTGTATGTCAACTTTCATTAATTGTACGATGCCATGTTAATTGGTAATGTAAATTATATGATGTCATGTTTTGATTTAATTAGTCATTTAATTATATGTTGAATTAACTAGTTGAATTGTTTTGTTTAACTTCTTTAATATTAATTATTGTTAATTAGTTTATTTAATTAGTATATTGTTAATTGTTATAAATTATCTAGGTTGATTAATAAATTAATTGGTTAATAGATTAATTTAATTATATAATTGAAACATAATTATATATGTTCTTGCCTAAAGTCAGGGTGATGCAGTCTGACACGTCTCCTGGTCGGATGAAACTCCAGCGGGGGAACCTGCAAAAGGTACTCCAACGCTCAAGTAAGAATGAGTTCTATGCGAAGGTAATAAAAACTGGAATATTGGGTACATAAGGAGCGTCGTGTCTGTATATAGTGCAGGATGAGGGGTGTTTGGCGATGAAGCCGCCCGATAATCTCGTAGGGATGTTGCTCAAAATAAGTCGAGGCTGATCACATATATGTTGGGCTCGTAATTGTTGAATCCCTTGTAATTAACGAGGACGTAAATGTCCTTGTATGGCCGGGTGGAGCCCTCGAGCTAAGTCGTCTGACTTGACTGAAGTTCGGTTCATCAGTGTGGGCGCTTCTGGCCTAATTTGGTCAGGCCCAAAGGTGCTAGTCCAGTCCACAACCGCCGAGCTTGGTCGAAGTCTGAGGCCTTCATCTTGAGCTCTAATTAATGTGTAAATTTCTGACCTCGGCTTGGCAGATAGACATTGATTAGGCCTTCGATTGATGCGCTGGTCAGGAGTCGTCAGTGAGAGTTCATGTTTTTGCTTTGCAACCCTTAGACTTCTAAAGTAAGTATGATGGTTGCACAGAGAGAAAGGGTGCCTTTTCGTGTGCCCGCCCGCCGCCTGTGTAATTATTAATTCTGACAGTAGGTAATTATGATCAAAGATCTGATCGGCAGTTTCCAAGGCACCTAAGTGCTGGTTGTTTGACCGATGGACATGGCTCTGTTAGCGGGAAGGTGGCGACGACCATTACGGTGACGGTTCTTGTCTCGAGCCTATAAATAGCCCACTGCATTTTGCTTTCTGCATGCATGAGTTTGCCATGGGGTGGGAGATGTCGAAGATGATTGTTCCTCTGACAGTTGTGAGCAAATCAAGGACCATCGTATGTTGGCACTGCTGGGCTTAGAAGGAGGGTGCTAGGAGAGATGAAGTAGAGGCTGGGTGTATTTGGACCGAGAAAGGTTGGCGATGCTGGGCTTATATGAACATTCTTCTTCTGCCTTCTCGCCCTCTCTCTTTTTTCCACTATCTTCCTTCGTTCTGTAGGAAGTTCTACAAGCAGATCTACTACTGGGGGCATTCGCTTATGTGGCTTGGCTCATCTTCGGGTTTTCTCTTCCCTATGGTGGTTCTTCACAGTTGTATTGTTGGAATATTTTTCCTTCAATAATTGTACATGTCGACACCTTTGTATATTTTGGTTACGCCTTATTGAAGATATTTATTAAGGAATTTTCTCATCATCAAAAAGGGGGTGATTGTTAGCCTAAGGTTTTCAACCAATTGGTCTTAATCTTGGTTTTGATAATACCAAACATGGAACAAATTAATGTTTGAGCAAGAAATATTTTTAGATTCCATGTCGGTTTGCGTGCGACGTCCGCTATCAAAAAATCGACAAGGATGCTCATCAATGCTCGAGATTCATCGAAAGTTAGAGTACGGGTGTCTGGATTTATTGTAATATCCTCTATTTGATGCATAAGGACACTAAATATAGAAAACCTAAACCCAAAAACCCGAAATCAGCAAACCGAAAAAATCAGCAAAATTGCCCATGTTCTGGTCCGACCCTCAGTTAATCACCAGTCGATCGACGGTCGGCCAACGATCGACCGATAGGATACTATTTTTGTTCATTGAGTTTTTGGCCTGTTGGCCTAAGATTTTCAACTTAGGTCTTAATCTTGGTTTTGATGATAACAAATATGAAAGTAATGTTTTCTTGGAGAAATATTTTTAGTTTCCAAATCGATTAGCAGTCGACGTCCCCAATCGAAAAAATAAAAAAAATCAGCAAGGACGGTCATCGACACTCGGATTTCGTCCGGAAGTTTGAGTCTAGGTCTAGAGTGTCTAGATTATATGTATATCCTCTATTTGATGCATAATAACTGAAAAACTGAAGCCCTAACCCCAAAACATGAAAATTCGGAAAATCAAAAAATGACCCAAAAATTCTCTAAACCTAGGTAGGGAGCTCCTTGGAGGGCTATATAACTTAGACATTTTTTTGTCACCAAAAGTCCTGGTAATTGTTCCTTATGTAGAAATAAGCTAACGACCTATTTTTAGGGATTTTTTGAAAAATCTTTAACCTATCCACATTTGACTCGGGAGATTATAAAATTTTTGATTTTTGCAAATTTGTACTAGACCCGAAAAGTTAGATTTTGATTCTTAAGGATTTTGATTTTTTGGATATTTTTATTGAATCCAAATGGGAGGTAATGCTTATTTAGCATTTAATTTTGAAATTTAATAACTTAAAGTTAAATAAGACTAGTGAAGAATCAACAAATAAAAATTTTTAGCAAACTGTCCAACCTGCCAGTTTCGATCGAATCTAGGCCAATCATCGGCCAACTGTTGGTCGCAAGAGGATCGACTAAAAGTGTTTTGGAAATTTCCAAAACCTATTCTGTTGGCTTTAGGTTTTCAACCTTAGTCTTAATCTCAGTTTTGATGATAACAAACATGAGACTAATAATTTCATTGAGAATATCTTTCAAGTTCCATATCAATTAGCGTTCGATGTCCCCGATCGAAAATATCGAAAGAAATCAGAAATCGGAAGGACAATGATCATCGCACTCGGGTTCATCGCGAAAACTTCTCGAAGAGCGACGCATGCACCAAAGACGTATTGGACGAGCTCAAAGATCACATGAAAGCTCTCCAAGTTGATGGTCATTGAAAGTCGGAACCCAAAAACAAAGCGCAGAAGAAAACCAGGCTGAAAAATAAAATTTAGCCTAAATTCGGTCGACCGAACATGGCAAGAAAAAGGCAGTAGCTTTGTCGGTTGACCGATCGGTCGACCGAACACTACCAAAAATAGGTAGTGGCTACTTCGATCAACCGGTCAGTCGATTGACAGAGGCCAAAAATAGGCAGTAATCTTGTCGGTCGACCAATCGATCGACCAAACTGAGGATAGCCGCAGATGCAAGATCGCATCGGTTGACCGAATGCGAGATCGAAGGATTCGCATCTGGGCGGTCGACCCGTCGATCGACCGCACACAGAGAGAAAGCAACGGTGGAATGATTAGTCGATCGGTCGGTCGATCGACCAATCGATCGGTCGGTCGATCGACCAATCGATCGGTCGGTCGATCGACCAATCGATCGGTCGGTCGATCGACCAATCGATCGACGGCCTGCAACAGATAGTTTTCTATCCGTTGAGCTGCCGTTTCTTGATGAGGGTATAAGTATACCTCATATAGCTTCTTTTAACCCTCTCCCTCCAGTCTTACAGATTTATTGACCAATTAAAAGGGAGTTTTTAAGCCTTCCAAGAGATTGATTGCAGTGCGCTCTGCTTCTTCGTCGAGTTCTTCTTCAAGCACCAACTGCTCCTCAACTCGGGTGTTGATTCAAGCTCTACTACTTGACGAGTTGAAGGATTCAAGGATTGCAAAAGAGCGTTTAATATTGGTTTTCTCTTTAAACTATTTTGATTGTATTTTAACTGTTATTTAAACTATTTTTGGATTTGTGTTTGTACGAAGACCAGGTGTTTGGTCTTGTGTGTGAAAGTGGTTACCTTGGTGAAAAGGTGTAAAACCACTTGTGTAAACTTAGTGTTTACTAGGATTAGTTTAGTTGTCCCTTAAGGTTGAGGTGGAAGAAGTGCTCTGTGTAAGTACCTTAGGTCGAGAGTGCGACTCTTCGAGTGAAAAGTCCTCTGTGTAAGGGAAACCGAATTAATCTAGTAAAACTAATTTGGAAATCCTAGCGGGGTACTTAGGTAGTGGAGTAGGCATTGGGGCCGAACCACTATAAATCTTGTGTTTGCATTGCTATATTTGTTTGTGCTTAATTGTTTTATATTGCTTCCGCATTTAAATTGCAAGATTACGTCTTTGAATCGTAAAATTGCAAATTGCCTAAGTAGTTCAAGAAACGATTAAAATTGGAATTTAGGCTAATCAATTTAGTAAACACATTATTCATCCCCTCTCTAGTGTTGCCATTTCGCCTTCATACTCGACCGACCCATGGCCGAACCTCGATCGACTGAGGTCACCCAACGGTCGATCGAATTGTCCAATGGATCTATTTAGATCCATTGAACGACTCTTTTTGAGCCTCTACCTTTAGGATCTTTATAAATAAACCCCAAACTTGCCTTCCTAGCTACCTAATGCTTCATTGAGCCATTCCTACATATTTGCTAAGACTTCTTGAGCCATTCCTTGAGCAAACCCTAGTTTTTGTGCGAAAACCTTGATTTGGTCTTCACACTTCATGGATTCATCTTCAAGGCATCAAGAGAAACTATGATTCGGTTGTTGGAGCTAAGTATTTTTTTGATTGTTCATTTGCTCCATTTACTTGTGTATTTTGTTGTTTATTTTCTTGTATTTGAGTTTGTGATTGACCTAGTGTTATTGGTCTTGAGTTTGGTGGTAGTCTTGGTGTTGAGGCTTAAATCCACCGGTGTACTTAGTTTGCTAGGATTAGTTATGTTGTCCTTAGAGTTGACGTGTGGGAGAGTGCTCTCAGTTAGAAGGCGGAGACTTCCGGGTGTGGAAGTGCCTTCGGTGTGAGAGCGGAGACTCTTCGGTGAAAATATCCTCATTGTAAGGAAACAAATTAATCTAGTAAAGCTAAGTTTGGAAATCCTGGGCAGGGTGCTTAGGTAGTGGAGTAGGCATTGGGGCCGAACCACTATAAATCAAAGTGTTAGCATTGAATTGATTCATGTGTGATTAGCTTGTTCTTGCTTACTACTTATCTTTATTGCTTCCGTATTTATATATATTGTGATTCACTTGTGTTTTGCGTAAGTAATTTAAGAAGCGTGAAAATTGACATTAGGCTTTATGTTTTTAGCGACCACACTATTCACCCCCCTCTAGTGTGGGCAATTCGACTTACATTCGGTAGCTTGAGATTTCACCATCTCTTCTACAATTTGCTTCAATCCGGAAATAACACTAGAGTTGGTAGCATTTACACTACCTAGGTTTGATGGTTTGAACTTTGGTGCTTGGGAACTAAGGATGTACACTTTTCTAAAATCCCAAGGCTTTAATATTTTTAACATGTTAAAAATTGAGTTTGTTGAACCTTGAAAGGACATACATGATTGGAGCCAAAATGATATTGATATGTTCAAGTTAAATGCTCAAGCCATGAACTTCATATATTGCTCATAGCCTAATGAAATACTCAAAAAAATCATGTATTGTACTTCGGATTAAGATTTATGGGCATGCTTAGACATGTTATATGATTATGCCGAAACCGAGTTAACCACTCTTGATGAAGGTGGTGATGATAATGGTCATCCACCTACTACTAACTTGGTTTTTGATGCCCAAAGCCTATCTAGTTAAAGAAGCATAAAAAAACAGAGAAGAAAGCTAAGGTGCTTCACTTGTCAAGAAATTAAAGGGACACAAGGCAATATCCCCATTTGAAGAAAGATGTCAAGAAGAGGAAGAATGTTTCAAAATCTTTCATAGAATCTAGTGAAGCCCCTATCATCATGACCAAAAAGCCACTTCGAAATTATGCCTCATGGGTATCCATGATGAGGTACAATGCTCTACTTTTAGTCACGATAAAGATATAGCTTATGATAGTGATGTTAGTTCTTCATATTCACTCAATGTGTCATATGTAGAATTAGTAGAAGAATGTCAAAATATGTGTGTCATGCTTTTGAAAAAGAGTAAAGAAATAAAGAAAATTAAAAAAGATAACTGTAGGCTTACTAAGGATTTGCATGCTCTAGAGTTAGAAAATGAAAATATAAAGGCAAATCTAAGTTCCTCAAGTGTTGATTGCCATGATAGTATTAATGTTTTGAAAACTAGTAATTCATAATGATAAATGAGATTGATGAATTGAAAGTGGAAAATGAAAAATTGAAAGATAACATGGTCAATCCCTTTCATGATGAGTTGAAACTTGAGGCTAAAAATTTAAGAACTAAAAATGAGACTTTGATAAATGAAAATTGCCTTTTGAAATCTCAATTACTTACTTTGCATAACTCAATGATTGATTTGAAAACCGAGGTTTTGAACCTAAACAAGAAAGTGAATGAAATGAAAACATTTTCTCATTTAAGAATTTTAGTAAAAATGGTGTTTCTAAAATTAATGTTCATGCTCATGTTAATTCTCATGTTAGGCATTCTACCTTTAAATCTCATGTTCATAACAAAGATGAAAAGAAATTTAATGGATATTGCTTTTGTTGTGGTATGTTTGTCGATGCGATTTATGATTGTGCAGTAAAGAGAAATCTAAGTATTGTTAGGACACTTTGGATATTCCTAGGCCAACTCACCCCCAAGGACCTAAAGCCATTTGGGTATCAAATAGGGATGGCAACGGTTCGGTTAACCGCATTTTTTATGGTTAACCGAAACCGAAACCGAATTAAGAACCCGCTAACCAAAACCGAAACCGTTCGGTTTCAAAAACTAGTATCTGAAATCGAAACTGTGTCAGTTTTGGTTATCCGACGGATAACTGAAATCGATTTGTTCAATTAGGATAGAACCGGTTATCCGTTTGCTAAGCGGTTAACCATTTAGCAAACGGATAACCGGTTACAAAATTAAATTTTGGAATATCTAAAATTATTAAAATAGATTCATCTCATGATCAATTACTAGATATTATTATATACATGTGAGGCAAAAATTACATGTCAGATTCCCCATGTCTAGCCTATTAATCAATTTATGATCAGAATCAACAACAATTTACAACATATAAACAGTTCATAAGGTAGGGAACAATGCCTTATCAAAATTATCACTGTTTACAATATATAAATTGTTCATAAGGCAAGGAAAATGCCTTATCAAAGTCAAAATCACTCGCATAATAGCCGTTAAGCACAAGACCTTAATTACTTCAGCTTCAAACTCAAAGGTCGTCCATAATATATCATAATGATTTGACCATAAAATCCTCAAGAAAAACCACCGCCAAAAGAGCTTCAAGAAAAACCGCCAGCCCATTAATGAAGACCACTTCATTTCTTCCGTAATTGACATCAGTCATAAAGGCTTCAAGATAACCGCCAACTCAACAATGAAGACCACTTCCACTTTCCATAAGTGAATAGGCAATAAACAAGTAATTAAAGGTGATTTAGAGTATCAAAGAGATAATAAAGGAAATCATCATTAATTACAGCAACAAAAAAAAGGTATCATCGTAGCAGCAAACCTTCAACTTGAAAACCATAGTTACAAGAGTAGTTGTAACTGGCTTACAACTGAGTAACTTAAGTAGAACTCCTCAAAGACAAAAGTAGTTGCGATTGTCATTTCAACTAAGAACCGACTGATAATCATTTTGCCAAATATAGCCAACACAATCATAAGCCCAACACCAACAAGTAGGAAAAATCGTGATAACTTAGCCTATTTCATGATATTATGATATGAATGAGATCGGACTAGGTTGAAATTCTTCACTAGAGACTTCATTTTAAGTTGAAAATTGGATGAACATGTTAGGAGTGTTAATGATTTGTTGCCATATGTTTAAAATTAAAAATACAAGAGAAATTTGAGAAAGTTTGACCTAAGTCAACATATATATTGACTTAGACACTTCATTTTAGGACCAAACTTCTAAACATATTTAGTAATAGGTATGACATGTTTTCATGCATTTAGAATGAAAAATTCATATGAATATGGATAAAATGATAAAGAGGCCATTTCATGATAACCTCTCTTGAGCATGTTTGACCCAAGTCAACATATTGACTTAGAGGTTTCATTTTCAATCCATATTTGAGAAACATGTGTTGGTTGAAGGTTTTTCCTTCGTTCTCTATTCTCTTCATAATTATTTTGATGATAACAAGCCAAATCTATCTAACCAAGTTCTTGAAGCATAAAGGTCGCAGGATCGATAAAAGACAAAAGTCGATTTCACGTCTTGCGACATCGGTCTCGATACGATGACTAACAAGAGCTCGATGTGTGCACCAAAGACGTCTTGGAAGAATCGAAATAACATATGAAGCATGCTGAAGGGCAAAACTTGGAGACAAAGCGCGCAACGAGAAGACCCAAAGAAGAGATTTCTAGCACAGGTTCAGTCGACCGGACGATCGACCGAATACTACAGAAAATTGGCAGTGGCCAATACGATCGACCGGTCAATCTAACGAATGCAGTTAAAAATTGGCAGTAGCACTGCCAATTAGGTCGACCGAATGTGGCGAGAAATTGGTAGTACTAGCCAATTCGGTCGACTAGTCGGTCGATCGAAGTGTGCCCAAAAATGGCAGATTGCTGGGATCGCTTGGGTGGTCGACCAGTCGGTCGATCGACAATAGACCGACAAGCGATCGGGCATCGCCAACGGGCAGAAAAATGCTTGTTAACGACACCTTGGTTTTGGGGGGTTATAAATACCCACTCAAAACTCTCTACCAACTAGTTGTTGACGTCTTAAAAACTAAAATAGTGATCCTAAGCATCTTCTAATCCTTTTCTTGATCAACTCTTCCAAACCTAGCCCTTGATCCCTTAATCTCAAGTTCTCATCATTGGAGGGTCATTCAAGTTTGCTAGGCTCAACAAGAAGAGGTGATTCTATTGTGATAACTCCACTTTTCTCTCTTCTTGTGATTGAAGTGTTTTTGGTTTGATTTTGACTGTATTAATTTTGATCGTGTAATAGACCTTGTGTGTGGTCTAGCTAGTTTGTGGTAACATTGGTGTTGTAAGGTGTAAGGCCACTAGTGTAAAACTACATTAGGAGTTGTTCTTACGAATTGAGGTGGGAAAGCTCACTCAGTATGAAGGTGGATACTTCCGGGTGTGGAAGTACCTTCTAAGGGAGTGTAGGGTCTTTCCAGTGTAAAGTCCTCAATTATAAGCTACTCTTAATATAGTGCTTTTGTGTGTGAAATCCTAAGCACGGGTCTTAGGTAGTGGAGTAGGCGGTTAGCCAAACCACTTTAAATTCCTCTGTGTTAGCATTGTTCTTCTTGCATTTGCTTAACTACTTTATTTCATTGCTTCTTTATCTGATGATCAAATTATGAATTTCCTAAGTTGTAAGAAAATGATTAAACATGAAAACTGGAATTAGGCAAAAGATTTAGTTAACACACTATAAATCTTTTGCCTAATTCAGGTTTTTCATGTTTAATCGTTTTCTTACAGCTTAAGCAATTCACAATTTGATGATTAGATAAATATACGATAAGGCAGTTAAGCAAATGCAAGAAAAACAATGCTAACGCCAAGAAATTTATAGTGGTTCGGCTAACCGCCTACTCCACTATCTGAGACCCGTGCTTAGGATTTCACACATAAATGCACTATATTAAGAGTAGCTTACAATTAAGGACTTTACACCGAAAAGACCCTACAGTCCATTCGAAGGTACTTCCACACCCGGAAGTATCCACCTTCACACTAAGTGAGCTTTCCCACCTCAATTCCTAAGAATAACTCCTAATCTAGTTTTACAAAGGTGACTTTACACCTTAAACACCAAGGTTACCACAAACTAGCTAGACCCAAGGTCTATTACACGATCAAATTTATGCAATCAAAAGCAAACCAAAAGCACGTTAATTACAAGAAGAGAGAAAGAGGAGTTATCATAATAGAATCACCTCTTCTTGTTGAGCCTAGCAAGCTTGAATGACCCTCCACTGATGGACACTTGAGATTGAGGGGTCAAGGGCTAGGTTTGGAAGATTTGATCAAGAAAAAACTTAGAAGATGCTTAGGATCACACTACAAGAAAACATGGTATCACCAACGGACCAAATCCATCGATAATACCCAAAAATCCATCGGTAATATTGTTACCGACAGAGTATATGTCAGTAAAATCCGTTGGTAAAAGGCTCCTAACTAATACTGACTGATTTTAATTACTCTGTCGAAAATACCGACAGATATTTTCTTTTGTTGGTATTACCAACAACTATATATATTCGTTGGTAATACCAACAGATATTTTTCTGTTGGTATTACCAACGAATAAATATCTGTCGGTATTACCAACAGAAACATATCTGTCGGTAATACCAACGGAGACACATCTGTCAGTAATACCAATGAATACATATCTGTCGATAATACCAACGAATACATATCTGTCGGTAATACCAACGAATACATATCTGTCGGTAATACCAACAATGTCTGCTAGCATTGGTATTACCAACAAATAATTTTTGTTGGTATATCTTGTTGGGTGAAATGGCACACTAGAGGGGGGGTGAATAGTGTGTTTACTTATTCTTATTGCCTAATTCCGATTTTAATCGTTTCTTTGGTTACTTAGGCAAATCGCTATTTATCGATTAGATGCGGAAGCAATAAATGATAAAGCAATTAATATAAATAAGATATCAATGCAAACACAAGAATTGATAGTGGTTCGGCTCCAATGCCTACTCCACTACCTAAGCATCTCGCTTAGGATTTCCAAACTTAGTTTACTAGATTAAATAGTTTCCCTTACACAGAGGACTTTGACTCGTAGAGTCTCACTCTCAACCTATGGCACTTCCACACCCGGAAGTCTCTGTCTTCTTATCGAGAGCACTCTTCCACCTCAGCCCCAAGGGACAACTCAACTAATCCTAGTAAACTATGTTTACAACGGTGGGTTTAAGCCTTAACACCAAGGCAACCACCAACTCAATCAAACCTAGCAACCTAGGTTTACACAAGTTTTAATACAATGAAATAAACACAAAAACACACAAGTAATGGAGCAAATAAATAATACAATATATACTTAGCTCCAAAGTCGAGTCCTAGTTCCTCTTGATGCCTCAATGATGAATCGATTAAGGTTGAAGGCAATATCAAGGGTATATTATGGAAACTAGGGATTGTAAAGAGATTGTGGCTCAATCAAGCTTTGGAATTGATCAAGGATGACTCAATGAAGTATAGTAGTGATCAAAAGTTATTAAGGAAGGCTTAGGCTTGGGTATTTATAACCCCCATAAGAAACGGTGCGTCAACGGGCGAAAAACTAGCCGTTTCCGCCGTTCGATCGCATGCTGGTCGATCGACCGATTGATTACCTACGATCGCTGGCCTTTCTTTGCTTTAATCGCACTGATCGATCGACCGGAGGGTCGATCGAAGCACCTTCTGCCCATTTTACGCACTGTTCGGTCGACCGACGGGTCGACCGAATGAGTCGCGGCTTGAGCGATCCGAGATTCGATCGACCGATTGGTCGACCGAAGCACCTACTGCCATTTTTTTGCCTCTGTAGGTCGACCAAAAATTTGACAGACTGGGCAGACCAGTTTGCTTAGGCTGTGATTGCTCGTTTCTGGTTCCGTCTTCACTAAGTCTACTTATATAACATTTATTAACTTTAAGTTAATAACTTTAAAACATAAATGTTATATAAGGATTACCCCCATTTGCATTCAATAAAAATATCTAAAAAATCAAAATCCTTAAGAATCAAAATCTAGTTTTTGGGGTCTAGTACAAATTTTCTGAAAACGAAAATTTTCTAACTTTTCGAGTCAAGTATAGGTAAGCTAAAGGCTTCCAAAAAATCCATAAGAATACCTCGTTATCTAGTTTTAACCCAAGGAACAATTACTGCTATTTTTTATGTCAGGAAACTATCTAGGTCATATAGCCCTCCAAGGAGCTCCCTAGGCTTAGTGAATTCGGGGCGATTTTTGGGTTTTCATATTTTGGGGTTCGGGTTTGGTTTTAGGGTTCTTATGCATCATAAAGAGGATTTACAATATAAACTAGACAACCTAAACCTAAACTCCCCTTCTTGAAGATTCCTGAGCGCCGACGAGTGTCCTTGTCGATTTCTTTAATTTCTTCGATTTTTCTAATCGGGGATGTCGAGCGCTGACTGACTTGGAACCTGAAAAATTTTCTCAATAAAACATTTGTTCCATGTTTGTTAACATCAAAACCGAGATTAAGACCAAGGTTGAAAATCTTAAGCTAACATATCCGTTGGAATTACCAACAGAATTTACCAATTACTCATTATTGTGTACCTGAATCAATCATGAAATCATGAAATCACATATAAGATAATTTGATAATTCATATGAAATCTTAAAAATAATTTTTGAAATCACACATGAACCATTGAAATCCACACACATAAACTTAAGTAAACCATGGTATACAAGTAATTTCGAAATACATTGTGCTAGTCAAATATTTACATTGTTTCAAAGTTTCAAAAATACATAGATAATTTTTTCCAAGAAGCTGATCCTTGCACTTCATCCTTTTTACCTGCATGTAAAAACAAAAGAAATAATGAGGCAATGAAATGAGGAATACCAAGTTTGTAACTAAATTATCTAATGCTCAACTATGCTTCCAGCACTATTTAACTATAAATGCTCAACTATGTAATCAAAACAAGTATACTAACTGCAACAAGAAAAAATTGGAAAGAATATGGGAAGAAGTCATGCAAAGATGCCACTCCAATTCTTTCAAAAAATTTCTTCAACAAGAGGGTTTTTTGTCAGCTATTTATGTTCAAGAAGGTATATCAAAATTTCTTGCACTACTTACACTGTATGCATCCCATTATGACATATTAACACACTTGCTAGTCCATTAAGGAATTGATTACACCAAGAAGGGTTCTATTCACTTGAGCTTTGTTTGCTATTTCTTTGATTACACTAAGGTATTTTCTTTGATATATCAGGTGTTGCAGTGGCTGAAGTAGAATATCATCATATTGACCATGTATCCAAGGCAGCAAAGTCACAACATCTAATTGCTTGTGCACTTCAGCATGTGTTGGGGCGCAATGTGGAAATTAGAGTCAAGTATATACCAAAACTTAAAAGAAAGGTTCCCAAGAATAAGAAGTCACAATTTTATTTATTCAGTTGTTTTGGTAGAAAGCAAGAAATCTCATTCTCAGCAAATGATGATTATGAGACTGAAACAAGGTGACTGATGAACAAGGTGACTTGCTAAAAGTGAGAAAGTTTGACGCAAATCCTCAAGGAAAACTAGATGGATTTATTAAGAAAGCAGAACCTGACACTCAGCCCATCTGTTTTCCAAGGAAACTAAAATTTCAAAGGAAGGATAAAATTGCTCATACAGTCCACTTAAGTATGCAGCAGCAGAGCAAAAGTTTATCTGCAGCATACCCCTTATGTAGGTATATCCAAACTGCTCATACCCCCAACAATGCAGCATCTGATGCATACTTATGCATGTATGAACCTTATACTCTAAATTCCAATTCACCTTCGCAGTTTATCTGTAGTTCCAGAGAAGAAACCATGTAAGCATGATGATTTTGGGAGCTCAAAAGCTCTTGATTCATCATGCACAAAATCGACAGTGAATGTTTGTGCACTTACTGTTATGTTCGGTGCATTTTCTGTGACAGTCGGGACTGTCACTCTCCCACACTTTGAAGATCCTCACAGTTAGTGCAGTGGACTTCGCTTGAGTGCTGCACATGGATGCGTTGCGGGAACGCATCAAGACTCTAGAACAGTCCACGGGGGACGTCTCCAACCTCGACAAGTCGATGGCAGAGGCACTAGAGTCGTTGTTCACTTCAGTGGCAGAACAGAAGACTGAAGTGACAGATTTGAGGGTCCTTGTAGCCATGTCGACGGCTACAATGGTCGAGTTCAATTCTCAGCATGCTATGTTCAGCATGCTGAGATTTTGAGAATGAATTCTCAGCAAGTCATCATGTTGAACATAAAGTTCTAATGATTAGTCTGTGTCACACATAATGTTTTCTCTCACTTTATCCATTTGTTGGAGCAAGACAGTTGTGCAGGTATATCCAAACATAGTGAGCTTCCAACTTGATGAATCAGTTGTGATGCCATGCTGAATATTCAACATGCTGAGAATGAACATTCCTTATGAGCGAAACTGAAGATGCTGCCATGGAAATGACACTCTTTTGAATCTCTATTTCTAAGAACAATATTCCCCCCTTTACTAGTTTTTCGATTGCTCGATGAATCATACGTATGGTTTAAGGAACAAGAACATAGTATAAATCTTAGCAATAAAACAATAAAAAAATATCGAATGATTAATTAAGAATGCAGTTTAATTTACTAACCAGTAATCATAACCCAGCTGATGGAGGTGGAGGTGGTGCGGTGGAACTCAAAGGAGAATTTGTTGATTCCGAAAAAATGACAGGAATACCAAGTTGTGTCAATAGCGAACGGACTGTGATATGTACTTTGTTAGACCGTTGAGTTCGAAGTGTCTAAATGTCTAAAACAATCAAAATGTCTAATACCCGAGTGGAGGTGGTACTTTGTTAGACTGTGTCAATAAAACAATCAAACTGTCTAATACCCGGGTATGCATCTACGCGCTCCAACCTGACCCTCACTTGGGCCCAACTCCTTGAGTTTACATCCCACCTCCCTCAAACCAAGTAAAATCAACCTCAAGTTCAATATCTTAGCAAAATCTGTAATGATCGGGAGAATTTATGAAATCCTATTTGGATGAAAATTTCAGCATACAAAGTGTGCTCAAATTTCAAAAATTTTAGCATGAACATGTGCATGATAAAGTGCAATTTTAGCATGTACAAACTAATTCCAGCATGTACGAACAATTTCAGCATTTATAAAATAATTTCACCATATACGAGAAATTTCAGCATATGCACTCTAATAAAATTAATTCTGCCCCTGTTTCACCCAAGGCCGAGTGGCCTTTCAATCATAGGAGGGGCGGCTGCCCCTGTTTTACCCATAGCTGAGTGGCCTTCAAAATAGAGAAGGGCGGCACAGCCCCTAGTTTAGCTAGGCTCAAGGAAGCAAAGAATCAACACACCAATCATGCACTAGCTATGAATCTCTATGATAGAATGAAAACTTAACAAAATTAACATCAAATCCACATAAGAATTCAAGAACCAACCAAATCCAATAAAACACAACCAACCAGAAACCAACCAACCATCTTTAGGGTCATCGAATATGACCGAAAAAAAAAACAAAACAAACGGCTCATAATTCATCAAATACAATAACCACTCGGGCCTGTTGAACTAGGATGACGTACTAGATGATGCAAAAGGAAAAAAATAAACATCCAAGCCCCAAATTTCAGCAACAAAATAATAACCCCAAGGTGCAAAATTTAGCTTGATGAAACACTTACAAAAACCAAAAATTTTCAGCGTGTAAGTGTCTCTCATCCAAAGTTTTACCCCCACCCCGAGAAGGTGCTAATTAAGACCGAATCCTACAACCACCCTCAAACTGTAGGGTTGCAATCGAATAGATGCCAAGGGTGTTCTATGATCCGAAATCCAAGGCTACCATGACTGTCATTCTGAGCCTTCTATAGTCTAAGGGTCCTCAACCCAATCTGCCCTAAAGTATTAGGGTGTCCTAGAGTTGCTCAAAAAATAAGAGGAACAACAATCCTAAGCAGATAAAAAATTTTCAGCAACCTCTTCATGCCAAAACAAGGGAAATCATCCAAGGGTAAGGTCCAAAGTCCACTCACAATCATAAACACAAACAATAATGTTATACCACACACACAGGTACATAAATATCCATTGGGTAATTTTAATGTTTTAGCTGATAACATGGGTACACATCTACGTGCCCCAACCCGACCCTCACTTGGGCCCAACTCCTTGATTTTACATCCCACCTCCCTCAAACCAAGTAAAATCAACCTCAAGATCAATATCTTAGCAAAATCTGTAATGACCGGGAGAATTTATGAAATCCTATTTGGATGAATTCTCAACATGCTATGTTCAGCATGCTAAGAATGCTGCCATGCTGAACATTCAACATGCTAAGAATGAATTCTCAGCAAGAAAATTGCTAGGTGAACATCAATGATAATACTAAGTAAATTGCTAGCTGAGCAAGAAACCTTATGGTACTCTACGGAAAAGAAGCTAAGGCATGTTCAGTAGTATCTGTCGTGTGCAACTCATTAATAGATCTCAAGAGAATACATGAAACATCAAGATCAATCTACTCTAAATATAGTCACAATACAAATGATTTTACAAAGGGTTGAGAATAAATTCATTTATATACAGAAAACAGAAAAGTGCACTAAATTGAAATATATCTAGACTTTCTACCAAGCTATTCCCACAACAAAATAAATGAATTGATCCCTTCATAAGTGAGATTAAACATTTTCTTGGATAGAGAAACTGTTATGATATTCCAAAAGCATACATTCATTGAAAATTATTTTCTATATAAACGAAAAAGAATAATTAACTATTCAAATACAATATTTGAGCATCATGAAAATACCTCAACAATGGAACCTTTAACAGGAACATGACATATGGGAAACCACTTGTTGTTTTCCAATCAATTAGTTAGTTACATATTAGGTGGTGAGCTTGTCCTTGGGCGATGGCCATCTGCGCCATGTAGTTGGGCATGTTGAGGGGGCAGCTGAGCGCGTCGGAGACGACGGCATCCGCCAGCGACCGGTGGAAGGCTTCCATGGCTGTGGCTGAGCACCTCCTCTGTCTCCTGCGCTGACTGCAGCAACCCGCACACTGCCACTATCTGCCCTTTCGTCAATGGCTCGACGTGCCTCAGCATCACCTATCGATTAATTAACAATGACATACCGTTGTTTATTTAAGTGTTTGTTAGGATTACTATATATTTCAAGTTTGAACCTCATTACTATATATATATATATATATATATATGAAATCAATGGACCTTGAGGAGATCGGACGGGCGGAAGCCGGCAATCCACATGAAGCAGTGCTCGGCGGGGGTCACCCAAATGCCGGAGATGAGGTGGAAGACGTCCGACTTAATGATTAAGCCCATTAGATTCATCAGATGCTCGTAATGCCTGAGGCAATGATCAACGAACATCCGCAGCTCATTCTCTGGCAGGTGCTCTTGCACCGCCGCTCGAAGGTCGCACATCAGTCGGTGGTGCTCCTTCAACCATCTCGCATACTCCATGTCGAACATTACTGCTTCTACATATAACAAAACTGAACTGTAACAAGTTGATCACAAACTTTTCTAACTATATATTTGAAAAACCATATATTTTTATCATCAATGAAATTTCTTATATTTAATAAAAATTAATTATGATACCTGATCTGAGCCCACTGCTGGTGGTGAGGCTTTGATCGCCGATTACAACGGCACCACCATTGAACAATAAACCCTACAAGAGGAATTAATTAGTAACGTCGTTGATGGTTAGAAATACTAGAAGATCTATGTAATTAATTAATTAATCAAAAAGGAAAGCATCATTTGTACTTGTGTTCTTGCTCTTTGAAGCTCTTGTTCAATCTGATTAAGTTTGATCCTACTCGTCTCTAGTTGTTGAATATAAGCCTGCAGGAAAAAGACAAATATTTGATATATAATTTTAGGTTAAAATAGTGCTGTATTTATCTAACTTTTTCCTGAATTAATCTTATGGGTAGTCTTCTATATATATTTTGGTTGAATAATTAAACTAATTAATTGAGGCTGACGTCTAATTAATTGACCTTCTTCCTAATCCTGCTTTTCCTGGCTGCCTCTCTATTCTGTGCAAGCCTTCTCAATGTCTGCCAACACATTTAAATAAATATTAACACTCTTATAAAATGACCTATAATTCTGAGGAATTAATCGATCATAGAAATCCCTAAATTAATTAACTCACTTTAGGATCCGGTGTCTTAGGCCCTTCATGCTCTAAACTTGATGTGCCCTTCTTGTTCCCTTCCTTCTGCAAGGGAGAAAGATAAATATATAATTACCCTTTGCAGATTAATTTGTGGCATATCAGTTATAAAAATTAAAGAATAGTTAAATTTATGATAATTCTTTGCCACTAAGTAGTATGATTCTAGTACTAAATTATTTTGCAATAAAGCTTTTCTGGGTGATGCTAAATTAATTTCTTGTAGTGTGAGGTAGAGAGAAGGATTAGGGTTTTCACCTGGATCACTGCTGCTTTGGTGTCCTCAAGCTGATCAGGAATAGCAACAGCTGGGAGATGATTATTAGTTTTAGAGTCCATGGTCGGCTCTGATGGCTTCTTGCAAGATGGAGAATCCAAGATTTTTCCACCCTGAATATTTCATCATATTAATTAAGAATATCGTATATATATGATAAATGCATCCATCAAATAAAGCTTGATTTTTTACCTTTGTCGTCAATGGCTGTACATGCATAGGCTGAGAAGGGAAGATGTTCAACGTCTCTGCACACACGAGGAAGAAGCCCTGCAAACATTAAATCCCCTCAAGCTGCACCTTAAATTAATTAATTCATATATAAATATATAGAGAATAATTCCTCTTAATCAAGGAATTGTAATTATCTCTACTACCTTCTGCTTCCAAGAGGCAAACGTGGCAGCAAAATGACATATTTTTCATAAAGATCAAAGAAGTAGACTAAGAAGAAGGAGCTCTATAGAAGAATTCTTTGAGCACCGGAGTTTCAGGGGTAATCATGAGTTGTTGTTACATGTCAAAGTCCACAAGAAAAGGGAAAAACTTCACCCCGAAGAATTAATTGTAAAGTTTCATATATATATATATAGAGAGAGAGAGATCATAATTTTCTAGTTAACCATATGATATGAGACTTACGTCTGTGTTCTTCAGTTGTTGTTGTTGAGTGACCCTGCTGCCCATCTAAATACATGAACAAAGCTTGATTTAGATCTCCTAGATCGTATGCTGATCCACTGCTCTCCTTGCTTCTCCTATATATGAGATAATTAATTCTATTAAAGAAAGAAATATATGTCATCCAATTAATATTAGATACTACTTTTCATATAAAAACTTTTAAGAAAATATATATGCAGCACAGCTAAAGATATATCTTGAATACAATTATTATAACATGCAAGGTGCTGAACTTGAAAATTAAACTAGCTTGTGTTACATACATGTAGTGATCAGCTAAGTATTTTTTTCATTAGTAACTAAAATTCAACTTTTCATATATGTTTTACCAAAATCCTAAACTCCTTACCAAATCCATGACTTTTCCGCCTAATTGACACATGAGGTTATTCTACACACCACAAAATTAGTTTCCTTTATATACCTTTTTCGACCAGAGAATTAAAGAAGTTACTTTTACCAAGAAAACCTAATCCTCTCCGATCCATATCCTAAAGCATGGATTATAATTCTCATCAAATCAAACTAAAGCACATGCATGAAGAAGAATTGGGAGACACAACTAACTAGCAAGCTTCTTCACTATGGGGTTCAAGGAATCAATTAAGAAGAGTATAGTACATGAAGCTCCCATGCATGGAAAAGGAGGAGGAAGAAGAGGGAGAAGGAAGAATCATGGCGAACGAGATCTGTTGTTGTTGTTGTTGTTGCTTCCCTTGGCTGCTGGAGCTCGCCTTGCTTTCCATTCTTGCTCTACCTCCTTGTCGCTTCAGCCAAAAAACTGGCCATTACTGGCAAAACCGACTCCCCTCTTTATGCATTGCCGAGCTCTCCCTGCACTACAAATGGTCTGCAAAAGCCAACACGCTCCCTCTCTCTCTCTTCTTTATGTCTCCATGGGATTGTAAGAATAATTAAGCAAATACTTTTAATTAGTACTGTGATCTTTACCGAGAAGAGGAAGACTACGGAGGGAGGCACAAGACGATCGACAGCGTAGGCCATGTCGCCTGCATATTTGCCTAATTCCAAATTAGGGATTAGGATGAGGAATCTGGCGGAAGACGACGACAGAGTGGGCTATGTCGTCGGGGTCGGAGAGGGTGCAGAAGGCGAGGACGCAGCTGGCAGGGAAGCGATGGGACATGAGGCTGGTGGTGGTGAGGCGGGCATGGATCTGCTTTAGGTGAAGCATGGAATCGCACAACTCTATCAAGGAGAGGGTGGGATGGGTGACGATGAGGTTGGAGAGAAGGAGGAGGAGAAGGAGAAGGAGAAGGGTTTAGAGTAAAATACCTCACAAGAGGGAGGCGAGCACTGGCAGGAGGGGAGCACTGTGATCGCGAAGAGAGGTGTCGCGAGTTGTCGACTGGGAAAGGGTACATTGCAAAGGGTTTAGAAAAAGGGCGAGTTGGTCGGCTGGGGAAAGGGCGTCAAATTGATTTAGAAATTAAGTTAGGGTGCAAAACAAATATCGATCGGCTCAAATTGAAGAGGGAAAGAAAAAAAATTATAAATTTATAAATTTTGTAGGCTAAATTACCAACGGATTAATTATCTGTTGGTAATTTTATCGATAATAACAACAAAATATATCCGTCTGTAATCAATCCATCAGTGAAAGTCTGTTTTCTTGTAGTGTCACTCTTTTAGTTTTTGAGGCATCAACAATTAGTTGGGAGAGGGTTTAGGGTGGGTATTTATAACCCCCAAACTCAAGGTGTCGTCAACGGGCATTTTTTTGCCCGTTGGCGACGCCCGGTCGCTTGCCGGTTGATCGACTGATCGACTGCCCAAGCGACCGTGGTAATCTGCCGCTTCTGGGCACACTTTGGTCGACCGACTAGTCGACTGAATTGGCTACTGCAAATTTTTTGCCACATTCGGTCGACTGAATTGGCTACTGCAAATTTTTTGCCACATTCGGTCGACCGAATTAGCTACTGCCAATTTTTGACTGCATTCGGTCGACCGAATTGGCTACTGCCAATTTTCTATAGCATTCGGTTGACCGATCGGTCGACCCAACCTGGGCTGGAAATTTCTTATTTGGATCTTCTCGTTGCACGCTTTGTTTCCGGGTTCCACCCTTCAGCGTGCTTCAACTTGGAAAGCTTTTCATATGTTCTTTCGATTCGTCCAAGACGTCTTTGGTGCACACATCGAACTCTTGTGAGTCGTCGTATCGAGACCGATGTCGCAAAACGTGAATCTAACTTTTCTATTTTATCGAACCTGCGACCTTCATGCTTCAAGAACTCAGTTAGATAGATTTGGTTTATTATCATCAAAATAATCATGAAGAGAATAGAGCATGAAGGAAAAAACCTTCGTCCAACTATCCCCTCCTTTTTGATGATGACAAACCATTGACGATAGAGAACAACAAAAATTCTATATGTAATGTATTAGTCAATTAGTGTGAATCATGAGTTTATAAGTGCATATTTGAGAGGATTAAAAGATGACAAATACAAGCATATTATATTTAGTGCTCCCCCTATCAATATGCATATATTTAACTCTTGTCCTATCATTATGCCTAATCTGAAGCATGTTAACTCGTAATGATAAAACATGCTAACTCTCCCCCTTTTGTCATCGATCAAAAAGAATAAAAAATATTTAAAAAGAAATGAGTCACTCATGACAAGTCATATGATTGAGTGCAACATCATGCAATCCTCACATACATAATTCAGTGCAACAATAATAAGTTCAACATGGCCACATAAACTTAAAAGCAAGCAGTCTCAAATACAAATACAAAGTAGTCTGAGCAAAGTATTGTGTTAATACAAGTCCATGGAGTGAATGACATCATGCAACAGTGGGACTAATCATCCTCAGGTAGTGGAGGTGGCAGATGCGTCTGATAGTATTGTCACATTTCATCCACCCGACCATACATCTCATCAAGACAACGATCGTACTCATCAACTCTCTGATCGTACTGATCGATGCGTTAACCGTACTCATCCGTGCGATGACTATACTCATTGACTATCTGACCATACTGATCGATGTGACGACCATACTCATCTAGATGCCTTGTCGTAACGCCGTTCCATTCCAATTGGTCCATATGAAACTAAGCAAATTGATGCTCCAAATCTCCCAAATGCTCAATGTGAGTACCAGCTGATGAGCTTCCACCAGCATCTGCCTCATCCCTGTCCTCATCATGATCGTTGTGTTCTGCAGATTTCCCCCGCACCCTTTTACCGTGCTGCTTTTCAAGCATTTTCATACGGTTTAGGGTATAGGAGTCTATCGCTTTAGACACATATTCTATCTCAAATTTGGACTTGTTTACCCCAGCAGCATAGATGAAGTGAGAGATTAATGTGGCATAGTGTAGGACTTGTTTTTTTGAAGCATGGACATCCGCTATGTAGCGATGTATAAGATCAGGAACATTTATAGGCCTGCGGGTTGTAACATAGAAGAGCACTCTGGTGCTTGTGCCGGTTACCTCGTCATAATGTCCTACCCTAGGAAGTATATTATAGGCAATGATAAGATGCATAGTCCTAGCAGTAGTCATAATTAAGATGCATAATCCTAGCAGTAGTCATAAGATGCACAACCTTAGAGCTAGGAAAATCCTCATGAAAGTGATGTGTGGACATGTTATACACTAATCTTTCTACCAGAAGGAACCCAAATGCATCCCTAATGGCTATTTCAGTGATGACTATGGATTTACCTAGGATTTCAGACCTAAGGACTAGTGACTCGCCTAGTCTAGCCTTATCTATCATGAGGTTAGAGAAGAATGCCTTTATTTATATGGGACACACTGGTACTTGTCTCCCTATATACTCTACCCATCCTAGGGCTGCAAGTCTACTTCTAATGTCATACTTTTCTAGGTCTCCTAAGTTAACTGGACGAGTCTGTAAGATGACTCTCTCTACAAACCTAGGGGCTTGAATCTTGCCTATGGAGGTTAGGAGATTATTGAGCAAACTTGGAAGAATTGTCTTGGATGCCATCTGCAAGACAACTAGGATAATATGCATATAATTAGCTTTGATGAGTAATGTATGCTCCTGCAAAGAGAAGGGACACTTTTAAGATCAACATGAATTTTTAGAAGACTCTTTTTCCTATGCTTCTTTTTGAGAGAAAAACATTTTAATTTTAATATTAAATATCAATGTATGAGTCCAATAAATGCAAATAAAAAATAAAAAATAAAACTATCACAAACGAAAGGAAAATCAACAAGGAGCTAAAAATGAAACCACAAATGTAAATCATTTTATTTTAAAAACACCTTTTTAGAACACTCTTTTGTTTTGGCATTTTTCCTTCTACTCCCCCTTTTTTTAAAAAAAAAATTGGCAAAATGGAAATGAGAAATTTGAATCATCATGAAGATCCCTTTTAACAATAACAACAAAAAAAAAAGTAAGAAAAAAAAAGAGATTTCATGATGAGAAAACTTTTAAACATACAAATTAAAGACACAAGAAATTAATTTGATTTTTTTTTCTAGAACTTGTTTTGAACCAAAAATATCGAGGAAAAACACCATGCATATGGTAGAGAACCATGAACTATGATTTTTATGAGTAAATTTAGACGTAGAGATGAAGGATCTACTCAACATGATGAACTAACTCATGTATTAGTGCTAAGAATTGAGTTTTTACCTTGGAAGTGGAGAAGAAACCTTAAGTCCAAGGAATGGGGGTGAGTGGCCGGTTGGAATGGTCAAAGGAGCCCTAGTTTCGGGCTTAAAAGCTTATGTTGAAGGGCTGAGATTAAAATAGTCTGCCAAATGGGTGGACAGGATCAATTTCTGTCCGCCGATCGACCGGGCGGTCACATGTCGTGCGACTACTCGAGCTGAAGTGTGATTTCTAGGCTTACAAAGAAAATTATTTTGAAAGATCCAAATATTTGAATTTTATGAAACTTTTTGCACATGAACTAGGCTTCATGGGGATTCCATAAAATCAAGAATCACTCAAAACGGGCCTCTCTACAATTTTCTAAAAAATCCTCAAGTTCATAGTGGCGTTTTCATAAATATTTGGACTTTATGCGAAATCTTATATTTCTATCGTAGAATCCCCTGATATGGTAAGATCTTGTCTAGATCAGTTATAATGATATTTTTGAGCATATAGAGTTTTTCTAAAATTTTTATGCAATTTTAAGCTCATGACAAATTTGTCAATCAATGTACAAGATTACAAATTTAAAATCTATCTATATTATGTAATCATAATGAGAGTCAAGATTTTAGAGTTTCTTAATAATCCAAATTTCTTATTTGAGCTATTTTACTCAAATAACATGCAAGATCATTCATAAGCATATGAAATTCATTCAATCAACAGAAAAGAGGTGTCATGCAAGAATTTTTACCAAATTAACGCTCATACCTCATTTCTCGAAGAATTCCATATTTTTATTTTCTTTCTCCAATTTTTGATGATAGCCTTCCATTATCAATAAATGTTAACTTGCAAGACAAAAATCATTAGTAGTTCAATGATATAACAACTAGCAAGTAAGCATACTAAATAGCAAAGTGCGAACAAGAAATCTTTATTTGAGAATTTTAATCTAAGCTAGATAGTGATAAATTTATTTCAAATATAATCGTCATGATATTTTGAAAAGTAAGATCTCACCCTTTCTATTGGTTGAAAACCGAAAAGCCACAATTAGCCTAGATTTTTAAACCGCAAGGTCGCATTAGCCCGTTATAAACTACATAGGTCTCCGAAGAGATCTGAAATCAAAAGTCAAAAATGTTTTTTAGACTTATCAAGAGCGAAAAATCTACTAATATCAAAATTCCAACTATGATTTAAGAAAGAGGGTATAAGAGATGATACCAAGGTCTTTGATGCCAATTTCCATACCTATGGCATCATGATAGCTTGAAGTTGCAACCTCTTGGCATCAGGATCCAAGGTCAACTTCAATATTTCATTTCTCACTCATCCTTGTGTGGTAGCTCCCCCTACAAAAGACCATGAGATCTTTGGTACCCAAATGTCTTTGGGTCCTTGGGGGTTAGAGGGCTTAGGAATCCAAGGTGTCTTTGTCACACTTGGGTTTTTCTTGAAAATATTTTAGTGTATAGGGTATTTTTGGGAACGGTTGTTAAATATGAGCGAGTTTATATATATTTTTGGCTTATATATAATATAAATTGAACGGCTTCCGTGATTTATTCACCAACTTCGGTCGACTGACAGGTCGACTGAATGGCTACTACCATTTTTTTGAATCATTCGGTCGACCGGTCGGTCGACCGGTCGGTCGACCGATGCAGTGAAGCCTAGGTGCGTGATCTTCGATTTGCAATCCGGTCGACCGACGCTCTTGTTGACAAACTCTAGCTTCGATTGGTCGACCGACGTAGCTTCCGTGATTTCTTCACCAACTTCGATCGACCGACAGGTCGACTGAATGGCTACTACCAATTTTTTGCATCAATCGGTCGACCGGTCGATCAACCGATGCAGTGAAGCCTAGGCACGCGGTCTTTGATTTGCAATCCGGTCGACCAACGCGCCTTCTGCCCAATTTTACCTTCGATCGATCGACCGACCGATCGACCGAATTGACTACTGCCAAATTTTGGCTTCAATCGGTCGATCGACCGACATAGTGTTTCGCACTTTCTTCACCAACTTCGGTCGATCGACAGGTCGACCAAATGGTTTCTGCCAAATTTTGGCTTCGATCGGTCGACCGACAGGTCGACCGAATGTCTTCTGCCAAATTTTGGCTTCGATCGGTTGACCGACGTAGCATTCCGTGATTTCTTCACCATTTTTTCGCATCTCATAGTATAGACTAAGGGGACGATTTCTTTATGTTCCCATAGTATATAAGCTAAGGGAACGGTTACTAAAACTATTCCCATAGTATATAGGCTAAGGGAACGGTCACTAGAACTGTTCCCATATATTAGCTATGGGAACGATTTTTTTTGTGTTACTATAGTGTAATGGCTAAGGGAACGATTCTGGAAATCGTTCATGTAAGTGATCTATGGGAACACTTTTCCAACCGTTCCCAAAAGTGGCGTGGCTATAGAGCCAAAATGTAGTAGTGGCAATTCACAATTTGATGATTAGATAAAGAAGCAATAAGTTAGTTAAGCAAACGCAAGAAAAACAATGCTAACACCAAGGAATTTATTGTGGTTCGGCTAACTGCCTACTCTACTACCTAAGACCCGTGCTTAGGATTTCACACACAAATGCACTATATTAAGAGTAGCTTACAATTAAGGACTTTACACCGGAAAGACTCTACACTCCCTTCGAAGGTACTTCCACACCCGAAAGTATGTACCTTCAGACCGAGTGAGCTTTCCCACCTCAATTCCTAGAACAACTCCTAATATAGTTTTACACAAGTGGCTTTATACCTTAAACACCAAGGTTACCACAAACTAGCTAGACCCAACACAAGGTCTATTACACGATCAAATTTATGCAATCAAAAGCAAACCAAAAGCACATTAATTACAATAAGAGAGAAAGAGGAGTTATCACAATAGAATCACCTCTTCTTGTTGAGCCTAGCAAGTTTGAATGACCCTCCAATGATGAACACATGAGATTTAGGGATCAAGGGGTAGGTTTGGAAGATTTGATCAAGAAAAAGCTTATCAGATGCTTAGGATCACTCTTTTAGTTTTTGAGGTATCAACAACTAGTTGGGAGAGAGTTTTGGGTGGGTATTTATAACCCCCCAAACTCAAGGTGTCGTCAACGGGCATTTTTTTGCCCATTGGCGATGCCCGGTTGCTTGCCGGTCGATCGTCAGTCGATCGACTGATCGACCACCCAAGCGACCGCGGAAATTTGACGCTTTTGGGCACACTTCGGTAGACCGACTGGTTGACCGAATTGGCTACTACCAATTTTTTGCCACATTCAATCAGTCGATCAGTCGACCGAATTGGTTACTGCCAATTTTTGACTGCATTCAATCGATCGACCGGTCGATCGAATTGTCTACTGCCAATTTTCTACAGCATTCGATCGAACGACCGATCGATCGAACCTGGGCTAGAAATTTCTTCTTTGGATTTTTTCGTTGCGCGCTTTGTTTTCGGGTTCCGCCCTTCAACGTGCTTCAACTTGGAAAGCTTTCCATATGACCTTTCGATTCATCCAAGACGTCTTTGGTGCACGCATCGAATTCTTGTGAGTCGTTGTATCGAGACCAATGTCGTAAAATGTGAAACCAATTTTTATCTTTTATCGAACCTGCGACCTTCATGCTTCAAGAACTCGGTTAGATAGATTTGGTATGTTATCATCAAAATAATCATGAAGAGACTAGTGCACAAAGGAAAAAACCTTCGGCCAACAAGCTTCACCATGTAGACTTCTTCATTCAATTCTCCATGTAAGTATGCATTACTTACATCTAGTTGTGTCATTGGCCATCCTTCAGCTGTGGCAATAGCTATCAAGGCTCTCACTGTAGTCATTTTTGAAACTGGAGCATATGTGTCCACATAGTCAATGCTTTCTACTTGTGTGAAGCCCTTAGCAACTAATCTGGATTTGTGTTTTTCCACCTCACTATTTGGTTTGAACTTGGTGCGAAATACCCATCTGCACCCTATAGCTCTCTTTCCTGGTGGTAGTTCACACAATTCCCAAGTATGGTTTTCTTCTAGAGCAGTAATTTCATCATGCATTGATTTTTTCCAAATAGGACTTTGAATTGCCTTTTCATAGTTTTCTGGGTCACAATTGGCATCAATGAAGGCAAAAAGACTCTTATATGCATCAGGTAACATTTGTGTATCCATGTATTTGGACATTGGATATAATACTGATTTCCTTTTTGTTTCAAGTATTTATGTGTTACACTAATAATCTTACAGCCTAATTGGTTTTCTAGATACCCTTTTACTCTTTCAGGTAAAACCATTCTGCCTTCCTCATCTTTTCCCTTTGTTTTGGAGGTTGTATTTTCTCCTAATGATAACTGTTTGGATGTCTCAAAGTCCTCCTCGTTGTATTCTCTGAAGTCTACAATGAGTTTGTCTAGCTCTTTAATTTCTATTGACTGACCTTGGCTATCTGATTCAATTGAACAATCTTCCATCTCATAATCATAGCTATTTCTTTGATCCTTATAAACTATTTGAATTCCCATATCAGTAACACGAAACAAGTTTCCTTGTGCATCATATGTATCCACTTGGTTTCTTTCACCTATTTTCACATTTGTTGGGGTTGCATGGCAGTATATGTTCTACAAACTTGATATCTCTAGATACTTTAATGGTATTGGTGGTCAAGTCATAAACTTTATACCCTTTTTTACCATATGGATAACCAATGAAGACACATGCATTGGCTTTAGGATCAAAATTTCTTCTTCCCTTTTTCAAGGTACTTATGAAGCATAAACACTCGAAAACTCCCAGATGTGCAAATGATGGTTTGCATTGAAACATCATCTCATAAGGAGACTTGTTGTTGATAATTGAACTTGACATTTTGTTTATTAAGTACTGTTTATTAAGTAAGTGGCTGTTAAAATACACTCAGCCCAAAAACTCAGTGCCAAATTTGATTGAAATCTCAAACTGGAAGAAACAATGACCTTGAGCCAATCACATGTTGATGTGTAGAGAACTATTTATGGTTAATGAATAATATGAGACATATTTTCATCATATGTTGCATCTATATTTTGTATATATTAGATTGTGATGAATCCCATGAACTCGAACAACTGATTCTAAGGCCATGATGAGATCATGCCAGTGAGACTTGGAATCCAGATGCCCCTGTTCTAAATGTTCCCAGTCGTAGGATCACCAATTAGGGGATTGATAATTCTGGATAAACTAGTGCACTTGGCACATGCCGAAGGGGTAGTTGATCTCACACTTATCTATGAGCTGTCATTAATGTACAAGTGCAGGTGCTCATTAGGGAATGAGTTCACTGAAAGGACCTGCACGAGGAACACATAATGGAATCCTT
Source organism: Canna indica (assembly GCA_034359265.1). Classification (NCBI taxonomy): domain Eukaryota; kingdom Viridiplantae; phylum Streptophyta; class Magnoliopsida; order Zingiberales; family Cannaceae; genus Canna; species Canna indica. Next base: position 40,485,386 of record CP136891.1, read on the forward strand.
ACATGAGTGCCAGCGGGGTGTTTCTCGGGTGATAGTAAGTGCAAGCAGTTCTTGGACCTGAGGTTGTCAAGGTTACCTTGTGAGTGACCACCTATTGCTTTGGTTTTATCCCTACATAGCCCTCAGCCTCATGTGCCGGGTATTAGGGGGCATGGGGAAACATTCATGGAGGTAGGTGTGCAACCAACATGGAATTGGTTACTCCTAGTGAGAGGAGATAATGTCCTATGTGTCCTTGCAAGTGTCGACTCAGGAATCTCTGGCCAGAGTAGACATAAAAGTCAGGAAGATGTTTTTGACGTTTCATTATTGTGACGACATCTTGGCGGGTGGAATATATATGAATCGGCATTAGGGTTTGACACTTCTTTCGTACCCTAGCCGACTTCGGGATGTTGTAATCGAGGGACTTAGTTGCACGGTAACTGGTCACCGAAGGGCGTTCGATCCCTGTAGATTGAACCTCACACTATCCGGGTAGTCATGACACGTTGCTTGACATCAATCTTGACTTGTGAGTGGAGTCTCTCATCACCACACTAAAGGGGTTTTAGTGGTGGCTCGTAAGATTCAAATAGAAGTCGTTCTATCGGATTCGACTCTTCGTTATGCATAACTCATTGCTGGCTTAGTGTGGGGCCCAATGGGTCACACACAGTAGGATAACCTCGTAACAGACCTTATGAGATAAAGTCCGAATGCGGCACTATATGTCTACTAGCATGGACATGCTGCAACACGATCATGGATCTCGTTTATGGACATGATAGAAAAGATATTTCCTATAGGAACAAATACGCGAGGAAGGAGTTCCTCGGTAACCCTAATTTGTAGGGCATCTCTAAATTATAGGGATTGGCATATGATAAATCCTAATCAATATAAATTTAATTTATAGAGATAAATTAAAGTTTATATTTAGTTGGATTTAATTAATTTCAAATTAATTATAAATCCATTAAATATAAATTATTATTTTGGAGGCAAACCCCGGAATTTTGAATTTCGCGGAGAGGATTTAAAAAGGGGGGGCCGAGTCCACCATGGGGGCCACCTACTCACCTTATAAATAGATGGCCTAACCTGCTTTGAGAGGGGTTAAGAAAATTGGTTAGAGATCTTGGAGAGGATCAAAGACTTAGATTCTTGAGAAGCTTCTTGAAGACCAAGACTTCAAAGAGCTCCTCTTGATCTCCATGGGTGGCCGGTCATCAAGCTCCTCCTTCCCGGGTTTGTGAAGCCGATTTAGAGGTCTCTTCCTATTGGGTGTGTGATCTCCTTCATCTTCTTGGAGGAGTCCAAGGAGGACAGTGAGGTATTCCGTCATCTTCCGCCTCGTTCCGTGGTTTTCTCGTCCCCTCTTCCTCCCTTTTGGCGCTCAGTTCTTGGTGGAAGGGCCGATTTCACCTAGGTGTGTTTTGGGGTTGAGTGTCCCTCTTTGTTGAGCCACAATGGGTCCTGGTGTTCGATGTCCCTTGGTTGCAAGGCATTTGGTGTGGACCTTCTTTGGAGGACGTGCGCTTGGATGTCTTAAAATGGGGATAGGAGCAGTCTTACCATCCGCGGTATAAGGTATATCATCTCCTTCTACTCGTAGATTGAATTCCACAAAGATTGCTAAAGTTGATCGCTGGTTTTGGGATGGTTTGTATTTTTTTAAAATCATTTTTTCCACTGTGCTTCTTCTTCCATCCCAATAGTGGTATTAGAGCCACCTTTGCCAATTTTCTGGAATTTTATTACGTGTTATTGTTGTGTTTACGAACCATTCGCTCCCTAAACATCAAGCTGCCCGAATTTTGTTTTCGGGGGTTCTTGAGTCATTCTTTTGGCTCCACGGTTCATGCGATGAATCGGGGTGGTAGCCTATTGTCCAAAGTTGTCTTGGACAGATTTCGGATTCAAGAACCCCATGGGTTCATCGTTGAACAGCCCCGAAAACTGAATTTTTCAGCATGTGTTGTTTGCACCGTTTTTGGTGGAAACGTAACCCGATTAGCGCATTTTCGGATTCAGTTTTTTCCTTTATTTTTCGTAATTGTTAAGATGCATGAATGGATGATTATGGATGAGGCCTATGTGTTGTGACTGTGTGTAAAACGTGGTTGTGTTGATTGCTTGTAAATTTGTGAAATTTCAGCATTATAACTTTTAAATAGGGCCTGCTTACCCCTGCCTTCCGCTTGAGTATTCTGATTGTAATATTCTTATCCCTCTCCTTAAACCTTTCCCCAAGGGTTGTTTGGGGTCTTCTTCTTTCAGTTTTGTAAAATTAGAAATATAGGGGGAGATTTGCAATGAGCACGCTTGCTGCCCTGTTTTGGTGCGCGCGTGAAGAGGAGGTGTTCGGCGCTATGATGATGACGATTTGAACCCAGGAAGGCACTGATAGAACCGGCAACCTTCAAGATGATTTTGGGCAGTGCCTTGGCAAGACGGAGCTCCTAAATCCCTAGGATGATGGCCTTGGTTCGCTCGGTGGCTCAGGTGGAACCCTTAGAATATCCATAATCATCCTTATTTACTTTATGCTTTTATTTATTGTTTTTGCTTCAATTGTTGATAGCTTAGATAATTATGATTGCATGAAGATACCCTCCATGATATTAAGAATATCGATCATGATTTCCATCGTTTTGAGGTACAAATGTGTCTATTGTCACAACGGGTTTGTTGTGCAAACACAAGGCCTTTTAGTGATGATAGACACGTTGTATCTCATTCGGCACATATCATTGTGTCTCTACTACTAGCTTGAACGTGACTTACCTTGTTGAGCAAACTCAAGGGTGGTTGTTTTCTCGCTAGGGTAAATGAACGATGGGCCTGACTCAATTAGGGCTCCTTGGTTTGTTGTGCAAACACAAGACCATGATAACCCTAGAGGCAAAACTTGATGGAAGTCGCATAACGATGTGATCGGTAAAGAGTTACCGACCCATGGACCTATTAGGGTTTGTTGTGTTAAATGCGAGACCCGAGTAGGAGAAGTGGAGTTCCATCTTTCCCTAAGGAAGTCTACCAACGAGGGCTTCCTGCTTCCCAATAGGAGGGTCATTTGGGAACCGCAAAAATTAGTGGGAAACATGATAAATTAAAAGATCATAATAATCATGCAATATAGAATGGTAGTTCATGTTTGTTTTTACTTTTGCTTATAGCATTTCATTGTCGCCATGTCATCTACACTGTCATTGCAAAGCATACTTAATACAAATAAACTCTCTGGACCGATCTATGTCGATTGGTTGCGAAACCTGAGGATTGTCCTCACCCAGGAGAGACTTTCCTATATTCTTGATTCCAAACCAAGATGGCAACAGGGACCCCTGTTGAAACCCATGTTCTCAAACTAATTGATTTGAACGATAGGTTAGAGAAATTGGGCATAAACATTGATAATGAGCTAAGTCAGGACTTAATACCCCAATCCCTTCCAGGGTCATTTTCACAGTTTATCATTAACTACCACATGAACAAGCTGGACGCCTCACTTCTTGAGCTTCTTAATATGCTGAAGACTATTGAGTCCCACCTTTCGAAGGATAAGGACAAAGTCATATTAGTGGGTACTACCCATAAAAAGGTAAAGCTGCGCTCTGTTAAGAACAAAGATGTGAAACCCAAAAAGGATATCAAGAAGAAAGGGAAGAAGGCTCCTAATGGCACTTGTTTCCATTGTGATAAAGATGGCCACTGGAAGCGCAACTGTAAGGAGTATATTGCAGAAGTAAAGCATAAGAGGGCTTCTGAAGCCCCCTCTGCAGGTGCGTTTGTTATTGAAATAAATCTATCATTACAAAATTCTACTTCATGGGTATTGGATACCGGTTGTGGTGCTCACATTTGCAATTCATTGCAAGGGTTGAGAATAAGTAGAATGCTAAACAAAGGCGACTCCGACCTTCGGGTAGGCAATGACGCTAAAGTTGCTGCTTTAGCCGTAGGAACCTATTGTTTGTATCTGCCATCAGGCAAAACCATTGAATTGATCAATTGCTATTACATTCCATTTCCAAGAAAGAATATTATTTATGTTACTTTGTTGGTAGAACAAGGTTATGAAATGACTTTGAAAGGCAATTGTTGCCACACATATCATTCTGATAAATTATATGGAACTAGACACATTTCAAATGGTTTGATGGTCTTAGATGTAACTGATAATGTTTTTGATATCAAACAAATTAACACACAAGAGGTAATGAGATAATCTGAACCTCCCCTATCTTTGGCAATTGAGGCTGGGTCATACTAATGAGAATCGAATTAACAAGTTGTACAAAGACGGATTGTTTGACCTGTTCGATTTTGAATCGATGCCAACTTATGAATCCTGTCTCAAAGGAAAAATGACAAAGTCCCCCTTCACTGAGCGTAGTGAAAGGCTACTGAGTTGTTAGAGCTAGTCCACAAAGATGTTTGCGGACCAATGACAACTCAAGACAGAGGTGGGTATTCCTACTTCATCACGTTCACAGATGATAGATCAAGGTATGGATATGTCTACCTGTTGAGACATAAGTCTGATACTTTTGAAAAGTTCAAAGAGTATAAGGCTGAAGTTGAGAAACAAATACGGAAAAGTATTAAAACCCTTCAATCAGATTGAGGTGGTGAGTACTTATCCACTGAGTTTCTACATCATCTAAAAGACAATGGGATTATCTCTGAATGGACCCCTCCAGGCACACCACAACATAATGGAGTATCTGGAAGGAGGAATCGCACGTTGTTAGACATGATGCGGTCCATGCTTTACTTTATTGATCTCCCGATTTCATTTTGGGGATATGCGCTTGAACTGACTATCTTCCTATTGAATAGGGCTCCCACAAAGTCTATCTCTGGTACACCATATGAGATATGGAGTGGCAAGAAACCAAGTCTGAGGCACCTCAAGATTTGGGGTTACCCTGCGTACGTCAAGAAATTAGAGCTAGATAAGCTTTATGCTAAATCAACCAGGTGCAGTTTTGTGAGCTATCCTAAAGAGAGTTTAGGGTATTATTTTTACTTGTCAATTGATCAAAAGGTGTTTGTCAGTAGGCATGCCACTTCCTTAGAAAAATAGTTTATCGAGGAAAGTGGGAGTGGGAGAGATGTTGAGCTTGATGAGGATCAACAACCCCAAGCAAAATCGTAACCACCCATGGAAATACTACCTCCCAATCACTCTTTGAAAATCAGGAAGATTGCGTAGAGAACTCGAAAGATTAATCCTGACCATTGAGAATGGCCAATAATTCGTTGATCTGCAATCCTATGATCAGGCAATCAAGGTTGTTGATTGCAAACAATGGTAGGAAGCAATGAAATCCGAAATGGACTCGATGTTCATCAACCAAGTTTGGACTTTGGTTGACTTACCTGAAGGAGTTACTCCTATAGGGTGTAAGTGGATCTTTAAAAGAAAGATTGGAGCTGATGGCCAGGTGGAGACCTATAAGAAGGCCTGGCTGGAAGCAAAAGATTTCACTCAAAGGCAAGGTCTTGACTATGATGAAACTTTTTCTCCTGTAGCCATGCTCAAGTCCATTAGGATAATGCTAGCCATTGATGCATATCATGACTACGAGATTTGGCAGATGGATGTCAAGACTGCATTCCTCATTGGTGAACTTAAGAAAGAGGTCTATATGACCCAGCCGGAAGGTTTCGTGTCTTCGGTAGGACCGAAGAAGGTATGTAAATTGCAAAGGTCCATTTATGGACTCAAGCAAGCCTCGAGGAGTTGAAACATCCATTTTGACGAGACAATCAAAGAGTTTGGCTTCATAAAAAATGTAGACGAACTTTGTGTCTATAAAAATGTTAGTGGGAGCGCCGTTGTGTTTATTGTGCTGTATGTGGATGACATACTGCTCATGGGGAATGATGTTTCTCTGCTACAGTCAGTGAAAGCATGGTTATCCAAAAGACTTGGGTGAAGCATCCTATGTACTCGGCATTAAGATCTATAGGGATGGATCTAGAAGGATGCTTGGTTTGTCCCAGTCTCAATATATTGATACAGTGCTTAAAAGGATTAGCATGGAAGGCAGTAAAAGAGGTTACTTGCCTATGAGTCATGGCATCACTCTTTCCAAGAAGATGTCTCCTAAAACACCCGAGGAGAGAAAAAGGATGAGCAAGATCCCTTATGCTTCGGCAGTAGGATCCATCATGTATGCTTTGCTCTGTACTCGGCCTGATGTCGCTTATGCCCTAGGGGTAACTAGCAGATTTCAGACGGATATTGGAGAGGAACATTGGAAAGCCATAAAGAACATTCTTAAGTACTTGAGAAGGACTAAAGATGTTCTCTTGATTTATGGTGGGTCAAATTTTAAACTGGAGGGCTACACAGATTCTAGCTTCCAATCAGACCCATATGATAGTAAATCCATTTCTAGGTATGTATTTACCCTGAATGGTGGTGCAGTATGCTAGAAAAGGTCCAAGCAAGGAACCGTGGCTGACTCGGTGACAGAAGCTGAGTACATTAATGCAAACGAAGCTGCAAAGCAAGGAGTGTGGATAAAGAAATTTATCTCTAAGCTGGGTGTTGTTCTTGAGGTTGCCGGTCCGGTCCCCGTTTATTGTGATAACACTAGGGTTATTGCTCAAGCAAAGGAACCTAGATCCCACCACAAATCAAAACATATCCTAAGGCGGTATCACCTGATCAGAGAGATCGTTGGACGTGGTGATATAAATGTCGAACGTGTCGACACAAAAGACAAAATTGCAGATCTATTCATAAAGCCATTACCACAGCAGCAGTTTGATCGCCACTTAAGTTGTATGGGTATTAAATACCTCAATGATTGGCTACAAGTGCAAGTGGGAAATTGAAAGAAATAGTGTCCTTGAGGCAATCACATGTTGATGTGTAGGGAACTATTTATGGTTAATGAATAGTATGAGATATCTTTTCATCATATGCTGCATCTATATTTTGTATATATTAGATTGTGATGAACCCCATGAACTCGGGCAATTGATTCTAAGGCTATGGTGAGATCATGCTAGTGAGACTTGGAATCCAGATGCCCCAGTTCTAAATGTTCCCAGTCGTAGGATCACCAATTAGGGGATTGATGATTCCGGATAGACTGGTGCACTTGGTACATCCCTTATACGATAAGGGATAGCCGATCTCATAGTTATCTATGAGCTGTCATTAATGTACAAGTGCAGGTGCTCATTAGGGAATGAGTTCACTGAATGGACATGCACGAGGAACACAAAATGGAATCCTTACATGAGTGTCAATGGGATGTTCCTCAGGTGATAGTAGGTGCAAGCAGTCCTTGGACCTGAGGTTGTCATGGTTACCTTGTGAGTGACAACCTATTGCTTTGGTTTTATCCCTACATGGCCCTCAGCCTCATGTGCCGGGTATTACTGGGCATGGGGAAATATTCATGGAGGTAGGTGAGCAACCAACATAGAATCAATTACTCCTAGTGTGAGTAGATAATGTCCTATGTGTCCTTGCAAGTGTCGACTCAAGAATGTCTGGCCAGAGTAGACATGAAAGTCAGGAAGATGTTTTTGACATTTCATTATTGAGACGACATCTTGGCATGTGGAATACATACGAATCAGTATTAGGGTTTGACACTTCTTCCGTACCCTAGCCGACTTCGGGACGTTGTAACCGAGGGACTTAGTCGCACGGTAACTGGTCACCAAAGGTTGTTCGATCCCTGTAGATTGAACCTCACACTATCCGGATAGTCATGACACGTTGCTAGACGTCAATCTTGACTTCCGAGTGGAGTCTCTCATGACCACACTAAAGGGGTTTTAGTGGTGGCTCATTAGATTCGAATAGAAGTCGTTCTATTGGATCCGACTCTCTGTTATGCACAACTCACTACTAGCTTAGTGTGGGGCCCAATTGGTCACACACAAAAGGCTAACCTCGTAACGGACCTTATGAGATAAAGTCCGAATGCGACACTATATGTCTACTAGCATGGACATGCTGCAACAGATCACGGATCTCGTTTACGAACATGATAGGAAATATGTTACCTGTAAGAACGAATACGCGAGGAAGGAGTTCCTCGGTAACCCTTATTTGTAGGGCATCTCTAAATTGTAGGGATTGGCACATGATAAATCCTAATCAATAAGAATTTAATTTATAGAGATAAATTAAAGTTTATATTTAGTTGGATATAATTAATTTCAAATTAATTATAAATCCATTAAATATAAATTATTGCTTTGGATGCAAACTCCGAAATTTTGAATTCAGGGGAGAGGATTTAAAAAGAGGGGGCCGGGTCCACCATGGGGGCCACCTACTCACCTTATAAATAGATGGCCTAACCTCCTTTGAGAGGGGTTAAGCAAATTGGTTAGAGATCTTGGAGAGGAGCAAAGGCTTGGATTCTTGACAAGCTTCTTGAAGACCAAGACTCTAAAGAGCTCCTCTTGATCTCCATGGGTGGCCCTCCATCAAGCTCCTCCTTCTCGGGTTTGTGAAGCCAATTTGGAGGTCTCTTCCTCTTGGGTGTGTCATCTCCGTCATCTTCTTGGAGGTGTCCAAGGAGGACAACGAGGGTATTCCTTCATCTTCCTCCTTGTTTCGTGGTTTTCTCATCCCCTCTTTCTCCCTTTTGGTGCTCGGTTCTTGGTGGAAGGGCCGACTTCACCTAGGTGTTTTTTGGGGTTGAGTTTCCCTCTCCGTTGAGCCACAACGGGTCTTGGTGTTCGTTGTCCCTTGGTTGCGAGGCATTTGGTGTGGATCTTTCTTGGAGGACGTGCGCTTGGACGTCTTGAAATGGGGATAAGAGCAGCCTTGCAATTCGCGGTATAAGGTATATCATCTCCTTCTACTCGTAGGTTGAATTTCTTAATGATTGCTAAAGTTGATCGCTGTTTTTGGGATGGTTTATATTTTTTTTAAATCATTTTTTCCGCTGTGCTTCTTCATCCATCCCAACACAAACCTCTTGCCACTTCAAGTAAATGTATGTGTTTCCTCTCAACAATTGCATTTTGTTGAGGGGTTTCAACACAGGTACTGTGATGGATTATACCATGCTCACTTCGCAACTTGTTCATGACTGAGTTAAAGAATTATGTGCCATTATCTGTTCTCACTATCTTCACTGTCTTTGAGTATTGGGTATGCACCATTTTAATGAAACTCTCCATAATTTCAGCTACTTGATTTTTAGAAGAGAATAGGTAAGTCCAATAGCTTCTTGTAAAATCATCAACTATAGTTAGAAAATATGAATTGCCATCAGAAGTTCTTACTTTATGTGGTCCCCATACATCACAATGTTTTTTTTCAAAAGCATCAGAAGTTTTACTTGAAGTTTGTTGAAATGAAAGTCTACATTGTTTGGATATTGGACATATACTATAGAAAAAATCAGTCATGCTTTTTATTTCAGGTATATCACTTGACAACAATCTCATGCGTTTGATAGGTATATGTCCTAATCTCATATGCAAAAGTAAAGAATTTTGTAACTTTATTGACATTGCTTTTGCATCTTGCCTTTTACTACTTCTTGCATATGACACTCGTTCAATCTGATACAAGCCTCCTTGTTCTTTACCAGTCGCCAGGATCCTCCTCGAGATAAGGTCCTGAATTACAAAACCATGTGCATCAAATGTTACTGAACAATTCAATTCTTTTGTTAACTTGCTAACAGATATTAGGTTCATTCTGAATGATGGCACTTACAAGGTATCTTTGAGCTGAATGTTTCTATTTAGATATGAATTTCCTACATGTGTCACTTGTGTGGCAATTCCATTGGCAAAGAGACTTTGTCATTATAGCCAAGCCTTACATTTTCAGCCTCATCAAGACTGATATGTTTAGATGCCATATGGTTGGTTGCACCAGTATCAATAATCCAGATTTTGGATGAATTACAGTTTATTGAATAAGCTTGTTTACCTGCCATATTAACTTGTGGATGGCTTGGTAGCTTTGTCTTCAACAAATTGATTAAGCTTTGTAGTTGTCACTCACTAAATTCAGCTAACATGTCATTTGGCTTTGAACTACTTGATGAAACAATCTGTGTCTGGCTACCTTCTTCTGAGTTCTCGACTGACATTGCCTTGGGATTAAATGCTTTACTATATTGTTGTTATGATTTTGGTTTCCCCTTGTGCCATTTATGCCCTGGAGGAAATCCATGTAACCAGTAACAATTGTCTTTGGTGTGGCCAGGCTTTGAACAGTGCTCGTAGAACTTTTTCTGAAAAAGTAATCCTTTTCCCTTTTCAAATTTATTTTAATTTTGATATGTACTATTAAGAGATACACTCTCAACTACCTGATTTGTATTCATCCCGACAGCTCTTTGGGATTCTTCTTGTTCGAGAATTGAGTATACCTGAGCTATATCAAGTAGGGGTTTCATTAGAAGGATCTGACCTCTGATCCCCATATAATTTTCATTTAACCCCATGAGAAACCGCCGCATTTTTCCTTTTTCCATGCAATCAAATCTGGAACTAGTTCCTTTAGCTTCTAGTTCATCCCATAAGCATTTTAATTTCGTATAATATGTTGAAGTTGACATATTACCTTGCTTTGTTGTTGTGATTTGCAACTGAAGTTCAAAGATCCTTGGTCTGGAACTAGTTCCTTTAGCTTCTAGTTCATCCCATAAGCATTTTAATTTCGTATAATATGTTGAAGTTGACATATTACCTTGCTTTGTTGTTGTGATTTGCAACTGAAGTTCAAAGATCCTTGGTTCATTCGTCTTGCCAAATCTCTTCTCTAGATCAGACCACATGTTAGCTGCCTTCTTCGCATGGATGATGCTTGGGCTTAAGCCAATTCCTTAGGCGGTTCGATCAATCCATTGACGAACCCTACCTTCTTTTTGGCAGATGGGGCAATCTGCATTGATGTTTTCCATGATAGGTAGTTCTCGCGTCCTGTCAATTGGATCGACACCAGCGCCACACTTGGATTGTCATTTCCTGGGAGGATATATGGATTATCTTCGATTCTGGCGAACTCCATTACTGATCCGCTCTCAGGTATGCTTTTTGATTCCATTTTTTGAGATCGCGCTGCCTGTGATCACCTATTTCTCGCCACCTTCTCTGCTCTCTCCTGATCTCTTCAAATTGAATCTTGTATCCTTTCTTCAGATCAATTTCTGCCGCTCTAGTACCATGATGGAAATTGGACACAATCCGACTCTGAGATGCTCTAAGAGAAGGTGGAATCAAAGGAGGGAAAAAGTTGTTCTTCCCTAATTCATAATTGAGTTCGAAAATAGAAGTGAGGTCAAATTGGTAAAAAGAGGTTAACTCAGTTAACCTTTAGTTTGAACTGATGTGCCACATTTATAGCTACGTTTACATTATTAACTAACAGTTGTAAAGTACAAAAATACCCTCTAAATGTTATTACATTGAGAAGTACAAAAAGGTAAATATACTTATCTATATTATTACATCATATGAAGCTGACTTGGTATCTCAACATCTAGAGTGTCTAGATTATATGTATATCCTCTATTTGATCCATAATAACTCAAAAACTGAAACCCGAACCCCAAAACATGAAAACCCAAAAAATCACAAAATGACCCAAAAATTCTCTAAGCCTAGGGAGCTCCTTGGAGGACTATATGACTTAGACATTTTCTTGGCACCAAAAGTCCCGATAATTGTTCCTTAGGCAGAAACAAGTTAACGACCTATTTTTAAGGATTTTTGGAAACCTTTCACCTATCCATATTTGACTCGGGAGATTATAAAATTTTCGATTTTCGCAAATTTGTACTAGACCCTAAAAGTTAGATTTTGATTCATATGGATTTTAATTTTTTAGATATTTTTATTGAATCCAAATTGGGGGTAATTCTTATTTTATATTTTTATTTGAAAGTTAATAAATTAAAGTCAAATAAAACTAGTGAATAATCAACAAATCAGAAAAATCAACAAACTACCCAACCTGTCAGTTTCGATTGAATCTAGGTCGATCCTCGGCATACCAATAGTCGCCCAAGGATCGATCGAAAGTGTTCTGGAAGATTTCCAGAACCTATTCGACCGACCCGTGGTCGAACGTCGGTCGACCGAATTGTCCAACAGATCAATTTAGATCCATTAAATGGCTCTTTTTGAGCCTCTACATTTGGGATCTCTATAAATAGACCTCAAACTTTTCTTCTCAGCTACCTAATGCTTCATTGAGCCATTCCTACATATTTGCTAAGACTTCTTGAGTTATTCGTTGACCAAACCCTAGTTCTTATGCGAAAATCTTGATTTGGCCTTCACACTTCATCGATTCATCTTCAAGGCATCAAGAGGAACTAGGATTCAGTTGTTGGAGCTAAGTATTGTTTTGATTGTTCATTTTCTCCATTTACTTGTGTATTTCTTGTTTATTTTATTGTATTTGAGTTTGTGATTGACCTAGTGTTGTAGGTCTTGAGTTTGGTGGTAGCCTTGGTGTTGAAGCTTAAATCTGCCTGTGTAAACTTAGTTTGCTAGGATTAATTGTGTTGTCCTTAGGGTTGAGGTGTGGGTGAGTGCTCTCGGTAGGAAGGCGTAGACTTCCGGGTGTGGAAGTGCCTTCGGTGTGAGAGCGGAGACTCTCCGGTGAAAAGGTCCTCATTGTTAGGAAATAAATTAATCTAGTAAAACTAAATTTGAAAATCCTAAGTAGGGTGCTTAGGTAGTGGAGTAGACATTGGGACCAAACCACTATAAATCAAAGTGTTAGCATTGAATTGATTTATGTGCGATTAGCTTGTTCTTGCTTACTACTTATCTTTATTGCTTCCGCATTTATATACATTGTGATTGATTTGTATTTTGCCTAAGTAATTTAAGAAGCGTGAAAATTGATATTAGGCTTTATGTTTTTAGCGATCACATTATTCACCCCCCACTAGTGTAGGTCATTCGACTTACATGGCCGATCGGAAGTGCTAGCAGATCTTTTGAGATCAGTTGAACGTATCTCTATATAAGATCCCAAGAGAGCCTTCCTCAGCCCTCCAACTCTTCGTTCAGTCTTCTAAGATTTTTTTCCCAACTTTTATTAAGTCATTTCATCTAAACCCTAGTTTGAAGCCAAAAACCTTGATTGAGTCTTGTCTTCATTGTTTCATCATCAAAGGCATCAAGAGGAAGCTAGGATTCGTTGTTGAAGCTAAGTACTTGTGTTGTTGTATTTATAGCTCCATTTACTTATATTTTAAGCTTGTTTTCATTGAGTTGTAGTTTTGGTTTGAAGGTGTAGGTGATACACCTTGTTAACTTTGTAATTGACTATTTGGATTTAGAATTATAGTTGAGGTATCCTCTAGGGTTGAGGAATAAGTCCTCTTTATATTCTTTAGGAAACATTCAAGTTACAAAGGGTTTGATGGTTGCCTTGGTGTAGACGCATAAGTACACCGGTGTACTTGTAATCTAGGATTACAATGTTCTTAGGAAAGAGTGAGGTGGGCGAGTGCTCTCGATAGGAAGACGGAGACTTCCGAGTGTGGAAGTGCCTTCGGTGTGAGAGCGGAGACTCTCCGAGAAAAAGTCCTCAGTGTCTTATAAGTGAAATCCTAAGCATTGGGGCCGAACCACTATAAATCAATGTGTTAGCATTGTTACTTGATTGTGGGCTTTCTTACTTGTCATTTATCTTGTTTCCGTTTCATATTAATTTTGTGTTTTGCCTAAAACTAATCAAGAATCCATTAAAATTAAATTTAGCCTATAGTTTTTAGTTAATGCAGTATTCACCCCCCCCTCTAGTGTAGGTCATTCGACTTACAAAAAGGATATCCAAAAGAAAGGGAAGGAGTTTCCAAAGGCACCGGCTACCATTGTGGTAAAGATGGCCACAAGAAGTGAAACTACATGGAGTATATTGCAGTGGTAAAGCAAAAGAGGACTTCTAAAGATGCTTCTACAGGTGCATTTGTCATTGAGATTAATGTATCATTAACTAACTCTACTTCATGGGTATTGGATACCGGTTGTGGTTCATACATCTGCAAAGTGTTGCAGGGGCTAAGAAGAAGTAGAGGGCTAAACAAAGGTGACTACGACCTGTGAGTAGGCAATGACGCAAAGAGTTTCAACATTAGCTGTAAGAACCTATTATTTAGATCTACCATCTAGAAAAACTATTGAGTGTAATAATTGTTATTAAATTCTAGTATTAATATTCCTTTGTTGCGTGAACAAGGTTGTGAAATGATCGAAGTGACAAGTTGCCTCTTGAGCTCCTCCGTGACTCTTGAGTGTTGAAGTCCTACGTCGCATCTAGCGATCGGAAACACCTCCGGCTTTCCTTTGGCCCTCTCCCCTTCAGTGGGTCTCTCCTCCATGGCAAACCAACCAACTTCTCATGCATCCGCGTCTGTCCCCCGAACCCCTCCAATGGAAGATGAAGACTTCACCCTCGACCTGGAGGACACCCTCCCCACTGCCCAAATAGATACCTCTTGCTGCATCATCGGAAAGCTATGGTCCGACAAGAACACAACCCTTGCAACAATACAATCCGTACTTTCCACGATATGGAATCATCCTCTCCATTTCCGGTGTGAGGAGGTTGCGCCATATTCATAAAAGTTTTACTTTGGAAGCCAAAGCCAAGCAAAAAAAGAGCCTAAGAAATCAGCCTTGGCTTTATAAAAACCAGTAATTGTTGGTTCTTAGGAAATGGGAGAAAGACAAAGAACTAGAGGAATACAACTTCCATCTTGTTCCCTTCTGGTTACAGATCTGGAGCATCCCTGGCCAACTCTGACATCTTCAAACGAGTATTCAAATATGTAAAACCATGGGGCCTTCTGAACAGGTTGCCCTCTAGTCGGTCTGTGATTCGCAAGGATTCATCATTAAAGGGCGCACCACTCTCAACATCCTCAACCCAATCGTTCGAGCCATGTACTTGCCCTCCAAAGAATACAGCAAAAGTTGGGTTGATTTTCGGTACGAGAGACTCCCAACCTTCTGCTACTATTGTGGAATCATAGGCCATACAGAGAAGACATGTGACAAGTTGATCGACGAGGTGGGACATGAACTGACACCAGATTTCAAGTTCGGCCCCTGGTTGAAAGCTAATCAGGTAGGAACTCTCATAACATGCAATGACCATCAGATAAGGCATCAAACAATACACAAGGAAAACACTCACCGTCGTCACACTATTGAGGTTACATCTCTCTTGTCCTCCCTCCATGGAAAAAGCTCAAACTATCACTGATAATAATCTCCCAAGGCATGAGATGACTGACTTGGACCCGAGCCAAGTGCAGCATGCTGATTCTGTGACTGCTCCACTCTCATTGTTGCAAAACAAGGAAGCCTCTCCAGCTTCGACCATGCCTCACTAACCCAAGAAGATGCCATCATCTGCATCTAAAAAATGACCAGCCAATGAGGAGCCTATCTCAACTCGAAAACGAATGTGTCTCTCTCAGTCCGAAAAAACTCAACCTGCGGTGGAGGTAGCTATTGGCCTAAGGTTTTCTACCTTGATCTTAATCTTGGTTTTGATGATAACAAACATGGAACTAATATTTCATTGAGAAATATTTTCAGGTTCCATATCGGTTAGCCACTACAAGAAATCTGGTTTTTAGTGACAAGATTTGGTGGGGGTCGCGCATCGACCCTCACTAAATCAACCTATTTATGGGGGGCGCTAGTCGACCCTCACGAAAACCTTTCACTAAAAGAATACTTTTGCGAGGGTCGGATATGACCCTCACTAAAAAGTATATGTCGTGAGGACAACATCGTGACCCTCACGAAATCCTTCATTTTGTGAGGGTCAAATATGACCCTCACTAAAAAATATATTTTGTGAAGACATCGTGACCCTCACGAATTCTTGCATTTAGTGAGGGTCGAATATGACCCTCACTAAAAAGTATATATTGTGAGGACAACAACGCGATCCTGTATTTTGTGACGGTCGAGTATGACCCCCACTGAAAAGTATATTTTGTGAGGACATGTGACCCTCACGAAATTATGCATTTAGTGAGGGTCTAATATGACCCTCACTAAAAAGTATATATTGTGAGGACAACATAATGACCCTCACTAAATCCTACATTTTGTGATGGTAAAAAATGACCATCACCATTTTCTACCTCTTAGTTCTAAATCTGAAAATAAAATAAAAATAATTTTAAAATAAAAATAACAATTATGTAATTGATTAAATATATTTTAAAAATATAAAATATTATTAAAGTAAAAAATAAAAATAATTAAAATTCTCAACCCTCACCTCTCAAAATTATTTACTTAATAATAAAATTATTAAAATTATTAAATAATAATTTTAATAATAAAATTGATTAAAATATTATTAATAATTTTAAAAATTATTTAATAATAATTTTAATAATAAAATTATTAAAAATCTGAAATAATAAAATTTGATTAAATGTATTTTAATCAACTATATATTTAAAATTGATTAAAATATGTTTAAGAATAAATTTATTTCTACCCCTTCATCCCTCGTTAGTCGTCCCCGAAGCCCTCATCCCCAAAGCCCTCATCATTCGAGTTCTCCGACTCCAGGTTAGCCCTCGTCCCAGAAGCCCTCATCGGCCCTCATCCCCAAAGCCCTCATCATCTGAGTTCTCCGGCTCCAGGTTCTTTTTATTCTTCTTCTTGCTATTGCAAATTTGAGGCTGCAATTAAAGGCTCATGGATTTAGTTGAGTTGCTCCGTTGCAATTTGTTCTTCTTCTTCGCATGATCTAATGATGATCGCATAAATTTCTGCTGCAAATTACAGGCTACAATTAGAGGCTCCTGGATTTAGTTGAGTTGCACCACCGCAATTAGAGGCTCCTGAATTTAGTTAAGTTGCTTCTCGAGTTGCTTTAGGACATTGATGGTACTTTAGTTGCCTTTAGGGCATTGATGGTACTTTAGTTGCTTTTATGGCATTGACAGTACTTTAGTTCAAACTTCTTAATCAAACTTCAGTGTTGATGAATTCTTAATCAATCTTCAACATTACAACATTTCACTGTTCCTTCTCTTATGCTTCTCTAGCGAATAGATGAAGTTTACAATCTTGATGAAGTCTATTCTTAATCAAACTTGATGAAACTTCAGTGTTGATGATGTCTATATAGATGAAACTTCTTAATCAAACTTCTGATGAAGCTTATTAATGTTGCTGAGATAATTAGTGACGTGGAACTTGATCTCCTATATATTAATTGTATAGAGTTATTATTGCAGCCATCCGTAGTTGTTTGCTTTCTGGTTTTCTTGTTTCATCTCAGATCTGATTTTGGAATTGAGAATCATTAGATAAGGCTTCTTCTAAGCAATAAAATTTTAGTTGTTTGATAAAATGCATTGAGAAGTACAATCACTTATGAAAATGTTAAAGCCTCACGTTAGTTAAAATTATGGTCAAGATAACCTTTAAATAGTTTGGGCAATCCTCTCCTCAGGAGCTAGCTTTTGGGATGAGTTAGGCCTACTAATTTCTTAACATGGTATCAGAGCTAATTGTGTGGTTGATATTGTGCCACCCGCAGATGTTCAGTCCTACAAAACTCCACGCTCTAGATGTCTAATCCTGGGTGTGAGGGGGGTGTGTTAAAGCCTCACATTAGTTAAAAATATGACCAAGATAGCCTTTAAATAGTTTGGGCAATCCTCTCCTCAGGAGCTAGCTTTTGGGGTGAGTTAGGCCTACTAATTTCTTAACAGAAAAAATTACCTTCTTTTTTACCCAGCCATATTACACAGAAAGGACTCTCTTTTAATAGTTTATTCTCATAACTTGCCAACTAAATGGAATTAAGTATTTCTTAATGGACAGTGATATTTATCTTCATCATGACAAAAGTTTGATGCCGCAAAATCCATCAGCATGGAGTACTTGGAATTTTCTTGGGACCACACAACATGGTGTGTGCGTTACATATTGGTTAAATGTGTTACAGGTTAGTTGTGCATTTCCTGCAGGATATCACTAGTCTAATATAATGTTTTCATTAAACTTGATTTTTTCAAAATAAAATATAAATGAAGTTTATGTTGAAAGTTAGCAATTGTTGTGTTTTCTCTTCAACAAATATTGATGGTGTAGATATGACTATGCAGAATTTAGGTTCTACCAAACTTTCTTTCCTTGTAACTCTAAATACTCCTCATATCCCAAAGCGAACATTACTTAAGTGGCGCACTAGCCATCCTTTCCCATTGGTTGCAGCCTCAAAAGCTTCCGCAGAACTACATAAAATACAAGGGAAAAGAGCAATATGGTTTTCTGGAGCATACCAAGGTAAGCTGCCTTTTTTTAAAGCAAGGTATTTATATTTTTAAAGAATTCATGTCTAATTTTATTTCCATTTATCCTACATGAAGGAACCAGTGTCTAGCATGTACTTATGATTATGGATATAGACATGAACAAACACAAATTATTAATATCTTTATACCTATACATATAAATGAAAATGTGCACTTCTTAGATGAAAATAACAAGAAAAAATTATTAGTTGATTTTTGTGATTAATTTTGTTGGTGTTAGGAGGGAAAAAGTGAGAAACTCCTCGCTTATAGCCCTCCTATACCATGCATATATAGATGAATTAAAATATAAGTTTATAACTGTAAGAATAAAATATATTTATAAGTAGGTCCTCAACAATTGGGATTCTTGAAAGAGCTTGCATTGTAATTCTTTAATGAGGAGGATAAGGGGATAAGTGGATTAGAGGATTAGAGGGAGAACGTACCCTCTATTTTCCTTCCCCTCCCACAAATTAACAAGAACGTACCCTCTCTGTGATGTTCTGCAGGCTATGGTTTCCATGAGGATGGACTAAAGGTGTTAAATTACTTTTTTGCTCTACTTCTAATTTATGGTACCTTATTTTTTGATTACCAAAAAGATATTTATTGTTCATTATAGTTTTTACATACTTTGCAGCATTGCTACTGCAGACAATGTGCTTGAAGCTGACTACATTCTGTTGAGAAATCCAAAACATATAGTACCATCACTGATGGAATATGGAGTGCAACTTCGTGTTACTAGATTTCTCAATAATTACATTTGGACTAGTTGCTTAACATAAGTGTCTAGTTTGGTTTTCAGATCCATCTATAATGGGTGTTCGGACATGGAACAAATCAACTCCTTACTGGGCTCGTACATGGAGACATAAATGTCATTTTCAAAAACATGGGATTCTAAGTGAATGGCATAATGACTAGGAGAATTTCAAGATGAAAAGAAGATAGAAGAATAATTTGAAGATCATAGAAGATGGAAGAACAATTTGATTTATGTATGAATTAGTAGAATATGTTTGAATTTTATTCTGAACTTAAAATTTTTATGTAATAAGATTTATACTTTATTAGATGTATTTTTTGTAATGGACCGTGTAATGATGCTTTATGAATTTTGTAATAGATATATTATATGTTAAATGATGACATATTTTTTTTTGTCTTTATATGCTTCTTAAGATTTATGTAAATATAATTAAATTATAAAAGCTATTCGATTTTATATACATGTTATAATAACTTTTAGTTAGGGTTAGGAGACCCTCAAAAAATGAAATAAATCTATGAAAAAAAAGTTTTAGTGGGGATCAACGACTCTCACAAAATGTAAGAATTAGTAGGGGTCACCAACCCTCACAAAATTAGGAATTAGTGAGGGTTGCGACCCTCACTAAAATCTCATATGACCCTCTCCAAAGGCTTTTAGTTAGGGTCACCCGGCCCTCAAGTGTCGTCAGAAAAAGTATCGTCACTAAAAGTATAGGTGAGGATCATGTCCAAACCCTCACTAAAAGATAGTTTTCATGAGGCAAAGTTGACCCTCACTAATTCTCATATTTATTGAGGGTCGCGGGTGACCCTCACTAAATACAAGAATTAGTGAGGGTCAGTTCAGCCTCACGAAAACTATCTTTTAGTGAGGGTCACCAACGACCCTCACTATATATAAGAATTAGTGATGGTCGATTTTGCCTCACGAAAGTTACCTTTTAGTGAGGGTTGGGACATGACCCTCACCTATACTTTTAGATAGAAGACTTTTCCTGACGACGTGTGAGGGCTGGGTTGAAGATGAAATGGCAACATTAGAGGGGGGGTGAATAGTGTGTTTACTAAATTTATTAGCCCAAATTCCAGTTTTAATGGTTTACTTAATTAGTTTAGGCAATTTGCGATTTTACGATTGGATGCGGAAGCGATAAATAATCAAGCAAATAAAACAAATAATTAAAAGCAATGCAAACACAAAATTTATAGTGGTTCGGCCCCAATGCCTATGCCACTACCTAAGCACCCCGCTTAGGATTTCCAAACTAGATTTACTAGATTAATTAGAGTTTCCCTCACACAGAGGACTTTTCACTTGAAGAGTCTCACTCTCGACCTAAGGTACTTCCACACCCGGAAGTCTATGCCTTCTTATCGAGAGCACTCTTCCACCTCAACCCTAAGGGACAGCTAGAACTAATCCTAGTAACAACTAATTTTACAAAAGTGGCTTTACACTTAACACTAGGTAACCACTTATACCCACAAGACCAATCACCTGGGCTTCACACGTACAAATCAAAATTAGTTTAAATAAACAATAAAAGATACAATAAAAAGAGCTAAGAATGAAAAGATGAACCACAACTCTTTTCCAAGCCTTCGGCGCTTTCAACTAGTCAAGAGGTGGAGCTCGATCAATTTCTAAGTTGAGGCAGAAAGCTAGCTCTTTAGAAGGTGTTCGCGGAAATAGCAGAGCGAGCTTGACCAATCTTTGGAAGGCTCAAATCTTCCTTTTAATGACTGAATAAAAACTGTAATATTAAAGGAAGAAGATTAAATGAAGTATATGAGGGTGTATTTATACCCTTGTGAAGAAATGACAACTCAACGGATAGATTTCTATCCGTTGCAGGCCGCTGGTCGAATGGTCGGTCGACCGGTCATTCGATCGCTTCCTTTTTTCCTGTGGTCGGTAGACCGATGGATCGACCGCCCAAACGCAAATCTATCGATTCGCCCTTCGGTCGACCCATCGGTCGACCACCGCGAACTCGCATCTTCAGCAAACGTAGGTCGATCGACCGACGGGTCAACCGCCCGAGCTACTGCCCAATTTGGGCTTCAACCGATCGATCGCCCGTTCGACTGACGTAGATGCTGCATTTTATTCCCTAAGTTTCGGTCGACCGAATGTCTACTGCCCCTTTTTACCTACAGTCGGTCGACCGCCCGTTCGACCGAATCTAGGCCGAGATTTATTTCTTCAGCCTTTTTCTTTCGTGCTTCATTTTCGGGTTCCAGCTTTCAACGCGCATCAACTTGGAGAGCTTTCATGTGATCCTTGAGCTCGTTCAATACGTCTTTGTCGCACATGTCGATCTTTGAGAGATTTTCGCGACGAACCCGAGCGCGACGATCAATGTCCTTCCGATTTCCCGATTTCTTCCGATTTATCCGATCGAGGACATTGAACTCTAATTGATATGGAACCTGAAAAATATTCTCAATAAAAACATTAGTCCAATGTTTGTTATCATCAAAACCATTAAAATCAAGATTAAGACTAAGGTTGAAAACTTAAAACCAACAATCTCCCCCTTTTTGATGATGACAAACATCCTTAAGAAAATATATATTCATTAAAGCATGGAGGATATCAACTAAGGGATTTCTCCCCCTATCAACATGCATATTTATGGAAATAAACTCCCCCTATCTATATGCTTGGATTTCCTATATTTTCCTCCCCTTTATCTATAATTTTCTCCCTAATTTTCCTATACTTTTCTCCCGCTTTATACCATACTCTTCTCCCCCTTTTGACATCAATCAAAAAGGGCAAGAAATGACATTCTAGTCAAAGGGATGAAACACAAATATTTTTGATGAGGTTGAGACTCTAAGGAGTATTTTTCATGAAATATGAAAATCTCAACCAAGGGATGGAAAACAAATAGTTGATATGAACACACAATCATACATGATAAAAAAAATAGATACAATTTAAAGCAAAATCATGTATGTTCTCAAAATGAATGTACTCATGTCTTTTTCATGACATTTTTAGATTTCATTCAAACTTTCAAAATACCAAGATATGGTTATTTAACTCATGTATCAGGTTTGAAGTGAAACTATTGTCATTTAATCCAAATATGAACTTAGCATGTTTTCATTTGAAATAAGCATGAAAGACGTGAAAATGCTAAGTCTCAAATTTTGCTATCTACTCATGTTTTCTTAAACTTAAGCATCTAGACAATAAACATGAGATAATGTAAGTCTATGAATCAAGTTTGAGCTTAAGATGAATTTTTTAAGTTTCTTTGTTGACTTAGGTCAATCTATACTTCAAGTTTTCAAAAATCAAGCTTTAAGTTTATACAAAATCATATTTTGACAAATATTTTTGAAACCAATTTTTTTTGGATGAAAATTTTCATACCAATTATTGAATGGTCATTTGAAATGCATGTATCAAGTTTGAACTCAAAATAAATTTAAAAATCAAAGTTCATTTTTCATCCTATATTGATTTCATGTAAACAAATGGATCCTAGCTATCATCCAAAATATCAAAATCATTCGTTGAAATAATTTTATTCATAAAATTATGTGAATGATATTAGAAATGGAATCCAAATGGTGTACATGAGTTTTTTATATGAAGTTTTTGAAGAAAAATGAAAGTATCGGTAAGATTGATATTCCATATAAGGAAACTTTGTGTTTTCGAAATCCAACTTCAAAATTCCATTATAAATTGGATTCCTGATGAAACTTTTTGAAATTTTTACACAACATACTAGATTTTTCAATGAAAGTGTAGTTTCAAGAATCATCTAAAAATTAATTTTCTATATTTTTTTAGAAATAACTGAAATTCATACAAATTGTTGGTTGAAATGATATTTTTGTAATTTTCAGTTATTCTTAAAACTTCTTTAATTTTCATTCAAACTTTCATGACACCACGTGATGGTCATGTAAAGGGTATATGCCATGTTTGAAATGAAAATTATGTTCTTAAGTCAAGATATCAACCTAGCATAGTTTCATTCAAAACTAAACTAGTTTTTATGAAACTTGCTAAGTTTCAATCTTAACATTTACTCATGATTTTTCAGATTTAAACCTATTGATACCTAACATGAGTAAATCTAAACATGTTCCTCAAATATGGATTGAAAATGAGATATTTAAGTTAACTTGTTGAGTTGGGTCAACTTTGTTCAAAAGAGGTAAGCATGAATTGACCTCTATGTCATTTTATCCATATCCATATGAATTTTTCATTCTAGGTGCATGGAAACATGTCATACCTATTCCTAAATATGTTTATGAAGTTTGGACTTAAAATGAAGTGTCCAAGTCGATTTGTTGACTTGGGTCAAACTTTTCAAGTTTAAGTCCCCTAAAGTGATATAGTTATCACATTGTTCATCTGGACATGAATTTTCAATTTCAAATACCTAGACTCATGTGATATGTGTATCTAAACATGTTCATTTCATTTTTTTAACTTAAAATGAAGTCTCTAAAGAACAATTATAACCTATTTCAATTTCATTGATATCATGATATTATGAAATGAGCTAAGTTATCAAGATTTTTTCTACTCCTGAAAATTCAAACATTTATCATGCAATCATCAATCATGAGTATGGAGACATCATTAAACATGAAAATTCAATTATTATACTAAGGTTTTTGCAAAATTGAATCCATACCTTATTTTTTAGAAATTTGCCCAAGCTTTTCATTTCCTTTTTCATTTTTCTTTTAGATAGCACAACCTTTCAAATTTTTATCACTTGCAAGTAGACATCATTAGTATCATAATGAAATAATAAGACTACTAGCAAGCTAATATACTAAGTAGCAAATATTTAATGCAAAGTTTAAAATAAAAATCTTAACCTATGCTAGTTAGTAGAGATTCATTTTAAATGAAAGATTTTACCATAATATCAAAATGAACCAAAGAGATCTTAAGATGTGAACTATTTGAGGGATAAGATCTCTAAGCATGTTTAACTAATTTGGACTTAAAAGAATGTCTCTAGTGGTGAGTGTCAACCTAGAGCAAATTTCATTAGATGAAATTTACCTAAGTGCTAATATTCTATATACTCATGAAAATTCAAGAGTTTTAACATGCAATCCTAATCATGAGTATAGAGACATAATCAACCTTGAAAATTGGGGTATTAGACTAGAAATATGCAATAACCAAAAACATACCTCATCCATGAATTTAGCCAAACTAATCTATTCTATTTAGCCTTCCATTTTATCATAACTTGCAAGTATACTTTATAAATAGAACATGAAATCAAATCCACATGCAAGATATCAAACTAAATAGTGAAGAGAGAAACCAAGTATCATTTATCAAATTCAACTTCACAAAATAGCATGGATTCATTTTCAAATAAATCTTCATGATAACAAAATGAATCAAGAGATCTCAAAATATGAAATTTTGAAAAATAAGATCTCCAACCCTTCCTATTGGTTGAAAACTGAATGCCATAATTGACCTACGATTTAGAACCGCAAGGTCGCTTAGGCCCATTACAGGCCACATAGGTCTCCGAGGAGACCGGGAAATCAAAATCAAAAACATTTTCAGTAGAACTCTTTTGCAAGAGCAGGGAAAAACAACTCAATCTAAACATAGTATCATAATCTTCAACTAAGATTAAACAATGCAAGTTAGAAGATGATACCGAAATAGTTTTGATGCCAACTTTACCTAAGGCATCAAGGTGGCTTGAAGTTGCAACCAAGGAAGGTTCATCAGTCAAGTCCATGGTAAACTCCAATACACCACTTCTCATTCATCCTTGTGTGGTAGCCCCCCCTTACAAAAGAAGATGAGACTTTTGGTACCCAAATTGCTTTGGGTCCTTGGGGGTGAGTTGGCCTAGGAATCCAAAGTGTCTTAACTACACTTGAATTTTTCTTGAATGCACAATCATAAATAGCGTGGCCAAAAATACCACAACAAAAATAATGTCCATTAAATTTTTTCTTTTTATTTTTATTATGGACATGAGATTTAGTTTTAGAATGCTTGTCATGTGAAACATGATGAGTATGAGCATTGTTAGAAACCTCATTCATCTTCTTATAAATATGAGGTCTAATGGTAGAATGCATGGCATGAGAGGCATGATGAGCATGGGCATTCTGAGATAAATCATTTTTCTTTTGAGCATGAAGTTTGATGGTAGAATGCTTAGCATTAGAATGATGATGAACATTGGCATTCTTTACATAAGCATTTTTCATTCTAGTGTTTTTAGGAAATGAAGCATTTTTTAATTCATTTACTTTCTTATTCAAGAAAGTAATCTCACCTTTTATTTCATTCATGGATTTATGTAATGCATCTAATTGAGATTTTAACATGCAATTTTCTTTTTCTAAATTGTTATTCTTGAGCTTCAAGTCCTTAAGCTCAAGTTCTACATTATCATGGTATGAATCAAAGACCTAGATTTCAATTTTTCATTTTCTAGTTTGGATTCATGCAAATGAGAATTAAGCATTACATTTTCCTTATTTAACATTTTGTTTTCCTTATCTTTCTTCACAAGCAAGGCATACATTTTCTTACACTCATCTACTAACTCATCATATGACATGTTATGAGAACTAGTAGAGCTAGCATCATCATTTTCATTATCATGACTAGGTGAAGAAAAGTGTACCTCATCATTAGCAATTTTGAGGCCCACTTTGGAAGTGGCTTCATAGTCATGGGTAGAGGATGCTTCAAATGAGTGGGATGTGGAGGTGGAAACACTTGACCTCTTCCATACTTTGATCTTCATGCTTGGATAATTTTTCTTCACATGTCCCTTTTCTTTGCAAGCATGACAGATTACTTTTCTTTTTCGGCTCTTGGTGCTACTTCTTTGACTAGAAGAGCTATGGGCATCAAAACTAAGATTAGTAGTACGTGAGTGACCATTGTCATCACCACCTTCATCAAAAGTGCCAATTTTTTCAGCTTTGGCATAATCATATAAAACATTTAACGATGCCCATAAATCAAAAACCGAAGAACAATGCATGACTTTTTCTAAGATGCCATTTAGTAATGTGCAAAGAATACAATTCATGGCATCTCCATTATACTTAAACATTTTCTTATCTAATTCACTCCAAGCATGCATATCAACCTTAGGTTCAATGAATTCCCAATATAGCATGTTAAAAACTCCAAAACCTTTAGTCTTTAAATAATTGTACATCCTATTATACTTCCAAAGACCAAAGTTTTTGTCATCGAACCTAGGAAGAGAAGACGCTACACTCTCAAGAGTCATTTCTAGATCGAGACTAGGTGTAGACGAGATGGTGAAATCTCAAGCTACGAACCCGCTCTGATACCAATTGAAGACGAAATGGCGACACTAGAAGGGGGGTGAATAGTGTGTTTACTAAATCTATTAGCCTAAATTCTGGTTTTAATCGTTTACTTAATTAGTTTAGGCAATTTGTGATTTTACGATTGGATGCGAAAGCGATAAATAATCAAGCAAATAAAATAAACAATTAAAAGCAATGCAAACACAGAATTTATAGTGATTCGGTCCCAATGACTACTCCACTACCTAAGCACCCCGCTTAGGATTTCCAAACTAGATTTACTAGATTAATTAGAGTTTCCCTCACACGGAGGACTTTTCACTTGAAGAGTCTCACTCTCAACCTAAGGTACTTCCACACCCGAAAGTCTGTGCCTTCTTATCGAGAGCACTCTTCCACCTCAACCCTAAGGGACAACTAGAACTAATCCTAGTAACAACTAATTTTACAAAAGTGACTTTACACCTAACCACTTACACCCATAAGACCAAACACCTAGTCTTCATACGCACAAATCAAAATCAGTTTAAATAAACAATAAAAGATACAATAAAAAGAGCTAAGAATGAAAAGATGAACCACAGCTCTTTTTCAAGCCTTCGACACTTTCAACTCGTCAAGAGGTGGAGCTCGATCAATTTCTGAGTTGAGGCAGAAAGCTGGCGCTTTAGAAGGTGTTCGCGGAAATAGCAGAGTGCGCTTGACCAATCTTTGGAAGGCTCAAATCTTCCTTTTAATGGCTCAATAAATTTTGTAAGATTAAAGGAAGAAAATTAAATGAAGTATATGAGGGTGTATTTATACCCTGATGAAGAAACGGCACCTCCACGGATAGATTTCTATCCGTTGCAAGCCCCCGGTCGAATGGTATGTCAATCGATCATTCGACCGCTTCCTTTTTCCTGTGGTCGGTCGACCGACAGGTCGACCGCCCAGACGTAAATCTATCGATCCGCCCTTCGGTCAACCCATCGGTCGACCATCGCAATCTTGCGTCTTCAGCAAACGTAGGTCAGTCGACCAATGGGTCAATCGCCCGAGCTACTGCCCAATTTGGGATTCAATCGATCGACTGCCCGATCGACCGACGTAGTTGCTGCATTTTCTTCCCTAAGTTTCGGTCGACCGACGGGTTGACCGAATGTCTATTGCCCCTTTTTACCTACATTCGGTCGACCACCCGGTCGACCGAACCTAGGCTGAGATTGATTTCTTCAGCCTTTTTCTTTCGTGCTTCGTTTTCGGGTTCCGGCTTCCAACACGCATCAACATGGAGAGCTTTCATGTGATCCTTGAGCTCGTCCAATACGTCTTTGAGAGATTTCCGCGACAAACCTGAGCGCGACGATCAATGTCCTTCCAATTTCCCGATTTTTCCTGATTTATCCGATCGAGGACATCGAATGCTAATTGATATGGAACCTGAAAAATATTCTCAATGAAAATATTAGTCTCATGTTTGTTATCATCAAAACCATCAAAATCGAGATTAAGACTAAGGTTGAAAACCTAAAGCCAACATGGGTGACCCTCAATAAAAGCCTTCAGTGAGGGCCATATGGGGTTTTGGTGAGGGTCGCGACCCTCACTAAAGCACAAATTTCTTGTAGTGAGCGCACTATGTCCACGATCGAAAATATCGAAGAAATCAAAAAATCAGAAGGACATTAGTCAACTAGCTCGGTTTCATCGGGAAGATAGAGTTTAGGTTTAGGGTGTTTAGATAAATTATAAAATCCTCTTTATGATGCTAAGACCCTTAAAGAACCAAACCCATAATCCAAAACCCGAACCGAAGAAAGAAACCGCCTGAAACTCACTATAGAGTATAGGTACACTACGTAGAGCATTGGTACTCTACGATTGGTCAATTGATCGATCGACCGAAATGAGCCCAGAAAGCACAATAGGGCTTCGGTTGCTCGATCGTTCGCTTGGTCAGTCGACCAACGATCGACCAGACATGCGATCAGCGGGCGAAAACGACTCTATTTTGAGCTGTTGAGCAATGTTTGACACGAGCATGGTTCATGGCTCTATAAATACTGATGTCCCAGCCTTCCTTTAATACTTTTGATCACTCCTAAACTCTATTGAGCCATTACTTGGAGAAACCCTAGCTTTCCACCTTGTCTTTCTTGAGTTTGCCTTCAAGCTTCATTTGATTCATCACCAAGGCATCAAGAGGAGCTAGGATTCATTGTTTGGAGCTAAGTATAAGTTGTTTGATTTATTGCTCCATTAAGTTGTGTATTTTCTTGTTTATTTCATTGTATTTGAGCTTGTGAAGACCTTGGTTGTTAGGTCTTGAAATTGGGTGGTAGCCTTGGTGTTTGAGGTTTAAATCCACCATTATAAATGTAGTTTACTAGGATTAGTATTGTTGTCCTTTAGGTTTGAGGTGGGAGAGTGCTCTCGGTATCAAGGCGGAGACTTATGGGTGTGGAAGTGCCTTCAAAGTGAGTGTGGAGACTCTCCGGTGAAAACGTCCTCGTTGTAAAGGAGATAATTAATCTAGTAAAGTTTAGTTTGGAAATCCTAAGTGGGGTGCTTAGGTAGTGGAGTAAGCATTGGGGCCGAACCACTATAAATCGATCGTGTTTGCATTGCCTACTGTGATTGTGCCTTAATTGTTATACTTGTTTCCGCGCATTGCTTTCTTGGTTGTGTTTAATTGTCTTATTTATTGCTTCCGCTTGCTATTCGAATTAGTGTATTGTCTAATTTATAAGAAACGGTTGAATTAGGTAAAACCGAAATTAGGCGAAAAGTTTAGTTGAAACACTATTCACCCCCCCCCTCTAGTGTGGCCATTTCACCAATAGTAGCCAACCCGAATCGGCCCTCTCATATGGAATTGTCAAGGTATGGTGAACCCCTTGACGATTCACCATCTGAAGAACGTATGTTCTTCTAACTCTCCAGATTGTGTATTTATCTCTGAAGTCAAACACGAAGGCAACGAATATAACAAGCTCATCTCTAAGTGTGGCTTTGACGACTTCTTCTCAGTTCCTCCTATAGGCAAAGCGGGTACATTAATCTTAGCAAGGAAGCACTCAGTACGTCCCCATCACAATCCTCTCCTCAGGTACCTATTATATTCATGATCACATCTCTCACCCTGACAGCTCACTCGCTTGGCAATTCATTGGGCTTCATCTCCACTTCAAATTGACGACTAGGCGATTGCAACTTCAAACACTCTCAGATACCATCCATCACTGGTCTTCTCCTATATTATTGGGTGGTGATTTCAATGTGATCCTCCGGCCTGAAGAGAAACTTGGAGGCTCAGCCTTTCACTCTCATATGGTTGAAGATCTTTAGCTATTCATGCATTCCGAGAATCTCGTCGAGTTTCCCATGTCTCAACCATCCTTTGCCTGGTCTAACAAAATAGCTCACCCCAACCACATAGACAAGGTCTTAGACAAATACATGGCCACCCTAGATTGGCATGACCGATGGATGGATTGGCAAGCCATCGACTTAGAAGTTCTCGGTAGTGTTCACCGGCCAATTCTCCTCAAACCGATCAGTTTTACTAGGAAGAAGTCTTACTTCAAATATGACAAACGATGGACCTCATCTCCTCAAATTGAAGCCATAACCTTGGATGCCTGGAATCTTGAAATCAATGGCTCTCCTTAATTCAGCATCCATTCCAAACTCAAAGTAACACACTTCTATTCTCTCCTGGTTGAAAGACAACAACCACAACTCAACTAATAGGGTGTGATGCAAGCACGGAAGTAAGCTATGGAGCTAGCATGGAGAAGAGTTCAAGGCCTAGAGATGAGTTAGATGTTCCACAAGGTCCAATCACTAGATCCAAGTCCAAGAAAATTAGAGAAGCTCATCAAGCTTATGTGCAACGTTTGGTGAACAAGTCCATTATGTCACTCTTATTGGACTTGTAATGAATAGCCAAGATGATTAGTTGTTACTCAAGTTATCCGTTTAGTTTTCATTGTTAAAAACCTTAAGTTATGTCATTTCATATTTTGGACAGGCTATTTTGTTCTAAGGCCGAATACTTATTTGTTTTGGGCCTTATGATGCTAAGTCAACTAGTCTTTATGTTTTTAATTAGGTCTGAATTGTTTAGCAAGTAAACTTGTTTAAGGCTTGTTTCAATATTATGGAAAGTATTTTATTTAGGTCTAGGTTTTGAGGTCCATAAATACCTCATTATTATGTATTTTTGAGCAACCTTTTGAATACATTACTTTGCTCATGCAAATTTTGAGGAATTGATCTTCTCATTTTATTCCAAGAGCTTGTTAAATTATCAAGTCTTGTGCATGTGGCGTTTCCTAGTTCTTGTTCCTTTGATCTAGGTTGCTAAGTGCATGCCAATTAGAGGTCTAGCAGGAAAACTCAATCCCATTATCTAGATTGCCTTCTAGATTGTTAGATGGAGGTCTAGTAGGATATCTATCTTAACTATCTCATTTTTCCTTGTTTCCCATCGTTTCCTCGCCAAACCCCCATCCAACCATACCCATCTTCACATACCCTCTTCCAAAACCAACCCAAACCTCAAACACTCACATTCTCCTTGCTTTCCCCATCAAGATATGTGTCAGGGTGTCTGCTTTACAACAATAGCTCCTCTTTATATTTAATTAGCATGACCTGGACACCACCAGCCTCAGGCGTCGATTGCAAGCTGACTTATGTAAATAAATACAGAATAAAGAGGCCTACTAGTGGCAAAAATCTCGTGTAAAATGGCTACAGGAAGGTGATAGAAACACATCATTTTTCCATGCCTGCACCCACGAAGAAGTCAGAACTTTATTCAACGTTTAATAAATCAAGACGGTAACTGGGTAGAAAGAACAGATGTCGTAGCTGAAGTTGTGCAACAATACTTCCAAACACTCTTCAGCTCTTCACACCCGGAGCTCCTTGATGCAAACCTCCAACTTCCTTTCAAACGAGTTTCTCATACGGGTAATAACTGGCTCCTTTGTCCTATAATTGAACATGAAGCCAAGATGGCTGCTTTATCCCTTAACCCGAACAATGCTCGTGGTTCCGACGGCTTCATTGGCCACTTCTTACATCACCATTGGCAAGCATTTGGGTCGGAAATCACCAAGGCAACAACCACCTTCTTCAAAAACCGCAAGCTTCTTAAAAGCTTTAATCACACCTTCGTTGCCTTAATTCCCAAGCTGAAGGTTGTGCAAGACATGACTCAGCTTCGATCGATTAGCCTTTGCAATTACATATACAAAATAATCTCAAAGATCATAGTTAATTGGATGAAGCCTCTAATGGATGATCTTATCTCTGACAATCAATGCACTTTCATTCAACACAGATTGATTTCAGACAACATACTGCTAGCGCATGAGATCACCCACTACCTCAAAACCTAGCAACGTACAAACACACATGAAATGGCCATCAAACTCGACATGAGTAAGGCTTTTAGCCATCTCGAATGTCTATTTATCACTGCCACACTTAATGCAATAGTATCCACCCCAACTTCATAGAATTGATTCAATAATGCATCGAGACAATATCCTATTCAGTCCTCGTTAATGGCCACCTACACGGATACTTCAAGCCTACTCGTGGTATTCACCAGGGAGATCCACTCTCCCCATTTCTCTTCGTCATTGCAATGGAATGCTTCCATAAAATACTGGACAATGAAAGGCATCAGGGTACCATCCAAGGAGTTCGTATCAGCAAGCATAGCCCCTCTATTTCCTCACTCTTCTTCGCCGACGATGTGCTATTGTTTAGCAAAGCTGATGAGCACCACGTGACCACTCTCCATTGCCTCATTGCAAGATATGCAAGCATTAGTGGACAACAAGTAAACACTAGCACATCTACTCTCTTTTTCTCCAAACACTGCCCGTAAGAGATAAAACATTCCATTAGTTCAACACTATAGATCACAACTCTGAACTTTGATGAGAAATACCTTGGTCTGCCTGCTCTTATTACCCGCTCAGAGAACAACTCATTTGAATATGTCATCACAAGGCTCAAAGCTAAAATTCAAACATGGTCCTCCAAGCTATTATCCAAAGCAGACCGCTCTATCCTCATTAAAGTAGTCCTCAATGCTCTCCCCTCGTATACAATGACATGCTTCTATCTATCGGATGTCATATGCGAGCGGATAAGTCGAGCCTGCGCTGACTTCTGGTGGTCATCTACACAAGGTAAGAGAAACATATAATGGATCTCATGGAGGCGACTTTGTCAAAGCATCTCCGAGGGTGGACTGGGTTTCAGAGATTGTAGAGCTCAAAATCTATCTCTTCTCGCTAAACAAACTTGGCAAATTATCAGCTCCCCTCACACCCTCCTCAGCCGCACACTGAAGGGTAGATACTCATCATACTGCTCTTTCATGGAATTTGAACAATTCAATAACATTTCATGGAGTTGGTGGAGTATCCTCAAAGGGAGAGAACTCCTAAAAGCGGGTCTACGATGGCATATTGGTGCCAAAACAACACGCAACGTTATTGGTCAACCATGGTTACCATGCGAACCATACTTCAGTCTCATCGGCCCTCAACAAAATCCTCTTAGGCCAATGTTGATATCGGACTTCTTCAATAAAGACAAATACATGTGGGATACCCAACTGGTCCAGTCATTCTTCCCCACTACAGTAGCAGATCTAATATTGTCGATTGAAATACAACCTGGCAGAGACACCCCATGTTGGCACTTCACCTCGCATGGAAATTACTCAGTCGCTTCGGGCTACAAATTAACAATTCAATAGATGCAGCATGCCGGCCTCTCCCCTAGGCCCTTCCCATGGAACAACATTTGGAAGTTAAAACTTCCCCCGAAGATCAAGACCTTTATATGTAGATTACTAGAATCCCTCCCCACTCGAACAGCCCTACGTCGACGGCATATTCCCATTCCTACAGACGAGTGTCCTATATGCAAGTGTAGCCCTAAAGAGGAATCACATCTCTTCTTCATCTACCCACTTGCTCTCCGTGTTTGGAAGATCTCATGGCTTCCTATTCCCAACCGGCATATTGCTCAACCAATGTCTTCTTGGTGGCTTGACGCCCTCCATACTCTTAAGCCAATACCTGAAGGCCTTCGACGATCCTGCGTACTACTATGGAGCATTTGGAAAGCTAGGAATTCTTGCGTCTTTGAAGGAAAGATTCCTGACCCGCTCACCACAATAACCACAACGCTTTCAATGCTTTAATGTCACCAGCTATACTTCCATCTATGTTCTTACTTTTATTGTTGGTCTAATGTAAGCACTGGAGGTCCACTGTAAGCACTGACATCTTTATGTCATTTTCTTATCATTCAATGAATGAACAAGCTTTCATTGGAAAAAAAAAAGGTTGTGAAATGATTCTTAAAGGCAAAAGTAATCCCTGGAAGCAATGAAACACGTGCTAACATGTTCACCAGACAACATCGGTGGTGGCTAATCTCTTTCGACTCTGCCCCTTAGTAAATTTATTACGATTCATTTGATACTAATGGTTAGCCGGTAGGAATCAACGATAACAATCAAAGAATGATATTTTTCATTCATTTTGAAGGCTGAATGATTTAGAGTGTTCCATATAATACGAACAAGAGAGTCGGCCGTGATTGCTCCAACCAAATAACATGTTATAGGCCAGGAAATCATTGATTATCCATAAGACCGCAGCTTTTAAAGTGAAGTTTTGCTTTCGATGACAATCATAAGTGACAGGTCCCTCAGTCCACAATGTTTTCAATTCATCTATTAGGGGTGTGAGAAACACGTCAATTTCTTTTCGCGAACCCTTATGACTCAGAATAATCATCGAAAGATAAATAAATTCATCTTTCATACACACTGACGGTGACAAA
This sequence comes from Canna indica, assembly GCA_034359265.1. NCBI lineage: Eukaryota > Viridiplantae > Streptophyta > Magnoliopsida > Zingiberales > Cannaceae > Canna > Canna indica. Next base: position 40,519,654 of record CP136891.1, read on the forward strand.
TTATAAATTATTAGCAGCATTGGCCACACTGAATAAGGAGTTGCCGAATGACCAAATGGATTAAAACCATATGTGTGTAATCCCAATCTGATATTTATAGTATCCATAGCAAATGAAGGATAACATCTATCTAAATGTTTCCATGCTTCATTGCTAGATGGATGATTCATTACTCTATCATCATGACTTCTTCCATGCCAACTTATGTAGGGGGCAATCTTTTCCGGCATGAATAGTCTTTGAAGCCTCGGTGTTAGTGGAAAATACCGAAGCACCTTAAACGAGATATTTTTTTGTCGGACCGATTTCTTCTCTTTGTAACGAGGATGTTCACATACTAGACATTTATCAAACTACGCATTTTTTATAATATAAAATGCAGTTATTTGGGCATGCGTGTATTTTTTTGTATCCAAGCCTTAATTTTCTCATCAACTTATTTGTCTTATAAAAAATAGCTCAAACTTATTATCTGTAGGTAACATTCCATTAATCAATCCAGCAATCCGATCATAACCCCGCTGATATTACAATTCGCCATGATGTTCAAGAGTTGTGTCATTGCCGAAAACCTAGTGTATTTAGGACAATTTCTCATACAAAGGTTCATCGATAGCTTTCAACATCTCGTAAAATTCTACGACTCCTTTATTCGGCAATTCAATCTCTTCCGTAGGTTGTACTTCTAGTGGTAATTCTATGACATCAACACCTGTAGTATCTGGTGGCAAAAATAATTAACATTAATTAATAGAAATAATTAACACTAATTAACACTAACACTAACACTAATTAACACTAACAATTAACAGAAATAAAAAAATAAAAAAATTAGGGTTTGATTAAACCCTAATCAAATGGCTTTGCGTCCCACTGCCATTTATAATGCTGATGAGCAAGGAATTCTAGAAGAGATATCAAATGCTAAGGAGGTTGTCTCCAAATTACTCCAGCAGATTATCTCTTTGGAGCAAAAAATTCTTGATCATTTTTCATCCTCTTATGCTCTTGCTAGAAATTTCTCCACTTCTTCGAGTACATAGTTCTTTAGGTTCTTCTTATTCAAACTGATACGGTTCTTACCTCCTTTGGCTTAATTGTGAAAAAGGGGGTGATGGTTTTGTTAGATTGATACTTTATTCAGTTGCAAATTTGTCTGGTTTGTCTATTATTTAGTTGCAACTATATTGTGGTGACTAACTCTCATGACTTACTTGTCTAGTTGTCTTGGTGTGACTGTGATACTTTGGGATTTTATCTGGTGTTTGGGATATTATCTTTTTGCAGTTGACGGTTAAACTATTTGATTTTATCAGTTATGTTGTTTATTGTTTATCCGATGACCGATGACAGCTTGTGTTTTGCCAAATAAGCCAAAGGGGACGATTGTTGATGTTTGGCTTATTCCGTGTTGGTTATATTTGGCAAAAGAATTTTAGTTATTTGTCAATTGCTATGTCAGTTGCAACTGCTCTTGTTGTTGTGAAGTTTGTGCTACTTCGATGATTATTTTCTATTGCTGTGATTATTGATTTATACATATGATATCTCTACGATATTTATTATAGATATATGTATTTATCTTTAACTACTTTTGAGGGCTTAGTCATTTATATTGAATGTGAAGTGATCTTTATTATGATAATGGCTAGGCGTTTCTTGTGGTTTTATGGCTAAAGTTTTATGGCTGACCTTTGAGTTGATGAATTGATGAAGTTATGATCTTTTGAATTTAGTGGCATTTATGGAAGATGATTTGTTTTCTCTATATATGAAGAAAGAGAATATATGGAAAGTATCCACTCCTATACGCATGAACTAAGTTGCCAAAATAGTTTACACTATTGAGAGTGTATGGGTCGGTGGCAACAAGCTTCTACAATCACCTTCATATCATAGTGGATTTGGGTTGTTGAGCTTACAACAACACAGAGATTGGGTAGAGGATAGAACTCTATGATTGAGTTGTTATAGAGAGGCAAGTGGTTTGTACTTGTAGTAGCAATAAGTGCTTTTGTTATTTCTAATTCACTTGAGTACTAATAGTAGGATTTCGGTGTGCGAAATCATGATACTTGTATTGTACTTTGTTGATAGTGGATTGAACAATTGTCCGGTGAGGGCCCCGCAAATTAGGTGACAATATTGTCACTGAACTACGTAAACAACTCCTTGTGTGTTTGCTTGATTTTGGGTTTATTTTATATCTGCTACTTATTATGTTTTAAACCAGTTCCAGTATCAATTGCAACTCATGTGCAACTGACTCTCAGCAAAAAGCTTCCTTAAAGACTGTCCTGACATGGTGCAAACTGAAGATTGAGAAGCCTGTCCATTGAGCCACAACGAATCCAAGAGGTTGCTGCCCCCTTTGTTATGAGGTGGTTGGTGTAGACTATCGTTAGAGGACATGCACGTGTGCATCTCGGATTTGGGTTCAGAGCAGCTCTTCTATCCTTTTCGCTAAAGGTATAAAAATTGCTCCTTGCTTATCTATTGAATTCCTCTACGCCGCTAAAGAATATCGTTGTTTTCGACATGCTTTTAAGATTTTTAAAATCTATTTTTTATGTTATTTTCCACTGCGTTTCCTCTCTTCATCCCAACATATATCAATATGTGCACCTAGAGAGTTCAATCGAATTGGTAAAACAATACAGTATGCAACATCATAATAATTTTAACTATAATCATTGGGCTCTTTGTTGGATGCAAATGCAGAGTGTGTTATTTTTTTTATACATTCTGTTTAGAAATGAAAAAATAAGAGACTAAGAGAATGTGTAACAATGATTGAAATCATGATATTGAGTTCCTTAAGAGTCCTTGAGCAGACTTATAAGATATCAAATTGTGCCCTTCAATGGTATTGTCCGGTATACTTTTTGAGTTTTGACATTACCAAGTGGGTTTGCATTAGCCAAGACACTTTTAATTTGCTCCCACAAAACCAGGTTCACCTAATTAAATAATAATATGTTCATTTTAAACATTGAATGTAATATGAATTAAATGAGTCATACAATAACATAGCCAAGTAAATATATATCACAATATGAGTGCACATACTGTTGATTGAAGAAATGTCTCTTTATGTATTACTATTCTCTACAATTTCTTTGGATGGAGAAATGGTTTTTACCTGCGATTTACGCGTAGGAAGAAATGACTTTTCCCTGTTGTTTATGATTCAAAAAAGCTACTGGAACAAATAATTGTTCCTAATAATTTAATTTGCTAGGAAAAATACCTTCCTCAGCGATTGAAATTATTGGCACAAATACTTTTTCCTTGCAGTTTACGTTGCAATTTTAACTGCTAGGAAAAACCCCTTTCCATGCAATGTCGCTACAATTTTAGGTGATGGGAAAAGTATGTTTGCACTGCGGTTTATTAACTATAGCGTAAAAGCTACTTTAATCCACGGTCAGCAAAACACAGGGAAAAAAATTCCCCACGGCACTTTAGACTATAATTTTGAAGCTGTAGATGATGCCTCTAAAACTACAACACAAAGTCCGAAAAAATTACTAGCTAAAATAAGCTCTGTTGTAGTGAGTCATAACCATCATGACTATAATTGTATGAGTTTACCTCATCATTTAGGCCCATGAGGCACTCTTCTTTTTGGCACTATGATGAACTTTGACTCGAGGAAGAAGATTTCATTTTCGTCTTCTGTGACACCCTTTTGGTAACTGGACATTCCATCTTGATGTATCCTTTTTCTTAGCATGAATAAAAAATTACTTTCCTCTTTCTACTCTTGGTAGAACCCCTTTTGAGATGAAACACTATTATCAAAACAAGTATGATTAGTTGTCGCTAGATGCTCATTGTCATCACCATCTTCATTAAGCATATTTAATGTGTTCCATATCTCAAAGGTTGAAGAGCAATTCATAACTTTTGTAAATTATCGAACTAAATCGTTCGATAATGAGTAAAATAAATAATGCATGGCTTTAGCATTAGCATGAAATGAATCAATTTGAATTTAAGTCCAATTATTTAGGTCCGCTAAAGGTTCAACATATTATTGTTTAAGCATGCTCCATACATCCAATGCTTGGGTTTTCAAGTAAGCATGCAGTCTATATTTCCATAATCCAAAGTCTAAACTATTGAATATAGGTGGACAACTAAGTGAGGTCCCAACTAATAAAGTGTGTCACGCCCCAAACTCAGGGTCACGCGACCGGCCAGGATATACGTGCCTATACCCCGCAGCCTAACTCACGCACATGCCAACTCACAAAAGATTGCAGAAAGAAACAATAATTTTATTTATAAGAGAAACAGAAACAGATTTCATTAAACAATATAGTTTTTGTCAAAAGCTCGAGTGTGGAATAAAATGAATCAAAGAGTATCAGTAGTGATATTTAAATAAAATCTGAATAAAAACATGAATGTCCCCACGGGACTAGAACTCCAAAATACCAAAACAAAAGTGCATGACAAACTACTACAGACTTGACTACGACCCATAACTAGGACTGCTATGAGATCATGTGGCTCCTCTACCCTCCAGCTGCGCCAAGTGCTCCAGCCCACCTCACCAGTCAAGCTATGCAAAACAAAACAATGACAATGGATGAGTTTAAAAGAACTCAGTGAGCGATTTTACCAACCCCCATGAAAAAAACAACACAGATAAGATGCGTAAAGCAAAACTCCTGACTCAAGAAGGAAAAGGTCACAAGGGAGTGACCAACTAACAGGCCATCTGGCCACCACCCACCTGAAGGCATCCAACACCCAAACGGTGAAAATCAACAGACCTAAGCCTACCATGCCCTAAGGAAACAACACTTACTAGGATAATCGGGAAGGCCCTCTGAACTTAGACTAGTATAAAGAAACTCGGGAGCAATCGGGAAGGCCCTCCGAACTTGCTCCATGAGACGCGTAGGGACAATCGGGATTCGCTCATCCAAACTTGCCCAATTAAGATATCACAGGAATAATCGGGTAGGCCCTCTGAACTTATTCCTTAAAACCATCTCGGGGATAATCGGGTAGACCCTCCGAACTTATCCCACGAAGCCAACTAGAACAATCGGGATTTGCTCAATCGAACTTGTACCACAGATTATGTCTCAACACTACTATGTCTTGGTGGTGTCCTTATTGGAAGGCATCTTGGTGGTATCCTTATTGGAAGGCGTCTCAACACTCCAATACCCGACCCCAACTTCTAGACCCTTAATGTCATAACCCGTGTGGTTTTATTTCATGCATAAACTTTACTTGTTGGTTCATAATAGATTATGTTGACCATTTGCCCAATTTTAATTATGCAGGTTTTGTTTTAGGTTTTTATTTTAGTTTACTATCGTGCCTAAAACTGATGTATCTAACCTGAATCAGGTCTCCAAGGTGTGTCCTATATCTCCAAACTATGTTTTTTGGTCAAAACGATAGGTTACATGACTATGTTCAGTTAAATACATACACCACAACACGCACTTTAAAAAAATATAGATTCATCATTCTCAGCATGAAATTCCAGCAACATTAAATTTTAATCGTAGCATAAAAATAAATCCAAAATTTACAGAAATTATATCCTTAATTATCATCAAAATAGAATACTAATCTAGAGATAAATCTTTCAAATATCACAATCTTTAAATAAGGTTAACAAGTACCAACAACAGCATAAACATACAAGAACAAACACCATGATCAAGAACTCATCTTTCAAGAACCTTCATGGCATCAACATCAAGATCCATATTTTGTAAAAATATGATTTTTCCAAAAATCACAGATTAAATACTAAGCATGCTTGAACATATAAGAACTCATTTTAATAAACAATTCAAGACATAAACTACAAGATAACCAAAATCTCTCACTTGGGCATTTCATCGAACACCTTGAGGGCACCCTTGCTCCACCCTTGGCTGACCACCCCTAGGGTCGTCCTAGGGCTGTCGAACCCTATAGGGAAGGGTTTAGGGTCTCCTCAAACATAGCAATATAAAAGAATGATGAAAACTTGCGAGATCAACATAAAACATTCAAGAACATCCAAGCCTTCAAGATCGGCTTCAAGAATCCGAAGAAATCCAGAAAGAAGTAGGGTAAAATCACTCACCTAAATAGGAAGGATGATTAGAGGATAAACCCCGGATGACGGCCCTCAAATACGGCTTCAAAAGATGGTGGCTAGACTCAAAGAAGGAGGGAGAGGGGGTGGCGGCTCCTCCTCAAGCCACCGGCTTGAAGAGAGAGGGAGAGAGGGAAAGAGAGGGGCTCGCTCGGCGGCTCCTCTCGGCTCGACTCCAAAGGGAAGGAAGGAGGAGAGGAAGGAGAAGGGAAGGGAAGGGCTCGGCGGCTTAGCTCTTGAGGGAGGCGGCTCCTTGGATGAGGAAGAGGGGCAGCTGATTGGCTTGGCGGCTGGCTGGCGGCTCCTCTTTCCAAATAGCTTGTGCAGCTCCAATAGGGAGCCGCAAGCCAAGGGGAGAGGGTTTTATACTCCCTTTTCATCCCTAACTCCACTAAACCCTTTTATCAAACCCGCATCCGCCTTAAGCCGAACCCGAGCCCACTAACTTAATTAGTCCTATTCTAATCCCATGATAAAAAACAAGCAATAAATCATCCACATGCAACATAATTAAACAATCATGCACACACCACATAGAGTTAAATAAATTTATCTATGCAAGCAAAATTTATATAACTCATATTCCTACTTACCCGAGCTCGCAAGCTCCCACCGGACCATGAGTCGAATCGGCTCAACCTCGAACTAGTCCGCTAGGCTAGCAAACACACACAATAAACGGAAATTAGAATTAATATCTAGGATATTACAAATCCACCATCCTTAAAGAAAATTTGTTCTTGAATTTCAGAAAAAGAAAATTAAGGACTCACTAAATTATCAAACAATGAAGGATAACGCTCCCTCATATCCTGCTTCACCTCCCAGGTGGCCTCCTGCCCGGATTGGTGCTCCCACCTGACCTTAACCAAGGGAATCTCCTTGGACCTCAATTTTCTTATCTGTTGGTCTAGCACCTCAACTAGCCGCTCCTCATAGGAAACTGCTGAATCCACCTCCACTGCAGTAGGCTTAATCACATGAGACTCATCCCGAATGTACTTCTTCAGTATAGATACATGGAACACTGGATGTACTCGGTCCATACTAGGAGGTAAGGCCAACTCATAGGCCACAACTCCCCTGCGCCTAAGAATAGGAAATGGCCCAATGAACCTAGGGCTTAGCTTTCCTTCCTTACCAAATCTCACCAACCCTTTCATAGGGGACACCTTGAGGAATACCATGTCCCCCTTAGCAAACTCTACTTCCCTGGCCATTCCATATGCATACAACTTCTAGCGACTCTGAGCTGCCAACAGTCTCTCCCTGATTAGCTTCACCTTTTCCACTGCCTCCTCCACCAGGTCAGGTCCCATCATGAGGGAATCCCCTGCCTCAAACCAGCCTACGGGTGACCTGCATCTCCGCCCATACAATGTCTCAAATGGGGCCATCCCGATGCTGCTGTGATAACTGTTATTGTAGGAAAACTCAATCAGGGGTAAGTGCCTCTCCCAACCGCCCTTCAAATCTAGAACACATGTTCTAGCATATCCTCCAGCATCTTTATAGTCCGCTCTGACTGACCATTTGTCTGAGGGTGAAATGCAGTGCTGAGCCGAACCTGAGTGCCTAATGCCTCTTGAAAAGACTGCCAGAATCAAATTGTGAACTAAGTACTCAAATCTGAGATGATCATAACAGGAACATCATGATATGCGACGATCCGATCCAAGAACAGTCTCACATACTGCTCGGCTGAAAAGGTCATCCAGACTGGTATGAAGTGTGACGTCTTGGTTAAGCGATCCACCACAACCTAGATAGAATCATTGCCCTTCCTAGACTTTGGCAACCCCATCACAGAATCCATGGTTATCTTCTCCAATTATTTAGGTCCGCTAAAGGTTCAACATATTATTGTTTAAGCATGCTCCATACATCCAATCCTTGGGTTTTCAAGTAAGCATGCAATCTATATTTCCATAATCCAAAGTCTAAACTATTGAATATAGGTGGACAACTAAGTTAGGTCCCAACTAACGAAGTGTGTCACGTCCCAAACTCAGGGTCACGTGACCGGCTAGGGTATACGTGTCTATACCCCACAGCCTAACAAATGTACATGCCAACTCACAAAAGATAGCGAAAAGAAACAACAGTTTTATTTAAAAGAGAAACAGAGATAGATTTCATTAAACAATATAGTTTTTGTCAAAAGCTCGAGTGTGGAATAAAGTGAATCAAAGAGTATCAGTAGTGATATTTAAATAAAATCTGAAAAAAAAACATGAATGTCCCCACGGGACTACAACTTCAAAATACCAAAACAAAAGTGCATGACAAACTACTACATACTCGACTACGACCCCTAACTAGGACTGTTATGAGATCATGGGGCTCCTCTGCCCTCCAACTGCGGCAAGTGCTCCAGCCCACCTCACTGGTCAATCTTTGCAAAATAAAACAACGACAACAGGTGAGTTCAAAACAACTCAGTGAGCTGTTCTACCAACCCCCACGAAAAAAACAACACAGATAAGATACGTAAAGCAAAACTCCTGACTCAAACAGGAAAAGGTCACAAGGGAGTGACCAACTAACAGGCCATCTAGCCACCACCTGTCCGAAGGCATACAACACCCAAACGGTGAAGATCAACAGGCCTAAGCCTACCATGCCCTAAGGCAACAACACATACGAGGATAATTGGGAAGGCCCTCTGAACTTATCCTAGTATAAATTAAGAAACTTGGGAGCAATGAGGAAGGCCCTCCAAACTTGCTCCACAAGACGCGTAGGGACAATCAGGATTCGCCCATCCAAACTTGCCCCTTTAAGATATCACAGGAGTAATCGGGTAGACCCTCCGAACATACCCCTTTAAGATATCACAGGAATAATCGGGTAGGCCCTCCGAACTTATTCCTTAATACCACCTTGAGAATAATCTGGTAGGACCTCCGAACTTATCCCACGAGGCCAACCAGAACAGTCAGGATTAGCTCAAACGAACTTGTTCCATAGATTGAGAATTAGCCATCCAATCTCCCGGGCCTAGCCCGCAATCCGGTTCCTCAACGATTCTCTTCGCTTATCATAAAGATATGACATAACATGACCTAATTCAAGTCTTTCCTACGGTGCCTTAGGGGTGTCCTTATTGAAAAGCATCTCAACACTCCAATACCTTACCCCAACTCCTAGACCCGTAATGTCATAACCTGTGTGGTTTTATTTCATGCATAAACTTTACTTGTTGGTTCATAACAGATTATGCCGACCCTTTGCCCAATTTTAGTTATGCAATTAAAATTTATATCACCAAGATTAGGGTTTTGTTTTAGGGTTTTATTTTAGCTTACTGTCGTACCCAAAACGGATGTATGTAACCCGAATCAGGTCTCCAAAGTGTATCCCATGTTTCCAAACTATATTTTCTGGTCGAAACGATAGGTTACACGACTATATTCAGATAAATATATACATCACAACAAGTATTTTAAAAACATCACAGATTCATCATTCTAATCATGAAATTCCAGCAAAATTAAATTTTCATCATAGCATGAAAATAAATTCAAAATTTACAGAAATTATATCCTTAGTTATCATCAAAACAGAATACTAATCTTGAGATAAATCTCCTAAATTTCACAATCTTTAAATAAGACTAACAAGCACCAACAATACCATAAACAAGAACAAACACCATGATCAAGAACCCATCTTTCAAGAACCTTCATGGCATCAACATCAAGATCCATATTTTGTAAAAACATGATTTTTCCAAAAATCACAAATTAAATACTAAGCATGCTTGAACATATAAGAACTCATTTTAATAAACAATTCAATACATAAACTACAAGATAACCAAAATCTCTCACTTGGGTATTTCATTGAACACCTAAAGGGCACCCTAGCTCCACCTTTGGCCGAGCACCCCTAGGGTCGTCCTAACGCTGCCGAACCCCATAGGGAAGGGTTTAGGGTCTCCTCAAACACGACAATCAAAAAGAACGGTGAAAACTTGCGAGATCAATGGAAAACATTCAAGAACATCCAAGCCTTCAAAATCGGCTTCAAGAATCTGAAGAAACCCGAAAAGAATGAGGGTAAAACTATTCAACTAAATAGGATGGATGATTAGAGGATAAATCCCGGACGACGGCCCTCGAATTCGGCTTAAGAAGATGGCGGCTCGACTCAAAAAAGGATGGAGAGGCGGCGGCGGCTCCTCCTCAAGCCGCCGGCTTGAAGAGAGAGGAAGAGAGGGAAAGAGAAGGGCTGGCTCGGTGGCTCTTCTCGGCTCGGTTCCAAAGGGAAGGAAGGAGGAGAAAAAGGAGAAGGGAAGGGAAGGGCTCAGCGGCTCCTTGGATGAGGAAGAGGGGCGGGTAGCTGGGTTGGCGGCTCCTCTTTCCAAATAGCTTGTGCGGCTCCAATAGGGAGCCGCAAGCCAAGGGGAGGGGGTTTTATACTCCCTCTTCAACCCTAACTCCACTAAAACCTTTTATCAAACCCGCATTCGCCTCAAGTCGAATCCGAACCCACTAACTTAATTAATCCTATTCTAATCCCATGATAAAATACAAGCAATAAACATACACTACTAAAAAAAATGTCCTTTGTGATGGTCCATTTGCGACGATGGCTGTTGCGGTCGCAGATGCGACGATTCTACGATCGCGCGCAATCGGGGGTCGCAGAGTAGCCATGCTTGCGATGGTACTACGACCACACTAAGCGCAGTGGCAATTTAAATGATCAAGCGATGGTCATGCGACCGCGTTGCGACCGCCATTTTTTGACGGCCTCTTGCCGTCGCAAACCTGTCAGGGGTCGCAAATATTTACCCGCACACCCTTTCTAATTTTCTTCCCCACTCAATCGCCCTCTCTAATTTTCTTCCCCGCTCACTCGCCCTCCTGCCGTCGCCCGACCGCTTGTGCTGCCCTTCGACACAGGTCTCTCTCTCTCGTGCGTGCGCGGACGCACTGGGTGGGCGCCGAAACGCTAGCCGTCGCCGCCTACGATTTCGCCCGGAGACAAAAACGTGGAGGGCCAGCCGACCCTCCCTTCCTGTGTAAAAAGATTCATCCCCGCAACTGCAAGGCTATGAATCATGTGTTTGAGGACCACCCACCCAAATAAGTCGGGATATGGCTCCGGTGGCACCCAAAGGAAGAATCCAATGATTGTCGACTTGTTTCTCCGGGATATGCTCCGCAACCATTGGATAAGCATGTCACCTTTGATCTTGATTCACTTTTAAAGGCATCAACCTTTGTTTTGGGGAAAAGTGGGATTGGTATCGTCTACAAGGTTGTGCTGGACGATGGCCTTACTTTGGCTGTAAGGAGGCTAGGGGAAGGAGGGTCACAAAGGTTTAAAGAGTTTCAAACTGAGGTGGAATCAATTGGAAAGGTCCGGCATTCCAATATTGTTACTCTAAAAGCTTATTACTGGTTAATCGATGAGAAACTGTTTATCTATGATTACATTGCTTATGGAAATCTTGCTACTGCTATTCATGGTACGAACTGTGGCTACAATTTCTTTTTCAGATTTGATGAATGCTCATATAAGTAATTCTAATCTCAACTTAAGGGTTGTGCTAGATGAATCATTTTGGTGGAAATTCATTTAATTTTTTACTCTTAGATTCTAGCATCATGAAACATCTTCTGCTACTTCATCTCGAGAACTATCTTGAGTAATTGACATCTTTAGGAACTTATTTTTTATGCATATACTGGTTTAGTGTTAGAGCTCTTCCCCTCTTATATTTTAGGAACTTGTTGACATCTTTAGAAACAACTTAATAAGATCTTATCTGTTTTCAACCTTATCACAATGCTGTATTCTTTCCTTTTGTTGTAGATGTGGTACTCCAATGTAGCACTATAAGATAGGAAAATAGAGAATTTGTACAACCATAGTAGTACTTCAATGCTAATTACCTTAAAATGGTGATGTTACAGAGAAGACTTGATTCTGCTCAAAATGCTCAAAATGTTGTTGTCGTCACCCAATATATTTTCTGTTTCGTAGTTCTGGTTAGCTGTTCTTCCATTGGATGTTGCAAAAACTGTAATTTAGACTTCTCCTAACCCTAATATTGATCAGAACCCTTTTCTAACACTTAAATCGGTATGTTTTCTCTGCCTCTTCTTTTTATTATGCATACTTGAGGAAGGTTAATGGAGTTTCCACCTTTTCAGATCTACAACACAGTTGGCTTGAGGGGATGCTATGTTGCTTTGGGGCCGACATTAGCGCGGTCATTTCCAGCTAATGTTGTTGCCATCGTAACCTGGGAGCTTACAGCTAAGTTTTTAGGAATTAGAAAAGGATCATTGATACCACCGTCTGCTTCTTGACTTTTTTGAACTGCATAAACAACAGTTTGTTGATGTGTAATTTTTTTCACCAGTCATGTGTTCTTTATTTGTTTATGTCCTACTATTTGCCCCAAAGTATTTTCTTTTGCCTGATGCAGTGATTATGGTTATTACTACATGAATGCGGCTCCAATGCTGAAAGGTTCAGTCCATTTCATCATTATTTGGTAGTGGTAATCTAAAACAATTCTAATACTTAATTTTTGTTTACTTGTACAGTGTATAAATATATGATATTGGAATTTCGAATTATGATATTTTTCTACCATTTAATTGATTACACAAGTAGGGATGTCAACGGGGTGGGACGGGGCAGGTAGGGGGGTGCCTACCCACTACCCGCCCCGCGAAATAAACGGGTACCCGCTACCCGTTTATTCCCCGCGGGTATCAAAAATGGATACCCATTTAATTATTCGCGGGGGGACGGATACCCACGGGTATTGGCGGGTACGCATGACACTTTAAAAAATATATATATTATAATATTTTAATAACACTTTAACTCTTAAAGTATTTTGATAACAACTTCAAAGTATAACAACTTCATTTTGATAAACACAAAATTTTGATAACAACATCATCATAAGTATTCAAAACATAAAGTATATGGGTATTGAATTAGGTTAGATTTTTTTAGTATATGTACCGAGAGTAATATTATAATTTAATAATTTTTGCGGGTAACGGGTACCCACGGATACGAGTACTATAATACTTGTACCTGCCCCATATAATAAACGGGTAAGAAAAATTACCCACGGAATTCCCGCGGGTAGAAAACTACCCCACATACCCGTCATAAAAGGGTAAATACCTACGGATACCCGCCTAAACGGGTAATATTGTCATCCCTATACACAAGGTTTAAATACTTCTTTGCTACACGCCAAATTAGTTAACCTTTGCTAATTGATTACACAAGGTAATTTGTTTAACCCACTAGCATATCATCATTACTACTTCATGATTGCATGCTATATATTGATAAGTAGTTTCTTCTCAACATCACCATTTTGAAGTAGCATCATATGTTACAAAGAAGCAAAGAAACCCATGGAAGAGAAACAGAGAAGACTTGATTCTACTCAAAATGCTCTAAGCCTTCTTCGTACTGTTTGCATACGGCCCAATCTTGCTTCAGAGGTTTTACTAGCCGGACCTTTTGATGGATGGAGTAGTCAGGTTTTGCTTTTTCAATACTGATTTGTTCGATAAAGCTTTTTTCAATATTGTTTTTTTAATACTTTGGCCCAATTTTGCTTTTATCAACAAATGAAAACACCATTTCTCTAATTTTTTCCAACCTTGAAATTAGAATATGAGGTACAGAATTCTGCTTTTATCAATTATACAGTCCTCGTGAACATTTGTGTTGATTTTTCCAACTTTAACTTGTTGATTTACTTACCATTTGTGTTTTACTTATGTGTAGATATGGTGTTGGTAGCCGCATAAAGCAGGCATACACAAGGAAAATTATTGACTCCATTCACGCTGGAAGCCTTTTGGAACCAAACTACAAGAAGACAAAAATCTATTTACCATAATAATGAAATCTATTTACTAGTATGTAAATATCTATTTGTTACACTCTTTGTGGTATTTCTTTAACTTCTGTTGTAGAAATATTAAAACCATTGCAGAATGTGTTGCTGATGAGTTGATTAACGCTGTTGCTAAGGGATCTTCAAATGAGTAAATTGTTTCGGAGCCATTTCAATTTCCATTTTTTTTAGAAATTCTTGTTTTCTTTTCATTGTATATATTATAATTTGTTGTTTTTTATTTCATATGTATTTTTAATTAAATATTGGAACAGGAATTGATATATTTTGATTTTTTTAAAAAAAATATATAAGTTTGCGATGGCGCTGCGACGGCCCAGGGCCGTCGCAGATGCTCTTCGACCTGGTCGCCAAATGCGGTCGCAATTGGCGACCAGTTCTACGACTGCAATGGCGATCGCAGTGCCATCGCGGGTCTACATTTTTGCTATGGCATGTGTTCATCGCATATGTCACGCGACCACATTCTGCGACGGCTTCGCACCGTCGCAGAACAATCGCAGAAAGTTTTTACTTGCGATCGTGGCAGTTGCGATCACAACACATCAGCGACTACATCTTTTGCGACCATTTTGCGATGACCGTTTGTGACCATTAAACAATCATGCACACCGGACCAAGAGTCGCAAGCTCACACCGGACCAAGTGTCGACTCGGCTCGACCTCGAACTAGTCCGCTAGGCTAGCAAACACACACAATAAATGGAAATTAGAATTAATATCTAGGATATTACAAAGTGGATCCAAGTGAGCTAGCCATGTGTTAGGTAGATTTGTTAGATCTATCCCATGACCCACTTTGATACCCAATGTAAGTTGAATATCCACACTAAAGGGGGTGAATAGTGTGTATCGCTAGTTTTTAAGGTAACTTCGGATCTTAATCGATTTCTCAATTTCGAGTGAATTGGATACTTTTCATCGAAAATCCACTAAGTTTTGTGTTCCTTACAATTGAGGAATTTTCATCGAAAAGTCTCCACTTTCACTGAAAGCACTTTCCCACACCGAAAGACTCCGCTTTCACACAGAAAGCATTTTCGCACCTCAAACCCTAAAGGACACTTTAAACTTAGATTACACGGGTGGTTTTATGCCTCTACATTACGACAACCACCGAATCACAAACCTAGAAATCTAGGTTTACACTAGTGATAATCTCAAGTAAACAACAAATAGATATAAATAAATGAGAGCAATAATTTAAATAAATACAACTTAGCTCCCAAAATAGGTTCCTAATTCCATTCTTCATGCCTCAATGATAAATCAATTGGAACTCAAAGGCGATGTCAAAGAAATGCTTTGTCGAAAAATAGGGTTTGAGGAATAATGACTCAAGAAGGCTTAAGAGGGCTCAAATGATGTCCCAAGGTGTTGAACAACCATCAAGGAAGGCTAGTATGGGGTGTATAATTAAATAGAAAACATGGGGTAAAGTTCATGTCCAACGGATTGAAATGGCTAGAAAAAGAGTCGTTAGACATTTCGACCGATATTTGATCAAATCTAGGTCGACCCATAGTCATAATTTCGGTCGATCTTGGGCCAATGCTCGGCCGATCGAGGATCGGTCGGGATTAGAACGATATTTAGTTGTTTGGCTGATTTTTGATTTTTCAGTCGATTCTCGATTCTAGGTTCGGATTTTGGGTTTTGAGGGTCCCAAACATTGTAATGAGGGAAATACAATAATACTGAACACCCTAAACCTAAACACACTCTTTTCATCAATGATCGTGCGCCGGTCCACATCCTTCCAATTTTTTTTGATAACGCATTGAAGTTCCGATCAAGGATGCTTCACGCAAGTCAACTCCGAATCTAAAGTATTCATGCTTGAAGACATCGTGAAATATGGTTTGTTATCATCAAAATATTTTTTGAGAATACTTGAGCATGAGGGTGAAAGCTCGGGCGACAATTAAGACCAATGTTAGAAACCATTGGCCACGTGCATCCTATAGATAATACAATTATTTTAAATCCTAAACCAAGTCTTCTAAGTTTTTATTTATTTCCGAACATCGAGCAATATCATCTTTAGAATATTTGGTTTCGCACTGATCTTTTTCGATTGCGGACATTGTATACTTATTGACTTTGAACCTAAAATTATTTCTCAATGAAACATTAGTTCCTAGTTTGTTATCATTAAAACCAATTAAGATTGAGACCAATGTTAAAAACCTTAGGTCATGTGCATCCTATGGATAATACAATGATTTCAAATCCTAAACCAAGTCTTCTATGCTTTTATTTATTTTCGAACATCGAGCAACATCATCTTTAGAATTTTTTGTTTCGCTCCAATATTTTCTAATTGCGAATGTTGTGTGCTTATTAGCTTAGAACCTGAAGTTATTTATCAATGAAATATTAGTTCCTAGTTTGTTATCATTAAAACCAAGATTGAGACCGAGGTTAAAAACCTTAGGCCTACATTCTTCTTCTTCTTCTTCTTCTTCCCAAATTGTCTATGCATCCAAGTGATGTTATTGGAAATAAGACCTAATTAAATGTTATAATTAAGGACTTATTAGAAAACAAACAAGATATTGGATAAGCACTAATATGAGATAGGTTAATATTAAGCAATGATAAAGTCAATGCTAACACATGAATGTTCAGGTCAATGATGATCTTCCATTAGAACACCATGATGTCTTATAGTTTTTGAATTAGATAATTCACAAATTGTCTCTACAACAACACCACGATCCAACCTAACTCCGCTCCTTGGCGTCTTCCTCTTTGACGCCTACTTCAGCCACTTTTGGACCGCCAATTGCATCTTCTACCAAATTGTAAATCTCCACTCTCTTCTTTTTTGCTCCACGTTCACCCATTTCTTGCTCTTAGCATGCTTGTAAAAAATTGCCAATGTAAAATAAGCTTGACAATCTCAACAGTGCTTCGCGCGTTCTGGCCTTCGGCTTGCACTGATGAGTTGTTGCATTAGCCGTAGGAACCTATTGTTTAGAGTTTCCATCTGGCAAAGCTATCGAGAGCTTAGTAATTGTTACTTTGTTCCGGTGTTGATTAGAAACATTATTTTTATTCCCTAATTACTTGAACAATGATATGAAATGATTTTCTAAGGCAATAGTTGCTCCATATACCATTCTGATGAGTTTTATGAAATTGAACACATAACTAATGGCTTCATGGTATTAAATGTTAATGACAATATATCGAACAAACTTAAACAAAAAGGAATAATTTGAACCTGACTTACCTCTAGCACTTGAGGCTAGGTCATATTAATGAGAACAAGATAACTAGGTTGTGCAAAGATGGGTTCTTTGGCCCTTACGATTATGAATCATTACCGACCTATTAATCCTACCTCAAGGGGAAAATGACCAAGTCTTCATTCACTAGACGTGGTTAAAGGGTAGCCGAGTTGTTAGAGTTGGTCCACATAGATGTATGTAGACTGATCACAAACCCATTCTAGAGGTGGATACTTGTACTTCATAACATTTACCGATGATCTATCATGGTACAAGTATATATATATAATGAAACACAAGTCCTAAGCTTTTGAAAATTTCAAAGAGTTTAGGGCTGAGGTTGAGAAAAAAAAATGGGAAAATTATTAAAGACCTTCGATCAGATCAAGGCGAGGAATACTCATCCGGTGAGTTTCTAGATTATCTAAAGGACAATGGGATTGTCCCTGAATGAGCACCTCCTAGTACACCACAACTTAATGGACTGTCTAAAAGGAGGAATCACACTTTATTGGATATCGAGTGGTCTATGCTATGCTTCACTGATCTTCCCGTGTCTTTCTTGGGTTTTTCCCTAGAGACGACTACCTTTTGAATAAGGCACTCACTAAGTCTATTTCTAGTACCCCATGAGATATGGAAAGGAAAGAAACCAAGTATCAAGCGCCCTTGAAGATTTGGGGTTGTGTGTACGTCAAGAAACTGGAAGTAGACAAGCTTAATGTGAAATCGACAAAGTGCAAATTTGTGGGATATCCTAAAAAGAGTTTAGGGTATTACTTCTACTCTGAGGCTAAGCAAAAGGTGTCTGTCAGCCAACATGCTACTTTCCTTGAAAATGAGTTTACCGAGGATAGTTGGAGTGGAAGAAATATTGAATTTGATGAAGCTCGTGAGCCACAAGAAATCTCGCACTAACCCATGGAGAGTCCACAACTTGAACCAGATCAGCTACCACCACTCTTCCGATGTCAAATAGGTTGCGTAGCCCACCTAAGAGACTTATTCTAGCCATTGAGAATGACCAAGATTTAGGTGATTCGTAGTTCTATGATGAAGCTAAGAGGTTTGGGGTTGGAATTTACATGTCAAATAGGTTGCGTAGCCCACCTAAGAGACTTACTCTAGCCATTGTGAATGACCTAGATCTAGGTGATCCACGGTTCTATAATGAAGCTAGCAAGTTTGGGGTTGGAATTATACCCAAATTGGATTGGTACATATTGACTTCTTTTGGATAATTATACCCAAAGTGCACCATTTCCCTATTTTGTAGATGACACATGGGCTTTGTATGGCATGATATATTTCCCAATTATTAGAAAAATAATTACATGCCATATATTCAGAGATTCTTTCCAATGTTCGAATGGAATTTGAATTTTGTAGGCTGCCTATATAGCAAGGCTTGGCAGCACTTTAATTGGTATCTTTTGGTGCTCCCCATCTTTCCTCTCTTGCTGCCCTACCCTCCACCTTGCTGCTGCCCACTCTCTTCTCCCCTTGGTGGTCGAACCTTATTTACGTCAAGGTGTTGCCGCCACCTGCTTGATCAAGGACAGCAACCACGATTTCATGAGGAGCAAAATTTGAGGTACGTACGATTTTCGTATTCCATCAATTCTGCTCATCGCCGATTCCTACTTCCATTGGTCGAACCCTGCAGCAAGGGTTGGCTATTTCCTTGAGCAAAGGAGGGTCCTTTGCTGCACCATAGAGCCACGATGAGTTTTCAGTGGTGTGATCTGTTGCGGGACAGCTTGGTGTGGATCGCCGTTGGAGGGCGAACACTTGGGCGCCTCTTGAATTGGAGCTTTGGTGTTCTTCCTTGTTGAAGGTATAATTAACCTTTTCCTTCGTTCTCTTATTGATTAGGTCTTTAATTGTATCAAGAATATCGCTGGTATGGGATAAATTCCTTTTTTAATATGCTATTTTCCGTTGCGCTTTGTTTTTTCTTCTGATTTATCCCAACAATATATAACAATCTTTCAATAAATCTCTCTCATGAAGAGAAGAAGTTTGAAGGAGATCTACGTACATTTCATAATATAGGATGGCCTCCTCTTCCGCTGTTCCTTCCCTCCCTCCCTCCTCTTCCTCCAAGTGGATGATGGTTGCCTCTCGGCACCGTCGGTGTGTTTCCATTCCTTTTGCTCCTAAGACATTGTCCGGTGTTTGGATCTGCTCAGGCGTCTACTTCACCGAGGTGATCAAGGCTGTTCTCCCCCCCCCCCCGTCTCTTCTTCTACGTATGCTTCTAACCCCCACTTACCTTACCTCCCCCGCCCCCCCCCCCTCTCATCCATCTTGGACTCTCTCCGTCGGCACTGGCAGTGTTTCAGATGCCCTCGTTCGGGGTACTCGGAGAGTCATTGTCGGGCCCGCCCAGTTTGCTTCACGTGTTTTAAATCGGGTCACTTGCGCAGGTTTTGCCGCGCTTCTTCTTTTCGCCCTACTTCTTCCCCTTCTATTTCTTCTTTAGCTCTTGCTTTCCTCCTCCCCCTCCCCTGTCGACCTCATTGCCACCTCCCCCTCCCTTTCTTCCCCCTCCCTCCCTCCCTCCCTCCAATCCCTAGCTTGTTCTTTTGCTCTTGCTCCGATGTCGTCTTCCTTCTCCCTCCCCGCTATCGCCTTGCCTTCCGCGCCTATTTCCTCCTCCACTGCCAGCAATTGTCTCCCTTGGCTCTGTGCTTTTCTCCCTAACTCTGCTTCCACCTGCGATCGTGCTCAATACCTCTTAGAGCGCTGCCTCATTGTTGCTGTCCGGGGCCAAGTGCACCCCTCAACGTGTCTCGTCTCCTTCCTAGCGTCCCAGCTTCATTGTTCTGCGAGGGTTACATCACTTTGGAGGCAGTGGTGCCTCCCAAATGGGCACTTCCTCATTACGATGCCGGTTGAGAACGCTGGCTTCTTTAAGCGCTGCATGCTTGATAGTGGACGCATCCGCTGGAAGCATCTACTTCTCTAAATCTTCGACTGGCACCGCGACGACCCGTACACCACCATTCCGGCTCCTCGCATTCGTGTTGGGTTGGAGTTGAGGGGCCTTCCTCTTATGTTTTGGAACATCGAGTTGGCCATGGCTCTTACGAGCAGCTTCTCCTCCTTCGAAACTCTAGCCGAGTCGTCGGTGTAGTGGTCCAACTTCAACTCATGCAAGGTGGAGGTTCTTGTTCATGCCTTGCAGGATATCCCTCGAGTCCTCCCCGATGCCGACAATCTATGATTCGAGGTGGATGTTTGCATCGCCTGACATGAGCAAACCTTCCCTGCCTACATTGAGTTTGGCCCGGCAACTAGGGATCCCGGGAATGATGCAGTTGGTTATCTTCCTCGAGATGAAGATCCACCGGCCCCGGACGACATGGACATCAACGACGAGTACCCTTCTGAGGAAGGCGATCTCCAAGGAAACGTCACAGGCCTCTCCCCGGCTAGTTCCAGGCTTCGTCCTGGTGATGGGGGCTCAGCTTGGAATCTTTCGGCTTCTTCTGTTTCCTCTTCCACGGCCTTTGCTGCTTGGGGTGCTTCGCCGACGCCCGTCCCTAGGGAAAGCTCTGACAAAGGCCAAGACCTGGCTCCCAAGGGCCCCTCTACGGCGACTGACATGGTAGTTGTTGTCTTCAGAATCTGGCAGAGATTCGTGGTAGAGATGGAAGGAGTGTTGAACAGGACTTTCCCCTCCGGGAAAGGTTCTCTGGCTGTTGGCAAAGTGTTGCCTCCCTCAGGTGCAATTTCTATGAGCAGGCTACTCATAGAAAATCTATGAATGGGTGAATATGAGCTTTAAGCGATTAAACATGTGTAGAAAAAAAAATAGATATGAACATGAATAAGAAATGAATATGAACATGGATAGAAAAGGAATGGATATGAACATATCAATTTAGTTTTTATCCATATTTAGTCACTTGAAGTCCATATCCACTCGTTCATAGAGATTTATAAGTTTTTTTCGCCTCCCTCCCTACGTGGATGCCATCCTTTTTTGGCGTCTTTAGCTTCAGACAAGATGACGCGTGGCATCCTCTGTGCAAAGTTGGCAGATTTCCTGCGCACGCACCCTCAGCTTGCTGAGCTACGTCCTGATGAGGTGTGGAGCCACGTGGTGGATGCAGTTCGAACTAAAGGGGGTCTCACCTCTCATGGAATCGGTGCGTGACTCCTGGGGCTACTTGATCCAGCCCCACTTGCTGCTTGGACTTGGTTCTTTGAGCTTGGTCGCCAAGCCTCTGGTGGCTCCCTTTTGTTAGGACAGGTCGGATAAGTCGAATCCTTCCAATGGATCCGACCTGCAACTTTTCCTTGCATAGCACGAGCCTATTGCTTCCCTTGGCTAGGCTTGTGGGATAGCTCGGCCTGCTGCAGATCAATCTGAGGCCCTGCCCCTGTCTAGGCCTTTGGTTACTACTGCACCACTATTTGATCCTCTTTCTTCAGACCCGACAGCCCAGGAAGCCCCATTTATGTTCCTACTGTTGCACCAGCTACCATTCCAAAACAAAAGATCGACTTTCTCTGAGAAACACAAATATACACTCCTCTCGGTGAAACGTAGTTCCAGAATTGCGAGTAGGGCCAATCACTCCTATATCCTTCATAGGGCAACTTCCAAGAAGGCAACCATTCTGGAGTATTCTGCCCCGAACTCAGTCCCTTTAAGAACTGAAAACGGACAACCACACCAGTGGCAAGGTACAAATGGCAAATGATTTCACTTCAAATTTGTTCACTAAGATTCAGGAGCACTGCTTTGATTGTATCGGAGATCGCGAGGAACAAGGAGATTGCATGAGCCGTCGGTTCGGTGGTTGTCCGATTAGGTCCTCTACCCATCTTTGGTGTGACGCACCCACCCTCCCCATTTACCATGGTTTTTGACAATAGCAACTTTTTGTTTTGGAATATTCGAGGGCTTAACTGGCTCTCGAAGAAGTACATGGTTAAATCTGTTGGAAGGGATGCAAAATGTTGTTTACTTGTTCTTTCAGAAACTAAACTCAACTCTATTTCCTATAATGTCTTGAAGCAAATTTCATGTTTCAATCGTAACTCTACTATTTCTCATCGGGTTATTGATGCTCATGGGTTTTCTGGTGGTCTTCTTTTGTGTTGGAATTCAAATATATCATATTGTATCTCCTCGTCTTGTGGCTCTTTTACAGTGCTAATTCATCTAAAACATCTCGCTACCGGTTCGACTATCTCAATTATTGGTCTCTACGGGCCACCCAGCCGAGCTAGTAGAAATGAATTCCTTATAGAGCTCATAACCACTATTTGCTCTATTAGTGGGCCACTTATCATTGGAGGGGATTTCAACATCACAAGGCATAACGGTGAAAGACTTAATTGTAGAGGGAATCATCATGATGCCAGACCTTTTTCGAAACTTGGGGTCCACCTATACTTCGACTAACAATCAGAACCCTCTGGCCCTGGCGTATCCTCAAGGATTGGAACCAGGAAAAAAAAAAAGCTTCGGAAAACAAATCGGACAAACCTTGAACTTCAAATAAAAGAGCTTAGTTCTAAGGCTGATGGGGGATCGGGATCGCTCACTGCGGATGAGTTGTCTGAGTTCAAAATTGCCAAATCTGAGCTCAATAAGCTCTATAATGATGAAGCCACTTATTGGAGGTTGAGAGCCAAAAGGTGTTGCTTTAAAGAGGGCGATCGGAACACCAGGTACTTTCAAAAATTTTCTTGTTAAAGTCCCACTTTGGTTAAAAATATGGCCATGGTAGCCTTTAAATAGTTTGGGCAATCCTCTCCTCATGAGCTAATTTTTGGGGTGAGTTAGGCCTATTAATTTCTTAACATTGCTTCGGCAAGGAAAAGATTTCACTGGATCTCCTTGGTCTCGACTGATGAGGGTTCCTTTTTTGATCCTGGTATTATCGAGAACGTCTTTCGGAGCCATTTTTGTGAGTTACTCGGTAGTAGCCGAGCCCCTCTGCTCCGGATCCGATGGAATTATATCTATCATCCCTACCCGTAAGAACACCAGGTGCTTGATGATCCTTTCACCATGGATGAAGTTACCAAGGTCATCAAATCCCTTAAAATTTGAAGTCCCCTGGACCCGATGGAATTCCATCCGAGTTTTTTAAGCTCTTTTGGCCTGATATTAAAGAGAAGATCCTAAGCATCCTTATTGATCTTCAAGTAAACCCCAGTGGCTTGCAAAGATGAAACAGTGCTATCATAACCCTTATTCCCAAGAAAGAAGTGGCTACTTCTCCAAATGACTTCAGACCAATTAGCTTGGAGAACTCGATTATTAAAATATTTTCTAAGCTGCTTGCCAACAGGCTTCTAGGAGTCATCCATCTCCACATTGATAGTCATCAGGGAGCTTTCCTTCGGGGAAGAACTAGTCTAGAGTGCTTCATGACGGTTGCTGAAACTATTTGAGCCTCTAAGTGACTTAACTCTCACGATTGTCTCATCAAGATAGATTTTGAGAAAGCTTTTGACTCCGTTCTTGAAGCTAGGGGATTCCCACCTCGTTGGACACATTGGATCAAGTCACTTTTGAACCCAGCTAAGTCTATGATCTCCATCAAGGTTTTGATAATAAAATAAGTTGCTTTCAAAACCTTCCTACCAAGGTTCAGGTCAACCAACAAATGTGATGTCCATATTCAGTACAATCCATTTAAATCTACTTATTATTTTTGTCAGTTAGTTTATAATAGCTTTTTCAGCAATTTTAAGTTATACTCCAGTTTCAGCTTATTTGAGTTCTATTTGAGAGTCTTGAATGGCTTGATTGCAACTAAAATTTTCTTTAATTTCAGGAAAAGGTATGGTTTGGTTTCTCTATCCTAATCAGAATGAATCCCCAAAGTCTGTTGAGGATGTATTTTTGGGTGGCCCATTGACCAGTTTTGAAGGTCAAAAGGTGGTATTTTTTGTTTGTTGTTCCTTTTAAATATCTTCTTCATGCATTCACCTTTAAGAATTTCTTCTCCATATCTCATGTTCTTGTATATTCTGTTCCAAATCACTCCATCTAAGTTGCCAATGCTTACATGCCCATTTAACAATAACTTTAGTAACACCTTGCTGAAAACCCATTAAAGGACTGGTACGAGCCTTGGTGTAAGCTCGTGTTGCAGGACGTCGAGGATAGGTCTGCTCATCTATCTTGATGTCACCCTTGCCAATAGTAGCAAGGTACGGAGAGAAAGAAATGGAGAGAGGGAGAGAGAGATAGATATATATACATATATCATGACAACTCTTTAAAATGAATCTCCACTATCTAGCATAGGTTAAGATTTTAAATGAAACTTTGCATTAAACATTTGCTATTTAGTATGTTAGATTGCTAGTTGGTATATAATTTTATTATGATACTAATGAAGCCTACTTGCAAGTTAAGAAAGTGGTAAAATTTGGAAGGCTAAAGGAAAATTGAAAGAAAGTGAAAATTTTAGAATTTCTCAAGAAATGATGTATGAGTTTCATTTTGGTAAAATGCTTACATACCACCTCTATTTTCTTGATAAAATGATTTCTCTATGCTCATGAATGATTTTGCATGATAGTTGATTGAAATCTCATGAGTAGATAAAATTTTGATACTTATGCAATTTCATGTCATCTAGATTGAATGAAATGTGCTCTAGGTAGAAATCCATCTTAGAGACTTCATTTTAAGTTAAAACTTGATAAACATGTTTGGTTCACTCATGATTTGCTTTCATGTGATTAAAATTGAAAAATCATGAGAAAATGGATAAAATGATAACAAGTTCACTTTAGGAGACTTAAAGTTGAGTAGAGTTGACCTAAGTCAACAAATTGATTTAGAAACTTTATTTTAAGTCCAAACTTCACAAACATGTTTAGATTCACTCATTTCAGGTGTTCATGTGTCTATATTTGAAAAACTATGAGTATAAGTTAAAGATTGATACTTAGCAATTTCATATTTTCATGCTTGTTTTTAAATTTAATCATACTAAGGTAAAACTTTAACCAAATGACATCATTTTCATTTCAAATTTGATAAGCATGCTTTAAATGATTAGATCTACATATATGGAAAGTTTGAATAAAAATTAAAAACTTTTGAAAAATAGCTAATATTTACGAAAATGCCACTAGATTTCAGTTATTTTTAGAAAATTACAAAAAAATGATTTTTTTAAATAATTCTTGAAACTGCATGTTCTCTAAAACATCTAGTTTCTTCAGTAAAAAATTTAATAATTTTCAGTAAAAATATGATTTGATATGGATTTTTGAAATTGGATTTCAAAACATTAAAGTATCGTTCTTTCCGAATGTTCATTTTTTCGATACTTTGATTTTTGGTCCAATTTTCGAATGAGACTTCAAGTATGATATTTTGAATTCAAATTTGGTATTGTTATACTCATGTGATGACAAAAATTATTTCCAAAATGATTTTTGTATCCTTGATCGATACACGAAAAATATCAATACTTAAGCTTATACATGATTTCTAGACTTGGAATGTATTTATCATCTAATGCTATCATGTATGACTTAGTCTCATATTAGATATTTGTCTTTTCATCTCTTGAGTTAAGATCTTCATGCTTCATGAAAACTAAATTTAGAGTCTCAACTTTGACTATAGGTTGACCTTTCTTATCTTTTTTGATTGATGTCAAAAGGGGGAGAAAAATATAGGTAAAGGAGAAGAAAATATAGGAAAACCATGCATATAGATAGGGGGAGTTTATTTCCATAGATATGCATGTTGATAGGGGGAGAAATCCCTTAGTTGATATCCTCTATGCTTGATTGTATATATTTTCTTAAGCATGGATTTCGAGGAGGGGGAAATGATACCATCACCAATCCCAATCTGCCAACTCACGACGCACGTTGCAGTATTAAATACCAGCGTCGTAAACAAGGAAATAAATGTCACCATGAGTGATGGAGGACAAAACCAAATTGTCTACAAGCTCTAGAGAGGCATCAAACAAAGTAGACAATTTCAATTTGAATTGTTTTTCATTTATTGAGACATTGGGATCAAGTAGACAATTTCAATTTGAATTGTTCCTCATTTATTGAGACATTGGAATCATGCATTGTAGTCAATGCAATTACATTTGTAATCTCTATATAAAGAGACATGAGGAAGAATAGAAACATCATCAATACTTGACTCCAACTATACTCTCTCTCTCTCTCCACTTCTTTCCCTCCGTACCTTGCTACTATTGGCAAGGGTGACATCAAGATAGGTGAGCAGACCTATCCTCGACGTCCTGCAACACGAGCTTACACCAAGGCTCGTACCAAATTGGTATCAGAGCAGGCGATGGGTGATTAACTCCAAGAACAGCTCGCTTCCTTCATGCGCGAGATGATTGATTCTCAAGAGAAAGATGGAGCCGAAAGAAAACTTATCCTGAACCAAATCGAGACACTATTGAAAGAGGTTGAGGCTCTTCGCACTACCCCTATGGTAGATGAGGGCGACTCATCCATGCAAGCACCGGCTGGCCATGGCATATTAGGACCTGTGTCTAGGCCATTCTAGCACAACCATGCTGCCCAACACCAAGAAGACAATGTGCTGGCACCATTCAACCAGCGATCACCTCGTTTTAAATTTTCGTGCTATGATGGGAGTGTGGATCCGTTGTCATGGCTTGCAAGATGCAAGCAATACTTTCATTTTCATCATATTCAAGAAGGATCAAAGGTTGCAATCGCGGCCTACCACATGACAGAGGATGCACAAATATGGGTACTCAAGCTAATGGCGGACATTCCTCGCTTATCTTGGATAGAGTTCCAAGACCAGTGCCACCGGCATTTTGGCCCTCCTACTCGAGGTAACAAGCTGGGAGAACTTGCAAATCTTCACCAAACTCAGTCCGTGATAGAGTACCAAAGATCCTTCCAATGCCTTCTCTCTCGAGCGGGCCAACTTAGTCCAGAACAAGAAGTAGAGCTCTACTTACGTGGCCTCAATCCCAACTTACAAGTGTTGGTGGAATCACTCAACCCGGTGGACTTGACGAAGGCAATGCGACTCCCTCACCTCTACGAACGGCTGGCCGGAAATCAACATCCTTTTGGGTATCCAAACCGAAGAAGTATACCCTTCTCCTCTTCTAGAAATTCTGCTCAACACATTTCCTCTCCACCACCCACAAACCACCTCACGACCCCTCCGACCGCTGCCCCTATTGTGCCTCTTCAAAACAAAACTAGTTCACGAGGGTTTTCTAGGCGCCACCTCTCCCAAACTGAGGCTGCCCAATGCCGACGACAAGGGTTGTGCTTTCATTGTGAGGAGGAGTGGTCCCCCTCTCATTCATGCCGCCAACTATTACTGTTGGAAATCACTCTAGATGAAACACAACATCCACTCCTAGAAGAAGATGATGAGACACTGCTCACTATTGGCAATGACATTACACCACCTCCTAGCATCGTACCAGAAGTCTCCCTCATGGCATTGCAGGAAGCACCTCATGCACAAACAATGCAGGTTGTAGGAACATTATAGGGCCTAGCCATTCGTATACTTTTAGACTCCAGAAGTTCACACAACTTCTTGAGTTCAGCGGTGGCCAACCGCCTGCAACTCCCACTTGATAGCAGTCCAAATCTTTGTGTCACGGTGGCCAATGGAGATCGTATTCGCTGCCAAGGAAAGTTCTCCTCTTCCTCTCTCTATCTTGGCACCGAAGCTATTACAGCTTCCTTCTACATCATTGCACTCAGCGGCTTCGACGCCGTGCTAGGTGTACAATGGCTGCAAACTCTTAGCCCCATAACATGAGACTTTGAGAGGCTCCTACTTCAATACTCCTCCAATAAGGGGGTCATAACGCTGCAAAGCATCCATTCTCAGGAACCCCTGCTATTGTTCTCCGTTGAAATTTCTGCCTAGCCAACTCTTAACGCTGTCCTGCTCAAATTCAGCAGCATCTTTCAAGAGCCAAAGGTACTTCCCCCATTCAGGTCTCATGACCACCGCATTAGGCTCTAACAGCCCTCTCAACCGGTCTCTGTTCAACCCTACCGCTACCCGTTCCACCAAAAGGACGAACTTGAGAGACAATGTCATCAGATGCTCCAACAAGGCATCATTCGCTCAAGTACCTCTCCTTTTTCAGCACCCGTCCTCGTCATCAAGAAAAAGGATGCATCTTGGCAACTTTACGTTGACTATCAGGCTCAAAATGCGGTAACAATCAAAGACAAATTTCCTATTCCTATCATTGAAGATCTTCTTGATGAACTTCGTGGTGCCTGCATCTTCTCCAAACTTGACCTTCGCTCCGGCTACCATCAAATTCACATGCATGAAGATAACGTGGAAAAAATAGATTTTCGCACGCACCATGGGCACTTTGAGTTCCTCGTCATGCCATTTGGGTTGGCCAATGCCCCCTCTTCTTTCCAAGCACTTATGAATGACATCTTTCAGCCCATGTTGCGTAAGTATGTCCTCGTATGTTTTTATGACATTCTCATCTACAGCTCTTCCTTAGAGGATCACATCAGTCACCTTGATTGTGTCCTCTCCACATTACGGCAGCATCAACTCTTTCTCAAGGAATCCAAGTGCAATTTTGCCACCCCCTCCGTGGAATACCTTGGCCATGTCATTTCTGCAAAAGGGGTTAGCACCGATCCCCAAAAAATTTCAGCTATCTCATCATGGCCACAACCCACCTCCGTCACCGCACTACGCAGCTTCCTTGGACTTGCGGGCTACTACCGCAAATTCATACAAAATTATGGAGTTCTAGCTGCTCCACTCACATCCCTACTGTGCAAAAACAACCAATTCCTTCATCACTGCCACAAATTAGCGGATCATCCACGTAAACAAGAACAATAAGAACTTGACTCTCAATTACTTGTTTGACATAAAGAGTATGCTCATTTTTGCTTCATTCATATCCTTCAGAAATAAAGTAAGAATCTAACTTATCATACCAAGCTCGCGGAGCTTGTTTCAAGCCATACAATGCCTTATTCAGTTTGTATACTTTGTTCTCATTTCCATCAATGATGTAACCTTCAGGTTGATTCACAAATACATCCTCTTTGAGTTCTCCATTCTAGAATGCTGATTTCACGTCCATCTGATAAATCTTCCAACTCTTCAATGCAGCTACAGCCATCAAACACCTGACTGTGTCCATACGAGCTACTGGAGCAAAGGTCTCATCAAAATCACTACATTCTTTTTGCATGTAACCAAGAACCACCAGTCGGGCTTTGCATTTATTGATGTCCATCTACTTTCAATTTGATCTTATAAACCCACTTGAGTCCAATAGGTTCTTTATCCGATGGTAGATTTGTTAGAGACGAAGTTTGGTGTGCTTCGATTGAGCCCATTTCTTGGATCCATAGCTTGTTTCCAAACTGAAAATTTCACTACTATTTTCAGAACCATTTACCTCACTGGAATTAACTTCTTCTGCTACAGTCTCAGTGAGATTTTCTTCTATGGGTGTCTCAGTTTCTTCTGCTACATTTTCTCCAGCTTCAAAAAATACATCTTCATCAACGTTGTTTCTTGCTTGGAAGAATGATACGAATTTTGATGGGGAAAGCAAGGAGAAGGTGAGTGTTTGAGGATTGGGTTGGTTTTGGAAGAGGGTAGGTGAAGATGGCTATGGCCGGATGGGGGTTTGGCGAGGAAACGATGGGAAAGAAGTAAAAACAATAAATTAAAGATAGGTATCCTATTAGACCTCCATCTAACAATGTAGAAGGCAATCTAGATAATCGGATTGAGTTTTCCTACTAGACCTCTAATTGACATTCAATTAGCAACCTAGATTAAAGGAACAAGAACAACGAAATGGCACAAGCACAAGACTTGATAAGTTAACAAGCTCTTGGAATAAAATGAGAAGATCAATACCTCATAATTTGCATAAGCAAAGTAATATATTCAAAGGTTCCTAAAAAATACATAATAATGAGGTATTTATAGACTTCAAAACATAGACCTAAATAAAAGACTTTCCATAATTGTACAACAAGCCTTAAACAAGTTTGTTTGCTAAATAATTCAGACCTAATTAAAAACATAAAGACTAGTGGACTTAGCATCATAAGGCCCAAAACAAATAAGTATTCGGCCTTAGAACAAAATGGCCTATCCAAAACATGAAATGACATAACTTAAGGTCTTTAACAACGAAACTAAATGGATAACATCAACAACAACTAATAATCTTGGCCATTCATTACAAGTCTAATAAGAGTGACATAATGGACTTGTTCTTCATCTCCAAGCAAGCTCCTTTAAATTGAATCTTTAAGTTCCTTTCTCACCAAACGTTGCACATAAGCTTGATGAGCTTCTCTAATTTTCTTGGACTTGGATCTAGTGATTGCACCTTGTGGAACTTCTAACTAATCTCTAGGCCTTGAACTATTCTCTATGCTAGCTTCATAGCTTACTTCCGTGCTTGCATCATTCCCTCCCTCCTCAAAAAGATTCGTCCTCGAATCTGAAAATCAAAAGGAGAAAGATCAAAAATACTAAAAGTAGCACTTACACCATAATCACGTGGTAAATCTATCTTGTAAGCATTGTCATTGATTTTGGCCAAGACTTGAAATGGTCTATCTCCTCTAGGATCGAACTTAGACTTCCTTTGAGTTGAATATCTTTCTTTTCTCATACTAACCCAAACCCAATCACCGGGATCAAAGGTCATTAACGTGCGGCCTTTGGTTGTTCCATATGCCGGTTGGTTTGGAATTGTGGATCCGATCACAGAGTCAATTTGGTGTTCTATGCCAAGTGTGGCAATCCTTTAAGCAAGTCGTCCGGAAACAAATCTTCATATTCCTGTAATAAAGGAAGAACAACACTAGGCAAATTTTGATTAGCTTCATGAAAAGTTAGATAAACATATTTAAACATAATCAAGAAAAGCTTTCTCTACCCATTAAGAGCATGCTTTATTTTCATCTCTTTTGCATAGAAACTTTGCCTCAATTTTGTTATCTCTCTTTTGTTATCACTCACAATTGGGCCATTGATTTCTATTCTTTTATTTTCGGCCTCTTCTACATCTCTTTTTTTCACAATTTCTATTTTTGCTCTCTCACTCTCTTTGACATTGTTCTCGGCCTCTTCTACATCCTTTTTTCACAATTTCTATTTTTGCTCTCTCAGTCTCTTTGACATTGTTCTCGGCCTCTCTTTGCTTATTTTCTTCAAAGTGCTTCATCATCCGAATTTGGTCTTCATACACTTCCTTTTGTGTCAAAGGTGCCAAAGTAAACTTTCTACCGTTTAAGCTCAAAGTGTATTTATTATGAAACCCATCATGCATAGCCTTCCTATCATATTGCCATGGACGCCCCAACAAGATATGGCTAGCTTGCATAGGTATCACATCACAAAGAATCTCATATGAATACCTCCAAATAGTAAAAGAAACCATCACTTGCCTTGTCACCTTAATTCCAGCACAATCATTCAACCATTGAAGCTTGTAAGGCCGTGGGTGCTTATCACACTTCAAACCTAACTTTTCCACCAAAACAGTACTAGCCACATTAGTAACACTGCCATTATCAATAATCATAGAACATACTTTACCACCAATGTGACATCTAGTGTGGAATATATTTTATCTTTGCTCCGAGCTATCTTCCACCATTTGAGCACTCAAAGCTCTTTGCACCACCAAAGTTTCACCTCTAGCCACCATCTCTATGTCATTATCTGAAATATCTTCCAATGGAGGCATATCATCACTTTCATGTTCACTTTCAAGTTCACCTTCACTGTTGAGTATCATGACTCTTTTGTTTGGACATTGACTTGCTATGTGACCGCTGCCCAAACACTTAAAACACTTGATATCTTGCTGCCTTTGTGTTGAATTGGAGGTAATTGGGGTAGCTTGGATCTCGGCTTTGTCCCTTTTCACCTTGGCTAAATCTCTCACATCAAAGCTAGGTTTCGTTCTTGGCTTCTCATCTTGCTTAGGCCACTTAGAACTCCATGTGTTGCTTGAACCCATGGTTGCCCTTGTGGTAGTCCTCCTCTTAAGCCACCTTTCAACCTTCATAGCCATGTTCACCATATCCTCTAGTTCCACATAGTGTTGTAGTTCGACAACATCTGTTATCTCTCTATTCAAACCATTAAGGAATCTTGCCATGGTAGCCTCTCTATCTTCCACAATATTAGCTTTGATCATGGTTATCTGCATCTCCTTGTGATAATCTTCAACGAACTTGGTACCTTGATACAACCTTTGAAGCTTTTGGTGTTGATCCCGTGGTTCAGAAGAAGGCACAAAGAGCTTCCTCATAATCCTTTTCATCTCAGCCCATGAAGCAACATATCCTTCTCCATTTCTTCTTCTAGAAATCAAGAATTGGTCCCACCAAACCAAGGCATAATTGGTGAACTCAACGGCAACTAGCTTGACTTTATTTTCTTCAGTGTAATTGTGACATTCAAATATTATATCTACCTTCCTTTCCCACTCCAAGTATGCATCAGCATCATTCCTTCCTTTAAATTCAAAAATCTTCATCTTTATGGAGCTCAAATAGTTGTCTCTTGCATCTCTTGTACCCCTTGCATCTATTGCATCTACTTTTCTCCAAGGCCTAATCATGTCGGCCTCATCTTCATCCCAATCTGATTCTGCATCCATCTCATGCATATGAACCCGTTTAGGCTTGTTGCCACCTCCTCTTGCGGTTGCACTATTTTGTTGTTTAGAACTTTGTTCATTCCTCTCCATTCGATCATACAAGTTGTACCACCACACTAAGCCAATTTATGTGGCCAGCCAATGCTTCTAAAGTGATCACGGGTCTACCTTGCTCTATACCTAAATCATCTCTTTCCTTGTCACTAGAATGAGACATGGTTTTGCTACAAAATGAAGGTTAGTATCCAAAAGAGATCAAATTGGAACCTCACCACACTCCCTCACGTGTTTCACTCAAGAAAAATGTAACACTCCACTAGTGTTCCTCAATTCAATGGCTTTTACCCTATGTTGATCTCACCACTCTTGCCTTTTTCTACTCTTTAGATCTTGTGTCAAAGTATTCTTTCAAGCTTATCAAACAACACAAGATCAACTAGCAACATGTAGCAATTTCCCAATAACAAGCACCTTATCACTAAAAGAAACTATTGCAAATAATTAGAAGCACTCAAGAAAGCAAATAGTAGGAAAGACCAATGAAGGGTTGGGCAAGGATTAAGGATTGACTACAAGAAAATAGGAAATAGAGGATGGTTAGGAAAGACAAAAAAAAAAAGAAATATGGCTAGGTATGGAAAATGAAAGATATGAATTATGGTAGGAGAATAATTTTTTTTTTTTTTTGGTAGGAGAGTAATTCAAGATATGAATTATAGTAGGAGAATAAAGCCTTCTTCTTTTTGGTAGGAGAGTATTTCAAGATATGAATTATGGTAGGAAATTTCTTTTCCTTTTTTTTTTTTCTTTCCTTTCATTCTTCACAAATTTCTCTTCATTTTTTTTTCTTTCTTTCTCCACAAATTTATTTTCCTTTTTTTTTTATTTCCTTTATTTGTCCACAAATTTCTTTTCCTTTTTTTTCTTTCCTTTCTTTCTCCAGAAATCTGAATTTTCTTACTTTTTTTTCCTTTTTTTTTCTTCAACTTGAAACAATTACAAAACAAAGAAATCAACAAGAACAAATAGGCTAAACAAAAAAAAACTAATTTGATTCTCTGCAGTTTTTTTTTTCAACCTGAGTTTTGACCCGCTTCTGAACTGATTTTGAAAGAGTGCAAAACAGCAAAGTTGTAGATCTTCCTCTTAGCTTTCCAACGAATACTCACATGCCCTGATCGGAATTCAGGTTTGGGAGATATGGTCAAAACACTGCAACTGCTCCTGGAGACCTTCGGTTGTGCAAATTTATCCGAGCAAAGGTGTAGAGAACCTTGGCTCTAATACCAAATGATATGAATCATGATGGGGAAAGCAAGGAGAAGGTGAGTGATTGAGGTTTGGGTCGGTTTTGGAATAGTGTAGGTAAAGATGAGTATGGCCAGATGGGGGTTTGGCTAGGAAACGATGGAAATAAAGGAAAAACGAGATAGTAAAGATAGATATCCTACTAGACCTCCATCTAACAATATAGAAGGCAATCTAGATAATGGGATTGAATTTTCCTACGTACTATACTTTTAATTGACATGTAATTAGCAACCTAGATCAAAGGAACAAGAACCTGAAAACGCCACAAGCATAAGACTTGATAAGTTAACAAGCACTTGGAATAAAATGAGAAGATCAATTCCTCACAATTTGCATAAGAAAAGTAATGTATCCAAAAGGTTCCTCAAAAATACGTAATAATGAGGTATTTATAGACCTCAAAACCAAGACCTAAATAAAAGACTTTTCATAATTATAAAACAAGCCTTAAACAAGTTTGCTTGCTAAATAATTCAGACCTAATTAAAAACATAAAGACTACTGGACTTAGCATCATAAGGCCCAAAACAAATAAGTATTCGGGCTTAGAACAAAATGGCCTATCCAAAACATGAAATGACATAACTTAAGGTCTTTAACAATGAAAACTAAATGGATAACTTCAGCAACAACTAATCATCTTGGCCGTTCATTACAAGTCCAATAAGAGTGACATAATGGACTTGTTCTTCATCTCCACACAAGCTCCTTTAAATTGGATCTTTAAGTTCCATTCTCACAAAATGTTGCACGTAAGGTTGATGAGCTTCTCTAATTTTCTTAGACTTGGATATAGTGATTGGACCTTGTGGAACTTCTAACTCATCTCTAGGCCTTGAACTCTTCTCCATGCTAGCTCCATAGCTTACTTTTGTGCATGCTTCAAAGAAGAGGCTTCTTCTCTATCTTTGTAAACCTTTGATTCATCAACTATCACATCACAACTTTATTAGTCGTTTCTCAATGGGATCATATAATCGATATCCCTTTGTTTAGCATTGTATCCAACTAGGATTGCCACTCTACTTTTGAAATCAAGCTTCTGTCTTTGTTGCTCAGGATTGTGTTAGTAAACTAAACTTCCAAAAATTTTGAGATTTCTCACATTAGATTTCTTACCGTGCCAAGCTTCATATGGGTTTTTTTTCAGGAACTGCCTTTGTGAAGCTTCGGTTCAGAAGATAAGCTGCTGTGTTAATACCTTCTGCCCATAACTCCTTTAGAAGATGACTTCTTTTTAGCATACACCTTGTCATCTCTACCAAACTCCTATTCTTGCGCTATGTCACACCATTTTGCTGCGGAGTAAGCAGCTGTTAGTTGTCTCCAGATTCCATGTTCCTCACATAACTTTATGAATTCATTTGATAAAATCCCCCCCTGCCCCTCTATCTGTTTTGAAAGTTTTTATTTTGCTACACTACAACAAATATGGTCAGTTGCCACATAATTTTTAATGGCTATAGGTTAACTTATAACTTATCGTGGCTACAAATGTTTAGCCACGAAATATTTTTCTTTCAGTACTCATGGATATAAATAGCGTGGTTACTGATCAATAAGATCAATAATCACAAACATTGTAGTACGTGGAAACAATATGTATCATTTACCACAAAAGTTTTTATTAGTATTGATCAATTACGAATGTAGATAATAACACTGGTCGTGGTAATTACCTCATGCAATATTAATCATAAAATGTACTTTAGCCAGATATATATCATAGCCAATGCATGTTATAATGAAATGTAACCATGAAAGTTTTGCGCATATTAGTCATCTAGCTTCATGGCTAATACTTTAGTTCGTGGCAACTTATTACTTAAGTTAATAATTTTAAAACTTATTATCTACAATTAGCTTCATAACTAAAAATAATAGGTAAGATTAGCCACGAGTATTGTCGCTAATATTATATAATATGTTCGTGACAATAGAATCAGTCGTGGCAAATGATCAATTAATTAATCATTATACAAAATTAGTTCCAACAATAAATTTGTGGCAATTAATGAACTATAATCAACGAAACCACTCGTGATAATTGCAAAGCTTTGTTCCCATGAAATTTATGTAACAAATATTAAAGTGCTTGCCACAATAACACATATATTTTTGTGACAAATTACAATGATAGCCACGAAAACAATTATCGTGATAAAAAGTTTGGAAAAATTGTCACGTTTTTTAGTTATAAATGCTTACATCATGATTTTTTTCGTGAATAACATTTATCCTACTTTAGTGAAAAACACCATCGTGGTAAATGATTTAAAAACATCAACCATGAATATTTGTGGTTAATGTTGAATTCACATTTACAACTTGGATTTATAATACAAATCATATGACATTAATCAAAATATCAATAATTATCATTCTTCACAATAAATCAAATATATCATATCTAATAATGTCTTAAAAAACAATAGCATAAGTAGCAATACTAATTTTTCATCAAAAAGAAAACATTAAAAAAGTTTGGATAGATCAAATACTCCAAAATACAATGAGTTATCAAAAATTTCAATGACGTTGCCAGTACATATTGTTCTTTAGTCTTTACCTGCAAACACATATCACAAAGATATCAAATAGAAATGACCTGGACCATTAACCGTAAATATTGTTACTATTTAAATAATCAAATCAAATGAGTTTTTCATTATAGTCTAATGTAATATTACATTAAACAATATAATTGATCTATTTATTGAGACCTAAAGAAATTCATAGCAAAAACATATAATATGTATACTTGAGCCACCCAACGTGATCGAAAGAAAACCGTCATCTTCTCTTTTCATCCTAATATAATTGATATATCTTAGGATCACATGCCAAAACACCATCAACATCCTTAATTCCAGACCACATCCTTCCAGACCTATAAAAAGAACTAGGGCATACTAGATGATACTTAACTTTATATGAAAGCAAATAGATTCACATAACTCATAGGAATTTGCAACTATTCAATGCTTCTCTTTGCAGTATTGTTGACAAATAAGGTCTCAATTATACCCTCATTTAATCCGCCAAACATAGAAATAGAAGTAAGCCTATGTCTTGTTATTGCGGGCATTAAAATAGTAAGGAAGTGAAAACTAGAATCAAATATTTCAGCGAAATCATTTTGAAATGAGCCTGATTTAAAACGGTTCCAGGCAACTTCAAGTGCAAGTGCTGGAGATGAGTCAAGCGACTTCGAGAAGAGGAAGTGAAGGTTAAGGAGATTACTTTTCATGCAAGTGCTGGAGACGAGCCAGGCGACTTCAAGATGAGGAAGCGAAGGTGAGGGAGATTACCTTTCGTGCAAGTGTCGGAGATGAGCCAAGCGACTTCAAGCACCGCACAACGAGCTGCAAGCACCGTCAAGCCTCCATGGAATTGGTATCAACGTCGAACGCATGAATCTCTCAAGGCTGCAGCGGTTGGGTGTCGGGGAATCGGGGGCGAGCAGGGGGAGTGGAGTCACGGGCGAGGAGGAGGAGGAGTCGTGGGCTCACTACCCTCACGCCAGGCCAAAATAGGCATAAATGGAGTCGTCAAGCTCA
This sequence comes from Canna indica, assembly GCA_034359265.1. Lineage (NCBI taxonomy): Eukaryota > Viridiplantae > Streptophyta > Magnoliopsida > Zingiberales > Cannaceae > Canna > Canna indica. The sequence goes on from CP136891.1 coordinate 40,557,462, forward strand.
GCATCTGGTATGTCAACAGCCGGGCAATGAACTCTGGCATCGTGGCAGTAGTGCTATCATCGTCGATCAAGCTCCCATGGTGAGGTGAGGACTCCATGGCCCTCATATGACCTCTCCTGCATATGGCTTGTCTAAGGCATTGTCCCCATCTCGCCGAGTTGTTGCCTTTGAAATGAAGAGGGATTTGTCGGCTGTAAAAATGAATAGGAGTTTTGGGCACAGATGTCACACCCCAACACAGGGTCGCATGACCGGCCAGGGTATGTGTCGGTACCCCGAAGCCTACCACATGCACTACACACTGAACATCATAGCAACATGATTAAAAGAACATGTCACACCCCAACTGAGGGTAGTGTGACCGACCAGGGCCTACATCCTGCCTTGTAGCCTACTGTCTACATTGACATAAGGAAAACCAAATCATATCGATAAAAGAAATCTCAACACACTTTATTAAAAGTTTTCAAAGTCACAATTTTATGTTTTCCAAAACAAGTAAGAACACAAACATCAAAATAACTGAACGTTTCATATAACAAGTTTTACAACTCTTTTAAAAACAACTGTCAGTGTAGAAACTAAAAGAAACTACTAGACACTAAGACTCATGGATGCCGCTACGAGTTATGGCACCGCCTCCCGCCCACCAACTGCACGATGTCGACATGCCAAAATCACTGCTCATGCTCTGCAAAAATAATAATAAACTGTGAGTCCACTTGGGACTCAATGAGTGACTCTAGCGAACCTCCACCTAAGCCTTCGTTATGCATGCATATCATATAAGGCAACAAAATGAATGTACAAGGAGGTAAACAACATCTAATGCGACTACCGACCCCAATGGGTCAATCTGTACAAACTGAACATGTGATAACCTGCCATCTCGGCCTATCAAGCCTCCAGCATCTGGCCCTTGGGCCTACTTATGGAATAAATATCTCGGCTACAGCCATCCCTACCATATCAGGTAGTATCATACAGGCCATCAGCCACATCATCTCAAGATGTAAGCAAATAATCCCGGACCATCGACTAGGATGGTCCACTAGTCTTCGGACACCGTCTGGGGTAAGGATAGCTAGTCCCACCCAACTAGGTTTTGACACCTAGCGGGCCCACTGGCGCACCTCAAGACCCAACACTGGCCGAGCTGAGCATTGGTCATTCCCGACCTCCACACTCCTCGGTGGACCATCTGAAGCACATCACACAATCAATATCCTAGGGTTTTCATATATACACTTCGGGCCATTGCCCGTATCGGGCCCTAATTCGGGCTACAGGGTCAATAATTCATGCTGCCCTTTCAAAATGTGTACACCTAAGAGTTCTATGTTTCCAAATGTTTACAAGAAGTCCTAGAAGTGATATCATCTCCTAGCTAAGTTTCCATATAAGTACGATGAACGTCTCGCGACGCCTTACATGTTATATAACCTTCCACACTACCTTGGGTGAGGAATTCCTTGTATCGACTTTGGAATTCCGCCCATGAACATTTTTGGACAGCATGTATAATCTAAAGAAAAACATTCAAATGTTACAACATCTACTATATATAACCACAATATTCAGGCATAACAACTTTACACTACCTTAGGAACTAAGCTCAGTAATAAACAATTATCTAGCATGGCAAAGTAGCAATGAATTCAAAAAAATGTAGGAAATACTAAGCATGGTAAACAATTGCAACATTAAAGATCTAATGCTAAGGATGGTCATAAAGCTAGCATTCCTACAATCTCATAATCAACTAATTTACTTGCTATGATTGGTGTTCTTCCTAAGTATCGTCATACCTCTATTGTTAAACCTTATAACCATGAAAGTTTCCATCTAAAGCTACCCTCTTTCCCCCTCCCTAGTCTTGGCCGAGCCATGAGCAAGGAAAACCTTGCTCGGCCATGGCCCCTAAGGTAGAAAAGGGAAAGAGGACTCTAACTATGCTTCTAATTCTTCGATTTCGATATAACTTAATATCAAGTGGACTATTTTACCCCTTCCCTTACCCTTGGCCAAACCCTCTTCATGAGGTGTAGGGTTCATGCGGCCACATCAAAGGTTTCTAGGGAAGACATGCTTCATAACACGTAAAATTGACGATTAAGACTACATCATTCATGAACATGAGATCGTCCAAGGGCTTTCTTTCCGTCAAAGGAATTGGGGAAAATTTTGGCATGACCTTTCCCCTTTCCCCATGACTCGGCAGCCCTAGTACTTAAGAAATCGGCGAAGAAACAAGATGATCCGATAAGAACTCGTACAAAATAGTGAATACACATCGATGAAACCAAGATCCGTCGGAAAGATCGCGAGAAAACTCATCCTATCACATCTAGGGGTTCGGCTACCCGCCTCCCCCAAGCTTTCAAATTCTAACCACTCACCTTGATTGCGGAGAACGAAAGATCGGATGATGATGACTTTGAATCTTTCGGCGATGGCGCGAAATCCCGGATCGATCCAAGTCCCCCTTCTCCTTGCTCTTCTCCCTCTCTCCCTAGGCTGCCTTGTGCGACTCCAAGGATGAGTTGCACGGCACAAGGATGAGGGGTTTTAATCCCTCATCTAGCCTTCCATATAGGCTCTTGACTCACTTGACTCATACTAAAAACTTGACTAAACCCGAACTCAACTTGGGTTCTGACTCAACCCACAATATGAGTCGATTTAAACTTGATTTAAGGTATGATTGCAGAAAAGGAAAGTCAATCACCCAATAAAATTCCATGCATCATTAGTCGAGTCATACCTTTTCACTCGAGGCGATCCTAGGGCTCGATTCGACTATCCCCGGGTCCGGCATGCTGCACCAAAAATAGATTTTTATATTTGGAAATTTTCCCGAGTCTTACAGAACAGCGGCGCAAATCTTTTTTTAAAATCAAAACAACTTTAACAGTATTCAATTTCGGAGGAAACAACTCAAGTTTCAAAGTCTGAAACAATTATAAGCTTTTCGAAAATAAAACTACTTAGTTAATGTCTAACAACCCTAATCGACACGACTACGACTACACAACAACCTGCTACAAGATCTGTGCCAACGCCTGCCCTCCAGTCGCACCATACCACCAAGTCGTACCTCACTAGTCGGGCTCTGCAAACCGCAACAAATAGAACCATGAGTTCATGAGGAACTCAGTGAGCGGTTCTTCCGAACCTCCACTTAAATCCCTAATATGATAACATATAAATATATACACAAGCACATAAATGAAAAGTCTATGCTAATCATATCATGGTAATCGACCAATTGGCCGGACTATGCAAATACGTAGGTCTGGCCATATCGGCTCCTTTAGACTGAGTATCAATCGACCACTATGGCTTCATCCTACATGAATGGTTTAGCTTTGTCCGGCCTTCACCACAATACAGTACTCGGGCGTGGCCCAATGACAAAATCTCAAGACCCTCCGCCACTCGGGTCTAAGACCTAGCGGGCCCGCTGGTATAATCTCAAGACCCTAATCACACTGAGTCGAGTAGTAGCAATTTCGGCTATCAGTACTCCACAGTAGACCATCTCAATCACAATAGACAATCAGAGTTTCAAAAAAACTTCCATCTAAATCCCCGGACATCAATTCATATCCGACCCTTCCTCGGGTCGCAATAGTCTAATACTAATGTCAGCTATTTTTCCCTAGGTGTGAAACCTAGTCTATGCATTATATTTATTAAGTGTAACCACCTTTCATAAACATGAAAATGTCTAATTTCGGGTTCATCACAACATGTATAAGATAGGAGATTCATTCTACAACTATCCAAATGAATAATCACATGTTTTCCAAAATAAGGAGATAAAATTCAGGTTTTAATTACTAAAATTTCAGCAATGAAACAATTGGTCTAACATAGCAAGGATTGATAATAGCATTGTAAAAATAAAGAATTTCCATGATTCACATTCCATACTAGATTCTAACCATATATGTGCATTCAAGAATTTTTCCTTATCAAATGTAAATTACAATCTACCGCGATCAACAATCTATTCATCGAATAACATACTTAATAGTATAATCGCGTGCTAGGTCGAGATATTCCCCTCTTACCCGCTCGGCCGACCCCTAAACAAGGGTTACTATGCTTGGCCAAGCCTATCAAGGTGAGATTAGGGTTCCCTCGACCATGAACAAGAACAACTAAGTCACAAGTCTTGCAAGGAATTCGATCCATGAGGTTTCGACCGCCCTATGAAATTGGGGGAAAATTTGGCTTGACCTTTCCACTTTTTCCTTCATTCGGCCGACCCCTAAATTTAAGGAAAACTCCGTGAAACTTCGTCATTCAACAACATATACACAAGAGAATCAAATCTTGATAAATTTTTGACGAGACGACGGAACATCACCAGAAAATGACAAAATCCCCAATATCTTAGGTCGGCTACTCACCTACCTCATGGATCTCGATTAGACCACTCAACTTGATCAGATGAAGGAGATGGACTAGATGAGAACGATCCTGATTTCTCCAACTACGACACGAGACCGGCACCGTCCAATAGCTCCTACCTCTTTCCTCTCCCCTCAGGCTGCATGCGGCTCAACTTGTCTTGAGCCGCACGACGGCTTAGGGTGAGAGGTTAAATTCTTTTTTTTTACAACTATACCCTTCTTCATTTAACCCCCTCACTCGACTCCACCTAAGCCCGGATTGAACCCCGACTCGATCCGCGAACCCAATTTCAACCGAACTTGAGTCGACCCAACATCTACAATTAAAAATTAACATTAACCATGGGTCTAAAATTTAACTTATACCTCCTACCCCTGGTGATCTCGCTACTCGGCCCAGCTAGCTCCCGATCCGGTGTACTGCACCAAGGAAAAATTTTATATTAGGAACCCCCCGGGTATTACAACCTTCCCCACTTAAGGGAAATTTGTCCTCAAATTTTATTGAATTATAAGGACTTACCAGATCTTCAAACAATAAGGGGTAGCGTTCTCTCATGTCCTGCTCCACCTCCCAAGTAGCTTGCTGCCCGGAGTGGTGCTCCCACCTGACTTTCACCAAGGGAATTTCCTTGGATCTCAGCTTCCGAATCTGGCAGTCAAGCACTTCTACCGGCGTCTCCTCGTATGACACAACCGGACTCATCTCAACTGTTGTGGGCTCAATTACGTCAGACTCATCTTTGACGTACCTCCTGAGCATGGACATATGAATGACCGGGTGAACTCGGTCCATACTAGGGGGCAAGGCCAGCTCGTAGGCCACAGTGCCACTCTGCTTGAGAATAGGGAAAGACCCAATGAACCTAGGGCTCAACTTTCCCTTCTTCCCAAACCGAACTTCCCCTTTCATGGGGCAAACCTTCAGGAACTCCAAGTCGCCTTCAGCAAACTCGAACTCTTTGGCCTTCTTAACAGCATACATTTTCTAGCGGCTCTGAGCCGCCAACAACCTTTCTTTTATCAGCTTCACCTTCTCCACTGCCTCCTCAATCAAGTCAAGACCCACCATGAGAGTCTCTCCAGTCTCAAACCAGTCCACTGGTGATCTGCATCTCTGCCCATACAAGCCCTCAAAAGGGGTCATACCAATGCTACTATGATAGCTATTGTTGTAGGCAAATTCAATCAATGACAGGTGTTTCTCCCAACCGCCAGCTAGATCCAGAACGCACGCCCTCAGCATATCTTCTAGGGTCTGGATGGTTCTCTCTGACTGTCCGTCCGTCTGCGGATGGAAGGCTGTGCTGAATTGCACCTGAGTACCCAAGGCCTCCTGGAAGGACTACCAAAACTGGGCTGTGAACTGGGTACCTCGATCTGATATGATCATCTCTGGGGTACCATGGTATGCCACAATCATGTCTAAAAATAGTCTGGTGTACTTCTCCGCATAAAAGGTCATTTTGACTAGAATGAAATGCGCGGTCTTAGTCAACCGATCCACTACCACCCAAATAGAATCAAACCCTCATCTTGACCTAGGCTGCCCAGTCACTAGGTTCATGGTGATCTTCTCCCACTTCCACTCGGGGACCTCGAGGTTCTAAAGCAGCCCCGCAGGTTTTAGATGTTCGGCCTTCACTTGCTGGCAAACCAAACACTTGGATACAAACTCTGCTACGTCTCTTTTCATGCCCTTCCACCAGTAGTGTTGCCTTAAGTCTCGGTACATTTTGGTGGCCAACTGATGCATCGTATAAATGGAACGATGGCCCATTTCCAAAACCTGCCTGCGCACCTCTGCCATATCAGGCACCACGATTCGATCTCTGGACCTTAGGACACCCTCTGAGTCAACCCTAAAGTCGTCATCTGTGTCACCTCTCCAGACCAAATCCCTTGTCAGGGAACAAAATGCGTCCTCCTCCTGCTGGCACACAACATGCCTAGCAAGGTGGACTGTACCTGCAGGTCTGCCACCAAGGTACCCAAATTTGATACAAATAGGATTGCTCCCCCAACCAGGCATAGTGCTAGTTCCTAGGCTAGTGGCCTTCTCCTGATTGCCAAATGGGCCAAGCTACCCATGGACTTTCTGCTCAGAGCATCCACCACTACATTGGCTTCCCGTGGGTGGTACATAATAGTGCAGTCATAGTCCTTTAGGAGCTCCAGCCACCTCCTCTGCTTGAGGTGCGGCTCCTTTTGGGTAAGCAAGTACTGGAGGCTCTTGTGATCAGTATAAATCTCACAGGCCTCCCCGTACAAGTAGTGGTGCTAGAGCTTCTGTGCAAAAATGATGTGAAGCTAGCAAGTATACTAGTTCATATAAGTAATAAAATGATGAGAAAAGTATCGTTCCCACGAGGATAGAATCAAGTACCGAAATTGACTAATATGGAATGCTATTTGGACAATCAAATTGGAGTGAATTGAGTGCAGAACTTAAATCTAAAAATTGAGTAGATTAATTGCAAGAAAATTAAGGAAAGATTTCAAGATAATGAAATGGATGCTAGGGCTAATTGATTTCACCTAACTATTAATTAAGATACCTTGGATTTATTTATTTAGCCTTTACCTTAATTAATTAATGATCGAATTCCTGAAATTAATTCCAAGCCTTCCTCAAGGTCAAGTAATTCTCTTCTACTCAAATTGAATGACTAATCTCTTAGTTAGAAACTAATTCAAGAGAAGGTTTAAGTTCTATGGAATTCTTGCAATGACCACATGAATCGCATTTGCCTATCTCTAGTTTTCGCTCAATTCATGGTGTTTATAATGAGAAGCAATGTTTATAAACCCTTTCTCAAGTTATTGCAAACCAACAAATCAATTGAATGATGATCAAGCACTCATTAGCATTAAGAACAATTATAAACACTTAATTATAGAGTAAAAGCATGAATAACGTTAATCCAAAAGTATCAAAATCAAATAGTTGGCTACATCAACACCCTAGCTAAGAAATTAGTTCATAATGGATGAAATTAAACAACTAAAATAGATGAAAGATGAAAGAAAAGAGAAGGAAGCCATGAAAACAATGAGGACTTCTCCAACTTGCTGAACACCTTCGAAATCCCCCTCTTGATTACTTCGAGTATCCACCTCTTTCTTGTCGTCCTGGTATTGTGTGCTACCCTCTCCTCCTCTTTAGGGTCCGCCGCCCTCTGTTTTTGTGCAGCAATTAATCAAATTTCAGCCTTCGTATCTTGTTTTTAGCCTTCCTATCTTGTTATCTTCTTGATGGAAAATTCATTCTTATTGGATCCAAATCTTCCTCCGAGTGAAATAAAGGTAGGTCCAATAATCATTTGAGTGGATTTGACTCCCACAACTCGTTAGCTTAGTGCATTCTCTCTCATTCAAGTGCTGGACCAAAACATGACGTAACTTGGGATGCAGTTCCGAGGCCTTCAATGCACGAATTGGCTGAAGTAGTCAACACGAGAGTTTTATCTCTTTCTATTAGCTTTCTAAAACATCAAACGGTGTGTCATTCTGATCTCTATACACAAAGTTATGCCCAATTTAATTCAGAGTACTCTGTTTGAGCGAAAAACTTTCAAACGAGATTTGCTTTTCATAAATGCACCAACAACCCTCTTTTCACCCAGAATTAACCACATAAGCAATAGAATTAGTGTATAATCTATGCTAAATTTGTATATAAAAATTAATCTTATCAAATACCCCCAAACTTAGCATTTGCTTGTCCTCAAGCAAATTAAAAAAATCTTTGCTCACACATGGCCAAACTAATTGAGTGCTTATAGAAATGCATGAATCATCACATCTGCCTCACAAACATATTAAGGAGAAGCAAAAAATATTTTTATTATTTGCTTGCCATGATAACATAACTCAAATACCATTAACAGCCTTTATTGCTCTTGAGTGTGTGTGTGCAACAATATTCAAACCAAAGCGCTTAGTTCCACCTAACTATAATCAACAATTATGAATGATTTTAAAGATCCATCTCCTTGAACCTATTTTTCTTTTTCTTTTCTTTTCTTTTTTTAGCTCAATTAGGCAACCCTTAAGTTGAAACTTTCTTTCCTATTTCTCTCTCTCTCTCTCTCTCTCTCTCTCTCTCTCTCTCTCTCTATCTCTATTTTTTTTTTCATGTGTTATGAAACCTTCCTTGAATTGTAACTTATCTTTTGACGCGAATACTAACATTTGTGATGAAAGCACCCAGTTACTCAATAAGAAACATGCTCAAGGTGCTTTGCATACTCATACTTGAAGTTACCGTTTGTCGTAAAAGTAGACATGCGTCTCATGCATACTCTTAGTTACTAAGTAACTCAAAGTAGCGGAGTAGATATTGCATAACCTTTCCATTATAATACTTTGGCTGCCTTTTATTTGTCTTAAACACAAAATAAGTTCTAGAGGTCTTGTCAATGAAATCAAACATAATTATATCATGTAGTCGGATTTATCCCAAGTGAGCAAAGTAAGAATATTGTTGAGTGCTCAAAGTTATTCGAGAGCAAAAAAATTGCATGTTATGATTTAAAATTAAGTCATCATTAAAGCAAAATCAATCTTTGCTTTTCTCTTACCCAAATACATTAGTGAGGTTTAATGATTTTATTATTATTATTTTTTTCACACAAAAAGACATACCCAACTTAAAACAATTACTACTAAAGGAAAATCAAACTAGCTACAACTCAACATTTTTCAAAAAAAAAAATTGATTTCCCACCCCCAAACTTAAAGTAAACATTGTCCCCAATGTAAAAATGAAAGCAAAGGAGGGTAAGGTAAGTTACTCCCCAGCCATTAGGCTTGATCCACTGCATCTTCTTCTTCTTATTCCTCCTCTTTCTCCTCCTCTAAAGCTTCATGTTCAGGGTCCTTGCAAAATTAAATTAAAGCACACTAATATAAAATTAGGGAAAAGCACTAGTACTTAAAAGAAATGCAAAATAAAGAGAAAGAGATAGAAAATTTAGGTTGTCTCCCAAAAGCACTTTGTTTTAATGTCCCTAAGTTGGACATGATTCTTGTTATCAATTGCAAGAGTAAAGAGGGATTGAAACCTTGATTTTGTCAAACTCCCCATCAATGTATGGCTTCAATGTTTGTCCATTAACCTTGAAAGTACCTTTTGTTGGATGATTGACCTCTATAACATCAAATGGCAAGACTTTGGTAACTTCAAAGGGTCCCGACCATCTTGATCTCAATTTTCCTGGAAAGAGCTTGAGTTTGGAGTTGAACAGGAGCACTTTTTGGCCTTCATAGAAGCTTTTCCTCAAGATATGTTTGGCATGCCATGTTTTAGTCTTTTCTTTGTAGAACTTAGCACTCTCATAAGCATCACATCTAGACTCATCAAGCTCATTTAATTGCAGCATTCTCTTTTCACCAATCTCCTTGAGATCGAAGTTGAGAAGTTTTGTTGCCCAATATGCTTTGTGCTCAAGCTCTACTGGAAGGTGACATGCCTTACCAAAAACTAACCTATAGGGAGACATCCCAATTGGGGTTTTGTAAGCAGTCCTATAAGCCCACAGAGCATCATCAAGCTTCGTAGCCCGCCCAATCTTTTCTAGAATTACTCACTGTTTTCTCAAGGATCCTTTTCAATTCTCTATTGGAGACCTCAACTTGGCCACTTATTTGCAGATGATATGGAGTAGAAATTTTATGAGTAACTCCATACCTTGCAAGAAGAGTTTCAAATTGGCGATTGCAAAAGTGTGTGCCTCCATCACTAATTATAGCTCTTGGTGTGCCAAACCTTGAAAATACATTCTTTTTGAGGAATTTGGTGACAACCCTAGTTTCATTGGTAGGTGAAGCAATGGCTTCAACCCATTTAGACAAATAATCTACCGCCACCAAGATATACTTGTTGTTGAAAGATGAAGGGAAGGGTCTCATAAAGTCAATGCCCCAAACATCAAATAATTCACACACCAAGATATTGTTTAGTGGCATCTCATGTCTCCTCGAGATATTCCCAGCCCTTTGACATTCGTTGCATCTCCTCACAAACTCATTTGCATCCTTGAAAAGTGATGGCCAATAGAATTCACATTGCAAAACCTTTGCTGCTGTCCATGTAGCTCCAAAGTGACCTCCTACCGGTGAAGTGTGACAATGATGAAGAATGCTTGCCATCTCCCCCTCCGGAACACATCTCCTTATGATTTGATCAGCACAATGCTTGTAAAGAAAGGGCTCCTCCCAAAAGTAATATTTGAGATCAGAGAAGAACTTCTTCTTTTGCTGGTAAGACATGTCCAAAGGCAAGATCTTCTTCACCAAGTAGTTGGCATAATCTGCAAACCAAGGGGCTATTTGTGTAGCAAAGAGTACTAATTGTTCATCCGAAAATGTCTCCTTTATTGCTTCTTCCTCGTGGGAATTATAGAGAGACAATCTTGATAAATGGTCTGCCACCACATTCTCAACTCCCTTTTTGTCTCTAATCTCCAAATCAAATTCTTGTAGCAAAAGAATCCACCTAATGAGTCTTGGCTTTGCATCCTTTTTGTCTAACAAAAATTTGAGGGCTGCATGGTCAGTGTAGACAATGACTTTTGCACCTATCAAATAAGAATGAAATTTATCAAATGCAAATACAACCGCTAACAATTCCTTCTCAGTTGTAGCATAATTAATTTGTGCATCATTCAAAGTCCTACTAGCATAATAAATGACATGCAAGAGTTTATTTTTCCTTTCACCAAGTGCTGCACCTATAGCAAAATTACTAGCATCGCACATAATTTCAAAAGGTAAAATCCCAATCGGGGGAAACAATAACAGGAGCTGAAATCAATTTTTTGCTTCAAAGTTTCAAAAGCATGCATGCAATCATCATCAAAGTTAAAAGGAACATCTTTAATCAAAAGATTGCTCAAAGGCTTTGCAATTTTAGAGAAATCCTTTATAAATCTTCTATAAAATCCAGCATGGCCTAAAAAACTCCTGACTCACTTGACATTTGTGGGTGGAGGCAATTTCTCAATGATTCCTATTTTGGCTCTATCAACTTCAATGCCCTTGGTTGAGATCCGGTGCCCTAAAATAATACCTTCCTGCACCATAAAGTGACACTTTTCCCAATTCAAAACAAGGTTAGTTTCTTGACACCTTTTCAAAACCAAAGATAAATGATATAAACAATTATCAAAAGAAGAACCAAAAACAGAAAAATCATCCATAAAAACCTCAATAAATCTTTCTACCATGTCATGAAAGATTGCCATCATACACCTTTGAAAGGTGGCGGGAGCATTACACAAACCGAAGGCATCCTTCTATATGCAAAAGTGCAATAAGGACAAGTGAAGGTGGTCTTTTCTTGATCTTCCAGAGCAATAGGAATTTGATTGTAGCCCGAATATCCATCCAAGAAGCAATAATAAGTATGACCAGCCAACCTCTCAATCATTTGGTCCATGTATAGTAAAGGGAAGTGATCCTTTCTTGTTGCATCGTTGAGCTTCCTATAGTCAATACACATTCTCCAACCACTCACTGTTCTTGTAGGAATGAGCTCATTATTTTCATTTTTCACAACTGTAATCCCTCCTTTCTTTGGCACAACTTGAACTGGACTCACCCAAGTACTATCCGAAATTGGATAGATAATCCCAGCATCTAAGAGCTTCATCACCTCTTTCTTGACAACCTCTTTCATTGTTGGGTTCAATCTTCTTTGTGGTTGCACAAGAGGCTTGTAACTATCTTCCATCAGGATTTTATGCATGCAGAAGGTTGGACTAATACCTTTCAAATCTGAAATTTGCCAACCAATTGCAGTCTTGTGATCTCGAAGCACTCTAAGCAATTTCTCCTCCTCCAAAGCATTCAAAGAGGCACTAATAATGACTGGATAAGTTTCTCCCTCACCAAGGAACACATATCTTAAGGTAGAAGGTAGTTGTTTCAGCTCTAACTTGGGTGGTTCACCACTAGCTTGCTGAACTTCCTCTTCAATCTTCAAAGTGATGAATTTAGGCTTGAACAGCAAAGATTGAGCTTCCAAAAGCTCATGACATAATTTTAGCTTGTCATCTTCTATTTCTTCCACAACATTGGGGTTCATTAGGCAAGCCTCCAGAGGGAGAGTTGTAGAGCTTGCTCTAAAGGAAGTAGCAATCACTTCATCAATGGTGTCCATTCTACGATAAGCTTCAGCCTCTAAAGGGAATTTTGTTGCTTCAAACACATTAAATGTGACTTTCTCATCTTGAACACACAACTCAAGCTTCCCTTCTTGGACACCAATCAAAGCTCTTCCGATTGCTAAGAAGGGTCTCCCAAGAATGAGTGGAACCTCTCTATCTTTCTCCATGTCAAGCACAATAAAATCAACCGGATAGATGAGCTTGTCTACTTTCACCAAAACATCTTCAATGATGCCTCTTGGATGCTTGATAGGACCTATCCGCCAATTGCAAGGAAACCATAGTAGGCTTCGCTTCTCCAACTCCAAGCTTCCTAAAAATAGACAAAAGCATCAAGTTAATGCTAGCACCAAGATCACAAAGAGTTTTATTAAAATAAACATCACTAATAACACATGGAATTGTAAAACTCCCTGGATCCTTTAGTTTAGGAGGCAATTTATTTTGCAATATAGCGCTCTGGAGCCATAACATTTGTGTTTCTGTAAGATAGTACTCGTGTTGTCATTTAACAACGTTTTTGCTTGCGCAGGAGGCAGTCCATAAGTTTGATGAAAAACCTTGATCGCTTTCCCCGGGCTTCATTTTGGTGTAAATATTAGACTAGATCTAGGTTGTTTTTTAGTTTAGTGGCTTGGGCTGAATGGGCCATATATGAATTTGCAACATGAGAGCAGAGAGTATAAATCATTTTGTAGCAAAGATAACAAGAAGATAGTGCTTACTCTTTTTTTGGTTCTTTTCATGTTGGCCAAGTTCATGGTTGTCTTTTGAATTTTGAGTTCTCAAGTCAACATCAATGATGATTCTTCTGTTTTCTCCTACAACTAGAAGCTACAGTGCAGAAGCATTTTACTAGGTTGAAAGTAGGATTAATATACTATATGTGCCTTGTGGTATGTTATTGCATTTAGTCTTTTATATATCTTCATATGTTCCATTCAATTTATATAATACTATTTATATCTTATTCTGTATGATATAATACTAGTTTTGTACTCGCACTTTTTGCCCGATGAAATATATGAGTATGTTTGGTACCCGAGATTTATGGGTGAACAAGTAGGTCCAGCAGCTCCTAGTGCAATCATCTACAATCGTGAGGAAATATGAATGACCATTGTAAGTAGGATTTTTATCTGGACCCCACACATAACAATGTATCAAGTCAAAAGGGAACTTTGATTTATTCATGCTTGAAGCCAAAGGAACAGATATTACAAACTAATTCAGAGCTTTTGTTTTATTTCAGGTATCATACCTGACATCACCTTCATTTGGGAATTTGACATATGTCCTAATCTAATGTGCCACAAGGCATGTTTATCAAACAAAGTAAAAGCAGCTAAAGATAGAATTTTGGATGGAGTTATGGGATTGTCTGTCAGAGGGCCAGCTCCTTCCATCATGTATAGTCCATTCACTTTTCTATCAGTCCTCAAAACCTTCCTCGATACTAGGTCCTGAATGACAAAGGCATGAGGGTTAAACTCAATAGTACAATTCATCTCTTTGATTAACCTACTGACTGACCTGAGATTAAAATGAAATGAAGGTACTGCTAAGACATTGTTGAGCTGTAGGTTTTTGTTTAGGTAAATTGTTCTAGAGTGGTTGACTGACATGGCTTCACCATTAGGTAATGTGATTATCTCATTTGATTTGGGTTTGCATTGGTTATCTAAGATGGCAGTTTCACTAGTTATGTGGTCAGTTGCTCCACTGTCAAGGATCCAAAATTTAGGTAATTTAAATGCATTTGATTCGAAATTTATACCAGCCATATTGACAAGATGAGCTGCAGGTCCCTTCTGTCCAAGCAGACTCACCATTGAGCATAGCAAAGTATTATATTATTCTTCAGTGAAGCCATTGACTTTACTACTTGATCCATCACCTAAGCCTCTCTTGGAGTTGTGTTCACTATAATCACTTGAGCTTGTCACATTCATTTGGTTGACTTGCTTGTTCTCTTGCTCCACATATTTCTACTTACCCTTGTGGAGTTTGTGGCCAGGAGGATAGCCTATCAGCCTATAGCAATTCTCCCTGAAGTGACTTGGTCTTTGACAAAAGTCACAAAACAGCTTGCTATTTGGTCCAAGAGGTTTGTTTTTGTTCCCTCTAAATCTCCTTGTTGCATTGCTATAGTTCACACTGCTTAGGGTCACACTCTCAATCGAGGTATTCACATTGTTTCTCCCAGATCTTTGTAATTCCTCTTGCTCTAACATAGCATAAGCTTGATTGATTTTAGGAATGGACTTCATGATGAGTATCTGTCCCCTTATCCCAATATACACCTCATTTAAACCCATGAGGAACTGTCGCAGTCTCCTCCCTTTGTTGCTATCTCTACCTGGTTGACAAACACAACCATTCGCACCAACATTCAAGGCATCCATCTCGTCCCATAGTGCCATCAACTGAGTATAGTATGCTGAGATTGATAAATTCGCTTGTTTAGTAGTATAAATCCTCATTTCAATGTCAAATATCCTAGGCTCATTTCCTCTTCCAAATCGATCTTCTAAATGTCGCCACATATCAACTGTTGATTCAGCATACATCACACTATTACACAGGTTTGGCGCAATAGAATTCAATATCCATGACCTAATCATGTCATCACGGCGTCTCCATTTCCTGTACCGGTGTGTCACCTCATCCGACAGGATTAGGGTTCCATTTATGAACCCGAACTTGTTTTTGGCCGACAGTGAAATGGTCATCGATCGCTTCTAGGTCAAATAGTTCTCATGATCGATTAATTGTATAGAGACCAAATCCATACCTGGAGTGTCATTTTCGACGACGATGTAAGGATCGTCTTCAATTTCTAGATCTCCAGTGACTGATCCTCTCTTTGGTCGATAGTGTGAATCCCCCACTGCAGATATGGTGGCTGCCGCCGATCGACGATTCTGTGCCATTGGAGTTAATCAACACCTCCGACCTAAAGCTCAATCTAGCGATCACGATGAATTGAAGAATGACCAGCCTTGCTCTGATACCATGTTAAGATCTCACTGAGAAGATGAACAGTAGCTAAGACCAAGGCACCAACAGAGAAATGTGGAAATTGTATTCGAAAATGAAAAGAGAATAGTTGACTCAATCAACTGGTACAACTTATATACATTGGGCTAGAGGGTCTGTGTGGAAAGAACCATGATTCGCTTACGCAAACCTCAGACCCGCTACTTATTATGCTGAAGTAAAAGACCAAAACAACCACATAGTCTATACAACATTATTAAACGAGAGAAAGGGCATTTTAGTAAAAGCTATTTATTACAAACTTCATCTTCAATCCCTTGACTCTTCCTTCAGTTGCAGACGCCATGTTAACCTCAGCTTCGATACTTCTCAACACGTATCATTCTATCCACCCGAGACCAAGACTTCATGAACCATAAGAGACATGTTTGTTATCATCAAAATAAAGAGTGAGGCCAAGGTTGAACTCTTGGGCCAACAAGGATAATGACTGACTTGACATATCTGACAATAAGCTCGATTGTGAGTTGGAGTGCTCTTAAGAGAATGCGGAGGTTGCAGATGTCCTTAGGGCTACCATTGGTGAAGATCATAAAGTCGTCCATGAATTCCAAGTTTGTGCATTCTCTCCTAGTACCTACCTCGACCCTGGAGATAAGGTTTGCTTCATTTGCTACCCTCGTCAGCTTAGAGAAGATATCAACAACTAGTATGAAGAGGTAAGAGGGCCTCCCTAGCATAGACCTCTCGTGTGATTAAACCACATCTATGTTTCACTTGTTAGCAACACTGTCGATTCACTAGAGTTTAGGATAGAATCAATCTAGCCAATTTAGGTATTCGGGAATTCCCTCTCGTGAAGCAAGAGTAGGAGAAATTCTTAACAAAACACCGTTGAAACCTAATTTTAAAAATTAAATTAATTTCATTAATTAATCTAAAATTTTAAATATTATAATGATTAAAAAATTGAAAATTACTTTGACAAATTAAAAAATCGTCAATTAATATTTGGAAATGTAAGTTTTATTAAATAATTTGTTGAAAAATGACTGTCCATAAATATAAAAAAATCTTATTGAAACATGTAGATCCATTTTGAAAATATAAATTAAATATTTTAACAAATAATTAATTTTAATTAATCTAACATTTTTTTAATTTTTTAATAATTTTTGTTAAACCGAACAGTCGAACTAATCCCATTAATGAGCATCGAATCGGTTGATTGACTGGTTCAACATTGATCGGGTTCCAAAGCACCGAGAAGAGACGGAAGGAGATAAGACGTAGCACTCTATCTTGGACTCCTTTAATTTTATTGACTGGACTTCAATTAATGCTGAGAAGAGTCTTCTAAATTGTCCAAATACAAATATTACAGGTCACTGTCGATATCTATCAGGGCCAAAAAGCAAGTGCATTCCAAAGAATTTTGCTCGCTTTGATCATGTCTTTGGACTGCACTTGCTGCAAGTTTATTGGTACATTTAAACATACCTACGTATAGTGAAAGGACAAAAGCTCGCCTTGGAGCACAAGCCAAAGCTTTTGACTCAAAAGGTCATAGAAATCATATTTCATATATTAGTCTATATATAGAGAGAGAAACTCAGAGAGACTCGGAGAGACATATTTCCAACTTGATCGATGCCTGCAAATGTATGCCAAGCCCTTGAGTGGGCTCAAAGTGCTTGCAGCAGCGATGTTCCAGTTCTGAATAGCCTCTTGAGTTGTCTGCTGGGGTTTGCATCTGCTCAAGAGCATGAGGGTCAAGAAGAAGAAAATGATCCAGCTCTTGTGGCTAATCTTACTGCGGAAAGACACTTCCGCCAACACTTGCATATCATGTAATTTTGAGTACTTTTTTGGACGACTTCAGCTTTTTAGTTATAATTGTGTGATTTTAAGGTGAAATTTCTAAACCCAGTACTTAGTTTGTTGAGATGTTGTAGTTTGAAATACGTAGCACGTGTCCTTCAGTTACTTTAATATATAATATAATTTAGTTTTTATTTTTTATAATAAAAATAAAAAATCATAATAGATAATTATACTAAGAATTAAATTTTAGATCTTTAGATAACATAATTTGATCATTGCAAGTGTTTTCTTGGTTGCTTGATTTAATTTGACTACCTCCTCTCACATGATATATATCATTCAGTTATTTTATATTTGCATTGTATTATGAACTGTCTATTCATCATCATTGGTGAACAATAGTGTTGAGTACGGAAGCCCCATTTATTCAACTCATATCTTAACCGAACATATCAACTTATTTAAAACAAACTAAATTAGGACACTTTAACTTCAACCCACGCAGGACAAGACTCACCAAAATCAAATCCGAAATCTTATTCACTCGTTTAATCCTGGTCAACCTAACTACAAGTTCATCAATCCCATAAGATGTATAATATATTGTTATGAAATTATGAAAATTTCCTGCCGGATAGACAAGACACAAACCCGATGAGAGGAACAAATCAAATCTGAAATTAAGATTGCGAAAAAAAAAAGGAGGAGACCATTCTTATTATATCGAAATAGTATTAACAAATAAGTCAACATGCAATATCACCTTAGTAACGTACTTAAATCCTTGAAAACAGAAGTGATGGAAATGTTGGAAAATACATGAGATCTAGTGCAAAATGGAAAAGTATGAAAAACATAACAATTTTATTGAACAAAAATATGCAAACATGATCAAACACACACCAGATCTCATTCGATGTGCGCGATATCGCTTTGTTTCGAATCATTAGTGGTGTAACGTGCTTTAGGGGCTTATCTTGAATAGTAAGGTCTGGATTAATTATGTCCAGCCTGCATGTTACCTGATTCTTGGTCCAGTGTTGAATTGGGTTCTCTCCAATAAACCCCAGCTCCTTCAATTTCTGCAGACTGTCATGCCAGAATGTAAAAGATCTGTTCGATTATATAAATGATTACAAAGTCCTGGCCGCAAGATCCGGAAGAATGTACGTATCACCAGAATTATCGGAGAAATTCTTCAAAAAAATGCCGCTCATAATAGGAAAAGAATTGGAAGCAGCGTTCGTCACGGAGGGAACACAAGTAGAGCTTCCTTTCATAACAGACCAGAGCTACAACTTATTAGTTCAAGAAGGTCTACAACACCTGCATATTGGCATGATTATGGTGCGACTCCATACCCTGCACAGAAGAAGTGCAGGAGTAAACGCCCGGTAGGCTGTACTGATCCTTATGGGTATTATCATTTAAGGTCCTATAATTGAAGACCATTCTTTCTTTCCCTTTTATCTCTTTTCCTGTCGTTGCGTCTATGCTCGTGCCTGAGTTCACCATTATTGCTAATGTTTTGTGTCGACTCTTGCTTGGTCTTATAGCACCTATCTGTAGAAGGGCCTTCACATGTCTTTCGAATTGGTCATTCATTAGTGGTGTAACGTGCTTTAGGGGCTTATCTTGAATAGTAAGGTATGGATTAATTATGTAGATGGGCAGATGACAGAGCTGTTATCAGCTCCATGGAGATAGATCTGACAACCGGAACACAACTGGCATACACCGCTCCGGACATGACCCTAAGTATCCATGATTTTAGGGAACATATCCAACTGGTGTTACAGACACACGGTTACCAAGGCTGGCAAGGAGGAGAAAGCAACCTCTTACTTTCAAGATCCTTAATTGGAAGACTTTCTAATAGCAGCCATACGAACTTCAGGTATAATGTATAGCATGTAGCTGACCATCTAGCCAGTAGAGGAATCCGAGCAATTCCCGGACAAATCAGAACAACAACTAGCCTACAAGGAAGACAGTGGGTAATAAGGCCCGCGGTTCTCACAAATACGCAGAACCCGCAAACTTCCCGCATCCGAACAAGAACGGATGGAACCCTTACGGTTCAATTTGCTGATTATACCCTGACCACAGACACGTCAAAATCAGACAACCCTGAAGAAGATGAAGACATGGACCATGAACTGGCCATGATGATGACTTGTGATTGGGATGAAGAACCTGACTCAGACAATGACCAACCAGATTGGGATGAAGACTTAGAGGTCTTGCGACACTTAATGTCACTCCAACTTGAAGACACAAATAAGCTAGATGAACTCCCAAAATGGGATACATCTGAAGCATCTTGCGATGAAGAAAATGGGTATAACCCATTTTTCTTTAACAAAGGGGGGGGAGATGATGAAAATGACGACGATGACGATGTTGAAGACAATGATGATGATAATGATTTCAAAAACCGCATGGAGATAGCATACACAGCTGAGATGGATTACCCCATCATAAAACAGCTCTCAAAGAAAATTGGCAAAGCAAAGGTGGAAACAGTGCTAACATCCACAGCTGAGTCTACGGCTACAAGGTTGCCGAGGGAACCCATTATGGGACCAGCCATGTACCCACCTGGAAGCTCAACGTCAAAATTCCCTATTAACAACATTCCCACGATCCACTCAAGAGTAAGCAATCTTAGAGGAGGTTACTCTAAGCAGCACAACGAAAGATATAACCTGCCATCAGCACAAGCAGGCACAGGAGTGATACTAGTCCTTCCGGAGAGTGTAGGACAGTACAGTGACGTAATCTCAAGGTGGGAGTCAATTACGCTAAACCTGATAAATGAGAAAAATTGGACTGACAATAAGTCCAAAATGTGCTACATAGAAAACCTATTGGGGGAAACTGAAAAGAAAACTTGGATGCAATGGAGAATGGTGTTCCCCACAGAATATGAGGAGCTTACCAACATAGCGGACGATCCACAAAATGTCTTATCTCAGATAAGAAGAATGTTCTTACTAGAAGATCCATCTATTGGATCAACCGAGGAACAAAACAGAGCTTATGAGGACCTGGAAAGACTGTCATGCCAGAATGTAAAAGATCTGTTCTATTATATAAATGATTACAAAGTCCTGGCCGCAAGATCCGGAAGAATGTACGTATCACCTGAATTATCGGAGAAATTCTTCAGAAAAATGCCGCCCATAATAGGAAAAGAATTGGAAGCAGCGTTCGAAGAGAAACACCCTGGAAATACCTTAGGAGTATTTCCCCGGATCCACTTCACATATCAATACTTAGAGGAACAATGCAAAAGAGCAGCGTTCCAAAGAAGCCTGAAGGACCTAATAATCTGCAAAAAGATACCCATACCTGGGAATTACAAGAGAGAAAAAAAGTATGGTCTCAGAAAGGCCAAAACGTACAAAGGAAAGCCTCATGACACGCATGTGAGGATATTCAAAAGAAAACACTCAGATAAGGTGAGAAGATGCAAATGCTTTATTTGCGGAGAAGAAGGCCACTTTGCTCGAGAATGTAAAAGAACGCAAGGCAATATAGCTAGAGCAGCAATTGTGGAAAACCTGGAGCTGTCAGATAACTGGGACGTTGTCTCAGTTGAACAAGATGAACCAGATAACGATGCAATATGTTCATTCTCAGAAGGAGAGGTTGGAATGGCAAATACCCTAACTGCTGACCTCAGGGATATGCCATACGTACGAATCCGCCTTTGTCATAATTACAGACGAAAAAACTGAGAAGGAGAATTCTTGGAGAACAAAGGTAACCCTCCCGGAGAATATGAATCAGTGCGTTCATAGATGGGAGGACAACAACCCTGAAGTTACAAAAGGATGTGAAAGATGCACGTGCTGTAAAGAAGTCACGAACCCAAGAATGAGGTCTCATTGCAGGAACTACTTGTTAACAGTTTGTCCTATGTGCTCTAGATTTAATCTAGGCAGAAAAATCACGATCAAGAAGGCAAAATTCATGCCTTACGACGACAAGGACAGTCTGATCAGAGAACCATTGGAGTATACAATGTACCTCTTAGCAGAAAATGAAAGACTAAAGGATGAATTAGATGAGCTAAGAACAAGCACAGACATAGCAGACCTAGAGGAAGGATTCAGTAACCTAAAGTCGGAACAGCAAGAAGCAGATGAAAAACTCAGGAAAGGAAAGTACCCCGCAAAGGAAGAAGTCCCTGACAGAAATCAAACAGGGATAGTTTTCAAGGAAATGGCAAACATACTGTCATTGGAAGAAGAGGAAATACCACTGTTTCCCAAAAGAGGTAGAAGAATTCTAAACCGACTTTACAATATGAGGATAATCATGGAAATCCCAGGGATAAAGAGCTTCAAAGTACAAACTATTCTAGATACAGGAGCAACTGTATGTTGTATTGACCAAGACTCAATCCCAGCAGAAGCACTCGAACCAAGCGCTTGCTCGATCCTCATCAATGGAGTTAACTCCCAACAAATAGCGAGGTTAAAACTGAAGAAGGGGCAAATGTCAATAGAGGAAAACAAATTCAAGATTCCATTCACCTATGCATTTCCGATGGGGAAAAGAGATGGCATCCAAATGCTGATAGGATGCAATTTCATCCGGGCCATGCAAGGAGATGTTAGGATAGAAGAACAAACCCTGACCTTTTACAAAAAGGTAACTACAATAATCACAGAAATGGATACAGAAACTTTAGCTACTGCGGCTATAGATGAACTGAATCTATCAGAAGAGGAATATCTGGAAGTGAAAAGTGCAGTAACATACGACCACTTTCAAGAGTCAGAGAAATTCAAAAGAAGATTTAGCCCATTACTGCAGAAATTGAAGGAGCAGGGGTTTATTGGAGAGAACCCAATTCAACACTGGACCAAGAATCAGTTAACATGCAGGCTGGACATAATTAATCCAAACCTTACTATTCAAGATAAGCCCCTAAAGCACGTTACACCACTAATGAAGGACCAATTCGAAAGACATGTGAAGGCCCTTCTACAGATAGGTGCTATAAGACCAAGCAAGAGTCGACACAGAACATTAGCAATAATGGTGAACTCAGGCACGAGCATAGACGCAACGACAGGAAAGGAGATAAAAGGGAAAGAAAGAATGGTCTTCAATTATAGGACCTTAAATGATAATACCCATAAGGATCAGTACAGCCTACCGGGTATTAACACTATCCTGAAGAGAATTGGTAATAGTAGAATATTCTCCAAATTTGATCTAAAGAGCGGATTTCATCAAGTGGCAATGGACCCAGAGTCTATACCCTGAACGGCCTTTACAGTACCTGGAGGACTCTATGAATGACTTGTTATGCCATTCGGACTAAAGAATGCACCTGCGATCTTTCAAAGAAAAATGGATCAATGTTTCCAAGGTACAGAAAAATTTATTGCCGTCTACATAGACGATATCCTAGTATTCTCAGAAGATGAGAAGCAGCATGCGAAGCACTTGGAAATTATGCTGAAGATTTGTGAAAAGTGGGGATTAGTACTATCCCCTACAAAGATGAAAATTGCCACCAACGAAATTGAATTTTTGGGAGCAGTAATAGGAGATAGCAAGATCAAACTCCAGCCGCACATAATCAAGAAAATTGTCACCTTTGACGAAGAAAAACTAAAGTGCAAAGCAGGACTCAGATCATGGCTGGGCATATTAAACTATGCAAGGTCTTATATCCCAAACCTAGGGACGCTCTTGGGGCCGCTATATTCTAAGACAAGCCCACACGGTGACAAGAGAATCAAACAATCGGATCAACAATTGATTGCAAAAATCAAAGAATTGGTTCAAAAACTCCCTGACTTGGAATTACCACCACCAAATGCATACATAGTCCTAGAGACAGACGGATGTATGGAAGGATGGGGAGGAGTCTGCAAATGGAAGCCAAAGAGGAACGACCCAAGAAGTATGGAAAAGGTATGTGCCTACGCAAGTGGTAAATTCCCAATAGTAAAATCTACTATTGATGCAGAAATCCATGCCTGTATGGAGACCCTGAGAGCACTAAAGATACATTACCTAGATCAGAACGAGATCACTCTCAGGACGGATTGTCAAGCAATCATCAGCTTTTACAATAAGTCAGCACAAAATAAACCATCACGAGTAAGGTGGGTAAATTTTGTAGACTTTATTACAGGCACAGGAGTTAACCTCGCTATTTGTTGGGAGTTAACTCCATTGATGAGGATCGGGCAAGCGCTTGGTTCGAGTGCTTCTGCTGGGATTGAGTGTGTAACGTGCTTTAGGGGCTTATCTTGAATAGTAAGGTCTGGATTAATTATGTCCAGCCTGCATGTTACCTGATTCTTGGTCCAGTGTTGAATTGGGTTCTCTCCAATAAACCCCTTCTCCTTCAATTTCTGCAGTAATGGGCTAAATCTTCTTTTGAATTTCTCTGACTCTTGAAAGTGGTCGTGGTAAGATATTTCAAATCGAACGCTGGCTGCGAAGAGCACGGATTCGAAATGAAGACAAGAGCAGAGAAGCGGAAATAGAATTTCCGAAATGAGGAAATTATATTGAAGCGGAGGAGGGATTACAATACTGGAAGAGTAGAACTACTCGGGTCTCGAGGATGTTCTGCACCTTCATCTAAGTGGTTATTTATAGAGAAGAGTTGCTTCCTCCCTAAGGAAGCTTAACTCAACTCAACCACGGTTGAACTAAGGTTGCTTCCTCCCTAAGGAAGCTCATCTTTAGTGCGGGTGCTCATTGGGCCCCATCGACCATTAAATGATGGCTTTCCACAAGTGGGAAGTGACCATACACACACTAGGGCAATAATTGCCCGACACAATAATAGAGACGTCGAAGTCAGAGCCGATCGTCGAGGTGCCCATGTGATGTGGGTCCCTTTATCTTCGGCTTCTCGTTCCTTCGCGGCATCGGGTCCGGTGACAACTCCGGTCCGTGCTCGAGTCTCGCACACTATAGGTATGGTAAGGAGGATCTCCGGTTTCCTCCGCAACCTGCAAAACAAACTCTAATAAAAATATTAGATAACTGTGGTGATTCTGCAGAAATTGAAGGTCTACAACACCTGCATATTGGCATGATTATGGTGCGACTCCATACCCTGCACAGAAGAAGTGCAGGAGTAAACGCCCTGGTATTGTTAAGAGACACCAGATGGGCAGATGACAGAGCTGTTATCAGCTCCATGGAGATAGATCTGACAACCGGAACACAACTGGCATACACCGCTCCGGACATGACCCTAAGTATCCATGATTTTAGGGAACATATCCAACTGGTGTTACAGACACACGGTTACCAAGGCTGGCAAGGAGGAGAAAGCAACCTCTTACTTTCAAGATCCTTAATTGGAAGACTTTCTAATAGCAGCCATACGAACTTCAGGTATAATGCATAGCATGTAGCTGACCATCTAGCCAGTAGAGGAATCCGAGCAATTCCCGGACAAATCAGAACAACAACTAGCCTACAAGGAAGACAGTGGGTAATAAGGCCCGCGGTTCTCACAAATACGCAGAACCCGCAAACTTCCCGCATCCGAACAAGAACGGATGGAACCCTTACGGTTCAATTTGCTGATTATACCCTGACCACAGACACGTCAAAATCAGACAACCCTGAAGAAGATGAAGACATGGACCATGAACTGGCCATGATGATGACTTGTGATTGGGATGAAGAACCTGACTCAGACAATGACCAACCAGATTGGGATGAAGACTTAGAGGTCTTGCGACACTTAATGTCACTCCAACTTGAAGACACAAATGAGCTAGATGAACTCCCAAAATGGGATACATCCGAAGCATCTTGCGATGAAGAAAATGGGTATAACCCATTTTTCTTTAATAACGGGGGGGGGAGATGATGAAAATGACGACGATGACGATGTTGAAGACAATGATGATGATAATGATCTGCAACTCCAAACTTACTGCCTTATATAGGCATTTAGAGAATCTTCCAGAGGAAGCTCAATAATTCAATGCGGGTGCACTTTGGGCCCCATCGTCCATTGAGTTACTGGTCATCCACAATAGGTGTTCTCTTTACAGTTCATACTAGGACAATTATTGTCCTTCTTGATACAGACAATACAACTTTACCTCTAATTATTGTCCTTATAATATCTACACGTCTTCTGATTCCGGGATTCGATCTTATCTTAATATATGTTGCTTTGTCAGCTACTACATATCATTTTGTGGCACAGGACCAGATTCTTGATATGGTGCTCCACTGGTCCTAATGCGTCAGATGCCCAATTGTCCTTCGTGGCACATGCTTCTAGTCTTGCTTTTTGTAAGTAGGAAATTGCTAGGAGCTTTCCTACTTCTTCTGCTGCCTTAAGGGATTGAGTGCTGTGAATATCATGAACTTTGCTCATCCATTTGTGGTTCTTTTCTAAGGATCTTGGGTATCGGAACAATAGCTTTCCAGTTAGCCGCTCTAGCTCTTCGAGACCTATAGCTCCGCTTAGTACTGCCCAATATTGAGCAGTTGATACATCTTTCTTTGTGTTTGGGGCTATCCGAGGGTGGTCTCCTAATTGCTTCTTGAGGTCTTCCAGAATCATCCTGCACAAATTACCAAATAAAATTTGCAAAATTTAATTAGATAATTAAGTATGGATTTTCCTTCTGGGGGTTATCCACTCCCCCTTTTCTTTCTTTTTTAATTCTTTGCTGGATATTTCCCCTTTCTCAGGGTGTCATAATCCAGCTTTGGAGGTTCTGGGAGAGGTTCATCATTACTTTCTTCCTCCCTAGTGATCAGCTGTGCCCATTCTTGATCTAAGGCTCTTGCGTTTGAACTTTCTGGTTGTTCATTCAGGATGATGCCCATGCTGCTAAAATATTCTTCGATTGGGTTTTTAATGGGACTTTGATCAGGTTGGTCTTGTTGAAAGGCCTTGAACACGACTTCTTCTTTATTGTTGCAAGTTGTGACTTCTGATTCCTCGTACTTGGCTAGTCTTTCCAGGATTTTCTCTACTTCTTCATATTCATCCCAGTAAGGGATCTCATCCCATCGTGGAGGGGGGTCAGGATCGTTTCCATGGACAATAGTTCTTCCGATTTCCATGATGCTGCCTATGACACTCTCATTTTCTTCCAGAGTATCTTGCCAGTCTTCGTCCCATGAGGTTACGGCCATAAGGGCTGAATCATCACAGGACTCTGTTAGCAGGTCATCCATTGCACTGATCGCTGTGCGTAAATGATTGATTATTTCCGGAGGAGCTTGCTCTGCCTCTTTTAGCGCTCCTTCAAGATCCTTCAGATGTTCTGAAATGCAGTCTGGTTCTTGGACTTGAACTAAGTTGGCTGTTAGCCTTGATAGTGCATCGGCCAGTGTATTAAGTTTTCCGTCTATGTGCTCGAAGTTGATATTAACTCCTGTGCCTGTAATAAAGTCTACAAAATTTACCCACCTTACTCGTGATGGTTTATTTTGTGCTGACTTATTGTAAAAGCTGATGATTGCTTGACAATCCGTCCTGAGAGTGATCTCATTTTGATCTAGGTAATGTATCTTTAGTGCTCTCAGGGTCTCCATACAGGCATGGATTTCTGCATCAATAGTAGATTTTACTATTGGGAATTTACCACTTGCGTAGGCACATACCTTTTCCATACTTCTTGGGTCGTTCCTCTTTGGCTTCCATTTGCAGACTCCTCAAAACTAATTACTATAAGATTGGTTCAAAAATTATACCTCTTGTAGCGCTTCCCCAATGTGCTGAAGAAAGCACCATCTCACGATCTTTGATGCATGGTCACATAGCCGTCCAAGCATCCAACCTCTAGCTTGTCCACACAAACACATTCTTTGCCGATCGAGATGCACCTCCTCACGATCCAATCACGTCCTTGCATTACCCCACGCTCGGACAAAAGGTGGTGCCGGTAGGGCTGATTCTAGAGAAAATTATTGTTGCCCCTCTTCTCCAAGAGGAGTGCGGCAGCAATCACAAGGGAAATTATTGCTGCCCCTCTTCATTATTTGAAGGGGGCGGCTGTCCTCTTTCCTAGTATGGTGGGTCAGCTACCAAGAAGGGATGTCAAGGATGTCCTTCCTTGTATTCTCTTCTTACCATATAATCCTTAACCTTAATTAGGAATTACATTCCTAAATACCCATTAAGCCCTTGATTTAAACTTCCAGATATGGTAGTTCTCCAAATAAGGAAGTCTCCATCTATATCCCATATAAATGTTTCTTAATCGGTTCCACCTAATCGCACTACTAGAAAAATGGGCATCAGCAACGGCTGATGCCGTTGCTGAGCCGTTGCAATGGAGCCGTGGCAGAAAGTCGCGTTGCTGATAACTTAGCAACGGATCAGCAACGGCCGCTCGGGCCGTTGCTAAAAATATTATCAGCAACGGTTTTGCCACGGACCCGGAGCCGTTGCGGATAACATTAATAGCAACGGCCGCTGAGTCCGTAGCAACGCCGTTAGTAAAATCCCGTCGCTAAGCCGTTGCTCTAGGTCATCAGCAACGGCTTTCGATACACTTTTAGCAACTGCTTTCCCACGGACGGCCGTGGGAAACCCGTTGCTGATGATGTGAACTGGGTAACGAAAAATTTTAAAATTTCAAATTTCCATTGATACATTGATACATTCTGATACATAACTCACACACCCATACACTCATCCACACATTCATTCACACATCACAAATACACTAAGATATACATCAAAACAATTATATTTATATTGATAATTATCCACAATAGTATAAAAACTATTCAAATGCAAAATTGAAGTATCAATATCCAAACAAAATAAATTAAACAAGTCCAATATGTCAGTAACAAAGTCAATATAAAAAAAATCTCACGATGACGATGGAGGATGGTCTAGATCATATGGCGGGGTCTGGAGTGCTTGAGTGTACACCGGCGTGGACTGACTCGAGGACGATGGATTAGATGATGCCGAAGAGATGCCTGCTTCGGGATGACCTGACATGTTGTGTAGCATAGCATGCATCTCCGCCATCATCTGACTCTGACGCGCGACCGTCTCCTCTAGAGTCCTTATTCTACTACTATGATCATAACTGGATCTAGAGGTGGACGGTTGCTCACCAGCGACCGGAGGGGTCGGTGCCCCAAGTGTCCCTAGTACGGCTCGCGCATGACCACTATCTGCAAAGGCATATACGCGGCCATGGTCCCAGCCACCTGCGGCCTCGACCCACGTTGCTGCGTCAAAGTCCTCGGGGGTGCCCCCGCGCTGCACCATCGTTTGGCTGTACGTCTCCTACTCGAGTTTGATTTTTTGTTTAATATTTATCATAAAATTTAAATTATAAATATATAATGAATAATTTAAACAAATATATAGTTACCATAATGTATGCAGAGCGGTTGTCGATGTACTCCCCCGTCCCATGTGCTCGACGGTGAGTCCGCTCAAACACTGCCATCGGGGAGGGTCGCTGGACAGTCCCGTCATCCGACACCGTCGTCTATATTTACAAAACAAATACATTAATTAGTACACATAGTAACAAATAAAATATATAATTAAAAGGTATACTTACCATACGGTTCGTGTGCACTGCAAATGCAACAGAGCCGCCGGTGTGACGCGCTGCTCCCCCCGACATGCGATTTCTAGCCGCATTCCGAGAAACCTCCTGCCATCGATCCGTCGACCATATTCCCACGAGCTGGTCCCATATATCCGGAGTAATCCAATCGGGGCCGTATCCCCGAGTCTCCGAGATGTTAGTGGTCCCAGCTCAGGCCATCGCCTGGGACCGAGCCTGCCCCAGCTGTCCGTTGTACCTTGCCCGAGAAATAGCCTCCCAGGCAGCGTAAATGAAGGGCCTTTGGTCCTCGGCCCATGTATAGCGAGCCTGCAAAATAATAATATCAGTACTAATATTAATCATCATGCATGTAAAAAAAATAATAATACGTGCCTCAAACTCGCGCCATAACATGTCGACGTGCTCGCTAGGCACGTGAGACCACGTAGGCCATGCCCAGTGCATGTATCGTCAAATAGTAGAAGAAATGCTCCTCGGCACTTCTTCTTGCTCGAACCTGCACAACAAAAATAAAATTTAATATTATATTATGATAATAATGAATTTGTAATGATTCATAATTCATGATATATTATCGCTCCCCAATCACGCTAATAAATCTACGTGACTCCGTGGCTGGTGGAGGCTGCCACCTGTTCGGCCCGCGTGGCCGCCTGCGTCTGGATGTACTAGCCTCGACAGTATCATCGGCATGAGGATCAGCAACAGGAAGATCAGCAGCATGAGTAAGTGTTGGAGTCTCACCGATCGGAGACTTCGAAGCTCTCCTGCGATGATAACCACGACCAGACATATCTGTCGAATAGACATATAATCAGATTATTGTATAAATAGTAGAGATATATTTAATAAAATATATACTTTACAATTATTCCTCATCATCTGAATAATAGTCTTCGAATTCTTCCTCTTCTTCATCTTCTTCATCTCCAGCTTCCTCAATTTCATGATCGTCATCATCAGCATATTCAACTTCTAATTGAATTGACGTTGTGTCTGCATCCTCGAGTATTGGAATAATACGATCTACAGCAAGAGGATTCATAATATGATCCTTCAACAGCTGCAGTGTTCTTTACTTTTTTCTTCAGACGATTCATGTATCTTTCAAATAAGTACATCCACCGATATTGAACGGGGCCACCAACTCGTGCCTCGTATGCCAAGTGTATCGGTAGATGATCCATCGAGTCAAGAAATGCAGGAGGGAAAAACTGCTCCAGCTTGCATATGATTTCAATAATATTATTTTCAAGTGTTGACATATCTTCGACTCGAAGGACATTTGCACAGATGTTTCTAAAAAATATACTTAATTCAGTCAACGGACCCCAAATATTATCAGGTAGAAGATCTCGAAATGCGATCGGAAGTAATCTCTGCATGAATACATGACAATCATGGCTCTTCATCCCTGATATTTTGCAATCATCGACGTTCACACATCGAGATAAGTTTGAAGCATATCCATCGGGTAATCTGAGTTCTTTTACCCATTGACAAACATCTTTGATCTGTTGTTTATTTAACACATATAGGGCATTCGGTTTCAAATATCGTCCGATCATCTACTTCTTTTACACGAACATACAATCCCCGAACGGATCTAAGGTTTTGCTAAATCATATCCGACTCGTCGATGCGTACGTGAAACATATCAACTCGTCGGATGGATGATTATTTTCTAAATGTTTTGAGACAGTTCGAGTCCATATTGGACAATTCCGACACGAGTCCAAATTCGACGATTTCGGCAAGAGTCCGAAGCGGACGATTCCGGCGCGCGTCCGAAGTGGACGATTCCGGCGTGCGTCCGAAGTGGACAATTCCGAAATTAATCTAAACCCTAATAATTAATCTAACAAATTAAACAATTAATCTAAATAATTAATTAAATAATTAATTAAATAATTAATTAACAATTAAAAAACAATTAAAAAATACATATTAATCTACAAATTCCGGCGCCGGAGTCAGGTGGACTCCAGCACTGGCGTACAGTGGCCGGACACACTGTCCGGCCACTGTACAAGGTCTGGCGGCGGCCATCGGCCGACCACCGCCGGCCGAAACCCTATTTTTAGGGTTTCGGTCGGATTTCCTGCCGGTCGCAATGGGAAGAGACGGCCGGCCGGCGATGTATACCAGACAGTGTCGGTAGCAGCGAGAGGAGGAAGAGGTGTTGTCGGCGTCGGCGAGAGGCGGGAGGAGGAGGCGGCGGCAGCAGCAGCGGGAGGAAGAAAGGGCGGGCGCGATCTGTGACCTATATAAACTTATCAGCAACGGCTCACTCGCCCGTTAGAAAGCCGTTGCTAATAAGTTATCATCAGCAACGGCTCACTTGTCCGTTAGAAAGCCGTTGCTGATAATTAACATCATCAGCAACGGCTCGCATGTCCGTTAGAAAGCCGTTGCAGATACAACATATCTGCAACGACTCGAGCGGCCGTAAGAATGCCGTTGCAAATAGCACCGGCTTGAGCGGCCGTTGCTGATAGCCGTTGCTGAAGACCAAATTTCTAGTAGTGTCGATCTATTCGTCTTTGGGATGTGCTAGCATCCTTGCAATCATATCGCAAGTTGAATCGGGTAATTGATTCCTAATTAACTGCCTTAACTAGAATCAATTCATTCTCAGCTAAAATGTGTTATATTGTGTGTGACTAACTAGATTCATCACTAGTTGACAATGAGATTATGATATCAACACTTTGACATCAGCAGAAACTTTTTTGCGCACCTAGAGTAAAATCCCCAGAATACCCTAGGTCCTCATAAGTCATGGGTAACGTCTAGCACAACATGCCATGACTACCTAAGTAGTGACGAATGCTGCAATTAGAACATTTTGATGAATCAGACGATCATGCTTACCGTGCACTCATATCCTTTCATTACAAGGTCCCGATCCAACCAGGGTCATGGCTAGTGTCAAACCCTATACCTTAGACCATATGGATCCCTCTCGATTTCTATTCTTTGATCAAAAGGACTAAACTAGAAACTCCTTTCTATTTAAATCTCCAATACTTTGGTCAAGGATTTCTTGATCAAGAATAACCTCATATCCATAGGTACTTATCCCTGTTTATCCAGGATAATGACTTCCATCTTGACTGGTCACTTATCTCCATATATAACTAACTAGAGCCACATAATGTCAGATGTACAAGTAAAGTACGAGCATATAAGTAGTAGAAAACTCTAGCCACATATGCACAAGATAACCATGACATCTCAGGTCAAAGGATCTTATGCACAAATATGATCTAGATAACATTTCAGTGAAATTGGTAAAATACCATGTGAACTTTATCTATGTGTCACGTTCGATCCACTTATCTCATAAGTGTCCACAAAATTGTTTTGACATCCAATATCATGTAGCATGAGACCCACTACTCCATCCTCATTAGTATCTCATACTAATCATGTAATATCCTAGATATTTAATTCATTATTTATGTTTTGCATGTGTTGCCAGCCTAGCAGACTAGTTCGTGGTCGAGCCGAGTCGACTCATGGTCCGGAGCGAGCTTGCGAGCTCGGGTAAGTAGAATATAAATTTGTGAATTTATGAAATTAGGCTCGAGTGATTGAAGTTATTTTAATTATTGTGGTGTGTGGATAATTATGAATTACGCCTTTGTGGGTGCATTTAATTAGGTGCTTATGATTTAATTGTGTGTTTAATCAAGCCTAAATTAATTTAATTAAGTCTATCATGTTAGCGGGTTGGACTTAGCTTAAGTGGATGTGGGTTTGGGTTTAAGTTAGAAGGGTTAGGGTTGAGGAGGAGTTATAAAACCCCCTACCTTAGGTTGTGGCTCCAATTTTTGGAGCCACACATAGTTGTGAGAGGAGGAGCCAGCCAACAACCCAAGCCGCTAGCCGCCCCCTCCTCTTTTCCCCTTGGAGCCGCCGCCACTTGGAGCTGAGCCGAGCTGCCAGAACCTCCCTTTCTCCTTCCTTCTCTCTTCCTTCCCTTGGAGCCAAGCTAAGAGGAGCTAGCCGAGCCGCCATTTTCTTCCTCTCTCTCTCCCTCTCTCCAATCCGGCGGCTTGGAGTGAGACGCCGCCCTTGTTCCTTCTTCCTTGAGGTTGAGCCACGGATTTCCTTCTCCAATCATTTTCTCTACTCAAGTGAGTTGTTTTATCGCTCCTCTTCAGGTTTTTTTTCAAATTTTCTTGAAGCCGCCTTGAAGATTTCATGATCTTGATGATTTTTTTCTTGTGTTCTTGAGACTTTTCTTGATTTACATGTCATGCTTAGATTTTAAATTTAGATCTTATATCATGCGGCATATGTTTAAAGGAAGATTTGTGATTTTCATGATTTAATCTTATGAATCTTGGATGCCACCTCATCTTGGAGTTCTAGATGTTCTTAATGCTATATATTAATTAATTTTCTTGATTTTTGATTAAGGAATTCTTGGTATATATGTTAGCTTTTATTTAGTAAAAATTATGAGATTGTATGCATGATAATATGAATATGTGATGTTGGAAATTTAGGGATTTAATTCTGTCAAATTCAAATTTTATTTCATGTTGTGCTGGAAATTTTAGCTTTATGAAATTTATATGTTGTTTGTTGAATCTGGGCTAATTTTTGATTTCTGTGTTATTAAGTGATTAGATCTTTGAACATAGTCGTGTAACCTATCGTTTCGATCAGAAAAATAGTTTCAAAACATAGGACACTTTGGAGACTAGATTCGGGTTAGACACAACAGTTCTGGGTAGAACAGTACCTAAAACAAAACTCTAAAACAAAACCCTAATTGAGATTATCTAAATTTTAATTCTATAATTAAAATTGGGTTAAAGGGTGAGCATAATCTGTTATGATCTAACTTGAAAGTATGCATGAAATAAAATCATACAGGTTCATGACAATATAGGTCTAAGGGATAGGGGTCAGATTTGGAGTGTTGAGACGCTTCATGATAAGGACACCCCTAGGACACCATAGGAGAATATCGACATAGGTCTTGATGCATCATATCCTTGATAATGGCAGGGGCGGCTCAATTTGGAGTCGGGTTACGGGCTACACCTGGGTAGTTGGACGCTAAATTCCCAACCTGCAGAACAAGTTCGGTGGGCCTTTCCCGATTGTTCTGGTTCAGCTTTGTGGGATAAGTTCGGAGGGCCTCTCTCGATTATCCCCGAGGTGGTGGTAAGGAATAAGTTCGGGGGGCCTTTCCCGATTATTCCTGTGATATCCTTTAGGAGTAAGTTCATAGGGCTTTTCCCGATTACTCCTATGATATCTTAAAGGGGCTAGTTCGGTTGGGTGAATCCCGATTATCCTTATGCGTCTCGTTGAGCAAGTTCGGAGGGCCTTTCCTGATTGCTCCATAGGTTCCTTTTACTAGGATAAGCTTGGAGGGCCTTTCCCAATTATCCTTGTATGTGCTGTTGCCTTTGGGCATGGTGGGCTTCAACCCGATGCACTTCTTTAGTTCATGTTGTTGCCTTCGGGTATGGTAGGGCTTCGGCCTGATGCACTCCCTTGGAGAGTTAGATGTCATGGGCATGGGTGGCCTGTTGGCCTGGTAGCTAGTTACACCTTTGTGACATTGTCGTTTTAGAGATAGAATTTATTTGGATTATCTCTGTGTTTATTTGTGAGGGTGGGTAAAACCGCTCGCTGAGTTCTTTGAACTCACCTGTTGTCGTTTGATTTTTGTTTTACAGAGCCTGACTGGTGAGGTGGGTTGGATGCACTTGGCATCACTGGAGGGCAGAGGAACCGCTGGATCTCATAGTAGTCCTAGTTAGGGTCGTAGTCGAGTCTTTTGGTAGTTGTCATGCACTTGTATTAGCTTGATTTGGAGTTGTAGCCTTGAGGGCATTTTTGTCATCTATTTCAGGTTTTATTTGACTGAACTTTTGAACTGTTGGACTTAATCGTATTTTTGCATTTTTCTTTATTTCTGAGCTATTAAACTAAACTTGGTGTTGGTTCGCTTTTCATTTAAAATAAAACTTGTTGTTTTCTTTCCGCTACATTATTTGATTTGGCATGTGCATGGTTTAGGCTTCGGGGTATAGGCACGTATACCCTAGCCGGTCACGTAACCCTGAGTTTGGGCGTGACAAAGTTGGTATCAGAGCATGTGGTTCGATCTGACTTTGACTTGGAGTTGTCACCGTATAGGGCATTGCTAGCGTGTCATTATACGGTAGGGGTATGCTGTGAGATCAATGGGCTAAGTCTCAGTGTGACTTGTGGTTTAGATTGCAAAACATTGGGTGAATTCAATTGCTTATTCTTGAATTGTTTCTTTTCTGGTGTTTCCAGATCGATGGTGGCCTTTGATGCCGCAAGGAGCGGTAGAGATAGCAACTCCACTGAGCACCGAGGCCGGGGCCGAGGTCGAGGGAGACCACCGTAGGCCCGGAAGGAGGTGGGACAAGATCTCGTGGTTATGCAGCTACAGCCCCGAGTGGCAGAGCTGACAGAGGCACTCCGTAGAGAGCAGGAGCTGAGGCAGCAGCCACCGCCAGTACCGGCAGCACCTGCAGTGCCATAGGTGGTTCAGCCAGTGGCACCAGTGGTCAGAGCCCCCAGAGCGCCTTCCTATGCAAATTTTGTTGCATTCAGGCCACCAGAGTACACAGGGACAGATCAGCGGGTGGAGGTCACCAGTTTCCTGGGAGATTGTTATGAGTTGTGCAGGGAGCTTGGTTGTTCTTCTGAAATGACCGCTCGACTGATCGGGTTGCAGCTAAGAGGATCGTCTCCATACTTGGAGGGACCACCGAGCAACAGATGCACTGCCCCCTTCTGGGAGGAGTTTAGGGCTGCTATGGTGGAGAAGTACCTATCGATGAGAGTCCTGGATAGGCGAGCGAAGGAGTTCGAGCTACTGCATTAGACGGGTAACATGTCAGTGATAGACAATGAGATGGAGTTTACATGCCTCTCGAAGTACCATTCCACTTTGATAGCCACAGAGACCACTAGGGTCAAGAGGTTCGTTGAGGGACTGAGGCCGCAGATTGCCAAATTGATCCATTACATGGAGGAGACTTCTTTTGCCCGGGTTGTTGACGAGACACTGCAGAAGGAGGCACTGGTACCGATAGACAGGCTGGATGGACCTCAAAAGAAGAAGTTTCAGCCCCAGCATTCAGGGGGTTGGCCAGCTCATTGTTAGGGTACTCCCAGGGCAGCGGATCTGCCGCAGGGCGGAGGTCATAATAGTTCCAGAACTTTGGGACCAGGAGCGTCATCGGGAGGACCGTAGCGGAGATCTGGGCCACCGTAGTGTAACCGATGTCACCGGAGGCACTAGGGGACTCGTTGGGGACAGTCAGAGGGATGTTTTAGCTATGGGCAGTCTGGACACTTCAAAAAGGATTGTCCTAATAAGAGCAGTCAGTAGCCTAATCAGACTAGAGGAAAGGCACCGATGTTAGTGGGTTCTGTAGCTTAGATGGGTCAGACTCAGGGAGGAGGCTAGCGAGTTGGTGGTTCAAAAAGTCCTGTTATACAGGTGTTTGCTATGAACCAAGAGGGTGCTGAGGCATCCACGGCAGTAGTGTCAGGTAATATTATGGTTGGGTCTGCCATTGCTTATGTCTTATTTGATCCGGGTGCTACGCACTCTTTTGTATCTGCCTTGTTTGCTGCTAAGTTGTCAGAGATATCTTCTGTGGTTGAATTGCCCCTTGTGGTGTCTACGTCTACGGGCATTTCTGTGATGGCAGAGACAATCTTTCAAGGCTGCAAGGTTGTCATTTGTGGGCATGTGCTGATGGTCGATTTGACACTCCCACCGATGCTAGAGCTTGATGTGATATTGAGCATGGACTGGTTGGCGGACCATTTCGCCTCAATGGATTGCAGGGCTAAGACTGTGACTTTTAGTAAGCCTGGGATGCCCAGTTTACTTTCCAAGGTAAGGAAAGGGGTGAGCCGTTGATGGCGATATGAGCTCTTAAGGTCCGGAAGTTATTTTTTGGTGGGTGTCAGTCATTTTTGTCCTTTGTGTCAGTGACAGAGGAAAGTGGAGGTGCAGCCAGAGACATTGGGGGGACGCTCGTAGTATTCGGGTTCTCTAATGTGATTCTGGAGGAGTTGTCAGGGTTACCTCCTGAGAGAGAGATTGAATTCTGTATCGATTTGCAGTCAGGGGTGAAGCCGATCTCCATTCCTCCGTATCGGATGGCACCAACTGAGTTGAGGGAGTTGAAGTCCCAGTTGCAGGAGCTGCTTGATCCGAGTTTCATTCGCCCTAGTGTTTCGCCTTGGGGTGCTCCAATACTCTTTGTAAAGAAGAAGGATAGGTCCATGCAGATGCGCATTGATTATCGACAACTTAACAAGGTAACAATGATGAATCAGTACTTGTTGCCCAGGATTGATGATTTGTTTGATCAGCTTCAAGAGCGCAGTGGTTTTCTAAGATCGACCTGCGGTCAGGGTATCATCAGTTGAGGATTCGGGACAGTGACGTCCCTAAAACTGCTTTCAGGTCAAGGTATGGGCACTTTGAGTTTCTGGTGATGTCTTTCGGGATGACTAATGCACCCGCAGCATTTATGGACCTGATGAATCGAGTTTTCAAGGAATACCTGGATAAGTTTATGATTATGTTCATTGATGACATTCTGATTTATTCCAGGAGCAAGGAGGAGCATGCTGAGCACTTGAGGGTAGTTCTTAGAACTCTCAGAGAGCACAGATTGTATGCCAAATTCTCCAAGTGCGAGGACTGGCTAGAGAGTATGGGGTTTCTTGGCCATGTGGTATCCAATGAAGGAATAAAAGTGGACCCTACAAAGATTGAAGCAGATCAGAATTGGAAGAGGCCGACTAATGTCTCGGAGATTCGCAGTTTTCTGGGGTTGGCAGGTTACTACAGGAAGTTCGTGGAGAATTTCTCCAAGATTGTAACGCCATTGACCCGCCTGACCCAAAAGAAGGTCAAGATTGAATGAGACTGTAAATGCGAGGAGAGCATCCTAAAGCTCAAGGACCGCTTGACGTCGACGCCAGTTCTAGCAGTACCCTCAGGTTCAGGAGGTTTTGTTGTGTATTATGATGCCTCCCGAGTCGATTTTGGTTGTGTGCTGATGCAGAATGGTAGAGTGACAGCCTATGCCTCCAAGCAGTTGAAGGTTCACGAGAAGAATTACCCAACCCATGGCCTTGAGCTGGCAGCGGTGGTGTTCGCATTGAAGTTGTGGTGTCACTACCTTTTTGGCGAGGCTTGTGAGATATACACTGATCATAAAAGCCTCCAGTATTTGATTACCCAGAAGGAGTTGAACCTGAGGCAAAGAAGATGGCTTGAGCTATTGAAGGACTATGACTGCACAATCATGTGCCATCCAGGGAAGGCTAATGTGGTAGCTGATGCCTTGAGCAGGAAGTCTATGTGTAGTTTAGCACATTTGGAAGTTAGGAGGAGACCATTGGCTCAGGAGTTGGCCCTATGTTTGGACGGGGGAGCAGTCTTGTCAGTATCAGAGTCTGTTGCGCTGGTGGCCCACTTGAGAGTGTAGTCTTCATTAGTTGACATGTTGCGGGCAGCATAAGAGGAGGACACCTTTTGTGCACTCACTAAGGATCTAGCCAGGAGAGGAGATGTAGATAATGGGTTCAGTGTGGACTCGGAGGGCGTTCTGAGGTTTAAGAACTGGATAGTGGTTCCAGATATGGTCGAGGTTCATAGGCAGGTGCTGGAGATGGCTCATCGATCTACCTACACTATGCATCCGAGAGCCACGAAGATGTACCGAGATCTCAGACAGAACTATTAGTGGAAAGACATGACAAGAGAAGTGGCCGAGTTCGTGTTTAAGTGCTTAGTGTGTCAGCGGGTGAAGGCTGAGCATTTGAAGCCGGCAGGGTTGCTCCAGAACTTAGGGGTACCGAAGTGGAAATGGAAGAAGATAACCATGGATTTCGTGACTGGGTTCCCAAAGTCTGGGAAAGGCAATGATTCTATCTGGGTAGTGGTGGATCGCCTAACCAAGACATCGCACTTCATACCAGTCAGGATGACCTTTTCAACTGAGCAATATGCGAGGTTGTTTTTGGATTGGATCGTCGCTTATCATGGAGTGCTAGTTATGATTATCTCATATCAGGGCACTCAGTTCACAGCTCGATTTTGGCAGTCCTTCCAGGAGGCGTTGGGTACTCAGGTTCGGTTCAGTATGACATTTCACCCTCAGACAAATGGTCAGTCAGAGCGAACTATTCAGACGCTGGAGGATATGCTGAGGGCATGTATCTTAGATCTGGAGGGCAGTTGGGAGAGGCACGTACCTCTGGTTGAGTTCGCTTATAATAACAAATTCCACAACAGCATTGGGATGACCCCATTTGAGGCGTTGTATGGGCGGAGATGCAGGTCGCCTGTAGGCTGGTTTGAGGCAGGAGATTCCCTTATGATGGGACCTGAATTGGTAGAAGAGGTTGTGGAAAAAATGAAGCAAATCAGAGAGAGGCTGTTAACAGCTCAAAGTCGCCAAAAGATGTATGCTGATGGAAAGGCTAGGGAGGTAGAGTTTGCTGAGGGGGAAATGATGTTCCTCAAGGTGTCCCCTATGAAAGGGGTGGTGAGGTTTGGTAAGAAAGGAAATCTAAGCCCTAGGTTCGTTGGGCCATTTTCTATTCTCAGGCGCAGGGGAACGTGGCCTATGAGTTGGCCTTACCTCCTAGTATGGACTGAGTACATTCAGTATTCCATGTCTATATGCTAAAGAGGTATATTCGAGATGAGTCCCATGTGATGGAGCCTACCGCAGTGGAGGTGGATTCAACGGTCTCTTGTGAGGAGCGGCCAGTTGAGGTGCTAGATCGGCAGATCCGAAAGTTGAGGTCCAAGGAGATCCCCTTGGTTAAAGTTAGATGGGAGCACCATTCCGGCCAGGAGGCCACCTAGGAGGTGGAGTAGGATATGAGGGAGCGTTATCCTTCATTGTTTGTTGATGCGGTGAGTCCTTATTTTCTTTCTGAAATTCGAGGATGAATTTTCTTTAAGGAGGTAGGATTGTAATATCCTAGATATTTAATTCATTATTTTCATTTTGCGTGTGTTGCCAGCCTAGTAGACTAGTTCATGGTCGAGCCGAGTCGACTCATGGTCTAGACAAAGCTTGCGAGCTCGAGTAAGTAGAATATAAATTTGTGAATTTATGAAATTAGGCTTGAGTGATTGAAATTATTTTAATTATTGTGGTGTGTGGATAATTATGAATTATGCCTATGTGGGTGCATTTAATTAGGTGTTTATGATTTAATTATGTGTTTAATCAAGCCTAAATTAATTTAATTAAGTCTATCGGGTTAGCGGGTTGGACTTGGCTTAAGTGGATGCGGGTTTGGGTTTAAGTTAGAAGGGTTAGGATTGAGGAGGAGTTATAAAAACCCCTCCCCTAGGTTGTGGCTCCAATTTTTGGAGCCACACATAGTTGTGAGAGGAGGAGCCAGCCGACAGCCCAAGCCGCCCCCTCCTCTTTTCCCCTTGGAGCCGCCGCCACCTGTAGCCGAGCCGAGCCTCCAGAACCTCCCTTTCTCCTTCCTTCACTTGGAGCCAAGCCAAGAGGAGCTAGTCAAGCCGCCCTCTTCTTCCTCTCTCTCTCCCTCTCTCCAAGCTGGCGGTTTGGAGTGAGCCACCGCCCTTGATCCTTCTTCCTTGAGGTTGAGCCACGGATTTCGTAGCCGAAATCGAAGGCCATCGATTGGATTTCCTTCTCCAATCCTTTTCTCTATTCATGTGAGTGGTTTTATCCCCCCTCTTCGTGTTTTTTTTGAATTTTCTTGAAGCCGCCTTGAAGATTTCATGATCTTGATGATTTTTTTTCTTGTGTTCTTGAGACTTTTCTTGATTTCCATGCCATGCTTAGATTTTAAATTTAGATCTTATATCATGGAGCATATGTTTAAAGAAAGATCTGTGATTTTCATGATTTAATCTTATGAATCTTGGATGCCACCTCATCTTGGAGTTCTAGATGTTCTTAATGCTATAGATTAATTAATTTCCTTGATTCTTGATTAAGGAATTATTGGTATATATGTTAGCTTTTATTTAGTAAAAATTATGAGATTGTATGCATGATTGACATGATAATATGAATCTGTGATGTTGGAAATTTAGGAATTTAATTCTGTAAAATTCGGATTTTATTTCATGTTGTGCTGAAAATTTTAGCTTTCTGAAATTTATATGATGTTTGTTGAATCTGGGTTGATTTTGATTTCTCTGTTATTAAGTGATTAGATCTCTGAACATAGTCGTGTAACCTATCATTTCGACTAGAAAACATAGGACACACTTTGGAGACTAGATTCAGGTTAGACACAACAGTTCTGGGCAGAACAGTACCTACAATAAAACCCTAAAATAAAATCCTAATTGAGATGATCTAAATTTTAATTCTATAATTAAAATTGGGTTAAAGGGTGAGCATAATCTGTTATGAACCAACTTGAAAGTATGCATGAAATAAAACCATACGGTTTCATTACAATACGATTCTAAGGGAGAGGGGTCAGGTTTGGAGTGTTGAGACGCTTCATGATGAGGACACCCCTAGGTCACCGTAGGAGAATCTCGACTTAGGTTTTGATGCGCCATATCCTTGAGAGGGGCGACTCAATTTGGAGCCGGGTTACAGGCTACGCTCGGGTGGTTGGACGCTAAATTCCCAACCTCCAGAACAAGTTCGGAGGGCATTTCCCGATTCTTTTGGTTCAGCTTCATGGGATAAGTTCATAGGGCTTTTCCCAATTATCCCCGATGTGGTGGTAAGAAATAAGTTCAGAGTGCTTTCCCAATTATTCTTGTGATATCCTTTAGGAGTATGTTCGGATGGCCTTTCCCGATTACTCCTATGATATCTTAAAGGGGAAAGTTTGGATGGGCGAATCTTGATTGTCCTTACGCGTCTCATCGAGCAAGTTCGGAGGGCCTTTCCCGATTTGTCCCGAGGTTCCTCATACTAGGATAAGCTCGGAGGGCCTTTCCCTATTATCCTAGTATGTGCTGTTGCCTTTGGGCATGGTGGGCTTCGACCCGATGCACTTCTTTAGTTCGTGTTGTTGCCTTTGGGCATGGTAACTTGTTGTTTTCCTTTCGCTACATTATTTGATTTGGCATGTGCATGGTTTAGGCTTCGGGGCATAGGCACGTATACTCTGGCCGGTCACGTGACCCTAAGTTGGGGTGTGACACATCATGGAAACAGACAGAGGTGATGATCTTCCGGAATAATAATGCCTAGTTATTATTCCTACTATCGTGAACTGTTTTAACAACTTGTACTAGAATACTTTGTCACTCATATTCTAAACTCTTGAGAATGAAGTATTCTAACAAGTATCTTCTGCACTTATTCTATTAAACATACACAACTTATGCTTATAAGAATAGTAAACTACCATTTAAAGGAATTATTCAAAACATACATTGGCACTAGGGCATCTAAAACTAATAGAAAATGATAGAGCTGCTTGTTGAAGTTGCAGGGAAGGAATTGCATACCCTCGACTCTATATGTAGAATCAAAACTGCACCCTATCAAGCCTCTGAACCTTTCTCTCTGTAGCCCTCTCGATTGTCATCTCACTCTCA
The DNA here is from genome assembly GCA_034359265.1 of Canna indica. NCBI lineage: Eukaryota > Viridiplantae > Streptophyta > Magnoliopsida > Zingiberales > Cannaceae > Canna > Canna indica. Next base: position 40,600,057 of record CP136891.1, read on the forward strand.
AGGAGATTGCTGGTATTTATAAGTGTGATAAGGGAGTCTCAATTTACTATTTCAAAATAGCCTTGCCCGAGAAAGATAAGGTTTGATGCTGCAAAAGGATGTTTTTATTTGTCGAGTCATATATGGAGCTGATGATCGAGTTTTTCTGCCGAGATAAAGATAGAAGCCGAAGAAGAAGGATGCTACCGAGATTCTTGGTTGAGATTTGAGGTGCATCTGATTCGACTCATGGTGAGGAGCACCTTGTATCACGCGAAGAAGACAACTGGAATTTTGGAGGAGAACTTCAAGGTTGTTAATCTATCAAAATGTGAAATTGATGGGTCTATTTGATTCAGCTCAAAGAGGAGAAAATAGCGGCGAAGACAGATTCAGAATTAGTGATAAAACCACAGAGAAATCATTGATTGAAGATGTTGCAATTAATTTCTCAGTTTGGGTTACTATTCACGCATACAGTAACACCCGAAGAAGAAGATGTTTATCGGTCCAAATAAATTTGAACTGGTTAAAATAAAAAATCAACCTTTAATTTGGTCCAAACATATCTTGATCAAATTAACTACGATTTGGGTTCGATCATGCTCGTTGGATTCAGTTTGAACCCAATTTGAGTTAACACCCAACAATTCTTCATTTGATAAAAATTGTGGTCAATGAAGTCCCTAGAAGTCGTCCTCATCTCCCACTAGGCCCACACGAGAGAGATTGGTGCTCGATTGGGCCAAGTCTGATCTATGCTTAGACTTAGAAACTCAAACAGTTCTCCAAGTCTCCTCCTTCATTGTGCATCTCCAAGAAGTGCTTGGCCTAAAAAGAAAAGTTTATATCTGAGGGACACCCGGTGACTGATTTTGTTGTGTTTTGCCTCGGAATTTGGATTGCATCACGAAAGATGGATTCATCCACCTCTTACAAATTATTCGATGTCCTTAGAGCCTTCCATATCGTCGTGGCTCCGTTATGTACCTCCAAGACTCCTTCTACAGAGGATGTAATATAGCCTATAGTGTTGAGAACTCCAAGAGACACTAGATTCCTACCTAGCTTCGGAACATGTCGAATATTTGCATGGATCTTTGTCAAGCCATCATGTAGCTTTAATTTCACTGTTCTAATTCCGACAACTTTGCATAGTGCGCAATGCTAAAATTCGACAACCTTTAGTGTGGTTGTGAGAGACTCCACTCACAAGTCACGATTGACGTCTAGCAACGTGTCAGATTACTCCACTCAATCTTGACTTGTAAGTGGAGTCTCTCATGACCACACTAAACAGGTTTAGTGGTGGCTCATAAGATTCAAATAGAAATCATTCTATCGAATCCGACTCTCCGTTATGTACAACTCACTGCTGGCTTAGTGTGGGGCCCAATGGGTCACACACAACAGGCTAACCTCGTAACGGACCTTATGAGATAAAGAACGAATGCAGCCCTATATGTCCACTAGCATGGACATGTTGCAACTCGATCACGGATCTCGTTTACGGACATGATAGGAAAGTTGTTTCCTATAAGAACGAATGCGCAAGGAAGGAGTTCCTCGGTAACCCTAATTTGTAGGGCATCCCTAAGTTCTAGGGATTGACACATGATAATATTTCATGTAGTTGATTAAATTTAATTATGAATTAAATATTTAATTAACTACATGATCGGGAATATATTTAATTATGAATTAAATATAATTTGATTTTGAATCAAATATACATGGTGGGAAAATTAATTTCTAACCATGAGCCTAACCGATTAATTGGGAATTAATTTATTTGGATAAATCCTAATTAATCTAAATTTAATTTATGGAGATAAATCATAAAATTAATATATATATGATTTATGAGGATAAATCATAATTCTATTAATTAATAAGAAATTGAATTATATAGATAAATTTCTTTCGTATTGTTTAGGAAATTGGTTTGTTTAGATAATTATCATTTATGGAGATAAATTAAAATTTATATTTTATTGAATTTAATTAATTTTAAATTAATTATGAAGCCATTAAAATATATATTATTTTTGGAGGCAAACTCTGGAATTTTAAATTCTAGGGAGAGAGTTTTTAGGGGGCTGGGTCTACCTTTCTAGCCCCCCCCCCGCCCCCTCTCTATAAATTATGGCCGAATACCCCATGGGAGGGATTGGTGAATAAATTCTTCCTCCTCTCCATTGGTGGCCGGCCATCTACTTCCTCCTTCCCGGTCTTTACGAAGCCAAATTGGAGGTGTCTTCGACTTGGGTGTGCCATCTACTTCATCCTCTTGGAGGATTTCAAAAAAGGACAACGAGGTATTCTTTGATCTACCTTCTCATTCTGTTGTTTTCTCATCTCCTCTTTCTATCATTTTGGAGCATGGTTCTTGGTGGAAGGGCCGGCGAAGCTCTTGAGGTTTCAGGGTTTGATAAAGCGTCTCCGTTGAGCCACGACGAGTCCAGTTGTTCACTTCCCCTTTGTTACAGGGCGCCTGGTGTGGACTATCATTGGAGGACGTGCATGTGTGCGTCTTGATACGGGAATAGGAGAATCCTATCCAACCACGGTATAAGGTATACCTTCCCCCTACTACTCGTCGATTGAATTCCTTAATTGTTGCTAAAGTAGATTGCTATTTTTGGATGTTTGAAATTTTTGAAATTGCTATTTTTGCTGTGTTTCTGATTCCCATGCCACCAGTGGTATCAGAGCCACCTTTGGAAAAGTTTTGGAATTTTTATTTCGCGTTTTAGTCATGTTTACGAACCATTATGTTAGGGACTTTTCGATTTGTCTAAGCAACGACGAAGCATGACTGAATGTTCCCTACTTGTTTTTAAATATATTTTTGCGTCCATGTAATTTTGCCTTTTATTATAATTTGTACTTGTAAAATCCTTTGTGCGATCCCCGAGGGCCCACAGTACGAGTTGGATCCATTTCGAGGTCATTCGACGATTGGTGCGTGCGTTACGGCTAAGCGGAGCACTTTTTATGCATTCGTCATGGCCGTGGCCATGGAAAATCACCATCTCGTTTGACCATGATTTTGTCATGCTCCTCATGCTTTTGGGAACCTTGGGGGTGGCACTTGGGGATTAGGGGTCTCATGTATAATGTAGGAGAGCGTTGGCAAAAAAAGTGGTTGCCTTGGGCGGAGACGCACGAGCGGCCCATATAGGTGTGCGACTAGTCGATCTTCGCCTAAGATAATTGCGGAGCTCGTCCTACACTCGGTTTTATATTTTCTTGCGTCCATAATCTTGTAATTATTGTTTTACTTTATGCCTTCAATAACATTTGGCCAACATGGTCTTTTGGGGGCGCGGGTATGGAGCGCGAGATTGGCACGTGTACCAACGCATGCCCCACGATGTTAAGTGAGGAAGCCCAATTCGGGACGAATTTGATATTGAGGAAGCCCAATTCGGGACGAATTTGATATGATAGGCTCATCCCTTGCACGGGATGCAAGGGTGCCGCATGGGTTCTTCCGCACAAAATGATTGGCTCGTGAGTCCCCAAGATTGGTGCGCAAGGTAAGATGACCTCTAAGACTCAAGATTTGTGCGCAGAGCAGATGGCTCTTAAGACACAAGATTGACATGTTCAAACCAAGTACTAGTGAAGAACAGTTATGGTGTGGCAGCAATACTCTTAGTGCAGAAAGTTCGCGGAGGTTGTGACCCGATTGGAGAAAATCCCTCAAGTCGTGTTTCGAGGAGCAACGTAAGACTTGAAGCTCGTTGATATGGGCTTGGAGGAGGGCGCCATGACCTCTGCAGGGGGCGAGTGAGCAAGTAGTGATCCATAAGACTTGAAGCTCATTGAGATGGGCTCAGAGCAGGGCGCGATGACTCCTGTGGGGGGAGAGTGAGCAATGCTCTAGTGTGGTGTGGCGACGAAACTACTCATCACTTAGATGTTGCACAATGACACCTAGATGTTATCCGAGATGAGTGTTGCTCGTATGCTCATTAAGTTTGGGGCTTGAGGAATTGAGTAACCATTTATCGGGTTCCTTTATGCAAGCATTGCTCAACGGCACTCGTGTGCCCCACAAAGACTGGGACCTTCATAGCCCAGCAACATCGAGACTTGGTGAACCCAGGAGCTATTTCTCGGTGTCCATTCAAGCGAGCGTTGCTCAACGACACTCGTTTGCTCCTCAAGTCTGGGACTTTCATTACCTAACAATGAGTTTGGGAATCTCAAAGCCCTTTCTCGCAACAACAAGAGATGATGAAACTCAACGATGCTCCAAGTAGTCATTTCCTGGTGGCGGATCACAACGAAACTCGATATGTTGCAGCCCCACTGTGGCATGTTATTACTCAGGCAGTGTTCCCTTCAACTACTTGTGAAGAATTCACTTCAACAATTGCAGCCTATGCCAGAAAGGCGGTGCGGCCGAGGTGAGTTCGACGAGGACGTCGAAGCTTGAAATGGGGGAGGATGTTAGGGACTTTTCGATTTGCCTGAGCAACCACAAATCATGGCGGAATGTTCCCTACATGTTTGTAAATATACTTTCGTGTCCATGTAATTATGCCTTTTATTATAGTTCGTACTTATAAAATACTTTTTGCGATCCCCGAGGGCCGACGGTACGACTTGGATCCATTTCGAGGTCATTCGACGCTTGGTGCGTACGTTACGGCTAAGTGGAGCACTTCTCGTGCATTCGTTATGGTCGTGGCCATGAAAAATCACTATCTTGTATGACCACGATTTTGTCATGCTCCTCATGATTTTGGGAACCTTGGGGGTGGCAGTTGGGGGTTAGGGGTCTCATGTATAATGTAGGAGAGCGTTGGCAAACAAAGCGGTTGCCTTGGGTGGAGCAGCCTATATAGGCGTGCGACCAGTCGATCTTCGCCTAAGACAATTGCGGAGCTTGTCCTAGACCCGATTTTATGTTTTCTTGCGTCCAGAGTCCTGTAATTGTCATTTTACTTTACGCCTACAATACCATTCAGCCAACATGGTCTTTTGGGCGCGCGGATATGGAGCGCAAGGTTGGCACGTGCAACGCATGCCCCACAATGTTAAGTCTGGAAGCCCAATTCGGGATAGATTTGATATGATAGGCTTATCCCTTGCACAGGATGCAAGGGTGCCACACGGGTTCTTTCGCACAAAATAATTGGCCCGTGACAGTTCGCTACCAAAACCCAGTTTTAGTTTTCAAGGGTTTTTGAGTTATTTTCTTGGCTCCATGGTTCATATGATGAATCGAGGTGGAAGCCTACTATCCATATTGATTTTGGACAGAATTTAAACTCAAAAACCCATGGGTTTATGGTTGAACAACCTGGAGAACCGAAAAATTTTAGCATGTATTGTTTGGACCATTTTGGGAGAAAAAGTGATCGGATTTGTGCGATTTTGAATTCTGTTTTTTACTCTTTTTCATATATCATGTGATGCATGAAAGGATGATTATGGATGAGCCCTATGTGCATGTGAATGTGTGTAAAACGTGGTTGTGATGATTGCTTGTAAATTTATGAAATTTCAGCATTGTAATTTTTAAATAGTACCCCTGCCTTCATGTTGAGAATTATGATTGTAATTCACTTCTCCCTCTCCTTAAACCTTTCCCCAAGGGTTATTTGGGGTCTTCTTCTTTTAGTTTTGTAAAATTAGAAGTTTAGGGGCAGATTCGTGACGAGCATGTTTGCTGCCCCATTTTGGTGCGCGCGCATAGAGGAGGTGTTCAGCGCCATGTTGATGATGACTAGAACCTTGGGAAGGCACTAATGGAACCGGCAACCAACAAGATGGTTTTGGGCAGCCCCTTGGCGAGACGGAGCTCCTTAAAAACCTAGGATGATGGCCTTGGTTCGCCCGTTGGCTCGGGTGGAACCCTTAGAACATCCATAATCATCATTGTTTTCTTTATGGTTTTATATATTGCTTTTGCTTAAATTATTGATATCTTAGATAATTATAATTGCATGAAGAAACACTCCAATAATATTGAGTCTGAATGGCTAAGATATTAAGAATATCGGTCACGCCTTCCATCGTTATAAGGGGCAAGTGTGTTTATTGTGACAATGGGTTTGTTGTGCACACACAAGGCTTTTTGTGCTAATAGACACGTTGTACCTCATATGACACATCCCTTTTGTGACTCTACTATTGGCTTGAGCATGACTTACCTTGTTGAGCTACACTCAAGGGTGGTTGTTTACTCACTAGGGCATACGAACGATGGGCCCGACTCAACTAGGGCTCCTTGGTTTGTTGTCCACACACAAGACCTTGGTTTCCATAGAGGCAAAACCATATGGAAGTCACATTGTGATGTGATCGGTAAAGATTTACCTACCAATGGACTTATTAGGGTTTGTCATGTTACATGTGAGACCCGAGTAGGAGAAGTGGGATTCCATTTTTCCCCTAAGGAAATCTACCAACGAGGGCTTCCCGCTTTCAAACCGGAGGTTATTATGAAAACCGCAAAAATTAGTGGGAGACATGATTAATTTAAAAGATCTCATTGATCATGCATGTAAAATGGTAGCTTCTACTTGTCTTTCCTTTTGCTTGTAGCATGTCATCGTCATCATGTCAAACACATTGTCATTACGTAGCATTCTTGATGCTAATAAACTCATTGGAACAAACTACATTGATTGGTTAGGAAATTTGAGGATTGTCCTCACCCAGGAGCATCTCTCCTATGTCCTTGGTAACTGGCCACCGGATACGCCTAACCAAACAGCTACCGAGGAAGTAAGGTCCACTTACAAGAAGTGCCAAGATGACAGCATTACTGTTCAGTGCATTATGCTTGCCTCAATGTCTGATGTGTTGCAGCGACAAGATGAAAAGATGGACGCTAGGGCCATCCTCTCTCACCTCAAGGAGTTGTATGGTGAAGAGAGCAGGACTGCTAGGTTTGAGCTGTCAAAGCAACTCTTCCAAGCCATAATGATGCCAGGGACCCCTGTTGAAACCCATGTTCTCAAACTAATCGATTTGATCGAGAGGTTAGAGAAATTGGGCGTAAGCATTGATAAGGGGCTAGGTCAGGACTTAATACTTCAATCCCTCCCAAGGTCATTTTCATAGTTTATAATCAACTACCACATGAACAGGCTGGATGCCTCGCTTCTCGAGCTCCTTAATATGTTGAAGACTGCTGAGTCCCACCATTCGAAGGAAAATGACAAAGTCTTGTTAGTGGGTAGTGCCCTGAAAAAGGCGAAGAAACTCTCTATTAAGAACAAAACGAAAAACAAAGTTGTGAAACCTAATATACGAAATCAAGAAAAAGGAGAAGACTGCTTCTAAATGCACCTATTTCCATTGTGGTAAGGATGGCCATGGAAGACCACCTGCAAGGAGTACATTGCAGAAGTAAGGCAAAAGAGGGCTTCTGAAGCCCCCTTCGCAGGTGCGTTTGTTATTGAAATAAATTTATCGTTACATAATTCTACTACATGGGTATTGCATACTGGTTGTGGTTCTTACATTTGCAACTCATTGCAGGGGGTGAGAAAAAGTAGAATGTTGAACAAGGGCGACTACGACCTTCGGATAGGCAATGGCGCAAGAGTTGCAGCTTTAGCTGTAGGAACCTATTGAATTAAATAATTATTATTATGTTCCAATTTTAATAAAGAATATTATTTATGTTCCCTTGTTACTTGAACAATGTTATGAAATGTCTTTAGATGTAACATATAATATTTTTCATGTTGGAACGCATAAAAGAAAAAGAGATAATTTGAACCTCACATATCTTTGGCATTTAAGACTTGGTCATATTAATGAGAATCGGATCAAAGAGTTGTACAAAGACGAGTTATTTGACCTATTCGATTTTGAATCGATGCCAACTTGTGAATCCTATCTCAAGGGAAAAATGACCAAGTCCCCTTTCACCGGACATAGTGAGAGGGCCGCTAAGTTGTTAGAGTTGGTTCACACAGATGTGTGTGGACCGATGACAACTCAAGCCAGAGGTGGGTATTCCTACTTCATCACATTTACAGATGATGCATCGAGGTTTGGATATGTCTACTTGTTGAGACATAAGTCCGATGCTTTTGAAAGGTTCAAAGAGTATAGGGCTAAGGTTGAGAAACAAATAGGGAAAAGTATTAAAACTCTTCGATCAGATCGAGGTGGTGAATACTTATCCACTGAGTTCCTAAGTTATCTCAAGGATAATGGGATTGTCTCCGAATGGACCCCTTCGGTCACACCACAACATAATGGAGTGTCTGAAAGGAGGAATCACACATTGCTAGATATGATGCGGCCCATGCTTTGCTTTACTGATCTTTCGATTTTTTTTTGGGGATATGAGCTAAAAACCACTATCTACCTTCTTAATAAGGTTCTCACAAAATCTGTCTCTAGTACACCATATGAGATATGGAGTGGCTAGAAACCAAGTCCGAGGCATCTTAAGATTTGGGGTTGTCCTGCATACGTAAAAAGGTTGGAGTCAGATAAACTTTATGTTGGAAAAAGGTTTTCTGACATGTCATTATTGAGACGATGACTTGGCAGGCATAAACATATGAATTAGTATTAGGGTTTGACACTTTATCTGTACTCTAGCCGTATTCGGAACATTGTAACTGAGGGACTCAGTTGCACGATAACAAATCACCGAAGGGCGTTCGATCCCTGTAGATTGAACCTCACACTATCTGGGTAGTCATGACATGTTGCTAGATGTCAATCTTGACTTGTAAGTAGAGTATTCACGACCATGCTAAAGGGATTTAGTAGTGGCTCGTAAGATTCGAATAGAAGTCATTCTATCGGATCCAACTCACCGTTATGCACAATGATACCAGACCTGAACATTTAATAACAACTCAAGGTATGATCTCCCTCACCGGCCAGATTTTTGAAATAAGGACAACGCTGTCTCTTTGGGGAATACCCTCCCCTCACTAGCGAGGCTTCTGGGAAATGCAACAAGCACACCACAACATCACACACGCAGGTATATAACATATAATAAGATGTGCCAACAACAAGTAACTAAGGGTATGTTAGAACATACCTCATCATCCACCTTCTCAAGTCATAATTCACAACCACACATGTAAATATAAGTATTTGACAAGGAAGGTACAACATGTAATGAATGTACAACACATCTAAAAACATAGAATAAGAGGAAGGAAAAACACATATAGAAAGCCCTAAAAAGATAGGGTATCACCACCTAGCAATCCTATACAACGTAACCCTCCCTTTATGACCCTACCCGAATACCCTTGGCCGGCCTACCTCCCTCACCCGATAGTTAAGTTTGGGTCCTAGCGTCTCTTGGTGTCCCTAGGTTTCCAAATTTCTAAAGTATAGGTTCCTACAATGATTATACTATTAGGAATACCTCCAACATACCCTAAAGTATATCTCCTAGGTGTGAAAACATGTCTAAATTCCTAAAAATCTCTCCTTTGGGGTGGGCGGCTACCCTAGGGTTCTTAAGGACCCTACTAAATGGGCTGCATACCCTAAATCTCTCTAGACCCCATGATAAGCCACGATACGATCAAGAAACAATCGCGCATATTGCTCAGTAGAGAAAGTGATCTTCATCGGAATAAAGTGTGCCGATTTGGTCAACAGATCCACCACTACCCAGATAGACGCATTTCCTTTAATTTCTCTAATTTTGAAAACCCGGTAACAAAGTCCATGGTGATTTTCTCCCATTTCTATTCTGGTACCTCAAGATTCTGCAACAACCCTGCGGGTCTCAAGTATTTAGCCTTTACCCGTTGATAGACCAAAGATCTGGATACGAACTCTTCCACCTCCTGCTTCATCCCTTTCCACCAGTAGTGCTACCTCAAATCTCGGTACATCTTGGTGGCGCCCGGGTGCATAGTGTAAGTGGATTAGTGGCTACCTTTAGTACCCGCCTACGGACCTCTACCATGGTCGGTTCCACGATCATATCCCTGTATCTGAGAATCCACTCAGAGTCCACTCTAAAACCCTCTACATTACCTATCGCAGCTAGATCCTTCGTCAGAGAACAGAAAGCATCCTCACCCTAAGCTGTTCGTAGCATATCAACCAAAGTGGATTGTACACGCATATGTGTCACCAATCCACCCGAATCAGCCACAGATAACAAATCCCCTGGTCCCAGGCTCATCACCAGATCTCTGGCCAGAGATCTCCTACTCACGGCCAAGTGGGCTAAGCTCCCGATCGACTTCCTGCTCAAAGCATATGCTACTACATTTGCCTTTCCTGGGTGATACTAAATAGTGCAATCATAATATTTTAATATCTCAAGCCATCTTCGCTACCTCAAGTTCAGATCCTTTTGAGAAAGCAAATACTGGAGGCTCTTGTGATCGATTAATATCTCACATGCCTCCCAATATAAGTAGTGATGCCACAGCTTCAAGGCAAAGACTATGGCCGCCAACTCCAAATCATGAGTCAGATAATTCTCCTCATGGGTTTTCAGCTGCCTCGCTGCGTATGCGATCACTCTACCATGCTGCATCAAAACGCTCCCAATCCGACTCCAGAAGCATCACAATAGACTGCAAATCCTCCCGACCCCGATGGTAGTGCTAGTACAGGAGCGATAGTCAAGCAGTCCTTGAGATTCTAAAAGCTCTCCTCGCATTTGTCATCCTAGATAAACTTTACTTTCTTTTGAGTTAGGCGGGGGAGCGGGGCGGCAATCTTGGAGAAATTTTCTACGAACGTTCTGTAGTAGCTGGCGAACCCCAAAAAGCTGCAGACCTCGGTCACGCTGGTCGGCCTCTCCCAGTTTTGAACTAGCCCAATCTTCACAGGATCAACTTTCACACCATCCCGGGATACAATATGCCCCAGAAATCCCATGTTGGTCAACCTAAACTTACACTTTGAGAATTTTGCAAAGAGTTGGTGTTGTTTAAGGGTCTCCAGAACTATCCTCAAGTGCTCCCTATGCTCCGCCTTATCTTGGAATATACCAAAATGTCGTCAATGAAGACTATGATGAATTTGTCCAAAAAGTCCTTGAAAACCTGGTTCATCAGCTCCATGAAGGCTGCCGGAGCGTTAGCAAGCCCCAAGGACATGACCGGGAACTCATAGTGTTTGTACCGCGTCATGGAAGCAGTCTTCTGGATATCTTGATCCGTGATCCTCAACTGATGATACCTAACCTCATATCGATCTTCGGGAACCACCGAGCCCCCTGCAACTGATCAAATAAATCATCAATCCTGTGAAGCAGGTATCAGTTCTTGATCGTCAGCTTATTGAGCTGCCGATAGTCGATGCACATCTACATGGATCCATCTTTCTTTTTCATGAACAACACCGGCGTCCCCCAGGGTGAGACACTTGTGCGAATGAACCCGGTGTTAATATAGGCTTCACCCCCTACTGCAGATCAATACAGAACTTGATCTCTCGCACTGGTGGCAGTCCTAGCAACTCCTCAAGAAACACATTTGGAAATTCCTTGACAAATGGAGTACTCTCAATGCTGCTAGCCGAGCCCTCACCGGTAACATCTGCGAAGATGAAAGCCAAGAAGGATTGACAGCCACCCACCATCATCTTGCGGGCCTGGAGAGCAGAGATCACCCTGATAGAGTCCACTCGCCCATCGCCCTAAAAGGTAAAGGGTGGTATTCCTGGCTTGCAAAATGTGACCACCTTTGTCTTGCAGTTGATCAATGCATAATGGTCTGATAGCCAGTCCATGCCTAGAATTAAATCCAACTCCAAGGTCAGTAATTGCATCAGCTCCGCTTTCAAATCGTGCCCACCTATGGATATGTCGTAGTCCCTAAAGACTGTCCTTGCAACAACAGTACTGCCCGTAGGTGTAGACACTGCTAATGGTTCACCTAACCAACTTTTATCTTTCTCCAACCTCAATGTCAGCAACTCAGATAGGAATGAATGAGTAGCACCTGGATCAAACAATGCATAAGAAGGTAAAAAACTAACTGAAATGATACATGTCACCACTGCATTGGACGCATCTACGCCTTCCGGAGTCAATTCAAAGACACAAGCAGGTGGCCTCCCTGGGCCCGCTGTGTGCTACTGTCCGATCCCCTAAGTCTGAGTTCACTGTGCCACTAAAGCTGTCGACATAGGAGCTCTCCCTCTAGAAGGTAATGCTGCTTGACCGCCTGCAGGGTAGTCCCTCCTGATATGGCTTGGCTGGCCACAACCAAAATAGGTACTCGAACCGTAGCAGACTCCTTTGTGCCTCCTCCCGCTCTGTCTGCACTCTGGCACCTTGCCTCTCTAGCCTCCTGGTATTATGGCACTCTGAGTAGCTGTCGATGGCCCCGTCCGTGTACGGCCTCTGAAATTCCCTTGTCCTTGGTTCTACGGGAACGCCGTCCTTAGTGCTGGCACCCTCAGACTGGGTACGACTATCCACTTAACGGTTCTAGTTCATCCTGCCGGTCGGTAGGTACCATGGCTTCCTTCCGCATTGCCTCGTCCACCTCCTGCACAAAGATGGTGTCCTCGATGTAGTGTATTAGTCTTTCAATCTGTACCCTCAGACCCTCCACTAACCACCTCACTCGGTTCGTCTCAGTCACCACTAGGGATGGGTGATAACGGGACAACCATGTGAACTTGATTTCATACTCCAACACCGTCATGGTGACCGTCTAGCAAAGCTGCTTGAACTGCCTAGCCCACCTCTCGCGAACATTCTTGGGAAGGTACTTTTCGATGATAACCGTCCGGAACTCTCCCCATGTAGGGGCTGGTGCATGAGTCCCCCTACGCGCCCTCCATGATTGGTGCCACTCCTTCGTTGGGCCTCTAAGTTGCAGCCCAACTATATGTGCCATCACCTCAGAGGAACACTCCAAGACCGAGCATAACTCTGTGCAGTCATTTAGGAATGTTGTCACCTCCACTGCTTGATCTGCGCCTGTGAATACTGGCGGCTTCAGCTTTACAAAATTGATGTACAATGAGTTGCGTACCATCAGCTCTCGCCGTTCCTCCTCCCCGTATCCAGACTGAACTGGCTCGACCGGCTCGATCACTGCGGGTGCCACTGGTGGTACAGGTGGGGTTCATTGCTATGCTAGGTCCCACTCCTTACGAAGCTCCTCTCGCTCTCTATAGAACTCCTCCCGTTCTCAACAAAATTCACCCCGTTCTTTGTGAAGCTCCTCGGTCAGCTCTGTCACCTGGATCTCTAACAGTGCTACTCTAGGATCTCGTGCTGCCTCCTTCTGAGCCACTTGGCTAGTTGCACGGCCTCTGCCTCGATCGCGACCCCGGCCTCGGCCTCGTCTGCCAACGGAGTTACTTCCGCTTCCACTCATCACGACATCATCATATGTCTCCATTTCTATTAACAAGAAAGCAAGTGCTACACAATTTCAATATATGAACAACATCTTAAATAAAAAATATGTACCGCCACTGGTGCACAGATTTAATTGTCGATCTCGTGACTAAGACAAACCATATGTGAACACGCTAGCAATGCCTGTTGGCCTAAGGTTTTCTACGTTGGTCTTAATCTCAATTTTGATGATAACAAACATGGAACTATTGTTTCATTGAGAAATATTTTCAGGTTCCATATCGATTAGCACTTGATGCCTTAGATCATAAATATCAAAGAAATCAGAAAATTGGAAGGACATTGATCGACGTATTCAGGTTCGCCGTGGAAATCTCTCGAAGTTCGACATGTGCACCAAAGACGTCTTGGACGAGTCTAAAGAACACATGGAAAGGTCTCCAAGTTGACGCATGTATAAGGCCGGCAAGCGACCGATGGACGATAATGGGCAAAAATCCGCCCGTTGAGAAGAGGGGAGCTCTCTCTTCTCTTCATGGCTTATAAATAGGAAGCCATGAGAGCCTTCCTCCATGATGTTGATCAATCCTAACCTCCTTGAGCCCTCTTTTGATCAATTCTAAGCCCTCATTGAGCAAATCTTGCAAAAACCCTATCTTGAACCTTTTATCTCCTTGATTGAGCCTTTACTTCATTGCTTCATCATCAAAAGCATCAAGAGGAAGCTAGGAATCTTGTTATGGAGCTAAGTAATTTATTGTTGAATTTATTGCTCCAATTATTGTTGTATTTTATTATTTATTTCATTGCATTTGAGTGTGTATAAACCTAGAGTGCTAGGTTGATTAAGTTGGTGGTTGCCTTGTTGTTAAGGCTTAAATCCACCATTGTAAACTTAGTTTACTAGGATTAGTTGAGTTGTCCCTTAGGTTGAGGTGGGAAGTGCTCTTGGTAGGAAGGCATGATACCTCAGGGTGTAAAAGTGCCTTCGATTTGAGAGTGGAGACTTTCTGGTGTAAAGTCCTCTTTATAAGGGAAATGATATAATCTAGTAAAGCTAGTTTGGGAATCTTAAGCGGGGTGCTTAGGTAGTAGAGTAGGCATTGGGGCCGAACCACTATAAATAATTGTGTTAGCATTATTTACCTTGCATTTCTTATTGCTTATCATTTATATCTTGCTTCCGCTTACTACTCGATTTGTGAATTGCCTAAGTAATCTAAGAAACGATTAAAATCAAATTTAGGCAAAAAGATTTAGATAACACACTATTCACCCTCCCTCTGGTGTGACCATTTCACCAATAATTGGTATCATAGCGGGTCGTAGTTTGAGATTTCACCATCTCTTCTACAATTTGTCTCGATCTTAAAATGGCACTAGAGTCGGTTGCGTCTTCACCTCCTAGGTTCTATGAATAGAACTTTGGTCTTTGGAAGTCTAGGATGTACACCTACTTAAAGACTAGAGGTTTTGATGATTATAACATGATAAAATTAGAATACATTGAACCTAAGGTTGACATGCATGATTGGAGTGAACTTGATAAGAAAATATTTCAATCTAATGGAGATGCTATGTATTCCATATTTTGTACCTTACCTAATAGCATCCTTGAAAAAGTCATGCATGTACTTCGAATTTCGATATTTGGGCAATTTTAAATATGCTATATGATTTTGCCAAGACCGAAGAGATTGACACTTCTAATGAAGGTGGTGAGGACAATGGTTATCCTCCTAGTACTAATCTTGGTTTTGATGCCCAAAGCACTTCTAGCAAAAGAAGCACAATCAAGAATCGGAAATGGATACTTAGGTGCTTCCTTTGCCACTAGACGGGACACAAGAAGATGAGTTGTCCTCTCTTGAAGAAGAAATGCAAAAAGAGGTGTGCTTCTCCATCCACATCTCAATCAAGTGTAGCCTCTTCTAGACATGACGATGAAGCTACATCGAACTTTTGCCTCATGGGTCTTTGGAATGAGGTATATTTACCATCTTCTAGTCATGATCAAAATAGTGATTCTAGTTGCTCAAAATCCCTTGACATGTCTTTTGAAGAACTACTAGAAGAATGCAAAAAGATGTATGACTTGCTTATGAAAAAGAACAAGGAAAATAGAAAACTAAAGAAGGAAAATTTAAGGCATAGTTCTAATGTGCATGAACTAGAAAATGAAAAATTGAATACAAGTACACTTGTTTCTTGCCATGATGATTTTAAGCTTGAAATTGAGAATTTAAAAAGTGAGGTAAAAGAGTTGAAAAATGAAAATGAGGATTTGAAAGCTAGATTGAAGTTTAAGAATGACGACTTGAAAAATAATTTAAAAATTGAGAATGAAAAATTGAAAATTGAAAATAATATGTTGAAATCTCAATTGCATGCTATTCACAAATCCATGAGTGATTTGAAAAATGGTGTTGTATTCTTAAATAGGAAAATCAATGATTTATAAAATGTATCTTCCTTTAAGAACTCTAGAAATAAAAATGCTTATGTAAAGAATGCTAATGTTCATCACCATTCTCATGTCAAGCATTCTTCCTTTAAACCTCATGTCCAAAAGAAAAAAATTCATGGAAATTATTTTTGTTGTGGTATATATGATCGTGCTATTCATGATTGTGCATTTAAAAGAAATCCAAGTGTTCCTAAGACACTTTGGATTCCTAGGCCAACTCACCACCAAGGACCCAAAGCCATTTGGGTACCGAAGGTTTCTTGTTCTCTTATAGGGGGTGCTACCACACATGGTTGAAGGAAAGTGATGTGTTGAAGTTGACCGTGGACTTGAATGATGAATCCTCCCTTGGTTGCAACTTCAAGCTACCTTGATGCCTTAGGTGAAGTTGGCATCAAAACTATTTTGGTATCATCTTCTAACTTACATTATTTTACCTTAGTTGAAGATTATGATACTATGCTTAATTCTAGTTGATCTCCGTGCTCTTGATTTATTTTATGAAATGATTTTTGATTTTGATTTCCCGGTCTCTTTGGAGACCTATGTGGCCTATAACGGGCCTAAGCGACCTTACGGTTCTAAATCGTAGGCTCATTGTTGCCTTTCGGTTTTCAACCAATAGGAAGGGTTGGAGATCATGTTTTCATTTATATTTTACTTGTGATCTCTTAAAATTCATTTTGGTATCACTTGATTTTATTTAAAATGTATTTTAAACCATTTTGCAAAGTGAACTTTGATAATGATTCTTGATGCTTCTCTTCGCTTTTTGGTTGGGTTAGCTTGCTAAGTAGCTATGTTTTCTCTAAAAATATTAGTGTAGCTTACTTGCAAGTTATGAGTATTTTAGGAAGGCTAATAACTAGGAAGAAAAAGGATAAGTTTGACAAAATTCTTATGTAAGAGGTATGTCTTTGAATTTCGTAAAAATCTTAGCATAATACCTCAATATTCATGCTTTATCGGTGTCTCTATACTCATGATTAGAATTGCATGATAAATCCTTGAATTCTCATGAGTAGGTAGAATTTTAGTACTTAGGCAAGTTTCATTAAATGAAAGTTGCTCTAGGTTAAAATTTGACATTACAGACTTCTATTTTAAGTCCAAACTCATGAAACATGTTTAGATATACACATGACATACTTCTAGGTGTTTAGAGTTGAAAATTCATGTGTAGATCAACAAAGTGATATGTAGCCCACCTTAGGGGACTCAAACTTGAAAAAGTTTGACCTAAGTCAACAATTTGACTTAGAAATCTCATTTTGAGCTCAAAATCTACAAACATATTTAGATTTACACATGTTAGGTGTATATGTGTCTAAGTTTGGAAAACCATGAGTAAAGGATAAAAATTGATACTTAGCAATTTCATGTTAACATGCTTATTTTTTGATTCAAATCATGCTAAGTTGAAACATTGGGTAAATGACATTAGTTTCACTTCAAACTTGATATACATGCTTTAAATGCTCATATCTTGGTATTTTGAAAGTTTGAATGAAATCTAGAAATGTCATGAAAGATTCACTTATTTACGAAAATGCCATTAAAGTATCATTTTTCCCAAGTGCTCATTTCTCGATACTTTAGATTTTCGTCGAAATATTTGAATGAGACATCAAGTATCATATTGTAATTCTATTTTTGGTATTGTTCTCATTATTATTTAGGAAAAAATATTTCTAAAATGACTTTTGAAACTTTGTCCAATATGTGTAATATCAATACTTGAATTAGTACATGATTTCCAGTTTTAGATTATATTGATCATTCTTTGATATCATGTATTAATTAGTCTCACTTGTATGTATATTTTCATCCCTTGAGTTGAGATCTTCATGCTTCATGAAAACTAATTTTAGAGTCTCAACTTTCACTAGATTGACTTTTCTTGCTCTTTTTGATTGACGTTAAAAGGGGAAGAAAAATATAGGTAAAAGGGAAGAAAATGTAGGAAACCCATGCATATAGATAGGGGGAGAAATTCATTAGTTGATATCCTTTGTACTTTAATATATATATTTTCTTAAGGATGTTTGTCATCATAAAAAAAGGGGAGATTGTTGGCCTAAGGTTTTCTACCTTGGTGTTAATCTCGGTTTTGATGATAACAAACATGGAACTAATGTTTCATTGATAAATATTTTCAGGTTCCATATCGATTAACACTTGATGTCCTAGATCGGAAATATCGAAGAAATCGGAAAATTAGAAGGACGTTGATCGACACGTTCGGATTCGTCGTGGAAATCTCTTGAAGTTCGTCGTGTGCACCAAAAACATCTTGGACAAGTCTAAAGAACACATGGAAAGGTCTCCAACTTGACGCACGTTGAAGGCTGGAACCCAGAAATGAAGCGCGCAATAAGGCTAAAAAATCAAGCTCAATCTTGGTTCGGTCGACCGAAAAGGATCAAAAATTGGCAGTAGCTAATTCGGTCGATCAATCGGTTGATCGAAGGTTGCCAGGAAGCGGCAGAAAGACTTCGTCGCTCGGTCGGTCGACCAACGATCGATCGACAAGCGACCGACGGTCGGTAACGGGCAAAAATCTGCCCGTTGAGAAGAGAGAAGCTCTCTCTTCTCTTCATGGTTTATAAATAGGAAGCCATGAGAGCCTTCCTCCATGATGTTGATCACTCCTAACCTCCTTGAGCCATCTTTTGATCAATCCTAAGCCCTCATTGAGCAAATCTTGTGAAAACCCTAGCTTGAACCTTTCATCTCCTTGATTGAGCCTTTACTTCATTGCTTCATCATCAAAGGCATCAAGAGGAAGCTTGGAATCTTGATGTGGAGCTAAGTAATTTATTGTTGTATCTTTTGGGTATGCTCTCCTCGCATCGACACGACTCTTTCGATTTTGTTTCTTTGGGGCATATGTTCCCCTCACCGGTCGAGCCTCCGGACTGTCTCTTTGGGGTATGATCTCCCCTCACCAACCAGACTTCCGAAATAAAGCCAATGTTGTCTCTTTGGGGCATACCCTCCCCTCACCAGCGAGGCTTCCGGTAAATGCAATAAGCATACCACAACATCACACACACAAGTATATAACATATAATAAGATGTGCTAGCAACAAGAAAGTAAGGGTATGTTAGAACATACCGCATCCTCCACCTTCTCAAGTCATAATTCACAACCACGCATGTAAATATAAGTATATGACAAGGAAGGTACAATATGTAATGAATGTACAACAAATCTAAAAACGTAGAATAAGAGGACGGAAAAACACATATAGAAAGCCCTAAAAAGATAGGGTATCACCACCTAGCAATCATATACAACATAACCCTCCCTTGATGACCCTACCTGAATACCCTAGGCCAGCCTACCTCCCTTACCTGAGTGCCCCAAGGGCTAGAAGGGTTCGGGCCCCTTAAGTATTCTTCTGGTCGGCTCTTTCGATAGTTAAGTTTGGGTCCTAGCATCTCTAGGTGTCCTAAGGTTTCCATTATACTATTAGGAATACCTCCAACATACCCTAAAGTTTATCTCCTAGGTGTGAAAACATGTATAAATTCCTAAAAATCTCTCCTTTGGGGTGTCCGACCACCCTAGGGTTCTTATGGAAACTCCTAAAGGGGGCGGCATACCTTAAATCCCCCCTATCTTCCCCCTTTCATCAAGGTATCAACCTAGCATCAAGAATTGCTAAGAACCACCAACAAGATTCATCAATATTTCACCAAGAAATCAAGGGAGGAGAGGGGGGGGGGGGGGGGGGGGGGGGGGGGGGGCACAGCAAGGAAAAGGGGCGGCCAATCGCCCAAAAATCAAATCCAATAAAATCGTAGCGATGACAACAAAATCCTCTATGTGATTATCCGATTCAATTTGAGAAAACACATCAGAAAACGACAAATGTCCCATGACATTGGGATGGTGGTATGAATGAAGAAATTGGGGGAAAGAAGGCTAGAACCACTCACCTTTTTGGAGAAACCGGGAAGGAAGAAGAAGCGAAGGATCTTCCTACATTAAACAGCGACGAACTAGCGAAATCCCGGCTCTGGCTCCTCCTCCTCGTCTCGGTGGTTCCTCTCCCTCTTTCTCTCTCCTCCTCGGGTGGCATGCGGCTAAACCTGTAGCCGTGCGCCACTTGGGGTCTTTTATGGGCCCTGGTTGGATCCAAATGACCAAAATGCCCCTCCTCTAGTTAAACGACCCGTATCTAACCTGTTCTAACTCCGATTCCAGTTCCGATTGAACCGCTAAATTCATCTCAAGACCCTCTATCATCCAAGCATGCTTTAATACATAAACAAAATAAATATATTTTTTCTAATTTTTTTTCCACATTTAAAGCTTACCCGAATTAAATTCCACGACTCTATGCCAATCCGCGCTAACTCGGGCCCACGGCCCCCTTCTAGAGAATAAAATATTATTTTAGGATTTTTGCTCATAACAATTCCTAGCCCCTTAAACAAAATTCATCCTTGAATTTTGAAAAGAAAGGAAGTTCACCTCGGCATCAAAAAGGTACGAGTACTTCTCTCTCATGTCCTACTCGACCTCCCAAGTGGCCTCCTCCCCGAGTGGTGCTCCCAATGAACCTTCACCAAGGGGACCTCCATGGACCTCTGCTTTCTCACCTGCTTGACTAGGATCTCTACAGGCTGCTCCTCATAAAAAATGGCCGGATTGATCTCAACCGCAGCAACATTTAGAATACGGGACTCATCCTGAACATATCGCTTAAGCATGGAGACATTGAAGACAGGATGCGTGCGATCCATGCTAGGCGATAGGGCCAACTCATCAGCAATCACTCCTCTACGCCACAAAATAGGGAAATGGTCTACCTTTGTAGCCACTCCCCCCCCCCCCCCCCCCCTCTATAAATTATGGTCGAACACCCCATGGGAGGGGTTGGTGAATTAGTTCTTCCTCCTCCTCTCTATTGGTTGCCGGTCATCTACTTCCTCCTTCCCGGTCTTTTATGAAGCCAAATTGGAGATGTCTTTGACTTGGGTGTGCCGCCTACTTCATCCACTTGGAGGATTCCAAAGAAAGACAATGAGGTATTCATTGATCTACCTCCTCGTTCTGTTGTTTTCTCATCTCCTTTTTCTATCATTTTGGAGCCTGGTTCATGGTGGAAGGGCCGGCCAAGCTCTTGAGGTTTCAGGGTTTGAGATAGCGTCTTGGTTGAGCCACGATGAGTCTAGTTGTTCGTTGCCCCTTTGTTGCGAGGTGCCTGGTGTGGACTATCATTGGAGGACGTGCATGTGTGCATCAAGATATAGGAATAAGAGCACCCTATCCCACCATGGTATAAGGTATGCCTCCCCCCTTCTACTCATAGATTAAATTCCTTAATTGTTGCTAAAGTAGATCACTATTTTGGGATGTTTTGAATTATTTAAATTGCTATTTCCGCTGCGTTTCTGATTCCCATCCCATCTTGAGGTTCAATCTACAGGGATCGAACTACCTTCG
This sequence comes from Canna indica, assembly GCA_034359265.1. Classification (NCBI taxonomy): domain Eukaryota; kingdom Viridiplantae; phylum Streptophyta; class Magnoliopsida; order Zingiberales; family Cannaceae; genus Canna; species Canna indica. Next base: position 40,621,261 of record CP136891.1, read on the forward strand.
ATGATTAGTTACCATATAACTAAGTCCCTCAGTTACAATGTCCCGAATACGACTAGGGTACAAAAAAAGTGTCAAACCCTAATACCAATTCATATGTATTATGCCTGCCAAGTCGTCGTCTCAATAATGTCATGTCAAAATATATTTTTCCGACATTCATATCCACTATGGCCAGAGATTCCTGAATCGAGACTTGTAGGGACACATAGGACATTATCTCCTCTTACTTGGAGTAATTGATTCCATATTGGTTGCTCACATACCTGCATGGGTGCTTTCCCATTCCTAGAGGTATCCGGTTCATGACACTAAAGGCCACATAAGGATAAGTCCAATGCAAAGAGTCGGCACTCACAAGGTAACCATGACAACCTCAGGTCCAAGGACTGCTTGCACCTACTATCACCCGAAGAACATCCTATCGACACTCATGTAAGAATTCTATTTTGTGTTCCTCGTATAGGTCGATTCAGTAAACTCATTCCCCGAGCACCTGCACTTGTACATTAAATGACAGCTGATAGGTAATTGTGAGATCAGCTACCCCTTATCGTATAAGGCATGTACCAAGTGCACTAATCTATTCGGAATCATCAATCCCCTAATTGGTAATCCTACAACTGGGAACATTTAGAACAGGGGCATCTGGATTCTATGTCTCACTGGCATGATCTCATCATGGCCTTAGAATCAGTTGCCCGAGTTCATAGGGTTCATCACAATCTAATATATACAAAATATATATGCCTCATATTATTCATTAACCATAAATAGTTAATTTCCTACACATCAACATGTGATTGGCTCAAGGGCACTATTTCTTTCAGATGGACCAGCCCGGAAGAGGTTTAGGCAGCACCGTCAGGAGGACAGGCGCACCCAATTTGAGGGTGCTGGCACTGGGACAACGTGCCCGTAGAGCCAACGATAGGGAAATTTTAGACGTCGTACACAGACGGGACCACCGACGGCTACCCAAAGTACCACAATACTATGAGGGTGGAGAGGCGAGGTGCCAGAGTTTGGGCAGTGCGAGAGGAGGCATAGAGGAACTTGCTACATTCCGAGTACCTATTTTGAGTGTGGCCAGACAGGTCACATCAGGAGGGACTGCCCTGTAGGCCGTCAAGCAACAATACTACCTAAGCTCCTATGTCGACAACTTCAGTGGCACAGCGAACTCAGACTCAGGGGACGGGGCAACAATGCACGGTGGGTCAAAGGAGGCCACCTACTCGCGTCTTTGCATTGACTTCGGAGGGCGCAGAGGCATCCAATGTAGTGGTGACAGGTATCATTTTAGTTAGTACGGGTTACCTGCTTATGCACTTTTTGATCCTATCTGAGTTGCTGGCATTAAGGTTGGGAAAGGACAAAAGTTGGGTAGTTGATCCATTAGCAGTGTCTACACCTACAGGCAGTACTGTTGTTGCTAAGATGGTCTTCAGAGACTGTGTCATTTCCATAGGTGGGCACAATTTGAAACCAGAGCTGATACTATTACCAACCATAGAGTTGGACGTGATTCTGGGCATGGACTAGCTATCAGCCCATTATGCGTCACTAAGTTGCAGGACAAAGGTGGTCACATTATGCAAGCCGGGAATACCACCCTTTACCTTTTAGGGCAATGCGAGAGGGGACTCTATCAGGGTGATCTCTGCTCTCCACGGCCGTAAGCTGATGGTGGGTGGCTGCCAGTCTTTGTTGGCTTTTGTCTTTGTAGATGTCACTGGCGAGGGCTCGGCCAGCAGCATAGGAAGTACACCAGTTGTCATGGACTTCCCAGACGTGTTTCCTGAGGAGTTACTAGGACTACCAGCTGTGTGGGAGACCAAGTTCTGTATTGAGCTGTAGCCAGGGGTGAAGCCTATATTGATCCCCCCGTACCGAATGACATCCGCTGAGCTGAGGGAGCTTAAAGTAAAATTGCAGGAGTTGTTAGACATTGGGTTCATTCGCCCAAGTGTCTCACCCTGGGGGGCGCCGGTATTGTTCGTGAAAAAGAAAGATGGGTCCATGCGGATGTGCATTGATTATCGGCAGCTCAATAAGGCGACGATCAAGAACTGATACCCGCTTCCTATGATTGACGACTTGTTCGATCAGTTGCAGGGGGCTTAGTGGGTCTCAAAGATTGATATGAGGTCAGGGTGTCACCAGTTGAGGATCAGAGATCAGGATATTTAGAAGACTGCTTTCAGGATGCGGTATGGACACTATGAGTTCCTGGTCATGTCCTGTGGGCTTACTAACGCCCCAACAGCCTTCATGGAGCTGATGAACTAGGTGTTCACGGACTTCTAGGATAGATTCATCATAGTTTTCATTGATGACATTCTGGTATATTCTAGGAGAAAGGCAGAGCACAGGGAGCATCTGAGGGTAGTTCTAGAAACCCTTAGTCAACACCAACTCTTTGCAAAGTTCTCAAAATGTCAATTCTGGTTGGCCAGCGTGGGATTCCTAGGACATATAGTATCTTGGGATGGAGTAAAAGTCAATCCTGCAAAGATTGAGGTAGTTCATAAATGGGAGAGGCCGACTAGTGTGACCGAGATCTGCAGCTTCTTGGGATTGGTCGATTATTACAGAAAGTTCGTGGAAAATTTCTCCAAGATTGCCGCCCCGCTGAAGAAGAAGCACAACGGAAAAAGCAATTTAAAAATTCAAAACATCCCTAAACCAGTGATCAACTTTAGCAATCTTTAGGGAATTCAATCAACGAGTAGAAGGAGAAGATTTACCTTATACTACCGATGGTATGGCTGCTCCTATCCCCATTTCAAGACGCACACACGCACGTCCTCCAAGGAAAGTCCACACCAAGCGCCTTGCAACAAGGGGGCAGCGAACATGGAAACTCATTGTGGCTCAATGGAGAGGCAATCTCAACCCCGAAACGCACCAAGGTGAAGCTAGCCCTACCACCAAGAATCGAGCACCAAAAGGGAGGAAGAGGGGATGAAAAAACCACGGAATGAGGAGGAAGATGAAGGAATACCTCATTGTCCTTCTTGGACTCCTCCAGGAAGATTAAGTAGATGACACACCCAAGAGGAAAAGATCTTCATTCGGCTTCACAAAATCGGGGAAGGAAGCTTTAGATGGCCAGCCACCCAAGGAGATGAAGATGAGTTCTTGGAGCTTTTCTCTTCAAGAAGCCTCTCAAGAATGCAATCCTAAACCTTCTCCAAGATGAGTAACCAATATGCTTAACCCCCTTAAAGGAGGTTAGGCCATCTATTTATAAGGGGAGTAGGTCGCCACCCATGGTAGACCCGCCACCCCTTTTAGATCCTCTTCCCGGAATTCAAAATTCCGGAGTTTGTCTCCAAAACAAAAATTTATATTAATGGATTTATAATTAATTTAAAATTAATTAAATCCGAATAAATATAACTTTAATTTATCTCTATAAATTAAATTCTTATTGATTAGGATTTATCATGTGTCAATCCCTACAATTTAGGAATGCCCTATAAATTAGGGTTACCGAGGAACTCCTTCCTCGCGTATTCGTTCCAATAGGAAGCATCTTTCTTAACATGTCCGTCAAAGAGATCCGTGATCGAGTTGTAGCATGTCCATGCTAGTAGACATATAGGGCTACATTCAGACTTTATCTTATAAGGTCCATTACGAGGATAGTCTGTTGTGTGTGACCCATTGGGTCCCACACTAAGCCAACAATGAGTTGTGCATAACGGAGAGTTGGATCCGATAAAATGACTTCTATCTGAATCTTATGAGCCATCACTAAAACCCCTTTAGTGTGGACATGAGTGACTCCACTCACAAGTCATGATTGACGTCTAGCAACGTGTCATGACTACCCAGATAGTGTGAGGTTCAATCTACAAGGATCGAACCCCCTTCGGTGATTACACTTATTTTGTTGCGCGCTTTGTTTCCGAGTTCCATTACCAAGTTTTGACTTGGATAACATTACAAATAGGCATGGGATATATTCCTTGAGATATATTACATAGAATCTACTTGGTAATCTAAGAATTCTACTCAATTTACGTAGGAGCAAAGTTCGCGTGTGTATCGTAACCTCAACCTGAATTCAAAACTTCACAAATATATTAAATACATGTTTGTTATCATCAAAATAGAGATCAAAGCCTAGGGGGGACCCTTGGGCCAACAATCTCCCCCTTTTTGATGATGACAAACACAACATGACATTTTTATATAAAAGAAGACTCTAAGTATCATTTGTGAGTTTGAGTTAATGTATGCGCAACTTAGTTTGCAACTTAACATATGCTCCCCCTATCAATATGCATATCATGTTTGTAACTCCCCCTATCTATATGCATCACAAAACAAATGTGACCTTGCTTTTTCTCCCCCTTTAGACATCAATCAAAAAGGGCAAGAACTAAGGTACTATTAATGAGTTTCATCAATAAGGGCAAGAACTAAAGTACTATTAATTGAATTTTTTGTTAAATTAGTTGCACTAGTATTATCACTTTGCATGGGTATACATGAATATTTAAGTCCATAATCTGAAAGAGTTTGTTTCATCCAAAGGACTTGTGCAACAACTAGCCGCAGCAATGTATTCCGCTTCGGTAGTCGAAAGTGCAACCGAGTTTTGTTTCTTTGAAAACCAAGAAACAAGACTCATCCCTAGGAATTGACAACACCCACTAGTGTTTTTTCTATTTACTTTACACCCGGCAAAATTGGCATCCGAAAAACCAATTAAATCGAAAGATGCATTACACGGATACCATAATCCTAATTCAACCGTGCCTTTCAAATATCTCAATAAGCGTTTGACTGCACTTAAGTGAGACATTTTAGGACAAGATTGAAACCTAGCACATGCACAAACACAAAACATGATATGGGTCTACTTGCGGTTAAATAAAGAAGGCTACCGATCATACCTCGATATCATTTTTCATCTACCTTTACACCATCTTCCTCTTTATCAAGCTTAATGGATGTGGTCATTGGTGTAGAAGCTATCTTGGCTTCATTCATCCCAAAACTTTTGATGAGCTCCTTTATGTACTTAGCTTGATTTATGAAGATCCCTTTGTTGGTTTGCTTCATTTGTTGATAAGCATGAAGGAGAGTTCTCCCATCATGCTCATCTCAAACTCATCTTGCATGCACTTTGCAAACCACTCACAAAGCAATTCATTAGTGGCACCAAATATTATATCATCAACATAAATTTGCACGAGTAAAATATCATTTTTATTATTTTTATAAAAAGAGAAACATCAGCTTTTCCAATGCTAAAGCCTTGATCAATAAAAAATGTGGAAAGCATTTCATACCAAGCCCTAGGTGTTTGTTTTAAACCATACAAAGCCTTTTTAAGTTTAAAAACATGATTTGGAAACTTAAAACTTTAAAAACATGGTTTTTCGACATAAACTTTTTCATCGATAAAACTATTTAAAAAAGCACTTTTAACATCCATTTGAAAAAGTTTAAAACCTTTAAAACTTGCATACGACAAAAGCATGTGAATTGCCTCTAATCTAGCTACGGGAGCATAAGTTTCATTATAATCTATTCATTCTTCTTGATTAAACCCTTGGGCCATTAATCTAGCTTTATTTCTAATGACTAAACCTCCTTCATCTAACTTGTTTCTATTGCTTCCTTAATGTTTTTTGGTTCTACTTGAGATATGAATGCTAGATATTGACAAATTTTCTTAAGTTTAGAGTGTGTTACCACTCCCGTTGATGGTTCTCCAATGACTTAATCCATTGGATGATGTCTTATCAATCGGTACCCTTTGGGGAGAGGTGGTAGAGCTTCCTCTTCTTCTTCTTCATCTTGAGGTAGAGTTGAGGATGAAGGTTCTTCATGGTGATTTTCCTCATTGTTTTCATCTTCAACCTCCTTGTCATGAAATGTTAGTTCCTCAAGTTCCTCACCTACATTCACAGTCTTAACATTTCTAAAAGAATTATTAGTTTCATCAAAAATAACAAGCATAGTTTCTTCAACAATTATAGCTCTATGGTTATAAACTCTATAGGCCTTAGAACTACTAGAGTAACCTAGGAAAATGCCTTCATCGGATTTAGAATCAAATTTTCCTAGATGCTCCTTAGTGTTTAAAATAAAATATTTACATCCAAAAACACGAAAATATGCCACACTTGGGATTCTATCATTAAAATAAAACATTTTCTTAATTTTTGGTCTTAACAAAACATGATTAAGCACATAACAAGAAGTATTTATGGCTTCGCTCGAAAAATACTTAGGCAAATTATTTTCACAAAACATGGTCCTAGTCATTTCTTGTAAGGTTCTATTCTTCCGCTCAACCACCCCATTTTGTTGAGGGGTGCTAGGGGAAGAAAATGTATGCTCAATACCTAATCCATCACAAAATTCAAAAAAAAATTCATTTTTAAATTATCCTCCTTTGTTACTTATAATTTTCAAAATTGAAATTCCTTTTTCATTTATAACTCTCCTAGCAAATTTTTTAAAGAGTTCTTGAAGCTAATAGTGTATCTAGACAAAGAAGTACAAAGAGTTGGAAGAGAAAGGTGATATGTCACATATGCAATGAGAAAGGACACGTGAAGAAGAATTGTCCTAGTATGAAGAACAAGGCAAAACGGAGGTCAAATGCTTCCACTCACTCACGTGCATCAAGTGAAGCATCCTCACACCATGATCACGAATCTAACATCATGAACGTTGATGAGGAGGTATGCTCTTCTTCTAGTCATGATAATCATAATCATAAATCTAATTCATCTAGTTCCTCGGATCTTCTTTATGATATGAATTATTAGATGAATGTAAAATTATGTATGGCTTGATCGTTAAAAAGGATAAAGAAAATAAAAAATTAAAAGAAGAAAATTTGTCACTTAGTTCTCATTTACATGAAGTAAAACTAGAAAATGAGAAACTAAAAATTAGTGTCACTAATTCATGTCATGATATCTTAGACATTTACACTAAGTATTTGAAAAAGAAAAATGACATTTTGAAAAAGAAAAATAGCTTGTTAAAAACTCAATTGCATGCATTGCATAAATCTATGAATGATTTAAAAAATGAAATATTGATTTTGAATAGGAAGATTAATATTTCCTCTCTTTAAAGTTCTAGAAATTAAAATGATTCATTTAGGAAAGATCAAAACAAAAATGCTTTTTCTAAGAATACTCATGTTCATCATAACTCACATGTTAAGCATTCCAATGCTAGATCCCATGTCCATAGTATAAATAAAAAGAAATTTAATGGACATTATTTTTGTTGTGACATCTTTGGCCATGCCATTAATGATTGTGCTTTCAAGAAAAATCCAAGTGTGGCAAAGACACTTTGGATTCCTAAGCCCTCTAACCCCCAAGGACCCAAAGCCATTTGGGTACCAAAGATCTCATGCTCTTTTGTAGGGGGGAGCTACCACACAAGGATGAATAAGAAATGAAATATTGAAGTTGACATTGGATCCAAATGAGAAATATTCCAAGAGGTTGCAACTTCAAGCTATCATGATGCCATAGGTATGAAAATTGGCATCAAAGACTTTGGTATCATCTCCTATACCATCTTGCTTAAATTATAGTTGGAGTTTTTGATATATGCTTAATATTAGTAGATTTTCCGTTCTTGATAAGTTTCAAAAACACTTTTGACTTTTGATTTCCGATCTCTTCGGAGACCTATGTAGCCTATAATGGGCTCATGCGACCTTGCGGTTTTAAATCGTAGGTTCATTGCGGCCTTTCGGTTTTCAACCAATAGGAAGGGTTAGAGATCTTACTTTTTAAAATATCATATTTTGAGATCTCTCGATTCGTTTTGGTTTCATGACGATTCTACTTGAAACGAATTTATCACTATCTAGCTTAGGTTAAAATTCTCAAATGAAGATATCTTTTTCACCTTTGCTATTTAGTATGCTAACTTGCTAGTTGTTATATCATGGAGAGCTACTAATGATTTTTGGCTTGCAAGTTAACATTTATTGAAAATGGAAGACCATTGTCAAAAATTGGGGAAAGAAAATAAAATCTATGGAATTCTTCAAGAAATGAGGTATGAGCATTAATTTGGTAAAAATTATTGCATGACACCTCTTTTCTCTTGATTAAATGAATTTCATATACTTATGAATGATCTTGCATGTTGTTTGAATAAAATAGCTCAAATAAGAAATTTGGGTTATAAAGAAACTCCAAAATCTTGACTCTCTTTGTGATTACATAATATAGGTAGATTTTAAATTTGGAACCCTGTATCTTGATTGACAAATTTATCATGAGCATAAATTGCAAAATAATTATACTTAAACAAGTATCTTGATGAATACATAAGGTGTTGTTTGGTTAGCGAAAACTATTTTTTGGTTTGGTTTCAGTGAAACTGAAAACTTGGTTTGAAAACTTGGTTTTGGTTTCTAGTTTTCAGTTTTCTGAAAACGCATTTGGTTAATGAAAACAACATAAGTTTTAGTTAGTTGAAACTAGTGAATATTTATTTGGCTATAAAAAGTAATATTAATTTTTCTTGAACATTTTTAGTAGTAATTAATGTTTAGTTAATTTACAAAATTAAATATTTGCTAATATAGTTATAAAATATTTGTAATATTTAATTAATTATGTTATTGGTGGTTTGAGATTTTTTGTTCAATTAGATATAAAAATTAATTAATAGTTATTATAATATTTCAAAAAAAAAAGTCTAGTGGTCTAAAATTAGTTTTGATTAATTATAAATAGATCAACTTTAAGAAAATTGAGTTATTTTAAAATTTGGGTTTGAGTCAATTAGAGATATATTGGTTTAATTAATTTATAAATTTAAGATAATAGTTTGAGTTGAAAATGATGATTTTTATTTTTATTTTAAAATTAATATTATTTGATTTATTTTTAAATTAATTAATGTATAATTTTTTTTTATAATTACAAAGTTGCCACTCCATTTTGATAGCGAAAACGACAGTCTCGAAACCACAGAAAACAACATTCTGGTGTTTTCATTTTTATTAAGAAAACTGGTTTTGTTTTCATTCTGGTTTCGATTCAGTTTCATGAAAACGCTGAACCAAATATGTTTTCGTAAGCAATTTTGATTTCAGTGAAATCGAAACCATGAAAACAGACTTGGTTTCGCTAACCAAACATGCCCTAAAATTCCATGCGCTAACCAACGATCGACCGACAAGCGACCAAGCATCGCCAACGGGCAGAAAAATGCACTCTCGACCTAAGGCACTTCTACACTCGGAAGTCACCGCCTTCTTATCGAGAGTCCTCTTCCACCTCAACCCTAAGGGACAACTAAGCTAATCCTAGTAAACATTAAGTTTACAAAAATGGCTTTACACCTAACACCAGGTAACCACTTATACACTCAAGACCAAACACCTGGTCTTCACACGCACAAATAAAAACACAAATTCAAACAAATAGTAAAAATTACAATTGAAAGAGCTTAAAGAGAAAACCAATTATTGCAAGCTCCTTTCACAGCCTTGGAACCTCTAACTCGCCGAGTCATAGAGCTCGATTCAATTCCCGATTTGAGGCAGCAGCTGGCGCTTGAGAATGTGTTCGCGGAAATAGCAAAGCGCGCTTGATCAATCGTTGGAAGGCTCAAATCTTCCTTTTAATGGCTCAATAAATTATGTAAGAATCAAGGAAGAAGATTAAATGAATCATATAAGGGTGTATTTATACCCTTCTGAAGAAATGGCAGCTCAACGGATAGTTTTCTATCCGTTGCAGGCTGCCGGTCGATAGCTCGGTCGACCGACCGATCGACCGCTCACATCAACCGCCGCATACTGTTTGTGGTCGGTCGACCACCCAAACACGATTGTTCATTCCCTCAATCCGGTCGACCCATCGATCAACCGACACAGGGAAGCCAAGATCTTGCGCTGTGCAATTTTTTACTCTGATCGACCGATTGGTCGACCGCTAGGGCTACTGCCCAAAACTAGCCTCTGTCGATCGGTCGACCGGTCGACCGAAATGGCTGGTGCCATTTTTCTTACCCTATTCGGTCGACCGCCCAATCGATCGAACTTAGGCTGAGTTGTATTTTTTAGCCGATTTCTTTCGTGGTTCATTTTCGGATTCCGACTTTCAATGAGCATCATGTTGGAGAGCTTTCAATGTGATCTTTGAGCTCGTCCAATGCGACTTTGGTGCACTCGTCGATCTTCGAGAAGTTTCCACGATGAACCCGAGCGCGACGATCAATGTCCTTCTGATTTATCAATTTCTCCAATTTTTCCGATCAAGGACATCGAACGCTACTGATATGGAACCTAAAGATATTCTCAATGAAATTATTAGTCCCATGTTTGTTATTATCAAAACCATCAAAACCGAGATTAAGACTAAGGTTGAAAACCTAAAGCCAATAATCTCCCCCTTTTTGATGATGACAAACATCGTTAAGAAAATATAATCATTAAGGCATAGAAGGATATCAACTAAGGGATTTCTCTCCCCCTATCAACATGCATATCTATAAGAATAAACTCCCCCTATCTATTTGCATTGATTTCCTATATTTTCCTCCCCCTCTACCTATAGTTTTCTCCTATATTTTCTTATACTTTTCTCCCCCTTTTTACTTATACTCTTCTCCCCCTTTTGACATCAATCAAAAAGGTCAAGAAAGGTATATCTAATCAAAGGGATGAAAGACAATTATTTTTTTTTCATGAAGTTGAGACTCTAAAGATTATTTTCATGAAACATGAAAATCTCAACCAAAGGGACGGAAAACAAGTAATTTGATATGAAACAAAGACATACATGATAAAAGAATGATAGATACAATTCAACACTCAATCATGTATGCACTCAAGTATGAATGTATTCATATATTTTTCATGACATTTTTAGATTTCATTCAAACTTTCAAAATACCAAGATGTGGTCATTTAACTCATGTATTAGGTTTGAAGTGAAACTAATGTCATTTGATCTAAATATGAACTTAGCACATTTTCATTTGAAATAAGCATGAAAACATGAAGGTGCTAAGTCTCAAGTTTTGCTATCTACTCATGTTTTCTCAAACTTAGGCATCGAGACATTAAACATGAGATAATGTAAGTCTATGAATCAAGTTTGGGCTTAAGATGAATTTTTTAAGTTTCTTTGTTGACTTAGGTCAACCTATACCTTAAGTTTTCATAGATCAAACATTTAGATCTAAACAAAATCATATCTTTAATGAATTTTCGAAAACAATTTTTGGGTGAGAATTTTGATACCATATATTGAATAGTCATATGAAATACATGAACAAAGTTTAAACTCAAAAGAATTTTCGAAGACCATTTTTCATCCTATATTGATTTTAATCAACAAATGGATCCTAGCTATCATCCGAAATATCAAAATCATTCCTAGAAATGATTTTAATCATGAAATTGTGTGAATTATATTAGAAATAGAATCCAAATGGTATATATGAGTTTTCATTTGAAGTTTTTTAAAGAAAGATCAAAGTATCAGAAAGATTGATATATCAAGAAGTATACTTTGAGTTTTCGAAATCCAACTTTAAAAATTCACTTTAAATCAGATTCTTGATGAAACTTTTTGAATTTTAAACACAACATACTAGATTTTTCAGTGCAAGTGTAGTTTCAAGAATCATCTAAAAATGATTTTTCTATATTTTTCTAGAAATAACTGAAATTTATACCAAATGTAGGTTGAAATGATATTTTTGTAATTTTCAGTTATTCTTAAAACTTGTTCAATTTTCATTCTAACTTTCATGACACCACATGATGCTCATGTAAAGAGTATATGTCATGTTTAAAATGAAAATTATGTCCTTAAGTCATGATATCAACCTAGCATGATTTCATTCAAAACTAAACTAATTTTTATGAAACTTGCTAAGTTTCAATCTTAACATTTACTCATGATTTTCAAAATTAAATCTATGGATACCTAACATGAGTAAATCTAAACATGTTTCTCAAATATGGATCATAAATGAGACCACTAAGTCAATTGATTGACTTAGGTCAACTTGGTTCAGAAAGAGGTAAACATGAATTGACCTCTATTGTCATTTTATTCATATCCATATGAATTTTGCATTCTAAATGCATGGAAACATGTCATCCTTATTTCTAAACATGTTTATGAAGACTGGACTTAAAATAAAGTGTCCAAGTCGATTTGTTGACTTGGGTCAAACTTCTCAAGCTTAAGTCCTCTAAATTGACTTAGTTTTTAATTTGCTCAATCTCTTATGAATTTTCAATTTTAAGCAAATGGCAACTAATCAATAACACACATAAACATGTTCATCAAATTTTCAACTTAAGATGAAGTCTCTAAAGAAAAGTATTAACCTAGTTCAATTTCATAAATATCATGATATCATGAAATGAGCTAAGTTATCAAGATTTTTCTAACTCATGAAGATTTAAATATTTATCATGCAAAATCAATCATGAATATATAGAGACTCATTAAAGCATAAATATTCAATTATTTTACAAAGATTTTTGCCAAAATTAAATTCATACATTTTTCTTGAAAATTTGCCCAACTTTTCATATCCTTTTTCATTTTAATTCTAGATAGCATAGCTTTCCAATTCTTAACTTGCAAGTAGACATCATTAGTATCATAATAAAATAATATGTCAACTAGCAAGCTAACATACTAAATAGCAAGGTTTAATGGAAAGTTTCATTAAAAGAAAATCCAACCTATGCTAGATAGTAAAGATTCATTTGAAGAAAAAAATTACCATGGTATCAAAATGAATCTAAGGAGATCTTAGGATGTGAAACATTTGAGGAATAAGATCTCTAGGTATGTTTAACTAGTTTGGACTTAAAAGAATGTCTCTAATGGTAAGTATCAACCTAGAGCAAATTTCATTCAATGAAATTTGCCTAAGTGCTAAAATTCCACCTACTCATGAGAAATCAAGGATTTTATCATGCAAATCTAATCATGAGTATAGAGACATAGTTTAAGCTTAAGTATTGAGGTATAACACTAAGATTTTGAATTTATCCAAGTTATACCTTATTCATGATAATTTGCCAAACTAATCTTTTTCTTCCTAATTAGACTTCCTAAAAACTTATAACTTGCAAGTATACTTTATAAATAGACAATGAAACCAAATCTACATGCAAGCTATCAAACTAAATAGTGAAGAGAAAAACCAAGTATCATTTATCAAATTCAACTTCACTAAATAGCATAGATTCATTTTCAAAAAAATCATTCATGATAACAAAATGAATCAAGAGATCTCAAAATATGAAATTTTGAAAAATAAGATCTCCAACCCTTACTATTGGTTGAAAACCAAAAATCACAATTAGCCTACGATTTAAAACCGCAAGGTCGCTTAGTCTAGTTTCAGGGTTGGAAGAGATTTTGGTTGATCATTTCTCGAGATTTACATGGGTTTTCTTCCTAGCCAAGAAAAATAAAACTTTTGAACTCTTTAAAAAATTTGCTAGGAGAGTTATAAATGAAAAAGGAATTTCAATTTTGAAAATTATAAGTGACAAAGGAGGATAATTTAAAAATGAATTTTTTTTTGAATTTTGTGATGGATTAGGTATTGAGCATACATTTTCTTCCCCTAGCACCCCTCAACAAAATGGGGTGGTTGAGCGGAAGAATAGAACCTTACAAGAAATGACTAGGACCATGTTTTGTGAAAATAATTTGCCTAAGTATTTTTGGAGCAAAGCCATAAATACTTCTTGTTGTGTGCTTAATCATGTTTTGTTAAGACCAAAAATTAAGAAAATGTTTTATTTTAATGATAGAATCCCAGCGACCGCAGGGCTACTGCCCCTTTCTGGCCACATTCGGTCGACTAACTGGTCGACCGAATTGGCTACTGCCAATTTTTTGCCTCGTTTGGTCGATCGATCAACTGTGGGCTGAGGCTATTTTTTACACTTATTTTGATGCGCGCTTTGCTTCCGAGTTTTGTTACCAAGTTTTGACTTGGATAATATTACAAATAGACTTGGGAGATATTCCTAGAGATATATTACATAGAATCTACTTGGAAATCTATGAATTCTACTCAATTTACGTCGGAGTCTTTTTTTGCCGATTTTTGCAATTCTCCGAGTGAAATTCACGCGCGTATCGTAATCTCAACATGGAACTCAAAACTTCACAAATATATTAAATACATGTTTGTTATTACCAAAAAAGAGATCGAAGCTTAGGGGAACCCTTGGGCCAATAGCCACCAATGGGGAGGAGGAGTAGTTCTTTCGAGCCTTTCTTTTCAAGAAGCCTCTAAAGAATCAAGTCATTAATCTCTCACCCCTCCCTATGGGATCTTCGGCCACTATATATAGAGAGGGGGGGCGACTACAAGGGTAGACCCGGCCCACTAAAAACTCTCTCCCCGGAATTCAAAATTCTGGGATTTGCCTCCAAAAATAATTTATATTTTATAGGCTCCATAATTAATTTCAAATTTAATTAAATCCATTTCCTATTAATTTAACTCCATAAATTAAGAGCCTATGATAATTATCTAAATAAATCAATCCCCTAAACAATAGGAAACTGGTTTTTCTAAATAATTTGATTTCCTATTAATTAATAGAATTATGATTTATCCTCATAAATCATATATCTATTAATTTTATGATTTATCTCCATAAATCAAATTCATATTAATTAATTCTCAATTAATTGGTTAGACTCATAGTTAGAAATTATTTTTCCCACGATGTATATTTGATTGAAAATCAAATTATATTTAATTCATAATTAAATACATTCCCGGTCTAGTAGTTAATTAAATATTTAATTCATAATTAAATTTAGTCAACTACATAAAATATTATCATGTGTCAATCTCTACCATTTAGGGATGCCCTACAAATTAGGGGTTACCGAGAAACTAATTTCTCACTCATTCGTTCCTATAGGAAACATCTTTCCTATCTTGTCCATAAACATATAGGGCCACATTCAGACTTTATCTCATAAGGTCCGTTACGAGATTAGCCTGTTGTGTGTGACCGATTGGGCCCCACACTAAGCCAGTAGTGAGTTGTGCATAACGGAGAGTTAGATCCGATAGAACGACTTCTATTCGAATCTTACGAGCCACCACTAAACCCCTTTAAGGTAGTCGTGAGAGACTTCACTCACAAGTCAAGATTGACGTCTAGCAACATGTCATGACTACCTGGATAGTGTGAGGTTCAATCTACTGGGATCGAACGCCCTTCGGTGATTATTTACCGTGCAACTAAATCCCTCGGTCATAATGTCCCGAAGTCGGCTAGGGTAAGGAAGAAGTGTCAAAACCCTAATACCGATTCATATGTATTCCACCCACCAAGATGTCATCTCAATAATGAAACGTCATAAACATCTTCCTGACTTTCATGTCTACTCTGGCCAGAGATTCCCGAGTCGACACTTGAATGGACACATAGGATATTATCTCCTCTCACTAGGAGTAACTGATTCCATGTTGGTTGCTCACCTACCTCCATGAATACTTCCCAATGCCTAGTAACACCCGACACATGACACTGAGGGCCACGCAGGGATAGAACCTAACAATGGGTCGTCACTCACAAGGTAACCATGAGAACCTCAGGTCCAAGGACTGCTTGCACCTACTATCACCTGAAGAACATCCTATTGACACTCATGTAAGGATTCTATTTTGTATTTCTCGTGTAGGTCCGTTCAATGAACTCATTCCCTAATGAGCACCTACACTTGTACATTAATGACGACTCATAGGTAACTGTGAGATCAGCTACCCCTTATCGTATAGGGCATGTACCAAGTGTACTAGTCTATCTGAAATCACCGATCCCCTAATCGGTGATCCTACGACTAAGAACATTTAGAACATGGGCATATGGATTTCAAGTCTTACTTGCATGATCTCATCATGGCCTCAGAATCATTTGCCCGGGTTCATGGGGTTCATCACAATCTTTATGAATAAAGATGCAGCATATGATGAAAAAGTTGTCTCATTAAGTTGATTACCCTTGAATAGTTCCTAAACACATCGACTTGTTATTGGCTGAAGGGCACTATTCCTTTCAATCTCCCACTTGCACTTTAGCCAATCATCCTAGTATCTGTATACAAAATTTCAGTGGTGATTGAATCTGCTGTTGTGGTTATCAGTTTCATCATATCAATGTCTTTCAGTCATCACCTCTTTCCAACGACGAGGTGATACCGCCTTTTAAGAAAAGCAATGATCTTCACAAGATCTTAGTTCCTTTACTTTGAGCAACAGTCATAGTATTGTCATACAATACCGGTGCTGAACTAGCAACCATAGGAACAACGCCCACTAAATGATAAACTCCTTTATCTGATGCTATCCTAAGCGGCAGAGTAAGTAGCAAAGCACAAAGCCTTAGTCACCTTATCGGTTACAGTACTCAGCTAGGAACACTTTCTTGCTTACTGCACCACCATTAAAGGTATCCTCATACCATCATATGGTTTTATTGTCGTATAGAATGCCTCTCATCCTTCTCAAGTGCTTGAGAGAGTTCTCCATTTGCTCTTCAATGTTATTCTCCAGGGTTTTGCCCAAAATCTGCTAGATACCTCTAAGGTAGAAGCAATATCAAGCAAAGTGCAAAGCATCACATAATGGATCCCACTGTCGAAGCATAAAAGATCTCACTCATCTTTTGTCTCTCCTCGGGTGTCTTAGCAGACATCATCTTAGAAAGACTGATGCAATGTCTCTTAGGCAAGTAACCTCTTTTATCGCTTTCGATGCTAAAACTCTTTCAGCACTGTATCAATATACATGGGCTGGGGTAAACCAGGCATCCTTTTAGATCTATCCAAATAGATCCTAATGTCAAGCACATAGGAGGCCCTTCCAGATGCACCATAGAGAATCAGTATAGGAAATAACTGGAG
This sequence comes from Canna indica, assembly GCA_034359265.1. Taxonomy (NCBI): domain Eukaryota; kingdom Viridiplantae; phylum Streptophyta; class Magnoliopsida; order Zingiberales; family Cannaceae; genus Canna; species Canna indica. Next base: position 40,638,195 of record CP136891.1, read on the forward strand.
CATGAGAACGCTTTTCCCACAAGTATGTCATATAATATGACTACACTCCCACTAAAGACCTTGTCTACACAAAAGGTTCATTCACATTTTTGATAAAATCAAAACCCTTTAGACTAACTCATCAAAATGAATGTTTCAACTCTTCGATGCTAGTTGTAGTCCATAAATGGACCTTTGCAACTCGCATACCTTACTTGGTCCAACCGAGGATACGAACTCCTCTAGCTATGTCATAGAGTCTAGACACCCACTAGCCAGATCTCATATTTATAGTACGCACTGATGGCTAGCAATATCCTGATGGACTTGAGCATTGGAATTGGTGAGAATATCTTATTGCCGACAACCTATTGTCTGGGTTAGATCTCATTCACAACCAGTCTAGTCCTATAGGTCCACACCTTACCAGCTGCTCAGATCTTTCCTAAAGATACACCTGCACCTTATAAGAGTCATCCTTTTGAGCCGGTCAACCAAAGTCCATACTTGGTTTGAGTCCAATTTGGATTTGCATAATGCCACTGCATGGTGTCAACACATTTGATCATTAAGAGATCGCGGATTGCCTGAGTCTAGGTCATACCCTATGGCTAGATATCACTCAAGCAATTTACGCACTCTCCTAGAAGAGTATGGGAAGTAATAATTACATGGATTAGTTTAACCCGTGAACTTTCCACTAGTTGTTGTGATTTTATTCGTGGTTGCTAAACTTCACCAAGTTCAACATATCTTCCACTCCCACTTTCCTCGACAAACTCCTTTTCTCATAAAGTGGTGACAAAACTCCTTTTGTTCAGTTGGGAGAACTTGATACCCATAATACTTTTTAGGGTATTCCTCAAAATTTGCACCGCGTCAAGTTTGTCATACGGTAGGCAATCCCAAATCATAAGAGGTCTCAGACCTGGTTTCTTGCCATTCCATATCTTATATAGTGTATCAGAGACAAACAAAATTATGACTGCTACAATAGTTTATCCCCTGAAAAGAGATTGGAAGCTAAGTATGGATTACAACATATCCAATAAGGTGTGATTCCTCATTTTAGACACACTATTGTGTCAGGAGGGGTCCATACAGAGACAATCTTATTATCTTCGAGATAATTCACAAACCTAGTGGATAAGTATTCTCTGTCTTGATCCAATTGAAGGTCTTATAATACCTTTTCTAATATGTTTCTTTAACTTCACCTTCATACTCCTTAAATGATTCAAAGGTATAGGGTTTATGCCCAAACACGTGGACGTACCCGTGCCTAATCATATTTTAGGAGTATCCTTTTCTGGCTTGAGTTGTGATCGGCATGCATACACCTATGTTGGCCAACTCCAATCAACTCAGCGAGCCTTTCGCAAGGTTTGGTGAATAAAGACTCGATCAGATTCTTCTTGAGACACACTTCTTAAGTTCTGACTACAATTCATAATCGCCCAAAGTCATAAAGCCCAGAAGTAGGTGAGGTTAATTATATCTCTTTGTGCGTTTGTACAAAAAATATTTATCATTAACTTCAAAAACCATTAAACCAATCAAAATTGGTCCAGTCGCATATAACTCATCAAAATGGTTCATGCGGCAACTATTGCCTTTTAAAGAACTTTTCACAACCTTGTTTAGATAACAAAGGAAAAAAGATGTTCTTTTATTAACACTAGAGCAAATCAATTATACAATTCAACGGTCTTTGCCGAATAGCAGACTTATACAATAGGTTCCTACGGCTAAGGCTACAACTCTTCGCCTATCGCCTTCCCGAAGGTCGTAGTTGCCTTTTGTCAAGTCTTCTACTTTTCTTCTTCTCCTGCAACATCTTGCAGATGATGATTGATATCAAATACCCGATATCAAATACCATAAAGTAGAGTTTTAATGACGAAGTATTTTCTATAACATACGCACCTGAAGCGACGATTTCAAAAATCATCTTCAGTTTTAACTCTGCAAAATACTCCTTGTAATTGCTCTTCCAGTGGCCATCTTTACCACAATGGTAGCAGGTGCCATTGGGAACAACTTTCCCTTTCTTCTTGATATTTCTCATGGGTTTCACAGTTCTATTTTTCACTTTGTTCTTAACAGAGTATAACTTTGCCTTAGAGGCATCTCTCACTAACAAGACTATGTCCTTACCCTTCATTAGGTGGGACTCAGCAGTCTTCAGCATACTAAGGAGCTCGGGAAGCGAGACGTCCTGCTTGTTTATGTGGAAGTTATCAACAAACTGTGACAAAGAATCCGGGAGGGATTTGAGTACTAAGTCATGACTTAGTTCCCTGTCCATGGAGAACCCCAACCTCTCTCTCCTCAATCAAATTGATTAGTTTGAGGACATGGGTCAACAAGAGTGTTATCCTCCATTTTAGCACAAAAGAGTTGTTTGGATAGCTTGTACCTAGCTGTCCTCATATGCTCACCATACAATAACTTGAGGTGATCGAGGATAGCTTTGGTATCCAAATGTTCTTACTGCTTTTGCAACTCTTCAGACATGGATGCTAGCATTATGCATTGAACAGTGGTGCTGTCTTCACTCCAAATTTCTTGCAGCTTCTCATAAGCCATCCTCTCTTGCTCGGTTTAATCCCCTTCCCCATGGGTTGCATCGGTCCCAGAACATCAAGAATGTGAGACAGACTCTCATAAATGAGGACGATCCTCAAATTTCGCATCCAATCGACATAATTTGTTCCAATTAATTTATTTTCATTGATGAAGCAATCTAATGACAGTAGAGGTGACATGATATGCTATAAATATATGAATGATCGAATATTTTACATGCATGTTTATTGATGTCTTTTAATTAATCAAGTCTCCCACTAATTTTTACGGTTCCATAATACCCTCTGGTTTGGAAGCAGGAAGCCCTCATTGGACTTTCTTAGGGGAAAAATGAACCCCACTTCTCCTAATCGGGTCTCGCATGTAACACGACAAACCCTAATAGGTCCATGGGTAGGTAACTCTTTACTGATCACATCACTATGTGACTTCCATAAGTTTTTTGCCTCTAGGGCAACCAAGGCCTTGTGTGTGCACAACAAACCAAGGAGCCCTAGTTTAGTCAAACCGATCGTTCGTATGCCCTAGCGAGAAAACAACCACCCATGAGTGTAGCTTAACAAGGTAAGTCATGCTCGAGCCGATAGCAGAGACACAAAAGGGATATGTGACATATGAGGTGCAACGTGTCAATTGGCACAAAAGGCCTTGTGTGTGCACAACAAACCCATTGTGACAGACACACTTGTCCCTCATAACAATGGAAGGCGTGACCGATATTCTAAATATCTTAGCCATTCAGACTCAATATTATTGGAGGGTTTCTTCAAGAAATTATAATTATCTAAGCTATCAACAATTGAAGCAAAAGCAATAAATAAAAGCATTAAGTAAATAAGGATGACTATGGATGTTCTAAGGGTTCCACTCGAGCCATCGGGTGAACCAAGGCCATCATCCTAGGGTTTTTAGGGGCTTCGTCTCACCAAGGTGCTGCCCAAAACCACATTATAGGTTGCCGGTTCCATCAGTGCCTTCTCGGGGTTCAAGCCGTCATCTACATGGCGTCGAACACCTCCTCTCCGTGCGCACACCAAAACAGGGCTGCAAGCATGCTCGTCGTGAATCTGCCCCTAAACTTCTAATTTTACAAAACTAAAAGTAGAAGACCCCAAACAACCCTTGGGGAAAGGTTTAAGGAGAGGGAGAAGTTAATCACAATCAGAATTCTCAAGAGGAAGGCAGGGGTACGTAGGCCCTATTTAAAAATTACAATACTGAAATTTCATAAATTTACAAGCAATCATCACAATCACGTTTTACACACAATCAAATCCATAATCATTCTTTCATGCATCACATCATATATGAAAAGGAAAGGAAAAAATAGAATCTGAAATTGTGCAAATCCGATCTTGTTTCCACCCAAAACAGTTCAAACAACACATGCTAAATTTTTTCGATTCTCGGAGCTGTTCAACCATGAACCCACAGGATATTTGAGTTTAAATTTTGTCCAAAATCAATATGGACAGTATGCTTCCACTTTGATTCATCGCATGAACCGTGGAGCCAAGAAAATGAATCAAAAACCCTCAAAAACCAAAACCGGGCAGCATGATGTTTAGGGAGCGAACGGTTCGTAAACAAGACCAAAACGCGAAATAAAAATTCGAAAAATTTGCTAAAGGTGGCTCCGATACCATTGTTGGGATGGGATTTGAAAATGCAGCGGAAATATCAATTTATAAAATTCAAACCATCCTGAAAACAATGATCTACTTTAGCAATATTTAGGAATTCAACATCAGAGAAAAAGAAGAAGATATACCTCAAACCGCGGTTGGTATGACAGATCCTAACCTCGTCTTGAGATGCACATGTGCACATTCTCCAACAATAGTCCACACCAAGCACCTCGCAACAATAGGGGCAACGAACACCGGGGCTCATTGTGACTCAACGGAGAAGCTTTCTCAATCCTGAAATCCATCAAGGCAAGGCCGACCCTTCGACCAAGAACCGGGCACCAAAGAGGGAAGGAGAGAAGTTGAGAAAACACCGAAACAAAAGAGAAGAGGTGAAGAAAAGGCGCTATCCTCTTGGACTCCTCCATGAAGATGAAGATTGCCACATACCCAAGAAGAGAACACCTTCAATTTGGCATCGCGAAAATCGAGGAAGGAGGATGTAGATGGCCTGCCACCAATGGAGAGGAGGAGTTATTTGGAGCCTTTCTCTTCAAGAAGCCTCTAAAGAATCAAGTCCTTAATCTTCTCCAAGAAGATGAAGAACTAATTAACTCACCCCTCCCTATGGGGTGTTCGGTCACTATATATAGAGAGGGGAGGGGCTACAAGAGTAAACCCGCCCCCCTAAAAACTCTCCCCGGAGTTCAAAATGCTAGGGTTTGCCTCAAAAAATAATTTATATTTTATTGACTTTATAATTAATTCAAAATTAATTAAATCTAATTAAATACAAACTTTAATTTATCTCGATAAATTAAAAGCCTATAAACAATCCCCTAAACAACAGGAAAGAAGTTTATCTAAATAATTTGATTTGCTATTAATTAATAGAATTATGATTTATCGTCATAGATCATATATCTATTAATTGTATGATTTATCTTCATAAATCAAATTCTTATTAATTAGGATTTATCCAAATAAATTAACTCCCAATTAATTGGTTAGGCTCATGGTTAGAAACTAATTTTCCCACCATGTATATTTGATTCAAAATCAAATTGTATTTAATTCATAATTAAACACATTCCGACCAGTAGTTGATTAAATATTTAATTCATAATTAAATTTAATCAATTATATAAAATATTATCATGTGTCAATCCCTAGAATTTAGGAGTTCCTCGGTAACCCTAATTTGTAGGGCATCCCTAATTTGTAGGGATTGACACATGATAAATCCTAATCAATAAGAATTTAATTTATAGAGATAAATTAAAGTTTATATTTAATTGAATTTAATTAATTTCGAATTAATTATAAATCCACTAAATATAAATTATTGGTTTGGAGGCTAAACCCGGAATTTTGAATTCCGGAAAGAGGTTTTAAAATAGGGGGGTCGGGTCTACTTTGGTAGTAACCTACGCCCCTTATAAATAGATGGCCTAACCTCCTTCATGGGGGTTAAGCAAATTGGTTATTGATCTTGGAGAAGAGCAAGGGCTTGGTTCTTGAGAAACTTCTTGAAGAGAAAAGCTCCAAGAACTCGATCATCTTCATCTCCTTGGGTGGCCGACCATTTAACGCTTCCTTCCCAGGTTTTGTGAAGTCGATTGCAGGTCTCTTCCTCTTGTGTGTGTCATCTACTTCATCTTCTTGGAGGAGTCCAAGAAGGACAGCGAGGTATTCCTTCATCCTCCTCCTCGTTTCGTGGTTTTCTCATCCCCTCTTCCTCCCTTTTGGTGCTCGCTCGGTTCTTGGTGGAAGGGCCGGCTTCACCTTGGTGTGTTTCGGAGTTGAGATTGCCTCTCCGTTGAGCCACAACGAGTCTTGGTGTTCGCTGTGTTGGCTTAAGGTATTCAACCTTGGTCTTAATCTCGGTTTTGATGTTAAAAAACATGGAACTAATGTTTCATTGAGAGTTATTTTCAGGTTCCATATCGGTTAGCGCACGATGTCCCCGATCTAAAAATTAAAGAAATCAGCAAGGACTCTTGTCGACGCTCGAGATTCTTTGGAAAGTTAGAGTTTTGGTTTAGGGTGTCTAGAATGTAATGTAATCCTCTTTATGATGCAAAGAACCCAAAAACCATACCCGATCCCCAAAATAAGAAAACTCGGAAACCGTCTTGAAATTCACTAAGCCTAGGGAGCTCCTTGGAGGGCTATATGACCTAGATATTTTCTTGACACAAAAAATGGCGGTAATTGTTCCTTGGGTAGAAACTAATTAACGAGGTATTTTTAAGGATTTTTGGAAGTCTTTAGCCTACCCATATTTGACCCGGGAGATTAGAAATTTTTTGTTTTTCGAAAATTTGTACTAGACCCCAAAAACTAGATTTTGATTCTTATGGATTTTGATTTTTTAGATATTTTTATTGAATCCAAATGGGGGGTAATCCTTATATAACATTTATGTTTTAAAGTTAAAAAATGTTATACTAGTAGACTTAGTGAAGACGGAACCAGAAAACAAGCAAACAAGCAGAAAAAAACTAAGAAGTGCAGTCTGCCCAGTTTCAGTCGACCGAATGGTGCCAAAATCTGGCAGTAGCAAATTCGGTCGATCGGTCGGTCAATCGAAGTGTGCCAGAAAGTGCTAGTTTTTTCGGTCAAATGACTGGTTGATCGACCATCGACCGGACGACAGAAACGGCTAGTTTTCCGCCCGTTGAGCCGGCTGTTTCATGCCATCTCCTCAATGCTTATAAATAGAAGCCTTAGCAAGCCTTCCACCCTTTATCCAAGCTTCCATTGAGCTATATTTGATCATCTATAAAGGATTTCTTGAGCCATCTCTTTGCAATCCCTAGTTTCCATGATAAAACCTTGATCTAGCCTTTGAACCTTCAATATCCATCTTCTCAAGGCATCAAGAGGACTAGGGAGTTTCTTTTGGAGCTTAGTATAGTTAATTTGTTTATTGCTCCAATTGTTATTGTACTTTCTTGGTTATTTTCATTGTATAGCACTTGTGTAAACCTAGAGTGCTAGGTTGATTGAGTTGGTGGTTGCCTTGGTGTTAAGGCTTAAACCCACCATTGTAAACGTAATTTACTAGGATTAGTTGAGTTGTCCTTAGGTTGAGGTGGGAGAGTGCTCTCGGTAGGAAGGCGGGATACTTCCAGGTGTGGAAGTGCCTTCGGTTTGAGAGCGGAGACTTTCCGGTGTAAAGTCCTCATTGTAAGGAAACTAATTAATCTAGTTAAACTAATTTGGAAATCCTAAGCGGGATGCTTAGGTAGTGGAGTAGGCATTGGGGCCAAGCCACTAAAATCATTGTGTTAGCATTGATATCTTTCTGTGTGTTAAATTGCTTTATTATTGCTTCTGCATTTAGTTGATAAATTGCAACTTGCCTAAGTAATCAAGTAAACGATTAAAATCGGAATTAGGCAAAAGATTTAGATAACACACTATTCACCCCCCCTCTAGTGTGGTCATTTCACACAACACGCTGCCCCTTAATTGTCAGGTGCTTGGTGTGGACCTTCCTTGGAGGACATGGGCATGGACGTCTTGAAACGGGGATAGGAGCAGTCTTACCATCTGCGATATAAGGTATATCTTCTCCATCTACTCGTAGATTGAATTCCTTAAAGATTGCTAAAGTTGATCGTTGGTTTCGGGATGGTTTGAATTTTTTTAAAATCATTTTTTCTGCTGTGCTTATTCTTCCCATCCCAACAGTTGTATCAGAGCCACCTTTAGCATTTTTTTTGGAATTTTATTATGCGTTATTGTTGCGTTTACGAACCGTTCGCTCCCTAAACATCATGCTGCCCGGTTTTTGTTTTTGGGGGTTCTTGAGTCGTTCTTTTGGCTCCATGGGTCATGCGATGAATCAGAGTGGTAGCCTACTATCCAAACATATCTTGGACAGATTTCAAACTCAAGAACCCCATGGGTTTATGGTTGAACAACCCCGACAACTAAAATTTTTAACATGTGTTGTTTGCACCATTTTGGGTGGAAATGTGACCCGATTTGCGCGTTTTCAGATTATGTTTTTTCCTTTATTTTTCTTAATTGTTAAGATGCAAGAAAGGATGATTATGGATGAGCCCTATGTGTTGTGACTATGTAAAACGTGGTTGTGTTGATTGCTTGTAAATTTATGAAATTTCAGCATTGTAACTTTTGAATAGGGCCTGCATACCCCTGCCTTCCAATTGAGAATTTTGATTGTAATATTCTTCTCCCTCTCCTTAAACCTTTCCCCAAAGGTTGTTTAGGGTCTTCTTCATTTAGTTTTGTAAAATTAGAATTTTAGGGGCAGATTCGCGATGAGCAAGCTTGCTGCCCCGTTTTTGTGCGCGTGTGGAGAGGAGGTGTTCGGCGTCATGATGATGACGACTTCAACCCCGGGAAGGCACTGATGGAACCGGAAACCTTCAAGATATTTTTGGGAAGCACCTTGGCGTGATGGATCGAGCTCCCTAAAACCCTAGGATGATGGCCTTGGTTCTCCCAGTGGCTCGAGTGGAACCCTTAGAACATCCATAATCATCCTTATTTACTTTATGCTTTTATTTATTGTGTTAGCTTCAATTATTGATAGCTTAGATAATTATAATTGCATGAAGAAACCCTCCAATAATATTGAGTCCGAATGGCTAAGATATTAAGAATATTTGTCACGCCTTCCATTGTTATGAGGTACAAGTGTGTCTATTGTCACAACGGGTTTGTTGTGCAAACACAAGGCCTTTTTGTGCTGATAGACACGTTATATCTCATATGGCACATACCCTTGTGTCTCTACTACTAGCTTGAATGTGACTTACCTTGTTGAGCAAACTCAAGGGTGGTTATTTTCTCGCTAGAGTAAACGAACGATGGGTCTGACTCAACTAGGGCTCCTTGGTTTGTTGTGCAAACACAAGGCCATGGTAACCCTAGAAGCAAAACTTGATGGACGTCGCATATCGATGTGATCGGTAAAGAGTTACCTACCCATGGACCTAGTAGGGTTTGTCGTATTAAATGCGAGACCTGAGTAGGAGAAGTGGGGTTCCATCTTCGCCTACGAAAGTATACCAACGAGAGCTTCGCGCTTCCCAATAGGAGGGTCATTTGGGAACCGTGAAAATTAGTGGGAGACATGATAAATTAAAGACCTTAACAATCATGCATATAGAATGGTAGCTCATGTTTGTTTTCTATTTTCTTGTAGCATTTCATTGTCACCCTGTCATCTACATTGTCATTGCGAAGCATACTTGATGCAAATAAACTCACTGGACCGAACTATGTCGATTGGTTGCGAAACCTGAGGATTGTCCTCACATAGGAGAGACTTCCCTATATTCTTGATAACATGCCACCGGATGCCCCTTCCCAAAGGGCTACCGAGGAAGTGATAGTCACTTACAAGAAGTGGCAAGATGACAGCACTATTGTTCAGTGCATTATGCTCGCCTCTATGTCTGATGTGTTGCAGTGATAACATGAAAAGATGGACTCAAGGGCCATCATCTCTCACCTCAAGGAGTTGCACGGTGAAGAGAGCTGGACTGCTAGGTTTGAGCTATCAAGACAACTCTTTCAGGCCAAGATGACGGCAGGGACCCCTGTTGAAATCCATGTTCTCCAACTAATCGATTTGGTGGAGAGATTAGAGAAATTGGGCGTAAACATTGATAAGGGGCTAAGTCATGACTTAATACTCCAATTCCTTCTAGGGACATTTTCATAGTTTATCATTAGTTACCACATAAACAAGCTGGACGTCTCACTTCCCGAGCTCCTCAATATGCTGAAGATTGTTGAATCCCACCTTCCGAAGGAAAAGGACAAAGTCTTGTTAGTGGGTAGTGACCCTAAAAAGGCAAAGAAGCGCTATGTTAAGAACAAAGCGAAAAACAAAGATGTGAAACCCAAGAAGGATATCAAGAAGAAAGGGAAGAAAGCTCCTAAGGGCACCTATTTCCATTGTGGCAAAGATTACAATTGAAAGCGCAACTGCAAGGAGTATATTGCAGAAGTAAAGAAGAAGAGGGCTTTTGAAGCCCCCTCCGCAGGTGCGTTTGTTTTTGAAATAAATCTATCATTACAAAATTCTACTACATGGGTATTGGATACCGGTTGTGATGCTCATATTTGCAATTCGTTGCAGGGGTTGAGAATAAGTAGAATGCTAAACAAAGGCGACTACGACCTTCGAGTAGGCAATGGCGCAAGAGTTGCAGCATTAGTCGTAGGAACATATTATTTGTATCTGCCATCAGGCAAAACCATTGAATTGAGCAATTGCTATTACGTTCCAGTTCTAATAAAGAACATTATTTCTGTTACTTTGTTGCTAGAACAAGGCTATGAAATGAATTTAACAGGCAATTGTTACCACATATATCATTCTAATGAATTATATGGAACTAGACATATGTCAAATAGTTTGATGGTCTTAGATGTAACTAATAATGATTTTCATACCGAACAAACGTACAAGAGGAAACGAGATAATCTAAACCTAACCTATCTTAGGCACTGGAGACTGGGTCATATTAATGAGAATCGAGTTAACAAATTTGATTTTGAATCGATGCAAACTTGTGAATTCCGTCTCAAAGAAAAAATGACAAAGTCCCCCTTCACTGGCCGTAGTGAAAGGGCTATTGAGTTGTTAGAGCTGGTCCACACAGATGTTTGCGGACCAATGACAACTCAAGCTAGAGGTGGGTGTTCCAACTTCATCACGTTTGCAGACGATAGATCAAGGTATGGATATGTCTACCTGTTGAGACATAAGTCTGATACTTTTGAAAAGTTCGAAGAGTATGAGGCTGAGGTTGAGAAATAAGTAGGGAAAAGTATTAAAACCCTTTGATTAGATCGGGGTGGTGAGTACTTATCCTCTGAGTTTCTAAATTATCTAAAAGACAATGGGATTATCTCCGAATGGACCCCTCCAGGCAACCATAACATAATGTAGTATCTGGAAGGAGGAATTGCACGTTGTTAGACATGATGCGGTCCATGCTTTTCTTTACTGATCTCCCGATTTCCTTTTGGGGATATGCGCTTGAAACAACTATCTACCTTTTGAATAGGGCTCCCACAAAGTCTGTCTCTGGTACACATGAGATATGGAGTGACAAGAAACAAAGTCTGAGACATCTCAAGATTTAGGGTTGCCCCGCGTACGTCAATAAATTAGAGTCAAATAAGCTTTATGCAAAATCAACCAGGTGCAGGTTTGTGGGGTATCCTAAAGTGAGCTTAGGGTATTATTTCTACTCGCCGACTGAACAAAAGGTGTTTGTCAGTAGGCATGCCACTTTCTTAGAAAAATAGTTTATCGAGGAAAGTGGGAGCGGGAGAGATGTTGAGCCTGATGAAGTTCAACAACCACAAGCAAAATCGCAACCACCCGTGGAAAGTCCAGAGGAAGAACCAATCATAGATTAGGGAGATTAGGGAGATTGCGTAGACAACCAGAAAGATTATTCCTGACCTTTGAGAATGACCAAGAATCCGTTCATCAACAATCCTATGATCAAGCCATCAACGATGTTGATTGCAAACAATGGCAAGAAGCAATGCAATCCGAAATGGACTACATGTTCACAAACAAAGTCTGGACTTTTGTTGACTTACCTGAAGGAGTTACTCCTACAGGGTGTAAGTGGATCTTTAAAAGAATGATTGGAGATGATGGCCAGGTGGAGACCTACAAGGCCAGGCTGCTAGTAAAAGGTTTCACTTCGTGTCTCTGGTAGGACTGAAGAAGGTATGCAAATTGCAAATGTCCATTTATGGACTTAAGCAAGCCTCGAGGAGTTGGAACATTTGTTTGATGCAACAGTCAAAGAGTTTGGCTTCATCAAAAATGTAAACAAACCTTGTGTCTACAAAAAAGTTAGTGGGAGTGTCGTTGTGTTTATTGTGCTGTATTTGGATGACTCACTGCTCATGGGGAATAATGTTCCTCTACTCCAGTCAGTGAAAACATGGTTATCCAAAATCTTCTCCATGAAAGACTTGGGTGAAGCATCCTACGTACTCGGCATTAAGATCTATAGGGATAGGTTTAGAAGGATGATTCGTTTGTCTCGATCTCGGTATATTGATTCCATGCTAAAAAGGTTTAGCATGGAAGGCAGTAAAAGAGGTTACTTGCCTATGAGTCATGGCATCACTCTTTCCAAGAAGATGTCTCCTAAGACACCTGACGAGAGAAAAAGGATGAGCGAGATCCCTTATGCTTTGGCAGTAGGATCCATCATGTATGTTATGCTTTGTACTCGACCTGATGTCGCTTATGCCCTAGGGGTAACTAACAGATTTCAAGAGGATCCTGGAGAGGAACATTGGAAAGTCGTAAAGAACATTCTTAAGTACTCGGGAAGGACTAAAGATGTTCTCCTAATTTATGGTGGATCAGATTTTAAACTGGAGGGCTACACAAATTCTAGCTTCCAATCAGACCCGGATAATAATAAATCCATTTTTGGGTATGTATTTACTCTGAATGGTGGCTCACTATGCTGGAAAAGTTCCAAGTAAGGAACTGTGGCCGACTCGATGACAGAAGATGAGTACATCGCTGCAAGCGAAGCCGCAAAGGAAGGAGTGTGGATAAAGAAATTTATCTCTGAGCTAGGTGTTGTTCCTAAGTTTGCTGGTCTGGTCCCCGTTTATTGTGATAACACTGGGGTTATTGCTCAAGCAAATGAACCTAGATCCCACCACAAATCAAAACAAATCCTAAGGCAGTATCACCTTATCAAAGAGATCGTTGGACGTGGTGATATAAATGTCGAACGTGTCGACACAAAAGAAAATATTGCATTGCAGATCCATTCACAAAGGCCATTACCACAGCAACATTTCAATCGCCACTTAAGTTGTATGGGTATTAAATACCGCAATGATTGGCAGCAAGTGCAAGTGTGAGATTGAAAGAAATAGTGCCCTCGTGTAGGTCCATTCAGTGAACTCATTCTCTAATGAGCACTTGCACTTGTACATTAATGATGACTCATAGGTAACTTTGAGATCAGCTATCCCTTATCGTATAGGGTATGTACCAAGTGCACTAGTCTATCCAGAATCACTGATCCCCTAATTAGTGATCCTACGACTAGGAACATTTAGAACATGGGCATCTGAATTTCAAGTCTCACTGGCATGATCTCATCATTGCCCCGGAATCATTTGTCCGGGTTCATGGGATTCATCACAATCTTTATGAATAAAGATGCAGTATATGATGAAAAAGTTGCCTCATTAAGTTGATTACCCTTGAATAGTCCCTAAACACATCGACATGTGATTGGCTCAAAGGCTTTATTCCTTTCACAAAATCCTAATAATAATATTTTATCCTTAAGTAGGGGACCGTGGGCTCGAGTTAACGTGGATTGACATAGAGCTTCAAGATTGAACCCGGGTAAGCAATTTATGCAGAAAAAAAATTAGGAAAATTTTATTTACTATGCTTCTGTGATTTAGCATGCTAGGGTGATAGAGGGCCTCGAGTTGAATCTAACGGTCCAATCGGAGTTAGAACGAGTTAGATATGAGTTTTAGAAGTCGAGTCATTTAAGTGAGGGCATTTTGGTAATTTGGGACAACCAGGGCCCATAAAAAACATTGAGGGGCACACGGCTACAGGTTTAGCAGCACTCCACCCAAGAGAGAGATACGGAGAGAGAAGGGGCGGCACCAAGGACGAGGAGGAGCCATCGGAGCCGGAATTCCGCGAGTTCGTCGGCATTGATTGAAGGAGGATCCCTAGCGTCTTCTTTCTTTTCGTTTTCTCTGAAGAGGTGAGTGTATTAAGCCCTTATTCTCCCATTTTATTCCTCATGCCGCCAGCCCTATGTCATGGGGTTTTCTTCGATTTTTAATGGGTTTCTCTCGTATCGGATTTGATATTCGGATTGAGGATTTTCTTGTTGTCATTGTGAATTTGTCGGATAAATTTTTGGAGCTTGGCCGCCCTTCCTCTTCAGTGAGCCGCCCCTTCCTTCTTTCATTTCTTGATTAAATCTTTGGCTTTTCTTGATGATAGTTTGGGATCTTAATGCTTGGTTTGGTGTCTTAATAGAAGCAGGAAGAGTAGGGAGAATATGGTTTGCCTCCCCCTCTTAGGTGGTTCCTTAAGAACCCTAAGGGTGGCTGGCCATGTTGGGGTTCTTTTAGAGGGCCTAGATGAAATTTCACACCTAGGGAATACACACTTAGAAATTCATGAATTAGATTTATTTTATTTAGGTGTTGTAAAAATTGTAGAGACCTACAATTAGGAAAATAGGGACACCTAGAGACATTGGAACCCTAGGATGACATTGGAAGAGCTTGACCCTAAGAGAACCAAAGGGGGCCGAACCCTCCTGGCCATTGGGACACTTGGGTGGGGGGGGGGGGGGAGGGTTGGCCGGCCCTTGGCTACACGGTTAGGAGTCATAAAGGCGGCTTAAACTCGCGTAGGCTCGCTAAGGAGTATTGCCTCGTTCTAGGATTATTTATGCTCATTATTCTCACCTCCTACACGATTATGTTGGATATAGCAATGTTATGCGTGTTGATTATGTTTAGCCGGTTGGCATATTCCTAGTATGTGAATGTGAAGTATTTTCCTATTTATTGCTACTTTATTATGTTGAATGATCATGAGATGTGTGCTTATATATTATATGCATATGAGTGTGATGTATGGCATGGGGATGAGGAGGCCGAGGTATGTCCTTAACATGTTTTTGATATTTCTACTGTGTTATGCACTTTCCTTATATCTGTATTTTGCTATATGCGTGTGGTATGTGTTTGTTGCATTTTCCCGAAAGCCTCGCTGGTGAGGGGAGGGTATGCCCCAAAGAGACAGTGATGATATTTTTCCGAAAGTCCGGCTGGTGTGGGGAGATCATACCCCCAACGAGACAGTTCGGAGACCCAACCGGTGAGGGGAATGTATGCCCCAAAGAGATGGTTCGGAAGAGCCAGTGTCGATGAGGGGAGTGCATGCCCCAAAGAGACGACACTAAGCTAGATGGTAGTAGGCCACACCGTCTACCTATCCTACGTGGCTATGAGAGACCGACGGGTCCAGTGATCATTCATTGTGGTTGTGCTATTGCATTATGTGACTATTTATCTATTGGTGGATGTTTATTCATGCGCAGGGTAGTGTATAAGCTTCTGATAATATCTTGTCATTTACTGCTTATATTTTAAGCCTTCTATTATTTGATTATGCATGATGTTGATATGGTGAAATGACGACTGATCTACTCACTAAGTTCTAGTTGGATTTACCCCTCCTCCTTGTTATTTTTCAGCACCTGAGCGAGATCAGAGAGGTACCGGGATGCAGTAGCGCAGCTGGTGGCGGCAGGGCAGCGAGTCTCCTGACATGTCATGGTCGAGGGGGATACTGAGTCTAGTCATGTGACTTTTCGTGTCGTTTCAGTCATACAGACTCGATTTATTATGTTTGCAAAATTTTGTTATTTTGAGGTGTCTTTGCTTAGTAATTAAAGTTTTGAAATCGATTTGAACATTTAGCTATTTATTGAGTTGGTGGTTGTGGTTTGTGAAAATAAGTATCCTTTATAAATCTTTGAAATTTTATTAAATGTTTAGGTCTGGTTTAATTGTATATGTGGTTTGATTTCGGTTAGGCTTCGGGGTACGTGGCGTACCCTGCCTGGTCATACCGGGTTTGGGGTTTGACAGCGTGTTGGTGTCTTTCAGTAGCATTTCCGGGAAGAGGATTTTTAACTTATTCAGGAGTTCTTATAAGAACTTCAAGGAGTACTTCTTTAAGGTGAAGTCGAAGCCGCACCTTTGTCCATTTTATTTAGACCGTAACTCTCGGAAGGAGATGTTTCTATTGTCATGGACGGAGGAGCCCACACCCATTGTGCACGTAGAGGGGGGAGCCCTTTCTTTTGAGGATAGGTGTGTCATAGATTTTACTAATAAGTGTTGCCCTTCCGAGCCTTTTTCCTGTAGGGAAATGCTGGAATGGGACCTGGATGGATTTCGGCTTCGAGCTATATAGGTGAGTTGGAGGAAATTCATAAGGTTGTTTTTAGCTCGATCCCCCATATGTGTTAATAGGAAGTTTTCTTGATGTAGGTAGGACACCCTCTATGTTGGAGGATACAATTTTCCATGTTAGGTTGGAGGGGAGGAGGAGTGGCGCCCCTGTAACTGCAAGGGAAAATATCTGTTGATAGACAATTCTTCCCCTCTTGCTCCGTCGATGTTGTTGCTGGCCCCAGGATCTCAAGGCGCGGGGGCCTCGCGCGGGGTCTCGTGTTGGCCGAGGCTTTCATCCTCGCGCTCTAATATTGTCAATAAATGTTTTGATGATAGCAAACCATGTCTAACAAGTCAAGGAGTGGTGGTGTTGTGGCCAAGGACCGGACTCAGTGGAAACCGAGCTCGTGAGAAGCTCACTAGGGGTTGTTGAGGGCATAGGAGCCTGCAATAGGCATTGAAGCGGATGAGCTAGACTGGTGAAAACTAAGCTCTGGTCGTTGTTGGAATTCGAGTGTGGCGCTGAGGCCGACGGGTTAGGCTGGTGAAAACCAAGTCATGATTGTTATTGAGCCTTGTGATGCCAAGGATAGAGGCGCTGGGCCGAGGAGGGATGGTGTGTCACATGGGTCGAGGGCCACTATGAAACAGTGTAAATTCCTCCTACGTATTATGCAATGACTGCAAGTGATTTCAAACACAAGGGAAATGTTAGTAATATCATTGTTAAATATGATAGTGATACATTGCATCCCACCGAGGGTTAAGCTCGGCTCACACATGGTGAAGCCTCATTAAAACCTTTCATGGGGTAAACCCAGTGGGAAAAAACCACCCTGTAGGGAAAAGAGTACTCCATCCATGTTATAATTTAAGCTTAGCTATAGTAGGCCCGTAGAGAGACTGCGTTCCACGACTGTGAGAGTTCTCATCCAAAGAGTTCGGCAATTATGTAGGCTCCTTTTTCGGGGACTTCGGTGATTCGGTAGGAGCCTTCCTAGTTCGGAACAATCTTACCTTCTCCAATTGTCTTTCTTTGTAGTTCAATCTTTCGGAGGACTAGGTCCCCCTCTGAAAAATTCATTGGCCTCACACGTTTGCCATATTTTTGGGCTATCTTGAGTTTCATTGCCTCTTCTCCGATTTTGGAGAGCTCTCGCTCTTCTTCAATGAGGTCGAGTTCGGCATGCCGGGTTTTCGAGTAGCTTTGTTCCTCGACAGGGATCGTGGCCTCTGTTCCATAGACAAGCCGGTAAGGGGTTTCCGAAGTGGTGTATTGGGTAATTGTATTGCAACTCTAGGTACATTGGGTAGCTCTTCAACCCAATGTCCCTTGACCCGTTAGAGTTTCTTTTTTAGTCATGTCGTAATGACCTGTTGGCTGCTTCAGCTAGGCCATTTGTCTGTGCATGTTCTACAGATGAAAAGAGTTGTCGGATGTCGAGATCCGAGCAGAACTCCTAGAATCATCGATTCGTGAACTGTGTCCCATTGTCGCAGACGAGCTCGCTTGGTATTCCGTACCCGCAAATGATGTTTTTCCAAATAGATTTTTGGACTTTATTCATTACAATTGAGGATAGCGATTCAGCCTTTATCCATTTGGTAAAGTAGTCGATTGCTACGACTATAAACTTGATCTGCCCCGATGCTGGGGGAAAGGGCCAAGGAGGACGATACCTCACTTGTTGAACATCCAACTAGTGTTCGAGTTGTGAATCTGACAGGATAGTCTCTAAGGGAGCTTCTGTTAATGGACAGTTATACAGGAAGTTGCAACTGCTTGAAAGAAATAGAGTTAGTACCAAAACAAAATAATCATGAGAAAATACGCAAACACAATGATTTGTTTACGCACTTTAGTAACAAACTTGTCACCTAATCTGCGGGGCCCTCACCGGACAAATGCACAATTCACTATCAATAAAGTACATTATTAGCTCCAAGATTTCACACTCTGAAATTCAACTATCAGTACTATAGTGAATTGGAAATAACAACAACCTATTTGCTCTTACAAGTACTAACCAACTTGCCTCTTTATGACAACTCAGCCACAGAGTTTTGTCCTTCACATAGTCTCTGTGTTGTAGTGAGTTAACAACCCAATTCCATCATAGCTTGAAGATAATGAAGTAGTTTGTTGCTGTCTATGCACTCAGTAGTCTCAACTACTCATATAATTGGCAACTTTGTTTATGCACATAGGAGACTTATCTGTTCTGAATAAATGCCTACTAATTCAATGATCATAACGACATCAGTTCAAACCCAAAGGCAGCCATGAAACACCATAAAGCATTGAACATAATAGCTCCAGAAGTAACACCTAGACCATCAATGAAGACCAATTCCACTTTCAATAAATGAACAAGCAGTAATAAAGTAATTAAAGAGGAATAAAATATCATAAAGATATTAAAAGCAAATCATCATTAATTACAGTTACCAAACAGCGATCATCGCAACACTAACTTAAGCAGAACTCCTAATGGACCAAAGCAGTAGCAACTGTCATTTCAACTGAGAACAACTGGAAATCCTTTTGTCAAATATAGACAACACCATATAAGCCAAACACCAAGAATCTCCCCCTTTGGCTTATTTGGCAAAACACAAGTTGTCAGATCAACCCAGCAAGACAAAGAACAAAAAGTAGCAGTCTAAACTGAAGCACGCATATTAACTGCTAAAATAGAAGGATAATATTTAACAGATAATATCCAAAATCAAACCATCATAGTAATAAAAAATTACCACAACCATCCATAGTCATAGACAAAATATTACAACCAGCGGTCAGTCAAACAAACAGTCACAATAGTTAACCGAGTCACAAGTTAAACTCACTACCAAAATACAGTTGCAACCAAAGAATAAACATGACAAACAAAGTTGAAATTGGAAAGAGTATCAGTTCTGTCTCCCCCTTTTTGGCAATATAAGCCAAAGGAGAATGGCACCAATACCAGTCTCAACTAGAGGAACCAAAAGGACTATCAAAAGAAGTAGAAAGAGGACCTAAAGGAGCTGCAGTGAAATGATCAAGAATCTTCTTCTCAAGAGAAATAAGATGTTGTTGAAACTGAGAGATGGTTTCCTTCACAGTAAAGAGCTCTTCAAGGATAGCCTGTTCACGAGTAGATGAAGCAGCAAAGGGTTTCTTGTTGGAACTGGATCTAGGATGAGATTTTACAGGAGTACCAACCTTCTTCAATACCTTGTGATGAATCCTAAGGCATGAACCAATTGATTAAGAATTTCTTCAGATGAGCATTTAAACCCTTGCCTTTCCAAAATTCCACAAATCAAGTTTGGAAAGATCAGAAACATTCTGGATTTAGAATTTAATCTGGATCTAAGAGTAGTTATTTGTTCAATTTGAGCAATGACCAGTTGGGACTCCTTTCTTTTGATGAACAAAAGAGACTAGGATCAACATTCTTGTCTTCTTCATCTTTGCTCAGTTTTTCATGAGTTGAGATAGGAGTTCTAACTGGCTTAGAATTGTTCATTCCAAACTTATGAATCACATTTCTGGCATAATTACTCTAAGAGATGAATATCCCGTCTTTAGATTGCTTCACCTAGAGACTGAGAAAATAATTCATTTTGTTTTAACAATGCTCATCTCAAACTCAGATTTCATGTCTTCCACAAATTATTTTACATAAATTTCAAAAGTTGAACCAAAAACAATATCATCAACATAAATTTGAGCAATTACCAGTTGGGACTCCTTTCTTTTGATGAACAGAAGAGACTAGGATCAACATTCTTGCCTTCTTCGTCTTTGCTCAATTTTTCATGAGTTGAGATAGGAGTTCTAACTGGCTTAGAATTGTCCATTCCGAACTTATGAATCAGATTTCTAGCATACTTACTCTAAGAGATGAATATCCCTTCTTCAGATTGCTTCACCTGGAGATTAAGAAAATAATTCATTTCGTTTTAACCATGCTCAACTCAAATTCAGATTTCATGTATTTGGCAAATTGTTTTACGTAAATTTCAAAAGTTGAACCAAAAACAATATCATCAACATAAATTTGAGCATAAATTTGAGCAATTACTAGTTGTGACTCCTTTCTTTTAATGAACAGAGTTGTTGGATGAAATGGTCACACTAGAGGGGGGGTGAATAGTGTGTTAACTAAATCTTATCGCTTAATTCCATTTTTATCGTTTCTTGCAACTTAGGCAATTCACAATTCAAATATTCAATGCGTAAGCAATAAGTATGGAAATTAAGCAAACTCAAAAGAGACAATGCAAACACAATTATTTATAGTGCTTCGGCCCCAATGCCTACTCCACTACCTAAGCACCGTGCTTAGGATTTCACACCCATATTTACTAAATTATGAGTAGCTTACAATTGAGGACTTTACTTCGGAAGTATCCTACCTTCCTACCGAACGCACTTCCACCCCCGGAAGTATCCTACCTTCCTACCGAAAGAGCTTTCCCACCTCAATTTCTAAGATCTACTCCTAACTTAGATTACACAAGTGGCTTCACACCTTATACACCAAGGTAACCACTTACACACAAGACCACACACAAGGTCTTCTTACAAGCTCAAGTAAATTTAAGTAAAAACAAAACAAAAATAATTCTATTACAAGAGGAGGAAGAAGAGAACCTATCACAATGAAAACAACTCTTCTTTTTGAGCCTAGCACCCTTGATGAAACCTTCAATGAAGAACACTTGAAGATGAGGGATCAAGAGCTAGGTTTGAAGAATTTGATCAATTGAGAAGCTTGGAGGATGCTAAAGATCACTCTTTGAAGGTTATTGGCATCAATAGTTACCTAGGAGAGAGAGAGAAAAGTATTTATAATCCTCCAATCAAACGGCTCATCAACGGGCGCATTTTTGCGCATTGCCGACGCCCGGTCGCTTGCCGATCGATCGTCAGTCGATCGACCGATCGATCGCCCAGCGATCGTGAGCATTCTACCCTTCTGCCACTCTATTTGGTCGACCGGAGGGTCGATCGACTGTATCGCAATTTTGATCCTCTGCTGACCGGTCGACTGAAGTAGCCACTGCCAATTTTTGGCATTGTTCAGTTGACCGACCGGTCGACCGAAGTGGCTACTGCCATTTTTTAACATCATTCGGTCGACTGACTAGTCGACCGAACTTGGACTGGAAAATTTCTTTTAGATCTTCTCGTTGCGCACTTTTTTTCTGGTTCCCTTCTTCAGCGTGCTCCAACTCGAAAAACTTTTCATGTATTCTTTCGATTTGACCAAGCCATCTCTGGTGCATGCATTGGTTTGTTTCAAGATCGATGTCGCAAGACGTGAAACTTGACTTGTCATTTATCAATCCTGCGAGCTTCATACTTCAAGAACTTGGTTAAACATATTTGGTTTGTTATCATCAAAATAGTCGTGAAGAGGATAGAGCATGAAGGAAAAAACCTTCAGCCAACAATCTCCCCCTTTTTGATGATGACAAACCATTGACGATAAACATCAACAAATAGTCTATATGTAATGTATTCATCAATTAGTATGAAGCATGAGTTTATAAGTGGATGTATGAGAGCATTTAAAAGATGATGTATACATATTGTATTTAGAGCTCCCCCTATCATCATGCATATATATATTTTAACTCTCCCCCTATCATCATGCCAACCTATAAACATTAACCTGTTAACTCTCCCCCTTTTGTCATCCATCAAAAAGAATAGCAAAATACTTACATATAAGAAGTTTCAAATATAACACCTCATGTGATCATCAAATAATACTTAAAGATAAGGAGTTTCAAATACAAATATAAAGTCGATCAAGCAAAGTGTAGTGCTGATACAAGTCCATAAAATGAATTACATTAAACATCAGAGGGACTAATCATTCTCAGGTGGTGGAGGTGGTAGATGCGACTGATAGTATTGCCACATCTCATCCACCCGACCATATATCTCATCAACCCGATGACCGTACTCATCCACTTGTTGATCGTACTGGTCAACATGTTGACCATATTCATCCATACGCCGGTCATGCTCATCGATCATCTGACGATACTCATTGATCCGTTGGTCGTACTCGTTTAGACATTCTTTTGTGCCTTTGTTCCACTCCACCTGGTCGATATGAAACTGAGCAAAACGATGCTCTAGATCACCCAGATGCTCAATGGGAGTGCCAGTTGACGAGCTTCCACCAACATCTCCCGCCTCCATGACTATATCATGATCAGTGTGCTCCGCAGGTTCCCCCCGCACTCTTTTACCGCGCTGATTTTCAAGAATTTTCATACGTTTGAGAGATGATGAATCTATTGCTTTGGGCACAGGATCTATTTCAAATCTAGATTTGTTTACCCCAGCAGCATAGATAAAGTGAGAGATCACTGATGCATAGGGTAGGGCTTGCTTCTTTGAGTCATGAACATCTGCTATGTAGCGAAGTATAAGATCAGGAACATTTATAGGTATGCGGGACATAGCAAAGAAGAGTACCCTAGTACTCATACTGATTACCTCATCATAGTGACCTGCTCTAGGAAGAATATTATATGCAATGATAAGGTGCATGATCCTAGCTGAGGTTGACAGTTTGATGCTTTGGGTAGGAAGCATCCCCTGATAGTCCTCAGGACAGATGTGTCACACCCCAACTGAGGGTAGTGTGACCAGCCAGGGCCTACATACTACCCTGTAGCCTACTGTCTACACTGAAATAAAGAAAACCAGGATGTATCGATAAAGGAAATCTCAACACAACTTTATTAAAAGTTTTCAAAATTCACAGTTTTATATTTTTCAAAGCAAGTAAGAAAACCAACATCCGAATAACTGAACGTCTCAAGTATCAAGTTTTACAAACTCTTTCCAAATACAACTTGTTAGTGCAGAAAATTAAAAAAAACAACTACTAGACACTAGTCTATGACTCATGGACACCACTACGAGATAAGGCACCACCTCCCGCCCACCAGCTGCACCATGTCGACATACCAAGCTACTGCTCATGCTCTGCAAAATAGGAATAAACTATGAGTCCACTTGGGACTCAGTGAGTGGCTCAAATGAACCTCCACATAAGCCTCAACCATATAATATAAGGCATTAAAAAAATTGTACAAGGAGGTAAGGTTTATTTCTAATGCGATTACTGACCCCACGGTTCCATTTGTACCAACTGAATATGATAACCTGCCATCTTGGCTTATCAAGCCTTCGGCATCCGGCCCTTAGGCCTACCCATAGAATAATATCCCAGCTACAACCGTCCCTACCATATTCGGTAGTATCATACTGGCCATCGGCCACCTCATCTCAAGATGTAAGCAAATAATCCCGGGTCGTCGACTAGGATGGTCCACTAGTCTTTGGACACTGTCTGGGGTAAGGATAGCTAGTCCCACCCAACTGGGGTCTGGAACCTAGCGGGCCTGCTGGCGCACCTCTAGACCCAATACTTGCCGAGCTGAGCATTGGTCATTTCCGACCTCCTCGCTCCACGGCGGACCATCTCAAACACATCACACAATCAATATCCTAGGGTTTCCATATATAAACACTTCGGGCCTTTGCCCGTATCTGGCCTAAGTCTGGCTACTGGGTCAAAAATTTATGCCGCCCTTTCAATATATAAGGAGTTCTAAGTTTCCAAAAGTATATAAGGAGTCATAGAAGTGTTATCGTCTTCTAACTAAGTTTCCATATATATGCTATGAACGTCTAGTGACGCCTTACATGTTACCTATCCTTCTACACTGCCTTGGGTGAGAATTTCCATGTATCGACCTTGGAATACCACCCAAGAACATTTAGGGCAGCATGAATAATCCAAAGGAAAATATTCAAATATGGCAACCTTCATCATATATGACCATAATGTATATACATAACAATTTTTATACTACCTTAGGAATATTAGCACAATAAGGAACAACTATCTAGCATGGCAAGGTAGTAATGAATTTAAATAACATGTATGAAATACAAAACATGGTAACAATGTCAACATCCAAAGTTTAAGGATCTAATGCTATGAATGGTTATAAAACTAGCATTTCTACAATTCAAAATTTATCAAGCTACTTGCTAAGTTTGGTGTTCTTCCAAAGTATTGTCATATCTCTATGTATGATCCTTATAATCATGCAATTTCCATCTAAAGCTAATCTCTCCTCCTCTCCCTAACCTTGGCCAAACCATGAGCAAGGAAGACCTTGCTCGGCCATGGCCCTTGTGGTAGGAAAGAGGGAGGAGACTCTAGCTATACCTTTACCTCTTCAATTCCGCATACAACTTAAATACCAATAAACTAATTTACATTCCCCTCACCCTTGGCCGAACCCTCTTCATGAGTTGTAGGGTTGTTCGGCCACTTCAAGGGACTTCTAAGGAGGGCATACTTCATAATACGCGAGATGTACAAGGGAACTACATCAATAGTGATATAAGGTCATCTAAGGGCCTTCTTGCCGTCAAGGGAATTGGGGAAAATTTCAGCATGACCTTTCCCCTTTTCCCATGACTCGGCAGCCCCAATAATTTGCAAAACGACGAAGAAAATAGTGAGATCCGATAAGAAACTTCATAAAACAGTGAACACACGTCGTTGAAAATCAAGATTCGTCGGAAGAATCGCGAGAACTCGACCTATTTGATCTAGGGTTCGGCCACCCGCCTCCCCCAAGCTTCAAAAACATAACCACTCACAGATTGCGGAGAAAAAAAGGATCGGGTGACGACGACTTAAAATTTTTCCGGTGGCGACACGAATCCCGGATCGATCCAAGCTCCAAGCCTCCTCCTTGCTTCTTCTCCTCTTCTCCCTAGGCGGCCTTGTGCGACTCAAAGGATGAGTCGCACGGCTGCAATAAGAGGGTTCCTCATCCATCTTTCAAAAGATGGCCTCAAGACTCACTTAACTCATACCCGGAACTCGACTAAACCCAACCTCGACTTGGGTTTTGACTCAACCCAAAACATGAGTCGAGTTAACTTAATTTAAGGTATGATTTCATAAAAGGAAAGTTAATCATCCAATTAGATTTCATGAATCATTAGCCGAGTCATACCTTTTCACTCGAGACGATCCTGAGGCTCGACTCAACTGCCCCCGGGTCCGGCGCGCTGCACCAAAACAAATTTTTATATTAGGAAACTTTTCCAGGTCTTACAAGGCGGCTGATATAACTTCATGACTAGGAAAATCCTCATGAAAGAGGTGTGTGGACATCTTATATATTGATCTTCCTAGTAGAGGAAACTCAAATGTATCTCTAATGGCTGATTCGGTGATTACTATTGATTTGCCCAAAATTTCAAATCTGAGAACTAGTGAGTCACCTAATCTAGCTTGATCTATCACGAGGTTGGAGAAAAATGCTTTGATCAAGATGGGACATACTGGTACTTGCTTTCCTATATGCTCTACCCATCCCAGGCTTACAAGTTTATCTCTAATGTCATACTACTCTAGGTCACCTAAGTTAATTGGACGAGTCTGCAGGATAGCTTTGTCCACAAACCTAGGGGCTTGAGTCTTGCCTATAGCGGTCAAAAGATTATCGGGCAAGCTTGGAAGCTTTGTCTTGGGTGCCATTCTGCAAGACAATTAGGATGATGTGTAGATGATTAGCTTTGATGAGTAATGCATGCTCTTAAAAGAGAGGAGAGGAAACACTTTTAAGATTGACATAAATTCGTACAAGGCCTCCTTTTTTAAATAAAAAATGGATTTTAACATTAAATCTCAATGTGTGAATAAAAAAATAAAAATAAATAAAAATAAAAGATAGGATCCAAAAAAAATATAAAATGGGTCACAAATAAAATAGCAAACATAAGTTTGAATCATTAATATTCTCCTTCCAACCGAAGGCTTTTGTTTGGCAAGATGAAGATGAGAAATTTTAATTAACAAAAGTAAAGATATCTCATGAAAAAAACAAACAAACTTTTACTTACACAAGAACCATGAGAGATTTGATTTTCCTTCCCTAAAACTTGTTTTTGAAGTAAAAATACTAAGGAAAATCATCATCCATAAAATAACATGAACCATTATTTTTATGAGTGAATCTAGACATAGAGAGAAGGAAAGATGAAGAATCCACTCAACATTATGAACTAACTCATGTATGATAGCTAAAGGTTGAGTCTTTTACCTTGGAGGAGAAGAAGAAACCTTAAAACCAAGAAGAGAGGGGTGAGTGGCCGGTTGAAGTGATCAAGGAAGCCCTAGTTTCGGGCTTAAAAGCTTGGGTTGAAGGGCTGAGATTAAAACAGGCGGCCAAATGGGTGGACAGAATTAATTTCCATCCGCCGGTCGATTAGGCGGTTGCATGTCGTGCGCCCGCTCGAGCTGCAATGGGTTTTCTTAAGCCCAAAAAAAATTGTTTTTGAGAGATCTATATATTGAAACTTTATGATTTTTTTTTCACATGAACTAGACTTCATGAGGATTACAAAAAGTCAAGAGTCACTCAAAAAGGATATCTCTACAATTTTCTAGAAAATCTACAAATTCTCAGTGGCATTTTTGTAAATATGAGTCATTTTGCCAAACGTTTTCAGATTTTGTCCAAACTTTTTAGATACCAAAATATGATCATTTAAAGCATGTATATTGAGTTTGAGACAAAGATAATGTCATTTGGTCAAAGTTTTACCTTAGCATGATTTCATTCAAAAACAAGCATGTTAACATGAAATTACTAAGTATCAATCTTTAACTTATACTCGTGAATTTTCAAGTATAGACACATGAACACCTAACATGAATAAATCTAAACATGTTTGTGAAGTTTGAGCTCAAAAAAAAAATTCCAAGTCAAATTATTGACTTAGGTCAAACTTTTTCAATTTTGAGTCTCCTAAGGTGAACTAGTTGTCATTTTATCCATTTACATATGATTTTTTAATTTTGACCACATGAATGAAAATCATGAGTAAGCTCAAACATGTTTATTAAGTTTCAACTTAAAATGGAGTCTCTAAGATGAAATTCTACGTAGAGCTCATTTCATTTAAACAATGTTTCATGAAATTGCCTAAGTTATCAAAATTTTACCTACTCGTGAAATTTCAATCAATTATCATGCAAAATTATTCATGAGCATAGAGAAGTCATTTTACCAAGAGAGTAGAGGTGTTATGCAAGAATTTTGCCAAAATGAAACTCATACCTCATTTCTTGAGAAATTTCAAAATTTTCACTTTCTTTTCATTTTCCTTTAGCCTTCCATTTTATCATAACTTGCAAGCAATATTCATTAGTAGGATAATGAGAGTATGATTACTAGCAAGTTATCAAACCAAGTAGCAAATAGAGGGATCAATTATTGATATCAAGATCTACTTTGCTAAATAGTTTCAAATTCGTTTCAAAATGAAATCAAGTGATATCAAAACGAATTTTAAGAGATCACAAGTGAAATATAAATGAAAACATGATCTCCAACCCTTCCTATTGGTAGAAAACCGAAAGGCCACAATGATCCTACGATTTAGAACCGCAAGGTCGCATGAGCCCGTTATAGGCTACATAGGTCTCCGAAGAGACCGGAAATCAAAAATCAAAAATCAAAAATATTTTTGAAATCATATCATGAGTGAAAAAAAATCAATTTAAGTAAGTATCATGAACTCCAACTATTAATGGATCAATTAAAGTTAAGAGATGATACCAAACCTTTTAGATGCCAACTTTCATTTCCATAGGTATCTAGGTGAGAATCTTGAAGTTGCAACCATGAAAGGATCTTTCATGGAATTCTTGGCCAACTCCAACACATCACTTTCCCTTATCCTTGTGTGGTAGCTCCCCCTACAAAAGAGCATGAAACTTTTGGTACCCAAATGACTTTGGGTGCTTGGGGGTTAAATGGCTTAGGAACCCAAAGTGTCTTTGTCACACTTGGATTCATCTTAAAAATGCAGTCATAAATGGCATGCCCGTAGACACCACAACAAAAACAATGTCCATTAAATCTCTTCTTTTCATTTTTCTTATGGACATGAGCTATAATGTTAGAATGCTTAGCATGAAAAACATGATGAGCATGAGCATTCTTAGATGAAATATTTTTATTTTGAGGCTTCCTAAATGAGACATTTTGATTTTTTGAATTAAGAGAAGAAGTATTAGCTTTTCTACTCAAAATCAACATCTCATTTTTCAAATCATTTATAGATTTATGCAAAGAATGCAATTGGATTTTCAATATGTTATTTTCATTCTTTAACATGACATTTTTGTTTTTTAAATCCTTAGTGTCAATACATAAAGCATCATGGCATGGATTAGAGACACTAATTTTTAGCTTCTCATTTTCTAGTTTAGCATCATGTAAATGAGAGCTAAGAGTCAAGTTTTCCTTCTTTAATTTTTTATTTTCTTTATCCTTTTTAACGATCAAGGCATACATGATTTTATATTCATCCATTAATTCATCATAAGGCATGTCATAAGAACTAGATGAATTAATACTACCCTTTTTGTTATCATGACTAAAAGAAGAAGGGTGTACCTCATCATTAGTATTTATGAGGCAATCTTTTGAATTAGCTTCATAGTCATGGTAAGAGGATGCTTCATTCGAATAAGATGATGATGTGGAAGTGCTTGACCTCTTCTTGGCATTATTTTTCATGGAAGGGCAATTTTTCTTCACATGCCTCTTTTCCTTGCATGCATGACACACTACCTTCCCTTTTCGGCTCTTGGAGCTACTCCTTTGACTAGAAGAGCTATGGGCATCAAAATCAAGATTAGTGGTAGGTGAATGACCATTGTCATCACTACCTTCATTAGAAGTGTCAATCTCTTCGGTCTTGGCATAATCATATAGCATGTTTAAAGTTGCCCAAATATCGAAAGCCGAAGTACAACGCATGACTTTTACAAAGATGTTATTTTCCAAAGAACAATATAAGCAATTTGTTGCCTTAGCATTTAGTTCAAACCTATTAATTTGTTCTTGGGTCCATGCATCCATATTTTCCTTAGGTTCTATGTATTTTGACTTTACCATATTAAAAACACCTAAACCTTGAGTCTTTAGGGAAGTGTACATTCTACTCTTCCGAAGACCAAAGTTAGACTCATCAAACCTAGGAGGTGTAGACGCTACCAACTCTAGTGCCATTTTTTAGATTGAGACTAGATGTAGACAAGATGGTGAAATCTCAAACTACGACCCGCTCTGATACCAATTGTTGGGTGAAATGGTCACACTAGAGGGGGGGTGAATAGTGTGTTAACTAAATCTTATCGCTTAATTCCATTCTTAATCGTTTCTTGCAACTTAGGCAATTCACAATTCTAATATTCAATGCGTAAGCAATAAGTAAGGAAATTAAGCAAACTCAAAAGAGACAATGCAAACACAATTATTTGTAGTGGTTCGACCCCAATGCCTACTCCACTACCTAAGCACTGTGCTTAGGATTTCACACCCATATTTACTAAATTATGAGTAGCTTACAATTGACGAATTTACACCAGAAAGACCCTACACTCACCTCGAAGGCACTTCCACACCCGGAAGTATCCCGCCTTCCTACCGAGTGAGCTTTCCCACCTCAATTCCTAAGACCTACTCCTAACTTAGATTACACAAGAGACTTTACACCTTATACACCAAGGTAACCACTTACACACAAGACCACACACAAGGTCTTCTTACAAGCTCAAGTAAATTTAAGTAAAAACAAATCAAAAATAATTCTATTACAAGAGAAGGAAGTAGAGAACTTATCACAATGAAAACACCTCTTCTTTTTGAGCCTAGCACCCTTGATGAAACCTTTAATGAAGAACACTTGAAGATGCGGGATCAAGAACTAGGTTTGAAGAATTTGATCAATTGAGAAGCTTGGAGGATGCTAAAGATTACTCTTTGAAGTTTATTTGCATCAATAGTTACCTAGGAGAGAGGGAGAGAGAAGAGTATTTATATCCTCCAATCAAATGGCTCGTCAACGGGCAAATTCTGCCCTTCTGCCACTCTACTCGGTCGACCAGATGGTCAATCGACTATATCGTGATTTTGATCCTCTGCTGACCGATCGACCGATCGGTCGATCGAAGTGGACACTGTCAGTTTTTGGCCTCATTCGGTCGATGGACCGGTCGACCAAAGTAGTGACTGCCAATTTTTGGCATTGTTTGGTCGACCGAAGTGGCTACTGCCATTTTTTAACATCATTCGGTCGACCGAACCTGGATTGGAAAATTTCTTTTTAGATCTTCTCGTTGCGCGCTTTGTTTTTTGGTTCCGTTCTTCATCATGCTCCAACTCGAAAGACTTTCCATGTATTCTTTTGATTTGACCAAGCCATCTCTGGTGCACGCATTGGTTTGTTTCAAGATCGATGTCGCAAGACATGAAACTATACTTGTCATTTATCAATCCAGCGAGCTTCATACTTCAAGAACTTGGTTAAACATATTTGGTTTGTTATTATCAAAATAGTCATGAAGAGAATAGAGCATGAAGGAAAAAACCTTCAGCCAACAAGAGTCTGGTCTGCAATTCCTCTTTTGTAACATTTCAAAAGCAAGAACCGGGTGAGTCTTTCATACCAAGCTCTGGGTGCTTGCTTAAGCCATAAAGAGCTTTCTTCAACCTGTATACATGGTCAGGATGAGCAAGATCTTCAAAGCCTTTTGGCTGTTCAACATAGACTTCTTCATTGAGAAACCCATTCAAGAAGATAGTCTTAACATCCATCTAGAACAAATTGAACTTCATACAACAAGATATGGCAAGAAATAATCTGATGGATTCCAGTCTTGCAACTGGTGTAAAGGATTCATCATAATCCAGACCTTCAATTTCATTAAACCCCTGAGCAACTAGTCTGACTTTATTTCTTGTTATATTATTTACTTCATAAGTCTTGTTCTTGAAAACTCATTTGGTTCCAACAACATTGACACCTTCAGGTCTTGAAACGAGTTCCCATACATCATTTTTGATTAATTGTTGTAACTCCACTTGCATTGAAGAAATCCATAATTCATCTTTCTAGGCTTACTTCACATTTTTTGGATCAATTGTGGAAGTGCAACAAGAGTACCTGATTATATCCTGGTGATTTTTCTTAGATTGATTCCTGGTCTTGACTCCATCATTTACATCTCATCTCACTTTTTGCAAGGGATGATTCTTGAGAGTTTTTGCAGATTTTTTAGTTCTGGAGTCATTACTTTCATCATCTTGTTTAGTATCAGTCTCAATGTCAGTTGGATCAGCAGTTTCAACTGACTGATTTATGATCTTGGTAGTATTCTGACCAGTCTTGTCAATAGTTGTAACTCCCTTATCATCAGCAGTCAGAGTCTGGCTGATTTGAGAGTCATCTACCTTCCTATTTGCTGACTCCATCACAATTAGTAGAATAGCCAAGAAATATGGCTTCATCACTCTTGTTTTGCATCTTGCCAAGATACTCTTTATCATTCAAAACATAGAACCTGCTACTCTATCACAATTTGTGTTCATTTGTTGTAGACTCAATAGGCCTTGCTATTAGTAGAATAGCCAAGAAATATGGCTTTATCACTCTTGCTTTGCATCTTGCCAAGAAACTCTCTATCATTCAGAACATAGAACCTGCTACCAAAAATATAAAAATATGTAAAGTTAGGCTTTCTTCCCTTCCATAATTTATCAGGTGAAGAAATGCTAGCGGTCCTAATGTAGCAACTGTTGGCCGAAGGTCTTTTCATTCATGCTCTATTCTCTTCATGACTATTTTGATGATAACAAAGCAAATCTGTTTAACCAAGTTCTTGAAGTATGAAGCTCACGGGATCGATAAATGACAAGTCAAATTTCACGTCTTGCGACATCGATCTTAATACAAACAAATGCGTGCACCAGAGATGGCTCGGACAAATCAAAAGAATACATGGAAAGCCTTTCGAGTTAGAGCACGCTGAAGGATAGAACCAGAAAACAAAGCGCACAACAAGAAGATCAAAAAAGAAGTTTTCAGCCCAAGTTCGGTCGATCGATCGGTCGACCGAATGATGTTAAAAATTGGCCGTAGCCAATTCTGTCGATCGGTCGATCGACCGAATGTAGCCGAAAATTGGCAGTAGCCAATTCGGTCGATCGGTCGGTCGACCGAAGTGCGCCCACAAGCGGCAAAATGTCACGGTCGCTTGGGCGGTCGATCCATCAATCGACCGATGATTGACTGGCAAGCAACCGAGCGTCGGCAACGGGCAAACATGTGCCCGTTGATGAGCCCTTTTGTTGGAGGGTTATAAATACCCCTCTCCTTTATCTCTCTCTCTCAGATAACATTGGATGCCAATAAACCTCAAAGAGTGATCTTTAGCATCCTCCAAGCTTCTCAATTGATTAAATTCTTCAAACCTAGCTCTTGATCCCTCATCTTCAAGTGTTCTTCATTGAAGGGCTCATCATGGGTGCTAGGCTCAAGAAGAAGAGGTGTTTTTATTGTGATAAGTTCTTTTCACCTCCTTCTTGTAATAGATTTGTTTTTGATTTGTTTTTGCTTAAATTTACTTGAGTTTGTAAGAAGACCTAGTGTGTGGTTATGTGTGTAAGTGGTTACCTTGGTGTATAAGGTGTAAAGCCACTTGTGTATACTAAGTTAAGAGTAGGTCTTAGGAATTGAGGTGGGAAAGCTCACTCAGTAGGAAGGCGGGATACTTCCGGGTGTGGAGGTGCCTTTGAGGTGAGTGTAGGGTCTCTCCGGTGCAAATTCCTCAATTGTAAGCTACTCATAATTTAGTAGATTTGGGTGTGAAATCCTAATCACGGTGCTTAGGTAGTGGAGTAGGCATTGTGGTCGAACCACTATAAATTTTTGTGTAAGCGTTGATACATTGCTTGTGTTTAAATTGTTTTATTATTGCTTCTGTATTTAGTCATTCAATCATGAATCGCCAAAGTAAACTAAGAATGCTTTAAAACCGGAATTAGGCAAAGAGATCTAGTTAACACACTATTCACCCCTCCCCCCCCCACCTCTAGTGTGGCCATTTCATCAACCATTGGTATCAGAGCAGGTCCATAGTTAACACACTATTCACCATCTCTTCTACACTTTGCTTCGATCCGGAAAATGGCACTAGAGTGTGTAGCGTCCGTACCACCTAGGTTTGATGAGTCAAACTTTGGTCTTTGGAAAGAAAGAATGTATACATTCTTAAAGACTCAAGGTATAGGTGTGTTTATTATGGTAAAGTCAAAATACATAGAACCTAAGGAAAACATGGATGCATGGACCCAAGAACAAATTAGCAGGTTTGAGTTAAATGTTAAGGCAACAAATTGCATATATTATTCTTTGGAAAATAATATTTTTGAAAAAGTCATGCATTGTACTTCTGCATATGATATTTGGGCTACTTTGAACATGCTTTATGATTATGCGAAAACTGAAGAACTTGTTACTCTAAATGAAGGAGACGATGACAATTGTCATACTCCTATATCTAATGAAGTTCTTGAAGCTATTAGTGTATCTAGCCAAAGAAGTACAAAGAGTCGAAAGAGAAAGGTGATATGTCACCTATGCAATGAGAAAGGGCATGTGAAGAATAATTGCCCTAGTATGAAGAACAAGGCAGAAAGGAGGTCAAATGCTTCCACTCACTCACGTGCATCAACTCAAGCATCCTCACACCATGATCACGAACCTAAGATCATGAACGTTGATGAGGAGGTATGCTCTTCTTCTAGTCATGATAATCATAATCATAGATCTAATTCATCTAGTTCCTCGGATCTTCTTCATGATGAATTATTAGACGAATACAAGATCATGTATGCCTTGATGGTTAAAAAGGATAAAGAAAATAAAAAATTAAAGAAGGAAAAGTTGACTCTTAGCTCTCATTTACATGATGCTAAACTAGAAAATGAGAAGCTAAAAATTAGTGTCTCAAATCCATGCCATGATGTTTTAAGTATCGACACTAATAATTTGAAAAACAAAAATGACATGTTAAAGAATGAAAATAACATGTTGAAAACTCAACTGCATGCTTTACATAAATCTATGAATGATTTAAAAAATGAGATATTGATTTTGAGTAGAAAAGTTAATACTTCTTCTTGTAATTCTAAAAATCAAAATGTCTCACTTAGGAAACCTCAAAAGAAAAATGTTTTCCTTAATAATGCCCATACTCATCATGTTTCACATATCAAGCATTCTAATGATAGATCTAATGTCCATAGAAAAAATGAAAAGAAATTCAATGGACATTATTTTTGTTATGGTATTTTTGGTCATGCTATTTATGATTGTGCATTCAAGAAAAATCCAAGTGTAGCTAGGACACTTTGGGTTCCTAAGCCCTCTAACCCCCCAGGACCCAAAGTCATTTGGGTACCAAAGATTTAATGCTCCTTTGTAGGGGGAGCAAGGGTAAAGAGAAGTGAAGAGTTGAAGTTGACCATGGACCTAAATGAAGTATCATTCCTTGGTTGCAACTTCAAACCATCATGATGCCGTAGGTATAAAAATTGGCATTTAGGTATGTTTAGAATCACCTCCTTTATATTTCTTGTCATCTTAAACTTGGAGTTATGATACTAGTTAAATTTGAGTTGGTTTTGCCCGCCCACGATATGATTTGAAAAATGATTTTTATTTTTGATTTCCTGGTCTCTTCAGAGACCTATGTGGCCTATAATGGGCCTAAGCAACCTTCCGGTTCTAAATCGTAGGCTAACTGTGGCCTTTCGATTTTCAACCAATAGGAAGGGTTGGAGATCTTATGTTTCAAAATTTCATATTTTGATATCTCTTGATTCGTTTTGGTTTCATGACAATTTTACTTGAAATGAACCTTTCACTATCTAGCTTAGGTTGAAATTCTCAAATGAAGATTTCTATTTCACCTTGCTATTTAGTATGCTAGCTTGCTAGTTGTTATATCATTGTGCTACTAATGATTTGTGGCTTGCAAGTTGACATTTATGAAAATGGAAGGCTAATGATTAGAGGAAAATGACAAGTTTGGCAAAATTCTCATGTAAGAGGTATGTCTTTGAATTTCGTAAAAATCTTAGCATAATACCTCAATATTCATGCTTTATTGGTGTCTCTATACTCATGATTAGAATTGCATGATAGATCCTTGAATTCTCATGAGTAGGTAGAATTTTAGTACTTAGGCAAGTTTCATTAAATGAAAGTTGCTCTAGGTTAAAATTTGACATTACAGACTTCTATTTTAAGTCCAAACTCATGAAACATGTTTAGATATACACATGACATACTTCTAGGTGTTTAGAGTTGAAAATTCATGTGTAGATCAACAAAGTGATATGTAGCCCACCTTAGGGGATTCAAACTTGAAAAAGTTTGACCTAAGTCAACAATTTGACTTAGAAATCTCATTTTGAGCTCAAAATCTACAAACATATTTAGATTTACACATGTTAGGTGTATATGTGTCTAAGTTTGGAAAACCATGAGTAAAGGATAAAAATTGATACTTAGCAATTTCATGTTAACATGCTTATTTTTTGATTCAAATCATGCTAAGTTGAAACATTGGGTAAATGACATTAGTTTCACTTCAAACTTGATATACATGCTTTAAATGATCAAATTTGATACTTAGCAATTTCATGTTATCTAGCTTACATATGTTTGAATAAAATTGTGCTACGTTGATATCTTGACCATATGAAATTATCTTTATCTCAAACTTAATATACATGCTTTAAATGATCATACTTTGGTATCTAGAAAGTTTGGATAAAATCTGAAAATATTTGACAAAATGACTTATATTTACAAAAATATCACTAAGAACTTGTAGATTTTCTAGAAAAATTATAGAGACATCCTTTATGAATGGCTCTTGACTTTTTGGAATCCTCATGAAGCCTAAGGCTTCTTTGATCACTTCAGCTGGCCGCTCACCCATTTCTCCTTGATTTTAAGGTTCCTTCTTCTCTTCTAAGGTAAAAAACTCAACTTTTAGCTATCACACATGTGTTAGTTCATCATGTTAAGTGGATTCTTCATCTTTCCTCTTCTCTATGTCTAGATTCACTCATAAAAATCATGGTTCATGTCTCTTTTTTCTATGGATGGTGATTTTCCTTAGTACTTTTACTTCAAAAACAAGTTCTAGGGAAGGAAAATCAAATCTCTTATGTGTCTTGTATAAGTAAAAGTTTGTTTTCCTTCATGAGATATCTTTATTTTTAACATTTTTTTGTAAAAGGATTCTTCATATTAATTAAAAGTTCTCATCTTCATCTTGCCAAAACAAAAGCTTTTTGTTGAGAGGAGGAAATTAATGATTCAAACTTATGTTTGCCATTTTATTTGTGACCCATTTTTTTTTATTTATTTATTGGATTCACACATTGAGATTTAATATTAGAATCCAATTCTTTTTTTTGGCATAGAAAAGGAAATCTTGTACATATTTATGTTGATCTTAAAAGTGTTTCTTCTCTTTGCTTTAGGAGCATGCATTACTCATCAAAGCTAATTACCTACACATCATCCTAATTGTCTTGCAGAATGGCACCCAAGATAAAGCTTCCAAGCCTACCCGATAATCTTTTGACCGCTATAGGCAAGACTCAAGCCCCTAGGTTTGTAGATAGAGCTGTCTTACACTCTCGTCCAGTTAACCTAGGTGACATAGAGCAGTATAACATTAGAGGTAAACTTGCAGGCCTGGGATGGGTAGGGTACCAGTATGCCCCATATTGATAAAAGCATTTTTCTCCAATCTCATGATAGATCAGGCTAGATTAGGTGACTCACTAGTTCTCATATCTGAAATTTTGGGAAAATCCATAGTAATCACCGAATCAGCCATTAGAGATGCATTTGAGTTTCCTCTGCTAGGATATCAGTATATAAGATGTCCATACATCACTTTCATGAGGATTTTCCTAGTCATGAAGTTGTGTCAGCCATCTGTCCTGAGGGTTATCAGGGGATGTTTCCTACTCAAAGCATAAAATTGTCAACCTTTGCTAGGATCATGCATCTTATCATTGCCTATAATATTCTTTCTAGAGCAGGACATTATGACGAGGTAACCAGTATGAGCACTAGGGTGCTCTTTTTTGCTATGTCCCGTATACCTAAAAACGTTCTTGATCTTATGTTTCGCTACATAGCGGATGTCCATGCTTCAAAAAAGCAAGCCTTACCCTATGCCTCGGTGATATCTCACTTTATCGATGCTGCTGGGGTAAACAACTCTAGATTTGAGATAGATCCTGTGCCCAAAGCAATAGATTCATCCTCTCTAAATCGTATGAAAATACTTGATAATCAACACGGTAAAAGAGTGCGGGGGGAACCAACAGAGCACACTGATCATGATATAGACATGGAGGAGGGAGACACTGGTAGAAGCTCGTCAATCGGTACTCCATTGTGCATCTAGGTGATTTGGAGCATCATTTTGCTCAGTTTCATATCGACCAGCTAGAATGGAATAGAGGCACGAAAGGATGTCTAGACGAGTACGGCCACCAGATCGATGAGTATGGTCAGATGGTCGATGAGCATGGCCGACGTATGGATGAATATGGTCAACGTGTTGATCAATACGATTAGAGAGTGGATGAGTACAATCATCGAGTTGATGAGATGTATGGTTGGGTGGATGAGATGTGGCAATACTATTAGTCGCATCTACCACCTCCACCACCTGAGGATGATTAGTCCCACTAATGTTTGATGTTATTCATTCTATGGACTTGTATCAACACTACACTTTGCTTGATTTACTTTATATTTCTATTTGAAACTCCTTATCTTTAAGTATTATTAGATGGTTGAATACATTATGTATGTATACATCATCTTTTAATACTCTCGTATATGCACTTAAAAACTCATGCTTCACACTAATTGACTAATACATTACATATAGACTTTTTGTTGCTCTTTATCGTCAATGGTTTGTCATCATCAAAAAGGGGAAGATTGTTGGCCGAAGGTCTTTTCCTTCATGCTCTATTCTCTTCATGACTATTTTGATGATAACAAACCAAATCTGTTTAACCAAGTTTTTGAAGTATGAAGCTCGCAGGATCGATAAATTACAAGTCAAGTTTCACGTCTTGTGACATCGATCCTGATACAAACCAATGCGTGCACTAGAGATGGCTTGGACAAATCAAAAGAATACATGGAAATCTTTTCGAGTTGGAGCATGCTGAAGGACAGAACCAGAAAACAAAGCGCACAACAAGACGATCAAAAAAGAAGTTTTCCAGCCCAGGTTCGATCGACCGGTCGGTCGACCGAATGATGTTAAAAATTGGCAGTAGCCAATTCGGTCGACCGGTCGATCGACCCAAGATGGTCAAAAATTGGCAGTACCCAATTTGGTCAATCGGTGATCGACCGGCAAGCGATCGAGCGTCGACAATGGGAAAAAATGCGCCCGTTGACGAGCCCTTTGGTTGGAGGGTTATAAATACCCCTCTCCTCTCTCTCCCAGGTAGTGTTGGGAGGTAGTGTTTCTGTGATTGGTTCTTCCTGTGGACTTTCCACGGGTGGTTGCGATTTTGCTTGTGGTTGTCGAACTTCATCAAGCTCAACATCTCTCCCGCTCCCACTTTCCTCGATAAACTCCTTTTCAAAGAAAGTGGCATGCCTACTGACAAACACCTTTTGATCAGTTGATGAGTAGAAATAATACCCTAAACTTTCTTTAGGATACCCCACAAACCTACACCTGATTGATTTAGCATAAAGCTTATCCGACAAAACTTTTCGACCAAAATGTGTCAAAAAATTATCATATTATTATCGATGAATTTTCGTCGAAAATTTGGTCGAAAATAATTTTTGACAGACTTTGTACTCGCAAGTTCGTCGGAAATATTAAAGACATATTTTTATACTGAACTTATCGACCACAATTTTCGACGAAAATCCATCGTCAAAAATTTTCGTTAAAGTTCCGACAACTTTCGGCATCGAAAAGAATTACCGACATAAATTTTCGACCAAATTGAGTCGAAAAATTGTAAATAAGGTCTTATCGACCACAACTTTCGACGAGAAGATGTTGTCGAAAATTTTCGTTAGATTTTTGACACCTCTTTGCGTCGAAAAGAGTTACCGACAAAAATTTCCGACCAAAATGAGTCGAAAAATTATAAATAATTTTTTTAAAAATAAATAAAAATTGGGTGGGTAAGCGGGCGCCACTTTTTTTTTTAGAATAAATAATATATTTTTATATTTAATTATATTTCTTCTCCACTTCTTCTTCACTTCTACTTCTTCTTCTCGCCGGGGTGCTTCGCTCCACTGCTAGTGGAATGTGTCCATGTGGTTCATCCCCCTGCACTTCTCCTTCGCCTTTGTCTTCCTGCTGCAGCGCTTCCAGCAGTGCCAGCTCAAGAACTCGGTGATCGCCTACGTCTCGGCCGCTGCTCTCGTCGTCCACGCCCTCGTCAGGTGGGTCTGCGTGTCGAAGCTCCAGTTCGGGTTGATCGGGACGATGCTCACCCTCAATTTCTCGTGGTGGGTGTCGATTCTCGGCCTTTTCGGGTACGTGACTTGCGAAGGGTGCCCTGATACCTGGAAGGGCTTCTCCATGGAGGCCTTTACTGGTCTCTGGGAGTTCTTGAGGCTCTCCGCTGCTTTCGGCGTCATGCTCTGATCATCTCTCTCGCCTGTAAGCAAGGAGGTACAATTGCCAGCATGCTTATGGACGTACGTGGTTTTTGGGCCCATGATAACAGAGAAAACCTATTGCAGGAAGAAGAAGAGCTAGAGGAAGAGTCCTTTTCATGATACCTAACTGGACTAAGCCATCAAACTTGTGGATTGTAACATTAGAATCCTTGAGAGTTTCCTTTTACACACTCCATTCCAGCTTTATAAACGTGCAGGAACATCGTTGTAGATAGTTAATTTCAGACATTAGCATATTGTGAGGAAAGACTGTTGTTTCAAGTGTGCTCTTGTTTCTTTTTAATCTGGCAGCACTAAGGCCAAGTATGTGGTTGATTTATCTTTGAGTTCCCTGTTTGTCACATTGAACCTTTCAACACACCCAGCTGCTTGAATATGTTGGTTTGAAACCTAGTTCTTCATTGTTTTATATGCTGCAGTTGTAACATCTCCATTTTTATAATTAAATTCCTGTTGGGTATTGCTGAATCTGGCAAAAGGTTTGTTGTAATTTGATATTGGATTACAAGATTAGTCTTAATCGGATATATCCAAGTCATACTAGTATGGTTTGACAAAAATGCTAGGATAAACATAGTCTTAGAAGTTAGGATAATCATAAAAATGCTAATTGTTAATATTACAGGTCAAAATATTGTTTTAATTTTGGTTTATTAGTTTTTTTAAAAAAAAAATTCTTAAAATTTTCGACAAAATTCCGACAATATGTCGTCGGAAATTACCGACGAACTTGTTGTTGGAAACACGTCGGTAAATACTGACAAAATTTAGTCGGTAAGTCATCGGTAATTACCGACCACTTTCCGAATAAAATATGGTAGAAAATAATCGGTAATTATCGACCACATTTTTGACAGTATTTATAGTTGGTATTTACCGAGGAACTACCGACAAAACTTTGGTCGGTAGTTACCAAGGAACTAACGATAGTTTTTTGATTAAAATCTTTGTCGATAATTATCAACAATATCTTTTGTCGATAGTTTGTCGGTACCCATTTCGACCAAGGTTTTACCGATGCAAATACTGGCGTCGGTAACCAGTCCAAATTTGGTCAGCAAATCAATATTTTCGACCAACTTTCGACCACTTTCCGACTATAATGGTTGTCTGAAATCACCATGTTTCTAGTAGTGCGGAGTGGAAATGGGAGAAGATAACCATGGATTTCGTGACTGGGTTGCCAAAGTCCGGGAAAGCCAATGATTCTATCTGGGTAGTGGTGGATCGCCTAACCAAGACGTCACATTTCATACCAGTCAGGATGACCTTTTCAGCCGAGCAGTATGCGAGGTTGTTCTTGGATCAGATCCTCACTTATCATGGAGTTACGGATCAGTCTAGGCCAGGCCAAGCAAAATACAAGCTAGGCCACAAGCCGCCTGGCCTATTTCCACCCCTACTTGGGGGAGGCACTTGGGGGTTAGGGGTTTCATGTATAATATAGGAGAGCGTTGGCAAACAAAGTGGTTGCCTTGGGCGGAGACGAACGAGTGGCCCATATGGGCGTGCGACCAGTCGAGCTTCGCCCAAGATAATTTGTGGAGCTCGTCCTACACCCGGTTTTATGTTTTCTTGCGTCCATAGTCCTGTAATTATTGTTTTTACTTTACGCCTTCAATACCATTCAACCAACATGGTCTTTTAGGGCACGAATATGGAGCGCGAGGTTGGCACATCGACCAATACATGCCCCGCGATATTAAGTCGGGAAGCCCAATTCAGGATGGATTCAGGATGATAGGCTTATCCCTTGCACAGGATGCAAGGGTACCACATGGGTTCTTCCACACAAAACGATTGGCCCGTGACAGTATGGTGTTGCTCGAGTCGGATTGAGGAGTATGGCATGGTGGAGCCCCCAAGCGGAGCCGTCTGATCTCGACTCGAAAATTTTATTGATAATGATAGTCATAACTCCTCTAGTTCATTTAATATGCCTTATGAGAAACTAGTTGAGGAATGCCCAAAAATGTTTGCCTTGCTTATGAAAAAGAACAAGGAAAATAAAAAACTAAAGAAGGGAAATTTAAGGCTTAATTCTCATGTGGATGAACTAGAAAATGAAAATTTGAATACAAGTACACTTCTTTCTTGTCATGATTATTTTAAGCTCGAAATTGAGAATTTAAAAAGTAAGATAAAATATTTGAGAAATGAAAATGAAGATTTGAAATAAAAAATGAAACTTAGGAGTAATGATTTGAAAAATGATTTCAAACTTGAGAATGAAAAATTAAGAGTTGAGAATTGCATGTTAAAATCTCAACTACGTGCATTGCATAAATCTATGAATGAGTTGAAAAATGAGATGTTGATTTTGAGTAGGAAAGTTAATGCTTCATCTTTTAAGAGTTCTAGAAATCAAAATGTCTCATTTAGGAAACCTCAAAACAAGAATGCTTCCTTTAAGAATACTCATGCTCATCATAGTTCACATGTTAAGCATTTTAATGATAGATCTCATGCCCATAGCAAAAATGAAAAGAAGTTTAATGGGCATTGCTTTTGTTGTGGTATTTTTGGTCATGCTATCCATGACTGCGCATTGAAGAGAAATCCAAGTGTTGATAGGACACTTTGGATTCCTAGGCCATCTAACCCCCAAGGACCCAAATTCATTTGGGTACCAAAAGTTTCATTCTCTTTGGTAGGGGGAACTACCACACAAAGATAAGGGAAAGTGTTGTGTTGAAGTTGGCCAAGAATTGAATGAAAGATCCTTACATGGTTGCAACTTCAAGTTTTTCACCTAGATGCCTTTGGAAATGAAAGTTGACATCTAAAAGGTTAGGTAGAGTTCATGATACTTGCTCACGATATGTTTCAAAAATATTTTTGATTTTTGATTTTCGGTCTCTTCGGAGACCTATGTAACCTATAACGGGCTCATGCAGAAAGTTTGAATCATATCTGAGAACTTTTGAAAAAAAATACTAATATTTATGAAAATGCCACTGAATTTCAATTATTTTCAAAAAAATATAGAAAAATGATTTTTAACTAATTCTTGAAACTACATTTTCAATAAAAAAATCTAGTTTCTTCAGTAAAAATTTTAAAAAAATTTAGTAAGAATATGATTTGATATGAATTTTTGAAATTGGATTTCAAAACTTTAAAGTATCATTCTTCACAAATGTTCATTTTTTCGATACTTTGATTTTTTTATCCAATCTTCGAATGAGACTTCAAGTATAATATTTTGAATTCACTTTTGGTATCGTTCTAATAATTTAGAGAGAGAAATTATTTCTAAAATGATTTTTGACTCCTTGATCGATACTTGAAAATATTGATACTTGAGTTAGTACATGATTCCTAGTTTTGGTTTTTGACTATCGTTTCGTGATATCATGTATTACTTAGTCTCTCATTCGATATGTTATTTTCGTCCATTGGGTTGGTTGACTTCGTTTTCATAAAAATAGTTTTTAGAGACTCAACTTTGACTATAAGTTGACTTTTCTCATCCTTTTTGATTGATGTCAAAAGGGGGAGAAAAATATAGGTAAAGGGAAGAAAATATAAGAAAATCATGCATATAGATAGGGTGAGTATAATTATTTAGATATGCATATTGATAGGGGGAGAAATCCCATGATTGATATCTTTTTATGCTTAAATGATATATTTTCTTAAGGATGTTTGTCATTATCAAAAAGGGGGAGATTGTCGGCCTAAGGTTTTCAACCTTAGTCTTCATCTCGGTTTTGATGATAACAAACATGGAACTAATGATTTCATGGAGAATTATTTTCATGTTCCATATGGGTTAGCGCACGACGTCCACTATCGAAAATATCGGAGAAATCAGAAAATCGGAAGGACGTTGATCGACACGCTCAGATTCGTCTTAAGATGAAGTCTCCTTGCCGACCTCTAGAAGCTCGACAAGTGCACCGAAGATACTTAGGAAGAGTTTAGAGTATATGTAAAACACTTGGGAAGCTCTCCAAGTTGATGCACTTCGAAACCCCAAACCCGAAAATGAGCGTCGCAAGAAAACAACCAAAAAATGCAAGTTTTCTAGGTGTCGGCCGATGGGTGGTCGACAGTGGACTTCGGTCGATGGACGATCGCTTGGTTGGTCGACCGGCCTTCGGCCGGCCATCCACCGGGCGGTGCCAACGGGTAAAAATTCCAAGGTTGGTGATGTTGATTCCAAGGTTGGCAAAAATTCGCCCGTTGGTGATGTTGTTGATGCCCTAAAACATAATAGAGTTATTCCTTGCATCTCTAAAGCCCTCTCTTGCTCAAATCTTTCATCCCTAGCTCTTGATCTCTCATCCTAAAGTGCATCTTCATTGGAGGGCCCTTCGAGGTTTCTAGGCTCAAGAAGAAGAGGTGTTCTTGTTGTGATAAGTCCTCTTTACTCTCTTCTTGTGATAAAAGTGTTTTTACTTTGTTTTGAATTGATTTACTTAAACATGTAAGAAGACCTAGTGTGTGGTCTTGTGATTTAGTGGTTACCTTGGTATAGAAGATGTAAAGTCACTTGTGTAAACTAGGTTAGGAGTTGTCCTTAGGTTGAGGTGGGAGAGTGCTCTCGGTAGGAAGGCGGGATACTT
The DNA here is from genome assembly GCA_034359265.1 of Canna indica. Classification (NCBI taxonomy): domain Eukaryota; kingdom Viridiplantae; phylum Streptophyta; class Magnoliopsida; order Zingiberales; family Cannaceae; genus Canna; species Canna indica. Next base: position 40,682,642 of record CP136891.1, read on the forward strand.
CCAGGTGTGGAAGTGCCTTCGGTTTTAGAGCGGAGACTTTCTGGTGTAAATTCCTCTTTATAAGGAAACTAATTAATCTAGTTAAATTAGTTTGGAAATCATAAACGGGGTGCTTAGGTAGTGGAGTAGGCATTTAGGCCAAACCACTATAAATTATTGTGTTAGCATTGCTCTCTTGGTTGTGTTTAATTGTCATATTTATTTCTTCTACTTGCTATTTGAATTAGTATATTGCCTAAGTTAAAAGAAACGATTAAAATCGATAAATCGAATTTAGGCAACAAGTTTAGTTAACACACTATTCACTTGTAGGCCATTTCACCAACAATTCTTGATTGAACCTTACACTCGATTGATTCACCATCTCGAGGCATCAAGAGGAGCTAGGTTGCTTGTGTTGGAGCTAAGAAAATTATATATTGATTTATTATTCCATTTCTATTGTATTTGTGCTTTATGTTGTTGTCATTTAATGCTTGTTAAAGACCTAGGTTGTTAAGTCTTGAGTGTTAGTGGTTGCCTTGGTGTAGAGGCATAAGTCCACCATTGTAAACTAGGTTTAAAGTGTCATTAGAAAAGTGAAGTGGGAAAGTGCCTTCAGGAGAAGGCGAAGACTTTCCAGTCTAAATTCCTCATTGTAAGGAACTTTTTAACTTAGTGGATTTAGGTTAAAATCTTAAACGGGGTGCTTAGGTACTGGAGTTGGCGGGGGTGTCGAACCAATATAAATTTTGGTATTTGCATTGTTCATTTGTGTTGTGTTTTATTGCTTAATATACTATCACTTCGTTTGTTATTTAAATTATGCATTTGCCTAAGTTTTAAAAAAATAATTAAAAATAAATTTAGGCTTAATTTGTAGTAACATTCTATTCTCGCCTCTAGTGTGGCCAGTAGTCTGCCACTACAATGAGCTTAACTAATGAATAAGGAAAGGATTCATCTTTTTTTTAATATAGTTGCAATAGGTTAGGTAATAAACATTCCAATATGGGTCTAAGGACCAACCTGGGGAAAGCGAGCAGATACTTAAAATCGGTTTGCACTTTGCACATTAAATAAAATGAGCGTACCGGTGAAACCAGTATGGTTCTACAACAAATTAAACAGATATGGCTCATTATGGGTAGAGACTTCAAGCACAACCATAAAGGGTGACAAACATATATAAATGAGCTGCAATGAAAAAAAGAAGGGTGATGGATACAAATGGACAGTAGCAGAGGCAACTATAATAAGACTAATTACCTTTTTAAGATTTCCCAGCAAATAGTTGAATAATGTCTTTCAATTTGTAATTAAGCTCAAGACACCAATATTAACAGCTGTGAGATGTCTCCAAAACGTGTATGTCACCAACAAAAAATGGTCAAAATTAACAGCAGAAGAGCAGGTAAAAAAGTACTTGAGCGCTCTGAGAGCAAAAAAAAATGGGCAAGAAACATAAGAATGCGTCCTGTCCACATAATACGACATCATGCGCCTAGAATTTCTACTCATCAGAATATCAACCAGAAATATGTTATAATTGCAATGTTGAATGTACAGAATAAGTTGTATGAAGAATAAGGCATGTCTCTGAGCTGATGTTTTCTTGATCTTGTCTTGTCCTAATAGAATAAGTATATATGAAGAAGAAGCATAGGTGGGCAAGTTTGTTAATGTTATTAATCACATGTCTTCAGCTGATGTTCCAAAAAGCTATGTGAATCAGGTTAGCATCCAACCCGATTATAGGAGAAGAATATGACATATGGCATATGGTATTATGTTAAATTATTAACAAATATGCCATGGGAATTTTCTAAGATCACTCAACAATTCTTAGATTTCAGCATTGTGCAACTTAAAGTGTAGAAAACATAAGCATAGAAGTATGTTTTTAAAACAACCAACAAAAATTGGTTCTCTTTTTGTACAGACCTTTGACAGTCGTCTAAGTAGTTGATTGCATGTCCTCAGCATCACAAGTTTCTCTCTACCAAAGAGCTCTTGCTGCAACAGTTAAACATGATGCATAAGTTGTAAAAAGATTTTACAAAGAAGTGTAGTATATGCAATTAGCAAAATCATATAAATCAGATTCTTGAGAAATTTTATAGCTTTATTACTCCCAACTAACAACTCACCTTATCCAAGATATCTTGCTTTCTTTCAATGTATCCAAAAATTTCTTTGCAATTTTTCATGGTTGGCATCTCAGTCAAATCTTCTAATAACGGGATATCATACCCACCTTCAACATGTCCCCTTTCACAAAGACGAAGAACAATATCTACAACCCAACAAAAAGTGATCTCAGCAAATAGAGCAGAACATCAGCAAGTGCCTCTTGCCTATACAAATATATAAAGGAACAACCAAAGTGCACCAGCATTTCCACAAAGGGAGAAAGTTGCAGGGCATCAGTGTCTACAGACAAAGAAAGCGTGGTATTTGTCCATGAGTACTTTCTACTTCATCAATCTATTGACCATATTGCATCACTTTTTCACCGGATTGTACTGCAGATGACTGGGCATGAAATATGTGGAAGAACATCATCAACTAATATCGAATACCAATATAACCAAGATAAATTAACTGCAGAATCACGTTCAAAAGCTTTAATTAAGATTTATAGAAATTTAATCTTCTTGACAATCAACATATTGATTGAATTAAAATGAACTAGGTAATGAATGACACAACATGAGCCAGCGGCGGAATTTGCCATCATACTTGGCCCAAACCATGGTCTTGGAGGAGCGCCTCCGCCGCCCTACATCAGGACACCAGAGCCACATCGAAGGTGGTAGAGCTCCAATGGTGGCTGCATATAGATAGAGGCCTGCCCCGTGTTGGGGTGCAAATAGAAGAACGCAGCGGAAAACTGAATTTAAAAAATTCAAACACCCCGAAAAACAGTGATCTACTTTAGCAAGTTTAAGGAATTAAGCATAGAAAGAAAGTATACCTTCAACCGTGGTTGACGGAGCTGCTCCTATCCCCGTTCAAGACGCAGACACGCACGTCCTCCAATGCTAGTCCACACTAAGCACCACGCAACGAAAGGGGCAGCGATGAACGGGACTCGTTGTGGCTCAACAAAGTGGCTTCCTCAACCCCGAAATGCACCAAGGCTAGGCCGGCCCTTCCACCAAGAACCAAGCTCCAAAATGAGAGAAAGAGGGGATAAGAAAACCACGGAACGAGAGAATGGAAAATAGAATACCTTGTTTTCCTCTTTTCTTTCCTCCAAGGAGAGGAAGTGGCGGCACACAAAGGTGGAGAAGAACACCTCTCCGGCTTCTCGGAGAACTCGGGGAAAGGGAGGAAGATGATCGGCCACTCAAGGAAGAAGATGGAAGTTCTTTGGAACTTTTTTTCACCCAAGAACCTCTCTCTTGTTCTCACCAAGAAGATGGGAACCAAACTTTAACTTCTCTTCCTCATCGGGTATTCGGCCACCTTAAGAGGAGAAGGAGGGGCCGGCTACAAGAGTAGACCTTGTCCTCCCCTAAAATCTCTCCCGAAATTCAAAATTCGGGGGTTTGTCTCCTAAATATATTTCATATTTAATTATTTCATAATTAATTCACAATTAATTAATTTCAATTAAATATAAACTTTAATTTATCTTCATAAATTAAAAGCCTCTTAATAGGAATGAGATTTATCTAAATAAATTAAGTTCCTTTCATATAGGAAATATATTCATGTAGATAAATTAAATTCCTATTTATAGAATCATGATTTATCTAAATAAATCAATTATCTATAAATTTATGATTTATCTAAATAAATGAAATTCCTATTAATTATGATTTATCTAAATAAATCAATTCCAAATTAATAGGTGTAGGCGCATGGGGAAAATCAATTTTCCCTCCATGAAAATCAATTTCAAAAATCAAATTAATTATGTTTGTAAGTGTTTGGCTTTTATATGTTGGCTATATTTGATAAAAGTATTCTAGTATGATCTCAGTCTTATCTGTGAGGATCTTTGCATATATTGAGAATAGTCAACACCGTGTGAAGACAGTCTCAACTACTCTAGCAACCTATGGTTTTCATGTCAAGGATGCAGCGCAAAAAGTGGATTTTTTGTTTCCTACAGAGATAATGACTCTTGGTCTGTATTATTAATGATGATTATCTTTGTTGTCTTTGAGATCTTTTAATCATCATTAATTCTTTATTTGCCCGAATATCTTCTATAAATATTTTCGGGTGTTACTCTTTGGATCTTTGTGGTCTTTAGGAGTTATCCGTTGCCTATTTATTTTTGAACCGATGATTGTTGGTTGTTAAACTAATGGGTTCATTTAAACAAATAGTTATGAACAACATTGATTCAGATCTTTCAATTGTCTCATATAAATTCCTATGAAAAGATTTGATCTACAACTCTCTATGTACGAACACCGTTGCCAATTATTGAGAGGAGTTGACACTGCTGAGTGCAGAACGGCAACAATCTATCTTTTTATCTTATGTGTGAAGTTTGGTTTTGGGCTGAAACTCGCTACAACACAAGGCTGTGTGGAGGACGGACTCTGTGGCTAGGATGTCATAGAGAGGCAAGTCGGTATGTACTTGTAATAGCAAATAGGTTTTTGTTATTTCCAATTCACTGTAGTACTGGTAGTCAAATTTCGGGTGTGAAATCCTGAGGACTAAAATTGTACTTATAGAGAGTGGATTGGACATTTGTCCGGTGATTGCCTCACAGATTAGGTGACTGGTTTTATCACTGAACTGCGTAAACAAACCTCTTGTGTTTGTGTGTGTTTTTGTTTTGGTTCGTACTTTGCTATTAGTAGTAGTTGCAATAGCAGTTGCAACTTTCCATTCATCTGCCCTTAACAAAAGTTTCCTTAGAAACATATACTGTCAATGTTTAATTCTCAATCAAACATATCCACAATTTATGGTTAATTAATTTCTTAATTCATAATTAAAATTTTAATCAACCATATAAAATAGTACTACGTGCCAAAACCCTACGACTTTAGGGTTACCCTACAAAATGGGGGTTTCCCTACAAATTATGATTTTCGAGAGACTCCTTCCTTGTACATTCGTTCCTATAGGAAACACCTTTCCTGTCTTGTCTGTAAATGAGATCCGTGATCGAGTTGCAGTACGTCTATGCTAGTAAACATATAGTGTCGCGAGTGAGCTCTATCTCATAAAGACCGTTACGAGGTTAGCCTATTGTGTGTGATACATTGGGCTCCGCACTAAGCTAGCAGCGAGTAGTGCATAACGGAGAGTCGGATCCAATAGTACATCTTCTATTCGAATCTCACGAGCCAACACTAAACCCCTTTAGTGTGTTCGTGTGAGACTCCACTCACAAGTCAAATTGACGTCTAGCAATATGTCATGACTACTCGGGTAGTGTGAGGTTCAATGTACAGGGATTGTGAGGTTCAATGTACAAGGATTAAACGCCCTTGAGTTACCGTGCAACTAAATCCTTCGGTTACAACGTCTCGAAGTCGGCTAGGGTTCGATAGAAGTGTCAAATCCTAATACCAATTCATATGTATTCCTCCTGCCAAGTTGTCGTCTCAATAATGACATGTCAGAAACCCTTTTCCGACATTCATATTTACTCTGGCCAGAGATTTCTGAGTTGACACTTGCAGGGATATATAGGACATTATCTCCTCTCACTACGAGTAATCGATTCCATATTGGTTGCTCACGCATCTCCATGAATGCTTCCCCATGCTCAGAAGTATCTGGCACATGACTCTTAAAGGTCACGTAGGGATAAAACCAAAGCAATGCGTCATCAATCATAAGGTAACCATGACAACCTCAGGTCTAAGGATTGCTTGCACCTACTATCACCCAAGGAACATCTTATTGACACTCATGTAAGGATTCCATTATGTGTTCCTCATGTAGGTCTGTTCAGCGAACTCATTCCCTGATGAGCACCTGCACTTGTACATTAATGACGGTTCATAGGTAACTGTGATATCAGCTACCCTTTATCGTATAAGGCATGTATCAAGTGCACTAGTTCCCAGAATCACCAATTTCCTAATCGGTGATCCTACGACTACGAACCTTTAGAAAATGGGCATCTGGATTCCAAGTCTCACTGGCATGATCTCATCATGGCCTTGGAATCATTCGTCTGGGTTCATGGGGTTCATCACAATCTAATACAAAAAATATAGATACAACATATGATGAAAAGTTGCCTCATTTATTCACTATCAAAAATAGTTCCTTACACATCGACATATGATTGGCTCAATGGTACTATTTCTTTCACCCCGACCCTGGGTTCCCGATCTATTAGCGTTTTCGTCGGCGTCTGGTCCGGCTGCGTGAACCTTATTCGGTATGTCCGCAATGCCGGTAGAGGGAAGTGTGTTTTTGCCGAGAGCGAGGCACTTAAAGACGAAGTCGAAGAGCCGAGAGCGAGGCACTTAAAGACGAAGTCGAAGAGCCGAGAGGTGGTGTGCAAGTCCCGATCGAAGAAGATACCAGCCAGGAAGGGGCGAATGAAGCACTCGACAATGGAAGGGGAGAAGCCGACAGCACGGAGTCATTGGCCGATGGAACCACCTTGATGATCGATAGATGAAACCACCTCTCGAAGTCGATCTGCAAGCTCCTTCTCCTTGCCCTCCTTGCTCGAAGCTTCAGGTCCAAGACTCCTCGATCCCTCCAACTTATGAGGGTATCATAACCATAAGTGACAAGAAAATCTAAAACACCAAATCAACAACCCACAATGAAGCGATTCGAGCATAGAAGACACAAGGAACATAGGGGAATGAGGTGGAGGTGGGTTGAAGAAGGGGAGAAGGGGATTAATGGAATCGAGGTTTTCATCTAGGATTTTGTCGAGGTTTTTGGCACGAGGAGGGGAAGGTATTCTGCGGGAGGAAAAAAAATAGGAGGGAGAGAGTATTTGGTCGACTGAAAGAAAAAAAAATAGGACGAAAATGAGCAAAATAAGGGTTTCATGTGTTGGTCGGTTGAACAAAATAAGGGTTGTGGATTGGCTAAGATTGGAGGAGATCGAAGGCGCACGAGTGAGATACTTGGTGAACATCTGCGAAAAAAAGGAAGGAGAAGGAAATATTAGAAGCCAAGAAGTGCCAACTGCAGCCATTTAAAAAAGTTTATTTTTATTTAATTTTAGTATGATTAAGTTTTGATGGTGATAAATTTAGAGGCTAATGTTATTTATAAAATTATAATTAAAGATAAAAAATTTTGATTGTCTCTAAATCATATATTTAATGACAAATAATTATATGTTATAATTATATGATTGTCTCTAATTGAGGCTTTTGTTGTGGCGTCATTCACCTCACATAGGTCATACACCTCATATTGTATTAATTGATTGTTTTTCTTTGGGAAAGAGGTGAGAGACATCCTCAAGAGTTGAGGAGCAAGTCCTTGGTGTATCTTCTTAAGTAATTTGAGTTTGAAATTCTTGGTGGTGAGCCAATCTAGTGAATGTAGACAAGGTTGAAGAACTACTCTAAATTTTGGTTGTTTGCATTGGTTTGAACTTCCTTATTACTTAGTTTTCCCATAAATATAAATGTTGCATAAAATATTTGCATGCATACGAATAGATCTTTTTCTAGCATCCATTAATCTACTAGTGTTCTCCTCTAGTTCAAGCCTATCCCGACGTTGCTTTGCACTATCTATAGACTAGATAGTAATAGATATATATGTCTTTTTTCTGGTATCCAATCTATCTATAGAACTAGCTGCTTTGCACTATATATAGACGAGGGCATTGAGGAGATAGATGCATGTACAGCTTGACATTGTGCATGCACTTGGTACTTGGCTTGCTCGTCATGTCCGACCATTTGAGTCAATGAGCGAGTCATCTATATAGAGGGGCACGTCAGCGGACCAACGTAAGTTATGTGTACATAGCATCATCCCATCGATCTCCCTACTTGTGTGTTGTTGGCTCACGCCTTGAGTCAAGGCTTTGGCCAACTTGGGTCAAAGGGTATGCATAGGGGTGTGCATGGGTACCGGGTAGACCCAAATTAAATTCGGATAGGGTCCGGGATAAAAATTTAGGAACCGATTAAAACTGGTTCCGATTCTGGGTCCAACACATCGGGTACCCGAAACCAGAACCTGTACTCTAGAACTTGTTCATTTACAGGTTCTAGGGTACAGGTTCCAACAGGGTACCCTGTCGGACCCTGTACATTTACAAGTTCTAGAATAGGTTCCAACAGGGTACCTTGTTGGAAACTATTCATTTATAGGTTCCAGGACAGGTTCCAACAGGGTACCCGGAACTTGTACCCTGGAACCTGTATATGAACAGGTTCCAATAGGGTACCAAAAATCAGAACCGAAACCTGTGGTTCCGGATAGGGTCCGGTTCTAGGTTCTAACAGGGTAGGGTCCGGTTCCAAAACTTAGGAACCGGTCCTATACAGGGTAGGGTCCAGGTATCATAAAAAATACAGGGTATCCGGACCCGCTCACCCCTAGTTATGCATACTTAAATTATGCTTCAGTGCACTCAACCTCGAGGCTGAGGCCGATCGTTCATGGGGCGCTTAGCTGGCGCCCTTCCGCATCATCACCTGGGTCCATAAAAAATTAAAAATCCATAGATTAAGAATTTTATATAGTACCTTAATTAAATTTCACATGAAGAGTTAATAGGAGCTTGCGTTGATTAATAAGATTTAATGTGTGCGTTGTCGAATTCAAAAAAAATTATTAGTGGGGACAAAATAATACATATATTTATAACACACAGAAAATTTTACTAGTGTAGCAAACTAATACATAAATTTATAAGAATTCAAGTTCAAGCTAATTATGATAGTCGACTTCGATGAGTCTTTGTGTTTTGAAATTATTGCATAATTTTTTCGTTATCAATGTTCTCAAATATTTTTCTCATACGATTACGTAGTTTATTTTTTATAAAATTTATAATAAAAAATTATGCTTAATAATTAATAATAATAAAATAATTAATATTGAATGAAATAAATATATTATGCTTATCATCCTAAGAAAGTAATAATGAATAAAATAAAAAATACCAATATTGCGGAGGAGATGTGTCATGACTACTCGAGCGACCGAGGAAACATCGGGCAGCGATAATGAGATTGCACGTGACTCAGCGATGACTTTTGACGTAGAAAATGACGTGGCAGTGCCACGTAATATTGGGAGACTGGTGCGGAGAAGGCCACAACATTTTAATGATTTTGTAATGTAATTACATATGATATAGCAAGTATAAATAGAGAAGGAGATTAATAAAGCGGGATACAACATGCTTAGTCATTCTCCACTCAATCTCTCTATGTTCTCCCTCTCTATCTCTCTCTTACTCTCTCTCTCTAGTCTGTTATGCCCAAATGATTACTGGTATTGTCTTCTTCCTTCGTGATCCAAATCTGAGTCGTCGATGAGATTGGATCTGAGTCTTTGGCCGTCGCGTTCAATTCATCATCGTCGGGGTTGTACTGCATGTATGTAGAGTCCTGACATTTGGTGCTTTCATTGCTACTCTATCTATTATCCTTGCTTGTTTCAGCCATGGAAACACGATCTCAAGCGCTCACAGAATCAGTCAAACAATTACAAGAAACGAGCATTAGGCATGACAAATTGCTTAGGTCGATCCAAACCAATCTGGAAGGCCAACAACATGCCATGGAGGCACAACAGAAAATTCTCCAACAAGTATGTTCCCAGATTGCTCTTCTGAACACGCAGATGGTTCAAATGGCAAAAATGGGATCAGCTTGATCTCAAGGTAACCAATCTAGCCGGGGTAAATTCCTTTCATGCTATGACGTACGGGCGAAGAAGATGAATTCCCTTTTCCGCCAAAACCGCCGCAAGTAGAATTGCAGATCTTCAATGGATCAGACGCCGAGGAATGGATTGCTTCAACGGAGGATTTTTTATTTCTATTCGACTGAAGACCAACATCGTGTAACGATGGCTTCGTTTCGAATGGAGGGATTGGCAAAGCGGTGGTTCAAATGGATGCAAAGGCGGAAACAGTTAGTTGGTTGGAATTATTTGGTGGAAGCCATACGCAGGCGTTTCAAGCCAACAGATTTGGAGCTGCCGGAGGGTCAGCTGACCAAACTGATATAGACGGCAAGTGTGGAGGAATACGAGGGACGATTTGAAGAGCTGGCCTTGCGGACAACTAACTTGCTGGAATCTTTTTTAATCAGTTGTTTCATCTCCATCTTACGAACATATATTAAAACGGAGGTGCTTACACAGCAACCTGATTCCATGCATGAAGCAGTGGTATTGGCAAAGCGATTTGAGGCAAAGATCAACGCTGCTAAGAGGTTCTCTTCACCATGGGTAGGGAATAAATATGTGGTGTTGCTGCCGACACCGAATGGAGGCCTTCGCCATACTTCGCTTCCTACCATAGCGAATGGACGGGGCAAGCACTCATAATTTTGTGCAAACCCGTATCGCAAAATTCCTTGGGCTGTCGAATGAAGCCTCTCCGTCATTCGATGTGATGGTAGACAGTGGAGAAAGGATAAAGAACGAAGGCATCATCCGCAACCTCAGTATCTGTATTCAGAACACCACCATAGCGACTGACTTTTACGTCTTGCCTATTAAAGGATCTGACATTGTTCTGGGAGTCGCGTGGATGGCGACGCTGGGCCCGGTAGTGATGGACTTCGCTAACCAACTGTTCGAGTTCCATTTCAATGGAACAAAGAACACATGGACGGGTTTGAATGGGCTGCATCCAAAGCAGATCGAATATCAGTCGCTGCGACGACTGTGTAACACGCACTCAATGGCTGAGATGTATCAATTGGAACTGATAGAGGAATCTCAACAACCAATGAGTGGTTACTATGAAGAATTGCAGCCATTATTGGAACAATTCATGGATGTGTTTGAACCAGTCCAAGGACTACCTCCGACGTGAGTAAATGATCACCGCATCTTCTTGCCGACCAACCAATCTCTGATTAATGTACAACCTTATAGATATCCTCATTTTCAGAAAGAGGAGATTGAAAGACAAGTGAAGACAATGCTGCAGGAATGTCTCATTCAGCCGAGTACTAGTGCTTTTTCTTCACCAGTGCTCTTGGTGCAGAAGAAGGATGGAACAAGGCAGTTCTGTATCGACTACCGTGCATTAAATTCAGCCACTGTTAAGGATCAGTTTCCAATCCCTACGGCAGATGAGTTGTTTGATGAGTTAGGCGGAGCAGCTATTTTCTCTAAGCTTGATCTTTTAACAGGCTATCATCAGATACGAGTGCACGCTAATGACATTCCGAAGACGACGTTTCGAACGCACGAAGGCCACTACGAGTTTTGGTGATGCCGTTCAGCCTCACCAATGCTCCGTCGACATTCCAGGCTACCATGAATGGTATATTTCGACCATTCCTTCGTAAATTCCTGCTTGTTTTCTTTATGATATGCTGGTGTATAGTCGTAACTTGGCAGAGCATACTGAACACCTATGAAAAGTACTTCAAACCCTACGAGACAACCAGTTGGTCGCTAAACGATCAAAATGCTCGTTCGGATGTACTACAGTCGTGTACCTGGGTCACTTGATTTCATCAAAAGGACTACGAGTTGACTCGACAAAGATTGAAGCTATTCGAGCGTGGCTGTCGCCCAAGACTGTCAAAGGTCTACGAGGCTTTCTGGGCCTTGCCGGCTACTATCGCCTATTCATTCGCGAATTTGCTCAAAAAGCGGCACCTTTGACCGATCTTCTGAAGAAGGATGCATTCCGTTGGACAGGAGAGGCGCAGGCTTCTTTTGAGACCTTGAAGGAGGCATTGAGCAGTGCGCCAATGTTAGCGCTTCCTGATTTTAATAAAATGTTTGTAGTGGAGACCGATGCTTCGGGAGTGGGAATTGGTGCCGTCTTAGCACAAGAACGACGACCAGTGGCTTACTTCAGCTGGAAACTCTCAAGCCGCATGCAGGCAGCACCGGTGTACCAAAGGGAAATGTTCGCTATTACTCAGGCGGTGAAGAAATGGCATCAGTATCTGTTAAGCCAGAAATTTCTTATTTTTACCGATCAGTGTTCCTTATGGGAATTGTAGAGCCAGGTGATTCAAACACCCGAGCAACAGAAATGGCTCGTGAGACTGTTGGGATACGACTTTGACATCCAGTATAGGTCGGGGGCACTTAAATGCAACCGCCGATGCATTGTCCAGGGAACCAATGGCGTCGATGATGGCTCTGTTGCAACCTATTTGTGGTATCTTAGCGGAAGTTAAAAGGCTGAACTGTGAACATAGAGAGCTTCAACTGCTACAAAAGAAGATGGTGGAACTCGGAAAGGAAGACTATGAAATACGAGATGGTATTCTTCTTCTCCGTGGCAAAGTTTTCATTCCTGACGATCGCACCTTGAAATCAATACTCTTGCGAGAGTTCCACTACTCACCGACGGGAGGACATGCTGGCATGCATCGCACTTATCGACTATTGGCGGACAACTTCTATTGGCGAGCAATGCGAAAGGATGTCAACTGATACGTCGAATGTTGTCAAGTTTGCCAAAGAATGAAGACCGAACAGTTGTCACCGGCAGGACTATTACAACCTTTATCCATCCCGGAGGAAGTTTTTGAAGATCTCAGCATGGACTTCATCATCGGACTTCCCCCTTCAAATGGAAAGACGACGATCTTAGTAGTGGTGGACAGGCTCACCAAGTACGCACATTTCTTTTCGCTGCCGCGTCATTATTCCACTGAGAAGGTTGCTGCAATATTTCTTGATGGAGTAGTTAAACTCCATGGCATGCCGCGGTCCATTATAAGTGACCGTGATAGTCACTTCTTGAGCCAATGTGGAAGGAGTTGTTCCACCTGCAAGGAACAAAGATGGGTTTCAGTTCATCGTACCATCTGCAGACGGATGGGCAAACAGAGGCAATGAACAGGTGCCTGGAAATGTATATGCGTTGTTTCACATCAGAAGAGCCGGCAAAGTGGGAGAGCTTTCTCACCTGGCCGAGTATTGGTACAACACTTCGTACTAGATGTCGGCGGGGATGACACCGTTTAAAGCATTATATGGGCGCGATCCTCCGCGACTGCTCAAATATAGTGGAGGGGCGCACGATTCAATTATCAATTAGAATTTGGCATCAAGAGACCAGATCTTAAAACAGTTAAAGGAAAACCTGGCCAAGGCTCAAGAACGCATAAAGTCACAAGCGGATTGAAAGCGAATGGAGGTGGAGTTTAAGGTTGGCGATTGGGTCTTTGTGAAGCTGAAGCCATACCGTCAGCTCTCGCTCAGGCTCCAACAACACCAGAAACTAAGTCCTCGATATTTTGGACCTTTTCGTATCATTCAGAAGGTCGGTCGGGTCGCCTACAAACTCAGCTTATCGGAGTCTTCGAAAATACATCCGGTGATCCATATCTCAGTGCTCAAGTTATGTAGAAGTCGGCCAGAGGTGCAGGTGACGTTGCTCAAGTTATGTAGAAGTCGGCCAGATGTGCAGGTGACGTTGTTGCCGTTAATGTATATGGACGACGTACCAGGCCGAGGGATGCAGGTTATTCACGAAGATAACCTCAAGGACGAGGTTCTGATTGACCCGAGGAGTAATGTCACGATTACTCGAGCGACCGAGGAAACGTCGGGCAGCGATAATGAGATTGCACGCAACTCAGCGACACTTCTGACGTAGAAAATAACATGGCAGTGCCACGTAATATTGGGAGACGGGTGCAGAGAAGGCCGCAATATTTTAATGATTTTGTAATGTAATTACATATGAGATAGCAAGTATAAATAGAGAAGGAGATTAATAAAGCGGGATACAACGTGCTTAGTCATTCTCCACTAAATCTCTCTCTGATCTCCCTCTCTATATCTCTCTTACTCTCTCTTTCTCTCGTCTGTTATGCCCAAACGATTGCTGGTATCGTCTTCTTCCTTTGCGATCCAGATCCGAGTCGTCGACGAGATTGGATCTGAGTCTCTGGCCGTCGCGTTCAATTCATCATCGCCGGGGTTGTACTGCAGGTGTGTAGAGTCCTGACAAGATGCTTGCGAGCAGTGAGCCTGCGGACAGTGTGCTCGCGTGAGGAGATGCCTGAGATGCTATGACTATAAGCCCGAGCTGCGGAGAGCGGGCTGCGGCGCTGGTGAGCGAGACTGAGACGACGCTGGTGATCGGAGAAGCCGCAAAGGCCAAATTGGAGAAAAGACACGCACTAGCGCTACGAGCCAGTGGGCTACGGCGTTGGTGAGCAAAACACGGAGGCGAAGACGCCGAGTCACCGAGGGGAGAAGCCGCTACCACGAGCGCGAGAGGAGAAGCGCTGGTGACCGAGACTACGCTAGTGAGATTTGAGAAGACGACGCACGTTGGTGAGCGAGAAGCCGAGAAGTCGACGGCACGCTGATATATATATAGAAGATGAAGGAGACGAAAAGACACGATAAATCGGGAGAAAAAAAAACACGATAAATTTAACGTCTATTCACGTAATTAGAGGGAGTCAGCTGCATGCGCATAGTGGCTAGTGGGGGTAGTGGTAGGGCCGATTCTAGGTTTTTAATTTTTATCATTGGGGGCCCCCACTGCTCCCATTGTGCGCCACTAAATGTATGGATTACCCTCAACATTAGGTTAAATATCTTAATTAAGTAAGTAAGTGGTTTAGACCTTTGAAGATAACAAGCTAATTATTATATAGAGTAGGTCATAAAAATTGATATAAGAGAATGACATAATTTTAGACATGATGCGCTGGAGACAATGTGAGAAAAGAGTGCCTACGGAAGGAGTCAAACTACTACTAGGCTAAGTCTCATATATAACCAACTTGATTATCGTTATGGGCTATGCATCATATTCGACATGGGGTTTATTGGGAACTGTTCCTGCTTGAGAGTCGAGGTCTTTCGATCCGATCTGGTGTATCTTCGTGTCTGGTTCAACGACAGCAGGGTGGGGGGGTGGAGGTGATCATGCTGTCCGGTAATCTCGCTAGGATTATTGCCCAGAATTGGTCGAGACCAATCTCGAAGATGACAGATTTATGATGATATGTCCCTCGTGATAAAAGAGGATGTAGGAGTTCATATTTGGCCGGGTGGGTTACCCGGATGGAGCCGCTTGACTTAGCTTGAGTTTGGCTCAAAGGTGTTGCTTGGGAGGAGACCCCTGGGCGGGGTTGTGTGGTTTGATTCGAGGTGAACGGCGGGGCGTTGCTGGGTCTAGTCCGACTGAGTCTAATAGTTCTAGTCCAATCCACAACCCCCAAGCTTGATCGAAGTCACGAAGACTGTGTGTCGAGCTCTTGAGTTTTGTGAGTCTTTGTCTTGTCGTTTAGGTGTCCTCTGGAGAGATCCTTGGACGAGCTGGCCAGGCCGTACTAGGTGACCAGGGGAAGATGTTGGTCTATTCGACTGCTGGAGCTGAGCTGAAAAGAATGATCAGGGAAACTAAGGTAGCTGAGATCGGCCATGATGATATGAAAGGCTAGGAAGGAGTCAGACTACTATAAGTGGTTTCTGCGTTACTTTTGGCAGGCACATGACGACTCTTCATGCTACTTCAGGGTACGTCAAATCGGTATTTTTGTCGTGTTTATCATGCGCCTTCTCGGCTTCCACGTTTAGTATGGCAATTTCGCTAGTGAAGATCTTCTCACTCTACGTGGCAGTTGCTGATTGGTCTTGGCCTCGTCATTTTTGGGGAGACGTCGTGGTGAAAAAAGGTGCTCGCTCGTATGATGGAGGGAGTTTCTAGGGAGCTGCCGATCGCTGAGCTGGTCAGTATAGATTCAATTTCCTTTATGCCATGGGCCATTCAATGGGGAAGTGAGCTCTATAAAAGGGGATTTTCCTTCCTCGCTCGGGAGTTTTCCTGCGTTCCCTTGGCCCTCGTCTTTGGCAAGCTTCAGTAGTGTCTCCCTTAACTAGTTCCCTCCTATATTTGCTAAGTTTCACTGATAAGCTTTCTCAGCCTCAAGCTCTGGTGTTTGTCGTTGACTTTGGGTTCATTGTCTTTTCATGTGAGCTTTTCAGCTTTTCTTTATCGTTCAGGTATGCGTACCCTATTCTTGAACGTTTCGCCTACGTGCTCTCGTTTGGCAGAGATGAGGGAGAGGTCCGTTAGGGATAAGGGAAAGAATTCGCTGGTGGGTGAGTTGTTGAAGCCTATGAGGACTTCATAGTCTTGGAAGCCACTAGCTTCGGGAGAGAGGGTGGAAGCTGTTGGCTCGTCAGCCTCTTCAGATTCCCCAGTCCTCCTTGGTTCACAGGTGAGGCGTCAAAATAGGGTTCGGAGAGAACCTTCTTGCAGAGTCGAATGTCTATCCTCAGGGGAATGAGTCCCTACTCCCGGAGGCGGAGGTGGCGACCATCACATCGGTAGGGGTTTGTTAGCCTAGTTCAGCACCGTATTTTTATTCTGGGAGCCAAGTGGTCTTTCCAAACAGGGCAGACATATGGGACTACATCCAGCTTTCCGCTAGGCAAGCTGTAGGAAGTCTCGCGAAGAGAGCATGAAGAACTCGTGGCCTACAGGCTTAGGATGATATTGTTGGCTTTAGGTTTTCAACCTTAGCCTTAATCTCGGTTTTGATGGTTTTGATGATAACAAACATGAGACTAATCATTTCATTGGGATTATATTTCAGGTTCCATATCAATTAGCGTCTGATGTCCTCGATCGGAAAAATCAGAGAAATCGGAAATCGGAAATCGGAAGGACATTGATCGTCGCGCTCGGGTTCGTCGCGGAAACTTCTCGAAGAGCGACGCGTGCACCAAAGTCACATTGGAAGGGCTCAAAGTTCACATAAGAGCTCTCCAAGATGATGCGCGTTGAAAGCCAAAACCCGAAAATGAAGCGTGGAAGAAAATCGGCTGAAGAAACAAATCTCAGCCTAAACTCGGTCGACTGGGCGGTCGATCGAATAGGGTAAGGTATCAGGCAGTAGCCTTATCGGTCGATCGGTCGGTCGACCGAACACTGCCTAAAATAGGCGGTGGCTACTTCGGTCGACCGGTCGGTTGACAGACAGAGGCCTGAAATAGGTAGTAAGTTTGGCGGTCGATCGAGCGATCGACCGACCTGCATATAAGTCAAAGACACAATCGCGTCGATCGATCGACTGGTCGACCGAAGAAGAAATCATGCGATTTTGCATCTGGGCTATCGACCCATCGATCGACCGACCAGAGAGAAAAATAAAATGGTCGAATGACTGATCGACTAGTCGGTCGACCGACCAATCGACCGGCGGCCTATAACGGATAGTTTTCTATCCGTTGAATAATCATTTCTTCCCGAGGGTATAAATACACCCTCATATACTTCATTTAATCTTCTTCTCCTACTCTAACATAATTCATTGAGCATTTAAAAGGAGATTAAAACCTTCTAAAGATTGATTGCGGCGCTCTGCTCTCTTCGTCAAGCTCTTCTTCAAGCGTCTGCTTCCCTGCCTCCCTCAACTCTGCTGCAACGAGTTTATCTGACGAGTTGAAGGATTGAAGAATTGCAAAAGAGCACGAATTCGTGGTTTATTATTTAGCTTTTTTGATTGTAAATTTTATATGTTATTTAAACTATTTTTGGATTTGTGTCTGTGAAAAGACCTAGGGCTGTTAGGTCTTGTTGTGTGAAGTGATATCATTGGTGAAAATGAGTAAAGCCACTTGTGTAAACTTAGTGTTTACTAGGATTAGTTCTAGTTGTCCCTTAGGTTGAGGTGGGAAAGAGCTCTCGGTAGGAAGGCGGGATACCTCCGAGTGTGGAAGTGCCTTCGGTTGGAGAGCGGAGTCTTTCCGGAGAAAAGTCCTCGTGTGTAAGGGAAACTAATTAATCTAGTAAAACTTAGTTTGGAAATCCTAAGCAGGGTGCTTAGGTAGTGGAGTAGGCATTGGGGCCGAACCACTATAAAATCTCTGTGTTTGCATTGATTGATTGTTCGTTCTTAATTGATTAATTATTTATCGCTTCCGCAATCAATCATCGAATTGCAAATTGCCTAACGATTTAAGAAAATGATTAAATTAGAAATTAGGTGAATAACATAGTAAATACACTATTCACCCCCCTCCCCCTCTAGTGTCGCCATTTCGCCCACAGATAGAGATGGAGAGGCCGCGGGCCTAAGAGGCAAAGGCCAAATAAGTCACTTGCTTGAGCACAATCGTTTCTGAGCCTACCCCCGAATACCAGAGTTGGAAAATAAGGCTAGGGCGAAGCTTAAGATGGTTTACCTGGACCTTTCTATGGTGGCGACGATGAAGTCCCTTCTAATGGCCGAGGCAGCTAGAGGAGGCGATGACCGAGGCTGCAAGGTGCAACCTTGCTAAGGAGTCCCTTGTAGAGGAGGTGAAGTGCCTCCGGGATAATGCCTTCGCATGTATATAGAGGGTTTTGAGAGAGCTTCTAAGCAAGCCAAGCTTCTGGCTCCTAATGCTGATCTTTTAGGGATGGACTTCCATGAGGAAGTTAAGGATGGTGCCCTGGTGAATCCTGAGGCTAAGAGAGTTTTCTTGGTCGCTCAGAGGGGACCTTTCATTCGCGACTCCATGCTAATGCTTATTTTCTCTCGTATGATTTCCTGTCATGGAAAAGGACGCTCCTGCTAAGTGCGCCAAGGTGGGCGTAGCTTCTTCTCAATGGCTCCTTTAGATTTTCTTATGTTGTCTTCTTAGGACTTCTTTTGGGGGGATCAGCTATTTTACTCCCTTCCTTTCATTTTGACTCTAACGATTGCCCCTGTGTGAGGTCTATTTTGTTGACTATGTGGGAACTTCTACTCCTTCGTGAGCTTATTTGTGTTGTTTCATACATAAACCTCTTTTTCTTTGTATTTCATGAAGGGAATGTCCTTGCCCCATTTCTTGGGCTCTCACACAGAGTTTAAACCATGTGGTTTCAGATTGAAACCTCAACCTTATGAGATGTGGTTCACGGTTGAACTATCTGAAATCTGATTCATGATTGATCCTTTTGAGATCTGGTTTGTGGTTGAACCTTGTGAAATCTGGTTCATGTTTGAACCTTATATATCAGAAGTATTGCCTTAGGTCGAGCCTACCAAAAGGAATATGTCGGGACCGTGTGCAAGGCATCATGTAGAGGCTATGGAACAAAAGTATTTGGTGTGAGGAATCAAATACTCGGGGTTCAGGCCGAGCTCGCTAAGGAGCATAAGGCGAAACCGCATGCGAGAAGTCGTATGAGGGCGCTGAGGCCGAATGAGTTGGCGCGGTGGCCAGAGACTGCACTCGGGGGTTCAAGCCGAGCTTGTCGAGGAGCGTAAGGCAGAACCGCACACGATGAGTTGTATGAGGGCGCTGAGACCGAATGTGTTGGTGTGGTAGCCAGAGACTGCAGTCAGGGGGTTCAAGCCAAGCTCTCTGAGGAGCGTAAGGCGGAACCGCACGCGAGGAGTCATATGAGGGCGCTGAGGCTGAATGTGTTGACGTGGGAGCCTGAGAAAGGCGCTGAGGCTGGCGAGCCAGACTAGTGAAGACCACATTCTGATCGCTGCATGGAGTGTTTGGGCTTCTGGAGCCAAAGACTGTAAGCTTGAAGATGCAAATTCGCTCTTAAGGGTGTTTAGAGCGTGTTTGTACGTGAAGACTCAAGTAAATTTCGAACAGCACGATTTCTTTAATAGTTTCCTAATCATTCATGGAGAGAATTATGAGAAATATAACTTTATTTTAAGTGATAAAGAATTTGTGCTGACAGAGGAAATGATATTTTTCGAGCTTTATTGATGATGGGATCTCACCTAGAGTTCTTTTCAGGGGCTGAGTTGGGGGCTGCATTCGCGCGCCTCATACTGAGCTTGGTTCAAGACTTTCAACAGATTGTTTGTTCTTGTCCTTGGGAAATATTTGTGGTCCGATAGGAGTGTTCCTTGGTTCTGCCATCTTCATCTTGAGGCATTCATTGTAGCATAAACGGGCTTTCTTTTGATCAGCATGCAATACTCCTAGCTACCTCTGTCTCTGAGATAGGAAACTTTACTGCTAGATAGGGTGTCGATACGATAGCCCCCAGAGTGTTTAAGGATGGTCATCCCAGGATCATATGATATGGGCTGGGTATGATGATGACGAGATACTGCACATCGATCATCTTCACTTTAGGTCAGGAATCGAATGTTGTTCTCAGCCATAGGGCTCCGTAGACACCGACCCTCTCTCCTAAGAAACCTACCAGGACCCCTTTGCAAGGTGTGAGTGAGTCTTCGGTCAACTGCATCTTTTCAAAGGTGGAGTGCGAAAGAATATCTGCCAAGCTTCCTTGATTGACGAGGACCTTTTTGACAATGAAATTCTCTGCAATTACAAAAATAATGACCGGGTCGCATGAATTCCGATTAGTTCCTTGGAAGTCAGATTCATAGAAGGATATTATCGGGGTTCTAGGGATAGGTCGGCGTGGACGAACAGTGTTGTTGATTGGCATGACTGCCCGAAGGGACCTCTTCCTGGTCAAGCTTGACTCCCCACCTCCCGCGAATCTGACTGCGATGTAGTTGATTACCCCTCGGGGTTTGTTTTCTCGATTGCGCTCTTTTTGGGACCTGGGGGTGTTTGGCTTCATCGTCGAGGGCCGCAACTCCTGCTTCGACCTCTCTCCTTCTTGTGGCGAAGGTATTTGTCAAGGTGTCTTATGCAGACTAGATGTTTCAACTAATCTCCGAGCATAATGAATAGCTGACCTACTTCATTTCAAAGTTACGTTTTTAACCTATAAATAGCTGAGTTTATTAGATCTGAGATCTGGTGTTCTTCATCTTCTCTACTTAAGTGGAGATTGTTGAATGAAATCCCACACTAGAAGGGGGGTTGAATAGTGTGTGTCATTTTTTCTATTTATTCAATTTTCTTTTTGCTCAATTTTAACTTCAACCAAATGCAAATACAACTCGATAATGTTTGTTATCAAATATCAAATACAACAAAAAGCAAACAAGCAAAGCAATGCTAACACGAGGAAATATAGTGGTTCGGCCAACTGCCTAATCCACTACCCTGGCTCCACACCAAGGATTTCTAACCAACCACATTATAGAACTTGTGTTTCTCTTTGAATACAACCGAGGACACGATTCTCAACTCTTTGAGAACTCCTCAAACCTATTCACCTAGGCAAAACAAAATTCTACAAAGTATACCCCTAAGTGTTTACACTAGCACACCTAGCAAGCTATTACAAGTGAAAACAAGTTGGAACAACACTTAAAATACAATGAAAAGAGGTAAGAAATGAAACCAAGAACCAATGCTCTTTTCCAAGCCTTCAAGCCTCCAACTCACCAAGTCGTTGAGCTCGAATCGAAACCCGAGTTGAGGAAGAATGGGCGCTTGAGAAAAAGTTGACGGAAGAACCGAGCGCAAGCAATCGATCTCTAGAAGACTCAAATCTCTCCTTTAAATGCTCAATTAAGTTTCTAAGAATGCCTAAAGGAATTAGGTAAGCGATATTTATCACCCCTCAACCGAACGGCTCTTCAACTGGCATTTTTTCGCCCGTTGGACGCCGTTCGGTCGCTTGTCGGTCGATCGTCGGTCGACCGACCGATCGACCACCCAGCGATCACTGGCAATCTGTATTTTAAATGCCCTATTTTGTTGACCAGAGGGTCGATCGAATAAGTCACGATTCTGCGATTCTGTTCCTCTGCTATCCAGTCGACCGGTCGGTCGACTGAAGCAGACACTGCCAGATTTTAGCCTCGGTCGGTTGACCGGAGTAGCCTTCTGCCATTTTTTACCCATCTTCGGTCGACCGATCAATCGACCGAATTGGCTACTGCCAATTATCTTTGTTACATGCTTTTTCATAGGTTTAGTTACCATGTCTTTACTTGGATAACTTTACAATTAGGCTTGGGATGAGATCCTAGGGGTATATTACAAGATATCAACTCAATCTATACCCTAGCCTTTTCTTTGACGTTCTTTTCTTTCGTTTCTTGACGATCTTTTCCTTCATTTCTCCGAACGAAGTTCGCATGCTTATCGCAACCTCAACCTAAACCTAAAACTTCACACATTAATTAAATACATATTTGTTATTGTCAAAATGAAGATCGAAGCTTAAAGGGAACCCTTAAGCCAACAATCTCCCCATTTTTGATGATGACAAACATAACAAGGAATTTTGAAGAAAACATATACATATTCTTTATGAGTTTGAGTTAAGGCATACACAATATATAACCCAACATATGCATACATAATATAAAACTCAACATATGCTCCCCCTATCAATGTGCTTATCATTCTTGTAACTCGCCCTATCTATATGCATCATAAAAAAACAAATGTGACATTACTTTTTTCTCCCCATTTTGACATCAATCAAAAAGGGTAAGAATTAAGGTACAATTAATGAGTTTCATCATGAAAACCAAGAAAGCCATAAAACCAAGTATCATCTACCACTATAGTCCTTCTTATTATTGTAAGCCGATAGAAGGCAAACATCAATAAGTCGCAAAGCCCCATTACAAGGCAGTACATAAGTGTGATGATACCATATGAAATGCAATTTTCCAACGACATGTATATTTTGAATATTTTTAACCACTAGGAAAAGCACACATTCCTAATTGTATTCTTAAATTTTTAAAGCTTTCCTCATTCAAGGGGTTTGTAAATATATCGGCAAGTTATTTGTCGATGGATACAAATTCTACCGATATATTTTCCTTAGTCACATTATCCCTAAGAAAATGGTACCTTAGATCAATATACTTAGTCCTAGAGTGTAAAATAGCATTCTTTGTTAAATTTATTGCACTAGTATTATCACAATGAATAGATATGCAAGAATACTTAAGTCTATAATCTAAAAGTGTTTGTTTCATCCGAAGGACTTGTGCACAACAACTAGCTGCAGTGATGTATTCCGCTTCGGTAGTTGAAAGTGCAATGGAGTTTTGTTTCTTTGAGAACCAATAAACAAGACTTGCTCCTAAGAATTAACAACACCCACTAGTGCTTTTTCTATCTACTTTACACCCGGCAAAATTTGCGTCCAAAAAACCGATTAATTTAAAGGATGTATGACATGGATACGATAGACCTAAGTCAACTGTGCCCTTCAAATATCTCAATCTGCATTTGACCGCACTTAAATGAGATATTTTAGAACAATATTGAAACCTAGCACATGCACAAACGCTAAACAAGATATCGAGTCTACTTGTGGTTAAGTAAAGAAGACTACCAATCATACCTCGATATCGTTTTTCGTAAACTTTGACACCGTCTTCATCTTTGTCAAGCTTGATGGATGTGCTCATTGGTGTAGAAGCTATCTTGGCTTCATTCATCCCAAACCTTTTGATGAGCTCCGTTGTGTACTTGGCTTGATTTATGAAGATTTCTTTGTTGGTTTACTTGATTTAGAGGCCAAGCATGAAGGAGAGCTCTCCCATCATGCTCATCTCAAATTCATCTTGCATACACTTAGCAAACCACTCACAAAGAGTTTTATTAGTAGCACCAAAAATTATGTCATCAACATAAATTTGAACTAATAAGATATCATTTTCATGATGTTTAATAAAAAGTGAAACATCGGCTTTTCCAACGTTAAAAAGTTTGAAAGTCTTTCATACCAAGCCCTAGGGGCTTATTTTAAACCATATAATATTTTTTTAAGTTTGAAAACATGGTTTGAAAACTCAAAACTTTCAAATCTGAGGGGTTGTTCAACATATATTTCTTCATTGATAAAACCATTTAAAAATACACTTTTAACATCCATTTGAAAAAGTTTAAAACCTTTAAAACTAGCATACGACAAAAGCATTCGAATTGCTTCTAATCTAGCTACGAGAGCATAAGTTTCATTATAATCTATCCCTTCTTGTTGATTGTACCCTTGTTCCACTAACCTAGCTTTGTTTCTAATGACTAAATCTCCTTCATCTAACTTATTCCTAAATACCCATTTAGTCCCAATTATGGTTTGTCCGCTAGGTCTAGGTATTAAGTCTCATACATCATTTCTTGCAAATTGGTTGAGTTCTTCTTGCATAGCTATTACCCAAAACTCATCTTCTATTTCCTTAATGTTCTTAGGCTTTACTTGAGATATAAATGCTACATATTGACAAATATCTTTGAGTTTAGAGCGCGTTACCACTCCCGTTGATGGTTCTCCAATGACTTGATCCATTGGATGATCCCTTATCAACCGATATCCTTTAGGGAGAGGCGGTAGAGCTTCTTCTTTTTCATCTTCAACTTGAGGTAGAGTTGAGGATGGTGGTTCTCCATGTTGAGTTTCCTCATTGTCTTCATCCTCCACCTCTTTGTCATGAAATGTGAGTTGCTCAAGTTCCTCACCTACATTCACAATCCTAACATTTCTAGAAGAATCATTAGTTTCATCAAATGTGACATGTATAGATTCTTCAACAATCATAGTTCTTCGATTGTATACTCTATATGCCTTTAGAATTTTTGGAGTAACCTAGGAAAATATCTTCATCGGATTTGGGATCAAATTTTTCTAAATGCTCATTAGTGTTTAAGATAAAACATTTACATCCAAAAACATGAAAATATCCCACACTTGGGATTTTACTATTCCAAAGCTCAAAATGTGTTTTCTTAATTTTAGGTATCAATAAAACGCGATTAAGCACATAACAAGAGGTATTTATGGCTTCGGCCCAAAAATACTTAGGCAAATTGTTTTTGCAAAGCATGGTCCTAGCCATCTCTTGTAAGATTCTATTCTTCCTCTCAATCATCCCATTTTGTTGAATGGTCCTAGGGGAAGAAAAGGTATGTTCAATACCCAAATCATTACAAAATTCGGAAATTTTTTCATTTTTAAACTCTCATCCATTATCACTTCTAATTTTTAAAATTAAAACTCCTTTCTCATTTGTAACTTTCTTAGTAAATTTTTTGAAAAAAATCAAAGGTTTCATTTTTCGTAGCTAGAAAGAAAACCCATGTAAATCTAGAAAAATCATCAACTAGTACATAGCAATATAGTTTTCCACCTAGACTAGCTACATCATATGGACCAAAAAGATCCATGTGCACAAGCTCAAGAGTTCTAGATGTGCTTACTTGATTAATGCTATGAAATAAAGATTTGACTTGCTTTCCTAGTTGACATGCATCACAAAGTTTGTATTTTTCAAATTTTATATTGGGTAATCCTTTAACTAGTTCTTTCTTAGATATTTTTTGGATGAAGCTCATGCTAGCATGTCCTAGCCTTCTATGCCACAACCAAGAATCATTTTCCATGGCAACCAAGCATCTAAGATGGGGATTAGGCAAGATATTTAAATCTAATGTGTAGACATTTTCTTGCCTATTTTCAATAAACATGATGTCATCTGATGGTGCACTCCTAATGATACATTTTGATGCTTCAAAAATAATTATATATCCATTGTCACACAATTATGATATGCTAATCAAGTTATGTTTTAACCCATCTAGTAAAACATTTTTAATGCATAGGTAAGAAAGTATACCTATATCACCAATGCCAATAATCTTACCTTTGGCATTGTCTCCAAATGTTACATGTCCACCATCTTTGCATGATAGGGTTGTAAATAAGTTGATATCACCTGTCATGTGCTTTGAGCAACCACTATCCAATATCCAAGAGCTTCTACTTTCTTGAGGATGCTTCTCCATCTGCAAAAGGAGAAGAAACTATTTTAGGTACCCAAATTTTGTTGGGTCCTTGAGTGTTAGTTATTTTAGGAACCCAAGTAAATCTAGCATGTGGGTTCCTCCTTAATGCATAATCTTTAGCCATATAACCAAATATGCCACATGAAAAACAACTTCCATTAAATTTCCTTCGATTGTGTATGTGAGTATGGAAGTGTGATGATTGTTTTCATGGACAACCTTAGGCATGGCATTTTGTAGGGTTGTCATTTTTTAATTTAGCCTGCAAAGTTCCCTTTTTAATGTTAGCATGCTATCATTCAAGTGCTCTACTTGATCACTTAAGTACTTGTTTTCATTTTCCAATTTTTGGTTGTCATATTCTAAGTCTTTCTTAGCTTTATCTAGGGCATGTTTCTCTTCCTTAAGGGTATCTACTTCTTTCCTTAAAGCATTGCATTAGAATAGTAAACTATCATTTCCAAGCTCTAAAGATTTATTGTCCTTTTTAAGCTATTTAAATTTTCTCCTAATAGTATTAAATTCATCATGCATTTGATCAAATTCATTTTCTAGTTCTTCTTGAGTAAAAGAAAGCTCACCAAATATAAATCTTACCTCATGGTCATTTGCCATCAAGCAAAGGTTTGCCTTTTCACTCTTGGAGTCTTTTTCACTCGATGAAGCCTCGCTTTCATCCTATGAAGCCATCATTGACTTCTTCTTCTTCTTCTTCTTCTTCTTCTTCTTCTTCTTCTTCTTCTTCTTCTTCTTGTATTTATCCTTTTTGTGAGGGTTGGAGGTGGAAGCCATCTTGAGAAGTGGGCAATCCTTCCTTAGATGCCCGACCTTGTTGCAATGGTAGCATGTGTAGCCTCCTCTTCCCTTTCTCATGCCTCCTCTCTTGAACCTCATTAATCTTCTTGCCAACATCGCCATTTCCTCAAGGTCATCCGTCTCTTCCTCAAATGATGAGGATTCTTCTACTCGGTGTGATGCTTTTAAGGCAATGGTCTTTCCATTGGGGGCATCTTCCTCCTTGTATTGCTTCATATGAGTCTCATGTGTCATGAGAGACCCAATGAGCTCAGTGATCTTTAAGATGCACATATCCTTCGCTTCCATGATTGTGATGACCTTGGGCTCCCAAGCTTTTGGAAGGTAACGAAGGAGCTTCCTTACCTTCTCCTCTTCCCTTATTTCTCTACCAAGGTTAACTAAGCCATTTGTAATATTTTGAAAACAAGCATAAATGACATCAATAGATTCATGCGATAACATTTTAAACATTTCATAATCATGCATGAGTAGGTTTATCTTAGATTCCTTTACTTGTGAAGTCCCTTCATGTGTAGTCTCTAGGACCTTCCATAGTTCATATGCGAACTTACAAGTAGAGTTTCTATTGAACTCATTAATTGATAGGCTGCAATATAAAGCATTGACGGCCTTTGCATTTGCATTAAAGAGTTTAATCTCTTCTTGGTCCCACTCATCCATTTCCTTAGTAGGTTGCTTATACTCTACTTGTATCATCCTCCATACATCCACGCCTAGTGATTGTAGGAAGCCATTCATACGAATCTTCCAGTAGGCATAGACATTGTTTCCATCGAATAGTGGTGGAGTATGAGTAGAGGATCCTTGTGCTAGTTGGATTTCACTAGACATCTTAATTTGTAGGGAAGATAGTTAAATCTAATCCTACGACCTCGCTCTGATACCAATTGTTGAATGAAATCCCACACTAAAAGGGGGGTTGAATAGTGTGTGTCCTTTTTTCTATTTATTCAATTTTTTTTTTGCTCAATTTTAACTTCAACCAAATGAAAATGCAACTCGATTATGTTTGTTATCAAATATCAAACACAACAATAAACAAACAAGTAAAGCAATGCTAACATGAGGAAATATAGTGGTTCGGCCAACCGCCTACTCGAGTACCTTGGCTCCACACCAAGGATTTCTAACCAATTACTTTATAGAACTTGTGTTTTCCTTTGAATACAACCGAGGACACGATTCTCACCTCTTTGAGAACTCCTCAAACCTATTCACCTAGGCAAAACACAATTCTACGAAGTATACCCCTAAGTGTTTACACTAGCACACCTAGCAAGCTATTACAAGTGAAAATAAGTTTAAACAACACTTAAAATACAATTACAAGAGCTAAGAAATGAAACCAAGAACCACTGCTCTTTTCCAAGCCTTCAAGCCTCCAACTTGCCAAGTCGTTGAGCTCGAATCGAAACCCGAGTTAAGGAAGAATGGGTGTTTGAGAAAAAGTTGACGGAAGAATCGAGCGCAAGCAATCGATCTCTAGAAGGCTCAAATCTCTCCTTTAATTGCTCAATTAAGTTTCTAAGAAGGATTAAAGGAGTTAGGTGAGGGGTATTTATAACCCCTCAACCGAACGGCTGTTCAACGTGCATTTTTTCGCCCGTTGGACGCCGTTCAATCGCTTGTCGGTCGATCATCGATCGACTGACCGATCGATCGCCTAGCGACCGCTGGTAATCTGTGTTTTAAATGCTCTGTTTGGTCGACCGGAGGGTCGACCGAATGAGTCGCGATTCCGTGATTCTGTTCCTCTACTATCCGATCGACCGATTGGTCGACCGAAATAGGCACTGCCAGATTTTGGCCTTGGTCGGTCGACCGAAGTAGCCTTCTGCCATTTTTTACCCATCTTCGGTTGATCGACCGGTCGACCGAACTCAAGTTGAGGCTGATTTTTTTCTTATCTTTGTTACACACTTTTTTATAGGTTTAGTTACCAAGTCTTAACTTAAATGACTTTACAATTAGGCTTGGGATGAGATCCTAGGGGGTTATAAAAAGATATCTACTCAATATATACCTGAGCCTTTTCTTTGACGTTCCTTTCTTTCATTTCTTGACGATCTTTTCCTCCGTTTCTCCGAACGAAGTTCGCATGCTTATCGCAACCTCAACCTGAACTCAAAACTTCACACATAGATTAAATACATGTTTGTTATCGTCAAAATGAAGATCGAAGGTTACGGGAAACCCTTAAGCCAATAGAGATCTAATCCTTGGAGCCTTCAGGTGGTATCAGAGCCGCGGTGATAGTGGAGTTGCAGACTCATGGCTCAATCCACGGGAAGCAGCGGGATGCCTGGAATCCCAATCTTCAACAGTGAAGGGTATGACCTCTGGCCTTATTTCATTTCTAAAGAATGGTGGGATTTAGTAGAGGAGTGAGGGGTATGATCGAGAAAGAATGCTGATCAATCGGGTGAAGGAATACAAGAAAAGAGATGCTAATGCCATCTTCTGTATTCAAGAAGGTGTTGGCTTTTAAGGGTCTCTCTTAAGCCTCGATCTTTATTTTGATGATAACAAACATGTATTTAATCCAAATGTGAAGTTTTGAGTTCAGGTTGAGGTTGCGGTATGCATGCCAAATCCGTTCAAATAGGACGAAGGAAAAAATCGTCAAAGAAACGGAAGAAGAAATCATTGAAGAAAGGCTCGGGATTAAATCAAGTAGAATTAATGTAATATGTCCCCAGGATAGTTTATCCCAAGCCAAAATTGTAAAGTTATCCAAGTTAAAACATGGTAACCAAACCCATAGAAAAGACATGTAAAAATCCAAGGAAGAAGTCATCCTCAGCCTGGGTTCGGTCGATCGAACAAGGCAATATAATGGTAAGCAGCCCATTCGGTCGACCGGATATCGGTAAAAAGGGCCAGTAGCTATTCGGTCGACCAGTCGGTCGACCGAAATTGGCGAAGGCAAAAGTGCAGGGCTGCGTCGGTCGACCGGTTGGTCAACCGACAGACGACGAAAATGGACAGAACGCTAGCGGTCGACCAATCGGTCGACCGAACTGGACATAGCCAAATCGCGACCCTGGCTTCAGCCAATCGGTCGATCGAAGGGTCGATCGAAGGGTCGATCGAATGTCGGAAGAAATGTAGCCGGTCGACCCATCGGTCGATCGAGCTCTCACAGGTTGCCAACGGTCGCACTGGCGATCGATTTGTCGGTCGACTGATTGATCGACCGGCCTTGCGATCGAATGGCTTCAACGGTCGATTTTTCACCCGTTGAACGGGCCGTTCGGGTGAGGGGTTATAAATATCCCTCACCTAATTTCTTTACAAATTTTAACAAGTGTTATTGAGCAATCAAAGAAGTCCTTTAAGTCTTCATACGATCAAGTTCTCGCGCGCCCTCTGCTTCCTTCTTCGACATCAAAAAACCAGGCGCTGGTTCTGCTTCTTCAATTGTGCTGCAATCTTTGGAGTCATCATCTTGCAAGTTGAAGACAAGAAGGCAGTGGAAAGAAGCTTGGTTCAATCTTTTATTCTTTAGATCTTTCCTTGTATTTGAACTTTGTTGTAACTTGTTTTCAAACGTGAGATAGCTTGCTAGGTGTGCTTGGAAACACTTAGGGATAGCTTTATAGAATTGTGTTTTGCCTAGGTGAATAGGATTGAGGTGTTCTCCGAGTGTTGAGAAGGATGTCCTCAAGTGTATTCAAAGGGAAACATAAATTCTATAAAATAGTGGTTAGAAATCCTTAGTAAGGAGTCAAGGTAGTGGAGTAGGCGATTGGCCAAACCACTATAAATATTATTGTTTGCATTGCTTCTTTATTAGCTTTTATCGTTGCTATTGAATTGTGATCACATTAACCATTAAAGAATAATTGATATAAGTAGAGTTAAAATTGAGTGAGGAGAAAATTCAAAAAGGGGACAGATACTATTCAACCCCCCCTTCTAGTGTCGGGTTTCACACAACATTTGGTATCAGAGCAAGGTCGTAGGTTAAGATTTAACCATCTTCCCTACAAGTCAAGATGTCTAGTGAAATCCAATTAGCTCAAGGGTCCTCTACTAATACTCCACCACTATTCGATGGGAACAACTATGCCTATTGGAAGATCTGCATGAATGGCTTCCTTCAATCCTTAGGCATGGATGTATGGAGGATGATCCTAGTAGAGTATAAACAACCTGATAAGGACATGGATAAATAGGACCAAGAAGAAATTAGGCTTTTTAATGCTAATGCCAAGGCCGTCAATGCTCTATATTGCGGCCTATCAATTAATGAATTTAATAGGATCTCTACATGCAAGTCCGCATACGAAGTATGGATGGTCCTAGAGACCACCCATGAAGGGACTTCGCAAGTAAAGGAATCCAAAATTAATTTACTCATGCATAACTATGAAATGTTTAAAATGCTTTCACATGAGTCTATTGTTGCCATGCATGCTAGGTTTCAAAATATTACGAATGGCTTAGCTAACCTTGGCAGGGAGATAAGGGAAGAGGAGAAGATAAGGAAGCTCCTTCATTCCCTTCCAAAATGTTGGGAGTCCAAAGTGACAGCCATCATGGAAGCTAAAGATTTGAGCACGTTGAAGATCATCGAGCTCATTGGGTCTCTCATGACACATGAGACCCACATGAAGCAATACCAAGAGGAAGATGCCCCCAAAGGCAAGGCCATTGACTTAAAAGCATCACATCGAGCGGAAGAGTCGTCATCATCCGAGGAAGAGACGGATGATCTTGAAGAAATGGCGATGCTCGCAAGAAGATTCATGAGCTTCATGAGGGGAGGCATGAGGAAGGGAAGAGGTGGCTACACTTGCTACCATTGCAACAAGACCGGGCACCTACAGAAGGATTGCCCACTTCTTAAGATGGCCACTACCTCCAACCCTCACAAGAAAGAAAAATACAAGAAGAAGAAGAATGCAATGATGGCCACGTGGCACGAAAGCGAGGCCTCATCAAGTGAAGAAGAGACAAAGAGTGAAAAAGCAAACCTTTGCTTGATGGCAAAGGATGATGAGGTAAAATTTGTTTTTGGTGAAATTTCATTTACTCAAGAAGAGTTACAAAATGAATTTGAGCAAATGCATGATGAATTCATTGCAATTAGGAGAAAATTTAGAGATCCCAAAAAGGACAATAGATCCTTAGAAATTGAAAATGATAGCTTATTACTTTCATGCAATGACCTTAGGAAAGAAATAGACAATCTTAAGGAAGAAAATTGCACCCTAGAAAAGGCTAAGAAGAACCTAGAGATTGAGAATGAAAACCTAGAAAAAGAAAACAAGTATTTATGTGATACAATAGAGCTTTTAAATAATAGCATGCTAACATTAAAAAAGGAACTTTGCATGCTTAATGAAAAAATGACAACCATCCAAAATGTCATGCCAAAGGTTGTCCATAAAGAGAAATCATCACAATCCCATGCTCATACACACAGAGAAAATTTAATGAAAATTGCTTTTCTTGTGGCATTTTTGGTCATATGGCCTAGGATTGTGCATTGAGTAGGAACCCACATGCAAGATTCGCATGGGTTCCAAAGTTTACTAACACTCAAGGACCCAAGAAAATTTGGGTACCTAAGAAAGTTTCTTCTCCTTTTGTAGATGGAGAAGCATCCTCAACCAAGTAGGAGCACTTGGATATTGGATAGCGGTTGCTCAAAGCACATGACGGGAGACATCAATTTGTTTGCAACCCTATCAAGTAAAGATGATGGACATGTCACATTTGGAGACAATGCCAAAGGTAAGATTGTTGGCATTGGTGACATAGGTATACTCCCATACCCATGCATTACAAATGTTTTATTAGTTGATGGGTTGAAACACAATTTGATTAGCATATCACAATTATGTGACAATGGATACAATTATTTTTGAAGCATCTAAATGTATTATTAGAAGTACACCTT
Organism: Canna indica; assembly: GCA_034359265.1. Lineage (NCBI taxonomy): Eukaryota > Viridiplantae > Streptophyta > Magnoliopsida > Zingiberales > Cannaceae > Canna > Canna indica. The sequence continues at coordinate 40,715,073 of CP136891.1, forward strand.
CAAATGATATCATGTTCATTGGAAATAGGCAAGAAAATGTATACACCTTAGAATTAAATGTCTTGCCAAATCCTCATGTTAGATGCTTAGTTGTCATGGAAAATGATTCTTGGTTGTGGCATAGAAGGCTATGACATGCTAGCATTAGCCTCATCCAAGAGATATTTAGGAAAGAATTAGTCAAAGGCTTACCTAAGATAAAGTTTGAAAAAGATAAACTTTGTGATGCATGTCAACTAGGTAAGCAAGTAAAATCCTCATTTTATAGTATTAATCAAGTTAGTACATCTAGAATTCTTGAGCTTGTGCACATGGATCTCTTTGGTCCATGTGATGTAGCTAGTCTAGGTGGAAAGCTATATTGCTATGTATTGGTTGATGATTTTTCTAGATTTACATGGGTTTTCTTTTTGGCTAAGAAAAATGAATCTTTTGAGTTTTTCAAAAAATTTGCAAAGAAAATTTCAAATGAAAAAGGAGTTTCTATTTTGAAAATTAGGAGTGACAATGGAGGAGAATTTAAAAATAAAAAATTTTCTAAGTTTTGTGATGATTTAGGTATTCAACGTACATTTTCTTCCCCTAGGACCCCTCAACAAAATGGGGTTGTTGAGAGGAAGAATAGAACTTTACAAGAAATGGCTAGGACCATGTTAAGCGAAAACAATTTGCCTAAATATTTTTGGGCCGAAGCCATAAATACTTCGTGTTATGTTCTTAACCGAGTTTTATTAAGACCAAAAATCAAGAAAACACTTTTTGAGCTTTGGAATGGTAAAATCCCAAATGTGGGATATTTTCATGTTTTTGGATGTAAATGCTTCATATTAAATACCAAGGATAATTTAGAAAATTTTGATTCTAAATCCGATGAAGGAATCTTCCTAGGTTATTCCACTAACTCTAAGGCTTATAGAGTCTATAACCGTAGAACAATGATTATTGAAGAATTCATGCATGTTACTTTCAATGAAACTAATGATTCTTCTAGAAATGTCAAGATTGTGAATGTAGGTGATGAACTTAAGAATCTCACACTTCATGATAAGGAAGTGGAGGATGAAGATAATAAGGAGACCCAACATGAAGAACCTCCATCCTCAAATCAACCTCAAGTTGAAGAAGAAGAAGAAGAAGAAGCTCTACCACCTCTCCCTAAAGGATACCGATTGGTAAGAGATCATCCAATGGACCAAGTCATTGGAGAGCCTTCAACGGGAGTGGTAACACGTTCTAAACTCAAAAATGTATGCCAATATGTAGCTTTTGTTTCTCAAGTAGAGCCTAAGAATATTAAGGAAACTATAGAAGATGAGTTTTGGGTATTAGCTATGCAAGAAGAACTCAACCAATTTGATAGAAAAGATGTATGAGACTTAGTGCCTAGTCCTAGTGATCAAACTATAATTGGAACCAAATAGGTATTTAGAAATAAGCTAGATGAAGAGGGATTAGTTATTAGAAACAAAGCTAGGTTAGTGGCACAAGAGTACAACCAACAAGAAGGAATAGACTATAATGAAACATATGCTCCCGTAGCTATATTAGAAGCAATTAGAATGCTTTTAGCATATGCTAGTTTTAAGGGTTTTAAACTATTTCAAATGGATGTAAAAAGTGCTTTTTAAAATGGTTTCATTAATGAAGAAGTTTATGTTGAACAACCCCCCGGTTTTGAAAGTTTTGAGTTTCCAAACCAAGTTTTTAAACTTAAAAAAGCATTATATGGTTTAAAACTAGCCCCTAGGGCTTGGTATGAAAGACTCTTAATTTTTCTAATTGAACAAGGTTTTGATATAGGAAAAGCATATGTTTCACTTTTTATTAAGCACCATGAGAATGACATGTTATTAGTTTAAATCTATGTTGATGATATAATTTTTAGTGCTACTAATGAAATGCTTTGTGAGTGGTTTGCTAAGTGTATGCAAGATGAATTTGAGATGAGCATGATGGGAGAGCTCTCCTTCATGCTTAGTCTCCAAATCAAGCAAACCAACAATGGGATTTTCATCAATCAAGCCAAGTATACAAAGGAGCACATCAAAAAGTTTGGGATGAATGAAGCCAAGATAGCTTCTACACCTATGAGCACATCCATCAAGCCAAGTACATATCGAGGTATGATCGGTGGCCTCCTTTATTTAACCGCAAGTAGACCCGATATCATGTTTAGTGTATGTGTATGTGCTAGGTTTCAATCTTGCCCTAAGATGTCTCATTTGAGTACGGTAAAACGCATATTGAGATATTTAAAGGGCACGGTTGACTTAGGATTATGGTATTCATGTCATACATCATTTGATTTAATCAGTTTTTCGGATGCTGATTTTGCCGAATGTAAGGTAGATAGAAAAAGCACTAGTGGGTGTTGTCAATTAGTAGGAGCAAGTCTTGTTTCTTGGTTCTCAAAGAAACAAAACTTGGTTGCGCTTTCAACTATCGAAGCGGAATACATCACCGCGGCTAGTTGTTCTATGCGAGTCCTTTGGATGAAACAAACCCTTTTAGACTATGGACTTAAGTTTTCTTGCGTACCCATACATTGTGATAATACTAGTGCAATTAATTTAATCAAAAATCCCATTTTACACTCTAGAACTAAGCATATTGACTTGAGATATCTTTCTTAGTGATAATGTAGCTAACGGAAATATATCGATAGAATTTGTATCCACCGATAAATAACTTGCCGATATATTTACAAAACCCTTATTGAGCAATCAAAGAAGCTCTTTAAGCCTGCATACGATCAAGTTCTCGCGCGCCCTCTGCTTCCTTCTTCGACATCAAAAAACCAGGCGCTGGTTCTGCTTCTTCAACTGTGCTGCAATCTTTGGAGTCATCATCTTGCAAGTTGAAGACAAGGAGGTGGAAAGAAGCTTGGTTCAATCTTTTATTCTTTAGATCTTTCCTTGTATTTGAACTTTATTGTAACTTATTTTCAAAGTTGAGATTGCTTGCTAGGTGTGCTTGGAAACACTTAGGGATAGCTTTATAGAATTGTGTTTTGCCTAGGTGAATAGGATTGAGGTGTTCTTCGAGTGGTGAGAAGGATGTCCTCAAGTGTATTCAAAGGGAAACATAAATTCTATAAAGTAGTGGTTAGAAATCCTTAGTAAGGAGCCAAGGTAGTGGAGTAGGCGATTGGCCGAACCACTATAAATATTATTGTTTGCATTGCTTCTTTATTAGCTTTTATCGTTGCTATTGAATTGTGATCACATTAACCATTAAAGAACAATTGATATAAGTAGAGTTAAAATTGAGTGAGGAGAAAATTCAAAAAGGGGACAGACACTATTTAACCCGCCCTTCTAGTGTCGGGTTTCACACAACACAAGGTATATTTGATAAGATAGGAACTCAGTTGGGTAGAATCGCATCAGCACAATCTGCTTGGGAGACATTGAAAACCTAATATGAAGGTACTTCCAGAATCAAGGAAGTTAAGCTTCCGACATTGAGGAGTTATTTTGAAAGCTCTTTCATGACTGAAGAAGAGGATATTAATGCTTTTGTTTCCAGAATTATTGAAACTGTTTATCAAATCAAAAATTATGGAGAAGTGGAGGAGGTTCAAAGCATTATGGAGATGACAAGATGTATGCTTAGAAGAAGTAAGTTGTCAAAGGAGATGTGGGCTGAAGTTGTGAATACATCAGTATATTTACTGCACAGGTTTGCAACTAAAGCCTTAACAAAGAAGACTCCTTATGAAGTATGGTATAAGAAGAAACCAAATGTGTGTCATCTGAAAACATTTGGTTGTCTAGCTTACTGTCATGTACCTAAAGAGAGGAGAAAGAAACTGGATGAAAGAAGTCAAGTGCTAGTGATGATTGGTTATAGCACATAAACAAAAGGGTATAGGATGTACAATCTAGAGAGTAAGGACATTGTTATTAGTAGAGATGTTTTGTTTGATGAAAAGAAGGTGTGGAGTTATAGGGAAGCTGCAACATCATAAGCTGATAATGGCTGTTCAAGATTGAATATTTTACCAGACATTTTTGACTTAACTGATAATGCAGTTGCAGTGAATGAGTCTGGAAACACTGATGAAGATACAGTTGAGCCAGAAATGCAAACTGGTGAGAGTTCTGAAACTCCACCACCCAGAGGCTTTCGAAGCTTAAATGATGTATATAACAGGAGTCAGATATGCAACTAACAATGATGAATGAGCCATCAACTTTTGAAGAGGCTTGTGAAGACTTAGCTTGGATTAAAGCTATGGACATTGAAATGAATTCCATAGAACAACATGAAACTTGGGAACTAACATAGTTACCAGAAGGAAAGAAAGCCTTGGGTTTGAAATGGACATATAAAGTTAAGCTTAAAGTTGATGGCAGTGTAAACGAAAACAAGGCCAGATTGGTGGCACATGGTTTCATACAAACTGAAGGAAGTGATTATAAAGAGACCTTTGCTCATGTTTCTAGATTGGATACAATTCATATCTTGTTGGCAATTGTAGTAGTAAAGGAGTGGAAAATCTATCAGTTGGATGTAAAATTTGCATTTCTAAATGGTATTATGAAAGAAGTGTATGTGAATCAGCCTTTAGGCTATACTGTTCAAGGAAAAGAGCATCTTGTTTATAAATTGAAAAAGGCTCTCTATGGGCTGAAACAAGCCCTACGCGCATGATATGAGCAGATTGATGCTTTCTTTGAAAAAGAAGGTTTCAGCAAAAGTCAGAATGAGCATACTTTGTACACCAAATATGTTGAACCTGAGAAATTAATAGTGATCCTACAGTATGTAGCTGATTTATTGGTTTGCAGCAATGATGAGAAATTGAGTCAAGAGTTTAAAGACAACATGGCAAGAACCTTTGACATGACTGACCAAGGGAAATGAACTATATTTTGGGTCTAGAAGTGAAGCAAAATGACCAAGGAATTTTCATTTCTCAGAAAAAATATATCTCTGAACTCATCAAAAGGTTTGGAATGGAGCAATGTAATGTTGTAGCTAATCTTACAAGTTTGCTGATAAAGAAGAGGAATTGGTAGATGCTACATTGTATAGGAAAATTATTGGTTCTCTCATGTACATTACTAACTCAAGACTTGATATTGTTTTTGGAGTTAGCTTAGTACATGAATAAGCCAAAGATGATTCATCTCAGGACAACTAAAAGGGTTCTTCGTTACTTGAAAGGAACACAACAACTTGGTTTGTTCTATCCAAGTTCAGCCAAATTAGAACTTCTTGGTTACACTAATAGTGACTGGGGTAACTCTACAGAGGATCGCAGAAGTACATCAGGTTATGTTTTCAAAATTGGAGGAGGTGCAGTGTGCTGGAGTACCAAGAAGCAGCAGGTTATTGCACTCTCTTCAGTCAAAGCAGAGTATATTAAGTTCCACTTCATTCGGAACTTAGTCAAAGATGGAGTGGTAATTTTGAAGTTATGCAGGTCTCAAGATCAGCTGCTGATTTGTTTACAAAGGGATTGCCACTTGATAAATTTACATTCTTCATAGACTTGTTGGGTTTACAAGCTTCACATTAACAGGGGAGTATAGAATTTAATTATAATGCAAAGCTTGTCTTTAGATAAGATACATTTCATATTCTTCTTTACAATGCATTGTACATTGAAGTTACTTTGAGGTTTACATTTCATCAGCGCACTCTGTTATCACGCTTAATCTATAAATAGCTGAGCTTCTTCATTTCAAAGTTATGTTTTTGTAATCTGTATGTTTTCCACCTTTGATGAATAGAAGTTTTCATTGAGAGTTTGTTAGATCTGAGATCTGGTGTTCTTCGTCTTCTCTACTTGAGTGGAGATCGGATCCTTGGAGCCTTCAACAAGAATGGAATATATGTAGGAGAACGTAAACCAAACAACTAGCTGTACTCCCTTCCCCAAGCCATGGGGAGATCCAATTCCAAATAGAAGAAATGTGGATTTGGAATAACCTCATGGCAACCCCCCAGTATTTTAAGCAATTATGTGTGTATATATAATCCTGCTTGATTGATTCCTAACAATTAAAGCCAAAAAGAAGCAAGTCTTGAATAGATTTAGTAGGGTTGACACCTCGAGTCTACGATGATTTCGTTCCTTCACATGAGTTGGTTCAGAAAGAAGAGTTGTATTTGATTGTCATTCATATGGTATACTTTAAACATCTGCCATTCATCTGATATCTGATTTCTCTTCGTTGTTTGCTTTTATATCCGATGATCTTGTTCTACCAGCTTCAATCCGCAACAGATAGTTAAAGGATCAATGCAATCTCAGTTTTGCATGTAATGTAAGAAGTTGCCGAACTGAGAAAATTGAGACAAAAGATTAGGTTAGTTTCAAGTGCATCAACAGGACCAAATTAATAATAATAATAATAATAATAATAATAATAATAATAAATACCAAATTAATCAAACCTGCAAAATATGTTATTCCTGATTCAGGTTATATATTTAGGGAATATGTGTTGAAGGTGATATTTGACATTCAGAACATGGATGAAAGTGTAGGGTTATTCTAGGTACTTTGGCAATATGCAAAGATGTTTGATTATCCACAATGATGCTTATCTGATAGTTTAAGCCAAGTTAATTTGTTAATTTGTTTGATTATCCACAATAATGCTTTGTATCACAGTAGCCTTACATGCTTTAGCTAGTAGGTTCTCAGTAGGTTTTTTCATTACTTTCACATGTGATTTGGATGTGTTCATGAAGTATGTTCTTCCATTTCTGAATCCACACCCTGCATAAATTAGTACATTTTAAAACTCATGAACACATGAAAACACAGGGTTGGGGTGTTGCGGTGCTTGTTGGGGTGCCAACCAAAGATGCTGAATTCAAGACGCACCCTGGCAAATCAGTTTGATCGATGGCATAACTAAGAAAGATACGGATGGAGAAGTTCATGGAGCTGGCATAACTGATGCAGCTGGAATTGGAGAAGTTCCAATTCATGGAGCTGGCATAACTCATTGATGGCATGATTTAAAATACCGTACCGTACCGTCCGGTACGGTCGGTATTTACGATTTTTTAAAAAATTGGTATACGAGATATTCGGTATATATTGGACGATACTGGATATCTCGGTTAATACCGCCCGGTATGAGCAATATTTAATAAATACCGTCCATACCGGGCAGTATTTGATGTCATACTGGGCGATACTGCCCGGTATGACGCAACGGCTCTTTTTAAGAGCTATTGCTACAGTACCCGACAGCACCCAAACGACTATATAGCCATTTGGCGTCGGATTTAAGATTGTTTGGGATCTTTATAAAGACATCAAATAATTATGTGTTATTGGAGTTATTTTAACAGCAAAAAAAAAAAAATCACTGGCCGATATGCCTTTTTCATACCGGTCCGTATCGTGTGTCGGTACGGTACGATATTAGTACATACCAATATCGGTCACAGACCAAGTTTAATATTGGTACCGGTATTTTAAATCATGATCGATGACATAACTCATGGAGTTGGAATTGGAGAAGTTCATCACACACAGTGTGCCTTTCTCTGAGATCAACAAGGCCATTGAGTACATTGTTAGGGACTTTTTCGATGCGTCGAGCGACGACGACTCATGACGAAATGTCCCTTACATATTTGTAAATATGGATTTGTGTCCATGTAAATTTTCATTCTATTCGTATTCGTTCATGTAAAACCCCGTTGTGCGATCCCCAAGGGCCCATGGTACGAGCGGCATGCGTTTCGTTGTCATTCGACATTTGGTGCATGCGTTACGGCTAAGCGGAACACTTGGTGTTCATTCGTCATGGCCGTGGCCATGGAAAATCACCATGTCGGGTGGCCCAAATTTTGTCATGCTCCTCGTGCTTTGCGGAACCTTGGGGGTGGCACTTGGGGGTTTGAGGTCTCATGTATAGTGTAGGGGAGTGTTGGCTTACGAAAGCGGTTGCCTTGTGCGAATAACGAATGAGCGGCCCACATGGGCTTGCAACATGTCGAATTCGCCCAAGGCGATTGCGGAACTCATCCTACATCCGTTTTTGCATTTTCTTGTGTCCATGTAAATGTTGTATTTTACTTTACGCCTTCAATACCATTCGGCCAACATGGTCATTTGAAGGCGCGGACATGAAATACGAGGTTGGCACGTGGTCCGAAATATGCCTCGCGATGTTAAGTCGAGAAGCCCATTCGGGACGAATTTTATATCAAGGCTTATCCCTTGCATGCGATGCAAGGGTGTCGCACGGGTTCTTCCGCACCAAAACAATTGGCCCATGACAATTGGTATCAGAGCGAGGTTACGAGCCTCCAACTGAGAAAGCTCTCGATGCAGACATAGCCGACGCACATTCCGTCTATGCCGCTCGAGCTGCCGATGCAGTGAACCCAGTCGAGGACCTTCCGACTGTTGTGTTCGGGGAGGCAAGCTTACATATGATTGATGCAAAGATGGTGACTTTTGCGCAGGGCGGATAGGCCCCTAAGACGCAAAGTCATTTGCAAGCAGAGCGAGAATTGCAAGCCTCCAATTGAGAAAGCCCTCAATGTGGACACAGCCGACGTGCATTCCGTCTGTGGCGCATGAGTTGCTAATGCAGTGAACCCAGTCGACGAACATTCCGACTGTTGTATTCAAGGAGGCAAGCATACATTTATTGATGCAAAGATTGTGACATTTGCGCAGGGCGGATAGGCCCCTAAGACGCAAAGTCGTTCACCTGCATAACGAGAATTGCAAGCCCCCAACTGAGGAAGCCCTTGATGCGGACATAGCCGACATGCATTCTGTCTGTGGCGCGCGAGTTGCTGATGCAGTGAACCAGTCGATGAACTTTTCGACTGTTGTATTCGGGGTGGCAAGCATACATTGATGGGGGGTGATGATCATGACTTGTATGCAGGGCAGATGGGCCCATAAGACGCAAAGTCATTTGCGCAAGGTGGATGGTCCCCTGTAAGACGCAAAGTCTCGCACAGAGTAGATATCTTGCAAGACTCACATTGTGCGCAAAGTAGACTACCTCATAAGACGCGAGGATGGTGCGTAGGGCGTTAGCCCCTAAGACGCACCGCAGAGCCGATGGCTCGCGAGTTACCAAAGTCCTTTGCGCGAAGCAGACTCTCTCTTAAGACACACATTGTGTGCAAAGCAGACTCTCTTGTAAGTCGCAAGGACAGTGCGCGGGGGCGTAGTCCCGTAAGTCGCACGGATTGTGCACGGGGCGTAGTCCCGTAAGTCGCAAGGATGGTGCGTAGGGACGTTGTCCCCTAAGTCGCAAGGATTGTGCGCAGGGCGTTGTCCCCTAAGTTGCAAGGTTGATACGCATGGCATGATGGCCTATAAGGCGCAAGGTTTGTGCGGAGAGCAGCATAAGACTTGAAGCTCGTTGAGATGGGCTCGGTGGTGGGCACCATGACCCCTGCGGGGGGCGAGTGAGCAAGCAGTGATCCGTAAGACTTGAAGCTCGTTGAGATGGGCTTGGTGGTGGGCGCCATGACTCCTGCGGGGGGTGAGTGAGCAAGCAGTGATCGGCTCAAAGCGACGGTGCGGGCGATGCTCTAGTGTGGCGCGGCCACGGAGCTATGCTCGTTGGCTCTACAAGTCTGGGACCTTCCATTGCCCAGCAAGAACGGGACTTGGCGAATGGAGTAACCATTTCCCGGGTTCCCTCACGCGAGCGTTGCTCAATGGCGCTCGTGTGCCCCACAAAAGTCTGGGACTTGTCATTGCCCAGCAAGAACGAGACTTGGTGAATTGAGTAACCACTTCTCGGGTTCATTCACGCGAGCGTTGCTCAACGGCGCTCGTGTACCCCGCAAAGTCTGGGACGTCCATAGCCCAGCAACATCGAGACTTGGTGAACATAGTAGCTATTTCTCGATGTCCATTCAAGCGAGCGTTGCTCAACGACGCTGGTGCCCCTTCAGGCGAAGTTGCTCAACGACACTCGTTTGCTCCACAAGCCTGGGACTTTTCATTGCCCAGCAAGAACGAGACTTGGTGAATTGAGTAACCACTTCTCGGGTTCCTTCACGCGAGTGTTGCTCAACGGCGCTCGCGTGCCCCACAAAGTCTGGGACCCTCATAACCCAACAACATCGAGACTTGGTGAATCTAGTAGCTATTTCTCGATGTCCATTCAAGCGAGCGTTGCTCAATGGCGCTGGTGCCCCTTCAGGCGACCGTTGCTCAACGACTCTCGTTTGCTCCACAAGTCTAGGACTTCATTGCCCAGCAACGAGTTTGGGAATATCATGTCCCTTTCTCGCAACAACAGGAGATGATGAAACTCAAGGATGTTCCAAGTAGTCATTTCTTGGTGGTGAACTTCACGGAAAAACTCGATATGTTGCAGCCCCACTGCAGCGTGTCGTTACTCAGGCGGTGTTCCCTTCGACAACTTGCGAATAATTCACTTCAGCAATAGCAGCCAAAGGCGGTGCGGACGAGGCGAGTTCGACGAGGACGTCGAAGCTTAAAGTGGGGGAGGATGTTAGGGACTTTTTCGATGCGCCGAGCGACGACGACTCATGACGAAATGTCCCTTACATATTTGTAAATATGGATTTGTGTCCATGTAAATTTTCATTCTATTCGTATTCGTTCATGTAAAACCCCGTTGTGTGATCCCCAAGGGCCCATGGTACGAGCAGCATGCGTTTCGTGGTCATTCGACATTTGGTGTGTGCGTTACGGCTAAGCGGAACACTTGGTGTTCATTCGTCATGGCCGCGGCCATAGAAAATCACCATGTCGGGTGGCCCAAATTTTGTCACGCTCCTCGTGCTTTGCGGAACCTTGGGGGTGGCACTTGGGGGTTTGAGGTCTCATGTATAGTGTAGGGGAGTGTTGGCTTACGAAAGCGGTCGCCTTGTGCGAATAACGAACGAGCAGCCCACATGGGCTTGCAACATGTCGAATTCGCCCGAGGCGATTGCGGAACTCATCCTACATCCGTTTTTGCATTTTCTTGTGTCCATAGTCCTTTAAATGTTGTGTTTTACTTTACGCCTTCAATACCATTCGGCCAACATGGTCATTTGAAGGCGCGGATATGGAATACGAGGTTGGCACGTGGTCCAAAATATGCCCCGCGATGTTAAGTCGGGAAGTCCATTCGGGACGGATTTTATATCAAGGCTTATCCCTTGCATGCGATGCAAGGGTGCCGCACGGGTTCTTCCGTACCAAAACAATTGGCCCGTGACAACATACTCAACGATGAGGGCCTCAGGTGTATCATTCGCATGGATGGCTAGAAAAGACATCTCCATGTACTCACTCTGCATGCACAACTTGAAAGAAGAAATAAAACTTGTTTTCCTTGAGAGAGTGGTGAGAGCGGGATTAGATCGCAAATAAGAAAGATGCGGCGCTTGTTAAAGAGCTGTGCTTGTGTATGACTTGGCCCAAATGTTTAATAGTCTTTTCTGAAGCTTATTATGATCTAGCATTTTTCTTAATGACTCTTCCTTTTTTTGTTTTATCCGTTTTGAACAGCTGCAATAATGTATGAGATGATGATTTGGGGATTAAAGTAGAGCTAAAGTTATTTGCACTACTCGAAATTATTTCTCGAAAACGATAACGTCTTGCATTGAACAAAATATGATTGAATATATATGAAAAAGATAATGTCTTGCATTGAACAAAAATATGTTTTAAGACTATTTTATGAAGACTTTTATTTAATAAATTAAATTTGAGTATTAAAAATATGCAAGAATATTTTGATCATATTGTCTTGTACAAGACTGTATTTTAGCGAACCAAACGCAGGACGAGACTGAATATCGTATTTTGTTCTTGACGAAACAAACATGGTATAACTGTTGTCTCATGACATCTAGTGTTATGTCCTTGTACTTGTCTGGTGTCCTGTGATGGACAATTTGCGAATCAAACGGGCCTTAAGAGTGAAAGATAGTAGTACTTTAGTTTAGTCCCACGTAGAGAGTTAGTGGAGGTTGTGTTAATTTGTAAGATTTAATTTCATGAATGTATTATCATTAATTCTACCTTAAGCATTTTAATTAGGCTCGTAGTTTTTATTAGACTTGGCTGGCTTTGGTTTTCCTTGTTAATCTTATATTGTTAATTAAATTTTTCTAGTTTAACCAAAGTTTATAAATAAAGTCATGCATAATGATTTCATTTGTTAAGTGAGATTTAGGAAAATTAATTTAAATTAAAGTTAAACAAAATTTGTTTATCCTATCAACAATTTAATCACATATCGTCTGAGGAAAAAATTTAAAAATTTAATTAAAGATAAAACAAAATTTGGATACATGCGCTAGCATCCCAATTTGTTCTCTATAAATTTCTTGCTCTACTTTGTTCGCTTTGTAAAAGAGTAAATTCTTATTTATTCATTTCACCGACATCAATTTTTCAATTGAAGGCGGCGTCAGCTTTTTTATTGAATTTTTCCAGTGGTAATGAAAACTTTCTTTCAATATTAGAATAATATATTATAATATTATTTAATATTTAGCATATATCCTTTAATATAATATAATATAATATAATATAATATAATATAATATAATATAATATAATATAATATAATATATATAATCTATTATCATAATATTATTATAATAATCATTTTTCTAAAGAGTAATTTATAATATAGTCCATTTCTTAACTATAAAGTATTACTTGATTCTCTTGATTTTAAATATACCAGACATGAATCTGAAATGAGTATTCTATTTCATTACATGGCTAATGCCGCAACAAAATTGAGGGAGTCCACTATTTTGAATAGCTAACTGTGGTCAAGGGTTGACCCTTGGATTTTACCTAAGAATGGCTTGATCTATATTCGGTTGCTTGACTCCTAAAATTTAGGAGAGATGAGGTCAGGGTTTTTGAATAACCGAGCCTTATCCATCTATGGTCGAGTATAGTAGCTGACCCTTTGACTTGGCATAGGTCGGCTAGGTGGTTAGTGAACCACCTACAAAAAGGGGGCTCTCTCAAGTAGCCACCCCTTAATTCCAAAATTGAGCCTTGTTTTAGCCCAACCGAACATCTTCTTCCTTCTTTCTCTCCCACAACCACAAGTTTCAAGAAGGTATTGTTGGTGTTTTCATCGCTAGAAATCACTGCCAAGTTGAATATTTGGAGGAGTTCAAAATTTTCAACACAGTACTCTTTTTTTGTGTGAATTTGTTCTATGGTTTCTCATTGTCTCTCTCCCTATTTTGTAGTTTGAATCCTTAGTGAAAGCGTCAAGCCCTTTTGGTGCAAATTGGAGAGTGCAAAGTTTGTCCATTGAGCCACGACGAACTCCATGTGATCGTTGCTCAAAAAAGGAGTTTTCCAAAATTGTAAGGCCACTTGGTGTGGACTATCATTGAAGGACGTGTGTATATGCATCTCGGAGTTTGAGATCGGAGCTGCTATCTCTGCACCCCGTCGGCAAGAGTAAAGAGATATAAATTAAAATGAATATACTCCAATATCTAGTGGAAGATAGAAAGTGGATGCAATTAAAAACATTGCATTGAAAGTGGATGGAGGATAGTCTTTACACTTCATCGTCGCATAATTTATGCGCATGACAAAAAGCTAATGCAGTCCAAACAAATCCCACAGTTACTTTGATGATATTTAAACCTAACAAAAAATACTAAAAGACTATGCCTGCAAATTTATTCCAAGCTAGTGGCCCAAGCCGTCGAGTGGGCTCATAGTGCCTGGAGCAATGTTCCAGTGCTGAGGAGCGTCCTGAGTTGTTTGCTGGGGTTCAGATCTGCTGAAGAGCACGAAGATCAAGCGGATGAAGACGATGATCCAGCTCGTGTGGCTAATACTGTTGCACAACGATACTTCCGCCAGCACTTGCACATCCTGTAATTCTAAGACTGCTCTCTAAATGCCTGCAGTTTTTTAGTTATATTTTTGTGGCTTTAGTTAACATCTAAAATTAATTATATGGTATTTTGTAGTTCGGAATCTATAGTAATCTTGAGCTATTTAATATGCTTGATCCAAGAGTTTATATATCGCAAGTTTCTTTATTTAATATGGTTTCATTTTTAAGATTTGCACCTCTTGTATATAATTAAAATACATGCATGTGTTGTTTGAATCTAAAAAATTCAAGATTTTTTTCTTTCTTTTTTCAGAGTGCCCCCTTTTCACATGCTATGTCAAAATTGGACCAAATTATCGTTTGCCTAATTATGTGTAGAGATCATTCTGAAACAAGTATTCATTATCACCAATGTATATAAATCGAACCACATTACAATAAACTATATAAAAAATTTGGTGGCGATTGTATTTATCACACAGACACCAACAAGTGTATACATATGCAAATCGACACCCAAAAATATGTCTATATTATCGACGGAAAAAGAGAAAGAATAAATTTATATATCGACGCTAATATTGGTGTACGTTAGTATCTAATTTATATGTTTTCTAAAAAATTAAAGTTATTCGAACTACATGTCAACACCAGTTCGTTCGGTGCAGATATAAAACAAGTACAACAAATTTTTTTGAAAGAAAAGAACAAATCACCACTTTATTTCATTCCAAACTTTTACACCCTTATAAAAATCAAAGAAAGAAAGAAAACTACAGTTCATTACATCCACGGCTTCATTAACAAAAACTAACTCTTCATTCATAGCCCTCCTAGCTATATTATTTGCTTCCTTATTTCTTTCCCTTCTGATATGGAAAAAACCATACTTTCCGGGAAGCATCAGTACAAAGAAATTCTTCCTAGCTAACTACATCTTCCTCTCTCAATTCATCATAATCTTTTTTCTTCTTTAACAAATTTTTTTCCTCTCCCTTGATATCAAACATCGATCATAGTATCATTGAAATCTTTGCTAAAGATCATAGACATTGACCATTTTTTCCTTCGAAGTTATTTTTATTTTTATTTTTCATATATACCAAAAGGAATTTGCCAGAAAGGCTTTTAAACATTCAGAAGATGTCCTTTCAAAATTTTCAGCTTCCTTTATCCAGTCTCCACTATTCCATGTCTCTTGAATTTAAATTTAAATTCCTATTTCTCTTCAACCATTTTCCAATATTCCTTCGCAAATTTACATTTAAAAAATATATGTTCAGCCTCATCTTCATCCTCCTCACAAGCATAGCATCTATCTATGTCAGTCCCAGTAAATTTTGCAAACTTCTTGAAGTTGGGAGCCTTTTCCATACTAACTTCTAGATAAAAAATTTCACTTTCTCTGTTATTCTTATTGACCACATCTTCCTCCAATTAAACAGTATGCATCTTTTATTTTGATCTTTCCATCCACGTTATGTTTCTAGACCCATTCATCCTTCCCTCCATTTGCATTCACATGTATACCTTCTATTCTTTTTTTTCAATTTAGTGCCAAAACAATTTTCCAAGATATTTTCACTCTAGCTTTCTGCAATCAGCAATTCAGCAACCCATTTGTTAATTGACAAATTTTCTATCCATGAATCCATTCATACATCAGTATTCTTCCCATCATTTATTCTTATATGTAATCCTTCCTTTAACAGCTCCATACATTTCAGAATTGCATTGCACTGAATTGATTTCCTCCTCAATATTATTTCATTCCATGGTTTAAAGCTCCATATTTGACTTTGTAAAGCTTACACCAGCAACAGTTCTCATTTAAAATTGGAAGTGATAGAAATTCTAGAGCGGGAATTAAACCCAAAAGCCAAGATTCACCATGTTAAATCATCAAGAACGATAAGAACAGAAGCATACCTGATTCCATCACTCAGATTCTGGAGACGGGATGGACTTCCAAGTCAACACACGAGCCCGTACAAACGCTCACTAGGAAATGGGGATTTCAGAGGTGAGGAACTAAGTGCGTGACTCGGGGACCATAACCCTTCTATATATATAGAAAACTGGAGGTTGACAAATTACAGTATCTCCCATCATGAAACTGTAATATTACCACTACGATATCTGTGTATATAAAATTAATCCCATAATTATAAAATGACGCAAGTCCAATTAATAAACTTTATAAGACCACCTTTAGTAGGTCAATCAAATTGATAGCGTAACCACATGCCATTAGATATAATGTTTGTCCATAATAATATATTATTAAACAAATAATTTAATAATCTCCCACTTGGACCAACATAAATATCACCATAGGGCTTTGTGTACCAAAGTTATTTTATGAGCTCATTTTCGCTATCATTATCAACCATCTCGAAAATCTGGTCCATCGATCATACCAACATAGAACCAAAGCGACTTTCACCACATATATCGTGACTAAATTCATCAATAATCACAATGTTAATACTTTCGACGACATAGATTAAATATGGGTGCACAACATGAAAATTATATGCAATGTGATCCAAACATGCCTATTTCCAACTGGTCCTACTTTATTCTTTAGTGAGATCAAAACCAAATATTCAGAGTGAACATAACAAAAGAACTTTATTATGCATAAAAGTTTATAAAATATAGTACAAATTACATCCTCCCACTAAACCATAACATCATTACATGATGAAATACCCATATGAGCAACAAGCTCATAAAAGACCATGGGTGGTAATCCTTTAGTAAGCGGATCCCCCCTTATGGAAGCTGTACCAATATGCTCTACACATATTTGACCACTATGAATTCTTTCTTTAACAACCAGGAATTTAATGTCAATATGCTTTGACTTAGACGAACTCATGTTGTTATTGGAATATAACACCGTTGATTTGTTGTCACATAATAGCTTTAGTGGTCTTTCAATGCCATCAACAATATGAAGCCCAGTGATAAAATTGCACAGTTATATTTCATGATTGGATGCCTCATAACAAGCTATGAACTCCGCTTTCATAGTTGAAGCTGCAATGAGTGTCTGCTAAGCACTCCTCCAAGAAATGGCTCCACCGGCAAGCAAGTTAACATAGCCAGAATTGGATCTACGACTGTCTTGGCATCCAGCAAAATCAGAATCAGAATACCCAAAGATCTCCAACTGATTTGATTTTCTGTATGTGAGCATGTAATGCTTTGTTCTTTATAGTGACTGCATAACCCGTTTAACTACTTTTCAATGATCTATTACGAGATTGCTCATATATCTACCCAACATCCCAACAATATACGCAATATCCGGACGCGTACACACTTGAGTATACATCAAAGTCCCTACAACAGATGTATAAGGAATCTTCTGCATTTCCTTTTGCTCAAATTTATTCTTGGGGCACTGATTGAAACTAAATTTATCTCCTTTAGCAACAGGGGTATTAGTGGGTTTACAATCTTTCATGCCGAATCTAGCAAGTACCCGATTAATATAGCTCTTCTTTGATAATCCAATGATACCCTGAGAGCGATCTCGATGTATCTAGATTCCTAATACAAAAGAGGCGTCCCCAAGATCTTTCATTTCGAATTTCTCTGATAGAAATCTCTTGGTTTCGTGCATTAAGCCTATATCGTTACAAGCTATCAAGATATCATCCACATATAACACCAAGAAAATATATTTGCTCCGACTGAACTTATCGTATATACATTCATCAACCGGATATATCTCAAAACCAAATGAGATAATAACTTGATGAAATATATGATACCACTGACGGGAAGCCTGCTTTAGCCCATAGATGAATTTCTTTAGTTTGCAAACCATTTTCTTTGAATCATTGCAGACAAAGTTTATTTGTTACAACATATAAATTGTTTCCTTAATGTCACCATTGAGAAACGTTGTCTTAACATCCATCTAATGTAGCTCCAGATCAAAATGAGCCACAAGTGTCATTATAATCCTAAAAGAGTCTTTTGAAGAATCTAGAGAGAAAATCTCTTTATAATCAATGTCTTCCTTTCGGTAAAGCCTTTTGCAACAAGACGAGCCTTATATCTTTCTACATTAACCTTTGAATCTCTTTTGGTTTTAAATATCCCATTTACAACCAATGAGTTTCGCACCTTCAAGTAATGGAACATGATCCCAAACATCATTGTTAGTGTTTGGCTTTTATATGTTGGCTGTATTTGGCAAAAGTGTTCCTGGTGAATTCTCTGTTTTGAACACTGTCTTACCTATGATGATAGTTTCAACTGTGTGAGGATTGTTGGCTTTAGGTTTTCAACATTGGCCTTAATCTCGATTTTGATGATAACAAACATGGATCTAATATTTCGTCGAGAAATCTTTCAGGTTCCATATCGATTAGCATTCGTTGTCCTCGATCAAAAAAATTGGAAGAAATCAAAAAATTGGAAGGACATTGATCGTCGCGCTCGGGTTCATCGTGGAATATCTCAAAGTTTGATGTATGCACCAAAGACGTATTGGTCGAGCTCAAAGATCACAAGGAAAGCTCTCCGAGATATCGCACGTTGAAAGTCGAAACCCGAAAATGAAGTGTGCAAGAAAAATGGCTGAAAAAACAATTTTAGCCTAGGTTCGGTCGATCGGACGATCGACCGAATAGGGTTAGAAAAATGGTAGTAGCTACTTCGGTCGACCGGGAGGTTGGCCGACTGAGGCCAAAAATTGGCAATAGCTTCGTCGGTTGACCGAACTGCGAATAGCTGAAGACGCAACTTGCGTCGGTCGACTGGGCGGTCGACTGGATTGGGGGAATGCAAAGTTTGCATTCGGCGGTCGACTCGTCAGTCGACCGCACAGAGAGAATAAGTAGCAGTCGCTCTAAGTGGTCTATAGGTCGGTCGACCGACCAATCGACCGAGTGGCTGTAACGGCTAGATTTTAACCCGTTGACCTGCCGTTTCTTTGAGAGGGTATAAATATACCTCATATAACTCTCTCTCCCACTCTTACAAATTTTATTGAGCAATTAAAAGGGATTTTAAGCCTTCAAAAGATTAATTGTTTGCGCTTGGTTCTTCCGCCGACAACTTCTTCAATCGCACACTCTGCCTCAACTCGGAAATTTATTCGAGCTCTACGACTCGGCGAGTTGAAGGTTCCAAGGCTTGGAAAAGAGCATTTATTCTTGATTTTATTCTAAGCTCTTTTCATTATAATTTTAACTATTATTTGAACAATGTTTTCTTTGGATTTGTGTATATAAAGACCTAGAATTGTTAGGTCTTGAAATTAAGTGGTTACCTTGGTGAAAAGGTGTAAAGCCACTTGTGTAAGCATAACTTACTAGGATTAGTCGAGTTGTCCCTTAAGGTTGAGGTGGAAGAATGCTCTCGGTAAGAAGGCGGAGATTCCCGGGTGTGGAAGTGCCTGAGGTCTAGAGTGAGACTCTTCGAGTCAAAGTCCTCATTGTAAGGGAAACAAGAATTAATCTAGTAAACATGGTTTAGAAATCGTAAGCGGGATGCTTAGGTAGTGGAGTAGGCATTGGAGCCGAATCACTATAAATCTGTGTGTTTGCTTTGATACTTTATTTGTGCTTAATTGTTTCATCTTGCTTCCGCATTTAATCGCAAAATTGCAACTTGGCTAAACGATTTGAGAAATAATTAAAATTGGATTTAGGCTAATTAATTTAGATAACATACTAGTCACCCCCTATAGTGTTGCCATTTCGACTACAATTGGTATCATAGCAGGTTGTGGATTGAGATTTCATCATCTCGTCTACATCTTGCCTCGATCCGAAAAATGGCATTAGAGAGTATAGCATTTGCACTACCTAGGTTTGATGAAGAAAACTTTGGTGTTTGGAAGAGTAGGTGTATACATTTCTTAAAACACAAAGTTTAGATCTACTGTGCATGCTAAAGAATGAGTATGTTGAGCCCACCATTGACATAAATGATTGGACTCAAGAACAAGTTAGATTATTTGAATTGAATGCTAAAACAACGCATCTCCTATATTGCTCATTTTCAAATGAAATACTTGAAAAGGTTATGCATTGTTCTTCCGCTTTTGATATCTGGGCAACATTAAATATGTTATATGATTATGCTAAAATCGAAGAGCTTAATACTTTTATTGAGGGTGGTGATGACAATGGTCATCCCCCCAGTACTAACCTCGATTTTGATGCCCAAAGCACTTCTAGCCAAAGAAGCACAAGCAAAAATCGGAAAAGAAAACTTAAGTGCTTCCTTTGCCAAGAGACGGGACACAAGAAGATGAATTGTCCTCTCTTGAAGAAGAAATCCAAAAAGAAGTGTTCTTCTCCATCCACGTCTCAATCAAGTGAAGCGTCTTCTAGACATGATAATGAAGCTACATCGAACTTTTGCCTCATGGGTCTTCGAAATGAGGTATATTTACCATTTTCTAGTCATGATCAAAATAGTGATTCTAGTATCTCTAAATCCATTGACATGTCTTATGAAGAACTACTAGAAGAATGCAAAAAAATGTATGTCATCCTTGTAAAAAATAACAAGGAAAATAGAAAATTAAAGAAAGAAAATTTAAGGCTTAGTTCTCATGTGCATGAACTAGAGAATGAAAAATTAAATACAAGTACAATTGTTTCTTGCCATGATGATCTTAAGCTTGAAATTGAGAATTTAAAAAGTGAGGTAAAAGACTTGAAAAATGAAAATGAAGGTTTGAAATCAAAAATGAAACTTAGGAGTAATGATTTGAAAAATGATTTCAAATTTGAGAATGAAAAATTAAAAGTTGAAAATAGCTTGTGGAAATCCCAAATACAAGCTTTACACAAATTCATTAATGACTTAAAAAATGAGGTTGTTTTCTTGAGTAAGAAAACTAGTAATTTATCACATGCTTCATCTTTTAGAAATCCTAGGAATAAAAATGCCTATGTAAAGAATGCCAATGTTCATCATCATTCTCATGTTAGGCATTCCACATTTAAACCTCATGTTCAAAAGAAGAATGTTTCACTTAAGAATGCTCATGTCCATCATCTTTCTTATATCAAACATTCTAACATTAAATCTCATGTCCATGTTAAAAATGAAAAGAAAAAGTGTCATGGATATTTTTTTTGTTGTGGTATTTTTGGCCATGCCATTTATGATTGTGCATTCAAGAAAAATCCAAGTGTAGTTAAGACACTTTGGATTCCTAGGCCAACTCACCCCTAAGGATCCAAAGTCATTTTGGTACCAAAAGTCTCATCTTCTTTTGTAGGGGGAGCTACAACACAAGGATGAATGAAAAATGGTGTATTGGAAGTTGACCTTGGATCCGAATGGAAAATCTTCATGATGTTGGAACTTCAAGTCATCATGATGCCATGGGTATGGAAATTGGCATCTAGGTATACTTTGTATCATCTCATTGCTTTGGTTTGTTTTATTTAAGTTAGAGTTATAATACATGCTTAATTTGAGTTGTTTTTCCCGCTCTTAATAAAAGTCTTTTGAAAAATGTTTTTAATTTTTGATTTTCCGATCTCTTCGGAGACCTATGTAGCCTGTAATGGACTCATGCGACCTTGTGGTTTTAAATCTTAGGCTCATTGTAGCTATATTTTCTCTAAAAAATTAGTGTAGCTTACTTGCAAGTTGTAAGTATTTTAGGAAGGCTAATTAGGAAGAAAAAGATTAGTTTGACAAATTATCATTAATAAGGTATAACTTTGAAAAATTCAAAATCTTAGTGTTATACCTCAATGTTTAAGCTTAAATAATGTCTCAATACTCATGGTTAGTATTTGCATGTTAAATCCTTGAATTTTCATGAGTAGGTAGAATCTTAGCACTTAGGCAAATTTCATTAAATGAAACTTGCTCTAGGTTGATACTTACCATTAGAGAAATTCCTTTAAAGTCCAAACTAGTTAAACAACCTTATTCTTCAAATGCTTCACATCTTAAGATCCCTTAGATTCATTTTGATATCATGATAACTCCTTAAAATGAATCTCTACTATCTAGCATAGGTTAAGGTTTTTAAATGAAACTTTATATTGAACCCTTGCTATTTAGTATGTTAGCTTGCTAGTTGGCATACAATTTCATTTTGATACTAAGGAAGCCTACTTGCAAGTTAAGAAAGTGGTAAACATTGGAAGGACATGCTATCATGAAGAAAAGTGAAAAGTAAATGACAAGTTTGGCAAAATTTCTAAAGACTAATGTATGGATTTAATTTTGCAAAAATCTTAGTATAATAATTAAATATCCATGTTTAATGATGTCTCTATACTCATGATTATTTTTGTATGATAAATATTGAATTTTCATGAGTAGGTAAGTTTCATGATAGTAATATTGAATGAAATTGGACTAGTTTGAAATTTCTTATTAGAGACCTCATTTTGAGTAAACATCAAACAAACATGTTTAGATACACATATCACATAAGTCTAGGTGTTTAAACTTGAAAATTCATGTGTAGATGAACAATGTGATAATTATATCACTTTAGAGGACTTAAACTTGAAAAAGTTTGACCCAAGTCAACAAATCGACTTGGACACTTCATTTTAAGTCCAAACTTCATAAACATGTTAGGAATAGATATGACATGTTTCCAAAGCACTTAAAGTGAAAAATCCATATGGATATGAAAAAAAAATGACATAGAGGTGGTTTCATGAAAACCTCTCTTGAACCAAGTTGACCGAAGTCAACAAGTTGACTCAAAGGTCTCATTTTCAATCCATATTTAAGAAACATGTTTAGATTTACTCATGTTAGGTATCCATAGGTTTAAGTTTGAAAAATCATGAGTAAATGGTAAGATTGACACTTAGCAAGTTTCATGATAACTAGCTTAATTAGTTTTGAATGAAACCATGCTAGGTTGATATCTTGACTTTAGGATATAATTTTCATTTCAAACTTGACATACATTTCTTTATATGGTCACTTTATGGTGTCATAAAAGTTTGAATGAAAATTGAACATGCTTTATGAATAACTGAAAATTAAGAAAATGTCATGTCACCCAACAATTGATAATATTTTCAGTTATTTCTAGAGAAATATAGAAAAATTCCTTTTAACTGATTCTTGAAACTGCACCCTCACTGAAAAATCTAGGTTCTTTAGTAAAATTTTAAAAAGTTTTATCAAGAATCTGATTTATAATGGAATTTTAAAGTTATATTTCAAAAACACAAAGTATCATCCTTCTTGAAATATTAATCTTTCTGATACTTTGGTTTTTCTTCAATAACTTCAAATGAAAAACTCATGTATACCATTTGGATTTCATTTCTAATATCATTCACACAATTTCTTGAGTAAAATTATTTCTAGGAATAATTTTGATATCTTGATGATAGCTAGAAATATCCATTTGTTTATTAAAATCAATATAGAATGAAAAATGATCTTTGAAAATTCATTTTGAGTTCAAACTTGATATATGCATTTCAAATGACCATTCAATAATTGGTATCAAAAATTTTCATCCAACAATTGGTATTTCAAATCTTGAAGTATAGTTTAACCTAAGTCAACAAAGTGACTTAGAAATTTCAATTTAAGCCCAAACTTGATTCATAGACTTATATTCTCTCATGTTTGATGTCTAGATGCTTAAAATATGAGAAAACATGAGTAGAGAGCAAAACTTGATACTTAGCATTTTCATGTTTTCATGTTTATTTCAAATGAAAACGTGCTAATTAAGTTCATATTTGGATCAAATGACATTCTTTTCAAACTTGATATACATATTTTACATGACTATATCTTGATATTTTGAAGATTTGAATAAAATTCAAAAATATCATGAAAAAGATATGAGTACATTCATATTTGAGCGCATACATGATTTAGTTTTGAATTGTATCTATCACTCTCTTCTTTTATGTATGATTTTGTTTCATATCAAATATTCTTCTCCATCCCTTTGGTTGAGATTTTCATATTTCATGAAAGTAACCTTTAGAGTCTCAACTTCAAATATATATATATATATATGTTTTTTATCCCTTTGACTTGATTGACCTTTCTTGCCCTTTTTGATTGATGTCAAAAGGCGGAGAAAATGATAGGTAAATTAGGGGGAGAAAATTAAAGGTAAATGGGAGAAAAATATAGGAAATCCATGCATATAGATAGGGGGAGAGGAAAATATACGAAATCCATGCATATAGATAGGGGGAGTTTATTTTCATATATATGCATGTTGATAGGGGGAGAAATCCCTTAGTTGATATCATCTATGCTTTAATGATATATTTTCTTAAGGATGTTTGTCATCATCAAAAAGGGGGAGATTGTTGGCTTTAGGTTTTCAATCTTGACCTTAATCTCGGTTTTGATAATAACAAACATGGAACTAATATTTCATTGAGAAATCTTTCAGGTTCCATATCGATTAGCGTTCGATGTCCTCGATCGAAAAAATCGGAAGAAATCAGAAAATCGAAAGGACATTGATCATCGCGCTCGGGTTCATCGTGAAACATCTCAAAGTTCGATGTATGCACCAAAGACGTATTGGTCGAGATCAAAGATCACATGGAAAGCTCTCCGAGATGTCACACGTTGAAAGCCAGAACCCGAAAATGAAGCGCGCAAGAAAAATGGCAGAAAAAACAATTGCAGCCTAGGTTCGGTCGACCATCCGGTCGATCGAATAGGGTTAGAAAATTGGCAGTAGCCATCTCGGTCGACCAAAGGATGCCGCAAAGCGGCAGTAGCTACTTCGGTCGATCAGGCGGTCGATCGACTGTGGCCAAAAATTGGTAGTAGCTTCGTCAGTCGACCGAACTGCGGATAGCTGAAGTTTGCGTCTAGCGGTCGACCGGCCAATCGACCGAGCGGCTGTAACGGCTAGATTTTAGCCCATTGAGACGTCGTTTCTTTGAAAGGGTATAAATATACATCATATAACTCATATAACTCTCTCTCCC
The DNA here is from genome assembly GCA_034359265.1 of Canna indica. NCBI lineage: Eukaryota > Viridiplantae > Streptophyta > Magnoliopsida > Zingiberales > Cannaceae > Canna > Canna indica. Next base: position 40,739,824 of record CP136891.1, read on the forward strand.
ACTCTTACAAATTTTATTGAGCAATTAAAAGGGAGTTTTAAGCCTTCAAAAGATTAATTGCTTGCGCTTGGTTCTTCCGCCGACAACTTCTTCAAGCGCACACTCTGCCTCAACTCGCGAATTAATTCGAGCTCTATGACTCAGCGAGTTGAAGGTTCCAAGACTTGGAAAAGAGCATTTATTCTTGATTTTATTCTGAGCTCTTTTCATTATAATTTTAACTGTTATTTGAACATTGTTTTCTTTGGATTTGTGTTTGTGAAGACCTAGAATTGTTAGGTCTTGAAATTAAGTGGTTACCTTGGTGAAAAGGTGTAAAGCCACTTGTGTAAGCATAACTTGCTAAGATTAGTCAAGTTGTCCCTTAGGGTTGAGGTGGAAGAGTGCTCTCGGTAAGAAGGTGGAGACTTCCGAATGTGGAAGTGTCTTAGGTCGAGAGTGAGACTCTTCGAGTCAAAGTCCTCATTGTAAGGGAAATAAGAATTAATCTAGTAAACCTAGTTTGAAAATCCTAAGCGGGGTGCTTAGGTAGTGGAGTAGGCATTGGGGCCGAACCATAATAAATTTGTGTGTTTACATTGATTCTTTATTTGTGTTTAATTGTTTCATCTTGCTTCCGCATTTAATCGCATAATTGTAACTTGGCTATACGATTTGAGAAACAATTAAAATTGAATTTAGGCTAATTAATTTAGATAACATACTATTCACCCCCCTCTAGTATTGCCATTTCGACTACAAGGATAATCTCAACCGTTTCTACAGTTTGAGGATTTTTTGGATAAGTATGTTTCGAATGAGAAGACGATTGGACTTCAATATTGATGTTAATTCTCTTGATATCTCTGGTAGTATTAATCATCGTTATTTATTGATTGTCCGTTTTTGGATGTTACGAGTAGTGGAGAGTTTCCTACTCTTTATGTTCTGGGCGTTACTGTTTGAACTCTATGTTGTTTTCAATGCTGGCTATTTTAACTGATGATTATTACTGATGACTGTTTGGTTTGAACTGAAGACAAAGATCAGTGATTTAAGTCTGCATTGATTCAGGTCTTTCGGTTGTCTCTTATAAAATCCAATGGAAAGATCTGATCTGAAACCCTCTATGTGCGAACAATAGATTGTTAATTATTGAGAGAAGTTAAGACTGTTGAGTGCAAACATTTCTTATCTTCAGCAGAAGATTGGTTTCAGGTGGATAGCTCACTACAACACAAGGCTATACGAAGGACGGAACTCTATGGCTGGGATGTCATAGAGAGGCAAGTAGGTTTTTACTTGTAATAATAAATAGGTTTTTTGTTATTTTCAATTCACTGTAGTACTGTAGTCGAATTTCGGTTGTGAAATCTAGAGGACTTATTTTGTACTTATAGAGAGTGGATTGTGCATATGTCTGGTGAGTGCCCCGCAGATTAGGTGACATGTTTGTCACTGAACTGCGTAAACAAATTTCTTGTGTTTGCGTGTGCTTTTGTTTTGATTTTTACTCTTTTTTTAGTAGTTATTGCAATAGCAATTGCAACTTCCTATTCAATTGCCCTTAATAGGAGTTCCCTTAGAGACACATATATTGCCATTTGGTATCAGAGCAATTGCGCTAACTTTTACCTGCACAAGATTTTTGGTCTATCTCTTCTTTTTCAAACTCAAAATGGAAGGAATACCTATGAAAAATTCTGTTAATATTCCTCCTTTGCTTATCAGAACAAACTATGCTTATTGGAAGGCTAGGATGAGAGCTTTCATTGAGTCTCTGGATGATCGTTGTTGGGGCACAATTGAGATTGGCTACACCCCACCCATAACTCCTGGTGGGACTGAGTGCAAACCTAAAAGTCAGTATATTGAAGCGAAGATTGTTGCTGCAAACTATGATAATAAAGTCTTTAATGCTATTTTTAGTGGAGTTGAACTTTCTCAATTTAAACTTATCTCGGCTTGTACCTTGTCAGCAGGCATGAGAAATTTTAAAAACAAATCATGAAAGATCACTAACGCATTGAGAGTCAAAAGTCGAAATCCTCATTTTTTTTCTCTTTACATATACTTTCTGGGCCCGTTTGGTTCGCAAACTGCTCATCACAGGACACCAGACAGGGACAAGGACAGGACATCAGATGTCCTGGAACAATAGCTATACCGTGTTTGTTTCGTCAAGAACAGGACACGATATTCCGTTCTGTCATGCGTTTGTTTCTCTATAACAAAGTATTATATATGACAAATGACTAAAATACCCTTGTAAATTAGTCTTAAAATTAATTAATATATAAAAAAATATTAATATATAGTATCAAATACTTTAATACAATAAGAAGTTTTAGTTTAACTAATAAGTGTTCAACTAATTTTCAATTAACCTAAAAGTATAACAATAGGATAATACCGAAAAAATAAAAATCATACCAAACGATTTCCAATCTAAAATCTGACACCACCATCGCGTTCAGCACGCGAAAATTTACAACTTTGGTATTCACCTCGACTTGATCCGACGATTCTACGATCAAAGGAAGGGGTAATTTTGATAATTGCAGCCCTTGTCCTCCGCCCGATTTCGATGTACCGAGAAATTTCTCGGTACACCAAAATGGATGAAAATCCTGTCCCGGACAAGGAGAAGTCCTTGTCCCGAAGCTTCTTTTGCAAACCAAACGGGGGACATGGGCGGATGTCCAGTCCAATCCCCCGTTTTTTAGCAAACCAAACGGGCCCTCTAGGTGTTTCCTAGTATGATAAAAATTTCATTATCTTAGTATATTTACGATTCATACACTTAGTTCTAATTGAGTGTAAAATAATTGATTTCTAGGTGCAACGTGAATATGATTACAGGGAAATGTTAAGTTTTTTTTTTATATAAGGGAAATGTTAAGTTAAGCCGACCTTGGATGTCTTTATTTTGGCGAAAAACAAAAAAGTAAGGGTAAGGTTGGAAAAATCCACCTTGGGGCTTGGGGCGCTCCCATGTCAAAAACTTAAAAGGAGGCGCCTGGTGGCTGATGTAAAAAATGAAAAATATGTGCTTATTGATGCAAAAACTAAGAAAATCACTTATAAGTTCATGTAAAATATAGTTTTTCTATTCCTAACTTTACAATGAACTAGTTAATAAACATATTATGATTTCTTTATACCATTAAATTCCTCTAAACCAACCTGGAAGTTGATGGTATAGAAAATCACTAGTTGCATGAAACAGGATGATTGGAGGCAGGTAGGCATCCTTAACACTAGAATCCTGCACTAACAATTCTGGAGAAAAGCGGCCCAAAGATTGCTCCCCTTCCATTATGCTGCAACAGACATTTTCAAAAGCAGCTTGGTTCATTAATATCGAAAGTACAGAGAATAGTAACAATACAGTATTAACAATATCAACAAATAAGTAAATAATATTAAACAAAAATGATACCTTAAGAAAATAGACCGGTATAGACCACGCCTATGGAAATGATCGACCAATTGAAGCATGTTGTACCTGCCAACGGAAATCTTTTAAATAAGCTTTTACATTAGGCATTTGTTTGTGTATCTTTATATTATTAGTAAAAGACTCGTGAAGATTAATCAACAGGAAGAAAACAAATCCGGCTTTTACTGAAAGCCTTTTCTAAGTCAAGTCAATTCAAGGGTCTTCAATCTCCATTTCTCACCACTAATCACATTTTAGAAAAAATATTTAATTGCTTCAAGAAAGATCTTAAATCTGTGCTTGACGGTGACCAAAGCTTTTAATTGATTAATCATTATGCTAATGCAGAATCTAAACAGTGTAGGTAAATAAAAATTAACATGGTTTTTTCTAAGTAAAAAGCATGTTCATGTAGCTGGAGGTCAAATCCACATCTTATGTCAACGGATATTGAAATTTGGTATAGTTGTGATGATATAAAAGTAACATTTAAAACATTAAAATGGTTCTATTTCTAATTAGACATCTAAGATCTAAACTCCTGAGTCCATTTCTCCAGTAACATGGTTCAGAGGATCCCAAACTTCAGTTAAAATGGCTATTACTGCTTAATTCTTCCAGTCAAACATGAAAATAAATTCAATGTAGATTTTAGGAACTAGTGGAACAAATTCAGATCAACCAATAGTTATCAGTCCAATTATTAACTGCTAAAGATACAGACCAACCAAAAGTATTTGATACAAACAAGTATACATCTACATACCAGGTGTACCACCTGCTTATATCCATTTATTCAACTTTATACATCCAAATCTTAACCTGTGTTATAGAATGTAATCTTCCTGATTAATTAACTACTTTCTCCTACCACTTTTGTTCAACTAGAAGTCCACCCTCTATCATTTTAACCACTCATATTTACTCATTGTCCAATCCTTTTTGGTTATTAAATTGAGATCTAGCATGGATCCTCTCTTTTCCTTATTTTGTTCACTTCGTCAAGCATAATATTTCCGATTACTCATTTTTTTGAATGATATATATTCTTCTTCTAGAATTTAGATTTTATACATGTAAGCAGCATATATCTAGCTCATTTTGTTCCCATTTGATGTTTTTAGTTTCATACTGAACATGTTTCACTACAAAAAAACTTGGATTTATCGACCACAACTTTCGACGAGAAGATGTCGTCGAAAATTTTAGTTATATTTTCGATGACCCATAGCGTCGGAAAGAGTTACCGACAAAACTTTTCGACTAAAATAAGTCGAAAAATTATCATATTATTATCGATGAATTTTCGTCGAAAATTTGGTCGAAAATAATTTCCGACAGAACTTATCGACCACAACTTCCGACGAGAACCAATCGTCGAAAAGTTTCGTTAAAGTTCCGACGACTTTCGGCATCGAAAATAATTACCGACATAAATTTTCGACCAAAACTGAGTCGAAAAATTATAAATAAAGATTAAAAAGTTATCGACAAATTTTCGTCCAAATTTTAGTCGATATAAATTTTCCCACCCACTCACCAAAATAGTCCGACCACTTTTAAAAAGTTATCGACAAATTTTCGTCCAAATTTTAGTCGATATAAATTTTCACACCCACTCGCCAAAATAGTCTGACCACTTTCTGAGGTGAAAAGTTTTGTCTTTTGAGTTCAGGCCTACTCACTAAATCTGCGCCAACGAGGCAACGAGAGTCAGGTAAGCTGGAATGGGCCTTCTGCAATCGTCCATCTCGACGCTGGTTTTCATCTGAGCCGTCCACAGTATCTACCGCAATTATAAAATCGAGATAAAAAGCAAACACAAAAGGAAATAGGACTCTTTCGCTCCCCGCAAGCCACGATGCACCCCCCTCGTCTGCACTCGTCTTTTCTTCCCCTTCTTCTCCTCCTCCTCCTAAACTGCTCCTGCTCCTCCTCCACCACCGAGAAGCCGGACGGCATACGAGGCGCTCCAATCGTACGGTTTCCCCGTCGGGCTACTCCTCGAGGGCTCCTACCAGCTTAAATACAACTCCACCATTTTCGGCAGCATCTCCACCGGCCTCCTAACGAACCTCAAAGGCATCAGCGTCAAGGTCCTGTTCTTCTGGCTCAACATCATTGAGGTCCGCTTCTTGGATGACTCCCTCCGCTTCTCCGTCGGCATCGCCTCCACTGACTTTGCTCTCAACAACTTCTACATCTCCCCTCAATTAGGCTGCGGCTTGGACTGTCCTGATGACGACGATGTCGTAACTCGATCACCACTCCATCTCACTGGCCGCCATCTGGGCGCGTTAGATCGCTCTTGAGGGCTACTAGATGATTTGCTAGGGTCGAAGAGAGGAGGTATCTAATTGAAGCACTGGCTGCAGGGCTTGCAGTTGGTCCAGATGAGGTCACTGCCAGTGTCAGCAATGGCGACGATCTTGAATGGAGGGGTACCGACCTGGAGCTCCATGAGGTACTCGGTGTTGTCATTAGACAGGTCGGTCACAATGGTGTTGCCGCTAGCGGCGACGCCTGCGAAGGCGAGGGAGGCACGGATGTGATAGGCATGGAGGGAGGAGTGTTGAGCGGCCGCTTTCAGCCCAGTTTATTAGCTTTTTTTAAAAAAAAAAAATCTTAGAGTTTTCGACGAAATTCCGACGACATGTAGTAATTACCGAGGAGCACTTTCGACCAGTCAAAATTTGATCGGTAAATCAATGTTTCCGACCAACTTTCGACCACCTTTCGACTACAATGGCTGTCGAAAATCACCGTATTTCTTGTAGTGTCTATCATTCATCATAAAGAGGTCCAATGTCTAAAGTAGAAGTGAATCTAGGCATGTTTTCTCATATACCTAGCCTAGTGTCATTCCTCCTAGTCATGAATCAAGTTCTTTCTATAAAAGTCATAGTACACAAGCTCCCTATAACGAAGGATCTAGGGAGGGTGAAAGTTTCACGCTTTAGATAGAATATCAAATCAACAAGCTTCCGGTCCTTTTCAGGGTAATCATGTCTTGTTTCTACATTGGCACATGTCCGATTATATTTTGAAGTGTTAAAAATATAAACGTATAGATTGATTTCTTCCTTAAGAGCTTAAGCTTTTGGAAAACTTGGTCATTCAATCAAATTTAACATAATGAAAATAGAGATCTCTATGGAGATATGGACTCAAGAAGGATACAATATATTTCAGTACCAACATAATTAAACTATACTAAAACGTAAGAAAACCACAATAATCGAGAAACCTAATAGTAAATCATATTAAATGATTTCCAAATTGCATTATCTTAACCTCCAACATCCTTCTTGAAACCAAGATTTAAAACCTCTTATAGGTATTGATCTCAGTAAATGACCGCCCGTACCCGCACATATTAGTACACTATCAACTGATACTTGGTATAGTTCAGTAGAAATTGGATTATATTGGGAATTTTGTTTAATTTTATTTTTATATTTCACGTTAAACCTTGCTTTTTCATAAAGAATTTTATTAACATGCTTGAAGCATGAATATAATGCATGTAATAAAGTATAGTTTGATAAGAAATTATAACGAGTGGTTTGAGGCCTAACTCTTTTGTTGAACTCGATTTTCAAAGGGGAGCAACATATACGAGTAGATTGGGTTTTGTCCAAAGTAGTCAAAAAGAAATGTCCAAATGCTGAAAAAAGTCATTATGCATGTGTTGGGCAATACTGGATGATGCGGTGCTTGTACCGAGCAGCATGGTTTAAAATATCAGTACCGGTACGAAAAATGCATACCAAATATTTTTTTTTTGATTTTGCTGTTAAAAATACACTACTACATTTTGGCTCTATGGCCACGCCACTTTTTGGAACGATTGGAAAAGTATTCCCATAGATCACTTACAAGAACGGTTTCCAGAACCGTTCCCTTAGCCATTACACTATAGGAACACTAAAAAAACCGTTCCCGTAGATAATATATGGGAACAGTTCTAGTAACTATTCCCTTAGCCTATATACTATGGGAACAGTTTTAGTAACCGTTCCCTTATCTTTTATACTATGGGAACATAAAGGAACCGTTCCCTTAGTCTATACTATGAGATGCGAAAAAATGGTGAAGAAATCACGGAATGCTACGTCGGTCGACCGATCGAAGCCAAAATTTGGCAGAAGCCATTCAGTTGACCTGTCGGTCAATCGAAGTTGGTGAAGAAATCGCAGAAGCCTATGTTGATCGATCGATCGGTCGACCAATCGAAGCCAAAATGTGGCAGAAGCCATTCGGTCGACCGAAGTTGGTGAAGAAAGTGTGATATGCTATGTCGGACGATCGGTCGAAGCCAAAATTTGGCAGTAGCCAATTCGATCGACCGATTGAAGGTAAAATTGGGCAGAAGGCGCATCGGTCGACCGGATGGCAAATCGAAGATCGCGCGCCTAGGCTTCACTGCATCGGTCGACCGATTGATGCGAAAAATTAGCAGTAACCATTCGGTCGACCTGTCGGTCGACCAAAGTTATATTATATATAAGCCAAAAATATATATAAACCTGCTCATATTTAACAACTGTTCCCAAAAATACCCTATACACCAAAATATTTTCCTTTCCCGCTCACTCGATCTCTTCTGCCCTAAACACTCTCCGGCTCGTTCGTACTGTGTCGGATCGATCCCTCCTATCGTTATATATCTCCGCTCGATGATCTCTCCGCTCGACGTCTTCTCTGCTATTGCCGTCTTCTCCGCTCGACAATCCCTCCTGTCGTGCCGTCTTCTTCGTTCGACGATCCCACCTGTCGTCTTCTTCGCTCGATCCCTCCCGCCCATCTTCTCCACTCGAATTAGTCGTCTTCCCCGTCAACATGTAAACCCTCCCCTCTCCCCTCTCCCTTAATTCTCTACTCAATCCCTCCTGCCGACTTCCAGCCAAACCTAGCTACTATCACCAAATGCTCAATTAAGCTCAATTAACCAATTATTTTGGTTTTTCAATTACTGCAAAATGACTTTCCTTCCACCATATTTTAGCTTTTCACATGGAATGCAAAATATGAATTAACCGATTCTTTTCTATTCCAATGCCTTTGCTTGAGGACCATTTCTTGTTAGGTAGTAAGGGTTTAATGATTTAAAATGTAAAGAATTCCACAGTGATGAAAAGCTTTTAATTTATCAATTTATCAAAGACTTTGCATTCAATTTATCAATTTAAGTGATGAAAAGCTTGTTAGGTAGTAAGGGTTTAGCATTCATATGTTTCTACGTTTGTCATCTCACAGCTCAATTTATCAAAAGACAATGTATGTATTTAATTGTTTACAATGTACGTTTGTCATCTCACAGCTCAAATCAATACAACAATGAAAAATCAATCAAAATTTTAAATTTACTATGTATGTATTTAATTGTTTGGTGTCATTTGTTTGATGGAAGCATCATGGGACAAGAATGCATACATGATCACACAGTATTTTGTGCAACCTTCAGCTTCCACTGCTTGTTTGGATCACCATTATTCCATGTACAGTGAATGAGGTAGATGATCCAAAACAAGCATCAGTTGTCTTCATCTTCATCTCTTTGCTCTGCAAACAAGTGAGGATTCTTGTGTCCTAGATGAGGTCTGGCTGTGTGATGACAAAACCAAAGGGGGGAGGTGGGTCTGATTTCTTACCCAAGAGATGTGTGCATCTAATAGAGAAGGTCTGGACTAGATTGGTAGCTTTGGATTTAAGGATCCGTTGACCGCCTTAGCAAGTATCTTGCTTGGATTTAGTGATGGAAGAAGCTCTTCCATGCTCAGGTATGGCCACATGTTAGGTTTCACTATGAGGTGAAATGGAGGGAAAATTGAATTGATAGGAATGGCAACCAACAAATAGAGTACAAACAAAAAAAAATGTATATATAAATTTGAAGTCAATTAATTATTTAAGTTAATGTGTTTGGAAATGAGCATTTTGTTCTACATGTTTTTCTCATAATTACCGTTAAATTTAATTAATGTTGAGTTCAAAATGATCACTTACTTTTAAAATGATCATATTTATGTCTACATGTTCTAAGTGATTTTGCACTATGTTAGAGTTGCATGTATAACTCATCAAGTTGATGTTGTCGTTTTTTACCCTTTGCATTTTTTATTTATGTAGTTAAGTGAAATCTATGGATAAAGAATGGCGATGATTGATTGGTGTTCCACATTTGTGCATGTTTTATGATCTTCATGTATTTCTTTGAAGCCTACTTAGATATTCATGCCGCTCATAAATTACCCTTTCTGCAGCCACACCTTGATCCTAATACTAATATATCAGCAGCCTGATATTAATGAAGTATCCTGATAGATATCAGGATACTGATATTGATGATATCAAGATACTCATATCAGTATCCTTTATTACTGATACTGATAGATATCTTTGTTGTTTATTATTTTTGGCATGCCATAGATATCTTTGTTGCTCTCTTTACTCTTTCATTTATCCTAAAGAATAAATTTATCCTACTACCAACCATGGAATTGCCATAGAACATGCTATATATTTATGATTTATATAACTGAAAATTAAAAAGTTTTCTATGATTTATGTAGTGAGATGATACAAGGAAGTGATATGGACTTTCCACTACAAGCAAAGTCAAGCAAAGAGTTAGCCAAGCATTACAAAATTAAATGTGAAAAGATTGACATAATAAGAAGTTAAATTCAAAGAGTCAGCTAGCTGGAAACAAACATACAGTGCTGAAAAGACATGCTTCAGAGACCAATAAGAAGAATATCAATGTGCAAGAGAGAGGAAAAACACCATATCAAAAGCCAAAGGATGCAGTCCCCACTCAACCTAGTGTTTCTACTATAAGACAGGCCATTTCCAATGTGCAAGATAGAGGGAAAAACTAATTAATGCAGCCATCACTAAACCCATATCCTCTACTCAAAAGCAAGTTCCTTCCAATTCCAATACAAGATCTTCTCAAGTACAACAACAAAGACCAATAATTCAATATCAAAGATCTACCCAAGGACCAAAGCAAAAAATATCAACCATTCAAGATCAACAAAGAGAAGTTAACCATGAGCAAAGAGATGAGTATGCAACAACGAAGACAAATACTACACCTTTGCGTCCATCAATGTCAGTGGTTGCATATCGTGAGAAGATGGGTATGCAAGTGCTAGAAGAAGATCAACTAGAAGAGGAATGTAGAGACATGGACCAAGTTGAGGAAGAACACAATATACTTGATGAGCTAGTAGTGGAAGCAAATGTTGAGGAAGAGCATAATATACCCGATGAGCCGGAACACGATACGTCTGAAGGTATATTATGTCATTATATGTAATTATATAATTAGCTTATGTTTAAATCATTATTGTTATGTCAAATAGGAACACCAAAAAAGAAAGCAAGAGGGAAGACAATGTGCTACAAAATTCATGGAAGATCGCTAGAGGAGCGACAAGAAATAATTTTCAATTGTGAAGTACAACCAGTTGGGCCCAATGAGAAAGATGTTTCAGACTTGAGCCAATTTTTAGGAACTGTGACACGAAATTCAGATTGGTGTCCCTTGATTTACACCAATTGGAAGGCTGTACCAAACAAGTATGACATATGGAAATATATCAATGTATGATTTTTTTATATTGTTCATTTACATTTGTATGCCAATATTAATGCTTGTTTTGCTTCATTTTGTAGAAAAAATTCATCCTTCCGGAAATAGGAAAAGGGGTTGTGTTCAAAATTATGGATGAAGCTTGGAGGAAACACAAATCAAAAATCAAGAAGGAACATTTTGATAATTACACAACAAACAACGAGAGGATAAAAAATCGTCCTATAGACATTCCTCTAGAACACTTCAAGCAAATGATTGATTATTGGAGCTATGAACCCATCCAAGAAAGTAGTTAGCTAGGTTTCTTTTATTTAAACTAATAGTTGTTAAAGAATAAGCTTTATGTCCATTACTTATAGTCTCTAATTGTGTTGACTATACCTTTATCCCATCTTCTTCCATTTGGAATTATATAGAAGGAGACAAAAGGCACCATATGTGTGGCCAAAGGTACTAATTTGACATTAAAAAGAAGCATGCAAGATATCAGTATCATGATATTAGTATCCTGATACTGATTTTAGGATATCAGTATCGATAATGATATCAGGATATCAGTAATACTAATATCTCCTGAGATTGATATCAGGATATTAGTATCATACTGATATCAGGATACTAATATCAGTGTGAAGCTTTTTCTTGTCACTTTTCTAGATTACTTAATGGTGGAAGCAAATGAAAAACAAGTAGAAGCTGGCTTCCTGTAAGATTTTTCCCTTGATCGGTCGATCGACGGGTCGACCGATTGACGGAAAAATGTCTACTTCCAATCCGATCGACCAATCGGTCGACCGAAGCAAGCTATTACACGCCAATCGGTCGACTGACGGGTCGATCGGTTGTAGCGAGATTCGACCATCTCGGATCCGATCGACCGACTCAGTGATGCCCGACTCGCGCTATGCCATCCGGTCGACCGATGAGCATTCTGCCATTATTTGGCATTGGTCGGTTGACCGACTGGTCGACCGAATGGCTACTGCCATTTTTCAGCGACATTCGGTCGACCGAATTGGCTGCTGCTAATGCATCACACCATTCGGTCGATCATCCGGTCGACCGAATCAGAGCCGAAAACTTTTATCTTTGGATTTCTCATTTCGCGCTTGGTTTTCGGCTTCGTTCTTCAGCGTGCTTTATCTTTGAAGGATTCTTCATGCTATCCAACACATCTTTGATGCACGCATTGATGTAGGATATATGCTCCATGCTATCCGATATGGTTATGCACTAATATATACTTGTAAATTTTTTCTGGTTGCATATATTTAGTTTCTTTGTTATTGATGTAGCATATAGGATATATGCCAACAAAATAAATTGAACAGATCACAACAAAAATGGAGGCATCGGATGGGCAATAAAAGATTTTCTGTAATAAAAGAAAAATTGGTAATATTTTTTTGCATAAACATATTCATATTTTGAATAGTAATGTCGATATTATGTTTTAACTCATTCTTGTGATTTATATAAAGCATGCTCAAAAGAATGAAGAACCCAGTCAAGTTGAAATGTTTGTTGAAACTCGGACTAAGGATGGAAAAGCCTTAGATGATGAAACCTAAGAGGCAATTGTGAGTTTTTATTCTAGCTATTATTTTACTTAATTATTTATTATTATCACTAACATTATTAAATGTACATTTAGGAAAAGCTTAAAACCATGGTTGAGCATGATGGGAAACTTGCTGCTGAGGCCTTTCAATCTATGTTTGGGAAAGAGAAGTCAGGAAGGGTGTGTTGTTATGGAGGAACAATTACACCCACAATCTTAAAAAAAAAAGAAAAAATGGTAGCAATGCAGGAAAAACATGATCAAGAGGTGAAGTCTTTGAAGGAGCAACATGCAATAATGGAAGAAAGACATACAAAAATGAAAGAGAGACAGAACCATATGCAACGCCAAATGCAAGGTATGCAATCTCTTTTGAAGACATTTATTTCACAGGCGACCCCATATTTGGACATAGAGGATATAACAGCTTTGTTGGCACCACCAACTACTCTAAGGGATGCCAATAGCATATTTGGTTCTTCCACTTCCACATATCATCCTCAAAATCAGGTAATTTTAGTTTAATATATGATTATGAAGTCTTTTGGAAAATTTTAATTATTAATTAATTTTTGCAGAAAAATGATGAATTGAGAGAAGAAAGATGAATTTTACGAAGGAGATGATCAAGAGGACTTGGCTAATGGGAATGCTAGGCTTGATAGAATAATTTCACATATTTGTGAAGTTTAGTTAGACTTAATTGTGAAATTGTGGAATGAGAATACTATAATTGTGAATTTGTTATTTTGTCAACAATTAAATATATTCTACGTTTGAATGAAATTTATGTTTTCGAATCTACGTTTGTGAAATTGTATGATTGTCTGTGAAAATTGTATGGTTTACAGGTTTAGGAACAAATATGAACTGTGCAAGAATTATAGGAACAGTTCCTCTCACCTATAGGAATGGTTATTGTACCGTTCATATAGTTTCGGCCTATAGGAATGGTTCTCAACTGTGCCTATATGTTTGACTTTTAGGAACGGTTAAAAATCATTCCTATATTTCATCCTATAGGAACGGTTCTTCAACCGTTCCTATAATGTTTACCTATAAGAACAGTTGAAAAATCGTTCCTATAGTCCCAGCCTATAGGCATGGTACAGGAACACTTTAACAATCGTTCCCATAGGCTGGACCTATGGGAACGGTTTTTTTGGCAGCGTGACTATAGGGACGAAAACCGTTTCTATAACCTAACAGAACGGCTGATTTGAGTACACATGGGAAACCGTTCCCGTAGGTCTATGAGAACGGTTTTTTGTCTTTTGGGAACGGTTTTCAACCATTCCCATAGGTCTAAAATGTTGTAGTGATAACTTCAATAACACATAATTGATCAAAAAATACTTAAATTTAATATTCAAATGTCAAAAACATGAATACAATGTTTAAAATGCGGACGAATGACGTCCGTCGTACTCGTACATATCTTGGGGACATACACGACTAAGGTCAACACCGTATGTTGGGATGCGTGGCGACTAATTTGCCCTAACCCCTTATGTTGCGCTACGCAAAAACCCTAATACAGTACCAAACAGTATATCTTGGGCGGTATCGCCCGGTATGACATCAAATACCGCCCGGTATGGGCAGTATTTACCGAGATACCCGGTATCGTCCAATACCGGATATTTCGTATACCGGTTTTTTCAAAAACCGGTAAATACCGGGCGTACCGCCTGGTACGGTATTTGATACCATGCCGAGCAGTACAAGCAATACAACTTGTATCAAGCACAGGCGGTATTTTCTGGTACTACCCAACACCAATCTCAACATTATCAAAAATTGGTAAATAACAACCATATCGAGCAATAAAAACCATCCTTCAAAATCCAGATCATAATAGTAGAAAGTAGAAACCGGCAAAATAAAGAATGCTGAGCTGCAAGCAAAATGGTATGAGATCAAATATCATAGGAGTTGAACTTTGACCAAGTAGAAATGATATCATGAACGTTGCATTAGGACAAAGTTGAGAGGTGCACATATAAAAGAAAGAGCTTACTGCGAGGTGCATAGAGAAACAAAGACCTGTGTGGAATTGCTTACTGAGAAGTGTACATATAATAAAGAGGTGCATGGAGAGAGGCAAGAGCCTATGAAGATATGTACTTAAGAGACAAGGTCCTGTATGAAGTGCAAAAAGAGATACAGGATCTTGAGGAGCACGTTGAGAGAGGCAAGGTAGTGTAAATAAGTGCACAAGCAATGAAATAAGCTTCAAACAAATATATTGAATATGATAAATAGAGCCAAAGCAGGAGATTCAAGTTGGAGATGTGTTGAGAGAGCATGCTCAGGAAGCAATGCTAATAGGCACACTAGACAAACCTGCTAAAAATACAATGTCGAGAGTAGTGCATGCTGGAGTAACTTGCTAAGGATGCAGTGCTACTGAGTAGTAAACACTATAGTAGCTTGTTGAAGGTGCACGACATAGTAGAGACAAACTACACAAATCAAGATTAATTTACCTCTCAATGCACCATCATGATCCGGCACTGACCCATGCGATGAAGAAATCACACTGCAAGTCATGCAATGCTGATGGATGCAAGTAACAACGGAGAGCGGTGGCATTATAATGGTACTGTAGTTGTCCTATAGCAATCCAACTGCTTAACTTGCTAATAAGCACAACGAGGCACAGAAGGAGATGTAAGTTTTGGAGCTCAAGTGGGCAAGACTACAATGAAGGAGAAAAGAAAATAGGAAGAAAAAAAAGAAGATAGATACTAGAGACAATAGTGAGTGGAACTTAGTGAAATTTCGGAGCTTGGAGAGAAAATTTGGAATTATTCTAAGATGCATTAATTCATTAAACAAAAGCCTTATATAGGCTTTACAAGACATTTTGATAACTCCTAAATTAAGACTCGGTAATAAACTGATAATCATCTACTAAACTATATGATAAATAGAGATAAGTAAGGTAATTACAAAGATTAGTCAACCATGCAAGCCTTACCCATGTCTCGGAAGTGGTGTTGCATTATCTTCAACACTCCCCCTCAACACCAGTTTCACCATCTCAAGCTTTTGATCATCATCCTCAATCTGACGTCGCAAACATGTCTCTTTCCCTCGCGTACATCTCTTTCGTCTCTTTTGTCTTTTTCTTTTGGGTAAATTACACTGACCTCCCATCTATTTGTAATTTTATCTTATAACCCCCCTGAGTTTTGTAAAAGATTACACAAATCTCCTCTATTACAAAATAAGATTACACAAACCTCCTCTGAGTTTTGTAAAATATTACACAAATATCACCCTAAAAAAATTACTCAAAGATTACTCAGGGGAGGTGATTGTAACCTGAACAAATAGAAGGGGGTCAATGTAATTTATCATTTTCTTTTTCGTCTCATGTGCTCTTCACGGAGACCCGATAAAACTTCTTTCGTCCTCTGTGCTGTCCACGAGGACCCGACGAGGTTGTCTCATGTGCTTTTCGTGGGGAACTAACGAGACTGTCCCTTGTGCTCTTCACGGGACCCAGTATCAGTGCTCTTCACGGGACCCAGCGATACTCTTTTTTTTATCTTCCTCTCTCTTTCTTTGGACGACGACTGCTTTTGAAAATCCACTTCGGAGACCTACTATTGCTGAAGAAGCAGGGGTAGTTGGTGCTTCTTCCACGATTGCAGTCTCTTCTATGTGGCGATCAACGTGACTTGTCCTCAAAACTAAAGTCGGAGTCGATACGATGGAGCGGCGATGAAACCCTGCGAAATTTAAAGTTGATGATGACCTTGCTGAAGGTAATCTTCTTCCATATTTTGACCAAGTCAAAATAAAAATGGGGTATGCGTGATGTTTCTTCTTTGATGCAGAAATCAAGATAAATAATGGTGGGACCAGCCGAATTAATTCCTTCCTGTATGTTGCTTCACTACGTGATGAACAAATGAATCAAAATAGGTAGGGCCCGCTCCTTCCTCTCTTTTGCTGCATAATTTTTTTAAGGTGGGCCCGTCGTCTCTATATCTTGATCTCTTCTTCATCTCTGTTTTGAAGATAACATCACGAGGGGCCCACCAAAATGTAAACAATCTTGATCAAGAGACCCACCACCCAGAAACACATCAATAGAAAAATAACAAGTGCAGCTTTATTTGAAATTTCAAAAGTTCACAAGTATTTTTATAAAAGGAAGTAGCTAACATCAACACAAAATGAAACATCTCAAGTTCAAAGTTGAATACATGCTTTAAAAACCAACAACTCTTAGTGTAGGAAAATGACAAATCTAGACATCTACAATATGACTATCGGACGCCGCTACGACATCGACGCCACTCCCTGCCCTCCAGCTGCACCATGACTCCAAGCCTCAACTCACTGATCGGACTCTACAAAATAGGGAAAATAAATCATGAGTCCACATGAGACTCAGTGAGCGGTTCTTTCGAACCTTCACGTAATCCCCACTAAGCATGCATAAATATGTAAGGCAACATAATATAAGGTTAGGGATAACATTTGCCACTGTGATGACAACTGACCCCAAAGGTCGTCCTGTATGGACTATACATTTGTGTAGCCAGCCATAACTGCCTAACTAAGCCACATGACGCCCAGCCCTTAGGGCCTGCTCATGGACTCGTGGTTTGACTACAACCAACCTTACCACACAAAGATGGTAACATACCGGCCGTTCAGGCCACATAGCACATAAGTGAATCAAATAGATCTTCGGGCCGTCGACTAGGATGGTCTGCTAGTCTCCGGACACCGACTGGGGTAGGGATAGCTAGTCCCACCCAACTGGGGTTTGACACCTAGCGGGCCCGCTGGTGCAATCTCAAGACCCAATCACTGGCCGAGTTAAGCATCCGTCATTTCAACTACCCATGCTTCTCGGCAGACCATCGCAAGCACATCACACAATCAAAGTGTCCTAAAGTTTCCTTATTTACACTCGGGCATTTACCTGTATCCGGCCCTATCCCGGGCCCCGTAGGGTCAACAACTCAATGTTACCCTTCCTTTGAGTGTACACCTAAAAATTCTAGATTCCAAAAAAAGGATCACATACCCAACATGTCTCCATATTTGACATATCATGGATTTAATACATACCACATTTAATAAATTTCAGCATCCTAAAAATAAGAAGATTTAACAATTATATCACCATGATTTCATGCCTAATTTCAGCACTAATAATCATAACCAGCTTGTAGACGATGATTCTAGCAACTAAAATTAATTAATACAGCATGTCATTGTTTAATCTCAGCATGTAATTATAATTTCCAGCAACTAAATAATTATTACAACATGTAATAGTTTAATTTCAGCATATGAAGATAAATTCCAGCAACTAAATAATTATTACAACATGTAAGTGTTTAATTTCAGCATATACATATAAATTCCAGCACATGAAACTGAATTGCAGCAAGGTCATGCTAAGGTAGGAACCGAAGTGTAGGTGTTCTATACAAGATGATAGCCTACAACAATACATCTTTCTACTCTTTAGCCATTCTATCCCTACATATACAAGATGATAGCCTACAAACAAGATATCCTTCTACTCTTTTAGTCATTCTATCCTTACATGTCGATCACTTGAGAAATTTACTTTCGAAAACTCAAAACCCTTCCCTTCTCCACTCAACCGAGCCTTAATCCAAGGGCTTTCATCATGCGGCCGTCCCTAGGGGTTAAGAAGATTAGCACTCTTCCATGTTCTAAGTTTTCTTGATCTATATGAACATATAACATATACAAAGAATCAAATCTACACATTTAAACCACATGAGGAATTTAGGGAAAAATTTGGCATGACCTCCCCTCTTTTCCCCTATTCGGCCTATACCTATATTTCAAGAAAACATCGCGAAAACATCTCAAGATCAAACATCTACATCTTGAGAGGGTACAAGATCAAATTGCACGAGAAAACGACAAGGAAATCATCATACAAAGCTGGCCCATGAAAACCAGGGGGGTTTGGCTAGGGCCTCCCCTCAAAACCTTGGTTCTACCACTCACATTGAACAAGGAGGAAGAAGAGGTGGACGTATGCGATCCTGATCCTTTCAACGGTGACACAACTTCCAACGCCGACCCAAGCTCCTCTCCTCCTCTCCCTCTTGCTCGGCTGTGTGCGGCTCAATGATGAGCCGCATGGCTTGTAGATGAGGGTTTTATTCCCTCATCTACATATGACCTTTATGCCCCCCTAACTTAACTTGGTTCTCAGTCGACTCAGCCCGCGTCCGGCTCGGGCTCCGGTTCTATCCGCATGCACGAGTCGAACTCGACTCAAATGAGACATTTAATGCATAAAAGGAAATAACCATTTAACCAATTTTATCTTTATACTTTCATAGGTTGAGTTATACCTTCTACTCAAGGCGATTCCGAGTCTCGACCCGACTCACCCCGGGTCCGGCGCGCTGCACCAAAAATAATTTTTTATATTAGGAAATTTTTCGAGTCTTACAATAATCAACACTGTATAGTAATCAACATTGATAATAATAACAGTAAATAATCAACAATGGCATAATAATCAACACTGACATAATAAGAATAACTCATAATAATCAAAACTGATAACAATAACAAATTAAAATCAACATAATAGTAATAACCAGATTAAAATCATAGTAATCCCTAGATCAGAAACCCTAGATTGGAAACCATATATAAATAACCCTAGATTGGACATTGGAACATCAAAACCCTAGATCGAAGCAAAATCAAAACCCCAACATCATAAACTCTAGATCAAAAACCTAGATTGAAAACCCAAAAATCAAAACCCTAGATCAAAGCAAAATCAAAATCCCAACATCATAAACCCTAGATCAAAAACCTAGATTGAAAACTAAACATCAAAACCCTAGGTCGAAGAAACAACAAAACACAAGTCAGAAGAACATCCAAACAACAAAACCCTAACTCGGAAAAATAGTGAATACAACGGCAAAACCCTAAATCAAAACCCTCGATCGAAAATCCGAATATCAGAATCCAACAAAATTGTAATACCGACTAAAATATTTTATGTGTATTGATTTCAGCGGGTTGCGCGTGACGCGAGAAGGTGTGCGCGGGCTTGACGTTGGCGCTTTACTTGAGGTGATACCCGGATACTTTGGAAATTTTCTTAATTATGAATTTTAATTGCAAAATATTTTATATGTCATGGATTTAAAGAGGACTCCGAGTGGAATCCAGCGGTTCAATCGGATCCGAATTCGGACTTGAATCGAGTGAGATAGAGGAGGTTTAATGAACCACTTAAGTTGGGGGGCAGATTGGTAATTTTAGCCAACTAAATGAAAAATAATAAGTGGGGCGCCGTATGTCTGCTACAGCCACACGGAACTCGAGACACAAGGGTTGAGAGAGGTGACATCAAGAGCTTGGGTGCGAGGGTGATCGGACGCCGGAGATCGAGGAGATCAGAGATTGGACACCGAAATTCGTGAGGCTTTCATCTTTCTTCCTACCTCCCCTCTTCTTGCGAGTGGATTTCCCCTCCCCTTCTCTCCCTTTCTTCCTCTCTTGTGCCACCCCTTCCATGGGGATTTTTAAGAATTGGATGAAGTTGCCAGAATTTCTTGGCTTTGGTTGGTCGTTGGTATAGGGTTAGCGAAGAAAGGAAGCCTAGGACATCCTTGCAATGTGCGGCAACCCTAGGTATGCCCTAGGGTTGGTCGGCCATGGGTGGGAGGGGGGGGATGAGGTGTTCTTGATAATGGATTTTATGGACTAGAATTACATGAAGCTTTAATCAGATTATATGCTAAAAATTGATGCGTGAATGTTGATTCTATGTACTGAAATTGTGTAGTATAATTGCAAATTTTTTTATGCTGAAATTACATAGCTTTTACATGCTGAAATAGTATAGATTTTTATTCTGAAATAGCTTAGTTTTTTATGCTGAAATGGTATAGTTATGATGCTAAGATAATATGTAACAAAGCTGAAAATTTCATATAAAAATGATGCAGAAATGATGTGTATGATGCTGGTATACATGCTGGAATTGCATAGTTAGATGCTGATTTTTATATGTGCTGAAATTTCATATTATATGCATGTTCACTATGTGTTGGAATTACTTGGGTGTTTGGTAACTTAGTTGCTGAAACTTAGGTGCTATAAATGTGATTGCTGAATTGGATGAATTGTGTGCGTATAGTTCTGCTATGTTATGCTGAAAATGAAAGTGTAAGGATGGATTTTCATATGCTGAAATTTTATGCTGTTTTGCTGAAATCTGTTAAGTACGTGCTGAGATTGATTATTTTATTGGGATGCGAGTTTGCTGCGAGAAATATTGATGTAACCTATCGATTTTCATGTAAACTATAGTTTGGAACCATTAGACATGTTTTGGTAACCTGAACAGAGGTGTACGGGTAGGAAATGAACACTTATAGTAGGCTGGAATTATTTTTGTATGTGAATAGTGAGCCGGGTTGTGAACTCCGCACACTGTTCTCGAGTTGCTGTAAATAATTGAAACTTTAGTCCAACATTGGTAGCAAAGCAAGCTATCGCGTGATGACATGAGGGTGTAACCCTCAAGTGAATTTATGAGAAGTTGAATGGACTTTTGGTGGGCCTTATTGGGCCGAGGTGTGCCCCGCGCACGAGATGGTATCGGGTCGTGCAGGCCTAGTGGTGCGCTCTGCGCACGAGGCGACATTAGGCCGGGCATGCCGAGTAGTGCGTGTAGCACACGTGATGACTATGGGTTGCATGTTGGGCCGAGTGGTACACATAGAGTTCGAGTGATCATGGGTCGGAGGGCCTTCCTGACCGAGTTGGGTATTGGTTCTAGAGGGCCTTCCTAGACCAGTGAGCCCGAGAAGAGCTTCAGTTGGGTACTAGTTCTAGATGGCCTTCCTAGACCAGTGAACCCGCGAAGAAATTCAGTTGGATACTGGTTCTAGAAGGTCTTCCTAGACCAGTGAACCCGAGGAGAGATACAGTTGGGTGATGGTTCTAGAGGGCCTTCCGAGACTAGTGAGCCTGAGAGGAGAGTCAGTTGGACACTGAGTCTAGAGGGTCTTCCTAGACCAGTGATCCTGTGAAGAGTGTTTAATTGGGATTTGGAAATTAGAAGACACTTTTCGTAGAGTCGGATGAGAGCACATTCCTTATTTAATTAATTTGACATCCGCACTCACTTAACATATTATATCTTGTTATGACTGGATTTTACTTAGTGAGGATTGGGAGACCACTCATTGAGTTTTATACTCACTTTTATTACTATGTTTGTTTTGCAGAGCGTGATTCTAAGGTACAGCACAGCTAATGAGAGCGGACTCTGGTAGTGATCTCGTGAACTGGTTGGTGTAGTTGAGTCAAGTTGAGTCGAGTCTATGTTTGAGAACTGAGATTGTATAGCTTTCAGTGTGTTCTAGAACCGATAAACTATTGTTGAGTTGTTTTATGAAATATTTGTCATGTGAACTATGTTTTTGATACTGAGTTGTCACCAACTATGTTCTAGAACTATGTTTGAACCGACGAGTCATGAGCGAAAAAAAAAGAAACTTAAGCGAAAAAAACTATACCTGACAAAGGAGATCGCCGACGAGTGGATGATCAGGTACTTTTCACCGAAGTCGATGAAGGAGATCGCCAACGAGTGATCGAGTTTGGAGGTGGCAACAACTTGTCGCCTGTTGCCACAAGTAGCCGAGTGATGATAGAAAGAGAAGGTTGGGCGTCGAGTGATGGAGCTAGGGGTGGCAATTTTATCCGCATCCGCTAACTAAAAACCGCATCCGCACCGTATGCGATCCATATCCGCAAGTAAAAATGGATATGGATACGGATACGGATTTAGAAAACTTATATCCGCACGGATATGGTGCGGATACGGATATGGCTGTGGATTCGCACCGTATCCGCGTCTCTGAATTACTATTTTGCATATATAAGTTATTAATATATATAAGAGCTCTATGGTAATTTCATGTCAAGATGAATTTTGAAATATATTATATATATATTTTGGATCAATGAATTGGTATTTTATTGATTTTTTTAATTAAATATATAATTTTAATATTTTTTTATTAAATACGGTGCGGATACGGATGCGGTGCGGATATCCGTATATGAAACGGTGCGGATATGGATATCCATATTCACATCAGTAGCGGATACGGTGCGGATACAGATGGGCGGATATGGGGTGCGGTGCGGATACGGATAATCCAGTATCCGCACCGTATCCGCTCCGTTGCTAGCCGTAGATGGAGCCCTAACGGGCGAAAGGGGTTTTGTGCGGTTTTTGGGCGAAACGGGCGAAAAGTACGAAAATGGCATGATATTTACAAGTATGCCACCGCACTTTTCGCGAGTTTTTGCGAAAATCGGGGAAACTACTCCAAGTACTTTTCGGGATGTAGTGTTAAATGGCTTTTGTGAAAATTAGTTTTCGCGAAACATGAACCGAAAACCCTTCACTTTTCGTCAACAAACATGCTTTCGATCCGATTTTCATTTTCGGGCGAAAACGAAAACCCAAAAGTGGGCTAACAAACACGCCCTATAATAGAAGATTGCCATCCAATTTCAAACCAAAAAGGTAAACTTGATATAGGGCCATGTTGGAAAAAAAAATTACTAACACGGTAGCATTACCAGACTGAAAGCATAATCTGAAGCAAGATATTGATACATAACACAGTAGCATAACCACACTGAAACCATACTGAAAGCAACAATACTGAAACCAACCCATAACCATGAAATCAAAAAAAATTATGGCCCAATGGAATCAAAGCAGCAAGACAAATTAAATAGACAATCAGCAGATTGAAGTGAGACTGAAAGCAGCAAGATATTGATACATAAAACCATAGTGAAAATCATACTGAAACCACCTTGAAACCAAACTGAAACCAGACTTAAAATAGCAAGACCAGACTGAAACCAGAATGAATGTATTATAACAATATCAAAGATATTACAACAACACTAACATATATTACAACAAGACCAACAAATATTATAGCCACCAACAACCCATATCAGTCCAACAACATAAATGAATATAGGATTATGAAGGAAAATGTGTATCACCAAAAGTTGGTGATCGCCTCCAATTCATAGTCCACCAAAATAGTTTGCCCATTATCTCAAAACAACCAAAGTATAAAATCACAACCACGCATTTATATAAGCACAACCAAGCGCAACCACACATTTATATAAAAGCATAACCACACACAGATAAAAAGCTTAACATGATAATGGGCAACATTACTTTACGACTTTAGAAGGAAAGTGCACATAACCATTGATTGGTTATCGCCTCCAATTCCTCGCCGATATAAAACTAAGTTAATCTATTCTAATAAATTAAAGGCATCCAATTACATTAGTAGTCAAACACATATTTAGGTTTACATCATTCAAGTTATCCAACCTATTTAAACAAAAAAACAAGGGCAATGAAAACAAGTACTATCAATCCCTTGCAACCCATGTCAAGGGGTTTATCCATTTTTGCCTCTAGTGAGGGAGGTCCCTACTTATTTGGTTCACTTCTTCTTCCCCATCGCGTATCGTTGTTGCAATGGGAGTGATCCATCAGAAGAGTTGACAACCTTTGGGACTATTTGTGCAAGCTGCATATAATTGGTCGGGGCTTTTTGCACTTTCGCTTATCCTTATTGCGGCTCGCAAACCGCAAAAAACAATCTCTGTTTTGATATCTCAATCAAATACGTTGTATTTTCATTTATTCAGGATGAAGAAGCTGCCATTCTATTTAATAAAACCAAAATTAGTATATTGTTGGTACCACATACTATCAAAATTAAATATAATTAAAAATTAATTGTATTACAAGTCCAAAGCATATAATTCTATTACATGTTTAAATATGAAAGGGCAATCAGCGTCGATGTTCCCAAAGCTGATTTTCAATCCCCTCTCGAATGTCATGCATAACATTTTGAGTTGAAGAAGATTCACCAACGAATGATTGAATAGGGGGTGAAGATTGATTTTCATCATCAATAATAACTTCTTCATTGCTCCAAATATCGATTATGTCACACCCCAACTTAGGGTCGTGTGACCGGCCATGGTCTTTGTCCTACCCCGAAGCCTACTACATACACTGACTAACAAGAAACCAGAAACACGTGAATAAAAATAACGATGCAGCTTTATTCAAATTTTTAAAGAAGGTTCACAATTTTTAATAAAAGGAAAAGTTGCGAAACAATAACCACAATATGAAACAACTCAAATAGACACTCTCAGTGTATGAAAAACAACAGTTCTAGACCTCTAGACTATGACAACTGGACGCTACTATGAGATCTACGCTACTTCCTGCCCTCCAACTGCACTATGACTCCAAGCCTCAACTCACTGATCGGGCTTTGAAAACAAGGAAAATAAATCGTGAGCCCACATGGGACTTAGTGAGTGGTTCTTCCGAACCTCCACATAAATCCTCAATAATCACACATATATATAAGTCAGCAAAACATAAAGTTAGGGATCTAATTTACTTCTGATATGACAACGGACCTCAAGGGTCATCCTGTTCAGACCATACATTCATTTAACCAGCCATAACAGCCCAACTAAGCAACATGGCACCTGGCCATTAGGGCCTGCTCATGAACTAGTGGTTCGGCTCTAACCTGCCCTACCACACAATGATAGTAATATACTGGCCGTACGACCTACATAACACACAAGTGAATCAGGGAAATCTCCGGGCTGTCGACTAGGATGGTCTGCTAGTCTCCGAACACCTACTAGGTTAGGGATAGCTAGTCCCACCCAACTGGGGTCTGACACCTAGCTGGCCCGCTGGTGCAATCTCAAGACCTTTAAATCATTGGCTGAGTTGAGCATTAGTCATTCCGACTATTCATGCTTCTCGGCTGACCATCGCAATCACATCACACAAGCAAAGTGTCCTAGAGTTTCCTTATTTAAAATCTCGGGTGTCCACCCGTTCTCAGCCCTTTACTCCGGACGGAATCATGCACACACTACTGCTCGCTGATTGTTTCTTAGGTGTGAGATCTAACTTGTCTACTTTTGAGTTTCCATAAATAACATGCATCTTAGAGTTTCATGTTAATCATCTAGCGTCATATACTACCTTTGCTAATGTGAGCTACATGTCATAAGCATGGAAATGCACCCAATAACAACATTGCACAACATATAATTTACAAATAAATTACTTCACGTCACCTACTATGCATAGCCACATGATTCAAATGATAAGGAATTTAAATCTTGCATTAAACAATAACTTCAACAAGGAAAGAAATTATCTAACATGGTAAAAGTATAACCAAATTTCAGAATTTAAATAGGGAAGATTTAAGAATGATTACTGCCCTACAATACTACTAAATACACGCACCAACGTCGTAGACTTCCTTAATTTGAGTCTTACCTAAAAGTCATCTTGATTCTACTGGTCAATCTAGGCAACCCTCGTTTCCTATTGTTTTGAGTATTCCTAATTATGATGGCTAACTCCTAGAGGCCACCATCCCCTCCATCCTTGCTCGGCCAAGCCTTCAAGGGTAGGAACAAGGGGAAAAACTAACCCCAAACCCTAGTATCTTGTTTCCAATCTACCCTAACCAAGCCATTGATCAAACCTGCACACCCCTTGCTCGGCCGAGCCATGGACGAGTGCTTTCCCCTTATTTGGCCGAGCCTACTTGGCTAAGAGGAGGAGTTTCAATCATCAATTTCAGTAAATAAACTATAACTCCACTCGATATAGATACAAGATCGATCACAAGGATTTTACATCCGTCGAGGGAATTGCAGAAAATTCCGGCATGACCTTTCCCCTTTTCCCTTTACCCGGCAGCCCCTAAAACATCAAAGATCCAGAAAACTACGGTAGATCCAATGTAATAACAATTAAAACAGCGATACGAAGATCAAGATACCATGAATTGATGAAAACTCACGAGGAAATCACCACCTAGCAGTCCTAGGGCACTCGCCTCCCCCAAAACAACAAAGGAACACAACCACTCACCTCGATTTAGGAAGAAGAAGGATGGACGATGGCGATCTCGATCCTTCCGACGGTGACACGATTCTGGCTCCGACCCAAGCCTTCCCCTCCTCCTTCTATTTTCTCGGGCTGCGTGCGTCTCAAGGATGAGCCGCACGGCTACAGATGAGGGGTTTTGTTCCCTCATCTACCATTTACCTAAATGCCCTTCCTCATAACTTAGCCCCTACTCAACTCAATCCGAGTCCGATTCGGGCTCCGATTCGATCCGCATACACCATTCGAACTCGACTCTAATAAGATATCTAATGCTTAAAAAGGAAATGTTCATTTAACCAATTAAACTTCATAGGTCGAGTTATACCTTCTACTCGAGGCGATTTCGCGGCTCGACTCGACTAGCCCCTGGTCCAGTGCGCTGCACCAAAATAGATTTTTTTATATTAGGAAACCTCGGGTCTTACAACCTTCCCCCCTTACGGGCAATTCATCCTCGAATTTTGTTGAATTATAAAGACTTATCAGTTCTTCAAACAAGGAAGGGTAACGCTCTCTCATGTCTCACTCTACCTCCCAAGTGGCTTCTTGCCCGTAGTGGCGCTCCCATCTAACTTTCACCAATGAGCCCGTAGTCGACTCATCCCTCACATATCTTCGGAGCATTGACACATGTAAAACTGGGTGAACTTTGCTCAGCCTAGGAGGCAAAGCCAGCTCGTAAGCCACCGCGCCTCTCCGCTTGAGAATAGGGAAAGGCCCAATGAACCTAGGGCTCAACTTCCCCTTCTTCCCAAACCGGACTACCCCTTTCATGGGGGAACCTTCAAGAACACAAGTCACCCTCAACAAACTCCAAGTCTCTGGCCTTCTTATCGGCATACATTTTCTGACGACTCTGGGCCGCTAGTAATCTTTCCTTTATAATTTTCGATCACCTTCTCTACCGCTTCCTCAACCAGATCAAGACCCAACATGAGTGATTCTTCGACCTCAAACCAGCCCACAAGAGACCTACACCGCCGCCCATACAAGACCTCGAAAGGAGCCATGTCAATGCTACTGTGATAGCTATTATTGTAGGCAAACTCGATCAATGGTAGGTGTTTCTTCCAACCGTCGGCCATATCCAAGACACACGCCCTCAGCATATCTCTGAAGGTTTGGATGGTTCTCTCAGACTGTCCATCTGTTTGCGGATGGAAAGCCGTGCTGAAACGTACTTGAGTACCCAAGGCTTCTTGGAAGGACTGCCAAAACCGGATTGTGAACTGGGTACCTCGATCTGATATGATCTTCATTGGGGTACCATGATAAGCCATAATCCTGTCTAAAAATAGTCTGGCATACTGTTCCGCAGAGAAGATCATTTTCATCGTAGAGAAGATCGTTTTCACCTTTCACCACGATAAGGTGCCAAAAATCTAGATACGTTCATGATATCCCGCATCAACCACGTAGAATTAATCTACCAATCTGAAATAAAAAATTCTATTAAAACCAAATCAATCTTTACGTAGGTGAATAGCATGTTGTGAGTGCATGCTGCCATTATATTTTGTGTAATGGTTCCGTTACGACCCTGGTATAAAGATGCCTTATTTGCAGGAACAAATGCCGAGACATGTGTCTCGTCAATCGCCCCTATGCAATTCTACAAAAGGATTGTTCAAATGTTAGACAACCTCTATGCAATTATACATAAGGACTATGAAAGGATTTTACCTCAAAATAAGGGAACCACATAGGATGCCCTTCAATTTCAGGTTGAATAGTCCTTGGTTCTCAGGGTTTGATAATTGTTGTACCCTATATAAGAACCGCTGCAAGTGTCGACTTGAACCATTTGTGGTATGTTTGAGTTGAGTGTTGATACTGCTCCGCAACAACTCGAACTCGTTCATTATAACATAGTGTATATAAGAACATTGCAACTGCTTCCTCCACATGTATATTTTGATATTCTAAGCCAAATCTCCGAAGATCGATGCATAATCTAAGGAACAGACTTGGCTCCATACGCAAGTTCTCGTAGCATCATACATGACTATGCATTAACTCCTGCACATAGTTCGCACCTCTCCAAATTGAAGTATGCACTGTGCTCTTCTTGGGGTTGTGTTTTCTAATTCATCCAACTTATCCAATATATTCAACATGAGTGATAATACCAAGTCATCAAAAAATTCTTCATCGCTATAAGATGTATGTGGAGGTTGATGACTCATTCTACGACAATTAAAAAATAAGTAATGCATATTTCTAAGCACAGTGAATAAACTAAAAGCATAATGCATGAAAGTAAACAAACTAGAAATACATTGTTCAATAACCAAAGCATGAAAAGGCAGGAAAACAAAGTATCATTACACACATAGTTTAATGTCTAGTTCAATGTCTAACCGACATCATAAAAAATAAAATAATGTGTCAACCATGTAAACTTTCCATCCATTTCTTGAGTTGTTCATTATTCAATGACATAACAAGTGGTCGAGCATCTGAATGCTCGACCAAGTAAGTCATTGTCTTAAACAAATGATCTTTGGGTAGCCATTCCACACTAATAATACGACCAACACAATTTGGGACGCTATATGGATCCGAGGGTGATGTGTAGACTGAAGCTGCATCACTTTGATGGGCTGCATAGTGATTTGAAATAAGTTCATACAACTTTTTTTTCTCCTGTTCTACAGTTGATCTCACTGATGATTTACCTCTTTTCTTGTTGCGTGAGGAAATAGATGGACGTCTATCTACCTCCTCAACACTATCAGCATCGTCATCTTTCTCCACTAAGGGCTCCTTCCTACGTACATTTGGATCCAAATATTCCTTCTCTAATATACGCTCTTCATCCGAATTCAATGAGGGTTGTGTTGATGATCTGGCCATCCCACTAGTTGCGGAATGATTTTGAAATATTAATTCCATCAAATTATAGTGTAGTGGTGGCCCGTTCTTAAAGAGTTTGAAATAATTTTTTATCGTTCCTTTCTGCACACATGAAAAAAACAATTCTAAATCCAACTACCTATACTCCATTGACTAAATACAAAAAGACATACCGATGAGTTCTACACCCTTTCATCGACATCAATCTTCCCCTTGTCAGGATTCCATGTGACCCCTGTGTGGTTAATCAACTCTTGGAAATGCTTAAATAATTGATTCAAGCAATTTTTTTGGACTTACATTTCTCCACCCCGTAATTAGTCCTACATTTCTCCAATTTTTTACTAATATCTTCCCATGCAGTCTTATCAAAATTGAGATAGTCTAATTCAACTTGTCTATTATGCAAGAGGTACAAAAATTCTTCTGTGACATTCTTTGGCCATGCCTCCGACTTTTCCCTCAGATTCCGATTGCCGCCCATAAGTTAAACTAACCATAACAGTAAGCATAACATACAAGTAAGCATGACAACAATATACTAACCATAACAGTAAGCATAACATACAAGTAAGCATGACAACAATATACTAACCATATAAAACAGTGAGCAACAAAAATATACTAACCATATAAAACAGTGAGCATAACATACTAACCATAACAGTAAGCATGACAACAATATACTAACCATATAAAATAATTTTTAAACATTGAACAGAGCTAATATAACACTGAACAGAATTGATATAACACTGAACAAAACTAATATAATAACACTCATATACAACTGATATAACTAACAACTTGAACTAACTAGAATAAGAAACAAAACTGATATAACACTGAACAGAACTGATATAATAACACTCTTATACAACTGATATAACTAGAAATAAAAATAGAACTGATATAATAACACTGAACAAAACTGATATAACTGACAGCTTGAACTAACTAGAATAGATCAACTGAATTAGACAATTAAAGCATATGTTATACAATTAGACATGAATCAGTCCACTTTAGTATCTCATCTACTTCAGTATTAGTCCAATTCATATTTATAAGTGCACATCTTAAAAGCATATGACTAGCAAGTAGAACTAATAATCAAGTATACAAACACAATAGTATATAAATCAACAGAAATATATATGTGCAGTTTAAACTATAGATCACATTGAGAGTTGATTATAAGTAATCATGTACACTAGAATGAAATAGAACAACACAGATCTGTATAGAAACAACACATTGTAAAAGCTTACACTGTAACACCGAGCAATAAATAGAGCAACAACAATACAACAACATATAATAGATCAACATATACTGAGCAATAAAATGAATAGCAAACATCAAGAACATATACTGATCAACATATGAGGTAATCAAAGCAACAGAAAACCATAGAGTGGGCAAACAAGCCGACAGTAATAAAATGGCCGATAGCATATATTGAGCAGTAAAATGAACTACAAGCTGACAGCAAGAACTCATCAAAGAGTGGGCGAACAGTAGGGTAATCAAAGCAACAGAAAACCCTAGAGTGGGCGAACAAGCCAACAACAATAAAATGGCGAACAACATATACTGAGCAATAAAATGAACTACAAGCCAACAACAAGAACTCATCAAAGAGTGGGTGAATAGTAGGGTAATCAAAGCAATAGGAAACCCTAGATCCGAGAAATAGCAACGATGAAAACAAAGAAACAAAAAACCCTAGATTGGGCGAACAGTGAATAATAGTAGGCAACATTTATGATCATAATCCGGTAACTAGTTCATAAACCCTAGATCAAGCAAAAACAAGAAACATAGCATGAAAAATAAATCCTATATCCGCTCGAGAAGAAGAAGATGAAAAACGGGGTCATCGGGCCAGATTCGACTGAGAAGAAGATGAAGAAGGGAAGACATTACCTTTTGGTGATTTTTTTTCGCCGCAGAGCTCGAACAAGGCGTTGGGTGGAGAGATGACCTAAAATCCGACTCTTGTCGAGTTTTGTTTGTTTTCGCGAAACGGGCGGAGCACTTTGTTTTAATTACAAGTATACCACCGCCCATTTCGGGTAATTTTTGCAAAAACCAGAATTCTACTCTGAGTAGAATTCTGGTTCATGTAGAAATGGATGTTTCACGAAAACTCCATTTCGCGAAATCTCGGACCTATTTTCATCAACAAACGGGCTTTCAGGGCCGCGTTTTGGTTTCAAACGAAACCAAAATGCGAAAACACCCCTAACAAACGCGCCCTAAGTCATCTACATGAAATGGGAATGCTATATGAAGAACTAGGATTTTACCTTGCTTATAGAATATTTTTATTGCAAGGAACATCTATTTCTAGGTTCCTACATTTCTCATGATGTTGCTGTAATTAAGCTTTCATATGCTGAAATTAAATATTTGAATGCAGGAATTCAATAATTAATTGTTGTGATTGTGTAGGAAATTATGGTGATATAATTGTTGAATTCTTCTATTTCATGTATGCTGTGTGATTTATTAATTATTGTAAATATTATGTCAATGATATGCTAAATATTGAGGAGCATGTGTGGTATATGACATGAAACTAGGTGGAGGAAAAAATAGATATGATTGTTTAGCATCTCAGATATGATCATGAGACATGGAAGTCCTCTAGTAAATTACTAGGAGTTAAATGTGATAAAATTTGAACATAGAGACATTAGGTGTTCGCACCTAGGAAGGGTAACACTAAACTATCAACCTGACAGGGCTTGGGGTAGGGCCGGAGACGAGCGGAAGTCCGGGAGATGTTTAGAAACTAGTCTAATACATTGTATGTGTATTGTGTTTGAGATGGTCAGGATGAGGGGTGTTTTTACCCGGTACGGCTATTACCCAACTCAACGGGTGGATTTAGGGTCTTGAGATTGCACCAGTGGGTCACGCTAGGTGTTAGACCCGAGTGGCGGGGGTCTCGAGATTTTCTCAGCGGGCCATGCTGACGGTAGACTCGAGTGTTGGGCGGGACTAGCTATCCCTAACTCGGTCCCGTTCCAGAAACTAGCTGACCATCGTAGTTGACGGACCCGGTGATTGAATTGCTAAATGCGGAATTTATGTAAGAATATAACCTGCTTATAATTTTTGTGTACATGTTTTATTGCTATATATGATATTATACTGGGGATTTAAGTGGAGGTTCGGAACAACCACTCACTGAGTTCCTCGTGGACTCATGGTTTTATTTGTTTTTGTTTTGTAGAGTCGGCCTGACCAGTGATGTACAGCTTGATGGCATGGCACGGCTGGAGGGCAAGTGATGTGGTAGATCTCGTAGCAGGCAGTTATAGTCGTAGTCATGTAGAGAGTTTTAGTTCATGCACAGAGTCGTGTACTTTGATCATTTGAGTTGTAAAATTTTTTTTCAAACATTTATAAAAGTTTAGTAGACTTCATTTATATTTTCTATGTCAGTCTTGTCGCATATTGTTATTATGTTGATGAGTGCATGTGGTAGGCATCGGAGTACAGACATCTACCCTGGCCAGTCACGCGACCCTGAGTTGGGGTGTGACAATAAATATTGCAAATATACACCTATTTTTAGCATCCTTGTAGATAATTACTGCAATTAGAATTTAATTCACATCGTTTCAAAAATAGGGCAGCTCAACAACTTAATTACAACATTTATCAAATAATTTTCAACAATTAAATATGCAATTTCTGCACTTAAATAAATGAATTCATCTTGCTAAATAAAATTCCAACAATTACTCAAATGAGGTAGATACCAATTCAAGCATGTTCTCAAGCATGGAATTAATTTACGAGTAAAATAAAATCATCTACATTCCTTATATCATGATAGCCTCCACATAAAATATATTCATCATGATAACATCAACATAAAACATAACTAACATTGTAAACTCCCCCTTACCCATGCTTGGCTGACCCTCCCCAAACACCCTAATAGGGTACTCGGCCGGCCCCTTCTTGTCCTACCTTGGTTGCTCTTCAATTAAATAGCAAGTCTAGCCTCATAACTTATATCTAGAAATACAATTCCTAACCACTACCTTCCTTACCCTATGTGACCGAACCCTATCATAGGGAACTTGTCCCATGGCTGGCCCTTAAGGGTTTAGGTAACTAAGCTTTTACAAGTGTGGAGTATTCCTAAATTTCCTTAGGTGTTCATGCGCCCTAAACTTGTAAATCTACAATTTCTAACAAGTCTAGGATTTAGAGAAAATTTTGGCATGACCTCTCATATTTTTCTTCTATTCGGCCGGCCTCTACTCTCAAAGAAAACACCACGAGAATTCTGAGAAATCACATTATTATCAAGAGAAGATGCAAGAATCAAGAGCCGCAAGATTCATCAAGAAATTTCCAAGAAAACATCATCACATCCACATCAAGGGTTCGGCCAAGGGGCCTTATCCTATCCTAAGGTTCAACCACTCACCGGAGAAGGTAATTGAAAAGGAAGGCAATCCTCTGCACTCCCATGTCAATGATCCGTTGGTAATAGATTACCAACGGATTTTCGAGTATTACCAACATATTTAGTTCATTGGTCATACCATGTTTTTTTGTAGTGTACGGACGTGTACTCTAGCTGGTCACGTGACCTTTGATTTTAGGTGTGACATTTATGCTTGAATTTGGTTATGCTCAGGGTAGCTATCAAAGGACCTGAGTGGGAGGCTCATTGGGCAGGTCCTATTGACCGAATTGTGGGTTGCTTAAATGTAACGTGATGAGATATGGCCAGTGTAGGCCGATGTTAGTTAGTTGTGCGAGGATGCATGAGTTGGGTAATTATTAATCATATGAATTATCATGATAATTTAATATTATGAGCACATATATGAATGCTAAATATTTGTGTTTATCACATGTGTTGGCTTGACGAGGGCTTTGTTCAAGCCACTCAATGAGTTCTTTGAATGTCAGCCCTCTTTTTGTTGTTGTTTTGTAGATCCTGACTAATAGAGGTACGGTGGTAGCCATGTGGTGTGGCTGGGGTTGCAGGCTCCGGCAGTGGATCTCGGGACATGTCAAATCGTAGTCAAGTCGTAGGAGCTATGTGTACATATGAGCATGTCTTGATTATAGACAAGGGTTGTAATCATATTTTACTTTCACTTGAAACATTCATTCACATTTTCCTTGGTATTCACATGATTATGTTATTCATTCCGCATTCAGTTTGCATAGGTCGATAGGCTTTCGAGTACGAACGCGTAGTCCAGCCGGTCACGTGACCGTGGATTTTGGGGCATGACAAATGTTCTTTAATTATAATATTAAGAATAATGTAAGTTACAGAAAAGTAGTTAATGCTATTGTTCAAATCAGATATAAATAAAAACCGCACCAATTATGATTAAATAATATGATTAAGTTAGAAGACTAAATCATAAAAATTCAACATGTAAATATATGCTTATGAAAATTTTAATAAAATATCTATAATAATTATAATAACATATATTCTAGATTGGGAAATGTGCGTTAATCCATGATTGCTTCAAAGTCTATCATTTATTGTGTTTATACAAAAATTAGATTTCATAAATTTTAACTGAAAGCCTATAAAACATGTTCCTCGTATTAAAGGCCCGCTTTGCATTAACACAACTATTCTATATTTATATTACCCAAATAGAAGGATAATGAGTCATTGAAAATAGAAATAATCTTTTGATAAAAACACTTGATCAAAATGGGTGCAAGGAGCCTTTTTCTAAGTCTCTTCATTATTTTTTGCTTCTTATCTATGTCACTGATTTCATCTCTAGTAGTAGCGACTAGTGAGATCGCTCCTACATCACCAACAAATTCTGATGAGTTGATTTTACAAATATGTAAGTAATTTTTTCAATTCGTATAAATATTAGATTTATTCATTATTTATTAAATAAATTATCTTTACAATATTTATGGACCGTAAATATAAGAAATAAGTTAACTACTAAATTTAAAATTTATATATCTCATCTCAATAATCATGTTTGAAACCTTTAAATGCTCTTTTCTTGCTGCCTATCACAACTGATACATCGATATCGATACTTAATTAGAGAATTGTTATTATAACTTGATTATTTTTATTTTGATAATGTGTATTGTAATGTTTCTATCTTTTAGACAATATGCTCAAAGATATTCACATTGCTGACAGTGGAAGAGCTCAAGACAAGAAGATTGGATTTCTTCCACCATTGTACATTCCACCTCCACTATATTGTCATGGTCGTCTATATTATCATCATTGATAGTTTGACAATTGTATTCAGTCATAAAGTTTATATTTTCAACACAATAAATAAAACAAATTAATAATAAATTTAAATCATTAATAAAATACAAATATTTTGATAATCATAATACATATAACTAATTACTTAATATGTTTGAAAAATTATAAAAAATTGGAGATGCACCCAATGCAAAACCTTTACATTTTAAAGGAGGAACCATTGAATTCAATGGTGTGTACATTTTGGGTAAAGTGTTTTGAACTATTTTGAACTGCTCAACAAAACTTTCTTAGTTCCCTAATTTTTTATTTCTTTAGAAAGTCGTATCTTTTGCATCTCTGAAAGGTCTAGTATGTTATCTCTTTTCATGTTACCCGGGTGGACATTTATGTTGCTTACCATTTATTTTTGGTATGTCTTTAAACTTTGAATATTGCTACAAATTTTAAAATATTTTTGTCCATTCATTTATTCTATCTTTATATATGTTTGCATGTTATATTCAAATTTATGCTGATATTCTTTGTGTTAGGTAAGAGCAACTCTTATGCCCTGTGCTTGTTGGGTTTGCAGGGCTACCTCTCCAATCAAGATAAACTACTTAACTATAATTTATAAAGCTTTTCACGTAGGATATGATGAGATTTCTAAATAGGAGTTACTGAATCAGTCATTGAATTTGTTTTATTTCTATTTTATCTTTAGCTTGTTCTTTATTAGCCCCATGAAAAAAATTTCACTTAAAATAATTCACTACATTAAGAGGGAATGAATAATGAAGTCATCTGTTGCTTACGCGATTCTTTCCAATTGAAAATTTTTGTACTATATGATATCTCCAAATTGTGTAAAATAAATATTGATTGTTGAGATTTTTTTGATATTGTTTGATATCTATGATTGATCATCACGTTCCAAGTTATTTTTTTTGGTCCTCAAGAATGGACTAATGCCTCTGGACATCCATGTCATAATCGGGTTTATGGTTTTGGATGTCAAGAGGATATTAAATCCATTATGGGGAGTTCTAGCTCAGCATATTCTAGTACATCGAGTTATGGGCATGGTCGAACAAATAATGAGTAGGACGCAATGCAGACTGAGATGACATCTATGTGACAGTATATTACTCAATTAGAAGCATCAATGCAATCAAAATAATCACAAGTGTAGTCGCAAGTACAAGCATAAGTACAAGCACAAGTGGAAGCTCAAGTTTGGTTGGTGTTAACATAACTCGGCTTTCGAGTCAACTATTTGCAATCAACAGATTCACCTTCAGCTTCCACAGAACCTCCACCTCCACCTCCACCATCTGGGTTATGATTTTCATATTGGTTGTGTCACACCCCAAATTCGGGTCACGCGACAGGCCAGTGTGCGGACAGGCACTTCAAAGTCTAAACCATACAAACACATTTATCCATGCAATATAACCAAGTCAAGATTCCATAACATACACCTTAATCATCAAAGTAGCTACTCAGTATCAATTTAAGTAAAAGCTACATAACCAAGTATCAATACTACATAAGTTCAAGTAACTACAAGACTCAGACAAACTATATGTCTCTTAAATAAACTCAAATCCGACTCAACTCGACTACACCAACAGGTTTCACGAGACCACCATCGGAGTCCGCCGCCACCAGCCGCGCCATAACTCAATGATCATGCTCTGCAAAACAACATACAAAAAAGAATGGTGAGTTCGGGAGGCTGAAATTTCCATGAAATAGTATGCTGTGAATTTAGAGCCTACATGCTGAAATTTCATGTTTCTATGTGCTGAAATTCTCTATTAGTGTAGGCTGAAATCTCATAGCTGTTTGTTGTAGTTTTATTTCGATACATGCTGATATATATATTTATCATTTTCCTTAGATTGTCTTACACTCTAAAATTGTCCCAAACATTAGATATGCCAGTGATGAATTTTACTCTTCGTAAGGCTGAATTTTCGGCCTTAGGCTGAAATTTTCAACGAAGGGTTGGCAAGTTAGGAAATCCGAATTTCTATCATTGCTTATACTGAAATCTGGAATCTTGGGATAGATATGGAACTAATCTAGATTGTCTGGACATTTCCGGGTATTTGGATAAGATTTTGAATGTGAAATGGTTGATGGCGTGAAGGTGCATCATGTTGAAATTGTTCGGTAGAATGCTAAAATTTTGTTGTATGACGATCTGCCATCGATATACAATTCCCTGGATAAGACCCCAGAAGCTAAGCTTCAGTTGGTATAATGGTGGGTGGTATGACAGGTGACCAAGAATTTGGCGCCGGGATGCGGCCGAGTGGGGTGCAGTTGTGCATGCACTCGAGAAACGCAATTGTAGCCATACCCACCCGAGTTAGCCTCCTTATCTTGTAGTGTACATTTTGTCCATTTAATGGATGTGCTTGTGGATGTTGTGTGATGGTCAGGTTGGGAAGTGTGTTAGTATGAGAAGCTAATGCTCAACCCAGCGAGTCGATATTGGGTCGAGATATTCGTCGGTGAGCCACGTCGACGACTAACCTGAGTGGCACTGGTTGGAGGGTCTTTCCCAATCGAGTATTTAGGGCACTGAGACTAGAGGGCCTTCCTAGTTTAGTGTGTCTGAGGTGGGGAGTTCACTAGGGTGGCTAGACTAGTGAGCGACTTGCGAGTTATATCCTGTGATGGTTGAGGATATCTTGTTTGGGCCGAGTTGGGCCGGAGGGTGCACAGCACGCACGAGATGAATTATTAGATCTTCACATGCTTATTTCCAGTTAAATGATGTTTATTGATTTATTTTATTGCATTTATATATGGATTGGGCTAGTGAGGTAAGTGGCCGTGAGTTAGGGCCGTGGGAGGGTCCGAGAGTTTGGGGTGCCCATGTGCACATCCGAGGTACCCCAACCACCCGAGGATATGTCTAAGTGCATTCATATAATTTCAACCTGATGATTGTATGGTTAACAAGGCCTTTGGGTCGTTGTGGTCGAGCATTTTGGGGCTAAGATAAGGGTCGTGTGGTGTGTACCCTCGAGTACACCACGTTGTTGATGGGAGACCACACCCACCCGAGTTAGATGGTGATGAGTTGTCACACCCCAATCCCGGTATGGTCGGCCAGGGTACGCCACGTACCCCAAAGCCTAACCTAAAATAGACCACAGACATAATTTAACTAAACCTAAACATTTATAACATTTCAAAAGTTTTAGAAAAGACATTTAGTTTCAAAACCCAAACAACCAACTCAATAAATGCCTAAATGTTCAAATTGATTTAGAACTTAAATTAACTAAACAATGACACCTCAACATAAGAAAAAGAATGTGGAACATATAGCCCGAGTCTACTTGACTCAAAGAACTCAAAAGTAAAACATGACTCGACTCAGGTATCCCCTCGACCACGACCCCTCGACCACGATATGTCATGAGACCCACTGCCCTATCGCCACAAGCTGCGCTACTGTACCCTAGTACCTCCCTGATCTCGCTCAGGTGCTGAAAAACAACATCAACAGAAGGATAAGTCCAACTGGACTTAGTGAGCATAAATCAACCATAATCATCATCATACAAAACCAACGTAAAGCAAACATATAAATATAAGCATAAATCACAAGAATGACATCACATGCTTATCTACTACCCCCTTCGCATGATAAAGCATCCATCAATAGATATATAAATAACCACATAAATAAAAGTACGGTGAATTTAACATCTCAATCACATGAATACACCCCAGACCCATCGGTCCCTCATAGCCACATAGGGTAGGTAGACGGTGTGGCTGCAGAACTACCACCAAGCTCATTGCCGCCTCCTCGGGGCATGCCCTCCCCTCACTGACACTGGCTCTTTCGATTCGTCTCTTTGGGGCATACGTTCACCTCACCGATCGGGTCTTCGGACTGTCTCTTTGGAGTATGATCTCCCCTCACTAGCCGGACTTCTGGAATCAGGCCAACACTATCTCTTTGGGGCATACCCTCCCCTCACCAGTGAGGATTTTGGGAAAATGCAACAAGCACATCACACACATATATAGCAACATATAGATATCAAGAAAGTGCTCGACACAACAAAAATATCTGAGATATGTTAAGGACATACCTCGGCCTCCACATCCTCATGCCATACATCACACTCACAAGTATATAATAATAAAGCTCATACTTCATGAATATTCAACATGACAAGTAAGCCATAAATAAAGGAAATACTTCACATCCAACAGCGTAGGAACATCCCAAACTGGCTAAACACAATCAACATGCATAACATCACATGTATCCAACATAGTCATGTAGGTAATGAGAATAATAAGCATAAACATTCCTAGATCGAGGTAATACCACTTTGCGAGCCTACACGTTTTTAACCCACCCTTGAGACCCCTAACTGTGCACCCTAGGGCCAGCCTACCCCCTCACCCGAGTGCCCTAATGGCAAGGAGGGTTCGGCTCATTGGGGTTCCCTTAGGGTCAACTCCTCCAAATGTC
The DNA here is from genome assembly GCA_034359265.1 of Canna indica. Classification (NCBI taxonomy): domain Eukaryota; kingdom Viridiplantae; phylum Streptophyta; class Magnoliopsida; order Zingiberales; family Cannaceae; genus Canna; species Canna indica. The sequence continues at coordinate 40,780,084 of CP136891.1, forward strand.
ATCCTAGGGTTCCAATGTCTCTAGGCGCCCCTAGGTCCTTATTTTCCTAATTGTAGCTCTCTACAATTTTACAACACCTAAATATAATTTATAATTCTCCAAGAGTGTATTCCCTAGGTGTAAAATTTCATCTAGGTCCTCTAAAATATTTTGAGCACGGCCGGCCACCCTTAGGGTTCTTGAGGAACCACCTAAGAGGGGGCGGCATACCGTAATCACTCAATTCCTCCTCTTTTTAATCAAGACACCAAGCCAAGCATCAAGATCACATAACTATCAACAAGAATACCAAAGAATTAATCAAGCAATCAAAGAAGAAAGGGGGCAGCTCAATGAGGAAGGGGGAGGCCAAAGCTCCAAAAAATTGATCCGATAAATCCACAATGATAACGAGAAAACCCTTAATAGGATTATTCAATCCGATACGAGGAAAACTCATCAAAAATTGATGAAAACCCCATGACATAGGGGTGGTGGCATGAAGAAGAAGATGGGGAAAGAGGGCTTAATCCACTCACCTTTAGGAAGAAATCGGAAAGGAAGAAGACGCTAAGGATCCTCCTACGATCGACACTAACGAACTCGCGAAATTCTGGCTCCAATCGGCTCCTCTCCTCACCTGTCGCCTCTCTCCTCTTGCCTCGAGTGACGTGCGGATAAACCTCTAGCTGTACGCCCTAGGATGCAATTTTATGGGCCCTGATTGGCCCAAATGACCAAAATGCCCCTCTTTAGTGAATCGACTTATAAAACTCGTATCTAACCCATTCTAACTCCGATTAGAGTTCCGATTGAACCACTAGACTCTACTCAAGGCCCTCTGTCTTCTTAGCATGCTAAATCATAGAAATAAAGCAAATAAAATTTTCCTAAAATTTTATACATTAATTGCTTACCCGGGTTTAATCCCGAAGCACTCCGTCGGTCCACACTAACTCGAGCCTATGAACCCCTGCTCAAGGACAAATATAATTATTAAAATTTTTGGTCATTACATAAGTAAGCTTGTACCTTTTATCTGTTGAGAGTGTGCATGTTAGGCCAGCATGTTTAGATTGTACCGTAACGATGGATGAAGAGTGGACAGAGAGGATGTCCAAGGAATTCAGAGGTCGAATTATGGTGCTAAGTGTGGTAGAGGTTCGGCGTAGCGCAATGTGTGTAGCTAACGCTCGTTCGGGTTCAATGATTTGGTGAATATATAGCCTACCCCAAAATTTGAGAACGATTTTTTTTAAGGGGGGAAGATTGTAATACCCGCGAAAAATAGAAATAAAAATTTAATTAATTTATTTTGTCATCAGCGGGAAAGCCGGGATGCGCGTTAGAGGGGCGCGAGAAATCATCGGAGGGCGCGATTTGTGGTGTGACCTTTATAGATGTTGAGTCGGGATGGAAGGTTGGGTCGAGTCGAGCCCATAGGTTCAAACGGAAGCTTATCGCCGCGAAGATCGAAGATTTCCTTCCTCGATACCCTCTCTTTTCCCTTTGCCGGTGAGTGATTTAGGGCTGTTTTTCTCTTTGGAGATGGTCAAATATGATTTGTACGCAGATCTGAATTTTTTTTGATGAATCTGGTTTCCGATTATTTGGATTGGTAGAATTCCTCTATTTTCTTTTGGATTTTGCTATCTTTCCTATCAAATTTCAAGGCTCCGGTACATAAAGTGATGGTGAGCACCGGCATGGCGTCTCATCCTTTACCTAGTGCTAATTGTGATTTGCTTTTGATCATTTTGGGGGTAATCCTAATGGCAGGCGTACAAGAGAGGAAAGTCTAACATGAAATTATTTCTTATTCAATTAATAGTTTTGGAATTCGGTACTGCATAATGTATTTGAGGTAACGATGATTGCTTGTGGCTTAAGGAAGTATTAGAGGCTTGATGGTTGCTTGTGGCTTAAGGAATCATGAGAGAGGTATTTGATGGAATTCACAGTTGAGAGAAAGATGAAGTTGATGTTATGGCTACAACTCTTTTTACCCATAGAATAACCATAAGTTGGGAAATTGATGCTAATCACGTGGACATGTACAAGCTGTAAATTGATGTAATACTCGAGGTTTCCTAATATAAAAATTTCGTGATGCAGCTCATCGGATCGGGAACTAGATGGGCCGAGTCGAGAGATTGCTGTGAATAGTAGGTATAATTAATTTAAATTATAACCCATTGCTGACAATTGGGGAATGAATGTGTTGGTTGACTCAAGTTGGGTTGAGATTGGGCTCGCGGATCGGGTCGAGGCTCAATCCGGGTTGGTGGAGTCGAATGAGGGACTTTAAGTGAATCGGGGGCATTCTCGTCAAAAAGAAAAAGAAAGATAAAACCCCTCACCCCAAGCCGCCGTGCGACTCAAGGCAAGTTGATCCGCACGCAGCCCGAGAGAGGAAGGGGGGAGAAGAGAACTTTGGGGCGATGCCAGATCTGCGTCATCGTCGGAGAAATCGAGATCATCTTCATCTCATCCATTATCTTCTCGTGATCAAGGTGAGTGGTCGGGTTTGTCAAAAAGGGAAGGCGGGTGGCCGAACCTTGGAAGTTTTCATGGATCGGGTTTTTACGCGATTATTCTTGCTGATCGTTGTAGTTATTGTATTTAGAGTTCGGATGACTCGTCTCATTGTGATTTATGTGTTTTATTGATGATGATTTTTGAGATCTAGGGGTTGGCCGAATAGAGGAAAAAGGGGAAAAGTCATGTCAAAATTTTCCCTGATTTCCTCGAGCGGCTTAAAACTCTTAGATCTTCTTCTTCTAGTTATAGAATAGATCATTTCATCGATATGTAGGGATGATAGTCAAGATCATGCCCTTGCAATCTAGAAGGCTCGGCCGAGCAAGGATTATCCTACTCAAGTTCCGACCGAGCAAGGGAGAGGATGATATAGAAGGATCAATCAATTTCTTTATGCTAGATTTCATATTCGATAATTTGAATGTAGATCTTGGCGCTTGCCGAGTCGTTCATGGTCATCTTAGGTGATTTTGAAATATTAGGAAAGATCACACTAAAAGGTTGCATATTAGTAGAGAAATTCACGAGGTATCATATAATTCATTAATTTTCCTTTATTGCACTATTAATGTTGTTTGAGATTTCCATGCTAGTACATTATTATCTTACTGAAATTTCTCTATAAATGCAGAATTTAATTGCTTTAAATGTTCCTATCACGTGTAGTTTATGCAATTAGCTGTAAAATAAAGTCAATATAGTTAGTATGCTGTGATACACTTGTATTTGAACATATTCCTACTCATGACATGTGGTTCACTCTTATGGAATGTGGCTAAGGATGTTAGGTGAATTTAATAGCACTATAGGGTGTTTACCTATCGAGAAAACATGGATGTGGATGAGCTAGGTGTCACACCTAGGGAATAATCAGCGGGCACTGATGTGCAGCTGATGGGGCCGGGTACGGGTGAAGGCTCGAGGTTTAAATAGGAAAACTGTAGAGCACTTTGCTTGTGTACTGTGATTTAGATAGTCTACTGAGGAGTGTTATTAGCCGTACGGCTACCACACTACTCAGCAGTGATTAGGGTCTTAAGATTGCACCAGCGGGCCCGCAAGGTGTTAGACCCGAGTGGCGGAGGGTCTTGAGATTTAATCAGTGGGTCACGCTGACGGTAGACCTGAGTTGGGTAGGACTAGCTATCCCTAACCCGGAGGGTTCCTAAGACTAGTGGCCATCCTAGTCGACGAACCCGGTAATTTGATTGTTTACATTATGTGTGCCTCATTGGGTTGATTGTGGGGGCCAGTCTGGCCAGGTTTATGTAGAGAGGGGGAGCCCGGTAGGGCCGAACCCCCTTACATATGTTAAGGCCTATAGCGGCCGAATGACACCGAGTTTGATAAGGGTCATAGAGGCCGATGTACTTACTCTCATGACATGGCAAACCGGTTGGTTATCATGGTGTCATCAGCTTAATTTCCTTATTTGTATCATACCTTGTATAGGTTACCTCGCTGAGGATTTAAGTGGAGGTTCGGAAGGACCGCTCATTGAGTTAATCGTGAACTCATGGTTTTATTTGTTGTTATTTTGCAGAGTCCGATCAGTGAGGTACGACTTGGTGGCATGGCGCAGCTGGAGTGCAGGTGGAGGCACAGATCTCGTAGCAGACGTCCATAGAGTCGTAGTCATGTTATTTAGGGTTGATAATCATGCACTGAGTGGTCGTTTGTAAAAACATTACTGTTTTAAAACTTGAATTGTTATTTAAAAAGCTGAGTTGTTTCTTTAAACTTAAAACTATTTTGAAATTAATAAAGTTGGTCGCCGTTTATTTCATGGCTTTTTCGTTGGTTCAGTGTTGTTCTTTTATGATTGGTTAAGTGCATGTGGTAGGCTTCGGGGTATCGACACTTACCCTGGCGGGTCACACGACCCTGAGTTGGGGCGTGACAATTGACACTAATTCTGGTTTATTATGTAGCCTTCCTTGATGGAATGTTGAAAAGGATCCGATTGGGTGGTGAATTGCGTAATAGATTAATTAGATTTATACATGTTGGGATTAATTAGATATGCATGCTGAAATTATTTCTATACGTGCTGGATCTATTTTATACATGCTGAAATAATATTTATACATGCCTGTAATTATATGTATACATGCTGAATTATATGTATACATACTAAAATAATATTTATACATACTGTAATTATGTATACATGCCGAAATAATATTTATACATGCTGAAATAATATTTACACATGCTAGAATTATATGTATACGTACTGGAATTATTTATATATGCTGAAATTATTTATACATGTTGGAATTATATGTATACATGCTGGAATTACATGTATACATGCTGAAATTATTTATACATGCTGGAATTATGTGTACAAATGCTAAAATGACTGGATTTAAGCTGAAATTTATCGGATACAAGCTGTGTAATACCCGCAATTTTTTAAAAAATTATTTTATTTAATTATTCCAGCGGGATAATTTGGTCGCGCGCCAGGATGGGCCGAATGAAATACCGGAGGGCTTGAATTGAATATTGGCCTTTGCGCACATGGAAATTAATTCATCTAGGTTTGATTAGTCCTTAGATGGGTTGTTTGGTTCGAGACGAGTTCGGAGGTTGAGCGGAACTCGAATCAGACTTGTATTGGTTGAGTTATTACTTGTTTTAGACTTAACTTAAGTTACGGGACACTTTGGTCATTTAGAGATTGGGGTTTTAGTATTTATACCTCATCCATCAGGTGTGCGCGGCTGATAGCAGCAGCCGTCCACCCCCGTGGACCTCCATAGGAAGAGGAGCACGCTTGGAGAGGGAGAAAGGGAATCTCGGCAGACAGCTCCTTGGAGCGTCACACGGCAGCAAACTTCGCGATCGACGGAGAATCCGTGGTCAGATCATAATCAAATTTGAATAGTAAGTTGTAGACTTCATGATTTACATTTGGATCGGTGGATATTGATTTTTGACGGTCGTATTTGTCGCTGTCATGGAATTACCAAAGCCTTGTTTTTGGTTTTCTTCTCCAGAATTTTACTACGTTGAGTTTTGCCAAATAAGGCGATCAGGACACTATCCTGGGGCTGATCAGATTGAAATTTGGGGAGCATGTCCAAGAACCCTTGCCCCTGGATATGAACAATGGATTGGATATGAACGGTGGAGATTTATTTTGGACGACTAGATTTTGGGTTACATGAGAGGGAAGGAGAAGGCGTGGGAGGACTTGAAACTAGGCAGCGCATGGATGTGAACGATGGATATTGATAAGGGGAGGAAGTGATTAGGATTTATGTTTCTAGACATAGTTTGTGTAAACTAGACTCTTAATATAATTGAAGAGTAAACATGGTTGGTAATGGGATGGCCGGCCGTGTACCCCATTAAAGTATTTGAGGAGGGTCGGCCGAGCACGGTAAGGGAGAAATATCATGATGTTATATTTTTCATTGATGACATTAAGATGATTAGGTTCTATGTAGAAATATCATGATGTTTATATTTTTCATTGATGACATTAAGATGATTAGGTTCTGTATATGTTGAAATATCATGATATTTATTGATGTAGAAATATCTTGATGTTAATTTATTGATGTCATTATGATGTCATTATGATGATTTGGTTCCATGTTGAAGATATCATGATGATTATATTTTTCATTGATACTACCATGATGAATATACCTTATGTGGAGGCAATCATGATATAGGAAACATAGATGATTTTATTCTACTTATAAATTGATTCATGTTTGAAACCATACTCAAATTAGTATCTATGACATTGGAGTAGTTGCTGAAATTTTATTTGACATGCTGAATTTATTTATTTAATTGCAGAAATTATGTGATAAATGTTGTAATTAGATTATTGAACCTCCCTATTATCGGAACGCTGTGAATTAAATTCTGATGGTAGTAATTATCTACAAGGATATTAAAAATAGATGTATGCTTACAATAATTATCATGTAACAAAGAGATAATTATTAGAGATTATGTGACATGTTGAACATGAGATTTTGATATACCCCTACTAGTAGATGATGGTGGACATTAGAAATTAAATACTCAACTTCAAACTTAGAGACATCACAAGTAGGAAGACAAAACTATGTACTACAGTCATGATAGTTACACACTGCACCCATAAAAAAAGGGTAGCATCTAGAGGTTTGACTGATGGAGCCCGGGAGGGCTGGATACGGGCGCATGCCCGTGTTGTTGAATGAGTAGAGAATCTTTATATGCATTGTGTATTATGTATCGTGTTTGTGTGGCTAGTCAAGGCCGAATAATGCACATGTATATACAACTGGTCAAGGTTGAATAATGTGCATGTTTATGCGGCTGGTCGAGGCTGAGTATTGCTCATGATCTTACGGCTGGTCAAGGCCGAGTATTGCTCATGTTTATGCGGCTGGTCGAGGCTGAGTGTTGTTCATGTTGTGTGGCTGGTCGAGGCCGAATAGTGCTTATGTTGTGTGGCCAGATTCAGCCAGCTATTTTTATGCAGGTGGGCCAGTAAGGTCAGACATTATGTTTGACATATAGGCTGGCTGTAGCCTAAAGAATCTTCCACTGCTTAGGGCCATGGTGGCCTAATGTTATTCATATTATGCTAGGCCAGGTATGGCCAAATATTCATGTTCATGCATGTTGGCCGATTGGCCTGGCGTTGTACGAAATCCCTGAGAATTTATTTATGTTGTATATATTATTCATGTTCTGGGATTTTGGTGGAGGTTCGGTAGAACCACTCACTGAGTTCCTCATGGACTCACGTTTGCTTAATTTTTGTTTTGCAGAGCCTGACCAGTGAGGTACTAGCTAGTGGACATGGTGTAGTTGGAGGGGCAAACGACACCGTTGATCTTGTAGCAAACTGGGTTAGAGAGTCATAGTCGAGTCCTAATTATTTCTTTCATGAATAGAGATGTATTTGTTTTGAGATATTGGAGTCTATAATTTTCTTTGAACATACATTTATTTCACATCAGAACTCTTGTTTCACTTAATGTTCAACTTCCATTTTGTCTTTATATATGTGTGGTTGTATGCATGAGTTAGGCTTCGAGGTATTGACATATATATCTTGGCTGGTCAAGTGACCCTGAGTTGGGGAGTGATAAAGTGGTATTAGAGCATGTGGTTCGGTCTGACTGCGACTTAGAGTCTGGGTACCTTATGAGGCATAGCTAGCATGTGGTTGTGATACGAGATCAGGCGGCCAAGTTTGCACCTCAGCGCGTCATGTGGTTAGTAATTTTAAAAGTTTATGGATAACTTACCTTATATTGATGATGTTATTTTCTTATAATGTTAGCGTGATGGAGACTTTTAATGATGCGTTGAGCCATAGTGGTCGTAGCTCCACGGAGTGACAGGGCCAAGGCCGAGGCTGGGGCCATGAGAGGGAACAACATGCACAAGATGATGAGGGACAGGATCCCAGAGTTTCGCAGCTGGAGGCCCAAGTGGCAGAGTTTAGGGAGAAAAAAACTCCCTTTGTTTTTTTTTCATTGATGTAAGTGACCCTAAATTCGGAGGGTAAACCCTAGTTGTAGGTCGTAAAGTTAAGAGAATAATTATGGTGATTGGGAATGGTTCGAGCTTATTTTTGACAGCCCAAATTCCCTTGAGCCATGCCGCATGATACAAGGTGGAGTGTGGCTTGACCATGCTCACCAAGTGTTTGGTGAAATGCCACAACCACATATGTATTGTCAATCCCCAATATATGTTGCCAAATTTGTATATCGGCATGGGATATGTGTGGGAGCTATGTAGGGTTGTTTTAACCAAGTTTAAGGGCCGGAGACCATAAGGTTATGTAGTTGTAAGGATAATGATTAAAATTATGCAATCTGTTCAGGATTCATCTATTGACATGTTTGAGACATGGTTCGGAGACTGAGGTGTCACCCGATTGATGCGAAATCTTCGAAATAGTTAGTAGGTGGTATGTACAACTCCGATATCAAGTTTCACCGGAGTTTGAGTTGGGGTGAAAGGTTTTAGTTTTTTTTTTCAAAAGCATGACTAGTTAGTATGTGAAATCTGCTTGTGGTTACAGAGATCCGAAATGACATGTTCATCACGCCATTTCGTGATCGATACGTCATCCAACTGGCTTCAAACTTAAGGGAGGGTTAGTATATGTTGTATCTGCAATTAACTATAAAGATTTTATGGCATCATACAAATCACCCAAGTATACCTGCTCTGTTCTATCCAATGACTCTTTTAACAAAACACTGTGTTCATCACAATTAAATGTAGTATTACCAACATCCATGCAATTCATAGGTACTGGTAAAGATTGATGAGATTCATTACAATCAAATACTTCAAAATACAACGTGTGTTAAAGAAGAGTATAATATACCGATCAAATTTTCACATGGATGATGTACTAGCAAAGCAACAAAATGAATACTTCAAAAACAAGAATATATAGGAATCGCTCAAGGGAGGAAAATCTCAATAACAACTGCATTTAAATACAATAAATCAAATTTCTAGGCAATTGATCTTGGTATCTTTAGAAGCTAAAAGGGACCAAAATGAGCGAATGAAATATACTAAGAAGGCTCCATTCTCGCTCTTTTGGGTAGACATAATGGTATCCCACACCATTAAGAAATCATCCATAACTGGTCCAATCACAATTCACATTATTTTGTTTTTGTATTTAGAGGATCTTACATATTTCATATATTTATATAAAATAAGTTTAACTAGAAATTATGATTAAGATTTTGACTATTTCTATCTAGGCAACTCATAAATGATGCATAGTTTGAAAACCTATTTGTCAAATGGTAAAGCACTTGCAATGCAGCTAAAGAGGTGTAGCTTCAGAAGGATGACAACAACAACAACAACAATGACAACATCAATGAGATCAACAAAAAGGAACATGGCTTGACCATATGATATATTTCTAATAAATCCAACTAGATACAACACTTCCTAAGGAGTAACACGGTAACATATTCAAGTGGTAACATATTATATAAGGATTATTGAAGTTCAAATTTGCCTCAAAATAAATAAAGAAAATGCAATTGATAAACATGTTGACCAACCAAATAAGCAACTTTTTCTACTGTGAAGTTCAGAATCAGTTCAATAACCTATAAAGACCAAATTCCTAATGCCATATTGATTTACCACTCTGTTCGGCGATTTATTTTTTATTTTATTTTTTTAGCGTTTGCAAATTGCTTTGGGGAACTGCCTCACCTAACTTGAAAAAGTAGCTTTGGCAATGTCATTATTAGGTTAAAATAACTATTACCATGAATTTATCAAACACCATTATTTACGCAAAGTGATTTCAACTACAAGATGACTTTGGCAAAGAACTCCCCAAATGGAGACTAATGAAAAGTGTCAAAGAATTTTAATTGGAAATGACTTCCAATGGTCGTTCCTTTCCGGGTGCAGAACTTTGAAAGTTTATCCAAGCAAAAGTCCTAGTGTCAACTGATTGAACTCTCAACTACCTTATTGCTTATTAGGTTATTTATTCTTGCTTAGTAATAAACATGAACATTATACTATTAGCTTAGTCACAACCAAATCGAAATATCAACAACAGAAATTACTCCTCAAAAACTTGTTCTCGGAGTAAACTTGCCTACAAATCTTTTGATACTTGTGCCAAGAGACTGAATATCGTATCAGGAAAATTCCTACATTCTTAAATAGATATCTAATACATACTACTTTAATTGGAAAGAAAGAAAAGATTAGTAGGGAAACCATGCATTATCATATGCATCTCACAAATAATTAACTAGTGAAAATGTCACACTACCAATCAATTAACTATAGGATACTCATAACTATGGTTCAAAAATTTTGGCCCTAGCCCTCATATGGTTGCCTTACACCATTCCACACATCCACCATCTACTCGGAAATTTCAGTCCAACATTTCATAAACCAACCTGAAAATTTTCAGCAACTCCATAGCCCTTTCTAATCGGAAGTTCCAACATACAATAAGCTTTCTCAACATGGTGAAATATCAATCATAATTAGCATCACGAACTGGCTACCACAATGCCTACTTCAGCTTAGATTTGCACTACAACAACATGTAAAATCACAACTATTTTTGGTCAGTTCAATTGATCCTTTCCCCAATTTAGTAAAGGCAAATCTCTACTTATACCAAAGGTATTTAATTTATTTTTTTTTCCAAAATCTTAAGGATTTCCCCAACTCAATTCTGCCCTAAGGTATTAGGGCAGCCCTGGAGTTTGCTCTATTTCACCAGGGACTCCTAGGACAATTCTCCTAGATCAAGTCTCAAGTTGAATCACCCTAGGTCCTGCTCAAACTCCTCTATGCAAATGCTCGCTCTACCACTACATTGCTTTGATATTTGCCTTCGTCGGCAACAAGGAAAACATAAAGGTAAACAAATTAAGCAGTTTAATTTATAGTTATTAAATTACCATACATACCGCCACTGGTGCGCAAGTTTTCTCGTCGATCTCGTGACTAGGACATAACATATATAGACACACTAGCAATGCCCCATACGATACCTAATATCCTATTGTCGTACCCGCTCTGATACCACATTGTCACATGCCAAATCCTAGTGTGATCGGCCAAAGAACTATAGGTACCCCGAAGCCTAACCCTGTTGGTGAAATGGCCACAGTAGAAGGGGGGGTGAATAGTGTGTTATCTAAATTTTTTTGCCTAATTCTAATTTTAATCTTTTCTTAAACTACTTAGGCAATTCACAAATCGAATAGTAAGCTGAAGCAAGATATAAATGATAAGCAATAAGAAATGCAAGGAAAACAATGCTAACATAATGCGATTTATAGTGGTTCGACCCCAATGCCTACTCCACTACCTAAGCACCCCGCTTAGGATTTTCTAACTAGCTTTACTAGATTATATCATTTCTCTTACAAAGAGGACTTTACACCGAAAAGTCTCTGCTCTCAAACGAAGGTACTTCCACACCCGGAAGTATCCCACCTTCCTACTGAGAGCACTCTCCCACCTCAACCTAAGGGGCAACCTAAGGTTTACACCGGTGGATTTAAACCTCAAACACCAAGGCTACCACCCAATTTCAAGACTTAACAACCTAGGTCTTCACAAGCTCAAATACAATGAAATAAACAAGAAAATACACAACTTAATGGAGCAATAAATCAAACAACTTATACTTAGCTCCAAACAATGAATCCTAGCTCCTCTTGATGCCTTGATGATGAATCAAATCAAGCTTGAAGGCAAAGTCAAGAAATACAAGGAGGAAAGCTAGGGTTTATCCAAGTAATGACTCAATGAAAGCTTGGGAATGATCAAGGATGGCTCAATGGAGTTTATGAGTGATCAAAAGTATCAAAGAAAGGTTGGGACATCAGTATTTATAGAGCCATGAAGTGTGCTCGGGTGAAACATTGCTCAACGACTTGAAATAGAGCCATTTCCACCCGCCGATCGTAGGTCCGGTCGATCGTCGATCCTACTATGCTTTCTGGGCTCATTTCGATCGACCGATCAATCGACTGGCCATAGAGTACCGGTACTCTACGTAGTGTTTCAGCCAATTTCTTTCTTCAGTTCGGGTTTCGGATTATGGGTTTGGTTCTTTAAGGATCTTAGCATCATAAAGAGGATTTTACAATTTATCTAAACACCCTAAACCTAAACTCTATCTTCCCGACGAAATCGAGCACGTCGACCAATGTCCTTCCGATTTATCGATATTTCCGATCGTGGATGTCGTGCCCTAACCGATGTGGAACCTAAAAAAATTTCTCAATGAAATATTAGTTTCATGTTTGTTATCATCAAAACCGAGATTAAGACTAAGGTAGAAAACCTTAGGCCAACAAACCCAACCAAGTGAGGTATGAAAGTCAACAATATCAAATATTCCAAAGTCCTTTTTAAGAATAGTTAACATGAATATTATTCTCAATATCAAAGTGTGGAAATAATACTAAACTCAAACCAACACAACTAAAAAATATATATAAAAGGACTCTATACTAGGGTAACATCCCCACGACCACGACATGTCACGAGATGCGTTGTTTCTACTGCCACCAGCTGTGCCACCGGTACCTATTTGATCGCGTCCAGGTGCTGAAAAGATATAGCATATAAAGAGTTAGTCGAACTAGGACTTAGTGAGTGGCTTAGTCCTCTTCAACCATATCCAATAATTCAAAAACCAACAGGTAAGAGATTTATAGATAAGCATATATCATGTGCAGAAATAAATATGCATAATCACCATTCATATGAGATGTAAATATCATCAAGTGTAACCATCCATTCACATCCATAATGAGCATATTCAAATGTATAATAAAAATATAAACATGATGTAAATATCCAACCATTCAAATAAGCCACCCGAGTCGGTCTTCAGTGTGGCGGTGCTGACGAGCTTCCCTGTCCAGGGACCCATCGGTCCAATATCCATGGACCCGTTGGTCCAATAATCCAGGGACCCATCGGTCTTAAGAGTTGGGCGCTGATCACTGCTTTGTCTTAGTATACTTCTCGCTCACGCCACCTAGGTCGGTCGTCAGTGTGGCGGTTGAGGAGCTTCCCAGTCCACAACCACAAGCACACTTAGGCATACATAAATCAACCAACCATTTTATTATAGAAGTAAATGGAAGTCAACATAACATCATTATGCCTCATGGACCCCCAAGGAACCTCAATGTCCACATACGGTGCATGCAAAAGATTTATCCCATCTTACAAACAGTAAAAGCAATTCATATTAAAGAATCCCCATGAGGTTTATTTACAATAGTACATGTGCAGGAAAAGCAACTCATGTTAAGGAACTTCCATGAAATTATATTTTCATGCTAGAATAATCTATTGTATGCTGAAATTAAATCTCATGGAAGTTCCTTAACATGTACAAGAAATCAAAAGTTTTATTTTTCTTAGCTAGGAAGAAAACTCATGTAAATTTCAAAAAATCATCAACCAAAACATAGCAATACAACTTACCACCTAGATTATCAACATCACAAGGACCAAAAAGATCCATGTGCACAAGTTCAAGTGTTCTAGATGTGGTGACTTGATTAATGCTATGAAATGAAGACTTGACTTGTTTTTCATGTTGACATGCATCACAAAGTTTGTCTTTTTCAAATTTTATCTTGGGTATTCCTTTAACTAAGTCATTTTTAGTTATTTATTTGATGAGGCTTATGCTAGCATGTTCTAGCCTTCTATGCCACAACCAAGAATCATTTTTCATGGCAACTAAGCATCTAACATGAGGATTAGGCAAAACATTTAAGACTAGTGTGTATACATTTTCTTGCCTATTTCCAATAAATACAATATCATTAGATGATGCACTTCTAATGATACATTTAGATGCTTCAAAAATAACTACATATCCATTATCACATAATTGAGATATACTAATCAAGTTATGCTTCAACCCATCAACTAATAAAACATTTTTAATGCATGGGTAGGGAAGTATACCTATATCTCCAATGCCAACAATCTTACCTTTAGCATTGTCTCCAAAAGTCACATGTCCACCATCCTTACTTGATAGGGTTACAAATAGATTGATATCACCCGTCATGTGCTTTGAGCAACTGCTATCCAATATCCATGTACTTCTACTTGCTTGAGGATGGTTCTCCATCTACAAAAGAAGAAGAGAAAACTTTAGGTACCCAAATCTTCTTGGGTCCTTGATTGTTAGTCATCTTAAGAACCCAAGTGAATCTAGCATGGGGGATCATCTTAAGTGCACAATCTTTAGCCATATGGCCAAAAATACCACATGAAAAACAACTTTCATTAAATTTTCTTGTGCTGTGTGTGTGAGCATGGAAGTGTGCATGAGCATGATTGTTAGTGGGTTTTCTAGCATTTACAACCTTAGGCATGACATTTTGTAAGGTTGTCATTTTCTCATTTAGCATGCATAATTCCTTTTTTAAGTTAAGCATGCTATCATTCAATTGCTCAACTTGATCACTCAAGAACTTGTTCTCATTTTCTATCTTTTTATTGTCATTTTCTAAACTTTCTTTAACATTCTCAAAGACATGCTTTTCTTCCTTAAGGCTATCTACTTCTTTTCTTAAGGCATTGCATGAAAGTAACAAGTTGTCATTCTCAATTTCTAAAGATTTATTGTCCTTTTTAAGTTCTTTAAATTTCTTTCTAATGACATTGAATTCATCATGCATTTGATCAAATTCATTTTCTAGTTCTTCTTGTGTAAATGAAAGCTCGCCAAAAGTAAATTTTACCTCATTGTCATTTGCCATGAGGCAAAGATTTGCCTTCTCACTTTTGGACTCTTCTTCACTTGACGAAGATTCGCTCTCATCCCAAGAAGCCATCATTGCCTTCTTCTTCTTCTTTTTGCACTTGTCTTTCTTGTGGGGGTTGGAGGTAGAGGCCATCTTGAGAAGTGGGCAATCCTTCTTTAGGTGTCCGGTCTTTTTGTAATTGTAGCAAGTATATCCTCCCTTGCCTCTTATCATGCCGCCCCTTATGAAGTTCATGCACCTTCTTGCCATCATTGTCATTTCTTCAAAATCATCCATTTCTTCCTCGGATGATGAAGGTTCTTCAACCCAGTGTGATGCTTTTAAAGCAACGGTCTTGCTTTTAGGGGCATCTTCCTCGTATTTCTTCATGTGGGTCTCGTGCATCTTGAGAGACCCAATAAGCTCAGTAAGCTTCAATGTGCCCCCCAAATCCTTGCCTTCTATGATTGCAATCACTTTTGGCTCCCAATCTTTTGGAAGGGAACGGAGGAGCTTCCTTACCTTCTCCTCTTCCTTTATGTCTCTACCAAGATTAGCTAAGCCATTTATAATATTTTGAAATCCAGCATACATGGCATTAATTGATTCATGTGATAACATTTGAAAAATTTCATAATCATGCATGAGGAGGTTTATCTTAGATTCCTTAACTTGTGAAGTGCCTTCATGTGTTGTCTTTATGACACTCCAAAGTTCATAGGTCGACTTACAAATAGAAATCCTATTAAACTCATTAATAGATAGGCCACAATATAGTGCATTGATGGCCTTGGCTTTTGCCTTAAATAGTCTAATTTCTTCCAGGTTCTACTAATCCATATTCTTAGTTGGTTTCTTATACACTACTTGGATCATCCTCCATACATCCATGCCTAGTGATTGAAGGAAGCTATTCATACGTATCTTCCAATAGGCATACTTGTTTCCATCGAATAGTGGTGGAGTATGAGTAGAGGACTATTGAGCTAGTTGGATATCACTAGACATTCTAAAGTGTAGTGTAGATGGTTAAATCTAATCCTACAATCTTGCTCTGATACCAAATGTTGTTCAAATACCCACACTAGAAGGGGTTGAATAGTGTTGGATTAATTTTAGGTTTAATTCGATTTCTTTTAATTCAATTCCATACAAGGTAGTAACATACTGGCCACTTGGGCCACACAGTACCAAGGTGAAATCAAGAAGTTCTCGGGCCATCGACTAGGATGGTCTGCTAGTCTCCGGACACCGTTTGGGGTAGGGATAGCTAGTCCCACCCAACTGGGGTCTGACACCTAGCGGGCCCGCTAGTGTTATCCCAAGACACAATCACTGGTCGAGTCATGCATTCGTCATTCCGACTACTCAAGCATCTCGGCAGACCATCACAATCAGATCACACAAGCAAGTGTCTAGAGTTTCCTTATATAAAATCCTGGGTGTCTACCCGTACTCGGCCCTTGATTATTGGTCAGTATCATCTGTACCTTACTATACTCTAATTAAACCATGAGAAAGTATTCTAACTCATCTATATTTGAGTTTCCAAAATTAACACACACTTTAAAGTTTACCTACTAGTCGTCTAGTGTCATTTGCTACATTATACTAGTGTGGGCTACCTGCCGCAAGTGTAGAATGACTATGTATGGATTTGCCATAGCCCTCAGGTGATAGGAAAGTTAACCTACCACTACTACCATAAATAAACATAAACATGCATCAAATAAGTAAGTAAATTCTGCATTTAACAAAATTTTCCAACAAGGTAACATTAGAGCTATCATGGCAATTCTCTACTAGAATTAACAATTGATAAGGAAAAATATTGAAAGCAATTACTACTTCCTAATGTCGCTAAGTGTAGATGTACATATGCAATAGGGTGATGTTTTCCTTTGTTGTTGTGTTTCCTATTTCTCCTCTCAATTCTACTTGACGATCGAGGTGACCCTCGCTTTCTAATGTTCAAATGTTTCTAAAGCATGAAAACTACTCCTCTCCGATTACTTTTCCCCTACTTGGCTCGGCCGAACCTTGAGCAAGGCATGCCTTATTCGGCCGAGCCTACAAGGGTAGGAGAAGGTGGTTGATCCTTGTTGTTTGATCACAACCTCTAGCATTTAACCTTATGAACTACCATAGATGAATTGTAGACCAATCCTCTCCCCCTCACTGTTTGGCCAAACCTTGATCAAGGCTTACCTTGATCAAGGCTTACCTTGATCAAGGCTTACCTTGATCGACCGAACACTAAGAACACATAGGGAGAAAGAATCTCAAACAACTATGACATCAATTGAATCACAAGTCATACAAATTTAAATCTACACGAACTATCGGGGGGTTTAGGCCAGACGAGGGAATTGGAGAAAAATTCGGTATGACCTTTCCCCTTTTCCTTCATCTAGCCGATCCCTAGATCCAAGAAAAACAACGTGGAAACGTTCATTGCGCGATTAAAACATGCAATCAAAACCATAATCATCGAGAAAACTTCAGATTCACAAGATCCGACGAGAGAAAACCCATGATTCACCATTCTAAGGGTCGGCCACATGCCTATCCATCTAACTAGGATCGACCACTCACCTTTGCTTGAGGAAGAAGAAGAATCGGATGTTGGCGATCTCGAATCTTCCGGTGTCGGCGCAATTTTCGGACCAACCAAGATCCGTCCTCCCTCTTTCTCCCCTCTCTCTTCCTCGGGCTTTGTGCGGCTCCTAGATGAGCCGCACAGCTCAGTGATGAGGGATTTTATTCCCTCATCTAAATACCTTATCTGCCCCTTAGGACTTAACCTTGACTCGACTCAGTCTGAGGCTGACTTGGGTTTCGATTCTATTCACAACACAAGTCAATCTTAACTCAATTAAAGCATAAATGCATAAAAGGAAATGGTCATTTAACCAAATTTAAACTTCATACTTCATTAGTCGAGTTATACCTTCTACTCGATGCGATTCTGAGGCTCGACTCAACTAACCCCGGGTCTGGCGCGCTGCACCAAAATAGATTTTTATATTAGGAAAATTTGACTCGATAAAAACCGAGCTCGCAGAAGCGTGCTTGGGGTAGTTGAGGGCGTAGGAGCCTGAGATAGGCACTGAGGCCAGCGTGCTAGACTAGTGGAAATCAAGTTTTGGTCGCTGAATGGACTGTTGGGCTCCAGGGCCAACGACTCTGAGGGCAAGAATTTGCACTCGGGGAGGGGGGGGTTTAGGCCGAGCTCGTCAGGGCTTTTAAGTAGATTTTGAATGACAAAATACTTGTTTAAAGAGGCGAGATGGCCGTAGAGTTCTGTGAATATACACAGAGAAAAATGTGAGGAATGCTATTTTATTGAGTGATAAAGAAATTGCACGTACAGGAGAGATGCTCGGTTTTGAGCTTTATTAGTGCTTGTTGTGATGACTCGTTCACGACTTGAACTCTTTCAAGGTTTGAGTCGGGGTTGCTATCACATGCCCTATCCTGAGCTTGGTTCAGAGGCTTTGACCGACTATTTGCCTTTGATTGTGGGAAGCATTTGTGGACCATTATGTTCTTTCTTTGATTCAACCATCTTCGGCATGAGGCATCCATTATAGCACCATCGGGCTTCTTTCTAGTCGGCGTGCAGCACACATACTTCCATTTTTGAGATAGGAAACTTTAACGCCAAGTGGGGAGTGGAAACAACGACTCCCACATTGTTCAAGGACAATCATCCTAGGATCTTATAATATCGGTTGGGGATGTTAATGACAAGATACTTTACATCAATTGTTTTCTCCTCTGGCTTAGAGTTGAATGTTGTCCCCAGCCGGCTCCGCGGACGTCAACCCATTCCCCCCGAGAAGCCTACCAAATCTCCTTTGCATGGTGTGAGCGAGGCCTCTATTAATTCCATTTTCTCGAGTGTAGAGTGGAAAAGGATGTCGGTCGAGCTGCCTTGGTCGACAAGAACCTTTTTGATGATGAAGTTTCCTGCAATCATAGAGATTAGGAATGGGTCGTGTAGGTTTTGATTAGTTCTATGAAAGTTGAATTCATAGAATGATATTACCGAGGTTTTGGTGATAGGCCGACACGGGTGAGTGATGATATCGATTACCATGATTGACCGAAGACACCTCTTTCTACCTGAGCTCAATTCTCCACCTCCTACAAACCCGCCGGCGATGTAGTCAATGACTCTTGGGGGCTTGTTGGCTCGACTGCTCTCCCTATGAGAGTTTGGAGGCATCCGGCTTCGTTGTGGAGGGTTGTGGCTCTTGCTCCGACCTCTGTCCTTATGGTGATGGACATACTTGTCTAAGTGCCCCGCATGGACTAAATCTTCTATTTGATCTCTGAGTACTACACGGTCCTCGGTGGTGTGTCCATGTCCATAAGTATGATGGAATACACACTTCTTGCTCAAATCGACATTAGGCGGCAGCTTCTGCTTTCCTGCATTGGCGGGGTATCTAATAAGCTTCAGATGATAAATGTCGCAGAGGATAGTTTCCTTCTTAGTGTTGAAAGGGGTGTGCCTTTCGAATCGGGCATTCGGGTGAGGTGGTGACCTCGGTCCCTTGCCGTTGCCCTGCTCATGTTTGCTGTGGTCTTCACTTTTTGTGTCTCCCTTCTTGGACTTTTTGTCCTCGATAGTGACCTTGAGATTTTTCCAGTCGATCTTTTTTGCATCTCGGAACTCTTCCATCTTTATGAAGCTGACTGCTTTCTCCTTCAATTCGGCCATGTCTTGGGCTCAGTCAAGGAGATTTGATCGGCAAAGAGTTTGGGCTTTAGCTCGAGCTTGATGGAGTAGAATTCGATTTGTGGGTCGAGATTGGGAACTTTGACAACAATTACCTAGAATCTATTCAGGTATTCTCTTAGGGGCCTCATGTTGATCCTACCTGAGATAGTAGAAGGCAACCTCCATCTTAGGATAGACCCGCATTGTAGTGAACCAGCTGAGGAAGATATGGGAGAGGTCTTCAAAGGAATGAATGGATTCTGGCGGAATGGAAGCGAACCACAACAATGCATTTTTTTCCAGGAAGGTTGGAAAGGCTCTGTAGAGTGCGGGATCGGTCGCCCCATGGTAGAACATCGCGGTCCTGAACGCTGTCAGGTGTAGCGCGGGGTCGCCTGTTTCGTCGTAGGGTCTATGGGTAGTAAGTATCTTACTTCACTGCGGGAGTCGGGTCGCCATTATGTGTTCCGCTAAGGGCCTTGCGTCAATACGAAGGGCAGTCCCAGCTTTCCAAGCTTTGGGATCCTCGTCCCTTTTCGAGCGAGGAGTACTAGAGTCCTTGTCACGAAGGTACTTTACTCGGCCCTACAGTGGGGGCCAAATGTTCTTGCTTGAGGATCGGACTACTCTGGTCGGGTTTGGTGTCTCTCCATGTCAGGTTCAATGCCGGCGGGGGGGGGGGACCTGCAAAAGACACTACGATGCTCAACTTACGGGGACTTCAAGATGGAGGTAATGAAAATTGGAACTTAGGTTTACCTGAGGCGTGTCGTGTCTATATTTATTGCAGGTGGAGGTAATGACGCCGCCTGATAATCTCGTGGGGATAATGCTCGTAATGGGTCGATATTTATTCGGGAGATGGCGAGCCTGTAATGGCTTATGCCTCGTGGTAAGGGAGGATATGGATGTCCTTATTTGGCCAAGTGGAGCCCTCGGGCAGAGCCATTTGATCTGGCTCGAGTCAAGTCCAAGAGTGTAGCCATGTGGGACCCCTGGGCGAAGTCATCTGGTTCAATCTGAAATGAGTTGTGGGGCGCTGATGGGTCTGATATGACCGGACCCAATAGTTCTTGTCCACTCCAGGATGAAAGGTTCAGACCTAGATGGAAGCTCTAAGCCCAAACCCAATCCTCAAAAGAAGGTTAAAACATCCAAGCAAGGGGTCTGCTTTTTTTGCAATGAACCAGGTCATTGGAAGAGAAATTGCAAACTCTACTTGGAAGATCTGAAAAAGAAGAAGAGTAGTGAGACTACTGCTTCAGGTATATTCGTTATAGAAGTCAATCCATCTAGTTCTACTACCTGGGTATTAGATACCCGTTGTGGATCTCATATTTGTGTAAATGTGAAGGGTCTCAAAAGGAGTAGATCGTTAGCTAAAGGCGAGGTAGACCTGCGAGTTTGCAATGGAACAAGAGTTGCTACGCTAGCTGTAGGGACTTATGATTTACCTTTGCCTAGTGGACTTGTTTTGTGATTTAGGGGTTGTTTGGTTGCTGCAAGTCCACTTGCAGGTAACTCATTTGCAGCATCTATAATTTTTGTTTGTTTGGTTGCCTGCAATTGAGCCAATTACAGCATTTCGCATTTGCAGGCTGCAAAACCGATTGCAGGTCCAAAGGCCTGCAGCATTTGCTTACAGCCTACAAGAAGAGGGCACTGTTAACGCCCTGACTCTCCCGGCTCGCGCGACGCAGCCCGAAGAAGACTTCTTCCCGACTCTAGCCCTCGCACGACGCAGCCCGACTTCTTCCCCTCTCGGTCGAGCGACGCTTGCCTATAGCCCCCGACTTCTTCCCCGAGTTGTCGACTCTCGCCGTCGTGCGACGCCTGCCTGCAGCACCCGAACACTCTCCTTTTGTTCTATAATTGACTCTCGCCCTCTTGCAACCCTTGCACGACGTCTACAGCTCCTGCTCTATGCTCGACTCCCCAAAAATCAGTGAACATTCTCGGATCCCCGGAAACCAACTCCTCCTACTCCCTTGAAGCCCTATTTCCTGCTCCGTAAGCTCCCGACTGATCGAATCTCCTGCTCCTGCTCCAGAAGCTCCTACCCGCGACTGCTCCTGCTCCAAAAGCTCCCGACTATGAGTTTTCTTCCCATTTTAGTACTATTAACTTGCACATTGGCCTAATTGTCCTTGTCCACCTCTCATTTAAGTACATTCAGCATGAGCCTCTACCTATCTTAAATCCTAAATCATAATTTTACAACACCATCTGACTGTAAGAAATGTTGTTGATTCAAAACTCACAACTTCACAAGCTGTCGTCCCAAGTTTGCTTTGATTTTCTATCAACTCAATCAAAACTTGATTCATTCTCGTTTAAAATATACTATAATTTTATATATACATATAAGAAATTTTCCCAATGCGTTCGGAGCAGAAATTTGTATTAACTATCAAGGTTTTGGAGAATTATTTTTAAAGGTACCAAGAGAAGAGCATGGAAATAATCATTTTAAATATAGCTTAGGTGACTACAAAGTATAAAGAAAGTAAAGTTGCATGCTGAAATAATTTCTGGTACTAGTTTTCACTCTTCAGTTGGTCTTTTGTAGAGCTGAAATCAACAGTTAAGTTGTCTGGAATTCTGGGATTTTAGGATCACAAGAGCATATACCGTTCTACCATTACAAATTGTGTCTTAATGATTTCTTTTTGGAATACCATCCTGTTTCTAACAATTCTGATGTGGATCCTCTAGTTACTAAGTATTGTTCATCAATATATAGAGTTGATTAGATTTGGTCTATCCTTGTCTAATTTTGTATGATTTTCGTAGAGAAGTACTCAAACTACACAATGCATAGTCTTTTGTTGTTTTACATTTGCACCCAGAATTTAGAAGCAGAGGAAAAAATATGCTATTAAAAAGATGACTTAACTAGTGGATCTCAGTATTTAATCACAACTACATTTTGGTTATGTAGCCACGCCACTTTTGGGAACGGTTAAAAAATTATTCTCATACATCACTTATGGGAACGGTTTTGGTAACTGTTCCTGTAGCCAATGTACTATGGGAACACAAATAAAAACCGTTCCCTTAGCCAATATATGGGTACAAACGATTTTCAAAATTGTTTCGGGAACATAATCGAACTGTTCTCTTTAAAATACCCCAAAACCGTTCCTATATGTCAAAAATAGAACAATAAAAAGAAACCATTCCTAAATCTAATACCTAAAATAGTTTTAAAATTTATGTTAAATAATTAAAGAAACCGTTCTTAAAATCCCCCCCCCCCCCCGCTCATTTTTTCAGCAGCTGATCAACAAAAATCCCGCCCCCCGCCCCTTTCTTTTTTCCCTCTGCCCCCCCTCCGTCTCTATCACCGCTGGTAACTTCTCCTGCTCGTCGCAAGTAATTCCTCCCGCTCGCCGCTATTAACTCTTGCTCACCGCTGGTACTCCTGCTCGCATCCTAATCCTCCTGCTCATCGCTAGTAACTCCGGCTCTATCGCCGCTAGTACTCCTACTCGCATCCTAATCCTCCTGCTCGCTGCTGGTAACTCCTGCTCGCCGCTGGTAACTCCTGCTCGCTGCTGGTAACTCCTCATCCTAATCCCCTTCTTTCTTTTTACCCTCTGCTCACGTCCTAATCCTCCTGCTCTATCGCTGCTGATAAGACTAATCCTCCTGCTCGCGCCCGGCCTGATCTATCACTGCTGGTAATCCTCCATCTCTATTGCAATCTGATCTATCGCCGTTGGTAATCCTCCTGCTGGCGTCCTACAGTCCTGCAGTCCTGTATATCGCGTCCTACAGTCCTAGTTTTCCTCTATCGCATCTTGCAGTCCTGCTTGCTGATCTATCACAGCTGGTAATCCATCATCACAATAGTCTTATAGTCTTATACTTGGTACTTATAGTTTTATTTAATCAATCAGCACTTTTAGTCTCAACTAACATCCATTTTATTATGTCTGACTAGGTGAAAGAGCAATTGGAGCTATATCCATTCAGAGACGAGAAGCGCTTCAAAAGGAGGTGCTCATCATCTATCTTACTTGAATCTAATTGAACATTCTAAAATGTTTGTTTAACTTCTTCATAGAAAAGAGTATAACCCTGTTACCTATAACTGGTTTGCTTCATATTGTGTTGTGTTGTTGTCATTTGGTCATGTTCATAGTGTGACATGATGTTTTTGCAAGGAAAATATAAGATGCTAAAAAATGAAGCATCTTTTTACTTCTTCATGGTAAAGTTACTGCCTTGTTGTGTTCTTATTATTTTTTCCTTTCCCTTTTTTTTATATAAAAAATTAAAGTTACTTCTTCATAGTAAAGTAAAGTATTACCAATAAAATAATAAGATAGAGTAAGAAAATGGAAATGCATCCATTTCAAAAATCCATTATAGATGTGCAAGGTTTTGCAGGTATGGAAGTTATTTTCTTAAGTTTCAGATTCTCTAGCTAATAACTCTCAAGCAATCCTGTATAATCTTAGAATAATTACCTTAATATTTTTAGGAGTTAGAACAATCAGCTTATGACTCATATGACAAGTAATATATCATTGATGATATTGCTACCGGGATTAAAAAATAAGAATGCATGTTCAAGAGACTGCCAGATGCCACAAAAGCCAAATTTTGTGGATCTCCATTTGGCTTGAGATGTGTTTATTGCTTGAGATTGTACAAAGTTTGCTTTCTAATTATTCTTATCATATTGTTTCTCCATTTGTAGTTAGCTTTCTAATTATGATTGTTGGATCATTCCCTTTTTTATGTAGCAACCAATATTTACTGCTAAGGTTTTTTTTTTATGATACTACCATAACGTGCATAATTGTTAAAATGCTCCTTTTCTAATAGGTTGTTCTGAATTTGACTTGGTTTATCATTTCAGTGCTCAGGACTTATAAAATGGATGATTATGTATCAAGCTAGAGCATAAATATTTAGCAGTTTGATTCTATGAGGTGGTGTGAGGAGTGATATCTTCTTTGTAAGTACAACTTCACGAATAAAGATTGATTCTCCTATGAAACAGTAGATTTTTGACAGCAACAGTCCACAACAATCACAGTTCAAGAATTCTAATAAGGAATTGTCACACTCCATCTTTTTCATGGGATAAGATTTTCGGGGTAGAATAATACTTGTAAGTTCAAATTGAATATCAAGTTTGGCTGAATCTGAGTTAGGTAGTAAATCATTAACCAAAAAGCTTGCATTATTTTGAATTGCCAGCAGCTTGGATAGAGACATAGGTAAGAAAAACATAGTTTGGTTGCTCTTTCACTGTTTAGTATAGACTTAGGTAAGAAAATATTAAAAAGATAACCATTTGTGTCCTACCGGTTTAGGGTTTAGGATTCTTTTAAATTTTTTTAATGATAAGTTTTTTTTTAATAATTATCATTTTATTGTGAGGTGTTTTTTTTCAAGAAAAAAAATACTATGCAGAGATAAACTTCATAGTGAACTCATTAAAATTAAGCAATTGATTTGTGGATACTGCCTTTGAAGAAACATTAACACTGATCAGTGATTGATTACAACAAGGCATCACTCATGCGGTGGACCTAGCAAATGGTACACTATTAATTACAGCATAAAGTGGGCCAATATTCAAGTACATGAGAGTCTTATAATTTTCAACAACGCAAGCTTTCCTTACCTTCATATTTTCTACTATATATATTTACCTAATTAATTAACTAAAAATCATGTAGATCGATTCTAGTACACATGTTTATATATCTAAAGATTGATGTTTCAAGAATAGTAGAATAAATATCGGGTTGATATTGGTGTTTAGTATCAATCAGTATCATTGGTTTTCTTAGATTTTTTTAAACTAGCTAGATTTGATTTATGCCATTATATTTTCTTTCTATTAGATTTTAATTAGGTTATGCATCATTTAACCTTTGAAAAATATTATCAATGATTGGAGAAAGATCTTATAGATCCTGTACACATACAAGCTGGCATAGAATTTATTTTAGTATATATATACTAGTTATAGATTAGGTACACATGCAAGGCACTTTTGTTTGTCTATACTTTTAAATTAGAGTCCTGGAATCTTAAATATATTCTATAGTGTATACTTTTTGTCAATTCTTCTAATTTATGAACTAGAACTTATTATATTGTTATGGTTTCTCATACGTCTAATTATTATCAACCCGAATCCCAATCTGAGTCAACCTGAAATATGATTGACGGATTTACATTAGTTTTTTAAAAATATTTATTTTAGGTTTTAATGATATTCATGTCTGCATCTGCCTAAAGTAAGGGTTATCTATTAAAAACCAAAATTGCATTTGGAATCCATAAGAGTGATAAGTGAACCATTTTAGCAACCACTTCCTGGATTTTACTTATGTTGTCATCATAATGCCAAAAAATTTAGCAACCACTTTCTGATTTGACCAGATTTGGCCATTTGATTAATTTGTTTTGTTGCGTTGAAATAGAATTACCTTGATCAGTTTAAGATCCCGAATAGAAAATGTATCATCATCGTCTCCAGAAGCAATCATACAGCTCGCCGGTCTATTTTAAGAATCAAGGATGTAAGAAATAGAAATTTAATTAAAAGTTATATTACAAAGAGCCACTTGACCAAGAATAAATCGAAATACCGATTCCATGAGATAACAGTGACATCGGTGTTGTACACCTTCACTGAAATTGCTGGTGATTTTCCCAGTCTGGTATCCCATATTGCAATAGTTCCATCGACAAACATCAGCTTGACAGCTTTTGTTGGACTCCACTACAAGAATGGTAACAAGCAGGACCAGATTCGATTTCCTAACTCCATATCCAGATGTTAGCAACAAATGAGAAGAATTATAAATTAGTTAGAAACCTACTTGCAAATATTCCAGACTAGCAGTATGTCCAACAAAAGGAGTCGCATCCACATTCCATGTTTCAGCAGAAGGTTCCCACAAGTGAATAGAACTATTGCAATCACCTTCGGACAAGAAAAGTAGATGAAAAGCATGTTGTTTAAATGCTTTAGACAGCTAAAGCACACAAAGTTTAACATGTACCAGAGACTAGTCTTCCAGGAACAACAGAACTCCAATCAATAGCAGCCTTCGTCTTTGTGACCACCAAACTTTATAATACGAGAGAGTCGCTGTATGCTATTACCTCCAATAGTAGTGTTTGATACCGATTCAGCTAAAGCAATTTAATGAAGACTGACTAACCTGAACATGGCCAGTGTCAGCCCATGTAGCAATTTAATCATAATGCATGTTTTTTTTTAATATCAGTATATCAGTATCTGTTTTATCTTTGGGTGTTAAAATGAAGCTTACTTTTCATATGGTTATTAATGAAACAAGCTATTTTTTAAATATGGTTATGCACTGATACTTATAAATTTTTTTTGGTTGCATATATTTAGTTTCTTTGTTATAGATGAAGGATATGTGCCAACAAAATAGATTGAACAGATCACAGCAAAAATGGAGGCATCGGATGGGCAATAAAAGATTTTCTGTAATAAAAGATAAATTGGTAACATTTTTTTGTATAAATATATTTATATTTTGAATTTTAAAATAACGTTGATATTATGTTTTAACTCATTCTTATGATTTATATAAAGCATGCTCAGAAGAATAAAGAACCTAGTCAAGTTGAGATGTTTGTTCAAACTTGGACTAAGGATAGAAAAGTCTTGGATGTTGAAACCGAAGAGGCAATTGTGAGTTCTTCTAGCTATTTTTTCACTTAATTATTTATTATTGTCACTAACATTATTTAATGTACGTTTTAGGAAAAGTTTAAAACCATGATTGAGCATGATGGAAAACCTGCTGTTGAGGCCTTCCAATCTATGTTTGGGAAAGAGAAGTCAGGAAGGGTGCGTTGTTATGGAGAAATAATTACACCCACAATCTTAAAAAAATAAAGAAATGACAGCAATGTAGGAAAAACATGATCATGAGGTGAAGTCTTTGAAGGAGCAACATACAATAATGGAAGAAAGACATGCAAAAATAGAAGAGAGACATGCAATAATGATAGAGAAACAGAACCAGATGCAAGGACTGCAATCTCTTTTGAAGACATTTATTGCACAAGCGAACCCAGATTTGGACATAAAGGCTATAACAGCTCTGTTGGCACCACCAACTACTCCAAGGGATGCTAATAGTATCTTTGGTTCTTCCACTTCCACACATCATCCTCAAAATCAGATAATTTTAGTTTAATATATGATTATGGAGTCTTTTGATTATTTTTAATTATTAATTGATTTTTGCAGAAAAATAATGAATTGAGAGATGAAAGATGAATTTCACGGAGGAGATGATCATCAAGAGGACTTGGCTAATTTGGAATGGGAATGCTAGGCTTGATAGATAAATTTCACATGTTATTTGTGAACTTTATTTAGACTTAATAGTAGTATTATAATTGTGAACTTTGTTATTTTGAGTCAACAATTAAATATATTCTACGTTTATGAATAAACTTTATATTTTGGAATCTACGTTTATCAATGTAATTTATGTTTAAAACGTTTGTGAAATTTTATGGTCGTCCATTACAGGAATATACCTTTAGGAACAAATATTGTTCCTATGCACAAACTATAGGAACGATTCCTATAGGAACGGTTTCTATACCGTTCCTATAGTTTTGGCCTATAGGAACGGTTATAATATCGTTCCTATAGTTTCGGCCTATAGGAATCGTTTAAAATCGTGCCTATATGTCTGACCTGTAGGAACGGTTTTGTAACCGTTCCCACAGTTTTGGCCTATAGGAACGGTTATCAAACCGTTCCTATAAGCTTTACCTATAGGAACGGTTGCATAACCGTTCCTATAAGCCAAAACTATAGGAACGGTTTTATAACCGTTCCTATAAGTTTTACTAGGAACGGTTCCATAACCATTCCTGTAGGTTTATAGGAACAGTTTTCCAACCGTTCCTATAGGCGTGGACTACATGAACACTTTTAGAACCGTTCCCATAAGTTTGGCCTATGAAAACGATTTTTTTGGCAGCGTGGCCATAGGGACGAATACCGTTCCTATAGCCTCGCGAAACGGCTAATTTGAGTACACATGGGGAAACCGTTCCCATAAGTCTATGGGAATGGTTTTATATATTTTGGGAACACTTTTCAGCGGTTCCTATAGTTAAAAATGTTGTAGTGAATTGATGGCCATATACAATCATGCTACAGATTCTGGACCTTAGGGCTTAGGTTTACAATAAATTGAGAATTAACGTTTTTGTAATGAGTTGATTTGAAACTAGCCTTAAAAAACTGAACTCATTTTGGTTTTAAAACATTGTTTGGGCTGAAACTAACAGATATATGGTAAAAACTGAGCAGTTTTAGCTTGAAGTTAATTTATCTTTTCCAACATACTTGTTTTGTTGAAACCCTCAGATCAAAATGCTTAAGATTACCTTCTATGAAGACTAGTAGCTAATGGAAAATGGATTTGATTATCTTCAAAATACTTGTTTTTTTGTTGAAGGGGGTATTCACTATAAATATTTCTTTTATCACTGCTTATCTATCAGAAACTATATAGTATCTCTAAACTAGAAGCTATAGCCAAAAAACTATATACTTGTTATTTCCTTTTATCACTGATTATCTATCAAAAACATCTCTCTGCATAAGAGGTAATATGTCTATTTTGTTATTCATATTGTCTCAGATATTTTTTATTATTTTATTCCATTTGATCTCATTTTCTTTGTTATTCATGTTTAAATATATAATTCTGAAATCAGTATGCTATTTTATTTTATTTTGTTTATTAGATGACGAATGAAAAATCTCTACCATTGGATATTGTGAAGCTTGCAGGGTGTAAGATCCGAAATTTTTTTCCTAATATAAAATCTATTTTGGTGCAGTGCGTCGGGTCCGTGGGGAAGTCGAGTCGAGCCTTAGGATCGCCTCGAGTGAAAAGGTATGACTCGATTAATGATTCATGGAATCTATTTGGGTGATTAACTTTCCTTTTATGAAATCATGCCTTAAACTAAGTTAACTCGATTCATATTATGGGTTGACTCGGAACCCAAGTTGAGTTTGGATTTAGTCGAGTTCCGGGTATGAGTTAAGTGAGTCATTAGGCCATCTTTGGAAAGATAGATGAGGGATTAAAACCCTCATCTTGTAGCCGTGCGACTCACCCTTTGAGTCACACAAGGCTGCCTAGGGAGAGAGGAGAAGGAGCAAGGAGGAAGCTTGGGGCTTGGATCGATCCGGGATTCGCGTCGTCGCCGGAAAAATTTCAAGTCGTCGTCATCCGATCCTTGTTTCTCCGCAATCTAGGTGAGTGGTTAAGTTTTGAAGCTTGGGGGAGGCGGGTGGCCGAACCCTATGAGATAGGTTGAGTTTCTCGCGATCTTTCCGACGAATCTGATTTCAACGATGTATGTTCACTGTTTTATGAAACTCCTTGTCGGATCTCGCTGTTTCTTCGTCGTTTTGCAAGTTTTTAGGGCTGCCGAGTCATGGGAAAAGGGGAAAGGTCATGCCAATATTTTCCCCGATTCCCTTGACGGTAAGAAAGCCCTTGGATGACCTTATATCAATGTTCGATGTAGTTCCACTTGTATATCTCACGCATTATGAAGCATGCCTTCCCTAGGAATCCCTTGAAGTGGCCGAATGAACCCTACAACTCATGAAGAGGGTTCGGCCAAGGGTAAGGGAAGGGTAAATTCGTCCATTGATATGTAAGCTATATTTGGAATTGAAGAAGTAGAGGTATAGCTAGAGTATCCTCCCCCTTTCCTACCTTAAGGGCCATGGCCGAGCAAGGTCTTCCTTGCTCATGGTTCGGCCAAGGCTAGGGAGGGGAGAAGAGAGTAGCTTTAGATGGAAATTACATGATTATAAGGATCACATATAGAGATATGGAAATACTTAGGAAGAACACCAAACATAGCAAGTAGCTTATTGATTTTGAATAGTAGGAATGCTAGTATTATAACCATCCTTAGCATTAGATCTTAAATTTTGTATGTTGAGATTGTTACCATGTTTTGTATTTCCTACATGTTATTTAAATTCATTACTACCTTGCCATGCTAGATAGTCGTTCCTTATTGTACTAAAAATTCCTAAGGTAGTGTAAAGTTGTTATGTGTATACATTGTGGTCATATATAATGAATGCTGCAATATTTGAATATTTTTCCTTGGATTATACATGCTGCCATAAATGTTCTTGGGTGGGATTCCAAGGTTGACACACGGGAATTCCTCACCCAAGGCAGTGTAGGAGGTTAGGTAACATGTAGGGCGTCCCTAGACGTTCATCACACTTATATGGAAACTTAGTTAGGAGACGATGGCACTTCTATCACTTCTTGTACACTTTTGGAAACTTAGAACTCGTAGGTGTTCATATCTTGAAAGGGCGGCATAAATTGTCGACCTTGTAGCCGGATTAAGACCAGATTCGGATAAAGGCCCAAAGTGTATATATATGGAAACACTAGGATATTGACTGTGTGATGTGTTTGAGATGGTCCACCGAGGAGCGTGGAGGTCGGAAATGCCCAATGCTCAGCTTGGCTAGTATTGGGTCTAGAGGTGCGCCGACGGACCTGCTAGGTGCCAGACCCCAGTTGGGTGGGACTAGCTATCCTTACCCCAGACGGTGTCTGAAGACTAGTGGACTATCCTAGTCGACGGCCCGGGATTGTTTGCTTTCATCTTGAGATGATGTGGCCGATGGCCAGTATGATACTACCTGATATGGTAGGGACGGCTATAGCCGGGATATAATTCTATGAGTAGGCCCAAGGGCCGGATGTCGAAGGCTTGATAAGCCGAGACGACATGTTATCATGTTCAGTTGATACAGATGGACCCGTTGGGGGTCGGTAATCGCATTAGAAATAAATTTTACCTCCTTGTACATTTCCTTTATTGCCTTGTATGATATATATGCATGACTAAGGCTTATGTGGAGGTTCATTTGAGCCACTCACTGAGTCCCAAGTGGACTCACAGTTTATTCTTATTTTGCAGAGCATGAGCAGTAGCTTGGCATGCCGACATGGGGCAGCTGGTGGGCGGGAGGCGGTGCCATATCTCGTAGTGGCATCTATGAGTCTTAGACTAGTGCTTAGTTATGTTGGTTTTGTTTCTGCACTGACAGTCGTAATTGAAAAGCATTGTAAAACTTGTTACTTGAACATTCGGTTATGTGATGTCGATGTTTCTACTTATTTTGGAAAACTTATAGATTGTGACTTTGTAAACTTTTTATAAAGTATGTTGAGATTTTCTTTCATTTGATATGTCTTGGTTTTCTTGATATTAGTGTAGACAGTAGGCTACAGGGCAGGATGTAGACCCTGGCCGGTCACACTTCCCTCAGTTGGGGTGTGACAAAGTTGGTATTAGAGCACTAGGTTAGGTCTTGTCTATGACTCAGTGTTGGGTACCGTTTGAGGCATATGCTAGCGTGCCAACTTACGGTATAGTTATTTTACGAGATTGGGCGACCACTCCTGCACTCAGCGCACCATGCTGTTAGTAAGTTTAAAGAGCTTTGTGTTAAGAATTTCTTATATAACATGCAACATCTTTTCTTTATTGTGCTAGTGAAATGGATGCTCAAAATGCTGCTTTGAGCAGCAGTGGCAATAACTCGATGGAACATCGAGGCCGGGGGCGAGGCAGAGGTCGAGGCCGAGGCCGGGCCCGGGGCAGGGATAGAGAGCCGTCCGTGGAACAGGGGCAAGAGTCAGCGGTTGTTCTACTATAGGCTCAGGTGAACCAATTGACTGAGGTGCTCCATAAGGAGCAGGAACTGAGATAGCAAATGCAGCAGCAGTCTCAGCAGCCACCGCCATAACCCGTGCCTGTGGTTTTAGTGGTACCAGAAGTGGCAGAGGTGATAGTGCCGGTGGTCAAAACCCCAGGGGCCCCAACTTATGCAAATTTTGTCACACTGAAGCCATCGGAGTTCACCGGAATAGATCGTCAGGTGGAAGTGAAAGTATTCTTGGGGGATTGCTACGAGCTATGTATGGAGCTGGGGTGTTCTTCAGAGGCAGCTGCTCGAATGGTTGGTCTTCAGATGAGGGGACCGGCAAAGGTCTAGCTATAAACTTGGAAGGCCCGTAGGGCAGCTGGCGCACCACCTCCCACGTGGGAGGAATTTCGGGCGATTGTGGAAGAGCAATACCTACCCATGGGTGTCCGTGACAAGCGCGCCCGTGATTTTGACATGCTGTGTCAGGCTGGAGGCATGACCGTATCAGAGTATGAGATGGAGTTCAACCGTCTCTCCAAGTACCATCCAACCCTAGTGGCATCTGAGACCGTAGGGTTAAAAGGTTCGTGGCAGGATTGAGGCCACAGATTGGCAGGCTTATCCACTACACTGAGGATTCTACTCTGGCTCGGGTAGTGGATGAAGCCCTGCGGAAAGAAGCTTTGGTGTCGTTTGAGAGAAATGACGGTCCAGCTAAAAAGGTTCTGGTCGTCGGCCTTGGCACTCTAAGGGGGCAATGACTACAGCAGATCAGCAGCAGAACCGGGGGCAGAATGGCAACCGGGGCCGTGGGGGCCCAGGGAACGGGTCAGTGAGGCCAGCAGTGTCAGGAGGTGGTTCTCAAAGATCTGAGGCGCCGCAGTGTGGCAGCTGCAATCGGAGGCACTGGGGATCTTATCTTTGCCGCTCTAACGCTTGCTTCAAGTGCGATCGAGTTGGACAATTCAAAAAGGACTGTCCTGAGGGAATCGGTCAGAAGCCTGAGCAGTCTAGGGTGAAGGCACCTATGTCAGTAGGGTCAGTAGCTTAGAGAGGGTAGACACAGAATAAGGGGCCGCAGACTAGTCATTCAGAGAGGCCGCCTGTGCGGGTATATATGCTATGAACCGTAATGGGGCAGAGGCATCCAAAGCAGTGGTGACAGGTACTATTTTAGTATGTTCGTCTGCTGCACATGTTTTATTTGATCCGGGTGCCACGCACTCGTTTGTGACTGCCATGTTTGCTGCAAAGTTGCCAATGACACCCTCTATGCTCGACGGGCCATTGATGGTATCAACGCCTACGGGCGATGCAATCTTAGCAAACTCAATTTATTAAGGTTGTGAAGTACTCATCTACGGCCATGTGCTGAGTGCGGATTTGACACTCCTACCCACTCTTGAGCTTGATGTCATTCTTGGCATTGACTGGCTGGCCGAACAATTTGCAATGTTGGACTACAGGGCCAAAACGGTGATATTTAATAAGCTTGGGTTGCCGCAGTTCACCTTCCAAGGGGAGGGAGGTAGCAAGCCGATAGGGGTCATCTCATGAAGGGGCCGAATGAACCCTACAACTCATGAAGAGGGTTTGGCCAAGGGTGAGGGAAGGGTAAATTAGTCCATTGATATTTAAGCTATATTTGGAATTGAAGAAGTAGAGGTATAGCTAGAGTCTCCTCCCCCTTTCCTACCTTAAGGGCCATGGTCGAGCAAGGTCTTCCTTGCTCATGGTTCGGCCAAGGCTAGAGAGGGGAGAAGAGAGTAGCTTTAGATGGAAATTACATGATTATAAGGATCACACATAGAGATATGGAAATACTTAGGAAGAACACCAAACATAGCAAGCAGCTTGATTGATTTTGAATTGTAGGAATGCTAGTATTATAACCATCCTTAGCATTAGATCTTAAACTTTGTATGTTGAGATTGTTACCATGTTTTGTTGATACAGATGGACCCGTTGGGGGTCGGTAATCTCATTAGAAATAAATTCTACCTCCTTGTACATTTCCTTTATTGCCTTGTATAATATATATGCATGATTGAGGCTTATGTGGAGGTTCATTTGAGCCACTCACTGAGTCCCAAGTGGACTCATAGTTTATTCTTATTTTGCAGAGAATGAGCAGTAGCTTGGCATGCCGACATGGTGCAGCTAGTGGGCGGGAGGCGGTGCCATATCTCGTAGCAGCATCCATGAGTCTTAGACTAGTTCTTAGTTATGTTGGTTTTGTTTCTACACTGACAGTCGTAATTGAAAAGCATTGAAAACTTGTTACTTGAACATTCGGTTATTTGATGTCGATGTTTCTATTTATTTTGGAAAACTTATAGATTGTGACTTTGCAAACTTTTTATAAAGTATGTTGAGATTTTTTTCATTTGATATGTCTTGGTTTTCTTGATGTCAGTGTAGACAGTAGGCTACAAGGCAGGATGTAGGCCCTGGCCGGTCACAATCCCTCAGTTGGGGTGTGACACGGGGTTACTAGGACTATATGCATATTTGATATTACAACGATATAAAAGAAGAAGGATTTCTCGGGATTTATATGCTCCACGTATTCATAGAAACTTACAAAGACATTAATATTTATCGAGGTTGTACTATGGTTCTGATACTAGTAGCATTAGCATGATACGAATGAAGAGAGTTACATTTTTCCAATTATGTGACTTCTTAAGAAAAAGAAATTTATTGCATGACTCTCTTAATGTTACATAAGAGGAACAAGTATTAATGTTTTTGCATACCGTTGGACATAATGTAAGAAATAGGATGGTGGGACATAATTTTATGCGTTCTGGAGAGACAGTTAGTCGAATTTTCAATGAATACGTGCTATTAGTGAACTTCGTCGGGAGCTCATTAGGCGCCCTTCACTCAATACCCATTCTCGGATTACATCGAGTAGTAGATTCATGCCATACTTTAAGGTGAACAAATTAGTCAAATTATTTTTTTAGTTTTATAATTAAGTGAAACTATATATAGTTACAGGTGTTTTGTGTTTAACATGGAGGATTTTATTGGTGCTTTAGATGGCACTCATGTCCTTGCTTCTGTACCAATAGAACATGTAGCGGCCTTTAGAGAAAGAAAGCCTTACCCGACTCAGAATGTACTTGCCGTTGTTGACTTTGATTTGAAATTTACATAAGTTCTTGCTGGGTGGGATGGATCTGCACATGATGCTCTCATATTACGAGATGCATTAGAAGAGCACATGGTTTGCGTGTTCCTAAAGGTAAATAATTACGTTTTTATATAATATATTCAATTATTTATGTTAAGCCAAAATAAATATCTTTACTTTTAATATAGAAAAAATTTATTTGGTGGATGCGGGATATGCCACTCGACCAGGCTTTATTGCCTCATATCGTGGTGTAAAATATCACCTTAAAGAATGGTCCTCCCGTAGTCCTTCAAATGCCAAGGAATTGTTCAACCTTCGGCATTGTTCTCTTCAAACTTCTATCGAGCGTGCGTTTGGTTCACTAAAAAATCGCTTCAAGATTCTTACGTCAAGGCCTTTCTTTCCATATCCAACCCAAGTGGACCTTGTAATCGCTTGTTGTATTTTGCATAATTGGATTATGTCAAATGGTGGCGATGATTTGGTTCCCGATGAAGAATAATGGATTGCAAGTAATATCATTATAAGTACGAGCCAACGTGTACAACATGAAGAATCTAGAGAGTGGATGGCGATACGAGATAATATTGCAACTCAAATGTGGGATGATCATATTCTATAAGTTTAGTTAGTTGTTAGATTTACTTTGGTTTGTTCATTTGAAATGATTACTACCATGTATTTGGAATGATATCTACTTGTTTGAAATGAAACTAATAAATATGTAATTGGAATCATTTGAAATGATATCTACTTTTTTGTCCATTTGAAATGATATCTACTTGTTTGTTCATTTGAAATGATTTGTT
Source organism: Canna indica (assembly GCA_034359265.1). Taxonomy (NCBI): domain Eukaryota; kingdom Viridiplantae; phylum Streptophyta; class Magnoliopsida; order Zingiberales; family Cannaceae; genus Canna; species Canna indica. Next base: position 40,816,322 of record CP136891.1, read on the forward strand.
TACTTTTTCTACTTATTTGGAATCATTGGAATGATTACTAATAATTTTGTTGTTGTTTTTAATTATTATTCAATCAAATTAGTCAATGGAAAATAGTCAAAGCAATCAAGTTTGTAGTTCCCATGGTAAAAAGACATACTTAAGTGGAAATCAACATAATCTGCAGTATTGTTGGATTGTTTGGTAGAGCAAGTACAATCAGGAGATCGATTTGAAAAAGATTTCAAAGACTCACAAATATCTAAAGCTATGAAGACCTTTAATGAGAAGGTGGGCATTCAAGTTACAAACAATAATGTCTACAATCATTTACGAGGATGGAGGAACAAATGGTCACAAATTATTAAGTTAAAAGAGAAGAGCGGAATGAGTTGGGATGAAAATGAAAAAAAGATTGTCATGGGTAGAGATGAGTATCTCAGCTATATAAAGGTAAGTTATGTTATATTGTTATATTTATGGAATGTTATATTATTTTAGTTATCTACTAATAAAATTTTGTGTATTTTTGTTGAAACATAATCATCCTAAAGATGCTGCATTAATCAACAAGCCTATTGATTTTTACGATCAAATGTCTATAATCTTTGGAGGGTCTCTAGCCACAGGAAGATGGAGTAAAGATGATAATGATAGTTTGGGAGTGCCAGAATATGACGATAACATTGAATTTGCAAATCCTGAAGTTAATGTTCAAACTAATGATGTTTCAATTGATGCAATTCATGCACAAGCACATTCAACTCAAGGAGCTTTTTTATGCTCAGAAAAAACAAAAAAGAAATCATCAAAGCGACATAGGGAAAATGAAGATGATAGCAAATAATATTAAGGAGCTTGCTGTGGCGATTAAAGAATACAATGAGCCAGAGATTTCCGTAGATGGGTTGTATGAATCTGTTATCTCAATATCTGGATTTGATGAGAGTCAGCTTTGCCGTGCCTATCGTATGCTTGTCCGTTCATCAACAAGAGAGGCAAGAGCTTTCATGGTTGCATCTACTCATCACCGTTACTTCTGGATTCGTGACATGTTAAACATCTGATTTTGATATGAACTTGTCATCTTTAAACAACTTTGATATGAACTTTGGGATTTATGTTGTTAAGGACTTTGATATGAACTTGTAAGACTTTGATATGAACTTTGGGATTTATATTGTTAAGGACTTTGATATGAACTTTGGGATTTATGCTAAAGACTTTGATATGAACTCATTGTTAGATTTTTATGAAATTGTTTATATGAATTTATTGTTGAAGACTTCTTTTATATTTATATGCACGTCTTTTTTTTTTTAATTTAAAATGTTACTTTAATGTTTAGATGTAGTTCTTTGTAGGTCTTGTTTTTAATATTAATTTATTATTTTTCAAAATATTAATGCAAGTTGCAATTTCTATTTGCGGCCAACCAAACGCTCGCAAATAGAAGTTGCAAGTTGCAAGTGTAGTTGCAACCTCCATTTGCGGCCAACCAAACGCCCGTAAATATAAGTTGCAGCTCTACTTGCAGGCAACCAAACGCTAGGCTGCAAAATTTATTTGCGGGCATTTGCTTTTGTATGCAAATAGATTTTGCAATGTTTGCACTTTCGGACAACCAAACGCCCCCTTAATAATTGTTATTATGTGTTTGTTGTTAGCAGAAACATTATTTCAGTTTCATGTGTAAATTTGGATGGATTTCACTTTATTATTGAGAATAATATTTGGTCCATCTATAACGGAGACATGCATTATGGTAATGCTCTTATGTCTAATGGTGTCTATATTCTAAACATGTAAGTCCATCTATAACATTAATGCAAAACGGTTTAAGTCCAATGGCTTGAACCCAACCTCTCTTTGGCATATTCGATTGGGCCATATAAATGAGAAGCACATTTCTAAACTCCATCAGGTTGGACTTTTAAATTCATTTGATTTTGAATCATTTGATATATTCAAACAATCTACAGGTTCAAGAATCAGTTAAAAATATATTTTTTGTAAATCTATAAAATTCCTGAAAGTCTAGTGATATTTTCATAAATATTAGGTATTTTTTAAAAAGTTATCACTTTTGTTTCAAACTTCCCGGATGTTGTTGAATGACTATTTAAGATGCATGTTTCAAGTTTGAACTCAAAATAAATTTTCTATGTTCACTTTTCAACCTTTCTTGATTTCAATCAAAAATTGATATTTCAAGTTATCGTTCAAATTATCAAAATCATTTCTATAAATGATTTCACTCACTCAATGGTGTGAACGATAGTAGAAGACAAATCAAAATCATTCATAAACAAGCCTATTAACATGAAATTGCTAAGTATCAATTTTTAGCCTTGACTCATGGTTTTTCAAATTTAAACACATGGACACCTAACATGAGTAAATCTAAACATGTTTGTGAAATTTGGACCTAAAATGAAGTTTCTAAATCAATTTGTTGACTTAGGTCAACTCTGCTCAACTTAAGGTCTCCTAAAGTGAACTTGTTATCAATTTATTCATTTTCACATGATTTTTAAATTTTAATCACATGGAAGTAAATCATGAGTGAACTCAAACATGTTCATCAAGTGTCAACTTAAAATGAAGACTCTATGATGAAATTCTACCTAGAGCACATTTCATTCAAACAAGCTATCATAAAATTGCCTAAGTATCAAGATTTAATCTACTCATGAGATTTTAGTCAATTATCATGCAAAATCATTCATGAGCATAGAGAAATCATTTTATCAAGAAAATAGAGGTGTTATGCAAGAATTTTGCCAAAATGAAACTCATACCTCATTTCTTGAGAAATTCCACAATTTTCATTTTCTTTCCCAATTTTATTTAGCCCTCCAAATTTACCATTTTCTCAACTTGCAAGTAGGCTTCATTAGTATCATAATGAAATCATATACCAACTAGCAAAATAACTTACTAAATAGCAAAGGTTCAATACAAAGTTTCATTTAAAAATCTCAATCTATGTTATATAGTAAAGATTCATTTTAAAAGCATTAACATTATATCAAAATGAATCAAATAGATCTTAAAATATGAAATATTTGAAAAATAAGATCTCTAAACATGTTTAACTAGTTTGGACTTAGAAAGGAAGGTCTCTGATAATAGATATTCACCTAGAGCAAATATCATTCAATGAAATTTGTCTAAGTGCTAAAATTCTACCTACTCATGAGAATTCAAGGATTTAACATGTAAATACCATCATGAGTAAAGAGACACCGATAAAGCGTTAATATTGAGGTATATATACTAGGATTTGGTGAAAATCGAAATCATACCTCATACTTGAAAATTTAGCCAAACTAATCTTTGTCATTCTAATTAGCCTTCCATTTAACCTTAGATTTAACTTGCATGAGAAAATCATTGGTAACATAATGGCATAATTATTTTAAGCAAGTTAATCACTCTAGATAGCAAAGTAAGCATCGAAGTTTTCATTCAAAATTCAACTTTGCTAAATAGTTCAAAATCCGCTTTTAATGAAATCAATTCATATCAAAACGAATTTTAAGAGATCACAAGTGTAACGAAAATGAAAACTTGGTCTCCAAATCTTTCTATTGGTTGAAAACCCCGAAAGGCCATAATTAGGCTATGATTTAGAGCCGCAAGGTCGCATGAGCCCGTTATAGGCTACCAAGGTCTCCGAATAGACTGAAAATCAAAATCAAAAACATTTTTGAAATCATATCGAGAGTGGACATCAACCAAATTATGCATAGTATCATAAAGTTTAACTAAAATGGATCAAAGTTAGATAGAAGATGATACCAAAATATTTGATGCCAATTTTACCTAAGGCATCTAGGTGAATGCTTGAAGTTGTAACCATATAAGGATCATTCATTCAACTCTTTGGTCAACTTCAATACACCATCAATCTTTCACCCTTGTGTGGTAGCTCCCCCTACAAAAGAACAAGAAACCTTTGGTACCCAAATGACTTTGGGTCCTTGGGGGGTGAGTTGGCCTAGGAATCCAAAGTGTCTTAGCAACAATTGGATTTCTTTTAAAAGCACAATCATAAATTGCATGGCCGAAGATACCACAACAAAAGCAATGACCATTAAACTTTTTCTTTTCACGAGGTTTAATGTTAGAATGCTTGACATGAAGATGATGATGTGGATGAGCATTCTTACTTGAAACATTTATATTTCTAGAATTCCTAGAGGATGAATTACTAGATAAATTATTAACTATCTTATTTAGAAAAACACGCTACTAGAATTGTCATTGTCATCGACGACTAAGGCCATGGCTGAATCGTCGATGAAAACTATCACGGACGGCGGGAGTCATGGCAAAAGGTCGTCACTGATGTGTGTGTCTAAAATAAGTTATGACGGCCGACCTCTACTGTCACAAGTAATCATCAGCAACAGCCACGTGTGTTGTCGCTGACTTAAACACATCAGCTACGCCGTCAGTGATATTATTAGCAACCGTGATATTTGGTGCTACCCAGGCCATCAGCCATTTACGATACGCTTTTCGCCATGGTGTAGTGACGGGCGACCGTGGGTATGCCGTGGCTGAATTTATATCCTTTAACTGAAAAAAATTAAAAATTTGAAAATTCATGTATATACAATGATATCATCAATCACAGATTAAAACTATACATTTTCAATCACATATTACAACCACAAAACCTCATACACATACATTTTCAACCAACCATACAAATTTTACTTAAATATCATCAATCTAAGCCTCAAACCGGAGGCAAACAAGTATCAAAATATCGTATATATACAACTATAAGTATATGAACAACTATAAGCCTCAAACCAGAGGCAAACAAGTATGAAAATATGAAATGTAAAGTATAAACATCTATCAAGTATCTAAGCCTCAAACGGAGTCTAATAAATAATAAAATACAATCAAAATATAATAAATCAAAATCTCACGGCTGCTGTGGAGGTAGTGGAGGCGGTGGAGTCGACAACGACTAGGTCGGGAGCATGGACTCGGTCGAGGAGGAGGATGACTGTGACATCATCGGTAGAAGGCCCGAGTAAGATGCAATCTGAGTGAGGAGGGCATGTATGTTCTGCATCGTCTATCTCAACTCGTCAATAGTGCATATCTGCTCCACCATCGCACGTCTCTGCTCCTCCATCGACTTTCTCTGCTATTCTATCGTCGCTCTCTACTATGTTAGCTCGGACTCCAAGGCCACTATTCGGCTTTGGTCTTGTGTCCGCGATGTCGAGAACTACTCACCTGCAACAGGAGGGATTGGTGCCCCAAGTGGCCCTAACACGGCGCGTGCATGGCTACTGTCTGCAAAGCCATAAACACGACCGTGCTCCCAGCCACCTACGGCCTCGACCCATACACCCGCGTCAAACTCCTCCGGCGTGCCTCCGCGCTCGATCACGGTCCTTGTGTAGGTCTCCTACATGCGTTTATATTTTAAATAATACATATATATAAACTATAAATAAAAATTGTGTAAATCAAATAGACATAAATACTGTCACGCCCCGACTCAGGGTGCGCGTGACCGGCCAAGGTATGGGTCAGTACCCCGAAGCCAACCCTATGCACTAACCAACACTCATAGAAATATAACTAGAATAACATCGAAGCAACAATACCAACTTTATTAACTATTTGAAATCAATTTGATCAAGCCAAGTTCGAAAACATCACAAGTTTTAAGATAACATCCAAAAGTTTTCAAGAAACATCACAACGTTTTACAGAAATAACACAGTGCATAAACATGACTCTAGTAGACACGACTACGACTAACAACTACTAGCTAAGAGATCTGCCCCCATGCCTGCTCTCCTGTGCGCCATGCCACTAAGTAGTACCTCACTGGTCGGGCTCTGCAAAACAACAATAAATAAATCGTGAGTTCACGAGGAACTCAGTGAGCGGTTCTTTCTAACCTCCACTTAAAACCATGACAAATAACACATATAAGGAATTAAAAATAAGATCACACCACATAAGTTAATCAGTTTGCCAAGACAGAAGAATGGATGAACGGGCCTCTCGGACCCTTATCCATTTCAGTAGCTCGGCCCCTAATGGCCTCAATTATATATGGAAGGTTCGATTCTTCCCTCTATGAAACCAGGCCGGTCGGTCTATTCACAACCAGCCCATAAGAGCGTCTCAACTATGAATTATCATGCCTCGGATCCGTTGACTAGGATGGCCACTAGCCTTAGGAATCCTCCGGGTTAGGGATAGCTAGTCCCACCCAACTCGGGTCTACCGTCAGCGTGGCCCACTGACGGAATCTGAAGACCCTCCGCCACTCGGGTCTAACACCTAGCGGGCCCGCTGATGCAATCTCAAGACCCCATAAAACCGCTGAGTAGTGTGGTAGCCATTTGACTAATGACACTGCTTGGTAGACCATCTCAACCACAATCGAAATTAGGTTGTGCATATTTCCTCATGTTTTGCTTTCCGAGCATTGCCCATATCCGACCCTATCCCCTCGGGTCACCTTATTTGGATGTTGAAATCCGTTGACTATCCCTTGGTGTAGAACCTAGCAATTACACTTGTTTCTAAGTTGAATATCCCAACAAGGTACCAAGACCTTTCTTTCTAATGTTGTTAGAACGTACAAAATATACATTTAAAATTTGCTATCAACTACTAAGATGAACAGTAATCATGTTATGCAAATTAACCCTAACAGTAAGCATGGAAGAAGGGATTAAGATGACATAACGTGAGATCCAACGTATCGATCCGAACAGTCCCCACTTTCCACCCCTCTGCAATGCTCGCCCGACTCAAGCAGGGTAATAACCTGCTCGGCCGAGTCCCCTAGGGATGATAAACATGGTTGCAGCAACAATACAATAATAAATCCAAAGGATTAAATCATATCGAACATAAGGCGATCCACGAGTCGCTAGACGAGCGAGGAAATTGGGGAAAATTTCGGCATGACCTTTCCCCTTTTTCCTCCACTCGGCCAGCCCTCAAAAACATGAAATAGATCTGATTTAAACATAAAATAGCAGGTATACATATCGATTAAAGTTCAAACACGAGAAGACGCATCGATCGGCAAGAAAAACTCATGAAAAGAATCTGATTTCAAACTACTAGGGTCGGCTACCTGCCTCCCCTCATAAGCACTCTAACCACTCACCTTGATTGGATCTCGAGGAAGCCTCGATGAAGATGAGTTCCGATCTCCTAGAGCATCAATGCGAACTCGGTGCCGACAAGATCTCCCCTCTCTCCATCTCTCTCCCTTTTCCGTCTTGCTCGGGTTATGTGCGACTCCAAGATGAGCCGCACGGCTCATGATGAGGGATTATATTCCCTCATCCACTAAAGACTCAATTGCTCCTCTTATGACTTAGCCTCTACTCGATTCGATACGAGTCCGATTCGGGCTCCGATTCTATCTGCACTCATGAGTCGAACTCGACTTTAATAAGATATCTTATGCATAAAAGGAAATAACCATTGATCTAATTTAAACTTCATATTTTCATGGGTCGGGTTATACCTTCTGCTCGAGACGATTCCGCGGCTCGACCCGAGTAACCCCCGATCCAGTGCGCTGCACCAAAATAGATTTTTATATTAAGAAATTTTTGGGTCTTAAAACCTTCCCCCCTTAAGGGAAATTCGTCCTCGAATTTAGTTGGGATACAAGGACTTATCGGCTCTCTCAATTCTCGCTCTATCTCCCAAGTGGCCTCTTGTACAGAGTGGTGCTCCCACCTAACTTTTACCATGGGAATCTCCTTGGACCTCAGCTTCCTGATCTGCCGGTCAAGTATCTCCACTAGCCTCTCCTCATACGAGACTACCATGTCTACCTCAACCGCAGCTAGCTCAATCACATGGGACTCATCCCTCACATATCTCCGAAGCATTGACACATGGAAAATTGGGTGAACTCTGCTTAGACTAGCAGGCAAAGCCAGTTCATAAGCCACCGCGCCTCTTCGCTTGAGGATAGGGAAAGGCCCAATGAACCTAGGGCTCAACTTTCATTTCTTCCCAAATCGGAGCACTCCTTTCATAGGAGAAGCCTTTAGGAATACTAAGTCGCCCTCAGTGAACTCCAACTCTCTGGCTTTCTTATTGGCATACATTTTCTGGCGACTCTGAGCCGCCAACAGCCTTTCCTTTATCAGCTGCACCTTCTTCACTACCTCCTCAACCAAGTCCGGACCAACCAGGAGAGTCTCTCTTATCTCAAACCAGCCCACAGGAGACCTACACCGCTGCCCGTATAATGCCTCGAAGGGAGCCATGCCAATGCTGCTGTGAAAGCTATTATTGTAGGCGAACTCGATCAATGGCAGGTGTTTCTCCCAACCGCTTGCTAGGTCCAGAACGCAAACCCTCAGCATGTCTTCCAAGGTTTGGATGGTTTTCTCAGACTGACCGTCTGTTTGCGGATGGAAAGCCGTGCTGAAATGCACTTGGGTGCCCAAGGCTTCTTGGAAAGACTGCCAAAACTGGGCTGTGAACTGGGTACCTCGATCTGATATGATCATCATTGAGGTACCATGGTAAGCCACAATCCTGTCTAGAAACAGTCGGGCGTACTGCTCCGCAGAAAAGGTCTTCTTCATTGAAATGAAGTGTGCGGTCTTGGTTAACCGGTCCACTACCACCCAAATGGAGTCAAAGCCGTCTTTTGACTTAGGCAACCCGGTCACCAGGTCCGTGGTGATTTTCTCCCACTTCCACTCGGGCACTTCGAGGTTCTGTAGTAGCCCCGTGGGCTTCAGGTGTTCGGCCTTTACCTATTGGCAGATCAGACATTTGGATACAAACTCTGCTACCTCTCTTTTCATGCCCTTCCACCAGTAATGTTGTCTTAAATCTTGGTACATTTTGGTGGCCCTCGGATACATTGTATAAGTGGAACGATGACCCCACTAAAGGACTTGTCTGCGCACCTTTGCCATATCTGGCACCACAATTCAATCTTTGAACCTCAGCACACCCTCTGAGTCCAGTTTGAAGCCATTCTCTGCATCGCCTCTCTGCACTAAGTCCTTCGTCAGCGCACAAAAGTCGTCCTCTCCCTGCGCGGCATGCAACATACCCACCAGTGTGGGTTGTACCCAAAGGTATGCCAACAAGGCACCTAAAGCTAACACTATCAAGGTTGTACCCCCATCTAAGCACAGCGCCAATTCTCGAGCTAAAGGCCTCCGCTTGATTTCCAAATGAGCCAAACTGCCCATGGATTTTCTGCTTAGAGCATCTGCTACCACATTGGCTTTCCCCGGGTGGTACATAATGGTGCAGTCATAATCCTACAGATAGTGCCGCCAAAGCTTCAGTGCAAAAACCACCGCCGCTAGCTTTAGGTCGTGCGTCAGATAGTTCTTTTCATGAACTTTCAGCTGGCGGGATGCATTGGCTATAACCCTGCCAAACTGCATCAGCACGCAGCCTAGGCCAACCCGAGAGGCATCACAGAAGACTACAAACCCTCTTGAGCTGGAAGGTACGGCCAACACGGGTGCCGACATCAAGCATTTCTTGAGCTTATGGAAGCTCGCCTCACACTTGTCATCCCAAACAAATTTGTCATCCCTACACTTTCTAAGCAGAACTAACACTTGGAGAATTTAGCAAACAACCGGTGCTCTCTGAGGGTTTCCAGGACCATCCTCAAGTGCTCAGAGTGCTCCTCCTCACTCTTGGAGTATACTAAGATGTCATCAAAGAAGACGATCACAAAACTATCCAGGTACTCCTTAAATACCCTGTTCATCAGGTCCATGAAAGCAGTAGGTGCATTGGTCAGACCAAAAGACATCACTAGGAACTCGTAGTGGCCATAGCGAGTCCTGAAGGCAGTCTTTGGCACATCGCAGTCCTGGATTCTCAGCTAATGGTATCCGAACCTTAAGTCTATCTTCGAAAACCATCGTGTCCCTTGCAGTTGGTCAAACAAATCATCTATCCTCGGTAGTGGGTAATGATTCTTGACTATCACCTTGTTCAGTTGCCTATAGTCGATGCACATGCGCATCAACCCATCCTTCTTCTTCTTCACGAAGAGTACTGGGGCACCCCACGGTGAGGCACTCGGCCGGATGAAGCCCTGGTCCAGCATCTCCTGAAGTTGCACTTTTAGCTCCTTGAGTTCGGCCGGCGCCATCCTATAGGGTGGGATGGAGATCGGCTTTACCCTAGGCTGCAAATCAATGCAGAAATCCACTTCCCTCCTGGGCGGCAATTCTGGCAACTCCTCGGGAAATACATTGGGGAACTCGTAAACTACCTGAGTACCACTGATATTCCCTGCCGCATCTCCTTTTTCCTCTGCCACAGATACGAATGCAAGAAAGGATCGGCAGCCCCCCTGAAGCAGTTTACGAGCCTTAAGGGTTGAGATGACCCCAATCGGCTCGCTTCTTCCCTCTCATTGGAAGGTGAACTGCGGCAACCCAGGATCGCTGAACATGACTGTCTTATCCCTACAATCCAGTAACGCAAAGTGCTCCGCCAGCTAATTCATGCCGAGAATGACATCGTGTTCAAGTGTGGGTAGGAGTGTCAAATCTGCCCTCAATGCATGGCCGCAGATGATCACTTCGCAGCCTTGAAAAATTGATTTGGCTAAGATTGCCTCACCCGTAGGCGTTGATACTAGAAATGGCCCGTTGGGTAAAGAAGGTGCCATAGCTAACTTAGCATCAAATTTGGTAGATACAAACGAGTGCGTCGCGCCCGGATCAAACAGAACATATACAGTAGATGAACATAGTAAAATAGTACCTGTCACTACTTCTCTAGATGCCTCTGCCCCATCGCGGTTCATGGCACAAACTCGGGCAAACAGTTTCTCAGAGTGACTAGGCTGTGGTCCTCTGCTTTGCGTCTGACCTTTTTGTGCCACTGACCCCACTGACATCGGCGTTTTTCCCTTTGACAGCTCAGCTATCTGGCCACCTCTGTCCAGGCAATCCTTCCTAAAGTGTTCCACCTGCTCACATCTGAAACACGCATCTGTGCGGCCAAAGCAAGCTCCCTAGTGTTTTCGATTACAACGACCACACTGCAGCATGCTCGACTTCTGCGTAGCTCCCCCTGACTCTGCCTATCTCACTGCCCCTGACCCTGAGCCTCCGTGGCCCCAGCTACTGCTGTGCCCATGGCTCTGCTGGTGATCTGCGGTGGTCACAGTTCCCTCCGAATGCCACGGCCGACCTCTTGACCCTTGAGACTGAAACTTTTTCTTGGGTGACCCATCTTTCCTCTCGAACGACACTAGTGTTTCCTTCTGGAGGGCCTCATCCACTACCCGTGCAAATGTGGAGTCCTCGGTGTAATGGAGAAACCTGCCTATCTGAGGTCTCAGACCCCCCACGAACCTCTTCACCGTTGCGGTCTCGGTAGCCACGAGAGTTGGGTGGTACCTAGAGAGCCTGGTTAACTCCATCTCATACTCAGCTACTGTCATACCTCCAGACTGGCACAGCAGCTCAAAATCTCGTGCTTGCTTATTGCGAACACTCATCGGCAAATACTGCTCCTCAACAGCGGCCTTAAATTCTTCCCAGGTGGGAGGTGGTGCGTGTGATGCCCTATGGCCCCTCCAGGTATGCAGCCAATATTTGGCAGGTCCCCTTAGCTGCAGGCCGTCCATACGCGCCATAGCCTCTGAGGAACATCCCAACTCTATACACACCTTGTGACAGTCCCCCAGAAACTCGGTGACTTCCACTTGCTGGTCTGTACCAGTGAATACTGGCGGCCTGAACTTGATGAAATAAGCGTATGTAGGTGCTCCTGGGTCCCTAACCTGTGGTGCTACTGGCTCAGCCACCTCCGGTACCACAGGGGCTGTGGGTACCGGCTGGGGCGATTGCTACTGCAGTTGCATCTGTTGTCTCAACTCCTGCTCCCTGTGGAGCGCTTTTGTTAGTTGAGCTACCTGTGCCTGAAGTTGCACAACTGCCGAATCATGGCCCTCTACCTCAGACTGCTCTCTGTCACGGCCTCGGCACCGACCTTGGCCTCGCCCCCAGCCTCAGCCTTGGCCTCGGCATTTGGTCGAATTGCTACCACTACCACTCAGAGCAGCATTTCGAGCCTCCCTCGAACTAGTATAAAATAATAATAACACCATTAATATTAACCAACTCATTCAATTAAAATTTAAGCTACTAACCGCATGGTGCGCTGAGTGCTGTTGTGGTTGTCCGATCTCATAGCATAACTATACCGCACGTAGACATGATAGCATATGTCTCGTTCGGTACCCACTTCCTAGTCGTAGTTCCATGTTTGTTATCATCAAAACCGAGATTAAGACCAAGGTTGAAAACCTAAAGCCAACAATCTCCCCCTTTTTGATGATGACAAACATCCTTAAAAAAATATATCATTAAAGCATAGAGGATATCAACTAAGGGTTTTCTCCCCCTATCTATATGCATGCATTTCCTATACTTTTCTCCCCTTTACCTATAATTTTCTCCCCCTTTACCTATCATTTTCTCCCCCTTTTGACATCAATCAAAAAGGGCAAAAAAGGTCAAACAAGTCAAAGGGATGAAAAACAAAATATATATATATATATATATATATATATATGAAGTTGAGACTCTAAAGGTTATTTTCATGAAATATGAAAATCTCAATTAAAGGGATGGAAAAGAATATTTGATATGAAACAAAATCATACATGATACAAGAGAGTGATAGATACAATTCAAAACTAAATCATGTATGCACTCAAGTATGAATGTACTCATATCTTTTTCATGACATTTTTAGATTTTATTCAAACCTTCAAAATATCAAGATATAGTCATGTAAAACATGTATATCAAGTTTGAAGTGAAAAGAATGTCATTTGATCCAAATATGAACTTAGCACGTTTTCATTTGAAATAAGCATGAAAACATGAAAAATGCTAAGTATCAAGTTTTGCTATCTACTCATGTTTTCTCATATTTTAAGCATCTAGACATTAAACATGAGAGAATACCAATTGTTGACTTAGGTTAAACTATACTTCAAGATTTGAAATACCAATTGTTGGATGAAAATTTTGATACCAATTATTGAATGGTCATTTGAAATGCATGTATCAAGTTTGAACTCAAAATGAATTTTCAATGTTCATTTTTCATCCTATATTGATTTTAATAAACAAATGAATATTTCTAGCTATCATCCAAGTTATCAAAATCATTCCTAGAAATGATTGCACTAAAAAAATTGTGTGAATGATATTAGAAATGGAATCCAAATGGTATACATGAGTTTTCATTTGAAGTTTTTGAAGAAAAAATCAAAGTATCGGAAAGATTGATATTTCAAGAAGAATGATACTTTGCGTTTTCGAAATCTAATTTCAAAATTCCATTATAAATCAAATTCTTGATAAAACTTTTCAAAATTTTACTGAAGAACCTAGATTTTTCAGTGAGTGTCCAGTTTCAAGGATCAGTTAAAAGGGATTTTTCTATATTTCTCTAGAAATAACAGAAAATGTTATCACTTGTTGGGTGACATGGCATTTTCTTAATTTTTAGTTATTCTTAAAGCATGTTCAATTTTCATTTAAACTTTTATGACACCATAAAGTGACCATGTAAAGAAATGTATGTCAAGTTTGAAATGAAGATTATATCCTAAAGTTAAGATATCAACCTAGCATGGTTTCTTCAAAACTAAGCTAGTTATCATGAAACTTGCTAAGTGTCAATCTTATTATTTACTCATGATTTTTCAAACTTAAACCTATGGATACCTAACATGAGTAAATCTAAACATGTTTCTCAAGTATGGATTGAAAATGAGACCATTAAGTCAACTTGTTGACTTGGGTCAACTTGGTTCAAGAGAGGTTTTCATGAAACTGCCTATATGTCATTTTTTTCATATCTATATGAATTTTTCACTTTAAGTGCTTTAGAAACATGTCATACCTATTCCTAAACATGTCACACGCACAAATCCAAAAATAGTTTCAAATAATAGTTAAAAATACAAATGAAAAGAGCTTAAAATAAAACCAAGAATCCGTGCTCTTTTTTAAGCCTTGAAACCTCCAACTCGTCGAGTCGTAGAGCTCGAATCAATTCCTGAGTTGAGGCAGAGTGTGCGCTTGAAGAAGTTGTCGCCAGAAGAACAGAGCGCAAGCAATTTATCTTTTGGAAGGCTTTGATCTCTCTTTTTGATGCTCAATAATATCTGTATCAGTGAGAGTAGAAGAGTTAAAGAGAGTAGATGAATGATATTTATAGCCTCTCAAAGAAACAGCAGCTCAACGGTTAGAAAACTATCCGTTACCAACGCTCGGTCGATTGGCTGGTCGACCGACCGATCGACCGCTCGAATGATCACTGCCTTCCTCTTTGTGTGCGGTCGACCGACGAGTCGACCGCCAGACGCAAAACCTACGATCCTCAATTCGGTCGACCCGTTGGTCGACCGACGCAAGTTCGTTGCGTCCTCTGCCAGATTTTGGCTTCAATCGGTCAACCAACCAGTCGACTGAAGTAGCCACTGCCGCTTTTTGGCATCATTCGATCGATCGACCGGTGGACCGACAAGGCTATTGCCTTTTTTCTTACACTATTCGGTCGACCGAACATAGGCTGATATTGATTTTTCAGCCCTTTTTCTTGCGCGCTTTATTTCTGGGTTCCGACTTTCAACGAGCATCAACTTGGAGAGCTTTTCATTTGATCTTTGGACTCATCCAATGCAACTTTGATGCACTCATCGAGATTCGAGAAATTTCCGTGATGAACCCGAGCGCGACTATCAATGTTCTTCCGATTTTCTGATTTCTTCTAATATTTTCGATCGAGCGATCGAGGACATCGATCGCTAGCTGATATGGAACCTGAAAGTTTTCTTAGTGAAATATTAGTTCCATGTTTGTTATCATCAAATATGAGATTAAGACCAAGGTTGAAAACCTAAAGCCAACAGCTTATATTCTACTTGAATCATTCTCCATAAATCCATGCCTAGTGATTGTAGGAAGCCATTCATGCGTATCTTCCAATAGACATAGTTGTTTCCATCGAACAATGGTGGAGTATGAGTAGAGGACCCTTGAGCTAGTTGGATTTCACTAGTCATTCTAAATTGTAGGGTAGATGGTTAAACCTAATCCTACGACCTTGCTCTGATACCAATTGTTGAGTGAACATACACACTAGAAGGGGGTTGAATAGTGTTGGGTGATTTTTTACTTCTACTTCAATTTCTCTTAAATCAATTCCAACTTCAACCAAAAGTAAGTGCAACTAAATGATGTTCATTAGCAAGTATGAAACACAATTATAAGCAATCACACAAGACAATGCAAACACAAGAGATTATAGTGGTTCGGCCAACCGCCTACTCCACTATATTTGCTCCACACCAAGGATTTCTAACCAACTCCTTTATAGACTTTGTGTTTCCCTTTGAATACAACCGAGGACTCGATTGTCAACCCTTTGAAAACTCCTCAAACCTATTCACCTAAGCAAAACACAATTCTACAAAGTAAACCCTAAGTGTTTACACTAGCACACCTAGCAAGCTAATCAATGAAGAACAAGTTCAAGTAACAAGTAAAATTACAATGAAAAGAGCTAAAGAGTAAACCACAACTAAAAGCTCTTCTCCAAGCCTTCAATGCCTCCAACTCCACAAGATGTTGAGGTCGAATCGAAGCCGGAGTCAAGGGAAGATGAGTGCTTGAGAGAAATTGACGATCAGACCCTTTTTGACAATTTTGCAATTCTCCGAGCGAAGTTCGCATGCGTATCGTAACCTCAACATGAACTCAAAACTTCACACATATATTAAATACATGTTTGTTATCATAAAAATAAAGATCGAAGCCAAAGGGGAAGCCTTGGGCCAACACAAATATCGAATGTGGAAGTACAATGCATGACCTTTTCAAAGATACAATTTTCCAATGAACAAATTATGCAATTCAGCATTTGATTCAAACATATTAATTTGTTCTAGGGTCCATGCATTCATGTTTTCCTTAGGTTCAATATATTTAGTCTTTACCATGTCAAATACACCTAAACATTGAGTCTTTAGGAAAGTGTACATTCTACTATGCCAAAGACCAAAGTTAGACTCATCGAACCTAGGAGGTATTGGCACTACCAACTCGAGTGCCATTTTTTGGATCGAGGCAAGATGTAGAGGAGATGGTGAAATCTCAATCTACGACCTACTCTAATACTAAATATTGGTGAAATAGCCTACACTAGAGGGGGGATGAATAGTGTGTTAACTAAATCTTTTGCCTAATTCCTATTTTAAATGGTTCTTGAACTACTTAGGCAATTCACAAATCGAGTAGCAAGAATTAAATGACAAGCAATGTGATATGCAAAGAAAATAATGCTAACACCATTATTTATAGTGGTTCGGTCCCAATGCCTACTCCACTACCTAAGTACCCCACTTAGGATTTCCAAACTTAGCTTTACTAGATTATATCATTTCTCTTAGAAAGAGGACTTTTACCCGAAGAGTCTCACTCTCAACCTAAGGTATTTCCACACCCGGAAGTCTCTGCCTTCTTATCGAGAGCACTCTTTCACCTCAACCCTAAGGGACAACAATCACTAATCCTAGTAAACTACGTTTACACCGATAGAATTAAGCCTTAACACCAAGGCAACCACCAACTCAATCAACCTAGCACTCTCGGTTTATACAAACTCAAATACAATAAAATAACAACAAAATACAACACTAAATGGAGCAATTAATTAAACATTTCATGTCTACTCTGACCAGAGATTCCCGAGTCGACACTTGTAGGGATATATAGGATATTATCTCCTCTCACTAGGAGTAACTGATTCCATGTTGGTTTCTCACTTACCTCCATGAATTCCCCATGTCGAGTAATACCCGACACATGACATTGAGGGCCACACAGGGATAGAACCAAAGCAATGGGTCGTCACTCACAAAGTAAGCATGACGACCTCAGATCCATTGACTGCTTGCACCTGTTGTCACCCGAGGAACATCTTATTGAAACTCATGTAAGGATTCCATTATGTGTTACTCGTGTAGGTCTGTATAGTGAACTCATTCTCTAATGAGCACTTGCATTTGTACATTAATGACAACTCATAGGTAATTGTGTGATCAACTACCCCTTATCGTATAAGGCATGTACCAAGTGCTCTAGTCTATCTGTAATCATCAATCCCCTAATTATTTATCAGCATATGATGAAAAGTTGTCTCATATTATTCATGAACCAAAAAATAGTTCCCTACACATCAACATGTGATTGGCTCAAGGGCACTATTTCTTTCAAACTCGCAGGGGAACGTAGGGCAAGACCGCACGATCTTTGTCTCAATTTGTAAGATATTCGTTCGGACGGCAAGATGGCCATGGAATTCCTGAGCATGCACGTAGAAATGTGAAAGACACGATCTTTATTAATGTCAAAAAAGGACATTATTCATATAAAAAGTGCTCAGTTCAAGCTTCACTTTGCATGTCAAGGCAGGAGAAAGGGATAGAGAGAGGAGAAACCATAAAGTGCTTATGGCCCACTTCGAGCTCAGTATTGCTCGGGTTGTGTCAGGTCGAGGGCATTTTTGCACGCCTCTACTTGGGTCTCATTCGGGGGTTCCCGCCGGCTGTTCGCCCTAGGACATTAGAAGCGCCTGAGGAGGCATAGTGACCAACTCATTCTTTGGTCCAGTTACCCTTTGTCTAAGGCATTCGTTATAAAATTATCGAGCCTATTTTTGGTCGGTGTGGAGTACGCCTACTTTCATTTCTAAAATGGGGAATTTCAGTGCCAAGTAGGGGGTCGACACGATGGCTCCTAGGTTGTTTTAGGAAGGTCGCCCTTGGATCATGTGGTGCACATTGATTGTCTTTGCCTTTGGTTGGGAGTTAAATATTGTTCTTAGCCATATGGAGCCTTGGACGTTGAGTCTTTCTCGTAAGAGACCCAGCAAGTCTCCTTTACAAGGGGAGAGCAAAACTTCAGTTAGCTTAATTTTTTCAAAGGTAGAGTGGGGGAGGATATCGGCTGAACTACCTTGATCCACCAGATTGCCTTGGTCGTGTAGGTTTTTGTCAATTCCATGGAAATCGGACTCATAGAACTATATTACCGGGATTTTAGAGATGGGTCCGTGTTGGCAAACGGTGTTGTCGACTTCCATGATTGCTCAGAGGGATCTCCTTTTGGCCGAGCTCGATTCGCCTCCTCTAGTAAATTCGACGGCGATGTAGTCGATGATTCCTCGGACTTCGTTTCCTGAGATGTTTGCTCAGTCGTTGTTCCTTTGGCCTCCATAATGGTTCGGAGATGTCAGACTTTGACTTCGGCATCTGTGGTCTCGGCTTCTGCTCCGACCACATTCTCTTCCGCGGTGAATGTATCAATCAACGGTCCTGCGCGAACCAAGTCATTGAGTTGGTCTTCGAGCACTACATAGTCTTCTGTAGTATGCTTGTAAGTGTCATGGAAAGCACATTTCTTACTCATGTCGACATTGGGTGGCAATTTCTGCTTCCTGGCATTAGTAGGATGCTTGAGGAGTTTCAAGTCGTAGATTTCATGGAGGATGGTTTCCTTCCTTTGTGTTGAATGAAGTGTACTTCTCGTACTGGGTGTTCAGGCGGGGTGGAGACCTAGCCCTCCTATTGTTTTCTCACTCGCGATGATTTCGGTCGTTGCCCTTTCTGTCAGTCTTCTTGGACTTCTTGTCCTTGACAGTGTCTTTACAATTATGCTCTTCGGCCTTTCTAGCCTCACAAAGTTCCTCCATCTCTATATAGCATGATGCCTTCTCTTGGAACTCGGCCATGTCTCTCGGCTTTGCCAAGGCAATCTAATTGGTAAGTATCCAAATTTCAACCCGTGTTTGCCAAAAAAGAGCTCGACTCGGGGGGATCGAGATTCAAGATCTTCGTAGCTATGGCATGGAATCTTTGTATATAATCCTTTAGAGGCTCATGTTGGACTTGCTTGATGTAGTGGAGGACATCTCGGCTTTGGAGTAGATTTGGGAAGAGGAGAATCGGCTGGTGAACGCGCGGGGGAGTTTTGTGAAGGAGTATATGGACCTCGATGGAAGAGAGGGGAACTAGAATAGTGTGGCTTTTTCTAGGAAGGTCGGGAAGGCTTTGCAGAGGACAGGATCAGTCGCTCCGTTGAGGGGCATCATGGACCTAAACATCATCAGGTGTATAGTTGGGTCACCCATTCCATCATAGGGCTTCAACGTGGTCGACAACCTGAATCTCGGTGGATGGCATGCCGCCATAATTTGTTTAGTGAAGGGTCCCAAATCAACGGGAAGAGGATTAGTAACCTCTATGACCCTAGGGTCTTTCTCCTTTCTAAAGTGAGGCGTGTTGGAGACCTCGTCTTGGAGGACGAAAAATGGCCTCCTCCTCTCCGAGTTATTGTTTTCTTCAGGATCTACACAGCGACACTCGTAAGCGGCTGGGTGTTGTTCCTGGGACCGCGTCATCATCTCGACCTAGGCTGCTAACCATTGGTTCTCCGCCTCAAGGTAGATTTGTTGGTGCCAGAGCGTCGCTCCTCATTGTTTCAGAGTCTCCATGTAGCAGGGGTGCCTCGTCGCTAGTTTGTTGCCTGCGTGCAGTGGCGTTCGCCTGACTCAGGGTTCCAACCATTACAGGGCAGGTAAAATTTACTCGGCATCACGGTGGGCACCAAATGTGTTGGGTTGGCGAGGACCGGGCAAGCAACAAAAATTTGTGCAGCAGAAAGACAAAAACGATCGTCAACCCATACAGATCCATACATCTCGGTTATATCAATACATGGTTCAAGATTTATACCTTCGAAGACTGAACTCTGTCTTCTGCTTCGCTAGTCCAAGAACATGATCTTACTTCGGATCCAAGGTGCTGCCAGCGACGAACACCTTCTACGATTACACACAAGAGAACGCGACGAACTGGGTGGCTTCCGAGTGGTAGCTCGGTTGTATCAGAACACCTTCCGATCTAAACGAGCATGGAACTCCTTTCGGACTCTCCTCTCTATCTCCCTCTCTATTTGGGTGGAGGACGACTACCACAAAGTGAGCTCGGCTTCCTTCTGAAGGAGGTCAACTTCCTTTCAAAAGGAGGTCGGCAGCCACTAGGAGTTGATCCTCTACCTATCTAAACCATAGGCGGGTATTTATAGACGCATCAACCATATTGATTGAGTCATCTCAATCGTTGATCAACTCAAAGTCGTATCTGAAATCTTAAAATAATTTTAATGCCCGAATAAAATATATCCTTAATAATAATTACCAAGGATGAATTTCCTAAATTCAAAATGCTGATTATAATGTATCCTTTAACAACGATTATTAAAGATACATTACCTAAATTGTAATCAACGTTATTCATATTTTAAATCACATTTAAAATTTAGAATAATTAATTCCGATTTGAAAACTTCTTTTCAAATTCGAAATTAATTTCCAAAATAACAAGAGAAATTAAGTTAGTTAATTGTCATGTGGATCCAATCCAATGAGTCATAACCTCAAGCCTAATTTGGGTCGCCCTATGTGTGAGACCCTATAGGTTCACTTAACGTTGGCAATAGGTCCAAAACTCATTTGCAACTAACAAGTCATAAGTGGCCTCTAGCAGGACATTATGACTACACAAGTATGATACTTTGTCCTTTTACCACGCGATATCTGGGTTGAGCATAATGCATGGATTACATTATCCTTATATTGTTCAATCTGATTTCTTAATATCTAAGTAGGCTGACTTAACAAATGACATTGATACTCCTATCAATTTATTTGAGCACGGCCATGCATTTCCTTAGTCACACTCATCAAGGGGACCAGAAATATCTCTCTCATATACGAGAGGGACAAATTCCTTCACGACTAAACATATCCCTTTGCATCATTAATTCCATGTCCAATTGTAGTCCTTATTACCACCCAATTCAAATGATGTTAGACTAGGTCAAAACACATAATTCCTCATGTAGGAATCCATGATGGCATCAAGTCGGAGGACTGATATATCACTATCGTTGTGAGATATACTAATGATATTAAGCCGCGTAGTATTCTCACGGTGGGTCTATCCAACACCATGTTCTCCAACATGTGTCTATGATCTGCCTTTAATATCACATATTCATGACCAGTAAAACATGATCATCGTCAGACAAATTGCATACTAGTCTTCATTCAATATCATTCCAATGATAATAATGACCAACTAGGGACTGTTTAGAATAGGATTCCAACTGCTTAAGATTTTACTATCAAGTCTCGTACTTGATGACCATTATGCAGAATCAACTATTCCATGAGTCTATGATCAAGTTAAATACGCTAACAATAAATAACAAAATAAAGCAAGTGTTCATATTAATCAAAAGGAAAACAACAATAACAATATTATACCATTGGCCTAGGGCACACTACTTATAAAATGTTCCTGCTTAGAGTTGGAGTGATAAGATCTTGTCCAGTGCATCTCCTAGTCAGGTGCGACTCCGTCGGGGGGTGGGGGAGACCTGCAAAAAACACTCTGACGCTTAAGTTAGGAGGGGGTGGGTGGTGAGCGGGTGGCCGAGTAGAGCCCTCGGGCTTAGCCGTTTGACTCGGTTTGAGCTAGTTTGGCTCTTGAACGTGGGCGTTGTTCGACCTAATCCGATCGGGCCCAAAAGTACTAGTTCAATCCACAAACTATATAAATAAAAATATCAATTGTTTTAAGATATATTGAGTCTTAAACTATATATAATATATCATTATCCAAACCTATTAATTAAGTATCAATTTTTTTAATAATAATGCATCAAATGATTAACTCGATTGGAATAACTCTATTGGGTCCGATAACGCCCACACTCATGAACCAAACTCAAGTCAAGTCAATTACAACCTAGCTCAAGGGCTCCACCTGACCATACAAGGACACCCGCATCCTTCATTAATTACCTAAGATTAGGCAGCAATGAGCTTGACATCTCCGGGATAAGCTTTGACCCATTATGGGCATATCCCCATGAGATTCAGGGAGACATCATCGCCCAAAGATATCCCTGACCTGCACTATAAACGGACACGATGCGCATCAGGTATATTCTTGATTCCACTTCCATATCCATCATTTGAGATTTCTTCTTACTTAAGTGTTGTGTCCTTGTAGGTCCCCCCACCGCAGCAGCGCTGGACCAGGAGGCGCATAGGTCTGCATCATCCCGACTTTAGACAAGAACATTAACTAATGATTTTTAGGAAGTAAAAAGGGCATAAATATCTTTTATAAAACTTCTATTTTGAAAACTTTAGGGCTTGTTAATTTGTTACACCCAGTTTTGGGTTTTCGTTTCGCCCAAAACCAAAACTAGGTGTTGAAATGCATTTGCCAGCGAAAATGTCGAGGAAATCAGGTTTGGTTTCGCGAAACTAGGTTTTCACGAAACCTATTTTTGTACATAAGTTCGAATTCGGGTTTTCGTAATTTGTAATTAATTGTAAGTTTTTCGCATGTTTTGCGAAAACGATCAAAACCGGTGATCACACAGGTTTAGGGCATCTCTCCCCGCTCGCCTCACCTTTCGACCTCTACGGCGAAAAAATCACCTTCGGTGACAACTACGCTTGTTGCTTGATCCCGTCCAAAAACCTCTCATTTCTCCGTGAAATCTCCTCGCAAGGTAAACTTTCATCCCTTCTCTTCTTCTCGGCCAGATCTAGCCCGACGATCCCCCCCTTCGACTTCTTCTCGGCTAGATCGGCCAGATATTGTTATTGGGTTTGATCTTCGTATAATTATTTTTTGGATCTAGGATTTTTGTTACTTGTTCAGTTCTCTTTTTTGATCTTCTTATAATGATGTTCTTGGGTTTGATCTTCGTATAATATCCTTTAGTTGTCTTGTTTTCGTCGGATCTAAGGTTTCTACGAATGTTGCTTGCTATTGTTCGGATCTAGGGTTTCTGTTATTTGTTCGGTTCTTTGGTTATAGCTATTGATCCCATTGATCCTCGGATCTAGGGTTTTTTTTACTTGTTCGGTTCTATGGTTAGCTATAGATCTGGTTTTAGAGATCTGGTTCTCTGGTTACTTATGATTACTTCACTATTCTTCTTATTGTTTGTGATTATAGTTAATCTTGCCCTTGATTATTTGTGATTACAGTTGTATTCTTCTTATTGCTTCGATTACTTATTCATCTGGTTATCTGTCGGCATATGTGATAATATCAAGTTTTTTGCACCTTTCAATTAAGCATATTCTTCATGAGATATGGAACCTGCGCATGTCTTGAATCCATTTAGGTATAATGGTCATGTATTATGCGTTCAGCTAACCAATTGATGCTCTCAATTATCTTAACATTCTGATAATATTTTGCCTTTGGTTGCTCTTTGGGGTTATTCTGATTTGCCTTTATGTCAAACTATAGTTACTTTTTAGAATAAAATGAGAATAGAGGGGAAGATGCAAACCAGAAATTTTTATTTTCAAATAAATGTTTTCATTAAGAATTGCAATCCAAATGATATTATATTACGGTTTGACTACTTCTCTTCAAAATTTAACCTTGTGATGATGCTAATGCTTCAATAACCTTGGGATGTTTTTCTGTAGATTCCACTTCATGATTTCTTGGATGTCATTTTATTTGAGAATCAAGAAGATGTTCTTATCTTGTTTGAGTTGTGTAATTATTATTTTATTCATGTCTTGTAAAGAATGTGAAATTATTCAGTGTCTTGAATCCTGTAATTTGAATATGCTCTTAGTCATGTCTTGCAATTGTTGTTTGGATGTCATGTTTGTGCTTGATGTGGCCTTTTCATTCTATTTTTTCTTTTCTTGTTTGTATACTGATTATTTAGGGCTCATTTGGTATATCATATAGTACTAACCTGTATAGTACTAGTCTGTATAGTGCTAACCTGTTACTTGTTCGGTTCTTTGGTTATAGCTATTGATCCCATTGATCCTCGGATCTAGGGTTTTTTTTACTTGTTCGGTTCTATGGTTAGCTATAGATCTGGTTTTAGAGATCTGGTTCTCTGGTTACTTATGATTACTTCACTATTCTTCTTATTGTTTGTGATTATAGTTAATCTTGCCCTTGATTATTTGTGATTACAGTTGTATTCTTCTTATTGCTTCGATTACTTATTCATCTGGTTATCTGTCGGCATATGTGATAATATCAAGATTTTTGCACCTTTCAATTAAGCATATTCTTCATGAGATATGGAACCTGCGCATGTCTTGAATCCATTTAGGTATAATGGTCATGTATTATGCGTTCAGCTAACCAATTGATGCTCTCAATTATCTTAACATTCTGATAATATTTTGCCTTTGGTTGCCCTTTGGGGTTATTCTGATTTGCCTTTATGTCAAACTATAGTTACTTTTTAGAATAAAATGAGAATAGAGGGGAAGATGCAAACCAGAAATTTTTATTTTCAAATAAATGTTTTCATTAAGAATTGCAATCCAAATGATATTATATTACGGTTTGACTACTTCTCTTCAAAATTTAACCTTGTGATGATGCTAATGCTTCAATAACCTTGGGATGTTTTTCCGTAGATTCCACTTCATGATTTCTTGGACGTCATTTTATTTGAGAATCAAGAAGATGTTCTTATCTTGTTTGAGTTGTGTAATTATTATTTTATTCATGTCTTGTAAAGAATGTGAAATTATTCAGTGTCTTGAATCCTCTAATTTGAATATGCTCTTAGTCATGTCTTGCAATTGTTGTTTGGATGTCATGTTTGTGCTTGATGTGGCCTTTTCATTCTATTTTTTCTTTTCTTGTTTGTATACTGATTATTTAGGGCTCATTTGGTATATCATATAGTACTAACCTGTATAGTACTAGTCTGTATAGTGCTAACCTGTATTGTACTATTATTTTACAGTATTTGGTGCACACATGTACTAGCCTGTATAGTACTAGTATGTATTGACTAATATAATATAATATAATATAATATAATATAATATAATATAATATATATTATATATTATATATTATATATTATATAATGTAATATAATATATAATAATATACACTATAATATTATATTATAATAATATAATATAATATTAAAAATTATATAATATATTTCATAAATTAAAACTATTTTTTAAATATTTTTTAAATATTTTTTAAATATTTTTTTATTTTTGGCCGGAGGTAAAATGAGTGTCAAACATATTGAAAGTTCTAGTGCAGGCTAATGAAGAGCTTTGAGAATGTATTATTAATACACCTTATGGCATCTTATGGGATACTATTTTTAGTGCAGGTATTAGTTAATACCCTTCTCAAACACTGTATAGTATTATCCTAATACTATACAGGAGGCTTATACAGGGTACCAAATGGGCCCTTGAGGTTATAAATGTTCAACATGTAGTTTAGGAGTGTCTTTAGGCAGTTTGGATACTAGTCATTTCTATCTTTAGTTTTATTTTGATGTTCTGTGTAAGACCCGGAAAAAATTTTCTTATATAAAAATCTGTTTTGGTGCAGCATGCCGAATCCGGGGGTAGTCGAGTCGAGCCTTAAGATCGCCTCGAGTGAAAAGGTATGACTCGATTAATGATTCATAAAATCTATTTGGGTGATTAACTTTGCTTTTATGAAATCATACCTTAAATTAAGTTAACTCGAGTCATATTATGGTTTGAGTCGAAACCCAAGTTGAGTTCGGGTTTAGTCGAGGTTTGAGTGCTAGTTAAGTGAGTCAAGAGGCCACATCTGGAAAGCTAGATGAGGGATTAAAACCCTCATCTTGCAGCCGTGCGACTCATCCATTGATCCGCACAAGGCTGCCTAAGGCGAGAGAGGAAGTGGAGCAAGGTGAAGCTTGGGGCTTGGATTGATCCGGGATTTGCGTCGTCGTCGGAAAAATTTCAAGTCATCATCACCCGATCCTTGTTTCTCTGCAACCTAGGTGAGTGGTTAAGTTTTGAAACTTGGGGGAGGTGGGTGGCCGAACCCTAGATGAGATAGGTTGAGTTCTCACGATCTTTCCGACAAATCTTGCTTTCTATGATGTGCGTTCACTGTTTTATGAAATTTTTTGTCGAAACTCGCTATTTCTTCGTCGATTTGCAAGTTTTTAGGGCTGCCGAGTCATGGGGGAAGGGGAAAGGTCATGCCAAAATTTTTCCCAATTCCCTTGACGGCAAGGAAGCCCTTAGATGACCTTAGATCATTGTTCGATGTAGTTCTACTTGTATATCTTTCGTATATTGAAGTATGTCTTCCCTAGGAGTCCCTTGAAGGGCCGAATGAACCTTACCACTCATGAAGAGGGTTCGACCAAGGGTGAGGGAAGGGTAAATTAGTTCATTGGCATTTAAGTTACATTCGGAATTGAAGAGGTAGAGGTATAGCTAGAGTCTCCTCCCTCTTTTCCTACCATTAGGACCATGGCCAAGCAAGGTATTCCTTGCTCATGGTTCGGCCAAGGCTAGGGAGGGGAGAAGAGATTAGCTATAGATGGAAATTACATGACTATAAGGATCATACATAGAGATATGACAATAATTAGGAAGAACACCAAACATAGCAAGTAGCTTGATTGATTTGAAACTTTAGGAATGCTAGTCTTGTAACCATCCTTAGCATTAGATCTTTAAACTTAAATGTTGAAATTGTTTCTATGTTTTGTATTTCCTACATGTCATTTGAATTCATTACCACCTTGCCATGCTAGATAGTTGTTTCTTATTGTGCTAAAATTTGTAAGGTAGTGTAAAGTTGCTATATATATACATTGTGGTTATATATGATGAATGATGTAATATTTGAATATTCTCCTTTGGATTATACATGCTGCCCTAAATGTTCTTGGGTGCGATTCCAAGGTTGACACACGAAATTCCCCACCCGAGGTGGTATAGAATGTTGGGTAACATGTACGGCGTCACTAAACGTTCGTAGCACTTATATGGAAACTTAGTTAGGAGACGATAACACTTCTATGACCTTTGGTACACTTTTGGAAACTTAGAACTTGTAGTTGTTCATATCTTGAAAGAGCGGCATAAATTATTGACCCTGTAGCCGGATTTAGGCCAGATACGAGCAAAGGCCCGAAGTATATATATGGAAACCCTAGGATATTGTTTGTGTGATGTGTTTGAGATGGTCCGCCGAGGAGCGAGGAGGTCGAAAATGACCAATGCTTAGCTCGGCCATTATTGGGTCTAGAGGTGCACCAGCGGGCCCACTAGGTGCCAGACCCCAGTTGGGTGGGACTAGCTATCCTTACCCCATACGGTGTCCGAAGACTAGTGGACCATCCTAGTCGACGACCCGGGATTGTTTGTTTTCATCTTGAGATGTTGTGGCCTAGGGCTAGTGTGATACTACCGGATATGGTAGGGACGGCTATAGCCGGGATGTGATTCTATTAGTAGGCCCAATGGCCGGATGCCGAAGGCTAGATAAGCCGAGATGGCAGGTTATCAAGTTCAGTTGATGCGGACGAACCTGTTGGGGGTCGGTAATCGCATTAGAAATAAATTTACCTCCTAGTACATTTCCTTTATTGCCTTGTATGATATATATATATGACCGAGGCTTGTGTGGAGGTTCATTTGAGCCATTCAGTGAGTCCCAAGTGGACTCACAGTTTCTTTCTATTTTGCAGAGCATGAGCAGTAGCTTGGTATGTCGACATGGTGCAGCTGGTGGGCGGGAGGCGGTGCCGTATCTCGTAGCAGCGTCCTTAAGTCTTAGACTAGTGCTTAGTTATGTTGGTTTTGTTTCTACATTGACATTTGAAATTGAAAAAGGATTGTAAAACTTGTTACTTGAAATTTTGGTTATTTGATGTTGGTGTTCCTACGTGTTCTGGAAAAACTTATAGATTGTGACTTGAAAACTTTTTATAAAGTATGTTGAGTTTTCTTTCATTCGCTATGTCTTGATTTTTTTTAATGTCAGAGTAGATAGTAGGCTACAGGGCAGGATTTAGGCCCTAGTCGGTCATACTACCCTCAGTTGGGGTGTGACAAGTTGGTATCAGAGCACTAGGTTAGGTCTTGTCTATGACTCATTGTTGGGTACCGTATGAGGCATATGCTAGCGTGCCGACTTACAGTATAGTTATGCTACGAGATAGGGTGACCACTCCTGCACTCGGTGCACCATGCGGTTAGTAAATTTAAAGAACTCTATGTTAAGAATTTATTATGTGATATGCAACTTCTTTCTTTCCTGTGTTAGTGAAAAGGAAGCTCAAAATGCTGCTTTGAGCGGTAGTGGCGGTAACTCGACAGAACGTCGAGGCCAGGGGCGAGGCCGAGGTCGAGGCCAGGGGCGAGGGCGAGGCCGAGGCCGAGGCAGGGAAAGAGAACAGTTAGAGGGTCAGGGGCAAGAGTCGACGGTTGTTCTACTGCAGGCTCAGGTGAATCAACTGACAGAGGCGCTCCTTAAGGAGCAAGAACTGAGACAGCAGATGCAGCAGCAGTAGTCCCAGTAGCCACCACCACAACCCATGATTCCAATGGTACCAGAAGTGGCAGAGGTGGCAGCACCGGTGGTCGGAACACCAGGGGCCCCAATGTATGCAAATTTTGTCTCACTGAAATCACTGTAGTTCACCATGATAGATCATTAGGTGGAAGTAACAGAATTCCTGGGGTATTGCTACGAGCTATGTATGGAGCTAGGATGTTCATCAGAGGCAGCTGCTCGTATGGTCGGCCTTCAGATGAGGGGACCGCAGGGCGGCTGGCGCACCACCTTCCACATGGGAGGAACTCCGGGCAGCTGTGGAAGAGCAGTACCTACCCATGAGTGTCCGCGACAAGCACGCCTATGATTTTGAGATGCTGCGCCAGGCTAGGGGCATGTTAGTGTCAGAGTATGAGATGGAGTTCAACCGTCTCTCCAAGTACCATCCAACCCTAGTGTCGTCTGAGACCTCCAGGGTTAAAAGGTTCGTGGCAGGGCTGAGGCCACGGATTGGCAGGCTTATCCACTACACTGAGGATTCTACTCTGGCTTGGGTAGTGGATGAAGTCTTGCGGAAATAAGCCTTGGTGCCATTTGAGAGAAATGATGGGCCAGCTAAGAAGAAGTTTCGATCGCACGGTTTTGGTAGTCGGCCTTGGCACTCCGAGAGGGCAATGGCTACAGCAGATCAGTAGCAAAGCCGAGGGCAGAATCGTAATCGGGGTCGTGGGGCCCCAGGGGCTGGGTCAATGAGGCCAGCAGTTTTGAGGAGGTGGTTCTCAAAGATTTGAGGCGCCGCAGTGTGGCAGCTGCAGTCGGAGGCACTGAGGGTCCTGCCTTACTCGCACTAATACTTGCTTCAAGTGCGGTCGAGTCGGACACTTCAAGAAGAACTGTCCTGAGGGAACTGGTCAGAAGCCTGAGCAGTCTAGGGGCAAGGCACCTATGTCAGTAGGGTTAGTAGCTCAGAGGGGACAGGCGCAGCATACGGGGCCACAGACCTGTTATTCGGAGAGGCCGCCTGCACGGGTATATGCCATGAACCGTGATGGAGCAGAGGCATCCAAAGCAGTGGTGACAGGTACTATTTTAATATGTTTGTCTACTGCATATGTCTTATTTGATCGGGTTGCCACGCACTCGTTTGTGTCTGCCATATTTGCTGCAAAGTTGCTAATGGCACCCTCTATGCTTGACGGGCCATTGATGGTATCAACACCTACGGGCGACGAAATCTTGGCAAATTCATTGATGACATTCTAGTTTACTCCAAGAATGAGGAAGAGCACTCTAAGCACCTGAGAATGGTCCTGGAAACCCTCAGAGAGCACCGCTTGTTTGCCAAATTTTCCAAGTGTGAATTTTGGTTGGAAAGTGTAGGGTTCTTGGGCCATGTAGTGTCCAAGGAGGGAATAAGGGTAGATCCTGCCAAGATTGAAGCGATGCAGAACTGGAAGCGGCGGACTCGTGTGACTGAGATCCGTAGTTTTCTTGGTTTGGCCGGCTATTACCGGATGTTTGTGGAGAATTTCTCCAGAATTACAGCCCCTCTGACTCGGTTGACCTAGAAGAAAGTCAGGTTCCTTTGGGATGATAAATGCGAGGCGAGCTTTCAGAAGCTCAAGGCATGTTTAACATATGCACCCGTGTTGGCTGTACCTTCCGGCTCAGGAAGGTTTGTAGTCTTCTGTGATGCCTCTCGGGATGGCCTGGGCTGCATCCTGATGCAGTATGGCAGATTCATTGCTTATGCGTCTCGCCAGCTGAAAGTTCATGAGAAGAACTATCCGACGCATGACCTAGAATTAGCGGCAGTGGTCTTTGCACTGAAGCTTTGGTGGCACTACCTGTACGGGAAGACTTGCAAGATCTACACGGATCACAAGAGCCTCCAGTACTTACTTACCTAGAAGGAGCTGAACCTCAGGCAGAGGAGGTGGCTGGAGCTCCTAAAGGATTATGATTGCACCATTATGTATCATCTGAGGAAAGCAAATTTGGTGGCAGAAAGTCCATGGGCAGTTTAGCTCATTTGGAAGTTAAGCGGAGGCCTCTAGCTCGAGAGTTGGCTTTATCAGTGCCAGCTTCAAGTGCCTTGATGGCACACTTGCGGGTACAGTCCACGCTGGTGGACATGTTGTGTGTCGCGCAGGGGGAAGATGCCTTTTGTGCACTGACCAAGGACTTGGTGTAAAGAGGTGATGCAGAGAACGGTTTCAGATTGGACTCAGAGGGTGTACTGAGATTCAAAGACCGGATAGTTGTACCAGACATGGCTGAGGTGCGCAGGCAAGTCCTGGAACTGGGTCATCGTTCCACTTACAAGATGCATCCGGGGGTCACCAAGATGTACTGGGATTTAAGGCAGCATTACTGGTGGAAAGGTTTGAAAAGAGAGGTGGCAGAGTTTGTTTCCAAATGTCTAGTCTGCCAGCAAGTGAAAGCCGAACACCTTAAGCCTGCGGGGCTTCTGCAAAACCTTGAAGTGCCCGAGTGGAAATGGGAGAAGATCACCATGGATCTAGTGACCGGATTGCCTAAGTCAAAAGGCGGTTTTGATTCCATTTGGGTGGTAGTGGAACGATTAACCAAGACCGCACACTTCAAACCAGTGAAAACTACCTTCTCTGCGGAGCAATATGCCCGACTGTTCTTGGATAGGATTGTGGCATATCATGGTACCCTGGTGATGATTATATCCGACCGCGGTACCCAATTCATAGCCCGATTTTGGCAGTCCTTCCAGGAAGCTTTGGGTACCCAGGTGCGTTTCAGCACAGCTTTCCATCCGTAGACTGACGAGCAGTCAGAGAGGACCATCCAAACTTTGGAGGACATGCTGAGAGCATGCGTCCTGGATATGGCCGACGGATGGGAGAGACACCTAACGTTGATAGAATTTGCCTACAACAATATCTATCACATTAGCATTGGCATGGCTCCTTTGAGGCCTTGTATGGGTGGTGTAGGTCTCCAGTGGCCTGGATTGAGGCAGGGGAATCACTCATGGTGTGCCCCGATCTGGTTGAGGAAGCGGTAGAGAAAGTAAAGGTCATTAAGGAAAGATTGCTGGCGGCTCAGAGTCGACAGAAAATATATGCCGACAAAAAGGCCAGGGAATTAGAATTTGCTGAGGGTGACTTAGTCTTTCTAAAGGTCTCTCCTATGAAACGGGTGGTTCGGTTTGGGAAGAAGGGGAAACTGAGCCCTAGATACATTGGGCCTTTTCCTGTCCTCAAGCGGAGGGGCGAGGTGGCCTATGAGCTAGCATTGCCTCCTAGCCTGAGTAGAGTGCACCCGGTCTTCCATGTATCCATCTTGCGAAAATATGTAAAAGATGATTCGCATGTAATCGATCCCTCTTCTATTGAGGTAGATTCGGCCATCTCATTCGAGGAAAAGCCGATAGAGGTTCTTGACCGCCAAATCAGGAAGCTAAGGTCCAAAGAAATTCCCCTCGTAAAAGTCAGATGGGAGCACCTTTCCGGGCAAGAGGCAACATGGGAGGTAGAGCAGGACATGAGAGAGCGCTACCCTTCCTTGTTCAAGGAGCCGATATGTCCTTGTTATTCAAGTAAATTCGAGGACGAATTTCCCTTATGGGGGGGGGGGAAGGTTGTAAGACCCGGAAAAAATTTCCTTATATAAAAATAAGTTTTGGTGCAGCATGCCGGATCCGGGAGTAGTCGAGTCGAGCCTTAAGATCGCCTCGAGTGAAAAGGTATGACTCGATTAATGATTCATGGAATCTATTTGGGTGATTAACTTTCCTTTTATGAAATCATACCTTAAATTAAGTTAACTCGAGTCATATTATGGTTTGAGTCGGAACCCAAGTTGAGTTCGGGTTTAGTCGAGGTTTGAGTGCGAGTTAAGTGAGTCAAGAGGCCTCATTTGGAATGCTAGATGAGGGATTAAAACCCTCATCTTGCAGCTGTGCGGCTCATCCATTGAGCCGCACAAGGCTGCCTAAGGGGAGAGAGGAAGAGGAGCAAGGTGAAGCTTCGGGCTTGGATCGATCCGGGATTCGCGTCGTCACCCGATCCTTGTTTCTCCGCAACCTAGGTGAGTGGTTAAGTTTTGAACCGCGATGGGGTAGAGGCATCCAAGGCAGTAATGACAGGTACTATTTTTGTTAGTTCTTCTGTTGCTTATGTCCTGTTAGATCCGGGTGCCCCGCAATCATTTGTATCGGCCAAATTTACTGTTGTATTGCCTATGGCACCTTCCTTTCTTGTTGTGCCATATGTGGTGTCAACTCCTACGAGCGACTCATTAATAGAAAAATCAATCTTCTGTGACTGCGAAGTGCTAGTTGGTGGTCATGGGTTGAAGGCAGAATTGACACTTCTGCCTATGCTTGAAATTGACGTCACCCTCGGCAAGGATTGGCTGGCGGAACACTTCACGTCAGTTAATTATAGGACTAAGACTGTCACATTCAGTAAGCCGGCTTGCCGCAATTCACCTTCCGTGGGGAAGGAAAGGCTGAGCCCATGGGCGTCATTTCAGCCCTTAAGGCTCGTAAATTGCTGTTAGGCGGCTGCTAGTCCTTCTTGGCATTCATATCTATGGCTGAGGAAAAGGGGGGGGGCATGGCTCGAGAGGTTAGTAGAACTTCGGTGATATGTGAGTTCCTGGATGTCTTCCCAGATGAATTGCTTGGATTGCCACCTGAGAGAGAAATCGAATTCTGCATTGAATTGCAGCCCGGGGGCAGCACCGATCCCCATCCCACCTTATAGGATGGCGTCGGTTGGACTTTGTGAGTTAAAGACGCAGTTACAGGAATTGCTGGACTTGGGATTTATTCGCCCAAGTGTGTCCCCGTTGGGTGCTCCGGTCCTATTTGTGAAGAAAAAGGACGGGTCCATGCGCATGTGCATCGACTATAGGTAGGTCAACAAGGTGACAATCAAAAATCGTTACCCGCTGCCTAGAATCGATGACTTGTTCGACCAGTTGCAGGGGGCGCAATGGTTTTCAAGGATTGATTTGAGGTATGGATAGCGTCAGCTGAGAATCTAAGACCATGACGTACCCAAGACTGCCTTCAGGACCCGCTACGGCCACTACGAGTTCCTGGTAATGTCATTTGGGTTGCCGAAAGCCCCTGCGGCCTTTACGGACCTCATGAATCGAGTGTTCAAAGAATATCTAGATAGATTTGTGATCGTCTTTATTGACGATATCCTAGTGTATTCCAAGAGCAAGGAGGAACACTCCGAGCATTCAAAAATGGTCATGGGAACCCTCAGAAAACATCAGTTGTATAGCAAATTCACCAAGTGTGAGTTTTGGCTAGAAAGTGTGGGATTCCTAGGGCATATAGTGTCCAAGGAAGGAATCAGTGTGGCCCCTGCCAAGATAGAGGCAGTAAAGGACTGGAAGCGCCCGACCAGTGTGACTGAAATCCGTAGTTTCTTGGGGTTAGCCGGGTATTACAGAAAGTTTATAGAAAATTATCAAAAATTACAGCTCCTCTGACTCGGTTAACCTAGAAGAAAGTCAAATTTGAGTGGGACGAGAAGTGTGAGGAAAGCTTCTTGAAGCTCAAAGAATGCCTAATGTCAGCACCAATTTTGGTCGTACTTTCTAGCTCAGGAGGATTTGTGGTATACTGTGACGCCTCTCAAGTTGGCCTGGGCTGTGTCCTGATGCTGTATGGCAGGGTTATTGCCTATGTATCTCGTCAGTTGAAAGTGCATGAAAAGAATTATCCAGCCCATGATTTGGAACTTGCGACGGTAGTGGTTGCTCTAAAGTTATGGCATCACTACTTGTACGGTGAGGCTTGTGAGATTTATACCGACCACAAAAGTATCCAATACTTGCTCACCTAAAAGGAGCTCAATTTAAGGCAAAGAAGATGGCTCGAACTCCTGAAAGATTATGATTGTACCATCTTGTATCACCCCGGGAAGGCCAATGTGGTGGTAGACGCACGAAGCAAAAAGTCTATGGGCAGCCTATCCCATTTGGCAGTCGGGAGAAGGCCGTTAGCACCAGACTTGGCACTATACTTGGATGGGGGAGCAATGTTAGCGGTGTCTGCATCGGGTGCCCTAGTGATGCACCTGCGGGTACAATCCACACTGGTGGATATGTTGTGTGCCGCGCAGGGAGAGGACGCCTTTTGTGCACTAACGAAGGACTTAGTGCAGAGAGGCGATGTAGAGAATGGACTTAGGTTGGACTCAGAGGATGTGTTGAGGTTCAGAGACCGAATCATGGTGCTTGATATGGCAGTGGTGCGCAGGCAAGTCCTAGAGCTGGGTCATCGCTCCACTTATACGATGCATCCGGGAGCCACCAAAATGTACCGAGATTTAAGACAACATTACTGGTGGAAGGGCATGAAAAGGGAAGTTGTGGAATTCGTATCCAAGTGTTTGGTGTGCCAACAGTTAAAGGCCAAACACCTGAAGCCCGTGGGGCTATTGCAAAACCTAGAGGTTCTCGAGTGGAAGTGGGAGAAAATCACCATGGATCTAGTGACAGGGTTGTCTAAGTCAAAAGGCAGTTTTGATTCTATGGAGTAGTACGCCAGACTATTCTTGGATAGGAATGTGGCATACCATGGTACCCAAGTGATGATCATATCCGATCGCGGTACCCAGTTCATAGCCCAGTTTTGGCAGTTCTTCCAGGAAGCCTTGGTGACCTAGGTGTGCTTCAGCACAGCTTTCCATCCGCAGATGGACGGACAGTCAGAGAGGACCATCCAAATCTTGGAAGATATGCTGAAGGCGTGTGTCCTGGATATGGCCAGTAGGTGGGAGAAACACCTACCATTGATTTAGTTTGCCTACAACAATAGCTATCACAGTAGCATTGGCATAGCTCCTTTCGAGGCCTTGTATGGCCGGCGGTGTAGGTCTCCTGTGGGCTGGTTTGAGGTCGGAGAATCACTCATGGTCGGTCCTGATCTGGTTGAGGAAGTGGTAGAGAAGGTGAAAACTATAAAGGAAAAATTGCTGGCAGACCAGAGTTGTCAGAAAATGTAGGTTAGTAGAACTTTGGTGATATGTGAGTTCCTGGATGTCTTCCCAGATGAATTGCTTGGATTGCCACCTGAGAGAGAAATCGAATTCTGCATTGAATTGCAGCCCGGGGGTAGCACCGATCCCCATCGCACCTTATAGGATGGTGTCGGTTGGACTTTGTGAGTTAAAGACGCAGTTACAGGAATTGCTGGACTTGGGTTTTATTCGCCCAAGTGTGTCCCCGTGGGGCGCTCCGGTCCTATTTGTGAAGAAAAAGGACGGGTCCATGCGCATGTGCATTGACTATAGGTAGGTCAACAAGGTCACAATCAAGAATCGTTGCCCGCTGCCTAGAATCGATGACTTGTTCGACCAGTTGCAGGGGGCGCAATGGTTTTCAAGGATTGATTTGAGGTATGGATAGCGTCAACTGAGAATCTAAGACCATGACGTACCCAAGACTGCCTTCAGGACCCGCTACGGCCACTACGAGTTCCTGGTAATGTCATTTGGGTTGCCGAAAGCCCCTGCGGCCTTTACGGACCTCATGAATCGAGTGTTCAAAGAATATCTAGATAGATTTGTGATCGTCTTTATTGACGATATCCTAGTGTATTCCAAGAGCAAGGAGGAACACTCCGAGCATTCAAAAATGGTCATGGGAACCCTCAGAAAACATCAGTTGTATAGCAAATTCACCAAGTGTGAGTTTTGGCTAGAAAGTGTGGGATTCCTAGGGCATATAGTGTCCAAGGAAGGAATCAGCGTGGCCCCTGCCAAGATAGAGGCAGTAAAGGACTGGAAGCGCCCGACCAGTGTGACCGAAATCCGTAGTTTCTTGGGGTTAGCCGGGTATTACAGAAAGTTTATAGAAAATTATCAAAAATTACAGCTCCTCTGACTCGGTTAACCTAGAAGAAAGTCAAATTTGAGTGGGACGAGTAGTGTGAGGAAAGCTTCTTGAAGCTCAAAGAATGCCTAATGTCAGCACCAATTTTGGTCGTACTTTCTAGCTCAGGAGGATTTGTGGTATACTGTGACGCCTCTCAAGTTGGCCTGGGCTGTGTCCTGATGCTGTATGGCAGGGTTATTGCCTATGTATCTCGTCAGTTGAAAGTGCATGAAAAGAATTATCCAGCCCATGATTTGGAACTTGCGACGGTAGTGGTTGCTCTAAAGTTATGGCATCACTACTTGTACGGTGAGGCTTGTGAGATTTATACCGACCACAAAAGCATCCAATACTTGCTCACCTAAAAGGAGCTCAATTTAAGGCAAAGAAGATGGCTCGAACTCCTGAAAGATTATGATTGTACCATCTTGTATCACCCCGGGAAGGCCAATGTGGTGGTAGACGCACGAAGCAAAAAGTCTATGGGCAGCCTATCCCATTTGGCAGTCGGGAGAAGGCCGTTAGCGCCAGACTTGGCACTATACTTGGATGGGGGAGCAATGTTAGCGGTGTCTGCATCGGGTGCCCTAGTGATAAACCTGCGGGTACAATCCACACTGGTGGATATGTTGTGTGCCGCGCAGGGAGAGGACGCCTTTTGTGCACTAACGAAGGACGCCTTTTGG
Organism: Canna indica; assembly: GCA_034359265.1. Classification (NCBI taxonomy): domain Eukaryota; kingdom Viridiplantae; phylum Streptophyta; class Magnoliopsida; order Zingiberales; family Cannaceae; genus Canna; species Canna indica. The sequence goes on from CP136891.1 coordinate 40,853,363, forward strand.
GAGGTAGAGCGAGACATGAGATAGCGCTACCCTTCCTTGTTTGAAGACCCGGTAAGTCCTTGCAATCCAATTAAATTCGAGGACGAATTTACCTTAAGGGGGGAAGGTTGTAAGACCCAAAAAAAAAAAATTACTAATATAAAAATTTATTTTTGGTGCAGCACACCGGATCAGGAGTTAGTCGAGTTGAGACGCGGAGTTGCCTCGAGTAGAAGGTATAACTCGGCTTATGAAGTTTAAATTGGTTTGATGGATATTTCCTTATTAAACATTAGATGTCCTTTTTGAGTCGAGTTCAAATCATGTATGCGGATCGAATTGGGGTCCGAATCGGACTCGGATCGAATTGGGGCCCGAATCGGACTCGGATCGAGTCAAGTAGAGGCTAAGTCAGTTAGAGGGGCATTTATGTCATTGGTGGATGAGGGGATAAAACCCCTCATCATGAGCCGTGCAGCTCATTCTTGAGCTGCACGCCGCCCGAGCAAGAGAGGGAGGAGGGGAGATCTTGGGTCGGCGCCAGAAATCGTGTCGCCGTCGGAAGGATCGAGGTCGTCAACGTCCACCCTTTCTTCTTCCTTGATCAAGGTGAGTGGTTACTTTCTGTTGATTTGGGAGAGGTTGGTAGCCGAACCCCTAGGACTGCTAGGTGTTGAGTTTCTCGCGAGTTTTTGCGTCGATTCATGGTACCTTGACCTTCTTACCGCTGTTTTAATTATTGTTGCATCGGATCTCCGCAATTTTTGTCGGATTCTTGATATTTTAGGGCTTGTCGAGTCACGAAAAAAAGGGAAAGGTCATGCCAAAATTTTCTCCAATTCCCTTGATGGATGTAAACCCCCTTTGAACGATCTTAAACCCATATCAAGTGGATTCATGATTTACTTACTGAAAGTGACGATTGGAACTCATCCTCTAAAGCCTAGTAGGCTCGGCCAAGCAAAGGGAAAACTCCATGTCCATGGGTTGGCCGAGCAAGGGGTGTGCGGCTTGATCAAGGTCTTAATTAGGATAGATCAGAAATAAGATATTTAGGTTGGGGTTGGTCCTTCCCTCTTGTTCGTATCCTTGGAGGCTCGGCCGAGCAAGGCATGCTTTGCTCAAGTCTCGGCCGAGCAAGGATTGGGGGAGATGATGATCTCTAGAAGATAAACTTCATGGTTAGTAATACTCAAAATAGTAGGGCATGACAAGTTGCCTAGATTGACAATTAGAATCAAGATGACATTTAGGTAAGATCTAACTAAGGAAGGCTTCTATGTTGATGCATTTAATTATTAGAATGGTAGGACAGTAACCATCCTTAGACCTTTCCTCTTTAAATTCTGAAATGTGCTGATACTTTTACCATGTTAGATAATTTATTTCCTTGTTGAATTTATGGTTTAATGCAGAATTTAAATTCTTTATCATTGAATCATGTGGCTATACATAGTAGGTGTTGTGAAGAAATTTCATTATAGTTTATGTGCTGTCCGGTATTGTTAATGGGTGCATTTCCAAGTCTATAACATGTAGTTTACATTTGCAAAAGGTAGCATATGACGTTAGATGATTTACATAAAACTATAAAGGGTATGTTAGATATAGAAACTCAAAAGTAGACGAGTTAGGCCTCACACCTAAGAAACATTTTGCGAACAATAGTGTGCGCATGATACAGACGAAATTAAAAGGCTGAGAACGGGCGTAGTTAGGCTGAGTTAGGCTGTTAGGCTGTTATGGCTGCTTATATGAATGTATGGCCTATACAGGACGACCCCTGGGGTCGGTTGTCATAACATAAGCAACTTATATCCCTAACTTTATATTTTGCTGCCATATATATACATATGTGATTATTGGGGAATTATGTGGTGGTTTGGAAGAACCGCTCACTAAGCCCCATTCGGACTCACGGTTTATTTCCTTATTTTGCAGAGCCCGATTAGTGAGATGAGGCTTGGAATCATGGTGCACCTGGAGGGAAGGCGGTGATGTAGATCTCGTAGCAGCGTCCACTAGTCATAGTCTAGAGGTCTAGGGCAGTTGTTTCTTTTAATACACTGAGATTGTCTATTCGAAAACATGTATTTGCTTTTAAACTTGAGTTGTTTCCTATGGTGATTGATGTTTCGGAACTTTTCATGTTTTAAAGAAAAATTGTGAACCTTTTTTAAAGATTTGAATAAAGCTGCATCGTTATTTTCATTATGTGTTCCAATTTCTGTTATTCAGTGTATGTAGTAGGCTTCACGGTAGGACATAGACCCTGGCCAGTCACACGACCCTAAGTTGGGGTGTGACATGGAACTGATGTATCAAACACGAATCTGGTCTTCAGAGTGTGTTATATGTTTCCAAACTATGTTTTCTGATCACAACGATAGGTTACATGGCTATGCTCAGAAAACTACACACACCGCAACAAGTATTTAAAAAATAACACAGATTCATCATCTCAGCATGAAATTCCAGCAAGACTGATTTTTCCGCATGACATGAAAATAAATCCGAAATTTATAAAACTTAGATCTCTAATTATCACCAAAACATAATACTATTCTTTAGATAATTTAACAATTATTCTATGCATTAAACAAGGCAAACAAGCATCAATCATCATCTTTATATATGAATCAAGTATCGTTATCAAGAACTTATCTCAAGATCACACATGACATCAACATCAAGATCTTAACTTGTAACACATGAGTTCATTCCAAAAATCACAGATTTACTGCAAGGCATGCTTTGGCATATAAGAACCTAAATTAACAAGCGATTTAAGACATAGGTCTCAAGAATACACAAAAACCCTCTCTTAAGCATTCTATCAAACACCTAGAGGGCACCCTCATCTCCACCTTGGCCGAGCATCCCTAGGATCATCGTAGGGCTGCCCAGCCCCATAGGGGAGGGTTTAGGGCCTCCTCAAGCATGGCACACAAAAAGAACGGTGAGAATTTTAGAGATCGTCGGAAATCAAATCAAGAACATCTTTGCCTTCAAGAATGGCTTCAAGAATTCGAAGAAACTCGAGAAGAAGGAGTGGTAAAACCACTCACATGAATAGGGAGGAAGATTAGAGGAGAAATCCCAATCGACGGCCTCCAAATCCGGTTCCAAGAGGTGGTGGCTCATCTCAAAGAAGGGGGAAGACGGGGCGACAGCTCCACTCTAAGCCGCCGGCTTCAAGGGAGGGAAAGAGAGAGAGAGAGGAGCGGCTCGGCTCGGCTGGGCAGCTCCTCTCTACTCGACTCCAAGAAGGGATAGAGGGGGAGAAGGGCTCGACAACTGTTGCTTGGCTCGACAGCTGTAATGAAGAGGGATGGGGAGGGGCGGCTGCTTGATGGCAGCTCCTCTCCTCTCTCACTCGGTTGGGCGGCTCCAATGGGGAGCCGCCAGCCCTAGGAGGGGAATTTTTATAATCCCCTCCCAAAACCACCTATCCACACCCTAACCCATACTCTCCTCAACCCGGATCCGCAACCCGCTAATCCACATTAACCCCATGATACAAGCAACAAACACATGCATATCCACATGTAACATAATAAAATTAATTAGCTATATAATTATAATTCATAATTCAACTTACCCGAGCTCGCAAGCTCGCACCGGACCATGAGTCGACTTGGCTCGATCTCGAACTAGGCCGCTAGGCTGGCAACACAAACAATAAAAGGGATATAAATAAAGATTTCTAGATATTACAATAACTCAAAATGAGGTCTCTAATATGAATTTCAACCTAGACCAAGTTTCTTTCAATTAAGATATCATGAAATTGCTTAAGTTATCAAAATTTTACCTACTCATGAAATTTCATAGATTTATCATGCAACATCAATCATGACTATAGACACATCATTAAACATGAATATTTAATTATTATACAAAGATTTTTGCAAAATTAAACCCATACCTCATTCTTAGAAATTTTAGTTTTCAATTTTCTTCATGATAGCATAGCCTTCCATTAATATTCTCAACTTGCAAGTAGACTTCATTAGTAGATTTAATGAAAATAAAGCTACTAGCAAGCAACCCAAACCAAATAGCAAAGAGAAGAATCAAGTATCATTTTTAAAGTCCACTTTGCTAAATAGTTTGAAATCTGTTTCAAAATATATTATCATGAATCCAAAACGAAACAAGAGATCTCAAAATGTAAAATTTTGAAAAATGAGATCTCCAACCCTTCCTATTGGTTAAAAACCGAAAGGCCACAATGAGCCTACGATTTGGAACCGCAAGGTCGCATAAGCCTGTTATAGGCTACATAGGTCTCTGAAGAGACCGGGAAATCAAAATCAAAAATCATTTCATAAAACAAATCGAGAGCACCGAGATCAACTAGAATTAAGCATTGTATCATAATCTTCAATTAAGGTAAAACAATGCAAGTTAGAAGATGATACCGGAATAGTTTTGATGCCAACTTTACCTAAGGCATCAAGGTAGATTGAAGTTGGAACCAAGGAAGGATTCATCATTCAAGTCCTTGGTCAACTTCAACACATCACTTTCCTTGAACCATGTGTGGTAGATCCCCCTACAAGAGATCAAGAAACCTTCGGTACCCAAATGGCTTTGGGTCCTTGGGGGTGAGTTGGCCTAGGAATCCAAACTGTCTTAGCAACACTTGGATTCTTTTAAATGCACAATCAAGAATAGCATGGTCATATATACCACAACAAAAATAATTTCCATGAAACTTTTTCTTTTGGACATGAGGTTTAAAGGAAGAATGCTTGACATAAGAATGATGATGAACATTAGCATTCTTTACATAAGCATTTTTATTTATGGAATTCTTAAAGGAAGATACATTTGATAAATCATTGATTTTTCTATTTAAGAATACAACCTCATTTTTTAAATCACTCATGGATTTGTGAGTAGCATGTAATTGAGATTTCGACATGTTATTTTCAATATTCAATTTTTCATTCTCAATTTTGAAATCATTTTTCAAATCATCATTCCTAAACTTCAATCTAGCTTTCAAATCCTCATTTTCATTTTTCAAGGCCTTTCACTCAAGGTTCATTGTATCATGATAAGAATCAAAATACTTAGACTTTAAGTTCTCATTTTCTAGCTCTAAAGCATGCACATGGGAATTAAGCTTAGAGTTTTCTTTCTTTATTTTCCTATTTTCTTTGTTCTTTTTCATAAGCAAGGCATGCATCTTTTTTGCATTCTTCTAGTAGTTCTTCATAAGACATGTCAAGGGATTTAGAGCTACTAGAATCACTATTTTGATCATGACTAGAAGATGGTAAATATACCTCATTACAAAGACCCATGAGGCAAAAGTTAGATGTAGCTTCATCGTCGTGTCTATAAGAGGCTTCACTTAATTGAGATGTGGACGGAGAAGCACACTTCTTCTTTTTGGATTTCTTCTTCAAGAGAGGATAATTCATCTTCTTGTGTCCCGTCTCTTGGCAAAGGAAACACCTAAGTTTCCGTTTCCGATTCTTGCTTGTGCTCCTTTGGCTAGAAGTGTTTTGGGCATCAATACCATGGTTAGTACTAGGGGATGACCATTGTCATCACCACCTTCATTAGAAGTGTCAATCTCTTCGGTCTTGGCATAATCATATAGCATATTTAAAGTTGCCCAAATATCAAAACCGAAGTACAATGCATGACTTTTTCAATGATGCTATTAGGTAAGGTACAAAATATGGAATACATAGCATCTCCATTAGATTGAAACATTTTCTTGTCAAGCTCATTGCAATCATGCATGTCAACCTTAGGCTTAATGTAATCTAATTTAATCATGTTATAAACATCAAAACCTCTAGTCTTTAAGTAAGTGTACATCCTAGACTTCCAAAGACCAAAGTTCAATTCATCGAACCTAGGAGGTGTGGAAACAACTGACTCTAGTGCCATTTTCGGATTGAAACAAAGTGTAGGAGAGATGGTGAAATCTCAATCTACGACCCGCTTTGATACCAAATATTGGTGAAATGGCAACACGAGAGGGGGGGTGAATAGTGTGTTTACTAATCTTCATCTAATTCCGATTTTAAACGTTTCTTAAACTTTTGAGGCAATTCACAAGTTATGTAGCAAGCAGAAGCAAGATAAATAATTAGTAATTCAATACGCAAAGAAAACAATGCTACACTTTGACTTATAGTGGTTCGGCCCCAATGCCTACTCCACTACTTGAGCACCCCACTTAGGATTTCCAAACTAGTTTTACTAGATTAATTAGTTTCCTTACAATGAGTACTTTACACCGGAAAGTCTCCACTCTAAAACCAAAAGCACTTCCACACCCGCAAGTATCCCGCCTTCCTACCGAGAGCACTCTCCCACCTCAACCTTAAGGATAACTCAATTAATCCTAGCAAACTATATTTACACCGGTGGATTTAAGCTACCACCCAATTTCAAGACCTACACTCTAGGTCTTACAATACTCAGATACAAAGAAATAAATAAGAAAATACAACACTAAATGGAGCAATAAATCAAACAATAGAATATTTAGCTCCACAACAAACTCCCTAGTCCTCTTGATGCCTCAAGGTGATGAATCGATGAAACTTTGAAGGCTATATCAAGGAATGGAGAGATCAAACAAGGGTTTCAAGAATGGTGGCTCAATCAAGCACAAAGATCTTCAAAATATGGATCTATGGAGGCTTAGATGATCATGGAAGACACTCAAAGGCTTGTATTTATAAGCCATGAAGGTAGAGACCCAAAACAACACTCAACGACTCGAAATAGAGCCATTTTCCGCCGTTCGGTCATAGGTCGGTCGGTCGCGACCGCCGAACGACCGAATGGCTTCTGCCCATTTCGGGTACCATTCGATCGACCGATCGGTTGACCGAAACTGGAAAAAGCAGCCCAATTTGCTAATTTTTCTGCTCGTTTGCTCGTTTCTGGGTTCAGTCTTCGCTAAGTCTACTTATAAAATATTTTTCTTAACTTTAAGATAATAACTTTAAAACATAAATGTTATATAAGGATTACCCCCCATTTGGATTCAATAAAAATATCTACAAAATTAAAATTCTTAAGAATAAAAATCTAACTTTTGGGGTCTAGTACAAATTTCCAAAAAATAGAAATTTTATAATTTTTTGGGTCAAATATGGATATGCTAAAGGCTTCCAAAAATTCTTTAAAAATATCTCGTTATCTAATTTTACCTAAGGAATAATTACCCGCACTTTTGTTGCCAAGAAAATGTCTAGGTCATATAGCCCTCTGAGGAGCTCCCTAGGCTTAGTGAATTCCAGGGTCATTTTCTAATTTGGCGGTTTTTAATGTTTTGGGGTTCGGATTTAGTTTTTGGGTTCTTATGCATCATCATGAGGATTTACAACATAAACTAGACACCCTAGACCTAAACTTTAACTTCCCGAAGAATCCCGAGTGTCCACGAGTGTCCCTGACGATTTCTCTGATTTTTTCGATCGCGGACGTCGTGCGCTAACCGACTTGGAACCTGAAAATATTTCTCAATGAAACATTAGTTCCATGTTTGTTATCATCAAAACATTAGTTAGATCCATGCTACATATAATGTCACATTTGAACTCTATCTCATAAAGCCCGTTACGAGGTTAGCCTGTTGTGTGTGACCCATTGGGCCTCACAGTAAGCCAGTAGTCAGTTGTGCATAACGAAGAGTCGGATCCAATAAAATGACTTCTATTCGAATCTTACGAGCCTCCACTAAACCCCTTTAGTGTGGTCGTGAGGGACTCCACTCACAAGTCAAGATTGACGTTTAGCAACGTGTCATGACTACCCAGGTAGTGTGAGCATCAATCTATAGGGATTGGACGCCTTTCGGTGATTAGTTATTGTGCAACTAAATTCCTCGGTTATAATGTCCTGAAGTTGGCTACGGTACGAAAGAAGTGTCAAACCCTAATATCGATTCATATGTATTCCTCCCGCCAAGATGTCGTCTCAATAATGAAATGTCAAAAACATCATTGTGACTTTCAATTATACTATGGCCAGAGATTCCCGAGTCGACACTTGTAGGGACACATTGGACATTATCTTCTCTCACTAGGAGTAACTGATTCCATGTTGGTTGCTCACCTACCTCCATGAATGTTTCCCCATGCCCAGTAATACCCGGCACATGATGCTGAGGGTCACATAGGGATAGAACCAAAGCAATGGGTCGACACTCATAAGGTAACCATGATAACCTCATGAAGAAGGGTTGCTCGCACCTACTATCACTTGAGGAACATCCTATTGACACTCATGTAAGGGTTCCATTTTGTGTTCCTCGTGCAGGTCCATTCAGTGAACTCTTTCCCTAATGAGCACTTGCAGTTTGTACATTAATGATGGCTCATAGGTAACTATGAGATCAACTATTCCTTATTGTATAAGGCATGTACCAAGTGCACTAGTTTATCTGGAATCATCGATCCCCAAATTGGTGATCCTACGACTAGGAACATTTAGAACAGGGGCATCTGAATTCCAAGTCTCACTGGCATGATCTCATCATGGCCTCGAAATCATTTGCCCGGGTTCATGGGGTTCATCACAATCTTTATGAATAAAGATGCAACATATGATGAAAAAGTTGGCTCATTAAGTTGATTACCATTGAATAGTCCCTAAACACATCGACATGTGATTGTCTTAAGGGCACTATTCCTTTCAGAAGGCAACCACAAAGCACTTAGTAACTTGAATGTTTACGACATGATCTTTCATCTGTTGTTTATTTAACACATAAAAAGCCTTCGGCTTCAGATATCGTCTGTTGACCTCTTGTAACTCCAACTCTGGCCTCTTACAAAATATTTTATGATCATGTCGAGCCTTAACATTATCTTTAGTTTTCCCGAGAACATCCATCAAAGTGTTAAAAATATTATCAAACATATTTCTCTCAATGTGCATGGCGTCCAAATTATTCTGAATCAGTAATGAACTCCAATACGTGTTTGACCAAGTTATTATCTAATTTGACCAACAAATTTTTCACCAAGTTATGTGTTTGACCAAAGCCCTTCATTCCGACCAAACACTATCTCTGGAAGTGCTGAAACACGTCAATGGTGGCTCATCTCTTTCGACTCTGCCCTTAGAAAATTTATTACTATTCCTTCGATACTGATGGTTAGCTAACAGGAATCGATGATGACAATCAAGGAATGAGATTTTCCGTCCATTCTGAAGACTAAATGATTTAGAGTGTTCCATACAATACGTACAAGAGAGTCGGCCGAGAGTGCTCCAATCAGACATGTTGTAGGCCAGGAAATCATTGATTGTCCATAAGACAGCAACCTTTAAATTAAAGTTTTGCTTCCAGTGACAATCATAAGTGACAATTCCCTCACTCCACAATGTTTTCAGTTCATCTATTAGGAGTCTAAAAAATGCGTCAATTTCTTTTCGCAAACCCTTAGGACCCAGAATAATCATTGAAAGATAAATAAATTCATCTTTCACACACATTGACGACGGCAAATTATAAACTATTAGCAACACTGGCCAAACTGAATAAGGAGTTGGAGAATGATCAAATGGATTAAAACCATCCGTGTACAATCCCAATAGGAGATTTCTAGTATCCCTAGCAAATGAAGGATAACATGTATCCAAATATTTCCATACTTCACTGTCGGATGGATGAGTCATTATTGTATCATCATGACTTATTGCATGCCAACTCATGTAGGGGCGGTCTTTTTCGACATGAATAATCTTTGAAACCTCGGTGTTAGTGGAAAATACCGAAGCACCTTAAACGGAATATTTTTCTGTCGGACTGATTTCTTCTCCTTGTAATGAGGATGTTCACATACAAGGCATTTATCCAACTGTACATTGTCTTATAAAAAGTTGGCTCAAACTTGTTATCAATAGGCAGCATTTCATTAATCAATCGCGCAATCAGATCAAACGCAACCCCGCAGATATTACAATCAGCCTTGATGTTCAAGAGTTCCTTCCTTGCCGGAAACCTAGTGTATTTAGGGCAATTCACATACAAAGGTTCATCGGTAGCTTTTAACATTTCATAAAATCCTATGGCTTCTTTATTTGGTAATTCAAACTCTACCGCAAGTTGTACTTCTGTGACATCAACACCCGTAGTATCTGGTGGCATTGACATCTCACTGACAAGTCGATCGACATTATCATTCAACTGGAATTGACCCTCAAGACAATCAAGTATCAAAGTTCTTGTAAGTTGAATAACTACACTAGAGGGGGGGTGAATAGTATGTTAACTATAACTTTAGCCTAAATTTGGTTTTAACTATTTCTTGATTACTTTAGGCAAATCACAATTGAATAGCAAGCATAAGTAAGATAAAAAACAAGTAATCACACACGCACAAGTGCAATGCTAACACAATAAATTTATAGTGGTTCGGCCCCAATGCCTACTCCACTACCTAAGCACCCCGCTTAGGATTTCAAACTCTAGTTTACTAGATTAAGTGTATCCTACAAGAGGATTTACAAGCTAAGGCACCGACCCTTACAATCGAGGGTTACTCTAACACCTCTTATTCTAAGGACTACAAAACTAACTCTAGCAAACTAAGTTTACACCGGTGGATTTAAGCCTCTACACCAAGGCTACCACCATACACACAAATCTAGCACCCTAGGTTTTCACAACTAGATATACAATGAGTGTTAGTGATATGCCCTAGAGCCCTCATATAATTGGGAACTCTTCATGTACATTTTACTTATTTATGAAAGGCTATCATTATTACTTAATGCTCATGTTAATTCATTTGCTTGCATAAAGACTTAAACTATGTAATAAAGTCCTTGGTATATGACACAGTGCAAAGGAAATCATGAAGAGTTCATGATGTGAGATTCTTATTGCATGTAAATGTGTTTATACCTAAATTATCCCTAGTCGCAGTATTAACAAGATAGGACATTGTTAATACGGATAGACTAGCACATATTATACTTCTTGACTCGTTCAAGCAATAGTTCTCACAAGTTGTGAGCATTGCGATGCTCAGAGTTAACATGTGGATGCTTGTTTGAGAAACAAGTTCATTAGAGACATAATCATGAGATCTTCACAAGAATGTTCAATCTATGTTTGTGAAAGCATCTTATCATATCAGTGGTGCAAGTATCCTTGGACTTGAGATCACAAACGTATCTTAAGTGCCTAGTGTTATACTTTGACTTCATTACTTATGGTTCACCTTTGGGTGTTCGTAGCTTAAAGATTGGGTATAGCATGAATCACTTGAAGATAGTTGAGTGATCAATATAGGATTCACCACCCCATATTTATTTGGGCAGTTTATCTCACTCTTCTTGTACAATCTCTTTATTCAGGAGTCTTTGGCCATAGCAGTATGCGTTTATGAATGTGATTCATAAAGGGCATTTTTGGAATAAATATTTAAGATACAATAATCTAAACATTTAGGACTTGATTAACCTGGATGAGATAAAGAGTGGTGAAAGGAGTTGATTGCGCGGTAACTACATATTGAAGGGTGAAATGGTCAAACCACCGACCTTCTGACATTTGGGTAGTCATGATGCTTGGCTAGAAGCCTCTCTTGACTTGTATAAGTGAATTTGTTCATTGAGAATGAATAATAATTTAAAGAGTTTAAATCATGTAATTCCACTTCAGTGAGAATTATAATTCACTATATACTACCAACATGTTTCAGAAGCCCATAAGGTCACACACATATAGGAAGGATACAAAGGAAAAATAACAATGGCATATATGGCATAAGATGTCATTAGGTCCATGAGAAAGAAGTGAGAAGATGGCTTGCGAGGCACATGAGATGGATCTGATCCATCTAGTTGAGTCCACTTATTGGACTCAAACCCGTTAGATGGATTTGATCCATCTTGTTTTAAACCCGTGGGCACATGAGATGGATTTGATCCATCTTGAGCCCTATTATTGGTTTGAAACACTAACCCTAGGAGTATATATTTCCACTCCTAGGGTGCAGCCGAATATAACAAGAAGAGGAGGAGCAAAAATCATTTTTGGTCTCCCTTCTCTCATTGTACCTCTTCCTCTCCACTCTACCTTTCTCCTTGTGCCAAATTCCCTTGATAGCATATAGGGAATTTTGGCTATTGTTGCTGCGCTTAAAGCGTTCTTGGATCCATCTTAGTGTGGATACTTTGGAGGTGATCCGATTTGGATCACTGTGGTTTACGACAACCCGGTGATGAGAAGGTCTTTCATTCCTCGGATTTGGGTAACAGATCTAACATTCTCCTTGTTTTCTTTAATTACTATTGTTTTAATGATGCAATCAGATCTTGTTTTTGGGGATCAAAGGCACATAAAATTTTTGTTTTCCGCTGCCTCGTGTGCCAATGATTACCTTCAATGAGAATAACAACTAAATATATAAATGGAGCAAAAACACAATCAATATAATACTTGCTCCAACACAAGATCCTAGCTTCCTCTTGGTGCCTTTGATGATGAAACCCAAGGTTGAAGGCTCAATCAAGGAGGTAGAAGCTCAAAGCTAAGGTTTGAGAGAAATAACTCAAGAAAGGCTCCAAATATTGTTACAATGGCTCAATGAATAGTTGGGGGCCTTAGGAAGGGAGTTTTTGGTGTATTTATAGAGTTGATATTGGGGTGTGGAAGCAAAGCGTCGTTCAAACCTTCTTTAATTTGAAAAGGACACATTGGGGGCATTCTGGGAATTTTGGACAGTTTTTTTTTTAAAAACTGGTTGGGGGCATTCTGGAATTCTAGGTAGTATAGAGGTTTTTAGTCATTCAAACCTTATTTTTTTAGGTTAACGGTTTTAAAAATTCTTTTAAAATATATCTTTAATTAATTTTACCTAAGGAACAATTATTGAGTCTTTTGATGGCAAAAAAAATATCTAAATTATGTAGCCCTCCAAGGAGCCCCCTATACTTAGAAATTTTCAAGACTGTTTTTTGTCTTTTCTAGTTTTTAAGTTTTCGTGGTTCAGTTTTTTGGATTGTGAACTCAATGAGGATATCAAACTAATGCTTAGGAACATTTACAATAAAAAAAATTAAGTCCTAAACTAATTTTGACATGCTCGACTCTGAAGCCTTTGATTCTTGATTTTTTGTGAATTTTCCGATTGGGGACGTCGCATGCAAACCGATATGTAACCTGAAAATATTTCTTGCTCAAACATTAGTTCCATATTTTTTATCATCAAAACCGAGATTAAGACCATGGTTGAAAACCTTAGGCCAATAATCTCCCCATTTTTGATGATGACAAACAACCTTAAGAAAATATTTTCATATAAGCACAAAGAAAGTTAATTATGAGATTTCTCTCCCTATCAACATGCATGTCTATGAAAATAAATTCCCCCTATCTATATGCATGGTTTTCCTGTATTATCTTCCTTTTAACCTATATTTTTCTCCCCCTTTTGACATCAATAAAAAAGGGCAAAAAGGTCAATCTAATTAAAGTTGAGACTCTAAAATATTTTTCATGAAGCATGAAGATCTTAACCAAAAGGATGAAAACCAAATATATAATATGAGACTAAAACATACATGATAGCAAGAAATGATAAATAAAATCCAAGTTCGGGCATCATGCATAAATTCAAGTCTCGGTCAAAATATGACCTTAGCATGATTTCATTAAAAAACAAGCATTTAACATGAATCTAGCTAAGTATCAACCTTATCATTTACTCATGGTTTTTTAAGTTTAAACACATGAACACCTAATATGAGTAAATCTCAACATGTTTCCTCAAATATGAATTGAAAATGAGACCACTAAGTTAATTTGATGACTTGGGTCAACTTGGTTCAAAAGAGGTTATCATGAATGGTCTCTATGTCATTTTATTCATATCCATATGAATTTTTCATTTTAAAAGCATGGAAACATGTCATACCTATTCCTAAAGTGATATAGTTATCACCTTGTTCATCTACCCATGACTTTTCAAATTTAAATGCATGGCAATGAATCATTAACACATCTAAACATGCTCATCAACTTTTAACTTAAAATGAAGTCTCTAATGAAGGATTTTAACCTAGTCCGATTTCATTCAATATCAACATCATGAAGTGGCCTAAGTTATCAAAAAAAAATTCACTCATGAAACTTCAAACATTTATCATGCATAATCAATCATGAGTATAGATAAATCATTCAAGCATAATTATTGAGGTAATTAAACTCTATTTTAATAAAAGTCAAGATCATACCTCATTTATGATAAATTTTCCCAAACATGTCAACTCTCATTCCAATTTCAATCTATTAGCCTTCCATCAATTTTTTGATAACTTGCAAGCAACAACTATTAGTAGCATAATGGAAATATGTGACTACTAGCAAGTTAGTATACTAAATAGCAATGGTTAAGTGCAAGGTTTCATTCAAAAGTCTCAACCAAGCTATATAGTAAGGATTCATTTCAAAAGGAAGTATCATGATACTAAAATGAATCAAGAGATCTCAAAGTATGAAATATTTGAAAAATTAAGATCTCCAACCCTTCCTATTGGTTGAAAACTAAAAGGCCACAATTAGCCTACGATTTAGAACCGCGAGGTCGCATGAACCCATTATAGGCTACATACGTCTCCAAAGAGACCATGAAACCAAAAATAAAAAAAAATATTTGATAAAACCATATCACGAGTGGATAAAATATACTCGAATTACACAAGTATCATACACACCAACTTGAATGGAACAAAGCAAAGTAAGGAGATGATACCGGATTACTTACGATGCCATTTTTTCATACCTTAGCTAGGCATCATGATGACTTGAAGTTGCAACCAATGATGGATTTTTCATTCAAGTCCGTGGTCAACTTCAATTCTTCTATTTTCTTTACCCTTGTGTAGTAGCTCCCCCTACAAAAGAAGATGAAACTTTTGGTACCCAAATGACTTTGGATCCTTGGGGGTGAGTTGACCTTGGAATCCAAAGTGTCCTAGCAACACTTGGATTTCTCTTCAATACGTAATCATATATAGCATGACCAAAAATACCACAACAAAGGCAATGTCCATTAAACTTCTTTTCATTTTTGCTATGGACATGAGATCTAACATTAGAATGCTTGACATGTGAAGCATGATGAGCATGAGCATTCTTATAATAAACATTCTTCTTTTGAGATTTTCTAAATGAGACATTTTGATTTCTAAAGTTCTTAAAAGAAGGAACATTAACTTTTCTACTCAAGATCAAAACCTCATTATTCAAATCATTCGTAGACTTATGTAGGGCATGTAATTGAGATTTCAACATGCAATTTTCATTTTGATTTTCACATTTTCAAATTTCAAGTTCTCATTCTCAATCTTGAAATCACTTTTGAAATCATTCTTTTCATGCTTTAATCTATTTTCCAACTCATTATTTTTAGTTCTCCAATTTTCATTTTCATTTCTAAATTTTGAATTATTAATTAGCATTTCTTTATTCCCAATTTCCAAATCATTATTTTGGCATTCAACTCTTTAATTTCTAGCTTCAAATCATCATGGCAAGGATTAAATGCATTAGTATTCGTTTTCTCTTTTTCTAATTCTAAAGCATGCACATGAGAACTAAGTTTAGAGTTTTCCTTTTTTATCTTTTTAATTTTCTTATTTTTCTTTAAAAGAATGGCATACATTTTTTGACATTCTTCTACTAACTCCTCATAAGACATGTTAAGGGAACTACAAGAGCTACAATCACTATCAAAATTTTCATGATAACGAGAAGTTGAAGATTTTACCTCATCATTGAATCCCATGGAGCATAGGTGAGAAGTAGCTTCTTCATCATGAGAAGAAGGTGCCTCAAGTGATTCGTAGGTGGATGTTCAATCACTTGTTCTCCTCTTGACTCTTTTTTTCAAGGAAGGGCAATTCTTTCTAATGTGCCCCTTTTCCTTGCATAAGTAGCATATAACCTTCCTCTTTCGATTTTTAGTGCTCCTTTGATTAGAGACACTATGAGCTTCAAAAACCATGTTAGTACTAGGGGGATGATAATTGTCATCACCACCCTCATCTAAAGTGATAAGCTCCTTAGTTTTTGCATAGTCATATAGCGTGTTTAAACAAGCCCAAATAGCGAATGCGGATGAACAATGCATAACCTTTTCAAGTATATCATTTGAGAATGAGCAATATAGATAGTGCATTGTATTAGCATTCATTTCAAACAATCTAACTTGTACTTGAGTCCACTCATTAATGTCAATGGTGGGCTCAACATATTCATTTCTTGGCATGCACCATAGATCTAAACTTTGTGTTTTAAGAAATGTATACATCCTACTCTTCCAAATACCAAAATTTACCTCATCAAACCTAGGTGGTGCAAACCTAGGTAAAGCAAGATAAATAACAAGTAATCAAACACGCACAAGAGCAATGCTAACACAATGAATTTATAGTAGTTCGGTCTCAATGCCTACTCCACTACCAAAGCACCCTGCTTAGGATCTCAAACTCTAGTTTACTAGATTAAATGTATCCTACAAGAGGATTTACAAGCTAAGGCACCGACCCTCACAACAGAGGGTTACTCTCACACCCATGAGTACCTCCTATTGGATAGACCTTGACACTAGAAGGGGGGGTTCAATAGTGTCAATCCCCTTTTTGTATTTTCTTTTACTCAATTTTATCTTAGCTTAATGCAATTGTTCTTTGATGGTTGGTATGATCTCAATTCAATGTCAAAGATAAAAGCAAGTAAATAAACAATGCAAACAACAATATTTATAGTGGTTCGGCCAACCACCTACTCCACTACCTTGGCTCCATACCAAGGATTTCTAAACACTACTTTATAGAATTTATGTTTTCCTTTGAATACACTTGAGGACACCCTTCTCCCTCACTTGGAGAACACCTCAATCCTATTCACCTAGGCAAAACACAATTCTACAAAGTTTACCCTAAGTGTTTCCTAGCACACCAATCAAGCTATCTCAAACTAGAAAACAAGATACAATAAAGATTAAATACAAGGAAAGAGCTAAGGAATCAGATTAAACCAAGCTTCTTTCCACCGCCTTCTTGTCTTCAACTCGCAAGATGATGACTCTAAGGATTGTAGCCAAGTTGAAGCAGAAAGAAGCAGCGCCTGGATTTGCTGTTGAGAATGGAAGCAGAGGGCGCGTGCAGGTGTAGGTCTTTGAAGGCTTTAATGAACTATTTTAATGCTCAAGTAAGATTGCAAAAAAGTGTCTAATGAAGTTTGGTGAGGGGTATTTATAACCCCTCACCCGAACGGACCATTCAATGAGCGAAAAGTCGACCGTTGAGCCCGTTCGGTTGTGGCCAGTCGATCTGTCGGTCGACCGACGGATCGACCGCCTAGTGCGATCGCTCGCAGCTGAGAGAGGTCGATCGACCGATGGGTCGATCGCCAATGAATCTTCCGACATTCGGTTGACCCGTCGGTTGACCGAATTGTTGCAGCGAGTCGCGCGATTGAGGCTATCTTTAGGTCGGTCGACTGCTACCTTTATGCCAATTTTTTGCCTATGTCCGTCGACCAACCGGTCGACCGACGTAGCCCAGCTGTTTGCCCTTCGCCACATTCGGTCGATCGAAGGGCTTCTGCCAGATTTTTGCAATCTTCAGTCGACCAGTCGGTCGATCGAATGGGCTACATCGCCATTCTATTGCCTTCTTCGGTCGACCGACCGGTCGGCCGATCCCAGGCTGAGGATGATTAATTCCTTGTATTTTTACATGTCATTTCTAAGGGTTTGGTTACCTAGTTTCAACTTGGATAACCTTATAATTTTGGCTTGGGATAAACTATCCTAGGGACATATTACATTAAATCTACTTGTTTCAATCCCGAGCCATTCTTCAACGATTTCTTCTTCTGTTTCTTTGACGATCTTTTCCGTCATCCCGTTTGAACGGATTTGGCATGTGTATCACAACCTTAACCTGAACTCAAAACAACACACTTGGATTGAATACATGTTTGTTATCATCAAAATAAAGATCGAGGTTTAAGAGAGTCCCTTAAGCCAACAATCTCCCCCTTTTTGATGATGACAAATATAACATTAAATTTTAAGAAAATCAAAAGCATTTGTGAGTTTGAGTTAAGGCATCCAAGAGTTAGGGAATGCAAGATATGTGTCTTAGCATATACATTCAACGATCTAACTTAGCATATGCATTCAACTACTTATGACTCAACCTATGCTCCCCCTATCAATGTGCATGTTCAATTATCTATAACTTGACCTATGCTCCCCCTACCATTGTGCATGTCATTTTTTAACTTCTCCTAACTATATCTCTTCCCCTTAACTATAAAACTCACACTACCTATATGCATCGTGAAAACCAAGTGTGACCTTACTTTTTCTCCCCCTTTTGACATCAATCAAAAAGGGTAAGAATTAAGGTACAATTAATGAAATTTCATCATAAAATCAAAAAACCGAGAAAGCCATAAAAAACCAAATATCATCTACCACTATAGTCCTTCCACTAATATAAGCCTATAGAAGGCAAACACCAATAGGTCGCAAAGCCCCACTACAGAGCAATACATAAGTGTGATGATACTTTTATAGAATGCAAGTTTTGAAAACATGTAAATTTTGAGGAAAATACTCTTTAATCACAAGGTAAAGCACAAATTCCTAGTTGCATCCTTAAAGTTGTGAAACTTTCTTCTACTAAGGGTTTTGTAAATATATCGTCAAGTTATTTATCGGTGGATACAAATTCTACCTATATATTTCCCTTAGCTACATTATCCCTAAGAAAGTGATGTCTCAAATCAATATGCTTAGTTCTAGAATGTGGAATGGGATTTTTGGTTAAATTAATTGCACTAGTATTATCATAATGTATAGGTATGAAGGAATACCTAAGTCCATAGTCTAAAAGGGTTTGTTTCATCCAAAGGACTTGCGCACAACAACTAGCCGCGGTGAAGTATTCCGCTTTGGTAATTGAAAGTGCAACCGAGTTTTATTTCTTTGAGAACCAAGAAACAAGACTCGCTCCTAAGAATTGACAACACCCACTAGTGCATTTCCTATCTACCTTACATCCGGCAAAATCAGCATCCGAAAAATTGATTAAATCAAATGATGCATGACTTGGATACCATAATTCTAAGTCAACTGTGCCCTTTAGATATCTCAATATATGTTTTACCGCACTTAAATGAGACATCTTGGGGCAAGATTGAAACCTAGCACATACACATACGCTAAACATGATATCGGGTCTACTTGCGGTTAAATAAAGGAGACTACCGATCATACCTCGATATCGTTTTTCATCCACTTTAATGCCCTCTTCATCTTTGTCAAGCTTGATGGATGCGCTCATAGGTGTAGAAGCTATCTTGGCTTTATTCATCCCAAACCTTTTGATGAGCTCCTTTGTATACTTAGCTTGATTAATGAAGATCCCTTTGTTGGTTTGCTTGATTTGTAGACCAAGCATGAAGGAGAGCTCTCCCATCATGCTCATCTCAAATTCATCCTGCATACACTTAGAAAACCACTGACAAATCATTTTATTAGTGGCACCAAAAATTATATCATCAACATAGATTTGAACTAGTAGCATGTCATTTTCATGGTGCTTGATGAAAAGTGAAACATCCGCTGTTCCTATATCAAAATATTGTTCAATTAAGAAAATAGAAAGTCTTTCATACCAAGCCCTAGGGGCTTGTTTTAAACCATATATTGAAGTATGTCTTCCCTAGGAGTCCCTTGAAGGGCCGAATGAACCTTACCACTCATGAAGAGGGTTCGGCCAAAGGTGAGGGAATGGTAAATTAGTTCATTGGCATTTAAGTTACATTTGGAATTGAAGAGGTAGAGGTATAGCTAGAGTCTCCTCCCTCTTTTCCTACCATTAGGACCATGGCCGAGCAAGGTCTTCCTTGCTCATGGTTCGGCCAAGGCTAGGGAGGGGAGAAGAGATTAGCTATAGATGGAAATTACATGACTATAAGCTTCATACATAGAGATATGACAATAATTAGGAAGAACACCAAACATAGCAAGTAGCTTGATTGATTTGAAACTTTAGGAATGCTAGTCTTGTAACCATCCTTAGCATTAGATCTTTAAACTTGAATGTTGAAATTGTTTCTATGTTTTGTATTTCCTACATGTCATTTGAATTCATTACCATCTTGCCATGCTAGATAGTTGTTTCTTATTGTGCTAAAATTTGTAAGGTAGTGTAAAGTTGCTATATATATACATTGTGGTTATATATGATGAATGATGCAATATTTGAATATTCTCATTTGGATTATACATGCTGCCCTAAATGTTCTTGGGCGGGATTCCAAGGTTGACACACGAAATTCCCCACCCGAGGTGGTATAGAAGGTTGCATAACATGTACAGCGTCACTAAATGTTCATAGCAATTATATGGAAACTTAGTTAGGAGATGATGACACTTCTATGACCTTTGGTACACTTTTGGAAACTTAGAACTTGTAGTTGTTCATATCTTGAAAGGGCGGCATAAATTGTTGACCATGTAGTCAGATTTAGGCTAGATACGGGGAAAGACCCAAAGTGTATATATGGAAACCCTAGGATATTGCTTGTGTGATGTGTTTGAGATGGTCAGCCGAGGAGCGAGGAAGTGGGAAATGACCAATGCTCAGCTCGGCCAGTATTGGGTCTAGAGGTGCGCCAGCGGGCCCGCTAGGTGCCAAACCCCAGTTGGGCGGGACTAGCTATCCTTACCCCAGACGATGTCCGAAGACTAGTGGACCATCCTAGTCGACGGCCCGAGATTATTTATTTACATCTTCAGATGTTGTGGCCTAGGGCCAGTGTGATACTACCAGATATGGTAAGCACAGCTGTAGCCGGGATGTAATTCTATTAGTAGGCCCAAGGGCCGGATGCCGAAGGCTAGATAAGTCGAGATATTAAAGGCAATTAGGCATATTTATAAACATGTCTTAATATATTTTCTCAATGCTTGCATGCTTACTGTGTACCCAAATGCATAGTCGTGTATCCTCCATCTATTGTTATCAGTTTGCATGCTTAGTTGTATATCCTCCATCTAGGCATCTACTATTATCAATTTGTTTTTATAATTTATGTTTATCCTTACTGTTTATTTACTTTATCAGTTATATTTTCTCAATGCTTGCAAGCCTTCTTAATGATCAATTTATGTTATCAATTATATTTATCAGTTTTAATCTGTTATCAATTTGCATGTGTATAATCTTGTTTTATTATATTTTCTCAAAGCTTGCAAGTCTTCTCAATGATCATTCGTAATGTGTTATAATCTTTTTAGTAATATGTTCAATGCTTAGACACCTTCTCAATGATAAGTATCTGTTATCACTTGTAATATGTTATCTGTTATGTTTACTATTATAATCTGTTATCTGTTGTAATTTGTTATCTGTGATAAACTGATAATCTGTTATCAGTTGTAATCTATTATATTATGTTTACTATTATAATATGTTATTTGTTATAATCGATTGTCTGTTAGCTATTATTTGTTATAATTTGTAATTTGTTATAATTTGTAATTTGTTATCAGTTGTAATATGTAATATGTTATGTTTACTATGTACCCAAATGCAAGCCTACTAAGTACCCAAATGCATGCTTATTGTTATACTATTATACTCTTATATTTCCTCAATGCCATGTTATTAGTTATTGTACAGTGGCTTACAAATATATTTTCAAGTAGACATAATAAGTTGAAAATATGGGTGGGCATCGGAATTCAATGGAGAAGCCGGAGTTTTGGCCAAAGAATGTTACAGAAGAATTTTTGTTCCTCTTGCATAATTAACAAACTGAATTAGATAATCTCAATTTTGATAAAACTGTATGTGAAGATATTAACAATAAATTGGAGGATAAGTGTGAGACTAAGTGCGGGGTGAAGATATGTAAGTC
Source organism: Canna indica (assembly GCA_034359265.1). NCBI lineage: Eukaryota > Viridiplantae > Streptophyta > Magnoliopsida > Zingiberales > Cannaceae > Canna > Canna indica. The sequence continues at coordinate 40,875,288 of CP136891.1, forward strand.
TAAGAAAACTCGTCTTATGCATTTATATAAGCATTTCCAAGAGTTGATTAACTACACTGAGGTCACATGGAATCTCGACACGAGGAAGATTGATGCCGATGAAACAGCATGGAACTCATCGGTAAATTTTTTTTTGAATTTAATCTAATGGGGTCAAGTTAGTTGGAAATTAACCCTCTTTTTTTCTGTGTGCAGAAAGGAGGGTCAAATTCTTATTTCAAACCCTTTAAGAACGGGCCACCATCATATTATGCTTTGATGGAATTGATATTTCAAATTTAATCCGCAACTGGTGGGATGGCTCGATCATCAACACAGCCATCATTGAATTTGTATTACCCGTAAAAAAAAATTTATTTATTTATTTATTTTGATTTCAGCAGGAAAGTCGGGATGCGCGTCGGATAGAGTCGAGAAGTCTTCGAAAGGCGCAATTTGTGATGTAACTTTTATAGATGAGGAAAATTATTTCAATCAAGTCGGGATAAAAGGTTGGGTCGAGTCGAGTCCGTAGGTTCAAACGGAACTCGATTCGGACGAGTGTGTGTCAAGTTATGTCTACTTAAGTTGGCAGGGGCAAAAATAGATAGATATGTTTGAATTATATTTATCAATTTTTCCTTTTTAATTTGCAAATCACTCGGTGTACTCCAATAAAAAATAACAACATTTGATCCAGAACTAAATTTATTTATTTTTTCATTTCATGAGAATTAAATTATAACTCATATCGAACTATGAAAATTAAATTGAAATTAACTTATCTTAAAAAGTTTAAGTGTTGTTGGATCATAGTTTATTCAAAATTCAAAATTTAGTCCGTTATTTATCTTAATTTATATATTTGATAAAGTTTGACTAATTCAACCCAAAAACTCGTGACACAACCAAATCTGACCTAGTAAAGACCTCAGAGCAGTCTAAGCTCCATCCAAACAGGACGGAGTCTGTTCTAATTAAAACCTTAAGTTATGGCTTGTATTTACTGCATATATTAATATTGTTTCGGGCCTTTCGGCTTAATCGCCGTTCAACAAATATTCTATTTAAACCTTTCAAATTCTTAATTGGAATTTTGTTATGGCCTTTTAAAGGCGACCCTGGACGCGATCTTTTCTCTCGCGGCTGCTTAGTAAGATCAATCCATCCACCCTACCTATGGGGGCGGAAGGAGAGCTCCGTCGCCCTCTCCTCCCCCTCCACCTCTCCCGTCCCGTCCGCAGCAACGACGCTCAATCCCCTCCCCCGCCACCCGTCGTCATCGGCCTCCAGCCCGTCGCACTCATCGACCACGTCGCTAGGGTTGATTGCTCCCTCCTGGACAGGATTCCTGGCGACCGAGGCGGCTCTCAACAGGTCCTCCCCCCCTCTCCTCTCTCTCACTACTCGCCGCTTCCGCCATTGACACCTTGCTTTTCGCTGCCGCCGTGTTCTGCTTGACTTAGGCGGTGCTACGTTGAAAATTTTGACTGGCGCGATCTAGATTTAACCTGAAAGAGGCGATTCAATTTCCATTTGATGCGGTCGCTGCGTTTTGGTTTTGGGGTTTGCACGACGGTTCCGGTGGCTCTTTTCAGCTTTTCTTCTTGAGTAATTCTCCGTCTTGCTGTTGCGAGTTTTCAAGAAGAGAAATCTCGCTGTTATCTTCCATGTTCCAAGATGATTGAAATCCTTCAAGTTCGCGACTAATGTCGCTCAGTTCAACCATCCAGTTGGAAATTACCTTTTTAATATGTATTTGTTCAAATTTGATTTTGATCTCTCGCATGACTTCACATTTCTTGATCTCTATTTTAAGTGTTGAATTAAAATTCCGACAGTAGACTAGTGTGCATGAAAATACTCTATAAATTTCAGTAGTCTTTCGCTTCTTTCACCAAGTCATACATTCTCCCAAATCCTAAAATATTGCAATTTAATTTAACAAAGTTGGACACTTAATTTGATAATTCAGTTAGACATGATATGCCAGTTTTGAACCTTTAAGTTTTTCATAACCTTCTTCTACCATACAATGGTTAATAAAAGTATTTATGACAACAGGTTGCAGCAGAGGATTTGAATCATATATTGAACGAAGTTAATGCACACATTCTTCCAGACCCTAATAAACTACCTCCTTTAATAACTATAGCTGGAGGTAGTGTAGCCAATACTATCCGTGGAATGGCTGCAGGCTTTGGAGTCTCAAGTGGGATAATTACTGCCTGTGGAGATGATGAACAAGGTCATCTATTCATCAATGGCATGAGTTTCAGCGGTGTCGATCTTTCCCGAGTGAGAATAAAGAATGGATCTACTGGGCAGGTAGCCTGAATGAAGTTTCCCTGATAGCTTTTCATTCCTCACCAATGGGGTAGCATTTAAATTAATTTGCTCATTGCAGTGCGCATGTTTGGTTGATGCTGATGGGAATCGAACCATGCGACCCTGTCTATCTAGTGCTGTTAAGCTTCAGGTATGCAACATCCAGTTATATCTAAATACTAAATCTGTCCTTAAGCTAGATGAAGTCTTGTTCCTAATGTGACCTATCACACAACATTTATCAGGCTGATGAACTGAACACAGAGGATCTTAGAGGTGCAAAGGTAAATCCTTTTACTGCACTGGATGCTAATTTATTGTCCTCAAGTTAAGATTTCTTTCCTCTGATCATCTTGTGATGTATCCAGTGGTTGGTGCTACGATACGCATTTGTCAATTTGGAACAAATAAAAGCTGCTATTGGAATTGCTAAACAAGAGGGTGTTTCTGTCTCAATCGACCTAGCAAGTTTTGAGGTTTGTGACGTTTGTCCATGAATCTTTTTCTATCCAGTTTTAGATTCTTTTCTGAAAATTGTCTCTATTTTAGCTGTCTGATATTTTGGCTTGGAAAATTTTAACCTACGTGCAGATGGTCCGAGACTACAGGTCTGACTTGATAGATCTTTTGGAGACTGGGAATATTGATCTTTGTTTTGCCAATGAAAATGAGGCTAAAGAACTTGTAAGGTAATACTTGTTTAACATGATTCCATCCAAATGATTTTTTACTTGTTTACTTGTAATGCATACAGGACGTTGACATTAAAACATACCAATGGATATTTGTTGGGGAACTAATTATGTTTCAATATAATGAAATTTGTGGTCTATCTTCAAAAGCTATTAGAATAATGCTAATAATCTATTTTCAATATCTCCAGTCAAATAACTAACATATACCCATATCGAAATTCTTTCTAACACAGCTTATTACATCATAATTTGGTCTTTTTTTTTCAGTGGAGAATCCAATGTGGATCCTGAGGCTGCATTATGTTTCTTAGCAAAACATTGTAAGTGGGCTGTCGTGACACTTGGTTCTAAAGGATGCATAGCAAAGCATGGAAGTGAGGTTGGTGTTAATTGACAATTTAAATTATCAAATTTTACTATTACCTGAAAACTTTGTCTGTTTCATATAAGACTAATACTAAGAATCTAACAGTAAAAAAACAAACATTAGAAAGAACTCTCACAAAGTATGTCAATCTGATTGACATCAGTGACTGCTGAGCTCACATTTTCCCACGGGAAGGAAAAACTTCTCAATATCAGTCTTAACATTTATTTCTTGAAGTTGAAAGTATTTAGATTTCTCGTGGATTTCACAAATGCCATGGAGAGAGAAACATTGTTGTGCTCTATTATAAAAGATCATGAGAAATAACTTCTGTAGTTCCTCTCTAGGTTGTTCGAGTTCCGGCAATAGGAGATACACATGCTATTGATGCCACAGGTGCTGGTGATCTGTTTGCAAGTGGTTTCTTATATGGGCTAGTGAAAGGCCTTTCACTGGAAGATTGTTGCAAGGTTGGTTCTTGCAGTGGTGGTTCGGTGGTCCGATCTCTTGGTGGTGAGGTGAGACCAGAGAACTGGCAATGGATGTACAAGGAGATGCAGTCCAAGGGACTTTTGCTTCCTGACATGAAGAATTGAAACCTTAGTTAAGTGGGCTCTCAGGAATCATCTTCTCGAACCCATGATTATGGAATTCAGCAAAGTGTTGCCTTTGGGGGTCTGATGGTAATTTTCTGGCTTTAACTAGGTAGTATTAGAGCTCTATACCATTTGAGGGAGCAAGCTGAAGGCTAAGCTTCCGTTATAATTTTTAGACTGTTGAGCATGTCATCTTGATCCTCCATGGATTATTTATTTAACTTCCAGCTATTTAATAGTGCTCCTATAGTTTCAATCTCATCCTGTCATATCATTTACTAAGTTCAAATAGTTATTCTTATCCATTTCAAAATATAAATTCCTACGTAATTTCTTATGTAATGTTAATGTTACTATCTCAAAGGTTTAGAATCTATTTTTATTTAATTGCTTTTATCTACTAATATAAATATATAAAATAATAAAAAACCTAGTTTTAGAATGAGGCTCTTCTAATGTACTATATTTTTTAAGTTAGAAATGATGGAAGGTAAGTCAATTCGGAGTTGTGTTGGTGCAGTAACTTTTATGCACTTGATTTTATCGAATTTGCTTTAGAATCTGCTAAAATTATTTTAGTTTCTTGTTGGTGTTGTTGGCCCAAAGGTTTTAATTTCGGGCATGTGTTTTGTTTCAATCATAACAAATGAGCAGTTGAAGTTTCTTCAAATGTTTATATGAGAACTGAATGCAATAATGTTTCAATAAGCTTTCAAAGTTGTCGTTCTGGACTCAAGAAGCAAGATTTAATAGAAAAGAATGGAGCTCAGAACGATGCCGTACCAAATGATAAAATTAGGACTTTGAATTTGAAGGTAACTTTTGATTGACTTAAGATGATAATTATCTATTATCTCGAAGCCTCAACCAAATTAAGAAAGATCTAAAGTATTCGATTTTGTAAAAACGAAAAATATTCTCTTCGACCAAACATCAATCGACCAAACATTGAGAAAAGTTTAATCAACTATGTAATAGATAGTTTTATAGTTGCAGTGTTGATTGTCTGTTGTTATCTAACCTCAACTCCTATTAAGTTTCTTGATTCCGTTCCAAATCTTTTCTTGAGCTCGGCTTCCTAGAGGTGATCTTGTGCCTTTTGTGCTATAGTGATTTTGAGATTCAAATCTAATATCTCGTGCCCTAGTTCTTTGTTAAGCCTTTTTAAACTCATCGAATCAACATTTTGAGGTAACGAAGGAATAAGTTAAATGGAGGAGCTTCATATTTGCAATTTCTTATGCTTCTTTTAATTTTTTTACTATACAATCTCATCCTAGGGGTATATTACAAGATATCTAATTTTTTTCTTACGCATAAAAGTTCTAACTTGGATAACTATACAATTAGGCTTGGGATAAGATCATCCTAGGGGTATATTACAAGATATCTATTTGATTTATGCTCGAGCCTTTCTTTGACGTTTTATTCTTCCGTTTCTTTGACGATCTTTTCTTTCATCTCGTTTGAACGGACTTGGCATGCTTATCGCAACCTCAACCTGAACTCAAAACTTCACACTTGGATTAATTATATGTTTGTTATCATCAAAATAAAGATCGAGGTTTAAGAGAAACTCTTAAGCCAACACCCTCTTGATAAGGAAGGACGTAATTGTCCATCTATGGCCGGGTGGAGCTGTCTTGTTCGGCTTGTGTCAAGTTTGGGAATGCGTCCGGGTGGAGCCCCTGGGTGGAGCCTTCTGGTCTGACTCAAGTTGGGTTGTAGGGCACTGCTGAGTCTGATCCGATTGGGCCCAATATTTTTAGTCCAATCCATAACCCCCGAGCTCGGTCAGAGTCTGGAGGACTGCGTATCTAGCTCTAAGTGATGTCGGCCTTCGACCTTAGCTAGTCACGTGCAGGGTGCGCGGTTTTTATGTGATTCTTTGCTATCCGGGTTGGATGCTTTTCCAAATATTTGTATGAGGGGGGAAGGTGCTTTTTCGGATGTTTTCCAGCTCTACAGTAGATATAGTTTGATAGGAAAGTAATTATAAGCAAAAATCTAGTAGGTGATTTTCCAGATGTAGTCTGAGTGTCAGCTATGAGGGGGCGTGATTTTGTCAGTGAAAGAATTGCCCAGTGAAGAGGCAATTTTTGGGTATATTAATAGCCCCATGTGTGCTATGTATTGTCAAGTATGGAGTGGGAGATTCCGAAGATCACCATCTCTCCGGGGGTTATTTTTGTTTTGTTGGTGACTGGTTTGCTGCTCACCGTGGGTTTGTACCATCAAGCATAAAGGTGAAGGAAGAAGATGGGGTTCCGACCGTGGGTTTGTTGCATCGGGCTTGCGACGAATCCATCTCCATGGTTCATGCGTTAGGGGAGGTATTGTGCTCTTTGGCTAACTGGGACAATGTCCATGGCTCTAGGTTTGCCTAGCTTGGGCTTTCACTTCGCTCCTCCTTTCCCTTCAACTCCCGGGTTGCGGGAGATTGTATGACCAAGCCTTCGTATGGCATCATATCCTGGTAGCAGAACCCTAAGTCGGGGTTCTCGTCTGCGCAGCTTGGTCAGTGATAATGTTCCTGGGATACTCTCCAAGTAGTTGCTTTGCTAGCAGGCCATTTTTATTTCATTGATGAGCCGCCCTTTACGGGTTTGCAAATGTAAATATCCCTTTCTGGGTCTTTATGAAATAAAATGATGTCTTTCTGTGTGTATCCTTGTTTGTGCTCTTACCGGGTTTGCCCAGGTTTTTGATTGCTGAGGTTCTGTTAACCGTATATCTGGGGTAAGAAGATAGTATTTAAACTTAGCTGCGACCGTCGAGCCAGACAGGCAAAAGTACAAAGCTTTGATCATTGGGGGCTCTGAGGCCAGGGATAGTGGCATTGTAGCTGAGGACCGGACTCGGCGAAAACCGAGCTCGCGAGAAACACGCTTGAGGTCGTGTTACTCATTTAGTGCATGCCAGGTTGAGCTGGAGGTAGCATTTAGGGGGCGTTTGGTTGCTTGCAAGTGCAAATGCCCATAAATAGATTTTACAGCCTACCGTTTGGTTGCCCGCAACTAGAGTTGCAACTTCTATTTGCAAACATTTGTTTGGCCGCAAATGGAAGTTGCACTTACACTTGCATCTTGCATCTTACAATTTTTTTTGGGCCGGTCGGGCACAAATTTTTTCGGGTTGGGCAAAGCCGGGCCGGGAAAGACCGGGCAGTGCACAAATTTTTCCTGGCTAGGATGGGTCGAACACAAATTTTTTCGGGCCGAGCCGGGCATGACACAATTTTTTTCAGGCTGGATCATACATGAATTTTTACGGTCGGGCCGGGCACGAATTTTTTCGGGTCGGGCCGAGCCGGGCTGTGCATGAATTTTTTCGAGCAGGGTTGGGCAGGGCACGATTTTTTTTTTGGACGGGTCATGCACGAATTTTTTCGGGCAGGGCTAGGTTGGGCCGGTCACGAATTTTTTTCATGTTGTGCGGGGCATGAATTTTTTTCGGGCCGGGTCGGGCACAAATTTTTTTCGGCTCGGGCCGAGCCGGGCCCAACCGTGCTTGACGTGCACGAATTTTCTCAAGCCGAGCTAGGCACAAATATTTTTAGACCGGGATGGGCATGAACTTTTTCCGGCTAGGTCAGGCCTTGCACGAATTTTTTATAGTTGGGCCGGTTCGTGCACGATTTATTTCGGGCCGGGTCGGGCACGAGTTATTTCGGGCCAGGTTGGGCACGAATTTTTTCGCTCGACGGAGCTGGGCCGGGATGGGCCAGCCAGTGAACAAATTTTTCTGGGTCCGGCCAGGCACAAATTATTTTGGGCCGGGCTGGGCACGAAATTTTTCGGGCCGAGTCGGCTACGAATTTTTTTTGGGTCAGGCCGAGCCAGGCTGGACCGTGCACGAACTTTTTTAAGTTGGTCCGGGCACGAATTTTTTGGAGTCGATCTGTGTAGTGCACAAAATTTTTTGGGCCTGACCGGGCACGAATTTTTTTCGGGTTAAGTCGAGCCGGGCCGGACCTTGCACGAATTTTTTTAAGTCGGGTCGGGCACGAACTTTTTCGGGCTCGGTAGGTTACAAATTTTTCCGGGGCAGGCCGTGGACGAATATTTTTGAGTCGAGCCGAGTCGTGCACGAATTTTTTGGGCAAGGTCGGGCACGAATTTTTTCGCGTCGAGCCGAAAACTTTGGCCCGACATGATTTGCCAGACCTAGTCTAATAAATTAATAATTTTTAATTTTTGTATAATATTGAAAATATAAAAAAAACTCTATCAAATGACATCTCATCTAAAATCTGACACTGCCATCGCGTTCAGCGCACGAAAGCCTACAACTTTGATATTTATCCCTTCTCCATCCGACGACTCTAAGTAAGGGTTGGCAATTTCTGACACGACATGATAACCCGACACAGAGTTATGCGGGTTCGGGTTTGGCTAAACGTGTGTTTTGATTAAACAGGTTCAACATGTATTAACACTATTAAATAATCGTGTTAATCCGGGTTGAACCCGTGTAACCCATATAAACATGATTAAACTCATTTAACTAAACGTGTTTAATCGTGTTGTTGGTGAAATGGCCACACATTTTCACATTTTCTTAAACTACTTAGGCAATTCATAATTTAACGACTAAATGCAGAAGAGATTAATGATAAAGCATTTAACACAACAATATATCAATGCTAACACAATTATTTATAATGATTTGGCCCTAATGCCTACTCCACTACCTAAGCACCTCGCTTAGGATTTCCAAACTAACTTTACTAGATTAATCTTGTTTCCATTACAACGAGGACTTTGACCCGAAGAGTCTCGCTCTCAACCTAAGACACTTCCACACCCGGAAGTCTCCGCCTTTTTACTGAGAGCCCTCTTCCACCTCAACCTTAAGGGACAACTCAACTAATCCCAAGTAAACTATGTTTACACCGGTGAAATTAAGCCTCAAACACAAAGGCAACCACCCAATCTATCAAACCTAGCAACCTAGGTGTACACAAGTTCAAATACAATGAAATAAACACCAAAATACAAGTAATGGAGCAAAAATATAACAACACAAATAGTTAGCTCCAACACAATAAATCCTAGCTCCTCTTGATGCCTTGGTGATGAATCAAATCAAGTTTGAAGGCAAACTCAAGAAAGACAAGTTGAAAAGCTAGGGTTTCTCCAAGTAATGGCTCAATGAAAGCTTGGGAATGATCAATGATGGCTCAATGGAGTTTAGGAGTGATCAAAAGTATCAAAGGAAGGCTGGGACATCAGTATTTATAGAGCCACAAAGTGAGGTCGGGTGAAACATTGCTCAACGGCTCGAAATAGAGTCATTTTCGCCTGCCGGCCGCATGTCTGATGGATCGTCGATCGACCGATCGAGCGACCACTGAGCGATCGCCGAGCGACCCAAGGCATTTTGTCCATTCTGGGCATCATTCAGTCGACCGAAATGCCTTCATCTTCTGTCGGTCGACCGAATCTGGGCAGGGCTGATTTCTTGTGTACTTTTCTACTCGTTTGTTCATTCTGGGTTCCGTCTTTGCTAAGTCTACTTTAAAACATAAATGTTATATAAGGATTACCCCCCATTTGGATTCAATAAAAATATCTAAAAAATCAAAATCCTTAAGAATCAAAATCTAACTTTTGGGGTCTAGTATAAATTTCCGAAAAACAAAAATTTTCTAATCTTTCAGGTTAAATATGGGTAGGTTAAAGGCTTCAAAAAAATTCTTAAAAATATATCGTTATCTAGTTTTTACCTAAGGAACAATTATCGGCATTTTTTGTGTCAAAAAATGTCTAGGTTATATAGCCCTCCAAGGAGCTCCCTTGGCTTAGTGAATTCGAGGGTCATTTTCTAATTTGCCGATTTTTCAAGTTTTGGGATTCGGGTTTGATTTTTTGGTTTCTTTGCATCATCATGAGGATTTACAACACATACTAGACACCCTAAATCTAAACTTTAACTTCCCGAAGAATCCCGAGCGTCGACGAGCGTCCTTGCCGATTTCTTCGATTTTTCCGATCGTGGACGTCGTGCGCCAACCGACTTGGAACATGAAAGAATTTCTCAATGAAACATTAGTTCCATGTTTGTTATCATCAAAACATAGATTAAGAACAATATTGAAACCTTTGGCCAACACGTGTCACTGAACCTATTTAATCCATTTACCCGTTTATAATGATATATATATATATATATAAAATAAAAAGTAAAAAGTTACAGATGTTGGGTATGTCTTGTTATTAATAGTCTTTCTTCTGTGTTTAATTTTTAATTTCAGTAGCTTTTATTTTGTTCACTATTGAAATTGTGTTTATCGTTTTGTATCGTGTAGGTGTACACATGTACACGTTTAGACACATTTACTTAAACGAGTTAAGTGTGTCTTGTCGTGTCAACATGGGAATAAAAGAGTCGGGTTCAGGTTTACATATTCGGACAAGTTTAATAAACGGGTCGGGTTAGGGTTTGCATATTCGGACATGTTTAATAAATGGGTCGGGTTCAGGTTTATCCCTTTACAACACAATGTTGGCTTTAGGTTTTCAACTTTGGTCTTAATCTCAGTTTTGATGATAACAAATGTGGAACTAATATTTCGTCGAGAAATCTTTCAGGTTCCATATCGATTAGCGTTCGATGTCCACGATCGGAAAAATCAGATTGCGGGAACGCAGATTTGCGTCTAGCGGTCGACCTGTTGGTCGATCGCACAGAGAGAATAGGCAGCGGTCGCTCTAAGCGGTCGATCGGTCGGTCGGTCGATCGGCCAATCGACCGAGCGGTTGTAACAGATAGTTTTCTATCCGTTGAGCTGTCGTTTCTTTGAGATGGTATAAATATCATTCATCTAACTCATTTAATCCACTTCTCACACACTTACAGATTTAATTGAGCATTCTAAAGGGAGATTTGAGCCTTCAAAGGATCGATCAGCAGTGCTCTGTTCTTCCGTGAACCTTTTCTCAAGCGCCTAGTTTTCTTCCTCAACTCGGGTTTTAATACGAGCTCTACCTCTTGACGAGTTGAAGGCGTTGAAGGCTTGGAAAAGTGCTGTGGTTCCTCTCTCATTTCTTAAGCTCTTTTGAATGTATTTTAATTGTTATTTGAACATTGTTTTATTTGGATTTGTGCGTGTGAAGACCTAGGATCGTTAGGTCTTGAAATTGGGTGGTAGCCTTGGTGTTTGAGGTTTAAATCCACCGGTGTAATTAAACGTAGTTTGCTAGGATTAAGTGAGTTGTCCCTTAGGGTTGAGGTGGAAGAGTGCTCTTGATAAGAAGACGGAGACTTCCGGGTGTGGAAGTGCCTTAGGTTGAGAGTGCAACTCTTCGAGTCAAAGTCCTCATTGTAAGGGAAACAAGAATTAATCTAGTAAACCTAGTTTGGAAATCCTAAGTGAGGTGCTTAGGTAGTGGAGTAGGCATTGGGGCCGAACCACTATAAATTTGTGTGTTTGCATTGATACTCTATTTTGTGCTTAATTGTTTATCTTGCTTCCACATCTATTCACCCCCCCTCTAGTGTTGCCATTTCGTCAACACACGAGACACATTTAGACACAACACGTTTAAACACGACACGATATAGATTGCCACCCGTACTCTAAGTCACCAAAATTAATTATTTTTTGATACTTAAATTATTGTATTTGCAATCCGCAATCTTGTGTTGTAGGCTTTTTGGGCTGCAATTCCATTTGTGGCCCGCAAATACTACAAATTCCAAACAAATTTGTTATCTAAATGCTACAACTAGAGTTGCAACATTTGCACTTGTGGGCAACCAAATGCCCCTTAGGGTCGAGGACCAGAGTCGATGAAAATCGAGATCGTGAGAAACATGCTTGGGGTTGTGTTGCTCGTTTAGAGCATGCCGAGCTGAGCCGGAGGCCACATTTATATGGTTTTATGAAATAATTTTTGTTTTTGATTATTCGGTCTCTTCCGAGACCTTTGTAGCCTATAAAGGGCTAATGCAACCTTGCAGTTTTTAAGCCTCGGCTAATTGTGACCTTTTAGTTTTCAACTGAAAGGAAGGGTTGAAGATCTTAATTTTCAAATATTTCATATTCTGAAATCTCTCGATTCGTTTTGTATTCATGATAATTTATTTTGTAACAGATTTCAATCAATTTAGTAAAGTGGACTTTGATATCGATAATTGATTCTCTCTCTTTGCTATTTAGTATCATAAGTTTCTTGGTGTATTTTCATTATGACACTAATGAAGTTTACTTGCAAGTTTATGAGAAAATAACAAAATTTGATACTTAGTAATTTCATGATAATTTGCCTATTTTGATTGAAGTCGTGCAAAATTGAAATTTTGATCAAATGATATTATTTTCACTTCAAATTTTATGTGCATGCTTTATATGACCATATTTTGGTATTTTTAAAGTTTGAATGAAATATGAAAATGTCATCAAAAATATTAGTTATTTACCAAAATACCACTGATGTTTAGAAAATTCTACAAAAATGCAGAAAAATTAGTTTGGGTTGATTCTTGAATGTGAATTTTCCATGAAAAATCCAGTTTATGTTATAAAAATTTCAAACATCTCCTGAAATAATATGATTTAATATAGATTTTTGAAGTTTAATTTTAGCACTTGAAAGTATCGTTCTCGTAAAATTCTCATTTTCTCGATACTTTGAATTTTTATTTGTTTTTCGAATGAGACTTGAAGTATTATGTTTTGAATTCACTTTTGGTATCGTTTTTAATTATTTGGTGAGAAAAATCATTTCTAAAATAATTTTTGACTCTTTGACTAGTACTTTAAAAATATCAATACTTGGTTTATACATGATCTCTGAAGCTGGATTTTATTTATCATTTCATGATATCATGTATGACTTAGTCTACAAAGACCCTAAGATGTTTACGTAGCGCACCTTACAAGCTACAATGAGAAAATACACTTTAACAATTAGAGAAAAAAAGAACAAGGGAACAATAAGGTAAACCAAACTTGTGTGCTCCCTTCTTTGCCTTCCAAACCTTTAACTCCTCAAGTCAGATGGTGAAAGTTGAAGTCGGAGTTGAGTCACGAAGAATGCTTCAAAAGGATGATGAATCGATGAAGCTAGGGCGTGAAGATCAACTCTAGAAGGCTTTAAAACTAGCTTTGAAGGCTCAATGAAATAGCAAAGAAGTATAGGTGAAGAGTTATGAGGGGTATTTATAACCCATCATCCAACAGCTCCATCTGACGAGCATTTTTCTACCCGTTGGCGCCGCCCGGTCGGTGGCCAACTGATGGCCGATCGACCGGTCGAGCGATCGGTCGAGCGATCGGCCGAGCAACCGAAGTCCTCTGCCCCGATTTGGGGCTCAGCCAGTTGGTGTCCAACTGATGGCCGGTCGACTGGCCATCGATCGCCCATCGGTTGGAACCCAGAAAACTCCAGTTTTGCTGATTTCTTCCATGCGACGCTTGTTTCTTGGTTTTTTCTTCAGGTTTTGACTTGGAATTTATTACAATCATGTTTGGGTTGATATCCTAGGGGAATATTGCATTAACTTCTAATTCTAATCCTAGGATTCTACGCGATGGTTGTCAGAGCTGTTTTTGACATTTCTTTGCATTTTTTCGGACGAGGTTCGCACGTGTATCGTTCTATCAACCTGAACTAAAAACTTCACAAAAGTATTAGTTTCATGTTTGTTATCATCAAAATATAGAATGAGGCCTAGGAGTAACCCTTGGGCCAACAATCTCCCCCTTTTTGATGATGGCATACAAAACATGAAAAATAAGCAATATGTGAGACTTGATACATGGTCATTTATGAGTTCATGATAAAACCAATAAAAAACTAGCTTAGGCTCCCCCTATCAACATGCATATCTAACTTATGACTCCCCCTATCTCTATGCATCATAAAACAAATGTGACCAAGTCTTTTTCTCCCCATTTTGACATTAATAAAAAAAGACAAGAACACCGGGTACTATTAATGAATTTCGTCATGAAAATAATGAAATCCATAAAATCGAGTATCATCTACCACTATAGCCCTTCCTACCAATGTGATCCTATGGAAGGCAAACATCGATAAGTCATAAAGCCCCATTACATGAGTGTGATGATACTACAAAAACCGATTTTTCAAAGAGACATGTAAATTTTGAAAACTCAAACATATGGAAGATTGCAAATTCCTAATTGCATCCTTAAGTTGGTAAAGCTTTCTTCATTCAAGGGTTTAGTAAATATATCCGCAAATTGTTTGTCGATAGGCACAACTTCTACGGAGATATTGCCTTTAGCTACATTGTCTCTAAGAAAGTGATGTCTTAGGTCTATGTGTTTAGTCCTAGAGTGTAATGCCGGATTTTTAGTTAAGTTAATTGCACTAGTGTTATCACAATGAATGGGTATGCATGAATAGCTAAGTCCATAATCCATAAGGGTTTGTTTCATCCAAAGGACTTGTGCACAACAACTAGCCGCGGCGATGTATTTTGCTTCGGTAGTTGAAAGTGCAACTGAATTTTATTTCTTGGAAAACCAAAAAACAAGACTCATTTGTAGGAATTGACAACACCCACTAGTGCTATTTCTATCTACTTTACAATCGGCAAAATCGGCATCCGAAAAACCAATTAATTCAAAAGATGCATCATCTGAATACCATAATCCTAACTCAACCGTACCTTTTAGATATCTCAATTTGCGTTTGACCGCACTTAAATGAGACATCTCGGGGCATGATTGAAACTTAGCACATGCACATACACTAAACATGATATCCGGTCTACTTGCGGTTAATTAAAGGAGACTACCAATTATACCTCGGTATCATTTTTCATCTACCTTTGTTGCTTGATTTGAAGTCCAAGCATGAAAGAGAGTTCTCCCATCACACTCATCTCAAACTCCTCTTGCATCCACTTAGCAAACCACTCACATAAAACTTCATTAGTAGCACAAAAAATAATATCATTCACATAAATTTGCATAAGTAGGATACCATTTTTATCATTTTTAATGAAAAGAGACACATCGGCTTTTCCAATGCTAAAATCTTGTTCAATCAAAAAGTTGGAAAGCCTTTCATACCAAGCCTTAGGAGCTTGTTTTAAACCATTCAAAGCCTTTTTAAGTTTATAAACATGATTTGAAAATTCAAAGTTTTCGAAACCGGGGGTTGTTCAACATAAACTTCTTCCGTTATAAAACAATTCAAAAACGCACTTTTAACATCCATTTGAAAAAAGTTTAAAACTTGCATAAGCTAAAAGCATGCGAATTGCTTCTAATCATAGCTACGGGAGCATAAGTTTCATTACAGTATATACCTTCTTCTTGATTATACCCTCGGGACACTAACCGAACTTTGTTTCTAATTACTTACCTATCTTCATCTAATTTATTCCTATAGACCCATTTAGTCCCAATTAGGATTTGTTCACTAGGCCTAGGTACTAAATTTCAAACATCTTTCCTTACAAATTATTTTAGTTCCTCTTGCATGGCAATAACCCAAAATTCATCTTCTATGACTTCCTTAATATTTTTAGGCTCTACTTGTGAAATGAAAGCTACATATTGACCAATATTTCTAAGTTTAGAACATGTTACCACTCCCGTTGAAGGCTCTCCAATCACTTGATCAATTGGATAATCCTTTATCAACTAGTATCCTTTTGGGAGAGGAGGTAGAGCTTCTTCTTCTTCTCTAACTTGAGGTATGGATAAGCATGAAGGTTCTCCATCATGTGGTTCCTCATTGAGTTCATCTTCAACCTCCTTATTATGAAAGGTCAAATCCTCAAGTTCCTCACTTACATTCATAATCTTAATATTCCTTGAAGAATCATTAGTTTCATTAAAAGTAACATGCATAGATTCTTCAACAACCATAGTTCTACAATTATATACTCTACAACTATTTGAGTACCCAAGAAAAATACCCTCATCGGATTTAGAATCGAATTTTCCTAGATGCTCCTTAGTGTTTAAGATAAAACATTTGTATCCAAAAACTTTAAAATATCACACACTTGGGATTCTATCATTCCAAAGCTCAAAAGGGATTTTCTTAATTTTAGGTCTCAATAAAACTCGATTTAAAACATAACAAGAGGTGTTTATGGTTTTGGCCCAAAAATGCTTAGGCAAATTATTTTCGCAAAGCATAGTCCTAGCCATTTCTTGTAAAGTTCTATTCTTTCTCTCAACTACCCCATTTTGTTGAGGGGTTCTAGGGGAAGAAAAGGTATGTTCATACCAAGTTCATCACAAAATTCCAAATTTTTTTCATTTTTTAATTCACCTCCATTATCATTTCTAATTTTCAAAATCGAAATTCTTTTTCATTTATGACTCTCCTAGCAAATTTCTTAAAGAAGTCAAAAATTTCATTTTTTTTAGCTAGGAAGAAAACCCATGTAAATCTAGAAAAATCATCAACCAAAAGATAGCAATAAAGTTTAGCACCTAGACTAGCAACATCACAAGGAGGAAAGAGGTCCATATGCACAAGTTCAAGTGTTTTACATGTGGTAACTTGATTTACACTATGAAAGGAAGACTTAACTTATCTACCATGTTGACATGCATCACAGAGTCTATCATTTTCAAATTTTATTTTGGGTATTCCTTTTACTAAGTCATTTTTAGTTATTTCTTGGATGAGGCTCATGCTAGCATGTCCTAGCCTTCTACGCCATAAATAAGAATCATTTTCCACAACTACTAAGTATCTAACATGAGGATTAGGTAACACATTTAAAATTAATGTGTAAACAGTCTCATGCCTATTTCCAATGAAAACAATGTCATCTGATGGTACACTTCTAATTATACACTTAGATGCTTCAAACATAGCTACATACCTATTATCACACAATTGAGATATACTAATTAAATTATGCTTCAACCCATCAACTAATAAAATGTTTTTAATACATGGGTAAGGAAGTATACCTATATCTCCAATACCAACAATCTTACCTTTGGCATTTGATAGTATATGTCTCTTAGGAAACTTCTTATTAAGGGCAGTTGAATAGGAAGTTGCAACTGCTACTAATAACAAAGTAAGAACCAAAATAAAAAAACACACGCAAATACAAGAGGTTTGTTTACACAATCAGGTCAGTCATCTAATTTACGGGGCACTCACCAGACAGATGCCCAATCCACTCTCTATAAGTACAAAATAAGTCCTCTAAATTTCACACCCGAAATCTTACTGCAATACTACAGTGAATTGGAAATAACAAAAACCTATTTGCTATTACAAGTAATACCAACTTTCCTCTCTATGACATCCCAGCCACAGAGTTCCGTCCTCCACACAACCTTGTGTTGTAGTGAGCTATCCACTCGAGATCAATCTTCTCATGAAGATAAGAAATATAAATTATTGTCTTTCTGTACTCAGCAGTCTGCACTCAATAGTCTCAACTCCTCTCAAAATCTGGCAACGCAGTGTTCGCACATGAAGAGTTGCAGATCGGATCATTCCATCAGAATTTATATGAGACAATCGAAAGACCTGAATCAATGGTGTTCCTAAATATTTGTTTAATGAACCCATCAGTTTAGCAACTAACAATCATCAATTCAAAAACAAATAGACAATGCATAACTCCTAAAGATCATAAAGATCAAGGAGTAACGCCCCAAAATTATTTAAAGCAGATATTCGGGCAAAAAATAAATTAATGATGATTAAAAGATTTCAGAGACAACAAAGAGAATCATCATTAATGAAGTAGACCAAGAGTCATTATCTCTGTAGGAGACAAAAAGTCATCATTCTGCACTGCATCTTTGACAAGAAAACCATAGGTTGCTGGAGCAGTTGAGTCTGTCTTCAATATATGTAGAGTTCCTCATAGTTAAGACTGAGATCATATTGGAATACTTTTGCCAAATATAGCCAAAATACAAAAGGCCAACACAAACTTTCTCCTCCTTTGGCATATTTTGCAAAAATCCAACCTATCATAATCAATTTCAAAAAGATAGATAACAATATCAAGTGAGTAGATTCACAGATAAGCACACTAACTGTCAAGATTTAATAGTTCAGAGAAAAACTCCAGCCATCACAAAGTCACAACCAACTCCAGCCATCACAAAGTCACAACCAACTCCAGCCATCACAGAGTCACAGTCATAACCACCACAGTCACAAACAAGAAAAATACAACCAGATAACTAGACAACAGACTCAGCCAAACAAGATAGAAGTTAACTAGACCAGACTTCATTTATTCAGAGATACCCCATTTATCTCCCCCTTTTTGGCCTAATAAGCCAAAAGAGAGAAAGTTGTCACACAGAGCAGTCTGGACTGGACGAACCTGAAGACAGAGATGCAGAACCTGTAGTACTAGCTGTGAAATATTACTTGCAGGTGGAGCTAAGCCCAAGTCACCTATGTTTTAAATAGGTCATCGCGAATAGATCTTTCTGTTGTGGATAAAGGAGCTGGATAGAGATCCAAAGCTTTGGATGCAAGAGCTGAAGTTACACCAGCAACAGTTGGAATAGTGACTATTTCAAGCCTTACATTAGCAGTTTTAGTCTTGAGAACTAGAGAAAACAACTGAGATCCAGTCTTTTCTAGAAATTGAGCCAAGCTCTTCATCAGCAAAAATAGCAGATCTATAAGAAATATTGACTTCATCTTTACCCTACCCCTCAGAAGATAATTTCTCCCCCGCAGAAGATAATTCCTCCCCTTCAGGACTAGGAAATTTAGAAAGAAATTTGAGAGTTACAGATACTATACCTGTACCATTTCTTCTTTGATGACGGTCAACAACTCTTCTCCATGATTTCTTTCTCAGATTTTGACCTTGGGAGGTAGAAGGTGAAGACATTTTATCAGGAGACGAAGCTTGAACATGTGTTTCAATTTTCTCAGGAGGACTTGAAAACACCGTCTCCTTTGCCAAGGAAGCAGTCATCTCTTTCTTGAAACTCATATTGCTAATTTCACTACCCATCATTAAAACTTCTGATTAAATAGATAAGAGGATGAATGAAGAGTGAAACTGTCGATTATCTTTTCAAGACATTGAACCGAGTTGCAACGTTAAGAGAACATAATTGATGATATAAATCCCATATGTTCGAATCCTCATTAAAACTAGCCTCCTGCCGAAGAAAAAATTCAATGTGCAATAATAGGAGAAATGAAGTTACAAAACGCCTGCCAAAATCAATAATGAGGGAGAACAAACCTTGAATGAACAAGGTAAGTGAAAAAATAATTGAAAGACTCTTCAAATATTCCACTCTCCCATAAAAATTGCGTCATATGACACACAGTCCTAGAGCAGATCTCAATTGCTCAAACTTCTCCCCACTTAATGCCATTGTCAAGATATCTGCAACCTGTTTATTTATAGGAATGTATTCCAGTTGCAACTCTTTTTTTTCGATTAGCTCCATGATGTAATGAAAACGAATATCAATGTGTTTATTTCGAGAATACATAATAGGGTTTTTTGAGATATTTATAGCACTGGTATTATCATAGTATATATTTATTTCTTAATGTTTGAAACTATAATCAAGCAACATATTCCTCATCCAAATAAGTTGTGTGCTGCAACTGCCTACTATCACGTATTCTGCTTCTACTGAAGAAAGATAAATAGAGTTTTGCTTTTTTACTTAACCAAGCCACCAAATTTGTTCCAATATAAAACCAGCCACCTGATGTACTTTTTCTGTCATCAATATTTCTAGCCTAGAGTGCATCTGTATTTCCTACTAGACAGGGGTTAGAATCAATAGAATAACAAAGACCGAAATTCAGAGTACCTTTAACATATTCGATTATCCTTTTAACTGCCTATAGTTGAGACTCCTTCAAATTAGCTTAATATCTGACACACAATCCAACAGTGAAACACAAGTCAGGACTGCTAGTAGTCAGATACAATAAACTACCAATCATACTTCTGTAGAGCCTGAGATATATGCTCTTTCCTTCATCATCTTTACTCAGTTTTTCATGAGTAGAGATGAGAGTTCTAACTGCCTTAGAAGTATCTAGACCAAATTTGTGAATAAGATTTCTTGCATACTTACTATGAGAGATAAAAATTTCCTCTTCAGATTGCTTATTTGAAGGCTAAGAAAATAACTAATTTCCTTAACCATGCTCATTTCAAATTCAGATTCATATCATTCACAAATTGTTTAGCATAAGCTTCAGAGGTTGAACCAAAAATTATATCATCAACATAAATTTGAACAATTACCAATTGACCTTCTTTTAATGAACAAGGTCTGATCAGTTCTTCCTCTTTTGTAGCCTTTCAAAAGCAGGAATTGGGTGAGTCTCTCATACCAAGCTCTAGGAGACTGTTTAAGACCATATGTAACACCCCCAACCCAGTCAACCGTATAATTGAGTCAAGAGATGCTACATCCTGTGCTAAAAGTACCTAAAACCTATCTAAATAAATTTTCCTTTATCCATGGATTATCCTAACTTAGCTTGTATATTCTAAAAATGCTACAAGAGTTTCCCCTAAAACCTTTATCACATCCCGTTAACACAAAACATGTTTACACATCTAATCCACTCTAGAAACTAAGGTGTATATTACTATTTCATATAATCATTTCACACCTAATAATACACACATCATTAAACAGTGCTCCATACACCAAAAATAAATCTTAAGCATAACTTACAAATATAAGTTATCATTTAACATCACTTTCTAGTTAAGGTGTACATGCTAGAATGCTCAAGAGTCAAAACTATGACATAACCAAAAGATCTTGAAGCATCTACCACAATGTCTGTGAAGTGACTCAAATTTTTAAGCTATCTACCCACGGGTGGAAAAACCAACGCGCTAAGCATGGAAGCTTAGTGGTGCTCATACAAGTTTTAACATTTTCAGATAACACATTTTTCATTATAATATATATAAATAGATGTAAATATAATGGCAATGAATTAGCAATATTGAAACAACATTTTGAAACAATTCACTAACTCATGGCAAACATGCATGTAATCTCAAATAATCTACTTAAATATCATAATACATTTTCATTAATTTACTTATTCAATTCTCTATTTTCTAAATCCGTTTTTGATGCAAATATTCATTCCAAATGCATTCTTTCAATTGCCAAAAGTAAGCCCTGGCGGAATCAATAAGTCGGATAACGGGACGGTGGCACGTAGTGCCTGAACGGTGGCATAAAATGCCTAGTAGATCAAATCATGAGACCAGACACTCGGTGCCTCTAATGGTCCAGATAGATCAAATCATCGGATCAGACACTTGGTGCCTCAAATAATAGGATCGGATACTCGGTGCCTCTGATGGTCAGATCAAATAAACAGGGATCGGACACTCGGTGCCACTAATGGTTCAGATCAAATGAATAGGGGACACTCGGTGCCTCTAATGGTCCAGTTCAAATGAACGGTGCAGTACTGCTAGAATTCCATATTGGCATGCCAATCTATCTTGAACCTCTGATTCCTATCCGGTTTACTAGTGCAATACTTATTTACACACAATTAATCTCAATGTCATTCATCATGATCACTTCATCACTTGCATTATATATAATGCATAATAACATTAACATACATATAATTTCATGATCAATTCATCACTTGAATTATACATAATGCATAATAACATCCTCAAACATATAATTCCATTTTCCATGCATTATAGCATATACACGCATACTAGAATTTACATAGTGATAAGTATTATAAATTTCACACAAAAACTGTTTTGATGTGTCTATTTGCTATTGCATTTTGACTTAATAAATGCATGAATTAAGCATTGCCTTCTTCATGAAAGTTCTAGATCTATGTCTTAGGATTAAAAAGAACTTTGAATAACTTAATTTTGATTTATGCATCAAAAGTTATCGCCATTTGATTCTAGCTGTCCAAAACTCAAATTTCGGTTCTCAATTTGCAGGGTAGAGTTGCTGGACTAACTTAGAGTCCAATTTTCGTTCGGATGCAAGCAGAATTTATCATTTCGGTCTGCATGAAAGTTGTGCCTCTAGATCTTAACTTTCCATAGGTGCAAGAATCACTCAATTTGGAGTTTTCTAGACTTAGTTATAAGCATTTAATTCTGCACTGGTCCAGAATTGGGCTGACAATTTCAAGAATTTATACTCGGGAAAATACCTAAATATAGCCTGTTCTTTGACATTTAGCTCAATTGTGGCTTGTACTCTCATTTGTCGTATTTGTATACATATACTAAGATATTTATTTTAATTGTGACATGTCTAATTTTCGTTAGGTGCCCCGTGAAATTGAAGATGTGGCATGCTGACATGTAAAAAAAACTAATTTTTATTTAATTATTAATCTACCTTCCACGTCATCTCTTAAAATTGGATCCCACCTTTTCTAATATTAAAAAATGGGTCCCATCTTTCTCTCTCCCTCTCTCTCATACAAATGCCGCTCCTTGTCGCCGTCGTCGACATCATCTCTATTTCGAAACAAGCCCTGCCCGTCCAAGCTTACCTTCCTCTCACTCTTCATCATTCTCAGTGGCACCTACGGCTGCCCCTCCAAGCTTACTTTCCTCTTCCCCTTCATCATCTTCAGCGGCGCCGTTAGATACATCGCCACCGAATCCGCCTTCTTGCTCACCACCTACTCCTGGGCGGCCGCCTACTCCTGGGCAGCCGCCTACTCCTCGGCTTCGTATTCTATAATCTTCAACAACCTTCGTATTCTATCCTTGTTGATGTCTCCCTGTTGATGTCACCTATGTTTTGGATCACCGCCATTGAGTATGCTGACGTCTTCGCCACCGCCAAGATGAACTCGGCGTGGTGGAATCTGAGCGCCTTCGTGGCAGTGTCACTCTCTTGCGTCTTCGGGTTGAGCATCTTTTTCGTTGAACCTTAATTACCTTATCCTCATTCTATAATAGAAGACACATGAGACGGATTCCCAAGTCGCCAGTTATCCTCACTCCTTGCCGATGGCCACTCACCACCTTCTCCCTGTTGCTCTTCTCCTTCTCCTTAGAGCCACGATGTGCTCGAGGTGGGATTCTACACTGGCAAGTGCAAGGGCACCAACGGAGGCTTCCATCCAAGGCGTCGATGCCACTCGTTTCGTCAAGGATCCTTCCATTCTCCCCGCTCCCTCCTCGGCATGTAGTTCCATGACTGCTTTGTTCGAGTAATCTACGTATCCTTCTAACTCTCTTCGTCACTTTAACAAACGCTTGACGAACTGTTGTTAGTTTGATCGTGTTCCTGCAAATTTTCAGGCTTGTGATGCATCGATTTTATTCGATGGAGCCACCAGTGAGAAGAATGCAGGCGCTAACCAGAGCATGAGAGGCTACGAACTGATTGACGAGATCAAGGCTGTTATGGAGATCAGCTTGTCCCGGAGTGGTCTCCTGCACTGATATCATCACTGTTGCTGCAAGGGATGTTGTGGTCTTGGTAAGTCACAAGTATATTGCTAATGTAATGTTTAATTAAGTAAAGCTTTCTACTGAAAGTTAATTAGGTGGGAGAAACATATACAAGGTGGTGGAAGGAGATACAATGTTCAAACTGGGAGGAGAGATGGTACAATCTCACATGCTTCTGAAGACAATCTCCCAAAGCCTTCCATTTCAGTATCAAACGCTATCAGGGTATTTAACAGCAGAAAGCTCACTGCAACTGACTTGGTTTTACGTTGGCAACCAGTGGTGATGCAGAATAGAGGCGACATCGACCGGGAGAGAAGGTTGTTGTATAATACGACATTGCTCTGATACCAATTGTTGAATGAATACCCACAGTAGAAGAGGGGGTTGAATAGTGTTGGGTGAATTTTAACAATAATTCGATTCCTTTCGTGTTCGATTTCTAATTCAACCAAATTGATCACGCAATTGAATTACGATGCTCGACAAGTAATAATTAGACAATAGGCACAATAAAACAAGCAATGCAAAGACAAGTAATTATAGTGGTTCGGCCAACCGCCTACTCCACTACCTTGGCTTCACACCTAGGATTTCTAACCAATCCTTTATAGACTTTGCGTTTCCCTTTGAATACAATCGAGGACTCGCTTCTCAACCCTTTGAGAACTCCTCAAACCTATCCACCTAGGCAAAACATAATTCGACGAAGAACGACAAGAAGGAGCTAAAAATGAAACCACAAGTTTGAGCTCCTTCCAAAGCCTTCCAAGTCTCCAACTCTTCAAGATGGTGAGCTCGAATCGTTGCCGGAGTTGAGACGAGAGGATCGCTTGAGGAGGACGAAGCTATCGGCGAAGCAAGAGAACACAAATCAATCTTTGAAGGCTTAAATCTCTCTTTGGAATGCACTAATGATCATTAAGAGGGTTTAAGAGAGGTTGGTGAGGGGTATTTATAACCTCTCACTCGACGGATCACTCCAATGGGCATTTTTCTGCCAGTTGGACGCTGTCCGGTCGCTTGTCGGTCGATCTTCGGTTGACCGACCGATCGACCGCCCAGCAACCGCTAGGCTACTGCCCTTTCCCAGCCACATTCAGTCGACCGAATTGGCTACTACGAGTTTTCAGCTTTGTTAGATCGACCGAATTTGCCACTGCCAGTTTTTGGCTTTGTTCGATCGACCGAATTGTCCACTGCTAGTTTTTGGCTTTGTTCGATCGACCGACTAGTCGATCGAACTTGGGCTGTGGCTGTTTTATACATTTATTTTGTTGCGCGCTTTGTTACCAAGTTCTGTTACTAAGTTTTGACTTGGATAATATTATAAATAGGCCTGGGATGTGTTCCTAGGGATATATTACATAGAATCTACTTAGTGATCTATGAACTCTACTCAATTTACATCCGTGCATTTTTGATGATTGTGTATTTCTCCGAGCGAAGTTCGCGCGCGTATCGTAACCTCAACCTGAACTCAAAACTTCACAAATATATTAGATTCATGTTTGTTATCATCAAAATAAAGATTGAAGCCTAGGGGGAAATCCTTGGGCCAACATCCACCTCCTTTGTCTCGAGTTAAGCTCCTTTTGAGTGGGCAAGTACTTGAGACTTTTTTGATCAGTGTAGATGTAACACTTTTCTCGATACAGGTAATGCCTCCATATTTTCAAAGTAAAAACTATGGCTGCTAACTCCAAGTCATGGGTCGGGTAGTTCTTCTCATGAGGCTTCAATTGCCTAGAAGCATAAGCAACTACCTTTCCCTCCTGCATAAGTACACACCCAAGTTCATTATGTGAGGCATCACTATAAATCACAAAGTCTTTACCCGATATTGGTTGTGTAAGAATTGGTGCTTAAGTGAGCATTGCCTTAAGCTTCTCAAAGCTCGCTTGGCACTTGTCGTTCCACTCAAACTTGGCATTCTTTTGTAGCAACTTGGTTAATGGAGATGCAATTAAGGAAAATCCTTTCACAAATCTCCTATAATAACCAGCCAACCCAAAGAAGCTTCCGATTTCTATAGCATTTTTAGGTGGTTTCCACTCAAGAATAGCCTCAATTTTCTTTGGATCAACCCTAATCCCCTCAGCTGACATTAAATGACCAAGAAAAGAAATTTCATCAAGCCAAAATCCACACTTATTCAATCTAGCATAGAGCTTCTTCTCTCTCAATGTCTGTAATACAACTCGAAGATGTTCATTATGTTCCTCTTGAGTCTTCGAATACACCAATATGTCATCAATGAAGACCACCACAAACTGATCTAAGTATGGATGGAAGATACGATTCATGAGGTCCATAAATGCTGCTGGAGCATTAGTTAATCCAAATGACATCACCAAGCACTCATAATGTTCATACCGAGTTCTAAAAGCGGTCTTAGGCACATCGACTTCCTTCACCCTCAATTGATGATAACCCGATCTAGCTCCTTTCAGTTGATCAAACAAGTCATCTATTCTAGGTAGTGGATACTTGTTTCTTCACAATCACCTTATTTAATTGTCTGTAATCTACACATAACCTAAGAGACCCATCCTTCTTTTTCACATAAAGAACATTAGTGCCCCATGGTGATACACTAGGGTGTATGAAACCTTTATCGATAAAGTCTTGTAACTGGGCTTTCAACTCTTTTAATTCAGTGGGGGCCATTCTATAGGGAGCAATGGATACTGGTGTTGTACCCGGCATGACATCAATGGTAAATTCAACTTCTCTTTCCGACGATAAACCCGGTAACTATTCAGGAAACACATTGGAAAAATCACATATAGTGGGTATGCCATGAAGGCTAGGCTCCACCTTCTCAGTATCAATCACATGTGCTAAGTAAGCTTCACAACCCTTTCTTATCAACCTTCTCGCTATAGTGGCTGATATGATATTGGGAAGATAATCTTGTCTTTCACCCACAATAGTCACTTCTTCGTTGATAGAAGTCTTAAGAGTAATTCTCTTAATGTGACAATCAACCATGACTTGATGTTTAGACAACCAATCCATGCCCATTATCACATCAAATTCATGGAATGGCAACTCAATCAAGTCAGCAAGGGAAGTCTGATCCTGAACTTTCACAGGACAACCCTTATACACTTTATTAACTGTGACACTATGCACCAAAGGATTAGTAACTAGAATATCATGATCTAGAATCTTAGCATGCAAACCCCTCTCTTTGGCTATGATAGTGCATATGTATGAATGTGTGGAACCAGGATCTACCAATGCATATATATCATGATCAAGGAGAGAAAATTTATCAACTATCACATCAATGGCATCCTGGTCGTCTCTAGCTCTGATGGCGTAGGCACAGGCCGGCGTCCTAGCACTGACTCTGATGTAGCTCTCGGTCTACTACCCCTAGGTGCATCACTCCTACCATGACCTTTGCCTCTCTGTGCTCTAGGAGCTGATCTCTTAGTTTGTGGAGCCGGGGTAGCCTATTGTCTAGGGCAATCCTTCTGGAAGTGATCCGTGGATCCGCATCTAAAACATGCTCCTATCAACCTCCAACACTCACTAGCATGTCTTCTACCACAATGCTCACATGCAGAGGCTGATCCCCCCCCAACACCTCCTAGTGTGCTACCAACAGATGCTGGTCATTGATCGATCCTAGCAGTAGATCCTTGATCCTTCCTTTGTGCCTGTGTCTGGGTCTGACTCTGTGAACCCCTGAAATTTCTTACAAACTGTGGGTGCATAACTAGATTGCCCATGTCCCCTTTTTAGCTGATCTCTACCCCTCTGCTCTGTTCACTATTTCTTACCCTCTCAACATTCATAGCAACAGTCACCAGCTAATAGAAGTTCCTGATCTGCAAAGCTCTAATGTATAACTTGATACTGTCATTGAGGCCTTCCTCAAATCTCTTACATCTAGCATCCTTAGTAGGCACAATCTCTCTGACGTACCTGCTCAATCAGATGAACTCTCTCTCGTACTCAACCACAGCGAGATGCCTCTGCCTCAAGGTAATGAAATCTCTCGTCCTATCCTCCCAATAGTTCTCATTAATATATTTCTTCTTGAAGTTTGTCAGAAAGAACTCCCATGTAACCTATGGAGGATGGACTATTTGGGATGTGGTGTCCCACCACTGATATGCCTCCTCCTGAAGTAGTGTGACCGCACACGCTAGGCTCTCCTCAGGTGCGAAATGAAACTGATTAAGGACCCTTTGTATCCTTTGAAGCCAATATTCAACGACTCTTGGATCATCTTCTTTCTTTCCTTTAAAGACTTCCGCTCCAAACTTTCTAATCTCTCTCAAAGGGAACCACAATGGTGGAGGCGGTGGCTGAGGCTGTAGTGGAGGAACGACACTCAAAGGCAGATGCCTCGCCTGCCTGATCTCTCGTGCCTCTATTATGAACACTCATAGAGGGCACGACTCTCAACCTCCTCATTTGTGGCCCTTCATGAGTCTGAATCCATTCTTTAACCTAAAATAACAAGTAAGTGGATCTGCATTACAGTCACATCACTTCCTTAGAGAATATATGGCATGTACACATAGCAATCATGTTCCTCTCTTATCTAGGTCTAGAACCGCCTAAACCTTTGCTCTGATACCACTATATGTAACACCCCCAACCCAGTCAACCGTATAACTGAGTCAGGAGATGCTACATCCTATGCTAAAATCACCTAAAACTTATCTCAATAAATTTTCCTTTATCCATGGATTATCCTAACTTAACTTGTATATTCTAAAAAAAAACTACAAGAGTTTCCCCTAAAACCTTTATCACATCTTGTTAACACAAAACATGTTTACATATCTAATTCACTCTAGAAACTAAGGTGTATATTATTAATTGACATAATCATTTCACACCTAATAATACACACATCATTAAATAGTGCTCCATACACCAAAAATAAATCTTAATCACAACTTACATATATAAGTTATCATTTAACATCACTTTCTAGGTAAGGTGTATATGCAAAATGCTCACGAGTCGAAACTACGACATAACTAAAAGATCTTGAAGCATCTACCACAATGTCTGTGAAGTGACACCAACTTTTCAACAAATCCACCAAGGTCCACCTGTCCGTCAAAAGCTATCTACCTACGCGTGGAAAAACCAACACGCTAAGCGTGGAAGCTTAGTGGTGTTCATACAAGTTTTAACTTTTACAAATATCACATTTTTCATTATAATATATATAAATATAATGACAATGAATTAACAAGGTTGAAACAACATTTTGAAACAATTCACCAACTCATGGCAAACATGCATGTAATCTCAAAAAATCTACGTACATATCATAATACATTCTCATTAATTTACTTATTCAATTGTCTATTTTCTAAATCAGTTTGTGATGCAAATATTCATTCCAAATGTATTCTTTCAATTGCCCAAAGTAAGCTCTGGCAGAATCAATAAGTCGAATAACGGGACGATAGCACGTAGTGCCTGAACGGTGGCATAAAATGCCTAGTAGATCAAATCATGGGACTGGACACTCGCTACCTCTAATGGTCCAGATAGATCAAATCATCGGATCAGACACTTGGTGCCTCTAATAATAGGATCGGATACTCGGTGCCTCTGATGGTCAGATCAAATAAACAGGGATCGGACACTCGGTGCCACTAATGGTTCAGATCAAATGAATAGGGGACACTCGGTGCCTCTAATGGTCCAGTTCAAATGAACGGTGCAGTACTGCTAAAATTCCCTATTGGCATGCCAATCTATCCTGAACCTCTAATTCCTTTCGAGTTTACTAGGGCAATACTTATTTACACATAATTAATCTCAATGTCATTCATCATGATCACTTCATCACTTGCATTATACCTAATGCATAATAACATCAACATACGTATAATTTCTTGATCATTTCATTACTTGCATTATACATAATGCATAATAACATCCACATACATATAATTCCATTTTCCATGCATTATAGCATATACACACATGCAAGAATTTACATAGTGATAAGCATTATAAATATCAGACAAAAACAGATTTGATGTGTCTATTTGCTATTGCATTTTGATTTAATAAATGCATGAATTAAGCATTGACTTCTTCACGAGACTTCTAGATATATCTCTTATGATTGAAAATAAATTTGAATCACTTAATTTGGATTTATGCATCAAAAGTTATTGCTGTTTCATTCCAGCTATCCAAAACTTAAATTTCCGTTCTCAATTTGCAAGGTAGAGTTTCTGGACTAAATTGGAGTCCAATTTCCGTTCGGATGCAATCAGAATTTATCATATTGGTCTTCTTGAAAGTCCAGAATAGGGCTGATAGTTTCCAGAATTCATACTCTGACTTCTATCCCATTTTAGAGCTACATACACACCAATTTTGGGTAGACTTTGTGCATGACAATTCTAGGTTTATCTCTTATCTTTCATTTGGCACAATATTCAAATCAATTGGAGTTCTAAAATGTAAGTTACAACCCTACATGTATCTATTATGCAAGCTGTCTACACTAGGTTCATAATCTCTATGTTTAGGCTTCCACAACATTTCATACAAGCAATTGATTTTTCATGGATTTACACATACCAAACATCATTGTTTCACACATAAGTTGAGTACTCCATTAAATTTTACAAAACCTACTACAACACAACAAAAACCCTAGATTAGGCATATTCAAGAAAATTAGGAGAAATTTAAAATTTGCATGAGCACAAACCTCTTGATGCCAAAATAACTTATCAAGCTTTCAAAACACACTTTAAACTACTTTTTTCTCTTTCCCCTTACTCTTTCTCCATTCATCCTTCTCTTTACCTTCAAGAACCAACACATACTCTCAATAAAATCTCAAATTAATGCAAGGATGATGCTTTTCTAATCCTAAGATGAAGATTGAAGGGTGAATTTAAATCACTTCCTTTACTTATTGACGGTGTCCCTATTCATCCCTTAAATCCCAACTTCTCTTAAATTAAATGCTTGGATCTTGTTTCTTGAGAGCTCAATGGAAGATTTGTATGTGTAATTGGTGGGATCTTTGGTGATTTCGTGGAGATTTGGTAGGATGGAAGAAATGGAATTGAAGTGGAGAGGGAGATGAGGATAATACGATAGTGGGAGGAGAAAGAAGAAGATAAAGAAGTTGATGACTTTCTCTAGAAGCATCCCTATCCTTATCTCTTTTGGATGGCTAGGATTAGATCTCAAGATCCAATGGCTATGGTTATTCCCACCAAAAGAACACACTCATTTAGAAGAAGATAAAGAAGGTGATGACTTTCTCTAGAAGCATCCCTATCCTTATCTCTTTTGGATGACTAAGATTAGATCTCAAGATCCAATGGGTATGGTTATTCCCACCAAAAGAACACACTCATTTCCATCTCAGTTTTAATCCTCGAGAACCGGGTAGTACTATTCGGAAATTGAAGTTTTCGGGGTGTCAGACGGGATATTCCGGGATGTCCATCCGAGATATCCCGAGATATTTTGGGATATTCCAAGATGTCACAAATCCCATCCGGGCTATTTCGGGATGTCCCGGAATATTGCAACATTCCATCCAGGATATTATTTATGACTAGGAAACTCTTAGTAATAGGTTAGACGAGTAATGGATTAGGTTACTATTCGCAAATTGGCATTTTCAGGGCATTACACCATATAAAGCTTTCTTCGGTCTATACACATGGTCTGGATGTGCAAGGTCTTCAAATCCTTTAGGTCGTTCAACATAGACTTGTTCATTGAGAAATCCATTGAGGAAGACTGTCTTAACATCCATCTGAAATAGTTTGAACTTCATACAACAGGATAAGGCTAGAAGTAACCTGATGGATTCCAATCTTGCAACAGGTGCAAAGGTTTCATCATTGTCCAGACCTTCAATTTGGTTGTAGCCTTCAACAACAAGACAAGATTTATTTCTTGTAATGTTTCTACTTCATCAGTCTTGTTTTTAAACACCCATTTGGTTCCAAAAACATTAATATTTTCAAGTCTTGAAACAAGTTCCCAAACAACATTTTGAACAAACTGATGTAATTCTTCTTGCATAGCAAATATTCAAAATGCATCCTTCAAGGATACCTGATCATATCCTGGTGATTTTACTTGGATTGATTTATGGTCTTAACTCCATCATGTACATCTCTAATTACATTTTGTAGAGGATGATTCTTGAGAGATCTTGCAAAATTTTTAGCTCTCGAGTCATCTTCTTCATCTTCCACTTCAGTATCAATCTCATGGTGTCAGTTGAATTAGTAGTTTCAATTGACAGTTCTATAGCTTCAGAAGAATTCTGGGCAGTCTTGTCAATAGTTGAGACTGCCTTCTCATCAGATAGCATAATCTGGTATATTTGAGAGTCATCGTCCTTCACATTTTGTGATTCCATCAAAGTTTGAGTGTGTTTGTCATAGACTCGGTATGCCTTGCTATTTTTGGAATAGCCAAGAAATATAGCTTCGTCACTTTTGCTTTGCATTTTTCCAATGTATTCCCTATAATTCAGAACAAAGCACCTGCTACCAAAAAACATGAAAATATATAAGGTTAGGTTTTCTACCCTTCCATAATTTATAAGGAGTTTTTGTAGTTTTTGGTCTTTGATAGGCTCGATTTATGATGTAGCAAGCTGTGTTGATGGCTTTAGTCCAAAATCTTTCAGAAATCTGCTTAGAATTGAGCGTAACTCGAGACATCTCCTAAATATTATGGTTCTACCTTTCAACTACACCATTCTGTTGAGGAATCTTCGGAGCAGAAAACTCATGCAGTATACCATTATCATCACAAAATTCAGAGAAGAAATGTTCTTAAATTCTCTTCCATGATCACTCCTTATTTTGATCACCTTTAGAATAGGAAGTTCTTGCTCATTTTGAAGTTTTAAACATAGAGACTTAAAAGTGTTAAAGGCATTGGACTTTTCTTTTAGAAATTCTGTCCAAGTAAAATGTGAGAGATCATCTACACAGACAAGGACATATCTTTTACCACTAATACTTTCAACCTGCATGGGACCTCTAGATCCAAGTGAAGAAGCTCAAGATATTTATAAGTAGCTACCATTTGTAACTACTGATGAGACTGCCTAGTCTGCTTTCCCTTTTGACAACCTTTTGACAAGCACCACAGACAACTCTTGGTTCTCTCGAAAGTTTAGGAATACCACTGATAGCTTCAGCATTTACAAGCTTCTAATCTTGTTTGGCTGAGTCTGTTGTCTGGTCTAGTTAACTTCTATCTTGTTTGGCTGAATCAAAGTTCACCAAAAGTATATTTTACCTCGTTATCATTTGCCATGAGACAAAGATTTACCTTCTCACTCTTTGTGTCCTCCTTACTTGATGAAGATTCACTCTCATCTCATGAAGCCATCATTGCTTTCTTCTTCTTCTTCCTGTACTTGTCCTTCTTATAAGGAGTGGAGGTTGAGGCCATCTTGAGAAGTGGGCAATCCTTCTTTAGGTCCCCGGTCTTATTGCAATTGTAGCAAATGTAGCCTCCCTTTCCTCTCCTCATGCCACCCCTCATGAAGCTCATGAACCTTCTTGCCATCATTGTCATTTCTTCTAGATTATCAAACTCTTCTTCAGATGATGAAGGTTCTTCAACTCGGTGTGATGCTTATAAAGCAATGGTCTTGCTTTTGGGAGCATCTTCCTCCTTGTGTGCCCTCATGTGGATCTCATGTGTCATGAGAGATCCAATGAGTTCGGTGATTTTTGAGGTAGCCAATTCCTTGGCTTCCATGACCGCAATCACCTTTGGCTCCCAAGCTTTGGAAAGAGATCAGAGGAACTTTCTTACCTTCTCCTCTTCTTTGATGTCTTTACCAAGATTGCATAAACCATTAGTAATATTTTGAAAACGTGCATAAATTTCATCAATGGTTTCATGCGATTGCATTCTTAACATTTCAGAATCATGCATAAGAAGGTTAATCTTAGACTCCTTAACTTGTGAGGTGCCTTCATGTGTAGTCTCTAGGACATTCCAAAGTTCAAAGGCCGACTTGCAAGTTGAGATTCTATTAAACTCATTAATGGATAAGCCACAATACAAAGCACTTATGGTCTTGGCATATATTTGCATTAAAGAGTCTAACCTCTTTTTGGTTCCATTCATCCATATTCTTAGTAGGTTGCTTATACTCTACTTGTATCATTCTCCATACATCCATGCCTAGTGATTGAAGGAAGCTATTCATTCTTATCTTCCAATAGGCATAGTTGTTTCCATCGAAGAGTTGTGGAGTATGAGTAAAGGACCCTTGAGCTAGTTGGATTTCGCTAGACATTCTAAGTTGTAGAGTAGATATTTAAATCTTATTCTACGACCTTGCTCTAATACCAAATGTTATTCAAATATCCACACTAGAAGGGAAGGGGGGGGAGGGGTTGAATAGTGTGTAGCTAAATCTAGGTTCAATTAACACTTTTCAATTTTGACCCGTTTAACAACCAACTTGACGTTTATTTGAAATGGATGCTTGACAGGTGTATAGAAGCAATTATACGCAAGTAAGAACAAGCAATGCTAACACAAGAGTTATAGCGGTTCGGCCAAACCGCCTACTCCACTACCTTGGCTTCACATAAAGGATTTCTAATCCGTATTCTTTATAGACCAAGTGTTTCCCTAAGAATACAATGAGGGTTCACTTCTCAACCCGTTGAGAAAGCCTCAACACCTATTATTGTAGGGAAAACATAATTCAAAGACCCTAAGATGTTTACCTAGCAAACCTTACAAGCTACAATGAGACAATACACTTTAATAGCTAGAGAAAACAAGAACAAGGGAACAAGAAGATAAACCAAACTTGCGTGCTCCCTTCTTTGCCTTCCAAGCCTTCAACTCCTCAAGTCAGATGGTGAAAGTTGAAGCCGGAGTTGAGTCGCAAAGAACGCTTCGAAAGGATGACAAATCGACGAAGCTAGGGTGTGAAGATCAACTTTAGAAGTTTTGAAAACTTGCTTTGAAGGCTCAATGAAACAATGAAGAAGTATAGGTGAAGAGTTATAAGAGGTATTTATAACCCCTCAACCAATAGCTCCATCCAATGGGCATTTTTCTGCCCGTTGGCGCCGCCCGGTCGGTGGCCGCTGATGGACGATCGATTGACCGAGCGACTGGCCACCGACCGGAGCCCTCTGCCCATTTTCGAGCTCAGCCGGTCGATGTCTGGCTAATGACCGACCGTCGACCATCCATCGGTTGGAACCTAGAAAACTCTAGTTTTACTGATTTCTTCTATGCAACGTTTGTTTTCGGGTTTTGTCTTCAAGTTTTGACTTGGGATTTATTACAATCAAATTTGGGTTGATATCCTAGGGGCATATTACATTAACATCTAATTCTAATCTTAGGATTCTATGCAATTGTCGTCGGAACCGTTTTTGACGTTTCTTTGCATTTTTTTTCGGACGAGGTTCGCACGCGTATCATTCTATCAACCTGAACTCAAAACTCCATAAATGAGTTAGTTTCATGTTTGTTATCGTCAAAATAGAGAATGAGGCCTAGGGGTAACCCTTGGGTGAACAAAATGAGCAAATAACCCAAATTGGCTGTTATCGGCTGAACATCGGTCGATGGGGCCACAACAGCTCTATTTTGAGCCATTGTGTGTTCCTTACCCAAGCCTACCCTTTGGCTCTTTATATATATACTCCATCCCAGCCTTCCTTTGACATCCCAACTATTATTGAGACATTATATGAGATATTAAAGCTTTGATTGAGCCACTTTTCATTCTAAACCTAGTTTCATCACCTTTCCTTGATTGAGCCTTCATTCTTAATCGATTCATCATTTTGAGGCACCAAGAGCACAAGGGATTCAATTTTTGAGCTAAGTATACTTTGTGTAGTATTTTGCTCCATTTACTTGTATATTTTGTGGTTTATTTTTTCATACTTGAAGTTGCAAAAGCTAAGTTACTAGGTTGTTTGATTGGGTGGTTGCCTTGGTTGTAATGCTTAAGTCCATTGATTTAGTTAGTTTACTAGAATTAGATTTTGTTGTCCTTTACAGTTTGAGGTGGGAGAGTGCTCTCGGTGTGAAGGTGGAGACTTTCGGGTGTGGAAGTGCCTTTGGTGTGACAGTTGAGTTCTCCGGTGTAAAGTCTTCATTGTAAGGAAACAAATTAATCTAGTAAAACTAAGTTTGAAAATCCTAAGCGATGTGCTTAGGTAGTGGATCGAGTACGCATTGGTGCCGAACCAATATATATAAATCCTCTTATTAATTAGCATTGCCTTTATGTGTGTGTGATTAGCTTGTTTTACTTTAAGATTATCATAATTACTAAAACACCTATTTGATAAGTTCAGCTAGTACCAAAGTATCAATATATACTTGTGTTAATTTGCTTCGCTATTACTCGTGCATGTTTAATTGCCATATTCATTCTTTTCCGCATTTAATTCTTGAATTGTTAATTACCTAAAGTAATAGTTTAAGGAATTGATTAAAATCGGATTTAAACTTAAGTGTTTAGCGAACACACTCTTTACCCCCTCTAATATAGATTATTCGACTTATAGATTCTAAAGAGGATAATGTCACAGAAAATAGAGGACGAAATTATTTGTTACAGATTACCTAAGAAGTTACTTCATTTTCTCCATTGTTCGAAAAATGTTGTATCTCTCCTCTTTTCAGCTAAACAAGGACCTTCATTCGTAAATACATTTAAAGAGTCTCATTGTTGTACTATGATAATCAATAAAATTAATAATTGCAAAATGATTCATTGTAGAAATCATTAAATTCTTATAATTACAAATTAAAGTGCAAGCTGGATCTTTTAAGAATACATTTTCATTGTACATTAAAGAATATGTAAATACTTATTTTACACTTCATCTCGGTTATCAATATATTCTTCTAATCAAAGTTATACCTGACAATTATTGTTAATTTCGAGATCATCTGGTTGGTCCATCTCATCCATTGATAAGCTTGGTTGGTTTTCTAGAGAAAATCAAGCGAACTCCTGGATCTTCTTGCCTGCATGAACTCTCATGGAGTAGCGAATTATTGATGTTTTGAACATTGCAATTAATACTTGTGCTTGATGGAATATCATTAGTCACTTGGTGCAATTTCTCTTTAAGAGATTCATTGTTCTCTCTGCTTTCTTCCCTGTGCTCATCAATCGTGTTTACTTTTTCAATGCCTACCTTCAATCTCTCATGTTCAACTTACATGGATGCACCTAGAGATGTCAACGGGGCAGAGCGGATATGAGAGGTGTCTATCGGCTACCCGCCTTGCGAAATAAATGGGTACTCGCTACCCATTTAATTACCCACGGGGGACGAATACCCACGGATATTGGCGGGTACCCATTTAATTACCCATGACACTTTAAAAAATTGTAAATTATAATATTTTGATAACAAGTTAATAACTTCAAATATAAACAATTAAACACACTTCAAATATACACACAATATTTTGATAACAACTTCAAGTACAAACTTTTTTTTAAGTATATGTACAAGGATAATTATGTAATTTAATAATTCTCACGGGTAACGGATACTATAATACCCACTACAAAAAAACAAGCTATCATCGACGGATTAAATTCGTCAGTAATAGTCCAAAATTCGTCGGTAATATTTTAATCGACGGATATTTCTGTCGGTAACATCTGTTGGTAAAATCTGCTAGGTAATACCGACAGATGTCGTAAAATCCGTTGGTATTACCAACGAAAATTCGAGTCAGTTGGTATTACCAATGCACATATTAATCTATTGGTATTGCCAACGGAAATTCGAGGATGTTGGTATTACCAACACACATATTAATCTGTTGGTATTACCAACAAAATTTTGAGTCTGTTGGTATTACCAACACGCATATTAATCTGTTGGTAATACCAACGGAGATTCAAGTCATTGGTGTTACCAATGTCTACTTTTCCGTCGGTATTTTCGTTGGTATTACCAACAGAATGTATCCGTCGGCAATACGGTTGGTAAATATGACCATCAGATTTCATACATTTATATACACCTAATTACATACATTTATACCATATTTAAATTCTTGAAACCCTAACTTCATATCGTCCACACAACCACACAAACCCTGACTTCATATATCCACACAACTACATTTATACTCTCAATAATGATACGTTTAATTAAATTCACAAGTAATTTCAAAATACATAGTGTATTGTGTTAGTAGATCATATGATTTCAATTGATTCCAAAATTCATCAAAATACATCTCCTGATTTCAAAATTAAGTACATATCGTTGATTCTTTTTTGCCAAAAAGTATATCTTTACCCCAAAATTTTTCATCCTTTGTATACCTGCATGTAAATATTATAGAGATAATAAACCTAATAATATCAACACAAAAGAACTAAAATCTGTACTGAAAATAAAAAGAAAAAATTGAAAGAAAATGAACTAAAGAACTCAAATAAATACCAGTTGATTCACTTGGATGAACACTAATATTAGAACCAAATAAATCTTAGAACATTGATCCACAAAGAAAAGACACTAGCAATGAAGAATTGACAAATTGGAGATGTTGATTGGTCATAATTTAGCATTGATATATAGTACATCTAGTCAGCTACAAATTGCATAATACTTCTCTACTTGTTTGTCACTCTTTCCAAAATAACCTAGTATATTGGTAACTAGAACTAGACTTAATATATATACATTTTTTTGTAAAATGGAACTAGAGTTTGTGATGTACTTGACAATGGTGACGAGTCTGATTCTTATAGATTGAGGTCCTATGTGATGTACTTGGACGCTGAGACATTGCAGAGATATGCAACCATTAGATCCAAGGAATCTATATCATTGATTGAAAAGTAGACACAGGCTTTGTTTGGGAGGCCAGACATAAGGATAGCAGAGGATGGGTCCCTTGAAGCTCCAACTGATGAAGTTGTGGCAATAACATTCTCTGGCCTATCAATGCTAGTCTTGGAGGTAGTAGCATTTGGGACATTTCTATGGGAGGCCGAGGGGTATGTAGAATCCAAGTACCACTTCTTGTCAAGCGGAATGTATATTGTTGCAGCCATCATTTTGAGCAATTATTGGATATTATGTGGATCCATCATCTTTGGGTACAGTGAGAGAAGAGCGATAGAACTAATCTTACTGGGACAAGGAGAATAGTCATGGTTCTCTGGTAGCAATTCTTTTAACTGTGCATTTTTTTTGTTCTTTGCAGTTGTACAAATATACTGCATGTTCTGTCAACTATATTTAATGAAAGAACAACATTTACCATATTCTCAAATAAGTTGTAACAATATCAGGATACAACAGTTTTAGTTTAACTAGCAGATTTATGACCATCTGATACATAGACATGCAGGAATATAATATCTGTAATTATGTAATGTGCAAGAAATACTTTTTGTTCCTGACTTATGTTAAAGAGAGGCAGTGATTGCAACTGGGAGTTGTTTCTTAGTATCTAAATTTGATGACATAAAAGAAAGTATGTGTATCCAGTCTTAAGATTCTTTTGTTTCCTTTTGATTTCTAACACTTAAAATCACACCATTTCAGTTGTCTTTTACATTCATAGCATCTCTGTAATTCTATGCTTGGCAGTTCTCTTTTATGAATATTAGTTCTCCTGCAAAGTTTTCTGAGAAACCTATGGATTCATCAGCCCACCATTTGCATGATCTTGAAGATAAGAATCAAGCACAAGGTGAGGTTCATGTAACAGATGAATGGACATGATTCAAGCTTGGGCCTAATCTGACCAGAATGTTGATCCCAACCACCCATAAATGTTCTTCTCTGAATATGCAGCCACATTATGAGAGTGGCTTCTTTGTCAAAGGCTAGAGCTAAAAGAAGCATTATTGTTAGGTTACTCCAACTACCACCCACCCCCTAAATAAAAACTAAGACAAGATGTGAGCCCACAGTGTTGTGGTTGGATAATAATGGAAAACCAACTTGACTTGCTATAACTAATTGGCTGATGGTTCTGCTCTTAGTTTGTGGACAGTTGCATGTGTTCACGGAATCCCCAATTGATAACTGATAAAAATGGGAATGCTAATTGGAAATGCTAATTTAATTGATAAAAA
This sequence comes from Canna indica, assembly GCA_034359265.1. NCBI lineage: Eukaryota > Viridiplantae > Streptophyta > Magnoliopsida > Zingiberales > Cannaceae > Canna > Canna indica. The sequence goes on from CP136891.1 coordinate 40,914,777, forward strand.
AAATGCTGGTGGCAGCCAAGAAGAAACACCATCATTAAAATTGGAAATGCTAATTTAATTAAAGTTATATACATAAACTATGAGAATTATACGAGTCAGAATAAATTCCAACTATCATTTGATAAATCCTAATGACGGCGTCCAATTGAGCTTAATGAATCTTATGTTGAGTTTAAGAACATTCTATATGATGCAGTGTTTAGTTGAGCTAGATTATGTTTGATTAATCAACAATCAAAATGAGAGATCTGCTTATTGTGGAGTCTATCTATCTATTGAGAGATGCAACGTACCATAATCATAGCCTAGCTGATGAAGGTGGAGGTGGAGTAGGAGGTGGAGGTGGAGTAGGAGGTGGAGGTGGAGGTGGTGCAGTAGAACTCGAAGGAGAATCTGTTGATTGCATGATAGGAAAACCAAATTGTGTCAACAGTAAACGAACTTGTGATTGCACTTGAGTCTACACTTGTGATTGTATTGATGCCTCCAAATCAGTAATGTACTGTCGCATGGATGTCATCTCCCTCTGCATCATGTTCCACTCATCTTCTGTCCGACCACGCCCATAATTCGAGGATGTACGAGATCCTGCAGAACTAGAACTCCCAATAACATATTTAATGTCCTCTCGACATCCAAAACCATAAACTCGATTATGAGATGGAGGTCCAGAGGCATTAATCCATTTTTCAGGATCAAAATCCGAATGTAATGTTACATCTGTGCCATACTTCTCTGCAATCGATGTTTCATAAGACTCCTGTACAACTTTTTAAAAATTAGTTAATAATTATATTTCAAAACTAAGCACTTATAAAATAAGTACATACCACAACTCTCTGTGATCTGGTGTCGACATAGTCACCCTCACCTCTATTTCGCTTATGAGTGTGCTTAAACAACTCAAGATGTGTAGGTGGTCGATTCAACTTTTCTTCCTACAAAAAAATGATAAATAATATTTAATTAATAATCTTAAAATTAATTTTGTATGACAACAATATTATCAATATCATACCAATTTTTTTCGATGAGCCACAAATGAAATAGATCCACCTGTATGACGTGTGATGTCACCATCTACCTCTTTCTTGCGATTATGACGACTGAGTTTTGATTTTCTCCTCCATTTATCTGTGACCCAATACTCAGTAAAAAGTTGATTTCAAATATCTGAAGGTATCCATGGAGGGCCAAAACCACTAGTTCGGCTTATATCATCGGTATTAGCTTTTCTTTTTGCATAGTTTCTAGCATCACACATATTATCAGAAAAGTGCCGACAAGCTGTCCTATCCCATATTTGTCGAACCTCATCAGTTCGACAAGGATCCCAATGATAAACTGCCTGAAAAAGACAAATACACAATAGTTAACTCCTTACAGTAATGACTTTATATATTAACAACATATAAAATAAGATAAAGATTATAGTTATATGATTATCATAATCAAATACCTTAAATTTGTCCCAAAGTAACTCCTTCAGATATGATGGTACTTCAGACCAATATGGCCATACACCCGTGAAATTTGCCTTAATTATTGATGAAATATCTCAAACCACTTTTGTCTCGGGAAAGCTGCAAAAAGAATATTCACAAATAAGTAGATCTTATATATAAAAATATGATGCTAGTTTGAAAATCTCATTATATACCTTTTCTTATCAATAATTAATAAGTGTCTATCATCTGCTGTCCTAGCGGTTGTGAAGGCTGATTTGGTCCTCTTCCTCGACTTTGATGTGAAGTATTGTCGCTTTGTGTAGGAGCAGATGTGTAATGTGTAGACATAGATGGCACAATAGGAGCTGATGGCATCAAATGCAAATGGATTGAAGGTGGCGAGGGTATCGGTGTCGGTGCCGATGATGCTGAAGGTGTAGGAGTAGTAGGTGCTTCTAGCGGAACTGTAATAGGAACTGACGCAATTATAGACGATGTTGTAGAAACGATCATCGGTACAGTAGGAGTGGGCATAGACATCGTGGCTCCAACTATAAAATCTTCAGATGATGATTGTGTAGATGTCGTATAAGGATAATGAATCAATGGAGGATGCGCTCGACCTCGTCCTCGACCTCGCCCTCACCCTCGTGTCACCGTCACTTAATAAAAGTGCATTAAGAATAGTTGATAATTCAACACACATGAATTAAAAATTTCAACTACAAATAAATGAGAATTTTTCATCATGTTCACAACAATTTTAAGTAATTATCAAAATTAAACTTATACAAAAAAGTTTCAATCATCATTCTCCTCATTTGAGGAATCCTCAACATCTTCATCATCTTTAGTATCATCTTCAATGTCGACATTGTCCACTTCTTCATCCTCCTCAATGGCTTGTATTTGAGTTCTCAAGAATAATTCCTCATGTTGATCTACTTCATCAACTACACCATCATTATTAACTACATCCAACTCAGTTGTAGGCATAATAGGTTGTACTGCTTCAACCTCATCCTCTTGAAAAAAATCATTGGTCTGCGGAGGGATATTATCGTCTATTTTTTCAACCTCTAATACATCATATCTATTTCTTGCTTTAATTTTGCATACAATCCACCAATCACTCCTTCCTTTTTTCTTTGATGGATAACTCGTGTAATAAACTTGTTGAGCTTGTTCTACTAACACAAAAGGAGCATCATGATAAAGTCTCAACTTGTAATAGATTTCAACAAGTCCATAAAGAGGATGTACTCTAACACCTTTTTCGGTATCAAACCACTCATAGATCGAACCAATCTCTGTGGACCTTGTGCAATGGCAAGTGTTCGATTATCAACCGTACCAATGTTATGATTAGCCTATCACAAAAAGATGAATAGAACAATTTATAAAGATAATTTAATCATGATTATTCACATTGACACAGAAATGATTGTTCAACTTACATAATCTCTCAACCATTTTGGAAATTCTCTATCTCGTAACTTCTCAAGCTTTGCATCAGTCAAGTGTGGTTCTCTTTGCCTAACGATATCATTAAACTCACTAAAAAATAATACGGTTTATATTAACATAAATTGAATATCTGAAATAATTAATAGAAAAATGGATGTTAATACTACTACGTACTTGATAAAAGGAGAGATTTCTTGACAATTCATAAGTATGTAAAGCTCAATTGCTTTATACTCATTTTCATCGACAATCATCCTATAAGACCCAACAGCCCCACAAGGTCGACCAGGGTAGGTAAAGATAGATAGACATCCCATGGTAGTTGAAACTCCACCATCATCATTTCGAGGTACTTGATTCAACCTTGTTTCCACCTAATTTGATACGAAATAGAGTCGATATAAAATTAAAAATTCCTTATAAATTTAAAATTTAAAATTGATTCAACCTTGTATGTACCTTTGGTTCGAAGTAGAAAGAATAAAAATTAGAAATTTCTTGTATGATATATGCTTCACAAATTGATCCTTCAACATATGCTCGATTCTTCACTTTTTTCTTCAATTGAAGCATATACCTGAAAATATTCTTATAGGCTAAGACGTTATAAATTTAGAAATTTGAGTGACGAATCAAAAGAGCATATGTGTTACCTTTCGAATCTATACATCCATCTATATTGTACAAGACCACCAACTTTAGCCTCATAAGCTAAAATGAATGGGGTGATTCTCCATAGAGTCGAAAAAATTTGGTGGAAAGATTTTCTCAAGCTTGCATAATATCTCGACAATGTTTAACTCGAGTCTTTCTACATCCTCAATTCGCAACACACTTGAACACAAATCCCGAAAGAATAAACTCAGCTCAGTTAATGTATCACATACTGGATCAGGTAATAAATCACGAAATACGATAGGAATAAGACTTTGCATGAAAACATGACAATCATGACTTTTCATTCCATAAAATTTATAATCATCTGTATTTACGCACCGGCTTATGTTTGAAGCATAACCATCGGGAAATTTTAATTCTTTGACCCAGTGACATACTCCTTCGATTTGTTCTTTGCTCAACACAAATGAGGCTCTTGGCTTCAATAGTTTCCCATTAACATGTTGTAATTCTAACTCAGAAAGCTTGCAATACTTAGGCAAATCAGCTCTTGTCTTGACATTGTCTTTTGTTTTCCCCTTGATGTCCATCACCGTATTGAATATATTTTCAAATACATTTCGTTCATATATCATAATCCCATCAGACCATAACATGTTCAGTTCATCAATCAATGGTCTCAAAAATATATCAAGTTCTTTACGTGGACTCTTTGGTCCAGGAATTATCATACTTAAGAATATAAATTGATCTTTCAAACACATAGATGGCGGCAAATTGTATTCAGTAATGAGCACATGCCAAACTGAATATGGAATAGAAGAATGCCCGAATGGGTTGAAGCCATCGGTGCACAATCCTAATATGACATTCCTTGGATCAAAAGTAAATGAAGGATGGTGAGCATCAAACTGTTTCCATGCCTTACTATCTACAGGATGTGCAACAACATCTGAACTGCGATTCTTTACATGCCAAATCATATGCTCTGTAATTTTATCAGACCTTATAGGAAGATACCGTAAGACCTTATACGTTTTTTTTTTCCTCCTACCATTATCTAACAGCGTATTCTTATATCTAGCATGTCCACACACTGAGCATTGTATTAAATTTGATGTTTCTTTATAAAACAACATGCAATTATTCTCACATGCATCTATCTTCTCCTACCCAAGTCCTAATTTCTGCATCATCTTCTTCGTTCTGTAAAAATTTTCTTCCAACTTCGCATTTTCTGGTAATATATCTTTAATTATTGACATCAGTCGATCATAGCAAGCTTTACTCATGTTAAACTCATATTTGCAATTAAGTAACTGTGACATGGCTGATAGTCTGCTTTGACTCTTACAACCACTCCATAATGCTCATCTGCGTAATTTAATAATTCAAAAAACTTGGTAGCTTCATCATTTGGTTTTTCTTCTGCATTTGATGAGTCAATACCTTCAATACCGATTGCATCCACCACCATAGTTCTATATGGATTTTGAGGAGCATCAAAGCTTTCTGATAGAGGAATGGTTGACGATTCACCAATTTCTTCACTTGTCAACTCCCCATGTGCAATCCATTGTGTGTAGCCAGACATAAATCCCTTCGAACATAAGTGATATTCCACCTCATCTCGATAATGAAATTGACGATTAATACATCGTCGACATGGGCACTTAATTTTATCACCAAAAATATATTGAGTTTTGGAGTATGCAAAATCAAGAAATCCCTCGACTCCATTCATAAATTCATCAGTCAAAGCTCCTCGAATTATCCGACGTTTCATCCAACTACAATCGGTATACATTTTAATTAACTCTTTTCAACCTAGCAACAATATTAAGCACATTAGTTATTAACATGCATTACATACAAAGGGAACCTTAGAATTAGAAACTCCAGCGTCAGCTTATGCTATGTCCAAACATATAGTTAAAATTTGACTTAACAATGAATTCCAAGAATAATATAAACTCTAAATACGACTTATCATAGAACTCATATCATGATCGTTTGAAGTTGAAATTTCCATGACAGATTATTCCACATCAATGTCTAGCAATCTACATGACAGTAGGACATGGAGAAATCATAGCAGGTGATTCATGTAAGGGCAAGAAGGGGCTACTAATAGCCATTGTTTAATATAAAAATTATAATTAGAAATAACTTAACAGAACATTGATAATTTGTAGGTATACTGAACTGAAAATTTACATTTCTTTTCTTTCGTCAACATTGATAATTCATAGATATAACTTATTTCAATCATTATCTGAACAATATGATATTACAAACAATATGTCCAAGAATCTGACATGTGCAAAAATATTATTTTTCCACCAAAGATATTGAATAAAATGACTCAAATGCAAAAGTAATTCAACAAAAGAATTCAACCAACCTTAAGTTAGTAGGTTTCAGACTGCGGTCTTCCAAACTGTTATCACTTCTCCAAGTTATCTGAGGATGTCTGTAATTCTGAAACTGCAATTCAGAAACCAGTGAAGATTAAACATAGTATAAAATTTAGCAATTAAACAAAAAAACAATAATTCGAAAACCAATGAAGGTTAAACTAATTTTGAAAATTAGTGAAGCTTAAACTTATTCATCTATAATTATGAAACCATTAGTATCAGCTACTAAGCAGTCTAAGCAGTGAGTGGCTTATTCCATTAGTATCAGCTACCAAGCAGTCTAACCATAAGTACAAGATTAAACAACATATCAAGAGATCAATCAGTCTTAAAACATTAGTATCAATCAGTTGTTATATAGTAAATATAACTGCAGTAGTCAAGCGGTTAAAATCATAAATAATTGCAGTAGACAATTTTTAAAATCTTGCTCAGAGTAAGTTTGAAATTGACTTTAAAAACTGGGCATGATTCAGATGTAAGCATAAGTCATAGCACTCAAAACTAGCAAAGCAAAATAGATGAGTAGCTATTTCTGGATGTTGCATATGCTTCAGTCACAAATACCAAAATAGATGAGGGAGTTTGCACTTTCTCAATCTCTATATAAGTTCTGTTGCTTGATGATTCTTCTCAATTAAGACACAGCTGCTGCTTGCATATGCTCCAAGAAAAGATCCAAATATGAGTTGGGACAACCAATGTTACAGAAAAAAACAAACATAGATTATGATTTAAAGAGGAGAACAAAAAAACATATGATCATCCATGATCTGGTAGGTTGTCTAAACTATGCTAAAGCATGTATTGGTCCACAAAATTGGTCAAACCATTTTGCAACATGTCACATTCAACACAGGAATATATGCCAAGATATATAGAGCAACTTATTGGACCACATCTAGTCAAAGCAACATTAATTAAATATCAGTTCATTCATTCATGCGCAGAGAAACAAATGTAGTTTCCATGAGGAATTTGTAAACAAGGCATTATCTTTTATCTAAAACCATGCATGCAGTGATAGATGTATAGATCAAATAATTTTTATCCAGTGCGTGGTCATGGGTACAACTTCCTCTTCCAAGTTAATTTTCCTAAGGATGTATCTCCATCAACTAATTCAGATAGGAGAAGCATGTCTTCCCGCAGGGATGAGCAGGACTACACATTAGATGAACTAGAAAAGGCCCTCAGCAAGGATAATGCTTCTAGAGTTGCCATTTTCAGAGATAGAGAGAAGGACCTCTCTGATCCAGATTATGACAGGAGCTATCAGAAGTATGTTAGAGGACTAACTCTGTACCAGAATTTTGGTCTCCAAACATGCAATATTCCTTAGCCACTTTTCCTATAACACGAGCCAGACATTTCTTCATTCAATCACTTGCCAAGGAACCAAAATTCCTTGAACTATAACCTATCTAGACTATAACCTATACTGTGCCTATGGATACAACCAAAACGTGAGGAATGCTCTCAGAATGCAGTGGCCTAGCCCTGCCATGATGTACGCAAACTCCTATGAACACTTCAGGCAGGCCCAGTTTTAGGCGCCATTATACATTTATTGATATAATAAAATTTAAATGATTTTTAAATAGATATCACCTATGCATCAACATATTGTATATATATCAAGGAATGAGTCAACCACCGCCAACATATGCTTTTTAAAATCGTGGTGTTAAACTTTTCTTTATTTATAGATGCAATTTGTTCACTATATCCGCTTTCTTATGTCAACATCAATTCTGAATTCTATTATTACAATTAAATGCTAATATGCAATATCATGATTATTGACCATGTAATCATTTGTCTCTTGAATTATTCTGATTAAGCCCTTAACAACTATCTATATTCTATATTATCTTTCGTTAAAATAATACTTTGAATATAGATTGCATAAGCACCTGCATATTACATATAAAACTATGCAGTAGCCCAATCAGATATCACACACATTCATTTTTTAGACTAATCCTACAGATAGGCTTAACACCATGAGAGCATGCCCTTGATATGGAAGTACTTTCATCCCTTCAGCCCCCCCCCCCCCCCCCACCCCCATGTATCATTCAAATCTAATCTTCTGAATTGATATATCTAGCTTTCCTCAAAAAAGAAAAACTTAAACTTGCTTATTTACACATAACACTTCAGATTTTAGTATAGCATGATAATAAATCTATGGCATGAAAATTCAAAGCCACAATTTGATAGCAACGGCAAGAAAAGAATCACATAAAAGCATCTCAAAATTTACCAAGCAGAGACGGAACTACTTTTGTCCTGCATGGAGATAACTATCTTTTGTCTTTCAACTTGTTTTATTGTTTCTTCAACAGCTTTTCCTGAATTATTATGTTCCTATTTTGCACCTTCCACCACTTGCTGCAGTGCATCCTGGGCTGATTGAGCAAATGCTGCCAACTCTTGCTTATATAATCTACATATGAGAAGATGAAACAGATGAACTACATTACCATGAAAAATCAGAAATATGGGTATCAAGGCCACAAAAAGAGTGCAGAAAAATAGATCTAAACAAAAGCAACAGAAAGGGCAAAATGACCAAAAAGAAGAACGAACAATAGAAAAATGAAGAAAAATGACCATTAACTCCGAAGACAACAACAGAAAAATGAAAATTTAACCAACCAAAAGATGGGAGGAAAGGTGCGTGTGTGAGATTGAGGGGCAAACCTAAGCGAGCACCAGTGGACTCATGGAGAGGGGAGGCGTTGCGAGGGGAGACGTTGCGAGCGGCAGGTTCGTCGTGAAGGGTGGGCGAGCAGCCAGTTTGTCGCGAGGGGAGGCGGATGAGGCGAGAGGGACTTATTAGATTCTTGTGGTTGGCTAAAAAAAAGAGGGGAAAGGGTTTGTCGGCTATGAAAGGAGGCGGGGAAGGCAGCGAAAAATAAATTTTTGGTAGGCAAAATTTTTTTAAAAAAGAGGAAATCGACTGAAAAAAGGGGGAAAAAGAATTTGTAAGTTGGTCGGCTTAATTACCAATGGATGTTATATCCGCTGGTAATTTCGTCGGTAATACCAACGAAATCAATTCGTCGGTAATAAATCTGTCGGTGATAGCCTATTTTCTTGTAGTAACCCATACCCGCCTCGTATATTAAACAATTAATAAAAATTACCCATGAAATCCCCGCGGGTAGAATATTAAATGGGTAAATACCCGCGGGTACCTGCCTAAATGGGTTTTTTTGCCATCCCTAATGCATCTTTGTTTTTACCAGTTAAGCTTATGGTTGCATGTTCATTCTGTGCATCTTGTAGGTGCCCACTATTTAGTTTCTTCACCCAATTGCTATCGCCCTTGATCTCCTCGCAATTATTTCCTGCAATGGTCGGTAAAGCTTGAGAGTCATTAGGCATTAAAATAGTGCTCCATTTTCTACTTAAGCCTTTTGTATTTTCCTGCTTACCTGAGTCTATTGTCTATGTCTGGACTTGGGTTTACCTGGAATCAGATTGCACTATTAATGTCTTCAATTGTGATTTATTATTTGGATCTTTATTCAAAAGATATGTGATGCAGGGGCGTGTGCTGAAGAATCAACTTGAAGCTTCAATGGAGACGTAGGCTTCTACTCTGCCTGCTGAATGACTTCAGCAGTTTGAGTGGTTACTACTGAAGCCAACAGGTGGCGCATCCGACGACTATTGTCACACCCCAACTGAGGGTAGTGTGACAAGCAAGGGCCTACATCCTACCCTGAAGCCTACTGTCTACACTAACATATAAAAAACCAGAAGATATCGATAAAAAGAAACCTCAACACAAGCTTTATTTAAAGTTTTTCAAAGTTCACAATATATGTTTTCAAACCAAAGAGAAAACCATCATCGGAACAAACTGAACATCTCAAATATCAAAGTTTTACAAACTTTTCCAAACACAACTGTCAGTGCAGAAAAGGAAACAACTACTAAGACACTGGACTATGATCTAAGGACGTCGCTACGAGATATGGCACCACCACCCGTGCTCTAGCTGCACCATGCCGACAGTTCACAATCACTGCTCATGCTCTACAAAAAAAAAACAAGGAAACAAACTGTGAGTCCACTTGGGACTCAATGAGTGGTTCTTGCGAACCTCCACATAATCCTCAGTTATTCAGGCATAACATATAAGGCAACATAATATATATTCGGGGAGGTAAGTTATTGTCAAGTGTGACTACTGACCCTGTGGGTCATTCTGTATAAACCATATATGTGAAAACTTGCCTCATCTTGGCCTATCAAGTCTTCGGCATTCGGCCCTTGGGCCTACTTATGGTATTAGAATCCCGGCTACAACCGGCCCTACCATACAAGGTAGAATCACATTGGCCGACCGGCACATCATAGCAAGATGTAAACAAGAAATCCCGGGTCATCGACTAGGATGGTCCACTAGTCTCTGGGCACTGTATGGGGTAGGGATAGCTAGTCCCACCCAACTGGGGTCTGACACCCAGCGGGCCCGCTGGTGCATCTCAAGACCCAAACATTGGCCGAGCTAAGCATTGGTCATTTCCGACCTCCACGCTTCTCGGCGGATCATCTCAAGCACATCACACAATCAAATGTCCTAGGGTTTCCTTATATACACTTTGGGCCTTTGCTCGTATCCGGCCCTAATTCGGGCTATAGGGTCAACAAATTAATGTTGTCCTTCCAAAATTATGCACGCCTAATAGTTCTAGGTTTCCAAAAATGTTTACTAGGAGTCCTAGAAAGTTGTGTCATCTCCTATCTAAGTTTCCATATATGCTAAGCATCTTGCAACGTCCTACATGTTATCTAGCGTTATACGCTACCTTGGGTGAGGAATTCTATGTACCGACCTTGGAATTTCACCCATGAATATTTTAGGACAGCTTATATAATTTAAAGAAACACAAGAATAACTTACAACAACTACTATATATACCTACGAGATTCATCAATAATCATTTATACACTGCATTTAGAATTTATTTCAATAAGAAGCAACTTATAAAGCATCGTAAGATAACCATAAAATCACAATGCACGAAATACTAAGCATGGTAACATATTTCATCATTTCAAAAATTAAAGAGGAATGAGCTAAGGATGGTCACTAAGCAATCATTCCTACAATTACATCAATCGATAAATTTACTTGCCATGGTTAGAATTCTTCCTAAGTATCATCATGTATCTATAGTTTTAGCAAGAACATTACCATAACTGAGATAAATATAGATCTATAGTTGCGACAATCTCTAAGACAAACATCAATCATATGAAACAAGTTCAACTTATTTATAAGCATGCGATCGCGAATCACAACAACACAACCTGAAACCAAGCATGTTAAATCCGAGCATGCCACTTTTTCTCACCCTTGCCCTTGCTCGGCCGACTCAAGCAGGGTGACCCCCTGTTCGGCCGAGTCCTCAAGGATGAACGAGCATGGTTGCAATAATGACATGAGTGATAAATCCATAGAACTAACATATACGAACATAAAGCGATCTACGAGTTTTGAGACGAGCGAGGAAATTGGGGAAAATTTTAGCAAGACCTGTACCCTTTTTCCTCTACTCGGCCAGCCCTCAGGAACGTGAAATAAATACGTTTAAAACACAAGATCATAGGAATACACAATGATTAAAGTTCTAATACGAAGAAACGCATCGATCGACAATAACTCACGAGAGAAAACCCGATTTCAAATCATATAGGGTTGGCCACCCGCCTCCATTCAAAACTATGCTAACCACTCACCTTGATTGGATCCCGAGGAAGTCTGGATGAAGACGAGCTCTGATCTCCTCGAGAGTCGACGCGCACTCGACGCCGACAAGATCTCCCCTCTCTCCCTTTTCCCCCTTGCTCGGGCTGTGTGCAGCTCCAAGATGAGCCGCACGGCTCATTATGAGGGATTATATTCCCTCATCCACAAATGACTCAAATGCCCCTCATATGACTTAACCTCTACTCGATTCGATCCGAGTCCGATTCGGGCTCGGATTCAATCCGCACTCAAGAGTCGAACTCGACTTTAATAAACATCTTATGCATAAAAGGAAATAACCATTGAACTAATTTAAACTTCATATTCCCATGAGTCGAGTTATATCTTATACTCGAGGTGATTCTACGGCTCGACCCGACTAACCCTCGATCCGGTGCGCTGCACCAGAATAGATTTTTATATTAGGAAATTTTCGAGTCTTACAACTGTGCTTGAACTCCCAGATTAAGTCACGAGCTGCCACGTGTATTAGATGAATGTATAAAAATGATTCTATAATTTTGAAATGTATCCCTTTTGTCATTTGATTTTTTTTCGAACCAGTTTCAATCTGTAAAGATGTTGATTAATAAATGGAGCTGAATGAACCAGGATCTTCCCAAGAGCATCACTCTTGTTGATTCTCTATTCAGGATATGTACTTTGTTCTTCATCAAGTGGTATCAGAGCTCGGAAATCGCCGTGCGGTGGTCAACCCAGAAGATGATAAAGGTCCTTTGCCGACGATGGCGATCTCACTGGAATCGCTGTGGAGGGAGATCCAGTTGATTAATCGGAAGATGGACAACGTGACAAAGGAAGTTCGACATGTGGTAGCCAGGACATGCCCCGGCGCCGACAATGTTGGCACCTCCAGCCTATCGCGGGTTCGCGAGCTGATCCGACCCCGAAATTTGGGATCTCAATCCGTCACCCGACGACCCGACCAGAGCGACTTGGAGGACATTAATTCGCATCAGATCCGCGCTGCGGCTGCTACCTTGACTAGGATTCTGATGATGAGCTTGAAGCCACTCTTGCAGGACCTCCAAGGCGTAGGAACCAGCCCCGGCTACCTTACAGCAATCCTTCCCCCTTCAGCACACAGGGCAGGTGCAACTTCAATGCTGAACATCCCGAATATAAAATGAAAATAGATATACCCTTTTTCGATGGACATCTACACATCGAAGACTTCTTAGATTGGCTCCACTATGTTGAAACGTTCTTAGACTACATGAGCATCCCAGAACATTAACAGTGTAAGCTGGTCTCCTACAAACTCCGGGGTGGTGCTTCAGCATGGTGGGGTCAGTACCAGCAGAACAGGCTACGAGAGGGCAAAGATAAAGTGAAAACATAGTCGCATATTAAGCAGCTCATGAAAGCTAGGTTCTTGCCAAGTAATTTTGAACAAATATTGTACCAGCAATTTCATCACTGTCAACAGAGGGGAAGGTCACTAATAGATTATACTGAGGAATTTTACAGATTAAGTTCAAGGAACAACTTGCAAGAGTTTGATGTACAGCAAGTTGCGAGATACATCAGTGGTCTCACTGCACCAATACAAGAGAAATTAGAGCTCAGTACTGTATGGAATCTCAATGTAGCTGTTAATTATGCATTGAGGGTAGAGAAACAACTAAATCGAAGCTCAAATAAGGCACCTGCTAAATGGAGGCCCTTGTCTGATTGCTACAAGGACAAGCCAAGGGAAACACCTAATTCAAATCAGAATGCAAGCCATAGCAGTACACAACAACCTTTGATTCCAACCAAGGTGACTGAAGCTAACCAGGGAGAAAGGCCTCATAGTCAAGAGAGTATGTCTGTAAACTAGTATGTAAGACCCGAAAAAAATTTCTAATATAAAAATCTATTTTCGGTCCAGCGCACCGGATCAGGAGTTAGTCGAGTCGAGCCGTAGAGTCGCCTCGAGTAGAAGGTATAACTCGGCTTATGAAGTTTAAATTGGTTAGATGGATAATTCCTTATTAAGCGTTATTTTGAGTCGAGTACAAATCGTGTATGCGGATTGAATCGGAACCCGAAGCGGACTCGGATCGTGTCGAGTAGAGGCTAAGTCAGTTAGAGGGGCATTTATGTCATTGGTGGTTGAGGGGATAATGAAGGCGAAATGGCAACACTAGAGGGGGGGTGAATAGTGTGTAACTAAATTGATTAGCCTAAATTCCAATTTTAATCGTTTCTTGAATTACTTAGGCAATTTGCAATTTTACGATTCGAAGATGCAATATTGCAATTTAAATGCGAAAGTAATATAATACAATTAAGCGCAAACAAATATAGCAATGCAAATACAAGATTTATAGTGGTTCGGCCCCAATGCCTACTCCACTACCTAAGCACCACGCTTAGGATTTCCATACTAGTTTTACTAGATAAATTCAGTTTCCCTTACACAGAGGACTTTTCACTCGAAGAGTCACACTCTCGACCTAAGGTACTTCTACACCCGGAAGTCTCTGCCTTCTTATCGAGAGCACTTCTTCCACCTCAACCCTAAGGGACAACAAAACTAATCCTAGTAAATACTAAGTTTACACAAGTGGCTTTACACCTTTTCACCAAGGTAACCACTTTCACACACAAGACCAAACACCCGGTCTTCATACAAACACAAATCCAAAAATAGTTTAAATAACAGTTAAAATACAATCAAAAGAGCTTAAAGAGAAAACCAATATTAAACGCTCTTTTACAATCCTTCAATCCTTGAACTCGTCAAGTAGTAGAGCTTGAATCAACACCCGAGTTGAGGAGCAGTTGGCGCTTGAAGAAGAACTCAACGGAGAAGCAGAGCGCGCTGCAATCAATCTCTTGGAAGGCTTAAAAACTCCCTTTTAATTGCTCAATAAATCTGTAAGAGTGGAGGGAGAGGGTTAAAAGAAGTTATATGAGGTATATTTATACCCTCATCAAGAAACGGTAGCTCAACGGATAGAAAACTATCCATTGCAGGCCGCTGATCGATTGGTCAGTCGATCGACCGATTGACCGATTATTCGACCGCTGCTTTCTCTCTGTATGCGGTCGACCGATGGGTCGACCGCCAAGATGCGAATCCTTCGATCCCGCATTCGGTCGACCAGTCAATCGACAGACACGATCTTGCGTCTGCAGCTATCCTCAGTTCGGTCGACCAATCGGTCCACCGACAGGCTTACTGCCTATTTTTGGCCTCTATCGGTCGACCGACCGGTCGACTAATGTAGCCACTGCCTATTTTCGGCAGTGTTCGATCGATTGACCGATCGACCGACAAGGCTACTGGCCTTTTTCTTACCCTGTTTGATCGATCGAACCTAGGCTGAGATTGGTTTCTTCAGCCTTTT
Source organism: Canna indica (assembly GCA_034359265.1). Taxonomy (NCBI): domain Eukaryota; kingdom Viridiplantae; phylum Streptophyta; class Magnoliopsida; order Zingiberales; family Cannaceae; genus Canna; species Canna indica. Next base: position 40,929,862 of record CP136891.1, read on the forward strand.
TCTTCCCCGCTTCGTTTCCGGGTTTCGGCTTTCAACGAGCATCAACTTGGAGAGCTTTCATGTGATCTTTGAGCTCGTCCAATACGTATTTGGTGCAGGCGTCGCTCTTCAAGAAGTTTCCACGACGAACCCGAGCGCGACGATCAATGTCCTTTCGATTTCTGATTTCTTCTGATATTTTTGATCGGGGACATCGAACGCTAATTGATATGGAACCTGAAAGATATTCTCAATGAAATTATTAGTCCCATGTTTGTTATCATCAAAACCGACATTAAGACTAAGGTTGAAAACCTAAAGCCAACAATCTCCCCCTTTTTGATGATGACAAACATCCTTAAGAAAATATATCATTAAAGCATAGAGGATATCAACTAAGGGATTTCTCCCCCTATCAACATGCATATTTATGAGAATAACTCCCCCTATCTATATGCATGGATTTCCTATATTTTCCTCCCCTGTACTTATAATTTTCTCCCCAATTTTCCTATATTTTTCTCCCCCTTTTTCTTATACTCTTCTCCCCCTTTTGACATCAATCAAAAAGGGCAAGAAAGGTCAATCTAGTCAAAGGGATGAAGAACACATATTTTTTCATTAAGTTGAGACTCTAAAGATTATTTTTCATAAAACATGAAAATCTCAACCAAAGGGATGGAAAACAAGTATTTGATATGAAACAAAGTCATACATGATATGTTCAAAGCTAAATTTTGAATTCAAGATAAATCATGTATGTTCTCGAGAATGAATGTACTCATATCATTTTTATGACATTTTTAGATTTCATTCAAACTCTCAACATATGGAGATATATAGTCACATGAAACATGTATATCAAGTTTGAAATGAAACTAATGTCATTTGATCAAAATTTGACCTTAGCACATTTTCATTTGAAATAAACATGAGAGCATGAAAATGCTAAGTCTCAATGTTTTGCTATCTACTCATGTTTTCTCATATTTAGGCGTCTAGACATCAAACATGAGAGAGAATGTAAGTCTATGAATCAAGTTTGGTCTTAAGATGAAATTTTTAAGTTATTTTGTTGACTTAGGTCAACCTATACTTCAAGTTTTCAAAAATCAAGCTTTAAGTTTATACAAAATCATATTTTGACAAATATTTTTGAAACCAAATTTTTTGGATGAAAATTTTAATACCAATTATTTAAAGGTCATTTGAAATGCATGTATCAAGATTGAACTCAAAATGAATTTAAAAAATAAAGTCCATTTTTCATCCTATATTGATTCTAATCAAAAGCAAATGGATATTTCTATCTATTATCTAAGATATTAAAATCATTTCTAGGAATGATATTACTCAAGAAATTGCGTGAATGATATTAGAAATGGAATCCAAATGGTATACATGAGTTTTCTTTTGAAGTTTTTGAAGAAAGATCAAAGTATCGGAAAGATTGATATTTCAAATAAATGATACTTTGTGTTTTCGAAATCCAACTTCAAAATTCCATTATAAATCGTATTCTTGATGAAATGTTTTGAAATTTTTACTGAAGAAACTAGATTTTTCAGTGAAAGTGCAGTTTCAAGAATCATTTAAAAATAATTTTTCTATATTTCTCTAGAAATAACTGAAATTGGTACCAATTGTAGGTCGAAATGGTATTTTTGTAATTTTCAGTTATTTTTAAAACTAGTTCAATTTTCATTCAAACTTTCATGACACCACATGATGGTCATGTAAAGAGTATATGTCAAGTTTGAAATGAAAATTATGTCCTTAAGTTAAGATATCAACCTAGCATGGTTTCATTAAAAACTAAGCTAGTTATCATGAAACTTGCTAAGTTTCAATCTTATCATTTATTCATGGTTTTCAAATTTAAGCTTATGGACACCTAATCATGTGTAAATCTAAACATGTTTCTTAAATATAGATTGAAAATGAAACCTTTTAGTCAACTTGTTGACTTGGGTCAAGTTGGTTCAAAAGAGGTAAGCATGAATTGACCTCTATGTCATTTTATCCATATCCATTTGAATTTTTCATTCTAAGTGCATAGAAATATGTCATACCTATTCCTAAACATGTTTATGAAGTTTGGACTTAAAATCAAGTGTCCAAGTCAATTTGTTGACTTGGGTCAAACTTCTCAAGCTTAAGTTCTCTAAAGTGATATAGTTATCACATTGTTCATCTAGATATGAATTTTCAATTTTAGATACCTAGACACATGTGATATGTGTATCTAAACATGTTCATTTGGTGTTTACTCAAAATGAGGTCTCGAATATGAAATTTCAAACTAGCCTAATTTCATTCAATATTAATATCATGAAATTTGCCTAGTTATCATGAAATTGCCTACTCATGAAAATTCAAACATTTTTCATGCAAAATCAATCATGAGTATAGAGACATCATTAATCATGGATATTCAATTATTAAACTAAGATTTTTGCAAAATTAAATCCATACCTTAATCTTTTTAGATTTTTGTCAAACTTGTCATTTACTTTTCAATTATCTTCATGACATCATATCCTTCCTATGTTTACCACTTTCTTAACTGCCAAGTAGGCTTCATTAGTATCAAAATGAAATTATATTCCAACTAGCAAGCTAACATACTAAATAGCAAAGGTCCAATGCAAAGTTTCATTTAAAACACCTTAACCTATGCTAGATAGTAAAGATACATTTTAGGGAGGTTATCATGATATCAAAATGAATCTAATGGATCTTAAGATGTGAAACATTTGAGGAATAAGGTCCCTAATAATACTTAACTAGTTTGGACTTAAAGGAATGTCTCTAATAATTAATATCAACCTAGAGCAAGTTTCATTCAATGAAATTTGCCTAAAGTACTAAAATTCTACCTACTCATGAAAATTCAAGTGTTTAACATGCAATTCTAATCATGAGTATTGAGACATTATTTAAGCTTAAGCATTGAGGTATAACATTAAGATTTGAATTTATCAAAGTTATACCTTATTCATGATGATTTAGCCAAACTAATCTTTTTTATTCTAATAAGCCTTCCATTTACAATAACTTGCAAGTATACTTTATTAATAGAAAATGAAACCAAATTTACATGCAAGCTATCAAACTAAATAGCGAAGTGAAAAACCAAGTATCATTTTCCAAATTCAACTTCACTAAATAGCATGAATTCATTTTCATATAAATCATTCATGATAACAAAATGAATCAAGAGATCTCAAAATATGAAATTTTGAAAAATAAGATCTTCAACCCTTCCTATTGGTTGAAAACCGAAAGCCACAATTAGCCTACGATTTAAAACCGCAAGGTCGCATGAGCCCATTACAGGCTACATAGGTCTCCGAGGAGACCGAAGATCAAAAAATCAAAAATCATTCAAAATATATTAAGAGCGGGGAAAATCAATCAATTATAGCATGTATCATGAACTCCAACTATTAATGGATCAATTAAAGTTAAGAGATGATACCAAAACTTTTTAGATGCCAACTTTCTTTTCCGTAGGCATTATGATAGCTTGAAGTTGCAACCTCTTAGAGATTTCTCATTTGGATTCAAGGTCAACTTCAATTCTTCAATTTCCTTTACCCTTGTGTGGTTGCTCCCCCTACAAAAGAAGATGAGATCTTTGATACCCAAATGGCTTTGGGTCCTTGGGGGTTAGATGGCCTAGGGATCCAAAGTGTCTTAGCAACACATGGATTTCTCTTAAATGCACAATCATGAATGGCATGGCCATATATACCACACCAAAAGCAATGTCCATTAAATTTCTTTTTGTTTTTGCTATGGACATGAGCATTATTATTCGAATGCTTGTCATGTGAAACACAATGAGTATGAGCATTCTTGGAAACATCATTCCTCTTCTTATGATCATGAGGTTTAAAAGTGGAATGTTTAACATGAGATTTAACATTAGCATGAACATTCCTTTTTGAAAAATTATTTCTATTAAAATTCTTAAATGAGGAAATATTTTTCAATTCATTCATTTTCTTGTTTAGGTTTAGAACCTCATTTTTCAAATCAATCATGGAGTTGTGTAAAACATGCATTTGAGATTTCAACATATAATTTTCTTTTTTGATTTTTGAGTTTTCATTTTTCACAATCTCATTCTCAATTTTGAAATCATTCTTCAAGTTTTCATTTTCAAGCTTTAAGTCCTTAAGCTCAAAATTCAATCTATCATGACAAGGATCCAATGAGCTAGATTTTAATTTCACATTTTCTAATTCTAGAGCATGCACATTTGAACTAAGTCTAGAATTCTCATTTCTAAGCATTTTGTTTTCCTTATCCTTTTTCAAGAGCAAGGCATACATGATTTTATACTCATCCATCAATTCATCAAAATCATGAGAACTAGATGAGTTAATACTATCATTATTATTAACATGACTAGAAGAAGTGGAGGGTATCTCATTGTTATCATTCATGAGGCATTCTTTTGAGATGGCTTCATAGTCATGAAAGGAGGATGCTTCACTTGAGTAGGATGATGTGAAAGAATTTGACCTCCTCTTTGCCTTGTTCTTCATGGAAGGAAAACTTTTCCTCACATGCCCTTTTTCTTTGCACACATGGCAAATCACCTTCCTTTTCCGAGTTTTAGTGCTCCTATGACTGGAGGCACTATGTGCTTCAAAAACCATATTAGTATTGGGTGGATGACAATTGTCAACACTCCCCTCATCAAACGTTTTGAGTTCTTCGGTTTTTGCATAATTATAAAGAATATTTAAAGTGGCCCAAACATCGAATGTGGAAGTGCAATGCATGATCTTTTCAAAGACATTATTTTCCAAAGAACAAAAGATGCAGTTTGTCGCTTTAGTATTTAATTCAAACATATCAATTTGTTCTTGGGTCCATGCATTCATATTTTCCTTAGGTTCTATGTATTTTGACTTTACCTTATTAAAAACACCTAAACCTTGAGTCTTTAGGAAAGTGTACATTCTACCCTTCCAAAGACCAAAGTTAGACTCATCGAACCTAGGAGGTGTAGACGCTACCAACTTTAGAGCCATTTCAAGATCGAGACAATGTGTAGAAAAGATGGTGAAATCTTAAGCTACAACCCGCTCTGATACCAATTGAAGGGGAAATGGCAACACTAGAGGGGGGTGAATAGTATGTTTACTAAATTGATTAGTCTAAATTCCATTTTTAATCGTTTCTTGAATTACTTAGGCAATTTACAATTTTACGATTCGAAGATGCAATCTTGCAATTTAAATGCGGAAGCAATATAAAACAATTAAGCGCAAACAAATATAGCAATGCAAACAAAAGATTTATAGTAGTTCGGTCCCAATGCCTACTCCACTACCAAAGCACCCCGTTTAGGATTTCTAAACTAGTTTTACTAGATTAATTCAGTTTCCCTTACACAAAGGACTTTTCACTCGAAGAGTCGCACTCTCGACCTAAGGTACTTCCACACCTGGAAATCTCCGCCTTCTTATCGAGAGCACTTCTTCCACCTCAACCCTAAGGGACAACTAAACTTATCCTAGTAAACACTAAGTTTACACAAGTGGCTTTACACCGTTTCACCAAGGTAACCACTTTCATACACAAGACCAAACACCTGGTCTTCGTACAAACACAAATCCAAAAATAGTTTAAATAACAGTTAAAATACAATCAAAAGAGTTTAAAGAGAAAAACCAATATTAAACGCTCTTTTGCAATCCTTCAATCCTTCAACTCATCAAGTAGTAGAGCTTGAATCAACACCCGAGTTGAGGAGCAGTTGGCGCTTGAAGAAGAACTAGATGGAGAAGTAGAGTGCGCTGCAATCAATCTCTTGGAAGGCTTAAAAACTCTCTTTTAATTGCTCAATAAATCTGTAAGAGTGGAGAGAGAGGGTTAAAAGAAGTTATATGAGATATATTTATACCCTCATCAAAAAATGGCAGCTCAATGGATAGAAAACTATCTGTTGCACGCCGTCGGTCGATTGGTCGGTCGACCGACCGATCGACAGGTCATTCGACCGCTACTTTCTCTTTGTGTGCGGTCGACCACCCAGACACAAATCCTTCGATCCCTCATTTGTTCGACCAGTTGGTCGACCGACGCAATTTTGGATCTGCGGCTATTTTTGGCAGTGTTCGTTTGACCGACAAGGCTACTGGCCTTTTTTTTTACCCTGTTCAGTCGACCGCCCGATCGACCGAACCTAGGCTAAGGTTGGTTACTTCAGCCTTTTACTTCCGCGCTTCATTTTCGGGTTCTGGCTTTCAACGAGCATCAACTTGGAGAGCTTTCATGTGATCTTTGAGCTCATCCAAAATATCTTTGGTGCACGTGTCGCTCTTCGAGAAGTTTCCGCGACGAACCCGAGCGCAATGATCAATGTCCTTCTGATTTCTGATTTCTTCCGATATTTTTGATCGAGGACATCGAACGCTAATTGATATGGAACTTGAAAGATATTCTCAATGAAATTATTAGTCCCATGTTTGTTATCATCAAAACTGAGATTAAGACTAAGGTTGAAAACCTAAAGCCAACAAATAAAACACATCATCATGAGCTGTGCGTCTCATTCTTCAAGGTGAGTGGTTACTTTCCGTTGATTTGGGGGAGGCGGGCAGCCAAACCCGTAGGACTGCTAGGTGTCGAGTTTCTCGTGAGTTTTTCTTCGATTCATGGTACCTTAACCTTCTTACCACTGTTTTAATTATTGTTGCATCGGATCTCCGCAGTTTTTGTCGGATTCTTGATATTTTAGGGGCTGCCGAGTCAAGGAAAAAGGGGAAAGGTCATGCCAAAATTTTCCCCAATTCCCTTGACGAAAGTAAACCCCCTTTGATCGATCTTAAACCCATATCGAGTGGATTCATGATATACTTACTGAAAGTGACGATTGGAACTCATCCTCTAAAGCCTAGTAGGCTCGGCCAAGCAAAGGGAAAACTCCATGTCCATGGGTTGGCCGAGCAAGGGGTGTGCGGCTTGATCAAGGTCCTAATTAGGATAGATCGGAAACAAGATATTAGGGTTGGGGTTGGTCCTTCCCTCTTGTTCCTATCCTTGGAGGCTCGGCCGAGCAAGGCATGCTTTGCTCAAGTCTCGGTCGAGCAAGGATAGGGGGAGATGGTGATCTCTAGAAGATAAACTTCATGGTTAGGAATACTCAAAACAATAGGGCATGACAAGTTGCCTAGATTGACAATTAGAATCAGAATGACATTTAGGTAAGATCTAACTAAGGAAGGCTTCTATGTTGATGCATGTAATTAGTAGAATGGTAGGATAGTAACCATCCTTAGACCTTTCCTCTTTAAATTCTGAAATGTGGTGATACTTTTACCATGTTAGATAATTTATTTCCTTGTTGAACTTATGATTTAATGCAGAATTTAAATTCTTTATCATTGAATCATGTTGCTATACAAAGTAGGTGTTGTGAAGAAATTTCATTATAGTTTATATGTTGTCCGGTGTTGTTAATGGGTGCATTTCCAAGTCTATAATATGTAGTTTACATTAGCAAAAGGTAGCATATGACGCTAGATGATTTCCATGAAATTATAAAGTGTGTGTAAGATATGAAAACTCAGAAGTAGACGAGTTAGGCCTCACACCTAAGAAACATTTTGCGAACAATAGTGAGCGCATGATACAGCCGAAATTAACAAGCTGAGAATGGGCGGACGCCCGGGACTTTAAATAAGGAAACTTTAGGACACCATGTTTGTGTGATGTGATTGTGGTGGTCTATCGAGAAGCATGGGTAGTGGGAATGACTAATGCTTGACTCGACTAGTGATTGGGTCTAAAAATGGCACCAGCGGGCCCGTTAGGTGTCAGACCCCAGTTGGGTGGGACTAGCTATCCCTACCCCAGTCGGTGTCCGGAGACTAGCAGACCATCCTAGTCGACAGCCCAAAGTTTGCTTTGATTCACTTATGTGCTATGTGGCCCGAACGACCAGTATGTTACTATCTATATGTGGTAGGGCTGGTTATAGCCGAATCACTAGACCATGAGTAGGCCCTAGGGGCAAGGTGCCATATGGCGTAGTTAGGCTATTATGGCTGCTTACATGAATGTATGGCCTATACAGGATGACCCCTGGGGCTGGTTATCATAATAGAAGCAACTTATATCCCTAACTTTATATTTTGCTGCAATATGTGTGTGTGTGTGTGAGAGAGAGAGAGAGATTATTGGGGAATTATGTGGTGGTTCAGAAGAATCGCTCACTAAGTCCCATGTGGACTCATAGTTTATTTCCTTATTTTGCAGAGCCTGATCAGTGAGATGAGGCTTGGAATCATGGTGCAGCTGGAGAGCAGGCGGTGGCCTAGATATCGTAGCACGTCCACTAGTCATAGTCTAGAGGTCCAGGGCAGTTGTTTCTTTTAATACATTGAGATTGTCTATTCAAAAATATGTACTTGCTTTTAAACTTGAGTTGTTTCCTATGGTGATTGACGTTTCAGAACTTTTCATGTTTTAAATCAAAATTGAGAACCTTCTTTAAAGATTTGAATAAAGCTGCATCTTTGTTTTCATTATGTGTTTTAGTTTCTATTACTCAGTGTGTGTAGTAGGCTTCAGGGTAGGACATAGACCTTGGCCGGTGACACGACCCTAAGTTGGGGTGTGACAAAGTTGGTATCAGAGCTTTTGGTTAGGTCTTGACTATAACTAGGAGTTGGGTACTGTATGAGACATATGCTAGCGTGTCGACATACGGTATAGTTATGCTACGAGATCTGGCAACCACGACTGCACTCAGCGTACCATGCGGTTAGTAATTTAAATTTCAATTACAATTTATTGGTATTAATGGTAAAAAATTTCTTGTAATCGAGTGTGATGGAGACTCTCAATGCTGCATTGAGTAGCAGTGGTAGTAATTCCACTAAACGCTAGGGCCGAGGCCGAGGGAGAGAGCAGTTAGAGGAAGTGGTACAAGACCCTATAGTTGCTCAGCTACAGACCCAGGTGGCCTTGTTGAGAGAGGCGCCCCGTAGAGAGCAAGAATTGAGGCAGCAATAGCAATCGCAGCAGCCTCCATAGCTGGTACCGGTGGTGGTGGAGCCAGTAGTGCCAGCATATTGGATTCCAGAGTCCCCCCCCCCCTCCCCACCTATGCGGACTTTGTTAAACTGAGACTTTCGGTGTTCACTGGGATTGATAAGCAGGTTGAGGTCACTGAATTTCTGGCTGACTGCTACAAGTTTTGTGTGGAGCTGGGACTCTCATCTGAGGCAGTAGCTCGTATGGTGAGCCTACAGCTCAGGGGGCCGACCTTGGCACTCTGAGGGGACAGTTGCATCGACGGATCACCAGTAGAGTTTGGGGTGCCACTCAGAGGTCAGACATGCCGCAGTGTGGTCACTGGAACAGAAGGCAGTGGGGGACTTACTATGGCCGCACGGAGGAATGCTTCAGATGTGGGCAGGTTGGACATTTTAGAAAAGATTATTCGGATAGAGGTAGCTAGAGGACCGAGCAGTCAAGGGGAAAAGCCCCGATGTTAGTTGGGTCAGTGGCTCAGAAGGGTCCGATATAAAGGAGGGGGCCGCAAGTTAGCCACTTTGGGAGACCGTCTACCCGAGTTTATGCCATGAACTGCGATGGGGCAGAGGCATCCAAGGCAGTGGTGACAGGTACTATTTTAGTTAGTTCTTCTGCTGCTTATGTCCTGTTAGATCTGGGTGCCCCGCAATCATTTGTATCGACCAAATTTGTTGCTGGATTGCCTATGGCACCTTCCTTTCTTGTTGTGCCATATGTGGTGTCAACGCCTACGGGCGACTCATTAATAGCAAAATCAATCTTCCGTGACTGCGAAGTGCTAGTTGGTGGTCATGGGTTGAAGGCAGATTTGACACTTCTGCCTATGCTTGAAATTGACGTCACCCACGCGAAGGATTGGCTGACAGAGCACTTCACGTCAGTTAATTGTAGGACTAAGACTGTCATGTTCAGTAAGTCGGGTTGCCGCAATTCACCTTCCGTGGGGAAGGAAAGGCTGAGCCCATGGGTGTCATTTCAGCCCTTAAGGCTCGTAAATTGCTATTAGGCGGCTACTAGTCCTTCTTGGCATTCGTATTTATGGCTGAGGAAAAGGAGGGCACGGCTCAGGAGGTTAGTAGAACTCCGGTGATATGTGAGTTCCTCGATGTCTTCCCAAAAGAATTGCTCGGATTATCGTCTGAGAGAGAAATCGAATTCTACATTGAATTGCAGCCCGGGGCAGCACCGATCCCCATCCCACCTTATAGGATGGCGCCGGTTGGACTTCGTAAGTTAAAGGCGCAGTTGCAGGAATTGCTAGACTTGGGTTTCATTCGCCCAAGTGTTTCCCCTTGGGGTGCTCTGGTCCTATTTGTGAAGAAAAAGGACGGGTCCATGCGCATGTGCATCGACTATAGGTAGGTCAACAATGTGACAATCAAGAATCGTTACCCACTGCCTAGAATCGACGACTTGTTCGACCAGTTGCAGGGGGCGCAGTGGTTTTCAAGAATTGATTTGAGGTCTGGATAGCATCAACTGAGAATCCGAGACCATGACGTACCCAAGACCGCCTTTAGGACCCGCTACGACCATTACGAGTTCCTGGTAATGTCATTTGGGTTGACGAACGCCCCTGCGGCCTTTATGGACCTCATGAGTAGAGTGTTCAAAGAATATCTAGATAGATTTGTGATCATCTTTATTGATGATATCCTAGTGTATTCCAAAATCAAGGAGGAACACTCCGAGCATTTGGAAATGGTCCTGGGAACCCTCAAAAAACATCAGTTGTACGCCTAATTCACCAAGTGTGAGTTTTGGCTAGAAAGTGTGGGATTCCTACGGCATATAGTGTCCAAGGAATGAATCAGTGTGGACCCTGCCAAGATAGAGGCAGTAAAGGACTGGAAGCGGCCGATCAGTGTGACCAAAGTCCGCAGTTTCTTCGGGTTAGCCGAGTTTTATAGAAAGTTTGTAGAAAATTCTAAAAAAATTACAGCTCCTCTGACTCGGTTAACTCAGAAGAAAGTCAAATTTGAGTGGGACGGGAAGTGTGAGGAGAGCTTCTTGAAGCTCAAAGAATGCCTAACGTCAGCACCAATTTTGGCCGTACCTTCTGGCTCGGGAGGATTTGTGGTATACTGTGACGCCTCTCGGGTTGGCCTAGGCTGTGTCCTGATGTAGTATGGCAGGGTTATTGCCTATGTGTCTCGTCAGTTGAAAGTGCATGAAAAGAATTATCCAACCTATGATTTGGAACTGGCGGCGGTAGTGGTTGCTCTAAAGTTATGGCATCACTACTTGTACGGTGAGGCCTGTGAGATTTATACTGACCACAAAAGCCTCCAGTACTTGCTCACCCAAAAGGAGCTCAATTTAAGGCAAAGAAGATGGCTCGAACTCCTGAAAGATTATGATTGTATCATCTTGTATCACCCCGGGAAGGCCAATATGGTGGCAGACGAACGGAGCAGAAAGTCTATCGGCAGCCTATCCCATTTCGCTGTCGGGAGAAGGCCATTAGTGCGAGACTTGGCACTATGCTTGGATGGGGGAGCAGTGTTAGCGGTGTCAGCGTCGAGTGCCCATGTGGCACACCTGCGGGTACAATCCACATTGGTGGATATGTTGCGTGTCACGCAAGGAGAAGACGCCATTTGTGCACTGATGAAGGACTTAGTGTAGAGAGGCGATGTAGAGAATGGATTCAGGTTGGACTCAGAAGATGTGCTGAGGTTCAAAGACCGAATCATGGTGTCTGATAAGGCAGAGGTGCGCAGGCAAGTCCTAGAGCTGGGTCATCGCTCCACTTATACGATGCATCCGGGAGCCACCAAAATGTACCGAGATTTAAGGCAGCATTACTGGTGGAAGGGCATGAAATGGGAGGTTGCGGAATTCGTATCCAAGTGTTTGGTCTGCCAATAGGTAAAGGCCAAACAGCTGAAGCCCGCGGGGCTATTGCAAAACCTAGAGGTTCCCGAGTGAAAGTGGGACAAGATCACAATGGATCTAGTGACAGGGTTGCCTAAGTCAAAAGGCGGTTTTGATTCTACCTCGGTGGTGGTTGACAGATTGACAAAGACCGCCCTTTTCATACCCGTCTAGACAACCTTTTCTGCAGAGCAGTACGCTAGACTATTCTTGGACAGGATTGTGGCATACCATGGTACCCCAGTGATGATCATATCCGATCGCAGTACCCAGTTCACAGTCCAATTTTGGCAGTCCTTCCAGGAAGCCTTGGGTACTCAAGTGCGCTTCAGCACATCTTTCCATCCGCAAACGGATAGACAGTGAGAGAGGACCATCCAAACCTTGGAAGATATGCTGAGGGTGTGCGTCCTGGATATGGCCGACGGGTGGGAGATGTAGGCGAAATGACAACACTAGAGGGGGGGATTTGAGATGGTCCTCTCTCAAGTGTTGTTGTTGATCAATCCATTGAAGGCTCAAATCTCCCTTTACAATGCTCAATCAAGTCTGTAAGAGTGGGAGAAGAAGGTAAAATGAGATATGTGAGGGTGTATTTATACCCTCATGAAGAAATGGCAGCTCAACGGATAGAAAACTATCTGTTGCAGTCGCCAGTCGATTGGTCGGTCGACCAACCGATCGACCGACCACATCGACCGTCGCTTTTTCTCTTTGAGCGATCGACCGACTGGTCGATCGCCCAGATGCGAAATCACATTCCCTCAATCCGGTCAACCCATCGGTCGACCGATGCAGGGAAGCTAGAATCACGCACCTTGCTATTTTTAATCCGATCGACCGATCGGTCGACCGCTAGAGCTACTGCCCATTTTAGGCCTTTGTCGGTCGACCGACCACTGCCAAAAATCAGCAGTGGCTACTTCGGTTGACCGGCTGGTCGACCAAATTGGCTACTGCCAATTTCCTTACCCTATTCGATCGACCGCCTGATTGATCGAACCTAGGCTGAATTTGGTTTCTTCAGCCTTTTTATTTCCTGCTTAGTTTTTGGGTTCCGGCTTTCAACGAGCATCAACTGGGAGAGCTTTCTATATGATCTTTGGACTCGTCCAATGTGACTTTGGTGCACTCGTTGATCTTCAAGAAATTTCCACGATGAACCCGAGCGCAACGATCAATGTCCTTCCAATTTTCCGATTTCTTCCGATTTATCCGATCAAGGACATCGAACGCTAATCGATATGGAACCTGAAAGATTTCTCGACAATATATTAGTTCCATATTTATTATCATCAAAACCGAGATTAAGAGATTAAGACCAAGGTTGAAAACCTAAAGCCAACAAGAGAAACACCTACCATTGATCGAGTTCGCCTACAACAATAGCTATCACAGTCGCATTGGCATGGCTCCTTTCGAGGCCTTGTATGAGCGGCGGTGTAGGTCTCCTGTGGGCTGGTTTGAGGTCGGAGAATCACTCATGGTGGGTCCTGATCTGGTTGAGGAAGTAGTAGAGAAGGTGAAAACTATAAAGGAAAGATTGTTGCCGGCCCAGAGTCGTCAAAAAATGTATGCCGATAAGAAGGCCAGAGAGTTAGAGTTCGCTGAGGGCGACTTGGTGTTTCTGAAGATTTCCCCCATGAAAGGGGTCATCCGGTTTGGGAAGAAGGGGAAGTTGAGCCCTAGATTCATTAGGCATTTCCCTATTCTCAAGCGAAGAAGCGCGGTGGCTTACGAATTGCCTTTCCCTCCAAGCCTGAGCAGAGTTCACCTAGTTTTTCATATATCCATGCTCAGTCGTTATGTAAGAGACTATTCGCATGTGATCGAGCCCTCTTCTATCGAAGTAGATTCGGTTGTCTCATTCGAGGAAATGCCGGTGGAGATCCTCGACCACCAAATTAGAAAGCTGAGTTCCAAAGAAATCTTCCTGATGAAAGTTAGATGGGAGCACCACTCCGGGCAAGAGGCCACTTGGGAGGTAGAGCGAGACTTGAGAGAGCGCTACCCTTCCTTGTTTGGAGACCCGGAAAGTCCTTGCAATCCAATTAAATTCGAGGACGAATTGCCCTTAAAGGGGGAAGGTTGTAAGACCCAAAAAAATTTCTTAATATAAAAATTTATTTTTGGTGCAGCGCACTGGATTAGGAGTTTGTCGAGTCGAGCCATGGAGTCGCCTCGAGTAGAAGGTATAACTCGGCTTATGAAGTTTAAATTGGTTAGATGGATATTTCCTTATTAAGCATTAGATGTCCTTTTTGAATCGAGTTCAAATCATGTATGCGGATCGAATCGGGGCCCGAATCCGATTTGGATTGAGTCGAGTAGAGGCTAAGTCAGTTAGAGGGTCATTTATGTCATCGGTAGATGAGGGGATAAAACCCCTCATCATGAGCCGTGCGGCTCATTCTTGAGCCGCACGCCGCCCGAGTAATAGAGGGAGGAGGGGAGATCTTGGGTCGGCACCGAAAACTGTGTCGCCGTCGGAAGGATCGAGGTCGTCAACGTCCACCCTTTCTTCTTCCTTGATCAAGGTGAGTGGTTACTTTCCGTTGATTTGGGGGAGGCGGGTAGCTGAACCCCTAGGTTAGCTAGGTGTTGAGTTTCTCACGAGGTTTTCGACGATTCATGGTACCTTAACCTTCTTACCGCTGTTTTAATTATTGTTGCATCAGATCTCTGCAGTTTTTGTCGGATTCTTGATATTTTAGGGGCTGCCGAGTCAAGGAAAAAGGGGAAAGGTCATGCCGAAATTTTCCCCAATTCACTTGACGGATGTAAACCCCCTTTGAACGATCTTAAACCCATATCGAGTGGATTCATGATTTACTTACTGAAAGTGACGATTGGAACTCATCCTCTAAAGCCTAGTAGGCTCGGCCAAGCAAAGGGAAAACTCCATGTCCATGGGTTGGCCGAGCAAGGGGTGTGCGGCTTGATCAAGGTCTTAATTAGGATATATCGGAAACAAGATATTAGGGTTGGGGTTGGTCCTTCCCTCTTGTTCCTATCCTTGGAGGCTCGGACGAGCAAGGCATGCTTTGCTCAAGTCTCGGCCGAGCAAGGATAGGGGGAGATGGTGATCTCTAGAATATAAACTTCATGGTTAGGAATACTCAAAACAATAGGGCATGACAAGTTGCCTAGATTGACAATTAGAAGTAGAATGACATTTAGGTAAGATCTAACTAAGGAAGGCTTTTATGTTGATGCATGTAATTAGTAGAATGGTAGGATAGTAACCATCCTTAGACCTTTCCTCTTTAAATTCTGAAATGTGGTGATACTTTTACCATGTTAGATCATTTATTTCCTTGTTGAATTTATGGTTTAATGCAGAATTTAAATTCTTTATCATTGAATCATGTGGCTATACATAGTAGGTGTTGTGAAGAAATTTCATTATAGTTTATATGATGTCCGGTATTGTTAATGGGTGCATTTCCAAGTCTATAACATGTAGTTTACATTAGCAAAAGGTAGCATATGACGCTAGATGATTTACATGAAATTATAAAGTGTGTGTTAGATATGGAAACTCAAAAGTAGATGAGTTAGGCCTCACACCTAAGAAACTTTTTGCGAACAATAGTGTGCGCATGATACGGTCGAAATTAAAAGGCTGAGAACGGGCAAACGCCCAGGAGTTTAAATAAGGAAACTTTAGGACACCATATTTGTGTGATGTGATTGTGGTGGTCTGTCGAGAAGCATGGGTAGTCGGAATGACTATTGCTTGACTCGGCCTGTGATTGGATCTTGATATTGCACCAGCGGGCCCGCTAGGTGTCAGACCCCAGTTGGATGGGACTAGCTATCCCTACCCCAGTCGGTGTCCGGAGACTAGCAGACCATCCTAGTCGACGGCCCAGAGTTTGCTTTGATTCACTTATGTGCTATGTGGCCCGAACTGCCAATATGTTATTATTTGTATGTGGTAGAGCTGGTCATAGCCGAATCACTAGACCATGAGTAGGTCCTAGGGGCCGGGTGCCATGTGGCATAGTTAGGCTGTTATGGCTGCTTACATGAATGTATGGCCTATCCAGGACGACCCCTGGGGTCGGTTGTCATAATAGAAGCAACTTATATCCCTCACTTTATATTTTGTGTGTGTGTGTGTGTGATTATTGGGGAATTATGTGGTGATTCAGAAGAACCGCTCACTGAGTCTCATGTGGACTCACGGCTTATTTCCTTGTTTTGCATAGCCCGATTAATGAGATGAGGCTTGGAATCATGGTGCAGCTGGAGGGCAGGCGGTGGCGTAGATCTCGTAGCAACGTCCACTAGTCATAGTCTAGAGGTCTATGGCAGTTGTTTCTTTTAATACACTGAGATTGTCTATTCGAAAACATGTACTTGCTTTTAAAGTTGAGTTGTTTCCTATGGTGATTAATGTTTCGGAACTTTTCATGTTTTAAAGCAAAATTGTGAACCTTCTTTAAATATTTGAATAAAGCTGCATTGTTGTTTTCATTATGTGTTTCAGTTTCTGTTAGTCAGTGTATGTAGTAGGCTTCCGGGTAGTACATAAACCCTAGCCGGTCACACGTCCCTAAGTTAGGGTGTGACACAGTATCAAAGACCTTTTCCTCTCAAATGTTTCAAATGTAACCAACAAGGACATAAATCAAATGAATGCCCTCAAAGGATATTTTTAAACATGGCTGACCACAAGAAAGATGAAGATGAAAGCTATGATGATGGTATAGGTCTGGAGTGTGAGAATGAAGCACAATTGGAAGGAGATGAAGGGGAACCTTTAATCTGTATCCTGCGAAAACTTCTCATTATTGGAAAGCACCAAGTGTTCACTCAATGGAATGGGATTTTCAAAACAAAGTGTACGGTACAACGAAAAGTTTGTAACTTGATCATAGATGGTGGTAGCTGTGAGAATGTTGTATCTAAGGCGATGGTGAAGGCTTTGAGGTTGCCCACAGTACCTCACCCCAATCCTTACAAAATAGGATGGGTGGAAAAAGGAGTTGACTTCACTATAGATCAACAAAGTTCAGTGACCTTGTCCATTTGGGCTGCCTACAAGGATCAAATTACTTGTGATGTTATAGACATGGATGCCTGCCACATACTCCTTAGTAGGCCTTGGTTGTTTGACAGAGAGGTAGTTCACAACGGGAAGGAGAATACATATTCATTTGTATGGACTCAAAAGAAATTGACCTTGCTACCTATGGCAGTACCCACCTAGTCAAAGCCAACACAGAATGCTCACACTAAACATTCTCTTACACCTAGTGGCCCTCAGTTATTGTAGACTAAAGATATTATATTGGCTTTGGTAATCAAGGATCCAAGTACAATGAAATATCCTCAAGGGCTAGAAGGGGTGAAACAATTGTTGAAGAAGTATTCAGATATCTACCCTGATGAACTGCCTTTAGAACTATCACCTTTGAGGGATATCCAACATAACATAGATTTCTTACGTGGCAGCAGCCTCCCCAATTTACCGCATTATCGAATGAGCCCAAAGGAACATGAAGTGCTGCAACGTATAGTTGATGAACTATTGATGAAAAAAATGATAAGAAATAGTACCAACACTTGTGCAGTACATGCTTTACTAGTACCTAAGAAGGATAACACCTAGAGAATGTGTGTGGATAGCAGGGCAGTCAACAAGATCCCAGTAAAATATAGGTTTCCAATTCCTAGATTGGAAGATATGTTGGATAAACTGGAAGGTACATTCCAAGCTATTTTCAAAGTTAGACCTCAAGAGTGGATATCATCAAATAAGAATTAGAGAAGGGGATGAGTGGAAGACTGCATTTAAGACAAAAGAGGGCTTGTATGAGTAGCTGGTCATGCCTTTTGGCCTATGCAATGCTCCTAGTACATTCATGAGACTCATGAACCAAGTGCTTAAACCCTTCATTGGTAAATTCATAGTTGTATACTTTGGTGATATATTAATCTACATGAGACTCATGAACCAAGTGCTTAAACCCTTCATTGGTAAATTCCTAGTTGTATACTTTGATGATATATTAATCTACAGTAAGACAAAGGAGGAGCACCTACAACAATTGGAAGCCTTATTTCAAGTATTGAGAGAAAACAAGTTCTACCTTAGCACACACATGTGTGAATTCCTTACCAATAAACTCTTATTTTTGGATTTTATAATCAGCAAAGAAGGCATTCATACTGACCCAAAAAAGGTCCAAGCAATTGAGGAATAGCTGCCACCTACCAATGTCACTGAACTAAGGAGCTTCTTGGGCTTGGCTACTTTTTACATGAGGTTCATAAGGTGTTTCAGTGAGAAAGCAGGGCCACTTACGGATAGTTTAAAGAAAGGACATTTTGAATGGGGTTCAGCTCAACAAGAAAGTTTCAGTCTCCTAAAAAGAAAGCTGACTGAAGCACCAGAGCTATCACTACCCAATTTTGACAAGGTATTTGAGGTTGAGACAGATGCATCTAAAGTTGGAATAGGGGCATTACTTATGCATGAGAACAAGCCCATAGCATAGTTCAGTGAAAAGCTAAGTGAAGCAAGAAAGAAGTGGACTACTTATGAGCTTGAACTATATGCAGTGGTTAGGGATTTTGATCATTGGACACACTACCTCTTTCAAAAAGATTTCATTCTTCATAGTGACCATCAGCTCCTTAAATACCTCAATTCTCAGAAGAAGTTGAACTCTCTTCATGCTAGGTAATAGGAATTCTTATAGAAGTTCCAATACTCTTTTCAGCATAAAAGTGGTAGAGTCAACAGGGTAGCTGATGCCTTAAGTAGAAAAGGCATTCTACTTACTGTTATGCAAGTGGGCATAACCAATTTTTAATGTCTAAAAGACCTATACTCCACATATGAAGATTTCAGTGAACCTTAGCATAAATGCAAAAGCAATGAAGATATGGGGGAGTACAACATCACATATGGTTTTCTTTGCAAGGGTAACAGACTTTGCATACCCAGGACCTCCTTGAGAGAGTATTTAATTGAAGAACTTCATGCTAGGGCCTAGCTGCTCACCTAGGGAGAGATAAGACCATCAAATTGCTCACTTATAGGTACTTTTGGCTGAAGATGGTGAAGGAAATCATGTCTTTTGTGGAAAGATGCTTGGTGTGTCAAAGGGCTAAAGGCCATTCTCAGAAGACTGGTTTATACTGTCCATTGCCGGTGTCTGAAACAATATGGGAAGACCTATCAATGGACTTCATTTTGGGTCTCTCAATGACTTCAAGAAAAGTTGATTCAGTCTTTGTTGTAGTGGACAAGTTTTCTAAAATGGCTCATTTCCATCTATGCAAAAAGACTTCAGATGCTAGCTATGTAGCTAACTTGTTCTTCAGGGATATTGTTAGACTGCATGGCATTCCTAAATCCATAACTTCAGATAAGGATGTGAAGTTTGTAAGCCACTTTTGGAGGGTTCTTTGGCAAAAGCTTGGAACTCAGCTAAGTTTCAGTAGTGCCTATCATTTACAAACTGATGGCCAAACAGAAGTCATCAACAGAACTTTGGGAGGAATGCTCAGGTCTCTTGCCATGGAGAAACCAAAACAGTGGAACTCAATTCTTCCACAATCTGAGTTTGCTTACAATGGCATGACAAATAGGACAACTGGTAAGCCTCCATTTGTTGTTGTGTATACAAAGGCTCCTAACCATACAGTAGACTTAATTTCCTTCAAAGATTAAAAGAGCAGAGAAGCAAAGACTTTTGCCGAAAACTATGTGCAACAGCATTAAAAGGTTACAAGGAGTTATTGAAGCTGCAAACCTCAAGTACAAAACAGCTGCTGACAGGCATAGAAGGCTAAAAAAATTTGAACAAGGAGACCTAGTGATAGTCTACTTAAGAAAGGAAAGATTTCCTACTGGTACATACAACAAACTTAAGCCCAAGAAGATTGGACCATTCCAAGAGTTGCAAACATTAGGAGAGAATGCATACCTGATTGATCTTCCTGAAGAATTTAATATTTCCCCTGTGTTTAATGTTTATGATTTGTTCCCTTATGTACCACCTGATGTAGCACCTATTGAACAATCTAAACTTGATGTCGAGTTCTTAAATGGCAGGGAGGAATTGATGCAGGGGCGTGTGCTGAAGAATCAACTTGAATCTTCAATGGAGTCGTAGGCTTCTACTTTGCCTGCTGAATGACTTCAGCAGTTTAAGTGGTTATTACTGAAGCCAACAGGTGGCGCATCCGATGGCTGTGTTTGAACTCCCAGATTAAGTCACGAGCTGCCACGTGTGTTAGATGAATGTATAAAAACGATTCTGTAATTTTGAAATGTATTCCTTTTGTCAATTGATTTTTTTTCGAACCAGTTTCAATCTGTAGAGATGTTGATTAATAAATGGAGCTGAATGAACCAGGATCTTCCCTGGAGCGTCACTCTTGTTGATTCTTTGTTCAGGATCTGTACTTTGCTCTTCATCAATATGGAGCTGCTGGTTGGTGTGACTGTAGATCTACTTTTGGTTGGTCTTTGTGAATTGCTTCAGCTATTGCTGGATTAATCTCTGCTCTAACTTCAATTTCTGTTGTATTCTCTTTATTATCCAGATCAGATTTTTCTTCTAACAGCATTTGTTGGTATCCTGTGAGTCCTATAACATTTTTAGATTCTTTGGCTTCTGGAAATTTAGATTTTTCATTACTTTCCTGTGTCTCCTCTATATCCCTATCAGGGTTTTCCTGTGCTTTTGGAAGCTCAGAAGGGTTAGTATTTGCTAATGTCTCTGTATATTTTGTAGTTTTCGCTTGGACTTTTTTTATTTCTCTTTCAGATAAAGGTGTTTCATCTGGAATTATTCTAATAATAGGATTGAGAGGCATACTTTTAGATTCTAAATTTTCTTGAGCTTGAGCTACGGGAGTTTCCTGGTTCTGGATTGCTTTCTAAGGAGCTAAGGACTGTGGTCCGTTGGGCTCCTTTTCTGGCTTCTCAGTTTCCAAGACTGATATGGTTTCCGAAACTTCTTGAGTTGATGTTGGTTGTGCCTGGGAATCACCTTGAGATGGAGACGAAGATATTGTTATTGTAGCTTCTTTTATCGATCCTCTTCTTCTCCTTGATGCTGATGATGACAATGACGAAGGTGCAGATGGAATTAATGTAGCTAGAGAAGCTCTTGCAAAGATTGATTGTGGCTTGGTATCTTGTGGAGTTTGAGATGGAGATGGTGGCTCTGGTTGAGTTGGAGCTGGAGCTTTTAATGGTGCTGATGCAGTAGGCTGCACTGTTGTTGGTGATGGGTGTGGACTTGGGGTCTGATTCCAATATGGGAACCAAAAGTGGAATGGCTGCTGCCTTCGTGGTTGGTTGGCCATTAATGCTCCAGTGCTTCTTTAGCTGATAGGTGATTATAAGAGAGAAAATATTAGAACATTAGCACAAGCAGGATGATTCCAGAATTCACTCTATTATATAAAGCTGCAGTTACGAGAGACTTCTTGCAATGAGTTTTGCATCCGATTCTTTCTTATCTATGATCATCCAAATATGTCTATTTTCAATTGGTCCTACTGTATTGAGATCAAAACAAAATATTCATAGTGTAAAATAATAAAATTTTATTATGCAAAAAAATGTCATTAAAGCATAGTAACAAATTACAAACTCCCACTAAATCATCATATCAATACATGATGTAACACCCAAATGAGCAACATCCTCATGAAAGACCGTGGGTGGTAAACCTGTAATAAGCGGATCCGCCCTCATGGAAGTTGTACCTATGTGCTCTATGGCAACTCTGAATTCTTTCTTTAACAACCAAGAACTTCATGTCGATTTGCTTAGATTTCAAAGAGTTCATGTTGTTATTGCTATATAACACTGCCGATTTATTGTCTCGGAATAACTTTAGTGGTTTTTCAATTCTATCTACAATACGCAGCTCAGTGATAAAATTTTGCGGTCATATTCCAAGATTGGATACCTCAAAATAAGTTATAAACTTTGCTTCCATATTTGATGTTGTAGTGAGTGTCTGCTTAGCACTCCTCCAATGAACAACTCCGCTAGCAAATAGATAAACATAAGCAGAAGTGGATCTTCAACTATCTAGGCATCCAGCAAAATCTGAATAAAAAATACCCAATGATCTCCTGCTGATCTGATTTCTATATATAATGATTTATTCTCAGTAAATACCACATAACCCGTTTGACTACTTTCCAATGATCCATTACAGGATTACTTAGATGTCTGCCTAACATCCCTACAATGTACGCAATATCTGGACGCGTACACTCTTGAGCATACATCAGACTCCCTATAGCAAATGCATAAGGAATCTTCTGCATTTTCTTCTACTCAAACTTATCCTTGGGGCACAGGTTGAGACTAAATTTGCCTCCTTTAGCAAACGGGGTATTTAGGAAAATGTACTTGCTCCCACTGAACTCATGGTAGATTCCTCAAGAGTTAATTCTCCTTATCTCCTTCCAAACTCAAAATCCTCAATGAACCAGGCATTTCCTAATATCAAATAATGTCCTATACATTGGATCATTAGATTTATACTCCCCAGACCTATCAAAGTACCCAACAAAGTAACAGCTAACTGTTCTAGAATCCGATTTCCTTTCATTTGGCTGATATGGCCTAGCCTCAGCTGGACAACCACAAATATGCAAATGCCTTAGTCTGGGCTTCTTGCCTGTCCATAATACATAAGGGGTTTTATGCACTGTTGTAGTTGGTATTCTATTCAATATGTGAGCCGCATCTTAAAAATTAATCACATCTAGTGATTGAGACTTCTCACTAATTAGATATAGGTACCCGTAGATGGAGTAATCGCTTATGAACGTAATAAAGTATTGTTTAACCATTCCAAGAAGCCATAGGGAAAGGTCTATAAACATCTATATAATTATGTTCTAAGACTTTTGAACTCCTATTAGTACATGATCCCCTAATGTTTGTTTGTTCCCCCTTAATGCACTTAATATATACCTCAAAGTTCGTAGCCTCAGGGACATCAAGCCTATGTCTTCGATGCTTGGATATATGTAGCCTAAGCGCTTGTGCCACAACATGGCCGAATTCTTATAAGTTAATTATTTTGTTTTGTACCATGTGAATTAGTATGCAATGTTTCATTAAATGAAGCAATTACATCAAGAATATAAAGGTTATTAAAATAGGATTAAAAAATGGTACCAACAATATTAGAATTAAAATAAAGACTAAATTTTCATTTCCAAATAAATAAGAATAACCATATTTGTCAAAAACAAAGATAGAAATCAAATTCCGTCAAAGACGGTACTACAAAGTCTCTCTCAAATCTAAATAACATCCAATCCTAAGCAATAACCTAAATGTGCGCACCTACAGCTTCAACTTTAGCTAATTTGTCATCGCCCACATAGATGAATCTTTCAGCATCACTCGACAATTGGTAGCTCAAGCAATCCTGAATAGACACACTTATGTGAATAGAAGCACTAGAATCTATCCACCTAGTGTCTATAGGTATAAAATTTAAATTAACTTCAGACCAAACCAAAGTGAGAAATGTATCTTTCTTAGCACGCCAAGCGTGATATTTTGTATAATTTTTCTTTACGTGCCCACTTGTCTTGCAAAAGAAATGGGTAGAAACCTTAGTCTGATCCTTTTGCTTTTTCTTTTGTGGAGCACCTGCAGCTTCTGTAGTCTTAGGTTTTTTCTTGCACTTATCTTTAGAGACTATAGCCAAATGAGCACTTTCAATCTTATCTTGATTTAGCCTTTCTTCCTCTTGCACACAATAAGAGATAAATTCATTAAGAGTCCACTTCTCTTTTTGGCAATTATACTGATTTAAAAATAATTGAATTGTGTAGGAAAAGATATCAGAATCAAATGCACCAATAAGTCATCAAGGAGGTCTAATTTCAATGCCTTTAATCTAGAAATAAGATTTAACATTTCCATAGTATACTCCCTTATGTTCCGTTGGCATTTATACCTCATTGAGACCAAATTTGTTAATAGCATGCTTGTCTCAACCTTTTTATTTTTCTCAAAATATTTTTCAAGAGCATCTAAGAACAATTTGGCATTAGTCTCTTCAGATATAGCACTCTTGAAACAATTTGAAATTGCACGTCTCATAATCATAAGACTTGGGCGATTGGATTTTTCCCACTGCTCAAATTTTCTCTTATAATCTAGAACTTTGATGGAGCAGGCTTAGTTATCAAAAGTGTCAAGTCTAGATCCATGCAACCGAGAACTATCAAAATGTTTTCTTTCCAAGCTTTAAAATTCGTGCCAGTCAGCACATGGATGGAGTTTAGTGTGGCAGTTATATTTGATGAAGTAGAAATATTAGCTGAATAGAGAACTGATGAGTGTCGAATCCACCAAAAATAAATATCTACTACTTGAGATTTTGTAGTCGTGACAAGTAGGGTCAAATCCACAGAGACTGGTTAGTTTCAAATTCTTTCAAAACCAGGAATTAAAATAAAGGAAAATGGGGTTTTTTTGCTTAGATGCAAGAAGACATAAATAAAAATAGTAATTAAAAATTTAGGAGAAATCAATGTGAGAAAAGTCTAGCTAAAGGTACGTTCTCGATTTTGGTTTATAGGATTGAACATAGACTCAAAGGATAAGTTCATTTATTTCTAGCAAATCGGTTTGGTCGTAGACAAGCGCTAAGAATCGTGATCTTCTTTAAATCTATGGTTAATCCAAACAAGTGTTGCGATTAAATCCTTATTGATTAGTATTCCTAGAGACACTCTATGGAACCATCAATAGCTAAAGTTTTCGGGATTATCGTTTTTAATAGACTATCTGAATTGAATAGCAATCTCACATGTCAAATTAATTCAAGAATTCCATTAGTATGGACTGAACAGCAATCTCAACTATTTTACCTTTAAATCTGATATGGAAAAATCATACCAAAAGGCTAACTATCGTCCTAATAACTTGGTAACACACCAATAATTAAAGAGGAACAATAGATAAATTTCTGCAGTAAATAAATGAATACTAGAAAGCAAAAGATGTTAAGCATAGAGGGATCTCACAATTCATAGAACCGAAACGTCGAATCATCTTTTAGCTAGAAAGGAGTAAATTAGCCACACATCGCAAACACAAAGATCTTCATTCTCCAAAAAATCACTGCTGAATTCAAACTTAATTCTAAACTAAAAAATAAAAGAGCAAAACTAAGAATAAAAACTAAAGCTAAAAACTAAGGATCCCTGTTCATTACAACTTTTCTCATCTTATAGGAGAATTCACAAACCTTACTAAAATAGAAAGAAAAATCAAATCAACCCTACAAGGTAATAAACTAGCAACCGAATATCTTGATTTAATATTTTAGACACAAAAGGCGAGTCCAAATTCGTATGCGAAGCTGGAAATAAATTTCCATCTCTGAAATTGACAATTTCTAATTCTGCCACATGTATCTTCACTAAGGCGTGGGCACGTGTAAGGCATGGTGACCAGGTCCAGCTTTCTTTCCAATTTTCAGTTTCCAAAAATGTGCAAGGAGGCTTCTTTTTTATTTCTTTCCATACTTTGTTGCATAAATATTAAATATAACAATAACAACATATTAGAGTAATTAATTTGAATTTAGCATGAAAATAAGCAACTTAAAATGGAAAATATACATGTCATCAAATCTCCCCACACTTAAACGGTGCTTATTCTTGAGAACAACTCAAACCGAACAATCACTCTCTTTAAAATTCATCTTACCTTATCACGGCCCGCATCATAAAGTCTCAATAACCCAAACTAAAAGACAATAGTAAGTTAACTTTTCACAATAAAATCTCATTACTCTACACAAATTCATAACTACCTAGATGCACATTCAGGGTACAAGATGCAAAGGCTAAAAAGTTTTAAGCACACATGCAAATTTCAAAAAGAATCATCACACAAAAGAAACATCTACCAAGCAATGCCAAAAGTCAAAAACTATGAGACTTATTGATTTAGCACCTTTTGATTTTCCTAGATCGTTTCCTCAACCTTTTGACGCGAGCACATATATTGGTGATGCATGCACCCGGTTACTCAGTTGGCTTATTTGAATCTAAGTTCCTTGCCTAGAATGTCATACAACCTTTTGACGCGAGGACATATATTGGTAATGCATGTACGCGGTTACTTAGTTGACCTCAATTCAAGGTGGCTACTAGCTCTACTCATGATCTTTGGTGATTAGCGGAATAATAGTGCTAACTTTTTCTTCCTTTTTTTTTCTTTTTTTTTTTAATTCAAACTTAAGGCATAATAGGTAAAGTTGATACCGTGCAAGATAAAACTAATCATACATGGTTGTTTTAAAGTCTATTGCATCTTGAAACTTTGAGAGTTCATTAAGAGATGGTCATACATCGTGGGGAGAGATGAGAAATGCCTTGTTCATGTCAGCTCCCTATTGTAATTCAGTTAATGCATCAAGACACAATGAATTGAGATGTTGAAGGATATAAATGAACCTTTCAAGACAGTAATTGAAATGTATGACCTGAAAAAAAATCTAGGACAAAATTTTAAAAGGACTTATCAAAAACGTGCAACACGAAAAATACCAAAGAAAAATTACAGCTAGCAACATAATTGTGATTTCCATAAAATTTCAGCTAGCTACAAAATTTTAGCATTAAAAGTTCAATTCTCATGCAAATTGATTTCAGAAAAATCATATTTGAACCAAAACAGGTATCATGTCAAATAAACCCCTCCCCACACTTAAAATCCACATTGTCCCCAATGTGGTTCAAAATAATTTCAAAACAAAATAATAGCAAATTGGGAAAATGATAACTTCCCTGAACATTGGAGGAGGGTGTCAGCTGCTTGCTATTGCCTTGGGTTTTAGGCGTGGTCATGCCTAAAATTCAAGTCTGCCTTTTAAATTTTGTCTCCTTTTTCTTTTAGAATTTTCAGAACTCTACTATTGGTATCGAATTCACCCTTTGCCACAAGATAATTGGAAGAAATTAATATCAAAAGTAAAATAAAAATAAAAATAGATCTAAAGAAATTGAAAAGAAAACTATGCAAAAGTAAAAACTAAGAAATAAGGCGTGGGCACGCCTAAAACTTGGGTTGCCTCCCAAAAGCACCCTTGTTTATTGTCCTAGGCTAGACAGTACTGCCATGTTTCACGTAACTCCTGTTGCGTATTTTAGATGCCTAGGCAGCGGCCTCAATTCCAATTACGGTGTTTGCACAATAGACAGCAGAAGCTTAGTGCGAGAAATAGATGGTTCTAGGCATGAAGCATTAGTTTTTGTGGTTTTGAGCGCCTTTATTTCAACCTGCAAATTATTTTCATAATCAATTTCGATACTGTCTAGATTGATATTCATGTCCACAACACTCAAATTAAATATTTCGTGAGTTAAAATGCCAATAAAATCAATACTGTTAACACAAAGTTTTTCGCTAGAAAATTTTATGACATCATAAATATTGAATTTGATGACTTCCCCATCAAATTCCTTAGTGAGTGTGCCATCATACACATCTATTTTTGTCCTAGTTGTGCTAAGAAAGGGTCTTCCAAGTAAAATTTCTGATGAGTTGGAAGATATGTTTTCCTCCGTATTGAGCACAAAAAAATTTGCAAGAAAGACTAAATTATTTACTTGAACTGAAACATCTTCCAACACCCCTTCGGGGTAAACAACTGACCTGTTAGCTAATTGAATGACAACACCTATCTTTTTCAATGGACCAATATTTATAGATGAATAAATATATAGACAATGGCATGACATTTATAGATGCTAAGAAATCACACATAGCTCTTTTTATACCAGCATTGCCTTTCTTGCTAGAAATAGCAAACATACCTTGATCTTTGCCATGGGAAGAGAATGCTTCATTCGAATATGATGATGATGTGGAAACATTTGACCTCCTCTTTGCCTTGTTCTTCATGGTAGAGCAATTCTTCCTTACATGTCCTTTCTCTTGGCACACATGGCAAATCATATTTCTCTTCCGGCTTATAGTGCTCCTATGACTGGAGACACTTTGGCCTTCAAAAACCATCTTAGCATTGGAAGGATGACCATTGTCATCACTACCTTCATTAAAAGTTTCTAACTCCCCGGTTTTAGCATAATCATATAATACATTTAAGCAAGCCCAAATATCAAATACGAAAGTACAATGTACGATTTTTTCAAATATATTATTTCCCAAAGACCAACATATGCAATTTATTGCTTTAGAATTTAACTCAAACATACTAATTTATTCTTGGGTCAATGCATTCATATTTTCCTTAGGTTCAACGTATTTTATCTTAGCCATATTAAAAACACATAAACCTTGAGTCTTTAGGAAAGTGTACATTCTACCCTTCCAAAGACCAAAGTTAGATTCATCGAACCTAGGGGGTATAGACGCTACACACTCTAGAGCCATTTTACGATCGAGAGACGTTTGTAAAGGAGATGGTGAAATCTCAATCTACGAACCCGCTCTGATATCAAATGTGGGCGAAATGGCGACACTAGAGGGGGGGTGAATAGCTAATTTAATTAGCCTAAATCCACTTTTAATCGTTTGATAACTTGTTTAGGCAATTTACAATTCAATGATTATATGCAGAGGTGATAAATGATAAGGCAATTAAAACAAACAATAAAGCAATTTATAGTGGTTCGGCCCCAATGCCTAGTCCACTACCTAAGCACCCCGCTTAGGATTTCCAAACTAGATTTTACTAGATTAATTAGAGTTTCCTTACAACGAGGACTTTTCAACAGAAAGTCTTCGCTCTCCAACCGAATGCACTTCCACACCCGGAAGTATCCCGCCTTCCTACCGAGAGCACTTTCCCACCTCAACCTAAGGGACAACTAGAACTAATCCTAGTATTCACTAAGTATACACAAGTGGCTTTACTCCTTCTACACCAAGGATACCACTTCACAAACAAGACCTAACAACCTAGGTCTTACAAACTCAAATTCAAATAAAACGTTCAAATAAATGGTAAAATTACAATCAAAAGAGCTAAGAATAAAACCAATATTAAACGCTCTTTTGCAAGCCTTTGACGTCTTCAACTCGTCAAGCGGTAGCGCTTGATCAACACCCGAATTGAGCGAAGCTTGTGCTCTTGAAAAAGATTGTCGCGGAAAGAAACAGGGCGCACTACAATTGATCGATTGGAAGGCTTGGATCTTCCCTTTGAATACTCAATAATTTATGTAAGAATCAAGGAAGAGCGTTAAAAGAATCATATGAGGGTATATTTATACCTTGCTGAAGAAATGGCTGCTCAACGGATAGAAAACTATCTGTTGCAGACCACCGGTTGAATGGTCGGTCGACCGGTCAATCGACTGTTTCCTTTTTCCTTGTGGTCGGTCGACCGACGGGTCAATCGCCCAAATGCAAAAACATCGATCCCGATATTCGTTCGACCTGTCTTCGGGTATTAGCAGGTCGGTCGACCGACGGGTCGACCGACGGGTCGACCGACGGGTCGACCGCCCGAGTTGCTGCCCGTTTTGGGCTTCCATCGGTCGATCAACCAGTCGACCGAAGCAGCTCTGCTACTTTTTACCTTCATTCAGTCGACCGCTCAGTCGATCGAACCTAGGCTGAAGTTTATCTCTTCAGCCTATTTCTTCCGCGCTTCATTTCCGGGTTCCGGCTTTCAACGACCATCAACTTGGAGAGCTTTCAAGTGATCTTTGAGCCCGTCCAATACGTCTTTGGTGCACGCATCGCTCTTCGAGAAGTTTCCGCAATGAACTCGAGCGCGACGATCAATGTCCTTCCGATTTCTGATTTCTCCGATTTTTTTGACCGAGGACATCGAAGGCTAATTGATATGGAACCTGAAAGATATTCTCAATGAAATCATTAGTTCCATGTTTGTAATCATCAAAACCATCAAAACCGAGATTAAGGCTAAGATTGAACACCTAAAGCCAACAATCTCCCCTTTTTGATGATGACAAACATCCTTAAGAAAATATATAATCATTAAAGCACAAGGATATCAACTAAGGGATTTCTCCCCCTATCAACATGCATATCTATGAGAATGAACTCCCCCTATCTATATGCATGGATTTCCTATATTTTCCTCCCCTTTACCTATACTTTTCTCCCCTTTTTGACTATACATTTCTCCCCTTTTTGACATCAATCAAAAAGGGCAAGAAGGGTCTATCTATTCAAAGGGATGAAAGACAATTATTTTTTCATGAAGTTGAGACTCTAAAGATTTTTCATGAAACATGAAAATCTCAACCAAGGGATGGAAAACAAATGATTAATATGAAACAAAATCATACTTGATATGTTTAAAGCTAAATTTTTGAATTCAAGATAAGTCATGTATGTTCTCAAAATGAATATTGTTTCTTTGTCATGACATTTTTAAATTTTATTCAAACTTTCAGAATACAAAGATATAGTCATTTAAATCTTGTATATCAAGTTTGAAGTGAACCTAATGTCATTTGATCCAAATATGAACTTAGCATATTTTCATTTGAAATAAGAATGAAAACATGAAGGTGCTAAGACTCAAGTTTTGCTATCTACTCATATTTTCTCAAACTTAGGCATCAAGACATTAAACATGAGATAATGGAAGTCTATGAATCAAGTTTGGGCTTAAGATGAAATTTTTAATTCACTTTGTTGACTTAGGTCAACCTATACTTAAATTTTTCAAAAATCAAACTTTTGAGTTTATACAAAGTGATATTTTTGACAACAATTTTGAAACCAATTTGTTTGGACGAAATTTTTGATACCAATTATTGAATAGTCATTTCAGATGCATGTATCAAGTTACGTTTGAACTCAAAATGAATTTTCTAAGTTCATTTTTCATCCTATATTGTTTTCAAATAAACAAATGGATCCTAGCTATAATCCAAAATATCAAAATCATTTCTAGAAATAATTTTACTCAATCAATAGTGTGAATGATATTAGAACCATAATCAAAATAGTGTACATGAGTTTTTATTGAAATTTTTGAAGAAAAATCAAAGTATCAGAAAGATTAGCGTTTCAAGAATGATGATACTTTGTGTTTTGAGATCCAACTTCAAAAATTCACTTTAAATCTGATTCTTGATGAAACTTTTTGAATTTTTTACTGATAAAACTAGATTTTTCAGTGAATGTGTAGTTTCAAGAATCATCTAAAAATATTTTTATATATTTTTCTACAAATAACTAAAATTTATACCAAATGTAGGTTGCAATGGTATTTTTGTAATTTTCAGTTATTCTTCAAAACTTGTTCAATTTTCATTCAAACTTTCATGACACCATAATGTGATCATGTAAAGAGTATATGTCAAGTTTGAAATGAAAATTATGTCATTGAGTCAAGATATCAACCTAGCATGGTTTCATTCAAAACTAAACTAGTTTTTATGAAACTTGCTAAGTTTCAATCTTAATATTTACTCATGATTTTTCAAATTTAAACCTATGGATACCTAACATGAGTAAATCTAAACATGTTCCTCAAATATAAATTAAAAATGAGACCTTTAAGTCAACTTGTTGACTTGGGTCAACTAGGTTCAAAAAATGTAATCATGAATTAACATCTATTGTCATTTTATCCATATCCATATGAATTTTTCACTCTAAATGCATGGAAATATGTCATACCTATTTCTAAACATGTTTATGAAGTTTGGACTTAAAATCAAGTGTCCAAGTCAATTTGTTGAGTTGGGTCAAACCTTTTAAGCTTAAGTCCACTAATGTGATCTAGTTATCACATTTTCATCTATACATGAATTTTCAAGATTGAACACCTAGAGTCATATCATGTGTGTCTAAACATGTTTGTTTGATGTTTACTCAAAATGAGATCTCTAATATGAGTTTTAACCTTGAGTAAGTTTCATTCAATCAATATATCATGAAATTGCCTAAGTTATCAAAATCAAATACCACTTTCCTACTCATGAAATCTCATACATATATCATGCAATATCAATCATGAGTATAGAGACATCATTAAACATGAAAATTCAATTATTTTTCAAAGATTTTTGCAAAATAAAATTCATATCTTTTTCTTGAAAATTTGCCCAACTTTTTCATTTCCTTTTTCATTTTCTTTTAGATAGCATATCCCTCCAATTCTTAGCTTGCAAGTAGGCTTCATTAGTATCATAATGAAATAATAAGACTACTAGCAAGCTAATATACTAAGTAGCAAAGATTTAATGCAAAGTTTCAAATAAAAACCTTAACCTATGCTAGATAGTAGAGATTCATTTTAAATGAAAGATTTTACCATAATATCAAAATGAACCTAAGAGATCTTAAGATGTGAACTATTTGAGCTAGGGATAAGATCTCTAAGCATGTTTAACTAGTTTGGACTTAAAAGAATATCTCTAGTATCAACCTAGAGCAAGTTTCATTTGACGAAATTTGCCTAAGTGCTACTATTCTACCTACTCATGAAAATTCAAGGGTTTGACATGCAATTCTAATCATGACAATAGAGATATAGTTTGAGCTTAAACATTGAGGTATAACACTAAGATTTTAAATTTATCAAAGTTATACCCTATTCATGATAATTTAGCCAAACTAATTCTTTTCTTCCTAATTAGCCATACTTATAACTTGCAAGTAAGCTACACTAATATTTTTAAAGAAAATATAGCTACTTAGCAAGCTAACACAACCAAAAAGCAAAGAGAAGCATTAAGTATCATTATCAAATACCACTTTGCTAAATGGTTTCAAATTCGTTTAAAAATAAAATCGAGTGATATCAAAATGAATTTTAAGAGATCACAAGCATAATAACTGAAAAATATAATCTCCAACCCTTCCTATTGGTTGAAAACTGAAAGGCCACAATGTGCTTGCGATTTAGAATCGCAAGGTCGCTTAGGCCCATTACAGGCCATCTGGGTCTCCGAGGAGACCGGGAAATCAAAAATCAAAAACATTTTTGAAATATATTAAGAGCGGGGGAATCAACTAATATTAAGCATATATCAACTCCAACTATAATCTTAAGCAATGGGATATAGGAGATGATACCAAAATGTTTGATGCCAATTTTACCATCGGCATCTAGTCTAGACAAAGACTTTGAAGTTGCAACCATGTAGGGATCCTTCCTTCAACTCATTGGTCAACTTCAATTCTTCAATCTCTCACCCTTGTGTGGTAGCTCCCCCTATAATAGAATATGAGACCTTTGGTACCCAAAGTGTCTTAACAACACTAAGGTTCACTTTGAAAGCACAATCATATATGGCATGCCCATAAATACCACAACAAAAATAATGTCCATTAAATTTCTTTTTGTTTTTGTTATGAACATGAGATTTATTTTTAGAATACTTGTTATTTGAGCTAGGATGAGCATGAGCATTCTTAAAAGATACATTCTTCTTTTGAGCATGAGGTTTAGTTGTAGAATGCTTGATATGAGTAGCATGATGTGCATAAGCATTCTTGAAAGAAACATTTGCATTTTTAGAATTCTTAAAGGAAGAATTACACTACTAGAAACTTGATCTTCAGCAACGGCTATCAGCAACGGCCGCTCAAGCCGTTGCTATTTGCAACGGCATTCTTACGGCCGCCCGAGCCGTTGCAGATATCTGTATCTGCAACGGCGTTCTAACGGAAAACCGAGCCGTTGCAGATTATTTTAACTATCAGCAACGGCTTTCATATGGAAAGGCGAGCCGTTGCTGATGTTTTAATTTTCAACAATGGCTTACTAACGGATAAGTGAGCCGTTGCTGATGATAACTTATCAGCAACGGCGTTCTAACGGGCGAGTGAGCCGTTGCTGATAAGTTTATATAGGGCACGCTCTCGCGCCCGACCCTTCTTCCTCCCGCTGCTGCCGCCGCCGCTCCTGCCGACGCCTCTCGCCGCTGCTGCCGCTGCTGCTGACGCCGACGCCTCTCGCCGCCGCTGCCGCTGCTGCCGGTATGTTGATCGACCGACCGGCTCTCACTATGTTTCGGCCGGAGAGGTTAAAATCCGGCCGAAACCCTATTTCTAGGGTTTCGGCCGGCGGCGGTCGGCCAATGGCCGCCGCCGGACCTTCTACAGTGGCCGGACAGTGTGTCCGGCCACTGTACGCCGGCGCCGGAGGGTGGACTCCAGCGCCGGAATATATATATATATTATTGTTTTGAAATTGTTAATTAATTATTTTATAATTGTTAATTAATTGTTTAATTTGTTAGATTAATTATTAGGGTTTAGATTAATTTCGGACGCGCGCCGGAATCGTCCACTTCGGACGCGCGCCGGAATCGTCCAATTTGGACTCGCGCCGAAATCGTCCACTTCGGACGCGCGCCAGAATTGTCCAATTCGGATTCGCGCCGGAATCGTCCACTTCGGACGCGCGCCGGAATCATCCAATTCGGACTCGCGCAGGAATCGTCCACTTCGGACGCGCGCCGGATTCGTCCAATTCGGACTCGCGCCGGAATCGTCCACTTCGGACGTGCGCCGAAATCGTCCAATATGGACTCGAACTGTCTCGAAACATTTAGAAAATAATCATCCATCCGACGAGTTGATATGTTTCACGTACGCATCGACGAATCGGATATGATTTAGCAAAACCTTAGATCCGTTCGGGAATTGTATGTTCGTGTAAAAGAAGTAGATGATCTTTTATACGACGTACAATTCTTGAATTGTCCCTGATTGGATAATTTGGGAATATAGTTATTTGTACTGTACTTACATTTTTATTTTAACTGTTAACTAATTATTCTAAAATTCGGCAACATCTCTCTTGTTCTCCGATACGCGCCCAGATGATATGCGTATTCGGAGAACTGTAGGGAGATGCTGTCGAAATTTAGAATAATTAGTTAACAGTTAAAATAAAAACGTATGTGCAGTACGAATAACATAAATCCCGAATGGAATAGGACAATCTCACCTAAAGACATTAACCAAAGAAATTGTCATTGATTGACAGAATCATGTCGGCTGATCGAAGTTGGATGTACCGACGTCTTGATCGTGGAGTTTTAACGAATGAGTTTCGATTAGGCGTAACGTACTTCCTAAATTTCGCCTATTCGAATCGGAATTTCGTTAGCATGGGTGATCAAATCCGATGTCCGTGCCGCATTTGTTCAAATGGATGATTTTTTGATCGGGAGACTGTCACTCTGCATCTATATAGCAAAGGATTTGCACCAAGATATTTTCTATGGACTTGTCACGGGGAGTCACGCGAAGTCGGGACGTCGAGCAATCCTGTCGTTCAGACATATGGTGAATCTTCATCTGCTGGTGCTTCTTCATCCAGTCAATGTAATCCCTATAGAACTATGATACTTGATAGTCTTGGGGGTCAATTCCGCCTGAATGATAATGTTGATTGGCCAGATCTTCAGACATCAGTCCCACCAGATACTACAGCGGTTGATATCACAGAAGTAGGGGCTGCGGTAGAGATTGAATTATCGAAGAAAGAAGCTGCAGAATTTTACGAGATGTTGAAAGCTGCCGATGAACCTTTGTATGAGAATTGTCCTAAATACACTAGGTTTTCAGCAATGACACAGCTCTTAAACATCAAGGCCGATTGTAATATCAGCGGAGTTGCGTATGATCGGATTGCTGGATTGATTAATGGAATGCTGCCTACTGATAACAAGTTTGAGCCTACTTTTTATAAGACTAAAAAGCTGATGAGAAAATTGGGGCTTGGGTACGAAAAAATACACGCGTGCCAAAATAACTGCATTTTATATTATAAAGAAAATATGCAGTTGAATAAATGCCCTGTATGTCAACACCCTCGTTACAAGGAGAAGAAATCGGTCCGACAGAAAAATATCCCGTTTAAGGTGCTTCGGTATTTTCCACTAACACCGAGGCTTCAAAGATTATTCATGTCGGAAAAGACAGCCCCCTACATGAGTTGGCATGCAAGAAGTCGTGATGATACAGTAATGACTCATCCATCTGACAGTGAAGCATGGAAACATTTGGATACATGTTATCCTTCATTTGCTATGGATACTAGAAATATCAGATTGGGATTGTGCACAGATGGTTTTAATCCGTTTGGACATTCTACAACTCCTTATTCAGTTTGGCCAGTGCTGCTGACAGTTTATAATTTGCCACCGTCAATGTGCATGAAAGATGAATTTATTTATCTTTCGATGATTATTCCGGGTCCTAAGGGTCCGCGAAAAGAAATTGACATATTTCTCAGACCCTTGATAGATGAATTGAAAACATTGTGGACTGAGGGAGCTGTCACTTATGATTGTCATCGGAAGCAAAACTTCAATTTAAAGGCCGCGGTCTTATGGACAATCAATGATTTCCCCGCGTACGGCATGTTGTCGGGTTGGAGCACTCACGGCCGACTCTCTTGCCCGTATTGTATGGAACACTCTAAATCAATCAGTCTTCAGAACGGACGAAAAATCTCATTCTTTGATTGTCATCGTCGATTCCTACCGGTTCATCACCAGTATCGAAGGAATCGTAATAAATTTACTAAGGGCAGAGTCGAAAGAGATGGGCCACCACCGATGTTGTCTGGTGAACAAATGTTAGCACGTGTTTCAGCACTTCCAGATATAGTATTTGGTCGCAATGAAAGAGTGTCAGGTTTTGGCCAAACACACAACTGGTTGAAAAAAAGTATCTTTTGGGAATTGCCCTATTGGAGTTCATTATTGATTCGACATAATTTAGATGTCATGCACATTGAAAAAAATGTGTTTGATAATATTTTCAACACTGTGATGGATATTTCTGGAAAAACTAAAGATAATGTCAAAGCCCGACATGATCTGAAAATACTTTGTAAAAGACCAGAGTTGGAGTTACAAGAGGTCAACGGACGATATCTGAAACCGAAGGCCCTATATGTGTTAAATAAACAACAGATCAAAGATGTTTGTCAATGGGTAAAAGAACTCAGATTACCCGATGGATATGCTTCAAACTTATCTCGATGTGTGAACGTCGATGATTGCAAAATATCAGGGATGAAGAGCCATGATTGTCATGTATTCATGCAGAGATTACTTCCGATCGCATTTCGAGATCTTCTACCTGATAATATTTGGGGTCCGTTGACTGAATTAAGTATGTTTTTTAGAAGCATCTGTGCAAATGTCCTTCGAGTCGAAGATATGTCAACACTTGAAAATAATATTGTTGAAATCATATGCAAGCTGGAGCAGTTTTTCCCTCCTGCATTTTTTGACTCGATGGAGCATCTACCGATACACTTGGCATACGAGGCACGAGTTGGTGGCCCCGTTCAATATCGTTGGATGTACTTATTTGAAAGATACATGAATCGTCTGAAGAAAAAAGTAAAGAACACCGCAGCTGTTGAAGGATCAATATCTGAATCGTATATCATCCAAGAAATTTCAACATTCTGCTCATTTTACTTTGAATCGACAGTACAGACAAGATTTGATCGTCTTCCACGTAACGACGACGGGGGTGTTCGACATTCAGATGGACGTTTAAATATATTTTGTCACTCTGGTCGTGCTTTTGGTTCTCGTCCATCTCGATACTTAAGCGATGAAGAGTATCATTTGGCACACTTGTATGTATTACTCAATTGTCCAGAGATTGAACAATTCATTGAAATATTTGACATTGAGATGGTGCAAAAATACTCTATTCACAACGATCAAGAATTGGAGAGATTACGGAATCGTGATTTCCCTACTTGGATTCAGACTTACAGCAAAGATCACAGAGCTGAAATAGATGAAAAAATATTTGAGTTTGTTAGTGGACCGTCGCGACTTGTGTCGTGCTATACCGGATATTTTGTTAACGGGTATAAATTTCACACGGTTGAATATTCATTTGCAAAGAAGACGATGAATGCTGGGGTCTGCGTGAAAGGGACAACCTATGTTGAATGTGAGATGGATTTTTATGGACTGGTGGAAGAAGTGATAGAGTTGCACTACTTCGGCTTGAAATCAGTGATCCTATTTAGATGTCATTGGTTCGATACAACAGAAAGGGGCATGAAAGTTCATCCAAAATACAAACTTGTTGAGGTTAATTACAAATCGAAATTGGCAGCAAATGAGCCTTTTATATTGGCATCACAAGCCGAACAAGTATATTACGCGAAGTATTCGGCTCGAAATAAAGATAGAGCAGATTGGCGTGTAGTCTGTAAGACAAAAGGTAGAGGAAAAATTGATCCGATAGTAGGAGAAAATGATCCTCCTGGTTTCTATCAAGAAGATGATCTTCCTGCTGTGGATCGTATTATTCCAATACTCGAGGATGCAGACACAACGTCAATTCAATTAGAAGTTGAATATGCTGATGATGACGATCATGAAATTGAGGAAGCTGGAGATGAAGAAGATGAAGAAGAGGAAGAAGAGGAAGAAGAGGAAGAAGAAGAAAAATTCGAAGACTATTATTCAGATGATGAAGAATAATTGTAAAGTATATATTTTATTAAATATATCTCTACTATTTATACAATAATCTGATTATATGTCTGTTCGACAGATATGTCTGGTCGTGGTTATCGACGCAGGAGAGTTTCGGAGTCTCCGATCGGTGAGACTCCAGCACTTACTCATGCTGTTGATCCTCCTGTTGCGGATCCTCATTCCGATGATACTGCCGAGGCTAGTACATCCAGACGTAGGCGGCCACGCGGGCCGAACAGGTGGCAGCCTCCACCAGCCACAGAGTCACGTAGATTGATTAGCGTGATTGGGGAGCGGTAATATATCATGAATTATGAATCATTACAAATTCATTATATCATAATATAATATTAAAATTTATTTTTGTTGTGCAGGTTCGAGCAAGAAGAAGTGCCGAGGAGCATTTCTTCTACTATTCGACGATACATGCACGGGGCATGGCCTACGTGGTCTCACGTGCCTAGCGAGCACGTCGACATGTTATGGCGCGAGTTTGAGGCACGTATTATTATTATTTTTTACATGCATGATGATATATTAATATTGGTACTGATATTATTATTTTGCAGGCTCGCTATACATGGGCCGAGGACCAGAGACCCTTCATTTACGCTGCCTGGGAGGCTATTTCCCGGGCAAGGTACAACGGGCAACTGGGGCAGGCTCGGTCCCAAGCGATGGCCCGAGCTGGGACCACTAACATCGCGGAGACTCGGGGATACGGCCCCGGTTGGATTACTCCGGATATATGGGACCAGCTCATGGGGATATGGTCGACGGATCGATGGCAGGAGGTTTCTCGGAATGCGGCTAGAAATCGCATGTCGGGAGGAGCAGCGCGTCACACCGGCGGCTCTGTTGCATTTGCAGTGCACGCAAACCGTATGGTAAGTATATCTTTTAATTATATATTTTATTTGTTATTATGTGTACTAATTAATGTATTTGTTTTGTAAATGTAGACGACGGTGTCGGATGACGGGACTGTCCAGCGACCCTCCCCGATGGCGGTGTTCGAGCGGACTCACCGTCGAGCACATGGGACGGGGGAGTACATCGACAACCGCGCTGCATACATTATGGTAATTATATATTTGTTTAAATTATTCATTATATATTTATAATTTAAGTTTTATGATAAATATTAAACAAAAAATCAAACTCGAGTAGGAGACCTACAGCCAGACGGTGGTGCAGCGCGGGGGTACCCCCGAGGACTTTGACGCAGCATCGTGGGTCGAGGCCGCAGGTGGCTGGGACCATGGCCGCGTATATGGCTTCGCAGATAGTGGTCATGCGCGAGCCGTACTAGGGCCACTTGGGGCACCGACCCCTCCGGTCGCTGGTGAGCGACCGTCCACCTCTAGATCCAGTTATGATCATAGTAATAGGATAAGGACACTAGAGGAGACGGTCGCGCGTCAGACTGAGATGATGGAGCGTCAGAGTCAGACGATGGCGAATATAGAAGCTATGCTACGCAACTTGTCAGGTCATCCCGAACCAGTCATCTCTTCGGCATCATCTAATCCATCGTCCTCGAGTCAGTCCACGCCGGTGTACACTCAAGCGCTCCAGACCCCGCCATATAATCCAGACCATCCTCCATCTTGATCGTGAGATGTTTTGTTTGGATATTGAACTTGTTTAACTTATTTTGTTTGGATATTGATACTTCAATTTTGCATTTGAATTGTTTTTATACTATCGTGGATAATTATCAATATAAGTATAATTGTTTTGATGTATATATGTTGGTGTGTTTGTGATGTGTGAATGAATATGTATGAGGTGTTTGTGATGTGTGAATGAATGTGTGTATGAGGGTATGGGTGTGTGAGTTATGTATCAGATAAATGTATCAATGTATCAATGGAAATTTGAAATTTTCAAATTTTCTGGTTGCAGGTATTCGTCATCAGCAACGGCTTTCCCACGGGCGTCCGTGGGAAAGCCGTTGCTAAAAGTGTATCGAAAGCCGTTGCTGATGACCTACAGCAACGGCTTAGCGACGGCGTTTTACTAACGGCGTTGCTACGGACTCAGCGGCCGTTGCTATTAATGTTATCAGCAACGGCTCTGGGTCTGTGGCAAAACCGTTGCTGATAATAGTTTTAGCGACGGCCCGAGCGGCCGTTGCTGATAATGTTTTGAGCGACGGCCCGAGCAGCCGTTGCTGATCCGTTGCTAAGTCATCAGCAACGCGACTTTCTGTCACGGCTCTATTGCAACGGCTCAGCCGTTGCTGATGCTCTTCAGCAACGGCTCAGCAACGGCATCAGCCGTTGCTGATGACCATTTTTCTAGTAGTGTTACTAGATAGATTACTAACTTTCTTATTTAGAAAAACAACCTCATTTTTCAAATCATTCTTTGATTTATGAATAGCATGCAATTGAGTTTTCAACATGCTATTTTCATTCTTCAATATATCATTTTTATTTTTCAAATCCTTAGTGTCAATACTTAAAGTAT
The DNA here is from genome assembly GCA_034359265.1 of Canna indica. Classification (NCBI taxonomy): domain Eukaryota; kingdom Viridiplantae; phylum Streptophyta; class Magnoliopsida; order Zingiberales; family Cannaceae; genus Canna; species Canna indica. Next base: position 40,970,719 of record CP136891.1, read on the forward strand.
CATGATATGGATTGTTGACACTAATTCTTAGCTTCTCATTTTCTAATTTTACATCATGTAATTGAGAGCTAAGCTTTGAGTTTTCTTTCTTCAAATTTTTATTCTCTTTATCCTTTTTCAAGAGCAATGCATACATGATTTTATACTCATCCATCAATTCATCAAAATCATGGAAGCTAGATGAGTTAATACAATTATTCTTATTAACATGACTAGAAGAGGTGGAGTGTACTTCATTATCATCATTCATGAGGCATTCTTTTGAATTTACTTCATAGCCATGGGAAGAAGATGTTTCATTCGAAAATGATGATGATGTGGAAGCATTTGACCTCCTCTTTGCCTTGTTCTTCATGGTAGGAAAATTCTTCCTTACATGCCCTTTCTCTTCCGGCTTTTAGTGCTCCTATGACTGGAGACACTTTGGGCTTCAAAAACCATCTTAGCATTGGAAGGATGACCATTGTCATCACTACCTTCATTAAAAGTTTCTAACTCCTCGATTTTAGCATAATCATATAATACATTTAAGCAAGACAAAATATCAAATGCGGAAGTACAATGCATGATTTTTTCAAATATATTATTTCCCAAAGAACAATATATGCAATTTGTTGTTTTACCATTTAACTCAAACATGTTAATTTGTTCTTGGGTCCATGCATTCATATTTTCCTTAGGTTCAACGTATTTTATCTTAACCATATTAAAAACACCTAAACCTTGAGTCTTTAGGAAAATGTACATTCTACCCTTTCAAAGATCAAAGTTAGATTCATCGAACCTAGGGGGTATAGACGCTACACACTCTAGAGTCATTTTACGATCGAGAGACGTTTGTAGAGGAGATGGTGAAATCTCAATCTACGAATCCGCTCTAATACCAAAATGTGGGCAAAATGGCGACACTAGAAGGGGGGTGAATAGTGTGTTTACTAATTTAATTAAATGGTGGTTGGGTTTGTGGGTTTTATCTTAATGGACCCGGATTCATTAAATAAAATTCGAATCCTACCCATTTGACTTAAGAAAATGGATCGGGTTTAAATTTTATTGGATCCGGGTTTCTCATATTAACCCATATCCAACCCGAAAATCACCCTCACTTCATCTCCCTAACTAAATAAACCCTAACTCCTCTCCCATGTTACAGCCGCCACCCCTCCCACAAGCCCACCCCACGACACACTCCGGACCACATGACGCCTCCCTTCCTCATCCTCCGGCGACGATAGCGTCGGCGCCCAACGACGACGAGAAGACGGATGTGGAGCGAGGAAGGTAGGCCGACAATCAATAGATTGACATGCAACGGATGAGAAGACCGAAGTTGCTGTCGGCAATAGCATCTTCATTCCGGCCGAACAAATGAGCAGAGGACTCCTCCGGCGACGACGAACCTTGACCAGATTGGAGTTGGGATAGAACAATGCCCCGTACCTCCTCACTGATCGATGATGGAGATGAAGAAGAAAAAAGAAAAGGAGAAAGGATACATGAGGGAGAGGGATGTCTCCTTCGGCAGATACTGCCTCATTTCTTCAGTCATGAAAACAATTTACTATTCTCTAACATCATGAAGCACAGTAAGGAGACAAGAACAGTAGACAATTTTTTTTTTAATGTATGAACACCGCATGTAATCAAGATGTCACAGGAGACTATATGTTTCAATATAGCATGTGAAAATTGCAATTTTCTAACAGTATATTAACAACTAGTTAATGATGTGATCAGAACGTAAAATAGATCATAAAATAACAAGGAAACATGTTCTTCCACTGAAATATAAAACATGCAGGAAGAAACATATGGACCGTAATAAACAGAATCATGAAGCCTGAATCCACAAGAAAATTTAATTTTCCTCAATGATTCAACATGCAACCTCGCTCTGGTACGTACTAATTGATGGAAATCAATAACAGGGATTAAATCCCTAAGCCAAGATATATATGTAAACCAATAAGGAACTTTAGAAGCGGAAGCGTACTTAAATTCATCGCCGAAGTTTGGAAAATGGGGGTGATCTTCCAAGTCAATGCACCGACCACAAGATGTCTCTAAATAATGGGGCTTCTACGACAAGAACGAAGTGCATGACACAGGGACCATAACCCCTCTATTTATATATAGCAAAAATCTAAGGTAATAGTAATTCTAATTCCGCACATCATAAAATCAGAAATTATCTCTGATACCAATGGTATGTGTACAATTAATTTTCAAAATATTTTAAGATGTCATAGGCCCATAAATAAATAACAATTAGATCATTTAAGATCTGAACCGTTAATTTTGATAGCGACAGATGCATGTCTATTGATATGTGTTGACACATATAAGATTATTAAAACAATCTAACAGGATATTCATTATTGGCCACTACACTTGGATAATATCATATCCAACTAATGAACTAAAACCACATAACTATTATCATAGAAGCTTTTCCTTGCTGATTTTATAGCTTTTGTAAGTTCCATTCAAGCATATAAACTGTTATACATCTTATCATTATTGATTCTGTTTCTTTTGGTGCAGAAACACTTTGTCTTTTCGCTTATTCGCGGATATATAGCGATGAAAGATCCCTCAAATATGACATGTCTGCTCACAATTAGTTTTTTGGTTATAGGATCCATGAGCCTATATCCTTTAGTTTCCTTGTTATAGCCCACAAATATATACATCTTACTCTTCTCATCCAGTTTCTTCCTGTTTTGGTGTGGATCATGACAATAAGCTAGGCACCCAAATATTCCAAGGTGACTAACATCAAGTCTTTTACCACACCAAGCTTCATAAGGTGTTTTGTCACCTAACAACTTTAGTATACTACTAGAAACTTGGTCTTCAGCAACGGCTATCAGCAACGGCCGCTCAAGCCATTGCTATTTGCAACGGCATTCTTACAGCCGCTCGAGCCGTTGCAGATATGTTGTATCTGCAACGGCTTTCTAACGGACATGCGAGCCGTTGCTGATGATGTTAATTATCAGCAACGGCTTTCTAACGGACAAGTGAGCCGTTGCAGATGATAATATATTAGCAACGGCTTGCTAACAGACAAGTGAGCCGTTGCTGATGATAACTTATCAGCAACGGCTTTCTAACGGGCGAGTGAGCCGTTGCTGATAAGTTTATATAGGTCGCAGATCGCGCCCACCCCCCTTCTTCCTCCGGCTGTTGCCGCCGCCGCTCCTCTCCTGCCTCTCGCCGCCGCTGCCGCTGCTGTCGACGCCGACGACGCTGACGACTCCTCCCGCTGCTGCCGACACTGTTAGGTATGTGCCCTCCGGCTGCCGTCTCTTCCCGTTGCGGCCGGTAGAAAATCCGACCGAAACCCTAAAAATAGGGTTTCGGCCGGCGGCGGTCGACCGATGGCCGCTGCCGGACCTTGTACATTGGCCGGACAGTGTGTCTGGCCAGTGTACGCCGGTGCCGGAGTCCACCTGACTCCGGCGCCGGAATTTGTAGTTTAATAATATTTTATTATTGTTTTTTAATTGTTTTTTAATTGTTAATTAATTATTTAGATTAATTATTTAGATTAGTTATTTAATTTGTTAGAATAATTTTTAGGGTTTAGATTAATTTCGGAATTATCCACTTCGGACGCGCGCCGGAATCGTCCACTTCGGACGCGCGCCGGTATCGTCCACTTCGGACGCGCGCCGGAATCGTCCACTTCGGATTAAATATATCTCTACTATTTATACAATAATCTGATTATATGTCTGTTCGACAGATATGTCTGGTCGTGGTTATCGACGCAGGAGAGCTTCGGAGTCTCCGATCGGTGAGACTCCAACACTTACTCATGCTGCTGATCCTCCTGTTGCTGATCCTCATGAGGATGATACTGCCGAGGCTAGTACATCCAGACGCAGGCGACCACGCGGGCCAAACTGGTGGCAGCCTCCACCAGCCACAGAGTCACGTAGATTGATTAGCGTGATTGGGGAGCGGTAATATATCATGAATTATGAATCATGAATCATTACAAATTCATTATATCATAATATAATATTAAAATTTATTTTTGTTGTGCTGCAGGTTCGAGCAAGAAGAAGTGCCGAGGAGCATTTCTTCTACTATTCGACGATACATGCACGGGGCATGGCCTACGTGGTCTCACATGCCTAGCGAGCACGTCGACATGTTATGGCGCGAGTTTGAGGCACGTATTATTTTTTTTTTTACATGCATGATGATATATTAATATTGGTACTGATATTATTATTTTGCAGGCTTGCTATACATGGGCCGAGGACCAGAGGCCCTTCATTTACGCTGCCTGGGAGGCTATTTCCCGGGCAAGGTACAACGGGCAGCTGGGGCAGGCTCGGTCCCAAGCGATGGCCCGAGCTGGGACCACTAACATCGCGGAGACTCGGGGATACGGCCCCGGTTGGATTACTCCGGATATATGGGACCAGCTCGTGGGGATATGGTCGACGGATCGATGGCAGGAGGTTTCTCGGAATGCGGCTAGAAATCGCATGTCGGGGGGAGCAGCGCGTCACACCGGCGGCTCTGTTGCATTTGCAGTGCACGCGAACCGTATGGTAAGTATATCTTTTAATTATATATTTTATTTGTTACTATGTGTACTAATTAATGTATTTGTTTTGTAAATGTAGACGACGGTGTCGGATGACGGGACTGTCCAGCGACCCTCCCCGATGGCGGTGTTTGAGCGGACTCACCGTCGAGCACATGGGACGGGGGAGTACATCGACAACCGCGCTGCATACATTGTAGTAATTATATATTTGTTTAAATTATTCATTATATATTTATAATTTAAGTTTTATGATAAATATTAAACAAAAAATCAAACTCGAGTAGGAGACCTACAGCCAGACGGTGGTGCAGCGCGGGGGTACCCCCGAGGACTTTGATGCAGCATCGTGGGTTGAGGCCGCAGGTGGCTGGGACCATGGCCGCGTATATGGCTTCGCAGATAGTGGTCATGCGCGAGCCGTGCTAGGGCCACTTGGGGCATCGACCCCTCCGGTCGCTGGTGAGCGGCCGTCCACCTCTAGATCAAGTTATGATCATAGTAGCAGAATAAGGACTCTAGAGGAGACGATCGCGCGTCAGACTCAGATGATGGAGGAGATGCATGCTATGCTACGCAACATGTCAGGTCATCCCGAAGCAGGCATCTCTTCGGCATCATCTAATCCATCGTCCTCGAGTCAGTCCACGCCGGTGTACACTCAAGCACGCCAGACTCCGCCATATGATCCAGACCATCCTCCATCGTGATCGTGAGATTTTTTGTTTGGATATTGAACTTGTTACTGAGATATTGAACTTGTTTAACTTATTTTGTTTGGATATTGATACTTCAATTTTGCATTTGAATTGTCTTTATACTATCGTGGATAATTATCAATATAAATATTTTTTTTTGATGTATATCTTGGTGTGTTTGTGATGTGTGAATGAATGTGTGTATGAGGGTATGGGTGTGTGAGTTATGTATCAGATAATGTATCAATGTATCAATGGAAATTTGAAATTTTTAATTTTTCTGTTCCCAGGTATACGTCATCAGCAACGGCTTTCCCACGGCCGTCCGTGGGAAAGCCGTTGCTAAAAGTGTATCGAAAGCCGTTGCTGATGACCTACAGCAACGGCTTAGCGACGGGGTTGTACTAACGGCGTTGCTACGGACTCAGTGGCCGTTGCTATTAATGTTATCAGCAACGGCTCCGGGTCTGTGGCAAAACCGTTGCTGATAATGTTTTTAGCGACGGCCCGAGCGGCCGTTGCTGATAATGTTTTGAGCGACGGCCCGAGCGGCCGTTGCTGATCCGTTGCTAAGTTATCGGCAACGCGACTTTCTGTCACGGCTCTATTGCAACGGCCCGGCCGTTGCTGATGCTCTTCAGCAACGGCTCAGCAACGGCATCAGCCGTTGCTGATGCCCATTTTTCTAGTAGTGTACGTATAACACCTATTCAGAATATAGGTGGCAGCATTTATACCTTCTGGCCACAACTCTTGGGAAGATCGCTTCTTCTAAGTAAACATCTAGTCATCTCAACTAGATTTCTGGTTTTTGCGCTCTGCTACTTCATTCAGTTGTGGAGTGAAGCTAACTGTTAGTTGTCTCTTAATCCCTGATTCAACACAAAAATCATTAAACACTTGTGAGAGAAACTCTGCACCTCGATCAGTTCGTAGAGTAATCAACTTCTTTTCAGTCTCCAATTCAGCCATCTTTCTGAACTGTTTGAACACTAGAAAGCCTTGTTGGTGAAATGGGCACACTAGAGGGGGCTGAATAGTGTGTTAACTAATCAATTAGCCTAAATCCGATTTTAATAGTTTCTTAAGTTACTTAGACAATTCACAATTGACGACTAAATGCGGAAGCGAGTAATAAAGATAATCAATGCGATACACAAAGAAAATAATGCAAACACAAGTATTTATAGTGGTTCGGCCCCAATGCCTACTCCACTACCTAAGCACCCCGCTTATGATTTCCAAACTTAGTTTTACTAGATTATATCGTATCCTTACAAAGAGGACTTTACAGTGGAAAGTCTCCACTCTCAAACCGAAGGCACTTCCACACCCGGAAGTATCCCGCCTTCCTACTGAGAGCACTCTCCCACCTCAACCTAAGGGATAGCTCAACTAATCCTAGTAAACTAAGTATACAATGGTGGATTTAAGCCTTAACACCAAGGCAACCACCAACTCAATCAACCTAGCACTCTAGGTTTACACAAACTCACATACAATGAAATAACAAGAAAATACAACACAAAATAGATGAAGGTAAGGCTTAATTACTGAGATGAAAGGTTCAAGCTAGGATTTTCACAAGATTTGCTCAATGAAGGCTTAGAGATCAAGAGATGGCTAAAGGAGGTTAGAGGTGATCAACATTATGTAGGAAGGCTCTCATGGCTTCCTATTTATAAGCCATGAAGAGAAGAGAGAGCTCTCTCTTCTCAACGAGCGATTTTTTGTCTGTTACAGTCGGCCGGTCGCTTGTTCGGTCGATCATCGGTTGATCGACCAAGCGACCGCCCGAGCGACCAGAGCATTATGCCTGTTCTAGGCAATGTTTGGTCGACCGAACTTGGGCAGGGCAGACTACTTGTTTGCTTGGTTTTTTTTGCTAGTTTGCTCGTTTCTGGTTCCGTATTCGCTAAGTCTACTTATATAATATTTCTTAACTTTAAGTTAATAACTTTAAAACATAAATGTTATATAAGGATTACCCCCATTTGGATTCAATAAAAATATCTAAAAAATCAAAATCCTTAAGAATCAAAATCTAGTTTTTGGGGTCTAGTACAAATTTTCGAAAAATAGAAATTTTTTAATCTCCCGGGTCAAATATGTAGTTTTTAAAAATTCCTTAAGGCATTTTAAAGAATTTTGGACACCATAATACATCGTTTGCTAAAGACTTCCAAAAATTCCTTAAAAATACATCGTTATCTAGTTTTTACTCAAGGAACAATTACCGCCATTTTTTGTGTCAAGAAAATGTCTAGGTCATATAGCCCTTCAAAGAGTTCCCTAGGCTTAGTGAATTTCAGGACGGTTTCCAGGTTTTCATATTTTGGGGTTCAGGTTTGGTTTTTGGGTTCTTATGCATCATCATAAGGATTTACAACATAAACTAGACACCATAAACCTAGACTCCATCTTCCCAATGAATCCGAGCGCGTCGATCAACGTCCTTCTGATTTTCTGATATCTCTGATATTTTCGATCGAGAACTTCGTACGGTAATCGATATGGAACCTGAAAGTATTTTTCAATGAAACATTAGTTCCATATTTATCATCAAAACCGAGATTAAGACCAAGGTTGAAAACCTTAAGCTAACAAGGCTTCTGATTTCTTTTCCAAAAAATAAGTCCAAATATACATGCTGTAATCATCCACAAACACATCAAAATATCTATAACCAGAGTGAGAATTAATCTCCATAGGACCACACAAGTCAGCATGTACAGGTTCAAGTGGTTACTTGGCTCTGTTGACAACTACTTTTAGAAAAGATAACCTAGCTTGCTTCCTAATTAAACAGGTTTCACATAATTCTGAACCATCACTACATGTCAAACTAGGCAATCCATACACAACGTTTTTTGAAGACATAACATTCAAATGTTGTTTGTTTAAATGACCACATCTATCATGCCACAAGTTTAAATCAGAGTTGTGTGCAGTAATGAATGTCAACTCTACATTATTGAGATAGAACAAATTGTTTGATGTCATGTCCACTTTAAACAACAAATTACCAGTTTCAGTATTTGAGAATACCTCACGGTGATTGCCTTCAAAATGAACCTTGTACCATCCCGAAGAAGCTGTCCAATGCTAAGTAGATTTGATTCAAGGTCAGGGATAAACATAACATTTTTGATATCCACTTCACCATTAGCAGTCATCAATCTGAGAGTACCCAGTCTATTTGACATCTTCACTGAACCATCACCCAACTTCACTCTTCTTGTGTGTGATTCATCCAATTGTATGAACTGAGTTTGATTTGCAGTCATGTGATTGTTGCAGCCCTATTTGATACCAGTCCTCCTTGTTTGCATCCTCTAGTTTAGCCAACAGAAGTACCTAATCTGACTCCTCTTCTTTTTCTTCTTCACTAGCAAAGTTAGCAAACCTTTAACCTTCATGTTTCTGTTTGAGTCGATAGTACCTCTCTATGTGACCAAACATTCAGCAATAGAAGCACTGCATCTTCTTCTTCCCTTTATCAGTATACTCTTGGCTTTCACTTCCAAATTTAGAGTCTAGTGAACGAGAAGAGGAACCCTCTGTTTTCTTCTAGAAACTCTTCTTCCCACTCGATTTATTTCCAGACCTCATGTAAAACGCTACTCCCTTCTCATCTTTCTATTCAAATCTCTTTATACGATCAGCATGTGAGAGCAAAGTACCCAGTAGCTCTTCACTCGTCATCCGTTTCAGATCATGTCGCTCTTCAATAGCAGTGATGACATGATCATACTTTTGAGGCAAACTCCTCAACACCTTTTGAACCACTTTCACTTCTTCAATCTCTTCACCGTAATTACGGATGTGATTTGCCAGATCTATCACTTTGTTTATAAACAACTCCAGATCTTTGTCATCATTCATAAAAGACTCTCGAAGGTGCGTCTCAAGGTTTGAAGCTTTACCTCAATAATTTGAGATGTGCCCTGAAATCTCTCTTTGAGGATGTGCCACTCCAACATTAGCAGATGACACTCGACCCAATCTTGTTGCAATTTCTTCGGAGAGACCTTGTTGGATGCAGAACATCACCTTCATATCACTCTTCTTGTACTCCTTCAAGCGATTCTGAGGAATCCTTACTGGATCAAATCCATCTTCAACTAGATCCCACAGATCCTGCGAGATGAAGTAGTTTTCCATCTTTGAGGACCACATCTCAAATCCTCAGCCCGAAAAAATGGGGATCCCTGGCATTCCTGAAGACGCGCTCAGATTCACCATTATGCTGATCTGGCGATCGTGATTGCTCTGATACCAAATGAAGTCACAGAATCACTACTGAATATAGAAAAGAGATCTCACACATTCAAAGAATAAAAACTCAGAACTCTCGATGTATTGAAAACACTATCAGAAACACATAAAAGAGCAATCAAAGTAAACTGCACACACTATTATAGTATTTAGTGTGTGTTATTTTCCCTATACAACTCACTATATGACCACAGTCAACATAAAGAGAAAATAGAATGAAATGTTCAAGAAACAGGGGTACAAAAGAAAAAAATGTTGATAAAAGACAAATGAGCTAATGACTTATTACATATAAGTCTTTATTAACATCTAATAGGAATAGCCACTCGAAGGACCACTTGGCATTACAGCATCCTTGAAAAGCTGCTTAGGTCATTTTTACTAGGGCCCTGCATTCAACAAATTTCCTTTTCAAATTGGTCATTTGCAGTCGTACTTTCAAAGAATAGAACCTACCACATATTTGGAAATGATGAGACAAGTTTTTTTTCTTTTTCATTCAATTGAGTCTTGGAAGAATCTTATTATAACAAGGTTTGGAGATGTTGTTTACCCCTCTAATTCAGATAGTATATGTAGTTCCAAAATTATGTAAAGGGTTAAATAACTTGTTTTTCTTTGTTGCACATTCAGTTGATGATAATGGGAGTACTAATTTTTCATTCTTTTAACATTGTGGTTAGAGTAGAAATTGTAATTACCATAAATTAATCATGGCATAATATTCTTCACTTACTTTTGTGATGGGGATCAAAATTCATCACGTCAATATCGTCAGTCCCACCGTGCCACTAGGATGCCTAGGTTTTTTTTTATAGGTAAAAGTGAGGTTGAAATCAACCACACTACATCATTCCACAAAAGGGGAAATGAACCGGGGATCTACAGGAGGTGTTTCCAGAGGAAACGAATTAATACAACCAGAAAGACAGTATACATAGCATAGGTAAAAGCTAAATACCAAATTATGAGTACAAAATACAGTCTGAAAATCGGTCGGTAATGGAAAGTGTTAGCCCAAGGTTTTCAACCTTAGTGTTAATCTCGGTTTTGATTATAACAAACATGAAACTAATGGTTCCAAGTCGGTTAATGCTCGACGTCCGCGACCGAAAATATCGAAGAAATCAAAAAACTGGAAGGACGTTGGTCGACACACTCGAATTTGTCGGAAAAAATAGAGTCTAGGTTTTGGGGCATCTAGATAATATGTAAAATCCTCGACACGATGCCTGGATCCCTAAAGAACCAAAATCTGAAAATGACCGACGAGCTCAAAAATCAATTGAAACTGGGCTGGTTTCAGCTTGTCGACCGATAGGCGATCGACAGCCAGTCGACCGGCCATCAGTCGGGCACCGACCGGCCACGGCCCAAAATGAGCAGTAGGCTCTGATCAATGGCCGGTCGCTCGGTCGATCGACCGGCCATCAGCAACCACCGACCGGGTGGTGCCAACGGGCAAAAATTTGTCCGTTGGGATAGCTGTTGAGGTCTTCTCTCCTCATGGCTTATAAATACTAGCCATTAGAAGCCTTCCATGTTGATCCAACACTCCATTGAGACATCTTTGATCATTCCTATAGCCTTCACTGAGAGATTCTTTGTAAACCCTAGCTTTGATATCCTTGGTATCAAGAGGACTAGGGAGTTTCTTTTGTAGCTAAATATTTGTTGCTTGATTTCTTTGCTCCATTGTTTGTGTATTTTGTTGTTATTACATCGTATTTGAGTTTATGAAGAACTAGGTTGTTAGGTCTTCTATGGTTGGTGGTTGCCTTGGTACTAAGGCTTAATTCCACCGGTGTAGACATAGTTTACTAGGATTAGTGATTGTTGTCTCTTAGGGTTGAGGTGGAAGAGTGCTCTCAGTAAGAAGGCAAAGACTTCTGGGTTTAGAAGTGCCTTAGGTTGAGAGAAGCGATTCTTCGAGAAAAATGTCCTCATTGTAAGGGAAATAATATAATCTAGTAAAACTAGTTTGAAAATCCTAAGCCATTTAGTCATTAAATTGATAACTTGCGTAAGTGTTGTAAGAAACGTTTAAAATCGGAAATAGACGAAAAGTTTGGATAACACACTATTCACCCCCGCTCTAGTGTAGGCCATTTCACTAACATTTGGTATTTTAGCGGTTCGTAGATTGAGATTTCACCATCTCATCTACATCTAGTCTCGATCCGAAAATGACACTAGAGTTGGTAGCGTCTATACCACCTAGGTTCCATGAGTCAAACTTTTGTCTTTGGAAAGGAAGAATGTACACATTCTTAAAGACATAAGGTATAGGTGTGTTTAACATGGTAAAGACCAAATACATTGAGCCTAAGGAAAACATAAATGCATTGACCTAAGAACAAATAGATAGATTAGAGTCAAATGTTAAAGCCATGAATTGTATTTATAGTTCTTTAGAAAATGCTATTTTTGAAAAAGCCATGCATTACACTTCCGTGTTTGATATTTGGTCATGATTAAATATGCTCTATCACTATAAAAAAATAAGACATTTCCTGGGGGCCAAGACCCGCACTAAAATCATTTTAGTGAGGGCCACTCGGCCCCTAAATGTCCCCAAAAGAACCTTAATCGATAAATGAATATCTGAAGGTCAACTAGTGACCCTTGGAAAAAGTACTTGTACCGACAACTAGGACCCTCAGAAATAATTGTTTTCTCAGGAGCCACGACCCCAGGAAATGGTGGTTTTTCCGGGGGCTAGGATCCTAGGAAAAAGTAATTTTCGCCCCCATGAAACATAAGTATTTTCTGGGGGTATAGACCCCCAAGAAATGGTTCCATTTCCTGGGGGCCGAGACCCCAGGAAATGGATCTTTCTTGAGGGCCGAGACACCCAGGAAATCTATTTCCCTACAAATCCAAAACCAATTCAGCTAAATCTAATTTCACTACCAATTACTGAAATATAATAGATATTTTAAAAACCAATAATAATTTTCTAATTCTAAAACCAATACAATTAATTACAGTGCAACCAAAAATCTCAATCCATATAAACAAACTATAAAAGAGTATTTTCATAGAAGACTATACATTAAACATTAGTTACTACATCCTATAGAATGAGAATCTAAATTACCCTTACATCGTTCAAAGAATAAGATTCTTCATCTTTACATCAGACAAATCATTTTTCACGTGAATTGTTCCTTCTTTGATTCATTTCCTCCATGAAAGCAACTGGCATGTCCATCTTCCTTCGACCCTCCTCCATTTTCTTCCTTTCCATTTCCATCCTCTCCTCCATCTTCCTCTCATCATCATCTATTTTCTTCTCTAATTCATCTATCTTTGTTTTTAGCTCAGCGTTCTGAGTGTTCTCCGAAGGCAAGCTCAATGCGTCTTGGTGTTGGTGAAATGGTCACACTAGAGCGGGGGTAAATAGTGTGTTAACCAAATGTTTTCGCATAATTTCAATTTTAATCTTTTCTTAAACTACTTAGGCAAGTTATCAATTTAACAATTAAATGCGAAAGCGATTAAAAATAAAGCAATTAACACAAACAAGAATAACAATGCTAATACAATGATTTATAGTGGTTCGGCCCCAATGCCTACTCCGCTACCTAAGCACCCCACTTAGGATTTCCAAACTAGTTTTACTTCATTATATCGTTTCCCTTACAAAGAGGACTTTTATCCGAAGAGTCTCACTCTCAACCTAAGGCACTTCCACACCCGAAAGTATTCGCCTTCTTACCGAGAGCACTCTTCCACCTCAACCCTAAGGGACAACAATCACTAATCCTAGTAAACTGTGTTTACACCAGTGGAATTAAGCCTTAACACCAAGGCAACCACCTAATTTCAGGACCTAACAACCTAGGTCATTACACTTTGAAATACAATGTGAATAACAATAAAATACACAAGCAATTGGAGCAATAAATGAACCAAAGTATAGTTAGCTCCAAAAGAAACTCCCTAGTCCTCTTGATGCCTCAAATTGATGAATCGATGAAGCTTGAATGTTATGCCAAAGAGATGAGAGATCAAACTAGGGTTTCACCAAAGAGTGGCTCAATGAGGCTTAATGATCATCAAAATATGGCTCAAGGAATGCTGGAAGAGTAGTGGCAGACTTGCCAAGGCTTCTATTTATAAGCCATGAGGGAAGCATCACTCAACGACTCGAAATATAGCCATTTTCCGTCGTCCGATTGAAGGTCGATCGATCAGACGAGCGACCGGTCATTCGACCGGACGCTTCTGTGCTTTTTGGACATCATTCGGTCGATCGACCTATTGATCGAAGTTGGGAAATCAGCCTAGTTGCTAATTTTTTTGCTCGTTTGTTTGTTTCTAGGTTCCATCTTCGCTAAGTCCTCTTATATAATATTTTTTAACTTTAAGTTAATAACATTAAAACATAAATGTTATATAAGGATTACCTCCTATTTGGATTCAATAAAAATATCTAAAAAATCAAAATAATTAAAAATCAAAATCTAACTTTTGGGGTCTAGTACAAATTTCCAAAACTCCAAAATTTTATAATCTTCCGAGTCAAATATGCATAGGTTAAAGGCTTCAAAAAAATCCTTTAAAATATGTCATTTACTAGTTTTTACCTAAGTAATAATTAGTGGGACTTTTGGTGCCATGAAAATGTCTAGGTAATATAGCCCTCCAAGGAGCACCCTAGGCTTAGTGAATTTCAGGGTCATTTTTTGATTTTTCGGGTTTTCATGTTTTGGGGTTCGGGTTTGGTATTTTTGGTTATTTGCATCATCACGAGGATTTAAAACACATGCTAGACACCCTAAACCTAAACTCTAACTTCCTGAAGAATCTCGAGTGACGACGAGCATCCTTGCTGATTTCTCTGAATTCTTCGATTTTTCCGATCGGGGACGTCGAGCGCTAACCGACTTGTAACCTGAAAATAACTCTCCATAATATTATTGACTCCATGTTTGTTATTATCAAAACCGAGATTAAGACCAAGGTTGAAAATCTCAGGGCCAATACTAGGAGTTGTCCCAAAGATAGTGGTTGGGAGGTGGACCTAAGCCATAACCACGAGTACGACCATGCCTTTCAGGTCTGACAACCTGGCGATAGATTTCATCTTCGGTAGTAGGTGTAGAAGAATCCGACTCTTGAGCTAGAGCCATGAAATTATCCTGCAAAAAAGTTCGATTTTATTATATTTATCCCATAAAACTAAATAAATATAAAAAATAACATGAGTGATTACCATAATCTCTTGTGCAGCAATGGAATTCAAACTAGCATCTATCTTTGTGTGAACAATACAAAACATTTTCCAACTTGAGGAATCTCGATGCTCTGGATCGGTTTCATTTGTCTTCTACATGTCTATCATTTGTCTTCGGTGTTTCTTTTCCAGAAAAGATAGGGTAATTTTTAAATACTTGAATAATGAATTACTAATGACCAGTGTGGAACAAGGATACAGAACTTCTATCCTTTGTTCTAGGAATGTAGTGATTGAAGTTGTTCAAAATAAATAGTTAATAACAATAAGACTGAAGCAACTATAGCTCTTATAATATGTTAATAACAATTTTTAAGATTTCTTGAATGCAGTAAAATACTGTCCACCAAGGATGCAAATCATATAAAACCAAGTTATGTGAAAGTGAAAGTAATTTTTTGACCTCATCATGGCCAAATAAACCTTTATAGTCAAATTTAACCATTACTTAGTGTATACAAGGAGAGCAGCTTCATGGTAAGGTTCTTATGAAATAAAAAGGGAACCTATTTGTGCCATTCACAAGGCATAAACTTGGAGAAGTCACACTACAAGAAAACAGGCTATCACCGACGAATTTATTACTGACGGATTGATTTCGTTGGTATTACCGACGAAATTACCGACGGATATAAAATCTGTTGGTAATTAAGTCGACCAACTTATATATTCTTTTCCCCCTTTTTCTCAGCCGATTTCCTCTTCTTTTTTTTCAATTTTGCCTGCCAAAAATTTATTTTTCGCGCCCTTTCCCTCCTCCTTTCGTAGCCGACAAACCCTTTCCCCTCTTTTTTTTAGCCAACGACAAGAGTCTAATAAGTCCCTCTCGCCTCATCCACCTCCCCTCGCGACAAACTGGTTGCTCGCCCACCCTTCATGACGAACCTGCCGCTCGCAACGTCTCCCCTCGCAACGCCTCCCCTCTACATGAGTCCGCTGGTGCTCGCTTAGGTTTGCCCCTCAATCTCACACACACACCTTTCCCCCCTCGATTTCAAGGATTTTTTCTTTCTTCTTCTCTTCCCATCTTTTGATTGGTCAAATTTTCATTTTTCTGTTGTTGTCTTCGGAGTTAATGGTCATTTTTCTCCATTTTTCTGTTGTTCGTTCTTCTTTTTGGTCATTTTGCCATTTCTATTGCTTTTGTTTAGACCTATTTTTCTGCACTCTTTTTGTGGCCTTGATACCCATATTTCTGATTTTTCATGGTAATGTAGTTCATCTGTTTCATCTTCTCATATGTAGATTATATAAGCAAGAGTTGGCAGCATTTGCTCAATCAGCCCAAGATGCACTGCAACAAGTGGTGGAAGGTGCAAAACGGGAACATAATAATTTAGGAAAAGCTGTTGAAGAAACAATAAAACAAGTTCAAAGACAAAAGATAGTTATCTCCATTCAGGACAAAGAAGGACAAAAGCAGTTCCGTCTTTGCTTGGTAAATTTTGAGATGCTTTTATGTGATTCTTTTCTTGCCGTTGCTATCAAATTGTGGCTTTGAATTTTCATGCCATAGATTTATTACCATGCTATACTGCATTCTGAAGTGTTATGTGTAAATAAGCAAGGTTTAAGTTTTTATTTTTTGAGAAAAGCCAGATATATCATTTCAAAAGATTAGATTTGAAAGATACAGGGGGGATGGGGTGGTGGAGGGATGAAAGTACTTCCATATCAAGGGCATGCCCTCATTGTGTTAAGCCTATATGTAGGAATAGTCTAAAAAAATGAATGCGTGTGATATCTGATTGGGCTACTGCATAGTTTTATATGTAATATGCAGATGCTTATACCATCTATATTCAAAGTATTATTTTAACCAAAGATAATATAGAATATAGATAGTTGTTAAGGGCTTAATCAGAATAATTCAAGAGACAAATGATTACATGGTCAATAATCATGATATTGCAAATTAGCATTTATGTAATAATAGAATTCAGAATTGAAGTAGACATAAGAAAGCGGATATAGTGAACAAATTGCATCTATAAATAAAGAAAAGTTTAACACCATGGTTTTAAAAAGCATATGTTGGTGGTGGTTGACTCATTCCATAATATATATACAATATGTTGATGCATAGGTGATATCTATTTAAAAATCATTTAAATTTTATTATATCAATAAATGTATAATGGCGCCTGAAACTGAGCCTACCTGAAGTGTTCATAGGAGTTTGCGTACATTATGGCAGGGCTAGGCCACTGCATGCTGAGAGCATTCCTCACGTTCTGGTTGTATCCATAGGCACAGTATAGGTTTCCGGCTGGGTTAGATAGGTTATAGTTCAAGGAATTCTGGTTCCTTGGCAAGTGATTGAATGAAGAAATGTTTGGCTCGTGCTGTAGGAAAAGTGGCTGAGGAATATTGCATGTTGGGAGACCAAAATTCTGGCACAGAGTTAGTCCTCTAACATACTTCTGATAGCTCCTGTCATAATCTGGATCAGAGAGGTCCTTCTATTTATCTCTGAAAATGGAAACTCTAGTAGCATTATCCTTGCTGAGGGCCTTTTCTAGTTCATCTAATGTGTAGTCCAGCTCATCCCAGCTGGAAGACATGCTTCTCCTATCTGAATCAGTTGATGGAGATACATCCTTAGGAAAATTAACTTGGAAGAGGAAGCTGTACCCATGACCACGCACTGGATAAAAATGATTTGATCTATACATCTATCACTGCATGCATGGTTTTAGTTAAAAGACAATGCCTTGTTTACCAATTCCTCATCGAAACTGCATCTGTTTCTCTGCGCATGAATGAATGAACTGATATTTAATTAATGTTGCTTTGACTAGATGTGGTCCAATAAGTTGTTCTATATATCTTAGCATATATTCCTGTGTTGAATGTGACATGTTGCAAAATGGTTTGACCAATTTTATGAACCAATACATGCTTTAGTGTAATTTAGACAACCTACCAGATCATGGATGATCATATGTTTTTTTGTTCTCCTCTTTAAATCATAACCTATGTTTGTTTTTTTTTGTAACATTGGTTGTCCCAACTCATATTTGGATCTTTTCTTGGAGCATATGCAAGCAACAGCTGTGTCTTAATTGAGAAGAATCATCAAGCAACAGAACTTATATAGAGATTGAGAAAGTGCAAACTCCCTCATCTATTTTGGTATTTGTGACTGAAGCATATGCAACATCCAGAAATAGCTACTCATCTATTTTGCTTTGCTAGTTGTGAGTGCTATGACTTATGCTTACATCTGAATCATGCCCAATTTTTAAAGTCAATTTCAAACTTACTCTGAGCAAGATTTTAAAAATTCTCTGCTATAGTTATATATGATTTTAACCGCTTGACTACTGCAGTTATATATACTATATAACAACTGATTGATACTAATGTTTTAAGACTGATTGATCTCTTGATATGTTGTTTAATCTTGTACTTATGGTTAGACTGCTTGGGAGCTAATAGTAATGGAATAAGTCACTCACTGCTTAGACTACTTAGTAGCTGATACTAATGGTTTCAGAATTATAGATGAACAAGTTTAAGCTTCACTAATTTTCAAAATTAGTTTAACCTTCATTAGTTTCTGAAATATTGTTTTATTGTTTTATTGCTAAATTTTATACTATGTTTAATCTTCACTGGTTTAGGAATTGCAATTTTAGAATTACAGACATCCTCGGATAACTTGGAGAAGTGATAATAGTTTGGAAGACCGCTGTCTGAAACCAACTAATTTAAGGTTGGTTGAATTCTTTTGTTGAATTACTTTTGCATTGGAGTCATTTTATTCAATATCTTTGGTGGAAAAATAATATTTTTGCACATGTCAGATTCTTGGACATATTGTTTGTAATATCATATTGTTCAGATAATGATTGAAATAAGTTATATCTATGAATTATCAATGTTGACGAAAGAAAATAAATGTAAATTTTCAGTTCAGTATACCTATGGTTTGCATATGGTTTTCAGTTTAGATTCTTGCCCTATGGTTTGCATATACCCCTGAGCGACGAGTCTTGCTTTAAACTTTGTTATCATACCATTAGCATTTCTCTTAGCCTTATAAATTGATTTTAGGCCTATTATTTCTTTTCCATTTGGCAGCTTGGTTAGATACCAGGTGCCATGCTTGTTGATTGAGCTCAATTCTTCTTCCATAGCCTTCTTCCGTTCTGGCATTTTTATGGCTTCATAAAATGTGTAAGGTTCTGCCAACTCCACTAGATTGCATCTCTCACATCTTGCATAGATATCAGTAACATTTCTATAACCTCTAGGTGGAGGTGAAGAATCACTACTGCTATCATTCTGAGTAGTTACATTCTCAGGATGCTCAGAAATTGTATCTTCATTCAGCTCATTACTCAACATGTTTTCTTCTTCACCTGCTAAATCATTGACTTGCACACCATGATTTCAGTCACATCTCAATCAAGTAGAGTCTTCTTTACTCATTCCTTTAGGATCATCTATACCAAAATGTTCCTCATCAAATGTTACATCCCTACTTACAATCAATTCCTATTTTTGAGGATCAAATAGCCTGTAACCCTTTGTTTCTGAACTGTAGCCAACAAGAATAGTTCTTCTACTAGTATCATCAAACTTTCTTCTAATTTGTTTTCGAATATGACAATAGGCTCTACAGCCAAAAATTTTCAAATGACTCAAATTTGGTTTTATGTTAAACCACATCTCATTGGGTGTTTTATAGAACAAAGCTTTAGTAGAACATCTGTTAATGATATAGGCCGAGGTATTTATTGCTTCAGCCCACAGATACTTGGGTAAACACTCAACAAGCATCTAGTCATTTCTATTAACACCCTATTTTTCCTCTCTGCTACCCCATTCTGTTGGGGTGTATACCTAGCAGTTAGCTGATGCTTAATGCCATTGTCAGTGCAGAATTCATCAAAAGATTTTGAAGTGAACTCTCCTCCTCGATTAGGCCTCAATACTTTTATTTTTGTGTTAACTTCATTCTCTACTATAGACTTAAACTTCTTAAACAAGCTCAGTGTTTCTGATTTCAACTTTAGGAAGTACACCCACACCATTCTACTCCGGTCATCTACAAACATAACAACATATTTATATCTAGAATATGAATATACTTCCATAGTGTTGGCCTAAGGTTTTCTACCTTGGTCTTAATATTAGTTTTGATGATAACAAATATGGAACTAATGATTTCATTGAGAAATACTTTCAGGTTCCAAATCGGATAGCGCTCAACGTCCCCGATCGAAAAAATTAAAGAAATCGGCAAGGACGCTCGTCGACACTCGGGATTCTTCGGAAAGTTAGAGTTTAGGTTTAGGGTGTCTAGAATGAACATGCAATCATCTCTTATGATGCAAAGAATCCAAAAATCAAATCCGAACCCCAAAACATGAAAAACTGAAAAATCAAAAAATGAGTCTGAAATTCACTGAGTCTAGAGAGCTCCTCGGAGGGCTAAATGACCTAGATATTTTCTTGGCACCAAAAGTCCCGGTAATTATTCCTTAGGTAAAAACAAGTAAACGATATATTTTTAAGAATTTTTTGGAAGCCTTTAACCTATTCATATTTGACATGGGAGAATACAAAAAATTTCGGTTTTCAAAAATTTGTACTAGACCCCAAAAGTTAGATTTTGTTAAGGATTTTTATTTTTTTAGATATTTTTATTGAACCCAAATGGGGGGTAATCCTTATATAACATTTATATTTTAAAGTTATTAACTTAGAATTAAGAAATGTTATATAAGAAGACTTGGCGAAGACAGAACTCCGAAATGAACAAAAAACAACAAAACTGTCTTGATTTCCTAAGTTCGATCGCAGGGGCGGTCGATCGAACCGAGCTCGAAGTGCATAGAGTGCTCCAGTCACTCGAGCGGTCAATCGGCCTTCGATCGGACCAGCGATCGGCAGTCGGTAACGGGCAAATTTTTGCCCGTTGAGAAGAGGTGTGTTGCCTCTTCTCTTCATGGTTTATAAATAGGAAGCCATGAGAGCCTTCCTCTTGGATCTTCACCTTCATTGAGCCATCCTTGATCACTCTTAAAGCTTTTCTTGGGCCATTCCTTTACAAACCCTAGTTCTCATGATACAACCTTGATTTTTCCTTCAAAGCTTTGATCGATTCATCATTGAGGCATCAAGAGGAACTAGGACTCATGTTTGGAGCTAAGTATTTGTTGTATTATTTATTTGCTCCATTGTTTGTGTATTTTTGTGGTTTATTTCACTGTATTTGAGTTTGTGTAAGACCTAAAGTGTAGGTCTTGAAGTTGGGTGGTAGCCTAGCTGTTTGAGGTTTAAATCAACCGGTGTAAATATAGTTTACTAGGATTAGTGATTGTTATCCCTTAGGGTTGAGGTGGAAGAGTGCTCTCGGTAAGAAGGCAGAGACTTCCGGGAGTGGAAGTGCCTTAGGTTGAGAGCGTAGAGTCCGGGCAAAAAGTCTTCTTTATGAGGGAAACAATATAATCTAGTAAAGCTAAGTTTAGAAATCCTAAGTAGGGTGCTTAGGTAGTGGAGTGGGCATTAGGGCCGAACCACTATAAGTCATGTTAGAATTCCTATCTTTGTTTGTGTTTAATTATTTTATTATTGCTTCCTCATTTAGTCGATAAATTGCAATTTGCCTAAGTATTCTAAGAAACGAGTAAAATCAGAATTTGGCGAAAAAAATTAATTAACACGCTATTCACCCATTCTCTAGTGTGGTCATTTCACCAACACATAGGTCCACATAGGTCCCCATGTACTAGTTCTAACAATCCTGTAGCTCTGGTAGCTGAATTTTTAAGAAATGGCAATCTGGACTGCTTTCCAAGCTTGCAAGTGTTACAGATTCTGTCACAGCCTGTGTAGCTCAACTCTAGTATACCTTCAACCATTCCTTTAGCTGACATCTCAATCAGAGATTGTTCATTCACATGCCCCATGTGTTGATGCCATAGAACTAAATCATTTTCATCTACACTCTCATCTCTTAAAGCAAAATTAGGGCTACTTAACCGAAACAAATTATTCTTAACCATACTCATTGTACACATTACCTTATCAGGCTGAGTACTTGAGTATATCTGACACAGATTTTCATTGAATACCACCTTGTATCCATCTCTCATAAGCTGCCCAATGCTTAACAGATTAGACTCCTATGTATAGAAAGAACTCTTTTGCCACTAGTAAGCCTTGATCAGTGTTCAGTTGCAAATCACCTAATCCTTTTGCCAACTTCACTGAACCATCTCCAAGTCTCACTTCAGTAGTGGATCAGTGTTCAAGTTAATGAAAAGATCTTGGCATGAAGTCATATGATTACTGCATCAGGAATCCAAATACCAGCCCTTAGTGATACTATTATCCACCTTAGCTAGAAGTAATACTCTTCTTTTCTCCTACGAAATAGGCTTTGTATAATCACAGCTTTTGTTGAAATCATTGTTCCTGCTTTTTTTTTCCATTTGATTTTCTACTCCCTCTTCTTTATTCTTCTCAAACCTACTCATCCTCTCAGCATGTGACAAAAGTGAACACAGTAACTCTTCACTTCTCATTCGCCTTATATCCCTTCCTTCTTCGATAGCAGTAACAACATGATCAAATTTATGAGGTAAACTCACAATTTTTCTTACTACCCTTACTTCTTCAATTACATCCCCAAATCCACGAATCTGATTCACCATGTCAATAACAGCTGAAACAAATTCGCTTATATAATCATCTTCTTCCATGAAGGCACATTCAAATTTTCTATGCAGGGTTTGTAATTTTACCTCCTGTATCCTCGATGAACCATGGTATCTATGTTCCAATATCTGCCAAGCTTCCTTAGCTGAGGTGATCTTTCCCAAACGAGTCGCGAACTCCTCTGGTAAAGCATGTTGGATGCAATAGAATGCCTTCGCATCCCTTTTCTTCAGTTCTTTGAGGCAATTGGTGGTTAGGTTCTTGGTCACATATCCTTCTTCGATCAGATCCCATAGATCCATAGTTATGAAGTAATTCTGCATTTTTGAGCTCCACAACTCATAGCATGTGCCCGAAAAAATCGGCACCAGCGGAAGACTAAAGGAATTTGCCATTGCGCTTTCAATTCCTCAGAGCTAGCTCTGATACCAATATTACAAATGATTGAGAGAAATAGGATCAGTAGACTTACAGTTTATGACACACTAATGATCCTCTTCAGCTCCAGAATCAGATGAGCAATCAACCATCACAGACATCAGAAGAAGAAGCAGTAAACGAAAGTGGAAATCTCATATTCAAAGATCAAATTCAAATGTTTACAAATAGCCGTATTTATAGTTCAGTTAGCATTGAACCCTATTCAGAAAGTAAGGACACATGTAACAAAAAACAATTAATCCTATACAATAGCTACTTGCAGTCTATCTTATAATTTCAGATGAGTGGTCAATGTTTACATGACTTCTCATTAACATTTAACAGGGATGCGCATGCTCATACCCGGGGATTGATGGCAAGGACTCTAATATTCCTAGGGAATTTGTCTTAACTATGGTGAATATATATATATATACTGGGTTATGACTAGGCTGATCAACGAGTGGATAATGGATCAGGAAACTCGTCAGTGAGACACGCTGACGACAGAACCGGAGTGGCATTGGTTGGAGGGTCTTTTCGAACCACTGGGGTTACTTGAGGCTAGAGGGCCTTCCTAGCTCAGAGAGCCATGGGCGGGAAGCTCACTAGGTGTGTCCTAGTGTTTGATTCGTATTCTTGCTTATGCATGCTTTTAATTGTATTTGGATGGATTGGGTGCAGGCGCACAGGATTATTATGGTTGGCTTTCTTACACATGAACTTTATCGATATTATTTATCTCGATGATTATGATATATTGGAATATGAATTGATTTGATTTACATTTGATAACTTAGAGAGGGCTTGGGAACGAGCCACTCACTGAGTTCTTCATGAACTCATCTCTCTTTTGTTGTTGTGTTTTAATTTTTAGCTCCAGATTAGTAGAGGTACTAATGTACCTAGCTACATGGCGCAGCTGGGAGTGGCGAGCTTAGGCAACATGTCTTGTGACGCGTCGATCGTAGTTGAGTCTTTGGGTTGTTATGCAATTTCATTTTGTTTCATTCTGGATGTAGAACCTTGAGTATGTTCACTTTTGGTGTCTTAGTACGATTCACTACTAAAAAACTAGTTTTTTGTGATGGCACATTTGCGACGGCACTAGAGGCGATCGCAGATGCGACGGTTCTGCGATCACCATCTATTGGGGGTCGCGGTGTAGCCATATGGGGATGGCACTGCGACTGCCACAAATGTTATCGCAAAAAGAGCGACGGTTTGGCGACCACCTCAAGTGTCATCTCAAAAGGGCGACGGTGTGGCAACCTCTTTGCTACTGCTAGTGTGGTTGCAGAGCCATCAGGGTTTGAAATTACTTAACTCCCGATCCTTTCTTTTCTTCCCCGCTCGATCACTTGCCCTCCTCTCTCATTCATCAGGGTTTTGCCGCCGCCGATATTCCCCCACCCTACTCTCTCTCTCTCTCCGAAACCCTAGTCGGCGGCTAGGGTTTTTTCAATTTAAACATTGACCTGATTTAGGCAAACGAGCATTTGATTTCTAAATATATGCTAAACATTGACCTAATTTAGGCAGCTGATGCCCTCCCGACACAGCCCCTCTCCTCGCCGCAACCCACGCCGTCACATGATGCACTTCACGATTGATGTATACTTTATTTTCTATTTTGATGTAAACATATTTTGATACGACGTAAACACATGATGCACTTCACGATTGATGTATATAAATATGATGGTTTATATTATAATTTGATGTCTCGTTTAATATATTATAGGCATTTAAATCAAATATTGTAAATATACATTTTAATCAAATATTATTAAATTATTTTAAAAAAAACAAAATACACATTTGCAATGGCACTGCGACCGCACCGTCGTCACAAAAGATGTATCGAACTGGTCGCCAAAAGCGGTCGCAGAGCCATCGCGAAAATAATGGTTGTGACGACTAATGAAGGTGGCAGATGTCATGCGACCACATTCTGCGACCGCCTAATACGATCGCCGAATATTTTTACTTGCGATCGCAGCTATGGCTGTCGCAAACTTTTTGCGATGAGTTTTTTTGCTACATAACTTTACGATTGCCCCTTGCCGTCGCATAAGGTCTTTAGCGACCATTTTGCGATGGCAGTGTCCATCGTAGATGATCAGGTTTTTAGTAGTACGTGGTTTTGGATGTTATTCATTATTTATTATACTGTGATAGAATTCAGTAGCACACATCTTCTGTGTCCAGGTCTTTGATAGAATTTGTAGAACTTTTTTGTATTATACTGTGATTTATTTTTATTTGGCCTTGCATTGCTTCCATTGTATATGACATGATGTTCAGTGTTATTCCTTCCGATCCTGAACTTGCATTTGTGCCCACACCTCTTTGAGTATCTTCTTGTTCCAATAATGAGTAAGCCTGATTTATATATGGCAAGGGCTTCATCAACAACAATTGGCCCCTAATTCCCACATAGCTTTCATTGAGACCCATTAGGAAAAGCATTAATCCGTTTCTATCCATGTTTTCTTTTCCAACAGTACAATTACAGTAGGAATTTGCATCTATAGCATCAAGTTCATCCCATAATGTTTTTAATATAGTGAAATAAGCTGTAATTTTCATGTTACCTTGACGGGTATTGTAAATCTGATTCTGGATTTCAAAAATCCTAGGTTGATTGCTGTTACCAAGACTTGTTTATAAATCCCTCCACATCTTTGCAGCTATTCTTGCGTACATTACACTTGAACCCAGCTCGGGTGAAATGGATTGCAAGATTGAGGATCTCACCATGTCATTGCACCTTTCCCATACACGGTACTTAGATGAGTTTTCTTCTAGAATCTCAATAGAACCATTTACAAAGCCAATCTTGTTCTTTGTAGATAGGGCAATCAGCATAGCTTTCTTCCATTGAAGGTAAAAATCAAAGGAGTAGACACTAGTGTCGCACCTGGGTTATCGCTGCCCAAAAGTATGAAGGGATTGTCTTCAATCTCGTTGATTTCTGTTGATGATCTAGTTTCGTTGCTGCTTTTGGAATTGCCGATTACAGATCTCGTAGCAGAATTGTGATGATTTCTAGCCATCTAGATGTCGATCGCTTCTCTTCTTCAATCTCAGTGTGAAGATCACAGAGAATAGCCTTGGTCTCACTCGACGCCAATCGCAGGTGATCTCGGTGTGAAGATCACAGATCGCGCAGAGAAAAATCGCAGATCACTCAAAGAATAGCATAAATCACCTTTATCTTGCTAATCACCGATCGCTTCTGTTCTCAGTGTGAAGATTGCAAATCGCACAAAGAATACTTGACACCGGTCGCTTCTACTCTTGGTGTGAAGGTCGCAGATCGCATAATGAATCGCCTTGATCTTGAACTTGAAATCAGGATCGATCCCCTTTTGATCTGACAACGAAAACAACACCCCAAAGAGATGGATTAACTCAATCGATCTGCTCTGATACCATGATAAGCTTTGAGCCCTAATTTGGGTAGGCTTTGGAGTACGAACATGTACTTTGGCTGGTCATGTGATTATGAAATTTGGGGCATGACAAAGTGTTGTTAGGATCGATGTGTCCATATATGCTCCAAGGTCAATAATTATGGCCTTTGTAGTGTTCGCTCATGCCTACAACTGATGTATCGAGCCTATTATTGTATAGTTTGTTAATTAATTGAGAAGGTGAATAGTCCCACATAGGATATTTTCCTTTCTTTAAAGTGTTTTTTAAACTTCCAATGATGCCAAGTGTTAAACTTTTAGGTGGTCTAATGAATGTGAGCCATGGAGAGTCAATGTACCATTAGCCTAAATATTAATAAATTAGAGATTGACACTTGGGCACTTGGGGCGGACGCGCCTTCGCAATTGAAATTGTGGAACTATTAAACCTTTTCATTTCTATTTAATGTGGAACTTGTCACCTTTTTCCTCTCCAATTTTAAGCATTCGTTTTCCTTTGAGTGTTCTCGATTTAGGCTTTGTTGTATCCTGAGGTAAATTGCTTTCGATTAGAAAGCAATATTACACTCAAGATAGTGATTCATGCCTCAAAGCCAACCCCTCTCTAAAGTTCCAGATCAAACATTTTGAGTGTAATATTCCTTTTCAAATGGCTTCTGTCAACGATGCTACTGTGAATTCTTGGCGCAACAAGATTCTATCAAGTTGAACCACTTTGATGGATCCAACTTTACCAGATGGAAGGACAAGATGAAGTTCCTTCTCACCACCTTGAATGTCTACTATGTTCTGGATCCGAGTCTCTCACCTACTCCTGTACCAACACCAGAAGACTTCGATGATGTGAAGGCAGAATGAAAGTAACATGAAGAGGATGAACTAATGTGTCGAGGCCTCATCCTGAATTCACTAACAGTTCGTCTGTACGATCTCTATTCCACCAAGGACACACCTAAAGAAATCTGGAATGCTTTGGAGACCAAATATCAGATTGAGAACAAAGGTATTGACAAGTTTCTGGCTTTAAATTATTTCGACTTTAAGATGACTGATGACAAACCAATCATGGATCAAGTCTATGAACTCCAAATACTTGTTTCTAGAATGAGAGATTTAGAAGTGAATGTACCTGATGCACTTCAAGTTGGAGCAATTTTGTCCAAGTTGCCTCCTTCATGAAACAACTACAGAAAGAAGGTTCTGCATCAAGCAGAAAATTTTACTCTTGATCAGTTTTAAACTCATCTACAAATTGAGTGTGAAACTCAAATGAGGGAAGAAAAGCTCCAAAAAGATATTGCTACTGCAGATTCAAATATGAAAATGCAAGTAAATGCAATGGGGACAAAGTATTCGTTTTCATTCAAATTTAAACATTTTCATTTCTATTTAATGTTGAACTTGTCACCTTTTTCCTCTCCTCCAATTTTAAGCATTCGTTTTCCTTTGAGTGTTCTCGATTTAGGCTTTGTTGTATCCTGAGGTAAATTGCTTTCGATTAGAAAGCAATATTACACTCAAGATAGTGATTCATGCCTCAAAGCCAACCCCTCTCTAAAGTTCCAGATCAAACATTTTGAGTGTAATATTCCTTTTCAAATGGCTTCTGTCAACGATGCTACTGTGAATTCTTGGCGCAACAAGATTCTATCAAGTTGAACCACTTTGATGGATCCAACTTTACCAGATGGAAGGACAAGATGAAGTTCCTTCTCACCACCTTGAATGTCTACTATGTTCTGGATCTGAGTCTCTCACCTACTCCTGTACCAACACCAGAAGACTTCGATGATGTGAAGGCAGAATGAAAGTAACATGAAGAGGATGAACTAATGTGTCGAGGCCTCATCCTGAATTCACTAACAGTTCGTCTGTACGATCTCTATTCCACCAAGGACACACCTAAAGAAATCTGGAATGCTTTGGAGACCAAATATCAGATTGAGAACAAAGGTATTGACAAGTTTCTGGCTTTAAATTATTTCGACTTTAAGATGACTGATGACAAACCAATCATGGATCAAGTCTATGAACTCCAAATACTTGTTTCTAGAATGAGAGATTTAGAAGTGAATGTACCTGATGCACTTCAAGTTGGAGCAATTTTGTCCAAGTTGCCTCCTTCATGAAACAACTACAGAAAGAAGGTTCTGCATCAAGTAGAAAATTTCACTCTTGATCAGTTTTAAACTCATCTACAAATTGAGTGTGAAACTCAAATGAGGGAAGAAAAGCTCCAAAAAGATATTGCTACTGCAGATTCAAATATGAAAATGCAAGTAAATGCAATGGGGACAAAGTATAGGAACAAGTTTGGAAAGAATCCGAACAAACTTAAAGTCAATAATGATACTTTCAAGAAGAACGACAACAAGTTCAAGGCTTGCTTTCACAATGGGAAGAAAGGCCACTACATTAAAGAATGTAGAATAAAACTTGCTGAAGAAAAGAAAAGGGTCAATGTCAACACCAATCAAGCCAACATGATCGTTGAAGAAAATAAAGGCTTTGTGGCCATGGTGACTGAACTTAATGCTGCAGCAAATGTACGAACCACTGAATGGTTCTTGATTCCGGGGCAACCATTCATGTATGTAATAACAGATCCCTTTTTAGCACTTATGTTGAAGAACACACTGAGATCCTCATGGGAAATCATGCTCTTGTTCAAGTGCTGGGAAGGGGAAATGTGGTTCTGAAGTTCACATCAGGACAAAAACTTACTCTTGTAAATTTGTTTCATGCTCCTTATATAAAGAGGAACTTAGTTGCTGCAAGTCTACTGGTCAAAAGAGGCTTTAAAATTATTCTGGAATCTGATAAATTTGTATTGTCTAAGAATGGAATATTTGTAGGCAAGGGTTATACCCTTGATGGAATGTTTAAACTAAGTATTAATGAAATAAATATTGCTTCCGCTTATATTGTTGAATCCTCTTCTTTATGGCATGCTAGACTAGGACACTTGAATTATGGTATGCTTAAATACATGTCTAATCATGATTACATAAATTGCACACATGACAAATTATATAAATGTGAAATTTGTACAGAAGCTAAGATCACTAGAAAACCTTTTCCTAAGGCAGAACGTGAAACAAAATTATTAGATTTAATACATTCAGAAATATGTGAATTGAATGGAAAATTAACAAGAGGGGGAAAAAGATATTTTATTACTTTTATAGATGATTGTTTTCATTATATCTATGTATATCTACTTAAAACTAAGGATGTAGCTTTTGAAAAATTTAAGAATTTTAAGACTATGGTCGAGAATTAAAAGGAACGTAAAGTAAGATACACAACTAGAATAGTGGCTTTCACCAACGGGGCTCACCCACGGCCGCCCAAGCCGTCGAAAACATCCACGGTTTTGCGACGGTCGCACAAGTCGCGGCTGATGTGACCCCATCAGTCACGGCTCGCATACGACCGCCTAAGACCGTCGCTCATAGCCGATGGCGCGCATAGCGCACGAAATGAAAAAAAGTTATCAACCATGGCTTAGAGTGGGCGAGGTAGGCCATCAGTGATATTAATTAGTCATTAGACGTGGCTAGGAGCGACTGTTGGTGATAAAATGATGGCGTGCACTCGGCGCGAAAATAAAAAATTAATCAAAGACGGCCTAGAGAGGGTTGCGTGGGCCGTCAGTGATACAGTAAATAATAATCCACGGTTTACCGACGGATGTCTAGCCATCAGTGAAAAAGGTTTTTATTTGCGTTCGTGCCCGACCCCTCTTCTTCTCCCATTGTTCTTTTTACGTTGCTCTTCGTCGTCACCGAGTTCGAGCTGGTGGTCGCCGACCGTCGCCGCCGTCCGCAAGCCCCGATCTCCATTGATCGCCACCCGCAAGTCTTCGCTGCCGCGTTGTCCAGTCTCCACTGATCGCCACCCGCAAGTCTTCGCTGCCGCGTCATCCAGTCTCCACTGATCGCTGCCCTAGTCTCGGACTGATCGCCACCTTCTCCCTTGCCGAAGACCGCCGTCGCTGACATCCTTCAGGTGAGGCCTTCTTCCTCCCCTCTTTGGCCGGTGGCGACTGAAACCCTAGGTTTTGGCCACCGTCGGCAGTAGCTAATTATTTTATTTTTATTTTTTTATTATGTGTTAATTAGTTTTCATTTAATATTAGATTAAATTAGATTTAGATTTAGATTTCAGTAGATAATTTTTTTATTATTAGTTAATTTTTTTATTATCTGTTAATTAGTTTTCATCTAATTAGATTTAGATTAAGTTTAATGTTTTCTTTAATGTTAATTAGATTTAGGTTATATCTATTAATTAACTTTATTAAATTAATAAAAATTAATCTAAAGATTTAGATTCTGGCGCGAGTCGTCCATTATGGACTCGGCCCAAATCGTCCATGATGAACTCGCACCAGAATCGTCCACAATGGATGGACTCACGTCGGAATCGTTCACTGTGGATTTGCACCAAAATCGTCCACTGTGGACTCACGCCGAAATCGTCCACTGTGGACTCGTCCCAAATTGTCCACTATGGACTTTCACCGACATCCACAAATTTAGAAAACAATCAAGACGAGTTGATACGTTTCACATACGCATCGACGAGTCAAGTTTTAATTATGCAAAACCTCATATCCATTCGGGGGTTGTATGTTCGTGTAAACGAAGTAAATGATCTTTTATACGACGTACAACCCTTGAATTATCCCTAATTGGACAATTTGGGAACATAGATATTTATATTGCACTTAGTTTATTTCTTTTAGTCATTATTCATTTTTAAATTTTGGCTTGTATCTCCTTTGCTCTCTGATACACTCCCAGATGATATGCATATTCGGAGAACTGTAGGGAGATGCTGCCGAAATTTAGAATGAAGTTAATGACTAAAAGAAATTCTAAGTGCAATATAAATAACATGAATCCCGAATGGAATAGGACCATCCCACCTAAAGACATTATCTAAAGATATTGCCAACTTTTTGACAGAACATGTCGGGCGATCGAAGTTGGATGTACCGACGAATTCATTGTGGAGCTATAACAGATGAATTTCGAGTAGGCGTAACTTACTTCTTAAATTTTGCCTACTCGAATAAAAAATTCCTTAGTAGTGATAAAATCTGATGTCTGTGACGAAAATGTTCGAACATAAAATTTTTGGACCGAGAAATTATCACAATGCATCTGTATACAAAAGGATTCGCACCAAGATATTTTCTATGGAATTGTCACGGGGAGTCACGTCAAGTCGGGACGTCGAGCAATCCTGTTGTCACACCCCGACTTAGGGTAGTGTGACCGGCCAGGGCCCACGTCCTGCCCTGTATCCTACTGTCTACACTGACATCAAGAAACCAAAACATATCGACTGAAACAAACTTAACATACTTTATAAAAAGTTTGCAAGTCACAATATATATAAGTTTTTCAAAACAAGAAGAAACATCAACATCAAATCCAAATGGTTAAATATCAAGTTTTACAATTCTTTTCAAAGATAACCGTCAGTGCAGAAATAAAACCAACATAACTAGGACTAGTCTAAGACTCAAGGACGCCGCTACGAGATATGGCACCGCTCCGCCCTCCAACTGCACCATGTCGACATCAAGCTACTGCTCATGCTCTGCAAAGTAAAATATAAATTGTGAGTCCACTTGGGACTCAGTGAGTGGCTCAAATGAACCTCCACATAATCCTCAGACCTGCATATATATCATACAAGGCAATAAAGGAATGTACAAGGAGGTAGATTGTGTTTCTTATACAATTACAGACCCTCAACGGATCCATCAGTACCAACTGTACATGATAACCTGCCACCTTGGCTTATCAAGCCTCTGGAATCCAACCCTTGGGCCTACTCATAGCAATATATCCCGGCTACAGCCGTCCCTACCATATCAGGTAGTATCATCTCAAGATGCAGGCAAACAATCCCGGGCCGTCGACTAGGATGGCCATAAGTCTTCGGACACCGTCTGGGGTAAGGATAAGCTAGTCCCACCCAACTGGGGTCTGGCACCTAGCTGGCCCGTTGGCGCACCTCTAGACCCAACTGGCCGAGCTGAGCATTGGTTATTTCCAACCTCCTCGCTCCTCGGCGGACCATCACAAGCACATTACACAATCAAAATCCTAGGGTTTCCATATATATACACTTCGGGCCTTTGCCCGTATCTAGCCATGTCCGGCTACCGAGTCAACAATTCATGCCGCCCCTGTTAGTATATGTGCACCTACAATCTCTAAGTTTCCAAGATGTACAAACAGTAATAGAAGTGTGATAATCTCATATCTAGGTTTCCATAAATGTGCTATGAACATCTAGTGACACCTTACATGTTACCTAGCTTTTTTTTTTTACACTGTCTTAGGTGAGAATTTCCATGAGTCATCCTTGGAATACCATCCAAGGACATTTAGGGCAGCATGTATAATGGAAAGAAAAATGCTCAAATATTACATCATTCACCATATTTAATTATAATGCACATACCTAACAATTCTTATACTACCTTAGGAATAGTAGCACAATAAGGAGCAACTATCTAGCATGGCAAGGTAGTAATAATTTAAATAACATGTATGAATTATAAAACATGGTAACATTGTCAACATCCAAGTTTAAGGATCAAATGCTAAGTATGGATACAATCTAGCATTTCTACAATTCAAATCAATTAAGCTACTTGCTAAGTTTGGTGTTCTTCCTAAGTATTGTCATATCCTTATGTGATCCCTAAGATCATGAACTTTCCATCTAAGGCAAATCTCTCCTCCTCTCCCCAACCTTGGCCGAACCATGAGCAAGGGAAACCTTGCTCGGCCAAGGTCGTTGGGGTAGGGAAAGATGGAAGAGACTTTAACTATATTTTGTCTCTTCAATTCCACATACTTCTTAAATACCAAAGATCAACTTACCCTTCCCCTCACCCTTTGGCCGACCCTCTTCATGAATCTTAGGGTTCATTCGGCCACTTCAAGGGGCTTTAGAGGGGGACATCTTTCATGTTACGCAAGGAGTTCAAAGGATTGAATCAAAATAGTGGTATAGGGCATCTAAGGGCCTCCTTGCCGTCAAGGGAATCGGGGAAAATTTCGGCATGACCTTTCCCCTTTTCCCATGACTCGGCAGCCCCTAAAATACTCAAATCGATGGTTAGAACAGCAAGATCTGACAAGAACATCATAAAACAGTGAGTACCTATCGTTGAAATCATAGATCGTTGGAAAAACACGAGAACTCAACCTAGCATCTAGGGTTCGGCCACCCGCCTCCCCCAAACTGTTAAAGCCTTAACCACTCACCTTTTTAAGAAGAGAAAATAGTGAGGAAGAAGATCCCCACGTCCTCGAAGTGATCGGCTCTGGCAATGGCAAGATCTCCAACCAAGAATCCGAGTAGTGCCTCCCCTTTTTTTCCCTTGCTCCTCCTCTTTCTCCCTTGCTGCCTTGTGCGGCTCAAATGAATGAGCCACATGGCTGCAAGATGAGGGTTTTAATCCCTCATCTAGCTTTCCAAATGAGTCCTCTTGACTCACTTAACTCGCACTCAAACCTCGACTAAACCCGAACTCAACTTGGGTTCCGACTCAACCCATAATATGACTCGAGTTAACTTAATTTAAGGTATGATTTTATAAAAGAAAAGTTAATTATCCAAATAGACTTCATGATTCATTAGCCGAGTCATACCTTTTCACTCGAGGCAATCCTAAGGCTTGACTTGACTACCCCTGGGTCCGACGCGCTGCACCAAAATAGATTTTTATAATAGGAAAAAAAATTTTGGGTCTTACAACCTTCCCCCCTTACGGGAAATTCATCCTCCAATTTACTTAAATAACAAGGACGTACCGACTCCTCGAACAAGGAAGGGTAGCGCTCTCTCATGTCCTGCTCTACCTCCCATGTGGCCTCTTGCCCGGAATGGTGCTCTCATCTGACATTTACAAGGGGAATTTCTTTGGACCTTAGCTTCCTGATCTGGTGGTCAAGAATCTCCACCGGCCTTTCCTCAAATGCGATGGCTGAATCTACCTCCATAGAAGATGGCTCGATCACATGCGAATCATCCTTTACATACTTCCGCAACATGGATACATGGAAGACTGGGTGCACTCTGCTTAGGCTAGGAGGCAATGCCAGCTCATAGGCCACTTCGCCCCTCCGCTTGAGAACGGGAAAAGGCCCAATGTATCTAGGACTCAATTCCCCCTTCTTCCCAAACCGGACCACCCCTAGACCTTCAGGAATACTAAGTCACCCTCAGCAAATTCCAATTCCCTGACCTTTATGTCGGCATACATTTTTTGTCGACTCTGAGCCGCCAGCAGTCTTTCCTTAATGACCTTTACTTTTTCTACCGCCTCCTCAACCAGGTCGGGGCCCACCATGAGTGATTCCCCTGCCTCAAACCAACCCACCGGGGACCTGCACCGCCGCCCATACAAGGCCTCAAAAGGAGCCATGCCAATGCTACTGCGGTAGCTATTGTTATAGGCGAATTCGATCAACGGTAGGTGCCTCTCCCAGCCATCTGCCATATCCAGGATGCACGCCCTCAGCATGTCCTCCAAAGTTTGGATGGTCCTCTCTGACTGCTCGTCAGTGTGCGGATGGAAGGCTGTACTGAAATGCACCTGAGTTCCCAACGCTTCCTGGAAGGACTGCCAAAATCAGGCTATGAACTGGGTACCACGGTCGGATATAATCATCACCGGGGTACCATGATATGACACAATCCTATCCAAAAATAGTCGGGCATATTGCTCCACAAAGAAAGTAGTTTTCACTGGTATAAATTGTGCAGTCTTGGTTAATCGGTCCACCACCACCCAAATGGAATCAAAACCGCCTTTTGACTTAGGCAATCTAGTCACTAGATCCATGGTGATTTTCTCCCACTTCCACTCGGGCACTTCGAGATTTTGTAGGAGCCCCGCAGGCTTAAGGTGTTCGGCTTTCACCTACTGACAGACTAGACATTTAGAAACAAATTCTACCACCTCTCTTTTCATGCCTTTCCACCAGTAATGCTGCCTTAAGTCCCGGTACATCTTGGTGGCCCCCGGATGCATCATGTAAGTGGAACAATGACCCAGTTCCAGTACTTGCATGCGCACCTCAGCCATGTCTGGTACTACTATCCGATCTCTGAACCTCAGCACACCTCTGAGTCCAATCTGAAACCATTCTCTGCATCACCTCTTTGTACTAGGTCCTTGGTCAATGCACAAAAGGCATCTTCCCCATGCGCGGCACGCAGCATGTCCACCAGCGTGGACTGTACCCACAGATGGGCCATCAAGGCACCTGAAGCTGACACTGATAAGGTTGCACCCCCATCTAGGCATAAAGCCAACTCTCGAGCTAGAGGCCTCCGCTTAACTTCCAAATGGACCAAACTGCCCATGGATTTTCTGCTCAGCGCATCTGCTACTACATTTGCTTTCCTTGGATGATACATAATGGTGCAATCATAGTCCTTTAGGAGCTGCAGCCACCTCCTCTGCCTGAGGTTTAGCTCCTTTTGGGTAAGCAAGTACTAGAGACTCTTGTCATCTGTGTAGATTTCGCAAGTCTCCCCGTATAAGTAGTGCCTCCAAAGCTTCAGTGCAAAGACCACCGCCGCTAGTTCTAGGTCATGCGTCGGATAGTTCTTCTCATGAACTTTCAACTGGCGAGACGCATAAGCAATCACTTTGCCATACTGCATCAAGATGCCCAGACCAACCCGAGAGGCATCACAGAAAACCACAAACCTTCTTGAGCCGAAAGGTACAGCCAACACGGGTGCAGATGTCAAACATGCCTTGAGATTTTGAAAGCTCGCCTCGCATTTGTCATCCCAAATGAATCTGACCTTCTTCTGGGTCAACCGAGATAGAGGGGATGCAATTCTGGAGAAATTCTCCACAAACTTTTGGTAATAGCCGGCCAACCCAAGAAAACTGCGGACCTCGGTCACACTAGTCGGCCGCTTCCAGTTCTGAACCACTTCAATCTTGGCAGGATCTACCCTTATTCCTTCCTTGGACACTACATGGCCCAAGAACCCTACACTTTCGAACCAAAATGCACACTTGGAAAATTTGGCAAACAAGCGGTGCTCTCTGAGGGTTTCTAGGACCATTCTCAGGTGCTTAGAGTGCTCTTCCTCACTCTTGGAGTAAACCAAAATGTCGTCAATGAAGATGATCACAAAGCTGTCCAGGTACTCCTTAAATACCCTGTTCATTAGGTCCATGAAGGCAGCAGGTGCATTGGTTAGGCCAAAGGACATCACTAGGAATTCATAGTGACCATAGCGAGTCCTAAAGGCCATCTTTGGCACATTGCAGTCCTGGATTCTCAACTGATGGTATCCAGACCTCAGATCTATCTTTGAGAACCATTGAGCCCCCTGCAGCTGGTCAAACAGATCGTCTATCCTCGGCAGTGGGTAGCGGTTCTTAACAGTCACCTTGTTCAGCTGCCTATAATCAATGCACATGCGCATTGACCCATCCTTCTTCTTCACAAAGAGAACCGGGGCACCCCAGGGTAACACACTCGGCCGGATGAACCCTAGGTCTAGCATTTCCTGTAATTGTAGATTTAGCTCTCTGAGTTCGGCCGGTGCCATCCTGTAAGGGGGAATGGAAATTGGTTTCACTCTAAGCTGCAAATCAATGCAAAAATCGACCTCCCTTCTGGGCAGCAACCCTGGCAACTCCTCAGGAAACACATCAGAGAATTCACAGACCACGGGGGTTCCGCTAACATGCTTTGCTTCACCCCTTTCCTCCTCGACCACAGCTACAAAGGCTGGGAAAGATTGGCAGCCGCCTCTAAGAAATTTGCAAGCCTTTAGGGCTGAGATGACCCATATTGGCTTGCTACCTCCCTCCCCTTGGAAGATGAACTGCGGTAGCCCAGGCTTAATAAACATCACTGCTTTGGCTCTACAGTCTAGCATTGCGAAATGCTAGACCAGCCAGTCCATGCCAAGGATGACATCAAGCTCAAGAGTGGGTAGGAGTGTCAAGTCCGCACTCAGCACATGGCCGCATATGAGCACTTCACACCCTTGATAAATTGAGATTGTTAAGATTGCATCGCCCGTAGGCGTTCACACCATTGGCAGCTTTGCAGCAAACATGGCAGACACAAATGAGTGCGTGGTACCCGGATCAAATAATACATATGCAACAGATGAACATACTAAAATAGTACCTGTCACCACTGCTTTGGAAGCCTCTGCCCCATCACTGTTCATAGCATAGACCCGCGCAGGCGGCCTCTCTGAATGACTGGTCCGCGGCCCCCTATTCTGAGTCTTCCCTCTTGGTGCTACTGACCCTGCTGACATAGGTGCTTTACCCCTTGACTGCTCAGGCTTCTGACCAGTTCCCTCAGGGCAATCCTTCTTGAAATGCCCGACCCGGCCGCACTTGAAGCAAGCATTAGTGCGGTTAAGGTAGGACCCCTAGTGCCTCCGACTGCAGCTGCCACACTACGGTGCCTCAAATCTCTGAGAACCACCTCCTGACACTGCCAGCCTCACTGACCCGGTCCCTTGGCCCCCACGGCCCCGATGGCTATTCTGCCCCCGGCTTTGCTGCTGATCTGCTGTGGGCATTGCCCCTCAGAGTGCAAAGGTCGACTACCAGAACCCTATGATCGGAACTTCTTCATAGCTGGCCCGTCATTTCTCTCGAACGGCACCAAAGCTTCTTTCTGCAGGGCTTCGTCCACTACCCGAGCTAGTGTAGATTCCTCGATCCTGCCACGAACCTCTTGACCCTAGCGATCTCAGACGCCACTAGGGTGGGATGGTACTTGGAGAGACGATTAAACTCCATCTCATACTCTGACACTATCATGCTTCCAGCTTGGCACAGCATCTCAAAATCACGGGCGCGCTTGTCACGGACACTCATGGGTAAGTACTGCTCTTCAACAGCCGCCTGAAATTCCTCCCATGTGGGAGGTGGTGCGCCAGCTGCCCTGCGGGCCTTCCAAGTTTGCAGCTTTGCTGGTCCCCTCATCTGAAGACCGACTGTACGAGCAGCCGCCTCTGATGAACATCCCAGTTCCATGCATAGCTCATAGCAATCCCCCAGAAATTCCGTCACTTCCACCTGACGATCTGTCCCAGTGAACTCTGGTGGCTTCAGGGTGATAAAAATTGCATAAGTTGGGATTCTGACCACTAGTGCTACCACCTCCGCCACTTCTGGTACCACTGAAACCACGGGCACTGGTTGTGGCGGTGGCTGTTGGGACTGCTGCTACATCTGCTGCTGCAACTGCTGTCTCAGTTCCTGCTCCTTATGGAGCGCCTCAGTTAATTGGTTCACCTGAGCCTGCAGTAGATCAACCGCTGACTCTAGTCCCTGCCCTTCAAATAGTTCTCTATCTCTGCCCCGGGTCCGGCCTCGACCTCGACCTCGACCTCGACCTCGCCCCCGGCCTCGACGTTCCATCAAGTTACTGCCATTGCCGCTCAAAGCAGAATTTCAAGTATCCATTTCACTATCACAAGGAAGAAAGGAAAGTGTATGACATATAAGAAATTATTAACATAAGCTCT
This sequence comes from Canna indica, assembly GCA_034359265.1. NCBI lineage: Eukaryota > Viridiplantae > Streptophyta > Magnoliopsida > Zingiberales > Cannaceae > Canna > Canna indica. The sequence goes on from CP136891.1 coordinate 41,009,605, forward strand.
TTAAACTACTAACCGCATGGTGCGCTGAGTGCAGGAGTGGTCGCCCAATCTCGTAGCATAACTATACCGTAAGTCGGCACGCTAGCATATGCCTCATACGATACCCAACAATGAGTCTTAGACAAGACCTAACCTAGTGCTCTGATACCAACTTTGTCACACCCCGACTGAGGGTAGTGTGACCGGCCAGGGCCCACGTCCTGCCCTGTAGCGTACTGTCTACACTGACATCAAGAAACCAAAACATATCGACTGAAACAAACTTAACATACTTTATAAAAAATTTGCAAGTCACAATATATATAAGTTTTTCAAAACAAGAACATCAAATCCAAATGGTTGAATATCAAGTTTTACAATTCTTTTCAAAGATAACCGTCAGTGCGGAAATAAAACCAACATAACTAGGACTAGTCTAAGACTCATGGACGCCACTACGAGATATGGCACCGCCTCCGCCCTCCAGCTGCACCATGTCGACACCAAGCTACTGCTCATGCTCTGCAAAATAAAATATAAACTGTGAGTCCACTTGGGACTCAGTGAGTGGCTCAAATGAACCTCCACATAATCCTCAGACCTGCATATATATCATACAAGACAATAAAGGAATGTACAAGGAGGTAGAGTGTGTTTCTAATACAATTACAGACCCTCAACGGATCCATCAGTACCAACTATACATGATAACCTGCCACCTTGGCTTATCAAGCCTCTGGCATCCGGCCCTTGGGCCTACTCATAGCAATATATCCCGGCTACAGCCGTCCCTACCATATCAGGTAGTATCATCTCAAGATGTAGGCAAACAATCCCGGGCCGTCGACTAGGATGGACACTAGTCTCCGGACACCGTCTGTGGTAAGGATATCTAGTCCCACCCAACTGGGTCTGGCACCTAGCGGGCCGGCTGGCGCACCTCTAGACCCAACTGGCCGAGCTGAGAATTGGTTATTTCCAACCTCCTCGCTCCTCGGCGGACCATCACAAGCACATTACACAATCAAAATCCTAGGGTTTCCATATATATATATATATATACACTTCGGGCCTTTGCTCGTATCTAGCCATGTCCGGCTACCGGGTCAACAATTCATGCCGCCCCTGTTAGTATATGTGCACCTACAATCTCTAAGTTTCCAAGATGTATAATCAGTCATAGAAGTGTGATAATCTCATATCTAGGTTTCCATAAATGTGCTATGAACATCTAGTGACACCGTACATGTTACCCTGCTTTTTTTTTTACACTGTCTTAGGTGAGAATTTCCATGAGTCATCCTTGGAATACCATCCAAGGACATTTAGGGCAGCATGTATAATGGAAAGAAAAATGCTCAAATATTACATCATTCACCATATTTAATCATAATGTACATACCTAACAATTCTTATACTACCTTAGGAATAGTAGCACAATAAGGAGCAACTATCTAGCATGGCAAGGTAGTAATAATTTAAATAACATGTATGAATTATAAAACATGGTAACATTGTCAACATCCAAGTTTAAGGATCAAATGCTAAGTATGGATACAATCTAGCATTTCTACAATTCAAATCAATTAAGCTACTTGCTAAGTTTGGCGTTCTTCCTAAGTATTGTCATATCCTTATGTGATCCCTAAGATCATATCCCTAAGTATGGATATTGCCATCTTTTTGATGAAACATGTCGGGTGATCGAAGTTGGATGTACCGACGAATTTATCGTGGATCTATAACGGATGAATTTCGAGTAGGCGTAATTTACTTCTTAAATTTTGCCTACTCGAATCAAAAATTTCATCTTCAAAACGGTCGGAAAATTTCCTTCTTTGATTGTCATCACCAGTTCCTACCATCTAACCATCAGTATCGAAGGAATCTTCACAAATTTACCAAGGGTACAGTCGAAAGAGATGAGCCACCACCGATGTTGTCTAGTGAACAGATATTAGCACGTGTTCAATTGCTTCCAGACATTACTTTTGGCCGGAATGTAAGAATTTCAAGCTTTGGTCAAACACATAACTGAATGAAAAAAAGAATCTTTTGGGAATTGGCGTATTGGAGTTCATTACTGATTCGGCATAATTTGGACGTCATGCACATGGAAAAAATGTGTTTGATAATATTTTTAACACTGTGATGGATATGTCAGCACTTGAAAATAATATTGTTGAAATCATATGCAAGCTAGAGCAATTTTTCCTCCTACATTTTTTGACTCGATGGAGCATCTACCGATACACTTGGCATACGAGGCACGAGTTGGTGGCCCCGTTCAATATCGGTGGATGTAGTTATTTGAAAGATACATGAATCGTCTGAAGAAAAAAGTAAAGAACACCGCGGCAGTTGAAGGTTCCATATCAAAAGCATATATAATTCAAGAAATTTTAACATTCTGCTCATTTTATTTTGAATCAACCATCAAGACAAGACTTAATCGTCTTCCACAGAACGATGACGGGGGAGCTCGACCATTAGATGGTTGTTTAAATATCTTTTGTTACCCCGGTCGTGCTTTGGGTTCTCGTCCGTCTCGATTCTTAAACGACGAAGAGTACCATTTGGCCTACTTGTACGTTTTACTAAACTGTCCAGAGATTGAGAAGTTCATTGAAATATTTGACATTGAGATGGTGACAAAATACTCAATTTACAACGATGAGGAATTAGAAAGATTACGGAATCGTGAGTTCCCTAATTGGTTTCCAACTTATAGCACAAAACACAGAAGCGAAATAGATAACCAAATCTTTGAGTTTGCTAGCGGACCAGCACGACTTGTACAGTGTTATAATGGTTATTTTATTAATGGATATAAATTTCACACACTTGAATATTCATTTATAAAAAAGACTATGAATGCTAGGGTCTGCGTCAAAGGGACAACGTATACTGAATGTGTTGTTGACTTTTACGGACTATTGGAAGAAGTTATAGAATTGTAATTTTTCATATGTAAATCAGTTGCCCTTTTTAAATGTCATTGGTTTGATACAAGCGATAGGGGCATGAGAGTTCATCCAAAGTATAAACAGCTGGTCGAGGTCAATTACAAATCAAAATTGGCTTCAAATGAGCCATTTATATTGGCATCTCAAGCTGAACAAGTATATTATATGCAGTATCCGTCTTGAAAGAAAGATAGGGCAGATTGGCATATAGTCTGTAAGACTAAAGCTAGAGAAAAAATTGACCCGGTAGTTGGAGAGAATGAACCAGCAGATGACTTCTATCAAGAAGAAGATCCTTCCGAAGTGGAACGAGTTAGTCCAATACTCGAGGATGATGACACAAAGTTAGTTCAATTGGAAATAGAATACGTTGATAATGACGATAATGAAGTTGAGGAAGGACAAAATGATGATGAGGGAGAAGAAGAAGAATTTCAAGATTCCGATACAGAAAAACAAGAAGAAGAGTATTACACGGATGATGATAATGACGATGACGAATAATTGTAAATGTGAAGTATATATTCTTCAATTATTAAATATATCTATTAATCTATTATATATAATCTAATTATATTAAATTTTTACAGCTATAGTTCGAGATATCAGTTCCCGAGGAGGCATTCGTCGTATGACCCCCCGACGATTACCACCCGCCCCACCTGTACCCACTGACCCTTCGCCTCTACCTCCATCCCCTCACCTCCGGCTACCATCCCTCTGCCACCCTCCGCAGATCAAGGACTGTCGTCTTCCAAACGTAGGCCACGGGAGCTTAACAGAATTCTCCGTCCGTCACCCGAGGGAGAACTACGTAGAGCAGTTAGTGTGCGCGAAAGATGATAAGTATATGCATCAACTATTTTTTATAATTTATTTATAACTCAAAATATCATAATATGAATTTATATTTGGTGCAGATTTGAGCAAGAGGACGTCCCCCGCATGATAGCGGGGACAATCCGGAAGTTTATGCACGAGGCGTGGCCTACATGATCTCACGTGCCCCGTGAGCATATGGATTTATTGTGGCGATAGTTCACAGTAAGTATATTTATTAAATTAATGTTAATGTTATATATTTGATCGGTAATAGTAAAAAAAAAATTGCAGGCTCATTATACATGGTTGGAGGACCAGACCACTTTTGTTGAGGCTACATGGGAGCGTGTTGCCCGTGCTCGCTATAACTAACTGCTTCAGCAGGCCCGTTAGACCATGATGAGACGGCTGGGGGCCACACAGATAGGGCAGACTCGAGGACACGCTCCCGAGTGGATTTCTGGCCCTGTGTGGGACCAACTCATTGAGTGGTGGGACACGCCCGAGTGGCAAGAGGTCTCCTGGATTATGTCGAGAAACCGCATGTCCAAGGGGGACAGCATGGGGGCGTGCCACACTGGTGGCTCCATCTCTTTTGTGGTTCATGAGCGTCATATGGTATGTATAATTTCATTATTTTTAATTAAATTATATATTGTGTATAATGATACTAATGTATTTGTTTTCTAATGTAAGATGCGCGTGGAGGAGGACGGCACCGTTCAACAACCATCGATGATGGAGATGTTTGAGCGCACCCACCGTCGTCGACGAGGAGCGGGGGACTACGTTGATAGTAGAGCCTCCATTATAATGGTAAGTATTTATATATGTCTATTTGATTTACACAATTTTTATTTATATTTTATATATATTTAAAATATAAACACGTGTAGGAAACTTATGTCGGCGAAATGGCGACATTAGAGGGGGGGTGAATAGTGTGTTTACTAAATTTAATTAGCCTAAATACGATTTTAAATGATTACTTAACTCGTTTAGGCAATATGCAATTTGACGATTAGATGCAGAAGCAATAAATGATTAAGCAATTTAAGCAAACAAGAAATCAACAATGCAAACACAGGTATTTATAGTGGTTCGGCCTCAATGCCTACTCCAGTACCTAAGCACCCTGCTTAGGATTTCCAAACTAGGTTTTACTAGATTAATTAGAGTTTCCCTTACAACGAGAACTTTGCACCGGAAAGTCTTCGCTCTCCAACCGAAGGCACTTCCACACCCGGAAGTATCCCGTCTTCCTACCGAGAGCACTTTCCCACCTCAACCTAAGGGACAACTAGAACTAATCCTAGTAAGCTCTAAGTTTACACAAGTGGCTTTACTTCTTCTACACCAAGGATACCACTTCCAATCAACAAGACCTAACACCCTAGGTCTTTACACAGACACAAATCCAAAAATAGTTTAGATAACAAATAAAATTTACAATCAAAAGAGCTTAAGAATAAACCAATAATAGAAGCTCCTTTGCAAGCCTTCGGCACCTTCAACTCGTCAACGAATGAGCTTGATCAAGAACCCGAGTTGAAGTAGCAGCTGGCACTTGAGAAAGGTTGTCGCGGAAAGAAGCAGAGCGCCGCTTGATCAATTATTGGAAGGTTTAGATCTTCCTTTTAATTGCTCAATAATATCTATAAAAATCAGGAAGAAGGATAAAGGAATCATATAAGGGTATATTTATACGCTGCTAAAGAAACGACACTCAACGGATAGAAATCTATCCGTTGCAGGCCGCCGGTCGAATGGTCGGTCAACCGACTGGTCGACCGCTCCTCTTTTCTCTCTAGTCGGTCGACCGCCAGACGCAAATCGTGCGATCCGTGATATTCGATCGACCGATGCGATTGCGTCTTAGGCTGATACGTAGGTCGATCGACCACCAAGCCTACTGCCCATTTTGGGCTTCGGTCGGTCGACCGAACCTGAGCTGAAGAAGGCAGACAACTTATGTTCTGCCTGGATCTTCTGGTTCCGTTTTCACTAAGTCTACTTATATAAAGTGAAATAACTTTATAACATGATAACTTTAAAACATAAATGTTATATAAGGATTATACCCCATTTGAGTTCAATAAAATATCTAAAAAATCAAAATCCCTAAGTATCAAAATCTAGTTTTTGGGATCTAGTATAAAACGAAAATTTTCTAATCTTTCGGATCAAACAAGGATATGCTAAAGGCTTCCAAAAAATCCTAAAAAATACATCGTTATCTAGTTTTGACCCAAGGAACAATTACCGCCATTTTTTCTTTCAAGAAAATGTTTGGATCATATAGCCCTCCAAGTAGCTCCCTAGTCTTAGTGAATTTCAGGGCGGTCCCGAAATTTCATGGTTTGGGGTTCGGGATAGATTTTTGGGTTTCTTATGCATCATCATGAGGATTACATTAATTTCTAGACACCCTAAACCTAAACTCCCTTTCTTGAAGATTCCCGAGCACCAACGAGCATCCTTGTCGATTTATCCGATTTCTTTGATCGCGGATGTCGCACACTAACCGATATGGAACCTGAAAGATATTCTCAATGAAATCATTAGTCCCATGTTTGTTATTATCAAAACCATCAAAACCGAGATTAAGGCTAAGGTTGAAAACCTAAAGCCAACAACTTACATGAGGACTGTGATCGAGCGTGGAGGCACACCAAAGGAGTTCGACGCAGGAGCTTGGGTGGAGGCCGCAGGTGGTTGGGAGCATGGTTGTGTTTATGGCTTTACAGACAGTGGTCATGCACTCGCCGTGCTCGGGCCACTTGGGCCACTTGGGCCACCGACCCTCCAACTGTGGGTGAGCGGCCCTCGACATCCCGGGCGCAGGACCAGAGCCGGATAGCGGCCTTGGAGTCGTAGCTCACCCAATAGAGACAGACGATGAAGGAGCAGAGGCTGACGATGGAGGAGCAGAGACGGACGAATAAAGAGTTGAGACAGGCGATGCAGAACGTGCATGCACTCCTCACTCAAATTGCGTCTCACTCTTGCCTTCTACCGATGATGTCGCAGCCGTCCTCCTCCTCGACCCAGTCGATGCTCCCGACCTAGTCGTTGTCGACTCCACCGCCTCCACCGCAGCCGTGAGATTTTAATTTATTATTTTTTGTTTATATTATGATACATTTTTGTATACGGATAGTTGTTTATATACTTATGGTTGTATATATATGATATTTTGACAATTGTTTGTCTCCGGTTTGAGGCTTAGATTGATGATATTTATGTAAAACTTGTATGTTTGATTTCAAATGCTTGTGTATGATGTTTTTTTATTGTAATCTATGATTGAAAATAAATTATAATCAATAAATATTATTGTATACAGAAATTTATAAATTTTTTATTTTTTTCAGTTACAGAATATGCCTTCAGCCACGGCTTACCCACGGTCGACCGTCACTACGCCGTGGCTGAAAGCTTATCGTAAATGGCTGATGGCCTGGGCAGCACCAAATATCATGGTTGCTAATAGTATCACCGACGGCCGTGGGCCGTGGCTGATGTGTTGGTATCAGTGACAGCCGCTTACAGCCGTCACTGATATGTTTAAATCAGCGATAGCTCCCGCGGCTGTTGCTGATGATTACTTGTGACAGTTGAGTGATGTCATCTCAATTTATCTGAGACGCGCACATCAGTGACGACGTTTTGCCACGGCTGATGCCGTCCGTGATAGTTGTCACCGACGGTTTAGCCATGGCTTCAGCCGTCGGTGATGACGACAATTCTAGTAGTAATATTAAGAAGTGATAGAGGTGGTGAATATTTCTTTATAGATTTTGATTCATTCTGTGAGAATCATGGAATAATTCACCAAAGAACAGCATCGTATACACCTCAACATAATGGACTTGCGGAAAAAAAAAGAATCGGACCCCTGTCGACATATATGGTAAATGCAATGATTTTGTAAATATTTCCTACTGGTAATAAAATAAATATGAGAAACTTTATGAAAATAAAATAAATATAATGTGTGTAAATATTTCTGATCCTACTGGTAAGGAGTCATGGTTTAATCCTAGGACACCATGTACTTCATTAGCATCCTGAGATACTTACACTAATTGAAGGTTTAATCAATAAGATACATTCTTGTATGCATTATGTTTACTGTGAACGTTAAATTCTTTTGATTAACAAACTAGTGGGGGAATGTTGTATAATTTGTTAATTAATTGAGAAGGTATTAAGTCCTACGTGGGATATTTTTCTTTTTTAAAAGTGTCTTTTAAACTTCCAATGATGTCAAGTGTTAACCTTTTAGGTGGTCTAATGAATGGTGAGCCATAGGTGGTCAAAGATTGGCACTTGGGCACTTGGGGCGGACGCGCCTTCGCAACCGAAATTGTATTTTTATTTTATTTTTTATAATTATTCAAATTTTAAATAGAGAGTTGTGTTTATTCGAATTTGAATTTTCTTCAACTGTAAAACCTTTTCATTTCTATTTAATGCAGAACTTGTCACATTTTTCCTCTCCTGCAATTTTAAGCGTTCGTTTTTCTTTGAGTGTTCTCGATTTAGGCTTTGTTGTATCGTGAGATAAATTACTTTCGATTGGAAAGTAATATTACACTCAAGATAATGATTCACGCCTCAAAGCCAACCCCTCTCTAAAGTTCCAGATCTAACACCTATAGCCTCTACATTGTTAGCTATCTGTTCCATGTTAAGGGCTGAAATGGGTTGTGCATTGACCTTATGGTGAACATGGTTCGTTGTGAGGGTGGGCAAGCAACAAGCCATCTCCCATCCTCGGATTGAATACTCGACTCGCGCTCGGTTGGTGCATGTGCTCTCGATAGAGACTTTCATTTCACACATACAAGCAACCAAGTACATATGACTCCTAGCTCAACCTGTCATCGCACCTTTAATTAGCACTACCTTCCTCGTGTCTTCACATGGTCTCAATTAGTCTACGTACTTGTCCTCGTACCGTCGTCCCATGCATCATATGCGGCCTCCTCTTGCTTGCACAATTGTACCACCAACCTACTCTCGTATGTCGTTGCAAGCAGCTTTGCAACATGCACTGCTCGCTCTCATTCAGTTATTGTGGCATGCGGCACCACTCAAAACGTATTGCTTGGCATGCATGCACATCCAATGACTCAACATACTCATAGCCTATTTACTTGGCTTGCACATCCAATCATGCCTTTTTTAAGAGTTCAATTACAAAATCTAAATTTATATCCATTTATTGATTAATGTTCTATATATATTTATATATGAATCATGAATTATATGTGTTAATTCAATTTATGGTTTGACATGAATATGTATCTGTATTATTTTGTGTAATGTTAATATTGTTTTATTGTGCGTTACGTTAATATTTAATATGAATTCAAATTATACAATGATTTTAAATTTTGAAGTCTCGTTTAGATTGACTATTAAAATCAAAATATATTGAAGATTTTTCTTATTGATAAATGATATTGTTTTTAATTTTCAATGTATGGTGTAACTTTGAGATGATTCGCTTCTTTTCTTCTTAGTTATTCTTTTTGCTTCTGGTACTAAATTTTTTTTTATTAGCCGCTGCATGCATGCAACCAACTATATAGCTAGTAACCTTGTACGGTTGCACTTCCTCTTTATACTCAAAATAAAGTGATACAGTCATCAGATAAACTGGGTTGGCAAGTGGAATGAATTTTGCTCTCTATACAGTGATCCGCTAGCTGAAGACCAAGCAAATGGTTCAGCAGAAAACATATTGAGAAGATGAAAGAGTAAACTCGATTTGAATCCCAAATTATATGTCAATTACAGAGTAGACTTTTCAAAATGTAGAAGATTTATTTTGCTTGCATATATATATATATATATATATATAGCTAGCAAGTACATTAACTATAGATTGAAACACCTATATGTAATTTATTGGCAGAAAATATATATATAAGAGGATTAATGCAATCTTTTGCTAGCTTGATCCCCCACTGAATGCTTCCTACATCATAATATAAGTACATTTTTCACTTTGAGATCTTTGATTTATATGCTGGATCTTCAAATATACCTTAGCCTGCAAAAGATATACAATCTATATATTAACACCATCAAATTAGAAGTTAAGAACAGTTGCGGAGTTGGATAAAATAATGACATTTTTATACCTTACGTGCCATGTGAAAGTAGCAAAATATTGTAAGATTTGCAGCATTGTAATTTAAAACCATCTAAAAAGTTTGTGTCGGCCATAATCCTGGAAAAGCATACACATCTGATCGAATCAATAGAAAAATGAATCAATTTATTTATCTATATATTTCTTTATATTTTGTATTCCTATCCTGACGAATGAGAGTAATCTCATGTGAGTCTGCTGAGTTGAGCTAGAGACGATGTCTTGGTACCATATGAAACACAAGTTAGACAAGGATAAGGAGCTTGTACTGTGTACATTTTTTTTTCCGGCTAGGCTTTGGTGATCAGCTGAAAGGAACTGTTCCCATCTTTGTGCCACAATATATTTTGCCGTGAACAGGAAGAAGATCAGTAAGGTGGGTATATATATCAAGATAAAGAGACAAAAAATCAGGTAAGAAGATAAGGTGGTGATGAGTGCATGCACATTTATTTATGCAATCCTAACTCGTTGTGTATTTTTACTTAAGTGTAATGCTCATTATCTATTTACAATTCAGAAGTGGAGGACTGAGATCTAAGAAATGAAAATGCAACACATGAGCTAATTCTCTATTTTGAAATAAAAAGAGAAAATTTTAGCCACCATTGCTTGATTTCTCAAGATGCCATCATCCTCTTTAGAGCTAGAGAAGAAAATAATATAGTACTCAGAGTTCGACCATTTCAAAGTCATATAATGCATGATGCAGTTGGCATATATAAATATATATATATTGATGGCTGATAGCAAACTCGTGTTGCTTGTGTGTGACTCAAATATTTGTACCATCCGGTTCATTGTGTTGCTTCGTCTTAGTTGGTATGCACTACTTAGTTTTGATGGGAAAATATTTAAAAGTATGTAAGGATTTCCAGCATTTAGCTTTTTGTTCTTTACCCGATTAAGATTTTCTATTTTCTTCATAAATGTACGTAAGAGTATCTTCCCGCCTGTGGATCTTCCTTCATTATAGTGGTTAATTTTTTCCTTCTTCCGCTCGCGCGATGCATGATTTTTTTATCTTTTAAGAATTTATATATCTGCGTAAATTTTGTATCTCATGTGTTCATAATCAAACGGGATATTGGCGAAGTCTAATCCTCATAGTTTTACACGTCGTCAATGCTCTCTCATTATACGATATAATCATATCACAGCTTGAAGCATCTTGCCAAGTCTTACCTTTTGTGTCACTAAAGCAAAAGGAAAATAAACATTATATTATAAATGATAGAAAAGAAAAGCAATGGAAAGGATCGGACGATTTGAACCAACCTCTCCTCCTCCTTCCCATCACCGCCGCCTTTATTGCTGCTACTAAATAACTACTTGTAGTTTGGGCATGGCACCTGACCGGACTCAATGAGCTTGATATCCTCAACGAGCAGCTGGTAGTGTTTCTTGACATCGTCTGCAGTCTTCCCACCGCCAACTGCTCGCGCCACATTCTGCCAGCGATCGGGGGTGTCCTTGTCGTACACTGCAAGAGCCCGCTCAAAAAGCTTGTTCTGCTCCTTAGTCCAAGAAGAATTCGAGCTTCCCGATGCCATTTTGCTTAACACAGAGAAGAGAGGAGTAGGCAGTTTAGAATCGAAAGGAATTTAGGAGTTTAGAATAGAAAATGCGCGAGTAATGGAAGCTTTTTTGCTCCTGAGAAACCAGTAGCCATGAGGGCTATTTATAAGCAGCGGGGAGGCTAGGCTGTGGAGCCCATTGCCCAATTGGGGAATCATACTTGGGAAAAGTGAAGATAGAATATTGCTCAATTAACTATTTTTGTTGGGAGCCAAAAAAAAAAAAAAAAAAAAAAAAAAAAAAGAAAAAAAAAAAAAAGAAGAAAAGAATACAACTTGTATGGAGCCCAGCTCGGGCTTCGTACAAAACCTATGGAGCCGGGCTTCACAATTAAAACACACGTCTCAAGGCAACTTTTAATTAAGTTGCTTTGAGATTTGTGTTTCATAAAACACAAATCTCAAAGCAATTTTTTAATTGCTTTGAGATTTGTGTCATTTGTGGAGCCCGACTCTATAAGATTTGCTATGGAGCCGGACTCCATAGCAATTATTTCTCAAAAAAATGGATATAATTATCGGAGAAGACTACAAAGAACAAGAACTTTGTTGTGTGATATATGTTGGGTGGAAAGGATTTCTTCCTATTAATTATATATAGTTGAAATTGCTGGAGATGACCCATTTCGGATAAGCGCTTCAAAAATTGGCTTCGATATAGTTTTAACAAAAAATGATCATATTTTATCATGAGTGGGCCAAAAAAATATTCCACTTAGCCGATTCACACCCGCCGCTTTATTGTCATATTTTTGGTCTCTCCCATTGCTTTAGGCCGTTATTTCAAAATCAAAAAAGAAAAATCGGAGCCGTCTTCCATCTCTGAGCCGTCTTCCATCTCTTTCACCCTGTTTAGCTTATTAGTCCTGTTATTATTTCTCATTATTTTTTATTTAGGATAAAGTATAACAACATCGCCGACCCATCGTCAACCAATAAGTGGATCAAATGTCATCAGGATTTGTTTCGTGTTGCCATATCGTAACACATGCTCTTGGTTTTGTTGTTGGTTTTTCCTGATCATGTTTTTCTGAATCGAGGGTTTTGTTGGTTTCTTCATCGAGATTATGATGGGTCTTTGATGTCCTCTAGGGGGTGTTTCTGTACTATACCGACGTGTCCTGGGTCGTTCTTCCTTTGTTTTGTGAGGTTGTGGGCGGGAATATCCCATCCATGAGATTTGAGCGAGGATTTGTTGTCTCTTTGATTGGTACGGGGTATAAGGTTGTATTCGAGATGTCTGTGGTCTTTTGGAATGTTCTTTCCGAGGTGTGATGTCTTGTAATACCCAAAATTTTCTAATTTTTTTTTTTTTTTTGCTTCAACGAGCCGGTTTGGAGACAAGCCGGGACGTGTCGCAATGTATGGTCGAGTATATCTTAATTCATATGCCTATGAGAAAAATTGTACTTTTGCATTTTATAAATTGATGTTGGACTCATGTTGGGTTAGAACCGGATTTGCAGGTTCAATCTGGGCTCAATTCAAATACGGGTTGAGTCGGGAAGAGATTTAAGTGACTAATGGCATAATTGTAAATAATAATAATAATAAAATACAAAATCCCCCTAGTTGTCGTACGGCTCAAGAAGAACCGCACGTAAACCGAGAGGGCTAGAGAGAAGGGAGCTCGAGAGGGCGGCGCCGAAGTTCGGGGTTGTCACCGGAGGCCAGTAACATCTTCGATCCTTCTTCCTTTCCTTCCTTTAAGGCTAAGGTGAGTGGTAGAATCATGGATTTAGGGGAAGGCCCTAGCCTAACCCCCTTTCGATGAGATTTGATGTTTCACATGTGGATGTTGTCGGTTTCTTTAGGGTTCTTGAATCTTGTGGTTTCTTTATACAATCCTTGTTGAAATTGTGATTTTTTCGCATCGATTTCTTGGTTTTGGGGTGCCGGCCGGATTGAGGAAAAGGAAAAAGTTCATGCCGAAATATTTTCCAATTTCCTCGAGTCGTAGAAACTTGTAGATCCGGGTTCCTTATATGCTTAATTAGTGTAGAGATGAAGGAAAACATAGAATTTGATAAAAACATATTTTGTTCACCCTATAGAAACATATTTTCCTCACCCTTAAGGTTCGGCAGAATAGGAGAAACCCATGTTTAGGGGGTTTGGCAGAGTGGGAGATAGGGGTTTTGGGGTAGAAAAATATATCTCCTAAGTGATCTACAAGTAAGGGTATGATACATGAAATATTAGCGTTTCTCTTTCTTGTAGGATATTTTTCTTGCCTAGGTCATCCACTTTTGGGTTCCTACATTAATATGATGTTGCTGGAATTTAATTTAAATGTGCTGAAATTACATATTTAAATGCCGAAAATTAATATTTAATTGTTGTGATTACGTAGATAATTATGGTGATTTAATTATGGAATTATCTCATTATTTGTATGTTGTAATATAATAATTTCTGCAAATATTATGTCATAATGTGCTAAATAATTATGAAGGCATGTGATATGTGACATGAAACTGGGTAGAGGAGAATTATATACAATTGTTTAGCATCTTGGACAAGAATATGAGATGCAGAACTCCTCTAGTAAATGACCTAAATTACTAGGGGTTAAATGTGATTATTTTTTAATATAGAGACATTAAGTGTTCGCACCTAAGAAGGGTAACACTGAAACGTTGACTTGATAGTGCCCGGGGTACGGCCGCGTATGGGCGAAAGCCCAGGAGATGTTTAGAAATTAAATTAGTGAAATACATTATATGTGTATTGTGGTTGTGATGGTCGTGCTGAGGAGCGTCATTAGCCGGCATGGCTATTGTTTGACTCAACGAGTGGATATAGGGTGTTGAGATTACACCAGTGGGCCACGCTAGGGTGTAGACCAGAGTGGCAGGGGTCTTGAGATTGCGTCAGCGGGCTACGCCGATGTTAGACTCAAGTGGAATTGGGTGGGGTGAGCTATCCTTAATCCATTGGGATTCCAAAAACTAGTTGGCCATCCTAGTTGACGGACCCGGTGATTTATTCGCTAAATGCGGAATTTATACAAGAATATAATTTGTTGTGGTTTATATATATGTGTGCATGACTGTGTAGGCCAGTTATGGCCAGGTGTTATCATGGGATGAGGGCCGGGTACGACCGGGACTATTTTTGCAAGATAGGGCCTATAATGGCCGAGTGGTTCAATATGTGCAAGGCCATGAATGGCTGATGTATTATTATTTGCAGGGTCAGCCGATTGGTCGAATGATGTGATAGAACGAGTATATCTTAACTGTGCATATTATATGGCTATCTATGTTTATATACTAGGGATCTAGGTGGAGGTTTGATAGAACCACTCACTGAGTTCCTCATAGACTCATGGTTTTCTTTAATGTTATTTTTGTAGAGCTTGACCAGTGAGGTACGGCTTGACGGCATGGCGCGGCCGGAGGACAGATGGCGTTGATGATCTCGTAGCAAGCTGTTTAGAGAGTCGTAGTCGTGTTGAGAGTTATATTTCATGCATTTGAGTCATGTTACTATGTCATTGGAGTTTGTAAAATTTGATTTCAAAATATTATTTGTATTTCAGTGGATTTTATTTATTTTCATGTCAGTTTCATTTGCATACATATACTTGTGTTATTAAATGCATGAGTTAGGCTTCAGAATATAGACATATATCTTGGACGGTCACGTGACCCTAAGTTGGGGCATGACAAAGTGGTATCAGAGCATGTGGTTAGGTCTTGACTACGACTAGAGTTTGGGTACCGTATGAGGCATAGCTAGCATGTCGACATAAGGTGTGATTATGTTACAAGATCAGGCGGCCACATTTGCACCTCAGCGTGTCATGCGGTTAGTAAATTAAGAGTTTTTGAATAAGTTAATTGATATTGACGATATCTCTTTCTTAACTGCTAGTGTGACGGAGACTCATAATGTTGTGTTGCGGCAGTGGCAGTAATTCCTCGGAGTGTTAGGGCCAAAGCCGAGGCCGGGGACAAGGTCGAGGTCAGGGCCAGGCTTGGGCACGTGAGAGAGAGCAACAGGCGCAGAAGGATGTGGGACAGGATCCCATAGTTGCGCAGCTGTAGACCCAAGTGGCGTAGTTGACTTGGGGGGGATGTTGGCTTTAGGTTTTCAACCTTGGTCTTAATCTCTTAATCTCGGTTTTGATGATAACAAACATAGAACTAATATTTCATCAAGAAATCTTTCAGTTTCCATATCAATTAGCGTTCGATGTCCCCGATCGAAAATATCGAAAGAAATTGAAAATCGGAAGGACATTGATCGTCGCTCTCGGGTTCGTCGCGGAAATGTCTCGAAGATCGACGAGTGCACCAAAGACGTATTGGACGGGCTCAAAGATCACATGAAAGCTCTCCAAGTTGATGGTCGTTGAAAGCCGAAACCCGAAAACAAAGCGCGGAAGAAAAAAGGGCTAAAATTTCAATTCAGCCTAAGTTCGATCGACTGGGCGATCGACCGAATAGGGTAAGGAAAATGGCACCAATAATTTCGGTCGATCGAACATTGCCTACAAAAGGCAGCAACTACTTCGGTAGACCGGGTGGTCGATCGATCGAAGCCCAAAATGGGCAGTAGCTCTGTCGGTCGACCGACATGAAGATAGCCGCGGATGCAGACTTGCGTCGGTCGACCGACGGGTCGACCGAACTGAGGATCGCAAGTTTTTTGCATCTGGGCAGTCGACCCGTCGGTCGACCGCACACAGAGAGGAAATGGCGGTTGGTTCAAGCGATCGATCGGTCGATCGACCGACCAATCGATCGGCGGCCTGCAACAGATAGAAAACTATCCGTTGAGCTGTCGTTTCTTCATGAGAGTACAAATATACCTTAATCTACTACTTTTAATCTTCTTCCTTGTCAATTACAGATTTTATTGAGCAATTAAAAGGAAGATTTAAGTCTTCCAAGTGATTGATTGAAGCGCGCCTATTCTTCTGTCGAGTTCATCTTCAAGCGCCGTCTGCTCCTCAACTCGGGCTTCATCTCAAGCTCTACTACTGGCGAGTTAGAGGCTACAAGGCTTGAAAAGAGCATTCATTCTTAGTTTTACTCCTTGAGCTCTTTTCATTGTAATTTTTGTTGTTATTTGAACTATGTTTTATTTGTGCGTGTGAAGACCAGGTGTTCGGTCTTGTAGGTATAAGTTGTTACCTGGTGTTAGGTGTAAAGCCACTTTTGTAAAATTAGTTGTTACTAGGATTAGTTCTAGTTGTCCCTTAGGGTTGAGGTGGAAGAGCGCTCTCGATAAGAAGGCAGAGACTTCCGGGTGTGGAAGTACCTTAGGTCGAGAGTGAGACTCTTCAAGTGAAAAGTCCTCTGTGTAAGGGAAACTCTAATTAATCTAGTAAAACCTAGTTTAGAAATTCTAAGCGTGGTGCTTAGGTAGTGGAGTAGGCATTGGGGCCGAACCACTATAAATCTTGTGTTTGCATTGATTCATTGATTGTTTTAATTGCTTACGTATTTATCGCTTTCGCATCTATTGAATTGCAAATTTCCTAAACCAATCTAAGTAAACGATTAAAAGTGAATTTAGGCTAATAGAATTAGTAAACACACTATTCACCCCCCCCCCTCCAGTGTCGCCATTTCGCCTACAGGGGTTGGTTGAATAGTGTTGGGTTAAAAAATTAAGTTCAATTCGATTTTGTTAAGATTCGATTTCTAATGCAACGAAGTCAACATGCTATTAGATAGAGATGCTTGAAGAATAATAAATAGCAAATAAGCACAATCAAACAAGCAATGCAAAGACAACTGATTATAGTGGTTTGGCCAACCGCCTACTCCAATACCTTGGCTCCACACCAAGCATTTCTAACCAACACTTTATAGACTGTGTTTTCCTTTGAATACAACCAATGACTTACTTCTCAATCCTTTGAGAATGCCTCGAACCTATTCACCTAGGCAAAACACAATTCTACAAAGCAAACACTAAGTGTTTACACTAGCACACCTAGCAAGCTAACAATGAGAATTACAATTAAAGAACGATGAAAAACAACAAAAAGGAGCTAAAAATGTGTCACGCCCCAACTCAGGGGCGCGTGACCGGCCAGGGTATACGTGCCTATACCCCGCAGCTTAAACCATGCACATGCCAACTCAACAAGTAAATATAGCAAAAGAAATAAGAAGTTTTATTTGAAATGAAAAGCAAACCAAAATATAGTTTTATTTCAAGAAGCTCGATAAAACGTAAAGTTCGGAAATAACAGTTAAGTTCATTAATTCAAAAGTTAATATTCAATAAAACTTGAAATAAATGACATAACTCCAAATCAAGCTAATACAAGTGCATGACTACTACCGAAGGACTCGACAACGACCCTAACCATGACTACTATAAGATCATGCGGCTCCTCTGCCCTCCAGCGGCGCCAAGTGTATTCGACCCATCTCACCGATTACGCTCTGCAAAACAGAAATCACACGACAACATGTGAGTTCAAAGAACTCAGCGAGCAATTTTACCAACCCTCAAAAATAAAAATCACAGAGATAACAAGAATGAAATCTATCTCTACAGAAGGCAAGGTCACAAAGGTGTGACTAGCTAACAGGCCAACATGCCACACATGCCCCAAGACATCTAACCCTCGAAGAAGTGCATCAGGCTAAAGCCCACTATGCCCAAAGGCAACAACACATGTTGGGGAAGTGCATCGGTCTGAAGCCCACCATGCCCAAAGGCAACAACACATACTAGGGAAGTGCATTGGGCTGAAGCCCACGATGCCCAAAGGCAACAACACATACTAGGATAATCGGGAAAGGCCCTCCGAGCTTATCCTAGTATAAGGAACCTCGGGAGAAATCGGGAAAGGCCCTCCGAACTTGCTCCACGAGACATGATATCACAAGAGTAATTGGGAAGACCCTCCGAACTTGTTCTGCAGGTTGGGAATTTGACGTTCAACCACCCGGGCGTAGCCCAAAATCTGGTTCCTAATTGAGCCGCTCCGCCATTCTCAAGGATATGGCGCATCAAAACCTAAGTCAAGATTCTCCTACGGTGTCCTAGGGGTGTCCTCATTATGAAGCGTCTCACGCTCCAAACCCGACTCCTATCCCTTAGACCCATAATGTCATGAACCCGTGTGGTTTTATTTCATGCATACTTTATAAGTTGGTTCATAACAGATTATGCTCACCCACAACCCAATTTTAATTATATAATTAAAATTTAGATCATCTCAATTAGGGTTTTATTTTAGGGTTTTATTTTAGCTTACTGTTCTACCCAAAACTATTGTGTCTAACTCGAATCTAGTCTCCAAAGTGTGTCCTATGTTTTCAAACTATATTTTCTGATCGAAACGATAGATTACACAACTATATTCACACATATACACACAACACAACAAACAAATTAACATCAGCACAGATTCATCATCTCAACGTACAATTCCAGCAACATGCAATTTCTGCATACTTATATAATTAAATCCGAAAATTAGCATAAATTAACCCCTAAATTACCATTAGGACAGAATACTAATCTCAAGAATAAATTAACAAAAATCATGCTTTTCATCAAGATTAACAAGAACCCACACATTCAAAACAAGAATCAAGCATTAAGATCAAGACCCCCCTTCTCAAAAACCCTTAATTAGTCATTATCGAGATCTTAATCCTACCACATGATTTCTACCCAAAAATCACAGATTTAATTGTAAACAAGAAACTCGTAATCAAGAATCTCAAACTAGATGAATAGATCAAGATTTCATATCAAAGGAAACATGACAAGAACGCAAAAAAAAAAAAAAACAATCAAGAAACGAAATACAAATACCAAGCCGTCAAGAACGGCTTCAAGAATCCGATTGAAATCCCGAAGAGAGAGGGTAAACCACTCACCTTAATTGGAAGAAGAAATGAGGAAGAAATCCTGGATGACGGCCCTCAAATCTGGCTTAAAAAGGCCGGCGGCTCAACCCAAGAAAAGGCTCCAAGGGGCAGCAGCTCACTCCAAGCCGCCGGCTTGGAGAGAGGGAGAGAGAGGAGAAGGAGAGGGGCTTGGTTCATCTCGGCTCAGCTCCAAAGAGAAGGAAGAGAGGAGAGGAGGGGAAGAAAAAGCAGGCGGCTCGGCTTGGCTTTGGGTGGCGGCGGCTCCAAGGAGAAAAGTGAAAGGGCCTGGCGGCTTGGCTTGGCGGCTAGCTCCCTTTCTCAACTCTTTAGGTGGCTCTAAAATAGGAGCCACAAGCCACGAGGAGGGGATTTTTTACTCCCTCCTCAACCCTAACCCCTTAAACACTTTAGTCCAAACCTGCATCCGCCTTAAGCCAAAAACAAACCCACTAACCCAATAGACTTAAGTAATTTAATATTAATACAAGATAAATGATAAACAATCAATTAAATACACCCACATGAACATAATTAATAATTATGCACACACAACATCGAATTAAATAATTTCAACTACCCAAGCCTAAAATTCATAGATTCATAAATTCATATCCTACTTATCCGAGCTCGCAAGCTCAATCCGGACCATGAGTTGACTCGACTCGACCACGAACTAGGCTGGCAAACACACACAAGAGGAGAAATAATAAATTTAATTATCTAGGATATTACAATCCTGCCTCTTTAAAGAAAATTCATTCTTGAATTTCAGAAAAGAAAATAAGGACTCACCACATCATCAAACAATGAAGGATAACGCTCCCTCACATCCTGCTCCACCTCCCAGGTGGCCTCCTGGCCGGAATGGTGCTCTCATCTGACCTTTACCATGGGGATCTCCTTGGACCTCAATTTTCGGATCTGCCGGTCTAGCACCTCAACTAGCCACTCCTCATAAGAGACTGCTGCATCTACCTCCACCGCGGTAGACTCGATCACAAGGGATTCATCCCGAATGTACTTCCTTAGCAAATCCTCTAGTGTCTGAATAGTTCGCTCTGACTGACCATCTGTCTGAGGGTGAAATGCAGTACTGAACCAAACATGAGTGCCCAACGCCTCTTGGAAGGACTGCCAAAATCGAGCCGTGAACTGGGTGCCCCGATCTGAGATGATCATAACATGAACTCCATGATAAGCAACGATCCGATCCAAGAACAACCTCGCATACTGCTCAGCTGAAAAGTTCATCCTGACTGGTATGGCAATCCACCACTACCCAGATAGAATCATTGCCTTTCCCGCACTTTGGCAATCCAGTCACGAAATCCATGGTTATCTTCTCCCATTTCCACTCTAGTACCCCTAAATTCTGGAGCAAACCTGCAGGCTTTAAATGCTCAGCCTTCACCTGCTGACACACCAAGCACTTAGACACGAACTCGGCCACCTCTCTTTTCATGCCTATCCACCAATAATTTTGTCTGAGATCTCGGTACATCTTCGTGGCTCCTAGATCTATAGTATAGGTAGATCGATGAGCCATCTCCAGCACTTGCCTGCAAACCTCGGCCATATCTGGCACCACAATCCGATTCTTAAACCTTAAGACGCCCTCCGAGTTAACACTAAACCCATTATTTGCATCTCCCCTCTTGGTCAGATCCTTAGTGAGAGCACAGAAAGCATCCTCCTCTTGCGTTGCTCGCAACATATCAACCAACATGGACTGCACCCTCAGGTGAGCCACCAGCGCACTAGAATCTGATATCGATAAGACTGCCCCACCATCCAAACATAGGGCCAAATCTTGAGCCAACGGCCTCCTCCTGACCGCCAAATGCGCCAGTCTACCCATAGACTTCCTGCTCAAAGCATCAGCTACCACGTTAGCCTTCCCTGGATGGTACATGATCATGCAGTCATAATCCTTCAACAGCTCAAGCCATCTTCTCTACCTCAAGTTCAACTCCTTCTGGGTGAGCAAATACTGGAGACTCTTATGATTAGTGTATATCTCACAAGCCTTGCCATAAAGGTAGTGACACCACAGCTTCAATGTGAACACCACCGCTGCTAGCTGAATATCATGTGTGGGGTAATTCTTCTCGTGAATCTTCAACTGCCTGGAGGCATAGGCTATCACTCTGTCATTCTGCATCAGCACACAACCCAAGCCGACTCGGGAGGCATCACAATAAACAATAAAACCTCCTGAACTCGAGGGTACTACTAGAACTGGCGCCGACGTTAAGCGGTCCTTGAGCTTCAAAAATCTCTCCTCGCACTTACTGTCCTATTCAAACTTGACATTCTTCTGAGTCAGGCGGGTTAATGACGCTGCAATCCTGGAGAAATTCTCCACAAACGTTTTGTAATGACCTGCCAAAACCAGGAAACTACGGATCTTAGTGACATTAGTCGGCCTCTTTCAGTTCTGAACTGCTTCTATCTTTGCGGGGTCCACCTTTACCCATTCCCTGGACACCACATGGCCAAGGAACCCAATACCCTCCAGCCAGAACTTGCACTTGGAGAACTTAGCATACAATTGGTGCTCCGTGGGAGTTTCCAGAACTACCCTCAAGTGCTCAACATGCTCCTCTATGCTCCTGGAATAAATCAAAATATCATCAATGAACACAATTACGAATTTATCCAAGAATTTCCTGAACACTCGGTTCATCAGATCCATAAATGTTGCAGGTGCATTAGTCAGCCCGAAGGACATCACTACGAACTCAAAGTGCCCATACCTCGACTTGAAAATAGTATTGGGGACGTCACTGTCCCGGATCCTCAACTGATGATACCCTGACCGTATGTCAATCTTAGAAAACCATTGAGCTCCGTGAAGCTGATCAAATAGGTCATCAATCCTGGGCAACAGGTACTGATTCTTCACTGTTACCTTATTAAGTTGCCGGTAATCAATGCACATCCGCATGGACCCATCCTTTTTCTTTACAAAGAGCACTGGAGCACCCAAAGGCGAAACACTGGGGTGAATGAAATCCAAATCAAGCAGTCCCTGCAACTGGGACTTTAACTCCCTCAACTCAGCTGGTGCCATCTGGTACGGTGGAATGGAGATCGGCTTCACCCCTGGGTGCAAATCGATACAGAATTCGATCTCTCTCCCTGAAGGTAACCCTGGCAACTCCTCCGGCGTCCTCCTGATGTCTCTGACCGCACCTTTGCCTTCCTCTGCCACTAACACAAAGGCCAAAAATGACTTACACCCGCTAAAGAGTAACTTACGGGCCTGTAGAGCTGATATCGCCATCAACGGTACACCCCTTCCCTCACCCTGGAAGGTAAACTAGGGCAACCGGGTCTTACTGAAGGTCACAGTCTTAGCCCTGCAATCCACTGAGGCAAAATTGTCCGCCAACCAATCCATGCCCAATATCACATGAAGCTCTAACATCGGCAGAAGTATCAAATCAGCTATCAACACATGCCCACAAATGACAATCTCGCAGCCCTGAAAGACTGTCTCTGCCATCATAGCAACACTCGTAGGCGTACACACCACAAGAGGTAATTCAAGCACAAAAGGTACCCCTCACAACTTAGCAGCAAACAAAGCATACATAAAATGGTGCGTAGCACCCGGATCAAACAAGACATATGCAATAGCAGACCCAACAATAATATTACCTAACACCACTGCCCTGGATGCCTCAGCGCCCTCTTGGTTCATAGCAAACACCCGTGCAGCGGGTCTCTCTGAACCACCAGCTCGCTAGCCTCCTCCCTAACTCTAACCCCTCTGAGCTATAGAACCCACTAGCATCGGTGCCTTTCCTCTGGTCTGATCAGGCTGCTGTCTGCCCTATCTAGGACAATCCTTTTTCTAATGCCCAGCTTGTCCGCACCCAACACATGCCTCAGAGCGAAACCGCTCTAGGACCTACTCAACTCTGGCCGCACATAATCATGGCCCTTAAGCATAAGGTCGCTCTACACCCATAATTTATATTTCCTGAAATCTAAGGGAAAGATCCTCCAACAAATCCAAAATTTTAGGTATAGGGGAAATTTATCATCAGCCAACCCCTACAGATCCCTTCTATAGATCTCTTATCAATTGCCCCCCCTAGGATCCCTGGGGCCACCCTAACCAAACTGCACCATAAATATTTAACTATATCACGAGACCCAATGAATCATTCAAAATACTAGGCAAACATTGCAAGGATCTCTAATCCAGGCACCCATACAAGGGTAGCCCCCAAAATTGGTGCACTCTCTAGCATATGGCCATTCACAGCTTCAAGCTGTACTACTCTGGGATTGTCCCAGTTCCTCCTCCCTGCGGAGTGCCTCAATCAGCTCAGCCACTCGGGCCTACAACTAAAAAACCATGGGATCTTGTCCCACATCCTCTCGGGCCTGTGGTGGTCTCCCGTGACCCCAGCCCCGACCTTGGCCTCGGCCCTTGCGCTCTGTGGAGTTGCTGTCACTACCACTCCTATGCGGCACTAAAAGGCCTCCATCCATCTAGAATCACCAGAAAGAAAAACAAATCATAATCAGGTAATTAAATTGATCCTAACATTTTGCAAACTTAACCACAAGTCGTGCTGAGGTGTAGACTTAGCCCAATGATCTCATAACATACCCCTACTGTATAATGACACGCTAACGATGCCCTATACGGTGACAACTCTAGGTCGTAGTCAGACCGAACCACATGCCCATATACCAACTTTGTTACGCCCCAACTCATGGTCACATGACCGGCCAGGGTATACGTGCCTATACCCCGCAGCCTAAACCATGCACATGCCAACTCAACAAGTAAATATAGCGAAAGAAATAACAAGTTTTATTTGAAATGAAAAGCGAACCAAAATATAGTTTTATTTCAAGAAGCTCAATGAAATGTAAAGTGCAAAAATAACAGTTAAGTTCAACAATTCAAAAGTTCAGATATAATAAAACCTGAAATAAATGACATAAATGCCCTCAGGGCTACAACTCTAAATCAAGCTAATACAAGTGCATGACTACTACCAAAGGACTCGACTGCGACCCTAACAAGGACTGCTATGAGATCATGTGGCTCCTCTGCCCTCCAGAGGCATCATGTGCATCCGACCCATCTCATCGGCCACGCTCTACAAAATAAAAATCACACGACAACGGGTGAGTTCAAAGAACTCATCAAGCGGTTAATTTTACCAACCCTCTTAAATAAAAATCACATAGATAACAAGAATATGTAGGCCGGTTATGGCCGGGTGTTGTCATGGGATGAGGGCCGGGTAAGGCCGGGACTATTTTTGCAGGTTAGGGCCTATAATGGCCGAGTGGTTCAATATGTGCAAGGCCATGATTGGCTGGTGTATTCTTATTTGCAGGGTCAGCCGATTGGTCGGATGATGTGATAGAACGAGTATATCTTAACTGTGCATATTATATGGCTATCTATATTTATATATTGAGGATCTTGGTGGAGGTTTGATAGAACCACTCACTAAGTTCCTCATAGACTCATGGTTTTCTTCGATGTTGTTTTTGCAAAGCCTGACCAGTGAGGTACGGCTTGATGGCATGGCGCGGATGGAGGGCAGATGGCGTTGATGATCTCGTAGCAAGCTATTTACAGAGTCGTAGTGGTGTTGAGAGTTATGTTTCATGCATTTGAGTCATGTTGCTATGTCATTAGAGTTTGTAAAATTTGATTTCAAAATATTATTTATATTTCAGTGGACTTTATTTATTTTCATGTCAATTTCATTTGCATACATATACTTGTGTTATTAAATGCATGAGTTAGGCTTCAGAGTGGGAAAGGAAGGTAGATATGATATTTGAATGTCACAATTACACTGAAGAAAAGAAAGTGAAGCTAGCTGCCATTGAGTTCACCAATTATGCCTTGGTCTGGTGGGACCAATTCTTGATTTCTAGTAGAAGAAATGGAGAAGGATATGTTGCTTCATGGGCTGAGATGAAAAGGATTATGAGGAAGCATTTTGTGCCTTCTTACTACTATAGGGATCAACACCAAAAGCTTCAAAGGTTGTATCAAGGTACCAAGTCCGTTGAAGATTATCATAAGGGGATGGAGATGACCATGATCAAAGCTAATATTGTGGAGGATAGAGAGGCTACCATGACAAGATTCCTTAATGGTTTGGATAGAGAGATAGATGTTGTCGAACTACAACACTATGTCTAGAGGATATGGTGAACATGGCTATGAAGGTTGAAAGGTGGCTTAAAAGGACTACCTCAAGGGCAGCCATGGGTTCAAGCAACACATGGAGTTCTAAGTGGCCTAAGCAAGATGAGAAGCCAAGAACCAAGCGTAGCATTGATGTGAGGGATTTAGCCAAGGTGAAAAGTGACAAAGCCGAGATCCAAGCTATGCGAACTACCTCCAATTCAACACAAAGGCAGTGACAAAACAAGTGTTTTAAGTGTTTGGACAGCGGTCACATAGCAAATCAATGTTCTAACAAAAGAGTCATGATACTCAACAATGAAGGTGAACTTGAAAGTGATGATATATATGCTGCCACTGGAAGATATTTCAGACAATGACATGGAGATGACGGCTAGAGGTGAAACTTTGGTGGTGCAAAGAGCTTTGAGTGCTCAAGTGGTGGAAGATAGCTCGGAGCAAAGAGAAAATATATTCCACACTAAATGTCACATTGGTGGTAAAGTATGTTCTTTGATTATTGATAATGGTAGTGTTACTAATGTGTCTATTACTGTTTTGGTGGAAAAGTTAGGTTTGAAGTGTGAGAAGCACCCACGGCCTTACATGTGCTGGAATTAAGGTGTTAAGACAAGTGATGGTTTCTTTTACTATTGGGAGGTATTCAGATGAGATTCTTTGTGATGAGATACCTATGCAAGCTAGCCATATCTTGTTAGTGCGTCCATGGTAATATGATAGGAAGACTATGCATGATGGGTTCCATAATAGATACACTTTGAGCTAAAATGGTAGAAAGTTTACTTTGGCACCTTTGACACTAAAGGAAGTGTATGAAGACCAAATTCGGATGATGAAGCACTTTGAAGAAAAGAAGCAAAGAGAGGCTGAGAACAATGTCGAAGAGAGTGAGAGAGCAAAAATAGAACTTGTGAAAAAAAGAGATGTAAAAGAGGTCGAAAATAAAAGAATAGAAATCAATGACCCAATTGTGAGTGATAACAAAAGAGAGATAACAAAAGTGAGACAAAGTTTCTATGCAAAAAAGAGGGAAATAAAGCATGCTCTTAATGAGCAGATTTTTTTCTTCTTGATTATGTTTAAAGAGGTTTATCTAACTTTGCATGAAGCTAATTAAAATTTGCCTAGTGTTGTTCTTTCATTGTTAAAGGAATATGAAGATATGTTTCCAGATGACTTGCCTAAAGGATTGCCACCCTTAAGAGGCATAGAACACCAAATTGACTTTGTGCCTGGATCCACAATTCCAAACTGACCAGTATATAGAGCAAACCCGGAAGAGACTAAAGAGCTTCAAAGACAAGTGGAAGAGTTGCTTGACAAAGGACTTGTGAGGGAAAGCCTTAGTCCATGTGCTGTTCCGGTTCTCTTAGTGCCTAAAAAGGATGGTTCATGGTGCATGTGTGTTGATTGTAGAGCCGTTAACAAGATTACGGTAAAGTATCGCCATCCCATACCTAGGTTAGATGATATGCTTGATGAGTTGCATGGTGCTAGCATATTTACTAAGATTGACTTGAAAAGTGGTTATCATCAGATTCACATGAAACTGGGTGATGAATGGAAAACTGCATCTAAAACTAAATATGGTTTGTATGAGTGGTTGGTAATGCCATTTGGTTTAACTAATGCACCTAGTACATTCATGAGATTGATGAATCATGTTTTGCGAGATTTTCTTGGTAAATTTGTTGTTGTGTTCTTTGATGATATCTTGATCTATAGCACTTCATTAGATGAGCATGTTATGCATATCAAATCTGTTTTGGATGTTTTAAGAGAACAAAAGTTGTATGCTAATGCTAAAAAGTGTGATTTTTGCATGGACAAATTTGTTTTCTTGGGATTTATTGTTAGTGCTAATGGAATTGAGGTTGATGATGAAAAGGTCAAGGCTATTCAAGAATGGCCTACACCTAAGTCCATTAGTGAGGTTAGGAGCTTCCATGGCTTAGCTAGTTTTTATAGGCGGTTTGTTAAAGACTTTAGCACCATTGCTGCACCCTTGAATGAAATTGTAAAGAAAGAATCTAGTTTTAAATGGGATGAGGCTCAAGAAAATGCTTTTAACTTGTTAAAAGAGAAATTGTGTTCTATTTTGAAATTACTGGATTTTGTTAAAACTTTTGAAATAGAATGTGATGCTTCTGGGATTGGTATTGGTGTTGTTTTGATACAGGAAAAGAAGTCGATTGCCTACTTTAGTGAGAAACTAAAAGGAGCTCAACTTAACTATTCCACCTATGACAATGAGTTGTATGCTTTGGTGAGAGCTTTGGAGGTGTGGGCAACACTACTTGTTGCCAAAGGAGTTTGTGATTCACACTGACCACGAATCACTCAAGTACTTGAAAGGAAAATGCAAGTTGAACAAGCGACATGCAAAATGGGTGGAATTCATTGAAACCTTTCCATATGTGATCTAGCAGAAGCAAGGTAAGGATAATGTAGTGGCTGATGCACTATCTAGAAGGTATGCATTGATCTCTACTCTTAGTGCTAAATTATTAGGCTTTGAGCAAATTAAAGACTTGTATGCCAAAGATTCGAATTTTTCTAGTGTGTATGATGCATGTGAACATATAGCTTTCCAAAAGTACTAACATGAGGGATATTTGTTTAGAGAGAAAAAGCTATGTATTTCATCATGTTAAATTGAGAGAATTGCTTGTGAGGGAGGCACACAATAGGGGATTAATGGGACACTTTGGTGTGCATAAAACTCTTGATGTTTTGCATGAACATTTTTATTGGCCTAACATGAGGCAAGATGTAGAAAGAATATGTTCTAGATGCATTGCATGTAAACAAGCCAAATCTAAGTCTATGCCACATGGTTTATACACTCCTTTACCTATTCCTAGTGCTCCTTGGATGGATATTAGTATGGACTTTGTTTTAGGACTGCCTAGAACTAAGAGAGGAAAAGATAGCATATTTGTTGTTGTTGACAAATTTTCTAAGATGACACACTTCATTGCATGTCCTAAAACAGATGATGCAACAAACATTGCTAATTTATTCTTTCAAGAAGTTGTTAGATTGCATGGTGTTCCTAGTACTATTGTGTCTTATCGTGATGTAAGGTTTCTTAGTCATTTTTGGCGAGTTTTGTGGGGTAAACTTGGTACTAAACTTCTTTATTCTACTACTTGTCATCCACAAACTGATGGACAAACGGAAGTGGTTAATCGAACACTAGGAGCTTTGTTAAGGGTTGTTGTAGGTAAGAATTTAAAGTCATGGGAAGATTGCTTACCTTTTGTTGAATTTGCTTACAATAGAAGTGTTCATTCTTGCACTATCTATTCACCCATTGAAATTATGTATGGATTTAATCCATTGACTATTTTAGATTTAATGCCTTTACCTTTGAATGAGATTAAAAGTATAGATGGAGAAAAGAAGGCAGAATTGGTGAAATCTATCCATGAGAAAGCAAGATTGCAAATTGAGAAGAGGAACCAAGCAGCTACACAAAGAGCAAACAAAGGTCGCAAGCTAGTGACCTTTGAACTCAGTGATTGGATTTGGGTATATATGAGGAAAGAAAGATTTCCAACTCAAAGGAAGTCTAAGTTGGATCCTAGAGGAGACAAACAATTTCAAGTCTTGGCCAAAATCAATGACAATGCTTACAAAAGAGATTTACCAGGTGAGTATGGTGTAAGTGCTACTTTTAATGTTTTTGATCTAGCTCCTTTTGATTTTTCAAATTCGAGGATGAATCTTTTTGAGGAAGGAGGGAATGATGCAAGCACTGAAGTAAGCTATGGAGCTAGCATGGAGAGGAGTTCAAGACCTAGAGATGTGTTAGAAGTTCCACAAGGTCCAATCACTAGATCCAAGTCCAAGAAAATTAGAGAAGCTTATCAAGCTTATGTGCAACGTTTGGTGAGCAAGGAACTTAAAGATCCAATTCAAAGGAGCTTGCTTGGAGATGAAGAACAAGTCCATTATGTCATTCTTATTGGACTTGTAATGAACGACCAAGATGATTAGTTGTTGCTCAAGTTGTCTTTTTAGTTTTCATTGTTAAAGATCTTAAGTTATGTCATTTCATATTTTGGATAGGCTATTTTGTTCCAACGCCGAATTCTTATTTGTTTTGGGCCTTATGATGCTAAGTCCACTAGTCTTTATATTTTTAATTTGGTCTGAATTGTTTAGCAAGCAAACTTGTTTAAAGCTTGTTTTACAATTATGGAAAGTCTTTTATTTAGGTCTAGATTTTGAGGTCTATAAATACCTCATTATTATGTATTCTTGAGGAACCTTTGAATACACTACTTTGCTTATATAAATTGTGAGGAATTGATCTTCTCATTTTATTCCAAGAGCTTGTTAACTTATCAAGTATTATGCTTGTGGCGTTTTCTGGTTTTTGTTCCTTTGAACTAGGTTGCTAATTGCATGTCAATTAGAGGTCTAGTAGGAAAACTCAATCCCATTATCTAGATTGTCTTCTACATTGTTAGATAGAGGTCTAGTAGGATTCCTATCTTTACTATCTTGTTTTTACCTTGTTTCCCATCGTTTCCTTGCCAAACCCCCATCCGGCCATAAATATCTTCACCTACCCTCTTCCGAAACCGAGCCAAACCTCAAACACTCACGTTCTCCTTGCTTTAGCCATCAAGATCTGTATCATTAAGCCCACTCTTGGTTCGACTTCACAAATATAACATGTCTAGGCTCTACCATAACATAGACATAATAAAATCAAATTCATAGGTAGGGCTATTCGGATAGTTGGGGTATTGGGCCGAACTCCTCAGGTGCGTTCATAAACGCCCCAACCCGGCCTTCTCTAGGACCCTAACTCCCATCAAGGTACTCTACCATTTAAAAACTGACATTTGTAGCACTCATAAATCCAAATTTAAGATATATTAAAAGCATATCTACTTGGCCATATCCGGGCCATGCAATACTTCAATTTACACAAGGAAAATAAATAAATCAAGTCCACACCCGCACATAGTGATTTTAATGACTTGGACCCTTCAACTAGGATGGCCGTCTAGTTTTCGGCGCTCCAAACGGTTGGGAATATCTCATCCAATCGAAATCCACTCGAGTCTAACATCAGCATGGCTTACTGACACAATCTCAGGATCCATCAACCACACTTGAGTGGGGCAATAGTCGTACCGGCTAGAGATGCTTCTCAGCCTAGCCATCTCAAACACAATACACAATGCACATATAGATCACTTTAGGGGACTTAAACTTGAAAAGTTTGACCCAAGTCAATAAATCGACTTGGACACTTCATTTTAAGTCCAAACTTCATAAATATGTTTAGGAATAAGTATGATATGTTTTCATGCACTTAGAATGATAAATTCATATGGATATGGATAAAATGACATAGAGGCAATTTCATGATAACTTCTTTTGAATCAAGTTGACCCAAGTCAACAAATTGACTTAGAGGTCTCATTTTTAATCCATATTTTAGATACATGTTTATATTTACTCATGTTATGTGTCCATAGGTTTAAGTTTGAAAAATCATGAGTAAATGATAAGATTGAAACTTAGTAAGTTTCATGATAACTAGCTTAGTTTTGAATGAAACCATGCTAGGTTGATATCTTGACTTAAGGACAAAATTTTCATTCCAAACTTGACATACACTCTTTACATGACCATTATGTGGTGTTATAAAAGTTTGAATGAAAACTGAGCATGTTTTGAAAAATGACAGAAATATCATTGAAATTTTAGCGTTTTCAGTCAATTTTAGAAAAATGTAGAAAATAGATTTTGCGATGATTCTTGAAAATGCTCTTTCATTAAAGAATTTAGTTTGTTGTGTAAAAATTTCAAAAATTTTCATCAAGAAATTGATTTATAATGGAATTTTGAAGTTGGATTCTGGAAACACAAACTATTACTTACTTGAAATAGTCATTTTTCTGATACTTTGATTTTTCGTCAAAAACTTCAAATAAAAACTCATGTATATTATTTTGAATCCATTTCTAATATCATTCACACCATTGCTTGAGTAAAATCATTCACAGGAATGATTTTGATAACTTGAATGATAGCTAGAAATATCAGTTTTTTATTTAAATTAAGATAGATTAAAAAATGAACTTAGAGAATTCATT
Organism: Canna indica; assembly: GCA_034359265.1. Lineage (NCBI taxonomy): Eukaryota > Viridiplantae > Streptophyta > Magnoliopsida > Zingiberales > Cannaceae > Canna > Canna indica. The sequence goes on from CP136891.1 coordinate 41,041,289, forward strand.
TTGAGCTCAAACTTGGCACACACATCTTAAATGACCATTCAGCGATGTCTGGAAAGTTCGAAACAAAATTGACAACTTTTGAAAAAAATACCTAAAATTTATGAAAATGCCCCTGGATTTCAGGAATTTTATGAATTTATAGAAAACTTATTTTTGACTAATTCTTGAACCTATAGATTTCCTGAAAAATCTAGTTTGTCCAATTAAAGTTTCAAAAATCTTCGTCAAGAATATGATTTTATATGGATTTAAAAGTTTAATTTTTGTAAACTTGAAGTATACCTTGACCTAAGTCAACAAAGTGACTTAGAAATTTTATTTTAAGCCGAAACATGACTCATATACTTAGATTCACTCATGTTTGATGTCTAGATGCCTAAGTTAGAGAAAACATGAGTAGATAGCAAAATTTGATACTTAGTCATTTTCATGTTTTCATGCTTATTTCGAATGAAACCATGCTCAGTTCATATTTTGATCAAATGATATTCATTTCACTCCAGACTTGATATACATGCTTTACATGATCATATCTTTGTATTTTGAAAGTTTGAATTAAATATGGAAACGTTTGGAAAAATCTCATTTATTTGCAAAAACGTCACTAAAGTACCACTCTCCTTAAATGCTCATTTTTCCGATACTTTGAATTTTCATCGGATTTTCGAATGAGACCTCAAGTATGATGTTAGATTCATGTTTTTGGTATTTCTCTCACTATTACCCAAGAAAAATCATTTCTAAAATAGTTTTTGATATTTTGACCGATACTTGAAAATATTGATACTTGAGCTTATACATGATTTTCGGATTTGGACTTTGATTATCACTCTTTGCTATCATGTATGATTTAGTCTCATATCAAATATTTGTTTTTCATCCCTTTGGTTGAGATTTTCATGTTTCATGAAAAATAATTTTAGAGTCTCAACTTTGAGTAAATTGACTTTTCTTGCCCTTTTTGAGTGATGTCAAATGGAGGAGAAAAATATAGGTAAAGGGGAAGATAATATAGGGAAACCATGCATATAGATAGGGGGAGTTTATTTCCATAGATATGCATGTTGATAGGGAGAAAAATCCCATGTTTGATATCCTTTGTGCATGAATGATATATTTTCTTAAGGATGTTTGTCATCATCAAAAAAGGGGAGATTATTGGCCTAAGGTTTTCAACCTTGGTTTTAATCTCGGTTTTGATGATAACAAACATGGAACTAATGTTTCATTGAGAAATATTTTCAGGTTCCAAGTCGGTAAGCGCACGACGTCCGCGAATGGAAAAATAAGAGATATTTGCAAGGATTGTCGTGGACGCTCAGGATTCTTTGGTAAGTTGAAGTCTAGGTATAGGGTGTCTAGTTTATGTTGTAAATCCTCATGATGATGCATAAGAACCCAAACACCAAACCTGAAATCCAAAATATGAAAAAACCAGCAAATTAGAAAATGACCCTAGAATTTACTAAGCCTAGGGAGCTCCTTGGAGGGCTATATGACCTAGACATTTTCTTGGCACCAAAAGTGCGGTAATGGTTCCTTAGGTAAAAACTAGATAACAAGGTATTTGACCCGGGAGATTATAAAATTTCTATTTTTTGGAAATTTGTACTAGACCCCAAAAGTTAGATTTTGATTCTTAAGGATTTTGATTTTTTATATATTTTTATTGAATCCAAATGGGGGGTAATCCTTATATAATATTTATGTTTTAAAGTTTTTAACTTAAACGAGCAAAAAAATCAACAAATTGGGCTGATTTATCTAGTTTCAGTCGACCGACCCGAAATGGGTAGAAGCTATTCGATCGCTCGGCGGTTGCTCGGTCGGTCGACCGACGGTCGACAGGCCTGCGACCAGACGGCAGAAAATGTCTCTATTCCGAGCCGTTGAGTGCTGTTTTGGGTCTCTACCTTCATGGCTTATAAATACAAGCCTTTGAGTGCCTTCCATGTTCATCTAAGCTTCTATAGAACCATATTTTGAAGATCTTTGTGCTTAATTGAGCCACCATTCTTGAAACCCTAGTTTGATCTCTCCATTACTTCATATAGCCTTCAAAGCTTTATCGATTCATCACCTTGAGGCATCAAGAACACTAGGGAGTTTGTTGTGGAGCTAAGTAATTTATTGTTTGATTTATTGCTCCGTTTAGTGTTGTATTTTCTTGTTTATTTCTTTGTATTTGAGTTATGTAAGACCTAGAGTGTAGGTCTTGTAATTGGGTGGTATCCTTGGTGTTTGAGGTTTAAATCCACCGGTGTAATTGTAGTTTTCTAGGATTAGTTGAGTTATCCTTAACGTTGAAGTGGGAAAGTTCTCTCGGTAGGAAGGCGGGATACTTCCGGGTGTGGAAGTGCATTCGGTTTGAGATTGGAGACTTTCCGGTGTAAAGTCCTCATTGTAAAGAAACTAATTAATCTAGTATAATTAGTTTGGAAATCCTAAGTGGGGTGCTTAGGTAGTGGAGTAGGCATTATGGCCGAACCACTATAAATCAAAGTATTAACAATGTTTCCTTTGCGTATTAAATTACTAATTGTTTATCTTGCTTCTGCTTGCTACATAACTTGTGAATTGCCTAAGTAGTTTAAGAAATGTTTAAAATTGGAATTAGGCTAAAAGATTAGTAAACACACTATTCACCCCCCCCCCTCCTCTAGTGTTTCCATTTCACCAACAACTCTCTCATTCAATTGTTTTCTCATCCTCTCTTCCTCCCTTTTTGGTGCTCAGTTCTTGGTGGAAGGACCGGCCTGGCCTTGGTGTATTTCAAGATTGAGAAAGCTTCTCCATTGAGCCACAATGAGCCTCGGTGTTCACTGTCTCTTTTGTTGCGAGGTACTTGGTGTGGACTTACGTTGGAGGACGTGCGCATGTGCATCTCAAAATGGGGAAAGGAGCAGCCATACTAACCGCGAGTTGAAGTCTATCTTCTCCTTCTACTCATAGATTGAATTCCTTAATTGTTGCTAATGTAGATCACTATTTTGGGATGTTTTGAATTTTTTAAATTGCTATTTTCGATGTGTTTCTTATTCCCATTCCAACACCTTGGTGTAGAGGCATAAGTCCACTGATGTGCTTGTAATCTAGAATTAGAGTCTCCTTAGGAGATAGTGATGTGGGAGAGTGCTCTTGGTGTTAAGGCGTAGACTTTCGGGTGTGGAAGTGCCTTCGGTGTTAAAGTGGAGATTCTTCGGTGTAAAGTCCTCATTGTAAGGAACTCTATATCTAGTGGATTGTGTGTGAAGTCCTAAGCGGGGTGCTTAGGTAGTTGAGTAGACATTGGTGCAGAACCACTATAAATCGTTGTGTTTGCATTGATACTAGTTGTGTTTGCTTAATCGTCATACTTACTTGCTTCCGCACATATAATTTAATGTTGTGTTTTTCCTAAGTAATTAATAATTGATTAAAATCTGATTTTGGTAAAGATTTTAGTAAATAGACTAATCACCCCCCCTTTAGTGTAGGTAATTTGACTTACAGGACCGCGCCTGAGGTCGTTGAGGATGTAGGTGAAAGAAATAGTGCCCTTGAACCAATCACATGTCGATGTGTATGAAACTATTTTTGGTTAATGAAAAAATGAGACAACTTTTCATCATATGTTGTATATTTATTTTTGTTTATAAGATTGTGATCGACCCCATGAACTCACGCAAATGATGAGATCATGCCAGTGAGACTTGGAATCCAGATGCCCCTGTTCTAGATGTTCCTAGTTGTAGGATCACCGATTATTAGATCTATGATTCTGATATGACTAGTCTACTTGGTACATGCCCTATATGATAGGGGGTAATTGATCTCTCAGATATCTATGAACCATCATTAATGTACAAGTACAGTTGCTCATTAGGCAATGAGTTTGCTAAATGGACCCGCATGAGGAACACTGAATCGAATCTTTTTTTTTATCAAAGATAGAAAGTCACAATATGTGACCATACTAGGGTTTGAACCCTAGACCTTTAGACAACATACAAGATGTTGTCGCTAACTGTGCTACTCACAATTGGCAACACTGAATGGAATCCTTACTTGAGTGTCAATAGAATGTCCCTCGGGTGATAGTAGGTACAAGCAATCCTTGGACCTAAGGTTGTCATAGTTACCTTGTGTTTGACAATCCATCGCTTTGGTTTTATCCCTACGTGGCTTGCAAAGTCATGTCTCGAGTATTACAGGGCATGGAGAAGCATTCATGGAGGTAGGTGAGCAACCAACATGGGATCTATTACTCCTAGTGAGAGGAGATAGTGTCCTATGTATCCCTACAAGTGTCGATTTGGTAATCTCTAGCGAGAGTATACATGAAAGTTAGAAAGAAGTTTCTGATGTTTCATTTTTTAGACGAAAACTTGGCAGGTGGAATACATATGAACTAGTATTAGGGTTTGACACTTATTCAGTACCCTAGCTGACTTCGGGACATTGTAACCGAAGCATTTTGTTGTACGGTAATCATGACATGTAGTCATGACATGTTGCTAAACGTTAATCTTGACTTGTGAGTGGAGTCTCACATGACCACACTAAAGGGGTTTGGTGTAGGCTCGTGAGATTCGAATAGAATGTGTTCTATTGAATCTGTCTCTCCATTATGCACAACTCACGACTGGCTTAGTGTGAGGCCCAATGGATCACACATAACAAACTATCCTCGTAATGAGCCTTATGGGATAGAGATCAAATGTGGCACTAGATGTCTTATAGTATGGACATGCCACAACACGATCACAGATCTCGTTTACAGACAAATTAGGAAAGGTGTTTCATAATCAGACGAGTTATGAGCATCCGAGGAAGGGGTTCCTCGTAACCCTAACTTGTAGGGTTCGACGCACGATGAAGTCAACCCACCCCTAGGTCAAAGCCAAAGTGTTGACCCTAGTCAAGTCAATATGTTGACTTGATTAGACCCATGCATCAAGGTGTGTCGGCTAAACATAAGAGGAAAACTCAAATTTTATTATATCTCAAGTTTTCAATTCGAACCAGGGTGGGAAACTTTGTTTTTATCCCATGCACCTAGCATCCCTAATTAATAGGGAGGTTAGTTGTTTGACTCCCTTTTAACAGAGAGAAGAATTTATATGATTAATTCAAGTCCTTATTGGATAGGGAAGATGTTGGAGATAAATCCCGGAATTTTGAATTCCGGGATGTGTTTAAATTTGAATCGCAATGAGATAATTATGGATGTGTTAGTTGAACACCCCTTATGTGAATTAATTTTGAATTTAATTGAGAATTAATTGTACTGATGAATTGCCCTGAGGATGCTCATTTCATTAAAAAATTGATACGGAAGTTCGTACATAGACACCAAATATATCCGAGGAAGAATTACAAGATAAACGTAGCGTAGAATTTTTAAATTGGTTCAAAACTTGCTCGAGTGAATATATTCATGAAAAAGACAACAAATTACTCGAGTTAGCATGTGGACCGTCAAGACTAGTCTTATGCTATAACAGATATTTTTTGAAGGGATATAAATTTTGTACAAAGGAGTACTCAACCACAAAGAAGACAATGAATGTTGGTGTTTGTGTCAAAGGCTCCACTTGGATTGATTGTGATTGTGATTTATACGCACTGATTGAGGAAGTACTTGAGCTTCAATATGTTGGGTGCAAAAAAATAGTCATATTCAAATGTCCCTAGTTTGACACATCATCTGGGGGGAGTCAAATTCATCCAAAGTATAAGATTGTTGGCGTTAATTTCATATCATAGTTAGCGTCGAACGAGCCTTTTATTTTGGCATCACATGCATAACAAGTATTTTATGCAAAATATCCAAGCAGACGAAGAGATAGATCATAATAGCGGGCAGTGTGTAAGACTAAGACATGATTGAGGATTGATCCAATGGCAGAGGATAATGATACTATAAGATTTGTACTAGTGATTTTTATTAGGAAAATTTAGTCGTTGTACAAGGTCTATCTGAAGAAAGTGTTGATTTTGAACAAGATGATGCAGAGAATGAAGATGATGAGAATAATTGTGAAGATGAAGAGACAAGTGAAGAAGAAAATAACTCAATCGATTATTATTCAGATGATATCGATGATTGATGGGTAATATATATATTTTACATCTTTTTTCCATTAATTTATATTATATTATTGGTTGACATCACTAATCAACATTTATATTTGTAGATGTCACGTGCCCGTTCTAGGCTTCATCGCACAGGTTTATCTCGGCCGTCGCCGCCGCCACCCGCAACAACACCACAACCACCACCACCTGCACCAGCCATGACAGATGTTATACCACCACCAGCACCAGCTTGAGGTTATCGTAGGTCTCGTGGGCCTAATTGGGGGGAGGGAGGGATGCTCCTTTATCGTCCGACCAGCGTCGGCGGATATCAATGAATGGTCTAAAGTAAGTATCAAAATTCATTTATTATAATTGTTAATAATTAATTGTTACTTATAATGTTATTATACTTGAGTTGTAGATTCCAACAGGATAATGTCGCCTGCGTCATGACCGTTATTCTTAAGAGTTTCTTTCGTGAGCCATGAATTTCATGGACCAGGGTGCCGAACCATTATGAGATTTATTATAGATCGAGTTCGAGGTACGTAGTGAAATCTCCAAATAATAAAATGATTGTATTAATATTTTATTTTTTAGATTTAAATTAGCCATAAGTTCATTATTGTATTAATATTTTACCGTGCTCTGCCTGAGATCTACAAGAGCTTTGTATCTTCCAACAGTTGCCGTGCTTCCTAAACGCTTGTATACAAAACGATCACCCAGTTCTTTGTTTGCTGCAGCATTTGCAAATCCTCCACCTGCTTTGGCAATTTGGTTCAAGAGGGCACATAGATATTTACCCCGTCTTTCAGCAACCTGAATTTGTTTGCAAATAAATATGGTTGTTCTTGAGGTGAAGAAACAGGCAAGAAGTTTGCAGGAAAAAAGAAATACTTGACATATCTAAAACTTGAAGAATAGGTTTCCAATTAGTCAAACATATTGTGCTCCAAATATTAGATACTAAACTTGATCTATAATACAAGTTCAGACTGGAGTCAACAGTGTCTCTAATCAAAACTTTGAATGTGTATTTCCCAGATAGATAAGTAACATGAGAATTAAGAAATCTGATGATATTAAATAATATAATTGTTTGAGGTCCTACTCTTTTTAAAAGATTTTACTTACCTTCATTTTCATATGCCTAATATTTACTTTTGTATACTATGCATTGAATCTATTCTTCTTCTCAACTTGACTAATAATATTCATTTTTCTTTGTTGAGTGGTTGGCTAACTAATTAAGCCAGTAAGTGTCTTCCCTTTTAATAACCAATGTCTCCGGGTGAATTCCTGTCTTCTTCACTTACCTGCTGCAGAAAAAGGAAAATGAAAGAAAATGTAAGCATCTGCAATAGCATGATGGTCAACCTCAGGGGTTTTTTATATGACTATCAAGCTGCATGCTATTGTTTTCCATCGAGGTGTATTATTATGTTATTATGTATATTAACATTGATCAATTATTTGAGCCATCTACTTGATCTTTTCTCTTGGGATGCTTTTGTTCCTTATTATTATTTATGTATATTAACATTGAGGTGTATTATTCTGTTATTTATGCTTATTCTTTGTGGTGTCCCACTCCAGTTATTGAGCATGCTAACCAAGTGGTATAATTCTTTCATTTTTTTATAATAAACATGTATTATAATGATCAGAGTCAAAATTGGGAAATTAATATGAATGAGAAGGTTCAATCTATTGATGCTACAAAACTTCCATTGAAAGCAAAATAAGGGAAGAAAACAATACTAGGAATGTTGGAAAGTTGGAACTTGATCATGTGTTAATATTTTCTTTTTTAGGCCGGATACACCTGGGACCCATCATTCAAGATCAGGTGGAGGATGCTTGGGAAGCTTACAATAAGAAGCTTTTCAATGATAACCTCCATCGTGCGCAGGATGAGATGCGGGCAAATGTAGGCGGTAATCACGATACACCTATGGACGCGCTGAAGGGACATGAGCACAATTGGATAACAGGTCTCGTATGGGATCAGTTATGCGACATCTGGGCATCCGAGCATTGGCAGGGTGCCTCCTGGACGGTGCACAGGAACTGAATGACGCTAGTTGAGGGATCCGTGGCCCGAGATACTGGTGGGTCTATCCCATTTACTAGCCACTAGCGTCGCTTGGTAAGTAATTTAATAATTGTTTTTATTATTTATTATTTATTATTATTATAGAAAAACTAATTATATTTATTTTATTGCCGGGGATGCAAGACGAGAAGGGGAAGCTCATCCCAGCTGATCCTTTGAGGGTCTTCGAGGAGAGACATAGATATAGGCATGGTCATCGACGGGGTGAGTTCATTAGCGGGAGGCCAGAGACGATCCTAGTAAGTTAATATTTAATAAAGTTCGTATTTTTAAAAAATTATATTAGTTCAATTAAGTATAATTAATTTAATTAATCAATCTTTAAAGGTCACATATACTGAGTTGGTGACCCAGCGGGGAGGTGATCCTGCGTGGCATCATCAATGCCTGGTGCTCCGAGTCCTCCGCCTCCCCTGTCATTCAACGTGATGCCAGCTGATGCCCTCCCGAAGCAGCCCCTCTCCTTGTCGCATTCCTCGCCGCCACATGATGCGCTTCATGATTGATGTATACTTTATTTTCTATTGATTTAAACATATTTTGATACGATGTAAGCATTACATTTTGATATAAATATGATGGTTTATATTATAATTTGATGTCTCGTTTGATATATTATAGGCATTTTAATCAAATACTGTAAATAGGTATTTTAATCAAATATGATTAAATTGTTTTTTTTCAAAAAATCACTTCTCCACCGGCATTGCGACCGCGAAGCCGTCGCAAAAGATTTGTTGACCTGATCGACAAAAGTAGTCACAATTGGCGACCAGGTCTGCGACAGTAATAGCAGTTGTAGATGTTAATTTTGCGACCGCAACCGCGATCGCAGGGCCATCACGAAGATAAAGTTGCGACGACATCGGCGCATCGCGGATGTCACGCGATCACATTTTGCGATGGCTTCTTACCGTCGCCAAACGATCGTAGAAATTATTTACTTGCGACCGCGTCGGTGGTGGTCGCAAAGCTTCAGCGACCAATTTTTCTACGACCTCTCTTTGCAACCGCCCCTTGCTGTCGGAGATGGTCTTTCGTGACCGTTTTGCGACGGCACAGTCTATCGCAGATGAGCAATTTTAGTAGTGATTTAAAAAATTCAAAACATCCCAAAACAACGATCTACTTTAGCAATAATTAAGGAATTCAATCTACGAGTAGAAGGGGAAATGTAAACCTTATACCGCAGTTGGATAGGGTGCTCCTATTCCCGTATCAAGACACACGCACGCACTTCCTCCAATGATAGTCCACACCAGGCGCCTCACAACAAAGGGGCAGCGAACAACCGAACTTGTCGTGGCTCAACGGAGATGCTTTCTCAAACCCTGAAACCTCAAGAGCTAGGCCGGTCCTTCCAACAAGAACCGGGCTCCAAAACGAGAGGAAGAGGAGATGAGAAAACAACGGAACGAGGAGGTAGATCAAAGAATATCTCGCTATCTTTTTTCGGAATCCTCCGAGTGGATGAAGTAGGTGTTGGGTGAAATGGTCACACTAGAGGGGGGGTGAATAGTGTGTTAACTAAATATATTTGCCTAATTCGATTTTAATCATTTTCTTAAGCTACTTGGGAAATTTATAATTCAACGACTAAATGCGGAAGCGAAGTAATAAAGATAAGCAATGCGATACACAAAGAAAACAATACTAACACAAGTATTTATAGTGGTTCGGCCCCAATGCCTACTCCACTACCTTAGCACCCCGCTTAGGATTTCCAAACTTAGCTTTGCTAGACTATATCATTTCCCTTACAAAGAAGACTTTAGACCGGAAAGTCTCCACTCTGAAACCGAAGGCACTTCCACACCCGAAAGTATCCTGCGTTCCTACCAAGAGCACTCTCCCACTTGAACCTAAGGGACCACTCAACTAATCCTAGTAAACTAAGTTTACAATGGTGGATTTAAGCCTTAACACCAAGGCAACCAACAACTAAATCAACCTAGCACTCTAGGTTTACACAAGTTCAATTACAATGAAATAAACAACAAAATACAATAATAAATGGAGGAATAAATCAAACAATAAAGTACTTAGCTCCACAACAAGATTCCTTGCTTCCTCTTGATGCCTTTGATGATGAAACAATGAAGGTAAGGCTCAATCAAAGAGATGAGAGATCAAAGCTAGGGTTTCCACAATAGTTGGCTCAATAAGGCTTGGGAATGATCACAAGATGGTTCAAGAAGGCTAGGAGTGATCCAAAAGTCTAAAGGAAGGCTCTCATGGCTTCCTATTTATAAGCCATGAAGAGAAGGCATGAAATAGGCGGCTCAATGGGCGAAAAACTAGCCATTTTTATCGTCCGGTCGATGGTCGGTCGATCGGTTGATTGACGGTCGATCGGTCGATCGGTTGATCGACGGTCGACCGATCGATCGACCGAAAGCAAACTGTCGCTTTCTGGCACACTTCAGTCGACCAACCGGTCGACCAAATTAGCTACTGCCAGTTTTTGGCACCATTCGGTCGACCAACCGGTCGACCGAAGTAGCCACTGCCAATTTTTGCCATTGTTCGGTCGATCGACCGAATTAGCTACTGCCAATTTTTGATTACATTCGGTCGACCGAACCTAGGCTGATATTGATTTTTTCAGCCTTCTTCATGCACGTTTCGTTTTCGGGTTCCCGCCTTCAACGTGCGTTAACTTGGATAGCTTTCCATGTGTTCCTTAGACTCGTCCAAGACGTCTTTGGTGCACACGTCGATCTTCGAGAGATTTCCACGACGAACCCAAATGCGACGATCAATGTTCTTCCAATTTTCTGATTTCTTCAATATTTCTGATCGACTTCAATATTTCTAATCGAGGACATCAAGAGCTAATCGATATGGAACCTGAAAATATTTCTCAATGAAATATTAGTTCCATGTTTGTTATCATCAAAATCGAGATTAAAACCAAGGCAGAATACCTTTGTCCAACAATCTCCCCCTTTTTGATGATGACAAACGTCCTTATGAAGATATATCATTTAAGCACAAAGGATATCAAACATGGGATTTCTACCCCTATCAACATGCATATCTATGAAAATAAACTCCCCCTATCTATATGCATAGTTTTCCTATATTTTCCTCCCTTTCTACCTATATTTGTCTCCCCCTTTTGACATCACTCAAAAAAGGCAAGGAAAGTCAATCAAAAGTCAAAGTTGAAACTCCAAAAGATTTTTCAAAACCGCGAAAGTCTCAACTCAAAGGATGAAAGCCAAACATCGAATAAGAGACTAAGTCATACATGATATCGTGAAATGATAAATAAAATCCAAAACCAAGAATCATGTAGTAACTTAAGTGTCGATATTGTCAAGTATCGGTCAAATAGTCAAAAATTATTTTAGAAATGATTTTTCTCATCAAATGAGTAACGATACCATATGTGAATTTAAAATATCAAACTTCAAGTCTCATTTGAAAATCTAATGAAAATTTAAAGTATCGGAAAAAATGAGCAACTTGAGAAGAGTGTACTTTAGTGGTATTTTCGTAAATAAATGAGATTTTTATGACATTTCCAGAAATCATTCAAACTTTCAAAATACAAAGATATGGTCATGTAAAAAAAATGTATATCAAGTTTGAAGCGAAAAGAATCAAGTTTGAAGCGAAAAGAATGTCATTTAATCAAGATATGAACTTAGCACGATTTCATTCAAAGTAGACTTGAAAACATGAAAATACTAAGTATCAAATTTTGCTATCTACTCATGTTTTCTCTAACTTAGACACTTGGACATCTAACGTGAGTGAATCTAAGTATACGAGTCAAGTTTGGGCTAAAAATGAGGTTTCTAAGTCACTTTTTGACTTAGGTCAAAGCATACTTCAAGTTTTCAAAAATCAAACTTTTAATTCATACAAAATCATATTTTTGACAAATTTTTTTGAAACTTTAACTGGACAAACTAGATTTTTCAAGGAATCTATAAGTTCAAGAATCAGTCAAAACTCAATTTCCTAAATATTCATAAAATTCTTGAAAGTCCAAGGACATTTTCGTAAATTTCAAGTATTTTTCCGAAAGTTAGCACTCAAAATGAATTTTCAAAGTCCATTTTTCAATCGATCTCGATTTCAACCAAAAGCTCATTTTATTAAGATATCGCTTAAGTTATCAAAATCATTTTTAGAAATGATTTTACTCAAAGAATAGTGAGAATGATATTAGAAATAAAATCAAAATAGTATACATAAGGTTTCATTGGATTTTTTTGACAAATAATCAAAGTATCGGAAAAATTGATATTTCAATAAGGATACTTTGCATTTATGAAATCCAACTTCAAAATTCCATTATAAATTTGATTCTTGTTGAAAATTTCTGAAATTTTTATTGAATAAACTAGATTTTCCAGTGAATGTGCAGTTTCAAGAATTAGTTTAAAATGAAAAATATTTTTCTAGAAATAACTGAAAATACCTAATTTTTAATGGCATTTTCGTAATTTTCAATTATTTGCAAAAAGTGTTCAGTTTTCATTCAAACATTTATGACACCACATAATGGTCATGTAAAGAGTGTATGTCAAGTTTGAGATGAAAATTATGTCCTTAAGTCAAGATATCAACCTATCATGGTTTCATTCAAAACTAAACTAATTATCATGAAACTTGCTAAGTTTCAATCTTATCATTTACTCATGATTTTCCAAACTTAAACTTATTGACACCTAACATGAGTAAATCTAAACATGTTCCTCAAATATGGATTGAAAATGAGACCTTTAAGTCAATTTGTTGACTTGGGTCAACTTGGTTCAAAAGATGTTATCATGAAATGGCATCTATGTCATTTTATCCATATCCATATGAATTTATCATTCTCAGTGCATGGAAACATGTCATACATATTCCTAAATATGTTTATGAAGTTTGGACTTAAAATGAAGTGTCCAAGTCGATTTGTTGACTTGGGTCAAACTTTCCCAAGCTTAAGTCCTCTAAAGTGAACTAGTTATCAATTTGTTCAATCTCTTATGAATTTTCAATTTTAAGCACATGATAACTAATCATTAACACACCTAAACATGTTCATCCAATTTTCAACTTAAAATGAAGTCTCTGAAGAAAAATTTCAACCTAGTCCGATTTCATAAATATCATGATATCGTGAAATGAGCTAAGTTATCAAGATTTTTCGTACTCATGAAAATTCAAATATTTATCATGCAAAATCAATCATTAGTATATAGAGACATCATTAAAGCATGAATATTCAACTGCTATACTAAGATTTTTGCAAAAACGAACCATACCTCATTCTTGGAATTTTCCAAACTTTTCATTTCCTTTTCCATTTTCTTTATGATAGAATACTCTTCCATTAACATTTTCAACTTGCAAGTAGACTTCATTAGTAGATAATGAAATTAAGGCTACTAGCAAACTAACCAAACTAAATAGCAAAGAGAGATTCAAATATCATTTTCAAAATACATCTTTGCTAGATAGTTTGAAATCCGTTTCAAAATAAAATCGAGTGATATCAAAATGAATTTAAAGAGATCACAAGTGAAATATAAATGAAAATATGATCTCCAACCCTTCCTATTGGTTGAAAACCGAAAGGCCATAATGAGTCTACGATTTAAAACCGCAAGGTCGCATGAGCCCGTTATAGGCTACATAGGTCTCCGAAGAGACCGAAAATCAAAAATTAAAAATATTTTCCAAAGAACTCTTTAGCAAGAGCGGGGAAGAACAACTCAAATTAAACATCTATCACAACTCCAATTTAAATAAAACAAACCAAAGTAAGGAGATGATACAAAGTATACCTAGATGCCAATTTCCATACCTATGGCATCATGATGATTTAAAGTTGCAACCAAGGACTTCATTTAAGTCCATGGTCAACTTCAACTCTTCACTTCTCTTTACCCTTGTGTGGTAGCTCCCCCTACAAGAGAGCAAGAGACCTTTGGTACCCAAATGGCGTTGGGTCCTTGGGGGTTAGTTGGCCTACGTATCCAAAGTGTCTTAGCAACACTTGTCTTCTTCTTAAATGCAAAATCATAGATTGCATGGCCATATGTACCACAACAAAAACAATGTCCATGAAACTTTTTCTTTTTGCTATGGACATATGCTTTATCATTAGAATGCTTGACATGTGAAACATGATTTGTATGAGCATTCTTAGAAATATCATTCTTCTTCTTATGATCATGAGGTCTAATGGTAGAATGCATATCATGAGAATGATGATGAACATTGGCATTCTTTATATAAGCATTTCTAGTGTTCTTAAGAACTGAAACATTTTACAATTCGTTTACTTTCTTATTTAGAGACAACCTCATTTTTCAATAAGTTAAGAGATTGATATAAGGCATTAGATTGAGATTTCAAATTGTTGTTTTCACTTATAATTTTTGAATTCTCAAGTTTCAAATTTTCATTCTCAAGCTTTAAGTCCTTAAGCTCAAGTTTCAACCTATCATGGGAAGAATTAAAAGAACTAGATTTCATTTTCTCATTTTCTAAATTTAACTCATCCACATGAGAGTTAAGCCTTATATTATATTTCTTCAATCTTTTATTTTCATTGTCCTTTTTAACAAACAATGCATACATTTTCTTGTATTCATCTACTAACTCATTATATGATATGTCGAGAGAACTGGTAGAGCTAGCATTATCATTAGCATTAGCATGACTAGAAGGAGAAGAGTGTACCTCATCATTAGCATCCATGAGGCAAACTTTTGAAGTGGCTTTATAGTCATGAAAAGAGGATGCTTCACTTGAGTAAGATGTGGAGGTGGAAGCACTTGACCTCTTCCTTGCTTTGTTCACCATGGTAGGGCAATTTTTCTTCACATGCCCCTTTTGCTTGCAAGCATGACAAATCACCTTTCGTTTTCGGCTCTTAGAGTTGCTCCTTTGACTAGAAGCACTATGGGGATCAAAACCGAGATTAGTAGTAGGTGAGTAACCATTGTCATCACCACCTTCATCAAAAGTGTCAATCTCTTCGGTTTTGGCATAATCATATAAAACATTTAAAGTGGCCCATAAATCATAAGCCGAAGAGCAATGCATGACTTTATCTAGGATGCCATTTGGTAATGTGCAAAGTATACAATTCATGGCATCTCCATTATACTTATATTTTCTTATCTAATTCACTCCATGCAAGCATGTCAACCTTAGCCTCAATGAATTCTAGTCTTAACATGCTAAGGACACCAAAACCTTTAGTATTTCAATATGTGTATATCCTATATTTCCAAAGACCAAAGTTCGAGGCATCGAACCTAGGAGGTGAAGACGCTAAACACTCTAGTACCATTTTTCGGATCGAGAGACGATGTAGAGGAGATGGTGAAATCTCAATCTACAATCCGCTCTGATACCAATTGTTGGCTGAAATAGCCACACTAGAGGGGGGTGAATAGTGTGTTAACTAAATCTATTTCAATCATTTTCTTAAGCTACTTGGGAAATTTATAATTCAACGACTAAATGCGGAAGCGAGTAATTAAGATAAGCAATGCGATACACAAAGAAAACAATGCTAACACAAGTATTTATAGTGGTTCGGCCCCAATGCCTACTCCACTACCTAAGCACTCAAAGCTAATTTTAGGATTTCTAAAATTAGCTTTACTAGATTATATTGTTTCCCTTACAAAGAGGACTTTACATCGGAAAGTCTCCACTCTCAAACCGAAGGCACTTCCACACCCGAAAGTATCCCACCTTCCTACCGAGAGTTCTCTCCCACCTGAACCTAAGGGACAACTCAACTAATCCTAGTAAACTAAGTTTACAATGGTGGATTTAAGCCTTAACACCAAGGCAACCACCAACTCAATCAACATAGCACTCTAGGTTTACACAAGTTCAATTACAATGAAACAAACAACAAAGTACAACAATAAAGGTAGACTCGCCCCCCTAAAATCTTTCTCCCCGGAATTCGATAGTCCGAGGTTTGCCTCCAAAACTAATTTATATTTTAATAACTTAATAATTAATTTGAACTTAATTAAGTCTAATAAAATATAAATTTTAATTTATCTCCACAAATTAATAGCTTGTAAACAAGAATGATAATTATCTAAATAAACTAATTCCCAAAACAATAGGAAAGAGATTTATCAAAATAATTCATTTTCTTATTAGCTAATAGTATTATGATTTATCATCATAAATCATTTATCTATTAATTTTATGATTTATCTTCAAAAATCAAATTCTTATTAATTAAGACTTATCCAAATAAATTAATTCCCAATTAATTGGTTAGGCTCATGGTTAGAAACTAATTTTCCCACCATGTATTTGATTCAAAATCAAATTATATTTAATTCATAATTAAATATATTCCCAGTCAAGTAGTTAATTAAATATTTAATTCATAATTAAATTTAATCAACTATATGAAATATTATCATGTGTCAACTCCTACAATTTAGGGATGCCCTATAAATTAGGGTTATCGAGGAACTCTTTCCTCGCACATTCGTTCATATAGGAAACAACTTTCCTATTATATCCGTAAACGAGATCCGTGATCAAGCTACAGCATGTCCATGCTAGTAGACATATAGGGCCGCATTCGTACTTTATCACATAAGTTCCGTTACGAAGTTATCCTGTTATGTGTGACCCATTGGGCCCAACAGTAAGCCAGCAGTGAGTTGTGTATAACGGAGAGTCGGATCCGATAGAACGACTTCTATTCGAATCTTATGAGCCTCCACCAAACCTCTTTAGTGTGGTCGTGAAAGACTCCACTTACAAGTCAAGATTCACGTCTAGCAACGTGTCATGACTACCCGGATAGTGTCAGGTTTAATCTACAGGGATCAAAAGCCCTTCGATGATCAGTTATCGTGCAACTAATTCCCTCAGTTACAATGTCCCGAATACGGCTAGGGTACGGAAAAAGTGTCAAACCCTAATACCGATAATGACATGTCAAAAAAACTTTTTTCGGCATTCATATCTACTCTGGCCAAAGATTCCTGAGTCGACACTTGTAGGGACACATAGGTCATTATCTCCTCTCACTAGGAGTAACCGGTTCCATGTTGGTTTCTCACCTACCTCCATGAATGGTTCCCCATGCCCAGTAATACCCGACACATGACGCTGATGACCACATAGGGATAGAACCAAAGCAATGGGTCATCACTCATAAGGTGACCATGACAACCTCAGGTCTAAGGACTGTTTGCATCTACTATCACCCGAGGAACATCCTATTGACACTCATGTAAGGATTTCATTTTGTGCTCCTCGTGCAGGTCCGTTCAATGAACTCATTCCCTAATGAGCATCTGTACTTGTACATTAAATGACGGCTCATAGGTAACTATGAGATCAGTTACCCCTTATTGTATAAGGCATGTACCAAGTGCATGTCTATTCGAAAACACCAATCCCCTAATCGGTGATCATATAACTAGTAATATTTAGAACAGGGGCATCTAGATTCCAAGCCTCACTGTCATGATCTCATCATGGCCTTGGAATCAACTGCCCGGGTTCATGGGGTTCATCACAATCTAATATATACAAAATATAGATGTAGCATATGTTGAAAAGTTGCCTCATATTATTCATTAATCCAAAATAGTTCCCTACACATGAACATGTGATTGGCTCATGGGCACTATTTCTTTCAATCTCCCACTTGCACTTGTAACCAATCGTTGCGGTATTTAATACCCATACAACTAAAGTGGCGATCGAACTACTGTTGTGGTAATGTGGTAATAACCAATCATGCACTTCTATTTTATATCACCACATCCAATGATCTCTCTGATCGGGTGATACCGCCTAAGGATGTGTTTTGATCTGTGGTGGGATCTAGGTTCCTTTTCTTGTGCAACAGCTCCAATGTTATCACAATAAATAGGGACTGGACCGGCAACCTTAGGAACAACACCCAGCTCAGAGATGAACTTTTTTATCCACACTCCTTCCTTGGCGGCTTAGCTTGCAGCGGTGTACTCAACTTTTGTCACCGAGTCGGCCACAATACCTTGCTTGGAACTTTTCTAGCATACTGCACCACCATTTAGAGTAAATACAATCCCAAAAATGGATTTACTATCAACCGGGTCCAATTGGAAGCTAGAATATGTGTAGCCCTCTAGTTTAAAATCTGACCCACCATAAATCCGGAGAACATCTTTAGTTCTTCTCAAGTACTTAAGAATATTCTTCACGGCTTTCCAATGTTCATCTCTAGGATCCGCCTGAAATCTACTAGTTACCCCCAAGGCATAAGCGACATCAGGCCGAGTATAGAGCATTGCATACATGATGGATCCTACTGCCGAAGCATACGGGATCTCGCTCATCCTTTTTCTCTCCTCAGGTGTCTTAGGAGACATTTTCTTGGAAAGAGTGATGCCATGGCTCATAGGCAAGTAACCTCTTTTACTGCCTTCCAAACTAAACCTTTTTAGCACCATATCAATATACCGAGACTGGGACAAACCAAGCATCCTTCTAGACCTATCCCTATAGATCTTAATGCCGACTACATAGTATGCTTCACCCAAGTCTTTCATGGAGAAGTTTTTGGATAGCCATGCTTTCACTAACTGGAGCAGAGGGACATCATTCCCTATGAGCAGTATGTCATCTACATACAACATAATAAACACAATGGCGCTCCCACTAACCCTTTTGTAACACAAGGTTCTCCTACATTTTTGATAAAACCAAACTCTATGACTGTCTCATCAAAATGGATGTTCCAACTCCTCGAGGCTTGCTTGAGTCCATAAATGGAACTTTGCAATTTGCATACCTTCTCTGGTCCTACTGGAGACATGAATCCTTCTGGATGGGTCATATAGACCTCTTCGTCAAGTTCACCATTGAGGAATGTAGTCTTGACATCCATCTGCCAGATCTCGTAGTCATGATATGCAGCAATGGCTAGCATTATCCTAATGGACTTGAGCATGACTACACGAGAAAAAAGTTTCATCAAAGTCAACACCTTGCCTTTGGGTGAAACCTTTTGCAACCATCCTGGCCTTATAGGTCTCTACCTTGCCATCTGCTCCGATCTTTCTTTTAAAGATCCACTTACACCCTATAGAGTGACTCCTTTAGGTATGTCAACCAAAGTCCAAACTTGGTTGGTGAACATCAAGTCCATTTCGGATTTCATTGCTTCTTGCCATTGTTTGCAATCAACATCCTTGATTGCTTGATCATAGGATTGCGGATCAACATCTTTCTGGTTATTTTCAATGGTTAGGAAGAATCTCTTAGGTTGTCGATGCAATCTCCTTGATCTTCGAAGAATGTTAGGATTGCGGATCAATAGAATCACATCCAACTCAAGGGTTGGCAGTAACATTAGCTCCGCTTTGAGATCATTCCCACCTAGGGATATTTCATAGTCCCTAAAGACTGTCTTAGCAATAATAGTGCCGCCTGTAGGTGTAGACACCGCTAAAGGTTCCACAAGCCAACTTTTGTCCTTTCCTAACCTTGAAGCTAGCAACTCGGATAAAAAGGAGTGTGTATCACCTGGATCAAATAGTGCATAAGCAAGTAATCTACTAACTGAAATAATACATGTCACCACTGCATTGGACGCCTCTGCGCCCTCAGGAGTCAATGCAAAAACTCGAGCAGGTGGCCTC
This sequence comes from Canna indica, assembly GCA_034359265.1. NCBI lineage: Eukaryota > Viridiplantae > Streptophyta > Magnoliopsida > Zingiberales > Cannaceae > Canna > Canna indica. Next base: position 41,061,113 of record CP136891.1, read on the forward strand.
CCTGGACCCGCCGTGCACTGCTGTCCTGTCCCCTAAGTCTGAGTCCACTACGCCACCGAGGCTGTTGACATAGGAGCTTTTCCTCTAGACGGAGTCACTGCTCGATCGCCCCCTGGTGGACAGTCCCTCCTAATGTGGCCCGACTGGCCACACCCAAGATAGATCATCGAGCCATAGTAGGCTCCCTTATGCTTCCTCTCGCACTGTCCACACTCGAGTACCTCGCCTCTCTGCTCTGTTGGTACTATCGCACTCTGAGTAGCTGTCGGTGGTCCCGTCCATGCACGACCCTTGAAATTTCCCTATCCTTGACTCTGCAGGCGTGCCATCCCAATGCCAACACCCTCAGACTAGGTGCACCTGTCCTCCTGCCAGTGTTGTCTGAAGTTCTTCTAGGATGGTCCATCTTGTCGGTCGATGGGTACCATGGCTTCCTTCTGCATCGCCTCGTCCACCACCTGAACAAAGGTGGTGACCTCGGTGTAATGTACTAGTCTGCCAATTTGGACCCTTAGACCCTTCACGAACCGCCTGACCCGATCTACCTCGGTCACCACTAGAGATGGGTGGTAGTGGGACAGCCATGTGAACTTGATCTCATACTCTTACACACTCATGCTGCCCATCTGGCGAAGCTGCTCGAACTCCCTTCCCACCTCTCGCAGACATTCCTGGGTAGGTCCTTTTCTATGATGGCGCTCCGGAATTCTCCCCACGTAGGGGCTGGTGCATGAGTCCCCCTATGTGCCTTCCATGCCTGATGGCACTCATTTTGTTGGGCTCCTGAGTTGTAGCCCAACTTTGTGTGCCATTGCCTTAAAGGAACACTCCAACACCGAGCACAACTTTGTACAGTCGTTAAGGAATGTTGTTACCTCATCCGTCTGATTTGTACCCGTATATACCGGTGGCTTCAGCTTGACAAAGTTCATGTATAACGAGCTGCACGCCGCCAGCTCTCGTTGATCCTCCTCCCTGTATTTGGACTGAACCATCTCGACTAGCTCGGCCAGTGTAGGTACTACTGATGGTATGGGTGGCGTCCGCTGTTGTGCCAGCTCCAGCTCCTTACAGAACTCCTCCTGCTCTCTACAAAATTCATCCTGTTCTCTGCGAAGCTCCTCAGTCAAATCAGTCACCTGAGTCTGTAGCAGCATCATCCTGGGGTCCCATGCTGCCTCCTCCTGAGCCGCTTGACAAGTACCACGACCCCTGCCTCGGTCGCGACCCCAGCCTCAGCCTCGTTTGCCAACAAAGTTACTTCCACTACCACTAAACACAGCATCATCATGCGCTTTCATTTTTAAAAGCAAGAAAGCAATATGCACACAATTTAATATATAAACAACAAAATTTTTTAAGACCTGAACAGTTCATCCGCTTGATTAGTATCATGCATACCGCCACTGGTGCGCAAGTTCAGCCGTCGATCTCGTGACTAGGACATACCAATATCTTATTGTCGTACCCACTCTGATACTACATTGTCACGCTCCAAACCCGACATGACTGGCCAGAGTACCACACGTATCCCAAAGTCTAACCCAACCAAACCACATATGTAATTAGAAGACATGAAAATTTTATAAAATCATTTGACTACTGAAAACATATATAGGATATCTATAAATTCAACAACCGAATAGTTAAATACTCAAATACTCAAACTCTTAATGAATAAAGTCTTTTAAAGTATGAATAAACTCCTCAACATAAACATGCGGAATAAAATCTACCCCAACTCCACATGACTCAATTAAACAAATAAAAGAAAAATAATAAATCTAAGACTTGGGTATCCACCTTGACAACGACATGTCACGAGATCCACTATCCCTGCCGCCACTAGCTGCGCTACTGCATCCCAGTACCTCTCTGATCATGCTCAGGTGCTGAAAATGATAATATAATAGAGGGTAAGTCAAACTAGGACTTAGTGAGCAGATCAGTTCTCAAGAAATCATATCCATCATTAGTAAATCCAGCATATAAACAAGCATATAATGGAGAAAACATAACTCATAAAACAATTATCAACATGCAGATCTATCCTCCTATACATTATATAACTACCACCCAGCCCAAAACCATCTCTTTGGGGCATGCCCTCCCCTCACCGGAATGGGCTCTTCCGAATCGTCTCTTTGGGGCATATGTTCTCCTCATCAGTCGAGATTCTGGACCGTCTCTTTGGGGTATGCTCTCCCCTCACCGGCCAAAACTTCTAGAATAGTGCAAACACCATCCCTTTTGGGCATACCCTCCCCTCATCGGTGAGGCTTCTGGGATCATGCATCAATCACAGCACACATGCACATACATAGCATACTAAGGAGATTAATAACATCCGCATAACAAGTATATCAGAAATATGCTATGGTCATAGCTCAGCCCCTCCATGTCCTCATGCAATCACATCTCACAAGTCTATAAGCAATAATGTTCATGCCACATAATTTTTATACAAAATACACGCAGGCCATGAATATACATATCATCATATCCGAGCATCACATAAAACATAACATAAGGAATTAAGTATATCCTGGCCCGCATACCATCACAAACGCATGACATAGGCATGTATCAACGTAATAGAACATGTAAACAATGACAATATTATGCATGAAGAAAATGGGGGGCTCCTCTTATTTCACCATGAAGCATGCGGCCAAGCCCCAAAATTCGAACCAACGATTCACGACGACAAAAAAAAAATCCATTAATCCATTGCTCAAATTTGACACGAGAAAAACAATCCAAAAATCCGAGAAAACCCCTCTCATAGGGGCAGCGGCATGATGAAGGAGATTGGGGAAGAGGGCTTTATCCACTCACCTTTTGAAAGAAAATGGAGAGGAAGAAGAAGCTAGAGACCCTCCTACGATCAACGCCCTCGAACTCACAGATTTTGACTTCCGGATGGCTCCCCCCCCCCACTCGGCGTCACCCCCCTCTCTCTCTCTTCTTGCCTTGGGTGGCATGCGGCTAAACCCGAGGCTGCACACCTCAGGTGGGTTTTTACGAGGTCTCGTCATGCCCCAAATGACCAAAATGCCCCTCCCTAAGTGATTCGACTTATAAAATCTATATCTAACTCGTTCTAACTCCGATTTGAGTTCCGATTGAACCGTTAGACTTGACTTGATGTCCTCTATCATCATAGCATGCTAAATCACATAGAACTTATACATAAAGTTTTTATAAATTTTTCCACGTCAATTGCTTACTCGGAATCAATATCGAAATTTCCGCCAGCCCGCGCTAACTCGAGCCTACGATCCCCTACTAAAGGACAAAATATAATTATTAAAATTTTGTTCATAATAGAACTGTAGGAACTTGAGTAGGCTCACGCACAGGTACTTCTTTGGTAGTTTCAACTGAGACATCTTTAATTGTGATTGTAGGAGGACTGTCTGAGGTGTTGACAGTAGTATCTTGTCTAGGTGCAACCACTTCTTCTTAATCATTTAGACCAAAATCTGTAGAAACCAATGAGGGACTAGTCTTGACTTGAATTGTCACAATAACGAATCATTTCTTCTTGTTTGAGACCATAATCAAGTAATATATTCCTCATCCAAATCAATTGTGTACTGCAACTGCCTGCTGCCAAGTATTCTGCCTCTATTGAAGAAAGATAAATAGAATTTTGCTTTTTGCTTAACCAGACCACTAGATTTCAGCCAACATAAAAACAATCACCTGAAGTACTTTTTCTGTCATCAATATTACCAGCCCAATCTGCATTTGTAAACCCTACTAGACTAGGGTTAGAATCAATAGAATACCAAAGACCAAATTCCAGAGTACCTTTGACATATTTGAGAATCCTTTTAACTACCTAAAGATGAGACTCCTTAGGATTTGCTTGATATTTGGCACATAATCCAACACTAGAATATACGTCAGGTCTGCTAGCTGTCAAATACAATAGACTGCCAATCATACTTTTGTAGAAATTTGGATCAACACTCTTCCCTTCTTCATCTTTGCTCAGTTTTTCATGAGTTGAGATAGGAGTTCTAACTACCTTGGAATTGCCTAGTCCAAACGGGTGAATTAGATTCCTTGCATACTTACTCTGAGAAATGAATATCCCTTCTTTAGATTGCTTCAACTAGAGACTAAGAAAATAATTCATTTCCCCAACCATGCTCATCTCAAATTCAGATTTCATGTCTTTCACAAATTGTTTAGCATAAATTTCAAAAGTTGAACCAAAAATAATATCATCAACATCAAATTAAGCAATTAGCAGTTGATACTCCTTCTTTTTGATGAACAAACTCTCATATGCTCTTCCTCCTTTATAATTTTTCAAGAGTAAGAATTGAGTTAGTCTCTCATACCAAGATCTAGGAGCCTGCTTAAGCCTATATAAAGCTTTCTTCAATCTGTACACATGGTCAGGATGAGCAAAATCTTCAAAGCCTTTTGGTTGTTCAACATAGACTTCTTCATTGAAAAATCCATTCAGGAAGGCAGTGTTAATGTCCATCTAAAATAGTTTGAACTTTATACAGCAGGATAAGGCTAGAAGTAACCTAATCGATTCCAGTCTTGCAACAGGAGCAAAGATTTCATCATAATCCAGTCCTTCAATTTGTTTATGACTTTGAGCAACAACTCTGGCCTTATTCCTTGTGATGTTCCTGCTTCATCAATCTTGTTCTTGAAGACCCATTTGGTTCCAACCACATTGACACCTTCAGGTCTTGGAACTAGTTCCCATACATCATTTCTGATGAACTACTGCAATTCCTCTTACACAGATGAGATCTAGAATTCATCTTTTAAGGCTTCCTTGATGTTTTTGGTTTCAACTATTGAGGTATAGAAAGAGTATTTGATCATATCCTTGTGATTTTTCTTGGATTGATTCCTAGTCTTAACTCCATCATGTACATCTCCTATTATATTTTATAGAGGATGATTCTTGAGAGTTCTTACATACTTTTTAGTTCTAGAGTCATCACTATCATCTTCTTGATCAATGTCAGTCTCAGGATCAGTTAGATCAACAGTTTCAACTGTCTGTTTTGTTGTCTTGGAAGAGTTCTGGGTAGTCTTATCAATAGTTGCAACTACCTTCTCATCAGCAGTCATAGTCTGGTAGATTTGTGAGTCATCAACTTTCACATTTGGTGACTCCATGACAGTTTGAGTACATTTGTTGTAGACTCTATAGGCCTTGCTATTTGTAGAATAGCCAAGGAATATGGCTTCGTCGCTTTTGCTTTGTATTTTTCCATGGTATTCCCTATCATTCAGAACATAGCACCTCCTACCAAAAATATGAAAATATGTAAGGTTAGGTTTTTTACCCTTCCATAATTCATAACGTGTTTTAGTAGATCTTGGTTTGAGATAAGCTCTATTTATGATGTAGCAAGCTGTATTAATGGCTTCAGCCCAAAATCTTTCAAAAATTTGCTTGGAATTAAGCAACCTTCAATGCCACAGATTAATGTCAAAAGAAACAACTGAAAGACAAATAGAAAAATATGCAATTTTGTAACAGTTATCTCTAGATATACTCCCTTCAAGAATACAGTCACCATCCTTATCAAATACCTTGCATCTATTATTGCTAAATTGAACATTTAAATTTTGATCACATAATTGGCTTATGCTCACAAGATTAGCCTTGATACCTTCTACCAACAAGATATTTTCCAGATTAGGAATTCCTAGAACATTGAGAGTTCCAACTCCTACAACATTTCTATATCTTTCATCTCCAAAAGTAACAGTTGCACCTTCATGTTCCTAAATATCTTTTAGATTTTATGGACTCCCTATCGTATGCTGAGAGCATCCGCTATTGAAATACCACAATCCAAGAGAAGAATCAGTCGTTGACATAAAAACAACATTGTAGTTAAGATCAGTTTTTCTTACCCAGATTTGCTTAACCTTTTGCCTTGTTGAATTTTCATGCTTCTTTCTCCTCAGTTTAATGGAGAGTTTGAAACAATTTGCTATAATGTGTCCTATGCACTTGCAATAATAGCATGTAGGCACCATATTTCCCTTCATTGTAGTAGACTGTTGACAACTTGATGAGCCTCTATGGAAATTCTTTAGTTGAGTAGGCAGTTGAAACTAGGGTTTCAACTGGCACGAACTAGTGTATCCAAGTCCATTATGATTGGTAGGAAATTTTTATGCACTCAAATTTTCATTTAGAGTACTAATGGAATTCATCATTCTTACTTCCTTCTTTACCTTTTCAAGTTCATAAATCAGCTTGGATTCTTTGTCTTGTTTTTCAGCAATGACTTTAAAAGGTTTCAACTTTCTCCTTAAGTTTCTTTTTTTCTTCAATCAAGAGTTTGTTTTGATTGCTGAGAGACTTATTGAGTTTTGCCACTTTACAACTTTCTCCTCAAGTTTTCTTGGGGGTGCTAAGCCCACTCTAGGACCCTAACACCTCGGGTGCGTTCATAAAAGCCCCAACCCAGCCCTCTCTAGGACTCTAACTCCCATCAGGGTACTCAAACATTTAAAATCTGACATTTGTAGCACTCATAAATCCGAATTTAACATATATTAAAAGCATATCTAATCGGCTATATCCAGGCCATGCAAAACTTCAATTTACACAAGGAAAATAAATAAATCAAGTCCACACCCGCACATAGCAATTTTAATGACCCAGACCCTTCAACTAGGATGGCCATGTAGTTTCCAGCGCTGCAACCGGTTGGAAATATCTCATCCAACCTAAATCCACTTAGGTCTAAGATCAACGTGGCTTACTGACGCAATCTCAAGATCCACCAACCACTTGCTGAGTCGAGCAGTAGCCGTACTGGCTACAGACGCTTCAAACACAATACACAATGCACACATATATTCCACATTAATAATACACAGTTTCGGGCTTGCGCCCATACCCAGCCCTGCATCGGGCTCCGTCACTTTATTTCTCAATTTTTCGTTTCTCATGGGAGTTATAGTATGATGTTCTCTACTGCAAATAATCGACCACATCATGAGCATAAAGTTTTTCCCCTTTGCTAACTACCATTAATATCTCTAGTATTTCTAAATTCATAAATACTATCTCATGGGAGAAATATAATATCCACATTGTAACACATTGCCGTCACTCACATGTACCATGTCATACATTCAATTATGCTCGTAGCGGTAAACATAGTTTTAAATATTTATCTACAGCATGAACATGATAAATATTGCATCTAATAATTTATTTCAGCTTTCAAAAGATAAATACATCATTAAATAATTAATTACAGAAATTAGTAATTAATTATAGCCTATGTATAACAATTTTAGCATTTATCAAGTTAATCTCAGCATATGCAATATTTAATTTCAGCATATAAATGCTAAAATTACAGCAAATATAATACATGTAGGAAAAACAATTTAACATACCTCCAGGCACATACTTAATCTAATAGCATAATTAAAATTCTGATTAGCACAACATCACAATTTATTTTCTCTAATCCACGATCTAAACGATATAACATATTTTGCATTTTCCAAGGTCGAGCCTTAGTTCCCTTGCTCGGCCGACCCTAACACCTAGAACGGCTAGTTCTCCAACCCTTTCGAAATTTTCCAACCTAAATGTCAATCAAAACTAGAGAATTAAACCCTCCAAAGGTCATATGGGAGCACCATTCCTGCCAGGAGGCCACCTGGGAGATGTAGCAAAATATGAGGGAGCATTATCCTTCATTGTTTGATGGTGTGGTGAGTCCTTATTTTTCTTTTCTGAAATTAGAGGATGAATTTTCTTTAAGGAGAGAGGATTGTAATATCCTAGATTTTTAATTTTATTCTTTCCTCTTATGTTTGAGTTTGCTAGCCTAGCGAACTAGTTCGAGGTCAAGCCGAGTCGACTCATGGTCCGGTGTGAGCTTGCGAGCTCAGGTAAGTAGGAAATAAAATTTATGAATTTAGGCTTGAGTAGTTAAAATTATTTAACTTGATGTTGTGTGTGCCTAATTGTTAATTATGTTTATGTGGGTGTGCTTATTTAATTGCTTATGAGATTAGAATAAGTTTAATTAAGTTAATTTAAGTTAGCGGGTACGGGTTTGGCTTAAGGTGGATGCGGGTTGGATAAGGGTTTAGAGGGATTAGGGTTGAGAAGGGAGTATAAAACTCCCTCCCCTTGGCTTGTGGCTCATATTTTGGAGCCACCCAAAGCTTTGAGAAAGGGAGCCAGCCGCCAGCCGCCAGCCAAACCAGCAGCAGGCCCCTCTTTTTCTCCTTGGAGCCAACATCACCTAGAGCTGAGCCACCGCCAGCCAAGCCCTCCCCTTCTCCTCTTCTTCCTCTCTTCCCAGTGGAGCCGAGCCGAGGGATCCACCATCCAGAGTCGAGCCTCCCTCTCTTGCCCTCCCCCTTCCCTTTAAAGCCTGCGGCCTAGGAGATGCCGTCGCCTTCTTCTTTATTCCTTGGGGTTGAGCCACCGGATTTCTCTTCTCTTCTCTAATCGTATTTCCAATAAGGTGAGTGGTTTATCCTCTCTTCGGGTTTTGATTCGAATTCTTGAAGCCGTTCTTGGCGGCTTGGTGTTTATGTTTCGTTCTTGAATTGTTCTTTGAATTCTTGCCATGTTTTCTTGGAGTTTGTGCTTGAGGATACCTTAATCTCTCCCCTATGGGGCTTGGAAGCCCTAGGGAAAACCTAGGAGTGCTCGGCCAAGGGGGAAACCACAGTCGCCATTAAGGTGTTCGATGAAAAGCTCGAATGAGCCTTCTTGTTTTCTTGACATGAAAATCTTGATCTTTTCACCTAATTTGAGTTCTTGATATGTGGATTGCATGCTTAGGATTAAATCTGTGATTTTGGGTAGAAATCATGATTAGGATCAAGATCTTGTAATTTATTCCATGGGGATTATTGAGAAGAGGGATTTTTAATCTTGATATTGTTTCTTGATTAAAGCATGGTAGTTCTTTTTAATTTTGATTAAAAAGCATGAATTCTGTGAAATAAATCTTGAGATTAGTATTATGTCCTAATGATAATTTAGGAGTTAATTTCTGATAATTTTCAGATTTAATTTCATATTATGCTGAAAATTGTATGTTGCTGGAATTATATGCTGATTTTGGATTGTTTGTTGTGGTGTGTGTATTTATGTGAATATTGGTGCTCTAAATAATAGTAAGCTAAAACAAAACCCTAATCTTGGTGCTCTAAATTTTAATTGCATAATTAAAATTGCGTTAAGGGTGAGAATAATTTGTTACAAATGAACTTATAAAGTATGCATGAAATAAAACCACACGGGTTTATGACATTACGGGTCTAGGAGTTGGGGTCGGGTTTGGAGTGTTGAAACATGTTCCAATAAGATCGCCCCTAAGACACCGTAGGAGAGTCATGACTTAGGTCATGGTGCACCATATCCTTGTGAATGGCGAAGAGGCTCGTAGAGGAGCCGAATTACGGGCTAAGCCCGGGAGGTTGGATGGCTAATTCCCAACCTGCATAACAAGTTCGGAGGGCCTTTCCCGATTGTTCTGGTTTGGCCTCGTGGGATAAGTTCGGAGGGCCTACCTGATTATCCCCGAGGTGGTTTGTTAAGGAATAAGTTTGGAGGGCCTACCCGATTATTCTTGGGATATCTTAGAGGAGTAAGTTCGGAGGGCCTACCCGATTACTTCTATGATATCTTAAAGCGGCAAGTTCGAATGGGCGAATCCCGATTGTCCCTACGCATCTCATCGAGCAAGTTCAGAGGGTCTTTCCCGATTGCTCCCGACTTAATTTATACTAGGATAAGTTCGGAGGGCCTTTCCGATTATCCTAGTATGTGTTGTTGCCTTAGGGCATAGCAGGCTTAGGCATGTTGATCTTCACCATATGGGTGTTGGCTGCCTTTGGGCAGGTTGTGACCGGATGACCTTATAGCTAGTCACACTTTCAAGACCATATTCATGACCTCAAAGCAGCCCTAGTTAGGGGTCGTAGTCGAGTCTTTTGGTAGTAGTCATGCACTTGTATTAGTTTGATTTGGAGTTATAGCCCTAACGACAATTAAGTCATTTATTTCAGACTTTATTGTATCTGGACTTTTGAATTATTGAACTTAAAATGTTATTTTCGTACTTTTCGTTTCATTTGTGCTACTTGAAATAAACTCTATTTTGGTTCATTTTTCATTAAAATAAAACTTATTATTTCTTTTTCGCCATATTTATTTGTGGAGTTTGCATGTGTTTGGTTTAAGCTACGGGGTATAGGCTTGTATACCCTGGTCAGTCATGTGACCTAGAGTTGGGGCGTGACAATGTGGTATCAGAGCATGTAGTTTAGTCTGACTACGACCTAGAGTTGTCATCGTATAGGGCATTGCTAGCATGTCAGTATACGGTAGGGGTATGCTATGAGATCAATGGGCTAAGTGTGCACCTCAGCTCGACTTGTGGTTTATTTATTTAACGACATAGGTGTTGTATGAAACGGCACACTAGAGGGGGGGTGAATAGTGTGTTTTCTAATGTTATTTGCCTAATTCGATTTTAATCGTTTAGTTAGATTGTTTAGGTAATTTACGATTGAGTGATTTTGATGCGAAAGCGATAAATAATAAAGCAATTAATACAATGGACAAATCAACGCAAACACACGGATTTATAGTGGTTCGACCCCAATGCCTACTCCACTACCTAAGCACCCCGCTTAGGATTTCCGAACTAAGTTAACTAGATTAATTCGAGTCTCCCTTACGATGAGGACTTTGACTCGAAGAGTCGCATGCTCGACCTAAGGCAGTTCCACACCCGGAAGTCTCCGTCTTCTTATTGGGAGCACTCTTCCACCTCAACCCTAAGGGACAACTTAACTAATCCTAGTAAACTAAGTTTACACAAGTGGCTTTACTCCCTCACAATAGCGAAACCACTTCCACACACAAGACCTAACAATCTAGGTCTTCCTACAAATCAAATACAAGAGTTGCAAAACAAATTAAATAAAAACTTGTTACAAGAAGAGGAATAGCAGCTTATCACGCTTAACTACCTCTTCTTCTCACGCTTAACCAACTTGATCAACCCTTTGAAATAAAACTCCTTTGGCAGCAAGGGAGCAAGACTCAGCTGATGAACGTTTAGCACTTTGAAGGTTTGGATGATAGAATTGAATCACTCTTGGAAGCTTTTATCATCAAAAATCTGAGAGAGAAGAACTATAAAAAAGATTAGAAGGGAGTATTTATAAGCCTAGCTAAAACAGAGAGTCAACGGGATTATTTTCGACCGTTACCAACGCCCGATCGATGGTCCAGTCGAATCATCGATCGACCGACCAATCGATCGCTGGCTCACTGTAACATTTTTCCCTTAATCGATCGACCGACGGGTTGATCGGTTGACGGAGAAATGTCTACTTCCAAACCGGTCGACCAATCGATCGACCGAAGCCAGCTTTTATACGCCATTCGATCGACCAACGGGTTGATCGATTGTCACGAGATTTGGCACGGTCGACCAACCGATCGATCGACTAAGTGATGCTGAGTTCCTCGATTTGCGCTATGTCATCCGGTCGACCGATGAACTCTCTACCAATTTTTGGCATCTGTCGGTCGAATGGCTACTGCCACTTTTCAGCGACATTCGGTTGACCGATCGATCGACCGAATTGGCTGCTACCAATGCATACTGCCAATCCATAGAGAATCAGGTCTCTAATGGAAATTCTAACTTAGAGCAAATTTCATCTAGTCAAGATATGAAATTGCCTAAGTTATCAAAGATTTACTTACTTATAAATTTTTGTATATTTATCAAGCAAAGACAATCATGAGCATAGAGACTTCATTAATTATGAATAATCAATTATTATATGCGTATTTTTGCAAAAATTGAACTCATACCTCATTCTTGAGAATTTTCAAATTCTAACCTTTTCATTTCCCTTTTTAGTTTTGCTCTACTAGCCTTCCATCAAATTTTTGATAACTTGCAAGCAATATTCATTAGTAACATAATGGAAATGTGACTACTAACAAGTTATCGAACTAGATAGCAAAGAGAAAATCAAGTATCGATTGCAAAATTTACTTTGCGAAAAAGTTTGAAATCTGTTTCAGAATAAGTTATCATGAATCCAAAAATGAATTTTTTAAGAGATCATTAATATAATATTATCGAAAACATGATCTCCAACCCTTCCTATTGGTTGAAAATCAAAAGCCACAATTAGCCTACTATTTAAAACTGCAAGGTCGCTTAGGCCCATTACAGGCCACGTAGGTCTCCGAAGAGACCAGAAATCAAAAATCAAAAATCATTTTGATAAAACTTATCAAGATTGAAAAATCTACTAACATTAAGCATGTATCAAAACTCCAACTATAATTTAAGCAGGTAAGTATAGGAGATGATACCAAAGATACCTAGATGCCAATTTTCATACCTATGGCATCTTCATGACTTGAAGTTGCAACCAAAGATGGATTCTTTATTGATGTCCATAGTCAACTTCAATTCTTCATTTTCCTTTACCCTTGTGCGGTTGCTCCCCCTACAAAAGAGCATGGGACCTTTGGTACCCAAATGGCTTTGGGTCCTTGAGTGTTAGAGGGCTTAGCTACCCAAAGTGTTTTAACTCCTCTTGGATTCATCTTGAATGCACAATCATATATAGCATGTCCATATACACCGCAACAAAAATAATGTCCATTAAATTTTTTATTTTTGCTATGAACATGTGATTTATCATTAGAATTCTTGACATGTGAAACATGAGGAGTATAAGCATTCTTAAACACATTATTTTTCTTCTTATGATCATGAGGTCTAAGAGTAGAATGTCTAACAAGAGATTTAACATTGAGGAAGCTTGGTTGTTCTTCTGAGATGACCGCTCGACTGATCGAGTTACAGTTGAGAGGTCCAGCCAATGATTGGCTTCACACCTGGAGGGATCGCAGAGCAGCAAATGCAGCTCCCCCTACCTGGGAAGAATTTAGAGTTGCTTTGGTAGAGTAGTACCTGTCGATGAGCGTCCGGGATAGGCGATCGAAAGAGTTCGAGCTATTGCATCAGACGGGCAGTATGTCAGTGTCAGATTACGAGATGGAGTTCACTCTGCTCTCGAAGTACCATCCCACACTGATAGCCACATAGACCTCCAGGGTCAAGAGGTTTGTTGAGGGGTTGAGGCCGCAGATTGTCAGACTGATCCATTACACGGAGGAGACTTCATTTGCCTGGGTCATTGGTGAGGCACTCCACAAAGGATGCGCTGGTACCAACAGATAGGCATGATGGACCCTAGAAGAAAAAGTTTTGGCCCCAGCCTTCGGGGGATCGGCCAGCTCACTCAAAGGGGAATTTCAGGTCAGTAGATCCACCGCAGAGCGATGATCATAGCAGTTCCAGAGGCCACACGGGTTCAGGACCAGGGGCATCATCTGGAGGTTCGTAGCGGAGATTTGGGCCACAACATTGTAACCGATGTCACAGGAGGCACTGGGGGGCTTGCTGGGGATGTTCGGAGGTATGTTTCAGCTATGGGTAGACTGGGCATTAGAAAAAGGATTGTCCTAGTAAGGGCAGTCAGCAGCCTGATCAGACCGGAGGAAAGACACCAATGTCAGTGGGTTTCATGGCTCTGATGGGTCAGACTCATGGAGGCCAGCGAGTTGGTGGTCAGAGAGGCCCGCTGCACAGGTGTTTGTTATGAACCAAGAGGGCGTTGAGGGGTCCAGGGCAGTGGTGACAGGTAATATTGTTGTTGGGTCTGCCTTTGCATATGTCTTATTTGATCCGGGTGCTACACACTCTTTTGTATCTGCTTTGTTTACTACTAAGTTATCAGGGGTACCTTCTGTTCTTGAGTTACCTCTTGTGGTGTCTACGCCTACGGGCGTTTTTGTGTTGGCAGAGATAGTCTTTCAGCGCTGCAAGGTTGTCATTTGTGGGCATGTGTTGATAGCCGACTTGACACTCCTGCCGATGTTGGAGCTTGATGTGATCTTGGGCATGGACGAGTTGGCGAACCATTTCACCTCAGTGGGTTGCAGGGCTAAGACTGTGACCTTCAGTAAGCCCGGATTGCCTCAGTTTACCTTCCAGGCTGAGGGAAGGGGAGAGCCGTTGATGGCGATTTTAGCTCTTAGATCTCGGAAGCTACTTCTGGGCGGTTGCCAGTCCTTCTTGGTCTTTGTGTTTCTGGCATAAGAAGGCAGAGGTGCGGCTAGGGACATCGGCGGACACTCGTGGTGTGCTAGTTCTCTGAGATGTTTCTAGAGGAGTTCCAGGGTTGCCTCCAGAGAGGGAGATTGAGTTCTGCATTGATTTGCAGCCTAGGGTGAAGCCGATCTCCATTCCACCATATCGGATGACACCAGCTAAGTTGAGGGAGTTGAAGTCCCAATTGCAGGAGCTGCTTGACTTGGGTTTCATTTGCCCTAGTGTTTCACCTTGGGGTGCTCCAGTGCTCTTTGTAAAGAAGAAGGATGGGTCCATGCGGATGTGCATTAATTACCGACAGCTTAATAAGGTAATAGTAAAGAATCAGTACCCGTTGCCCAGGATTGATGACTTGTTTGATCAACTTCAGGGCGCTCAATGGTTTTCTATGATTGACCTGCGGTTAGGGTATCATCAGTTGAGGATTCGGGACAGTGATGTCCCTAAATTGCTTTCAGGTCGAGGTATGGGCATTTTGATATCCTAGTGATGTCCTTCGGGCTGACTAATGCACCTGTAATATTTATGGACTTGATGAACCGAGTGTTCAAGGAATACCTGGATAAGTTTGTGATTGTGTTCATTTATGATATTTTGATTTATTCCAGGAGCAGGGAGGAGCATGCTGAGCACTTGGGGGTAGTTCTAGAAACTCTTAGGGAGCACAGATTTTTTGCCAAATTCTCCAAGTGCGAGTTCTAGCTGGAGAGTGTAGGGTTTCTTGGCCATGTGGTGTCCAAGGAAGGAATAAAAGTGGACCCCGCAAAGATATAAGCAGTTCAGAATTGGAAGAGGCCGACTAATGTCACTGAGATCCGCAGTTTCCTGGGTTTGGCAGATTATTACAGAAAGTTTGTGGAAAACTTCTCTAGGATTGCAGCGCCATTGACCTGCCTGACTCAGAAGAAGGTCAAGTTCGAGTGGGATAGTAAGTGCGAGGAGATCTTTCTGAAGCTCATGGCTCGTTTGACGTCGGCGTCAGTTCTAGCAGTACACTCGGGCTCGGGAGGATTTGTGGTTTATTGTAATGCCTCCCGGGTCGGCTTGGGTTGTGTGCTAATGTAGAATGATAGGGTGATAGCTTATGCCTCCAAGCAGTTGAAGGTTCACGAGAAGAATTACCCAACCCATGATCTTGAGCTGGCAGCAGTGGTGTTCTCATTGAAGCTGTAGCGTCACTACCTTTATGGCGAGGCTTGTGAGATATACACTGATCATAAGAGCTTCTAGTATTTGCTCACCCAGAAGGAGTTGAACCTGAGGCAGAGAAGATGGCTTGAGCTATAGAAGGACTTTGACTGCACGATCATGTACCATCCAGGGAAGGCTAATGTGGTAGCTGATGCTCTGAGCAGGAAGTCCATGGGCAGTCTAGCGCATTTGGCAGTCAGGAGGAGGCCGTTTGCTCAGGATTTGGCGTTATGTTCGGATGGCGGGGTAGTCTTATCAGTATCAAATTCTGGTGCACTGGTGGCTCACTTGAGAGTGCAGTCCACATTGGTTGACATGCTGCGGGCAGCGTAGGAGGAGGATGCCTTTTATGCACTCACTAAGGATCTGGCCAGGAGGGGATATGCAGATAATGGGTTCAGTGTTGACTCGGAGTAAGTTCTGAGGTTTAAGAATAGGATAGTAGTGCCAGATATGGCCGAGGATCACAGGCAGGTCCTAGAGATGGCTCATCAGTCCACTTACACTATGCATCCGGGAGCCGCGAAGATGTATCGTGACCTAAGGCAAAATTAATGGTGGAAAGACATGAAAAGAGAAGTGGTCGAGTTTGTGTCTAAGTGTCTGGTGTGTCAGTAGGTGAAGGCTGAGCATTTGAAGCCGGCAGAGTTGCCAAAGTCTAGGAAGGGCAATGAGTCTATCTAGGTAGTGATGGATTGCCTAACCAAGACTTCGCAATTCATACCGGTCAGGACGACCTTTTCAGTTGAGCAGTATGCGAGGTTATTCTTGGATCGGATTATCGCTTATCATTGGAGTTCCAGTTATGATCATCTTAGATCGAGGTACTCAGTTCACGACTGAATTTTGGTAGTCTTTTCAGGAGGCATTGGGCACTAAGGTTCGGTTCAGTACCACATTTCACCCTCAGACAGATGGTCAGTTAGAGCGAACTATTCATACACTAGAGGATATGCTGAGGGCATGTGTCCCAGACCTGGAGGGCAGTTGGGAGAGACACTTACCTCTGATTGAGTTTGCCTACAATAATAGTTACCACAACAGCATTAGGATGGCCCCATTTGAGGCTTTGTACGGGCAGAGATGCAGGTCGCTAGTAGGTTGGTTTGGGGTAGGAGATTCCCTTATGATGGGACCTGATCTGGTGGAGGAGGCTGTGGAAAAAGTGAAGCAAATCAAAGAGAGGCTGTTAGCAGCTCAGCGTCGCCAGAAGATGTATGCTGATGGAAAGGCCAGGGAGGTAGAGTTCGCTGAGGAAGACATGGTGTTCCTCAAGGTGTCCCCTATGAAAGGGGTGGTGAGGTTTGGAAGGAAAGGAAAGCTAAGCCCTAGGTTCATTGGGTCGTTTCTTATTCTCAGGCGCAGGGGAGCTGTGGCTTATGAGTTGGCCTTACCTCCTAGTATGGACCGAGTATATCCAGTGTTCCATGTGTCTATGCTGAAGAAGTACATTCGGGATGAGTCCCATGTGATCGAGCCTACTGTAGTGGAGGTGGATTCAGTAGTCTCTTATGAGGAGCGGCCAGTTGAGGTGCTGGAACGATAGATCTAGAAGTTGAGATCCAGGGAGATCCCCTTGGTTAAGGTCAGATGGGAGCACCATTTCGGCCAGGAGGCCACCTGGAAGGTGGAGCAGGATATGAGGGAGCGTTATCCTTCATTGTTTGATGATGTGGTGAGTCCTTATTTTTCTTTTCTGAAATTCGAGGAAGAATTTTCCTTAAAGAGGGAGGATTGTAATATCCTAGATATTTAATTTTATTCTTTCATCTTATGTTTGTGTTTGCCAGCCTAGCGGACTAGTTCGAGGTCGAGCCAAGTCGACTCATGGTCCGGTGCGAGCTTGCGAGCTCGGTAAATAGGATATGAAATTTATAAATTTAGGCTTGAGTAGTTAAAATTATTTAATTTGATGTTGTGTGTGCCTAATTGTTAATTATGTTTATGTGGGTGTGGTTATTTAATTGATTATGAGATTAATTAGAATAAGTTTAATTAAGTTAATTTAAGTTAGCGGGTTCGGGTTTGGCTTAAGGTGGGTGCGGGTTGGATAAAGGGTTTAGAGGGGTTAGGGTTGAGGAGGGAGTATAAAACCCCCTCCCCTTGGCTTGTGGCTCATATTTTGGAGCCACCCAAAGCTTTGAGAAAGGGAGCCAGCCGCCAGCCAAGCTAGCAGCCGCCCCCTCTCTTTCCCCTTGGAGCCGCCATCACCCAGAGCTGAGCCGCCGCCAGCCAAGCCTTCCCCTTCTCCTCTTCTTCCTCTCTTCCCTGTGGAGTCGAGCCGAGGGAGCCGCCGTCCAGAGTCGAGCCTCCCTCTCTTGCCCTCTCCCTTCTCTTTGAAGCCGGCGGCTTGGGAGGAGCCGCCGCCTGCTTCATTCTTCCTTGGTATTGAGCCGACGGATTTCAGAGCTGAAATCGGAGGTCGTTGATTGGATTCTCTTCTCCAATCATCTTTCCGATTATGTGAGTGGTTTACCCTCTCTCTTAGGGTTTTTATTCAAATTCTTGAAGGTGTTCTTGGCGGCTTGGTGTTTATGTTTAGTTCTAGAATTGTTCTTCGAATTATTGCCGTGTTTTCTTGGAGTTTGTGCTTGAGGATACCCTAATGTCTCCCCTATGGGGCTCGGCAGCCATAGGGTAAACCTAGGGGTGCTTGGCCATGGGGGAAACCAGAGTCGCCCTCAAGGTGTTCGATGAAAAGCCCAAATGAGCCTTCTTGTTTTCTTGACATGAAAATCTTGATCTTTTCATCTAATTTGAGTTCTTGATATGTGGATTGCATGCTTAGGATTAATCTATGATTTTGGGTAGAAATCATGATTAGGATCAACATCTTGTAATTTATGCCATGGGGATTCTTGAGAAGAGGAATTTTTAATCTTGATATTGTTTCTTAATTAAAGCATGGTAGATTCTTTTTAATCTTGATTAAAAAGCATGAATTCTGTGAAATAAATCTTGAGATTATTATTATGTCCTAATGATAATTTAGCAGTTAATTTCTGATAATTTTCGGATTTAATTTCATAGTATGCTGAAAATTGTATATCGCTAGAATTGTGTGTTGAGATGATGAATCTGTGCTGATTTTGGATTGTTTGCTGTGGTGTGTGTATTGCTATGAATATAGTCGTGTAACCTATCGATTCGACCATAAAATATAGTTTGGAAACATAGGACACACTTTGGAGACTAGAATCGGGTTAGAAACATCAGTTCTGGACATAGCAGTAAGCTAAAACAAAACCATAATCTTGGTGATCTAAATTTTTATTGCATAATTAAAATTGGGTTAAGGGTGAGCATAATCTGTTATGAACCAACTTATAAAGTATGCATGAAATAAAAACCGCACGGATTTATGACATTACGAGTCTAGGAGTTGGGGTCGGGTTTGGAGTGTTGAGACACATTCCAATAAGATCACCCCTAAGACACTGTATGAGAGTCATGACTTAGGTCATGGTGCGCCATATCCTTGTGAATGGCGGAGAGGCTCGTAGAGGAGCCGGATTGCGGGCTAAACCCGGGAGGTTGGATGGCTAATTCCTAACCTGCAGAACAAGTTTGGAGGGCCTTTCTCGATTGTTCTAGTTTGGCCACGTGGGATAAGTTCGAAGGGCCTACTCGATTATTCCTAGGATATCTTGGAGAAGTAAGTTCGAAGGGCCTACCCGATTACTCCTATGATATCTTGAAGGGGCAAGTTCAGATGGACGAATCCTAATTGTCCCTACGCGTCTCGTCGAGCAAGTTCGGAGGGCCTTTCCCGATTGCTCCCGACTTAATTTATACTAGGATAAGTTCGTAGGGCCTTCCCAATTATCCTAGTATGTGTTGTTGCCTTAGGGCATGGTAGGCTTAGGCCTGTTGATCTTCACCATATGAGTGTTGGCTGCCTTCGGGCAGGTAGTGGCCAGATGGCTTGATAGCTACTCACACTTTCGTGACCTTATTCCTGTAGAGTTGGATGTTATGCTATTGTTTATCCCTGTGTTGTTTTTATTGTGGGGGTCGGTAGAATCGCTCACTGGGTTCTTTGAACTCACCCGTTGTCGTTGTTTTATTTTGCAGAGTCTGACCGGTGAGGTGGGCTGGAGCACATGGCATAGCTAGAGGGCAGAGGAGCCACATAATCTCATAGCAGTCATAGTTAAGGGTCGTAGTTGAGTGTTTTGGTAGTAGTCATGCACTTGTATTAGTTTGATTTGGAGTTGTAGCCCTAACGGCATTTATGTCATTTATTTCAGACTTTATTGTATCTGGACTTTTGAATTGTTGAACTTAAAATATTATTTCCGCACTTTTCGTTTCATTTGAGCTACTTTAAATAAACTCTGTTTTGGTTCATTTTTCATTGAAATAAAACTTGTTATTATTTCTTTTCCGCCATATTTATTTGTTGAAATGGCATGTGCATGGTTTAGGCTGTGGGGTATAGGCACGTATACCCTAGCCGGTCACGTGACCCTGAGTTGGGGCGTGACCCTAACACATAACATAAGGAATTAAGTATATCTCAACTCGCATACCATCACAAGCGCCTGACATAGGCATGTATCAACATAATAGAACATGTAAACAATAACACCATTAAGCATGAAGAATCATTATGCAAGTATTAAAACATAACGAGCATACACGATAGAAAATAAGCCCTTGTAACCCCTAGCCGCACCTCATAGGGCTGGCCTGCCCCTTACCCAAGTGCTCTGAAAGCAAAGGTGGTTCGGCACCTACAAGTCCTCCATAGGGTCATCTTAGCACCACATTCCTCCTAAGGTCCCTATGTCTCTAAGTATCCCTAAGTTCCTTACTTTTCCTAATTATGGGTCTCTACATTTGTGCATATTCTAATGACATACGAGAATCTCCTTAGTGCGTAGTCTCTATGTTTCAACACGTATCGCGTCTCGAGATCCTCTACATGGGTTATTAGGGGCTGGCCGACCCTTAGGGTTCCTAGGGAACTCCTTAGGAGGGGGCGGCACACCCTAAACCCAAGTCTTCCCTTCCATCATCAAGGAACCAAGACTAATATCAAGATCAAAGAATCCTTTGAAGAATCCAAGAATCCAATCATGACAACAAGAAGGAAGGGGGCGGCGGCTCCTCAAAAATTTCCCAAGAGGCATGCGGCCAAGACCCCAAAATCCGAACCAAGAAATCCACGACAACCTAAAAATCCATTAATCCAATACTCGAATTCGACATGATAAAAACCATCCAAAAATCCGAGAAAACCCCTCTCGTAGGGGCTTTATCCACTCACTTGAGAAGAAAATTAAAAAGGAATATGATCCTCCACTCTCCCACAAGTTCCGGTGCGCTGCCCAGTTTCAAATCCTCCCATGCCTTCCCCTTCCTTCTCGTGCAACCCAAGATCTAGTTGTCCAAATCCACTGTTCACATCTAGGAGCAAGGGGTATCGAACATGCTTCCCAAATTTTAGCCCGATCAGCCCCAGGATAGTGTCCCGATTGCCCGAATCGGCGAAACTTGACGTAGCAGAATCCTGGAGAAGAAAACAAAAAATAGGGCTTTGGTAATTCCATGACAACGACAGCTCCGACCGTCAAAAACCAATCTCCACCGATCAAAATGTAAACCAAGAAGTCTACAACTTTCTGTCCAAATTTTAGTACGATCCGACCACGGACAGTCCGTCAATCATGAGGTTTCTTCCGTCCGACGCTGCAAGGAGCAGTCTGCCGAGATTTTCCGTCCTCCATCTCCATGCGTGCGCCTCTTCCTATGGGCGCTCAAGGGTGTGTGTGGCGGCTGCTATGAGCCGCGCCCCCCTGAGGGATGAGGTATAAATACTAAAATCCCCAATCACCAAATGACTAAAATGCCCCTTAACTTAAGTCAAGTCTAAAACAAACTATAACCCGACTAATACAAGTCTGATTTGAGTTCCGTTTGAACCTCCAGACTCGTCTCGAACTCAACTACTCGTCTAAGGACTAATCAACTTAGATAAATTAACTATCTTGCGCGCAAAGGCCAAACTTCAATTCACCCTCCGGCATTTCATTCGACCATCATGACACGCGACCAAATTATCCCGCTAGAATAATTAAATAAATATTTTTTTAAAAAAAAATCGGGTATTACAATCTACCCCCTTAAAGAAAATTCGTCCTTGAATTTTGGGCTATATAAAGACTATAAGAACATCAAACAATTATAGACAGTTCTCCTGCAAATGAAGCTCCACCTCTAAGGTGACCTCCTAACCCGAGTGGTGCTCCCATCGGACCTTGACCAAGGGTATCTCCTTGGACCTAAGCTTCCGTACCTACCTATCTAGAATCTTGATGGTTCTCTTCTCTAACAAGGCCGTAGTGTCCACCTTGACCACAATAGGCTCAAGAATGTGTGACTCATCTATGACATACCACTTAAGCATCGACACATGAACACAGGATGTATTTTCTCCAGACTCAGTGGTTGGGCCAACTCATAAGTCATGGCTCATCTATGCCACAAATGGGAAAAGACCCAATTAACCCGGGGCTCAACTTCCCTTTCTCGGCAAATCTCAGTACACTCTACATAAGAGATATTTTCAAGAAAAACATGACCCCCTCAAAAAAATTCGACATGACTGGTCTTCTCATCAGCATGCACCTTCTGACGACTCTGAGTCACCAAGAGTCACTCCTTAATCAGTTTTACCTTATCCACTACATCCTACTCTTAGTCTGGTCCAATCACTTGAGCCTCATTAGCCTCAAACCAAGCCACCAGGGATCTACATCTACGCTTATACAGGGCTACAAATGGTGCCATCCCAATGCTACTCTAGTAGTTGTTATTATAGGCAAACTCTATCAAAGGCAGGTATTTCTCCCAACCATCCTCTAGGTCTAGGACACAAGCTCTCAACACATTCTCAAGAGTCTGTACGGTCCTATACGACTGCCCGCGGTTCTGCAAAAGGAAAGCGGTATTGAACCTCACATGAGTGTTCATGGCCTCCTGAAAGGACTTGCCAAAATATGGCTGTAACTGGGTACCTCGATCGAATATGATCGTCATCGGGACTCCACGATAGGCAACAATACAATCCAAAAATTACCAGGCATACTAATCAGCGGTGAAAGTCCTCATCACCGGAATAAACAGACCGGTCACCAAAATCCTTTGAGATCTTTTCCCCATTTCGACCCTAGTACCTCCTGTAAGTTGAATAACCACACTAGAGGGGGGGAGGTGAATAATGTGTTAACTAAAACTTTAGCCTAAATTCGATTTTAACCATTTCTTGATTACTTTAGTCATCATAATTTAATAGCAAGTGGAAGCAAGATAAATAACAAGTAATCAAACACACACAAGAGCAATGCTAATATAATGAATTTATAGTGGTTCGGCCCCAATGCCTACTCCACTACCTAAGCACCCCGCTTAGGATTTCAAACTCTACTTTACTAGATTAAGTGTATCCTACAAGAGGATTTACGAGCTAAGGCACCGACGATCACAATCGAGGGTTACTCTCACACCCGAGAGTACCTCCAACACCTCTTATTCTAAGGACTACAAAACTAACCCTAGTAAACTAAAGTTACACGGGTGGATTTAAGCCTCTACACCAAGGATACCACCATACACACAAACCTAGCACCCTAGGTTTTCACAACTTGATATAAATTGAGAATAACAACAAAATACAAATATAAATGGAGCAAAAACACAATCAATATAATACTTAACTCCAACACAAGATCCTAGCTTCCTCTTGATGCCTTTGATGATGAAACACAAGGTTGAAGGCTCAATCAAGGAGGTAGAAGCTCAAAGCTAAGATTTGAGAGAAATGACTCAAGAAAGGCTCCAAATATTGTTAGAATGGCTCAATGAATAGTTGGGAGCCTTAGGAAGGGAGTTTTGGGTGTATTTATAGAGTTGGTATTAGAGTTGGCATTCTGGGAATTCTGGGCAGTTTGGAGGTTTCTAGTCTTTCAAGCCTCATTTTTTTAGGTTAACGATCTCCAAAAATTCCTATAAAATATCTCTTTAATTTATTTTTACCTAAGCAACAATTATTGAGTATTTTGATGGCAAAAAAATATCTAAATTAAGTAGCCCTCCAAGTAACCCCCTATACTAAAAAATTTTCAAGACCGTTTTTTGATTTTTCTAGTTTTTAAGTTTTCGGGGTTCGGTTTTTTGGATTGTGAACTCAATGAGGACATCAAACTAAGGCTTAGGAACATTTACAATATAAGAAATTAAGTCCTAAACTAATTTTGACATGCTCAATTCCGAAGCCTTCGATTCTTGATTTTTTTGTGATTTTTCCGATTGGGGACGTCGCATGCAAACCGATATGTAATATGAAAATATTTCTTGCTCAAACAATAGTTCCATGTTTGTTATCATCAAAACCAAGATTAAGACCAATGTTGAAAACCTTAGGCCAACAATCTCTCCCTTTTTGATGATGACAAACAACCTTAAGAAAATATTTTCACATAAGCACAAAGGAAGTTAATTATGGGATTTCTCCCCCTATCAACATGCATATCTATAAAAATAAACTCCCTCTATTTATATGCATGATTTTTATATATTATCTTCCTTTTAACCTATATTTTTCTCACCCTTTTGACATCAATCAAAAAGGGCAAGAAAATTCAATCTAATTAAAGTTGAGACTCTAAAACATTTTTCATGAAGCATGAAGATCTTAACCAAAGGGATGAAAACCAAATATATAATATGAGACTAAAACATACATGATAGAAAGAAATGATAAATAAAATCCAAGTTCCGGCATCATGCATAAATTCAAGTCTCGGTCAAAATATGACCTTAGCATGATTTCATTCAAAAACAATTATTTAACATGAATCTAGCTAAGCATCAACCTTATCATTTACTCATGGTTTTTCAAGTTTAAACACATGAACACCTAACATTAGTAAATCTAAACATGTTTGTGAAGTTTGGGCTCAAGATGAAATTTTAAGTTTGTTTTTCATTCTGTCTTGATTTCAATGAAAAAATCAATATTTTTAGCTATCATTCAAGTTATCATCTAGCTATCATTCTATTTTTCATTCTGTCTTGATTTCAACGAAAGAATCATCGCAAAATCAATTTTCTATATTTTCCTAAAATTAATTGAAAATACTAAAATATTAAAATTTCAATGGCATTTCTATAATTTTCAATTATTTTTTAAAACGTATTCAATTTTCATTCAAACTTTTATGACACCACATAATGGTCATCAAAAGATTGTATGTCCAGTTTGAGATGAAAATTATGTCCTTAAGTCAATATATCAACCTAGCATGATTTCATTCTAAAATAAGCTAGTTATCATGAAACTTGCTAAGTGCCAATCTTTTCATTTACTCATGACTTTCCAAATTTAAACCTATCGACACCTAATATAAGTAAATCTAAACATGTTTCCTCAAATATGGATTGACCACTAAGTCAATTTGATGACTTAGGTCAACTTGATTCGAAAGAGGTTATCATCAAAATAGTCTCTATATCATTTTATCATGAAAGAGGTTATCATGATTACGGGAACTAATTTGTGAACCAAATTATAAATGAATTCATTTGTAACAGTTGAAACCTTTTATTAACCTTCCTAATTATCAAATAATCATGAAAATATATATAGATCTGGAATCTTCAAAAACCAAAACAAAGAATCACATACAAGGAACCCCAAATCGGGTCCTCGGGCTTTAATGAACCCTTGTAGATTCATTTTGTTTATTCTTATTTCTATTAAACCCTTTAACAGATCCATGTTGTCCAAAATTAAAATCAACATTTTAATTCATCATTACCATGATTTAATTACTAGAAAAAGTAATAACGACAAGTAAGAACAGCCCCATCAAACTACAAGAAGCTACATGCCCTAAAATAAGGGTTTTTGGGTTCTATCTTTAGCCAATCGATCTAGATCATAGATTTTATTCAACACCAAAAATATTCATATTCAATCATCATTAAATATATATTTTATAGGTCTGAACAAATAAAAAATCGCATAGATCATTTCAAAATTTGTGTTCAACAAGTGCACACAAGCCGAAATCTACATAACTTAATCCATCATTGAAACAAGATCTGATTCCATCAAAGGCACACGAGGCAGCGGAAAACAAAAATTTTGTGTGCCTTTGATCACCAAAAACAAGATCTGATTGCATCATTAAAACAATAGTAAAGAAAACAAGGAGAAGGTTAGATTTGTTACCCAAATCCGAGGAACGAAAGACCTTCTCGTCACTGGGTTGTCGTAAACCACAGTGATCCAAATTGGATCACCTCCAAAGTATCCACACTAGGATGGATCCAAGAACGCTTCAAGCGCAGCAACAATAGCCAAAATTCCCCATATGCTAGCAAGGGAATTTGGCACAAGGAGAAAGGTAGAGTGGAGAGGAAGAGGTACAACGAGAGAACGGAGACCAAAATTGATTTTTGCCCCTCCTCTTCTTGTTATATTCGGCTGCACCCTAGGAGTGGAAATATATACTCCTAGGGTTAGTGTTTCAAACCAATAAGAGGGCCCAAGATGGATCAAATTCATCTCATGTGCCCACGGGTTTAAAACAAGATGGATCAAATCCATCTAACGGGTTTGAGTCCAATAAGTGGACTCAACTAGATTGATCAAATCCGTCTCAGTGCCTCACAAACCATCTTCTCTCATCTTTCTCATGGACCTAATGACATCTTATGCCATATATGTCATTATTATTTTACCTTTGTATCCTTCCTATATGTGTGTGACCTTATGGGCTTCTTAAACATGTTGGTAGTATATAGTGAATTATAATTCTCACTGAAGTGGAATTACATGATTTAAACTCTTTAAATTATTATTCATTCTTAATGAACAAATTCACTTATACAAGTCATGAGAGGCTTCTAGCCAAGCATCATGACTATCCAAATATCAGAAGTTTAGTGGTTTGACCATTTCATCCTTCCATATGTAGTTACCGTGCAATCAACTCCTTTCACCACTCTTTATCTAATCCTGGTTAATCAAGTCTTGAATGTATAGATTCTTGTATCTTAATTTTTTATTCCAAAAATGCCCTTTATGAATCACATTCATAAACGCATATTGCTCTGGCCAGAGACTCCTGATAAAGAGATTGTACAAGAAGAGTGAGATAAACTCCCCAAATAAATATGGGGTGGTGAATCCTATGTTGATCACTCAACTATCTTCAAGTGATTCATGCTATACCCAATCTGTTAGTGATATGCTCTAGAGCCCTCATATAATTGGGAACTCTTCATGCATATTTTACTTAATTATGAAAGGCTATCTTTATTACTTAGTGCTCATTTTAACTCATTTGCTTGCATAACGACTTAAACTATGTAACAAAGTCCTTGGTATATGACACAGTGCATAGGAAATCATGAAGAGTTCATGATGTGAGATTCTTATTGCATGTAAATGTGTTTATACCTAAATTATCCCTAGTCACAGTATTAACAAGATAGGACATTGTTAATACGTATAGACTAGCACATGTTATACTTCTTGACTCGTTCAAGCAATAGTTCTCACAAGTTGTGAGCATAGCGATGCTCAGAGTTAACATGTGGATGCTTGTTTGAGAAACAAGTTCATTGGAGGCCTAATCATGAGATCTTCACAAGAATGTTCAGTCTATGTTTGTAAAAGCATCTCATCATATCAGTGATGCAAGTGTCCTTGGACTTGAGATCACCAAAGTATCTTAAGTGCCTAGTGTTATACTTTGACTTCATTACTTTTGGTTCACCATTTGGGTGTTCATAGCTTGAAGATTGGGTATAGCATGAATCACTTGGAGATAGTTGAGTGATCAACATAGGATTCACCACCGCATATTTATTTGGGGAGTTTATCTCACTCTTCTTGTATAATCTCTTTATTCAAGAGTCTCTGGCCAGAGCAGTAAGCGTTTATAAATGTGATTCATAGAGGGCTTTTTTGGAATAAAGATTTAAGATACAAGAATCTATACATTCAGGACTTGATTAACCTAGATTAGATAAAGAGTGGTGAAAGGAGTTGATTGCACGGTAACTGCATATGGAAGGGTGAAATGGTTAAACCACCGACCTTCTGACATTTGGGTTGTCATGATGCTTGGCTAGAAGCCTCTCTTGACTTGTATAAGTGAATTTGTTCATTGGGAATGAATAATAATTTAAAGAGTTTAAATCATATAATTCCACTTAAATGAGAATTATAATTCACTGTATACTACCAACAAGTTTTAGAAGCCCAAAAGGTCACACACATATAGGAAGGATACAAAGGTAAAATAACAATGACATATATGGCATGAGATGTCATTAGGTCCATGAGAAAGAAGAGAGAAGATGGCTTGCGAAGCACATGAGATGAATTTGATCCATCTAGTTGAGTCCACTTATTGGACTCAAACTCATTAGTTGGATTTGATCCATCTTGTTTTAAACCCGTGGGCACATGAGATGGATTTGATCCATCTTGAGTCCTCTTATTGGTTTGAAACACTAACCCTAAGAGTATATATTTCCACTCTTAGGGTGCAGCCGAAGAAAGAAAAAAGGAGTGAGGAGGAGCAAAACTTAATTTTGATCTCCCTTCTCTCTTTGAACCTCTTCTTCTCCATTCCACCTTTCTCTTGGTGCCAAATTCCCTTGCTAGCATATAGGGAATTTTGGCTATTGTTGCTGCGCTTGAAGCGTTTTTGGATCCATCCTAGTGGGGGATACTTTGGAGGTGATCCGATCTAGATCACTGTGGTTTACGACAACCCGGTGACGAGAAGGTCTTTCGTTCATCCGATTTGGGTAACATATGTAACCTTCTCCTTGTTTTCTTTACGATTATTTTAATGGTGCTATCAGATCTTGGTTTTGGAGATCAAAGGCACACAAATTTTTGTTTTCCGCTGCCCCGTGTGCCAATAATTACCAACACAATCTTCAAGATATGAACACCCAAAGGTGAACCATAAGTAATGAAGTCAAAGTATAACTCTAGGCACTTAAGATACTTTGGTGATCTCAAGTCCAAGGATACTTCCATCACTAATATGATGAGATGCTTTCACAAACATAGATTGAACATTCTTGTGAAGATCTCATGATTAGGTCTCCAATGAACTTATTTCTCAAACAAGCATCCACTTGTTAACTCTGAGTATCGCAATGCTCACAATTCGTGAGAACTATTGCTTGAACGAGTCAAGAAGTATAACATGTGCTAGTCTATCTGTATTAATAATGTTCTATCTTGTTAATATTGCGACTAAGGATAATTTAGGTATAAACACATTTACATGCAATAAGAATCTCATATCATGAACTCTTCATGATTTCCTTTGCACTGTGTCATATACCAAGGACTTTATTACATAGTTTAATTCTTTATGCAATCAAATGAATTAACATGAGCACTAAGTAATAAAGATAGACTTTCATAAATAAGTAAAATGTACATGAAGAGTTCTCAATTATATAAGGGCTCTAGGGCATATCACTAACAACGGCTAGTAGGGTATTCAGCCATAGCCCTTCTCAAACCACACATAGTTTTGTTTCTCCAACCCTTTAGAAATTTTCCAACCTAAATGTCAATCAAATCTAGAGAATTAAACCTTCCTAAATTTAGTTTCCCTCTTCCCTCACTCGGCCGACCCAACTAATTGGGGAAAAACCTTCAAGTGATCGCCCCTAAGGGTTTTGGGAAAATCAACCACTCGTTCGATACCCTTAATAATTTCCCTTATGTTCATGTACATAAATAAGGGTAAATCAAACAAGAACATAAATACTTGAGGATTGGGGAAAATTCCAGGAACGACCTTATCCCTTTCCTCACCAATCGGCCGGCCCTATAACCACAAGAAAACATCGTCGACACGAGAATCAAGACGTCAATGAAATACAGGAATCAAGAACTCAAGAAACACCTTCAGTCGACAAGAAGCACCACGAAAAATCGGACTCCATCATCATCTACAAGGTTCGGCCAAAAGGGGCCTTACCCTAGACTTTAAGGTTCAACCACTCAAAATGCATCATGTGCCTCCATTTTCTATAATTAAGAAAAGGAATATCCACACAATTTAATACATAAATAACCAAAAAATTTAACCATAAATATGTACAGATGCTGGTGCGCAGGTTCAGCCGTCGATCTCGTGACTAGGACATACCATATGTAGATACAATACCTAATATCTTATTATCGTACCCGCTCTGATACCACATTGTCACGCCCCAAACTCGAACATGGCCGGCCAAAGTACTGCACGTACTCCGAAGCCTTACCCAACCAAACCACAAATACAAATACAAGATCTGAGCATTTTATAAAGCCAATTTGGTTTGCGGATAACATAAATAAAAAACTGCTCAAAATCATTAATCAAATAGTTTAATATTTTCAAATGTTCAAATCCTTTGAAGAATGAAATCATTTCACATGAATAAAAATACGAAAACAACTCTAAACCCAAGTCCACATAACTCAAATATATAATAAAGATCTAAGACTCGGGTATCCACCCCCACCACGACATGTGACGAGATCCGTTGTCCCTGCCGTCACCAGCTGCGCTACTGCATCCCAGTACCTCTCTGATCACGCTCAGGTGCTGAAAAAGATAATATAATAGAGGGTAAATCCAACTAGGACTTAGTGAGAAGATCAATCCTCAAGCCACCATATCCATCATTAGTAAATCCAGCATATAAATAAGCATATAATGGAGAAAACATAACTCATAAAACAATTATCAACATGCAGATCTATTCTCATGTACATCTTATAACAACCAGCAGTAGATATGCAATCCAATTATAGAATACATATCCAAATGCATCAACAAAAATGCCAACCCGAACCTGTCGGTCCCACATACCCACATAGGGTAGGTAGTCGGTGTAGCCTCCGAACTACCACCCGACCCAGAATCGTCTCTTTAGGGCATGGCCTCCCCTCACTGAAATGGGTTCTTCCAAACCGTCTCTTTGGGGGCATACGTTCCCCTCACCAGTCGGAATACTGGACCGTCTCTTTTGGGTATGCTCTCCCCTCACCGGCTGAAACTTTCGGAATAGTGCCAACATCGTCTCTTTGGGGCATACCCTCCCCTCACTGGTGAGGCTTCCGGGATCATGCATCAATCAAAGCAAAAACGCACATACATAGCATACTAAGGAGATTAATAACATCCGCAAAACAAGTATATCAGAAATATGCTATTGTCACACCTCGGCCCCTCCATATCCTCATGACATACATCACATCTCACATGTCTAAGCAATACTGTTCATGCCACATAATTTTATACATAATACAAGCAAGCCATGAATATACATATCATCATATCTGAGCATCACATAACACATAACATAATGAATTATGTATATCTCAACCCGCATACCATCACAAGCGCATGACATAGGCATGTATCAACATAATAGAACATATAAACAATAACACCATTAAGCATGAAGAATCATTATGCAAATATTAAAACATAGCGCGCATACACACTACTAGAAATTGGTTCTTCGGCAACGGCCATCAACAACGGCCGCTCAAGTTGTTGCTATTTGCAACGGCGTTCTTACGGCCGCTCAATTCGTTGCAGATATGCTATATCTGTAACGGCGTCGTAACGGACACGTGAGCCATTGCTGATGATTAAATTATCAGCAACGGCGTTCTAACGGACACGTGAGCCGATGCTGATGATTGACCTATCAGCAACGGCTTTCTAATAGCTAAGTGAGCCATTGCTGATAAGTTTACATAGGGCACGCGATCGCGCTCGCCCCCTTCTTCCTCTATCTCTGCCCACCGTCGCTGCTCTCTTCCGACGCCGCTGCCGACGCCGCCGCCCCGTCCTCGACCTCCGATTCTGACCTCCGCCTCCCGTTCGATTTGAGGTATTTCTCGCCGCCTCCCGTTCGACCTCCTCCCCCTTGTTAG
The DNA here is from genome assembly GCA_034359265.1 of Canna indica. Classification (NCBI taxonomy): domain Eukaryota; kingdom Viridiplantae; phylum Streptophyta; class Magnoliopsida; order Zingiberales; family Cannaceae; genus Canna; species Canna indica. Next base: position 41,092,496 of record CP136891.1, read on the forward strand.
AGCCGGCCGAAACCCTTAAAATAGGGTTCCGGCTGGCGGCCGACGGCCATCGGCCAACGGTCGATGGTTTATGCAGTGTTCAGACATAGTGTTCGGACACTGGACGCCGGCGTCGGAGTCCATCGGACTCCGGCGCCGGAAATGCTTATATAATATTATATATATATATATATATATATTAATTTTTTGGATTAATTATTTAATTAATTGTTTAATTTGTTAGATTAATTTTTAGGGTTTAGATTAATTGTTATGATTTTTAGATTAATTGTTAGAGTTTAGAGTAATTTTTAGATTAATTTAGTTAGATTAATATTATGTTTTAGATTAATAATTGTAGGTTAATTATTTAAATTAGTTAAAATATTGTAGATTAATATTAATTAATTAGTTAAAATGTTAATTAGTCCGGAGTAGTCCTCAGTGGACTCGCACCAGAATCGTCCACTTCGGACTTGCGCCGGAATCGTCCACTTCGGACTCGAACTGACTCGAAACATTTAGAAAATAATCATCCATCCGATGAGTTGATATGTTTCACGTACGCATCAACGAGTCGGATATGATTTAGCAAATACTTAGATCCATTCGGGGGTTGTATGTTCGTGTAAAAGAGGTTGATGATCTTTTATACGACGTACAATCGTTGAATTGTCCCTGATTGGATAATTTGGGAATATAGTTATTTGTATTGCACTTACATTTTTCTTTTAATCGTTAACATATTCTAAATTTCGACAGCATTTCTCTTATTCTAAATGATATGCGTATTCGGAGAACTGTAGGGAGATGCTGCCGAAATTTAGAATGATGTTAGCGGTTAAAAGAAGTACTTAGTGCAATATGAATAACATAAATCCCGAATGGAATAGGACAATCTCACCTAAAGGCATTAACCAAAGAAATTATCATTGATTGACATAATCATGTCGGCTGATCGAAGTTGGATGTACCGACGTCTCGATCGTGGAGCTTTAACGAATGAGTGTCGATTAGGCATAACATACTTCCTAAATTTCGCCTATTCGAATCGGAGATTCATTAGCGTCGATGATAAAATCTGATGTCCGTGTCGCATTTGCTTGAATGGACGATTTTTGGATCGGGAGACTATCACTCTGCATCTATATAGCAAAGGATTTGCACCAAGATATTTTCTATGGACTTGTCACGGGGAATCACATGAAGTCGGCACGTCGAGCAATCCTGTCGTTCAGACATATGGTGAATCTTCCTCTGCCGGTACTTCTTCATCCAGTCAATCTAATCCCTATAGAACTATGATACTTGATAGTCTTGGGGGTCAATTCCATCTGAATGATAATGTTGATCGGTGAATTACTCAGACATCAGTCCCACCAGATACTACAACCGTTGATATCACAGAAGTACAAACTGCGGTAGAGATTGAATTGCCGAATAAAGAAGATGCAGAATTTTACGAGATGTTGAAAGCTGCTGATGAACCTTTGTATGAGAATTGTCCTAAATACACTAGGTTTTCAGCAATGACACGACTCCTAAACATCAAGGCCGATTGTAATATCAGCGGGGTTGCGTATGATCGGATTGCAGGATTGATTAATGGAATGTTGCCAACTGATAACAAGTTTGAGCCAACTTTTTATAAAACTAAAAAGCTGATGAGAAAATTGGGGCTTGGGTACGAAAAAATACACGCGTGCCAAAATAACTGCATTTTATATTATAAAGAAAATGTGCAGTTGGATAAATGCCCTATATGTCAACATCCTCGTTACAAGGAGAAAAAATTGGTCCGATAGAAAAATATCTCGTTTAAGGTGCTTCGGTATTTTCCACTAACACCGAGGCTTCAAAGATTATTCATGTCGGAAAAGACGGCCCCCTACATGAGTTGGCATGCAATAAGTCGTGATGATACCGTAATGACTCATCCATCCGACAGTGAAGCATAGAAACATTTGGATACATGTTATCCTTCATTTGCTAGGGATACTAGAAATATCATATTGGGATTGTGCACAGATGGTTTTAATCCGTTTGGACATTCTACAACTCCTTATTCAGTTTGGCCAGTGCTGCTGACAGTTTATAATTTGCCACCGTCAATGTGTGTGAAAGATGAATTTATTTATCTTTCGATGATTATTTCGGGTCCTAAGGGTCTGCGAAAAAAAATTGACGTATTTCTCAGACCCTTGATAGATGAATTGAAAACATTGTGGACTGAGGGAGCTGTCACTTATGATTGTCATCGGAAGCAAAACTTCAATTTAAAGGCCGCGATCTTGTGGACAATCAATGATTTCCCGGCATACGGTAGGTTGTCTGGTTGGAGCAATCACGGCCGACTCTCTTGTTTGTATTCTATGGAACACTCTAAATCAATCAGTCTTCATAACGGAAGAAAAATCTCATTCTTTGATTGTCATCGTCGATTCCTACCGGCTAACCATCAGTATCGAATGAATCGTAATAAATTTACTAAAGGTAGAATCGAAAGAGATGGGCCACCTCCGATGTTGTCTGGTGAACAAATGTTAGCACGTGTTTTAGCACTTCCAGAGATAGTATCTGGTCGGAATGAAAGAGTGTCAGGCTTTGGTCAAACACATAACTGGGTGAAAAAAAGTATCTTTTGGGAATTGCCCTATTGGAGTTCATTACTGATTCGACATAATTTAGATGTCATGCACATTGAAAAAAATGTGTTTGATAATATTTTCAACACTTCGATGGATGTTTCTGGAAAAACTAAAGATAATGTCAAAGCCTGACATGATCTGAAAATACTTTGTAAGAGGCCGGAGTTGGAGTTACAAGAGGTCCACGGACGATATCTGAAGCCGAAGGCCCCGTATGTGTTAAATAAACAACAGATCAAAGATGTTTGTAAATGGATAAAAGAACTCAGATTACCTGATGTATATGCCTTAAACTTATCTCAATGTGTGAACGTCGATGATTGCAAAATATCAGGGATGAAGAGCCATGATTGTCATGTATTCATGTAGAGATTGCTTCTGATCGCATTCTGAGATCTTCTACTTGATAATATTTGGGGTTCGTTGACTGAATTAAGTATGTTTTTTAGAAATATTTGTGCAAATGTCCTTCGAGTTGAAGATATGTCAACACTTGAAAGTAATATTGTTGAAATTATAAGCAAGCTGGAGCAATTTTTCCCTCCTGTCTTTTTTGACTCGATGGAGCATCTACCGATACACTTGGCATACGAGGAATGAGTTGGTGACCCCGTTCAATACTGGTGGATGTACTTATTTGAAAGATACATGAATCGTCTGAAGAAAAAAGTAAAGAACACCGCAGCTGTTGAAGGATCAATATCTGAATCGTATATCATCCAAGAAATTTCATCATTCTACTCATTTTACTTTGAATCGATAGTACAGATAAGATTTGATCGTCTTCCACGTAACCACGACGAGGGAGTTCGACATTCAGATGGACATTTAAATATATTTTGTCACTCTAGTTGTGCTTTTGGTTCTCGTCCATCTCGACACTTAAGCGAGGAAGAGTAGGAACCCCCGAGGACTATGAAAAATATTAAACAAAAAATTAAACTCGAGTAGGAGACCTACAGTCGGACGGTGATACAGCGCGGAGGCACCCCCGAGGACTTTGACGCAACAATGTGGGTCGATGATGCAGGTGGCTAGGACCACGGCCGCGTGTTTGGTTTTACAGATAGTGGTCATACGCGAGCCGTGCTAGGTACACTTGGGGCACCGACCCCTCCGCATGCTGGTGAACGACCATCGACCTCCAGGTCCAGAGATGATCATAGTAGTAGGATAAGTACACTAGAGGAGACGATCGCGCGTCAGACTGAGTCGATGGAGCGTCAGAGTCAGATGATGGCAGATATGCAAGTTATGCTACGCAACTTGTCAAGTCATCACGGAGCAGCATCTTCCGATCTATCGTCCTCGAGTCAGTCCACGCCGGTGTACACCCAGGCACTGCAGACTCCGCCACATGATCCAGATCATCCTCCATCGTCATCGTGAGATTTATTATTTTTTTATTATATTGACTTTGTTACTTCGATACTATATATATTTTAGTTTTATTTTGTTTGGATATTGATACTTCAATTTTGCATTTGAATAGTTTTTATACGATTGTGGATAATTATAAATATAAGTATAATTATTTTGATATATATCTCTGGGTGTATTTGTGATGTGTGAATGGATGTGTGTATGGGTGTGTGAGTTATGTATCAGATTGTATCAATGTATTAATAGAAATTTGAAATTCTAAAATTTTTTCTGTTTCAGGTTTTAGTCATCAGCAATGGCTTCCCACGGGTGTCCGTGGGAAAGCCGTTACTAAAAGTGTATCGTAAGCCGTTGTTGTATAACATCAGCAACGGCTTAGTAATGGTCTTTCACTAACGGCTTTGCCACGGCCTCACGGGCCGTTGCTAATAAGGTTATCAGCAATGGCCCGGTGTCCGTGGCAAAGCCGTTGCTGATAATGTTATTAGCAACGGCCGATCGGCCGTTGCAGTGCCATTGCTAAATTATCAGCAACGCGCTTTTGTGCCACGACTACTTTGCAACGGGCCGAGCCGTTGCAAGCCATTGTTGATGCCCATTTTTCCAGTAGTGATACGATAGAAAACTAAGCCCTTGTGACCCTTAGCCGCACCTCATAGGGCTGACCTACCCCTTACCCGAGTACTCTAAAAGCAAAGCAGGTTCAACACCTACAAGTCCTCCATAGGGTCGTCTTAGCACCACGTTCCTCCTATGGTCCCTATGTCTCTAAGTATCCCTAAGTTCCTTACTTTTCCTAATTATGGGTCTCTACACTTGTGCATATTCTAATGACATACGAGAATCCCCTTAATGTGTAGTCTCTATGTTTAAACACATATCAAGATCCTCTACATGGGTTATTAGGGGCCGCCCGACCCCAAAATTTGAACCAAGAAATCCACGACGACAACGTAAAACATTAATCCAATACTCGAATTCGACACGATAAAAACCATCCAAAAAACTGAGAAAATCCCTCTCATAGGGGCGGTGGCATGATGAAGGAGATGGGGAAAAGAGGGCTTTATCCACTCACCAGAGATGAAAATTAAAAAGGAAGATGGTCATCCACGCTCCCAGAATTTCGGGTGCGCTGCCCGATTTCAAATCCTCTCGCGTCTTCCCCTTCCCTCTCGTGTAACCCAAGATCTAGCCGTCCAAATCCGATCCCCACCGTTCACATCGAAGAGCAAGTGGTCTCAAAAATGCTCCCCATATTTCAGCCCGATCAGCCCCAGTATAGTGTCCCGATTACCCGAATCAGAGGAAATCGATGTAGCAAAATCCTGGAGAAGAAGTCTATGACAAGTCTATAACGGTAATTCCATGACAGCGATAGATCCGACCATCAAAAACCAATCTCCACCGATCAAAATGTAAACCAAGAAGTCTACAAGTTATTGTCCAACTTTCATTATGATCTGACCACGGACACTCCATCAATCGTGAGGTTTACTTCCATCCGATGCTGTGAGGAGCAGTCTGTCAAGATTTTCCCTCCTCCATCTCCATGCGTGCGCCTCTTCCTATGGGCGCCCAAGGGGGTGTGCGGTGGCTGCTATGAGTCGCGCACCCCTGAGGGATGAGGTATACATACTATAACCCCCAATTTCCAAATGACTAAAATACCCCTTAACTTAAGTCAAGTCTAAAATAAACCATAACCCGACCAATACAAGTCCGATTTGAGTTCTGTTTGAACCTCTAGACTCGTCTCGAACCAAACTACTCGTCTAAGGACTAATCAACTTAGATAAATTAACTATTTTGCATGCAAATGCCAAATTTCAATTCACTCTCTGGTGTTTTATCTGGCCATCCTGACGCGCGACCAACTTATCCCGCTGAAATAATTAAATAAACATTTTTAAAAAAATAATAATTCATTTATTACAAAAAAACTCTCCATCATCATCACTCCAGGTAGCAGTAAAGGATTTCTTGAGCCTCTTCTGAAGATTTGGACATTCTGATCTAACATGTCCAAATCCTTCACATTGAAATCATTGAACACCTTTTGACTTTTGTTTAAGATCATTTTTTGGTTCAGACGATTGAATTCTTTTGTTTTCTCCAAAAGAAAAACGTGTTTTAGAGCTGGTCGAACTAGGTGGTTGTGAAAGAAATAGTGCCCTTGAGCCAATCACATATTGATGTATAGGGAACTATTTATGGTTAATGAATAATATGAGGCATCTTTTCATCATATGCTATATCTATATTATGTATATATTAGATTGTGATGAACCCCATGAACTCGGACAACTAATTCTAATTAAGGCCATGATGAGATCATGCTAGTGAGACTTGGAATCCAGATGCTCCTGTTCTAAATGTTCCCAGTCGTAGGATCACCAATTAGGGGATTGATGATTCCGGATAGACTGGTGAACTTGGTACATGCCTTATATGATAAGGGGTAGCTGATCTCATAGTTACCTATGAGCCGTCACTAATGTACAAGTGCAGGTGCTCATTAGGGAATGAGTTCACTGAACGGACATGCACGAGGAATACAAAATGGAATCCTTACATGAGTGTCAATGGGATGTTCCTTCGGTGATATTAGGTGCAAGTAGTCCTTAGACCTGAGTTTGTCATGATTACCTTGTGAGTGACAACCCATTGCCTTGATTTTATCCCTACATGGTCCTCAGCGTCATGTGCCGGATATTACTGGGCATGGGGAAACATTCATGGAGGTAGGTGAGCAACCAACATGGAATCAGTTACTCCTAGTGAGAGGGGATAATGTCCTATGTGTCCCTACAAGTGTCGACTCGGGAATCTCTTAGCAAGGTAGACATGAAAGTCAGGAAGATGTTTTTGACATTTTATTATTGAGACGACATCTTGGCGGGTGGAATACATATGAATCGTATTAGGGTTTGACACTTCTTTTGTACCCTAGTCGACTTCGGGATGTTGTAACCAAGGGACTTAGTTGAACGGTAACTGGTCATCGAAGGGCGTTCAATCCAAGTAGATTGAACCTCATACTATTCGGGTAGTTATGACACGTTGCTAGACGTCAATCTTGACTTGTGAGTGGAGTCTCTCACGACCACACTAAAGGGGTTTTAGTGGTGGCTCATAAGATTCAAATAAAAGTCGTTCTATCGGATCCGACTCGCCGTTATGCACAACTCGCTGCTGGCTTAGTGTGGGGCCCATTGGGTCACACACAACATGCTAACCTCGTAACGGACCTTATGAGATAAAGTCCGAATGTGGCACTACATGTCTACTAGCATGGACATGCTGCAACACGATCATGGTTCTCGTTTACGGACATGATAGGAAAAATATTTCCTATAGGAACGAATACGCGAGGAAGAAGTTCCTCGATAACCGTAATTTGATGGGCATCCCTGAATTGTAGGGATTGGCACTTGATAAATCCAAATCAATAAGAATTTAATTTATAGAGATAAATTAAAGTTTATATTTAGTTGGATTTAATTAATTTTGAATTAATTATAAATCCATTAAATATAAATTATTGTTTTGGAGGCAAACCTCAGAATTTTGAATTTCGAGGAGAGGATTTAAAAATGGGGGGCCGGGTCCACCATGGGGGCCACCTACTCACCTTATAAATAGATGGCCTAACCACTTTCGAGAGGGGTTAAGCAAATTGGTTAGAGATCTTGGGAGGAGTAAAGACTTGGATTCTTGAGAAGCTTCTTGAAGACCAGGATTCCAAAGAGCTCCTCTTGATCTCCATGGGTGGCTGGCCATCAAGCTCCTCCTTCCCGGGTTTGTGAAGCCGATTTGGAGGTCTCTTCCTCTTGGGTGTGTCATCTCCTTCATCTTCTTGGAGGAGTCCATGGAGGTCAGCGAGGTATTCCTTCATCTTCATCCTCGTTTCGTGGTTTTCTCATCCCCTCTTCCTCCCTTTTGGTGCTCGATTTTTTGTGGAAGGGCCGGCTTCACCTAGGTGCATTTTGAGGTTGAGTTTCCCTCTCTATTGAGCCACAGCGGGTCATGGTGTTCGCTGTCCCTTAGTTGTGAGGCATTTGGTGCGGACCTTCCATTAGAGGACGTGCGCTTGGACGTCTTGAAACGGGGATAGGAGCAGCCTTACCATCCGCAGTATAATGTATATCATCTCCTTCTACTCGTAGATTGAATTCCTTAAAGATTGCTAAAGTTGATCGCTGGTTTTGGGATAGTTTGTAATTTTTTAAAATCATTTTTTGCGCTGTGTTTCTTCTTCCATCCCAACAGGTTGAAACTGTTGTTTGAATTGTAAGTTTGGTTTTGCTTGTTCTTGGCCCTTAGGAATCTTTTGAATTTTTTTGTCATAAGAGCAAAGAAAACATCCATCTCTTCTTTAGAACAATCTTCAGACTTGATCTCATCCTTAGTAGCACTGAAAACAAAGTTCTTCCTTTTTTCTTTATGTGAATATTTTCAGACAATTCCAACTCATATATTTCAAGTTTACCCATCAGAATGTCAAGAGTAATGGTTGATGGATCATGAACTTTACTTATAGCAGCAGCTTCCATGTCGAACTTGGTAGGCATGGATCTCATAACTTTTCTTACTATCTTTTTTTCTGAGAATGATTCTCCAAGGTTGGTAGCATTGTTCATAAGGTCTTTAATGCACCCATGGAAGTCTTGAATACTTCTATCTTCTCCCATCTTGAAGTTTTCAAATCCGCTATCGAGGAATTAAATTTTGACTTACGAAGAGCCAAGGATCCTTCATGGTTTGTCTCTAAAATCTCCCATGCTTGCTTTGCCAGAGTACAGGCAGAAGTAAGTTTGAATTTAGAGGGATCAACTCTATTGAAGATGGCATTAAGGGCCTTGTCATAGTTTGCAGCAATAATTTCTGCTTCAGTATACTAGTTTTTTGGCTTTCACTCAATCTCATCAATTATTGGAGGAGTATAGACGACTTCTATAGTGTCCCAGCAATGATCATCTAAGGACTTGATGAAAGCCCTCATCCGAGCCTTCCAATAAGCATAGTTTGTTCCAATGAGAAGTGGAGGAACATTTACAGAAATTCCCATAAGCATTCCTTCCATCTTAATCCTGAAAGAAAAGAGACACACCAAGGATCTTGTGGAGGTAAATGTTAGCACAACCGCTCTGATACCAATTGACAATAGTCTCTAAGGAAAACTTCTGTTAACAATCAGTTGCAACTGCTATTGTGACTGCTTTAGAGTGGCAAACTAAGAACCAAAACATAAACATACGTAAACACAAGTATTTGTTCACGCAATTCAGTATCTTATCATGTCACCAAATCCGCGGGACACTCAACGAATAGATGCCCAATCCACTATCAAAAATTACAATTTTAGTTTTAGGATTTCACACTTCGAAATCCAACTATCCATACGACAGTGAACTGGAAATAACAAAACCTATTGCTATTACAAGTACATACCGACTTGCCTCTCTATGACATCCCGGTCATAGGGTTTTGTCCTCCACACACTCCTTGTGTTGTAGCGAGTTAGCAGCCCACAATCATCTTATCTTGAAGATATGAAAAATTGATTATTGTCTTCTTTGCACTCAACAACCTCAACAAATCAAATAACTAGCAACACAACGTATGCACATTGGAGTCAAGAATTCAAATCTCTTCACTAGTTATTTATACGTGACAACTGACATATCTGAATCAATGCTGACTTTAACCATTGATCACTAATCAATCTTCAGTTCAAAAAAAATAGTCATCTGTTCAAACAATCAGCACTAAATCACCATAAACTCATGATCATAAAGATCAAAGAGTAACACCCATAAATATTAAAGAATAAAAACTCTCCACTACTCAAAACATCAAACAGACAATAAATATATAATAAACGATGAAAAAATATCAGAGATATCAACGAGAATCATCATTAATATTGAAGACCAACAATCATCACATACGCAACATCCTTATCCAGAAAACCATAGACTGAAGAAGCAGTTGAAACTGTCTTCACACAGTTGTAACTATCATCCTATAGGCAGATCTCCTCATAGTTGTGACTGTGCAATTTTAGACTGAGATTTTACCTGGAACACTTTTGCCAAATATAGCCAACTCATAAAAGCTAAACACTAACAACAACTAATGTAGTCGAGGGGGGTTCTGTGCACGCTTGGTAGTTTAGGTAAGTCTTCCACACATCCACTATAGTTGAGGGGGGTTCCGTGTAATTACCCTAAGTTTTTTTGGGACAACCAATCACACCACGAAGTTGAGTAAGAAACCATGACCACGAGTAAAAGTCTTCTACATGGCCAATACCAAATGCAAGCGGATATACTGTTGGGAAAGAATAAAAAATGCAGCGGAAATAGCAATTTAAAAAATTCAAACTATCCTTAAAACAACAATCTACTTTAGCAATCTTTAAGGAATTCAATGTACGAGTAGAAGGGGAAGGTATACCTTATACCGTGGTTGGTATGGCTACTTCTATCCCCGTTTTGAGACGCACACGCACACATCCTATGATAATTAACTAAATACTAGAATTCACCAACCTATGGGGTGTCCGGCCACTCTTTATAAAAACTCTCTCCCTAAAATTCAAAATTCTGGAGTTTGCCTCCAAAAATAATTAAATCTAATTAAATATAAACTTTAATTTATATCCATAAATTAATAGCCTATGAACAAGAATGATAATTATCTAAATAAACCAATCCCCTAAACAATAAAAAAGAGGTTTATCTAAATAAATCTAGTTCCTATTAATTAATAGAATTATGATTTATCCTCATAAATCATATATCTATTAATTTTATGATTTATCTCCATAAATTAAATTCTTATTAATTAGGATTTATCCAAATAAATTAATTCCTAGTTAATTGGTTAGGCTCATGGTTAGAAACTAATTTTCCCACCATGAATATTTGATTCAAAATCAAATTATATTTAATTCATAATTAAATTTAATCAACCACATAAAATATTATTATGTGTCAATCCCTACAATTTAGGGATGCCCTGCAAATTAGGGTTACCGAGGAACTCCTTCCTCGTACATTCATTCCTATAGGAAATAACTTTCCTATTATGTCCGTAAACGAGATCCGTGATCGAGTTGAAACATGTCCATTGGGCTCATTGGGTTATTACGAGGTTAGCCTGTTGTGTGTTACCCATTGGGCCCCACAGTAAGCCAACAATGAGTTGTGCATAACGGAGAGTCGGATTCGATAGAATGACTTCTATTCAAATCTTACGAGCCTCCACTAAACCCCTTTAGTGTGGTCGTGAGAGGCTCCACTCACAAGTCAAGATTGACGTCTAGCAATATGTCATGACTATCCAGATTGTGTGAGGTTCAATTTATAGAGATCGAACACCCTTCGGTGATTAGTTATCGTGCAACTAAGTCCCTCGATTACAATGTCTAGAAGTTGGCTAGGGTACGAAAGAAGTGTCAAACCCTAATACCGATTCATATGTATTCCATTCACCAAGATATCATCTCAATAATGAAACGTCAAAAACATCTTACTAACTTTCATGTCTACTCTGGCCAGAGATTCCCGAGTTGACACTCGTAGGGACAGATAGGAGATTATCTCCTCTTACAAGGAGTAACTGTTGGCTTTAGGTTTTCAACCTTAGCCGTAATCTCGGTTTTGATGGTTTTGATGATAACAAACATGGGACTAATGATTTCATTGAGAATGTGTTTCAGATTCCATATCAATTAGCGTTCGATGTCCTCGATCGGAAAAATCGGACAAATCGGAAATCGGAAGGACATTGATCGTCGCGCTCAGGTTCATCGCAGAAGTTTATCGAAGATCGACGAGTGCACCAAAGTTGCTTGGATGAGTCCAAAGATCAAGTCAAAAGCTCTCCAAGATGATGCTCGTTAAAAGACGGAACCTGGAAACCAAGCGCGGAAGAAATAGGCTAAAAATGCAATTTCAACCTATGTTCAGTCGACCAGGCGGTCGACCGAATAGGGTAAGAAATGGGTAGTAGCCCTAGCGATCAATCGATCGATCAACCAGACTGAGGATAGCTACAGACGCAGCTTGCGTCGATCGATCGATCGGTCGACCAAAAGTGAAATCACAAGTTTCTTATGTCGGTCGGTCGACCGACCAAAGCCCAAAATGGGCAGTAAGGTTGGCGGTCGATCGACCTGAGGATAGCCAAAGACATATAATGCGTCGGTCGATCGATGGGTCAACCAGAAGTCACGGATCGAGAAATTTGTGCCAAGCAGTCGACCCGTCGATTGATCGCCCACAGGGAGAGGAGAAGCGATTGAAAGACCGGTCGACCAGTCAATCGACCGACCATCCGATCGGTGGCCTATAATGGATAGTTTTCTATCCGTTGAACAGTTGTTTCTTCAGTAGGGTATAAATATACCCTCATATGATTCTTTTAACTCTCTTCCTTGACTTCTACAACATTCATTGAGCATTCTAAGAGGAAGATTTGAAGCCTTCCAAAAAGCTTGCGCTGATTCTCTATCCGCGACATTTTCTTCAAGCGTACAAGCTCTGCTCCTCAACTCGGGTGTTGATTCAAGCTCCATCCCTGACGAGTTGAAGGATTGAAGGATTGCAAAAGAGCACAAAATCTTGGTTTCATTTTAAGCTCTTTTCAATTGTAAATTTTATCTGTTATTTAAACTATTTTTGGATTTGTGTCTGTGTAAAGACCTAGGGATGTTAGGTCTTGTTGTGTGAAGTGGTATCCTTGGTGTAGAAGGAATAAAGCCACTTGTGTATACTTAGTGATTACTAGGATTAGTTCTAGTTTTCCCTTAGGTTGAGGTGGGAAAGTGCTCTCGGTAGGAAGGCGGCATACTTCCGGGTGTGGAAGTGCCTTCGGTTGGAGAGCGGAGACTTTCCAGTGCAAAGTCCTCGTTGTAAGGGAAACTCTAATTAATCTAGTAAAACCTAGTTTGGAAATCCTAAGCGAGGTGCTTAGGTAGTGGAGTAGGCATTGGGACCGAACCACTATAAATTGCGTGTTTGCATTGCTTTCATTTTGTTGTGCTTAAATTGCTTAATCATTTATAAGCTTTCGCATATAAAATCATCGAATTGCAAATCACCTAATCGATCTAAGTAATCGTTTAAAATTGGATTTAGGCTAATCGAATTAGTAAACACACTATTCACCCCCCCCCCCTCTAGTGTCGCCATTTCGCCAACAATTGGTATCAGAGCGGGTTCGTAGCTTGAGATTTCACCATCTCGTCTACACCTAGTCTCGGTCTAAAAATGGCTAGAGAGTGTAGCGTCTTCACCTCCTAGGTTCAATGAGTCAAACTTTGGTCTTTGGAAGTCTAGGATGTATACCTTCTTAAAGACCCAAGGTTTGGATGTTTTCAACATGGTAAAAATTAGGTATAGTGAACCTAAGGAAGACATGAATGCATGGACCCAAGAACAAATTAGCATGTTTGAGTTAAATGCTAAAGCTACAAATTGCTTATTTTATTCTTTGGAAAACAATATGTTTGAGAAAATCATACATTGCACTTCGGCTTTTGATATATGGGCAACATTGAATATGTTATATGATTATGCTAAAACCGAAGAGCTTATAACTTTTGTTGAGGGTGGTGATGACAATGGTCATCCCCCTAGTACTAACCTCGGTTTTGATGATTTTAGTGCTTCTAGTCAAAGAAGCAAATCAAAAAGCCGAAAAAGAAAAGTGATATGCTACTTGTGCAACGAAAAGGGGCACATCAAGAGGAATTGTCCTTTGTCAAAGAAGAATGCCAAAAGGAGGACAAGTGCTTCAACATCCACCTCCAAATCTCAAAAAGCGTCCTCTTGTCATGACTATGAAGGCACATCCAAGGTTTGCCTCATGGGTATCCATGATGAGGTACAACATTCCACTTTTAGTCATGATAAAGATATAGCATATGATAGTGATGCTAGTTCTTCACATTCAATCAAAATATCATATGAAGAATTAGTACAAGAATGTCAAAGTATGTGTGCCATGCTTTTGAAAAAGAGTAAAGAAATGAAGAAAATTAAAAAGGATAACTCTAGGCTCACTAAGGATTTGCAAGCTCTAGAATTAGAAAATAAAAATTTAAAGGCAAATCTAAGTTCCTCAAGTGTTGATTGCCATGGTAGTATTGATGTTTTGAGAACTAGTAATTCTTGCCATGACAATTTTAAGACTGAAATTGAAGACCTAAAAAGTGAGAATATTGACTTGAAAAATGAAAATGATGATTTGAAAATTGAATTGAAAAATATCTCAAAAGTTGAGATTGAGAATTTGAAAGTAAAAAATATGAAAATCAAAAATAAAAATTGCTTGTTGAAATCTCAAATACAAGCTTTACACAAATCCATAAATGACTTAAAAAATGAGGTTGTTTTCTTGAGTAAGAAAACTAGTAACTTATCACGTGCTTCATTTTTTAGAAATCCTAGGAATAAGAATGCTTATGTAAACAATGCTAAGGTTCCTCATGCTTCTCATATCAAGCATTCCAACATCAAACCTCATGCTCCAAAGATGAATAATAAATATCATGTCCATGTTAAAAATGAAAAGAAAAAGTTTCATGGACATTGCTTTTGTTGTGGTGTGTATGGGCATGTTATTTATGATTGTGCTTTAAAGAGAAATCCAAGTGTTGCTAGGACACTTTGGATTCCTAAGCCCTCTAACCCCCAAGGACCCAAAGCTATTTGGGTACCAAAGGTATCATGTTCTTTTGTAGGGGGAGCTACCACACAAGGGTGAGATGAAGGTGGTTGATTGAAGTTGCTTGAGGATTCAAAGATTGAACCATTTCAAAAGTTACAACTTCAAGTCATTCAGATGCATATGGTATATGTGGCATCAAAAGTACTTTGGTATCATCTCTCATGCTCTCTTGATTAAATTATAGTTGGAGTTATGATACATGCCTAAAATTAATTGAATTTCCCCGCTCTTAACATCTTTCAAAAACATTTTTTATTTTTGATTTCCCGGTCTCTTCGGAGACCCCGGTGGCCTGTAATGGGCCTAAGCGACCTTGCGGTTTTAAATCGTAGGCTAATTGTGACTTTCGGTTTTCAACCAATAGGAAGGGTTGGAGATCTATTTTTTCAAAATTTTATATTTTGAGATCTCTTAATTCATTTTGGATTCATGATAATTTTATTTAAAACATATTTCAAACAATTTAGCAAAGTGATATTTGATAATGATACTTGTTGCTTCTCTTTGCTTTTTGGTTGAGTTAGCTTGCTAAGTAGCTATATTTTCTCTAAAAATATTAGTGAAGCTTACTTGCAAGTTATAGGTTTTTAGGAAGGCTAATAATTAAGAATGGAAAAATTAGTTTGGCTAAATTTTCATGATTAGGGTATAACTTTGATAAATTCAAAATCTTAGTGTTATACCTCAATGTTTAAGCTTAAACGATGTCTCTATACTAATGATTAGATTTGCATGTTAAATCCTTAAATTCTCAAGAGTAGGTAGAATCTTAGTACTTAGACAAATTTCATTAAATGAAACTTTCTCTAGGTAAATATCTATTATTAGATACCTCCTTGTAAGTCCGAACTAGTCTAACATGGTTAGGGATCTTATTCTTTAAATGTTTCACATACTAAGATCCCCTTAAATTCATTTTGAAATCATGATAATTCATTTAAAATAAATCTTTACTATCTAGCATAGGTTAAGGCTTTTAAATGGAACATTGCTTTGAACCTTGTGCTATTTAGTAAGTTAGCTTGCTAGTAGTCTTAATTTCATTGCTACTAATGAAGTCTACTTGCAAGTTGTAAATGCTAATGAAGGATATGCTATCTAAAAGAAAATGAAAAAGGAAATGAAAAGTTGGGCAAATTTTCAAGAAATAAGGTATGAATTTAATTTTGCAAAAATCTTTGTAAAATAATTGAATACTGATGCTTAAATGATTTCTCTATGCTTATGATTGATTATGCATGATAAATATTTGAATCTTCATGAGTAAGAATTTTTTTGTTAACTTAGCTCAATTTCATGATATCTTGATTGAATGAAACTTGAACTAGGTTAAAATTCTTCTTTAGAGACTTCATGTTAAGTTAAACTTGAAATTAAATTAAATTTTTAAAAATAAGGAATGAATTTAACTTTACAAAAATCTTAGTATGATGATTGAATATTAATGCCTTAATGATGTCTCTATATACTCATGATTGATTTTGCATGATAAATGTTTGAATTTTCAAGAGTAGCCAATTTCAAGATATCTTGATTGAATGAAACTTGTTCTAGGTTAAAACTCATATTAGAGACCTCATTTTGAGTAAACATCAAACAAACATATTTAGACACACATGATATGACTCTAGGTGTTCAATCTTGAAAATTCATGTGTAGATGAAAATATGATAACTAGATCACATTAGTGGACTTAAGCTTAAAAGGTTTGACCCAAGTCAACAAATTGACTTGGACACTTGATTTTAAGTCCAAACTTAATAAACATGTTTAGAAATAGGTATGACATGTTTCCATGCATTTAGAGTAAAATTCATATGGATATAGATAAAATGACATAGAGGTTAATTCATGTTTACCTCTCTTTGAACTATGTTGACCCAAGTCAACAAGTTGACGGTCTCATTTTCAATCCATATTTGTGGAACATGTTTAGATTTACTCATGTTAGGTATCCATAGGTTTAAATTTGAACAATCATAAGTAAATGTTAAGATTGAAACTTAGCAAGTTTCATTAAAACTAGTTTAGTTTTGAATGAAACCATGCTGGGTCGATATCTTGACTTAAGGATATAATTTTTATCTTAAACTTGACATACACTCTTTACATCACCATTATGTGGTGTCATAAAAGTTTGAATGAAAACTAAGCATTCTTTGAAAATAACTGAAAAATTATGGAATTTCCATTTGTTCAATAATTGGTATCACCAATTTCAGTTATCTCTAGGAAAATATAAAAAAATTCTTTTTAGATAATTCTTGAAACTACACATTCACTGAAAAATCTAGTTTTATCAGTAAAAATTTCAAAAAGATTCATCAAGAATCGGATTTAAAATGAATTTTTGAAGTTGGATTTCAAAACACAAAGTATCATCATTCTTGAAACGCTAATTTTTCTGATACTTTGATTTTCTCTTCAAAAATTTCAATAAAACTCATGTACACCATTTGGATTCTATTTCTAATGTCATTCACACAATTTCATGAGTAAAATCATTTCTAAGAAAAGATTTTGATATTTTGGATGATAGCTAGGATCCATTTGTTTATTTGAAAACAATATAGGATGAAAAATGAACTTAGAAAATTCATTTTGAGTTCAAACTTGATACATGCATTTCAAAACCATTCAATATTTGGTATCAAAAAATTTTCATCCAAAAATTGGTTTCAAAAATATTTGTCAAAAACATGATTTTGTGTAAACTTAAAAGGTTGATTTTTGAAATCTTGAAGATAGGTTGACCTAAGTCAACAAAATAGCATAAAAATTTTCATCTTAAGTCCAAACTTAATTCATAGACTTACATTATCTCATGTTTGATGTCTAGATGCCTAAATATGAGAAAACATGAGAAGATAGCCTTTTAAGAAAAGCAATGAGCTTCACGAGATCTTAGTTCCTTAACTTTGAGCAACAGTCCTAGTATTGTCATACAATACCGGTGTTGAACTGGCAACCTCACGAACAACTCCCACTGAATGATAAACTCCTTTATCTGATGCTATCCTAAGCGGCAGAGTAAGTAACAAAGCACAAAGCCTTGGTCACCTTACCGGTTACAGTACCCAGCTAGGAACACTTTCATGCTTATCGCACCACCATTAAAGGTATCCTTATACCATTATATGGTTTCATCATCGTATATAATACCTCTCATCCTTCTCAGGTGCTTGGGAGAGTTCTCCATATGCTCTTCAATGTTATTCTCCAGGGTTTTGATTGAAATCTGCTAGATATCTCTAAGGTATAAGTAATATCAGGCCAAGTGCAAAGCATCTCATGATGGATCCCACTACCCAAAGCATCTCATGATGAAGCCTTCCAAAAAGCTTATGATGCTTCTCTGTCCGCGACATTTTCTTCAAGCGTACAAGCTCTGCTCCTCAACTCGGGTGTTGATTCAAGCTCCATCCCTTGACGAGTTGAAGGATTGAAGGATTGCAAAAGAGCACAAAATCTTGGTTTCATTTTAAGCTCTTTTCAATTGTAAATTTTATCTGTTATTTAAACTATTTTTGGATTTGTGTCTGTGTAAAGACCTAGGGTTGTTAGGTCTTGTTGTGTGAAGTGATATCTTTGGTGTAGAAGGAGTAAAGCCACTTGTGTATACTTAGTGATTACTAGGATTAGTTCTAGTTGTCCCTTAGGTTGAGGTGGGAAAGTGCTCTCGGTAGGAAGGCGGGATACTTCCGGGTGTGGAAGTGCCTTCGGTTGGAGAGCGGAGACTTTCCGGTGTAAAGTCCTCGTTGTAAGGGAAACTATAATTAATCTAGTAAAACCTAGTTTGGAAATCCTAAGCGGGGTGCTTAGGTAGTAGAGTAGGCATTAGGGCCAAACCTCTATAAATTGCGTGTTTGCATTGCTTTCATTTTGTTGTGCTTAAATTGCTTAATCATTTATAAGCTTCCGCATATAAAATCATCGAATTGAAAATCGCCTAATCGATCTAAGTAATCGTTTAAAATTGGATTTAGGCTAATCGAATTAGTAAACATACTATTCACCCCCCCCTCTAGTGTCGCCATTTCGCCAACAGTAACCAATTCTTTGTTGGTTGCTCACCTACTTCCATGAATGCTTCTCCATGCCCAGTAATACCCGGCACATGACGTTGAGAGCCACGTAGGGATAGAACCAAAGCAATGGGTCATCACTCATAATGTAACCATGACAACCTCAAGTCCAAGGACTGCTTGCACCTACTATCACCCGAGGAACATCATATTGACACTCATGTAAGGATTCCATTTTGTGTTCCTTGTGCACGTCCGCTCCATGAGCTCATTCCCTAATGTGCACTACACTTGTACATTAATGACAGTTCATAGGTAACTGTGAGATCAGCTACCCCTTTTTGTATAGGGCATGCACCACGTGCACTAGTCTATCCGGAATCACCAATCCCCTAATTGGTGATCCTACAACTAGGAACATTTATAACAGGGGCATCTGGATTCTAAGTCTCACTGGTATGATCTCATCATGGTCTTAGAATCATTTGCCCGAATTCATGGGGTTCATCATAATCTTTATAAATAAAGGTGCAGAATGTGATGAAAAGTTGCCTCATAAAGTTGATTACCCTTGAATAGTCCCTAAATATATCGATATGTGATTGGCTCAAGGGCACTATTCCTTTCAATCTCCCACTTGCACTTTAGCCAATGATCCTAGTGAAGGCGAAATGGCCTACACTAGAGGGCGGGTGAATAGTGTGTTTACTATATGATTCGCCTAATTTCACTTTTAATCGTTTCTTATATTAACTTAGGCGATTTGCAATTCGATGAATGATTGCGGAAGCGATATAAAGATAAAGCTATTAACACAAAACAATAAGGCAATGCAAACGCACAGATTTATAGTGGTTCAGCCCCAATGCCTACTCCACTACCTAAGCACCCCGCTTAGAATTTCCAAACTAGTTTTACTAGATTAATTTATGTTTCCCTTACACACGAGGACTTTTCATCGGAAAGTCTCACTCTCGACCTAAGGTACTTCCACACTCGGAAGTCTCCGCCTTCTTGTCGAGAGCACTTATCCCACCTCAACCCTAAGGGACAACTAAACTAATCCAAGTAACAACTACATTTACACACACAAGTGGCTTTACACCTTGCAAGAAAACCACTTACACAACAAGACCTAACACAAGGTCTTCACACACAAATCTGAATAAAACGTTAAATAACAAGTAAAAATTACAATCCAAGGAGCTTAGAATAAAACCAATAGTACAAGCTCCTTAGCAAGCCTTTGGCACCTTCAACTCTTCAGGAGGTAGAACTCGATCGAAACCCGAGTTGAGCCAAGCTTGTGCGCTTGAAGAAGATGTTCGCGGAAGAAGCAGAGCGCGCTTTAGATCTTTTGGAAGGCTTCAAATTTTCCTCTTAGAATGCTCAATGAAGGCTGTAGAAGATGAGGAAGTAGTTAAAAGATTTATATCAGGGTGTATTTATACCCTGGTGAAGCAACGGCAGCTCAACGGACAAAAATCTATCTGTTACAGGCCGCCGGTCGAAGCGCCGATCGAAGCATTGGTCGACCGATCATTCGACCGCTCCATTTCTCCCTGTGGTCGATCGATCGACCCGTCGACCGCCAGACGCAGATCACATGATCCGCGATCTTCGATTGACTCGTCGGTTGACCGACGCGATTGCCTCTTCGGCTTATACGCAGGTTAGTCGACCGCCAGCGTTGGCCAATTTCTTTCTCCATTCGGTCGACCCGTCGGTCGACTGACGTGATCTTTCATCGCAGGTATCAGCAGGACAGTCGACTGACGGGTCGACCACCCGAGCTACTGCCCGTTTTGGGCTTCCATCAATCGACCGCTCGGTCGACCGAAGTAGCTCTGCTACTTTCTTTACCTTCGGTCGGTCGATCGACCGATCTACCAAACCTAGGCTAAATGTTATTTCTTCAGCCTATTTCTTTCGCGCTTCGTTTCCAAGTTTCGGCTTTCAACGAGCATCATCTTGGAGAGCTTTTGACTTGATCTTTGGACTCGTCCAAGCGACTTTGGTGCCCGTCGATCTTCGGGAAACTTTCGCAACGAACCTGAGCGCGACGATCAATTCCTTTCGATTTTTGGATTTCTCCGATTTATCCGATCGAGGACATCGAACGCTAGTCGATATGGAACCTGAAAGATATCTCAATGAAATCATTAGTTCTAGGTTTGTTATCATCAAAACCATTAAGATCGAGATTAAGGCTAAGGTTGAAAACCTAAAGCCAACACCTAGTATCTATATACCAAATTTCAGTGGTGATCAAATCTGTTGTTGTGGTATTCAGTTTTATCTACATCAATGTCTTTCACTCATCACCTCTTTCCAGCGATGAGGTAATGCCTTTTAAGAAAAGCAATGAGCTTCACGAGATCTTAGTTCCTTAACTTTGAGCAACAGTCCTAGTATTGTCATACAATACCGGTGTTGAACTGGCAACCTCACGAACAACTCCCACTGAATGATAAACTCCTTTATCTGATGCTATCCTAAGCGGCAGAGTAAGTAACAAATCACAAAGCCTTGGTCACCTTACCGGTTATAGTACCCAGCTAGGAACACTTTCATGCTTATCGCACCACCATTAAAGGTATCCTTATACCATTATATGGTTTCATCATCGTATATAATACCTCTCATCCTTCTCAGGTGCTTGGGAGAGTTCTCCATTTGCTCTTCAATGTTATTCTCCAGGGTTTTGATTGAAATCTGCTAGATACCTCTAAGGTATAAGTAATATCAGGCCAAGTGCAAAGCATCTCATGATGGATCCCACTACCAAAGCATAATTAATGGATTTCACTCATCTTTTGTCTCTCCTCAGGTGTCTTTGCAAACATTATCTTAGATAGACTGATGCAATGACTCTTAGGCAAGTAGCCTCTTTTACTACTGTCGATGCTAAAACTCTTTTAGCACTGTAACAACATACATGGGCTAGGGTAAACCAGGCATCCTTTCATACCTATCCACATAGATCCTAATGTCAGGCATATAGGAGGCCTTTCCCAAATGTACCATAGAGAATCAGTATGGGAAATAACTGGAGCATGAGAATGCTTTTCCCACAAGTATGTCATACAATATGACTACACTCCCACTAAACACCTTATCTACACAAGGTTCAGCCACATTTTTGATAAAATCAAAACACTTTTGACTATCTCATTAAAACGGATGTTTCAACTCTTCGATGCTAGCTATAGTCCATAAATGGTCCTTTGCAGCTTGCATACCTTACTCGATCCAACCGAGGATACGAACTCCTCTAGCTATGTCATATAGACTTCTACATAACGGAAGAATGCAGTCTACACACTAGGGCTGGGCAAAACCCGATTCGACCTAAAAAACCCAAAAAAACTGACCCAAAAATTCATTTCGGGTCGGGTTATTCGGGTATATCCGGTCGGGTCAGGTTACATTTTTAAAATTTTCATTTACTATTTCGGGTCGGGTCGGGTTCGGGTGAAAACCCTGTTTACTATTGCATATATTGATGAAAGATGGTTTTGGGTTTGTGGTTAGAAGGGTGGAGATAATGTTTAGGAGGTCTTTAGTTCAAGTCCTACTTGAATTATAATTTTAATACAATTGTTCACATTTTTATCACCATTTTCAATATGAATTTTACTTTTTATTTTATTATTCTAAAACGAATTCGGGTTAATTGGGTCAGGGCCCAATTTTTTTGGGTTATTCAGGTTGGGCCCCGATTAAAAAATTGAGTCGGGTCGGGTATAAATTTTTTGAAATTTTTAGGATAATACCCGATCGGGATCGGGATCGGGATCGGGATCGGGATCGGGATCGGGTCAGGTATTGACCCGACCCGCCCGATGCTCGGCCCTACCAGAGACCCACTAGCCAGATCTCGTATTCGTAGTACGCACTGATGGCTAGCAATATCCTGATGGACTTGAGCGTTGGAAATGGTAAGAATGTCTTATTGCAGACAACCTATTGTTTGGGTTAGATCACATTCACACCTTGCCAGCTGCTCAGATCTTTCTAAAGATCCACTTGCACCCTATAGGAGCTATCCTTTCTGAGTCGGTCAGGCAAAGTGCATAATTAGTTTGAGTCCAGTTTGGATCTGCATAATGCCATCGCATGGTGTCAACACATTTGACCATTAAGAGTTCGCGGATTACCTGAATCTAGGTCATACCCTCTGGCTAGATATCATCACTTAGGAAGTCTACGCACTCTCCTAGAAAAGGTGATGGGAAGTAATAATTACATGGATTGATTTAACCTGTGAACTTTTCACTAGTTGTTGCGATTTCATTCATGGTTGCTGAACTTCACCAAGTTCAACATATCTTCCACTCCCACTTTCCTCGACAAACTCCTTTTCCTCGAAAAGTGGTGACAAAACTTCTTTTGTTCAGTTGGGGGAACTTGATACCCAAAACACTTTTTAGGGTGTGCCTCAAAACTTGCACCTGGTCAAGTTTGTCATATGCTAGGCAACCCCAAATCACAAGATGTCTCTGACTCGATTTCTTGTCATTCCTTATCTTATATGGTGTATCAGATATAGACAAAATTATGGCCGCTACAATAGCTTATCCTATGAAAAGAGATTGGAAGCTAAGTATGGATCACATCATATCCAATAAGGTGTGATTCCTCCTTTCAGACACACCATTGTGTCAGGCGGGGTCCATACAGAGACAATCTTATTGTCTTCGAGATAATTCACAAACCTAGTGGATAAGTATTCTTTGTCTCGATCCAATTGAAGGCCTATAATACCTTTTCTAATATGTTTCTTTAAATTTACCTTCATACTCCTTAAACGATTCAAATGCATCGAGTTTATGCCAAAACAGGTGGACGTACCCGTGGCTAATCATATCGTAGGAGTATCCTTTTCTGGCTTGAGTTGTTATCGGCCTACATACACCTATGTTGGCCAACTCTAGTCAACTCAACGAGTCTTTCACCAGGTCTAGTGAACAGAGACTCGGTCAGAATTTCCTTGAGACACGCTGCTGAAGTTCTAACTGTGATTCATAATCGCCCAAAATCATAAAAGCCAGAAGTATGTGTGGTTAATTTTATCTCTTTGTGCGTTCATATGAAAATATATATCATTGCCTTCAAGAAACATTAAACCAATTGAATTTGACCCAGTCGCAGGTGCCATAGTGGCCATTCTGATGAGTTACATGCGACTGATAGCGCTTGGTGGTCAACTGCCATAGTGACCCATATGATATGGCACCTCATCAGAGTTGGCATAGTGGTCAACTGCAAGAAGTATTTTCACCAAGCACAACTATTGCCTTTTAAAGAACTTTTCACAACCTTGTTCATATAACAAAGGAAAAGGTTGTTCTACTATTAACACTGGAACAAATCAATATCAACGGTCTTGTTGAATAGAAGACCTATATGATAGGTTCCTACAGATAAGGCTGCAACTCTTGCGCCTATCACCTTCCCGAAGGTAGTAGTTGCCTTCTGTCAAGTCTTCTACTTTTCTTCTTCTCCTGCAACATCTTGCAGATGATGATTGATATTAAATACCCGGTATTTAATACCACAAAGTAGAGTTTAATGATGAAGTATTTTCTATAACGTACACACCTAAAGCGGCAGTTTCAAAAACCATCTTTAATTTTAACTCTGCAAAATACTTCTTGCAGTTGCACTTCTAGTGGCCATCTTTACCATAATGGTAGCACGTGCCATTGGGAACAACTCTCCCTTTCTTCTTGATATTTCTCATGGGTTTCATAGTTCTGTTTTTCACTTTATTTTTAACAAAGTATAATTTTGCCTCACAGACATCTCCCACTAACAAGATTGTGTCCTTATCCTTCATAAGGTGGGACTCAGCAGTCTTCAGTACATTAAGGAGCTCAGGAAGTGAGATGTCCTGCTTATTTATGTGGAAGTTATCAACAAACTACAAAAACGAATCCGTCCTGACTTAGTTCCCTGTCCATGGAGAACCCCGACCTCTCTAACTCCTCAATAAAATTGATTAGTTTAAGGACATGGGTCTTAACAAGAGTGTTATCCTCCATTTTAGCACGGAATAGTTGTTTAGATAGCTTGTACATAGCTGTCCTCATATGATCACCATACAACAACTTGAGGTGATCGAGGATAGCTTTGGTACCCAAATGTTCATGCTGCTTTTACAACACATCGGACATGGATGCCAGCATTATGCATTGAACAGTGGTGCTATCTTCACTCCAAATTTCTTGTAGCTTCTCATAAGCCCTCCTTGGCCATCACGCCACTGCTTCCAACCTCAGAACCCTTACTTAACTTCTCGCATGTGGTTCCTCCTTACGCACCTTGGTGAGCTCAGCTTGAAAACCCTCGAGTGCAACCCTTGGCTATCACACCACTACTTCCGGCCTCAAAGCCCATAGTTAACTCCTCACGTACGGTTCCACCTTACGCTCCTCGGTGAGCTCGGCCTGAACCCCAGAGTGCAGTCCTTAGCTACCATGCCACTACTTTCAACCATAGAGCCCTTACTTAACTCCTCGCATGCGGTTCTGCCTTACGCTCCTCGGTGAGCTTGGCCTAAACCCCCCAGTGCAGTCCTTGACTATCACGCCATTGCTTCCGTCCTCAGAGCCCTTACTTAACTCCTCGCACGCGGTTTCGCCTTACGCTCCTCGGTGAGCTCGGCCTGAACCCCCAAATGCAGTCCTTGGCTATCATGCCACTGCTTTCAGCCTCAGAGCCCTTACTTAACTGCTCGCGCACAATTTCACCTTACGCTCCTCAATGAGCTCGGCCTGAACCCCAAGACTACTTCCGGCTTCAGAGCCCTTACTTAACTCCTCATGCACGGTTCCGCCTTACGCTCCTCGGCATGCTCGGGTTGAATCCCCCAGTGCATTCTCCAGCTATCACGCCACTACTTCCGACCTCAGAGCCCTTACTTAACTCCTCATGCGTGGTTCCGCCTTACCCTCCTCAGCAAGCTCTGCCTGAACCCCTAGAGTGTAGTCTTCAGCGATCACGCCACTACTTCCGCCCTTAGCGCCTGTACATAACCATAATTCAATTCTCACCGAACTTAGTTTGGCAAGTTACAACATCACTACTTCCAACCTAAGAACCCTTATACAACTCCCCACGTACAATCTCACCTAACACTCTTCAGTGAGCTCAGACGCACAAATACAAGCCACCACTCTAAAATACAGACAAGAGAAATTACTACAAAGCAGCTTCAATGTCTCTACAGAAGGTTCAAACCTCGAACAAAACATCAGAAGGTTCAACCTCAAACAAGACATTAGAAGGTTCAACCTCGAACAAAGATTTCGGATAGTTCAACCGAAGATCGTAGAGCAAAACTCTCCCCTCATAGGGAACCAAGTGGAAAGAATAAAAACTACAGAATCGACTAGAGTAAATTATAAAACCAAAAGAGCCCATGAAGGGGCAATTGAAAAACCAGAAGATCCCACAAAGGGGCAATTATAAAACTAGAAGTGCCCACGAAGGGGCAATTGATTAATAGGGCACACGAAGGGGCAATTGTTAAACAAAAGAAGGGGATAATTTACCCCGAAAAGTTCTTAAAACTAGTACTAAGCGTCTATTGGGGAGAAGCTGTACCAGCCTTGGCACACTCGACGGGAACATCTCTCCCTAGAACAACATCTCCCCAAGGAGAAAAAGAGCATTGACCTGGAGTTGCGACCGAGGGTTCTCCTACAACGGACCAAGAAAAATCCTCTCCAGCTTAAGGGTTTATCAGAATACCGTCCTCGACCTCCTTGAGGAAATCCATCCCAGAAAGGTCAACTCCAAGGGCAAGGCACTTAGCTTGTCAGTCGCCCTTTCAAAACCCTCCATGTACACAGCAAGAGCATGGTCCCAAAGGTATTTCACCTCCTCTTCAAGGTTTTGCCTGGCCAGGTTGCACCTCCAAATCTTGGCCCTCGCTTCCTCAACTTCAATCTTCAGACGACAATTTTCCGCCACCACCATAGAAAGGTCCAAATAGACCATCTCCAATTCCGCCCTAGTTTTACCTTCCATCTCCGCTACCCGGGCTGTGGACTCAAAAATAGCAGCACTCAAATGAGCGACTTCATCAGCCTTCGTCACCAAGGCTCTCTCCATCTCAACCAGTTTTAACCCAAAGGCCTCAATTTATCGGGATTGCGCCTCACACTCTCTCACCGAAGACTTTTTCAACTTACCCAGCGAAAGCTGAACGTGCTCCTAGGGATCTACCCCCCTCAGGAAAAACTGACTGGTTACTGGAGTAGAGGCATAGGGCTGAACCTAGCCGTCAAACTCCGGTAGATGCATCAGCCAACACCGCCACCTCCAGAAGAGTGGGCTCATTCCCCGGCAAACAGACGATTACTTCAGAGAACGAGTTCTCCTCAGAATGCCAAGGAGGACCGGAGTGTCTGAACAAGCTGACGAACTAGCAACCTTCGCTCTCTCCCTAGAAACCCTCAGCCTTCGAGACCGTGAAGCCCTCATAGGGACTCTTTCCTCTATCCCCTGAGGAATTTTTTCAGATTTCTGCCAAACAGACGCTCATACCTAGTACCTTCAACAATGAAGACATCTCACCTGCAAAACAAAGAACGGGCCGGATAGTTCATCCCAAGAAGACAAACCTAAACCAACATCAACGACATCAAAGCTAAAGTCAAAGACCAAGAAGGTGTTGGTGAAATGGCCACACTAGAGGGGGGGTGAATAGTTTGTTAACTGAATTTGTCGCCTAATTCAATTTTAATTGTTTACTTGATTACTTAGGCAATTCACAAATCTAGTAGTAAGCAGAACCAAGATATAAATGATAAGCAATAAGAAATGCAAGATAAACAATGCTAACATAATTATTTATAGTGGTTCGGCCCAAATGCCTACTCCATTACCTAAGCACCCCACTTAGGATTTCCAAACTAGCTTTACTAGATTATATCATTTCCCTTACAAAGAGGAGTTTAAACTGGAAAGTCAACGCTCTTAAACCTAAGGCACTTCCACACCCGGAAGTATCTCACCTTTCTACCGAGAGCACTCTCCCACCTCAACCTAAGGGACAACTCAACTAATCCTAGTAAACTAAGTTTACAATTGTGGATTTAAGCCTTAACACCAAGGCAACCACCAACTCAACCAACCTAGCACTCTAGGTTTACACAAATTTAAATACAATGAAATGAACAACAAAATACAACAATAAATGGAGCAATAAATCAAACAATAAAGTACTTAGCTTTCTAGCTTTCTCTTGATGCCTTTGATGGTTAAGCAATGAAGGAATGAAGGCAAGATCAAGGTTTTTGGCTCAAGCTAGAGTTTTTGCAAAGAGTGGCTCAATGAGGCTTGTGATTGATCAAAAGGATGTCTCAAATGTAGTAGAAGTGATAACGATCAAGGAGGAAGGCTCTCATAGCCTTGTATTTATAGGCCATGAAGAGAAGAGCAACACCTCTCTTCTCAACGTGCAAATTTTTGCCCGTTACCGACCGTCGGTCGCTTGCCGGTCGATGGTCGGTCGACCGACCGAGCGACCGAAGGTATTCTACCCATTCTGGGCATCGTTCGATCGATCGACCTGTCGACCAAAATGCCTTCACCTTCTGCCGATAGACCAGTCGGTCAACCGAACCTGGGCAGACTGCTTCGTTTGGCTAATTTTTTCTTCTTGTTTGCTCGCTTTTGGATTCCATCTTCGCTAAGTCTACTTATATAATATTTATTGACATTAAAACATAAATGTTATATAAGGATTACCCCCCCATTTGGATTCAATAAAAATATCTAAAAAATCAAAATCTAACTTTTGGGGTCTAGTACAAATTTCCGAAAACCAGAACTTTTATAATCTCCCGGGTCAAATATGAGTAGGCTAAAGGCTTCCAAAAAATCCTTAAAATATCTCGTTATCTAGTTTTTACCTAAGGAAAAATTACCGGGACTTTTGGTGCCAAGAAAATGTCTAAGTCATATAGCCATCCAAGGAGCTCCTTAGGCTTAGTATATTTCAGGGCCATTTTCTGATTTTTCGATTTTTCATGTTTTGGGCTTCGAGATTGGTTTTTTGATTTTTTTGCATCATCATGAGGATTTACAATTTATCTAGACACCCCAAACCTAAACTCTATCTTCCCGACGAAATCCGAGCGACGATGAGCGTCCTTGCCGATTTCTCTGATTTCTTTGATTTTTCCGAACGGGGACGTCGACCGCTAATTGATGTGGAACCTGAAAATAATTCTCCATGAAATATTAGTTCCATATTTGTTATCATCAAAACTGAGATTAAGAACAAGGTATAAAACCTTAGGACAACCGAAGGCACCAACAAAAGCCTACTGAGAACAAAAGCCAAAGAGCGCAAGGAAAACTCGCAGACAAGGAGGGAAAGAGTCATTTTATAGGCTCAACTTCTCCATCAGATGACCCGCAACGAAGTTGAAATTAAATCTTCACCGACCAGCTCGACGATCGACGGCTCTCTAGAAACGCCACGCAGGATGTGAAGATCTTCATCATTAAACCGACACGCCAAACGTGGAAGTCGAGAGGGCATACTGATAACACGACAAAAATATGTCGATTTGACTCGCTTCGCTATGATACGAAGAGCCATTGTGTGGCAACTAGAGATGACACGAGGATACTCACCTAGCCAGACTTCCACAGCAGCTCATGCCACCTTGGCCGCCACGACCATCCTCTAGTTGTCGAACTAGACCGAGCTTGGGGGTTGTGGATTGGACTAAAACCATTATGCCTAGTCCGTTTAGACCCAGCAGTGCTCCATCATTCATTCCAAGCCAAACCACGTGACTCCACCCATGGGGCTCCGCCCAACTACACCCTTGAATCAAACCCGAGCCAGACTAAGCGGCTCTCACTTGGGACCCTACCTAGATACATAAGGATATCTACATCCTACCTTATCAAAAAAGATATGCCATTACTAACCCGCCATCTTCGGGGCCAACCTCGATCCATTCTGGGCAACCTCACCACGAAATTTCCAGGCGGCGTCGTCATCCCCAACTGCAATGAATATAGACATTGAAGGATGGTAATTGAAAATGCAGCGGAAATAACAATTTAAAAAATTCAAACCACTCCAAAATAGTGATCTACTTTAGAAAATATGGATTGACCTCATGCCACCTTGGCCAACACGGCCATCCTCCCCAACTCGGCCTCCTCAGCCATTTCCTTCAGCTCCATCTTTATAGTTGGTTGCCTCGGCATGGCCTCCTCGGTTACCTGTCTCAGTTTGGCCTTCATGGCCACTTGCTCCAGACTAGTCCTAATGGCCGATCCTTCCCTATCCGACCTCCGTGGCTGTCCACTTCAACACGACCTCTATGGTCTCTTAGCTTAGCTGCAGCGGCCACCTGCTTACCCTATATGATCAATCAACCCCTTCAAAGCGATATCCAACTCGGCCTCCCTAGCCACCCAACGCAACTTGATAAGGCATTTTAAACTCCTTAGAGACACCAAAAGACAAAAGCTAATTTGACCTAAGAGCTCGGCACATAGTCCTCCAGACTCCGATCGAGCTCGGGGACTATCAATTGGACTAAAACCATTATACCCAACATGTTTAAACCCAACAACGCCCCACCATTCATTCTGGGCCAAACCATGCGGCTCCACCCTAGGGGCTTCACCCAACAACACCTCTGAATCAGACCCGAGCCAGACTTAGCGGCTCTGACTAGGGACCCTACCTGGCTATATAAGGATATCTACATCTTACCATATCAGAAGATATGCGCCATAACTAGCCCGCCATCTCCGAGATTTACCTCGACCCATTCTGGGCAACCTTTCCATGAGATTTTTGGGCAGCATCGTCATCCCCACCTGCAATGAATATAGACACCGA
Source organism: Canna indica (assembly GCA_034359265.1). NCBI lineage: Eukaryota > Viridiplantae > Streptophyta > Magnoliopsida > Zingiberales > Cannaceae > Canna > Canna indica. The sequence goes on from CP136891.1 coordinate 41,123,161, forward strand.
AGGGATGGTAATCGAAAATAGAGCAGAAATAGCAATTTAAAAAAATTCAAACCATCCCAAAATAGTGATCTACTTTAGCAAAATTCAAGGAATTCTAACTGCGAGTGTAGTGGAGATGGTATACCTTATAGCGCGGTTGAACTTGCTGCTTCTATCCCTAAATCAAGACAAACACGTGCAGGTCCTCCAATTCTAGTCCACACCAAGCTCCTCACAACAAGGGAGAGTGATCAACTAGACTCGTAGTGGCTCAACGGTGAGGTTTCCACAACCACAAAGTCTCAAAGGCTAGGTCAGCCCTTCCACCAAGAATCGAGCTCCAAAATAGGAGGAAGAGGGGATGAGAAAACCTCAGAACGAGAGGAGGAACAAGGAGATACCTTGCCATCCTCTTTGGACTCCCCCAAAGGAAGTAAGGGGTGGCAGACCAAGGTGAAGAGAAACACCTCTCCGGCTTGTGGGAAAACTCGGGGAAGGGGAGGAAAGTGTCTGGCCACCGTAGGAAGAAGAAACTTCTTCGTCTTTGGCTCCACAAGATGATGCAAATCTCTCTTAGCCTCCAAGAGGAGGTTCAGGCAATATATAAAGAAGGGGGGAGGCGGCTACAAGCAAAGACTTGGCCCCTCACCTTAATTTTCTCTCAGATTTCCAAAAAATCCAGGTTTCCTCCAAAAGGTAATTTATATTTAAGAGAGAATACCAAAAAAAACCACGAACTTTGGATCTTTTCCCATTTTTAGCATAAACTTTTTTCGTTAGCAAGGAAATACACCAACTTTCATTGCATTACCCCGTTTAGCACGCACCGTCATTTTTGATGGTTTTTGCTGACCTAACACGTTAACGGCGACTACGTGGCAAGTGACTATCCTACGTGGAGAATATTACGATTTTTCCCATCGCCAATTGCTCATGCATATTAAGCGGGGAGGGGTAAAATGATAATTTTTACATGATCATCTTCAACATACATATGTTGCTTCATTTGCCGCCTTCATTCCGTCTCCTCGTGGCATCTGATTCCTCCATTTCGCCGCCATTACCCTCAAGATATTAGCAAGCTTGGAGCTGTCGCTGATGTCCTTGATGCCTCCAAATCCCTCCTCTTCATCGGCTCAAGCATCTTGGTGGATTATGACCACTTAAAGCCGGTAGTGTCCGACAAGGATCTCATCTTCCTCCAGTAGGTGAAAGATGGAGGGAAGGCCGGCTGAGATAGCAGGAGGAGGAGGACAGTCGCTGCCCCAAAAAACAATAATCACCTGCAGCCGCCACCCTAAAGATTAAGTACGTCTGCCCTAATCTCTCCACCGTCGGATAGCCTCACCTGCCAGACTACCACACCTGAAGAAAGCCGAAGGAAAGCCGCTAATTATCAAGGAAGAATGCCGGAGGAAGAAGAAACTTGTTGTCAAGCCCGATCCTTAAAGGAGAGAGTGGAAGAAAGATATGCCCAGTCGCCCAAAGGAATTGCCAATCAGGCGAACATAATCTCGATCCAAACAATTTCAATGCCCACTCGGGTAAACGTAATCCCGATCCGGACAACTAGAATGCCCAGTCGGATAAACTGATTCTTGATCCGGACAACTTGAGTCCAAACAGGTCAAAGCTAGCCCCAACTAAGTCAAAACGGCTCCAAACCAGACTCATATTTCGTGGCTTCTGTAAATGGCTACTTCTCCATGATCGCCTCCCATGTCGTAGACCTTGCACTTGGCTTCGATGTCCTTGATGGAGTCCTCATGGTGGTGGACCTCTTCGTCGTGCTCCGATGTAGTGAGGTTGGCGGTAGATAGGTCATCAAGTGCGATGCGGAGTTCGCCCTCGAGGCGGCTGGCCTGGGCGGCAACTGCCTTAAGTTCGGACTCAGTGCTGTTGGGCTTTGCTCTAGCAACTTTGACCTCCTCCTCGTCATCGAAGTCGGTGGTTCCTCGCTGTCTACAGAAATGACTTCAGGAGCCTCCTCGCTATTGACGGAAACAACTTCGGGAGACTCCTTGTCGACTTTGACCTCCTCCTCGTCATCGATGACAATGTGGGAAGCGAGAGTTTTGTCGGCCATGGGAGTGGAGTCGGTGTCTTCATGCGTGAAATCTCTCGCCATGCCTCTAACGAAGGCTCCGGCAGTAGAAGCACAACGAGAGGAGGCTTAAAAGTCTACAGCACCCACTGCCTCATGTTGAAGATGATCATGTAAAATTATCATTTTACCCCTCCCCACTTAACATGCATGAGCAATTGATGAAAGACAAAATCATAATATTTTTCATGTAGGATAAAATTTGCCATGTCATCATTGTTAATGTCCAGGTTAGCAAAAATCGTCAAAAATGAAGGTGCGTGCTAAACAGGGTAACGGAATGAAAGTTGGTGTATTTATTTGCTAACGGAAAAAGTTTATGCTAAAAATGGGAAAATATCCTAAGTTCATATTTTTTTGGGTATTTACTCTATATTTAATGGCTTCATAATTAATTTGAAATTAATTAAATTCAATTAAATATAAACTTTAGTTTATCTCCATAAATTAAAAGCCTATCAATAGGAATGAGAATTATCTAAATAAATTAGTTTCCTATCATATAGGAATTATATTCATGTAGATAAATTGCATTCCTATTTTATAGATACATGATTTATCTAAATAAATCAATTATCTCTAAATCTATGGTTTATCTCCATTGGGCCCCGCACTAAGCCAGCAGTGAGTTGTGGAAAATGAAGAGTTGAATCAGATAGAACATCTTCTATTCGAATCTCATGAGCCCACTAAACTTCCTTTAGTGTGATCATGTGTCACTCCACTCACAAGTCAAGATTGACGTCTAGCAACATGTCATGAGTTCATGACTGCACGGATAGTGCGAGGTTCAATCGATAGGGATCGAACGCCTTTCGGTGATTAGTTACCGTGCAACTAAGTCCCTCAGTTACAATGTCACGAATACAGCTAGGGTACGGAAGATGTGTCAAACCCTAATACCGATTCATATGTATTATGCTTGCCAAGTCATCATCTTAATAATGACATGTCAAAAACCCTTTTCCGACATTCATATCACTCTAGCTAGTGATTCCTAAGTCGACACTTGCAGGAACACGTAGGACATTATCTCCTCTCATTAGGAGTAACTAATTCCATATTGGTTGCTCACATACCTCCAGGGATGCTTTCCCATGCCGAGAGGTATCTGGCACATGACACTGAAGGCCACGTAAGGATAAGTCTAAAGCAATGGGTCGACACTCACAAGGTAACCATGACAACCTTAGGTCCAAGGACTGCTTGCATCAACCTTAAGTCCAATCCCTAATCGGTGATCCTACGACTATGAACATATATTTAGAATAGGGGCATCTGGATTCCAAGTCTCACTAGTATGATCTCATCATGGCCTTGGAATCAATTGCCCGAGTTCATGGGGTTCATCACAACCTAATATATACAAAATATAGATGCAACATATCATGTGGGAGAGTGTTTTGGGTGGGTATTTATAATCCCCCAAACTCAAGGTGTCGTCAACGGGCATTTTTTTGCCCGGTCACTTGTGAAAGAAATAGTGCCCTTGAGTCAATCACATGTTGATGTGTAGGGAACTATTTATGGTTAATGAATAATATGAGGCATCTTTTCATCATATGATGCATCTATATTTTGTATATATTAGATTGTGATGAACCCCATGAACTCTGGCAACTGATTCTAAGGCCATGATGAGATGAGGCCAGTGAGACTTTGAATCCAAATGCCCCAGTTCTAAATGTTCCTAGTAGTAGGATCACCAATTAGGGGTTTGATGATTTCAGATAGATTGGTGTACTTGGTACATGCCTTATACGATAAGGGGTAGCTGATCTCATAGTTACCTATGAGCCGCCATTATTGTACAAGTGCAGATGCTTATTAGGGAATGAGTTCACTGAACGGACCTGCACGAGAAACACAGAATGGAATCCTTACATGAGTGTCAAAGGGATGTTCTTTGGGTGATATTAGGTGCTACCAATCCTTGGACCTGAGGTTGTCATGGTTACCTTGTGAGTAACAACTCATTGCCTTGGCTTTGTCCCTACATGGTCCTCAGCGTCATGTGCCGGATATTACTGGGCATGGGGAAACATTCATGGAGGTAGGTGAGCAACCAACATGGAATCGGTTACACCTAGTGAGGGGAGATAATGTCCTATATGTCCCTACAAGTATCGACTCGGGAATCTCTAGCTAGAGAAGACATGAAAGTTAGGAAGATGTTTTTGACGTTTCATTATTGAGACGACATCTTGGCGGGTGGAATATATCTGAATCGGTATTAGGGTTTGACACTTCTTCCGTACCCTAGCCGACTTCGGGATGTTGTAATCGAGGGACTTAGTTGCACCGTAACTGATCACTTAAGGGTGTTCGATCCTTGTAGATTGAACCTCACACTATCCGGGTAGTCATGACACGTTGCCAAACGTCAATCTTGACTTGTGAGTGGAGTCTCTCATGACCACAATAAAGGGGTTTTAGTGGTGGCTTATAAGATTCGAATAGAAGTCGTTCTATCGGATCCGACTCTCTGTTATGCACAACTCACTACTGGCTTAGTGTGGGGCCCAATGGGTCACACACAACATGCTAATCTCGTAACGGACCTTATGAGATAAAGTCCGAATGTGGCACTACATGTCTACTAGCATGGACATGCTGCAACACGATCATGGATCTCTTTTACGGATATGATAGGAAAGATATTTCCTATAGGAACGAATATGCGAGGAAGGAGTTCCTCGGTAACCCTAATTTGATGGGCATCCCTAAATTATAGGGATTGGCACATGATAAATCCTAATCAATAAGAATTTAATTTATAGAGATAAATCAAAGTTTATATTTAGTTGGATTTAATTAATTTCGAATTAATTATAAATTCATTGAATATAAATTATTATTTTGGAGGCAAACCCCAAAATTTTGAATTCCGAGGAGAGAATTTAAAAAAGGGGTCCCGGGTCCACCATGGGGGCCAGCTGCTCACCTTATAAATAGATGGCCTAACCTCTTTTGGGAGGGGTTAAGCAAATTGGTTAGAGATCTTGGAGAGTAGCAAGACTTGAATTCTTGAGAAGCTTCTTGAAGACCAAGACACCAAAGAGCTTCTCTTGATCTCCACGGGTGGCCGGCCATCAAGCTCCTCCTTCCCGGGTTTGTGAAGCTGATTTGGAGGTCTCGTCCTCTTGGGTGTGTCATCTCCTTCATCTTCTTGGAGGAGTCCAAGGAGAGCAGCGAGGTATTCCTTCATCTCCCTCTTCGTTCCGTGATTTTCTCATCCCCTATTCCTCCCTTTTGGTGCTCTGTTCTTGGTGGAGGGGCCGGCTTCACCTAGGTGCGTTATGAGGTTAGGTTTCCCTCTCCGTTGAGCCACAACGAGTCTTGGTGTTCACTGTCCCTTGGTTGCGAGCCGTTTGGTATGGACCTTCCATTCGAGGACGTGCGCTTGGATGTCTTGAAACGGGGATAGGACTACCATCCGCGGTATAAGGTATATCATCTCATTCTACTTATAGATTGAATTCCTTAAAGATTGCTAAAGTTGATCGCTGGTTTTGGGATGGTTTGTATTTTTCAAAAATTATTTTTTCTACTGTGCTTCTTCTTCCATCCCAACAGTGGTATCAAAGCCACCCTTAGCAATTTTTTAGGAATTTTTTTACGCGTTATTGTTGCATTTACGAAACGTTCGCTCCCTAAACGTCAAGCTGCTTGGTTTTTCTTTTCGAGGGTTCTTGAATCGTTCTTTTGGCTCCACGGTTCATGCGATGAATCGGGGTGGTAGCCTACTATCCAAAGTTGTCTTAGACAGATTTTGGACTCAAGAACCCCATGGGTTCATGGTTGAACAGCCCCAAAAACTAAAATTTTCAGCATGTATTGTTTTCACCGTTTTGGGTGGAAACGTAACCCAATTAGTGAGTGTTTCGATTTTGTTTTTTCCTTTCTTTTTCTTAATTGTTAAGATGCATGAAAGGATGATTATAGATGAGCCCTATGTCCTATGACTGTGTGTAAAACGTGGTTGTGTTGATTGCTTGTAAATTTGTGAAATTTCAGCATTGTAACATTTAAATAGGGTCTGCATACCCCTGCATTCCTTTTGAGTTTTCTGATGGTAATCTTCTTCTCCCTCTCCTTAAACCTTTCCCCAAGGGTTGTTTGGGGTCTTCTTCTTTTAGTTTTGTAAAATTAGAAGTATAGGGGCAGATTCGCGACGAGCACGCTTGCTACCCCGTTTTGGTGCGCACGCGAAGAGGAGGTGTTCGGCGCCATGATGATGATGACTTGAACCCCGATATGTCACTGATAGAATCGGCAACCTTCAAGATGATTTTGGGCAGCGCCATGGCGAGATGGAGCTCCCTAAAACCCTAGGATGATGGCCTTGGTTCACCCAGTGGCTCGGGTGGAACCCTTAGAACATCCATAATCATCCTTATTTACTTTATGCTTTTATTTATTGCTTTTTCTTCAATTGTTGATAGCTTAGATAATTATGATTGCATGAAGATACCCTCCACTAATATTGATTCCGAATGGCTATGATATTAAGAATATCGGTCACGCCTTCCATCGTTGTGATGTACAAGTGTGTCTATTGTGACAACGGGTTTGTTGTGCAAACAGAAGGCCTTTTTGTGATGATAGACACGTTGTATCTCATATGGCACATATCCTTGTGTCTCTACTACTAGCTTGAACGTGACTTACCTTGTTGAGCAAACTCAAGGGTGGTTGTTTTCTCGCTAGGGTAAACGAACGATGTGTCCGACTCAACTAGGGCTCCTTGGTTTGTTGTGCAAACTCAAGACCATGGTAACCCTAGAGGCAACACTTGATGGAAGTCGCATAACGATGTGATCGGTAAAGAGTTACCTACCCATGGACCTATTAGGGTTTGTCGTGTTAAATGCGAGACCCGAGTAGGAGAAGTGGGGTTCCATGTGTTGGTGCAATGGCCACACTAGAGGGGGGTGAAAAGTGTGTTAACTAAATCTTTTTGCCTAATTCTTGTTTTAATCTTTTCTTTAAACTACTTAGGCAAATTTCAATTTACCAAATAAATGTGGAAGCGAGTAATAATGATAAGCAATGCCATACAAAAAGAAAATAATGCTAACACAATTATTTATAGTCGTTCGGCCCCAATGCCTACTCCGTTACCTAAGCACCGTGCTTAGGATTTCACACCCAAATCCATTAAATTATGAGTAGCTTACAATTTTGAGAACTTTACACTAGAAAGACCCTACACTCACCTCGAAGGCACTTCCACACCCGGAAGTATCCCGCCTCCCTACCAAGTGAGCTTTCCCACCTCAATTTCTAAGGTACTTCCACACTTAGTTTACACAAGTGGCTTTACACATTCTACACCAAGGTTATCACTTACACACAAGACCACAGACTAGATATTTTTACACACTCAAGTAAATCAAAAAAAAAAAAAAAAAAACACCTTAATCACAAGAAGAGAGTAAAGAGAACTTATCACAATAAGGACACCTCTTCTTCTTGAGCCTAGCAAACTTCAATACCCCTTCAATGAAGAACACTTGAGGATGAGGGATCAAGAGCTAGGTTTTGTGGAATTGATCATGAAAGGGCTTAGGAGATGCTTAGGATCACTCTTTGAGACTTGGAAGCTGGGAGATAGTTTTGGGAGAGAGTTTTGGGTGGGTATTTATAACCCTCCAAACTCAAGGTGTCATCAATAGGAGTTTTTCTGCCCGTTGGCGACGCTAGTCGCTTGTGGGTCGATCGTCGATCGATCGACCGAGAAATCGTAGAGTGACCGCGGGCATACTGCCGCTTTCTGGCATACTTCGATCGGTTGTTCGGTCGATCGACTTGCCTACTGCTAGTTTTTGGCTACATTCGGTCAATTGATCAGTCGACCGAATTGCCTTCTGCCCAATTTCCACTTTTGTCAGTCGACCGATCGATTGACCGAATCTGGGCAGGGTAATTTTCTTGTATATTTTTCTTGCGCACTTCGTTTTCGATTTCTGGCCCTCAGTGTGCGTCAACTTTGAGAGCTTTCCATATGTTCTCTAGACTCATCCAAGACGTCTTTGGTGCACTCGTCGAACTTCTAGAAATTTCCACGACGAACCTAAACGTGTCGACCAATGTCCTTCCGATTTTCTAATTTCTCCGATATTTTCAATCGCGGACGTCAAGCGCTAACTGACTTGGAACCTGAAATAATTTCTCAATGAAACAATCTCCCCCTTTTTGTTGATGACAAACATCCTTAAGAAAAAATATATATATTAAAGCACAAAGGATATCAAGCATGGGATTTCTCCCCCTATCAAAATGCATATCTACATAATGGAACTCTCCCTATCTATATGCATGGTTTTCCTATATTTTGTTCCCCTTTACCTATATTTTTCTCCCCCTTTTGACATCAATCAAAGAGGGCAAGAAAAGTCAATTAAAATCAAGGTTGAGACTAGAAAACATTTTTCATGAAAGCCAAAGTCAACCAAGTCAAGGGATGAAAATATTATATCAATTTTGAGACTAATCAATACTTGATATCAAGGAATGATAGATAGAATCCAAAACTAAGAATCATGTATGCACTCAAGTATGGATATTTTCGTTAATATAGTTCTTTTTCATTACATTTTTAGTTTTATTCCAACTTTCAAAATACCAAGATATGGTCATTTAAAGCATGTGTATCAAGTTTGAGGTGAAAAAAATGTCATTTGATCAAAATTTCAACTTAGCACGGTTTCATTCGAAATGAGCTTAAAAATAGGAAAATGGCTAAGTATCAAATTTTGTTATCTACTCATGTATTCTCTAGCTTAGACACTTGGACATCTAACATGAGTGAATCTAAATATGTGAGTCAAGTTTGGGCTTAAAATGAAATTTCTAAGTTCATTTTTCATCTTATCTTGATTTCAACCAAAAATTCATTTTTAGGATATCGCTCAAGATATCAAAATCATTTTTAGAAATGATTTCACTCAAAGAATAGTGAGAACGATATTAGAAATGGAATTAAAATAGTATGCACAAAGTTTCATTCGAAGTTTTGGATGAAAAATCAAAATATTGGAAAGATTGATATTTCAAGAGGATGATACTTTGCATTTTTGAAATCTAACTTCAAAATTCCACTATAAATCATATTCCTGATGAAACTTTTTGAAATTTTTACTGAAGAAACTAGATTTTTCAGTGAAGTTGCAGTTTCAAGAATCAGTTAAAAAAGATTTTTCTATATTTTTTTTGAAATAACTGAAAATGCTAAAATTTCAATGGCATTTCCGTAATTTTCAGTTATTTTTCAAAACGTGTTCAGTTTTCATTCAAACTTTTATGACACCACATAATGGTCATGTAAAGAGTGTATGTCATGTTTGATATGAAAATTATGTCTTTAAGTCAAGATATCAACCTAGCATTGTTTCATTCAAAACTAAGCTAGTTATCATGAAACTTGCTAAGTTTCAATCTTATCATTTATTCATGATTTTTCAAACTAAAATCTATGGACACCTAACATGAGTAAATCTAAACATGGTCCTCAAATATGGATTGAAAATGAGACCTCTAAGTCAATTTGTTGACTTGGGTCAACTTGGTTCAAAAGAGTATCATGAAATGACCTCTATATCATTTTATCCATATCCATATAAATTTTTCATTCTAAATGCATGGAAACATGTCATACCTATTCCTAAACATGTTTATAAAGTTTGGACTTAAAATGAAGTGTCCAAGTCGATTTGTTGACTTGGGTCAAACTTTTCCAAATTTAAGTCCCCTAAAGTGAATTAGTTATCACTTTGTTCATCTAGACATAAATTTTCAAGTTTAAACACCTAGAATCATGTGATATGTGTATCTAAACATGTTTACTAAGTATTTACTCAAAGTGAGGTGTCTAATAAGGAATTTCAACCTAGTCTAATTTCATTCAATATCGATATCATGAAATTGCCTATAAGTATCCAAATTTTACCTACTCATAAAATTTCATAGATTTATCATAAAAAATCAGTCATGAGTATAGAGACATCATTAAACATGAGTATTCAATTATTATACAAGGATTTTTGCAACATTAAACCCATACCTCATTCTTGGAAATTTTGCCAAACTTGTCTTTTTACTTTTCCATTTTCTTTATGATAGCGTAGCCTTCCATTAATATTTTTAACTTGCAAGTAAACTTCAATAGTAGATAATGAAATTAAGGCGGCTAGCAAGTTAATCATACCAAATAGAAAAGAGGGATTCAAATATCATTTTCAAAATACATCTTTGCTAGATAGTTTGAAATCCGTTTCAAAATAAATTATCATGAATCCGAAACGAATCAAGAGATCTCAAAATATGAAATATTTGAAAAATAAGATATCCAACCCTTCCTATTGGTTGAAAACCAAAAGACCACAATAAGCCTACAATTTAGAACTGCAATGTCGTATTAGCCCATTATAGGCTACATAGGTCTCCGAATAGATTGAAAATAAAAAATTCAAAAATATTTTTGAAACTCATATCAAGAATGGAAAATCTACTAATATTAAGCATATATCAAAACTCCAACTCTAATTTAAGCAAGTGAGTATAGGAGATGATACCAAAGTCTTTGATGACAATTTTCATACCTATGGCATCATAATAGCTTGAAGTTGCAACGTCTTGGAGATTTCTCATTTGGATCCAAGGTCAACTTCAATATTCCATTTTTCTTTACCCTTGTGTGGTAGCTCCCCCTAAAAAAGAAGATGAGACTTTTGGTACCCAAATGGCTTTGGGTCCTTGGGGGTTAAAGGACTTAGGAACCCAAAGTGTCTTTGCCACACTTGGATTCATCTTAAAAGCGCAATCATAAATAGCATGCCCGTAAACACCACAACAAAAATAATGACCTTGAAATTCTTTCTTTTTATCATTTTGGTGAACATGAGGTATAAAGTTAGAATGCTTGACATGAGGAGGATGATGCGTATGAGCATTCTTAGAGGATACATCTTTCTTTCTAGGATTTCTAAAAGATGAAACATTAGATAATTTATTTGTTTTTCTACTCAAGAAAACAACCTCATTTTTCAAGACATTAATGGATTTATGCAATGCATGCAGTTGAGATTTCAACATGTTATTTTCAACTTTCAATTTTTCATTCTCAATTTTGAAATCATTATTCCTAAACTTCAATTTTGCTTTAAAATCCACATTTTTCATTTTTGAAAGCTTTTAGCTCAAGGTTCAATGTATCATGGGAAGAGTCAATAGAATTAGTTTTAAATTTGTCATTTTCTAATTCTAAGGCATCCACAAATGAACTAAGCTCTAAATTTTCTTTTTTCAATTTTTTGTTTTTCTTATCCTTTTTAACTAGTAAGGTGTATACTTTTTTATATTCACTTACTAACTCATCATATGGCATATCATGTGAACTAGAAGAGCTAGTACTGTCATCATCATTATCATGACTAGGTGAAGAGGAAAGTACGTCATTATTTGCAATCATGAGGCAAACTTTTGATGTGACTTCATAGTCATGTCTAGATGGTGCTTTAAATGAGTGAGATGTGGAGGTGGAAGTACTTGACCTCTTACTTGCTTTGTTTACCATGGTAGGGCAATTTTTCTTCACATGCCCCTTTTCATTGCTTTCGTTTTCAGCTCTTAGAGTTGCTCCTTTGACTAGAAGCACTATGGGCATCAAAACTGAGATTAGTAGTAGGTGAGTGACCATTGTCATCACCACCTTCATCAAAAGTGCCAATCTCTTCGGTTTTGTCATAATCATATAAAACATTTAAAGTGGCCCATTTGGTAATGCATGACTTTATCTAGGATGTCATTTGGTAATGTGCAAAGAATACAATTTATGACATCTCCATTATACTTAAACATTTTCTTATCTAATTCACTCCAAGCATGCATGTCAACCTTAGGTTCAATGAATTCTAAATTTAACATGTTAAAAACACCAAAACCTTTAGTCTTTAAATATGTGTACATCCTTTATTCCAAAGACCAAAGTTCGAGGCATCGAACCTAGGAGATGAAGACGCTAAACTCTCTAGTGTCATTTTCCGAATCAAGAGACGATGTAGAGGAGATGGTGAAATCTCAATCTACGACCTGCTCTAATACCAAATGTTGGTGAAATGGCCACAATAGAGGGGGGGGGGTTGTTGGCCTAAGGTTTTCTACCTCGGTCTTAATCTCAGTTTTGATGATAACAAACATGGAACTAATGTTTCATTGAGAAATACTTTTAGGTTCCATATCGATTAGCACTCGATGTCCTCAATCGAAAATATTGAAGAAATAAAAAAATCAGAAGGACTTTGATCGACGTGTTCGGGTTCATCACGGAAATCTCTAGAAGTTCGACGTGTGCACCAAAGATGTCTTGGACGAGTCTAAAGAACACATGGAAAGCTCTCCAAGTTAACGCACACTGAAGGCTGGAACCCAAACATGAAGCGCACAAGAAAAATTCGCAAGAAAATTACCCTGCCCAGATTCGGTCAACTGACCGATCGACCGGTAGAAGAGGAAATCAGGTAGAAGGCAATTCGGTCGATCGGTCGGTCGATCGAATGTGGCAAAAAATTGGCAGTAGCCAATTCGATCGACCAGTCGATCGACCGAAGTGTGCCCAAAAGTGGTAGATTGCCTTCGGTCGCACGGTCGACCGATCGACGATCGATCGGCAAGCGACCGAGTGTCGGGAACGGGCAAAAATACGCCCGTTGACGAGCCCTTTGTTTGGGAGGTTACAAATACCCACCCCAAACTCTCTCCCAAGCTCTTAATGATACTTAAAAACATCAAAGAGTGATCTTTAGCATCCTTTAACCTTCTCGTTGATCAAATCCTTCAAACCTAGCTCTTGATCCCTTATCTTCAAGTGTTCTTCATTGGAGGGCTCATCAAGGGTGCTAGACTTAAGAAGAACAGGTGCTTTCATTGTGATAAGTTCTCTTCACCTCCTTCTTGTATTAGATTTGTTTTTGATTTGTTTTTACTTTAATTTACTTGAGTTTGTAAGAAGACCTAGTGTGTGGTCTTGTGTGTAAGTGATTACCATGGTGTAGAATGTGTAAAGCCACTTGTGTAAACTAAGGTGTCGTTTGGTTGACACAACTTCCTGCAAGAAGTTGTGTTTTCTAATCTTGTTTGGTTGTCACACTTCCTGCATTTTGCAGGAAGTACAACTTTCTCGGGAAGTTACACTTCCTGCAAAGTGCAGGAAGTAACTTACCTAGGGGAACCTAGGTAAGTTGTACTTCCTGAGTTGCATTTAAAAGAAAAAGATATTTGTGCCCTTACATTTGCATTTAATGCTAATTTTATAATTTTATGTTAACTTTATTTTATAAATTATTAACTTATTTATTATTTTAATTTATTTTTATCAAAATATATCATTCATTAATTTATTTACATTTGCATTAAGTGATTCATAAATTATTAACTTATTTTTTATTTTAATTTATTTTTAGCAAAATATATAATTCTTTTTATATCAAATTCAAATAAAATTTATTATATAAAAAATAAATAATATATAATATTAGTTATATATGAAAAATTATTCTATATATGTATTAAAATATTAATTTACAAATAAAATTTACTTTTTCTATATATATATATATTGATATATTAATTAGTAAAAAGAAGGGTATATTGGTCATTTGATATATACTTCCTAGGAAGTACCTATGTCAACCAAACATGTTACGAGTGGGAAGTTACACTTCCTATCAATTAGTTTTTTGTCAACCAAACACATTTTTACTACTTCCCAAGAAACATAGGTGGAAAGTTAATTCATGAGAATTACAACTTTTCACGGGAATTTAGTTCCCATGTCAACCAAACGAGACCTAAGTTAGGAGTAGGTCTTAGGAATTGAGATGGGAAAGATCACTCGGTAGGAAGGTGGGATACTTCTGGGTGTGGAAGTACATTCGAGGTGAGTGTAGGGTCTTTCCGGTGTAAAATCCTCAAATTGTAAGCTACTCATAATTTAGTGAATTTGGGTGTGAAATCCTAAGCACGGTGCTTAGGTAGTGGAGTAGACATTAGAGCTGAACCACTATAAATCTTTGTCTTAGCATTGATATTTTATTTGTATTAATTGCTTTATTATTTATCGCTTCCGCATTTAGTCATTCAATCGTAAATTGCCTAAGTAGTTTACGAAAATGATTAAAATCGAATTTAGACAAATAGATTTAGTTAACACACTACTCACCCCCCACCCCCTCTAGTGTGGTCATTTCACCAACAGGTGTGAATAGTGTGTTAACTAAATCTTTTTATCTAATTCTTGTTTTAATCTTTTCATTAAACTACTTAGGCAAATTGTAATTTATTAACTAAAAGCGGAAGAGAGTAATAAAGATAAGCAATGCGATACACAAATTAAATAAAATAATGCTAACAGAATTATTTATAGTCGTTCGGCCCCAATGTCAACTCCACTACCTAAGCACCGTGCTTAGGATTTCGCATTCAAATCCACTAAATTATGAGTAGCTTACAATTGAGGAATGTACACTAGAAAGACCCTACACTCAACTCGAAAGCACTTCCACACCCGGAAGTATTCCGCCTTCGTACTGAGTGAGCTTTCCCACCTCAGTTTCTAAGACCAACTCCTAACATAGTTTACACAAGTGGCTTTACACCTTTTACACCAAGGATACCACTTACACACAAGACCACATACTAAGTCTTTTCACACACTCAACTAAATCAATTCAAAACAAAATAAAAAACACCTTAATCACAAGAAGAGAGTAAATAGGACTTATCACAATAAGGACACCTCTTCTTCTTGAGCCTAGCAAGCTTGAATACTTGAGGATGAGGGATCAAGAACTAAGTTTTATGGATTTGATATTGAAAGGGCTTAGGAGATGCTTAGGACCACTCTTTGAAACTTGGAAGCATCAACCTCTGGCTGGGAGAGAGTTTTGGGTGGGTATTTATAACCCCCCAAACTCAAGGTGTCGCCAACGAGGATTTTTCTGCCCGTTGGCGACGACCGATCGCTTGCCGATCGATCGTTGATCGATCGACCAAGCGACCGCAGGCATACTGCCGCTTTCTAGCATACTTCGGTCGACTGTTCGGTCGACCGACTTGACTACTATTAATTTTTGGCAACATTCGATTGTAATATCCACTACAAGAGATTAGATTTTTAGTGGCAATTAATTAGTAGCAATAAGATAATTGTTGCTAAATAATTTAGAAAGAGCAAATATTTTACATCATTTAACAATTATTATTAAAAAACTCTACAAAAAATTATAGATTTAATAATAATTTTTAATATAAATCTAAAAATGCCTCTAATTATTACAATTTTCAAACCCTATTTATTTACCCATTTATAATCTTCAAATCCTGTTCCGCTTAACCCCACTTCCGGTCACAGCGACCAAAAAGAAGTGTAGGGTCCGGGACAAAAATTAAAGATTCAGCTAAAATTAATTTCGGTTCTGGGTCCAACACGTTGAGTACCCGGAACCTATTCATTAATAGGTTCCAACAGGATACACGAAACTTACACTACACCACAAGTTTTGGGCACGGCTCGGTTCTAGGTCCCAACAAGATAGGATCCGGATTCAAAACCTAGAAACCGGTCATATACATGATAGAATCTGGGTATAACGAAAAATATAGGATACTTAGATCCACTCACATCTAATCTAATTTCATAAATTATGAGATTAATTGTCAGGGGTCATAGTAAAAAGTTATCAATTAAATTATGAATGGGATCTACCCTACCTGAATACCCATACCGATTGGAACCAAAGAGGTTTCAACCAGATCTATAACTTTTTTTTTATTACCAATTAGACCTATAACTTAATTTTAATCATGTCTTTGCAATAAAAGCCAATTAATTAGTGGCTTTTATTGCATAGTCATGAATTATATTTGAATGGTAAGTTGTCAAGTAAAGAATGATAAATGGTAATTTAATTGAAATCTATAACTTTTGAATTAGTGGCAAAAAGTAATCATCGTAATTAAATTATATTATTGATTTGAAAATTAGAAATGGATAATTTTACCTTCTTCCCCAATCCCCATACCCGAATACTTGAAACCTAAGCCCTAAGCCCTTAAACCTTCTTCCCCTCGCTATCTTCCCCTCGGTGCCTTGGCGGTGTGTCGGCATTGTGCGGGCTGCAGCGGCGGCCTCCCCCTCGTGCTCCTCCTATTATGGCCTTCTCCGGTTCTCGTCGCCGTGTGCAACAATCCCCCCGGAAGCTCGACGTCGTCTCTGACTCCCCTCACTAATAATCCCCTTCGAAGCTCGGTGCCCCCCGGCCTTCCCCTCGCTAACAATTGGAGGTCGGTACCAGTCGGAGGTTGGCCCCGATTCTAGTATCCCTACATCGACCCCGAGAGCCAACGCATTGGTCCTCATTTCCGGTTAGCTCTCTTTTTTTTCGCCACTAATTGTTTTTCTCCCTGAGACCAATATGAAGATGATGATGAACTTTGATACCAGAAGAATAATATAAATAACTTTTTTTTATAGAAAAATGGATGCTGATGCCCACAATGAATCAGTTAATGATTGGAATGTACAACATCTAATAATACAAAAGAACCTCTTATGTTTCCAACTCTAACTTATTTCAGAGCTTATGTTTATACATAGCAATTCTCATCAATTTCATTAGATTTCACCTACATCAAGCCATTAGGAATAACATTTGACTCTGGTACTGCAATGAGTTGGCCGTCACTTGCTATTCTTTGTTACCATACAAATAAGATGCGTCTTCTTTTCTAAGAGAATGCAGGATAAAGCTATATTCTTCAGTTTTGAGCTTTGTTTTATCGTTCTTATATCTTGAACTGAAATCTAGTAGATACTAACATGCATGCATCACTATGCCGATCAGATTTCTTGATCTAAAATGCTTCAGTATGTTGATTTGACCCAAAAACCATCATTATAGTGTTTCCTGTATCCTGTGCCATGCAATTGGAAATGTGCATCATATGATGTATTCGTATTATTTGTTTCTCATGAGGACACAATCTGTTGATTCTTGCTCACAAGCTAGGTCACTATCTTCAACTTGGAACTACAATAGATGATGCGATTGGTGAGGCATATGACAAGACATCAAGATGGCTTGGCCTTGATATGGGTAAAGGTGGTGGCCCTGCTTTAGAAGAACTTGCCCTCGAGGGTGATGCAAGCTCTATAAATTTCTCAGTAATCTTCCTCATTACCATATATAGCATCAGAGAACAGCCACTACTCCTTTTTTATTTTTTATTAGTCATATATCTTCAACATTGATGAACCACTTTTTGTCTTGCTTTTCTCTCAGATTCCTAACATAAGGACCGCAATTTCTCATATGCTGGTCTAAAGACACAAGTTAGAGTGGTAATGGAATAAAAAAACATGTAAGGAAATTATTACTTCACCATGTTCATATTTTTTGCATTACAACTTAAAGCATTGAATCAAAAAGATAAGGTGGGGATGGGACCATATTTGAAGTCTAGGCAAATAAAGATTGTTATGTACAGAAAATTTAATTAGATTATTAATTAGTTTGTGGAAGAAAAAAACATTTTATATTTCTATATGCAATTTTTGGAAATATTGCTTTCTTGCATTTGGATTCAATTGAAAATTTATACTTTTGTTTAATTAATCTCAATAATTACCCAACACTATTTTTTCTTGCCTTGATGAATTAGTTACCAAAACTAACTCTTGCCTCAATCTTATTTTAACTATAGGGTTCACCCTTACATCATACTGAAATTGCAACTATATTTATCTACCCTGTTGAGATATTATCGCTTGCATCCCATGTTATCACCATGTGACAAGAGAGATTTAGTCTTTATATAATATATAGAAGTAAGAAATAGGACAACAATATCTTAAAACCTGTTTGTGGAATGTTCAATAGCCTTCGGTCATCTGGTAGTGGTACTGTGGACAACTCCAAGTTAATTGAGAAAGGAGAAATAAATAGACTTTAGTTGTCAGATTTATTTTTAAGGAACTGTATATTTCATATTGTTGATCATGAAGTCAATCCTTTGGTTGTCTATAGAAGCATTGAGAACAACCCCATCTCTTTGGCAAATTCTGAAGACCAAAGATCTTGAGCAGATATTGCTGCCTCTTTCCAAGTTGCTAAACTAATATTCAATCTCTTGAGAATTTCAATAAATACAATTGAGCTAAATTATTCTCTAAATTGCATAATGTTGCTTATGATAAATGGTTTATGCAGAGGGTTGTTCTGTTACATCTGTTGGAAAGATGTCAGCGAGCAATTGAATGGGCAATCAAGATTGAGCCCTCTATTAAATATATCGTACTTGAATTGCAGCTCTTTTATTTAGAGCTCAACTGTGACTTTTTTTGCTTATAATAACATGCTCAGTTCATGTTTCTCAACTCTTGCAGGTGGTTTTGGGAGGTGCTGCATCAAATAAATATGTGAGAGCTCGTCTGCGTCATGTTGTAGAGACCAATGACTTACAACTTATATGCCCTCCAAGCCTCTTCATTGACAATGGTAATATACAGTAGTCTATACTCTACCACGATTGTGTAAATCAATTGTTTCTTGTACCTTGGCCTTCAATTAACTATAAGCAAACATATTTGGGTTACTTGTGGATTGTCATGGAGTCATGGATGTCCAACCATATATGGGAATGCATCATTCTTATGTTCACATTCCCCAGTGTCTTGCAAGATTATCATGAATCAAATACTCTCAAAGGTATTGCCACTATCCAATATTCTTTTAACCTATATATTGTCTAACATTGGGTCATGGCAGTTAGCATGACATGAAATGGTACCATACTAGAAATGTATTAGCTCGATCGTTTTTTCAATCTTAAGATTGTGAGCTTGTTTTGGAGTCTCTCATGGAGTTCATCAAGCTTGTTCCTTTCATTCCTCTTTAAATTTGGATTTATATTTCGAATTAACCAATAATTCTTCAAGACCTTAACCAATTAACTTTTGTGCTTATCTTCTTCAGGAAAAAAAATCATTTTGTCCTGTTACTATTAAAACACTGAAACCATGATATGATGTCTTTGGTTAAATTATCGGTTTATAGCCTGTTTAAGCTTCAAAGTTATTCGTAAAAATATATATCAGAAGCATTGCTTAATATATATAATTTATGTTTCAATTACTTTGTTACATGTGCTTGAGTTATCTTTCAATTTTTCATTGTTGTATATATATATATATAATGTCTAATTAAAATGGAACCTTCTATGTAAATCATGTTTTCAAATGTGCTTAAGTTCATCCAATATGATGAATATTAATATGCTTGAAAATGAGGTCAATGGTTCTCAAAACTCAAAAGGATCATCATGTGCATATTACATATTCAACTTTAACCTTTTAGCTTGTTTCTAAAAGCAAAGTTATGGAATAGAGCAAAGAGTTTATTTAGGTGTTCAATGTTGTTTTCCTTGCTTTGGTTCATTAGTTAGTACAAGACTTGAAAGTTACAACTCAAATATCATGATAGGTGTGATGATTGCTTGGACTGGGATAGAGCACTTTCTTCCTGGAAGATTTGATCCTCCACCACCTGCTGATGAGCCCAATGATGCTATGGTTTGTTCTATAATTCCAATATTCTTTTTTTATGTATAAGGAGAATGCTTGAGTCTTACCTTAGAATTTTTTTTACATCTACATGTACAGATATGTTATGTGCACTTGTTAATTGTCATGCTTTCTTTTTTCAAGGCTATTCCATCCATTTACATAGATATGTAAAACAAAAAGGAGTTCTGAGGAATAACTTATGTTATTTAATTTTGCTAGGAATGAATACTCTGTATCAGTAAGATGTTTTTTCTAGGCTGATTCATATAAAGATGAAATTGAAAAAAACATATTTATATAAAGATTTAGAGATCCATAAGAATGTTCAAGTTGTCAGAATATTTTCGAGTGCACATGAAATGTTCAGCTAAAAAATATTATTTGACTTTTAAGTTAAGCACACTGACCACCGTAATGGCATTAAGTGTTAAGACTATATAAGCTCCTGCATTATTAAATATGAAACACTAACCATAATGAGCTGTGGTAGAATATGGTTTTTTGTTACAGTTGAAGATGAAAATAAGTTTGGGGGAAATTTTTATGAAAATCCTAGATAGTTATAACTGAGATACAAGTGTTGGTACAATCTCTGAATCTAACACCAGAAACTTGCATAAAGGTTTGCATCAATTATACAACGTTGTTTGCTTCTCTTTTGTAGGTTTGGTAACTAGTCTTTTTAAATTTGTACTGATATCAAAAATTTAAGTTTGTAAAATATCTAGCAATTGGTTTCTATCTGAATATATGCATACTTGATAGAGTTGTTTCAGCTTAATACAGTTGTGACATATCATTTGGTATTCATTTGTGAGCAGCATATTTTATTCTTCTTCTAGAAAATTAAATTGAGTAGGGGTAATTGCAAATCTGTATTATGCATTTTTTTAATTTTTTTTTAAAAAACCTAGGTATTCACCATATATTGTAAATACCTATTTGCATTTGTACTTGATGCGTTTGTTCCTTTATTTTAGGTGGATGAGATTCTTCGTGTTTATATATAACTCTTTACTATAATCTTTCAGATGTTTGACATGACAAAGGGTGTTAGACACAAGACTACAGAAGCCGAGGAAGTTGAAAGTTCTTTGCCTCCGGACAATCGTAGCCTAGAAAACTATGCTTAAATAGACTTTACTAAGTGGAATGTTGGAATCGTCATGTTGTATAAATTCCTTACACTAAACGAGAGAATCCTAATGCTCGAACATGGATGTCTTTTTTGCTTACAAATTTAGCTTGCCAAACAATATGGTAAACTAAATCTCTTGTTTCCCAAATATTTTATCTGCCCAAAAAATAAGATCATGTCAAGTAAAACTAAATAAAATTATTATTCTAGAATTTCAATAGTAAAATTTTAGAGTATTCTCAGGACAGTAAGAACAACAAGATAAGTTCTATTTCGATCTTATTCTTAAAAAATAATTATTTTTTTAATCATTGTTTGATTAATCTCGTGATATTTAGTTTTGTTGTAATAGACATTGCTATGCTATGATTACCAATTTAATGATAATTATAAAAGCCATCAAAGAAGATTAGTTGAATAAGATATTGTAAGATTTAGTAGCAATTGTAATTGTTACAAAAATAGCCATTAAATATATATGCATTTAGTGGTGATTATTTTTAATTTTACCAGCGATTCTATAAATTGCTTCTAAAGCCTTTAACAACAATGGATCTAGTGGGAATTCATTAATTGCTAGTAAAGATTTTTGTAGCATTTACAATTGTTAGCAAACATCATAACAATCACCATTAAAGACCCATATTGTAGTAGTGATCTTAGATATTAATATTTATTTCTGTCATTATTTGTGATTGTCAGCCTAGCGGGCTAGTTTGATGTCAAGCCGAGTCGACTCGAGGTCAAGCCGAGTCGACTCATGGTCTGGTGCGAGCTTATGAGCTCAGGTAAGTAGGAATTTGAATTATGCGATTTCTTTCCATGGTTCGGCAAATTTATTTAATTATGTTGTTGCGTGTATTGAATGTTAAATTATGTTGCATATGGGTGTGCATGTGATTAATAATTGTTTTTAGCTTGGGGTTATGTTGAGCTAACGGGTTAACGGGTTAGCGGGTTGGATTCGGGCTCGAGGCATATGCGGGTTTGTTAAGAGGTTTAGTAGATTTAGGGTTTGAGGAGGGAGTATAAACCCCCCCTAGAGCTAGGTGGCTCTCTATTGGAGCCGCACCAACCATCTTGAGAGAGGAGAGGAGCCACCGAGAAGGAGCCAAGCCGCTCCTCCCCATCTCTCTCTCTTGCAGCCGCCAAGCCAGAGAGCCAGCCGCTTGAGCCGAGCCCCTCCTTCCGCCTCTTCCCTTTCTCTTGGAGCCGAGCAGAGAGGAGCCATCCAGCCAAGCTGAGCCGCCCCTCTCCCTCTTCCCCTTTCTTGAAACTGGCGGCTTGGAGTGGAGCCGCCGCCCCCTTTTCCCTTTGTTTGAGCCGAGCCGCCACCTTTTGGAGCCGGATTCGGAGGTCGCCGATCGGGAATTCTTCTCTAATCCTTCTTCCTATTCTTGTGAATGGTTTTACCCCTCCTTTCTCAGGTTTCATTCATTTTCTTGAGCCGTTCTTGAAGGTTGAGAGTTCTTGTTGAATCTTTCGTCGTTTCTTGAAGTTTCTCGTTGTTTTCACGTGTTGTCTTGAAGGAGGAGGCCCGAAAACCCCGCCTATGGGGCTCGACAGCCCTCTAGGATGACCCTAGGGGTGCTCGGCCATGGTAGAGAAAAAGGGTGCCCTCCATGTGTTCGAAAAAATGCCTAAGAGAAATACTGATATGTTCTTTAAAATCTAGGCTTGGATTAACCTTTTTAGTTAAATTCCTTTGATGTTAATGCATGAGGTGTGTTTAAATATGAAATTCTCAGTTCATGAATCTATGTTTGCATGTAGGAAGGTTAATCTTGATGCCATGGATGGATTCTTGATTTAAAGCATGAGTCTTGTTCCTATGATGATGTGGATGCATGTTAGTTCTTGATTAGTAAATTATGAAACTTATTTTGTATGATGGATTTGATGTTATGTAAATTTCGGATTTACTTTCATGTCATGCTGAAAAATCAATCTTGCTAGAAATTCATGTTGAATTGTTAGATTCTGAGCTGATTTTGAATTCTCTGTTGAGAATAGAATAGTTTTCTAAACATAGTCTGGAACCATAGGACATACTTTGGGAGTCTGATTCGACTCGGCTGCACCAGTTTGGGGCTCAACAGTAAACTGAGAATAAAACCCTAAAACAAAACCCTAAAACAAAACCCCAATTTTGGTGATGATAAATTTTAATTGCATAATTAAAAAGCAAGGGGCAACATAATATGTTATAAACTAACAAATAAATATTATCCATGAAATAAAACCTCACGAGTTTATGACATTACGGGTCTAGGAGTTGGGATCGAGCATTGGGTGTTGTGGAGTTTTCCCAATAGAGACATCCCTAAGACACCGTAGGAGACACTTGACCTATGTCATGTTGTGCCATATCTTATTGAATGGCGGAGAGGCTCGGTTAGGAGCCGGATTGCAGGCTAGGCCCGGAAGGTTGGATGAATAATTCCCAACTTGTGGAACAAGTTCGGATGGACAAATTCTGATTATTCCTGCGTATCTTGTGGAACAAGTTCGGATGGGCAAATCTCGATTTTTTCCAAGATTCTATATTTAAAGGAATAAGTTCGGATGGGGGAATCCCGATTATTCCTACGTTATCATTTTGGAACAAGTTCGGATGGGCAAATCCCGATTATTCCTTTGTTTTCTCGTGGAACAAGTTCGGACGGGCAAATCTCGATTGTTCCAGAGTTTCTTTAAGGAATAAGTTCGGACGGGCAAATCCCGATTATTCCTATGACATCTTAAAGGGGCAAGTTCGGACGGGCGAATTCCGATTGTTCCTTCGCGTCCCTTGGAGCAAGTTTGGATGAGCAAATCCCGATTGCTCCCAAGTTTCTTGGTTATAGGATAAGTTCGGACGGGCCAATCCCGATTATCCTAGTAACCCTTGTGTATGTCATGTTGCCTTTGGACATGGTAGGCTTAGGCTTGTTATACTTCACTGTTAGAGTGTTGGATGCCTTTGGGCATGTGGTGCCCAAATGGCCTGATAGCTAGTCACTCTCTTGTGACCATTTTCCTGTTGAGATAGGTGTTTTTCATTATGCTATATCTCTATGATTGGTTTCTCGTGGGGGTTGGTAGAACCGCTCACTGAGTTCTTTGAACTCACCCATTATCGTTTTTGTTTTGTTTTGCAGAGCTTGACCGGTGAGGTTGGCTGGAGCACTTGGCGCGGCTGGAGGGTAGATGAGCCACATTGATCTCATAGCAGTCCTAGTTAGGGGTCGTAGTCGAGTCTTTGGTAGTTGTCATGCACCCGTGTTGGTGATTTGGAGTTGTAGTCCCTTGGGGACATTTATGTCTTTCATTTCAGATTTTATTTGTTAAAAAGAACTGTTGGTATTTGACTCATTTTGTTTCCGTACTTGAACTTTTTGATAAAAACTTTATGTTTGAATGAAATCTATTTTGGTTTCCCTTTTATAATAAAAAGCTGTTTATTTCTTCCGCTATATTTTATGAGTTGGCATGTGCATGAGTTAGGTTGCGAGGTATAGACACGTATACCCTGGCCAGTCACATGACCCTGAGTTTCGGTCGACCGATCGATCGATTGAATTATCTTCTGCCGATTTCCTCTTCTGTCGGTCGACTGAATCTAGGCAGGGCAATTTTCTTGTGTATTTTTCTTGTGCGCTTCGTTTTCGGGTTTCGGCCTTTACTGTGCGTCAACTTGGAGAGCTTTCCATATTTTCTCTATGTTGGCTTAAGGGTCTCTCTTAAGCCTCGATCTTTATTTTGATGATAACAAATATGTATTTAACCAAGTGTGAAGTTTTTAGTTCAGGTTGAGGATGTGATATGCATGCCAAATCCGTTCAAACGGGACAGAGGAAAAGATCGTCAAAGAAACAGAAGAAGAAATTGTTGAAGAAAGGCTCGGGATTAAATCAAGTAGAAATAATGTAATATGTCCCTAGGATAGTTTATCCCAAGCCAAATTGTAAAGTTATCCAAGTTGAAACTTGGTAACCAAACCCATAGAAAAGGCATGTAAAAAAATCCAAGGAAGAAGTCATCCTCAACCTAGATTCAGTCGACTGGTCGGTCGATCGAACAAGGCAATATAATGGTAAGTAGCCTGTTCGATCGATCGGATGTCGGTAAAAATGACCAGTAGCCATTCGGTCGACCAGTCGATCGACCGAAATTGGCGAAGGCTAAACTACAGGGCTGCGTCGGTCGACCGGTTGGTCGATCGACATACGGCAAAAATGGACAAAACGCTAGCGGTCGACTAACCGGTCGACCGAACTGGACATAGTCGAATCGCGACCTGGCTTCAGCCATTCGGTCGACCGATGGGTCGACCGAATGTCGGAAGAAATGTAGCCGGTTGACCCATCGGTCGACCGAGCTCTCATAGATTGCTAGCGATCGCACTGGCGGTCGATCCATCGGTTGACCGACCTATCGATCGGCCGCGACCGAACGACTCCAACGATCGATTTTTCACCTGTTGAACGGGCCGTTTGGGTGAAGGGTTATAAATACCCCTCACCTAACTTCTTTACGAACTTTAACTAGTGTTATTAAGCAATCAAAGAAGTTCTTTAAGCCTTTATACGATCAAGTTCTCGCACGCCCTCTGCTTCCTTCTTCAATATAAAAAACCAGGCGCTGCTTCTACTTCTCAATTGTGCTGCAATCTTTGGAGTCATCATCTTGCAGGTTGAAGACAAGAAGGCGGTGGAAAATAGCTTGGTTCAATCTTTTATTCTTTAGCTCTTTCCTTGTATTTTAACTTTATTATAACTTGTTTTCAAAGTTGAGATAGCTTGCTAGGTGTGCTAGGAAACACTTAGGGATAGCTTAATAGAATTGTGTTTTGCCTAGGTGAATAGGATTGAGGTGTTCTCCGAGTGGTGAGAAGAGTGTCCTCAAGTGTATTCAAAGGGAAACATAATTTCTATAAAGTAATAGTTAGAAATCCTTGGTAAGGAGCCAAGGTAGTGGAGTAGGCGGTTGGCTTGAACCACTATAAATATTATTATTTGCATTGCTTCTTTATTAGCTTTTATCATTGTTATTGTATTGTGATCACAATAACCATTAAAGAACAATTGCATTAAGTTGAGTTAAAATTGAGTAAGGAGAAAACTCGAAGAGGGGACGGATACTATTCAACCCCCCTTCTAGTGTCGGGTTTCACACAATATTTGGTATCAGAGCGAGGTCGTAGGCTAAGATTTAACCATCTTCCCTACAAGTCAAGATGTCTAGTGAAATCCAATTAGCTCAAGGGTCCTCTACTAATACTCCACCACTATTCGATGAGAATAACTATGCCTATTGGAAGATCCGCATGAATGGCTTCCTTCAATCCTTAGGCATGGATGTATGGAGGATGATCCTAGTAGAGTATAAACAACCCGATAAGGACATGGATAAATGGGACCAAGAGGAAATTAGACTTTTTAATGCTAATGCCAAGGCCGTCAATGATCTATATTGCGGCCTATCAATTAATGAATTTAATAGGATCTCTACATGCAAGTCTGCATACGAAGTATGGAAGGTCCTAGAGACCACCCATGAAGGGACTTCGCAAGTAAAGGAATCTAAAATTAATTTACTCATGCATGATTATGAAATGTTTAAAATGCTTTCACATGAGTCTATTGATGCCATGCATGCTGGGTTTCAAAATATTACGAATGGCTTAGCTAACCTTGGCAGGGGGATAAGGGAAGAGAAGAAGGTAAGGAAGCTCCTTCGTTCCCTTCCAAAATCTTTGGAGTCCAAAGTGACAGCCATCATGGAAGCCAAGGATTTGAGCACGTTAAAGATCACCGAGCTCATTGGGTCTCTCATGACACATGAGACCCACATGAAGCAATACCAACAGGAAGATGCCCTCAAAGGCAAGGCCATTGCCTTAAAAGCATCACATCGAGCGGAAGAGTCATCATCATCCGAGGAAGAGACGGGTGATCTTAAAGAAATGGTGATGCTCGCAAGAAGATTCATGAGCTTCATGAGGGGAGGCATGAGGAAGGGAAGAGGTGGCTACATTTGCTACAATTGCAACAAGACCGGGCACCTAAGGAAGGATTGCCCGCTTCTTAAGATGGCCACTACCTCCAACTCTCACAAAAAGGAAAAATACAAGAAGAAGAAGAAGCCAATGATGGCCACTTGTCGAACTTCTAGAAATTTCCGCGATGAACCCGAACACGTCGAGCAATGTCCTTCCGATTTTTTTATTTCTCTGATATTTTCGATTGCGGACGTCGAACGCTAACCAACTTGGAACTTGAAAGAATTTCTCAATGAAACATTAGTTCCATGTTTTTTATCATCAAAACCGAGATTAAGACTAAGGTAGAAATCCTTAGGCTAACACCATCTTACCCTAAGAAAGTCTACCAACGAGGGCTTCCCGCTTCCCAATAGAAGGGTCATTTGGGAAACATGAAAACTAGTGGGAGACATGATAAATTAAAAGACCATAATAATCATGCATATAGAATGGTAGCTCATGTTTGTTTTTTACTTTTCCTTGTATCATTTCATTGTTTCCATGTCATCTGCACTATCATTGCGAAGCATATTTGATGAAAATAAACTCCCTCGACGGAACTATGTGGATTGGTTGCAAAACCTGAGGATTGTCCTCACCTAGGATAGACGTTCCTATATTCTTTAAAACAGACCACCAGATGCCCCTTCCCAAAGGGCTACCCAGGAAGTGAGAACCACTTACAAGAAGTGACAAGATGACAGCACTACTGTTCAGTGCATAATTCTCGCCTCTATGTCCGATGTGTTGCAGCGACAACATGAAAAGATGAACGCAGGGGCCATCCTCTCTCACCTCAAGGAGTTGTTCGGTGAAGAGAGCCAGACTGCTAGGTTTGAGCTGTCAAAACAACTCTTCTAGGCCAAGATGGCGGTAGGGACCCCTATTGAAACCCATGTTCTCAAACTAATTGATTTGATCGAGAGGTTAGAGAAATTGGGCGTAAACATTGATAAGGGGCTAAGTTAGGACTTAATACTGTAATCCCTCCCAGAGTCATTTTCACAATTTATCATTAACTACCACATGAACAAGCTGGACGCCTTGCTTCCTGAGCTCCTTAATATGCTGAAGATTGTTGAGTCCCACCTTTCGAAGGAAAAGGACAAAGTCTTGTTAGTGGGTAGTGCCCCTAAAAAGGCAAAGCTGCGCTCTGTTAAGAACAAAATGAAAAACAAAGATGTGGAACCCAAAAAGGATATCAAGAATAAAGGGAAGAAGGCTCCAAAGGGCACCTATTTCCATTGTGGTAAAGATGGCACCTAGAAGCGCAACTGCAAGGAGTATATTGCAAAAGTAAAGCATAAGAGGGCTTCTGAAGCGCCCTCCACAGGTGCGTTTGTTATTGAAATAAATCTATCATTACAAAATTCTACTTCATGGGCATTGGATATCGATTGTGGTGCTCACATTTGCTATTCGTTGCAGGGGTTGAGAATAAGTAGAATGCTATACAAAGGAGATTACGACCTTCGGGTAGGCAATGGCGCAAAAGTTGCAGTTTTAACCGTAGGAACCTATTGTTTGTATCTGCCATCAAGCAAAACCATTGAATTGATCAATTGCTATTACGTTCAAGTTATAATAAAGAATATTATTTCTGTTACTTTGTTGCTAGAACAAGGTTATGAAATGACTTTAAAAGGCAATTGTTGCCACATATATCATTCTGATAAATTATATGGAACTGGGCACATTTCTAATGGTTTGATGGTCTTAGATTTAACCGATAATGTTTTTCATATTGAACAAACACACAAGAGGAAACGACATAATCTGAACCTCACCTATCTTTGGCACTTAAGACTGTGTCATGTTAATGAGAATTGGATTACCAAGTTGTACAAAGACGGGTTGTTTGACCCGTTCGATTTTGAATCGATGCCAACTTGTGAATTCTGTCTCCAAGGAAAAATGACAAAGTCCCCCTTCACTAGGTGTAGTGAAAGGGCTACTGAGTTGTTAGAGCTAGTCCATACAGATGTTTGTGGACCAATGAAAACTCAAGCCAGAGGTGGGTATTCCTACTTCATCACGTTCACAAATGATAGATCAAGGTATGGATATGTCTACCTGTTGAGAAATAAGTCTCATACTTTTGAAAAGTTCAAAGAGTATAAGGCTGAGGTTGAGAAACAAATAGGAAAAAGTATTAAAACCCTTCGATCAGATCGAGGTGGTGATTACTGATCCACTGAGTTTCTACATTATCTAAAAGACAATGGGATTGTCTCCGAATGGACCCCTCCAGGCACACCACAACATAAAAGAGTATCTGAAAAGAGGAATCACACGTTGTTAGACATGATGCAGTCCATGCTTTGCTTTACTGATCTCCCGATTTTATTTTGGGGATATGCGCTTGAAACGACTATCTACCTATTGAATAGGGCTCCCATAATGTCTGTCTCTGGTACACCATATAAGATATAGAGTGGAAAGAAACCAAGTCTGAGACATCTCAAGATTTGGGGTTGCCCCGTGTACGCCAAGAAATTAGAGTCAGATAAGCTTTATGCTAAATCAACTAGGTGCAAGTTTGTGGGGTATCCTAAAGAGAGTTTAGGGTATTATTTCTACCCGTCAACTGATCAAAAAGTGTTTGTCAGTAGGCATGCCACTTTCTTAGAAAAATAGTTTATCGAAGAAAATGGGAGTGGGAGAGATGTTGAGCTTGATGAAGTTCAACAACCTCAAGCTAAATCGCAACCACCCGTGGAAAGTCCACAGGAAGAACCAATCATAGAAACACTACCTCCCACAGGAAATCCAAAATGGACTCGATGTTCACCAACCAAGTTTGGACTTTGGTTGACTTACCCGATGGAGTTACTCCTATAGGGTGTAAGTGGATATTTAAAAGAATGATTGGAGCTGATGGCCAGGTGGAGACCTATAAGGTTAGGCTGGTAGCAAAAGGTTTCACTCAAAGGCAAGGTCTTGAAAATGATGAAACTTTTTCTCCTGCAGCCATGCTCAAGTCCATTAGGATAATGCTAGTCATTGCTACATATCATGACTACGAGATCTGGCAGATGGATGTTAAGATTGCATTCCTCAATGGTGAACTTGAGGAAGAGGTCTATATGACCCAGCCGAAAGGTTTCGTGTCTTCGGCAGGACCGAAGAAGGTATGTAAACTACAAAGGTCCATTTATGGACTCAGCAAGCCTCGAGGAGTTGGAACATCCATTTTGATGAGACAGTCAAAGAGCTTGGCTTCATAAAAAATGTAGACAAACCTTGTGTCTATAAAAAGGTTAGTGGGAGCGCCATTGTGTTTATTGTGCTGTATGTGGATGACATACTGCTCATGGGGAATTATGTCCTCTGCTCCAGTCAGTGAAAGCATGGTTATCTACGCGAAATCTCATCCTAAAATCAATATCATGAATGAAGGAGTTGGGGAAAAAGGTGTTGGCCTAAGGTTTTCAACCTTGGTCTTAATCTCG
The DNA here is from genome assembly GCA_034359265.1 of Canna indica. Taxonomy (NCBI): domain Eukaryota; kingdom Viridiplantae; phylum Streptophyta; class Magnoliopsida; order Zingiberales; family Cannaceae; genus Canna; species Canna indica. Next base: position 41,153,482 of record CP136891.1, read on the forward strand.
ATTTTGATGATAACAAACATGGAACTAATAGTTTCATTGAGAGTTATTTTCAGGTTCCATATTGGTTAGCGCATCACGTCCTCGATCGAAAAAATCAGAGAAATCAGAGAAATCGGTGAGGATGCTCATCGTCACTCGGGATTCTTCGGGAAGTTAGAGTTTAGGTTTAGGGTGTCTAACATGTGTTGTAAATCCTCATGGTGATGCAAAGAAACCTAAGAACCAAACCCATAATCCGAAACCCGAACCAAAGAAAGAAACCGATTGAAACTCACTATAGAGTACAGGTATAATACGTAGAGTACCGATACTCAACGGCCGGTCGATTGACCGATCGACTGAAATGAGCCTAGAAATGGCAAAAGATATTCGGTCGCTCGGTCGGTTGACCGATGATCGTGCGGACCTACGACCGAATGGCAAAAATGGCTCCATTTCGAACCGTTGAGTTATGTTTCACTTCATGGCTCTATAAGTATTGGTACCCCAACCTTCCTTTCAGTCTCTTGATCATTTCTAACTATTATTGAGCCATTATATGTGATCCTAAAGCTTTGATTGAGTCACTTTCATCTCAAAACACTAGTTTCTTCATCTCTACTTGATTGAGCCTTCATTTGTTCATCGATTCATCATTTTGAGGGATCAAGAGGACTAGGGATTCATGTTTGGAGCTAAGTATACTTTGTTTATTATTTTGCTCCACTTACTTGTGTATTTTCTTGTTATTTACATTGTATTTCATGAGTGTGTAAACTTAGTGTGCTTGGTTGATTGTGTTGGCTTTAAGTTTTCAACCTTAGCCGTAATCTCGGTTTTGATGATAACAAACATGGGACTAATGATTTCATTGAGAATATGTTTCAGGTTCCATATCAATTAGCATTCGATGTCCCCAATCGGAAAAATTGGAGAAATCAGAAATCGAAAGGACATTGATCGTCGCGCTCAGGTTCGTCGTGGAAGTTTATCGAAGATCGACGAGTGCACCAAAATCGCTTGGATGACTCCAAAGATCAAGTCAAAAGCTCTTCAAGATGATCCTCGTTGAAAGCCGGAACTCGGAAACCAAGCGCGGAAGAAATAGGCTGAAAATGCAATTTCAGCCTATGTTCGATCGACTAGGCGGTTGATCGAATAGGGTAAAGTAAATGGCATCTGCCATTTTGGTCGACTAGTCGGTCGACTGACTTGTGCCAAAATCAGGCAGTAGGAATTCGGTCGACCGAACATATGAAAGAAAAGTAGCATAGCTACTTCGGTCGAAGGGCGATCGACCGATAGAAGCCCAGAATGGGCAGTAGCTCAGGCGGTCGACTCGTCGGTCAACCGACCTGTTGATACCCGAAGACGCAAAATGTGTCGGTCAACCGATTGGTCGATCGGAAGTCACGGATCGACATTTTTGCGTCAAGCGGTCGACCCGTTGGTCGACCGCCCACAAGGAGAAAAGGAGTGGTCGAAAGACCAGTCGACCAGTCGCTCGACCGACCATTCGACCGGCGGTTTGCAATGGATAGTTTTCTATCCGTTGAACAGCCATTTCTTCCGTAGGGTATAAATATACCTGTTATAACTTCTTTTAATCTCTCTCTCACACTCTTATAGAATTTATCGAGCCATCAAGAAGAGAGATTTGAGCCTTACAATAGAAAGATTGCTTGCACTTTGCTCCCTCTGCGAACATCTTCTTCAAGCGTACAAGCTGGGCTCAACTCGGGTCTCGATTGAGTTCTACCTCCTGGCGAGTTGAAGGCGCCAAAGGCTTCCAAAGGAGCTTTAATCATTGGTCTAATCATTTTGCTCTTTTGATTGTATCTTTTATTGTTTATTTGAACTCTTTGTTTTTATCTGTGCGTGTGAAGATCAGGTGTTTGTGGTCTTGAGTGTATAAGTGGTATGCTTGGTGAAAAGGAGTAAAGCCACTTGTGTAAACTTAGTGTTTACTAGGATTAGTTTAGTCGTCCCTTAGGGTTGAGGTGGAAGAGGACTCTCGATAAGAAGGCGGTGACTTCCGGGTATGGAAGTGCCTTAGGTCGAGAGTGCGTCTCTTCAGTGAAAAGTCCTCATGTGTAAGAGAAACGTAAATTAATCTAGTAAAACTAGTTTGGAAATCCTAAGCGGGGTGCTTAGGTAGTGGAGTAGGCATTGGGGCCGAACCACTATAAAATTATTGTGTTAGCATTGTGATTGATTGTTTGTTTTCATTGTCTTATCATTTATCGCTTCCGTATATAATTGTCAAATAACAAATTGCCTAAAACAAATTATCAAACGATTAAAAGTGAATTTAGGCTAATTGTTATAGTAAACACACTATTCACCCCCCCTCTAGTGTCGCCATTTCGCCAACATTTGGTATGAGAGCAAGGTTCGTAGCTTGAGATTTCACCATCTCGTCTACACCTTGTCTCGATCTAGAAATGGCTCTAGAGTTGGTATTGTCTTCACCTCCTAGGTTCGAGGAGTCTAACTTTGGGCTTTGGAAGGGTAGAATGTACACTTTCCTAAAGACTCAAGGTTTAGGTGTTTTCAATATGGTAAATATTAAATACATAGAACCTAAGGAAAATATGAATGCATGGACCCAAGAACAAATTAGCATGTTTGAGTTAAATGCTAAAGCTACAAATTGCTTATTTTGTTCTTTGGAAAATAATGTGTTTGAAAAAATCATGCATTGTACTTCCGCTTTCGATATTTGGGCTACTTTAAATATGCTTTATAATTATGCAAAAACCGAAGAGCTCAAAACATTTGATGAGGGGAGTGATGACAATTGTCATCCACCCAATGCTAATATGGTTTTTGAAGCCCACAGTGTCTCTAGTCATAAGAGCACAAGAAATCGGAAAAGGAAGGTGGTTTGCCATGTGTGCAAAGAAAAAGGACATGTAAGGAAAAATTGCCCTTTCATGACAATCAAGGTAAAGAAGAGGTCAACCGCTTCTACATCATCATCAGATTCGAATGAAGCATCCTCTTCCCATGGCTATGAAGCAAATTCAAAAGATTGCCTCATGGATACTAATAATGAGGTAAAATCTTCCACTTCTAGTCATATTAAAAATCATGATAGTGATGATAATAGCTCTAATTCTTTAGGAATGTCTTATGATGAGCTATTAGAAGAATCTAAGAAGATGTATGCCATGCTCATAAAATCAAATAAGGAAAATGGAAAAATCAAGAAAGAAAACTTGAAGCTAGTCAATCATGTGCATGAGTTGAAGAGTGAAAATGAAAAATTGAAAACTAGCATGATTGATTCTTGCCATGATACATTAACTCTAGAAGTTAATGACTTGAAACATAAAAATGAAAATTTAAAGAATGAAAATAGCATGCTAAAAACTTAATTGCATGCTATTCAAAGATCAATGAATGACTTGAAAAATGAGGTTGTTTGTCTAAATAAGAAAGTCAATAATCTATCTCGCAATTCATCTTCCAAGAATTCTAGAAATACAAATGTTTCTTTCAAGAATGCTTATGCACATCATGCTTCTCATATCAAGCATTTTACCATTAAACCCCATGCTCAAAAGAAAAATGTATCTTTTAAGAATGCTCATGCTCGTCCTAGTTCAAATGACAAGCATTCTAAGAATAAATCTCATGTCTATAACAAAAACAAAAAGAAATTTAATGGACATTGCTATTGTTGTGGTGTATTTGGGCATGCCATCTATGATTGTGCCTTTAAAATGAACCCAAGTGTTGTGAAAACACTTTGGGTACCTAAGCCCACTAACCCGTTAGGACCCAAAGGCATTTGGGTACCAAAGGTTTTTTCTCTTGTAGTGGGAGCCACTACACAAGGGTGAAGAGAAGTAAAGAGTTGAAGTTGACTAAGAAATTGAAGGAATGATCCTTGCATGGTTGCAACTTCAAGCTATCATGATGGCATAGGTATAAAAATTGGCATCAAAGTCTTTGGTATCATCTCCTATTCTCTCTTGATTTAATTAGAGTTGGAGTTTGATATATGCTTAACTTTAGTAGATTTTCCGCGTTTGATAAAATTTCAAAAATGCTTTTGATTTTGATTTCCCGGTCTCTTCGGAGACCCCGGTGGCCTGTAATGGGCCTAAGCGACCTTGCGGTTCTAAATCGTAGGCACACTGTGGCCTTTCGGTTTTCAACCAATAGGAAGGGTTGGAGATCTTATTTTTCAAATCTTCATATTTTGAGATCTCTTGATTCATTTTGTTATCATGAAGATTTATTTGAAAATGAATCCATGCTATTTAGTGAAGTTGATTTGATAAATGATACTTGGTTTCTCTCTTCACTATTTAGTTTAATAGCTTGCATGTAGATTTGATTTCATGTTCTATTTATAAAGTATACTTGCAAGTTATGATAAAATGGAAGGCTAAATAGAATAGATTAGTTTGGCCAAATTCATGGATGAGGTATGTTTTTGGTTATCGCATATTTCTAGTTTAATACCTCAATTTTCATGGTTGATTATGTCTCTATACTCATGATTAGGATTGCATGTTAAAACTCTTGAATTTTCATGACTATATAGAATCTTAGCACTTAGGCAAATTTCATTAATTAAATGAAACTTGCTCTAGGTTGAGATTTACTAGTAGAGACCTTCTTGTAAGTCCAAACTAGTTTAACATGATAAGGGACCTTATGCCTCAAATGGTTCACATCTTGATCCCTTAGATTCATTATCATATCATGTAAATTTTTCTTTAAATGAATCTCTACTATCTAGTGTAGGTTAAAGCGTTTAATGAAACTTTGCATTAAACCTTGCTATTTAGTTTGTTAGCTTGCTAGTAGTCATAATTATTTCATTATGATACTAATGATGTCTACTTGCAAGTTGTGAATGTAAATGAAGGATATGCTATCTAAAAAGAAAATGAAAAAGTTGGGCAAATTTTCAAGAAAAAAGGTATGAATTTTATTTTGCAAAAATCTTTGAAGAATAATTGAATTTTCATGTTTAATGATGTCTCTATAATCATGATTGATGTTGCATGATATATGTATGAAATTTTCATGAGTAGGCAATTTCATGATATTAATATTGAATGAAATTGGACTAGTTTAAAATTTCTTGTTAGAGAACTCATTTTAAGCTAAAAATGAAATGAACAGGTTTAGATACACATATCACATGAGTCTACGTATCTAAAATTGAAAAATCATGTCTAGATGAACAATGTGATATCTAGATCACATTAGAGGACTTAAGCTTGATAATTTGACCCAAGTCAACAAATTGACTTGGACACTTGACTTTAAGTCCAAACTTCATAAACATGTTTAGGAATAGGTATGACATGTTTCCATGCATTTAGAATAAAAAATTCATATTGATATGGATAAAATGTCAATAGAAGTTAATTCATAATTACCTCTTTTGAACCTAGTTGACCCAAGTCAACAAGTTGTCTTAAAAGTCTCATTTATGATCCATATTTGACAAACATGTTTAGATTTACTCATGTTAAGTATCCATAGGTTTAAGTATGAAAAATCATGAGTAAATGTTAAGATTAAAACTTAGCAAGTTTCATGATAACTAGCTTAGTTTTGAATGAAACTATGCTAGGTTGAGATCTTGACTTAAGAATATAATTTTCTTCTCAAACTTGACATATACTCGTTACATGATCACATTATGCTGTCATGAAAGTTTGAATGAAATTTGAACAAGTTTTAAAGAATAACTGAAAATTACAAGGATTGTCATTTGTTCAACAATTGGTATTACCAATTTCAGTAATTTCTAGGAAAATATAGAAAAATCCTTTTTAGATGATTCTCAAAACTACACATTCACTGAAAAATCTAGTTTTATCAGTAAAAATTTCAAAAAGTTTCATCAAGAATCGGATTTAAAGTGAATTTTTGAAGTTGGATTTCAAAACACAAAGTATCATCATTCTTGAAACGTCAATCTTTCCGATACTTTGATTTTTCTTCGAAAACTTCATATAAAAACTTATGTACACCATTTGGATTCCATTTCTAATATCATTCACACAAATTCTTGAGTAAAATCATTCCTAGAAATGATTTTGATATTTTGGATGATAGATAGAAATATCCATGTGTATATTAAAATCAATATAGGATGAAAAATGGTATTTGAAAATTCTTTTGAGTTCAAACTTGATACATGTATTTCAAATGACCATTCAATATTTGGTATCAAAATTTGATGAAAAAAATTGGTTTCAAAAATATTTGTCAAAAACATGATTTTGTGTAAACTTAAAAGGTTGATTTTTGAAATCTTGAAGATAGGTTGACCTAAGTCAACAAAATAACTTAAAAACTTTCATCTTAAGCCCAAACTTAATTCATAGACTTATGTTATCTCATGTTTGATGTCTAGATGCATATATATGAGAAAACATGAGTAGATAGCAAAACATTGAGACTTAGCATTTTCATGTTCTCATGTTTATATAAAATGAAAACATGCTGAGTTTTTATTTGGATTAAATGACATTAGTTTCACTTCAAACTTAATATACATGATTTAAATGTCTATATCTTTGTATTTTGAAAGTTTGAATGAAATATAAAAATGTCATGAAAAAGATAAACTACAACATTGGTATCAGACTTGAGTGCATACATGATTTAGGCTTGAATTATATCTATCACTCCTTGATATCATGTATGATTTAAGTTGGTATCATGTTTAGAGTCTCAACTTCATAAAAAAATCTTTTTGTATCTCATCCCTTAGACTTGATTGAACTTTCTTGCCCTTTTTGATTGATGTCAAAAGGGGGAGAAGAGTATAAGAAAAAGGGGGAGAAATGTATAGTCAAAATGGGGAGAAAAGTATAAGAAAATACATTAAAGCATATAAGGAAAATATAATCATTCTAGGTAAAGGGGAAGGAACTATAGGAAATCCATGCATATAGATAGGGGGAGTTCTATTCCATAAATATGCATGTTGATAGGGGGAGAAATCCCTTCGTTGATATCCTTGTGTTTTTAATGTATATATTTCCATAAGGATGTTTGTCATCATCAAAAAGGGGGAGATTGTTGGCTTTAGGTTTTCAACCTTAGCCGTAATCTCGGTTTTGATGGTTTTGATGATAACAAACATGGGACTAATGATTTTCATTGAGAATATGTTTCAGGTTCCATATCAATTAGCGTTCGATGTCCTCGAACGGAAAAATAAGAGAAATCGAAAATCGAAAGGGCATTGATCGTCGCGCTCGGGTTCGTCGGGGAAGTTTATCGAAGATCGACGAGTGCACCAAAATCGCTTGGATGAGTCGAAAGATCAAGTCAAAAGCTCTCCAAGATGATGCTTGTTGAAAGCCAGAACCCGAAAACCAAGCGCGGAAGAAATAGGCTGAAAATGCAATTTCAGCCTATGTTCGATCGACTAGGCGGTCGACCGAATAGGGTAAAGTAAATGGCATCAGCCATTTCGGTCGACCGACTTGTGCCAAAATCAAGCAGTAGGCATTTGGTCGACCCATCGGTCGACCGAACATATGAAAGAAAAATAGCAGAGCTACTTCGGTCGGCCGAGCGATCGACCGATGGAAGCCCAAAACGGGCAGTAGCTCGGGCGGTCGACTCGTCGGTCGATCGACCTGTTGATACCCGAAGACGCAAAATGCGTCAGTCAGCCGATGGGTCGACCAGAAGTCGTGGATCGACATTTTTGCGTCAAGCGGTCGACCCGTCAGTCGATCGCCCACAGGGAGAAAAGGAGCGATCGAAAGACCGATCGACCAGTCGGTCGACCGACCATTCGACCGGCGGTCTGCAACAGATAGTTTTCTATCCGTTGAACAATCATTTCTTCCGTAGGGTATAAGTATAGCTATTATAACTTCTTTTAATCTCTCTCTCACACTCTTATAGTATTTATTGAGCCATCAAGAAGAGAGATTTGAGCCTTACAAAAGAAAGATTGCTTGCACTCTGCTCCTCTGCGAACAACTTCTTCAAGCGCACAAGCTGGGCTCAACTCGGGTCTCGATTGAGTTCTACCTCCTGACGAGTTGAAGGTGCCCAAGGCTTCCAAAGGAGCTTTAATCATTCGTTTAATCATTTAGCTCTTTTGATTGTATCTTTTATTATTTATTTGTCTTTGTTTTTATCTGTGCGTGTGAAGACCAGGTGTTTCGTCTTGAGTGTATAAGTGGTATCCTTGGTGAAAAGGAGTAAAGCCACTTGTGTAAACTTAATGTTTACTAGGATTAGTTTTGTTGTCCCTTAGGGTTGAGATGGAAGAGGACTCTCGGTAAGAATTAAGGCGGTGACTTCCGGGTGTGGAAGTGCCTTAGGTCAAGAGTGTCTGTCTTCGATGAAAAGTCCTCGCGTGTAAGGAAAACGTAAATTAATCTAGTAAAACTAGTTTGGAAATCCTAAGCGGGGTGCTTAGGTAGTGGAGTAGGCATTGGGGCCGAACCACTATAAAATTATTGTGTTAGCATTGTGATTGATTGTTTGTTTTCATTGCCTTATTATTTATCGCTTCCGCATATAATTATCAAATAGCAAATTGCCTAAAATAAGTTATCAAATGATTAAAAGTGAATTTAGGCTAATTGTTATAGTAAACACACTATTCACTCCCCCTCTAGTGTCGCCATTTCGCCAACAGATTGAGTTGGTGGTTGTCTTGGTGTTAAGGTTTAAATCCACCGGTGTAAACGTAGTTTACTAGGATTAGTTGAGTTGTACTTAGGTTGAGGTGGGAGAGTGCTATCGGTAGGAAGGCGGGATACTTCTGGGTGTGAAAGTGACTTCGGTTTGGGAGTGGAGACTTTCCGGTGTAAATTTCTCTTTCTAAGAAACTAATTAATCTAGTTAAACTAGTTTGGAAATCCTAAGCGGGGTGCTTAGGTAGTGCAGTAGGCATTGGGGCCGAACCACTATAATTTATTATGTTAGCATTGATATATTGTTTGTGTTTAATTACCTTACTTATCGCTTCTGCATTAGTCGATAAATTGCAATTTGCCTAAGTTTTGTAAGAAACATTTAAAATCGGAATTAGGTGAAAAGTTTAGATAACACATTATTCACCCCTCCTCTAGTGTAGGTCATTCCACCAACAAAAGAGCCAAATCCACTCACCTCTTTGGAGAAAACGGAAAGGAAGAAGACGTGTTGGATCTTCCTCCAATCGACGCCGACGAACTTACGAAACTCTAGCTCCGGCGGCTCCTCCTCCTCCTCAATGGTGGCCTCTCTCTCCTCTCTCTCTTGCCTTGGGTGGCGTGTGGATAAAAACCCCTAGCCGCATGTCCTAGGCTCTAATTTATATACCCTGGTAGGGTCCAAATGACCAAAACACTCTTACTTAAGTTATCCGATTTAAACAAGCCATATCTAACCCGTCGTAACTCTGATTCAAGTTCTGATTGAACCGCTAAATTTGTCTCGAGACCCTCTATCATCCTAGCAGGCTAAAATCACAGAAATATGGAAAATAAAATTTTCCTAAATTTTTTCTCTGCATTAAGTGCTTACCCAGGTCTAATCCCGAAGCTTTTCGCCAATCCCCGCTAACTCGGGCAACGGTCCCCCGCTCATGAATAAAATATTATTATTAAAATTATGGGCATTACTATTTCCTCCCCTATAAAGAAAATTCATCCTCGAATTTTGAGATGAAGAAGGGAGCTCACCTCGGCGTCGAAAAGGTACAAGTACTTCTCTCTCATATCCTGCTCGACCTCCCAAGATGACCTCTTAACACGAGTAGTGCTCCCATGGGACCTTGACCAAGGGTACCACCTTGGACCTAAGCTCCCGATCCTACCTATCTAGAATCTCGACGGGTCTCTCCATCAACATGCACCTTCCGACGACTCTGAGTCGCCAAGAGATGATCCTTAATCATTTTTACCTTATCCACTACATCTTGAACTAAGTGTGGTCAAATCACCCGAGCCTTACTAGCCTCAAACCAGCCCACCGGGGATCTACATCTACGCCCATACGGGACTACAAATGGTGCCATCCCAATGCTACTATGGTAGCTATTATTATAGGCAAGTTCTACCAAAGGCAGGTATTTCTCCCAACCATCCTCTAAGTCCAGGACACAAGCTCTCAACATGTCCTCTAGAGTCTGTATAGTCCTCTCTGACTGTCGGTCGGTTTGCAGAATAAAAAGGCGGTATTGAACCTCACCCAAGTGCCCATGATCTCCGGAAAGGACTTGCCAAAATTTTGGGAGTTGGTCCACAACAACCCATATGGGTCACTACCATTTCTTGACCTAAACAGACCAGTCACCAAAATTCATGGAGATCTTTTCCCATTTCTACCCTAATACCTCCAATTCTGTAGCAACCCTTACAAGTCTCAGAAGCTCGGCCTTACCTTGCGGCATACCAAGCACTTAGATACAAAATATGCTATATCTCTCTTCATCCCTTTCCACCGGTAGTACTGTCTCAGGTCACGGCACATTTTTATGGCTCTCGAATGCATCGTATAAGTGGAACCATGAGCCATCTCAAGTACCTACCTGTGAATCTCTATCATAATCAGAACCACCACCCTGACTCTAAACCTCAAAACACCCTCGAAGTCAATTCTAAATCTACCACTAGTATCGGCTCTCTCAACTAAATCCTTGATCTAAGCACCGAAAGCATCCTTCCCTAGATCGAATGGAGCTTGTCAATCAGGGTAGACTGAATGCGAGGATGCGCTACCACGTCACCCGAGTAGAACACAAACAATATTGCCCCATTGCCCAACCATCAGACGATCGAGCTCCCTCGCCAACAACCTCCTATCCACAGCCAAATGCACCAATGCCACTGCCAATTATAAAATTTGCTATATGCAGAAATGGACAATTTTGATTAGCCCATTGGCCAACTGCCCAACTCTCATCTCCACTCATAACTCACTTAAATTTGGTATCAGATTTGTTCATGCCCACCACGAACTAACCCAGATAGTTCACACTGACCGGACGACACCTCGATCTCCGAGCTCTGTCAAAGTGCATAACAAATCATTCCCAGATAGCTGAACACTTATAAGCCCCTCCTTTTTTTTTCATAACCATCAAGGTGAGGATTTTCGGCCCCTAACTCTACCAAACTGAAATCAAAATACCTCTTTCAATATCAGAGAAATAAATTCGAACTTTTACACAAATCCTTTCCCTTATTTTAATTCAATCGACCCTAAAGGATATAGTGTGCCCTTCCATACTGTCGCACAGACACCCTTTTCCTCTCCTTCATCCTATGTCAATTTCCACACAATTACCAACTATTATAAGTCTAGTCAACTAGGGCCTATTGAGCACTTAATTCCCTCAACATCCTACTTACATCATGTGGCCATGAAAGGGAAAGGAAGCATGCGGCCACACACTATAGTGTTAGGGACTTTTCGATTTGCCCGAACAACGACGAATCATGACGGAATGTTCTCTACAGTTTGTAAATATGTATTCGTGTCCATGTAATTTTGGCTTTTATTGTAATTCGTACTTGTAAAATCCTTTGTGCGATCCCCGAGGGCCCACGGTACGAGTTGGATACATTTCGAGGTCATTCGACACTTGGTGCGTGCGTTACGGCTAAACGGAGCAGTTTTCGTGCATTCGTCATGGCCGTGGCCATGGAAAATCACCATCTCGTATGACCACGATTTTGTCATGCTCCTCATGCTTTTGGGAACCTTGGGGGTGGCACTTGGGGATTAGAGGTCTCATGTATAATGTAGGAGAGCGTTGGCAAACAAAGCGATTGCCTTCGGCGGAGACGAACGAGCGACCAATATTGGCATGCGACCTGTCGATCTTCGCCCAAGACAATTGCGGAGCTCGTCCTACACCCGATTATATGTTTTATTGCGTCCATAGTCTTGTAATTGTTATTTTACTTTATGCATTCAAAACCATTTAGCCAACATAGTCTTTTGGGGGCGCAGATATGGAGTGCGAGGTTGGCACGTCGACCAACGAATGCCCAGCGATGTTATGTCGGGAAGCCCAATTCGGGACGGATTGAGGATGATAGGCTCATCACTTGCACGGGATGCAATGGTGCCGCATGGGTTCTTCCGCACAAAACAATTGGCCCGTGACAGTTAGTATTAGAGCGAGAATTGCAAGCCTACAACTGAGAAAGCCCTTGATGCAGACATAGCCAACATACATTCCGTTTGTGGCGCGCGAGTTGTTGATGCAGTGAACCCAGTCGATTAACCTTCCGATTGTTGTATTCGGGGAGGCAAGCATTCATTAATTGATGTGAAGATTGTGACTTTTGCGCAGGGCGGATGGGCCCCTAAGACGCAAAGTCGTTTGCACGCAGAGCAGATCTCTAGTAAGACGCACAAGCTGCACAAAGCACGATCTCACGTAAGATGCAAGGATGGTGTGCAGGGCGATGTCCCTTAAGACGCAGCGCAGAGTTGATGGCTCGTTAGTCACCAAGGATGGTGCACAGGGTGATGTCCCGTAAGACGCAGCACAGAGCCGATGGCTCGTGAGTTGCAAAGTTTATGCGCAGGGCTGATGACTCCTAAGACACAGCACAGAGAAGATGGCTCATGAGTCGCCAAGTTTATGCGTAGGGCTGATGACCCCTGAGACGCAGCGCAGAGCAGATTGCTCGTGAGATGCCAAGTTAGTGCGCAGGGCTGATGTCCCCTAAGTCGCAAGGTTCGTGTGCATGGTAAGATGGCCTTTAAGATGCAAGATTGACAAATCCGAACCTAGCACTAGTGAAGAACAGCTATGGTGTGGTAGCAATGCTCTTAGTCCGGAGAGTTCGCAAACATTGTGACCCGGTTGGAAAAAATCCCTCAAGTCATTTTTCAAGGAGCAGTGTAAGACTTGAAGCTCGTTGATATGGGCTCGGAGGAGGGCGTCATGACCTCTGTGGGGGGCGAGTGAGCAAGCAGTGATTTGTAAGACTTGAAGCTCGTTGAGATGGGCTCGGAGGAGGGTGTCATGACTCCTGCGGGGGGCGAGTGAGCAAGCAGTGATCGGCTCATAAATCCAAGAATAGAGCACGTCCACCATAGGGAAATGAAACAAGAACATCACAACATCACACACGCAGGCATATAAGCATAAAATAAGATGTGCTATCAACAAGTAATAAAGGGTATGTCTAGGGCATACCTCAACCTCCACCTCCTCCTGACATAAATCACAACCACACACGGATATATATATGGAAATAGTGCTCACAAATCATGATCTCACAACATAAATAAACAACCATAAAATAAGAATAGAACACGTCCAACATCGTAAGAAAAGAAGCAAGTATATCATGAAAATAATGCAAAATGAACTTCAATAGTGAAATTAATGGAATGGAACAACGAGATAATATTTCGACATAGGTAATACTAATCTAGGATGAGATTAACCTTATCAACTATTTAAACCACGAATCAACTCAGTTTGGAACCATAAATACATGATTTTTCAATTCGGCACGGAAAATGAGGCATCGACCACGCACTGCTTTCAAAATCCGGAAGTCTGATGGCAAAACATACCTCGCCAATAAATCCAGAACGTCGTTTAGGTAAGAATTCATATATTATATGACTATTTTTACTAACTCTAATCCTCCAAAAAATTATTTAGAATAATAGTAAAAATGCCTTAAATAACTACTCATTAAATCCTTGTTATGAACTCCTGTAACAGTGCTACAACTCATCTCTGCTGTTACATCACCACTTATCAACTTATAGCAGTGTTATATACCTATAGTAAATACCAACTGATAGAACTCATAATAACACTGCTTTAATACATATAACACTACTACTAACAATACTAATGTAACACTGATATATTCCTATTGTTACACTAACATAACAGTGTTATAAACTTAACCTAAGTCTACCCTAACCTAGGGTTCACCAGCGCTACTTCCATCCCACTGTCGCCGCCGCCAACCTTCATCCCCGAGTACTTCGGCCAGTTGTGTCGCTAAGGGAGCTCGACGCCAGCACCACTGACGTGTCGTCGCCTCCACGCGGCAGCGACAACTTATCTGCCGTGCACAACTGCGCTCAATGGGCCACCGCGCCTTGCAGAGGTCGACTGCACGCGTTGCAATATGTCACGGACTACTCGCCGTGATGAGTATTTATGGTAGACTGAACGCGAGGATGCACTACCACGTCTCCTGAGTAGAACACAAACAATACCGCCCCATCGCCCAACCATCCACGATTGAGCTCCTTCGCCAACAACCACTATCCACAACCAAATGCACCAAAGCCACTGCCAATTATAAAATCTGCTATGTGCAGAAATAAATAATTTTAATTAGCCCATTGGCCAACTGCCCAACTCTCATCTCCACTCATAACTCACTGAAATTTGGTATCGGATTTGTTCATGCCCACCACGCGCTAACCCTGATAGTTCGCACTGACCGGATGACACCTCGGTGTCCGAGCTCTGTCAAAGTGCATAACAAAATCATTCCTAGACATCTACAACACTTATAAACCCCCCCCCCCCCCCCCCCTCCCTTTTTTTTCATAACCATCAAGGTGAAGGATTTCGGGCCCCTAACTCGACCAAATTGAAATCAAAATACCTCTTTCAGTATCAGAGAAATAAATCCGAACTTTTACACAAATTTTATCCCTTACTTTAATTCAACTGGCCCTAAAAAATATAGTGTGCCCTTCCATGCTGCCGCACACGCACCCTTTTCCTCTCCTTCATCTTTATGTCAATTTCCACACAATTACCTACTATTATAAGCCTGTCAACTAGGGCCTGCTCACCACTTAATTCCCTCAACATCCTACTTACACCATGTGGCCACGAAAGGGAAAGGAAGCATGCGGCCACACACGACCCAACTTAGGGTTTTCAATTTCATGTTCCACCAAACTATCCATTTGATCCAAGAATAGAATTACTCCAGCAAGCCAAGGAAAAAGTACATTTACCGGCACTCAAGTCACATGCACAAAACTCAATTCAATTCCAAATCTCACCGTCCCATAATTTTTCTACAAAAGACGTTATCTACATGCCTCGGCTGTGAGAGGGAGAAATCATACTTCTAAAATTTTCTAGACCACTCACAACACATGCCATCAACATAATCAAGGGGAAAATTCACTTTAATCTAACTTTCTTCAAAACCAATAGTAGAAATTAACCTCTGGCAAGACGCACCCTAAGGGCAGCCCCTAACCACGTCCTAAAAGGTGATTGGGGAGAATAGATAAGGAGATTGGGGAGGAAATCATTCAAGCAACCCTCCCCCTCAACAAGGGTTCGGTCAGCGTAGTCTAGGGGTTATCAATCTATAAATTTTGAAATCTAACCACTAATACTACATTGTCAATTGACTATCAAAAAAAAATATAATAATAAAAAAAAAGCATCATCATGTGCCTCCATCTGTAATAGTAAGAAAAACAACATCCAAGCAATTCAACATATATATAACCAAATTAACCACAAAATGCATACCGCCGCTAGTGCACCGGTTTAGCTGTCGATCTCGTAACTAGGACATACCATATCTGAACAAGCAATGCCCCCATACAATACCATATGTCACACCCAAAATTCGATATGACCGACTAGGATATGCCACGTACCCCGAAACCTAACCCAAATCAAACCACATATACAACAAAACCAGACCTGAACATTCACCTCAAAACCAGACCAAACCATATGTCGATCTCAAGGATTTTTAAAAGATATTTATTTTCAATAAAATTCCCAAAACCATCAACTCAATAAATAGCTAAATGTTCAAATCGATTTCAAAAGTTTAATTACTAAACAAGGACACCTCAAAGTAATAAAAGTGTGAAAACATAATAAATCGAGTCGACATGACTCAACATCTCAAAAAAAAGAAAACGACTCGAGTATCCCCCTCGACCATGACATGTCACGAGACCCGCTGCACTGCCGCCACCAGCCTCGCTACTGCACCCCAGTACCTCTCTGATTTCACTCAAGTGCTGCAAAATAATAGAAATGAGGGGTAAGTCCAACTGGGACTTAGTGAGTATATCAGTCCTCAGTTTTGCCACAACATCATCATCATGCATAACCAAATAACACATAAGTAAGAATAAGGAAATAAGCATAATTTAGGAGCATTTATTTTTAGCAGAGCAATCCTCTAAGTCATCATGTAGTAACCTGCAAGAAATATGCCACAAAATATAAACATGCTCAATGTAACATCCACATGCTCACCCGGACCCGTCGGTCCTCATCGCCACACGTAGGTAGTCGATGTGGCTAGGGATGACAATATTACCTGTTTAGGCGGGTACCCACGGGTATTTACCCATTTATGACGAGTATGGAGGGGGGGGGGGGTAGTTTCCTAACCGCGGGGATTTCACGGGTAATTTTCTTCCCCGTTTATTATATAAGGCAAATACGGGTATTATAGTACCTGTACCAGCGGATACTCGTTACCCGCGAGATTAATAAATTATAATATTACCCTCGGTACATATACTGATAAAACCCCTAACTTAATTCAATACCCATATACTTTATTTTTAGAAACCTTATGATGATATTGTTATCAAAATATTGTGTGTTTATCGAAATGAAGTTGTTATCAAAATACTTAAAGAGTTAAATTGTTATTAAAATATTATAATTTAATTTTTTTAAAGTTTCATGGGTACCTGCCAATACTCGTGGGTATCCGTCCCCCTGCAGGGAATAAATGGGTAGTGGGTACTCATTTATTTTGCGAGGCGGGTAGCGGGTAGGCACCCCCCATACCCCCCCCCCCCGCCCCATTGACATCCCTAGATGTGGCCCCCGATCTACCACCCAGCCAATATTGTCTCTTTAGGGTATGCTCTCCCCTCACAAACATGGCTCTTTCGATCTGTCTATTTGGGGCATATGTTCCCCTCACCAGTCAGATCTCCAGACTATCTCTTTGGGGAATACCCTCCCCTCACCAGCGAGGCTTTCGAGAAATGAAACAAGCACATCACAACATCACACACGCAGGTATATAAATATAAAATAAGATGTGCTATCAACACGTGATAAAGGGTATGTCTAGGGCATACCTCAACCTCCACCTCCTCCTGACATAAATCACAACCACACACAGATATATATATATATATATATATGGAAACCAATCAAATATCTATTATTAATGATTTATCTAAATAAATCAAATTCCTATTAATAGGGATAAGATAAATCAAATTCCTATTAATTAATAGAACCATGATTTATCCAAATAAATCAAATATCTATTAATTAATGATTTATCTAAAAAATTAAATTCATATTAATTTATGATTTATCTAAATAAATCAATTTTCTATTAATTTATGATTTATCTAAATAAATTAATTCATAATTAGTAGGCACATGAGGAAAAATCAAAATTTTCCTTACATGCAATTTTGATTCAAAATCAAACTAATTATGTTTAATTATTAATTAAACATAATCCCCATCTAATGATAAATTAATTACTTAATTCATAATTAATTTTAATCAACCCTTTAAAATAATATTGTCTACCAAACCCTATGACTTTAGGGTTATCCTACAAAATAGGGGCTACCCTACAAAATAGGGTTACCAAAGAGCTCCTTCCCTGCGCATTCATTCTTATAAGTGTTGGCCTAAGGTTTTATACCTTGGTCTTAATCTCGGTTTTGATGATAACAAACATAGAACTAATGTTTCATTGAGAAATATTTTCAAGTTCCATATCGGTTAGCGCACAACGTCCACGATCAAAAATATCTGAGAAATCGGAAAATCGGAAGGACGTTGGTCGACGCACTCGGGATTCTTCGGTAAGATAGAGTTTAGATTTAGGATGTCTAGAATGTGTTGTAAATACTCATGATGATGAAAAGAAACCCAAAAACCAAACCCGAACCGCAAAACACGAAAACCCAAAAAATTAGAAAAGGCCCCGAAATTCACTAAGCTTAGGGAGCTCCTTTGAGGGATATATAACCTAGACATTTTTTTGGCTCCAAAAGTGCCGGTAATTGTTTCTTAGGTAAAAACTAGATAACGATATATTTTTAAGGATTTTTTAGAAGCCTTTAGCCTACCCATATTTGACCCAGAAGATTATAAAATCTCCGTTTTTCGAAAATTTGTACTAGATCCCAAAAGTTAGATTTTGATTCTTAAGGATTTTAAATTTTTAGATATTTTTATTTAATCCAAATGGGGGGTAATCCTTATATAACATTTATGTTTTAAATCCTAGTGAAGATCGGAACCACAAATGAACAAACAAGCAAAAAAATCAACCCTGCCCAGAATCGGTCGACCGACCGAAGGAAAAAATGGGCAGAAGGCTATTCAGTCGACCGGTTGATTGACCGAACGATGCCCAGAATGGGCAGAAAGCCTTTGGTCGCTCGATTGATGATCGACTGGCAAGCGACCAGCAGGCGGTAACGGGCAAAATATTGCTCGTTGAGAAGAGAGGTGTTGCTCTTCTCTTCATGGCCTACAAATACAAGGCCGTGAGAGTCTTCCTCCATGTTCTTGATCACTTCTACAAACTTTGAGACATCCTTTTGATCAATCACAGGCCTCATTGAGCTACTCTTTGCAAAAACCCTAGCTTGAGCCAAAAACCTTGATCTTGCCTTCATTCCTTCATTGGTTAACCATCAAAGGCATCAATAGGAAGCTAAGAATCTTGTTTTGGAGCTAAGTATTTTATTGTTTAATTTATTGCTCCATTTAGTTGTATTTTCTTGTTTATTTCTTTGTATTTGAGTTTGGTTTAGCCCTACAATGTAGGTCTTGAAATTGGGTGGTTGCCTTGGTGTTAAGGCTTAAATCCACCATTGTAAACTTAGTTTACTAGGATTAGTTGAGTTGTCCCTTAGGTTGAGGTGAGAGAGTGCTCTCAATAGGAAAGCGGGATACTTTCGGGTGTGAAAGTGTCATCGATTTGAGAGCGGAGACTTCCTGGTGTAAAGTCCGCTTTGTAAGGGAAACAATATAATCTAGTAAACCTAGTTTGGAAATCCTAAGCAGGGTGCGCCGCTTACTACTCGATTTGTGAATTGCCTAAGTAATCACTATAAATAGTTGTGTTAACATTGTTTACCTTGCGTTTCTTATTGCTTATCATTTATATCTTGCTTCCACTTACTACTCGATTTGTGAATTGCCTAAGCAATCAAGTAAACGATTAAAATCGGAATTAGGCCAAAAGATTTAGATAATACACTATTTACCCCCCTTATAGTGTGGCCATTTCACCAACAATAGGAAACGCCTTTCCCATTATGTCCGTGAACGAGATATGTGATCAAGTTGCAGCATGTACATGCTAGTAGACATATAATGTCTCATGCGAGCTCTATCTCATAAAGCCCGTTACGAGATTAGTCTATTGTGTGTGAGCCATTGGGCCCCACACTAAGCCAATAGTGAGTTATGCATAACGGGGAGTTGGATCCGATAGAATGACTTATGTTCGAATCTCATGAGCCTCCACTAAACCCCTTTAGTGTGGTCGTGAGAGACCCCACTCACAAGTCAAGATTGACATCTTGTAATGTGTCATGACTACCCGGATATTATGAGGTTCAATCTACAGGGATCGAACGCCCTTCGGTGATTAGTTACTGTGGAACTAAATCCTTCAATTACAATGTCCCGAAATTGGCTAGGGTACGGAAGAAGTGTTAAACCCTAATATCGATTCATATGCATTCCACCCGCCAAGTTGTCGTCTTAATAATGACATGTCAGAAACCCCTTTCTGACATTCATATCTACTATGGCCAGAGATTCCTAAGTCGACACATAGGATATTATCTCCTCTCACGAGGAGTAACCGATTCCATATTGGTTGCTCACCTACCTCCATGAACGTTTCCCCATGCCCAGAAGTATCACCCGTGGAACATCCTATTGACACTCATGTAAGGATTCCATACCATGTTCCTCGTGCAGGTCCGTTTAGTGAAATCATTCCTTAATGAGCACCTACACTTGTACATTAATGATGATTTATAGGTAACTGTGAGATAAGCTACCCCCTATCGTATAGGATATGTACCAAGTGCACTAGTCTTCTCGGAATCACCAATCCCCAAATCGGTGATCCTACGACTAGGAACATTTTGAACAGGGGCATCTAGATTCTAAGTCCCACTGGCATGATCTCATCATGGCCTTGAAATCATTTGCCCGAGTTCATGGGGTTCATCACAATCTAATAAATAAAAACATAGATACAACATATGATGAAAAGTTACCTCACTTATTCATTATCCAAAATAGTTCCCTACACATCAACATGTGATTGGTTCAAGGGCACTATTTCTTTCAATATAGAGGGGGAACACCCTTAAAACACCTACATATGTAGGCTAAGACCGACGGCCCTTCCAGGTTCCATTTCAACATTTCTTTGCAGGAAATGGGCTCAGAAGGACCACACCTGCTTAGAAAATCTATAATGCTCCTCTTCTTAGCAGAAATCACTCCCTCCTCTACGTGCGAAATCGGCATGGGCTCTTATGTCCAGGACAAAGGAAACATTTCCTTTCGGGAGTTAGGGTCCAAATAAAATGGACATAGGAACTTTGAGTTTACCTTGAAAAAACACTCCTTGAAGTTCTGGTGAAAACTTCCGAAGGAATTAAATAGCTTCTTCCCTAACACACTGTTTAGAGACACTAAAACTCCCTTCTAAGAACCCTTTATTTGGAAGAAAGAAAAGAATACATAGAAACTCAGCTGAAGCCCAGGACACCGCATCAGAATCTCGTAATAACAAATGGTCGCCCAGCTATTTGGGTGCAACTGCGAAGGGGCTACATTCACCTGATTTAATATCCCGCACTCGTAGTCAGCAAAGGGCAGCTGAACTCCAAGTTCCTCAAATAGAATATGGTCTATGAAGACGGATTCAAACTCCCCATGATGGAAAATCCTATCCAAAGAGGAATAGGGGAGAAAATCCTAGGAATCCTCATATCGTAACGGGAAATCTTTACCCTATCTTGGAGAGCTTGGATGTTGCTCAAGGAGGTCTTCACTGAGCCCTGTCATAGTATCCTATGAAAATCCCAGGGGTAAGGATCAGGGACCCTTCCCAGCGGCCTCACCTCTGACTGGTCCCAGGAATCTTTCTCACCATCGACCTAAGCAAAACATCCAACATAGACGAAAGAAACTAGGGGCCAAAGAGACTTGTTTGTCACCGAAGGAAACCTCAAAGCACTAGACAACAAAATCGCGAGAAAAAGTTCGGAAACAAAAGGGAAGAAATTGTCTCGTGGGAAATAAACCCCTCACCGGATGGTTAGCAATCACACCGCAAACAAATCCCAGCCGACCAACCCGCCAAACTGCAGTTTTGTAGAAGACCACAAGGGTCGTGTGAATATTTTCCCTACCGTTATCATGCCGCCATGCTAGGCCTATATGGATGCTTGACATAGCATGACCTCTATGGTCACTTGACACCGCTTGGCCTCTGTGGCCACTTAATACATCTCGGCCTCTATGGTCGCTTGACACAGCTCGGCCTTAATGGTTGCTTGACACAGCCTAACCTCTACGGCTGCTTGAGACAGCTCGGCCTCTATGGTTGCTTGACACAGCTCAGCCTCTATGGTTGCTTGAGACATCTCGATAGAATACTTCCAAAAATTCCTCAAATCCGCAAGAAAACCAAAGTCGGGAAGCCAACTCTACTTAGAGCTCGACACGTAGTCCTCTAGACTTCAGTCGAACTTGGGGGTTGTGGACTAGACTAGTACTATTGAGCCGGATCAGAATAGACCAGAGGGCTCCGCCTAGGGGCTTCACCCGGTCATACTCCTGAACCTGACTCGAGCCAAACCGAATGGCTCCACCCGCGGACTCCAGCTAGCCATACAATGACATCCACGTCCTTCCTTATCACGAGGGATAAGCCATTACAAGCCCGATATCTCTGGTATCAGCACTGACCCATTTTGAGAAATATCCCCTCGAGGTTTTCAGACAGCCTCATCACCTCCACCTGCAATAAATACAAACATGACATGCCTCAGAAAACCTAAGTTTCAATTTCATTACCTCCACCTGCACTAGTGTGTCGGCTTTCACATGTCTATTGTTCTTCCAAGAGCGTGTCAACTTCGGTCTTCCAGTCGAGCTTCCATAGGTGCCAAGGTCTAACCTCGGAAGGTATGTGGGGAGTGAGTACATGTTGTCTCTCGTCTTTGATTGGCCGAGGTAAGTCAGGTCGGGGTATCTTTGTTGTGTCTCTTTGCATCCCTTCGATTTCTGCACCTGGTGTGGTGTCTACGTAGTGGAGGGGTATTTCATCCCTCATGGTAGCTATTGATTGATGTTTGCCTTCTTTAGCTTTAACTCCTTCTCGGAGAGTAATCATGATGAGGAAAGTCTCTCATTCGTGCCTTTTGGGGGTTTTAGGGATTGCTACTGGCGAGTTGGTCGGTTGGGATTTAATCAAGGTGTCGCTATTAGCCGTTTGATAAGGATGTTGCTTCCTCTTGACCCTTAAAATCGCTTTTCTCTCCTTCTTTCGAACTCATTGCACGTTCCCATCATCTGGTTCTTGTTTTCTTGGAGGCTTTTGCCGATGATGTCGCTTCGATCATTTTCTTCTGATCGTCATTGTCTTACTTTGCGTGAGTCTTTTTGGTTCTACTCTGTTAGCCCAAGGGTTCCCCTTTGGCTTCAATCTCTATTTTGATGATAACAAACATGTATTTAATATATATATGAAGTTTTGAGTTCATGTTGAGGCTTCGTTACGCTCGCGAATTTCGCTCGGAGAATCGCAAAATCGTCAAAATGGGCCCAGATGTAGATTAAGTAGAACTCGTAAAATTATCAAATAGATTCTATGTAATATTCCCCTAGGATCTCATCCCAAGCCTATTTGTAAATTTATCTAAGTCAAAACTTGGTAACAGAACCCATAGAAAAGCATGTAACAAAACGAATGTAAAAAATAGCCTCAGCCTTGTTGGGTGAAACGGCTACACTAGAGGGGGGGGGGTGAATAGTGTGTTAATTAAACAATTAGACTAAATCCGGTTTTAATCATTTTCTTAAACTACTTAGGTAATTTATAATTCGACGACTAAATGCGAAAGCGAGTAATGAAGATAAACAATGAAAGCACAAACAAAGATAACAATGCTAACACGGAGATTTATAGTGGTTCGGCCCCAATGCTTACTCCACTACCTAAGCACCACGCTTAGGATTTCCAAACTAAGTTTACTAGATTAAATCATCTCCCTTACACAGAGGACTTTGACCCGAAGAGTCTCACTCTCAATCTAAGGCACTTCTACACCCGGAAGTCTCCGCCCTCTTACCGAGAGTACTCTTCCACCTCAACCCTAAGGGACAACTACCGCCAGTTTTTGGCCTTCTTACCGACCGGTCGACTGAAGTAGCCTTCTACCATTTTTTAACACCATTCGGTCGATCGAACATGGGCAGAGCAATTTTTTTTGCTTTGTTTTTCTGCTCATTTGTTTTCCGTCTTTGCTAAGTCCACTTATATAACATTTACTAGCTTTAAGTCAAATTAATAACTTTAAAACATAAATATTTTATAAGGATTACCCCCCATTTGAATTCAATAAAAATATCTAAAAAATCAAAATCCTTAAGAATCAAAATCTAGTTTTTGGGGTCTAGTACAAATTTTACGAAAACAATTTTTTTTTAATCTTTCGAGTCAAATAAGGGTAGGCTAAAGGCTTCCAAAAAATCCTTAAAAATATCTCGTTATCTAATTTCTACCCAAGGAACAAATACCGCCATTTTTTATGTTAGAAAAATATCTAGGTCATATAGCCCTCCAAGGAACTCCCTAGGGTATTTCAGTACGGTTTTCGGGTTTTCATGTTTTGGACTTCGGGGATGGTTTTTGGATTCTTATGCATCATCATGAGGATATTACAATATAAACTAGACACCCTAAAACTATACTCTATCTTCCCGACGAATCTGAGCATGTCGACCAACGTCCTTCCGATTTCTCAATTTCTTTAATATTTTCGATTGAGGACATCGTGCGCTAATCGATATGGAACCTGAAAGATATCTCAATGAAACATTAGTTCCATGTTTGTTATTGTCAAAACTGAGATTAAGACAAAGGTTGAAGACCTTAAGCCAACAAGCCTAGGTTCGGTCGATCGAACAAGGCAGAAAAATGGCAGTAGCCACTTCGGTCGACCGAATAGAGCCAAAAACTGGCAGTGGCAAGTTCAATCAATCGGACGGTCGATCGAAAAATAGAGGAAATTGGTAGTAGCAAATTCGGTCGACCATTCGATCGATCGAATGTGGCCGAGAAAGGGCAGTTGCCTAGCGATCGCTCAGCAGTTGATTGGTCGGTCGATCGATGATCGACCGACAAGCGATCGATTGGCGTCCAACGGGCAGAAAAATGTCCATTGGAGAGCTGTTCTGAGTGAGGGGTTATAAATAACCCTCACCAACCTTCATTAACACCTCTCAACTATTCATAAAAGCTTCCTAAGTGAGATTTGTGCCTTCTAAGCTTGATTTTCTCACGCTTGCTTCTCCGATCGATGATTTCTCTCAAGCGCTCATCTTTCCTCGACTCCGGCTTCGATTCGACCTCAACATCTTCTGGAGTTAGAGGCGTTGAAGGCTTGGAAAAGAGCTTTTAGTTGTGGTTTACTCTTTAGCTCTTTTCATTGTAATCTTACTTGTTATTTGAACCCATGGGCGACCGTACGGCTCCAAGAGGAGCTGCACACAGCCCTAGGGGAGGAAACAATAGGCGCTAGGAGGAGGCACCACTTTTGGCCGGAATCCCCGCCGTCGTCGGAGGCTCTTGCCACAAGGCTTCGTCCATGCTATTCTCTCCATCTCAAGGTAAGTGGATCTAGAATTTACACCTAGCAAAATTCTCCTTCCTTGAAGTTTTCAAAAATTTGTAGGAGTAAGGTGTTGCTGAAATATCTTCCTATCTCCAATTTAAATTCATTTTCACTCTGCAAGGGGGTGGTTGAGAGGAAGGAGGAACTTCTATGAGTGGTGGCCTATGTAGGGCAGTGGTTGGCCAGCCTCTGAGGGTAGAGGGGGCGGCTAATAGTGGCTGGAAATATGGTCCAAAGAGGCTGAAATTTTCAGGTTTCGATCGAGTCCATCAGAGGTACCATGATGCTTTGTTGAGGGGCGAAACTGATGTGCATAGCTCGGCTGCAACCCTTGTTGGATGAAATCCCACACTAGAAGGGGGGGTTGAATAGTGTGTGTCCTTTTATTATTCAATCAATTTCACTTTTTGCTTAATTTCAACTTCTATCAAATGCAAATATAACTTAATGATGTTTGCTATCAAATATCAAGCACAACGATAAGTAAACAATCAAGGCAATGCTAAAACGATGAAATATAGTGGTTCGGCCAACCGCCTACTCCACTACCTTGGCTCCTCACAAAGGATTTCTAACCAACTACTTATAGAACTTGTATTTCCCTTTGAATACAACTGAGGACACAATTCTCACATCTTTGAGAATTCCTCAAACCTATTCACCTAGGCAAAACACAAATCTACAAAGCCTACCCTAAGTGTTTCTCTAGCACACCTAGCAAGCTGTTATAGGTGAAAACAAGTTTAAAACAACTCTTCAAATACAATGAAAAAGAGCTAAGAATTGAAAGAAGAACCAATGCTCTTTTCCTAAGCCTTCAAGCCTCCAACTTGCTAGTGGATGAACTTGAATCATAGCACAGTTGAGGAAGAATGGGCGCTTGAAGAAGAATGTTGACGGAAGAATCAGGGCGCAACAAATCAAACTTAAGAAGGCTCAAATCTCTCCTTTCATTTTAATGCTCAATTAAGTGTCTAAGAAGTCTTAAAGGAGTTAGGTGAGGGGTATTTATAACCCCTCAACCGAACGGGCTGTTCAACGGGCGAAAAACTAGCTGTTACTGCCGTTCAGTCGCTTGCCGATCGATCGATCGACCGACCGCCCGTGACCATTGCTTTAATAGTGATGTTCGGTTGACCGACGGGTTGACCAAATGAGTCGCTAGTTCGGTGATCCGCAATTCGGTCGACCGACGTAGCCCTCTACCACTTTTTCACCATCTTCGGTTGACCGGCAGGTCGACCAAGTGGCTACTGCCATTTTGTGGCATCATTCGGTCAACTGTCTGGTCGAACGATAAGGCTACTGCCAATTTTTCTGCCTTGTTCGGTCGACCGAGCGGTCGACCGAACTCAGGCTGAGGCTGATTGATTCTCTATATTTGTTACATGCTTTTTCATCGGTTTAGTTACCAAGTTCTAACTATTAGGCTTGGGATAAGGTCGTCCTAGGGGTATATTACAAGATATCTACTTAGTCTATGCCCGAGCCTTTCTTTGACGTTCTTTTTCTATTGATTCTTGACGATCGTTTATTTCATTTCTCCGAACGAAGTTTGCATGCTTATCGCAACCTCAACCTAAACTGAAAACTTCACACATAGATTAAATATATGTTTGTTATCATCAAAATGAAGATCGAAGCTTGAGAGAAACCCTTAAGCCAACAACCCTCTTGGTGAGGAGGGGTGTAGGCCAGTTCTCCCTTGGTTGGTGGGACAAAAGAAATTTCAATTTTTGTGAATCGTTGAGTGGTGCACGTTGTAGATGAAAGTGGTTACTATTAGATGTATTGATACCATGTTGAAATTGTTTTTTCTTTTCCTCTTCATGCTAACGGAATTGTTACTGAAATAGTTCTATTTTGATTCCTTGGTTTGCTATATTAGTGTACCTCACATGTTTTAGAGGATTAGTGAGTGAATGGCCCGGGTAGTGTTGAAATTTCAGGCTAAAATTTCCAACGTGAATCTTTATTTGAGGAACTGAAAACATAGATTGATATGCAGTGACCTCTAGTGTTAAAAGTGCATATTTTCGCGCCGTTTACTTTGGTGCTAGCGGTATACTTGTGAGTGGTTTTAGATCCCAAACTCTAGAATTATTTTTTTCTTGTGGCCGAACCACCTATGCATGATAAGTGCTCAAAATTTCATATTTCGCTCTTGATTCTTGCTGTTCTGATCCTGATGTGGGTAGATGATGGATTTCAACCCTAGGAGGAGGGGTTTTGAATTTGGGATGACCCTTAGGGCTTAGGGCCAATCGAATGTGATATAGGGGAAGGAAATCTGGAATTTTCCCATGAGAAGGATAGTTGACATTGATGTAGTTTATGATTGTATTATTTCACCTCCCTGGGATGTGACTAATGAATTGAGACTCCAACCATTGACGGGGAAAAAGTCCCGAAGAGACGGATTCGAAAACCCACTAAGTAGTGGGAAATGCTCGAAGAGACGATGTTGGGAATATGAGGCTCTGATCGGTGATGGTAACGGTTCCAAAGAGACGGCTCCGGAAGCCCATCCGATGATGGCATGGAGCCGAAAAGACGGATCTAAGCCAGTTGATATGTCGGGAGGCCACCCTGGCATTTCTCGAAGGGAGATTCCGGACTTGTGATGGGCCGCGACTAGAGGGGCAGGTGGCGACTAGTGCGTGGGTCCGGAAGGTGAAGCCAGGATTGGCTTGCTATGCTTATTATGTTCATTTAGTTATTGTGCTTATTCCGCTCTTTGGATTTATTGTGCTTACTATGATTGTTATGCGTTAGTAAATGGTATGGTTCTCTATGATGTAACACTGTGATCATTTTGCTATTGAGTCATGATTGATATTGAAATATCTTTTCATACACATTATTATTCCCTACTTAATTACGTGCTCTTGTGACTTTACTATTTACTTGAGGGTGGGTAACACCCTACCACTCATTGAGTTATGTACTCAAGCCCTCCTACTG
Organism: Canna indica; assembly: GCA_034359265.1. Classification (NCBI taxonomy): domain Eukaryota; kingdom Viridiplantae; phylum Streptophyta; class Magnoliopsida; order Zingiberales; family Cannaceae; genus Canna; species Canna indica. The sequence goes on from CP136891.1 coordinate 41,181,340, forward strand.
TGTGTGCAGGTTCAGGTGTGGCTCATGATGCTTGATGCAGTTGGCGGCGTAAGTTCAGCAGGAAGATTTCCTCAATCGTAGTTAGAGAGTCATGGAGTCATGTTCCTTTTATTTTGCATTTGGTTAACTTTGTAGCACTGGTTGTCTCTTGTGAGACATTTTCATCTTTGTCATGAACTTGTGTTGCATGTTGGTCTATTAACCTTTGATTTAATATTTATATATGCTTTCCAGTCGAGTTCTTGTCATACTTTTTGTTGGGTTGTGAGGCTTCAGGGTACGTGGGTGTATTCCCGACTGGTCACGCTAACCCGAATTTGTTGAGCTTGGAAGGTTACTCTTACCTTAATTTTCTTAGGTGTGCTGATTGAAAGTTTCTTTGATGCAAGTGAAATGTCTTCCCTATTGGACGAACCGATCTTGTGTGCTTGATTGGAGAAGATGAGGGGTGACATCCCTGTAGTTGGTAAAGGAAAGAGTTTATTGGTGGATGATTCTCCTCCTCCATTTCTGATAAGGCCGGCACAGGCCTCGGGGTCTCGGGCTCCAGGGCGATCAAGTCGCTAGTGCCTTCTAATTCTACGTCCCCTCTGAGCTCTCCTTGGGAATCATACCCCCTTGGGAATCATACTTCCTACAAAGGTCACGGTGGTGGTGTCGAAGGCGGCAATGGCGCAGGAGGCCCCGCTGATAGAGCAACATCCAATCGTGGTTCCTCATGATAGTCAATGCTTCTTGTTCAATATTCAGGCAAACTTAACGGAGGGAGTGGATACGGTGGAAGATGCCCAGGGTAGTTATCTCCAGCTGGCGGGTCTAGTGAATAGGTTGGCGGGAGATAGGGAGTCTGCATTGGAGGTATCCTAGGCTCATGCTTGAGAGATTTAGTTGCTAAGAATCGAGTTGGCATAGATGAAAAAGGCCCTTGGGGCGAAGGTTTGCGAGGTCAAGGTTCTGAATGCTAATATTTCTAAGTCCACCTCTCGGACAAGGGAGGCTAAGTACATATCTGGTGGATTAAGAGAGGAGTTGGAGAAACTCCATCATGATCTTGCTGCAGTTGTTGCGGAGGGGTCTCACTTGAGGGTAGAGATTGAAGTCGCCCGAGCGAGGGTGGAGTGGTCCAAGGTGGCGGTGCAAGGACTCGAGGTAAAAGGTGCAACAACTTGAAGGCGAGGTCAATTATTACGCCGATGGTTTTGAAAAGGCGATGGCACAAGCCAAAGTCCTTTACTCGAAGGCCAATTTTTCTACAATAGGATGGTTCAAGTGTCAGGATGGGAATAAGAAATGCAGCGGAAATATCAATTCAAAAAATTGAAACATCCCGGAAACAACTATCTACTTTAGCAATATTAAGGAATTCAATATAGGAGAAGAAGGAGAAGATATACCTCAAGCCGCGGTTGGTATGACTGATCTGATCCCCGTCTTGAGACGCACACGTGCACATCCTCCAATGATAGTCCACACCAAGCACCTCGTAACAATAGGGGCAGCGAACGCCGGGGCTCGTTATGGGTCAACAAAGAAGCTTTCTCAATCCAGAAATCCACCAAGGCAAGGCCGGCCCTTCCACCAAGAACCAAGCACCAAAGAGGGAAGGAGAGAGGACGAGAAAATAGTGGAATGAAAGAGAAGAGGTGAGATACCTCGCTATCCTCTTGGACTCCTCCAAGAAGTTGAAGATTGCGACACACCCAAGAAGAAAACACCTTCAATTTGGATTCGCAAAAACCAGGGAAGGAGGATGTAGATGGCCGGCCACCATTGGAGAGGAGGAGGAGCTCTTTGGAGCCTTTCTCTTCAAGAAGCCTCTAAAGAATCAAGTCCTTAATCTTCTCCAAAAATATGAAGAACTAATTAACCAACCCCTCCTTATGGGTGTTCGGCCACTATATATAGATAGGGGGGGTGGGGCGGGGCGGGGGGGGGGGGGGGGGGGGGGCACCCTAAAAACTCTCTGCCCAGAATTCAAAAATACCGGGGTATGTCTCCAAAAATAATTTATATTTTATTGGCTTCATAAATAGTTCAAAATTAATTAATTCCAATAAAATATAAACTTTAATTTATCTCCATAAATTAAAAGCCTATAAATAAGAATGATAATGATCTAAATAAGCCAATCCCATAAACAATAGGAAAGAGGTTTATCTAAATAATTCGATTTCCTATTAATTAATATAATTATGATTTATCCTCATAAATCATATATCTATTTATTTTATGATTTATCTCCATAAATCAAATTCTTATTAATTAGGATTTATCCAAATAAATTAATTCCCAATTAATTGGTTAGGCTCATGATTAGAAACTAATTTTCCCACCATGTATACTGATTCAAAATCAAATTATATTTAATTGATAATTAAATACATTCCTGATCAATTAGTTGATTAAATATTTAATTCATAATTAAGTTTAATCAACTACATAAAATATTATGAAGTGCCAATCCCTACAATTTAGGGTTATCGAGAAACTCCTTCCTCGCGCATTCGTTCCTATATGAAATATCTTTCCTATCATGTCCGTAAACGAGATATGAGATCGAGTTGCAGCATTTCATGCCAAGGTCTGTTACGAGGTTAGCTTGTTGTGTGTGACCCATTGGGTCCACACTAAGCCAGTAGTGAGTTGTGCATAATGGAGAATCGAATCCGATAGAACGATTTCTATTCGAATCTTACGAGCCTCCACTAATCCCCTTTAGTGTGGTCATGAGGTACTCTACTCACAAGACAATATTAACGTCTAGCAACGTGTTATGACTACTCGAATAGTGTGAGGTTAAATATGTAGGAATCGAGTGCCCTTCAGTGATTAGTTATCGTGCAACTAAATCCCTCGATTACAATGGCCCGAAGTCGGCCAAGGTACGGAAGAAGTGTCAAACCCTAACACCGATTCATATGTATTCCACCTGTCTAGATGTCATCTCAATAATGAAATGTCAGAAACATCTTCCTGACTTTCATGTCTACTGTGGCCAAAGATTTCCAAGTCGACACTTGTAGGGGCACATAGGACATTATCCTCTCTCACTAGGAGTAACCAATTCCATGTTGGATGCTCACCTACCTCCATGAATGCTTCCCCATGCCCAGTAATACCTGGCACATGACGCTAAGGGCCACGTAGGGATAGAACCAAAGGAATGGGTCGTCACTCACAAGGAAACCATGACAACCTCAGGTCCAAGGACTGCTTGCACCTACTATCACCCGAGGAACATCCTATTGACACTCATGTAAGGATTCCATTTTGTGTTCCTCGTGTAGGTTCGTTAAGTGAACTCATTTCCTAATGAGCACATGTACATTAATGATGGTTCATAGGTAACTGTGAGATCAGCTATCCCCTATCATACAGGGCATGTACCAAGTGCACTTATCCAAAATCACTGATCCCCTAATTGGTGATCCTACGACTAGGAACATTTTGAACATGGGCATCTGGATTTCAAGTCTCACTGGCATGATCTCATCATGGCCTCGAAATCATTTGCCCGGGTTCATGGGGTTCATCACAATCTTTATGAATAAAGATGCAACATATGATGAAAAAGTTGCCTCATTAAGTTGATTACCCTTGAATAGTCACTAAACACATCGACATGTGATTGCCTCAATGGCACTATTCCTTTCAATCGTCCACTTGCACTTTAGCCAATCATCCTAGTATCTGTATGCATCATAAAACAAATGTGACCTTGTCTTTTCTCCCCATTTTGACATCAATCAAAGATGGCAAAAATCAAGTTACTGTCAATGAGTTTATCAAGAAATCCGAGAAAATCGTAAAACCAAGTATCATCTACTACTATAGTACTTCCTACGAATGTAAGCCGATAGAACGCCAACATCGATAAGTCGCAAAGCCCCACTACAAGGTTCTTACAGAAGTGTGATGATACAATATAAAACTCAATTTTTCAAAAAACATGCAAATTTTGAAAACTTAAGCATTCAACATAGTACAAACTCCTAATTGCATCCTTAGGTTTGTGAAACCCTCTTCATTCAAGGGTTTTGTAAATATATCTGGAAGTTGTTTATCAGTGGATACGAATTCTATGAAAATATTTCCCTTAATATTATCTCTAAGAAAATGGTGCCTTAGATCAATGTGTTTGGTCCTAGAGTGTAAAACCGGATTTTTTGTCATGTTGATTCCACTAATGTTATCACAATGTAGAGGTATATATGAATATCAAAGTCCATGGTCTAAAATAGTTTGCTTCATCCAAAGGACTTGTGCACAACAAGTAGGCGTAGCGATGTATTCCGCTTTGGTAGTTGAAAGCGCAACTGAGTTTTGTTTCTTGGAAAACCAAGAGACAAGACACATTCCTAGGAATTGACAACACCAACTAGTGCTTTTTCTATCTACTATACACCGGCAAAATCGGCATCCGAAAAACCAATTAAATCGAAATATGCATCACATAGATACCATAATCCTAATTCAACTGTGCTTTTCAAATATCTCAACAAGCATTTGACCGCACTTAAGTGAGGCATTTTAGGGCATGATTGAAACCTAGCACATGCACAAACACTAAATATGAGATCAGGTCTACTTGTGGTTAAATAAAGAAGACTAACAATCATACCTAGATATCGTTTTTCATTTACCTTTTCACCATCTTCATCTTTATCAAACTTAATGGATGTGCTCATTGGTATAGAAGCTATCTTGGCTTCATTCATCCCGAATCTTTTGATGAGCTTCTTTGTGTACTTGGCTTGATTTATGAAGATCCCTTTGTTGGTTTGCTTGATTTGGAGACCAAGCATGATGGAGAGTTCTCCCATCATGCTCATCTCATACTCCTCTTGCATGCACTTTGTAAACCACTCACAAAGCAATTCATTAATAGCACCAAATATAATGTCATCCACATAAATTTGCACAAGCAAAATATCATTTTCATCATTTTTAATAAAGAGAGAGGCATCAGCTTTTCCAATGCTAAAACCTTGATCAATCAAAAAGGTGGAAAGCCTTTCATACCAAGAAGCACTAGGGGCTTGTTTTAAACCATACAAAGCCTTTTTAAGTTTAAAAACATAGTTTGGAAACTCAAAACTTTCAAAACCGGGGGGTTGTTCAACATAAACTTCTTCATCAATTAAACCATTCAAAAATGCACTTTTGACATCCATTTGAAAAAGTTTAAAGCTATTAAAACTTGCATAAGCTAAAAGCATGCGAATTGCTTCTAATCTAGCTACTGGAGCATAAGTTTCATTGTAATCTATTCCTTCCTCTTGATTATACCCTTGGGCTACTAATCTATCTTTGTTTCTACTAACTAAACCTCCTTCATCTAACTTGTTTCTAAACACCCATTTAGTCCCAATTACGGTTTGTCCACTAGGTCTAGGTATTAAGTCCCAAACATCATTCCTAACAAATTGATTTAGTTGCTCTTACATGGCAATTACCCAAAATTCATCTTCTATGGCTTCCTTAATTACCCAAAAGTATACATTCCTACTCTTCCAAAGACCAAAGTTAGATTCATCAAACCTAGGCGGTGAAGACGCTATACTCTCTAGTGCCATTTCCGAATCGAGATAAGGTGTAGAAGAGATGGTGAAATCTCAAGCTACGGACCCGCTCAGATACCAATTGTTGTAAGAATCCGCACACTAGAGGGGCGGGTGAATAGTGTGTTGTCTAATAATATTTGCCTAATTCAATTTTAATCAATTCTTGAATTTTAATCAATTTTAATCAAAAAGAAGGAATAGATTACAATGAAACTTATGCTCCAGTAGCTAGATTAGAAGCAATTCACATGCTTTTAGCTTATGCAAGTTTTAAAGGCTTTAAACTTTTTCAAATGGATGTCAAAAGTGCATTTTTGAATTGTTTTATTGATGAAGAAGTTTATGTTGAGCAACCCCCCGGTTTTGAAAGTTTTGAGTTTCCAAACCATGTTTTTAAACTTAAAAAGGCTTTGTATGGTTTGAAACAAGCCCCTAGTGCTTGGTATGAAAGGCTTTCCACCTTTTTGATTGATCAAGGTTTTAGCATTGGAAAAGCCTATGCCTCTCTCTTTATTAAAAATGATGAAAATGATATTTTGCTTGTGCAAATTTATGTGGATGACATTATATTTGATGCTACTAATGAATTACTTTGTGAGTGGTTTGCAAAGTGCATGCAAGAGGAGTATGAGATGAGGATGATGGGAGAACTCTCCTTCATGCTTGGTCTCCAAATCAAGCAAACCAACAAAGGGATCTTCATAAATCAAGCCAAGTACACAAAGAAGCTCATCAAAAGATTTGGGATGAATGAAGCCAAGATAACTTCTATACCAATGAGCACATCCATTAAGTTTGATAAAGATGAAGATGGTGTAAAGGTAGATTAAAAACGATATCAAGGTATGATTGGTAGTCTTCTTTATTTAATCACAAGTAGGCCCGATATCATGTTTTGTGTTTGTGCAAGTGCTAGGTTTCAATCATGCCCAAAAATGCCTCACTTAAGTGCGGTCAAACGCACTGTGAGATATTTGAAAAGCACGATTGAATTAGGATTATGGTATCCATGTGATGCATATTTCGATTTAATTGGTTTTTCGGATGCCGATTTTGCCGGGTGTATAGTAGATAGAAAAAGCACTACTGGGTGTTGTCAATTCCTAGGAATGTGTCTTGTCTCTTGGTTTTCCAAGAAACAAAACTCGGTTACGCTTTCAACTACCAAAGCGGAATACATCGCTGCGCTTACTTGTTGTGCACAAGTCCTTTGGATGAAGCAAACTGTTTTAGACCAGCTCAGTATCCCTTTCACTACGACCAGTGAATGGGGACTTTGTCATTTTTCCTACGAAATAGGATTCACAAGTTGGCATCGATTCAAAATCGAACGGGTCAAACAACCCTTCTTTGTACAACTTGTTAATCTGATTCTCATTAATATGACCCAGTCTCAAGTGCCAAAGATAGGTGAGGTTCAGACTATCTTGTTTCCTCTTCTGCGTTTGTTCGATATGAAAAACATTATCAGTTACATCTAAGACCATCAAACCATTTGAAATGTGCCCAGTTCCATATAATTCATCAGAATGATATATGTGGCAACAATTGCCTTTTAAAGTCATTTCATAACCTTGTTCTAGCAACAAAGTAACAGAAATAATGTTCTTTATTAGAACTGGAATGTAATAGCAATTGCTCAATTCAATGGTTTTGCCTCATGGCAGATACAAACAATAGGTTCCTATGGCTAAAGCTATAACTTTTGCGCCATTTCCTACCCGAAGGTCATAGTCGTCTTTGTTTAGCATTCTACTTATTCTCAACCCCTGCAACGAATTGCAAATGTGAGAACCACAACCGGTATCCAATACCCATGAAGTAGAATTTTGTAATGATAGATTTATTTCAATAATACACGCACCTGCGAAGGAGGCTTCAAAAGCCCTCTTCTGCTTTACTTTTGCAATATACTCCTTGTAGTTGCGCTTCCATTGGCCATCTTTACCACAATGGAAACAGGTGCCCTTAGGAGCCTTCTTCCCTTTCTTCTTGATATCCTTTTTGGGCTTCACATCTTTGTTTTTCGCTTTGTTCTTAATAGAGCGCTTCTTTGCCTTTTTAGGGGCACCACCCACTAACAAGAATTTGTCCTTTTCCTTCGGAAGGTGGGGCTCAACAATCTTCAGCATATTAAGGAGCTCGAGAAGTGAGGCATCCATCTTGTTCATGTGGTAATTAATGATAAACCGTGAAAAAGACCTTGGAAGGAATTAGAGTATTAAGTCCTGGCTAACCTTATCGATGTTTACGCCCAATTTCTCTAACCTCTTGATCGAATCGATTAGTTTGAGAACATGGGTTTCAACAGGGGTCCCTGCCGCCATCTTTATCTGGAAGAGTTGTTTTGACAGCTCAAACCAAGCAGTCCCGCTCTCTTCACCGTACAACTCCTTGAGGTGAGAGAGGATGACTCCTGCGTCCATCTTTTCATGTTGCCGCTACAACACATCGGGTATAGAGGTGAGCATTATGCATTGAATAGTAGTGCTGTCATCTTGTCACTTCTTGTAAGTGGTTCTCACTTCCTCGATAGCCCTTTGGGAAGGGGCATCTGGTGGCATGTTATCAAGAATATAGGAAAGTCTCTCCTGGGTAAGGACAATCCTCAGGTTTCGCAACCAATCGACATAGTTCGTTCCAGTGAGTTTATTTGCATCAAGTATGCTTCGCAATGACAATGTAGATGAAATGGCGACAATGAAATTCTACAAGGAAAAGTAAAAACAAGCATGAGCTACTATTCAATATGCATGATTATTAAGGTATTTTAATTTATCATGTCTTCCACTAATTTTTGTGGTTCCCAAATGACCCTCCTATTGGGAAGCGAGGAGCCCTCATTGGTAGACTTCCGTAGGGGAAGATGGAACCCCACTTCTCCTACTCGGTCTCACATTTAACACGATAAACCCTAATAGATCCATGGGTAGGTAACTCTCTTTACCGATCACATGGTTATGCGACTTTAATCAAGTTTTGCCTCTAGGGTTACCATGGTCTTGTGTTTGCACAATAAACCAAGGAGCTCTAGTTGAGTCGGATCCATCGTTCGTTTACCTAGCGAGAAAACAACTACCCTTGAGTTTGCTCAACAAGGTAAGTCACGTTCAAGCTAGTAGTAGAGACACAAGGGTATGTGCCATATGAGATACAACGTGTCTTTCATCACAAAAAGGCCTTGTGTTTGCACAACAAACACGTTGTGACAATAGACACACTTGTACCTCACAACGATGGAAGGCGTGACCGATATAATTAATATCATAGCCATTCGGACTCAATATTATTGGAGGGTATCTTCATGCAATCATAATTATCTAAGCTATCAACAATTGAAGCAAAAACTATAAATAAAAGCATAAAGTAAATAAGGATGATTATGAATGTTCTAAGGGTTCCACCCGAGCCATCGGGCGAACCAAGGCCATCATCCAAGAGTTTTAGGGAGCTCCGTCTCGCCAAGGCGCTGCCCAAAATCATCTTGAAGGTTGCCTATTCCATTAGTGCCTTCCCGGGGTTCAAGTCGTCATCATCATGGCGCTGAACTCCTACTACGCTTGCACACCAAAATGGGGCAGCAAGTGTTCTCGTCGCGAATATGCCCCTAAACTTCTAATTTTACAAAACTAAAAGAAGAAGACCCACTACTAGAATTGTGGTCATCAGCGACGGCTGATACTATGGCTGAACCGTCGGTGATGAATATCACAGACGGCGTCAACCGTGGCAAAGAACTGTCACTGATGTGCGCGTCTCAGATGTGTTGTGACAGCCGAGCTCGGCCGTCACATGTAATCATCAGCGATAGCCTTGTGGGCTGTCGCTGATTTAAAATCATCAGTGATGGCTTTGGGCATTGTCACTGATACAACCATTAGCCACGGCTATAAGCCGTCAGTGATACTATTAGCAACCGAGATATTTGGTGCTGTCTAGGCCATCAGCCATTTACGATAGGCTTTCAGCTACGGCTTAGTGACGGTTAACCGTGGGTAAAGATGTTATCCTGTAACTGAAAAAACTAAATTTTTTGTAAATTCCTATATATATTGATATATCGACTACAACCTATTTTCAATCACATATTACAATCAGAAAACAACATACACATGCGTTTGAAATCAAACATACAAGTTTTACATAAAAATCTTCAATCTCAACCTCAAACCGGAGGCAAACAATTATCAAAATATCATCTATATATCCAAGTATCAAGATATCATCTATATCAAGAATCAAAATATAAACAAAATACAATTAATCAAAATCTCACGACGGTGGTGGAGGCGGTGGAGTCGACAACGACTGGGTCGGGAGCATCGATTGGGTTGAGGAGGATGACGGCTGCAACATCATTGGTAGAAGGCCAGCGTGAGACTCAATCTGAATGAGGAGTGTCTGCATGTTCTGGATAGTCTGTCTCAACTCATCATTCGCCCGTCTCTACTCCTGCATCTCCAACCTCTGCTCCTCCATCGCCTATCTCTGCTAGGTGAGATCCAACTCCATGGTCGCTATCCGGCTCTGGTCCTGCGCTCGGGATGACGAGGGCCGCTCACCCGTAGTCGGAGGGGTCGGTGCCCCAAGTGGCCCAAGTACGGCGCGTGCATGGCCACTGTTTGCAAATCCATAAACACGGCCGTGCTCCCAGCCACCTGCGGCCTCCACCCAAACTCCTGCGTCGAACTCCTCCGGTGTGCCTCCACGCTCGATCACAGTCCTCGTGTAAGTTTCATACACATATTTATATTTTAAGTATATATAAACTATAAATAAAAATCGTGTAAATCAAATAGACAATATATAAATACTTACCAGTATATACGAGGCTCTGCTATCAACGTAGTCCCCCGCTCCTCGTCGACGACGGTGGGTGCGCTCAAACACCTCCATCATTGACGGGCGTTGGACGGTGCCGTCCTCTGCCACTCGCGTCTTACATTAGAAAAAAATACACTAATATCACTATACACAATATAATTTAATTAAAAATAATCAAATTATACATACCATACGACGCGCATGAACCGCAAAAGAGATGGAGCCACCAGTGTGCCATCCTCCCCGAACATGCGGTTTCTCGACGCAATCCGGGAGACCTCCTGCCACTCAGGAGTGTCCCAACGCTCAGCAAGATGGTCCCACACAGGGCCAGGAATCCACTCGGGGGCATGTCCCTGAGTCTACCCTATCTGTGTGGCCTCCAGCCGTCTCATCACAGTCTGACGGGCCTACTGAAGCAGCCCGTTATAGCAAGCACGGGCAACACACTCCCATGCAGCCTCCACAATAGTGGTCTGGTCCTCCGGCCATGTATAATGAGCCTGTAAAAAAAAATTATTATTACCGATGAATATTTAACATTCACATTAATTTAATAAATATACTTACCGTGAACTCTCGCCACAACAAATCTTGGGGCACGTGAGACCATGTAGGCCACGCCCCATGCAGAAACTTTCGGATCGTCCCCGCTATCGTGCGGGGGACGTCCTCCTGCTCAAATCTACATAAAATATAAATTCATACTATGATATTTTGAAATAAATAAATTATAAGAAATAATTGATGCATATACTTACCGTCTTCCGCACACACTAACTGCCCTGCGCAGTGCTCCCTCAGGTGGCAGAGAGAGAATTTTGTTAGGCCCTCGTGGCCTACGTCTCGAAGACGACGATCTTGGATCGGCTGAAGGGATGGTGGCTGGAGCTGGGGTAATGGTGGATGGATCAGGTGGGGGAATGGTGGCCGAACCAGGTGGGGGAATGGTGGCTGGAGGTGGGGGGATGGTGGCTGGAGGTGGAGGGATGGTGGTGGAAGACGAAGGGTCAGTGGGTACAGGTGGGGCGGGTGACAATCGTGGCTCTTCATCCCCGATACTTTGCATTCATCGATGTTTACACGTCGAGATAAGTTTGAGGCATATCCATCGGGTAATCTGAGTTCTTTGATCCATTTGTACACATCTTTCGTCTGTTGTTTATTTAACACATACGGTGCCTTTGGCTTATGAAGTCGTCCGTTGACCTCTTGTAACTCTAACTCAGCTCACTTACAAAGTATTTTTACATCATGTCGGGCCTTCGCATTATCTTTAGTTTTGTCGAAAGTATCCATAACTGTGTTAAAAATATTATCAAACATATTTTTTTCAATGTGCATGACGTCCAAATTATGCCGAATCAGTAATGAACTCCAATACGACAATTCCCAAAAGATACTTTTTTTCACCCAGTTATGTGTTTGACCAAAGCCTGAAATTCTTACATTTCGACCAAAAATAATCTCTGGAAGCAATTCAACACGTGCTAACATATGTTCACCAGACAACATCAGTGGTGGCTCATCTCTTTCGACTCTACCCTTGATAAATTTATCCCGATTCCTTCGATACTGATGGTTAGACGATAGGAACCGGCGATGACAATCAAAGAAGGAAATTTTCCGGTCATTCTCAAGACTGAAGGATTTTGAGTGTTCCATGCAATACGGGCAAGAGAGTCGCCCATTCGTGCTCCAACCAGACAACATGCCATAGGCCGGGAAATCATTGATTGTCCATAATATAGCTGCTCTTAAAGTGAAGTTTCGCTTCCGGTGATAATCATAAATGACAACTCCCTCAGCCCACAATGTTTTGAGTTCATCAATTAGGGGACGGAGAAATACGTCAATTTCTTTGCGAGGACCCCTAGGACCCGAAATAATCATCGAAAGATAGATAAATTCATATTTCATACACATTGAGGGCGGTAAATTATAAAATGTTAATAGCACTGGCCATACTGAATACGGAGTTGCTGAATTACCAAACAGATTAAAACCATCTGTGCACAATCCCAACCTGATATTTCTAGTCTCCCCAGCAAATGAAGGATAACACCTATCCAAATATTTCCATGCTTCACTGTCGGATGGATGAGTCATTATTGTATCATCATGACTTCTTGCATGCCAACTCATATAGGGGGTAGTCTTTTCTGACATGAATAACCTTTGAAGTCTCGATGTCAGTGGAAAATACTGAAGCACCATAAAGGGGATATTTTTTTGTCAGACCGATTTCTTCTCCTTGTAACGAGGATGTTCAAATATCGGGTATTGCTTTAACTGTGCATTTTCTTTATAATATAAAATGCAGTTATTTGGGCACGCGTTATCTTTTCGTACCCAAGCCCTAATTTCCTCATCAACTTTTTTGTCTTATAAAAGGTTGGCTCAAACTTGTTATTTGGAGGTAGCATACCATTGATAAAGCCAGCAATCTGATCAAATGCAACCCCGCCGATATTACAATCGAACTTGATGTTCAGGAGTTGTGTCATTGCCAAAAATCTTGTATAATTAGGACAATTCTCATACAATGGTTCATCGGCAGCTTTCAACATCTCGTAAAATTCTATAGCCTCCTTATTCGGCAATTCAATTTGTATCGCAGGTTATTCTTTAGTGACTTCAACTGTCGTAGTATTTAGTGGCACTACCGTCTCAGTAACTGACTCAACATTATCATTTAAATGGAATTGTCCTCCAAGACTATCCAGAATCATTGTTCTATAAGGATTAGGTGGATTGGGAGAATATTCACCATGAGTTTGGACAATAGGATTGCTCGATGTCCCAACTTGACGTGACTCCCCGTGACAATTCCATACAAAATATCTTGGTGTGAATCCTTTTGTATACAGATGCAGTGTGACACTTTCTCGGTCCAAATATCTTATCTTCTAACATTTCCGGCACGGACATCGGATTTTATCACCACTAAGGAATTTTTGATTCGAGTAGGCGAAATTTAAGAAGTAAGTTACGCCTACTCGAAATTCATTCGTTATAGCTCCACGATGAATTCGTCGGTACATCCAACTTCGATCGTCTGACATGTTTTGTCAAAAAGTTTGCAATATCTTTAGGTAATGTCTTTAGGTGGGATGGTCCTATTCCATTCGGGATTCATGTTATTTATATTGCACTTAGTATTTCTTTTAGTCATTAACTTCATTCTAAATTTTGGCAGCATCTCCCTACAGTTCTCCGAATACACATATCATCTGGGCGTGTATCGGAGAACAAGGGAGATACAAGCCAAAATTTAAAAATGAAGTTAATGACTAAAAAAAAATAAACTAAGTGCAATATAAATAACTATGTTCCCAAATTGTCCAATTAGGGACAATTCAAGGGTTGTACGTCATATAAAAGATCATTAACTTCGTTTACACGAACATACAACCCCCGAACGGATCAAAGGTTTTGCAAAATTAAAACTTGACTCGTCGATCGTACGTGAAACGTATCAACTTGTCATGATTTTTTTCTAACTTTATAGATGCCGGTGCGAGTCCAAAGTGGACGATTCCGGCATGAGTCCTTCCATTGTGGATGATTCTGGCACGTGCGAGTCCAATCATTGTGGACAATTCCTGTGCGAGTCCACCATGGACGATATGACCGCGAGTACAAAGTGGATGATTTGGCCACGAGTCCAAAGTGGACGATTTGGCCACGAGTCCAAAGTGGACGATTTGGCCGCGAGTCCACAGTGGACGATTCCGGCACAAGTCCTCAGTGGACGATTATGCGCCACTAATTAATTAATATTAAACTAATAATTAACCTAATTAACAATTAATTTCTAATTATTAACAATAATAATAATAAACCTAATCAAACTGTGATTACCCTAATCATAGTTTGATTAGGGGTTAATTACCCTAATCTTACTTGATTAGGGTAATTAAACCCTAATCAAGTAGTAGCCGGCATCACCGTCGGCTACTGCCACCCGAAGCATTGGGGCCGATGGTAATCGGCCCCCCAATGTGGCGTCGGCCTGGTTGAGGCCAGTGCGGAGATGAACGCCAGGGTCGACGCCACCGCGGAGAGGGCGGCGGGCGGAAATAGGGAATGAACGGAGGAGGATGGTGGTGGCGGCGGTGATTGATGGTGGCGGCAACAGGCACCGACTCTGTGGCAACTCGGCAATGATGAACGGCGGCGACAGCGGCGAGCAGAGAAGAGAGAGGAAGAAAGAGGAAGGGTCGGGCGCGAACGCAAATAAAAAGGATTTTCACCGACGGCGCATCGGTCATCGAAAACCCGTGGATCTATAATTTTATTATCACCAACGGCTCTGTTAGCCGTCGGTTAAGAGTGTCTTATATTCGCTCTACGTTCGTGGCATTAAATAATAAGCGACGGCCCCAGCCAGCCGTAACTAATGATTTACTCATATCACCGAAGGGGTATTGTAGCCGTCGCTACTAACCTATTTTATTTCGCGCGCACGGTTACACTCATCACCAACGGCGATGGCACCCCCGCTAAGCCATGGCTAAGAACTTATTTCCCATGCTAAACAACACATGCTGAAAATTTCCCATGGGGTTCTTTAGTTCGAAATCTGTTCAAGACAAGTTTGGACAGTAGGCTACCACCCTGATTCATCACATGAACCGTGGAGCCAAAAGAACGACTCAAGAATCCTCGAAAATAAAAACCGGGCAGCATGATGTTTAGGGAGAGAAAGGTTCATAAACGCAACAATAACACGTAATAAAATTCTGAAAAAATTGCTAAAGGTGGCTCTGATACCAATCTTGGGATGGAAGAAGATACATAGCGGAAAAGGCAATTTTTAAAAAAATACAAACCATCCCAAAACGAGCAATCAACTTTAGCAATCTTTAAGGAATTCAATCTACGAGTAGAAGGAGAAGATATACCTTATACCGCGGATGGTAAGGCTGCTCCTATCCCCGTTTCAAGACATCCAAGCACACGTCCTCTAAGGAAGGTCCACACCAAGCGCCTCGCAACCAAGGGACAACAAACACCAAGACCCGTTGTGGCTCAATAGAGAGGGAATCTCAACCCCGAAACGTACCAAGGTGAAGCCGGCCCTTCCACCAAGAACCGAGCACCGAAAGGAAGGAAGATGGGATGATAAAACCACAGAACGAGGAGGAAAATGAAGGAATACCTCGCTGTCCTCCTTGGACACCTACAAGAAGATGAAGGAGATGACATGCCCAAGAGGAAGAGACCACCAAATCAGTTTCACAAATCCGGCAAGGAGGAGCTTGATGGTCGGCTACCCATGGAGATCAAGAGGAGCTCTTTGGAGTCTTGCTCTTCAAGAATCTTCTCAAGAATCCAAGCCTTTACTCCCCTCCAAGATCTCTAACCAATTTTCTTAACCCCACTCAAAGGAGGTTAGACCATCTATTTATAAGGGGAGTAGGTGGCCCCCTTGGTGGACCCCCCCCCCTCCCCCACACTATTTATATAGTGTCGCATTCGAACTTTATCTCATAAGGTTTGTTATGAGGTTAACATGTTGTGTGTAACCCATTGGGCCCCACACTAAGCCAGTAGTGAGTTGTGCATAACGGAGAGTCGGATATGATAGAACGACTTCTATTCGAATCTTACGAGCCACCACTAAACCCCTTCAGTGTGGTCGTCAGAGACTCCACTCACAAGTCAAGATTGACATCTAGCAACGTCTCATGACTATCCGGATAGTGTGAGGTTCAATCTACAAGGATCGAACGTCCTTCGGTGATTAGTTACCATGCAACAAAGTCCCTCAGTTACAATGTCTAGAAGTCGGCTAGGGGATGGATGAAGTGTCAAATCCTAATGTCGATTCATATGTATTCCACTTGCCAAGATGTCATCCCAATAACAAAACATCATAAACATCTTCCTGACTTTCATGTCTACTCTGGCCAGATATTCCCGAGTCGACACTTGCAAGGACACATAAGACATTATCTCCTCTCACTAGGAGTAAGCGATTTTATGTTGGTTGCTCACCTACCTCCATGAATGTTTCCCTATGCCAGTAATACCCGGTACATGACGCCTAGGACCATGTAGGGACAAACCAAAGCAATGGGTTGCACTCACAACCTCAAGTCCAAAGACTGCTTGCACCTACTATCACCCGAGGAACATCATATTGACACTCATGTAAGGATTCTATTCTGTGTTCCTCGTGCATGTTCGTTCAGTGAACGCATTCCCTAATGAGCACCTACACTTGTACATTATTGATGGCTCATAGGTAACTATACCAAATACAACAGTCTATCCAGAATCATCAATCCCCTAATTGGTGATCCTACGACTGGGAACATTTAGAACAGGGGCATCCAGATTCTAGGTCTCGCATGATCTCATTATGGCATTGGAATCAATTGTCTAGGTTCCTAGGTTCATGGGTTCATCACAATCTAATATATATAAAATATAAATGCAACAAATATTGAAAAATTGCCTCATATTATTCATTAACCAAAAATAGTTCCTATACATCAACATGTGATTAGCTCAATGACACTATTTCTTTCAACTTGGTCGTCGGAGTGTTGCCGCCGCCGGACACCAATGACAACAACCCGACCGCAGCCTAGTAACAATGAAATAATGAGGAGCGACACTCCAACACTAGCCCATCCCCCACAAGAGTCCCAGCATCGAAAACCAACGACTAATAGCTCTAATCGAGATGCTGACATGGTCTCGTGGACAAATCCCGGTCAACCACGAGCGATGTCGCTCAGAACATGGAGAAAGCAATAACCTTGGGATGGGGAGACCGGTCCCCGTCCTTCGCAATGAGGTTGCCCTCAAATTGTTGAAAAACCTTATCTACTACTGTAGCATGTCTGATTGGAGTATTTCAACAATATACTTAGTGTACAAATGTGATATCATGGTTTGGTTGAGGTATTATCAATTGGCATTATCGACGAATACATTCTATCTGTTGGTAATACCGAGAGAAATACTAACAAAAGTATATCCGTTGGTAATATCAACAAAATATGATTTGCATAATAGTGAATGTTATATTTAAATCATTACATGATATTAATTTGATTCCAAAATAAGTAGCAAGATCCTACAACTGATGTAGCATAATGAAGATGTATGAGCGTGTCCATTACAAAGAGGGAAAATGATGGACCCATGATGAGGCCAAGGAAAAATATGCATGTGATTAATTTCTTATATATACTATATATATTTCCCTATATATATTTTTATCCTAATTTGGATTATAGGATGCAAGAAAAGATTGCATCTATGGAGGATAGACAAAAGCTGATGGAAGAGAGGATGGAAGCTTTCTTCCAATCACGTTAGGTAGCTCAGGTATATAACTATAAGTTCCTATTATGAACTTTAAGATTGAAGTAATATATAGATTTATATGTTTTGTACTATAATAACATATCATATTATGATATGAATACAAATTTGATTTGTTTACTTAAATGTTAACATATAATGGTGCAAGTCCTTTCTACTTGATTATTTGGTGAGATAGGTGCAAGAAGAGTTAACAACGGAAGATGATATTATAGGATCATTTGTTGGTGTGAGATACTTCTTTTAGCCAAATGAACTATTTCCTATAACTTTCGGTAACTTTTATGATGTTCGGAATATTTTGTCAATCAAGCTCTTTTGATGTTTTCTTCTTGATAATGAATTGATAATTGTTACTTATGAGACTGCATTTTTATTTTAGAGTTTCTAATAGTATAATATTATAATTTTATTGTGGTTGCGGCCATAGAATATCCACCATTAACCATGGATTGTGATGGTTAATTCTTCTATATCAATTTCCATGATTTAGTTCATCGGAAAAGCATACAAGTATTATCATGACAAATGCTCTATTATTATTTACAACAAAATAAAAACGTGTCAACATATCTTCTTAATTTCTTTTCACAATATTTATTTCATGCATAACCTTTCTAATTACCACGATGTCTCCTAGCAATTGTATGTGAATGTGTTGTGAACACTACAATAAAATTCACTTTAAGCTACAATTAGTTAGCTGCGGGTTTTAAAATCGCAACTATAGATATATTAAGCCAACAATGTTTTTTTTGCACTCTAATAAAAAAGGTTAAACTGACAGTTTTTAATAAACCGCAGTTGAAGTGATATAAAGGGCTGCAGTTTAGGCACCGCAGCCTATTTTTCTCCCGCAATTTTTTTTCCACCCGCTTTCTTCTCTTATCCACGCGCATAACTAACCTTTCTCTTCATCAGCTCCCACATCCTCTTCCCCTAAACGACTCTTCCCTCTTCCCATTCCTCGCGCCCACCCTCAGCCACGCGAGTCTGCCGCCCTCTTCCCCTAAATGACTCTTCACACTCACTTTCGTTACTTTCCATCAACTCTTGCTGCGATCATTATACTCCTCGTCTCGCCTGAAGCAAGTCACAGTTGATCCAGGAAAACCAAAACTTTTTTTAAGAAGTGTCAAGTACATAGTCCTCCCTTTGTGATTCTTCTTTTTCTTTAGTTTTTGTTGGTTGATTTTTTTCTTGAGCTCCGTATGTGGTATGATCTGTCTTTAATTGGATGATTTAGGTTTTGAATTGTTTCTGCATGCGTGAATCAACTTTCCCCCAATGAATGATTTTAGTTCTTGGAGATTTCATATCGATTTATGTTGTCGCTTCATGGTATATAGTATTTGCTATTAATCTCGAAAATACAAGGGAGATATGCTAATAAGGGGATTTTGGATTTTGTTGTCAAGTTAAATAGGATACGATCATCTATATATGTTTATATTTATTGCTTTGGATTCTATGAGTATACTTTGGTTGGAAGAGATAATCCTTTGCTGGTTAATTAAAGAGGTAAACAAGACCTTTAGATTATCTGTCTTGGTAGAGCGTTTGAACTTTTCTTTAGGTATTATGTAGATTGTTACTTTCCCATTAGAAACATAAAGAAATGTTTTTTTTTAATAACATAAAGAAATTTTTTCACTATTCTTATTTACAATAGAAAATGGTGAATTTTTAGTCTTGGACAAAAAATTTGGTAAATGATTCACCAGTTAAACTTTAATTGAAGAGTTCTTCACGCTATATTGGTTTTTATTTATTGCTTTCCACTGGGATTTGCCATTCCTATCATTTCTTCTTCTTCTTTTTTTGGTTACTGCAAAAGTATGTACATAAGGTAACTTATGCCCTTAAATTCATGACAGAAGTTGGGGGCCTTTAATAGGTAAATGAACTCCTTTCAATTTTCTAATGGAGAAAAGCTGATGGCTTGGACTAGGAAGCCTGGGTCCACTATGCCTGATCGTAGTAGTAGATCTACGGACCGTGAGAAGAGAAGAACAAAAACTGACTCCAATTTATCATTGGATATGAGTACTTTTTCTGGTGGAAGTTCCTGGTTCCCTAGTTTGTCTCAGAGGCCAAACAATCTCAGAGTATTCACTTTTAAAGAACTAAGAAATGCTACAAATAACTTCAACCTGAAAATGTTGATTGCAACATTAATTCAGAGGCCAAAAAGATCTGCAATACTAATTCAGGATCAGCTTGACTCCAAATGACTCATTAGGGAACCGAGATGGCATCCAATGCTTCCTTGGTTGCATCATTAAGCGCCAAAGACTGGGAAGTAACTCAATATGAGTCTGAAAATGTTGCTTCATCCAAGGAGAAAAACTTTATATATAGAGCACGAAGAATGTAGAACGTCCTGATTTGGATCTATTGTTGTTATTGAGGAATTGTGGTTTGTGCCTAGGCTTCTGGTTATGACCATTGCAATATCTTATTAAATATTGTTCGGCTTGTTTGGCATGTTTTGTTAAATAACAATCTTCCTTACAGGTGGAAGGCATCAGATTATCTTCTTATAGGTCCATGACTGAAGCTTCCTCATCTGCGGGAGCAGTAGGCATTCTTTTAGAGTAGCAAATTGTCTTGGTGGTGCCTCATGTCCTTGCTCATGGTGCCAATCCAACATTTATTGTTTGGAGTGGCAGGGGGGACATTGGTTGAGCGCATCTATTCCTTGTCAATCAGGAAATCAACTTGTTTGATGAGCCTAAAAATCAAGGTCAGCTCTGTTAACCAAATGCACATCCTTCTATTAGCTAGGTCAAATTCTCCATTCATTTTATTAATTTCCTTCTCAATTGTGCAATTGGTGGAAGGTTGTCAATAGATGCTTCAGCTGTTAAAAAACTTGTAGGCGACAACTTAGCCTGATTGTTTAGAACATTTCATCAGTTATTACGGGATTTCTAATTGCCATGATTGCAAATTGGCGACTAGCTCTAGTAATTTTGGTTGTCATACCCTTTTGTGGATCTTCAAGGTTATGCGGAGATAAAGTTTTTGCAAGGATTCAGTGAAAATACTAAGGGAACTCATTCAACCCCTAACCTAAGTTCAAATTCTAGGTAAACTTAGTAACTAAATGTAAGACTTTCATCTATAGAATGTGAGAAAATCCAGGTTATGTATGAAGAAGCATGTCAAGTGGCAAATGATGTTGTTAGCAATATAAGCATAGTTGCATCATTTTGTGCAGAAAAGAGGGTGATGGATACTTACAAAATGAAATGTGGAACTCCCAAGGAGAACAATATCTGGCATGGAATTGTTAGTGGTAAATGATACTTACAAATGTGTTTCTCTGGTTCGAAATATAAATCTGTTGTGCCTAACTACATAATGTTTATAAACCACACAAATTTGTAGTACCTAACTACATAATGTTTATAAACCTTGTATTGAAGTAGATCCTTTACTTGTTTGTTATTTTTGTCCTCATCAAAGGTATGGCCTTGTACACAATCACCCTCTTTCTAGATATATGCTCTTCTTGTTAGCTTATATTTTATTTTCTTGACTTAGTTGTTTATTTCTAGATCTTTTCTCTGTCTCTTTCTTTAGCTAAAGTAGGATAGTGCTTTAGAGCCCAATTAGAAGTTGAGTGCAAAATTCTGTTGAATCAAATCTAAGTCAAATGATAAAGCTAGGATCACATTTACATTTAACCTTTACATGGTTTTATGATTGAATATGTTTCTGGTATATCTGGATACATTATCGTATACGATATGGGTACTTGTTGAGGAATTTCTAATGTATTCTTTATACTTAGAAAGAAAAACACCGAGTTTTCAAATTACTTACCAATTAACCTTGCTTGCTGACTTAATTTCTATAATATAATTTGCTAGATTAGCTTGATTTTTTTAATGTTTTATGAACTGAAAGCCTTTTCTTCTTAAGGTTACTTCTATGCATCTCAGTTAGATGGATATTAATGAAGAAATTTAAGGCTTGTAGTAGAGTTAAATATGCCAATGTAGTTTTGAAGAATGACATATGTCTACCTCCAAGCAACTAAACATGACAATTGTTGGTCATCTCAGTTAGCTCTATTGTAGTGGTTTGTTGGCAGGATTGTATGTGACGATAATTGATCTATGTTTTCAATGTAAATTTGGAAGCACTAATTGAATTTACCATTTTCATTAAACCCATGTTGAGAAACATTAGTCTCTTTTGAAATAATTATCATCATATCTTTTTTAATTACTATCACCAATAGGGTTTTTTTTCTTCAAATGCTTAAGTTATTTTATATTCTTGACATCCCTCGTGGGTGGGCAAGCAAACTCAATTAAATGGGGCAAGCCAAACACACACACATTGACTTAAATTGATGTATATGTTCTTTAAATTACTAACACCGGCAGGAGTTGAATACAAGAGATAATCTCTTACTTCAATACCAAATAAAACTTGATTGGTTGACCAATTCTCCAAGAACTTTATTAAGAAAGAATCCAATACATACGTTTACATTTTAAACATATGAACTCTTAAATAGGTTTGTGCAAATTTACTTTGTGCGTTGTTGTTGCCTTGTCATTGCATTCATGCCTCTATTCAGCTTGACTTAATTATAATTATAATTTTTGGTAAATTATTGTATCCTGTGTAATACAAACTGAAATCTATTATAGTTCTATTACAGGAGTACCTCGCGTGAGCTTCGAAGACTAGATAGTGTTTCTCGGTCACCTATCTACTCATATTTTACATAAACGTTGGATGGAGATAAACATGAAAAGTTAGTTATACTCCTCTGGCCTCAACTAACACCAATTTTCATCTTCATTGTAACTTTTATCATTCTCTATAATTTATAGAAGGCCTTGAAACTTGATTTCTGAAGCCTTTTAACAATGGTAGTAGCATTAGTGAAGTCTGAAAGAAGAGAAACATATTATATACCTCATACGTACAACATTGATGATAATAGACAGAAGGGCAAAATAAAACCTTGTTTCTAACAAGGAAGAGCATTGAGCCTAATGAATCACTAATCCTATTTTTTTTATGCTACAAAAGCTTAATCACCAGTTTTTATTAGCATCAGTCGTCTTCTACTAAACATGGTTCTTTTTTTTTCTTGACATAGACCAGTTGGTATTTTTTAAATAAAATACTTGTACGTGGCATTTGTACTACTTGTAACATTATTACCACCTTATTTATTAAGTTCTCTAGCCCCTTTTTTATTTCTTCATTGTACTTGTTATCTAAAAGGTGGTACACTTTTGCTCCATTGGTGTGATGGTACGTTGTCACCAGTAGCAGACATGATTTTTCACTTAGCTATGTTAATTACTCCTAGTTTGGTAAGTCTGTGAACTGAAAAATGTTTTCATTTTTAAATGTGGAGAATAATATTTTTTTGTGATCATACTCGTATGGATCTGGTTGCAGGTAGGATTGGCACTATCTTACACTACAAGAAAAGAAGGTTTCACCGACGGATGTGTTACCAACCGATATTTTTTATTGGTATTACCAACAAAATCACCAACCGATACATATATTTGTTGGTAAATTTTAGAAAATCCTTATTTCTTTTCATTCCATCATATTTTTCAACCGACCAGCCTTTCCCTCTCTCCTAGCCGACAAAAACTCGCGCCCTTACTTTTTTTTTTCAACCCGACGAAAATTTGTAGGCGCGCGACAAAAGTTTCCCTCTCCCCCTTTTGTCGTGCGATTCTTCTCCCGCGACGCTTCTTCATCCTTCTTCATCTGACTGCCACCCGCGATCTCCCCTGCCACCTGCTCTCACATAGGCCCGTTTGTCGTGGGATTCTTCTCCAACCGCGGCGACTTCATCCGACGCTTCTTCCCTACCACCCGCGATCTCCCCTTCCACCCGCAACAAGCTCTCACGGAGGCCCATCGCCAAGCTCCCCCCTGCCAACCACGATTCTTCCCCCATCCAACACTATCGCAGGCCCCTTTCTTTCGATTTCTCTAGATTTGTGCCGATTTGAGGTAAATTTCTTTAATCTTTAGATTTTTCCAGATTTCATAGATTATTCTTAGAGAGTTGTTATTGATTTCTTAGAGAGCCATGTTCTTGTTATTGATTTATGCATTTATTTGTTTTACTGCATGTAAATTTCTCCCATGTAACTTTTATAGCAATGGCTTTTTCTTCTTTTGCTGCTGGTTCATGGTGGGGAAGATTTCTGTGCTCTCTGTCATACTATTTGTCTGTTCAAAGATAGCACCATGAATCTTCGAATATGCATTGTCATCTCCATATTCATCCTCATCGTCCCTCTCTGATGCTAAATCCTTGGACACAATACCTATAAGATCTTCCTCTTCGTCATTGTGAACTCCTTTCTTATTCTCTGATGCTACCATGAGTCTCAGACTTTGCTTCTTCAGCCGCTTCATAAGCAGCTGCTGCTGCATATTCAGCTTGTTTCAACTTGTTTAACATCTCAGCTCCATTCGCCTTTGCTTCATGTGCTTCTTGTTCTGCTAATTTGAGTGAATCAACAACCTTAGCCATTTCGACTTTGAGAGGAGCTAGTTCATCTTCTGAATTTTTGATAGCATTAGTTAAGTGAAGCTCCTTTGTATCCCACTCAGTGCTTGAATTATCAGTTTTAGCTTCCAATTTTTCAACAATTTTCTTGAGGCAAACTATCTCATATCTTGCTTCATCAAGCATGACCTCATACCTCTCTTCAGTGTTCTTAAGAGTTGAATCCAATTGCTCTATCTGTGATCGAGCATCTTCAATTTTAGCTTGCTTTTCTAAAAGCCTTTCTTGATTTTCTCTTGACTCAGTAGACATTTCATTTAATGCTGAAGTTGAACCTTCCATTGTTTCTTTAACTTTTTGCAATTCATCTTTGCTGGTCTTAAGTTCATCAATGAGTTTGTTCTTCTCCTCGGACAGTTCATCAATATATGAAGCAACAAACTTGACCTTGTCAAGTGCTTGCAACTTCTCCTCCTCTAATTTCTTAAGCTAAGACATTAGCTTATGAACTCTCAATCCTGAAACTTAAGGAGCTTCTTCAACTAAACTATTCATTCTTCAACTTAAGGAACTCTCAATCATTTGCATGTTAGTCTCTAGTATATAAATCATTTGGCTCTCACAGTTCAGACTAGCTCTCTCGCTAAACTATTCATTCTTCAACTTAAGGAACTTCTTGATTACCCCCATCATTTCACTTCCAGGGAACCTTCCCAAGCAACCCCTTGCCTTGTCATGACCAACATCATCTATAGCATGTCAATCCAGTGCATAATCAAATTGTTGTTGTCTCATTAGTGTGTTTTGCATTTCATATTTATCTCTGTTCTTGCCCTCCATTTTGGTGAAGTGAAAGTTCACCACTGACCTCAAGTTAGGGTAGACACCTATTTGAGTTAAGAATCTTGTGAGGGGGATGCCCCTTTCGAGGGAGGGGGATGACCTCAAGTTAAGGATCATTATAAGCTATTAGTGTATCAAAAATCACCTTTGCTAGGAAACCAAATTGTCCAAGCATTCGGGTGCTTACTAGTTAGTGTGGTAATACCTTTACAAGTTCAGTCATGGGTAGAAAATGTTAGTGTGGTAATTTACAAGTTATGGATCTTTTTAACAATATATTGCACAGACAAAAATGTGACGACCGTCTTAGCATATATTTAAATTGACCTAATACTAAAAAAAGTATGATTTACTAGTCTAATAACAGACATATAGCTTGTTGATCAACCTATATCTCTTGGCTCTTCTTCCATACTGATAAGTTCACGAATCAATAATGAATTGGAAAGACAAATTGATTAGTGTACATGAATATTTTAAATCTTTCTTTGGATAAAATACATTTTAAAACTTAATATCTAAAAAGATGAGATAAGCCCTTACACCAGTTTGGACTTCGGAATATCAATCACTATGGGATAGAGACTAAAAGCAATGGTGTATTTCTTTGTGAAAGTGATATCAAAACTAGCAAAGATAGTTCAGATGGTACTCAACCTCTATAGGACTAAACAGTCCTACATCCAAGCTCATATCTCATCTTGTCTAGCTTGTTTCCTTTAGCATTTTGTTATTCTTTATGTTTTTTTTTTCTATTTAACTCAATTATTTGCATCCAATAAATGATTGAAGAGGATTATAAGCAATAAAATATGATGTTGATTTAATGGGAAGGCATCTAGGAGCCTAGAAACCATCTCTAATCTTAAAAGGAATATGTTAATAAACAACTTTGCATCATCATCTTCCAGATGAGTTTCCTGCAACAATATTAAATCTAATCTATGAATTCTTATTAGGCTACCCAAATACTCCATTGCCTCTTCCTTAGCAGCTCCTCTAATGTCCAACATGGTAAAATTTGATTTCAAAACAATACTAGTTTGTATAGCCTGAACTATACACAATAAAATAATGAGTCCAAATAATAAGAATAAATGGCCTCAATTCTAGAAGAAACAATAGAAATTGGTGACTTATGGTTATGCCTTACTCATATCTCTTTCTCTAGTGATGACAGTACTTGGAGCTTGAGGATTGTAAGAATTCTTCACCCTCACTGGTATATCACCTTCTCTAGCAGGTCTCATTGACTGGGGATGCAAAACTTCAATCCACTGCCACTGCCATTACTACTACTACCTAAGTTGCACATTACATCCATTGCCACTACACATTTTTAACCTAAACTGTACATTACATCCACTGCCACTACTACTACCTCAGCCCAAAACTTCAATCCATCTTTTCTTTTCTTTTCTTTTCTTTTCTTTTCTCATTTTCCAGCAAACAAATAATGAAAATGGCCATAAGATAGAAACCATATCTAATGAAAATGGTATTTTTAGGGCTTCTTTCCTTAGTGATAGCATGTAAAAGCTCATCAGCTCCCTCCCTCACTCCCATAAAGAGCTACTGGAACATGTAAAAGAAGACAAGGTTTTCCCATGATGCCTTGTCTCTCTTTTTGTTTCCTCCAATTATTTTATCATGTGCTTTTAATTGCTTCATCAACTAGCTAGTGCAATTAACAAGAGGGACCTTCTTCCTAGTAGTACTCCTACTTAAACAAGCTCCCATCTTGGCATATTTTGGGGAGATGCCTGTGTACTCCCACGAAAGTTTCCACATGCACACTGGTGAGTGATTGCGCACATATAAATTGTCTTGAGAATGACTACTTCATTAATAATTGCCTACAATATTAGAAGCTGGAAGATTAATTTTATTTAGCAATTAAATAGCCTTCCAGTCCATTGCTATTCACCAGTGGTTTGTAGTCATATGATCAAACTTTCACCAGTGGTTTAGAGAGTATCTATGTGGTAATAATTACTGATAATTATTGTGTCTGTCAACATCCATTGCTATTCCACATATTGTTGTGTGCCACTATCAAATACCCAATTAACATAACAGCTAGCTGTTGAACTATGGTGCTTACATTATATTCGTTTTCCGAGATAGTTTGAAGCATGATTTCAAATACTGTACCATCTAGTACGGTCGGTATTTTTACCAATTTTTTTAAATTGCCTAGTACCGAAAGAAAAACAAGGTAGTTAAAAGTTTAATTGAAAACAATTCCAAGTAGAAGCTATATTTAAATACTCTTGTCACCTAGATAACTGGGAATTTGTTAACTCAACTCCCAAACAAACCAAACAAACCAAGGTACCACTTTCTCTTCCCACCCCTTTCTCTTCCCACCCCTTCTTTTGCTTCCCACCCTTTTTCTGTGTCTGTCAACAAACCAAACCAAACCAAGCTTTTTCCTTCGTCCCCCTTTCTCTTCCCACCCCTTCTTTTGCTTAACTCAACTCCCAAACAAACCAAGGTACCACTTTAATAGCTGATTTTTTAAAATATCATCTAAATAACATGATAGCTGATTTTTTTTTAAAATTGTGTTCTAATTAATGTGCTTAATATTGTTTCTAGGTTGAAAAAGTTAATCAAAATGTCTACGGATCGTAGTTGGATGAAATGTCGAATAATTAGAGGAGTTTTGACTGATGAATTTATTCAAGGAGTTGAGGGATTTCTTAATTTTGCATACTCCAAAACACTTAATTTCTTAATTTATTCAAGGAGTTTTGACTGATGAATTTATTCAAGGAGTTGGATGAAATGATAGCTAATTTTGCATGTCGAATATGTTTTTGGTGATAAAATTAGGTGCCCATGTCGACAATGTATTAATCATCATTATCATTATCAAGATGATGTGGTATATCACTTATGTTCGAAGGGATTTATGCCTCGCTACACACATTGGATTGCACATGGGGAGTTGACAAGTGAAGAAGTTGGTGAATCCTCAACCATTCCTCAATCAGAAAGCACCACTCAAAATCCCTATAGAACTATGGTGGTGGATGCAATTGGTATTGGCTCATCAAATGTAGAAGAAAGACCAAATGAAGAAGCTGCCAAATTTTTTGAATTATTAAATTACGCAGATGAGCCATTATGGAGTGGTTGTAAGAGTCAAAGTAGGTTATCAACCATGTCACAGTTACTCAATTGCAAATCTGAGTTTAACATGAGTGAAGCTTGCTATGACCGGCTGATGTCAATAATCAAAGATATGTTACCAGAAGATGCGAAGTTGGAAGAAAATTTTTATAAAACAAAGAAGATGATGAAGAAACTAGGACTTGGATACGAAATGATAGATGCATGTCAGAATAATTGCATGTTGTTTTATAAAGAAACAACAAATTTGATGCAGTGCTCAGTGTGTGGACATCCTAGATATAAGCCAACACCATTAAATAATGATAGGAGAAAAAAAATACCGTATAAGGTCTTACGGTATCTTCCGATAACACCAAGACTTCAAAGGCTTTTTATGTCTGAAAAAATAGCTGAGTATATGATTTGGCATGCAAAGAATCGTAGTTCAGATGTTATTGCACATCCTGCATGGAAACAGTTTGATGTTCACCATCCTTCATTTGCTTCTGATCCAAGGAATGTCAGATTAGGATTGTGCACCGATGGCTTTAATCCATTTGGGCATTCTTCTATTCCATATTCAGTTTGGCCTGTGCTCATTACTGTATACAATTTGCCGCCATCTATGTGTTTGAAAGATCAATTTATATTCTTAAGTTTGATAATTCCTGGACCAAAGAGCCCACGTAAAGAACTTGACATATTTTTGAGGCCATTGATTGATGAACTGAACATGTTATGGTCTGATGGGATTATGACATATGATGTGTTTAGAAAACAAAATTTTCAAATGAGAGCAGCACTTATGTGGACTATCAGCGATTTTCCTGCATATGCTATGTTATCAGGATGGAGCACACATGGGAGGTTAGCTTGTCCATATTGTTTAGAGCATAGCAAATCTTTTATTCTTGAAAATGGGAGAAAGACATTATTTTTCGATTGCCATCGTCAGTTTCTCCCTCTTGATCATCCATATCGAAGGCAAAGAGATAAATTTATGAAGGGCCGAATTGAAAGAGATGTTCCACCTCCACGATTATCGGGCGATAAAATGAAGGCACGTGTTGATAAATTACCTAGTATTCAATTTGGAAATCAATGTGTTGCTAGAATTTTAGGATTTGGGCAACAACACAATTGGATTAAAAAAGTATCTTTTGGACATTACCGTATTGGCATACAAATTTAATTCGACACAACTTAGATGTGATGCATATTGAACGAAATGTTTTTGAAAATATATTCAATACGGTAATGGACATCAAGGGAAAAACAAAAGACAATGTCAAGGCTAGAGCTGATTTGCATAAGTATTGCAAGCGCCCTGAATTAGAATTACAAAATGTCAATGAAAAACTGTTGAAGCCGAGAGCCTCATTTGTGTTGAACAAAGAACAAATCAAAGCAGTATGTCATTGGGTCAAAGAATTGAAATTTCCTGATGGTTATGCTTCAAACATAAGTCGATGTGTAAATATAGATGATTGCAAATTTTATGGAATAAAAAGTCATGATTGTCATATTTTCATGCAAAGGCTTATTCCAATTGCATTTCGTGATTTGTTACCTGATCCAGTATGGGATACATTAACTGAGCTGAGTTTATTCTTTCGGGACTTGTGTTCAAGTGTGTTGCGAATTGAGGAGGTCAAAAGACTTGAGTTAAATATTGTTGAGATACTATGCAAGCTTGAGAAAATATTTCCACCAAGTTTTTTCGACTCTATAGAGCATCTCCCTGTTCATTTACCTTATGAGGCTAAAGTTGGCGGTCCTGTACAATATAGATGGATGTACAGATTCGAAAGGTAACACATATGCCTTTTGATTCTTCATTCAAATTTTTAATTTTTTTAAACGTCTTAATTTATAAGAATATTTCAGGTATATGCTTCAATTGAAGAAAAAAGTGAAGAATCGAGCATATGTTGAAGGATCAATTTGTGAAGCATATATCATACAAGAAATTTCTACTTTTTGTTCTTTCTACTTTGAACCAAAGGTAAACACAAGGTTGAATCAAGTGCCTCGAAATAATGATGGTGGAGTTCCAACTACCATGGGACGCCTATCTATCTTTACCTATCCTGGTCGACCTTGTGGGGTCATTGGACGTTATAGGATGGTTGTCGACGAAGCTGAGTATAAAGCAATGGAGCTTTACGTACTTATAAATTGTCAAGAAATCTCTCCTTTTATTAAGTACGTAGTAGTATTAACATTAACTTTTCGTTAATTATTTCATATATTCAAATTATGTTAATGTAAACCTTATTGTTTTTAGTGAGTTTAATGATATCGTTAGGCAAAGAGAACCACACTTAACTGACGTAGAACTAGAGAAGTTACGAGACAGAGAATTTCCAAAATGGTTGAGAGATTATGTAAGTTGAACAATTATTCTTGTGTCAATGTCAATGTGAATAATCCTGATTATTTCATATTTCTTTTTTTTGATAGGTTAATCATAACATTGACATGGTTGATAATCGAATACTTGCCATTGCACAAGGCCCACAAAGATTAGTTCGTTCCATGAAGGGTTATTTTGTGAATGGATATAAGTTTCACACCAAAGAATTTTCACATGGAAAGAAAATAATTAACAGTGGTGTTTGTGTCAAGGGTAGTTGCTACAATGACTTTGAATCTGATTACTATGGCATTTTGATTGATATTGTGGAGATAGAATACTTTGGTGGAAATAATGTGGTGTTATTTAAATGTGAGTGGTTTGATACCGAAAAAGGAGCTAGAGTACATCCTC
This sequence comes from Canna indica, assembly GCA_034359265.1. Lineage (NCBI taxonomy): Eukaryota > Viridiplantae > Streptophyta > Magnoliopsida > Zingiberales > Cannaceae > Canna > Canna indica. Next base: position 41,212,319 of record CP136891.1, read on the forward strand.
GCCATGGACTTATTGAAATCAATCACAAGTTGAGACTTTATCATGATGCTCCTTTTGTGTTGGCAAAGCAAGCTCAACAAGTTTATTACACTAGTTATCCCTCAAAGAAAAAAGGAAGAAGTGATTGGTGGTCTGTATGCAAAATTAAAGCAAGAAATAGATTTGATGTTTTAGAGGTTGAAGAAACAGACAATAATATCCCTCCACAGACCGATGATTTTTTTCAAGAGGATGAGGTTGAAACAATACAACCTATTATGCCTACAACTAAGTTGGATTTGTTAAATGTATTAGTTGATAACGATGGTGTAGTTGATGAAGTAGATCAACATGAAGAATTTTTCTTAAGAACTCGAAGACAAGCCATTGAGGAGGATGAAGAAGAAGCGGACACTATAGACATGGAAGATAGTGAAGATGATGAAGTTGACGAGTATTTGTCAAATGAGGAGAATGATGATTGAAACTTTTTTTGTATAAGTTTACTTTTGATGATCACTTATAAAATCATTGTGAACATGATGACAAACTCTCATTTGTTTGTAATTGATTTTTTTTTAAAATTCATGTGTCTTGAATTATTAACTATTTTTAATGCACTTTTAGTAAATAATGGTGTCACGAGGGCGAGGACGAGGGCGAGGACGAGGTCGAGGGCGTCCTCCTTTGATTGAAATACCTTTTGCGACCTCATCATCATCTGAAGCTATAGTTGGAGCCACGACCTCTACACCTTGTACTCCTGTTGTACCTGTTACTGTTCCACTAGAAACACCTTCTACTCCTACACCTTCGACGTCATCAGCACCAGCACCAGCACCAACACCAACACCCTCACCACCTTCAGTCCATTTGCATTTGATGCCATCAGCTCCTCTTGTGCCATCTACATCTGTTGCTACACACAGTGATGATACTTCACGTCGAAGAGGACCAAATCAACCTTCACAACCGTCAGAGACACCAGATGATAGACGTCTATTAATTATTGATAAGAAAAGGTAGATCATTATATTTTGCATTATATTATTTCAGTTACTATTTGGGTAACTAGCTTATTCTGCAATATGTTTCATATATTTGGAAATAGAATATTTACCTCTACAAAATGTAATAGTGCATGTATTCTTTTAAATACAACATTTTTTCATATATGCCAAATAATTAATCCTAACAAACCATGGTTACCCGTAGATGATTTGGGTTGCTTAAACATATTAAATCATTAAATACCTAATACTTTTTTTCTAATACTATATATTATTTATTTATGATGGAGATGAAACTCTTAAGGCTAATTAGCAAGACATTGATCAAGCATAATTAGCAAGATCAGCCAAAATTACCTACCTAGCTTACCTACCTAGCTTTAGGAAAAGGAAAAAATATAGTGATAGTTTTATTCTTCGTCGCCGTAAATAGGAATATTGAAAATCCAATTTTTTGAATTTGAAAAAAGGTGATGGGCGAACGACGGGAATTGAACCCGCGCATGGTGGATTCACAATCCACTACCTTGATCCACTTGGCTACATCCGCCCCGTTTCTAGCTAAACTAAAGGATTTTCTCCATGCACCACATCCTCCCTTATGTATGCACCTACTTCTACAATAAATAGAGATCTCCACCCCCATTTCTTCAAGCAACTTAGGACTACTTCAACAATTCTGGCATTCGTGCTTGAGAACAAGTATTTTTTCAAGGGTAGGGGACTTAATATGGATCTAACATGCCACATCATCCATATCATTATCATCAAGGGATTTATGTTCTTAATTAGTTTTATAATGGGTTGTTAGTGGGCTGTTTAGATTGTTAGTTGAGATTATGAGTTCTAATGGTTTGTTCATTGTTATCTTCTAGAGTCATCTTAAGGGTGTTGCCTTTTGCTTTTATCTTGTACATCTACAAAAGGAGAATGTAACGAATGATGGGGATCAAGAAATGAAATCAATTTTCTTTCCTCCATTCTCTCTACAAGGTGTTCAGCTCACTTCCCCCAATGAGTTCAAGGAGATGGTGCTCTCTCCTAACTTGAACCCTAGTTATTCATTCTCATTTCCATTTCCCTCTTTCTCCCTTTTATTCAATCTTTACCCATGCTGGATTCTAGATTTGTATTAGTGAGTACTATTGAGCTCATTTTTATTTCTTTTTATTAGTGAGTTCAGCATTCTTCTTTGCCTTGTAAGATGTCAGCTACACTTCTAAAGCCTCTGGGTGGTGGTGAAGAATCATTATTGCTCTCACTCTGAACATTTTCATTTATAGTGTGTTCAGACACAGTTTTCATTCGGCTCATCACTCAATAAGTTCTCTTCTTCAGCTTCTAAATCATGGACTTGCACACCATGATTTGAACTGCATCCCTACTTATTATCAATTCTTGCCTTTCAGGATCAAACAACCTGTAACCCTTGGTTTCTGAACTGTACCCAACAAGTATAGTTCTTCTGCTTGTATTCAATGCTTTAGTGGTACATCTGTTGATGATATATGCTGAGGTATTCAATGCTTCAGCCCACAAGTTCTTAGGTAAACTGCTCCCCCTCAGCAAGCATCTAGTCATTTCCACTGAAACCCTGTTCTTCCTCTCAGCTACCCCATTCTATTGGGGTGTGTAGCTGGCTATTAGCTGATGTTTAATTCCTTTCTCAGTGCAGAATTCATCAAAAGACTTTGAGGTGAATTCTCCACCTCTATTTGTTCTCAAGACTTTTATCCTTGAGTTAACTTCATTCTCAACTGCTGATATATTTGAACTTCTTGAACAGATTCAGAGTTTCGGATTTATGCTTCAAGAAATACACCCACACCATCCTGCTCCAATCATCCACAAACACTGCAACATATTTACATCCAGAGTCAATAAGTGCATATCAATACTTAAGAATCAATAAGTGCATATCAATACTTAAGAATCAATACCTTCAATCATATGTTTAGTGGTCATATCAATAAGTGATTGTTCATTGACATGTCCCATGCGTTTATGCCATAGACTTAAATCAGTTTCAACTCAACTTTCAACCCTTAATGCAAAATTAAAACTACTTAACTTGATCAAGTTATTCTTAGCCATACTCATAGTGCATACAATCTTTTCAGATTCCGAACTACAACAATATTACTTAAGTATACCTAAAGACTGCAATGCAAAATTTCAGACATTTTACATGGGTAATTTATGTACATGATATTGAACTTGATTTACTTTGAAAGCTTAAGTGAAAACAGATTGGAGTAAACATTAGGTTAGGAAGAATAACAGGCACCCAGCCCTTAAATGATTAATGATGCATATGTCCACAGGTATTAATAAACTCTAACACTTGTTAATCCAATTCAAGCCAATCCGAATAGGAAAGAAAGACCCCAATAATGTATTCCTGCCGAGTTCAAGTAGTTGTTAATCCACTGTCTTTCTTACATATACAAAAGTGATAGATCATAAGGTTTACATGCTAATTGAAATAATCCAAGAATTTCAAATAACCAAGGAACTATTTTTGACTACACCTACCCAACCACCAGACCTCTCCACCACCAACTCAAACTGATGTAATATACTAATATGTAGAGTTCCTCAATGCTAGCAAGTTGAACTACTATTGAAAAAAGGATTCCATCTAAAGTTCTAAACCGCACAAAGGATAATATATATTATGCATAAAGTCAATTGCGACTGAGAATAAGCTGCTAGAAATTGCACTCTATGGATTGTTGTTTCCTCTAAGTCTGTGCAGGAAATGATTGTGGAGGGAGCCTCTCTATTTTTGACTGACTCCTTCTAACCTAGTCCCTTTGGGCTTTTTCCGAGGTTTCCTTCTTCCTCTGTATATTCCCTTACTCCCCTACTTAGCTTGTATTTCTCAATTCTTTTGATAATTATAAGCCTTACTTTCCTAAAAAATATATGGATTGTTGTTTCATGTCTTTCTTTTACGAAAACATGCACCATGATGAAACCTTTGATATAACCACACAAGTTAGAATAACTGATGTTCAGTGACAGTGACTGTTTCTAAAGCCTAGCTTAAAATCTTTACAAGTTATCATCCAAGCGCGTAATGTAAATGCATCCGCCAATGCTGACTTCAAGAACTTCTTACAATTAGCTTAAAATGCAGTATTTGAAATGTATCTTATAATTACAGATTAATGACAAATATTTGAGCTATTTCTTATTACATTTTATCAAGTTTCTGTGATTTAGTTTTATTATTTTTGTAGCTTCCCCGAGACAGAAGTGGTTAGAGACATTTCATCAATTATTAAGGGAAATTTCACGGGTGTATGGCCATATTGGTCTGAAGTACCATCACATCTAAAGGAGTTACTCTGGGACAAATTTAAGGTATTTTATTTTAAAAATTTGATTATGATAATTATATGTTACTGATATATAAACCCCTAAAATTGAAATTTTTATCTCCATTATTGTGTATTTGGCTTTTTTTAGACAGTTTATCATTGGGATCCTTCTCAGACCGATGAGGTTCGAGAAATATGGGACAAGACAACTTGTCGACGCTTCTCTGATAATATGTGTGATGCTAGAAATTATGCAAAAAGAAAGGCTAACACCGATGATATTCGCCGAACTAGCGGTTTTGGCCCTCCGTGGATACCTCCAGATATTTGGAATCAACTTATTATTGAGCATTGGGATACAGATAAGTGGAGACGAAAATCAGAAGTCGGTCGTCTCAATCGCAAGAAGGAGGTAGATGGTGACATTACACTTCATACAGGTGGATCTATTTCATTTGTTGCTCATCGAAAAAAACTGGTATGATATTGATAATATTGTTGTCATACAAAATTTATGTTAATATTGTCAACTAAATATTATTTATCTTTTTTGTAGGAAGAAAAGTTGAATCGACCACCTACACATCTTGAGTTGTTTAAACACACCCATAAGCGAAATAGTGGTGAGGGTGACTATGTCGACGACAAATCACAAAAAGTTGTGGTATGTACTTGATTTAACTATTAATTAACTAATTTTTAAAATATAATAATTAAATATTTTTAAAAAAATTGTACAGGAGACTTATGAGGCATCAATTATAGAGAAGTATGACACAGATGCATCATTACACCCGAATTTTGATCCCGAAGAATGGATTAATGCCTCTGGACCCCCATCTCATAATCGGGTTTATGGTTTTGGATGTCGAGAGGGTGTTAAATCTGTTATTGGGAGTTCAAGCTCTCAAGAAAGTACATCCTCAAGTTATGGGCATCGTCGGACACATGATGAGTGGAACAATATGCAGATGGAGGTGGCATCCATGCGAGAGCACATCACCCACTTGGAGACATCGATGCAATCACAAGTGGAGGCTCAAGTGCGCTTGCTATTGACACAGCTTGGTATTCCTATCAATCCTTCAGAATCAACAAATTCTCCATCGAGTTCCACCTCACTACCTCCACCACCTCCACCTCCACCTCCATCAGCTGGGTAAAGAAATAGGTTAGTAAATTAAACTATTCCATTCTTAATTCAATTATCAGCATGCTATAGAATTCTCAGCATGCTCTCACAGAAGTTCAAAACACTAATCCTCACCATCTTTACCAAGCTTGCATGAGGAACAAGTAATTACATATGTGAAGTTCCAATCTAAGAGAGTCTAACATAAAGAAAGAGGTGAGCTACTGTCGGGACCTAGAATAAACTTGGATTAGTAATCAATATGCCCCACTCACTTACAATTCTAGGATTAGTAATTAGAGAACATGATATTCTCAGCATGCTCTCACAGCATGCTGAGTGAATTCTCAGCATGCTGAGAATTCAGCATGCTATCTCAGCTCTCTCAGCATGCTGAGAATTCAGCATGTTATCTCAGCTCTCTCAGCATGCTGAGAATAATTCTCAGCATGCTCTCACAGCATGCTGAGTGAATTCTCAACATGCTGAGTGAATTCTCAACATGCTGAGTGAATTCTCAGCATGCTCTGCATCACAATGAGGAACTTGCTAAGAATTCTCAGCAATTCTCAGCATGCTGAGTGAATTCTCGATCAGCATGCTCTGCATCACAATGAGGAACTTGCTGAGAATTCTTAGCAATTCTCAGCATGCTGTGCATCACAATGAAGAACTTGATTATAACTTTAGAGGATGGTCTAATCATAACCTGCCACTTGCCACGCTTCTCGGCATTAAACATGCACTTGATAGCATCATTCAAAACACTAACCCTCACCATCTTTACCAAGCTTGCATGAGGAACAAGTAACTACATATGTGAAGTTCCAATCTAAGAGAGTCTAACATAAAGAAAGAGGTGAGCTACTGTCGGGACCTAGAATAAACTTGGATTAGTGAATTCTCAGCATGCTGAGTGAATTCTTAGCATCCTATCTCAGCTCTCAGCATGCTGAGAATAATTCTCAGCATGTTGAGTGTGCTGTGGAATTCCCAGCATGCTCTCACAGCATGCTGTGGAATTCCCAGCATGCTGAGTGAATTCTCAGCATGTTGAGAATTCAGCATGCTATCTCAGCATGCTGAGAATAATTCTCAGCATGTTGAGTGTGCTGTGGAATTCTCAGTATGCTGAGAATTCAGCATGCTATCTCAGCTCTCTCAGCATGCTGAGAATAATTCTCAGCATGTTGAGTGTGCTGTGGAATTCTCAGCATGCTCTCACAGCATGTTGAGTGAATTCACCATGCTATCTCAGCTCTCTCAGCATGCTGAGAATAATTCTCAGCATGCTCTCACAGCATGCTGAGTGAATTCTCAGCATGCTCTGCATCACAATGAGGAACTTGCTGAGAATTCTCAACAATTCTCAGCATGCTGAGTGAATTCTCAGCATGTTGTGCATCACAATGAGGAACTTAATTATAACTTTAGAGGATGCTGTGAATTCTAAGCATGCTGAGTGAATTCCAATTCTCAGCGGTGAATTCAGCATGCTGAGTCAATTCTCAGCATGCGTGAATTCTCAGCATGCTATTGATATAATTCAGCATGCTGCATTGTTAGGTATTTCTTATTTCATTGAGTTACAAACTTTATTTACAACTTCAGAGTGTCAGTTTATTATTTTGCATTGAGTTACAAACATCGTATTCCTCATTTCATTGCCTCATTATTTTTTTTGTTTCTACATGCAGGTAAAAGGATGAAGTGCAAGGATCAGCTTTTTGGAAAAACTTATCTTATGTATTTGAAACTTTGAAACTTTGAAACTTTGAAACTTTGAAACTCTGTAAATATTTGAATAACACAATGTAATTTCGAAATTGTTGGTATACAATGGTTTCTTATGTGTGTGGATTTTAATGTGTGATTCAAAAATTATTTTTCAGATTTCGTGTGATCAAATTATCTTATATGTGATTTCATTATTTGAGGATTGATCAGGTACACAATAATGAGCAATTGGTAGATTCTAATTCCAATGGATTTACCGACAGATAATACGTTGGTATTACCAACAGATAGGTTTTCGTTGGTATTACCAACAGATATTTTATTTTGTTGGTAATACCAACGGACAAATATCCGTTGGTAATACCAACGGATATATGGCCGTTGGTATTACCAACGGACAAATATTCGTTGGTAATACCAACGAATATATGTATCCGTTGGTATTACCAACAAAATAAAATATCTGTTGGTAATACCGACAGATTAATTAAAATCCGTCGGTATTACCGAGGAGCCTTTTACCGACGGATTTTACCGACAGTCATTCCGTCGGTAACAATATTACCGACGAATTTTTGGGTATTACCGACGGATTTGGTCCGTTGGTAATACCCTATTTTCTTGTAGTGTTATGCAGCATCAATAGTATCATTGTTGAGTAGCTTTCTTATAAGTTTCACTGAGACAGATGGAAATGGTTTCTGTTGAGAGAGTTATTATGTTCTTTAATATTGAGGAAATAGTTTCTATTGAGAGAATTATTATGTTCTTTCAATAATAAATGGTTTTTGTTGAGAGAGTTATTTACTTTGAATACTTTTGGCTATATGACTTAATTTTTTGTTATTATGTTATTTTTGAAGAAATAGTTGTGAAGATATTGCACATTATAGACTAAAATACTAATTTTTTCGACTTGTTATTCTGGAATCAATTTCGAGATAGTTACTCTTATTTTAAATTTTCACATGGTTGGCATTCTCTATTATTCAATATGATTTTATAAATTACAAAGAACTATAAAAAATTTATATAGCCAAATTCTAATTGCTAAAATCGGAATTGAGGAAAGGTCTCTCAATTAATGTAGCACTATTTCCTATAATTTCTTTGCATGATATGGTTTTTTCCTACGATTTACGTGTTGGGAGAAATGATTTTTCCTTGCTTTGTTCCTAACAGTTTAATTGCGGGGAAAAACACCTTTTTCGGCGATTGAAATTGTTGGCACAAGCAGCTTTTCCTAGTGGTTTACGTTGCAATTTTGATTGCTAAAAAAACCCTTTTCCTGCAATATCCCTGTAGTTTTAAGTGCCGAGAAAAATATGTTTGCGCTGCGGTTTACTAACTGCAGCATAAAAGTCATTTTAACTTGCAGTCAGCAAACTACATGAAAAGAAATTCTCCAAGGCAGTTTAGGCTGCGGTTTTGAAACCGCAGGTGAAGCTTCTGTTGCAGTTAAAAATGCAGTGCAATATTCGAAAAAAAAATGTTGGCTAAAATAAGCTAAACTGTAGTGGAATCGAGGAGTTATAAATTGCGAGATAGACATGCACATCATGTGTCTATCTCTTTCTATTTTTCCATTAAATGGAGAGAGAAAATATTGGAGAGAGATAGAAGCCTAGACTCGCATCCCGCGTAGAATTAATTATAAATTGCAAAGAAAAACAAATGTGTATTCTAATTAATGACATTTACTTCACTAATGTTTGAGTTGTTATATAATTATTAGGTTTCAGAAAAGGGCCATCTATGTGATCTTTTATAGATTCTTTTTCATCAAAACCAGACTACGGTCAAGTTCCAACACCAATTGGTTAATCAAATTAAACCTATTAATTAATTATCTACTGATCATTCCTAAATCATTAATTGTACGTACCAGTAAACAATGTAATTCATGACGGTTTCAGGTCTCGTGATCATCCAATTAACCCAAGCAACAAGAAGAAAAGAAATATATCTGTTACATGCAAATACTCATACTTAGCTAGTGATCAATTAAGAACAAGGAGAAACAAGGGCAAATTAGCTATGTGATTGAAGCACGACAATTTTTTACTCAAAAACTCTTCAATCTTCAAACAGTTTACGCTGCTGCTGATCCTCCTGCTGTTTTCTCATGGAATTCTTGTTGTTATGCATCCACACCTTGAGCACTTGCCTGCTGACACCAGCCTCACCGCAGAACTGCTCCACTTCAGCGTCGTCCACCTTCTGCATTCTCCACCCAACCTTCTCCGCAAATCTCTTCATCTTCTCCTTCTGCTCCACCGTGAATTTGGTCCTGAACCTCTTCTTCGACCCAACTAGCTGCTGCTGCTGTAGATGTAGTGTCCCGCTCGATAGCTCGGTGACCTCACCCACGCTTGCACCATTGTTGCTCCCCGTACGTAGTAGAAGCCCTCTCGAGCTGTAGGGCTGCAGGCTGAGAGCATGAGGCGGTGACTGGAGATGGGGAAGAGAAAGCAAGTAGGAACCGCTGCGTGGGTCGCACAGTTCAGAACTGAGGTCAGCATCGACGTCTTTACGGTGGAAGCTTCGGTGGCAGTTGCAGGCGGCGCACTTGAGCTTGTCATTGCTGTACGGCATGAACTCGCCGCAGCCGTCGAGGATGTGACCGCCATGGCTGGCTGCGTGATTGCGGAGGCACTCCCCGTAGCGAAGTGCAGCGTCACCTTCGTGATCAGCAGCAATATTGACTTTGGTGCTTAGCAAATGAGACCGAATTCCGCCGCCACATATTGCTCCTCTTGCTTCCGCGACGTTGAGGGCTGAGAAGGAGGGCGAAGGCATGGTGGAAGCTGATTGCTGGAGAGGGGTAGGATTGTAGACCTTCTCCTCCTCCTCCTCTTCTTCGTGTAGCCTGAACTCCATTAATTTGGGTTTATAGAGAAAGAAAGTGGGGATGTGGAGAATTTAATTTGCAAGAAAGATAGTAAATATTATGCAGCAAAGAAAGTGATGCATGGCGTGGGATAAAGGAGACATGAGAGGAGTTAAAATTGGAATACAGCAGCAGCTGCAGCAGGGAGAGTAGAGAAGGTGGCGCATGTGGTAGGGGAGGAGATGAGAGGGGATTTTAAGGGATTAAGGGGGGGAATCCGTAACCACCGACAGGGTCATGTGTGACTCCTCCCACGCCCTGCACCTTGTCCCCACCACTTTTACTATCTGCTTCACATTTTGCTGGGGTCTAGATGCATGGTAGGTGAGATTAGGATGCATTTATTGCTCATCTCCTGGATTGCAATTTGTGAATAAAGCTTCTGCTAGGTGTTTCCATTGTCCTCCCACCAGCATCAGCTTCGTCAGCCTTGGTGCCTCCCATGGTTAGCCAAAAGGGGTTTCAACTTTCAAAGGCTGCACCGGGGGTGGAGCTTGCAATGATGGGGCCCTCCATAGCCCAACAATCTTGCAGGCATGTCAGCTTCCCCCTGTGCTTAATGGTTTGAGGGAGGCCCGGTCCTCTCCTCATATTTCATTGCATGCCCTTGCCTTGTTTTCTTTTTTACCTAGAGTAGTCAATTTTGTCCGGCCTTATAAGTTATCAGAGACACATTTGCTCACTGATGGTTGGTGAATCTGCATTAATCTGCGCGTGCATGCATGAAGGAGGACTAGTTGGATCAGATCCTTATACTATGGATTAATTTCGATATGAAAAGATCAATTGAGATCAGGTTGTTTAAGATTATTGTAGACTGGGAGACAAATTTGTTGGAGATATAGAAACGTTTTCTCCTCGAATAGCTAGCCTTTCATAATCATGATGATACTTATTTTCCTTTCAAAAGTCACTGTTCTAATAGATTGTTGAACGAGTAAAATTATACTATGAAGATAGTCTCTATAGTAAATGATTAATGAGTCAACATGCGCAATGGATGAGTGAACATGAATAATGTGTAAACTATTTTGTTTGAATAAAAAGATACATAAAATTGAAACAAAAAATTTAAAGAAAATTCAAATAATCCAAATCCAGCCTAAAAAATTCAAAAGTCAACCAAACTTTGAAAAACACATAACTGATGTTGAACCCAATCAAGTCCTTTTGGAGTTGAAAATTTTAAGTTTTGTATCTTTCTCTCCTAATGACCCAAATGATTTTCACCTCAAGTTTATTCACTTGACTCACGTCATATTCCAATACCTATTAATTATGAAGTTTGAATCTGACTTCAGGAGATGATGCGAAACTTCTAGGTATCCATCTTGTCATAAATATAAGAACTTCTGTGATTTCTCAAGTTTTGTTTTGTTACCCAATTTAGGTAAAGATGAGTAGGAGCACAAGAATATCAACCCAATATTTCCTTTTTTGGATGCTAAGTATGCTATCATCTCCTTAGCTCAAGGCAATTGCATGTGTATTAATCAGATGCGGATTTGAGCAATCTGTAAAAGTTAAAGTATCTGAAATGTTATCATCCATATATATATGTCCTTATATGTACATTGCATTGATTTAACTTTGTTCGGTTAAAGGGACGATTCGTCCATCATGGCAATTTGCACTCAGAATGTTGATTTGGTATCCACATCTCACCAATCATATCAAGGAAAAAGCATAGGTTAACTTTGCTAGATAAGAAGGGCACACAATTCTCCTGTACATGCATTACCAAAGGGTATATATCCTCCTCTGATATTCACTCCCACGAATGATTCCACACAGTTTTTTTTTCCCTCTAAAGCAATTTATGTGTGGGAAGCACATGCATCCAAAATCTTCACCCTTATCCGGACCAAGTCAATCAAAAGTTCCCTCACAGCAACTGTTTACTGCCTGCCCACGACTCGGAAATCACAACTCTATTTGACTAACTTGTAGCCCATCAATCCATCATTTCACTGTTTATTTTAATCTCTGGTGCAGTGAACTTAGGACCGATGAATATTATGTGCCTATACAGAAGAAAAAGTAAAAAAAATGCTCTTAATATTTTCTCGCGAGTACTAAAATATTCCTAACATTTTTTGAGATAAAAAATATCTCTCACATTATGAATTGAATACAAAAATTCTCCTATAGGTAAACAGTATTAGTTGACAGATAACGGAGCTGACGTGGATATCTGACATGCGGGCCAAGACGTTTTCTCACGGGTACTAAAATGCCCCTGACGTTTTCTCACGCGTATTTAAATGCCCCTAACGTTTTCTCACATGTACAAAAATATCCCTAACGTTTTCTCACGGGTACAAAAATACCCCTAACGTTTGTTTAGGACCTAAAATACTCCTGAGATTATTGAAAATGATATAAAAATGACATCAGACTAACTTTTGTCAGGTGAGACTTAATGAAGATGTCATGGATGTTGACAAAAATATTGACTTTACACGTGGCGCATATGCAAAGAGCAACTTGTCACGCAATCGTAGGGGTGAATAAAAAATTAAAAAATTGGTTTGAAATCGAATCAAATTTTGCAGTTTTCGATTTATTATGTGTCGCTTACGTGGCAAGTTGCTCTCTGCATATGCGCCACGTGTCAGATTGGGTGAAAACCTTGATACCGTAAGCGACACATAATAAATCGTGAACCAAACCTCGATTTTTTTATTCACCCCTACGATTGCGTGGCAAGTTGCTATCTGCATATGCGTCACGTGTAAAGTCAACATCTTTGTCAGCATCTATGACATCTTCGTTAAGTCTCATCTAACAAAAGTTAATCTGATGTCATTTTTATATCATTTTCAATTACCTCATGGATATTTTAGGTCCAAAAAAATATTAAGGGTATTTTAGTATCCGTTAGAAAACGTTATGAGCATTTTAGTACCCGTGAGAAAACGTCAGGGGCATTTTGGTACCCATGAGAAAACATCTTGGCCCGCATGCGCGTCAGATGTCCACGTCATCAGTCCCAGTCATCAGCCACGTCAGCTCCGTTATCTCTCAACTAATATCGTTTACCTATAGGGGTATTTTTGTACCCAATTTATAATATGAAGGGTATTTTTTATCAAAAAAATATTAGGGGCATTTTAGTACCCATAGGTACATGTGAGGACCTCCTACGGTGGAAATGGACCCCTCATGGATTCTATACCACAAACTCTGCTTACAATTTCCTTTCTTAACGAGGAGTGATGGATCCGTTGGCAAAACTTATATGGGATAAAAACTATCCGAAATCTATATCAATCTTCAATTAGTTGGCAAACAAGAACGGGTTGGCAAACAAGAATAGACTCCTGACCAAAGACACATTGATTAGAAGAAATATCCACATGAATCCTAAATGTGTCCTATGCGGCACCGATGATGAATCACATGATTACTTATTGATTCAGTGCATCTTCACCGAGCAGGGGTGGTCGTGCATGCTCAACACTTGTCACCTGACCCCTTTCTCACTCAAATATAAAGCATGATGTGAAACCTCCTGAGAAGAAAACACACAAAAATCGGAGAAAATACGTGACGCTGATGATATATGGAAGGGAAAAATCTGATTTGAAAGAAATAACCATTGTTTAAATAACATTGGTAAATCCTTCCAAGAGCTCGCCGTAGAAGAGGCGAATCTCTTTTTATCTTGTACGTCTTTTTGACTAACCTCCTTTTCTCCCTTGGTTGATTTTGTAATTTTGTACTCTCTCTCCCCTTTACTATTCTTCATCTCTTATATATGGTCAATACAAGGCTTCTCTTTTTTAAAAAAACTCAACATTCAACTAATGATAATGAATTCATATTAATACTCCTACTTGTATTGGAAAGTAATAAGTGAGAAAATATTGCTTATCACGGAAAAAAAACAAGTGCAAGAGTGAAATAAAGAGAATGTGTTAATTAATTATTCCTTAACGCGTATACCATTTTTTCCCTCCTAATATAGTAATTTATAAACGAGTAACAATTGGGATGAAAAAGAAAAAGAAAAATATTGATGAATTTTATTGGATTTTCCACAAATTTTTGAGTTTTAATTTTTCTCCTAGCTATATGTTATTCCAACCATGACGATTAAGGTACGAGACATTTGAGTATATTTCTCAGGTTTGATTCCTCTATTCATTATTTTTCATTAGTTATTTTTTCCTTTATTTTAAATTAAATTTGATTATTGTTTTCTCATTTTCAACTATATTACTTGGTACCATAAAAAATTGATTGTCAAGGGTAAATAAGTGCAAAATGAATATCCGGTCCGATTTAACTTATTCATGAGAGGGGTTGCATGAGCTAACTCAACAAAAGATCTAATTAAATCACCCATTCTTCTCGCCAAGAATTATCGACAGCGTATTTGTTTGTGACAATTTAGAAATAATTTTTGTTTCGTGAAAACTGAAATGGGTTTTCGAGTTTCGAATTTTCATTTTCGATTTTGTTGTTTGGCGAAAACGCGTTTGTTTGACATGTCCTGTTTTCATATTTCGAGAAACGAAAACAACGAAAACTTATTTGTTGTGTGTTATTTTCGATGACTATTTTCGGGACAAAAATTAAAACTGTGTTTGTTTATCAAACATAGTATCTGTTTTCAGATTTTATTTATATGTTACTTAATTATTTTAGTTAGTAAATAAATATTATTATAAATATTATTTTAATATTGAATATAATTATAAATAATATATATATATATATATTGAAAATAAAAATTATGAATATTATTAAATTATTTTTAATTATTATCAACTAATTAAAATATTGACTAAGTATGAACTAAGTATAAATTGACTAAGTTATCGTCGTTTAATACTAAGTTTAAATTGAATAAGTTATCAACTAATTAATCTTGACTAAGTATAAATTATCGTCGTTTAAATTGACACTAAGTATAAATTGACTAAGTTATCAATTAATTAAATTAATTAAATATAAATTGACTAATTTATCGTCGTTTGATAGTAAGTATAAATTGACTAAGATATCGTGTTTGATAATAAGTATAAATTGACTATATTATCAACTAATTATCGTAACTCGATTCGTCATTGTCGTAACTCGATTACAAGTTAATAATATTAAATTACAAGTTAACAATATTATAATGACATAATCTAAAAATATTTTAACATTACTTATATTACAACCAAATATATACATATTACGATATCCATAATCCAAGATAGTGCAACACCAAATTTATACATATTACAAGTAAATTTATACATATGTTTATGAAAGATACAGCTCCTAATAGCATAACAATAGCATATATTTATGAAAGATATAATTGAACCAGCTCAATTGGTTATATTACAACTGATAAACTAAAGAACAACTAAGTATAACCAAATCTCAACAGCAGCAAATAACTAAACCATCTCAATAGCGGCAGAACAACTGAACCAGTAGAACAACTAAGTATAACCAAATCTCAACATATCATACTCCAGCAACCACTAACAACCACATAACATGTTCTTCAATTCAAATTATATCCAATTCAGAACACAACAACCAATTCAGAACACAGTAGCCAAGCCAACACATGTTCATCACAACACCATCACAACATCATCACATATCACATTACAGTCATTACTGTTGTCAGTGAGGATCATTGATGGAATAAGATGAAAAGATCTAATAAGTTTATTTTTTTTACCTTGTCCATCAACAATCCTCACGACATCAATTATGATGGTAAAAAATTCATCTTATGAATGTAGGATAATGAAAGAAATATGCATCACCATTAGTTGATGACCGTCTCCAATTTATTATCCACCAATACCATGTTTTGCCCATTATCTCAAACACAATCATGCATTCATATAAGCACAACCACGCAAAGAAAAATATAAGCACAACCACACAATAACATCAAAACCCTAGATCGGAAAAACATCAATTGATAACAACAATGCATATAAATACATGATAAGGGACAATATTACTTTACGACTTTAGGAGGAAAGTGCGCATAACCATTGATTGGTTATCGCCTCCAATTCCTCGCCGATAATAAAAAATAAACAAAAAATACAAAATAACATCACAACAGCATATTATTACGGCATCACAACACTATATCTAAAAAATGACATCATCACAGCATAATATAATTACAGCAACATCACAACAGTAGTATATCTAAAACCACCATCAAAATAACATCACAACACCATCACAAAATTATCTAACTTACTTATACACACATACAATAGCAATAAAAACAAGTAATAGTAACCCCTTGAATCCCATATCAAGGAGCTTGTCAATTTTGGCCTCTAGTTGCAATGGGAGGTCCCTATTGGTTTGGTTCACTTCTTGTTCCCCATCGTGTATGGTTGATGCAATGAGAGTGATCCATTGAAAGAATCCACAACCTTTGGGACTTCCAGAGCAAGCCGCAAATAAATGGTTGGATTTTTTTGCAGTTTCACTTATTCTTACTACAGCTCGTATACCACAAAAACATAATCTGTTATGGTATCGCAAGTATATTGTATTTTCACTTACGCGACTTGACGAAGCTGCCATACTATTTAGTAAAACCAAAATTAGTACTATACACTAACAAAATTAAATCTAATTGAAATCATCGTGAAAATAGATTACATGTTTAGAGCATCATTGTACAAGTTGAAATCATAATGAAATATATCAATACATCATGTGGAAGACAATCAACGGCGATGTGCCCAAAGCTGATTGGCGATACCCTCACGAATTTCATGCATTACATTTTGGCTAGAAGAAGGTTCACCTTTTGATGATGGAATAGTAGGTTCATTTTCATCATTAATAACCACTTCTTCATTGTTCCAAATATCTAATAATTCATCGAAATTATGATATTTAATAATGAAGTTGTAAATTGTACAACAAGCCAAGACAATACTGCTTTGTCTTGCAAGCCTGTAGTTCGGCATCATCTTTAGGATTGTAAAATGTGCTTTCAAGAGTCCAAAGCATCATTCGATGACCTTCCGAACAGATGAATGACGTTGGTTGAACAATTCCCTTTTAGACGTTGGGCCGCACCTACGATAATCGGATCGATGATATCTTTCACCCCGATAAGGTGCCAAAAATTCGAATACATTTGGATATCCGGCGTCTACCAAGTAAAACTCATCCACCAATACAATGTATAAAATGTATTATTAATAAAACCAATACAAGTATGTGATTATGGTTCATGAATTTTACCTCCATTTGGCATCGGACAATCCAAGTTAGGAGAGTATATTGTATGTGCAAAAATCCACGAGTCATTTGCGGTTCCCTCCCAACCCGTCTTCACATATGTGAACTGCATATTGTGGGCGCAAGCCACCATCATATTTTGTGTTATTGTTCCCTTACGACCACGATATAAAGATGATTTATTGGCGGGAACGAAAGCGGAGACATGACTACCATCAATTACCCCTATGCAATTCTACATAACCATTCTTGGATTTGTAAGACCCCTTATGGAAACCATTCTACAAAACAAAAGTTGTGTACATTACCTTAAAATATGAAAACCACCGTGGATTTCCATGAATCTCAGGTTGAATTGTTCGCGGTTCACGATATTTTATAAGTTCGATTCCCACCTTAGAACTGCGGCCAGTGTGAACTTGAACCATTTGTGGCATGTTTGAGTTGAGTATTGGTGCTCTGTAACTACTCGTACTCGTTCATTGTGAACATAGTGACGACTTCTTCCTAGGGGTGAGCAAGATTCCCCGATTCACCGAAACCGAATCGAAACTGACTGAATCGAAATCGATTTAATCGAACCGAATTTACCGAATTAATTTTGGTTCGGTTTTCGATTAAAGAAAATTTAAAATTTTGGTTTTCGGTTAGGTAAATTAACCGACGGTTCGGTTAATTTACCAAATTAATTGAATATATATATATAATAAAAATAAAAATTATATATTGTTGTTTGCCTTTGTGGTTAAGAGTAGTTTTTATCCTCCCAATTGCCCAAGTTCGAATCCTGGCATGTGATATTATTTATTTTATATTCGACTATCTATATAATACGTGTTGGTTAAAAGTGAATTGATAATGGACATTGCTAAGATGGTTAGAGTCTTGCTATATAGACATTGCTAACAGTATATAATGGACATTGCTATATAGAAAATGAATTGCGTTGTTTGGTTTTGAGTCTTGGAAGATGTAATTTTTTTTCAAATCTTTTCAGTTATTATTTTTAATCTTTTCGGTTAATTTGGTAAATTAACTAAATCGAACCAAAAATATGGTTAACCGAACAGAATTAACCAAATTTTTTTGGTTCGGTAAATGGTTAAAAGATTTTTTTTGGTTCGGTTCGGTTCGGTTAACCGTTGCTCACCCCTACTTCTTCCACATAAATATTTTTGTCCTCTAAGCCAAATCTCCTAAGCTCACCACATAATCTTAGGAAGAGAGGTGGTTCAATAAGAAAATTTTTGTGACATCTTACCGGATTATGTATTAACTCATGAACGTAGTCAGCACCTCTCAACATTGAAGTGCGTACTGCTCTTCGTGGAGGATTTAGTTGTTCGTCAAAGAGATTCAAAAATAGTCATCATAATTATGAATACAAACTCATAATCATCATCATCCTCGTCATCGCTAAGTGATGCATGTGATGGATTTGATGAATGACTCATTCTACGACAACATAACATAACATAAGCTAAACATAACATAACAAGTGCAAGTATAAGCTGAAAAAAAACATAAGCCGAACATAACAAGTGCAAGTACTAGCGAAAAAAAAATATAAGCCGAACATAACATAATCATGTCCACACACAAGCTGAAAAAAAAACCTAACACAACAACAAGTGCAAGTACTGAAATATAAAAAAAATAAAAGGTGCACACACAAGGGTGCACATAGTCATGAAAAAAATAACAGTACTCTTTTCCGAATTGTTCACTCACTCACTACAAACTTTTTAGCCAATTGATCAATTTGTCATCTGATGCTGATGCGGCCTCACTTCGGGCACGACCGGCTGCAATGTGTTGAGTCAAAAGTGTTGGTGAAATGGCCACACTAGAGGGGGGATGAATAGTGTGTTAACTAATCAATTAGCCTAAATCTAATTTTAATCATTTCTTAAATTACTTAGGCAATTCACAATTGTACAACTAAATGCGGAAGCGAGTAATGAAGATAAACAATGCGATACACAAAGAAAACAATGCTAACATAATTATTTATAGTGGTTTGACCTCAATGTCTATTCCACTACCTAAGCACCCCGCTTAGGATTTCTAAACTAGGTTTACTAGATTATATCGTTTCCCTTACAAAGAGGACTTTACACTGGAAAGTCTCTACTCTCAAACCGAAGGCACTTCCACACCCGAAAGTATCCTGCCTTCCTACTGAGAGCACTCTCCCACCTCAACCTAAGGGACAACTCAAGTAATCCTAGTAAACTAAGTTTACAATGGTGGATTTAAGCCTTAACACCAAGGCAACCATCAACTCAATCAAACCTAGCAACCTAGGTTTACACAAATTCAAATACAATGAAATAAAAACCAAAATACAACAATAATGAGAGCAAATAATAAACAATATAAACTTATTTCTCAAACAAGATGTCCTAGCTCCTCTTGAAGACTTGAAGATGAATCAAAGTAAGCTCAAAGTCAATATCAAGGTTTCTAGGCTCAAAGGTAGGGTTCTTTGCAAAGATGGCTCAAGAATTCTTGTAGAGATGCAAGGAGTGGCTCTTTGAGGCTTAGAGAGTTTGGGATGAGTATTTATAACCCCCCAACCAAATGGCTCATCAACGTGCATTTTTCTGCCCGTTGGCGACGCCTCGATTCTTGACCAATCGAGCGATCGCCGAGCGATCGAAGGCATTCTGCCCATTCTGGGCGTCAGTTGGTTGACCGAAATGCCTTCTTCTTTTGTCAGTCGACCAGTCAGTCGATCGAATTTGGGCGGGGCTGATTTCTTGTGTATTTTTTAGCTCGTTTGTTCGTTCTGGGTTCTATTTTCGCTAAGTCTACTTATGTTATATAACTTTAAAACATAAATGTTATATAAGGATTACCCCCCATTTGGATTCAATAAAAATATCTTAAAAATCCAAATCCTTAAGAATCAAAATCTAATTTTTGGGGTCTAGTGCAAATTTTCGAAAAACCAAAATTTTATAATCTCCCTGGTGAAATATGAGTATGTTAAAGGCTTCCAAAAATTCCTTAAAAATACCTCGTTATCTAGTTTTTACCTAAGGAACAATTACCGACACTTTTGATGGCAAGAAAATGTCTAGGTTATATAGAACTCCAAGGAGCTCCCTAGGCTTAGTGAACTTCAAGGCGTTTTCAAATTTTCTGGGTTTTCATGTTTTGGGGTTCGGGTTTAGTTTTTGGGTTCTTATGCATCATCATAAGGATTTACAACATAAGCTAGACACTCAAGACCTAAACTTTAACTTCCCGAAGAATCCCGAGCATCGACGAGCATCCTTGCTGATTTCTCCGATTTTTCCAATCACGGACGTCGTGCGCTAACTGACTTGGAACCTGAAAGTGTTTCTCAATGAATTAGTTCCATGTTTGTTATCATCAAAATTGAGATTAAGACCAAGGTAGAAAGCCTTAGGCAAACAATAAGTTTAAACAACTTTTGCTTATCTTGTTCTATAGATTATCTCATCGATGATTTACCTCGTTCTTACTGCAACTTGAAGATACAGAAGGACGTCTAGGGATTTCATCGTTAGTATCCCCAGTGTCCTCTTCCCCTTCATGTTCCACAACAACACGCTCCTTACCACAAATATTCTGCCCCAAAAATTGATCCTCTAACTAACGCTCCCCACCTGAATTCAAAGGCGCCTATGTAGATGATCGGGTCATCCCACCAATTGCATATTAATTTTGAAAAATTAATTCCAACAATGGTAAGTTGGGAGGTGGCCCATTCCTAAACTGTTTGAAATAATCTTTTCTTCCTCCTTTGTGGACACGAAATTTACTATATTATCATGCTACCCAGTACGATACCTAATTAACTCTATTAACAAAAACCTACCATGATATCCCACACAGTTTCGTCAGTCTCAATACTCCTAGTATCGAGATTCCAGGTGACCCTAGTGTGGTTAATCAATTCTTGCAAATCTTTATACAAACGATGAAGAAGAAGTTTCTTTGCCTTAATCTTATCAACAGCGTAACTATTGCCACATTTTCCCTCAAGTCTAGTGCTAATCTCTTCCCAGATAAACTTGTCAAAATTCAAATTGTCAAATTCTATTTGTTTATTATGAATTATAAGCAAAAAAGCTTCAATAGCATCTTTGGACCAATTTTCTGACTTCTCCCTCGAATTACGATGGCCACCCATTTATAATTATATCTATTATAACAGAAAAGTGTATATCGGAACAGTATATGCAATAAACAAAACTTATACCAATATAAAACATAAATAGTATAACTGATACATGATAATAGATAAAAGAACATAATATTAACATATATCAGTATAAGAAAATAGAAACAGTAAGAGGTATATTAACATAAACTGAAACATTAAAAACAAAACATTAAAAATAGAACACAATATATACTGATATTAAAAACATATCAACACATATCAGTATAATAATATCATCAAAAAACAATATATTAACAGATAGAATATACTGATATTAACATAAATTGATAACATAAATAGAACATTAAAAACATAACATAAACTGATATTAATAGCATATCAGCACAATGTCACGCTCCAACTTAGTGTCGCGTAACCGGCCAGTGTCTATGTCCTTCCCTGAAGCCTACCACATACACTGAATAACAAAATACTGAGAACACACGCTGACCAAAAAACATACGAGTAAAAGAATAATGATTCAAACTTTTATTTAATTTTAAAGAAGGTTCAACAATTTTAAAAGAGTTGCAAAACAAACCAACTATTAAGAACAACTCGAGTTAAAGTCAAATACATGTTTTTCAAATTAACACCTCTCAGTGTATAAAAAAACCACAACCCTAGACATCGACTACGACTACTGGACGCTGCTACGAGATCTACGCCACTGCCTACCCTCCAGATGCACCATGACTCCAAGCCTCACCTCACTGGTCGGGCTTTGCAAAAACAAGAGAAATAAACCGTGAGTCCACATGGGACTCAGTGAGTGGTCCTTCCGAACCTCCACATAAATCCCCAATAACATAATGCATATAAGTCAATAATTTATAAATATAGGGATCTAATCTAGTCATGATATGACGACCAGCCCTAAGGCCAACCTATATAAACCATACAACTAGCCAAACCGGCCTTACCAGATCGGGCAACACTAAGCCACTAGAACTTTTTCAAGACTGTTGACTCGACTATGCCCGACCTATACCACAAGATAATAATTTGGCCGCACGGCCCACATATCATATAACGAAAGTCAAACAATTTCCAGGCCGTCGACTAAGATGGTCAACTAGTCTTAGGAACCCACCGGGGTAGGGATAGCTAGTCCCACCCAACTCGGGTCTACCATCAGCGTGACCCACTGATGGAATCTCAAGACCCTCTGCCACCCGGGTCTAACACCTAGCAGGCCTGCTGGTGCAATCTCAAGACCCTAATTACCCACCGAGTCAAGCATTAGTCATTTCGACCGTCCAAGCTTTTCAGCCAACCATCACAATCACAATACATAAGCAAAGTGTTCTAAAGTTTCCTTATTTAAAACCCCAGGCATCCACTCGTATTCGGCCCACTTATGCTTCGGCCTGATGCACTTCTTTGGAGGGTTAGATGTCGTGGACATGGGTGGCCTGTTGGCCTGGTAGCTAGTCACACCTTTGTGATATTGTCTCTATAGAGATAGATATATTCTTGTTATCTCTATTGATAGTATGCTTGGTTGATTGTGTTGGCTTTAAGTTTTCAACCTTAGCCGTAATCTCGGTTTTGATGATAACAAACATGGGACTAATGATTTCATTGAGAATATGTTTCAAGTTCCATATCAATTAGCATTTGATATCCTCGATCGAATAAATTGGAGAAATCGGAAATAAAAAATCGGAAGGACATTGATCGTCGCGCTCGGGTTCGTCACGAAAGTTTATTGAAGATCGACGAGTGCAGCAAAGTCGCTTGGATGAGTCCAAAGATCAAGTCAAAAGCTCTCCAAGATGATGCTCGTTGAAAGTCGGAACCCGGAAACCAAGCGCGGAAGAAATAGGCTGAAAATGCAATTTCAGCCTATGTTCGGTCGACCAGGCGGTCGACCGAATAGGGTAAGAAAGAAAGGCCCAGCCATTTCGGTCGACAGGTCGGTTGATCGAACACTGCCAAAAAATGGCAGTGGGCACTTCGGTCAATCAGTCGGTCGATCGACAGTGGCTGGTTTTGGGCAATAGGCTTGGCGGTCGACCGACCTACTGAAAAACGGCAGTGGGCACTTTGATCGATCAGTCGGTCGATCGACAGTGGCTGGTTTTAGGCAGTAGGCTTGGCAGTCGACCTGCTAAAAGCTGAAGACGCGAGATCCCGTTGGTCGAACGACATGTCGATCGAAGGTCGGGGATGAATAGTCATGTCTGGGCGGTCAACCCGTCTGTCAATCGACCACAGACAGAAGAGAAGCGGTCGAAAGACCGGTCGACCAGTCGATCGATCGACTATTCGACCGACGGCCTGTAACGGATAGTTTTCTATCCGTTGAACAGTCGTTTCTTCACGAGGGTATAAATACACCCTCATATACTTCATTTAACCTTCTTCCCTGATTTCTACAGATTTTATTGAGCATTTAAGAAGGGATTTAAGCCTTCCAAAGAAAAATTGAAGCGCGCTCTGCTACTTCCGTGAACACCTTCTTGCGCACACTCTGCTCCTCAACTCAAAAATTGACTCGAGCTATTCCCTCGGCGAGTTGGAGGTTCTAAGGCTCTGAAAGGAGCATTTACTATTGGTTTCATTTTAAGCTCTTTTCAATTGTAATTTTATCTGTTATTTGAACTGATTTTAAATTTGTGTGCGTGAAGACCGTGTGTTAGGTCTGTTGTGTGGAAGTGGTATCCTTAGTGAAAAGGAGTAGAGCCACTTGTGTAAACATAGTGTTTACTAGGATTAGTTTAGTTGTCCCTTAGGGTTGAGGTGGAAGAGGACTCTCGATAAGAAGGCGGCGACTTCCGGGTGTGGAAGTGCCTTAGGTGGAGAGTGCGTCTCTTCGGTGAAAAAGTCCTCGTGTGTAAGGGAAACGTAAATTAATCTAGTAAAACTAGTTTGAAAATCCTAAGCGGGGTGCTTAGGTAGTGGAGTAGGCATTGGGGCCGAACCACTATAAATTCTGTGTTTGCATTGATTTATTGTTGTGCTTAATTGCTTTATGATTTATAAGATTCCGCATCAAATCATCGAATTGCAAATCACCTAATCGATCTAAGTAATCGTTTAAAATTGAATTTAGGCTAATTGAACTAGTAAACACACTATTCACCCCCCCTCTAGTATCGCCATTTTGCCTACAGAGTCGTCGGCCTTTTGAAGCCGGATTCGAGGGCCGTCGTCCGGGATTTCTTTCCTAATATTTTTCCAAATTAAGGTGAGTGGTTTACCCTCTCTCTTCAGGATTTTAATCAGATTTTTTTGAAGACGTTCAAGACGGCTCGGTATTTATGCCTTGTTCTTGGATTTTCTTTGAGTTCTTACCATGTTTTCTTGATGTGCAAATCAGGATTTATTCTCCCAATTTGGTTTCTTAATTTATGGATTGCATGCTTAGGATTAAATCTTTGATTTTGGGTAGAAATCATGGGGTAGGATTAAGATCTTGATAACGACAAATTAAAGGTTCTTGAGAAGGGGAATCTTGATCCTAATGCTTGACTATTGATTTAAGTGTACGGGTTCTTGTTAATCTTGATTAAAAGCATGATTTCTGTGAATTAATTCCTAAGATTAGTATTCTGTTCTAATGGTAATTTAGGGATTAATTTATGTTAATTTTCGGATTTAATTATATAAGTATGCTGAAAATGCATGTTTGCTGGAATTGTATGTTGAGATGATGAATCTGTGCTGATTTTAATTTATTTGCTGTGATATGTGTGTATGTGTTAATATAGTCTTGTAACATATCGTTTCAACTAGAAAACATATTTTTGGAAATATAGGACACACTTTGGAGACTAGATTTGGGTCAGACACAGCAGTTCTGGGCAAAATAATAACCTAAAACAAAATCCTTAAACAAAACCCTAATTGAGATGATCTAAATTTTAATTCTATAATTAAAATTGGGTTTAAGGGTGAGCATAATCTGTTATGAACCATCTTACAAGGTATTCATAAAATAAAACCACACAGGTTCATGACATTACGGGTCTAAGGGATAGGGGTCGGGTTTGGAGTGTTGAGACGCTTCATAATGAGGACACCCCTAGGACACCGTAGGAGAATCTTGACTTAGGTCTTGATGTGCCATATCCTTGGGAATGACGAAATGGCTCGATTAGGAGCTGGGGTTCGGGCTACGCCCAGGTGGATGGACGCCAAAATTCCCAACTTGCAGGATAAGTTTAGAGGGCCTTTCCCGAATATCCTAGTATGTGCTGTTGCCTTCAGCATGGTGGGCTTCGGCCCGATGCACTTCTCTAGTATGTGATGTTGCCGTCGGCATGGTGGGCTTCGGTCCGATGCACTTCTCTAGTATGTGTTGTTGCCTTCAGCATGGTGGGCTTTGCCCCGATGCACTTCTTTGGTATGTGATGTTGCCTTCGGGCATGGTGTGCTTCGGCTTGATGCACTTCTTTGGAGGGTTAGATGCCGTGGACATTGGTGGCCTGTTGGCCTGGTAGCTAGTCACACCTTTGTGACATTGCCTATGTAGCGATAGATATATTCTTGTTATCTCTGTGATGTTGATTTGTGGGGGTTGGTAAAACTGCTCGCTGAGTTCTTTGAACTCACCCATTGTCGTTGTTTTCTTTTGTTTTGCAGGGCCTAACCGGTGAGGTGGGCTGGAGCACTTGGTGCAGTTGGAGGTAGAGGAGCCACATGATCTCATAGTAGTCCTAGTTAGGGGTCGTAGTCGAGTCTGTACCAGGTTGTCATGCACTTATGTTTTGGTGTTTGGAGTTGTAGTCCCGTGAGGACATTCACGTTTTATTCAATTTTATTTATTAAAAGAACTGTTGCTCTACGATTTATTTCCACACTTAAGATATGTATTTAAAACCTTATTTTTTGAAATGAAAATTTGTTATGGTTATTTTATTATTAAAAGTTGTTATTTACTTGTTGTTTATGATGTTGGCATGTGCATGAGTTAGGCTGCGGGGTATAGGTACGTATACCCTGGCCGGTCACGTGACCCTGTAATTCGGGTGTGACACAAAATGTTCTAAAGTTTCCTTATTTAAAACCTCGGGCATCCACCCGTATCCGGCCCCCTTATTCCGGGCCACATCAGCCGCACACTAGCACTCACTGATTATTCCCTAGGTGTGAAACCTAGCTTGTCTACATTCAAGTTTTTCCGACAATTTAAGCACCCTATAATTTCCTTATAGTCATCTAGTATCTTTTCCATATTCCTTAAATATAGATTACATATCATAAGTGTAGAAATGTTTGAATATAATTATGCCACAACACATAAGTTATAAGGGAATTATTCTACAACTACTACCATAATTAACAACATGCTTTCAATAATAAAGTAATTAGATTTTGTATTTAATCAATAAATTCCAGCAAGGTAGCAATTGATCTAGCATGGACATTTCAATAATAGCATTAGGAATTCGATGAAACAAACGTCATAAATCATATACCATACCTAGTATTTTGACATACATGCGCATTAAAGGAGGTGTTCTTCTACAAATCTTAAAACTGTATGTACTCAAAATTACAATACATTCGTCAATCACTAAATCTACAATTTCAATCGACGAACATCGTCCCTAAAAGATGTAATCAAGATACTCGATCGAATTCACCCTCCTCTCCACTCGGCCGAAACCTAAGCAAGGGTACATGGTCGGCCGAGCCTTCTTGAAGGGGAAAGAAAGGTTAATTCGACCATGAAATCACAAGATCTAGTTGCACAAAATTGTCTACATCAAAAAGGAATCGATCCAAGAGTTTAAACAACTCGAGGGAATTGGGGAAATTTTCGGCATGACCTTTCCCCTTTTTTCCTCTAGTCGGCCGGCCCTTGAATCACCACAAAATGATCGTCTAACAACAAAATCCATACAACGATGAAGAACATGACTTGAGAATTCGAGAAACGTCATCAATCGACAAGAAACAATGCACAAAAACCTCAATTTATCATATCTATTCGGTTAGGCGACACGCCTCACCTACAAGCCGAGATTCGACCACTCACCTTGATCAAGGAAGAAGAATGGACGAGCGACGATGATCTCGATCTTTTCGACGACAACATGAATCAATCCGAATCAATCTTTTTGACCACTCTCCAAACTTTCTCCTCCTCCCTCTCCTTTGTCGGACTACGTGCGGCTCCAATAATGAGCCGCACGGCTGCTAGGGGGATGAGGGATTAATTCGCTCATCTTTCCTCGACCATTATGCCCCTCCCATTCACTTAGCCCCTACTCGACTCAATCCGAGCCCCAACTCGAGCCGCGAACACGATTTCAGACTCGACTCTACTAAAACATCTTATGGTTAAGAACGAAGGAACATTTATCAAATAAAATTTCATAAGGCTTAAATTATACCTTCTACTCGTGGCGATTCCGCGACTCGACCCGACTAACTCCCAATCCGGTGAGCTGCACCAAAAATAAATTTTATATTAGAAAACCTCAGGTCTTACAACATATTAGTATAATAATATAATCAGAAAATAGTATATTAATAGATAGCATGGTAATAGATGGTAATACATCAAAATAGTATAATAATACATTAGAACAGTATGGTAATAACATGGTATAGCACAGATTGAAGAGATTAATAAGTATAAACTTTAAAAAGATCGAATGAGTATAACAAATATGATCGAACAGAAGTATGAACTTCAAATAGAACACAAACAACAAATTAATAAGTATAAACTTCAAATAGAACTCATAAAAATATGAACAACAGATTGAACAGATAAGATAAACTGAATCAGATAAGATAAGAACAACATACATTAACCCTAGATCGAATAGAACATCATAAACCCTAGATCGAACAAAACATTAGTATAAAAGCATAACCCTAGATCGAACATCATAAGCCCTAGATCGAAAAAACAAATTTATGATCTGACCATCATCAACCTTAGATCGGAAACCATACATTTGAAACACTAGATCCTAAACCCTAAATCGGAAAACCATCCATTACAAAAGAACCTCACAATATCATAAACCCTAGGTCAAAAACTAGGATCGGAAGATAGAAGAACAAAATCAACGATCAAAACACTAACTCGGACAAACCCTAAATCGAAGAAACAACAAAACATTCATCGAAAACCCGAACATCAAAAATAGATCGAAGAAAGATCAAAAGAATAGTTAGAACAATAACAAAAAATCAAAACCATAACTCGAAAAAACCCCTAAATTCAAAAAAATATATACCCGAGGAAGGAGAAGGCCGAGGTGTTATGAGCCAGATCTTTTATTTCTAAAAAGAAAAGGGTAACCACCATTATATTATAATGACTTCTGATTATTACGAGTTAGAGTTAGAAAGCTAATTAAAAAGTGAAATATTAGTCATTATTATAAATAAGAATAATGACTAATTGTAGTTATTAGAACTAGTCTACCCCGTACTGACAAAGTAGTCCTCTTCATGTTTAATTATTCAATTTTTTGTTTTTGGGCAGGAATATTATAGAATATTCTAGATAGGCGAGAGAGATCGCCGATGAGTGGTCAAAAAAGGGCTGGCGACAACTTGCTGCCTGTTGCCAACATACAGCCGAAGTTAGAAAGAGGGGTCTGATCGAGCATCAAGTGAGTGAGCCCTAATGGGCGAGCGCAAGTTTTGTTCAATTTTTGCGAAAAGTGCAGACATAACATGATATTTACAAGTATGCCACTGCACTTTTCGCGAGTTTTCGTGAAAAGCCTGAAAACTACTCCAAGTAGTTTTCGGCCCTACGTATTAATTGAGTTTTCACAAAAAGCGATTTTTGTGAAACAGAAGCCAAAAACCCGATCACTTTTCGTCAACAAACATGATTTTAACCCGGTTTTCATTGTCGGGCGAAAACGAAAACCCAAAAGTGGGCTAACAAATAGGCCCTAAGAGTTTAAGTTTATTATATAGACTTTCCTAAGTTCGAGTTCATCAATGATAATCAATGGTAGTTTAAGTTTATTATATATACTTGCCTAAGTTGGAGTTTAAGTTTATTTTGTATTTGCCTAAGATCATCAATGGTAGTTTAAGTTAGTACACACGAAGTCCCAGTTCAAGGATCCATGTATCGATCTTGCCTAAGTACAAAACAATGGGAGGTTGAACATGATTTATCATCAAAACTTAAAAACACACCTCTTTGAAATAAAATCAAGACCATGATCTCATTCATCGAATTGTGAGACCCCATTATAGGGCTTAAGTGAAGATGACACAAGATAAATGTGGGCCTAAGGCTTTCAACATTGGTCTTAATCTCAATTTTGATGATAACAAACATGGAACAGAGAAATATTTTCACATTTCCTATCGGTTTGCGTGCGACGTACGCGATCGGAGAAATCAGAAAAATTGGCAAGGACACTCGTCAATGCTTAGATTTCATCGGGAAGTTTGAGTCTATGTTTAGGGTGTCTAGAATGATTGTGTAATCCTCTTTTGTGATGCAAAACCCAAACATCGAAAGCCGACCCCCAAAATATGAAAACCCGAAAAATCAGAAAATAATCCAGAAATTCTCTAAGCCTAGGGAGCTCCTTGGAGGGCTATATGACTTAGACATTTTATTGGCACCTTAGGTAGAAACAAGTTAACGACCTATTTTTAAGGAATTTTTGGAAGCCTTAAACCTATCCTTATTTGACCTCGGAGATTATAAAATTTTTGGTTTTCGCAAATTTGTACTAGACCACAAAAATTAGATTTTGATTCTTAAGAATTTTGATTTTCTAGATATTTTTATTGAGCCCAAATGGGGGGTAATCCTTATTGAAAGTTAAAAAATAGAAATAAGGATTGAAAGTTCAAATCAGACCTTGCTGAAACTACCCTCAGTGCAGTTTTGGTTGAATGGTCAGTCGACTGAACCATTGATCAACGAGTGACCGGCTTGAGCCAGAAACCCAAAAAACACATTCGGTCAGCCATCGGTCTATGGTTCAGCCAATAGACCGATCGATAGGCGAGCTAATAGCTCAAAAAATAGCCATTTATTTTTGTTGAGCCCGAGCACCACTTGATGTTCTACCTATAAGAAAGCCTTCTAAGCCTTTATGAAGTTCTAGAACCTATTGTGACATCTTATTATCATCCCTAAGCCTCATTGAGCCACCTTCGTTGAAACCCTAGCTTTCTACCTTGTCTTTCTTGAGTTTGCCTCCAAGCTTGATTTGATTCATCATCAAGGCATCAAGAGGAGCTAGGATTCATTGTTTGAGAGCTAAGTTTGTGTTGTTTATTATTTGCTCTCTATTACTTGTGTATTTTATTGTTTATTTGTTATATTTCTCAAGTTGTGTAAAGATATGGTGTGTAGATATTGAGTTGGATGGTTGCCTTGGTTATAAGGCTTAAATCCACCGGTGTAAACTTAGTTTGTTAGGATTAGTGATTGTTGTCCCTTAAGGTTGAGGTGGAAGAGTGCTCTCAGTAGGAAGGCAGAGACTTCCGATTGTGGAAGTGCCTACGGTGTGAGAGCAGAGGCTCTTCAGGTAAAAGGCCCTGATTGTAAGGGAAACGATATAATCTAGTAAAGTTAAGTATAGAAATCCTAAGCGAGGTGCTTAGGAAGTGGAGTAGGCATTGGGGCTGAACCACTATAAATCAACTTGTTAACATTGTTTGATTTTGTGTGTTCTTATTTGCTTATCTTGCTTCCGCGTTTATCATCCTTAGTTGTGAATTTCCTAAGTAGTCAAAGAAACGAATAAAACTGGAATTAGGCTTAAGATTAGCTAGCACACTTTTCACCTCTCTCTAGTGTAGGCCATTCAACTTACACGGAGTTGCTACAGAAGGTTCAACCTCAAACAAAGATTTCAGATGGTTCAAACTCTAACAAAAATTTCAAAAGGTTCAACCTAAACAAAGACTTCAGAAGACTCTCCTTCGTAAGGAACCAACCATTATCAACAGAAAGACTAGGACACTTAATCAGCAAAGAGCATGTTGCAAAATAAAATAAGCACACAAAGGAGCAATTGTCAAGCCCACAAATGAACAATTATCAAACAAAAAGAGGGGAATAATCAGCCCCAAAAAGTGTCCAAAAGTAACATATACATACACATACAGAATACAAAATACAAACATCCACTAAGGAGAGAACACATCAGCCTTGGTAGGCGCAGCGGGAGCATCACTCCCTGGAACAACATCCTCTCGTGGATGAAATGAGCACTGACCCGAAGTCACAGCCGAAGGTTCTCCTCGAAGAGACCAAGAAAAGTCCTCCTCAGCTTCGGGATTCACCAGGACACCATTCTTGACTTCCTTGAGAAAACCCATCCCAGAAAGATCAACGCTAGGAGCAAGGAGCTTACCTTGTTCCGCCGCCCTTTTGAACCCTTTATGTACATTGCAAGAGCATGATCTTGAAGGCACCCCGCCACTTCCTCTCAAGAGTCTGCTTCGCCAAATTGCACCTCCTAGCCTCGGCCTTGGCCTCCTCCACCTCAGCCTTGGCCTCCTCCGCCTCGATCTTCAAATGGGCACCCTCAGCCACCACCGCGGCAAGGTCAAGATAGAGCATTTACATCTCCGCCCTAGACTTGCTCTCCACCTCCGCCATCAGAAACAACCAGGTATGCGACTTCATCAACCTTCTACACCAAGACCCTTTCCATTTCAACTATCTTAAACCTTAATGCCTCGAGCACTCGAGAATGCATCTCAGAATCTCTTAACGAAGACTCCTTTAACTTGCCGATCAGGTGTTGGACATGTTCCCAAGGATCCACCCCCTTGGAAAAACGTAATTGATTGCTCGAGCGAAAGCACAAGATCGGAATAGGCCACTGAGCCCTCGCGGACACTCTAGTTGCCACCGCCATCTCCAACAACGTGAACTCATTCCCCCATGAATGAGTGGCCGCTCGAGGAAGCGAATTTCCCTCGGAACACCTGGCTCTCTTTTGACGTCTCGGTGGTGAGCCAAGGAAGATCAGAGAATCTGAAGAGGCTGATGACCCAACCACCTCCGCCCTAGCTCTAGAGACTCTCGGGTTGTGAGGCCGTGAAACCCTCATAGGCCTCAATAAGCTATCTACCAACAGGTCATTCTCCCTCCTGCCTGAAGCGCTCCCTCGTAAACGAGGGCGCATGCTCGACACTTTCAACAAAGAAGACATCTCGCCTATGCAACAGAATGACTCTGTACAATTCATCTTGGAGAACTACGGAAGGGTACCTAATAATTATGAAGTAGCCAAAAACCAACATAGGCAATACAGAGAAGAAAAGCAAAACACCAAGAATGCTTAGCAAGGGAAGCCAGCAATGGAGGAAGAAAGAAACTAACCAGACGAAAAATAGCAAAAACCTACTAAGGATGAATGCCAAAGAACGTGGGAAAAAGCCCAAAACAAAGAGGGAAAGAGTCACCTTATAGACTGATGAGCGATATCACCCCCTCTATTCGATGACCAGCAGTTAAAATGCGATTAAATCCCAACCGACCAGCTGACCGAACGACAGTTCTCTAGAAGTCCCCAAGAAAGGAGCGGATGCCTTTTTTTGCCATGATGCCTCATCCAAAAATGAGGAGGCAAATGCCAGTCAGCAACTGCCACCTAGGATGAGAATATCTCCTTTATCAAACCAACATGCTAGGCTCGGAAGCCGTGAGGGCACGAGAATAACATGACAAAAATATACCGATTTGACTTGCCTCGAGACAACACGAAAGTTGCTACGTGCCAAATGAAGACGGGTCACCTGCTTTAGCTCGGCCCCCATGGCCTCAATGCGACCTTCAGGGTCACCTGCTCCAGCTCGGCCTCCGCAACCGTCCACTCCGATGTGACCTTCAGGATCACCTGTTCAGCCTCCCTAGCTGCCTTCTCATGCTCGACCTTCATGGTCGCTTGCTCTAGTTTGGCCTTCCTGGCCACCTACTTCAACTCGGCCTCCGCAGCCAACCACTTCAACATGACCCTAGTAATCGCCTACTTGAAACTAGCCCCCATGGCCACCCAATACAACCCAACCCTTACAATGACTAAACACAACATGGAAGATATTTTCAAAAATCCCTTAAACCCTAGAGGCATCAAACACAAGGAATATAACCCTACTTAAAGAATACACAGTCATCTAGACTCCGACCGAGTTCGGGGGTTGTGGACTAGATATACTAGAACTATTGGGTATGGTCGGACTAGACCCAACAATGCCCTACAACTCACTTCAAACCGAACCAGATGACTTCGCCCAGGGGTCCCGCTTGGCTATACTCCTGGACTTGACTTGAGCCAGATCAAATGACTCTGCCCGGCCAAACAAGGACATTCATGTCCTCCCATATCACGAGGGATACGTCATTACACGCCTACTATCTTCGGGATCAGTCTCAACCCATTATGAGCAACATACCCATGAGATTACCGGGAGCTGTCATCACCTCCACCTGCAATAAATACGGATACAACACGCCTCAGGTAACGCTAAGTTCTAATTTCATTACCTCCACCTTGGATTCCCTCCAACTTGAGCGTCAGAGTGCCTTTTGCAAGTCCCTCGCCCCCCACCAGCGTTGAACCTCACTTGGAGAGACACCGAACCAGACCAGATTACTCTAATCCTCAGGCAGGAACAAAACCCTACTTGAATCCTCACGCACAAGCACGACCTGAACACCTCGAGTGCGGTTCTTGGCCTTCAAAGCCACAACTTTTGGTCGCAAAGCCCAACGCTCCACTCAGCAACTAGAATTTGGTTTACACAAGTTTGGCTCATCAGCCTCAGTGCCTATTACGGGCTTCCACGCCTCAACGACCCCAAGTTCGCTTCTCACGAGCTTAGTTTTCACCGAGTCTAGTCCTCGACCCTAAATGCGGCCTCCAGCTCAACCCGACACGCTCTGAATGAGCAACATGACCCCAAACGCGCTTCTCGCGAGCTCGGTTTTCACTGAGTCTGGTTCTCAGCCCCCAGAGCCACCACTTCCGGCCCTAGCGCCCTTACATGACTTGGACTCGGTTTTCACCAGCCTCGCTCATTGTCTATCACGCCACTACTTCCGACTTCAAAGCCCTTAATTGACTCCTCGCACACCGTTCTACCTTACACTCCTTCACGAGCTCGGTTTGAACCCCCGAGAGCAATCCTCGACCCCCAGACCCACCACTTCCAGCCCCAGCGTCCTTACACGATTACGACTTAGTTTTCACCAGCCTGACTCATTGGCCCCAAGAGCCACCACTTCTAGCCTCAGCGCCCTTACACAACCATGACTCAGTTTTCACCATCCTAACTCATTGGCTATCACACCACTACATGTGGCCTCAGCGCCCTTACACGACTAGGACTCAATTTTCACTGGCCTGGCTTGTTCGCCCCTAGAGCCACCACTTTCAGCCCCATCGCCCTTACACGACCAAGACTTGGTTTTCACTAGTTTGGCTCGTTGGCTATCATGTGACAACTTCCGGCCTCAGATGTTGGCCTAAAGTTTTCAACCTTGGTCTTAATCTCGGTTTTGATGAGAACAAACATGGAACTAATGATTTCATGGAGAGTTATTTTCAGGTTCCATATCGGTTAGCGCACGACGTCCCCGATCGATAAAATCAAAGAAATCGGCAAGGACCCTTGTCATCGCTCGGGATTCTTTGAGAAGTTAGAGTTTAGGTTTAAGGTGTCTAGCATTTGTTGTAAATCCTCATGATGATGCAAAAAAACTCAAAAATCAAACCCGAATCCCAAAACATAAAAACCCTGAAAATTAGAAAAAGCCCTATAAATCACTAAGCCTAGGGAGCTCCTTGAAGGGCTATATGACCTAGACATTTTCTTGGCACCAAAAGTCCCGATAATTGTTCCTTAGGTAAAAACTAGATAATGAGATATTTTTAAGAATTTTTTGGAAGCCTTTAGCCTACCCATATTTGACCCAAAAGATTATAAAATCTCCATTTTTCGAAAATTTGTACTAGACCCCAAAAGTTAGATTTTGATTCTTAAGAATTTTGATTTTTTAGATATTTTTATTGAATCCAAATGGGGGATAATCCTTATATAACCCTAGTTTCCATGATACAAACTTGATTTTGCCTTTGAACCTTCGAGACTCATCTTCTCAAGGCATCAAGAGGACTAGGGAGTGTGTAAACCTAGGTTGCTAGGTTTGATTGAGTTGGTGGTTGCCTTGGTGTTGTGGCTTAAATCCACTATTGTAAACTTAGTTTACTAGGATTAGTTAAGTTGTACCTTAGTTTGAGGTGGGAGAGTGCTCTCTCGGTGGGAAGGCGGGATACTTCCGGGTGTGGAAGTGCCTTCAGTTTGAGAGCGTGTAAAGTCCACTTTGTAAGGGAAACGATATAATCTCGTAAAGCTAGTTTGAAAATCCTAAGCGGGATGCTTGGGTAGTGGAGTATGCATTCGGGCCAAACCTCTATAAATAAGTAATCAAGTAAACGATTAAAATCGGAATTAGGCAAAAAAATTTAGATAACACACTATTCACCCCCTCTAGTGTGGCCATTTCACCAACATCAGAGCGCATATTTGACTCCTCGCATGTGGTCCTACCTTATGCTCCTCGGCGAGCCAGACTTGACCCCCCAAGCGCGATCCTTGGCTGAGAGCCACCACCTTTGGTCTCCAAATCTTTTGCAAACCTGGCCCTCATTCAGAATTGCTCAACAAATTCACAGTGATTAAAGCAACCAAGCAAATTCGACTAAAACACAAAAATGATAAAAGCGGGCAAAACCTCTTTATTTATAAGAAAACCACAAGGGGATATGTACTTTTACAAAACCACAAAGAGCAGTCTACAAGCAGAAAGACAAATTACAAAGATGCACTGACGAAGCGATTTGAAGAGCATTTTGACCAAGGTACCATTACCAGCATCAAATCGAGTCATGCCTATGGAAATCCCTAGCACCTAGGATTTGCTACCAGGGTTTAACTCCATACGCATATTTGGTCGAACCTCCTACCAGTTGTGAGAGGATTATGGACGGTCGGACGGACGAGACGACAAGAAATGGAAGCCCGAATAGCATGAACCTACCCAGTATGGATTGGCGAGGGGATACGACACTGCAAATAAGCAGCAAAGGAAGCGCCCCCAACATAAGCCCAGCAATGCAAACTTACAACGGTCCTCTCGCCGTCTACCCTCCTCTCAAGCTCGATGGTACAAACCCACGACGACTAGCGAAACATTCATCAACAGAACAAAAATGGTCCTCGGAGGGATGAAGATCCTCGAAGCCTCGAAAACTGCCGCTCAGATGGGCAGTTTTCATTCCTTCATGGGCGAAACCACGTCCCATCAGTTCACAACTGGCGTTCAAACACCTCGGAAACTGCATATCGAATCTTTTACCCACAATTACTTTCATGTTAATATATATATAACTACCATACAAGAGGCAAACGTCTGGACGAGCACCCTCATCTTCCATTTAAATATCACTTCCGGCCCAAATAACAAAGATTCACCTAAAAAACCGTGCACCTCGCACATGACAATCGAAGGTCGTAAACCAACATCACCTAAATTAGACGGCTCTGCCTGGGGGCTTTGCCCGGGGGCTCCACCCGGCCGTATTCCTAAACCTGACTCAAGTCAGACCGAATGGCTCTACCCATAAGCAAAAAAGAAATAAATGGCTTATAGGCATAAGGGCGATAAACCCCTCATTGAACGACCAACGATCACACTAGAGACAAATCTAAGTCATCGAAACAAACACCGGGGCGGCAGCCTCCTAGAAAATGACAAAGCACGTACGAGAGCCTTTTCCACCATAATCACCTCTTGAACCGAAGAAGCAAAGAGCCAATCAGAAGGTGCCATGAAGAAATAGAAAGCCTACCACTAAGCCATCATACGAGACACAGAAGTCGAAGAGGCACAAGAATAACACGACAAAGATCTACCACTCGATCTCCATAGATCATTTTCACCAGCTCAGCTTCTACAGCCACTCGTCCTAGTTCGACCTCTACGGCCACCTACTCCAGGTCAGCTTCTATAGTCGCTCGTCCCAATTCGGCCTCTACGGCCACCTACTCCAGCTCGGTTTCTACAACTGCTCATTCCAATTCGACCTCTACTGCCACTTGCTCCAGCTCAGCTTCTACAGCCGCTCATTTCAGTTAGGCCTATACGGCCACCTGCTCCAGCTCAGTTTCTATAGTCACTCATTCTAGTTCAATCTATACGGCCATCAACTCTGGCTCGGCATCTACAGCTGCTCGTTTCACCTCGGCCTCTATGGCCACTTGCTACAACCGCTTGTTTCAGTTTGACCTTTACGGCCACCTACTCCAGCTCAGCTCCTACGGTCGCTCGCTCCAGTTTAGCCTACATGGTAGACCATTCCAATTCGACCCTCGCAGTCATCCGTTCCAGCCTGGCCTCGATGACCACTTAAAACAACTCTACCATCGTAAAAGTTGAACGCAACATGGTAGAAATTTCCAAAAAAAATGGTAGAAACTCCAAAGACAAGAAGTTAACCCTACTTAAGAGCTCGACACAGTCCTCTAGACTCTGACCAGCTGGGGGGCTGTGGACTGGACTACAACCATTGAGCCCGGATGGATTAGACCCAACAGCACCTCATAACTCGCCACAAGCCAAACCAAACGGCTCTGCCCAAGGGTTCCACCCGACCATACTCTTGCACTTGACTTTAGCCAGATCAAACGGCTCCGCCTGAGGGCTCCACCCGGTCAAACAAGGACATCCACGCCCTCCCTTATCACAAGGGATACGTCTTTACAAGCTATTCATCTCCGGGATCAGCCTCGATCCATTCTGAGCAATATTCCCACGAGATTACCGAGTGGCGTCATCACCTTCACCTATAATATATACATACACGGCACGCCTCAGGTGACATAAGTTCTATATTCTGTTACCTCCACCTTCGAGTCCTACTAACTTAAGCGTCGGAGTGACTTTTGCCGGTCCCCCCTCCTCCCGTCGGAGTTGCACCTGATCAAGAGAGACATCGAGCCGGGCTAAATTACTCTGATCCTCAAGCAGGAACACCCGTCATATGCTTGGAGCAACCACTGTCCAACCACTGTCGAAGGTGGAGGAGGAGTAATCTTCACAGTGGGAAGTCTTCAATGCTATGTTCTTCCCTTTTGAGGCTTCTTTTGCTACTTCCTCCTTGTGACTTCTTATGTGAATTTCATGAGTTATCAAAGATCCAAGTAGCTCTGTAAGCTTCAAGGTTGAGATATCTGTTGCTTAATGTATTGCAATCACTTTTGATTCCCACACTAGTGGCAAAGACCGAAGTAGCTTCTTTACCCTTTCTTTTTCCTTTATTTATTTGCCAAGGCTAGAGAGACCATTAGTGATATTTTGAAATCTAGAGTACATGTCATTGATAGATTCATGGCTAGACATTCTAAATAACTCATAGTCATGCATAAGTAAATTTATCTTTGATTCTTTGACTTGAGTTGTACCTTCATGAGTAGTTTCAAGAACGTGCCAAATTTCTTATATGCCAATTTACATGTAGCAATTATAATTTACTTTTTAAGGGACATGACACAATGCAATGCATTCATAGCTGTACCATTTAAGGTAAATAGTCCATTTTCCTCAATGAACGATTCACCTATTGGTTTGCTAGGTCTTTCAAGTTCAATATTGACCATTTTCCAAACATTATTCCCTTGAGAGATGGACTGGACTAGAATTACTGGGCCCGGTTTGACTATACCCAGCAGCACCCCACAACTCACTTCAAACCGAACTAGACGGCTTCGCCCAAGGGTCTCGCCCGGCTATACTCTTGGACTTAACTCGAGCTAGATCGATCAAATGGCTCTGCCCAGTGGCTCCACCTGGGCAAACAAGGACATCCATGTCCTCCCTTATCATGAGGGTAATATCCCGACGAGATTACCAAGTGGCGTCATCATCTCCACCAGCAATAAATACGAACACGGTATGCCTCAGGTAACTCTAAATTCCAATTTCATTACCTCCACCTTGGAGTCCCCCTAACTTGAGTGTCGGGGTGTCTTTTGTACGTCCCCCCTATTGGGATGGGAATAGGAAATGTAGTGGAAATAGCAATTTAAAAAATTCAAACCATCCCGAAAACAACTATCTACTTTAGCAGTATTAAGGAATTCAACATAGGAGAAGAAGGAGAATTGGTATGACTATTCCTATCCCCCATTTTGAGACGCACACGTGCACGCCCTCCAACATAAGTCTGCAACAAGGACCTCACAAAAAAAGGGGCAGTGAACATCGAGCCTCGTTGTGGCTCAACAGAGAAGCTTTCTCAGCCCCAAAATCCACCAAGGCAAGGCCGGCCCTTCCACAAAGAATCGGGCACCAAAGAGGGAAGGAGAGGGGATGAGAAAACACCGGAACAAAAGATAAGAGGTAAAGATACCTCGTTGTCCTCTTGGACCCCTCCAAGATAATGAAGGTTGCGGCACACCAAAGAAGAGAAGACCTTCAACTCGGCTTCTCCAAAAGCCCGAGGAGGATGAAGGGGGGAGGAAACCAGCCACGAAGGAGAAGAACTTAGGGTTCTTGGAACTCTTCCACACAAGAACTCCTCTCAAGATTCACTATCTTTTCTCTCTTAATATTTTTCTCTCTCTTGATCTTTCTTGTTGAGTTTGGCCACTCTTTAACCCCTTTAAAGGGTGCGGCCACATGAGAGAAAAGAGGGGCCGACCACTTGAGTTCAAATTTGAACTCACCCCGGATTTCAAAAATCTAGGGTTTGCCTCCTTTTTAATTTTCATATTTAATAGTTTTATAATTTATTCAGAATAAATCAAAAACTTATTAAATAGAATATTAATATATCTACATAAATTAAATGCTTATTAATAGAAATTATATTTATCTACAAAAACCAATCACCTAAAAGTAGGAATGAGATAAATCAAATTCCTATTAATCAATAGAACTATGATTTATCCAAATAAATCAAATATCTATTTATTAATGATTATCTAAATAAATCAATCTCCTATTAATTTATGATTTATCTAAATAAATCAATTCCTAATTAATAGGTGTAGGCACATGTGAAAAATCATATTTTTCCATTTATGTAATTTTGATTCAAAATCAAACTAATTATGTTTAATTCTTAATTAAAGATAATCCTCGTCTATTGGTAAATTAATTACTTAATTCATAATTAGTTTAATCAACCCTTTAAAATAATATCACGTGTCAAACCCTACGACTTTAGGGCTACACTACAAAATAGGGTTACCGAGGAACTCTTTCCTCGCCTATTCCATCCTTTAGGAAACACCTTTCTCATTAATGTCCATAAACGAGATCCGTGATCGAGTTGCAGTATGTTCATGCTAGTACACATATAATGTCGCATCCGAGCTCTATCTCATAAAGCTTGTTACGAGGTTAGTCTATTGTGTGTGACCCATTGGGCACCACACTAAGCCAGCAATGAGTTGTGCATAACAGAGAGTTGGATCTAATAGAATGGTGTACTTCTATTCGAATCTCACGAGCCTCCACTAAACCCATTTAGTGCGGTCATGAGCGACTCCACTCACAAGTCAAGATTGATGTCTAGCAACGTGTCATGACTACCCAGATAGTGTGAGGCACAATATATAGGTATCAAACGCCCTTCTGTGATTAGTTACTGTGCAACTAAATCCCTCCGTTACAATATCCTGAAGTCAGCTAGGATATGAAAGAAGTGTCAAACCCTAATACCGATTCATATGCATTCTGCCTGCCAAGTTGTCGTCTCATTAATGACATGTCAGAAACCCTTTTCTGACATTCATATGCACTATGGCCAGAGATTCCTGAGTCTACACTTGCAAGTACATATAGGACATTATCTCCTCTCACTAGGAGTAACCGATTCTATATTGGTTGCTCACGTACCTCCATGAATGCTTCCCTATGCCCAGAAGTATCCGGCATATAGCTCTAAACACCACATAGGGATAAAATCAAAGCGATAGGTCGTCAATCACAAGGTAATCATGTCAACCTCAGGTACAAGGATTGCTTGCACCTACTATCACCTGAGGAACATCCTATTGACACTCATGTAAGGATTTCATACTGTGTTCCTCGTATAGGTCTGTTCAGTGATCTCATTCCCTAATGACCACCTGCACTTGTACATTAATGATGGTTCATAGGTGTGAGATCATCAATCCCCAAATCGGTGATCCTACAACTAGGAACATTTAGAATAGCAGCATCTGGATTTCAAGTCCCACTGGCATGATCATCATGGCCTGATGAGTGTCGAATGCACCAAAAATAAATACCTACTTCTTTGAGATTTTGTAGTCATGCGTGACAAGTAGGGTCGAATCCACAAAGACTAGTTAGTTTCAAATTCTTTCAAAACTAGAAATTAAAGGGAAGGAAAAAGGTGGGGTTGATTAGATGCAAGAGTATGTAAAAGAAAACAATAATTAAAGGTACGTTCTCAGTTTCGGTTCGTAGGATTGATCATGGATACGAGGATGAGTTCCTTGATTTCTAGCAAATCGGTTTGGTCGTAGACAAGCACTAAGAACCGTGATCTTCTTTAAATCTATGGTTAACCCAAACAAGCATTGCGATTAAACCCTTATTGATTAGTATTTCTAGAGACACTCTAAGGAACAATAGACAAATTTCTGCAAGAAATAAACGAATACTAGAAAGCAAGAGAGGTTAAGTATAGAGAGATCTCACAATCCGTAGAACCGAAATGTCGAATCATCCTTT
Source organism: Canna indica (assembly GCA_034359265.1). Taxonomy (NCBI): domain Eukaryota; kingdom Viridiplantae; phylum Streptophyta; class Magnoliopsida; order Zingiberales; family Cannaceae; genus Canna; species Canna indica. The sequence continues at coordinate 41,254,549 of CP136891.1, forward strand.
AGCTAGAAAGAAGTAAATTAGCCACACATCGCAAACACGAACATCTTCATTCTCCAAATATCACTACTTAATTGAAAACTTAATTCTAAACTAAAAATAAAAGAGCAAAATAAAGCATAAAAAAACTAAAGCTAAAAACTGGAGATGTCCTATTCATTACAACTTTTTTCCTCTTATAGGAGAATTCACAAACCTAACTAAAATAAAAAAGAAAAATTAAATCAACCCCTACAAGGTAATAAACTAACAATCAAATATCTTGGTTTAATGTTTTAGACACAAAAGGATAGTCTAAATTCACATGGAAACTTGGAAACAAAATTTCAGCCCTCAATATGGTAATTTCTAATTCTGTCACATTCATCTTCATGAAGGTGTGGGCACGCCTAACGCATGGCGATCAAGTCCAACTTTCTTTTCAATTTTCATCTTCAAAAAACATGCAATGAGGCTTCCTTTTTATTTATTTTCATACTTTGTTGCCTAAATATTAAACATAACAATAACCACATATTAGGAAGTATTTAATTTGAATTTAATATGAAAATAGGCAACTTAAGATGGAAAATATACATCTTTTAGATTTATTTCCTTTGTGGCTTCGCTTGCAGCGATGTACTCAGCTTCTATAATCGTGTCGGCCATAGTACATTACTTGGAACTTTTCTAGAAAACTATGCCACCATTCAGAGTGAAAACATACCACGAGATGGATTTACTATCATCAGCGTCTGATTAGAAGCTAGAATCAGTGTAGCCTTCCAGTTTGAATTCAAACCCTCCAAATATTAGGAGAACATCTTTAGTCATTCTCAAGTACTTAAGAATGTTCTCCACAGCTTTCCAATGTTCCTCTCTAGGATCCGCCTAAAATCTATTAGTTACCTCTAGGGCATAAGCAACATCAGGCCGAGTACAGAGCATCACATACATGAGGGTCCTACTACCGAAGCATAAGGGGTCTCACTCATCTTTTTTCTCTCCTCAGGTGTCTTAGGAGACATCTTCTTGGAAAGAGTGATGCCATGACTCATGGGCAAGTAACCTCTTTTACTATCTTTCATGCCAAACCTTTTTGGCACTGTATCAAAATACCGAGACCGAGACAAACCAAGTATCCTTCTAGACCTATCCATATAGATCTCAATGTCGAGTACATAGGATGCTTCACCCAAGTCTTTCATGGAGAAGTTTTTGGATAACCATGGTTTCACTACTGGAGCATAGGAACATCATTCCCAATAAATAGTATGTCATCTACATACAGCACAATAAACACAACGACGCTCCCACTAACCTTTTTGTAGACACAAGGTTCGTCCACATTTTTGATAAAGCCAAACTCTTTGATTGTCTCATCAAAGCATTTGTTCTAACTCCTCAAGGCTTGCTTGAGTCCATAAATGGACCTTTGTAACTTGCATACCTTCTCTGGTCCTATCGGGGATACGAATCCCTCTTGTCGGGTCATATAGACCTCTTCCTCAAGTTCACCATTGAGGAATGCAGTCTTGACATCCATCTGCTGGATCTCGTATTCATGGCATGCAACAATGGCTAGCAATATCCTAATGGACTTGAGCATGGCTACAGGAGAAAAAGTTTCATTATAGTCAACACCTTGCTTCTAGGTGAAACCTTGATCTTCGAAGAGTGGTGGGAGGAAGTGTTTCCGCGACTGGTTCTGCCAATGGACTTTCCACGGGCGGTTGCGATTATGCTTGTGGTTGTTGAACTTCATCAAGCTCAACATCTCTTCCGCTCCTACTTTCCTCGATAAACTCTTTTTCTAAGAAAGTGGCATGGCTACTGACAAACACCTTTTGTTCAGTTGGCTAGTAGATGTAATATCCTAAACCCTCTTTAGGATACCCCACAAATATGCACTTGGTTGATTTAGCATAAAGCTCATCTGACTCTAATTTCTTAATGTATGTGGGGCAACCCCAAATCTTAAGATTCCTAAGACTTGGTTTCTTGCCACTGCATATCTCATATAGTGTACTAGAGATAGACTCTGTGGGAGCCCTATTCAAAAGGTAGATTGTTGTTTTAAGCGCATATCCCAAAAGAAATCGGGAGATCAGTAAAGCAAAGCATGGATCGCATCATGTCTAACAATGTGCTATTACTCCTTTCAAACACTCCATTATGCTGTGGTGTGCCAGGAGGGGTCTATTCGGAGACAATCCCATTGTTTTTGAGATAATTTAGAAACTCGTTCGATAAGTACTCACCACCTCGATCTGATCGAAGGGTTTTAATACTTTTCCCTATTTGTTTCTCAACCTCAACCCTATACTCTTTGAACTTTTCAAAACCATCGGACTTATGCCTCAATAGGTAGAACGTGATGAAGTAGGAATACCCACCTCTGGCATGAGTTGTCATGATTCATAAGCCCAGTGACTGGCATGAGGTAGAAAGATTTTTGGTCTGCAAAAATCTTTGCGGACTAACTCTAATAACTCAATAGCCCTCTCACTATGCCCAGTGAAGGGGACTTGGTCATTTTTCCTTTGAGACATGATTCATAAGTTGGCATCGATTCAAAATCAAATGGGTCAAACAACCCAAGTTTAAACAACCTGTTGATCTGATTCTCATTATATGACCTAGTCTCAAGTGCCAAAGATAGGTGAGGCTCAGATTATCTCTTTTCCTCTTGTGTGTTTGTTTAATATGAAAAACATCATCAGTTATATCTACGACCATTAAACCATTCGAAATGTGTCCAGTTCCATATAATTCATCAGAATGATATATGTGGCAACAATTACCTTTTAAAGTAATTTCATAGCCTTGTTCTAACAACAAAGGAACAGAAATAATGTTCTTTATTAAAACTGAAACGTAATAACAATTGTTCAATTTAATGGTCTTGCCATATGGCAAACACAAACAATAGGCTCCTACGGCTAAAGCTGCAACTCTTGCGCCATTGCCTACCCGGAGGTCGTAGTCGCCTTTGTTCAGCATTCTACCTATTCTCAACCCATGCAATGAATTGCAAATGTGAGAACCACAACCGGTATCCAATACTCATATAGTAGAATTTTGCAATGATAAATTTATTTCTATAACAAACGCACCTGCGGAGGGGGCTTCAGAAGCCCTCTTCTACTTTACCTATGCAATATACTCCTTGCAGTTGTGCTTCCAGAGACCATCTCTACCGCAATGGAAACAAGAGCCCTTAGGAGCCGCCCTCCCTTTCTTCTTTATATTTTTCTTAGGTTTCACAGCTTTGTTTTTCGCTTGGTTCTTAACAGAGCACTTATTTTCCTTTTTAGGGACACTACCGACCAACAAGACTTTGTTCATGTCCTTCGGAAGGTGGGACTCAGTAGTCTTCAACATATTAAGGAGCTCGTGAAGTGAGACAACTAGCTTGTTCATGTGGTAGTTAATGATAAACTGTGAAAATGATCCTGGGAGGGATTGGAGTATTAAGTCCTGACTTAGCCCCTTATCAGTTTTTACGCCCAATTTCTCTAACATCTAGATCAAATCGATTAGTTTGAGGATATGACTTTCAACAAGGGTTCCTGTCGTCATCTTGGCCTGGAAGAGTTATTTTAACAAATCAAACCTAGTAGTCCAGCTCTCTTCACCATACAACTCCTTGAGGTGAGAGAGGATGGCCCTAGCGTCCATCTTTTCATGTTGTCGTTGCAACACATCGGACATAAATGCGAGCATAATGCTTTGAACAATAGTGATGTCATCTTGCCACTTCTTGTAAGTGACCCTCACTTCCTCGGTAGCCCTTTGGGAAGAGGTATCTAGTGGTCGGTTATCAAGAATATAGGAAAGTCTCTCCTTGCTGAGGACAATCCTCAGGTTACGCAATCAATCGACATAATTAGGTCTAGTGAGTTTGTCAGGATAGTCTCTAAGAGATTTCTTTGTTAATTAACTAGTTACACAAGAAGTTGCAACTGTTATGGTAACTGCTTTAAAATAGAGTGAGTAACAAATATAAAATAACCACAAGGAAACATGCAAACACACAAGGATTTATTTACGCAGTTTAGTGACAAACTTATCACCTAATCTGCGGGGCCCTCACCTAACAGATGCCCAACCCACTATCAATAAAGTACAATATTAGTTCCAGGATTTCACACTCTGAAATCCAACTATTAGTACTAAAGTGAATTAAAAATAACAAATAAACTATTTGCTATTACAAGTACTAACCAACTTGCCTCTCTATGACAACTCAATCATAGAGTTCTGTCATCCACACAGTCTCTATGATGTAGTGAGTTCAACAACCCAACTCCATCTTGACTTGAAGATGATTGAAGTAGTTTGTTGCCATCGACACACTCAACAGTCTCAACTCCTCATATAATTGGCAACTTGGTCTTAGCACCTAGGGGACATGTCTATCCATCTCTTCTCTTTCCTTATATATGGAGAAAGCCAACGAACTCGCATAAAAGCCATTTAACACAAGACCTTAACTACAACAGCTTCAAACTCAAAAGACAACCATAATATATCATAATGCTTCGGCCATAAAAGCCTCAAGAAAAACCGTCCAGCTCATCAATGAAAAATCACATCACTTCTTCCATAAATGACCAAGTGATTAAAGATGAATATTAAGACAATAATAACTACTCAAGAAGCATCAATAATTTCAGCAAACAGAAAGACATCACCGCAACAACATTAATTTCAGCATAAACTCCATAACATCCAGAGCAGTTATAACTGACTTACAACTAAGAACTTAATTGTTATTCCTTTTGCCAAATATAGCCAACACATCATAAGCCAAACACCAATAATCTCTCCGTTTGGCTTATTTGGCCAAACACCAATAAGCTGTCATCACAAACCAGCAAGTCTAACTGTAGCATATTAACAGTCAAATAGAAGAATAATATTCAAACAAAATAAAATCCCAAAAAAACAACATATCACATACATCAAAATAAGTACCATAGCCATCATAGTCAAACAAACAAAGTATCACAACCATCCCAATCAACACAACAAAGTATCACAGCCATCACTGTCAAACAAACAAGATAAAGTCACCACCAAATTTCAGTTGCAACCAAAATAATAAACACAACACGCAGGGTTTCAACTGAAGGGAGTATCATACTTTCTCCCCCTTTTTGGCAGCTAAAGCCAAATGAGTATAGAAATGAATCAGTCAAAACCGAAGGAACTTGTAGGACTTTTAGAAGAAGTAGAAATAGTTCCTATAGGAGCTGAAGATGAAGAAAAATGTTCAAGAACCTTCTTCTCCAGTGAAACAATTTGTAGTTATAACTTGGAGATAGTTTCCTTGACATAGAAAATCTCCTCAATAATACTCTGTTTAGATACAGTTATAACTATAGAAGGTTTCTTGGTAGAGCTGGAACCAAGATGAGACATGGTTGGAGTGTCTAGAACTTCCTTAGCAGAACACTGAAAACCTTGCTTTCCAAGAATGTCATATATTAAGTTGGGAAAAATAAGAAACAACTTGGATTTTGAAGTCAGCCGACATCGAAGTGCAATAATCTGATCAAATATCAGACTTCCCAAATTGAAGTGAATCCCATTAGGGATCTTGAAGAGTAGAATCACCATTTCCTTGCTCAGAAAGGTAATATGGGAGGTAGGAATCTAGTGAAATCGGGAAATTAAATAAAGCACAACATAGAAAGTATTCAATGAAGAAGACTTGATATTGTACTCTCCTGCCCAGTCCGTTATATCTCAATTTGATATCTTGGTTCCAACTATCCTTAGAAAATCAGCACTTGACTCATTAGTTTGTTTAGCAGAAGAGGAGGGAAGGTTAAAACCAAGATATTCATTAATAATCTAAAGACTGGACTTGAACCACTTTCCTCTAACAACAACTTGTTGAAGTGATCACTTTCAAGATCATAAATGTCTATAGACAAGTTGCAGTAAAATTCTAGAACTGGTAACTTGCAGAATGGAGAGACTTTCATAAAAGAGAATGTCAAATTTCTTTTCTCAATAGTATCCTACATAGGTTTGCATCTCAATTTAAAGTGAGCAATATCCAAAGGTCTTTGAGAAATGATACCTCTCAGTTGTAAAACTCTTTAGAGAGGATAGAGATCATCTGAAAGCAAGCCAAGATAAAGTTTTCTAGTGGTTGTCTTCTTGTCAACCTTCTTAGCAGATTTTGAAGACTTCTTCTATGGGGTAGAAGTCTTTTTCTTCGCTGGTAAAGAAGACATTTCTTTCTCCATGGGATCCTTAATATTTGGTCTACTCCTTTTGATTCTTCTCAATGCAGCAACTCTTTCCAACAGAGGTTCATCATCTGAGTCACTGTCAAGATTAACAGTTAACTGATTCTTCTACTTAGATATTTTTGTCTCCTTTCTCTTAGCGAACTTTTTCTTGACAGGGGTGCTGATGGATTTCTTCTTCATTCAGCAGCAATCTCAGATGTCTACTGCTTTGCTTCCCCAATAGTTGTGACAGAAGGAGTAGGAAATCCAAGATTAGTGTCAGGGACACAGGAACATAATCAGCTTCAGGAACAGGATTATCAGTTTCAACTGATTCTTGTACAGTTGTAATTGGTGTGGTATTGGCAGAAGGACTTGGTATCCTTTGAAATTGTCTCTGGAACAAGAGTAGGATCTTGATGCTGGCCCTCAAGAACATAACCTGTAGAAGTTGCAGAAGGACCAGTATTCACTGGAATCGAGTCATGAACCACATCAGATTTTGAATAACTTTCAACATGCAATGGACTAGTGTTCACCGGACTCGAAATAGGAATATTGACATCAATAGAGGCAATTTCAACAAGGTCTTCATGAACATTAATACCAGAAGAGGGAATGACATCTACACAACTCTCCCCCTCAACAAGTGAATTCTCCCACTTAGGAACAAAAACCCTAGGAGGAGAATTAGGGAGAACAAATGTCATACCTCGGCTGCTCCTTCGAGAAGGATGGTCAGCAGGACAATGACCATGTTTGACCCTTATTTTGTGACCTTGAGATGGAGGAGGAGGAGGAGAAGCTTCTTCAAGAGGCTTTGGATTTTGCATAAACCTTCCGCCCAAATCCTTTCTTCTATTTGCCCACGACAGTCTTGGATTGCTCCATATGTAAGAAGAGGGAGGCAATTGAGAGGGCAAGGTGTGGAGAAGAAGGGGCTTCATTTACAACTTCAGGAATTTAAAGAGGATTCTAGCACCGAGAAGAATAATTTTGGGTGTTACCCTTTTTAGGTTTTCAATAAAATAGGCCACACGTGCGAGTCTCCAAAAGGCAAGCATAATGAAATTAAATGCTCCCGGCCTTGTTGAATGAGTTCTTCAATAGCCTTCAATGAAACAAAATAAGTGGAGAAATAAAGGTAAGTAATAATAAATTAAAATCTTTCAAATTTCCACCCCCCTTTTTGTTAATGTAAAAAAAAATGTCATATAACACACAATCCTAGAGCAGTTCGTAATGGCTCAAATCTCTCTCCATCCAAAGCTTTTGTGAAAATGTAATTGCTCTCTGTAGAAATATATTCCAGTTGTAACTCATTTCTTTCAACCAACTCTCTGATGTAGTAAAACCGAATATCATATGTTTTGTGTGAGAATGCATATATAACTGGATTCTTTGAAGTGCGTCATTTTATTCAATCGAGATACAAAATAGAATAATTATTGCTTGTTGTCTTTTACATAATTTCGAGAAATGAATTTAGATCCTTTTAGTGTGCAATTAAACTATATAGAGGAAAGTAATGATCATATCAATGGTGATGACACTGATGGCATAAATAGTGTGGAGAAATCACCTCAGTGGATTGAATTTCGTGAGAAACTAGCAAATGATATGTATATTGTGTGGAGAGTTAACAATTGATATATGAATTATACTTGGCTACTTGAAGTCTTCAAATTTGTTGTTTTTTATAACATTATTATTATCAGTTCTACTTGGTTCCAAAGTTATGTTAAATAGTGCGATGAATATTGGAATTATAAATGCTAAAATCTTAAATTGTTGAGGTTATGATTGCTGAAATTTTCTGATTTTAATATTTTGAAATGCTAAAATGTTGACTAATTTACAATGTTTTATCAAGATAGATGGACCACCCAAGCAATCAAACTAAGGGCCCGTTTGTTTCGTTAAAAAATGAGGGATTGCACTGGATTTCAGCTCTTGTCCCCCGTTTGTTTTGCAAAAATAGAGAGGGACATGATTTCAAATCCTGTTCGAAACAGGATTTTGGGTCCTTTTGGTGTACCGAGAAAATTCTCGATACACCAAAATAGGGCGAAGGACTTTGAGGTGAAAAGACCTCGTTACCCTCGACTAAACACGGGTCTCTCTCGTCCTCTCCCCGATCTCACCTCCCCTCTCCGACTTGGGAACCTAGCAAATGGTGACCTCCACCCTCCGCCTCGCTCGATCCCATTCCACCTCTTCCTCCAGCCCCTCAAGCGCCCTTACTCCTCGGCAACCTCCCACGTCGTTGCCTCCCCCTCCACCGGCTCCAAAAAGGTCACCAACCGCTTCTGTTTCTCTTCCTCGTGTTATGGTTTGTAAACACTTGCGTTCAAACCTCCACTGAGGTGATTACATAATCTTTCTTGTAACCCTCGACACCGTGAACCTCCCCTGCGATGGCCGCCACTACCGTCACCCTCGGGCTCCTCGACCTCCTCCCCACCTGAAACCCTTCATTTGGTAGCAAGACATCCCCCACACTCTTGCCGCCGTGCTGCTGCCTCTCCTGCTCCCCCTCTGCTCCGCTTCCTCGTTTGGTTCCAAGGATGCGCTTGTTGTGAACGGGGAGCTTGGGATCTTGGAAGGGCGGACCATCGCGCTAGTCCACCCTGTGGTCGATCATGGGCGGCCTGTTCTTCTACATGTTGTGGGTGGGGTACTCGGGTTGGCAATGGCGGCGAGCAGAACAACGGCATGTTCTTCTATACGTTGTGAGAATAATTTGTAGCCGGTTTGTTTTTTCTTAGTTTCGCCTGTCTCTCGCCTGCAGAACGTTGTAGATATTTTGCTCATAAAGTTGTGAATTAGAACATATGATAGTAAATTGCAACAAAAGCTACAGTGCATCAACAGTCGGCAGTCTTTCTTTAAGAAATAATGGAGGGTGGAATGTGGATTTCAACAGCTACAGATAAATGGATTTCAACATAAGGTGGAATGTTACATTGGTTGATTTTACATGGAAAAAGTGGCACATTGTACTATAGTTAGGTTGATTGATAAAACATCTTAGGATTACAAACAAAACTTAGGAAATAGGTGGAATGTTCTTTTCAGTTGCAGTATATTTTTCTTTAATTATACTTCATGTTTGTGATTGATGCATGAGATTGATTTATCCTTGTTGTTGTAGTTTATTTATGGATATGATGAGAAAGCTTTGAATAGTAGGTGTATGCAATTACATGACCCAAGTATATAACTTCCACACATAAAATAGGATTGATTTAACCTTGTTGTTGCAGTATATTTTTGCAGTTTCTGTTTACCTTCTAAATATTGCATAATCAACTATCTCAACTGATGCATCATCACTATCTCAACTAATTTTGTGTGTCCAATAATGTGCATTATTGAGAAGAGACGGTAGGAGAAAAGCTATTTTAGTAATGTTTGTCCTGATGATGGAGATAGGCTTCTTCAAGAGATACCTAATGCCACTAAGGAAGATTTCATCGGTCAGCATTATATGCAACAAGTACAAACTGATCAATACACTGATGATGAAGATAGGCTTCTTCAAGAGATACCCAATGCTACTAAGGAAGATTTCATACCCAATGGTGAGAGAGGAATGCCAAACTCATGGAGGAAGCAAACTCGTCGTGGCACAAGGATAGCAATACGTCTACAACTCAGGATGAGGATGTAGAGGTACAAAAAGCAAGAGCATGGGATGATTGGAAATATGACAATCCTCAGTGAATAGATAATGAAGGGAGGAGGGTAAACAAGAGCATGTATGTTTCCTTGTGAGTGTTTTTTTAAGTTTGGGGAGAACTATTGCTTAAGGTTTTCAACTTGTATCATTGTAAAGTAAAAGGTATTTGTAAACTAACATCCTATTAAACACAATATTCGGGTCATGCATTCCTATTGTTTGTGAGATTGAATTTTCTTTGAAAAAAAATGAGAAATTGAGTTTTACTGTATTCCCTCAAATATCTAGTCTTTGGACCATGCTTTATTTGTTTTGGTGCATCTATGACTCCTTATAACATTTACATTAGAGCAAAATGTGGTTTGCAATTTCTTAAGTTAACAAAAATAGCATTAAGTAATAATACAAAATTTTGCAATGTGGTTTGTAATTTTATATGAAATTTAATACTAAGTATTAATACTTTTCAATGTATTAAAACATATATAAAATTCAATTTGAGCATTAAAAATATACAAGGGTATTTTGGTCATTTTATTCTATACAGTACTGTGTTATAGTGAAACAAACGCAGGACAAGACTGAATATCGTGTTCTATTTCTAACGAAACAAACGTGGTATAGCTGCTATCCCAGGACACCTAGTGTCCTGTCCTTGTCCTTGTCCTTATTTGGTGTCATGTGACGGGCATTTTGCAAGCCAAACAGACCCTAAGATAACTCGCAATAGACGTGTTTGGACAAAACAAGAAGAGGATTTTTTTATTGATATTTTAGAAGATCTTGTTAATGCTGGTTGAAAAAAGTGATAATGGATTTAGGCCTGGGATGTATGGAGAGATTGAAAAGTGAATGGAAAGTGTATCCCTAAGATGTAGGATATGAGCTAACTCACACATTCAATCAAAGTTGAAAATTATGAAAAAATAATTTAACATAATATATGATATGTTAAACCAATCAAGCTTTGGATGGGATTCAGAACGCAAATGTGTAACAATTGAAGGTGTATGGGAAGAATATTTGAAGGTATAATTTAATTGTTTTTAATAAATTTTATAATTTAATTGCCTTTAACCGTCAGCAATTTATTTTTGTGCGGAAGGATGTCGATACTAGGATTTTGAAAAACAAGCCTTTTCCTTATTATGAAAAACATTCTGTAGTGTTCGGGAAGGATCGAGCGGCTGGTGTTAATGTTGAGATGCTTGTAGATGTAATTGAAAGGCTGGATAAGAAGGAGGTTGAAGTAAGAGATGATGTGGAGTTAATGGATTCGATTAACGTAGCAGCGTCAAGTAGTATGACTCGCCAAGGACAGAAAAGGAGACATTCTAGAGAACATAATATGGAACCAGACATTTCAAAGATTAGAGAATAAATGGGTGTTATGGCAAATAAAATGGAAGATATAGCTAAAAAATTTGTGGTGTTGTCCAACCAATTTGCTCAAGACAAGGAGTTGGGAATAGGGATGTCAACGGGCGGGTTCGGGGTGGATTGTGCCACACCTACACCGCACCAGTTTACTAAACCCGTCTCCCGTACCCGTACCCGCACCCGCGATGGGTATCTGTCACCCGTACCCTCGTGGGTAATTGATACCTGCGGATATCCGTGGATATCCATTTAAAATATAATAAGAACTTTCATTTTATTATAATAGTATACCACCAATGATTCTTATTTCACCACTATTAATAATTTGATTGAGAAACATTAATCTATAAAATAAACTATGTAACAATTAAATTCTAAATCATAAAATTATCTTAGGAAATAGCAATAACCATTTATGCAACATTAAATTTAAAACCAAAATTAAATTTAAAATCAAAGTACTTTCAACTAAAGTTGGAAATTGATATCCCTAAAAATATATTATATTTAGATTTATTTTTAAACTTTTCATTAGATATTAATATATAAAATTATAAATATAATTATTCATATATATTGGCGGGTAGCGGGTATCCGCGGGTGTAGATAGTATAGTATCCATACGCGTACCTATTTATTAAATGGGTAAAAATTTATACCCGTACCCGTACCCGTGGGTATAATATGTTTCCCATACCCGACCCGTGTCTGGTAAATATCCACGGGTACGGGTAATATTGTCATCCCTAGTTGGGAAAGATGAAAAAGGAAAATCATGATGAGTTGAAGTGTAAGACCCGTAAAAAGTTTCCTAATATAAAAATCTGTTTTGGTGCAGCGCGTCGGACTCGTGGGTAGTCGAGTCGAGCCTCGGGATCGCCTCGAGTGAAAAGGTATGACTCGGCTAATGAATCATGAAGTTTATTTGAATAACTAACTTTCCTTTTATAAAATCATACCTTAAATTAGGTTAACTCGAGTAATGTTATGGGTTGGGTCGGAACCCGAGTCGAGTTCGGGTCTAGTCGAGTTACAGATATGACTTAGGTGAGCCTTGAGACCATCTTTGGAAAGATGGTTGAGGGAATAAATCCCCCTTATGGCAGCCGTGAGACTCACCCATTGAGTCACACAAGGCTGCAAGGGAGAAGAGGAGAAGGAGCAAGGAGGGGGTTTGGGGCTTGGATCTATCTGGAATTCGCGTTGTCGCCAGAAAATCTCAAGTCGTCATCACCTGATCCTTATTTCATCGCGATCTAGGTGAGTGGTTATTGTTTAAAAGGTTTGGGGGTGGCGGGTGGTCGAACCAAAGTTGAAAGGTTGAGTTCTCGCAATTTTTTTCCGACGATCCATGATTTCAACGTCACGTATTCACTATTTTATGAAGCTTCTTGTTGGATCTTGCTATTTTAATCATCGGTTTATGTATTTTTGGGGCTGCCGAATCATGGGAAAAGGGGAAAGGACATGCCGAATTTTTTCCCGATTCCCTTGACGGCAAGAAGGCCCTTAGATGACCTTATATAACTATTTTGATGTAGTTCTTTTGAACACCTCGCGTATGATGAAGTATGTCCTCTCTAAAGCCCCTTGAAGTGGCTGAATGAACCCTATAATTCATGAAGAGGGTTCGGCCAAGGGTGAGGGGGAGGTTAAGTTGTTCATTGGTATTTAAGTTGTATGCGGAAATTGAAGAGACAAGGTATAGTTAAAGTCTCCTCCATCTTTCCCTACCCCAAGGACCTTGGCCAAGCAAGGTTTCCCTTGCTCATGGTTCGGCCAAGGTTAGGGAGAGGAGGAGAGACTTGCTTTAGATGGAAATTTCATGATCTTAGCGATCACACATAGGGACAGGACAATACTTAGAAAGAACACCAAGTTTAGCATGTAGCTTAATTGATTTGAATTGTAGTAATGCTAGTTTGTAACCGTACTTAGCATTTGATCCTTAAACTTTGGATGTTGACAATGTTACCATGTTTTATAATTCATACATGTTATTTAAATTCATTACTACCTTGCCATGCTAGATAATTGCCCTTATTGTGCTAATATTCCTAAGGTAGTATAAGAATTGTTATGCAAGTGCATTATGGTTATATATGATAAATGTTGTAATATATGAGCATTTTTCTTTGGATTTTGCATGCTGCCCTAAATGTTCTTGGATGGTATTCCAAGGTAGATTCATGGGAATTCTCACCTAAGACAGTGTAGAAGGCTAGATAACATGTAAGGTGTCACTAGATGTTCATAGCACATTTATGGAAACTTAGATATGAGACGATAACACTTCTATGACTGCTTGTATTCTTTTGGAAACTTAGAACTCGTAGGAACATATATACTGAAAGGGGCGGCATGAACTGTTGAACCAGTAGCCGGACATAGGCTAGATACGGGCAAAGGCCCGAAGTGTTTATATATATATGGAAACCCTAGGATATTGATTGTGTAATGTGCTTGAGCTGGTCCGCCGAGGAGCGAGGAGGTCGGAAATGACCAATGCTCAGCTCGGTCAGTTTGGGTCTAGAGGTGCGCCAGCGGGCCCGCTAGGTGCCAGACCCCAGTTGGATGGGACTAGCTATCCTTACCCCAGACGGTGTCCGAAGACTAGTGGACCATCCTAGTCAACGGCCTGGGATTGTTTGTTTGCATCTTGAGATGATGTGGCCGATGGCTAGGATGATGCTACCTGGTATGGTAGGGACGGCTGTAGCCGGGATATATTGCTATGAGTAGGCTCAATGGCCGGATGCCAGAGGCTTGATAAGCCAAGGTGGCAAGTTATCATGTACAGTTGGTACTGATGGGTCCGTTGAGGTATGTAGTTGCATTAGAAACACACTTTACCTCCTTGTACATTCCTTTATTTCCTTGTATGATATATATGCATGTCTGAGCCTTATGTGGAGGTTCATTTGAGCCCCTCACTGAGTCCCAAGTGGACTCACAATTTAGTTTTATTTTTGCAGAGCATGAGCAGTAGCTTGGTGTCGACATGGTGCAGCTGGAGGGCGGAGGCGGTGCCATATCTCGTAGCGGCGTCCATGAGTCTTAGACTAGTCCTAGTTATGTTGGTTTTATTTCTGCACTAACGATTGTAATTGAAAAGAATTGTGAAACTTGATATTTGACCATTTGGATTTGATGTTGATGTTTCTTCTTGTTTTGAAAAACTTATATATTGTGACTTGCAAACTTTTTATATAGTATGTGAAGTTTCTTTCAGTCGATATGTTTTGGTTTCTTGATGTCTGTGTAGACAGTAGGCTACAGGGCAAGATGTGGGCCCTGGCCGGTCACACTACCTTCAGTCGGGGTGTGACAAAGTTGGTATCAGAGAACTAGGTTAGGTCTTGTCTATGACTCAGTGTTGGGTACCATATTAGACATATGCTAGCGTGTCGACATACGGTATAGTTATGCTATGAGATTGGGCGACCACTCCTGCACTCAGCGCACCATGCGGTTAGTAATTTAAATTCCAGTTGAATGAATTATTTATGTTAGCTAGATAATTGTTTCCTTGTTCTCTCTATGATAGTGTGATGGAGACTCACAATGTTGCACTAAGCGGCAGTGACAGTAATTTGGGTGATAAAACATAGAGTCAAGAGGTTGGACCCAAGAGAGGGTCGAGTGGGGGCGCGTAGACGCGTACCCTAGTTGTCGGCAGAAAATATTCTTTACGTACTTGTGTGTACTGTGCATGGATGTTGATTGTGTTTGTGCTCGTGGATGAGCGATGGCCAGGCCGAGAAGCGTGCCGACTTGGCAAATTGGTCCCGACTCAGCGAGTGGATTTTGGGTCTTGATACTGCGTCAGTGAGCCACACTGACGTTAGACCCGAGGGGGGGCCACGCTGACATTAGACCTGAGTGGATTTGGTTGGGTGGGCTATTCCCAACCAGAGAGGGCCCAGGTAGAAGGCTCACTAGATAGATTCTAGCGACCGACTAGTATGATGGCTAGTTTTGGGCCAGTTTGGGTCGTGTGAATGTATTGTTTTCTGTTGGGCCGGCATGGGCCGAGTGATCTTGGCATTCCTGAGCATGAGATGTATTAATGAGTGTTCGCGATAAGCGGGCACGGGACTTTGAGATGCTGCACAAGTCTGGTGGCATGTCAGTGCTAGGAGGTGCCTCTTGGAAGGTTGAGGTGCTGTAATGTGGCAGCAGCAGCAGTCGGAGGCACTGGGGGGCCTACCTTAGTCGCACAAACACTTGCTTGAGGTGTGGCCGAGTTGCGCACTTCAAGAAGGACTATGCTGAGGAAATTGGCCAGAAGCCTGAGCAGTCTAAGGGAAAGGTGCCTATGTCAGTAGGGTCAGTGGCTCGAAGGGAGCAGACACAGAATAAGGGGCCGCAGACCAGTCATTCAGAGAGGCCGCCTGCTCAGGTATATGCTATGAATCGTGATGGGGCAGAGGCATCCAAAGCAGTGGTGGCAGATACTATTTTAGTATGTTCGTCTGCTGCATATGTTTTATTTGATCCGGGTGCCACGCACTCGTTTGTGTCTGCCATATTTGCTGTGAAATTGCCAATGGCACCCTCCATGCTCGATGGGCCATTGATAGTATCAACGCCTACGGTCGATGCAATCTAAGCAAATTCAATATACCAAGACTATGAGGTGCTCATCTGCGACCATGTGTTGAGTGCGGATTTGACACTCCTACCCACTCTTGAGTTTAATGTCATCCTTGTCATGGACTGGTTGGCAGAGCACTTTGTGATATTGGATTGCAGAGCTAAAATGGTAATGTTTAATAAGCCTAGGATGCCGCAGTTCACCTTCCAAGGGGAGGGAGGTAGCAAGCCGATAGGGGTCATCTCAACCCTAAAGGCTCGTAAGTTGCTTTGGGGCGGTTGCCAATCCTTCCTGGCCTTCGTATCTGTGGCCGAGGAGTAAAGGGGTGAGGCAAGGAATGTTAGTGGAACCCCAATGGTCTGTGAATTCCTTGATGTGTTTCTTAAGGAATTGTCGGGATTACCGCCCAGAAGGGAAGTTGATTTTGCATTGACCTACAGCCCGGGGTGAAACCAATTTCCATTCCACCTTGTAGGATGGCATCGGCCGAACTCAGGGAGTTAAAGGTGCAATTGTAGGAAATGCTAGACCTGGGTTACATCCGGCCGAGCGTGTCACCATGGGGTGCCCTGGTTCTTTTCGTGAAGAAGAAGGATGGGTCGATGCGCATGTGCATCGACTATAGGCAGCTGAACAAGGTGACCGTCAAGAATCGCTACCCACTACCAAGGATAGACAATCTGTTTGACCAGCTGCAGGGGGCACAGTTGTTTTCAAAGATAGATCTAAAGTCCGGGTACCATCAACTGAGGATCCGGGACTGCGATGTGCCTAAGTCGGCCTTTAGGACTCGCTACGGTCACTATGAGTTCCTAGTGATGTCCTTTGGCCTAACCAATGCACCTGCTGCCTTCATGGACCTAATGAACAGGGTATTTAAGGAGTACCTGGACAACATTGTGATCATTTTCATTGACAACATTCTGGTTTACTCCAAGAGTGAGGAAGAGCACTCTAAGCACTTGAGAATGGTCCTGGAAACCCTCAGAGAGCACCGTTTGTTTGCAAAATTTTCCAAGTATGAATTTTGGTTGGAAAGTGTTGGGTTCTTGGGCCATGTAGTGTCCAAGGAAGGAATAAGGGTAGATCCTACCAAGATAGAAGTCGTGCAGAAGTGGAAACAGCCGACTAGCGTGACTGAGGTCCGCAGTTTTCTAGGTTTGGCCGGGTACTATCGGAAGTTTGTAGAGAACTTCTCCAAAATTGTAGCCCCTTTGACTCGGTTGACCCAGAAAAAGGTCAGGTTAGTTTGGGATGACAAATGCGAGGCGAGCTTTCAGAAGCTCAAGACATGTTTGACATCTGCACCCGTGTTGGCTGTACCTTTTAGCTCAGGAGGGTTTGTAGTCTTTTGTGATGCCTCTCGGGTTGGCTTGGGCTGCGTCTTAATGCAGTTTGGCAGAGTCATCGCTTATGCGTCCCGCCAGCTGAATGTTCATGAGAATAACTATCCGACGCATTACCTGGAACTAGCGGCAGTGGTCTTTGCATTGAAGCTTCGGCGACACTACCTGTACGGGGAGACTTGCAAGATCTACACAGATCACAAGAGCCTCCAGTACTTGCTTACCCAAAAGGAGCTGAACCTCAGGCAGAGGAGGTGGCTAGAGCTCCTAAAGGATTATGATTACACCATTATGTATCATCCGAGGAAAGCAAATGTAGTAGCAGATGCTCTGAGCAGGAAGTCCATGGGCAGTTTAGCTCATTTGGAAGTTAAGCAGAGGCCTCTAGCTCAAGAGTTGTCTTTGTGCCTAGATGGGGGTGCAACATTATCGGTGTCAGCTTCAGGTGCCCTGATGGCACACCTGCGGGTACAGTCCACGCTGGTGGACATGCTACGAGCCGTGCAGGGGGATGATGCCTTTTTTGTGCTGACCAAGGATCTGGTGCAAAGAGAAGATGCAGAGAAAGGTTTCAGATTGGACTCAGAGGGTGTACTGAGGTTCAGAGACTGGATAGTAGTACCAGATATGGCTGATGTGCGCAGGCAAGTCCTCGAACTCGATCATTGTTCCACTTACATTATGCATCCGGGGGCCACCAAGATGTACCGGGATTTAAGGCAGCATTATTGGAGGAAAGGTATGAAAAGAGAGGTAGCATAGTTTGTCTCCAAATGTTTAGTCTGCCAGCAGGTGAAGGCCAAACACCTTAAGCCTACAGGGCTTCTGCAAAACCTCGAGGTGCCCGAGTGGAAATGGGAGAAAATCACCATGGATCTAGTCACCGGATGGCCTAAGTCAAAAGGTGATTTTGATTCCATTTGGGTGGTAGTGGACCGGTTAACCAAGACCGCACACTTCATACCAGTGAAAACTACCTTCTCTACGAAGCAGTACGCTCGACTGTTCTTGGATAGGATTATGGCATATCATGGTACCCCAGTGATGATTATATCCGACCACGGTACCCAGTACACAGCCCAGTTTTATCAGTCCTTCCAGGAAGCCTTGGGTACCCAAGTGCATTTCAGCATAGCTTACCATCCGCAGACAGACGGGCAGTTAGAGCGGACCATCCAAACTTTGGAGGACATGCTAAGAGCAAGCGTCCTGGATATGGCAGATGGTTGGGAGAGGCACCTACCATTGATCGAATTCGCCTATAACAATAGCTATCACAGTAGCATTGGCATGGCTCCTTTTGAGGCCTTGTATGGGTGGTGGTGCTGGTCCCCAGTGCGCTAGTTTCAGGCAGGGGAATCACTCATGGTGGGCCCCGATCTAGTTGAGGAGGCGGTAGAAAAAGTAAAGGTCATTAAGGAAAGATTGTTGGCGGCTCAGAGTCGACAGAAATTGTATGCCGACAGAAAAGCCAGGGAATCGGAATTTGCAGAGGGTGACTTAGTATTCCTGTAGGTCTATCCTATGAAAGGGGTGGTCCGATTTGGGAAGAAGGGAAATCTGAGCCCTAGATACATTGGGCCTTTTCCCGTACTCAAGTGGAGGGGCGAAGTGGCCTATGAGTTGGCATTGCCTCCTAGCCTGAGTAGAGTGCACACGGTCTTCCATGTATCCATGTTGCGGAAGTATGTAAAAGATGATTCGCATGTGATGGAGCCCTCTTCCATCGAGGTAGATTCGGCCATCTCGTTCGAGGAAAGGCCTGTAGAGATCCTTGACCGCCAAATCAAGAAGCTAAGGTCCAAAGAAATTCCCCTGGTAAAGGTCAGATGGGAGCATCATTCCGGGCACGAGGCCACATGGGAGGTAGAGCAGGTCATGAGAGAGCACTACCCTTCCTTGTTCGAGGAGCCGTTAAGTCATTGTTATTCAAGTAAATTCGATGACGAATTTCCCTTAAGGGGGGAAGGTTGTAAGACCCGGAAAAAGTTTCCTAATATAAAAATCTGTTTTGGTGCAGCGCGTCGTACCCGAGAGTAGTCGAGTCGAGCCTCGGGATCACCTTGAGTGAAAAGGTATGACTCGGCTAATGAATCATGAAGTTTATTTTGATAACTAAGTTTCCTTTTATAAAATCATACCTTAAATTAAGTTAACTCGAGTCATGTTATGGGTTGGGTCGGAACCTGAGTCGAGTTCGGGTCTAGTCGAGTTCCGGGTATGACTTAGGTGAGCCTTGAGACCATCTTTGGAAAGATGGTTGAGGGAATAAATCCCCCTTATGGCAGCTGTGCGACTCACCCATTGAGTCACACAAGGCTGCAAGGGAGAAGAGGAGAAGGAGCAAGGAGGGGGTTTGGGGCTTGGATCGATCTGGAATTCGCGCCGTCGCCGGAAAATCTCAAGTCGTCGTCACCCGATCCTTATTTCTTGACGATCTAGGTGAGTGGTTATTGTTTTAAAGGTTTGGGGGAGGCGGGTGGCCGAACCCTAGTTGAAAGGTTGAGTTCTCGCGATTTTTTTCCGACGATCCATGATTTCAACGTCACGTATTCACTATTTTATGAAGCTTCTTGTCGGATCTCGCTATTTTAATCATCAATTTATGTATTTTTGGGACCGCCGAATCATGGGAAAAGGGGAAAGGTCATGCCAAAATTTTCCCCGATTCCCTTGACGGCAAGAAGGCCCTTAGATGACCTTATATCATTGTTTTGATGTAGTTCTTTTGAACACCTCGCGTATGATGAAGTATGTCCTCTCTAAAGCCCCTTGAACTGGCAGAATGAACCCTAAAATTCATGAAGAGGGTTCGGCCAAGGGTGAGGGGGAGGTTAAGTTGTTCATTGGTATTTAAGTTGTATGAGGAAATTGAAGAGACAAGGTATAGTTAAAGTCTCCTCCATCTTTCCCTACCCCAAGGACCTTGGCCTAGCAAGGTTTCCCTTGCTCATGGTTCGGCCAAGGTTAGGGAGAGGAGGAGAGACTTGCTTTAGATGGAAATTTCATGATCTTAGGGATCACGCATAGGGACATGACAATACTTAGAAAGAACACCAAGTTTAACATGTAGCTTAATTGATTTGAATTGTAGTAATGCTAGTTTGTAACCATACTTAGCATTTGATCCTTAAACTTTGGATGTTGACAATGTTACCATGTTTTATAATTCATACATGTTATTTAAATTCATTACTACCTTGTCATGCTAGATAATTGCCCTTTTTATGCTAATATTCCTAAGGTAGTATAAGAATTGTTATGCAAGTGCATTATGGTTATATATGATGAATGTTGTAATATATGAGCATTTTTCTTTGGATTATGCATGCTGCCCTAAATGTTCTTGGATGGTGTTCCAAGGTTGATTCATGGGAATTCTCACCTAAGACAGTGTAGAAGGCTAGGTAACATGTAAGGTGTCACTAGATGTTCATAGCACATGTTAAAGTCCCACGTTGGTTAAAATATGGCCAAGATAGCCTTTAAATAGTTTGAGCAACCCTCTCCCCATGAGCTAGCTTATGGGGTGAGTTAGGCCCACTAATTTCATAACATGGTATCAGAGCCAAACCTGTGGTTGATATTGTGCCACCCGCAGATGTCCAGTCGTGCAAAACTCCACGCTCCAGATGTCCAATCCTGGGCGTGAGAGGGGTGTGTTAAAGTCCCACATTAGGTAAAATATGCTAAAATAGTCTTTAAATAGTTTGGGCAATCCTCTCCCCATGAGCTAGCTTTTGGGATGAGTTAGGCCTACTAATTTCTTAACAGCACATTTATGGAAACTTAGATATGAGATTATAACACTTCTATGACTGCTTGTATTCTTTTTGGAAACTTAGAACTCGTTGGTGCATATAAACTGAAAGGGGCGGCATCAACTGTTGAACCAGTAGCTGGACATAGGCTAGATACGGGCAAAGGCCCGATGTGTATATATATATATGGAAACCCTAGGATATGGATTGTGTAATGTGCTTGAGATGGTCCGCCGAGGAGCGAGGAGGTCGGAAATGACCAATGCTCAGCTCAGCCAGTTTGGGTCTAGAGGTGCACCAGCGAGCCCGCTAAGTGTCAGACCCCAGTTGGGTGGGACTAGCTATCCTTACCCCAGACGGTGTTCGAAGACTAGTGGACCATCCTAGTCGACGGCCCGAGATTGTTTGCTTGCATGTTGAGATGATGTGGCCGATGGCCAGGATGATGCTACCTGGTATCGTAGGGACGGCTGTAGCCGAGATATATTGCTATGAGTAAGCCCAAGGGCCGGATGCCAGAGGCTTGATAAACCAAGGTGGTAGGTTATCATGTACAGTTGGTACTGATGGGTCCGTTGAGGGTCCGTAGTTGCATTAGAAACACACTTTACCTCCTTGTACATTCCTTTATTGCCTTGTATGATATATATGCATGTCTGAGGCTTATGTGAAGGTTCATTTGAGCCACTCACTAAGTCCTAAGTGGACTCACAGTTTAGTTTTATTTTTGCAGAGCATGAGCAGTAGCTTGGTTTCGACATGCTGCAGCTGGCGGGCGGAGGCGGTGCCATATCTCGTAGCGGCATCCATGAGTCTTAGACTAGTCCTAGTTTGCTGACCAAATTGCCCTGGCTAAGCCGAGAAGCATGGTCGAGTTCTGAGAAAAGGTCGTATGCCACATGGAAATGGAAGAACTTTGAGAGGTCGCAATGGCGGCAAGCAAATTGCCAAAGACAACTCAAAGGACAAGAAGCCTACAAATCCTGACAAGAGGGGCGAAGACCGAGATCGCCGCGAGAAGGATCACGGTAGAAGGGAGAGGTCACCTTCCCAGCCTAGCCCCATTTTTGGCGAGTACAACCCATTGAACGCCAAGAAGTAGACTATCCTCCGAGAAATCTGCCACCTACAACTACTCAAGCTTCCCAATGATGTGGGGAGATTGAAACTACCACCTAACGCCGACAAGACCAAGAAGTGTGAGTTCCATAGTACCTATGGGCATACCACTGAAGAATGTGTAATGCTTAGGTACCAAATCGAGCACCTTGTTGGCCTAATGTTATGATAACAAACATTTTCTGATGATAACAAACATGGAGCTAATGTTCGAGCAAGAAATATGGAACTAATGTGTAATCCTTTCTCAACTTTGGTCTTAATCTTGATTCTGATGATAAGAAACAAGGAACTAATGTTCGAGCAAAAATATTTCTAGGTTCCAAGTCGGTTTGCGCAGGAAGTCCACTATTGGAAAAATCGAAGAAATTGGAAGGACGCTCATCGACGCTCAGGATTCATCGGAAGTTAAAGGTCTAGGTTTAGGTTGTCTAGATTCACTGTAAAATCCTCATTGTGATGCAAAGAAATCCAAATATCGAAACCCGAAACCCAAAAACCTAAAAACTGTTGGCTTTAGGTTTTCAACCTTGGTCTTAATCTCTTAATCTCGGTTTTGATGATAACAAACATGGAACTAATATTTCATTGAGATGATAACAAATAGGTTCCATATCAATTAGCGTTCGATGTCCTTGATCGGATAAATCGGAAGAAATTAGAAAATTGGAAGGACGTTGATCGTCGCGCTCAGGTTCATCACGGAAACTTCTCAAAGATCGACGTGTGCACCAAAGTTGCATTGGACGGGCTCAAAGATCACATAAAAGCTCTCCATGTTGATGATCGTTGAAAGTGGGAACCCAGAAACGAACTACAAAAGAAAAAGGGCTGAAAATTCAATTCAGCCTAAGTTCGGTCGATCACCTAGTCAACCGAACAGGGTAAGAAAAAGGTAGTAGCTTTGTCGGTTGATTGAATAATGCCGAAAATAGGCAGTGGCTACTTCGGTCGACTGACAGAGGCCAAAAATAGGCAGCAAACCCGTCGGTTGACCGAACTGAGGATAGCCGCGGACGTAAGATCGTGTCGGTCGACTGACTGGTCGACCAAATGCGGGATCGAAGGAGTTGTGTCTGGGTGGTCAACCCGTTGGTCTACCACACACAGAGAGAAGAGCAGCGGTCGAATGACTGGTCGATCAGTCGGTTGACCGACCAATCGACCGGCGACCTGCAACGGATAGTTTTCTATCCGTTGAGCTGTCGTTTCTTAATGAGGGTATATATATACCTCATATAACTTCTTTTAACTCTCTCCCTCCACTCTTACAGATTTATTAGGCAATTAAAAGGGAGTTTTTAAGCCTTCCAAGAGATTGATTGCAGCGCGCTCTGCTTCTTCGTCGAGTTCTTCTTCAAGCGCCAACTGCTCCTCAACTTGGGTGTTGATTCAAGCTCTACTACTTGACAAGTTGAAGGATTGAAGGATTGAAAAAGAGCGTTTAATATTGGTTCTCTTTAAGCTCTTTTGATTGTATTTTAACAGTTATCTAAACTATTTTTGGATTTGTGTTTGTATGAAGACCAGGTGTTTGGTCTTGTGTGTGAAAGTGGTTACCTTGGTGAAAAGGTGTACATCCACTTGTGTAAACTAGTGTTTACTAGGATTAGTTTAGTTGTCCCTTAGGGTTGAGGTGGAAGAAGTGCTCTTGATTAGAAGGAGGAGACTTCTGGGTGTGGAAGTACCTTAGGTCGAGAGTGCGACTGCTACCATGGACTTTTTGCCCATGGACTTTCTGCTCAGAGCATCTGCTACTACATTCGCTTTCCCCGGATGATACATAATGGTGCAATCATAATCCTTTAGGAGCTCCAGCCACCTCCTCTGCCTGAGGTTCAGCTCCATTTGCGTAAGCAAGTACTAAAGGCTCTTGTGATCTGTGTAGATCTCGCAAGTCTCCCCGTACATGTAGGGCCGCCAAAGCTTCAGTGCAAAGATCACTGCCGCTAGCTCTAGGTCGTGTGTCGGATAGTTCTTCTGATGAACTTTCAGCTGGCGGGACGCATAAGCGATGATTCTGCCACACTGCATTAGGACGCAACCCAAGCCAACCCGAGAGGCATCACAGAAGACTACAAACCCTCCTTAACCGAAAGGTACAGCCAACACGTGTGCAGATGTCAAACATGCCTTAAGCTTCTGAAAGCTCACCTCGAATTTGTCATCCCAAACGAACCTGACCTTCTTCTGGGTGAACCGAGTCAAAGGGGCTGCAATTTTGGAGAAATTCTCCACAAACTTCCGGTAATACCTGGCCAAACCAAGAAAACTACGGATCTCAGTCACACTAGTCGGTCATTTTCAGCTCTGCACCACTTCAATCTTGGCAGGATCTACCCTTATCCCTTCCTTGGACACTGCATGGCCCAAGAACCCTACACTTTCCAACCAAAATTCACACTTGAAAAATTTTGCAAACAATCGGTGGTCTCTGAGGGTTTCCAGGACCATTCTCAGGTGCTTAGAGTGCTCTTCCTCACTCTTGGAGTAAACCAGAATGTCGTCAATGAAGACGATCACAAAGCTGTCCAGGTACTCCTTAAATACCTTGTTCATTAGGTCCATAAAGGAAGCAGGTGCATTGGTTAGGCCAAAGGACATCACTAGGAACTCATAGTGACCGTAGCAAGTCCTAAAGGCCGTCTTCGGCACATCGCAGTCCCGGATTCTCAGCTGATGGTATCCGGACCTCAAATCTATCTTTAAAAACCATTGTGCCCCCTCCAGCTAGTCAAACAGATCGTTTGTCCTCGGCAGTGGGTAGTGATTCTTAACAGTCACTTTGTTCAGCAACCTATAGTCGATGCACAAATGCATCGACCCATCCTTTTTCTTCACGAAGAGAACCGGGGCACCCCAAGGTGACACACTCGGCGGGATGAACCCCAGATCTAGCATTTCCTGCAATTGCACCTTTAATTCCCTGAGTTCGTCGGTGCCATCCTATAAGGTCGAATGGAAATTGGTTTCACCCAGGGCTGCAGGTCAATGCAAAAATCAACTTCCCTTCTGGGCGGCAATCTTGGTAATTCATCGGGAAACATATCAAGGAATTCACAGACCACTAGGGTTCCACTGACATTCCTTGCTTCACCCCCTTCCTCCTCGGCCACAGATACGAAGGCCAAGAAAGATTGGCAGCCGCCCCGAAGCAACCTACGAGCCTTTAGGGCTGAGATGACCCCTATCGGCTTGCTACCTCCCTCCCCTTGGAAGGTGAACTGTGGCAGCCCACATTTATTTAACATCATTGCTTTGGCTCTACAGTCCAACATTGCAAAGTGCTCTGCTAGCCAATCCATGCCAAGGATGACATCAAGCTCAATAGTGGGTAGGAGTGTCAAATCCGCACTCAACACATGGTCGCAGATGAGCACTTCACAGCCTTGATATATTGAATTTGCTAAGATTGCATCGCCCGTAGGCGTTGATACCAACAATGGCCCGTCAAGCATAGAGGGTGCTATTGGCAACTTTGTAGCAAATATGACAGACACAAACGAGTGCGTGGCACCCGGATCAAATAAAACATATGCAGTAGACGAATATACTAAAATAGTACTTGTCACCACGGCTTTGGACGCCTCTGTCCCATCACGGTTCATGGCATATACTCGCACAGGCGGCCTCTCTGAATGACTGGTCTGTGATCCCTTATTCTGTGCCTGTCCCCTCTGAGTTACTGACCCCAGATCCCTGCGGCCAAAATTTCTTCTTGGTCGGCCCGTCATTCCTCTCGAACAGCACCATCGCTTCCTTCCGAAGGGCCTCATCCACCAGCCGTGCAAGAGTGGAATCCTCGGTGTAGTGGATGAGCCTGCCTATCTAAGGCCTAAATCCCCCAACAAACCTCTTGACCCTAGCAATCTCAAATGCCACTGAGGTCTGATGATATTAGGAAAACCGGTGAAATTTCATCTCATACTATCACACTGACATGCTACCAGACTTGCTCAACATCTCAAAGTCTTGTGCCCGCTTATCGCGAACACTCATTAATACATGTCATTCTCATGAATGCCAAAATCACTCGGCCCATGCCGGCCCCATAGAAAACAATACATTCATACGACCCAAACCGGCCCAAACCTAGCAATCATACAAGTCGGCCGCTAGAATCTATCTAGCGAGCCTTCTACCCGGGCCCTCTCTGGTTGGGAATGGCCCACCCAACCAAATCCACTCGAGTCTAAGGTTAGTGTGGCTCTCCTTGGGTCTAACGTCAGCGTGGCTCACTCGCGCAGTATCAAGACCCAAAATCCACTCGCCGAGTCGGGACCAACTTGCCAAGTCGATACGCTTCTCGGCTCGGCCATCGCTCATCCACAAGCACAAACACAATCAATATGCTTGCACAGTACGCACAAGTACATAAAGAATATTTTCTACCGACAACTGGGGTACGCGTCTACGCACCCCAACTCGACCCTCTCTTGGGTCTAACCTCTTGGCTTTATGTTTCATCACCCAATTCACTGCCACTGCCGCTTAGTGACGCATTGGAAACCTCCATTACACTATCACGGAAAAAAAAAAGTTTCCTAAAACATAATAAATTTTAACATAAGCTTTTAAAATATACTAACCGCTTGGTGCGCTGAGTGCAGGAGTGGTCGCCCAATCTCGTAGCATAACTATATCATAGGTCGACACTCTAGTATATGTCTCATACGGTACCCAACACTGAGTCATAGACAAGACCTAACCTAGTGCTCTGATACCAATTTTGTCACACCCCAACTGAGGGTAGTGTGACCGGCTAGGGCATACATCCTGCCCTGTAGCCTACTGTCTACATTGACACAAGGAAAACCAAGACATATCGAATAAAAGAAATCTCAACACACTTTATTAAAAGTTATCAAAGTCGCAATTTTTATATTTTCCAAAACAAGTAAGAACACCAACATCAAAATAACTGAACGTTCAAGTAACAAGTTTTACAACTCTTTTTCAAATACAACTATCAGTGCAGAAACAAAACAAACACTACTAGACGCTGCTGGTCTAAGACTCATGGACGCCGCTACGAGATATGGCACCACCTCCCGCCCACTAGCTGCACCATGTCGACAAGCTAAGTCACTGCTCATGCTCTGCAAAAATAAAGAATAAACTGTGAGTCCACTTGGGACTCAGTGAGTGGCTCTAGTGAACCTCCACATAAGCCTCAGTCATGCATATATCATATAAGGCAACAAAATGAATGTACAAGGAGGTAAAATACTTCTAATGCGACTACCGACCCCCAATGGGTCAATATGTAAAACTGAATATGATAACCTGCCATCTCGGCCTATCAAGCCTCTGGCATCCAGCCCTTGGGCCTACTTATAGAATAAATATCTCAGCCACAGCCATCCCTACCATATCAGGCAGTATCATACTGGCCATCGGCCACATCATCTCAAGATGTAAGCAAACAATCCCGGACCGTCGACTAGGATGGTCCACTAGTCTTCGGACACCGTCTGAGGTAAGGATAGCTAGTCCCACCCAATTGGGGTCTGGCACCTAGCGAGCCTACTGGCGCACCTCAAGACCCAACATTGGCCGAGCTGAGCATTGGTCATTCCCGACCTCCACGCTCCTTGGCGAACCATCTCAAGCACATCACACAATCAATATCCTATGGTTTCCATATATACACTTCGGGCCATTGCCCCCCGTATCTAGCCCTAATCCAGGCTACAGGATCAACAATTTATGCCACCCTTTCACAATGTGTACACCTAGGAGTTCTAGGTTTCCAAATGTTTACAAGAAGTCTTAAAAGTGATATCGTCTCCTAGCTAAGTTTCCATATAAACACGAAGGACGTCTCGCGACGCCTTACATGTTGTCTACCCTTCTACACTACCTTGGGTGAGGAATTCCATGTACCGACTTTGGAATTCCGCCCATGAACATTTTTGGACAGCATGTATAATCTAAAGAAAAATATTCAAATGTTACAACATCTACTATAAATAACCACAATATTCATGCATAACAACTTTATACTACCTTAGGAATTAATCTCAATAAGAAACAATTATCTAACATGGCAAGGTAGTAATGAATTAAAAAATGTAGGAAATACTAAGCATGGTAAACAATTGCAACATTTCAAAATTTAAAGATCTAATGCTAAGGATGGTCATAAGGCTAGCATTCCTACAATTCAAAATCAAACAATCTACTTGCTATGATTGATGTTCTTCCTAAGTATTGTCATACCTACATGTGTGAACCTTATAATCAAGTAAGTTTCCATCTAAAGCTACTCTCTTCTCCCCTCCCTAGTCTTGGCCGAGCCATGAGCAAGAAGAACCTTGCTCGGCCATGGCCCTTAAGGTAGGAAAGGGAAAGGAGACTCTAGTTATACTTCTAATTCTTAATATCAATTGATTGTTTTACCCCTTCCCTTACCCTTGGCCGAACTCTCTTCATGAGGTGCAGGATTCATTCGGAGGTCATCTACGATTTGAACTACGATTTGAAGTTGGGGATTAGAACCCATTCCCTTAATATCATGACGCGTGAAACCTACGATTTGAACTACATCAATCATGAACATGAGATCATCTAAGGGCCTTCTTGCCGTCAAGGGAATTGGGGAAAATTTTGGCATGACCTTTCCCCTTTTCAAATGACTCGGCAGCCCTAACAATTGAAAATCGATGAAGAAACAAGTACTCCGACAAGAAATCATACAAAACAGCGGTTACACGTCGATAAAACCAAGATCCGACGGAAAGTTCGCGAGAAACTCATCCTATCACAACTAGGGGTTAGGCTACCCGCCTCACCCATGCTTCTAACTCTAATTACTCACCTAGATTGCGGAGAATGAAAGATCGGGCGACAACGACTTGAAATTTTCCGACGACGACGCGAAATCCCGGATCGATCCAAGTCCTCCAAGCTTTCCCTTGCTCTTCTTCCTCTCTCCCCCTAGGCAGCCTTGTGCGACTCAAGGGATGAGTTGCACGACTACAATATGAGGGTTTTAATCCCTCATCTAGCTTTCAAAAGATAGCTCCATGACTCACTTAACTCATACTCGAACCTCGACTAAACCCGAACTCAACTTGGGTTCTGACTCAACCCATAATATGAATCGATTTAACTTGAATTAAGGAATGAATTCATAAAAGGAAAGTTAATCACCCACATAGATTCCATGAATCATTAGTCAAGTCATACCTTTTCACTCGAGACGATCCTGAGGCTCGACTCGACTACCCCCAGGTCCAGCGCGCTGCACCAAAATAGATTTTTATATTAGGAATTTTTTTCCGGGTCTTACATGTTGCCATTTCGCCTTCAAAAACATGCAAACTCGAATAATCAACCCAAATAACATTTATGAACCGACCGTCGACCAACCAACAATCGGCCGATGATCGACGGGCAGAGCCGTTGGGTGCATTTCACTCGAGCCTACTTCATGTTATCACCCCAGCCTTCCTTCTCACTTCTGGAACACCTTGAGATATCCTTTGATCCCTCTAACCCTTGATTGAGCCATTTCTTGTGGAAACTCTACCTTTGAAACTTTACATCCTTGATTGAGCCATGAACATGTTGTTTCATAATCAAAGGTGTTAGTGTTGGCTTTTATGTATTGGCTATATTTGGCAAAAGTATTCCAAATTGTTCTCAGTTAAATGGACAGTCACAACTATGAGGAGTTCTGCTTATATTGAAGACAATTACAACTGCTCTTGTAACATTGGATTTCACGATGGGGATGCAGTGCAATGATGACCTTTGGTTACCAGTATTGATGATGATTCTCTTTTATATCTCTGATATTTTTAATCATCTTTAATTACCTGTTTATTTCCTAACTTAATTATGGGTATTGGAGTAGTCTTCATTAATATTTCCAAGCATTTCTTATTGTGCTTAATGGTTGATACTTTATGGTGATTTAGAGCTGACTGTTTGGTTTGAACTGATGTTGTTAATGATCAGTGTTTAAGTTAGCATTTATTCAGATTGGTCGGTTGTCACATATATACTGGTGAGAAGATCTGAATGTCTATCTCCAATGTACGTACACTGTGTTGCCAGTTATGTGAGGAGTTTAGACTGCTAAATGCAAAGACGGCAATAATCTACCTTTCTATCTTCGAGCTAAGATGGTTGTGGGCTGTTAACTCACTACAACATAAGGACTGTGTGGAGAACAGAACTCTGCGGCTGGGATGTCATAGAGAGGCAAGTTGGTATGTACTTGTAATAGCAAATAGGTTTTTGTTATTTTCAATTCACTGTAGTACTGATATGTTAGATTTCGGAGTGTAAAATCCTGAAGCTAATATTATACTTGCTGATAGTAGATTGGGCATCTATTTGGTGAGTGCCCCACGGATTAGATGACATGCTTTGTCACAACTGCGTAAACAAATCTTTGTGTTTGTGTGTGATTTTTATTTTGGTTCTTAGTTTGCTACTTGCAAGCAGTTGCAATAGCAATTGCAACTTCCTATGCAACTGTCCATTAATAGAAGTTCCCTAAGAGTCTACTGTCAATTGGTATCAGAGCGGTTGTGATAACCTTTATGTGCACAGATCCTTGGAGTGTCTTTTTTTTTAGGCTTAAGATGGAAGGAATGACTATGGGAAATTCTTTCAATGTTCCTCCATTACTTATCGGAACAAACTGTGCTTATTGGAAGGCTCGGATGAGAGCTTTCATCAAGTCCTTCGATGATTGTTGCTGGGACACTAGGTTGGCTATACTCCTCCAACAATCGATGGAACTGAGTGCAAGCCAAAAAGCCAATATACTGAAGCCGAAATTGTTGCAGCAAATTATGATAATAAGGCTCTAAATGCTATCTTTAGTAGTGTTGATCCCTCTTATGTAAGACCCAAAAAATATCCTATTATAAAAATCTATTTTGGTGCAGCGCACCGGATCGAAGGTTAGCCGGGTCGAGCCGCGGAAATCGCCTCGAGTAGAAGGTATAACCCGACCCATGGAAATATGAAGTTTAAATGAGCTCAATGGTTATTTCCTTTCTTGCTTATGATGTCTTATTAAAGTCGAGTTCAACTCATGAGTGCGGATAGGATCGGAGTACGAATCGGACTCAGATCGAATCGAGTAGAAGTTAGGTCAAGTGAGGGGCAAATAGGTCATTGGATGAGGGGAATAAAACCCCTCACCCAAGCCACCTGTGCGGCTCAAAGGGAGAGCCGCACGTAGCCCATCAAGAGGGAGAAAGGGAGAGAAGGAGGTGGAGATCTTGTCGGCGTTGAGTTCGCGACAACGTTCGTGGAGATCTGAATCTCATTTTCATCAAGGTTTCTTCGTGATCCGATCAAGGTGACTGGTTAGAGTAGATTTTTAGGGGAGGCAGGTGGCCGTCCCTATAAGATGTGAAATCAGGGTTTTCTTCGCGAGTTCTTGTCGATCGTTGTGATTCTTTTTGATAGAACTTTAATCGCTGTTATACCATGATCTCGTGTATTTTATCGTGTCAATTTTCCCAGGTTTGAGGGCTGATCGAGCTGAGGAAAAAGGGGAAAGATCATGCCAAAATTTTCCCCAATTTCCTCGCTCGTTTCGCAACTCGTGCATCGTCTTATGATCATTATGTTTTAGGCGCTGGATTGATACTCGTAATGCCGCCATAACCAAATCCACCACCCCTAGGGGGTTCAACCGGGCAGGTTACTACCCTGCTCGAGTTGGCTGAGCAGTGAAAAGGGGGGGGGGATGCGGGGCTGCCTGTATTGAATTGTTGGATCCCTTGTTATATCGCTTTAACTCGCACTTTCATACTTAATGTTAGATGAAATTGTATTTTTTGTTTACTGTTCAACCTGTTAAAATGCATAATGTCCAGCCCCTTCCCACATAGATGGTTCGGCCGAGCAAGGGTTACCTTGCCCAAGCTTCGATCGACCAAGGGTAAGGGGGAGGAAACGAATGATTTTGTGTAGTTGTTCATATCCCTTCGATTAATGTTAATTCATATTCATGTTAATGTTAATTCATATTCATGTTATGAATTGTTGGTGATAGATCTATATTATCATTTTGGAAATGTTCTTGCCAATGCTCATATGGTAAACGTAGTCAAGAAAGGTTTCATTTAATTGCTCATATCATGTTTAATCGTTGCTATGCTTAGAGTATGTTCCATATTGGTTTAACCACTATATTATTTACTCTTTAATTCGATTTCTTCATGATGTTGCTATCCATAATTACTTTGGTAAGTGATGTGGAAATGGTAGGTCGAGTGCCTACCTAGTCGGCGAGTTCTCTCATTCCAGGAAGAATGGTTTAAATGACTTGGGGTATCATTTAACTTAGATACAAGACACATACACTAGGTCTTCATTTAAGGAAACATTGAGACCCTAGGGTAAGGGGTCGGATATGGGCAATGCCTGAAAAGCAAAACACAACATACATGCGCAACCTGGTTTCGGTTGTGGTTGATGGTCTACTGAGAAGTGTCACTAGCCGGATGGCAAGCACACGACTCAATGGTTTATAGGGTCTTGAGATTGCACCAGCGAGCTCGCTAGGTGTTATATCATACCCGAGTGGCGGAGGGTCTTAAGATTTCATTAGTGGGCCACACTGACGGTAGACCCGAGTGGGTTGGGACTAGCTATCCCTAACCCGAAGGATCACTGAAACTAGTGGCCATCCTAGTTGGCGGATCCGAAGTATAAATGTCTCTAAATGAGGAGCCCGTAGGGGCTGGTTTGAATAGGCCGACCGACCGAGTCAAGTAGAGGAAAAACTGTACCTTCCATATATACCTTAGGCTGTTATTGGCCGAGCTTGCATCAGGGATATGGGCCCGAGAGGCCGGTTCATCCACTCATCCGTTTTGGCTCACTGATTATTTATGGAATATGATTTGACAACTTCCTTATATATGTGATTGCCAAGGTTTTAAGGGGAGGTTCGAAAGAATCGCTCACTGAGTTCCTCATGAACTCACGGTTTTCCTTTCTTGTTGTTTTGCAGAGCCCAACCAGTGAGGTACGACTTGGTGGCATGGCACGCAGTAGAGCAGGCGTGGGTGCAGATCTCATAGCTGGCAGTAACTAGTCGTGGTCGTGTCTGATGTATGAACTGGGTTTATTTCTGTAAAAACTTTGAAATGTTTATTTGGAAAAACTTTCGGATGTTTATTTGAAACTTATGGTGTTTTAGAACATGGTGTGATCAAACTAGTTTTGAACTTTTAATAAAAGTTGTTATCGTTTGTTTTGGTCATTACTTGATGTGTTATGTTTATGTTTTTGTGAGTTGTTAGTCAGTGCATAGGGTAGGCTTCGGGGTACTGACTCGTACCCTGGCCGGTCACGCCTACCCTGAGTTGGGGCGTGACATCTTAATTCAAACTTATCTCTGCCTACACTTTGGCAAACCAAGCATGGGAGATTTTAGAAACAAATCATGAAGGATCATTGACTCTTCGGAAGTCAAAAGTTGAAATCCTCAACACCATATTTGAAAACCTGAAGATGGGAGAAGATGAAAGTATTCAAGACTTCCATGGGCATATCAAAGAACTTATGAACAATGCTACCAACCTTGGAGAATCTTTCTCAAAAGAAAATGTAGTAAGAAAAGTTCAGAGATCCATGCCTACCAAGTTCGACATGAAAGTTGCTGCCATTAGTAAAGTTCATGACCCATCTACTATTACTAACTTTGATGGGTAAACTTGAGGCCTACGAGATGAAACTGTCTGAAAAATATTCTCAAAAGGAAAAGAAGAAAAATCTTGCCTTCAATGCTACTTAGGATGATATCAATTCTAAAGACTGTTATGAAGATGAGATGGATGTTGCATTTGCTAAAAATTTCAAGAGATTTCTGAGAGCCAAGAATAAGAAAAACCAGAACTCGTAATTGAATTCGTAATTTTCAAACAGCAATTTCAACCGTCCAGTTCGGCCAATTCAAAATCAAACTTCTCTGCTGAAGAAAACAAAAGAAGTCAATCCTCAGGACAAAATAACGATTCAAAATAGAAGTCCAAAGGTGTCCAATGCTTTGAATGTGAAGGATTTGGACATGTGAGATCAGAATGTCCAAATCTACAGAAGAGGATCAAAAAGTCCTTTACTGTTACCTAGAGTGATGATGAAGAAGAAATTTGTTGGTGAAATGACCACACTAGAGGGAGAGTGAATAGTGTGTTGTCTAAATCTTTTTGTCTAACTCTGATTTTAATCTTTTCTTAAACTACTTAGGCAATTCACAAATTCGAATAGCAAGCGGAAGCAATAAATAAGACAATTAAACAAACACAAGAGAGACAACGCTAACACAATGATTTATAGTAGTTCGGCCCCAATGCCTACTCCACTACCTAAGCACCCCACTTAGAATTTCCAAACTAGTTTTACTAGATTAATTAGTTTCCTTACAATGATGAGTTTACACTAGAAAGTCTCTGCTCTCAAACCGGAGGCACTTCCACACCCGAAAGTATCCCATCTTTCTACCGAGAGCACTCTCCCACCTCAACCTAAGGGACAACTCAACTAATCCTAGTAAATTAAGTTTACAATGGTGGATTTAAGCCTTAACACCAAGGCAACCACCAACTCAATCAAACCTAGCAACCTAGGTTTACACAAATTCAAATATAATGAAATAAACACAAAAATACAATAATTAATGGAGCAATAAATCAAACAACAAATACTTAGCTCCAAAAGAAACTCTCTAGTCCTCTTGATGCCTCAAGATGATGAATCAGTGAAGCTTGATGGCAAAATCAAGGAGTGGATATCAAAACTAGGGTTCTTGCATGGATGGCTCAATGAAGGCTTGTAAAGATGCTTAGAATCACTCTTTACTAGGAATGAGTTTGGGATGGGTATTTATAACCCCTAACACTCAAGGATCACCAACGGGTATATTTCTGCCCGTTGCCGATGCCTAGTCGCTTGTTGGTCGATCGTCGATCGATCGACCGAGCGACCACCGAGCGACCGAAGGCATTCTACCCATTCTGGGCATCAGTCGGTCAACCGAAATGCCTTCTGCCTAATTTATTCTTCAGTCGGTTGACTAGCCGGTTGATCGAATTTGGGCAGGGCTGATTTTTTGGTTATTTATTTTTTTGCTCGTTTGTTCGTTTTTGAGTTTCGTCTTCGCTAAGTCTACTTATATAACATTTCTTAACTTTAAAAATCAACCTGGTTTTGGTTGATTTTTCTGCTCGTTGTCGGGTTTCGTCTTCGCTAAGTTAATACGTTTAAAACATAAATATTATATAAGGATTACCCCCCATTTGGATTCAATAAAAATATCTAAAAATCAAAATCCTTAAGAATCAAAATCTAACTTTTGGGATCTAGTACAAATTTTTGAAAAGCGAAAATTTTATAATATCCCGAGTCAAATATGGGTAGGCTAAAGGCTTCCAAAAAATCCTTAAAAATATCTCGTTATCTAGTTTTTACCTAATGAACAATTACCGGGACTTTTGGTGCCAAGAAAATGTCTAGGTCATATAGCCCTCCAAGGAGCTCCCTAAGCTTAGTGAATTTTAGAAACTTTTCTAATTTTCCGAATTTTCGTGTTTTGAAGTTCGGGTTTGGTATTTTCGGTTCTTTGCATCATCATGAGGATTTACAACACAGGCTATACACCCTAAGCCTAGACTCTATCTTACCGATGAAATCCAAGCGTCAACGAGCGTTCTTGCCGATTTCTCTAATTTCTCTGATTTTTCCGATCAGGGACGTCGTACGCTAACCGATATGGAACCTGAAAATAATTCCCCATAAAATCATTAGTTCCATGTTTGTTATCATCAAAACTGAGATTAAGACCAAGGTTGAAAACCTTAGACCAACAAAATTGACTCAGAATAGTCTGAACAAGGCAACTTTAGAGCTTTCACGACTAGTATTGAGGGTGCAGTTAAAACTCCTGACAACTTGGATACATATGATGATCACTGCAAAACCTCAAGGCAAAAAGTTAAGCAAATCTGGGTAAGAAAGACTGATATTAACTATCATGTTGCTTTTATATCAAAGACTATTTATTCTCTTGGCTCTTGGTATTTCGACAGTGGATGTTCTCAGCATATGAAAGATATTCAAAAACACGGAGTGCAACTGTTACTTTTGGAGAAGGAGGATATGGCAATGTTGTAGGAGTTGGAATTTTCAATTTCTAGGAATTCCTAATCTGGAAAATGTCTTGCTTGTAGAAGGTCTTAAGGCTAATCTTGTGAGTATAAGCCAACTGTGTGATCAAAATTTAAATGTTCAATTTATCAGAAATAGTTGCAAAGTTTTTGATAAGGATGGTGACAGTATCCTTGAAGGGAACAGATCAAGAGACAACTATTACAAAATTGCCCACTCTTCTGTTTGTCTTTCAGTTATTTCTATTGGCCTAAGGTTTTCAACGTTGGTCTTAATCTTGATTTTGATGATAACAAACATGGAACTAATAATTTCACGGAGAATTATTTTCAGGTTCCATATCGGTTAGCGCACGACGTCCATGATCGAAAATATCGAAGAAATCAAAAAATCGGAAGGACGTTGGTCGACGCGCTCGGATTCGTCAAGAAGATAGAGTTTAGGTTTAGGGTGTCTAGATAAATTGTAAATCCTCATGGCGATGCATAAGAACCCAAAAACCAATCCCGAACCTCTAAATACAAAAACCTAAGAAATTAGAAAATGCCCTGAAATTCACTAATCTTAGGGAGCTTCTTGAAGGGCTATATAACCTAGACAATTTCTTGGCACCAAAAGTCCCGATAATTGTTTCTTAGGTAAAAATAAGATAACGAGATATTTTTAAGGATTTTTTGGAAGCCCTTAGCCTACCCATATTTGACCCTGGAGATTATAAAAGTTTCGGTTTTCGGAAATTTGTACTAGATCCCAAAAGTTAGATTTTGATTCTTAAGGATTTTTTAATTTTTTAGATATTTTTTGTATCCAAATGGGGGATAATCCTTATATAACATTTATGTTTTAAAGTTATTAACTTGAAGTTAATAAATGTTATATAAGTAGACTTTGCGAAGACAGAACCCAGAAATGAGAAAATAAGCAGAAAAAAATCAGCCAAACCAAGCAACTTGCCCAGGTTTGATCGACCGACTGGTGGACCAGCAAATGGTGAAGGCATTTCGGTCAACCAACCGATCGACCGAACGATACCCAGAATGGGCAGAATGCCTTCGGTCGCTCGGTTGGTCGATCGACGATCGACCAACAAGTGACCAAGCGTCGCCAACAGGCAAAAATTAGCCCGTTGGGAGAGCTGCTTTGGTTCTCTCTTCTTGGGGCTTATATATACGAGCTCTTGAGTGCCTTCCTCCATCATCTTAACCTTCAATAAGCGATTCTTGATCATTCCTAAAGATTTCTTTGAGCCATCTTTGCAAGAACCCAAGTTTTGATCTCTACTCCTTGATTTAGCCTTCAAGCTTCACCGATTCATCATCTTGAAGCATCAAGAGGACTAGGGAGTTTCTTTTGGAGCTAAGTATTTGATATTTGATTTATTGTTCCATTAGTTGTTGTATTTTGGTGTTTATTTCACTGTATTAAAGCTTGTGTAAACCTAGGTTGCTAGGTTTGATTGAGTTGGTGGTTGCCTTGGTGTTAAGGCTTAAATTGATCATTGTAAATATAGTTTACTAGGATTAGTTGAGTTATCCCTTAGGTTGAGGTGGAAGAGTGCTCTTGGTAAGAAGGCGGGATACTTCCAGGTGTGGATGTGCCTTCGGTTTGAGAGCGGAGACTTTCCAGTTTAAAGTCCTCTTTGTAAGGGAAACGATATAATCTAGTAAAACTAGTTTGAAAATTCTAAGCGGGGTGCTTAGTTAATGGAGTAGGCATTGGGACCTGTTAGTGATATGCCCTAGAGGCCACATATAATTGGGAACTCTTCATGTACATTTTACTTATTTATGAAAGGCTATCTTTATTACTTAGTGCTCATGTTAATTCATTTGCTAAAAAGAGTGGTGAAAGGAGTTGATTGCACAGTAACTGCATATGGATGGGTGAAATGGTCAAACCATCGACCTTCTGATATTTGGGTAGTCATGATGCTTGGCTAAGTGAATTTGTTCATTGACAATGAATAATAATTTAAAGAGTTTAAATCATATAATTTCACTTTAGTGAGAATTATAATTCACTATATACTACTAACATGTTTCAGAAGCCTATAAGGTCACACACATATAGGAAGGATACAAAGGTAAAATAATAATGACATATATGGCATAAGATGTCATTAGGTCCATGAGAAAGAAGAGAGAGGATGGCTTGCGAGGCACATGAGATGGATTTGATCCATCTAGTTGAGTCCAATTATTGGACTCAAACCTGTTAGATGGATTTGATCCATCTTGTTTAAAACCCGTGGGCACATGAATTGGATTTGATCCATCTTGAGCCCTCTTATTGGTTTGAAACATTAACCCTAGGAGTATATATTTCCACTCCTAGGGTGCAGCCGTATAGAAGAAGAAGAGGAAGAGCAAAAATCAATTTTGGTCTCTTTTCTCTCATTGTACCTCTTCCTCTCCACTCTACCTTTCTCCTTGTGCCAAATTCCCTTGCTAGCATAAGGAATTCTGGCTATTGTTGCTGTGCTTGAAGTGTTGTTGGATCTATCCTTGTGTGGATACTTTGGAGGTGATCCGATCTGGATCTCTGTGGTTTACGACAACCCGGTGACAAGAAGGTCTTCGTTCATCCGATTTGGGTAACAGATCTAACCTTCTCCTTGTTTTTCTTTACTATTGTTTAATGATGCAATAGGATCCTAGTTTTGGTGATCAAAGGCACACAAATTTTTTGTTTTCCGCTGCCCCGTGTGCCAATGATTACCAACAATGGTATCAGAGTCAAAGATTCAAAAGAACAATAGGATTAAGTTATGTAGATTTCGGCTTGTATGTACTTGTTGAACACGAATTTGGAAATGATCTATGCGATTTTTTATTTGTTCAGACCTATAAAATAGATATTTAATGATGATTGAATATGAATATTATTGGTCTTGAATAAAATCTATGATCTTGATCGATTGGCTAAAGATAGAACCCGAAAACCCTTATTTTAGGGCTTGCGGCTTCTTGTAGTTTGATG
Organism: Canna indica; assembly: GCA_034359265.1. NCBI lineage: Eukaryota > Viridiplantae > Streptophyta > Magnoliopsida > Zingiberales > Cannaceae > Canna > Canna indica. Next base: position 41,293,782 of record CP136891.1, read on the forward strand.
GGGCTGTTCTTACTTGTTGTTATTACTTTTTCTAGTAATTAAATCATGGTAGTGATGAATTAAAATTTTGATTTTAATTTTGGACAGCATGGATCTATTAAAGGGTTTAAATGAGATAAGAATAAACCAAATGAATCTACAAGGGTTCATAAAAGCCCTAGGACCCGATTTGGGGTTCCTTGTATGTGATTCTTTGTTTTGGTTTTGAAGATTCTAGATCTATATATTTTCGTGATTATTTGATAATTATGAATGTTAATAAAAGAGGTTTCAAGTGTTAAAAATGAATTCCTTTATAATTTGGTTCACAAATTAGTTCCCGTGATAATGTGCATGCTCAGACCCATTTTTTGGTAATGATAATTTATCTGTCAAGTTAACGACGACTTGGTTGGCCCAAGGAGTTAATTTGAAAGGATAAAATTTATCATTTAACACTAAACTTCATGTGCATAATTGCTAGAACTAATGTCAAAGTCGTTCTAATTGTTTTTGGAACATCCAAGTAGGAATATGATTCCTAGTCAAACTTGGAAAAAGATTCCAAAAGTTTTACCTTGTCATTTTTATCATGTTTATCTTAATGAGATTAGGATTTATAAATTTGAAAGTTGTGCAATTTTATTTAATATGATTAAATAATCATAATTACAAAGTTAATTATTGATTGGATCAATAAAAGCATCAAATTACATTAATTAGCAATTCTGAAAATTGCATTGAGTTTTCAATGAGATTGAATAGTTTCCTTTCTGGAAAGAGTTTCCTTAAATGAAATTTCCGCAAATATTTTTTCAAAGTTGGAATATTATTTACATACAAAGGCCGAATTCTATATTTTTAATTATCTTACCATGCATTTGATTATGCATGGTAAGGATGTATGTTTGGCATGATGATCTAGTTATGGAATCTGTGACCAATGAGATTGTTCATATGCATGTTTACTATTATGGTAAATAGGGCCTGCGTGTCCTGCCTTCTCTAATCTCTGTATTGTATTTCTCTTTTCACCTAAATCCCCTCAAATCTAAGCAGAGGTTTCTTTTTAGAACAATGTAATTAGATTGCTTAGGATTAGATTAGGATTGGAGTACAAGAGCTCAATGAGAAGAAGGTGGCAGAACAAGAACTAAGAAGAAATGCAGTGTGTTGTATCATTTTCTATGTTTTGTTCATGCATTCTACCATGTTTTGATATGTTAATTTCCTTTATGGCTCGAGAAAATTAACATTGAAATTCCATAGCTAGATCATGTTTATTTTAGTATGCATGATATTATGTAATTAATATGCTTTACATTAATTGTGTTTGATGAGACTAAAAGGAACAAATCCCTCATTTAAAATAATAAGACAAGAACACCTTCTATTAATGTAATCAATGAACCAGAGTTCTTTATAGATGTTGGGTTGTTGAGCATACTCAAGCCCACTCTACATCGAATATGTTCAAGATTATATTAATAGGTTTGTCTTAACTTGTTCATTAATTTGTTGAGCATACTCAAGATTGATGAGCAAGAGGCAGGTTGGGGAAATGAATATGAGATATTCATGTATCAAGAGTTGATAACCCAATGATTCAGTAGTTGCATGAAAATGCAATTGGTTTAAGATACCTACCATCAAAGTTAAAGTTGTCTTGTTGAGCATACTCAAGGTCAAATTTTAACCTAGATGGATACTGACCCGCTAGTAAATCCATCGGGTTTTCCAGGATCAATAGTGAGGGCTATTTGTTTGCAATAAAATAGTGGGAGTTAAAATGTGATTAATTAAAGACCTAATTAATGCATTCATGTACATGTGCATATGCTAATTCTTTTTTTTTTCATTCTTTACATCTAGGTGCATTTTAATCATGAGCACAAACGTAAGTCTGTGTTTGATCCTCGACTCAGACTAATTGACTGGCCCCAGTTATCTTGATTGGTATCGTAAGTTGAGAATTGTTCTCAAGGCTGAAAAGATTTTGTATGTATTAGATGCATCAGGACCACCTGTGCCTCCAAATGATGCTACTACTGATCAACAACAAGCTTATTTGAAGTGGTCTGAGGACAATGATATGGCAACATGTATCATGTTGGCCTCCATGTCTCTGGAACTTCAAAAGCAGCATGAATATATGGATGCTTATACCATCATCTTCCATTTGAAGGAGCTATTTGAAGAACAAGCTCGCACTGAGCAATATGAGATATCGAAGTTACTATTCCAGTTCAGGATGGTGGAGGGAACTTCAATCGCATCTCATGCGCTGAAGATGCTAGGCTATATTGAGCACCTTGGCTCTTTAGGTTTTGTGATGGACCATGAATTAGGTGTAGACCTAATTCTAGCTACAATCTTTGTCTCCTAGTTATACGCAGTTTGTGCTTAACTATCAGATGAACAAGATCTCCACCACTTTACCTAAATTGGTAAATATGCTCAAGACTGCTAATGATTCAATGAAGAAGAATTAGAAGGCAGTTATGGTTGTTGGTTCTTCTACTTTCCAGAAGGGGAAGAAAGGCAAAAACAACAAGAAGAAAACAACTAAGCCCCAAGGTGGGATCAAGAAAAAGGGGAAGGTGCCAAGTGCACAAAAGGAGACTGACTCCAAGGGGACTTGCTTCCACTATGGCAAGGTAGGTCACTGGAAGTGCAACTGCAAGACCTACTTAAAGTCTCTCAAGGAGAAGAAGCAAAGAACTGCTTCTACTTCAGGTATTTGTGTTATTGAAATTAATACACATACTACTTTTAGAAACCACTCATGGGTATTGGATACCGGTTGTGGTGCTCACTTGTGTTCTCACATGCAGGGCCGAAGGAGCAGTAGAAAGGTGAACAAAGGGGAGATAGACCTGCGTAGTGCGATCGGACCAAGAGTTGCTGCACTTGTTGTAGGAACTTATCATTTATGTTTACCTAGTGGACTTATTTTGGAACTTGAAAATTGTTATTATGTTCCTTCTTTGTCTAAGAACATTATTTCCTTATCTTGTCTTGTCGAACAAGGTTTTGGCATTTCCATTACAAAGAACAAAGGTTGTTCTATTATGTTGAATAATATGTTTTATTGTTCTGGAACAAATGTTAATGGAATATATATGCTTGATATTGATAAGGAAATTCACAACATAAATACCAAGAGAGCTAAGAAAGATAGCTTAAAGCCATCTTACTTGTGGCATTGTCGCCTTGGCCATATAAACGAAACTCGCATGACTAAGTTACACAAGTCTGGTAACTTAGGTTTATTTGACTATGAATCATATGAAACAAGCGAATCTTGTTTATCTGGTAAGATGACAAAAGTGCCCTTTAGTGGAAAGGGTGCACGTGCCGATGATGTATTGGAACTCATACATTCAGATGTTTGTGGTCCAATGTCAACACACGCAAGAGGTGGTTTTCTCTATTTCATAACTTTCCTTGATGATTACTAGAGATTTGGGTACATATATCTAATGAAGTTTTAATTTGAAGCTTTCGAAAAGTTCAAAGAATTCAGAAATGAAGTGGAGAAACAAATTTGCAAAAGTATTAAAACACTTAGATCTGATCGAGGTGGAGAATACTTAAGCCAAGAATTCCAAAGTTATCTGAGAGATAATGGGATTATTTCTCAATGGACTCCTCCATATACGCCACAACATAATGGTGTGTCTGAAAGGAGAAATCGAACATTGTTGGACATGGTTCGATCAATAATGAGTCTAGCAGAGTTAATCAAGTCTTTTTGGGGTTATGCATTGGAAACTGCTATTTATGCACTAAACAGCGTTCCATCCAAATGAGTCTAGCAGAGTTAATCAAGTTGATGACATACTACTTATAGGAAATGATGTCTCAGTTCTTCAATCAGTCAAAATTTGGCTTTCTAAGCAATTCTCCATGAAAGACCTTGGAGAAGCAACCTATATTTTGGGGATTAGGAATTATAGAGATAGATCCAACAGGTTGTTAGGTCTTCCACAGTCTACGTACATTGATAAGATTCTAAAAAGGTTTAGCATGGATCTCTCCAAGAAAGGGTTTATTCCTATGATACATGGAAACCCCCTTTCTAAGTCTATGTGTCCTAAAACACAAATAGAAAGAGAAAACCTGAGTAAGACTCCTTATGCATCTGCTATAGGATCTGTCATGTATGCTATGTTATGTACACGACCCCATGTTTCATGGAGAGGAACATTGGGTGGTTGTAAAGAACATCCTTAAGTACTTGAGAAGGACTAAGGATATGTTCTTGGTATATGGAGAAGGTGACTTGCATGTTAGCGGGTATACAGATGCCAGCTTCCAATCTGATAAAGATAATTATAAGTCACAATCAGGATTTGTGTTCATATTTGGAGGAGGTGCAATCAGCTGGAAGAGTTCCAAACAAGATACAACTGCGGACTCTACGACGAAGGCTGAGTACATAGTAGCTTTTGAGGTAGCTAAGGAAGCAGTTTGGATCAGGAAGTTCATTACTGAAATAGGAGTGGTTCCCAGCATCGTTAATCCAATACCTCTGTATAGTGATAATAATGGGGCCATTGCTCAAGCAAAGGAACCAAGGTCTCATCAACGATCCAAGCATGTTCTCAGACGCTACCATCTGATTATAGAGATCATTGAGAGAAATGATGTAAAGATTGAAAGGGTCCCCAACGATCACAATGTAGCTTATCCTGTCACTAAAGCACTTACCCAAAGCAAGTTTGACTTTCATGTAAACAATATGGGTATAAAGTTTAAGGGCGATTTGCTCTAGTACAAGTGGGAATTTGTTAGTGATAACCCCTAGAGCCCTCATATAATTGGGAACTCTTCACGTACATTTTACTTATTTATGAAAAACTATCTTTTTTACTTAGTGCTCAAGTTAATTAATTTGCTTGCATAAAGACTTAAACTATGTAATAAAGTCCTTGGTATATGACACAGTGCAAAGAAAATCATGAAGAGTTCATGATGTGAGATTCTTATTGCATGTAAATGTGTTTATACCTAAATTATCCCTAGTCACAGTATTAACAAGATAGGACATTGTTAATACAGATAGACTACCACATGTTATACTTCTTGACTTGTTCAAGCAATAATTCACACAAGTTGTGGGCATTGTGATGCTCAGAGTTAACATGTGGATGCTTGTTTGAGAAACAAGTTCATTGGAGACCTAATCATGAGATCTTCACAAGAATGTTGAATCTTTGTTTGTGAAAGCATCTCATCATATCAGTGGTGCAAGTATCCTTGGACTTGAGACCACCAAAGTATCTTAAGTGCCTAGTGTTATACTTTGACTTCATTATTTATGGTTCACCTTTGAGTGTTCATAGCTTGAAGATTGGGTATAGCATGAATCACTTGAAGATAATTGAGTGATCAACAAAGGATTCACCACCCCATATTTATTTGAGGAGTTTATCTCACTTTTCTTGTACAATCTCTTTATTTAGGAGTCTCTAACCAGAGCAATATGCTTTTATGAATGTGATTCATAAAGGGTATTTTTAGGATAAAGATTTAAGATACAAGAATCTATACATTCAGGACTTGATTAACCTAGATGAGATAAAGAGTGGTGAAAGGAGTTGATTGAACGGTAACTATATATAGAAGGGTGAAATGGTCAAACCATCGACCTTCTGACATTTGGGTAGTCATGATGCTTGGCTAGAAGCCTCTCTTGACTTGTATAAGTGAATTTGTTCATTGAGAATGAATAATAATTTAAAGAGTTTAAATCATATAATTCGACTTCAGTGAGAATTATAATTCACTATATACTACCAATATGTTTCAGAAGCCTATAAGGTTACACATATATAGGAAGGATACAAAGGTAAAATAACAATGACATATATAGCATAAGATGTCATTAGGTCCATGAGAAAGAAGAGAGAAGATAGCTTGCGAGGCACAAGAGATGGATTTGATCCATCTAGTTGAGTCCACTTATTGGACTCAAACCCGTTAGATGGATTTGATCCATCTTGTTTAAAACCCGTGGGCACATGAGATGGATTTGATCCATCTTGAGCCCTCTTATTGGTTTGAAACACTAACCCTAGGAGTATATATTTCCACTCCTAGGGTGCAGCCGTATAGAAGAAGAAGAGGAGGAGCAAAAATCAATTTTGGTCTCTCTTATCTCATTGTACCTCTTCCTCTGCACTCCACCTTTCTCCTTGTGCCAAATTCCCATGCTAGCATATAGAAAATTCTGGCTATTGTTGTTGCGCTTGAAGCGTTCTTGGATCCATCCTTGTGTAGATACTTTGGAGGTGATCCGATCTGGATCACTGTGGTTTACAATAACCCGGTGATGAGAAGGTCTTTCGTTCATCCGATTTGGGTAACAAATCTAACCTTCTCCTTGTTTTTCTTTACTATTGTTTTAATGATGCAATCGGATCTTGGTTTTGGTGATCAAAGGCACACAAAATTTTTGTTTTCTGCTGCCCCTTGTGCCAATGATTACCACCAAGGCCGAACCACTATAAATAATTGTGTTAGCATTGTTTATCATGCATTTCTTATTGCTTATCATTTATATCTTGCTTCCACTTACTACTCGATTTGTGAATTGCCTAAGTAATCAAGTAAATGATTAAAATCGGAATTAGGTGACAAGTTTAGTTAACACACTATTCACACCCCCTCTAGTGTGGCCATTTCACCAACAGTTTCTTCTGACATTAATCTGTGGCATTGATGGTTAGGTCATGTTAATTACAGAGATCTAAAGAATCTTGTAAAATGGTGGAGCCGTCAGAGGAATTCCTAAACTTTTTGGAGAACCTGAAGCTGTATGTGGCCCCTGTCAAGAAGGAAAACGGACAAGGCAGTCTCATCAGTAGTTACAACTGGTTGCTACATCAAAACCTCTAAAGCTTCTGTTGGCCTAAGGTTTTCTACCTTAGTCTTAATCTCGGTTTTGATTATAATAAACATGGAACTAATGGTTCATTAAAAATATCTTTTAGGTTCCATATCAGTTAGCGCTCGATGTCCTCGATCCAAAATATCAAAGAAATCGCAAAGTCGGAAGGACATTGGTCAGCGCGTGCAGGTTCATCGCGGAAATTTCTTGAAGTTCGGCGTGTGCACCAAAGCTCTCCAAGTTATCACTCGTTGAAGGCCGGAACCCGAAAACAAAGCGTACAAGAAGAAGGCTGAAAAAATCAAGTTCAGCCTAGGTTCGGTCGACCGGTCGATCGACCGAATGGGGTTAAAAAATGGCAGTGGCCATTTCGGTCGATCGGTTGGTCGACCAAATAGTGCCAAAAATTGGCAGTGGCTACTTCGATCGACCAGGCGGTCGATCGACAGAAGCCAAAATTTGGCAGAGGGCGCATCGGTCGACCGATCGGTCGATCGGATAGCGGATCATAGGAATTGCGATTGGAATCGCACAGAGAGATTGAGCTAGCAGTCGCTCGAGCGGTCGATCGATCGGTCGACCGACGATCGCCCGGGATGCGACCAATCGGTAGTAACGGCTAGTTTTTCATCCGTTGAGCTACCGTTTCTTTGAGATGTTATAAATATCCCTCATCTAACTCCTTTAACTCCTCTTACAGATTTTATTGAGCATTCAAAAGAGAGTTTTGAGCCTTCTAAAGATCGATTAATAGCGCTCGGTTCTTTCGTTGACAACTTCTTCAAGCGCACACTCTGCCTTAACTCGGGTTTCAATTCGAGCTCTAAGACTTGGTGAGTTGGAGGGTTTAAAGGCTTGGAAAAGAGCATTTGATCTTGGTTTATTCTTTAAGCTCTTTTCATTGTAATTTTAATTATTATTTGAACACTGTTTTCTTTGGATTTGTGCTTGTGAAGACCTAGGATTGTTAGGTCTTGAAATTGGGTTTTAGCCTTGGTGTTTGAGGTTTAAATCCACCGGTGTAAACATAGTTTGCTATGATTAGTTGAGTTATCCCTTAGGGTTGAGGTGGAAGAGTGATCTTGATAAGAAGGCGGAGACTTTCAGGCGTGGAAGTGTCTTAGGTTGAGAGTGAGACTCTTCGAGTCAAAGTCCTCTGTGTAAGGGAAACTATTTAATCTAGTAAACTAAGTTTGGAAATCCTAAGCGGGGTGCTTAGGTAGTGGAGTAGGCATTGGGGCTAAACCATTATAAATCTCTGTTGTTAGCATTGTTATTTTTGTTCTTGTTTATTGCTTCATATTTATTGCTTCTGTTTGCTATAAATATCGTGCTTAGCCTAACTAATCAAGAAACGATTAAAATCAGAATTAGGCAAAAGATTTAGTTAACACACTATTCACACACCCCCCCCCCCCCCGCCCCCCTCTAGTGTGCCATCTCAGCCAACAATTGATATCAGAGCGGGTCGTAGATTGAGATTTCACCGTCTCCTCTACATCTAGCCTCGATCCGGAAAATGGCACTAGAGTTGGTTGTGTCTATACCTCCTAGGTTCGATGAATCGAACTTTGGTCTTTGGAAGACTAGGATGTACACCTTTCTAAAGACTCAACGTTTAGGTGTTTACAATATGGTAAAAATTAAATATATTGAACCTAAGGAAAATATAGATTCCTGGACCCAACAACAAATTAATATGTTTGAATTAAATGCTAAGGCAACAAATTGCATAAATTGTTCTTTGGAAAATAACATTTTTGAAAAAGTTATGCATTGTACTTCGGCATATGATATTTGGGCTACTTTGAACATGCTTTATGATTATACTAAAACTGAAGAACTTGTTACTCTAAATGAAGGAGATGATGACAATTTTCATACTTCTATATCTAATGAAGTTCTTGAAGCTAATAGTATATCTAGCCAAAGAAGTACAAAGAGTCGGAAGAGAAATGTGATATTTCACCTATGCAATGAGAAAGGGCATGTGAAGAAGAATTGCCCTAGTATGCAGAACAAGGCAAAACGGAGGTCAAGTGCTTCCACTCACTCACGTGCATCAAGTGAAGCATCCTCACACCATGATCATGAAGCTAACATCATGAACATTGATGAGGAGGTATGCTCTTCTTCTAGTCATGATAATCATAATCATAGATCTAATTCATCTAGTTCCTCGAATCTTCTTTATGATGAATTATTAGATGAATGTAAAATTATGTATGCCTTGATGGTTAAAAAAGATAAGGAAAATAAAATGTTGAAAAAGGAAAATGTGATGCTTAATTCTCATTTGCATGAATCCAAACTAGATAATGAAAAATTGAAATCTAGGCCATTTGATTCATGCCATGATAATGTAGAACTTGAGCCTAAGGATTTGAAGCTTAAAAATGACAATTTAGAAAATGAGAATTGCATGTTAAAATCTCAATTACATGCATTGCATAAAACTATGAATGAGTTGAAAAAATGAGATATTGATTTTAAGTAGGAAAGTTAATGCTTCTTCTTTTAATTCTAAAAATCAAAATGTCTCAATTAGGAAACCTCAGAAAAAGAATACCAATGTACATCATCATTCCCATGCTATGGATCCTACCATTAGACCTCATGATCATAAGAAGAGGAATGATGTTTCTAAGAATGCTCATACTCATCATGTTTCACATGATGAATTCTCCCTTGGTTGCAACTTCAAGCTGCCTTGATGCCTATGGTAAAGTTGGCATCAAATACTTTGGTATCATCTTCTAATCAACATTGATCTACTTAAGTTGAAGCTTTTGATACTATGCATAATTCGATTGAGCTTTTCCCGCTCTTGATAAGAGTCTTTTTAAAAATTATTTTGATTTTTGATTTCCCGGTCTCTTCGGAGACCAATGTAGCCTGTAATGGGCTCATGCGACCTTGCGGTTTCAAATCGTAGGCTCATTGTGGCCTTTCGGTTTTCAACCAATAGGAAAGGTTGGAGATCATGTTTTCATATTTATTATCTTTGTGATCTCTTAAAATTCATTTTGGTATGACTTGATTTTATTTTGAAACGAATTTCAAACTATTTTGCAAAGTGGACTTTGAAAATGATATTTGAACTCTCTTTGCTATTTGGTTTGGTTAGCTTGCTAAGTAGCCTTTAGTTTCATTAAATCTACTAATGGAGTCTACTTGCAAGTTGAGAATGTTAATGGAAGGCTATGCTATCATGAAGAAAATTGAAAAGTAAAAAGACAAGTTTGGCAAAATTTCTAAGAATAAGGTATGAGTTTGATTTTGCAAAAATCTTAGTATAATATTTGAACACTTATGCTTAAATGATTTCTCTATGCTCATGATTGATTATGCATGACAAATATTTGAATTTTTATGAGTAAGAAAAATCTTGATAACTTAGCTCATTTCATGATATCGTGATATTTATGAAATCGGACTAGGTTGAAATTTTTCTTTAGAGACTTTATTTTAAGTTGAGAATTGGATGAACATGTTTAGGTGTGTTAATGATTAGTTGTCATGTGCTTAAAATTGAAAATTCACGAGAGATTGAGCAAAATGATAACTAGTTCACTTTAGATGACTAAAATTTGGAAAAGTTTGACCCAAGTCAACTAATCGACTTAGAAACTTCATTCTAAGTCCAAACTTCATAAACATGTTTAGGAATAGGTATGACATGTTTCTAAGCACTTAGAATGAAAAATTCATATGGATATGGATAAAATGACATAGAGGTCAATTCATGCTTACCTCTTTTGAACCAAGTTGACCCAAGTCAACAAATTGACTTAGATGTCTCATTTTCAATCCATATTTGAGGAACATGTTTAGGTTTTACTCCTGTTAGGTATCCATAGGTTTAAGTTTGAAAAATCATGAGTAAATGATAAGATTGAAACTTAGCATGTTTCACAATAACTAGCTTAGTTTTGAATGAAAGCATGCTAGGTTGATATCTTGACTTAAGGACATAATTTTCATCTCAAACTTGACATACACTCTTTAGATGATCATTTTATGGTGTCCTAAAAGTTTGAATAAAAATTGAACATGTTTTGAAAAATTACTGGAAATCGCGAAAATGCCATTGAAATTTCAATTTTAAAACAATTTACTCAATGAATTTTAGAAAAATGTAGAAAACTGATTTTGAGATTATTCCTGAAGCTTCACTTTCATTGAAAAATCTAGTATGTTGTGTAAAAATTTCAATAATTTTCATCAAGAATCTGATTTATAATGAAATTTTGAAGTTGAATTTCGAAAACTCAAAGTATCACTTACTTGAAATACTCACTTTTTCGATACTTTGTTTTCTCATCAAAAACTTCAAATGAAAACTCATGTATGTTATTTTGCTTCAATGTCTATATCATTCATACCATTGCTTGAGTAAAATCATTCATAGGAGTGATTTTGATAATTTGAATGATAGCTAGAAATATTCACTTTTTCATTAAAAACAATATAAGATGAAAAAATGAACTTAGATAATTCATTCTGAGCTCAAACTTGACAAACGCATCTTAAATGATAATTCAGCGATGTCTGGAAAGTTTGAAGCAAAAATGATAACTTTCGGAAAAACACCTTAAATTTATGAAAATGCCCTTGGACTTTCAAGAATTTTATGAATTTATAAAAAACTGATTTTTGACTGATTCTTAAACCTCTAGATTCCTTGAAAAATCTAGTTTCTCCAGTTAAAGTTTCAAAAAATTTCGTTAAGAATATGATTTTATAAGGATTCAAAAGTTTGATTTTTTGTAAACTTGTAGTATACCTTGACCTAAGTCAACAAAGTGACTTAGAAATTTTATTTTAAGCCCAAACTTGACTCATATACTTAGATTCTCTCATGTTAGATGTCTATATGCCTAAGTTTGAGAAAACATGAGTAGATAGCAAAATTTGGTACTTAACATTTTCATATTTTCATGTCTATTTAAATGAAACCGTGCTAAGTTCATATTTTGATCAAATGACATTAGTTTCACTTCAAACTTGATATACATGCTTTAAATGACCATATTTTGGTATTTTGAAAGTTTGAATGAAATCTAAAAATGTCATGAAAATGAATCAATATTCACGAAAATATTCATACTTGAGTGCATACATGATTTAGTTGTGAATTCTATCTATCACTCTTTTCTATCAAGTATGATTTAGTTTCATATCAAAAAAATATTTTTCCTTCAGTTGAGATTTTCATGTTTTATGGAAAATAATTTTAGAGTCTCAACTTTGACTATAGGTTGATTTTTTTTTCCCTTTTTGATTGATGTCAAAAGGGGGAGAAAAATATAGGTAAAGGGGAAGAAAATATAGGAAATCCATGCATATAGATAGGGGGAGTTCTATTATATACATATACATGTTGATAGGGGGAGAAATCCCTTAGTTGATATCCTTTGTGCTTTAATATGTATATTTTCTTAAGGATGTTTGTCATCATCAAAAATGGGGAGATTGTTGGCCTAAGGTTTTCTACCTTAGTCTTAATCTTGATTTTGATGATAACAAACATGGAACTAATGGTTCATTAAAAATATCTTTCAGGTTCCATATTAGTTAGCGCACGATGTCCTCGATCCAAAATATTGGAGAAATCGCAAAGTCGTAAGGACATTGGTCAACGCGTTCGGGTTCATCGTGGAAATTTCTCGAAGTTCAACGTGTGCACCAAAGTCGTATTGGACGAGTCTAGAGACCACATGGAAAGCTCTCCAAGTTATCACTCATTGAATGCCGAAACCCGAAAATGAAGCGCTCAAGAAGAAGGCTGAAAAAATCAAGTTCAGCCTAGGTTCGGTCGACCGGTCGGTCGACCGAATGGGGTTAAAAAATGGCAGTAGCCATTTCGGTCGACCGGTCGGTTGACCGAACAGTGCCAAAAATTGGCAGTGGCTACTTCGGTCGACCGGGCAGTCGACTGACTGAAGCCAAAATTTGGCAAAGGGCGCATCGGTTGACCGGTCGGTCGACCGAATTACGGATCGCAGGAATCGCGTCTGGTCGACAGCACAGAGAGAATGAGCCAGCGGTCGATCGGTTGGTCGACCGATGATCGATCAGGATGCGATCGATCGGCGGTAACGGCTAGTTTTCCGCCCGTTGAGCTATTGTTTCTTTGAGATGTAATAAATATCCCTCTTCTAACTCCTTTAACTCCTCTTATAGATTTTATTGAGCATTCAAAAGAGAGTTTTGAGCCTTCTAAAGATCGATTAATAGCGCTCAGTTCTTCCGTCAACAACTTCTTCAAGCGCACACTCTGCCTTAACTCGGGTTTCAATTCGAGCTCTACGACTTGGCGAGTTGGAGGATTTAAAGGCTTGGAAAAGAGCATTTGATCTTGGTTTATTCTTTAAGCTCTTTTCATTGTAATTTTAATTGTTATTTGAACACTATTTTCTTTGGATTTGTGCTTGTGAAGACCTAGAATTGGTCTTGAAATTGGGTGGTAGCCTTGGTGTTTGAGGTTTAAATCCACTGGTGTAAACGTAGTTTACTAGGATTAGTTGAGTTGTCCCTTAGGGTTGAGGTGGAAAGGTGCTCTCGATAAGAAGGCGGAGACTTCCGAGTGTGGAAGTGCCTTAGGTTGAGAGTGAGACTCTTCGAGTCAAAGTCCTTTGTGTAAGGGAAACTATTTAATTTAGTAAACTAAGTTTGGAAATCCTAAGCGGGGTGCTTAGGTAGGGGAGTAGGCATTGGGGCCGAACCACTATAAATCTCTGTGTTAGCATTGTTATTTTTGTTCGTGTTTATTGCTTCATATTTATTTCTTCCGCTTGCTATAAATATTGTGCTTAGCCTAACTAATCAAGAAACAATTAAAATCGGAATCAGGCAAAAGATTTAGTTAACATACTATTCACCCCCCCTCTAGTGTGCCATTTCACCCAACAACTTCTTGACATGGACCTGGTTGGTCCCATGCATGTTGAAAGTATTGGAGGTAAAAAGTACATATGTTCTTGTTTGTGTTGATGATTTCTCTCGCTTTACCTAGACAAAATTCCTAAGAGAGAAGTCTAATGCCTTCAACAATTTTAAATCTCTGTGTTTAAGACTTCATAATGAACAAGAACTTCCAATTATGGAAGTGATCAGAATAAGGAGTGATCACATAATAGAATTTGAGAATATTTCTTCCTCTAAATTATGTGATGAAAAAGGTATAGTGCATGAATTTTTTGCTCCCAAGATTCCTCAATAGAATGGTGTAGTAGGAAGAAAGAACCGTACTATCTAGGAGATGGCTCGAGTAACGCTCAATTACAATCACATTTCTGAGAGATTTTGGGTTGAAGCCATTAACACAGCTCACTACATCATTAATCGAGCGTATCTCAGACCAAGATCTACTAAAACTCTTTATGTATTATGGAATGGAAGAAAACCTAACCTTACATACTTTCATGTTTTTGGTAGTAGGTGCTATGTTCTAAATGATAGGGAATATCTTGGCAAAATGCAAAGCAAAAGTGACGAAGCCTTATTCCTTGGCTATTCAACAAATAGCAAGGTCTATCGAGTCTACAACAAACACACTCAAACTGTGATGGAGTCACCAAATATGAAGGTTGATGACTCTCAAATCTGTCAGACTCTAACTGTTGATGAGAAAACAATTTCAACTATTGATAAGACTACTAAGAATTCCTCCAAGGTCATTAAACAGTCAATTGAAACTATTGATCCAACTAACCTTGAGACTGACACTGAAGAGGAAGATGATAGTGATGACTCGAGAGCTAAAAAATCAACAAGAACTCTCAAGAATCTATAAAATATATATATGATGGAGTTAAGACAAGGAATCAATCCAAGAAAAATCACTAGGATATGACCAAATACTCTTGCTACACTTCCACAATTGAACTCAAAAATGTCAAGGAAGCTTTGAATGATGAATTCTGAATTTCTGCTATGCAAGAGGAGTTGCAACAGTTTATCAAAAATGGTGTATGGGAACTTATTCCAAGACCAAAATGTTTTTTGAATTCATTGCTACCTTGCCATGCTAGATAATTGTTTCTTATTGAGCTTAATTCCTAAGGTAGTGTAAAGTTTTTATGCACGAATATTGTTGTTATATATAGTAGATGTTGTAACATTTGAATATTTTTCTTTAGATTATACATGCTGTCCAAAAATGTTCATGGGCGGAATTCCAAAGTCGATACAAGGGATTCCTCACCCAAGGTAGTGTGGAAGGTTAGATAACATGTAAGGCGCCGCGAGATGTTCATCATACTTATATGGAAACTTAGCTAGGAGATGATATCACTTCTAGGACTTCTTGTAAATATTTGGAAACTTAGAACTCTTAGGTGTACACATTTTGGAAGGGCGGCATAAATTGTTGATCCTGTAGCCCAAATTAGGGCCAGATAAGGGCAATGGCCCGAAGTGTATATATAAAAATCCTAGGACATTGATTGTGTGATGTGCTAGAGATGGTCCACCGAGGAGCGTGGAGGTCGGGAATGACCAATGCTCAGCTCGGCCAGTGTTGGGTCTTGAGGTGCGCCAGCGGACCTGCTAGGAGCCAGACCCCAGTTGGGTGGGACTAGCTATCCTTACCCTAGACGGTGTCCGAAGACTAGTGGACCATCCTAGTTGACGTCCCGGGATTGTTTGCTTGCATCTTGAGATGATGTGGACGATGGCCAATATGATACTACCTGATATGGTAGGGACGGTTGTAGCCAGCCGAGATATTTATTCCATAAGTAGGCCCAACGACCGGATGCTGGAGGCTTGATAGGCCTAGGTGGCAGGTTATCACATGTTCAGTTTGTACAGATTGACCCATTGGGGTCGGTAGTCGCATTAGAAGTAGTTTACCTCCTTGTACATTCATTTTGTTGCCTTATATGATATGCATGCATAACTGAGGCTTAGGTGGAGGTTCGCAAGAGCCACTCATTGAGTCCCAAGTGGACTCATAGTTTATTCTTTATTTTTGCAGAGCATGAGCAGTGACTTTGGCATGTCGACATGGTGCAGCTGGTGGGCGGGAGGCGGTGCCATATCTCGTAGCGGCGTCCATGAGTCTTAGACCAATGTCTAGTAGTTGCTTTTAGTTTCTGCACTGATAGTTGTATTTAAAAGAGTTGTAAAACTTGTTACTTGAAATGTTCAGTTATTTTGATGTTGGTGTTCTTACTTGTTTTGGAAAATATAAAATTGTGACTTTGAAAACTTTTAATAAAGTGTGTTGAGATTTTTTTTAACGATACAATTTGGTTTACCTTATGTTAGTGAAGACAATAGGCTACAGGGCAGAATGTAGGCACTGGGCGGTCACACTACCCTCAGTTGGGGTGTGACAACATCGAACACTAATCGATATGGAACCTGAAAGATTTCTCGACGAAATATTAGTTCCATGTTTGTTGTCATCAAAATCGAGATTAAGATCAAGGTTGAAAACCTAAAGCCAACACATTCTATATAAACCATATACGAGAAACACCTGCCCTAACGGCCTAATTAAGCCACCTAGCATCCAGCCCTTGGGGCCTACTTATGGTATAAGAATCCTAGCCATAACCGGCCCTACCATACAAGATAGAATCACACTAGTCAGTCGGCCACATCATATCAAGACGAAGTCAAGAAATCCCGAGCCATCGACTAGGATGGTCTACTAGTCTCCAGACACCATCTGGGGTAGGGATAGCTAGTCCCACCCAACTGGGGTTTGACACCTAGCGGGCCCGCTGGTGCATCTCAAGACCCAATCACTGGCCGAGTCAAGCATTGGTCATTTCCGACCGCCCATGCTCCTCGACAAACCATCTCAAGCACATCACACAATCAAAATGTCCTAGGGTTTCCTTATATACACTTCGGGCAGTTGCCCGTATCCGGCCCTAATCCGGCCTGCAGGGTCAACAATTAATGTTACCTTTCCAAAATTTGTACTCCTAATAATTCTAGGTTTCCAAAAATGAATACTAGAAGTCCTAGAAGTTGTATCATTTCCTAGTTCAGTTTCCATATCTAATATGTACCTTGCGATGTCCTACATGTTATCTAGCGTTATACGCTACCTTGGGTGAGGAATTCTGTGAACTGAACTTGGGATTTCACCCATGAACATTTTCGGACAGCATATATAAAATAAAGAACGGTAAACATAATTCACACAACTACTATGTGTAACTACGATAGTCAACAAAAAACATTTACATACTGCATTAGAATTAAATTCAATATAAAACAGCTTATCTAGCATGGTAAGATAGCAATGAATTCAACAAGGCATGTACTATTAAGCATGGTAAAAATATTACATCATTTCAAAAATTAAAGAGGAATGATCTAAGGATGGTCACTATGCTATCATTCCTACAATCACATGTAACAAAAAATTAGCTTGCTATAGTTAGCATTTTGCCTAAGTGTCATCATGTCTCTATTGTTTTAGCACTCTAACTATGGGATTTACCATCTAAAGCTCACCCTCTCCCTCCCCTAGGCTTGGCCAAGCCTTGAGCAAGGTGAACCTTGCTCGGCCATGCCCCTTAGGGTAGGAAGGGGAGAGGAGGATTAACCCCCGGCCCTAAATCATTGTCTCCGCTATATTCTAGTTACATATTGACTAGTTTGCCCCAACCCCTATACTCGGCCGAGCCTTGCTCATGGAATTTTGGGGTTGCTCGGCCGAACCTTTGAGCCTTAGGGAAGATGAGTTTCCTTTAACACTTGAAATGAATGACTATGAACACACTATTCATGAAATTGAGATCATCCGAGGGCTCTACTTCCGTCAAGGGAATTGGGGAAAATTTTGGCATGACCTTTCCCCTTTTCCCATGGTTCGGCAGCCCTAATACTCAAGAAATCGATGAGAAATCATGACGATCCGACAAGAATCAATACAAAACTGCGAATATACAATCTCAAAACCAAGAATCATCAGAGATTCGCGAGAAAACACATCCTAACAATCCTAGGGGTTCGGCTACCCGCCTCCCCCAATCCATCAAATCTAACCACTCACCTTTGCTTGAGGAAGACTAAGGATCGGATGTTGATGACCTCGAATCTTTCGGCGATTGTGCAAAATTCGGATCGATCAAGATCTCCCTTCCTTGCTCCCTCTCCCTCTCTCCCTATGTGCTACCTTGTGCGACTCCTAGATGAGTCGCACGGCAACTTGGATGAGGGATTTTAATCCCTCATCTAACATTCCATACTCGCATTTGACACTTACTACTGACTCGACTCAGCCCGAGTTCGACTTGGGTACCGACTCTACCCGCAACATGAGTCGATTTAAACTCGATTAAGATATAAATGCATAAAAGTAATGAGTCGTTTACCCAATTTAATTGCATAAATCATTAGTCGAGTCATACCTTCTACTCGAGGCGATCCTGAGGCTCGACTCGACTAACCCCGGGTCCGGCGCGCTGCACCAAAATAGATTATATTAGAATATTTTTCCGGGTCTTACAACCTTTCCCCCTTAAGGGAAATTCATCCTCGAATTTACTTGAATGACAGGGACTTACTGGCACTTCAAATAAGGAAGGGTAGCACTCTCTCATGTCCTGCTCTACCTCCCAAGTGGCCTCCTGCCTGGAATGGTGCTCCCATCTGACCTTGACCAGGGGAATTTCTTTGGACCTTAGCTTCCTGACTTGGCGATTAAGGATCTCTACCGGCCTTTCCTTGAATGAGACGGCGGAATCTACCTCAATAGCAGAAGGCTCAATCACATGCAAATCATCTTCTACATATCTCCGAAGCATGGATACATGGAAGACCAGGTGTACTCTGCTCATGCTAAGAGATAAAGCCAGCTCATAGGCCACCTCACCCCTTCGTTTGAGAATGGGAAAAGGCCCAATGTACTTAGACCCAATACTCAATAAAATCTGTAAGAGTGGGAGAAGAAAAATGAGTTATATGAGGTATATTTATACCCTCTCAAAGAAACAGCAGCTCAACGGATAGAAAACTATCTGTTGCAGACGCTCGGTCGATTGGCTGGTCGACCGACCGATCGACCGCTTAAGTGACCACTGCCCTAATGTCTCTGTGCGGTCGACCGACGGGTCGACCGCCAGATGCAAATCTTGAATTCCCGCAATCCGATCGACCAACGCAAGTTTTGTTTTTGGAGATACGCAGTCCGGTCGACCGATCGGTCCACCGATGCATTCTCTGCCAATTTTTGCCTTCAATCGATCGACCGCCCGGTCGACCGAAGTAGATACTGCTGTTTTGTGACATCCTTCGGTCGACCGGCCGGTTGATCGAGATGGCTACTGCCATTTTTCTACCCCTATTTGGTTGATCGCCCGGTCGATCGAACTTAGGCTGAAATTGTTTTTTCAGCCATTTTTATTGCGCGCTTCATTTCTGGGTTCCGGCTTTCAACATGCGTCATCTTGGAGAGCTTTCCGTGATGAACCCGAGTGCGTCGATCAATGTCCTTTCGATTTTTTGATTTCTTCTGATTTATCCAATTGAGGACATCAAACACTAATCGATATGGAACCTGAAAGATTTCTCGACGAAATATTAGTTCCATATTTGTTATCATCAAATCCGAGATTAAGACCAAGGTTGAAAACCTAAAGCCAACAATCTCCCCCTTTTGGATGATGACAAACATCCTTAAGAAAATATATACATTAAAGCATAGATGATATCAACTAAGGGATTTCTCCCCCTCTCTATATGCATTGATTTCCTATATTTTTCTCCCCTTTACCTATAATTTTCTCCCCACTTACTTATAATTGTCTGCCCCTTTTGACATCAATCAAAAAGGGCAAGAAAGGTTAACTAGTCAAAGGGATGAAGAACAAATATATTTTCATGAAGTTGAGATTCTAAAGATTTTTCATGAAACATGACAATCTCAACCAAAGGGATAAAAAAGAAATATTTGAAATGAAACAAAATCATACATGATAGAAAACAGTGATAGATAGAATTCAAAACTAAATCATGTATGCACTCAAGTATGAATGTACTCATATCTTTTTCATGACATTTTTAGATTTCATTCAAACTTTCAAAATATCAAGATATGGTCATTTAAATCATGTATATCAAGTTTGAAGTGAAACTAGTGTCATTTAATCCAAATATGAACTTAGCACGTTTTCATTTGAAATAAGCATAAAAACATGAAAAAGCTAAGTATCAAGTTTTGATATCTACTCATGTTTTCTCATATTTAGGCATCTAGACATCAAACATGAGAGAATATAAGTCTATGAATCAAGTTTGGGCTTAAAATGAAATTTCTAAGTCACTTTGTTGACTTAGGTTAACCTATACTTCAAGATTTGAAAAATCAAACTTTTAAATCTATGCAAAATCATATTTTCAACGAAAATTTTTTATATCAGTTAATGGATGAAATTTTTTGATACCAATTGTTGAATGATCATTCAAAATGCATGTATCATGTTTGAACTCAAAATGAATTTTCTATGTTCATTTTTCATCCTATATTGATTTCAACTAGAAGCTAAATTTTTTTTGATATCGCTCAAAATATCAAAATCATTTTTAAAAATGATTTTACTCAAAGAATAGAGAGAACGGTATTAGAAATGAAATCAAAATAGCATGCACAAAGTTTCATTTGAAGTTTTTGAAGAAAAATCAAAGTATCGAAAAGATTGATATTTCAAGAAGGATGATACTTTGTGTTTTCGAAATCCAATTTCAAAATTCCATTATAAATCATATTCTTGATGAAACTTTTCCAATTTTTTACTGAAGATCCTAGATTTTTCAGTGAGGGTGCAATTTCAAGAATCAATTAAAAAAGATTTTTCTATATTTCTCTAGAAATAACTGAAAATGTTGATACCAAATATTGGTCGAAATGGCAATTCCGTAATTTTTAGTTATTTTCAAAGAGTGCTCAGTTTTCATTCAAACTTTTATGACACCACATAATGGTCATGTAAAGAGTGTATGTCAAGTTTGGAATGAAAATTATGTCCTTAAGTCAAGATATCAACCTAGCATGGTCAAAACTAAACTAGTTTTCATGAAATTTGCTAAGTTTCAATCTTATCATTTACTCATGATTTTTCAACTTTAAACTTATGGACACCTAACATGAGTAAATTTAAACATGTTTGTCAAATATGGATGAAAAATGAGACCTCTAAGTCAATTTGTTGACTTGGGTCAACTTGGTTTAAAAGAGGTAACCATGAATTCTATGTCATTTTATCCATATCCATATGAATTTTTCATTCTAAATGCATGGAAACATGTAATACCTATTCCTAAACATGTTTATGAAGTTTGGACTTAAAAATCAAGTGTGCAAGTCGATTTATTGACTTAGGTCAAACTTTTCCAAGTTTAAATCCCCTAAAGTGATATAGTTATCTCATTGTTCATCTAGACATGAATTTTCAATTTTAATTACCTAGACTCATGCGATATGTGTATCTAAACATGTTCTTTTGGTGTTTACTTAAAATGAGGTCTCTAATAAGAAATTTCAAACTAGTCCCAATTCATTCAATATTAATATCATGAACTTGCCTAGTTACCCATGAAATTGCCTACTCATGAAAATTCAAACATTTATCATGCAAAATCAATCATGAGTATATAGAGACATCATTAAAGCATGAATATTCAAGAATTACATTAAGATTTTGCAAAACTAATTCATACCTCTTTCAATAGAATTTTGCCAAACTTGTTATTTACTTTTCAGTTTTCTTCATGATAGCATAGCCTTCAATGTTTACCACTTTCTTAACTTGCAAGTAGGCTTTATTAGTATCAAAATGAATTTATATATCAACTAGCAAGCAAACATACTAAATAGCAAAGGTTCAGTGCAAAGTTTTATTTTAAAAACCTTAACCTATGCTAGATAGTAGAGATTCATTTTAAGGAGTTATCATGATATCAAAATGAATCAAAGAGATCTTAAGATGTGAAACATTTGAGGAATAAGATCTCTAAACATGTTTAACTAGTTTGGACTTAAAAAGAATGTCTCTAGTAGTGAATATCAACCTAGAGCAAGTTTCATTCAATGAAATTTGCCTAAGTACTAAAATTCTACCTACTCATGAAAATTCAAGGGTTTACCATGCAATTCTAATCATGAGTATTGAGACATTATTTAAGCTTAAGCATTGAGGTATAACACTAAGATTTTGAATTTATCAAAGTTATACCTTATTCATGATAATTTGCCAAACTAATCTTAGTCTTCCTAATTAGCCTTCCATTTTCAATAATTTGCAAGTATACTTCATTAATGGTAATCAAATCTTATCTACTAGCAAGTTATCATACTAAATAGCAAGGTGAAATAGAAATCTTCATTTGGGTATTTCAACCTAAGCTAGATAGTGAAAAAATTGTTTCAAGAAAAAATCGTCATGAAACCAAAACGAATCAAGAGATCTCAAAATGTGAAATTTTGAAACATAAGATTTCCAACCCTTCCTATTGGTTGAAAACCGAAAGGCCACAATGAGCCTACAATTTAAAACCACAAGGTCGCATGAGCCCATTACAGGCTACCTAGGTCTCCGAAGAGACCGGGAAATCAAAATCAAAAATATTTTTGAAATTCATATCGAGAACGGAAAATCTACTCATGTTAAGCATGTATCAAAAACTCCAACTCTAATTTAAACAGGAGGTATAGGAGATGATACCAAATTAACTAGATGCCGATTTTTCATACCGAAGGCATCCATACGATGCGAAGTTGCAACTTGTATTTGGTGAAGCTTTAAGTCTTCATGCAACTCCCACCAACTATCATCAACTCATCTTTGGTACCCAAATGGCTTTGGGTCCTTGGGGGTTAAAGGGCTTAGGAACCCAAAGTGTCTTTGCCACACTTGGATTCACCTTAAAAGCGCAGTCATAAATGGCATGCCCATAGATACCACAACAAAAACAATGTCCATTAAATCTCTTCTTTTCATTTTTATTATGGACATAAGGTTTATCATTAGAATGCTTGACATGTGAACTATGATGAACATGAGCATTCTTAAAGGAAACAATTTTCTTTTGAACATGAGGTTTAATGTTAGAATGCTTGACATGAGAAGCATGATGTGCATAAGCATTCTTGAAAGAAACATTTGTATTTCTAAAATTCTTAGATGATGAATTACTAGATAGGTTATTAACTTTCTTATTTAGAAAAACAACCTCATTTTTCAAGTCGTTCATGGATTTATGAATAGCATGCAATTGAGTTTTCAACATGCTATTTTCATTCTTTAAGATGTCATTTTTCGTTTTTAAATCCTTAGTGTCAACACTTAATGTATCATGGCATGGATTGGAGACACTAATTTTTAGCAAATTATAATTCGATGATTTGATGCGGAAGCGATAAATAGTAAAGCAATTAATACAATCAATAAATCAATGCAAACACACAAATTTATAGTGGTTCGGCCCCAATGCCTACTCCACTATCTAAGCACCCCGCTTAGGATTTCCAAACTAGGTTTACTAGATTAATTCTTGTTTCCCTTACAATGAGGACTTTGACTCGAAGAGTCGCACTCTCAACCTAAGGCACTTCTACACCCGGAAGTCATCGCCTTCTTACCGAGAGCACTCTTCCACCTCAACCCTAAGGGATAACTCGACTAATCCTAACAAACTACATTTACACAAGTGGCTTTACTCCTTCTATACAGAGGATACCACTCACACAACAAGACCTAACAACCTAGGTCTTACTCAAACTCAAATTCAAATAAAACAATGTTCAATTAACAATTAAAATACAATCAAAAGAGCTTAAGAAATGAGAGAGGAACCACAGCTCTTTTCCAAGCCTTCAACGCCTTCAACTCGTCAAGAGGTAGAGCACGTATTAAAACTCGAGTCAAAGCAGAGTGTGCGCTTGAAGAAGTTGTCGACGGAAGAGCCGAATGCTATTGATCGATCTTTAGAAGGCTCAAAAACTCCCTTTTAATTGCTCAATAAAATCTGTAAGAGTGGGAGAAGAAAAATGAGTTATATGAGGTATATTTATACACTCTCAAAGAAACAGCAGCTCAACAAATAGAAAACTATCCGTTGCAGACGCTCGGTCGATTGGCTAGTCGACCGACCGATCGACCACTCAAGCGACCGCTGCCCTGATGTCTCGGTGCAGTCGATCGACGGGTCGACCGCCAGACGCAAATCTTGCATAGACCGCCCGGTCGACCGACGCAAGTTGCATTTTAGGCGATACGTAGTCCGATCGACCGATTGGTCGACCAATGTGTTCTCTACCAAATTTTGGCTTCAATCGGTCGACTACCCAGTCGATCAAAGTAGCTACTGCTGCTTTGCGACATCCTTTTGTCGACCGACCGATCGACCGAGATGGCTACTGCCATTTTTCTACCCCTATTCGGTCGACCGCCCGATTGACCGAACCTAGGCTGAAATTGTTTTTTCAGCCATTTTTCTTACGCACTTCATTTCTGAGTTTCGCCATTCAACATGCGTCATCTTGGAGAGCTTTCCGCGACGAATCCAAGCGTGACGATCAATGTCCTTCCGATTTTCTGATTTCTTTCGATTTATCCGATTGAGGACATCTAACACTAATCAATATGGAACCTGAAAGATTTCAAGACAAAATATTAGTTACATGTTTGTTATCATCAAAACCGAGATTAAGACCAAGGTTGAAAACCAAAAGCCAACACATTCTATATAAACCATATATGAGAAACACCTGCCATAACGGCCTAATTAAGCCACCAGGCATCCGGCACTTGGGGCCTACTTATGGTATAAGAATCCCGGCCATAACCGGCCCTACCATACAAGGTAGAATCACACTAGCCGGTCGGCCACATCATATCAAGACGAAGTCAAGAAATCCCGGGACATCGATTAGGATGGTCTACTAGTCTCCAAACACCGTATGGGGCAGGGATAGCTAGACCCACCCAACTGGGGTCTGACACCTAGCGGGCCCGCTGGTGCATCTCAAGACCCAATCACTAGCCGAGTCAAGCATTGGTCATTTCCGACCGCCCATGCTCCTCAGTAGACCATCTCAAGCACATCACACAATCAAAATGTCCTAGGGTTTCCAATTAATGTTACCCTTCAGGCAGTTGCCCGTATCCGGCCTACAGGGTCAACAATTAATGTTACCCTTCCAAAACATGTACTCCTAATAATTCTAGGTTTCCAAAAATGAATACTAGAAGTCCTAGAAGTTGTATCATTTCCTAGTTCAGTTTCCATATCTAATATGTACCTTGAGATGTCCTACATGTTATCTAGTGTTATACGCTACCTTGGGTGAGGAATTCTGTGAACCGAACTTGGGATTCCACCCATGAACATTTTCGGACAGCATATATAAAATAAAGAATGGTAAACATAATTCACACAACTACTATGTGTAACTACGATAGTCAACAATAAACATTTACATACTGCATTAGAATTAAATTCAATATAAAATAGCTTATCTAGCATGGTAAGATAGCAATGAATTCAACAAGGCATGTACTATTAAGCATGGTAAAAATATAACATCATTTCAAAAATTAAAGAGGAATGATCTAAGGATGGTCACTATGCTATCATTCGTACAATCACATGTATCAATAAATTATCTTGCTATAGTTAGAGATTTGCCTAAGTGTCATCATGTCTCTATTGTTTTAGCACTCTAACTATGGGATTTGTCATCTAAAGCTCACCCTCTCCCTCCCCTAGGCTTGGTTGAGACTTGAGCAAGGTGAACCTTGATCGGCCATGCCCCTTAGGGTAGGAAGGGGATAGGAGGATTAATCCCCGACCCTAAATAATTGTCTCCTCTATATTCTAGTTACATATTGACTAGTTTGCCCCTCCCCCTATACTTGGCCGAGCCTTGCTCATGGAATTTTGGGGTAGCTCGGCCGAACCTTTGAGCCTTAGGGAAGATGAGTTTCCTTAACACTTGAAATCAATGACTATGAACACACTATTCATGAAATTGAGATCATCCTGTTGTGTGAAATCCGAAACTAGAAGGGGGGTTGAATAGTGTATGTCCCCTTTTACTATATTTTCTTCTTACTCAATTTTAGCTGCACTTAATGAAATTGTCTCTTAATGGTAAATGTGGTCAAATATAAATAGTAATGATAGACAAGCAAATAAGCAATGCAAATAAGAGTAATTATAGTGGTTCGGCCAACTGCCTACTCCACTACCTTGGCTCCTCACCAAGGATTTCTAACCACCACTTTATAGAATCTGTGTTTCCCTTTGAATACAATGACGACACCCTTCTCACTACTCTGAGAACACCTCAATCCTATTCACCTAAGCAAAACACAATCCTATAAGATTATCCCTAAGTGTTTCCTAGCACACCTAGCAGCTATCTCAAATGGAAAACAAGTTTACAATAAACTTCAAATACAGTAGAAAAGAGCTTTAAAATGTGAAATGAACCAAGGCTCCTTTTCCGCACCTTCACATCTCCAACTTGCAAGAAGATCACTCTTTGTGTTGCAGCAAGATTGAAGGAAGTAGGGAAGCAGCGCTCGAAATTAGTTATCAACGGAAGCAGAGGGCGCGCACGAATTCACTCTTAATGAAGGCTCAAAAACTTCTTTAATTGCTCAATAAAAGTTCTAAAGAAAAGTAAAGAAGTTAGGTGAGGGGTATTTATAACCCCTCACTCAAACGGTCCATTCAACGGGTAAAAAAATAGTCGTTGAAGCCGTTCGGTCATTGGCCGATCGATCGATCGGCCGACCGACTGATCGACCACCAATGCGACCGCTGGCTGTATGAGAGAGCTCGATCGACCGATGGGTCAACCGACTGACAGAAAACAATCGGTCCCACATTCGATCGACCGAATCAATGGAGCCAGGGTTGTGCGACAAGCGATCTCCAATCCGGTCGACCGATCGGTCGATCGGTGACTATTCTGCCCATTTTTTGCTTCGGTCGGTCGACCCACCGGTCAATCGATGCAGCCTTGTGCAGATTGCTTCGCCAACTTCAGTCGACCGACTGGTCAACCGAATGGCTACTGCCAATTTTTACCGTCACTCGGTCGACTGAATAGGCTGCTTGGCAGACTACTGCCTTGTTCAGTCGACGAACTCTGGTTGAGGCTGACTTCTTCTTGGATTTTTACATGCCTTTTTATGGGTTTAGTTATCAAGTTTTAACTTGGATAACTTTATAATTTTGGCTTGGGATAAACTTATCCTAGGGGTATATTACATGAATTCTACTTGATCTAAGCTCAAGCCTTTCTTCAACGTTTTCTTCTTCCGTTTCTTTGACGATCTTTTCTTTTGTCTCATTTGAACGGACTTGGCATGCTTATCGCAACTTCAACCTGAACTCAAAACTTCACACTTGGATTAAATACATGTTTGTTATCATCAAAATAAAGATCTAGGCTTAAGAGAGATCCTTAAGCCAACAATCTCCTCCTTTTTGATGATGACAAACATAACATGAAATTTTTAGAAAGCATAAGTGTTTGTGAGTTTGAGTTAGGGCATGCAAGATATGTAACTTCACATATGCATTCAACTATGTAACTTAGCATATGTATTCAACTACTTATTACTCAACCTATGCTCCCCCTATCAATGTGCATATTCAAATACTTATAACTCAACCTATGCTCCCCCTATCAATGTGCATATCATTTTTTAATTCCCTCGTAACTATAAAACTCACCCTAACTATATGAATCGTAAAAACCAAGTGTGACCTTACTTTTTCTCCCCCTTTTGACATCAATCAAAAAGGGTAAGAATTAAGGTACAATTATTGAGTGTCATCATAAAAACCAAAAAAGCCACAAAAAACCAAGTATCATCTACCACTATAGTCCTTCCCATTAATGTAAGCCTATAGAAGGCAAACACCAATAGATCGCAAAGCCCCACTACAGAGCAATACATAAGTGTGATGATACTTTATAGAATGCAAGTTTTGGAAAACATATACATTTTGAAGAAAATACATTTTAATTACTAGGAAAAGCACAAATTCCTAATTGCATTCTTAAATTTGTAAAGATTTCTTCAAGCAAGGGTTTTGTGAATATATCGGCAAGTTGTTTATCGGTGGATACAAATTCTACCGATATATTTCCCTTAGTCACATTATCCCTAAGAAAATGATGTCTTAAGTCTATATGCTTAGTTCTAGAGTGTAAAATGGGATTCTTGGTTAAATTTATTGCACTGGTATTATCACAATGAATAGGTATGCAAGAATACCTAAGTCAATAGTCTAAAAGGGTTTGTTTCATCCAAAGGACTTGCGCACAACAACTAGCCGCAGCGATGTATTCCGCTTTGGTAGGTGAAAGTGTGACTGAGTTTTATTTCTTTGAGAACCAAGAAACAAGACTCGCTCCTAAGAATTGACAACACCCACTAGTACTTTCTCTATCTACCTTACATCCGGCAAAATCAGCGTCCGAAAAACCGATTAAATCAAATGATGTATGACATGGATGCCATAATCCTAAGTCAACCGTGCCCTTTAAATATCTCAATATGTGTTTTATCGCACTTAAATGAGACATCTTAGGGCAAGATTGAAACCTAGCACATACACACACACTAAACATGATATCGGGTCTACTTGCGGTTAAATAAAGAAGACTACCAATCATACCTCGATATCATTTTTCGTCCACTTTAATGCCCTCTTCATCTTTGTCAAGCTTGATGGATGCGCTCATAGGTGTAGAAGCTATCTTGGCTTCATTCATCCTGAACCTTTTGATGAGCTCCTTTGTGTACTTGGCTTGATTGATGAAGATCCCTTTGTTGGTTTGCTTGATTTGGAGACCAAGCATGAATGAGAGCTCTCCCATCATGCTCATCTCAAACTCATCTTGCATACATTAGCAAACCACTTACAAAGCATTTCACTAGTAGCACCAAAAAATATGTCATCAACATAAATTTGAACTAATAAAATGTCATTTTCATGATGCTTAATGAAAAGTGAAACATCGGCTTTTCCAATATCAAAACCTTGTTCAATTAGGAAAATTGAAAGTCTTTCATACCAAGCCCTAGGGGCTTATTTTAAACCATATAATGTTTTTTTAAGTTTGAAAACATGGTTTGGAAACCAAAACTTTCAAATCTGGGGGGGGTTGTTCAACATAAACTTCTTCATTAATGAAACCATTTAAAAATGCACTTTTTATATCCATTTAAAAGAGTTTAAAACCCTTAAAGCTAGCATATGCCAAAAGCATTCTAATTGCTTCTAATATAGCTACGGGAGCATACGTCTCATTATAGTCTATTCATTCTTGTTGATTGTACCCTTGTACCACTAATCTAGCTTTGCTTCTAATAACTAATCCTTCTTCATCTAGCTTATTTCTAAATACCCATTTAGTTCCAATTATAGTTTGATCACTAGGTCTAGGCACTAAGTCTCATACATCATTTCTAGGAAACTGGTTGAGTTCTTCTTGCATAGCTAGTACCCAAAACTCATCTTCTATTGCTTCCTTAATGTTCTTAGGCTCTACTTGAGATACAAAAGCTACATATTGACAAATATTCTTGAGTTTAGAACGTGTTACCACTCCCATTGAAGGCTCTCCAATGACTTGGGTCCATTGGATGATCTCTTACCAATCGATACCCTTTAGGGAGAGGTGGTAGAGCTTCTTCTTCATCATCTTCAACTTGAGGTAGGTTTGAGGATGGAGGTTCTTCAGGTTGGGTCTCCTCATTATCTTCATCCTCCACTTCTTTATCATGAAGTGTGAGATCCTCAAATTCCTCACCTACATTCACAATCTTCACATTTCTAGAAGAATCATTAGTTTCATTAAACGTGACATGCATGGATTCTTCAACAATCATTGTTCTATGATTGTAAACTCTATATGCTTTAGAATTAATGGAGTAGCCTAGGAAAATTACTTCATCTAATTTAGAATTAAATTTTCTTAAATTCTTCTTAGTATTTAATATAAAATATTTGCATCCAAAAACATGAAAATATCCCACATTTGGGATTTTACCATTCCAAAGCTCAAAATGTGTTTTCTTAATTTTTGGTCTCAAAAAAACTTGGTTAAGAACATAACAAGAGGTATTTATTGCTTCGGCCCAAAAATACTTAGGCAAATTATTTTCGCATAGCATGGTCCTAGCCATTTCTTTTAAAGTTCTATTCTTCCTTTCAATCACCTCATTTTGTTGAGGGGTCCTAGGGGAAGAAAAGGTATGGTCAATACCCAAATCATCACAATACTCGGAAAAATTTTCATTTTTAAATTCCCCTCCATTGTCACTTCTAATTTTCAAAATTGATATTTCTTTTTCATTTGAACTTTCTTTGCAAACTTTTTGAAAAACTCAAAGGTTTCATTTTTCTTGGCCAAAAAGAAAACCCATGTAAATCTAGAAAAATCATCAACTAATACACATAACAATATAGCTTTCCACCTAGACTAGCTACATCACATGGACCAAAGAAATCCATGTGCACAAGCTCAAGAATTCTAGATGTACTAACATGATTAATGCTATGAAATGAAGATTTAACTTGCTTACCTAGTTGACATGCATTACAAAATTTATCTTTTTCAAATTTTATCTTGGGTAAGCCTTTAACTAATTCTTTCCTAGATATCTCTTGGATGAGGCTCATGCTAAAATGTCCTAACCTTCTATGCCACAACCAAGAGTCATTTTCCATGGCAACTAAGCATCTAACATGAGGATTTGGCAAGACATTTAATTCTAAGGTGTATACATTTTCTTGCCTATTTCCAATAAACATGATATCATTTGATGGTGCACTTCTAATGATACATTTAGATGCTTCAAAAATAATTGTGTATCCATTGTCACATAATTGTGATATGTTAATCAAATTATGTTTTAATCCATCAACTAATAGAACATTTGTAATGCATGGATAAGGGAGTATACCTATGTCATCAATGCCAACAATCTTACTTTTGGCATTGTCTCCAAATGTGACATGTCCACCATCTTTACTTGATAGGGTTACAAATAAATTGATATCACCCGTCATGTGCTTTGAGCAACCGCTATCCAATATCCAAGTGCTTCTACTTGGTTGAGGATGCTTCTCCATCTACAAAAGGAGAAGAAACTTTCTTAGGTACCCAAATTTTCTTGGGTCCTTGAGTGTTAGTAAATTTGGGAACCCATGTAAATCTTGCATGTGGGTTCCTTCTCAATGCACAATCCTTGGCCACATGGCCAAATATGCCACACGAAAAGCAACTTTCATTAAATTTTCTTTTAATGTGTGTGTGAGCATGAAATTGTGATGATTTCTTTTTATGGACAACCTTTGGCATGGCATTTTGGATGGTTGTCATTTTTTCATTAAGCATGCAAAGTTCCCTTTTAAATGTTAGCATGCTACCATTCAAATGCTCTACTTGATCACTTAAATACTTATTTTCATTCTCTAATTTTTGGTTGTCAATCTCTAAGTCCTTCTTAGCTTTCTCTAGGGTGCATGTCTCTTCCTTAAGGGTGTCTATTTCTTTCCTTAAGGCATTGCATGAAAGTAATAGACTATCATTCTCAAGTTCTAAAGATCTATTGCCCTTTTTGAGATCTTTAAATTTTCTCCTAATAGCATTGAATTCATCATGCATTTGCTCAAATTCATTTTATAGCTCTTCTTGAGTAAATGAAACTTCACCAAAAGTAAATCTTACCTCATCATCCTTTGCCATTAAGCAAAGGTTTGCCTTTTCACTCTTTACTTCTTCTTCACTCGATGAGGCCTCACTTTCATCCCATGTGGCCATCATTGCCTTCTTCTTCTTCTTGTATTTTTCCTTTTTGTGAGGGTTGGAGGTGGAGGACATCTTGAGAAGTGGGCAATCCTTCCTTAGGTGCCCGGTCTTGTTGCAATGGTAGCAAGTGTAGCCTCCTCTTCCCTTCCTCATGCCTCCCCTCATGAAGCTCATGAATCTTCTTGCGAGCATCGTCATTTCTTCAAGATCATCCATCTCTTCCTCGGATGACGATGACTCTTCTGCTCGATGTGAAGCTTTTAAGGCAATGGTCTTGCCTTTGGGGGCATCTTCCTCTTGGTATTGCTTCATGTGGGTCTCATGTGTCATGAGAGACTCAATGAGCTCGGTGATCTTCAAAGTGCTCAAATCCTTGGCTTCCATGATGGCTGTCACTTTGGGCTCCCAAGATTTTGGAAGGGAACGAAGGAGCTTCCTTACCTTCTCCTCTTCCTCTATTTCTCTGCCAAGGTTAGCTAAGCCATTTGTAATATTTTAAAATCTAGCATGCATGGCATCAATGGACTCATGTGAAAGCATCTTAAACATTTCATAATCATGCATGAGTAAGTTAATTTTGGATTCTTTTACTTGTGAAGTCCCTTCATGGGTGATCTCTAGGACCTTCCATACTTCATATGTGGACTTATATGTAGAAATCCTATTGAATTCATTAATTGATATGCCGCAATATAAGCATTGACGACCTTTGCATTTGCATTGAAAAGCCTAATTTCTTCTTGGTCCCATTGGTCCATATCCTTATTGGGTTGTTTATAATCTACTAGGATCATCCTCCATACATCCATGCCTAAGGATTGAAGGAAGCCATTCATGAGGATCTTCCAATAGGCATAGTTGTTCCCATCGAATAGTGGTGGAGTATGAGTAGAGGACCCTTGAGCTAATTGGATTTCACTAGACATCTTGACTTGTAGGAAAGATGGTTAAATCTTGACCTACGACCTAGCTCTGATACCAAATGTTGTATGAAATCCGACACTAGAAGAGGGGGTTGAATAGTGTTTGTCCCCTTTTACTATATTTTCTTCTTACACAATTTTAGCTGCACTTAATGCAATTGTCTCTTAATGGTAAATGTGATCAAATATAAATAGCAATGATAGACAAGTAAATAAGCAATGCAAACAAGAGTAATTATAGTGGTTCGGCCAACTACCTACTCCACTACCTTGGCTCCTCACCAAGGATTTCTAACCACTACTTTATAGGATCTGTGTTTTCCTTTGAATACAATGAGGACACCCTTCTCACCACTCTCAGAACACCTCAATCCTATTCACCTAGGCAAAACACAATCCTATAAGGTTATCCCTAAGTGTTTCCTAACACACCTAGCAGCTATCTCAAATGGAAAACAAGATTACAATAAACTTCAAATACAGTAGAAAAGAGCTTTAAAATGTGAAATGAACCAAGGCTCGGTTCCCGCGCCTTCACATCTCCAACTTGCAGGAAGATCAGTCTCTATGTTGCAGCAAGATTGAAGGAAGTAGGGAAGCAGCGCTCGAAATGAGTTGTCGACGGAAGCAGAGGGCACGCACGAATTCACTCTTAATGAAGGCTCAAAAACTTCTTTAATTGCTCAATAAAAGTTCTAAAGAGAAGTAAAGAAGTTAGGTGAGGGGTATTTATAACCCCTCACTCGAACGGTCCATTCAACGGGTAAAAAAATAGTCGTTGAAGCCGTTCGGTCACTGGCCGATCGATCAGTCGGTCGATCGACTGATCGACCGCCAATGCGACCGCTGGATGTATGAGAGAGCTCGGTCGATCGATGGATCGACCGACTGATGGAAAACTATCGATCCCACATTCGGTTGACCAATCGATCGATCGAATCAATGGAGCCAGGGTCGCGCGACAAGCGATCTCTAATCCTGTCGACCGATCGGTTGACCGGTGACCATTCTACCCATTTTTTGCTTCAGTCGGTCGACCGACCAGTCAACCGACGCAGCCTTGTGCAAATTGCTTCGCCAACTTTGGTTGACCGACTGGTCGACTGAATGGCTACTGCCATTTTTTACCGTCATTCGGTCGATCGAATAGGCTACTTGGCAGACTACTGCCTTGTTCGGTTGACCGATCGGTCGACCGAACTCAGGCTGAGGCTGACTTTTTCTTGGATTTTTACATGTCTTTTTTATGGGTTTAGTTATCAAGTTTCAACTTGGATAACTTTACAATTTTGGCTTGGGATAAACTTATCCTAGGGGTATATTACATGAATTTCTACTTGATCTAAGCTCGAGCCTTTCTTCAACGTTTTCTTCTTTCGTTCCTTTGATGATATTTTCTTTCATCTCGTTTGAACGGACTTGGCATGCTTATCGCAACCTCAACCTGAACTCAAAACTTTACACTTGGATTAAATACATGTTTGTTATCATCAAAATAAAGATCGAGGCTTAAGAAAGACCCTTAAGCCAACACATCCGAGGGCTCTACTTCCGTCAAGGGAATTGGGGAAAATTTTGGCATGACCTTTCCCCTTTTCCCATGGTTCGATAGCCCTAATACTCAAGAAATCGATGAGAAATCATGACGATCCAACAAGAATTGATACAATATAGTGAATATACAATCTCAAAACCAAGAATCGTCAGAGATTCGCGAGAAAACACATCCTAACAATCCTAGGGGTTCGGCTACCCGCCTCCCCCACTCCATCAAATCTAACCACTCACCTTTGCTTGAGGAAGACTAAGGATCGGATGTTGATGACCTCAAATCTTCCGGCGACGGTGCGAAATCCGGATCAATCAAGATCTCCCTTCCTTGCTCCCTCTCCCTCTCTCCCTATGTGCTGCCTTGTGCGACTCCTAGATGAGTCGCACGGTAGCTTGGATGAGGGATTTTAATCCCTCATCTAACATTCCATACTCGCATTTGACACTTACTACTAACTCGACTCAGCTCGAGTTCGACTTGGGTTCCGACTCTACCCGCAACACAAGTCGATTTAAACTCGATTAAGGTATAAATGCATAAAAGAAATGATTCATTTACCCAATTTAATTGCATACATCATTAGTCGAGTCATACCTTCTACTCGAGGCGATCCTAAGGCTCGACTCGCTAACCCCGGGTCCGGCGCGCTGCATCAAAATAAATTTTTATATTAGGAAATTTTTCCGGGTCTTACATTTTGGCTCTTGTATCTCCCTTATTCTCCGATATGCGCCCAGATGATATGCGTATTCGGAGAACTAAAGGGAGATGATGCCAAAATTTAGAATGAAGTTAACAAATGGGACGCAGTTTCCCGCACTCGCTACAATAGTCTTCCGATCATTAGCAGGAGGTCTCTCGGACTACGGCTAGAAATCGCATGTCCGGGGGGGCGCACCACACTTGCGGCTCTATCTCATTCGTGGTGCACGAGCGTCGTATAGTAAGTATTATATCTTAATTTTAATTAAATTATATATTGCATTTGTTTCATGGTGTACTAATGTATTTGTTTCGTAAATATAGTCAACGATCCGGGATGACAGCACTGTCCAGCTACCCTTGCTGATGGAGGTGTTCAAGCACACTCATCGTCGATGAAATGGGGCGGGGGAATACGTCAATAACTGGGATACAGTCATCGTGGTAAGTATATTTGTTTTAATTCTACAATCTTTATTTATAATTTAAGTTCGTAATAAAAAAAAATATAAAACAAAACACAAACTCGTGTAGGAGACCTACACAATGATTGTGACTCAGTACAGAGGAACTCCCAAGGACTTTGACGCTCGAGCATGGGTCGATGCCGCTGGTGGCTGGGACCACGGTCGTGTTTATGGCTTCGAAGACAATGGCCATGTGCGAGCTGTGCTAGGGCCACTTGGGGCACCAACCCCTCTGCTTGCTGGTGAGCGGCCCTCCACATCATGGTTGTAGGATCAAAGCCGGATATTCACCATGGAGGAGCAGGTCGCACATCAGAGTCGATCAATGGATGAGATGCATGCGATGTTAAGGCATATTACAGCTCAATTCGGCGTTGTCATACCTCCTACATCTGATCCATCATCCTCAACTAGTCCATGCTATTCCACACCTAAGCACTTCAGACTCCGCCACACGATCCTCACCAACTTCCACCGCAACCGTGAAAGTTTATTTGACTTGTGTTATGACTTAACTTATGTTACGATATTTTTTTGTTTTGATACTTATGATTTGAATCTTAATTATGTTTATACAATAGTTTTGATTCGTATCGTGTTGATACAATTGTTTTTATATGATTGTTTTGATACTTATAAATGTGGATATATTCGATGCTTATCTGTGATATAGAGTTTTGTTACATTTGTATATGTGTATTTGTGATGTATGGTGTTGTATGGTTTGATGTGTATGGTGGTATGATGTATGGTGGTGTGTGTGAGTTATGTAATAGATAAATTGTTAATGTATTAATGGAATTTTTTAAATTTTAAAATTTTCAGGTTCAGGATAACAGCATCAGCGACAGCTTACCAATCGCCAACTGTCAGTAGGCTATCGTTGAAAGTGTATCATAATGTTTGGGCCGCATCGTTAATGTCGTTGTTGATTACCTATAGCGACAACGCAACGATAGGCCTTCAACGACGTCCTTACATCGGCCCTGTCGATTGTCACAGATAATAATATCAGTGGCAATCGAAGCAGCCATCGCCGATATATAAGTATTGCCAACTGAGGTGGCTTCCACTAAACTCTTAGTGACGCCCTTAGTTACAATGGCATTTTGCAACTACATTTGTCGTCTGTGAAGGTCGTCACCGATGGATTCAGCCATCGGTGAAGCCTATATATTTAGTAGTGTATATTATATTGGGTATCATAGTGGGCAGGGGAGGGTTAGAGCTTTAGCTTGTAAATCTTTTTGTAGGATACACTTTAACCTAGTAAACTAGAGTTCGAAATCCTAAGCGGGGCACTTAGGTAGTGGAGTAGGGAAGGGTCATGAACCACTATAAATCCTTGTGTTTGCATTGTTTAAATTGGTGTATGCTTACTTGTTTATTTATCATTAGCTTCCACATTTAGTAAGTTGAATTGAAAATTTGTCTAAGTAATCAAGAAAATCTTTAAAATCGGAATTAGGTTAAATTTATTATAGGACAATATTCACCCTCCCTCTAGTATAGGTCATTCACCTAACAGAAACTACCAACTATAATGTCATTTCTTAGATAGGAGTTCGATGTAGTAGAGATGGTGAAATCTCAATCTACGAACTTGATACCAAATGTGAGGTGAAGGTCATATTAGAGGTGGATGAATAGTGTGTTAAGCTAGTTTTAACCTAATTTTGATTTTAATCGATTTCTTGAATTTTGATCAAACACAAAAACAAGTAAGCAGTGAGAATAGAAATACAAATAAGTTCAATGATAACACACAAGAATTTATAGTGGTTGTACTCCACTTGTTACGCCCCGTTTAGGTTCATCCCTAAATAACGAACACCGCCTAGGAGAAACGCAACCAACTATCAACTAACACACCAAAATCTTCATGAACAGCTTGCAACATGAACCTCAACCACTTGCATTAGAATAATATCTATTACGGTAATGAAATGTTATTCAAGAAACTTTATACATCACTACGGAAATCAATGTCAGAGTCTGCCTCCTCTACTATATCTAACTAGACCTTCACAGCTACCACTCGAACTTGCAGATCTGAGGCAAAACAACAAACATCAGCGG
Organism: Canna indica; assembly: GCA_034359265.1. Classification (NCBI taxonomy): domain Eukaryota; kingdom Viridiplantae; phylum Streptophyta; class Magnoliopsida; order Zingiberales; family Cannaceae; genus Canna; species Canna indica. The sequence continues at coordinate 41,331,190 of CP136891.1, forward strand.
AAAGCTGAGTAGGAGAATCAATATGCCAACAATAAGGACAACAATCATGATGCGATGATACTGCAAATGCAACAATGTACGACTCTGTAATAAAATGCAACATGTCAACGACAACAAGACACATGTTCACCTATCAACTATTGCAACTCATACCAATCAAGAGCGTAGTGGATCGACAATTGGGTTTCCCCCGCACTCTCGCACCTCGAGAGTGGCACCTCAAGCCCGCTCCAGCTAGAGATGCGACTATCTAAAAGATAGCCCACCGACGTCTAACAGCACGACGCCGCACACGAGCTCGCCAACGTCTAATAGTGCAACGCCACACCTCATGTGAAAATTTCATGATCACCGGTGTCACCGCCCATATACCTCGGGCAATAAATCAACAATGTCCGGGCTTGCGCCCACAATAGTTATAATGCAGTATATCAACAACAACTGGCCTACGATACTAGCAACAATTACTGATACAATAATAAGCAACATGATAACTAGATCTCACCACATGACACACCACAACTGATCTACAATGCTAACAACAATAAATGCTACAACAACTATCAATTGATGAGGCAACCAAAAATAATTCATATTAGCAAATACAACTTATGACGACACTAACAATGTGCACCTTACCTATCATAATATCATGCTCAATAATCATCAATGCATCACAGCTAATCAGATTCATGCAATTATCAACATGACATGTTCAACAACATAATGCAATAGGAGATCAACGGATTTCAGAAGCAAATCAAGCAAATAGAGGCAAGGGGTAAAATCGTCAATTTACACATTCAACATTCATCAGCTACAACAGCAGTCAACTCACACCCAATACAACTATCTATACTCTAAATCACCACCTAACATAGAATATCACTATTCTACATTATTTAATTATTTATCAACTGAATTAATAACTCTCTTCTATCAAATAACACTAAAATATAGAAAAGACCTACCAGATGACCTTTGATCAGAAATCCGACACCACCATCGCGTTCAGGACACGAAAACCTACAACTTTGATATTCACCTCGACTCGATCCGACAATCCTACGATCAACTCCAAAATATCCCAATATTTTACAAATTAATCTCATTTCATGCGATACAGCTCTTTTCTTAATTAACATATTTATTAAATAAAATAAAACCTCTCCCTCCATCCCACTCGTCTCCTGCTCACGACGCCGCCCTCCCCTACTCCGCTCGAGCCCACATCGGTCGGCCCTCCCGGTCATCGGCGACCACCCTCCGGCTCCTATCGGCCTCCCTCGTGGCCTCCGGCACCGGCGGAACCCCAGATCATGGCTAGGAGGCCACGGCGGCCTCCCCTGTAGCAGCAATGGCTGCTGCCATGATGCGAGCAGCAGCGGCTGCTACAATGGTTGGGACCGACATCGCGGACAACAGCACGGCTGCCGCGACCACCGCACCCCCTCCGGCCCACCTCCATCTCCTCCCTTGTTCCCTTATCCGACATCCCGCCGATTCTACCCATCTGACATCCTCCAACCCCTCTGCTGCCGCCGATGAACGAAGGAAAGGAATGACGAAAAACAACGGGGATGTAAAGAACGAAGAAGAAGAGAAGAAGACTCCTACCACAACGGTCCACCAAACTCCGGTTCTCCGCCGGAGTCTTCACCGACCCTCTGATCCCTCGACTCCAACTCAGCCGCCGCCAATAAAAATGAGTATTACTCCAAATTCGAGCACCTCAATCGTCATCACAACGACATACTCAACTCTGCAATACACAAGTGCCCTCCATCTCTAACCGATACTCCAATAAAGCATCACAATAAACTACCACCATCTGAACTATCCAATTAGATTTATCAACTTAAGATAATAATCGTAATTAAATCAAATAATAAGATCTTCTCCCTTTACTATCTATGATCCATTATATTTCATACCTACAACTAAATCCATACCAATTCTCATCTAAATTTTCACAACCATTCATCAATGATATTATATACATCATCAACCAACAATTTAAATGCAAATAATACCAACACCAAGCGAACTATCATAAGTCAAGCACCAAACATATAACATTGTAACACGATTAAATTACATGCAAATTCATACTTTATCATCCTAATCCTAATACATCCTAGTCCTTACTTTCCTTAAGAATGATCCTATGCTCTGATACCAAATTGTTACGCCCCGCCTAGGTTCATCCCTAAATAAGGAACACCGCCTAGGAGAAGCGCAACCAACTATCAACTAACACACCAAAATCTTCATGAACAGCTTGCAACATGAACCTCAACCACTTGCATTAGAATAATATCTATTACAAAAAATAAAGTGTTATTCAAGAAATTTTATACATCTCTACGGAAATCAATGTCAGAGTCTGCCTCCTCTACTATATCTAACTAAACCTTCAAAGCTACCACTCGAACCTACAGATTTGAGGCAAAACAACAAACATCAGCGGAAAGCTGAGTAGGAGAATCAATATGCCAACAATAAGGACAACAATCATGATGCGATGATACTGCAAATGCAACAATGTACGACTCTGTAATAAAATGCAACATGTCAACGACAATAAGACACATGTTCACCTATCAACTATTGCAACTCATACCAATCAAGAGCGTAGTGGATCGACAATTGGGTTGCCCCCGCACTCTCGCACCTCGAGAGTGGCACCTCAAGCCCGCTCCAGCTAGAGATGCGACTATCTAAAAGATAGCCCACCGACGTCTAACAGCACGACGCCGCACACGAGCTCGCCAACGTCTAATAGTGCAACGCCGCACCTCATGTGAAAATTTCATGATCACAGGTGTCACCGCCCATATACCTCGGGCAATAAATCAACAATGTCCGGGCTTGCGCCCACAATAGTTATAATGCAGTATGTCAACAACAACTGGCCTACGATACTAGCAACAATTACTGATACAATAATAAGCAACATGATAACTAGATCTCACCACATGACACACCACAACTGATCTACAATGCTAACAACAATAAATGCTACAACAACTATCAATTGATGAGGCAACCAAAAATAATTCATATTAGCAAATACAACTTATGACGACACTAACAATGTGCACCTTACCTATCATAATATCATGCTCAATAATCAGATTCATGCAATTATCAACATGGCATGTTCAACAACATAATGCAATAGGAGATCAACGGATTTCAAAAGAAAATCAAGCAAATAGAGGCAAGGGGTAAAATCATCAATTTACTCATTCAACATTCATCGGCTACAACAGGAGTCAACTCGCACCCAATACAACTATCTATACTCTAAATCACCACCTAACATAAAATACCACTATTCTACATTATTTAATTATTTATCAACTGAATTAATAACTCTCTTCTACCAAACAACACCGAAACATAGAAAAGACCTACCAGATGACCTTTGATCAGAAATCCGACACCACCATCGTGTTCAGAACGTGAAAACCTACAGCTTTGATATTCACCTCAACTCGATCTGGCAATCCTACGATCAACTCCAAAATATCTCAATATTCTATAAATTAATCTCATTTCATGCGATACAGCTCTTTTTTTAATTAACCTATTTATTAAATAAAATAAAATCTCTCCCTCCATCCCACTCGTCTCCTGCTCATGATGCCGCCCTCCCCTATACTGCTCGAATCCACGTCGGTCGGCCCTCCCGGTCTCCGGCGACCACCCACCGGCTCCTACCGGCCTCCACCGCGACCTCCGACGCCGGCGAAACCTCGGATCATGGCTGGGAGGCCACGGCGGCCTCCCCTACAGCAGCAGCGACTGCTGCCATGATGCGAGCAGCAACGGTTGCTACCATGGCTTCCGCGATCGCCACACCCCCTTTGGCCCACCTCCGTCTCCTCCCTCATTCCCTTATCCGACATCCCGCTGATTCTACCCATCCGACATCCTCCAACCCCTCCGCTACCGCCAATGAACGAAGGAAAGGAACGATGAAAAACAACGAAGATGTAAACAACGAAGAAGAAGGCACAACGGTCCACCAAACTCCAGTTATCCGCCGGAGTCTTCACCAACCCTCTGATCCCTCGACTCCAACTCAACCGCCGCCAATAAAAATGAGTATTAGGGAAGATTAGGGCTAATTAAATAAGATTATGAACTTTTGCAAAAAGGCCCCTCCAAAAAGGATATTTACAACAATGTCCCCAATTTTTTAGGTCATAACACCACTACGTACCTAAGCACCCCCCGCCCCCCTCCGCTTAGGATTTCACACTTAAATCCACTATTTCAAGGTTCCTACAATGATGGACTCAATGAATCATTAGAACTGAAAGGAGGTAGTTTCATGAGATTTTATAGTGGCGACAAAGGTATGAGGTCCAAACTAGTCGTTCAATAGATCTAAAAAGATTTGTTGGGCATTTCCATCGACCACTGGCCGAATCTCGATCGATCGAGATTCGACCGAGCTTCGGCCGAAAAGCTATTGGAAATTCTAATAGTAGTTCGGTCGATCTTCGGTTGATCTTCGGTCGACCGAGTATCGATCGAACATCAACCGATAACTCTGTAAGTTGAATGGTCATACTAGAGGGGGGGTGAATGGTGTGTTAACTAAAACTTTAGACTAAATTCGATTTTAACTATTTCTTGATTACCTTTAGGCAAATCATAATTTAATAGCAAGCAGAAGCAAGATAAATAACAAGTAATCAAGCACGCACAAGAGCAATGCTAACACACTGAATTTATAGTGGTTCGACCCCAATGCCTACTCCACTACCTAAGTACCCCGTTTAGGATTTCAAACTCTAGTTTACTAGATTAAGTGTATCCTTCAAGAGGATTTACAAGCTAAGGCACCGACCCTCACAACCGAGGGTTACTCTCACACCCGAGAGTACCTCCAACACCTCCTCTCCTAAGAACTACACAACTAACTCTAGCAAACTAAGTTTACACCGGTGGATTTAAGTCTCTATACAAAGGCTACCACCATACACACAAACCTAGCACCCTATGTTTTCACAACTTGACGTATAATGAGAATAACAACAAAATACAAGTATAAATTGAGAAAAAACATAATCAATACAAAACTTATCTCCAACACAAGATCCTAGCTTTCTCTTGATGCCTTTGATGATGAAACACAAGGTTGAAGGCTCAATCAAGGAGGTAGAAGCTCAAAGTTAGGGTTTTAACAAAGATGGCTCAATCAATGCTCTTGGATGTCAAAAGATATCTCATGAAGAAGACTTATGGAAGGTAGGTGAGGTGTTTATATAGAGAAAACACCAACAGAGGCTCGGTTCCAAACAAGCTCAACAGGTAGAAATTCAAAATAGAGTCGTTAGGGGTATTCTGGGAATTTTGGACAGTTTCACTAGTTGAGGTCATTCTGGGAAGTCTGGATCACAATTTTGGAGGTTCCTAGTCTTTCAAATTTTATTAACATTTTGTAACTTTAAGTTAATGTCTCTATTTATTTTTATTATTCATTAACTTTAAAACATAAATGTTAATAAGGAAGTACTCCCATTTGAATTCAATAAAAATATGGTTATTAGACGAAAATGGCCTAAACTTTGGCTGAATTCTCAATTGTGACCAATCCTTTGATTGGTCTCAATTGTATATAAAAACTTGAACATTGGTTCCAATTATAACATGTCGCCTGCCAATCGTGAATAGTACCATTATTTCGTTGACGTGACGATCTAAAAATAATTTAAAAAATCTAAGTTGCCATGTTAGCTCATACACCTGATATTACTTTTTTAATATATCTTTTTAATTGGAACCCACCCCTCTTTCCTTTTTCTCATTTTTTTTTCCTCACTCTTTTCTCTCTCTCTTTCTCTCTCTAATTCCCACCACAGTCCCTCTATGACAGTGGCGCATAAACCATCCCCGGCCGCTACATCAAGCCGCCGTCGAAGCAGCCCAGACAGTGGCATGCAAACCATCTCTTGCAGCAGTCAATGTTGGATATCTTGATAGATCATGGCATGCTGGGATTAGAAGGTGGATGATTGTTAACCTCTCAGCGGAAGTCGACGGAGGCGAACAACAATGGAACGAGTTCGGAAATTGGAAAGAAGAAGAGAAGGAAGAAAACAGGGGATGAGTAAGACAGAGAGGAAATTTCTTTATTAATTCTCCATTCTTTGTTACAATGAAATCTTACTATTTATACTGTTCACTAATTACATCACGTAATCGTCGTATCGACGTGGCCGTCTCCTATTACGAGCTGGCCCTGTTCGCTGGCCTACACAGTGAGATTGATTTGACGCGTGTTCTTCCTCGTGCCTACGTCCTTCCGTTGAGCTCTCAACGAACTCCACCGCTCCTGTGTACTTCCCCAACTCCTCGTCAACTCCCAACAGCTCCACCTCCTCCGAAATATGTTCCCCGTCAGTTACTTCGTACTGTTCCGGCTCCACATCAGCTCTTGCTGTTACCTCGTACTGCCTTGGCTCCACGTCAGCTCCTACTGTTATCCCGTCTGTAATAGTAGCCTGGCCTTCAAGAACCTTGTCCTCAAGGTTCGTCGCTATCTTCTCAGGACTGAGTCCTTCATTCCTTTCAGTACCAGCTCCGAGCAAATATATCGGTGTTACTTGTACCTTCGGCTTACCATGGCACTTTTTAAGGACGAAAACATGGAAGACATGATGCAATTTAGCTGTCGTTGGAAATTCTAGTTTATACGCCGCATTTCCCACCTTTTACTCATGATTTTTCAAACTTAAACCTATGCACACGTAACACGAGCAAATCAAAACATGTTTCTCAAATTAATATGAATTGAAAATGAGATCTCTAAGTTAATTTGTTGACTTGTATCAACTTAGTTCAAAAGAAGTTATCATGAAATGAATTTTATATCATTTTATTCATATCTATTTAAATTTTTCATTCTAAATGCATAGAAACATGTCATACATATTCCTAAGATGTTTATGAAGTTTGGACTTAAAATGAAGTGCTCAAGTTGATTTGTTGATTTGGGTCAAACCTTTCCAACTTTAATTTCCCTAAAGTGGCCTAGTTATCACTTTGTTCATCTACCCATGATTTTTGATTTTAATCACATGAAAATAAATCATCAGCTAACCTAAACATGTTGGTCAAGTTTCAAACTAAAATGAAGTATCTAAGATGAAAATTTCCACCTAATGCAAGTTTCATTCAATCAAGATATCATAAAATTGCCTAAGTTATCAAAATTTTCCTACTCATGAAATTTTAAACATTTAACATACACAATCAATCATGATCATAGAGAAATTATTCAAGCATAACTATTGAGGTAATTAAGCAAGATTTCAACAAAAGTCAAACTCATACTCGTTTCAAGAGAATTTTGTCAAACTTGTCATTTACTTTCCATTTTTTTTCATAATAGTATAGTCTTCCATTAACATTCTCAACTTGCAAGTAGGCTTCATTGGTATTATAGTGAAATCACATATCAACTAGCAAGTCAACATACTAAATAGCAAAGGTTAAATACAATGTTCCAATTAAAAATCTCAACCTAAGCTAGATAGTAAAGATTCATTTCAAGAGAGTCAACATGACATCAAAATGAATCAAGAGATCTCAAAATATAAAATATTTGAAAAATTAGATCTTCAACCGTTCCTATTGGTTGAAAACTAAAATGTTGAGATACATCATATGTTGTTGTTTTTTTACAAACAACAAAACATGATTATATATTAATTAGGAAAAATAGATACAATATCTTGAGAGAGGATAAGTTCAAGCTCAGGAGGCCTATTCAAGGACCATACAATCGATTCTTTACGAATCCGAGCTTGGTTTGCTGCCCAATGGGCAGCTTTGTTTGTAGATCTATTGGCAAATACAATAGAAAGATTGGAAAAATATTTACAAATTGAAACATTATTCGAATACACAACAAAGATTGTCCAAGGTGGCACAACATCCTTTTGATTGAGGCAATCCACCAAAACTTTACGGTCTGACTCCACAATAATATTGGACATATTTCTTTCCTTAGCCACCAAAAGTGAATGATAAATAGCAAATGCTTCACTGAAAATAGCAGAGTTAGTGCATAAATATTTAGAAGCAGCATATATACAATCTCCACTATGATTTTTGATAATAAGACCAATACCACCTTCATTATTTGCAACAGAGCCATCACAATTTAATTTAATAACATCTGCAAGGGGAGGAGACCAATTGAGAATATTGGTAATGGAAGTAAGGTTGCCCTCAGGATTTGCTTTTTTCATATATTGATATGAAAAAACTATAATGTTACCCACCGCAATATTAATGGTCGGCACAACTTCGCCATGCAAAACATAATTTCTAAAAAAACAGATGAACTATAAGATATTAGCAACAATGGCTGAGGGTTCCTTGCTCTTAAAAGGACAAGAATCCAGCAGCAATCAGCTACCAGAATACCACGAAGAACTACTGTTAAAATCCAAATTTAGTTTGAAAGCTAAGGAAGACCAAAGATCAGCAGCAATAGAATAGTCAAAAAACAAATGCCGAGAAGTTTCTTCACAAGAACCACAAAATACACATAAGTTTGAATCAGAAATACCAAGCTAAAACAATCTAGAACGAGTAAGAAGCTTGCCATGAAAAAACTTCCATAAAAATAACTTTACCTTTGGGGTAGTTTTAATTTTCCAAAGCTTAGACCAAATAGGATTCGGCATGTTCTGATGTCGGACCTTTGAGGTTGAAATTCCCAGAATTTCACCATCCTCTACTTCTGAATCTTCTCTGCAAAGAGATGATTGGGGTTCCGACCGTGCCAACTGTTGTGGATGCCGAACGGCCTTCGCGCCGTCGTCTTCTTCGGCATCGTCAGACTCGCAGATCTTCATGAGGACTTCGATCTGCAGAGTCGAACCTCCGATGGCGGGGGAAGAAGTTGAAATCTTCACAATAACACTCCCACCATCTTCAGAAAGAATGGTTGTAACCATTCTTCTTCCGAGTCGGTCCGTACGGCGAATCATCGTCGCACGATCAGAGCGAATCCGACCCGTGGAGACTCGTCAGTAGTCCACTCAAGAGCGTCCTCCTCTGTTCCTCCCTTCAATAATTCTTCGTTGGCAATCCTTTTTAACTTCAAGTTCCCTCTGGATTCTTCGCCGAGTCAAAGTAATCAAGGCTTCCAGCCGCAGCTAAATCGTACCTCCGGTTCCTCGGTCGGTCGGTCGAAACTCTCAGATCTTTCAGATCGGGTGCCTTCTTAGCAACTTTCAGATTTTTCAGATCGGGTGCCTTCTTGGTCTAATGGGTGCTTCTTGAGATATCGCCAAGGTTTGGTACTTCGTTGCTCTATTATCAGAGCATTTTTCTCCTGTTATGGCTTATCTCAAGTCGTCTCCCAAAGCCAAGTACACGTCTCCCGAACGTCAAGATCTTAAGTGGTAGGTTGCATGTTTCCCTGATTAGAGATAGATGCCCTTGGAGGTGCGACTTCTGTTCTTGTTGAACTCATTTTGAGAGTTTAGCCTTCTCTTCTTCGAGGATCAGCTTGGGGTCCTTGAAGACGTACAGCTTGCCCTTGAGTTTGGGTATGCTTGTTTTAGGAGTAGTTTCTCCTAATTTGAGTTTCTGCAAGTCTTTGGTAAGAGAGTCGATTGAGCTTGCTAGCTCGTCTGGGTTGGCTAGTTGTTTAGCTTTTGCTTCTTTTAGTTGCTTGACCTCTAGCTTGAGAGAGTCAAGATCTTCCTTAATCTTTACAGTCAATTGTATGAGAACGTTCAACTGTTTGGTTAAGGATTCGGAAGGTTTTTGAGCACTGATAGAATTTGTTTGAACAAATCCTACCGCTGGTTGGCCAAGAGATTCTGTGGCTTGTATAGCTTGGAGATAAGTTGTGCTTGAAGCAGTTAGTCTCCAATCACTCATGTGGGTGAAATATCTTTCTGAAGTAAGAAGCTTCGTATAGCAACTCAGTCTATGGTTTTATCTTGGATTGTCTAATTAATATTTTGTCTTAAGATTACGAATGTATGGGTTCTTCCTCTATGTTGAGTACTACGCCCTCGTTATCGCATATCTTAAGTGGTTGTACTAATTTAACAATCAAAGTTTTCACCAATAAAACTGAGTGTATATAGAAAGCTTAAATCGAACATCAGCTGAGTTTGTTGTGTTAAAGAAGAATCCATAGGGTTCTTCTTCTTCGTCATCATCTCCTTCGGAATCGCAGGATGTGTCCCATTTTGGGGGAATGTCCTCCTGTTGTTCTTGATCATTTCCTACTGAGAGGGTCATTAATTGCCTGATGACTGCTATGTCATCATCTTCTTCTTCTTCCTCTGGGTGATAGGTGTCATCCCAATCTGGTTCCCAATCTCGTTCATCTGCTGACCAATCTTCACAGGTCATCATATGAACTGATTCTTGGGCTAACTCATCCTCTTCTGCGGATGCTTGTGTCACGTCTGGTGCTGTTGTATAGTCTGAAAAATGTACTGTAAGCAATCCATCTGATCTGGTTTGTATGTTGGCAGATTGTGGAATTTGGGGATTCGGTAGAATTGCGGGTCTGATGACCCATTGTCTGCCTTGTAAACTGGCTGTTATCCTTGGTTGACCGGGAATTGCTCTTATGCCTCTGCTGGCCAGGTAATCAGCAACGTGTTGGACATTATACCTGAAATTGGTGTGACTATTGTTGGATAGTCTACCAATGAGTGATCTGGAAAGCAGGAGGTTGCTTTCGCCGCCTTGCCATCCGTTGTAACCATGGGTCTGGATGACCAGTTGTATATGTTCACGAAAATCGTGAATGCTTAAAGTCAAGTCTGGGGCTGCATAGGCCAGTTGGACACCTGTGGAGAGGTCTATTTCCATAGAGCTGATGACCGAACGGTCATCTGCCCATCTCGTGTCTCTTAAGAGAACAAGCGCATTGACACCTGCATTTCTTCTATGCAGTGTTTGTAGCCTTATCATTATTAGTCCCATATGAAGGTGCTGAAGCCCTTCATCAACCAATAGATTATAGCTCTGGTCAGTTATGAATGGAAGTTCTACTTGCGCTCCTTCGGTCACTAAGATTCTTTCATCTGAATAGTGTTGGTAGACACGATGTTGTCTTTCTGCCCATCCCGCTTGGTACAGTGTTTCTGCTGGGATCTGTTGGGCTCTTTGGTACTGGGAAATTGTCAATACTGAGTTGTGGATTCTTCAGGCTCTTTGATTTGAATCAGGTTTACTGTCAGTCTTGATAATGCATCAGCTAAAGAGTTGTGTTTCCCATCTATATGCTCAAGGTGGATTATAATTCCTGTGCCTGTAATATAATCCAAAAAGTTAAGCCATCTAACCCTGGATGGCTTTGTTGAAGAAGATTTATTATAAAAGCTAATTATTGCCTGGCAATCAGTTCTTAAGGTTATCTCCTTTTGATCCAGGTAGTGAATTTTTAGTGCCTTGAGAGTCTCTATGCAAGCAAATATTTTTGCATCTATGGCTGACTTGGGTATGGGAAACTTTCCACTTGCGTAGGCACAGACCCTTTCCATGCTCCGAGGGTCGTTCTTTTTAGGTTTCCATTTGCATATCCCTCCCCATCCTTCCATACAGCCGTCAGTTTCCAGAATAATGTAAGATCCTGGGGCTGGTAATTCTAGGTCTGGGAGCGTCTGAACAATTTCTTTTATCTTTGAGATGAGTTGGAGGTTCGATGGTTTAAGCCTTTTGTCACCTTGCGGCCCAGTTTTGGAATAGAGCGGGCCCAGAAGTGTACCTAATTTTGGGACATAAGACCTTGCGTAATTTAACAGGCCTAGCCACGATCTGAGGCCCGTTTTGCTCTTTAACTGGTCCTCCTCAAACTAAATAATTTTCTTGATGATGTGGGGCTGGAGTTTAATCTTGCTATCTCCTATGATGGCCCCGAGAAACTCTATTTCTTTTGTCGCTATTTTGATCTTGGTTGGGGATAGAACTAATCCCCACTTTTCACATATGCTTAACATCTTCTGAAGGTGCTTAGCATGTTGTCTTTCGTCTTCGGAGAAAACCAAGATGTCATCAATGTATACTGCAATGAAATCTTCAGTACCTGAGAAGCACTGATCCATCTTTCGCTGAAATATTGCGGGGGCATTCTTTAACCCAAATGGCATCACTAGCCATTCGTAGAGTCCTCCAGGAACTATGAAGGCCGTCCATGGAATAGATTCTGGGTCCATTGCAACTTGGTGGAACCCGCTTTTGAGGTCGAATTTGGAGAATATTCGACTGTTGCCGATTTTCTTGAGTATGGTGTTTATACCTGGGAGGCTATATTGGTCTTTGTGTGTGTTATCATTCAGGGTTCTATAGTTGAAGACCATTCGTTCCTTGCCTTTGACTTCTTTGCCTGTGGTTGGATCAATACTAGTTCCAGAATTGACCATGATGGCCATAGTTCTATGTCTACTGGTACTTGGTCTGATTACTCCTATCTTCAGGAGTGCCTTGATGTGTCTATCGTACTGTTCCTTCATCAGTGGTGTCACATGTTTCAAGGGCTTGTCTTGTATGATTAAGTCTGGATTGATGATATCCAGCTTACAAGTAATTTGGTTCTTCGTCCAGTGTTGTACAGGGTTATCTCCAATAAAACCCTGATCTTTCAGCTTTGTTAGGAGAGGTTGAAACTTCTGTCTGAAGCTTGGAGATTCCTTGAAGTGGTCGTATGACACGACATTCTTTACCTCTAAATATTCATTTTCTGTCATACCCAATTCTTCTATTGTGACATTAGACATTATTTCTGTATCTAGCTTTGTGGTGATTGTCGTCACTTTCTTATAGAATGTCACAGTTTGTTCTTCTATACGAACTCCTCCTTGCATAGCCCGTATGAAATTGCATCCAATCAGCATTTGAATGTCATCCCTCTTTCCCATGGGGAAGGCGTAGGTGAAGGGTATCTTAAACTTGTTTTCTTCAATTGACATGAGACCTCCCTTTAGTCTCATGCTGGCTACCTGTTGGGAATTTACCCCATTAATTTGTATTGGGAACGCACTGGGTTCCAGTGCTTCAGCTGGTATAGAGTCTTGGTCTATACAGCACACTGTTGTGTCAAGTATTGCCTGTACCTTGAATGATTTTACATTTGGTATTTCCAGGATTATTTCCATGTTATAGAGTCTGTTGATAACCCTCCTTCCTCTATGGATTCCTTGATAAATTGCTGTGATGTCATCACTGCTGATTGCTTCTAACGCAGCCTTTGATGCTGCCTCTTCGAATACTATACCCGAATTGCTCTGCCCTTTGATCATAATTTCATCTTCCTGATCAATCCAGGGGGTCTTTCCTTTGCTATCCGTATTAATCCGGAGATCTTCGAATTGTTGTTCTAGGTCAGATAGGTCTGCTTTCAACTGATTTTCTGAGAGTTCTTGCTTTACTCTCTCATTCTCAATAAGAAGGAATGAAACATATTTTAATAACTCCTTGATTAGAGTGTCCTTCTCATCATACGGCCTAAGGGGTGCTCTTTTAATGATTAGCTTTCTGCCTAAGCAAAATCTAGAGCACATTGGGCATGTAGTTATAGTGCAAAGTCTGCAGTGGGATCTCATGTTTGGATTAGTTGGTTCTTTGCACAGGGTGCATCTTTCGCATCCTTTGGTCACGTCTGTGTTATCTTCCCAGGCGTGAGTATAACCCAGTGCGTTCCCAATACAAATTAATGGGGTAAATTCCCAACAGGTAGCCAGCATGAGACTAAAGGGAGGTCTCATGTCAATTGAAGAAAACAAGTTTAAGATACCCTTCACCTACGCCTTCCCCATGGGAAAGAGGGATGGCATTCAAATGCTGATTGGATGCAATTTCATACGGGCTATGCAAGGAGGAGTCCGTATAGAAGAACAAACTGTGACATTCTATAAGAAAGTGACGACAATCACCACAAAGCTAGATACAGAAATATTGTCTAATGTCACAATAGAAGAATTGGGTATGACAGAAAATGAATATTTAGAGGTAAAGAATGCCGTGTCATACGACCACTTCAAGGAATCTCCAAGCTTCAGACAGAAGTTTCAACCTCTCCTAACAAAGCTGAAAGATCAGGGTTTTATTGGAGATAACCCTGTACAACACTGGACGAAGAACCAAATTACTTATAAGCTGGATATCATCAATCCAGACTTAACCATACAAGACAAGCCCTTGAAACATGTGACACCACTGATGAAGGAACAGTACGATAGACACATCAAGGCACTCCTGAAGATAGGAGTAATCAGACCAAGTACCAGTAGACATAGAACTATGGCCATCATGGTCAATTCTGGAACTAGTATTGATCCAACCACAGGCAAAGAAGTCAAAGGCAAGGAACGAATGGTCTTCAACTATAGAACCCTGAATGATAACACACACAAAGACCAATATAGCCTCCCAGGTATAAACACCATACTCAAGAAAATCGGCAACAGTCGAATATTCTCCAAATTCGACCTCAAAAGCGGGTTCCACCAAGTTGCAATGGACCCAGAATCTATTCCATGGACGGCCTTCATAGTTCCTGGAGGACTCTACGAATGGCTAGTGATGCCATTTGGGTTAAAGAATGCCCCCGCAATATTTCAGCGAAAGATGGATCAGTGCTTCTCAGGTACTGAAGATTTCATTGCAGTATACATTGATGACATCTTGGTTTTCTCCGAAGACGAAAGACAACATGCTAAGCACCTTCAGAAGATGTTAAGCATATGTGAAAAGTGGGGATTAGTTCTATCCCCAACCAAGATCAAAATAGCGACAAAAGAAATAGAGTTTCTCGGGGCCATCATAGGAGATAGCAAGATTAAACTCCAGCCCCACATCATCAAGAAAATTATTTAGTTTGAGGAGGACCAGTTAAAGAGCAAAACGGGCCTCAGATCGTGGCTAGGCCTGTTAAATTACGCAAGGTCTTATGTCCCAAAATTAGGTACACTTCTGGGCCCGCTCTATTCCAAAACTGGGCCGCAAGGTGACAAAAGGCTTAAACCATCGAACCTCCAACTCATCTCAAAGATAAAAGAAATTGTTCAGACGCTCCCAGACCTAGAATTACCAGCCCCAGGATCTTACATTATTCTGGAAACTGACGGTTGTATGGAAGGATGGGGAGGGATATGCAAATGGAAACCTAAAAAGAACGACCCTCGGAGCATGGAAAGGGTCTGTGCCTACGCAAGTGGAAAGTTTCCCGTACCCAAGTCAGCCATAGATGCAAAAATATTTGCTTGCATAGAGACTCTCAAGGCACTAAAAATTCACTACCTGGATCAAAAGGAGATAACCTTAAGAACTGATTGCCAGACAATAATTAGCTTTTATAACAAATCTGCTTCAACAAAGCCATCCAGGGTTAGATGGCTTAACTTTTTGGATTATATTACAGGCACAGGAATTATAATCCACCTTGAGCATATAGATGGGAAACACAACTCTCTAGCTGATGCATTATCAAGACTGACAGTAAACCTGATTCAAATCAAAGAGCCTGAAGAATCCACAACTCAGTACTTGAAACATTTAGAAGGAGCAATCTCAGAGGTTTTGGACAACAACTCTCAGCCACCTCAAAGAATACTCTCTCAGCTAAATAGTACCATCGAACAGATCAGTAACATTATGTCAACACAAATAGTCATGACTGTAACCGACTGGACAAATGAAACAGCGAATGACTGGGATGATAATGAGGAAGCCATAAGCATCCTAATGGAAGAATTCACGAAACACCAGCATGACTATTATGAGTACTACCCTAAGACGAGCTTTTACTATGGTTCACCTCTTCGCATTAGTGATGTTCCTTATTACGAGGACTATATGAGTGACTTCAGAAGAAGAATGCAAGAAGAAGCACCAAGAAATGAAACAAATCCTGAGGAGATGACAATAGCTAAGACAACCATAGAGCAGAAAATTGAAAGTAATTCAGAAGAGTGGCCTGAGTGGGCTAATATCCCTTACTGGCGAGAGACACCCCTTAGGCCGTATGATGAGAAGGACACTTTAATCAAGGAGTTATTAGAATATGTTTCATTCCTTCTTACTGAAAATGAGAGAGTAAAGCAGGAACTCTCAGAGAATCAGTTGAAAGCAGACCTATCTGACCTAGAGCAGCAATTCGAAGATCTCCGGATTAATACGAATAGCAAAGGAAAGACCCCCTGGATTGATCAGGAAGATGTAATTATGATCAAAGGGCAGAGCAATTCGGGTAAGGATGTTCTGTGGATCTTCCGCTATGCCTGTAATTTCGTCATACTCTGCTGGGTATGACATTCTCCACTGGATCCATGCTTTCTTTTCAATTTCGCCTAAAAGGTTTTCGACATAGCACATTTTCGATTTGTTATCGGGCCAATTCCGCTCATTCAAGACGTTGAGGGTGATGGACTCCCATCTAGATATCACATCACTATAATGGCCGATGTTTTCGGGGAGCACTAGAATTGCTCCGGAATTAATCTGTGCTGATGGTAAATTGTATGCTTCTGAATAAGTCTTCGAATATCCTCCTCGTAGTTTTCCTACTCTGGAGGCTATTGTTGGTATATGTTGAGGTAACTGAGGTATTGCTCTACCTGGTGGGTATTGTGCTGGTCCCATGATGGGTTCTCGAGGTATCAGACGATAACCCTCCTTCCTGGTATCGAGGTAAATTTTATTCCGACGATCCTTATCCTGGTATCAGAGCTTGTTATTAAGGTACACATTTAATATCTCTTACGAAGATTTAAGCTTTCTATATACACTCAGTTTTATTGGTGAAAACTTTGATTGTTAAATTAGTACAACCACTTAAGATAGGCGATAACGAGGGCGGAGTACTCAACATAGAGGAAGAACCCATACATTCGTAATCTTAAGACAAAATATTAATTAGACAATCCAAGATAAAACCATAGACTGAGTTGCTATACGAAGCTTCTTACTTCAGAAAGATATTTCACCCACATGAGTGATTGGAGACTAACTGCTTCAAGCACAACTTATCTCCAAGCTATACAAGCCACAGAATCTCTTGGCCAACCAGCGGTAGGATTTGTTCAAACAAATTCTATCAGTGCTCAAAAACCTTCCGAATCCTTAACCAAACAGTTGAACGTTCTCATACAATTGACTGTAAAGATTAAGGAAGATCTTGACTCTCTCAAGCTAGAGGTCAAGCAACTAAAAGAAGCAAAAGCTAAACAACTAGCCAACCCAGACGAGCTAGCAAGCTCAATCGACTCTCTTACCAAAGACTTGCAGAAACTCAAATTAGGAGAAACTACTCCTAAAACAAGCATACCCAAACTCAAGGGCAAGCTGTACGTCTTCAAGGACCCCAAGCTGATCCTCGAGGAAGAGAAGGCTAAACTCTCAAAATGAGTTCAACAAGAACAGAAGTCGCACCTCCAAGGGCATCTATCTCTAATCAGGGAAACATGCAACCTACCATAGATGACCAGATCCGAGGATACCGACTAGCAAGCAGAATTCGCCACTCAGCACAAAGAAGGCTGAACAACAGAACTAGCTTCAGAAGAAGCTTGGAATCACAACTCAACCCAGAAGCTGAGTTGACAATTTCCCAGTACCAAAGAGCCCAACAGATCCCAGCAGAAACACTGTACCAAGCGGGATGGGCAGAAAGACAACATCGTGTCTACCAACACTATTCAGATGAAAGAATCTTAGTGACCGATGGAGCGCAAGTAGAACTTCCATTCATAACTGACCAGAGCTATAATCTATTGGTTCATGAAGGGCTTCAGCACCTTCATATGGGACTAATAATGATAAGGCTACAAACACTGCATAGAAGAAATGCAGGTGTCAATGCGCTTGTTCTCTTAAGAGACACGAGATGGGCAGATGACCGTTCGGTCATCAGCTCTATGGAAATAGACCTCTCCACAGGTGTCCAACTGGCCTATGCAGCCCCAGACTTGACTTTAAGCATTCACGATTTTCGTGAACATATACAACTGGTCATCCAGACCCATGGTTACAACGGATGGCAAGGCGGCGAAAGCAACCTCCTGCTTTCCAGATCACTCATTGGTAGACTATCCAACAATAGTCACACCAATTTCAGGTATAATGTCCAACACGTTGCTGATCACCTGGCCAGCAGAGGCATAAGAGCAATTCCCGGTCAACCAAGGACAACAGCCAGTTTACAAGGCAGACAATGGGTCATCAGACCCGCAATTCTACCGAATCCCCAAATTCCACAATCTGCCAACATACAGACCAGATCAGATGGATTGCTTACAGTACATTTTTCAGACTATACAACAGCACCAGACGTGACACAAGCATCCGCAGAAGAGGATGAGTTAGCCCAAGAATCAGTTCATATGATGACCTGTGAAGATTGGTCAGCAGATGAACGAGATTGGGAACCAGATTGGGATGACACCTATCACCCAGAGGAAGAAGAAGAAGATGATGACATAGCAGTCATCAGGCAATTAATGACCCTCTCAGTAGGAAATGATCAAGAACAACAGGAGGACATTCCCCCAAAATGGGACACATCCTGCGATTCCGAAGGAGATGATGACGAAGAAGAAGAACCCTATGGATTCTTCTTTAACACAACAAACTCAGCTGATGTTCAATCAGCATACACTGCAGAGATGGAGTATCCAATGTTGAAAGAACTAGTCCAAAAGGTCCCGAAAATAGAATCTGCATTCTCTACAGCAGAATCGAGTACAACCAGAATACCTCGAGAACCCATCATGGGACCAGCACAATACCCACCAGGTAGAGCAATACCTCAGTTACCTCAACATATACCAACAATAGCCTCCAGAGTAGGAAAACTACGAGGAGGATATTCGAAGACTTATTCAGAAGCATACAATTTACCATCAGCACAGATTAATTCCGGAGCAATTCTAGTGCTCCCCGAAAATATCGGCCATTATAGTGATGTGATATCTAGATGGGAGTCCATCACCCTCAACGTCTTGAATGAGCGGAATTGGCCCGATAAAAAATCGAAAATGTGCTATGTCGAAAACCTTTTAGGCGAAATTGAAAAGAAAGCATGGATCCAGTGGAAAATGTCATACCCAGCAGAGTATGACGAAATTACAGGCATAGCGGAAGATCCACAGAACATCCTTTCACAAGTAAGACGAATGTTTCTAATGGAGGATCCCACCACAGGATCAACAGAAGAACAGAACAGAGCCTATGAGGACTTGGAAAGGCTCTCATGTCACCATGTCAAAGACCTATTCAGTTATATAAGTGACTTCAAGGTACTTGCAGCCAAGTCAGGATGTTTATACGTCTCCCCAGAACTCTCTGATAAATTCTTCAAGAAGATGCCACCATTACTGGGTAGAGAACTTGAGACTGCGTTTTTCTTAAAATACCCCGGCTGCAATGTTGGATTATTCCCAAGGATCCACTTCACATACAACTACCTCGAAGATCAGTGCAAGAAAGCAGCCTTGCAAAGAAGTTTCAAAGACCTGTCTATTTGTTCGCAAATACCATTACCAGGCTACTACCAGAAGGAGAAGAAGTATGGTCTCCGCAAATCTACCTCATACAAAGGAAAACCCCATAATACCCATGTGCGCATTTTCAAGAGAAAGCATGCAGATAAACTCCGTAAGTGCAAATGTTTCATTTGTGGGGAAGAGGGACATTTTGCCCGAGACTGCAAAGGAAAGAAAGGAAACATTGCACGAGCAGCGGTAGTTGAGAATCTAGACTTAGCAGAAGACTGGGACGTAGTCTCAGTAGATTTAGATGAGCCAGACAGTGAAGGAATATGCTCTTTCTCAGAAGGAGAAACAGGAATAGCCACTAAACTCTCTATTGAAAACGGTAACTATCCGTTTGAAACAGCTTTTATGCTTACAGACAAACCTGAGCATTCATGGAGAACCACAGTCACACTACCTACTATCATGCAGCAGTGTACTCACGCCTGGGAAGATAACACAGACGTGACCAAAGAATGCGAAAGATGCACCCTGTGCAAAGAACCAACTAATCCAAACATGAGATCCCACTGCAAACTTTGCACTATAACTACATGCCCAATGTGCTCTAGATTTTGCTTAGGCAGAAAGCTAATCATTAAAAGAGCACCCCTTAGGCCGTATGATGAGAAGGACACTCTAATCAAGGAGTTATTAGAATATGTTTCATTCCTTCTTATTGACAATGAGAGAGTAAAGCAAGAACTCTCAGAAAATCAGTTGAAAGCAGACCTATCTGACCTAGAACAGCAATTCGAAGATCTCCGGATTAATACGGATAGCAAAGGAAAGACCCCCTGGATTGATCAGGAAGATGAAATTATGATCAAAGGGCAGAGCAATTCGGGTATAGTATTCAAAGAGGCAGCATCAAAGGCTGCGTTAGAAGCAATCAGCAGTGATGACATCACAGCAATTTATCAAGGAATCCATAGAGGAAGGAGGGTTATCAACAGACTCTATAACATGGAAATAATCCTGGAAATACCAAATGTAAAATCATTCAAGGTACAGGCAATACTTGACACAGGAGCAACAGTGTGCTGTATAGACCAAGACTCTATACCAGCTAAAGCACTGGAACCCAGTGCGTTCCCAATACAAATTAATGGGGTAAATTCCCAACAGGTAGCCAACATGAGACTAAAGGGAGGTCTCATGTCAATTGAAGAAAACAAGTTTAAGATACCCTTCACCTACGCCTTCCCCATGGGAAAGAGGGATGGCATTCAAATGCTGATTGGATGCAATTTCATACGGGCTATGCAAGGAGGAGTCCGTATAGAAGAACAAACTGTGACATTCTATAAGAAAGTGACGACAATCACCACAAAGCTAGATACAGAAATAATGTCTAATGTCACAATAGAAGAATTGGGTATGACAGAAAATGAATATTTAGAGGTAAAGAATGCCGTGTCATACGACCACTTCAAGGAATCTCCAAGCTTCAGACAGAAGTTTCAACCTCTCCTAACAAAGCTGAAAGATCAGGGTTTTATTGGAGATAACCCTGTACAACACTGGACGAAGAACCAAATTACTTGTAAGCTGGATATCATCAATCCAGACTTAACCATACAAGACAAGCCCTTGAAACATGTGACACCACTGATGAAGGAACAGTACGATAGACACATCAAGGCACTCCTGAAGATAGGAGTAATCAGACCAAGTACCAGTAGACATAGAACTATGGCCATCATGGTCAATTCTGGAACTAGTATTGATCCAACCACAGGCAAAGAAGTCAAAGGCAAGGAACGAATGGTCTTCAACTACAGAACCCTGAATGATAACACACACAAAGACCAATATAGCCTCTCAGGTATAAACACCATACTCAAGAAAATCGGCAACAGTCGAATATTCTCCAAATTCGACCTCAAAAGCGGGTTCCACCAAGTTGCAATGGACCCAGAATCTATTCCATGGACGGCCTTCATAGTTCCTGGAGGACTCTACGAATGGCTAGTGATGCCATTTGGGTTAAAGAATGCCCCCGCAATATTTCAGCGAAAGATGGATCAGTGCTTCTCAGGTACTGAAGATTTCATTGCAGTATACATTGATGACATCTTGGTTTTCTCCGAAGACGAAAGACAACATGCTAAGCACCTTCAGAAGATGTTAAGCATATGTGAAAAGTGGGGATTAGTTCTATCCCCAACCAAGATCAAAATAGCGACAAAAGAAATAGAGTTTCTCGGGGCCATCATAGGAGATAGCAAGATTAAACTCCAGCCCCACATCATCAAGAAAATTATTCAGTTTGAGGAGGACCAGTTAAAGAGCAAAACGGGCCTCAGATCGTGGCTAGGCCTGTTAAATTACGCAAGGTCTTATGTCCCAAAATTAGGTACACTTCTAGGCCCGCTCTATTCCAAAACTGGGCCGCAAGGTGACAAAAGGCTTAAACCATCGGACCTCCAACTCATCTCAAAGATAAAAGAAATTGTTCAGACGCTCCCAGACCTAGAATTACCAGCCCCAGGATCTTACATTATTCTGGAAACTGACGACTGTATGGAAGGATGGGGAGGGATATGCAAATGGAAACCTAAAAAGAACGACCCTCGGAGCATGGAAAGGGTCTGTGCCTACGCAAGCGGAAAGTTTCCCGTACCCAAGTCAGCCATAGATGCAGAAATATTTGCTTGCATAGAGACTCTCAAGGCACTAAAAATTCACTACCTGGATCAAAAGGAGATAACCTTAAGAACTGATTGCCAGGCAATAATTAGCTTTTATAACAAATCTGCTTCAACAAAGCCATCCAGGGTTAGATGGCTTAACTTTTTGGATTATATTACAGGCACAGGAATTATAATCCACCTTGAGCATATAGATGGGAAACACAACTCTCTAGCTGATGCATTATCAAGACTGACAGTAAACCTGATTCAAATCAAAGAACCTGAAGAATCCACAACTCAGTACTTGAAACATTTAGAAGGAGCAATCTCAGAGGTTTTGGACAACAACTCTCAGCCACCTCAAAGAATACTCTCTCAGCTAAACAGTACCATCGAACAGATCAGTAACATTCTGTCAACACAAATAGTCATGATTGTAACCGACTGGACAAATGAAACAGCGAATGACTGGGATGATAATGAGGAAGCCATAAGCATCCTGATGGAAGAATTCACGAAACACCAGCATGACTATTATGAGTACTACCCTGAGACGAGCTTTTACTATGGTTCACCTCTTCGCATGAGTGATGTTCCTTATTACGAGAACTATATGAGTGATTTCAGAAGAAGAATGCAAGAAGAAGCACCAAGAAATGAAACAACTCATGAGGAGATGACAATAGCTAAGACAGCCACAGAGCAAAAAATTGAAAGTAATTCAGAAGAATGGCCTGAGTGGGCTGATATCCCTTACTGGCGAGAACTAGAAGAAGCAGAAGGGGTAATAATGCGGTTTGCAAACTATGACCAACCGCCCACTGAAGAATTCGAAAATATAAGAGACAGAGAATTCGACAAAATGATGAGTAAATTAAAGCTTGAGCAACCTGAGAGCTCAAGGACCCGTGAGAAAGATCAGGACACCATAATTCGAGAAAGAGAAGAAGACTTCCAAAAATTTTTGGAGGAAGAAAAACTCTACAAACAAGCCATGAAGAAGCTGGTGAAGAGAACCCAACAAACTGAACAGATACTGGAGGACTTGAAATCAAAAGGGGAGCATCTTCCCCCAAAGAAGGACTAAGAAGATTCATAGAAGGGGAAGCAAGAACCCCTTTAACAAATGCTTGTCGGGGAAGTAGGAACCCCGTTAACAAATGCTTACAGGGGAAAGAAGACCCCTTTAAAAAATTTTCCGGTTATCTAAAATTAAATTAGTTATTATTTTGCAGATGATTATAGATCGTGTCAAGCAGCTTGCTGACTGGAGCAGAAGAACATACGCAACAACCAAAAGATCTATTATGACCGCCCAGCACTGGG
This sequence comes from Canna indica, assembly GCA_034359265.1. NCBI lineage: Eukaryota > Viridiplantae > Streptophyta > Magnoliopsida > Zingiberales > Cannaceae > Canna > Canna indica. Next base: position 41,354,681 of record CP136891.1, read on the forward strand.
CCGTTCTCAGCGGATCCCCAACCCTAGAAGAGATAGAGAACTTAACGTGCAACTTAATGTTCTCAGAAACCCCCTCTTTCGAGGAAAAGGATGAATGGGCTCACAGAGCGACCCAAATCCATCGTGATCAGACCCGGACGGTCTTAACTGAACTAGAAGTGCTACTGACAATGGCCTATCTCCAAAAGGCCCGACTAGAACAGGCTGCTATTGAAGATAAGTTCTCGGAGTACGCGCTCGAACCACTGACAAATCATATCAAGAATCTTGAGACGTGCCACCGAATGATCTCCAGCAGCAAAGTCAGTAATGCTTACTGCGGTAGAAGGTTCAATCAAGTCTAAAGGGACCGACAGAAGGAATCCAAAGGACAATAATGCAAAAAGAAAGTAATAATTATCTGCTTTAGTGCGCTGGCAAAATAAGCTTTAGTGCTAGCACACACTTTGTACAGTAACAGTAGTCATAAGTGTGAAAAGGAAAGATTCTCTCACTGTTAAAGGACAATTCGTGAGTGGACGATGGGGTCCAATGAACACCCGCACTCACTTATTGAGCCTCTTCGAGAGACTTCTTCCCCTCTTATAAATAGGCATGACTAAGGAGTTGCAGAACATACTCCGGAACCACCGAAGAGTTCTACTTCTCCCACTGTAATCCTTTCAAGTTTATAAATTCTAAGCTTTTAAGCTTTCCTTTCCTCGCTTTTTGTTCCAGCGTTTACATAACCTTAGTACCTTTTCATCTCGACTCCGTGTCTTAAACGGCCTGCAGTCGATTTTATTCCGACGATCCTTATCCTGGTATCTTAATTAATAACAACAGTTCCATGATCATTGGTTTTCAGAAACAAGTAAGCATAAGAAGAGCAAGCCTGACCATTAAAACTATCCATCCAACAATAAAAATCATCATAGGGCTCTTTCGGCAACTCAATATTCTCAATATTTTCCCATAGAGAAGAATCACAAACAGTTAAACCAATGAAATTAGATCATTTCTGATCCATCATTAAATGGTTAACATTAGTAATATTATTTACCAAGTTGATGTTAAAGAAAGTAGGTTTCAAAGCAAGAGGTAAGTCAAGAGTCCATTTATCATGAAGGAATGAAGTATTAGCACCAGAGCCAAGGACTTTATGAAAACCAAATTTAAGATTAGAAAAAGCTTCAGAAAAGAGATTCCAGGCCCAAGATTTCTTAATAGGAGTAGAAGAGGAAGTAAAGGAAAGAGCAGGGTATTTAGTTTTAACAACTTGAACCCATAAGGAATCCTTATTATTGAGATAATCTTGAATTCTTTTAGCTTGTAGAGAAAAACTCTTAGATCTAATGCTTTGAATACCAAGACCACCAAGGTGTGTGGGAGAGGTGACAATATCCCAATTGATTAAGTGCATATTCTTCTTATTAGGGTTTTTATTCCAAAGGAAGTTCCTCATTTTTCTTTTAATTTCATCACAAGTGTCATTGGATAACCAGTTCACTGCCAGAGAATGAATAGGAACAACATTGAGAACTAATTTAATAAGCACCAGCTTGCTAGCTTGAGAGAGCAAAGAGGACTTCCAATTAACAAGTTTGAAATCAATAAGAGATAAGATCATATCATGAGTTTTAGGGGGAGGTCTCCTAGGAGAAATCATGGTACCCAAATACTTAAAAGGAAAGCAACCTTGCTTCATATCCAAAGATGAGAAGATTCTGTGCTTAATGAAAGTAGGGGTATTTTTGGGAAAGAATATATCAGATTTTGAAAAGTTGACTTTTTGACCAGTTAAGATTTCATAGTGCTAAAAAATATTCTTAATGAAAAGAAGGGATTTCTCATTAGCCCTACAAGTTAGAATAAGGTCATCAGCAAACATTAAATGACTAATTTTAAGCTTACCTTTAAGATTGAAAGGGGTGAAAAGCTTATCTGAAATAGTTGAGTTAATAAGGAAGGATAGAGTTTGAGCCACAAGAATGTATAGAAAATGGGAGACTGGATCCCCTTGTCTAACACCCTTGTTAGAAGGAAATTTTTTTGATAACTGCCCATTGATTAAGCAGGCAAAAGAAGGGGTGGAAATACAGAAATTAATCCATTGAATAAATTTTTCAGGAAAGTTATAGAGTTGGAGAACTTTGGTGATAGCTTCCCATTTAAGAAGATCAAAAGCCTTTTCAAAGTCCATTTTAATGATAATATAAGGAGAATTGTCTTTAGACTCATAAAAGGAATGTGTAATCTCCTGAACAATAAGAATATTATCATGAATATTTCTACCTTTGAAAAAGGCAGATTGTTCATAAGAAATAAGTTCAGGGAGACAACTTTTGAGTCTATTAGCAATCAACTTAGAAATGATTCTGTAAGAAAGATTACAGAGAGAAATGAGTCTATAATCTTTAATGATCTTAGGAGATTTACATTTAGGAATGAAGATTAAGATAGTTTTATTCCAATCAGTAGGGAAGGTACAGGAGGAATGGAAAGAATGCAGGATATTGGTAAAATCATCAGAAATGATGTTCTAGTACTGCTTGTAAAACTCAGCAGTGAATCTATCATATTCTGGACTCTTTCCATTACCAAGAGATTTAATAGTTTCAAAAATCTCATTGGGGGAGAAATGATTAATGAGGTTGCTAGCTTGGATAGGGGATAAAGTATTATAGGAATGCCACGAAAAGGATGAATCAGGAATTAGATTAGGAGACCAAAGATGAGAGTAGAAAGCAACAAATTCATTAAGAATATTATCATCTCCAGGAATAGGAACGATACTTGAGTCCATGATAGAAGGGATGAAGTTTATTCTTCTACGAATAGTAACTATTCTGTGGAAGAAAGCACTATTATAGTCCCCTTCCTAGATCCAATTGGTTTTTGATTTAGACCACCATTTAAGGCAGATCTGTCTTTGGAGGGCAATAGATCTATTATAAAGACTCCTAAGCTTGGAATCAATATCAGTAGGTCCTAAGTTATTGCTTTCAAAAGATTCAAGAAAAGCAATATCCCCAAGAGTGGATTCAAAGAGAGATTCAAGTTTCCCAATGTTCTGCTTGTTCCAATTACTAAGGGCAGACCTAGTTTTAGAAAGTTTTTGAGAAAAAACAGAGGAGGGGGAAGAAGTAGGGGAATACCAAGCAGAAGTAATCACATCCCTACATTCTTCATACCCAGTCAAGAATTTTTGAAAAGAAAAAAGACTGTTTCTCTTTTGATGAGACTTAGGAATGGAACTAAGAAGTGACATATGATCTGAAGTGAGTCTAGGTAAATGGTGAACAAAAGAATTACCAAAGAAGTGCAACCAAGCTGCATTGGCAAAAGCTTTGTCAAGTCTTATTAAGATTTTAGCATTGTCTTTTCTATTATTAGTCCAAGTGAATTTATTTCCAGAAAAACCTATATCAAAGAGACCACTATGACTGATAAAGTTTTGAAAACAAGTAATAGAATTATTCAATTTAAAAGGACATTCACCCAATTTATCATCGGCATGCAAAATACAGTTAAAGTCATCCATAATTAACCATGGATAAGCATTTAAATCAGTATTGGCAAGATCATTCCATAAAGCATTGCAAACATTAGGATAAGTGCTTGCATAAGTTCCAAAAAGAAGAAAAGGCTCAGCATCCTCAATTTTGAGAACAACATGAATAATTTGAAAAGAAATACTAATAATTTGAGTATGAACAAAATCAGTATGCCATGCAATTAATATGCCTCCTGAGGCACCATTGCTAGGATGAAAGGCACCCTTCCAAGCTCTACCAAAGGAATTGATTAATTTATTGGAGGCATGATCATTTAAATGGGTTTCTTGAAGAACAACAACTTTAAGATGAGATTGCTTCATTTGAATAGTAAGGTATTCCCTGACAGGCTTTCTCCAAGCCCTCCTAACATTCCAATTAAGGATGTTCATCATGGGGAGGATTAGGAGGAGAGTCAGAAGACATTAAATCAGAGGAAGCACCCTTATCTATAGAATTAGAGGGCCCTTCAATTAAAGGATGTCAGAATCAGGATAAACTCTAAGTCTTTTATTGGAATAAGAGAAATTAGAGTAAGAAGGAATTTTAACCTTACCTTTAGAAGACTTAAAAAATTTCTTGCTAGGGACCCTAGAAGTACTCACATAGGAGATATTAGAGGGGTTAGCTTTGAAAATGACTTCTACTTGTTTAGCAAGTTCAGATAAGGTTTTGAAAGGGGGATCCTTATTAACAGAGATAGGATCAGGTCTAGAGAAAAGACCTAAATTTTTTGAGGGAGCCTTATGCTTGACTTCTGATCTAACTTTTACCTTAGGAGGGAGATTGGGTTTAATAGACATAATATTTGACCCCTTAGGTTGATGAGGGATGGCAGAATTATGTTTGTTAGAAGACCTAACCCTAGGCTTCAAATTATCAGTCTGAGAACTAGGATTATTAAAGGACTGAAGCATTTCTAAGTCCTCATTTGAATAGTAAGGTATTCCCTGACAGGCTTTCTCCAAGCCCTCCTAACATTCCAGTTAAGGATGTTCATCATGGGGAGGATTAGGAGAAGGAGAGTCAGAAGACATTAAATCAGAGGAAGCACCCTTATCTATAGAATTAGAGGGCCCTTCAATTAAAGGATATCAGAATCAGGATAAGCTCTAAGTCTTTTATTGGAATAAGAGAAATTAGAGGAAGAAGGAATTTTAGCCTTACCTTTAGAAGACTTAAAATTTTTCTTGCTAGGGACCCTAGAAGTACTCACAGAGGAGATATTAGAAGGGTTAGCTTTGAAAATGACTTCTACTTGTTTAGCAAGTTCAGATAAGGTTTTGAAAGGGGGATCCTTATTAACAGAGATAGGATCAGGTCTAGAGAAAAGACCTAAATTTTTTGAGGGAGTCTTATGCTTGACTTCTGATCTAACTTTTACGTTAGGAGGGAGATTGGGTTTAACAGACATAACATTTGACCCCTTAGGTTGATGAGGGATGACAAAATTATGTTTGTTAGAAGATCTAACCCTAGGCTTCAAATTATCAGTCTGAGAACTAGGATTATTAAAGGACTGAAGCATTTCTAAGTCCCCATTTGTTTCGGCTTGTTCAAGAGGAGGGTCTGGCAACCGAGCATGAGCTTCTTTCTGGCTAGAAGAGAAGTGTGTGCTTCTAGGCTGCCTACGGCGATTGTTCCTTCTTTGCACCTCTATCCAAGGCCCACAAATGGGTTCTAAAGAAGACTCCAAGTCCATAGAAGGCGAGGGGGGTGGGTAGAATTTTCAGAAGGGATAGAAGTATCCATATCATTAACATTAACAGAAGCATCAATAGAAGAATGCACAGAAGAATTATTAGCATTAATACCATTACCAATTACATCGGAATTCATAGAATCTATACCATCAAGAACAAAATTAGATTTATTAACAATAGTAAATTGAGATTGAGATGAGGCTATGCCTGAGTCATGTTTGTTTTTACGTTCAAGCAAGGTAGGGTAGTTAGATTCCCGATGGCCAATAATAGCACATTGAAAACACACAGAGGGCAAGTTTTCATAACAAACCGATTGAAAAAAATCAAACCCATCAGCCGAAATCCACACCCCTTGTCTAAGGGGTAACGCAAGATTAACTTCTACACAAACCCTTACATAATGGCCACGTTCAAAGGAAAACGATCTTTCATTGACGCGTAAAACCAAACCGAAATTACCAGCGATGTGTTTAATGCAGTCTAAATTCCAAAACTCAAGAGGCAGCGACTGCAAACGGAGCCAAATTGGGGCAGTAGTGAATAACTCTTCCCAGGGCTTGAAAAGTGGTTTCCAAGGGATGAGTCGAAGGACATCACCCCGAAGAGACCACGGTCCACCCGTGAGAATAAAATTTGCCGATTCAATCGAATTAAAATGGAAGATGAAATTTTTTTCATCTAAATCAAGAACCGATTGAAATCCATGAAGGTACCAAAGACGAGAGGCCCACGAGCAAATTACATCGAGATGTGGGGGTTTCCTAAAAAAATTTCCGATAAGACTTGCAGACCAAAGTTCACAGAGAGAAGAAATTTGCTCGGATGAAAAAACTACACGTTCTTTGGTAGACGAAGAAATCTTAGAAAAAGCCGAAGAGAAATCCATGGAAGAAGTTTTGTTTTTAGGGTTTGAAGATTTGAGGATGTCAGCCCAAGATTTACCAGAAGCAGAATGATTTACAGTCATTGAAGAAGCATTACCGGCAGGGGGAGGTGAAGGAATTGCCACAATCGGAGGAGGAAGACTCGCAGTATGACTTACCGTCGTGGAAGCGGCATGTCCGGCAGGAGGAGAGAGCGCAACATCGGGGGGATCGGGCAGGGAGGGGGGCGGGGAGGCGGTGGTGGCGAAAAATAGGTGGAAACCCTAGGCATCGCCTCGCTGTTCGCCAGAGACACTTTGATCATATGTTGTTTGGATATTTTAGTAAGTATGGTAATACAGTCATTTATTTTGTGCACATAAGTTTTCACAACACTGGTAATAGAAGTTGGATTGATGTAGCTGTTTTAGTTGTTTTAACCAAAACTTGGTAATAAGTCGAGTTTCATATTTTTGCAAACAATTTTAGTGGGCTTTTAAAATATGATTTTTCATTAGGGCGTTTGGTTAATAATATAAAAGTAAAAATTTCAATTTTCCCCTTCTATATTGCAGAAATTGAGATATTATTCCGTTTAAGAATTTTGTCGAAACTATTGAATAGGTCCAATTATACAAATTGAATTGAAAATATATTTTAAAATTCTAAAAAAAATCTATAATCATTACAAATTCTAACTCTATCATATCCAAATTTTATTAAGAATGTGCTTTAAAATCCTCAAACAAATTATAATTCATAAAATTATTTCTAGGAACAAAAAAGAGACATTTTATTAAGAATGTGCTTTAAAATCCTCAAAAAAATTATAATTCATAAAATTATTCCTAGGAACAAAAAATAGAACGGGGGCTTATGTGATCTACAAATGATGAGATAATTTTCATGTTCAAGAGTTTCGACAAAACTCTTGAATACGTTCAAATCTCGTAACAATATGTTTTAAAATCCTCCCAAAATTTTATAGTTCATAAAATTGATTGTATGAAAAACAAAAATATGAGAAAATTTATGGGCCCGTTTGATTCGCAAACTGCCTGTCACAGGACATCAGACAATGATAAGAACATAACACAAGGTGTCTTGGGACAACAACTATACCATGTTTGTTTCATCAAGAACAAGACATAATATCCAGTCTCGTCCTGCGTTTGTTTCGCTAAAACACAGTCCTATATAAGACAAAATGATTAAAATACTCTTGTATATTTTTAATGCTCAAATTCAATTTTATACATAAAAAGTAGGCAAAATGATTAAAATATTATTATATATTTTTAATGCTCAAATTCAATTTTATACATAGAAAATCTTCGTATATAAAGTAGTCTTAGTATGAAAGTATATGAATATGTGAATTTTAAGTTTCTTCGTACAACATAGCAGAAGCAATATATCACCAATATCCACACAAAAAATATATCAACCACAGAGCTGATAAATCAACAAATGTAAATTAGAAAAATAAATATATTTGTTGTTGGAACTAATTGCAAGAAATAATGGTCGCTACCATTAATTGAAACAATTGTCACCGGTCTTCAAATCAAAATAACAATCAAAATCACAGTAATCAAAATCATAATGTAACGTGGAAACTGATTATTAATTGATCAATTCAAGTACTCTATTAGCAAGTGGAAGTTAGCTAACAGACAATGCAACAAATGAAATCTTATGATCAAATATTTGCTCAGCTCCAATAGATCAACAGAAATTACAACAAAAAAACCAAGATCTGGTTGACTTGGTTGCAACTTTATGTTAAGTAACTTAGATGAATCCTTCAGCAGACGATCAATCAGTCCTTCACAACCTCAAACGGCGGTGCCAATTTATCATTCAAGCACTCTTTGCAAATAGGCAGTGCATTGCCAAACTCTCTTTTCTCAACCAAACCCCGCATAAGAGCATTATATATGTTTGCATTTGGTGACACACCCTCGCTCCCATTCCTCCTCTTCATGACCTTCATCTTCTTGAACATTCTGACCGCAGAATCAACATCTCCTTCTCTAGAGAAGCCACCAATAATGGTATTGAAAGTTGTCCAGTTTGGTTGTATCCCTTTTGAAACCATTACATCCGGTAACTCTTCGGCGTTGAAGGTCTGTAGGTCTCGACAGAACTTGGAAATCCTACAATTGTAAGTGACAACATTTGGCTACAATCCCTCGTTCACTATTACCTTAAGAATCTCTTCAAATCCATCATCATCCCCTTTTGCCAAGTATCTCCAGTCAAGAGAGCATTGAAAGAAATAATATCCGGCTTAATTCTCGTTTTCTCCATTCCGTCGAGTACATTGCAGGCAGTTTCAAGATCACCTTTCTTGCATAGAGACTGCAGGAGGACATTTAAGAGATAGTGCCAGGTGAAATGCCTAGCTTAGGTGCACGGTTGAAGGTCTCGATGACGAGATCATATTGGCGATTGTGGAAGTAGGCGGAGAGAATGGCATAGCGGGATTTATTTGTGCGGGGCCGTCTGAGATCTGGGATGCAGTCAAAGGCGACGACGGTGTGGTTGGGCATTCCAGCGGAGGAGTAGAGAGAGATAAGGCGGGTGGCAAAGCCCTCTGACTTGGGGGACTTGGGGTCGGAGAGAAGGGGGGAGACGACGCGGTCGATGAGATCAGGGCGGCGGGCGCGGGCGAGCTTCTTGACGGCGAGGGAAAAGCGAGGTCGCTGCAAGTGGAAGCGGGGGAGGTGGGTGGAGGACTGGAAAAGCTCGATGATGCGGTCAGGGTTGGATTCAGAGTAGATCGTTGATTGGAAGGCAGAGATGGTGTTGAGAGCAGTGGAAGCGGGGGGTCAGACTGGGCGGCGAGAGCGGAGAAGGGGGACCGAAGGAGGGAGGAGAGGCAGACAGGGCGACGACGAAGAGCGTCGACAGTGGCTGCCATGGGAGGAGATGGAGAATCATGTTAGGGGGAGAGAGATGCAGGCGACATAGACGAGGGGGAGAGAGACATAGGCGACGTAGACGAGGGGACGAGAGAGGAGTTGAGTGTGCGAGATGGGACTAGGGCATGAGGCGAGAGACCCGTCTTTACTCCAAGGGCAATGGTTCTTTTCGCCTCCAATTCCTTCGACCCGGATTCATGTACCGAGAATTTTCTCAGTACACCGCAATGAGCTGAAATCCTGTCTAGAATAGGATTCGAAATCTAATCCCTTCTCCTTTTTGCAAAATAAACGAGGGACACGAGTTAAAATTCAGTCAAATCCCTTGTTTTTTAACAAAATAAAAGAGTCTATAGGACCCGCATATGATAAGATTATTTTTTTTCAAGAGTTTTGACAAAATTCTTAAAATATGAAATTATCTCAATTAAAATATGTTTAGAAATTCCCAAAAAATTATATAATTCATATAATTATTCTTATGAACCAAAAAAATATAGAAAATTTATGGAGTCCATATATGATGATATAATTTCTTTTCCTAGAGTTCTGCAAAACTCTTGAACTAGTTTCAAGTGTTTTCAGTGAAACTCTTGAACATGTGATTATCTCAACATCTGTCCATAATTGTCCTTATATTTATTTTGGTTCCTAAGAAAAGTTTTATGAATTATAATTTTTTTATTTTAAAGCGTACATTTTCAATGAGACTTGAAACATGTTAAAGAGTTTCAGCAAAACTCTCAAACAGGAAATCATCTCATCATTTGTAAGTCTCATAGGCCTCATCGTATTTTTCTTGTTCCTAGAAATAATTTTATGAATTATATTTTTTTTAAAAAAAATTTAAAACATATTTTCAATGACATTTGGACATGTTTAAGAGTTTCAGCAAAACTCTTGAACATACTTAATATCTCAATTTCTGCGATATAGAATGATAAAATTGGAATTTTTTACTTTTTTTTATTTCGGTTCTAAAAATGTCGGCATCCTTATTTTGATTTTAAGAATTTTTCATAAAATCATTCTAATTTTAGGAAAATGTTGAACGTTCTTTAATTTGATCTTCTACCAATCATCTTTCAAAATTTTTTCGGCCGAGCACGAATTTTTTCGGGTTGGGCTGAGCCAGGCAGGGCCGTGCATGAATTTTTCCGGGACGAGTCGGGCTGAGAACGAATTTTTAGGGTCGGGCTGGGCTGGGCACGAAAATTTTCGAGCTGGGTCGGGCACGAATTTTTTTGGGTCAGGCCGAGCCGTGCACAAATTTTTTCGGCATCAGGTCTAAAAGCTGATGCTGAAAAAATCTATCAAACGATATTAAATCTAAAATATATAAAAAAATCTATCAAACGACATCAGATCTAAAATCTGACACTAGCATCTCGTTCAGTGCGCGAAAACCTATAATTTTGATATTTATTTCGTCTCCATCCGACGACTCTAAGTTGTCAAAATTAATTATTTTTGAATATTTAAACTATTATATTTGTAATTCGCAATCTTATATTGCGGGTTTTTGAGCTGCAATTCTATTTGGAATACAAATTGCAACTAATGAACGTTGCACCAAATAAAATTACAGTATTTGGACTTGAAAACAACCAAACACCTCCGATTTCTTCTATTTGTATATATAGGGTTAATGTAGTATTTTTCAAAAAGTCATATTTCGGATTTGCGGATCGGTCAGATGAGTCAAATCCTGTTTTATTTGTAAGATTGTTAAACATAAAATATCTTATATCGGATTTAGTCGACTTGTTAAGCGTGACAGGCTTCGGGTTGGAGACCCGGCCCAATTATAAACTCGGGTCTTCTCTGCCCTATTATAAAAGGGAAGCCGCTAGGGTTTAGCGCAAGCGCCGCTGCTCTTCCATCCCAAACGCAGAGAGAGCGAGGCGATCTTCAGCTTCCAACAAGATGGGGTCAGTTTTCTGGAGATTCTGATATGAAATATGTTTTTCTCTCAGTTCCTCATCGTTTTCGAATGTTGTGTTGCAACTTTTTGTTTAATAGTTTGGATTACATTAGCTTTTCCCCCTGTGATGCTCTTTGTATTTCTTGGGTTTTGGATCTCGCTCGTAGGAAGGATGGAAAATTGATTTTGTTGTTTACATTTACATGATTTGGAGGTTATTAGACGAGATGATTAAAGTAAGCCAGAAAAAGGAATTTGTTCTCTTTTGTAACATGATTGATAATAGGTTTCGATTTGTGGATATAAAGGACGGCTAATGATGTTGTTGGAAGTTATATTATCTTACCAAACGCCTAAGAGATCACTACTTAATATATGAATAATTATTTTATATCTTGTTGACAATAGTCTTGCTCTGTAGAATGTATACACATGGAACAGTAAGTTGCTATCTTATTAACCTGAATTAAATGTTTTATTTGGTTGATTCAATGATTATTTTTTTGTGTAAAGGCTTATGGATGAAGTTCTATATTTTTTGGGATGCCGTTTATAGATGCTCTGAATCAGTAATTTTTTCCCTTGAAAGTTGTCACGGAAGAATCTCCTTTGTTGAATTAGTAATTGTTCGTTTGTTTTAGCTGCAGACTTGTTCTAGTTCGTTTTGTTGAACCTTTTGTTAAAGTAACTATAGAGTATTTGTTTGATTGGATAAATTAGTTTCATTAATGTGTCACAGGAAGACTCGAGGTATGGGAGCTGGGCGCAAGCTCAAAACTCACAGGAGGAGGCAAAGATGGGCAGATAAGTCCTACAAGAAAAGCCATCTTGGCAATGAATGGAAGAAACCGTTTGCTGGATCTTCACATGCCAAGGGTATTGTTCTTGAGAAGATGTAAGCCTTATGCCAATTGCTATATTTTATTTGCATTTCAATTTACTGCTGTTTGTGATTGGACGACTTATGTTAGCTTGCCTGATGCAGAGGTATTGAAGCTAAGCAGCCCAACTCTGCTATCAGAAAATGTGCTAGAGTTCAGTTGATTAAGAATGGGAAGAAAATTGCTGCCTTTGTACCAAATGATGGTTGCTTAAATTACATAGAAGAAAATGTAAGTTCAATATTTTTGCAAGTTACATATGCTGTTGAGATCTGGTGGAAGTTCATTATGTTTTAACCAACCAGAACTTATATGCCGTTGACCCTTAGTGTTCTGGTATGATAACTTAATGATTTTGTTATTAATAACTTGTGAGCTGCATTTGTCAATGCTTGGATTGACATGCGGGTTATCAATGTCATTGCGATTGGCAAGCTTTTGTGCCAAAAGCATACTTGAGGCCTTGTGAGCAACCTTTCTGCATGATAAGATTTATACTAGGACCCGCTCTGAACAAGTCTACATTTTTCTATTTTTGTCATTTGTTGTTAAGATACAACATTCTTCTGGTCCTATTTGTTATTAAGGGACGGTTCTTTTTGCAGGATGAAGTTTTGATTGCTGGTTTTGGACGGAAGGGCCATGCTGTTGGTGATATTCCCGGAGTAAGGTTCAAGGTTGTGAAGGTTTCTGGTGTGTCCTTGTTGGCACTTTTCAAGGAAAAGAAGGAGAAGCCTCGTTCTTAATTCATTACTGAGTTACTAAGATGAGCCGGATAGACTTTTGCTTGACCCTATATTTAGCACTTTATTTTATATGCGTCCTTTAACAATTTCTAGTGAACTGTTATTAAGAATGCTCTCTGTTTGATTTTTCGTTGAATCCTTATTTCAGATTGATCTATGATTGACGTCTGCTTTTCTATCTTTATTATTACCTTCTGAAAACCCTGTCTTGAAAATGTTCACTGTTGTGTTCTTGATTGAACAGAGTGACAACTAGGAATAATTATGAACAATAATTGGGGGTTACAGTGTCATGTTTGTGGTGAAAGGTAATATGTGCTGCTGGAGAACCAGAGTTTTCTACTTAGCAATTTTCTCTTGATAAGGTTCAAATAGGACAAGAACATCTGCATTCCTCATAAACATATCTAGAACTTGTGAAGAAATCACTTATGTTGGTTTTAACAAAATTATGCTTATTGCACCCATTTTAACAAATTCTTTTGTATCCATAATTTGGTTCCAACTTATTTGTAAACGTGGTATGAACATTTACTTGATTATCTCGACCAACTTTCAATGTATTGATCAGGATTCAACATGGTTTGGGAGTGAGGGTTACATAGATGTATAAAAACCTTTTAATTCATTGACATCCTTGTTTGCCTGCTAGGACGAGTTTTCTCAAGTTTATGAATTGCAATATAAACCGGTTAAGATGCAGGCTGAGAGTTTATTCAAATCCAAGTTTTTGCATATTTCTTTCAAAATTTTGATAAATCAACGTTTAATGAGAATTTTGATTAAAATCATTCTTTTAGATTTAAATTGAGAATTTTAAAATGATTAATGCCATTTATGACAAGGTCAAATTTAGAATAAAATAGAAATCTTAACGCTGCATAGAAACTCATGTTGTTCGGTCAAAGTGCACACGGGAACTGATGCTATGCAACTTAAAGATGCTATTGTTTTTGTTTTTATCTTTTCATTCTTTTTCAAGCAGCTTCTTAATCAAGCAGTCACCGAAGGCCGACAGCCATCGGGATTCTGGGTTTAAGCAGTCCCACAACCATCTGTCAAAGAACCAATCATCTCCTCGTCCAACTTTTAACTACGAAAGCTAAATTCAATTCGTATTCCTCAGCTTTCTCTTCTTCCAACCATTCAAAAGCTCAAAAGCCGGAGAAAAAGAGTTTTAGAACATTATCATTCCCTCTGTTACAAAGAAGGCCCTCCCGTTTGCTTTTCATCATCAATAAGAACCATTCTTCCCGCTGTTAGCCACACTCACCTCTCCTTGACCATCAACTCTTGTTGTGTTTCATTCAGGAGGAACATGGCCTCTCTCCCTCAACCTACCCAGATCTGCTCGTACTCCAAGGGCTCATTTGGCCCGGTCTTTATTGTGCTTGCGGTGATCGCCGTGCTTGCAATTGGTGCATGTGTTGCCGGACGGCTCTGCTCCCTGTTCATGTCTGAGCCTAAGCCGCAACGTAGGTATCATCCTCGGGCTGTCAAGGATGACATGGAGAACGGACTTGAGTTCAAGGTTCCCACCCTGAAGCCTCCTGCTGCTGCTGCAAAGGACGCCAAAAGAGAGTCACAGACTGCTGCCGAAGATGGTGCAGCTAAAGGCAGTGCGGTATCTGGAATTTCCAAGGGAGCAAATAATCCCGGTCCATCCTCAAAAATCAAGCCAACTGCATGACATAAGAACTTTAGATATTTCTCTTGTTTACTTTCCTCTTTTTCTAAGAAGTGCGCCTGTCTCAAGATTGTGATTGGACTTTGGAGATCATTCATTAGATAAAGAATGGGTGAGACGAAAAGAAATGAAGAGCAATGGTTTATGAAGTTTACTACTCAGAAAAAGAAGTAGAAAATTGAGTGATAAGTATATATATATATATATGAACAAAGTACCCGAAAGAGAATGCTTTGATGCCTTTTAGTTGAGAGATCAAATTAGTTGTAACATTTGCTTACTGTTATCTTTTTGAACTCAAATCTTTTGAGATATGCTTATACTCGGTTTTTGAAGTAATATAAGTTACTTCTCTTATATATACTTACATTATGTTATAGAAAATTACTATATTTTATAATATCACAAAACAATAAATATTAATTTAGTTTGATTTATATAAAGATGAAAGTATGCAAGTATATTTATATAATTTAATTTCAAATAACTATAAGTAATAATTAAATTTAATATAAAAATAAAAAATAGAAAGATAAAAAATGAATTATCTTAGATTAATAATTAATAATTACCATAAAAACAAGATCTTCGTATAGAAAAATTATAGAAAAATAAAAGTCCATATAAATATATTTAATAATTTACTTGTTGCAAGCCTTCAGAACAAAAATCGCTTCCTGCATACTTCATCTCCAGAGTCAACCAGGAAAAGAAACAAATCTTCCTAGATTGATGAACACATGTACTTGGTGGAGGAAGCCAGCCACAAATGGCTCCCACCTCATTCATGAAAACAATCTCTTGGAATTGTCAAGGTTTGGGGAGGACTTGACAATTAATCATAACATTTGCTCCTCTCACTCTCCTGATTGTATTTTCTTATGGAAGTAAAAAACAAATATGATCAATTTCAGAATATGCTTGATAAATTGGGATTTCCATTTATGTTTTTGTGGATCTGTAGGGTCTTTTGGAGGTCTCATTTTAGCATGGAGAAGCTCAATTAGTTTGAACATTATCTCATATAGTTCTTTTTACATCCATGCACGAGGGAACATTCATGAATTGCCGCGTAATTGGCAATTTATTGGGCTTCATTTTCATCATGAACGGGACATCCAAAATATCCAATGCCTTCAATTAATCAACAAAATCCAGCAGAACTCTGCTGCAATACTTATTGGTGGAGATTTTAATGAAATTATCGGACCTGATGAGAAAAGAGGTGGTGTGGAATTCTCTTATAGGGCTTCTGAAAATATCTGCAACCTTATCAATGCTGTGTTGGTGAAATGGCCACACTAGAGAGGGATAAATAGGTGTGTTTACTAATTTTTTCGTCTAATTCTGATTTTAATTGTTTACTTGATTACTTAAGCAATTAACAAATTGAATAACAAGCGGAAGCAAAAGTAAATATGCTAATTAAGCAAATGCAAGTAGAAGCAATGCAAACATGGCGATTTATAGTGGTTCGGCCCCAATGTCTACCCCACTACCTAAGCACCCTGCTTAGGATTTTCAAACAAGTTTTACTAGATTATATCGTTTTCCTTACAAAGAGGATTTTACACCGGAAAGTCTCCGCTCTCAAACCGAAGGTACTTCCACACCCGGAAGTATCCCGCCTTCCTACCGAGAGCACTCTCCCACCTCAACCTAAGGAATAACTCAACTAATTCTAGTAAACTAAGTTTACACCGGTGGAATTAAGCCTCAAACACAAAGGCAACCACCCAATTTTAAGTCCTAACAACCTATGTCTTCACAAGCTTAAATCCAATGAAATAAACAATAAAATATACAAGTAATGGAGCAAAAATACAACAACACAAATACTTAGCTCCAACACAATGAATCCTAGCTCCTCTTGATGTCTTGATGATGAGTCAAATCAAGCTTGAAGGCAAACTCAAAGGATGAGAGATCAAACTAGGATTTCTCCAAGTAATGGCTCAATGAAAGTTTGGAAATGATCAAGGATGGCTCAATGAAGTGTAAGAGTGATCAAAAGTATCAAAGGAAGGCTGAGGCATAGGTATTTATAAAGCCATGAAGAAGGCTCGAGTGAAGCACCGCTCAATGGCACGAAAACTAGTCGTTTTCCACCTTCCGGTTGATAGTCGGTCGACCAACCGAGCGACCGCCGAGCGACCGAAGGCAATCTGCCGCTTTTGGGCAACGTTTGATCGACCGTTCGGTCGACCGAAATGCCTTCTCTTCCGGTCGGTCGACCGAACCTGGGCAGGGCAGATTTCTTTGCTTTGTTTGTTCGTTTTCTGGTTCCATCTACGCTAAGTCTACTTATATAACATTTCTTAACTTTAAATTAATAACTTTAAAACATAAATATTATATAAGGATTAGCCCCATTTGGATTCAATAAAAATATCTAAAAAATCAAAATTCTTAAGAATCAAAATCTAGTTTTTGGAGTCTAGTACAAATTTTCGGAAAACAAAAATTTTCTAATCTCCCGAGTCAAATATGGGTATGCTAAAGGCTTCCAAAAATTCCTTAAAAATACATCGTTATCTAGATTTTACCCAAGGAATAATTACCGCCATTTTTTGTATTAAGAAAATGTCTAGGTCATATAGCCCTCCAAGGAGCTCCCTAGGCTTAGTGAATTTCAGGGCGGTTTTCGAGTTTTCATGTTTTGGGGTTCGGGTTTGGCTTTGCATCATAAAGAGGATTACATCACATGCTAGACACCCTAAACCTAAACTCTAACTTCCCGAAAAATCCCGAGCGTCGACGAGCGTCTTGTCGATTTCTCCAATTTTTTCGATCGCGGACGTCGTGCGCTAACTGACTTGGAACCTGAAAGATTTCTCAATGAGATATTAGTTCCATGTTTGTTATCATCAAAACCGAGATTAAAACCAAGGTAGAAAACCTTAGGCCAACAATCTCCCCCTTTTTGATGATGACAAACATCCTTAATAAAATATATTCATTAGAGCGCAAAGGATATCAAACATGAGATTTCTTCCCCTATCAACATGCATATCTATATGATAGAACTCCCCCTATCTATATGCATAATTTTCCTATATTTTCTTCCCCTTTACCTATATTTTTCTCACCCTTTTGACATCACTCAAAAAGGGCAAGAAAAGTCCATCAAAAGTCAAAGTTGAAACTCTAAAAGATTTTTCAAAACCGCGAAAGTCTCAACTCAAGGGATGAAAGCCAGATAACGAATAAGAGACTAAGTCATGCATGATATCATGAAATGATAAATGAAATCCAAAACCAAGAATCATGTAGTAACTTAAGTATCGATATTTTCAAGAATATCAGATCTTTTTCATGATATTTTTAGATTTCATTCAAACTTTCAAAATACCAAGATATAGTAATTTAAAGCATGTATGTCAAGTTTGAGGTGAAACTAATGTCATTTGATCAAAATTTCAACTTAGCACGATTTCATTCGAAATAAGCATGAAAATATGAAAATGGCCAAGTATCAAATTTTGCTATCTACTCATGTTTTCTCAAACTTAGACACATAGACATCTAACATAAGTGAATCTAAGTATATGAGTCAAGTTTGGACTGAAAATGAGATTTCTAAATCACTTTTTTGACTTGGGTCAAAGTATACTTCAAGTTTACAAAAATTAAACTTTTAAATCCATATAAAATCATATTCTTGACGAAAAGTTTTGAAACTTCAACTGGATAAACTAGATTTTTCAAGGAATCTACAGGTTCAAGAATCAGTCAAAAATCAGTTTCATATAAATTCATAAAATTCCTGAAAGTCCAGGGGCATTTTTCATAAATTTCAAGTACTTTTTCAAAATTTGTCAATTTTGCTTCAAACTTTCCTGACATCGCTGAATGATCATTTAAGATGCGTGTGTCAATTTTGAGCTCAAAATAAATTATCTAAGTTCATTTTTCATCCTATATTGATTTCAATAAAAAAATGGATATTTTTAGCTATGATTCAAATTATTAAAATCATTCCTAGAAATGATTTTACTCAAGCAATGGTGTGAATGATATTAGAAATGGAATCAAAATGGTATACATGAGTTTTCATCTGAAGTTTTTGAAGAAAAATCAAAGTATCGAAAAAATGAGTATTTCAAGTAAGTGATACTTTGTGTTTCCGAAATCCAACTTCAAAATTCCATTATAAATCAGATTCATGATAATTTTTTTTGAAATTTTTACACAACAAACTAGATTTTTCTGTGAAAGTACAATTTCAAGAATCATCTAAATTTTTTTTTTCTACATTTTTTAGAAATAACTGAAAATGTTAAAATTTCGATGGCATTTCCGTAATTTTCACTTATTTTTGAAAACATATTCAGTTTTCGTTCAAATTTTTATGACACCACATAATGGTCATGTAAAGAGTGTGTCAAGTTTGAGGTAAAAATTATGTCCTTAAGTCAAGATATCAACCTAGCATGGTTTCATTCAAAACTAAGCTAGTTATCATGAAACTAGCTAAGTTTTAATCTTATGATTTAATCATAATTTTTCAAACTTAAACCTATGGATACCTAACATGAGTAAATCTAAACATGTTCTTCAAATATGGATTGAAAGTGAGACCTCTAAGTCAATTTGTTGACTTGAGTCAACTTGGTTCAAAAGAGGTTATCATGAAATAGCCTCTATGTCATTTTATTCATATCCATATGAATTTCTCATTCTAAGTACATGAAAACATGTCATATCTATTCCTAAAACATGTTTACGATGTTTGGACTCAAAATGAGATTTCTAAGTCAAATTGTTGACTTAAGTCAAACTTTTTCAAGTTTGAGTCCGCTAAGGTGAGCTAGTTATCATTTTTCCCATTTACACATGATTTTTTAATGTTTAAATACCTAGACTCATGTGATATGTGTATCTAAACATGTTTGCCAACCACTAACTCAAAATGAGATCTCTAATATGAATTTCAACCCAGAGCAAATTTCATTTAATCAAGATATCATGAAATTGCCTAAGTTATCAAAATTTTACCTACTCATGAAATTTCATATATTTATCATGTAAAAACAATAATGAGTATAGAGACGTCATTATATCACAAGTATTCAAGTGTTATACTAAGATTTTTGGCAAAATCAAACTCATACCTCATTCATGAAATTTTCCCAAACTTTTCATTTTCTTTTAGATAGCATAGCCTTCCATTAACATCATAACTTGCAAGCAATATTCATTAGTAGGATAATGAAACTGTAAGTAGGATAATGAAAATGTAATTACTAGCAAGTTATCAAACTAAGTAGCAAAGAGAGATCAATTATCGATATCAAAGTCTACTTTGCTAAATAGTTTCAAATTTGTTTCAAAATGAAATCGAGTGATATCAAAACGAATTTAAAGAGACCATAACTGAAATATAAATGAAAACATGATCTCCAACCCTTCATATTAGTTGAAAACTGAAAGACCACAATTAGCCTATGATTTAGAACCGCAAGGTCGCTTAGGCCCATTATAGGCCACACGGGTCTTCGAAGAGACCGGGAAATCAAAAACAAAAATCATTTTCCAAGTCATATTGTGAGTGGGCAAAACCAACTCAAATTTAACTAGTATCATAACTCCAACTTTAAGATGACAAGAAATATAAAGGAGATGATACTAAATATACCAAGATGCCAATTTTCATACCTACGACATCATGATGACTTAAAGTTGCAACCAAAGATGGATTCTTCATTGAAGTTCATGGTCAACTTTAATTCTTCAATTTCCTTTACCCTTGTGTCATTGCTCCCCTTACAAAAGAGCATGAGACCTTTGGTACCCAAATGACTTTGGGTCCTTGGGGGTTAAAGGGCTTAGCTACCCAAAGTGTCTTAACACCACTTGGGTTCATCTTAAATGCACAATCATATATAGCATGCCCGTAAACACCACAACAAAAATAATGACAATGAAATTTTTTATTTTCATTTTTCTTAACATGAGGTTTAAATGTGGAATGCCTAACATTTACTCTTGAGATGTGAGATTTATGGTTAGCATGAGCATTCTTGAAACAAACACTTTTCTTTTCAAATTTCCTAGAAGAATAAGCATCCTTAATTTCATTTACTATTTTATTTAAAACTACAACCTCATTTTTTAAGGTATCAATAGATTTATGCAAAGCACACACTTGAGATTTCAATATGCAATTCTCATTCTCAAGTTTGAAATTACTTTTCAAATCATTACTTCTAAGCTTCATTTTTGATTTCAAATCCTCATTTTCTTTTTTCAAATCAATATTCTCACTTTTTAAGTCTTCAATTTCAAGCTTAAAATTGTCATGACAAGAATTAACAAAACTAGTATTTAATTTATCTTTCTCTAATTCATGCACTTGTGAATCAAGCCTTAAATTTTCTTTTTTTTTAGTTTTTTATTTTCTTTGATCTTATTCATAAGCAAGGCATACATCTTCTTAGATTCTTCTAATAGCTCATCATAAGTCATACCTAAAGAATTTGAGCTACTATCATCATTATCACTATCAAGATTTCTATCATGACTAGAAGTAGAAGATTTTACCTCATTCCGAAGATCCATGAGGCAAAATTGAGATATGACTTTTTGATCATGACAGGAGGATGCTTCTTGTGATTCGGTTGTGGAAGTTGACGCACTTGTCTTTCTCTTGACATTTTTCTTTGATGAAGGACAATTTCTTTTAATGTGCCCCTTTTCCTTGCACAAGTAGCATATAACCTTTCTTTTTCGGCTTTTTGATTTGCTTCTTTCACTAGAAATACTAAGAGCATCAAAACTGAGGTTAGCACTAGGGGGATGACCATTGTCATCACCACCCTCAACAAATGTATTAAGCTCTTCGGTTTTAGCAAAATCATATAACATATTTAATGTAGCCCATAAATCAAATGCCGATGTATAATGCATGACTTTATCAAGGATGCTATTAGGTAAGGTACAAAAAATGCAATACATAGCATCTTCATTAGATTGAAACATTTTCTTGTCAACCTTAGGTTCAATGTATTCTAATTTAATCATGTTATAAACATCAAAACCTCTATTCTTTAAGTAAGTGTACATCCTAGACTTCCAAAGACCAAAATTCAATTCATCGAACCTAGGAGGTATGGAAACAACCGACTCTAGTGCCATTTCCGTATCGAAACAAAGTGTAGGAGAGATGGTGAAATCTCAATCTACAACCCGCTTTGATACTAATTATTGGTGAAATGGCCACACTAGAGGGGGGGGGGGTGAATAGTATGTTTACTAATCTTTTCGCCTAATTCCGATTTTAATCGTTTACTTGATTACTTAGGCAATTAACAAATTGAATAACAAGCGGAAGTAAAATAAATATGCTAATTAAGCAAACGCAAGTAGAAACAATGCAAACACGGTGATTTATAGTGGTTCGGCCCCAATGCCTACTCCACTACCTAAGCACCCCGCTTAGGATTTTCAAACTAGCTTTACTAGATTATATCGTTTCCCTTACAAAGAGGACTTTACACCGAAAAGTCTCCGCTCTCAAACTGAAGGCACTTCCACACTTGGAAGTATCCCGCCTTCCTACCGAGAGCACGTACTCTCCCATTTCAACCTAAGGGACAACTCAACTAATTCGAGTAAACTAAGTTTACACCGGTGGAATTAAGCCTCAAACACAAAGGCAACCACCCAATTTCAAGACCTAACAACCTAGGTCTTTGCTATCTCTAAACCAATGAAATAAACAAGAAAATGTACAAGTAATGGAGCAAAAATACAACAACACAAATACTTAGCTCCAACACAATGAATCCTAGCTCCTCTTGATGCCTTGATGATGAATCAAATCAAGCTTGAAGGCAAATCAAGGGATGAGAGATCAAACTAGGATTTCTCCAAGTAATGGCTTAATGAAAGCTTGGAAATGATCAAGGATGACTCAATGGAGCATAGGAGTGATTAAAAGTATCAAAGGAAGGCTGAGGCATAGGTATTTATAGAGCCATGAAGAAGGTTCGGGTGAAGCACCGCTCAACGGCATGAAAACTAGCCGTTATCCGCCTTCTGGTCGATTGCCGGTCGATCGTCGGTCGGACAATCGAGCGACCACCGAGCGACCACCGAGCGACCGAAGGCAATCTATTGCTTTTGGGCCACGTTTGATCGACCGGTCGGTCGACCGAAATGCCTTCTCCTTCGGTCGGTCGACCAGTCGGTTTGTCGAACCTAGGCAGGGCAGATTTCTTTGCTTTGTTTCTTCGTTTTCTGGTTCCGTCTTCGCTAAGTCTATTCATATAACATTTCTTAACTTTAAGCTAATAACTTTAAAATATAAATGTTATATTAGGATTACCCCCCATTTGGATTCAATAAAAATATCTAAAAAATCAAAATCCTTATGAATCAAAATCTAGTTTTTGGGGTCTAGTACTAATTTTTGGAAAACGGAAATTGTCTAATCTCCACGGTCAAATATGGGTATGCTAAAGGCTTCCAAAAATTCTTTAAAAATGCCTCGTTATCTAGTTTTTACCCAAGGAATAATTACCACCATTTTTTATGTTAAGAAAATGTCTATGTCATATAGCCCTCTAAGGAGCTCCCTAGGCTTAGTGAATTTCACGGCGGTTTTTGAGTTTTCATGTTTTGGGGTTCGGGTTTGATTTTTTTTGGTTCTTTGCATCATAAACAGGATTATATCACATGCTAGACACCCTAAATCTAAACTCTAACTTCTCGAACAATCCCGAGCGTCGACGAGCGTCCTTGTCGATTTCTCCGATTTCTCTAATTTTTCCGATCGCGGATGTCGTGCGCTAACCGACTTGGAACCTAAAAGATTTCTCAATGAGACATTAGTTCCATGTTTTTTATCATCAAAACCGAGATTAAGACCAAGATAGAAAAACTTAGGCCAACATGTTGGAAACTTATATGAATTATTGACTATAGGCTACAGATATACTTGGAGCAATCGTCGACGCCAGTCCGATTTATTTGAAGAGGTACTTGACAGGTTTCTTTGCAATAGTAAATGGTTAGATACCTTCCCCAATTGCAGAGTTGTTCATCTTGATCCTATTGGCAGTGACCATCACCGAATTCTCTTGGAACCGACACATGAAGTACATTCAAACAAAACCTTCTAATTTGATAAACGCTGGTTGTCTATGCCCCAAGTGCATGAGGTGGGGCTAAGTGTGCGCCTTAGTGTGACTTGTGGTTTAGTTTGCAAAATATTGGGTGAATTCAATTGTTTAATCTTGAATTATTTCTTTTCTGGTGTTTCCAGATCGATGGAGGCCTTTGATGCCGCAAGGAGCGGTAATGATAGCAACTCCACTGAGCATCGAGGCCGAGGCCGGGGTCGAGGGAGACCACCATAGGCCCTGGATGAGGTGGGACCAGATCCCATTGTTGTGCAGCTACAGGCCCGAGTGGCAGAGCTGACAAAGGCACTCCGTAGAGAGCTGGAGCTGAGACAGTAGCCACCGCTAGTACCGGCAGCACCTGCAGTACCAGAGGTGGTTCAGCTAGTGGCACTAGTGGTCAGAGCCCCTAGAGGCCTTCCTATGCAGATTTTGTTGCATTCAGACCACTAGAGTACACAGGGACAGATCAACGGGTGGATGTCACTAGTTTCCTAGGAGATGATTATGAGTTGTGCAGGGAGCTTGGTTGTTCTTCTGAGATGACCGCTCGAGTGATCGAGTTGCAGCTAAGGGGATCGGCTAAGGATTGGCTCCATACTTGGAGGGACCACCGAGCAGCAGATGCACCGCCCCCTACTTGGGAGGAGTTTAGGGCTGCTATGGTGGATAAGTACCTATCGATGAGCGTCCAGGATAAGCGGGCGAAGGAGTTCAAGCTACTGCGTCAGACAGGTAGCATGTCAGTGACAGACTATGAGATAGAGTTCACACGCCTCTCGAAGTACTATTCCACATTGATAGCCACAAAGATCGCCAGAGTCAAGAGGTTCATTGAGGGGCTGAGGCCGCAGATTGCCAGGTTGATCCATTACATGGAGGAGACTTTTTTTGCCTGGGTAATTGACGAGGCACTCCGGAAGGAGGCACTGGTACCGACAGACAGGCTTGATGGACCTCAAAAGAAGAAGTTTTGGTTCCAACATTTAGGGGGCCGGCCAGCTCATTTTGAGGGTACTCCCAAGGTAGCGGATCCACCGCTTGGATGAGGTCATAACAGTTATAGAGCTTCGGGACCAGGAGCATCATCGGGAGGATCGTAGCGGAGATTTGGGCCACCGCAGTGTAACCGATGTCACCGGAGGCACTGGGGGACTTGTTGGGGATGGTCAGAGGGATGTTTCAGCTGTGGGCAGTCTGGACACTTCAGAAAGGATTCTTCTAATAAGGGCAATCAGCAGCCTGATCAGACCAGAGGAAAGGCATCGATGTTAGTGGGTTCTGTAGCTCAGAGGGGTCAGACTCAGGGAGGAGGCCAGCGAGCTGGTGGTTAAGAGAGATCTACTGCACGGGTGTTTGCTATGAACCAAGAGGATGCTGAGGCATCCAGGGTAGTGGTGTCAAGTAATATTATGGTTGGGTCTGCCATTGCTTATGTCTTATTTGATTCGGGTGCTACGCACTCTTTTGTATCTGCCTTGTTTGCTGCTATGTTGTCAGGGATATCTTCTGTCCCTGAATTGCCCCTTGTGGTGTCTACACTTATGGGCATTTCTGTGATGACAGAGACATACTTTCAAGGCTGCAAGGTTGTCATTTGTGGGCATGTGCTAATGGCCCATTTGACACTCCTGCCGATGCTAGAGCTTGATGTGTAATATTGGGCATGGACTAGTTGGCGGACCATTTCGCCTCAGTGGATTGCAGTGCTAAGATTGTGACTTTTAGTAAGCATGGGATGCCCCAGTTTACCTTTTAGGGTGAGGGAAGGGGTGAGCTGTTGATGGCGATATCAGCTCTTAAGGCCCGAAAGTTACTTTCTGGCGGATGTCAGTCATTTTTGGCATTTGTGTCAGTGGCAGAGGAAAGCGGAGGTGCAGTCAGAGACATTGGGGGGACGCCCGTAGTATACGGGTTCTCTGATGTGTTTCCGGAGGAGTTGCCAGGGTAACCTCCAGAGAGAGAGATCAAATTCTGTATCGATGTGCTGTTGCGTTTGGGCATAGTGGGTTTCGAACCGATGCACTTCTTTAGTTTGTGCTGTTGCCTTCGGGCATGGTAGGGCTTCGGCCTGATGCACTCCCTTGGAGAGTTAGATGCCATGGGCATGGGTGGCATGTTGGCCTGGTAGCTAGTCACACCTTTGTGACATTGCCTTTTTAGAGATAGAATTTATTAGGGTTATCTTTGTGTTTATTTATGAGGGTGGGTAAAACCGCTCGCTGAGTTCTTTGAACTCACCCATTGTCATTTGAGTTCTATTTTGCAGAGCCTGATCGGTGAGGTGGGTTGGATGCACTTGGCGCCACTGGAGGGCAAAGGAGCCGTAGGATCTCATAGCAGTCCTAGTTAGGGTCGTAGTCGAGTCTTTTGGTAGTTGTCATGCACTTGTATTAGCTTGATTTGGAGTTGTAGCCCTGAGGGCATTTATGTCATTTATTTTAGGTTTTATTTGACTGAACTTTTGAACAATTGGACTTAATCGTATTTCCGCATATTTTTATTTCTGAGCTATTAAACTAAACTTGGTGTTGGTTCGCTTTTTCTTTCAAAATAAAACTTGTTGATTTATTTCCGCTACATTATTTATTTGACATGTGCATGGTTTAGGCTCCGGGGTATAGGCACGTATACCCCGGCCGCTCACGTGACCCTGAGTTGGGGCGTGATAGATTTTTAACAAAAAAATAAAAATAAAATAAAATTGAAAACTATGAATACTTTTAAGGGTAAACATCAAATATAATGCAAATATAAAGTAAAATATATCAATTAAAACTTTATAAGTATAGTGTAATATCCTAGATGTTAATATTTATTTATATCATTATTCGTGATTGTCAGCTAGTTCGAGGTCGAGCCGAGTCGACTCATAGTCCGGTGCGAGCTTGCGAGCTTGGGTAAATGGGAATTTAAATTATGCGGTTTCTTTTCTTGGTTCAGTAAATTTATTTAATTATGTTGTTGGATGTACTTGATTATTAAATTGTATCTGTTTGATGTTTATGTGGGGCTTGGGGTTAGATTGAGTTAATTAAGTTTAGTAGGGTTAACACGTTTGGATTCGGCTCGAGGCGGATGAAGGTTTGCTATGAAGGTTAGTGGATTTAGGTTTGAGGAGGGGATTATAAACCCCCCCCTTTCGCTTGCAGCTCCTTATTGGAGCCGCACAAGCCGCGTGGAGAGAGGAGCCGCCCAGCTAAGCCGAGCCCCGCCCTTCTCCCCTCTTCATATTCCTTGGAGTCGCCACCCTCAAGCCCCAGCCACCGAGCCATTCCCCCCTCTTCCCCTCTCTCTTCCCCTCCCCTTGGAGCAGCCGGCTTGAGGTGGAGCCGCCGCCCCTCTCTTCTTGATCTTGGAGCTGCCGCCCCCCTTGTTGAGCCGAGCTGCCCCCTTTGAGGCCGGATTCGGAGGCCGCCGCTTGAAAGTTCTTCTCTAGTTCTTCCTTTCCAATCAGGTGAGTGGTTTTACCCCTCCTTTCTCGTGTTTCATTCGTTTTGTTGAGCCGTTCTTCGAGATTGAGAGTTCTTGTTGAATCTTTTGTCGTTTCTTGAAGTTTCTTGTTGTTTTCACGTGTTGTCTTGAAGGAGGAGGCTCGAAAACCCCACCTACGGGGCTCGGCAGCCTTAGGATGACCCTAGGGGTGCTCGGCCAAGGTGGAGAAAAGGGTGCCCTCCAAGTGTTCGACAAAATGCCTAAGAGAAATATTTGATATGTTCTTTAAAAATTTAGGCTTGGATTAATCTTCTTAATAAAATTCCTTTGATGCCAATGCATAAGGTGTGTTTAAATATGAAATTTCCAGTTCATGAATCTATGTTTGCATGTGGATGCATGTTAGCTTTTGATTAGAAAATTATGAAACTTGTTTTATCTAATGGATTTGATGTTATGAGTCTGTGATCACAGTAATTGAGGATTTATATTCTGTAAATTTTGGATTTATTTCCATGGGCTGAAAAATCAATCTTACTGGAATTTCATGATGAATTGTTGAATTTGGGCTGATTTTGAATTCTCTATTGAGATGAGAATAGTTCTCTGAACATAGTCGTGTAACCTATAGTTTTGACCAGAAAAC
The DNA here is from genome assembly GCA_034359265.1 of Canna indica. Taxonomy (NCBI): domain Eukaryota; kingdom Viridiplantae; phylum Streptophyta; class Magnoliopsida; order Zingiberales; family Cannaceae; genus Canna; species Canna indica. Next base: position 41,382,157 of record CP136891.1, read on the forward strand.
ATAGGACATACTGTAGAGACCAGATTCAGGTTAGATACATCAGTTTCGGGCACAACAGTAAGCTAAAACAAAACCCAAAAATAAAACCCTAATCTTGGTGATTACAATTTTAATTGCATAATTAAAATTCAAAAGGGGCAGCATAATCTCTTATGAACCAGCAAATAAAGTTTATGCTTGAAATAAAACCTCACGGGTTTGTGATGTTACGGGTCTAGGGGTTGGAATCAGGTATTGAGTGTTGTAATGTTCCCAATTAGGGCATCCCTAAGACACCGTAGGAGAAACTTGACTTAGGTCATGTTGCGCCATATCTTTATGAATGGCGGAGAGGCTCGGTGAGAAGCTGGATTGCGGGCTAGGCCCGGAAGGTTGGATGACTAATTCCCAACCTATGTTAAAGGAATAAGTTCGGATGGACGAATCTCGATTATTCCTACATTATCTTTTTGGAACAAGTTCGGATGGACAAATCTTGATTGTTCTTGTGTGGCCTCGTGGAATAAGTTCGGACGGGAAAATCCTAATTATTCTCGAGTTACTTTTAAGGAATAAGTTCGGACGGGCGAATCCCGATTGTTTCCGAGTTTCTTGGTTATAGGATAAGTTCAACCTGTGAGGTGGGCTGGAGCACTTGGTGCGGCTGGAGGGCAAAGGAGCTACATTGATTCATAGTAGTCCTAGTTAGGGGTTGTAGTCGAGTCTGTAGTAGTTTTGTCATGCACTTGTGATTCGGTGTTTTAGAGTTGTAGTCCCGTTGGGAAATTCATGTCTTTGATTTAGATTTTATTTGTTAAAAGAACTGTTGCTCTTTGATTCATTTTTCTTTCCACACTTGAACTTTTGATAAAAACTTTTCTGCTTATATGAAATCTGGTTTGGTTTTTCTTTTGAAATAAAACTTGTTACATTCTTTCTGCTATGTTTATTTATTGAGTTGGCATGTGCATGGTTTAGGCTGTAAGGTATAGGCACGTATACCCTGACAGGTCCTGTGACCCTGATTTGGGGCGTGACAATGTGGTTCAGAGCATATGGTTCGGTCTAACTACGACCTAGAGTTGTTACCGTATAGGGCATTGCTAGCGTGTCGGTATACGGTAGGGTTATGTTATGAGATCAATGAGCTAAGTCTGCACCCCAGCGCGACTTGTGGTTAAGTTTGCAAAATGTTATGGTGAATTGAATGGCCTAATTGTGATATTTTCTTTTCATTCTAGTGAGTCCAGATTGATGGAGGCCTTTGATGCCGCAAGGAGCGATAGTGGCAGCAACTCCACTAAGCACCGAGGCCGGGGTCGGGGTCGTGGGAGACCACCGCAGGCCCGAGAGGAAATGGGACAAGATCCCATGGTTGTGCAGTTGCAGGCTCGAGTGGCTTAGCTGACAGAGGCACTCCGCAGGGAGCAGGAACCGAGACAGCAGCCACAATAGGTGCTAATAGTACCCGCAGCACCAGAGGTGGTCCAGCCGTACCACTGATGGTTAGAGCCCCTAGAGCACCTTCATATGCAATTTTTTTTGCATTCAGGCAGCCGGAGTATACATGGACATATCAGCGGGTGGAGGTCACCAGTTTCCTAGGAGATTGCTATGAGCTGTGCAAGGAGCTTGATTGTTCGTCTAAGACGACCGCTCGACTGATCGAGTTACAGCTGAGAGGGCCAACCAAGGATTGACTTCACACCTGGAGGGACCGCAGAGCAGTAGATGCACCACCCCCTACCTGGTGCTATGGTGGCGATGTACTTGCCGCTATGGTGGAGATGTACCTGCCGCTGAGCGTGCGGGATAGGTGGGTGAAGGAATTCGAGCTACTGCGTTAGACCGACAATATGTCAGTGATGGACTATGAGATGGAGTTCACTCGGCTCTCGAAGTATCATCCCACCTTGATAGCCATAGAGACCGCCAGGGTCAAGAGGTTTTTCGAGGGGCAGTGGCCACAGATCGCCAGACTTATCCATTACACTGAGGACACTTCTTTTGCTCGAGTTGTGGATGAGGTGCTCCGGAAGGAGGCATTGGTACCGACAAACAAGCATGATGGACCTCAGAAGAAAAAGTTTCAGCCCCAGCATTCAGGGGGTTGACCAGCTCACTCTCAAGACAGCAGATCCACCGCATGGCGGAGGTCATAACAGTTCCAGAGGCCACATGGGCTCAGGACTAGGGGCGTCATCGGGAGGCTCGCAGCGCAGGCCTGGGCCGCAGCTGTGTAACCGATGTCACAGGAAGCACTGGGGAGCTTGCTGGGGACATTCAGAGGTATGTTTCAGTTGTGGGCAGACTAGGCATTATAGAAAGGATTGTCCTGGCAAGGGCAGTCAGCAGCCTAATTAGATCAGAGGAAAGACATCGATGTTAGTGGGTTTCATAGCTCAGAGGAGTTAGACTCAGGGAGGAGGACAATGAGCTGGTGGTTAAGAGAGGCCCACTGCATGGATGTTTGCTATGAACCAAGAGGGCGCTAAGGCGTCCAAGGCAGTAGTGTCAGGTAACCTTATTGTTGGTTCCACTATTGCCTATGTTTTGTTTGATCCAGGTGCTACACATTCTTTTGTATCTACTTTGTTTGCTGCTAAGTTGACAAGGAAACCCTCTGTACTTGATTTGCCTCTTGTGGTGTCTACGCCTACAAGTATTTCTGTACTGGCAGAGTCAATCTTTTGGGGCTGCGAGGTGGTCGTTTGTGGGCACGTGTTGACGGCCTAATTGACACTCCTGTCGATGCTGGAACTTGATGTGATTTTGGGCATGAACTGGTTGGCGGACCATTTCGCCTCAATGGATTTCAGGGCTAAGACTATGACCTTTAGTAATCACTGATTGCCCCAGTTTACCTTCTAGGGTGAGGGAAGGGGAGATTCGCTGGTGTCGATTTCAGCTCTCAAGGCTCGGAAGCTACTTCTAGGCGGTTGCCAATACTTCTTGGCCTTTGTATCTATGGCTGAGGGGTGCGGAGTCGTGGCTCAGAGTGTGGAGGGAACGCCTATGGTATGCGGGTTCTTTGATGTGTTTCCAGAGGAGTTGCCAGGGTTTCCTCCAGAGAGGGAGATTGAGTTCTGTATTGATTTGCAGCTTGGGGTGAAGCTGATATCCATTCCGTCGTATTGAATGGCACCAGCTGAGTTGAGGGAGTTGAAATCCCAATTGCAGGAGCTGCTTGAGTTGGGTTTCTTTCGCCCAAGTGTTTCACCTTGGGGGTGCTCCCATGCTCTTTGTGAAAAAGAAGGATGGATCCATGCGAATGTGCATAGACTACCGGCGGCTTAACAAGGTAATAGTGAAGAATCGGTACCCACTGCCCAAGATTGATGATTTATTTAATCAGCTTCAGGGGGCCCAGTGGTTTTCTAAGATTGACCTGCGGTCAAGGTACCATTAGTCGAGGATCCGGGATAGTGACGTTCCTAAGATGACTTTCAGGTCGAGGTATGGTCACTATAAATTCCTGGTTATGTCATTCGGGCTGACTAATGCACCTGCAACATTCATGGACCTGATGAACCGAGTGTTCAGGGAATACTTGGATAAATTTGTGATAGTGTTTATTGATGACATCTTGATATATTCCAGGAGCAGGGAGGAGAATGCTGAGCATTTGAGGGTAGTTCTAGAGACTCTCCGGGAGCACAGGTTGTATGCCAAATTCTCCAAGTGCGAGTTCTGGCTAGAGAGTGTAGGATTCCTTGGCCATGTGGTGTCCGGGGAAGGGGTGAAGGTGGACCCCGCGAAGATAGAAGCAGTTCAAAATTTGAAGAGGTCGGCTAATGTCACGGAGATTCACAATTTCTTGGTGCTGGCGGGTTATTACAGAAAATTTATGGAGAATTTCTCCAGGATTGCAGCACCATTGACTCGTTTGACTCAGAAGAAGGTCAAGTTCGACTGGGACAGTAAGTGCGAGGAGAGCTTTTGGTTTTAGAAGCTCAAGGACCAATTGACGTCGGCACCAGTTCTAGCTGTACTTTGGGCTTGGGAGGATTTGTTGTTTATTGTGATGCCTCCCGGGTCGGCTTGGGTTGTGTGTTGATGCAGAATGATAGGGTGATAGCTTATGCCTCTCGGCAGTTGAAGGTCCACGAGAAGAATTACCCGACTTATGATCTTGAGTTGACAGCAGCGGTGTTCACATTGAAGCTGTGGCGTCACTACCTTTATGGCGAGACTTGTGAGATATACACTGATCATAAGAACCTCCAGTATTTGCTCACCCAGAAGGAGTTGAACTTGAGGCAGAGAAGATGGCTTGAACTCTTGAAAGACTATGACTGCATGATCAGTAAGCTAAAACAAAACCATGTTATGTTAGTCGTGTAACCTATCATTTTATCGAGAAAATATAGTTTGGAAACATAGGACACACTCTAGAGACCAAATTCGGATTAGATACATTAGTTTCGGGCACAACAGTAAGCTAAAACAAAACCCTAATATTGGTGATTATAATTTTAATTGCATAATTAAAATTCAAAGGGGCAGCATAATTTGTTATGAACCAGCAAATAAAGTTTATGAATGAAATAGAACCTCACAAGTTTGTGATGTTACGGGTCTAGGGGTTGGGAATGGGTATTGAGTGTTGTAACGTTCCCAATTAGGGCATCCCTAAGACACCGTAGGAGAAATTTGACTTAGGTCATGTTGCGCCATATCTTTATGAATGGAGGAGAGGCTCGGTGAGGAGCCGGATTGCGGGCTAGGCTCTGAAGGTTGGATAGCTAATTCCCAACCTGTGTTAAAGGAATAAGTTCGGAGGGGCGAATCTCGATTATTCCTACATTATCTTTTTGGAACAAGTACGGATGGGCAAATATCGATTGTTCCTGTGTGGCCTCGTGGAATAAGTTCGGACAGACAAATTTCGATTGTTCCTGTGATATCTTAAAGGGATAACTTCGGACGGGTGAATCTCGATTGTTCCCTTGCGTCTCGTGGAGCAAGTTCGGACGGGCAAATCCTGATTGCTCCCGAGTTTCTTGGTTATAAGATAAGTTCGGATGGGCCAATCCCGATTATCCTAGTAAACCTTGTATATGTCATGTTGCCTTAGGGCATGGTAGGCTTAGGCCTGTTGTACTTCACCGATGGGGTGTTGGATGCTTTTGGGCTTGTGGTGGCCAGATGGCCTAATAGCTAGTCACTCCCTTGTGACCTTTCCTGCTTGCGGCAGATGTTTGCATTATGCTATATATATGTGTTTGGTTTCTCATGGGGGTTGGTAGAATCGCTCACTGAGTTCTTTTGAACTCACCCGTTGTCGTTTGTTTTTATTTTGCAGAGTCTGACCAATGAGGTGGGCTGGAGCACTTGGCGCGGCTGGAGGGCAGAGGAGCTACATTGATCTCATAACAGTCCTAGATAGGGGTCGTAGTCGAGTCTGTAGTAGTTTTATCATGCACTTGTGATTCAGTGTTTTGGAGTTGTAGTCCCGTGAGGACATTCATGTATTTGATTCAGATTTTATTTGTTAAAAGAACTGTTGTTGTTTGATTTCCGCACTTGAACTTTTGATAAAACTTTACTGCTTATATGAAATATGGTTTGGTTTTGCTTTTGAAATTAAACTTATTACATTCTTTCAAAAAAAATAAAAACTAATATAAAAATTTTAATAAATAAACAATATTTACAATTATTATTAAAAAAATAAATAAAAAATTAAAAACATAAAAAATAGGTGCATATGGATAAAATATTTTTAAAAAAAATCTATATAAATATATTACATTTTATAATCTAGAAAGACTAAGATTCATAAGTAAGTATTAAAAGAAATGTAAATCTAAAACAACATTGATCTTTTAATAAGAAAATATTGACAATAAAAATTACTAATAATATTTTAAATGAAAAATAAAATAAATCATTAAGATAATTAAATTAAATAGTGAGATCAAAATGATTAAGAAAAAAAAGACAAATAGAAAACAATGAGTATAAAAATAAATAGAAATTGCTTAATGATATTAATGAATGATGTTCTTGCCTGAGGATCGGAGTAGTCCGCTCTAGCTCGATGCCTCTCCTCGTCAGGTGCAACTCCAGCGGTGGGGGGACTTACAAAAGACACTCTTACGCTCAAGTTAGTAGGACTCCGAGGTGAAGGTAATGAAAATGAAACTTTTTTACCAAAGGCGTGTTGTGTTTGTATTTATTGCAGGTGGAGGTGATGATGCCGCCTGACACGCGGACGTATTGCTCAGAATGGTTCAAGGCTGATCCCAAATATAGCGAGCCTGTAATGGTGTATCCGTTGTGATAAGGAAGGACGTGGATGCCCTTGTATGGCTGGGTGGAGCCCCTGGGCGGAGTCGTTTGGTTTCAGCATGGTTTAGGTTGTGGGGCGTTGTTGGATCTAATTCGATTGGGCCCAATAGTACTAGTCCAGTCCACAGCCCCCGAGCTTGGTCAGAGTTTGGAGGATTGCGCATCGAGCTCTAAGTAGAGTTGGCTTCTCGACTTTAATTTTTCTATGGCTTTGAGGAATTTCTAGAAATATTTTATTGTGTTGTGTTTAGCCATAGTAGAGGTTGAGTTGTGTTTAGCCATATTTCTGATTTTAATCGTTTACTTGATTACTTAGGCAAGTTGCAATTTATTAACTAAATGCGGAAACAATAATAAAGCAATTTAGCACACACAAAGATACCAATGCTAACATAATAATTTATAGTGGTTAGGCCCCAATGCCTACTCCACTACCTAAGCACCTCGCTTAGGATTTCCAAACTAGTTTAACTGGATTAATTAGTTTCCTTACAATGAGGACTTTACACCGAAAAGTCTCCGCTCTCAAACCGAAGGCACTTCCACACCAGGAAGTATACCGCCTTCCTACCGAGAGCACTCTCCCACCTCAACCTAAGGACAACTCAACTCGTTTACAATGGTGGGTTTAAGCCTTACCACCAAGGCAACCACCAACTCAATCAAACCTAGCAACCTAGGTTTACACAAATGGTATACAATGAAAATAACCAAGAAAATACAATAACAATTGGAGCAATAAACAAATTAAACTATACTTAGCTCCAAAAGAAACTCCCTAGTCCTTCTTGATGCCTTGAGAAGATGAATCTTGAAGGTTCAAAGGCTAGATCAAGGTTTTATCATGGAAACTATGGATTGCAAAGAGATGGCTCAAGAAATCCGTTAGAGATGATCAAATATGGCTCAATGGAAGCTTGGATGAAGGGTGGAAGGCTTGCTAAGGCTTGTATTTATAAGCCTTGAGGAGATGGCATGAAAAAGCCACCTCAATGGGTGAAAAACTAGCCGTTTCTGCCTTCTGGTCGCAGGTCCGGTCGATTGTCAGTCGACCGATCGAGCGACCGAAGGCATACTGCCATTTTTTGTCACACTTCGGTTGACCGACCGATCGACCGAATTAGCTACTGCCAATTTTTGGCAGCATTCGGTCGACCGACCGATCGACCAAAATTGGGCAGACCGCACTGCTTGGTTTGGCTAAGTTTTTGCTTGTTTGCTCATTTTTGGTTCCGTCTTCGCTAAGTCTACTTATATAACATTGCTTAACTTTAAATTAAGAACTTTAAAACATAAATATTATATAAGGATTACCCCCCATTTGGATTCTATGAAAATATCTAAAAAATCAAAATCCTTAAAAATCAAAATCTAGTTTTTGGGGTCTAGTACAAATTTCCAGAAAACAAATTTTTTTTAATCTCCTGGGTCAAATATGGGTATGCGGCTTCCAAAAATTCCTTAAAAATACATCGTTATCTAGTTTTTCCCCAAGGAACAATTACCGCCATTTTTTGTGTCACGAAAATGTCTAGGTCATATAGCCCTCCAAGGAGCTCCCTAGGCTTAGTGAATTTCAGGGCGGTTTTCGGGTTTTCATGTTTTGGGGTTCGGGATTGGTTTTTGGGTTTCTTAGCATCATCATGAGGATTTACAATTTATCTAGACACCCTAAACCTAAACTCTATCATCCCGAAGAATTCCGAGCGTCCTTGTCGATTTCTTCGATTTCTCTGATTTTTCCGATTGGGGACGTTGAGCGCTAACCGACTTGGAACTTGAAAGATTTCTCAATGAAACATTAGTTCCATGTTTGTTATCATCAAAACCGAGATTAAGACGAAGGTTGAAAACCTTAAGCCAACAATCTCCCCATTTTTGATGATGACAAACATCCTTAAGAAAATATATTCATTAGAGTACAAAGGATATCAAACATGGGATTTCTCCCCATATCAACATGCATATCTATGAAAATAAACTCCCGCTGTCTATATGCATGGTTTTCCTATATTTTCTTCCCTTTTTACCTATATTTTTCTCCCCCTTTTGACATCACTCAAAAAAGGGCAAGAAAAGTCAATCAAAAGTCAAAGTTGAAACTCCAAAAGATTTTTCAAAATCGTGAAAGTGTCAAATCAAAGGATGAAAGCCAAACATTGAATAAGAGACTAAGTCATACATGATATCATGAAATGATAAATAAAATCCAAAACTAAGAATCATATAGTAACTTAAGTATCGATATTTTCAAGTATCGGTCAAATAGTCAAAAATTATTTTAGAAATGATTTTTCTCATCAAATGAGTAGAACGATACCATAAGTGAATTTAAAATATCATACTTCAAGTCTTGTTTGAAAATCTAATGAAAATTTAAAGTATCGAAAAAATGAGCAACTTGAGAAGAGTGATACTTTAGTGGTATTTTCGTAAATAAATGAGATTTTTATGACATTTCCAGAAATCATTCAAACTTTCAAAATACAAAGATATATGGTCATGTAAAACATGTATATCAAGTTTGAAGTGAAAAAAATGTCATTTGATCAAAATATGAACTTAGCACGATTTCATTCAAAGTAGGCATGAAGGCATGAAAATAGCTAAGTATCAAATTTTGCTATCTATTCATGTATTCTCAAATTTAGGTACCTAGATATCTAACATGAGTGAATCTGAGTATATTGATCAAGTTTGGGCTTAAAAGGAATTTTCTAAGTTCATTTTTCATCGTATCTTGATTTCAACCAAAAACTCATTTTTAGGATATCGCTCAAGATATCACAATCATTTTTAGAAATGATTTCACTCAAAGAATAATGAGAACGATATTAGAAATGTAATCAAAATAGTATGCATAAAGTTTCATTTGAGGTTTTCGACGAAAAATCAAAGTATCGGAAAGATTGATATTTCAAGAGGATGATACTTTGCATTTTTGAAATCCAACTTCAAAATTCCATTATAAATCCGATTCTTGGTGAAAATTTCTGAAATTTTTACTGTGTAAACTAGATTTTTCAATGAAGATACATTTTCAATAATCAGTTAAAAATGATTTTTCTACATTTTTCTAGAAATAACTGAAAATGCTGAATTCCAATGTCATTTTTGTAAATTTCAGTTTTTTTTTATAAAAAATATGCTCAGTTTTTATTCAAACTTTTATGACACCATAAATGATCATGTAAAGAGTGTATGTCAAGTTTGAAATGAAAATTATGTTATCAACCTAGCATGGTTTCATTCAAAACTAAACTAGTTATCATGAAACTTGCTAAGTGTCAATCTTATCATTTACTCATGGTTTTTCAAACTTAAACCTATGGACACCTAACATGAGTAAATCTAAGCATGTTCCTCAAATATGGATTGAAAATGAGATATTTAAGTCAATTTGTTGACTTGGGTCAACTTGATTCAAAAGAGGTTATCATGAAATGACCTCTATATCATTTTATCAACATCCATATGAATTTTTCATTTTAAATGCATGGAAACATGTCATACCTATTCCCAAACATGTTTATGAAGTTTGGACTTAAAATGAAGTGTCCAAGTCGATTTATTGACTTGGGTCAAACTTTTCCAAGCTTAAGTCCTCTAAAGTGAACTAGTTATCATTTTGGTCAATCTCTCATGAATTTTCAATTTTAAGCACATGACAACTAATCATTAACACACCCAAACATGTTCATCCAATTTTCAACTTAAAATAAAGTATCTAAAGAAAAATTTCAACCTAGTCCGATTTTCCGATTTCATAAATATCATGATATCAAGAAATGAGCTAAGTTATCAAGATTTTTTCTACTCATAAAAAATCAAATATTTATCATGCATAATCAAACATGAGCATAGAGAAATCATTTAAGCATAAGTATTCAAATATTATACTAAGATTTTTGCAAAATCAAACTCATACCTCATTCTTGAAAATTTTCCCAAACTTTTCATTTCCTTTTCCATTTTCTTTTAGATAGAATAGCCTTCCATTAACATTTTCAACTTGCAAGTAGACTTCATTAGTAGATAATGAAATTAAGGCTACTAGCAAGCTAACCAAACCAAATAGCAAAGAGAACTTCAAATATCATTTTCAAAATGCATCTTTGCTAGATAGTTTGAAATTCATTTTAAAAGAAATCAAGTGAGATCAAAACGAATTTTAAGAGATCACAAAAATAATAAATATGAAAACATGATCTCTAACCCTTCCTATTGGTTGAAAACTGAAAGGCCACAATGAGCCTATGATTTAAAACCGCAAGGTCGCATGAGACCGTTATAGGCTACATAGGTCTCCGAAGAGACCGGAAATTAAAAATTAAAAAATCATTTGATAAACCACATCAAGAGCCGACAAAGCTCAACCGAATTATGCATACTATCAAAAACTTCAAGTTAAGTAGATCAATGTTGATTAAAAGATGATACCAAAGTATTTGATGCCAACTTTACCATAGGCATCTAGTCTAGGTGAAGACTTTGAAGTTGCAACCATGTAGGGATCCTTCCTGCAACTCATTGGTCAACTTCAATGTCCTTTACCCTTGTGTGGTAGCTCCCCCTACCAATTAGCATGAGACTTTTGGTACCCAAATGGCTTTGGGTCCTTGGGGGTTAGTAGGCCTAGGAATCCAAAGTGTCCTAGCCATACTTGGATTTCTTTTAAATGCGTAATCATATATGGCATGACCAAAAGTACCACAATAAAAGCAATGTCCATTAAACTTCTTTCCTTTTTGCTATGGACTTGAAATTTATCATTAGAATGCTTGACATGTGAACTATGATGAGCATGAGCATTCTTAAAGGAAATATTTTTCTTTTGAGGTTTCCTAAATGAGACATTTTGATTTTTAGAATTAAAAGAGGAAGTATTAACTTTCCTACTCAAAATCAACATCTCATTTTTCAAATCATTCATGGATTTATGCAATGCATGCAATTGAGATTTCAACATGTTATTTTCAACTTTCAGTTTTTCATTCTCAATTTTGAAATCATCATTCCTAAACTTCAATTTATCTTTTAAATCCACATTTTCATGTTTCAAAGCTTTTAGCTCAAGGTTCAATGTATCATGGCAAGACTCAATAGAATTAGTCTTTAATTTGTCATTTTCTAATTCTAATGCATGCACATGTGAGCTAAGCTCTAAATTTTCTTTCTTCAATTTTTTGTTTTCCTTATCCTTTTTAACTAGCAAGGTGTACACTTTCTTATATTCACTTACTAACTCATCATATTGCATATCATGTGAACTAGAAGATGTACTATCATTATCATTATCATGACTAGATGAAGAAGAAAGTACCTCATTATTTGCAACCATGAGGCAAGCTTTGGATGTGGCTTCATAGTCATGGCTAGAGGATGCTTCATGTGAATGAGATATAGAGATGGAAGCATTTGACCTCTTCCTTGCTTTATTCTTCATGTTAGGGCAATTTTTCTTCACATGCCCTTTTTCTTTACATGCATGACAAATTACCTTTCTTTTTCGGCTCTTGGAGTTGCCTTTTTGACTAGAAGAGCTATGGGCATCAAAACCAAGATTAGGGGTAGGTGAATGACCATTGTCATCACCACCTTCATTAAACGTACCAATTTATTCGGTTTTAGCATGATCATATAAAACATTTAAAGTAGCCCATAAATCAAAAGCCGAAGAGAAATGCATGACTTTTTCTTGGATGCCATTTGGTAATGTGCAAAGTATATAATTCATGGCATCTCCATTATACTTAAACATTTTCTTATCAAATTCACCCCAAGCATACATGTCAACCTTAGGTTCAATGAATTCTAGTCTTAACATGTTAAGGACACCAAAACCCTTAGTCATTAAATATGTGTACATCCTATATTTCCAAAGACCAAAGTTCGAGTCATCGAACCTAGGAGGTGAAGACGCTAAACTCTCTAGTGCCATTTTCCGGATCGAGAGACGATGTAGAGGAGATGGTGAAATCTCAATCTACGACCTATGATACCAAATATTGGTAAAATGACCATACTATAGGGGGGTCAATAGTGTGTTATCTAAATCTTTCGCCTAATTTTTATTTTAATCGTGTACTTGATTACTTAGGCAAGTTGCAATTTACAACTAAATGCGGAAGCAATAATAAATCAATTTAGCACACACAAAGATACCAATGCTAACACAATGATTTATAGTGATTCAGCCCCAATGCCTACTCCACTACCTAAGCACCCCACTTAGGATTTCCAAAATAGTTTAACTAGATTAATTAGTTTCCTTACAATGAGGACTTTACACCAGAAAGTCTCCGCTGTAAAACCGAAGGCACTTCCACACCCGGAAGTATCCCGCCTTCCTACCGAGAGCAGTCTCCCACCTCAACCTAAGGACAACTCAACTAATCCAACTAAACTACGTTTACAATGGTGGGTTTAAGCCTTAACACCAAGGCAACTACTAACTCAATCAAACCTAGCAACCTAGGTTTACACAAATGGTATACTTTGCTCCAAAGAAACTCCCTAGTCCTCTTGATGCCTTGAGAAGATGAATCTTGAAGGTTCAAATGCTAGATCAAGATTTTATCATGGAAACTAGGGATTGCAAAGAGATGGCTCAAGAAATCCTTTAGAGAAGATCAAATATGGCTCAATGGAAGCTTGAACGAAGGGTGGAAGGCTTGCTAAGGCTTCTATTTATAAGCCTTGAGGAGATGACATGAAACAACCACCTTAACGGGTGGAAAACTAGTATTTTTCGTCGTCCGGTCGATCGTCGGTCGATCAACTGAAGGCATACTGCCATTTTTTGTCACACTTCGGTCGACCGACCAGTTGACTGAATCAGCTACTGCCAATTTTTGGCAGCATTTGATCGACCGAAACTGGGCAGACTGCACTGCTTGGTTTGGCTAAGTTTTTGCTTGTTTGCTCGTTTCTGGTTCCGTCTTTGCTAAGTCTATTTATAACTTTAAAACACAAATGTTATCTAAGGATTACCCCCATTTGGATTCAATAAAAATATCTAAAAAATCAGAATCCTTAAGAACCAAAATCTAGTTTTTGGGGTCTAGTACAAATTTCCGGAAAACGGAAATTTTCTAATCTCCCGGGTCAAATATGGGTATGCTAAAGGCTTCCAAAAGTTCCTTTAAAATACCTCGTTATCTAGTTTTTACCCAAGGAATAATTACCGCCATTTTTTGTGTCAAGAAAATGTCTAGGTCATATAGCCCTCCATGGAGTCCCTAGGCTTAGTGAATTTCAAGACAGTTTTCGGGTTTTCATGTTTTGGGGTTCGGGATTAGTTTTTGGGTTTCTTTGCATCATCATGAGGATTTACAATTTATCTAGACACCCTAAACCTAAACTCTATCTTCCTGAAGAATCTCGAGCGTCGACGAGCGTCCTTGCCGATTTCTCCGATTTCTCTAATTTTTACGATCGGGAACGTCGAGCGATAACCGACTTGGAACCTAAAAGATTTCTCATTGAAACATTAGTTCCATGTTTGTTATCATCAAAACCAAGATTAAGACCAAGGTTGAAAACCTTAAGCCAACAGGACCAAGCGACCGTAAAGGCCGAATTGGAGCAAGCGACCGTAGAGGCTATGTTGGAGTAAGTGACCATAGAGGATGAAGTGGAGTAAGTGATCGTAGAGGCTGAACTGGAGCAAGTGATCGTAGAGGCCAAGCTAGAACAAACGCTCATAGAGGCCAAACTGGAGTAAGCGATCTTAGAGATCGAGCTTGGCTCTTGGGTTGGCATGTGGCAACGTTGTCTCGACTTGGAGCAAATCAGATCGTCATATCTTTGCCATGTTATTTTGCGTCTTTCTTACTTCTACTCCTAGTATGGCGGTTTGATAATGAGGATCTCTTTGTCTTGCGTGGCAGCTTCTGATTGGCGCTTGCCTCCTTGATTTAGAGGAGTAATCATGGCGGATAAAGTGTTCTCACGGATCCTTCCGATTTTCTAGTAAACGATCGTTTGGCTGGCTTGATCGTCTAGGATTTGTTTATGGTGTAACTGCTGACCGATGGCGAAAAAGAATGATGGGACCGGGCCGGAGGTGAGGCCGCCAGGAAGGGCCCCTCATCCCTACTCTTGGGTTTTTCATAGGATACTGCAGCAGGGTTCAGTGATGACCGCCTTGAGCAACAATCAAGCTTTCCGAGACATAGTAAAGATTTCTCGTTACGATAATGAGGATTCCTACGATTGTCTCCCTTATTCCTCCACGGATAGGATTTTTCATCGTGTGGAGTTTGAATATGTCTTCATGTATCAGATTCTATTTGAGGAACTTGGATTCCGACTACCCTTTACGGACTTTGAGTGCGGGATATTGAATCAGGCAAATGTGGCCCCTTCATAATTGCACCCAAATAGCTGGGTGGCTATTCGATGTTTCGAGATTTTGATGCGGTGTCTCGGGCTTGAGCCGAGCTTTTTTGTAATTTTTTCTTTCTTTCAAATAAAGAGTTCCCAAAAGGGAGTTCTAGTGTCTCTTTGTAGTGTATCAGGAAAGAAGCTCTTCAATTCCTTATGGAGTTCTCACCAGAATTTCAGAGAGTGTTTCTTCAAGGTAAAGTTGAAGCCAGTCTTGTGTCAATTTTATTTGGACCTTGACTCCCGATAGGAGATGTTTACTTTGTCCTGGACAGAAGAGCTCGTGCCTATTGGGCACATAGAGGAAAGAGCTTTTTCCGCTAAGGAGAGGGGCATTATAGATTTTTTGAGTAGGTGTGGTCCTTCTGCACCTTTTTCTTATAAATAAATGTTGAAACGGAACTTGGAAGGGCCACCGATTTCAACTTATATAGGTAGGTGTTTTAAGGGTGTTCTGTGGTAACCCCTGTTATCTCCTGGTATATCTGATGAAGACTCTTCCTTGTTGTAGGTAGAGTGTTGTCCATGATGGATGAGACGATTTTCCATGGTTGTTGTAGGAACCAGAGGGGGAGCACTCTTGCAATCAGGGCCAAGCCAGTCGGTGCTGTTGATAATTTTAGAATTTCTAGTGTTGGACAGCATGGAAGTTCACTGGAAGAGATAGCCATGTGGACTCAGCTGTCGGTCCTGATTGGCAGGCTGAGGATGTTTGAATCAGAGAAATTTGAGGCTCAGGTACGAGAACTGAGTTGTTGAAGCTCAAATTGGCCGAGGTCGGTTGGGTGAAGAACTGCGAGATTTAGTATCTAAATGTCACTATTGCAAAGTTAGCTGCTCGACTAAGGGGTGTGGAAGACGAGTCCAGGAAGGAACTTGAGGTGGCAGTAGCAAAGAGTTATCGTCTGCGGGCCGAGGTGGAGGAATGCAGACGCCTGGTAAGGAATTCTATGGATGAGATGAATCATTGGCGAGACGCCGGTCTAACCATGTATAATGAAGGTTTCAACAAGGCGATTGAGTATACCCAATTTTTTGCTCTCGAAGCTGACTTCTCTGGAGCTAATTGTCTTAAGGAGATACGGGATGGGGCTTTGGTGGATCTTGAACCCGAGGAGGAGGCTGCTGCTCTTGAGCCGTGTGTTGTTTCCCTGATGGACGAGGACACCTCAGAGAGGGAAGTTTCTGTAGTATTGGCTGAGGTCAAGGTGCTTCCCCCCTTATAAATACAGGGAGGTTTCAAATTGCCCGTGTGTGGGCCAAACATTGTATGTATTGAATTGTCTCCTCCTAAGGGTTGCTGAAGTGCTTGATTATCACCCCTTTGTGGGCCTATTTTGTGCATGCATGTGTTTCTTTTTGCAACATATTTTTTCATTGACTTGTAGTCTGGTTTTTATTGAAGGGTGTTCCTTCGCGTTAGTAGAATCTAGCCTTCTTTTGAAGAGAAGTTTCTTTACTCGTGGTTGGACCTTATATTGTGGCATTTGGGATTGTCTTGGAGGTTTGAGTAATATCGGTAGGGCCGAATGAGGGCTGATTATGTCGGCGTGATGACTGAGAAGTCAGGTTGGTTTAAAAACAAGTCTTTAGTCGTGTAAGGGTTCTGAATTCAGAAGAAGCGGCTCTGGGGACCAAGGACCGCACCCGGGGTTTCAATCCGAGCTCGCCGAGGAGCGTAAGGCAGGACCAAATGCGAGGGGTCATGTAAGGGCTTTGAGGTCGGAAGTAGTGGTCTGGTGGCCAACGAGCCTAGCTGGTGAAAATCGAGTCCTAGTCGTGTAAGGGCTCTGAGGTCGGAAGTAACGGCTCTTGGGGCCAAGAACCGCACTCAGGGGTTCAAGCCAAGCTTATCAAGGAGCGTAAGGAAGGACCTCGCATGAGGGGTCGTGCAAGGGCTCTGAGACCGGAAGTAAGGGCTTTAAGGGCCGATGACCGCACTCGGGAGTTCAAGCTGAGTTAATTATAAGGGCTTTGAGACTGGAAGTAGTAGCACGGTGGCCAACGAGCTAGACTGGTGAAAACCTATAAGTCAAATGACCTACACTAAAGGGGGGTGAATAGTGTGTTCACTAAACTTTAGCCTAATTCTGGTTTTAATTCATTTACTTAATTAGTTAGGCAATTCACTAATTCAAAGACTAAATACGAAAGCAATTAATAAAATAATTAAATGCAAACAAAGGTCAATGCTAACACATGGATTTATAGTGGTTCGACAACCCGCCAACTCCACTACGTAGGCACCTCCGCTTAGGATTTCACACACATTATACTAGATATAGAGTTCCTTACATTGTTCAATTTTATAAATAACTGAATTTCACACACAATTCTATAAATAACTGAATTTTATACCAAATGTTGGTTGCAATGTTATTTTTGTAATTTTCAGTTATTCTTTCAAACTTGTTCAATTTTCATTCAAACTTTCATGACATCATAATGTGATCATGTAAGGAGTATATGTCAAGTTTGAAATGAAAATTATGTCCTTAAGTCAAGATATCAACCTAGCATGGTTTCATTCAAAACTAAACTAGTTTTTATGAAACTTGCTAAGTTTCAATCTTAACATTTACTCACGATTTTTCAAATTTAGACCTATGGATACCTAACATGAGTAAATCTAAACATGTTCCTCAAATATGGATTGAAAATGAGACCTTTAAGTCAACTTGTTGACTTGGGTCAACTAGGTTCAAAAGAGGTAATCATGAATTAACCTCTATTGTCATTTTATCCATATCTGTATGAATTTTTCACTCTAAATGCATGGAAATATGTCATACCTATTTTTAAACATGTTTATGAAGTTTGGACTTAAAATCAAGTGTCCAAGTCAATTTGTTGACTTGGGTCAATCTTTTCAAGCTTAAGTCCTCTAAATTGACTTAGTTTTCAATTTGCTCAATCTCCTATGAATTTTGAATTTTAAGCAAATGACAACTAATCATTAACACACATAAACATGTTCATTAAATTTTCAACTTAAGATGAGGTCTCTAAAGAAAAGTATTAACCTAGTTCAATTTCATAAATATCAAGATATCATGAAATGAGCTAGGTTATCATAATTTTGCCTACTCATGAAACGTCAAGTATTTATCATGCAACATCAATCATGAGCATAGAGAAATCATTTAAGCATGAAAATTCAATTATTTTACTAAGATTTTTGCAAAAATTAAAATCATACATTTTTCTTGAAAATTTGCCCAACTTTTTCATAGCATTGTCTTCATTTACATTCATAACTTGCAAGTAGATATCATTAGTATCATAATGAAATAATATGTCAACTAGCAAGCTGGCATACTAACTAACAAGGGTTCAATATAAAATTTCATTTAAAACCTTAACCTATGCTAGATAGTTAAGATTCATTTTAAGATGGATACCATGATTTCAAAATGAATCTAAGGGATCAAGATGTGAACCATTTGAGGCATAAGGTCCCTAAAAAAGTTTAACTAGTTTGGTCTTAAAAAAATGTCTCTAATAGCAAGTATCAACCTAGAGCAAGTTTCATTTGATGAAATTTGCCTAAGTGCTAATATTCTACCTACTCATGAGAATTCAAGTGTGTTAACATGCAAATCTAATCATGAGTATAGAGACATAGTTTAAAGTTAAACATTGAGGTATAACACTTAAGATTTTGAATCTATCAAGATTATACCTTATTCATGAGAATTTATCCAAACTAATCATTTTCTTCCTAGTTAGCCTTCCTAAAATATTTATAACTTGCAAGTAAGCTACACTAATATTTTAGTGAAAATATAGCTACTTAGCAAGCTAGCACAACCAAGAAGCAAAGAGTAGGCATCAAGAATCATTATAAAAGATCACTTTGCTAAATGGTTTGAAATCTGTTTTAAAATGAAATTGAGAGATATCAAAATGAATTTTAAGAGATCACACGAATAATAAATTAAAACATGATCTTCAACCCTTCCTATTGGTTGAAAATCGAAAGCCACAATTGGCCTACAATTTACAACCGCAAGGTCGCTTAGGTACATTACAGGCCACCTGGGTCTCCGAAGAGACCAGAAATTAAAAAAGTTTTTGAAATATATTAAGAGCGGGGAAAATCAATCAATTTTAAGCACGTATCATAACTCCAACTTAGATAAAGCAAAGGGATATAGGAGATGATACTGGAATAGTTTTGATGCCAACTTTACCTAAGGCATCAAGGTAGCTTGAAGTTGCAACCAAGGAAGGATTCATCATTCAAGTCAGTGGACAACTCCAATACACCACTTCTCATTCATCCTTGTGTGGTAGCTCCCCCTACAAAAGAAGATGAGGCTTTTGGTACCCAAATGGCTTTGGGTCCTTGGGGGTGAGTTGGCCTAGGAATCCAAAGTGTCTTAACTACACTTGGATTTTTCTTAAATGCACAATCAAAAATAATATGGCCAAAAATACCACAACAAAAACAATGTTCATTGAATTTCTTTTTATTTATGCTATGGACATTAGATCTATCATTTGAATGCTTGACATGTGAGACATGATGAGTATGAGCATTCTTAAATGAAACATTCTTATTTTGAACATGAGGTTTAAATGTGGAATGCCTAACATGAGAATGATTATGAACATTGACATTCTTTACATAGGTATTTTTTATTCTAGTGTTCTTAGTGGATGAAGTATTTTTGAATTCATTTACTTTCTTATTCAATAAGATAACCTCACTTTTCAAATCATTCATTGATCTTTGAATAGCATGCAATTGAATTTTTAGCATGCTATTTTCATTCTTTAAATTTTCATTTTTATGTTTCAACTCATTAACTTCTAGAGTTAAGGATCAATCATGCTAGTTTTCAATTTTTCATTTTCACTCTTCAACTCATGCACCAAAGTCGACCGACGCGATTTGCATTTTTGGGTATCAGCAAGTCGGTTGATCGATGGGTTGATCGCCAGAGCTACTGCCCGTTTCGAGCTTCCATCGGTCGACCGCCCGATCGATTGAAGTAGCTTTGCTACTTTTTACCTTCATTTGGTCGACCGCCCGGTCGATCGAACCTAGGCTGAAGTTTATTTCTTCAACCTATTTCTTCCACGCTTCATTTCCGAGTTCCAGCTTTCAACAACCATAAACTTGGAGAGCTTTCAAGTGATCTTTGAGTCTGTCCAATGCGACTTTGGTGCACTCGTCGATCTTCGAGAAACTTCTGTGACGAACCCGAGCTCGACGATCAATGTCTTTCTGATTTCTGATTTCTTCCGATATTTTCGATCGAGGACATCGAACGCTAATTGATATAGAACCTGAAACATATTCTCAATAAAATCATTAGTCCCATGTTTGTTATCATCAAAACCATCAAAACTGAGATTAAGACTAAGGTTGAAAATCTAAAGCCAACACTTTAGGGATCTTTGCATCATAATGAAGATTTCATGATTGATCTAGGCACCCTAAACCTAGACTCTATCTTCCCGATGAAATCCGAGCGCGTCGACCAACGTCCTTCTGATTTCTAAGATATTTCCGATTACGAACTGTGCGCTAACCGACTTAGAATTGAAAATATTTCTTGCTCAAACATTAGTTCCATGTTTGTTATCATAAAAATTAAGATTAAGACCAAGGTTGAAAACCTTAGGTCGACAAAATTGACTCTTGGTCGCGTAAGGCCTTGGAGCCCAAAAGTAACGGCTCTAGAGGCCGAGGACTGCACTCAGGGATTCAAGCTGAGCTCGCCGAGGAGCGTAAGGCATGATCGTGCGCAAGGGATTGTGTAAAGGCTCTAAGGCCAGAAGTAGTGGTGCAATAGCCAACGAGCCACACATAAGGGGTTTGAGGTCGGAAGTAATGGCTTTGGGCCGAGGACCGCACTCGGGGATTCAAGCCGAGCTCGCCGAGGAGCGTAAGGCAGGACTGCGTGCGAGGGGTCATGTAAGTTTCGAATAGTGGAGTATTCGTTGAAGCGGCGAGATGGCCTTAGAATTCTTGGGTACACACATAAATGCGAGAAATGCGATTTTATTAAATACTAAAAGGAAATGGGGCATGCAGGAAAGTGCTCAGTCTGAGCTTTATTTGTTCCTATTGGGGCAATTTGTGCACGACTTGAGTCATCGTTTAAGTATCGGATCAGAGTCATTTTCGCATGTCTCGACCCGAGTCTTGCTCAAGAATTCCTATCGGATGTTCGCCTAGGGTTGTGGAAGGTGCTTGGTTTGGTGGGCCGTTAGGTTCTTTCTTTGGCTCCACCATCCTTTGCCTGAGGCGGCATTCGTTGTAGCACCATCGAGCCTCCTTTTGATTGGCATGGAGCACACCTACTTTCGTCTCTAAAATGGGAAATTTTAGTGCTAGATGGAGAGTCGTTACAATACCCCCCAAATTGTTTAAGGAAAGTCGTCCCATGTGAAAGCGAAATGGCGACACTAGAGGGGGGGGGGGGGTGAATAGTATGTTTATTAAATTGATTAGCCAAAATTCAATTTTAATAGATTTCTTAGATCGTTTAGGCAATTTACGATTGAATTATTTGATGCGAAAGCGATAAATAATTAAGCAATTAAAAACAAACGATAACACAATGCAAACACGTTAATTTATAGTGGTTCCGCCCCAATGTCTACTCCACCACCTAAGCACCCCGCTTAGGATTTCCAAACTAGCTTTACTAGATTGATTCTCATTTCCCTTACACAGAGGACTTTGACTCGAAGAGTCTCACTCTCGACCTAAGGTACTTCCACACCCGGAAGTCTTCGCCTTCTTACCGAGAGCACTCTTCCACCTCAACCCTAAGAGACAACTAAACTAATCCTAGTAAACACTAAGTTTACACAAGTGGCTTTACACCTTTTCACCAAGGTAACCACTTTCACACCCAAGACCAAACACCCGATCTTCGTACAAACACAAATCCAAAAATAGTTTAAATAATAGCTAAACTACAATCAAAAGAGCTTAAAGAGAAAACCAATATTAAATGCTCTTTTGCAATCCTTCAATCCTTCAACTCGTCAAGTAGTAGAGCTTGAATCAACACACGAGTTGAGGAGCAGTTGGCGCTTGA
Source organism: Canna indica (assembly GCA_034359265.1). Taxonomy (NCBI): domain Eukaryota; kingdom Viridiplantae; phylum Streptophyta; class Magnoliopsida; order Zingiberales; family Cannaceae; genus Canna; species Canna indica. Next base: position 41,403,879 of record CP136891.1, read on the forward strand.
AGAAGAACTCGACCGAGAAGCAGAGCGCGCTACAATCAATCTCTTGGAAGGCTTAAAAACTCCCTTTTAATTGCTCAATAAATCTGTAAGAGTGGAGGGAGAGAGTTAAATGAGTTGTATGAGGGTGTATTTATACCCTTCTGAAGAAACAACAACTCAACGGATAGTTTTCTATCTGTTGTAGGCCGTCGATCGATTGGTCAGTCGACCGGTCATTCGACCGCTGCATTCCCTCTGTGTGTGGTCGATCGATGGGTCGACCGCCCAGACGCGAATCCCTCGATCCCGCATTCAATCGACCCATCGGTCGATCGACATGAGCTACGTCTTCGGCTATCCGCAGGTCGGTCGACTGGTTGGTCGACCGACAGAGCTACTGCCCATTTTGGGCTTCGATCGATCGACCGCTTGATCGATCGATGTAGCTATTGCCTCTTTTACGCACTATTCGTTCGACCGAAATGGCTCGTGCCATTTTCCTTACCCTATTGGGTCGACCGCCCGATCAACCGAACCTAGGCTGAATTGAATTTTTAGCCCTTTTTTCTTCCGCGTTTCAACGACCATCAACTTGGAGAGCTTTCATGTGATCTTTGAGCTCGTCCAATACGTCTTTGGTGCATGCGTTGCTCTTTGAGAAATTTCCACGACGAACCACAGCGCGACGATCAATGTCCTTTCGATTTCCGATTTCTTCCGATATTTTTGATCGGGGACATTGAACGCTAATTGATATGGAACTTGGAAGATATTCTCAATGAAATTATTTGTCCCATGTTTGTTATCATCAAAACCGAGATTAAGACTAAGGTTGAAAACCTAAAGCCAACAATCTCCCCCTTTTTGATGATGACAAATATCCTTAAGAAAATATAACATTAAAGCATAGAGGATATCAACTAAGGAATTTCTCCCCCTATCAACATGCATATCTATGAGACTAAACTCCCCCCTATCTATATGCATGGATTTCCTATATTTTCCTCCCCTTTTCTTATACTTTTCTCCCCCTTTACCTATACTCTTCTCCATATTTCTCCCCCTTTTGACTTCAATCAAAAGGGGCAAGAAAGGTCTATCTATTCAAAGGGATGAAAAATAATATATTTTTTTCTTTTCATGAAGTTGAGACTCTAAAGTTTATTTTCCATGAAACATGAAAATCTCAACCAAGGGATGGAAAATAAATATTTAATGAGAAACAAAATCATCCATGATATGTTCAAAAACTAAATAGTTGAATTCAAAATTAAATCATGTATGTTCTCAAAATGAATATTGTTTCTTTTTTTTTGACATTTTTAGATTTCATTCAAACTTTCAAAATACAAAGATATAGTCATTTAAAACATGTATATCAAGTTTGAAGTGAAACTGATGTCATTTGATCCAAATATAAACTTAGCATGTTTTCATTTGAAACAATCATGAAAGACATGAAAATGCTAAGTCTCAAGTTTTGCTATCTACTCATGTTTTCTCTATCATAAGCATCTAGACATTAAACATGAGAGAATGTAAGTCTATGAATTAAGTTTGGGCATAAGATGAAATTTTTAAGTTACTTTGTTGACTTAGGTCAACCTATACCTCAAGATTAAAAAAAATCAAATTTTTAAATCTATACAAAATCGTATTTTCGATGAAAATCTTTGGTATATTTTTGGATGAAAATTTTGATACCAAATATTGAATGATCATTTGAAATGCATGTATAAAGTTTGAACTCAAAAGAATTTTCAAAGACCATTTTTTCATCCTATATTGATTTTCATGAAAAAACTAGATATTTCTAGCTATCATTCAAGAATTCAAAATCATTCATAGAAATGATTTTACTCAATCAATGATGTGAATGATATTAGAAACATAATCAAAATGGTATACACAAACTTTCACTTGAAGTTTCCGAAAAATCAAAGTATTGAAAAAAAATTGATATTTTAAAAAGATGATACTTTGCATTTTGAAAATCTAACTTCAAAATTTCACTATAAATTAGATTCTTGATGAAACTTTTTGAAACTTTTACTGATAAAACTAGATTTTTCAGTAAATGTGCAGTTTCAAGAATCATCTGAAAATGATTTTTCTATATTTCTTTAAAAATAACTAAAATTGTTACCAATTGTAGGTTGAAATGGTATTTTTGTAATTTTCAGTTATTCTTAAAGTTTGTTCAATTTTCATTCAAACTTTCATGACACCACATGATGGTCATGTAAAGAGTATATGTCAAGTTTGAAATAAAAATTATGTCCTTAAGTCAAGATATCAGCCTAGCATGGTTTCATTCAAAACTAAACTAGTTTTTATGAGTCTTGCTAAGTTTCAGTCTTAACATTTACTCATGATTTTTTAAAATTAAATCTATGGATACCTAACATGAGTAAATCTAAACATGTTCCCCAAATATGGATTGAAAATGAAACCTCTAAGTCAATTGTTGACTTGGGTCAACTTTGGTTCAAGAGAAGCTTTCATGAAACCACTATATCATTTTTTCAATATCCATATGAATTTTTCATTCTAAGTGCATGGAAATATGTCATACCTATTCCTAAACATGTTAATGAAGTTTTGGACTTAAAATGAAATGTCCAAGTCGATTTGTTGACTTGTGTCAAACTTCTCAAGCTTTGGTCCTCTAAATTGACTTAATTTTCAATTTGCTCAATCTCTTATGAATTTTCAATTTTAAGCAAATAACAACTAATCATTAATACACATAAACATGTTCATCAAATTTTCAACTTAAGATGAAGTCTCTAAAGAAAAGTTTTAACCTAGAGCAAGTTTCATTCAATCAAGATATCATGAAATTGCCTAAGTTATCCAAATTTTACTTACTCATGAAAATTCAAACATTTATCATGCAAAATCAATCATGAGTATATAGAGACATCATTAAAGCATGAATATTCAAGTATTATATTAAGATTTTTGTAAAATCAAATTCATACCCTTTTTTTTTTTGAAAATTTTCCCAAACTTTTCATTTCCTTTTCCATTTTCTTTTAGATAGCATAGCCTTTCATTAACATTCACAACTTGCAAGTAAACTTCATTAGTAGCATAATGAAATAATATGCCTACTAGCAAGCTAACATACTAAATAGCAAGGTTCAATGCAAAGCTTCATTTAAAATCTTAACCTATGCTAGATAGTAAAGATTCATTTTAAGAAAGTTTTCATGATATTAAAATGAATCTAAGAGATCTTAAGATGTGAAACATTTGAGGAATAAGATCTCTAAGTATGTTTAACTAGTTTGGACTTAAAAGAATGTCTCTAATGGTAAGTATCAACTTAGAGCAAGTTTCATTCAATGAAATTTGCCTAAGTGCTAAAATTCTACCTACTCATGAAAATTCAAGGGTGTTAACATGCAAATCTAATCATGAGTATAGAGAAATAGTTTAAGCTTAAACATAGAGGTATAACACTAAGATTTTGAATTTTTCCAAGTTATACTTTATTCATGATAATCTACCAAACTAATCTTTTTCTTCCTAGATATTAGCCTTCCTAAAATACTTATAGCTTGCACGTAAACTACACTAATGTTTTAGTGAAAATATAGCTACTTAGCAAGCTAACCAAACTAAAAAGCAAAGAGAAGCAACAAATATCATTTTAAAAGTTCACTTTGCTAAGTAGTTCTAAATTCGTTTTAAATAAAATCAAGTCACACTAAAATGAATTTTAAGATATCACAAAAATAATAAATGTGAAAACTATGATCTCCAACCCTTCCTATTGGTTGAAAATCAAAAGGCCACAATTAGCCTACGATTTAGAACCGCAAGGTTGCTTAGGCCCATTAAAGGCCACATAGGTCTCGAAGAGACCGAAGATCAAAAAATAAAAAATCATTTGGAATATATTAAGAGTGGGGAAATCTACTAATATTAAACATGTATCATAACTCCAACTTAAATAAAGCAAACCAAAGTAAGGAGATGATACCATAATGTTTGATGCCAACTTTACCTAAGGCATTAAGGTAGCTTGAAGTTGTAACCAAGGGATGATTCATCATTCAAGTCCATGGTCAACTTCAACTCTTTACTTCTCTTTACCCTTGTGTGGTAGCTCCCCCTACAAGAGAAGATGAGACTTTTGGTACCCAAATGGCTTTGGGTCCTTGGGTTGAGTTGGCCTAGGAATCCAAAGTGTCTTAACTACACTTGGATTTTTCTTGAATGCACGATCATAAATAGCATGGCCAAAAATACCACAACAAAAACAATGTCCATTGAATTTCTATTTATTTATGCTATGGACATTGGATCTATCATTTGAATGCTTGACATGTGAAACATGATGAGTATGAGCATTCTTAAGTGAAACATTCTTCTTTTGAACTTGAGGTTTAGATGTGGAATGCCTAGCATGAGAATGATGAAGAACATTGGCATTCTTTACATAAGCATTCTTTATTCTAGTGTTATTAGGAGATGGAGCATTTTTGAATGCATTTACTTTCTTAATTAGGAAAATAACCTCACTTTTCAATTCATTCATGGATTTATGTAAAGCATGCATTTGAGATTTCAACATATAATTTTTCTCTTTGATTTTTGAGTTTTCATTTTTCAAAACCTCATTCTCAATTTTGAAAACATTTTTCAATTTTTCATTTTCAGGCTTTAAGTCCTTAAGCTCAAGTTTCAACATATCATGACAAGGATCACATGAGCTAGATTTTAATTTCTCATTTTCTAATTCTAGAGCATGCACATGTGAACTAAGTCTAGAATTCTCATTTTTAATCCTTTTGTTTTCCTTATCCTTTTTCAAGAGCAAGACATACATGATTTTATACTCATCCATCAATTCATCAAAATCATGAGAGCTAGATGAGTTAATACTATTATTGTTATTAACATGACTAGAAGAGGTGGAGTGTACCTCATTGTTATCATTCATGAGGCAATCTTTTGAATTTGCTTCATAGCCATGGGAAGAGGATGCTTCATTCGAATATGATGATGATGTGGAAGCGTTAGACCTCTTCTTTGCCTTGTTCTTCATGGAAGGGCAATTTTTCTTCACATGCCCCTTTTCCTTGCATGCATGACACACTACCTTCCTCTTTCGATTTCTTGTGCTCTTATGACTAGAGGCACTATGGGCTTCAAAAACCATATTAGTATTGGGTGGATGACAATTGTCATCACTCCCCTCATCAAATGTATGGAGCTCTTCATTTTTTGCATAATTATAAAGCATTTTTAAAATAGCCCAAATATCGAATGCGGAAGTACAATGCATGATTTTCTCAAACACATTATTTTCCAAAGAACAAAATAAGCAATTTGTAGCTTTAGCATTTAACTCAAACATGCTAATTTGTTCTTGGGTCCATCCGTTCATATTTTCCTTAGGTTCTATGTATTTTGACTTTAGCATATTAAAAACACCTAAACCTTCAATCTTTAGGAAAGTGTACATTCTACCCTTCCAAAGACCAAAGCTAGACTCATCGAACCTAGGAGGTCTAGACGTTACCAACTCTAGTGTCATTTTCGGATCGAGACTAGATGTAGACGAGATGGTGAAATCTCAAACTATGACCCGCTTTGATACCAATTGAAAGCGAAATGGCGACACTAGAGGGGGGTGAATAGTGTGTTTACTAAATTGATTAGCCTAAATTCAATTTTAATAGATTTCTTAGATCGTTTAGGCAATTTACGATTGAACGATTTGATGCGGAAGCGATAAATAATTAAGCAATTAAAAACAAATGATAACGCAATGCAAACATGTTAATTTCAAGTGGTTCGGCCCCAATGCCTACTCCACTACCTAAGCACCACACTTAGGATTTCCAAACTAGTTTTACTAGATTAATTCTTATTTCTCTTACACAGAGGACTTTGACTCGAAGAGTCTCTCTCTTGACCTAAGGCACTTCTACACCCGGAAGTCTCCGCCTTCTTACCGAGAGCACTCTTGCACCTCAACCCTAAGGGACAACTAAACTAATCATAGTCAACACTAAGTTTACACAAGTGGCTTTACACCTTTTCACCAAGGTAACCACTTTCACACCCAAGACCAAACACCCGGTCTTCGTACAAACACAAATCCAAAAATAGTTTAAATAACAGTTAAAATACAATCAAAAGAGCTTAAAGAGAAAACCAATATTAAACGCTCTTTTGCAATCCTTTAATCCTTCAACTCGTCAAGTAGTAGAGCTTGAATCAACACCTGAGTCGAGGATCAGTTGGTGCTTGAAGAAGAACTCGACGGATAAGTAGAGCGCGCTATAATCAATCTCTTGGAAGGCTTAAAAACTCCCTTTTAATTGCTCAATAAATCTGTAAGAGTGGAGGGAGAGAGTTAAATGAGTTGTATGAGGGTGTATTTATACCCTTCTGAAGAAATAGCAGCTCAACAGATAGTTTTCTATCTGTTGCAGGCCGCCGGTCGATTGGTCGGTAGACCGATCGATCGACCGGTCATTCAATCGTTGCATTCTCTCTGTGTGTGGTCGATCGATGGGTCGATCGCCCTGACATGAATCCCTCGATCCCACATTCGGTCGACTGACGTGAGCTGCGTCTTTAGCTAACCGCAGGTCGGTCGATCGATTGGTCAACTGACAGAGCTACTGCCCATTTTGGGCTTCGATCGATCGTCCGTCTGGTCGACCGAAGTATCTACTGCCTCTTTTAGGCATTGTTCGATCGACCGATCGATCGACCGAAATGGCTGGTGCCATTTTCCTTACCCTATTCGGTCGACCGCCCGGTCGATCGAACCTAGGCTGAATTGAATTTTTAGCCCTTTTTTCTTCCGTGCTTCATTTTCGGATTCCAGCTTTCAACGACCATCAACTTGGAGAGCTTTCATGTGATCTTTGAGCGCGTCCTATACGTCTTTGGTGCACGCATCGCTCTTTGAGAAGTTTCTGTGACGAACTTGAGCGCGACGATCAATGTCCTTTCGATTTCTGATTTCTTCCGATATTTTTGATTGGGGACATCAAACGCTAATTGATATGGAACATGAAAGATATTCTCAATGAAATTATTAGTCCCATGTTTGTTATCATCAAAACTAAGATTAAGACTAAGGTTGCAAACCTAAAGCCAACACCATGATCATATGGTACAAGATGGGGATGTTGATGACCAAATATTGCACATCCATCATTTTTGCCTTTGGCTGGGAGTTGAATATTGTTCTTAGCCATATAGCACCTCGGACGTCGACTCTTTCTCCCGAGAAGCCTACCAAGTCTCCTTTACAGTCGGTGAGTGAGGCTTTAGTTAGTTGCATTTTCTCGAAATTAGAATAGAAGAGGATGTCGATAGAGCTGTCTTGGTCTACAAGACCATTTTGACGATAGAATTTCCTGCGTCCATAGAAATCACAACTGGGTCATGTAGGTTTTGATCAGTTCCTTGGAAATTTGATTCATATAATGATATTATCAGGGCTTTAGAGATGAGCTAGCATGGGCGAGCAGTGATGTCAACCGCCATAATTGCCCGGAGATATCTCTTTCTGGCCAAGATTGATTTGCTGCCTCTTGAGAATCCATCGATAATGTAGTCGATAACTCCTCGGAGTTTGTTGCCTGAGCTATTAGCTCCGTTGCTCTCCCTTTGGACGGGGTGGGGGTTTGGAGGCATGTGACTTTGGCTCCGTCGTCGATGGTCTCGGCTCCTGCTCCGACCTCATTCTCTTCAGCGATGGACATACCTATCGAGGTGTCTTGCACTGACCAAGTCCTCAAGTTGATCGCCGAGTACTACACAGTCCTCGGTGGTGTGCCCATAGGTTTTACGTGGAAGCTTTTACTTTCCAGCATTGGTAGGGTGCTTGAGGAGTTTTGAGTCATAGATTTCGCGAAGGATGGTTTCCTTCCTAGTATTGAAATGAGTGTACCTTTCATACCAAGTGTTTGGGCGAAGTGGAGACCTCGGCCCTCTACCGTTACTTTGTTCACGGTGGTTGTGGTCTTCGCCTTTTCTATCCGCCCTTTTGGATTTTTTTGTCTTCGGCAGCGTCTTTGATGTTCTGCCTGTCGACCTTTTTGGCCTCACGGAGTTCTTCCATCTTTATGAAGCTGGTGACCTTCTCCTAGAACTCGGCCATATCCCTAGGCTTTATCAGGGTGATCTAGTCGGCGAAGTGTCCAAGCTTCAGCCCGTAATTGATGGAGTAGAGTTCAACTCGGAGGTCGAGATTCGGGATTTCTGCCGCTGTAGCCTGAAACATGCGTATGTATTCCCTTAAGGGCTCATGTTTCCCTTGTCTGACATTATGGAGAGTGTCCATTGTTTTCAGTAGACTAGAGATAAGGAAAATTAGTTAAGAATGGTGCAAGAGAGATTTGTGAAATAGTGTATAGACTTCGGTGGGAGGGAAGCAAACCACAGTAAAGCGATTTTCTCCATGAAAGTTGGAAAAGCTCTGCAGAGAGCAAGGTCAATGGCTCCGTCGTAGAGCATCATGGTCCTGAATATTGTCAGGTGTATTGTAGGGTCGCCCATACCGTTATAGGGCGTCAGAGTGGTAGACAACTTTCTCTTGGATGGAAGGCTCGTTGTCATGATGTGCTCGACGAATGGTCCTGCATCGATAGGGAGGGCAGTCGCAACCTCCATGGCTTTGGAATATTTCTCTCTTCATTGACGGGGTGTGCTGGAGATCTCATCTCAGAGGATGGAAACCAGTCTCCTTCTTTCCGAGTGGTTGCTTTCTTCATGTTTTGAGCGGTGGCGCTCGTGATCGACTGGGGGTTGTTCCCATGACCATGTCAGCATTTCAACCTAGATTGCTAACCGCTGGTTCTCTTCCTCCAGGTCATTTATCCGGCACTAGTATGCTTTTGGGGAGAGTTGGATTGGTGTCAAAGTGTTGCTCCTCACTGTTTCAGCGTCACTAGGTTGCGGATGATCGTCGCCGTCGGGGCATTGTCGTTGGCGTGTGGTGGCAGTCACTTGGCTCTAGGTTCCAACCATGATGGGGGAGGTAAGATTTACTCATCCCCATTAGTGTTTTGCTTTTATGAGTTGGCTATATTTGGCAAAAGTGTTCCAGGTAAAATCTCAATTTAATGCACAGTCACAACTATGAGGAGCTCTGCCTATAGGATGACAGTTTCATCCGTGTGAGGATAGTTTAAACTTCTTCTACAATCTATGGTTTTCTGGATAAGGATGCTACAGAAATGATGACTCTTGGTCTGCAATATTAATGATGATTTTCTTTGTTGTCTCTGATTATTAATCATCGTTAATTACTTTACTGCCCGATTAATTTTATGAGTTGAGGAGATGTTCTCTTTAATATTTTCGGGCGTTACTTCTTTTGATCTTTATGGTCATAATGTTTTAGTGCTGACTAATTGTTTTGAACCAATGACTGTTTGATGTTGAACTGATGGTATTATTGAACAATAGTTATGTCAGCATTGATTGAGATCTATCAATTGTCACATATAAATTTCGGTGAAAATATTTGATTTATCAACTCCTATGTGCGTATACTGTGTTACCAGTTATTTTGAGGAGTTGAGACTGCTCAGTGCAAGACGGTAACAATCTACCTTTCTTATCTTCAAGTGAAGATTGTTTTGGGCTATTAACTCACTACAGCACAATGACTGTGTGGAGGACAGAACTTTGTGGCTAAGATGTCATAGAGAGGCAAGTTGGTATGTACTTGTAATAATAAATAAGTTTTTGTTATTTCCAATTAAGTGTAGTACTGGTAGTCAGATTTCGGGTGTGAATCTCGAGGACTTATATTGTACTTATTGAGAGTGGATTGGGCATCTGTTTGGTGAGTGCCCCGTAGATTAGGTGACAAGCTTTGTCACTGAACTGCATAAACAAATCTTTTTGTTTGCGTGTGACTTTGCTACTAGTAGTGGCAGTTGCAATAGCACTTGAAACTTCCTATTCAACTGTACTTAACAGAAGTTCCCTTAGATACCTATATTGTCATTTGGTATCAAAGTGGTTGTGCTAACCTTTTCCTATTAAAGATCGTTGGTGTGTCTTTTTTTTCAGGCTCAAGAGGGAAGGAATGCCTATGGGAAATTCTGTCAATGTTACTCTTTTACTTATCGGAACAAACTATGCATATTGGAAGGCTAGGATGAGGACTTTCATCAAGTCCTTGGATCATCATTGCTGGGACACTATAGAGATTGACTATACTCCTCCAACAATAAATGGAATTGATCGCAAGCCAAAAGGCCAATATACTGAGGTAGAAATTATGGCAATAAAGCCCTTAATGCTATCTTCAGTGGAGTTGATCCTTCTCAGTTTAATCTAATCTCGGCTTGTACCTTGGCAAAGCAGGCATGAGAAATTTTAGAGACGAATCATGAAGTATCCCCGACGCTTCGGAAGTCAAAAGTTGAAATCCTCAACACCAAATTTGTGAATCTAAAGATGGGAGAAGATGAAAGTATACAAGACTTTCATGGACGTATCAAAGATCTCATGAACAATGCTACCAACCTTGGAGAGTCATTCTCTGAAAAAAAGGTAGCAAGAAAAGTTATGCGGTCTATGCCTACCAAGTTTGACATGAAAGCTGCTGCCATAAGTCAAGTTCATGACTCATCTACTATTACTCACACTCTGATGGGCAAACTTGAAACTTATGAGTCAGAATTATCTGAAAAATATTCTCACAAAGAAAAGAAGAAGAATCTTGCCTTCAGAGCTACTGAGGATTAGATCAAGTCAGAAGGTTATTCTAAAGAGGAGATGGATGCTGTACTGGCTCTTATGACAAAAAATTTCAAGAGATTTATGAGAGCTAAGAATAGGGTAAACTAGAACTCTCAGTCAAACTTGCAGTTCAAACAACAGTTTCAACCGCCTGAGTCTGCCAATTCAAAATCAAACTTCTTTGCTGGAGAAAAAAGAAGAAGTCAATTGTCTAAACAAAAAGATGATCCAAAATAGAAGTTCAAAAGTGTCCAATGCTTTGAATGTGAAGGATTTGGACATGTGAGATCAGAATGCCCAAATCTTCAGAAGAAGATCAAGAAGTCATTTACTGCTACTTGGAGTGACGATGTTGAAGAAACTAACTCAGAAGAGCATGAATGAGGCAACTTTAGATCCTTCATAGCTTGCATTGATGATGCAGTTAAAACTGCCGACATCACTGATGCAGATGATGATCACTGCAAAGTTCAATGTACAGATAATCTTGATGAAGCCTATCGAGAGATGTTCGATAAATGGGTTGAAGTGGTGAAACTCAACAAGTCTCTCAGCGATCAGAACAAGCTTTTAGTTGAAGAGAAGAAGATTCTTAAAGAGAAAGTTCAAACCCTTCGAAGACATAATATTGAAAAAGAAGACAAAGAGTCTAAGTTGATTTCCAAACTTGAAAAGGTAAAGAAGGAAGTTAGAATGATGAATTCTACAGGTAATCTTAACAAAATTTTGAGTGCAGGAAACTGTCCTTCTAATCATAAGGGACTAGGATACACTGGTTCATGCCAGATGAAACCCCAGTTTCAACTGCCTACTCAACTGAGGAACTTCAAGTCATCAAAAGCCTACTACAAGGAAGGGAAATAGGGTGCCCATATGCCACTATTGCAGGTGCAAAGGACACATTATAACAAATTGCTTCAAACTCTCCAACAAATCCAGGAGAAAGAATCGTGTAAATTGCCCAAGGAAAAAGGTTAAGAAAATTTGGGTAAGAAACACTGATCTTAACTGCCATGTTGCTTTTATGTCAAAGACTATTTCTTCTTTTGGATCTTGGTATTTCGACAATGGGTGTCCACAACATATGACAGGGAATCCAAAAAATCTGAAAGATATTAAGGAACATGAAGGTGCAATTGTCACTTTTGGAGATGGAGGACAAGGAAATGTCATAGGAGTTGGAACTCTAAATGTTTCAGGAATTCCTAATTTGGAAAATGTCCTGCTTGCAAAAGGTCTCAAGGCTAATCTTGTAAGTATAAGCCAATTGTGTGATCAAAATTCAAATGTTCATTTTACTAAAAACAGTTGTATGATACAGTTGGTGATTGTATTCTTGAAGGTAATAGACCTAGAGACAACATTACAAAATTGCCTACTCTTCTATTTGTCCTTTAGTTGTTTCTTCTGACATTAATCTATGGCATCGATAGTTAGGTCATGAAAATTACAGTGGTCTAAAGAAACTTGTAAATATTGAAGCTGTTAGAGGAATTCCTAAATTTTTTGGAGATCCTGAAGTTGTATGCAATCCTTGGCAAGAAGGAAAACAATTAGGCAGTCTTATCAGCAGTTAAAATTGGGTGTTGTCTCAAGACTTCTAGGGCTTTTTCATTTGAAAAGATGGTTGTCAAGACTGCTTTAATGAATGGTTTTTCTAAACGAAGAAATATATTTTGGTCAACCCAACGGCTTTGAAGATCTTGATCATCAAGGATGACGATGACAAGAATATTGATCTTAATTTATACAGAACTATGATCGGCAGTTTCCAGAACTTAACTGTTAACAAAATTGACTTTTGTTTCAGTAATAGGTTGTGTGGAAGATATCAAGCTAATTCAAAGGAGTCTCATCATCAGACAGCTAAAAGAATTCTAAAATATGTTAAAGGTACTCTGGATTTTGGTCTTTGGTATTCTATTGATTCTAACCATTGTCTAGTAGGATATACCGATACAGATAGGACAGTTAATTTAGATGACAAAAAGAGTACTACATGTGGTTGTGTTTATATTGATTCAAAACAGATAGGATATCCTAGATATTTAATTATATCATTTTCCTTTATCGTTGTATTTGCTAGCCTAGCGGACTAGATCGAGGTCGAGCCGAGTTATGTAATTTTGCTTGTGTAGATTAATTTATTTAATCTTTTTATGTTGCGTATGCATGAGCGTTTAATTATGTGGCATGTGCATTGTGTTTATATTATTTATGGATGGTTATGTGGGGAATAGAATTAATTAAGTTAATTTAAGTTAGCGGGTTCGGGTTCGGGTTCGGCTTGAGGCAGATGTGGGTTGGACAAACGGTTAGAAGGGTTAGGGTTGAGGACGGAGTATTAAACCCCCTCCCCTTGGCTTGTGGCTCCCAATTTTGGAGCCACACAAGCTTTTGGAGAGAGGAGACGCCGCCAGCCGCCGCCCCTCCTTCCTTCCTCTCCTTGGAGCCGCCACCCTTGAGCCAGCCGTCGAGCCCCTCTCCTTCCCCTCTCTTCCTCTCTCTCTCTCTTCCCCTCTCCTTGGAGCCAAGCTGATGGCTTGGGTGGAGCCGCCGCCCTTCTTGTAGAAGAGCAGCTGCCCCTTGTTGAGCCGAGCCGCCCCCTTGAGGCCGGATCCAGAGGCTGCCAATTTAAAGTTCCTCGTATTCCTTCTTCCTAGATCAAGGTGAGTGGTTTTACCCTCCTTCTTTCAAGTTTCTTCGATTTCTTGAAGCCAATCTTGAAGGCTATTGAATCTTGATTTGTTTTCCGACGATTTCTCGAGTTCTCGACGTTCTTGTTGTGTGTTGTGTCTGAGGAGGCCCTAAACCCTTCCCTACGGGGTTCGGTAGCCCTAGGACGGCCCTAGGGATGCTCGGCCAAGGGTGGAGCAAGGGTGCCCTCAAGGTGTTCGATGAAATGCCTAAGTGAGGGAACTTGATTATCTTGTAGTTATATCTTGATTTGTTCATTTAAATGAGTTCTTATATGATCAAGCATGCTTTGTATGTAATATGTGATTTTTGGAAAAATCATATTTTTAAAAAATATGGATCTTGATATTGATGCCAAGAAGGTTCTTGAAGAAAGTTTCTTCATCATTATGCTTGATTCTTGTTTACAGTACTTGTTGATGCTTGTTAGCTTTGTTATTAAGCATGGGAATTGGGAAACTTATCTCAAGATTTATATTTTGTTTAAATGATAATTAAGGGCATAATTTTTGGGAATTTCGGATTTATTTTTATGTTATGCTGAAAATTTGATGTTGCTGAAATTGCATGTTGAAATGATGAATCTATGCTGTTTTTAAATTGCTTGCTGTGATGTGTGTATTTATCTGAACATAGTCATGAAACCTATCGTTTCAACCAGAAAATATAGTTTGGAAACATAGGACACACTCTGGAGACCAGATTCTGATTAGATACATCAATTTTGGGTAGAACAGTAAGCTAAAACAAAACCCTAAAACAAAACCTTAACTGTGGTGAACTAAATTTTAATTGTATAATTAAAATTGGGAAAAGGGTCAGCATAATCTATTATGAACCAACATGAGAAGTTTATGCATGAAATAAAACCATACATGTTTATGACATTACGGGTCTAGGAGTTGGGGTCGGGTTTGGAGTGTTGAGACACTTTCCAATATGATCACCCCTAAGACACCGTAGGAGAGTCTTGACTTAGGTCATGGTGAGCCATTTCTTAGTGAATGGCAGAGAGGCTCGTAGAGGAGCTGGATTGCGGGCTAAGCCGGAGAGGTTGGATGGCTAATTCCCAACCTGCAGAACAAGTTCGGAGGGCCTTTCTCGATTGTTCTGGTTTGGCCTCATGGGATAAGTTCGGAGGGCCTACCCGATTATCCCCGAGGTGGTTTGTTAAGGAATAAGTTCAGAGGGCCAACCCGATTATTCTTGGGATATCTTAGGGGAGTAAGTTTCGGAGGGCCTATCGGATTACTCCTATGATATCTTAAAGGGGCAAGTTCGGGCGGGCGTATCCCGATTGTCCCTACGCATCTCGTTGAGCAAGTTTTGAGGGCCTTTCCCGATTGCTCCCGAGTGTCTGTATATTAGGATAAGTTCGGAGGGCCTTCCCGATTATCCTAGTATGTGTTGTTGCCTTAGGACATGGTAGGCTTAGGCCTATTCTTCTTCACCATATGGGTGTTGGCTGCCTTCGGGCAGGTAGTGGCCAGATGGCCTGATAGCTAGTCACACTTTCGTGACTTTATTCCTGTAGAGTTGGATGTTATGCTATTGTTTATCTATGTGCTATTTTTTTGTGGGGGTCGGTAGAATCGTTCACTGAGTTCTTTGAACTCACCCGTTGTCATTGTTTTATTTTGCAGAGCCTGACCGGTGTGGTGGGCTAGAGCACTTGACGCGGCTGGAGGGTAGAGGAGCTATATTGATCTCATAGCAGTCCTAGTTAGGGGTCGTAGTCGAGTTTGTAGTAGTTTGTCATGCACTTGTGTTTTGGTATTTTGGAGTTGTCGTCCCATGGGGACATTCATGTTTTTATTCAGATTTTATTTAAATATCAGTATTGTTGCTCTTTGGTTCATTTTATTCCGCACTTGAGCTTTTTGATCAAATCTATATTGTTTAATGAAATATGTTTTTGTTTCTCTTTATAAAACTATTGTTTCTTTCCGCTATCTTTTGTGAGTTGGCATATGCATGAGTTAGGCTGCGGGGTATAGGCACGTATACCCTGGCCGGTCACGTGACCCTGATATTGGGGTGTGACAATGTGGTATCAGAGCATGTGGTTCGGTCTGACTACGACCTAGAGTTGTCACCGTATAGGGCATTGCTAGCGTGTCAGTATACGGTAGGGGTATGTTATGAGACCAATGGGCTAAGTGTGCACCTCAGCGCGACTCGTGGTTAAGTTTGCAAAATGTTAGGATGAATTTAATTGCCCGATTATGATTTGTTTTCTTTCTGGTGATTCCAAATTGATGGAGGCATTTTAGTGCCACATAGGAGTGGCAGTGGCTGCAACTCCACAGAGCGCCGAGGCCGAGGCCGGGGCCGGGATCGTGGGAGACCGCTGTAGGCCCAAAATTTTGGATTGATTGGAGGATCATTCCCTTAGTTTTCATGAAATATAGATTATGGGTGTAGAGCGACCTTATGCTTAAGGGCCATGATTATGTGCGACCAGAGTTGAGCAGAACACAGAGCAGTTTCACTCTAAGGTATGTCTTGGGTGCGGACAGGCTGGGCATTACAAAAAGGATTGTCCTAGCAAGGGTAGTCAACAACCTGATCAGACCAGAGGAAAGACATCGATATCAGTGGGTTCCGTAGCTCAGAGGGGTCAGAGTCGGGGAGGAGGCCAGCGAGCTGGGGGTTCAGAGAGGCTCGCTGCACGGGTGTTTGCTATGAACTAAGATGGCGCGGAGGCATCCAGGGTGGTAGTATCAGGTAATCTTGTTGTTGGTTCGGCAGTTGCATATATCTTGTTTAATCTGGGTGCTACACACTCTTTTGTGTCTGCTTTGTTTGCTGCTAAGTTGTCAGGGGTACCTTCTATGCTTGACTTACCCCTTGTGGTGTCTACGCCTATGGGCGTTTCTATGATGGCAGAGATAGTCTTTTGGGGCTGCGAGATTATCACTTGTGGGCATGTGTTGATAGCCGAATTGACACTCCTGCCGATGTTAGAGCTTGATGTAATTTTGGGCATGCACTTATTGGCGGATCATTCCGCCTCAGTGGATTGCAGGGCTAAGACTGTGACCTTTAGTAAGCCCAGATTGCCCTAGTTTACCTTCCAACGTGAGGGAAGGGGAGATTCGTTGATGGCAATTTCAGCTCTCAAAGCTCGAAAGCTACCTTTGGGTGGATGCCAGTCCTTATTGGCCTTTGTGTCTATGGCAGAGGAAGGCGGAGGTGCAGCTAGGGATATCGGGGGGACGCCCGTGGTGTGCGGGTTCTCTGATGTGTTTTTGAAGGAGTTGTCAAGGTTGCCTTCAGAGAGGGAGATTGAGTTCTGCATTGATTTGCAGCCTGGGGTGAAGCCGATCTCCATTCCACCGTACCGAATGGAATCAATTGAGTTGAGGGAGTTGAAGTCCCAATTACAGGAGCTGCTTGAGTTGGGTTTCATTCGCCCAAGTGTTTCTCCTTGGGGTGCTCTAGTGCTCTTTATGGAAAAGAAAGATGGGTCCATGCGGATGTGCATTGATTACCGATAGCTTAATAAGATAACGGTGAAGAATCGGTACCCGCTTCCCAGGATTGATGACTTGTTTGATCAGCTTCAGAAAGCTTAGTGGTTTTCTAGGATTGACCTGCGGTCAGGGTTTCATCAGTTGAGGATCCGGGATAGTGATGTCCCTAAGACTGCTTTCAGGTCGAGGTATGGGCACTTTGATTTCCTGGTGATGTCCTTTGGGCTGACTAATGCACCTGCAGCATTTATGGATCTGATGAACCAAGTATTTAGGGAATTATTGGATAAATTCGTAATTGTGTTCATTGATGATACTTTGATTTATTACAAGAGCAGGGAGGAGCATCCTGAGCACTTGAGGGTAGTCCTGGAAATTCTCATGGAGCATCAATTGTATGCTAAGTTCTCCAAGTGCGAGTTCTAGCTGGAGAGTGTTGGGTTCCTTGGTCATGTGGTGTCCAGGGAAGGGGTAAAGGTGGACCCTGCAAAGATAGAAGCAGTTCAAAATTGGAAGAGGCCGACTAATGTCACTGAGATCCGTAGTTTCCTGAGGTTGGCAGGGTATTACAGAAAGTTTGTGGAGAATTTCTCTAGGATTGCAGCGCCATTGACCCGCCTTACCCAGAAGAAGGTTAAGTTCGAATGGGACAGTAAGTGCAAGGAGAGCTTTCTGAAGCTCAAGGACCGCTTGACGTCGGTGCCAGTTCTAGTAGTACCTTCGGGCTCGGGAGGGTTTGTTGTTTATTGTGATGCCTCTTGGGTCGGCTTGGGTTGTGTGTTGATGCAAAATGGCAGGGTAATAGTTTATGCCTCCAGGCAGTTGAAGGTTCACGAGAAGAATTACCCAACCCATGATCTTGAGCTAGCTGCGATGGTGTTCGCATTGAAGCTGTGGTGTCACTCCTTTATGGCGAGGCTTGTGAGATATACACTGATCATAAGACCCTCTAGTATTGCTCACCCAGAAGGAGTTGAACCTGAGGCAGAGAAGATGGCTTGAGCTATTGAAGGACTATGACTGTACGATCATGTACCATCCAGGGAAGGCAAATGTGGTAGTTGATGTTTTGAGCAAGAAGTCTATGGGCAGTCCGGCGCATTTGGCGGTCAGGAGGAGGCCGTTGGCTCAGGACTTGGCCCTATGTTTGGATGGTGGGGCAGTCTTATCAGTATCAAATTCTGGTGCGTTGGTGGCTCGGTTGAGGGTGCAGTCCGCGTTGGTTGACATGCTACGAGCAGCGCAGGAGGAGGATGCTTTCTGTGCACTCACTAAGGATCTGGCAATGAGGGGAGATGCAGATAATGGGTTCAGTGTTGACTCGGAGGACATCCTGAGATTTAAGAATTGGATAGTGGTGCCTGATATGGCCGAGGTTCGCAGGCAAGTGCTGGAGTTGGCTCATCGATCTACATACATTATGCACTCGGTAGCCACGAAGATGTACCGAGATCTCAGGCAGAACTATTGGTGGAAAGGCATGAAAAGAGAGGTGGTCGAGTTCGTGTCTAAGTTTCTGGTGTGTCAGCAGGTGAAGACTGAACATTTGAAGCCGACAGGGTTACTCCAGAACTTGGGGGTACAGGAGTGGAAATGGGAGAAGATAATCATGGATTTTGTGACAGGATTGCCAAATTCTCGAAAGGGCAATGATTCTATCTGGGTAGTGGTGGATCACCTAACCAAGACTTCACATTTTATACTGGTTGGGACGACCTTTTCAGCTGAGCAGTATGCGAGGTTGCTCTTGGATCGAATCGTCGCATATCATGGTGTTCCTGTGATGATCATCTCAGATCGGGGTACTCAGTTCATAGCTCATTTTTGGCAGTCATTCCAGGAGGCCTTGGGCACTCAGGTTCAGTTTCGTATTGCGTTTCACCCTCAGATAGATGGTCAGTCAAAATGGACTATTCAGACGCTAGAGGATATGCTGAGAGCATGTGTCCTAGATTTAGAGGGCAGTTGAGAGAGGCACTTACCTCTGATTGAGTTTGCCTACAAAAATAGCTATCACAACAGCATCGAGATGGCCCCATTTGAGACAATGTATGGGCGGAGATGCAGGTCGCCTGTAGGTTGGTTTGAGGCAGGGGATTCCCTTATGATGGGACCTGACCTGGTGGAGGAGGCTGTGGAAAAAGTGAAGCAAATCAGAGTGAGACTGTTAGCAACTCAGAGTCGCTAGTCTGTTGATGGAAAGGCCAGGGAGGTACAATTTGCAGAGGGGGATATGGTGTTCCTCAAGGTATCCCCTATGAAAGGGGTGATGAGATTTGGTAAGAAAGGAAAGCTAAGCCCTAGGTTCATTGGGTCATTTACTATTTTCAGGCGCAGGGGAGCTGTGGCCTATGAGTTGGCCTTACCTCCTAGTATGGACCGAGTACATCCAGTATTCCATGTGCCTATGCCGAAGAAATACATTCGGGATGAGTCCCATGTGATTGAGCCTACCGCAGTAGAGGTGGATTCAACAGTCTCCTATGAGGCGCGGCCAGTGAGGTGCTAGACTGGCAGATCCAAAGAGATTCCCTTGGTTAAGGTCAGGTGGGAGCACCATTCCTGGCAGAAGGCCGCCTGGGAGGTAGAGGAGGATATGAGGGAGTGTTATCCTTCACTGTTCGATGATTTGGTGAGTCCTTAATTTTCCTTTCTGAAATTCAAGGACGAATTTTCTTTAAGGTTGGGAGGATTGTAATATCCTAGATATTTAATTATATCATTTTCCTTTATTGTTGTATTTGCCAGCCTAACAGACTAGATCGAGGTCAAGCCGAGTTATGTAATTTTGCTTGTGTAGATTATTTTATTTAATCTTTTTAAGTTACGTATGCATAAGTGTTTAATTATGTGGAATGTGCCTGTGCATGTGCATTTTGTTTATATTATTTATGGATGGTTATGTGGGGAATAGAATAAATTTAAGTTAATTCAAGTTAGCAGGTTCTGGCTCCCTCCCCTTGGCTTCTGACTCCCTATTTTGGAGCCACACAAGCTTTTGGAGAGAGGAGCAGTCGCCAGCCGCCAAGCTAGCCGCCGCCCTCCTTCCTTCCTCTCCTTGGAGCCGCCACCCTTGAGCCAGCCGCTAAGCCCCTCTCCTTCTCCTCTCTTCCTCTCTCTCTCTTCCCCTCTCCTTGGAGCCAAGCCAACGACTTGGGTGGAGCCGCCGCCTCTATGTTGAGCTGAGCCGCCCCCTTGAGGCCGAATTCATAGGCCGCAAATTTAGAGTTCCTCGTATTCCTTCTTCCTAGATCAAGGTGAGTGGTTTTACCCTCCTTCTTTCGGGTTTCTTCGAGTTCTTGAAGCCAATCTTGAAGGCTATTGAATCTTGATTTGTTTTTCGAGGATTTCTCGAGTTCTCGACATTCTTGTTGTGTGCCGTGTCTGAGGAGGCCCTAAACCCTTCCCTATGAGGTTCGGCAGCCGTAGGACGGCCCTAGGGGTGCTCGTCCAAGGGTGGAGCAAGGGTGCCCTCAAAGTGTTCGATGAAATGCCTAAGTGAGGGATCTTGATTATCTTGTAGTTATATCTTGATTTGTTCATTTAAATGAGTTCTTATATGATCAGGCATGCTTTGTATGAAATCTGTGATTTTTGGAAAAATCATATTTTTAAAAAATATGGATCTTGATATTGATGCCAAGAAGGTTCTTGAAGAAAGTTTCTTCATCGTTATGCTTGATTCTTGTTTATAGTACTTGTTGATGCTTGTTAGCTTTGTTGTTAAGCATGGGAATTGAGAAACTTATCTCAAGATTTATATTTTGTTTAACTGATAATTAAGGACTTAATTTCTGGGAATTTCGGATTTATTTTTATGCTATGCTAAAAATTTGATATTGCTGAAATTGGATGCTGAAATGATGAATCTATGCTGTTTTTAAATTGCTTGATGTGATGTGTGTATTTATTTGAACATAGTCATGTAACCTATCGTTTCAACCAGAAAATATATTTTGGAAACATAGAACACACTCTGGAGACCAGATTCGGATTAGATAAATAATTTCGGGTAGAACAGTAAGCTAAAACCAAACCTTAATTGTGGTGAACTAAATTTTAATTGTGTAATTAAAATTGGGAAAAGGGTCATCATAATCTGTTATGAACCAACATGAGAAGTTTATGCAAGAAATAAAACTACACAGATTTATGAGATTACGGGTCTAGGAGTTGGGGTCGGGTTTGGAGTGTTGAGACACTTTCCAATAGGATCACCCCTAAGACACCGTAGGAGAGTCATGACTTAGGTCACGGTGCTCCATATCTTTGTGAATGGTGGAGAGGCTTGTAGAGGAGCCGGATTGCGGGCTAAGCCTTGGAGGTTGGATGGCTAATTCCCAACCCGCAGAACAAGTTTGGAGGGCATTTCCCGATTGTTCTGGTTTGGCCTCGTCGGATAAGTTCGGAGGGCTTACCCGATTATCCCCGAGGTGGTTTGTTAAGGAATAAGTTCGGAGGACCTACCCGATTATTCCTGGGATATCTTAGGGGAGTAAGTTCGGAGGAACTACCCGATTACTCTTGTTTTGCAGAGCCTGACCAGAAGAGCTATATTGATCTTATAGCAGTCCTAGTTAGGGGTCGTAGTCGAGTTTGTAGCAGTTGGTCATGCACTTGTGTTTTGGTATTTTGGAGTTGTAGGCCCGTGGGGACATTCATGTTTTTATTCAGATTTTATTTAAATATCAGTACTGTTGCTCTTTGGTTCATTTTATTCCGCACTCGAGCTTTTTCATCAAATCTATATTATTTAATGAAATATGTTTCTGTTTCTCTTTATAAATAAAACTATTGTTTCTTTCTGCTATCTTTTGTGAGTTAGCATGTGCATGAGTTAGGCTATAGGATATAGGCACGTATACCCTTGCCGGTCACGTGACCCTGAGTTTGGGGCGTGATAGATAGCTTGGTTGAGTAAAAGGTAAAATTATATTTCTCTCTCTTTAGCAGAAGCATAATACTTGACAGCAGGCAGTTGCATTACACAGTTGATTTGGATGAGGAATATATATTACTTGATTATGGGCTCAAACAAGAAGAAATGATTCTTTATTGTGACAATACAAGTACAATCAATATCTCAAAAAAATCCTATCATGCATTCTCATATTAAACACATTAATATTCGGTTTAATTGTTTCAGGGAGTTAGATGAAAGAAGAGAGATGCACAAATAGACAAGTTCTAGATATTTTTACAAAGGCCTTGAATGGAGAAAGGTTTGAGCAGTTGAAGTCTACTCTCAGATTATGTGTCATATGACACACTTTACTTCAGAAAGAAATAAATAAATATTGTGGTGAAAATTGAAAAGTTTTCAGTTTTTCTTATTTATTTATCCTTTTCACCACTTATTACTCCACGAAGGCTAAAATTTATGTTGATTCCCTCAAATTTCCTAGTTTTACGCTCTAATCAAAATTCAAGTGTTACAACACTTGGCTCTTCATCTTCTCGAGTAGTAACCAGCGAAGAGTTAATCTTCACTCTCTCGACTCCTCAATTGCTCTCATCCTTTAAATTCAAGTTTCAAGATGGCTGGTGGAAAAGGCAAGAAAGGGTTCGTGAGGAAAGTCTATGCCTCTACGGTCAAGAAAATGAAGTCATCAAACCCTTCCGAGAAGATTGAACCACCTGTTGCTACACGACCTCTTGAAGAAATGTCTCGTCCTCCTCCTCCTGCTCAAGGTCATAAATTGAGGGAGAAATCAGGGAGAAGACCGGCCGATCAAACTTTAAGAAGAAGTGGAAGAGGTATGGCTTCAACCCCCCCCCCCCCCCCCCCTCCCCCCAAATCTCATTCTAGGGTTTCTATTATTGAGGAGGAGAAAGTATCGACTGAGGGGGAATTAAAAGATGATGTCATTTTACCTTCTAGCTCTATTTTATACGGTGGTTCTTCTAGAATAAAGGACTTTGATATTAATTTACCAGTTTCAACTCTAGTGAAAATGGGTCCTGGTTTTGATATTAATATTGTTGTTGCTGATGAAGATTTTGACCCAATTCTAGTCAAGACTGGTCCCTCATTGATTTCTACAGATTCTAGTCTAAATGATCAAGAAAATGTGGTTGCACCTGGACAAGATAGTGCTGCCAATGCCTCAAACAATCCTCCTCCAGTCTCAATTGCAGACATCTCAGTTGATACTGCCAAAGAAGTACCTATGAGTGAGCCTACTCAAGTTCCTACAGTTCCAGTTGGAACTGTATCAGAAGCAATTAAAACTGCTTGTTCTGCATCAATTGAAGTTGAAGCTGCTACCCCCAGCAATGAAGCAGTTAAGACTTCTGATATTGATCCTGCCGCTGTTGGATCTACCCCACATTCACCTATAGCTGAACCAGGTACGAGTACCTATTTCAAAGGCAATGGACCTGAATCAAACTCTTGTTGATGAAATTGATCCTATGACTCCTGATGTCCTTGCTATACAGATGAAAGGATCTACCTCTAGTCATGACAAGGTTGCTTCAGTAGAGAAGAAAAAGAAGTTGTCACTTGAGAAGAAGTTCTAATGCGAAGATGCCTCTGAAGTCAAAACTTCTTTCATGAGAAACTGTGAATTTGGATATTGACTCAGATAACGAGCCACTGTTAGATAGGGCTATTGAGTTAAGAAAATCAAAGAAAAGCAAACTGTTGCTACTCCTTAAAAGAAGAAATCTCCTGTCTCCAACAAGAAGCATCCAAAGTCTGAAAGAAAATCTGAGAAGAAAACTACTGTAAGCAAACTTCATAAAGGACTCCTCTCAAATGTCCTTTCTCTTTATGGATGGCACTGCAATCAAGAGGTATAATTTCTCAAAGACTGCTTGATTTAGAACAAATTTCTCTTAAGTGCAAACATGTTCTAGAAATTCTTGAGAAGAGAAATATGTTTGGAACCTACAAGTTCGTCAATCCTTACTGCAAACAACCCATATTGGAATTTTACTGCAACATTTTTGAAGAAATTTTTGAACCTAATAGCAGTCACTTTCTTAAGGTCCATCTTAGAGGAAAATGGTATACTTTTTGTCCAAATACTATAAATGAGTTTGTAGGTTTCTCTAAATTCTCTCATTCTTTTGATGTGACTGATGAATCCAACTTAGATTTTCTTAAATTTGTTGGAAAAGAAGTATCAAATGGAGATATCTTAAAATAGATTGGTGGTCATGACATAGAGTCCTCTTCACTAAATCATTTTATGCAGTTTTATTTCTGATTGCCAGAAACCATTGGATCCCAACTTCACATACTACATTTCTCAACAAAGAAATGGTAATGCTGCTTTACAAAATTACCAATGGGATTTCTTTTAACATTGGCAACTTGATTTATGATCAGATTCTTTTAGTGAGGACTAGACTGCATTCCAAGTCTAGGATGCTCTTGTTGGTGAAATGGCCTACACTAGAGTGGAGTGAATAGTGTGTTAACTAAACTTGTCACCTAAATTTGGTTTTACACGTTTTCTTAAACTACTTAGGACATTCACAATTTAACGACTAAATGCGGAAGCGATTAATGATAAAGAAATTAACACAAAATACTATATCAATGCTAACACAATTTTATAGTGGTTCGGCCCCAATGCCTACGCCACTGCCTAAGCACCCCGCTTAGGATTTCCAAACTAGCTTTACTAGATTATATCATTTCCCTTACAAAGAGGACTTTACACCGGAAAGTCTCCGCTCTCAAACCGAAGGCACTTCCACACCCGGAAGTATCCCGACTTCCTGCCGAGAGCACTCTCCCACCTCAACCTAAGGGACAACTCATCTAATCCTAGTAAACTACGTTTACACCGGTGGAATTAAGCCTTAACATCAAGGTAGCCACCAACACAATCAAACCTAGCTACCTAGGTTTACACAAGTTCAAATATAATCAAATAAACACCAAAATATAACAACTAATGGAGCAACAAATCAAACAACAAGTACTTAGCTCCAAAAGAAACTCCCTAATCTTGATGCTTTGAGAAGATGAATCTTGAATGTTCAAAGGCAAGATCAAGCTTATATCATGGAAGCTAGGGTTCTTTGCAAAGATGGCTGAAGAATTCTTGTAGAGATGCAAGGAGTGGCTCTTTGAGGCTTAGAGACATCAACATTGGACTTGGAATGAGTTTGGGATGAGTATTTATAACCCCCAACACTCAAGGCTCATCAACGGGCATATTTTGCCCGTTGCCAATGCCCGGTCGCTTGCCGATCGATCATCGGTCGACTGACCGAGTGACCATCGAGCGACTGAAGGCATTATGCCTATTCTGGGCATCGGTTGGTCGATCGAAATGTCTTCTGCTCGTTTTCACCTTCTGTCGGTCGACCGAACTTGGTCAGGGCTGATTTCTTGTGTATTTTTCTACTCGTTTGTTCGTTTCTACGTTCCTTCTTCGCTAAGTTTACTTATATAACATTTCTTAACTTTAAGACAATAACTTTAATACATAAATGTAAGTCCTATTCCTAAACATGTCATACCTATTCCTAAACATGTTTATGAAATTTGGACTTAAAATGAAGTGTCCAAGTCGATTTGTTGACTTGGGTTAAAGTTTTTCAAGTTTAAGTCCCTTAAAGTGAATTAGTTATCACATTGTTCAGCTACACATGAATTTTCAAGTTTAGACACCTAGAAGCATGTCATGTGTATATCTAAACATGTTTTCCAACTACTAAACTCAAAATGAGGTCTCTAATATGAATTTTAACCTAGAGTAAGTTTCATTCAATCAAGATATCATTAAATTTCCTAAGTTATCAAAATTTTACCTACTCATGAAAATTCATGGATTGTCGTGCAAAACCAATCATGAGTATAGAGACATCAATAAAGCATAAATATTCAAGTATTATATAGAGATTTTTGCAAAACCGAACTCATACCTCATTCGTGAAATTTCCCAAACTTTTCATTTCCTTTTTCATTTTCTTTACGATAGCATAGCCTTCCATTAACATTTTCAACTTGCAAATAGACTTCATTAGTAGATAATGAAATTAAGGCTACTAGCAAGATAACCAAACCAAATAGCAAAGAGAGATTCAAATATCATTTTCAAAATACATCTTTACTAGATAGTTTGAAATCCGTTTTAAATGAAATCAAGTGATACCAAAATGAATTAAAATATCAAAAAAATAATAAATATGAAAACAAGATCTCCAACCCTTCCTATTGGATGAAAACCGAAAGGCTATAATGAGCCTACGATTTAGAACCGCAAGGTCGCATGAGCCCGTTATAGGCTACATAGGTCTCTTGAAAATAAAAATAAAAACATTTTTGAAATATATATCAAGAGCGGATAATCTACTAATATTAAGCATATATCAAAACTCCAACTATAGTTTAAGCAAGTGGGTATAGGAGATGATACCAAAGTCTTTGATGCCAATTTTCATACCTATGGCATCATGATAGCTTGAAGTTGCAGCCTCTTGGAGATTTCTCGTTTGGATCCAAGGTCAACTTCAATAGTCCATTTCTCTTTACCCTTGTGTGGTAGCTCCCCCTACAAGAGAACATGATACTTTTGGTACCCAAATGCCTTTGGGTCCTAGGGGGTTAGTGGGCTTAGGTACCCAAAAGTGTCTTCACAACACTTGGGTTCATTTTAAAAGCACAATCATAGATGGCATGCCCATAAACACCACAATAAAAATAATGTCCATTAAACTTCTTTTCATTTTTGCTATAGACATGTGGTTTATCATTAGAATGCTTGACATGTGAACTATGATAAGCATGAGCATTCTTAAAGGAAACATTCTTGTTTTGAGGTTTCCTAAATGAGACATTTTGATTTCTAGAATTTTTAAAAGATTAAGCATTAACTTTCCTACTCAACATCAACATCTCATTTTTCAACTCATTCATAGATATATGCAATGCATGTAATTGATATTTTAACATGCTATTCTCAACTTTCAATTTTTCATTCTCAAGTTTGAAATCATTTTTCAAATCATTACTCCTAAGTTTCATTTTTTATTTCTAATCTTCATTTTCATTTCTCAAATCTTTTACCTCACTTTTTAAATTCTCAATTTCAAGCTTAAAATCATCATGGCAAGAAACAAGTGTACCTGTATTCAATTTTTTATTTTCTAGTTCATGCACATGAGAACTATGCCTTAAATTTTCTTTCTTTAGTTATTTTTCTTGTTCTTTTTCACGAGCAAGGCATCATTTTTTGACATTCCTCAACTAGTTCCTCATATGGCATGTTAAATAAACTAGAGGTGCTGACTATCATTATCAATAAAATTTTCATTATGACAATAGGTGGAAGGATTTACCTTATTTTTTAATCCCAAGAGGCACAATTGAGAATTAGCTCTATTGTCATGATGAGAGGATGCTTCGATGGGAATCGGAGGGCGATGTAGAAGCATTTGACCTCTTCCTTGCCTTGTTTTTCAATAATGGGCAATTCTTCTTGATATGCCCCTTAACCTTGCACAAATGACAAATGACCTTTCTCTTTCGGCTCTTTGAAATGTCTTTTTGACTAGAAACACTATAGGCCTCAAAAACCAAGTTAGCATTGGAGGGATGACGATTGTCATCACCACCTTCATGAAATGTAGTTAACTCCTCGGTTTTGAAATAATCATGTAAGATGTTTAAACCTGCCCATAAATCAAAAGTCGAAGTACAATGCATGACTTTTTCAATGATGCTATTAGGTAAGGTACAAAATATGGAATACATAGCATCTCCATTAGATTAAAATATTTTCTTGTCAAGTTCACTCCAATCATGCATGTCAACCTTAGCTTCAATGTATTCTAATTTTAACATGTTATAAACATCAATGTATTCTAGTCTTTAAGTTGGTGTACATCCTAGACTGCCAAAGACCAAAGTTCGATTCATCGAACCTAGGAGGTATAGACGCTACAAACTCTAGTGTCATTTTTCAAATCGAAGAAAAGTGTAGAAGAGACGGTAAAATATCAAGCTACGGACCCGCTCTGATACCAATTGTTAGTGAAATAGCCTACACTAGAGGGGGAGTGAATAGTGTGTTAACAAAACTTGTCGCCTAAATTCAGTTTTACACATTTCTTAAACTACTTAGGCAATTCACAATTTAACGACTAAATGCGGAAGCGATTAATGATAAAGCAATTAACACAAAACAATATATCAATGCTAACATAATTATTTATATTGATTCGGCCCCAATGCCTACTCCACTACCTAAGCACCCCGCTTAGGACTTTACACCGCAAAGTCTCCGCTCTCAAACCGAAGGCATTTCCACACCCGGAAGTATCCCGCCTTCCTACCAAGAGTACTCTCCCACCTCAACCTAAGGGATAACTCAACTAATCCTAGTAAACTACGTTTACACCGGTAGAATTAGGCCTTAACACCAAGGCAACCACCAACTCAATCAAACCTAGATACCTAGGTTTACACAAGTTCAAATACAATCAAATAAACACAAAAATATAACAACTAATGGAGCAATAAATCAAACAACAAGTACTTAGCTCCAAAAGAAACTCCCTAGTCCTCTTGATGCTTTGAGAAGATGAATCTTGAAGGTTCAAAGGCAAGATCAAGCTTGTATCATGGAAGCTAGGGTTCTTTGCAAAGATGGCTGAAGAATTCTTGTAGAGATGCAAAGAGTGGCTCTTTGAGGCTTAGATACATCAACATTGGACTTGGAATGAGTTTGGGATGGGTATTTATAACCCCCCAACACTCAAGGCTCGTCAACGAGCATATTTCTACCTGTTGCCGATGCCTGATCGCTTGCCGGTCGATCGTCGGTCGAGCGACTGAGCGACCGCCAAGCGACCGAAGGCATTCTGCCAATTCTGGGTATTAGTCTGTCGACCGAAATGCCTTCTACCCATTCTCACCTTTTACCGGTCAACTAGTCGATCAACCGAACCTGGGCACGACTGATTTCTTGTGTATTTTTTTGCTCGTTTGTTCCTTTCTGTGTTTTATCTTCGCTAAGTCTACTTATGTAATATTTCTTAACTTTAATTCAATAACTTTAAAACATAAATGTTATATAAGGATTACCCCCCATTTGGGTCCAATGAAGATATCTAAAAAATCAAAATCTAATTTTTGGGGTCTAGTACAAATTTCTAAAAAATAGAAATATTCTAATCTTTCAGGTCAAATATGGGTAGGCTAAAGGCTTTCAAAAAAATCCTTTAAAATATCTCATTATCTAGTTTTTACCTAAGGAATAATTACCGGCATTTTTGGTGCCAAGAAAATGTCTAGGTTATATAGCCCTCCAAGGAGCTCCCTAAGCTTAGTGAATTTCAAGGCCTTTTCTAATTTTTCAAGTTTTTGTGTTTTGGGATTCCAATTTGGTTTTTGGATTTCTTTGCATCATCATGAGGATTTACAACACATTATAGACACCCTAAACCTTAACTCTATCTTCCTGAAGAATCCCGAGCGTCGACGAACGTCCTTGCCAATTTCTCTAATTTTTTCGATCGCGGACGACGTGCACTAACCGATTTGGAATCTGAAAGTATTTCTCAATGAAACATTAGTTCCATGTTTGTTATCATCAAAACCGAGATTAAGACCAAGGTAGAAAACCTTAAGCCAATAGTTCTTAATTTTTCCTAATTTGATTTAATGGAATCTTGGAAAAGCAAGGATTCAAGTGCTCTTCTAAAGAAGTACTAGAACCACTAGGTACTTCTCTTAAAATCCATCACAAGAACCTGAAAAGAGTTGGAACTCCTGCTAAATCTCAGCATGGATCAAGTTCAGTCAAGACCGCTTATGGTGCTTCTTCATCTACTGAAAGATCAATTCTTGATGAACTATTTTCTGCGAGAGAAACAATGGCTCAGCTACAGCAACAGGTAATTTCCATAGAGAAGAATGTTATCGAATACTTCATAGCTACTTATGCAGGACCAACTTCCCTCTCTTCTGGTAGCATATCTAACTCTTCTAGCTTTGACAGCTCTAAGTAGAATTGTGACTTTTCTCTCACTCCTTTGGCTTATTATGCCAAAAAGGGGGGAAACAAGGTTCAGTTGCAACTCCTATTTTACTGTCTATTTGTTGGTTGCAACTAAACTTCTATGGGTTATGATACTCTTAAACTCTCTGAGTGGTGGTACTTTAAACTTTATGTCTGATACTGACTGATTGTATGTTTGCTATGAATGCTTGACTAGTTGTAATCTTTTTGCTCTGAATGTGTGATGGTAGTTGTGACTCTGTGAAGATATGGTTTGACCATGACCTTGACTGGATATTGTCTTAACTATTGATTTATAATTTTTGACAATTATTTTTGCCCCTGTCAAACTACCTATAGGATGACAGTTGCAACTATGTGAGGACAGTTTAAACTGCTTCTACAGTCTATGGTTTTCTAGATAAGGATGCTACAGATATGATGACTCTTGGTCTGCAATATTAATGATGATTTTCATTGTTATCTCTGATATTTTTAATCATCGTTAATTATTTCATTGACCGATTAATTTTATGAGTTGAGGAGAGATCATCTTTAATATTTCTAGGCATTACTCTTTTTGATCATTGTGGTCATAATGTTATAGTGCTGACTGTTTGTTTTGAACCGATGACTGTTGGATGTTGAACTGATGGTATTATTGAATATTAGTTAGGTTAGCATTGATTGAGATCTATCAGTTGTCACATATAAATTATGGTGAAAAGATATGATTTATCAACTCCTATGTGCATACACTGTGTTGCCAGCTATTTTGAGGAGTTGAGACTGCTGAGTGCAATACGACAACAATCTACATTTCTTATCTTCAAGTGAAGATGGTTTTGGGCTATTAACTCACTACAACACAAGGACTCCGTGGAGGATGAAACTCTGTGACTGGGATGTCATAGAGAGGCAAGTTGGTATGTACTTGTAATAGCAAATAGGTTTTTGCTTTTTTTAATTCACTATAGTACTGATAGTCAGATTTCAGGTGTGAAATTATGAGGACTTATATTGTACTTATTGAGAATAGATTGGGCATCTGTCCGGTGAGTGCCCCACAGATTAGGTGACAAGCTTTGTCACTGAACTGTGTAAACAAACCTTTGTGTTTACGTGTGATTTTTGTTTTGGTTCTTACTTTGCTACTAGTGGCAATTGCAATAGCATTTGAAACTTCTTATTCAACTATCCTTAACAGAAGTTCTCTTAGAGACCTATATTGTCAGGCCCCACGGTGAGCACCAAATGTTCCTTCCCGAGGATCCGAGTAGTCCAGACCGACTCGGTGTCTCAAGTGCAACTCCAGCGATGGGGGGACCTGCAAAAGATACTTCGGCGCTCAAGTTAGTAGGACTCCAAGGTGGAGTTAATGAAAACTTAAGTTTTTTACCTAAGGCATGTTGTGTCTATATTTATTGTAGGTGGAGGTGATGATGCCGCTCGGCAATCTCGAGGCTGATCCCGGAGATAGTGGGCATGTAATGGTGTATCCCTTGTAATAAGAAAGGACGTGGATGTCCTTGTATGGCCAGATGGAGCCCCCGGGCGGAGCCATTCGATCTGGCTCGAGTTAGGTTTAGGAGTATGGCCGGGCGAAGCCCTCGGGTGGAGCCGTCTAGTTTCGACATGGTTTGGGTTGTGGAGTGCTGCTGGATCTAATTTAACCGGGCCAATAGTACTAGTCCAGTCCAAATGCAATAATTAAAAATTATAATTTTAATAGACTATGGAATAAGTAATTTGTTATAATTATTTGAACATGTCATGATAGTCTCTAAGGGAGCTTTCTGTTAAGAGTCAGTTGCATAGGAAGTTGCAACTGCTTTAAAAATAGAGTGACTAACATATATAAAATAACCACAAAGAAACACGCAAACACACAAGAATTTGTTTACACGGTTCAGTGATAAACTTGTCACCTAGTCTGTGGGGCCGTCACCGGATAGATGCCCAATCCACTATCAATAAAGTACAATATAAGTTTCAGGATTTCACACTCTGAAATCCAACTATTAGTATTAAAGTTAATTGGAAATAACAAACCAACTATTTTGCTATTACAAGTACTAACCACTTGCGTCTCTATGATAACTCAATCATAGAGTTATGTCCTCCACACAATCTGTATTGTAGTAAGTTCAACAACCCAACTCCACCTTGATATGAAGATTTTTGAAAAAGTTTGTTGCCATCGACACATACTCAACGATCTCAACTCCTCATATAATTGACAACTCAGTTTTAGCACATAGGAGACTTACCTATCCATATCTTCTCTTTCCTCATATATAGAGAAAGCCAACTAACTCCCATAAAAGCCATTTAATACACGACCTTAACTTTTTCAGCTTCAAACTCAAAAGACAGCCATAATATATCATAATACTTCGGTCATAAAAGCCCCAAGAAAAACCGCCCAACTCATCAATGAGAACCACATCATTTCTTCTATAATTGACCAAGAGATTAAAGATGAATATTTAAATCAATAATAACTACTCATGAAGCACCAATAATTAAAGTAAACAAAAAGACATCATCGCAGCAGCATTAATTTCAGCATAAACTGCACAGCACCCAAAGTAGTTGTAACTGACTTACAACTGAGAACTTAATTGATATTCCTTTTGCCAAATATAGGCAACACAACATAAGCCAAACACCAACAGAACATATAGATATTTGTGTTTATAATTATTGATAAAAATAGATGTATGAGTATAAGTGGAAGATGATATATGGGAAATTTTGGGTGGAAAAAATTGAGATTAGGGATTTAAGATGTGGTAAGGATGTTGGTAATGTGCCCTAGGCCAATGAAATAACATTGACATTGTTACTTTCCTTTTGTTTAAATGGAACATTTGCTTTGTCTTGTTATCCATTATGAGCATGTTTGACTTGATAAGATCTTCTTGAATATTTGACTCTGCCCAATGGTCATCAAGTAGAAGACTTGATAGTAAAACCCTAAGGTAGTTGGAATTCTATTCTAAACAGTCACTGGTCGGTCATTATCATTAGAACGATAATGAATGAAGACTAGTATGCAACTTGACTGACGATGATCATGTGATATTAAAGTTAGATCATAGACACGTGTTGGAGAACATGGTGTTGGACAGACCCACCGTGAGAATACTACGTGGATTTACATCAGTAGTATATCTCACAACGGTAGTGATATGTTAGTCCTCCAACCTAATGTCACCATGGATTCCTACATGAGGAATTCTGTATTTGGATCTAGTCTAACATCATTTTTAACCCGATGGTAATAAGGACTACTGTTGGACATAGAATAAATCATGGAGTGGAATATGTGTAATCGTGATGGAATTTGTCCCTCTCGTATCTGAGAGAGATATCTCTATGCCCCTTGATGAGTGTGACTGAGGAAATGAATTGATAGGAGTATCAATGTCATTTGTTAAGGCAGTCTACTTAGGAATCAAGAAACCAAATTGAGCAATATAAGGATGATGCAATTCATGTCTTATGCTCGATCTAGATATCGCGTGACAAAAGGACATAGTATCATACTGTAAGTTAGGTTGCTCGGATCACCAACCTCACTTGACTTGGGTAGTCATAATGTCTTGCTAGAGGCCGCTTATGACTCGTGGGTTGCAAATGAGTTTTGAACCTACTGCCAATGTTAAGTGAACCTACAGGGTCGCACACATAGGGGAACCGAATTGGGCTTAGGGTTATGGCTCATCGGATTGGATCCACATGACCATTAACCCGCTAATTCTCTCTTGGTAATTTTGGAGATTAATTTCAAATTTGAAAAGGAGTTTTCAA
This sequence comes from Canna indica, assembly GCA_034359265.1. Taxonomy (NCBI): domain Eukaryota; kingdom Viridiplantae; phylum Streptophyta; class Magnoliopsida; order Zingiberales; family Cannaceae; genus Canna; species Canna indica. The sequence continues at coordinate 41,437,549 of CP136891.1, forward strand.
ACCAGAATTAATTATTTTGAATTTTAAATGTGATTTAAAATTGGAATTATGTTGATTACAATTTAGGTAATGTATCTTTAATAATTGTTATTAAAGGATACATTATATAGACATCACGGATTTAGGAAATTCATCCTGGTAATTATTATTAAGAATATATCTTATTCAGACATTAAAATCATTTTAAGATTCCATATATGGCTTTGAATTAATCAACGGATGGGAAGAGTCAATCAATATGATTGGTGTGTCTATGAATACCTGTATATGGTTTAAATGGGTAGTGGAACATCTCCTAGTGGCTGCCAACCTCTTCTTGAAAGGAAGCCAACCTCCTTTTGAAGGAAGTCAAGCTCCCTTTGTGGGCAACTAACCTCCATCAAATAGAGAGAGAGAGAGAGAGAGAAAGGAGTTCCGTGCTCGTCTAGATCATAAGGAGTTCTAGTAGAGCCGAGCTAGCACTTGGAATTTGCCCAGTTCGTTGCGTTCATCTGTGTGCTAACCATAGAGCGTGTTCGTTGCTTTGCAACACCTTGGATCCAAAGCAAGATCATGTTCTTGGACTTGCGGAGCAAAAGACGGAGTTCGGTCTTCAAAGGTATAACTTTTGACATAGTATTGATTGTTGGCCTAAGGTTTTCAAACTTCGTCACCAACTTGATTTTGATGATAACAAACTTATCCTAATGAGTTTATCAAGTGTTTGATCTCAGGTTGAGCGATCAATACGCGCATGAACTTCATCGGAAAATCATGGAAGAATCATGGAAATTCAAGTGTCGACGGCTTCGGAGGCGATCGAGTCGGAAGTTAGGTCTAGAACCTTGAAAAGATTGTAAAATCCTTCTAAGGCATTAAGTCAACCTATTGTAAAATCAGAAAAACTAGGATGTTTTCAAGTTGCTGACCGATAGCCGGTCGATAGGCTGGTCGATCGGACCATCAGCTGGCCACCGGTCGATGGCTGGTCGCTCGGCCGATCAATCGGCCACCAATCGGGCAGCGACCAACGGGTAGATTTTCGCCCGTTGGGTTGGGTGTGAGGTGTCCCCTCACCTTGCCTTATAAATACAAGCCTCATACTTACTTCCTAACCTCTCTTGATCTTCATTGAGTCCATACTAAGAGATTTTAAGCCTAAAGGAGTTGATCTAAAGCCCTAATCTCCATTTTCATACTCGCAATCTCTCCTCACTTCATCAAGCTTGCTTTCACTGAGTAATTCGCATTCGAAGCCTTGAAGTGCAAGGAGGAGACGCGTTGGAACTTCATTAAGTTTGTTTTTATATTTAAGCTCCATTACTTGTGTTTTTACCTATTGTTTCTTGCTACTTGTGTTTGTGTAGGTATAGTATACACCTAGGATTCCTTTGCAATTGAGTGTTTTTGCTAGAGAATAGGTGTTGAGGCTCGCCTCTAGGGTTGAGCGATAAGTCCTCATCGTATTCTTAGAAAAACATTCAAGTTATAAAAAGTAGTGGTTAGAAATCCCTAGTGACGAGCCAAGGTAGTGGAGTGCGCAGGATTGGCCGAACCACTATCGTCTTGTTTGCATTGCTATATTACTTGCTTGATTGATCTTTACTTGTGCTCAATTAATTTGTAATCGCATCTAGTAGCACTTTGGATTGAGAAACTTGAATCGGCTAGTTGAGTTGATTAAAATAGAAAAGAATTGAATTGAACATAAAAGTAACATATGTTGGCTTAAGGTTTTCAACCTTGGTCTTAATCTCGGTTTTGATGATAACAAATATGGAACTAATATCTCATTGAGAAATCTTTCAGGTTCCATTTTGGTTAGCGTTCGATGTCCTCGATCGAAAATATCAGAAGAAAGCAAAAAATCGAAAGGACATTGATCGTCACGCTCGGGTTCGTCGTGGAATATCTCGAAAGTCAATGTGTGCACCAAAGACGTATTGGATGAGTCCAAAGATCACATAGAAAGCTCTCCAAGTTGATGCTCGTTGAAAGCCAGAACCCGAAAACGAAACGCGGAAGAAGAAGGCTGAAAAAATCAAGTTCAGCCTAGGTTCGGTCGACCGGGCTGTCGACCGAATGTAGTTAGAGTATTGGTAGTAGCCTTGTCGGTCGATCGACCAAAAATTGTAAAAATATGGCAGTAGCCATTCGGTCGACCTGTCGGTTGACTGAAGTTGGTGAAGAAATCACAAAGAGCTGCGTCGATCGACCGAAGCCAAAAATAGGCAGAATGCTCATTGGTCGACCGGATTAGAGATCACAAGTCACGCGACCCTGGCTCCACTGATTCGGTCGACCGAATGTGGGATCGATAGAGTTGCGATAGTCGGTCGACCCGTCGGTTGACCGAACACTCACATAAAGCCAGCGGTCGCATTGGCGGGCGATCAACCGGTCGACCGACGATCGACCGGCAAGCGACCGAACGACATCAACAGCTATTTTTTTGCCCGTTGAACGTTCCGTTCGGCTGAGGGGTTATAAATACCCCTCACCTAACTTCTTTAATCCTTCTTGGAGATTTCATTGAGCATTAAAGAAGTGATTTGAGCCTTCATAAAGATTGAATTGTTGCACGCCCTTTGCTTCCGTCCACAACACTTTGCAAGCGCCTGCTTCCCTGCTTCCCTCAACTCTGCTGCAAATTAGTGGCCCTGTTCAATACCAATAGATGTACTTATTTGAAAGATACATGGATAGTCTGAAGAAAAAAGTAAAGAACACCGCAGCTGTTGAAGGATCAATATCTGAATCGTATATCATCCAAGAAATTTCAACATTCTTGTAATACCCGGTGTTTTCTAATATAAAATTTCTCATGGTGCAGCCCATCGAGTCGGGAGCTAGCCTGGTCGAGTCGCGTGATCGCCTCGTATAGCAGGTAAAAATTTATTTAAGTCATATTGAAGTGTTACTGGTTGAGTGGATGAACATATTGTTTGACTCAAGTTTGGTTTGAGTTTAGTCAGCGGATTGAGTCGGGACTCGAACCGGGTTAGGTGGAGTCGTATGAGGGGGTTTTAAGTTATTGCATAGGGGTAAAAGAGTCAAGTGATGAGGGGAATAAAACCCCTCATCTTGGCAGCCGTGCGACTCAAGGAACACTACTAGAAAAATGGTCATCTGCAACGGCTGTTGCCGTTGCTGAAGAGCATCAGCAACGGCTGAGCCGTTGCAATAGCGCCGTGACAGAAAGTCGCGTTGCTGATGACTTCGCAACGGATCAGCAACGGCCGCTCGGGCCGTCGCTCAAAACATTATCAGCAACGGCCGCTCGGGCCGTCGCTAAAACTATTATCAGCAACGGGTTTGCAACAGACCCGTAGCCGTTGCTGATAACATTAATAGCAACGGCCGCTGAGTCCGTAGCAACGCCGTTAGTAAAACTCCGTCGCTAAGCCGTTGCTGTAGGTCATCAGCAACGGCTTTCGATACACTTTTAGCAACGGCTTTCCCACGGACGCCCGTGGGAAAGCCGTTGCTGATGACGTATACCTGCAACCAAAAAATTTGAAAATTTCAAATTTCCATTGATACATTGATACATTTATCTGATACATAACTCACACACCCATACCCTCATACACACATTCATTCACACATCACAAACACCTCATACACATTCATTCACACATCACAAACACACCAACATATATACATCAAAACAATTATACTTATATTGATAATTATCCACGATAGTATAAAAACAATTCAAATGCAAAATTGAAGTATCAATATCCAAACAAAATAAGTTAAACAAGTTCAATATCCAAACAAAAAATCTCACGATCAAGATGGAGGATGGTCTGGATTATATGGCGGGGTCTGGAGCGCTTGAGTGTACACCGGCGTAGACTGACTCGAGGACGACGGATTAGATGATGCCGAAGAGATGACTGGTTCGGGATGACCTGACAAGTTGCGTAGCATAGCTTCTATATTCGCCATCGTCTGACTCTGACGCGCCATCGTCTGACTCTGACGCGCCATCGTCTGACTCTGACGCTCCATCATCTCAGTCTGACGCGCGACCGTCTCCTCTAGTGTCCTTATCCTATTACTATGATCATAACTGGATCTAGAGGTGGACGGCCGCTCACCAGCGACCGGAGGGGTCGGTGCCCCAAGTGGCCCTAGTACGGCTCGCGCATGACCACTATCTACGAAGCCATATACGCGGCCATGGTCCCAGCCACCTGCGGCCTCGACCCACGATGCTGCGTCAAAGTCCTCGGGGGTACCCCCGCGCTGCACCACCCTCCGGCTGTACGTCTCCTACTCGAGTTTGATTTTTTGTTTAATATTTATCATAAAACTTAAATTATAAATATATAATGAATAATTTAAACAAATATATAATTACCACAATGTATGCAGCGCGGTTGTCGATGTACTCCCCCGTCCCATGTGCTCGACGGTGAGTCCGCTCAAACACCGCCATCGGGGAGGGTCGCTGGACAGTCCCGTCATCCGACACCGTCGTCTACATTTACAAAACAAATACATTAATTAGTACACATAATAACAAATAAAATATATAATTAAACGATATACTTACCATACGGTTTGCGTGCACTGCAAATGCAACAGAGCCGCCGGTGTGACGCGCTGCTCCCCCCGACATGCGATTTCTAGCCGCATTCTGAGAAACCTCCTGCCATCGATCCGTCGACCATATCCCCACGAGCTGGTCCCATATATCCGGAGTAATCCAACTGGGGCCATATCCCCGAGTCTCCGCGATGTTAGTGGTCCCAGCTCGGGCCATCGCTCGGGACCGAGCCTGCCCCAGCTGCCCATTGTACCTTGCCCGGGAAATAGACTCCCAGGCAGCGTAAATGAAGGACCTCTGGTCCTCGGCCCATGTATAGCGAGCCTGCAAAATAATAATATCAGTACCAATTCTTAATATATCATCATGCATGTAAAAAAAATAATAATACGTGCCTCAAACTCGCGCCATAACATGTCGACGTGCTCGCTAGGCACGTGAGACCACGTAGGCCATGCCCCGTGCATGTATCGTCGAATAGTAGAAGAAATGCTCCTCGGCACTTCTTCTTGCTCGAACCTGCACAACAAAAATAAATTTTAATATTATATTATGATATAATGAATTTGTAATGATTCATAATTCATGATATATTACCGCTCCCCAATCACGCTGATCAATCTACGTGACTCTGTGGCTGGTGGAGGCTGCCACCTGTTCGGCCCGCGTGGCCGCCTGCGTCTGGATGTACTAGCATCGGCAGTATCATCCTCATGAGGATCAGCAACAAGAGGATCAGCAGCATGAGTAAGTGCTGGAGTCTCACCGATCGGAGACTCCGAAGCTCTCCTGCGTCGATAACCACGACCAGACATATCTGTCGAACAGACATATAATCAGATTATTGTATAAATAGTAGAGATATATTTAATAAAATATATATACTTTACAATTATTCCTCATCATCTGAATAATAGTCTTCGAATTCTTCTTCTTCTTCCTCTTCTTCCTCTTCGTCATCTTCTTCATCTCCAGCTTCCTCAATTTCATGATCGTCATCATCAGCATATTCAACTTCTAATTGAATTGACGTTGTGTCTGCATCCTCGAGTATTGGAATAATACGATCCACAGCAGGAAGATCATCTTCTTGATAGAAACCAGGAGGATCATTTTCTCCTACTATCGGATCAATTTTTCCTCTACCTTTTGTCTTACAGACTACACGCCAATCTGCTCTATCTTTATTTCGAGCCGGATACTTCGCGTAATATACTTGTTCGGCTTGTGATGCCAATATAAATGGCTCATTTGCTGCCAATTTCGATTTGTAATTAACCTCAACAAGTTTGTATTTTTGATGAACTTTCATGCCCCTTTCTGTTGTATCGAACCAATGACATCTAAATAGGAACACTGATTTCAAGCCGAAGTAGTGCAACTCTATCACTTCTTCCACTAGTCCATAGAAATCCATATCACATTCAACATAGGTTGTCCCTTTCACGCAGACCCCAGCATTCATCGTCTTTTTTGTAGATGAATATTCAACCGTGTGAAATTTATACCCGTTAACAAAATATCCGCTATAGCACGACACAAGTCGCGACGGTCCACTAACAAACTCAAATATTTTTTCATCTATTTCAGCTTTGTGATCTTTGCTGTAAGTCTGAATACAAGAAGGGAAATCACGATTCCGTAATGTCTCCAATTCTTGATCGTTGTGAATAGAGTATTTTTGCACCATCTCAATGTCAAATATTTCAATGAATTGTTCAATCTCTGGGCAATTGAGTAATACATACAAGTGTGCCAAATGATACTCTTCATCGCTTAAGTGTCGAGATGGACGAGAACCAAAAGCACGACCAGAGTGACAAAATATATTTAAACATCCATCTGAATGTCGAACACCCCCGTCGTCGTTACGTGGAAGACGATCAAATCTTGTCTGTACTGTCGATTCAAAGTAAAATGAGCAGAATGTTGAAATTTCTTGGATGATATACAATTCAGATATTGATCCTTCAACAGCTGCGGTGTTCTTTACTTTTTTCTTCAGACGATTCATGTATCTTTCAAATAAGTACATCCAACGATATTGAACGGGGCCACCAACTCGTGCCTCGTATGCCAAGTGTATCGGTAGATGCTCCATCGAGTCAAAAAATGCAGGAGGGAAAAACTGCTCCAGCTTGCATATGATTTCAACAATATTATTTTCAAGTGTTGACATATCTTCGACTCGAAGGACATTTGCACAGATGCTTCTAAAAAACATACTTAATTCAGTCAACGAACCCCAAATATTATCAGGTAGAAGATCTCGAAATGCGATCGGAAGTAATCTCTGCATGAATACATGACAATCATGGCTCTTCATCCCTGATATTTTGCAATCATCGACGTTCACACATCGAGATAAGTTTGAAGCATATCCATCGGGTAATCTGAGTTCTTTTACCCATTGACAAACATCTTTGATCTGTTGTTTATTTAACACATATAGGGCCTTCGGTTTCAGATATCGTCCGTTGACCTCTTGTAACTCCAACTCTGATCTTTTACAAAGTATTTTCAGATCATGTCGGGCTTTGACATTATCTTTAGTTTTTCCAGAAATATCCATCACAGTGTTGAAAATATTATCAAACACATTTTTTTCAATGTGCATGACATCTAAATTATGTCGAATCAATAATGAACTCCAATAGGGCAATTCCCAAAAGATACTTTTTTTCACCCAGTTGTGTGTTTGGCCAAAACCTGACACTCTTTCATTGCGACCAAATACTATATCTGGAAGTGCTGAAACACGTGCTAACATTTGTTCACCAGACAATATCGGTGGTGGCCCATCTATTTCGACTCTGCCCTTAGTAAATTTATTACGATTCCTTCGATACTGGTGATGAACCGGTAGGAATCGACGATGACAATCAAAGAATGAGATTTTTCATCCGTTCTGAAGACTGATTGATTTAGAGTGTTCCATACAATACGGGCAAGAGAGTCGGCCGTGAGTGCTCCAACCCGACAACATGCCGTACGCGGGGAAATCATTGATTGTCCACAAGACCGCGGCCTTTAAATTGAAGTTTTGCTTCCGATGACAATCATAAGTGACAGCTCCCTCAGTCCACAATGTTTTCAATTCATCTATCAAGGGTCTGAGAAATATGTCAATTTCTTTTCGCGGACCCTTAGGACCCGGAATAATCATCGAAAGATAAATAAATTCATCTTTCATGCACATTGACGGTGGCAAATTATAAACTATCAGCAGCACTGGCCAAACTGAATAAGGAGTTGCAGAATGTCCAAACGGATTAAAACCATCTGTGCACAATCCCAATCTGATATTTCTAGTATCCATAGCAAATGAAGGATAACATGTATCCAAATGTTTTCATGCTTCACTGTCAGATGGATGAGTCATTACTGTATTATCACGACTTCTTGCATGCCAACTCATGTAGGGGGCTGTCTTTTCCGACATGAATAATCTTTGAAGCCTCGGTGTTAGTGGAAAATACCGAAGCACCTTAAACGGGATATTTTTCTGTCGGACCGATTTCTTCTCCTTGTAACGAGGGTGTTGACATACAGGGCATTTATCCAACTGCACATTTTCTTTATAATATAAAATGCAATTATTTTGGCACGCGTGTATTTTTTCGTACCCAAGCCCCAATTTTCTCATTAGCTTTTTAGTCTTATAAAAAGTAGGCTCAAACTTGTTATCAGTAGGCAGCATTCCATTAATCAATCCAGCAATCCGATCATACGCAACTCCGCTGATATTACAATCGGCCTTGATGTTTAAGAGCTGTGTCATTGCTGAAAACCTAGTGTATTTAGGACAATTCTCATACAAAGGTTCATCGGCAGCTTTCAACATCTCGTAAAATTCTGCAGCTTCTTTATTCGGTAATTCAATCTCTACCGCAGCCCCTACTTCTGTGATATCAACCGCTGTAGTATCTGGTGGGACTGATGTCTGAAGAACTGGCCGATCAACATTATCATTCAGGTGGAATTGACCCCCAAGACTATCAAGTATCATAGTTCTATAGGGATTACATTGACTGGATGAAGAAGCACCAGCAGAGGAAGATTCACCATATGTCTGAACGACAGGATTGCTCGACGTCCCGACTTCGCATGACTCCCCGTGACAAGTCCATAGAAAATATCTTGGTGTAAATCCTTTGGTATATAGATGCAGAGTGACAGTCTCCCGATCCAAAAATCGTCCATTCGAACAAATGCGGCACGAACATCGGATTTGATCACCCATGCTAACGAAATTCCGATTCGAATAGGTGAAATTTAGGAAGTACGTTACGCCTAATCGAAACTCATTCGTTAAAGCTCCACGATCAAAACGTCGGTACATCCAACTTCGATCAGCCGACATGATTCTGTCAATCAATGACAATTTCTTTGGTTAATGTCTTTAGGTGAGATTGTCCTATTCCATTCGGGATTTATGTTATTCGTACTGCACTTACGTTTTTATTTTAACTGTTAACTAATTATTCTAAATTTCGACAGCATCTCCCTACAGTTCTCCGAATACGCATATCATCTGGGCGCGTATCGGAGAACAAGGGAGATGTTGTCGAATTTTAGAATAATTAGTTAACAGTTAAAATAAAAACGTAAGTGCAGTACAAATAACTATATTCCCAAATTGTCCAATCAGGGACAATTCAAGAATTGTATGTCGTATAAAAGATCATCTACTTATTTTACACGAACATACAATCCCCGAACGGATCTAAGGTTTTGCTAAATCATATCCGATTCGTCGATGCGTACGTGAAACATATCAACTCGTCGGATGGATGATTATTTTCTAAATGTTTCGAGATAGTTCGAGTCCATATTGGACGATTTCGGCGCGCGTCCGAAGTGGACGATTCCGGCGCGAGTCCGAAGTGGACGATTCCGGCGCGAGTCCGAATTGGATGATTCTAGCGCGCGTCCGAAGTGGACGATTCCGGCGTGAGTCCAAATTGGACGATTCCGGCGTGCGTCTGAAGTGGACGATTCCGGCGCGAGTCCGAATTGGACGATTCCGGCGCGAGTCCGAATTGGACGATTCCGGCGCGCGTCCGAAGTGGACGATTCCGGCGCGCGTCCAAAATTAATCTAAACTCTAATAATTAATCTAACAAATTAAACAATTAATCTAAACATTTAATTAACATTTATAAAATAATTAATTAACAATTTCAAAACAATAAATATATATATATATATATATTCCGGCGCTGGAGTCCACCCTCCGGCGCCGACGTACAGTGGCCGGACACACTGTCCGGCCACTGTAGAAGGTTCGGCGGCGGCCATAGGCCGACCGCCGCCGGCCGAAACCCTAGAAATAGGGTTTCGGTCGGATTTTAGCATCTCCGGCCGAAACTGTATAGGCCGGCCGATCAACATACCGGCAGCGGCGCGGCGGCGAGAGGCGTCGGCGAGAGGCGTCGGCGTCGGTAGCAGCGACAGCGGCGGCGAGAGGAGTCGGCAGGATCGGCGGCGGCAGAAGCGGGAGGAAGAAGGGTCGGGCGCGAGAGCGTGCCCTATATAAATTTATCAGCAATGGCTCACTCGCCCGTTAGAACGCCGTTGCTGATAAGTTATCATCAGCAACGGCTCACTTATCCGTTAGTAAGCCATTGCTGAAGATTAAATAATTAGCAACGGCTCGCCTTTCCGCCAAAAAGCCGTTGCTGATAATTAAAATAATCCGCAACGGCTCGGTTGTCCGTTAGAACGCCGTTGCAGATACAGATATCTGCAACGGCTCGAGCGGCCGTAAGAACGCCATTGCAAATAGCAACTGCTTGAGCGGCCGTTGCTGATAGCCGTTGCTGAAGACCAAGTTTGTAGTAGTGGAAGGAGCCACACGCAGCCCAAGGAAGAGAGGGAAATCGGTGTCGAGCTCGCGTCAACACCGGGATCTCAGAGTTCATCTTCTTCGATCTTGTCTTTGATCTAATTGAGGTGAGTGGTTAGTGCAGTTTTTGAACGGAGACGGGTGGCCGGTCCTATGAGTTTTGAAATCGGATTTTCCTTCGTGAGTTCTTGCCGATCGACGTTTTTCCTTGTGTAGAATTTTAAATTGTTGTATATATATGTGATCTTATGTATTATATCGTGTTTTTTCACATTTTTGTGGGCTATTGAGTTGAGGACATAGGGGAAAGGTCATGCCGAAATTTTCCCCAAATTTTCCTCGCTCGTTTCGCAGCCCGTAGATCGCTTGGTGTTCATGATATGTTAGATCTATGGACTTATATTTGTGTTATTGTCGCAACCATGCCCCTTCAACTTGAGGACTCCGCCGAACAGGGGTTTACCCGGCTTGAGTCGGCCGAGCAAGGGCATGAGTGGAGGGTGTTAGCTGCTCGGATTAAAATGCAAGGTTTCGAGTTATGTTTTTCTTGTTAAACATTAGATCCGTAGACCGATGCATGTGAATTATTGATGAAATTCCAGCCCCTTCCGACCTAGAAGGTTCGGCCGAGCAAGTGTTACCTTGCTCAAGCTTCGGCCGAGAAAGGGTAAGGGAGGAAACCGAATGATTTTGATTAGTTGTTCATACATTCTCGTTCGATGTTAATTCATATTCATGCTATGAGATTTTTCTCTTGTTATATGAATTGTTTGGTGATAGATCTACATTATCATATTAAGGAAATGTTCTTACTATTGCATACATGGAGATGTTGTTTGGCACGTAATGCTAAGGAAAGGTTTATTAAATTCTCAGATATTATGCCTAATTGTTGCTATGTTTATTGCATGTTCTGTATCAATTAATTTATTGAAATTATCCTCTTATAGTCGGTTGTGCATAATATATTTGGTAAGTGGTGCGATTAATGGTAGACCGCGTGCTCAACTACATTCGGTACGTTCTAACAACATTAGAAAGGAAGGTCATGGTACCATGTTATGACATTCAACTTAGAACAAGTATAGTTGCTAGGTTCTACACCTAGGGATAGTCAACAAATTTCAACATCCAAATAAGGTGACCCGAGGGGGTAGGGTCGGATATGGGCAATGCCCAGAAAGCGAAACATAGTATATCTTGCACAATCTGGTTCGGGTTGTGGTTGATGGTCTACTGAGGAGTGTCCTTAGCCGGACGACTACCACACGACTCAGTGGTTTATAGGGTCTTGAGATTGCACCAGCGGGCCCACTAGGTGTTAGACCCGAGTGGCAGAGGGTCTTGAGATTTCGTTAGTGGGCCACATTGATGGTAGACCCGAGTTGGGCGGGACTAGCTATCCCTAACCCGGAGGATTTCGGAGACTAGTGGCCATCCTTGTCGATGGATCCGAGACATGAAAGATCATATTTGAGAAGTCCTTATGGGCTGGTTTGGGTAGGCCAACCGGCATGGTTGTGTAGAGGGAAGAACCGAACCTTCCATATATTATATTAGGCCATTAGTGGCCGAGCTAGCGAAATGGATAAGGGCCCGAGAGGCCGGTTCATCCATTCTTCAGTCTTGGCAAACTAATCTTACGTTAGTTCTTATATATGTTATCTTGCCGAGGTTTTTAAGTGGAGGTTCGAAAGAACCGCTCACTGAATTCCTCGTGAACTCACGGTTTTATTTATTATTGTTTTGCATAGCCAGTGAGGTACGGATTGGTGGCATGGCGCGCAGGAGGGCGGACGTGGGTGCAGATCTCATAGCTGGCAGTTGTTAGTTGTAGTCGTATCTAGTAGATTCTGGTGTATGCACTGTGTCATTTCTGTAAAACTTTGAGATGTTTTATTTGGAAAACCTTTGGATGTTATTTTGAAAACTTGTGATGTTTTAGTAATTGATTTGGTCAAACTGATTTCGAACAGTTAATAAAGTTGGTACTATTGCTTTTGTTTATGACTTGATGTTACTCTGGTTATTTTTCTATGAGTTGTTGGTCAGTGCATAGGGTAGGCTTCGGGATACTGACTCGTACCCTGGCCGGTCACGCGTACCCTGAGTCGGGGCATGACAAAGTTGGTATCAGAGCCTAAGGTTAGGTATTGACTATGACTAGGAAATGGGTACCGCACGAGGCATATGCTAGCATGTCTACGTGTGGTATAGTTATGCTTTGAGATCGGACAACCACAACTGCACTCAGCGCACCATGCAGTTAGTAGCTTAAATTTTAATTTAATAAGTTGGTTAATATTTTATGCTAGTGTGATGGAGGCCCGAAATGCTGCTCTGAGTGGCAGTGGTAGCAATTCAACCAAACACCGGGGCCGAGGCCGAGGCCGGGGACGGGGACGAGGCCGAGGCCGGGGACGAGGCCGAGGCCGAGGTCGGGGCTGGGGCAATGACAGATAGCAGTCTGAGGTAGAGGGCCAGGATTCGGCAGTTGTGCAACTATAGGCACAAGTAGCTCAACTAACAGAAGCGCTCCGCAGGGAGCAGGAGTTGAGACAGGCAGATGCAGCAACAGCAGTCGCCCCAACCGATACCCGTATCCCCTGTGGTACCGGAGGTGGCAGAACAGGTGGCGTTGCAGGTAAGGGACCCAGGAGCACCTTCATACGCCGACTTCATCAAGTTCAGGCCGCCAGTATTCACCGATACAGACCGGCAAGTGGACGTCACCGAGTTCCTAGGGGAGTGCTACGAACTGTGTCTAGAGCTAGGATGTTCATCAGAGGCGGCGGCGCGCATGGTTGGATTGCAGCTCAGAGAGCCTTCCAAATATTGGTTGCACACCTAGAGGGGCCGTAGGGCCGCTCACGCACTACCTCCCACCTGGGAAGAATTTAGGGCAGCTGTAGAGGAACAGTATTTGCCGATGAGTGTCCGCGATAAGCGAGCACGAGATTTCGAGCTGCTATGCCAGTCTGGAGGTATGACAATAGCTGAGTATGAGATGGAGTTCACCCGGCTCTCTAGGTACCACCCAACTCTAGTGGCTACCGAGACCGCCAGGGTGAAGAGGTTCGTGGAGGGTCTGGGACCTCAGATAGGTAGGCTTATCCATTACACCGAGGACTCCACATTTGCTCGGGTAGTGGATGAGGCCCTCCAGAAGGAAGCACTGGTGCCGTTCAAGAGGAAAGATGGGCCGCCCAAGAAAAAGTTTCGGTCTCAAGGGTCAGGAGGTCGGCCGTGGCATTCGGAGGGAATTGTGACCACCGCAGATTACCAACATAGCCGTGGGCACAGCAGTAGCCAGGGCTGCGGAGGCTCAGGGTCAGGGGCGGCGAGACAAGCAGAGTTAGGGGGTGCTACATAGAAGTCGAACATGCCACAGTGTGATCGTTGTAACCGAAAACATTGGGGAGCTTGCTATGGCCGCACAGATGCGTGTTTCAGATGTGGGCAGGTGGGACACTTTAGGAAGGATTGCCCGGACAGAGGTGGCCAGAGAGCTGAGCTGTCAAAGGGAAAAGCGTGTCAGTGGGGTCAGTGGCACAGAAAGGTCAGATGCAGAGAAGAGGGCCACAGGCTAGTCAATCTAAGAAACCGTCTGCCCAAGTTTATGCCATGAACCGCGATGGGGCAGAAGCATCTAGAGCAGTAGTGACATATACTATTTTAGTATGTTCATCTACTGCATATGTTCTGTTTGATCCGGGTGCTACGCACTCGTTTGTATCTGTCAAGTTTGCTGCTGGGTTACCCATGGCACCTTCTTTACTCGATGGGCCATTTCTGGTATCAACGCCTACGGGCGAGGCAATCTTAGCCAAATCAATTTTTTAAGGCTGTGAGGTGCTCATCTACGGCCATGCATTGAGGGAAGATTTGACACTCCTACCCACGCTTGAACTCGATATCATTCTCGGCATGGATTGGCTAGCGGAGCACTTTGCATTGCTGGATTGTAGGGCTAAGACAGTCATGTTCAGCAAGCCCGGGTTGCCACAGTTCACTTCCAAGGGGAGGGAAGAAGCGAGCCGATTGGGGTCATCTCAACCCTTAAGGCTTGTAAACTGCTTTAGGGGGGCTGTCAGTCCTTCCTGGCCTTTGTATCTATGGCAGAGGAAAAGGGAGATATGGTAGGGGATATCAGTGGTACTCAGGTAGTCTGCGAGTTCCCCGATGTATTTCCCGAGGAGCTGCCGGGATTGCCGCCCAAGAGTGAAGTGGATTTCTGCATTGATTTGTAGCCCGAGGTAAAGTCGATCTCCATCCCACCCTATAGGATGGTGCCGGCCAAACTCAGGGAGCTAAAAGTGCAACTTCAGGAGATGCTGGACCTGGGCTTCATCCGACCAAGTGTCTCACCGTGGGGTGTTCCGATACTCTTCGTGAAGAAGAATGATGGGTCGATGCACATGTGCATCGACTATAGGCAGCTGAATAAAGTGACACTCAAGAATCGTTACCCACTATCGAGGATAGATGATTTGTTTAACCAACTGCAGGGGGCACGATGGTTTTCGAAGATAGACTTAAGGTCCGAATACCATCAGTTGAGAATCTGGGACTGCGATGTGCCTAAGACTGCCTTTAGGACTCGTTATGGACACTACGAGTTCCTAGTGATGTCTTTTGACCTGACCAATGCACCTGCTGCCTTCATGGACCTGATGAACAGGGTATTTAAGGAGTACCTAGACCGTTATGTGATCGTCTTCATTGACAACATCTTAGTATACTCCAAAAGTGAGGAGGAACACTCCGAGCACTTGAGGATGGTCCTGGAAACCCTCAGAGAACATTGATTATTTGCTAAATTCTCAAAGTGTGAATTCTGATTGGAAAGTGTGGGGTTCCTAGGCCATGTGGAAGCTGTAGAACCCTGCAAAGGTGGAAGTTGTACAGAACTGGAGGCGGCCAACCAGCGTGACTGAGGTTCGCAGTTCTCTTGGGTTGGCCGGGTGCTATCGAAAGCTCGTAGAGGACTTCTCCAGGATTGCAGCCCTTTGACTCAGTTGACCCAGAAAAATGTCAAATTTGATTGGGACGACAAGTGTGAGGCGGGCTTTCAGAAGCTCAAGATATGCTTGATATTGGCACCCGTATTGGTCGTACCTTCCGGCTCAGGAGGGTTTGTGGTTTACTGTGATGCCTCTCGGGTTGGCCTAGGCTGTGTTCTGATGCAGTTTGGCGGGGTCATAGCCTATGCGTCTCGCCAACTAAAATAGCATGAAAAAAACTATCTGACACACGACCTAGAGCTAGCGGCGGTGGTTTTTGCACTAAAGCTCTGGCGGCACTATCTGTTTGGGGAGACTTGCGAGATCTATATGGATCACAAGAGCCTTCAGTACTTGCTTACCCAAAAGGAGCTGAACCTCAGGCAGAGGAGGTGGCTGGAGCACCTAAAAGATTATGACTGCACCATTATGTACCACCCGAGGAAAGCCAATGTGGTAGCAGACGCTCTAATTAGAAAATCCATGGGCAGTTTGGCTCATCTGGAAATCAAGTGGAGGCCTTTAGCTTGAGAGCTGGCACAATGCCTGGATGGGGGTACAACCTTGACAGTGTCAGCTTCAGGTGCCCTGGTGGCACACCTACGGGTACAATCCACACTGGTGGGTATGTTACATGCCGCATAGGGAGAGGACGCCTTTTGTGCACTGATGAAGGACTTAGTGTAGAGAGGCGATGCAGAGGATGGGTTCAGATTGGACTCAGAGGGAGTGCTGAGGTTCAAAGATCGAATTGTGATGCCAGATATAGCATAGGTGCGCAGACAAGTCCTGGAGTGGGGTCATCGTTCCACTTATACGATGCACCCGGGGGCCACCAAAATGTATCGAGATCTAAGGCAGCATTACTGGTGGAAGGGCATGAAAAGAGAGGTAGTAGAGTTTGTATCCAAGTGTCTGGTCTACTAGCAGGTAAAGGTCGAACATCTAAAGCCCGCGGGGCTACTGCAGAACCTCGAAGTGCACGAGTGGAAGTGGGAGAAAATCACCATGGACCTAGTGACCAGGTTGCCTAAGTCAAAGGATAGCTTTGACTCCATTTGGGTGGTGGTGGACCGATTAACCAAGACCGCGCACTTCATTCCAATGAAGACTACCTTTTCTACGGAGCACTATGCCCGACTATTTCTAGACAGGATTGTGGCTTACCACGGTACCCCAGTGATGATCATATCAAATCGAGGTACCTAGTTCACAGCTTGGTTTTAGCAGTCTTTCCAAGAAGCCTTGGGCACTCAAGTGCATTTCAGCACGGCTTTCCATCCGCAAACAGACGGACAATCTGAGAGAACCATCCAAACCTTGGAAGATATGCTGAGGACTTGCGTTCTAGACCTAGCAAACGGTTGGGAGAAACACCTGTCGTTGATCGAGTTTGCCTACAACAATAGCTATCATAGTAGCATTGGCATGGCTCCTTTCGAGGCATTATACGGGCGGCGGTGTAGGTCTCCTGTGGGCTGGTTTGAGATAGGAGAGACTCTCTTGGTTGGTTCAGACTTGGTTGAGGAGGCGGTGAAGAAGGTGCAGCTGATAAAAGAAAAGTTATTAGCGACTCAGAGTCGCCAAAAAATGTATGCCGATAGGAAAGCCAGAGAGTTGGAGTTCGCTGAGGGCGACTTAGTGTTCCTAAATATTTCTCCTATGAAACGGGTGCTCCGATTTGGGAAGAAAGGAAAGTTGAGCCCTAGGTTCATTGGGCATTTCCCTATCCTCAAGCGAAGAGGCGCGGTGGCTTATGAGCTGGCCTTGCCTCCTAGTCTGAGCAGAGTTCACCTAGTTTTTCATGTGTCAATGCTCTGGAGGTATGTGAAGAATGAATCCCATGTGATCGAGCCAACTACGGTTGAGGTGGACACGGCGGTCTCGTATGAGGAGAGGCCAGTGGAGATACTTGACCAACAGATCAAGAAGCTGAGGTCCAAGGAGATTTCCTTGGTAAAAGTTAGGTGGGAGCACCACTCCGAGCATGAGGCCACTTGGAAGGTAGAGCGGGACATGAGAGAGCGCTACCCTTCCTTGTTTGAAGAGTCGGTAAGTCCTTGTAACCCAACAAAATTCTAGGACGAATTTCCCTTAAGGGGGGAAGGTTGTAGTTTTTGAAGGGAGGCGGATGGCCGGCCCTATGAGTTATGAAATTAGATTTTCCTTCGCGAGTTCTTGCCGATCGACGCATTTCCTTGTGTAGAATTTTAAATCATTGTATATATCTGTGATCTTATGTATTAGATCGTATTTTTTTGCATTTTTGTGGGCTGCCGAGTAGATGAAATAGGGGAAAGGTCATGCCGAAATTTTCCCCAAATTTTCCTCGCTCGTTTCGCAACCCGTAGATCGCTTGGTGTTCATGATATGTTAGATCTATGGACTTATATTTGTGTTATTGTCGCAACCATGCCCCTTCAACTTGAGGACTCGGCCGAACAGGGGTTTACCCTGCTTGAGTCGGCCGAGCAAGGGCATGAGTGGAGGGTGTGAACTGCTCGGATTAAAATGCAAGGTTCTGAGTTATGTTTTTCTTGTTAAACATTAGATCTATAGACCGATGCATGTGAATTATTGATGAAATTCCAGCCCCTTTCCACCTACAAGGTTCGGCCGAGCAAGTGTTACCTTGCTCAAGCTTCGGCTAAGCAAGGGTAAGGTAGGAAACTGAATGATTTTGATTAGTTGTTCATACGTTCTCGTTCAATGTTAATTCATATTCATGCTATGAGATTTTTTGCTTGTCATATGAATTATTTGGTGATAGATCTACATTATCATATTAAGGAAATGTTCTTACTATTGCATACATGGAGATGTTGTTTGGCATGTAATGCCAACGAAAGGTTTATTAAATTCTCAGATATTATGCCTAATTGTTGCTATGTTTATTGCATGTTCCGTATCAATTAATTTATTGAAATTATCTTCTTATAGTCGGCTGTGCATAATATATTTGGTAAGTGGTGTGATTAATAGTAGATTGTGTGCTCAACTACATTCGGTACGTTCTAACAACATTAGAAAGGAAGGTTGTGGTACCTTGTTATGACATTCAACTTAGAACAAGTATAGTTGCTAGGTTCTACACCTAGGGATAGTCAACAGATTTCAACATCCAAATAAGGTGACCCGAGGGGGTAGGGTCGGATATGGGCAATGCCCGGAAAGCGAAACATAGTATATCTTGCACAACCTGGTTTGGGTTATGGTTGATGGTCTATTGAGGAGTGTCCTTAGCCGAACGGCTACCACATGACTCAGCGGTTTATAGGGTCTTGAGATTGCACCAGCGGACCCGCTAGGTGTTAGATCCGAGTGGCGGAGGGTCTTCAGATTTTGTCAGTGGGCCACGCTGGCGGTAGACCCGAGTTGGGTGGGACTAGCTATCCCTAACCCGGAGGATTTTGAAAACTAGTGGTCATCTTAGTCGACGGATCCGAGACATGAAAGATCATATTTGAGAAGTCCTTATGAGCTGGTTTGGGTAGGCCGACCAGCCTGGTTGTGTAAAGGGAAGAACCGAAGCTTCCATATATTATATTAGGCCATTAGTGGCCGAGCTAGCGAAATGGATAAGGGCCCGAGAGGCCGGTTCATCCATTCTTCAGTCTTGGCAAACTAATCTTAGTTTAGTTCTTATACATGTTATCTTGTCGAGGTTTTTAAGTGGAGGTTCGAAAGAATCGCTCACTGAATTCCTCGTGAACTCACGGTTTTATTTATTGTTGTTTTGCATAGCCCGACCAGTGAGGTATGGCTTGGTGGCATGGCGTGCAGGAGGGCGGACGTGGGTGCAGATCTCATAGCTGGCAGTTGTTAGTTGTAGTCGTGTCTAGTAGAGTCTGGTGTATGCACTGTATCATTTCTGTAAAACTTTGAGATGTTTTATTTGGAAAACCTTTGGATGTTATTTTGAAAACTTGTGATGTTTTAGTAATTGATTTGATCAAACTGATTTCGAACAGTTAATAAAGTTGGTACTATTGCTGTTTTTATGACTTGATGTTATTCTGGTTATTTTTCTATGAGTTGTTGATCAGTGCATAGGGTAGGCTTCGGGGTACTAACTTGTACCCTGGCCGGTCACGTGTACCCTGAGTCGGGGCGTGGCAATTCTGTTCATTTTACTTTGAATTAATAGTACAGACAAGATTTGATCATCTTTCACGTAACGACGACGGAGGAGTTCGACATTCAAATGAACATTTAAATATATTTTGTCACTCTGGTCATGCTTTTGGTTCTCGTCCATCTTGACACTTAAGCGACGAAGAGTATCATTTGGCACAATTGTACGTATTACTCAATTGTCCTGAGATTGAACAATTCATTGAAATATTTGACATTGAGATGGTGGAAAAATACTCTATTCACAACGATGAAGAATTAGAGAGATTACGGAATCGTGATTTCCCTACTTGGATTCGGGCTTACAGCAAAGATCACAGAGCTGAAATAGATGATAGAATATTTGAGTTTGTTAGTGGACCGTCGCGACTAGTGTCGTGTTATAGCGGATATTTTGTTAATGGGTATAAATTTCACACGGTTGAATATGCATTTACAAAGAAGACGATGAATGTCGGGGTCTGCGTGAAAGGGATATGTGTGTTGAATGTGATATGGATTTTTATAGACTAGTGGAAGAAGTGATAGAATTGCATTACTTCGACTTGAAATCAGTTATCCTATTTAGATGTCATTGGTTCAATACAACAAAAAGGGGCATGAAAGTTCATCCAAAATACAAACTTGTTGAGGTTAATTACAAATCAAAATTTACAGCAAATGAGCCTTTTATATTGGCATCACAAGCCGAACAAGTATATTACGCGAAGTATCCGATTAGAAATAAAGATAAAGCAGATTGGCGTGTTGTCTATAAGACTAAAGCTAGAGAAAGAATTGATCTGATAGCGGGAGAAAATGAGCTGATACCTGATGTGACAGATGATTTCTATCAAGAAGAGGATCCTCCCATAGTAGACCATATTATTTCAATACTCGATGATGCGGACAAAGCGTTAGTTCAATTAGAAGTTGAATATGTTGATGATGATGATCATGAAGTTGTGGAAGCTGGAGATGAAGAAGATGATGAAGATGATAAAGAAGAAGAAGAATTCAAAGACTATTTCTCAGATGATGATGAATAATTGTAAGGTATATCTTATATTAAATCTATCTCTACTATATATATAATCTAATTATATAATTATTCGACAGATATGGTTGGTCGTGGTTATCGTCGGACAAGAGCTTCGGAGTCTCCGATCAATCAGACTCCAGCACTTCCTCTTGCCGATGATACTCCTATCGCTGATCCTCATGCCGCCGAGGCTTGTTCATCGAGATGCAGGCGGCCACGCGGGCCAAACAGGTGGCAGCCTCCGCCAGCCACGGAGTTATGTAGACTCATTAGTGTGATTGGGGAACGGTAATGTATCATGAATTATAAATTATTACAAATTCATTATATCATAATATAATATTGAACTTTATTTTTATTGTGCAGGTTCGAGCAGGAGGATGTGCTGAGGATCATATCTTCTACGATCCGATGATACATGCATGGGGCATGGCCCACGTGGTCTCACGTGCCCCGTGAGCACGTCGACATACTATGGCCAGAGTTTGAGGCACATATTAAAAAAAATTATACATGATGATTAATATTGGTACTTATATTATTATTTTGCAAGCTCTCCATACATGGGGTGAGGACCAGAGGTCCTTTATTTACACTGCCTGGGAGGTTATTTCCCGACAGAGGTACAACGGCCAGCTGGGGCAGGCCCGGTCCCAAGCGATGGCCCGAGCTAGGACCACAAACATCGCGGAGACTCGGGGATACGACCCCGATTGGATTACTCTGAATATATGGGATCAGCTCGTGGTGTTATGGTCGATGGATCGATGGTAGGAGGTTTCTAGGACCGCGACTAGAAATCGCATATCCAGGGGAGGAGCGCATCACACCGGGGGCTCAATATCATTTGTAGTGCATGGTCGTCGTATGGTAAGTATTATACCTTAAATTCAATTATATATTTTATTTGTCACTCTGTGTAATAAATAATGTATTTGTTTTGTAAATGTAGACGACGGTGATGGACGACGGGACTGTCCAGCGACCCTCCCCGGTGGAGTTGTTTGAGCGGACTCACCGTCTAGGACATGGGACGGGGGAGTACATCGACACTCGCGCTGCAATCATTATAGTAACTATATTTGTTTAAATTATTAATTATTTATTTATAATTTATGTTTTAATAAAAATATGAAACAAAAAATCAAACTCGAGTAGGAGACCTACACTCAGACGGTGATGCAGCGCGAGGCACCCCCGAGGACTTTGACGCAAGAGCGTGGGTCGAGGCTGCAGATGGCTGGAACCATGGCCGCGTATATATATGACTTTGCAAACAGTGGTCATACGTGAGCCGTGCTCGGGCCACTTGGGGCACCGACCCCTCCGGCCGCTGGTGAGCTGCCGTCCACCTCCAGGACTAATTATGATCATAGTAGCAGGATAAGGACACTAGAGAAGACGGTCGCGCGTCAGAGTCAGATGATGGCGGAGATGCATGCTATGCTACGCAACATCTCAGCTCATACCGGAGTAGGCATCGCTTCGGCATCATCAGATCCATCGTCCTCTAGCCAATCCACATCGGTGTACACCCAAGCACTCCAGACCCCGCCATATTATGATCTAGACATTCCTCTACCGACGTCGTGAGGTTTATTATTTTGTTTGGATATTGATACGATAGTTTTGAATTTGAATAGTTTTTATATGATTGTGGATAATTATAAATATAAGTATAATTATTTTGATGTATATCTAGGTGTATCTGTGATGTGTATGTGAATGGATGTGTGTATGGGTGTGTGAGTTATATATCAGGTTAAATGTATCAATGAATTAATGGAAATTAGACATTTTAAAACTTTTCAGTTACAGGTTAACATCATCAGCAATGGCTTTTCTACGGCTGTCCGTGGGAAAGCCGTTACTGAAAGTGTATCGTATTTTCTGGGCCGCAACCTCAAAGTCGTTGATGATGACCTACAACAACGGCTTAGCAACGGCTATCACTAACGACCTTGCCACGGCAATCGGGCCGTTGCTGATGTACATATCTACAATGGCCCTGCAGTCATGGCAGAATCATTGCTGATAATGTTATTAGCAACGGCCGCTGCGCATGCAGCCGTTGCTGATACGTTGCTAAGTTATCAGCAATGCACTTTTCTACTACGGTTTCTTTACAACGGGCCGGGCTATTGCACGTCGTTGCTGATGGCTTTCAGCAACGGCTCAGTAATGGTTGGAGCCGTTGCTGATGCTTGTTATTCCAGTAGTGCATCCAGGGAAGGCTAATGTGGTGGCTGATGCTTTGAGCATGAAGTCTATGGGCAGTCTAGCACATTTGGAGGTCAGGAGGAGGCCATTGTCTCAGGAGTTGGCCAAGTGTTTGGATGGCGGGGCAGTCTTATCTGTAGCAGTCCATGTTGGTAGACATACTGCAGGCAGCGCAGGAGGAGGATGCTTTTTGTGCACTCACTAAGGATCTGGCTAGGAGAGGCGATGTTGATAATGGTTTTGGTATTGACTCGGGGGGCGTTCTGAGATTTAAGAACAAGATAGTGGTGCCAGATATGGCTAAGGTTCGTAGGCAGGTGCTAGAGATGACTCATCGATCCACATACACTATGCATGAATCGAGATCTAAGGTAGAATTATTGGTGGAAAGGCATGAAGAGAGAGGTGGCCGAGTTCGTGTCTAAGTGCCTGGTGTGTCAGCAGGTTAAGGCTGAGCATTTAAAGTCGGCAGGGTTGCTCCAGAACTTAGAATACCATAGTGGAAAGGGGAGAAGATAACCATGGATTTTGTGACGGGGTTGCCAAAGTCTGGGAAGGGAGAAGATAACCTCAGACAGATGGTCAGTCAGAACGGACCATTCAGACATTGGAGGACATGTTGAGAGCATGCGTCCTAGATTTGGAGGGAAGTTGGGAGAGGCACTTACCCCTAATTGAGTTTGCCTATAATAATAATTATCATAGCAGCATCGGGATGGCCCCTTTTGAGGCATTATATGGGCGGCGATGCAGGTCGCCTGTGGGCTGGTTTGAGGCAGGGGATTCCGTTATGATGGGACCCGACATGGTTAAGGAGGTTGTAGCGAAGGTGAAGCTAATTAGGAAGAGATTGTTGGCAGCTCAGAGTCGTCAGAAGATGTATGCTGATGGGAAGGTCAGGGAGGTAGAGTTTGCTGAGGGGGACATGATGTTCCTCAAGGTATCCCCTATGAAAGGGGTGGTGAGGTTTGGTAAGAGAGGGAAGCTAAGCCTTAGGTTCATTGGGCCGTTTCCTATTCTCAGGCGTAGGGGAGCTGTGGCATATGAGTTGGCCATACCACCCAGTATGGACCGGGTGCACCCAGTGTTCCATGTATCTATGCTGAAGAATTATGTTCGGGGTAAGTCCCATGTGATTGAGCCTACTACTATAGAGGTGGATTCAGCAGTCTCATATGAGGAGCGACCAGTTGAGGTGTTAGATCGGCAGATCAAAAAATTGAGGTCCAAGAAGATTCCCTTGGTTAAGGTTAGGTGGGGGCACCATTCCGGGCAAGATGCCACCTGGAAGGTGGAGCAGGATATGAGGGAGTGTTATCCTTCGTTGTTTGATGATCTGGTGAGTCCTTAAGTTTTTTTTTCCAAAATTCGAGGACGAAATTTCTTTAAGGATGGAGGATTGTAATATCCTAGATATTAATATTTATTTATGTCATTATTTGTGATTGTCAGCCTAGCGGGCTAGTTCAAGGTCGAGCCGACTCGACTCATGGTCCGGTGCGAGCTTGCGAGCTCGGGTAAGTAGGAATTTGAATTATCCGATTTCTTTTCTTGGTTCGGTAAATTTATTTAATTATGTTGTTGGGTGTACTTGATTATTAAAGTGTATTGCATCGGTGTGCATGTGTTTGATGTTTATGTGGGGCATGGGGTTAGATTGAGTTAATTAAGTTTAGTCGGGTTAGCGAGTTTAGATTCGGCACGAGGCGGATGTGGGTTTGCTAAGAGGGTTAGTGGATTTAGGTTTAAGGAGGGGATTACAAAATCCCCCCCCCCCCTTTGGCTTGCGCCTCCCTATTGGAGCCGCAAAAGCCGCGTGGAGAGAGGAGCCACCCAGCCAAGCCGAGCCGCCCCTGTCCCCTCTTCCTCTTCCTTGAAGCTGCAGCCCTCAAGCCCCAGCTGCCGAGCCATTGCCCCCTCTTCCCCTCTCTCCCCCCTCCCCTTGGAGCAGCCGGCATGAGGTGGAGCCGCCGCCGCCGCCCCCCCCCCTTGTTGAGTTGAGCCACCCCCCTTGAGGCCGAATTCGGAGGTCGCCGCTTGGAAGTTCTTCTCTAGTTCTTTCTTTCCAATCAGGTGAGTGGTTTTACCCCTCCTTTCTCTGATTTCTTTCGTTTTCTTGAGCCGTTCTTCACGATTGAGAGTTCTTGTTGAATCTTCCGTCGTTTCTTGAAGTTTCTCGTTGTTTTCACGTGTTGTCTTGAAGGAGGAGGCCCGAAAACCCTGCCTGCGGGGCTCGACAGCCCTAGGATGACCTTAGGGGTGCTCGGCCAAGGTGGAGAAAAGGGTGCCCTCCAAGTGTTCGACAAAATGCCTAAGAGAAATATTTGATATGTTCTTTAAAAATTTAGGCTTGGATTAATCTTCTTAATTAAATTCCTTTGATGCCAATGCATGAGGTGTGTTTAAATATGAAATTTTCAGTTCATGAATCTATGTTTGCATGTGGAAAGGTTAATCTTGATACCATTGATGGGTTCTTGATTTAAAGCATGAGTCTTGTTCCTATGATGATGTGGATGCATGTTAGTTCTTGATTAGAAAATTATGAAACTTGTTTTGTATGATGGATTTGATGTTATGAGTCTGTGATGACAGTAATTAAGGATTTATATTTTGTAAATTTTGAATTTATTTCCATGTCATGCTGAAAAATCAATCTTGCTGGAATTTCATGCTGAATTGTTGAATCTGGGCTAATTTTGAATTCTCTGTTGAGATTAGAATAATTTTTTGAACATAGTCGTGTAACCTATCGTTTTGACCAGAAAATATAGTTTGGAAACATAAGATACACTCTGGAGACCAGATTCGGATTAGATACATCTGTTTCGGGCACAACAGTAAGCTAAAACAAAACCCTAAAGCAAAACCCTAATCTTGGTGATTATAATTTTAATTGGATAATTAAAATTCAAAAGGGGCAGCATAATCTATTATGAACCAGCAAATAAAGTTTATGCATAAATTAAAACCTCACGGGTTTGTGATGTTACGGGTCTAGGGGTTGGGATCGGGTATTGAGTGTTGTAACGTTCCCAATTAGGGCATCCCTAAGATACCGTAGGAGAAACTTGACTTAGGTCATGTTGTGTCATATCTTTATAAATGGCGGAGAGGCTCGGTGATGAGCCGAATTGCGGACTAGGCCCGAAATGTTGGATGGCTAATTCCCAACCTGTGTTAAAGGAATAAGTTCGGATGGGCGAATCCCGATTATTCCTATGTTATCTTTTTGGAACAAGTTCGGATGGGCAAATCCCGATTGTTCCTGTGTGGCCTCGTGGAATAAGTTCGGATGGGCAAATCCCGATTATTCCTGAGTTACTTTTAAGGAATAAGTTCGAACGGGCAAATCGCAATTATTCATGTGATATCTTAAAGGGACAAGTTCGTACGGGCGAATCCCGATTGTTCCCTCGCATCTCGTGGAGCAAGTTCGGACAGGCAAATCTTGATTGCTCCCGAGTTTCTTGGTTATAGGATAAGTTCGGACGGGCCAATCCCGATTATCCTAGTAACCCTTGTATATGTCATGTTGCCTTAGGGCATGGTAGGCTTAGGTCTGTTGTACTTCACCGACAGGGTGTTGGATGCCTTTGGGCATGTGGTGGCCAAATGGCCTATTAGCTAGTCACTCCCTTGTGACCTTTCCTGTTTGAGGCAGGTGTTTGCATTATGCTATATATCTGTGTTTGGTTTCTCGTGGGGGTTGGTAGAACCGATCACTGAGTTCTTTTGAACTCACCCATTGTCATTTGTTTTTGTTTTGCAGAGCTTGACCGGTGAGCTGGGCTGGAGCACTTGGCGCGGCTAGAGGGCAGAGGAGCTACATTGATCTCATAGCAGTCCTAGTTAGGGGTCGTAGTCGAGTCTGTAGTAGTTTTGTCATGCACTTGTGATTCGGTGTTTTGTAGTTGTAGTCCCGTGGGGACATTCATGTCTTTGATTCAGATTTTATTTGTTAAAAGAACTGTTGCTCTTTGATTCATTTTTCTTTTCGCACTTGAACTTTTGATAAAAACATTACTGCTTATATGAAATCTGGTTTGGTTTTTCTTTTGAAATAAAACTCGTTACATTCTTTCCGCTATGTTTATTTATTGAGTTGGCATGTGCATGGTTTAAGCTGTAGGGTATAGACACGTATATCCTGGTCGATCACGTGACCCTGAGTTGGGGCGTGATACTTTCGCCAACAAAAAAGGTCCCAAATTGTTGCATTTGATTCAAGCTTTCTAAACAAATGCTTACCGTTGGCCCAAGGGTTCAACCTATGTCTCACTCTCTATTTTGATGATAACAAACCTGTATCTAATTCATTTGGTGAGTTTTAGTTCAGATTGATAGAATGATACACCTACGAAGTTCATCCGGAAATATACAAAGAATCAAGTAAAAACGGCTCCGGTGGCGATCGAGTTGAAATCAAGCCAAATCCTAGGTCTAGGCTTAGAATCAAGTATAACATATCCCTACGACATGAACTAAATCCATTACCAAGTTTTCTCAAGTCATAAACAACATTCCGGAATGGATGTTGAAATATCCCGAATTATGGGATGAGATGTTGTAACATTCCAGAATATCCCAAATTATGGGATGGGATGTTGTAACATTCCGAGTGGATGGTGTAATATCCCAGGATGTGTTGCAACTTTTCCCAAGTCAAAATCCAAGAAGAAACACGGAAAATCCAAGTCAAAACTGGCATGGGTTTCGGCCAATCCGCAACCGATCCTCGGTCGACCGAAGGTCACCCGAGGATCAATCGGATGCTCACTGGAAAATTTCCAATGGCCAGCCGGCGGACCCGCGACTGATCCTCAGTCAATCAAGGATCGATCGGCGGTCGACCGGAATGCCCAACGGATCTATATAGATCCGTTGAACGGCTAGTTGACCCCAACTACCCTCACCCCCTCTATAAATACACCCAGTTTCAGCTATTAAAGCCCTCTAACTATTCATTGAGTAAATCCTTAACACGATGTTTGGATAAAATTGAGTAAAGGGTTTGGAGGGGTTTGGAGGAGTTTGGAGGAGGTTGGAGGGGGACGGGTTTGGAGGGATTTAAAAAACCTTGTTTGGTCAGACTTCATAAGGGGTTTGTAAGTGTTTGAGCCTTCAAAGAGTCATTCAAAGCCCTAGTTCTCACTTCTACTCTCTCAAGTGGTGGTCTTCACTCTTCAACCCTCTCAAGGTAAAAAGCTCTCCATCTTCTTGAGGCGTTGGAAGTTTAGAAGGCCGGAGAAAGGAACACATCAGTTTGTTTTACATTTATTGCTCATTTATTGTATTTTCATCTTGTTTCGTTGATTCGATAAGTTAGCTTGCAAGGTGTTCTTGTGAAACACCTTGGTGTGATTGTAGAGATTTGTTTTGCTAGAGAATAGGTGTTGAGGTCTTCTCAGAACTAAATCCTCATTGTATTCTTTGGAAAATATTTTGTCTATAAAGTGTTAAGGTTAGAAATCCTTGCTGAGGAGCCAAGGTAGTGGAGTATGCGGGTTGGTCGAACCACTATATATTGTTCTTATTTGCATTTACTCTTACTTGCTTATTTACTTACTTATTGTGCTTAGCTTATCATCCTTAGCATTCATATTTAAAGAACTCAAGTTTAAGTACTAAGTTGCTTAAAACCGAAAAAACTAAAATTGAAGCTAGAGTTTGATCACACACTATTTAACCACCCCCCCCCCCCCCCCCCCCCCCCCCCCGTCTAGTGTAGGTATTTGAGCAACACTTGATATCAGAGCAAAGTCGTAGGTCCAGATTTAACCATTCATTGAGTCTATCATTCTTAGATTGAGTTATTTTCCTTGAGTTTTATGCCCTAACCTCAATCTCAATCAACATCACTCTTGAGCCCTCTCCAGTTCCTCAAGCCATCAAGCATCCTTAATCATCCTTTCAAGGCCTTGAAGGACTAGGGGGGCAGCAAGCAAAGAGCTCCTACTTGTTGGTGAAATAGCCACACTAGAGGGAGGGTGAATAGTGTATTAACTAAATCTTATCGCCTAAATTCGATTTTAAACGTTTCTTATATTACTTAGGCAATTCACGATTGAATGACTAAATGCGGAAGCGATAAATGATAAAACAATTAATACAAACAATATATCAATACTAACACAATGATTTATAGTGGTTCGGCCCCAATGCCTACTCCACTACCTAAGCACCCCGCTTAGAATTTCCAAACTAAACTTTACTAGATTAATCTTCTTTCCCTTACAACGAGGACTTTGACCCTAAGAGTCTCACTCTCAACCTAAGGCACTTCCACACCCAGAAGTCTCTGTCTTCTTACCGAGAGTACTCTTCCACCTCAACCTAAGGGACAACTCAACTAATCCTAGTAAACTAAGTTTATACCGGTGGAATTAAGCCTCAAATACAAAGGCAACCATCCAATTTCAAAACCTAACAACCTAGGTCTTCACAAGCTCAAATCCAATGAAATAAACAAGAAAATATACAAGTAATGGAGCAAAAATACAATAACACAAATACTTAGCTCCAACACAATGAATCCTAGCTCCTCTTGATGCCTTAATGATGAATCAAATCAAGCTTGAAGGCAAACTCAAGGAATGAGAGATCAAACTAGGATTTCTCCAAGTAATGGCTCAATGAAAGCTTGGAAATGATCAAGGATGGCTCAATGAAGTGTATGAGTGATCAAAAGTATCAAAGAAAGGCTAAGGCATAGGTATTTATAGAGCCATGAAGAAGGCTCGGGTGAAGCACCGCTCAACGGCTCGAAAACTAGTTGTTTTCCGCCTTCCGGTCGATTATCGATCGATCATTGGTCGACCGACCGAGCGACCGCCGAGCGACCGAAGGCATTCTGCCCGTTCTGGGCAACATTCGGTCAACCGGTCGGTCAACTGAAATGCCTTCTCCTTCGGTCGGTCGACTAGTTGGTCGACCGAACCTGGGCAGGGCAGATTTTTTTGCTTGTTTGTTCGTTTTCTGCTTCCGTCTTCGCTAAGTCTACTTATATAACATTTCTTAACTTTAAGTTAATAATTTTAAAACATAAATGTGATATAAAGATTACCCCCCATTTGGATTCAATAAAAATATTTAAAAAATCAAAATCCTTAAGAATCAAAATCTAGTTTTTGGGGTCTAGTACAAATTTTCAAAAAACGGAAATTCTCTAATCTCCCGGGTCAAGTATGGGTAGGCTAAAGACTTCCAAAAAATCCTTTAAAATACCTCGTTATCTAGTTTTAACCCAATTAACAATTACCACCATTTTTGTGTCAAGAAAATGTCTAGGTCATATAGCCCATCAAGGAGCTCCATAGGCTTAGTGAATTTCAGGGCGATTTTCGAATTTTCATGTTTTGGGGTTCGGGTTTGGTTTTTGGGTTCTTTGCATCATAAAGAGGATTACATCACATTCTAGACACCCTAAACCTAAACTCTAACTTTCCGAAGAATCCCGAGCGTCCTTGCCAATTTCTTCGATTTCTTCGATTTTTCCGATTGGGGACGTCGAGCGCTAACCAACTTGGAACCTGAAAGTATTTCTCAATGAAACATTAGTTCCATGTTTGTTATCATCAAAACCGAGATTAAGACCAAGATAGAAAACCTTAGGCCAACACTACTGTGTTTGCATTTATTTTGAGCTCTTTATTATTGTCTTTCAATTGTATTTTGTTTTCATTTGTTATAATTGCTTTTGTGAAGAGTTAGTGGTTGCCTTAGTGAAAATGCATAAGTCCATCCTCGTAATTTAGGATTAGAGTGTCCTTAGGAGAGAATGAGATGGGAAAATTCTCTCGGTAGGAAGGCGGAGACTTCCAGGTATGGAAGTGCCTTCGGGTGTGAGAGTGCAGGCTTTTCGGAAAAAGTCCTCGTTGTAAGGAATTTCAATCTAATGGATTATAAGTGAAGTTCTAAGCGGGGTGCTTAAGTAGTGGAATATGTGGGATTGGCGAACCACTATAAATTGACTTGTGTTGGCATTGCTCATTTGTGTAGATTTTTTATTGCTTTCAATACTTGCTATCTAACTTGGTTAATCATTCAAGAAGATATTGAAATTGCAAGTAGAATAGAATTAGAGCAAATATACTATTCACTCCACTCTAGTGTGAATATTTCATTTACGGTACGAGCACATATGATTAAATTTGGAAGCTATTACGCTATAAGAAAATTAGTAATAATCTTATTGAAAATATTTTGCAACCTAAACTATAGATACTAAATTGATAAAAAAATAAGGGATAATAGACTAAAAAATCACAAGGTTTGCAGAAATTTTATGTTCTACTCGTGTTTTCAAAATTCGTTTGTAAATACACAACCTTTACATCTATTTATGACATCTACTAAATCTTCAAGCGTCGTCTCAATTTAGCTGACGTGGAGATAAGCAACACTCGTCTGGCCTGACGGCTTCCTACATGGCTGATGGCCTCACCTTTTTTTCTCTCTTTCTCTTCTCTTCTTCCTCCCAACTGCTACCACCTTTTTCAATTCCTCCTCCTCCTCCTCCTGCAATCATGTCCATCTCCTCTCTCAATCTTCGTCTCTCTTCTTGACTTTGTTCTTGTTGTTGCTCCAAATTTTGGCCCTTTTTCACAGCTCGATCCAATGGCGGCCATAATCGCTGCACCCTCTTGTTGTTCCTCATGTATGATCTGGTTCAACTGCCGCTAGTTTATTCTTCTTCCATGGGCTTCAGCTTCGACTTCGCCTCCTTCTCATTCCTCAACCTCACTCTCCTCAGTGACTCGTACCTCCAGAACGACACCATCAGCCTCACTAGGGAGACTGACGTGCCCTCCTCCAATGTCGGCGCCGCCATCTACACCCTCCCCATTTGGTTCCTCAACCCCGCTGCCAACGCATCCGCTTCCTTTGCCACCAAGTTCTCCTTCTCCATCACCAACCCCCACCCCGGTGGCGCCGGCGACAGCCTCACCTTCTTCCTCTCCCTCGGCAACTCCACCCTCGGCAGTGCCAGTGGCTACCTTATCCTATTCAACTCCTCGGCCACCCCCGCCGTCGGCAATGGATCGATCATCGCGATCGAGTTCGATGACCGAATGGATGTGGGATTGGACGATACGAGCCACAATCATGTCGGTCTCGATGTGGATTCCTCGATTTCAAGACCCTCAGTCGATCTGACTCCCTTCGGCATCGATCTCAAGAGCGGGAAGCTCATCACCGCTTGAATCGAGTACCGCCAAAACCTCACTTCGCTCAATGTTCGGCTCGGGTACTCCGACGAGAAGCCCCGAGATCCAGTCCTGCCCACCACCATCGATCTCTCCAAGCATTTCACCGAGTACATGGATATCGTCTTCTCCGCATCGATGGAGGGAAGCACTGAGGTTAGGGGTGTTCATTGGGTCAACCCGACCCAATGAACCTGAGAAACCGACCCGACCCGAACTAATTGGGTCGGGTCGGGTTTATTTTAATCAAACCCGATTATAATCGGGTTAGGTCTCAAATTTTAATATTTTAAACTCGATAATTCGATATCTAACTCGATTATCTGATTATAAATTGAAAAATATTAAAAAATTAAAATTTGTTTAGAGGAGAGAAGGCGCTGCCTGTCCTTCACACTTACATTGATGGCGCTGCCTGTCATTCACACTTAGATTAAGAATTAACAAGTAGATACTATTCAGCCATGAATCATGACGTGACAAAAGCTGAACATATCAAGCTTCGGAAAGCGGATCGATGAGCTTCTCCCACCGTCATTTAATTCCTTGGAATGAGTTGCTATTAAATGCAGAGTGGGAAATCTGGATAATCATAGCTGCCAAAACAAGATTTGGCATGCTGCTTCTTCTCACTCTTACCTCCATGTTCATATCATGATGCATTAATTGGATAAATAAAATTAAATCACAACTAAAAAAAACTATCTTCTGCAACACACAAGCAGTCGCAGAAAAGCTTCGGCGGCAATCAACGATCGCACAAGTTCATCGCCGAAGCTTTGGTCGCAGAATGTGTGTGACCGCAGGCAGAGCGATCGCAATAAAAAAATATTTACGATGGCTGGTTGTCGTTGCAAGGCCATCGCACAGCTACTACGACCGCTGTGCTGTGCGACTAGGTCATAATTTTTTTGCGACGAGGACAATGGTCGCAATACCATCGCAGAAATCTATATTTTTTTAAAAAATAGAAAAATATAAATTCATGTTTACAATATTTAATTAAAATGCATATAATATCATATCAAACGAGATATCAAATTATAATATAAACCATCATATTTATATCAAAATATAATATTTACATCGTATCAAAATATGTTTACATCATATCAAAATAGAAAATCAAATATACAGGGATGCAGCGAGGAGAGGGGCTGCGTGGGGAGGGCATCAGCCGACGTCGACGATAATGATGGATCATGTTGATGTCGTCGACGCACTGAATGACGGGGGTGACGGAGGAGCCGGAGCACCAAGTATGGAAGAAGATACGTGTGCCACATGCTGGGAGCGAAAAAAGACCATATCAAAAGACTTGAAGAGAGAGCAAAAAAAGTTTAAAAGCATACTACTAGAATTCTTTAATAGCAAGAAAAAAGCCCAAAAGCTCTCATTAGTATTGTAAATGTGATCCAAGTATATTGAAATAGAATATACATTATTAAAAGCATACTACTCTCTTTCAATTTATAATGTAATAGCAAAAAATGCCGTAACATCCTAACATTAGTTATACCAACAAAATTTTCATTTTGGGGGCGTTTGGTTGCCCGCAAGTGCAAACGCTGCAAAATCTATTTGCATGCAAAAGCAAATGCCCGCAAATAGATTTTGCAGCCTAGCGTTTGGTTGCCCGCAAGTAGAGCTGCAACTTCTATTAGCGGGCGTTTGGTTGACCGCAAATGAAGATTGCAACTACACTTGTGACTTGCAACTTGCAACTTCTTTTGGCGTGTTTGGTTGGCCGCAAATAAAAATTGCAACTTGCATTAATATTTTGAAAAATAATAAATTAATATTAAAAACAAGACCTACAAAGGACTATATCTAAATATTAAAGTAACATTTTGAATAAAAAAATAAAAAACATAAATATAAAAGAAGTCTTTAACAATAAATTCACATAAACAAGTTCATAAAAGTAACAATGAATTCATATTAAAGTCTTTAGCATAAATCCCAAAGTTCATATCAAAGTCCTTAACAACATAAATCCCAAAGTTCATATCAAAGTCTTACAAGTTCATATCAAAGTTTTTTAAAGATGATAAGTTAATATCAAAATCACATGTTTAACATGTCACGAATCCAGAAGTAACGGTGATGAGTAGATGCAACCATGAAAGCTCTTGCCTCTCTTGTTGATGAACCGGCAAGCATACGAAAGGCACGACAAAGCTGACTCTCATCAAATCCAGGTATTGACATAACAGCTTCATACAACCCATCTATGGAAATCTCTGGCTCATTGTATTCTTTAATCGCCATTGCAAGTTCCTTAATATTATTTGCTACCATCGTCATAATATCTTCTTCATTTTCCCTATGTCGCTTTGATGATTTCTTTTTTGTTTTTCCCGAACTTGAAGAAGCTCCTTGAGTTGAATGCGCTTGTGCATGAATTGAATCAATTGAAACATCATTAGTATGGACATTAACTTCAGGATTTGCAAATTCAACGTTATCTTCAGATTTTGGCGCTCCCAAACTATCATTATCATCTTTACTCCATCTTCTTGTGGCTAGAGACCCTCCAAAGATGATAGACATTTGATCTTAAAAATCAATAGGCTTGTTGATTAATGCAGCATCTTTAGGATGATTCTATTTCAGCAAAAATACACAAAATTTTATTAGTAGATAACTAAAATAATATAACATCTCATAAATATAACATAACTTACCTTTATATAGCTGAGATACTCATCTCTACTCATGACTATCTTTTTTTCATTTTCATCCCAACTCATTCCACTCTTCTCTTTCAACTTAACAATTTGTGACCATTTGTTCCTCCATCCTCGTAAATGATTGTAGACATTATTGTTTGTAACTTGAATGTCCATCTTCTCATTAAGGATCTTCACAACTTCAGATATTTGTGAGTCTTTGAAACCTTTTTCAAATCGATCTCCTGATTGTACTTGCTCTATCAAACAATCCAACAATACTGCAGATTCTGTTGATTTCCACTTAAAATTGTATGTCTTTTTACCATGGGAACTACAAGCTTGATTGCTTTGACTATTTTCCATTGACTAATTTGATTGAATAATAAAAAAGAAACAACACAATTATTAGTAAATAATCATTTTCCAATTATTCCAAATTAGTAGAAAAAGTAAACAAATCATTTCAAATGAACAAACAAGTAGATATCATTTCAAATAGACAAAAAAAGTAGATATCATTTCAAATGATTCCAATTACATATTTAGTAGCTTCATTTCAAACAAGTAGATATCATTCCAAATACATGGTAGTAATCATTTTAAATGAACAAACCAAAGTAAATCTAACAACTAACTAAACTTATAAAATATGATCATCCCACATTTGAGTTGCAATATTATCTCGTATCGCCATCCACTCTCTAGATTCTTCACGTTGTACACGTTGGCTCATACTTATAATGATATTACTTGCAATCCATTGTTCTTCATCGGGAATCAAATCATCGCCACCATTTGACATTATCCAATTATGCAAAATACAACAAGCGATGACAAGGTCCACTTGGGTTGGATATGGAAAGAAAGGCCTTGACGTAAGAATCTTGAAGCGATTTTTTAGTGAACTAAACGCATGCTCGACAGAAGTTCGAAGAGAAGAATGTCGAATGTTGAACAATTCCTTGGCATTTGAAGGACTACGGGAGGACCATTCTTTAAGGTGATATTTTACACCACGATATGGTGCAATAAAGCCTGGTTGAGTGGCATATCCCGCATCCACCAAATAAAATTTTCCTATATTATAAGTAAAGATATTAATTTTGGCTTAATATAAATAATTGAATGTATTATATAAAAACGTAATTATTTACCTTCAGGAACACGCAAACCATGTGGTCTTTCTAATGCATCTCGTAATATGAGAGCATCACGTGCAGATCCTTCCCACCCAGCAAGAACATATGTAAATTTCAAATCAAAGTCAACAACGGCAAGTACATTCTGAGTCGGGTAAGGCTTTCTCCCTCTAAAGGCCGCTACATGTTCTATTGGTACAGAAGCATGAACATGAGTACCATCTAAAGCACCAATACAATCCTACATGTTAAACACAAAATACCAGTAACTATATATAGTTTCACTTAATTATAAAACTAAAAAAATAATTTGACTAATTTGTTCACCTTAAAGTATGGCATGAATCTACTACTCGATGTGATCCGAGAATGGGTATTGAGTGAAGGGCGCCTAATGAGCTCCCGACGAAGTTCGCCAATAGCACGTAGTACTTCATTGAAATATCGACTAACTGTCTCTCTAGAACGCATAAAATTATGTCCCACCATCCTATTTCTTACATTATGTCCGACGATATGCAAAAACACTGCTACTTGTTCCTCTAATGTAACATTAAGAGTGTCATGCAATAAATTTCTTTCCCTTAAGCAATCACACAACTTGAAAAATGTAACTCTCTTCATTCGTATCATGCTATTGCTACTAGTATCGGAATCATAGTATAACCTCGATAGATATTCATGTCTTTGTAAGTTTCTATGAATACGTGGAGCATATAAATCCCTAGAAATCTTTCTTCTTTTATACCGTTGTAATATCAAATATGTATATAGTCCTAGCAATCCCGCAAGCTTCACAATATCCAAGGGTAGAGATTTTTCATTTGTCATCTAATAAATAAAATAACATACTGATTTCAGGATTATGAAAACTTGAGAGTTGAGACATAAGACAACTTGTTAAGAAAATAAAAATCAAATAATATGCAAAAAGAATCTCAAACCATATTTATATAATCAACCCTACTATACTACAACTAGCAAGCATGATGCCACTTGAGTAATACAATTTGCAATCACTTGAAAACACATTTCTAAGCAAAACATTTTTAGAAACAACTCCAATTAATTAGTCAAATTGTACTCCCTAATGCTATTTTAAGTACCTAACTGCACCAAGTCAATATTCAATTTAAACAGAAGATGGAGGAAACATTTTTTAGTACAATTAGACATCAAACCCTAAGTTGGCAGCACATGCTACACTTACATAACAAACTATCTTCATCAACCATTTCAGAATTGTTTTCAATATTATAAAAGAGATAATTAAAACATCAAATTTTTAATGCTAATATCAATTTTTTGTCAAATCAATAAAATATTAAAACTGAACTAGGAGCGGCCTCTTGAGTAGAACAATATATTTGACGAAAGTGACGAGAGTTGCGTAGAAATAGAAAAGGAAAAAGAACAATATATCCTTTCTTATGTAAGTGTAGCATGTGCTGAGTAGAACAATATATCCTTTCTTATGGTATGTTCTTTATTATCCTCCTAGCATTGTTGAGTACTTTTTGCATAGAAATAGAAAAGGAAAAAGAACTCTCCAACTAGGGAACAGAATGTATCTTGCCCTATCGACTATTTGTGTTAGATTTTGTGAAGTAGTAACATTGATTTGGATATGGCAGGGAAACTGGTGGAGTATGACAAGCCTTCGAGGCTAATTGAGAACCAGAGCTCAGCCTTCTCTAAGCTTGTGGCAGAGTACTGGTCCAACTGCAGAAGAGACTCATCTCATTCTCTTTGATCAAGCTATTAGGCAGACTTATCAGGGTAAAGAAAGGCATGCATCAAATGCTGCACTGTGACAATATTGTGCTAGATGAAGTGGTGTGCAAGTTCAGGGTTTCATTACTGTGATCAAGTTCAATGATCTTGTGTTAAAAAGAAGGCTAATTCATTTGATTAAATTCCTCCAATTATCTGCGGTAACAAGATTACAAATGTATAATAGTAAGACTAATTCATTTGATCTTGTGTTAAAAAGAAGTTGGTTCTTAAACAAAATCAAAGAACTTGGTTCTTAAACAAAAGAGAAAGCGAGTTAACAGCAATACAACCTGGTTCTTAAACAAAATCAAAGAATAGGCAAACAAGAAGTTGCAGAAGGGACAAGAACAAACCTTGTGACTTGAGGAGCTCAGGGATCACTCACAACCTCATTGAAGAGTGGGAAGGGGAGGGATGAATGACGAGAGTCGACGGTAGAGCAGAAGGAGAGTGTTCGGGGGCTGCAGGCAGGCGTCGCACGATGGCGAGAGTCGACGGCGAGAGGGAAGAAGTCGGGGGCTGGCAAGCGTCGCTCAGCGGCGGCGAGAGGGAAGAAGTCAGGGGCTGGCAAGCGTCGCTCGACGGCGGCGAGAGGGAAGAAGTCGGGGGCTGGCAAGCATCGCTCAACAGTGAGGTGAAGAAGTTGGGCTACGTCGCGCGAGGGCTGGAGTCGGGAAGAAGTCTTCAGCTGCGTCGCGTGAGCGGGGAGAGTCGGGGTGTTAATCGTGCCCTTTTTCTTGCAGGCTGTAAACTAGTGTTGCAGGCCTTTGGGCCTGCAATCAGTTTTGCAGCCTGCAAATGCAGGCTGCAAACGTGAAATGCTGCATTTGGCTCAATTGCAGGCAACCAAACAAACGATTGAGCCAAATACTGCAAATGAGTTGCCTGCAAGTTCACTTGCAGGCAACCAAACAGCCTCTTTAAGAAATCCAACAACAAAAGCTAACTATGGGTAGAGATCTAGGGTTCAAATTCTAATATGATCATCTATTGTGATTTTTTATCTTTGTTAAAAAAAAACAACCAACAAAATGAAACCCAAATTAAAACTTAAATCTTTCTATAAACCATACAAGGATACATAAGTTAAGTTTGCCTAGAAACCAGAGCTTTAATTGTTTGTTTCATTCTTTTTGCAGCATGAAACAAATACTTGAAAAATACAGCGCTCATTCTAAGAACTTGGAGAAAGTAAAACATCCATCTATTGACCTAAATGTAACGTGTATATATCTTGCATATAAAGAAAAACATCCAGCATTCCTTAAATGGAAACTTCTCTAGTACTAATCAAGCACTTGGCAATTGACATCCAATCAGAGCATGCCATTGACATTAAACTTCTCATTAAACTGTTTCATTTACATTTCAACCGGTCGGTAAACCCAGAAGAGCAATAGTACTCATGTGGGTTGCTTACTATATTAATTAGTCTAACAATTTAGGCACATATGATATCACCATGGAAGCAATATAGTAGCTCTTGTCCTCACAACACAAGCCGTGGATTCTAGGGTTGTTCATTGGGTCGACCCGAGCCAATGAACCCGAGAATCTGATCTGACCTATTTGGGTTGGGTCGGGTCGAGTACAATTTGACCAAACCCGACCATAATCGGGTCGGCTCTCGGATTTTAGAATTTGAAATATGATAACCTAAGATCCGACCCGATGACTCGATTATTTATTTATTTATTTTATTTTTAAAATATTTATATTAAAAATATATTTCTAAATGAGTAAACCTGACTACCCGACCCAAACTAGGTCAGGTTGGGTCAAGTCGGATTTGAGAGGTGAAAAAATTTTAACCCGACCCGACCTGATTACACTTGGTCGGGTCGGATCGATTTTTTTTTTAAACCCAACCTGACCTGTGAACACTCCTACTGAATTCTACGAATCTGGACTGCACATTTGCTAGCATGCATATTAACTCCAACCGTACCAAATACAATAACTCACATAAGGGACACTATATATATATATATATATAGTTTGTTTGAACTAATTTGGTACAAAACATTAGGAAAGCACATAAATTGACATACAATAACACCATATATATATATATATATATATATCTATATATCTATCAGGAAAATGAACTGAAATTGAGGGACCAAATGCATCTTATAGAAACAGATTTTCTCCTAGGTTTTGAAGTAAAATAGGCAATTTAGGCATAGCAGTACTAGAAACTTATTATAAAGTAAAACTTTGAAGTAAAATAGGCAATTTAGTCATAGCAGTACTTGAAACTTATTATACAATAAAACTTATTATGCTGTAAATTGAAGTAAAATAGGCTAGCAGTAACATATGTGAGACAAGGAAATGAGATTTAGAACTTGAAAGCATGAACTGACCAAAGAATGTACTTGAAAGGAATTGTTTACAGATTGCCTAATATTATCATATTGATGCATTTATGCACTTCAGCATGTATATTGTATAGTACTAAAAAAGTGTTTGGATCTGTCCAGAATGTTGGATGCACTCTGTTACTACTATTGGTTTAATTTCTACCAAATCCTCCTAGCATATTGATATTCTATAACTTTATTTTTTTTTAATCTGCAGTCAAGTTGCCTGAATTACTTGCTTATGTCAACATGGAGGAGGAAGCACTAGCAAAATTACAGCAAAAACCGTTGGATATCCTTACATTCTTTCTTATTAACAAAGAAGGTAAGCTAGCTCTACTTGAAATCCTTTAACATATGTAGAATGTGTAATTTTAATTTTAAACTTGGCCCTAGCTATGTAACACAGCTAGGAGTCCTAGAATGTAATAACACAGCTATGTAACAAACAATGAAATGTAATAACATATGTCCATAAGTTACCTAATTGCATTACAAGTAGGAGTTCTAGAATATGAGTTTAACAACTCAGCTGAATAAAAAAATTCATGGATATTCTTTTTACCTCAAGTTGCTCGTGAAGCTGCTTTTATACTTTAACCTGGAGTTACAGTGCTTCAGTAAGGTCAAAACCCCTAACATGAAATAAAAGACAATATTATACATTTCAATCTGAGAGCAAAACAACTATACATTTCAATCTTGAAAGCAAAACACAAGAAGACTTGCTGAAGTCTTGGCTACTATCTCCAGCAGTCCTTATATTCCACTGAATGGCTGCAGATTATAACTCCATTTAGTTTTAGGAGTTCTCTACTAAAATGGTACTATAGATTTAAAAGATTGCTGCACTAGTTGCTGTGAAGGTTTAAAAGTTAGACATACAATTTTTGTATTCTAAACAGGTCTAACCTTAGCTAGTGTACAGGTGGATCTTCAGAAATTGGACTCTTAAGAAATTGGATTACTGTACAAGTGGATCTTCAGATTTTTTTTTCATGTTCAAAGCTAGTGCATTTTTCTTCAGTTTATTCTTTTTTGTTTGAGACATGCATATTCATTTTTTATCTTTCAAAATCATGTTTGTGATAATTTTCACAAATTACGGAGTTAATTGCCTTTATGGCATCGACAATGAATCATGCTTTGTTTTACCAACAACAGTGAACAGAAAAACTTTCAAATAATCATTTATGTCAAAATTAGTTTTAATGACTATGCTAACATAATTGAGCCTAGGGTTTCATAATGATCTAAATAGAACATAACAGACCAAAAGAAGGAGAGGGCTGGATGACAACTTCCAACATTAGCCAAGCTGAAATAGGGAGGACACGACATGATTCAAACAAGGCAACAATTACGACGCAAAACAAATTGTCTGTGGTGTTTATGTCTCAAAGAGCGCGCTTACATGATTGATACCAATGTTTCTGAACTAAATGCACACGAAAGAAGAAATTTATAACTGATCAACACATAACACACATTAAAGAAGAATCATGACACAAATCATTCCAATGTAAAAACTTGTACAAGACAAGGAGCGGGAGGAATAAGGAGCGCATCAATGAGTCTAAAGATAAGAAAAATATTGATCATATGTAAGAAAGAAAAAATAAGCTTGCTCCGATTAGAAGTGAAGGCATTAGGGTGTTGGTGAAATGGCCACACTAGAGGGGGTGAATAGTGTGTTATCTAAATTTTTCACCTAATTCCGATTTTAATCGTTTACTTGATTACTTAGACAAGTTGCAATTTATCAACTAAATGTGGAAGCAATAATAAAACAATTAAGCACAAACAAAATTAACAATGCTAACACAATGATTTATAGTGGTTCAGCCCCAATGCCTACTCCACTACCTAAGCACTCCGTTTAGGATTTTCAAACTAGTTTAACTAGATTAATTAGCTTCCTTACAATGAGGACTTTACATCGGAAAGTCTCTGCCCTCAAACCGAAGACACTTCCACACCCGAAAGTATCCCGCCATTCCTACCAAGAGCACTCTCCCACCTCAACCTAAGGACAACTCAACTAATCCTAGTAAACTACGTTTACACCGGTGGATTTAAACCACAAACACCAAGGCTACCACCAACTCAATCAACCTAGCACTCTAGGTTTACACAAACTCACATACAATGAAATAACAAGAAAATACAACACAAAATGGAGCAATAAATCAAACAATAAAGTACTTAGCTCGACAACAAGATTCCTTGCTTCCTCTTGATGCATTTGATGATGAAACAATGAAGGTAAGACTCAATCAAAGAGATGAAAGGTTCAAGCTAGGGTTTTCACAAGATTGGCTCAATGAGAGCTTAGGATTAATCAAAAGAATATCTCAAAGGTAGTAGAAGTGATCAAGATTGGGGAGGAAGGCTCTCATGGCCTTATATTTATAGGCCATGAAGAGAAGAGAAACACCTCTCTTCTCAACGGGCGAATTTTTGCCCGTTACCGACCGTCGATCGCTTGTCCGATCGATCGTCGGTCGACCGACCGAGCGACCGAAGGCAATCTGCTGCTTTTGGGCAATGTTCGGTCGACCGAATGCCTTCTCCTTCGACCGGACGACCAGTCAATCGACCAAACCTGGGCAAGGCAGATTTCTTTGCTTGTTTGTTCATTTTATGGTTCCGTCTTCGCTAAGTCTACTTATATAACTTTAAAATATAAATGTTATATAAGGATTACCCCCCCCCCCATTTGGATTCAATAAAAATATCTAAAAAATCAAAATCTAGTTTTTGGGGTCTAGTACAAATTTTCGAAAAACGAAAATTTTCATCCTCCCGGATCAAATATGGGTATGCTAAAGGTTTCCAAAAATTCCTCAGAAATACCTTATTATCTAATTTTTACCTAAGGAACAATTACTGACATTGTTTGTGTCAAGAAAATGTCTAGGTTATATAGCCCTCCAAGGAGCTCCCTAGGCTTAGTGAATTTTATGGTGGTTTTCGAGTTTTCATGTTT
This sequence comes from Canna indica, assembly GCA_034359265.1. NCBI lineage: Eukaryota > Viridiplantae > Streptophyta > Magnoliopsida > Zingiberales > Cannaceae > Canna > Canna indica. The sequence goes on from CP136891.1 coordinate 41,480,466, forward strand.
TGGGATTCGGGTTTGGTGTTTGGGTTCTTATGCATCATCATAAGGATTTACAACACATGCTAGACACCCTAGACCTAAACTTCAACTTCCCAAAGAATCCCGAGTGTCGACGAGCGTCCTTGCCGATTTCTCCAATTTTTTCGATCGCGGATGTCGTGCGCTAACCGACTTGGAACCTGAAAGATTTCTCAATGAAACATTAGTTTCATGTTTGTTATCATCAAAACCGAGATTAAGACCAAGGTTGAAAACCTTAGGTCAATAATCTCCCCCTTTTTGATGATGACAAACATCCTTAAGAAAATATATTCATTAAAGCGCAAGGGATATCAATCATGGGATTTCTCCCCTATCAACATACATATCTATGAACATAAACTCCCCCTATCTATATGCATGGTTTTCCTATATTTTCTTCCCTTTTACCTATATTTTTCTCCCCCTTTTAACATCAATAAAAAAAGGGCTAGAAAAAACAATTAAAATCAAGGTTGAGACTAGAAAAAAAATTTCATGAAAACTAAAGTCAACCAAGTCAAGGGACGAAAACATTATATCCATTTTGAGACTAATCAATACATTATATCAAGGAATGATAGATAGAATCCAAAACTAAGAATCATGTATGTACTCAAGTATAGATATTTTCGTGAATATCATATCTTTTTCATGGCATTTTTAGATTTCATTCAAACTTTCAAAATGCCAAGATATGGTCATTTAAAGCATGTATATCAAGTTTGAGGTGAAACTAATGTCATTTGATCAAAATTTCAACTTAGTACGGTTTCATTCGAAATAAGCATGAAAACATGAAAATGACTAAGTATCAAATTTTGCTATCCACTCATGTTTTCTCAAACTTAGGCACACAGACATCTAACATGAGTGAATCTAAGTATATGAGTCAAGTTTGGGCTGAAAATGAGGTTTCTAAGTCACTTTGTTGACTTAGGTCAAAGTATACTTCAAGTTTACAAAAATCAAACTTTTAAATCTATATAAAATCATATTATTGACGAAATTTTTTGAAACTTTAACTGGACAAACTATATTTTTCAAGGAATCTACAAGTTCAAGAATCAGTTAAAAAGGATTTTTTTACATTTTTCTAGAAATAATTGAAAATGCTAAAATTTCAATGATATTTTCGTAATTTTCAGTCATTTTTCAAAACATGCTCAGTTTTTATTCAAATTTTTATGACACCATAAAATGATCATGTAAAAAGTGTATGTTAAGTTTGAAATGAAAATTATGTCCTTAAGTCAAGATATCAACCTAGCATGATTTCATTCAAAACTAAACGAGTTATCATGAAACTTGCTAAGTATCAATCTTATCATTTACTCATGGTTTTTCAAACTTAAACCTATGGACACCTAACATGAGTAAATCTAAACATGTTCCTCAAATATGGAATGAAAATGAGACCTCTAAGTCAATTTGTTGACTTGGGTCAACTTGGGTCAACTTGGTTCAAAAGATGTTATCATGAAATGGCATCTATGTCATTTTATCCATATCTATATGAATTTTTCATTCTAAGTGCATGGAAGCATGTCATACCTATTCCTAAACATGTTTATGAAGTTTGGACTTAAAATAAAGTTTCCAAATCGATTTGTTGACTTGTGTCAAACTTTTCCAAGTTTAAGAACCCTAAAGTGAATTAGTTATCACTTTGTTCATCTAGACATGAATTTTCAAGTTTAAACATCTAGAATCATGTGATATGTGTATCTAAACATGTTTGTCAACCACTAACTCAAAATGAGGTATCTAATATGAATTTCAACCTAGAGCAAAATTCATTCAATCAAGATATAATGAAATTGCCTAGGTTATCAAAATTTTACCTACTCATGAAATTTCATATATTTATCATGTAAAAATAATCATGAGTATAGAGACATCATTATATCATAAATATTCAAGTATTATACTAAGATTTTTGCAAAATCAAACTCATACCTCATTCCTGAAAATTTTCTCAAACTTTTCATTTCCTTTTCCATTTTCTTTTAGATAGCATAGCCTTCCATTAATATTTTCAACTTGCAAGTAGACTTCATTGGTATATAATGAAATTAAGGCTACTAGCAAGCTAACCAAACCAAATAGCAAAGAGAGATTCAAATATCATTTTCAAAATGCATCTTTGTTAGATAGTTTGAAATTCATTTTAAATGAAATCAAGTGATACCAAAACGAACTTTAAGAGATCACAAAAATAATAAATATGAAAATATGATCTCCAACCCTTTCTATTGGTTGAAAACCGAAAGGCCACACAATGAGCCTACGATTTAGAACCGCAAGGTCGCATGAGCCCGTTATAGGCTACATAGGTCTCCGAAGAGACCGGAAATCAAAAGTCAAAAACATTTTTGAAACTTATCAAGAGCGGAAAATCTACTACTATTAAGCATATATCAAACTCCAACTATAATTTAAGCAAGAGGGTATGAGATAGTATCAAAGTCGTTGATGCCAATTTTCATACCTATGGCATCATGATAGCATGAAGTTGCAACCTCTTGGAATATTTCTCATTTGGATCCAAGGTCAACTTCAATATTTCATTTCTCATTCATCCTTGTGTGGTAGCTCCCCCTACAAAAGAGCATAAGATCTTTGGGTCCTTGGGGGTTAGAGGGCTTAGGAACCCAAAGTGTCTTTGTCACACTTGGATTCATCTTAAAAGCGCAATCATAAATGGCATGCTCGTAAACACCACAACAAAAATAATGTCCATTAAAAATTTTATTTTCATTTTTCTTAACATGAGGTTTAAATGTGGAATGCCTAACATTTACTCTTGAGATGTGAGATTTATGGTTAGCATGAGCATTCTTGAAAGAAACACTTTTCTTTTTAAATTTCCTAGAAGAATAAGCATCCTTAATTTCATTTACTCTTTTATTTAAAACTACAACCTCATTTTTTAAGGTATCAATAGATTTATGCAAAGCACACACTTGAGATTTCAATATGCAATTCTCATTTTTCAAATTCTCATTCTCAAGTTTGAAATTACTTTTCAAATCATTACTTCTAAGCTTCATTTTTTATTTCAAATCCTCATTTTCTTTTTTCAAATCAATATTCTCACTTTTTAAGTCTTCAATTTCAAGATTAAAATTGTCATGGCAAGTATTAACAAAACTAGTATTCAATTTCTCTTTCTCTAATTCATGCACTTGTGAATCAAGCCTTAAATTTTCTTTTTTTAGTTTTCTATTTTCTTTGATCTTCTTATTCATAAGCAAGGCATACATCTTCTTAGATTCTTCTAATAGCTCATCATAAGTCATACCTAAAGAATTTGACCTACTATCATCATTATCACTATCAAGATTTCTTTCATGACTAGAAGTAGAAGATTTTACCTCATTCTGAAGACCCATGAGGCAAAATTGAGATATGACTTCTTGATCATGACAGGAAGATGCTTCTTGTGATTCGGTTGTGGAAGTTACGCACTTGTCTTCCTCTTGACATTTTTCTTTGGTGAAGGGCAATTTCTTTTAATGTGCCCCTTTTCCTTGCACAAGTAGCATATAATCTTTCTTTTTCGGCTTTTTGATTTGCTTCTTTCACTAGAAGCACTAAGAGCATCAAAATCGAGGTTAGCACTAGGGGGATGACCACCCACAACAAGTGTATTAAGCTCTTCGGTTTTAGCAAAATCATATAACATATTTAATGTAGCCCATAAATCAAATGCTGATGTACAATGCATGACTTTATCAAGGATGCTATTAGGTAAGGTACAAAAAATGCAATACATAGCATCTCCATTAGATTGAAATATTTTTTTGTCATGTTCACTCCAATCATGCATGTCAACCTTAGGTAAGTGTACATCAAAACCTCTAGTCTTTAAGTAAGTGTACATCCTAGACTTCCAAAGACCAAAGTTCAATTCACCGAACCTAGGAGGTGTGGAAACAACCGACTCTAGTGCCATTTCCGAATCGAAACAAAGTGTAGGAGAGATGGTGAAATCTCAATCTACGACCTACTCTAATACCAATTGTTGGTGAAATGGTCACACTAGAGGGGGTGAATAGTGTGTTATCTAAATCTTTCGCCTAATTCTGATTTTAATCGTTTACTTGATTACTTAGACAAGTTGCAATTTATCAACTAAATGCGGAAACAATAATAAAACAATTAAGCACAAACAAAAATAACAATGCTAACACAATAATTTATAGTGGTTCGGCCCCAATGCCTACTCCACTACCTAAGCACCCCGCTTAGGATTTCCAAACTAGTTTAACTAGATTAATTAGCTTTCTTACAATGACGACTTTATACCGAAAAGTCTCCGCTCTCAAACCGAAGGCACTTCCACACCCGGAAGTATCCCGCCATTCCTACCAAGAGCACTCTCCCACCTCAACCTAAGGACAACTCAACTAATCCTAGTAAAATATGTTTACACCGGTGGATTTAAACCTCAAACACCAAGGCTACCACCAACTCAATCAACCTAGCACTCTAGGTTTACACAAACTCACATACAATGAAATAACAAGAAAATACAACACAAAATGGAGCAATAAATCAAACAATAAAGTACTTAGCTCTACAACAAGATTCCTTGCTTCCTCTTGATGCCTTTGATGATGAAACAATGAAGGTAAGAAAAGAGATGAAAGGTTCAAGCTAGGATTTTCACAAGATTGGCTTAATGAGGGCTTAGGATTGATCAAAAGAATGTCTCAAATGTAGTAGAAGTGATCAAGATTGGCCTTATATTTATAGGCCATGAAGAGAAGAGAAGCACCTCTCTTCTCAACGGGCAAATTTTTGCCCGTTATCAACCGCTGGTCGCTTGTTCGGTCGACCAACCGAGCGACCGAAGGCAATATGCCGCTTTTGGGCAACGTTCGGTCGACCGAAATGCCTTCTCCTTCGGTCGGTCGACCGAACCTGGGTAGGGTAGATTTCTTTGCTTGTTTGTTCGTTTTCTGGTTCCATCTTCGCTAAGTCTACTTATATAATATTTCTAAATAACTTTAAAACATAAATATCATATAAGGATTACCCCCCATTTGGATTCAATAAAAATATCTAAAACATTAAAATTCTTAAGAATCAAAATCTAGTTTTTGGGGTCTAGTACAAATTTTCGAAAAACAAAAATTTTCTAATCTCCCGTGTCAAATATGGGTATGTTAAAGGCTTCCAAAAATTCCTTTAAAATACCTTGTTATCTAGTTTTTACCCAAGAAACAATTTACCGACATTTTTTGAGTCAAGAAAATATCTAGGTCATATAGCCCTCCAAGGAGCTCCCTAGGCTTAGTGAATTTCAGGACGATTTTCGAATTTTCATATTTTGGGGTTCGGGTTTGGTTTTTGGGTCTTTATACATCATCGTGAGGATTTACAACACATGCTAGACACCCTAGACCTAACCTTCAACTTTCCGAAGAATCCCGAGCGTCGACGAGCATCCTTGCCGATTTTTTCGATCGCGGACGTAGTGCACTAACCGACTTGGAACCTGAAAGATTTCTCAATGAAACATTAGTTCCATATTTTTTATCATCAAAACTGAGATTAAGACCAAGGTCAAAAACCTTAGGCCAACATAGGGTTCATCGAAGAAGGCAACCCGAGGCCGGAGAGAGAGATAGAAGGAGGGGGCACCGATCGAGAGGCAGAAGATGCGTGACGAGAGGCGGGCAACGAGCGGCGGGCACGCGGCAGAGAAATCGTAGAGATAGCGAGGAAAATAGGGATCGGGGGATAAAAATTCCAATTTCACGACTTTGCAACGGTGATTGCGGTCACAACGCGATAGCCATGCCGTCACGGGTTTATTAATTCTACGACGGCAACAACTGCGGTCGTGATGAGTGTCGAATCCACTAAAAATAAATACCTACTTCTTAAGATTTTGTAGTCGTGACAAGTATGGTCGAATCCACAGAGACTGGTTAGTTTCATATTCTCTCAAAACTAGAAATTATAAGAAAGGAAAAAAAATGGGGGGTTTGATTAGATGCAAGAGTGTGTAAAAGAAAATAGTAATTAAAATTGAGGAGAAATCAATGAGAGAAAGATCTACCTAAATGTACGTTATCGGTTTCAGTTCGTAGGATTGATCATGGGCACGAGGATAAGTCCCTTTATTTCTAGCAAATCGATTTGGTAATAGACAAGTGCTAAGAACTGTGATCTTCTTTAAATCTATGATTAACCCAACAAGCGCTGCGATTATACCTTTATTGATTAGTATTCCTAGAGACACTCTATGATAGCTAAAGTTCTTGGGATCATCGATTTTAATCGACTAATATGAATTGAACAGTAATCTCATATGTCAAATTAATTCATAAATTTCCTTAGTATGGATTGAACAACAATCTCAACTAATTTGCCTCTAAATTCGGTATGGTACAACCATACCGAAAGGCTAACTATTATCCTAATAACTTGGTAACAAACCAATAATTAAAAGGAACAATAGATAAATTTCTGCAGGAAATAAACGAATACTAAAAGAATCACTCTATTTAGCTAAATTTCTGCAAAAGAGGTAAAACATAAAGAAATCTCACAATCCGTAGAACCGAAATGTCAAATCATCCTTTAGCTAGAAATAAGTAAATTAGCCACACATCGTAAACACAAACATCTTCATTCTCCAAAATATCACTACTCAATTCAAACTTAATTCTAAACTGAAAATAAAAGACTAAAACAAAGCATGTTGTTCATTTACAACTTTTCTCCTCTTATAGGAGAATTCCAAACCTAACTAAAATAGAAATAAAAATCAAATCAACCCTACATGGTAATAAACTAACAACCAAATATCTTTGTTTAATATTTTAGACACAAAAGGATAGTCCAAATTCGTATGGAAACTTGGAAACAAAATTTTAGCCTTTAACATGGTAAATTCTGGATCTATCACATGCATCTTTACTAAGGCGTGGGCACGTCCAAGGCATGGCGACCAGGTCTAGCTTTCTTTCCAATTTCCAGCTTCCAAAAAATGTACAAGGAGATTCTTTTTTGTTTCTTTCCATCCTTTGTTGCTTAAAAATTAAATAAAATAATAAACACATTTTAAGAAGTATTTAATTCGAATTTAGCATGAAAATAAGCAACTAAAGATGAAAAATAAACATGTCATCAAATCTCCTCACACGATTCTTGTCCTTAAGCATAACTCACACAAAACAATCACTCTATTTTAAAATCCATCACACCCTATCGTTGCACGCATCATAAAGTCTCAATAACCCAAAAATAAAAGACAATAGTAAGTTAACTTTTCACAATGAAATCTCATCACTCCACATAGATTCATAACTACCTAGATGCACATTCAGAGTACAAGATGCAAGGGTTAAAAAGTTTTAAGCACACATGCAAATTTAAAAAAAAATCATCACACAAAAGAAACATCTATCAAGCAATGTCATAAGTCGAAAACTATGAGACTTTACTTATTAAAAGTTCAATTCTTATGCAAGTTGATTTCAGAAAAGTCATATTTGAATAAAAACAGGTATCATGCAAAATAAAGTGATATTTATGCTCATATTTGAATACCTATACTAAAATAATTTCTCTATGCTCATGATTGATTATGTATGATATCATGATATTTATGAAATTGGACTAGGTTGAAATTTTTCTTTAGAGACTTCATTTTAAGTTAAAAATTGGATAAACATGGTTAGCTGTGTTAATGATTAGTTGTCATGTGCTTAAGATTGAAAATTCATGTCTAGATGAATAAAGTGACAACTAATTCACCTTAGAGGACTTAAGCTTGAAAAGTTTGACCCAAGTCAATAAATCAACTTGGTCACTTTATTTTAAGTCCAAAACTCATAAACATGTTTAGGAATAGGTATGATATGTTTCCAAGCATTTAAAGTGAAAAATTCATATGTATATGGATAAAATGACAATAGATGTCAATTCATACTTACCTCTTTTGAACAAAATTGACTCAAGTCAAAAATTGACTTAGAGGTTTCATTTTCAATCCATATTTGAGGAACATGTTTAGATTTACTCATGTTAGGTATCCATATGTCTAAGTTTAAAAAATCATGAGTAAATGATAAGATTGAAACTTAGCAAGTTTCATAGAAAAACTAGTGTAGTCTAGAATGAAACCATGCTAGGTTGATATCTTGACTTAGGACATAATTCTCATTTCAAACCTGACATATACTCTTTACATGACCATCATGTGGTGCCATGAAAGTTTGAATGAAAATTGAACAAGTCTTAAAAATAACTGAAAATTACAAAAATACTATTTCGACCTACAATTGGTATCAACTTCAGTTATTTCTAGAGAAATATAGAAAAATCCTTTTTAAATAATTCTTGAAACTGCACATTCACTAAAAAATCTAGTTTTATCAATAAAAATTTCAAAAAGTTCCATCAAGAATCTGATTTAAAGTAAATTTTTGAAGTTGGATTTCGAAAACACAAAGTATCACTTGTTTGAAATATCAATCTTTCCGATACTTTGATTTTTCTTCAAAAAAAACTTCAAATGAAAACTCATGTATACCATTTGAATTCCATTTCTAATGTCATTCACACAATTTCTTGAGTAAAATCATTTCTAGGAATGGTTTTGATATCTTGGATGATAGCTAGAAATATCCATTTGTTTATTAAAATCAATATAGGATGAAAAATGGTCTTTAAAAATTCTTTTGAGTTCAAACTTTATTCATGCATTTCAAATGACCATTCAATATTTGGTATCAAAAATTTTCATCCAAAAATTGGTACCAAAGTTTTTCATCGAAAATATAATGTTGTATAGATTTAAAAGTTTGATTTTTTTTCAAATCTTGAAGTATAGGTTGACCTAAGTCAACAAAGCAACTTAAAAATTTCATCTTAAGCCCAAACTTGATTCATAGACTTACATTATCTAATTTTTGATGTCTAGATGCCTAAATATGAGAAAACATGAGTAGATAGCAAATTTTGATATTTAGCATTTTCATGTTTTCATGCTTATTTCAAATGAAAATGTGCTAAGTTCATATTAAATATTTGTTTTCCATCCCTTTGGTTGAGATTTTCATGTTTCATGAAAAATAATCTTTAGAGTCTCAACTTCATTAAAAAAAAATTTGTTTTTCATCCCTTTGACTAGATTGACCTTTCTTGCCCTTTTGATTGATGTCAAAAGGGGGAGAAATGTATAAGAACAAGGGGGAGTAATGTATAGGAAAATTGGAGATAAAATTATAGGTAAAGGGGAGAAAAATATAGGAAATCCATGCATATAGATAGGAGGAGTCTATTTCATAGATATGTATGTTGATAGGGGGAGAAATCCCTTAGTTGATATCCTCTATGCTTTAATGTTATATTTTCTCAAGGATGTTTGTCATCATCAAAAAGGGAGAGATTGTTGGCTTTAGGTTTTCAACCTTGGTCTTAATCTCTTAATCTCGGTTTTGATGATAACAAACATGGAACTAATATTTCGTCGAGAAATCTTTTAGGTTCCATATCGATTAGCGTTCGATGTCCTCGATCGGAAAAATCGAAAGAAATCAGAAAATCGGAAGGACATTGATCGTCGAGCTCGGGTTCATCACGAAAGTTCTCGAAGATCAACATGAGCACCAAAGTCATCTTGGACGAGCTCAAAGATCACATGAAAGCTCTCCAAGTTGATGGTCGTTGATGGTCGTTTCCTCTTAATGGTTGAGATTAAAGGCCTTCTTATGAAATTAAATCAATGGCTGTGATTGATTCAATCTTATTTAATGTTGCAGCCCATTCATGGTTCTTTTTTTATGGTTGAGATTAAATGTTGCTTTTAATGGATGTGATTTAATTGTGAATGATTGAAGATTTAAAATTGAATTGGACGGTTGTGATTGAAATTGCTTTAAACACTTTCTTTTCAATTCAATCGTAGTCGGCTCAACCTCTTTAAAATTTAACCGGTCTAGTCTTTTATTTGAAGTTGGTTCAATTTATTTAAATCGGTTGATTGTTGAAATCAAATTGGTTTTATTTAATTGATTCTGATCCAGTTCATCCCAATTCAAAACCAGATTAGAATAATTTCAGTTGGTTCACAATCAATTCACCTTATTTTTCCACCGATTCATCAAATTTCTTGACTGTTTCAATTTAATTTATACCAGTTTAGTCTAAATTATGATTAATTTTGCTCAATTATATTTGGTTCATGCTTAATTGATCCTTTTATGATTGGCTCAACTTTGGTTCAATGTAATTTTACTTGGTTCATTATGTTTTTGATTAATTTACTTTAAAATTAGATCATGACATGATATTTTGAATACAATAGTATTCTACCCAACATACTCATGAGCTTATATGAACATAGTATCGATTAATTTATCATGCTATAATTAACCTTAATCTATTATTGTCAATTTTATTGTCATGCTACATCTATATCTATTGTATGTAGAATTCATGCGACTAATTAACTTATGCTATTTTTCTACATGTTGGCATAATTAATTCTCGCAAATTTTATGAATGTCAGTTTATTATTATACATGATGACATATTTTACCTTTTATTGGGTCATAAAATGTTGATTTATTATTTTATCATTGTAGTTCATGTTATGTTATATTTTGCTTCTTACATAGCTAATATAATGTTGATACATTAGAGTATTATTGCTCTTTCTTCTTCTTTTTTCATGTGGCTATATTTGGGCCCAATAATGCTTGTGGGATATTTCTACTAAATGAGCTCACTGTTGATGAAAACGTTGGCCTTGGTTTTGGGGGCCGGCGTGTAAGACCCGAAAAAATTTTCTTATATAAAAATCTATTTTGGTGCAGTATGCCGGATCCGGGGGTAGTCGAGTCGAGCCTTGGGATCATTTCGAGTGAAAAGGTATGACTCGATTAATGATTCATGGAATCTATTTGGGTGATTAACTTTCCTTTTATGAAATCATATCTTAAATTAAGTTAACTCGAGTCATATTATGGCTTGAGTCGGAACCCAAGTTGAGTTTTCGGGTTTAGTCGAGATTTGAGTGCGAGTTAAGTGAGTCAAGAGGCCTCATTTGGAAAGCTAGATGAGGGATTAATTAAAACCCTCATCTTGCAGCCGTGCGGCTCATCCATTGAGCCGCACAAGGCTGGCTAAGGGGAGAGAGGAAGAGGAGCAAGGTGAATCTTGGGGCTTGGATCGATCTGGGATTCGCGTCGTCGCCGAAAAAATTTCAAGTCGTCGTCACACGATCCTTGTTTCTCCGCAACCTATGTGAGTGGTTAAGTTTTGAAGCTTGGGGGAGGCGGGTGGCCGAACCCTAAATGAGATAGGTTGAGTTCTCACAATCTTTCCGACAAATCTTGATTTCTATGATGTGCGTTCACTATTTTATGAAATTTCTTGTCGGAACTCACTGTTTCTTCGTCGATTCGCAAGTTTTTGGGGCTGCCGAGTCTTGGGGAAAGGGGAAAGATCATGCCAAAATTTTCTCCAATTCCCTTGACGGCAAGGAAGCCCTTAGATGACCTTAGATCAATGTTCGATGTAGTTCTACTTGTATATCTTTCGTATATTGAAGCATGTCTTCCCTAGGAGTTCCTTGAATGATCGAATGAACCTTACCACTCATGAAGAGGGTTCGGCCAAGGGTGGAAGGGTAAATTAGTTCATTGGCATTTAAGTTACATTCGGAATTGAAGAGGTAGAGGTATAGCTAGTCTCCTCCATCTTTTCCTACCACTAAAACCATGGCCGGGCAAGGTCTTCCTTGCTCATGGTTTGGCCAACGCTAGGGAGGGGAGAAGAGATTAGCTATAGATGGAAATTACATGACTATAAGGATCATACATAGAGATATGACAATACTTAGGAAGAACACCAAACATAGCAAGTAGCTTGATTGATTTGAAACTTTAGGAATGCTAGTCTTGTAACCATCTTTAGCATTAGATCTTTAAACTTGAATGTTGAAATTGTTGCTATGTTTTGTATTTCCTAGATGTCATTTGAATTCATTACCACCTTGCCATGCTAGATAGTTGTTTCTTATTGTGCTAAAATTCCTAAGGTAGTGTAAAGTTGCTATATATATACATTGTGGTTATATATGATGAATGATGCAATATTTGAATATTCTCCTTTAGATTATACATGCTGCCCTAAATGTTCTTGGGCGGGATTCCAAGGTTGACACACGAAATTCCCCACCCGAGGTAGTATAGATGGTTGGTTAACATGTACGGCGTCACTAAACATTCATAGCACTTATATGGAAACTTAGTTAGGAGACGATAACACTTCTATGACCTTTGGTACACTTTTGGAAACTTAGAACTCATAGTTGTTCATATCTTGAAAGGGTGGCATAAATTGTTGACCCTGTAGCCGGATTTAGGCTAGATACGAGCAAAGGCTCGAAGTGTATATATGGAAACCCTAGGATATTGATTGTGTGATGTGTTTGAGATGGTCCGCCGAGGAGCGAGGAGGTCGAAAATGACCTATGCTCAGCTCGGCCAGTATTGGGTCTAGAGGTGCGCCAGTGCGCCCGCTAGGTGCCAGACCCAGTTGGGTGGGACTAGCTATCCTTACCCCAGACGGTGTCCGAAGACTAGTGGACCATCCTAGTCGACGGCCCGGGATTGTTTGTTTACATCTTGAGATATTGTGGCCTAGGGCCAGTGTGATACTACCGGATATGGTAGGGATGGTTGTAGCCGGGATATGATTCTATGAGTAGGCCCAAGGGCCGGAAGCCGAAGGTTAGATAAACCGAGATGGCAGGTTATCATGTTCAGTTGATGCGGACGAACCCGTTGGGGGTCAGTAATCGCATTAGAAATAAATTTTACCTCCTTGTACATTTCATTTATTGCCATGTATGATATATATATATATATGACTGAGGCTTGTGTGGAGGTTCATTTGAGCCACTCACTGAGTCCCAAGTGGACTCACAGTTTCTTTCTATTTTGCAAAGCATGAGCAGTAGCTTGGTATGTCGACATGGTGCAGCTGGTGGGTGGGAGGCGGTGTCGTATCTCGTAACGGCGTCCTTGAGTCTTAGACTAGTGCTTAGTTATGTTGGTTTTGTTTCTACGTTGACTTTTGAAATTGAAAAAGGATTGTAAAACTTGTTACTTGAACTTTTGGTTATTTGATGTTGATATTCCTACGTGTTTGGAAAAAAAAACTTATAACTTATGACTTGAAAACTTTTTATAAAGTATGTTGAGTTTTCTTTCATTCACTATGTCTTGATTTTCTTAATGTTAGTGTAGATAGTAGGCTACAGGGCAGGATGTAGGCCCTGACCGATCACACTACCCTCAGTTGGGGTGTGACACGGCGCTTGGGCCCAATTGGCGGGCCCAATTTTGTAGGCTAGCCTATCGAGCCATTTCTTTTGGGCTCAAATTTTGTAGATAACCCTTCAAGTCCTTTCTGTTGCAATTTTTCTGTCTATATATAATAATAATAATAATAATAATAATAATAAATAAATAAATAAAATAAGGGTAAAATATTGGTATATATAAATTTATGAACAAAATCATGAGATCTTTTTACACCTAATGATTGTGTACTCACCTATCGTGGGTCTAATTACGACAGTGTGTATAGGTTGAAATCTCATAAGCTTGTTTAATGGATATACCCTATCAGTGTAACGTTAACAATATAATTTTGGATAATTTCAACATCATTAATAATCTTTGTAATTTTAATGTTTCTTGTATCCTATCGATGCAGAAATATTGATTATATTTATGGTGTAAAGAGAATTACCTTTCTCTCTCTTTATTATTTAATTAATTAGAGATCCTATTTAAACTCCTTTCTTGGTTGAAGACCTAATTTGAAACTTGACTCTAGATTGTTAGTGGATTCTTTATTGGGTATTGCTCAAGATCAAGATGATGCAAAATTTGTTGTCATACTCACTACTAGAGTCATCGAGTCCAATCAGACATTTTACTTTGAGGATGACTTGGATAGTGGGAGTCTTGTACTTAGGGTCATTGATCTTCGTAATGAAAGCACCCTCTTGTTTGTACCAATTCTGTCAGCTCCATCAGTTGATAGAAATGAGCTCATTGATGAGAATCCAATTGACGTTGAGACTCATTTGAGTCTTTAAGACCAAATGATGGTTTATTGGTAAAATTGAAAGATATAAAGCCAGACTCGTAGCTAAGGGCTACAATTAGAAAGAATTTATTGATTACATAGAAACCTTCTATCCGGTGTCTACTAAAGATGCCTTTAGAGTGGTCATGGCTCTTGCTGCATAACTCGATCTTGAACTTCACCAAATGGATGTTAAAATTGCTTTTCTGAATGGAGACTTATTTGAGGAAGTTTATATGGTTCAGCCTGATATTTTTTGTTAAATTTGTGAAGGAACACCTGGGGTGCAAACTGAATAGATACATGGGCTGAAGCAAGGTCCAAGACTGTGGTATCAGAACTTTGATGAGGTTATCTCTTTTGGGTTCATTATGGATGCTTCAGATTAGTGTATTTATTAAAAAAATTGATGGGAGCAATTTTGTGATTCATGTGCTTTACATCAATGACATCCTATTGGCCAACAATTCAATAAGCCTTTTGAATGAGACAAAACACATACTTTCATGCGGTTTTGACATGAAAGATCTTAGTGATACCTCTTTTGTTCTTGGAATACAAATCAATCGTGACAGGTTTTTTGGAATCCTTGGTTTGTCTCTAGCAACCTATATTGATCGAGTGCTTAAAAGGTTTAACATTCACTCTGGCACTCCTTGTATGACACCTTTTCAGAAAGGTGAAAAGATTATCCAAATCACAGTGCCCTCAAAGTAATGTTGAGAGGGATGAGATGGATATAATCTCATATGCTTTCGTTGTTTGCAGTCTTATGTATGCCCTCGTCCGAATATACCTTTTGCTATAGGTGTGCTTAGTAGATTCTTGAGCGATCCTCACAAGGATCATTGGAGGACTACAAATAAAGTCATGAGATATCTACAGGATACTAAATTTATATGTTGACTTTCGGAAAATCTGACCCCTTTGAGATTGTGGGGTACACAGATTCAGATTATGCATGTTATGTGGATGATCGTAAATCCACTTCTGGATACATCTTTATGATGTCGGCAGGAGCTATTTTGTGGAAGAGTGTCAAGCTAACACTCACTCACAACTACCTTAACTATATAGACATAGTACATCGCATGTTATGAAGCCACTTCGGGGGCTATATGGTTGAGGAAATTGATATCTAGCATGCATCTTGTCGATTTTATATTGTAACCTCTAACCATCCATTGCGATAGTTCGTCTGCGGTGTACTTCTCTCAAAAATCATAGGAATTTTAGTTATACCAAACATTTTGATGTTAAGCTCCTGTTTGTTAAAGAGAAGATTGCTGAAACTCAGACTCATGTGGTTCACATTCGTGGTGAACATAAGCTTGCAGATTCGATGACTAAGGGTCTGCCCGTAGGAGTATTTCTAAATCATGTTACTCATATGTGTCTTGTTAAATTTTTGATGTAACCTTGGTCTAGTGGGAGTCTAAGTTGTGTCTTTAAGAGGCATTTGTAATGTAATTTTGGCATCATACCATTTATATGGTTCTATTCTATTCAGATATTGAAACTTTATATCATTTGTTTTCCTATCGGATTCAATGATATTGTGTTGTTTCATTTTTGAATCTTGTCTTGGATTGATGTATGCTGATCGCTTGACATTTGCATTGGTTAAATATCATTTATATAGTTTTGTTCTATTCAGATATTGAGACTTTATATCATTTGTTTCCCTATCGAATTCAATGATCTTGTGTTTTTTCATTTCTGAATCTTGTCTTGGATTGGTGTATACTGATCGCTTGACATTTGCATTGATTAAATTCATTTATATGGTTTTGTTTTATTGAGATATTGAAATTTTATATCATTTGTTTCCCTATCGGATTCAATGATCTTGTGTTGTTTCATTTCTGAATCTTGTTATGTATTTGTGTATACTGATCACTTGACATTTGCTAAATTTTGTTATTATGCCATTTGTACTAATAATTGATTAATGCTATCCAAGTGAGAGATTGTTGGATTAATTTTATTAATCTTAGTGTGGATTAATATTAATTAATTATTAGGATATTAGTTATTATGTTTTAGCCCTTAATTGAAGCCAAATTGTAACTAATTGGAACCTTATAACTGTGAGTGATCCATGATAGGTTGAATCACTCATAGGGCCCGTTGGGGTAGAGGCACAACCTGCAGTCCATTTTGTGGTCAATTAGTTTTCTATCATGTTATTGACCTAATGGATTCCATGTATGATAACCAAGTTTGAACTTTGGTTGATGCACCTGAAGGGATAAAACTCACAGGGTGCAAGAGGATCTTCAAGAAAATGACCGACATGGAAGGTAATGTGATTACCTATAAGGCATGCCTTGTTGCAAAAAGCTATCGTCAAAGACAAGGAATTGACTTTGATGAAACCTTTTCACCAATGGCCATGCTTAAATCCATAAGGATATTGCTTGTCATTGCCGCTCATTATGATTATAAGATTTGTCATATGGATGTGAAAACTGCTTTCCTTAATGGAAATTTGGTAGAGGAAGTGTATATGACACAACCTGAAGGATTCATATATGAAAATGGCAACAAAGTATGCAAGCTTTAGATATCCATTTATGGATTGAATCAAGCGTTTAGGAGATGGAATATCTGATTTGATGAGACAATCAAAGAGTTTGGTTTCTCGCAAAATATGGATGAACCTTGCGTGTACAAGAAGGTCAGTGGGAGTGCGATCATTTTTCTAGTATATGTTGATGACATACTCACTACAAGAAATGTCACTTTCGTGACTATTATTAATGGGGGTCGCACCCTAGCTCCCAGCAAAACATAGTTTTCCCGAGGGTAAGCATATGGCCCCCAGTAAAACATAGTTTTCCCGAGGGCCAATAGCTAACCCTAGTAAAATATAGTTTCCCCCGAGGGCATGTATTTGACCCTAGCAAAATATTATTTTTTCGAGGATTAGACAACATTAAAGTCCTCCCCAAGAATATAATTTTTTTGAGAGATATTTTCGACCCCCAAGAAATTAAAAACGGCCCCCAAGAAAATAGCTTTCCTTGGGGGGCTATTTCCTAGGAGACGGAAATAGCCCCCATATCATTATTTCCTTTGGGCGCTATTTTTTGGGGGTCGAAAATGATGCCCAGGAAATTAAAGATATTTTTTCAAAAAAAATGTTTTCCTGAAGGGTATTTTCGGCCCCCAAAAAATATTTTATTCCATGTTTAAACCCACCCCCCCCACCCCCGTCATGGTGTCGGTGCCATCTATGGTCAGTGGCTACTCGAAAGACTCTACCAGGGTCATGCCAAGGGGCAAGAAGGACCTCTCGAATCGAGATAGTCAAGGAGCTCGACGAGTACTTCCTCAAGGCGTTCGAGGCTAGCAACCATGTCTCGTTTATGCTCGAAACCCTAAAGAGTGACTTCTCCTCAAACCATTCTCTTACAAGTGTGAGCTTAGCTCCATTCATTTTTCGCTTTTTATATATTTCATCCTATTTTTCACCAATTGCATTCATATCGATAATTCATCTTTAATTTGAGTAAAATTTAGGAAAAATGAGCAGTTACAGCAAGAATTTGAATCCCTTGCATTGGTGGGGTAAGTGGAGAGGATATGATGAGGGGTGGAGGAGGAGTAGGTGGAGCTAGAGTTGGGAATGCGAGCCACTCCTCCACTGTCGAGAAGCTCTATGCTTGGGAGAAGAAGCTGTATCTTGAAGTCGAGGTACTATTTTTCACCTGTAACTTTGGGTATTTCCATTGCTTTGCAGTACATTTCCTTCCTCACTACTTGTCCTGAGTTCTTGCTACATGTCAAGGAAAGGAAAATCCAACACATCTTTTAAATTGAACAACTTTGATTAAAGTGAACTGCTTTTCCCTTTTAATTCCTTACATTGTGGACTGTGTTATTATGGCTGTTATGAACTGGATTCCACAATCAATAAACTGAGTATGGTTGTTATACCCAGGTTGAGACAGATATTTTTTGCTTACATGGTGTCTTATCTTCATCTATTGAGACTCTGGATGGCATAAGAAACTTTGATCGGGTTCAAGAAGTTCCTCATGAGGGGCCTATGTGTGATCTTCTGTGGTCTGATCCAGATGATAGATGTGGTTGGGGTATTTCTCCCCGTGGTGCTGGTTTTACACTTTTGGTCAAGTTTGTTGTTCTACTTTTGGCCACTATATGCTTGTCATGGATCTGTCTTCGCTAAACCATTCTAAATGTTTCAGGATATATCTAAGCAATTCAACCATACCAATAACCTCAAGTTAATAGCCAGAGCTCACTAATGGTTATGGAGGGATATAATTGAGGACATGTAGTCATACCAATCTAGATTTTACAAATCATTTTTATTTGTTCATTCTTTTCTAGGGTCAAAATATGACTTGTGTTAAGTTAGTCTTTTTCAATAATGATAGGCCTGATGCAATTAAGTCTTTCCAAAATTCATAATAACTGTTTGGGCATAATAATTTTCCAAGAATTTTTTGCTTGATGTGATATTTCATGTGTGGACCCAACAAGAATTACCCAAGCACTGGATGGCATAATAAGCATTGATAAGCAGTAACTCAAGGTACTACAGACTGATCAAATAGTTGCTGCAGGAGCTCATCAATCATCATTACCTCATCAATCTCTTGTATAATCTCCACCCCATATTTATTTGGGGAGTTTATCTCACTCTTCTTGTATAATCTCTTTATTCAAGAGTCTCTGGCTAGAGCAGTAAGCGTTTATGAATGTGATTCATAAAGGGTATTTTTAGAATAAAGATTTAAGATACAAGAATCTATACTTTTAGGACTTGATTAACCTAGATGAGATAAAGAGTGGTTGAAGGGGTTGATTGCACCGTAACTGCATATGGAAGGGTGAAATGATCAAACCACTGACCTTCTGACATTTGGGTAGTCATGATGCTTGGATAGAAGCCTCTGTTGACTTGTATAAGTGAATGTATTCATTGAGAATGAATAATAATTTAAAGAGTTTAAATAATGTAATTCCACAGCAGTGAGAATTATAATTCGTTGTATACTGCCAACATATTTTGGAAGCCCATACGATCACACACATATGGGAAGAATACAAAGGTAAAATAACAATGACATATTTGGCATGAGATGTCATTAGGTCCATGAGAAAGTAGAGAGTAGATAGCTGATGAGACACTCTTTGAGTCCACTTATTGGACTTAAACCCGTTAGATGGATTTGATCCATCTTGTTTTAAACCCATGGGCCCATGAGATGAATTTGATCCATCTTGAGCCCACTTATTGGTTTAAAACCCTAACCCTAGGAGTATTTATTTGTACTCTTAGGGTACAGCCCTACACACCACATGAGAAGGAGCAAAAATCTATTATGCAAACTCTTTCTCCTTGTGCCTCTTCCAATCCACCTTTCTCCTTGTGCCAAATGAAGGAATAGTACCCTTGAGCCAATCACACATCGATGTGTTTAGGGACTATTCAAGGGTAATCAATTTAATGAGGCATCTTTTCATCATATGTTGTATCTATATTTTTATATATTAGATTGTGATGAACACTATGAACCCAGGAAAATGATTCCAAGGCCATGATGAGCTAGTGGAACTTAGAACCTAGATCCCTTGTTCTAAATGTTCCTAGTCGTAGGATCATCGATTTGGGGATCGGTGATTCTGGGAAGACTAGTGCACTTGGTACATGCCCTATATGATAGGGGATAGTTGATCTCACAGTTACCTCTGAGGCGTTATTAATGTCCAAGTGCAGGTGCACATTAGGGAATGAGTTCATTGAATGGACCTGCATGAGGAACACAGTATAAAATCCTTACATGAATGTCAATAGGATATTCCGCGGGTGGTAGTAGGTGCAACCTATCCTTGGTCCTGAGGTTGTCATGGTTACCTTGTGATTGATGATCCATCGCTTTGGTTTTATCCCTACGTGGTCTTTAGAGTCATGTGTCGGAAACTTTTGGGCATTGGGAAGCATTCATGGAGGTAGGTGAACAACTAATATGGAAACGGTTACTCCTAGTTAGAGGAGATACTGTCCTATGTGTCCTGCAAGTGTCGACTCTGTAATCTATAGCCATAGTATATATGAATGTCAAAAAAGGGTTTCTGACATGTCATTATTGAGACGAGAAATTGGCGGGTAGAATGCATATGAATCGGTATTAGGGTTTGACACTTCTTCCATACCCTAGTCGACTTTCGGATATTATAATCGAGGGATTTAGTTGCACGATAACTAATCACCGAAGGGCATTCGATCCATGTAGATTGAACCTCACACTACTCGGGGAGTCATGACACGTTGCTAGATGTCAATCTTGACTTGTGAGTAGAGTTTTTCACGACCGCAATAAAGGGGTTTAGTGAAGGCTCATGAGATTCGAATAGAAGTCGTTCTATCGAATCCAACTCTTTGTTACACACAACTCACCTGCTGGCTTAGTGTGGGGCCCAATGGGTCACACACAACAGGATAATCTCGTGATGGGCTTTATGAGATAGAGCTTATAAGCAGCATTATTTGTCTACTAGCATGGACATTATTTTGAATAAATTATAAAACTATTAAATATGAAAATTAAGTGCCCCAAATTTTTGAAATCCATGATGAGTTCAAATTTGAACTTAAGTGCCCCCCCCTTTCTCTCATGTGGCCACACCCTTTAAAAGGTTTAAAGGGTGGTCGAACTCCATAGAAATAAAAAGAGGGAGAGAGGGAATAGAAGGAGATCAAGAAAGAAAAGATTGTGAATCTTGAGAGAACTTCTTGTGTGGAAGAGTTCCAAGAACCCTAAGTTCTTCTCCTTGGTGGGTAGCCTCCTCCTTCTTCATCCTCCCCGTGTTTTTGGAGAAGTCAAATTAAAGGCTTCTCTTATTTGGTGTGTCGTCGCCTTCACTATCTTGGAGGAGTCCAAGAGGACAACGAGGTATCTTCACCTCTTCTCTCTCGTTCCGGAGTTTTCTCATCCCATCTCCTTCCCTCTTTGGTGCTCAATTCTTGGTGGAAGGGCTGGCCTTGCCTTGGTGAATTTCGGGGTTGAGAAATTAAGCTTCTCCTTTGAGCCACAACAAGCCCCGATATGCTTGGTGTGGACTTACATTGGAGGACGTGCACATGTGCTTCTCAAAACGGGGATAGGAGTAGCCATATCAACCGCGGTTTGATGTATATCTTCTCCTTCTTCTCCTATGTTGAATTTCTTAATATTGCTAAAGTAGATCACTATTTTCGGGGTGGTTTGAATTTTTTAAATTGTCATTTCCACTACGTTTTCTATTCCTATCCCAACACCAAATTCTCTTGCTATCATATAGTGAATTTTGGCTATTGTTGCTACCCTTGAAGTGTTCTTGGATCCTTCCTAGTGTGGATCCTTTGGAGGTGATCCGATTCGGATCACTATGGTTTATGACAGCTCGGTGACAAAAAGATCCATTGTTCATCCTTTTGGGTAACAAATCTGAACTTCTCTTGTATTTCTCTTCTATTGTTTTTATGACACAACCAGATCTTGGCTTTGGTGATCAAAGGCACATAAATTTTTTGTTTTCCGCTGCCCCGTGTGCTAATGATTACTAACAGAGAGGTGATGACAAAAGACATTGTTGCATATCAAGCTGATTACCACAACAGCAGATTCAATCGCCACGGAAAATATTGGTATAGGGATACTAGGGTGATTGGATACTAGGGATACTAGGGTAATTTGTAGGGTACAATACATGATAAGTTTCAACCGACCCCTTGGTCCGATTCAAGTGTTGATCCGAACCCATGGTCTGGTTCAAGGAGTGAACCAGCCCATGGTTCAAGGTGGGTTGGCTCAAGCATGGTGGAAACTTAATTTCTATTTTGAATAGAAATTTTATTCAAATTCAAATTCGAATCAGGGTGCGTCTAGTGTCCCTATTAAATAGGGAGATTAGTTTTGACTCCCTATTTCTCCCTATTTGATAGGGATTCAATTGGAGGCAAACCTCGAAATTTTGAATTCCAAGGTTAATTCAAATTTAACAGGGGTTGGCTATAGTAGCCGCCCCTAGGATATTATTTAAAGGGTGTTGGCCGAACATCCCATTGTAGAATTAATTCCCAAATTAATTTCGAATTAATTTTCCTAAGATCTCTCCACCTCCAACCCCTAGCTGCACCCCTTGTTTCCACCTCTTACCCATTCGCAAACTTGGAGAAGCTTCGCTAGATTTTTTCCTCGTCAAGAATCGTTGTCGTGTTGGATCTTTTTAGGAGTCCTAAAATTCTAGCAAGGTACTTTAATCTTGAGCCAATTCGTTTCAAGTTTTCTCATCCTCTTCCTCCCTTTGCTTATTGCGCAATTTTTGGTGGAAGGGTCAGCCCCTATTTGGTGCAAACCAGAGTTTGAGAAAATAGTCCATTGAGCCATGACGAGCTTGAGAGGTCGTTGCCCCCCTTGTGTTACGAGGAGCTTGGTGTGGACTACCGTTACAGGACATGCACTTGTTCGTCTCGAATTCAGGATCGAAGCAGCTCATTCACCTTGCGGGTTACGGTATAAAAAATTGCTCTTTCCTCATGTATTGAGTTCCTTAATGTTGCTAAAGTAGATTGTTCTTTTCAGGATGCTTTTAAATTTTTTAGAATGCTATTTTCCACTATGTTTCCTCTCCACATCCCAACATTGCCATCCTCCTGAATATACTTGGATTACATATGTGCTCCGGAACTTCACCTTGTATGAGGTAGGTTATGTAGGGAGTCCTCTAATTTGTGCTTTGTTCGACTCTTCAGACCTCGATCGAGGTGTCGATCGGATGGGTGCTCGATTGCCCGAGGATTTATTGGATGACTAACATGTTGTTTTGAGATTTTCTGGTGCTGGTGAGCTTGGATAACAGATCGGCTCGAGTATTTTCCTCCCAAGGTATCTGCTGATTCATGTAACTGTCAAAGTTGTTGGCTTTATGTTTTCAACCTTAGCCTTAATCTCGGTTTTGATGGTTTTGATGATAACAAACATGGAACTAATGATTTCATTGAGAATATGTTTCAGGTTCCATATCAATTAACGTTCGATGTCCTCGGTCGAAAAAATCGGAGAAATCAGAAATCAGAAGGACATTGATCGTCGCGCTCGGGTTCATCGTGGAAACTTCTCGAAGAGCGACGTGTGCACCAAAGATGTATTGGACGGGCTCAAAGATCACTTGAAAGCTCTCCAAGTTGATGGTCGTTGAAAGCCGGAATCCGAAAATGAAGCGCGGAAGAAATAGGCTGAAGAAATAAACTTCAGCCTAGGTTCGATCGACCGGGCGGTCGACCGAATGAAGGTAAAAAAAGTAGCAGAGCTACTTCGGTCGATCGGGTGGTCGACCGATGGAAGCCCAAAACGGGCAGTAGATCTAGGGGTCGACCCGACGGTCGACCGACCTACGGATACCCGATACGTGAGATCGCGTCAGTCGACCGAAGGTCAGGATCGATAGTTTTTCGTCTGGCGGTCGACCCATTGATCGACCGACCACAGAGAAAAGAGAAGCGATCGAAAGATCGGTCGACCAGTCGGTCGATCGACCATTCAATCAGCGGCCTGTAACGAATAGTTTTCTATCCGTTGAACAGTCGTTTCTTCCCGAGGGTATAAATACACCCTCATATACTTCATTTAATCTTCTTCTCCTACTCTAACAGAATTCATTGAGCATTTAAAAGGAGATTAAAGTCTTCCAAAGATTGATTGCGGCGCTCTGCTCTCTTCGTCAAGCTCTTCTTTAAGTGTCTGCTTCCCTGCCTCCCTCAACTTTGCTGCAACGAGTTTATCTAACGAGTTGAAGGATTGAAGGATTACAAAAGAGCACAAATTCGTGGTTCATTATTTAGCTCTTTTTATTGTAAATTTTATCTGTTATTTAAACTATTTCTGGATTTGTGTCTGTGTAAAGACCTAGGGCTGTTAGGTCTTGTTGTGTGAAGTGGTATCCTTGGTGTAGAAGAAGTAAAGCCACTTGTGTAAACTTAGAGCTTACTAGGATTAGTTCTAGTTGTCCCTTAGGTTGAGGAGGGAAAGTGCTCTCGGTAGGAAGGCGGGATACTTCCGGATGTGGAAGTGCCTCAGTTGGAGAGCGGAGACTTTCCGGTGAAAAGTCCTCGTTGTAAGGGAAACTCGATATAATCTAGTAAAACCTAGTTTGGAAATCCTAAGCGGGGGTGCTTAGGTAGTGGAGTAGGCATTGGGGCCGAACCACTGTAAATATCTTGTGTTTGCATTGTTATTATTGCTTGTTTTTATTGCCTTATCATTTATCGCTTTCGCATTCAATCGCATAATTACAAATTTCCTAAACCAATCTAAGTAAATAATTAAAAGTGGATTTAGGCTAATTGTATTAGTAAACACACTATTCACCCCCCCTCTAGTGTCGCCATTTCTTCAACAAAAGTAAGTGATTAAAGAAAGTACTTATGAGAGGTACCTTTAGAGGGAGGGGTCCCTTGCTTGGCAAGTGTCGTTGACTTTCCCTACGACAAGTTGTGAGTCACTTATCATGATCACATTTTCGGCTTTCACGTCTTGGGCGAACATTAGCCCGGCGATTAGAGCTTCCTATTATGCCTAATTGTTGCTGGCTTTCAATTGGAATTGAAGGGATTGTTGTAGGGCGATTCCCTGGTCAATCTCCATAATGATGCCCGCTCCACTTCCCTTTTCGTTGGAGGCACCGTCCACGAACAACGTGCAAGTTTCAACCTAGTTAGGGATGTCTTCCTGGTTGATGAATTTGGTAATGAAGTCTGCTAGCGCCTAGGCCCTAATGGGACCTCTGGACTGGTATTCGATGTTGAACTCTGAGAGTTCTACTTACAAAGATATCATTCGACTAGCGAGTTCGAGTTTGGCTAGTACCTCCCTAATCTGCTATTCTGTGCGTACCTGGATGTGGTGACTTTGGAAATATGGCCTTAGCCTTATGGTTGAGATGACCAGGGTGAACGCAAACTTCTCTAGCCTCTAGTATCGGGTTTCGGACCCTTGGAGGACCTTGTTGACAAAGTAGATCGGTTTATGATCTTTTCCCTATTCTCGAACCAAGACCGAGTTGAAGGCATTCTCTGTAATTGTAAGGTAAAGGGAAAGTGTCTCTCCCGGCTTAGGTTTGTCCAAAACTAGTGGATTGGTAAGAAAGTGTTTGAGCTCTTCGAAGGCTTGTCCAAACATCTCGTCCCATTGGAAGTCTTGCTTCTTTCTCAGGATCTTGAAGAAAGGGGCGGTCCGATCAGCCGATTTGGAGAGGAATCTGGATAAGGCGGTCATTCTCCCGATGAGTTATTGTACCTCTTTGATGTTACAGGAGCTCTACAGGGATGGCTCGGCATTTTTCCGGGTTGGCTTCGATCCCTCAGTTCGTTAGCATGAAGCCGAACAATTTTCCGCCATGGACCCAAATGAACATTTCTCCGGGTTTAGTCTCACATTCGTCATTTTCCTGAATGTTTGTTGACCTTCACGATGTTTGCAAGCCATGTGGTGAATCTGATTTCTCTAATAAATCCAACCTTCAACAGCTTTCCAGATTCTTCGAGGGATGCATGTTGGCGCTTGGTTCCGAGCTTTCTATTCTTCTAGGCCATGGGTTTAACCCGATGATCGATGGACAAGCTGTAGCAAATAACTCGAGGGTCTATCACTAGCATGTCAGTTGTCATCCATGCGAAGAGGTCAGCATTGTCTATGTGTAGACTGCTGACTTGAGCTTTGAACTCGATAGGGAGGTGTGCTCCCATGTAGGTTACCTACTCAAGGGAGGCCTCGACCCATACTGGTTCCAGATCGTCAGCGGGCTGGGGCCACTCTTGGACATCTCCTCTGGGGTCCAATTATGAAATCTGAGGTTGGTATTCTGTGCGAAGAACTGGTATTGCTGGCGAAGGCAGTGTGTCTTGTGTTTCCTCTAGTTCGGCTGGCCCGAGTTTAAGCATTCATTGTAACAAATGCGGGCCTCCTACTGGTCTACATGCACCACTCCTACCTCTATCTCAGAAATAAGGAATTTGATGGCGAGGTGGGGAGTCGATGCTGTTGTTCAAATAACCACACTAGAAGAGAGGGGAGGTTGAATAGTGTGTTAGCTAATTCTAAGTTCAATTAGTTCTTTTCAAATTTAATCCCTTTAACAACCAATTTAGAGTTCTCTTGATATGGATGCTTGACAAGTATGTAAGAACAATTAAAGGCAAGTAAACAAGCAATGCACGCAAACACGATATGTATAGTGGTTCGGCCAACCTGCCTACTCCACTACCTTGGCTCCTCACCAAGGGTTTCTAACCCAAATGCTTTATAGAAATAGTGTTTCCCTAAGAATAAAATGAGGACTCAAATCTCAACCCTTTGAGAAAGCCTCAACACCTATTCTTCTAGCAAAACACAAATCTACAAAGCTACCTAAGGTGTTTAACTAGCACACCCTACAAGCTAACTTGAGAATCACAATTAAACAACTTAAGAAAAAAAGTTTAAAGGAGCAAAAATACTAAATCAAACTTGATAGCTCCTCTCTTTGCCTTCAATCACTTCAACTCCTCAAGATGGGTGGAAGATTCGTTGTGGGAGTTGAACCGTGAAGAACGCCTTGAGAGGAATAAAGAAACATGAGAGCTAGGACTTTGAAATCAAGACTTGAAGGCTTAAATGCTTGTTTGATGACTCAATGGAATAGTAGAGAGAGTTAGGTGAAGTGTAATGGCTTGTATTTATAAGCCATGAAGAGAACCCAACTCAACAGCCGTTGCAACGAATAAAAAAGCATATGTTCCCACCCGACGGTCGATCACCCGATCGATGGGTAGGTTAATCGGTCATCGACTGAGAGGATACTATCCATTTCGAGCTTCTGGCAGTCGATCATCGGTCGATAGTTGGTCGACCGATCGATCGACCAGCCAGCAACCGATACCCTGATTTCAGCCCAGTTTTTTTATTTTTACACTTGATGTTTGTTTTCGTGTTTCGTCTTCGGATTTTGACTAGGGACATATTACAAATAGGTTTGATTGATATCCTAGGAGCATATTACATTCATTTCTAATTCTAAACCTAGGAAGATACGTTATAGCCATCAGAGCCATTTTTACTAAATTCTTTGCATTTTTCTGGACGAAGTTCATAGGCACATTGTTCTATCAACCCGAACTCAAAACTCAACAAATTAGTTAGATACATGTTTGCTATCATCAAAATAGAGAGTGAAGTCTAGGTGGAACCCTTGTGCCAACAATCTCCCCCTTTATGATGATGACAAACAAAGCATAAAAATAAATTAAGAATTGATAAATGCTCATTTGTGAGTTCATGATAAAAAACTAACTTAGACTTCCCCTATCAACATGCATATCTAACTTATAAATCTCCCTATCTATAGGCATCATAAAACAAATGTGACCAAGTCTTTTCTCCCTCTGTTGACATCAATCAAAAATGACAAGAATGCAAGGTACTATTAATGAGTTTCATCATGAAAATCAAGAAATCCATAAAACCAAATATCACCTACCACTATAGTCCTTCCTACCAATGTGAGCCTATGGAAGGCTGACATCGGTAAGTCGCAAAGCCCTACTACAAGGCATATACTTAAGTGTGATGATACGATAAAAGATGATTTTTCAAGAGATTTTAGAAAAGAATGCAATTTTTCCAAAATGAATTTAAACATATGGAATAGAACAAATTCCTAACTGCAATTTTAAAAGCTTTCATCATTCAATGGTTTTGTGAATATATCTGCAAGTTGTTTATCGGTGGGTACAAATTCTACAGAAATATTCTTTTTAGCTACATTATCTCTTAGAAAATAATGTCTTAGATCTATGTGATTGGTCCTAGAGTGTAACACTGGATTTTTAGTTAAATTAATGGCACTAGTATTATCACAATGAATAGGTATACATGAATAACTAAGTCCATAATCCATGAGGGTTTATTTCATTCAAAGGACTTGTGCACAACAACTAGCCGCGGTGATGTACGTACTCCGCTCGTAGTTGAAAGTGCAATCGAGTTTTGTTTCTTAGAAAATCAAGAAACAAAACTCATCCCTAGGAATTGACAACAACCACTAGTGTTTTTTCTATCTACTTTACAATCGGCAAAATTAGCATCAGAAAAACCAATAAAATCAAAAGATTCATCATTTGGATACCATAAACCTAACTTAATTGTACCCTTAAGATATCTCAAAATGCATTTGACGGCACTCATATGAGATATCTTTAGGCAAGATTGAAACTAAGCACATTAATATACGCTAAACATGATATCCGGTCTACTTGTTGTTAAGTAAACAAGGCTACCAATCATACCTCGGTAGTATTTTTCATCTACCTTGACACCATATATCTTCATCTTTATCAATCTTTATAGATGTACTCATCAGGGTTGAGGCAATATTTGCTTCATTCGTCCTAAATCTTTTGATGAGCTCTTTTGTGTATTTTGCTTGATTGATGAAGATCCCCTTGTTGGTTTGCTTAATTTGGAGTTCAAGCATGAAGGAAATATCTCTCATCATGCTCATCTCAAATTCCTCTTGCATGCATTTTGCAAACCGCTCACACAAAATCTCATTAGTAGCTCCAAAAATAATATCACCAATATATATTTGGACAAATAGGATATCATTTTTATCATGTTTAATAAAAAGAGAAACATCAACTTTTCCAACACTAAAATCTTGTTCAATCAAAAAGTTAGAAAGCCTTTCATACCAAGCCCTAGGGGCTTGTTTTAAACCATAAAAATCTTTTTTTAATTTGTAAACATGATTAGGAAATTCAAAGTTTTTGAAATCGGGGGATTGTTCAACATACACTTCCTCCATGATAAATCCATTCAAAAAGACACTTTTAACATTCATTTGAAAAAGTTTAAAATATTTAAAACTTGCATAAGCTAAAAGCATACGAATTACTTATAATCTGACTACGGAAGCATAAGTCTCATTATAATCTATACCTTCTTCTTGGTTGTACCCTTGGGCCACTAACCTAGCTTTGTTTCTAATGACTAAGTCATCTTCATCTAACGTATTTCTATAGACCCACTTAGTCCCAATTACGGTTTGTTCACTAGGCCTAGGTACTAAATCCCAAACTTCATTCCTTACAAATTGATTTAATTCCTCTTGCATGGCAATAACTCAAAATTCATCATCTATGGCTTCCTTAACTTGAGAATCACAATTAAACAACTTAAGAAAACAATTCTAAAGGAGAAAAAATACTATATCAAACTTGAGAGCTCCTTTCTTTGCCTTCAATCACTTCAACTCCTCGAGATGGGTGGAAGATTCGTTGTGGGAGTTGAACCGTGAAGAACGCCTTAAGAGGAATGAAGAAACATGAGAGCTAGGGCTTTGAAATCAACACTTGAAGGCTTGAATCTTGTATGATTACTCAATGGAATAGTAGAGAGAGTTAGGTGAAGTGTAATGGTTTGTATTTATAAGCCATGAAGACAACCCAGCTCAATAGTCGTTGCAACGAATAAAAAAGTATTTGTTGCCATCCCATGGTCGATCAGTCGCTCGACCGCTCGAGCAACTAGTCATTGATCGTGAGGCTATTTTCCATTTCGAGCCTCTGGCAGTCGATAGTCGGTCGACCAACCTATCGATCGGCCAGCGACCGATACCCTAATTTCAACCCAGTTTTCTGATTTTTACGCTCGATGTTCATTTTTGAGTTTCGTCTTCGGATTTTGACTTGGGACATATTAAAAATAGGTTTGGTTGATATTCTAGGTGCATATTACATTCATTTCTAATTCTAAATCAAGGATGATACGCGATAGTCATCGGAGCCACTTTTACTCGATTCTTTGCATTTTCCCGGACGAAGTTCGTAGGCGTAACGTTCTATCAACCTGAACTCAAAGCTCAAAGAATGAGTTAGATACATGTTTGTTATCATCAAAATAGAGAGTGAGGCCAAGGTGGAACCCTTGGGCCAATAGATACCACCACTCCTAGATTGTTCAGGGACGGTCGGCCTATGATCATGTCACAGGGGCTTGAACATTGGACGACAAGGAATTGTATGTTCACTTACTTCGTTCTTGGTGGGGAGCCGGACGTTGTTGCCGGGCATAAGTACGTAGCCTCTAATGTTGACTCGCTCTCCTGAGAAACCGATGAGTTCTCCATGGTAGGATGGAGTGAATTCTCGTTGTTACGCAACTTTTTGAGTGTTGGGTAAAATAGGACGTCGGCTGAACTCCCGTGGTGTACCAAGACTTTTTTGACAAGGAAATCACCATCGATTACAGAAATAACAACAAGGTCATGCAAATTTTCTTCAGTCCCTTGGAAGTTAGTTTAATAGAAAGATATTACCGAGGTAGGCACATGCGGCCTCCATGGATGAGTTGCATCGTAGATTGTCATGTGGGTTTGGAGTATTTTCGCTTGGCTGAGCTCGTCTCACCTCCTCCGGGGAATCCGCTTGCTATGTACTCGATGAGTCCTCGGATTTCAGTGTAGAGTCGCTTGATCTCATGGTCATCATGATTGTTTGTCGTGTGGCGGTACGGTGGTGTGCTGCTCGGACTTCGGCATTGGTGACCGAGGTTTCACCGATTCCAACTGCAGCTTTGTCCGCAGTGGATGTAATGGTCTAGGTGACCTTCTGTGATCAAGCGCTCGATTTGGTCTCGGAGCACCATGCACTCTTCGGTGGTGTGGCTGTAAGTTCGATGGAACTCTCACCTCTTGCTCTTGTCAACCTTGAACAAAGGTTTCGGCCTTTCTTGACCGCTTGGAGATCTAAGAAACTGCATGTGGTAGATCTCCTAGAGGATAGTTTCTTGTCTGGTGTTGAGGGGAGTATACTCATCGATCCTGGGAACAGGTCTAGACGGCGACCTCCCTCTCCTGTTGTGGCCCCAATCGTGACGGTCTCTATCTTTGCCCCCTCCGTCGGGCCTTTTTGCCTTTCTTGTCCTCGGTGGTGTCTTTGGCGATTTGCATGTCAGCCTTTCTAGCCTCACGGAGCTCCTCCATCTCTATATAACTTGCAGCCTTCTCTTCGTACCCGGTCATATTTTTCAGCTTTGCTAGGGCGATATGGTCTGCTAATTGTGTGGTTTTCAACTTGTGTTTGATAAAAAAAACTCGAGTTGGGGGGTTGAGATTCGGGATCTCCACAACTGTGGCTTGAAATCTATGTATGTAATCCCTTAAGGGCTCATGTTGCCCTTCCTTGATATAGTGGTGGGCATTCCTAGTTTAGGAGTAGATCCAAGATGAGGACAACCGATTGGCGAAGGCACTAGGAGAGTTTCATGAAAGAGTGTATGGACCCCGGTGGAAGGGAGGAGAACCACAATGGTGCGATCTTTTCTAGGAAGATCGAGAAGGCTCTGCAAAGGACGGGGTCAGTCACTCCATTGAGGATCATCATGGACCTAAACATTATCAGGTGTCTAGTTGGGCCACCTATACCATCGTAGGGATTCAGCGTGGTCGGCAGCCTGAATCTGCATAGTTGTCAAGTGCGTAGTTGGGTCGCCTATACCATCGAAGGCATGCCGCCATGATGTGTTCAGTGAAGGGTCCCAAGTCGATTGAAAGGGGAGTGGTAGCCTCAATGACCTTGGGGTCTTTCTCCATTCTCTGGTGAGGCGTGATGGAGACCTCGTCCCGAAGGACAAAAACTAGTCTCCTCCCCGAGTGATTACTTTCTTAATGCTCTAAGCGGCAGCGCTCGTACTCGGTCGGGTATTGTTCCCGGGACCACGTCGGCATTTTGACTTGGGCTACTAACTGTTGGTTCTCCACCTCAAGTTCGTTTGTTCGACGTTGGGACTCTTCTGGTGAGGGCTTGGCTAGTGCCAGAGCATCTCTCCTCACCGTTTCAGCATCTCCATGTAGCCGGGGTACGTCACCGCTAGGGTGCTGTCTATGTGCGGTGGCGTTCGTGTTGGTAATCATTGGCACACGAGGCAATGGAAAACAAAAATTTGTGTGCCTTTGATCACCAAAACCAAGATCTGATTGCACCATTAAAACAATAGTAAAGAAAACAATGATAAGGTTAGATATGTTACCCAAATCGGATGAACAAAAGACCTTCTCGTCACCGGGTTGTTGTAAACCACAGTGATCCAGATCGGATCACCTCCAAAGTATCCACACTAAGATGGATCCAAGAACGCTTCAAGCGCAGCAACAATAGCCAAAATTCCCTATATGCTAGCAAGGGAATTTGGCACCAAGAGAACGGTGGAGTGGAGAGGAAGAGGTTCAAAGAGAGAAGGGAGATCAAAATTAATTTTTGCTCCTCCTCACTTCTTTTCTCTTTTCGGCTGCACCCTAAGAGTGGAAATATATACTCTTAGGGTTAGTGTTTCAAACCAATAAGAGGGCTCAAGATGGATCAAATTCATCTCATGTGCCCACGGGATTAAAACAAGATGGATCAAATCCATCTAATGGGTTTAAGTCCAATAAGTGGACTCAACTAGATGGATCAAATCCATCTCATGTGCCTCGCAAGCCATCTTCTCTCCTCTTTCTCATGGACCTAATGACATCTCATATCATATATGTCATTATTATTTTACCTTTGTATCCTTCCTATATGTGTGTGACCTTATGGGCTTCTAAAATATGTTGGTAGTATACAGTGAATTATAATTCTCATTTAAGTGGAATTATATGATTTAAACTCTTTAAATTATTATTCATTCCCAATGAACAAATTCACTTATACTAGTCAATAAAGGCTTCTAACCAAGCATCATGACTACCCAAATGTCAAAAGGTCGATGGTTTGACCATTTCACCCTTCCATATGTAGTTACCGTGCAATCAACTCCTTTCACCACTCTTTATCTAATCTAGGTTAATCAAGTCATGAATGTATAGATTCTTGTATCTTAAATCTTTATTCCAAAAAAATCCCTCTATGAATCACATTCATAAACGCTTACTGCTCTGGCCAGAGACTCTTGAATAAAGAGATTATACAAGAAGAGTGAGATAAACTCCCCAAATAAATATGGGGTGGTGAATCCTATGTTGATCACTCAACTATCTCCAAGTGATTCATGTTATACCCAATCTTCAAGCTATGAACACCTAAAGGTGAACCATAAGTAATGAAGTCAAAGTACAACACTAGGCACTTAAGATACTTTGGTGATCTCAAGTCCAAAGATACTTGCACCACTGATATGATGAAATGCTTTTACAAACATAGATTGAACATTCTTGTGAAGATCTCATGATTAGGCCTCCAATGAACTTGTTTCTCAAACAAGCATCCACATGTTAACTCTGAGCATCGCTATGCTCACAACTTGTGAGAACTATTGCTTGAACGAGTCAAGAAGTATAACATGTGCTAGTCTATCCGTATTAACAATGTCCTATCTTGTTAATACTGTGACTAGGGATAATTTAGGTATAAACACATTTACATGCAAGAAGAATCTCACATCATGAACTCTTCATGATTTCCTTTGCACTGTGTCATATACCAAGGACTTTATTACATAGTTTAAGTTTTTATGCAAGCAAATGAATTAACATGAGCACTAAGTAATAAAGATAGCCTTTCATAATTAAGTAAAATGTGCATGAAGAGTTCCCAATTATATGAGGGCTCTAGAGCATATCACTAACAGTTCGCCTGACTTTGGGTACTAACCATTGCAGGGCAAGTAAGATTTACTCGATCCCATGGTGGGCGCCAAATGTTCTTACCTGAAGTCAAAAAGATGTACGTGATCCAGTCCAATATGTCTCGTGGTCAAGTGCAACTCCGACAGGGTGGGGTGGGGGGCCTACAAAAGACACTCTGATGCTCAAGTCGGTATGTGATAAAGTTGAAGGTAATAAAAATTAGGCTCTAGGTTACCTGAGACGTGTCGTGTATGTATATATTGAATGATGAGAGAGGATTGGCGATGTATAATCCTCATTAGACTCTAGGAAGCTAGAATATAGGTGTAGAGCTAGTGTCTAGAGTTCATGTATAATCCTCATTATGATGCAAAGAACTCTAAAAATCGAATCCGGAAGATAAAAAATCAACATAAACCCAGTTATTGGTCGAAGTTCGACTGAAGGTCGGTCGACCGAAGATCGACCGACGATCGATCGAAAAGTCCACCATATCTTTTTTTAGTTGTTTCCACCCGTTGGACCCGAGCCATACTTGGTGTTCGGCCTATAAAACTCCATTCCCCATATTCCTTAAGTGTTGTTGTGATATATATTGAGCCATCGTATAAACCTTTGTGAGCTTTCTTTGAGCCATTTCATGATAAACCCTAGCTTTGACATATTCTACCTTGATTGAGCTTTCACACTCATTGTTTCATCTTCAAAAGGCATCAAGAGGAGCTAACTTGATCTCTTTGAGCTATGTATTGTTGTTTGATTTATTGTCCATTAAAGTGTGTATTTTGTGATTATTAGTCAAGTGTTTGGTGGTTGCATTGGTGTACAGGCATAAGTTCGTCGATGTAAACTTAGTTTGCTATGGTTAATTTTGCAGTCCTTGGGAGAAGAGGTGTTGGAGGTACTCTTTGGGAGAGGATAATCCTTGGGGGAGACCGAAAGAGGGTCAGAGTCTTAGCTTGTAAATCCTTTTGTAGGATACACTTTAGGCCTCGTTTGGTTGACACTACTTTCTGCAGAAAATTGTACTTCCCAAAAAATAAGAAAAAGTATTCATGTTTGGTTGACACACCTCCTGCATTTTACAGGAAGTACAACTCCCTGAGTAAGTGCAACTTTCTGCAAAATGCAAGAAGTAACTTACCTAGGCCCCCTAGGTAAGTTGCACTTTCTGCATTGTATTTGAAAGAAAAAGTCAATTTTACCCTCACATTTGCATTTAGTACAGAATTTATAATTTATATTTCCAACATTATAGTTTAGATAATCCTTGAATTCTTTACATATTTATTTTGTTTTGTTTTGTTTTTAATAAAAATATGTAATTTTTTCATATTAACTATAAATAAAAATTAATTTTTCATATATAATAAAGTATATATTATATTAATTATATATGCAAAAATTATATTATATTTTATATATATGTGTGTGTTATATAAAATATTAATTTATAAATAACTTTATTTTTTTCATATATATACTAATGCATATAAATTAAAATATTATTTTATAAAGAGATTTTAAAAAGGGTATATTGGTCATTTGATATGTACTTCCTAGGAAGTACTCATGTCAACCAAACATGTTCTAGGGAAGAAGTTGCACTTCCTATGAATTAACTTTTTGTCAACCAAATACTTTTTAGATACTTTCCGGAAAATACATACTTCTCATGTCAACCAAACGAGACCTTAAACTAGTAAAGTAGAGTTTGACATCCTAAGTGTGGTGTTTAGGTAGTGGAGTAGAGAACGGTCCCAAATCATTATAAATCTTTGTGTTTGCATTGCCTATCTTGTATGTTGTTATACTTGTCATTTATTATTACTTCTGCTTATTGCTTATAAATTGTGATTTGACTTAGATTGAAAGATACACTTAAAACCAAAATTTAGGTTAATTTTTGTAAACACACTAGTTTGCAAGTTGTAAACTTAGTTTGGTAGTGTTAGTTGTGTAGTCCTTGGGAGAAGATGTGTTGGAGGTACTCTTGGAAAGAGGGTCGTGTTGGTGAAATGGCCTACACTAGAGGGAGGATGAATAGTGTGTTTATTAAAATTTTGTCTAAATTTGGTTTTAATCGTTTCTTAAAACACTTAGGAAAATTATCAATTTAAGACTAAATGTGAAAGCAAGTAAATATGACAATTAAGCAAACACAAGTACTACCGATACAAACACAAGTATCTATCTAGTTTATGATACTAGTTGAGTTTATCAAGTTAGGAGAGATTAGTGATTTAGCAACAAGATAATCAAAGAAAGAACTTTTTTGATTTCATGGAACTAATGATTTTATGGAGAATTATTTTCAGATTCCATATCGATTAGCGCACGACGTTCACGATCGAAAATATCGAAGAAATCGGAAAATCAGAAGGACGTTGGTCGACACGCTCGGATTCGTCGAAAAGATAGAGTCTAGGTTTAGGGTGTCTAGATAAATTATAAAATCTTCATTTGATGCAAAAACCCCTAAAGAACCAAACTCGTAATCCGAAACCCGAATCAAAGAAAGAACTAGGCTGAAACTGAATGAGAAAGTACAAGTACTATGAGAAAGTACCAATACTTTCTCGTCGATCGATCGATGATCGACCGCTAGGGGTTCTAAAGCCACGGAAGGCTTTCGATCGATGACTGGTCACTCAGGCAGTCGACCAGCAATCGATCGAGCGACGCCAACAGGCAGAAAAATCCTGTTGCAACAGCTTATTTTGCCTCCTCTCTTCATGGCTTATAAATACAAGCAATGAGAGCCTTCCTCGGGGGTTGTTGAACCTAGTGAGCCATCATTTGATCCTATACTAAGCCTTCATTGAGATATTCTTTGTAAACCCTAGCTTTGATCCTCACATCCTTGATCTTGCCTTCAAGCTTTAATCGATTCATCATCTAGTCATCAAGAGAAACTAGGATTCGTTGTTGGAGCTAAGTATTTGTGTTGTTGTATTTATAGCTCCATTTACTTATATTTTATGGTTTATTTCATTATATTTGAGTTTTTGTTAGACCTAGAGTGTAGGTCTTAAAATTGGATGGTAGTCTTGGTGTTTGAGGTTTAAATCCACCAGTGTAAACTTAGCTTGCTAGGATTAGTTGTGTTGTCCTTAGGGTTGAGGTGGGAGAGTGCTCTTGGTAGGAAGGCAGGATACGTCCGGGTGTGGAACTGCCTTCGGATTGAGAGCGGAGACTCTCCGGTGAAAACGTTCTCATTGTAAGGAAATGAATTAATCTAGTAAAGCTAGTTTGGAAATCCTAAGCGGGGTACTTAGGTAGTGGAGTAGACATTTGGGCCAAACACAAGTCTCCGGATGTGGAAGTTCCTTTGGGTTGAGAGTGGAGACTCTCCGGTGAAAACGTCCTCATTGTAAGGAAACAAATTAATCTAGTAAAACTAGTTTGAAAATCCTAAGCGGGGTGCTTAGGTAGTGGAGTAGGCATTAGGACCGAACCACTATAAATCTATATATCTTGTTAGCATTGCCTTTGGTTGAGTGTAATTAGCTTGTCATGAAAATTTTTGAAAATGTTATAAATTTTTTTAATTATTTACCAAAACGCCACTAAATTTCAATAAATTCTAGAAAAATGCAGAAAATTGAGTTTTGATTGATTCTTGAATCTGCATTTTTCTTGAAAATTCTAGTTTATGTCATAAAAAAATTAAAAGTCTCTCATAAGAATGTGATTTGATATATTTGAAGTTTTAATTTCAGAACTTGAAGTATCATTTCCCTTAAATGCTTATTTTTTCGATACTTTGAAATTTTCATTCGATTTTCAAATGAGACTTGAAGTATGATATTTTGAATTTACGTGTGGTATCGTTCTACTCGTTTGATGAGAAAAATCATTTTTAAAGTGATTTTTGACTCTTTGACCGATACTTGAAAATATCAATACTTGAGTTACTACATGATTCTTGGTTTTGGT
Source organism: Canna indica (assembly GCA_034359265.1). Lineage (NCBI taxonomy): Eukaryota > Viridiplantae > Streptophyta > Magnoliopsida > Zingiberales > Cannaceae > Canna > Canna indica. The sequence goes on from CP136891.1 coordinate 41,518,209, forward strand.
TTTTATCCCTTGAGTTGAAACTTTCACAATTTTGAAAAAATCTTTTAGAGTTTCAACTTTGACTATAAGTTGACTTTTCTTGTCTGTTTTGATTGATGTCAAATGGGGAGAAAAATATAGGTAAAGGGGAAGAAAATATTGTGTTTTAATGAATATTTTCTTAAGGATGTTTGTCATCCTCTAAAAGGAAAAGATTATTGGCCTAAGATTTTTAACCTTGGTCTTAATCTCGATTTTGATGATAACAAACATGGAACTAATTATGCATGTTTGTTAAAGCAAGAGCGAAGACTCTCTGGTGAAAACACTACAAAAAAATAGGGTATCACCAACGGATTAAATCCGTTGGTAATAGTCAAAATTCGTTGGTAATACTAATACCAACGGATTTTTATTGGTAAAATCTGTCGGTGATACTCTGCTAGGTATTACCAACGGATATTACAATTGTCCGTTGGTATTACCAATAGATAAAGATATATTTGTTGGTAATTATCAACAAATGAGTTGGTAATTTTATTGGTAATACCAATAAATAATATATTTGCTGGTAATTTTGTTGATAATACCAACAAAATTAGTTTGTTGGTAATTATTTATTGGTGAAAGTCTATTTTCTTGTAGTGAAATATTATCATTGTAAGGAAATGAATTAATCTAGTAAAACTAGTTTGAAAATTCTAAGCGAGATGTTTAGACAATGGAGTAGGCATTGAGGCTGAACCACTATAAATCTATCTTGTTGCATTGTCTTTGGTTGAGTATGATTAACTTGTCGTGAAAATTTTTGAAAATGTCATGAAATTTTTAATTATTTATCAAAATGCCACTGAATTTTAATAAATTCTAAAAAAACAAGAAGAATAAATTTTGCTTGATTCTTGAATCTAAATTTTTCTTGAAAAATTCTAATTTATGGTATAAAATTTTTAAAAATCACATGAATTTTAATTTATGGTATATAGTTGTTCCATATTTTTAGTTTTACTTCTCTTCTTCTTGGTGGTCCATATATTTTTTTCACTGTGTTATTGAATGTGTTCAATTAGTTTTTGAGTATAAAGCTTTTCTCTTCCAAGTTGCTTTTTATTCGAGTATTTCATATTGATAGCTCTTGTGAATCCACGTAATGTAATCCATTTGCGATTTTCTAGGACATAGACTGAACTTTGGATTTCTTTTATTATAACGAAATCACTTTGGAAACAAAAAGATTGTATATGACCATGTAACGTTTACCAACCTAATTAATTATAAGGGGGTGTGCCATCGTAAATGAAACTTATTTAGGATTAATTACATTATATATCTTTAATTTTGAATATTTTCTCAATTCTATCCCAAATTTTTATTTATTTCAATAATATACTTAAACTTTGGTTTTATTTCAATAATATCCCACCGTGAATGAGATGTTAGTTTCACCGTTTACACGCTAACGTGGCGCTGCTGATATGGATCAGCAGCCCAGTCAACACAATAAATTATATTAAAAAATTAAAATTAACACCTATTTTATTTTTGGTGGTCCCCGTCCACATAATTTACCGTGGTTCCCATCTAATTAACTCTATTTTATTTTCCCTTCCTCAGTAAGTAACCCGACTTCTATTCTGTACCTCTTCGGGTATTGTCTCGTCCCTGACGGCGATGGCTCGTGCTTCCTCGTCTATGAGTTCATCGAGAATGACTCTTTGGATGGTTGCATATTCTCGTCACCGAGGGAGGCGCGGAGGCGGCGGTGTCTACCGTGGCCACTGCGGTACCAAGTGGCCATCGACGTCGCCTGGGCGCTCGCCTACCTCCACCACGACTGCCAGGCGTGCGTCGACATCAAGCCGGAAAACATACTGATCGACGCCAACTTCATGGCGGTGGTCATTGATTTCAGGCTGTCGAAGCTGATGAGCAAGGACCAGGGCCGGATCATGGCGAGCGTGAGGGGCACGAAGGGCTACTTGGCGCCAAAGTGTCTGCTAGGCTCTGGCGTCTCGGAGAAGTCCGACATTTACAGCTACGGGATGGTGCTGCTGGAGCTGGTGGGCGGCCGTCGAAACGTGCGCGCGGTGGAGGATGACCGAAAGTGGCCCTACTTCCCAAAGAAGGTGATGGAGAAGGCGAGGGAAGGGAGATTGATGGAGGTGGAGGATGATAGGATAGAGGGGAGGGCGAACGAGAAGCAAGTGACGACGATGGTGCACGTGGCGCTGTGGTGCGTGCATGTGCAGGCAGAGATGCGGCCGAGCATGGCGATCGCAGCACCGCCGAAGACAGAGATGATCGTGGTGGACCTGCTGTCAATAATGGACGATGAATAGTCGAGCGTCGCCGCCACGAGCGACGGCGGAGGCAGCAACGCATTCGGGTGTCACACCCAACGACATCGAGGCGGCGGCACAGCGGGGTACCACAGGGGATGACAACGAGAGAGAAGAGATGGGGACCACCGGTAAAATATATAGACGGGACCGCGGGAAATAAAATAGGTGTCGATTTTAAATTTTTTAATATAATTTATTGTGTTGAGTGGGTTATCTCCATATCAGCAGCGCGTAAACGGTGAAACTAACATCTCATTCACAGTGGGATATTATTGAAATGAAATCAAAGTTCGAGTATATTATTGAAATAAATAAAAATATGAGATAAAATTGGGAAAATATTCAAAATTAAAAATATATAATGTAATTAACCCTCTTATCACGAGTGTCTTGGAATATCCCATTTATTGTCCTTTTTATCTGAATGGATAAATAGTCAGGAAAAACACATGTGCCCAGTAGAAACGCATACTCGCGGAACAAACGGCGATCCTACATCCGCACAGACAAGATTCCACATGAACGGACCCAACCTCAACAACGGCGAATTGGCTTCGCCTACTTCTGTAAGCCCTGGCACGTGCGAGGGAGCATGCGGCGAGGTAACCGCGTGCGTACGCACTGCTTCCTCTCCAAGCAAAGCATTCGACAAAGCGCAGTCCTTTTCACCATTCCACGCGTCGTGTAGCAGAAAATAACCCGTTTCCTCTCCACTTAGTAATTAAAAATGAACGTTGCAACAATCTAAACCAACCCCCGGATTTAACCCGTTTCTCCTTGCTTCCCCATCCATGGCCGAGCACTTCGCATCGAACGCTCCGTATCAACTACTGAAGGGTACCCCAAACCTCGGAACGCAACTTCTATGGAGCCCGGCTCCATAATGATTTTTTTCCAAACGTCGCCCCGTTTTTTTACTCCTTTATATAAACCTCCTGTGCCCTTCCTCAAACCCAAATCAATGCAACGGGCAGAAGAAGAAAGATGGCAACGGAACGCCCAGAGAAGCCATGCCACGGCGTCCCATCCACCTCCGCCGCCGTCGAGGAGCGTCGACCCGCGGACCTTGCCGCCCTCCGTGATTCCTCCGCTCGGCAGATAGCGCCGCCGGACAAGCTCGCCATCGAGGAAGACGACGATGACGCTTCTAGCGAGGACTTCGAGTTCGCGTTCGCGGTGCGAGACCCGAGCGCCTTGCCCCTTGTCACCGCCGACGAGATCTTTTTCGGCGGTCGGATCCTTCCCACTTACCCTGTCTTTAACCGCGACCTCCCCCCCGGCCCCTCCTCCGCGGACGAGCCAGCGACCGCTGTGGAGGACGTGGCTGACAAGATCCCCATCCAGCGGCTGCTAATCGATGAGGGCGAGGCGAGGGCGGAGCCCTCGTCGGAGCATCAGCCGGTGCGGTGCAAAAAGAGCGGCTCCACCGGGTCGTCGCTGCGGTGGAGGCTCCGGGATATGGTGATCGGCCGGAGCCACAGCGACGGAAAGGAGAAGTTCGTGTTTCTCGAGGCGGCGCCACCGGATCTGCCACCCTCGCTGGCGAAAAAGAAGATCCCTAACCACAATCCAAAGTCCACGAAGGCGTCGGGGGGCAGCGGAAAGAGCACAAAGAAACAGGCGGATATGGTCACCGCACACCGGCTCTACTATGTCAAGGGAACAAGCGAAAAGGCGGTGAAGGGACCGAGGCGGTCATTCTTACCGTACCGGCAAGAGCTATTGGGGTTATTCGCTCCAGTGAACGGGCTTCGCCGGACATATAACCCTTTCTAATAAGTAAATGATTCCGATTTCTCTTGTTGTGTATATTAAACAAATTAGATTGAGATTGATTACGAAATTTATCTTCCATGTGAAGGTTTAGATGATTTGTAATGTTTCATTTTTTCTCTCTCGAGGAGATGATTGCTTTTTGGTGAAAGCATGCATGAAATGCCAAAAATGAATAGTGTGGATCAAAAGTTATTAACGGAGACACACGGGCACATGGTGGGAAAGGACTTCGAATTTTCGTTGATATTTATTAGATGGGGAGATGTGTTGCGGTGTCTGCAAAAGCACGTGGTTTGTTCTTCCAAGGAAGAGCTAACTAATGCTGATACCAATCTCTATTAAATGCAAAGTCTAGTTACTTTGCAAAGCTAAAAAGTAGTATTTCTTAGGCCATGTGCTGTGTGTAGTACAAAATAAATATTTTAAACATATATATTCAAAAAATCTTAAGAGCATAAATAGATTCAAAAAATTATTAAAATCATCACATTCATATGAAATATTTTGTTGAATCATTTTTCAAACGGTTCAATTAGAAATTTTGGTCTGAAATTCTAAAATTTCCCTCTTCTTTCGTTCGTACCCAAATACGTCCCTAATTTTTTAATTTCCAGTAAAAGTGCTTGTATCGATTTTAATAAGAATGAAAAGGATCATTTTTTTATTACTCAAATTGAAAAAATCTTTTAAAAAATGATCTTCTTTATAAACTTAATAAAAATTAACCAAGAGAAGAAAAAAAATTGGATAAAATTATCCCATTGATACTCGTCCATATGCCAAGAATAATAGATAAAAATAGCACACCTTACTTTGGATGTCGACAACTCAGAATAATTCGGGACAATCGTTCAGGATGTCGACAATCCAAAACAACTCGTTAATGATATCAACAATCCGGGACAAAGACAAAATTGCCCCTAGTATCTTTGCTTGCTTGTGTGATCCAAGGAAGTTTATATGTCTTGTTGTTATTATTATTAATGTTATACATTTGAAGAGAAAGTTCAAAGCTATTCTGTTAATTATCGTATGCAAAGATGGAAACGAGCATGTATATAACAATATCCATTAAGTTTATTGAAACTTTGAGATTTCAATATTTACACTAATTTTATTTGGAATTGTTCTTTGGTTATGACAGGTTATCTCGAGTTGTGATCAAATTGTGGGATCGGGTTGCCTCAGAATTTGATACCAAATGTTTTTTTTGTCTACACATAAAAAATATGATCATTTTTTGTTAACATTATATGAAGGGTTATGTTTTAAATTGTTTATCTCAAAAGGTTTATTTCCGCAATTTGGTCGAATGAAAACACAACTAACTGAGTAGAAAGAGTAGTGAAAAAGAAAGAAATAAAAGGAGACATAACAAATGGCTAAAGACTTGGGCTAGATTTGAATAAAGAAATTTGGAAAGGAAGTAAGAAAATAGATAGAGAAAAAAAGATATTCAATTTTTTATATGAAAAATATTTTCAGAAACCTAATTAAAAGAAACTTTTAATTTAAATGCTTAACAAAATCAAGAACATTTCATTATTTGGTACTGCATATTTCAGTTGGATCATAACATAGTAATTTGGATTTGGTTGCATGCTTGATAGATTAAAGTAAACTCAACTATGTATAATATAATAATAAATATAATTCAATAGTTAGCTGGGTGGTTATGACCAAGAATTAATATAATAACCTTACAAGTCTTAGCAATAGTTATTAATTTTATTTTTTGATTAGTACCATTCAATACAATTTGCTATGCATCCATCTTTATCGATCCATATACATCTTGTGCATGTTTGCTTGATAAGAAAGAATATAATAAAAAATAAATTAATATTTATTATTTGTTTAATGCATGAATTAAAAAAAATAAATATAAAATTAATATTATATTTGGTGTATATCGGATTTAAAATATTAATTTATATATATCCAATACATCATCATTTATTATCTCATTCTATTATATCTTACCCAATGAAGCAAACGTATCACTAGAGAATATTAGGGCCTGTTTGGTTAGCGAAATCAAATTTGTTTTCATGGTTTCAGTTTCACTGAAACCAAAATTGCTTACGAAAACGTGTTTGGTTCAGTGTTTTCGTGAAACTAAATCGAAACCAGAATGAAAACGAAACCAATTTTCTTAATAAAAATGAAAATACCAGAATATTATTTTCTGTGGTTTCGAGACTGTCGGTTTCGTTATCAAAATGCAGTGATAACTTTGTAATTATAAATATTTTTTTATAAAATTAATTAATTTAAAAATAAATCAAACTATATCTAATTTTTAAAAATAAAAATAAAAATCATCATTTTTAACTCAAACTTTTATCTTAAATTTATAAAATAATTAAACCAATTTATATCTAATTGACTCAAATCCAAATTTTAAATAACTCAATTTTCTTAAAGTTTGTCTATTTATAATTTAATCAAACCTAATTTTAGATGATTGAACTTTTTTTTTTGAAATTTTATAATAACTATTGATTAATTTTTATATCTAATTTAAAAAAAATCTTAAATTATCAATAACTTAATTAATTAAATCATATTTTGTATTCATATTAACAAATATTTTATTTTGTAAACTAACTAAACATTTAATTACTATTAAAAATGTTCAAAGAAAATTAATATTATTTTTTATAACCAAATAAATATTTACTGGTTTCAACTAACTAAAACTGATATTTTTTTATTAACCAAACGCGTTTTCAGAAAACTGAAAATTAGAAACCAAAACCAAGTTTTCGAAACTAAATTTTTAATTTCACTGAAACCAAACCAGAAAATAATTTTCGCTAACCAAACAGCACCTTAGGCTTTCCCACTTATATCCTAATGGCATTAAGTGCCTATCAATTAGCAAATTATTTTACAGAGCGGTTGCAGTGGACAAACTCAAGAGAATTAGCGTGCATAACTTTATTTTTATCCTATAAAGTAATTACTTTCGTAACTCATAGCACCCTAATTTAGTTTCATACCACGAGTACATGAGAAGCGATATTAATTAATAAAATTTGATAAATTGTCATCTCTAGTTTTAACTTAAATGTTTTAATTAGATTAGTAATTTGGATCATAAATTTGGTGAGTTAATTAAATGTTTCATAGGATTGCTCAAAGATTTCGATAATTATTTACACCATTATGCTTGCTTGTTGGACTCACTCTTGTAAGAGTTGATTGAAGAGGTTAGAACAAGTAAAATATCATCTTGTTCGTATTCTTTGACTTGTGTACGTTCTTGCCAATTAACCAAGAATAGTCGATCCGTTTCTTTTGCTTGAGATCTTTTGGGCAGGCAGCAAACAAGTGCGTACGTCAGGAAAACAATTACCAATTATTTAATTGAAGATCGAGACATCTTCTTGTAATCCAAACCTGTTTTGCCGTCCCTTAAATTATAAACACTTGAAGAGATCTGATTAGGAATTTGTCCGACTTAAACAGTACCTAACAAGGATTATCCAATTTTGGTAGTTTGTGGTAGGGGTGAGCACGGGCAGAATGGCCCAGGATTTCGCATGTCTCGATCTCATATGAATTTTGAGTCGGGACATCAAAAGTCATCCCAATCTCAGTTCCGATAGTGAAGCGTCCTGATTTTGTCAGGATGGGATCGAGACGGATAGAGAGTGCTAGATTATGTTCTAATATTTTTAGTAAGATAGATCATTTCTTAACATGATAATAGGATCGTGTTGTTATCTTTTTTTTATGATGCACATGCATACAAAAAGAAATGAAAGACTGATTAATAAAGAAAAAACACTTGAATTGCAAAGGTAAAATTAAGTTTTTTTTTTAACTTTACATATTCAGCATTAATATAAAATACAAATATTAGTATATTAAAATGTATATAATATATACTAATCCGGTTTGGACAGGACATCCTTGATTTTTTAGTCAAGGTCTCGGTCCCGGCCCGATTTTTAATTGGGACAATTATTTTGGTCGAGTCAGTCCGGACAGTTGGGACGTCCCGACCCATACTCACCCCCTAGTTTGTGGAGCTCAATGCACAAATTAACAGCAAGTTTCCATTCATATGCCAAACAAGATTTTTATTTTATTTTTCTTTTACATGATTCGTGTTGAAAGCTTTATAATCGTGTAAAAGAAGACATAAACGAATATGTCCTTGTCATCTGATTCATGGTCGACCTAGCAACTCGAGCAGAATAAATTGACTTAAATTCAAATCCAGTGCAAAAAGTCAAGCAATATCAAAAGCTCCAATCTAACAACCAACTGCTGGTTTGCCAAGACTGACTTTGGCATTAATATTTAAAGACCTTGCTTCATCAGTCCATCTTACTAATTATTTAAAAAATTTAGAAAAATAGAAACATGCACTATGATGGATAATAGTGCATTTCTTTCCCACAATCTTCTTCTAATTATTATTGGAGTTTGTCTCAACTTACATACACATTTGCAGAGGAAAGAAACATATAGAAAACCAGCAAAAAAGCATATGCTTCACAAACCCTCGTTATCAGGTTCTAACATTTGACCATCAGCTTCCTAGCTAAAGAATCTAATTAAGAAACATAGAGAAATATAAAATGCATATTTCAGAATATTATTGTCACATTTAACATAATGGGTGGTTTCAATGACCTTATGAATGAGATCATTAGAATCACACTCTTGAAGGTAGTTGAGAGGACCTACCACATTGCATCAAAAGGTCCTGGGTACAAGCAAGACTCTACTTGAAGGAAAAGAGGGACACTCACACCGGAACTGGACTCAAGCCAGATGATGGTTGTAAACTGGCAGCAAATTTCCGAGCCCACAAATCGTAGTGTATGATTTCCTCGAGAGAAGGCATGGCAATTAGTTCATTTCTATGAGCATCGCATGTGAGTTCCACTATTTTGAAAATGTCCAGATAACTTATTCTGCAAAACAAAAAAACCAAACTTATCATCTAATGTGGCAAGCTGAGTCAGAAACAAAGTGTAGGATGCTTGCTTAATTGTGGACTAGTAAACTTTGAGATGAAATTTATTGAAGGAAAAGTACTTTTCATCAATGAACATCTCTACAGCCTTCTCATTAGCAGCACTAAGGACTCCTGTCATCGTGCCACCAGCTCTCCCAGCCGCATAAGCAAGATCCATCGATGGGTATTTCACATTGTCAGGAGACTTAAATGTCAATGAACCTTGCCTGCACCATTAAGTTACATTGAGTTGATGAGACATGGTAATTAAAATAACATACAATGACTATGTGAATTGTTAATTCAAGTAGACAGAAAATTTACTCTTAATTTTATATTAGATATAATACTGGGCCTTCCTCATGTCTTCCTATAAATCAAATATTTTTTTAGAAACTCACTGAAGTTTCTATAAAAGTATCAAGTGTTTGGAAGACAGCGCTAAATCAGAAAACCATCTACTCACAGAGACGCGACTGCTCGAGAAACATGTCAATTGCATAGTTTTAGGAATTAAAATTCCACAGAACCTTGAATGCTTCAGTCATACTCAAGCTAGGTTAGTATGTGCTCGTGCTCTTTTCTTTCTCATATGCTGATTGAATTTGGAAATGTCTGTCAATTCATCTCTCAAGAATTCAAGGAGTAATGCTAACACAACATTGTTATTTAGTAGTGTGATTTATCAAGTCAGGTAATCTTCAACATAATTATCCAAAATTTAATATGATGCAAGAAGTAGACAAGACTTTCATAGTTTGGTATAATGGACAAAGTTCATATTTGGCAATAATGAGAAATTATATAACTACATTTACATAGAATATGCTTTAACTAACTAGTTATCTTTAGTAAACTATATTGGAGTGCAACAGAATGCATAGATATGATCCAAAAGAAAATGAGTTAGAGACTAGTCACAAACTTGCAAAGATCAAGTCGAGGCCATGTGATCTCTGAACAATGGATTCTGTCAGGCCATGATAATGTATAAAGGATTGGTAGGCGCATATCAGGCCACCCCAATTGAGCCAATACAGAAGAGTCCTGTAAGATAAACAAAAGCCAATTCAAGAATATCAGTTGACCAAAAATAGCATTAAAAGAACACAACAGTACTAAGTAATGTCAACTATTCTATATGATGGTGGAAACAAGAAAACTGAGAGATTAGGTTAAAACAACTTTTACCTGTGTTTCAACCATTGAATGTATTATAGACTGTGGATGAATCACAATCTCTATATTGTCATACTCAGCTCCAAATAGATAATGTGCTTCAATAACTTCTAGTCCCTGTACAACAAAAGGAATTGCTAATTACCACTGAAAGAAAAGAGATACAATCAAGTTTGCCAAACTTAATGATATGTGCGAGTAGTGAAAAAAAGGTTAATGATACTGTCTAAATACCTTGTTGAACAGGGTAGCCGAATCCACAGTTATCTTTTTGCCCATGTTCCAGTTTGGATGTTTCAAAGCATCTGCAACCTTCACATCCTTCAATTTTTCGACTGGCCAATCCCTGAATTGAAATAATGGTTTAGATATGAAACCAAGGGTGGACCATTGCTGAATTGGATATTTGCAAACTGTAAACAGATATTACTTCATTAGAGTGATATACTAGTCTAATGCAAGAACCACAACTTATATATTGCAGTCTATACATGAATTCTCACTCTCTATTTCTTGATCAATGATCATTCAAATGGGAATTATGTGCCAACTAGCTAGGAAAATTCTTAGTACTTCGATATCAATTAGACACAGGAAGGCATATCAGTAGATGTACCTAAAAGCCCCACCAGATGCAGTCAAAATTATGCGTCGAAGTGCACCTTCTGGTAAGCCTTGAATACACTGCAGACAAAAAAACTAATTTATGCATGGATCATATTCTAAATGCATGTAGGCAAATAGGTGTGTCCAACTAGAAAAATCTGCTTCCTGGAGGGGGAAAAAAGCAATCACCAGTTTTTAACTGAATAACCATTGATGAAATTGATAATAAAGTACCTGGAATATGGCAGAATGTTCTGAATCGGCAGGAAGAATTTTCACTTTGTATTTGTGAGCAAGTGGTAGCACAAAAGGACCACCAGCAATAAGAGTTTCTTTATTCGCCAGGGCTATGTCTTTTCCAGCTTCAATGGCAGCAACGGTAGGCTGATTATACAAACAAAAATGGTTAATAGATCCATAAATAGAAAACAATTTATGTAGTTGAAACATTAAGCTGCATGTAGAGAGAACCACAATTAGTACATAAAACACATAAACAGAGCTGATCCACATGTACAGATATATTGCATAAATGCAGATTGTGTTTAAATCTGCAAATCAGCTAACACATTTTTATGTCTCTTTCTAGGAACCCATCTAGGAGGCAATGTGCTCTCGTCCTTCAAAAGTAGATACCAATCGTGGTCATTGAAATATCCAAATTTTCAGATGCTAGAATTTTTCAAAGGCCTTAAGAAATATATATATTTCTTGATGCTGAATATTGGACACTTTTAAAACTCAAGATTTTAGTTTTCAGCTATTATAGGTGAATGGTACAACCTTGTACTATTTGGATAGTACATTTAAATGAAGATGAACTTATTTTATCTACAAATCACATTTAACTAGATAATTCCATACATGAGTACTCAAAAGGACTCTTGCAAGTTAAGTAACATAAAGCATATATTCATTGGAATTTTGTTTGGTCAAAACTGAAGGCACGTAATTTGCTTCTAATTCAATAAATGAAAATAGTATAGAAGAAGGCAGACTAGAACTTTCACATCTTCCCTATGCATAATTATCATCCATCTACAACTATCACCATCCAATCTTAATGTTTTAGGTTATTTAACTCTTGCAACAGTTCTGAATGACATTTCCAAAAGCATCTATTAACAAATTGTGATCACATACAAGGTAAATTTTTCTAATCACAGATATATAGATCAACTATTGATATTTCCAACCCATCGCAAACATCAGGAAAGATCGAAGAAGGAAAAAATTACAAAATGAATGCATCTTGGTGAAAAAATTGCAAAACAATAGTATCAAGAAAAAAACTAAGAAACAACCTAATTGCCATTACCTTAAGTCCAGCACACCCTACTATCCCAGTAACAACAGTGACAGCATCTGGATGGCGAGCAACCTGGGAACTCATGTCCCAAAAATGTTAACTTGAGAACAATTCAAACAACTGAAAAATATTCAGGAAAAAATTGACCTCTATGACACCTTCTTCCCCAGGAATAATTTCAGGTTTGTGCTCAGAATCTGCCAAAGCTTCTTTAAGTTCACCAACTAGTGACTCATTCCTCACAGCAACAAGTTGAGGTTTGAATGTTTTAACCTGCTCAAAGTAAAAGAAGGGATTCAACTTTTACTGCTATAGAAACAAAGAGGACTTATAGTGCCATTTATGCGACTTGTACCTGATCAGCCAGAAGAGTCACATTGGAACCAGCAGCAAGGGCAACAACCTTAAACTTATCTGGGTTTTCAGCAACTATATCCAATGTCTGTACAGAAATAATCACAACGAAAGAAATATAATCAATAAAAAATTGTCTCACACTTGTAAAATAATCACACAAAGGAAAAGTGGACAGCGACCAAAAAGAAAAAAAGAAGTCAAGAAAGATTTCAGAGGGGCAGAAGTTGTCTGACCTATCTAATTATAAAGCACAATGAGAAGAATAATTATTTACATCTAAACACACAGGAAATCTTTATCCTTGCTTTTAGTTATATACCTGAGTTCCAATTGACCCAGTGGATCCAACAATTGAAATCGGTTTTGGACCATCCCAAGACTTGTGCCCAGGTTCTGCAACAGCTCGGCCTGGCCAGGCTGGTGGAGGTGCCTGCTGTATCGAGCAACTCGTTCTCCTCAATGGAACTGTTACCTTCTCTTTTCTTCTCAAAGGAAGCCCCACTGAGAAAGAAAACGTTGGCAAACTTCAGGAACTAAACTTAACCACAACAAATCAGATACCTCTGCGCTCGATTCATTCAAATCTTCAGAAAATTTCTCATGGATACTATAAATGTACAAAGACAAAAAAAAATCATGGATTAACCCTGGTATCTAGGGAATCCATTCCAACTTTTGAGGCTAAAAAGTTCCAAAAAGTGATTTTGGCGAGAAAGTAATATAATGAGCGGTAAAGTCACTTCTGCAAGTTTCAACTATAAATGAAAACCTTGCTGTAGAAGATAATAAAAAAAAATCTTTTTTTTTTTCATGTCCAGTTAGTTCACTGAACAAGAGAAATGCGATAAAGCAAATCTGCACTATTGCGGAAACATGAAATCCATCAAAAATTCTAAATCAAGCAGATATCGGTCAACTATTGGAAGAACTCCTTAACAAACCAACTACAACGCAAAATCAGATCTCCTATGCAAATCCACTACAAAAGTTCTTCCACTAGAAACAAATTGCAGAGGAAACAAGTGAAGGAGACGGGTGAAGGCGGAGACAGTACGAGAAAAGTTCACACCTTTGATTTGGGGGAAGGTGGCTCTGCTGGATTCCAAGAAGGAGACTCCTCCAATCTCTCCCGACAGCGGCAATTTGAGCGCCATCTCCGCGACTCGCACTAACTAATGCGAGCGTGTGTTCTCGCTGGAACGAGGCGAGTAGCGAGAAGGGGAGAGGTGAAGACAGAGAGATTGGAGGAGAGATCAGACGAAGAGGGAATCTTCAGGCAATATGGATGGAGCGAGGTGGAACTGCTATTTATCCTTTACACGGTGGTGGGCTGTAGACGGCAACACTGTCCTATTACAACATCTCGCTGGCTGCAATTACAGCTTTAATAATCATTTATAACATCCGTTATAAACCTACCGCTATATCGTTGTCGTAACGATTTAAGTTGAAATGTTAGCCGTTATGCTCAAACCAATTGATTCAAATTTGACGCTATATTTTGATTACTTCATATTTTCTATAAAGTAAGATTTGGCTATATTTTGATTACTTTATATTTTCTATATTTTGATTACTTTATATTTTCTATAAAGTAAGATTTGGCTATATTTTGATTACTTTATTTTTTTTCCAAATATTTTAATTACTTTATATTTTCTATACTTTCTATATTTTCTATATTTTGATTACTTTATATTTTGATTCAAATTTGTACTGCATTAATTAAATCAAGAACTGGAAAGCTAATCAATTTAAGATTTGGCTCAAATTAAATATTTCTATTAAGTTTAATCAAAAGTCCAAAAACAGGTACTTTTACCGATTATGAAAATAAAAGGAAGCTGACCTTAAATAAAATAATATTTATTGAAATTTGACAAAATAAAAATATATATATATGAAAAATTAATGAAAATGATCCGAACTTTAATATTTTAACAAATATGACTCATTATTTTATTTGAAATAAATATGTATTTCAACTTTTAAAATTATAACAATTATAGACTCTCATTAAATTTCTATTTTTTTACACGTCAGCACATAAAAATTATTTTTTAAATTTAGGATGACACATCATCGCTAATCATATGTGGCAGATTTTTTTAAAAAAATAGGAAAAATTAATAAAAATGGCCCGAACTTTGACGTTTTTAACAAATATGACTCATTCTTTTATTTGAAATAAATATATATTCCAACTTTTGAAATTATAACAATTATAGACTTCCGTTAGATCTCTATTTATTTACTCGTTATGTGCTGACGTGGACGCCACGACGGCACATAAAAAATATTTTTTAAATTCAGGATGTCACATCATCATTAATCCTACATGGTAGAATTTTTAAAAAAATATTAAAAAACTAAAACTAATCCACTTCATCAGCACAATTTAAAATTTTCAAACCTAATATCCAACCAAATTAGAAAACTAAAATATGCTGCCTACTCGACTCGACACCCTCGACAAAGGTGTTCCTGTCGCCAGCGCCTCACGTCGCCTGCCATTGTCATCGATGCCTCACCTCGACTGGTCTCGCCTCACGTCGCCTATTATCGTCGGTGCCTCACCCTCGAAAGTTTTTTTTCTTATTTCTTGCCTGATCTCACCGGCGCCTCACCCCCAAAGGTAATCTTTCGCCTAACCTTTCTTGCAGACCCGATATACCTATTTTTTTTATCACCGAAGCTTATCGCCTGAACCCTAAACCTAGATATCAATCTAACTGCATACCATGGTTCGTAGATCAAATCGACAGCGGATGACTATTTTACCTACACGACGAGATACACCATCAGCTTCCTCTCTGGTATATTTTATCTTGAATGCATTTTTATATCAGTTCGTTTAATTAAATATCAGTATAAGTATACTAATATGTATACTGATATTAGCGACGACAATAAGTATACGCCGTCGAGAATAAGTGACGTGAGGCGAGACCAGTCGAGGTGATGCTCTGGCGACAGGAACACCTTCGTTGAGGGATTAGTCGAGGGTGTCGAGTCAACTGGGCCACAAGTTTTAGTTTTTTAATTTGGTCAGATACTAGGTTTGAAGTTTTTAAGTTGTGGTGGTGTCGTAGATTAGTTTTAGTTTTTTAATATTTTTTTAAAAAAATCTGCCATGTAGGATTCATGATGACGTGACATCCTGAATAAAAAAAATATTTTTTATGTGCTAACGTGGCATTCCACGTCAGCACATAACGGGTAAATAAACAGAGATCTATCGAGAGTCTATAATTGTTATAATTTCAAAAGTTGAAATACATATTTGTTTCAAATAAAAGAATGAGCCATATTTGTTAAAAACGTCAAAGTTCGAGCCATTTTTGTTAATTTTTCCTATTTTAAAAAAAATCTACCACGTAGGATTAACGATGACGTGACATCCTGAATTTAAAAAATAATTTTTATGTGCTGATGTGACATTCCACGTCAACACATAACGGGTAAATAAACAAAAATTTAACGGGAGTCTATAATTATTATAATTTCAAAAGTTGAAATACATATTTGTTTTAAATAAAAGAATGAGTCATATTTGTTAAAAACGTTAAAGTTCGGATCATTTTTATTAATCTTCCCAAAAAATTATGGTTGATTTTTATCTCTTTATATAGAGAAATAAAATATTATTTTTAAAATTCATAAATATATAAAATTTAAAGATACAAGTGTGTCCTGTACTATATATGATCATCTTTTCACCAAAGTACAAGGTTCAAATCTTTTTGTCAAGTCTCTAACGAGACACTTGGTATGAGATAATCTAAATAGATTATCAATAATTTTAATTAAAATTATCTGGGCCCACTAGATTATCGCGTTTAGTTGAGATAGATTACTGGTAATTTAGATGCCCATGATAATCTATATTATCACTCAACTAATAATTCATATTACCAAGGGAGGGATTGGCTATGTGGATTACCAATAAAGTGATAATGTTATTTTTTTATTTTTGACAAAAATACCTCCTATTAAAATATCCTCTATAACATAGAAAAAAAATCATCGCCTCATCTCATAATAAAGTTGTAATCCCTTTTTTTATATTTCTTTTTTTAAAGTGTATTTTAATTAAAGATATAAGTTTTCCAATAATCTTTTTTATATCATAAAGGTAATATGGATTACTGGCGAGATTACCTGTGTATGCTAAACATAGTAATGTAACATTATCGATAATTTTAAAAGTGATAATCTATTTGGATGATAATTTAGATTTTCAGTAATATTAGATGATAATATACCAAACGTCTCATAAATGTTAATACAATTGCGTTTAGTATCTCATTTTGAATTATTAGATTTATTAAATTTATAATCATATTAATTTTTTAAAAAGTTATTGAATAAAATACACATATAAGCAATTAATATAATTATAATTGAGTTAACTAATAAAATTAGGAGACAATTAGGATATATCATTAAAAAAATATGATTTCTATAAATATCATAAAATATTTATAATTTTTTCAATACACCATAAAAAATTTATACCAAAATTCTCAATAATATTTACACAAAGAATATTAAGTTTGGTCAAAAACAATGGAGTTAATGCTTGGCTACTTAGGTTACCGCTAAATTAGCTCTTAGGTTTCTAAGAAGTCCAGTGTGAGTTGGCTGATCCTATTTCATGAAAACACCTCTGGAAACTTAAATCAGCTCCTAAGGTTAGAAGTTTTTGCTGGAAAGTTTTCCATAAAAATTACCTACTAGATCTAGAATTTTTCACATAGGCATCTCTTCCTCGATTTCCTGTCCTATGTGTAACTTATTCCCTGAATCCTATGACCATTTGTTTTTTGACTTATGCCTGTACAATTTGGAACCTCATTTCCACTAAAATTGGTTTGTTTCTTACCAACCACCAAAGCTGGTTATCGGGTGAGTGGCTAGGAAATCCTTCTGGATCAAACCACAACTCGGAATTCCTTAATACCCTCATAGCCAACTCATGCTGGTTCTTCTGGTATGCTTGAAACCTTAAGCTTAATGAAACTAAGCAGCTTACCCCTCAGTGCCTAATGATTAAAATATTAAGCTTCACCAATAGCTATTGGTTAAGCACCCCACTTGAGGGCAACTGTTTTGCTAATCGATCATTAGTCAAATGGATTCCGCCTTCACCGAATTCTCTCAAAATTAATTGTGATGTTTCGTTATCTAATTGTGCAGGTGGTTTGTGTATTATTATCCGAGATTCGAATGGTTCATGTCTTGGTGTAATTGGCATAAATCGAAATACTGATAATATTCTTATCTTGGAAGCAATGGTAGCTTGGGAGGCTCTGAAAGTAGCCTTGGAGAAACATCTGCAATTTTTTGTCTTGGAACCTGATTAAAAAAGTTTGGTTGATGTTGTATGTAATCATATTAATCCTCCATGGATAATTAGTATTATTGTAAAAGACATCCAATTTTTTGATGAGAAATTTTAATTGCGAAAGCTTCTCATTTTGTCTAAGGGAAGGAAATTAACAAAGTTGCCCATTGAACAGTAAATAAGACTAGGAGAGAAGGAGACTTTGTAATATGGTCATCTGCCCGTCCTCCAGATCTCGAGGACATCATGTATAGTGACTATTTTTGCTCTGGCTCAGCCGAGTTTTAATTAATGCAATTTCTATTTCGGTAAAAAAAAAATGCTTGGCTACTTAGGCTCCTATCAAAAATGCATTTCCATAAATTTCATTTAATCATAAAATATTAATACTATATTTTAAAGCAGAAGCGAGAAGATCCAAATTTATTCTTAAAATAGTTTGTAATAAAGCAATGCCACAAATATTAGATTATGGAAAATTAACAGTATTTTTATTTGACTTGCGATTTTGTTTTATAGTTCAAAAAGGATATAAACTGATGATAACAATGATATCTGGAGTGCATATTTAATTATTTATAAGAAAAAAACACTGTTACTGAGATTGTCAATTTAATTACGAGGCACAATGACGCAATAATTAAGCTGAGACGTTATAACTTATACACCGCTTGCACGGATGAAATTGTTTCAGAGCCTGATATATTCGAAGTTGATTGTCGCAGTGTTTCGGAAATATATAACGGTTTGTCGAAATCCTTCCTCCGCACTTATTGCGTGTATTGAATTGATTAAGATATCCGAAGAAGATATGACCCACTTTATAATGGGTTAAATAATGGTGGCACAATTAGTTAAATCATTGTGCTTGGAGTGGCTCGACAACTATGTAGTAGCATGTTGCCCCTATAATCCTATATTATTTGGTCCCTTCATTTTGTAATTTCTTTCCAATATATTAACTTATTATTAATTTTTGAATTAGAGAAATTTACTTACTCCGGATAAAAAACTTCTTTCCAATTTTTTTTCTCATTTATTATCATATCATATCCTACTATATCAAATAAAGCAAATAAATTATTAATAATTCACTTTGGTTCGCTTGGAACCGATTTGTTAGTTTAAATTTTTTATTGAAAAATATTTCATTTGTATAATTAATATTCAATTTTAAAAACATGAAATATTTACTAATGGTTGAAATTTTAGATTTTGCTGATGAAATGTATCTAATCAAATTTCCAGTTATAAGAAAGCTTTTAATAAAAATTTAATGTGTTGATAATTTTATAGAAAATATTAAACTTTTACATATTGTAAATGTACAATTTAAAGTTTAAATAACAAGTTTTAAATATTTTAATTAATAAATTAACATATTCAGTATATGATATAGTCTCAAAATCGGAATATCTTTAGTATAAATTCTTGAATTTCATTTACGGTTGCTTAATTTTCTAGATTCATAACCTAAATTTCATAATACATACATATTTTACCGTTACGTAATTAGAGATTTTTGGCTAGATTTGAATTGAAAACGGTGAAATATTTTGATTCAAACTATTTTTTTATTCAAAAATCTCTTTTATATCATAAATATATATATTTTATTAACTAAAATTACTATTTTAGAGTTTTAAGTTATTATAGATTTTGTGCAAAAAAATTTAATGTGTTAGAAACTTTTGTAGATGAGTAAAATAATAAATTTATTTTTACAAATTTTAGGTTCTAGACCCAAAAATTTTAAGCAACCATATTCCAATTTCAAACATTTTTATTAAAAATTATCTAGTTTCAAAATACTATTTATGATATTCAAATAAACAAAATCATCAATATTTTTCGTACTAGACATATAATTAAGCACATAAATATATCTTAAATATAAAATATATGTAATCTATATGTTCCTGCCTGAAAATTGGAGTACTCTAGTATGGTTCGATGTCTCTCCTGGTCAGGTTCAACGTTGGCGTGGGTGGGGGGACCTACAAAAGACACTCTGATGCTCAAGTCAGTGAGACTCCAAGGTGGAAGTAATAGAATATGAAACTTAGGGGTACCTGAGGCGTGTTGTATCTGTATTTATTGCAGGTGGATGTGATGATGTTGTCTGATAATATCGCGGGGATATTGCACAAAATGGGTCGAGGCTGATCCCGAAGATGACAGACTTGTAATGACGTATCCCTCATGGTCGAGTGGGATCCCTAGGTGGAGCCGTCTGGTTTGGCTCTAATAAAGGGGTGTGGCTAGGTGGAGCCCCCGGGCAAAGCTGTTTAGTTAGGCTCGAGATAAGTTATGGGGCGTTATTGGGTCTAATCCAATCGGGCCCAATAGTTCTAGTATAGTCCACAGCCCCCAAGCTCGGTCAGAGTTTGAAGGATTGCGTGTTAAGCTCGTAAGTAGGATTGACTTTCCTATCTCTAGAATTTTTGTAGTTTGAGGATCGTTTGGAAATATTTACCATGTTGCGTTTAGCTTCTGCCAAGGCATAGTTATTTTAAATGGCCAATGAGATCAAGCTAGGCGAATAATTGCAATGGTCGAATTAGAGTGGGTCGTCGTGGAGGCTGGATTGGAGGGAGTGGTTGTGGAAGCCGAATTGGAGAAGGTGGTCGTGGAGATTGAACTAAAACTAGCGGCTGTAAGAGTCGAGCTAGAAAAGGCCGGTGGCCGTGGAGACCGAACTAAAGCGAGCGGCTGCAAGAGCCGAGCTGGGAAAGGTGGTCGTGGGGGCCGAACTGAAAAGTCGAGCTGGAAAAGGTGGTCGTGGAGGCCGAACTGAAGTGGGTGATTGTGAAGGTTGTGTTGGAGTGGACGATTGTAGAGGTCGAGCTGAAGCAGGTGACCCTGAAGGTCATGCTGAGGCAAGTGGTCATGGTGGCTGAGCTAGGGCCAGCAGTTGTGAAGGTCAGGTTGGAGTGAGTGGTTGTATGTCATATTTGATTAGCATGTAGCAACTTTTGCGTCGCCTCGAAGTAAGTCAAATCATCATATTTTTATCGTGTTGTTCTTGTGTCCTCTCGACTTCCATGCCTAACATGTCGGTTTGATAATGAAGATCTTCTCATCTTGCGTGGTCGTTGCTGACTGATGTTTGCCTCGGTTTTGGGAGAGGCATCATGGCGGAAAAAGCGTCCGCTCATGTCTTGGGGATTTCTGGAGAATCGTCGATTGGTGAGCGTCGATTGAGATTTAATCACATCCTCGCTACTGGCCATTGGATAGAGGAGTTGTCATTCTTCGGCCTATTAGGTGACTCTTTCCCTCCTTGTTTCGAGATTTTCTCGCTTTCTTTGGCATACGTTCTTAGCAGGTTTTTGCTGTTGTTCTCCTAGTTAGTTTCTTTCCTCCTCCAATGTTGACCCCCTTCAGTAAGTCTTCTTGGTGTTTTGCTTTTATTTCTGCATCATTGATGTTGGCTTTAGATTTGGCTTCTTCACGATCCATTTAATAGTATTGTGACTAAGTACTCTTCTACAATTTTTTAAGATGAATGGTCTAGAATTTTTCTGTCATGTAGGTGAGATGTCTTCATTATTGAAGGTGTCAGGCATGCGTGCTCATCTGGCGGAAACGTGGGAGAGCACTTCAGGCGGGAGGGGGAAAATTCGTTAGTGGATAGCTAGCTTACTAAAGCCTATGAGGGCTTCACAGTCTCGGGATCCAGGAGTCTCTAGGGGAGCGGTGGAGGTAGTTGGGTCGTCGACATATTTAGATTTTCTAGTTTTTCTTGGCTCACCAACGAGAATTCGGAAAAGAGCTAGGTGTTACGACGGAAACCCGCTTCCTCAGGCGTTAAGCAACGGAAAAGAGCTAGGTGCTACTCACTCATAGGGGGATGACTATGAGTTGTCGTGATGACGGTGGTAGTAGGTGCGTTAGCAGGAGTTAAGCGGTCTATTTCGATCTTATGCCTCCATTCTAGTAATCAATTAGTTTTTCCCGAGGGGGTGGATCCTTGGGAAGACGTCCGGCTTCTGATGGGCAGGTTGAGGGAGTCTACGTCGAGAGATTCTGAGGTGCAGTCTCGAGAGCTCAAGGCATTAAGGTTCGAGATGGTTGAAATGAAAAGGGTCTTGGTGGCGAAGGTTGATGAAGTCGTGCACCTAAATATCGTTGTCTTCGAGTCTGTTGCTCGGATAGCAGAGGTGGAAAGCAAGTCTAGGGCGGAATTGGAAATGCTCTACCTTTATCTTCCCGCGACAGTGGCGGAGGGTTCCCGTTTGAAGACCGAGGCTGAGGAGGCCAAGGTCGAGGTTACGAGGTGC
The DNA here is from genome assembly GCA_034359265.1 of Canna indica. Lineage (NCBI taxonomy): Eukaryota > Viridiplantae > Streptophyta > Magnoliopsida > Zingiberales > Cannaceae > Canna > Canna indica. The sequence continues at coordinate 41,540,365 of CP136891.1, forward strand.
AACTTGGCAAAGAAAACCCTTGAGAACGAGGTGAGATGCCTTCGAGATTGTGCTCTTGCAATGTATATAGAGGATTTTGAAAGGGCGGTAGAATAGGCTAAACTCCTTGCTCCTAGTGTTGACCTTTCTAGGATGGACTTCCTCAAGGAAGTCAAAGATGGTGTTCTCGTGAATCCTGAGGTCGAGAAGGATTTTTCTTGGTCCCTTGGAGGAGAACCTTCGATCGCGACTCTGGATCAGTGCTCATTTTCTCCGTGGGGGGGATATTGCTCCGGGGAGGGATGCTCCCGCCATGCCTACCAAGGCTGATGTAGTTCCTCCTCGATAAACATTTAAATCTTTGTTTGAGGTTGAACCTTTTGAAATCTTTGTTTGACGTTAAATCTTCTGAAATCTTTGTTTGAGGTTGATCCTTCTATAACAACTCCGAAGTTGTTTTGGAGGTTAAGTAGTAATGATGGGCTCTGGTGCCAAGCTAGGCTGGTTGCGTGTTGACGATGAATTTAGGATTAGTGGCTCTAGTGCTGAGTACTACATTTGGGCGTCCCAGTCGAGCTCGTCGAGGAGCATAACATAGGATTGTGTGTGGGGAGTTGAGTAAAAGCTCTAAGGTTGGAGGCAGTGGCGTGATAGCCATCGAGCTAGGCTGGTGAAAACCGAGTCCTAGTCGTATAAGGGCACTGAGTTCGGAAGTAGCGGCTCTAGGGACCGAGGACTATACTCGGGGGGTTCAAGCCGAACTCGTCGAGGAGCATAAAGCGGGACCACGCACGAGGAGTCGAGTAAGGGCTCTGAGGCCGAAAGTAATGGCGTGATAGCTAACGAGCCAAGCTGCTGAAAACTAAGTCATGGTGGTGTATGGGCGCTGAGGCCGGAAGTAGCGGCTTTGGGGGTAAGGACTGTACTCGGGGGTTCAAGCCGAGCTAGTCGAGGAGCATAAGGTAGGACCGCATGCAATGAGTCGAGTAAGGGCTATGAGGCCGGAAGTAATTGTGTGATAGCCAACAAGCCAGGTTGGTGAAAACCGAGTCATGGTTGTGTAAAGGCGCTGAGGTTGGAAGTAGCGGCTCTGGGACCGAGGACTGTACTCAAGGGTTCAAGCCAAGCTCGCCGAGGAGCGGAAGGCAGGATCGCGTGCGAGGAGTTGGGTAAGGGTTTTGATGCCGAAAGTAATGGCGTGACAACCAACGAGCCACGCTAGTGAAAACTGAGTCCTGGTCATATGTGTAAGGGCACTGAGGCCGGAAGTAGCGGCTCTGGGGGCCGAGGACTGTACTAGGGGGTTAAAGTAGAGCTCGCTGAGGAGCATAAGGCAGGACCGCGCGAGGAGTCGAGTAAGGGCTCTAAGGTCGGAAGTAATGACGTGATAGCCAACGAGCCAAGCTGGTGAAAATTGAAACCTGGTCGTGTAAGAGCACTGAGGCTGAAAGTAGTGGCTTTGGGGCCGAGGACCAAACTCGACAAAAACTAAGCTCGCGAGAAGCGCGCTTGGGGTTGTTGGGGGCGTAGGAGCCCATAATAGGCATTGAGGCTGGTGAGTGAAACTAGTATAATTTGAATTCTGGCCGTTGAGTGGAGCGTTGTGCTTTGAGGCCAATTTTAAAGGCTGAGAAACACGTACAGTCAAGCCGAGCTCGCCGAGGAGCATAAGGTGGAACCCGTGCGCGAAGATTCAAGTAGGATTTGAATAATAAAATATTAGTTAAAGCGGCGGCTTGGCCGTAAAGCTCCCTAGGCATATACAGAGAAGAGATACAAGAAATGCGATTTTATTTAGTAGTAAAGAAATTATGTGTACAGGAAGAATGCTCGATCTTCTTTGGTTCGACCATCTTTGGCTTGAGGCTTTTATTATAACACCATCGGGCTTCTTTCTGATCAGAATACGTGCGCCTACTTCCATTTTCGAAATAGGAAACTGTAACGCCAAGTGGGGAGTGGATATGATAACTCCTCGATTATTCAAGGATGATCGTCCTAAGATCATATGATATGGGCTGGGGATGTTGATAACTAGATAGTGTACATCAATTATTTCCGCCTTTGGTTGAGAGTTGAACGTCGTCCTCAGCCATATGACTCTGCGGATGTCAACCCTTTCTCTTGAGAAGCCTACCAAATCTCCTTTGCATGGTGTGAGCGAGGCTTCTGTTAATTGCATTTTCTCAAAAGTAGAGTAGAAAAAGATGTCGGTCGAGCTGCCTTGGTCAACAAGAACCTTTTTGATCATGAAGTTTCCTACAATCACAGAGATTATGACCGGGTCATGCAGGTTTTGATTAGTTCTGAGAAAATTGGATTCATAAAATACTATTACTGAGGTTTTGGGGGTAGGCTGACGTGGGCGAGTGGTGCTATCGATTGCCATGATTGCTCGAAGAGATCTTTTTCTGACTGAGCTTGACTCTCTGCCTCCTGCAAATCCACCAGCGATGTAGTCGATGACGTCTCAGAGCTCGTTTCCCGAGTGATCAGCTCAACTGTTCTCCCTATGACCCCAATGAGAATTTGGGGGTGTCCGGCTTCGTCGTCTGCTTCGTCGTCGAGGGTCGCGACTCCTGCTCCAACCTCTCTCTCTCTCTCTCTCTCTAGCGGTGGATGTATTTGTCTAGGTGTCCTGCACGGACTAAATTTTCAAGTTGATCACCGAGCACTACACAATCCTCGACAATGTATCCATAAGTGTTGTGGAATGCCCACTTCTTGCTCATATCGGTGTTAGGCGGTAGCTTTTGCTTTCCCGTGTTAGCGGGGTATCTAATAAACTTTAGGTGGTAGATGTCGCGAAGGATGGTTTCCTTCTTAGTATTAAAAGAAGTGTACCTTTCAAATCGGGCACTTGGGTGAGGTGGTGACCTCAGCCCTCTGCTGTTTCTCTGCTCGTGTCGATATAACGCCACCATGATTTAACACCATGTGCAACTAGGTCGAAGAATCTCCTGTGATTCAGGAGTTGGAAGGATATGTAAGAAAGGAATCCAAAGTAACAACGAGGCGAACTGAGAACCACTAACAAGGGTTCTAAGCCAGCACGATATTTCCTGAAAACCATGGAAACATGCTTGTTGTAAGCCTGATAGAACAGACCCACACTTTGAACTCTTCTCTTGCCCAAATCCTTAAGCCTAATGGTACAAACCCATGGCAAACGACGAACCCTTCGCCAAGCAAGTAAGAATAACCTCCAGCGGAATGGTAATCTTCAACACTTCCCAGTCTATGATTCCCAAAACACACAACAAGCAAGGGGTTATTTATAGGCCCGAAACACGAACCGCTACTGTAACCGATGGATCCACGAGGCTTCTTTCCTGTCAAATTGTAACTGACGCTTGATGCTTTGGAAACTTATTACAGAATCTTTGGTTATGATTACTTTTTATGCCGAAGATATATCTACTGCATAGGTGGCGTACATTCGGAAGAGTTTGTACAGGCATCACATCCAGCCAGGATACCAAGGCAATACATAAAAAACTATGTACTCATCCCGCGGCTAACCGAAGCAATGAAAATTGACCTCACTTAGAGCTCGGCACGTAGTCCTATAGACTCTGACCGAGCTCGCGGGCTGTGGACTAGACTAGGACTATTGGGCCCGGTTGGATTAGACCCAACAACACCATACAACACACTCCAAAGGGAACCAGGTGGCCTCGCCTAGGGGTCTCGTCTGGTTATACTCCTAGAGTTGACTCGAGTCAAATCATACAACTCTACCCGGGGGCTCCACCCGGCCAAACAAGGACATTCACGTCCTCCCTTATCACGAGGGATACACCATTATAAACCTGCTATCTTCGGGATCAGCCTCGACCCATTCTGGGCAACATCCCTACAAGATTGTCGGACAGCGTCATCACCTCCACCTGCAATAAATACAGACATGACACATCTCAGGTAACTGTAATCCCAATTTCCATTACCTTCACCTTGGAGTCTCACTAACTTGAGCGTCGGAGTATCTTTTGTAGGTCCCCCCTCCCTCCCTCCGTCGGTGTCGAACCAGATAATGAGAGACACCGAACCACACTAGAAGACCCCAACTCTCAGGCAGGAACATCATATATCCTACTGCTCGCTCTCGAAATTCAGCCATGGTCTTCAGCTTGGCGATGACTATTTGATATGCAAATTACCCTAGTTTCAGGCCATGTTTGACGGAATATAGTTCAACATGAGGGTCGAGGTTGAGTATTTACATGTCTACGACATTAAACCTCGTCAAATACTCTCTCGACAATTCATTTTGGCCTTGTATGATGTAGTTCAAGGTATCCTCGGACTTGCTTAGATCCTGGATGCGGAGAACTGATTAATGAAGGCCTGGGAGAGTTCTTGGAAATTGTGGATAGAACCTGTAGGAAGAGTGGAAAACCATAAGAGGGCGGCCTTTTCCAGAAGGTATGAAAAGCTCGGTAGAGAAAAGGATCGATAACACCTTTGAGGAACATCATGAATATAAACATCGTTACATAGGTGATTTGATCACCCATGCCATTATAGGAGCGGAGAGTGGTCAACAGTTTGAAATTGTTAAGCCACCATGATGTTCTCAACAAATGGTCTTGAGTCGATAGGAGGTTGATGGGTGACCTCTGTGGCTTTAGTTATCTCTCTCTCTGATGCTGTGTATGAGAGACCTCATCCTCTCCATAGTAACTATTGCCTTCATGCTCTGACCGACGTTGGTCGTGCACTCGTGCTTAGTCTGGTGTTGCTCTTTATATTGCATCAATGCATCAACTTGGGCCGCCAGCCTCTGGTTTTGCTTGATGAGATCGCTGACCATACATCGTAACTCTTCCATGGCTGGGGTTGGTGGCAACTGGAACATCGCTCCTGGCCTGTTGGCGTCGTGCGACAACGGGGGGACATTGTTGGTAGGTTGCTGTCAATTACTAGCGGCGGCATTAGTCTAACTATGGGTATCAACTACGGTGGGGCATATAAAATTTACTCGACCCCATAATGGGCGCCAAATATTCTCGCCTAAGATCAGATACGCTGCAAGTCTTCTTGGCTCATGTGCGACTCTAGGGTGATCTACAAAAATACTCCAATGCTGAAGTGATGAGGTATTCGATATGTGTTTGTCTAAAAATTAGATTAGAAGAAGATATTTATAGGTGCAGGATTTGATTTATAAGGTAGGTCTTCGGTAAAAGGTATTCGAGGATCTAATTTATATCTTTTTGCACAAAAAAATTAATCAACACGATATGAATATAGTATTATTTGGTGAATATGAGTCTCTACTTAATTGTTTTTGATGACCTATTTACCAAGATGTAGAGTAGGATAAGAAATGAAAAAAAAATGGATATAATTTTTTTTATCTGGTATATACTAAATATTTTTATCTTTTTCTAATTTATGCATCAAATAAGTAAGGAGATTAAAATGTCATTTATTCTATTCTCCTTTCTGTTGTGAATAAGACATGAAGGAAGAAATGCATGATACTTCTCTTGATGCATGTTTCATACTCAAATTAATTTCTTATTAACTCTGTAAACGAGCATGAAAAACATTGATAATATGTCAACATCATATATAGAAATAAAATAATTTTCTTCCTTTAGTCACTTGTCTATTTACGTACCAAATAAAATAACAAAAATATAGAAATATATTCGAAATTAAAAAAATGGTCCTATAAATTAATGGCGGCTAACATGAGAGCAGAAGATTCCAAATCAATATCATGCGCTTCAATGCAAACCTGGTGGTTTCTCAGAGCCATCAATAAATACCATAAAAAACACTAATACATTGTGAATCAGAAAACAGAAAATTGTTCTATTAATAAAAAAACAATGCTTAAAATATGACACTTTTTTATTCAAAGATGTTGTCAAATAAATCTTAACGAAGTTTGCTGAGAGGAGAAGAAAACCCAACAAGTCAAAAGACAAATCCAACTATAATTGATAATACAAATAAATGATCCATTGACTAAGTAAATAGAAGTCAATTTCGACATGCTTTCATGAACATTAGTTTAATCAAATATGTAACTTACTTTTGGTCTTGAGTCAAACCCGAATTTGCCCGGCGTTGGAAGTGGACTTCAAAGAATGAAGGAAATGAGCGGTAGCGGAGTTTCTCGTCCGTGGACAAGATTGGAAAGCGTTCAATATTTTCACTAATTAATTAATTAAAGATTATTTGTAAGTTAAATTCGGCCAACGTGCAGCTCGTGATTCAATTGCAAGCGCAAGAATTGTGCATCCATTGACCAAGCTTGTTATTTTATATTACAATGAGAAATTTGCTTTTAAAATTTACATTTAATTGTTAGTTGGAAAGTTGAATAATTCAACGCTAGTTATTGCTAACTAATTAGATATGGGTGAGCGGATTCGGATATCCTGTAATTTTCATGATATTCGAATCCTATCCTATATAGAATCGATTTTTATATTTTGGACTCGGACCCTACCCTGTTGGAACCTAGAATCGGACCCATTCCGATTCCAGGTACCCTATTAGATCACCTATTTAATTTTATTAGTGTGAATATAAAATAATGAATTAATGAGTGAAAGAGTTTGTTAATATTTACTATAATTTTTATTAGTATTTTATGGCAAAATAGTAATATATGTAGTGTATATTGAGAAATTACAAATATGATCCCAATTAAATATATATATTATCTAATATATCATATTCGAGTTAAATAATTAAATATATATAACTTGGTACCGGTTCCGGTTCCGAGTCCTGACGTGTTGGACCCGGAACCGGAACCGGTTTTAACCGGTTCCTTGATTTGTTACCCGGACCCTACTCGGATTTAATTCGGGTCTACCCGGAATATACCCAATCGAATCAGTTCCAATCGGTTCCGGATCTATCCGGTACCCGTGCACACCCCTATAATTAGATGCAGAACAACTTTCGTCCATCACCAAAATCCTCCATGAGTACCGTGATTGTGATTACACCAAAATCAATAGGGAACATTCCCTCTCGTCTTCCATCCATGGAAGCAAGCTCGCCAAACAAGAGACGGGACAATCTTTGCAAATTCAAACTGGTCATGGTATGGAAATAGAAAATATGACATGAAAAGAACATGGGACGCTTTGAGAATAGAAGGAGATCGCAAGTTGAGCTGGCAATTGAAGGATCCATCCTCTTCAAACTCTCGCAACAAGCATGGAATTGAGATTCCTATAAGAATATTTATTTGAATTGCGAGAGAATGTGTTTTCTAATTCTTATTCCTTTTGGGGTTTACTATTTCGCCCATTGATTATCTCATCTTTATATTTTTCATCTCTTGATAAATACAAGTTTTTTATTTTTAAAAAATCCTCCATGAGTACAAGTAGGAGTGTGCAAAAACTTGATCAGTATGTTAAACTAATTTATTTTGATTAAGTTGTATTAGAATTTGTTCTCGTATGAAGTCGGGAGTGCTACAAGCCTCCGTGTCTCCTGATCCAGCACGGCTCCGGTGGTGATCTGCAAAGACACTCTAACACTCAAGTGAGAGGGAATTCTAGATGTATGGAATTGGAACAAAGTGTATACCTATAGTGCATCGTGTTTATTTTATGAGGCGGGTCTGGGACGAGGATGTCTCCGATAATTTCATGAGGATATGTCCTAAATAGATCGATTATTATCCCTGCGATTGTGAATTTATTACTGCTAAATCCCTGATTGTAAATGTATGATGTTGATATTATTGTTTGGCCGGGTGGAGCCCCCGGGCAAAGTTTAGTAGTTGGTTCGATCGGAGTCATATTCATGAGTTGAGGCGCTTCAGGTTCGATCGACTGAACCAAAGAGCTAGTCCAGTCCACAAACCCCAAGTTTGGTCAGCATCCAAAGACAGCGTGCCAAGCTCTAATAGTGCACTGACCTCCTTTTGTTGATCGAGATCTTTGTATGTGCCTATCTTCTAACATTGGGTTGGCACGTGAGCATATGCTGTGTTCGGTCCTTAGTCAAACCGCCAAGGTAGGAGGGCTCAGCGTTCCTTGGTTTTACCGCCTCGTGACCTTTCGATTTTTGTGCTCCATATTGCGATTGTAGGGGGGAGGATGCTTTTTTCACTTGCTCGTCGCCTATAAGTGTCTGCTTAACATTTAATTCTAACATGGAGTAATTATGGTCTGGAGATTGAGTCGTTCATTATCGAGGCACTTGGATATCTGTTGTCGATGGGGCTATCAACCCCCCCCCCCCCCCCCCCCCCCCCCCCCCCCCCCCCCCCCCCCCCCCCCCCCCCCCCCCCCCCCCCCCCCCCCCCCCCCCCCCCCCCCCCCCCCCCCCCTGCAAAGAATTGGAAGATTTTTCGATTAAAATCTTGAAGGAAGCCGGCTGATTGAACTTCGGGGTATCCGATCGACACGCCGAGCAATCTGGGTCCCGAGCGACTCTGGAACATTCACTGTGATGGGAGAAGTTGTTAATCAAGTTATTTTTGACAGACTAATGCAAATAATTGAAAGATTTTTCGATTAAAATCTTGAAGGAAGCCGGTTGATTGAACTTCGGGGTATCATCTCGAAACGCCGAGCAATCTGAGTCCCGAGCGACTCCAGAACATTCACTGTGATGGGAGAAGTTGTTAATCGAGTTATTTTTGACAGACTAATGCAAAGAATAACAAGATTTTTCAAACTGAATCTTGAACGAAGCCGACTGATTGAACTTCGGGGTATCGGCTCGAAACGTCCAGCAATCTGAGTCCCGGGCGACTCCAGAACATTCACTGTGATGGGAGAAGTTGTTAGTCGAGTTATTTTTGACAGACTAATGCAAAGAATTGGAAGATTTTTCGATTAAAATCTTGAAGGAAGCCGGCTGATTGAACTTCGGGGTATCCGCTCGACACGCCGAGCAATCTGGGTCCCGAGCGACTCTGGAACATTCACTGTGATGGGAGAAGTTGTTAATCAAGTTATTTTTGACAGACTAATGCAAATAATTGAAAGATTTTTCGATTAAAATCTTGAAGGAATCCGGCTGATTGAACTTCGGGGTATCATCTCGAAACGCCGAGCAATCTGAGTCCCGAGCGACTCCAGAACATTCACTGTGATGGGAGAAGTTGTTAATCGAGTTATTTTTGACAGACTAATGCAAAGAATAACAAGATTTTTCAAACAGAATCTTGGACGAAGCCGACTGATTGAACTTCGGGGTATCGGCTCCAAACGTCCAGCAATCTGAGTCTCAGGCGACTCCAGAACATTCACTGTGATGGGAGAAGTTGTTAATCGAGTTATTTTTGACAGACTAATGCAAAGAATTGGAAGATTTTTCGATTAAAATCTTGAAGGAAGCCGGCTGATTGAACTTCGGGGTATCCGCTCGACACGCCGAGCAATCTGAGTCCCGAGCGACTCCGGAACATTCACTGTGATGGGAGAAGTTGTTAATCGTGTTATTTTTGACAGACTAATGCAAAGAATAACAAGATTTTTCAAACAGAATCTTGAACGAAGTCGACTGATTGAACTTCGGGGTATCGGCTCGAAACGCCGAGCAATATGAGTCCCCGGCGACTCCTGAACATTCACTGTGATGGGAGAAGTTGTTAATCGAGTTATTTTTGACAGACTAATGCAAAGAATAACAAGATTTTTCAAACAGAATCTTGAACGAAGCCGACTGATTGAACTTCGGGGTATCGGCTCGAAACGTCCAGCAACCTGAGTCCCGGGCGACTCCAGAACATTCACTGTGATGGGAGAAGTTGTTAATCGAGTTATTTTTGACAGACTAATGCAAAGAATAACAAGATTTTTCAAATAGAATCTTGAACGAAGCCGATTGATTGAACTTCGGGGTATCGGATCGAAACGCCGAGCAATTTGAGTCCCGAGCGACTCCAGAACATTCACTGTGATGGGAGAAGTTGTTAATTGAGTTATTTTTGACAGACTAATGCAATGAATTGGAAGATTTTTCGATTAAAATCTTGAAGGAAGCCGGCTGATTGAACTTCGGGGTATCCGCTCGACACGCCGAGCAATCTGAGTCCCGAGCCACTCCGGAATATTCACTGTGATGGGAGAAGTTGTTAATCGTGTTATTTTTGACAGACTAATGCAAAGAATAACAAGATTTTTCAAACAGAATCTTGAACGAAGCCGACTGATTGAACTTCGGGGTATCGGCTCGAAACGCCGAGCAATCTGAGTCCCGGGCGACTCCAGAACATTCACTGTGATGGGAGAAGTTGTTAATCGAGTTATTTTTGACAGACTAATGCAAAGAATAACAAGATTTTTCAAACAGAATCTTGAACGAAGCCGACTGATTGAACTTCGGGGTATTGGCTCGAAACGTCCAGCAATCTGAGTTCCGGGCGACTCCAGAACATTCACTGTGATGGGAGAAGTTGTTAATCGAGTTATTTTTGACAGACTAATGCAAAGAATAACAAGATTTTTCAAATAGAATCTTGAACGAAGCCGACTGATTGAACTTCGGGGTATCAGATCGAAAGGCCGAGCAATCTGAGTCCCGAGCGACTCCAGAACATTCACTGTGATGGGAGAAGTTGTTAATCGAGTTATTTTTGACAGACTAATGCAAAGAATTGGAAGATTTTTCGATTAAAATCTTGAAGGAAGCCGGCTGATTGAACTTCGGGGTATCCGCTCGACACGCCGAGCAATCTGGGTCCCGAGCGACTCTGGAACATTCACTGTGATGGGAGAAGTTGTTAATCAAGTTATTTTTGACAGACTAATGCAAATAATTGAAAGATTTTTCGATTAAAATCTTGAAGGAAGCCGGTTGATTGAACTTCGGGGTATCATCTCGAAACGCCGAGCAATCTGAGTCCCGAGCGACTCCAGAACATTCACTGTGATGGGAGAAGTTGTTAATCGAGTTATTTTTGACAGACTAATGCAAAGAATAACAAGATTTCTCAAACTGAATCTTGAACGAAGCCGACTGATTGAACTTCGGGGTATCGGCTCGAAACGTCCAGCAATCTGAGTCCCGGGCGACTCCAGAACATTCACTGTGATGGGAGAAGTTGTTAGTCGAGTTATTTTTGACAGACTAATGCAAAGAATTGGAAGATTTTTCGATTAAAATCTTGAAGGAAGCCGGCTGATTGAACTTCGGGGTATCCGCTCGACACGCCGAGCAATCTGGGTCCCGAGCGACTCTCGAACATTCACTGTGATGGGAGAAGTTGTTAATCAAGTTATTTTTGACAGACTAATGCAAATAATTGAAAGATTTTTCGATTAAAATCTTGAAGGAATCCGGCTGATTGAACTTCGGGGTATCATCTCGAAACGCCGAGCAATCTGAGTCCCGAGCGACTCCAGAACATTCACTGTGATGGGAGAAGTTGTTAATCGAGTTATTTTTGACAGACTAATGCAAAGAATAACAAGATTTTTCAAACAGAATCTTGGACGAAGCCGACTGATTGAACTCGGGGTATCGGCTCCAAACGTCCAGCAATCTGAGTCTCAGGCGACTCCAGAACATTCACTGTGATGGGAGAAGTTGTTAATCGAGTTATTTTTGATAGACTAATGCAAAGAATTGGAAGATTTTTCGATTAAAATCTTGAAGGAAGCCGGCTGATTGAACTTCGGGGTATCCGCTCGACACGCCGAGCAATCTGAGTCCCGAGCGACTCCGGAACATTCACTGTGATGGGAGAAGTTGTTAATCGTGTTATTTTTGACAGACTAATGCAAAGAATAACAAGATTTTTCAAACAGAATCTTGAACGAAGCCGACTGATTTAACTTCGGGGTATCGGCTCGAAACGCCGAGCAATCTGAGTCCCGAGCGACTCCAGAACATTCACTGTGATGGGAGAAGTTGTTAATCGAGTTATTTTTGACAGACTAATTCAAAGAATAACAAGATTTTTCAAATAGAATCTTGAACGAAGCCGACTGATTAAACTTCGGGGTATCGGCTCGAAATGTCCAGCAATCTGAGTCCCGGGCGACTCCAGAACATTCACTGTGATGGGAGAAGTTGTTAATCGAGTTATTTTTGACAGACTAATGCAAGGAATAACAAGATTTTTCAAACAGAATCTTGAACGAAGCCGACTGATTGAACTTCGGGGTATTGGCTCGAAACGTCCAGCAATCTGAGTTCCGGGCGACTCCAGAACATTCACTGTGATGGGAGAAGTTGTTAATCGAGTTATTTTTGACAGACTAATGCAAAGAATAACAAGATTTTTCAAATAGAATCTTGAACGAAGCCGACTGATTGAACTTCGGGGTATCAGATCGAAACGCCGAGCAATCTGAGTCCCGAGCGACTCCAGAACATTCACTGTGATGGGAGAAGTTGTTAATCGAGTTATTTTTGACAGACTAATGCAAAGAATTGGAAGATTTTTCGATTAAAATCTTGAAGGAAGCCGGCTGATTGAACTTCGGGGTATCCGCTCGACACGCCGAGCAATCTGGGTCCCGAGCGACTCTGGAACATTCACTGTGATGGGAGAAGTTGTTAATCAAGTTATTTTTGACAGACTAATGCAAATAATTGAAAGATTTTTCGATTAAAATCTTGAAGGAAGCCGGCTGATTGAACTTCGGGGTATCGGCTCGAAACGCCGAGCAATCTGAGTCCCGAGCGACTCCAGAACATTCACTGTGATGGGAGAAGTTGTTAATCGAGTTATTTTTGACAGACTAATGCAAAGAATAATAAGATTTTTCAAACAGAATCTTGGACGAAGCCGACTGATTGAACTTCGGGGTATCGGCTCCAAACGTCCAGCAATCTGAGTCTCAGGCGACTCCAGAACATTCACTGTGATGGGAGAAGTTGTTAATCGAGTTATTTTTGACAGACTAATGCAAAGAATTGGAAGATTTTTCGATTAAAATCTTGAAGGAAGCCGGCTGATTGAACTTCGGGGTATCCGCTCGACACGCCGAGCAATCTGAGTCCCGAGCGACTCCGGAACATTCACTGTGATGGGAGAAGTTGTTAATCGAGTTATTTTTGACAGACTAATGCAAAGAATAACAAGATTTTTCAAACAGAATCTTGAACGAAGTCGACTGATTGAACTTCGGGGTATCGGCTCGAAACGCCGAGCAATATGAGTCCCCGGCGACTCCTGAACATTCACTGTGATGGGAGAAGTTGTTAATCGAGTTATTTTTGACAGACTAATGCAAAGAATAACAAGATTTTTCAAACAGAATCTTGAGAGAAGCCGACTGATTGAACTTCGGGGTATCGGCTCGAAACGTCCAGCAATCTGAGTCCCGGGCGACTCCAGAACATTCACTGTGATGGGAGAAGTTGTTAATCGAGTTATTTTTGACAGACTAATGCAAAGAATAACAAGATTTTTCAAATAGAATCTTGAACGAAGCCGATTGATTGAACTTCGGGGTATCGGATCGAAACGCCGAGCAATATGAGTCCCGAGCGACTCCAGAACATTCACTGTGATGGGAGAAGTTGTTAATCGAGTTATTTTTGACAGACTAATGCAATGAATTGGAAGATTTTTCGATTAAAATCTTGAAGGAAGCCGGCTGATTGAACTTCGGGGTATCCGCTCGACACGCCGAGCAATCTGAGTCCCGAGCCACTCTTGAACATTCACTGTGATGGAAGAAGTTGTTAATCGTGTTATTTTTGACAGACTAATGCAAAGAATAACAAGATTTTTCAAACAGAATCTTGAACGAAGCCGACTGATTTAACTTCGGGGTATCGGCTCGAAACGCCGAGCAATCTGAGTCCCGGGCGACTCCAGAACATTCACTGTGATGGGAGAAGTTGTTAATCGAGTTATTTTTGACAGACTAATGCAAAGAATAACAAGATTTTTCAAACAGAATCTTGAACGAAGCCGACTGATTGAACTTCGGGGTATTGGCTCGAAACGTCCAGCAATCTGAGTTCCGGGCGACTCCAGAACATTCACTGTGATGGGAGAAGTTGTTAATCGAGTTATTTTTGACAGACTAATGCAAAGAATAACAAGATTTTTCAAATAGAATCTTGAACGAAGCCGACTGATTGAACTTCGGGGTATCAGATCGAAACGCCGAGCAATCTGAGTCCCGAGCGACTCCAGAACATTCACTGTGATGGGAGAAGTTGTTAATCGAGTTATTTTTGACAGACTAATGCAAAGAATTGGAAGATTTTTCGATTAAAATCTTGAAGGAAGCCGGCTGATTGAACTTCGGGGTATCCGCTCGACACGCCGAGCAATCTGGGTCCCGAGCGACTCTGGAACATTCACTGTGATGGGAGAAGTTGTTAATCAAGTTATTTTTGACAGACTAATGCAAATAATTGAAAGATTTTTCGATTAAAATCTTGAAGGAAGCCGGTTGATTGAACATCGGGGTATCATCTCGAAACGCCGAGCAATCTGAGTCCCGAGCGACTCCAGAACATTCACTGTGATGGGAGAAGTTGTTAATCGAGTTATTTTTGACAGACTAATGCAAAGAATAACAAGATTTTTCAAACAGAATCTTGAACGAAGCCGACTGATTGAACTTCGGGGTATCGGCTCGAAACGTCCAGCAATCTGAGTCCCGGGCGACTCCAGAACATTCACTGTGATGGGAGAAGTTGTTAGTCGAGTTATTTTTGATAGACTAATGCAAAGAATTGGAAGATTTTTCGATTAAAATCTTGAAGGAAGCCGGCTGATTGAACTTCGGGGTATCCGCTCGACACGCCGAGCAATCTGGGTCCCGAGCGACTCTGGAACATTCACTGTGATGGGAGAAGTTGTTAATCAAGTTATTTTTGACAGACTAATGCAAATAATTGAAAGATTTTTCGATTAAAATCTTGAAGGAAGCCGGCTGATTGAACTTCGGGGTATCATCTCGAAACGCCGAGCAATCTGAGTCCCGAGCGACTCCAGAACATTCACTGTGATGGGAGAAGTTGTTAATCGAGTTATTTTTGACAGACTAATGCAAAGAATAACAAGATTTTTCAAACAGAATCTTGGACGAAGCCGACTATTGAACTTCGGGGTATCGGCTCCAAACGTCCAGCAATCTGAGTCTCAGGCGACTCCAGAACATTCACTGTGATGGGAGAAGTTGTTAATCGAGTTATTTTTGACAGACTAATGCAAAGAATTGGAAGATTTTTCGATTAAAATCTTGAAGGAAGCCGGCTGATTGAACTTCGGGGTATCCGCTCGACACGCCGAGCAATCTGAGTCCCGAGCGACTCCGGAACATTCACTGTGATGGGAGAAGTTGTTAATCGTGTTATTTTTGACAGACTAATGCAAAGAATAACAAGATTTTTCGAACAGAATCTTGAACGAAGCCGACTGATTTAACTTCGGGGTATCGGCTCGAAACGCCGAGCAATCTGAGTCCCGAGCGACTCCAGAACATTCACTGTGATGGGAGAAGTTGTTAATCGAGTTATTTTTGACAGACTAATTCAAAGAATAACAAGATTTTTCAAATAGAATCTTGAACGAAGCCGACTGATTGAACTTCGGGGTATTGGCTCGAAACGTCCAGCAATCTGAGTTCCGGGTGACTCCAGAACATTCACTGTGATGGGAGAAGTTGTTAATCGAGTTATTTTTGACAGACTAATGCAAAGAATAACAAGATTTTTCAAATAGAATCTTGAACGAAGCCGACTGATTGAACTTCGGGGTATTGGCTCGAAACGTCCAGCAATCTGAGTTCCGGGCGACTCCAGAACATTCACTGTGATGGGAGAAGTTGTTAATCGAGTTATTTTTGACAGACTAATGCAAAGAATAACAAGATTTTTCAAATAGAATCTTGAACGAAGCCGACTGATTGAACTTCGGGGTATCAGATCGAAACGCCGAGCAATCTGAGTCCCGAGCGACTCCAGAACATTCACTGTGATGGGAGAAGTTGTTAATCGAGTTATTTTTGACAGACTAATGCAAAGAATTGGAAGATTTTTCGATTAAAATCTTGAAGGAAGCCGGCTGATTGAACTTCGGGGTATCCGCTCGACACGCCGAGCAATCTGGGTCCCGAGCGACTCTGGAACATTCACTATGATGGGAGAAGTTGTTAATCAAGTTATTTTTGACAGACTAATGCAAATAATTGAAAGATTTTTCGATTAAAATCTTGAAGGAAGCCGGCTGATTGAACTTCGGGGTATCGGCTCGAAACGCCGAGCAATCTGAGTCCCGAGCGACTCCAGAACATTCACTGTGATGGGAGAAGTTGTTAATCGAGTTATTTTTGACAGACTAATGCAAAGAATAACAAGATTTTTCAAACAGAATCTTGAACGAAGCCGACTGATTTAACTTCGGGGTATCGGCTCGAAACGCCGAGCAATCTGAGTCCCGAGCGACTCCATAACATTCACTGTGATGGGAGAAGTTATTAATCGAGTTATTTTTGACAGACTAATGCAAAGAATAACAAGATTTTTCAAACAGAATCTTGAACGAAGCCGACTGATTGAACTTCGGGGTATTGGCTCGAAACGTCCAGCAATCTGAGTTCCGGGCGACTCCAGAACATTCACTGTGATGGGAGAAGTTGTTAATCGAGTTATTTTTGACAGACTAATGCAAAGAATAACAAGATTTTTCAAATAGAATCTTGAACGAAGCCGACTGATTGAACTTCGGGGTATCAGATCGAAACGCCGAGCAATCTGAGTCCCGAGCGACTCCAGAACATTCACTGTGATGGGAGAAGTTGTTAATCGAGTTATTTTTGACAGACTAATGCAAAGAATTGGAAGATTTTTCGATTAAAATCTTGAAGCAAGCCGGCTGATTGAACTTCGGGGTATCCGCTCGACACGCCGAGCAATCTGGGTCCCGAGCGACTCTGGAACATTCACTGTGATGGGAGAAGTTGTTAATCAAGTTATTTTTGACAGACTAATGCAAATAATTGAAAGATTTTTCGATTAAAATCTTGAAGGAAGCCGGTTGATTGAACTTCGGGGTATCATCTCGAAACGCCGAGCAATCTGAGTCCCGAGCGACTCCAGAACATTCACTGTGATGGGAGAAGTTGTTAATCGAGTTATTTTTGACAGACTAATGCAAAGAATAACAAGATTTTTCAAACAGAATCTTGAACGAAGCCGACTGATTGAACTTCGGGGTATCGGCTCGAAACGTCCAGCAATCTGAGTCCCGGGCGACTCCAGAACATTCACTGTGATGGGAGAAGTTGTTAGTCGAGTTATTTTTGACAGACTAATGCAAAGAATTGGAAGATTTTTCGATTAAAATCTTGAAGGAAGCCGGCTGATTGAACTTCGGGGTATCCGCTCGACACGCCGAGCAATCTGGGTCCCGAGCGACTCTGGAACATTCACTGTGATGGGAGAAGTTGTTAATCAAGTTATTTTTGACAGACTAATGCAAATAATTGAAAGATTTTTCGATTAAAATCTTGAAGGAAGCCGGCTGATTGAACTTTGGGGTATCATCTCGAAACGCCGAGCAATCTGAGTCCCGAGCGACTGCAGAACATTCACTGTGATGGGAGAAGTTGTTAATCGAGTTATTTTTGACAGACTAATGCAAAGAATAACAAGATTTTTCAAACAGAATCTTGGACGAAGCCGACTGATTGAACTTCGGGGTATCGGCTCCAAACGTCCAGCAATCTGAGTCTCAGGCGACTCCAGAACATTCACTGTGATGGGAGAAGTTGTTAATCGAGTTATTTTTGACAGACTAATGCAAAGAATTGGAAGATTTTTCGATTAAAATCTTGAAGGAAGCCGGCTGATTGAACTTCGGGGTATCCGCTCGACACGCCGAGCAATCTGAGTCCCGAGCGACTCCGGAACATTCACTGTGATGGGAGAAGTTGTTAATCGTGTTATTTTTGACAGACTAATGCAAAGAATAACAAGATTTTTCAAACAGAATCTTGAACGAAGCCGACTGATTTAACTTCGGGGTATCGGCTCGAAACGCCGAGCAATCTGAGTCCCGAGCGACTCCAGAACATTCACTGTGATGGAAGAAGTTGTTAATCGAGTTATTTTTGACAGACTAATTCAAAGAATAACAAGATTTTTCAAATAGAATCTTGAACGAAGCCGACTGATTGAACTTCGGGGTATCGGCTCGAAACGTCCAGCAATCTGAGTCCCGGGCGACTCCAGAACATTCACTGTGATGGGAGAAGTTGTTAATCGAGTTATTTTTGACAGACTAATGCAAGGAATAACAAGATTTTTCAAACAGAATCTTGAACGAAGCCGACTGATTGAACTTCGGGGTATTGGCTCGAAACGTCCAGCAATCTGAGTTCCGGGCGACTCCAGAACATTCACTGTGATGGGAGAAGTTGTTAATCGAGTTATTTTTGACAGACTAATGCAAAGAATAACAAGATTTTTCAAATAGAATCTTGAACGAAGCCGACTGATTGAACTTCGGGGTATCAGATCGAAACGCCGAGCAATCTGAGTCCCGAGCGACTCCAGAACATTCACTGTGATGGGAGAAGTTGTTAATCGAGTTATTTTTGACAGACTAATGCAAAGAATTGGAAGATTTTTCGATTAAAATCTTGAAGGAAGCCGGCTGATTGAACTTCGGGGTATCCGCTCGACACGCCGAGCAATCTGGGTCCCGAGCGACTCTGGAACATTCACTGTGATGGGAGAAGTTGTTAATCAAGTTATTTTTGACAGACTAATGCAAATAATTGAACGATTTTTCGATTAAAATCTTGAAGGAAGCCGGCTGATTGAACTTCGGGGTATCGGCTCGAAACGCCGAGCAATCTGAGTCCCGAGCGACTCCAGAACATTCACTGTGATGGGAGAAGTTGTTAATCGAGTTATTTTTGACAGACTAATGCAAAGAATAACAAGATTTTTCAAACAGAATCTTGAACGAAGCCGACTGATTTAACTTCGGGGTATCGGCTCGAAACGCCGAGCAATCTGAGTCCCGAGCGACTCCAGAACATTCACTGTGATGGGAGAAGTTGTTAATCGAGTTATTTTTTTTTTTGCAACAAGGCAAAGGAAATATATTAAGACGTAAAAGAATACAATAGAGTTCAAGACACGTCTACCATTAATAGGAATGGTAGAGCTTCTCATCCCCCAAAGGAAAAGACCACGCCCCTCACCTCCGGCATTGCCATCAGCAAGGTAGTAGCCCAAACCTTAGGAGAAGAAGAACAAAAGGAAAAACCCACAGCCCGGGTCAAGCACAATATAGAGATGCATACAATGCATCACACACGGTTACCCACAACTCGGGCCAAGTAAGGAATATCAGATGGACTACCCACAACTCGGGGGGCCAAGCAATATATAAAGCCCACACAGTGAATCACTAATCTTGACGGACAGGAGTAAAATGGCTAATCTTGACTGACAAGAGTGAAATGGACTTGAATGTTCCACCGTTCTGCAATAGCTCTGTTCCTTGGTGTGTCGGTGATAGGCCTGGTACCATATATCTGAAGAATTTTGCTTTTAACTCTTGTGATAACACTACTAAGCACACTAGCAGGTGAAGAGGACACATGAGAAAAAATACGATCATTCCGCTCACGCCAAATGAAATAAACTGAAGCAGTGAGGGCAAGACGCCTAATATAGCCAATGAAAGAGTCTCCACTCATAACGTCTTCCCACCATCTAAGCTGATCACCCCAATGATGCAAAGGGTTTGCCAAAAGACAAAGATCTAGAATCTTGCGCCAAATTATAGCCGAAAAAGGGCAGTGAAAGAATAAGTGCTCAATGGATTCATCTACACCGCAAAAACAGCAGCTGGTAGAGTGTGTAATTTCCCAACGCGAAAGTCGATCAAGAGTTGGTAATCTCCGTAAGAGAGCAAGCCATAAGACAAAAGAGTACCTTGGGATCCTTCCCTTGAACCAAACAAGATGATGCCAAGTAACCATGGGATTAGTGGGGGAAATGCCCTTGCAAGCCGATGCAATACTGAAAAAACCATCACTAGACGGCTTCCAGATGATCTGATCGTCATTCGAACTAGTAATAACAGTGCCAATAGAATCCCAAGCACGAAGCAGGTCAAGCTCATGAGCAAGATTACCCAGATGCCAAGTATTTTGCTGCCAAATGGAAGATACCCTGGCTGTTCTACTCGAGTAGAGGCGGGCCGGGATATGGTTGTTCATCCTGTCAATAAGAAGGTAATCAGGAATCCAAGGATCAAGCCAGAGGAATGTGTTCGTACCGTCACCAATGCGGTACTCTACCAGTTTATGGGCATAATCACGAGCAAAAAGAATGCTACGAAAACACCAAGAGCAGGCCCATGGCCGTTTAACAGACCATATAGAATCGTTGTTGAGGTATTTAGAGGTGATCCAACGAATCCAAAGGGAGTCTTTCTTTGAAGCAATTGCCCAAATATACCTCATGAGATATGCAATATTAAGGTGAGAGAGTCGATGAAGTCCAAGTCCACCATTTTGATGTGGTTGGCAAATATCAGCCCATGAAACTTTATGGATACTTTTTTTATCATCACCACTCCATAGGAATCTAGCAAGAAGATATTCAATGCGAGACGTGACTTTCTGGGGGAGCCTGTAAGCGGCGCACCAGTAGGTAATCTTACCCTGAAGAACAGATTTGATGAGTGCCAATCTACCCATGTAAGATAGGTGCTTAGCCTTCCAAGAATGGATGCGGCTCTGGATACTCTCAATAAGCGGAAGGCAATCATTATATGTAAGTTGCTTAGAAATGAGAGGAACACCTAGGAATCGAGTGGGGAGAGTACCAATAGGCATGCCAAGAATGTTCTGAACTCTGTTCATCATGTCTCTAGAGCACCCTGCCATATATAGATTTGATTTGGTTGTGCTTGCAGATAAACCTGAAATATCTGCGAAGGATTCGAAAACATTTTTGATCGCTCTAGCATTGGACTCAGAGGCTTCGGCAAATATAATAAGATCATCTGCAAACGCTAAGTGAGTAATAAGCGGGTTTGTACAGCCCGGGTGTGGAGTGATCATACCTCGCCTTGCTGCATCATCAAGACAAGAGGATAAGTACTGCATAACAATGAGGAACAGATATGGAGCCATGGGGCAGCCTTGCCTTAGACCTCGAGAGCTTCGAAAGAAACCCACAGAAGAACCATTGATATTGATAGTAAATGAGGGGTTTGAGATACAGGCTCGAATCCAACTAATCACCATAGAGGGAAAACCATGAAGATGAAGTAACTGAAGCAAGAAGTCCCACCGAACAGAATCATAAGCTTTATGAAGATCAACCTTGATGGCCATGCGAGCTTGCCCAGAGGAAAGATGATAATTGTGCATAAGGTCATGGCAGAGAGCAATATTTTCATGAATAACCCGACCACGCATAAAAGCATGTTGTGTGATGCTAATCAAATCAGGTAAAATAACCTTGAGCCTGTTTGCAATAATTTTAGAAATGAATCTGTAAATCATCTTGCAAATAGAGAGGGGACGGTAATCGGCAAATGAGGTAGTGTTGCTCTTCTTAGGGATCAGAGTAATAGAAGTAATATTAGCTTCATTAAGAAGTTTACCAGTCCTGAAAAACTCAAGTATCGCAGCAATAACATCATCCTTAATGATGGGCCAGCAAGATTTGTAAAATTCAGCATTTAATCCATCAACACCGGGGGCCTTATCAGAGTTTGACGATAGGATCACCTGTTCAATCTCCTGAGGTGTAACTAGCTGAGACAATAAGGAAATACTTTGCTGAGAGAGATGAGTTGAGACTCGCACATCAGAGAAATCCACATTAAGAATCTCAGGGGCGAACTGCCTGGTAAAGTAGCTAATGGCCTCTTGTTCTAGAGCAGGGCCCTCAAGGGAATTACCATCAGCATCTGTAATAGAAAGTAAGGCATTTCTGTTGCATCTGAGCTTCAAGGAATTATGAAAGAATTTCGAATTTGAGTCCCCAAGGCGCAACCACGTATCCCTTGATTTTTGTCTAAGAGAGGCCTCCTCATTAGCATAGAGCCGTAGAAGTGCAGCCCTGCATTCTGCCTCTTCGGGGAAAGCCCTGTCATCCATATCTGTAGATAGAGTGATAGCCTGTAACTCATGGAGCTTAGATTGTAATAAGAAAATTTGACTTTTCTGTGCCTTCACCAAGTCTCTAGACCATATTTGTAGTGCCTTTCTGGTTCTTTTCAGCTTCTGGATAAGGATAAACATTCTCGTTGTTCTGTGGCCGAATCGACTGCTAACAAGTGGGTTCCAAGCTGACTCAATACAATCAAGAAAACCAGTCTCCTGAGGCCAATAATTAAAGAAATGAAAATTCCGAGGCCGCCAGGGTAACTTGCACACCCTAAGTATGACAAAAGTGTGATCAGATACATCAGGACTATGGAAGGTAGCCTCTGAATCTGGAAATGTATGAACCCAATTCTGATTGCATAGAACCCTGTCCAGTTTTTCACATACTCTATTGTGGCCTATGGAAGAATTTGACCATGTAAAAAAACTGCCTTGACTTTTCATATCAAATAGGCCCAAGTTATCGAGCTGGTCAGTAATAGCCTCAATGTAGGAACTATTAACATCACTACCCCCATATTTTTCAGATGGCGAGAAGACCATATTAAAATCCCCGAAAACAGTCCAAGGCCCCTCAACATGATTTGCAAAATCATTCAAAGCAGTCCAAATATGAGTTCTATCATTATTAGAATAAAGGCCATAAACCACTGAAAAGGAAAATGTTGTACCTTGTTGGATAAATTTAATACTACCAGAAACCACCTGATCTGTAGAAGCAACGATAGCAATATCCACAACAGCAGGATTCCAAAGACACCATATCCTACCATGATGGTTAGGACAGACATTGACATGATAGTTCCAGCCTTCCACAATATTCGTAAAGACGCGAGCTGAATTTTCCAATTTAACTCTAGTCTCCAATAGAAAAAAACAATGAAGTTTGTGATGGGAGATCTTACTTCGGATAGCCCGTTGCTTGGCACAGCTATTCAGGCCCCGAATGTTCCAAAAGGCTACTTGCATTTATGGGACTGGATGATCTTTTTCTTACCCGGTTTCCTAGAACTCTCGGCACCGCCTTTGGCCTTTTTAATCTTAACATGGACATTTGCATCCTCAAGAGGATCATAATCATCATCATTTAGCATATCATTATCTGACGAGTCTGCAAGAACATTGAACCTGTTGGGAGAAATTGTTACACTTTCAGACTGTGGCCTATCTGGTGCAATATCACTTGTTTTGTCTTTCTGTCGAATATTTGCATCTGAAAGAATAGGAGACATATTCATGTCCTTCACATGTTTGTTAAGATTTCGCTCCTCCTCATTGAGAGCAGCAATATCCTCTTGTTGTGGTTTGGGAGGTGGCTGGGGTTGTGCCTTCTTTGGAACCCAAATCTGATTGGCGTTAGTGCCACAATTCCTAGTAGCATGGCCAAACTTTTTGCAATTTTTGCAGTGAACCGGTATCCAATCATATTCAACATGAATGATATATTCTTCATCATTAACAAGCACAGGCAGTTCTCTAGGATAGGTACAGTCCAAAGTCACCTCAATACAAGCACGCATATACCCCAACCGCTGTTTTGTGGATGACATGTGATCAAGATGGACAGGATTGCCAATAACGCTGCAAAATTTGTTAATAAAGAAAGGAGTCCACATAAATAATGGAACATTAAAAAACTTTACCCAAATAGGAATGGTTGCCATTTCGGCTTTCTCCAACTTTAAAGCTCTATTCCATCTCCGAAGGGCAAGAAATCTATTCTGAATAAACCATGGGCCGCCCTCAAGAATAGAATCTGCATCATCCCTCTGTGAGAATCGAAAAATAAAGAAACCAGACTCCATAGTAAGCACCTCAACGTTGCCACTAATTTTCCACATCTTTGTCACCCAATTTTTCACGACTCTGTAAGGAAGGCGTGGCCCAATAAAGTGTCCAACTAAGGAAGATTGCCAATACTTCTCCCCTGCTAAAATCTCTTCTTGAGGAGCCTCAATAATAATATTACCATCCACAAGAGTCGGCTCCTCAAAACTAAGCTTAGTTTCAAGGGTATGCGCATCTGAGGAGAATAGCGAACTCCAAGAAGAAGTAATTCCGAGTCCAACCATAGGAGTCGGTGAAGACCTAGATGGACAATTCAAAGGAAGCATATCATGATTAGGAACTGAAGGGAGCATACCTTTGATGGAGGAACGAGAGGCCTCATCAATATCTAATTCATTTATTGTCTTCATGAGAATTGCCATAGCTTCAGCATATGGGGCTTTAGCACAATCGAGGACATCAGCATTGACAGGATAAGTTGGTGCAACACACTGTGAGGAAGATTTTTCAAACAGAATCTTGGACGAAGCCGACTGATTGAACTTCGGGGTATCGGCTCCAAACGTCCAGCAATCTGAGTCTCAGGCGACTCCAGAACATTCACTGTGATGGGAGAAGTTGTTAATCGAGTTATTTTTGACAGACTAATGCAAAGAATTGGAAGATTTTTCGATTAAAATCTTGATGGAAGCCGGCTGATTGAACTTCGGGGTATCCGCTCGACACGCCGAGCAATCTGAGTCCCGAGCGACTCCGGAACATTCACTGTGATGGGAGAAGTTGTTAATCGTGTTATTTTTGACAGACTAATGCAAAGAATAACAAGATTTTTCAAACAGAATCTTGAACGAAGCCGACTGATTTAACTTCGGGGTATCGGCTCGAAACGCCGAGCATTCTGAGTCCCGAGCGACTCCAGAACATTCACTGTGATGGGAGAAGTTGTTAATCGAGTTATTTTTGACAGACTAATTCAAAGAATAACAAGATTTTTCAAATAGAATCTTGAACGAAGCCGACTGATTGAACTTCGGGGTATCAGATCGAAACGCCGAGCATTCTGAGTCCCGAGCCACTCCGGAACATTCACTGTGATGGAAGAAGTTGTTAATCGTGTTATTTTTGACAGACTAATGCAAAGAATAACAAGATTTTTCAAACAGAATCTTGAACGAAGCCGACTGATTGAACTTCGGGGTATCGGCTCGAAACGCCGAGCAATCTGAGTCCCGGGCGACTCCAGAACATTCACTGTGATGGGAGAAGTTGTTAATCGAGTTATTTTTGACAGACTAATGCAAAGAATAACAAGATTTTTCAAACAGAATCTTGAACGAAGCCGACTGATTGAACTTCGGGGTATTGGCTCGAAACGTCCAGCAATCTGAGTTCCGGGCGACTCCAGAACATTCACTGTGATGGGAGAAGTTGTTAATCGAGTTATTTTTGACAAACTAATGCAAAGAATAACAAGATTTTTCAAATAGAATCTTGAACGAAGCCGACTGATTGAACTTCGGGGTATCAGATCGAAACGCCGAGCAATCTGAGTCCCGAGCGACTCCAGAACATTCACTGTGATGGGAGAAGTTGTTAATCGAGTTATTTTTGATAGACTAATGCAAAGAATTGGAAGATTTTTCGATTAAAATCTTGAAGGAAGCCGGCTGATTGAACTTCGGGGTATCCGCTCGACACGCCGAGCAATCTGGGTCCCGAGCGACTCTGGAACATTCACTGTGATGGGAGAAGTTGTTAATCAAGTTATTTTTGACAGACTAATGCAAATAATTGAAAGATTTTTCGATTAAAATCTTGAAGGAAGCCGGTTGATTGAACTTCGGGGTATCATCTCGAAACGCCGAGCAATCTGAGTCCCGAGCGACTCCAGAACATTCACTGTGATGGGAGAAGTTGTTAATCGAGTTATTTTTAACAGACTAATGCAAAGAATAACAAGATTTTTCAAACAGAATCTTGAACGAAGCCGACTGATTGAACTTCGGGGTATCGGCTCGAAACGTCCAGCAATCTGAGTCCCGGGCGACTCCAGAACATTCACTGTGATGGGAGAAGTTGTTAGTCGAGTTATTTTTGACAGACTAATGCAAAGAATTGGAAGATTTTTCGATTAAAATCTTGAAGGAAGCCGGCTGATTGAACTTCGGGGTATCCGCTCGACACGCCGAGCAATCTGGGTCCCGAGCGACTCTGGAACATTCACTGTGATGGGAGAAGTTGTTAATCAAGTTATTTTTGACAGACTAATGCAAATAATTGAAAGATTTTTCAATTAAAATCTTGAAGGAAGCCGGCTGATTGAACTTCGGGGTATCATCTCGAAACGCCGAGCAATCTGAGTCCCGAGCGACTCCAGAACATTCACTGTGATGGGAGAAGTTGTTAATCGAGTTATTTTTGACAGACTAATGCAAAGAATAACAAGATTTTTCAAACAGAATCTTGGACGAAGCCGACTGATTGAACTTCGGGGTATCGGCTCCAAACGTCCAGCAATCTGAGTCTCAGGCGACTCCAGAACATTCACTGTGATGGGAGAAGTTGTTAATCGAGTTATTTTTGATAGACTAATGCAAAGAATTGGAAGATTTTTCGATTAAAATCTTGAAGGAAGCCGGCTGATTGAACTTCGGGGTATCCGCTCGACACGCCGAGCAATCTGAGTCCCGAGCGACTCCGGAACATTCACTGTGATGGGAGAAGTTGTTAATCGTGTTATTTTTGACAGACTAATGCAAAGAATAACAAGATTTTTCAAACAGAATCTTGAACGAAGCCGACTGATTTAACTTCGGGGTATCGGCTCGAAACGCCGAGCAATCTGAGTCCCGAGCGACTCCAGAACATTCACTGTGATGGGAGAAGTTGTTAATCGTGTTATTTTTGACAGACTAATGCAAAGAATAACAAGATTTTTCAAACAGAATCTTGAACGAAGCCGACTGATTTAACTTCGGGGTATCGGCTCGAAACGTCCAGCAATCTGAGTCCCGGGCGACTCCAGAACATTCACTGTGATGGGAGAAGTTGTTAGTCGAGTTATTTTTGACAGACTAATGCAAAGAATTGGAAGATTTTTCGATTAAAATCTTGAAGGAAGCCGGCTGATTGAACTTCGGGGTATCCGCTCGACAAGCCGAGCAATCTGGGTCCCGAGCGACTCTGGAACATTCACTGTGATGGGAGAAGTTGTTAATCAAGTTATTTTTGACAGACTAATGCAAATAATTGAAAGATTTTTCGATTAAAATCTTGAAGGAAGCCGGCTGATTGAACTTCGGGGTATCATCTCGAAACGCCGAGCAATCTGAGTCCCGAGCGACTCCAGAACATTCACTGTGATGGGAGAAGTTGTTAATCGAGTTATTTTTGACAGACTAATGCAAAGAATAACAAGATTTTTCAAACAGAATCTTGGACGAAGCCGACTGATTGAACTTCGGGGTATCGGCTCCAAACGTCCAGCAATCTGAGTCTCAGGCGACTCCAGAACATTCACTGTGATGGGAGAAGTTGTTAATCGAGTTATTTTTGATAGACTAATGCAAAGAATTGGAAGATTTTTCGATTAAAATCTTGAAGGAAGCCGGCTGATTGAACTTCGGGGTATCCGCTCGACACGCCGAGCAATCTGGGTCCCGAGCGACTCTGGAACATTCACTGTGATGGGAGAAGTTGTTAATCAAGTTATATTTGACAGACTAATGCAAATAATTGAAAGATTTTTCGATTAAAATCTTGAAGGAAGTCGGCTGATTGAACTTCGGGGTATCATCTCGAAACGCCGAGCAATCTGAGTCCCGAGCGACTCCAGAACATTCACTGTGATGGGAGAAGTTGTTAATCGAGTTATTTTTGACAGACTAATGCAAAGAATAACAAGATTTTTCAAACAGAATCTTGGACGAAGCCGACTGATTGAACTTCGGGGTATCGGCTCCAAACGTCCAGCAATCTGAGTCTCAGGCGACTCCAGAACATTCACTGTGATGGGAGAAGTTGTTAATCGAGTTATTTTTGATAGACTAATGCAAAGAATTGGAAGATTTTTCGATTAAAATCTTGAAGGAAGCCGGCTGATTGAACTTCGGGGTATCCGCTCGACACGCCGAGCAATCTGAGTCCCGAGCGACTCCGGAACATTCACTGTGATGGGAGAAGTTGTTAATCGTGTTATTTTTGACAGACTAATGCAAAGAATAACAAGATTTTTCAAACAGAATCTTGAACGAAGCCGACTGATTTAACTTCGGGGTATCGGCTCGAAACGCCGAGCAATCTGAGTCCCGAGCGACTCCAGAACATTCACTGTGATGGGAGAAGTTGTTAATCGAGTTATTTTTGACAGACTAATTCAAAGAATAACAAGATTTTTCAAATAGAATCTTGAACGAAGCCGACTGATTGAACTTCGGGGTATCGGCTCGAAACGTCCAGCAATCTGAGTCCCGGGCGACTCCAGAACATTCACTGTGATGGGAGAAGTTGTTAATCGAGTTATTTTTGACAGACTAATGCAAGGAATAACAAGATTTTTCAAACAGAATCTTGAACGAAGCCGACTGATTGAACTTCGGGGTATTGGCTCGAAACGTCCAGCAATCTGAGTTCCGGGCGACTCCAGAACATTCACTGTGATGGGAGAAGTTGTTAATCGAGTTATTTTTGACAGACTAATGCAAAGAATAACAAGATTTTTCAAATAGAATCTTGAACGAAGCCGACTGATTGAACTTCGGGGTATCAGATCGAAACGCCGAGCAATCTGAGTCCCGAGCGACTCCAGAACATTCACTGTGATGGGAGAAGTTGTTAATCGAGTTATTTTTGACAGACTAATGCAAAGAATTGGAAGATTTTTCGATTAAAATCTTGAAGGAAGCCGGCTGATTGAACTTCGGGGTATCCGCTCGACACGCCGAGCAATCTGGGTCCCGAGCGACTCTGGAACATTCACTGTGTTGGGAGAAGTTGTTAATCAAGTTATTTTTGACAGACTAATGCAAATAATTGAACGATTTTTCGATTAAAATCTTGAAGGAAGCCGGCTGATTGAACTTCGGGGTATCGGCTCGAAACGCCGAGCAATCTGAGTCCCGAGCGACTCCAGAACATTCACTGTGATGGGAGAAGTTGTTAATCGAGTTATTTTTGACAGACTAATGCAAAGAATAACAAGATTTTTCAAACAGAATCTTGAACGAAGCCGACTGATTTAACTTCGGGGTATCGGCTCGAAACGCCGAGCAATCTGAGTCCCGAGCGACTCCAGAACATTCACTGTGATGGGAGAAGTTGTTAATCGAGTTATTTTTGACAGACTAATTCAAAGAATAACAAGATTTTTCAAATAGAATCTTGAACGAAGCCGACTGATTGAACTTCGGGGTATCGGCTCGAAACGTCCAGCAATCTGAGTCCCGGGCGACTCCAGAACATTCACTGTGATGGGAGAAGTTGTTAATCGAGTTATTTTTGACAGACTAATGCAAGGAATAACAAGATTTTTCAAACAGAATCTTGAACGAAGCCGACTGATTTAACTTCGGGGTATCGGCTCGAAACGCCGAGCAATCTGAGTCCCGAGCGACTCCAGAACATTCACTGTGATGGGAGAAGTTGTTAATCGAGTTATTTTTGACAGACTAATTCAAAGAATAACAAGATTTTTCAAATAGAATCTTGAACGAAGCCGACTGATTGAACTTCGGGGTATCGGCTCGAAACGTCCAGCAATCTGAGTCCCGGGCGACTCCAGAACATTCACTGTGATGGGAGAAGTTGTTAATCGAGTTATTTTTGACAGACTAATGCAAGGAATAACAAGATTTTTCAAACAGAATCTTGAACGAAGCCGACTGATTGAACTTCGGGGTATTGGCTCGAAACGTCCAGCAATCTGAGTTCCGGGCGACTCCAGAACATTCACTGTGATGGGAGAAGTTGTTAATCGAGTTATTTTTGACAGACTAATGCAAAGAATAACAAGATTTTTCAAATAGAATCTTGAACGAAGCCGACTGATTGAACTTCGGGGTATCAGATCGAAACGCCGAGCAATCTGAGTCCCGAGCGACTCCAGAACATTCACTGTGATGGGAGAAGTTGTTAATCGAGTTATTTTTGACAGACTAATGCAAAGAATTGGAAGATTTTTCGATTAAAATCTTGAAGGAAGCCGGCTGATTGAACTTCGGGGTATCCGCTCGACACGCCGAGCAATCTGAGTCCCGAGCGACTCCGGAACATTCACTGTGATGGGAGAAGTTGTTAATCGTGTTATTTTTGACAGACTAATACAAAGAATAACAAGATTTTTCAAACAGAATCTTGAACGAAGCCGACTGATTTAACTTCGGGGTATCGGCTCGAAACGCCGAGCAATCTGAGTCCCGAGCGACTCCAGAACATTCACTGTGATGGGAGAAGTTGTTAATCGAGTTATTTTTGACAGACTAATTCAAAGAATAACAAGATTTTTCAAATAGAATCTTGAACGAAGCCGACTGATTGAACTTCGGGGTATCGGCTCGAAACGTCCAGCAATCTGAGTCCCGGGCGACTCCAGAACATTCACTGTGATGGGAGAAGTTGTTAATCGAGTTATTTTTGACAGACTAATGCAAGGAATAACAAGATTTTTCAAACAGAATCTTGAACGAAGCCGACTGATTGAACTTCGGGGTATTGGCTCGAAACGTCCAGCAATCTGAGTTCCGGGCG
Organism: Canna indica; assembly: GCA_034359265.1. NCBI lineage: Eukaryota > Viridiplantae > Streptophyta > Magnoliopsida > Zingiberales > Cannaceae > Canna > Canna indica. Next base: position 41,570,928 of record CP136891.1, read on the forward strand.
ACTCCAGAACATTCACTGTGATGGGAGAAGTTGTTAATCGAGTTATTTTTGACAGACTAATGCAAAGAATAACAAGATTTTTCAAATAGAATCTTGAACGAAGCCGACTGATTGAACTTCGGGGTATCAGATCGAAACGCCGAGCAATCTGAGTCCCGAGCGACTCCAGAACATTCACTGTGATGGGAGAAGTTGTTAATCGAGTTATTTTTGACAGACTAATGCAAAGAATTGGAAGATTTTTCGATTAAAATCTTGAAGGAAGCCGGCTGATTGAACTTCGGGGTATCCGCTCGACACGCCGAGCAATCTGGGTCCCGAGCGACTCTGGAACATTCACTGTGTTGGGAGAAGTTGTTAATCAAGTTATTTTTGACAGACTAATGCAAATAATTGAACGATTTTTCGATTAAAATCTTGAAGGAAGCCGGCTGATTGAACTTCGGGGTATCGGCTCGAAACGCCGAGCAATCTGAGTCCCGAGCGACTCCAGAACATTCACTGTGATGGGAGAAGTTGTTAATCGAGTTATTTTTGACAGACTAATGCAAAGAATAACAAGATTTTTCAAACAGAATCTTGAACGAAGCCGACTGATTTAACTTCGGGGTATCGGCTCGAAACGCCGAGCAATCTGAGTCCCGAGCGACTCCAGAACATTCACTGTGATGGGAGAAGTTGTTAATCGAGTTATTTTTGACAGACTAATGCAAAGAATAACAAGATTTTTCAAACAGAATCTTGGACGAAGCCGACTGATTGAACTTCGGGGTATCGGCTCCAAACGTCCAGCAATCTGAGTCTCAGGCGACTCCAGAACATTCACTGTGATGGGAGAAGTTGTTAATCGAGTTATTTTTGACAGACTAATGCAAAGAATTGGAAGATTTTTCGATTAAAATCTTGATGGAAGCCGGCTGATTGAACTTCGGGGTATCCGCTCGACACGCCGAGCAATCTGAGTCCCGAGCGACTCCGGAACATTCACTGTGATGGGAGAAGTTGTTAATCGTGTTATTTTTGACAGACTAATGCAAAGAATAACAAGATTTTTCAAACAGAATCTTGAACGAAGCCGACTGATTTAACTTCGGGGTATCGGCTCGAAACGCCGAGCATTCTGAGTCCCGAGCGACTCCAGAACATTCACTGTGATGGGAGAAGTTGTTAATCGAGTTATTTTTGACAGACTAATTCAAAGAATAACAAGATTTTTCAAATAGAATCTTGAACGAAGCCGACTGATTGAACTTCGGGGTATCAGATCGAAACGCCGAGCATTCTGAGTCCCGAGCCACTCCGGAACATTCACTGTGATGGAAGAAGTTGTTAATCGTGTTATTTTTGACAGACTAATGCAAAGAATAACAAGATTTTTCAAACAGAATCTTGAACGAAGCCGACTGATTGAACTTCGGGGTATCGGCTCGAAACGCCGAGCAATCTGAGTCCCGGGCGACTCCAGAACATTCACTGTGATGGGAGAAGTTGTTAATCGAGTTATTTTTGACAGACTAATGCAAAGAATAACAAGATTTTTCAAACAGAATCTTGAACGAAGCCGACTGATTGAACTTCGGGGTATTGGCTCGAAACGTCCAGCAATCTGAGTTCCGGGCGACTCCAGAACATTCACTGTGATGGGAGAAGTTGTTAATCGAGTTATTTTTGACAAACTAATGCAAAGAATAACAAGATTTTTTAAATAGAATCTTGAACGAAGCCGACTGATTGAACTTCGGGGTATCAGATCGAAACGCCTAGCAATCTGAGTCCCGAGCGACTCCAGAACATTCACTGTGATGGGAGAAGTTGTTAATCGAGTTATTTTTGACAGACTAATGCAAAGAATTGGAAGATTTTTCGATTAAATTCTTGAAGGAAGCCGGCTGATTGAACTTCGGGGTATCCGCTCGACACGCCGAGCAATCTGGGTCCCGAGCGACTCTGGAACATTCACTGTGATGGGAGAAGTTGTTAATCAAGTTATTTTTGACAGACTAATGCAAAGAATAACAAGATTTTTCAAACAGAATCTTGAACGAAGCCGACTGATTGAACTTCGGGGTATCGGCTCGAAACGTCCAGCAATCTGAGTCCCGGGCGACTCCAGAACATTCACTGTGATGGGAGAAGTTGTTAGTCGAGTTATTTTTGACAGACTAATGCAAAGAATTGGAAGATTTTTCGATTAAAATCTTGAAGGAAGCCGGCTGATTGAACTTCGGGGTATCCGCTCGACACGCCGAGCAATCTGGGTCCCGAGCGACTCTGGAACATTCACTGTGATGGGAGAAGTTGTTAATCAAGTTATTTTTGACAGACTAATGCAAATAATTGAAAGATTTTTCAATTAAAATCTTGAAGGAAGCCGGCTGATTGAACTTCGGGGTATCATCTCGAAACGCCGAGCAATCTGAGTCCCGAGCGACTCCAGAACATTCACTGTGATGGGAGAAGTTGTTAATCGAGTTATTTTTGACAGACTAATGCAAAGAATAACAAGATTTTTCAAACAGAATCTTGGACGAAGCCGACTGATTGAACTTCGGGGTATCGGCTCCAAACGTCCAGCAATCTGAGTCTCAGGCGACTCCAGAACATTCACTGTGATGGGAGAAGTTGTTAATCGAGTTATTTTTGATAGACTAATACAAAGAATTGGAAGATTTTTCGATTAAAATCTTGAAGGAAGCCGGCTGATTGAACTTCGGGGTATCCGCTCGACACGCCGAGCAATCTGAGTCCCGAGCGACTCCGGAACATTCACTGTGATGGGAGAAGTTGTTAATCGTGTTATTTTTGACAGACTAATGCAAAGAATAACAAGATTTTTCAAACAGAATCTTGAACGAAGCCGACTGATTTAACTTCGGGGTATCGGCTCGAAACGCCGAGCAATCTGAGTCCCGAGCGACTCCAGAACATTCACTGTGATGGGAGAAGTTGTTAATCGAGTTATTTTTGACAGACTAATTCAAAGAATAACAAGATTTTTCAAATAGAATCTTGAACGAAGCCGACTGATTGAACTTCGGGGTATCGGCTCGAAACGTCCAGCAATCTGAGTCCCGGGCGACTCCAGAACATTCACTGTGATGGGAGAAGTTGTTAATCGAGTTATTTTTGACAGACTAATGCAAGGAATAACAAGATTTTTCAAACAGAATCTTGAACGAAGCCGACTGATTGAACTTCGGGGTATTGGCTCGAAACGTCCAGCAATCTGAGTTCCGGGCGACTCCAGAACATTCACTATGATGGGAGAAGTTGTTAATCGAGTTATTTTTGACAGACTAATGCAAAGAATAACAAGATTTTTCAAATAGAATCTTGAACGAAGCCGACTGATTGAACTTCGGGGTATCAGATCGAAACGCCGAGCAATCTGAGTCCCGAGCGACTCCAGAACATTCACTGTGATGGGAGAAGTTGTTAATCGAGTTATTTTTGACAGACTAATGCAAAGAATTGGAAGATTTTTCGATTAAAATCTTGAAGGAAGCCGGCTGATTGAACTTCGGGGTATCCGCTCGACACGCCGAGCAATCTGGGTCCCGAGCGACTCTGGAACATTCACTGTGATGGGAGAAGTTGTTAATCAAGTTATTTTTGACAGACTAATGCAAATAATTGAACGATTTTTCGATTAAAATCTTGAAGGAAGCGGGCTGATTGAACTTCGGGGTATCGGCTCGAAACGCCGAGCAATCTGAGTCCCGAGCGACTCCAGAACATTCACTGTGATGGGAGAAGTTGTTAATCGAGTTATTTTTGACAGACTAATGCAAAGAATAACAAGATTTTTCAAACAGAATCTTGAACGAAGCCGACTGATTTAACTTCGGGGTATCGGCTCGAAACGCCGAGCAATCTGAGTCCCGAGCGACTCCAGAACATTCACTGTGATGGGAGAAGTTTTTAATCGAGTTATTTTTGACAGACTAATGCAAAGAATAACAAGATTTTTCAAACAGAATCTTGGACGAAGCCGACTGATTGAACTTCGGGGTATCGGCTCCAAACGTCCAGCAATCTGAGTCTCAGGCGACTCCAGAACATTCACTGTGATGGGAGAAGTTGTTAATCGAGTTATTTTTGACAGACTAATGCAAAGAATTGGAAGATTTTTCGATTAAAATCTTGATGGAAGCCGGCTGATTGAACTTCGGGGTATCCGCTCGACACGCCGAGCAATCTGAGTCCCGAGCGACTCCGGAACATTCACTGTGATGGGAGAAGTTGTTAATCGTGTTATTTTTGACAGACTAATGCAAAGAATAACAAGATTTTTCAAACAAAATCTTGAACGAAGCCGACTGATTTAACTTCGGGGTATCGGCTCGAAACGCCGAGCATTCTGAGTCCCGAGCGACTCCAGAACATTCACTGTGATGGGAGAAGTTGTTAATCGAGTTATTTTTGACAGACTAATTCAAAGAATAACAAGATTTTTCAAATAGAATCTTGAACGAAGCCGACTGATTGAACTTCGGGGTATCAGATCGAAACGCCGAGCATTCTGAGTCCCGAGCCACTCCGGAACATTCACTGTGATGGAAGAAGTTGTTAATCGTGTTATTTTTGACAGACTAATGCAAAGAATAACAAGATTTTTCAAACAGAATCTTGAACGAAGCCGACTGATTGAACTTCGGGGTATCGGCTCGAAACGCCGAGCAATCTGAGTCCCGGGCGACTCCAGAACATTCACTGTGATGGGAGAAGTTGTTAATCGAGTTATTTTTGACAGACTAATGCAAAGAATAACAAGATTTTTCAAACAGAATCTTGAACGAAGCCGACTGATTGAACTTCGGGGTATTGGCTCGAAACGTCCAGCAATCTGAGTTCCGGGCGACTCCAGAACATTCACTGTGATGGGAGAAGTTGTTAATCGAGTTATTTTTGACAAACTAATGCAAAGAATAACAAGATTTTTCAAATAGAATCTTGAACGAAGCCGACTGATTGAACTTCGGGGTATCAGATCGAAACGCCGAGCAATCTGAGTCCCGAGCGACTCCAGAACATTCACTGTGATGGGAGAAGTTGTTAATCGAGTTATTTTTGACAGACTAATGCAAAGAATTGGAAGATTTTTCGATTAAAATCTTGAAGGAAGCCGCCTGATTGAACTTCGGGGTATCCGCTCGACACGCCGAGCAATCTGGGTCCCGAGCGACTCTGGAACATTCACTGTGATGGGAGAAGTTGTTAATCAAGTTATTTTTGACAGACTAATGCAAATAATTGAAAGATTTTTCGATTAAAATCTTGAAGGAAGCCGGTTGATTGAACTTCGGGGTATCATCTCGAAACGCCGAGCAATCTGAGTCCCGAGCGACTCCAGAACATTCACTGTGATGGGAGAAGTTGTTAATCGAGTTATTTTTGACAGACTAATGCAAAGAATAACAAGATTTTTCAAACAGAATCTTGAACGAAGCCGACTGATTGAACTTCGGGGTATCGGCTCGAAACGTCCAGCAATCTGAGTCCCGGGCGACTCCAGAACATTCACTGTGATGGGAGAAGTTGTTAGTTGAGTTATTTTTGACAGACTAATGCAAAGAATTGGAAGATTTTTCGATTAAAATCTTGAAGGAAGCCGGCTGATTGAACTTCGGGGTATCCGCTCGACACGCCGAGCAATCTGGGTCCCGAGCGACTCTGGAACATTCACTGTGATGGGAGAAGTTGTTAATCAAGTTATTTTTGACAGACTAATGCAAATAATTGAAAGATTTTTCGATTAAAATCTTGAAGGAAGCCGGCTGATTGAACTTCGGGGTATCATCTCGAAACGCCGAGCAATCTGAGTCCCGAGCGACTCCAGAACATTCACTGTGATGGGAGAAGTTGTTAATCGAGTTATTTTTGACAGACTAATGCAAAGAATAACAAGATTTTTCAAACAGAATCTTGGACGAAGCCGACTGATTGAACTTCGGGGTATCGGCTCCAAACGTCCAGCAATCTGAGTCTCAGGCGACTCCAGAACATTCACTGTGATGGGAGAAGTTGTTAATCGAGTTATTTTTGATAGACTAATGCAAAGAATTGGAAGATTTTTCGATTAAAATCTTGAAGGAAGCCGGCTGATTGAACTTCGGGGTATCCGCTCGACACGCCGAGCAATCTGGGTCCCGAGCGACTCTGGAACATTCACTGTGATGGGAGAAGTTGTTAATCAAGTTATATTTGACAGACTAATGCAAATAATTGAAAGATTTTTCGATTAAAATCTTGAAGGAAGCCGGCTGATTGAACTTCGGGGTATCATCTCGAAACGCCGAGCAATCTGAGTCCCGAGCGACTCCAGAACATTCACTGTGATGGGAGAAGTTGTTAATCGAGTTATTTTTGACAGACTAATGCAAAGAATAACAAGATTTTTCAAACAGAATCTTGAACGAAGCCGACTGATTTAACTTCGGGGTATCGGCTCGAAACGCCGAGCAATCTGAGTCCCGAGCGACTCCAGAACATTCACTGTGATGGGAGAAGTTGTTAATCGAGTTATTTTTGACAGACTAATTCAAAGAATAACAAGATTTTTCAAATAGAATCTTGAACGAAGCCGACTGATTGAACTTCGGGGTATCGGCTCGAAACGTCCAGCAATCTGAGTCCCGGGCGACTCCAGAACATTCACTGTGATGGGAGAAGTTGTTAATCGAGTTATTTTTGACAGACTAATGCAAGGAATAACAAGATTTTTCAAACAGAATCTTGAACGAAGCCGACTGATTGAACTTCGGGGTATTGGCTCGAAACGTCCAGCAATCTGAGTTCCGGGCGACTCCAGAACATTCACTGTGATGGGAGAAGTTGTTAATCGAGTTATTTTTGACAGACTAATGCAAAGAATAACAAGATTTTTCAAATAGAATCTTGAACGAAGCCGACTGATTGAACTTCGGGGTATCAGATCGAAACGCCGAGCAATCTGAGTCCCGAGCGACTCCAGAACATTCACTGTGATGGGAGAAGTTGTTAATCGAGTTATTTTTGACAGACTAATGCAAAGAATTGGAAGATTTTTCGATTAAAATCTTGAAGGAAGCCGGCTGATTGAACTTCGGGGTATCCGCTCGACACGTCGAGCAATCTGGGTCCCGAGCGACTCTGGAACATTCACTGTGATGGGAGAAGTTGTTAATCAAGTTATTTTTGACAGACTAATGCAAATAATTGAAAGATTTTTCGATTAAAATCTTGAAGGAAGCCGGCTGATTGAACTTCGGGGTATCGGCTCGAAACGCCGAGCAATCTGAGTCCCGAGCGACTCCAGAACATTCACTGTGATGGGAGAAGTTGTTAATCGAGTTATTTTTGACAGACTAATGCAAAGAATAACAAGATTTTTCAAACAGAATCTTGAACGAAGCCGACTGATTTAACTTCGGGGTATCGGCTCGAAACGCCGAGCAATCTGAGTCCCGAGCGACTCCAGAACATTCACTGTGATGGGAGAAGTTGTTAATCGAGTTATTTTTGACAGACTAATGCAAAGAATAAACAAATTTTTCAAACAGAATCTTGGACGAAGCCGACTGATTGAACTTCGGGGTATCGGCTCCAAACGTCCAGCAATCTGAGTCTCAGGCGACTCCAGAACATTCACTGTGATGGGAGAAGTTGTTAATCGAGTTATTTTTGACAGACTAATGCAAAGAATTGGAAGATTTTTCGATTAAAATCTTGAAGGAAGCCGGCTGATTGAACTTCGGGGTATCCGCTCGACACGCCGAGCAATCTGAGTCCCGAGCGACTCCGGAACATTCACTGTGATGGGAGAAGTTGTTAATCGTGTTATTTTTGACAGACTAATGCAAAGAATAACAAGATTTTTCAAACAGAATCTTGAACGAAGCCGACTGATTTAACTTCGGGGTATCGGCTCGAAACGCCGAGCATTCTGAGTCCCGAGCGACTCCAGAACATTCACTGTGATGGGAGAAGTTGTTAATCGAGTTATTTTTGACAGACTAATTCAAAGAATAACAAGATTTTTCAAACAGAATCTTGAACGAAGCCGACTGATTGAACTTCGGGGTATCGGCTCGAAACGTCCAGCAATATGAGTCCCGGGCGACTCCAGAACATTCACTGTGATGGGAGAAGTTGTTAATCGAGTTATTTTTGACAGACTAATGCAAGGAATAACAAGATTTTTCAAATAGAATCTTGAATGAAGCCGACTGATTGAACTTCGGGGTATCAGATCGAAACGCCGAGCAATCTGAGTCCCGAGCGACTCCAGAACATTCACTGTGATGGGAGAAGTTGTTAGTCGAGTTATTTTTGACAGACTAATGCAAAGAATTGGAAGATTTTTCGATTAAAATCTTGAAGGAAGCCGGCTGATTGAACTTCGGGGTATCCGCTCGACACGCCGAGCAATCTGGGTCCCGAGCGACTCTGGAACATTCACTGTGATGGGAGAAGTTGTTAATCAAGTTATTTTTGACAGACTAATGCAAATAATTGAAAGATTTTTCGATTAAAATCTTGAAGGAAGCCGGTTGATTGAACTTCGGGGTATCATCTCGAAACGCCGAGCAATCTGAGTCCCGAGCGACTCCAGAACATTCACTGTGATGGGAGAAGTTGTTAATCGAGTTATTTTTGACAGACTAATTCAAAGAATAACAAGATTTTTCAAACAGAATCTTGGACGAAGCCGACTGATTGAACTTCGGGGTATCGGCTCCAAACGTCCAGCAATCTGAGTCTCAGGCGACTCCAGAACATTCACTGTGATGGGAGAAGTTGTTAATCGAGTTATTTTTGACAGACTAATGCAAAGAATTGGAAGATTTTTCGATTAAAATCTTGAAGGAAGCCGGCTGATTGAACTTCGGGGTATCCGCTCGACACGCCGAGCAATCTGAGTCCCGAGCGACTCCGGAACATTCACTGTGATGGGAGAAGTTGTTAATCGTGTTATTTTTGACAGACTAATGCAAAGAATAACAAGATTTTTCAAACAGAATCTTGAACGAAGCCGACTGATTTAACTTCGGGGTATCGGCTCGAAACGCCGAGCAATCTGAGTCCCGAGTGACTCCAGAACATTCACTGTGATGGGAGAAGTTGTTAATCGAGTTATTTTTGACAGACTAATTCAAAGAATAACAAGATTTTTCAAATAGAATCTTGAACGAAGCCGACTGATTGAACTTCGGGGTATCGGCTCGAAACGTCCAGCAATCTGAGTCCCGGGCGACTCCAGAACATTCACTGTGATGGGAGAAGTTGTTAATCGAGTTATTTTTGACAGACTAATGCAAAGAATAACAAGATTTTTCAAATAGAATCTTGAACGAAGCCGATTGATTGAACTTCGGGGTATCGGATCGAAACGCCGAGCAATTTGTGTCCCGAGCGACTCCAGAACATTCACTGCGATGGAAGAAGTTGTTAATCGAGTTATTTTTGACAGACTAATGCAATGAATTGGAAGATTTTTCGATTAAAATCTTGAAGGAAGCCGGCTGATTGAACTTTGGGGTATCCTTTCGACACGCCGAGCAATCTGAGTCCCGAGCCACTCCGGAACATTCACTGTGATGGGAGAAGTTGTTAATCGTGTTATTTTTGACAGACTAATGCAAAGAATAACAAGATTTTTCAAACAGAATCTTGAACGAAGCCGACTGATTGAACTTCGGGGTATTGGCTCGAAACGTCCAGCAATCTGAGTTCCGGGCGACTCTAGAACATTCACTGTGATGGGAGAAGTTGTTAATCGAGTTATTTTTGACAGACTAATGCAAAGAATAACAAGATTTTTCAAATAGAATCTTGAACGAAGCCGACTGATTGAACTTCGGGGTATCAGATCGAAACGCCGAGCAATCTGAGTCCCGAGCGACTCCAGAACATTCACTGTGATGGGAGAAGTTGTTAATCGAGTTATTTTTGACAGACTAATGCAAAGAATTGGAAGATTTTTCGATTAAAATCTTGAAGGAAGCCGGCTGATTGAACTTCGGGGTATCCGCTCGATACGCCGAGCAATCTGGGTCCCGAGCGACTCTGGAACATTCACTGTGATGGGAGAAGTTGTTAATCAAGTTATTTTTGACAGACTAATGCAAATAATTGAAAGATTTTTCGATTAAAATCTTGAAGGAAGCCGGTTGATTGAACTTCGGGGTATCATCTCGAAACGCCGAGCAATCTGAGTCCCGAGCGACTCCAGAACATTCACTGTGATGGGAGAAGTTGTTAATCGAGTTATTTTTGACAGACTAATGCAAAGAATAACAAGATTTTTCAAACAGAATCTTGAACGAAGCCGACTGATTGAACTTCGGGGTATCGGCTCGAAACGTCCAGCAATCTGAGTCCCGGGCGACTCCAGAACATTCACTGTGATGGGAGAAGTTGTTAGTCGAGTTATTTTTGACAGACTAATGCAAAGAATTGGAAGATTTTTCGATTAAAATCTTGAAGGAAGCCGGTTGATTGAACTTCGGGGTATCCGCTCGACACGCCGAGCAATCTGGGTCCCGAGCGACTCTGGAACATTCACTGTGATGGGAGAAGTTGTTAATCAAGTTATTTTTGACAGACTAATGCAAATAATTGAAAGATTTTTCGATTAAAATCTTGAAGGAAGCCGGCTGATTGAACTTCGGGGTATCATCTCGAAACGCCGAGCAATCTGAGTCCCGAGCGACTCCAGAACATTCACTGTGATGGGAGAAGTTGTTAATCGAGTTATTTTTGACAGACTAATGCAAAGAATAACAAGATTTTTCAAACAGAATCTTGGACGAAGCCGACTGATTGAACTTCGGGGTATCGGCTCGAAACGTCCAGCAATCTGAGTCTCAGGCGACTCCAGAACATTCACTGTGATGGGAGAAGTTGTTAATCGAGTTATTTTTGACAGACTAATGCAAAGAATTGGAAGATTTTTCGATTAAAATCTTGAAGGAAGCCGGCTGATTGAACTTCGGGGTATCCGCTCGACACGCCGAGCAATCTGAGTCCCGAGCGACTCCAGAACATTCACTGTGATGGGAGAAGTTGTTAATCGAGTTATTTTTGACAGACTAATGCAAAGAATAACAAGATTTTTCAAACAGAATCTTGAACGAAGCCGACTGATTTAACTTCGGGGTATCGGCTCGAAACGCCGAGCAATCTGAGTCCCGAGCGACTCCAGAACATTCACTGTGATGGGAGAAGTTGTTAATCGAGTTATTTTTGACAGACTAATGCAAAGAATAACAAGATTTTTCAAACAGAATCTTGAACGAAGCCGACTGATTTAACTTCGGGGTATCGGCTCGAAACGCCGAGCAATCTGAGTCCCGAGCGACTCCAGAACATTCACTGTGATGGGAGAAGTTGTTAATCGAGTTATTTTTGACAGACTAATGCAAAGAATAAATAAATTTTTCAAACAGAATCTTGGACGAAGCCGACTGATTGAACTTCGGGGTATCGGCTCCAAACGTCCAGCAATCTGAGTCTCAGGCGACTCCAGAACATTCACTGTGATGGGAGAAGTTGTTAATCGAGTTATTTTTGACAGACTAATGCAAAGAATTGGAAGATTTTTCGATTAAAATCTTGAAGGAAGCCGGCTGATTGAACTTCGGGGTATCCGCTCGACACGCCGAGCAATCTGAGTCCCGAGCGACTCCGGAACATTCACTGTGATGGGAGAAGTTGTTAATCGTGTTATTTTTGACAGACTAATGCAAAGAATAACAAGATTTTTCAAACAGAATCTTGAACGAAGCCGACTGATTTAACTTCGGGGTATCGGCTCGAAACGCCGAGCATTCTGAGTCCCGAGCGACTCCAGAACATTCACTGTGATGGGAGAAGTTGTTAATCGAGTTATTTTTGACAGACTAATTCAAAGAATAACAAGATTTTTCAAACAGAATCTTGAACGAAGCCGACTGATTGAACTTCGGGGTATCGGCTCGAAACGTCCAGCAATATGAGTCCCGGGCGACTCCAGAACATTCACTGTGATGGGAGAAGTTGTTAATCGAGTTATTTTTGACAGACTAATGCAAGGAATAACAAGATTTTTCAAATAGAATCTTGAATGAAGCCGACTGATTGAACTTCGGGGTATCAGATCGAAACGCCGAGCAATCTGAGTCCCGAGCGACTCCAGAACATTCACTGTGATGGGAGAAGTTGTTAGTCGAGTTATTTTTGACAGACTAATGCAAAGAATTGGAAGATTTTTCAATTAAAATCTTGAAGGAAGCCGGCTGATTGAACTTCGGGGTATCCGCTCGACACGCCGAGCAATCTGGGTCCCGAGCGACTCTGGAACATTCACTGTGATGGGAGAAGTTGTTAATCAAGTTATTTTTGACAGACTAATGCAAATAATTGAAAGATTTTTCGATTAAAATCTTGAAGGAAGCCGGCTGATTGAACTTCGGGGTATCCGCTCGACACGCCGAGCAATCTGAGTCCCGAGCGACTCCAGAACATTCACTGTGATGGGAGAAGTTGTTAATCGAGTTATTTTTGACAGACTAATGCAAAGAATTGGAAGATTTTTCGATTAAAATCTTGAAGGAAGCCGGCTGATTGAACTTCGGGGTATCCGCTCGATACGCCGAGCAATCTGGGTCCCGAGCGACTCTGGAACATTCACTGTGATGGGAGAAGTTGTTAATCAAGTTATTTTTGACAGACTAATGCAAATAATTGAAAGATTTTTCGATTAAAATCTTGAAGGAAGCCGGTTGATTGAACTTCGGGGTATCATCTCGAAACGCCGAGCAATCTGAGTCCCGAGCGACTCCAGAACATTCACTGTGATGGGAGAAGTTGTTAATCGAGTTATTTTTGACAGACTAATGCAAAGAATAACAAGATTTTTCAAACAGAATCTTGAACGAAGCCGACTGATTGAACTTCGGGGTATCAGATCGAAACGCCGAGCAATCTGAGTCCCGAGCGACTCCAGAACATTCACTGTGATGGGAGAAGTTGTTAGTCGAGTTATTTTTGACAGACTAATGCAAAGAATTGGAAGATTTTTCAATTAAAATCTTGAAGGAAGCCGGCTGATTGAACTTCGGGGTATCCGCTCGACACGCCGAGCAATCTGGGTCCCGAGCGACTCTGGAACATTCACTGTGATGGGAGAAGTTGTTAATCAAGTTATTTTTGACAGACTAATGCAAATAATTGAAAGATTTTTCGATTAAAATCTTGAAGGAAGCCGGCTGATTGAACTTCGGGGTATCATCTCGAAACGCCGAGCAATCTGAGTCCCGAGCGACTCCAGAACATTCACTGTGATGGGATAAGTTGTTAATCGAGTTATTTTTGACAGACTAATTCAAAGAATAACAAGATTTTTCAAACAGAATCTTGGACGAAGCCGACTGATTGAACTTCGGGGTATCGGCTCCAAACGTCCAGCAATCTGAGTCTCAGGCGACTCCAGAACATTCACTGTGATGGGAGAAGTTGTTAATCGAGTTATTTTTGACAGACTAATGCAAAGAATTGGAAGATTTTTCGATTAAAATCTTGAAGGAAGCCGGCTGATTGAACTTCGGGGTATCCGCTCGACACGCCGAGCAATCTGAGTCCCGAGCAACTCCGGAACATTCACTGTGATGGGAGAAGTTGTTAATCGTGTTATTTTTGACAGACTAATGCAAAGAATAACAAGATTTTTCAAACAGAATCTTGAACGAAGCCGACTGATTGAACTTCGGGGTATCGGCTCGAAACGTCCAGCAATCTGAGTCTCAGGCGACTCCAGAACATTCACTGTGATGGGAGAAGTTGTTAATCGAGTTATTTTTGACAGACTAATGCAAAGAATTGGAAGATTTTTCGATTAAAATCTTGAAGGAAGCCGGCTGATTGAACTTCGGGGTATCCGCTCGACACGCCGAGCAATCTGAGTCCCGAGCGACTCCAGAACATTCACTGTGATGGGAGAAGTTGTTAATCGAGTTATTTTTGACAGACTAATGCAAAGAATAACAAGATTTTTCAAACAGAATCTTGAACGAAGCCGACTGATTTAACTTCGGGGTATCGGCTCGAAACGCCGAGCAATCTGAGTCCCGAGCGACTCCAGAACATTCACTGTGATGGGAGAAGTTGTTAATCGAGTTATTTTTGACAGACTAATGCAAAGAATAACAAGATTTTTCAAACAGAATCTTGAACGAAGCCGACTGATTTAACTTCGGGGTATCGGCTCGAAACGCCGAGCAATCTGAGTCCCGAGCGACTCCAGAACATTCACTGTGATGGGAGAAGTTGTTAATCGAGTTATTTTTGACAGACTAATGCAAAGAATAAATAAATTTTTCAAACAGAATCTTGGACGAAGCCGACTGATTGAACTTCGGGGTATCGGCTCCAAACGTCCAGCAATCTGAGTCTCAGGCGACTCCAGAACATTCACTGTGATGGGAGAAGTTGTTAATCGAGTTATTTTTGACAGACTAATGCAAAGAATTGGAAGATTTTTCGATTAAAATCTTGAAGGAAGCCGGCTGATTGAACTTCGGGGTATCCGCTCGACACGCCGAGCAATCTGAGTCCCGAGCGACTCCGGAACATTCACTGTGATGGGAGAAGTTGTTAATCGTGTTATTTTTGACAGACTAATGCAAAGAATAACAAGATTTTTCAAACAGAATCTTGAACGAAGCCGACTGATTTAACTTCGGGGTATCGGCTCGAAACGCCGAGCATTCTGAGTCCCGAGCGACTCCAGAACATTCACTGTGATGGGAGAAGTTGTTAATCGAGTTATTTTTGACAGACTAATTCAAAGAATAACAAGATTTTTCAAACAGAATCTTGAACGAAGCCGACTGATTGAACTTCGGGGTATCGGCTCGAAACGTCCAGCAATATGAGTCCCGGGCGACTCCAGAACATTCACTGTGATGGGAGAAGTTGTTAATCGAGTTATTTTTGACAGACTAATGCAAGGAATAACAAGATTTTTCAAATAGAATCTTGAATGAAGCCGACTGATTGAACTTCGGGGTATCAGATCGAAACGCCGAGCAATCTGAGTCCCGAGCGACTCCAGAACATTCACTGTGATGGGAGAAGTTGTTAGTCGAGTTATTTTTGACAGACTAATGCAAAGAATTGGAAGATTTTTCAATTAAAATCTTGAAGGAAGCCGGCTGATTGAACTTCGGGGTATCCGCTCGACACGCCGAGCAATCTGGGTCCCGAGCGACTCTGGAACATTCACTGTGATGGGAGAAGTTGTTAATCAAGTTATTTTTGACAGACTAATGCAAATAATTGAAAGATTTTTCGATTAAAATCTTGAAGGAAGCCGGCTGATTGAACTTCGGGGTATCATCTCGAAACGCCGAGCAATCTGAGTCCCGAGCGACTCCAGAACATTCACTGTGATGGGAGAAGTTGTTAATCGAGTTATTTTTGACAGACTAATTCAAAGAATAACAAGATTTTTCAAACAGAATCTTGGACGAAGCCGACTGATTGAACTTCGGGGTATCGGCTCCAAACGTCCAGCAATCTGAGTCTCAGGCGACTCCAGAACATTCACTGTGATGGGAGAAGTTGTTAATCGAGTTATTTTTGACAGACTAATGCAAAGAATTGGAAGATTTTTCGATTAAAATCTTGAAGGAAGCCGGCTGATTGAACTTCGGGGTATCCGCTCGACACGCCGAGCAATCTGAGTCCCGAGCAACTCCGGAACATTCACTGTGATGGGAGAAGTTGTTAATCGTGTTATTTTTGACAGACTAATGCAAAGAATAACAAGATTTTTCAAACAGAATCTTGAACGAAGCCGACTGATTGAACTTCGGGGTATCGGCTCGAAACGCCGAGCAATCTGAGTCCCGAGTGACTCCAGAACATTCACTGTGATGGGAGAAGTTGTTAATCGAGTTATTTTTGACAGACTAATTCAAAGAATAACAAGATTTTTCAAATAGAATCTTGAACGAAGCCGACTGATTGAACTTCGGGGTATCGGCTCGAAACGTCCAGCAATCTGAGTCCCGGGCGACTCCAGAACATTCACTGTGATGGGAGAAGTTGTTAATCGAGTTATTTTTGACAGACTAATGCAAAGAATAACAAGATTTTTCAAATAGAATCTTGAACGAAGCCGATTGATTGAACTTCGGGGTATCGGATCGAAACGCCGAGCAATTTGAGTCCCGAGCGACTCCAGAACATTCACTGCGATGGGAGAAGTTGTTAATCGAGTTATTTTTGACAGACTAATGCAATGAATTGGAAGATTTTTCGATTAAAATCTTGAAGGAAGCCGGCTGATTGAACTTCGGGGTATCCGCTCGACACGCCGAGCAATCTGAGTCCCGAGCCACTCCGGAACATTCACTGTGATGGGAGAAGTTGTTAATCGTGTTATTTTTGACAGACTAATGCAAAGAATAACAAGATTTTTCAAACAGAATCTTGAACGAAGCCGACTGATTGAACTTCGGGGTATCGGCTCGAAACGCCGAGCAATCTGAGTCCCGGGCGACTCCAGAACATTCACTGTGATGGGAGAAGTTGTTAATCGAGTTATTTTTGACAGACTAATGAAAAGAATAACAAGATTTTTCAAACAGAATCTTGAACGAAGCCGACTGATTGAACTTCGGGGTGTTGGCTCGAAACGTCCAGCAATCTGAGTTCCGGGCGACTCCAGAACATTCACTGTGATGGGAGAAGTTGTTAATCGAGTTATTTTTGACAGACTAATGCAAAGAATAACAAGATTTTTCAAATAGAATCTTGAACGAAGCCGACTGATTGAACTTCGGGGTATCAGATCGAAACGCCGAGCAATCTGAGTCCCGAGCGACTCCAGAACATTCACTGTGATGGGAGAAGTTGTTAATCGAGTTATTTTTGACAGACTAATGCAAAGAATTGGAAGATTTTTCGATTAAAATCTTGAAGGAAGCCGGCTGATTGAACTTCGGGGTATCCGCTCGACACGCCGAGCAATCTGGGTCCCGAGCGACTCTGGAACATTCACTGTGATGGGAGAAGTTGTTAATCAAGTTATTTTTGACAGACTAATGCAAATAATTGAAAGATTTTTCGATTAAAATCTTGAAGGAAGCCGGTTGATTGAACTTCGGGGTATCATCTCGAAACGCCGAGCAATCTGAGTCCCGAGCGACTCCAGAACATTCACTGTGATGGGAGAAGTTGTTAATCGAGTTATTTTTGACAGACTAATGCAAAGAATAACAAGATTTTTCAAACAGAATCTTGAACGAAGCCGACTGATTGAACTTCGGGGTATCGGCTCGAAACGTCCAGCAATCTGAGTCCCGGGCGACTCCAGAACATTCACTGTGATGGGAGAAGTTGTTAGTCGAGTTATTTTTGACAGACTAATGCAAAGAATTGGAAGATTTTTCGATTAAAATCTTGAAGGAAGCCGGCTGATTGAACTTCGGGGTATCCGCTCGACACGCCGAGCAATCTGGGTCCCGAGCGACTCTGGAACATTCACTGTGATGGGAGAAGTTGTTAATCAAGTTATTTTTGACAGACTAATGCAAATAATTGAAAGATTTTTCGATTAAAATCTTGAAGGAAGCCGGCTGATTGAACTTCGGGGTATCATCTCGAAACGCCGAGCAATCTGAGTCCCGAGCGACTCCAGAACATTCACTGTGATGGGAGAAGTTGTTAATCGAGTTATTTTTGACAGACTAATGCAAAGAATAACAAGATTTTTCAAACAGAATCTTGGACGAAGCCGACTGATTGAACTTCGGGGTATCGGCTCGAAACGTCCAGCAATCTGAGTCTCAGGCGACTCCAGAACATTCACTGTGATGGGAGAAGTTGTTAATCGAGTTATTTTTTACAGACTAATGCAAAGAATTGGAAGATTTTTCGATTAAAATCTTGAAGGAAGCCGGCTGATTGAACTTCGGGGTATCCGCTCGACACGCCGAGCAATCTGAGTCCCGAGCGACTCCGGAACATTCACTATGATGGGAGAAGTTGTTAATCGTGTTATTTTTGACAGACTAACGCAAAGAATAACAAGATTTTTCAAACAGAATCTTGAACGAAGCCGACTGATTTAACTTCGGGGTATCGGCTCGAAACGCCGAGCAATCTGAGTCCCGAGCTACTCCAGAACATTCACTGTGATGGGAGAAGTTGTTAATCGAGTTATTTTTTACAGACTAATTCAAAGAATAACAAGATTTTTCAAATACAATCTTGAACGAAGCCGACTGATTGAACTTCGGGGTATCGGCTCGAAACGTCCAGCAATCTGAGTCCCGGGCGACTCCAGAACATTCACTGTGATGGGAGAAGTTGTTAATCGAGTTATTTTTGACAGACTAATGCAAGGAATAACAAGATTTTTCAAACAGAATCTTGAACGAAGCCGACTGATTGAACTTCGGGGTATTGGCTCGAAACGTCCAGCAATCTGAGTTCCGGGCGACTCCAGAACATTCACTGTGATGGGAGAAGTTGTTAATCGAGTTATTTTTGACAGACTAATGCAAAGAATAACAAGATTTTTCAAATAGAATCTTGAACGAAGCCGACTGATTGAACTTCGGGGTATCAGATCGAAACGCCGAGCAATCTGAGTCCCGAGCGACTCCAGAACATTCACTGTGATGGGAGAAGTTGTTAATCGAGTTATTTTTGACAGACTAATGCAAAGAATTGGAAGATTTTTCGATTAAAATCTTGAAGGAAGCCGGCTGATTGAACTTCGGGGTATCCGCTCGACACGTCGAGCAATCTGGGTCCCGAGCGACTCTGGAACATTCACTGTGATGGGAGAAGTTGTTAATCAAGTTATTTTTGACAGACTAATGCAAATAATTGAAAGATTTTTCGATTAAAATCTTGAAGGAAGCCGGCTGATTGAACTTCGGGGTATCGGCTCGAAACGCCGAGCAATCTGAGTCCCGAGCGACTCCAGAACATTCACTGTGATGGGAGAAGTTGTTAATCGAGTTATTTTTGACAGACTAATGCAAAGAATAACAAGATTTTTCAAACAGAATCTTGAACGAAGCCGACTGATTTAACTTCGGGGTATCGGATCGAAACGCCGAGCAATCTGAGTCCCGAGCGACTCCAGAACATTCACTGTGATGGGAGAAGTTGTTAATCGAGTTATTTTTGACAGACTAATGCAAAGAATAACAAGATTTTTCAAACAGAATCTTGGACGAAGCCGACTGATTGAACTTCGGGGTATCGGCTCCAAACGTCCAGCAATCTGAGTCTCAGGCGACTCCAGAACATTCACTGTGATGGGAGAAGTTGTTAATCGAGTTATTTTTGACAGACTAATGCAAAGAATTGGAAGATTTTTCGATTAAAATCTTGAAGGAAGCCGGCTAATTGAACTTCAGGGTATCCGCTCGACACGCCGAGCAATCTGAGTCCCGAGCGACTCCGGAACATTCACTGTGATGGGAGAAGTTGTTAATCAAATTATTTTTGACAGACTAATGCAAATAATTGAAAGATTTTTTGATTAAAATCTTGAAGGAAGCCGGCTGATTGAACTTCGGGGTATCATCTCGAAACGCCGAGCAATCTGAGTCCCGAGCGACTCCAGAACATTCACTGTGATGGGAGAAGTTGTTAATCGAGTTATTTTTGACAGACTAATGCAAAGAATAACAAGATTTTTCAAACAGAATCTTGGACGAAGCCGACTGATTGAACTTCGGGGTATCGGCTCCAAACGTCCAGCAATCTGAGTCTCAGGCGACTCCAGAACATTCACTGTGATGGGAGAAGTTGTTAATCGAGTTATTTTTGACAGACTAATGCAAAGAATTGGAAGATTTTTCGATTAAAATCTTGAAGGAAGCCGGCTGATTGAACTTCGGGGTATCCGCTCGACACGCCGATAAATCTGAGTCCCGAGCGACTCCGGAACATTCACTGTGATGGGAGAAGTTGTTAATCGTGTTATTTTTGACAGACTAATGCAAAGAATAACAAGATTTTTCAAACAGAATCTTGAACGAAGCCGACTGATTTAACTTCGGGGTATCGGCTCGAAACGCCGAGCAATCTGAGTCCCGAGTGACTCCAGAACATTCACTGTGATGGGAGAAGTTGTTAATCGAGTTATTTTTGACAGACTAATTCAAAGAATAACAAGATTTTTCAAATAGAATCTTGAACGAAGCCGACTGATTGAACTTCGGGGTATCGGCTCGAAACGTCCAGCAATCTGAGTCCCGGGCGACTCCAGAACATTCACTGTGATGGG
Organism: Canna indica; assembly: GCA_034359265.1. Taxonomy (NCBI): domain Eukaryota; kingdom Viridiplantae; phylum Streptophyta; class Magnoliopsida; order Zingiberales; family Cannaceae; genus Canna; species Canna indica. The sequence continues at coordinate 41,591,203 of CP136891.1, forward strand.
AGAAGTTGTTAATCGAGTTATTTTTGACAGACTAATGCAAGGAATAACAAGATTTTTCAAATAGAATCTTGAACGAAGCCGACTGATTAAACTTCGGGGTATCAGATCGAAATGCCGAGCAATCTGAGTCCCGAGCGACTCCAGAACATTCACTGTGATGGGAGAAGTTGTTAGTCGAGTTATTTTTGACAGACTAATGCAAAGAATTGGAAGATTTTTCGATTAAAATCTTGAAGGAAGCCGGCTGATTGAACTTCGGGGTATCCGCTCGACACGCCGAGCAATCTGGGTCCCGAGCGACTCTGGAACATTCACTGTGATGGGAGAAGTTGTTAATCAATTTATTTTTGACAGACTAATGCAAATAATTGAAAGATTTTTCGATTAAAATCTTGAAGGAAGCCGGCTGATTGAACTTCGGGGTATCCGCTCGACACGCCGAGCAATCTGAGTCCCGAGCGACTCCGGAACATTCACTGTGATGGGAGAAGTTGTTAATCGAGTTATTTTTGACAGACTAATGCAAAGAATAACAAGATTTTTCAAACAGAATCTTGAACGAAGCCGACTAATTTAACTTCGGGGTATCGGCTCGAAACGCCGAGCAATCTGAGTCCCGAGCGACTCCAGAACATTCACTGTGATGGGAGAAGTTGTTAATCGAGTTATTTTTGACAGACTAATTCAAAGAATAACAAGATTTTTCAAACAGAATCTTGAACGAAGCCGACTGATTGAACTTCGGGGTATCGGCTAGAAACGTCCAGCAATCTGAGTCCCGGGCGACTCCAGAATATTCACTGTGATGGGAGAAGTTGTTAATCGAGTTATTTTTGACAGACTAATGCAAGGAATAACAAGATTTTTCAAATAGAATCTTGAACGAAGCCGACTGATTGGACTTCGGGGTATCAGATCGAAACGCCGAGCAATCTGAGTCCCGAGCGACTCCAGAACATTCACTGTGATGGGAGAAGTTGTTAGTCAAGTTATTTTTGACAGACTAATGCAAAGAATTGGAAGATTTTTCGATTAAAATCTTGAAGGAAGCCGGCTGATTGAACTTCAGGGTATCCGCTCGACACGCCGAGCAATCTGGGTCCCGAGCGACTCTGGAACATTCACTGTGATGGGAGAAGTTGTTAATCAAGTTATTTTTGACAGACTAATGCAAATAATTGAAAGATTTTTTGATTAAAATCTTGAAGGAAGCCGGCTGATTGAACTTCGGGGTATCATCTCGAAACGCCGAGCAATCTGAGTCCCGAGCGACTCCAGAACATTCACTGTGATGGGAGAAGTTGTTAATCGAGTTATTTTTGACAGACTAATGCAAAGAATAACAAGATTTTTCAAACAGAATCTTGGACGAAGCCGACTGATTGAACTTCGGGGTATCGGCTCCAAACGTCCAGCAATCTGAGTCTCAGGCGACTCCAGAACATTCACTGTGATGGGAGAAGTTGTTAATCGAGTTATTTTTGACAGACTAATGCAAAGAATTGGAAGATTTTTCGATTAAAATCTTGAAGGAAGCCGGCTGATTGAACTTCGGGGTATCCGCTCGACACGCCGATAAATCTGAGTCCCGAGCGACTCCGGAACATTCACTGTGATGGGAGAAGTTAATCGTGTTATTTTTGACAGACTAATGCAAAGAATAACAAGATTTTTCAAACAGAATCTTGAACGAAGCCGACTGATTTAACTTCGGGGTATCGGCTCGAAACGCCGAGCAATCTGAGTCCCGAGTGACTCCAGAACATTCACTGTGATGGGAGAAGTTGTTAATCGAGTTATTTTTGACAGACTAATTCAAAGAATAACAAGATTTTTCAAATAGAATCTTGAACGAAGCCGACTGATTGAACTTCGGGGTATCGGCTCGAAACGTCCAGCAATCTGAGTCCCGGGCGACTCCAGAACATTCACTGTGATGGGAGAAGTTGTTAATCGAGTTATTTTTGACAGACTAATGCAAGGAATAACAAGATTTTTCAAATAGAATCTTGAACGAAGCCGACTGATTAAACTTCGGGGTATCAGATCGAAACGCCGAGCAATCTGAGTCCCGAGCGACTCCAGAACATTCACTGTGATGGGAGAAGTTGTTAGTCGAGTTATTTTTGACAGACTAATGCAAAGAATTGGAAGATTTTTCGATTAAAATCTTGAAGGAAGCCGGCTGATTGAACTTCGGGGTATCCGCTCGACACGCCGAGCAATCTGGGTCCCGAGCGACTCTGGAACATTCACTGTGATGGGAGAAGTTGTTAATCAATTTATTTTTGACAGACTAATGCAAATAATTGAAAGATTTTTCGATTAAAATCTTGAAGGAAGCCGGCTGATTGAACTTCGGGGTATCCGCTCGACACGCCGAGCAATCTGAGTCCCGAGCGACTCCGGAACATTCACTGTGATGGGAGAAGTTGTTAATCGAGTTATTTTTGACAGACTAATGCAAAGAATAACAAGATTTTTCAAACAGAATCTTGAACGAAGCCGACTAATTTAACTTCGGGGTATCGGCTCGAAACGCCGAGCAATCTGAGTCCCGAGCGACTCCAGAACATTCACTGTGATGGGAGAAGTTGTTAATCAAGTTATTTTTGACAGACTAATTCAAAGAATAACAAGATTTTTCAAACAGAATCTTGAACGAAGCCGACTGATTGAACTTCGGGGTATCGGCTAGAAACGTCCAGCAATCTGAGTCCCGGGCGACTCCAGAATATTCACTGTGATGGGAGAAGTTGTTAATCGAGTTATTTTTGACAGACTAATGCAAGGAATAACAAGATTTTTCAAATAGAATCTTGAACGAAGCCGACTGATTGGACTTCGGGGTATCAGATCGAAACGCCGAGCAATCTGAGTCCCGAGCGACTCCAGAACATTCACTGTGATGGGAGAAGTTGTTAGTCAAGTTATTTTTGACAGACTAATGCAAAGAATTGGAAGATTTTTCGATTAAAATCTTGAAGGAAGCCGGCTGATTGAACTTCAGGGTATCCGCTCGACACGCCGAGCAATCTGGGTCCCGAGCGACTCTGGAACATTCACTGTGATGGGAGAAGTTGTTAATCAAGTTATTTTTGACAGACTAATGCAAATAATTGAAAGATTTTTTGATTAAAATCTTGAAGGAAGCCGGCTGATTGAACTTCAGGGTATCATCTCGAAACGCCGAGCAATCTGAGTCCCGAGCGACTCCAGAACATTCACTGTGATGGGAGAAGTTGTTAATCGAGTTATTTTTGACAGACTAATGCAAAGAATAACAAGATTTTTCAAACAGAATCTTGGACGAAGCCGACTGATTGAACTTCGGGGTATCGGCTCCAAACGTCCAGCAATCTGAGTCTCAGGCGACTCCAGAACATTCACTGTGATGGGAGAAGTTGTTAATCGAGTTATTTTTGACAGACTAATGCAAAGAATTGGAAGATTTTTCGATTAAAATCTTGAAGGAAGCCGGCTGATTGAACTTCGGGGTATCCGCTCGACACGCCGAGCAATCTGAGTCCCGAGCGACTCCGGAACATTCACTGTGATGGGAGAAGTTGTTAACCGTGTTATTTTTGACAGACTAATGCAAAGAATAACAAGATTTTTCAAACAGAATCTTGAACGAAGCCGACTGATTTAACTTCGGGGTATCGGCTCGAAACGCCGAGCAATCTGAGTCCCGAGCGACTCCAGAACATTCACTGTGATGGGAGAAGTTGTTAATCGAGTTAATTTTGACACACTAATGCAAAGAATAACAAGATTTTTCAAACAGAATCTTGAACGAAGCCGACTGATTTAACTTCGGGGTATCGGCTCGAAACGCCGAGCAATCTGAGTCCCGAGCGACTCCAGAACATTCACTGTGATGGGAGAAGTTGTTAATCGAGTTATTTTTGACAGACTAATGCAAAGAATAACAAGATTTTTCAAACAGAATCTTGGACGAAGCCGACTGATTGAACTTCGGGGTATCGGCTCCAAACGTCCAGCAATCTGAGTCTCAGGCGACTCCAGAACATTCACTGTGATGGGAGAAGTTGTTAATCGAGTTATTTTTGACAGACTAATGCAAAGAATTGGAAGATTTTTCGATTAAAATCTTGAAGGAAGCCGGGTGATTGAACTTCGGGGTATCCGCTCGACACGCCGAGCAATCTGAGTCCCGAGCGACTCCGGAACATTCACTGTGATGGGAGAAGTTGTTAATCGTGTTATTTTTGACAGACTAATGCAAAGAATAACAAGATTTTTCAAACAGAATCTTGAACGAAGCCGACTGATTTAACTTCGGGGTATCGGCTCGAAACGCCGAGCAATCTGAGTCCCGAGCGACTCCAGAACATTCACTGTGATGGGAGAAGTTGTTAATCGAGTTATTTTTGACAGACTAATTCAAAGAATAACAAGATTTTTCAAACAGAATCTTGAACGAAGCCGACTGATTGAACTTCGGGGTATCGGCTCGAAACGTCCAGCAATCTGAGTCCCGGGCGACTCCAGAACATTCACTGTGATGGGAGAAGTTGTTAATCGAGTTATTTTTGACAGACTAATGCAAGGAATAACAAGATTTTTCAAATAGAATCTTGAACGAAGCCGACTGATTGAACTTCGGGGTATCAGATCGAAACGCCGAGCAATCTGAGTCCCGAGCGACTCCAGAACATTCACTGTGATGGGAGAAGTTGTTAGTCGAGTTATTTTAGACAGACTAATGCAAAGAATTGGAAGATTTTTCGATTAAAATCTTGAAGGAAGCCGGCTGATTGAACTTCGGGGTATCCGCTCGACACGCCGAGCAATCTGGGTCCCGAGCGACTCTGGAACATTCACTGTGATGGGAGAAGTTGTTAATCAAGTTATTTTTGACAGACTAATGCAAATAATTGAAAGATTTTTCGATTAAAATCTTGAAGGAAGCCGGCTGATTGAACTTCGGGGTATCATCTCGAAACGCCGAGCAATCTGAGTCCCGAGCGACTCCAGAACATTCACTGTGATGGGAGAAGTTGTTAATCGAGTTATTTTTGACAGACTAATGCAAAGAATAACAAGATTTTTCAAACAGAATCTTGAACGAAGCCGACTGATTTAACTTCGGGGTATCGGCTCGAAACGCCGAGCAATCTGAGTCCCGAGCGACTCCAGAACATTCACTGTGATGGGAGAAGTTGTTAATCGAGTTATTTTTGACAGACTAATTCAAAGAATAACAAGATTTTTCAAACAGAATCTTGAACGAAGCCGACTGATTGAACTTCGGGGTATCGGCTCGAAACGCCGAGCAATCTGAGTCCCGAGCGACTCCAGAACATTCACTGTGACGGGAGAAGTTGTTAATCGTGTTATTTTTGACAGACTAATTCAAAGAATAACAAGATTTTTCAAACAGAATCTTGAACGAAGCCGACTGATTGAACTTCGGGGTATCGGCTCGAAACGCCGAGCAATCTGAGTCCCGGGCGACTCCAGAACATTCATTGTGATGGGAGAAGTTGTTAATCGAGTTATTTTTGACAGACTAATGCAAAGAATAACAAGATTTTTCAAACAGAATCTTGAACGAAGCCGACTGATTGAACTTCGGGGTATCGGCTCGAAACGTCCAGCAATCTGAGTCCCGGGCGACTCCAGAATATTCACTGTGATGGGAGAAGTTGTTAATCGAGTTATTTTTGACAGACTAATGCAAGGAATAACAAGATTTTTCAAATAGAATCTTGAACGAAGCCGACTGATTGGACTTCGGGGTATCAGATCGAAACGCCGAGCAATCTGAGTCCCGAGCGACTCCAGAACATTCACTGTGATGGGAGAAGTTGTTAGTCAAGTTATTTTTGACAGACTAATGCAAAGAATTGGAAGATTTTTCGATTAAAATCTTGAAGGAAGCCGGCTGATTGAACTTCAGGGTATCCGTCCGACACGCCGAGCAATCTGGGTCCCGAGCGACTCTGGAACATTCACTGTGATGGGAGAAGTTGTTAATCAAGTTATTTTTGACAGACTAATGCAAATAATTGAAAGATTTTTTGATTAAAATCTTGAAGGAAGCCGGCTGATTGAACTTCGGGGTATCATCTCGAAACGCCGAGCAATCTGAGTCCCGAGCGACTCCAGAACATTCACTGTGATGGGAGAAGTTGTTAATCGAGTTATTTTTGACAGACTAATGCAAAGAATAACAAGATTTTTCAAACAGAATCTTGGACGAAGCCGACTGATTGAACTTCGGGGTATCGGCTCCAAACGTCCAGCAATCTGAGTCTCAGGCGACTCCAGAACATTCACTGTGATGGGAGAAGTTGTTAATCGAGTTATTTTTGACAGACTAATGCAAAGAATTGGAAGATTTTTCGATTAAAATCTTGAAGGAAGCCGGCTGATTGAACTTCGGGGTATCCGCTCGACACGCCGAGCAATCTGAGTCCCGAGCGACTCCGGAACATTCACTGTGATGGGAGAAGTTGTTAATCGTGTTATTTTTGACAGACTAATGCAAAGAATAACAAGATTTTTCAAACAGAATCTTGAACGAAGCCGACTGATTTAACTTCGGGGTATCGGCTCGAAACGCCGAGCAATCTGAGTCCCGAGCGACTCCAGAACATTCACTGTGATGGGAGAAGTTGTTAATCGAGTTAATTTTGACAGACTAATGCAAAGAATAACAAGATTTTTCAAACAGAATCTTGAACGAAGCCGACTGATTTAACTTCGGGGTATCGGCTCGAAACGCCGAGCAATCTGAGTCCCGAGCGACTCCAGAACATTCACTGTGATGGGAGAAGTTGTTAATCGAGTTATTTTTGACAGACTAATGCAAAGAATAACAAGATTTTTCAAACAGAATCTTGGACGAAGCCGACTGATTGAACTTCGGGGTATCGGCTCCAAACGTCCAGCAATCTGAGTCTCAGGCGACTCCAGAACATTCACTGTGATGGGAGAAGTTGTTAATCGAGTTATTTTTGACAGACTAATGCAAAGAATTGGAAGATTTTTCGATTAAAATCTTGAAGGAAGCCGGGTGATTGAACTTCGGGGTATCCGCTCGACACGCCGAGCAATCTGAGTCCCGAGCGACTCCGGAACATTCACTGTGATGGGAGAAGTTGTTAATCGTGTTATTTTTGACAGACTAATGCAAAGAATAACAAGATTTTTCAAACAGAATCTTGAACGAAGCCGACTGATTTAACTTCGGGGTATCGGCTCGAAACGCCGAGCAATCTGAGTCCCGAGCGACTCCAGAACATTCACTGTGATGGGAGAAGTTGTTAATCGAGTTATTTTTGACAGACTAATTCAAAGAATAACAAGATTTTTCAAACAGAATCTTGAACGAAGCCGACTGATTGAACTTCGGGGTATCGGCTCGAAACGTCCAGCAATCTGAGTCCCGGGCGACTCCAGAACATTCACTGTGATGGGAGAAGTTGTTAATCGAGTTATTTTTGACAGACTAATGCAAGGAATAACAAGATTTTTCAAATAGAATCTTGAACGAAGCCGACTGATTGAACTTCGGGGTATCAGATCGAAACGCCGAGCAATCTGAGTCCCGAGCGACTCCAGAACATTCACTGTGATGGGAGAAGTTGTTAGTCGAGTTATTTTTGACAGACTAATGCAAAGAATTGGAAGGTTTTTCGATTAAAATCTTGAAGGAAGCCGGCTGATTGAACTTCGGGGTATCCGCTCGACACGCCGAGCAATCTGGGTCCCGAGCGACTCTGGAACATTCACTGTGATGGGAGAAGTAGTTAATCAAGTTATTTTTGACAGACTAATGCAAATAATTGAAAGATTTTTCGATTAAAATCTTGAAGGAAGCCGGCTGATTGAACTTCGGGGTATCATCTCGAAACGCCGAGCAATCTGAGTCCCGAGCGACTCCAGAACATTCACTGTGATGGGAGAAGTTGTTAATCGAGTTATTTTTGACAGACTAATGCAAAGAATAACAAGATTTTTCAAACAGAATCTTGAACGAAGCCGACTGATTTAACTTCGGGGTATCGGCTCGAAACGCCGAGCAATCTGAGTCCCGAGCGACTCCAGAACATTCACTGTGATGGGAGAAGTTGTTAATCGAGTTATTTTTGACAGACTAATTCAAAGAATAACAAGATTTTTCAAACAGAATCTTGAACGAAGCCGACTGATTGAACTTCGGGGTATCGGCTCGAAACATCCAGCAATCTGAGTCCCGGGCGACTCCAGAACATTCACTGTGATGGGAGAAGTTGTTAATCGAGTTATTTTTGACAGACTAATGCAAAGAATAACAAGATTTTTCAAACAGAATCTTGAACGAAGCCGACTGATTTAACTTCGGGGTATCGGCTCGAAACGCCGAGCAATCTGAGTCCCGAGCGACTCCAGAACATTCACTGTGATGGGAGAAGTTGTTAATCGAGTTATTTTTGACAGACTAATTCAAAGAATAACAAGATTTTTCAAACAGAATCTTGAACGAAGCCGACTGATTGAACTTCGGGGTATCGGCTCGAAACGTCCAGCAATCTGAGTCCCGGGCGACTCCAGAATATTCACTGTGATGGGAGAAGTTGTTAATCGAGTTATTTTTGACAGACTAATGCAAGGAATAACAAGATTTTTCAAATAGAATCTTGAACGAAGCCGACTGATTGGACTTCGGGGTATCAGATCGAAACGCCGAGCAATCTGAGTCCCGAGCGACTCCAGAACATTCACTGTGATGGGAGAAGTTGTTAGTCAAGTTATTTTTGACAGACTAATGCAAAGAATTGGAAGATTTTTCGATTAAAATCTTGAAGGAAGCCGGCTGATTGAACTTCAGGGTATCCGCTCGACACGCCGAGCAATCTGGGTCCCGAGCGACTCTGGAACATTCACTGTGATGGGAGAAGTTGTTAATCAAGTTATTTTTGACAGACTAATGCAAATAACTGAAAGATTTTTTGATTAAAATCTTGAAGGAAGCCGGCTGATTGAACTTCGGGGTATCATCTCGAAACGCCGAGCAATCTGAGTCCCGAGCGACTCCAGAACATTCACTGTGATGGGAGAAGTTGTTAATCGAGTTATTTTTGACAGACTAATGCAAAGAATAACAAGATTTTTCAAACAGAATCTTGGACGAAGCCGACTGATTGAACTTCGGGGTATCGGCTCCAAACGTCCAGCAATCTGAGTCTCAGGCGACTCCAGAACATTCACTGTGATGGGAGAAGTTGTTAATCGAGTTATTTTTGACAGACTAATGCAAAGAATTGGAAGATTTTTCGATTAAAATCTTGAAGGAAGCCGGCTGATTGAACTTCGGGGTATCCGCTCGACACGCCGAGCAATCTGAGTCCCGAGCGACTACGGAACATTCACTGTGATGGGAGAAGTTGTTAATCGTGTTATTTTTGACAGACTAATGCAAAGAATAACAAGATTTTTCAAACAGAATCTTGAACGAAGCCGACTGATTTAACTTCGGGGTATCGGCTCGAAACGCCGAGCAATCTGAGTCCCGAGCGACTCCAGAACATTCACTGTGATGGGAGAAGTTGTTAATCGAGTTAATTTTGACAGACTAATGCAAAGAATAACAAGATTTTTCAAACAGAATCTTGAACGAAGCCGACTGATTTAACTTCGGGGTATCGGCTCGAAACGCCGAGCAATCTGAGTCCCGAGCGACTCCAGAACATTCACTGTGATGGGAGAAGTTGTTAATCGAGTTATTTTTGACAGACTAATGCAAAGAATAACAAGATTTTTCAAACAGAATCTTGGACGAAGCCGACTGATTGAACTTCGGGGTATCGGCTCCAAACGTCCAGCAATCTGAGTCTCAGGCGACTCCAGAACATTCACTGTGATGGGAGAAGTATTTAATCGAGTTATTTTTGACAGACTAATGCAAAGAATTGGAAGATTTTTCGATTAAAATCTTGAAGGAAGCCGGGTGATTGAACTTCGGGGTATCCGCTCGACACGCCGAGCAATCTGAGTCCCGAGCGACTCCGGAACATTCACTGTGATCGAAGAAGTTGTTAATCGTGTTATTTTTGACAGACTAATGCAAAGAATAACAAGATTTTTCAAACAAAATCTTGAACGAAGCCGACTGATTTAACTTCGGGGTATCGGCTCGAAACGCCGAGCAATCTGAGTCCCGAGCGACTCCAGAACATTCACTGTGATGGGAGAAGTTGTTAATCGAGTTATTTTTGACAGACTAATTCAAAGAATAACAAGATTTTTCAAACAGAATCTTGAACGAAGCCGACTGATTGAACTTCGGGGTATCGGCTCGAAACGTCCAGCAATCTGAGTCCCGGGCGACTCCAGAACATTCACTGTGATGGGAGAAGTTGTTAATCGAGTTATTTTTGACAGACTAATGCAAGGAATAACAAGATTTTTCAAATAGAATCTTGAACGAAGCCGACTGATTGAACTTCGGGGTATCAGATCGAAACGCCGAGCAATCTGAGTCCCGAGCGACTCCGGAACATTCACTGTGATGGGAGAAGTTGTTAATCGTGTTATTTTTGACAGACTAATGCAAAGAATAACAAGATTTTTCAAACAGAATCTTGAACGAAGTCGACTGATTTAACTTCGGGGTATCGGCTCGAAACGCCGAGCAATCTGAGTCCCGAGCGACTCCAGAACATTCACTGTGATGGGAGAAGTTGTTAATCGAGTTAATTTTGACAGACTAATGCAAAGAATAACAAGATTTTTCAAACAGAATCTTGAACGAAGCCGACTGATTTAACTTCGGGGTATCGGCTCGAAACGCCGAGCAATCTGAGTCCCGAGCGACTCCAGAACATTCACTGTGATGGGAGAAGTTGTTAATCGAGTTATTTTTGACAGACTAATGCAAAGAATAACAAGATTTTTCAAACAGAATCTTGGACGAAGCCGACTGATTGAACTTCGGGGTATCGGCTCCAAACGTCCAGCAATCTGAGTCTCAGGCGACTCCAGAACATTCACTGTGATGGGAGAAGTTGTTAATCGAGTTATTTTTGACAGACTAATGCAAAGAATTGGAAGATTTTTCGATTAAAATCTTGAAGGAAGCCGGGTGATTGAACTTCGGGGTATCCGCTCGACACGCCGAGCAATCTGAGTCCCGAGCGACTCCGGAACATTCACTGTGATGGGAGAAGTTGTTAATCGTGTTATTTTTGACAGACTAATGCAAAGAATAACAAGATTTTTCAAACAGAATCTTGAACGAAGCCGACTGATTTAACTTCGGGGTATCGGCTCGAAACGCCGAGCAATCTGAGTCCCGAGCGACTCCAGAACATTCACTGTGATGGGAGAAGTTGTTAATCGAGTTATTTTTGACAGACTAATTCAAAGAATAACAAGATTTTTCAAACAGAATCTTGAACGAAGCCGACTGATTGAACTTCGGGGTATCGGCTCGAAACGTCCAGCAATCTGAGTCCCGGGCGACTCCAGAACATTCACTGTGATGGGAGAAGTTGTTAATCGAGTTATTTTTGACAGACTAATGCAAGGAATAACAAGATTTTTCAAATAGAATCTTGAACGAAGCCGACTGATTGAACTTCGGGGTATCAGATCGAAACGCCGAGCAATCTGAGTCCCGAGCGACTCCAGAACATTCACTGTGATGGGAGAAGTTGTTAGTCGAGTTATTTTTGACAGACTAATGCAAAGAATTGGAAGATTTTTCGATTAAAATCTTGAAGGAAGCCGGCTGATTGAACTTCGGGGTATCCGCTCGACACGCCGAGCAATCTGGGTCCCGAGCGACTCTGGAACATTCACTGTGATGGGAGAAGTTGTTAATCAAGTTATTTTTGACAGACTAATGCAAATAATTGAAATATTTTTCGATTAAAATCTTGAAGGAAGCCGGCTGATTGAACTTCGGGGTATCATCTCGAAACGCCGAGCAATCTGAGTCCCGAGCGACTCCAGAACATTCACTGTGATGGGAGAAGTTGTTAATCGAGTTATTTTTGACAGACTAATGCAAAGAATAACAAGATTTTTCAAACAGAATCTTGAACGAAGCCGACTGATTTAACTTCGGGGTATCGGCTCAAAACGCCGAGCAATCTGAGTCCCGAGCGACTCCAGAACATTCACTGTGATGGGAGAAGTTGTTAATCGAGTTATTTTTGACAGACTAATTCAAAGAATAACAAGATTTTTCAAACAGAATCTTGAACGAAGCCGACTGATTGAACTTCGGGGTATCGGCTCGAAACGTCCAGCAATCTGAGTCCCGGGCGACTCCAGAACATTCACTGTGATGGGAGAAGTTGTTAATCGAGTTATTTTTGACAGACTAATGCAAAGAATAACAAGATTTTTCAAACAGAATCTTGAACGAAGCCGACTGATTTAACTTCGGGGTATAGGCTCGAAACGCCGAGCAATCTGAGTCCCGAGCGACTCCAGAACATTCACTGTGATGGGAGAAGTTGTTAATCGAGTTATTTTTGACAGACTAATTCAAAGAATAACAAGATTTTTCAAACAGAATCTTGAACGAAGCCGACTGATTGAACTTCGGGGTATCGGCTCGAAACGTCCAGCAATCTGAGTCCCGGGCGACTCCAGAACATTCACTGTGATGGGAGAAGTTGTTAATCGAGTTATTTTTGACAGACTAATGCAAGGAATAACAAGATTTTTCAAATAGAATCTTGAACGAAGCCGACTGATTGAACTTCGGGGTATCAGATCGAAACGCCGAGCAATCTGAGTCCCGAGCGACTCCAGAACATTCACTGTGATGGGAGAAGTTGTTAGTCGAGTTATTTTTGACAGACTAATGCAAAGAATTGGAAGATTTTTCGATTAAAATCTTGAAGGAAGCCGGCTGATTGAACTTCGGGGTATCCGCTCGACACGCCGAGCAATCTGGGTCCCGAGCGACTCTGGAACATTCACTGTGATGGGAGAAGTTGTTAATCAAGTTATTTTTGACAGACTAATGCAAATAATTGAAAGATTTTTCGATTAAAATCTTGAAGGAAGCCGGCTGATTGAACTTCGGGGTATCATCTCGAAACGCCGAGCAATCTGAGTCCCGAGCGACTCCAGAACATTCACTGTGTTGGGAGAAGTTGTTAATCGAGTTATTTTTGACAGACTAATGCAAAGAATAACAAGATTTTTCAAACAGAATCTTGGACGAAGCCGACTTATTGAACTTCGGGGTATCGGCTCCAAACGTCCAGCAATCTGAGTCTCAGGCGACTCCAGAACATTCACTGTGATGGGAGAAGTTGTTAATCGAATTATTTTTGACAGACTAATGCAAAGAATTGGAAGATTTTTCGATTAAAATCTTGAAGGAAGCCGGCTGATTGAACTGCGGGGTATCCGCTCGACACGCCGAGCAATCTGAGTCCCGAGCGACTCCGGAACATTCACTGTGATGGGAGAAGTTGTTAATCGTGTTATTTTTGACAGACTAATGCAAAGAATAACAAGATTTTTCAAACAGAATCTTGAACGAAGCCGACTGATTTAACTTCGGGGTATCGGCTCGAAACGCCGAGCAATCTGAGTCCCGAGCGACTCCAGAACATTCACTGTGATGGGAGAAGTTGTTAATCGAGTTATTTTTGACAGACTAATTCAAAGAATAACAAGATTTTTCAAACAGAATCTTGAACGAAGCCGACTGATTGAACTTCGGGGTATCGGCACGAAACGTCCAGCAATCTGAGTCCCGGGCGACTCCAGAACATTCACTGTGATGGGAGAAGTTGTTAATCGAGTTATTTTTGACAGACTAATGCAAGGAATAACAAGATTTTTCAAATAGAATCTTGAACGAAGCCGACTAATTGAACTTCGGGGTATCAGATCGAAACGCCGAGCAATCTGAGTCCCGAGCGTCTCCAGAACATTCACTGTGATGGGAGAAGTTGTTAGTCGAGTTATTTTTGACAGACTAATGCAAAGAATTGGAAGATTTTTCGATTAAAATCTTGAAGGAAGCCGACTGATTGAACTTCGGGGTATCCGCTCGACACGCAAGCAATCTGGGTCCCGAGCGACTCTGGAACATTCACTGTGATGGGAGAAGTTGTTAATCAAGTTATTTTTGACAGACTAATGCAAATAATTGAAAGATTTTTCGATTAAAATCTTGAAGGAAGCCGGCTGATTGAACTTCGGGGTATCCGCTCGACACGCCGAGCAATCTGAGTCCCGAGCGACTCCGGAACATTCACTGTGATGGGAGAAGTTGTTAATCGAGTTATTTTTGACAGACTAATGCAAAGAATAACAAGATTTTTCAAACAGAATCTTGAACGAAGCCGACTGATTTAACTTCGGGGTATCGGCTCGAAACGCCGAGCAATCTGAGTCCCGAGCGACTCCAGAACATTCACTGTGATGGGAGAAGTTGTTAATCGAGTTATTTTTGACAGACTAATTCAAAGAATAACAAGATTTTTCAAACAGAATCTTGAACGAAGCCGACTGATTGAACTTCGGGGTATCGGCACGAAACGTCCAGCAATCTGAGTCCCGGGCGACTCCAGAACATTCACTGTGATGGGAGAAGTTGTTAATCGAGTTATTTTTGACAGACTAATGCAAGGAATAACAAGATTTTTCAAATAGAATCTTGAACGAAGCCGACTGATTGAACTTCGGGGTATCAGATCGAAACGCCGAGCAATCTGAGTCCCGAGCGTCTCCAGAACATTCACTGTGATGGGAGAAGTTGTTAGTCGAGTTATTTTTGACAGACTAATGCAAAGAATTGGAAGATTTTTCGATTAAAATCTTGAAGGAAGCCGACTGATTGAACTTCGGGGTATCCGCTCGACACGCAAGCAATCTGGGTCCCGAGCGACTCTGGAACATTCACTGTGATGGGAGAAGTTGTTAATCAAGTTATTTTTGACAGACTAATGCAAATAATTGAAAGATTTTTCGATTAAAATCTTGAAGGAAGCCGGCTGATTGAACTTCGGGGTATCCGCTCGACACGCCGAGCAATCTGAGTCCCGAGCGACTCCGGAACATTCACTGTGATGGGAGAAGTTGTTAATCGAGTTATTTTTGACAGACTAATGCAAAGAATAACAAGATTTTTCAAACAGAATCTTGAACGAAGCCGACTGATTTAACTTCGGGGTATCGGCTCGAAACGCCGAGCAATCTGAGTCCCGAGCGACTCCAGAACATTCACTGTGATGGGAGAAGTTGTTAATCGAGTTATTTTTGACAGACTAATTCAAAGAATAACAAGATTTTTCAAACAGAATCTTGAACGAAGCCGACTGATTGAACTTCGGGGTATCGGCACGAAACGTCCAGCAATCTGAGTCCCGGGCGACTCCAGAACATTCACTGTGATGGGAGAAGTTGTTAATCGAGTTATTTTTGACAGACTAATGCAAGGAATAACAAGATTTTTCAAATAGAATCTTGAACGAAGCCGACTGATTGAACTTCGGGGTATCAGATCGAAACGCCGAGCAATCTGAGTCCCGAGCGACTCCAGAACATTCACTGTGATGGGAGAAGTTGTTAATCGAGTTATTTTTGACAGACTAATGCAAAGAATAACAAGATTTTTCAAACAGAATCTTGAACGAAGCCGACTGATTTAACTTCGGGGTATCGGCTCGAAACGCCGAGCAATCTGAGTCCCGAGCGACTCCAGAACATTCACTGTGATGGGAGAAGTTGTTAATCGAGTTATTTTTGACAGACTAATTCAAAGAATAACAAGATTTTTCAAACAGAATCTTGAACGAAGCCGACTGATTGAACTTCGGGGTATCGGCTCGAAACGTCCAGCAATCTGAGTCCCGGGCGACTCCAGAACATTCACTGTGATGGGAGAAGTTGTTAATCGAGTTATTTTTGACAGACTAATGCAAGGAATAACAAGATTTTTCAAATAGAATCTTGAACGAAGCCGACTGATTGAACTTCGGGGTATCAGATCGAAACGCCGAGCAATCTGAGTCCCGAGCGACTCCAGAACATTCACTGTGATGGGAGAAGTTGTTAGTCGAGTTATTTTTGACAGACTAATGCAAAGAATTGGAAGATTTTTCGATTAAAATCTTGAAGGAAGCCGGCTGATTGAACTTCGGGGTATCCGCTCGACACGCCGAGCAATCTGGGTCCCGAGCGACTCTGGAACATTCACTGTGATGGGAGAAGTTGTTAATCAAGTTATTTTTGACAGATTAATGCAAATAATTGAAAGATTTTTCGATTAAAATCTTGAAGGAAGCCGGCTGATTGAACTTCGGGGTATCATCTCGAAACGCCGAGCAATCTGAGTCCCGAGCGACTCCAGAACATTCACTGTGTTGGGAGAAGTTGTTAATCGAGTTATTTTTGACAGACTAATGCAAAGAATAACAAGATTTTTCAAACAGAATCTTGGACGAAGCCGACTTATTGAACTTCGGGGTATCGGCTCCAAACGTCCAGCAATCTGAGTCTCAGGCGACTCCAGAACATTCACTGTGATGGGAGAAGTTGTTAATCGAATTATTTTTGACAGACTAATGCAAAGAATTGGAAGATTTTTCGATTAAAATCTTGAAGGAAGCCGGCTGATTGAACTGCGGGGTATCCGCTCGACACGCCGAGCAATCTGAGTCCCGAGCGACTCCGGAACATTCACTGTGATGGGAGAAGTTGTTAATCGTGTTATTTTTGACAGACTAATGCAAAGAATTGGAAGATTTTTCGATTAAAATCTTGAAGGAAGCCGACTGATTGAACTTCGGGGTATCCGCTCGACACGCAAGCAATCTGGGTCCCGAGCGACTCTGGAACATTCACTGTGATGGGAGAAGTTGTTAATCAAGTTATTTTTGACAGACTAATGCAAATAATTGAAAGATTTTTCGATTAAAATCTTGAAGGAAGCCGGCTGATTGAACTTCGGGGTATCCGCTCGACACGCCGAGCAATCTGAGTCCCGAGCGACTCCGGAACATTCACTGTGATGGGAGAAGTTGTTAATCGAGTTATTTTTGACAGACTAATGCAAAGAATAACAAGATTTTTCAAACAGAATCTTGAACGAAGCCGACTGATTTAACTTCGGGGTATCGGCTCGAAACGCCGAGCAATCTGAGTCCCGAGCGACTCCAGAACATTCACTGTGATGGGAGAAGTTGTTAATCGAGTTATTTTTGACAGACTAATTCAAAGAATAACAAGATTTTTCAAACAGAATCTTGAACGAAGCCGACTGATTGAACTTCGGGGTATCGGCACGAAACGTCCAGCAATCTGAGTCCCGGGCGACTCCAGAACATTCACTGTGATGGGAGAAGTTGTTAATCGAGTTATTTTTGACAGACTAATGCAAGGAATAACAAGATTTTTCAAATAGAATCTTGAACGAAGCCGACTGATTGAACTTCGGGGTATCAGATCGAAACGCCGAGCAATCTGAGTCCCGAGCGACTCCAGAACATTCACTGTGATGGGAGAAGTTGTTAGTCGAGTTATTTTTGACAGACTAATGCAAAGAATTGGAAGATTTTTCGATTAAAATCTTGAAGGAAGCCGGCTGATTGAACTTCGGGGTATCCGCTCGACACGCCGAGCAATCTGGGTCCCGAGCGACTCTGGAACATTCACTGTGATGGGAGAAGTTGTTAATCAAGTTATTTTTGACAGACTAATGCAAATAATTGAAAGATTTTTCGATTAAAATCTTGAAGGAAGCCGGCTGATTGAACTTCGGGGTATCATCTCGAAACGCCGAGCAATCTGAGTCCCGAGCGACTCCAGAACATTCACTGTGTTGGGAGAAGTTGTTAATCGAGTTATTTTTGACAGACTAATGCAAAGAATAACAAGATTTTTCAAACAGAATCTTGGACGAAGCCGACTTATTGAACTTCGGGGTATCGGCTCCAAACGTCCAGCAATCTGAGTCTCAGGCGACTCCAGAACATTCACTGTGATGGGAGAAGTTGTTAATCGAATTATTTTTGACAGACTAATGCAAAGAATTGGAAGATTTTTCGATTAAAATCTTGAAGGAAGCCGGCTGATTGAACTGCGGGGTATCCGCTCGACACGCCGAGCAATCTGAGTCCCGAGCGACTCCGGAACATTCACTGTGATGGGAGAAGTTGTTAATCGTGTTATTTTTGACAGACTAATGCAAAGAATAACAAGATTTTTCAAACAGAATCTTGAACGAAGCCGACTGATTTAACTTCGGGGTATCGGCTCGAAACGCCGAGCAATCTGAGTCCCGAGCGACTCCAGAACATTCACTGTGATGGGAGAAGTTGTTAATCGAGTTATTTTTGACAGACTAATTCAAAGAATAACAAGATTTTTCAAACAGAATCTTGAACGAAGCCGACTGATTGAACTTCGGGGTATCGGCACGAAACGTCCAGCAATCTGAGTCCCGGGCGACTCCAGAACATTCACTGTGATGGGAGAAGTTGTTAATCGAGTTATTTTTGACAGACTAATGCAAGGAATAACAAGATTTTTCAAATAGAATCTTGAACGAAGCCGACTGATTGAACTTCGGGGTATCAGATCGAAACGCCGAGCAATCTGAGTCCCGAGCGTCTCCAGAACATTCACTGTGATGGGAGAAGTTGTTAGTCGAGTTATTTTTGACAGACTAATGCAAAGAATTGGAAGATTTTTCGATTAAAATCTTGAAGGAAGCCGACTGATTGAACTTCGGGGTATCCGCTCGACACGCAAGCAATCTGGGTCCCGAGCGACTCTGGAACATTCACTGTGATGGGAGAAGTTGTTAATCAAGTTATTTTTGACAGACTAATGCAAATAATTGAAAGATTTTTCGATTAAAATCTTGAAGGAAGCCGGCTGATTGAACTTCGGGGTATCCGCTCGACACGCCGAGCAATCTGGGTCCCGAGCGACTCTGGAACATTCACTGTGATGGGAGAAGTTGTTAATCAAGTTATTTTTGACAGACTAATGCAAATAATTGAAAGATTTTTCGATTAAAATCTTGAAGGAAGCCGGCTGATTGAACTTCGGGGTATCATCTCGAAACGCCGAGCAATCTGAGTCCCGAGCGACTCCAGAACATTCACTGTGTTGGGAGAAGTTGTTAATCGAGTTATTTTTGACAGACTAATGCAAAGAATAACAAGATTTTTCAAACAGAATCTTGGACGAAGCCGACTGATTGAACTTCGGGGTATCGGCTCCAAACGTCCAGCAATCTGAGTCTCAGGCGACTCCAGAACATTCACTGTGATGGGAGAAGTTGTTAATCGAATTATTTTTGACAGACTAATGCAAAGAATTGGAAGATTTTTCGATTAAAATCTTGAAGGAAGCCGGCTGATTGAACTGCGGGGTATCCGCTCGACACGCCGAGCAATCTGAGTCCCGAGCGACTCCGGAACATTCACTGTGATGGGAGAAGTTGTTAATCGTGTTATTTTTGACAGACTAATGCAAAGAATAACAAGATTTTTCAAACAGAATCTTGAACGAAGCCGACTGATTTAACTTCGGGGTATCGGCTCGAAACGCCGAGCAATCTGAGTCCCGAGCGACTCCAGAACATTCACTGTGATGGGAGAAGTTGTTAATCGAGTTATTTTTGACAGACTAATTCAAAGAATAACAAGATTTTTCAAACAGAATCTTGAACGAAGCCGACTGATTGAACTTCGGGGTATCGGCACGAAACGTCCAGCAATCTGAGTCCCGGGCGACTCCAGAACATTCACTGTGATGGGAGAAGTTGTTAATCGAGTTATTTTTGACAGACTAATGCAAGGAATAACAAGATTTTTCAAATAGAATCTTGAACGAAGCCGACTAATTGAACTTCGGGGTATCAGATCGAAACGCCGAGCAATCTGAGTCCCGAGCGTCTCCAGAACATTCACTGTGATGGGAGAAGTTGTTAGTCGAGTTATTTTTGACAGACTAATGCAAAGAATTGGAAGATTTTTCGATTAAAATCTTGAAGGAAGCCGACTGATTGAACTTCGGGGTATCCGCTCGACACGCAAGCAATCTGGGTCCCGAGCGACTCTGGAACATTCACTGTGATGGGAGAAGTTGTTAATCAAGTTATTTTTGACAGACTAATGCAAATAATTGAAAGATTTTTCGATTAAAATCTTGAAGGAAGCCGGCTGATTGAACTTCGGGGTATCCGCTCGACACGCCGAGCAATCTGAGTCCCGAGCGACTCCGGAACATTCACTGTGATGGGAGAAGTTGTTAATCGAGTTATTTTTGACAGACTAATGCAAAGAATAACAAGATTTTTCAAACAGAATCTTGAACGAAGCCGACTAATTTAACTTCGGGGTATCGGCTCGAAACGCCGAGCAATCTGAGTCCCGAGCGACTCCAGAACATTCACTGTGATGGGAGAAGTTGTTAATCGAGTTATTTTTGACAGACTAATTCAAAGAATAACAAGATTTTTCAAACAGAATCTTGAACGAAGCCGACTGATTGAACTTCGGGGTATCGGCTCGAAACGTCCAGCAATCTGAGTCCCGGGCGACTCCAGAACATTCACTGTGATGGGAGAAGTTGTTAATCGAGTTATTTTTGACAGACTAATGCAAGGAATAACAAGATTTTTCAAATAGAATCTTGAACGAAGCCGACTGATTGAACTTCGGGGTATCAGATCGAAACGCCGAGCAATCTGAGTCCCGAGCGACTCCAGAACATTCACTGTGATGGGAGAAGTTGTTAGTCGAGTTATTTTTGACAGACTAATGCAAAGAATTGGAAGATTTTTCGATTAAAATCTTGAAGGAAGCCGGCTGATTGAACTTCGGGGTATCCGCTCGACACGCCGAGCAATCTGGGTCCCGAGCGACTCTGGAACATTCACTGTGATGGGAGAAGTTGTTAATCAAGTTATTTTTGACAGACTAATGCAAATAATTGAAAGATTTTTTGATTAAAATCTTGAAGGAAGCCGGCTGATTGAACTTCGGGGTATCATCTCGAAACGCCGAGCAATCTGAGTCCCAAGCGACTCCAGAACATTCACTGTGATGGGAGAAGTTGTTAATCGAGTTATTTTTGACAGACTAATGCAAAGAATAACAAGATTTTTCAAACAGAATCTTGGACGAAGCCGACTGATTTAACTTCGGGGTATCGGCTCGAAACGCCGAGCAATCTGAGTCCCGAGCGACTCCAGAACATTCACTGTGATGGGAGAAGTTGTTAATCGAGTTATTTTTGACAGACTAATTCAAAGAATAACAAGATTTTTCAAACAGAATCTTGAACGAAGCCGACTGATTGAACTTCGGGGTATCGGCACGAAACGTCCAGCAATCTGAGTCCCGGGCGACTCCAGAACATTCACTGTGATGGGAGAAGTTGTTAATCGAGTTATTTTTGACAGACTAATGCAAGGAATAACAAGATTTTTCAAATAGAATCTTGAACGAAGCCGACTGATTGAACTTCGGGGTATCAGATCGAAACGCCGAGCAATCTGAGTCCCGAGCGACTCCAGAACATTCACTGTGATGGGAGAAGTTGTTAGTCGAGTTATTTTTGACAGACTAATGCAAAGAATTGGAAGATTTTTCGATTAAAATCTTGAAGGAAGCCGGCTGATTGAACTTCGGGGTATCCGCTCGACACGCCGAGCAATCTGGGTCCCGAGCGACTCTGGAACATTCACTGTGATGGGAGAAGTTGTTAATCAAGTTATTTTTGACAGACTAATGCAAATAATTGAAAGATTTTTTGATTAAAATCTTGAAGGAAGCCGGCTGATTGAACTTCGGGGTATCATCTCGAAACGCCGAGCAATCTGAGTCCCAAGCGACTCCAGAACATTCACTGTGATGGGAGAAGTTGTTAATCGAGTTATTTTTGACAGACTAATGCAAAGAATAACAAGATTTTTCAAACAGAATCTTGGACGAAGCCGACTGATTGAACTTCGGGGTATCGGCTCCAAACGTCCAGCAATCTGAGTCTCGGGCGACTCCAGAACATTCACTGTGATGGGAGAAGTTGTTAATCGAGTTATTTTTGACAGACTAATGCAAAGAATTAGAAGATTTTTCAAACAGAATCTTGAACGAAGCCGACTGATTGAACTTCAGGGTATCGGCTCGAAACGTCCAGCAATCTGAGTCCCGGGCGAGTCCAGAACATTCACTGTGATGGGAGAAGTTGTTAATCGAGTTATTTTTGACAGACTAATGCAAGGAATAACAAGATTTTTCAAATAGAATCTTGAACGAAGCCGACTGATTGAACTTCGGGGTATCAGATCGAAACGCCGAGCAATCTGAGTCCCGAGCGACTCCAGAACATTCACTGTGATGGGAGAAGTTGTTAGTCGAGTTATTTTTGACAGACTAATGCAAAGAATTGGAAGATTTTTCGATTAAAATCTTGAAGGAAGCCGGCTGATTGAACTTCGGGGTATCCGCTCGACACGCCGAGCAATCTGGGTCCCGAGCGACTCTGGAACATTCACTGTGATGGGAGAAGTTGTTAATCAAGTTATTTTTGACAGACTAATGCAAATAATTGAAAGATTTTTTGATTAAAATCTTGAAGGAAGCCGGCTGATTGAACTTCGGGGTATCATCTCGAAACGCCGAGCAATCTGAGTCCCGAGCGACTCCAGAACATTCACTGTGATGGGAGAAGTTGTTAATCGAGTTATTTTTGACAGACTAATGCAAAGAATAACAAGATTTTTCAAACAGAATCTTGGACGAAGCCGACTGATTGAACTTCGGGGTATCGGCTCCAAACGTCCAGCAATCTGAGTCTCGGGCGACTCCAGAACATTCACTGTGATGGGAGAAGTTGTTAATCGAGTTATTTTTGACAGACTAATGCAAAGAATTAGAAGATTTTTCAAACAGAATCTTGAACGAAGCCGACTGATTGAACTTCAGGGTATCGGCTCGAAACGTCCAGCAATCTGAGTCCCGGGCGACTCCAGAACATTCACTGTGATGGGAGAAGTTGTTAATCGAGTTATTTTTGACAGACTAATGCAAGGAATAACAAGATTTTTCAAATAGAATCTTGAACGAAGCCGACTGATTGAACTTCGGGGTATCAGATCGAAACGCCGAGCAATCTGAGTCCCGAGCGACTCCAGAACATTCACTGTGATGGGAGAAGTTGTTAGTCGAGTTATTTTTGACAGACTAATGCAAAGAATTGGAAGATTTTTCGATTAAAATCTTGAAGGAAGCCGGCTGATTGAACTTCGGGGTATCCGCTCGACACGCCGAGCAATCTGTGTCCCGAGCGACTCTGGAACATTCACTGTGATGGGAGAAGTTGTTAATCAAGTTATTTTTGACAGACTAATGCAAATAATTGAAAGATTTTTTGATTAAAATCTTGAAGGAAGCCGGCTGATTGAACTTCGGGGTATCATCTCGAAACGCCGAGCAATCTGAGTCCCGAGCGACTCCAGAACATTCACTGTGATGGGAGAAGTTGTTAATCGAGTTATTTTTGACAGACTAATGCAAAGAATAACAAGATTTTTCAAACAGAATCTTGGACGAAGCCGACTGATTGAACTTCGGGGTATCGGCTCCAAACGTCCAGCAATCTGAGTCTCAGGCGACTCCAGAACATTCACTGTGATGGGAGAAGTTGTTAATCGAGTTATTTTTGATAGACTAATGCAAAGAATTGGAAGATTTTTCGATTAAAATCTTGAAGGAAACCGGCTGATTGAACTTCGGGGTATCCGCTCGACACGCCGAGCAATCTGAGTCCCGAGCGACTCCGGAACATTCACTGTGATGGGAGAAGTTGTTAATCGTGTTATTTTTGACAGACTAATGCAAAGAATAACAAGATTTTTCAAACAGAATCTTGAACGAAGCCAACTGATTTAACTTCGGGGTATCGGCTCGAAACGCCGAGCAATCTGAGTCCCGAGCGACTCCAGAACATTCACTGTGATGGGAGAAGTTGTTAATCGAGTTATTTTTGACAGACTAATTCAAAGAATAACAAGATTTTTCAAACAGAATCTTGAACGAAGCCGACTGATTGAACTTCGGGGTATCGGCTCGAAACGTCCAGCAATCTGAGTCCCGGGCGACTCCAGAACATTCACTGTGATGGGAGAAGTTGTTAATCGAGTTATTTTTGACAGACTAATGCAAGGAATAACAAGATTTTTCGAATAGAATCTTGAACGAAGCCGACTGATTGAACTTCGGGGTATCAGATCGAAACGCCGAGCAATCTGAGTCCCGAGCGACTCCAGAACATTCACTGTGATGGGAGAAGTTGTTAGTCGAGTTATTTTTGACAGACTAATGCAAAGAATTGGAAGATTTTTCGATTAAAATCTTGAAGGAAGCCGGCTGATTGAACTTCGGGGTATCCGCTCGACACGCCGAGCAATCTGGGTCCCGAGCGACTCTGGAACATTCACTGTGATGGGAGAAGTTGTTAATCAAGTTATTTTTGACAGACTAATACAAATAATTGAAAGATTTTTCGATTAAAATCTTGAAGGAAGCCGGCTGATTGAACTTCGGGGTATCATCTCGAAACGCCGAGCAATCTGAGTCCCGAGCGACTCCAGAACATTCACTGTGATGGGAGAAGTTGTTAATCGAGTTATTTTTGACAGACTAATGCAAAGAATAACAAGATTTTTCAAACAGAATCTTGAACGAAGCCGACTGATTTAACTTCGGGGTATCGGCTCGAAACGCCGAGCAATCTGAGTCCCGAGCGACTCCAGAACATTCACTGTGATGGGAGAAGTTGTTAATCGAGTTATTTTTGACAGACTAATTCAAAGAATAACAAGATTTTTCAAACAGAATCTTGAACGAAGCCGACTGATTGAACTTCGGGGTATCGGCTCGAAACGTCCAGCAATCTGAGTCCCGGGCGACTCCAGAACATTCACTGTGATGGGAGAAGTTGTTAATCGAGTTATTTTTGACAGACTAATGCAAGGAATAAGAAGATTTTTCAAATAGAATCTTGAACGAAGCCGACTGATTGAACTTCGGGGTATCAGATCGAAACGCCGAGCAATCTGAGTCCCGAGCGACTCCAGAACATTCACTGTGATGGGAGAAGTTGTTAGTCGAGTTATTTTTGACAGACTAATGCAAAGAATTGGAAGATTTTTCGATTAAAATCTTGAAGGAAGCCGGCTGATTGAACTTCGGGGTATCCGCTCGACACGCCGAGCAATCTGGGTCCCGAGCGACTCTGGAACATTCACTGTGATGGGAGAAGTTGTTAATCAAGTTATTTTTGACAGACTAATGCAAATAATTGAAAGATTTTTCGATTAAAATCTTGAAGGAAGCCGGCTGATTGAACTTCGGGGTATCATCTCGAAACGCCGAGCAATCTGAGTCCCGAGCGACACCAGAACATTCACTGTGATGGGAGAAGTTGTTAATCGAGTTATTTTTGACAGACTAATGCAAAGAATAACAAGATTTTTCAAACAGAATCTTGGACGAAGCCGACTGATTGAACTTCGGGGTATCGGCTCCAAACGTCCAGCAATCTGAGTCTCAGGCGACTCCAGAACATTCACTGTGATGGGAGAAGTTGTTAATCGAGTTATTTTTGACAGACTAATGCAAAGAATAACAAGATTTTTCAAACAGAATCTTGAACGAAGCCGACTAATTTAACTTCGGGGTATCGGCTCGAAACGCCGAGCAATCTGAGTCCCGAGCGACTCCAGAACATTCACTGTGATGGGAGAAGTTGTTAATCCAGTTATTTTTGACAGACTAATTCAAAGAATAACAAGATTTTTCAAACAGAATCTTGAACGAAGCCGACTGATTGAACTTCGGGGTATTGGCTCGAAACATCCAGCAATCTGAGTCCCGGGCGACTCCAGAACATTCACTGTGATGGGAGAAGTTGTTAATCGAGTTATTTTTGACAGACTAATGCAAGGAATAACAAGATTTTTCGAATAGAATCTTGAACGAAGCCGACTGATTGAACTTCGGGGTATCAGATCGAAACGCCGAGCAATCTGAGTCCCGAGCGACTCCAGAACATTCACTGTGATGGGAGAAGTTGTTAGTCGAGTTATTTTTGACAGACTAATGCAAAGAATTGGAAGATTTTTCGATTAAAATCTTGAAGGAAGCCGGCTGATTGAACTTCGGGGTATCCGCTCGACACGCCGAGCAATCTGGGTCCCGAGCGACTCTGGAACATTCACTGTGATGGGAGAAGTTGTTAATCAAGTTATTTTTGACAGACTAATACAAATAATTGAAAGATTTTTCGATTAAAATCTTGAAGGAAGCCGGCTGATTGAACTTCGGGGTATCATCTCGAAACGCCGAGCAATCTGAGTCCCGAGCGACTCCAGAACATTCACTGTGATGGGAGAAGTTGTTAATCGAGTTATTTTTGACAGACTAATGCAAAGAATAACAAGATTTTTCAAACAGAATCTTGAACGAAGCCGACTGATTTAACTTCGGGGTATCGGCTCGAAACGCCGAGCAATCTGAGTCCCGAGCGACTCCAGAACATTCACTGTGATGGGAGAAGTTGTTAATCGAGTTATTTTTGACAGACTAATTCAAAGAATAACAAGATTTTTCAAACAGAATCTTGAACGAAGCCGACTGATTGAACTTCGGGGTATCGGCTCGAAACGTCCAGCAATCTGAGTCCCGGGCGACTCCAGAACATTCACTGTGATGGGAGAAGTTGTTAATCGAGTTATTTTTGACAGACTAATGCAAGGAATAAGAAGATTTTTCAAATAGAATCTTGAACGAAGCCGACTGATTGAACTTCGGGGTATCAGATCGAAACGCCGAGCAATCTGAGTCCCGAGCGACTCCAGAACATTCACTGTGATGGGAGAAGTTGTTAGTCGAGTTATTTTTGACAGACTAATGCAAAGAATTGGAAGATTTTTCGATTAAAATCTTGAAGGAAGCCGGCTGATTGAACTTCGGGGTATCCGCTCGACACGCCGAGCAATCTGGGTCCCGAGCGACTCTGGAACATTCACTGTGATGGGAGAAGTTGTTAATCAAGTTATTTTTGACAGACTAATACAAATAATTGAAAGATTTTTCGATTAAAATCTTGAAGGAAGCCGGCTGATTGAACTTCGGGGTATCATCTCGAAACGCCGAGCAATCTGAGTCCCGAGCGACTCCAGAACATTCACTGTGATGGGAGAAGTTGTTAATCGAGTTATTTTTGACAGACTAATGCAAAGAATAACAAGATTTTTCAAACAGAATCTTGAACGAAGCCGACTGATTTAACTTCGGGGTATCGGCTCGAAACGCCGAGCAATCTGAGTCCCGAGCGACTCCAGAACATTCACTGTGATGGGAGAAGTTGTTAATCGAGTTATTTTTGACAGACTAATTCAAAGAATAACAAGATTTTTCAAACAGAATCTTGAACGAAGCCGACTGATTGAACTTCGGGGTATCGGCTCGAAACGTCCAGCAATCTGAGTCCCGGGCGACTCCAGAACATTCACTGTGATGGGAGAAGTTGTTAATCGAGTTATTTTTGACAGACTAATGCAAGGAATAAGAAGATTTTTCAAATAGAATCTTGAACGAAGCCGACTGATTGAACTTCGGGGTATCAGATCGAAACGCCGAGCAATCTGAGTCCCGAGCGACTCCAGAACATTCACTGTGATGGGAGAAGTTGTTAGTCGAGTTATTTTTGACAGACTAATGCAAAGAATTGGAAGATTTTTCGATTAAAATCTTGAAGGAAGCCGGCTGATTGAACTTCGGGGTATCCGCTCGACACGCCGAGCAATCTGGGTCCCGAGCGACTCTGGAACATTCACTGTGATGGGAGAAGTTGTTAATCAAGTTATTTTTGACAGACTAATGCAAATAATTGAAAGATTTTTCGATTAAAATCTTGAAGGAAGCCGGCTGATTGAACTTCGGGGTATCATCTCGAAACGCCGAGCAATCTGAGTCCCGAGCGACACCAGAACATTCACTGTGATGGGAGAAGTTGTTAATCGAGTTATTTTTGACAGACTAATGCAAAGAATAACAAGATTTTTCAAACAGAATCTTGAACGAAGCCGACTGATTGAACTTCGGGGTATCGGCTCGAAAAGCCGAGCAATCTGAGTCCCGGGCGACTCCAGAACATTCACTGTGATGGGAGAAGTTGTTAATCGAGTTATTTTTGACAGACTAATGCAAAGAATAACTATATTTTTCAAACAGAATCCAGAACGAAGCCGACTGATTGAACTTCGGGGTATCGGCTCGAAACGTCCAGCAATCTGAGTCCCGGGCGACTCCAGAACATTCACTGTGATGGGAGAAGTTGTTAATCGAGTTATTTTTGACAGACTAATGCAAGGAATAAGAAGATTTTTCAAATAGAATCTTGAACGAAGCCGACTGATTGAACTTCGGGGTATCAGATCGAAACGCCGAGCAATCTGAGTCCCGAGCGACTCCAGAACATTCACTGTGATGGGAGAAGTTGTTAGTCGAGTTATTTTTGACAGACTAATGCAAAGAATTGGAAGATTTTTCGATTAAAATCTTGAAGGAAGCCGGCTGATTGAACTTCGGGGTATCCGCTCGACACGCCGAGCAATCTGGGTCCCGAGCGACTCTGGAACATTCACTGTGATGGGAGAAGTTGTTAATCAAGTTATTTTTGACAGACTAATGCAAATAATTGAAAGATTTTTCGATTAAAATCTTGAAGGAAGCCGGCTGATTGAACTTCGGGGTATCATCTCGAAACGCCGAGCAATCTGAGTCCCGAGCGACACCAGAACATTCACTGTGATGGGAGAAGTTGTTAATCGAGTTATTTTTGACAGACTAATGCAAAGAATAACAAGATTTTTCAAACAGAATCTTGGACGAAGCCGACTGATTGAACTTCGGGGTATCGGCTCCAAACGTCCAGCAATCTGAGTCTCAGGCGACTCCAGAACATTCACTGTGATGGGAGAAGTTGTTAATCGAGTTATTTTTGACAGACTAATGCAAAGAATATCAAGATTTTTCAAACAGAATCTTGAACGAAGCCGACTAATTTAACTTCGGGGTATCGGCTCGAAACGCCGAGCAATCTGAGTCCCGAGCGACTCCAGAACATTCACTGTGATGGGAGAAGTTGTTAATCCAGTTATTTTTGACAGACTAATTCAAAGAATAACAAGATTTTTCAAACAGAATCTTGAACGAAGCCGACTGATTGAACTTCGGGGTATCGGCTCGAAACATCCAGCAATCTGAGTCCCGGGCGACTCCAGAACATTCACTGTGATGGGAGAAGTTGTTAATCGAGTTATTTTTGACAGACTAATGCAAGGAATAACAAGATTTTTCGAATAGAATCTTGAACGAAGCCGACTGATTGAACTTCGGGGTATCAGATTGAAACGCCGAGCAATCTGAGTCCCGAGCGACTCCAGAACATTCACTGTGATGGGAGAAGTTGTTAGTCGAGTTATTTTTGACAGACTAATGCAAAGAATTGGAAGATTTTTCGATTAAAATCTTGAAGGAAGCCGGCTGATTGAACTTCGGGGTATCCGCTCGACACGCCGAGCAATCTGGGTCCCGAGCGACTCTGGAACATTCACTGTGATGGGAGAAGTTGTTAATCAAGTTATTTTTGACAGACTAATGCAAATAATTGAAAGATTTTTCGATTAAAATCTTGAAGGAAGCCGGCTGATTGAACTTCGGGGTATCATCTCGAAACGCCGAGCAATCTGAGTCCCGAGCGACTCCAGAACATTCACTGTGATGGGAGAAGTTGTTAATCAAGTTATTTTTGACAGACTAATGCAAAGAATAACAAGATTTTTCAAACAGAATCTTGAACGAAGCCGACTAATTTAACTTCGGGGTATCGGCTCGAAACGCCGAGCAATCTGAGTCCCGAGCGACTCCAGAACATTCACTGTGATGGGAGAAGTTGTTAATCGAGTTATTTTTGACAGACTAATTCAAAGAATAACAAGATTTTTCAAACAGAATCTTGAACGAAGCCGACTGATTGAACTTCGGGGTATCGGCTCGTAACGTCCAGCAATCTGAGTCCCGGGCGACTCCAGAACATTCACTGTGATGGGAGAAGTTGTTAATCGAGTTATTTTTGACAGACTAATGCAAGGAATAACAAGATTTTTCGAATAGAATCTTGAACGAAGCCGACTGATTGAACTTCGGGGTATCAGATCGAAACGCCGAGCAATCTGAGTCCCGAGCGACTCCAGAACATTCACTGTGATGGGAGAAGTTGTTAGTCGAGTTATTTTTGACAGACTAATGCAAAGAATTGGAAGATTTTTCGATTAAAATCTTGAAGGAAGCCGGCTGATTGAACTTCGGGGTATCCGCTCGACACGCCGAGCAATCTGGGTCCCGAGCGACTCTGGAACATTCACTGTGATGGGAGAAGTTGTTAATCAAGTTATTTTTGACAGACTAATACAAATAATTGAAAGATTTTTCGATTAAAATCTTGAAGGAAGCCGGCTGATTGAACTTCGGGGTATCATCTCGAAACGCCGAGCAATCTGAGTCCCGAGCGACTCCAGAACATTCACTGTGATGGGAGAAGTTGTTAATCGAGTTATTTTTGACAGACTAATGCAAAGAATAACAAGATTTTTCAAACAGAATCTTGAACGAAGCCGACTGATTTAACTTCGGGGTATCGGCTCGAAACGCCGAGCAATCTGAGTCCCGAGCGACTCCAGAACATTCACTGTGATGGGAGAAGTTGTTAATCGAGTTATTTTTGACAGACTAATTCAAAGAATAACAAGATTTTTCAAACAGAATCTTGAACGAAGCCGACTGATTGAACTTCGGGGTATCGGCTCGAAACGTCCAGCAATCTGAGTCCCGGGCGACTCCAGAACATTCACTGTGATGGGAGAAGTTGTTAATCGAGTTATTTTTGACAGACTAATGCAAGGAATAACAAGATTTTTCGAATAGTATCTTGAACGAAGCCGACTGATTGAACTTCGGGGTATCAGATCGAAACGCCGAGCAATCTGAGTCCCGAGCGACTCCAGAACATTCACTGTGATGGGAGAAGTTGTTAGTCGAGTTATTTTTGACAGACTAATGCAAAGAATTGGAAGATTTTTCGATTAAAATCTTGAAGGAAGCCGGCTGATTGAACTTCGGGGTATCCGCTCGACACGCCGAGCAATCTGGGTCCCGAGCGACTCTGGAACATTCACTGTGATGGGAGAAGTTGTTAATCAAGTTATTTTTGACAGACTAATACAAATAATTGAAAGATTTTTCGATTAAAATCTTGAAGGAAGCCGGCTGATTGAACTTCGGGGTATCATCTCGAAACGCCGAGCAATCTGAGTCCCGAGCGACTCCAGAACATTCACTGTGATGGGAGAAGTTGTTAATCGAGTTATTTTTGACAGACTAATGCAAAGAATAACAAGATTTTTCAAACAGAATCTTGAACGAAGCCGACTGATTTAACTTCGGGGTATCGGCTCGAAACGCCGAGCAATCTGAGTCCCGAGCGACTCCAGAACATTCACTGTGATGGGAGAAGTTGTTAATCGAGTTATTTTTGACAGACTAATTCAAAGAATAACAAGATTTTTCAAACAGAATCTTGAACGAAGCCGACTGATTGAACTTCGGGGTATCGGCTCGAAACGTCCAGCAATCTGAGTCCCGGGCGACTCCAGAACATTCACTGTGATGGGAGAAGTTGTTAATCGAGTTATTTTTGACAGACTAATGCAAGGAATAAGAAGATTTTTCAAATAGAATCTTGAACGAAGCCGACTGATTGAACTTCGGGGTATCAGATCGAAACGCCGAGCAATCTGAGTCCCGAGCGACTCCAGAACATTCACTGTGATGGGAGAAGTTGTTAGTCGAGTTATTTTTGACAGACTAATGCAAAGAATTGGAAGATTTTTCGATTAAAATCTTGAAGGAAGCCGGCTGATTGAACTTCGGGGTATCCGCTCGACACGCCGAGCAATCTGGGTCCCGAGCGACTCTGGAACATTCACTGTGATGGGAGAAGTTGTTAATCAAGTTATTTTTGACAGACTAATGCAAATAATTAAAAGATTTTTCGATTAAAATCTTGAAGGAAGCCGGCTGATTGAACTTCGGGGTATCATCTCGAAACGCCGAGCAATCTGAGTCCCGAGCGACACCAGAACATTCACTGTGATGGGAGAAGTTGTTAATCGAGTTATTTTTGACAGACTAATGCAAAGAATAACAAGATTTTTCAAACAGAATCTTGGACGAAGCCGACTGATTGAACTTCGGGGTATCGGCTCCAAACGTCCAGCAATCTGAGTCTCAGGCGACTCCAGAACATTCACTGTGATGGGAGAAGTTGTTAATCGAGTTATTTTTGACAGACTAATGCAAAGAATTGGAAGATTTTTCGATTAAAATCTTGAAGGAAGCCGGCTGATTGAACTTCGGGGTATCCGCTCGACACGTCGAGCAATCTGAGTCCCGAGCGACTCCGGAACATTCACTGTGATGGGAGAAGTTGTTAATCGTGTTATTTTTGACAGACTAATGCAAAGAATGACAAGATTTTTCAAACAGAATCTTGAACGAAGCCGACTGATTTAACTTCGGGGTATCGTCTCGAAACGCCGAGCAATCTGAGTCCCGAGCGACTCCAGAACATTCACTGTGATGGGAGAAGTTGTTAATCGAGTTATTTTTGACAGACTAATTCAAAGAATAACAAGATTTTTCAAACAGAATCTTGAACGAAGCCGACTGATTGAACTTCGGGGTATCGGCTCGAAACGTCCAGCAATCTGAGTCCCGGGCGACTCCAGAACATTCACTGTGATGGGAGAAGTTGTTAATCGAGTTATTTTTGACAGACTAATGCAAGGAATAACAAGATTTTTCAAATAGAATCTTGAACGAAGCCGACTGATTGAACTTCGGGGTATCAGATCGAAACGCCGAGCAATCTGAGTCCCGAGCGACTCCAGAACATTCACTGTGATGGGAGAAGTTGTTAGTCGAGTTATTTTTGACAGACTAATGCAAAGAATTGGAAGATTTTTCGATTAAAATCTTGAAGGAAGCCGGCTGATTGAACTTCGGGGTATCCGCTCGACACGCCGAGCAATCTGGGTCCCGAGCGACTCTGGAACATTCACTGTGATGGGAGAAGTTGTTAATCAAGTTATTTTTGACAGACTAATGCAAATAATTGAAAGATTTTTCGATTAAAATCTTGAAGGAAGCCGGCTGATTGAACTTCGGGGTATCATCTCGAAACGCCGAGCAATCTGAGTCCCGAGCGACTCCAGAACATTCACTGTGATGGGAGAAGTTGTTAATCGAGTTATTTTTGACAGACTAATGCAAAGAATAACAAGTTTTTTCAAAAAGAATCTTGAACGAAGCCGACTGATTTAACTTCGGGGTATCGGCTCGAAACGCCGAGCAATCTGAGTCCCGAGCGACTCCAGAACATTCACTGTGATGGGAGAAGTTGTTAATCGAGTTATTTTTGACAGACTAATGCAAAGAATAACAAGATTTTTCAAACAGAATCTTGGACGAAGCCGACTGATTGAACTTCGGGGTATCGGCTCCAAACGTCCAGCAATCTGAGTCTCGGGGGACTCCAGAACATTCACTGTGATGGGAGAAGTTGTTAATCGAGTTATTTTTGACAGACTAATGCAAAGAATTGGAAGATTTTTCGATTAAAATCTTGAAGGAAGCCGGCTGATTGAAATTCGGGGTATTCGCTCGACACGCCGAGCAATCTGAGTCCCGAGCGACTCCGGAACATTCACTGTGATGGGAGAAGTTGTTAATCGTGTTATTTTTGACAGACTAATGCAAAGAATAACAAGATTTTTCAAACAGAATCTTGAACGAAGCCGACTGATTGAACTTCGGGGTATCGGCTCGAAACGCCGAGCAATTTGAGTCCCGGGCGACTCCAGAACATTCACTGTGATGGGAGAAGTTGTTAATCGAGTTATTTTTGACAGACTAATGCAAAGAATAACAAGATTTTTCAAATAGAATCTTGAACGAAGCCGACTGATTGAACTTCGGGGTATCAGATCGAAACGCCGAGCAATCTGAGTCCCGAGCGACTCCAGAACATTCACTGTGATGGGAGAAGTTGTTAATCGAGTTATTTTTGACAGACTAATGCAAAGAATTGGAAGATTTTTCGATTAAAATCTTGAACAAAGCCGACTGATTGAACTTCGGGGTATCGGCTCGAAACGTCCAGCAATCTGAGTCCCGGGCGACTCCAGAATATTCACTGTGATGGGAGAAGTTGTTAATCGAGTTATTTTTGACAGACTAATGCAAAGAATAACAAGATTTTTCAAACAGAATCTTGAACGAAGCCGACTGATTGAACTTCGGGGTATCGGCTCGAAACGCCGAGCAATCTGAGTCCCCGGTGACTCCTGAACATTCACTGTGATGGGAGAAGTTGTTAATCGAGTTATTTTTGACAGACTAATGCAAAGAATAACAAGATTTTTCAAACAGAATCTTGAACGAAGCCGACTGATTGAACTTCGGGGTATCGGCTCGAAACGTCCAGCAATCTGAGTCCCGGGCGACTCCAGAACATTCACTGTGATGGGAGAAGTTGTTAATCGAGTTATTTTTGACAGACTAATGCAAAGAATAACAAGATTTTTCAAATAGAACCTTGAACGAAGCCGATTGATTGAACTTCGGGGTATCGGATCGAAACGCCGAGCAATTTGAGTCCCGAGCGACTCCAGAACATTCACTGTGATGGGAGAAGTTGTTAATCGAGTTATTTTTGACAGACTAATGCAAAGAATTGGAAGATTTTTCGATTAAAATCTTGAAGGAAGCCGGCTGATTGAAATTCTGGGTATCCGCTCGACACGCCGAGCAATCTGAGTCTCGAGCGACTCCGGAACATTCACTGTGATGGGAGAAGTTGTTAATCGTGTTATTTTTGACAGACTAATGCAAAGAATAACAAGATTTTTCAAACAGAATCTTGAACGAAGCCGACTGATTGAACTTCGGGGTATCGGCTCGAAACGCCGAGCAATCTGAGTCCCGGGCGACTCCAGAACATTCACTGTGATGGGAGAAGTTGTTAATCGAGTTATTTTTGACAGACTAATGCAAAGAATAACAAGATTTTTCAAATAGAATCTTGAACGAAGCCGACTGATTGAACTTCGGGGTATCAGATCGAAACGCCGAGCAATCTGAGTCCCGAGCGACTCCAGAACATTCACTGTGATGGGAGAAGTTGTTAATCGAGTTATTTTTGACAGACTAATGCAAAGAATTGGAAGATTTTTCGATTAAAATCTTGAACAAAGCCGACTGATTGAACTTCGGGGTATCGGCTCGAAACGTCCAGCAATCTGAGTCCCGGGCGACTCCAGAATATTCAGTGTGATGGGAGAAGTTGTTAATCGAGTTATTTTTGACAGACTAATGCAAAGAATAACAAGATTTTTCAAACAGAATCTTGAACGAAGCCGACTGATTGAACTTCGGGGTATCGGCTCGAAACGCCGAGCAATCTGAGTCCCCGGCGACTCCTGAACATTCACTGTGATGGGAGAAGTTGTAAATCGAGTTATTTTTGACAGACTAATGCAAAGAATAACAAGATTTTTCAAACAGAATCTTGAACGAAGCCGACTGATTGAACTTCGGGGTATCGGCTCGAAACGTCCAGCAATCTGAGTCCCGGGCGACTCCAGAACATTCACTGTGATGGGAGAAGTTGTTAATCGAGTTATTTTTGACAGACTAATGCAAAGAATAACAAGATTTTTCAAATAGAATCTTGAACGAAGCCGATTGATTGAACTTCGGGGTATCGGATCGAAACGCCGAGCAATTTGAGTCCCGAGCGACTCCAGAACATTCACTGTGATGGGAGAAGTTGTTAATCGAGTTATTTTTGACAGAGTAATGCAATGAATTGGAAGATTTTTCGATTAAAATCTTGAAGGAAGCCGGCTGATTGAACTTCGGGGTATCCGCTCGACACGCCGAGCAATCTGGGTCCCGAGCGACTCTGGAACATTCACTGTGATGGGAGAAGTTGTTAATCAAGTTATTTTTGACAGACTAATGCAAATAATTGAAAGATTTTTCGATTAAAATCTTGAAGGAAGCCGGCTGATTGAACTTCGGGGTATCATCTCGAAACGCCGAGCAATCTGAGTCCCGAGCGACACCAGAACATTCACTGTGATGGGAGAAGTTGTTAATCGAGTTATTTTTGACAGACTAATGCAAAGAATAACAAGATTTTTCAAACAGAATCTTGGACGAAGCCGACTGATTGAACTTCGGGGTATCGGCTCCAAACGTCCAGCAATCTGAGTCTCAGGCGACTCCAGAACATTCACTGTGATGGGAGAAGTTGTTAATCGAGTTATTTTTGACAGACTAATGCAAAGAATAACAAGATTTTTCAAACAGAATCTTGAACGAAGCCGACTAATTTAACTTCGGGGTATCGGCTCGAAACGCCGAGCAATCTGAGTCCCGAGCGACTCCAGAACATTCACTGTGATGGGAGAAGTTGTTAATCCAGTTATTTTTGACAGACTAATTCAAAGAATAACAAGATTTTTCAAACAGAATCTTGAACGAAGCCGACTGATTGAACTTCGGGGTATCGGCTCGAAACATCCAGCAATCTGAGTCCCGGGCGACTCCAGAACATTCACTGTGATGGGAGAAGTTGTTAATCGAGTTATTTTTGACAGACTAATGCAAGGAATAACAAGATTTTTCGAATAGAATCTTGAACGAAGCCGACTGATTGAACTTCGGGGTATCAGATTGAAA
The DNA here is from genome assembly GCA_034359265.1 of Canna indica. Lineage (NCBI taxonomy): Eukaryota > Viridiplantae > Streptophyta > Magnoliopsida > Zingiberales > Cannaceae > Canna > Canna indica. The sequence goes on from CP136891.1 coordinate 41,628,081, forward strand.
CGCCGAGCAATCTGAGTCCCGAGCGACTCCAGAACATTCACTGTGATGGGAGAAGTTGTTAGTCGAGTTATTTTTGACAGACTAATGCAAAGAATTGGAAGATTTTTCGATTAAAATCTTGAAGGAAGCCGGCTGATTGAACTTCGGGGTATCCGCTCGACACGCCGAGCAATCTGGGTCCCGAGCGACTCTGGAACATTCACTGTGATGGGAGAAGTTGTTAATCAAGTTATTTTTGACAGACTAATGCAAATAATTGAAAGATTTTTCGATTAAAATCTTGAAGGAAGCCGGCTGATTGAACTTCGGGGTATCATCTCGAAACGCCGAGCAATCTGAGTCCCGAGCGACTCCAGAACATTCACTGTGATGGGAGAAGTTGTTAATCGAGTTATTTTTGACAGACTAATGCAAAGAATAACAAGATTTTTCAAACAGAATCTTGAACGAAGCCGACTAATTTAACTTCGGGGTATCGGCTCGAAACGCCGAGCAATCTGAGTCCCGAGCGACTCCAGAACATTCACTGTGATGGGAGAAGTTGTTAATCGAGTTATTTTTGACAGACTAATTCAAAGAATAACAAGATTTTTCAAACAGAATCTTGAACGAAGCCGACTGATTGAACTTCGGGGTATCGGCTCGTAACGTCCAGCAATCTGAGTCCCGGGCGACTCCAGAACATTCACTGTGATGGGAGAAGTTGTTAATCGAGTTATTTTTGACAGACTAATGCAAGGAATAACAAGATTTTTCGAATAGAATCTTGAACGAAGCCGACTGATTGAACTTCGGGGTATCAGATCGAAACGCCGAGCAATCTGAGTCCCGAGCGACTCCAGAACATTCACTGTGATGGGAGAAGTTGTTAGTCGAGTTATTTTTGACAGACTAATGCAAAGAATTGGAAGATTTTTCGATTAAAATCTTGAAGGAAGCCGGCTGATTGAACTTCGGGGTATCCGCTCGACACGCCGAGCAATCTGGGTCCCGAGCGACTCTGGAACATTCACTGTGATGGGAGAAGTTGTTAATCAAGTTATTTTTGACAGACTAATACAAATAATTGAAAGATTTTTCGATTAAAATCTTGAAGGAAGCCGGCTGATTGAACTTCGGGGTATCATCTCGAAACGCCGAGCAATCTGAGTCCCGAGCGACTCCAGAACATTCACTGTGATGGGAGAAGTTGTTAATCGAGTTATTTTTGACAGACTAATGCAAAGAATAACAAGATTTTTCAAACAGAATCTTGAACGAAGCCGACTGATTTAACTTCGGGGTATCGGCTCGAAACGCCGAGCAATCTGAGTCCCGAGCGACTCCAGAACATTCACTGTGATGGGAGAAGTTGTTAATCGAGTTATTTTTGACAGACTAATTCAAAGAATAATAAGATTTTTCAAACAGAATCTTGAACGAAGCCGACTGATTGAACTTCGGGGTATCGGCTCGAAACGTCCAGCAATCTGAGTCCCGGGCGACTCCAGAACATTCACTGTGATGGGAGAAGTTGTTAATCGAGTTATTTTTGACAGACTAATGCAAGGAATAACAAGATTTTTCGAATAGTATCTTGAACGAAGCCGACTGATTGAACTTCGGGGTATCAGATCGAAACGCCGAGCAATCTGAGTCCCGAGCGACTCCAGAACATTCACTGTGATGGGAGAAGTTGTTAGTCGAGTTATTTTTGACAGACTAATGCAAAGAATTGGAAGATTTTTCGATTAAAATCTTGAAGGAAGCCGGCTGATTGAACTTCGGGGTATCCGCTCGACACGCCGAGCAATCTGGGTCCCGAGCGACTCTGGAACATTCACTGTGATGGGAGAAGTTGTTAATCAAGTTATTTTTGACAGACTAATACAAATAATTGAAAGATTTTTCGATTAAAATCTTGAAGGAAGCCGGCTGATTGAACTTCGGGGTATCATCTCGAAACGCCGAGCAATCTGAGTCCCGAGCGACTCCAGAACATTCACTGTGATGGGAGAAGTTGTTAATCGAGTTATTTTTGACAGACTAATGCAAAGAATAACAAGATTTTTCAAACAGAATCTTGAACGAAGCCGACTGATTTAACTTCGGGGTATCGGCTCGAAACGCCGAGCAATCTGAGTCCCGAGCGACTCCAGAACATTCACTGTGATGGGAGAAGTTGTTAATCGAGTTATTTTTGACAGACTAATTCAAAGAATAACAAGATTTTTCAAACAGAATCTTGAACGAAGCCGACTGATTGAACTTCGGGGTATCGGCTCGAAACGTCCAGCAATCTGAGTCCCGGGCGACTCCAGAACATTCACTGTGATGGGAGAAGTTGTTAATCGAGTTATTTTTGACAGACTAATGCAAGGAATAAGAAGATTTTTCAAATAGAATCTTGAACGAAGCCGACTGATTGAACTTCGGGGTATCAGATCGAAACGCCGAGCAATCTGAGTCCCGAGCGACTCCAGAACATTCACTGTGATGGGAGAAGTTGTTAGTCGAGTTATTTTTGACAGACTAATGCAAAGAATTGGAAGATTTTTCGATTAAAATCTTGAAGGAAGCCGGCTGATTGAACTTCGGGGTATCCGCTCGACACGCCGAGCAATCTGGGTCCCGAGCGACTCTGGAACATTCACTGTGATGGGAGAAGTTGTTAATCAAGTTATTTTTGACAGACTAATGCAAATAATTAAAAGATTTTTCGATTAAAATCTTGAAGGAAGCCGGCTGATTGAACTTCGGGGTATCATCTCGAAACGCCGAGCAATCTGAGTCCCGAGCGACACCAGAACATTCACTGTGATGGGAGAAGTTGTTAATCGAGTTATTTTTGACAGACTAATGCAAAGAATAACAAGATTTTTCAAACAGAATCTTGGACGAAGCCGACTGATTGAACTTCGGGGTATCGGCTCCAAACGTCCAGCAATCTGAGTCTCAGGCGACTCCAGAACATTCACTGTGATGGGAGAAGTTGTTAATCGAGTTATTTTTGACAGACTAATGCAAAGAATTGGAAGATTTTTCGATTAAAATCTTGAAGGAAGCCGGCTGATTGAACTTCGGGGTATCCGCTCGACACGCCGAGCAATCTGAGTCCCGAGCGACTCCGGAACATTCACTGTGATGGGAGAAGTTGTTAATCGTGTTATTTTTGACAGACTAATGCAAAGAATAACAAGATTTTTCAAACAGAATCTTGAACGAAGCCGACTGATTTAACTTCGGGGTATCGTCTCGAAACGCCGAGCAATCTGAGTCCCGAGCGACTCCAGAACATTCACTGTGATGGGAGAAGTTGTTAATCGATTTATTTTTGACAGACTAATTCAAAGAATAACAAGATTTTTCAAACAGAATCTTGAACGAAGCCGACTGATTGAACTTCGGGGTATCGGCTCGAAACGTCCAGCAATCTGAGTCCCGGGCGACTCCAGAACATTCACTGTGATGGGAGAAGTTGTTAATCGAGTTATTTTTGACAGACTAATGCAAGGAATAAGAAGATTTTTCAAATAGAATCTTGAACGAAGCCGACTGATTGAACTTCGGGGTATCAGATCGAAACGCCGAGCAATCTGAGTCCCGAGCGACTCCAGAACATTCACTGTGATGGGAGAAGTTGTTAGTCGAGTTATTTTTGACAGACTAATGCAAAGAATTGGAAGATTTTTCGATTAAAATCTTGAAGGAAGCCGGCTGATTGAACTTCGGGGTATCCGCTCGACACGCCGAGCAATCTGGGTCCCGAGCGACTCTGGAACATTCACTGTGATGGGAGAAGTTGTTAATCAAGTTATTTTTGACAGACTAATGCAAATAATTAAAAGATTTTTCGATTAAAATCTTGAAGGAAGCCGGCTGATTGAACTTCGGGGTATCATCTCGAAACGCCGAGCAATCTGAGTCCCGAGCGACACCAGAACATTCACTGTGATGGGAGAAGTTGTTAATCGAGTTATTTTTGACAGACTAATGCAAAGAATAACAAGATTTTTCAAACAGAATCTTGGACGAAGCCGACTGATTGAACTTCGGGGTATCGGCTCCAAACGTCCAGCAATCTGAGTCTCAGGCGACTCCAGAACATTCACTGTGATGGGAGAAGTTGTTAATCGAGTTATTTTTGACAGACTAATGCAAAGAATTGGAAGATTTTTCGATTAAAATCTTGAAGGAAGCCGGCTGATTGAACTTCGGGGTATCCGCTCGACACGCCGAGCAATCTGAGTCCCGAGCGACTCCGGAACATTCACTGTGATGGGAGAAGTTGTTAATCGTGTTATTTTTGACAGACTAATGCAAAGAATAACAAGATTTTTCAAACAGAATCTTGAACGAAGCCGACTGATTTAACTTCGGGGTATCGTCTCGAAACGCCGAGCAATCTGAGTCCCGAGCGACTCCAGAACATTCACTGTGATGGGAGAAGTTGTTAATCGAGTTATTTTTGACAGACTAATTCAAAGAATAACAAGATTTTTCAAACAGAATCTTGAACGAAGCCGACTGATTGAACTTCGGGGTATCGGCTCGAAACGTCCAGCAATCTGAGTCCCGGGCGACTCCAGAACATTCACTGTGATGGGAGAAGTTGTTAATCGAGTTATTTTTGACAGACTAATGCAAGGAATAAGAAGATTTTTCAAATAGAATCTTGAACGAAGCCGACTGATTGAACTTCGGGGTATCAGATCGAAACGCCGAGCAATCTGAGTCCCGAGCGACTCCAGAACATTCACTGTGATGGGAGAAGTTGTTAGTCGAGTTATTTTTGACAGACTAATGCAAAGAATTGGAAGATTTTTCGATTAAAATCTTGAAGGAAGCCGGCTGATTGAACTTCGGGGTATCCGCTCGACACGCCGAGCAATCTGGGTCCCGAGCGACTCTGGAACATTCACTGTGATGGGAGAAGTTGTTAATCAAGTTATTTTTGACAGACTAATGCAAATAATTAAAAGATTTTTCGATTAAAATCTTGAAGGAAGCCGGCTGATTGAACTTCGGGGTATCATCTTGAAACGCCGAGCAATCTGAGTCCCGAGCGACACCAGAACATTCACTGTGATGGGAGAAGTTGTTAATCGAGTTATTTTTGACAGACTAATGCAAAGAATAACAAGATTTTTCAAACAGAATCTTGGACGAAGCCGACTGATTGAACTTCGGGGTATCGGCTCCAAACGTCCAGCAATCTGAGTCTCAGGCGACTCCAGAACATTCACTGTGATGGGAGAAGTTGTTAATCGAGTTATTTTTGACAGACTAATGCAAAGAATTGGAAGATTTTTCGATTAAAATCTTGAAGGAAGCCGGCTGATTGAACTTCGGGGTATCCGCTCGACACGCCGAGCAATCTGAGTCCCGAGCGACTCCGGAACATTCACTGTGATGGGAGAAGTTGTTAATCGTGTTATTTTTGACAGACTAATGCAAAGAATAACAAGATTTTTCAAACAGAATCTTGAACGAAGCCGACTGATTTAACTTCGGGGTATCGTCTCGAAACGCCGAGCAATCTGAGTCCCGAGCGACTCCAGAACATTCACTGTGATGGGAGAAGTTGTTAATCGAGTTATTTTTGACAGACTAATTCAAAGAATAACAAGATTTTTCAAACAGAATCTTGAACGAAGCCGACTGATTGAACTTCGGGGTATCGGCTCGAAACGTCCAGCAATCTGAGTCCCGGGCGACTCCAGAACATTCACTGTGATGGGAGAAGTTGTTAATCGAGTTATTTTTGACAGACTAATGCAAGGAATAACAAGATTTTTCAAATAGAATCTTGAACGAAGCCGACTGATTGAACTTCGGGGTATCAGATCGAAACGCCGAGCAATCTGAGTCCCGAGCGACTCCAGAACATTCACTGTGATGGGAGAAGTTGTTAGTCGAGTTATTTTTGACAGACTAATGCAAAGAATTGGAAGATTTTTCGATTAAAATCTTGAAGGAAGCCGGCTGATTGAACTTCGGGGTATCCGCTCGACACGCCGAGCAATCTGGGTCCCGAGCGACTCTGGAACATTCACTGTGATGGGAGAAGTTGTTAATCAAGTTATTTTTGACAGACTAATGCAAATAATTGAAAGATTTTTCGATTAAAATCTTGAAGGAAGCCGGCTGATTGAACTTCGGGGTATCATCTCGAAACGCCGAGCAATCTGAGTCCCGAGCGACTCCAGAACATTCACTGTGATGGGAGAAGTTGTTAGTCGAGTTATTTTTGACAGACTAATGCAAAGAATTGGAAGATTTTTCGATTAAAATCTTGAAGGAAGCCGGCTGATTGAACTTCGGGGTATCCGCTCGACACGCCGAGCAATCTGGGTCCCGAGCGACTCTGGAACATTCACTGTGATGGGAGAAGTTGTTAATCAAGTTATTTTTGACAGACTAATACAAATAATTGAAAGATTTTTCGATTAAAATCTTGAAGGAAGCCGGCTGATTGAACTTCGGGGTATCATCTCGAAACGCCGAGCAATCTGAGTCCCGAGCGACTCCAGAACATTCACTGTGATGGGAGAAGTTGTTAATCGAGTTATTTTTGACAGACTAATGCAAAGAATAACAAGATTTTTCAAACAGAATCTTGAACGAAGCCGACTGATTTAACTTCGGAGTATCGGCTCGAAACGCCGAGCAATCTGAGTCCCGAGCGACTCCAGAACATTCACTGTGATGGGAGAAGTTGTTAATCGAGTTATTTTTGACAGACTAATTCAAAGAATAACAAGATTTTTCAAACAGAATCTTGAACGAAGCCGACTGATTGAACTTCGGGGTATCGGCTCGAAACGTCCAGCAATCTGAGTCCCGGGCGACTCCAGAACATTCACTGTGATGGGAGAAGTTGTTAATCGAGTTATTTTTGACAGACTAATGCAAGGAATAAGAAGATTTTTCAAATAGAATCTTGAACGAAGCCGACTGATTGAACTTCGGGGTATCAGATCGAAACGCCGAGCAATCTGAGTCCCGAGCGACTCCAGAACATTCACTGTGATGGGAGAAGTTGTTAGTCGAGTTATTTTTGACAGACTAATGCAAAGAATTGGAAGATTTTTCGATTAAAATCTTGAAGGAAGCCGGCTGATTGAACTTCGGGGTATCCGCTCGACACGCCGAGCAATCTGGGTCCCGAGCGACTCTGGAACATTCACTGTGATGGGAGAAGTTGTTAATCAAGTTATTTTTGACAGACTAATGCAAATAATTAAAAGATTTTTCGATTAAAATCTTGAAGGAAGCCGGCTGATTGAACTTCGGGGTATCATCTCGAAACGCCGAGCAATCTGAGTCCCGAGCGACACCAGAACATTCACTGTGATGGGAGAAGTTGTTAATCGAGTTATTTTTGACAGACTAATGCAAAGAATAACAAGATTTTTCAAACAGAATCTTGGACGAAGCCGACTGATTGAACTTCGGGGTATCGGCTCCAAACGTCCAGCAATCTGAGTCTCAGGCGACTCCAGAACATTCACTGTGATGGGAGAAGTTGTTAATCGAGTTATTTTTGACAGACTAATGCAAAGAATTGGAAGATTTTTCGATTAAAATCTTGAAGGAAGCCGGCTGATTGAACTTCGGGGTATCCGCTCGACACGCCGAGCAATCTGAGTCCCGAGCGACTCCGGAACATTCACTGTGATGGGAGAAGTTGTTAATCGTGTTATTTTTGACAGACTAATGCAAAGAATAACAAGATTTTTCAAACAGAATCTTGAACGAAGCCGACTGATTTAACTTCGGGGTATCGTCTCGAAACGCCGAGCAATCTGAGTCCCGAGCGACTCCAGAACATTCACTGTGATGGGAGAAGTTGTTAATCGAGTTATTTTTGACAGACTAATTCAAAGAATAACAAGATTTTTCAAACAGAATCTTGAACGAAGCCGACTGATTGAACTTCGGGGTATCGGCTCGAAACGTCCAGCAATCTGAGTCCCGGGCGACTCCAGAACATTCACTGTGATGGGAGAAGTTGTTAATCGAGTTATTTTTGACAGACTAATGCAAGGAATAACAAGATTTTTCAAATAGAATCTTGAACGAAGCCGACTGATTGAACTTCGGGGTATCAGATCGAAACGCCGAGCAATCTGAGTCCCGAGCGACTCCAGAACATTCACTGTGATGGGAGAAGTTGTTAGTCGAGTTATTTTTGACAGACTAATGCAAAGAATTGGAAGATTTTTCGATTAAAATCTTGAAGGAAGCCGGCTGATTGAACTTCGGGGTATCCGCTCGACACGCCGAGCAATCTGGGTCCCGAGCGACTCTGGAACATTCACTGTGATGGGAGAAGTTGTTAATCAAGTTATTTTTGACAGACTAATGCAAATAATTGAAAGATTTTTCGATTAAAATCTTGAAGGAAGCCGGCTGATTGAACTTCGGGGTATCATCTCGAAACGCCGAGCAATCTGAGTCCCGAGCGACTCCAGAACATTCACTGTGATGGGAGAAGTTGTTAATCGAGTTATTTTTGACAGACTAATGCAAAGAATAACAAGTTTTTTCAAAAAGAATCTTGAACGAAGCCGACTGATTTAACTTCGGGGTATCGGCTCGAAACGCCGAGCAATCTGAGTCCCGAGCGACTCCAGAACATTCACTGTGATGGGAGAAGTTGTTAATCGAGTTATTTTTGACAGACTAATGCAAAGAATAACAAGATTTTTCAAACAGAATCTTGGACGAAGCCGACTGATTGAACTTCGGGGTATCGGCTCCAAACGTCCAGCAATCTGAGTCTCGGGGGACTCCAGAACATTCACTGTGATGGGAGAAGTTGTTAATCGAGTTATTTTTGACAGACTAATGCAAAGAATTGGAAGATTTTTCGATTAAAATCTTGAAGGAAGCCGGCTGATTGAAATTCGGGGTATTCGCTCGACACGCCGAGCAATCTGAGTCCCGAGCGACTCCGGAACATTCACTGTGATGGGAGAAGTTGTTAATCGTGTTATTTTTGACAGACTAATGCAAAGAATAACAAGATTTTTCAAACAGAATCTTGAACGAAGCCGACTGATTGAACTTCGGGGTATCGGCTCGAAACGCCGAGCAATCTGAGTCCCGGGCGACTCCAGAACATTCACTGTGATGGGAGAAGTTGTTAATCGAGTTATTTTTGACAGACTAATGCAAAGAATAACAAGATTTTTCAAATAGAATCTTGAACGAAGCCGACTGATTGAACTTCGGGGTATCAGATCGAAACGCCGAGCAATCTGAGTCCCGAGCGACTCCAGAACATTCACTGTGATGGGAGAAGTTGTTAATCGAGTTATTTTTGACAGACTAATGCAAAGAATTGGAAGATTTTTCGATTAAAATCTTGAACAAAGCCGACTGATTGAACTTCGGGGTATCGGCTCGAAACGTCCAGCAATCTGAGTCCCGGGCGACTCCAGAATATTCACTGTGATGGGAGAAGTTGTTAATCGAGTTATTTTTGACAGACTAATGCAAAGAATAACAAGATTTTTCAAACAGAATCTTGAACGAAGCCGACTGATTGAACTTCGGGGTATCGGCTCGAAACGCCGAGCAATCTGAGTCCCCGGTGACTCCTGAACATTCACTGTGATGGGAGAAGTTGTTAATCGAGTTATTTTTGACAGACTAATGCAAAGAATAACAAGATTTTTCAAACAGAATCTTGAACGAAGCCGACTGATTGAACTTCGGGGTATCGGCTCGAAACGTCCAGCAATCTGAGTCCCGGGCGACTCCAGAACATTCACTGTGATGGGAGAAGTTGTTAATCGAGTTATTTTTGACAGACTAATGCAAAGAATAACAAGATTTTTCAAATAGAACCTTGAACGAAGCCGATTGATTGAACTTCGGGGTATCGGATCGAAACGCCGAGCAATTTGAGTCCCGAGCGACTCCAGAACATTCACTGTGATGGGAGAAGTTGTTAATCGAGTTATTTTTGACAGACTAATGCAAAGAATTGGAAGATTTTTCGATTAAAATCTTGAAGGAAGCCGGCTGATTGAAATTCTGGGTATCCGCTCGACACGCCGAGCAATCTGAGTCTCGAGCGACTCCGGAACATTCACTGTGATGGGAGAAGTTGTTAATCGTGTTATTTTTGACAGACTAATGCAAAGAATAACAAGATTTTTCAAACAGAATCTTGAACGAAGCCGACTGATTGAACTTCGGGGTATCGGCTCGAAACGCCGAGCAATCTGAGTCCCGGGCGACTCCAGAACATTCACTGTGATGGGAGAAGTTGTTAATCGAGTTATTTTTGACAGACTAATGCAAAGAATAACAAGATTTTTCAAATAGAATCTTGAACGAAGCCGACTGATTGAACTTCGGGGTATCAGATCGAAACGCCGAGCAATCTGAGTCCCGAGCGACTCCAGAACATTCACTGTGATGGGAGAAGTTGTTAATCGAGTTATTTTTGACAGACTAATGCAAAGAATTGGAAGATTTTTCGATTAAAATCTTGAACAAAGCCGACTGATTGAACTTCGGGGTATCGGCTCGAAACGTCCAGCAATCTGAGTCCCGGGCGACTCCAGAATATTCAGTGTGATGGGAGAAGTTGTTAATCGAGTTATTTTTGACAGACTAATGCAAAGAATAACAAGATTTTTCAAACAGAATCTTGAACGAAGCCGACTGATTGAACTTCGGGGTATCGGCTCGAAACGCCGAGCAATCTGAGTCCCCGGCGACTCCTGAACATTCACTGTGATGGGAGAAGTTGTAAATCGAGTTATTTTTGACAGACTAATGCAAAGAATAACAAGATTTTTCAAACAGAATCTTGAACGAAGCCGACTGATTGAACTTCGGGGTATCGGCTCGAAACGTCCAGCAATCTGAGTCCCGGGCGACTCCAGAACATTCACTGTGATGGGAGAAGTTGTTAATCGAGTTATTTTTGACAGACTAATGCAAAGAATAACAAGATTTTTCAAATAGAATCTTGAACGAAGCCGATTGATTGAACTTCGGGGTATCGGATCGAAACGCCGAGCAATTTGAGTCCCGAGCGACTCCAGAACATTCACTGTGATGGGAGAAGTTGTTAATCGAGTTATTTTTGACAGAGTAATGCAATGAATTGGAAGATTTTTCGATTAAAATCTTGAAGGAAGCCGGCTGATTGAACTTCGGGGTATCCGCTCGACACGCCGAGCAATCTGGGTCCCGAGCGACTCTGGAACATTCACTGTGATGGGAGAAGTTGTTAATCAAGTTATTTTTGACAGACTAATGCAAATAATTGAAAGATTTTTCGATTAAAATCTTGAAGGAAGCCGGCTGATTGAACTTCGGGGTATCATCTCGAAACGCCGAGCAATCTGAGTCCCGAACGACTCCAGAACATTCACTGTGATGGGAGAAGTTGTTAATCGAGTTATTTTTGACAGACTAATGCAAAGAATAACAAGTTTTTTCAAAAAGAATCTTGAACGAAGCCGACTGATTTAACTTCGGGGTATCGGCTCGAAACGCCGAGCAATCTGAGTCCCGAGCGACTCCAGAACATTCACTGTGATGGGAGAAGTTGTTAATCGAGTTATTTTTGATAGACTAATGCAAAGAATAACAAGATTTTTCAAACAAAATCTTGGACGAAGCCGACTGATTGAACTTCGGGGTATCGGCTCCAAACGTCCAGCAATCTGAGTCTCGGGGGACTCCAGAACATTCACTGTGATGGGAGAAGTTGTTAATCGAGTTATTTTTGACAGACTAATGCAAAGAATTGGAAGATTTTTCGATTAAAATCTTGAAGGAAGCCAGCTGATTGAAATTCGGGGTATTCGCTCGACACGCCGAGCAATCTGAGTCCCGAGCGACTCCGGAACATTCACTGTGATGGGAGAAGTTGTTAATCGTGTTATTTTTGACAGACTAATGCAAAGAATAACAAGATTTTTCAAACAGAATCTTGAACGAAGCCGACTGATTGAACTTCGGGGTATCGGCTCGAAACGCCGAGCAATCTGAGTCCCGGGCGACTCCAGAACATTCACTGTGATGGGAGAAGTTGTTAATCGAGTTATTTTTGACAGACTAATGCAAAGAATAACAAGATTTTTCAAATAGAATCTTGAACGAAGCCGACTGATTGAACTTCGGGGTATCAGATCGAAACGCCGAGCAATCTGAGTCCCGAGCGACTCCAGAACATTCACTGTGATGGGAGAAGTTGTTAATCGAGTTATTTTTGACAGACTAATGCAAAGAATTGGAAGATTTTTCGATTAAAATCTTGAACAAAGCCGACTGATTGAACTTCGGGGTATCGGCTCGAAACGTCCAGCAATCTGAGTCCCGGGCGACTCCAGAATATTCACTGTGATGGGAGAAGTTGTTAATCGAGTTATTTTTGACAGACTAATGCAAAGAATAACAAGATTTTTCAAACAGAATCTTGAACGAAGCCGACTGATTGAACTTCGGGGTATCGGCTCGAAACGCCGAGCAATCTGAGTCCCCGGTGACTCCTGAACATTCACTGTGATGGGAGAAGTTGTTAATCGAGTTATTTTTGACAGACTAATGCAAAGAATAACAAGATTTTTCAAACAGAATCTTGAACGAAGCCGACTGATTGAACTTCGGGGTATCGGCTCGAAACGTCCAGCAATCTGAGTCCCGGGCGACTCCAGAACATTCACTGTGATGGGAGAAGTTGTTAATCGAGTTATTTTTGACAGACTAATGCAAAGAATAACAAGATTTTTCAAATAGAATCTTGAACGAAGCCGATTGATTGAACTTCGGGGTATCGGATCGAAACGCCGAGCAATTTGAGTCCCGAGCGACTCCAGAACATTCACTGTGATGGGAGAAGTTGTTAATCGAGTTATTTTTGACAGACTAATGCAAAGAATTGGAAGATTTTTCGATTAAAATCTTGAAGGAAGCCGGCTGATTGAAATTCTGGGTATCCGCTCGACACGCCGAGCAATCTGAGTCTCGAGCGACTCCGGAACATTCACTGTGATGGGAGAAGTTGTTAATCGTGTTATTTTTGACAGACTAATGCAAAGAATAACAAGATTTTTCAAACAGAATCTTGAACGAAGCCGACTGATTGAACTTCGGGGTATCGGCTCGAAACGCCGAGCAATCTGAGTCCCGGGCGACTCCAGAACATTCACTGTGATGGGAGAAGTTGTTAATCGAGTTATTTTTGACAGACTAATGCAAAGAATAACAAGATTTTTCAAATAGAATCTTGAACGAAGCCGACTGATTGAACTTCGGGGTATCAGATCGAAACGCCGAGCAATCTGAGTCCCGAGCGACTCCAGAACATTCACTGTGATGGGAGAAGTTGTTAATCGAGTTATTTTTGACAGACTAATGCAAAGAATTGGAAGATTTTTCGATTAAAATCTTGAACAAAGCCGACTGATTGAACTTCGGGGTATCGGCTTGAAACGTCCAGCAATCTGAGTCCCGGGCGACTCCAGAATATTCACTGTGATGGGAGAAATTGTTAATCGAGTTATTTTTGACAGACTAATGCAAAGAATAACAAGATTTTTCAAACAGAATCTTGAACGAAGCCGACTGATTGAACTTCGGGGTATCGGCTCGAAACGCCGAGCAATCTGAGTCCCCGGCGACTCCTGAACATTCACTGTGATGGGAGAAGTTGTTAATCGAGTTATTTTTGACAGACTAATGCAAAGAATAACAAGATTTTTCAAACAGAATCTTGAACGAAGCCGACTGATTGAACTTCGGGGTATCGGCTCGAAACGTCCAGCAATCTGAGTCCCGGGCGACTCCAGAACATTCACTGTGATGGGAGAAGTTGTTAATCGAGTTATTTTTGACAGACTAATGCAAAGAATAACAAGATTTTTCAAATAGAATCTTGAACGAAGCCGATTGATTGAACTTCGGGGTATCGGATCGAAACGCCGAGCAATTTGAGTCCCGAGCGACTCCAGAACATTCACTGTGATGGGAGAAGTTGTTAATCGAGTTATTTTTGACAGAGTAATGCAATGAATTGGAAGATTTTTCGATTAAAATCTTGAAGGAAGCCGACTGATTGAACTTCGGGGTATCCGCTCGACACGCCGAGCAATCTGAGTCCCGAGCGACTCCGGAACATTCACTGTGATGGGAGAAGTTGTTAATCGTGTTATTTTTGACAGACTAATGCAAAGAATAACAAGATTTTTCAAACAGAATCTTGAACGAAGCCGACTGATTGAACTTCGGGGTATCGGCTCGAAACGCCGAGCAATCTGAGTCCCGGGCGACTCCAGAACATTCACCGTGATGAGAGAAGTTGTTAATCGAGTTATTTTTGACAGACTAATGCAAAGAATAACAAGATTTTTCATACAGAATCTTGAACGAAGCCGACTGATTGAACTTCGGGGTATTGGCTCGAAACGTCCAGCAATCTGAGTCCCGGGCGACTCCAGAACATTCACTGTGATGGGAGAAGTTGTTAATCGAGTTATTTTTGTAAGACTAATGCAAAGAATAACAAGATTTTTCAAATAGAATCTTGTACGAAGCCGACTGATTGAACTTCTGGGTATCAGAACGAAACGCCGAGCAATCTGAGTCCCGAGCGACTCCAGAACATTCACTGTGATGGGAGAAGTTGTTAATCGAGTTATTTTTGACAGACTAATGCAAAGAATTGGAAGATTTTTCGATTAAAATCTTGAAGGAAGCCGGCTGATTGAACTTCGGGGTATCCGCTCGACACGCCGAGCAATCTGGGTCCCGAGCGACTCTGGAACATTCACTGTGATGGGAGAAGTTGTTAATCAAGTTATTTTTGACAGACTAATGCAAATAATTGAAAGATTTTTCGATTAAAATCTTGAAGGAAGTCGGCTGATTGAACTTCGGGGTATCGGCTCGAAACGCCGAGCAATCTGAGTCCCGAGCGACTCCAGAACATTCACTGTGATGGGAGAAGTTGTTAATCGAGTTATTTTTGACAGACTAATGCAAAGAATAACAAGATTTTTCAAACAGAATCTTGAACGAAGCCGACTGATTTAACTTCGGGGTATCGGCTCGAAACGCCGAGCAATCTGAGTCCCGAGCGACTCCAGAACATTCACTGTGATGGGAGAAGTTGTTAATCGAGTTATTTTTGACAGACTAATGCAAAGAATAACAAGATTTTTCAAACAGAATCTTGGACGAAGCCGACTGATTGAACTTCGGTGTATCGGCTCCAAACGTCCAGCAATCTGAGTCTCGGGCGACTCCAGAACATTCACTGTGATGGGAGAAGTTGTTAATCGAGTTATTTTTGACAGACTAATGCAAAGAATTGGAAGATTTTTCGATTAAAATCTCGAAGGAAGCCGGCTGATTGAACTTCGGGGTATCCGCTCGACACGCCGAGCAATCTGAGTCCCGATCGACTCCGGAACATTCACTGTGATGGGAGAAGTTGTTAATCGTGTTATTTTTTTTTTTTTTTTTGAAACAAGGCAAAGGAAATATATTAATTCGTAAAAAGATACAATAGAGTTCATACACGACTACCATTATGAGGAATGGTAGAGCTTCTCATCCCCCAAAGGAAAAGACCACGCCCCTCACCTCCGGCATAGCCATCAGCAAGGTAGTAGCCAAAACCTTAGGAAGATGAACAAAAGGAAAAACCCACAGCCCGGGTCAAGCAGTAACTATCACATGGACTACCCACGACTTGGGCCAAGCAATAAAGGCCCACATAGTGAATCACTAATCTTGACGGATAGGAGTGAAATGGACTTGAACGCTCCACCGTTCCGCAACCGCTCTGTTCCGTGGTGTATCGGTGATAGGCTTGGTACCATATATCTGAAGAATTTTGCTTTTAACTCTGGTGATAACACTGCTAAGCACGCTAGCAGGTGAAGATGATACATGAGAGAAAATACGATCATTCCGCTCACGCCAAATGAAGTAAACTGAAGCAGTGAGAGAAATACGCCTAATATAGCCAATAATGAGTCTCCACTCATAACGTCTTCCCACCATCTAATCTGATCACCCCAATGATGCAAAGGGTTCGCCAAGAGACAATGATCTAGAACCTTGCGCCAAATTATAGCCGAGAAAGGGCAGTGAAAGAATAGGTGTTCAGTGGATTCATCGACACCGCAAAAACAACAGCTAGTAGAATGTGTAATCCCCCAATGTGAAAGTCGATCAAGAGTTGGTAATCTCCGTGAGAAAGCAAGTCATAATACAAAGGAGTACCTTGGGATCCGCCCCTTGAACCAAACAAGATGATGCCAAGTAACCATGGGAATAGTGGGAGAAATGCCATTGCAAGCTGATGCAATACTAAAACGACCATCTACAGACGGTCTCCAAAGCACCCTATCTCCATTCGAACTAGTGTGCACAGAGCCAATAGAATCCCAAGCACTATGCAAGACAAGTTCATGGCCAAGGTTGCCCAACTGCCAAGTATTGTGTTGCCAAATAGATGAAACCCTAGCGGTCCTACTGGAATAGAGGCGGGCCGGAATGTGATCATTCATCCTGTTAATAAGAAGATAACCAGGAATCCAAGGATCAAGCCAGAGAAATGTATTCATACCATCACCAATGCGATACTCTACAAGGTCCTTTGCTTGATCACGAGCAAAAAGGATACTGCGGAAACACCAAGAGCAGGCTTGTGGCTGTCGTACCGTCCAAATGGAGTCATTGTTGAGGAATTTAGAGCTGATCCAACGGATCCATAGAGAGTCTTTCTTTGAAGCAATAGCCCAAATATACCTCATAAGGTACGCAATGTTAAGGTGAGAGATTCGATGAAGCCCAAGCCCCCCATTTTGATACGATTGACAAATGTCATTCCAGGAGACCTTATGGAAGCTTCTTTTATCATCCCCACTCCACAGGAATCTAGCAAGAAGTTGTTCAATACGAGATATGACTCTCTGGGGTAGCTTGTAAGTGGCGCACCAATAGGTGATCTTACCCTGTAAAACAGATTTAATAAGAGCCAATCTGCCCATGTAAGATAAATGCTTTGCCTTCCAAGAGTGAATGCGGCTCTGGATGCTCTCAATAAGAGGGAGGCAATCGTTATATGTAAGCTGCTTGGTAATAAGAGGGACACCTAGGAATCGAGTGGGGAGAGCACCAATAGGAATACCAAGAATGTCCTGAACTCTGTTCATCAGGTCGCTAGAGCACCCCGCTATATACAGATTAGACTTGATAGTACTAACGGATAGCCCTGAGATGTCTGCAAAAGACCCCAATACATCCTTGATCGCTCTAGCATTGGACTCTGAGGCTTCGGCAAATATAATGAGATCATCTGCAAATGCGAGGTGAGTAATAAGTGGATTTGCACAACTCGGGTGTAGAGTGATCATACCTTGCCTGACTAAGTCATCAAGACGAGAAGATAAGTGCTGCATAACAATAAGGAACAAGTAAGGAGCCATGGGGCAGCCTTGTCTAAGGCCTCGAGAACTCCGAAAGAAACCCACAGAAGAGCCATTAAATTGATAGTAAAGGAGGGATTAGAAACACAGGCTCTAATCCAACTGATCATCATAGTAGGGAACCCATGCAAGTGAAGTAACTGAAGCAGGAAATCCCATCGAACTGAATCATAGGCCTTATGGAGGTCAACTTTGATGGCCATACGTTTCTGCCCAGAATTAAGATGATAGTTGTGCATAAGACTATGGCATAGAGCAATATTTTCATGTATGAGCCTACCACTCATAAAGGCATGTTGGGTTGGGCTAATCAAATCAGGTAATACAACCTTGAGCCTATTTGCAATAAGCTTTGAAATAAATCTGTAGATCATCTTGCAAATAGAGAGAGGACGGTAATCAGAAAATGAGTTGGTGTTCGCCTTCTTAGGAATGAGAGTAATGGAGGTAATATTAACTTCACTAAGAAGTTTACCAGTCCTAAAGAACTCAAGAATGGCAGCAATAACATCATCCTTAATGATAGACCAACAAGATTTATAAAATTCAGCATTGAATCCATCAACGCCAGGGGCCTTATCAGAATTTGAAGATAGGATCACCTGTTCAATCTCTTGAGGGGTAACTGGCTGAGACAACAGAGATATGCTTTGTTGGGAGAGGCAACTTTGGACATGAACATTAGAAAGATTCACAGGAGGAATCTCAGGAGCAAATGTCCGAGTAAAGTAGGTGATAGCTTCTTGGTCAAGAGCTTGGCCTTCGAGAATATTCCCATCTGCATCTTTAATAGAGAGTAAGAAAAATTCAAATTAACTAACCACTAGACTATAAATATATTAGTAAAAATTAAATAAAAAAGTAATTCGTTCACGGTGGAACTCGAACCCACAGTCTTCCGATCCGGAGGCGAGCGCCTTATCCATTAGGCCATACAACCCAATTATGAGTGGTTTTTAAAATATAACCTAATGCAAAGAATAACAAGATTTTTCAAACAGCATCTTGAACGAAGCCGACTGATTGAACTTCGGGGTATCGGCTCGAAACGCCGAGCAATCTGAGTCCCGGGCGACTCCAGAACATTCACTGTGATGGGAGAAGTTGTTAATCGAGTTATTTTTGACAGACTAATGCAAAGAATAACAAGATTTTTCAAACAGAATCTTGAACGAAGCCGACTGATTGATCTTCGGGGTATCGGCTCGAAACGTCCAGCAATCTGAGTCCCGGGCGACTCCAGAACATTCACTGTGATGGGAGAAGTTGTTAATCGAGTTATTTTTGACAGACTAATGCAAGGAATAACAAGATTTTTCAAATAGAATCTTGAACGAAGCCGACTAATTGAACTTCGGGGTATCAGATCGAAACGCCGAGCAATCTGAGTCCCGAGCGACTCCAGAACATTCACTGTGATGGGAGAAGTTGTTAATCGAGTTATTTTTGACAGACTAATGCAAAGAATTGGAAGATTTTTCGATTAAAATCTTGAAGGAAGCCGGCTGATTGAACTTCGGGGTATCCGCTCGACACGCCGAGCAATCTGGGTCCCGAGCGACTCTGGAACATTCACTGTGATGGGAGAAGTTGTTAATCGTGTTATTTTTGACAGACTAATGCAAAGAATAACAAGATTTTTCAAACAGAATCTTGAACGAAGCCGACTGATTGAACTTCGGGGTATCGGCTCGAAACGCCGAGCAATCTGAGTCCCGGGCGACTCCAGAACATTCACTGTGATGGGAGAAGTTGTTAATCGAGTTATTTTTGACAGACTAATGCAATGAATAACAAGATTTTTCAAATAGAATCTTGAACGAAGCCGACTGATTGAACTTCGGGGTATCAGATCGAAACGCCGAGCAATCTGAGTCTCGAGCGACTCCAGAACATTCACTGTGATGGGAGAAGTTGTTAATCGAGTTATTTTTGACAGACTAATGCAAAGAATTGGAAGATTTTTCGATTAAAATCTTGAACAAAGCCGACTGATTGAACTTCGGGGTATCGGCTCGAAACGTCCAGCAATCTGAGTCCCGGGCGACTCCAGAATATTCACTGTGATGGGAGAAGTTGTTAATCGAGTTATTTTTGACAGACTAATGCAAAGAATAACAAGATTTTTCAAACAGAATATTGAACGAAGCCGACTGATTGAACTTCGGGGTATCGGCTCGAAACGCCGAGCAATCTGAGTCCCCGGCGACTCCTGAACATTCACTGTGATGGGAGAAGTTGTTAATCGAGTTATTTTTGACAGACTAATGCAAAGAATAACAAGATTTTTCAAACAGAATCTTGAACGAAACCGACTGATTGAACTTCGGGGTATCGGCTCGAAACGTCCAGCAATCTGAGTCCCGGGCGACTCCAGAACATTCACTGTGATGGGAGAAGTTGTTAATCGAGTTATTTTTGACAGACTAATGCAAAGAATAACAAGATTTTTCAAATAGAATCTTGAACGAAGCCGATTGATTGAACTTCGGGGTATCGGATCGAAACGCCGAGCAATTTGAGTCCCGAGCGACTCCAGAACATTCACTGTGATGGGAGAAGTTGTTAATCGAGTTATTTTTGACAGACTAATGCAAAGAATTGGAAGATTTTTCGATTAAAATCTTGAAGAAAGCCGGCTGATTGAAATTCGGGGTATCCGCTCGACACGCCGAGCAATCTGAGTCCCGAGCGACTCCGAAACATTCACTGTGATGGGAGAAGTTGTTAATCGTGTTATTTTTGACAGACTAATGCAAAGAATAACAATATTTTTCAAACAGAATCTTGAACGAAGCCGACTGATTGAACTTCGGGGTATCGGCTCGAAACGCCGAGCAATCTGAGTCCCGGGCGACTCCAGAACATTCACTGTGATGGGAGAAGTTGTTAATCGAGTTATTTTTGACAGACTAATGCAAAGAATAACAAGATTTTTCAAATAGAATCTTGAACGAAGCCGACTGATTGAACTTCGGGGTATCAGATCGAAACGCCGAGCAATCTGAGTCCCGAGCGACTCCAGAACATTCACTGTGATGGGAGAAGTTGTTAATCGAGTTATTTTTGACAGACTAATGCAAAGAATTGGAAGATTTTTCGATTAAAATCTTGAACAAAGCCGACTGATTGAACTTCGGGGTATCGGCTCGAAACGTCCAGCAATCTGAGTCCCGGGCGACTCCAGAATATTCTCTGTGATGGGAGAAGTTGTTAATCGAGTTATTTTTGACAGACTAATGCAAAGAATAACAAGATTTTTCAAACAGAATCTTGAACGAAGCCGACTGATTGAACTTCGGGGTATCGGCTCGAAACGCCGAGCAATCTGAGTCCCCGGCGACTCCTGAACATTCACTGTGATGGGAGAAGTTGTTAATCGAGTTATTTTTGACAGACTAATGCAAAGAATAACAAGATTTTTCAAACAGAATCTTGAACGAAGCCGACTGATTGAACTTCGGGGTATCGGCTCGAAACGTCCAGCAATCTGAGTCCCGGGCGACTCCAGAACATTCACTGTGATGGGAGAAGTTGTTAATCGAGTTATTTTTGACAGACTAATGCAAAGAATAACAAGATTTTTCAAATAGAATCTTGAACGAAGCCGATTGATTGAACTTCGGGGTATCGGATCGAAACGCCGAGCAATTTGAGTCCCGAGCGACTCCAGAACATTCACTGTGATGGGAGAAGTTGTTAATCGAGTTATTTTTGACAGACTAATGCAATGAATTGGAAGATTTTTCGATTAAAATCTTGAAGGAAGCCGGCTGATTGAACTTCGGGGTATCCGCTCGACACGCCGAGCAATCTGAGTCCCGAGCGACTCCGGAACATTCACTGTGATGGGAGAAGTTGTTAATCGTGTTATTTTTGACAGACTAATGCAAAGAATAACAAGATTTTTCAAATAGAATCTTGAACGAAGCCGACTGATTGAACTTCGGGGTATCGGCTCGAAACGCCGAGCAATCTGAGTCCCGGACGACTCCAGAACATTCACTGTGATGGGAGAAGTTGTTAATCGAGTTATTTTTGACAGACTAATGCAAAGAATAACAAGATTTTTCATACAGAATCTTGAACGAAGCCGACTGATTGAACTTCGGGGTATTGGCTCGAAACGTCCAGCAATCTGAGTCCCGGGCGACTCCAGAACATTCACTGTGATGGGAGAAGTTGTTAATCGAGTTATTTTTGACAGACTAATGCAAAGAATAACAATATTTTTCAAATAGAATCTTGAACGAAGCCGACTAATTGAACTTCGGGGTATCAGAACGAAACGCCGAGCAATCTGAGTCCCGAGCGACTCCAGAACATTCACTGTGATGGGAGAAGTTGTTAATCAAGTTATTTTTGACAGACTAATGCAAAGAATTGGAAGATTTTTCGATTAAAATCTTGAAGGAAGCCGGCTGATTGAACTTCGGGGTATCCGTTCGACACGCCGAGCAATCTGGGTCCCGAGCGACTCTGGAACATTCACTGTGATGGGAGAAGTTGTTAATCAAGTTATTTTTGACAGACTAATGCAAATAATTGAAAGATTTTTCGATTAAAATCTTGAAGGAAGCCGGCTGATTGAACTTCGGGGTATCGGCTCGAAACGCCGAGCAATCTGAGTCCCGAGCGACTCCAGAACATTCACTGTGATGGGAGAAGTTGTTAATCGAGTTATTTTTGACAGACTAATGCAAAGAATAACAAGATTTTTCAAACAGAATCTTGAACGAAGCCGACTGATTTAACTTCGGGGTATCGGCTCGAAACGCCGAGCAATCTGAGTCCCGAGCGACTCCAGAACATTCACTGTGATGGGAGAAGTTGTTAATCGATGTATTTTTGACAGACTAATGCAAAGAATAACAAGATTTTTCAAACAGAATCTTGGACGAAGCCGACTGATTGAACTTCGGGGTATCGGCTCCAAACGTCCAGCAATCTGAGTCTCGGGCGACTCCAGAACATTCACTGTGATGGGAGAAGTTGTTAATCGAGTTATTTTTGGCAGACTAATGCAAAGAAATTGGAAGATTTTTCGATTAAAATCTTGAAGGAAGCCGGCTGATTGAACTTCGGGGTATCCGCTCGAAACGCCGAGCAATCTGAGTCCCGAGCGACTCCGGAACATTCACTGTGATGGGAGAAGTTGTTAATCAAGTTATTTTTGACAGACTAATGCAAATAATTGAAAGATTTTTCGATTAAAATCTTGAAGGAAGCCGGCTGATTGAACTTCGGGGTATCCGCTCGACACGCCGAGCAATCTGAGTCCCGAGCGACTCCGGAACATTCACTGTGATGGGAGAAGTTGTTAATCGTGTTATTTTTTGCCAAAATAATGCAAAGAATAACAAGATTTTTCAAACAAAATCTTGAACGAAGCCGACTGATTGAACTTCGGAGTATCGGCTCGAAACGCCGAGCAATCTGAGTCCCGGGCGACTCCAGAACATTCACTGTGATGGGAGAAGTTGTTAATCGAGTTATTTTTGACAGACTAATGCAAATAATTGAAAGATTTTTCGATTAAAATCTTGAAGGAAGCCGGCTGATTGAACTTCGGGGTATCCGCTCGACACGCCGAGCAATCTGAGTCCCGAGCGACTCCGGAACATTCACTGTGATGGGAGAAGTTGTTAATCGTGTTATTTTTTGCCAAAATAATGCAAAGAATAACAAGATTTTTCAAACAAAATCTTGAACGAAGCCGACTGATTGAACTTCGGGGTATCGGCTCGAAACGCCGAGCAATCTGAGTCCCGGGCGACTCCAGAACATTCACTGTGATGGGAGAAGTTGTTAATCGAGTTATTTTTGACAGACTAATGCAAAGAATAACAAGATTTTTCAAACAGAATCTTGAACGAAGCCGACTGATTGATCTTCGGGGTATCGGCTCGAAACGTCCAGCAATCTGAATCCCGGGCGACTCCAGAACATTCACTGTGATGGGAGAAGTTGTTAATCGAGTTATTTTTGACAGACTAATGCAAGGAATAACAAGATTTTTCAAATAGAATCTTGAACGAAGCCGACTAATTGAACTTCGGGGTATCAGATCGAAACGCCGAGCAATCTGAGTCCCGAGCGACTCCAGAACATTCACTGTGATGGGAGAAGTTGTTAATCGAGTTATTTTTGACAGACTAATGCAAAGAATTGGAAGATTTTTCGATTAAAATCTTGAAGGAAGCCGGCTGATTGAACTTCGGGGTATCCGCTCGACACGCCGAGGAATCTGGGTCCCGAGCGACTCTGGAACATTCACTGTGATGGGAGAAGTTGTTAATCAAGTTATTTTTAACAGACTAATGCAAATAATTGAAAGATTTTTCAATTAAAATCTTGAAGGAAGCCGGCTGATTGAACTTCGGGGTATCATCTCGAAACGCCGAGCAATCTGAGTCCCGAGCGACTCCAAAACATTCACTGTGATGGGAGAAGTTGTTAATCGAGTTATTTTTGATAGACTAATGCAAAGAATAACAAGTTTTTTCAAACAGAATCTTGAACGAAGCCGACTGATTGAACTTCGGGGTATCGGCTCGAAACGCCGAGCAATCTGAGTCCCGGGCGACTCCAGAACATTCACTGTGATGGGAGAAGTTGTTAATCGAGTTATTTTTGACAGACTAATGCAAAGAATAACAAGATTTTTGAAACAGAATCTTGAACGAAGCGGACTGATTTAACTTCGGGGTATCGGCTCGAAACGCCGAGCAATCTGAGTCCCGAGCGACTCCAGAACATTCACTGTGATGGGAGAAGTTGTTAATCGAGTTATTTTTGACAGACTAATGCAAAGAATAACAAGATTTTTCAAACAGAATCTTGGACGAAGCCGACTGATTGAACTTCGGGGTATCGGCTCCAAACGTCCAGCAATCTGGGTCCCGGGCGACTCCAGAACATTCACTGTGATGGGAGAAATTGTTAATCGAGTTATTTTTGATAGACTAATGCAAAGAATAACAAGATTTTTCAAACAGAATCTTGAACGAAGCCGACTGATTGAACTTCGGGGTATCGGCTCGAAATGTCCAGCAATCTGAGTCTCGGGCGACTCCAGAACATTCACTGTGATGGGAGAAGTTGTTAATCGAGTTATTTTTGACAGACTAATGCAAAGAATTGGAAGATTTTTCGATTAAAATCTTGAAGGAAGCCGGTTGATTGAACTTCGGGGTATCCGCTCGACACGCCGAGCAATCTGGGTCCCGAGCGACTCTGGAACATTCACTGTGATGGGAGAAGTTGTTAATCAAGTTATTTTTTTTTTTGCAACAAGGCAAGTGAATTGTATTAGTAATGAAGAAGATGTGTACATGTAAAGTTCAGTAGCCAATCACCCTAGGACAAAAGAGTCTAGAACATCACCTTCGGCATAGCCATCAGCAAGGTCGAGACCCAAACCCTAGGGTTGACGGTCTCGCCACGATACAATCATAGCAATCTAAAAAGAAAGACATCCCACAGCCCGGGAAAGGCACACAAGTCATGATGACCTAAACCTCACAGAGTGAAAACAAGTAATAAGCAATAAGTCCCACAGCCCGGGGAAAAGCTCACAATCATACCGACACATCTAGCAATATAGAAATAGGAATAAGCCCATCCTGTTAAGCACCTCCTCCCAAGAATAATAAGAAGGTAAATCCCAAGAGATCATCAATAGTCAATCAGTCTGCTAGCATTGGGGGGACACATCCTCTCATGCACTGAATATCATGTGTGATTGTGCATGCTAGGAGTTCCCAAGACCTCTTTCGCTCATCATGGATTCTGCGATTCCGTTCAGTCCAGATGTGATATATCGAAGTGGTGAGGGTTAGCTTCCTATGGGTTGCTGACTCAGAGGATCCCTTAAAGTGATGAAAGAACCACATCCGATTTTCAGACCAATTTCTTCGACGAGGCCTCAGGCGGCACCTCTTGAGCACCTCCTCCCATACTTTATATGTGTAGTCACAATCAAAGAAAATATGATCCAAATTCTCGCAAGCATTCAGACAGAGATAGCACATATTTGGGCCCTGCCGACCCCAAGCCTGCATACGATCAAAAGTAGGAAGTCTGTTCCAGAAAGCTAGCCAAGAAATAAAAGAATATCGAGGAATATGATTCTTGAACCAGACCAACTCATGCCAGTCAACACTTGGGTCCGCAGAAGTCAACCTGTCGTACGCAGATTTGAGAGTGAACTTCCCAGAAGGGGAGGCACTCCAAAGGATATTATCATCACTATGATAGTCCAATGTGTGAATGTGGGAGAGCTTTTGCCAGGCCTCAAAAAGGCAAGAGTGGTGATAGCCAGTTATATCCCATCCTGTAGAAAGTCTGATCAGTGCTACTTTATCTCCAGCAGATATAGGAGCACTATATGGGTAGCGTTCCACAATATGCATAAGAATGCCATCTGGATGCCAGGGTTCATGCCATAACATCGTAGATCTACCATTTCCAATCCTGTGCGTGACATGAGGCTGAGCTAGGTGACGTACATTAAATATACTCCTCGTCACCCACGAAATCACAGATGGCGTACGACGAGTCCAAATGGAGTGTGACCTCAAAAAATTACTGTGCATCCATCTCACCCAAAGGGAATCTTTTTTGGAAGCGACGGCCCACACATATCGCATCAAGCATGCTTGATTAAGCTTCCTAATATTTCTCAGTCCAAGTCCGCCTTTCTCCTGTGGTTTACATACTGAGAGCCAAGCAATCCTGTGATTACATTTCTGTCCTCTACCAGACCAAAGGAACCGTGCAAGGAGCTGTTCTATACGAATGATTATTCGTTGAGGCAGAGAAAAAGAAGAACACCAATATAAAATTTTCCCCATCAGTACAGATCTAATCAGCTCCAAGCGGCCAGCATAAGAAAGGCATTTGCTAGTCCACCCATTAATCTTTGCTTCAATACTGTCAAGCAAGGGCTGGCAGTCCTGGAATGAGGGTCTATTCGACAGGAGGGGGACTCCTAAATAGCGGACTGGAAGTGACCCGAAGGGCATGCCCAATATCTCAGCAATAGACGCCCGCATCTCTACAGAAACCCCCGATGCGTATAAATGCGACTTGAGATTACTAGTGCGCAAACCAGATACCTGGTGGAAGTGTGCCAAGCAATCCCGAATAGCGACGGCCGATGGAAGGTCTGCTCTGGAGAATAAAAATAGGTCATCTGCAAACATGAGGTGAGTAACTAACGGGTCAGTACATCTGGGATGGGGTGAGAGGGAACCCATAGCGACATGGCTATCCAAAATATCCGAGAAGTACTGCATCACCAGAATGAAGAGATATGGGGCCATAGGACACCCCTGACGCAAGCCTCTACTGCTGGGAAAAAACCCACAAGAAGCACCATTAAGGTTCAAGGTGAACTTAGGATTTGAAATACAGGCACTGATACACTCAATAAAATTTCCAGGGAAACTATACCGCCTCAGAAGCTCAAGAAGGAAATCCCATCGAACAGAGTCATATGCTTTGTGAAGGTCTATCTTAATTGCCATACGGGGAGGGCCGCGCTGTAGGTGATAGCCCGTCAAAAGCTCATGGCATAAGGCAATATTTTCGTGAATAAGCCTCCCTTTCAAGAATGCATGCTGATTCGGTCCAATTAGATCCACAAGAACCTTTTGAAGCCTATTTGCAAGAATCTTCGAGATAAACCTGTATAACATTTTACAAACCGAGATAGGCCGATAATCAGCAAATGATTCAGGATTCCCCTTCTTAGGAACCAAAGTGATGGATGTGATGTTAACTTCACTCAAAAGCCTCCTAGTAGTAAAGAAATTCTGGATAGCTTCCGTAACCTCCCTCCCAGTAATGTCCCATGTAGCGGTGAAGAACTCCTTGGTGAATCCATCAATGCCTGGTGCTTTATCATTTGGAGACGAGTGTATAGCCTCATAAATCTCCTGATCGAGGATCGGTCTCCCTAGTGCCTCAATGCTTCCTTGCCCGAGCTGCCTGTGTGTTTGGAGGATAGAAAAATCGACCACCTCTTGCGGAGCATTAAAAAGATTCCTGAAGAAACTAATAGCCGCCTGCTCAGCTTGGTCACCATACACTCTTTGACCCAAGTCATCTAGGATGGAATGAATAGCATTTGTGCTGCATCTCTGCTTGAAGGCTCGGTAAAAGTAGTTGGTGTTCGAGTCCCCCAGATGCAACCATTGGACTCTAGATTTTTGCCTCATAGATGCCTCCTCATCATTTAAGAATGTCTGCAGTCTCCCTCTCAATTCCTTATCCTGGGTGTGAAGGTACTCATCAGAAGGGCAAGCTTGAATTTTGCTCTGAATATCATCAAGAAGCCCAAGCAGTTTCCTTTTCTCAGAGCTATCCCTACAATGGTTTTCATAGGCCCATTTTTTCAGTGCATTCTTGGTTGCCTTAAGTTTCTGAACAAGGGAAAACATCGGAGTAGGCCTCCTCCAATCTCTACAAGTGACAGTGGAAGACCAGGCTGCCTGTACTACCTCAAGGAAATTTGGTTTCAAAATCCACTGGTTGAAAAATTTAAACGGTCCTTTCTTTCGCTGGAGCTTCTGATACTGTAGAGTAACCAAAGAATGGTCAGATACCCCCGGATTTAGAAAAATGGCCTCACTGTCAGGAAAAGCGGATATCCAATCTGGATTTACAAGCACTCTATCTAATTTGCACATAACACGATTTGCCCCAATCTGGTTATTTGACCATGTGTATTTGCAGCCCTTCCACTTCAAGTCAAATACCCCAAGTGCGTCAATAGTATCAGAAATCTGGACGGTAGCGTTTGTGGGAAAAAGTCGCCCACCAATCTTCTCAGAAGAGTTAAAAACAGTATTGAAATCTCCCATGATGACCCAAGGTCCCGCCACTTGATTACGAACCAGGTGAAGTTGTTCCCAGAGTCTCCTCCTATCTTGTTCCTCATTCCTACCATATACTGCAGTGAAAAAGAAAGACGTTGCCATGCTGTAGACACAAACTTTCCCAAAAATCATCTGGTCAGACTCAAACATAATCTGATAATCCACCTCAGCCGGATTCCAAGCTAAACAAATTCTCCCATTAATTGCAGAGTCATGATTGAAGTAGAACTTCCAGCCACCAGTTGTCTCCTGAATAATTCTAACTGCTTTGTGTTTTTTCACCTTTGTTTCAAGAAGCCAAATAGAGTTCAATTTATTTTGCATGATACTACTCCTAACCGTCGAACGGCGGGTCGAGGAGTTTAATCCTCGAACATTCCACGATGCAAGACTAATCATGGCAAATTTGCGGAGGGAGTGCTAGGCCCCCTGTAGTGCAATCATTTCTCCCCTCCATCAAAAAACTATTATTGCCGCTTGCACTGCCATCACACTCCAAGTCTTCTAAAACCTTGAAAGAATTCTGAAAACCTGAAGACCCCACTGCAGAAGGTGTCATACGGTGCAAACTATGAATTCCCAGGTTCCTTCTATCGTGCCTCTGGTTGTCCCCTTTTCCAATCCTGATAGACCCACTGTTTGCAAGTGACAGATCTGAACTAGACAATTTGCCATTTCTATCGACTTTTCCCAGATCCGACATCCCATTGCTTTGACGTACTGGACTATGATTTCTATCTGCCCCTGTTGTCTCAGCTCTAAGCGGCACCTTCGCATCAGTAATATGATATGAAGCATTTCCCATTTTTGCCACCCTTGGAACCCAGACTGAAGTTGTTTTCTTAGCGTTCAAAGGACATGTTGAATCCTCATGATCAAAAGTGGAACATCTAATGCATCTTAACGGTCTCCATTCATAATCAAGCTTTATCTTGTACTGCACACCCCTCACCACGAAGGTCAAGTCATCAGGAAGACCAGCTCCCACATCCACCTCAATGCACACCCGAGCATAACCAATCCTACTCTTTGTAGCAGTAGGTTTATCCATGTACAATGGCTTACCAAGACCACTCATAATTTTCCCAATAACCGGTGCACTCCAAAATTCCAAGGGTAAGTTCAAAATCTTAATCCACATAGGGATAGCTGACAAAGGTGTTTTTTCCAGATTCATTCCTGGGGACCATCTTTTCAGCACCAACAATTTACCTTGAACGAACCAAGGTCCCCCCTCAAGAGCAGTAAGCAAGTCCTCCTCTTGCATGAATCTGAAGACAAGGAAACCAGATGGGAGAGAGAATGCATCAAACCCACCATTAGGATTCCACATCTTCATAACCCTCGCCTTCACAGTGGGGAAGTAAGGCTTAGCACCAAGGAAATAACCGACTAAAGAGTACCTCCAATGAGCAGCTCCACAGTCTAACTCTTCATCAGAAACCTCAATGACAATATGGCCATCTAGAAACTTAGGCTCCTCAAACTTCAGCGAGCATTCAGCAGGAGCCTTAGGGACAGAGAACAATGCTGACCACGGCTTAGAGGTGCCCTTCACACTAGAATGCTGTGAGCCTTCGTCCAAAACCAAGTGCACAGAATCCAAGTCCTTCTTCCCTTGAGGATCATCAGGGTTAGACCCCTCCTCAACCAAGGGAGAGCCCGCAGCAGCCAAAACAGCTTTACCCTTATCGGTCGGAAGCGGAGGACAACACAGTAAGGAGGAGCTATCTTCATCCACTTCAAAAGGCGTACCACTTTGATGTGAATCAGATGATAGACCACCAGCCTCCTTCAGCTCCTTCTCTTCACATATCAACCCAGAGGTCGTACCACACCTCCTATATGCACCTCGACCCCCCCTCCCAGCCTTGGCCGAGCGAGCCATAAGGCGGAGCGACTCGCGAGCTGCGATAAGCAAACGGGGAGGAATCGAAGATGAAGCCACTTCAACGCACAGTAACACCAATAGGGAGCAGGCCGAAAACCAACAGAAGCAGCCGACCAAGAATATCCGAAAAGAAAAGCCACCCGATGGAAAACACCACACCGGAGATTATACTGCCGGAGAAAAGCCACCCGACGGAATGATCGCAGATAACAGCCAAATCCTTAAAGAAAACCAAATAACATGCATGCAATCAGGAAGGAGACGCCTTGCAAGCACCAGCCGCCAGGAAGAAGCAGGCAAGTACTAACAAAACCGCTAAAACAGTACCAAACTTGGATCCGCCATGCAGGAACCAGCCGCCAAACCAAGCTGAATAAGGTGCAACAAAACCTGGATCACCGAACCTCCAAGCCACCACAACACAAACCGCAGATCCGACCACGAGGGGCCGCACCTTCGACTGACCAGAATCGGAATAAGATGCCGGAGGAGAGCAGTCGAGTCAGAGCAAGGGAAGAACCGCCGACACCAAAAAAATTTAAGAAACCCTAATTACGCAGATCCGCCGCCACCCACACTACAGACTCGCCCGCCAGCGAAACCACTGCCAGAGACCACCTCTCCCTGCCCACCTCGCCCGAGGACCGCCGGAGGAGAGCCACCCAACAAGAAGGGACGAGCGACGGAGAAGAAAACCAGACGGCGATCCAGAAACGCGAGGCGAAAGAACTATTTCCCAGACGCCCAAAAGGATATCCCAGACGCCCAAAAGAATTCCCAATCGAGAGAACTGCTTCCCAAACGCCCAAACAAATACCCAAAACAACCAAACCCCTTCCACTGGAGGTAAAAAAGTATTCCCAAACTGGACAAACAAATGTCCAGTCGGGTCAACCCCTTACCGAACCGGCTCAAACTCCAAACAGCTGCCCACAACACTCCTCCGCACGCCAAAAACGCCCAAACATCATCCCAGTCGCCGCGAGAGCCCAAAATCCGCTCCAAAATCCGCTCCCACTCCAAAATCCGACCGCCGAAATGCCCCCAAAAAAGGTGCCCCCGAAATGCTCCCATTAATCAAGTTATTTTTGACAGACTAATGCAAATAATTGAAAGATTTTTCGATTAAAATCTTGAAGGAAGCCGGCTGATTGAACTTCGGGGTATCGGCTCGAAACGCCGAGCAATCTGAGTCCCGAGCGACTCCAGAACATTCACTGTGATGGGAGAAGTTGTTAATCGAGTTATTTTTGACAGACTAATGCAAAGAATAACAAGATTTTTCAAACAGAATCTTGAACGAAGCCGACTGATTTAACTTCGGGGTATCGGCTCGAAACGCCGAGCAATCTGAGTCCCGAGCGACTCCAGAACATTCACTGTGATGGGAGAAGTTGTTAATCGAGTTATTTTTGACAGACTAATGCAAAGAATAACAAGATTTTTCAAACAGAATCTTGGACGAAGCCGACTGATTGAACTTCGGGGTATCGGCTCCAAACGTCCAGCAATCTGAGTCTCGGGCGACTCCAGAACATTCACTGTGATGGGAGAAGTTGTTAATAGAGTTATTTTTGACAGACTAATGCAAAGAATTGGAAGATTTTTCGATTAAAATCTTGAAGGAAGCCGGCTGATTGAACTTCGGGGTATCCGCTCGACACACCGAGCAATCTGAGTCCCGAGCGACTCCGGAACATTCACTGTGATGGGAGAAGTTATTAATCGTGTTATTTTTGACAAACTAATGCAAAGAATAACAAGATTTTTCAAACAGAATCTTGAACGAAGCCGACTGATTGAACTTCGGGGTATCGGCTCGAAACGCCGAGCAATCTAAGTCCCGGGCGACTCCAGAACATTCACTGTGATGGGAGAAGTTGTTAATCGAGTTATTTTTGACAGACTAATGCAAAGAATATCAAGATTTTTCAAACAGAATCTTGAACGAAGCCGACTGATTGATCTTCGGGGTATCGGCTCGAAACGTCCATCAATCTGAGTCCCGGGTGACTCCAGAACATTCACTGTGATGGGAGAAGTTGTTAATCGAGTTATTTTTGACAGACTAATGCAAGGAATAACAAGATTTTTCAAATAGAATCTTGAACGAAGCCGACTAATTGAACTTCGGGGTATCAGATCGAAACGCCGAGCAATCTGAGTCCCGAGCGACTCCAGAACATTCACTGTGATGGGAGAAGTTGTTAATCGAGTTATTTTTGACAGACTAATGCAAAGAATTGGAAGATTTTTCGATTAAAATCTTGAAGGAAGCCGGCTGATTGAACTTCGGGGTATCCGCTCGACACGCCGAGCAATCTGGGTCCCGAGCGACTCTGGAACATTCACTGTGATGGGAGAAGTTGTTAATCAAGTTATTTTTGACAGACTAATGCAAATAATTGAAAGATTTTTCAATTAAAATCTTGAAGGAAGCCGGCTGATTGAACTTCGGGGTATCATCTCGAAACGCCGAGCACTCTGAGTCCCGAGCGACTCCAGAACATTCACTGTGATGGGAGAAGTTGTTAATCGAGTTATTTTTGATAGACTAATGCAAAGAATAACAAGTTTTTTCAAACAGAATCTTGAACGAAGACGACTGATTGAACTTCGGGGTATCGGCTCGAAACGCCGAGCAATCTGAGTCCCGAGCGACTCCAGAACATTCACTGTGATGGGAGAAGTTGTTAATCGAGTTATTTTTGACAGACTAATGCAAAGAATAACAAGATTTTTGAAACAGAATCTTGAACGAAGCGGATTGATTTAACTTCGGGGTATCGGCTCGAAACGCCGAGCAATCTGAGTCCCGAGCGACTCCAGAACATTCACTGTGATGGGAGAAGTTGTTAATCGATTTATTTTTGACAGACTAATGCAAAGAATAACAAGATTTTTCAAACAGAATCTTGGACGAAGCCGACTGATTGAACTTCGGGGTATCGGCTCCAAACGTCCAGCAATCTGAGTCCCGGGCGACTCCAGAACATTCACTGTGTTGGGAGAAGTTGTTAATCGAGTTATTTTTGACAGACTAATGCAAAGAATAACAAGATTTTTCAAACAGAATCTTGAACGAAGCCGACTGATTGAACTTCGGGGTATCGGCTCGAAACGCCGAGCAATCTGAGTCCCCGGCGACTCCTGAACATTCACTGTGATGGGAGAAGTTGTTAATCGAGTTATTTTTGACAGACTAATGCAAAGAATAACAAGATTTTTCAAACAGAATCTTGAACGAAGCCGACTGATTGAACTTCGGGGTATCGGCTCGAAACGTCCAGCAATCTGAGTCCCGTGCGACTCCAGAACATTCACTGTGATGGGAGAAGTTGTTAATCGAGTTATTTTTGACAGACTAATGCAAAGAATAACAAGATTTTTCAAATAGAATCTTGAACGAAGCCGATTGATTGAACTTCGGGGTATCGGATCGAAACGCCGAGCAATTTGAGTCCCGAGCGACTCCAGAACATTCACTGTGATGGGAGAAGTTGTTAATCGAGTTATTTTTGACAGACTAATGCAATGAATTGGAAGATTTTTCGATTAAAATCTTGAAGGAAGCCGGCTGATTGAACTTCGGGGTATCCGCTCGACACGCCGAGCAATCTGAGTCCCGAGCGACTCCGGAACATTCACTGTGATGGGAGAAGTTCTTAATCGTGTTATTTTTGACAAACTAATGCAAAGAATAACAAGATTTTTCAAACAAAATCTTGAACGAAGCCGACTGATTGAACTTCGGGGTATCGGCTCGAAACGCCGAGCAATCTGAGTCCCGGGCGACTCCAGAACATTCATTGTGATGGGAGAAGTTGTTAATCGAGTTATTTTTGACAGACTAATGCAAAGAATAACAAGATTTTTCAAACAGAATCTTGAACGAAGCCGACTGATTGATCTTCGGGGTATCGGCTCGAAACGTCCAGCAATCTGAGTCCCGGGCGACTCCAGAACATTCACTGTGATGGGAGAAGTTGTTAATCGAGTTATTTTTGACAGACTAATGCAAGGAATAACAAGATTTTTCAAATAGAATCTTGAACGAAGCCGACTAATTGAACTTCGGGGTATCAGATCGAAACGCCGAGCAATCTGAGTCCCGAGCGACTCCAGAACATTCACTGTGATGGGAGAAGTTGTTAATCGAGTTATTTGTGACAGACTAATGCAAAGAATTGGAAGATTTTTCGATTAAAATCTTGAAGGAAGCCGGCTGATTGAACTTCGGGGTATCCGCTCGACACGCCGAGCAATCTGGGTCCCGAGCGACTCTGGAACATTCACTGTGATGGGAGAAGTTGTTAATCAAGTTATTTTTGACAGACTAATGCAAATAATTGAAAGATTTTTCAATTAAAATCTTGAAGGAAGCCGGCTGATTGAACTTCGGGGTATCATCTCGAAACGCCGAGCAATCTGAGTCCCGAGCGACTCTAGAACATTCACTGTGATGGGAGAAGTTGTTAATCGAGTTATTTTTGATAGACTAATGCTAAGAATAACAAGTTTTTTCAAACAGAATCTTGAACGAAGCCGACTGATTGAACTTCGGGGTATCGGCTCGAAACGCCGAGCAATTTGAGTCCCGGGCGACTCCAGAACATTCACTGTGATGGGAGAAGTTGTTAATCGAGTTATTTTTGACAGACTAATGCAAAGAATAACAAGATTTTTGAAACAGAATCTTGAACGAAGCGGACAGATTTAACTTCGGGGTATCGGCTCGAAACGCCGAGCAATCTGAGTCCCGAGCGACTCCAAAACATTCACTGTGATGGGAGAAGTTGTTAATCGAGTTATTTTTGACAGACTAATTCAAAGAATAACAAGATTTTTCAAACAGAATCTTGGACGAAGCCGACTGATTGAACTTCGGGGTATCGGATCGAAACGCCGAGCAATTTGAGTCCCGAGCGACTCCAGAACATTCACTGTGATGGGAGAAGTTGTTAATCGAGTTATTTTTGACAGACTAATGCAAAGAATTGGAAGATTTTTCGATTAAAATCTTGAAGGAAGCCGGCTGATTGAACTTCGGGGTATCCGCTCGACACGCCGAGCAATCTGAGTCCCGAGCGACTCCGGAACATTCACTGTGATGGGAGAAGTTGTTAATCGTGTTATTTTTGACAGACTAATGCAAAGAATAACAAGATTTTTCAAACAGAATCTTGAACGAAGCCGACTGATTGAACTTCGGGGTATCGGCTCGAAACGCCGAGCAATCTGAGTCCCGGGCGACTCCAGAACATTCACTGTGATGGGAGAAGTTGTTAATCGTGTTATTTTTGACAGACTAATGCAAAGAATAACAAGATTTTTCAAACAGAATCTTGAACGAAGCCGACTGATTTAACTTCGGGGTATCAGATCGAAACGCCGAGCAATCTGAGTCCCGAGCGACTCCAGAACATTCACTGTGATGGGAGAAGTTGTTAATCGAGTTATTTTTGACAGACTAATGCAAAGAATTGGAAGATTTTTCGATTAAAATCTTGAAGGAAGCCGACTGATTGAACTTCGGGGTATCCGCTCGACACGCCGAGCAATCTAGGTCCCGAGCGAATCTGGAACATTCACTGTGATGGGAGAAGTTGTTAATCGAGTTATTTTTGACAGACTAATGCAAATAATTGAAAGATTTTTCGATTAAAATCTTGAAGGAAGCCGGCTGATTGAACTTCGGGGTATCGGCTCGAAACGCCGAGCAATCTGAGTCCCGAGCGACTCCAGAACATTCACTGTGATGGGAGAAGTTGTTAATCGAGTTATTTTTGACAGACTAATGCAAGGAATAACAAGATTTTTCAAATAGAATCTTGAACGAAGCCGACTGATTGAACTTCGGGGTATCGGATCGAAACGCCGAGCAATCTGAGTCCCGAGCGACTCCAGAACATTCACTGTGATGGGAGAAGTTGTTAATCGAGTTATTTGTGACAGACTAATGCAAAGAATTGGAAGATTTTTCGATTAAAATCTTGAAGGAAGCCGGCTGATTGAACTTCAGGGTATCCGCTCGACACGCCGAGCAATCTGGGTCCCGAGCGACTCTGGAACATTCACTGTGATGGGAGAAGTTGTTAATCAAGTTATTTTTGACAGACTAATGCAAATAATTGAAAGATTTTTCAATTAAAATCTTGAAGGAAGCCGGCTGATTGAACTTCGGGGTATCATCTCGAAACGCCGAGCAATCTGAGTCCCGAGCGACTCTAGAACATTCACTGTGATGGGAGAAGTTGTTAATCGAGTTATTTTTGAGAGACTAATGCAAAGAATAACAAGTTTTTTCAAACAGAATCTTGAACGAAGCCGACTGATTGAACTTCGGGGTATCGGCTCGAAACGCCGAGCAATCTGAGTCCCGGGCGACTCCAGAACATTCACTGTGATGGGAGAAGTTGTTAATCGAGTTATTTTTGACAGACTAATGCAAAGAATAACAAGATTTTTGAAACAGAATCTTGAACGAAGCGGACAGATTTAACTTCGGGGTATCGGCTCGAAACGCCGAGCAATCTGAGTCCCGAGCGACTCCAGAACATTCACTGTGATGGGAGAAGTTGTTAATCGAGTTATTTTTGACAGACTAATGCAAAGAATAACAAGATTTTTCAAACAGAATCTTGGACGAAGCCGACTGATTGAACTTCGGGGTATCGGATCGAAACGTCCAGCAATCTGAGTCCCGGGCGACTCCAGAACATTCACTGTGATGGGAGAAGTTGTTAATCGAGTTATTTTTGACAGACTAATGCAAAGAATAACAAGATTTTTTAAATAGAATCTTGAACGAAGCCGATTGATTGAACTTCGGGGTATCGGATCGAAACACCGAGCAATTTGAGTCCCGAGCGACTCCAGAACATTCACTGTGATGGGAGAAGTTGTTAATCGAGTTATTTTTGACAGACTAATGCAAAGAATTGGAAGATTTTTCGATTAAAATCTTGAAGGAAGCCGGCTGATTGAACTTCGGGGTATCCGCTCGACACGCCGAGCAATCTGAGTCCCGAGCGACTCCGGAACATTCACTGTGATGGGAGAAGTTGTTAATCGTGTTATTTTTGACAGACTAATGCAAAGAATAACAAGATTTTTCAAACAGAATCTTGAACGAAGCCGACTGATTGAACTTCGGGGTATCGGCTCGAAACGCCGAGCAATCTGAGTCCCGGGCGACTCCAGAACATTCACTGTGATGGGAGAAGTTGTTAATCGTGTTATTTTTGACAGACTAATGCAAAGAATAACAAGATTTTTCAAACAGAATCTTGAACGAAGCCGACTGATTTAACTTCGGGGTATCAGATCGAAACGACGAGCAATCTGAGTCCCGAGCGACTCCAGAACATTCACTGTGATGGGAGAAGTTGTTAATCGAGTTATTTTTGACAGACTAATGCAAAGAATTGGAAGATTTTTCGATTAAAATCTTGAAGGAAGCCGGCTGATTGAACTTCGGGGTATCCGCTCGACACGCCGAGCAATCTGGGTCCCGAGCGACTCTGGAACATTCACTGTGATGGGAGAAGTTGTTAATCGAGTTATTTTTGACAGACTAATGCAAATAATTGAAAGATTTTTCGATTAAAATCTTGAAGGAAGCCGGCTGATTGAACTTCGGGGTATCGGCTCGAAACGCCGAGCAATCTGAGTCCCGAGCGACTCCAGAACATTCACTGTGATGGGAGAAGTTGTTAATCGAGTTATTTTTGACAGACTAATGCAAAGAATAACAAGATTTTTCAAACAGAATCTTGAACGAAGCCGACTGATTTAACTTCGGGGTATCGGCTCGAAACGCCGAGCAATCTGAGTCCCGAGCGACTCCAGAACATTCACTGTGATGGGAGAAGTTGTTAATCGAGTTATTTTTGACAGACTAATGCAAAGAATAACAAGATTTTTCAAACAGAATCTTGGACGAAGCCGACTGATTGAACATCGGGGTATCGGCTCCAAACGTCCAGCAATCTGAGTCTCGGGCGACTCCAGAACAATCACTGTGATGGGAGAAGTTGTTAATCGAGTTATTTTTGACAGACTAATGCAAAGAATTGGAAGATTTTTCGATTAAAATCTTGAAGGAAGCCGGCTGATTGAACTTCGGGGTATCCGCTCGACACGCCGAGCAATCTGAGTCCCGAGCGACTCCGGAACATTCACTGTTATGGGAGAAGTTGTTAATCGTGTTATTTTTGACAGACTAATGCAAAGAATAACAAGATTTTTCAAACAGAATCTTGAACGAAGCCGACTGATTGAACTTCGGGGTATCGGCTCGAAACGCCGAGCAATCTGAGTCCCGGGCGACTCCAGAACATTCACTGTGATGGGAGAAGTTGTTAATCGAGTTATTTTTGACAGACTAATGCAAAGAATAACAAGATTTTTCAAACAGAATCTTGAACGAAGCCGACTGATTGATCTTCGGGGTATCGGCTCGAAACGTCCAGCAATCTGAGTCCCGGGCGACTCCAGAACATTCACTGTGATGGGAGAAGTTGTTAATCGAGTTATTTTTGACAAACTAATGCAAGGAATAACAAGATTTTTCAAATAGAATCTTGAACGAAGCCGACTGATTGAACTTCGGGGTATCCGCTCGACATGCCGAGCAATCTGGGTCCCGAGCGACTCTGGAACATTCACTGTGATGGGAGAAGTTGTTAATCAAGTTATTTTTGACAGACTAATGCAAATAATTGAAAGATTTTTCAATTAAAATCTTGAAGGAAGCCGGCTGATTGAACTTCGGGGTATCATCTCGAAACGCCGAGCAATCTGAGTCCCGAGCGACTCCAGAACATTCACTGTGATGGGAGAAGTTGTTAATCGAGTTATTTTTGATAGACTAATGCAAAGAATAACAAGTTTTTTCAAACAGAATCTTGAACGAAGCCGACTGATTGAACTTCGGGGTATCGGCTCGAAACGCCGAGCAATCTGAGTCCCGGGCGACTCCAGAACATTCACTGTGATGGGAGAAGTTGTTAATCGAGTTATTTTTGACAGACTAATGCAAAGAATAACAAGATTTTTGAAACAGAATCTTGAACGAAGCGGACTGATTTAACTTCGGGGTATCGGCTCGAAACGCCGAGCAATCTGAGTCCCGAGCGACTCCAGAACATTCACTGTGATGGGAGAAGTTGTTAATCGAGTTATTTTTGACAGACTAATGCAAAGAATAACAAGATTTTTCAAACAAAATCTTGGACGAAGCCGACTGATTGAACTTCGGGGTATCGGATCGAAACGTCCAGCAATCTGAGTCCCGGGCGACTCCAGAACATTCACAGTGATGGGAGAAGTTGTTAATCGAGTTATTTTTGACAGACTAATGCAAAGAATAACAAGATTTTTCAAATAGAATCTTGAACGAAGCCGATTGATTGAACTTCGGGGTATCGGATCGAAACGCCGAGCAATTTGAGTCCCGAGCGACTCCAGAACATTCACTGTGATGGGAGAAGTTGTTAATCGAGTTATTTTTGACAAACTAATGCAAAGAATTGGAAGATTTTTCGATTAAAATCTTGATGGAAGCCGGCTGATTGAACTTCGGGGTATCCGCTCGACACGCCGAGCAATCTGAGTCCCGAGCGACTCCGGAACATTCACTGTGATGGGAGAAGTTGTTAATCGTGTTATTTTTGACAGACTAATGCAAAGAATAACAAGATTTTTCAAACAGAATCTTGAACGAAGCCGACTGATTTAACTTCGGGGTATCGGCTCGAAACGCCGAGCAATCTGAGTCCCGGGCGACTCCAGAACATTCACTGTGATGGGAGAAGTTGTTAATCGAGTTATTTTTGACAGACTAATGCAAAGAATAACAAGATTTTTCAAACAGAATCTTGAACGAAGCCGACTGATTGAACTTCGGGGTATCGGCTCGAAACGCCGAGCAATCTGAGTCCCGGGCGACTCCAGAACATTCACTGTGATGGGAGAAGTTGTTAATCGAGTTATTTTTGACAGACTAATGCAAAGAATAACAAGATTTTTCAAACAGAATCTTGAACGAAGCCGACTGATTGATCTTCGGGGTATCGGCTCGAAACGTCCAGCAATCTGAGTCCCGGGCGACTCCAGAACATTCACTGTGATGGGAGAAGTTGTTAATCGAGTTATTTTTGACAAACTAATGCAAGGAATAACAAGATTTTTCAAATAGAATCTTGAACGAAGCCGACTGATTGAACTTCGGGGTATCCGCTCGACATGCCGAGCAATCTGGGTCCCGAGCGACTCTGGAACATTCACTGTGATGGGAGAAGTTGTTAATCAAGTTATTTTTGACAGACTAATGCAAATAATTGAAAGATTTTTCAATTAAAATCTTGAAGGAAGCCGGCTGATTGAACTTCGGGGTATCATCTCGAAACGCCGAGCAATCTGAGTCCCGAGCGACTCCAGAACATTCACTGTGATGGGAGAAGTTGTTAATCGAGTTATTTTTGATAGACTAATGCAAAGAATAACAAGTTTTTTCAAACAGAATCTTGAACGAAGCCGACTGATTGAACTTCGGGGTATCGGCTCGAAACGCCGAGCAATCTGAGTCCCGGGCGACTCCAGAACATTCACTGTGATGGGAGAAGTTGTTAATCGAGTTATTTTTGACAGACTAATGCAAAGAATAACAAGATTTTTGAAACAGAATCTTGAACGAAGCGGACTGATTTAACTTCGGGGTATCGGCTCGAAACGCCGAGCAATCTGAGTCCCGAGCGACTCTAGAACATTCACTGTGATGGGAGAAGTTGTTAATCGAGTTATTTTTGACAGACTAATGCAAAGAATAACAAGATTTTTCAAACAAAATCTTGGACGAAGCCGACTGATTGAACTTCGGGGTATCGGATCGAAACGTCCAGCAATCTGAGTCCCGGGCGACTCCAGAACATTCACAGTGATGGGAGAAGTTGTTAATCGAGTTATTTTTGACAGACTAATGCAAAGAATAACAAGATTTTTCAAATAGAATCTTGAACGAAGCCGATTGATTGAACTTCGGGGTATCGGATCGAAACGCCGAGCAATTTGAGTCCCGAGCGACTCCAGAACATTCACTGTGATGGGAGAAGTTGTTAATCGAGTTATTTTTGACAAACTAATGCAAAGAATTGGAAGATTTTTCGATTAAAATCTTGATGGAAGCCGGCTGATTGAACTTCGGGGTATCCGCTCGACACGCCGAGCAATCTGAGTCCCGAGCGACTCCGGAACATTCACTGTGATGGGAGAAGTTGTTAATCGTGTTATTTTTGACAGACTAATGCAAAGAATAACAAGATTTTTCAAACAGAATCTTGAACGAAGCCGACTGATTTAACTTCGGGGTATCGGCTCGAAACGCCGAGCAATCTGAGTCCCGGGCGACTCCAGAACATTCACTGTGATGGGAGAAGTTGTTAATCGAGTTATTTTTGACAGACTAATGCAAAGAATAACAAGATTTTTCAAACAGAATCTTGAACGAAGCCGACTGATTTAACTTCGGGGTATCAGATCGAAACGCCGAGCAATCTGAGTCCCGAGCGACTCCAGAACATTCACTGTGATGGGAGAAGTTGTTAATCGAGTTATTTTTGACAGACTAATGCAAAGAATTGGAAGATTTTTCGATTAAAATCTTGAAGGAAGCCGGCTGATTGAACTTCGGGGTATCCGCTCGACACGCCGAGCAATCTGGGTCCCGAGCGACTCTGGAACATTCACTGTGATGGGAGAAGTTGTTAATCGAGTTATTTTTGACAGACTAATGCAAATAATTGAAAGATTTTTCGATTAAAATCTTGAAGGAAGCCGGCTGATTGAACTTCGGGGTATCGGCTCGAAACGCCGAGCAATCTGAGTCCCGAGCGACTCCAGAACATTCACTGTGATGGGAGAAGTTGTTAATCGAGTTATTTTTGACAGACTAATGCAAAGAATAACAAGATTTTTCAAACAGAATCTTGAACGAAGCCGACTGATTTAACTTCGGGGTATCGGCTCGAAACGCCGAGCAATCTGAGTCCCGAGCGACTCCAGAACATTCACTGTGATGGGAGAAGTTGTTAATCGAGTTATTTTTGACAGACTAATGCAAAGAATAACAAGATTTTTCAAACAGAATCTTGGACGAAGCCGACTGATTGAACTTCGGGGTATCGGCTCCAAACGTCCAGCAATCTGAGTCTCGGGCGACTCCAGAACATTCACTGTGATGGGAGAAGTTGTTAATCGAGTTATTTTTGACAGACTAATGCAAAGAATTGGAAGATTTTTCGATTAAAATCTTGAAGGAAGCCGGCTGATTGAACTTCGGGGTATCCGCTCGACACGCCGAGCAATCTGAGTCCCGAGCGACTCCGGAACATTCACTGTTATGGGACAAGTTGTTAATCGTGTTATTTTTGACAGACTAATGCAAAGAATAACAAGATTTTTCAAACAGAATCTTGAACGAAGCCGACTGATTGAACTTCGGGGTATCGGCTCGAAACGCCGAGCAATCTGGGTCCCGAGCGACTCCAGAACATTCACTGTGATGGGAGAAGTTGTTAATCGAGTTATTTTTGACAGACTAATGCAAAGAATTGGAAGATTTTTCGATTAAAATCTTGAAGGAAGCCGGCTGATTGAACTTCGGGGTATCCGCTCGACACGCCTAGCAATCTGGGTCCCGAGCGACTCTGGAACATTCACTGTGATGGGAGAAGTTGTTAATCGAGTTATTTTTGACAGACTAATGCAAAGAATAACAAGATTTTTCAAACAGAATCTTGAACGAAGCCGACTGATTGAACTTCGGGGTATCGGCTCGAAACGCCGAGCAATCTGAGTCCCGAGCGACTCCAGAACATTCACTGTGATGGGAGAAGTTGTTAATCGAGTTATTTTTGACAGACTAATGCAAAGAATTGGAAGATTTTTCGATTAAAATCTTGAAGGAAGCCGACTGATTGAACTTCGGGGTATCCGCTCGACACGCCGAGCAATCTGGGTCCCGAGCGACTCTGGAACATTCACTGTGATGGGAGAAGTTGTTAATCGAGTTATTTTTGACAGACTAATGCAAATAATTGAAAGATTTTTCGATTAAAATCTTGAAGGAAGCCGGCTGATTGAACTTCGGGGTATCGGCTCGAAACGCCGAGCAATCTGAGTCCCGAGCGACTCCAGAACATTCACTGTGATGGGAGAAGTTGTTAATCGAGTTATTTTTGACAGACTAATGCAAAGAATAACAAGATTTTTCAAACAGAATCTTGAACGAAGCCGACTGATTGAACTTCGGGGTATCGGCTCGAAACGCCGAGCAATCTGAGTCCCGGGCGACTCCAGAACATTCACTGTGATGGGAGAAGTTGTTAATCGAGTTATTTTTGACAGACTCATGCAAAGAATAACAAGATTTTTCAAACAGAATCTTGAACGAAGCCGACTGATTGATCTTCGGGGTATCGGCTCGAAACGTCCAGCAATCTGAGTCCCGGGCGACTCCAGAACATTCACTGTGATGGGAGAAGTTTTTAATCGAGTTATTTTTGACAGACTAATGCAAGGAATAACAAGATTTTTCAAATAGAATCTTGAACGAAGCCGACTGATTGAACTTCGGGGTATCAGATCGAAACGCCGAGCAATCTGAGTCCCGAGCGACTCTAGAACATTCACTGTGATGGGAGAAGTTGTTAATCGAGTTATTTTTGACAGACTAATGCAAAGAATTGGAAGATTTTTCGATTAAAATCTTGAAGGAAGCCGGCTGATTGAACTTCGGGGTATCCGCTCGACACGCCGAGCAATCTGGGTCCCGAGCGACTCTGGAACATTCACTGTGATGGGAGAAGTTGTTAATCA
Source organism: Canna indica (assembly GCA_034359265.1). Classification (NCBI taxonomy): domain Eukaryota; kingdom Viridiplantae; phylum Streptophyta; class Magnoliopsida; order Zingiberales; family Cannaceae; genus Canna; species Canna indica. The sequence goes on from CP136891.1 coordinate 41,672,183, forward strand.
AGTTATTTTTGACAGACTAATGCAAATAATTGAAAGATTTTTCAATTAAAATCTTGAAGGAAGCCGGCTGATTGAACTTCGGGGTATCATCTCGAAACGCCGAGCAATCTGAGTCCCGAGCGACTCCAGAACATTCACTGTGATGGGAGAAGTTGTTAATCGAGTTATTTTTGATAGACTAATGCAAAGAATAACAAGTTTTTTCAAACAGAATCTTGAACGAAGCCGACTGATTGAACTTTGGGGTATCGGCTCGAAACGCCGAGCAATCTGAGTCCCGGGCGACTCCAGAACATTCACTGTGATGGGAGAAGTTGTTAATCGAGTTATTTTTGACAGACTAATGCAAAGAATAACAAGATTTTTGAAACAGAATCTTGAACGAAGCGGACTGATTTAACTTCGGGGTATCGGCTCGAAACGCCGAGCAATCTGAGTCCCGAGCGACTCCAGAACATTCACTGTGATGGGAGAAGTTGTTAATCGAGTTATTTTTGACAGACTAATGCAAAGAATAACAAGATTTTTCAAACAGAATCTTGGACGAAGCCGACTGATTGAACTTCGGGGTATCGGATCGAAACGTCCAGCAATCTGAGTCCCGGGCGACTCCAGAACATTCACTGTGATGGGAGAAGTTGTTAATCGAGTTATTTTTGACAGACTAATGCAAAGAATAACAAGATTTTTCAAATAGAATCTTGAACGAAGTCGATTGATTGAACTTCGGGGTATCGGATCGAAACGCCGAGCAATTTGAGTCCCGAGCGACTCCAGAACATTCACTGTGATGGGAGAAGTTGTTAATCGAGTTATTTTTGACAGACTAATGCAAAGAATTGGAAGATTTTTCGATTAAAATCTTGAAGGAAGCCGGCTGATTGAACTTCGGGGTATCCGCTCGACACGCCGAGCAATCTGGGTCCCGAGCGACTCTGGAACATTCACTGTGATGGGAGAAGTTGTTAATCAAGTTATTTTTGACAGACTAATGCAAATAATTGAAAGATTTTTCAATTAAAATCTTGAAGGAAGCCGGCTGATTGAACTTCGGGGTATCATCTCGAAACGCCGAGCAATCTGAGTCCCGAGCGACTCCAGAACATTCACTGTGATGGGAGAAGTTGTTAATCGAGTTATTTTTGATAGACTAATGCAAAGAATAACAAGTTTTTTCAAACAGAATCTTGAACGAAGCCGACTGATTGAACTTTGGGGTATCGGCTCGAAACGCCGAGCAATCTGAGTCCCGGGCGACTCCAGAACATTCACTGTGATGGGAGAAGTTGTTAATCGAGTTATTTTTGACAGACTAATGCAAAGAATAACAAGATTTTTGAAACAGAATCTTGAACGAAGCGGACTGATTTAACTTCGGGGTATCGGCTCGAAACGCCGAGCAATCTGAGTCCCGAGCGACTCCAGAACATTCACTGTGATGGGAGAATGTGTTAATCGAGTTATTTTTGACAGACTAATGCAAAGAATAACAAGATTTTTCAAACAGAATCTTGGACGAAGCCGACTGATTGAACTTCGGGGTATCGGATCGAAACGTCCAGCAATCTGAGTCCCGGGCGACTCCAGAACATTCACTGTGATGGGAGAAGTTGTTAATCGAGTTATTTTTGACAGACTAATGCAAAGAATAACAAGATTTTTCAAATAGAATCTTGAACGAAGTCGATTGATTGAACTTCGTGGTATCGGATCGAAACGCCGAGCAATTTGAGTCCCGAGCGACTCCAGAACATTCACTGTGATGGGAGAAGTTGTTAATCGAGTTATTTTTGACAGACTAATGCAAAGAATTGGAAGATTTTTCGATTAAAATCTTGAAGGAAGCCGGCTGATTGAACTTCGGGGTATCCGCTCGACACGCCGAGCAATCTGAGTCCCGAGCGACTCCGGAACATTCACTGTGATGGGAGAAGTTGTTAATCGTGTTATTTTTGACAGACTAATGCAAAGAATAACAAGATTTTTCAAACAGAATCTTGAACGAAGCCGACTGATTGAACTTCGGGGTATCGGCTCGAAACGCCGAGCAATCTGAGTCCCGGGCGACTCCAGAACATTCACTGTGATGGGAGAAGTTGTTAATCGTGTTATTTTTGACAGACTAATGCAAAGAATAACAAGATTTTTCAAACAGAATCTTGAACGAAGCCGACTGATTTAACTTCGGGGTATCAGATCGAAACGCCGAGCAATCTGAGTCCCGAGCGACTCCAGAACATTCACTGTGATGGGAGAAGTTGTTAATCGAGTTATTTTTGACAGACTAATGCAAAGAATTGGAAGATTTTTCGATTAAAATCTTGAAGGAAGCCGGCTGATTGAACTTCGGGGTATCCGCTCGACACGCCGAGCAATCTGGGTCCCGAGCGACTCTGGAACATTCACTGTGATGGGAGAAGTTGTTAATCGAGTTATTTTTGACAGACTAATGCAAATAATTGAAAGATTTTTCGATTAAAATCTTGAAGGAAGCCGGCTGATTGAACTTCGGGGTATCGGCTCGAAACGCCGAGCAATCTGAGTCCCGAGCGACTCCAGAACATTCACTGTGATGGGAGAAGTTGTTAATCGAGTTATTTTTGACAGACTAATGCAAATAATTGAAAGATTTTTCGATTAAAATCTTGAAGGAAGCCGGCTGATTGAACTTCGGGGTATCGGCTCGAAACGCCGAGCAATCTGAGTCCCGAGCGACTCCAGAACATTCACTGTGATGGGTGAAGTTGTTAATCGAGTTATTTTTGACAGACTAATGCAAAGAATAACAAGATTTTTCAAACAGAATCTTGAACGAAGCCGACTGATTTAACTTCGGGGTATCGGCTCGAAACGCCGAGCAATCTGAGTCCCGAGCGACTCCAGAACATTCACTGTGATGGGAGAAGTTGTTAATCGAGTTATTTTTGACAGACTAATGCAAAGAATAACAAGATTTTTCAAACAGAATCTTGGACGAAGCCGACTGATTGAACTTCAGGGTATCGGATCGAAACGTCCAGCAATCTGAGTCCCAGGCGACTCCAGAACATTCACTGTGATGGGAGAAGTTGTTAATAGAGTTATTTTTGACAGACTAATGCAAAGAATAACAAGATTTTTCAAACAGAATCTTGAACGAAGCCGACTGATTGAACTTCGGGGTATCGGCTCGAAACGCCGAACAATCTGAGTCCCGGGCGACTCCAGAACATTCACTGTGATGGGAGAAGTTGTTAATCGAGTTATTTTTGACAGACTAATGCAAAGAATAACAAGATTTTTCAAACAGAATCTTGGACGAAGCCGACTGATTGAACTTCAGGGTATCGGATCGAAACGTCCAGCAATCTGAGTCCCGGGCGACTCCAGAACATTCACTGTGATGGGAGAAGTTGTTAATCGAGTTATTTTTGACAGACTAATGCAAAGAATAACAAGATTTTTCAAATAGAATCTTGAACGAAGCCGACTGATTGAACTTCGGGGTATCAGATCGAAACGCCGAGCAATCTGAGTCCCGAGCGACTCCAGAACATTCACTGTGATGGGAGAAGTTGTTAATCGAGTTATTTTTGACAGACTAATGCAAAGAATTGGAAGATTTTTCGATTAAAATCTTGAAGGAAGCCGGCTGATTGAACTTCGGGGTATCCGCTCGACACGCCGAGCAATCTGGGTCCCGAGCGACTCTGGAACATTCACTGTGATGGGAGAAGTTGTTAATCGAGTTATTTTTGACAGACTAATGCAAATAATTGAAAGATTTTTCGATTAAAATCTTGAAGGAAGCCGGCTGATTGAACTTCGGGGTATCGGCTCGAAACGCCGAGCAATCTGAGTCCCGAGCGACTCCAGAACATTCACTGTGATGGGAGAAGTTGTTAATCGAGTTATTTTTGACAGACTAATGCAAAGAATAACAAGATTTTTCAAACAGAATCTTGAACGAAGCCGACTGATTTAACTTCGGGGTATCGGCTCGAAACGCCGAGCAATCTGAGTCCCGAGCGACTCCAGAACATTCACTGTGATGGGAGAAGTTGTTAATCGAGTTATTTTTGACAGACTAATGCAAAGAATAACAAGATTTTTCAAACAGAATCTTGGACGAAGCCGACTGATTGAACTTCGGGGTATCGGATCGAAACGTCCAGCAATCTGAGTCCCGGGCGACTCCAGAACATTCACAGTGATGGGAGAAGTTGTTAATCGAGTTATTTTTGACAGACTAATGCAAAGAATAACAAGATTTTTCAAATAGAATCTTGAACGAAGCCGATTGATTGAACTTCGGGGTATCGGATCGAAACGCCGAGCAATTTGAGTCCCGAGCGACTCCAGAACATTCACTGTGATGGGAGAAGTTGTTAATCGAGTTATTTTTGACAGACTAATGCAAAGAATTGGAAGATTTTTCGATTAAAATCTTGATGGAAGCCGGCTGATTGAACTTCGGGGTATCGGCTCGAAACGCCGAACAATCTGAGTCCCGGGCGACTCCAGAACATTCACTGTGATGGGAGAAGTTGTTAATCGAGTTATTTTTGACAGACTAATGCAAAGAATAACAAGATTTTTCAAACAGAATCTTGGACGAAGCCGACTGATTGAACTTCAGGGTATCGGATCGAAACGTCCAGCAATCTGAGTCCCGGGCGACTCCAGAACATTCACTGTGATGGGAGAAGTTGTTAATCGAGTTATTTTTGACAGACTAATGCAAAGAATAACAAGATTTTTCAAATAGAATCTTGAACGAAGCCGACTGATTGAACTTCGGGGTATCAGATCGAAACGCCGAGCAATCTGAGTCCCGAGCGACTCCAGAACATTCACTGTGATGGGAGAAGTTGTTAATCGAGTTATTTTTGACAGACTAATGCAAAGAATTGGAAGATTTTTCGATTAAAATCTTGAAGGAAGCCGGCTGATTGAACTTCGGGGTATCCGCTCGACACGCCGAGCAATCTGGGTCCCGAGCGACTCTGGAACATTCACTGTGATGGGAGAAGTTGTTAATCGAGTTATTTTTGACAGACTAATGCAAATAATTGAAAGATTTTTCGATTAAAATCTTGAAGGAAGCCGGCTGATTGAACTTCGGGGTATCGGCTCGAAACGCCGAGCAATCTGAGTCCCGAGCGACTCCAGAACATTCACTGTGATGGGAGAAGTTGTTAATCGAGTTATTTTTGACAGACTAATGCAAAGAATAACAAGATTTTTCAAACAGAATCTTGAACGAAGCCGACTGATTTAACTTCGGGGTATCGGCTCGAAACGCCGAGCAATCTGAGTCCCGAGCGACTCCAGAACATTCACTGTGATGGGAGAAGTTGTTAATCGAGTTATTTTTGACAGACTAATGCAAAGAATAACAAGATTTTTCAAACAGAATCTTGGACGAAGCCGACTGATTGAACTTCGGGGTATCGGATCGAAACGTCCAGCAATCTGAGTCCCGGGCGACTCCAGAACATTCACAGTGATGGGAGAAGTTGTTAATCGAGTTATTTTTGACAGACTAATGCAAAGAATAACAAGATTTTTCAAATAGAATCTTGAACGAAGCCGATTGATTGAACTTCGGGGTATCGGATCGAAACGCCGAGCAATTTGAGTCCCGAGCGACTCCAGAACATTCACTGTGATGGGAGAAGTTGTTAATCGAGTTATTTTTGACAGACTAATGCAAAGAATTGGAAGATTTTTCGATTAAAATCTTGATGGAAGCCGGCTGATTGAACTTCGGGGTATCCGCTCGACACGCCGAGCAATCTGAGTCCCGAGCGACTCTGGAACATTCACTGTGATGGGAGAAGTTGTTAATCGAGTTAGTTTTGACAGACTAATGCAAATAATTGAAACATTTTTCGATTAAAATCTTGAAGGAAGCCGGCTGATTGAACTTCGGGGTATCGGCTCGAAACGCCGAGCAATCTGAGTCCCGAGCGACTCCAGAACATTCACTGTGATGGGAGAAGTTGTTAATCGAGTTATTTTTGACAGACTAATTCAAAGAATAACAAGATTTTTCAAACAGAATCTTGGACGAAGCCGACTGATTGAACTTCGGGGTATCGGATCGAAACGTCCAGCAATCTGAGTCCCGGGCGACTCCAGAACATTCACTGTGATGGGAGAAGTTGTTAATAGAGTTATTTTTGACAGACTAATGCAAAGAATAACAAGATTTTTCAAACAGAATCTTGAACGAAGCCGACTGATTGAACTTCGGGGTATTGGCTCGAAACGTCCAGCAATCTGAGTCCCGGGCGACTCCAGAACATTCACTGTGATGGGAGAAGTTGTTAATCGAGTTATTTTTGACAGACTAATGCAAAGAATAACAAGATTTTTCAAATAGAATCTTGAACGAAGCCGACTGATTGAACTTCGGGGTATCAGATCGAAACGCCGAGCAATCTGAGTCCCGAGCGACTCCAGAACATTCACTGTGATGGGAGAAGTTGTTAATCGAGTTATTTTTGACAGACTAATGCAAAGAATTGGAAGATTTTTTGATTAAAATCTTGAAGGAAGCCGGCTGATTGAACTTCGGGGTATCCGCTCGACACGCCGAGCAATCTGGGTCCCGAGCGACTCTGGAACATTCACTGTGATGGGAGAAGTTGTTAATCGAGTTATTTTTGACAGACTAATGCAAATAATTGAAAGATTTTTCGATTAAAATCTTGAAGGAAGCCGGCTGATTGAACTTCGGGGTATCGGCTCGAAACGCCGAGCAATCTGAGTCCCGAGCGACTCCAGAACATTCACTGTGATGGGAGAAGTTGTTAATCGAGTTATTTTTGACAGACTAATGCAAAGAATAACAAGATTTTTCAAACAGAATCTTGAACAAAGCCGACTGATTTAACTTCGGGGTATCGGCTCGAAACGCCGAGCAATCTGAGTCCCGAGCGACTCCAGAACATTCACTGTGATGGGAGAAGTTGTTAATCGAGTTATTTTTGACAGACTAATGCAAAGAATAACAAGATTTTTCAAACAGAATCTTGGACGAAGCCGACTGATTGAACTTCGGGGTATCGGATCGAAACGTCCAGCAATCTGAGTCCCGGGCGACTCCAGAACATTCACTGTGATGGGAGAAGTTGTTAATCGAGTTATTTTTGACAGACTAATGCAAAGAATAACAAGATTTTTCAAATAGAATCTTGAACGAAGTCGATTGATTGAACTTCGGGGTATCGGATCGAAACGCCGAGCAATTTGAGTCCCGAGCGACTCCAGAACATTCACTGTGATGGGAGAAGTTGTTAATCGAGTTATTTTTGACAGACTAATGCAAAGAATTGGAAGATTTTTCGATTAAAATCTTGAAGGAAGCCGGCTGATTGAACTTCGGGGTATCCGCTCGACACGCCGAGCAATCTGAGTCCCGAGCGACTCCGGAACATTCACTGTGATGGGAGAAGTTGTTAATCGTGTTATTTTTGACAGACTAATGCAAAGAATAACAAGATTTTTCAAACAGAATCTTGAACGAAGCCGACTGATTGAACTTCGGGGTATCGGCTCGAAACGCCGAACAATCTGAGTCCCGGGCGACTCCAGAACATTCACTGTGATGGGAGAAGTTGTTAATCGAGTTATTTTTGACAGACTAATGCAAAGAATAACAAGATTTTTCAAACAGAATCTTGGACGAAGCCGACTGATTGAACTTCGGGGTATCGGATCGAAACGTCCAGCAATCTGAGTCCCGGGCGACTCCAGAACATTCACTGTGATGGGAGAAGTTGTTAATCGAGTTATTTTTGACAGACTAATGCAAAGAATAACAAGATTTTTCAAATAGAATCTTGAACGAAGTCGATTGATTGAACTTCGGGGTATCGGATCGAAACGCCGAGCAATTTGAGTCCCGAGCGACTCCAGAACATTCACTGTGATGGGAGAAGTTGTTAATCGAGTTATTTTTGACAGACTAATGCAAAGAATTGGAAGATTTTTCGATTAAAATCCTGAAGGAAGCCGGCTGATTGAACTTCGGGGTATCCGCTCGACACGCCGAGCAATCTGAGTCCCGAGCGACTCCGGAACATTCACTGTGATGGGAGAAGTTGTTAATCGTGTTATTTTTGACAGACTAATGCAAAGAATAACAAGATTTTTCAAACAGAATCTTGAACGAAGCCGACTGATTGAACTTCGGGGTATCGGCTCGAAACGCCGAACAATCTGAGTCCCGGGCGACTCCAGAACATTCACTGTGATGGGAGAAGTTGTTAATCGAGTTATTTTTGACAGACTAATGCAAAGAATAACAAGATTTTTCAAACAGAATCTTGAACGAAGCCGACTGATTGAACTTCGGGGTATTGGCTCGAAACGTCCAGCAATCTGAGTCCCGGGCGACTCCAGAACATTCACTGTGATGGGAGAAGTTGTTAATCGAGTTATTTTTGACAGACTAATGCAAAGAATAACAAGATTTTTCAAATAGAATCTTGAACGAAGCCGACTGATTGAACTTCGGGGTATCAGATCGAAACGCCGAGCAATCTGAGTCCCGAGCGACTCCAGAACATTCACTGTGATGGGAGAAGTTGTTAATCAAGTTATTTTTGACAGACTAATGCAAAGAATTGGAAGATTTTTCGATTAAAATCTTGAAGGAAGCCGGCTGATTGAACTTCGGGGTATCCGCTCGACACGCCGAGCAATCTGGGTCCCGAGCGACTCTGGAACATTCACTGTGATGGGAGAAGTTGTTAATCGAGTTATTTTTGACAGACTAATGCAAATAATTGAAAGATTTTTCGATTAAAATCTTGAAGGAAGCCGGCTGATTGAACTTCGGGGTATCGGCTCGAAACGCCGAGCAATCTGAGTCCCGAGCGACTCCAGAACATTCACTGTGATGGGTGAAGTTGTTAATCGAGTTATTTTTGACAGACTAATGCAAAGAATAACAAGATTTTTCAAACAGAATCTTGAACGAAGCCGACTGATTTAACTTCGGGGTATCGGCTCGAAACGCCGAGCAATCTGAGTCCCGAGCGACTCCAGAACATTCACTGTGATGGGAGAAGTTGTTAATCGAGTTATTTTTGACAGACTAATGCAAAGAATAACAAGATTTTTCAAACAGAATCTTGGACGAAGCCGACTGATTGAACTTCAGGGTATCGGATCGAAACGTCCAGCAATCTGAGTCCCAGGCGACTCCAGAACATTCACTGTGATGGGAGAAGTTGTTAATAGAGTTATTTTTGACAGACTAATGCAAAGAATAACAAGATTTTTCAAACAGAATCTTGAACGAAGCCGACTGATTGAACTTCGGGGTATCGGCTCGAAACGCCGAACAATCTGAGTCCCGGGCGACTCCAGAACATTCACTGTGATGGGAGAAGTTGTTAATCGAGTTATTTTTGACAGACTAATGCAAAGAATAACAAGATTTTTCAAACAGAATCTTGGACGAAGCCGACTGATTGAACTTCAGGGTATCGGATCGAAACGTCCAGCAATCTGAGTCCCGGGCGACTCCAGAACATTCACTGTGATGGGAGAAGTTGTTAATCGAGTTATTTTTGACAGACTAATGCAAAGAATAACAAGATTTTTCAAATAGAATCTTGAACGAAGCCGACTGATTGAACTTCGGGGTATCAGATCGAAACGCCGAGCAATCTGAGTCCCGAGCGACTCCAGAACATTCACTGTGATGGGAGAAGTTGTTAATCGAGTTATTTTTGACAGACTAATGCAAAGAATTGGAAGATTTTTCGATTAAAATCTTGAAGGAAGCCGGCTGATTGAACTTCGGGGTATCCGCTCGACACGCCGAGCAATCTGGGTCCCGAGCGACTCTGGAACATTCACTGTGATGGGAGAAGTTGTTAATCGAGTTATTTTTGACAGACTAATGCAAATAATTGAAAGATTTTTCGATTAAAATCTTGAAGGAAGCCGGCTGATTGAACTTCGGGGTATCGGCTCGAAACGCCGAGCAATCTGAGTCCCGAGCGACTCCAGAACATTCACTGTGATGGGAGAAGTTGTTAATCGAGTTATTTTTGACAGACTAATGCAAAGAATAACAAGATTTTTCAAACAGAATCTTGAACGAAGCCGACTGATTTAACTTCGGGGTATCGGCTCGAAACGCCGAGCAATCTGAGTCCCGAGCGACTCCAGAACATTCACTGTGATGGGAGAAGTTGTTAATCGAGTTATTTTTGACAGACTAATGCAAAGAATAACAAGATTTTTCAAACAGAATCTTGGACGAAGCCGACTGATTGAACTTCGGGGTATCGGATCGAAACGTCCAGCAATCTGAGTCCCGGGCGACTCCAGAACATTCACAGTGATGGGAGAAGTTGTTAATCGAGTTATTTTTGACAGACTAATGCAAAGAATAACAAGATTTTTCAAATAGAATCTTGAACGAAGCCGATTGATTGAACTTCGGGGTATCGGATCGAAACGCCGAGCAATTTGAGTCCCGAGCGACTCCAGAACATTCACTGTGATGGGAGAAGTTGTTAATCGAGTTATTTTTGACAGACTAATGCAAAGAATTGGAAGATTTTTCGATTAAAATCTTGATGGAAGCCGGCTGATTGAACTTCGGGGTATCCGCTCGACACGCCGAGCAATCTGAGTCCCGAGCGACTCTGGAACATTCACTGTGATGGGAGAAGTTGTTAATCGAGTTAGTTTTGACAGACTAATGCAAATAATTGAAACATTTTTCGATTAAAATCTTGAAGGAAGCCGGCTGATTGAACTTCGGGGTATCGGCTCGAAACGCCGAGCAATCTGAGTCCCGAGCGACTCCAGAACATTCACTGTGATGGGAGAAGTTGTTAATCGAGTTATTTTTGACAGACTAATTCAAAGAATAACAAGATTTTTCAAACAGAATCTTGGACGAAGCCGACTGATTGAACTTCGGGGTATCGGATCGAAACGTCCAGCAATCTGAGTCCCGGGCGACTCCAGAACATTCACTGTGATGGGAGAAGTTGTTAATAGAGTTATTTTTGACAGACTAATGCAAAGAATAACAAGATTTTTCAAACAGAATCTTGAACGAAGCCGACTGATTGAACTTCGGGGTATTGGCTCGAAACGTCCAGCAATCTGAGTCCCGGGCGACTCCAGAACATTCACTGTGATGGGAGAAGTTGTTAATCGAGTTATTTTTGACAGACTAATGCAAAGAATAACAAGATTTTTCAAATAGAATCTTGAACGAAGCCGACTGATTGAACTTCGGGGTATCAGATCGAAACGCCGAGCAATCTGAGTCCCGAGCGACTCCAGAACATTCACTGTGATGGGAGAAGTTGTTAATCGAGTTATTTTTGACAGACTAATGCAAAGAATTGGAAGATTTTTTGATTAAAATCTTGAAGGAAGCCGGCTGATTGAACTTCGGGGTATCCGCTCGACACGCCGAGCAATCTGGGTCCCGAGCGACTCTGGAACATTCACTGTGATGGGAGAAGTTGTTAATCGAGTTATTTTTGACAGACTAATGCAAATAATTGAAAGATTTTTCGATTAAAATCTTGAAGGAAGCCGGCTGATTGAACTTCGGGGTATCGGCTCGAAACGCCGAGCAATCTGAGTCCCGAGCGACTCCAGAACATTCACTGTGATGGGAGAAGTTGTTAATCGAGTTATTTTTGACAGACTAATGCAAAGAATAACAAGATTTTTCAAACAGAATCTTGAACAAAGCCGACTGATTTAACTTCGGGGTATCGGCTCGAAACGCCGAGCAATCTGAGTCCCGAGCAACTCCAGAACATTCACTGTGATGGGAGAAGTTGTTAATCGAGTTATTTTTGACAGACTAATGCAAAGAATAACAAGATTTTTCAAACAGAATCTTGGACGAAGCCGACTGATTGAACTTCGGGGTATCGGATCGAAACGTCCAGCAATCTGAGTCCCGGGCGACTCCAGAACATTCACAGTGATGGGAGAAGTTGTTAATCGAGTTATTTTTGACAGACTAATGCAAAGAATAACAAGATTTTTCAAATAGAATCTTGAACGAAGCCGATTGATTGAACTTCGGGGTATCGGATCGAAACGCCGAGCAATTTGAGTCCCGAGCGACTCCAGAACATTCACTGTGATGGGAGAAGTTGTTAATCGAGTTATTTTTGACAGACTAATGCAAAGAATTGGAAGATTTTTCGATTAAAATCTTGATGGAAGCCGGCTGATTGAACTTCGGGGTATCCGCTCGACACGCCGAGCAATCTGAGTCCCGAGCGACTCTGGAACATTCACTGTGATGGGAGAAGTTGTTAATCGAGTTATTTTTGACAGACTAATGCAAATAATTGAAACATTTTTCGATTAAAATCTTGAAGGAAGCCGGCTGATTGAACTTCGGGGTATCGGCTCGAAACGCCGAGCAATCTGAGTCCCGAGCGACTCCAGAACATTCACTGTGATGGGAGAAGTTGTTAATCGAGTTATTTTTGACAGACTAATGCAAGGAATAACAAGATTTTTCAAATAGAATCTTGAACGAAGCCGACTGATTGAACTTCGGGGTATCAGATCGAAACGCCGAGCAATCTGAGTCCCGAGCGACTCTAGAACATTCACTGTGATGGGAGAAGTTGTTAATCGAGTTATTTTTGACAGACTAATGCAAAGAATTGGAAGATTTTTCGATTAAAATCTTGAAGGAAGCCGGCTGATTGAACTTCGGGGTATCCGCTCGACACGCCGAGCAATCTGGGTCCCGAGCGACTCTGGAACATTCACTGTGATGGGAGAAGTTGTTAATCAAGTTATTTTTGACAGACTAATGCAAATAATTGAAAGATTTTTCAATTAAAATCTTGAAGGAAGCCGGCTGATTGAACTTCGGGGTATCATCTCGAAACGCCGAGCAATCTGAGTCCCGAACGACTCCAGAACATTCACTGTGATGGGAGAAGTTGTTAATCGAGTTATTTTTGATAGACTAATGCAAAGAATAACAAGTTTTTTCAAACAGAATCTTGAACGAAGCCGACTGATTGAACTTTGGGGTATCGGCTCGAAACGCCGAGCAATCTGAGTCCCGGGCGACTCCAGAACATTCACTGTGATGGGAGAAGTTGTTAATCGAGTTATTTTTGACAGACTAATGCAAAGAATAACAAGATTTTTCAAATAGAATCTTGAACGAAGTCGATTGATTGAACTTCGGGGTATCGGATCGAAACGCCGAGCAATTTGAGTCCCGAGCGACTCCAGAACATTCACTGTGATGGGAGAAGTTGTTAATCGAGTTATTTTTGACAGACTAATGCAAAGAATTGGAAGATTTTTCGATTAAAATCTTGAAGGAAGCCGGCTGATTGAACTTCGGGGTATCCGCTCGACACGCCGAGCAATCTGAGTCCCGAGCGACTCCGGAACATTCACTGTGATGGGAGAAGTTGTTAATCGTGTTATTTTTGACAGACTAATGCAAAGAATAACAAGATTTTTCAAACAGAATCTTGAAGGAAGCCGACTGATTGAACTTCGGGGTATCGGCTCGAAACGCCGAACAATCTGAGTCCCGGGCGACTCCAGAACATTCACTGTGATGGGAGAAGTTGTTAATCGAGTTATTTTTGACAGACTAATGCAAAGAATAACAAGATTTTTCAAACAGAATCTTGAACGAAGCCGACTGATTGAACTTCGGGGTATTGGCTCGAAACGTCCAGCAATCTGAGTCCCGGGCGACTCCAGAACATTCACTGTGATGGGAGAAGTTGTTAATCGAGTTATTTTTGACAGACTAATGCAAAGAATAACAAGATTTTTCAAATAGAATCTTGAACGAAGCCGACTGATTGAACTTCGGGGTATCAGATCGAAACGCCGAGCAATCTGAGTCCCGAGCGACTCCAGAACATTCACTGTGATGGGAGAAGTTGTTAATCGAGTTATTTTTGACAGACTAATGCAAAGAATTGGAAGATTTTTCGATTAAAATCTTGAAGGAAGCCGGCTGATTGAACTTCGGGGTATCCGCTCGACACGCCGAGCAATCTGGGTCCCGAGCGACTCTGGAACATTCACTGTGATGGGAGAAGTTGTTAATCGAGTTATTTTTGACAGACTAATGCAAAGAATAACAAGATTTTTCAAACAGAATCTTGGACGAAGCCGACTGATTGAACTTCAGGGTATCGGATCGAAACGTCCAGCAATCTGAGTCCCGGGCGACTCCAGAACATTCACTGTGATGGGAGAAGTTGTTAATCGAGTTATTTTTGACAGACTAATGCAAAGAATAACAAGATTTTTCAAACAGAATCTTGAACGAAGCCGACTGATTGAACTTCGGGGTATTGGCTCGAAACGTCCAGCAATCTGAGTCCCGGGCGACTCCAGAACATTCACTGTGATGGGAGAAGTTGTTAATCGAGTTATTTTTGACAGACTAATGCAAAGAATAACAAGATTTTTCAAACAGAATCTTGGACGAAGCCGACTGATTGAACTTCAGGGTATCGGATCGAAACGTCCAGCAATCTGAGTCCCGGGCGACTCCAGAACATTCACTGTGATGGGAGAAGTTGTTAATAGAGTTATTTTTGACAGACTAATGCAAAGAATAACAAGATTTTTCAAACAGAATCTTGAACGAAGCCGACTGATTGAACTTCGGGGTATTGGCTCGAAACGTCCAGCAATCTGAGTCCCGGGCGACTCCAGAACATTCACTGTGATGGGAGAAGTTGTTAATCGAGTTATTTTTGACAGACTAATGCAAAGAATAACAAGATTTTTCAAACAGAATCTTGGACGAAGCCGACTGATTGAACTTCAGGGTATCGGATCGAAACGTCCAGCAATCTGAGTCCCGGGCGACTCCAGAACATTCACTGTGATGGGAGAAGTTGTTAATAGAGTTATTTTTGACAGACTAATGCAAAGAATAACAAGTTTTTTCAAACAGAATCTTGAACGAAGCCGACTGATTGAACTTTGGGGTATCGGCTCGAAACGCCGAGCAATCTGAGTCCCGGGCGACTCCAGAACATTCACTGTGATGGGAGAAGTTGTTAATCGAGTTATTTTTGACAGACTAATGCAAAGAATAACAAGATTTTTCAAATAGAATCTTGAACGAAGTCGATTGATTGAACTTCGGGGTATCGGATCGAAACGCCGAGCAATTTGAGTCCCGAGCGACTCCAGAACATTCACTGTGATGGGAGAAGTTGTTAATCGAGTTATTTTTGACAGACTAATGCAAAGAATTGGAAGATTTTTCGATTAAAATCTTGAAGGAAGCCGGCTGATTGAACTTCGGGGTATCCGCTCGACACGCCGAGCAATCTGAGTCCCGAGCGACTCCGGAACATTCACTGTGATGGGAGAAGTTGTTAATCGTGTTATTTTTGACAGACTAATGCAAAGAATAACAAGATTTTTCAAACAGAATCTTGAAGGAAGCCGACTGATTGAACTTCGGGGTATCGGCTCGAAACGCCGAACAATCTGAGTCCCGGGCGACTCCAGAACATTCACTGTGATGGGAGAAGTTGTTAATCGAGTTATTTTTGACAGACTAATGCAAAGAATAACAAGATTTTTCAAACAGAATCTTGAACGAAGCCGACTGATTGAACTTCGGGGTATTGGCTCGAAACGTCCAGCAATCTGAGTCCCGGGCGACTCCAGAACATTCACTGTGATGGGAGAAGTTGTTAATCGAGTTATTTTTGACAGACTAATGCAAAGAATAACAAGATTTTTCAAATAGAATCTTGAACGAAGCCGACTGATTGAACTTCGGGGTATCAGATCGAAACGCCGAGCAATCTGAGTCCCGAGCGACTCCAGAACATTCACTGTGATGGGAGAAGTTGTTAATCGAGTTATTTTTGACAGACTAATGCAAAGAATTGGAAGATTTTTCGATTAAAATCTTGAAGGAAGCCGGCTGATTGAACTTCGGGGTATCCGCTCGACACGCCGAGCAATCTGGGTCCCGAGCGACTCTGGAACATTCACTGTGATGGGAGAAGTTGTTAATCGAGTTATTTTTGACAGACTAATGCAAAGAATAACAAGATTTTTCAAACAGAATCTTGGACGAAGCCGACTGATTGAACTTCAGGGTATCGGATCGAAACGTCCAGCAATCTGAGTCCCGGGCGACTCCAGAACATTCACTGTGATGGGAGAAGTTGTTAATCGAGTTATTTTTGACAGACTAATGCAAAGAATAACAAGATTTTTCAAACAGAATCTTGAACGAAGCCGACTGATTGAACTTCGGGGTATTGGCTCGAAACGTCCAGCAATCTGAGTCCCGGGCGACTCCAGAACATTCACTGTGATGGGAGAAGTTGTTAATCGAGTTATTTTTGACAGACTAATGCAAAGAATAACAAGATTTTTCAAACAGAATCTTGGACGAAGCCGACTGATTGAACTTCAGGGTATCGGATCGAAACGTCCAGCAATCTGAGTCCCGGGCGACTCCAGAACATTCACTGTGATGGGAGAAGTTGTTAATAGAGTTATTTTTGACAGACTAATGCAAAGAATAACAAGATTTTTCAAACAGAATCTTGAACGAAGCCGACTGATTGAACTTCGGGGTATTGGCTCGAAACGTCCAGCAATCTGAGTCCCGGGCGACTCCAGAACATTCACTGTGATGGGAGAAGTTGTTAATCGAGTTATTTTTGACAGACTAATGCAAAGAATAACAAGATTTTTCAAACAGAATCTTGGACGAAGCCGACTGATTGAACTTCAGGGTATCGGATCGAAACGTCCAGCAATCTGAGTCCCGGGCGACTCCAGAACATTCACTGTGATGGGAGAAGTTGTTAATCGAGTTATTTTTGACAGACTAATGCAAAGAATAACAAGATTTTTCAAATAGAATCTTGAACGAAGCCGACTGATTGAACTTCGGGGTATCAGATCGAAACGCCGAGCAATCTGAGTCCCGAGCGACTCCAGAACATTCACTGTGATGGGAGAAGTTGTTAATCGAGTTATTTTTGACAGACTAATGCAAAGAATTGGAAGATTTTTCGATTAAAATCTTGAAGGAAGCCGGCTGATTGAACTTCGGGGTATCCGCTCGACACGCCGAGCAATCTGGGTCCCGAGCGACTCTGGAACATTCACTGTGATGGGAGAAGTTGTTAATCGAGTTATTTTTGACAGACTAATGCAAATAATTGAAAGATTTTTCGATTAAAATCTTGAAGGAAGCCGGCTGATTGAACTTCGGGGTATCGGCTCGAAACGCCGAGCAATCTGAGTCCCGAGCGACTCCAGAACATTCACTGTGATGGGAGAAGTTGTTAATCGAGTTATTTTTGACAGACTAATGCAAAGAATAACAAGATTTTTCAAACAGAATCTTGAACGAAGCCGACTGATTTAACTTCGGGGTATCGGCTCGAAACGCCGAGCAATCTGAGTCCCGAGCGACTCCAGAACATTCACTGTGATGGGAGAAGTTGTTAATCGAGTTATTTTTGACAGACTAATGCAAAGAATAACAAGATTTTTCAAACAGAATCTTGGACGAAGCCGACTGATTGAACTTCGGGGTATCGGATCGAAACGTCCAGCAATCTGAGTCCCGGGCGACTCCAGAACATTCACAGTGATGGGAGAAGTTGTTAATCGAGTTATTTTTGACAGACTAATGCAAAGAATAACAAGATTTTTCAAATAGAATCTTGAACGAAGCCGATTGATTGAACTTCGGGGTATCGGATCGAAACGCCGAGCAATTTGAGTCCCGAGCGACTCCAGAACATTCACTGTGATGGGAGAAGTTGTTAATCGAGTTATTTTTGACAGACTAATGCAAAGAATTGGAAGATTTTTCGATTAAAATCTTGATGGAAGCCGGCTGATTGAACTTCGGGGTATCCGCTCGACACGCCGAGCAATCTGAGTCCCGAGCGACTCTGGAACATTCACTGTGATGGGAGAAGTTGTTAATCGAGTTAGTTTTGACAGACTAATGCAAATAATTGAAACATTTTTCGATTAAAATCTTGAAGGAAGCCGGCTGATTGAACTTCGGGGTATCGGCTCGAAACGCCGAGCAATCTGAGTCCCGAGCGACTCCAGAACATTCACTGTGATGGGAGAAGTTGTTAATCGAGTTATTTTTGACAGACTAATTCAAAGAATAACAAGATTTTTCAAACAGAATCTTGGACGAAGCCGACTGATTGAACTTCGGGGTATCGGATCGAAACGTCCAGCAATCTGAGTCCCGGGCGACTCCAGAACATTCACTGTGATGGGAGAAGTTGTTAATAGAGTTATTTTTGACAGACTAATGCAAAGAATAACAAGATTTTTCAAACAGAATCTTGAACGAAGCCGACTGATTGAACTTCGGGGTATTGGCTCGAAACGTCCAGCAATCTGAGTCCCGGGCGACTCCAGAACATTCACTGTGATGGGAGAAGTTGTTAATCGAGTTATTTTTGACAGACTAATGCAAAGAATAACAAGATTTTTCAAATAGAATCTTGAACGAAGCCGACTGATTGAACTTCGGGGTATCAGATCGAAACGCCGAGCAATCTGAGTCCCGAGCGACTCCAGAACAATCACTGTGATGGGAGAAGTTGTTAATCGAGTTATTTTTGACAGACTAATGCAAAGAATTGGAAGATTTTTCGATTAAAATCTTGAAGGAAGCCGGCTGATTGAACTTCGGGGTATCCGCTCGACACGCCGAGCAATCTGGGTCCCGAGCGACTCTGGAACATTCACTGTGATGGGAGAAGTTGTTAATCGAGTTATTTTTGACAGACTAATGCAAATAATTGAAAGATTTTTCGATTAAAATCTTGAAGGAAGCCGGCTGATTGAACTTCGGGGTATCGGCTCGAAACGCCGAGCAATCTGAGTCCCGAGCGACTCCAGAACATTCACTGTGATGGGAGAAGTTGTTAATCGAGTTATTTTTGACAGACTAATTCAAAGAATAACAAGATTTTTCAAACAGAATCTTGGACGAAGCCGACTGATTGAACTTCGGGGTATCGGATCGAAACGTCCAGCAATCTGAGTCCCGGGCGACTCCAGAACATTCACTGTGATGGGAGAAGTTGTTAATAGAGTTATTTTTGACAGACTAATGCAAAGAATAACAAGATTTTTCAAACAGAATCTTGAACGAAGCCGACTGATTGAACTTCGGGGTATTGGCTCGAAACGTCCAGCAATCTGAGTCCCGGGCGACTCCAGAACATTCACTGTGATGGGAGAAGTTGTTAATCGAGTTATTTTTGACAGACTAATGCAAAGAATAACAAGATTTTTCAAATAGAATCTTGAACGAAGCCGACTGATTGAACTTCGGGGTATCAGATCGAAACGCCGAGCAATCTGAGTCCCGAGCGACTCCAGAACAATCACTGTGATGGGAGAAGTTGTTAATCGAGTTATTTTTGACAGACTAATGCAAAGAATTGGAAGATTTTTCGATTAAAATCTTGAAGGAAGCCGGCTGATTGAACTTCGGGGTATCCGCTCGACACGCCGAGCAATCTGGGTCCCGAGCGACTCTGGAACATTCACTGTGATGGGAGAAGTTGTTAATCGAGTTATTTTTGACAGACTAATGCAAATAATTGAAAGATTTTTCGATTAAAATCTTGAAGGAAGCCGGCTGATTGAACTTCGGGGTATCGGCTCGAAACGCCGAGCAATCTGAGTCCCGAGCGACTCCAGAACATTCACTGTGATGGGAGAAGTTGTTAATCGAGTTATTTTTGACAGACTAATGCAAAGAATAACAAGATTTTTCAAACAGAATCTTGAACGAAGCCGACTGATTTAACTTCGGGGTATCGGCTCGAAACGCCGAGCAATCTGAGTCCCGAGCGACTCCAGAACATTCACTGTGATGGGAGAAGTTGTTAATCGAGTTATTTTTGACAGACTAATGCAAAGAATAACAAGATTTTTCAAACAGAATCTTGGACGAAGCCGACTGATTGAACTTCGGGGTATCGGATCGAAACGTCCAGCAATCTGAGTCCCGGGCGACTCCAGAACATTCACAGTGATGGGAGAAGTTGTTAATCGAGTTATTTTTGACAGACTAATGCAAAGAATAACAAGATTTTTCAAATAGAATCTTGAACGAAGCCGATTGATTGAACTTCGGGGTATCGGATCGAAACGCCGAGCAATTTGAGTCCCGAGCGACTCCAGAACATTCACTGTGATGGGAGAAGTTGTTAATCGAGTTATTTTTGACAGACTAATGCAAAGAATTGGAAGATTTTTCGATTAAAATCTTGATGGAAGCCGGCTGATTGAACTTCGGGGTATCCGCTCGACACGCCGAGCAATCTGAGTCCCGAGCGACTCTGGAACATTCACTGTGATGGGAGAAGTTGTTAATCGAGTTAGTTTTGACAGACTAATGCAAATAATTGAAACATTTTTCGATTAAAATCTTGAAGGAAGCCGGCTGATTGAACTTCGGGGTATCGGCTCGAAACGCCGAGCAATCTGAGTCCCGAGCGACTCCAGAACATTCACTGTGATGGGAGAAGTTGTTAATCGAGTTATTTTTGACAGACTAATTCAAAGAATAACAAGATTTTTCAAACAGAATCTTGGACGAAGCCGACTGATTGAACTTCGGGGTATCGGATCGAAACGTCCAGCAATCTGAGTCCCGGGCGACTCCAGAACATTCACTGTGATGGGAGAAGTTGTTAATAGAGTTATTTTTGACAGACTAATGCAAAGAATAACAAGATTTTTCAAACAGAATCTTGAACGAAGCCGACTGATTGAACTTCGGGGTATTGGCTCGAAACGTCCAGCAATCTGAGTCCCGGGCGACTCCAGAACATTCACTGTGATGGGAGAAGTTGTTAATCGAGTTATTTTTGACAGACTAATGCAAAGAATAACAAGATTTTTCAAATAGAATCTTGAACGAAGCCGACTGATTGAACTTCGGGGTATCAGATCGAAACGCCGAGCAATCTGAGTCCCGAGCGACTCCAGAACAATCACTGTGATGGGAGAAGTTGTTAATCGAGTTATTTTTGACAGACTAATGCAAAGAATTGGAAGATTTTTCGATTAAAATCTTGAAGGAAGCCGGCTGATTGAACTTCGGGGTATCCGCTCGACACGCCGAGCAATCTGGGTCCCGAGCGACTCTGGAACATTCACTGTGATGGGAGAAGTTGTTAATCGAGTTATTTTTGACAGACTAATGCAAATAATTGAAAGATTTTTCGATTAAAATCTTGAAGGAAGCCGGCTGATTGAACTTCGGGGTATCGGCTCGAAACGCCGAGCAATCTGAGTCCCGAGCGACTCCAGAACATTCACTGTGATGGGAGAAGTTGTTAATCGAGTTATTTTTGACAGACTAATGCAAAGAATAACAAGATTTTTCAAACAGAATCTTGAACGAAGCCGACTGATTTAACTTCGGGGTATCGGCTCGAAACGCCGAGCAATCTGAGTCCCGAGCGACTCCAGAACATTCACTGTGATGGGAGAAGTTGTTAATCGAGTTATTTTTGACAGACTAATGCAAAGAATAACAAGATTTTTCAAACAGAATCTTGGACGAAGCCGACTGATTGAACTTCGGGGTATCGGATCGAAACGTCCAGCAATCTGAGTCCCGGGCGACTCCAGAACATTCACAGTGATGGGAGAAGTTGTTAATCGAGTTATTTTTGACAGACTAATGCAAAGAATAACAAGATTTTTCAAATAGAATCTTGAACGAAGCCGATTGATTGAACTTCGGGGTATCGGATCGAAACGCCGAGCAATTTGAGTCCCGAGCGACTCCAGAACATTCACTGTGATGGGAGAAGTTGTTAATCGAGTTATTTTTGACAGACTAATGCAAAGAATTGGAAGATTTTTCGATTAAAATCTTGATGGAAGCCGGCTGATTGAACTTCGGGGTATCCGCTCGACACGCCGAGCAATCTGAGTCCCGAGCGACTCTGGAACATTCACTGTGATGGGAGAAGTTGTTAATCGAGTTAGTTTTGACAGACTAATGCAAATAATTGAAACATTTTTCGATTAAAATCTTGAAGGAAGCCGGCTGATTGAACTTCGGGGTATCGGCTCGAAACGCCGAGCAATCTGAGTCCCGAGCGACTCCAGAACATTCACTGTGATGGGAGAAGTTGTTAATCGAGTTATTTTTGACAGACTAATTCAAAGAATAACAAGATTTTTCAAACAGAATCTTGGACGAAGCCGACTGATTGAACTTCGGGGTATCGGATCGAAACGTCCAGCAATCTGAGTCCCGGGCGACTCCAGAACATTCACTGTGATGGGAGAAGTTGTTAATAGAGTTATTTTTGACAGACTAATGCAAAGAATAACAAGATTTTTCAAACAGAATCTTGAACGAAGCCGACTGATTGAACTTCGGGGTATTGGCTCGAAACGTCCAGCAATCTGAGTCCCGGGCGACTCCAGAACATTCACTGTGATGGGAGAAGTTGTTAATCGAGTTATTTTTGACAGACTAATGCAAAGAATAACAAGATTTTTCAAATAGAATCTTGAACGAAGCCGACTGATTGAACTTCGGGGTATCAGATCGAAACGCCGAGCAATCTGAGTCCCGAGCGACTCCAGAACATTCACTGTGATGGGAGAAGTTGTTAATCGAGTTATTTTTGACAGACTAATGCAAAGAATTGGAAGATTTTTCGATTAAAATCTTGAAGGAAGCCGGCTGATTGAACTTCGGGGTATCCGCTCGACACGCCGAGCAATCTGGGTCCCGAGCGACTCTGGAACATTCACTGTGATGGGAGAAGTTGTTAATCGAGTTATTTTTGACAGACTAATGCAAATAATTGAAAGATTTTTCGATTAAAATCTTGAAGGAAGCCGGCTGATTGAACTTCGGGGTATCGGCTCGAAACGCCGAGCAATCTGAGTCCCGAGCGACTCCAGAACATTCACTGTGATGGGAGAAGTTGTTAATCGAGTTATTTTTGACAGACTAATGCAAAGAATAACAAGATTTTTCAAACAGAATCTTGAACGAAGCCGACTGATTTAACTTCGGGGTATCGGCTCGAAACGCCGAGCAATCTGAGTCCCGAGCGACTCCAGAACATTCACTGTGATGGGAGAAGTTGTTAATCGAGTTATTTTTGACAGACTAATGCAAAGAATAACAAGATTTTTCAAACAGAATCTTGGACGAAGCCGACTGATTGAACTTCGGGGTATCGGATCGAAACGTCCAGCAATCTGAGTCCCGGGCGACTCCAGAACATTCACAGTGATGGGAGAAGTTGTTAATCGAGTTATTTTTGACAGACTAATGCAAAGAATAACAAGATTTTTCAAATAGAATCTTGAACGAAGCCGATTGATTGAACTTCGGGGTATCGGATCGAAACGCCGAGCAATTTGAGTCCCGAGCGACTCCAGAACATTCACTGTGATGGGAGAAGTTGTTAATCGAGTTATTTTTGACAGACTAATGCAAAGAATTGGAAGATTTTTCGATTAAAATCTTGATGGAAGCCGGCTGATTGAACTTCGGGGTATCCGCTCGACACGCCGAGCAATCTGAGTCCCGAGCGACTCTGGAACATTCACTGTGATGGGAGAAGTTGTTAATCGAGTTATTTTTGACAGACTAATGCAAATAATTGAAACATTTTTCGATTAAAATCTTGAAGGAAGCCGGCTGATTGAACTTCGGGGTATCGGCTCGAAACGCCGAGCAATCTGAGTCCCGAGCGACTCCAGAACATTCACTGTGATGGGAGAAGTTGTTAATCGAGTTATTTTTGACAGACTAATGCAAGGAATAACAAGATTTTTCAAATAGAATCTTGAACGAAGCCGACTGATTGAACTTCGGGGTATCAGATCGAAACGCCGAGCAATCTGAGTCCCGAGCGACTCTAGAACATTCACTGTGATGGGAGAAGTTGTTAATCGAGTTATTTTTGACAGACTAATGCAAAGAATTGGAAGATTTTTCGATTAAAATCTTGAAGGAAGCCGGCTGATTGAACTTCGGGGTATCCGCTCGACACGCCGAGCAATCTGGGTCCCGAGCGACTCTGGAACATTCACTGTGATGGGAGAAGTTGTTAATCAAGTTATTTTTGACAGACTAATGCAAATAATTGAAAGATTTTTCAATTAAAATCTTGAAGGAAGCCGGCTGATTGAACTTCGGGGTATCATCTCGAAACGCCGAGCAATCTGAGTCCCGAGCGACTCCAGAACATTCACTGTGATGGGAGAAGTTGTTAATCGAGTTATTTTTGACAGACTAATTCAAAGAATAACAAGATTTTTCAAACAGAATCTTGGACGAAGCCGACTGATTGAACTTCGGGGTATCGGATCGAAACGTCCAGCAATCTGAGTCCCGAGCGACTCCAGAACATTCACTGTGATGGGAGAAGTTGTTAATAGAGTTATTTTTGACAGACTAATGCAAAGAATAACAAGATTTTTCAAACAGAATCTTGAACGAAGCCGACTGATTGAACTTCGGGGTATTGGCTCGAAACGTCCAGCAATCTGAGTCCCGGGCGACTCCAGAACATTCACTGTGATGGGAGAAGTTGTTAATCGAGTTATTTTTGACAGACTAATGCAAAGAATAACAAGATTTTTCAAATAGAATCTTGAACGAAGCCGACTGATTGAACTTCGGGGTATCAGATCGAAACGCCGAGCAATCTGAGTCCCGAGCGACTCCAGAACAATCACTGTGATGGGAGAAGTTGTTAATCGAGTTATTTTTGACAGACTAATGCAAAGAATTGGAAGATTTTTCGATTAAAATCTTGAAGGAAGCCGGCTGATTGAACTTCGGGGTATCCGCTCGACACGCCGAGCAATCTGGGTCCCGAGCGACTCTGGAACATTCACTGTGATGGGAGAAGTTGTTAATCGAGTTATTTTTGACAGACTAATGCAAATAATTGAAAGATTTTTCGATTAAAATCTTGAAGGAAGCCGGCTGATTGAACTTCGGGGTATCGGCTCGAAACGCCGAGCAATCTGAGTCCCGAGCGACTCCAGAACATTCACTGTGATGGGAGAAGTTGTTAATCGAGTTATTTTTGACAGACTAATGCAAAGAATAACAAGATTTTTCAAACAGAATCTTGAACGAAGCCGACTGATTTAACTTCGGGGTATCGGCTCGAAACGCCGAGCAATCTGAGTCCCGAGCGACTCCAGAACATTCACTGTGATGGGAGAAGTTGTTAATCGAGTTATTTTTGACAGACTAATGCAAAGAATAACAAGATTTTTCAAACAGAATCTTGGACGAAGCCGACTGATTGAACTTCGGGGTATCGGATCGAAACGTCCAGCAATCTGAGTCCCGGGCGACTCCAGAACATTCACAGTGATGGGAGAAGTTGTTAATCGAGTTATTTTTGACAGACTAATGCAAAGAATAACAAGATTTTTCAAATAGAATCTTGAACGAAGCCGATTGATTGAACTTCGGGGTATCGGATCGAAACGCCGAGCAATTTGAGTCCCGAGCGACTCCAGAACATTCACTGTGATGGGAGAAGTTGTTAATCGAGTTATTTTTGACAGACTAATGCAAAGAATTGGAAGATTTTTCGATTAAAATCTTGATGGAAGCCGGCTGATTGAACTTCGGGGTATCCGCTCGACACGCCGAGCAATCTGAGTCCCGAGCGACTCTGGAACATTCACTGTGATGGGAGAAGTTGTTAATCGAGTTAGTTTTGACAGACTAATGCAAATAATTGAAACATTTTTCGATTAAAATCTTGAAGGAAGCCGGCTGATTGAACTTCGGGGTATCGGCTCGAAACGCCGAGCAATCTGAGTCCCGAGCGACTCCAGAACATTCACTGTGATGGGAGAAGTTGTTAATCGAGTTATTTTTGACAGACTAATTCAAAGAATAACAAGATTTTTCAAACAGAATCTTGGACGAAGCCGACTGATTGAACTTCGGGGTATCGGATCGAAACGTCCAGCAATCTGAGTCCCGGGCGACTCCAGAACATTCACTGTGATGGGAGAAGTTGTTAATAGAGTTATTTTTGACAGACTAATGCAAAGAATAACAAGATTTTTCAAACAGAATCTTGAACGAAGCCGACTGATTGAACTTCGGGGTATTGGCTCGAAACGTCCAGCAATCTGAGTCCCGGGCGACTCCAGAACATTCACTGTGATGGGAGAAGTTGTTAATCGAGTTATTTTTGACAGACTAATGCAAAGAATAACAAGATTTTTCAAATAGAATCTTGAACGAAGCCGACTGATTGAACTTCGGGGTATCAGATCGAAACGCCGAGCAATCTGAGTCCCGAGCGACTCCAGAACATTCACTGTGATGGGAGAAGTTGTTAATCGAGTTATTTTTGACAGACTAATGCAAAGAATTGGAAGATTTTTCGATTAAAATCTTGAAGGAAGCCGGCTGATTGAACTTCGGGGTATCCGCTCGACACGCCGAGCAATCTGGGTCCCGAGCGACTCTGGAACATTCACTGTGATGGGAGAAGTTGTTAATCGAGTTATTTTTGACAGACTAATGCAAATAATTGAAAGATTTTTCGATTAAAATCTTGAAGGAAGCCGGCTGATTGAACTTCGGGGTATCGGCTCGAAACGCCGAGCAATCTGAGTCCCGAGCGACTCCAGAACATTCACTGTGATGGGAGAAGTTGTTAATCGAGTTATTTTTGACAGACTAATGCAAAGAATAACAAGATTTTTCAAACAGAATCTTGAACGAAGCCGACTGATTTAACTTCGGGGTATCGGCTCGAAACGCCGAGCAATCTGAGTCCCGAGCGACTCCAGAACATTCACTGTGATGGGAGAAGTTGTTAATCGAGTTATTTTTGACAGACTAATGCAAAGAATAACAAGATTTTTCAAACAGAACCTTGGACGAAGCCGACTGATTGAACTTCGGGGTATCGGATCGAAACGTCCAGCAATCTGAGTCCCGGGCGACTCCAGAACATTCACAGTGATGGGAGAAGTTGTTAATCGAGTTATTTTTGACAGACTAATGCAAAGAATAACAAGATTTTTCAAATAGAATCTTGAACGAAGCCGATTGATTGAACTTCGGGGTATCGGATCGAAACGCCGAGCAATTTGAGTCCCGAGCGACTCCAGAACATTCACTGTGATGGGAGAAGTTGTTAATCGAGTTATTTTTGACAGACTAATGCAAAGAATTGGAAGATTTTTCGATTAAAATCTTGATGGAAGCCGGCTGATTGAACTTCGGGGTATCCGCTCGACACGCCGAGCAATCTGAGTCCCGAGCGACTCTGGAACATTCACTGTGATGGGAGAAGTTGTTAATCGAGTTATTTTTGACAGACTAATGCAAATAATTGAAACATTTTTCGATTAAAATCTTGAAGGAAGCCGGCTGATTGAACTTCGGGGTATCGGCTCGAAACGCCGAGCAATCTGAGTCCCGAGCGACTCCAGAACATTCACTGTGATGGGAGAAGTTGTTAATCGAGTTATTTTTGACAGACTAATGCAAGGAATAACAAGATTTTTCAAATAGAATCTTGAACGAAGCCGACTGATTGAACTTCGGGGTATCAGATCGAAACGCCGAGCAATCTGAGTCCCGAGCGACTCTAGAACATTCACTGTGATGGGAGAAGTTGTTAATCGAGTTATTTTTGACAGACTAATGCAAAGAATTGGAAGATTTTTCGATTAAAATCTTGAAGGAAGCCGGCTGATTGAACTTCGGGGTATCCGCTCGACACGCCGAGCAATCTGGGTCCCGAGCGACTCTGGAACATTCACTGTGATGGGAGAAGTTGTTAATCAAGTTATTTTTGACAGACTAATGCAAATAATTGAAAGATTTTTCAATTAAAATCTTGAAGGAAGCCGGCTGATTGAACTTCGGGGTATCATCTCGAAACGCCGAGCAATCTGAGTCCCGAGCGACTCCAGAACATTCACTGTGATGGGAGAAGTTGTTAATCGAGTTATTTTTGATAGACTAATGCAAAGAATAACAAGTTTTTTCAAACAGAATCTTGAACGAAGCCGACTGATTGAACTTTGGGGTATCGGCTCGAAACGCCGAGCAATCTGAGTCCCGGGCGACTCCAGAACATTCACTGTGATGGGAGAAGTTGTTAATCGAGTTATTTTTGACAGACTAATGCAAAGAATAACAAGATTTTTCAAATAGAATCTTGAACGAAGTCGATTGATTGAACTTCGGGGTATCGGATCGAAACGCCGAGCAATTTGAGTCCCGAGCGACTCCAGAACATTCACTGTGATGGGAGAAGTTGTTAATCGAGTTATTTTTGACAGACTAATGCAAAGAATTGGAAGATTTTTCGATTAAAATCTTGAAGGAAGCCGGCTGATTGAACTTCGGGGTATCCGCTCGACACGCCGAGCAATCTGAGTCCCGAGCGACTCCGGAACATTCACTGTGATGGGAGAAGTTGTTAATCGTGTTATTTTTGACAGACTAATGCAAAGAATAACAAGATTTTTCAAACAGAATCTTGAAGGAAGCCGACTGATTGAACTTCGGGGTATCGGCTCGAAACGCCGAACAATCTGAGTCCCGGGCGACTCCAGAACATTCACTGTGATGGGAGAAGTTGTTAATCGAGTTATTTTTGACAGACTAATGCAAAGAATAACAAGATTTTTCAAACAGAATCTTGAACGAAGCCGACTGATTGAACTTCGGGGTATTGGCTCGAAACGTCCAGCAATCTGAGTCCCGGGCGACTCCAGAACATTCACTGTGATGGGAGAAGTTGTTAATCGAGTTATTTTTGACAGACTAATGCAAAGAATAACAAGATTTTTCAAATAGAATCTTGAACGAAGCCGACTGATTGAACTTCGGGGTATCAGATCGAAACGCCGAGCAATCTGAGTCCCGAGCGACTCCAGAACATTCACTGTGATGGGAGAAGTTGTTAATCGAGTTATTTTTGACAGACTAATGCAAAGAATTGGAAGATTTTTCGATTAAAATCTTGAAGGAAGCCGGCTGATTGAACTTCGGGGTATCCGCTCGACACGCCGAGCAATCTGGGTCCCGAGCGACTCTGGAACATTCACTGTGATGGGAGAAGTTGTTAATCGAGTTATTTTTGACAGACTAATGCAAATAATTGAAAGATTTTTCGATTAAAATCTTGAAGGAAGCCGGCTGATTGAACTTCGGGGTATCGGCTCGAAACGCCGAGCAATCTGAGTCCCGAGCGACTCCAGAACATTCACTGTGATGGGAGAAGTTGTTAATCGAGTTATTTTTGACAGACTAATGCAAAGAATAACAAGATTTTTCAAACAGAATCTTGAACGAAGCCGACTGATTTAACTTCGGGGTATCGGCTCGAAACGCCGAGCAATCTGAGTCCCGAGCGACTCCAGAACATTCACTGTGATGGGAGAAGTTGTTAATCGAGTTATTTTTGACAGACTAATGCAAAGAATAACAAGATTTTGCAAACAAAATCTTGGACGAAGCCGACTGATTGAACTTCGGGGTATCGGATCGAAACGTCCAGCAATCTGAGTCCCGAGCGACTCCAGAACATTCACTGTGATGGGAGAAGTTGTTAATAGAGTTATTTTTGACAGACTAATGCAAAGAATAACAAGATTTTTCAAACAGAATCTTGAACGAAGCCGACTGATTGAACTTCGGGGTATTGGCTCGAAACGTCCAGCAATCTGAGTCCCGGGCGACTCCAGAACATTCACTGTGATGGGAGAAGTTGTTAATCGAGTTATTTTTGACAGACTAATGCAAAGAATAACAAGATTTTTCAAATAGAATCTTGAACGAAGCCGACTGATTGAACTTCGGGGTATCAGATCGAAACGCCGAGCAATCTGAGTCCCGAGCGACTCCAGAACATTCACTGTGATGGGAGAAGTTGTTAATCGAGTTATTTTTGACAGACTAATGCAAAGAATTGGAAGATTTTTCGATTAAAATCTTGAAGGAAGCCGGCTGATTGAACTTCGGGGTATCCGCTCGACACGCCGAGCAATCTGGGTCCCGAGCGACTCTGGAACATTCACTGTGATGGGAGAAGTTGTTAATCGAGTTATTTTTGACAGACTAATGCAAATAATTGAAAGATTTTTCGATTAAAATCTTGAAGGAAGCCGGCTGATTGAACTTCGGGGTATCGGCTCGAAACGCCGAGCAATCTGAGTCCCGAGCGACTCCAGAACATTCACTGTGATGGGAGAAGTTGTTAATCGAGTTATTTTTGACAGACTAATGCAAAGAATAACAAGATTTTTCAAACAGAATCTTGAACGAAGCCGACTGATTTAACTTCGGGGTATCGGCTCGAAACGCCGAGCAATCTGAGTCCCGAGCGACTCCAGAACATTCACTGTGATGGGAGAAGTTGTTAATCGAGTTATTTTTGACAGACTAATGCAAAGAATAACAAGATTTTGCAAACAAAATCTTGGACGAAGCCGACTGATTGAACTTCGGGGTATCGGATCGAAACGTCCAGCAATCTGAGTCCCGAGCGACTCCAGAACATTCACTGTGATGGGAGAAGTTGTTAATAGAGTTATTTTTGACAGACTAATGCAAAGAATAACAAGATTTTTCAAACAGAATCTTGAACGAAGCCGACTGATTGAACTTCGGGGTATTGGCTCGAAACGTCCAGCAATCTGAGTCCCGGGCGACTCCAGAACATTCACTGTGATGGGAGAAGTTGTTAATCGAGTTATTTTTGACAGACTAATGCAAAGAATAACAAGATTTTTCAAATAGAATCTTGAACGAAGCCGACTGATTGAACTTCGGGGTATCAGATCGAAACGCCGAGCAATCTGAGTCCCGAGCGACTCCAGAACATTCACTGTGATGGGAGAAGTTGTTAATCGAGTTATTTTTGACAGACTAATGCAAAGAATTGGAAGATTTTTCGATTAAAATCTTGAAGGAAGCCGGCTGATTGAACTTCGGGGTATCCGCTCGACACGCCGAGCAATCTGGGTCCCGAGCGACTCCAGAACATTCACTGTGATGGGAGAAGTTGTTAATCGAGTTATTTTTGATAGACTAATGCAAAGAATAACAAGTTTTTTCAAACAGAATCTTGAACGAAGCCGACTGATTGAACTTTGGGGTATCGGCTCGAAACGCCGAGCAATCTGAGTCCCGGGCGACTCCAGAACATTCACTGTGATGGGAGAAGTTGTTAATCGAGTTATTTTTGACAGACTAATGCAAAGAATAACAAGATTTTTGAAACAGAATCTTGAACGAAGCGGACTGATTTAACTTCGGGGTATCGGCTCGAAACGCCGAGCAATCTGAGTCCCGAGCGACTCCAGAACATTCACTGTGATGGGAGAAGTTGTTAATCGAGTTATTTTTGACAGACTAATGCAAAGAATAACAAGATTTTTCAAACAGAATCTTGGACGAAGCCGACTGATTGAACTTCGGGGTATCGGATCGAAACGTCCAGCAATTTGAGTCCCGGGCGACTCCAGAACATTCACTGTGATGGGAGAAGTTGTTAATCGAGTT
Source organism: Canna indica (assembly GCA_034359265.1). Classification (NCBI taxonomy): domain Eukaryota; kingdom Viridiplantae; phylum Streptophyta; class Magnoliopsida; order Zingiberales; family Cannaceae; genus Canna; species Canna indica. The sequence continues at coordinate 41,703,777 of CP136891.1, forward strand.
ATTTTTGACAGACTAATGCAAAGAATAACAAGATTTTTCAAATAGAATCTTGAACGAAGTCGATTGATTGAACTTCGGGGTATCGGATCGAAACGCCGAGCAATTTGAGTCCCGAGCGACTCCAGAACATTCACTGTGATGGGAGAAGTTGTTAATCGAGTTATTTTTGACAGACTAATGCAAAGAATTGGAAGATTTTTCGATTAAAATCTTGAAGGAAGCCGGCTGATTGAACTTCGGGGTATCCGCTCGACACGCCGAGCAATCTGAGTCCCGAGCGACTCCGGAACATTCACTGTGATGGGAGAAGTTGTTAATCGTGTTATTTTTGACAGACTAATGCAAAGAATAACAAGATTTTTCAAACAGAATCTTGAAGGAAGCCGACTGATTGAACTTCGGGGTATCGGCTCGAAACGCCGAACAATCTGAGTCCCGGGCGACTCCAGAACATTCACTGTGATGGGAGAAGTTGTTAATCGAGTTATTTTTGACAGACTAATGCAAAGAATAACAAGATTTTTCAAACAGAATCTTGAACGAAGCCGACTGATTGAACTTCGGGGTATTGGCTCGAAACGTCCAGCAATCTGAGTCCCGGGCGACTCCAGAACATTCACTGTGATGGGAGAAGTTGTTAATCGAGTTATTTTTGACAGACTAATGCAAAGAATAACAAGATTTTTCAAATAGAATCTTGAACGAAGCCGACTGATTGAACTTCGGGGTATCAGATCGAAACGCCGAGCAATCTGAGTCCCGAGCGACTCCAGAACATTCACTGTGATGGGAGAAGTTGTTAATCGAGTTATTTTTGACAGACTAATGCAAAGAATTGGAAGATTTTTCGATTAAAATCTTGAAGGAAGCCGGCTGATTGAACTTCGGGGTATCCGCTCGACACGCCGAGCAATCTGGGTCCCGAGCGACTCCAGAACATTCACTGTGATGGGAGAAGTTGTTAATCGAGTTATTTTTGATAGACTAATGCAAAGAATAACAAGTTTTTTCAAACAGAATCTTGAACGAAGCCGACTGATTGAACTTTGGGGTATCGGCTCGAAACGCCGAGCAATCTGAGTCCCGGGCGACTCCAGAACATTCACTGTGATGGGAGAAGTTGTTAATCGAGTTATTTTTGACAGACTAATGCAAAGAATAACAAGATTTTTGAAACAGAATCTTGAACGAAGCGGACTGATTTAACTTCGGGGTATCGGCTCGAAACGCCGAGCAATCTGAGTCCCGAGCGACTCCAGAACATTCACTGTGATGGGAGAAGTTGTTAATCGAGTTATTTTTGACAGACTAATGCAAAGAATAACAAGATTTTTCAAACAGAATCTTGGACGAAGCCGACTGATTGAACTTCGGGGTATCGGATCGAAACGTCCAGCAATTTGAGTCCCGGGCGACTCCAGAACATTCACTGTGATGGGAGAAGTTGTTAATCGAGTTATTTTTGACAGACTAATGCAAAGAATAACAAGATTTTTCAAATAGAATCTTGAACGAAGTCGATTGATTGAACTTCGGGGTATCGGATCGAAACGCCGAGCAATTTGAGTCCCGAGCGACTCCAGAACATTCACTGTGATGGGAGAAGTTGTTAATCGAGTTATTTTTGACAGACTAATGCAAAGAATTGGAAGATTTTTCGATTAAAATCTTGAAGGAAGCCGGCTGATTGAACTTCGGGGTATCCGCTCGACACGCCGAGCAATCTGAGTCCCGAGCGACTCCGGAACATTCACTGTGATGGGAGAAGTTGTTAATCGTGTTATTTTTGACAGACTAATGCAAAGAATAACAAGATTTTTCAAACAGAATCTTGAAGGAAGCCGACTGATTGAACTTCGGGGTATCGGCTCGAAACGCCGAACAATCTGAGTCCCGGGCGACTCCAGAACATTCACTGTGATGGGAGAAGTTGTTAATCGAGTTATTTTTGACAGACTAATGCAAAGAATAACAAGATTTTTCAAACAGAATCTTGAACGAAGCCGACTGATTGAACTTCGGGGTATTGGCTCGAAACGTCCAGCAATCTGAGTCCCGGGCGACTCCAGAACATTCACTGTGATGGGAGAAGTTGTTAATCGAGTTATTTTTGACAGACTAATGCAAAGAATAACAAGATTTTTCAAATAGAATCTTGAACGAAGCCGACTGATTGAACTTCGGGGTAAATGCCCAATAATCTGAGTCCCGAGCGACTCCAGAACATTCACTGAGATGGGAGAAGTTGTTAATCTAGTTATTTTTGACAGACTAATGCAAAGAATTGGAAGATTTTTCGAATAGAATCTTGAACGAAGCCGACTGATTGAACTTCGGGGTATCGGCTTGAAACACCCAGCAATCTGAGTCCCGCGCGACTCCAGAACATTCACTGAGATGGGAGAAGTTGTTAATCGAGTTATTTTTGACAGAATAATGCAAAGAATTGGAAGATTTTTCGAATAGAATCTTGAACGAAGCCTACTGATTGAACTTCGGGGTGTCGGCTCGAAACGCCCAGCAATCTGAGTCCCGAGCGACTCCAGAACATTCACTGAGATGGGAGAAGTTGTTAATCGAGTTATTTTTGACAGACTAATGCAAAGAATTGGAAGATTTTTCGAATAGAATTTTGAACGAAGCCGACTGATTGAACTTCGGGGTATCGGCTCGAAATGCCCAATAATCTGAGTCCCGAGCGAGTCCAGAACATTCACTGTGATGGGAGAAGTTGTTAATCGAGTTATTTTTTAGAGACTAATGCAAAGAACTACACGCTTTTTCGAACAGAATGCTGAACGAAGCCTACTAATTGAACTTTCGAGTATCGACTCGAAACGACCAGAAATCTGAGTCCCGGGCGACTCCAGAACATTCACTGTGATGGAAGAAGTTGTTAATCGAGTTATTTTTGACAGACTAAGGCAAGGAATTGGAAGATTTTGCGAATAGAATCTTTAACGAAGCTGACTGATTGAACTTCGGGGTATCGGCTCGAAATGCCCAATAATCTGAGTCCCGAGTGAGTCTAGAACATTCACTGTGATGGGAGAAGTTGTTAATCGAGTTATTTTTGACAGACTAATGCAAAGAACTACACGCTTTTTCGAACAGAATGCTGAACGAAGCCTACTAATTGAACTTTCTAGTATCGACTCGAAACGACCAGAATTCTGAGTCCCGGGCGACTCTAGAACATTCACTGTGATGAAAGAAGTTGTTAATCGAGTTATTTTTTACAGACTAATGCAAAGAATTACAAGATTTTTCAAACAGAATCATGAACGAAGCCGACTAATTGAACTTCGGGGTATCGGCTCGAAACGCCCAGCAATCTGAGTCCCGAGCGACTCCAGAACATTCACTGAGATGGGAGAAGTTGTTAATCGAGTTATTTTTGACAGACTAATGAAAAGAACTACACGCTTTTTCGAACAGAATGCTGAACGAAGCCTACTAATTGAACTTTCGAGTATCGACTCGAAACGACCAGAATTCTGAGTCCCGGGCGACTCCAGAACATTCACTGTGATGGAAGAAGTTGTTAATCGAGTTATTTTTTACAGACTAATGCAAAGAATTACAAGAGTTTTCAAACAGAATCTTGAACGAAGCCGACTAATTGAACTTCGGGGTATCGGCTCGAAACGCCCAGCAATCTGAGTCCCGAGCGACTCCAGAACATTCACTGTGATGGGAGAAGTTGTTAATCGAGTTATTTTTGACAGACTAATGCAAAGAATTGGAAGATTTTTCGAATAGAATTTTGAACGAAGCCGACTGATTGAACTTCGGGGTATCGGCTCGAAATGCCCAATAATCTGAGTCCCGAGCGACTCCAGAACATTCACTGTGATGGGAGAAGTTGTTAATCGAGTTATTTTTGATAGACTAATGCAAAGAACTACACGCTTTTTCGAACAGAATGCGGAACGAAGCCTACTAATTGAACTTTCGAGTATCGACTCGAAACGACCAGAAATCTGAGTCCCGGGCGACTCCAGAACATTCACTGTGATGGAAGAAGTTGTTAATCGAGTTATTTTTGACAGACTAAGGCAAGGAATTGGAAGATTTTGCGAATAGAATCTTTAACGAAGCTGACTGATTGAACTTCAGGGTATCGGCTCGAAATGCCCAATAATCTGAGTCCCGAGCGAGTCTAGAACATTCACTGTGATGGGAGAAGTTGTTAATCGAGTTATTTTTGACAGACTAATGCAAAGAACTACACGCTTTTTCGAACAGAATGCTGAACGAAGCCTACTAATTGAACTTTCTAGTATCGACTCGAAACGACCAGAATTCTGAGTCCCGGGCGACTCTAGAACATTCACTATGATGATAGAAGTTGTTAATCGAGTTATTTTTTACAGACTAATGCAAAGAATTACAAGATTTTTCAAACAGAATCTTGAACGAAGCCGACTAATTGAACTTCGGGGTATCGGCTCGAAACGCCCTGCAATCTGAGTCCCGAGCGACTCCAGAACATTCACTGAGATGGGAGAAGTTGTTAATCGAGTTATTTTTGACAGACTAATGCATAGAATTGGAAGATTTTTCGAATAGAATTTTGAACGAAGTCGACTGATTGAACTTCGGGGTATCAGCTCGAAATGCCCAATAATCTGAGTCCCGAGCGACTCCAGAACATTCACTGAGATGGGAGAAGTTGTTAATCTAGTTATTTTTGACAGACTAATGCAAAGAATTGGAAGATTTTTCGAATAGAATCTTGAACGAAGCCGACTGATTGAACTTCGGGGTATCGGCTTGAAAGAACCACAATCTGAGTCCCGCGCGACTCCAGAACATTCACTGAGATGGGAGAAGTTGTTAATCGAGTTATTTTTGACAGACTAATGCAAAGAATTGGAAGATTTTTCGAATAGAATCTTGAACGAAGCCTACTGATTGAACTTCGGGGTGTCGGCTCGAAACGCCCAGCAATCTGAGTCCCGAGCGACTCCAGAACATTCACTGAGATGGGAGAAGTTGTTAATCGAGTTATTTTTGACAGACTAATGAAAAGAACTACACGCTTTTTCGAACAGAATGCTGAACGAAGCCTACTAATTGAACTTTCGAGTATCGACTCGAAACGACCAGAATTCTGAGTCCCGGGCGACTCCAGAACATTCACTGTGATGGAAGAAGTTGTTAATCGAGTTATTTTTTACAGACTAATGCAAAGAATTACAAGAGTTTTCAAACAGAATCTTGAACGAAGCCGACTAATTGAACTTCGGGGTATCGGCTCGAAACGCCCAGCAATCTGAGTCCCGAGCGACTCCAGAACATTCACTGTGATGGGAGAAGTTGTTAATCGAGTTATTTTTGACAGACTAATGCAAAGAATTGGAAGATTTTTCGAATAGAATTTTGAACGAAGCCGACTGATTGAACTTCGGGGTATCGGCTCGAAATGCCCAATAATCTGAGTCCCGAGCGACTCCAGAACATTCACTGTGATGGGAGAAGTTGTTAATCGAGTTATTTTTGATAGACTAATGCAAAGAACTACACGCTTTTTCGAACAGAATGCGGAACGAAGCCTACTAATTGAACTTTCGAGTATCGACTCGAAACGACCAGAAATCTGAGTCCCGGGCGACTCCAGAACATTCACTGTGATGGAAGAAGTTGTTAATCGAGTTATTTTTGACAGACTAAGGCAAGGAATTGGAAGATTTTGCGAATAGAATCTTTAACGAAGCTGACTGATTGAACTTCAGGGTATCGGCTCGAAATGCCCAATAATCTGAGTCCCGAGCGAGTCTAGAACATTCACTGTGATGGGAGAAGTTGTTAATCGAGTTATTTTTGACAGACTAATGCAAAGAACTACACGCTTTTTCGAACAGAATGCTGAACGAAGCCTACTAATTGAACTTTCTAGTATCGACTCGAAACGACCAGAATTCTGAGTCCCGGGCGACTCTAGAACATTCACTGTGATGAAAGAAGTTGTTAATCGAGTTATTTTTTACAGACTAATGCAAAGAATTACAAGATTTTTCAAACAGAATCTTGAACGAAGCCGACTAATTGAACTTCGGGGTATCGGCTCAAAACGCCCAGCAATCTGAGTCCCGAGCGACTCCAGAACATTCACTGAGATGGGAGAAGTTGTTAATCGAGTTATTTTTGACAGACTAATGAAAAGAACTACACGCTTTTTCGAACAGAATGCTGAACGAAGCCTACTAATTGAACTTTCGAGTATCGACTCGAAACGACCAGAATTCTGAGTCCCGGGCGACTCCAGAACATTCACTGTGATGGAAGAAGTTGTTAATCGAGTTATTTTTTACAGACTAATGCAAAGAATTACAAGAGTTTTCAAACAGAATCTTGAACGAAGCCGACTAATTGAACTTCGGGGTATCGGCTCGAAACGCCCAGCAATCTGAGTCCCGAGCGACTCCAGAACATTCACTGTGATGGGAGAAGTTGTTAATCGAGTTATTTTTGACAGACTAATGCAAAGAATTGGAAGATTTTTCGAATAGAATTTTGAACGAAGCCGACTGATTGAACTTCGGGGTATCGGCTCGAAATGCCCAATAATCTGAGTCCCGAGCGACTCCAGAACATTCACTGTGATGGGAGAAGTTGTTAATCGAGTTATTTTTGATAGACTAATGCAAAGAACTACACGCTTTTTCGAACAGAATGCGGAACGAAGCCTACTAATTGAACTTTCGAGTATCGACTCGAAACGACCAGAAATCTGAGTCCCGGGCGACTCCAGAACATTCACTGTGATGGAAGAAGTTGTTAATCGAGTTATTTTTTACAGACTAATGCAAAGAATTACAAGAGTTTTCAAACAGAATCTTGAACGAAGCCGACTAATTGAACTTCGGGGTATCGGCTCGAAACGCCCAGCAATCTGAGTCCCGAGCGACTCCAGAACATTCACTGAGATGGGAGAAGTTGTTAATCGAGTTATTTTTGACAGACTAATGCATAGAATTGGAAGATTTTTCGAATAGAATTTTGAACGAAGTCGACTGATTGAACTTCGGGGTATCAGCTCGAAATGCCCAATAATCTGAGTCCCGAGCGACTCCAGAACATTCACTGAGATGGGAGAAGTTGTTAATCTAGTTATTTTTGACAGACTAATGCAAAGAATTGGAAGATTTTTCGAATAGAATTTTGAACGAAGTCGACTGATTGAACTTCGGGGTATCAGCTCGAAATGCCCAATAATCTGAGTCCCGAGCGACTCCAGAACATTCACTGAGATGGGAGAAGTTGTTAATCTAGTTATTTTTGACAGACTAATGCAAAGAATTGGAAGATTTTTCGAATAGAATCTTGAACGAAGCCGACTGATTGAACTTCGGGGTATCGGCTTGAAAGACCCACAATCTGAGTCCCGCGCGACTCCAGAACATTCACTGAGATGGGAGAAGTTGTTAATCGAGTTATTTTTGACAGACTAATGCAAAGAATTGGAAGATTTTTCGAATAGAATCTTGAACGAAGCCTACTGATTGAACTTCGGGGTGTCGGCTCGAAACGCCCAGCAATCTGAGTCCCGAGCGACTCCAGAACATTCACTGAGATGGGAGAAGTTGTTAATCGAGTTATTTTTGACAGACTAATGAAAAGAACTACACGCTTTTTCGAACAGAATGCTGAACGAAGCCTACTAATTGAACTTTCGAGTATCGACTCGAAACGACCAGAATTCTGAGTCCCGGGCGACTCCAGAACATTCACTGTGATGGAAGAAGTTGTTAATCGAGTTATTTTTTACAGACTAATGCAAAGAATTACAAGAGTTTTCAAACAGAATCTTGAACGAAGCCGACTAATTGAACTTCGAGGTATCGGCTCGAAACGCCCAGCAATCTGAGTCCCGAGCGACTCCAGAACATTCACTGAGATGGGAGAAGTTGTTAATCGAGTTATTTTTGACAGACTAATGCAAAGAATTGGAAGATTTTTCGAATAGAATTTTGAACGAAGCCGACTGATTGAACTTCGGGGTATCGGCTCGAAATGCCCAATAATCTGAGTCCCGAGCGACTCCAGAACATTCACTGTGATGGGAGAAGTTGTTAATCGAGTTATTTTTGATAGACTAATGCAAAGAACTACACGCTTTTTCGAACAGAATGCGGAACGAAGCCTACTAATTGAACTTTCGAGTATCGACTCGAAACGACCAGAAATCTGAGTCCCGGGCGACTCCAGAACATTCACTGTGATGGAAGAAGTTGTTAATCGAGTTATTTTTGACAGACTAAGGCAAGGAATTGGAAGATTTTGCGAATAGAATCTTTAACGAAGCTGACTGATTGAACTTCAGGGTATCGGCTCGAAATGCCCAATAATCTGAGTCCCGAGCGAGTCTAGAACATTCACTGTGATGGGAGAAGTTGTTAATCGAGTTATTTTTGACAGACTAATGCAAAGAACTACACGCTTTTTCGAACAGAATGCTGAACGAAGCCTACTAATTGAACTTTCTAGTATCGACTCGAAACGACCAGAATTCTGAGTCTCGGGCGACTCTAGAACATTCACTATGATGATAGAAGTTGTTAATCGAGTTATTTTTTACAGACTAATGCAAAGAATTCCAAGATTTTTCAAACAGAATCTTGAACGAAGCCGACTAATTGAACTTCGGGGTATCGGCTCGAAACGCCCAGCAATCTGAGTCCCGAGCGACTCCAGAACATTCACTGAGATGGGAGAAGTTGTTAATCGAGTTATTTTTGACAGACTAATGCATAGAATTGGAAGATTTTTCGAATAGAATTTTGAACGAAGTCGACTGATTGAACTTCGGGGTATCAGCTCGAAATGCCCAATAATCTGAGTCCCGAGCGACTCCAGAACATTCACTGAGATGGGAGAAGTTGTTAATCTAGTTATTTTTGACAGACTAATGCAAAGAATTGGAAGATTTTTCGAATAGAATCTTGAACGAAGCCGACTGATTGAACTTCGGGGTATCGGCTTGAAAGACCCACAATCTGAGTCCCGCGCGACTCCAGAACATTCACTGAGATGGGAGAAGTTGTTAATCGAGTTATTTTTGACAGACTAATGCAAAGAATTGGAAGATTTTTCGAATAGAATCTTGAACGAAGCCTACTGATAGAACTTCGAGGTGTCGGCTCGAAACGCCCAGCAATCTGAGTCCCGAGCGACTCCAGAACATTCACTGAGATGGGAGAAGTTGTTAATCGAGTTATTTTTGACAGACTAATGCAAAGAATTGGAAGATTTTTCGAATAAAATTTTGAACGAAGCCGACAGATTGAACTTCGGGGTATCGGCTCGAAACGCCCAGCAATCTGAGTCCCGAGCGACTCCAGAACATTCACTGTGATGGGAGAAGTTGTTAATCGAGTTATTTTTGACAGACTAATGCAAAGAATTGGAAGATTTTTCGAATAGAATTTTGAACGAAGCCGACTGATTGAACTTCGGGGTATCGGCTCGAAATGCCCAATAATCTGAGTCCCGAGCGACTCCAGAACATTCACTGTGATGGGAGAAGTTGTTAATCGAGTTATTTTTGATAGACTAATGCAAAGAACTACACGCTTTTTCGAACAGAATGCGGAACGAAGCCTACTAATTGAACTTTCGAGTATCGACTCGAAACGACCAGAAATCTGAGTCCCGGGCGACTCCAGAACATTCACTGTGATGGAAGAAGTTGTTAATCGAGTTATTTTTGACAGACTAAGGCAAGGAATTGGAAGATTTTGCGAATAGAATCTTTAACGAAGCTGACTGATTGAACTTCAGGGTATCGGCTCGAAATGCCCAATAATCTGAGTCCCGAGCGAGTCTAGAACATTCACTGTGATGGGAGAAGTTGTTAATCGAGTTATTTTTGACAGACTAATGCAAAGAACTACACGCTTTTTCGAACAGAATGCTGAACGAAGCCTACTAATTGAACTTTCTAGTATCGACTCGAAACGACCAGAATTCTGAGTCCCGGGCGACTCTAGAACATTCACTATGATGATAGAAGTTGTTAATCGAGTTATTTTTTACAGACTAATGCAAAGAATTACAAGATTTTTCAAACAGAATCTTGAACGAAGCCGACTAATTGAACTTCGGGGTATCGGCTCGAAACGCCCAGCAATCTGAGTCCCGAGCGACTCCAGAACATTCACTGAGATGGGAGAAGTTGTTAATCGAGTTATTTTTGACAGACTAATGCATAGAATTGGAAGATTTTTCGAATAGAATTTTGAACGAAGTCGACTGATTGAACTTCGGGGTATCAGCTCGAAATGCCCAATAATCTGAGTCCCGAGCGACTCCAGAACATTCACTGAGATGGGAGAAGTTGTTAATCTAGTTATTTTTGACAGACTAATGCAAAGAATTGGAAGATTTTTCGAATAGAATCTTGAACGAAGCCGACTGATTGAACTTCGGGGTATCGGCTTGAAAGACCCACAATCTGAGTCCCGCGCGACTCCAGAACATTCACTGAGATGGGAGAAGTTGTTAATCGAGTTATTTTTGACAGACTAATGCAAAGAATTGGAAGATTTTTCGAATAGAATCTTGAACGAAGCCTACTGATTGAACTTCGGGGTGTCGGCTCGAAACGCCCAGCAATCTGAGTCCCGAGCGACTCCAGAACATTCACTGAGATGGGAGAAGTTGTTAATCGAGTTATTTTTGACAGACTAATGCAAAGAATTGGAAGATTTTTCGAATAGAATTTTGAACGAAGCCGACAGATTGAACTTCGGGGTGTCGGCTCGAAATGCCCAATAATCTGAGTCCCGAGCGAGTCCAGAACATTCACTGTGATGGGAGAAGTTGTTAATCGAGTTATTTTTGATAGACTAATGCAAAGAACTACACGCTTTTTCGAACAGAATGCTGAACGAAGCCTACTAATTGAACTTTCGAGTATCGACTCGAAACGACCAGAAATCTGAGTCCCGGGCGACTCCAGAACATTCACTGTGATGGAAGAAGTTGTTAATCGAGTTATTTTTGACAGACTAAGGCAAGGAATTGGAAGATTTTGCGAATAGAATCTTTAACGAAGCTGACTGATTGAACTTCGGGGTATCGGCTCGAAATGCCCAATAATCTGAGTCCCGAGCGAGTCCAGAACATTCACTGTGATGGGAGAAGTTGTTAATCGAGTTATTTTTTACAGACTAATGCAAAGAATTATAAGATTTTTCAAACAGAATCTTGAACGAAGCCGACTAATTGAACTTCGGGGTATCGGCTCGAAACGCCCAGCAATCTGAGTCCCGAGCGACTCCAGAACATTCACTGAGATGGGAGAAGTTGTTAATCGAGTTATTTTTGACAGACTAATGCAAAGAATTGGAAGATTTTTCGAATAGAATCTTGAACGAAGCCTACTGATTGAACTTCGAGGTGTCGGCTCGAAACGCCGAGCAATCTGAGTCCCGAGCGACTCCAGAACATTCACTGAGATGGGAGAAGTTGTTAATCGAGTTATTTTTGACAGACTAATGCAAAGAATTGGAAGATTTTTCGAATAAAATTTTGAACGAAGCCGACAGATTGAACTTCGGGGTATCGGCTCGAAACGCCCAGCAATCTGAGTCCCGAGCGACTCCAGAACATTCACTGTGATGGGAGAAGTTGTTAATCGAGTTATTTTTGACAGACTAATGCAAAGAATTGGAAGATTTTTCGAATAGAATTTTGAACGAAGCCGACTGATTGAACTTCGGGGTATCGGCTCGAAATGCCCAATAATCTGAGTCCCGAGCGACTCCAGAACATTCACTGTGATGGGAGAAGTTGTTAATCGAGTTATTTTTGATAGACTAATGCAAAGAACTACACGCTTTTTCGAACAGAATGCGGAACGAAGCCTACTAATTGAACTTTCGAGTATCGACTCGAAACGACCAGAAATCTGAGTCCCGGGCGACTCCAGAACATTCACTGTGATGGAAGAAGTTGTTAATCGAGTTATTTTTGACAGACTAAGGCAAGGAATTGGAAGATTTTGCGAATAGAATCTTTAACGAAGCTGACTGATTGAACTTCAGGGTATCGGCTCGAAATGCCCAATAATCTGAGTCCCGAGCGAGTCTAGAACATTCACTGTGATGGGAGAAGTTGTTAATCGAGTTATTTTTGACAGACTAATGCAAAGAACTACACGCTTTTTCGAACAGAATGCTGAACGAAGCCTACTAATTGAACTTTCTAGTATCGACTCGAAACGACCAGAATTCTGAGTCCCGGGCGACTCTAGAACATTCACTATGATGATAGAAGTTGTTAATCGAGTTATTTTTTACAGACTAATGCAAAGAATTACAAGATTTTTCAAACAGAATCTTGAACGAAGCCGACTAATTGAACTTCGGGGTATCGGCTCGAAACGCCCAGCAATCTGAGTCCCGAGCGACTCCAGAACATTCACTGAGATGGGAGAAGTTGTTAATCGAGTTATTTTTGACAGACTAATGCATAGAATTGGAAGATTTTTCGAATAGAATTTTGAACGAAGTCGACTGATTGAACTTCGGGGTATCAGCTCGAAATGCCCAATAATCTGAGTCCCGAGCGACTCCAGAACATTCACTGAGATGGGAGAAGTTGTTAATCTAGTTATTTTTGACAGACTAATGCAAAGAATTGGAAGATTTTTCGAATAGAATCTTGAACGAAGCCGACTGATTGAACTTCGGGGTATCGGCTTGAAAGACCCACAATCTGAGTCCCGCGCGACTCCAGAACATTCACTGAGATGGGAGAAGTTGTTAATCGAGTTATTTTTGACAGACTAATGCAAAGAATTGGAAGATTTTTCGAATAGAATCTTGAACGAAGCCTACTGATTGAACTTCGGGGTGTCGGCTCGAAACGCCCAGCAATCTGAGTCCCGAGCGACTCCAGAACATTCACTGAGATGGGAGAAGTTGTTAATCGAGTTATTTTTGACAGACTAATGCAAAGAATTGGAAGATTTTTCGAATAGAATTTTGAACGAAGCCGACAGATTGAACTTCGGGGTGTCGGCTCGAAATGCCCAATAATCTGAGTCCCGAGCGAGTCCAGAACATTCACTGTGATGGGAGAAGTTGTTAATCGAGTTATTTTTGATAGACTAATGCAAAGAACTACACGCTTTTTCGAACAGAATGCTGAACGAAGCCTACTAATTGAACTTTCGAGTATCGACTCGAAACGACCAGAAATCTGAGTCCCGGGCGACTCCAGAACATTCACTGTGCTGGAAGAAGTTGTTAATCGAGTTATTTTTGACAGACTAAGGCAAGGAATTGGAAGATTTTGCGAATAGAATCTTTAACGAAGCTGAATGATTGAACTTCGGGGTATCGGCTCGAAATGCCCAATAATCTGAGTCCCGAGCGAGTCCAGAACATTCACTGTGATGGGAGAAGTTGTTAATCGAGTTATTTTTGACAGACTAATGCAAAGAACTACACGCTTTTTTGAACAGAATGCTGAACGAAGCCTACTAATTGAACTTTCTAGTATCGACTCGAAACGACCAGAATTCTGAGTCCCGGGCGACTCTAGAACTTTCACTGTGATGGAAGAAGTTGTTAATCGAGTTATTTTTTACAGACTAATGCAAAGAATTACAAGATTTTTCAAACAGAATCTTGAACGAAGCCGACTAATTGAACTTCGGGGTATCGGCTCGAAACGCCCAGCAATCTGAGTCCCGAGCGACTCCAGAACATTCACTGAGATGGGAGAAGTTGTTAATCGAGTTATTTTTGATAGACTAATGCAAAGAATTGGAAGATTTTTCGAATAGAATTTTGAACGAAGCCGACTGATTGAACTTCGGGGTATCGGCTCGAAATGCCCAATAATCTGAGTCCCGAGCGACTCCAGAACATTCACTGAGATGGGAGAAGTTGTTAATCTAGTTATTTTTGACAGACTAATGCAAAGAATTGGAAGATTTTTCGAATAGAATCTTGAACGAAGCCGACTGATTGAACTTCGGGGTATCGGCTTGAAAGACCCACAATCTGAGTCCCGCGCGACTCCAGAACATTCACTGAGATGGGAGAAGTTGTTAATCGAGTTATTTTTGACAGACTAATGCAAAGAATTGGAAGATTTTTCGAATAGAATCTTGAACGAAGCCTACTGATTGAACTTCGGGGTGTCGGCTCGAAACGCCCAGCAATCTGAGTCCCGAGCGACTCCAGAACATTCACTGAGATGGGAGAAGTTGTTAATCGAGTTATTTTTGACAGACTAATGCAAAGAATTGGAAGATTTTTCGAATAGAATTTTGAACGAAGCCGACAGATTGAACTTCGGGGTGTCGGCTCGAAATGCCCAATAATCTGAGTCCCGAGCGAGTCCAGAACATTCACTGTGATGGGAGAAGTTGTTAATCGAGTTATTTTTGATAGACTAATGCAAAGAACTACACGCTTTTTCGAACAGAATGCTGAACGAAGCCTACTAATTGAACTTTCGAGTATCGACTCGAAACGACCAGAAATCTGAGTCCCGGGCGACTCCAGAACATTCACTGTGCTGGAAGAAGTTGTTAATCGAGTTATTTTTGACAGACTAAGGCAAGGAATTGGAAGATTTTGCGAATAGAATCTTTAACGAAGCTGACTGATTGAACTTTGGGGTATCGGCTCGAAATGCCCAATAATCTGAGTCCCGAGCGAGTCCAGAACATTCACTGTGATGGGAGAAGTTGTTAATCGAGTTATTTTTGACAGACTAATGCAAAGAACTACACGCTTTTTTGAACAGAATGCTGAACGAAGCCTACTAATTGAACTTTCTAGTATCGACTCGAAACGACCAGAATTCTGAGTCCCGGGCGACTCTAGAACTTTCACTGTGATGGAAGAAGTTGTTAATCGAGTTATTTTTTACAGACTAATGCAAAGAATTACAAGATTTTTCAAACAGAATCTTGAACGAAGCCGACTAATTGAACTTCGGGGTATCGGCTCGAAACGCCCAGCAATCTGAGTCCCGAGCGACTCCAGAACATTCACTGAGATGGGAGAAGTTGTTAATCGAGTTATTTTTGATAGACTAATGCAAAGAATTGGAAGATTTTTCGAATAGAATTTTGAACGAAGCCGACTGATTGAACTTCGGGGTATCGGCTCGAAATGCCCAATAATCTGAGTCCCGAGCGAGTCCAGAACATTCACTGTGATGGGAGAAGTTGTTAATCGAGTTATTTTTGACAGACTAATGCAAAGAACTACACGCTTTTTCGAACAGAATGCTGAACGAAGCCTACTAATTGAACTTTCGAGTATCGACTCGAAACGATTAGAATTCTGAGTCCCGGGCGACTCTAGAACATTCACTGTGATGGAAGAAGTTGTTAATCGAGTTATTTTTTACAGACTAATGCAAAGAATTACAAGATTTTTCAAACAGAATCTTGAACGAAGCCGACTAATTGAACTTCGGGGTATCGGCTCGAAACGCCCAGCAATCTGAGTCCCGAGCGACTCCAGAACATTCACTGAGATGGGAGAAGTTGTTAATCGAGTTATTTTTGACAGACTAATGCAAAGAATTGGATGATTTTTCGAATAGAATTTTGAACGAAGCCGACTGATTGAACTTCGGGGTATCGGCTCGAAATGCCCAATAATCTGAGTCCCGAGCGACTCCAGAACATTCACTGAGATGGGAGAAGTTGTTAATCTTGTTATTTTTGACAGACTAATGCAAAGAATTGGAAGATTTTTCGAATAGAATCTTGAACGAAGTCGACTGATTGAACTTCGGGGTATCGGCTTGAAACACCCAGCAATCTGAGTCCCGCGCGACTCCAGAACATTCACTGAGATGGGAGAAGTTGTTAATCGAGTTATTTTTGACAGAATAATGCAAAGAATTGGAAGATTTTTCGAATAGAATCTTGAACGAAGCCTACTGATTGAACTTCGGGGTGTCGGCTCGTAACGCCCAGCAATCTGAGTCCCGAGCGACTCCAGAACATTCACTGAGATGGGAGAAGTTGTTAATCGAGTTATTTTTGACAGACTAATGCAAAGAATTGGAAGATTTTTCGAATAGAATTTTGAACGAAGCCGACTGATTGAACTTCGGGGTATCGGCTAGAAATGCCCAATAATCTGAGTCCCGAGCGTCTCCAGAACATTCACTGTGATGGGAGAAGTTGTTAATCGAGTTATTTTTGACAGACTAATGCAAAGAACTACACGCTTTTTCGAACAGAATGCTGAACGAAGCCTACTAATTGAACTTTCGAGTATCGACTCGAAACGACCAGAATTCTGAGTCCCGGGCGACTCTAGAACATTCACTGTGATGGAAGAAGTTGTTAATCGAGTTATTTTTTACAGACTAATGCAAAGAATTACAAGATTTTTCAAACAGAATCTTGAACGAAGCCGACTAATTGAACTTCGGGGTATCGGCTCGAAACGCCCAGCAATCTGAGTCCCGAGCGACTCCAGAACATTCACTGAGATGGGAGAAGTTGTTAATCGAGTTATTTTTGACAGACTAATGCAAAGAATTGGATGATTTTTCGAATAGAATTTTGAACGAAGCCGACTGATTGAACTTCGGGGTATCGGCTCGAAATGCCCAATAATCTGAGTCCCGAGCGACTCCAGAACATTCACTGAGATGGGAGAAGTTGTTAGTCTTGATATTTTTGACAGACTAATGCAAAGAATTGGAAGATTTTTCGAATAGAATCTTGAACGAAGCCGACTGATTGAACTTCGGGGTATCGGCTTGAAACACCCAGCAATCTGAGTCCCGCGCGACTCCAGAACATTCACTGAGATGGGAGAAGTTGTTAATCGAGTTATTTTTGACAGAATAATGCAAAGAATTGGAAGATTTTTCGAATAGAATCTTGAACGAAGCCTACTGATTGAACTTCGGGGTGTCGGCTCGAAACGCCCAGCAATCTGAGTCCCGAGCGACTCCAGAACATTCACTGAGATGGGAGAAGTTGTTAATCGAGTTATTTTTGACAGACTAATGCAAAGAATTGGAAGATTTTTCGAATAGAATTTTGAACGAAGCCGACTAATTGAACTTCGGGGTATCGGCTAGAAATGCCCAATAATCTGAGTCCCGAGCGAGTCCAGAACATTCACTGTGATGGGAGAAGTTGTTAATCGAGTTATTTTTGATAGACTAATGCAAAGAACTACACGCTTTTTCGAACGGAATGCTGAACGAAGCCTACTAATTGAACTTTCGAGTATCGACTCGAAACGACCAGAAATCTGAGTCCCGGGCGACTCCAGAACATTCACTGTGATGGAAGAAGTTGTTAATCGAGTTATTTTTGACAGACTAAGGCAAGGAATTGGAAGATTTTGCGAATAGAATCTTTAACGAAGCTGACTGATTGAACTTCGGGGTATCGGCTCGAAATGCCCAATAATCTGAGTCCCGAGCGAGTCCAGAACATTCACTGTGATGGGAGAAGTTGTTAATCGAGTTATTTTTGACAGACTAATGCAAAGAACTACACGCTTTTTCGAACAGAATGCTGAACGAAGCCTACTAATTGAACTTTCTAGTATCGACTCGAAACGACCAGAATTCTGAGTCCCGGGCGACTCTAGAACATTCACTGTGATAGAAGAAGTTGTTAATCGAGTTATTTTTTACAGACTAATGCAAAGAATTACAAGATTTTTCAAACAGAATCTTGAACGAAGCCGACTAATTGAACTTCGGGGTATCGGCTCGAAACGCCCAGCAATCTGAGTCCCGAGCGACTCCAGAACATTCACTGAGGTGGGAGAAGTTGTTAATCGAGTTATTTTTGACAGACTAATGCAAATAATTGGAAGATTTTTCGAATAGAATTTTGAACGAAGCCGACTGATTGAACTTCGGCGTATCGGCTCGAAATGCCCAATAATCTGAGTCCCGAGCGACTCCAGAACATTCACTGAGATGGGAGAAGTTGTTAATCTAGTTATTTTTGACAGACTAATGCAAAGAATTGGAAGATTTTTCGAATAGAATCTTGAACGAAGCCGACTGATTGAACTTCGGGGTATCGGCTTGAAACACCCAGCAATCTGAGTCCCGCGCGACTCCAGAACATTCACTGAGATGGGAGAAGTTGTTAATCGAGTTATTTTTGAAAGAATAATGCAAAGAATTGGAAGATTTTTCGAATAGAATCTTGAACGAAGCCTACTGATTGAACTTCGGGGTGTCGGCTCGAAACGCCCAGCAATCTGAGTCCCGAGCGACTCCAGAACATTCACTGAGATGGGAGAAGTTGTTAATCGAGTTATTTTTGACAGACTAATGCAAAGAATTGGAAGATTTTTCGAATAGAATTTTGAACGAAGCCGACTGATTGAACTTCGGGGTATCGGCTCGAAATGCCCAATAATCTGAGTCCCGAGCGAGTCCAGAACATTCACTGTGATGGGAGAAGTTGTTAATCGAGTTATTTTTGATAGACTAATGCAAAGAACTACACGCTTTTTCGAACAGAATGCTGAACGAAGCCTACTAATTGAACTTTCGAGTATCGACTCGAAACGACCAGAATTCTGAGTCCCGGGCGACTCCAGAACATTCACTGTGATGGAAGAAGTTGTTAATCGAGTTATTTTTGACAGACTAAGGCAAGGAATTGGACGATTTTGCGAATAGAATCTTTAACGAAGGTGACTGATTGAACTTCGGGGTATCGGCTCGAAATGCCCAATAATCTGAGTCCCGAGCGAGTCTAGAACATTCACTGTGATGGGAGAAGTTGTTAATCGAGTTATTTTTGACAGACTAATGCAAAGAACTACACGCTTTTTCGAACAGAATGCTGAACGAAGCCTACTAATTGAACTTTCTAGTATCGACTCGAAACGACCAGAATTCTGAGTCCCGGGCGACTCTAGAACATTCACTGTGATGATAGAAGTTGTTAATCGAGTTATTTTTTACAGACTAATGCAAAGAATTACAAGATTTTTCAAACAGAATCTTGAACGAAGCCGACTAATTGAACTTCGGGATATCGGCTCGAAACGCCCAGCAATCTGAGTCCCGAGCGACTCCAGAACATTCACTGAGATGGGAGAAGTTGTTAATCGAGTTATTTTTGACAGACTAATGCATAGAATTGGAAGATTTTTCGAATAGAATTTTGAACGAAGTCGACTGATTGAACTTCGGGGTATCGGCTCGAAAGGCCCAATAATCTGAGTCCCGAGCGACTCCAGAACATTCACTGAGATGGGAGAAGTTGTTAATCTAGTTATTTTTGACAGACTAATGCAAAGAATTGGAAGATTTTTCGAATAGAATCTTGAACGAAGCCGACTGATTGAACTTCGGGGTATCGGCTTGAAACACCCAACAATCTGAGTCCCGCGCGACTCCAGAACATTCACTGAGATGGGAGAAGTTGTTAATCGAGTTATTTTTGACAGACTAATGCAAAGAATTGGAAGATTTTTCGAATAGAATCTTGAACGAAGCCTACTGATTGAACTTCGGGGTGTCGGCTCGAAACGCCCAGCAATCTGAGTCCCGAGCGACTCCAGAACATTCACTGAGATGGGAGAAGTTGTTAATCGAGTTATTTTTGACAGACTAATGCAAAGAATTGGAAGATTTTTCGAATAGAATTTTGAACGAAGCCGACAGATTGAACTTCGGGGTATCGGCTCGAAATGCCCAATAATCTGAGTCCCGAGCGAGTCCAGAACATTCACTGTGATGGGAGAAGTTGTTAATCGAGTTATTTTTGACAGACTAATGCAAAGAACTACACGCTTTTTCGAACAGAATGCTGAACGAAGCCTACTAATTGAACTTTCGAGTATCGACTCGAAACGACCAGAAATCTGAGTCCCGGGCGACTCCAGAACATTCACTGTGATGGAAGAAGTTGTTAATCGAGTTATTTTTGACAGACTAAGGCAAGGAATTGGAAGATTTTGCGAATAGAATCTTTAACGAAGCTGACTGATTGAACTTCGGGGTATCGGCTCGAAATGCCCAATAATCTGAGTCCCGAGCGAGTCCAGAACATTCACTGTGATGGGAGAAGTAGTTAATCGAGTTATTTTTGACAGACTAATGCAAAGAACTACACGCTTTTTCGAACAGAATGCTGAACGAAGCCTACTAATTGAACTTTCGAGTATCGACTCGAAACGACCAGAAATCTGAGTCCCGGGCGACTCCAGAACATTCACTATGATGGAAGAAGTTGTTAATCGAGTTATTTTTCACAGACTAATGCAAAGAATTTACAAGATTTTTCAAATAGAATCTTGAACGAAGCCGACTAATTGAACTTCGGGGTATCGGCTCGAAACGCCCAGCAATCTGAGTCCCGAGCGACTCCAGAACATTCACTGAGATGAGAGAAGTTGTTAATCGAGTTATTTTTGACAGGCTAATGCAAAGAATTGGAAGATTTTTCGAATAGAATTTTGAACGAAGCCGACTGATTGAACTTCGGGGTATCGGCTCGAAATGCCCAATAATCTGAGTCCCGAGCGACTCCAGAACATTCACTGTGATGGGAGAAGTTGTTAATCGAGTTATTTTTGATAGACTAATGCAAAGAACTACACGCTTTTTCGAACAGAATGCGGAACGAAGCCTACTAATTGAACTTTCGAGTATCGACTCGAAACGACCAGAAATCTGAGTCCCGGGCGACTCCAGAACATTCACTGTGATGGAAGAAGTTGTTAATCGAGTTATTTTTGACAGACTAAGGCAAGGAATTGGAAGATTTTGCGAATAGAATCTTTAACGAAGCTGACTGATTGAACTTCGGGGTATCGGCTCGAAATGCCCAATAATCTGAGTCCCGAGCGACTCCAGAACATTCACTGTGATGGGAGAAGTTGTTAATCGAGTTATTTTTGACAGACTAATGCAAAGAACTACACGCTTTTTCGAACAGAATGCTGAACGAAGCCTACTAATTGAACTTTCGAGTATCGACTCGAAACGACCAGAAATCTGAGTCCCGGGCGACTCCAGAACATTCACTGTGATGGAAGAAGTTGTTAATCGAGTTATTTTTGACAGGCTAAGGCAAGGAATTGGAAGATTTTGCGAATAGAATCTTTAACGAAGCTGACTGATTGAACTTCGGGGTATCGGCTCGAAATGCCCAATAATCTGAGTCCCGAGCGAGTCCAGAACATTCACTGTGATGGAAGAAGTTGTTAATCGAGTTATTTTTGACAGACTAATGCATATAACTACACGCTTTTTCGAACAGAATGCTGAACGAAGCCTACTAATTGAACTTTCGAGTATCGACTCGAAACGACCAGAATTCTGAGTCCCGGGCGACTCTAGAACATTCACTGTGATGGAAGAAGTTGTTAATCGAGTTATTTTTTACAGACTAATGCAAAGAATTACAAGATTTTTCAAACAGAATCTTGAACGAAGCCGACTATTTGAACTTCGGGGTATCGGCTTGAAACGCCCAGCAATCTGAGTCCCGAGCGACTCCAGAACATTCACTGAGATGGGAGAAGTTGTTAATCGAGTTATTTTTGACAGACTAATGCAAAGAATTGGAAGATTTTTCGAATAGAATTTTGAACGAAGCCGACTGATTGAACTTCGGGGTATCGGCTCGAAATGCCCAATAATCTGAGTCCCGAGCGAGTCCAGAACATTCACTGTGATGGGAGAAGTTGTTAATCGAGTTATTTTTGACAGACTAATGCAAAGAACTACACGCTTTTTCGAACAGAATGCTGAACGAAGCCTACTAATTGAACTTTCGAGTATCGACTCGAAACGACCAGAATTCTGAGTCCCGGGCGACTCAAGAACATTCACTGTGATGGAAGAAGTTGTTAATCGAGTTATTTTTTACAGACTAATGCAAAGAATTACAAGATTTTTCAAACAGAATCTTGAATGAAGTCGACTAATTAA
Organism: Canna indica; assembly: GCA_034359265.1. Lineage (NCBI taxonomy): Eukaryota > Viridiplantae > Streptophyta > Magnoliopsida > Zingiberales > Cannaceae > Canna > Canna indica. The sequence continues at coordinate 41,725,704 of CP136891.1, forward strand.
ACTTCGGGGTATCGGCTCGAAACGCCCAGCAATCTGAGTCCCGAGCAACTCCAGAACATTCACTGAGATGGGAGAAGTTGTTAATCGAGTTATTTTTGACAGACTAATGCATAGAATTGGAAGATTTTTCGAATAGAATTTTGAACGAAGTCGACTGATTGAACTTCGGGGTATCGGCTCGAAATGCCCAATAATCTGAGTCCCGAGCGACTCCAGAACATTCACTGAGATGGGAGAAGTTGTTAATCTAGTTATTTTTGACAGACTAATGCAAAGAATTGGAAGATTTTTCGAATAGAATTTTGAACGAAGCCGACTGATTGAACTTCGGGGTATCGGCTCGAAATGCCCAATAATCTGAGTCCCGAGCGACTCCAGAACATTCACTGTGATGGGAGAAGTTGTTAATCGAGTTATTTTTGATAGACTAATGCAAAGAACTACACGCTTTTTCGAACAGAATGCGGAACGAAGCCTACTAATTGAACTTTCGAGTATCGACTCGAAACGACCAGAAATCTGAGTCCCGGGCGACTCCAGAACATTCACTGTGATGGAAGAAGTTGTTAATCGAGTTATTTTTGACAGACTAAGGCAAGGAATTGGAAGATTTTGCGAATAGAATCTTTAACGAAGCTGACTGATTGAACTTCGGGGTATCGGCTCGAAATGCCCAATAATCTGAGTCCCGAGCGACTCCAGAACATTCACTGTGATGGGAGAAGTTGTTAATCGAGTTATTTTTGACAGACTAATGCAAAGAACTACACGCTTTTTCGAACAGAATGCTGAACGAAGCCTACTAATTGAACTTTCGAGTATCGACTCGAAACGACCAGAAATCTGAGTCCCGGGCGACTCCAGAACATTCACTGTGATGGAAGAAGTTGTTAATCGAGTTATTTTTGACAGGCTAAGGCAAGGAATTGGAAGATTTTGCGAATAGAATCTTTAACGAAGCTGACTGATTGAACTTCGGGGTATCGGCTCGAAATGCCCAATAATCTGAGTCCCGAGCGAGTCCAGAACATTCACTGTGATGGAAGAAGTTGTTAATCGAGTTATTTTTGACAGACTAATGCATATAACTACACGCTTTTTCGAACAGAATGCTGAACGAAGCCTACTAATTGAACTTTCGAGTATCGACTCGAAACGACCAGAATTCTGAGTCCCGGGCGACTCTAGAACATTCACTGTGATGGAAGAAGTTGTTAATCGAGTTATTTTTTACAGACTAATGCAAAGAATTACAAGATTTTTCAAACAGAATCTTGAACGAAGCCTACTATTTGAACTTCGGGGTATCGGCTTGAAACGCCCAGCAATCTGAGTCCCGAGCGACTCCAGAACATTCACTGAGATGGGAGAAGTTGTTAATCGAGTTATTTTTGACAGACTAATGCAAAGAATTGGAAGATTTTTCGAATAGAATTTTGAACGAAGCCGACTGATTGAACTTCGGGGTATCGGCTCGAAATGCCCAATAATCTGAGTCCCGAGCGAGTCCAGAACATTCACTGTGATGGGAGAAGTTGTTAATCGAGTTATTTTTGACAGACTAATGCAAAGAACTACACGCTTTTTCGAACAGAATGCTGAACGAAGCCTACTAATTGAACTTTCGAGTATCGACTCGAAACGACCAGAATTCTGAGTCCCGGGCGACTCAAGAACATTCACTGTGATGGAAGAAGTTGTTAATCGAGTTATTTTTTACAGACTAATGCAAAGAATTACAAGATTTTTCAAACAGAATCTTGAATGAAGTCGACTAATTAAACTTCGGGGTATCGGCTCGAAACGCCCAGCAATCTGAGTCCCGAGCAACTCCAGAACATTCACTGAGATGGGAGAAGTTGTTAATCGAGTTATTTTTGACAGACTAATGCATAGAATTGGAAGATTTTTCGAATAGAATTTTGAACGAAGTCGACTGATTGAACTTCGGGGTATCGGCTCGAAATGCCCAATAATCTGAGTCCCGAGCGACTCCAGAACATTCACTGAGATGGGAGAAGTTGTTAATCTAGTTATTTTTGACAGACTAATGCAAAGAATTGGAAGATTTTTCGAATAGAATCTTGAACGAAGCCGACTGATTGAACTTCGGGGTATCGGCTTGAAACACCCAACAATCTGAGTCCCGCGCGACTCCAGAACATTCACTGAGATGGGAGAAGTTGTTAATCGAGTTATTTTTGACAGACTAATTCAAAGAATTGGAAGATTTTTCGAATAGAATCTTGAACGAAGCCTACTGATTGAACTTCGGGGTGTCGGCTCGAAACGCCCAGCAATCTGAGTCCCGAGCGACTCCAGAACATTCACTGAGATTGGAGAAGTTGTTAATCGAGTTATTTTTGACAGACTAATGCAAAGAATTGGAAGATTTTTCGAATAGAATTTTGAACGAAGCCGACAGATTGAACTTCGGGGTATCGGCTCGAAATGCCCAATAATCTGAGTCCCGAGCGAGTCCAGAACATTCACTGTGATGGAAGAAGTTGTTAATCGAGTTATTTTTGACAGACTAATGCAAAGAACTACACGCTTTTTCGAACAGAATGCTGAACGAAGCCTACTAATTGAACTTTCGAGTATCGACTCGAAACGACCAGAAATCTAAGTCCCGGGCGACTCCAGAACATTTACTGTGTTGGAAGAAGTTGTTAATCGAGTTATTTTTGACAGACTAAGGCAAGGAATTGGAAGATTTTGCGAATAGAATCTTTAACGAAGCTGACTGATTGAACTTCGGGGTATCGGCTCGAAATGCCCAATAATCTGAGTCCCGAGCGAGTCCAGAACATTCACTGTGATGGGAGAAGTAGTTAATCGAGTTATTTTTGACAGACTAATGCAAAGAACTACACGCTTTTTCGAACAGAATGCTGAACGAAGCCTACTAATTGAACTTTCGAGTATCGACTCGAAACGACCAGAAATCTGAGTCCCGGGCGACTCCAGAACATTCACTATGATGGAAGAAGTTGTTAATCGAGTTATTTTTCACAGACTAATGCAAAGAATTTAGAAGATTTTTCAAACAGAATCTTGAACGAAGCCGACTATTTGAACTTCGGGGTATCGGCTTGAAACGCCCAGCAATCTGAGTCCCGAGCGACTCCAGAACATTCACTGAGATGGGAGAAGTTGTTAATCGAGTTATTTTTGACAGACTAATGCAAAGAATTGGAAGATTTTTCGAATAGAATTTTGAACGAAGCCGACTGATTGAACTTCGGGGTATCGGCTCGAAATGCCCAATAATCTGAGTCCCGAGCGAGTCCAGAACATTCACTGTGATGGGAGAAGTTGTTAATCGAGTTATTTTTGACAGACTAATGCAAAGAACTACATGCTTTTTCGAACAGAATGCTGAACGAAGCCTACTAATTGAACTTTCGAGTATCGACTCGAAACGACCAGAATTCTGAGTCCCGGGCGACTCAAGAACATTCACTGTGATGGAAGAAGTTGTTAATCGAGTTATTTTTTACAGACTAATGCAAAGAATTACAAGATTTTTCAAACAGAATCTTGAATGAAGTCGACTAATTAAACTTCGGGGTATCGGCTCGAAACGCCCAGCAATCTGAGTCCCGAGCGACTCCAGAACATTCACTGAGATGGGAGAAGTTGTTAATCGAGTTATTTTTGACAGACTAATGCAAAGAATTGGAAGATTTTTCAAATAGAATTTTGAACGAAGCCGACTGATTGAACTTCGGGGTATCGGCTCGAAATGCCCAATAATCTGAGTCCCGAGCGACTCCAGAACATTCACTGAGATGGGAGAAGTTGTTAATCTAGTTATTTTTGACAGACTAATGCAAAGAATTGGAAGATTTTTCGAATAGAATCTTGAACGAAGCCGACTGATTGAACTTCGGGGTATCGGCTTGAAACACCCAGCAATCTGAGTCCCGCGCGACTCCAGAACATTCACTGAGATGGGTGAAGTTGTTAATCGAGTTATTTTTGACAGACTAATGCAAAGAATTGGAAGATTTTTCGAATAGAATCTTGAACGAAGCCGACTGATTGAACTTCGGGGTATCGGCTCGAAACACCCAGCAATCTGAGTCCTGCGCGACTCCAGAACATTCACTGAGATGGGAGAAGTTGTTAATCGAGTTATTTTTGACAGACTAATGCAAAGAATTGGAAGATTTTTCGAATAGAATTTTGAACGAAGCCGACTGATTGAACTTCGGGGTATCGGCTTGAAACACCCAGCAATCTGAGTCCCGCGCGACTCCAGAACATTCACTGAGATGGGAGAAGTTGTTAATCGAGTTATTTTTGACAGAATAATGCAAAGAATTGGAAGATTTTTCGAATAGAATCTTGAACGAAGCCGACTGATTGAACTTCGGGGTATCGGCTCGAAACACCCAGCAATCTGAGTCCTGCGCGACTCCAGAACATTCACTGAGATGGGAGAAGTTGTTAATCGAGTTATTTTTGACAGACTAATGCAAAGAATTGGAAGATTTTTCGAATAGAATTTTGAACGAAGCCGACTGATTGAACTTCGGGGTATCGGCTTGAAACACCCAGCAATCTGAGTCCCGCGCGACTCCAGAACATTCACTGAGATGGGAGAAGTTGTTAATCTAGTTATTTTTGACAGACTAATGCAAAGAATTGGAAGATTTTTCGAATAGAATTTTGAACGAAGCCGACTGATTGAACTTCGGGGTATCGGCTCGAAATGCCCAATAATCTGAGTCCTGAGCGAGTCCAGAACATTCACTGTGATGGGAGAAGTTGTTAATCGAGTTATTTTTGATAGACTAATGCAAAGAACTACACGCTTTTTCGAACAGAATGCTGAACGAAGCCTACTAATTGAACTTTCGAGTATCGACTCGAAACGACCAGAAATCTGAGTCCCGGGCGACTCCAGAACATTCACTGTGATGGAAGAAGTTGTTAATCGAGTTATTTTTGACAGACTAAGGCAAGGAATTGGAAGATTTTGCGAATAGAATCTTTAACGAAGCTGACTGATTGAACTTCGGGGTATCGGCTCGAAATGCCCAATAATCTGAGTCCCGAGCGAGTCCAGAACATTCACTGTGATGGGAGAAGTTGTTAATCGAGTTATTTTTGACAGACTAATGCAAAGAACAACACGCTTTTTCGAACAGAATGCTGAACGAAGCCTACTAATTGAACTTTCTAGTATCGACTCGAAACGACCAGAAATCTAAGTCCCGGGCGACTCCAGAACATTCACTGTGTTGGAAGAAGTTGTTAATCGAGTTATTTTTGACAGACTAATGCAAAGAATTTAGAAGATTTTTCAAACAGAATCTTGAACGAAGCCGACTATTTGAACTTCGGGGTATCGGCTTGAAACGCCCAGCAATCTGAGTCCCGAGCGACTCCAGAACATTCACTGAGATGGGAGAAGTTGTTAATCGAGTTATTTTTGACAGACTAATGCAAAGAATTGGAAGATTTTTCGAATAGAATTTTGAACGAAGCCGACTGATTGAACTTCGGGGTATCGGCTCGAAATGCCCAATAATCTGAGTCCCGAGCGAGTCCAGAACATTCACTGTGATGGGAGAAGTTGTTAATCGAGTTATTTTTGACAGACTAATGCAAAGAACTACACGCTTTTTCGAACAGAATGCTGAACGAAGCCTACTAATTGAACTTTCGAGTATCGACTCGAAACGACCAGAAATCTGAGTCCCGGGCGACTCCAGAACATTCACTATGATGGAAGAAGTTGTTAATCGAGTTATTTTTCACAGACTAATGCAAAGAATTTAGAAGATTTTTCAAACAGAATCTTGAACGAAGCCGACTATTTGAACTTCGGGGTATCGGCTTGAAACGCCCAGCAATCTGAGTCCCGAGCGACTCCAGAACATTCACTGAGATGGGAGAAGTTGTTAATCGAGTTATTTTTGACAGACTAATGCAAAGAATTGGAAGATTTTTCGAATAGAATTTTGAACGAAGCCGACTGATTGAACTTCGGGGTATCGGCTCGAAATGCCCAATAATCTGAGTCCCGAGCGACTCCAGAACATTCACTGAGATGGGAGAAGTTGTTAATCGAGTTATTTTTGACAGACTAATTCAAAGAATTGGAAGATTTTTCGAATAGAATCTTGAACGAAGCCTACTGATTGAACTTCGGGGTGTCGGCTCGAAACGCCCAGCAATCTGAGTCCCGAGCGACTCCAGAACATTCACTGAGATTGGAGAAGTTGTTAATCGAGTTATTTTTGACAGACTAATGCAAAGAATTGGAAGATTTTTCGAATAGAATTTTGAACGAAGCCGACAGATTGAACTTCGGGGTATCGGCTCGAAATGCCCAATAATCTGAGTCCCGAGCGAGTCCAGAACATTCACTGTGATGGAAGAAGTTGTTAATCGAGTTATTTTTGACAGACTAATGCAAAGAACTACACGCTTTTTCGAACAGAATGCTGAACGAAGCCTACTAATTGAACTTTCGAGTATCGACTCGAAACGACCAGAAATCTAAGTCCCGGGCGACTCCAGAACATTTACTGTGTTGGAAGAAGTTGTTAATCGAGTTATTTTTGACAGACTAAGGCAAGGAATTGGAAGATTTTGCGAATAGAATCTTTAACGAAGCTGACTGATTGAACTTCGGGGTATCGGCTCGAAATGCCCAATAATCTGAGTCCCGAGCGAGTCCAGAACATTCACTGTGATGGGAGAAGTAGTTAATCGAGTTATTTTTGACAGACTAATGCAAAGAACTACACGCTTTTTCGAACAGAATGCTGAACGAAGCCTACTAATTGAACTTTCGAGTATCGACTCGAAACGACCAGAAATCTGAGTCCCGGGCGACTCCAGAACATTCACTATGATGGAAGAAGTTGTTAATCGAGTTATTTTTCACAGACTAATGCAAAGAATTTAGAAGATTTTTCAAACAGAATCTTGAACGAAGCCGACTATTTGAACTTCGGGGTATCGGCTTGAAACGCCCAGCAATCTGAGTCCCGAGCGACTCCAGAACATTCACTGAGATGGGAGAAGTTGTTAATCGAGTTATTTTTGACAGACTAATGCAAAGAATTGGAAGATTTTTCGAATAGAATTTTGAACGAAGCCGACTGATTGAACTTCGGGGTATCGGCTCGAAATGCCCAATAATCTGAGTCCCGAGCGAGTCCAGAACATTCACTGTGATGGGAGAAGTTGTTAATCGAGTTATTTTTGACAGACTAATGCAAAGAACTACATGCTTTTTCGAACAGAATGCTGAACGAAGCCTACTAATTGAACTTTCGAGTATCGACTCGAAACGACCAGAATTCTGAGTCCCGGGCGACTCAAGAACATTCACTGTGATGGAAGAAGTTGTTAATCGAGTTATTTTTTACAGACTAATGCAAAGAATTACAAGATTTTTCAAACAGAATCTTGAATGAAGTCGACTAATTAAACTTCGGGGTATCGGCTCGAAACGCCCAGCAATCTGAGTCCCGAGCGACTCCAGAACATTCACTGAGATGGGAGAAGTTGTTAATCGAGTTATTTTTGACAGACTAATGCAAAGAATTGGAAGATTTTTCAAATAGAATTTTGAACGAAGCCGACTGATTGAACTTCGGGGTATCGGCTCGAAATGCCCAATAATCTGAGTCCCGAGCGACTCCAGAACATTCACTGAGATGGGAGAAGTTGTTAATCTAGTTATTTTTGACAGACTAATGCAAAGAATTGGAAGATTTTTCGAATAGAATCTTGAACGAAGCCGACTGATTGAACTTCGGGGTATCGGCTTGAAACACCCAGCAATCTGAGTCCCGCGCGACTCCAGAACATTCACTGAGATGGGTGAAGTTGTTAATCGAGTTATTTTTGACAGACTAATGCAAAGAATTGGAAGATTTTTCGAATAGAATCTTGAACGAAGCCGACTGATTGAACTTCGGGGTATCGGCTCGAAACACCCAGCAATCTGAGTCCTGCGCGACTCCAGAACATTCACTGAGATGGGAGAAGTTGTTAATCGAGTTATTTTTGACAGACTAATGCAAAGAATTGGAAGATTTTTCGAATAGAATTTTGAACGAAGCCGACTGATTGAACTTCGGGGTATCGGCTTGAAACACCCAGCAATCTGAGTCCCGCGCGACTCCAGAACATTCACTGAGATGGGAGAAGTTGTTAATCGAGTTATTTTTGACAGAATAATGCAAAGAATTGGAAGATTTTTCGAATAGAATCTTGAACGAAGCCGACTGATTGAACTTCGGGGTATCGGCTCGAAACACCCAGCAATCTGAGTCCTGCGCGACTCCAGAACATTCACTGAGATGGGAGAAGTTGTTAATCGAGTTATTTTTGACAGACTAATGCAAAGAATTGGAAGATTTTTCGAATAGAATTTTGAACGAAGCCGACTGATTGAACTTCGGGGTATCGGCTTGAAACACCCAGCAATCTGAGTCCCGCGCGACTCCAGAACATTCACTGAGATGGGAGAAGTTGTTAATCTAGTTATTTTTGACAGACTAATGCAAAGAATTGGAAGATTTTTCGAATAGAATTTTGAACGAAGCCGACTGATTGAACTTCGGGGTATCGGCTCGAAATGCCCAATAATCTGAGTCCTGAGCGAGTCCAGAACATTCACTGTGATGGGAGAAGTTGTTAATCGAGTTATTTTTGATAGACTAATGCAAAGAACTACACGCTTTTTCGAACAGAATGCTGAACGAAGCCTACTAATTGAACTTTCGAGTATCGACTCGAAACGACCAGAAATCTGAGTCCCGGGCGACTCCAGAACATTCACTGTGATGGAAGAAGTTGTTAATCGAGTTATTTTTGACAGACTAAGGCAAGGAATTGGAAGATTTTGCGAATAGAATCTTTAACGAAGCTGACTGATTGAACTTCGGGGTATCGGCTCGAAATGCCCAATAATCTGAGTCCCGAGCGAGTCCAGAACATTCACTGTGATGGGAGAAGTTGTTAATCGAGTTATTTTTGACAGACTAATGCAAAGAACAACACGCTTTTTCGAACAGAATGCTGAACGAAGCCTACTAATTGAACTTTCTAGTATCGACTCGAAACGACCAGAAATCTAAGTCCCGGGCGACTCCAGAACATTCACTGTGTTGGAAGAAGTTGTTAATCGAGTTATTTTTGACAGACTAATGCAAAGAATTTAGAAGATTTTTCAAACAGAATCTTGAACGAAGCCGACTATTTGAACTTCGGGGTATCGGCTTGAAACGCCCAGCAATCTGAGTCCCGAGCGACTCCAGAACATTCACTGAGATGGGAGAAGTTGTTAATCGAGTTATTTTTGACAGACTAATGCAAAGAATTGGAAGATTTTTCGAATAGAATTTTGAACGAAGCCGACTGATTGAACTTCGGGGTATCGGCTCGAAATGCCCAATAATCTGAGTCCCGAGCGAGTCCAGAACATTCACTGTGATGGGAGAAGTTGTTAATCGAGTTATTTTTGACAGACTAATGCAAAGAACTACACGCTTTTTCGAACAGAATGCTGAACGAAGCCTACTAATTGAACTTTCGAGTATCGACTCGAAACGACCAGAAATCTGAGTCCCGGGCGACTCCAGAACATTCACTATGATGGAAGAAGTTGTTAATCGAGTTATTTTTCACAGACTAATGCAAAGAATTTAGAAGATTTTTCAAACAGAATCTTGAACGAAGCCGACTATTTGAACTTCGGGGTATCGGCTTGAAACGCCCAGCAATCTGAGTCCCGAGCGACTCCAGAACATTCACTGAGATGGGAGAAGTTGTTAATCGAGTTATTTTTGACAGACTAATGCAAAGAATTGGAAGATTTTTCGAATAGAATTTTGAACGAAGCCGACTGATTGAACTTCGGGGTATCGGCTCGAAATGCCCAATAATCTGAGTCCCGAGCGACTCCAGAACATTCACTGAGATGGGAGAAGTTGTTAATCGAGTTATTTTTGACAGACTAATTCAAAGAATTGGAAGATTTTTCGAATAGAATCTTGAACGAAGCCTACTGATTGAACTTCGGGGTGTCGGCTCGAAACGCCCAGCAATCTGAGTCCCGAGCGACTCCAGAACATTCACTGAGATTGGAGAAGTTGTTAATCGAGTTATTTTTGACAGACTAATGCAAAGAATTGGAAGATTTTTCGAATAGAATTTTGAACGAAGCCGACAGATTGAACTTCGGGGTATCGGCTCGAAATGCCCAATAATCTGAGTCCCGAGCGAGTCCAGAACATTCACTGTGATGGAAGAAGTTGTTAATCGAGTTATTTTTGACAGACTAATGCAAAGAACTACACGCTTTTTCGAACAGAATGCTGAACGAAGCCTACTAATTGAACTTTCGAGTATCGACTCGAAACGACCAGAAATCTAAGTCCCGGGCGACTCCAGAACATTTACTGTGTTGGAAGAAGTTGTTAATCGAGTTATTTTTGACAGACTAAGGCAAGGAATTGGAAGATTTTGCGAATAGAATCTTTAACGAAGCTGACTGATTGAACTTCGGGGTATCGGCTCGAAATGCCCAATAATCTGAGTCCCGAGCGAGTCCAGAACATTCACTGTGATGGGAGAAGTAGTTAATCGAGTTATTTTTGACAGACTAATGCAAAGAACTACACGCTTTTTCGAACAGAATGCTGAACGAAGCCTACTAATTGAACTTTCGAGTATCGACTCGAAACGACCAGAAATCTGAGTCCCGGGCGACTCCAGAACATTCACTATGATGGAAGAAGTTGTTAATCGAGTTATTTTTCACAGACTAATGCAAAGAATTTAGAAGATTTTTCAAACAGAATCTTGAACGAAGCCGACTATTTGAACTTCGGGGTATCGGCTTGAAACGCCCAGCAATCTGAGTCCCGAGCGACTCCAGAACATTCACTGAGATGGGAGAAGTTGTTAATCGAGTTATTTTTGACAGACTAATGCAAAGAATTGGAAGATTTTTCGAATAGAATTTTGAACGAAGCCGACTGATTGAACTTCGGGGTATCGGCTCGAAATGCCCAATAATCTGAGTCCCGAGCGAGTCCAGAACATTCACTGTGATGGGAGAAGTTGTTAATCGAGTTATTTTTGACAGACTAATGCAAAGAACTACATGCTTTTTCGAACAGAATGCTGAACGAAGCCTACTAATTGAACTTTCGAGTATCGACTCGAAACGACCAGAATTCTGAGTCCCGGGCGACTCAAGAACATTCACTGTGATGGAAGAAGTTGTTAATCGAGTTATTTTTTACAGACTAATGCAAAGAATTACAAGATTTTTCAAACAGAATCTTGAATGAAGTCGACTAATTAAACTTCGGGGTATCGGCTCGAAACGCCCAGCAATCTGAGTCCCGAGCGACTCCAGAACATTCACTGAGATGGGAGAAGTTGTTAATCGAGTTATTTTTGACAGACTAATGCAAAGAATTGGAAGATTTTTCAAATAGAATTTTGAACGAAGCCGACTGATTGAACTTCGGGGTATCGGCTCGAAATGCCCAATAATCTGAGTCCCGAGCGACTCCAGAACATTCACTGAGATGGGAGAAGTTGTTAATCTAGTTATTTTTGACAGACTAATGCAAAGAATTGGAAGATTTTTCGAATAGAATCTTGAACGAAGCCGACTGATTGAACTTCGGGGTATCGGCTTGAAACACCCAGCAATCTGAGTCCCGCGCGACTCCAGAACATTCACTGAGATGGGTGAAGTTGTTAATCGAGTTATTTTTGACAGACTAATGCAAAGAATTGGAAGATTTTTCGAATAGAATCTTGAACGAAGCCGACTGATTGAACTTCGGGGTATCGGCTCGAAACACCCAGCAATCTGAGTCCTGCGCGACTCCAGAACATTCACTGAGATGGGAGAAGTTGTTAATCGAGTTATTTTTGACAGACTAATGCAAAGAATTGGAAGATTTTTCGAATAGAATTTTGAACGAAGCCGACTGATTGAACTTCGGGGTATCGGCTTGAAACACCCAGCAATCTGAGTCCCGCGCGACTCCAGAACATTCACTGAGATGGGAGAAGTTGTTAATCGAGTTATTTTTGACAGAATAATGCAAAGAATTGGAAGATTTTTCGAATAGAATCTTGAACGAAGCCGACTGATTGAACTTCGGGGTATCGGCTCGAAACACCCAGCAATCTGAGTCCTGCGCGACTCCAGAACATTCACTGAGATGGGAGAAGTTGTTAATCGAGTTATTTTTGACAGACTAATGCAAAGAATTGGAAGATTTTTCGAATAGAATTTTGAACGAAGCCGACTGATTGAACTTCGGGGTATCGGCTTGAAACACCCAGCAATCTGAGTCCCGCGCGACTCCAGAACATTCACTGAGATGGGAGAAGTTGTTAATCTAGTTATTTTTGACAGACTAATGCAAAGAATTGGAAGATTTTTCGAATAGAATTTTGAACGAAGCCGACTGATTGAACTTCGGGGTATCGGCTCGAAATGCCCAATAATCTGAGTCCTGAGCGAGTCCAGAACATTCACTGTGATGGGAGAAGTTGTTAATCGAGTTATTTTTGATAGACTAATGCAAAGAACTACACGCTTTTTCGAACAGAATGCTGAACGAAGCCTACTAATTGAACTTTCGAGTATCGACTCGAAACGACCAGAAATCTGAGTCCCGGGCGACTCCAGAACATTCACTGTGATGGAAGAAGTTGTTAATCGAGTTATTTTTGACAGACTAAGGCAAGGAATTGGAAGATTTTGCGAATAGAATCTTTAACGAAGCTGACTGATTGAACTTCGGGGTATCGGCTCGAAATGCCCAATAATCTGAGTCCCGAGCGAGTCCAGAACATTCACTGTGATGGGAGAAGTTGTTAATCGAGTTATTTTTGACAGACTAATGCAAAGAACAACACGCTTTTTCGAACAGAATGCTGAACGAAGCCTACTAATTGAACTTTCTAGTATCGACTCGAAACGACCAGAAATCTAAGTCCCGGGCGACTCCAGAACATTCACTGTGTTGGAAGAAGTTGTTAATCGAGTTATTTTTGACAGACTAATGCAAAGAATTTAGAAGATTTTTCAAACAGAATCTTGAACGAAGCCGACTATTTGAACTTCGGGGTATCGGCTTGAAACGCCCAGCAATCTGAGTCCCGAGCGACTCCAGAACATTCACTGAGATGGGAGAAGTTGTTAATCGAGTTATTTTTGACAGACTAATGCAAAGAATTGGAAGATTTTTCGAATAGAATTTTGAACGAAGCCGACTGATTGAACTTCGGGGTATCGGCTCGAAATGCCCAATAATCTGAGTCCCGAGCGAGTCCAGAACATTCACTGTGATGGGAGAAGTTGTTAATCGAGTTATTTTTGACAGACTAATGCAAAGAACTACACGCTTTTTCGAACAGAATGCTGAACGAAGCCTACTAATTGAACTTTCGAGTATCGACTCGAAACGACCAGAATTCTGAGTCCCGGGCGACTCAAGAACATTCACTGTGATGGAAGAAGTTGTTAATCGAGTTATTTTTTACAGACTAATGCAAAGAATTACAAGATTTTTCAAACAGAATCTTGAATGAAGTCGACTAATTAAACTTCGGGGTATCGGCTCGAAACGCCCAGCAATCTGAGTCCCGAGCGACTCCAGAACATTCACTGAGATGGGAGAAGTTGTTAATCGAGTTATTTTTGACAGACTAATGCAAAGAATTGGAAGATTTTTCAAATAGAATTTTGAACGAAGCCGACTGATTGAACTTCGGGGTATCGGCTCGAAATGCCCAATAATCTGAGTCCCGAGCGACTCCAGAACATTCACTGAGATGGGAGAAGTTGTTAATCTAGTTATTTTTGACAGACTAATGCAAAGAATTGGAAGATTTTTCGAATAGAATCTTGAACGAAGCCGACTGATTGAACTTCGGGGTATCGGCTTGAAACACCCAGCAATCTGAGTCCCGCGCGACTCCAGAACATTCACTGAGATGGGAGAAGTTGTTAATCGAGTTATTTTTGACAGACTAATGCAAAGAATTGGAAGATTTTTCGAATAGAATCTTGAACGAAGCCGACTGATTGAACTTCGGGGTATCGGCTCGAAACACCCAGCAATCTGAGTCCTGCGCGACTCCAGAACATTCACTGAGATGGGAGAAGTTGTTAATCGAGTTATTTTTGACAGACTAATGCAAAGAATTGGAAGATTTTTCGAATAGAATTTTGAACGAAGCCGACTGATTGAACTTCGGGGTATCGGCTTGAAACACCCAGCAATCTGAGTCCCGCGCGACTCCAGAACATTCACTGAGATGGGAGAAGTTGTTAATCGAGTTATTTTTGACAGAATAATGCAAAGAATTGGAAGATTTTTCGAATAGAATCTTGAACGAAGCCTACTGATTGAACTTCGGGGTGTCGGCTCGAAACGCCCAGCAATCTGAGTCCCGAGCGACTCCAGAACATTCACTGAGATGGGAGAAGTTGTTAATCGAGTTATTTTTGACAGACTAATGCAAATAATTGGAAGATTTTTCGAATAGAATTTTGAACGAAGCCGACTGATTGAACTTCGGGGTATCGGCTCGAAATGCCCAATAATCTGAGTCCTGAGCGAGTCCAGAACATTCACTGTGATGGGAGAAGTTGTTAATCGAGTTATTTTTGATAGACTAATGCAAAGAACTACACGCTTTTTCGAACAGAATGCTGAACGAAGCCTACTAATTGAACTTTCGAGTATCGACTCGAAACGACCAGAAATCTGAGTCCCGGGCGACTCCAGAACATTCACTGTGATGGAAGAAGTTGTTAATCGAGTTATTTTTGACAGACTAAGGCAAGGAATTGGAAGATTTTGCGAATAGAATCTTTAACGAAGCTGACTGATTGAACTTCGGGGTATCGGCTCGAAATGCCCAATAATCTGAGTCCCGAGCGAGTCCAGAACATTCACTGTGATGGGAGAAGTTGTTAATCGAGTTATTTTTGACAGACTAATGCAAAGAACTACACGCTTTTTCGAACAGAATGCTGAACGAAGCCTACTAATTGAACTTTCTAGTATCGACTCGAAACGACCAGAATTCTGAGTCCCGGGCGACTCTAGAACATTCACTGTGATGGAAGAAGTTGTTAATCGAGTTATTTTTTACGGACTAATGCAAAGAATTACAAGATTTTTCAAACAGAATCTTGAACGAAGCCGACTAATTGAACTTCGGGGTATCGGCTCGAAACGCCCAGCAATCTGAGTCCCGAGCGACTCCAGAACATTCACTGAGATGGGAGAAGTTGTTATTCGAGTTATTTTTGACAGACTAATGCATAGAATTGGAAGATTTTTCGAATAGAATTTTGAACGAAGCCGACTGATTGAACTTCGGGGTATCGGCTCGAAATGCCCAATAATCTGAGTCCCGAGCGACTCCAGAACATTCACTGAGATGGGACAAATTGTTAATCTAGTTATTTTTGACAGACTAATGCAAAGAATTCGAAGATTTTTCGAATAGAATCTTGAACGAAGCCGACTGATTGAACTTCGGGGTATCGGCTTGAAACACCCAACAATCTGAGTCCCGCGCGACTCCAGAACATTCACTGAGATGGGAGAAGTTGTTAATCGAGTTATTTTTGACAGACTAATGCAAAGAATTGGAAGATTTTTCGAATAGAATCTTGAACGAAGCCTACTGATTGAACTTCGGGGTGTCGGCTCGAAACGCCCAGCAATCTGAGTCCCGAGCGACTCCAGAACATTCACTGAGATGGGAGAAGTTGTTAATCGAGTTATTTTTGACAGACTAATGCAAAGAATTGGAAGATTTTTCGAATAGAATCTTGAACGAAGCCTACTGATTGAACTTCGGGGTATCGGCTTGAAACACCCAGCAATCTGAGTCCCGCGCGACTCCAGAAAATTCACTGAGATGGGAGAAGTTGTTAATCAACTTATTTTTGACAGAATAATGCAAAGAATTGGAAGATTTTTCGAATAGAATCTTGAACGAAGCTGACTAATTGAACTTCGGGGTATCGGCTCGAAACGCCCAGTAATCTGAGTCCCGAGCGACTCCAGAACATTCACTGAGATGGGAGAAGTTGTTAATCGAGTTATTTTTGACAGACTAATGCATAGAATTGGAAGATTTTTCGAATAGAATTTTGAACGAAGCCGACTGATTGAACTTCGGGGTATCGGCTCGAAATGCCCAATAATCTGAGTCCCGAGCGACTCCAGAACATTCACTGAGATGGGAGAAGTTGTTAATCTAGTTATTTTTGACAGACTAATGCAAAGAATTGGAAGATTTTTCGAATAGAATCTTGAACGAAGCCGACTGATTGAACTTCGGGGTATCGGCTTGAAACACCCAACAATCTGAGTCCCGCGCGACTCCACAACATTCACTGAGATGGGAGAAGTTGTTAATCGAATTATTTTTGACAGACTAATGCAAAGAATTGGAAGATTTTTCGAATAGAATCTTGAACGAAGCCTACTGATTGAACTTCGGGGTGTCGGCTCGAAACGCCCAGCAATCTGAGTCCCGAGCGACTCCAGAACATTCACTGAGATGGGAGAAGTTGTTAATCGAGTTATTTTTGACAGACTAATGCAAAGAATTGGAAGATTTTTTGAATAGAATCTTGAACGAAGCCTACTGATTGAACGTCGGGGTGTCGGCTCGAAACGCCCAGCAATCTGAGTCCCGCGCGACTCCAGAACATTCACTGAGATGGGAGAAGTTGTTAATCGAGTTATTTTTGACAGACTAATGCAAAGAATTGGAAGATTTTTCGAATAGAATCTTGAACGAAGCCTACTGATTGAACGTCGGGGTGTCGGCTCGAAACGCCCAGCAATCTGAGTCCCGAGCGACTCTAGAACATTCACTGAGATGGGAGAAGTTGTTAATCGAGTTATTTTTGACAGACTAATGCAAAGAATTGGAAGATTTTTCGAATAGAATCTTGAACGAAGCCTACTGATTGAACTTCGGGGTATCGGCTTGAAACACCCAGCAATCTGAGTCCCGCGCGACTCCAGAACATTCACTGAGATGGGAGAAGTTGTTAATCAACTTATTTTTGACAGAATAATGCAAAGAATTGGAAGATTTTTCGAATAGAATCTTGAACGAAGCCTACTGATTGAACTTCGGGGTGTCGGCTCGAAACGCCCAGCAATCTGAGTCCCGGGCGACTCCAGAACATTCACTGAGATGGGAGAAGTTGTTAATCGAGTTATTTTTGACAGACTAATGCAAAGAATTGGAAGATTTTTCGAATAGAATTTTGAACGAAGCCGACTGATTGAACTTCGGGGTATCGGCTCGAAATGCCCAATAATCTGAGTCCCGAGCGACTCCAGAACATTCACTGAGATGGGAGAAGTTGTTAATCTAGTTATTTTTGACAGACTAATGCAAAGAATTGGAAGATTTTTCGAATAGAATCTTGAACGAAGCCGACTGATTGAACTTCGGGGTATCGGCTTGAAACACCCAGCAATCTAAGTCCCGCGCGACTCCAGAACATTCACTGAGATGGGAGAAGTTGTTAATCGAGTTATTTTTGACAGAATAATGCAAAGAATTGAAAGATTTTTCAAATAGAATCTTGAACGAAGCCTACTGATTGAACTTCGGGGTGTCTGCTCGAAACGCCCAGCAATCTGAGTCCCGAGCGACTCCAGAACATTCACTGAGATGGGAGAAGTTGTTAATCGAGTTATTTTTGATAGACTAATGCAAAGAACTACACGCTTTTTCGAACAGAATGCTGAACGAAGCCTACTAATTGAACTTTCGAGTATCGACTCGAAACGACCAGAAATCTGAGTCCCGGGCGACTCCAGAACATTCACTGTGATGGAAGAAGTTGTTAATCGAGTTATTTTTGACAGACTAAGGCAAGGAATTGGAAGATTTTGCGAATAGAATCTTTAACGAAGCTGACTGATTGAACTTCGGGGTATCGGCTCGAAATGCCCAATAATCTGAGTCCCGAGCGAGTCCAGAACATTCACTGTGATGGGAGAAGTTGTTAATCGAGTTATTTTTGACAGACTAATGCAAAGAATTGGAAGATTTTTCGAATAGAATCTTGAACGAAGCCTACTGATTGAACTTCGGGGTATCGGCTTGAAACACCCAGCAATCTGAGTCCCGCGCGACTCCAGAAAATTCACTGAGATGGGAGAAGTTGTTAATCAACTTATTTTTGATAGAATAATGCAAAGAATTGGAAGATTTTTCGAATAGAATCTTGAACGAAGCTGACTAATTGAACTTCGGGGTATCGGCTCGAAACGCCCAGTAATCTGAGTCCCGAGCGACTCCAGAACATTCACTGAGATGGGAGAAGTTGTTAATCGAGTTATTTTTGACAGACTAATGCATAGAATTGGAAGATTTTTCGAATAGAATTTTGAACGAAGCCGACTGATTGAACTTCGGGGTATCGGCTCGAAATGCCCAATAATCTGAGTCCCGAGCGACTCCAGAACATTCACTGAGATGGGAGAAGTTGTTAATCTAGTTATTTTTGACAGACTAATGCAAAGAATTGGAAGATTTTTCGAATAGAATCTTGAACGAAGCCGACTGATTGAACTTCGGGGTATCGGCTTGAAACACCCAACAATCTGAGTCCCGCGCGACTCCAGAACATTCACTGAGATGGGAGAAGTTGTTAATCGAATTATTTTTGACAGACTAATGCAAAGAATTGGAAGATTTTTCGAATAGAATCTTGAACGAAGCCTACTGATTGAACTTCGGGGTGTCGGCTCGAAACGCCCAGCAATCTGAGTCCCGAGCGACTCCAGAACATTCACTGAGATGGGAGAAGTTGTTAATCGAGTTATTTTTGACAGACTAATGCAAAGAATTGGAAGATTTTTTGAATAGAATCTTGAACGAAGCCTACTGATTGAACGTCGGGGTGTCGGCTCGAAACGCCCAGCAATCTGAGTCCCGCGCGACTCCAGAACATTCACTGAGATGGGAGAAGTTGTTAATCGAGTTATTTTTGACAGACTAATGCAAAGAATTGGAAGATTTTTCGAATAGAATCTTGAACGAAGCCTACTGATTGAACGTCGGGGTGTCGGCTCGAAACGCCCAGCAATCTGAGTCCCGAGCGACTCCAGAACATTCACTGAGATGGGAGAAGTTGTTAATCGAGTTATTTTTGACAGACTAAGGCAAGGAATTGGAAGATTTTGCGAATAGAATCTTTAACGAAGCTGACTGATTGAACTTCGGGGTATCGGCTCGAAATGCCCAATAATCTGAGTCCCGAGCGAGTCCAGAACATTCACTGTGATGGGAGAAGTTGTTAATCGAGTTATTTTTGACAGACTAATGCAAAGAATTGGAAGATTTTTCGAATAGAATCTTGAACGAAGCCTACTGATTGAACTTCGGGGTATCGGCTTGAAACACCCAGCAATCTGAGTCCCGCGCGACTCCAGAAAATTCACTGAGATGGGAGAAGTTGTTAATCAACTTATTTTTGATAGAATAATGCAAAGAATTGGAAGATTTTTCGAATAGAATCTTGAACGAAGCTGACTAATTGAACTTCGGGGTATCGGCTCGAAACGCCCAGTAATCTGAGTCCCGAGCGACTCCAGAACATTCACTGAGATGGGAGAAGTTGTTAATCGAGTTATTTTTGACAGACTAATGCATAGAATTGGAAGATTTTTCGAATAGAATTTTGAACGAAGCCGACTGATTGAACTTCGGGGTATCGGCTCGAAATGCCCAATAATCTGAGTCCCGAGCGACTCCAGAACATTCACTGAGATGGGAGAAGTTGTTAATCTAGTTATTTTTGACAGACTAATGCAAAGAATTGGAAGATTTTTCGAATAGAATCTTGAACGAAGCCGACTGATTGAACTTCGGGGTATCGGCTTGAAACACCCAACAATCTGAGTCCCGCGCGACTCCAGAACATTCACTGAGATGGGAGAAGTTGTTAATCGAATTATTTTTGACAGACTAATGCAAAGAATTGGAAGATTTTTCGAATAGAATCTTGAACGAAGCCTACTGATTGAACTTCGGGGTGTCGGCTCGAAACGCCCAGCAATCTGAGTCCCGAGCGACTCCAGAACATTCACTGAGATGGGAGAAGTTGTTAATCGAGTTATTTTTGACAGACTAATGCAAAGAATTGGAAGATTTTTTGAATAGAATCTTGAACGAAGCCTACTGATTGAACGTCGGGGTGTCGGCTCGAAACGCCCAGCAATCTGAGTCCCGCGCGACTCCAGAACATTCACTGAGATGGGAGAAGTTGTTAATCGAGTTATTTTTGACAGACTAATGCAAAGAATTGGAAGATTTTTCGAATAGAATCTTGAACGAAGCCTACTGATTGAACGTCGGGGTGTCGGCTCGAAACGCCCAGCAATCTGAGTCCCGAGCGACTCCAGAACATTCACTGAGATGGGAGAAGTTGTTAATCGAGTTATTTTTGACAGACTAAGGCAAGGAATTGGAAGATTTTGCGAATAGAATCTTTAACGAAGCTGACTGATTGAACTTCGGGGTATCGGCTCGAAATGCCCAATAATCTGAGTCCCGAGCGAGTCCAGAACATTCACTGTGATGGGAGAAGTTGTTAATCGAGTTATTTTTGACAGACTAATGCAAAGAATTGGAAGATTTTTCGAATAGAATCTTGAACGAAGCCTACTGATTGAACTTCGGGGTATCGGCTTGAAACACCCAGCAATCTGAGTCCCGCGCGACTCCAGAAAATTCACTGAGATGGGAGAAGTTGTTAATCAACTTATTTTTGACAGAATAATGCAAAGAATTGGAAGATTTTTCGAATAGAATCTTGAACGAAGCTGACTAATTGAACTTCGGGGTATCGGCTCGAAACGCCCAGTAATCTGAGTCCCGAGCGACTCCAGAACATTCACTGAGATGGGAGAAGTTGTTAATCGAGTTATTTTTGACAGACTAATGCATAGAATTGGAAGATTTTTCGAATAGAATTTTGAACGAAGCCGACTGATTGAACTTCGGGGTATCGGCTCGAAATGCCCAATAATCTGAGTCCCGAGCGACTCCAGAACATTCACTGAGATGGGAGAAGTTGTTAATCTAGTTATTTTTGACAGACTAATGCAAAGAATTGGAAGATTTTTCGAATAGAATCTTGAACGAAGCCGACTGATTGAACTTCGGGGTATCGGCTTGAAACACCCAACAATCTGAGTCCCGCGCGACTCCAGAACATTCACTGAGATGGGAGAAGTTGTTAATCGAATTATTTTTGACAGACTAATGCAAAGAATTGGAAGATTTTTCGAATAGAATCTTGAACGAAGCCTACTGATTGAACTTCGGGGTGTCGGCTCGAAACGCCCAGCAATCTGAGTCCCGAGCGACTCCAGAACATTCACTGAGATGGGGGAAGTTGTTAATCGAGTTATTTTTGACAGACTAATGCAAAGAATTGGAAGATTTTTTGAATAGAATCTTGAACGAAGCCTACTGATTGAACGTCGGGGTGTCGGCTCGAAACGCCCAGCAATCTGAGTCCCGCGCGACTCCAGAACATTCACTGAGATAGGAGAAGTTGTTAATCGAGTTATTTTTGACAGACTAATGCAAAGAATTGGAAGATTTTTCGAATAGAATCTTGAACGAAGCCTACTGATTGAACGTCGGGGTGTCGGCTCGAAACGCCCAGCAATCTGAGTCCCGAGCGACTCCAGAACATTCACTGAGATGGGAGAAGTTGTTAATCGAGTTATTTTTGACAGACTAATGCAAAGAATTGGAAGATTTTTCGAATAGAATCTTGAACGAAGCCTACTGATTGAACTTCGGGGTATCGGCTTGAAACACCCAGCAATCTGAGTCCCGCGCGACTCCAGAACATTCACTGAGATGGGAGAAGTTGTTAATCAACTTATTTTTGACAGAATAATGCAAAGAATTGGAAGATTTTTCGAATAGAATCTTGAACGAAGCCTACTGATTGAACTTCGGGGTGTCGGCTCGAAACGCCCAGCAATCTGAGTCCCGGGCGACTCCAGAACATTCACTGAGATGGGAGAAGTTGTTAATCGAGTTATTTTTGACAGACTAATGCAAAGAATTGGAAGATTTTTCGAATAGAATCTTGAACGAAGCCGACTGATTGAACTTCGGGGTATCGGCTCGAAATGCCCAATAATCTGAGTCCCGAGCGACTCCAGAACATTCACTGAGATGGGAGAAGTTGTTAATCTAGTTATTTTTGACAGACTAATGCAAAGAATTGGAAGATTTTTCGAATAGAATCTTGAACGAAGCCGACTGATTGAACTTCGGGGTATCGGCTTGAAACACCCAGCAATCTAAGTCCCGCGCGACTCCAGAACATTCACTGAGATGGGAGAAGTTGTTAATCGAGTTATTTTTGACAGAATAATGCAAAGAATTGAAAGATTTTTCAAATAGAATCTTGAACGAAGCCTACTGATTGAACTTCGGGGTGTCTGCTCGAAACGCCCAGCAATCTGAGTCCCGAGCGACTCCAGAACATTCACTGAGATGGGAGAAGTTGTTAATCGAGTTATTTTTGATAGACTAATGCAAAGAACTACACGCTTTTTCGAACAGAATGCTGAACGAAGCCTACTAATTGAACTTTCGAGTATCGACTCGAAACGACCAGAAATCTGAGTCCCGGGCGACTCCAGAACATTCACTGTGATGGAAGAAGTTGTTAATCGAGTTATTTTTGACAGACTAAGGCAAGGAATTGGAAGATTTTGCGAATAGAATCTTTAACGAAGCTGACTGATTGAACTTCGGGGTATCGGCTCGAAATGCCCAATAATCTGAGTCCCGAGCGAGTCCAGAACATTCACTGTGATGGGAGAAGTTGTTAATCGAGTTATTTTTGACAGACTAATGCAAAGAACTACACGCTTTTTCGAACAGAATGCTGAACGAAGCCTACTAATTGAACTTTCTAGTATCGACTCGAAACGACCAAAATTCTGAGTCCCGGGCGACTCTAGAACATTCACTGTGATGGAAGAAGTTGTTAATCGAGTTATTTTTTACGGACTAATGCAAAGAATTACAAGATTTTTCAAACAGAATCTTGAACGAAGCCGACTAATTGAACTTCGGGGTATCGGCTCGAAACGCCCAGCAATCTGAGTCCCGAGCGACTCCAGAACATTCACTGAGATGGGAGAAGTTGTTAATCGAGTTATTTTTGACAGACTAATGCATAGAATTGGAAGATTTTTCGAATAGAATTTTGAACGAAGCCGACTGATTGAACTTCGGGGTATCGGCTCGAAATGCCCAATAATCTGAGTCCCGAGCGACTCCAGAACATTCACTGAGATGGGAGAAGTTGTTAATCTAGTTATTTTTGACAGACTAATGCAAAGAATTCGAAGATTTTTCGAATAGAATCTTGAACGAAGCCGACTGATTGAACTTCGGGGTATCGGCTTGAAACACCCAACAATCTGAGTCCCGCGCGACTCCAGAACATTCACTGAGATGGGAGAAGTTGTTAATCGAGTTATTTTTGACAGACTAATGCATAGAATTGGAAGATTTTTCGAATAGAATTTTGAACGAAGCCGACTGATTGAACTTCGGGGTATCGGCTCGAAATGCCCAATAATCTGAGTCCCGAGCGACTCCAGAACATTCACTGAGATGGGAGAAGTTGTTAATCTAGTTATTTTTGACAGACTAATGCAAAGAATTGGAAGATTTTTCGAATAGAATCTTGAACGAAGCCGACTGATTGAACTTCGGGGTATCGGCTTGAAACACCCAACAATCTGAGTCCCGCGCGACTCCAGAACATTCACTGAGATGGGAGAAGTTGTTAATCGAATTATTTTTGACAGACTAATGCAAAGAATTGGAAGATTTTTCGAATAGAATCTTGAACGAAGCCTACTGATTGAACTTCGGGGTGTCGGCTCGAAACGCCCAGCAATCTGAGTCCCGAGCGACTCCAGAACATTCACTGAGATGGGAGAAGTTGTTAATCGAGTTATTTTTGACAGACTAATGCAAAGAATTGGAAGATTTTTTGAATAGAATCTTGAACGAAGCCTACTGATTGAACGTCGGGGTGTCGGCTCGAAACGCCCAGCAATCTGAGTCCCGCGCGACTCCAGAACATTCACTGAGATGGGAGAAGTTGTTAATCGAGTTATTTTTGACAGACTAATGCAAAGAATTGGAAGATTTTTCGAATAGAATCTTGAACGAAGCCTACTGATTGAACGTCGGGGTGTCGGCTCGAAACGCCCAGCAATCTGAGTCCCGAGCGACTCCAGAACATTCACTGAGATGGGAGAAGTTGTTAATCGAGTTATTTTTGACAGACTAATGCAAAGAATTGGAAGATTTTTCGAATAGAATCTTGAACGAAGCCTACTGATTGAACTTCGGGGTATCGGCTTGAAACACCCAGCAATCTGAGTCCCGCGCGACTCCAGAACATTCACTGAGATGGGAGAAGTTGTTAATCAACTTATTTTTGACAGAATAATGCAAAGAATTGGAAGATTTTTCGAATAGAATCTTGAACGAAGCCTACTGATTGAACTTCGGGGTGTCGGCTCGAAACGCCCAGCAATCTGAGTCCCGGGCGACTCCAGAACATTCACTGAGATGGGAGAAGTTGTTAATCGAGTTATTTTTGACAGACTAATGCAAAGAATTGGAAGATTTTTCGAATAGAATCTTGAACGAAGCCGACTGATTGAACTTCGGGGTATCGGCTCGAAATGCCCAATAATCTGAGTCCCGAGCGACTCCAGAACATTCACTGAGATGGGAGAAGTTGTTAATCTAGTTATTTTTGACAGACTAATGCAAAGAATTGGAAGATTTTTCGAATAGAATCTTGAACGAAGCCGACTGATTGAACTTCGGGGTATCGGCTTGAAACACCCAGCAATCTAAGTCCCGCGCGACTCCAGAACATTCACTGAGATGGGAGAAGTTGTTAATCGAGTTATTTTTGACAGAATAATGCAAAGAATTGAAAGATTTTTCAAATAGAATCTTGAACGAAGCCTACTGATTGAACTTCGGGGTGTCTGCTCGAAACGCCCAGCAATCTGAGTCCCGAGCGACTCCAGAACATTCACTGAGATGGGAGAAGTTGTTAATCGAGTTATTTTTGATAGACTAATGCAAAGAACTACACGCTTTTTCGAACAGAATGCTGAACGAAGCCTACTAATTGAACTTTCGAGTATCGACTCGAAACGACCAGAAATCTGAGTCCCGGGCGACTCCAGAACATTCACTGTGATGGAAGAAGTTGTTAATCGAGTTATTTTTGACAGACTAAGGCAAGGAATTGGAAGATTTTGCGAATAGAATCTTTAACGAAGCTGACTGATTGAACTTCGGGGTATCGGCTCGAAATGCCCAATAATCTGAGTCCCGAGCGAGTCCAGAACATTCACTGTGATGGGAGAAGTTGTTAATCGAGTTATTTTTGACAGACTAATGCAAAGAATTGGAAGATTTTTCGAATAGAATCTTGAACGAAGCCTACTGATTGAACTTCGGGGTATCGGCTTGAAACACCCAGCAATCTGAGTCCCGCGCGACTCCAGAAAATTCACTGAGATGGGAGAAGTTGTTAATCAACTTATTTTTGACAGAATAATGCAAAGAATTGGAAGATTTTTCGAATAGAATCTTGAACGAAGCTGACTAATTGAACTTCGGGGTATCGGCTCGAAACGCCCAGTAATCTGAGTCCCGAGCGACTCCAGAACATTCACTGAGATGGGAGAAGTTGTTAATCGAGTTATTTTTGACAGACTAATGCATAGAATTGGAAGATTTTTCGAATAGAATTTTGAACGAAGCCGACTGATTGAACTTCGGGGTATCGGCTCGAAATGCCCAATAATCTGAGTCCCGAGCGACTCCAGAACATTCACTGAGATGGGAGAAGTTGTTAATCTAGTTATTTTTGACAGACTAATGCAAAGAATTGGAAGATTTTTCGAATAGAATCTTGAACGAAGCCGACTGATTGAACTTCGGGGTATCGGCTTGAAACACCCAACAATCTGAGTCCCGCGCGACTCCAGAACATTCACTGAGATGGGAGAAGTTGTTAATCGAATTATTTTTGACAGACTAATGCAAAGAATTGGAAGATTTTTCGAATAGAATCTTGAACGAAGCCTACTGATTGAACTTCGGGGTGTCGGCTCGAAACGCCCAGCAATCTGAGTCCCGAGCGACTCCAGAACATTCACTGAGATGGGGGAAGTTGTTAATCGAGTTATTTTTGACAGACTAATGCAAAGAATTGGAAGATTTTTTGAATAGAATCTTGAACGAAGCCTACTGATTGAACGTCGGGGTGTCGGCTCGAAACGCCCAGCAATCTGAGTCCCGCGCGACTCCAGAACATTCACTGAGATAGGAGAAGTTGTTAATCGAGTTATTTTTGACAGACTAATGCAAAGAATTGGAAGATTTTTCGAATAGAATCTTGAACGAAGCCTACTGATTGAACTTCGGGGTATCGGCTTGAAACACCCAGCAATCTGAGTCCCGCGCGACTCCAGAACATTCACTGAGATGGGAGAAGTTGTTAATCAACTTATTTTTGACAGAATAATGCAAAGAATTGGAAGATTTTTCGAATAGAATCTTGAACGAAGCCTACTGATTGAACTTCGGGGTGTCGGCTCGAAACGCCCAGCAATCTGAGTCCCGGGCGACTCCAGAACATTCACTGAGATGGGAGAAGTTGTTAATCGAGTTATTTTTGACAGACTAATGCAAAGAATTGGAAGATTTTTCGAATAGAATCTTGAACGAAGCCGACTGATTGAACTTCGGGGTATCGGCTCGAAATGCCCAATAATCTGAGTCCCGAGCGACTCCAGAACATTCACTGAGATGGGAGAAGTTGTTAATCTAGTTATTTTTGACAGACTAATGCAAAGAATTGGAAGATTTTTCGAATAGAATCTTGAACGAAGCCGACTGATTGAACTTCGGGGTATCGGCTTGAAACACCCAGCAATCTAAGTCCCGCGCGACTCCAGAACATTCACTGAGATGGGAGAAGTTGTTAATCGAGTTATTTTTGACAGAATAATGCAAAGAATTGAAAGATTTTTCAAATAGAATCTTGAACGAAGCCTACTGATTGAACTTCGGGGTGTCTGCTCGAAACGCCCAGCAATCTGAGTCCCGAGCGACTCCAGAACATTCACTGAGATGGGAGAAGTTGTTAATCGAGTTATTTTTGATAGACTAATGCAAAGAACTACACGCTTTTTCGAACAGAATGCTGAACGAAGCCTACTAATTGAACTTTCGAGTATCGACTCGAAACGACCAGAAATCTGAGTCCCGGGCGACTCCAGAACATTCACTGTGATGGAAGAAGTTGTTAATCGAGTTATTTTTGACAGACTAAGGCAAGGAATTGGAAGATTTTGCGAATAGAATCTTTAACGAAGCTGACTGATTGAACTTCGGGGTATCGGCTCGAAATGCCCAATAATCTGAGTCCCGAGCGAGTCCAGAACATTCACTGTGATGGGAGAAGTTGTTAATCGAGTTATTTTTGACAGACTAATGCAAAGAACTACACGCTTTTTCGAACAGAATGCTGAACGAAGCCTACTAATTGAACTTTCTAGTATCGACTCGAAACGACCAAAATTCTGAGTCCCGGGCGACTCTAGAACATTCACTGTGATGGAAGAAGTTGTTAATCGAGTTATTTTTTACGGACTAATGCAAAGAATTACAAGATTTTTCAAACAGAATCTTGAACGAAGCCGACTAATTGAACTTCGGGGTATCGGCTCGAAACGCCCAGCAATCTGAGTCCCGAGCGACTCCAGAACATTCACTGAGATGGGAGAAGTTGTTAATCGAGTTATTTTTGACAGACTAATGCATAGAATTGGAAGATTTTTCGAATAGAATTTTGAACGAAGCCGACTGATTGAACTTCGGGGTATCGGCTCGAAATGCCCAATAATCTGAGTCCCGAGCGACTCCAGAACATTCACTGAGATGGGAGAAGTTGTTAATCTAGTTATTTTTGACAGACTAATGCAAAGAATTCGAAGATTTTTCGAATAGAATCTTGAACGAAGCCGACTGATTGAACTTCGGGGTATCGGCTTGAAACACCCAACAATCTGAGTCCCGCGCGACTCCAGAACATTCACTGAGATGGGAGAAGTTGTTAATCGAGTTATTTTTGACAGACTAATGCAAAGAATTGGAAGATTTTTCGAATAGAATCTTGAACGAAGCCTACTGATTGAACTTCGGGGTGTCGGCTCGAAACGCCCAGCAATTTGAGTCCCGAGCGACTCCAGAACATTCACTGAGATGGGAGAAGTTGTTAATCGAGTTATTTTTGACAGACTAATGCAAAGAATTGGAAGATTTTTCGAATAGAATCTTGAACGAAGCCTACTGATTGAACTTCGGGGTATCGGCTTGAAACACCCAGCAATCTGAGTCCCGCGCGACTCCAGAAAATTCACTGAGATGGGAGAAGTTATTAATCAACTTATTTTTGACAGAATAATGCAAAGAATTGGAAGATTTTTCGAATAGAATCTTGAACGAAGCTGACTAATTGAACTTCGGGGTATCGGCTCGAAACGCCCAGTAATCTGAGTCCCGAGCGACTCCAGAACATTCACTGAGATGGGAGAAGTTGTTAATCGAGTTATTTTTGACAGACTAATGCATAGAATTGGAAGATTTTTCGAATAGAATTTTGAACGAAGCCGACTGATTGAACTTCGGGGTATCGGCTCGAAATGCCCAATAATCTGAGTCCCGAGCGACTCCAGAACATTCACTGAGATGGGAGAAGTTGTTAATCTAGTTATTTTTGACAGACTAATGCAAAGAATTGGAAGATTTTTCGAATAGAATCTTGAACGAAGCCGACTGATTGAACTTCGGGGTATCGGCTTGAAACACCCAACAATCTGAGTCCCGCGCGACTCCAGAACATTCACTGAGATGGGAGAAGTTGTTAATCGAATTATTTTTGACAGACTAATGCAAAGAATTGGACGATTTTTCGAATAGAATCTTGAACGAAGCCTACTGATTGAACTTCGGGGTGTCGGCTCGAAACGCCCAGCAATCTGAGTCCCGAGCGACTCCAGAACATTCACTGAGATGGGAGAAGTTGTTAATCGAGTTATTTTTGACAGACTAATGCAAAGAATTGGAAGATTTTTCGAATAGAATCTTGAACGAAGCCTACTGATTGAACTTCGGGGTATCGGCTTGAAACACCCAACAATCTGAGTCCCGCGCGACTCCAGAACATTCACTGAGATGGGAGAAGTTGTTAATCAACTTATTTTTGACAGAATAATGCAAAGAATTGGAAGATTTTTCGAATAGAATCTTGAACGAAGCCTACTGATTGAACTTCGGGGTGTCGGCTCGAAACGCCCAGCAATCTGAGTCCCGAGCGACTCCAGAACATTCACTGAGATGGGAGAAGTTGTTAATCGAGTTATTTTTGACAGACTAATGCAAAGAATTGGAAGATTTTTCGAATAGAATTTTGAACGAAGCCGACTGATTGAACTTCGGGGTATCGGCTCGAAATGCCCAATAATCTGAGTCCCGAGCGACTCCAGAACATTCACTGAGATGGGAGAAGTTGTTAATCGAGTTATTTTTGACAGACTAATGCAAAGAATTGGAAGATTTTTTGAATAGAATCTTGAACGAAGCCTACTGATTGAACGTCGGGGTGTCGGCTCGAAACGCCCAGCAATCTGAGTCCCGCGCGACTCCAGAACATTCACTGAGATGGGAGAAGTTGTTAATCGAGTTATTTTTGACAGAATAATGCAAAGAATTGGAAGATTTTTCGAATAGAATCTTGAACGAAGCCTACTGATTGAACTTCGGGGTGTCGGCTCGAAACGCCCAGCAATCTGAGTCCCGGGCGACTCCAGAACATTCACTGAGATGGGAGAAGTTGTTAATCGAGTTATTTTTGACAGACTAATGCAAAGAATTGGAAGATTTTTCGAATAGAATCTTGAACGAAGCCGACTGATTGAACTTCGGGGTATCGGCTCGAAATGCCCAATAATCTGAGTCCCGAGCGACTCCAGAACATTCACTGAGATGGGAGAAGTTGTTAATCTAGTTATTTTTGACAGACTAATGCAAAGAATTGGAAGATTTTTCGAATAGAATCTTGAACGAAGCCGACTGATTGAACTTCGGGGTATCGGCTTGAAACACCCAGCAATCTAAGTCCCGCGCGACTCCAGAACATTCACTGAGATGGGAGAAGTTGTTAATCGAGTTATTTTTGACAGAATAATGCAAAGAATTGAAAGATTTTTCAAATAGAATCTTGAACGAAGCCTACTGATTGAACTTCGGGGTGTCTGCTCGAAACGCCCAGCAATCTGAGTCCCGAGCGACTCCAGAACATTCACTGAGATGGGAGAAGTTGTTAATCGAGTTATTTTTGATAGACTAATGCAAAGAACTACACGCTTTTTCGAACAGAATGCTGAACGAAGCCTACTAATTGAACTTTCGAGTATCGACTCGAAACGACCAGAAATCTGAGTCCCGGGCGACTCCAGAACATTCACTGTGATGGAAGAAGTTGTTAATCGAGTTATTTTTGACAGACTAAGGCAAGGAATTGGAAGATTTTGCGAATAGAATCTTTAACGAAGCTGACTGATTGAACTTCGGGGTATCGGCTCGAAATGCCCAATAATCTGAGTCCCGAGCGAGTCCAGAACATTCACTGTGATGGGAGAAGTTGTTAATCGAGTTATTTTTGACAGACTAATGCAAAGAATTGGAAGATTTTTCGAATAGAATCTTGAACGAAGCCTACTGATTGAACTTCGGGGTATCGGCTTGAAACACCCAGCAATCTGAGTCCCGCGCGACTCCAGAAAATTCACTGAGATGGGAGAAGTTGTTAATCAACTTATTTTTGACAGAATAATGCAAAGAATTGGAAGATTTTTCGAATAGAATCTTGAACGAAGCTGACTAATTGAACTTCGGGGTATCGGCTCGAAACGCCCAGTAATCTGAGTCCCGAGCGACTCCAGAACATTCACTGAGATGGGAGAAGTTGTTAATCGAGTTATTTTTGACAGACTAATGCATAGAATTGGAAGATTTTTCGAATAGAATTTTGAACGAAGCCGACTGATTGAACTTCGGGGTATCGGCTCGAAATGCCCAATAATCTGAGTCCCGAGCGACTCCAGAACATTCACTGAGATGGGAGAAGTTGTTAATCTAGTTATTTTTGACAGACTAATGCAAAGAATTGGAAGATTTTTCGAATAGAATCTTGAACGAAGCCGACTGATTGAACTTCGGGGTATCGGCTTGAAACACCCAACAATCTGAGTCCCGCGCGACTCCAGAACATTCACTGAGATGGGAGAAGTTGTTAATCGAATTATTTTTGACAGACTAATGCAAAGAATTGGAAGATTTTTCGAATAGAATCTTGAACGAAGCCTACTGATTGAACTTCGGGGTGTCGGCTCGAAACGCCCAGCAATCTGAGTCCCGAGCGACTCCAGAACATTCACTGAGATGGGGGAAGTTGTTAATCGAGTTATTTTTGACAGACTAATGCAAAGAATTGGAAGATTTTTTGAATAGAATCTTGAACGAAGCCTACTGATTGAACGTCGGGGTGTCGGCTCGAAACGCCCAGCAATCTGAGTCCCGCGCGACTCCAGAACATTCACTGAGATAGGAGAAGTTGTTAATCGAGTTATTTTTGACAGACTAATGCAAAGAATTGGAAGATTTTTCGAATAGAATCTTGAACGAAGCCTACTGATTGAACTTCGGGGTATCGGCTTGAAACACCCAGCAATCTGAGTCCCGCGCGACTCCAGAACATTCACTGAGATGGGAGAAGTTGTTAATCAACTTATTTTTGACAGAATAATGCAAAGAATTGGAAGATTTTTCGAATAGAATCTTGAACGAAGCCTACTGATTGAACTTCGGGGTGTCGGCTCGAAACGCCCAGCAATCTGAGTCCCGGGCGACTCCAGAACATTCACTGAGATGGGAGAAGTTGTTAATCGAGTTATTTTTGACAGACTAATGCAAAGAATTGGAAGATTTTTCGAATAGAATCTTGAACGAAGCCGACTGATTGAACTTCGGGGTATCGGCTCGAAATGCCCAATAATCTGAGTCCCGAGCGACTCCAGAACATTCACTGAGATGGGAGAAGTTGTTAATCTAGTTATTTTTGACAGACTAATGCAAAGAATTGGAAGATTTTTCGAATAGAATCTTGAACGAAGCCGACTGATTGAACTTCGGGGTATCGGCTTGAAACACCCAGCAATCTAAGTCCCGCGCGACTCCAGAACATTCACTGAGATGGGAGAAGTTGTTAATCGAGTTATTTTTGACAGAATAATGCAAAGAATTGAAAGATTTTTCAAATAGAATCTTGAACGAAGCCTACTGATTGAACTTCGGGGTGTCTGCTCGAAACGCCCAGCAATCTGAGTCCCGAGCGACTCCAGAACATTCACTGAGATGGGAGAAGTTGTTAATCGAGTTATTTTTGATAGACTAATGCAAAGAACTACACGCTTTTTCGAACAGAATGCTGAACGAAGCCTACTAATTGAACTTTCGAGTATCGACTCGAAACGACCAG
The DNA here is from genome assembly GCA_034359265.1 of Canna indica. Taxonomy (NCBI): domain Eukaryota; kingdom Viridiplantae; phylum Streptophyta; class Magnoliopsida; order Zingiberales; family Cannaceae; genus Canna; species Canna indica. The sequence goes on from CP136891.1 coordinate 41,758,465, forward strand.
AAATCTGAGTCCCGGGCGACTCCAGAACATTCACTGTGATGGAAGAAGTTGTTAATCGAGTTATTTTTGACAGACTAAGGCAAGGAATTGGAAGATTTTGCGAATAGAATCTTTAACGAAGCTGACTGATTGAACTTCGGGGTATCGGCTCGAAATGCCCAATAATCTGAGTCCCGAGCGAGTCCAGAACATTCACTGTGATGGGAGAAGTTGTTAATCGAGTTATTTTTGACAGACTAATGCAAAGAACTACACGCTTTTTCGAACAGAATGCTGAACGAAGCCTACTAATTGAACTTTCTAGTATCGACTCGAAACGACCAAAATTCTGAGTCCCGGGCGACTCTAGAACATTCACTGTGATGGAAGAAGTTGTTAATCGAGTTATTTTTTACGGACTAATGCAAAGAATTACAAGATTTTTCAAACAGAATCTTGAACGAAGCCGACTAATTGAACTTCGGGGTATCGGCTCGAAACGCCCAGCAATCTGAGTCCCGAGCGACTCCAGAACATTCACTGAGATGGGAGAAGTTGTTAATCGAGTTATTTTTGACAGACTAATGCATAGAATTGGAAGATTTTTCGAATAGAATTTTGAACGAAGCCGACTGATTGAACTTCGGGGTATCGGCTCGAAATGCCCAATAATCTGAGTCCCGAGCGACTCCAGAACATTCACTGAGATGGGAGAAGTTGTTAATCTAGTTATTTTTGACAGACTAATGCAAAGAATTCGAAGATTTTTCGAATAGAATCTTGAACGAAGCCGACTGATTGAACTTCGGGGTATCGGCTTGAAACACCCAACAATCTGAGTCCCGCGCGACTCCAGAACATTCACTGAGATGGGAGAAGTTGTTAATCGAGTTATTTTTGACAGACTAATGCAAAGAATTGGAAGATTTTTCGAATAGAATCTTGAACGAAGCCTACTGATTGAACTTCGGGGTGTCGGCTCGAAACGCCCAGCAATTTGAGTCCCGAGCGACTCCAGAACATTCACTGAGATGGGAGAAGTTGTTAATCGAGTTATTTTTGACAGACTAATGCAAAGAATTGGAAGATTTTTCGAATAGAATCTTGAACGAAGCCTACTGATTGAACTTCGGGGTATCGGCTTGAAACACCCAGCAATCTGAGTCCCGCGCGACTCCAGAAAATTCACTGAGATGGGAGAAGTTATTAATCAACTTATTTTTGACAGAATAATGCAAAGAATTGGAAGATTTTTCGAATAGAATCTTGAACGAAGCTGACTAATTGAACTTCGGGGTATCGGCTCGAAACGCCCAGTAATCTGAGTCCCGAGCGACTCCAGAACATTCACTGAGATGGGAGAAGTTGTTAATCGAGTTATTTTTGACAGACTAATGCATAGAATTGGAAGATTTTTCGAATAGAATTTTGAACGAAGCCGACTGATTGAACTTCGGGGTATCGGCTCGAAATGCCCAATAATCTGAGTCCCGAGCGACTCCAGAACATTCACTGAGATGGGAGAAGTTGTTAATCTAGTTATTTTTGACAGACTAATGCAAAGAATTGGAAGATTTTTCGAATAGAATCTTGAACGAAGCCGACTGATTGAACTTCGGGGTATCGGCTTGAAACACCCAACAATCTGAGTCCCGCGCGACTCCAGAACATTCACTGAGATGGGAGAAGTTGTTAATCGAATTATTTTTGACAGACTAATGCAAAGAATTGGACGATTTTTCGAATAGAATCTTGAACGAAGCCTACTGATTGAACTTCGGGGTGTCGGCTCGAAACGCCCAGCAATCTGAGTCCCGAGCGACTCCAGAACATTCACTGAGATGGGAGAAGTTGTTAATCGAGTTATTTTTGACAGACTAATGCAAAGAATTGGAAGATTTTTCGAATAGAATCTTGAACGAAGCCTACTGATTGAACTTCGGGGTATCGGCTTGAAACACCCAACAATCTGAGTCCCGCGCGACTCCAGAACATTCACTGAGATGGGAGAAGTTGTTAATCAACTTATTTTTGACAGAATAATGCAAAGAATTGGAAGATTTTTCGAATAGAATCTTGAACGAAGCCTACTGATTGAACTTCGGGGTGTCGGCTCGAAACGCCCAGCAATCTGAGTCCCGAGCGACTCCAGAACATTCACTGAGATGGGAGAAGTTGTTAATCGAGTTATTTTTGACAGACTAATGCAAAGAATTGGAAGATTTTTCGAATAGAATTTTGAACGAAGCCGACTGATTGAACTTCGGGGTATCGGCTCGAAATGCCCAATAATCTGAGTCCCGAGCGACTCCAGAACATTCACTGAGATGGGAGAAGTTGTTAATCTAGTTATTTTTGACAGACTAATGCAAAGAATTGGAAGATTTTTCGAATAGAATCTTGAACGAAGCCGACTGATTGAACTTCGGGGTATCGGCTTGAAACACCCAGCAATCTAAGTCCCGCGCGACTCCAGAACATTCACTGAGATGGGAGAAGTTGTTAATCGAGTTATTTTTGACAGAATAATGCAAAGAATTGAAAGATTTTTCAAATAGAATCTTGAACGAAGCCTACTGATTGAACTTCGGGGTGTCGGCTCGAAACGCCCAGCAATCTGAGTCCCGAGCGACTCCAGAACATTCACTGAGATGGGAGAAGTTGTTAATCGAGTTATTTTTGACAGACTAATGCAAAGAATTGGAAGATTTTTTGAATAGAATTTTGAACGAAGCCGACAGATTGAACTTCGAGGTATCGGATCGAAATGCCCAATAATCTGAGTCCCGAGCGACTCCAGAACATTCACTGAGATGGGAGAAGTTGTTAATCTAGTTATTTTTGACAGACTAATGCAAAGAATTGGAAGATTTTTCGAATAGAATCTTGAACGAAGCCGACTGATTGAACTTCGGGGTATCGGCTTGAAACACCCAACAATCTGAGTCCCGCGCGACTCCAGAACATTCACTGAGATGGGAGAAGTTGTTAATCGAGTTATTTTTGACAGACTAATGCAAAGAATTGGAAGATTTTTCGAATAGAATCTTGAACGAAGCCTATTGATTGAACGTCGGGGTGTCGGCTCGAAACGCCCAGCAATCTGAGTCCCGAGCGACTCCAGAACATTCACTGAGATGGGAGAAGTTGTTAATCGAGTTATTTTTGACAGACTAATGCAAAGAATTGGAAGATTTTTCGAATAGAATCTTGAACGAAGCCTACTGATTGAACTTCGGGGTATCGGCTTGAAACACCCAGCAATCTGAGTCCCGCGCGACTCCAGAACATTCACTGAGATGGGAGAAGTTGTTAATCAACTTATTTTTGACAGAATAATGCAAAGAATTGGAAGATTTTTCGAATAGAATGTTGAACGAAGCCTACTGATTGAACTTCGGGGTGTCGGCTCGAAACGCCCAGCAATCTGAGTCCCGGGCGACTCCAGAACATTCACTGAGATGGGAGAAGTTGTTAATCGAGTTATTTTTGACAGACTAATGCAAAGAATTGGAAGATTTTTCGAATAGAATTTTGAACGAAGCCGACTGATTGAACTTCGGGGTATCGGCTCGAAATGCCCAATAATCTGAGTCCCGAGCGACTCCAGAACATTCACTGAGATGGGAGAAGTTGTTAATCTAGTTATTTTTGACAGACTAATGCAAAGAATTGGAAGATTTTTCGAATAGAATCTTGAACGAAGCCGACTGATTGAACTTCGGGGTATCGGCTTGAAACACCCAGCAATCTAAGTCCCGCGCGACTCCAGAACATTCACTGAGATGGGAGAAGTTGTTAATCGAGTTATTTTTGACAGAATAATGCAAAGAATTGAAAGATTTTTCAAATAGAATCTTGAACGAAGCCTACTGATTGAACTTCGGGGTGTCTGCTCGAAACGCCCAGCAATCTGAGTCCCGAGCGACTCCAGAACATTCACTGAGATGGGAGAAGTTGTTAATCGAGTTATTTTTGATAGACTAATGCAAAGAACTACACGCTTTTTCGAACAGAATGCTGAACGAAGCCTACTAATTGAACTTTCGAGTATCGACTCGAAACGACCAGAAATCTGAGTCCCGGGCGACTCCAGAACATTCACTGTGATGGAAGAAGTTGTTAATCGAGTTATTTTTGACAGACTAAGGCAAGGAATTGGAAGATTTTGCGAATAGAATCTTTAACGAAGCTGACTGATTGAACTTCGGGGTATCGGCTCGAAATGCCCAATAATCTGAGTCCCGAGCGACTCCAGAACATTCACTGAGATGGGAGAAGTTGTTAATCTAGTTATTTTTGACAGACTAATGCAAAGAATTGGAAGATTTTTCGAATAGAATCTTGAACGAAGCCGACTGATTAAACTTCGGGGTATCGGCTTGAAACACCCAACAATCTGAGTCCCGCGCGACTCCAGAACATTCACTGAGATGGGAGAAGTTGTTAATCGAGTTATTTTTGACAGACTAATGCAAAGAATTAGAAGATTTTTCGAATAGAATCTTGAACGAAGCCTACTGATTGAACTTCGGGGTGTCGGCTCGAAACGCCCAGCAATCTGAGTCCCGAGCGACTCCAGAACATTCACTGAGATGGGAGAAGTTGTTAATCGAGTTATTTTTGACAGACTAATGCAAAGAATTGGAAGATTTTTCGATTAGAATTTTGAACGAAGCCGACAGATTGAACTTCGAGGTATCGGCTCGAAATGCCCAATAATCTGAGTCCCGAGCGAGTCCAGAACATTCACTGTGATGGGAGAAGTTGTTAATTGAGTTATTTTTGACAGACTAATGCAAAGAACTACACGCTTTTTCGAACAGAATGCTGAACGAAGCCTACTAATTGAACTTTCGAGTATCGACTCGAAACGACCAGAAATCTGAGTCCCGGGCGACTCCAGAACATTCACTGTGATAGAAGAAGTTGTTAATCGAGTTATTTTTGACAGACTAAGGCAAGGAATTGGAAGATTTTGCGAATAGAATCTTTAACGAAGCTGACTGATTGAACTTCGGGGTATCGGCTCGAAACACCCAGCAATCTGAGTCCTGCGCGACTCCAGAACATTCACTGAGATGGGAGAAGTTGTTAATCGAGTTATTTTTGACAGACTAATGCAAAGAATTGGAAGATTTTTCGAATAGAATTTTGAACGAAGCCGACTGATTGAACTTCGGGGTATCGGCTCGAAATGCCCAATAATCTGAGTCCCGAGCGACTCCAGAACATTCACTGAGATGGGAGAAGTTGTTAATCTAGTTATTTTTGACAGACTAATGCAAAGAATTGGAAGATTTTTCGAATAGAATCTTGAACGAAGCCGACTGATTGAACTTCGGGGTATCGGCTTGAAACACCCAGCAATCTAAGTCCCGCGCGACTCCAGAACATTCACTGAGATGGGAGAAGTTGTTAATCGAGTTATTTTTGACAGAATAATGCAAAGAATTGAAAGATTTTTCAAATAGAATCTTGAACGAAGCCTACTGATTGAACTTCGGGGTGTCTGCTCGAAACGCCCAGCAATCTGAGTCCCGAGCGACTCCAGAACATTCACTGAGATGGGAGAAGTTGTTAATCGAGTTATTTTTGATAGACTAATGCAAAGAACTACACGCTTTTTCGAACAGAATGCTGAACGAAGCCTACTAATTGAACTTTCGAGTATCGACTCGAAACGACCAGAAATCTGAGTCCCGGGCGACTCCAGAACATTCACTGTGATGGAAGAAGTTGTTAATCGAGTTATTTTTGACAGACTAAGGCAAGGAATTGGAAGATTTTGCGAATAGAATCTTTAACGAAGCTGACTGATTGAACTTCGGGGTATCGGCTCGAAATGCCCAATAATCTGAGTCCCGAGCGACTCCAGAACATTCACTGAGATGGGAGAAGTTGTTAATCTAGTTATTTTTGACAGACTAATGCAAAGAATTGGAAGATTTTTCGAATAGAATCTTGAACGAAGCCGACTGATTAAACTTCGGGGTATCGGCTTGAAACACCCAACAATCTGAGTCCCGCGCGACTCCAGAACATTCACTGAGATGGGAGAAGTTGTTAATCGAGTTATTTTTGACAGACTAATGCAAAGAATTAGAAGATTTTTCGAATAGAATCTTGAACGAAGCCTACTGATTGAACTTCGGGGTGTCGGCTCGAAACGCCCAGCAATCTGAGTCCCGAGCGACTCCAGAACATTCACTGAGATGGGAGAAGTTGTTAATCGAGTTATTTTTGACAGACTAATGCAAAGAATTGGAAGATTTTTCGATTAGAATTTTGAACGAAGCCGACAGATTGAACTTCGAGGTATCGGCTCGAAATGCCCAATAATCTGAGTCCCGAGCGAGTCCAGAACATTCACTGTGATGGGAGAAGTTGTTAATTGAGTTATTTTTGACAGACTAATGCAAAGAACTACACGCTTTTTCGAACAGAATGCTGAACGAAGCCTACTAATTGAACTTTCGAGTATCGACTCGAAACGACCAGAAATCTGAGTCCCGGGCGACTCCAGAACATTCACTATGATGGAAGAAGTTGTTAATCGAGTTATTTTTCACAGACTAATGCAAAGAATTTACAAGATTTTTCAAACAGAATCTTGAACGAAGCCGACTATTTGAACTTCGGGGTATCGGCTTGAAACGCCCAGCAATCTGAGTCCCGAGCGACTCCAGAACATTCACTGAGATGGGAGAAGTTGTTAATCGAGTTATTTTTGACAGACTAATACAAAGAATTGGAAGATTTTTCGAATAGAATTTTGAACGAAGCCGACTGATTGAACTTCGGGGTATCGGCTCGAAATGCCCACTAATCTGAGTCCCGAGCGAGTCCAGAACATTCACTGTGATGGGAGAAGTTGTTAATCGAGTTATTTTTGACAGACTAATGCAAAGAACTACACGCTTTTTCGAACAGAATGCTGAACGAAGCCTACTAATTGAACTTTCGAGTATCGACTCGAAACGACCAGAATTCTGAGTCCCGGGCGACTCTAGAACATTCACTGTGATAGAAGAAGTTGTTAATCGAGTTATTTTTGACAGACTAAGGCAAGGAATTGGAAGATTTTGCGAATAAAATCTTTAACGAAGCTGACTGATTGAACTTCGGGGTATCGGCTCGAAATGCCCAATAATCTGAGTCTCGAGCGAGTCTAGAACATTCACTGTGATGGGAGAAGTTGTTAATCGAGTAATTTTTGACAGACTAATGCAAAGAACTACACGCTTTTTCGAACAGAATGCTGAACGAAGCCTACTAATTGAACTTTCGAGTATCGACTCGAAACGACCAGAAATCTGAGTCCCGGGCGACTCCAGAACATTCACTATGATGGAAGAAGTTGTTAATCGAGTTATTTTTCACAGACTAATGCAAAGAATTTACAAGATTTTTCAAACAGAATCTTGAACGAAGCCGACTATTTGAACTTCGGGGTATCGGCTTGAAACGCCCAGCAATCTGAGTCCCGAGCGACTCCAGAACATTCACTGAGATGGGAGAAGTTGTTAATCGAGTTATTTTTGACAGACTAATGCAAAGAATTGGAAGATTTTTCGAATAGAATCTTGAACGAAGCCTACTGATTGAACTTCGGGGTATCGGCTTGAAACACCCAGCAATCTGAGTCCCGCGCGACTCCAGAACATTCACTGAGATGGGAGAAGTTGTTAATCAACTTATTTTTGACAGAATAATGCAAAGAATTGGAAGATTTTTCGAATAGAATCTTGAACGAAGCCGACTAATTGAACTTCGGGGTATCGGCTCGAAACGCCCATCAATCTGAGTCCCGAGCGACTCCAGAACATTCACTGAGATGGGAGAAGTTGTTAATCGAGTTATTTTTGACAGACTAATGCATAGAATTGGAAGATTTTTCGAATAGAATTTTGAACGAAGCCGACTGATTGAACTTCGGGGTATCGGCTCGAAATGCCCAATAATCTGAGTCCCGAGCGACTCCAGAACATTCACTGAGATGGGAGAAGTTGTTAATCTAGTTATTTTTGACAGACTAATGCAAAGAATTGGAAGATTTTTCGAATAGAATCTTGAACGAAGCCGACTGATTGAACTTCGGGGTATCGGCTTGAAACACCCAACAATCTGAGTCCCGCGCGACTCCAGAACATTCACTGAGATGGGAGAAGTTGTTAATCGAGTTATTTTTGACAGACTAATGCAAAGAATTGGAAGATTTTTCGAATAGAATCTTGAACGAAGCCTACTGATTGAACTTCGGGGTGTCGGCTCGAAACGCCCAGCAATCTGAGTCCCGAGCGACTCCAGAACATTCACTGAGATGGGAGAAGTTGTTAATCGAGTTATTTTTGACAGACTAATGCAAAGAATTGCAAGATTTTTCGAATAGAATCTTGAACGAAGCCTACTGATTGAACTTCGGGGTATCGGCTTGAAACACCCAGCAATCTGAGTCCCGCGCGACTCCAGAACATTCACTGAGATGGGAGAAGTTGTTAATCAACTTATTTTTGACAGAATAATGCAAAGAATTGGAAGATTTTTCGAATAGAATCTTGAACGAAGCCTACTGATTGAACTTCGGGGTGTCGGCTCGAAACGCCCAGCAATCTGAGTCCCGAGCGACTCCAGAACATTCACTGAGATGGGAGAAGTTGTTAATCGAGTTATTTTTGACAGACTAATGCAAAGAATTGGAAGATTTTTCGAATAGAATTTTGAACGAAGCCGACTGATTGAACTTCGGGGTATCGGCTCGAAATACCCAATAATCTGAGTCCCGAGCGACTCCAGAACATTCTCTGAGAAGGGAGAAGTTGTTAATCTAGTTATTTTTGACAGACTAATGCAAAGAATTGGAAGATTTTTCGAATAGAATCTTGAACGAAGCCGACTGATTGAACTTCGGGGTATCGGCTTGAAACACCCAACAATCTGAGTCCCGCGCGACTCCAGAACATTCACTGAGATGGGAGAAGTTGTTAATCGAGTTATTTTTGACAGACTAATGCAAAGAATTGGAAGATTTTTCGAATAGAATCTTGAACGAAGCCTACTGATTGAACTTCGGGGTGTCGGCTCGAAACGCCCAGCAATCTGAGTCCCGAGCGACTCCAGAACATTCACTGAGATGGGAGAAGTTGTTAATCGAGTTATTTTTGACAGACTAATGCAAAGAATTGGAAGATTTTTCGAATAGAATCTTGAACGAAGCCTACTGATTGAACTTCGGGGTATCGGCTTGAAACACCCAGCAATCTGAGTCCCGCGCGACTCCAGAACATTCACTGAGATGGGAGAAGTTGTTAATCAACTTATTTTTGACAGAATAATGCAAAGAATTGGAAGATTTTTCGAATAGAATCTTGAACGAAGCCTACTGATTGAACTTCGGGGTGTCGGCTCGAAACGCCCAGCAATCTGAGTCCCGAGCGACTCCAGAACATTCACTGAGATGGGAGAAGTTGTTAATCGAGTTATTTTTGACAGACTAATGCAAAGAATTGGAAGATTTTTCGAATAGAATTTTGAACGAAGCCGACTGATTGAACTTCGGGGTATCGGCTCGAAATGCCCAATAATCTGAGTCCCGAGCGACTCCAGAACATTCTTTGAGAAGGGAGAAGTTGTTAATCTAGTTATTTTTGACAGACTAATGCAAAGAATTGGAAGATTTTTCGAATAGAATCTTGAACGAAGCCGACTGATTGAACTTCGGTGTATCGGCTTGAAACACCCAGCAATCTGAGTCCCGCGCGACTCCAGAACATTCACTGAGATGGGAGAAGTCGTTAATCGAGTTATTTTTGACAGACTAATGCAAAGAATTGGATGATTTTTCGAATAGAATCTTGAACGAAGCCGACTGATTGAACTTCGGGGTATCGGCTCGAAATACCCAATAATCTGAGTCCCGAGCGACTCCAGAACATTCTCTGAGAAGGGAGAAGTTGTTAATCTAGTTATTTTTGACAGACTAATGCAAAGAATTGGAAGATTTTTCGAATAGAATCTTGAACGAAGCCGACTGATTGAACTTCGGGGTATCGGCTTGAAACACCCAACAATCTGAGTCCCGCGCGACTCCAGAACATTCACTGAGATGGGAGAAGTTGTTAATCGAGTTATTTTTGACAGACTAATGCAAAGAATTGGAAGATTTTTCGAATAGAATCTTGAACGAAGCCTACTGATTGAACTTCGGGGTGTCGGCTCGAAACGCCCAGCAATCTGAGTCCCGAGCGACTCCAGAACATTCACTGAGATGGGAGAAGTTGTTAATCGAGTTATTTTTGACAGACTAATGCAAAGAATTGGAAGATTTTTCGAATAGAATCTTGAACGAAGCCTACTGATTGAACTTTCGAGTATCGACTCGAAACGACCAGAAATCTGAGTCCCGGGCGACTCCAGAACATTCACTATGATGAGAGAAGTTGTTAATGAACTTATTTTTGACAGAATAATGCAAAGAATTGGAAGATTTTTCGAATAGAATCTTGAACGAAGCCTACTGATTGAACTTCGGGGTGTCGGCTCGAAACGCCCAGCAATCTGAGTCCCGAGCGACTCCAGAACATTCACTGAGATGGGAGAAGTTGTTAATCGAGTTATTTTTGACAGACTAATGCAAAGAATTGGAAGATTTTTCGAATAGAATTTTGAACGAAGCCGACTGATTGAACTTCGGGGTATCGGCTCGAAATGCCCAATAATCTGAGTCCCGAGCGACTCCAGAACATTCTCTGAGAAGGGAGAAGTTGTTAATCTAGTTATTTTTGACAGACTAATGCAAAGAATTGGAAGATTTTTCGAATAGAATCTTAAACGAAGCCGACTGATTGAACTTCGGGGTATCGGCTTGAAACACCCAGCAATCTGAGTCCCGCGCGACTCCAGAACATTCACTGAGATGGGAGAAGTTGTTAATCGAGTTATTTTTGACAGACTAATGCAAAGAATTGGAAGATTTTTCGAATAGAATTTTGAACGAAGCCGACTGATTGAACTTCGGGGTATCGGCTCGAAATGCCCAATAATCTGAGTCCCGAGCGACTCCAGAACATTCTCTGAGAAGGGAGAAGTTGTTAATCTAGTTATTTTTGACAGACTAATGCAAAGAATTGGAAGATTTTTCGAATAGAATCTTGAACGAAGCCGACTGATTGAACTTCGGGGTATCGGCTTGAAACACCCAACAATCTGAGTCCCGCGCGACTCCAGAACATTCACTGAGATGGGAGAAGTTGTTAATCGAGTTATTTTTGACAGACTAATGCAAAGAATTCGAAGATCTTTCGAATAGAATCTTGAACGAAGCCTACTGATTGAACTTCGGGGTGTCGGCTCGAAACGCCCAGCAATCTGAGTCCCGAGCGACTCCAGAACATTCACTGAGATGGGAGAAGTTGTTAATCGAGTTATTTTTGACAGACTAATGCAAAGAATTGGAAGATTTTTCGAATAGAATCTTGAACGAAGCCTACTGATTGAACTTCGGGGTATCGGCTTGAAACACCCAGCAATCTGAGTCCCGCGCGACTCCAGAACATTCACTGAGATGAGAGAAGTTGTTAATGAACTTATTTTTGACAGAATAATGCAAAGAATTGGAAGATTTTTCGAATAGAATCTTGAACGAAGCCGACTAATTGAACTTCGGGGTATCGGCTCGAAACGCCCATCAATCTGAGTCCCGAGCGACTCCAGAACATTCACTGAGATGGGAGAAGTTGTTAATCGAGTTATTTTTGACAGACTAATGCATAGAATTGGAAGATTTTTCGAATAGAATTTTGAACGAAGCCGACTGATTGAACTTCGGGGTATCGGCTCGAAATGCCCACTAATCTGAGTCCCGAGCGAGTCCAGAACATTCACTGTGATGGGAGAAGTTGTTAATCGAGTTATTTTTGACAGACTAATGCAAAGAACTACACGCTTTTTCGAACAGAATGCTGAACGAAACCTACTAATTGAACTTTCGAGTATCGACTCGAAACGACCAGAATTCTGAGTCCCGGGCGACTCTAGAACATTCACTGTGATAGAAGAAGTTGTTAATCGAGTTATTTTTGACAGACTAAGGCAAGGAATTGGAAGATTTTGCGAATAAAATCTTTAACGAAGCTGACTGATTGAACTTCGGGGTATCGGCTCGAAATGCCCAATAATCTGAGTCCCGAGCGAGTCTAGAACATTCACTGTGATGGGAGAAGTTGTTAATCGAGTAATTTTTGACAGACTAATGCAAAGAACTACACGCTTTTTCGAACAGAATGCTGAACGAAGCCTACTAATTGAACTTTCGAGTATCGACTCGAAACGACCAGAAATCTGAGTCCCGGGCGACTCCAGAACATTCACTATGATGGAAGAAGTTGTTAATCGAGTTATTTTTCACAGACTAATGCAAAGAATTTACAAGATTTTTCAAACAGAATCTTGAACGAAGCCGACTATTTGAACTTCGGGGTATCGGCTTGAAACGCCCAGCAATCTGAGTCCCGAGCGACTCCAGAACATTCACTGAGATGGGAGAAGTTGTTAATCGAGTTATTTTTGACAGACTAATGCAAAGAATTGGAAGATTTTTCGAATAGAATCTTGAACGAAGCCTACTGATTGAACTTCGGGGTATCGGCTTGAAACACCCAGCAATCTGAGTCCCGCGCGACTCCAGAACATTCACTGAGATGGGAGAAGTTGTTAATCAACTTATTTTTGACAGAATAATGCAAAGAATTGGAAGATTTTTCGAATAGAATCTTGAACGAAGCCGACTAATTGAACTTCGGGGTATCGGCTCGAAACGCCCATCAATCTGAGTCCCGAGCGACTCCAGAACATTCACTGAGATGGGAGAAGTTGTTAATCGAGTTATTTTTGACAGACTAATGCATAGAATTGGAAGATTTTTCGAATAGAATTTTGAACGAAGCCGACTGATTGAACTTCGGGGTATCGGCTCGAAATGCCCAATAATCTGAGTCCCGAGCGACTCCAGAACATTCACTGAGATGGGAGAAGTTGTTAATCTAGTTATTTTTGACAGACTAATGCAAAGAATTGGAAGATTTTTCGAATAGAATCTTGAACGAAGCCGACAGATTGAACTTCGGGGTATCGGCTTGAAACACCCAACAATCTGAGTCCCGCGCGACTCCAGAACATTCACTGAGATGGGAGAAGTTGTTAATCGAGTTATTTTTGACAGACTAATGCAAAGAATTGGAAGATTTTTCGAATAGAATCTTGAACGAAGCCTACTGATTGAACTTCGGGGTGTCGGCTCGAAACGCCCAGCAATCTGAGTCCCGAGCGACTCCAGAACATTCACTGAGATGGGAGAAGTTGTTAATCGAGTTATTTTTGACAGACTAATGCAAAGAATTGGAAGATTTTTCGAATAGAATCTTGAACGAAGCCTACTGATTGAACTTCGGGGTATCGGCTTGAAACACCCAGCAATCTGAGTCCCGCGCGACTCCAGAACATTCACTGAGATGGGAGAAGTTGTTAATCAACTTATTTTTGACAGAATAATGCAAAGAATTGGAAGATTTTTCGAATAGAATCTTGAACGAAGCCTACTGATTGAACTTCGGGGTGTCGGCTCGAAACGCCCAGCAATCTGAGTCCCGAGCGACTCCAGAACATTCACTGAGATGGGAGAAGTTGTTAATCGAGTTATTTTTGACAGACTAATGCAAAGAATTGGAAGATTTTTCGAATAGAATTTTGAACGAAGCCGACTGATTGAACTTCGGGGTATCGGCTCGAAATGCCCAATAATCTGAGTCCCGAGCGACTCCAGAACATTCTTTGAGAAGGGAGAAGTTGTTAATCTAGTTATTTTTGACAGACTAATGCAAAGAATTGGAAGATTTTTCGAATAGAATCTTGAACGAAGCCGACTGATTGAACTTCGGTGTATCGGCTTGAAACACCCAGCAATCTGAGTCCCGCGCGACTCCAGAACATTCACTGAGATGGGAGAAGTCGTTAATCGAGTTATTTTTGACAGACTAATGCAAAGAATTGGATGATTTTTCGAATAGAATCTTGAACGAAGCCGACTGATTGAACTTCGGGGTATCGGCTCGAAATACCCAATAATCTGAGTCCCGAGCGACTCCAGAACATTCTCTGAGAAGGGAGAAGTTGTTAATCTAGTTATTTTTGACAGACTAATGCAAAGAATTGGAAGATTTTTCGAATAGAATCTTGAACGAAGCCGACTGATTGAACTTCGGGGTATCGGCTTGAAACACCCAACAATCTGAGTCCCGCGCGACTCCAGAACATTCACTGAGATGGGAGAAGTTGTTAATCGAGTTATTTTTGACAGACTAATGCAAAGAATTGGAAGATTTTTCGAATAGAATCTTGAACGAAGCCTACTGATTGAACTTCGGGGTGTCGGCTCGAAACGCCCAGCAATCTGAGTCCCGAGCGACTCCAGAACATTCACTGAGATGGGAGAAGTTGTTAATCGAGTTATTTTTGACAGACTAATGCAAAGAATTGGAAGATTTTTCGAATAGAATCTTGAACGAAGCCTACTGATTGAACTTTCGAGTATCGACTCGAAACGACCAGAAATCTGAGTCCCGGGCGACTCCAGAACATTCACTATGATGAGAGAAGTTGTTAATGAACTTATTTTTGACAGAATAATGCAAAGAATTGGAAGATTTTTCGAATAGAATCTTGAACGAAGCCTACTGATTGAACTTCGGGGTGTCGGCTCGAAACGCCCAGCAATCTGAGTCCCGAGCGACTCCAGAACATTCACTGAGATGGGAGAAGTTGTTAATCGAGTTATTTTTGACAGACTAATGCAAAGAATTGGAAGATTTTTCGAATAGAATTTTGAACGAAGCCGACTGATTGAACTTCGGGGTATCGGCTCGAAATGCCCAATAATCTGAGTCCCGAGCGACTCCAGAACATTCTCTGAGAAGGGAGAAGTTGTTAATCTAGTTATTTTTGACAGACTAATGCAAAGAATTGGAAGATTTTTCGAATAGAATCTTAAACGAAGCCGACTGATTGAACTTCGGGGTATCGGCTTGAAACACCCAGCAATCTGAGTCCCGCGCGACTCCAGAACATTCACTGAGATGGGAGAAGTTGTTAATCGAGTTATTTTTGACAGACTAATGCAAAGAATTGGAAGATTTTTCGAATAGAATTTTGAACGAAGCCGACTGATTGAACTTCGGGGTATCGGCTCGAAATGCCCAATAATCTGAGTCCCGAGCGACTCCAGAACATTCTCTGAGAAGGGAGAAGTTGTTAATCTAGTTATTTTTGACAGACTAATGCAAAGAATTGGAAGATTTTTCGAATAGAATCTTGAACGAAGCCGACTAATTGAACTTCGGGGTATCGGCTCGAAACGCCCATCAATCTGAGTCCCGAGCGACTCCAGAACATTCACTGAGATGGGAGAAGTTGTTAATCGAGTTATTTTTGACAGACTAATGCATAGAATTGGAAGATTTTTCGAATAGAATTTTGAACGAAGCCGACTGATTGAACTTCGGGGTATCGGCTCGAAATGCCCAATAATCTGAGTCCCGAGCGAGTCTAGAACATTCACTGTGATGGGAGAAGTTGTTAATCGAGTTATTTTTGACAGACTAATGCAAAGAACTACACGGTTTTTCGAACAGAATGCTGAACGAAGCCTACTAATTGAACTTTCGAGTATCGACTCGAAACGACCAGAAATCTGAGTCCCGGGCGACTCCAGAACATTCACTATGATGGAAGAAGTTGTTAATCGAGTTATTTTTCACAGACTAATGCAAAGAATTTAAAAGATTTTTCAAACAGAATTTTGAACGAAGCCGACTATTTGAACTTCGGGGTATCGGCTTGAAACGCCCAGCAATCTGAGTCCCGAGCGACTCCAGAACATTCACTGAGATGGGAGAAGTTGTTAATCGAGTTATTTTTGACAGACTAATACAAAGAATTGGAAGATTTTTCGAATAGAATTTTGAACGAAGCCGACTGATTGAACTTCGGGGTATCGGCTCGAAATGCCCAATAATCTGAGTCCCGAGCGAGTCCAGAACATTCACTGTGATGGGAGAAGTTGTTAATCGAGTTATTTTTGACAGACTAATGTAAAGAACTACACGCTTTTTCGAACAGAATGCTGAACGAAGCCTACTAATTGAACTTTCGAGTATCGACTCGAAACGACCAGAATTCTGAGTCCCGGGCGACTCTAGAACATTCACTGTGATAGAAGAAGTTGTTAATCGAGTTATTTTTGACAGACTAAGGCAAGGAATTGGAAGATTTTGCGAATAAAATCTTTAACGAAGCTGACTGATTGAACTTCGGGGTATCGGCTCGAAATGCCCAATAATCTGAGTCCCGAGCGAGTCTAGAACATTCACTGTGACGGGAGAAGTTGTTAATCGAGTAATTTTTGACAGACTAATGCAAAGAACTACACGCTTTTTCGAACAGAATGCTTAACGAAGCCTACTAATTGAACTTTCGAGTATCGACTCGAAACGACCAGAAATCTGAGTCCCGGGCGACTCCAGAACATTCACTATGATGGAAGAAGTTGTTAATCGAGTTATTTTTCACAGACTAATGCAAAGAATTTACAAGATTTTTCAAACAGAATCTTGAACGAAGCCGACTATTTGAACTTCGGGGTATCGGCTTGAAACGCCCAGCAATCTGAGTCCCGAGCGACTCCAGAACATTCACTGAGATGGGAGAAGTTGTTAATCGAGTTATTTTTGACAGACTAATGCAAAGAATTGGAAGATTTTTCGAATAGAATCTTGAACGAAGCCTACTGATTGAACTTCGGGGTATCGGCTTGAAACACCCAGCAATCTGAGTCCCGCGCGACTCCAGAACATTCACTGAGATGGGAGAAGTTGTTAATCAACTTATTTTTGACAGAATAATGCAAAGAATTGGAAGATTTTTCGAATAGAATCTTGAACGAAGCCGACTAATTGAACTTCGGGGTATCGGCTCGAAACGCCCATCAATCTGAGTCCCGAGCGACTCCAGAACATTCACTGAGATGGGAGAAGTTGTTAATCGAGTTATTTTTGACAGACTAATGCATAGAATTGGAAGATTTTTCGAATAGAATTTTGAACGAAGCCGACTGATTGAACTTCGGGGTATCGGCTCGAAATGCCCAATAATCTGAGTCCCGAGCGACTCCAGAACATTCACTGAGATGGGAGAAGTTGTTAATCTAGTTATTTTTGACAGACTAATGCAAAGAATTGGAAGATTTTTCGAATAGAATCTTGAACGAAGCCGACTGATTGAACTTCGGGGTATCGGCTTGAAACACCCAACAATCTGAGTCCCGCGCGACTCCAGAACATTCACTGAGATGGGAGAAATTGTTAATCGAGTTATTTTTGACAGACTAATGCAAAGAATTGGAAGATTTTTCGAATAGAATCTTGAACGAAGCCTACTGATTGAACTTCGGGGTGTCGGCTCGAAACGCCCAGCAATCTGAGTCCCGAGCGACTCCAGAACATTCACTGAGATGGGAGAAGTTGTTAATCGAGTTATTTTTGACAGACTAATGCAAAGAATTGGAAGATTTTTCGAATAGAATCTTGAACGAAGCCTACTGATTGAACTTCGGGGTATCGGCTTGAAACACCCAGCAATCTGAGTCCCGCGCGACTCCAGAACATTCACTGAGATGGGAGAAGTTGTTAATGAACTTATTTTTGACAGAATAATGCAAAGAATTGGAAGATTTTTCGAATAGAATCTTGAACGAAGCCTACTGATTGAACTTCGGGGTGTCGGCTCGAAACGCCCAGCAATCTGAGTCCCGAGCGACTCCAGAACATTCTCTGAGAAGGGAGAAGTTGTTAATCTAGTTATTTTTGACAGACTAATGCAAAGAATTGGAAGATTTTTCGAATAGAATCTTGAACGAAGCCTACTGATTGAACTTTCGAGTATCGACTCGAAACGACCAGAAATCTGAGTCCCGGGCGACTCCAGAACATTCACTATGATGAGAGAAGTTGTTAATGAACTTATTTTTGACAGAATAATGCAAAGAATTGGAAGATTTTTCGAATAGAATCTTGAACGAAGCCTACTGATTGAACTTCGGGGTGTCGGCTCGAAACGCCCAGCAATCTGAGTCCCGAGCGACTCCAGAACATTCACTGAGATGGGAGAAGTTGTTAATCGAGTTATTTTTGACAGACTAATGCAAAGAATTGGAAGATTTTTCGAATAGAATTTTGAACGAAGCCGACTGATTGAACTTCGGGGTATCGGCTCGAAATGCCCAATAATCTGAGTCCCGAGCGACTCCAGAACATTCTCTGAGAAGGGAGAAGTTGTTAATCTAGTTATTTTTGACAGACTAATGCAAAGAATTGGAAGATTTTTCGAATAGAATCTTGAACGAAGTCGACTGATTGAACTTCGGGGTATCGGCTTGAAACACCCAACAATCTGAGTCCCGCGCGACTCCAGAACATTCACTGAGATGGGAGAAGTTGTTAATCGAGTTATTTTTGACAGACTAATGCAAAGAATTCGAAGATCTTTCGAATAGAATCTTGAACGAAGCCTACTGATTGAACTTCGGGGTGTCGGCTCGAAACGCCCAGCAATCTGAGTCCCGAGCGACTCCAGAACATTCACTGAGATGGGAGAAGTTGTTAATCGAGTTATTTTTGACAGACTAATGCAAAGAATTGGAAGATTTTTCGAATAGAATCTTGAACGAAGCCTACTGATTGAACTTCGGGGTATCGGCTTGAAACACCCAGCAATCTGAGTCCCGCGCGACTCCAGAACATTCACTGAGATGAGAGAAGTTGTTAATGAACTTATTTTTGACAGAATAATGCAAAGAATTGGAAGATTTTTCGAATAGAATCTTGAACGAAGCCGACTAATTGAACTTCGGGGTATCGGCTCGAAACGCCCATCAATCTGAGTCCCGAGTGACTCCAGAACATTCACTGAGATGGGAGAAGTTGTTAATCGAGTTATTTTTGACAGACTAATGCATAGAATTGGAAGATTTTTCGAATAGAATTTTGAACGAAGCCGACTGATTGAACTTCGGGGTATCGGCTCGAAATGCCCACTAATCTGAGTCCCGAGCGAGTCCAGAACATTCACTGTGATGGGAGAAGTTGTTAATCGAGTTATTTTTGACAGACTAATGCAAAGAACTACACGCTTTTTCGAACAGAATGCTGAACGAAACCTACTAATTGAACTTTCGAGTATCGACTCGAAACGACCAGAATTCTGAGTCCCGGGCGACTCTAGAACATTCACTGTGATAGAAGAAGTTGTTAATCGAGTTATTTTTGACAGACTAAGGCAAGGAATTGGAAGATTTTGCGAATAAAATCTTTAACGAAGCTGACTGATTGAACTTCGGGGTATCGGCTCGAAATGCCCAATAATCTGAGTCCCGAGCGAGTCTAGAACATTCACTGTGATGGGAGAAGTTGTTAATCGAGTAATTTTTGACAGACTAATGCAAAGAACTACACGCTTTTTCGAACAGAATGCTGAACGAAGCCTACTAATTGAACTTTCGAGTATCGACTCGAAACGACCAGAAATCTGAGTCCCGGGCGACTCCAGAACATTCACTATGATGGAAGAAGTTGTTAATCGAGTTATTTTTCACAGACTAATGCAAAGAATTTACAAGATTTTTCAAACAGAATCTTGAACGAAGCCGACTATTTGAACTTCGGGGTATCGGCTTGAAACGCCCAGCAATCTGAGTCCCGAGCGACTCCAGAACATTCACTGAGATGGGAGAAGTTGTTAATCGAGTTATTTTTGACAGACTAATGCAAAGAATTGGAAGATTTTTCGAATAGAATCTTGAACGAAGCCTACTGATTGAACTTCGGGGTATCGGCTTGAAACACCCAGCAATCTGAGTCCCGCGCGACTCCAGAACATTCACTGAGATGGGAGAAGTTGTTAATCAACTTATTTTTGACAGAATAATGCAAAGAATTGGAAGATTTTTCGAATAGAATCTTGAACGAAGCCGACTAATTGAACTTCGGGGTATCGGCTCGAAACGCCCATCAATCTGAGTCCCGAGCGACTCCAGAACATTCACTGAGATGGGAGAAGTTGTTAATCGAGTTATTTTTGACAGACTAATGCATAGAATTGGAAGATTTTTCGAATAGAATTTTGAACGAAGCCGACTGATTGAACTTCGGGGTATCGGCTCGAAATGCCCAATAATCTGAGTCCCGAGCGACTCCAGAACATTCACTGAGATGGGAGAAGTTGTTAATCTAGTTATTTTTGACAGACTAATGCAAAGAATTGGAAGATTTTTCGAATAGAATCTTGAACGAAGCCGACTGATTGAACTTCGGGGTATCGGCTTGAAACACCCAACAATCTGAGTCCCGCGCGACTCCAGAACATTCACTGAGATGGGAGAAGTTGTTAATCGAGTTATTTTTGACAGACTAATGCAAAGAATTGGAAGATTTTTCGAATAGAATCTTGAACGAAGCCTACTGATTGAACTTCGGGGTGTCGGCTCGAAACGCCCAGCAATCTGAGTCCCGAGCGACTCCAGAACATTCACTGAGATGGGAGAAGTTGTTAATCGAGTTATTTTTGACAGACTAATGCAAAGAATTGGAAGATTTTTCGAATAGAATCTTGAACGAAGCCTACTGATTGAACTTCGGGGTATCGGCTTGAAACACCCAGCAATCTGAGTCCCGCGCGACTCCAGAACATTCACTGAGATGGGAGAAGTTGTTAATCAACTTATTTTTGACAGAATAATGCAAAGAATTGGAAGATTTTTCGAATAGAATCTTGAACGAAGCCTACTGATTGAACTTCGGGGTGTCGGCTCGAAACGCCCAGCAATCTGAGTCCCGAGCGACTCCAGAACATTCACTGAGATGGGAGAAGTTGTTAATCGAGTTATTTTTGACAGACTAATGCAAAGAATTGGAAGATTTTTCGAATAGAATTTTGAACGAAGCCGACTGATTGAACTTCGGGGTATCGGCTCGAAATGCCCAATAATCTGAGTCCCGAGCGACTCCAGAACATTCTTTGAGAAGGGAGAAGTTGTTAATCTAGTTATTTTTGACAGACTAATGCAAAGAATTGGAAGATTTTTCGAATAGAATCTTGAACGAAGCCGACTGATTGAACTTCGGTGTATCGGCTTGAAACACCCAGCAATCTGAGTCCCGCGCGACTCCAGAACATTCACTGAGATGGGAGAAGTCGTTAATCGAGTTATTTTTGACAGACTAATGCAAAGAATTGGATGATTTTTCGAATAGAATCTTGAACGAAGCCGACTGATTGAACTTCGGGGTATCGGCTCGAAATACCCAATAATCTGAGTCCCGAGCGACTCCAGAACATTCTCTGAGAAGGGAGAAGTTGTTAATCTAGTTATTTTTGACAGACTAATGCAAAGAATTGGAAGATTTTTCGAATAGAATCTTGAACGAAGCCGACTGATTGAACTTCGGGGTATCGGCTTGAAACACCCAACAATCTGAGTCCCGCGCGACTCCAGAACATTCACTGAGATGGGAGAAGTTGTTAATCGAGTTATTTTTGACAGACTAATGCAAAGAATTGGAAGATTTTTCGAATAGAATCTTGAACGAAGCCTACTGATTGAACTTCGGGGTGTCGGCTCGAAACGCCCAGCAATCTGAGTCCCGAGCGACTCCAGAACATTCACTGAGATGGGAGAAGTTGTTAATCGAGTTATTTTTGACAGACTAATGCAAAGAATTGGAAGATTTTTCGAATAGAATCTTGAACGAAGCCTACTGATTGAACTTTCGAGTATCGACTCGAAACGACCAGAAATCTGAGTCCCGGGCGACTCCAGAACATTCACTATGATGAGAGAAGTTGTTAATGAACTTATTTTTGACAGAATAATGCAAAGAATTGGAAGATTTTTCGAATAGAATCTTGAACGAAGCCTACTGATTGAACTTCGGGGTGTCGGCTCGAAACGCCCAGCAATCTGAGTCCCGAGCGACTCCAGAACATTCACTGAGATGGGAGAAGTTGTTAATCGAGTTATTTTTGACAGACTAATGCAAAGAATTGGAAGATTTTTCGAATAGAATTTTGAACGAAGCCGACTGATTGAACTTCGGGGTATCGGCTCGAAATGCCCAATAATCTGAGTCCCGAGCGACTCCAGAACATTCTCTGAGAAGGGAGAAGTTGTTAATCTAGTTATTTTTGACAGACTAATGCAAAGAATTGGAAGATTTTTCGAATAGAATCTTAAACGAAGCCGACTGATTGAACTTCGGGGTATCGGCTTGAAACACCCAGCAATCTGAGTCCCGCGCGACTCCAGAACATTCACTGAGATGGGAGAAGTTGTTAATCGAGTTATTTTTGACAGACTAATGCAAAGAATTGGAAGATTTTTCGAATAGAATTTTGAACGAAGCCGACTGATTGAACTTCGGGGTATCGGCTCGAAATGCCCAATAATCTGAGTCCCGAGCGACTCCAGAACATTCTCTGAGAAGGGAGAAGTTGTTAATCTAGTTATTTTTGACAGACTAATGCAAAGAATTGGAAGATTTTTCGAATAGAATCTTGAACGAAGCCGACTAATTGAACTTCGGGGTATCGGCTCGAAACGCCCATCAATCTGAGTCCCGAGCGACTCCAGAACATTCACTGAGATGGGAGAAGTTGTTAATCGAGTTATTTTTGACAGACTAATGCATAGAATTGGAAGATTTTTCGAATAGAATTTTGAACGAAGCCGACTGATTGAACTTCGGGGTATCGGCTCGAAATGCCCAATAATCTGAGTCCCGAGCGAGTCTAGAACATTCACTGTGATGGGAGAAGTTGTTAATCGAGTTATTTTTGACAGACTAATGCAAAGAACTACACGGTTTTTCGAACAGAATGCTGAACGAAGCCTACTAATTGAACTTTCGAGTATCGACTCGAAACGACCAGAAATCTGAGTCCCGGGCGACTCCAGAACATTCACTATGATGGAAGAAGTTGTTAATCGAGTTATTTTTCACAGACTAATGCAAAGAATTTAAAAGATTTTTCAAACAGAATTTTGAACGAAGCCGACTATTTGAACTTCGGGGTATCGGCTTGAAACGCCCAGCAATCTGAGTCCCGAGCGACTCCAGAACATTCACTGAGATGGGAGAAGTTGTTAATCGAGTTATTTTTGACAGACTAATACAAAGAATTGGAAGATTTTTCGAATAGAATTTTGAACGAAGCCGACTGATTGAACTTCGGGGTATCGGCTCGAAATGCCCAATAATCTGAGTCCCGAGCGAGTCCAGAACATTCACTGTGATGGGAGAAGTTGTTAATCGAGTTATTTTTGACAGACTAATGTAAAGAACTACACGCTTTTTCGAACAGAATGCTGAACGAAGCCTACTAATTGAACTTTCGAGTATCGACTCGAAACGACCAGAATTCTGAGTCCCGGGCGACTCTAGAACATTCACTGTGATAGAAGAAGTTGTTAATCGAGTTATTTTTGACAGACTAAGGCAAGGAATTGGAAGATTTTGCGAATAAAATCTTTAACGAAGCTGACTGATTGAACTTCGGGGTATCGGCTCGAAATGCCCAATAATCTGAGTCCCGAGCGAGTCTAGAACATTCACTGTGACGGGAGAAGTTGTTAATCGAGTAATTTTTGACAGACTAATGCAAAGAACTACACGCTTTTTCGAACAGAATGCTTAACGAAGCCTACTAATTGAACTTTCGAGTATCGACTCGAAACGACCAGAAATCTGAGTCCCGGGCGACTCCAGAACATTCACTATGATGGAAGAAGTTGTTAATCGAGTTATTTTTCACAGACTAATGCAAAGAATTTACAAGATTTTTCAAACAGAATCTTGAACGAAGCCGACTATTTGAACTTCGGGGTATCGGCTTGAAACGCCCAGCAATCTGAGTCCCGAGCGACTCCAGAACATTCACTGAGATGGGAGAAGTTGTTAATCGAGTTATTTTTGACAGACTAATGCAAAGAATTGGAAGATTTTTCGAATAGAATCTTGAACGAAGCCTACTGATTGAACTTCGGGGTATCGGCTTGAAACACCCAGCAATCTGAGTCCCGCGCGACTCCAGAACATTCACTGAGATGGGAGAAGTTGTTAATCAACTTATTTTTGACAGAATAATGCAAAGAATTGGAAGATTTTTCGAATAGAATCTTGAACGAAGCCGACTAATTGAACTTCGGGGTATCGGCTCGAAACGCCCATCAATCTGAGTCCCGAGCGACTCCAGAACATTCACTGAGATGGGAGAAGTTGTTAATCGAGTTATTTTTGACAGACTAATGCATAGAATTGGAAGATTTTTCGAATAGAATTTTGAACGAAGCCGACTGATTGAACTTCGGGGTATCGGCTCGAAATGCCCAATAATCTGAGTCCCGAGCGACTCCAGAACATTCACTGAGATGGGAGAAGTTGTTAATCTAGTTATTTTTGACAGACTAATGCAAAGAATTGGAAGATTTTTCGAATAGAATCTTGAACGAAGCCGACTGATTGAACTTCGGGGTATCGGCTTGAAACACCCAACAATCTGAGTCCCGCGCGACTCCAGAACATTCACTGAGATGGGAGAAATTGTTAATCGAGTTATTTTTGACAGACTAATGCAAAGAATTGGAAGATTTTTCGAATAGAATCTTGAACGAAGCCTACTGATTGAACTTCGGGGTGTCGGCTCGAAACGCCCAGCAATCTGAGTCCCGAGCGACTCCAGAACATTCACTGAGATGGGAGAAGTTGTTAATCGAGTTATTTTTGACAGACTAATGCAAAGAATTGGAAGATTTTTCGAATAGAATCTTGAACGAAGCCTACTGATTGAACTTCGGGGTATCGGCTTGAAACACCCAGCAATCTGAGTCCCGCGCGACTCCAGAACATTCACTGAGATGGGAGAAGTTGTTAATGAACTTATTTTTGACAGAATAATGCAAAGAATTGGAAGATTTTTCGAATAGAATCTTGAACGAAGCCTACTGATTGAACTTCGGGGTGTCGGCTCGAAACGCCCAGCAATCTGAGTCCCGAGCGACTCCAGAACATTCTCTGAGAAGGGAGAAGTTGTTAATCTAGTTATTTTTGACAGACTAATGCAAAGAATTGGAAGATTTTTCGAATAGAATCTTAAACGAAGCCGACTGATTGAACTTCGGGGTATCGGCTTGAAACACCCAGCAATCTGAGTCCCGCGCGACTCCAGAACATTCACTGAGATGGGAGAAGTTGTTAATCGAGTTATTTTTGACAGACTAATGCAAAGAATTGGAAGATTTTTCGAATAGAATTTTGAACGAAGCCGACTGATTGAACTTCGGGGTATCGGCTCGAAATGCCCAATAATCTGAGTCCCGAGCGACTCCAGAACATTCTCTGAGAAGGGAGAAGTTGTTAATCTAGTTATTTTTGACAGACTAATGCAAAGAATTGGAAGATTTTTCGAATAGAATCTTGAACGAAGCCGACTAATTGAACTTCGGGGTATCGGCTCGAAACGCCCATCAATCTGAGTCCCGAGCGACTCCAGAACATTCACTGAGATGGGAGAAGTTGTTAATCGAGTTATTTTTGACAGACTAATGCATAGAATTGGAAGATTTTTCGAATAGAATTTTGAACGAAGCCGACTGATTGAACTTCGGGGTATCGGCTCGAAATGCCCAATAATCTGAGTCCCGAGCGAGTCTAGAACATTCACTGTGATGGGAGAAGTTGTTAATCGAGTTATTTTTGACAGACTAATGCAAAGAACTACACGGTTTTTCGAACAGAATGCTGAACGAAGCCTACTAATTGAACTTTCGAGTATCGACTCGAAACGACCAGAAATCTGAGTCCCGGGCGACTCCAGAACATTCACTATGATGGAAGAAGTTGTTAATCGAGTTATTTTTCACAAACTAATGCAAAGAATTTAAAAGATTTTTCAAACAGAATTTTGAACGAAGCCGACTATTTGAACTTCGGGGTATCGGCTTGAAACGCCCAGCAATCTGAGTCCCGAGCGACTCCAGAACATTCACTGAGATGGGAGAAGTTGTTAATCGAGTTATTTTTGACAGACTAATACAAAGAATTGGAAGATTTTTCGAATAGAATTTTGAACGAAGCCGACTGATTGAACTTCGGGGTATCGGCTCGAAATGCCCAATAATCTGAGTCCCGAGCGAGTCCAGAACATTCACTGTGATGGGAGAAGTTGTTAATCGAGTTATTTTTGACAGACTAATGTAAAGAACTACACGCTTTTTCGAACAGAATGCTGAACGAAGCCTACTAATTGAACTTTCGAGTATCGACTCGAAACGACCAGAATTCTGAGTCCCGGGCGACTCTAGAACATTCACTGTGATAGAAGAAGTTGTTAATCGAGTTATTTTTGACAGACTAAGGCAAGGAATTGGAAGATTTTGCGAATAAAATCTTTAACGAAGCTGACTGATTGAACTTCGGGGTATCGGCTCGAAATGCCCAATAATCTGAGTCCCGAGCGAGTCTAGAACATTCACTGTGACGGGAGAAGTTGTTAATCGAGTAATTTTTGACAGACTAATGCAAAGAACTACACGCTTTTTCGAACAGAATGCTTAACGAAGCCTACTAATTGAACTTTCGAGTATCGACTCGAAACGACCAGAAATCTGAGTCCCGGGCGACTCCAGAACATTCACTATGATGGAAGAAGTTGTTAATCGAGTTATTTTTCACAGACTAATGCAAAGAATTTACAAGATTTTTCAAACAGAATCTTGAACGAAGCCGACTATTTGAACTTCGGGGTATCGGCTTGAAACGCCCAGCAATCTGAGTCCCGAGCGACTCCAGAACATTCACTGAGATGGGAGAAGTTGTTAATCGAGTTATTTTTGACAGACTAATGCAAAGAATTGGAAGATTTTTCGAATAGAATCTTGAACGAAGCCTACTGATTGAACTTCGGGGTATCGGCTTGAAACACCCAGCAATCTGAGTCCCGCGCGACTCCAGAACATTCACTGAGATGGGAGAAGTTGTTAATCAACTTATTTTTGACAGAATAATGCAAAGAATTGGAAGATTTTTCGAATAGAATCTTGAACGAAGCCGACTAATTGAACTTCGGGGTATCGGCTCGAAACGCCCATCAATCTGAGTCCCGAGCGACTCCAGAACATTCACTGAGATGGGAGAAGTTGTTAATCGAGTTATTTTTGACAGACTAATGCATAGAATTGGAAGATTTTTCGAATAGAATTTTGAACGAAGCCGACTGATTGAACTTCGGGGTATCGGCTCGAAATGCCCAATAATCTGAGTCCCGAGCGACTCCAGAACATTCACTGAGATGGGAGAAGTTGTTAATCTAGTTATTTTTGACAGACTAATGCAAAGAATTGGAAGATTTTTCGAATAGAATCTTGAACGAAGCCGACTGATTGAACTTCGGGGTATCGGCTTGAAACACCCAACAATCTGAGTCCCGCGCGACTCCAGAACATTCACTGAGATGGGAGAAATTGTTAATCGAGTTATTTTTGACAGACTAATGCAAAGAATTGGAAGATTTTTCGAATAGAATCTTGAACGAAGCCTACTGATTGAACTTCGGGGTGTCGGCTCGAAACGCCCAGCAATCTGAGTCCCGAGCGACTCCAGAACATTCACTGAGATGGGAGAAGTTGTTAATCGAGTTATTTTTGACAGACTAATGCAAAGAATTGGAAGATTTTTCGAATAGAATCTTGAACGAAGCCTACTGATTGAACTTCGGGGTATCGGCTTGAAACACCCAGCAATCTGAGTCCCGCGCGACTCCAGAACATTCACTGAGATGGGAGAAGTTGTTAATGAACTTATTTTTGACAGAATAATGCAAAGAATTGGAAGATTTTTCGAATAGAATCTTGAACGAAGCCTACTGATTGAACTTCGGGGTGTCGGCTCGAAACGCCCAGCAATCTGAGTCCCGAGCGACTCCAGAACATTCACTGAGATGGGAGAAGTTGTTAATCGAGTTATTTTTGACAGACTAATGCAAAGAATTGGAAGATTTTTCGAATAGAATTTTGAACGAAGCCGACTGATTGAACTTCGGGGTATCGGCTCGAAATGCCCAATAATCTGAGTCCCGAGCGACTCCAGAACATTCTCTGAGAAGGGAGAAGTTGTTAATCTAGTTATTTTTGACAGACTAATGCAAAGAATTGGAAGATTTTTCGAATAGAATCTTGAACGAAGCCGACTGATTGAACTTCGGGGTATCGGCTTGAAACACCCAGCAATCTGAGTCCCGCGCGACTCCAGAACATTCACTGAGATGGGAGAAGTTGTTAATCGAGTTATTTTTGACAGACTAATGCAAAGAATTGGAAGATTTTTCGAATAGAATTTTGAACGAAGCCGACTGATTGAACTTCGGGGTATCGGCTCGAAATGCCCAATAATCTGAGTCCCGAGCGACTCCAGAACATTCTCTGAGAAGGGAGAAGTTGTTAATCTAGTTATTTTTGACAGACTAATGCAAAGAATTGGAAGATTTTTCGAATAGAATCTTGAACGAAGCCGACTGATTGAACTTCGGGGTATCGGCTTGAAACACCCAACAATCTGAGTCCCGCGCGACTCCAGAACATTCACTGAGATGGGAGAAGTTGTTAATCGAGTTATTTTTGACAGACTAATGCAAAGAATTCGAAGATTTTTCGAATAGAATCTTGAACGAAGCCTACTGATTGAACTTCGGGGTGTCGGCTCGAAATGCCCAGCAATCTGAGTCCCGAGCGACTCCAGAACATTCACTGAGATGGGAGAAGTTGTTAATCGAGTTATTTTTGACAGACTAATGCAAAGAATTGGAAGATTTTTCGAATAGAATCTTGAACGAAGCCTACTGATTGAACTTCGGGGTATCGGCTTGAAACACCCAGCAATCTGAGTCCCGCGCGACTCCAGAACATTCACTGAGATGGGAGAAGTTGTTAATCAACTTATTTTTGACAGAATAATGAAAAGAATTGGAAGATTTTTCGAATAGAATCTTGAACGAAGCCTACTGATTGAACTTCGGGGTGTCGGCTCGAAACGCCCAGCAATCTGAGTCCCGAGCGACTCCAGAACATTCACTGAGATGGAAGAAGTTGTTAATCGAGTTATTTTTGACAGACTAATGCAAAGAATTGGAAGATTTTTCGAATAGAATTTTAAACGAAGCCGACTGATTGAACTTCGGGGTATCGGCTCGAAATGCCCAATAATCTGAGTCCCGAGCGACTCCAGAACATTCTCTGAGAAGGGAGAAGTTGTTAATCTAGTTATTTTTGACAGACTAATGCAAAGAATTGGAAGATTTTTCGAATAGAATCTTGAACGAAGCCGACTGATTGAACTTCGGGGTATCGGCTTGAAACACCCAACAATCTGAGTCCCGCGCGACTCCAGAACATTCACT
Organism: Canna indica; assembly: GCA_034359265.1. Lineage (NCBI taxonomy): Eukaryota > Viridiplantae > Streptophyta > Magnoliopsida > Zingiberales > Cannaceae > Canna > Canna indica. Next base: position 41,787,994 of record CP136891.1, read on the forward strand.
GAGATGAGAGAAGTTGTTAATCGAGTTATTTTTGACAGAATAATGCAAAGAATTGAAAGATTTTTCAAATAGAATCTTGAACGAAGCCTACTGATTGAACTTCGGGGTGTCGGCTCGAAACGACCAGCAATCTGAGTCCCTAGCGACTCCAGAACATTCACTGAGATGTGAGAAGTTGTTAATCGAGTTATTTTTGATAGACTAATGCAAAGAACTACACGCTTTTTCGAACAGAATGCTGATCGAAGCCTACTAATTGAACTTTCGAGTATCGACTCGAAACGACCAGAAATCTGAGTCCCGGGCGACTCCAGAACATTCACTGTGATGGAAGAAGTTGTTAATCGAGTTATTTTTGACAGACTAAGGCAAGGAATTGGAAGATTTTGTGAATAGAATCTTTAACGAAGCTGACTGATTGAACTTCGGGGTATCGGCTCGAAATGCCCAATAATCTGAGTCCCGAGCGACTCCAGAACATTCACTGAGATGGGAGAAGTTGTTAATCTAGTTATTTTTGACAGACTAATGCAAAGAATTGGAAGATTTTTCGAATAGAATCTTGAACGAAGCCGACTGATTAAACTTCGGGGTATCGGCTTGAAACACCCGACAATCTGAGTCCCGCACGACTCCAGAACATTCACTGAGATGGGAGAAGTTGTTAATCGAGTTATTTTTGACAGACTAATGCAAAGAATTGGAAGATTTTTCGAATAGAATCTTGAACGAAGCCTACTGATTGAACTTCGGGGTGTCGGCTCGAAACGCCCAGCAATCTGAGTCCCGAGCGACTCCAGAACATTCACTGAGATGGGAGAAGTTGTTAATCGAGTTATTTTTGACAGACTAATGCAAAGAATTGGAAGATTTTTCGAATAGAATTTTGAACGAAACCGACAGATTGAACTTCGAGGTATCGGCTCGAAATGCCCAATAATCTGAGTCCCGAGCGAGTCCAGAACATTCACTGTGATGGGAGAAGTTGTTAATCGAGTTATTTTTGACAGACTAATGCAAAGAACTACACGCTTTTTCGAACAGAATGCTGAACGAAGCCTACTAATTGAACTTTCGAGTATCGACTCGAAACGACCAGAAATCTGAGTCCCGGGCGACTCCAGAACATTCACTGTGATGGAAGAAGTTGTTAATCGAGTTATTTTTGACAGACTAAGGCAAGGAATTGGAAGATTTTGCGAATAGAATCTTTAACGAAGCTGACTGATTGAACTTCGGGGTATCGGCTCGAAATGCCCAATAATCTGAGTCCCGAGCGAGTCTAGAACATTCACTGTGATGGGAGAAGTTGTTAATCGAGTTATTTTTGACAGACTAATGCAAAGAACTACACGCTTTTTCGAACAGAATGCTGAACGAAGCCTACTAATTGAACTTTCGAGTATCGACTCGAAACGACCAGAAATCTGAGTCCCGGGCGACTCCAGAACATTCACTATGATGGAAGAAGTTGTTAATCGAGTTATTTTTCACAGACTAATGCAAAGAATTTACAAGATTTTTCAAACAGAATCTTGAACGAAGCCGACTATTTGAACTTCGGGGTATCGGCTTGAAACGCCCAGCAATCTGAGTCCCGAGCGACTCCAGAACATTCACTGAGATGGGAGAAGTTTTTAATCGAGTTATTTTTGACAGACTAATGCAAAGAATTGGAAGATTTTTCGAATAGAATTTTGAACGAAGCCGACTGATTGAACTTCGGGGTATCGGCTCGAAATGCCCAATAATCTGAGTCCCGAGCGAGTCCAGAACATTCACTGTGATGGGAGAAGTTGTTAATCGAGTTATTTTTGACAGACTAATGCAAAGAACTACACGCTTTTTCGAACAGAATGCTGAACGAAGCCTACTAATTGAACTTTCGAGTATCGACTCGAAACGACCAGAATTCTGAGTCCCGGGCGACTCTAGAACATTCACTGTGATGGAAGAAGTTGTTAATCGAGTTATTTTTTACAGACTAATGCAAAGAATTACAAGATTTTTCAAACAGAATCTTGAATGAAGCCGACTAATAGAACTTTGGGGTATCGGCTCGAAACGCCCAGCAATCTGAGTCCCGAGCGACTCCAGAACATTCACTGAGATGGGAGAAGTTGTTAATCGAGTTATTTTTGACAGACTAATGCAAAGAATTGGAAGATTTTTCAAATAGAATTTTGAACGAAGCCGACTGATTGAACTTCGGGGTATCGGCTCGAAATGCCCAATAATCTGAGTCCCGCGCGACTCCAGAACATTCACTGAGATGGGAGAAGTTGTTAATCGAGTTATTTTTGACAGAATAATGCAAAGAATTGAAAGATTTTTCAAATAGAATCTTGAACGAAGCCTACTGATTGAACTTCGGGGTGTCGGCTCGAAACGCCCAGCAATCTGAGTCCCGAGCGACTCCAGAACATTCACTGAGATGGGAGAAGTTGTTAATCGAGTTATTTTTGATAGACTAATGCAAAGAACTACACGCTTTTTCGAACAGAATGCTGAACGAAGCCTACTAATTGAACTTTCGAGTATCGACTCGAAACGACCAGAAATCTGAGTCCCGGGCGACTCCAGAACATTCACTGTGATGGAAGAAGTTGTTAATCGAGTTATTTTTGACAGACTAAGGCAAGGAATTGGAAGATTTTGCGAATAGAATCTTTAACGAAGCTGACTGATTGAACTTCGGGGTATCGGCTCGAAATGCCCAATAATCTGAGTCCCGAGCGACTCCAGAACATTCACTGAGATGGGAGAAGTTGTTAATCTAGTTATTTTTGACAGACTAATGCAAAGAATTGGAAGATTTTTCGAATAGAATCTTGAACGAAGCCGACTGATTGAACTTCGGGGTATCGACTTGAAACACCCAACAATCTGAGTCCCGCGCGACTCCAGAACATTCACTGAGATGGGAGAAGTTGTTAATCGAGTTATTTTTGACAGACTAATGCAAAGAATTGGAAGATTTTTCGAATAGAATCTTGAACGAAGCCTACTGATTGAACTTCGGGGTGTCGGCTCGAAACGCCCAGCAATCTGAGTCCCGAGCGACTCCAGAACATTCACTGAGATGGGAGAAGTTGTTAATCGAGTTATTTTTGATAGACTAATGCAAAGAATTGGAAGATTTTTCGAATAGAATTTTGAACGAAGCCTCCAGATTGAACTTCGAGGTATCGGCTCGAAATGCCCAATAATCTGAGTCCCGAGCGAGTCCAGAACATTCACTGTGATGGGAGAAGTTGTTAATCGAGTTATTTTTGACAGACTAATGCAAAGAACTACACGCTTTTTCGAACAGAATGCTGAACGAAGCCTACTAATTGAACTTTCGAGTATCGACTCGAAACGACCAGAAATCTGAGTCCCGGGCGACTCCAGAACATTCACTATGATGGAAGAAGTTGTTAATCGAGTTATTTTTCACAGACTAATGCAAAGAATTTAAAAGATTTTTCAAACAGAATCTTGAACGAAGCCGACTATTTGAACTTCGGGGTATCGGCTTGAAACGCCCAGCAATCTGAGTCCCGAGCGACTCCAGAACATTCACTGAGATGGGAGAAGTTGTTAATCGAGTTATTTTTGACAGACTAATGCAAAGAATTGGAAGATTTTTCGAATAGAATTTTGAACGAAGCCGACTGATTGAACTTCGGGGTATCGGCTCGAAATGCCCAATAATCTGAGTCCCGAGCGAGTCCAGAACATTCACTGTGATGGGAGAAGTTGTTAATCGAGTTATTTTTGACACACTAATGCAAAGAACTACACGCTTTTTCGAACAGAATGCTGAACGAAGCCTACTAATTGAACTTTCGAGTATCGACTCGAAACGACCAGAATTCTGAGTCCCGGGTGACTCTAGAACATTCACTGTGATGGAAGAAGTTGTTAATCGAGTAATTTTTTACAGACTAATGCAAAGAATTACAAGATTTTTCAAACAGAATCTTGAATGAAGCCGACTAATTGAACTTCGAGGTATCGGCTCGAAACGCCCAGCAATCTGAGTCCCGAGCGACTCCAGAACATTCACTGAGATGGGAGAAGTTGTTAATCGAGTTATTTTTGACAGACTAATGCAAAGAATTGGAAGATTTTTCAAATAGAATTTTGAACGAAGCCGACTGATTGAACTTCGGGGTATCGGTTCGAAATGCCCAATAATCTGAGTCCCGCGCGACTCCAGAACATTCACTAAGATGGGAGAAGTTGTTAATCGAGTTATTTTTGACAGAATAATGCAAAGAATTGAAAGATTTTTCAAATAGAATCTTGAACGAAGCCTACTGATTGAACTTCGGGGTGTCGGCTCGAAACGCCCAGCAATCTGAGTCCCGAGCGAGTCCAGAACATTCACTGTGATGGGAGAAGTTGTTAATCGAGTTAATTTTGACAGACTAATGCAAAGAACTACACGCTTTTTCGAACAGAATGCTGAACGAAGCCTACTAATTGAACTTTCGAGTATCGACTCGAAACGACCAGAATTCTGAGTCCCGGGTGACTCTAGAACATTCACTGTGATGGAAGAAGTTGTTAATCGAGTTATTTTTTACAGACTAATGCAAAGAATTACAAGATTTTTCAAACAGAATCTTGAATGAAGCCGACTAATTGAACTTCGGGGTATCGGCTCGAAACGCCCAGCAATCTGAGTCCCGAGCGACTCCAGAACATTCACTGAGATGGGAGAAGTTGTTAACCGAGTTATTTTTGACAGACTAATGCAAAGAATTGGAAGATTTTTCAAATAGAATTTTGAACGAAGCCGACTGATTAAACTTCGGGGTATCGGTTCGAAATGCCCAATAATCTGAGTCCCGCGCGACTCCAGAACATTCACTGAGATGGGAGAAGTTGTTAATCGAGTTATTTTTGACAGAATAATGCAAAGAATTGAAAGATTTTTCAAATAGAATCTTGAACGAAGCCTACTGATTGAACTTCGGGGTGTCGGCTCGAAACGCCCAGCAATCTGAGTCCCGAGCGACTCCAGAACATTCAATGAGATGGGAGAAGTTGTTAATCGAGTTATTTTTGATAGACTAATGCAAAGAACTACACGCTTTTTCGAACAGAATGCTGAACGAAGCCTACTAATTGAACTTTCGAGTATCGACTCGAAACGACCAGAAATCTGAGTCCCGGGCGACTCCAGAACATTCACTGTGATGGAAGAAGTTGTTAATCGAGTTATTTTTGACAGACTAAGGCAAGGAATTGGAAGATTTTGCGAATAGAATCTTTAACGAAGCAGACTGATTGAACTTCGGGGTATCGGCTCGAAATGCCCAATAATCTGAGTCCCGAGCGAGTCCAGAACATTCACTGTGATGGGAGAAGTTGTTAATCGAGTTATTTTTGACAGACTAATGCAAAGAATTGGAAGATTTTTCAAATAGAATTTTGAACGAAGCCGACTGATTGAACTTCGGGGTATCGGCTCGAAATGCCCAATAATCTGAGTCCCGCGCGACTCCAAAACATTCACTGAGATGGGAGAAGTTGTTAATCGAGTTATTTTTGACAGAATAATGCAAAGAATTGAAAGATTTTTCAAATAGAATCTTGAACGAAGCCTACTGATTGAACTTCGGGGTGTCGGATCGAAACGCCCAGCAATCTGAGTCCCGAGCGACTCCAGAACATTCACTGAGATGGGAGAAGTTGTTAATCGAGTTATTTTTGATAGACTAATGCAAAGAACTACACGCTTTTTCGAACAGAATGCTGAACGAAGCCTACTAATTGAACTTTCGAGTATCGACTCGAAACGACCAGAAATCTGAGTCCCGGGCGACTCCAGAACATTCACTGTGATGGAAGAAGTTGTTAATCGAGTTATTTTTGACAGACTAAGGCAAGGAATTGGAAGATTTTGCGAATAGAATCTTTAACGAAGCTGACTGAATGAACTTCGGGGTATCGGCTCGAAATGCCCAATAATCTGAGTCCCGAGCGACTCCAGAACATTCACTGAGATGGGAGAAGTTGTTAATCTAGTTATTTTTGACAGACTAATGCAAAGAATTGGAAGATTTTTCGAATAGAATCTTGAACGAAGCCGACTGATTGAACTTCGGGGTATCGACTTGAAACACCCAACAATCTGAGTCCCGCGCGACTCCAGAACATTCACTGAGATGGGAGAAGTTGTTAATCGAGTTATTTTTGACAGACTAATGCAAAGAATTGGAAGATTTTTCGAATAGAATCTTGAACGAAGCCTACTGATTGAACTTCGGGGTGTCGGCTCGAAACGCCCAGCAATCTGAGTCCCGAGCGACTCCAGAACATTCACTGAGATGGGAGAAGTTGTTAATCGAGTTATTTTTGACAGACTAATGCAAAGAATTGGAAGATTTTTCGAATAGAATTTTGAACGAAGCCTCCAGATTGAACTTCGAGGTATCGGCTCGAAATGCCCAATAATCTGAGTCCCGAGCGAGTCCAGAACATTCACTGTGATGGGAGAAGTTGTTAATCGAGTTATTTTTGACAGACTAATGCAAAGAACTACACGCTTTTTCGAACAGAATGCTGAACGAAGCCTACTAATTGAACTTTCGAGTATCGACTCGAAACGACCAGAAATCTGAGTCCCGGGCGACTCCAGAACATTCACTATGATGGAAGAAGTTGTTAATCGAGTTATTTTTCATAGACTAATGCAAAGAATTTACAAGATTTTTCAAACAGAATCTTGAACGAAGCCGACTATTTGAACTTCGGGGTATCGGCTTGAAACGCCCAGCAATCTGAGTCCCGAGCGACTCCAGAACATTCACTGAGATGGGAGAAGTTGTTAATCGAGTTATTTTTGACAGACTAATGCAAAGAATTGGAAGATTTTTCGAATAGAATTTTGAACGAAGCCGACTGATTGAACTTCGGGGTATCGGCTCGAAATGCCCAATAATCTGAGTCCCGAGCGAGTCCAGAACATTCACTGTGATGGGAGAAGTTGTTAATCGAGTTATTTTTGACAGAAAAATGCAAAGAACTACACGCTTTTTCGAACAGAATGCTGAACGAAGCCTACTAATTGAACTTTCGAGTATCGACTCGAAACGACCAAAATTCTGAGTCCCGGGCGACTCTAGAACATTCACTGTGATGAAAGAAGTTGTTAATCGAGTTATTTTTTACAGACTAATGCAAAGAATTACAAGATTTTTCAAACAGAATCTTGAATGAAGCCGACTAATTGAACTTCGGGGTATCGGCTCGAAACGCCGAGCAATCTGAGTCCCGAGTGACTCCAGAACATTCACTGAGATGGGAGAAGTTGTTAATCGAGTTATTTTTGAAAGACTAATGCAAAGAATTGGAAGATTTTTCAAATAGAATTTTGAACGAAGCCGACTGATTGAACTTCGGGGTATCGGTTCGAAATGCCCAATAATCTGAGTCCCGCGCGACTCCAGAACATTCACTGAGATGGGAGAAGTTGTTAATCGAGTTATTTTTGACAGAATAATGCAAAGAATTGAAAGATTTTTCAAATAGAATCTTGAACGAAGCCTACTGATTGAACTTCGGGGTGTCGGCTCGAAACGCCCAGCAATCTGAGTCCCGAGCGACTCCAGAACATTCACTGAGATGGGAGAAGTTGTTAATCGAGTTATTTTTGATAGACTAATGCAAAGAACTACACGCTTTTTCGAACAGAATGCTGAACGAAGCCTACTAATTGAACTTTCGAGTATCGACTCGAAACGACCAGAAATCTGAGTCCCGGGTGACTCCAGAACATTCACTATGATGGAAGAAGTTGTTAATCGAGTTATTTTTGACAGACTAAGGCAAGGAATTGGAAGATTTTGCGAATAGAATCTTTAACGAAGCTGACTGATTGAACTTCGGGGTATCGGCTCGAAATGCCCAATAATCTGAGTCCCGAGCGACTCCAGAACATTCACTGAGATGGGAGAAGTTGTTAATCTAGTTATTTTTGACAGACTAATGCAAAGAATTGGAAGATTTTTCGAATAGAATCTTGAACGAAGCCGACTGATTGAACTTCGGGGTATCGGCTTGAAACACCCAACAATCTGAGTCCCGCGCGACTCCAGAACATTCACTGAGATGGGAGAAGTTGTTAATCGAGTTATTTTTGACAGACTAATGCAAAGAATTGGAAGATTTTTCGAATAGAATCTTGAACGAAGCCTACTGATTGAACTTCGGGGTGTCGGCTCGAAACGCCCAGCAATCTGAGTCCCGAGCGACTCCAGAACATTCACTGAGATGGGAGAAGTTGTTAATCGAGTTATTTTTGACAGACTAATGCAAAGAATTGGAAGATTTTTCGAATAGAATTTTGAACGAAGCCGACTGATTGAACTTCGGGGTATCGGCTCGAAATGCCCAATAATCTGAGTCTCGAGTGAGTCCAGAACATTCACTGTGATGGGAGAAGTTGTTAATCGAGTTATTTTTGACAGACTAATGCAAAGAACTACACGCTTTTTCGAACAGAATGCTGAACGAAGCCTACTAATTGAACTTTCGAGTATCGACTCGAAACGACCAGAAATCTGAGTCCCGGGCGACTCCAGAACATTCACTGTGATGGAAGAAGTTGTTAATCGAGTTATTTTTGACAGACTAAGGCAAGGAATTGGAAGATTTTGCGAATAGAATCTTTAACGAAGCAGACTGATTGAACTTCGGGGTATCGGCTCGAAATGCCCAATAATCTGAGTCCCGAGCGACTCCAGAACATTCACTGAGATGGGAGAAGTTGTTAATCTAGTTATTTTTGACAGACTAATGCAAAGAATTGGAAGATTTTTCGAATAGAATCTTGAACGAAGCCGACTGATTGAACTTCGGGGTATCGGCTTGAAACACCCAACAATCTGAGTCCCGCGCGACTCCAGAACATTCACTGAGATGGGAGAAGTTGTTAATCGAGTTATTTTTGACAGACTAATGCAAAGAATTGGAAGATTTTTCGAATAGAATCTTGAACGAAGCCTACTGATTGAACTTCGGGGTGTCGGCTCGAAACGCCCAGCAATCTAAGTCCCGAGCGACTCCAGAACATTCACTGAGATGGGAGAAGTTGTTAATCGAGTTATTTTTGACAGACTAATGCAAAGAATAGGAAGATTTTTCGAATAGAATTTTGAACGAAGCCGACAGATTGAACTTCGAGGTATCGGCTCGAAATGCCCAATAATCTGAGTCCCGAGCGAGTCCAGAACATTCACTGTGATGGGAGAAGTTGTTAATCGAGTTATTTTTGACAGACTAATGCAAAGAACTACACGCTTTTTCGAACAGAATGCTGAACGAAGCCTACTAATTGAACTTTCGAGTATCGACTCGAAACGACCAGAAATCTGAGTCCCGGGCGACTCCAGAACATTCACTGTGATGGAAGAAGTTGTTAATCGAGTTATTTTTTACAGACTAAGGCAAGGAATTGGAAGATTTTGCGAATAGAATCTTTAACGAAGCAGACTGATTGAACTTCGGGGTATCGGCTCGAAATGCCCAATAATCTGAGTTCCGAGCGACTCCAGAACATTCACTGAGATGGGAGAAGTTGTTAATCGAGTTATTTTTGACAGACTAATGCAAAGAATTGGAAGATTTTTCAAATAGAATTTTGAACGAAGCCGACTGATTGAACTTCGGGGTATCGGTTCGAAATGCCCAATAATCTGAGTCCCGCGCGACTCCAGAACATTCACTGAGATGGGAGAAGTTGTTAATCGAGTTATTTTTGACAGAATAATGCAAAGAATTGAAAGATTTTTCAAATAGAATCTTGAACGAAGCCTACTGATTGAACTTCGGGGTGTCGGCTCGAAACGCCCAGCAATCTGAGTCCCGAGCGACTCCAGAACATTCACTGAGATGGGAGAAGTTGTTAATCGAGTTATTTTTGATAGACTAATGCAAAGAACTACACGCTTTTTCGAACAGAATGCTGAACGAAGCCTACTAATTGAACTTTCGAGTATCGACTCGAAACGACCAGAAATCTGAGTCCCGGGCGACTCCAGAACATTCACTGTGATGGAAGAAGTTGTTAATCGAGTTATTTTTGACAGACTAAGGCAAGGAATTGGAAGATTTTGCGAATAGAATCTTTAACGAAGCAGACTGATTGAACTTCGGGGTATCGGCTCGAAATGCCCAATAATCTGAGTCCCGAGCGAGTCCAGAACATTCACTGTGATGGGAGAAGTTGTTAATCGAGTTATTTTTGACAGACTAATGCAAAGAATTGGAAGATTTTTCAAATAGAATTTTGAACGAAGCCGACTGATTGAACTTCGGGGTATCGGCTCGAAATGCCCAATAATCTGAGTCCCGAGCGAGTCTAGAACATTCACTGTGATGGGAGAAGTTGTTAATCGAGTTATTTTTGACAGACTAATGCAAAGAACTACACGCTTTTTCGAACAGAATGCTGAACGAAGCCTACTAATTGAACTTTCGAGTATCGACTCGAAACGACCAGAAATCTGAGTCCCGGGCGACTCCAGAACATTCACTGTGATGGAAGAAGTTGTTAATCGAGTTATTTTTGACAGACTAAGGCAAGGAATTGGAAGATTTTGCGAATAGAATCTTTAACGAAGCTGACTGATTGAACTTCGGGGTATCGGCTCGAAATGCCCAATAATCTGAGTCCCGAGCGAGTCTAGAACATTCACTGTGATGGGAGAAGTTGTTAATCGAGTTATTTTTGACAGACTAATGCAAAGAACTACACGCTTTTTCGAACAGAATGCTGAACGAAGCCTACTAATTGAACTTTCGAGTATCGACTCGAAACGACCAGAAATCTGAGTCCCGGGCGACTCCAGAACATTCACTGTGATGGAAGAAGTTGTTAATCGAGTTATTTTTGACAGACTAAGGCAAGGAATTGGAAGATTTTGCGAATAGAATCTTTAACGAAGCAGACTGATTGAACTTCGGGGTATCGGCTCGAAATGCCCAATAATCTGAGTCCCGAGCGAGTCCAGAACATTCACTGTGATGGGAGAAGTTGTTAATCGAGTTATTTTTGACAGACTAATGCAAAGAATTGGAAGATTTTTCAAATAGAATTTTGAACGAAGCCGACTGATTGAACTTCGGGGTATCGGCTCGAAATGCCCAATAATCTGAGTCCCGCGCGACTCCAGAACATTCACTGAGATGGGAGAAGTTGTTAATCGAGTTATTTTTGACAGACTAATGCAAAGAATTGGAAGATTTTTCGAATAGAATCTTGAACGAAGCCTACTGATTGAACTTCGGGGTGTCGGCTCGAAACGCCCAGCAATCTGAGTCCCGAGCGACTCCAGAACATTCACTGAGATGGGAGAAGTTGTTAATCGAGTTATTTTTGACAGACTAATGCAAAGAATAGGAAGATTTTTCGAATAGAATTTTGAACGAAGCCGACAGATTGAACTTCGAGGTATCGGCTCGAAATGCCCAATAATCTGAGTCCCGAGCGAGTCCAGAACATTCACTGTGATGGGAGAAGTTGTTAATCGAGTTATTTTTGACAGACTAATGCAAAGAATTGGAAGATTTTTCAAATAGAATTTTGAACGAAGCCGACAGATTGAACTTCGGGGTATCGGCTCGAAATGCCCAATAATCTGAGTCCCGAGCGAGTCTAGAACATTCACTGTGATGGGAGAAGTTGTTAATCGAGTTATTTTTGACAGACTAATGCAAAGAACTACACGCTTTTTCGAACAGAATTGGAAGATTTTTCAAATAGAATTTTGAACGAAGCCGACTGATTGAACTTCGGGGTATCGGTTCGAAATGCCCAATAATCTGAGTCCCGCGCGACTCCAGAACATTCACTGAGATGGGAGAAGTTGTTAATCGAGTTATTTTTGACAGAATAATGCAAAGAATTGAAAGATTTTTCAAATAGAATCTTGAACGAAGCCTACTGATTGAACTTCGGGGTGTCGGCTCGAAACGCCCAGCAATCTGAGTCCCGAGCGACTCCAGAACATTCACTGAGATGGGAGAAGTTGTTAATCGAGTTATTTTTGATAGACTAATGCAAAGAACTACACGCTTTTTCGAACAGAATGCTGAACGAAGCCTACTAATTGAACTTTCGAGTATCGACTCGAAACGACCAGAAATCTGAGTCCCGGGCGACTCCAGAACATTCACTGTGATGGAAGAAGTTGTTAATCGAGTTATTTTTGACAGACTAAGGCAAGGAATTGGAAGATTTTGCGAATAGAATCTTTAACGAAGCAGACTGATTGAACTTCGGGGTATCGGCTCGAAATGCCCAATAATCTGAGTCCCGAGCGAGTCCAGAACATTCACTGTGATGGGAGAAGTTGTTAATCGAGTTATTTTTGACAGACTAATGCAAAGAATTGGAAGATTTTTCAAATAGAATTTTGAACGAAGCCGACTGATTGAACTTCGGGGTATCGGCTCGAAATGCCCAATAATCTGAGTCCCGAGCGAGTCTAGAACATTCACTGTGATGGGAGAAGTTGTTAATCGAGTTATTTTTGACAGACTAATGCAAAGAACTACACGCTTTTTCGAATAGAATCTTGAACGAAGCCTACTGATTGAACTTCGGGGTGTCGGCTCGAAACGCCCAGCAATCTGAGTCCCGAGCGACTCCAGAACATTCACTGAGATGGGAGAAGTTGTTAATCGAGTTATTTTTGACAGACTAATGCAAAGAATTGGAAGATTTTTCGAATAGAATTTTGAACGAAGCCGACTGATTGAACTTCGGGGTATCGGCTCGAAATGCCCAATAATCTGAGTCCCGAGTGAGTCCAGAACATTCACTGTGATGGGAGAAGTTGTTAATCGAGTTATTTTTGACAGACTAATGCAAAGAACTACACGCTTTTTCGAACAGAATGCTGAACGAAGCCTACTAATTGAACTTTCGAGTATCGACTCGAAACGACCAGAAATCTGAGTCCCGGGCGACTCCAGAACATTCACTGTGATGGAAGAAGTTGTTAATCGAGTTATTTTTGACAGACTAAGGCAAGGAATTGGAAGATTTTGCGAATAGAATCTTTAACGAAGCAGACTGATTGAACTTCGGGGTATCGGCTCGAAATGCCCAATAATCTGAGTTCCGAGCGACTCCAGAACATTCACTGAGATGGGAGAAGTTGTTAATCTAGTTATTTTTGACAGACTAATGCAAAGAATTGGAAGATTTTTCGAATAGAATCTTGAACGAAGCCGACTGATTGAACTTCGGGTATCGGCTTGAAACACCCAACAATCTGAGTCCCGCGCGACTCCAGAACATTCACTGAGATGGGAGAAGTTGTTAATCGAGTTATTTTTGACAGACTAATGCAAAGAATTGGAAGATTTTTCGAATAGAATCTTGAACGAAGCCTACTGATTGAACTTCGGGGTGTCGGCTCGAAACGCCCAGCAATCTGAGTCCCGAGCGACTCCAGAACATTCACTGAGATGGGAGAAGTTGTTAATCGAGTTATTTTTGACAGACTAATGCAAAGAATAGGAAGATTTTTCGAATAGAATTTTGAACGAAGCCGACAGATTGAACTTCGAGGTATCGGCTCGAAATGCCCAATAATCTGAGTCCCGAGCGAGTCCAGAACATTCACTGTGATGGGAGAAGTTGTTAATCGAGTTATTTTTGACAGACTAATGCAAAGAACTACACGCTTTTTCGAACAGAATGCTGAACGAAGCCTACTAATTGAACTTTCGAGTATCGACTCGAAACGACCAGAAATCTGAGTCCCGGGCGACTCCAGAACATTCACTGTGATGGAAGAAGTTGTTAATCGAGTTATTTTTGACAGACTAAGGCAAGGAATTGGAAGATTTTGCGAATAGAATCTTTAACGAAGCTGACTGATTGAACTTCGGGGTATCGGCTCGAAATGCCCAATAATCTGAGTCCCGAGCGAGTATAGAACATTCACTGTGATGGGAGAAGTTGTTAATCGAGTTATTTTTGACAGACTATGCAAAGAACTACACGCTTTTTCGAACAGAATGCTGAACGAAGCCTACTAATTGAACTTTCGAGTATCGACTCGAAACGACCAGAATTCTGAGTCCCGGGCGACTCTAGAACATTCACTGTGATGGAAGAAGTTGTTAATCGAGTTATTTTTTACAGACTAATGCAAAGAATTACAAGATTTTTCAAACAGAATCTTGAATGAAGCCGACTAATTGAACTTTGGGGTATCGGCTCGAAACGCCCAGCAATCTGAGTCCCGAGCGACTCCAGAACATTCACTGAGATGGGAGAAGTTGTTAATCGAGTTATTTTTGACAGACTAATGCAAAGAATTGGAAGATTTTTCAAATAGAATTTTGAACGAAGCCGACTGATTGAACTTCGGGGTATCGGCTCGAAATGCCCAATAATCTGAGTCCCGCGCGACTCCAGAACATTCACTGAGATGGGAGAAGTTGTTAATCGAGTTATTTTTGACAGAATAATGCAAAGAATTGAAAGATTTTTCAAATAGAATCTTGAACGAAGCCTACTGATTGAACTTCGGGGTGTCGGCTCGAAACGCCCAGCAATCTGAGTCCCGAGCGACTCCAGAACATTCACTGAGATGGGAGAAGTTGTTAATCTAGTTATTTTTGACAGACTAATGCAAAGAATTGGAAGATTTTTCGAATAGAATCTTGAACGAAGCCGACTGATTGAACTTCGGGGTATCGGCTTGAAACACCCAACAATCTGAGTCCCGCGCGACTCCAGAACATTCACTGAGATGGGAGAAGTTGTTAATCGAGTTATTTTTGACAGACTAATGCAAAGAATTGGAAGATTTTTCGAATAGAATCTTAAACGAAGCCTACTGATTGAACTTCGGGGTGTCGGCTCGAAACGCCCAGCAATCTGAGTCCCGAGCGACTCCAGAACATTCACTGAGATGGGAGAAGTTGTTAATCTAGTTATTTTTGACAGACTAATGCAAAGAATTGGAAGATTTTTCGAATAGAATCTTGAACGAAGCCTACTGATTGAACTTCGGGGTGTCGGCTCGAAACGCCCAGCAATCTGAGTCCCGAGCGACTCCAGAACATTCACTGAGATGGGAGAAGTTGTTAATCTAGTTATTTTTGACAGACTAATGCAAAGAATTGGAAGATTTTTCGAATAGAATCTTGAACGAAGCCGACTGATTGAACTTCGGGGTATCGGCTTGAAACACCCAACAATCTGAGTCCCGCGCGACTCCAGAACATTCACTGAGATGGGAGAAGTTGTTAATCGAGTTATTTTTGACAGACTAATGCAAAGAATTGGAAGATTTTTCGAATAGAATCTTAAACGAAGCCTACTGATTGAACTTCGGGGTGTCGGCTCGAAACGCCCAGCAATCTGAGTCCCGAGCGACTCCAGAACATTCACTGAGATGGGAGAAGTTGTTAATCGAGTTATTTTTGACAGACTAATGCAAAGAATTGGAAGATTTTTCGAATAGAATTTTGAACGAAGCCGACAGATTGAACTTCGGGGTATCGGCTCGAAATGCCCAATAATCTGAGTCCCGAGTGAGTCCAGAACATTCACTGTGATGGGAGAAGTTGTTAATCGAGTTATTTTTGACAGACTAATGCAAAGAACTACACGCTTTTTCGAACAGAATGCTGAACGAAGCCTACTAATTGAACTTTCGAGTATCGACTCGAAACGACCAGAAATCTGAGTCCCGGGCGACTCCAGAACATTCACTGTGATGGAAGAAGTTGTTAATCGAGTTATTTTTGACAGACTAAGGCAAGGAATTGGAAGATTTTGCGAATAGAATCTTTAACGAAGCAGACTGATTGAACTTCGGGGTATCGGCTCGAAATGCCCAATAATCTGAGTTCCGAGCGACTCCAGAACATTCACTGAGATGGGAGAAGTTGTTAATCTAGTTATTTTTGACAGACTAATGCAAAGAATTGGAAGATTTTTCGAATAGAATCTTGAACGAAGCCGACTGATTGAACTTCGGGTATCGGCTTGAAACACCCAACAATCTGAGTCCCGCGCGACTCCAGAACATTCACTGAGATGGGAGAAGTTGTTAATCGAGTTATTTTTGACAGACTAATGCAAAGAATTGGAAGATTTTTCGAATAGAATCTTGAACGAAGCCTACTGATTGAACTTCGGGGTGTCGGCTCGAAACGCCCAGCAATCTGAGTCCCGAGCGACTCCAGAACATTCACTGAGATGGGAGAAGTTGTTAATCGAGTTATTTTTGACAGACTAATGCAAAGAATAGGAAGATTTTTCGAATAGAATTTTGAACGAAGCCGACAGATTGAACTTCGAGGTATCGGCTCGAAATGCCCAATAATCTGAGTCCCGAGCGAGTCCAGAACATTCACTGTGATGGGAGAAGTTGTTAATCGAGTTATTTTTGACAGACTAATGCAAAGAACTACACGCTTTTTCGAACAGAATGCTGAACGAAGCCTACTAATTGAACTTTCGAGTATCGACTCGAAACGACCAGAAATCTGAGTCCCGGGCGACTCCAGAACATTCACTGTGATGGAAGAAGTTGTTAATCGAGTTATTTTTGACAGACTAAGGCAAGGAATTGGAAGATTTTGCGAATAGAATCTTTAACGAAGCTGACTGATTGAACTTCGGGGTATCGGCTCGAAATGCCCAATAATCTGAGTCCCGAGCGAGTATAGAACATTCACTGTGATGGGAGAAGTTGTTAATCGAGTTATTTTTGACAGACTATGCAAAGAACTACACGCTTTTTCGAACAGAATGCTGAACGAAGCCTACTAATTGAACTTTCGAGTATCGACTCGAAACGACCAGAAATCTGAGTCCCGGGCGACTCCAGAACATTCACTATGATGGAAGAAGTTGTTAATCGAGTTATTTTTCACAGACTAATGCAAAGAATTTACAAGATTTTTCAAACAGAATCTTGAACGAAGCCGACTATTTGAACTTCGGGGTATCGGCTTGAAACGCCCAGTAATCTGAGTCCCGAGCGACTCCAGAACATTCACTGAGATGGGAGAAGTTGTTAATCGAGTTATTTTTGACAGACTAATGCAAAGAATTGGAAGATTTTTCGAATAGAATTTTGAACGAAGCCGACTGATTGAACTTCGGGGTATCGGCTCGAAATGCCCAATAATCTGAGTCCCGAGCGAGTCCAGAACATTCACTGTGATGGGAGAAGTTGTTAATCGAGTTATTTTTGACAGACTAATGCAAAGAACTACACGCTTTTTCGAACAGAATGCTGAACGAAGCCTACTAATTGAACTTTCGAGTATCGACTCGAAACGACCAGAATTCTGAGTCCCGGGCGACTCTAGAACATTCACTGTGATGGAAGAAGTTGTTAATCGAGTTATTTTTTACAGACTAATGCAAAGAATTACAAGATTTTTCAAACAGAATCTTGAATGAAGCCGACTAATTGAACTTTGGGGTATCGGCTCGAAACGCCCAGCAATCTGAGTCCCGAGCGACTCCAGAACATTCACTGAGATGGGAGAAGTTGTTAATCGAGTTATTTTTGACAGACTAATGCAAAGAATTGGAAGATTTTTCAAATAGAATTTTGAACGAAGCCGACTGATTGAACTTCGGGGTATCGGCTCGAAATGCCCAATAATCTGAGTCCCGCGCGACTCCAGAACATTCACTGAGATGGGAGAAGTTGTTAATCGAGTTATTTTTGACAGAATAATGCAAAGAATTGAAAGATTTTTCAAATAGAATCTTGAACGAAGCCTACTGATTGAACTTCGGGGTGTCGGCTCGAAACGCCCAGCAATCTGAGTCCCGAGCGACTCCAGAACATTCACTGAGATGGGAGAAGTTGTTAATCTAGTTATTTTTGACAGACTAATGCAAAGAATTGGAAGATTTTTCGAATAGAATCTTGAACGAAGCCGACTGATTGAACTTCGGGGTATCGGCTTGAAACACCCAACAATCTGAGTCCCGCGCGACTCCAGAACATTCACTGAGATGGGAGAAGTTGTTAATCGAGTTATTTTTGACAGACTAATGCAAAGAATTGGAAGATTTTTCGAATAGAATCTTAAACGAAGCCTACTGATTGAACTTCGGGGTGTCGGCTCGAAACGCCCAGCAATCTGAGTCCCGAGCGACTCCAGAACATTCACTGAGATGGGAGAAGTTGTTAATCGAGTTATTTTTGACAGACTAATGCAAAGAATTGGAAGATTTTTCGAATAGAATTTTGAACGAAGCCGACAGATTGAACTTCGGGGTATCGGCTCGAAATGCCCAATAATCTGAGTCCCGAGTGAGTCCAGAACATTCACTGTGATGGGAGAAGTTGTTAATCGAGTTATTTTTGACAGACTAATGCAAAGAACTACACGCTTTTTCGAACAGAATGCTGAACGAAGCCTACTAATTGAACTTTCGAGTATCGACTCGAAACGACCAGAAATCTGAGTCCCGGGCGACTCCAGAACATTCACTGTGATGGAAGAAGTTGTTAATCGAGTTATTTTTGACAGACTAAGGCAAGGAATTGGAAGATTTTGCGAATAGAATCTTTAACGAAGCAGACTGATTGAACTTCGGGGTATCGGCTCGAAATGCCCAATAATCTGAGTTCCGAGCGACTCCAGAACATTCACTGAGATGGGAGAAGTTGTTAATCTAGTTATTTTTGACAGACTAATGCAAAGAATTGGAAGATTTTTCGAATAGAATCTTGAACGAAGCCGACTGATTGAACTTCGGGTATCGGCTTGAAACACCCAACAATCTGAGTCCCGCGCGACTCCAGAACATTCACTGAGATGGGAGAAGTTGTTAATCGAGTTATTTTTGACAGACTAATGCAAAGAATTGGAAGATTTTTCGAATAGAATCTTGAACGAAGCCTACTGATTGAACTTCGGGGTGTCGGCTCGAAACGCCCAGCAATCTGAGTCCCGAGCGACTCCAGAACATTCACTGAGATGGGAGAAGTTGTTAATCGAGTTATTTTTGACAGACTAATGCAAAGAATAGGAAGATTTTTCGAATAGAATTTTGAACGAAGCCGACAGATTGAACTTCGAGGTATCGGCTCGAAATGCCCAATAATCTGAGTCCCGAGCGAGTCCAGAACATTCACTGTGATGGGAGAAGTTGTTAATCGAGTTATTTTTGACAGACTAATGCAAAGAACTACACGCTTTTTCGAACAGAATGCTGAACGAAGCCTACTAATTGAACTTTCGAGTATCGACTCGAAACGACCAGAAATCTGAGTCCCGGGCGACTCCAGAACATTCACTGTGATGGAAGAAGTTGTTAATCGAGTTATTTTTGACAGACTAAGGCAAGGAATTGGAAGATTTTGCGAATAGAATCTTTAACGAAGCTGACTGATTGAACTTCGGGGTATCGGCTCGAAATGCCCAATAATCTGAGTCCCGAGCGAGTATAGAACATTCACTGTGATGGGAGAAGTTGTTAATCGAGTTATTTTTGACAGACTAATGCAAAGAACTACACGCTTTTTCGAACAGAATGCTGAACGAAGCCTACTAATTGAACTTTCGAGTATCGACTCGAAACGACCAGAAATCTGAGTCCCGGGCGACTCCAGAACATTCACTATGATGGAAGAAGTTGTTAATCGAGTTATTTTTCACAGACTAATGCAAAGAATTTACAAGATTTTTCAAACAGAATCTTGAACGAAGCCGACTATTTGAACTTCGGGGTATCGGCTTGAAACGCCCAGTAATCTGAGTCCCGAGCGACTCCAGAACATTCACTGAGATGGGAGAAGTTGTTAATCGAGTTATTTTTGACAGACTAATGCAAAGAATTGGAAGATTTTTCGAATAGAATTTTGAACGAAGCCGACTGATTGAACTTCGGGGTATCGGCTCGAAATGCCCAATAATCTGAGTCCCGAGCGAGTCCAGAACATTCACTGTGATGGGAGAAGTTGTTAATCGAGTTATTTTTGACAGACTAATGCAAAGAACTACACGCTTTTTCGAACAGAATGCTGAACGAAGCCTACTAATTGAACTTTCGAGTATCGACTCGAAACGACCAGAATTCTGAGTCCCGGGCGACTCTAGAACATTCACTGTGATGGAAGAAGTTGTTAATCGAGTTATTTTTTACAGACTAATGCAAAGAATTACAAGATTTTTCAAACAGAATCTTGAATGAAGCCGACTAATTGAACTTTGGGGTATCGGCTCGAAACGCCCAGCAATCTGAGTCCCGAGCGACTCCAGAACATTCACTGAGATGGGAGAAGTTGTTAATCGAGTTATTTTTGACAGACTAATGCAAAGAATTGGAAGATTTTTCAAATAGAATTTTGAACGAAGCCGACTGATTGAACTTCGGGGTATCGGCTCGAAATGCCCAATAATCTGAGTCCCGCGCGACTCCAGAACATTCACTGAGATGGGAGAAGTTGTTAATCGAGTTATTTTTGACAGAATAATGCAAAGAATTGAAAGATTTTTCAAATAGAATCTTGAACGAAGCCTACTGATTGAACTTCGGGGTGTCGGCTCGAAACGCCCAGCAATCTGAGTCCCGAGCGACTCCAGAACATTCACTGAGATGGGAGAAGTTGTTAATCTAGTTATTTTTGACAGACTAATGCAAAGAATTGGAAGATTTTTCGAATAGAATCTTGAACGAAGCCGACTGATTGAACTTCGGGGTATCGGCTTGAAACACCCAACAATCTGAGTCCCGCGCGACTCCAGAACATTCACTGAGATGGGAGAAGTTGTTAATCGAGTTATTTTTGACAGACTAATGCAAAGAATTGGAAGATTTTTCGAATAGAATCTTAAACGAAGCCTACTGATTGAACTTCGGGGTGTCGGCTCGAAACGCCCAGCAATCTGAGTCCCGAGCGACTCCAGAACATTCACTGAGATGGGAGAAGTTGTTAATCGAGTTATTTTTGACAGACTAATGCAAAGAATTGGAAGATTTTTCGAATAGAATTTTGAACGAAGCCGACATATTGAACTTCGGGGTATCGGCTCGAAATGCCCAATAATCTGAGTCCCGAGTGAGTCCAGAACATTCACTGTGATGGGAGAAGTTGTTAATCGAGTTATTTTTGACAGACTAATGCAAAGAACTACACGCTTTTTCGAACAGAATGCTGAACGAAGCCTACTAATTGAACTTTCGAGTATCGACTCGAAACGACCAGAAATCTGAGTCCCGGGCGACTCCAGAACATTCACTGTGATGGAAGAAGTTGTTAATCGAGTTATTTTTGACAGACTAAGGCAAGGAATTGGAAGATTTTGCGAATAGAATCTTTAACGAAGCAGACTGATTGAACTTCGGGGTATCGGCTCGAAATGCCCAATAATCTGAGTTCCGAGCGACTCCAGAACATTCACTGAGATGGGAGAAGTTGTTAATCTAGTTATTTTTGACAGACTAATGCAAAGAATTGGAAGATTTTTCGAATAGAATCTTGAACGAAGCCGACTGATTGAACTTCGGGTATCGGCTTGAAACACCCAACAATCTGAGTCCCGCGCGACTCCAGAACATTCACTGAGATGGGAGAAGTTGTTAATCGAGTTATTTTTGACAGACTAATGCAAAGAATTGGAAGATTTTTCGAATAGAATCTTGAACGAAGCCTACTGATTGAACTTCGGGGTGTCGGCTCGAAACGCCCAGCAATCTGAGTCCCGAGCGACTCCAGAACATTCACTGAGATGGGAGAAGTTGTTAATCGAGTTATTTTTGACAGACTAATGCAAAGAATTGGAAGATTTTTCGAATAGAATTTTGAACGAAGCCGACTGATTGAACTTCGGGGTATCGGCTCGAAATGCCCAATAATCTGAGTCCCGAGCGAGTCCAGAACATTCACTGTGATGGGAGAAGTTGTTAATCGAGTTATTTTTGACAGACTAATGCAAAGAACTACACGCTTTTTCGAACAGAATGCTGAACGAAGCCTACTAATTGAACTTTCGAGTATCGACTCGAAACGACCAGAATTCTGAGTCCCGGGCGACTCTAGAACATTCACTGTGATGGAAGAAGTTGTTAATCGAGTTATTTTTTACAGACTAATGCAAAGAATTACAAGATTTTTCAAACAGAATCTTGAATGAAGCCGACTAATTGAACTTTGGGGTATCGGCTCGAAACGCCCAGCAATCTGAGTCCCGAGCGACTCCAGAACATTCACTGAGATGGGAGAAGTTGTTAATCGAGTTATTTTTGACAGACTAATGCAAAGAATTGGAAGATTTTTCAAATAGAATTTTGAACGAAGCCGACTGATTGAACTTCGGGGTATCGGCTCGAAATGCCCAATAATCTGAGTCCCGCGCGACTCCAGAACATTCACTGAGATGGGAGAAGTTGTTAATCGAGTTATTTTTGACAGAATAATGCAAAGAATTGAAAGATTTTTCAAATAGAATCTTGAACGAAGCCTACTGATTGAACTTCGGGGTGTCGGCTCGAAACGCCCAGCAATCTGAGTCCCGAGCGACTCCAGAACATTCACTGAGATGGGAGAAGTTGTTAATCTAGTTATTTTTGACAGACTAATGCAAAGAATTGGAAGATTTTTCGAATAGAATCTTGAACGAAGCCGACAGATTGAACTTCGGGGTATCGGCTTGAAACACCCAACAATCTGAGTCCCGCGCGACTCCAGAACATTCACTGAGATGGGAGAAGTTGTTAATCGAGTTATTTTTGACAGACTAATGCAAAGAATTGGAAGATTTTTCGAATAGAATCTTAAACGAAGCCTACTGATTGAACTTCGGGGTGTCGGCTCGAAACGCCCAGCAATCTGAGTCCCGAGCGACTCCAGAACATTCACTGAGATGGGAGAAGTTGTTAATCGAGTTATTTTTGACAGACTAATGCAAAGAATTGGAAGATTTTTCGAATAGAATTTTGAACGAAGCCGACAGATTGAACTTCGGGGTATCGGCTCGAAATGCCCAATAATCTGAGTCCCGAGTGAGTCCAGAACATTCACTGTGATGGGAGAAGTTGTTAATCGAGTTATTTTTGACAGACTAATGCAAAGAACTACACGCTTTTTCGAACAGAATGCTGAACGAAGCCTACTAATTGAACTTTCGAGTATCGACTCGAAACGACCAGAAATCTGAGTCCCGGGCGACTCCAGAACATTCACTGTGATGGAAGAAGTTGTTAATCGAGTTATTTTTGACAGACTAAGGCAAGGAATTGGAAGATTTTGCGAATAGAATCTTTAACGAAGCAGACTGATTGAACTTCGGGGTATCGGCTCGAAATGCCCAATAATCTGAGTCCCGAGCGACTCCAGAACATTCACTGAGATGGGAGAAGTTGTTAATCTAGTTATTTTTGACAGACTAATGCAAAGAATTGGAAGATTTTTCGAATAGAATCTTGAACGAAGCCGACTGATTGAACTTCGGGGTATCGGCTTGAAACACCCAACAATCTGAGTCCCGCGTGACTCCAGAACATTCACTGAGATGGGAGAAGTTGTTAATCGAGTTATTTTTGACAGACTAATGCAAAGAATTGGAAGATTTTTCGAATAGAATCTTGAACGAAGCCTACTGATTGAACTTCGGGGTGTCGGCTCGAAACGCCCAGCAATCTGAGTCCCGAGCGACTCCAGAACATTCACTGAGATGGGAGAAGTTGTTAATCGAGTTATTTTTGACAGACTAATGCAAAGAATAGGAAGATTTTTCGAATAGAATTTTGAACGAAGCCGACAGATTGAACTTCGAGGTATCGGCTCGAAATGCCCAATAATCTGAGTCCCGAGCGAGTCCAGAACATTCACTGTGATGGGAGAAGTTGTTAATCGAGTTATTTTTGACAGACTAATGCAAAGAACTACACGCTTTTTCGAACAGAATGCTGAACGAAGCCTACTAATTGAACTTTCGAGTATCGACTCGAAACGACCAGAATTCTGAGTCGGGGGCGACTCTAGAACATTCACTGTGATGGAAGAAGTTGTTAATCGAGTTATTTTTTACAGACTAATGCAAAGAATTACAAGATTTTTCAAACAGAATCTTGAATGAAGCCGACTAATTGAACTTCGGGGTATCGGCTCGAAACGCCCAGCAATCTGAGTCCCGAGCGACTCCAGAACATTCACTGAGATGGGAGAAGTTGTTAATCGAGTTATTTTTGACAGACTAATGCAAAGAATTGGAAGATTTTTCAAATAGAATTTTGAACGAAGCCGACTGATTGAACTTCGGGGTATCGGTTCGAAATGCCCAATAATCTGAGTCCCGCGCGACTCCAGAACATTCACTGAGATGGGAGAAGTTGTTAATCGAGTTATTTTTGACAGAATAATGCAAAGAATTGAAAGATTTTTCAAATAGAATCTTGAACGAAGCCTACTGATTGAACTTCGGGGTGTCGGCTCGAAACGCCCAGCAATCTGAGTCCCGAGCGACTCCAGAACATTCACTGAGATGGGAGAAGTTGTTAATCGAGTTATTTTTGATAGACTAATGCAAAGAACTACACGCTTTTTCGAACAGAATGCTGAACGAAGCCTACTAATTGAACTTTCGAGTATCGACTCGAAACGACAAGAAATCTGAGTCCCGGGCGACTCCAGAACATTCACTGTGATGGAAGAAGTTGTTAATCGAGTTATTTTTGACAGACTAAGGCAAGGAATTGGAAGATTTTGCGAATAGAATCTTTAACGAAGCAGACTGATTGAACTTCGGGGTATCGGCTCGAAATGCCCAATAATCTGAGTCCCGAGCGACTCCAGAACATTCACTGAGATGGGAGAAGTTGTTAATCTAGTTATTTTTGACAGACTAATGCAAAGAATTGGAAGATTTTTCGAATAGAATCTTGAACGAAGCCGACTGATTGAACTTCGGGGTATCGGCTTGAAACACCCAACAATCTGAGTCCCGCGCGACTCCAGAACATTCACTGAGATGGGAGAAGTTGTTAATCGAGTTATTTTTGACAGACTAATGCAAAGAATTGGAAGATTTTTCGAATAGAATCTTGAACGAAGCCTACTGATTGAACTTCGGGGTGTCGGCTCGAAACGCCCAGCAATCTGAGTCCCGAGCGACTCCAGAACATTCACTGAGATGGGAGAAGTTGTTAATCGAGTTATTTTTGACAGACTAATGCAAAGAATAGGAAGATTTTTCGAATAGAATTTTGAACGAAGCCGACAGATTGAACTTCGAGGTATCGGCTCGAAATGCCCAATAATCTGAGTCCCGAGCGAGTCCAGAACATTCACTGTGATGGGAGAAGTTGTTAATCGAGTTATTTTTGACAGACTAATGCAAAGAACTACACGCTTTTTCGAACAGAATGCTGAACGAAGCCTACTAATTGAACTTTCGAGTATCGACTCGAAACGACCAGAATTCTGAGTCGGGGGCGACTCTAGAACATTCACTGTGATGGAAGAAGTTGTTAATCGAGTTATTTTTTACAGACTAATGCAAAGAATTACAAGATTTTTCAAACAGAATCTTGAATGAAGCCGACTAATTGAACTTCGGGGTATCGGCTCGAAACGCCCAGCAATCTGAGTCCCGAGCGACTCCAGAACATTCACTGAGATGGGAGAAGTTGTTAATCGAGTTATTTTTGACAGACTAATGCAAAGAATTGGAAGATTTTTCAAATAGAATTTTGAACGAAGCCGACTGATTGAACTTCGGGGTATCGGTTCGAAATGCCCAATAATCTGAGTCCCGCGCGACTCCAGAACATTCACTGAGATGGGAGAAGTTGTTAATCGAGTTATTTTTGACAGAATAATGCAAAGAATTGAAAGATTTTTCAAATAGAATCTTGAACGAAGCCTACTGATTGAACTTCGGGGTGTCGGCTCGAAACGCCCAGCAATCTGAGTCCCGAGCGACTCCAGAACATTCACTGAGATGGGAGAAGTTGTTAATCGAGTTATTTTTGATAGACTAATGCAAAGAACTACACGCTTTTTCGAACAGAATGCTGAACGAAGCCTACTAATTGAACTTTCGAGTATCGACTCGAAACGACCAGAAATCTGAGTCCCGGGCGACTCCAGAACATTCACTGTGATGGAAGAAGTTGTTAATCGAGTTATTTTTGACAGACTAAGACAAGGAATTGGAAGATTTTGCGAATAGAATCTTTAACGAAGCAGACTGATTGAACTTCGGGGTATCGGCTCGAAATGCCCAATAATCTGAGTCCCGAGCGAGTCCAGAACATTCACTGTGATGGGAGAAGTTGTTAATCGAGTTATTTTTGACAGACTAATGCAAAGAATTGGAAGATTTTTCAAATAGAATTTTGAACGAAGCCGACTGATTGAACTTCGGGGTATCTGCTCGAAATGCCCAATAATCTGAGTCCCGCGCGACTCCAGAACATTCACTGAGATGGGAGAAGTTGTTAATCGAGTTATTTTTGACAGAATAATGCAAAGAATTGAAAGATTTTTCAAATAGAATCTTGAACGAAGCCTACTGATTGAACTTCGGGGTGTCGGCTCGAAACGCCCAGCAATCTGAGTCCCGAGCGACTCCAGAACATTCACTGAGATGGGAGAAGTTGTTAATCGAGTTATTTTTGATAGACTAATGCAAAGAACTACACGCTTTTTCGAACAGAATGCTGAACGAAGCCTACTAATTGAACTTTCGAGTATCGACTCGAAACGACCAGAAATCTGAGTCTCGGGCGACTCCAGAACATTCACTGTGATGGAAGAAGTTGTTAATCGAGTTATTTTTGACAGACTAAGGCAAGGAATTGGAAGATTTTGCGAATAGAATCTTTAACGAAGCTGACTGATTGAACTTCGGGGTATCGGCTCGAAATGCCCAATAATCTGAGTCCCGAGCGAGTCTAGAACATTCACTGTGATGGGAGAAGTTGTTAATCGAGTTATTTTTGACAGACTAATGCAAAGAACTACACGCTTTTTCGAACAGAATGCTGAACGAAGCCTACTAATTGAACTTTCGAGTATCGACTCGAAACGACCAGAAATCTGAGTCCCGGGCGACTCCAGAACATTCACTGTGATGGAAGAAGTTGTTAATCGAGTTATTTTTGACAGACTAAGGCAAGGAATTGGAAGATTTTGCGAATAGAATCTTTAACGAAGCTGACTGATTGAACTTCGGGGTATCGGCTCGAAATGCCCAATAATCTGAGTCCCGAGCGAGTCTAGAACATTCACTGTGATGGGAGAAGTTGTTAATCGAGTTATTTTTGACAGACTAATGCAAAGAACTACACGCTTTTTCGAACAGAATGCTGAACGAAGCCTACTAATTGAACTTTCGAGTATCGACTCGAAACGACCAGAAATCTGAGTCCCGGGCGACTCCAGAACATTCACTGTGATGGAAGAAGTTGTTAATCGAGTTATTTTTGACAGACTAAGGCAAGGAATTGGAAGATTTTGCGAATAGAATCTTTAACGAAGCAGACTGATTGAACTTCGGGGTATCGGCTCGAAATGCCCAATAATCTGAGTCCCGAGCGAGTCCAGAACATTCACTGTGATGGGAGAAGTTGTTAATCGAGTTATTTTTGACAGACTAATGCAAAGAATTGGAAGATTTTTCAAATAGAATTTTGAACGAAGCCGACTGATTGAACTTCGGGGTATCGGCTCGAAATGCCCAATAATCTGAGTCCCGCGCGACTCCAGAACATTCACTGAGATGGGAGAAGTTGTTAATCGAGTTATTTTTGACAGAATAATGCAAAGAATTGAAAGATTTTTCAAATAGAATCTTGAACGAAGCCTACTGATTGAACTTCGGGGTGTCGGCTCGAAACGCCCAGCAATCTGAGTCCCGAGCGACTCCAGAACATTCACTGAGATGGGAGAAGTTGTTAATCGAGTTATTTTTGATAGACTAATGCAAAGAACTACACGCTTTTTCGAACAGAATGCTGAACGAAGCCTACTAATTGAACTTTCGAGTATCGACTCGAAACGACCAGAAATCTGAGTCCCGGGCGACTCCAGAACATTCACTGTGATGGAAGAAGTTGTTAATCGAGTTATTTTTGACAGACTAAGGCAAGGAATTGGAAGATTTTGCGAATAGAATCTTTAACGAAGCTGACTGATTGAACTTCGGGGTATCGGCTCGAAATGCCCAATAATCTGAGTTCCGAGCGACTCCAGAACATTCACTGAGATGGGAGAAGTTGTTAATCTAGTTATTTTTGACAGACTAATGCAAAGAATTGGAAGATTTTTCGAATAGAATCTTGAACGAAGCCGACTGATTGTACTTCGGGGTATCGACTTGAAACACCCAACAATCTGAGTCCCGCGCGACTCCAGAACATTCACTGAGATGGGAGAAGTTGTTAATCGAGTTATTTTTGACAGACTAATGCAAAGAATTGGAAGATTTTTCGAATAGAATCTTGAACGAAGCCTACTGATTGAACTTCGGGGTGTCGGCTCGAAACGCCCAGCAATCTGAGTCCCAAGCGACTCCAGAACATTCACTGAGATGGGAGAAGTTGTTAATCGAGTTATTTTTGACAGACTAATGCAAAGAATTGGAAGATTTTTCGAATAGAATTTTGAACGAAGCCGACTGATTGAACTTCGGGGTATCGGCTCGAAATGCCCAATAATCTGAGTCCCGAGTGAGTCCAGAACATTCACTGTGATGGGAGAAGTTGTTAATCGAGTTATTTTTGACAGACTAATGCAAAGAACTACACGCTTTTTCGAACAGAATGCTGAACGAAGCCTACTAATTGAACTTTCGAGTATCGACTCGAAACGACCAGAAATCTGAGTCCCGGGCGACTCCAGAACATTCACTGTGATGGAAGAAGTTGTTAATCGAGTTATTTTTGACAGACTAAGGCAAGGAATTAGAAGATTTTGCGAATAGAATCTTTAACGAAGCAGACTGATTGAACTTCGGGGTATCGGCTCGAAATGCCCAATAATCTGAGTCCCGAGCGACTCCAGAACATTCACTGAGATGGGAGAAGTTGTTAATCTTGTTATTTTTGACAGACTAATGCAAAGAATTGGAAGATTTTTCGAATAGAATCTTGAACGAAGCCGACTGATTGAACTTCGGGTATCGGCTTGAAACACCCAACAATCTGAGTCCCGCGCGACTCCAGAACATTCACTGAGATGGGAGAAGTTGTTAATCGAGTTATTTTTGACAGACTAATGCAAAGAATTGGAAGATTTTTCGAATAGAATCTTGAACGAAGCCTACTGATTGAACTTCGGGGTGTCGGCTCGAAACGCCCAGCAATCTGAGTCCCGAGCGACTCCAGAACATTCACTGAGATGGGAGAAGTTGTTAATCGAGTTATTTTTGACAGACTAATGCAAAGAATAGGAAGATTTTTCGAATAGAATTTTGAACGAAGCCGACAGATTGAACTTCGAGGTATCGGCTCGAAATGCCCAATAATCTGAGTCCCGAGCGAGTCCAGAACATTCACTGTGATGGGAGAAGTTGTTAATCGAGTTATTTTTGACAGACTAATGCAAAGAACTACACGCTTTTTCGAACAGAATGCTGAACGAAGCCTACTAATTGAACTTTCGAGTATCGACTCGAAACGACCAGAAATCTGAG
This sequence comes from Canna indica, assembly GCA_034359265.1. Classification (NCBI taxonomy): domain Eukaryota; kingdom Viridiplantae; phylum Streptophyta; class Magnoliopsida; order Zingiberales; family Cannaceae; genus Canna; species Canna indica. The sequence goes on from CP136891.1 coordinate 41,817,634, forward strand.
TCCCGGGCGACTCCAGAACATTCACTGTGATGGAAGAAGTTGTTAATCGAGTTATTTTTGACAGACTAAGGCAAGGAATTGGAAGATTTTGCGAATAGAATCTTTAACGAAGCTGACTGATTGAACTTCGGGGTATCGGCTCGAAATGCCCAATAATCTGAGTCCCGAGCGAGTATAGAACATTCACTGTGATGGGAGAAGTTGTTAATCGAGTTATTTTTGACAGACTAATGCAAAGAACTACACGCTTTTTCGAACAGAATGCTGAACGAAGCCTACTAATTGAACTTTCGAGTATCGACTCGAAACGACCAGAAATCTGAGTCCCGGGCGACTCCAGAACATTCACTATGATGGAAGAAGTTGTTAATCGAGTTATTTTTCACAGACTAATGCAAAGAATTTACAAGATTTTTCAAACAGAATCTTGAACGAAGCCGACTATTTGAACTTCGGGGTATCGGCTTGAAACGCCCAGTAATCTGAGTCCCGAGCGACTCCAGAACATTCACTGAGATGGGAGAAGTTGTTAATCGAGTTATTTTTGACAGACTAATGCAAAGAATTGGAAGATTTTTCGAATAGAATTTTGAACGAAGCCGACTGATTGAACTTCGGGGTATCGGCTCGAAATGCCCAATAATCTGAGTCCCGAGCGAGTCCAGAACATTCACTGTGATGGGAGAAGTTGTTAATCGAGTTATTTTTGACAGACTAATGCAAAGAACTACACGCTTTTTCGAACAGAATGCTGAACGAAGCCTACTAATTGAACTTTCGAGTATCGACTCGAAACGACCAGAAATCTGAGTCCCGGGCGACTCCAGAACATTCACTGTGATGGAAGAAGTTGTTAATCGAGTTATTTTTGACAGACTAAGGCAAGGAATTGGAAGATTTTGCGAATAGAATCTTTAACGAAGCAGACTGATTGAACTTCGGGGTATCGGCTCGAAATGCCCAATAATCTGAGTCCCGAGCGACTCCAGAACATTCACTGAGATGGGAGAAGTTGTTAATCTAGTTATTTTTGACAGACTAATGCAAAGAATTGGAAGATTTTTCGAATAGAATCTTGAACGAAGCCGACTGATTGAACTTCGGGGTATCGACTTGAAACACCCAACAATCTGAGTCCCGCGCGACTCCAGAACATTCACTGAGATGGGAGAAGTTGTTAATCGAGTTATTTTTGACAGACTAATGCAAAGAATTGGAAGATTTTTCGAATAGAATCTTGAACGAAGCCTACTGATTGAACTTCGGGGTGTCGGCTCTAAACGCCCAGCCATCTGAGTCCCGAGCGACTCCAGAACATTCACTGAGATGGGAGAAGTTGTTAATCGAGTTATTTTTGACAGACTAATGCAAAGAATTGGAAGATTTTTCGAATAGAATCTTGAACGAAACCTACTGATTGAACTTCGGGGTGTCGGCTCGAAACGCCCAGCAATCTGAGTCCCGAGCGAGTCCAGAACATTCACTGTGATGGGAGAAGTTGTTAATCGAGTTATTTTTGACAGACTAATGCAAAGAACTACACGCTTTTTCGAACAGAATGCTGAACGAAGCCTACTAATTGAACTTTCGAGTATCGACTCGAAACGACCAGAAATCTGAGTCCCGGGCGACTCCAGAACATTCACTGTGATGGAAGAAGTTGTTAATCGAGTTATTTTTGACAGACTAAGGCAAGGAATTGGAAGATTTTGCGAATAGAATCTTTAACGAAGCAGACTGATTGAACTTCGGGGTATCGGCTCGAAATGCCCAATAATCTGAGTCCCGAGCGACTCCAGAACATTCACTGAGATGGGAGAAGTTGTTAATCTAGTTATTTTTGACAGACTAATGCAAAGAATTGGAAGATTTTTCGAATAGAATCTTGAACGAAGCCGACTGATTGAACTTCGGGGTATCGACTTGAAACACCCAACAATCTGAGTCCCGCGCGACTCCAGAACATTCACTGAGATGGGAGAAGTTGTTAATCGAGTTATTTTTGACAGACTAATGCAAAGAATTGGAAGATTTTTCGAATAGAATCTTGAACGAAGCCTACTGATTGAACTTCGGGGTGTCGGCTCGAAACGCCCAGCCATCTGAGTCCCGAGCGACTCCAGAACATTCACTGAGATGGGAGAAGTTATTAATCGAGTTATTTTTGACAGACTAATGCAAAGAATTGGAAGATTTTTCGAATAGAATTTTGAACGAAGCCAACAGATTGAACTTCGAGGTATCGGCTCGAAATGCCCAATAATCTGAGTCCCGAGCGAGTCCAGAACATTCACTGTGATGGGAGAAGTTGTTAATCGAGTTATTTTTGACAGACTAATGCAAAGAACTACACGCTTTTTCGAACAGAATGCTGAACGAAGCCTACTAATTGAACTTTCGAGTATCGACTCGAAACGACCAGAAATCTGAGTCCCGGGCGACTCCAGAACATTCACTGTGATGGAAGAAGTTGTTAATCGAGTTATTTTTGACAGACTAAGGCAAGGAATTGGAAGATTTTGCGAATAGAATCTTTAACGAAGCTGACTGATTGAACTTCGGGGTATCGGCTCGAAATGCCCAATAATCTGAGTCCCGAGCGAGTCTAGAACATTCACTGTGATGGGAGAAGTTGTTAATCGAGTTATTTTTGACAGACTAATGCAAAGAACTACACGCTTTTTCGAACAGAATGCTGAACGAAGCCTACTAATTGAACTTTCGAGTATCGACTCGAAACGACCAGAAATCTGAGTCCCGGGCGACTCCAGAACATTCGCTGTGATGGAAGAAGTTGTTAATCGAGTTATTTTTGACAGACTAAGGCAAGGAATTGGAAGATTTTGCGAATAGAATCTTTAACGAAGCTGACTGATTGAACTTCGGGGTATCGGCTCGAAATGCCCAATAATCTGAGTCCCGAGCGACTCCAGAACATTCACTGAGATGGGAGAAGTTGTTAATCTAGTTATTTTTGACAGACTAAGGCAAGGAATTGGAAGATTTTGCGAATAGAATCTTTAACGAAGCAGACTGATTGAACTTCGGGGTATCGGCTCGAAATGCCCAATAATCTGAGTCCCGAGCGACTCCAGAACATTCACTGAGATGGGAGAAGTTGTTAATCTAGTTATTTTTGACAGACTAATGCAAAGAATTGGAAGATTTTTCGAATAGAATCTTGAACGAAGCCTACTGATTGAACTTCGGGGTGTCGGCTCGAAACGCCCAGCCATCTGAGTCCCGAGCGACTCCAGAACATTCACTGAGATGGGAGAAGTTATTAATCGAGTTATTTTTGACAGACTAATGCAAAGAATTGGAAGATTTTTCGAATAGAATTTTGAACGAAGCCAACAGATTGAACTTCGAGGTATCGGCTCGAAATGCCCAATAATCTGAGTCCCGAGCGAGTCCAGAACATTCACTGTGATGGGAGAAGTTGTTAATCGAGTTATTTTTGACAGACTAATGCAAAGAACTACACGCTTTTTCGAACAGAATGCTGAACGAAGCCTACTAATTGAACTTTCGAGTATCGACTCGAAACGACCAGAAATCTGAGTCCCGGGCGACTCCAGAACATTCACTGTGATGGAAGAAGTTGTTAATCGAGTTATTTTTGACAGACTAAGGCAAGGAATTGGAAGATTTTGCGAATAGAATCTTTAACGAAGCTGACTGATTGAACTTCGGGGTATCGGCTCGAAATGCCCAATAATCTGAGTCCCGAGCGAGTCTAGAACATTCACTGTGATGGGAGAAGTTGTTAATCGAGTTATTTTTGACAGACTAATGCAAAGAACTACACGCTTTTTCGAACAGAATGCTGAACGAAGCCTACTAATTGAACTTTCGAGTATCGACTCGAAACGACCAGAAATCTGAGTCCCGGGCGACTCCAGAACATTCACTGTGATGGAAGAAGTTGTTAATCGAGTTATTTTTGACAGACTAAGGCAAGGAATTGGAAGATTTTGCGAATAGAATCTTTAACGAAGCAGACTGATTGAACTTCGGGGTATCGGCTCGAAATGCCCAATAATCTGAGTCCCGAGCGACTCCAGAACATTCACTGAGATGGGAGAAGTTGTTAATCTAGTTATTTTTGACAGACTAATGCAAAGAATTGGAAGATTTTTCGAATAGAATCTTGAACGAAGCCGACTGATTGAACTTCGGGGTATCGACTTGAAACACCCAACAATCTGAGTCCCGCGCGACTCCAGAACATTCACTGAGATGGGAGAAGTTGTTAATCGAGTTATTTTTGACAGACTAATGCAAAGAATTGGAAGATTTTTCGAATAGAATCTTGAACGAAGCCTACTGATTGAACTTCGGGGTGTCGGCTCGAAACGCCCAGCCATCTGAGTCCCGAGCGACTCCAGAACATTCACTGAGATGGGAGAAGTTATTAATCGAGTTATTTTTGACAGACTAATGCAAAGAATTGGAAGATTTTTCGAATAGAATTTTGAACGAAGCCAACAGATTGAACTTCGAGGTATCGGCTCGAAATGCCCAATAATCTGAGTCCCGAGCGAGTCCAGAACATTCACTGTGATGGGAGAAGTTGTTAATCGAGTTATTTTTGACAGACTAATGCAAAGAACTACACGCTTTTTCGAACAGAATGCTGAACGAAGCCTACTAATTGAACTTTCGAGTATCGACTCGAAACGACCAGAAATCTGAGTCCCGGGCGACTCCAGAACATTCACTGTGATGGAAGAAGTTGTTAATCGAGTTATTTTTGACAGACTAAGGCAAGGAATTGGAAGATTTTGCGAATAGAATCTTTAACGAAGCTGACTGATTGAACTTCGGGGTATCGGCTCGAAATGCCCAATAATCTGAGTCCCGAGCGAGTCTAGAACATTCACTGTGATGGGAGAAGTTGTTAATCGAGTTATTTTTGACAGACTAATGCAAAGAACTACACGCTTTTTCGAACAGAATGCTGAACGAAGCCTACTAATTGAACTTTCGAGTATCGACTCGAAACGACCAGAAATCTGAGTCCCGGGCGACTCCAGAACATTCGCTGTGATGGAAGAAGTTGTTAATCGAGTTATTTTTGACAGACTAAGGCAAGGAATTGGAAGATTTTGCGAATAGAATCTTTAACGAAGCTGACTGATTGAACTTCGGGGTATCGGCTCGAAATGCCCAATAATCTGAGTCCCGAGCGACTCCAGAACATTCACTGAGATGGGAGAAGTTGTTAATCTAGTTATTTTTGACAGACTAAGGCAAGGAATTGGAAGATTTTGCGAATAGAATCTTTAACGAAGCAGACTGATTGAACTTCGGGGTATCGGCTCGAAATGCCCAATAATCTGAGTCCCGAGCGACTCCAGAACATTCACTGAGATGGGAGAAGTTGTTAATCTAGTTATTTTTGACAGACTAATGCAAAGAATTGGAAGATTTTTCGAATAGAATCTTGAACGAAGCCTACTGATTGAACTTCGGGGTGTCGGCTCGAAACGCCCAGCCATCTGAGTCCCGAGCGACTCCAGAACATTCACTGAGATGGGAGAAGTTATTAATCGAGTTATTTTTGACAGACTAATGCAAAGAATTGGAAGATTTTTCGAATAGAATTTTGAACGAAGCCAACAGATTGAACTTCGAGGTATCGGCTCGAAATGCCCAATAATCTGAGTCCCGAGCGAGTCCAGAACATTCACTGTGATGGGAGAAGTTGTTAATCGAGTTATTTTTGACAGACTAATGCAAAGAACTACACGCTTTTTCGAACAGAATGCTGAACGAAGCCTACTAATTGAACTTTCGAGTATCGACTCGAAACGACCAGAAATCTGAGTCCCGGGCGACTCCAGAACATTCACTGTGATGGAAGAAGTTGTTAATCGAGTTATTTTTGACAGACTAAGGCAAGGAATTGGAAGATTTTGCGAATAGAATCTTTAACGAAGCAGACTGATTGAACTTCGGGGTATCGGCTCGAAATGCCCAATAATCTGAGTCCCGAGCGACTCCAGAACATTCACTGAGATGGGAGAAGTTGTTAATCTAGTTATTTTTGACAGACTAAGGCAAGGAATTGGAAGATTTTGCGAATAGAATCTTTAACGAAGCAGACTGATTGAACTTCGGGGTATCGGCTCGAAATGCCCAATAATCTGAGTCCCGAGCGACTCCAGAACATTCACTGAGATGGGAGAAGTTGTTAATCTAGTTATTTTTGACAGACTAATGCAAAGAATTGGAAGATTTTTCGAATAGAATCTTGAACGAAGCCTACTGATTGAACTTCGGGGTGTCGGCTCGAAACGCCCAGCCATCTGAGTCCCGAGCGACTCCAGAACATTCACTGAGATGGGAGAAGTTATTAATCGAGTTATTTTTGACAGACTAATGCAAAGAATTGGAAGATTTTTCGAATAGAATTTTGAACGAAGCCAACAGATTGAACTTCGAGGTATCGGCTCGAAATGCCCAATAATCTGAGTCCCGAGCGAGTCCAGAACATTCACTGTGATGGGAGAAGTTGTTAATCGAGTTATTTTTGACAGACTAATGCAAAGAACTACACGCTTTTTCGAACAGAATGCTGAACGAAGCCTACTAATTGAACTTTCGAGTATCGACTCGAAACGACCAGAAATCTGAGTCCCGGGCGACTCCAGAACATTCACTGTGATGGAAGAAGTTGTTAATCGAGTTATTTTTGACAGACTAAGGCAAGGAATTGGAAGATTTTGCGAATAGAATCTTTAACGAAGCTGACTGATTGAACTTCGGGGTATCGGCTCGAAATGCCCAATAATCTGAGTCCCGAGCGAGTCTAGAACATTCACTGTGATGGGAGAAGTTGTTAATCGAGTTATTTTTGACAGACTAATGCAAAGAACTACACGCTTTTTCGAACAGAATGCTGAACGAAGCCTACTAATTGAACTTTCGAGTATCGACTCGAAACGACCAGAAATCTGAGTCCCGGGCGACTCCAGAACATTCACTATGATGGAAGAAGTTGTTAATCGCGTTATTTTTCACAGACTAATGCAAAGAATTTACAAGATTTTTCAAACAGAATCTTGAACGAAGCCGACTATTTGAACTTCGGGGTATCGGCTTGAAACGCCCAGCAATCTGAGTCCCGAGCGACTCCAGAACATTCACTGAGATGGGAGAAGTTGTTAATCGAGTTATTTTTGACAGACTAATGCAAAGAATTGGAAGATTTTTCGAATAGAATTTTGAACGAAGCCGACTGATTGAACTTCGGGGTATCGGCTCGAAATGCCCAATAATCTGAGTCCCGAGTGAGTCCAGAACATTCACTGTGATGGGAGAAGTTGTTAATCGAGTTATTTTTGACAGACTAATGCAAAGAACTACACGCTTTTTCGAACAGAATGCTGAACGAAGCCTACTAATTGAACTTTCGAGTATCGACTCGAAACGACCAGAAATCTGAGTCCCGGGCGACTCCAGAACATTCACTGTGATGGAAGAAGTTGTTAATCGAGTTATTTTTGACAGACTAAGGCAAGGAATTGGAAGATTTTGCGAATAGAATCTTTAACGAAGCAGACTGATTGAACTTCGGGGTATCGGCTCGAAATGCCCAATAATCTGAGTCCCGAGCGACTCCAGAACATTCACTGAGATGGGAGAAGTTGTTAATCTAGTTATTTTTGACAGACTAATGCAAAGAATTTGAAGATTTTTCGAATAGAATCTTGAACGAAGCCGACTGATTGAACTTCGGGGTATCGGCTTGAAACACCCAACAATCTGAGTCCCGCGCGACTCCAGAACATTCACTGAGATGGGAGAAGTTGTTAATCGAGTTATTTTTGACAGACTAATGCAAAGAATTGGAAGATTTTTCGAATAGAATCTTGAACGAAGCCGACTGATTGAACTTCGGGTATCGGCTTGAAACACCCAACAATCTGAGTCCCGCGCGACTCCAGAACATTCACTGAGATGGGAGAAGTTGTTAATCGAGTTATTTTTGACAGACTAATGCAAAGAATTGGAAGATTTTTCGAATAGAATCTTGAACGAAGCCTACTGATTGAACTTCGGGGTGTCGGCTGGAAACGCCCAGCAATCTGAGTCCCGAGCGACTCCAGAACATTCACTGAGATGGGAGAAGTTGTTAATCGAGTTTTTTTTGACAGACTAATGCAAAGAATAGGAAGATTTTTCGAATAGAATTTTGAACGAAGCCGACAGATTGAACTTCGAGGTATCGGCTCGAAATGCCCAATAATCTGAGTCCCGAGCGAGTCCAGAACATTCACTGTGATGGGAGAAGTTGTTAATCGAGTTATTTTTGACAGACTAATGCAAAGAACTACACGCTTTTTCGAACAGAATGCTGAACGAAGCCTACTAATTGAACTTTCGAGTATCGACTCGAAACGACCAGAAATCTGAGTCCCGGGCGACTCCAGAACATTCACTGTGATGGAAGAAGTTGTTAATCGAGTTATTTTTGACAGACTAAGGCAAGGAATTGGAAGATTTTGCGAATAGAATCTTTAACGAAGCTGACTGATTGAACTTCGGGGTATCGGCTCGAAATGCCCAATAATCTGAGTCCCGAGCGACTCCAGAACATTCACTGAGATGGGAGAAGTTGTTAATCTAGTTATTTTTGACAGACTAAGGCAAGGAATTGGAAGATTTTGCGAATAGAATCTTTAACGAAGCAGACTGATTGAACTTCGGGGTATCGGCTCGAAATGCCCAATAATCTGAGTCCCGAGCGACTCCAGAACATTCACTGAGATGGGAGAAGTTGTTAATCTAGTTATTTTTGACAGACTAAGGCAAGGAATTGGAAGATTTTGCGAATAGAATCTTTAACGAAGCAGACTGATTGAACTTCGGGGTATCGGCTCGAAATGCCCAATAATCTGAGTCCCGAGCGACTCCAGAACATTCACTGAGATGGGAGAAGTTGTTAATCTAGTTATTTTTGACAGACTAATGCAAAGAATTGGAAGATTTTTCGAATAGAATCTTGAACGAAGCCGACTGATTGAACTTCGGGGTATCGACTTGAAACACCCAACAATCTGAGTCCCGCGCGACTCCAGAACATTCACTGAGATGGGAGAAGTTGTTAATCGAGTTATTTTTGACAGACTAATGCAAAGAATTGGAAGATTTTTCGAATAGAATCTTGAACGAAGCCTACTGATTGAACTTCGGGGTGTCGGCTCGAAACGCCCAGCCATCTGAGTCCCGAGCGACTCCAGAACATTCACTGAGATGGGAGAAGTTATTAATCGAGTTATTTTTGACAGACTAATGCAAAGAATTGGAAGATTTTTCGAATAGAATTTTGAACGAAGCCAACAGATTGAACTTCGAGGTATCGGCTCGAAATGCCCAATAATCTGAGTCCCGAGCGAGTCCAGAACATTCACTGTGATGGGAGAAGTTGTTAATCGAGTTATTTTTGACAGACTAATGCAAAGAACTACACGCTTTTTCGAACAGAATGCTGAACGAAGCCTACTAATTGAACTTTCGAGTATCGACTCGAAACGACCAGAAATCTGAGTCCCGGGCGACTCCAGAACATTCACTGTGATGGAAGAAGTTGTTAATCGAGTTATTTTTGACAGACTAAGGCAAGGAATTGGAAGATTTTGCGAATAGAATCTTTAACGAAGCTGACTGATTGAACTTCGGGGTATCGGCTCGAAATGCCCAATAATCTGAGTCCCGAGCGAGTCTAGAACATTCACTGTGATGGGAGAAGTTGTTAATCGAGTTATTTTTGACAGACTAATGCAAAGAACTACACGCTTTTTCGAACAGAATGCTGAACGAAGCCTACTAATTGAACTTTCGAGTATCGACTCGAAACGACCAGAAATCTGAGTCCCGGGCGACTCCAGAACATTCACTATGATGGAAGAAGTTGTTAATCGCGTTATTTTTCACAGACTAATGCAAAGAATTTACAAGATTTTTCAAACAGAATCTTGAACGAAGCCGACTATTTGAACTTCGGGGTATCGGCTTGAAACGCCCAGCAATCTGAGTCCCGAGCGACTCCAGAACATTCACTGAGATGGGAGAAGTTGTTAATCGAGTTATTTTTGACAGACTAATGCAAAGAATTGGAAGATTTTTCGAATAGAATTTTGAACGAAGCCGACTGATTGAACTTCGGGGTATCGGCTCGAAATGCCCAATAATCTGAGTCCCGAGTGAGTCCAGAACATTCACTGTGATGGGAGAAGTTGTTAATCGAGTTATTTTTGACAGACTAATGCAAAGAACTACACGCTTTTTCGAACAGAATGCTGAACGAAGCCTACTAATTGAACTTTCGAGTATCGACTCGAAACGACCAGAAATCTGAGTCCCGGGCGACTCCAGAACATTCACTGTGATGGAAGAAGTTGTTAATCGAGTTATTTTTGACAGACTAAGGCAAGGAATTGGAAGATTTTGCGAATAGAATCTTTAACGAAGCAGACTGATTGAACTTCGGGGTATCGGCTCGAAATGCCCAATAATCTGAGTCCCGAGCGACTCCAGAACATTCACTGAGATGGGAGAAGTTGTTAATCTAGTTATTTTTGACAGACTAATGCAAAGAATTGGAAGATTTTTCGAATAGAATCTTGAACGAAGCCGACTGATTGAACTTCGGGGTATCGGCTTGAAACACCCAACAATCTGAGTCCCGCGCGACTCCAGAACATTCACTGAGATGGGAGAAGTTGTTAATCGAGTTATTTTTGACAGACTAATGCAAAGAATTGGAAGATTTTTCGAATAGAATCTTGAACGAAGCCGACTGATTGAACTTCGGGTATCGGCTTGAAACACCCAACAATCTGAGTCCCGCGCGACTCCAGAACATTCACTGAGATGGGAGAAGTTGTTAATCGAGTTATTTTTGACAGACTAATGCAAAGAATTGGAAGATTTTTCGAATAGAATCTTGAACGAAGCCTACTGATTGAACTTCGGGGTGTCGGCTCGAAAGGCCCAGCAATCTGAGTCCCGAGCGACTCCAGAACATTCACTGAGATGGGAGAAGTTGTTAATCGAGTTATTTTTGACAGACTAATGCAAAGAATAGGAAGATTTTTCGAATAGAATTTTGAACGAAGCCGACAGATTGAACTTCGAGGTATCGGCTCGAAATGCCCAATAATCTGAGTCCCGAGCGAGTCCAGAACATTCACTGTGATGGGAGAAGTTGTTAATCGAGTTATTTTTGACAGACTAATGCAAAGAACTACACGCTTTTTCGAACAGAATGCTGAACGAAGCCTACTAATTGAACTTTCGAGTATCGACTCGAAACGACCAGAAATCTGAGTCCCGGGCGACTCCAGAACATTCACTGTGATGGAAGAAGTTGTTAATCGAGTTATTTTTGACAGACTAAGGCAAGGAATTGGAAGATTTTGCGAATAGAATCTTTAACGAAGCTGACTGATTGAACTTCGGGGTATCGGCTCGAAATGCCCAATAATCTGAGTCCCGAGCGAGTATAGAACATTCACTGTGATGGGAGAAGTTGTTAATCGAGTTATTTTTGACAGACTAATGCAAAGAACTACACGCTTTTTCGAACAGAATGCTGAACGAAGCCTACTAATTGAACTTTCGAGTATCGACTCGAAACGACCAGAAATCTGAGTCCCGGGCGACTCCAGAACATTCACTATGATGGAAGAAGTTGTTAATCGAGTTATTTTTCACAGACTAATGCAAAGAATTTACAAGATTTTTCAAACAGAATCTTGAACGAAGCCGACTATTTGAACTTCGGGGTATCGGCTTGAAACGCCCAGTAATCTGAGTCCCGAGCGACTCCAGAACATTCACTGAGATGGGAGAAGTTGTTAATCGAGTTATTTTTGACAGACTAATGCAAAGAATTGGAAGATTTTTCGAATAGAATTTTGAACGAAGCCGACTGATTGAACTTCGGGGTATCGGCTCGAAATGCCCAATAATCTGAGTCCCGAGCGAGTCCAGAACATTCACTGTGATGGGAGAAGTTGTTAATCGAGTTATTTTTGACAGACTAATGCAAAGAACTACACGCTTTTTCGAACAGAATGCTGAACGAAGCCTACTAATTGAACTTTCGAGTATCGACTCGAAACGACCAGAAATCTGAGTCCCGGGCGACTCCAGAACATTCACTGTGATGGAAGAAGTTGTTAATCGAGTTATTTTTGACAGACTAAGGCAAGGAATTGGAAGATTTTGCGAATAGAATCTTTAACGAAGCAGACTGATTGAACTTCGGGGTATCGGCTCGAAATGCCCAATAATCTGAGTCCCGAGCGACTCCAGAACATTCACTGAGATGGGAGAAGTTGTTAATCTAGTTATTTTTGACAGACTAATGCAAAGAATTGGAAGATTTTTCGAATAGAATCTTGAACGAAGCCGACTGATTGAACTTCGGGGTATCGACTTGAAACACCCAACAATCTGAGTCCCGCGCGACTCCAGAACATTCACTGAGATGGGAGAAGTTGTTAATCGAGTTATTTTTGACAGACTAATGCAAAGAATTGGAAGATTTTTCGAATAGAATCTTGAACGAAGCCTACTGATTGAACTTCGGGGTGTCGGCTCGAAACGCCCAGCCATCTGAGTCCCGAGCGACTCCAGAACATTCACTGAGATGGGAGAAGTTGTTAATCGAGTTATTTTTGACAGACTAATGCAAAGAATTGGAAGATTTTTCGAATAGAATTTTGAACGAAGCCAACAGATTGAACTTCGAGGTATCGGCTCGAAATGCCCAATAATCTGAGTCCCGAGCGAGTCCAGAACATTCACTGTGATGGGAGAAGTTGTTAATCGAGTTATTTTTGACAGACTAATGCAAAGAACTACACGCTTTTTCGAACAGAATGCTGAACGAAGCCTACTAATTGAACTTTCGAGTATCGACTCGAAACGACCAGAAATCTGAGTCCCGGGCGACTCCAGAACATTCACTGTGATGGAAGAAGTTGTTAATCGAGTTATTTTTGACAGACTAAGGCAAGGAATTGGAAGATTTTGCGAATAGAATCTTTAACGAAGCTGACTGATTGAACTTCGGGGTATCGGCTCGAAATGCCCAATAATCTGAGTCCCGAGCGAGTCTAGAACATTCACTGTGATGGGAGAAGTTGTTAATCGAGTTATTTTTGACAGACTAATGCAAAGAACTACACGCTTTTTCGAACAGAATGCTGAACGAAGCCTACTAATTGAACTTTCGAGTATCGACTCGAAACGACCAGAAATCTGAGTCCCGGGCGACTCCAGAACATTCACTATGATGGAAGAAGTTGTTAATCGAGTTATTTTTCACAGACTAATGCAAAGAATTTACAAGATTTTTCAAACAGAATCTTGAACGAAGCCGACTATTTGAACTTCGGGGTATCGGCTTGAAACGCCCAGCAATCTGAGTCCCGAGCGACTCCAGAACATTCACTGAGATGGGAGAAGTTGTTAATCGAGTTATTTTTGACAGACTAATGCAAAGAATTGGAAGATTTTTCGAATAGAATTTTGAACGAAGCCGACTGATTGAACTTCGGGGTATCGGCTCGAAATGCCCAATAATCTGAGTCCCGAGTGAGTCCAGAACATTCACTGTGATGGGAGAAGTTGTTAATCGAGTTATTTTTGACAGACTAATGCAAAGAACTACACGCTTTTTCGAACAGAATGCTGAACGAAGCCTACTAATTGAACTTTCGAGTATCGACTCGAAACGACCAGAAATCTGAGTCCCGGGCGACTCCAGAACATTCACTGTGATGGAAGAAGTTGTTAATCGAGTTATTTTTGACAGACTAAGGCAAGGAATTGGAAGATTTTGCGAATAGAATCTTTAACGAAGCAGACTGATTGAACTTCGGGGTATCGGCTCGAAATGCCCAATAATCTGAGTCCCGAGCGACTCCAGAACATTCACTGAGATGGGAGAAGTTGTTAATCTAGTTATTTTTGACAGACTAATGCAAAGAATTGGAAGATTTTTCGAATAGAATCTTGAACGAAGCCGACTGATTGAACTTCGGGGTATCGACTTGAAACACCCAACAATCTGAGTCCCGCGCGACTCCAGAACATTCACTGAGATGGGAGAAGTTGTTAATCGAGTTATTTTTGACAGACTAATGCAAAGAATTGGAAGATTTTTCGAATAGAATCTTGAACGAAGCCTACTGATTGAACTTCGGGGTGTCGGCTCGAAACGCCCAGCCATCTGAGTCCCGAGCGACTCCAGAACATTCACTGAGATGGGAGAAGTTGTTAATCGAGTTATTTTTGACAGACTAATGCAAAGAATTGGAAGATTTTTCGAATAGAATTTTGAACGAAGCCAACAGATTGAACTTCGAGGTATCGGCTCGAAATGCCCAATAATCTGAGTCCCGAGCGAGTCCAGAACATTCACTGTGATGGGAGAAGTTGTTAATCGAGTTATTTTTGACAGACTAATGCAAAGAACTACACGCTTTTTCGAACAGAATGCTGAACGAAGCCTACTAATTGAACTTTCGAGTATCGACTCGAAACGACCAGAAATCTGAGTCCCGGGCGACTCCAGAACATTCACTGTGATGGAAGAAGTTGTTAATCGAGTTATTTTTGACAGACTAAGGCAAGGAATTGGAAGATTTTGCGAATAGAATCTTTAACGAAGCTGACTGATTGAACTTCGGGGTATCGGCTCGAAATGCCCAATAATCTGAGTCCCGAGCGAGTCTAGAACATTCACTGTGATGGGAGAAGTTGTTAATCGAGTTATTTTTGACAGACTAATGCAAAGAACTACACGCTTTTTCGAACAGAATGCTGAACGAAGCCTACTAATTGAACTTTCGAGTATCGACTCGAAACGACCAGAAATCTGAGTCCCGGGCGACTCCAGAACATTCACTATGATGGAAGAAGTTGTTAATCGAGTTATTTTTCACAGACTAATGCAAAGAATTTACAAGATTTTTCAAACAGAATCTTGAACGAAGCCGACTATTTGAACTTCGGGGTATCGGCTTGAAACGCCCAGCAATCTGAGTCCCGAGCGACTCCAGAACATTCACTGAGATGGGAGAAGTTGTTAATCGAGTTATTTTTGACAGACTAATGCAAAGAATTGGAAGATTTTTCGAATAGAATTTTGAACGAAGCCGACTGATTGAACTTCGGGGTATCGGCTCGAAATGCCCAATAATCTGAGTCCCGAGTGAGTCCAGAACATTCACTGTGATGGGAGAAGTTGTTAATCGAGTTATTTTTGACAGACTAATGCAAAGAACTACACGCTTTTTCGAACAGAATGCTGAACGAAGCCTACTAATTGAACTTTCGAGTATCGACTCGAAACGACCAGAAATCTGAGTCCCGGGCGACTCCAGAACATTCACTGTGATGGAAGAAGTTGTTAATCGAGTTATTTTTGACAGACTAAGGCAAGAAATTGGAAGATTTTGCGAATAGAATCTTTAACGAAGCAGACTGATTGAACTTCGGGGTATCGGCTCGAAATGCCCAATAATCTGAGTCCCGAGCGACTCCAGAACATTCACTGAGATGGGAGAAGTTGTTAATCTAGTTATTTTTGACAGACTAATGCAAAGAATTGGAAGATTTTTCGAATAGAATCTTGAACGAAGCCGACTGATTGAACTTCGGGGTATCGGCTTGAAACACCCAACAATCTGAGTCCCGCGCGACTCCAGAACATTCACTGAGATGGGAGAAGTTGTTAATCGAGTTATTTTTGACAGACTAATGCAAAGAATTGGAAGATTTTTCGAATAGAATCTTGAACGAAGCCTACTGATTGAACTTCGGGGTG
This sequence comes from Canna indica, assembly GCA_034359265.1. NCBI lineage: Eukaryota > Viridiplantae > Streptophyta > Magnoliopsida > Zingiberales > Cannaceae > Canna > Canna indica. The sequence continues at coordinate 41,833,487 of CP136891.1, forward strand.
TCGGCTCGAAACGCCCAGCAATCTGAGTCCCGAGCGACTCCAGAACATTCACTGAGATGGGAGAAGTTGTTAATCGAGTTATTTTTGACAGACTAATGCAAAGAATTGGAAGATTTTTCGAATAGAATTTTGAACGAAGCCGACAGATTGAACTTCGAGGTATCGGCTCGAAATGCCCAATAATCTGAGTCCCGAGCGAGTCCAGAACTTTCACTGTGATGGGAGAAGTTGTTAATCGAGTTATTTTTGACAGACTAATGCAAAGAACTACACGCTTTTTCGAACAGAATGCTGAACGAAGCCTACTAATTGAACTTTCGAGTATCGACTCGAAACGACCAGAAATCTGAGTCCCGGGCGACTCCAGAACATTCACTGTGATGGAAGAAGTTGTTAATCGAGTTATTTTTGACAGACTAAGGCAAGGAATTGGAAGATTTTGCGAATAGAATCTTTAACGAAGCTGACTGATTGAACTTCGGGGTATCGGCTCGAAATGCCCAATAATCTGAGTCCCGAGAGAGTCTAGAACATTCACTGTGATGGGAGAAGTTGTTAATCGAGTTATTTTTGACAGACTAATGCAAAGAACTACACGCTTTTTCGAACAGAATGCTGAACGAAGCCTACTAATTGAACTTTCGAGTATCGACTCGAAACGACCAGAAATCTGAGTCCCGGCCGACTCCAGAACATTCACTGTGATGGAAGAAGTTGTTAATCGAGTTATTTTTGACAGACTAAGGCAAGGAATTGGAAGATTTTGCGAATAGAATCTTTAACGAAGCAGACTGATTGAACTTCGGGGTATCGGCTCGAAATGCCCAATAATCTGAGTCCCGAGCGACTCCAGAACATTCACTGAGATGGGAGAAGTTGTTAATCTAGTTATTTTTGACAGACTAATGCAAAGAATTGGAAGATTTTTTGAATAGAATCTTGAACGAAGCCGACTGATTGAACTTCGGGGTATCGGCTTGAAACACCCAACAATCTGAGTCCCGCGCGACTCCAGAACATTCACTGAGATGGGAGAAGTTGTTAATCGAGTTATTTTTGACAGACTAATGCAAAGAATTGGAAGATTTTTCGAATAGAATCTTGAACGAAGCCTACTGATTGAACTTCGGGTGTCGGCTCGAAACGCCCAGCAATCTGAGTCCCGAGCGACTCCAGAATATTCACTGAGATGGGAGAAGTTGTTAATCGAGTTATTTTTTTTTTTTTTTTTTTTTTTGCAACAAGGCAAAGGAAATATATTAAGACGTAAAAGAGTACAATAGAGTTCAAGACACGTCTACCATTAATAGGAATGGTAGAGCTTCTCATCCCCCAAAGGAAAAGACCACGCCCCTCACCTCCGGCATTGCCATCAGCAAGGTAGTAGCCCAAACCTTAGGAGAAGAAGAACAAAAGGAAAAACCCACAGCCCGGGTCAAGCACAATATAGAGATGCATACAATGCATCACACACGGTTACCCACAACTCGGGCCAAGTAAGGAATATCAGATGGACTACCCACAACTCGGGGGACCAAGCAATATATAAAGCCCACACAGTGAATCACTAATCTTGACGGACAGGAGTAAAATGGCTAATCTTGACTGACAAGAGTGAAATGGACTTGAATGTTCCACCGTTCTGCAATAGCTCTGTTCCTTGGTGTGTCGGTGATAGGCCTGGTACCATATATCTGAAGAATTTTGCTTTTAACTCTTGTGATAACACTACTAAGCACACTAGCAGGTGAAGAGGACACATGAGAAAAAATACGATCATTCCGCTCACGCCAAATGAAATAAACTGAAGCAGTGAGGGCAAGAAGCCTAATATAGCCAATGAATGAGTCTCCACTCATAACGTCTTCCCACCATCTAAGCTGATCACCCCAATGATGCAAAGGGTTTGCCAAAAGACAAAGATCTAGAATCTTGCGCCAAATTATAGCCGAAAAAGGGCAGTGAAAGAATAAGTGCTCAATGGATTCATCTACACCGCAAAAACAACAGCTGGTAGAGTGTGTAATTTCCCAACGTGAAAGTCGATCAAGAGTTGGTAATCTCCGTAAGAGAGCAAGCCATAAGACAAAAGAGTACCTTGGGATCCTTCCCTTGAACCAAACAAGATGATGCCAAGTAACCATGGGATTAGTGGGGGAAATGCCCTTGCAAGCCGATGCAATACTGAAAAAACCATCACTAGACGGCTTCCAAATGATCTGATCGTCATTCGAACTAGTAATAACAGTGCCAATAGAATCCCAAGCACGAAGCAGGTCAAGCTCATGAGCAAGATTACCCAGATGCCAAGTATTTTGCTGCCAAATGGAAGATACCCTGGCTGTTCTACTCGAGTAGAGGCGGGCCGGGATATGGTTGTTCATCCTGTCAATAAGAAGGTAATCAGGAATCCAAGGATCAAGCCAGAGGAATGTGTTCGTACCGTCACCAATGCGGTACTCTACCAGTTTATGGGCATAATCACGAGCAAAAAGAATGCTACGAAAACACCAAGAGCAGGCCCATGGCCGTTTAATCGAGTTATTTTTGACAGACTAATGCAAAGAATTGGAAGATTTTTCGAATAGAATTTTGAACGAAGCCGACAGATTGAACTTCGGGGTATCGGCTCGAAATGCCCAATAATCTGAGTCCCGAGCGAGTCCAGAACATTCACTGTGATGGGAGAAGTTGTTAATCGAGTTATTTTTGACAGACTAATGCAAAGAACAACACGCTTTTTCGAACACAATGCTGAACGAAGCCTACTAATTGAACTTTCGAGTATCGACTCGAAACGACCAGAAATCTGAGTCCCGGGCGACTCCAGAACATTCACTGTGATGGAAGAAGTTGTTAATCGAGTTATTTTTGACAGACTAAGGCAAGGAATTGGAAGATTTTGCGAATAGAATCTTTAACGAAGCTGACTGATTGAACTTCGGGGTATCGGCTCGAAATGCCCAATAATCTGAGTCCCGAGCGAGTCTAGAACATTCACTGTGATGGGAGAAGTTGTTAATCGAGTTATTTTTGACAGACTAATGCAAAGAACTACACGCTTTTTCGAACAGAATGCTGAACGAAGCCTACTAATTGAACTTTCGAGTATCGACTCGAAACGACCAGAAATCTGAGTCCTGGGCGACTCCAGAACATTCACTATGATGGAAGAAGTTGTTAATCGAGTTATTTTTCACAGACTAATGCAAAGAATTTACAAGATTTTTCAAACAGAATCTTGAACGAAGCCGACTATTTGAACTTCGGGGTATCGGCTTGAAACGCCCAGCAATCTGAGTCCCGAGCGACTCCAGAACATTCACTGAGATGGGAGAAGTTGTTAATCGAGTTATTTTTGACAGACTAATGCAAAGAATTGGAAGATTTTTCGAATAGAATTTTGAACGAAGCCGACTGATTGAACTTCGGGGTATCGGCTCGAAATGCCCAATAATCTGAGTCCCGAGTGAGTCCAGAACATTCACTGTGATGGGAGAAGTTGTTAATCGAGTTATTTTTGACAGACTAATGCAAAGAACTACACGCTTTTTCGAACAGAATGCTGAACGAAGCCTACTAATTGAACTTTCGAGTATCGACTCGAAACGACCAGAAATCTGAGTCCCGGGCGACTCCAGAACATTCACTGTGATGGAAGAAGTTGTTAATCGAGTTATTTTTGACAGACTAAGGCAAGGAATTGGAAGATTTTGCGAATAAAATCTTTAACGAAGCAGACTGATTGAACTTCGGGGTATCGGCTCGAAATGCCCAATAATCTGAGTCCCGAGCGAGTCCAGAACATTCACTGTGATGGGAGAAGTTGTTAATCGAGTTATTTTTGACAGACTAATGCAAAGAACTACACGCTTTTTCGAACAGAATGCTGAACGAAGCCTACTAATTGAACTTTCGAGTATCGACTCGAAACGACCAGAATTCTGAGTCCCGGGCGACTCCAGAACATTCACTGTGATGGAAGAAGTTGTTAATCGAGTTATTTTTTACAGACTAATGCAAAGAATTACAAGATATTTCAAACAGAATCTTGAATGAAGCCGACTAATTGAACTTCGGGGTATCGGCTCGAAACGCCCAGCAATTTGAGTCCCGAGCGACTCCAGAACATTCACTGAGATGGGAGAAGTTGTTAATCGAGTTATTTTTGACAGACTAATGCAAAGAATTGGAAGATTTTTCAAATAGAATTTTGAACGAAGCCGACTGATTGAACTTCGGGGTATCGGCTCGAAATGCCCAATAATCTGAGTCCCGAGCGACTCCAGAACATTCACTGAGATGGGAGAAGTTGTTAACCTAGTTATTTTTGACAGACTAATGCAAAGAATTGGAAGATTTTTCGAATAGAATCTTGAACGAAGCCGACTAATTGAACTTCGGGGTATCGGCTTGAAACACCCAACAATCTGAGTCTCGCGCGACTCCAGAACATTCACTGAGATGGGAGAAGTTGTTAATCGAGTTATTTTTGACAGACTAATGCAAAGAATTGGAAGATTTTTCGAATAGAATCTTGAACGAAGCCTACTGATTGAACTTCGGGGTGTCGGCTCGAAACGCCCAGCAATCTGAGTCCCGAGCGACTCCAGAACATTCACTGAGATGGGAGAAGTTGTTAATCGAGTTATTTTTGACAGACTAATGCAAAGAATTGGAAGATTTTTCGAATAGAATTTTGAACGAAGCCGACAGATTGAACTTCGGGGTATCGGCTCGAAATGCCCAATAATCTGAGTCCCGAGCGAGTCCAGAACATTCACTGTGATGGGAGAAGTTGTTAATCGAGTTATTTTTGACAGACTAATGCAAAGAACTACACGCTTTTTCGAACAAAATGCTGAACGAAGCCTACTAATTGAACTTTCGAGTATCGACTCGAAACGACCAGAAATCTGAGTCCCGGGCGACTCCAGAACATTCACTGTGATGGAAGAAGTTGTTAATCGAGTTATTTTTGACAGACTAAGGCAAGGAATTGGAAGATTTTGCGAATAGAATCTTTAACGAAGCTGACTGATTGAACTTCGGGGTATCGGCTCGAAATGCCCAATAATCTGAGTCCCGAGCGAGTCTAGAACATTCACTGTGATGGGAGAAGTTGTTAATCGAGTTATTTTTGACAGACTAATGCAAAGAACTACACGCTTTTTCGAACAGAATGCTGAACGAAGCCTACTAATTGAACTTTCGAGTATCGACTCGAAACGACGAGAAATCTGAGTCCCGGGCGACTCCAGAACATTCACTATGATGGAAGAAGTTGTTAATCGAGTTATTTTTCACAGACTAATGCAAAGAATTTACAAGATTTTTCAAACAGAATCTTGAACGAAGCCGACTATTTGAACTTCGGGGTATCGGCTTGAAACGCCCAGCAATCTGAGTCCCGAGCGACTCCAGAACATTCACTGAGATGGGAGAAGTTGTTAATCGAGTTATTTTTGACAGACTAATGCAAAGAATTGGAAGATTTTTCGAATAGAATTTTGAACGAAGCCGACTGATTGAACTTCGGGGTATCGGCTCGAAATGCCCAATAATCTGAGTCCCGAGTGAGTCCAGAACATTCACTGTGATGGGAGAAGTTGTTAATCGAGTTATTTTTGACAGACTAATGCAAAGAACTACACGCTTTTTCGAACAGAATGCTGAACGAAGCCTACTAATTGAACTTTCGAGTATCGACTCGAAACGACCAGAAATCTGAGTCCCGGGCGACTCCAGAACATTCACTGTGATGGAAGAAGTTGTTAATCGAGTTATTTTTGACAGACTAAGGCAAGGAATTGGAAGATTTTGCGAATAAAATCTTTAACGAAGCAGACTGATTGAACTTCGGGGTATCGGCTCGAAATGCCCAATAATCTGAGTCCCGAGCGACTCCAGAACATTCACTGAGATGGGAGAAGTTGTTAATCTAGTTATTTTTGACAGACTAATGCAAAGAATTGGAAGATTTTTCGAATAGAATCTTGAACGAAGCCGACTGATTGAACTTCGGGGTATCGGCTTGAAACACCCAACAATCTGAGTCCCGCGCGACTCCAGAACATTCACTGAGATGGGAGAAGTTGTTAATCGAGTTATTTTTGACAGACTAATGCAAAGAATTGGAAGATTTTTCGAATAGAATCTTGAACGAAGCCTACTGATTGAACTTCGGGGTGTCGGCTCGAAACGCCCAGCAATCTGAGTCCCGAGCGACTCCAGAACATTCACTGAGATGGGAGAAGTTGTTAATCGAGTTATTTTTGACAGACTAATGCAAAGAATTGGAAGATTTTTCGAATAGAATTTTGAACGAAGCCGACAGATTGAACTTCGAGGTATCGGCTCGAAATGCCCAATAATCTGAGTCCCGAGCGAGTCCAGAACATTCACTGTGATGGGAGAAGTTGTTAATCGAGTTATTTTTGACAGACTAATGCAAAGAACTACACGCTTTTTCGAACAGAATGCTGAACGAAGCCTACTAATTGAACTTTCGAGTATCGACTCGAAACGACCAGAAATCTTAGTCCCGGGCGACTCCAGAACATTCACTGTGATGGAAGAAGTTGTTAATCGAGTTATTTTTGACAGACTAAGGCAAGGAATTGGAAGATTTTGCGAATAGAATCTTTAACGAAGCTGACTGATTGAACTTCGGGTTATCGGCTCGAAATGCCCAATAATCTGAGTCCCGAGCGAGTCTAGAACATTCACTGTGATGGGAGAAGTTGTTAATCGAGTTATTTTTGACAAACTAATGCAAAGAACTACACGCTTTTTCGAACAGAATGCTGAACGAAGCCTACTAATTGAACTTTCGAGTATCGACTCGAAACGACCAGAAATCTGAGTCCCGGGCGACTCCAGAACATTCACTGTGATGTAAGAAGTTGTTAATCGAGTTATTTTTGACAGACTAAGGCAAGGAATTGGAAGATTTTGCGAATAGAATCTTTAACGAAGCAGACTGATTGAACTTCGGGGTATCGGCTCGAAATGCCCAATAATCTGAGTCCCGAGCGACTCCAGAACATTCACTGAGATGGGAGAAGTTGTTAATCTAGTTATTTTTGACAGACTAATGCAAAGAATTGGAAGATTTTTCGAATAGAATCTTGAACGAAGCCGACTGATTGAACTTCGGGGTATCGGCTTGAAACACCCAACAATCTGAGTCCCGCGCGACTCCAGAACATTCACTGAGATGGGAGAAGTTGTTAATCGAGTTATTTTTGACAGACTAATGCAAAGAATTGGAAGATTTTTCGAATAGAATCTTGAACGAAGCCTACTGATTGAACTTCGGGGTGTCGGCTCGAAACGCCCAGCAATCTGAGTCCCGAGCGACTCCAGAACATTCACTGAGATGGGAGAAGTTGTTAATCGAGTTATTTTTGATAGACTAATGCAAAGAACTACACGCTTTTTCGAACAGAATGCTGAACGAAGCCTACTAATTGAACTTTCGAGTATCGACTCGAAACGACCAGAAATCTGAGTCCCGGGCGACTCCAGAACATTCACTGTGATGGAAGAAGTTGTTAATCGAGTTATTTTTGACAGACTAAGGCAAGGAATTGGAAGATTTTGCGAATAGAATCTTTAACGAAGCTGACTGATTGAACTTCGGGGTATCGGCTCGAAATGCCCAATAATCTGAGTCCCGAGCGAGTCTAGAACATTCACTGTGATGGGAGAAGTTGTTAATCGAGTTATTTTTGACAGACTAATGCAAAGAACTACACGCTTTTTCGAACAGAATGCTGAACGAAGCCTACTAATTGAACTTTCAAGTATCGACTCGAAACGACCAGAAATCTGAGTCCCGGGCGACTCCAGAACATTCACTATGATGGAAGAAGTTGTTAATCGAGTTATTTTTCACAGACTAATGCAAAGAATTTACAAGATTTTTCAAACAGAATCTTGAACGAAGCCGACTATTTGAACTTCGGGGTATCGGCTTGAAACGCCCAGCAATCTGAGTCCCGAGCGACTCCAGAACATTCACTGAGATGGGAGAAGTTGTTAATCGAGTTATTTTTGACAGACTAATGCAAAGAATTGGAAGATTTTTCGAATAGAATTTTGAACGAAGCCGACTGATTGAACTTCGGGGTATCGGCTCGAAATGCCCAATAATCTGAGTCCCGAGCGAGTACAGAACATTCACTGTGATGGGAGAAGTTGTTAATCGAGTTATTTTTGACAGACTAATGCAAAGAACTACACGCTTTTTCGAACAGAATGCTGAACGAAGCCTACTAATTGAACTTTCGAGTATCGACTCGAAACGACCAGAATTCTGAGTCCCGGGCGACTCTAGAACATTCACTGTGATGGAAGAAGTTGTTAATCGAGTTATTTTTTACAGACTAATGCAAAGAATTACAAGATATTTCAAACAGAATCTTGAATGAAGCCGACTAATTGAACTTCGGGGTATCGGCTCGAAACGCCCAGCAATTTGAGTCCCGAGCGACTCCAGAACATTCACTGAGATGGGAGAAGTTGTTAATCGAGTTATTTTTGACAGACTAATGCAAAGAATTGGAAGATTTTTCAAATAGAATTTTGAACGAAGCCGACTGATTGAACTTCGGGGTATCGGCTCGAAATGCCCAATAATCTGAGTCCCGAGCGACTCCAGAACATTCACTGAGATGGGAGAAGTTGTTAACCTAGTTATTTTTGATAGACTAATGCAAAGAATTGGAAGATTTTTCGAATAGAATCTTGAACGAAGCCGACTGATTGAACTTCGGGGTATCGGCTTGAAACACCCAACAATCTGAGTCTCGCGCGACTCCAGAACATTCACTGAGATGGGAGAAGTTGTTAATCGAGTTATTTTTGACAGACTAATGCAAAGAATTGGAAGATTTTTCGAATAGAATCTTGAACGAAGCCTACTGATTGAACTTCGGGGTGTCGGCTCGAAACGCCCAGCAATCTGAGTCCCGAGCGACTCCAGAACATTCACTGAGATGGGAGAAGTTGTTAATCGAGTTATTTTTGACAGACTAATGCAAAGAATTGGAAGATTTTTCGAATAGAATTTTGAACGAAGCCGACAGATTGAACTTCGGGGTATCGGCCCGAAATGCCCAATAATCTGAGTCCCGAGCGAGTCCAGAACATTCACTGTGATGGGAGAAGTTGTTAATCGAGTTATTTTTGACAGACTAATGTAAAGAACTACACGCTTTTTCGAACACAATGCTGAACGAAGCCTACTAATTGAACTTTCGAGTATCGACTCGAAACGACCAGAAATCTGAGTCCCGGGCGACTCCAGAACATTCACTGTGATGGAAGAAGTTGTTAATCGAGTTATTTTTGACAGACTAAGGCAAGGAATTGGAAGATTTTGCGAATAGAATCTTTAACGAAGCTGACTGATTGAACTTCGGGTTATCGGCTCGAAATGCCCAATAATCTGAGTCCCGAGCGAGTCTAGAACATTCACTGTGATGGGAGAAGTTGTTAATCGAGTTATTTTTGACAAACTAATGCAAAGAACTACACGCTTTTTCGAACAGAATGCTGAACGAAGCCTACTAATTGAACTTTCGAGTATCGACTCGAAACGACCAGAAATCTGAGTCCCGGGCGACTCCAGAACATTCACTGTGATGGAAGAAGTTGTTAATCGAGTTATTTTTGACAGACTAAGGCAAGGAATTGGAAGATTTTGCGAATAGAATCTTTAACGAAGCAGACTGATTGAACTTCGGGGTATCGGCTCGAAATGCCCAATAATCTGAGTCCCGAGCGACTCCAGAACATTCACTGAGATGGGAGAAGTTGTTAATCTAGTTATTTTTGACAGACTAATGCAAAGAATTGGAAGATTTTTCGAATAGAATCTTGAACGAAGCCGACTGATTGAACTTCGGGGTATCGGCTTGAAACACCCAACAATCTGAGTCCCGCGCGACTCCAGAACATTCACTGAGATGGGAGAAGTTGTTAATCGAGTTATTTTTGACAGACTAATGCAAAGAATTGGAAGATTTTTCGAATAGAATCTTGAACGAAGCCTACTGATTGAACTTCGGGGTGTCGGCTCGAAACGCCCAGCAATCTGAGTCCCGAGCGACTCCAGAACATTCACTGAGATGGGAGAAGTTGTTAATCGAGTTATTTTTGATAGACTAATGCAAAGAACTACACGCTTTTTCGAACAGAATGCTGAACGAAGCCTACTAATTGAACTTTCGAGTATCGACTCGAAACGACCAGAAATCTGAGTCCCGGGCGACTCCAGAACATTCACTGTGATGGAAGAAGTTGTTAATCGAGTTATTTTTGACAGACTAAGGCAAGGAATTGGAAGATTTTGCGAATAGAATCTTTAACGAAGCTGACTGATTGAACTTCGGGGTATCGGCTCGAAATGCCCAATAATCTGAGTCCCGAGCGAGTCTAGAACATTCACTGTGATGGGAGAAGTTGTTAATCGAGTTATTTTTGACAGACTAATGCAAAGAACTACACGCTTTTTCGAACAGAATGCTGAACGAAGCCTACTAATTGAACTTTCAAGTATCGACTCGAAACGACCAGAAATCTGAGTCCCGGGCGACTCCAGAACATTCACTATGATGGAAGAAGTTGTTAATCGAGTTATTTTTCACAGACTAATGCAAAGAATTTACAAGATTTTTCAAACAGAATCTTGAACGAAGCCGACTATTTGAACTTCGGGGTATCGGCTTGAAACGCCCAGCAATCTGAGTCCCGAGCGACTCCAGAACATTCACTGAGATGGGAGAAGTTGTTAATCGAGTTATTTTTGACAGACTAATGCAAAGAATTGGAAGATTTTTCGAATAGAATTTTGAACGAAGCCGACTGATTGAACTTCGGGGTATCGGCTCGAAATGCCCAATAATCTGAGTCCCGAGCGAGTACAGAACATTCACTGTGATGGGAGAAGTTGTTAATCGAGTTATTTTTGACAGACTAATGCAAAGAACTACACGCTTTTTCGAACAGAATGCTGAACGAAGCCTACTAATTGAACTTTCGAGTATCGACTCGAAACGACCAGAATTCTGAGTCCCGGGCGACTCTAGAACATTCACTGTGATGGAAGAAGTTGTTAATCGAGTTATTTTTTACAGACTAATGCAAAGAATTACAAGATATTTCAAACAGAATCTTGAATGAAGCCGACTAATTGAACTTCGGGGTATCGGCTCGAAACGCCCAGCAATTTGAGTCCCGAGCGACTCCAGAACATTCACTGAGATGGGAGAAGTTGTTAATCGAGTTATTTTTGACAGACTAATGCAAAGAATTGGAAGATTTTTCAAATAGAATTTTGAACGAAGCCGACTGATTGAACTTCGGGGTATCGGCTCGAAATGCCCAATAATCTGAGTCCCGAGCGACTCCAGAACATTCACTGAGATGGGAGAAGTTGTTAACCTAGTTATTTTTGATAGACTAATGCAAAGAATTGGAAGATTTTTCGAATAGAATCTTGAACGAAGCCGACTGATTGAACTTCGGGGTATCGGCTTGAAACACCCAACAATCTGAGTCTCGCGCGACTCCAGAACATTCACTGAGATGGGAGAAGTTGTTAATCGAGTTATTTTTGACAGACTAATGCAAAGAATTGGAAGATTTTTCGAATAGAATCTTGAACGAAGCCTACTGATTGAACTTCGGGGTGTCGGCTCGAAACGCCCAGCAATCTGAGTCCCGAGCGACTCCAGAACATTCACTGAGATGGGAGAAGTTGTTAATCGAGTTATTTTTGACAGACTAATGCAAAGAATTGGAAGATTTTTCGAATAGAATTTTGAACGAAGCCGACAGATTGAACTTCGGGGTATCGGCTCGAAATGCCCAATAATCTGAGTCCCGAGCGAGTCCAGAACATTCACTGTGATGGGAGAAGTTGTTAATCGAGTTATTTTTGACAGACTAATGTAAAGAACTACACGCTTTTTCGAACACAATGCTGAACGAAGCCTACTAATTGAACTTTCGAGTATCGACTCGAAACGACCAGAAATCTGAGTCCCGGGCGACTCCAGAACATTCACTGTGATGGAAGAAGTTGTTAATCGAGTTATTTTTGACAGACTAAGGCAAGGAATTGGAAGATTTTGCGAATAGAATCTTTAACGAAGCTGACTGATTGAACTTCGGGGTATCGGCTCGAAATGCCCAATAATCTGAGTCCCGAGCGAGTCTAGAACATTCACTGTGATGGGAGAAGTTGTTAATCGAGTTATTTTTGACAGACTAATGCAAAGAACTACACGCTTTTTCGAACAGAATGCTGAACGAAGCCTACTAATTGAACTTTCGAGTATCGACTCGAAACGACCAGAAATCTGAGTCCCGGGCGACTCCAGAACATTCACTATGATGGAAGAAGTTGTTAATCGAGTTATTTTTCACAGACTAATGTAAAGAATTTACAAGATTTTTCAAACAGAATCTTGAACGAAGCCGACTATTTGAACTTCGGGGTATCGGCTTGAAACGCCCAGCAATCTGAGTCCCGAGTGACTCCAGAACATTCACTGAGATGGGAGAAGTTGTTAATCGAGTTATTTTTGACAGACTAATGCAAAGAATTGGAAGATTTTTCGAATAGAATTTTGAACGAAGCCGACTGATTGAACTTCGGGGTATCGGCTCGAAATGCCCAATAATCTGAGTCCCGAGCGAGTCCAGAACATTCACTGTGATGGGAGAAGTTGTTAATCGAGTTATTTTTGACAGACTAATGCAAAGAACTACACGCTTTTTCGAACAGAATGCTGAACGAAGCCTACTAATTGAACTTTCGAGTATCGACTCGAAACGACCAGAATTCTGAGTCCCGGGCGACTCTAGAACATTCACTGTGATGGAAGAAGTTGTTAATCGAGTTATTTTTTACAGACTAATGCAAAGAATTACAAGATTTTTCAAACAGAATCTTGAATGAAGCCGACTAATTGAACTTTGGGGTATCGGCTCGGAACGCCCAGCAATCTGAGTCCCGAGCGACTTCAGAACATTCACTGAGATGGGAGAAGTTGTTAATCGAGTTATTTTTGACAGACTAATGCAAAGAATTGGAAGATTTTTCAAATAGAATTTTGAACGAAGCCGACTGATTGAACTTCGGGGTATCGGCTCGAAATGCCCAATAATCTGAGTCCCGCGCGACTCCAGAACATTCACTGAGATGGGAGAAGTTGTTAATCGAGTTATTTTTGACAGAATAATGCAAAGAATTGAAAGATTTTTCAAATAGAATCTTGAACGAAGCCTACTGATTGAACTTCGGGGTGTCGGCTCGAAACGCCCAGCAATCTGAGTCCCGAGCGACTCCACAACATTCACTGAGATGGGAGAAGTTGTTAATCGAGTTATTTTTGACAGACTAATGCAAAGAATTGGAAGATTTTTCGAATAGAATTTTGAACGAAGCCGACAGATTGAACTTCGAGGTATAGGCTCGAAATGCCCAATAATCTGAGTCCAGAGCGAGTCCAGAACATTCACTGTGATGGGAGAAGTTGTTAATCGAGTTATTTTTGACAGACTAATGCAAAGAACTACACGCTTTTTCGAACAGAATGCTGAACGAAGCCTACTAATTGAACTTTCGAGTATCGACTCGAAATGACCAGAAATCTGAGTCCCGGGCGACTCCAGAACATTCACTGTGATGGAAGAAGTTGTTAATCGAGTTATTTTTGACAGACTAAGGCAAGGAATTGGAAGATTTTGCGAATAGAATCTTTAACGAAGCTGACTGATTGAACTTCGGGGTATCGGCTCGAAATGCCCAATAATCTGAGTCCCGAGCGAGTCTAGAACATTCACTGTGATGGGAGAAGTTGTTAATCGAGTTATTTTTGACAGACTAATGCAAAGAACTACACGCTTTTTCGAACAGAATGCTGAACGAAGCCTACTAATTGAACTTTCCAGTATCGACTCGAAACGACCAGAAATCTGAGTCCCGGGCGACTCCAGAACATTCACTATGATGGAAGAAGTTGTTAATCGAGTTATTTTTCACAGACTAATGCAAAGAATTTACAAGATTTTTCAAACAGAATCTTGAACGAAGCCGACTATTTGAACTTCGGGGTATCGGCTTGAAACGCCCAGCAATCTGAGTACCGAGTGACTCCAGAACATTCACTGAGATGGGAGAAGTTGTTAATCGAGTTATTTTTGACAGACTAATGCAAAGAATTGGAAGATTTTTCGAATAGAATTTTGAACGAAGCCGACTGATTGAACTTCGGGGTATCGGCTCGAAATGCCCAATAATCTGAGTCCCGAGCGAGTCCAGAACATTCACTGTGATGGGAGAAGTTGTTAATCGAGTTATTTTTGACAGACTAATGCAAAGAACTACACGCTTTTTCGAACAGAATGCTGAACGAAGCCTACTAATTGAAATTTCGAGTATCGACTCGAAACGACCAGAATTCTGAGTCCCGGGCGACTCTAGAACATTCACTGTGATGGAAGAAGTTGTTAATCGAGTTATTTTTTACAGACTAATGCAAAGAATTTACAAGATTTTTCAAACAGAATCTTGAACGAAGCCGACTATTTGAACTTCGGGGTATCGGCTTGAAACGCCCAGCAATCTGAGTCCCGAGTGACTCCAGAACATTCACTGAGATGGGAGAAGTTGTTAATCGAGTTATTTTTGACAGAATAATGCAAAGAATTGGAAGATTTTTCGAATAGAATTTTGAACGAAGCCGACTGATTGAACTTCGGGGTATCGGCTCGAAATGCCCAATAATCTGAGTCCCGAGCGAGTCTAGAACATTCACTGTGATGGGAGAAGTTGTTAATCGAGTTATTTTTGACAGACTAATGCAAAGAACTACACGCTTTTTCGAACAGAATGCTGAACGATGCCTACTAATTGAACTTTCAAGTATCGACTCGAAACGACCAGAAATCTGAGTCCCGGGCGACTCCAGAACATTCACTATGATGGAAGAAGTTGTTAATCGAGTTATTTTTCACAGACTAATGCAAAGAATTTACAAGATTTCTCAAACAGAATCTTGAACGAAGCCGACTATTTGAACTTCGGGGTATCGGCTTGAAACGCCCAGCAATCTGAGTCCCGAGCTACTCCAGAACATTCACTGAGATGGGAGAAGTTGTTAATCGAGTTATTTTTGACAGACTAATGCAAAGAATTGGAAGATTTTTCGAATAGAATCTTGAACGAAGCCTACTGATTGAACTTCGGGGTGTCGGCTCGAAACGCCCAGCAATCTGAGTCCCGAGCGACTCCAGAACATTCACTGAGATGGGAGAAGTTGTTAATCGAGTTATTTTTGATAGACTAATGCAAAGAACTACACGCTTTTTCGAACAGAATGCTGAACGAAGCCTACTAATTGAACTTTCGAGTATCGACTCGAAACGACCAGAATTCTGAGTCCCGGGCGACTCTAGAACATTCACTGTGATGGAAGAAGTTGTTAATCGAGTTATTTTTTACAGACTAATGCAAAGAATTACAAGATATTTCAAACAGAATCTTGAATGAAGCCGACTAATTGAACTTCGGGGTATCGGCTCGAAACGCCCAGCAATTTGAGTCCCGAGCGACTCCAGAACATTCACTGAGATGGGAGAAGTTGTTAATCGAGTTATATTTGACAGACTAATGCAAAGAATTGGAAGATTTTTCAAATAGAATTTTGAACGAAGCCGACTGATTGAACTTCGGGGTATCGGCTCGAAATGCCCAATAATCTGAGTCCCGCGCGACTCCAGAACATTCACTGAGATGGGAGAAGTTGTTAATCGAGTTATTTTTGACAGAATAATGCAAAGAATTGAAAGATTTTTCGAATAGAATTTTGAACGAAGCCGACAGATTGAACTTCGGGGTATCGGCTCGAAATGCCCAATAATCTGAGTCCCGAGCGACTCCAGAACATTCACTGAGATGGGAGAAGTTGTTAACCTAGTTATTTTTGACAGACTAATGCAAAGAATTGGAAGATTTTTCGAATAGAATCTTGAACGAAGCCGACTGATTGAACTTCGGGGTATCGGCTTGAAACACCCAACAATCTGAGTCTCGCGCGACTCCAGAACATTCACTGAGATGGGAGAAGTTGTTAATCGAGTTATTTTTGACAGACTAATGCAAAGAATTGGAAGATTTTTCGAATAGAATTTTGAACGAAGCCGACAGATTGAACTTCGGGGTATCGGCTCGAAATGCCCAATAATCTGAGTCCCGAGCGAGTCCAGAACATTCACTGTGATGGGAGAAGTTGTTAATCGAGTTATTTTTGACAGACTAATGTAAAGAACTACACGCTTTTTCGAACACAATGCTGAACGAAGCCTACTAATTGAACTTTCGAGTATCGACTCGAAACGACCAGAAATCTGAGTCCCGGGCGACTCCAGAACATTCACTGTGATGGAAGAAGTTGTTAATCGAGTTATTTTTGACAGACTAAGGCAAGGAATTGGAAGATTTTGCGAATAGAATCTTTAACGAAGCTGACTGATTGAACTTCGGGGTATCGGCTCGAAATGCCCAATAATCTGAGTCCCGAGCGAGTCTAGAACATTCACTGTGATGGGAGAAGTTGTTAATCGAGTTATTTTTGACAGACTAATGCAAAGAACTACACGCTTTTTCGAACAGAATGCTGAACGAAGCCTACTAATTGAACTTTCGAGTATCGACTCGAAACGACCAGAAATCTGAGTCCCGGGCGACTCCAGAACATTCACTATGATGGAAGAAGTTGTTAATCGAGTTATTTTTCACAGACTAATGTAAAGAATTTACAAGATTTTTCAAACAGAATCTTGAACGAAGCCGACTATTTGAACTTCGGGGTATCGGCTTGAAACGCCCAGCAATCTGAGTCCCGAGTGACTCCAGAACATTCACTGAGATGGGAGAAGTTGTTAATCGAGTTATTTTTGACAGACTAATGCAAAGAATTGGAAGATTTTTCGAATAGAATTTTGAACGAAGCCGACTGATTGAACTTCGGGGTATCGGCTCGAAATGCCCAATAATCTGAGTCCCGAGCGAGTCCAGAACATTCACTGTGATGGGAGAAGTTGTTAATCGAGTTATTTTTGACAGACTAATGCAAAGAACTACACGCTTTTTCGAACAGAATGCTGAACGAAGCCTACTAATTGAACTTTCGAGTATCGACTCGAAACGACCAGAATTCTGAGTCCCGGGCGACTCTAGAACATTCACTGTGATGGAAGAAGTTGTTAATCGAGTTATTTTTTACAGACTAATGCAAAGAATTACAAGATTTTTCAAACAGAATCTTGAATGAAGCCGACTAATTGAACTTTGGGGTATCGGCTCGAAACGCCCAGCAATCTGAGTCCCGAGCGACTTCAGAACATTCACTGAGATGGGAGAAGTTGTTAATCGAGTTATTTTTGACAGACTAATGCAAAGAATTGGAAGATTTTTCAAATAGAATTTTGAACGAAGCCGACTGATTGAACTTCGGGGTATCGGCTCGAAATGCCCAATAATCTGAGTCCCGCGCGACTCCAGAACATTCACTGAGATGGGAGAAGTTGTTAATCGAGTTATTTTTGACAGAATAATGCAAAGAATTGAAAGATTTTTCAAATAGAATCTTGAACGAAGCCTACTGATTGAACTTCGGGGTGTCGGCTCGAAACGCCCAGCAATCTGAGTCCCGAGCGACTCCAGAACATTCACTGAGATGGGAGAAGTTGTTAATCGAGTTATTTTTGACAGACTAATGCAAAGAATTGGAAGATTTTTCGAATAGAATTTTGAACGAAGCCGACAGATTGAACTTCGAGGTATAGGCTAGAAATGCCCAATAATCTGAGTCCAGAGCGAGTCCAGAACATTCACTGTGATGGGAGAAGTTGTTAATCGAGTTATTTTTGACAGACTAATGCAAAGAACTACACGCTTTTTCGAACAGAATGCTGAACGAAGCCTACTAATTGAACTTTCGAGTATCGACTCGAAACGACCAGAAATCTGAGTCCCGGGCGACTCCAGAACATTCACTGTGATGGAAGAAGTTGTTAATCGAGTTATTTTTGACAGACTAAGGCAAGGAATTGGAAGATTTTGCGAATAGAATCTTTAACGAAGCTGACTGATTGAACTTCGGGGTATCGGCTCGAAATGCCCAATAATCTGAGTCCCGAGCGAGTCTAGAACATTCACTGTGATGGGAGAAGTTGTTAATCGAGTTATTTTTGACAGACTAATGCAAAGAACTACACGCTTTTTCGAACAGAATGCTGAACGAAGCCTACTAATTGAACTTTCGAGTATCGACTCGAAACGACCAGAAATCTGAGTCCCGGGCGACTCCAGAACATTCACTATGATGGAAGAAGTTGTTAATCGAGTTATTTTTCACAGACTAATGTAAAGAATTTACAAGATTTTTCAAACAGAATCTTGAACGAAGCCGACTATTTGAACTTCGGGGTATCGGCTTGAAACACCCAGCAATCTGAGTCCCGAGTGACTCCAGAACATTCACTGAGATGGGAGAAGTTGTTAATCGAGTTATTTTTGACAGACTAATGCAAAGAATTGGAAGATTTTTCGAATAGAATTTTGAACGAAGCCGACTGATTGAACTTCGGGGTATCGGCTCGAAATGCCCAATAATCTGAGTCCCGAGCGAGTCCAGAACATTCACTGTGATGGGAGAAGTTGTTAATCGAGTTATTTTTGACAGACTAATGCAAAGAATTGGAAGATTTTTCGAATAGAATCTTGAACGAAGCCGACTGATTGAACTTCGGGGTATCGGCTTGAAACACCCAACAATCTGAGTCCCGCGCGACTCCAGAACATTCACTGAGATGGGAGAAGTTGTTAATCGAGTTATTTTTGACAGACTAATGCAAAGAATTGGAAGATTTTTCGAATAGAATCTTGAACGAAGCCGACTGATTGAACTTCGGGGTATCGGCTTGAAACACCCAACAATCTGAGTCCCGCGCGACTCCAGAACATTCACTGAGATGGGAGAAGTTGTTAATCGAGTTATTTTTGACAGACTAATGCAAAGAATTGGAAGATTTTTCGAATAGAATCTTGAACGAAGCCTACTGATTGAACTTCGGGGTGTCGGCTCGAAACGCCCAGCAATCTGAGTCCCGAGCGACTCCAGAACATTCACTGAGATGGGAGAAGTTGTTAATCGAGTTATTTTTGATAGACTAATGCAAAGAACTACACGCTTTTTCGAACAGAATGCTGAACGAAGCCTACTAATTGAACTTTCGAGTATCGACTCGAAACGACCAGAAATCTGAGTCCCGGGCGACTCCAGAACATTCACTGTGATGGAAGAAGTTGTTAATCGAGTTATTTTTGACAGACTAAGGCAAGGAATTGGAAGATTTTGCGAATAGAATCTTTAACGAAGCTGACTGATTGAACTTCGGGGTATCGGCTCGAAATGCCCAATAATCTGAGTCCCGAGCGAGTCTAGAACATTCACTGTGATGGGAGAAGTTGTTAATCGAGTTATTTTTGACAGACTAATGCAAAGAACTACACGCTTTTTCGAACAGAATGCTGAACGAAGCCTACTAATTGAACTTTCAAGTATCGACTCGAAACGACCAGAAATCTGAGTCCCGGGCGACTCCAGAACATTCACTATGATGGAAGAAGTTGTTAATCGAGTTATTTTTCACAGACTAATGCAAAGAATTTACAAGATTTTTCAAACAGAATCTTGAACGAAGCCGACTATTTGAACTTCGGGGTATCGGCTTGAAACGCCCAGCAATCTGAGTCCCGAGCGACTCCAGAACATTCACTGAGATGGGAGAAGTTGTTAATCGAGTTATTTTTGACAGACTAATGCAAAGAATTGGAAGATTTTTCGAATAGAATCTTGAACGAAGCCGACTGATTGAACTTCGGGGTATCGGCTTGAAACACCCAACAATCTGAGTCCCGCGCGACTCCAGAACATTCACTGAGATGGGAGAAGTTGTTAATCGAGTTATTTTTGACAGACTAATGCAAAGAATTGGAAGATTTTTCGAATAGAATCTTGAACGAAGCCTACTGATTGAACTTCGGGGTGTCGGCTCGAAACGCCCAGCAATCTGAGTCCCGAGCGACTCCAGAACATTCACTGAGATGGGAGAAGTTGTTAATCGAGTTATTTTTGATAGACTAATGCAAAGAACTACACGCTTTTTCGAACAGAATGCTGAACGAAGCCTACTAATTGAACTTTCGAGTATCGACTCGAAACGACCAGAAATCTGAGTCCCGGGCGACTCCAGAACATTCACTGTGATGGAAGAAGTTGTTAATCGAGTTATTTTTGACAGACTAAGGCAAGGAATTGGAAGATTTTGCGAATAGAATCTTTAACGAAGCTGACTGATTGAACTTCGGGGTATCGGCTCGAAATGCCCAATAATCTGAGTCCCGAGCGAGTCTAGAACATTCACTGTGATGGGAGAAGTTGTTAATCGAGTTATTTTTGACAGACTAATGCAAAGAACTACACGCTTTTTCGAACAGAATGCTGAACGAAGCCTACTAATTGAACTTTCAAGTATCGACTCGAAACGACCAGAAATCTGAGTCCCGGGCGACTCCAGAACATTCACTATGATGGAAGAAGTTGTTAATCGAGTTATTTTTCACAGACTAATGCAAAGAATTTACAAGATTTTTCAAACAGAATCTTGAACGAAGCCGACTATTTGAACTTCGGGGTATCGGCTTGAAACGCCCAGCAATCTGAGTCCCGAGCGACTCCAGAACATTCACTGAGATGGGAGAAGTTGTTAATCGAGTTATTTTTGACAGACTAATGCAAAGAATTGGAAGATTTTTCGAATAGAATTTTGAACGAAGCCGACTGATTGAACTTCGGGGTATCGGCTCGAAATGCCCAATAATCTGAGTCCCGAGCGAGTCCAGAACATTCACTGTGATGGGAGAAGTTGTTAATCGAGTTATTTTTGACAGACTAATGCAAAGAACTACACGCTTTTTCGAACAGAATGCTGAACGAAGCCTACTAATTGAACTTTCGAGTATCGACTCGAAACGACCAGAATTCTGAGTCCCGGGCGACTCTAGAACATTCACTGTGATGGAAGAAGTTGTTAATCGAGTTATTTTTTACAGACTAATGCAAAGAATTACAAGATATTTCAAACAGAATCTTGAATGAAGCCGACTAATTGAACTTCGGGGTATCGGCTCGAAACGCCCAGCAATTTGAGTCCCGAGCGACTCCAGAACATTCACTGAGATGGGAGAAGTTGTTAATCGAGTTATTTTTGACAGACTAATGCAAAGAATTGGAAGATTTTTCAAATAGAATTTTGAACGAAGCCGACTGATTGAACTTCGGGGTATCGGCTCGAAATGCCCAATAATCTGAGTCCCGAGCGACTCCAGAACATTCACTGAGATGGGAGAAGTTGTTAACCTAGTTATTTTTGACAGACTAATGCAAAGAATTGGAAGATTTTTCGAATAGAATCTTGAACGAAGCCGACTGATTGAACTTCGGGGTATCGGCTTGAAACACCCAACAATCTGAGTCTCGCGCGACTCCAGAACATTCACTGAGATGGGAGAAGTTGTTAATCGAGTTATTTTTGACAGACTAATGCAAAGAATTGGAAGATTTTTCGAATAGAATTTTGAACGAAGCCGACAGATTGAACTTCGGGGTATCGGCTCGAAATGCCCAATAATCTGAGTCCCGAGCGAGTCCAGAACATTCACTGTGATGGGAGAAGTTGTTAATCGAGTTATTTTTGACAGACTAATGTAAAGAACTACACGCTTTTTCGAACACAATGCTGAACGAAGCCTACTAATTGAACTTTCGAGTATCGACTCGAAACGACCAGAAATCTGAGTCCCGGGCGACTCCAGAACATTCACTGTGATGGAAGAAGTTGTTAATCGAGTTATTTTTGACAGACTAAGGCAAGGAATTGGAAGATTTTGCGAATAGAATCTTTAACGAAGCTGACTGATTGAACTTCGGGGTATCGGCTCGAAATGCCCAATAATCTGAGTCCCGAGCGAGTCTAGAACATTCACTGTGATGGGAGAAGTTGTTAATCGAGTTATTTTTGACAGACTAATGCAAAGAACTACACGCTTTTTCGAACAGAATGCTGAACGAAGCCTACTAATTGAACTTTCGAGTATCGACTCGAAACGACCAGAAATCTGAGTCCCGGGCGACTCCAGAACATTCACTATGATGGAAGAAGTTGTTAATCGAGTTATTTTTCACAGACTAATGTAAAGAATTTACAAGATTTTTCAAACAGAATCTTGAACGAAGCCGACTATTTGAACTTCGGGGTATCGGCTTGAAACGCCCAGCAATCTGAGTCCCGAGTGACTCCAGAACATTCACTGAGATGGGAGAAGTTGTTAATCGAGTTATTTTTGACAGACTAATGCAAAGAATTGGAAGATTTTTCGAATAGAATTTTGAACGAAGCCGACTGATTGAACTTCGGGGTATCGGCTCGAAATGCCCAACAATCTGAGTCCCGAGCGAGTCCAGAACATTCACTGTGATGGGAGAAGTTGTTAATCGAGTTATTTTTGACAGACTAATGCAAAGAACTACACGCTTTTTCGAACAGAATGCTGAACGAAGCCTACTAATTGAACTTTCGAGTATCGACTCGAAACGACCAGAATTCTGAGTCCCGGGCGACTCTAGAACATTCACTGTGATGGAAGAAGTTGTTAATCGAGTTATTTTTTACAGACTAATGCAAAGAATTACAAGATTTTTCAAACAGAATCTTGAATGAAGCCGACTAATTGAACTTTGGGGTATCGGCTCGAAACGCCCAGCAATCTGAGTCCCGAGCGACTTCAGAACATTCACTGAGATGGGAGAAGTTGTTAATCGAGTTATTTTTGACAGACTAATGCAAAGAATTGGAAGATTTTTCAAATAGAATCTTGAACGAAGCCTACTGATTGAACTTCGGGGTGTCGGCTCGAAACGCCCAGCAATCTGAGTCCCGAGCGACTCCAGAACATTCACTGAGATGGGAGAAGTTGTTAATCGAGTTATTTTTGACAGACTAATGCAAAGAATTGGAAGATTTTTCGAATAGAATTTTGAACGAAGCCGACAGATTGAACTTCGAGGTATAGGCTAGAAATGCCCAATAATCTGAGTCCAGAGCGAGTCCAGAACATTCACTGTGATGGGAGAAGTTGTTAATCGAGTTATTTTTGACAGACTAATGCAAAGAACTACACGCTTTTTCGAACAGAATGCTGAACGAAGCCTACTAATTGAACTTTCGAGTATCGACTCGAAACGACCAGAAATCTGAGTCCCGGGCGACTCCAGAACATTCACTGTGATGGAAGAAGTTGTTAATCGAGTTATTTTTGACAGACTAAGGCAAGGAATTGGAAGATTTTGCGAATAGAATCTTTAACGAAGCTGACTGATTGAACTTCGGGGTATCGGCTCGAAATGCCCAATAATCTGAGTCCCGAGCGAGTCTAGAACATTCACTGTGATGGGAGAAGTTGTTAATCGAGTTATTTTTGACAGACTAATGCAAAGAACTACACGCTTTTTCGAACAGAATGCTGAACGAAGCCTACTAATTGAACTTTCCAGTATCGACTCGAAACGACCAGAAATCTGAGTCCCGGGCGACTCCAGAACATTCACTATGATGGAAGAAGTTGTTAATCGAGTTATTTTTCACAGACTAATGCAAAGAATTTACAAGATTTTTCAAACAGAATCTTGAACGAAGCCGACTATTTGAACTTCGGGGTATCGGCTTGAAACGCCCAGCAATCTGAGTACCGAGTGACTCCAGAACATTCACTGAGATGGGAGAAGTTGTTAATCGAGTTATTTTTGACAGAATAATGCAAAGAATTGAAAGATTTTTCAAATAGAATCTTGAACGAAGCCTACTGATTGAACTTCGGGGTGTCGGCTCGAAACGCCCAGCAATCTGAGTCCCGAGCGACTCCACAACATTCACTGAGATGGGAGAAGTTGTTAATCGAGTTATTTTTGACAGACTAATGCAAAGAATTGGAAGATTTTTCGAATAGAATTTTGAACGAAGCCGACTGATTGAACTTCGGGGTATCGGCTCGAAATGCCCAATAATCTGAGTCCCGAGCGAGTCCAGAACATTCACTGTGATGGGAGAAGTTGTTAATCGAGTTATTTTTGACAGACTAATGCAAAGAACTACACGCTTTTTCGAACAGAATGCTGAACGAAGCCTACTAATTGAAATTTCGAGTATCGACTCGAAACGACCAGAATTCTGAGTCCCGGGCGACTCTAGAACATTCACTGTGATGGAAGAAGTTGTTAATCGAGTTATTTTTTACAGACTAATGCAAAGAATTTACAAGATTTTTCAAACAGAATCTTGAACGAAGCCGACTATTTGAACTTCGGGGTATCGGCTTGAAACGCCCAGCAATCTGAGTCCCGAGTGACTCCAGAACATTCACTGAGATGGGAGAAGTTGTTAATCGAGTTATTTTTGACAGACTAATGCAAAGAATTGGAAGATTTTTCGAATAGAATTTTGAACGAAGCCGACTGATTGAACTTCGGGGTATCGGCTCGAAATGCCCAATAATCTGAGTCCCGAGCGAGTCCGGAACATTCACTGTGATGGGAGAAGTTGTTAATCGAGTTATTTTTGACAGACTAATGCAAAGAACTACACGCTTTTTCGAACAGAATGCTGAACGAAGCCTACTAATTGAACTTTCGAGTATCGACTCGAAACGACCAGAATTCTGAGTCCCGGGCGACTCTAGAACATTCACTGTGATGGAAGAAGTTGTTAATCGAGTTATTTTTTACAGACTAATGCAAAGAATTACAAGATTTTTCAAACAGAATCTTGAATGAAGCCGACTAATTGAACTTTGGGGTATCGGCTCGAAACGCCCAGCAATCTGAGTCCCGAGCGACTTCAGAACATTCACTGAGATGGGAGAAGTTGTTAATCGAGTTATTTTTGACAGACTAATGCAAAGAATTGGAAGATTTTTCAAATAGAATTTTGAACGAAGCCGACTGATTGAACTTCGGGGTATCGGCTCGAAATGCCCAATAATCTGAGTCCCGCGCGACTCCAGAACATTCACTGAGATGGGAGAAGTTGTTAATCGAGTTATTTTTGACAGAATAATGCAAAGAATTGAAAGATTTTTCAAATAGAATCTTGAACGAAGCCTACTGATTGAACTTCGGGGTGTCGGCTCGAAACGCCCAGCAATCTGAGTCCCGAGCGACTCCAGAACATTCACTGAGATGGGAGAAGTTGTTAATCGAGTTATTTTTGACAGACTAATGCAAAGAATTGGAAGATTTTTCGAATAGAATTTTGAACGAAGCCGACAGATTGAACTTCGAGGTATAGGCTCGAAATGCCCAATAATCTGAGTCCAGAGCGAGTCCAGAACATTCACTGTGATGGGAGAAGTTGTTAATCGAGTTATTTTTGACAGACTAATGCAAAGAACTACACGCTTTTTCGAACACAATGCTGAACGAAGCCTACTAATTGAACTTTCGAGTATCGACTCGAAACGACCAGAAATCTGAGTCCCGGGCGACTCCAGAACATTCACTGTGATGGAAGAAGTTGTTAATCGAGTTATTTTTGACAGACTAAGGCAAGGAATTGGAAGATTTTGCGAATAGAATCTTTAACGAAGCTGACTGATTGAACTTCGGGGTATCGGCTCGAAATGCCCAAAAATCTGAGTCCCGAGCGAGTCTAGAACATTCACTGTGATGGGAGAAGTTGTTAATCGAGTTATTTTTGACAGACTAATGCAAAGAACTACACGCTTTTTCGAACAGAATGCTGAACGAAGCCTACTAATTGAACTTTCCAGTATCGACTCGAAACGACCAGAAATCTGAGTCCCGGGCGACTCCAGAACATTCACTATGATGGAAGAAGTTGTTAATCGAGTTATTTTTCACAGACTAATGCAAAGAATTTACAAGATTTTTCAAACAGAATCTTGAACGAAGCCGACTATTTGAACTTCGGGGTATCGGCTTGAAACGCCCAGCAATCTGAGTACCGAGTGACTCCAGAACATTCACTGAGATGGGAGAAGTTGTTAATCGAGTTATTTTTGACAGACTAATGCAAAGAATTGGAAGATTTTTCGAATAGAATTTTGAACGAAGCCGACTGATTGAACTTCGGGGTATCGGCTCGAAATGCCCAATAATCTGAGTCCCGAGCGAGTCCAGAACATTCACTGTGATGGGAGAAGTTGTTAATCGAGTTATTTTTGACAGACTAATGCAAAGAACTACACGCTTTTTCGAACAGAATGCTGAACGAAGCCTACTAATTGAAATTTCGAGTATCGACTCGAAACGACCAGAATTCTGAGTCCCGGGCGACTCTAGAACATTCACTGTGATGGAAGAAGTTGTTAATCGAGTTATTTTTTACAGACTAATGCAAAGAATTTACAAGATTTTTCAAACAGAATCTTGAACGAAGCCGACTAATTGAACTTCGGGGTATCGGCTCGAAACGCCCAGCAATTTGAGTCCCGAGCGACTCCAGAACATTCACTGAGATGGGAGAAGTTGTTAATCGAGTTATTTTTGACAGACTAATGCAAAGAATTGGAAGATTTTTCAAATAGAATTTTGAACGAAGCCGACTGATTGAACTTCGGGGTATCGGCTCGAAATGCCCAATAATCTGAGTCCCGAGCGACTCCAGAACATTCACTGAGATGGGAGAAGTTGTTAACCTAGTTATTTTTGACAGACTAATGCAAAGAATTGGAAGATTTTTCGAATAGAATCTTGAACGAAGCCGACTGATTGAACTTCGGGGTATCGGCTTGAAACACCCAACAATCTGAGTCTCGCGCGACTCCAGAACATTCACTGAGATGGGAGAAGTTGTTAATCGAGTTATTTTTGACAGACTAATGCAAAGAATTGGAAGATTTTTCGAATAGAATCTTGAACGAAGCCTACTGATTGAACTTCGGGGTGTCGGCTCGAAACGCCCAGCAATCTGAGTCCCGAGGGACTCCAGAACATTCACTGAGATGGGAGAAGTTGTTAATCGAGTTATTTTTGACAGACTAATGCAAAGAATTGGAAGATTTTTCGAATAGAATTTTGAACGAAGCCGACAGATTGAACTTCGGGGTATCGGCTCGAAATGCCCAATAATCTGAGTCCCGAGCGAGTCCAGAACATTCACTGTGATGGGAGAAGTTGTTAATCGAGTTATTTTTGACAGACTAATGCAAAGAACTACACGCTTTTTCGAACACAATGCTGAACGAAGCCTACTAATTGAACTTTCGAGTATCGACTCGAAACGACCAGAAATCTGAGTCCCGGGCGACTCCAGAACATTCACTATGATGGAAGAAG
Source organism: Canna indica (assembly GCA_034359265.1). NCBI lineage: Eukaryota > Viridiplantae > Streptophyta > Magnoliopsida > Zingiberales > Cannaceae > Canna > Canna indica. Next base: position 41,860,981 of record CP136891.1, read on the forward strand.
TTGTTAATCGAGTTATTTTTCACAGACTAATGCAAAGAATTACAAGATTTTTCAAACAGAATCTTGAATGAAGCCGACTAATTGAACTTTGGGGTATCGGCTCGAAACGCCCAGCAATCTGAGTCCCGAGCGACTTCAGAACATTCACTGAGATGGGAGAAGTTGTTAATCGAGTTATTTTTGACAGACTAATGCAAAGAATTGGAAGATTTTTCAAATAGAATTTTGAACGAAGCCGACTGATTGAACTTCGGGGTATCGGCTCGAAATGCCCAATAATCTGAGTCCCGCGCGACTCCAGAACATTCACTGAGATGGGAGAAGTTGTTAATCGAGTTATTTTTGACAGAATAATGCAAAGAATTGAAAGATTTTTCAAATAGAATCTTGAACGAAGCCTACTGATTGAACTTCGGGGTGTCGGCTCGAAACGCCCAGCAATCTGAGTCCCGAGCGACTCCAGAACATTCACTGAGATGGGAGAAGTTGTTAATCGAGTTATTTTTGATAGACTAATGCAAAGAACTACACGCTTTTTCGAACAGAATGCTGAACGAAGCCTACTAATTGAACTTTCGAGTATCGACTCGAAACGACCAGAAATCTGAGTCCCGGGCGACTCCAGAACATTCACTGTGATGGAAGAAGTTGTTAATCGAGTTATTTTTGACAGACTAAGGCAAGGAATTGGAAGATTTTGCGAATAGAATCTTTAACGAAGCTGACTGATTGAACTTCGGGGTATCGGCTCGAAATGCCCAATAATCTGAGTCCCGAGCGACTCCAGAACATTCACTGAGATGGGAGAAGTTGTTAATCTAGTTATTTTTGATAGACTAATGCAAAGAATTGGAAGATTTTTCGAATAGAATCTTGAACGAAGCCGACTGATTGAACTTCGGGGTATCGGCTTGAAACACCCAACAATCTGAGTACCGCGCGACTCCAGAACATTCACTGAGATGGGAGAAATTGTTAATCGAGTTATTTTTGACAGACTAATGCAAAGAATTGGAAGATTTTTCGAATAGAATCTTGAACGAAGCCTACTGATTGAACTTCGGGGTGTCGGCTCGAAACGCCCAGCAATCTGAGTCCCGAGCGACTCCAGAACATTCACTGAGATGGGAGAAGTTGTTAATCGAGTTATTTTTGACAGACTAATGCAAAGAATTGGAAGATTTTTCGAATAGAATTTTGAACGAAGCCGACAGATTGAACTTCGAGGTATAGGCTCGAAATGCCCAATAATCTGAGTCCCGAGCGAGTCCAGAACATTCACTGTGATGGGAGAAGTTGTTAATCGAGTTATTTTTGACAGACTAATGCAAAGAACTACACGCTTTTTCGAACAGAATGCTGAACGAAGCCTACTAATTGAACTTTCGAGTATCGACTCGAAACGACCAGAAATCTGAGTCCCGGGCGACTCCAGAACATTCACTGTGATGGAAGTAGTTGTTAATCGAGTTATTTTTGACAGACTAAGGCAAGGAATTGGAAGATTTTGCGAATAGAATCTTTAACGAAGCTGACTGATTGAACTTCGGGGTATCGGCTCGAAATGCCCAATAATCTGAGTCCCGAGCGAGTCTAGAACATTCACTGTGATGGGAGAAGTTGTTAATCGAGTTATTTTTGACAGACTAATGCAAAGAACTACACGCTTTTTCGAACAGAATGCTGAACGAAGCCTACTAATTGAACTTTCAAGTATCGACTCGAAACGACCAGAAATCTGAGTCCCGGGCGACTCCAGAACATTCACTATGATGGAAGAAGTTGTTAATCGAGTTATTTTTCACAGACTAATGCAAAGAATTTACAAGATTTTTCAAACAGAATCTTGAACGAAGCCGACTATTTGAACTTCGGGGTATCGGCTTGAAACGCCCAGCAATCTGAGTCCCGAGCGACTCCAGAACATTCACTGAGATGGGAGAAGTTGTTAATCGAGTTATTTTTGACAGACTAATGCAAAGAATTGGAAGATTTTTCGAATAGAATTTTGAACGAAGCCGACTGATTGAACTTCGGGGTATCGGCTCGAAATGCCCAATAATCTGAGTCCCGAGCGAGTCCAGAACATTCACTGTGATGGGAGAAGTTGTTAATCGAGTTATTTTTGACAGACTAATGCAAAGAACTACACGCTTTTTCGAACAGAATGCTGAACGAAGCCTACTAATTGAACTTTCGAGTATCGACTCGAAACGACCAGAAATCTGAGTCCCGGGCGACTCCAGAACATTCACTATGATGGAAGAAGTTGTTAATCGAGTTATTTTTCACAGACTAATGTAAAGAATTTACAAGATTTTTCAAACAGAATCTTGAACGAAGCCGACTATTTGAACTTCGGGGTATCGGCTTGAAACGCCCAGCAATCTGAGTCCCGAGCGACTCCAGAACATTCACTGAGATGGGAGAAGTTGTTAATCGAGTTATTTTTGACAGACTAATGCAAAGAATTGGAAGATTTTTCGAATAGAATTTTGAACGAAGCCGACTGATTGAACTTCGGGGTATCGGCTCGAAATGCCCAATAATCTGAGTCCCGAGCGAGTCCAGAACATTCACTGTGATGGGAGAAGTTGTTAATCGAGTTATTTTTGACAGACTAATGCAAAGAACTACACGCTTTTTCGAACAGAATGCTGAACGAAGCCTACTAATTGAACTTTCGAGTATCGACTCGAAACGACCAGAAATCTGAGTCCCGGGCGACTCCAGAACATTCACTGTGATGGAAGAAGTTGTTAATCGAGTTATTTTTGACAGACTAAGGCAAGGAATTGGAAGATTTTGCGAATAGAATCTTTAACGAAGCTGACTGATTGAACTTCGGGGTATCGGCTCGAAATGCCCAATAATCTGAGTCCCGAGCGAGTCTAGAACATTCACTGTGATGGGAGAAGTTGTTAACCGAGTTATTTTTGACAGACTAATGCAAAGAACTACACGCTTTTTCGAACAGAATGCTGAACGAAGCCTACTAATTGAACTTTCAAGTATCGACTCGAAACGACCAGAAATCTGAGTCCCGGGCGACTCCAGAACATTCACTATGATGGAAGAAGTTGTTAATCGAGTTATTTTTCACAGACTAATGCAAAGAATTTACAAGATTTTTCAAACAGAATCTTGAACGAAGCCGACTATTTGAACTTCGGGGTATCGGCTTGAAACGCCCAGCAATCTGAGTCCCGAGCGACTCCAGAACATTCACTGAGATGGGAGAAGTTGTTAATCGAGTTATTTTTGACAGACTAATGCAAAGAATTGGAAGATTTTTCGAATAGAATTTTGAACGAAGCCGACTGATTGAACTTCGGGGTATCGGCTCGAAATGCCCAATAATCTGAGTCCCGAGCGAGTCCAGAACATTCACTGTGATGGGAGAAGTTGTTAATCGAGTTATTTTTGACAGACTAATGCAAAGAACTACACGCTTTTTCGAACAGAATGCTGAACGAAGCCTACTAATTGAACTTTCGAGTATCGACTCGAAACGACCAGAATTCTGAGTCCCGGGCGACTCTAGAACATTGACTCTGATGGAAGAAGTTGTTAATCGAGTTATTTTTTACAGACTAATGCAAAGAATTTACAAGATTTTTCAAACAGAATCTTGAATGAAGCCGACTAATTGAACTTTGGGGTATCGGCTCGAAACCCCCAGCAATCTGAGTCCCGAGCGACTTCAGAACATTCACTGAGATGGGAGAAGTTGTTAATCGAGTTATTTTTGACAGACTAATGCAAAGAATTGGAAGATTTTCCAAATAGAATTTTGAACGAAGCCGACTGATTGAACTTCGGGGTATCGGCTCGAAATGCCCAATAATCTGAGTCCCGCGCGACTCCAGAACATTCACTGAGATGGGAGAAGTTGTTAATCGAGTTATTTTTGACAGAATAATGCAAAGAATTGAAAGATTTTTCAAATAGAATCTTGAACGAAGCCTACTGATTGAACTTCGGGGTGTCGGCTCGAAACGCCCAGCAATCTGAGTCCCGAGCGACTCCAGAACATTCACTGAGATGGGAGAAGTTGTTAATCGAGTTATTTTTGACAGACTAATGCAAAGAATTGGAAGATTTTTCGAATAGAATTTTGAACGAAGCCGACAGATTGAACTTCGAGGTATAGGCTCGAAATGCCCAATAATCTGAGTCCCGAGCGAGTCCAGAACATTCACTGTGATGGGAGAAGTTGTTAATCGAGTTATTTTTGACAGACTAATGCAAAGAACTACACGCTTTTTCGAACAGAATGCTGAACGAAGCCTACTAATTGAACTTTCGAGTATCGACTCGAAACGACCAGAAATCTGAGTCCCGGGCGACTCCAGAACATTCACTGTGATGGAAGAAGTTGTTAATCGAGTTATTTTTGACAGACTAAGGCAAGGAATTGGAAGATTTTGCGAATAGAATCTTTAACGAAGCTGACTGATTGAACTTCGGGGTATCGGCTCGAAATGCCCAATAATCTGAGTCCCGAGCGAGTCTAGAACATTCACTGTGATGGGAGAAGTTGTTAATCGAGTTATTTTTGACAGACTAATGCAAAGAACTACACGCTTTTTCGAACAGAATGCTGAACGAAGCCTACTAATTGAACTTTCCAGTATCGACTCGAAACGACCAGAAATCTGAGTCCCGGGCGACTCCAGAACATTCACTATGATGGAAGAAGTTGTTAATCGAGTTATTTTTCACAGACTAATGCAAAGAATTTACAAGATTTTTCAAACAGAATCTTGAACGAAGCCGACTATTTGAACTTCGGGGTATCGGCTTGAAACGCCCAGCAATCTGAGTACCGAGTGACTCCAGAACATTCACTGAGATGGGAGAAGTTGTTAATCGAGTTATTTTTGACAGAATAATGCAAAGAATTGGAAGATTTTTCGAATAGAATTTTGAACGAAGCCGACTGATTGAACTTCGGGGTATCGGCTCGAAATGCCCAATAATCTGAGTCCCGAGCGAGTCCAGAACATTCACTGTGATGGGAGAAGTTGTTAATCGAGTTATTTTTGACAGACTAATGCAAAGAACTACACGCTTTTTCGAACAGAATGCTGAACGAAGCCTACTAATTGAAATTTCGAGTATCGACTCGAAACGACCAGAATTCTGAGTCCCGGGCGACTCTAGAACATTCACTGTGATGGAAGAAGTTGTTAATCGAGTTATTTTTTACAGACTAATGCAAAGAATTACAAGATTTTTCAAACAGAATCTTGAATGAAGCCGACTAATTGAACTTCGGGGTATCGGCTCGAAACGCCCAGCAATTTGAGTCCCGAGCGACTCCAGAACATTCACTGAGATGGGAGAAGTTGTTAATCGAGTTATTTTTGACAGACTAATGCAAAGAATTGGAAGATTTTTCAAATAGAATTTTGAACGAAGCCGACTGATTGAACTTCGGGGTATCGGCTCGAAATGCCCAATAATCTGAGTCCCGAGCGAGTCCAGAACATTCACTGTGATGGGAGAAGTTGTTAATCGAGTTATTTTTGACAGACTAATGCAAAGAACTACACGCTTTTTCGAACAGAATGCTGAACGAAGCCTACTAATTGAACTTTCGAGTATCGACTCGAAACGACCAGAAATCTGAGTCCCGGGCGACTCCAGAACATTCACTGTGATGGAAGAAGTTGTTAATCGAGTTATTTTTGACAGACTAAGGCAAGGAATTGGAAGATTTTGCGAATAGAATCTTTAACGAAGCTGACTGATTGAACTTCGGGGTATCGGCTCGAAATGCCCAATAATCTGAGTCCCGAGCGAGTCTAGAACATTCACTGTGATGGGAGAAGTTGTTAATCGAGTTATTTTTGACAGACTAATGCAAAGAACTACACGCTTTTTCGAACAGAATGCTGAACGAAGCCTACTAATTGAACTTTCGAGTATCGACTCGAAACGACCAGAATTCTGAGTCCCGGGCGACTCTAGAACATTCACTCTGATGGAAGAAGTTGTTAATCGAGTTATTTTTTACAGACTAATGCAAAGAATTACAAGATTTTTCAAACAGAATCTTGAATGAAGCCGACTAATTGAACTTTGGGGTATCGGCTCGAAACGCCCAGCAATCTGAGTCCCGAGCGACTTCAGAACATTCACTGAGATGGGAGAAGTTGTTAATCGAGTTATTTTTGACAAACTAATGCAAAGAATTGGAAGATTTTTCAAATAGAATTTTGAACGAAGCCGACTGATTGAACTTCGGGGTATCGGCTCGAAATGCCCAATAATCTGAGTCCCGCGCGACTCCAGAACATTCACTGAGATGGGAGAAGTTGTTAATCGAGTTATTTTTGACAGAATAATGCAAAGAATTGAAAGATTTTTCAAATAGAATCTTGAACGAAGCCTACTGATTGAACTTCGGGATGTCGGCTCGAAACGCCCAGCAATCTGAGTCCCGAGCGACTCCAGAACATTCACTGAGATGGGAGAAGTTGTTAATCGAGTTATTTTTGACAGACTAATGCAAAGAATTGGAAGATTTTTCGAATAGAATTTTGAACGAAGCCGACAGATTGAACTTCGAGGTATAGGCTCGAAATGCCCAATAATCTGAGTCCCGAGCGAGTCCAGAACATTCACTGTGATGGGAGAAGTTGTTAATCGAGTTATTTTTGACAGACTAATGCAAAGAACTACACGCTTTTTCGAACAGAATGCTGAACGAAGCCTACTAATTGAACTTTCGAGTATCGACTCGAAACGACCAGAAATCTGAGTCCCGGGCGACTCCAGAACATTCACTGTGATGGAAGAAGTTGTTAATCGAGTTATTTTTGACAGACTAAGGCAAGGAATTGGAAGATTTTGCGAATAGAATCTTTAACGAAGCTGACTAATTGAACTTCGGGGTATCGGCTCGAAATGCCCAATAATCTGAGTCCCGAGCGAGTCTAGAACATTCACTGTGATGGGAGAAGTTGTTAATCGAGTTATTTTTGACAGACTAATGCAAAGAACTACACGCTTTTTCGAACAGAATGCTGAACGAAGCCTACTAATTGAACTTTCCAGTATCGACTCGAAACGACCAGAAATCTGAGTCCCGGGCGACTCCAGAACATTCACTATGATGGAAGAAGTTGTTAATCGAGTTATTTTTCACAGACTAATGCAAAGAATTTACAAGATTTTTCAAACAGAATCTTGAACGAAGCCGACTATTTGAACTTCGGGGTATCGGCTTGAAACGCCCAGCAATCTGAGTCCCGAGCGACTCCAGAACATTCACTGAGATGGGAGAAGTTGTTAATCGAGTTATTTTTGACAGACTAATGCAAAGAATTGGAAGATTTTTCGAATAGAATTTTGAACGAAGCCGACTGATTGAACTTCGGGGTATCGGCTCGAAATGCCCAATAATCTGAGTCCCGAGCGAGTCCAGAACATTCACTGTGATGGGAGAAGTTGTTAATCGAGTTATTTTTGACAGACTAATGCAAAGAACTACACGCTTTTTCGAACAGAATGCTAAACGAAGCCTACTAATTGAACTTTCGAGTATCGACTCGAAACGACCAGAATTCTGAGTCCCGGGCGACTCTAGAACATTCACTGTGATGGAAGAAGTTGTTAATCGAGTTATTTTTTACAGACTAATGCAAAGAATTACAAGATATTTCAAACAGAATCTTGAATGAAGCCGACTAATTGAACTTCGGGGTATCGGCTCGAAACGCCCAGCAATTTGAGTCCCGAGCGACTCCAGAACATTCACTGAGATGGGAGAAGTTGTTAATCGAGTTATTTTTGACAGACTAATGCAAAGAATTGGAAGATTTTTCAAATAGAATTTTGAACGAAGCCGACTGATTGAACTTCGGGGTATCGGCTCGAAATGCCCAATAATCTGAGTCCCGAGCGACTCCAGAACATTCACTGAGATGGGAGAAGTTGTTAACCTAGTTATTTTTGACAGACTAATGCAAAGAATTGGAAGATTTTTCGAATAGAATCTTGAACGAAGCCGACTGATTGAACTTCGGGGTATCGGCTTGAAACACCCAACAATCTGAGTCTCGCGCGACTCCAGAACATTCACTGAGATGGGAGAAGTTGTTAATCGAGTTATTTTTGACAGACTAATGCAAAGAATTGGAAGATTTTTCGAATAGAATCTTGAACGAAGCCTACTGATTGAACTTCGGGGTGTCGGCTCGAAACGCCCAGCAATCTGAGTCCCGAGCGACTCCACAACATTCACTGAGATGGGAGAAGTTGTTAATCGAGTTATTTTTGACAGACTAATGCAAAGAATTGGAAGATTTTTCGAATAGAATTTTGAACGAAGCCGACTGATTGAACTTCGGGGTATCGGCTCGAAATGCCCAATAATCTGAGTCCCGAGCGAGTCCAGAACATTCACTGTGATGGGAGAAGTTGTTAATCGAGTTATTTTTGACAGACTAATGCAAAGAACTACACGCTTTTTCGAACAGAATGCTAAACGAAGCCTACTAATTGAACTTTCGAGTATCGACTCGAAACGACCAGAATTCTGAGTCCCGGGCGACTCTAGAACATTCACTGTGATGGAAGAAGTTGTTAATCGAGTTATTTTTTACAGACTAATGCAAAGAATTACAAGATATTTCAAACAGAATCTTGAATGAAGCCGACTAATTGAACTTCGGGGTATCGGCTCGAAACGCCCAGCAATTTGAGTCCCGAGCGACTCCAGAACATTCACTGAGATGGGAGAAGTTGTTAATCGAGTTATTTTTGACAGACTAATGCAAAGAATTGGAAGATTTTTCAAATAGAATTTTGAACGAAGCCGACTGATTGAACTTCGGGGTATCGGCTCGAAATGCCCAATAATCTGAGTCCCGAGCGACTCCAGAACATTCACTGAGATGGGAGAAGTTGTTAACCTAGTTATTTTTGACAGACTAATGCAAAGAATTGGAAGATTTTTCGAATAGAATCTTGAACGAAGCCGACTGATTGAACTTCGGGGTATCGGCTTGAAACACCCAACAATCTGAGTCTCGCGCGACTCCAGAACATTCACTGAGATGGGAGAAGTTGTTAATCGAGTTATTTTTGACAGACTAATGCAAAGAATTGGAAGATTTTTCGAATAGAATCTTGAACGAAGCCTACTGATTGAACTTCGGGGTGTCGGCTCGAAACGCCCAGCAATCTGAGTCCCGAGGGACTCCAGAACATTCACTGAGATGGGAGAAGTTGTTAATCGAGTTATTTTTGACAGACTAATGCAAAGAATTGGAAGATTTTTCGAATAGAATTTTGAACGAAGCCGACAGATTGAACTTCGGGGTATCGGCTCGAAATGCCCAATAATCTGAGTCCCGAGCGAGTCCAGAACATTCACTGTGATGGGAGAAGTTGTTAATCGAGTTATTTTTGACAGACTAATGCAAAGAACTACACGCTTTTTCGAACACAATGCTGAACGAAGCCTACTAATTGAACTTTCGAGTATCGACTCGAAACGACCAGAAATCTGAGTCCCGGGCGACTCCAGAACATTCACTGTGATGGAAGAAGTTGTTAATCGAGTTATTTTTGACAGACTAAGGCAAGGAATTGGAAGATTTTGCGAATAGAATCTTTAACGAAGCTGACTGATTGAACTTCGGGGTATCGGCTCGAAATGCCCAATAATCTGAGTCCCGAGCGAGTCTAGAACATTCACTGTGATGGGAGAAGTTGTTAATCGAGTTATTTTTGACAGACTAATGCAAAGAACTACACGCTTTTTCGAACAGAATGCTGAACGAAGCCTACTAATTGAACTTTCGAGTATCGACTCGAAACGACCAGAAATCTGAGTCCCGGGCGACTCCAGAACATTCACTATGATGGAAGAAGTTGTTAATCGAGTTATTTTTCACAGACTAATGTAAAGAATTTACAAGATTTTTCAAACAGAATCTTGAACGAAGCCGACTATTTGAACTTCGGGGTATCGGCTTGAAACGCCCAGCAATCTGAGTCCCGAGCGACTCCAGAACATTCACTGAGATGGGAGAAGTTGTTAATCGAGTTATTTTTGACAGACTAATGCAAAGAATTGGAAGATTTTTCGAATAGAATTTTGAACGAAGCCGACTGATTGAACTTCGGGGTATCGGCTCGAAATGCCCAATAATCTAAGTCCCGAGCGAGTCCAGAACATTCACTGTGATGGGAGAAGTTGTTAATCGAGTTATTTTTGACAGACTAATGCAAAGAACTACACGCTTTTTCGAACAAAATGCTGAACGAAGCCTACTAATTGAACTTTCGAGTATCGACTCGAAACGACCAGAATTTTGAGTCCCGGGCGACTCTAGAACATTCACTGTGATGGAAGAAGTTGTTAATCGAGTTATTTTTTACAGACTAATGCAAAGAATTACAAGATTTTTCAAACAGAATCTTGAATGAAGCCGACTAATTGAACTTTGGGGTATCGGCTCGAAACGCCCAGCAATCTGAGTCCCGAGCGACTTCAGAACATTCACTGAGATGGGAGAAGTTGTTAATCGAGTTATTTTTGACAGACTAATGCAAAGAATTGGAAGATTTTTCAAATAGAATTTTGAACGAAGCCGACTGATTGAACTTCGGGGTATCGGCTCGAAATGCCCAATAATCTGAGTCCCGCGCGACTCCAGAACATTCACTGAGATGGGAGAAGTTGTTAATCGAGTTATTTTTGACAGAATAATGCAAAGAATTGAAAGATTTTTCAAATAGAATCTTGAACGAAGCCTACTGATTGAACTTCGGGGTGTCGGCTCGAAACGCCCAGCAATCTGAGTCCCGAGCGACTCCAGAACATTCACTGAGATGGGAGAAGTTGTTAATCGAGTTATTTTTGATAGACTAATGCAAAGAACTACACGCTTTTTCGAACAGAATGCTGAACGAAGCCTACTAATTGAACTTTCGAGTATCGACTCGAAACGACCAGAAATCTGAGTCTCGGGCGACTCCAGAACATTCACTGTGATGGAAGAAGTTGTTAATCGAGTTATTTTTGACAGACTAAGGCAAGGAATTGGAAGATTTTGCGAATAGAATCTTTAACGAAGCTGACTGATTGAACTTCGGGGTATCGGCTCGAAATGCCCAATAATCTGAGTCCCGAGCGACTCCAGAACATTCACTGAGATGGGAGAAGTTGTTAATCTAGTTATTTTTGATAGACTAATGCAAAGAATTGGAAGATTTTTCGAATAGAATCTTGAACGAAGCCGACTGATTGAACTTCGGGGTATCGGCTTGAAACACCCAACAATCTGAGTCCCGCGCGACTCCAGAACATTCACTGAGATGGGAGAAATTGTTAATCGAGTTATTTTTGACAGACTAATGCAAAGAATTGGAAGATTTTTCGAATAGAATCTTGAACGAAGCCTACTGATTGAACTTCGGGGTGTCGGCTCGAAACGCCCAGCAATCTGAGTCCCGAGCGACTCCAGAACATTCACTGAGATGGGAGAAGTTGTTAATCGAGTTATTTTTGACAGACTAATGCAAAGAATTGGAAGATTTTTCGAATAGAATTTTGAACGAAGCCGACAGATTGAACTTCGAGGTATAGGCTCGAAATGCCCAATAATCTGAGTCCCGAGCGAGTCCAGAACATTCACTGTGATGGGAGAAGTTGTTAATCGAGTTATTTTTGACAGACTAATGCAAAGAACTACACGCTTTTTCGAACAGAATGCTGAACGAAGCCTACTAATTGAACTTTCGAGTATCGACTCGAAACGACCAGAAATCTGAGTCCCGGGCGACTCCAGAACATTCACTGTGATGGAAGAAGTTGTTAATCGAGTTATTTTTGACAGACTAAGGCAAGGAATTGGAAGATTTTGCGAATAGAATCTTTAACGAAGCAGACTGATTGAACTTCGGGGTATCGGCTCGAAATGCCCAATAATCTGAGTCCTGAGCGACTCCAGAACATTCACTGAGATGGGAGAAGTTGTTAATCTAGTTATTTTTGACAGACTAATGCAAAGAATTGGAAGATTTTTCAAATAGAATTTTGAACGAAGCCGACTGATTGAACTTCGGGGTATCGGCTCGAAATGCCCAATAATCTGAGTCCCGAGCGACTCCAGAACATTCACTGAGATGGGAGAAGTTGTTAACCTAGTTATTTTTGACAGACTAATGCAAAGAATTGGAAGATTTTTCGAATAGAATCTTGAACGAAGCCGACTGATTGAACTTCGGGGTATCGGCTTGAAACACCCAACAATCTGAGTCTCGCGCGACTCTAGAACATTCACTGAGATGGGAGAAGTTGTTAATTGAGTTATTTTTGACAGACTAATGCAAAGAATTGGAAGATTTTTCGAATAGAATCTTGAACGAAGCCTACTGATTGAACTTCAGGGTGTCGGCTCGAAACGCCCAGCAATCTGAGTCCCGAGCGACTCCAGAACATTCACTGAGATGGGAGAAGTTGTTAATCGAGTTATTTTTCACAGACTAATGCAAAGAATTTACAAGATTTTTCAAACAGAATCTTGAACGAAGCCGACTATTTGAACTTCGGGGTATCGGCTTGAAACGCCCAGCAATCTGAGTCCCGAGCGACTCCAGAACATTCACTGAGATGGGAGAAGTTGTTAATCGAGTTATTTTTGACAGACTAATGCAAAGAATTGGAAGATTTTTCGAATAGAATTTTGAACGAAGCCGACTGATTGAACTTCGGGGTATCGGCTCGAAATGCCCAATAATCTGAGTCCCGAGCGAGTCCAGAACATTCACTGTGATGGGAGAAGTTGTTAATCGAGTTATTTTTGACAGACTAATGCAAAGAACTACACGCTTTTTCGAACACAATGCTGAACGAAGCCTACTAATTGAACTTTCGAGTATCGACTCGAAACGACCAGAATTCTGAGTCCCGGGCGACTCTAGAACATTCACTGTGATGGAAGAAGTTGTTAATCGAGTTATTTTTTACAGACTAATGCAAAGAATTACAAGATTTTTCAAACAGAATCTTGAATGAAGCCGACTAATTGAACTTCGGGGTATCGGCTCGAAACGCCCAGCAATTTGAGTCCCGAGCGACTCCAGAACATTCACTGAGATGGGAGAAGTTGTTAATCGAGTTATTTTTGACAGACTAATGCAAAGAATTGGAAGATTTTTCAAATAGAATTTTGAACGAAGCCGACTGATTGAACTTCGGGGTATCGGCTCGAAATGCCCAATAATCTGAGTCCCGCGCGACTCCAGAACATTCACTGAGATGGGAGAAGTTGTTAATCGAGTTATTTTTGACAGAATAATGCAAAGAATTGAAAGATTTTTCAAATAGAATCTTGAACGAAGCCTACTGATTGAACTTCGGGGTGTCGGCTCGAAACGCCCAGCAATCTGAGTCCCGAGCGACTCCAGAACATTCACTGAGATGGGAGAAGTTGTTAATCGAGTTATTTTTGATAGACTAATGCAAAGAACTACACGCTTTTTCGAACAGAATGCTGAACGAAGCCTACTAATTGAACTTTCGAGTATCGACTCGAAACGACCAGAAATCTGAGTCCCGGGCGACTCCAGAACATTCACTGTGATGGAAGAAGTTGTTAATCGAGTTATTTTTGACAGACTAAGGCAAGGAATTGGAAGATTTTGCGAATAGAATCTTTAACGAAGCTGACTGATTGAACTTCGGGGTATCGGCTCGAAATGCCCAATAATCTGAGTCCCGAGCGACTCCAGAACATTCACTGAGATGGGAGAAGTTGTTAATCTAGTTATTTTTGATAGACTAATGCAAAGAATTGGAAGATTTTTCGAATAGAATCTTGAACGAAGCCGACTGATTGAACTTCGGGGTATCGGCTTGAAACACCCAACAATCTGAGTCCCGCGCGACTCCAGAACATTCACTGAGATGGGAGAAATTGTTAATCGAGTTATTTTTGACAGACTAATGCAAAGAATTGGAAGATTTTTCGAATAGAATCTTGAACGAAGCCTACTGATTGAACTTCGGGGTGTCGGCTCGAAACGCCCAGCAATCTGAGTCCCGAGCGACTCCAGAACATTCACTGAGATGGGAGAAGTTGTTAATCGAGTTATTTTTGACAGACTAATGCAAAGAATTGGAAGATTTTTCGAATAGAATTTTGAACGAAGCCGACAGATTGAACTTCGAGGTATAGGCTCGAAATGCCCAATAATCTGAGTCCCGAGCGAGTCCAGAACATTCACTGTGATGGGAGAAGTTGTTAATCGAGTTATTTTTGACAGACTAATGCAAAGAACTACACGCTTTTTCGAACAGAATGCTGAACGAAGCCTACTAATTGAACTTTCGAGTATCGACTCGAAACGACCAGAAATCTGAGTCCCGGGCGACTCCAGAACATTCACTGTGATGGAAGAAGTTGTTAATCGAGTTATTTTTGACAGACTAAGGCAAGGAATTGGAAGATTTTGCGAATAGAATCTTTAACGAAGCAGACTGATTGAACTTCGGGGTATCGGCTCGAAATGCCCAATAATCTGAGTCCTGAGCGACTCCAGAACATTCACTGAGATGGGAGAAGTTGTTAATCTAGTTATTTTTGACAGACTAATGCAAAGAATTGGAAGATTTTTCAAATAGAATTTTGAACGAAGCCGACTGATTGAACTTCGGGGTATCGGCTCGAAATGCCCAATAATCTGAGTCCCGAGCGACTCCAGAACATTCACTGAGATGGGAGAAGTTGTTAACCTAGTTATTTTTGACAGACTAATGCAAAGAATTGGAAGATTTTTCGAATAGAATCTTGAACGAAGCCGACTGATTGAACTTCGGGGTATCGGCTTGAAACACCCAACAATCTGAGTCTCGCGCGACTCCAGAACATTCACTGAGATGGGAGAAGTTGTTAATTGAGTTATTTTTGACAGACTAATGCAAAGAATTGGAAGATTTTTCGAATAGAATCTTGAACGAAGCCTACTGATTGAACTTCAGGGTGTCGGCTCGAAACGCCCAGCAATCTGAGTCCCGAGCGACTCCAGAACATTCACTGAGATGGGAGAAGTTGTTAATCGAGTTATTTTTCACAGACTAATGCAAAGAATTTACAAGATTTTTCAAACAGAATCTTGAACGAAGCCGACTATTTGAACTTCGGGGTATCGGCTTGAAACGCCCAGCAATCTGAGTCCCGAGCGACTCCAGAACATTCACTGAGATGGGAGAAGTTGTTAATCGAGTTATTTTTGACAGACTAATGCAAAGAATTGGAAGATTTTTCGAATAGAATTTTGAACGAAGCCGACTGATTGAACTTCGGGGTATCGGCTCGAAATGCCCAATAATCTGAGTCCCGAGCGAGTCCAGAACATTCACTGTGATGGGAGAAGTTGTTAATCGAGTTATTTTTGACAGACTAATGCAAAGAACTACACGCTTTTTCGAACAGAATGCTGAACGAAGCCTACTAATTGAACTTTCGAGTATCGACTCGAAACGACCAGAATTCTGAGTCCCGGGCGACTCTAGAACATTCACTGTGATGGAAGAAGTTGTTAATCGAGTTATTTTTTACAGACTAATGCAAAGAATTACAAGATTTTTCAAACAGAATCTTGAATGAAGCCGACTAATTGAACTTCGGGGTATCGGCTCGAAACGCCCAGCAATTTGAGTCCCGAGCGACTCCAGAACATTCACTGAGATGGGAGAAGTTGTTAATCGAGTTATTTTTGACAGACTAATGCAAAGAATTGGAAGATTTTTCGAATAGAATCTTGAACGAAGCCGACTGATTGAACTTCGGGGTATCGGCTTGAAACACCCAACAATCTGAGTCTCGCGCGACTCCAGAACATTCACTGAGATGGGAGAAGTTGTTAATTGAGTTATTTTTGACAGACTAATGCAAAGAATTGGAAGATTTTTCGAATAGAATCTTGAACGAAGCCTACTGATTGAACTTCAGGGTGTCGGCTCGAAACGCCCAGCAATCTGAGTCCCGAGCGACTCCAGAACATTCACTGAGATGGGAGAAGTTGTTAATCGAGTTATTTTTGACAGACTAATGCAAAGAATTGGAAGATTTTTCGAATAGAATTTTGAACGAAGCCGACAGATTGAACTTCGGGGTATCGGCTCGAAATGCCCAATAATCTGAGTCCCGAGCGAGTCCAGAACATTCACTGTGATGGGAGAAGTTGTTAATCGAGTTATTTTTGACAGACTAATGCAAAGAACTACACGCTTTTTCGAACAGAATGCTAAACGAAGCCTACTAATTGAACTTTCGAGTATCGACTCGAAACGACCAGAATTCTGAGTCCCGGGCGACTCTAGAACATTCACTGTGATGGAAGAAGTTGTTAATCGAGTTATTTTTTACAGACTAATGCAAAGAATTACAAGATATTTCAAACAGAATCTTGAATGAAGCCGACTAATTGAACTTCGGGGTATCGGCTCGAAACGCCCAGCAATTTGAGTCCCGAGCGACTCCAGAACATTCACTGAGATGGGAGAAGTTGTTAATCGAGTTATTTTTGACAGACTAATGCAAAGAATTGGAAGATTTTTCGAATAGAATTTTGAACGAAGCCGACAGATTGAACTTCGAGGTATAGGCTCGAAATGCCCAATAATCTGAGTCCCGAGCGAGTCCAGAACATTCACTGTGATGGGAGAAGTTGTTAATCGAGTTATTTTTGACAGACTAATGCAAAGAACTACACGCTTTTTCGAACAGAATGCTGAACGAAGCCTACTAATTGAACTTTCGAGTATCGACTCGAAACGACCAGAAATCTGAGTCCCGGGCGACTCCAGAACATTCACTGTGATGGAAGAAGTTGTTAATCGAGTTATTTTTGACAGACTAAGGCAAGGAATTGGAAGATTTTGCGAATAGAATCTTTAACGAAGCAGACTGATTGAACTTCGGGGTATCGGCTCGAAATGCCCAATAATCTGAGTCCTGAGCGACTCCAGAACATTCACTGAGATGGGAGAAGTTGTTAATCTAGTTATTTTTGACAGACTAATGCAAAGAATTGGAAGATTTTTCAAATAGAATTTTGAACGAAGCCGACTGATTGAACTTCGGGGTATCGGCTCGAAATGCCCAATAATCTGAGTCCCGAGCGACTCCAGAACATTCACTGAGATGGGAGAAGTTGTTAACCTAGTTATTTTTGACAGACTAATGCAAAGAATTGGAAGATTTTTCGAATAGAATCTTGAACGAAGCCGACTGATTGAACTTCGGGGTATCGGCTTGAAACACCCAACAATCTGAGTCTCGCGCGACTCCAGAACATTCACTGAGATGGGAGAAGTTGTTAATTGAGTTATTTTTGACAGACTAATGCAAAGAATTGGAAGATTTTTCGAATAGAATCTTGAACGAAGCCTACTGATTGAACTTCAGGGTGTCGGCTCGAAACGCCCAGCAATCTGAGTCCCGAGCGACTCCAGAACATTCACTGAGATGGGAGAAGTTGTTAATCGAGTTATTTTTCACAGACTAATGCAAAGAATTTACAAGATTTTTCAAACAGAATCTTGAACGAAGCCGACTATTTGAACTTCGGGGTATCGGCTTGAAACGCCCAGCAATCTGAGTCCCGAGCGACTCCAGAACATTCACTGAGATGGGAGAAGTTGTTAATCGAGTTATTTTTGACAGACTAATGCAAAGAATTGGAAGATTTTTCGAATAGAATTTTGAACGAAGCCGACTGATTGAACTTCGGGGTATCGGCTCGAAATGCCCAATAATCTGAGTCCCGAGCGAGTCCAGAACATTCACTGTGATGGGAGAAGTTGTTAATCGAGTTATTTTTGACAGACTAATGCAAAGAACTACACGCTTTTTCGAACAGAATGCTGAACGAAGCCTACTAATTGAACTTTCGAGTATCGACTCGAAACGACCAGAATTCTGAGTCCCGGGCGACTCTAGAACATTCACTGTGATGGAAGAAGTTGTTAATCGAGTTATTTTTTACAGACTAATGCAAAGAATTACAAGATTTTTCAAACAGAATCTTGAATGAAGCCGACTAATTGAACTTCGGGGTATCGGCTCGAAACGCCCAGCAATTTGAGTCCCGAGCGACTCCAGAACATTCACTGAGATGGGAGAAGTTGTTAATCGAGTTATTTTTGACAGACTAATGCAAAGAATTGGAAGATTTTTCGAATAGAATCTTGAACGAAGCCGACTGATTGAACTTCGGGGTATCGGCTTGAAACACCCAACAATCTGAGTCTCGCGCGACTCCAGAACATTCACTGAGATGGGAGAAGTTGTTAATTGAGTTATTTTTGACAGACTAATGCAAAGAATTGGAAGATTTTTCGAATAGAATCTTGAACGAAGCCTACTGATTGAACTTCAGGGTGTCGGCTCGAAACGCCCAGCAATCTGAGTCCCGAGCGACTCCAGAACATTCACTGAGATGGGAGAAGTTGTTAATCGAGTTATTTTTGACAGACTAATGCAAAGAATTGGAAGATTTTTCGAATAGAATTTTGAACGAAGCCGACAGATTGAACTTCGGGGTATCGGCTCGAAATGCCCAATAATCTGAGTCCCGAGCGAGTCCAGAACATTCACTGTGATGGGAGAAGTTGTTAATCGAGTTATTTTTGACAGACTAATGCAAAGAACTACACGCTTTTTCGAACAGAATGCTAAACGAAGCCTACTAATTGAACTTTCGAGTATCGACTCGAAACGACCAGAATTCTGAGTCCCGGGCGACTCTAGAACATTCACTGTGATGGAAGAAGTTGTTAATCGAGTTATTTTTTACAGACTAATGCAAAGAATTACAAGATATTTCAAACAGAATCTTGAATGAAGCCGACTAATTGAACTTCGGGGTATCGGCTCGAAACGCCCAGCAATTTGAGTCCCGAGCGACTCCAGAACATTCACTGAGATGGGAGAAGTTGTTAATCGAGTTATTTTTGACAGACTAATGCAAAGAATTGGAAGATTTTTCAAATAGAATTTTGAACGAAGCCGACTGATTGAACTTCGGGGTATCGGCTCGAAATGCCCAATAATCTGAGTCCCGAGCGACTCCAGAACATTCACTGAGATGGGAGAAGTTGTTAACCTAGTTATTTTTGACAGACTAATGCAAAGAATTGGAAGATTTTTCGAATAGAATCTTGAACGAAGCCGACTGATTGAACTTCGGGGTATCGGCTTGAAACACCCAACAATCTGAGTCTCGCGCGACTCCAGAACATTCACTGAGATGGGAGAAGTTGTTAATCGAGTTATTTTTGACAGACTAATGCAAAGAATTGGAAGATTTTTCGAATAGAATCTTGAACGAAGCCTACTGATTGAACTTCGGGGTGTCGGCTCGAAACGCCCAGCAATCTGAGTCCCGAGGGACTCCAGAACATTCACTGAGATGGGAGAAGTTGTTAATCGAGTTATTTTTGACAGACTAATGCAAAGAATTGGAAGATTTTTCGAATAGAATTTTGAACGAAGCCGACAGATTGAACTTCGGGGTATCGGCTCGAAATGCCCAATAATCTGAGTCCCGAGCGAGTCCAGAACATTCACTGTGATGGGAGAAGTTGTTAATCGAGTTATTTTTGACAGACTAATGCAAAGAACTACACGCTTTTTCGAACACAATGCTGAACGAAGCCTACTAATTGAACTTTCGAGTATCGACTCGAAACGACCAGAAATCTGAGTCCCGGGCGACTCCAGAACATTCACTGTGATGGAAGAAGTTGTTAATCGAGTTATTTTTGACAGACTAAGGCAAGGAATTGGAAGATTTTGCGAATAGAATCTTTAACGAAGCTGACTGATTGAACTTCGGGGTATCGGCTCGAAATGCCCAATAATCTGAGTCCCGAGCGAGTCTAGAACATTCACTGTGATGGGAGAAGTTGTTAATCGAGTTATTTTTGACAGACTAATGCAAAGAACTACACGCTTTTTCGAACAGAATGCTGAACGAAGCCTACTAATTGAACTTTCGAGTATCGACTCGAAACGACCAGAAATCTGAGTCCCGGGCGACTCCAGAACATTCACTATGATGGAAGAAGTTGTTAATCGAGTTATTTTTCACAGACTAATGTAAAGAATTTACAAGATTTTTCAAACAGAATCTTGAACGAAGCCGACTATTTGAACTTCGGGGTATCGGCTTGAAACGCCCAGCAATCTGAGTCCCGAGCGACTCCAGAACATTCACTGAGATGGGAGAAGTTGTTAATCGAGTTATTTTTGACAGACTAATGCAAAGAATTGGAAGATTTTTCGAATAGAATTTTGAACGAAGCCGACTGATTGAACTTCGGGGTATCGGCTCGAAATGCCCAATAATCTAAGTCCCGAGCGAGTCCAGAACATTCACTGTGATGGGAGAAGTTGTTAATCGAGTTATTTTTGACAGACTAATGCAAAGAACTACACGCTTTTTCGAACAGAATGCTGAACGAAGCCTACTAATTGAACTTTCGAGTATCGACTCGAAACGACCAGAATTTTGAGTCCCGGGCGACTCTAGAACATTCACTGTGATGGAAGAAGTTGTTAATCGAGTTATTTTTTACAGACTAATGCAAAGAATTACAAGATTTTTCAAACAGAATCTTGAATGAAGCCGACTAATTGAACTTTGGGGTATCGGCTCGAAACGCCCAGCAATCTGAGTCCCGAGCGACTTCAGAACATTCACTGAGATGGGAGAAGTTGTTAATCGAGTTATTTTTGACAAACTAATGCAAAGAATTGGAAGATTTTTCAAATAGAATTTTGAACGAAGCCGACTGATTGAACTTCGGGGTATCGGCTCGAAATGCCCAATAATCTGAGTCCCGCGCGACTCCAGAACATTCACTGAGATGGGAGAAGTTGTTAATCGAGTTATTTTTGACAGAATAATGCAAAGAATTGAAAGATTTTTCAAATAGAATCTTGAACGAAGCCTACTGATTGAACTTCGGGGTGTCGGCTCGAAACGCCCAGCAATCTGAGTCCCGAGCGACTCCAGAACATTCACTGAGATGGGAGAAGTTGTTAATCGAGTTATTTTTGATAGACTAATGCAAAGAACTACACGCTTTTTCGAACAGAATGCTGAACGAAGCCTACTAATTGAACTTTCGAGTATCGACTCGAAACGACCAGAAATCTGAGTCCCGGGCGACTCCAGAACATTCACTGTGATGGAAGAAGTTGTTAATCGAGTTATTTTTGACAGACTAAGGCAAGGAATTGGAAGATTTTGCGAATAGAATCTTTAACGAAGCTGACTGATTGAACTTCGGGGTATCGGCTCGAAATGCCCAATAATCTGAGTCCCGAGCGACTCCAGAACATTCACTGAGATGGGAGAAGTTGTTAATCTAGTTATTTTTGATAGACTAATGCAAAGAATTGGAAGATTTTTCGAATAGAATCTTGAACGAAGCCGACTGATTGAACTTCGGGGTATCGGCTTGAAACACCCAACAATCTGAGTCCCGCGCGACTCCAGAACATTCACTGAGATGGGAGAAGTTGTTAATCTAGTTATTTTTGACAGACTAATGCAAAGAATTGGAAGATTTTTCGAATAGAATTTTGAACGAAGCCGACAGATTGAACTTCGAGGTATAGGCTCGAAATGCCCAATAATCTGAGTCCCGAGCGAGTCCAGAACATTCACTGTGATGGGAGAAGTTGTTAATCGAGTTATTTTTGACAGACTAATGCAAAGAACTACACGCTTTTTCGAACAGAATGCTGAACGAAGCCTACTAATTGAACTTTCGAGTATCGACTCGAAACGACCAGAAATCTGAGTCCCGGGCGACTCTAGAACATTCACTGTGATGGAAGAAGTTGTTAATCGAGTTATTTTTTACAGACTAATGCAAAGAATTACAAGATTTTTCAAACAGAATCTTGAATGAAGCCGACTAATTGAACTTTGGGGTATCGGCTCGAAACGCCCAGCAATCTGAGTCCCGAGCGACTTCAGAACATTCACTGAGATGGGAGAAGTTGTTAATCGAGTTATTTTTGACAGACTAATGCAAAGAATTGGAAGATTTTTCAAATAGAATTTTGAACGAAGCCGACTGATTGAACTTCGGGGTATCGGCTCGAAATGCCCAATAATCTGAGTCCCGCGCGACTCCAGAACATTCACTGAGATGGGAGAAGTTGTTAATCGAGTTATTTTTGACAGAATAATGCAAAGAATTGAAAGATTTTTCAAATAGAATCTTGAACGAAGCCTACTGATTGAACTTCGGGGTGTCGGCTCGAAACGCCCAGCAATCTGAGTCCCGAGCGACTCCAGAACATTCACTGAGATGGGAGAAGTTGTTAATCGAGTTATTTTTGATAGACTAATGCAAAGAACTACACGCTTTTTCGAACAGAATGCTGAACGAAGCCTACTAATTGAACTTTCGAGTATCGACTCGAAACGACCAGAAATCTGAGTCCCGGGCGACTCCAGAACATTCACTGTGATGGAAGAAGTTGTTAATCGAGTTATTTTTGACAGACTAAGGCAAGGAATTGGAAGATTTTGCGAATAGAATCTTTAACGAAGCTGACTGATTGAACTTCGGGGTATCGGCTCGAAATGCCCAATAATCTGAGTCCCGAGCGACTCCAGAACATTCACTGAGATGGGAGAAGTTGTTAATCTAGTTATTTTTGATAGACTAATGCAAAGAATTGGAAGATTTTTCGAATAGAATCTTGAACGAAGCCGACTGATTGAACTTCGGGGTATCGGCTTGAAACACCCAACAATCTGAGTCCCGCGCGACTCCAGAACATTCACTGAGATGGGAGAAATTGTTAATCGAGTTATTTTTGACAGACTAATGCAAAGAATTGGAAGATTTTTCGAATAGAATCTTGAACGAAGCCTACTGATTGAACTTCGGGGTGTCGGCTCGAAACGCCCAGCAATCTGAGTCCCGAGCGACTCCAGAACATTCACTGAGATGGGAGAAGTTGTTAATCGAGTTATTTTTGACAGACTAATGCAAAGAATTGGAAGATTTTTCGAATAGAATTTTGAACGAAGCCGACAGATTGAACTTCGAGGTATAGGCTCGAAATGCCCAATAATCTGAGTCCCGAGCGAGTCCAGAACATTCACTGTGATGGGAGAAGTTGTTAATCGAGTTATTTTTGACAGACTAATGCAAAGAACTACACGCTTTTTCGAACAGAATGCTGAACGAAGCCTACTAATTGAACTTTCGAGTATCGACTCGAAACGACCAGAAATCTGAGTCCCGGGCGACTCCAGAACATTCACTGTGATGGAAGAAGTTGTTAATCGAGTTATTTTTGACAGACTAAGGCAAGGAATTGGAAGATTTTGCGAATAGAATCTTTAACGAAGCAGACTGATTGAACTTCGGGGTATCGGCTCGAAATGCCCAATAATCTGAGTCCTGAGCGACTCCAGAACATTCACTGAGATGGGAGAAGTTGTTAATCTAGTTATTTTTGACAGACTAATGCAAAGAATTGGAAGATTTTTCAAATAGAATTTTGAACGAAGCCGACTGATTGAACTTCGGGGTATCGGCTCGAAATGCCCAATAATCTGAGTCCCGAGCGACTCCAGAACATTCACTGAGATGGGAGAAGTTGTTAACCTAGTTATTTTTGACAGACTAATGCAAAGAATTGGAAGATTTTTCGAATAGAATCTTGAACGAAGCCGACTGATTGAACTTCGGGGTATCGGCTTGAAACACCCAACAATCTGAGTCTCGCGCGACTCCAGAACATTCACTGAGATGGGAGAAGTTGTTAATTGAGTTATTTTTGACAGACTAATGCAAAGAATTGGAAGATTTTTTGAATAGAATCTTGAACGAAGCCTACTGATTGAACTTCAGGGTGTCGGCTCGAAACGCCCAGCAATCTGAGTCCCGAGCGACTCCAGAACATTCACTGAGATGGGAGAAGTTGTTAATCGAGTTATTTTTCACAGACTAATGCAAAGAATTTACAAGATTTTTCAAACAGAATCTTGAACGAAGCCGACTATTTGAACTTCGGGGTATCGGCTTGAAACGCCCAGCAATCTGAGTCCCGAGCGACTCCAGAACATTCACTGAGATGGGAGAAGTTGTTAATCGAGTTATTTTTGACAGACTAATGCAAAGAATTGGAAGATTTTTCGAATAGAATTTTGAACGAAGCCGACTGATTGAACTTCGGGGTATCGGCTCGAAATGCCCAATAATCTGAGTCCCGAGCGAGTCCAGAACATTCACTGTGATGGGAGAAGTTGTTAATCGAGTTATTTTTGACAGACTAATGCAAAGAACTACACGCTTTTTCGAACAGAATGCTGAACGAAGCCTACTAATTGAACTTTCGAGTATCGACTCGAAACGACCAGAATTCTGAGTCCCGGGCGACTCTAGAACATTCACTGTGATGGAAGAAGTTGTTAATCGAGTTATTTTTTACAGACTAATGCAAAGAATTACAAGATTTTTCAAACAGAATCTTGAATGAAGCCGACTAATTGAACTTCGGGGTATCGGCTCGAAACGCCCAGCAATTTGAGTCCCGAGCGACTCCAGAACATTCACTGAGATGGGAGAAGTTGTTAATCGAGTTATTTTTGACAGACTAATGCAAAGAATTGGAAGATTTTTCGAATAGAATCTTGAACGAAGCCGACTGATTGAACTTCGGGGTATCGGCTTGAAACACCCAACAATCTGAGTCTCGCGCGACTCCAGAACATTCACTGAGATGGGAGAAGTTGTTAATTGAGTTATTTTTGACAGACTAATGCAAAGAATTGGAAGATTTTTCGAATAGAATCTTGAACGAAGCCTACTGATTGAACTTCAGGGTGTCGGCTCGAAACGCCCAGCAATCTGAGTCCCGAGCGACTCCAGAACATTCACTGAGATGGGAGAAGTTGTTAATCGAGTTATTTTTGACAGACTAATGCAAAGAATTGGAAGATTTTTCGAATAGAATTTTGAACGAAGCCGACAGATTGAACTTCGGGGTATCGGCTCGAAATGCCCAATAATCTGAGTCCCGAGCGAGTCCAGAACATTCACTGTGATGGGAGAAGTTGTTAATCGAGTTATTTTTGACAGACTAATGCAAAGAACTACACGCTTTTTCGAACACAATGCTGAACGAAGCCTACTAATTGAACTTTCGAGTATCGACTCGAAACGACCAGAAATCTGAGTCCCGGGCGACTCCAGAACATTCACTGTGATGGAAGAAGTTGTTAATCGAGTTATTTTTGACAGACTAAGGCAAGGAATTGGAAGATTTTGCGAATAGAATCTTTAACGAAGCTGACTGATTGAACTTCGGGGTATCGGCTCGAAATGCCCAATAATCTGAGTCCCGAGCGAGTCTAGAACATTCACTGTGATGGGAGAAGTTGTTAATCGAGTTATTTTTGACAGACTAATGCAAAGAAATACACGCTTTTTCGTACAGAATGCTGAACGAAGCCTACTAATTGAACTTTCGAGTATCGACTCGAAACGACCAGAAATCTGAGTCCCGGGCGACTCCAGAACATTCACTATGATGGAAGAAGTTGTTAATCGAGTTATTTTTCACAGACTAATGCAAAGAATTTACAAGATTTTTCAAACAGAATCTTGAACGAAGCCGACTATTTGAACTTCGGGGTATCGGCTTGAAACGCCCAGCAATCTGAGTCCCGAGCGACTCCAGAACATTCACTGAGATGGGAGAAGTTGTTAATCGAGTTATTTTTGACAGACTAATGCAAAGAATTGGAAGATTTTTCGAATAGAATTTTGAACGAAGCCGACTGATTGAACTTCGGGGTATCGGCTCGAAATGCCCAATAATCTGAGTCCCGAGCGAGTCCAGAACATTCACTGTGATGGGAGAAGTTGTTAATCGAGTTATTTTTGACAGACTAATGCAAAGAACTACACGCTTTTTCGAACAGAATGCTGAACGAAGCCTACTAATTGAACTTTCGAGTATCGACTCGAAACGACCAGAATTCTGAGTCCCGGGCGACTCTAGAACATTCACTGTGATGGAAGAAGTTGTTAATCGAGTTATTTTTTACAGACTAATGCAAAGAATTACAAGATTTTTCAAACAGAATCTTGAATGAAGCCGACTAATTGAACTTCGGGGTATCGGCTCGAAACGCCCAGCAATTTGAGTCCCGAGCGACTCCAGAACATTCACTGAGATGGGAGAAGTTGTTAATCGAGTTATTTTTGACAGACTAATGCAAAGAATTGGAAGATTTTTCAAATAGAATTTTGAACGAAGCCGACTGATTGAACTTCGGGGTATCGGCTCGAAATGCCCAATAATCTGAGTCCCGAGCGACTCCAGAACATTCACTGAGATGGGAGAAGTTGTTAATCTAGTTATTTTTGACAGACTAATGCAAAGAATTGGAAGATTTTTCAAATAGAATCTTGAACGAAGCCGACTGATTGAACTTCGGGGTATCGGCTTGAAACACCCAACAATCTGAGTCTCGCGCGACTCCAGAACATTCACTGAGATGGGAGAAATTGTTAATCGAGTTATTTTTGACAGACTAATGCAAAGAATTGGAAGATTTTTCGAATAGAATCTTGAACGAAGCCTACTGATTGAACTTCGGGGTGTCGGCTCGAAACGCCCAGCAATCTGAGTCCCGAGCGACTCCAGAACATTCACTGAGATGGGAGAAGTTGTTAATCGAGTTATTTTTGACAGACTAATGCAAAGAATTGGAAGATTTTTCGAATAGAATTTTGAACGAAGCCGACAGATTGAACTTCGAGGTATAGGCTCGAAATGCCCAATAATCTGAGTCCCGAGCGAGTCCAGAACATTCACTGTGATGGGAGAAGTTGTTAATCGAGTTATTTTTGACAGACTAATGCAAAGAACTACACGCTTTTTCGAACAGAATGCTGAACGAAGCCTACTAATTGAACTTTCGAGTATCGACTCGAAACGACCAGAAATCTGAGTCCCGGGCGACTCCAGAACATTCACTGTGATGGAAGAAGTTGTTAATCGAGTTATTTTTGACAGACTAAGGCAAGGAATTGGAAGATTTTGTGAATAGAATCTTTAACGAAGCAGACTGATTGAACTTCGGGGTATCGGCTCGAAATGCCCAATAATCTGAGTCCTGAGCGACTCCAGAACATTCACTGAGATGGGAGAAGTTGTTAATCTAGTTATTTTTGACAGACTAATGCAAAGAATTCGAAGATTTTTCAAATAGAATTTTGAACGAAGCCGACTGATTGAACATCGGGGTATCGATCGGCTCGAAATGCCCAATAATCTGAGTCCCGAGCGACTCCAGAACATTCACTGAGATGAGAGAAGTTGTTAACCTAGTTATTTTTGACAGACTAATGCAAAGAATTGGAAGATTTTTCGAATAGAATCTTGAACGAAGCCGACTGATTGAACTTCGGGGTATCGGCTTGAAACACCCAACAATCTGAGTCTCGCGCGACTCCAGAACATTCACTGAGATGGGAGAAGTTGTTAATTGAGTTATTTTTGACAGACTAATGCAAAGAATTGGAAGATTTTTCGAATAGAATCTTGAACGAAGCCTACTGATTGAACTTCAGGGTGTCGGCTCGAAACGCCCAGCAATCTGAGTCCCGAGCGACTCCAGAACATTCACTGAGATGGGAGAAGTTGTTAATCGAGTTATTTTTCACAGACTAATGCAAAGAATTTACAAGATTTTTCAAACAGAATCTTGAACGAAGCCGACTATTTGAACTTCGGGGTATCGGCTTGAAACGCCCAGCAATCTGAGTCCCGAGCGACTCCAGAACATTCACTGAGATGGGAGAAGTTGTTAATCGAGTTATTTTTGACAGACTAATGCAAAGAATTGGAAGATTTTTCGAATAGAATTTTGAACGAAGCCGACTGATTGAACTTCGGGGTATCGGCTCGAAATGCCCAATAATCTGAGTCCCGAGCGAGTCCAGAACATTCACTGTGATGGGAGAAGTTGTTAATCGAGTTATTTTTGACAGACTAATGCAAAGAACTACACGCTTTTTCGAACAGAATGCTGAACGAAGCCTACTAATTGAACTTTCGAGTATCGACTCGAAACGACCAGAATTCTGAGTCCCGGGCGACTCTAGAACATTCACTGTGATGGAAGAAGTTGTTAATCGAGTTATTTTTTACAGACTAATGCAAAGAATTACAAGATTTTTCAAACAGAATCTTGAATGAAGCCGACTAATTGAACTTCGGGGTATCGGCTCGAAACGCCCAGCAATTTGAGTCCCGAGCGACTCCAGAACATTCACTGAGATGGGAGAAGTTGTTAATCGAGTTATTTTTGACAGACTAATGCAAAGAATTGGAAGATTTTTCAAATAGAATTTTGAACGAAGCCGACTGATTGAACTTCGGGGTATCGGCTCGAAATGCCCAATAATCTGAGTCCCGAGCGACTCCAGAACATTCACTGAGATGGGAGAAGTTGTTAACCTAGTTATTTTTGACAGACTAATGCAAAGAATTGGAAGATTTTTCGAATAGAATCTTGAACGAAGCCGACTGATTGAACTTCGGGGTATCGGCTTGAAACACCCAACAATCTGAGTCTCGCGCGACTCCAGAACATTCACTGAGATGGGAGAAGTTGTTAATTGAGTTATTTTTGACAGACTAATGCAAAGAATTGGAAGATTTTTCGAATAGAATCTTGAACGAAGCCTACTGATTGAACTTCAGGGTGTCGGCTCGAAACGCCCAGCAATCTGAGTCCCGAGCGACTCCAGAACATTCACTGAGATGGGAGAAGTTGTTAATCGAGTTATTTTTGACAGACTAATGCAAAGAATTGGAAGATTTTTCGAATAGAATTTTGAACGAAGCCGACAGATTGAACTTCGGGGTATCGGCTCGAAATGCCCAATAATCTGAGTCCCGAGCGAGTCTAGAACATTCACTGTGATGGGAGAAGTTGTTAATCGAGTTATTTTTGACAGACTAATGCAAAGAAATACACGCTTTTTCGAACAGAATGCTGAACGAAGCCTACTAATTGAACTTTCGAGTATCGACTCGAAACGACCAGAAATCTGAGTCCCGGGCGACTCCAGAACATTCACTGTGATGGAAGAAGTTGTTAATCGAGTTATTTTTGACAGACTAAGGCAAGGAATTGGAAGATTTTGCGAATAGAATCTTTAACGAAGCTGACTGATTGAACTTCGGGGTATCGGCTCGAAATGCCCAATAATCTGAGTCCCGAGCGAGTCCAGAACATTCACTGTGATGGGAGAAGTTGTTAATCGAGTTATTTTTGACAGACTAATGCAAAGAACTACACGCTTTTTCGAACAGAATGCTGAACGAAGCCTACTTATTGAACTTTCGAGTATCGACTCGAAACGACCAGAATTCTGAGTCCCGGGCGACTCTAGAACATTCACTGTGATGGAAGAAGTTGTTAATCGAGTTATTTTTTACAGACTAATGCAAAGAATTACAAGATTTTTCAAACAGAATCTTGAATGAAGCCGACTAATTGAACTTCGGGGTATCGGCTCGAAACGCCCAGCAATTTGAGTCCCGAGCGACTCCAGAACATTCACTGAGATGGGAGAAGTTGTTAATCGAGTTATTTTTGACAGAATAATGCAAAGAATTGGAAGATTTTTCGAATAGAATCTTGAACGAAGCCGACTGATTGAACTTCGGGGTATCGGCTTGAAACACCCAACAATCTGAGTCTCGCGCGACTCCAGAACATTCACTGAGATGGGAGAAGTTGTTAATCGAGTTATTTTTGACAGACTAATGCAAAGAATTGGAAGATTTTTCGAATAGAATCTTGAACGAAGCCTACTGATTGAACTTCGGGGTGTCGGCTCGAAACGCCCAGCAATCTGAGTCCCGAGCGACTCCAGAACATTCACTGAGATGGGAGAAGTTGTTAATCGAGTTATTTTTGACAGACTAATGCAAAGAATTGGAAGATTTTTCGAATAGAATTTTGAACGAAGCCGACAGATTGAACTTCGGGGTATCGGCTCGAAATGCCCAATAATCTGAGTCCCGAGCGAGTCCAGAACATTCACTGAGATGGGAGAAGTTGTTAATCTAGTTATTTTTGACAGACTAATGCAAAGAATTGGAAGATTTTTCGAATAGAATCTTGAACGAAGCCGACTGATTGAACTTCGGGGTATCGGCTTGAAACACCCAACAATCTGAGTCCCGCGCGACTCCAGAACATTCACTGAGATGGGAGAAGTTGTTAATCGAGTTATTTTTGACAGACTAATGCAAAGAATTGGAAGATTTTTCGAATAGAATCTTGAACGAAGCCTACTGATTGAACTTCGGGGTGTCGGCTCGAAACGCCCAGCAATCTGAGTCCCGAGCGACTCCAGAACATTCACTGAGATGGGAGAAGTTGTTAATCGAGTTATTTTTGATAGACTAATGCAAAGAACTACACACTTTTTCGAACAGAATGCTGAACGAAGCCTACTAATTGAACTTTCGAGTATCGACTCGAAACGACCAGAAATCTGAGTCCCGGGCGACTCCAGAACATTCACTGTGATGGAAGAAGTTGTTAATTGAGTTATTTTTGACAGACTAAGGCAAGGAATTGGAAGATTTTGCGAATAGAATCTTTAACGAAGCTGACTGATTGAACTTCGGGGTATCGGCTCGAAATGCCCAATAATCTGAGTCCCGAGCGACTCCAGAACATTCACTGAGATGGGAGAAGTTGTTAATCTAGTTATTTTTGACAGACTAATGCAAAGAATTGGAAGATTTTTCGAATAGAATCTTGAACGAAGCCGACTGATTGAACTTCGGGGTATCGGCTTGAAACACCCAACAATCTGAGTCCCGCGCGACTCCAGAACATTCACTGAGATGGGAGAAGTTGTTAATCGAGTTATTTTTGACAGACTAATGCAAAGAATTGGAAGATTTTTCGAATAGAATCTTGAACGAAGTCTACTGATTGAACTTCGGGGTGTCGGCTCGAAACGCCCAGCAATCTGAGTCCCGAGCGACTCCAGAACATTCACTGAGATGAGAGAAGTTGTTAATCGAGTTATTTTTGACAGACTAATGCAAAGAATTGGAAGATTTTTCGAATAGAATTTTGAACGAAGCCGACAGATTGAACTTCGGGGTATCGGCTCGAAATGCCCAATAATCTGAGTCCCGAGCGAGTCCAGAACATTCACTGTGATGGGAGAAGTTGTTAATCGAGTTATTTTTGACAGACTAATGCAAAGAACTACACGCTTTTTCGAACAGAATGCTGAACGAAGCCTACTAATTGAACTTTCGAGTATCGACTCGAAACGACCAGAAATCTGAGTCCCGGGCGACTCCAGAACATTCACTGTGATGGAAGAAGTTGTTAATTGAGTTATTTTTGACAGACTAAGGCAAGGAATTGGAAGATTTTGCGAATAGAATCTTTAACGAAGCTGACTGATTGAACTTCGGGGTATCGGCTCGAAATGCCCAATAATCTGAGTCCCGAGCGACTCCAGAACATTCACTGAGATGGGAGAAGTTGTTAATCTAGTTATTTTTGACAGACTAATGCAAAGAAATTGGAAGATTTTTCGAATAGAATCTTGAACGAAGCCGACTGATTGAACTTCGGGGTATCGGCTTGAAACACCCAACAATCTGAGTCCCGCGCGACTCCAGAACATTCACTGAGATGGGAGAAGTTGTTAATCGAGTTATTTTTGACAGACTAATGCAAAGAATTGGAAGATTTTTCGAATAGAATCTTGAACGAAGCCTACTGATTGAACTTCGGGGTGTCGGCTCGAAACGCCCAGCAATCTGAGTCCCGAGCGACTCCAGAACATTCACTGAGATGGGAGAAGTTGTTAATCGAGTTATTTTTGACAGACTAATGCAAAGAATTGGAAGATTTTTCGAATAGAATTTTGAACGAAGCCGACAGATTGAACTTCGGGGTATCGGCTCGAAATGCCCAATAATCTGAGTCCCGAGCGAGTCCAGAACATTCACTGTGATGGGAGAAGTTGTTAATCGAGTTATTTTTGACAGACTAATGCAAAGAACTACACGCTTTTTCGAACAGAATGCTGAACGAAGCCTACTAATTGAACTTTCGAGTATCGACTCGAAACGACCAGAAATCTGAGTCCCGGGCGACTCCAGAACATTCACTGTGATGGAAGAAGTTGTTAATCGAGTTATTTTTGACAGACTAAGGCAAGGAATTGGAAGATTTTGCGAATAGAATCTTTAACGAAGCTGACTGATTGAACTTCGGGGTATCGGCTCGAAATGCCCAATAATCTGAGTCCCGAGCGAGTCTAGAACATTCACTGTGATGGGAGAAGTTGTTAATCGAGTTATTTTTGACAGACTAATGCAAAGAACTACACGCTTTTTCGAACAGAATGCTGAACGAAGCCTACTAATTGAACTTTCGAGTATCGACTCGAAACGACCAGAAATCTGAGTCCCGGGCGACTCCAGAACATTCACTGTGATGGAAGAAGTTGTTAATTGAGTTATTTTTGACAGACTAAGGCAAGGAATTGGAAGATTTTGCGAATAGAATCTTTAACGAAGCTGACTGATTGAACTTCGGGGTATCGGCTCGAAATGCCCAATAATCTGAGTCCCGAGCGACTCCAGAACATTCACTGAGATGGGAGAAGTTGTTAATCTAGTTATTTTTGACAGACTAATGCAAAGAATTGGAAGATTTTTCGAATAGAATCTTGAACGAAGCCGACTGATTGAACTTCGGGGTATCGGCTTGAAACACCCAACAATCTGAGTCCCGCGCGACTCCAGAACATTCACTGAGATGGGAGAAGTTGTTAATCGAGTTATTTTTGACAGACTAATGCAAAGAATTGGAAGATTTTTCGAATAGAATCTTGAACGAAGCCTACTGATTGAACTTCGGGGTGTCGGCTCGAAACGCCCAGTAATCTGAGTCCCGAGCGACTCCAGAACATTCACTGAGATGGGAGAAGTTGTTAATCGAGTTATTTTTGACAGACTAATGCAAAGAATTGGAAGATTTTTCGAATAGAATTTTGAACGAAGCCGACAGATTGAACTTCGGGGTATCGGCTCGAAATGCCCAATAATCTGAGTCCCGAGCGAGTCCAGAACATTCACTGTGATGGGAGAAGTTGTTAATCGAGTTATTTTTGACAGACTAATGCAAAGAACTACACGCTTTTTCGAACAGAATGCTGAACGAAGCCTACTAATTGAACTTTCGAGTATCGACTCGAAACGACCAGAAATCTGAGTCCCGGGCGACTCCAGAACATTCACTGTGATGGAAGAAGTTGTTAATCGAGTTATTTTTGACAGACTAAGGCAAGGAATTGGAAGATTTTGCGAATAGAATCTTTAACGAAGCTGACTGATTGAACTTCGGGGTATCGGCTCGAAATGCCCAATAATCTGAGTCCCGAGCGAGTCTAGAACATTCACTGTGATGGGAGAAGTTGTTAATCGAGTTATTTTTGACAGACTAATGCAAAGAACTACACGCTTTTTTGAACAGAATGCTGAACGAAGCCTACTAATTGAACTTTCGAGTATCGACTCGAAACGACCAGAAATCTGAGTCCCGGGCGACTCCAGAACATTCACTATGATGGAAGAAGTTGTTAATCGAGTTATTTTTCACAGACTAATGCAAAGAATTTACAAGATTTTTCAAACAGAATCTTGAACGAAGCCGACTATTTGAACTTCGGGGTATCGGCTTGAAACGCCCAGCAATCTGAGTCCCGAGCGACTCCAGAACATTCACTGAGATGGGAGAAGTTGTTAATCGAGTTATTTTTGACAGACTAATGCAAAGAATTGGAAGATTTTTCGAATAGAATCTTGAACGAAGCCGACTGATTGAACTTCGGGGTATCGGCTCGAAATGCCCAATAATCTGAGTCCCGAGTGAGTCCAGAACATTCACTGTGATGGGAGAAGTTGTTAATCGAGTTATTTTTGACAGACTAATGCAAAGAACTACACGCTTTTTCGAACAGAATGCTGAACGAAGCCTACTAATTGAACTTTCGAGTATCGACTCGAAACGACCAGAAATCTGAGTCCCGGGCGACTCCAGAACATTCACTGTGATGGAAGAAGTTGTTAATCGAGTTATTTTTGACAGACTAAGGCAAGGAATTGGAAGATTTTGCGAATAGAATCTTTAACGAAGCAGACTGATTGAACTTCGGGGTATCGGCTCGAAATGCCCAATAATCTGAGTCCTGAGCGACTCCAGAACATTCACTGAGATGGGAGAAGTTGTTAATCTAGTTATTTTTGACAGACTAATGCAAAGAATTGGAAGATTTTTCGAATAGAATCTTGAACGAAGCCTACTGATTGAACTTCGGGGTGTCGGCTCGAAACGCCCAGCAATCTGAGTCCCGAGCGACTCCAGAACATTCACTGAGATGGGAGAAGTTGTTAATCGAGTTATTTTTGATAGACTAATGCAAAGAACTACACGCTTTTTCGAACAGAATTCTGAACGAAGCCTACTAATTGAACTTTCGAGTATCGACTCGAAACGACCAGAAATCTGAGTCCCGGGCGACTCCAGAACATTCACTGTGATGGAAGAAGTTGTTAATCGAGTTATTTTTGACAGACTAAGGCAAGGAATTGGAAGATTTTGCGAATAGAATCTTTAACGAAGCTGACTGATTGAACTTCGGGGTATCGGCTCGAAATGCCCAATAATCTGAGTCCCGAGCGACTCCAGAACATTCACTGAGATGGGAGAAGTTGTTAATCTAGTTATTTTTGACAGACTAATGCAAAGAATTGGAAGATTTTTCGAATAGAATCTTGAACGAAGCCGACTGATTGAACTTCGGGGTATCGGCTTGAAACACCCAACAATCTGAGTCCCGCGCGACTCCAGAACATTCACTGAGATGGGAGAAGTTGTTAATCGAGTTATTTTTGACAGACTAATGCAAAGAATTGGAAGATTTTTCGAATAGAATCTTGAACGAAGCCTACTGATTGAACTTCGGGGTGTCGGCTCGAAACGCCCAGTAATCTGAGTCCCGAGCGACTCCAGAACATTCACTGAGATGGGAGAAGTTGTTAATCGAGTTATTTTTGACAGACTAATGCAAAGAATTGGAAGATTTTTCGAATAGAATTTTGAACGAAGCCGACAGATTGAACTTCGGGGTATCGGCTCGAAATGCCCAATAATCTGAGTCCCGAGCGAGTCCAGAACATTCACTGTGATGGGAGAAGTTGTTAATCGAGTTATTTTTGACAGACTAATGCAAAGAACTACACGCTTTTTCGAACAGAATGCTGAACGAAGCCTACTAATTGAACTTTCGAGTATCGACTCGAAACGACCAGAAATCTGAGTCCCGGGCGACTCCAGAACATTCACTGTGATGGAAGAAGTTGTTAATCGAGTTATTTTTGACAGACTAAGGCAAGGAATTGGAAGATTTTGCGAATAGAATCTTTAACGAAGCTGACTGATTGAACTTCGGGGTATCGGCTCGAAATGCCCAATAATCTGAGTCCCGAGCGACTCCAGAACATTCACTGAGATGGGAGAAGTTGTTAATCTAGTTATTTTTGACAGACTAATGCAAAGAATTGGAAGATTTTTCGAATAGAATCTTGAACGAAGCCGACTGATTGAACTTCGGGGTATCGGCTTGAAACACCCAACAATCTGAGTCCCGCGCGACTCCAGAACATTCACTGAGATGGGAGAAGTTGTTAATCGAGTTATTTTTGACAGACTAATGCAAAGAATTGGAAGATTTTTCGAATAGAATCTTGAACGAAGCCTACTGATTGAACTTCGGGGTGTCGGCTCGAAACGCCCAGCAATCTGAGTCCCGAGCGACTCCAGAACATTCACTGAGATGGGAGAAGTTGTTAATCGAGTTATTTTTGACAGACTAATGCAAAGAATTGGAAGATTTTTCGAATAGAATTTTGAACGAAGCCGACAGATTGAACTTCGGGGTATCAGCTCGAAATGCCCAATAATCTGAGTCCCGAGCGAGTCCAGAACATTCACTGTGATGGGAGAAGTTGTTAATCGAGTTATTTTTGACAGACTAATGCAAAGAACTACACGCTTTTTCGAACAGAATGCTGAACGAAGCCTACTAATTGAACTTTCGAGTATCGACTCGAAACGACCAGAAATCTGAGTCCCGGGCGACTCCAGAACATTCACTGTGATGGAAGAAGTTGTTAATCGAGTTATTTTTGACAGACTAAGGCAAGGAATTGGAAGATTTTGCGAATAGAATCTTTAACGAAGCTGACTGATTGAACTTTGGGGTATCGGCTCGAAATGCCCAATAATCTGAGTCCCGAGCGAGTCTAGAACATTCACTGTGATGGGAGAAGTTGTTAATCGAGTTATTTTTGACAGACTAATGCAAAGAACTACACGCTTTTTCGAACAGAATGCTGAACGAAGCCTACTAATTGAACTTTCGAGTATCGACTCGAAACGACCAGAAATCTGAGTCCCGGGCGACTCCAGAACATTCACTATGATGGAAGAAGTTGTTAATCGAGTTATTTTTCACAGACTAATGCAAAGAATTTACAAGATTTTTCAAACAGAATCTTGAACGAAGCCGACTATTTGAACTTCGGGGTATCGGCTTGAAACGCCCAGCAATCTGAGTCCCGAGCGACTCCAGAACATTCACTGAGATGGGAGAAGTTGTTAATCGAGTTATTTTTGACAGACTAATGCAAAGAATTGGAAGATTTTTCGAATAGAATTTTGAACGAAGCCGACTGATTGAACTTCGGGGTATCGGCTCGAAATGCCCAATAATCTGAGTCCCGAGCGAGTCCAGAACATTCACTGTGATGGGAGAAGTTGTTAATCGAGTTATTTTTGACAAACTAATGCAAAGAACTACACGCTTTTTCGAACAGAATGCTGAACGAAGCCTACTAATTGAACTTTCGAGTATCGACTCGAAACGACCAGAAATCTGAGTCCCGGGAGACTCCAGAACATTCACTGTGATGGAAGAAGTTGTTAATCGAGTTATTTTTGACAGACTAAGGCAAGGAATTGGAAGATTTTGCGAATAGAATCTTTAACGAAGCTGACTGATTGAACTTCGGGGTATCGGCTCGAAATGCCCAATAATCTGAGTCCCGAGCGACTCCAGAACATTCACTGAGATGGGAGAAGTTGTTAATCTAGTTATTTTTGACAGACTAATGCAAAGAATTGGAAGATTTTTCGAATAGAATCTTGAACGAAGCCGACTGATTGAACTTCGGGGTATCGGCTTGAAACACCCAACAATCTGAGTCCCGCGCGACTCCAGAACATTCACTGAGATGGGAGAAGTTGTTAATCGAGTTATTTTTGACAGACTAATGCAAAGAATTGGAAGATTTTTCGAATAGAATCTTGAACGAAGCCTACTGATTGAACTTCGGGGTGTCGGCTCGAAACGCCCAGCAATCTGAGTCCCGAGCGACTCCAGAACATTCACTGAGATGGGAGAAGTTGTTAATCGAGTTATTTTTGACAGACTAATGCAAAGAATTGGAAGATTTTTCGAATAGAATTTTGAACGAAGCCGACAGATTGAACTTGGGGGTATCAGCTCGAAATGCCCAATAATCTGAGTCCCGAGCGAGTCCAGAACATTCACTGTGATGGGAGAAGTTGTTAATCGAGTTATTTTTGACAGACTAATGCAAAGAACTACACGCTTTTTCGAACAGAATGCTGAACGAAGCCTACTAATTGAACTTTCGAGTATCGACTCGAAACGACCAGAAATCTGAGTCCCGGGCGACTCCAGAACATTCACTGTGATGGAAGAAGTTGTTAATCGAGTTATTTTTGACAGACTAAGGCAAGGAATTGGAAGATTTTGCGAATAGAATCTTTAACGAAGCTGACTGATTGAACTTTGGGGTATCGGCTCGAAATGCCCAATAATCTGAGTCCCGAGCGAGTCTAGAACATTCACTGTGATGGGAGAAGTTGTTAATCGAGTTATTTTTGACAGACTAATGCAAAGAACTACACGCTTTTTCGAACAGAATGCTGAACGAAGCCTACTGATTGAACTTCGGGGTGTCGGCTCGAAACGCCCAGCAATCTGAGTCCCGAGCGACTCCAGAACATTCACTGAGATGGGAGAAGTTGTTAATCGAGTTATTTTTGACAGACTAATGCAAAGAATTGGAAGATTTTTCGAATAGAATTTTGAACGAAGCCGACAGATTGAACTTCGGGGTATCAGCTCGAAATGCCCAATAATCTGAGTCCCGAGCGAGTCCAGAACATTCACTGTGATGGGAGAAGTTGTTAATCGAGTTATTTTTGACAGACTAATGCAAAGAACTACACGCTTTTTCGAACAGAATGCTGAACGAAGCCTACTAATTGAACTTTCGAGTATCGACTCGAAACGACCAGAAATCTGAGTCCCGGGCGACTCCAGAACATTCACTGTGATGGAAGAAGTTGTTAATCGAGTTATTTTTGACAGACTAAGGCAAGGAATTGGAAGATTTTGCGAATAGAATCTTTAACGAAGCTGACTGATTGAACTTTGGGGTATCGGCTCGAAATGCCCAATAATCTGAGTCCCGAGCGAGTCTAGAACATTCACTGTGATGGGAGAAGTTGTTAATCGAGTTATTTTTGACAGACTAATGCAAAGAACTACACGCTTTTTCGAACAGAATGCTGAACGAAGCCTACTAATTGAACTTTCGAGTATCGACTCGAAACGACCAGAAATCTGAGTCCCGGGCGACTCCAGAACATTCACTATGATGGAAGAAGTTGTTAATCGAGTTATTTTTCACAGACTAATGCAAAGAATTTACAAGATTTTTCAAACAGAATCTTGAACGAAGCCGACTATTTGAACTTCGGGGTATCGGCTTGAAACGCCCAGCAATCTGAGTCCCGAGCGACTCCAGAACATTCACTGAGATGGGAGAAGTTGTTAATCGAGTTATTTTTGACAGACTAATGCAAAGAATTGGAAGATTTTTCGAATAGAATTTTGAACGAAGCCGACTGATTGAACTTCGGGGTATCGGCTCGAAATGCCCAATAATCTGAGTCCCGAGCGAGTCCAGAACATTCACTGTGATGGGAGAAGTTGTTAATCGAGTTATTTTTGACAAACTAATGCAAAGAACTACACGCTTTTTCGAACAGAATGCTGAACGAAGCCTACTAATTGAACTTTCGAGTATCGACTCGA
This sequence comes from Canna indica, assembly GCA_034359265.1. Taxonomy (NCBI): domain Eukaryota; kingdom Viridiplantae; phylum Streptophyta; class Magnoliopsida; order Zingiberales; family Cannaceae; genus Canna; species Canna indica. The sequence goes on from CP136891.1 coordinate 41,900,312, forward strand.
AACGACCAGAAATCTGAGTCCCGGGAGACTCCAGAACATTCACTGTGATGGAAGAAGTTGTTAATCGAGTTATTTTTGACAGACTAAGGCAAGGAATTGGAAGATTTTGCGAATAGAATCTTTAACGAAGCTGACTGATTGAACTTCGGGGTATCGGCTCGAAATGCCCAATAATCTGAGTCCCGAGCGACTCCAGAACATTCACTGAGATGGGAGAAGTTGTTAATCTAGTTATTTTTGACAGACTAATGCAAAGAATTGGAAGATTTTTCGAATAGAATCTTGAACGAAGCCGACTGATTGAACTTCGGGGTATCGGCTTGAAACACCCAACAATCTGAGTCCCGCGCGACTCCAGAACATTCACTGAGATGGGAGAAGTTGTTAATCGAGTTATTTTTGACAGACTAATGCAAAGAATTGGAAGATTTTTCGAATAGAATCTTGAACGAAGCCTACTGATTGAACTTCGGGGTGTCGGCTCGAAACGCCCAGCAATCTGAGTCCCGAGCGACTCCAGAACATTCACTGAGATGGGAGAAGTTGTTAATCGAGTTATTTTTGACAGACTAATGCAAAGAATTGGAAGATTTTTCGAATAGAATTTTGAACGAAGCCGACAGATTGAACTTCGGGGTATCAGCTCGAAATGCCCAATAATCTGAGTCCCGAGCGAGTCCAGAACATTCACTGTGATGGGAGAAGTTGTTAATCGAGTTATTTTTGACAGACTAATGCAAAGAACTACACGCTTTTTCGAACAGAATGCTGAACGAAGCCTACTAATTGAACTTTCGAGTATCGACTCGAAACGACCAGAAATCTGAGTCCCGGGCGACTCCAGAACATTCACTGTGATGGAAGAAGTTGTTAATCGAGTTATTTTTGACAGACTAAGGCAAGGAATTGGAAGATTTTGCGAATAGAATCTTTAACGAAGCTGACTGATTGAACTTTGGGGTATCGGCTCGAAATGCCCAATAATCTGAGTCCCGAGCGAGTCTAGAACATTCACTGTGATGGGAGAAGTTGTTAATCGAGTTATTTTTGACAGACTAATGCAAAGAACTACACGCTTTTTCGAACAGAATGCTGAACGAAGCCTACTAATTGAACTTTCGAGTATCGACTCGAAACGACCAGAAATCTGAGTCCCGGGCGACTCCAGAACATTCACTATGATGGAAGAAGTTGTTAATCGAGTTATTTTTCACAGACTAATGCAAAGAATTTACAAGATTTTTCAAACAGAATCTTGAACGAAGCCGACTATTTGAACTTCGGGGTATCGGCTTGAAACGCCCAGCAATCTGAGTCCCGAGCGACTCCAGAACATTCACTGAGATGGGAGAAGTTGTTAATCGAGTTATTTTTGACAGACTAATGCAAAGAATTGGAAGATTTTTCGAATAGAATTTTGAACGAAGCCGACTGATTGAACTTCGGGGTATCGGCTCGAAATGCCCAATAATCTGAGTCCCGAGCGAGTCCAGAACATTCACTGTGATGGGAGAAGTTGTTAATCGAGTTATTTTTGACAAACTAATGCAAAGAACTACACGCTTTTTCGAACAGAATGCTGAACGAAGCCTACTAATTGAACTTTCGAGTATCGACTCGAAACGACCAGAAATCTGAGTCCCGGGAGACTCCAGAACATTCACTGTGATGGAAGAAGTTGTTAATCGAGTTATTTTTGACAGACTAAGGCAAGGAATTGGAAGATTTTGCGAATAGAATCTTTAACGAAGCTGACTGATTGAACTTCGGGGTATCGGCTCGAAATGCCCAATAATCTGAGTCCCGAGCGACTCCAGAACATTCACTGAGATGGGAGAAGTTGTTAATCTAGTTATTTTTGACAGACTAATGCAAAGAATTGGAAGATTTTTCGAATAGAATCTTGAACGAAGCCGACTGATTGAACTTCGGGGTATCGGCTTGAAACACCCAACAATCTGAGTCCCGCGCGACTCCAGAACATTCACTGAGATGGGAGAAGTTGTTAATCGAGTTATTTTTGACAGACTAATGCAAAGAATTGGAAGATTTTTCGAATAGAATCTTGAACGAAGCCTACTGATTGAACTTCGGGGTGTCGGCTCGAAACGCCCAGCAATCTGAGTCCCGAGCGACTCCAGAACATTCACTGAGATGGGAGAAGTTGTTAATCGAGTTATTTTTGACAGACTAATGCAAAGAATTGGAAGATTTTTCGAATAGAATTTTGAACGAAGCCGACAGATTGAACTTCGGGGTATCGGCTCGAAATGCCCAATAATCTGAGTCCCGAGCGAGTCCAGAACATTCACTGTGATGGGAGAAGTTGTTAATCGAGTTATTTTTGACAGACTAATGCAAAGAACTACACGCTTTTTCGAACAGAATGCTGAACGAAGCCTACTAATTGAACTTTCGAGTATCGACTCGAAACGACCAGAAATCTGAGTCCCGGGCGACTCCAGAACATTCACTGTGATGGAAGAAGTTGTTAATCGAGTTATTTTTGACAGACTAAGGCAAGGAATTGGAAGATTTTGCGAATAGAATCTTTAACAAAGCTGACTGATTGAACTTCGGGGTATCGGCTCGAAATGCCCAATAATTTGAGTCCCAAGCGAGTCTAGAACATTCACTGTGATGGGAGAAGTTGTTAATCGAGTTATTTTTGACAGACTAATGCAAAGAACAACACGCTTTTTCGAACAGAATGCTGAACGAAGCCTACTAATTGAACTTTCGAGTATCGACTCGAAACGACCAGAAATTTGAGTCCCGGGCGACTCCAGAACATTCACTATGATGGAAGAAGTTGTTAATCGAGTTATTTTTCACAGACTAATGCAAAGAATTTACAAGATTTTTCAAACAGAATCTTGAACGAAGCCGACTATTTGAACTTCGGGGTATCGGCTTGAAACGCCCAGCAATCTGAGTCCCGAGCGACTCCAGAACATTCACTGAGATGGGAGAAGTTGTTAATCGAGTTATTTTTGACAGACTAATGCAAAGAATTGGAAGATTTTTCGAATAGAATATTGAACGAAGCCGACTGATTGAACTTCGGGGTATCGGCTCGAAATGCCCAATAATCTGAGTCCCGAGCGAGTCCAGAACATTCACTGTGATGGGAGAAGTTGTTAATCGAGTTATTTTTGACAGACTAATGCAAAGAACTACACGCTTTTTCGAACAGAATGCTGAACGAAGCCTACTAATTGAACTTTCGAGTATCGACTCGAAACGACCAGAATTCTGAGTCCCGGGCGACTCTAGAACATTCACTGTGATGGAAGAAGTTGTTAATCGAGTTATTTTTTACAGACTAATGCAAAGAATTACAAGATTTTTCAAACAGAATCTTGAATGAAGCCGACTAATTGAACTTCGGGGTATCGGCTCGAAACGCCCAGCAATCTGAGTCCCGAGCGACTCCAGAACATTCACTGAGATGGGAGAAGTTGTTAATCGAGTTATTTTTGACAGACTAATGCAAAGAATTGGAACATTTTTCAAATAGAATTTTGAACGAAGCCGACTGATTGAACTTCGGGGTATCGGTTCGAAATGCCCAATAATCAGAGTCCCGCGCGACTCCCGAACATTCACTGAGATGGGAGAAGTTGTTAATCGAGTTATTTTTGACAGAATAATGCAAAGAATTGAAAGATTTTTCAAATAGAATCTTGAACGAAGCCTACTGATTGAACTTCGGGGTGTCGGCTCGAAACGCCCAGCAATCTGAGTCCCGAGCGACTCCAGAACATTCACTGAGATGGGAGAAGTTGTTAATCGAGTTATTTTTGATAGACTAATGCAAAGAACTACACGCTTTTTCGAACAGAATGCTGAACGAAGCCTACTAATTGAACTTTCGAGTATCGACTCGAAACGACCAGAAATCTGAGTCCCGGGCGACTCCAGAACATTCACTGTGATGGAAGAAGTTGTTAATCGAGTTATTTTTGACAGACTAAGGCAAGGAATTGGAAGATTTTGCGAATAGAATCTTTAACGAAGCAGACTGATTGAACTTCGGGGTATCGGCTCGAAATGCCCAATAATCTGAGTCCCGAGCGACTCCAGAACATTCACTGAGATGGGAGAAGTTGTTAATCTAGTTATTTTTGACAGACTAATGCAAAGAATTGGAAGATTTTTCGAATAGAATCTTGAACGAAGCCGACTGATTGAACTTCGGGGTATCGGCTTGAAACACCCAACAATCTGAGTCCCGCGCGACTCCAGAACATTCACTGAGATGGGAGAAGTTGTTAATCGAGTTATTTTTGACAGACTAATGCAAAGAATTGGAAGATTTTTCGAATAGAATCTTGAACGAAGCCTACTGATTGAACTTCGGGGTGTCGGCTCGAAACGCCCAGCAATCTGAGTCCCGAGCGACTCCAGAACATTCACTGAGATGGGAGAAGTTGTTAATCGAGTTATTTTTGACAGACTAATGCAAAGAATTGGAAGATTTTTCGAATAGAATTTTGAACGAAGCCGACTGATTGAACTTCGGGGTATCGGCTCGAAATGCCCAATAATCTGAGTCCCGAGCGAGTCTAGAACATTCACTGTGATGGGAGAAGTTGTTAATCGAGTTATTTTTGACAGACTAATGCAAAGAACTACACGCTTTTTCGAACAGAATGCTGAACGAAGCCTACTAATTGAACTTTCGAGTATCGACTCGAAACGACCAGAAATCTGAGTCCCGGGCGACTCCAGAACATTCACTATGATGGAAGAAGTTGTTAATCGAGTTATTTTTCACAGACTAATGCAAAGAATTTACAAGATTTTTCAAACAGAATCTTGAACGAAGCCGACTATTTGAACTTCGGGGTATCGGCTTGAAACGCCCAGCAATCTGAGTCCCGAGCGACTCCAGAATATTCACTGAGATGGGAGAAGTTGTTAATCGAGTTATTTTTGACAGACTAATGCAAAGAATTGGAAGATTTTTCGAATAGAATTTTGAACGAAGCCGACTGATTGAACTTCGGGGTATCGGCTCGAAATGCCCAATAATCTGAGTCCCGAGCGAGTCCAGAACATTCACTGTGATGGGAGAAGTTGTTAATCGAGTTATTTTTGACAGACTAATGCAAAGAACTACACGCTTTTTCGAACAGAATGCTGAACGAAGCCTACTAATTGAACTTTCGAGTATCGACTCGAAACGACCAGAAATCTGAGTCCCGGGAGACTCCAGAACATTCACTGTGATGGAAGAAGTTGTTAATCGAGTTATTTTTGACAGACTAAGGCAAGGAATTGGAAGATTTTGCGAATAGAATCTTTAACGAAGCTGACTGATTGAACTTCGGGGTATCGGCTCGAAATGCCCAATAATCTGAGTCCCGAGCGACTCCAGAACATTCACTGAGATGGGAGAAGTTGTTAATCTAGTTATTTTTGACAGACTAATGCAAAGAATTGGAAGATTTTTCGAATAGAATCTTGAACGAAGCCGACTGATTGAACTTCGGGGTATCGGCTTGAAACACCCAACAATCTGAGTCCCGCGCGACTCCAGAACATTCACTGAGATGGGAGAAGTTGTTAATCGAGTTATTTTTGACAGACTAATGCAAAGAATTGGAAGATTTTTCGAATAGAATCTTGAACGAAGCCTACTGATTGAACTTCGGGGTGTCGGCTCGAAACGCCCAGCAATCTGAGTCCCGAGCGACTCCAGAACATTCACTGAGATGGGAGAAGTTGTTAATCGAGTTATTTTTGACAGACTAATGCAAAGAATTGGAAGATTTTTCGAATAGAATTTTGAACGAAGCCGACAGATTGAACTTCGGGGTATCGGCTCGAAATGTCCAATAATCTGAGTCCCGAGCGAGTCCAGAACATTCACTGTGATGGGAGAAGTTGTTAATCGAGTTATTTTTGACAGACTAATGCAAAGAACTACACGCTTTTTCGAACAGAATGCTGAACGAAGCCTACTAATTGAACTTTCGAGTATCGACTCGAAACGACCAGAAATCTGAGTCCCGGGCGACTCCAGAACATTCACTGTGATGGAAGAAGTTGTTAATCGAGTTATTTTTGACAGACTAAGGCAAGGAATTGGAAGATTTTGCGAATAGAATCTTTAACGAAGCTGACTGATTGAACTTCGGGGTATCGGCTCGAAATGCCCAATAATCTGAGTCCCAAGCGAGTCTAGAACATTCACTGTGATGGGAGAAGTTGTTAATCGAGTTATTTTTGACAGACTAATGCAAAGAACTACACGCTTTTTCGAACAGAATGCTGAACGAAGCCTACTAATTGAACTTTCGAGTATCGACTCGAAACGACCAGAAATCTGAGTCCCGGGCGACTCCAGAACATTCACTATGATGGAAGAAGTTGTTAATCGAGTTATTTTTCACAGACTAATGCAAAGAATTTACAAGATTTTTCAAATAGAATCTTGAACGAAGCCGACTATTTGAACTTCGGGGTATCGGCTTGAAACGCCCAGCAATCTGAGTCCCGAGCGACTCCAGAACATTCACTGAGATGGGAGAAGTTGTTAATCGAGTTATTTTTGACAGACTAATGCAAAGAATTGGAAGATTTTTCGAATAGAATATTGAACGAAGCCGACTGATTGAACTTCGGGGTATCGGCTCGAAATGCCCAATAATCTGAGTCCCGAGCGAGTCCAGAACATTCACTGTGATGGGAGAAGTTGTTAATCGAGTTATTTTTGACAGACTAATGCAAAGAACTACACGCTTTTTCGAACAGAATGCTGAACGAAGCCTACTAATTGAACTTTCGAGTATCGACTCGAAACGACCAGAATTCTGAGTCCCGGGCGACTCTAGAACATTCACTGTGATGGAAGAAGTTGTTAATCGAGTTATTTTTTACAGACTAATGCAAAGAATTGCAAGATTTTTCAAACAGAATCTTGAATGAAGCCGACTAATTGAACTTCGGGGTATCGGCTCGAAACGCCCAGCAATCTGAGTCCCGAGCGACTCCAGAACATTCACTGAGATGGGAGAAGTTGTTAATCGAGTTATTTTTGACAGACTAATGCAAAGAATTGGAAGATTTTTTAAATAGAATTTTGAACGAAGCCGACTGATTGAACTTCGGGGTATCGGTTCGAAATGCCCAATAATCTGAGTCCCGCGCGACTCCCGAACATTCACTGAGATGGGAGAAGTTGTTAATCGAGTTATTTTTGACAGAATAATGCAAAGAATTGAAAGATTTTTCAAATAGAATCTTGAACGAAGCCTACTGATTGAACTTCGGGGTGTCGGCTCGAAACGCCCAGCAATCTGAGTCCCGAGCGACTCCAGAACATTCACTGAGATGGGAGAAGTTGTTAATCGAGTTATTTTTGATAGACTAATGCAAAGAACTACACGCTTTTTCGAACAGAATGCTGAACGAAGCCTACTAATTGAACTTTCGAGTATCGACTCGAAACGACCAGAAATCTGAGTCCCGGGCGACTCCAGAACATTCACTGTGATGGAAGAAGTTGTTAATCGAGTTATTTTTGACAGACTAAGGCAAGGAATTGGAAGATTTTGCGAATAGAATCTTTAACGAAGCAGACTGATTGAACTTCGGGGTATCGGCTCGAAATGCCCAATAATCTGAGTCCCGAGCGACTCCAGAACATTCACTGAGATGGGAGAAGTTGTTAATCTAGTTATTTTTGACAGACTAATGCAAAGAATTGGAAGATTTTTCGAATAGAATCTTGAACGAAGCCGACTGATTGAACTTCGGGGTATCGGCTTGAAACACCCAACAATCTGAGTCCCGCGCGACTCCAGAACATTCACTGAGATGGGAGAAGTTGTTAATCGAGTTATTTTTGACAGACTAATGCAAAGAATTGGAAGATTTTTCGAATAGAATCTTGAACGAAGCCTACTGATTGAACTTCGGGGTGTCGGCTCGAAACGCCCAGCAATCTGAGTCCCGAGCGACTCCAGAACATTCACTGAGATGGGAGAAGTTGTTAATCGAGTTATTTTTGACAGACTAATGCAAAGAATTGGAAGATTTTTCGAATAGAATCTTGAACGAAGCCTACTGATTGAACTTCGGGGTGTCGGCTCGAAACGCCCAGCAATCTGAGTCCCGAGCGACTCCAGAACATTCACTGAGATGGGAGAAGTTGTTAATCGAGTTATTTTTGACAGACTAATGCAAAGAATTGGAAGATTTTTCGAATAGAATTTTGAACGAAGCCGACTGATTGAACTTCGGGGTATCGGCTCGAAATGCCCAATAATCTGAGTCCCGAGCGAGTCTAGAACATTCACTGTGATGGGAGAAGTTGTTAATCGAGTTATTTTTGACAGACTAATGCAAAGAACTACACGCTTTTTCGAACAGAATGCTGAACGAAGCCTACTAATTGAACTTTCGAGTATCGACTCGAAACGACCAGAAATCTGAGTCCCGGGCGACTCCAGAACATTCACTATGATGGAAGAAGTTGTTAATCGAGTTATTTTTCACAGACTAATGCAAAGAATTTACAAGATTTTTCAAACAGAATCTTGAACGAAGCCGACTATTTGAACTTCGGGGTATCGGCTTGAAACGCCCAGCAATCTGAGTCCCGAGCGACTCCAGAACATTCACTGAGATGGGAGAAGTTGTTAATCGAGTTATTTTTGACAGACTAATGCAAAGAATTGGAAGATTTTTCGAATAGAATTTTGAACGAAGCCGACTGATTGAACTTCGGGGTATCGGCTCGAAATGCCCAATAATCTGAGTCCCGAGCGAGTCCAGAACATTCACTGTGATGGGAGAAGTTGTTAATCGAGTTATTTTTGACAAACTAATGCAAAGAACTACACGCTTTTTCGAACAGAATGCTGAACGAAGCCTACTAATTGAACTTTCGAGTATCGACTCGAAACGACCAGAAATCTGAGTCCCGGGAGACTCCAGAACATTCACTGTGATGGAAGAAGTTGTTAATCGAGTTATTTTTGACAGACTAAGGCAAGGAATTGGAAGATTTTGCGAATAGAATCTTTAACGAAGCTGACTGATTGAACTTCGGGGTATCGGCTCGAAATGCCCAATAATCTGAGTCCCGAGCGACTCCAGAACATTCACTGAGATGGGAGAAGTTGTTAATCTAGTTATTTTTGACAGACTAATGCAAAGAATTGGAAGATTTTTCGAATAGAATCTTGAACGAAGCCGACTGATTGAACTTCGGGGTATCGGCTTGAAACACCCAACAATCTGAGTCCCGCGCGACTCCAGAACATTCACTGAGATGGGAGAAGTTGTTAATCGAGTTATTTTTGACAGACTAATGCAAAGAATTGGAAGATTTTTCGAATAGAATCTTGAACGAAGCCTACTGATTGAACTTCGGGGTGTCGGCTCGAAACGCCCAGCAATCTGAGTCCCGAGCGACTCCAGAACATTCACTGAGATGGGAGAAGTTGTTAATCGAGTTATTTTTGACAGACTAATGCAAAGAATTGGAAGATTTTTCGAATAGAATTTTGAACGAAGCCGACAGATTGAACTTCGGGGTATCGGCTCGAAATGTCCAATAATCTGAGTCCCGAGCGAGTCCAGAACATTCACTGTGATGGGAGAAGTTGTTAATCGAGTTATTTTTGACAGACTAATGCAAAGAACTACACGCTTTTTCGAACAGAATGCTGAACGAAGCCTACTAATTGAACTTTCGAGTATCGACTCGAAACGACCAGAAATCTGAGTCCCGGGCGACTCCAGAACATTCACTGTGATGGAAGAAGTTGTTAATCGAGTTATTTTTGACAGACTAAGGCAAGGAATTGGAAGATTTTGCGAATAGAATCTTTAACGAAGCTGACTGATTGAACTTCGGGGTATCGGCTCGAAATGCCCAATAATCTGAGTCCCAAGCGAGTCTAGAACATTCACTGTGATGGGAGAAGTTGTTAATCGAGTTATTTTTGACAGACTAATGCAAAGAACTACACGCTTTTTCGAACAGAATGCTGAACGAAGCCTACTAATTGAACTTTCGAGTATCGACTCGAAACGACCAGAAATCTGAGTCCCGGGCGACTCCAGAACATTCACTATGATGGAAGAAGTTGTTAATCGAGTTATTTTTCACAGACTAATGCAAAGAATTTACAAGATTTTTCAAATAGAATCTTGAACGAAGCCGACTATTTGAACTTCGGGGTATCGGCTTGAAACGCCCAGCAATCTGAGTCCCGAGCGACTCCAGAACATTCACTGAGATGGGAGAAGTTGTTAATCGAGTTATTTTTGACAGACTAATGCAAAGAATTGGAAGATTTTTCGAATAGAATATTGAACGAAGCCGACTGATTGAACTTCGGGGTATCGGCTCGAAATGCCCAATAATCTGAGTCCCGAGCGAGTCCAGAACATTCACTGTGATGGGAGAAGTTGTTAATCGAGTTATTTTTGACAGACTAATGCAAAGAACTACACGCTTTTTCGAACAGAATGCTGAACGAAGCCTACTAATTGAACTTTCGAGTATCGACTCGAAACGACCAGAATTCTGAGTCCCGGGCGACTCTAGAACATTCACTGTGATGGAAGAAGTTGTTAATCGAGTTATTTTTTACAGACTAATGCAAAGAATTACAAGATTTTTCAAACAGAATCTTGAATGAAGCCGACTAATTGAACTTCGGGGTATCGGCTCGAAACGCCCAGCAATCTGAGTCCCGAGCGACTCCAGAACATTCACTGAGATGGGAGAAGTTGTTAATCGAGTTATTTTTGACAGACTAATGCAAAGAATTGGAAGATTTTTTAAATAGAATTTTGAACGAAGCCGACTGATTGAACTTCGGGGTATCGGTTCGAAATGCCCAATAATCTGAGTCCCGCGCGACTCCCGAACATTCACTGAGATGGGAGAAGTTGTTAATCGAGTTATTTTTGACAGAATAATGCAAAGAATTGAAAGATTTTTCAAATAGAATCTTGAACGAAGCCTACTGATTGAACTTCGGGGTGTCGGCTCGAAACGCCCAGCAATCTGAGTCCCGAGCGACTCCAGAACATTCACTGAGATGGGAGAAGTTGTTAATCGAGTTATTTTTGATAGACTAATGCAAAGAACTACACGCTTTTTCGAACAGAATGCTGAACGAAGCCTACTAATTGAACTTTCGAGTATCGACTCGAAACGACCAGAAATCTGAGTCCCGGGCGACTCCAGAACATTCACTGTGATGGAAGAAGTTGTTAATCGAGTTATTTTTGACAGACTAAGGCAAGGAATTGGAAGATTTTGCGAATAGAATCTTTAACGAAGCAGACTGATTGAACTTCGGGGTATCGGCTCGAAATGCCCAATAATCTGAGTCCCGAGCGACTCCAGAACATTCACTGAGATGGGAGAAGTTGTTAATCTAGTTATTTTTGACAGACTAATGCAAAGAATTGGAAGATTTTTCGAATAGAATCTTGAACGAAGCCGACTGATTGAACTTCGGGGTATCGGCTTGAAACACCCAACAATCTGAGTCCCGCGCGACTCCAGAACATTCACTGAGATGGGAGAAGTTGTTAATCGAGTTATTTTTGACAGACTAATGCAAAGAATTGGAAGATTTTTCGAATAGAATCTTGAACGAAGCCTACTGATTGAACTTCGGGGTGTCGGCTCGAAACGCCCAGCAATCTGAGTCCCGAGCGACTCCAGAACATTCACTGAGATGGGAGAAGTTGTTAATCGAGTTATTTTTGACAGACTAATGCAAAGAATTGGAAGATTTTTCGAATAGAATCTTGAACGAAGCCTACTGATTGAACTTCGGGGTGTCGGCTCGAAACGCCCAGCAATCTGAGTCCCGAGCGACTCCAGAACATTCACTGAGATGGGAGAAGTTGTTAATCGAGTTATTTTTGACAGACTAATGCAAAGAATTGGAAGATTTTTCGAATAGAATTTTGAACGAAGCCGACTGATTGAACTTCGGGGTATCGGCTCGAAATGCCCAATAATCTGAGTCCCGAGCGAGTCTAGAACATTCACTGTGATGGGAGAAGTTGTTAATCGAGTTATTTTTGACAGACTAATGCAAAGAACTACACGCTTTTTCGAACAGAATGCTGAACGAAGCCTACTAATTGAACTTTCGAGTATCGACTCGAAACGACCAGAAATCTGAGTCCCGGGCGACTCCAGAACATTCACTATGATGGAAGAAGTTGTTAATCGAGTTATTTTTCACAGACTAATGCAAAGAATTTACAAGATTTTTCAAACAGAATCTTGAACGAAGCGGACTATTTGAACTTCGGGGTATCGGCTTGAAACGCCCAGCAATCTGAGTCCCGAGCGACTCCAGAACATTCACTGAGATGGGAGTAGTTGTTAATCGAGTTATTTTTGACAGACTAATGCAAAGAATTGGAAGATTTTTCGAATAGAATTTTGAACGAAGCCTACAGATTGAACTTCGGGGTATCGGCTCGAAATGCCCAATAATCTGAGTCCCGAGCGAGTCCAGAACATTCACTGTGATGGGAGAAGTTGTTAATCGAGTTATTTTTGACAGACTAATGCAAAGAACTACACGCTTTTTCGAACAGAATGCTGAACGAAGCCTACTAATTGAACTTTCGAGTATCGACTCGAAACGACCAGAAATCTGAGTCCCGGGCGACTCCAGAACATTCACTGTGATGGAAGAAGTTGTTAATCGAGTTATTTTTGACAGACTAAGGCAAGGAATTGGAAGATTTTGCGAATAGAATCTTTAACGAAGCTGACTGATTGAACTTCGGGGTATCGGCTCGAAATGCCCAATAATCTGAGTCCCAAGCGAGTCTAGAACATTCACTGTGATGGGAGAAGTTGTTAATCGAGTTATTTTTGACAGACTAATGCAAAGAACTACACGCTTTTTCGAACAGAATGCTGAACGAAGCCTACTAATTGAACTTTCGAGTATCGACTCGAAACGACCAGAAATCTGAGTCCCGGGCGACTCCAGAACATTCACTATGATGGAAGAAGTTGTTAATCGAGTTATTTTTGACAGACTAATGCAAAGAATTGGAAGATTTTTTAAATAGAATTTTGAACGAAGCCGACTGATTGAACTTCGGGGTATCGGTTCGAAATGCCCAATAATCTGAGTCCCGCGCGACTCCCGAACATTCACTGAGATGGGAGAAGTTGTTAATCGAGTTATTTTTGACAGAATAATGCAAAGAATTGAAAGATTTTTCAAATAGAATCTTGAACGAAGCCTACTGATTGAACTTCGGGGTGTCGGCTCGAAACGCCCAGCAATCTGAGTCCCGAGCGACTCCAGAACATTCACTGAGATGGGAGAAGTTGTTAATCGAGTTATTTTTGATAGACTAATGCAAAGAACTACACGCTTTTTCGAACAGAATGCTGAACGAAGCCTACTAATTGAACTTTCGAGTATCGACTCGAAACGACCAGAAATCTGAGTCCCGGGCGACTCCAGAACATTCACTGTGATGGAAGAAGTTGTTAATCGAGTTATTTTTGACAGACTAAGGCAAGGAATTGGAAGATTTTGCGAATAGAATCTTTAACGAAGCAGACTGATTGAACTTCGGGGTATCGGATCGAAATGCCCAATAATCTGAGTCCCGAGCGACTCCAGAACATTCACTGAGATGGGAGAAGTTGTTAATCTAGTTATTTTTGACAGACTAATGCAAAGAATTGGAAGATTTTTCGAATTGAATCTTGAACGAAGCCGACTGATTGAACTTCGGGGTATCGGCTTGAAACACCCAACAATCTGAGTCCCGCGCGACTCCAGAACATTCACTGAGATGGGAGAAGATGTTAATCGAGTTATTTTTGACAGACTAATGCAAACAATTGGAAGATTTTTCGAATAGAATCTTGAACGAAGCCTACTGATTGAACTTCGGGGTGTCGGCTCGAAACGCCCAGCAATCTGAGTCCCGAGCGACTCCAGAACATTCACTGAGATGGGAGAAGTTGTTAATCGAGTTATTTTTGACAGACTAATGCAAAGAATTGGAAGATTTTTCGAATAGAATTTTGAACGAAGCCGACTGATTGAACTTCGGGGTATCGGCTCGAAATGCCCAATAATCTGAGTCCCGAGCGAGTCTAGAACATTCACTGTGATGGGAGAAGTTGTTAATCGAGTTATTTTTGACAGACTAATGCAAAGAACTACACGCTTTTTCGAACAGAATGCTGAACGAAGCCTACTAATTGAACTTTCGAGTATCGACTCGAAACGACCAGAAATCTGAGTCCCGGGCGACTCCAGAACATTCACTATGATGGAAGAAGTTGTTAATCGAGTTATTTTTCACAGACTAATGCAAAGAATTTATAAGATTTTTCAAACAGAATCTTGAACGAAGCCGACTATTTGAACTTCGGGGTATCGGCTTGAAACGCCCAGCAATCTGAGTCCCGAGCGACTCCAGAACATTCACTGAGATGGGAGAAGTTGTTAATCGAGTTATCTTTGACAGACTAATGCAAAGAATTGGAAGATTTTTCGAATAGAATCTTTAACGAAGCAGACTGATTGAACTTCGGGGTATCGGCTCGAAATGCCCAATAATCTGAGTCCCGAGCGACTCCAGAACATTCACTGAGATGGGAGAAGTTGTTAATCTAGTTATTTTTGACAGACTAATGCAAAGAATTGGAAGATTTTTCGAATAGAATTTTGAACGAAGCCGACTGATTGAACTTCGGGGTATCGGCTCGAAATGCCCAATAATCTGAGTCCCGAGCGAGTCTAGAACATTCACTGTGATGGGAGAAGTTGTTAATCTAGTTATTTTTGACAGACTAATGCAAAGAATTGGAAGATTTTTCAAACAGAATCTTGAACGAAGCCTACTGATTGAACTTCGGGGTGTCGGCTCGAAACGCCCAGCAATCTGAGTCCCGAGCGACTCCAGAACATTCACTGAGATGGGAGAAGTTGTTAATCGAGTTATTTTTGACAGACTAAGGCAAGGAATTGGAAGATTTTGCGAATAGAATCTTTAACGAAGCTGACTGATTGAACTTCGGGGTATCGGCTCGAAATGCCCAATAATCTGAGTCCCAAGCGAGTCTAGAACATTCACTGTGATGGGAGAAGTTGTTAATCGAGTTATTTTTGACAGACTAATGCAAAGAACTACACGCTTTTTCGAACAGAATGCTGAACGAAGCCTACTAATTGAACTTTCGAGTATCGACTCGAAACGACCAGAAATCTGAGTCCCGGGCGACTCCAGAACATTCACTATGATGGAAGAAGTTGTTAATCGAGTTATTTTTGACAGACTAATGCAAAGAATTGGAAGATTTTTTAAATTGAATTTTGAACGAAGCCGACTGATTGAACTTCGGGGTATCGGTTCGAAATGCCCAATAATCTGAGTCCCGCGCGACTCCCGAACATTCACTGAGATGGGAGAAGTTGTTAATCGAGTTATTTTTGACAGAATAATGCAAAGAATTGAAAGATTTTTCAAATAGAATCTTGAACGAAGCCTACTGATTGAACTTCGGGGTGTCGGCTCGAAACGCCCAGCAATCTGAGTCCCGAGCGACTCCAGAACATTCACTGAGATGGGAGAAGTTGTTAATCGAGTTATTTTTGATAGACTAATGCAAAGAACTACACGCTTTTTCGAACAGAATGCTGAACGAAGCCTACTAATTGAACTTTCGAGTATCGACTCGAAACGACCAGAAATCTGAGTCCCGGGCGACTCCAGAACATTCACTGTGATGGAAGAAGTTGTTAATCGAGTTATTTTTGACAGACTAAGGCAAGGAATTGGAAGATTTTGCGAATAGAATCTTTAACGAAGCAGACTGATTGAACTTCGGGGTATCGGCTCGAAATGCCCAATAATCTGAGTCCCGAGCGACTCCAGAACATTCACTGAGATGGGAGAAGTTGTTAATCTAGTTATTTTTGACAGACTAATGCAAAGAATTGGAAGATTTTTCGAATTGAATCTTGAACGAAGCCGACTGATTGAACTTCGGGGTATCGGCTTGAAACACCCAACAATCTGAGTCCCGCGCGACTCCAGAACATTCACTGAGATGGGAGAAGTTGTTAATCGAGTTATTTTTGACAGACTAATGCAAACAATTGGAAGATTTTTCGAATAGAATCTTGAACGAAGCCTACTGATTGAACTTCGGGGTGTCGGCTCGAAACGCCCAGCAATCTGAGTCCCGAGCGACTCCAGAACATTCACTGAGATGGGAGAAGTTGTTAATCGAGTTATTTTTGACAGACTAATGCAAAGAATTTGAAGATTTTTCGAATAGAATTTTGAACGAAGCCGACTGATTGAACTTCGGGGTATCGGCTCGAAATGCCCAATAATCTGAGTCCCGAGCGAGTCTAGAACATTCACTGTGATGGGAGAAGTTGTTAATCGAGTTATTTTTGACAGACTAATGCAAAGAACTACACGCTTTTTCGAACAGAATGCTGAACGAAGCCTACTAATTGAACTTTCGAGTATCGACTCGAAACGACCAGAAATCTGAGTCCCGGGCGACTCCAGAACATTCACTATGATGGAAGAAGTTGTTAATCGAGTTATTTTTCACAGACTAATGCAAAGAATTTATAAGATTTTTCAAACAGAATCTTGAACGAAGCCGACTATTTGAACTTCGGGGTATCGGCTTGAAACGCCCAGCAATCTGAGTCCCGAGCGACTCCAGAACATTCACTGAGATGGGAGAAGTTGTTAATCGAGTTATCTTTGACAGACTAATGCAAAGAATTGGAAGATTTTTCGAATAGAATCTTTAACGAAGCAGACTGATTGAACTTCGGGGTATCGGCTCGAAATGCCCAATAATCTGAGTCCCGAGCGACTCCAGAACATTCACTGAGATGGGAGAAGTTGTTAATCTAGTTATTTTTGACAGACTAATGCAAAGAATTGGAAGATTTTTCGAATAGAATTTTGAACGAAGCCGACTGATTGAACTTCGGGGTATCGGCTCGAAATGCCCAATAATCTGAGTCCCGAGCGAGTCTAGAACATTCACTGTGATGGGAGAAGTTGTTAATCTAGTTATTTTTGACAGACTAATGCAAAGAATTGGAAGATTTTTCAAACAGAATCTTGAACGAAGCCTACTGATTGAACTTCGGGGTGTCGGCTCGAAACGCCCAGCAATCTGAGTCCCGAGCGACTCCAGAACATTCACTGAGATGGGAGAAGTTGTTAATCGAGTTATTTTTGACAGACTAAGGCAAGGAATTGGAAGATTTTGCGAATAGAATCTTTAACGAAGCTGACTGATTGAACTTCGGGGTATCGGCTCGAAATGCCCAATAATCTGAGTCCCGAGCGACTCCAGAACATTCACTGAGATGGGAGAAGTTGTTAATCTAGTTATTTTTGACAGACTAATGCAAAGAATTGGAAGATTTTTCGAATAGAATCTTGAACGAAGCCGACTGATTGAACTTCGGGGTATCGGCTTGAAACACCCAACAATCTGAGTCCCGCGCGACTCCAGAACATTCACTGAGATGGGAGAAGTTGTTAATCGAGTTATTTTTGACAGACTAATGCAAAGAATTGGAAGATTTTTCGAATAGAATCTTGAACGAAGCCTACTGATTGAACTTCGGGGTGTCGGCTCGAAACGCCCAGCAATCTGAGTCCCGAGCGACTCCAGAACATTCACTGAGATGGGAGAAGTTGTTAATCGAGTTATTTTTGACAGACTAATGCAAAGAATTGGAAGATTTTTCGAATAGAATTTTGAACGAAGCCGACTGATTGAACTTCGGGGTATCGGCTCGAAATGCCCAATAATCTGAGTCCCGAGCGAGTCTAGAACATTCACTGTGATGGGAGAAGTTGTTAATCGAGTTATTTTTGACAGACTAATGCAAAGAACTACACGCTTTTTCGAACAGAATGCTGAACGAAGCCTACTAATTGAACTTTCGAGTATCGACTCGAAACGACCAGAAATCTGAGTCCCGGGCGACTCCAGAACATTCACTATGATGGAAGAAGTTGTTAATCGAGTTATTTTTCACAGACTAATGCAAAGAATTTATAAGATTTTTCAAACAGAATCTTGAACGAAGCCGACTATTTGAACTTCGGGGTATCGGCTTGAAACGCCCAGCAATCTGAGTCCCGAGCGACTCCAGAACATTCACTGAGATGGGAGAAGTTGTTAATCGAGTTATCTTTGACAGACTAATGCAAAGAATTGGAAGATTTTTCGAATAGAATCTTTAACGAAGCAGACTGATTGAACTTCGGGGTATCGGCTCGAAATGCCCAATAATCTGAGTCCCGAGCGACTCCAGAACATTCACTGAGATGGGAGAAGTTGTTAATCTAGTTATTTTTGACAGACTAATGCAAAGAAATGGAAGATTTTTCGAATAGAATCTTGAACGAAGCCTACTGATTGAACTTCGGGGTGTCGGCTCGAAACGCCCAGCAATCTGAGTCCCGAGCGACTCCAGAACATTCACTGAGATGGGAGAAGTTGTTAATCGAGTTATTTTTGACAGACTAATGCAAAGAATTGGAAGATTTTTCGAATAGAATCTTGAACGAAGCCTACTGATTGAACTTCGGGGTGTCGGCTCGAAACGCCCAGCAATCTGAGTCCCGAGCGACTCCAGAACATTCACTGAGATGGGAGAAGTTGTTAATCGAGTTATTTTTGATAGACTAATGCAAAGAACTACACGCTTTTTCGAACAGAATGCTGAACGAAGCCTACTAATTGAACTTTCGAGTATCGACTCGAAACGACCAGAAATCTGAGTCCCGGGCGACTCCAGAACATTCACTGTGATGGAAGAAGTTGTTAATCGAGTTATTTTTGACAGACTAAGGCAAGGAATTGGAAGATTTTGCGAATAGAATCTTTAACGAAGCTGACTGATTGAACTTCGGGGTATCGGCTCGAAATGCCCAATAATCTGAGTCCCGAGCGACTCCAGAACATTCACTGAGATGGGAGAAGTTGTTAATCTAGTTATTTTTGACAGACTAATGCAAAGAATTGGAAGATTTTTCGAATAGAATCTTGAACGAAGCCGACTGATTGAACTTCGGGGTATCGGCTTGAAACACCCAACAATCTAAGTCCCGCGCGACTCCAGAACATTCACTGAGATGGGAGAAGTCGTTAATCGAGTTATTTTTGACAGACTAATGCAAAGAATTGGAAGATTTTTCGAATAGAATCTTGAACGAAGCCTATTGATTGAACTTCGGGGTGTCGGCTCGAAACGCCCAGCAATCTGAGTCCCGAGCGACTCCAGAACATTCACTGTGATGGGAGAAGTTGTTAATCGAGTTATTTTTGACAGACTAAGGCAAGGAATTGGAAGATTTTGCGAATAGAATCTTTAACGAAGCTGACTGTTTGAACTTCGGGGTATCCGCTCGAAACGCCCAGCAATCTGAGTCCCGAGCGAATCCAGAACATTCACTGAGATGGGAGAAGTTGTTAATCGAGTTATTTTTGACAGACTAATGCAAAGAATTGGAAGATTTTTTGATTAGAATCTTGAACGAAGCCGACTGACTGAACATCGGGAGTTCGGGGTATCCGCTGGAAACGCCCAGCAATCTGAGTCCCGAGCGACTCCAGAACATTCACTGAGATGGGAGAAGTTGTTAATCGAGTTATCTTTGACAGACTAATGCAAAGAATTGGAAGATTTTTCGAATAGAATTTTGAACGAAGCCGACTGATTGAACTTCGGGGTATCGGCTCGAAATGCCCAATAATCTGAGTCCCGAGTGAGTCCAGAACATTCACTGTGATGGGAGAAGTTGTTAATCGAGTTATTTTTGACAGACTAATGCAAAGAACTACACGCTTTTTCGAACAGAATGCTGAACGAAGCCTACTAATTGAACTTTCGAGTATCGACTCGAAACGACCAGAAATCTGAGTCCCGGGGCGACTCCAGAACATTCACTGTGATGGAAGAAGTTGTTAATCGAGTTATTTTTGACAGACTAAGGCAAGGAATTGGAAGATTTTGCGAATAGAATCTTTAACGAAGCAGACTGATTGAACTTCGGGGTATCGGCTCGAAATGCCCAATAATCTGAGTCCCGAGCGACTCCAGAACATTCACTGAGATGGGAGAAGTTGTTAATCTAGTTATTTTTGACAGACTAATGCAAAGAATTGGAAGATTTTTCGAATAGAATCTTGAACGAAGCCTACTGATTGAACTTCGGGGTGTCGGCTCGAAACGCCCAGCAATCTGAGTCCCGAGCGACTCCAGAACATTCACTGAGATGGGAGAAGTTGTTAATCGAGTTATTTTTGACAGACTAATGCAAAGAATTGGAATATTTTTCGAATAGAATCTTGAACGAAGCCTACTGATTGAACTTCGGGGTGTCGGCTCGAAACGCCCAGCAATCTGAGTCCCGAGCGACTCCAGAACATTCACTGAGATGGGAGAAGTTGTTAATCGAGTTATTTTTGACAGACTAAGGCAAGGAATTGGAAGATTTTGCGAATAGAATCTTTAACGAAGCTGACTGATTGAACTTCGGGGTATCGGCTCGAAATGCCCAATAATCTGAGTCCCGAGCGACTCCAGAACATTCACTGAGATGGGAGAAGTTGTTAATCTAGTTATTTTTGACAGACTAATGCAAAGAATTGGAAGATTTTTCGAATAGAATCTTGAACGAAGCCGACTGATTGAACTTCGGGGTATCGGCTTGAAACACCCAACAATCTGAGTCCCGCGCGACTCCAGAACATTCACTGAGATGGGAGAAGTTGTTAATCGAGTTATTTTTGACAGACTAATGCAAAGAATTGGAAGATTTTTCGAATAGAATCTTGAACGAAGCCTACTGATTGAACTTCGGGGTGTCGGCTCGAAACGCCCAGCAATCTGAGTCCCGAGCGACTCCAGAACATTCACTGAGATGGGAGAAGTTGTTAATCGAGTTATTTTTGACAGACTAATGCAAAGAATTGGAAGATTTTTCGAATAGAATTTTGAACGAAGCCGACTGATTGAACTTCGGGGTATCGGCTCGAAATACCCAATAATCTGAGTCCCGAGCGAGTCTAGAACATTCACTGTGATGGGAGAAGTTGTTAATCGAGTTATTTTTGACAGACTAATGCAAAGAACTACACGCTTTTTCGAACAGAATGCTGAACGAAGCCTACTAATTGAACTTTCGAGTATCGACTCGAAACGACCAGAAATCTGAGTCCCGGGCGACTCCAGAACATTCACTATGATGGAAGAAGTTGTTAATCGAGTTATTTTTCACAGACTAATGCAAAGAATTTATAAGATTTTTCAAACAGAATCTTGAACGAAGCCGACTATTTGAACTTCGGGGTATCGGCTTGAAACGCCCAGCAATCTGAGTCCCGAGCGACTCCAGAACATTCACTGAGATGGGAGAAGTTGTTAATCGAGTTATCTTTGACAGACTAATGCAAAGAATTGGAAGATTTTTCGAATAGAATCTTTAACGAAGCAGACTGATTGAACTTCGGGGTATCGGCTCGAAATGCCCAATAATCTGAGTCCCGAGCGACTCCAGAACATTCACTGAGATGGGAGAAGTTGTTAATCTAGTTATTTTTGACAGACTAATGCAAAGAATTGGAAGATTTTTCGAATAGAATCTTGAACGAAGCCTACTGATTGAACTTCGGGGTGTCGGCTCGAAACGCCCAGCAATCTGAGTCCCGAGCGACTCCAGAACATTCACTGAGATGGGAGAAGTTGTTAATCGAGTTATTTTTGATAGACTAATGCAAAGAACTACACGCTTTTTCGAACAGAATGCTGAACGAAGCCTACTAATTGAACTTTCGAGTATCGACTCGAAACGACCAGAAATCTGAGTCCCGGGCGACTCCAGAACATTCACTGTGATGGAAGAAGTTGTTAATCGAGTTATTTTTGACAGACTAAGGCAAGGAATTGGAAGATTTTGCGAATAGAATCTTTAACGAAGCTGACTGATTGAACTTCGGGGTATCGGCTCGAAATGCCCAATAATCTGAGTCCCGAGCGACTCCAGAACATTCACTGAGATGGGAGAAGTTGTTAATCTAGTTATTTTTGACAGACTAATGCAAAGAATTGGAAGATTTTTCGAATAGAATCTTGAACGAAGCCGACTGATTGAACTTCGGGGTATCGGCTTGAAACACCCAACAATCTAAGTCCCGCGCGACTCCAGAACATTCACTGAGATGGGAGAAGTCGTTAATCGAGTTATTTTTGACAGACTAATGCAAAGAATTGGAAGATTTTTCGAATAGAATCTTGAACGAAGCCTATTGATTGAACTTCGGGGTGTCGGCTCGAAACGCCCAGCAATCTGAGTCCCGAGCGACTCCAGAACATTCACTGTGATGGGAGAAGTTGTTAATCGAGTTATTTTTGACAGACTAAGGCAAGGAATTGGAAGATTTTGCGAATAGAATCTTTAACGAAGCTGACTGTTTGAACTTCGGGGTATCCGCTCGAAACGCCCAGCAATCTGAGTCCCGAGCGAATCCAGAACATTCACTGAGATGGGAGAAGTTGTTAATCGAGTTATTTTTGACAGACTAATGCAAAGAATTGGAAGATTTTTTGATTAGAATCTTGAACGAAGCCGACTGACTGAACATCGGGAGTTCGGGGTATCCGCTGGAAACGCCCAGCAATCTGAGTCCCGAGCGACTCCAGAACATTCACTGAGATGGGAGAAGTTGTTAATCGAGTTATCTTTGACAGACTAATGCAAAGAATTGGAAGATTTTTCGAATAGAATTTTGAACGAAGCCGACTGATTGAACTTCGGGGTATCGGCTCGAAATGCCCAATAATCTGAGTCCCGAGTGAGTCCAGAACATTCACTGTGATGGGAGAAGTTGTTAATCGAGTTATTTTTGACAGACTAATGCAAAGAACTACACGCTTTTTCGAACAGAATGCTGAACGAAGCCTACTAATTGAACTTTCGAGTATCGACTCGAAACGACCAGAAATCTGAGTCCCGGGGCGACTCCAGAACATTCACTGTGATGGAAGAAGTTGTTAATCGAGTTATTTTTGACAGACTAAGGCAAGGAATTGGAAGATTTTGCGAATAGAATCTTTAACGAAGCAGACTGATTGAACTTCGGGGTATCGGCTCGAAATGCCCAATAATCTGAGTCCCGAGCGACTCCAGAACATTCACTGAGATGGGAGAAGTTGTTAATCTAGTTATTTTTGACAGACTAATGCAAAGAATTGGAAGATTTTTCGAATAGAATCTTGAACGAAGCCTACTGATTGAACTTCGGGGTGTCGGCTCGAAACGCCCAGCAATCTGAGTCCCGAGCGACTCCAGAACATTCACTGAGATGGGAGAAGTTGTTAATCGAGTTATTTTTGACAGACTAATGCAAAGAATTGGAATATTTTTCGAATAGAATCTTGAACGAAGCCTACTGATTGAACTTCGGGGTGTCGGCTCGAAACGCCCAGCAATCTGAGTCCCGAGCGACTCCAGAACATTCACTGAGATGGGAGAAGTTGTTAATCGAGTTATTTTTGACAGACTAAGGCAAGGAATTGGAAGATTTTGCGAATAGAATCTTTAACGAAGCTGACTGATTGAACTTCGGGGTATCGGCTCGAAATGCCCAATAATCTGAGTCCCGAGCGACTCCAGAACATTCACTGAGATGGGAGAAGTTGTTAATCTAGTTATTTTTGACAGACTAATGCAAAGAATTGGAAGATTTTTCGAATAGAATCTTGAACGAAGCCGACTGATTGAACTTCGGGGTATCGGCTTGAAACACCCAACAATCTGAGTCCCGCGCGACTCCAGAACATTCACTGAGATGGGAGAAGTTGTTAATCGAGTTATTTTTGACAGACTAATGCAAAGAATTGGAAGATTTTTCGAATAGAATCTTGAACGAAGCCTACTGATTGAACTTCGGGGTGTCGGCTCGAAACGCCCAGCAATCTGAGTCCCGAGCGACTCCAGAACATTCACTGAGATGGGAGAAGTTGTTAATCGAGTTATTTTTGACAGACTAATGCAAAGAATTGGAAGATTTTTCGAATAGAATTTTGAACGAAGCCGACTGATTGAACTTCGGGGTATCGGCTCGAAATACCCAATAATCTGAGTCCCGAGCGAGTCTAGAACATTCACTGTGATGGGAGAAGTTGTTAATCGAGTTATTTTTGACAGACTAATGCAAAGAACTACACGCTTTTTCGAACAGAATGCTGAACGAAGCCTACTAATTGAACTTTCGAGTATCGACTCGAAACGACCAGAAATCTGAGTCCCGGGCGACTCCAGAACATTCACTATGATGGAAGAAGTTGTTAATCGAGTTATTTTTCACAGACTAATGCAAAGAATTTATAAGATTTTTCAAACAGAATCTTGAACGAAGCCGACTATTTGAACTTCGGGGTATCGGCTTGAAACGCCCAGCAATCTGAGTCCCGAGCGACTCCAGAACATTCACTGAGATGGGAGAAGTTGTTAATCGAGTTATCTTTGACAGACTAATGCAAAGAATTGGAAGATTTTTCGAATAGAATCTTGAACGAAGCCTACTGATTGAACTTCGGGGTGTCGGCTCGAAACGCCCAGCAATCTGAGTCCCGAGCGACTCCAGAACATTCACTGTGATGGGAGAAGTTGTTAATCGAGTTATTTTTGACAGACTAAGGCAAGGAATTGGAAGATTTTGCGAATAGAATCTTTAACGAAGCTGACTGTTTGAACTTCGGGGTATCCGCTCGAAACGCCCAGCAATCTGAGTCCCGAGCGAATCCAGAACATTCACTGAGATGGGAGAAGTTGTTAATCGAGTTATTTTTGACAGACTAATGCAAAGAATTGGAAGATTTTTTGATTAGAATCTTGAACGAAGCCGACTGACTGAACATCGGGAGTTCGGGGTATCCGCTGGAAACGCCCAGCAATCTGAGTCCCGAGCGACTCCAGAACATTCACTGAGATGGGAGAAGTTGTTAATCGAGTTATCTTTGACAGACTAATGCAAAGAATTGGAAGATTTTTCGAATAGAATTTTGAACGAAGCCGACTGATTGAACTTCGGGGTATCGGCTCGAAATGCCCAATAATCTGAGTCCCGAGTGTGTCCAGAACATTCACTGTGATGGGAGAAGTTGTTAATCGAGTTATTTTTGACAGACTAATGCAAAGAACTACACGCTTTTTCGAACAGAATGCTGAACGAAGCCTACTAATTGAACTTTCGAGTATCGACTCGAAACGACCAGAAATCTGAGTCCCGGGGCGACTCCAGAACATTCACTGTGATGGAAGAAGTTGTTAATCGAGTTATTTTTGACAGACTAAGGCAAGGAATTGGAAGATTTTGCGAATAGAATCTTTAACGAAGCAGACTGATTGAACTTCGGGGTATCGGCTCGAAATGCCCAATAATCTGAGTCCCGAGCGACTCCAGAACATTCACTGAGATGGGAGAAGTTGTTAATCTAGTTATTTTTGACAGACTAATGCAAAGAATTGGAAGATTTTTCGAATAGAATCTTGAACGAAGCCTACTGATTGAACTTCGGGGTGTCGGCTCGAAACGCCCAGCAATCTGAGTCCCGAGCGACTCCAGAACATTCACTGAGATGGGAGAAGTTGTTAATCGAGTTATTTTTGACAGACTAATGCAAAGAATTGGAATATTTTTCGAATAGAATCTTGAACGAAGCCTACTGATTGAACTTCGGGGTGTCGGCTCGAAACGCCCAGCAATCTGAGTCCCGAGCGACTCCAGAACATTCACTGAGATGGGAAAAGTTGTTAATCGAGTTATTTTAGACAGACTAATGCAAAGAATTGGAAGATTTTTCGAATAGAATTTTGAACGAAGCCGACTGATTGAACTTCGGGGTATCGGCTCGAAATGCCCAATAATCTGAGTCCCGAGCGAGTCTAGAACATTCACTGTGATGGGAGAAGTTGTTAATCGAGTTATTTTTGACAGACTAATGCAAAGAACTACACGCTTTTTCGAACAGAATGCTGAACGAAGCCTACTAATTGAACTTTCGAGTATCGACTCGAAACGACCAGAAATCTGAGTCCCGGGCGACTCCAGAACATTCACTATGATGGAAGAAGTTGTTAATCGAGTTATTTTTCACAGACTAATGCAAAGAATTTATAAGATTTTTCAAACAGAATCTTGAACGAAGCCGACTATTTGAACTTCGGGGTATCGGCTTGAAACGCCCAGCAATCTGAGTCCCGAGCGACTCCAGAACATTCACTGAGATGGGAGAAGTTGTTAATCGAGTTATCTTTGACAGACTAATGCAAAGAATTGGAAGATTTTTCGAATAGAATCTTTAACGAAGCAGACTGATTGAACTTCGGGGTATCGGCTCGAAATGCCGAATAATCTGAGTCCCGAGCGACTCCAGAACATTCACTGAGATGGGAGAAGTTGTTAATCTAGTTATTTTTGACAGACTAATGCAAAGAATTGGAAGATTTTTCGAATAGAATCTTGAACGAAGCCTACTGATTGAACTTCGGGGTGTCGGCTCGAAACGCCCAGCAATCTGAGTCCCGAGCGACTCCAGAACATTCACTGAGATGGGAGAAGTTGTTAATCGAGTTATTTTTGACAGACTAATGCAAAGAATTGGAATATTTTTCGAATAGAATCTTGAACGAAGCCTACTGATTGAACTTCGGGGTGTCGGCTCGAAACGCCCAGCAATCTGAGTCCCGAGCGACTCCAGAACATTCACTGAGATGGGAAAAGTTGTTAATCGAGTTATTTTAGACAGACTAATGCAAAGAATTGGAAGATTTTTCGAATAGAATTTTGAACGAAGCCGACTGATTGAACTTCGGGGTATCGGCTCGAAATGCCCAATAATCTGAGTCCCGAGCGAGTCTAGAACATTCACTGTGATGGGAGAAGTTGTTAATCGAGTTATTTTTGACAGACTAATGCAAAGAACTACACGCTTTTTCGAACAGAATGCTGAACGAAGCCTACTAATTGAACTTTCGAGTATCGACTCGAAACGACCAGAAATCTGAGTCCCGGGCGACTCCAGAACATTCACTATGATGGAAGAAGTTGTTAATCGAGTTATTTTTCACAGACTAATGCAAAGAATTTATAAGATTTTTCAAACAGAATCTTGAACGAAGCCGACTATTTGAACTTCGGGGTATCGGCTTGAAACGCCCAGCAATCTGAGTCCCGAGCGACTCCAGAACATTCACTGAGATGGGAGAAGTTGTTAATCGAGTTATCTTTGACAGACTAATGCAAAGAATTGGAAGATTTTTCGAATAGAATCTTTAACGAAGCAGACTGATTGAACTTCGGGGTATCGGCTCGAAATGCCCAATAATCTGAGTCCCGAGCGACTCCAGAACATTCACTGAGATGGGAGAAGTTGTTAATCTAGTTATTTTTGACAGACTAATGCAAAGAATTGGAAGATTTTTCGAATAGAATCTTGAACGAAGCCTACTGATTGAACTTCGGGGTGTCGGCTCGAAACGCCCAGCAATCTGAGTCCCGAGCGACCCCAGAACATTCACTGAGATGGGAGAAGTTGTTAATCGAGTTATTTTTGACAGACTAATGCAAAGAATTGGAAGATTTTTCGAATAGAATCTTGAACGAAGCCTACTGATTGAACTTCGGGGTGTCGGCTAGAAACGCCCAGCAATCTGAGTCCCGAGCGACTCCAGAACATTCACTGAGATGGGAGAAGTTGTTAATCGAGTTATTTTTGATAGACTAATGCAAAGAACTACACGCTTTTTCGAACAGAATGCTGAACGAAGCCTACTAATTGAACTTCCGAGCATCGACTCGAAACGACCAGAAATCTGAGTCCCGGGCGACTCCAGAACATTCACTGTGATGGAAGAAGTTGTTAATCGAGTTATTTTTGACAGACTAAGGCAAGGAATTGGAAGATTTTGCGAATAGAATCTTTAACGAAGCTGACTGATTGAACTTCGGGGTATCGGCTCGAAATGCCCAATAATCTGAGTCCCGAGCGACTCCAGAACATTCACTGAGATGGGAGAAGTTGTTAATCTAGTTATTTTTGACAGACTAATGCAAAGAATTGGAAGATTTTTCGAATAGAATCTTGAACGAAGCCGACTGATTGAACTTCGGGGTATCGGCTTGAAACACCCAACAATCTAAGTCCCGCGCGACTCCAGAACATTCACTGAGATGGGAGAAGTTGTTAATCGAGTTATTTTTGACAGACTAATGCAAAGAATTGGAAGATTTTTCGAATAGAATCTTGAACGAAGCCTACTGATTGAACTTCGGGGTGTCGGCTCGAAACGCCCAGCAATCTGAGTCCCGAGCGACTCCAGAACATTCACTGTGATGGGAGAAGTTGTTAATCGAGTTATTTTTGACAGACTAAGGCAAGGAATTGGAAGATTTTGCGAATAGAATCTTTAACGAAGCTGACTGTTTGAACTTCGGGGTATCCGCTCGAAACGCCCAGCAATCTGAGTCCCGAGCGAATTCAGAACATTCACTGAGATGGGAGAAGTTGTTAATCGAGTTATTTTTGACAGACTAATGCAAAGAATTGGAAGATTTTTTGATTAGAATCTTGAACGAAGCCGACTGACTGAACATCGGGAGTTCGGGGTATCCGCTGGAAACGCCCAGCAATCTGAGTCCCGAGCGACTCCAGAACATTCACTGAGATGGGAGAAGTTGTTAATCGAGTTATCTTTGACAGACTAATGCAAAGAATTGGAAGATTTTTCGAATAGAATTTTGAACGAAGCCGACTGATTGAACTTCGGGGTATCGGCTCGAAATGCCCAATAATCTGAGTCCCGAGTGAGTCCAGAACATTCACTGTGATGGGAGAAGTTGTTAATCGAGTTATTTTTGACAGACTAATGCAAAGAACTACACGCTTTTTCGAACAGAATGCTGAACGAAGCCTACTAATTGAACTTTCGAGTATCGACTCGAAACGACCAGAAATCTGAGTCCCGGGCGACTCCAGAACATTCACTGTGATGGAAGAAGTTATTAATCGAGTTATTTTTGACAGACTAAGGCAAGGAATTGGAAGATTTTGCGAATAGAATCTTTAACGAAGCAGACTGATTGAACTTCGGGGTATCGGCTCGAAATGCCCAATAATCTGAGTCCCGAGCGACTCCAGAACATTCACTGAGATGGGAGAAGTTGTTAATCTAGTTATTTTTGACAGACTAATGCAAAGAATTGGAAGATTTTTCGAATAGAATCTTGAACGAAGCCGACTGATTGAACTTCGGGGTATCGGCTTGAAACTCCCAACAATCTGAGTCCCGCGCGACTCCAGAACATTCACTGAGTTGGGAGAAGTTGTTAATCGAGTTATTTTTGACAGACTAATGCAAAGAATTGGAAGATTTTTCGAATAGAATCTTGAACGAAGCCTACTGATTGAACTTCGGGGTGTCGGCTCGAAACGCCCAGCAATCTGAGTCCCGAGCGACTCCATAACATTCACTGAGATTGGAGAAGTTGTTAATCGAGTTATTTTTGACAGACTAATGCAAAGAATTGGAAGATTTTTCGAATAGAATTTTGAACGAAGCCGACAGATTGAACTTCGAGGTATCGGCTCGAAATGCCCAATAATCTGAGTCCCGAGCGAGTCCAGAACATTCACTGTGATGGGAGAAGTTGTTAATCGAGTTATTTTTGACAGACTAATGCAAAGAACTACACGCTTTTTCGAACAGAATGCTAAACGAAGCCTACTAATTGAACTTTCGAGTATCGACTCGAAACGACCAGAAATCTGAGTCCCGGGCGACTCCAGAACATTCACTGTGATGGAAGAAGTTGTTAATCGAGTTATTTTTGACAGACTAAGGCAAGGAATTGGAAGATTTTGCGAATAGAATCTTTAACGAAGCTGACTGATTGAACTTCGGGGTATCGGCTCGAAATGCCCAATAATCTGAGTCCCAAGCGAGTCTAGAACATTCACTGTGATGGGAGAAGTTGTTAATCGAGTTATTTTTGACAGACTAATGCAAAGAACTACACGCTTTTTCGAACAGAATGCTGAACGAAGCCTACTAATTGAACTTTCGAGTATCGACTCGAAACGACCAGAAATCTGAGTCCCGGGCGACTCCAGAACATTCACTATGATGGAAGAAGTTGTTAATCGAGTTATTTTTCACAGACTAATGCAAAGAATTTACAAGATTTTTCAAACAGAATCTTGAACGAAGCCGACTATTTGAACTTCGGGGTATCGGCTTGAAACGCCCAGCAATCTGAGTCCCGAGCGACTCCAGAACATTCACTGAGATGGGAGAAGTTGTTAATCGAGTTATTTTTGACAGACTAATGCAAAGAATTGGAAGATTTTTCGAATAGAATTTTGAACGAAGCCGACTGATTGAACTTCGGGGTATCGGCTCGAAATGCCCAATAATCTGAGTCCCGAGCGAGTCCAGAACATTCACTGTGATGGGAGAAGTTGTTAATCGAGTTATTTTTGACTGACTAATGCAAAGAACTACACGCTTTTTCGAACAGAATGCTGAACGAAGCCTACTAATTGAACTTTCGAGTATCGACTCGAAACGACCAGAATTCTGAGTCCCGGGCGACTCTAGAACATTCACTGTGATGGAAGAAGTTGTTAATCGAGTTATTTTTACAGACTAATGCAAAGAATTACAAGATTTTTCAAACAGAATCTTGAATGAAGCCGACTAATTGAACTTCGGGGTATCGGCTCGAAACGCCCAGCAATCTGAGTCCCGAGCGACTCCAGAACATTCACTGAGATGGGAGAAGTTGTTAATCGAGTTATTTTTGACAGACTAATGCAAAGAATTGGAAGATTTTTCGAATAGAATTTTGAACGAAGCCGACTGATTGAACTTCGGGGTATCGGCTCGAAATGCCCAATAATCTGAGTCCCGAGCGAGTCCAGAACATTCACTGTGATGGGAGAAGTTGTTAATCGAGTTATTTTTGACAGACTAATGCAAAGAACTACACGCTTTTTCGAACAGAATGCTGAACGAAGCCTACTAATTGAACTTTCGAGTATCGACTCGAAACGACCAGAAATCTGAGTCCCGGGCGACTCCAGAACATTCACTATGATGGAAGAAGTTGTTAATCGAGTTATTTTTCACAGACTAATACAAAGAATTTACAAGATTTTTCAAACAGAATCTTGAACGAAGCCGACTATTTGAACTTCGGGGTATCGGCTTGAAACGCCCAGCAATCTGAGTCCCGAGCGACTCCAGAACATTCACTGAGATGGGAGAAGTTGTTAATCGAGTTATTTTTGACAGACTAATGCAAAGAATTGGAAGATTTTTCGAATAGAATTTTGAACGAAGCCGACTGATTGAACTTCGGGGTATCGGCTCGAAATGCCCAATAATCTGAGTCCCGAGCGAGTCCAGAACATTCACTGTGATGGGAGAAGTTGTTAATCGAGTTATTTTTGACAGACTAATGCAAAGAACTACACGCTTTTTCGAACAGAATGCTGAACGAAGCCTACTAATTGAACTTTCGAGTATCGACTCGAAACGACCAGAAATCTGAGTCCCGGGCGACTCCAGAACATTCACTGTGATGGAAGAAGTTGTTAATCGAGTTATTTTTGACAGACTAAGGCAAGGAATTGGAAGATTTTGCGAATAGAATCTTTAACGAAGCTGACTGATTGAACTTCGGGGTATCGGCTCGAAATGCCCAATAATCTGAGTCCCGAGCGAGTCTAGAACATTCACTGTGATGGGAGAAGTTGTTAATCGAGTTATTTATGACAGACTAATGCAAAGAACTACACGCTTTTTCGAACAGAATGCTGAACGAAGCCTACTATTTGAACTTTCGAGTATCGACTCGAAACGACCAGAAATCTGAGTCCCGGGCGACTCCACAACATTCACTATGATGGAAGAAGTTGTTAATCGAGTTATTTTTCACAGACTAATGCAAAGAATTTACAAGATTTTTCAAACAGAATCTTGAACGAAGCCGACTATTTGAACTTCGGGGTATCGGCTTGAAACGCCCAGCAATCTGAGTCCCGAGCGACTCCAGAACATTCACTGAGATGGGAGAAGTTGTTAATCGAGTTATTTTTGACAGACTAATGCAAAGAATTGGAAGATTTTTCGAATAGAATTTTGAACGAAGCCGACTGATTGAACTTCGGGGTATCGGCTCGAAATGCCCAATAATCTGAGTCCCGAGCGAGTCCAGAACATTCACTGTGATGGGAGAAGTTGTTAATCGAGTTATTTTTGACAGACTAATGCAAAGAACTACACGCTTTTTCGAACAGAATGCTGAACGAAGCCTACTAATTGAACTTTCGAGTATCGACTCGAAACGACCAGAAATCTGAGTCCCGGGAGACTCCAGAACATTCACTGTGATGGAAGAAGTTGTTAATCGAGTTATTTTTGACAGACTAAGGCAAGGAATTGGAAGATTTTGCGAATAGAATCTTTAACGAAGCTGACTGATTGAACTTCGGGGTATCGGCTCGAAATATCCAATAATCTGAGTCCCGAGCGACTCCAGAAGATTCACTGAGATGGGAGAAGTTGTTAATCTAATTATTTTTGACAGACTAATGCAAAGAATTGGAAGATTTTTCGAATAGAATCTTGAACGAAGCCGACTGATTGAACTTCGGGGTATCGGCTTGAAACACCCAACAATCTGAGTCCCGCGCGACTCCAGAACATTCACTGAGATGGGAGAAGTTGTTAATCGAGTTATTTTTGACAGACTAATGCAAAGAATTGGAAGATTTTTCGAATAGAATCTTGAACGAAGCCTACTGATTGAACTTCGGGGTGTCGGCTCGAAACGCCCAGCAATCTGAGTCCCGAGCGACTCCAGAACATTCACTGAGATGGGAGAAGTTGTTAATCGAGTTATTTTTGACAGACTAATGCAATGAATTGGAAGATTTTTCGAATAGAATTTTGAACGAAGCCGACAGATTGAACTTCGGGGTATCGGCTCGAAATGCCCAATAATCTGAGTCCCGAGCGAGTCCAGAACATTCACTGTGATGGGAGAAGTTGTTAATCGAGTTATTTTTGACAGACTAATGCAAAGAACTACACGCTTTTTCGAACAGAATGCTGAACGAAGCCTACTAATTGAACTTTCGAGTATCGACTCGAAACGACCAGAAATCTGAGTCCCGGGCGACTCCAGAACATTCACTGTGATGGAAGAAGTTGTTAATCGAGTTATTTTTGACAGACTAAGGCAAGGAATTGGAAGATTTTGCGAATAGAATCTTTAACGAAGCTGACTGATTGAACTTCAGGGTATCGGCTCGAAATGCCCAATAATCTGAGTCCCGAGCGACTCCAGAACATTCACTGAGATGGGAGAAGTTGTTAATCTAATTATTTTTCACAGACTAATGCAAAGAATTGGAAGATTTTTCGAATAGAATCTTGAACGAAGCCGACTGATTGAACTTCGGGGTATCGGCTTGAAACACCCAACAATCTGAGTCCCGCGCGACTCCAGAACATTCACTGAGATGGGAGAAGTTGTTAATCGAGTTATTTTTGACAGACTAATGCAAAGAATTGGAAGATTTTTCGAATAGAATCTTGAACGAAGCCTACTGATTGAACTTCGGGGTGTCGGCTCGAAACGCCCAGCAATCTGAGTCCCGAGCGACTCCAGAACATTCACTGAGATGGGAGAAGTTGTTAATCGAGTTATTTTTGACAGACTAATGCAAAGAACTACACGCTTTTTCGAACAGAATGCTGAACGAAGCCTACTATTTGAACTTTCGAGTATCGACTCGAAATGACCAGAAATCTGAGTCCCGGGCGACTCCACAACATTCACTATGATGGAAGAAGTTGTTAATCGAGTTATTTTTCACAGACTAATGCAAAGAATTTACAAGATTTTTCAAACAGAATCTTGAACGAAGCCGACTATTTGAACTTCGGGGTATCGGCTTGAAACGCCCAGCAATCTGAGTCCCGAGCGACTCCAGAACATTCACTGAGATGGGAGAAGTTGTTAATCGAGTTATTTTTGACAGACTAATGCAAAGAATTGGAAGATTTTTCGAATAGAATTTGGAACGAAGCCGACTGATTGAACTTCGGGGTATCGGCTCGAAATGCCCAATAATCTGAGTCCCGAGCGAGTCCAGAACATTCACTGTGATGGGAGAAGTTGTTAATCGAGTTATTTTTGACAGACTAATGCAAAGAACTACACGCTTTTTTGAACAGAATGCTGAACGAAGCCTACTAATTGAACTTTCGAGTATCGACTCGAAACGACCAGAAATCTGAGTCCCGGGAGACTCCAGAACATTCACTGTGATGGAAGAAGTTGTTAATCGAGTTATTTTTGACAGACTAAGGCAAGGAATTGGAAGATTTTGCGAATAGAATCTTTAACGAAGCTGACTGATTGAACTTCGGGGTATCGGCTCGAAATGCCCAATAATCTGAGTCCCGAGCGACTCCAGAACATTCACTGAGATGGGAGAAGTTGTTAATCGAGTTATTTTTGACAGACTAATGCAAAGAATTGGAAGATTTTTCGAATAGAATCTTGAACGAAGCCTACTGATTGAACTTCGGGGTGTCGGCTCGAAACGCCCAGCAATCTGAGTCCCGAGCGACTCCAGAACATTCACTGAGATGGGAGAAGTTGTTAATCGAGTTATTTTTGACAGACTAATGCAAAGAATTGGAAGATTTTTCGAATAGAATTTTGAACGAAGCCGACAGATTGAACTTCGGGGTATCGGCTCGAAATGCCCAATAATCTGAGTCCCGAGCGAGTCCAGAACATTCACTGTGATGGGAGAAGTTGTTAATCGAGTTATTTTTGACAGACTAATGCAAAGAACTACACGCTTTTTCGAACAGAATGCTGAACGAAGCCTACTAATTGAACTTTCGAGTATCGACTCGAAACGACCAGAAATCTGAGTCCCGGGCGACTCCAGAACATTCACTGTGATGGAAGAAGTTGTTAATCGAGTTATTTTTGACAGACTAAGGCAAGGAATTGGAAGATTTTGCGAATAGAATCTTTAACGAAGCTGACTGATTGAACTTCGGGGTATCGGCTCGAAATGCCCAATAATCTGAGTCCCAAGCGAGTCTAGAACATTCACTGTGATGGGAGAAGTTGTTAATCGAGTTATTTTTGACAGACTAATGCAAAGAACTACACGCTTTTTCGAACAGAATGCTGAACGAAGCCTACTAATTGAACTTTCGAGTATCGACTCGAAACGACCAGAAATCTGAGTCCCGGGCGACTCCAGAACATTCACTATGATGGAAGAAGTTGTTAATCGAGTTATTTTTCACAGACTAATGCAAAGAATTTACAAGATTTTTCAAACAGAATCTTGAACGAAGCCGACTATTTGAACTTCGGGGTATCGGCTTGAAACGCCCAGCAATCTGAGTCCCGAGCGACTCCAGAACATTCACTGAGATGGGAGAAGTTGTTAATCGAGTTATTTTTGACAGACTAAGGCAAGGAATTGGAAGATTTTGCGAATAGAATCTTTAACGAAGCTGACTGATTGAACTTCGGGGTATCGGCTCGAAATGCCCAATAATCTGAGTCCCGAGCGACTCCAGAACATTCACTGAGATGGGAGAAGTTGTTAATCTAGTTATTTTTGACAGACTAATGCAAAGAATTGGAAGATTTTTCGAATAGAATCTTGAACGAAGCCGACTGATTGAACTTCGGGGTATCGGCTTGAAACACCCAACAATCTGAGTCCCGCGCGACTCCAGAACATTCACTGAGATGGGAGAAGTTGTTAATCGAGTTATTTTTGACAGACTAATGCAAAGAATTGGAAGATTTTTCGAATAGAATCTTGAACGAAGCCTACTGATTGAACTTCGGGGTGTCGGCTCGAAACGCCCAGCAATCTGAGTCCCGAGCGACTCCAGAACATTCACTGAGATGGGAGAAGTTGTTAATCGAGTTATTTTTGACAGACTAATGCAAAGAACTACACGCTTTTTCGAACAGAATGCTGAACGAAGCCTACTATTTGAACTTTCGAGTATCGACTCGAAACGACCAGAAATCTGAGTCCCGGGCGACTCCACAACATTCACTATGATGGAAGAAGTTGTTAATCGAGTTATTTTTCACAGACTAATGCAAAGAATTTACAAGATTTTTCAAACAGAATCTTGAACGAAGCCGACTATTTGAACTTCGGGGTATCGGCTTGAAACGCCCAGCAATCTGAGTCCCGAGCGACTCCAGAACATTCACTGAGATGGGAGAAGTTGTTAATCGAGTTATTTTTGACAGACTAATGCAAAGAATTGGAAGATTTTTCGAATAGAATTTGGAACGAAGCCGACTGATTGAACTTCGGGGTATCGGCTCGAAATGCCCAATAATCTGAGTCCCGAGCGAGTCCAGAACATTCACTGTGATGGGAGAAGTTGTTAATCGAGTTATTTTTGACAGACTAATGCAAAGAACTACACGCTTTTTCGAACAGAATGCTGAACGAAGCCTACTATTTGAACTTTCGAGTATCGACTCGAAACGACCAGAAATCTGAGTCCCGGGCGACTCCACAACATTCACTATGATGGAAGAAGTTGTTAATCGAGTTATTTTTCACAGACTAATGCAAAGAATTTACAAGATTTTTCAAACAGAATCTTGAACGAAGCCGACTATTTGAACTTCGGGGTATCGGCTTGAAACGCCCAGCAATCTGAGTCCCGAGCGACTCCAGAACATTCACTGAGATGGGAGAAGTTGTTAATCGAGTTATTTTTGACAGACTAATGCAAAGAATTGAAAGATTTTTCAAATAGAATCTTGAACGAAGCCTACTGATTGAACTTCGGGGTGTCGGCTCGAAACGCCCAGCAATCTGAGTCCCGAGCGACTCCAGAACATTCACTGAGATGGAGAAGTTGTTAATCGAGTTATTTTTGATAGACTAATGCAAAGAACTACACGCTTTTTCGAACAGAATGCTGAACGAAGCCTACTAATTGAACTTTCGAGTATCGACTCGAAACGATCAGAAATCTGAGTCCCGAGCGACTCCAGAACATTCACTGAGATGGGAGAAGTTGTTAATCGAGTTATTTTTGACAGACTAATGCAAAGAATTGGAAGATTTTTCGAATAGAATCTTGAACGAAGCCTACTGATTGAACTTCGGGGTGTCGGCTCGAAACGCCCAGCAATCTGAGTCCCGAGCGACTCCAGAACATTCACTGAGATGGGAGAAGTTGTTAATCGAGTTATTTTTGACAGACTAATGCAAAGAACTACACGCTTTTTCGAACAGAATGCTGAACGAAGCCTACTATTTGAACTTTCGAGTATCGACTCGAAACGACCAGAAATCTGAGTCCCGGGCGACTCCACAACATTCACTATGATGGAAGAAGTTGTTAATCGAGTTATTTTTCACAGACTAATGCAAAGAATTTACAAGATTTTTCAAACAGAATCTTGAACGAAGCCGACTATTTGAACTTCGGGGTATCGGCTTGAAACGCCCAGCAATCTGAGTCCCGAGCGACTCCAGAACATTCACTGAGATGGGAGAAGTTGTTAATCGAGTTATTTTTGACAGACTAATGCAAAGAATTGGAAGATTTTTCGAATAGAATTTGGAACGAAGCCGACTGATTGAACTTCGGGGTATCGGCTCGAAATGCCCAATAATCTGAGTCCCGAGCGAGTCCAGAACATTCACTGTGATGGGAGAAGTTGTTAATCGAGTTATTTTTGACAGACTAATGCAAAGAACTACACGCTTTTTCGAACAGAATGCTGAACGAAGCCTACTATTTGAACTTTCGAGTATCGACTCGAAACGACCAGAAATCTGAGTCCCGGGCGACTCCACAACATTCACTATGATGGAAGAAGTTGTTAATCGAGTTATTTTTCACAGACTAATGCAAAGAATTTACAAGATTTTTCAAACAGAATCTTGAACGAAGCCGACTATTTGAACTTCGGGGTATCGGCTTGAAACGCCCAGCAATCTGAGTCCCGAGCGACTCCAGAACATTCACTGAGATGGGAGAAGTTGTTAATCGAGTTATTTTTGACAGACTAATGCAAAGAATTGAAAGATTTTTCAAATAGAATCTTGAACGAAGCCTACTGATTGAACTTCGGGGTGTCGGCTCGAAACGCCCAGCAATCTGAGTCCCGAGCGACTCCAGAACATTCACTGAGATGGAGAAGTTGTTAATCGAGTTATTTTTGATAGACTAATGCAAAGAACTACACGCTTTTTCGAACAGAATGCTGAACGAAGCCTACTAATTGAACTTTCGAGTATCGACTCGAAACGATCAGAAATCTGAGTCCCGAGCGACTCCAGAACATTCACTGAGATGGGAGAAGTTGTTAATCTAGTTATTTTTGACAGACTAATGCAAAGAATTGGAAGATTTTTCGAATAGAATCTTGAACGAAGCCGACTGATTGAACTTCGGGGTATCGGCTTGAAACACCCAACAATCTGAGTCCCGCGCGACTCCAGAACATTCACTGAGTTGGGAGAAGTTGTTAATCGAGTTATTTTTGACAGACTAATGCAAAGAATTGGAAGATTTTTCGAATAGAATCTTGAACGAAGCCTACTGATTGAACTTCGGGGTGTCGGCTCGAAACGCCCAGCAATCTGAGTCCCGAGCGACTCCAGAACATTCACTGAGATGGGAGAAGTTGTTAATCGAGTTATTTTTGACAGACTAATGCAAAGAATTGGAAGATTTTTCGAATAGAATTTTGAACGAAGCCGACAGATTGAACTTCGAGGTATCGGCTCGAAATGCCCAATAATCTGAGTCCCGAGCGAGTCCAGAACATTCACTGTGATGGGAGAAGTTGTTAATCGAGTTATTTTTGACAGACTAATGCAAAGAACTACACGCTTTTTCGAACAGAATGCTAAACGAAGCCTACTAATTGAACTTTCGAGTATCGACTCGAAACGACCAGAAATCTGAGTCCCGGGCGACTCCAGAACATTCACTGTGATGGAAGAAGTTGTTAATCGAGTTATTTTTGACAGACTAAGGCAAGGAATTGGAAGATTTTGCGAATAGAATCTTTAACGAAGCTGACTGATTGAACTTCGGGGTATCGGCTCGAAATGCCCAATAATCTGAGTCCCAAGCGAGTCTAGAACATTCACTGTGATGGGAGAAGTTGTTAATCGAGTTATTTTTGACAGACTAATGCAAAGAACTACACGCTTTTTCGAACAGAATGCTGAACGAAGCCTACTAATTGAACTTTCGAGTATCGACTCGAAACGACCAGAAATCTGAGTCCCGGGCGACTCCAGAACATTCACTATGATGGAAGAAGTTGTTAATCGAGTTATTTTTCACAGACTAATGCAAAGAATTTACAAGATTTTTCAAACAGAATCTTGAACGAAGCCGACTATTTGAACTTCGGGGTATCGGCTTGAAACACCCAGCAATCTGAGTCCCGAGCGACTCCAGAACATTCACTGAGATGGGAGAAGTTGTTAATCGAGTTATTTTTGACAGACTAATGCAAAGAATTGGAAGATTTTTCGAATAGAATCTTGAACGAAGCCTACTGATTGAACTTCGGGGTGTCGGCTCGAAACGCCCTGCAATCTGAGTCCCGAGCGACTCCAGAACATTCACTGAGATGGGAGAAGTTGTTAATCGAGTTATTTTTGAAAGACTAATGCAAAGAATTGGAAGATTTTTCGAATAGAATTTTGAACGAAGCCGACTGATTGAACTTCGGGGTATCGGCTCGAAATGCCCAATAATCTGAGTCCCGAGCGAGTCCAGAACATTCACTGTGATGGGAGAAGTTGTTAATCGAGTTATTTTTGACAGACTAATGCAAAGAACTACACGCTTTTTCGAACAGAATGCTGAACGAAGCCTACTAATTGAACTTTCGAGTATCGACTCGAAACGACCAGAATTCTGAGTCCCGGGCGACTCTAGAACATTCACTGTGATGGAAGAAGTTGTTAATCGAGTTATTTTTACAGACTAATGCAAAGAATTACAAGATTTTTCAAACAGAATCTTGAATGAAGCCGACTAATTGAACTTCGGGGTATCGGCTCGAAACGCCCAGCAATCTGAGTCCCGAGCGACTCCAGAACATTCACTGAGATGGGAGAAGTTGTTAATCGAGTTATTTTTGACAGACTAATGCAAAGAATTGGAAGATTTTTCAAATAGAATTTTGAACGAAGCCGACTGATTGAACTTCGGGGTATCGGTTCGAAATGCCCAATAATCTGAGTCCCGCGCGACTCCCGAACATTCACTGAGATGGGAGAAGTTGTTAATCGAGTTATTTTTGACAGAATAATGCAAAGAATTGAAAGATTTTTCAAATAGAATCTTGAACGAAGCCTACTGATTGAACTTCGGGGTGTCGGCTCGAAACGCCCAGCAATCTGAGTCCCGAGCGACTCCAGAACATTCACTGAGATGGAGAAGTTGTTAATCGAGTTATTTTTGATAGACTAATGCAAAGAACTACACGCTTTTTCGAACAGAATGCTGAACGAAGCCTACTAATTGAACTTTCGAGTATCGACTCGAAACGACCAGAAATCTGAGTCCCGGGCGACTCCAGAACATTCACTGTGATGGAAGAAGTTGTTAATCGAGTTATTTTTGACAGACTAAGGCAAGGAATTGGAAGATTTTGCGAATAGAATCTTTAACGAAGCAGACTGATTGAACTTCGGGGTATCGGCTCGAAATGCCCAATAATTTGAGTCCCGAGCGACTCCAGAACATTCACTGAGATGGGAGAAGTTGTTAATCTAGTTATTTTTGACAGACTAATGCAAAGAATTGGAAGATTTTTCGAATAGAATCTTGAACGAAGCCGACTGATTGAACTTCGGGGTATCGGCTTGAAACACCCAACAATCTGAGTCCCGCGCGACTCCAGAACATTCACTGAGTTGGGAGAAGTTGTTAATCGAGTTATTTTTGACAGACTAATGCAAAGAATTGGAAGATTTTTCAAATAGAATCTTGAACGAAGCCTACTGATTGAACTTCGGGGTGTCGGCTCGAAACGCCCAGCAATCTGAGTCCCGAGCGACTCCAGAACATTCACTGAGATGGGAGAAGTTGTTAATCGAGTTATTTTTGACAGACTAATGCAAAGAATTGGAAGATTTTTCGAATAGAATTTTGAACGAAGCCGACAGATTGAACTTCGAGGTATCGGCTCGAAATGCCCAATAATCTGAGTCCCGAGCGAGTCCAGAACATTCACTGTGATGGGAGAAGTTGTTAATCGAGTTATTTTTGACAGACTAATGCAAAGAACTACACGCTTTTTCGAACAGAATGCTAAACGAAGCCTACTAATTGAACTTTCGAGTATCGACTCGAAACGACCAGAAATCTGAGTCCCGGGCGACTCCAGAACATTCACTGTGATGGAAGAAGTTGTTAATCGAGTTATTTTTGACAGACTAAGGCAAGGAATTGGAAGATTTTGCAAATAGAATCTTTAACGAAGCTGACTGATTGAACTTCGGGGTATCGGCTCGAAATGCCCAATAATCTGAGTCCCAAGCGAGTCTAGAACATTCACTGTGATGGGAGAAGTTGTTAATCGAGTTATTTTTGACAGACTAATGCAAAGAACTACACGCTTTTTCGAACAGAATGCTGAACGAAGCCTACTAATTGAACTTTCGAGTATCGACTCGAAACGACCAGAAATCTGAGTCCCGGGCGACTCCAGAACATTCACTATGATGGAAGAAGTTGTTAATCGAGTTATTTTTCACAGACTAATGCAAAGAATTTACAAGATTTTTCAAACAGAATCTTGAACGAAGCCGACTATTTGAACTTCGGGGTATCGGCTTGAAACGCCCAGCAATCTGAGTCCCGAGCGACTCCAGAACATTCACTGAGATGGGAGAAGTTGTTAATCGAGTTATTTTTGACAGACTAATGCAAAGAATTGGAAGATTTTTCGAATAGAATTTTGAACGAAGCCGACTGATTGAACTTCGGGGTATCGGCTCGAAATGCCCAATAATCTGAGTCCCGAGCGAGTCCAGAACATTCACTGTGATGGGAGAAGTTGTTAATCGAGTTATTTTTGACAGACTAATGCAAAGAACTACACGCTTTTTCGAACAGAATGCTGAACGAAGCCTACTAATTGAACTTTCGAGTATCGACTCGAAACGACCAGAATTCTGAGTCCCGGGCGACTCTAGAACATTCACTGTGATGGAAGAAGTTGTTAATCGAGTTATTTTTACAGACTAATGCAAAGAATTACAAGATTTTTCAAACAGAATCTTGAATGAAGCCGACTAATTGAACTTCGGGGTATCGGCTCGAAACGCCCAGCAATCTGAGTCCCGAGCGACTCCAGAACATTCACTGAGATGGGAGAAGTTGTTAATCGAGTTATTTTTGACAGACTAATGCAAAGAATTGGAAGATTTTTCAAATAGAATTTTGAACGAAGCCGACTGATTGAACTTCGGGGTATCGGTTCGAAATGCCCAATAATCTGAGTCCCGCGCGACTCCCGAACATTCACTGAGATGGGAGAAGTTGTTAATCGAGTTATTTTTGACAGAATAATGCAAAGAATTGAAAGATTTTTCAAATAGAATCTTGAACGAAGCCTACTGATTGAACTTCGGGGTGTCGGCTCGAAACGCCCAGCAATCTGAGTCCCGAGCGACTCCAGAACATTCACTGAGATGGAGAAGTTGTTAATCGAGTTATTTTTGATAGACTAATGCAAAGAACTACACGCTTTTTCGAACAGAATGCTGAACGAAGCCTACTAATTGAACTTTCGAGTATCGACTCGAAACGACCAGAAATCTGAGTCCCGGGCGACTCCAGAACATTCACTGTGATGGAAGAAGTTGTTAATCGAGTTATTTTTGACAGACTAAGGCAAGGAATTGGAAGATTTTGCGAATAGAATCTTTAACGAAGCAGACTGATTGAACTTCGGGGTATCGGCTCGAAATGCCCAATAATCTGAGTCCCGAGCGACTCCAGAACATTCACTGAGATGGGAGAAGTTGTTAATCTAGTTATTTTTGACAGACTAATGCAAAGAATTGGAAGATTTTTCGAATAGAATCTTGAACGAAGCCGACTGATTGAACTTCGGGGTATCGGCTTGAAACACCCAACAATCTGAGTCCCGCGCGACTCCAGAACATTCACTGAGTTGGGAGAAGTTGTTAATCGAGTTATTTTTGACAGACTAATGCAAAGAATTGGAAGATTTTTCGAATAGAATCTTGAACGAAGCCTACTGATTGAACTTCGGGGTGTCGGCTCGAAACGCCCAGCAATCTGAGTCCCGAGCGACTCCAGAACATTCACTGAGATGGGAGAAGTTGTTAATCGAGTTATTTTTGACAGACTAATGCAAAGAATTGGAAGATTTTTCGAATAGAATTTTGAACGAAGCCGACAGATTGAACTTCGAGGTATCGGCTCGAAATGCCCAATAATCTGAGTCCCGAGCGAGTCTAGAACATTCACTGTGATGGGAGAAGTTGTTAATCGAGTTATTTTTGACAGACTAATGCAAAGAACTACACGCTTTTTCGAACAGAATGCTAAACGAAGCCTACTAATTGAACTTTCGAGTATCGACTCGAAACGACCAGAAATCTGAGTCCCGGGCGACTCCAGAACATTCACTGTGATGGAAGAAGTTGTTAATCGAGTTATTTTTGACAG
The DNA here is from genome assembly GCA_034359265.1 of Canna indica. Classification (NCBI taxonomy): domain Eukaryota; kingdom Viridiplantae; phylum Streptophyta; class Magnoliopsida; order Zingiberales; family Cannaceae; genus Canna; species Canna indica. The sequence goes on from CP136891.1 coordinate 41,944,187, forward strand.
ACTAAGGCAAAGAATTGGAAGATTTTGCGAATAGAATCTTTAACGAAGCTGACTGATTGAACTTCGGGGTATCGGCTCGAAATGCCCAATAATCTGAGTCCCGAGCGAGTCTAGAACATTCACTGTGATGGGAGAAGTTGTTAATCGAGTTATTTTTGACAGACTAATGCAAAGAACTACACGCTTTTTCGAACAGAATGCTGAACGAAGCCTACTAATTGAACTTTCGAGTATCGACTCGAAACGACCAGAAATCTGAGTCCCGGGCGACTCCAGAACATTCACTATGATGGAAGAAGTTGTTAATCGAGTTATTTTTCACAGACTAATGCAAAGAATTTACAAGATTTTTCAAACAGAATCTTGAACGAAGCCGACTATTTGAACTTCGGGGTATCGGCTTGAAACGCCCAGCAATCTGAGTCCCGAGCGACTCCAGAACATTCACTGAGATGGGAGAAGTTGTTAATCGAGTTATTTTTGACAGACTAATGCAAAGAATTGGAAGATTTTTCGAATAGAATTTTGAACGAAGCCGACTGATTGAACTTCGGGGTATCGGCTCGAAATGCCCAATAATCTGAGTCCCGAGCGAGTCCAGAACATTCACTGTGATGGGAGAAGTTGTTAATCGAGTTATTTTTGACAGACTAATGCAAAGAACTACACGCTTTTTCGAACAGAATGCTGAACGAAGCCTACTAATTGAACTTTCGAGTATCGACTCGAAACGACCAGAATTCTGAGTCCCGGGCGACTCTAGAACATTCACTGTGATGGAAGAAGTTGTTAATCGAGTTATTTTTACAGACTAATGCAAAGAATTACAAGATTTTTCAAACAGAATCTTGAATGAAGCCGACTAATTGAACTTCGGGGTATCGGCTCGAAACGCCCAGCAATCTGAGTCCCGAGCGACTCCAGAACATTCACTGAGATGGGAGAAGTTGTTAATCGAGTTATTTTTGACAGACTAATGCAAAGAATTGGAAGATTTTTCAAATAGAATTTTGAACGAAGCCGACTGATTGAACTTCGGGGTATCGGTTCGAAATGCCCAATAATCTGAGTCCCGCGCGACTCCCGAACATTCACTGAGATGGGAGAAGTTGTTAATCGAGTTATTTTTGACAGAATAATGCAAAGAATTGAAAGATTTTTCAAATAGAATCTTGAACGAAGCCTACTGATTGAACTTCGGGGTGTCGGCTCGAAACGCCCAGCAATCTGAGTCCCGAGCGACTCCAGAACATTCACTGAGATGGAGAAGTTGTTAATCGAGTTATTTTTGATAGACTAATGCAAAGAACTACACGCTTTTTCGAACAGAATGCTGAACGAAGCCTACTAATTGAACTTTCGAGTATCGACTCGAAACGACCAGAAATCTGAGTCCCGGGCGACTCCAGAACATTCACTGTGATGGAAGAAGTTGTTAATCTAGTTATTTTTGACAGACTAATGCAAAGAATTGGAAGATTTTTCGAATAGAATCTTGAACGAAGCCGACTGATTGAACTTCGGGGTATCGGCTTGAAACACCCAACAATCTGAGTCCCGCGCGACTCCAGAACATTCACTGAGTTGGGAGAAGTTGTTAATCGAGTTATTTTTGACAGACTAATGCAAAGAATTGGAAGATTTTTCGAATAGAATCTTGAACGAAGCCTACTGATTAAACTTCGGGGTGTCGGCTCGAAACGCCCAGCAATCTGAGTCCCGAGCGACTCCAGAACATTCACTGAGATGGGAGAAGTTGTTAATCGAGTTATTTTTGACAGACTAATGCAAAGAATTGGAAGATTTTTCGAATAGAATTTTGAACGAAGCCGACAGATTGAACTTCGAGGTATCGGCTCGAAATGCCCAATAATCTGAGTCCCGAGCGAGTCTAGAACATTCACTGTGATGGGAGAAGTTGTTAATCGAGTTATTTTTGACAGACTAATGCAAAGAACTACACGCTTTTTCGAACAGAATGCTAAACGAAGCCTACTAATTGAACTTTCGAGTATCGACTCGAAACGACCAGAAATCTGAGTCCCGGGCGACTCCAGAACATTCACTGTGATGGAAGAAGTTGTTAATCGAGTTATTTTTGACAGACTAAGGCAAAGAATTGGAAGATTTTGCGAATAGAATCTTTAACGAAGCTGACTGATTGAACTTCGGGGTATCGGCTCGAAATGCCCAATAATCTGAGTCCCGAGCGAGTCTAGAACATTCACTGTGATGGGAGAAGTTGTTAATCGAGTTATTTTTGACAGACTAATGCAAAGAACTACACGCTTTTTCGAACAGAATGCTGAACGAAGCCTACTAATTGAACTTTCGAGTATCGACTCGAAACGACCAGAAATCTGAGTCCCGGGCGACTCCAGAACATTCACTATGATGGAAGAAGTTGTTAATCGAGTTATTTTTCACAGACTAATGCAAAGAATTTACAAGATTTTTCAAACAGAATCTTGAACGAAGCCGACTATTTGAACTTCGGGGTATCGGCTTGAAACGCCCAGCAATCTGAGTCCCGAGCGACTCCAGAACATTCACTGAGATGGGAGAAGTTGTTAATCGAGTTATTTTTGACAGACTAATGCAAAGAATTGGAAGATTTTTCGAATAGAATTTTGAACGAAGCCGACTGATTGAACTTCGGGGTATCGGCTCGAAATGCCCAATAATCTGAGTCCCGAGCGAGTCCAGAACATTCACTGTGATGGGAGAAGTTGTTAATCGAGTTATTTTTGACAGACTAATGCAAAGAACTACACGCTTTTTCGAACAGAATGCTGAACGAAGCCTACTAATTGAACTTTCGAGTATCGACTCGAAACGACCAGAATTCTGAGTCCCGGGCGACTCTAGAACATTCACTGTGATGGAAGAAGTTGTTAATCGAGTTATTTTTACAGACTAATGCAAAGAATTACAAGATTTTTCAAACAGAATCTTGAATGAAGCCGACTAATTGAACTTCGGGGTATCGGCTCGAAACGCCCAGCAATCTGAGTCCCGAGCGACTCCAGAACATTCACTGAGATGGGAGAAGTTGTTAATCGAGTTATTTTTGACAGACTAATGCAAAGAATTGGAAGATTTTTCGAATAGAATTTTGAACGAAGCCGACTGATTGAACTTCGGGGTATCGGCCCGAAATGCCAAATAATCTGAGTCCCGAGCGTGTCCAGAACATTCACTGTGATGGGAGAAGTTGTTAATCGAGTTATTTTTGACAGACTAAGGCAAGGAATTGGAAGATTTTGCGAATAGAATCTTTAACGAAGCTGACTGATTGAACTAAGGGGTATCGGCTCGAAATGCCAAACAATCTGAGTCCCGAGCGAGTCCAGAACATTCACTGTGATGGGAGAAGTTGTTAATCGAGTTATTTTTGACAGACTAATGCAAAGAATTGGAAGATTTTTTGATTAGAATCTTGAACGAAGCCGACTGACTGAACTTCGGGAGTTCGGGGTATCCGCTGGAAACGCCCAGCAATCTGAGTCCCGAGCGACTCCATAACATTCACTGTGATGGGGGAAGTTGTTAATCGAGTTATTTTTCGAACAGAATGCTGAACGAAGCCTACTAATTGTACTTTCGAGTATCGACTCGAAACGACCAGAAATCTGAGTCCCGGGCGACTCCAGAACATTCACTGTGATGGAAGAAGTTGTTAATCGAGTTATTTTTTACAGACTAATGCAAAGAATTACAAGATTTTTAAAACAGAATCTTGAACGAAGCCGACTAATTGAACTTCGGGGTATCGGCTTGAAACACCCAGCAATCTGAGTCCCGAGCGACTCCAGAACATTCACTGAGATGGGAGAAGTTGTTAATCGAGTTATTTTTGACAGACTAATGCAAAGAATTGGAAGATTTTTCGAATAGAATCTTGAACGAAGCCTACTGATTGAACTTCGGGCTGTCGGCTCGAAACGCCCTGCAATCTGAGTCCCGAGCGACTCCAGAACATTCACTGAGATGGGAGAAGTTGTTAATCGAGTTATTTTTGAAAGACTAATGCAAAGAATTGGAAGATTTTTCGAATAGAATTTTGAACGAAGTCGACTGATTGAACTTCGGGGTATCGGCTCGAAATGCCCAATAATCTGAGTCCCGAGCGAGTCCAGAACATTCACTGTGATGGGAGAAGTTGTTAATCGAGTTATTTTTGACAGACTAATGCAAAGAACTACACGCTTTTTCGAACAGAATGCTGAACGAAGCCTACTAATTGAACTTTCGAGTATCGACTCGAAACGACCAGAAATCTGAGGACCGGGCGACTCCAGAACATTCACTATGATGGAAGAAGTTGTTAATCGAGTTATTTTTCACAGACTAATGCAAAGAATTACAAGATTTTTAAAACAGAATCTTGAACGAAGCCGACTAATTGAACTTCGGGGTATCAGCTTGAAACACCCAGCAATCTGAGTCCCGAGCGACTCCAGAACATTCACTGAGATGGGAGAAGTTGTTAATCGAGTTATTTTTGACAGACTAATGCAAAGAATTGGAAGATTTTTCGAATAGAATCTTGAACGAAGCCTACTGATTGAACTTCGGGGTGTCGGCTCGAAACGCCCAGCAATCTGAGTCCCGAGCGACTCCAGAACATTCACTGTGATGGGAGAAGTTGTTAATCGAGTTATTTTTGACAGACTAAGGCAAGGAATTGGAAGATTTTGCGAATAGAATCTTTAACGAAGCTGACTGTTTGAACTTCGGGGTATCCGCTCGAAACGCCCAGCAATCTGAGTCCCGAGCGAATCCAGAACATTCACTGAGATGGGAGAAGTTGTTAATCGAGTTATTTTTGACAGACTAATGCAAATAATTGGCAGATTTTTCGAATAGAATTTTGAACGAAGCCGACTGATTGAACTTCGGGGTATCGGTCCGAAATGCCCAATAATCTGAGTCCCGAGCGAGTCCAGAACATTCACTGTGATGGGAGAAGTTGTTAATCGAGTTATTTTTGACAGACTAATGCAAAGAACTACACGCTTTTTCGAACAGAATGCTGAACGAAGCCTACTAATTGAACTTTCGAGTATCGACTCGAAACGACCAAAAATCTGAGTCTCGGGCGACTCCAGAACATTCACTGTGATGGAAGAAGTTGTTAATTGAGTTATTTTTTACAGACTAATGCAAAGAATTACAAGATTTTTCAAACAGAATCTTGAACGAAGCCGACTAATTGAACTTCGGGGTATCGGCTCGAAACGCCCAGCAATATGAGTCCCGAGAGACTCCAGAACATTCACTGAGATGGGAGAAGTTGTTAATCGTGTTATTTTTGATAGACTAATGCAAAGAATTGGAAGATTTTTCGAATAGAATTTTGAACGAAGCTGACTGATTGAACTTCGGGGTATCGGCTCGAAATGCCCAGCAATCTGAGTCCCGAGCGACTCCATAACATTCACTGTGATGGGTGAAGTTGTTAATCGAGTTATTTTTCGAACATAATGCTGAACGAAGCCTACTAATTGAACTTTTGAGTATCGACTCGAAACGACCAGAAATCTAAGTCCCGGGCGACTCCAGAACATTCACTGTGATGGAAGAAGTTATTAATCGAGTTATTTTTTACAGACTAATGCAAAGAATTACAAGATTTTTAAAACAGAATCTTGAACGAAGCCGACTAATTGAACTTCGGGGTATCGGCTTGAAACACCCAGCAATCTGAGTCCCGAGCGACTCCAGAACATTCACTGAGATGGGAGAAGTTGTTAATCGAGTTATTTTTGACAGACTAATGCAAAGAATTGGAAGATTTTTCGAATAGAATCTTGAACGAAGCCTACTGATTGAACTTCGGGGTGTCGGCTCGAAACGCCCAGAAATCTGAGTCCCGAGAGACTCCAGAACATTCACTGAGATGGGAGAAGTTGTTAATCGAGTTATTTTTGACAGACTAATGCAAAGAATTGGAAGATTTTTCGAATAGAATTTTGAACGAAGCCGACTGATTGAACTTCGGGGTATCGGCCCGAAATGCCCAATAATCTGAGTCCCGAGCGTGTCCAGAACATTCACTGTGATGGGAGAAGTTGTTAATCGAGTTATTTTTGACAGACTAAGGCAAGGAATTGGAAGATTTTGCGAATAGAATCTTTAACGAAGCTGACTGATTGAACTTCGGGGTATCGGCTCGAAATGCCAAACAATCTGAGTCCCGAGTGAGTCCAGAACATTCACTGTGATGGGAGAAGTTGTTAATCGAGTTATTTTTGACAGACTAATGCAAAGAATTGGAAGATTTTTTGATTAGAATCTTGAACGAAGCCGACTGACTGAACATCGGGAGTTCGGGGTATCCGCTGGAAACGCCCAGCAATCTGAGTCCCGAGCGACTCCATAACATTCACTGTGATGGGAGAAGTTGTTAATCGAGTTATTTTTGATAGACTAATGCAAAGAATTGGAAGATTTTTTGATTAGAATCTTGAACGAAGCCGACTGACTGAACTTCGGGAGTTCGGGGTATCCGCTGGAAACGCCCAGCAATCTGAGTCCCGAGCGACTCCATAACATTCACTGTGATGGGAGAAGTTGTTAATCGAGTTATTTTTCGAACAGAATGCTGAACGAAGCCTACTAATTGAACTTTCGAGTATCGACTCGAAACGACCAGAAATCTGAGTCCCGGGCGACTCCAGAACATTCACTGTGATGGAAGAAGTTTTTAATCGAGTTATTTTTTACAGACTAATGCAAAGAAATACAAGATTTTTAAAACAGAATCTTGAACGAAGCCGACTAATTGAACTTCGGGGTATCGGCTTGAAACACCCAGCAATCTGAGTCCCGAGCGACTCCAGAACATTCACTGAGATGGGAGAAGTTGTTAATCGAGTTATTTTTGACAGACTAATGCAAAGAATTGGAAGATTTTTCGAATAGAATCTTGAACGAAGCCTACTGATTGAACTTCGGGGTGTCGGCTCGAAACGCCCAGCAATCTGAGTCCCGAGCGACTCCAGAACATTCACTGAGATGGGAGAAGTTGTTAATCGAGTTATTTTTGACAGACTAATGCAAAGAATTGAAAGATTTTTCGAATAGAATTTTGAACGAAGCCGACTGATTGAACTTCGGGGTATCGGCTCGAAATGCCCAAAAATCTGAGTCCCGAGCGAGTCCAGAACATTCACTGTGATGGGAGAAGTTGTTAATCGAGTTATTTTTGACAGACTAATGCAAAGAACTACACGCTTTTTCGAACAGAATGCTGAACGAAGCCTACTAATTGAACTTTCGAGTATCGACTCGAAACGACCAAAAATCTGAGTCTCGGGCGACTCCAGAACATTCACTGTGATGGAAGAAGTTGTTAATTGAGTTATTTTTTACAGACTAATGCAAAGAATTACAAGATTTTTCAAACAGAATCTTGAACGAAGCCGACTAATTGAACTTCGGGGTATCGGCTCGAAACGCCCAGCAATATGAGTCCCGAGAGACTCCAGAACATTCACTGAGATGGGAGAAGTTGTTAATCGTGTTATTTTTGATAGACTAATGCAAAGAATTGGAAGATTTTTCGAATAGAATTTTGAACGAAGCTGACTGATTGAACTTCGGGGTATCGGCTCGAAATGCCCAGCAATCTGAGTCCCGAGCGACTCCATAACATTCACTGTGATGGGTGAAGTTGTTAATCGAGTTATTTTTCGAACATAATGCTGAACGAAGCCTACTAATTGAACTTTTGAGTATCGACTCGAAACGACCAGAAATCTAAGTCCCGGGCGACTCCAGAACATTCACTGTGATGGAAGAAGTTATTAATCGAGTTATTTTTTACAGACTAATGCAAAGAATTACAAGATTTTTAAAACAGAATCTTGAACGAAGCCGACTAATTGAACTTCGGGGTATCGGCTTGAAACACCCAGCAATCTGAGTCCCGAGCGACTCCAGAACATTCACTGAGATGGGAGAAGTTGTTAATCGAGTTATTTTTGACAGACTAATGCAAAGAATTGGAAGATTTTTCGAATAGAATCTTGAACGAAGCCTACTGATTGAACTTCGGGGTGTCGGCTCGAAACGCCCAGAAATCTGAGTCCCGAGAGACTCCAGAACATTCACTGAGATGGGAGAAGTTGTTAATCGAGTTATTTTTGACAGACTAATGCAAAGAATTGGAAGATTTTTCGAATAGAATTTTGAACGAAGCCGACTGATTGAACTTCGGGGTATCGGCCCGAAATGCCCAATAATCTGAGTCCCGAGCGTGTCCAGAACATTCACTGTGATGGGAGAAGTTGTTAATCGAGTTATTTTTGACAGACTAAGGCAAGGAATTGGAAGATTTTGCGAATAGAATCTTTAACGAAGCTGACTGATTGAACTTCGGGGTATCGGCTCGAAATGCCAAACAATCTGAGTCCCGAGTGAGTCCAGAACATTCACTGTGATGGGAGAAGTTGTTAATCGAGTTATTTTTGACAGACTAATGCAAAGAATTGGAAGATTTTTTGATTAGAATCTTGAACGAAGCCGACTGACTGAACATCGGGAGTTCGGGGTATCCGCTGGAAACGCCCAGCAATCTGAGTCCCGAGCGACTCCATAACATTCACTGTGATGGGAGAAGTTGTTAATCGAGTTATTTTTGATAGACTAATACAAAGAATTGGAAGATTTTTTGATTAGAATCTTGAACGAAGCCGACTGACTGAACTTCGGGAGTTCGGGGTATCCGCTGGAAACGCCCAGCAATCTGAGTCCCGAGCGACTCCATAACATTCACTGTGATGGGAGAAGTTGTTAATCGAGTTATTTTTCGAACAGAATGCTGAACGAAGCCTACTAATTGAACTTTCGAGTATCGACTCGAAACGACCAGAAATCTGAGTCCCGGGCGACTCCAGAACATTCACTGTGATGGAAGAAGTTTTTAATCGAGTTATTTTTTACAGACTAATGCAAAGAAATACAAGATTTTTAAAACAGAATCTTGAACGAAGCCGACTAATTGAACTTCGGGGTATCGGCTTGAAACACCCAGCAATCTGAGTCCCGAGCGACTCCAGAACATTCACTGAGATGGGAGAAGTTGTTAATCGAGTTATTTTTGACAGACTAATGCAAAGAATTGGAAGATTTTTCGAATAGAATCTTGAACGAAGCCTACTGATTGAACTTCGGGGTGTCGGCTCGAAACGCCCAGCAATCTGAGTCCCGAGCGACTCCAGAACATTCACTGAGATGGGAGAAGTTTTTAATCGAGTTATTTTTGACAGACTAATGCAAAGAATTGAAAGATTTTTCGAATAGAATTTTGAACGAAGCCGACTGATTGAACTTCGGGGTATCGGCTCGAAATGCCCAAAAATCTGAGTCCCGAGCGAGTCCAGAACATTCACTGTGATGGGAGAAGTTGTTAATCGAGTTATTTTTGACAGACTAATGCAAAGAACTACACGCTTTTTCGAACAGAATGCTGAACGAAGCCTACTAATTGAACTTTCGAGTATCGACTCGAAACGACCAGAAATCTGAGTCCCGGGCGACTCCAGAACATTCACTATGATGGAAGAAGTTGTTAATCGAGTTATTTTTGACAGACTAATGCAAAGAATTGGAAGATTTTTCGAATAGAATCTTGAACGAAGCCTACTGATTGAACTTCGGGGTGTCGGCTCGAAACGCCCAGCAATCTGAGTCCCGAGCGACTCCAGAACATTCACCGAGATGGGAGAAGTTGTTAATCGAGTTATTTTTGACAGACTAATGCAAAGAATTGGAAGATTTTTCGAATAGAATTTTGAACGAAGCCGACTGATTGAACTTCGGGGTATCGGCCCGAAATGCCCAATAATCTGAGTCCCGAGCGTGTCCAGAACATTCACTGTGATGGGAGAAGTTGTTAATCGAGTTATTTTTGACAGACTAAGGCAAGGAATTGGAAGATTTTGCGAATAGAATCTTTAACGAAGCTGACTGATTGAACTTCGGGGTATCGGCTCGAAATGCCAAACAATCTGAGTCCCGAGTGAGTCCAGAACATTCACTGTGATGGGAGAAGTTGTTAATCGAGTTATTTTTGACAGACTAATGCAAAGAATTGGAAGATTTTTTGATTAGAATCTTGAACGAAGCCGACTGACTGAACATCGGGAGTTCGGGGTATCCGCTGGAAACGCCCAGCAATCTGAGTCCCGGGCGACTCCAGAACATTCACTATGATGGAAGAAGTTGTTAATCGAGTTATTTTTCACAGACTAATGCAAAGAATTACAAGATTTTTCAAACAGAATCTTGAACGAAGCCGACTATTTGAACTTCGGGGTATCGGCTTGAAACGCCCAGCAATCTGAGTCCCGAGCGACTCCAGAACATTCACTGTGATGGGAGAAGTTGTTAATCGAGTTATTTTTGACAGACTAAGGCAAGGAATTGGAAGATTTTGCGAATAGAATCTTTAACGAAGCTGACTGATTGAACTTCGGGGTATCCATCGAAACGCCCAGCAATCTGAGTCCCGAGCGAATCCAGAACATTCACTGAGATGGGAGAAGTTGTTAATCGAGTTATTTTTGACAGACTAATGCAAAGAATTGGAAGATTTTTCGAATAGAATTTTGAACGAAGCCGACTGATTGAACTTCGGGGTATCGGCCCGAAATGCCCAATAATCTGAGTCCCGAGCGAGTCCAGAACATTCACTGTGATGGGAGAAGTTGTTAATCGAGTTATTTTTGACAGACTAAGGCAAGGAATTGGAAGATTTTGCGAATAGAATCTTTAACGAAGCTGACTGATTGAACTTCGGGGTATCGGCTCGAAATGCCAAACAATCTGAGTCCCGAGCGAGTCCAGAACATTCACTGTGATGGGAGAAGTTGTTAATCGAGTTATTTTTGACAGACTAATGCAAAGAATTGGAAGATTTTTTGATTAGAATCTTGAACGAAGCCGACTGACTGAACTTCGGGAGTTCGGGGTATCCGCTGGAAACGCCCAGCAATCTGAGTCCCGAGCGACTCCATAACATTCACTGTGATGGGAGAAGTTGTTAATCGAGTTATTTTTCGAACAGAATGCTGAACGAAGCCTACTAATTGAACTTTCGAGTATCGACTCGAAACGACCAGAAATCTGAGTCCCGGGCGACTCCAGAACATTCACTGTGATGGGAGAAGTTGTTAATCGAGTTATTTTTGACAGACTAAGGCAAGGAATTGGAAGATTTTGCGAATAGAATCTTTAACGAAGCTGACTGATTGAACTTCGGGGTATCCATCGAAACGCCCAGCAATCTGAGTCCCGAGCGAATCCAGAACATTCACTGAGATGGGAGAAGTTGTTAATCGAGTTATTTTTGACAGACTAATGCAAAGAATTGGAAGATTTTTCGAATAGAATTTTGAACGAAGCCGACTGATTGAACTTCGGGGTATCGGCCCGAAATGCCCAATAATCTGAGTCCCGAGCGAGTCCAGAACATTCACTGTGATGGGAGAAGTTGTTAATCGAGTTATTTTTGACAGACTAAGGCAAGGAATTGGAAGATTTTGCGAATAGAATCTTTAACGAAGCTGACGGATTGAACTTCGGGGTATCGGCTCGAAATGCCAAACAATCTGAGTCCCGAGCGAGTCCAGAACATTCACTGTGATGGGAGAAGTTGTTAATCGAGTTATTTTTGACAGACTAATGCAAAGAATTGGAAGATTTTTTGATTAGAATCTTGAACGAAGCCGACTGACTGAACTTCGGGAGTTCGGGGTATCCGCTGGAAACGCCCAGCAATCTGAGTCCCGAGCGACTCCATAACATTCACTGTGATGGGAGAAGTTGTTAATCGAGTTATTTTTCGAACAAAATGCTGAACGAAGCCTACTAATTGAACTTTCGAGTATCGACTCGAAACGACCAGAAATCTGAGTCCCGGGCGACTCCAGAACATTCACTGTGATGGAAGAAGTTGTTAATCGAGTTATTTTTTACAGACTAATGCAAAGAATTACAAGATTTTTAAAACAGAATCTTGAACGAAGCCGACTAATTGAACTTCGGGGTATCGGCTTGAAACACCCAGCAATCTGAGTCCCGAGCGACTCCAGAACATTCACTGAGATGGGAGAAGTTGTTAATCGAGTTATTTTTGACAGACTAATGCAAAGAATTGGAAGATTTTTCGAATAGAATCTTGAACGAAGCCTACTGATTGAACTTCGGGGTGTCGGCTCGAAACGCCCAGCAATCTGAGTCCCGAGCGACTCCAGAACATTCACTGAGATGGGAGAAGTTGTTAATCGAGTTATTTTTGACAGACTAATGCAAAGAATTGGAAGATTTTTCGAATAGAATTTTGAACGAAGCCGACTGATTGAACTTCGGGGTATCGGCCCGAAATGCCCAATAATCTGAGTCCCGAGCGTGTCCAGAACATTCACTGTGATGGGAGAAGTTGTTAATCGAGTTATTTTTGACAGACTAAGGCAAGGAATTGGAAGATTTTGCGAATAGAATCTTTAACGAAGCTGACTGATTGAACTTCGGGGTATCGGCTCGAAATGCCAAACAATCTGAGTCCCGAGTGAGTCCAGAACATTCACTGTGATGGGAGAAGTTGTTAATCGAGTTATTTTTGACAGACTAATGCAAAGAATTGGAAGATTTTTTGATTAGAATCTTGAACGAAGCCGACTGAATGAACATCGGGAGTTCGGGGTATCCGCTGGAAACGCCCAGCAATCTGAGTCCCGAGCGACTCCATAACATTCACTGTGATGGGAGAAGTTGTTAATCGAGTTATTTTTGATAGACTAATGCAAAGAATTGGAAGATTTTTTGATTAGAATCTTGAACGAAGCCGACTGACTGAACTTCTGGAGTTCGGGGTATCTGCTGGAAACGCCCAGCAATCTGAGTCCCGAGCGACTCCATAACATTCACTGTGATGGGAGAAGTTGTTAATCGAGTTATTTTTCGAACAGAATGCTGAACGAAGCCTACTAATTGAACTTTCGAGTATCGACTCGAAACGACCAGAAATCTGAGTCCCGGGCGACTCCAGAACATTCACTGTGATGGAAGAAGTTGTTAATCGAGTTATTTTTTACAGACTAATGCAAAGAATTACAAGATTTTTAAAACAGAATCTTGAACGAAGCCGACTAATTGAACTTCGGGGTATGAGCTTGAAACACCCAGCAATCTGAGTCCCGAGCGACTCCAGAACATTCACTGAGATGGGAGAAGTTGTTAATCGAGTTATTTTTGACAGACTAATGCAAAGAATTGGAAGATTTTTCGAATAGAATCTTGAACGAAGCCTACTGATTGAACTTCGGGGTGTCGGCTCGAAACGCCCAGCAATCTGAGTCCCGAGCGACTCCAGAACATTCACTGAGATGGGAGAAGTTGTTAATCGAGTTATTTTTGACAGACTAATGCAAAGAATTGAAAGATTTTTCGAATAGAATTTTGAACGAAGCCGACTGATTGAACTTCGGGGTATCGGCTCAAAATGCCCAAAAATCTGAGTCCCGAGCGAGTCCAGAACATTCACTGTGATGGGAGAAGTTGTTAATCGAGTTATTTTTGACAGACTAATGCAAAGAACTACACGCTTTTTCGAACAGAATGCTGAACGAAGCCTACTAATTGAACTTTCGAGTATCGACTCGAAACGACCAGAAATCTGAGTCCCGGGCGACTCCAGAACATTCACTATGATGGAAGAAGTTGTTAATCGAGTTATTTTTCACAGACTAATGCAAAGAATTACAAGATTTTTCAAACAGAATCTTGAACGAAGCCGACTATTTGAACTTCGGGGTATCGGCTTGAAACGCCCAGCAATCTGAGTCCTGAGCGACTCCAGAACATTCACTGTGATGGGAGAAGTTGTTAATCGAGTTATTTTTGACAGACTAAGGCAAGGAATTGGAAGATTTTGCGAATAGAATCTTTAACGAAGCTGACTGATTGAACTTCGGGGTTTCCATCGAAACGCCCAGCAATCTGAGTCCCGAGCGAATCCAGAACATTCACTGAGATGGGAGAAGTTGTTAATCGAGTTATTTTTGACAGACTAATGCAAAGAATTGGAAGATTTTTCGAATGGAATTTTGAACGAAGCCGACTGATTGAACTTCGGGGTATCGGCCCGAAATGCCCAATAATCTGAGTCCCGAGCGAGTCCAGAACATTCACTGTGATGGGAGAAGTTGTTAATCGAGTTATTTTTGACAGACTAAGGCAAGGAATTGGAAGATTTTGCGAATAGAATCTTTAACGAAGCTGACTGATTGAACTTCGGGGTATCGGCTCGAAATGCCAAACAATCTGAGTCCCGAGCGAGTCCAGAACATTCACTGTGATGGGAGAAGTTGTTAATCGAGTTATTTTTGACAGACTAATGCAAAGAATTGGATGATTTTTTGATTAGAATCTTGAACGAAGCCGACTGACTGAACTTCGGGAGTTCGGGGTATCCGCTGGAAACGCCCAGCAATCTGAGTCCCGAGCGACTCCATAACATTCACTGTGATGGGAGAAGTTGTTAATCGAGTTATTTTTCGAACAGAATGCTGAACGAAGCCTACTAATTGAACTTTCGAGTATCGACTCGAAACGACCAGAAATCTGAGTCCCGGGCGACTCCAGAACATTCACTGTGATGGAAGAAGTTGTTAATCGAGTTATTTTTTACAGACTAATGCAAAGAATTACAAGATTTTTAAAACAGAATCTTGAACGAAGCCGACTAATTGAACTTCGGGGTATCGGCTTGAAACACCCAGCAATCTGAGTCCCGAGCGACTCCAGAACATTCACTGAGATGGGAGAAGTTGTTAATCGAGTTATTTTTGACAAACTAATGCAAAGAATTGGAAGATTTTTCGAATAGAATCTTGAACGAAGCCTACTGATTGAACTTCGGGGTGTCGGCTCGAAACGCCCAGCAATCTGAGTCCCGAGCGACTCCAGAACATTCACTGAGATGGGAGAAGTTGTTAATCGAGTTATTTTTGAAAGACTAATGCAAAGAATTGGAAGATTTTTCGAATAGAATTTTGAACGAAGCCGACTGATTGAACTTCGGGGTATCGGCTCGAAATGCCCAATAATCTGAGTCCCGAGCGAGTCCAGAACATTCACTGTGATGGGAGAAGTTGTTAATCGAGTTATTTTTGACAGACTAATGCAAAGAACTACACGCTTTTTCGAACAGAATGCTGAACGAAGCCTACTAATTGAACTTTCGAGTATCGACTCGAAACGACCAGAAATCTGAGTCCCGGGCGACTCCAGAACATTCACTGTGATGGAAGAAGTTGTTAATCGAGTTATTTTTTACAGACTAATGTAAAGAATTACAAGATTTTTAAAATAGATTCTTGAACGAAGCCGACTAATTGAACTTCGGGGTATCGGCTTGAAACACCCAGCAATCTGAGTCTCGAGCGACTCCAGAACATTCACTGAGATGGGAGAAGTTGTTAATCGAGTTATTTTTGAAAGACTAATGCAAAGATTTGGAAGATTTTTCGAATAGAATTTTGAACGAAGCCGACTGATTGAACTTCGGGGTATCGGCTCGAAATGCCCAATAATCTGAGTCCCGAGCGAGTCCAGAACATTCACTGTGATGGGAGAAGTTGTTAATCGAGTTATTTTTGACAGACTAATGCAAAGAACTACACGCTTTTTCGAACAGAATGCTGAACGAAGCCTACTAATTGAACTTTCGAGTATCGACTCGAAACGACCAGAAATCTGAGTCCCGGGCGACTCCAGAACATTCACTA
This sequence comes from Canna indica, assembly GCA_034359265.1. Taxonomy (NCBI): domain Eukaryota; kingdom Viridiplantae; phylum Streptophyta; class Magnoliopsida; order Zingiberales; family Cannaceae; genus Canna; species Canna indica. The sequence continues at coordinate 41,959,984 of CP136891.1, forward strand.
TGAAGGAAGAAGTTGTTAATCGAGTTATTTTTCACAGACTAATGCAAAGAATTACAAGATTTTTCAAACAGAATCTTGAACGAAGCCGACTATTTGAACTTCGGGGTATCGGCTTGAAACGCCCAGCAATCTGAGTCCCGAGCGACTCCAGAAAATTCACTGTGATGGGAGAAGTTGTTAATCGAGTTATTTTTGACTGACTAAGGCAAGGAATTGGAAGATTTTGCGAATAGAATCTTTAACGAAGCTGACTGATTGAACTTCGGGGTATCCGCTCGAAACGCCCAGCAATCTGAGTCCCGAGCGAATCCAGAACATTCACTGAGATGGGAGAAGTTGTTAATCGAGTTATTTTTGACAGATTAATGCAAAGAATTGGAAGATTTTTCGAATAGAATTTTGAACGAAGCCGACTGATTGAACTTCGGGGTATCGGCCCGAAATGCCCAATAATCTGAGTCCCGAGCGAGTCCAGAACATTCACTGTGATGGGAGAAGTTGTTAATCGAGTTATTTTTGACAGACTAAGGCAAGGAATTGGAAGATTTTGCGAATAGAATCTTTAACGAAGCTGACTGATTGAACTTCGGGGTATCGGCTCGAAATGCCAAACAATCTGAGTCCCGAGCGAGTCCAGAACATTCACTGTGATGGGAGAAGTTGTTAATCGAGTTATTTTTGACAGACTAATGCAAAGAATTGGATGATTTTTTGATTAGAATCTTGAACGAAGCCGACTGACTGAACTTCGGGAGTTCGGGGTATCCGCTGGAAACGCCCAGCAATCTGAGTCCCGAGCGACTCCATAACATTCACTGTGATGGGAGAAGTTGTTAATCGAGTTATTTTTCGAACAGAATGCTGAACGAAGCCTACTAATTGAACTTTCGAGTATCGACTCGAAACGACCAGAAATCTGAGTCCCGGGCGACTCCAGAACATTCACTGTGATGGAAGAAGTTGTTAATCGAGTTATTTTTTACAGACTAATGCAAAGAATTACAAGATTTTTAAAACAGAATCTTGAACGAAGCCGACTAATTGAACTTCGGGGTATCGGCTTGAAACACCCAGCAATCTGAGTCCCGAGCGACTCCAGAACATTCACTGAGATGGGAGAAGTTGTTAATCGAGTTATTTTTGACAAACTAATGCAAAGAATTGGAAGATTTTTCGAATAGAATCTTGAACGAAGCCTACTGATTGAACTTCGGGGTGTCGGCTCGAAACGCCCAGCAATCTGAGTCCCGAGCGACTCCAGAACATTCACTGAGATGGGAGAAGTTGTTAATCGAGTTATTTTTGAAAGACTAATGCAAAGAATTGGAAGATTTTTCGAATAGAATTTTGAACGAAGCCGACTGATTGAACTTCGGGGTATCGGCTCGAAATGCCCAATAATCTGAGTCCCGAGCGAGTCCAGAACATTCACTGTGATGGGAGAAGTTGTTAATCGAGTTATTTTTGACAGACTAATGCAAAGAACTACACGCTTTTTCGAACAGAATGCTGAACGAAGCCTACTAATTGAACTTTCGAGTATCGACTCGAAACGACCAGAAATCTGAGTCCCGGGCGACTCCAGAACATTCACTGTGATGGAAGAAGTTGTTAATCGAGTTATTTTTTACAGACTAATGTAAAGAATTACAAGATTTTTAAAATAGATTCTTGAACGAAGCCGACTAATTGAACTTCGGGGTATCGGCTTGAAACACCCAGCAATCTGAGTCCCGAGCGACTCCAGAACATTCACTGAGATGGGAGAAGTTGTTAATCGAGTTATTTTTGAAAGACTAATGCAAAGATTTGGAAGATTTTTCGAATAGAATTTTGAACGAAGCCGACTGATTGAACTTCGGGGTATCGGCTCGAAATGCCCAATAATCTGAGTCCCGAGCGAGTCCAGAACATTCACTGTGATGGGAGAAGTTGTTAATCGAGTTATTTTTGACAGACTAATGCAAAGAACTACACGCTTTTTCGAACAGAATGCTGAACGAAGCCTACTAATTGAACTTTCGAGTATCGACTCGAAACGACCAGAAATCTGAGTCCCGGGCGACTCCAGAACATTCACTATGAAGGAAGAAGTTGTTAATCGAGTTATTTTTCACAGACTAATGCAAAGAATTACAAGATTTTTCAAACAGAATCTTGAACGAAGCCGACTATTTGAACTTCGGGGTATCGGCTTGAAACGCCCAGCAATCTGAGTCCCGAGCGACTCCAGAAAATTCACTGTGATGGGAGAAGTTGTTAATCGAGTTATTTTTGACTGACTAAGGCAAGGAATTGGAAGATTTTGCGAATAGAATCTTTAACGAAGCTGACTGATTGAACTTCGGGGTATCCGCTCGAAACGCCCAGCAATCTGAGTCCCGAGCGAATCCAGAACATTCACTGAGATGGGAGAAGTTGTTAATCGAGTTATTTTTGACAGATTAATGCAAAGAATTGGAAGATTTTTCGAATAGAATTTTGAACGAAGCCGACTGATTGAACTTCGGGGTATCGGCCCGAAATGCCCAATAATCTGAGTCCCGAGCGAGTCCAGAACATTCACTGTGATGGGAGAAGTTGTTAATCGAGTTATTTTTGACAGACTAAGGCAAGGAATTGGAAGATTTTGCGAATAGAATCTTTAACGAAGCTGACTGATTGAACTTCGGGGTATCGGCTCGAAATGCCAAACAATCTGAGTCCCGAGCGAGTCCAGAACATTCACTGTGATGGGAGAAGTTGTTAATCGAGTTATTTTTGACAGACTAATGCAAAGAATTGAAAGATTTTTTGATTAGAATCTTGAACGAAGCCGACTGACTGAACATCGGGAGTTCGGGGTATCCGCTGGAAACGCCCAGCAATCTGAGTCCCGAGCGACTCCATAACATTCACTGTGATGGGAGAAGTTGTTAATCGAGTTATTTTTGATAGACTAATGCAAAAGAATTGGAAGATTTTTTGATTAGAATCTTGAACGAAGCCGACTGACTGAACTTCGGGAGTTCGGGGTATCCGCTGGAAACGCCCAGCAATCTGAGTCCCGAGCGACTCCATAACATTCACTGTGATGGGTGAAGTTGTTAATCGAGTTATTTTTCGAACATAATGCTGAACGAAGCCTACTAATTGAACTTTTGAGTATCGACTCGAAACGACCAGAAATCTAAGTCCCGGGCGACTCCAGAACATTCACTGTGATGGAAGAAGTTATTAATCGAGTTATTTTTTACAGACTAATGCAAAGAATGACAAGATTTTTAAAACAGAATCTTGAACGAAGCCGACTAATTGAACTTCGGGGTATCGGCTTGAAACACCCAGCAATCTGAGTCCCGAGCGACTCCAGAACATTCACTGAGATGGGAGAAGTTGTTAATCGAGTTATTTTTGACAGACTAATGCAAAGAATTGGAAGATTTTTCGAATAGAATCTTGAACGAAGCCTACTGATTGAACTTCGGGGTGTCGGCTCGAAACGCCCAGAAATCTGAGTCCCGAGAGACTCCAGAACATTCACTGAGATGGGAGAAGTTGTTAATCGAGTTATTTTTGACAGACTAATGCAAAGAATTGGAAGATTTTTCGAATAGAATTTTGAACGAAGCCGACTGATTGAACTTCGGGGTATCGGCCCGAAATGCCCAATAATCTGAGTCCCGAGCGTGTCCAGAACATTCACTGTGATGGGAGAAGTTGTTAATCGAGTTATTTTTGACAGACTAAGGCAAGGAATTGGAAGATTTTGCGAATAGAATCTTTAACGAAGCTGACTGATTGAACTTCGGGGTATCGGCTCGAAATGCCAAACAATCTGAGTCCCGAGTGAGTCCAGAACATTCACTGTGATGGGAGAAGTTGTTAATCGAGTTATTTTTGACAGACTAATGCAAAGAATTGGAAGATTTTTTGATTAGAATCTTGAACGAAGCCGACTGACTGAACATCGGGAGTTCGGGGTATCCGCTGGAAACGCCCAGCAATCTGAGTCCCGAGCGACTCCATAACATTCACTGTGATGGGAGAAGTTGTTAATCGAGTTATTTTTGATAGACTAATACAAAGAATTGGAAGATTTTTTGATTAGAATCTTGAACGAAGCCGACTGACTGAACTTCGGGAGTTCGGGGTATCCGCTGGAAACGCCCAGCAATCTGAGTCCCGAGCGACTCCATAACATTCACTGTGATGGGAGAAGTTGTTAATCGAGTTATTTTTCGAACAGAATGCTGAACGAAGCCTACTAATTGAACTTTCGAGTATCGACTCGAAACGACCAGAAATCTGAGTCCCGGGCGACTCCAGAACATTCACTGTGATGGAAGAAGTTTTTAATCGAGTTATTTTTTACAGACTAATGCAAAGAAATACAAGATTTTTAAAACAGAATCTTGAACGAAGCCGACTAATTGAACTTCGGGGTATCGGCTTGAAACACCCAGCAATCTGAGTCCCGAGCGACTCCAGAACATTCACTGAGATGGGAGAAGTTGTTAATCGAGTTATTTTTGACAGACTAATGCAAAGAATTGGAAGATTTTTCGAATAGAATCTTGAACGAAGCCTACTGATTGAACTTCGGGGTGTCGGCTCGAAACGCCCAGCAATCTGAGTCCCGAGCGACTCCAGAACATTCACTGAGATGGGAGAAGTTTTTAATCGAGTTATTTTTGACAGACTAATGCAAAGAATTGAAAGATTTTTCGAATAGAATTTTGAACGAAGCCGACTGATTGAACTTCGGGGTATCGGCTCGAAATGCCCAAAAATCTGAGTCCCGAGCGAGTCCAGAACATTCACTGTGATGGGAGAAGTTGTTAATCGAGTTATTTTTGACAGACTAATGCAAAGAACTACACGCTTTTTCGAACAGAATGCTGAACGAAGCCTACTAATTGAACTTTCGAGTATCGACTCGAAACGACCAGAAATCTGAGTCCCGGGCGACTCCAGAACATTCACTATGATGGAAGAAGTTGTTAATCGAGTTATTTTTGACAGACTAATGCAAAGAATTGGAAGATTTTTCGAATAGAATCTTGAACGAAGCCTACTGATTGAACTTCGGGGTGTCGGCTCGAAACGCCCAGCAATCTGAGTCCCGAGCGACTCCAGAACATTCACTGAGATGGGAGAAGTTGTTAATCGAGTTATTTTTGACAGACTAATGCAAAGAATTGGAAGATTTTTCGAATAGAATTTTGAACGAAGCCGACTGATTGAACTTCGGGGTATCGGCCCGAAATGCCCAATAATCTGAGTCCCGAGCGAGTCCAGAACATTCACTGTGATGGGAGAAGTTGTTAATCGAGTTATTTTTGACAGACTAAGGCAAGGAATTGGATGATTTTGCGAATAGAATCTTTAACGAAGCTGACTGATTGAACTTCGGGGTATCGGCTCGAAATGCCAAACAATCTGAGTCCCGAGTGAGTCCAGAACATTCACTGTGATGGGAGAAGTTGTTAATCGAGTTATTTTTGACAGACTAATGCAAAGAATTGGAAGATTTTTTGATTAGAATCTTGAACGAAGCCGACTGACTGAACATCGGGAGTTCGGGGTATCCGCTGGAAACGCCCAGCAATCTGAGTCCCGGGCGACTCCAGAACATTCACTATGATGGAAGAAGTTGTTAATCGAGTTATTTTTCACAGACTAATGCAAAGAATTACAAGATTTTTCAAACAGAATCTTGAACGAAGCCGACTATTTGAACTTCGGGGTATCGGCTTGAAACGCCCAGCAATCTGAGTCCCGAGCGACTCCAGAACATTCACTGTGATGGGAGAAGTTGTTAATCGAGTTATTTTTGACAGACTAAGGCAAGGAATTGGAAGATTTTGCGAATAGAATCTTTAACGAAGCTGACTGATTGAACTTCGGGGTATCCATCGAAACGCCCAGCAATCTGAGTCCCGAGCGAATCCAGAACATTCACTGAGATGGGAGAAGTTGTTAATCGAGTTATTTTTGACAGACTAATGCAAAGAATTGGAAGATTTTTCGAATAGAATTTTGAACGAAGCCGACTGATTGAACTTCGGGGTATCGGCCCGAAATGCCCAATAATCTGAGTCCCGAGCGAGTCCAGAACATTCACTGTGATGGGAGAAGTTGTTAATCGAGTTATTTTTGACAGACTAAGGCAAGGAATTGGAAGATTTTGCGAATAGAATCTTTAACGAAGCTGACTGATTGAACTTCGGGGTATCGGCTCGAAATGCCAAACAATCTGAGTCCCGAGCGAGTCCAGAACATTCACTGTGATGGGAGAAGTTGTTAATCGAGTTATTTTTGACAGACTAATGCAAAGAATTGGAAGATTTTTTGATTAGAATCTTGAACGAAGCCGACTGACTGAACTTCGGGAGTTCGGGGTATCCGCTGGAAACGCCCAGCAATCTGAGTCCCGAGCGACTCCATAACATTCACTGTGATGGGAGAAGTTGTTAATCGAGTTATTTTTCGAACAGAATGCTGAACGAAGCCTACTAATTGAACTTTCGAGTATCGACTCGAAACGACCAGAAATCTGAGTCCCGGGCGACTCCAGAACATTCACTGTGATGGGAGAAGTTGTTAATCGAGTTATTTTTGACAGACTAAGGCAAGGAATTGGAAGATTTTGCGAATAGAATCTTTAACGAAGCTGACTGATTGAACTTCGGGGTATCCATCGAAACGCCCAGCAATCTGAGTCCCGAGCGAATCCAGAACATTCACTGAGATGGGAGAAGTTGTTAATCGAGTTATTTTTGACAGACTAATGCAAAGAATTGGAAGATTTTTCGAATAGAATTTTGAACGAAGCCGACTGATTGAACTTCGGGGTATCGGCCCGAAATGCCCAATAATCTGAGTCCCGAGCGAGTCCAGAACATTCACTGTGATGGGAGAAGTTGTTAATCGAGTTATTTTTGACAGACTAAGGCAAGGAATTGGAAGATTTTGCGAATAGAATCTTTAACGAAGCTGACGGATTGAACTTCGGGGTATCGGCTCGAAATGCCAAACAATCTGAGTCCCGAGCGAGTCCAGAACATTCACTGTGATGGGAGAAGTTGTTAATCGAGTTATTTTTGACAGACTAATGCAAAGAATTGGAAGATTTTTTGATTAGAATCTTGAACGAAGCCGACTGACTGAACTTCGGGAGTTCGGGGTATCCGCTGGAAACGCCCAGCAATCTGAGTCCCGAGCGACTCCATAACATTCACTGTGATGGGAGAAGTTGTTAATCGAGTTATTTTTCGAACAAAATGCTGAACGAAGCCTACTAATTGAACTTTCGAGTATCGACTCGAAACGACCAGAAATCTGAGTCCCGGGCGACTCCAGAACATTCACTGTGATGGAAGAAGTTGTTAATCGAGTTATTTTTTACAGACTAATGCAAAGAATTACAAGATTTTTAAAACAGAATCTTGAACGAAGCCGACTAATTGAACTTCGGGGTATCGGCTTGAAACACCCAGCAATCTGAGTCCCGAGCGACTCCAGAACATTCACTGAGATGGGAGAAGTTGTTAATCGAGTTATTTTTGACAGACTAATGCAAAGAATTGGAAGATTTTTCGAATAGAATCTTGAACGAAGCCTACTGATTGAACTTCGGGGTGTCGGCTCGAAACGCCCAGCAATCTGAGTCCCGAGCGACTCCAGAACATTCACTGAGATGGGAGAAGTTGTTAATCGAGTTATTTTTGACAGACTAATGCAAAGAATTGGAAGATTTTTCGAATAGAATTTTGAACGAAGCCGACTGATTGAACTTCGGGGTATCGGCCCGAAATGCCCAATAATCTGAGTCCCGAGCGTGTCCAGAACATTCACTGTGATGGGAGAAGTTGTTAATCGAGTTATTTTTGACAGACTAAGGCAAGGAATTGGAAGATTTTGCGAATAGAATCTTTAACGAAGCTGACTGATTGAACTTCGGGGTATCGGCTCGAAATGCCAAACAATCTGAGTCCCGAGTGAGTCCAGAACATTCACTGTGATGGGAGAAGTTGTTAATCGAGTTATTTTTGACAGACTAATGCAAAGAATTGGAAGATTTTTTGATTAGAATCTTGAACGAAGCCGACTGAATGAACATCGGGAGTTCGGGGTATCCGCTGGAAACGCCCAGCAATCTGAGTCCCGAGCGACTCCATAACATTCACTGTGATGGGAGAAGTTGTTAATCGAGTTATTTTTGATAGACTAATGCAAAGAATTGGAAGATTTTTTGATTAGAATCTTGAACGAAGCCGACTGACTGAACTTCTGGAGTTCGGGGTATCTGCTGGAAACGCCCAGCAATCTGAGTCCCGAGCGACTCCATAACATTCACTGTGATGGGAGAAGTTGTTAATCGAGTTATTTTTCGAACAGAATGCTGAACGAAGCCTACTAATTGAACTTTCGAGTATCGACTCGAAACGACCAGAAATCTGAGTCCCGGGCGACTCCAGAACATTCACTGTGATGGAAGAAGTTGTTAATCGAGTTATTTTTTACAGACTAATGCAAAGAATTACAAGATTTTTAAAACAGAATCTTGAACGAAGCCGACTAATTGAACTTCGGGGTATGAGCTTGAAACACCCAGCAATCTGAGTCCCGAGCGACTCCAGAACATTCACTGAGATGGGAGAAGTTGTTAATCGAGTTATTTTTGACAGACTAATGCAAAGAATTGGAAGATTTTTCGAATAGAATCTTGAACGAAGCCTACTGATTGAACTTCGGGGTGTCGGCTCGAAACGCCCAGCAATCTGAGTCCCGAGCGACTCCAGAACATTCACTGAGATGGGAGAAGTTGTTAATCGAGTTATTTTTGACAGACTAATGCAAAGAATTGAAAGATTTTTCGAATAGAATTTTGAACGAAGCCGACTGATTGAACTTCGGGGTATCGGCTCGAAATGCCCAAAAATCTGAGTCCCGAGCGAGTCCAGAACATTCACTGTGATGGGAGAAGTTGTTAATCGAGTTATTTTTGACAGACTAATGCAAAGAACTACACGCTTTTTCGAACAGAATGCTGAACGAAGCCTACTAATTGAACTTTCGAGTATCGACTCGAAACGACCAGAAATCTGAGTCCCGGGCGACTCCAGAACATTCACTATGATGGAAGAAGTTGTTAATCGAGTTATTTTTCACAGACTAATGCAAAGAATTACAAGATTTTTCAAACAGAATCTTGAACGAAGCCGACTATTTGAACTTCGGGGTATCGGCTTGAAACGCCCAGCAATCTGAGTCCTGAGCGACTCCAGAACATTCACTGTGATGGGAGAAGTTGTTAATCGAGTTATTTTTGACAGACTAAGGCAAGGAATTGGAAGATTTTGCGAATAGAATCTTTAACGAAGCTGACTGATTGAACTTCGGGGTTTCCATCGAAACGCCCAGCAATCTGAGTCCCGAGCGAATCCAGAACATTCACTGAGATGGGAGAAGTTGTTAATCGAGTTATTTTTGACAGACTAATGCAAAGAATTGGAAGATTTTTCGAATGGAATTTTGAACGAAGCCGACTGATTGAACTTCGGGGTATCGGCCCGAAATGCCCAATAATCTGAGTCCCGAGCGAGTCCAGAACATTCACTGTGATGGGAGAAGTTGTTAATCGAGTTATTTTTGACAGACTAAGGCAAGGAATTGGAAGATTTTGCGAATAGAATCTTTAACGAAGCTGACTGATTGAACTTCGGGGTATCGGCTCGAAATGCCAAACAATCTGAGTCCCGAGCGAGTCCAGAACATTCACTGTGATGGGAGAAGTTGTTAATCGAGTTATTTTTGACAGACTAATGCAAAGAATTGGATGATTTTTTGATTAGAATCTTGAACGAAGCCGACTGACTGAACTTCGGGAGTTCGGGGTATCCGCTGGAAACGCCCAGCAATCTGAGTCCCGAGCGACTCCATAACATTCACTGTGATGGGAGAAGTTGTTAATCGAGTTATTTTTCGAACAGAATGCTGAACGAAGCCTACTAATTGAACTTTCGAGTATCGACTCGAAACGACCAGAAATCTGAGTCCCGGGCGACTCCAGAACATTCACTGTGATGGAAGAAGTTGTTAATCGAGTTATTTTTTACAGACTAATGCAAAGAATTACAAGATTTTTAAAACAGAATCTTGAACGAAGCCGACTAATTGAACTTCGGGGTATCGGCTTGAAACACCCAGCAATCTGAGTCCCGAGCGACTCCAGAACATTCACTGAGATGGGAGAAGTTGTTAATCGAGTTATTTTTGACAAACTAATGCAAAGAATTGGAAGATTTTTCGAATAGAATCTTGAACGAAGCCTACTGATTGAACTTCGGGGTGTCGGCTCGAAACGCCCAGCAATCTGAGTCCCGAGCGACTCCAGAACATTCACTGAGATGGGAGAAGTTGTTAATCGAGTTATTTTTGAAAGACTAATGCAAAGAATTGGAAGATTTTTCGAATAGAATTTTGAACGAAGCCGACTGATTGAACTTCGGGGTATCGGCTCGAAATGCCCAATAATCTGAGTCCCGAGCGAGTCCAGAACATTCACTGTGATGGGAGAAGTTGTTAATCGAGTTATTTTTGACAGACTAATGCAAAGAACTACACGCTTTTTCGAACAGAATGCTGAACGAAGCCTACTAATTGAACTTTCGAGTATCGACTCGAAACGACCAGAAATCTGAGTCCCGGGCGACTCCAGAACATTCACTGTGATGGAAGAAGTTGTTAATCGAGTTATTTTTTACAGACTAATGTAAAGAATTACAAGATTTTTAAAATAGATTCTTGAACGAAGCCGACTAATTGAACTTCGGGGTATCGGCTTGAAACACCCAGCAATCTGAGTCCCGAGCGACTCCAGAACATTCACTGAGATGGGAGAAGTTGTTAATCGAGTTATTTTTGAAAGACTAATGCAAAGATTTGGAAGATTTTTCGAATAGAATTTTGAACGAAGCCGACTGATTGAACTTCGGGGTATCGGCTCGAAATGCCCAATAATCTGAGTCCCGAGCGAGTCCAGAACATTCACTGTGATGGGAGAAGTTGTTAATCGAGTTATTTTTGACAGACTAATGCAAAGAACTACACGCTTTTTCGAACAGAATGCTGAACGAAGCCTACTAATTGAACTTTCGAGTATCGACTCGAAACGACCAGAAATCTGAGTCCCGGGCGACTCCAGAACATTCACTATGAAGGAAGAAGTTGTTAATCGAGTTATTTTTCACAGACTAATGCAAAGAATTACAAGATTTTTCAAACAGAATCTTGAACGAAGCCGACTATTTGAACTTCGGGGTATCGGCTTGAAACGCCCAGCAATCTGAGTCCCGAGCGACTCCAGAAAATTCACTGTGATGGGAGAAGTTGTTAATCGAGTTATTTTTGACTGACTAAGGCAAGGAATTGGAAGATTTTGCGAATAGAATCTTTAACGAAGCTGACTGATTGAACTTCGGGGTATCCGCTCGAAACGCCCAGCAATCTGAGTCCCGAGCGAATCCAGAACATTCACTGAGATGGGAGAAGTTGTTAATCGAGTTATTTTTGACAGATTAATGCAAAGAATTGGAAGATTTTTCGAATAGAATTTTGAACGAAGCCGACTGATTGAACTTCGGGGTATCGGCCCGAAATGCCCAATAATCTGAGTCCCGAGCGAGTCCAGAACATTCACTGTGATGGGAGAAGTTGTTAATCGAGTTATTTTTGACAGACTAAGGCAAGGAATTGGAAGATTTTGCGAATAGAATCTTTAACGAAGCTGACTGATTGAACTTCGGGGTATCGGCTCGAAATGCCAAACAATCTGAGTCCCGAGCGAGTCCAGAACATTCACTGTGATGGGAGAAGTTGTTAATCGAGTTATTTTTGACAGACTAATGCAAAGAATTGAAAGATTTTTTGATTAGAATCTTGAACGAAGCCGACTGACTGAACATCGGGAGTTCGGGGTATCCGCTGGAAACGCCCAGCAATCTGAGTCCCGAGCGACTCCATAACATTCACTGTGATGGGAGAAGTTGTTAATCGAGTTATTTTTGATAGACTAATGCAAAAGAATTGGAAGATTTTTTGATTAGAATCTTGAACGAAGCCGACTGACTGAACTTCGGGAGTTCGGGGTATCCGCTGGAAACGCCCAGCAATCTGAGTCCCGAGCGACTCCATAACATTCACTGTGATGGGAGAAGTTGTTAATCGAGTTATTTTTCGAACAGAATGCTGAACGAAGCCTACTAATTGAACTTTCGAGTATCGACTCGAAACGACCAGAAATCTGAGTCCCGGGCGACTCCAGAACATTCACTGTGATGGAAGAAGTTGTTAATCGAGTTATTTTTTACAGACTAATGCAAAGAATTACAAGATTTTTAAAACAGAATCTTGAACGAAGCCGACTAATTGAACTTCGGGGTATCGGCTTGAAACACCCAGCAATCTGAGTCCCGAGCGACTCCAGAACATTCACTGAGATGGGAGAAGTTGTTAATCGAGTTATTTTTGACAGACTAATGCAAAGAATTGGAAGATTTTTCGAATAGAATCTTGAACGAAGCCTACTGATTGAACTTCGGGGTGTCGGCTCGAAACGCCCAGCAATCTGAGTCCCGAGCGACTCCAGAACATTCACTGAGATGGGAGAAGTTGTTAATCGAGTTATTTTTGACAGACTAATGCAAAGAATTGGAAGATTTTTCGAATAGAATTTTGAACGAAGCCGACTGATTGAACTTCGGGGTATCGGCCCGAAATGCCCAATAATCTGAGTCCCGAGCGTGTCCAGAACATTCACTGTGATGGGAGAAGTTGTTAATCGAGTTATTTTTGACAGACTAAGGCAAGGAATTGGAAGATTTTGCGAATAGAATCTTTAACGAAGCTGACTGATTGAACTTCGGGGTATCGGCTCGAAATGCCAAACAATCTGAGTCCCGAGCGAGTCCAGAACATTCACTGTGATGGGAGAAGTTGTTAATCGAGTTATTTTTGACAGACTAATGCAAAGAATTGAAAGATTTTTTGATTAGAATCTTGAACGAAGCCGACTGACTGAACATCGGGAGTTCGGGGTATCCGCTGGAAACGCCCAGCAATCTGAGTCCCGAGCGACTCCATAACATTCACTGTGATGGGAGAAGTTGTTAATCGAGTTATTTTTGATAGACTAATGCAAAAGAATTGGAAGATTTTTTGATTAGAATCTTGAACGAAGCCGACTGACTGAACTTCGGGAGTTCGGGGTATCCGCTGGAAACGCCCAGCAATCTGAGTCCCGAGCGACTCCATAACATTCACTGTGATGGGAGAAGTTGTTAATCGAGTTATTTTTCGAACAGAATGCTGAACGAAGCCTACTAATTGAACTTTCGAGTATCGACTCGAAACGACCAGAAATCTGAGTCCCGGGCGACTCCAGAACATTCACTGTGATGGAAGAAGTTGTTAATCGAGTTATTTTTTACAGACTAATGCAAAGAATTACAAGATTTTTAAAACAGAATCTTGAACGAAGCCGACTAATTGAACTTCGGGGTATCGGCTTGAAACACCCAGCAATCTGAGTCCCGAGCGACTCCAGAACATTCACTGAGATGGGAGAAGTTGTTAATCGAGTTATTTTTGACAGACTAATGCAAAGAATTGGAAGATTTTTCGAATAGAATCTTGAACGAAGCCTACTGATTGAACTTCGGGGTGTCGGCTCGAAACGCCCAGCAATCTGAGTCCCGAGCGACTCCAGAACATTCACTGAGATGGGAGAAGTTGTTAATCGAGTTATTTTTGACAGACTAATGCAAAGAATTGGAAGATTTTTCGAATAGAATTTTGAACGAAGCCGACTGATTGAACTTCGGGGTATCGGCCCGAAATGCCCAATAATCTGAGTCCCGAGCGTGTCCAGAACATTCACTGTGATGGGAGAAGTTGTTAATCGAGTTATTTTTGACAGACTAAGGCAAGGAATTGGAAGATTTTGCGAATAGAATCTTTAACGAAGCTGACTGATTGAACTTCGGGGTATCGGCTCGAAATGCCAAACAATCTGAGTCCCGAGTGAGTCCAGAACATTCACTGTGATGGGAGAAGTTGTTAATCGAGTTATTTTTGACAGACTGATGCAAAGAACTGGAAGATTTTTTGATTAGAATCTTGAACGAAGCCGACTGACTGAACATCGGGAGTTCGGGGTATCCGCTGGAAACGCCCAGCAATCTGAGTCCCGAGCGACTCCATAACATTCACTGTGATGGGAGAAGTTGTTAATCGAGTTATTTTTGATAGACTAATGCAAAGAATTGGAAGATTTTTTGATTAGAATCTTGAACGAAGCCGACTGACTGAACTTCGGGAGTTCGGGGTATCTGCTGGAAACGCCCAGCAATCTGAGTCCCGAGCGACTCCATAACATTCACTGTGATGGGAGAAGTTGTTAATCGAGTTATTTTTCGAACAGAATGCTGAACGAAGCCTACTAATTGAACTTTCGAGTATCGACTCGAAACGACCAGAAATCTGAGTCCCGGGCGACTCCAGAACATTCACTGTGATGGAAGAAGTTGTTAATCGAGTTATTTTTTACAGACTAATGCAAAGAATTACAAGATTTTTAAAACAGAATCTTGAACGAAGCCGACTAATTGAACTTCGGGGTATCAGCTTGAAACACCCAGCAATCTGAGTCCCGAGCGACTCCAGAACATTCACTGAGATGGGAGAAGTTGTTAATCGAGTTATTTTTGACAGACTAATGCAAAGAATTGGAAGATTTTTCGAATAGAATCTTGAACGAAGCCTACTGATTGAACTTCGGGGTGTCGGCTCGAAACGCCCAGCAATCTGAGTCCCGAGCGACTCCAGAACATTCACTGAGATGGGAGAAGTTGTTAATCGAGTTATTTTTGACAGACTAATGCAAAGAATTGAAAGATTTTTCGAATAGAATTTTGAACGAAGCCGACTGATTGAACTTCGGGGTATCGGCTCGAAATGCCCAAAAATCTGAGTCCCGAGCGAGTCCAGAACATTCACTGTGATGGGAGAAGTTGTTAATCGAGTTATTTTTGACAGACTAATGCAAAGAACTACACGCTTTTTCGAACAGAATGCTGAACGAAGCCTACTAATTGAACTTTCGAGTATCGACTCGAAACGACCAGAAATCTGAGTCCCGGGCGACTCCAGAACATTCACTATGATGGAAGAAGTTGTTAATCGAGTTATTTTTCACAGACTAATGCAAAGAATTACAAGATTTTTCAAACAGAATCTTGAACGAAGCCGACTATTTGAACTTCGGGGTATCGGCTTGAAACGCCCAGCAATCTGAGTCCCGAGCGACTCCAGAACATTCACTGTGATGGGAGAAGTTGTTAATCGAGTTATTTTTGACAGACTAAGGCAAGGAATTGGAAGATTTTGCGAATAGAATCTTTAACGAAGCTGACTGATTGAACTTCGGGGTTTCCATCGAAACGCCCAGCAATCTGAGTCCCGAGCGAATCCAGAACATTCACTGAGATGGGAGAAGTTGTTAATCGAGTTATTTTTGACAGACTAATGCAAAGAATTGGAAGATTTTTCGAATGGAATTTTGAACGAAGCCGACTGATTGAACTTCGGGGTATCGGCCCGAAATGCCCAATAATCTGAGTCCCGAGCGAGTCCAGAACATTCACTGTGATGGGAGAAGTTGTTAATCGAGTTATTTTTGATAGACTAAGGCAAGGAATTGGAAGATTTTGCGAATAGAATCTTTAACGAAGCTGACTGATTGAACTTCGGGGTATCGGCTCGAAATGCCAAACAATCTGAGTCCCGAGCGAGTCCAGAACATTCACTGTGATGGGAGAAGTTGTTAATCGAGTTATTTTTGACAGACTAATGCAAAGAATTGGATGATTTTTTGATTAGAATCTTGAACGAAGCCGACTGACTGAACTTCGGGAGTTCGGGGTATCCGCTGGAAACGCCCAGCAATCTGAGTCCCGAGCGACTCCATAACATTCACTGTGATGGGAGAAGTTGTTAATCGAGTTATTTTTCGAACAGAATGCTGAACGAAGCCTACTAATTGAACTTTCGAGTATCGACTCGAGACGACCAGAAATCTGAGTCCCGGGCGACTCCAGAACATTCACTGTGATGGAAGAAGTTGTTAATCGAGTTATTTTTTACAGACTAATGCAAAGAATTACAAGATTTTTAAAACAGAATCTTGAACGAAGCCGACTAATTGAACTTCGGGGTATCGGCTTGAAACACCCAGCAATCTGAGTCCCGAGCGACTCCAGAACATTCACTGAGATGGGAGAAGTTGTTAATCGAGTTATTTTTGACAAACTAATGCAAAGAATTGGAAGATTTTTCGAATAGAATCTTGAACGAAGCCTACTGATTGAACTTCGGGGTGTCGGCTCGAAACGCCCAGCAATCTGAGTCCCGAGCGACTCCAGAACATTCACTGAGATGGGAGAAGTTGTTAATCGAGTTATTTTTGACAGACTAATGCAAAGAATTGGAAGATTTTTCGAATAGAATTTTGAACGAAGCCGACTGATTGAACTTCGGGGTATCGGCCCGAAATGCCCAATAATCTGAGTCCCGAGCGTGTCCAGAACATTCACTGTGATGGGAGAAGTTGTTAATCGAGTTATTTTTGACAGACTAAGGCAAGGAATTGGAAGATTTTGCGAATAGAATCTTTAACGAAGCTGACTGATTGAACTTCGGGGTATCGGCTCG
Source organism: Canna indica (assembly GCA_034359265.1). Taxonomy (NCBI): domain Eukaryota; kingdom Viridiplantae; phylum Streptophyta; class Magnoliopsida; order Zingiberales; family Cannaceae; genus Canna; species Canna indica. Next base: position 41,976,739 of record CP136891.1, read on the forward strand.
AAATGCCAAACAATCTGAGTCCCGAGTGAGTCCAGAACATTCACTGTGATGGGAGAAGTTGTTAATCGAGTTATTTTTGACAGACTAATGCAAAGAATTGGATGATTTTTTGATTAGAATCTTGAACGAAGCCGACTGACTGAACTTCGGGAGTTCGGGGTATCCGCTGGAAACGCCCAGCAATCTGAGTCCCGAGCGACTCCATAACATTCACTGTGATGGGAGAAGTTGTTAATCGAGTTATTTTTCGAACAGAATGCTGAACGAAGCCTACTAATTGAACTTTCGAGTATCGACTCGAAACGACCAGAAATCTGAGTCCCGGGCGACTCCAGAACATTCACTGTGATGGAAGAAGTTGTTAATCGAGTTATTTTTTACAGACTAATGCAAAGAATTACAAGATTTTTAAAACAGAATCTTGAACGAAGCCGACTAATTGAACTTCGGGGTATCGGCTTGAAACACCCAGCAATCTGAGTCCCGAGCGACTCCAGAACATTCACTGAGATGGGAGAAGTTGTTAATCGAGTTATTTTTGACAAACTAATGCAAAGAATTGGAAGATTTTTCGAATAGAATCTTGAACGAAGCCTACTGATTGAACTTCGGGGTGTCGGCTCGAAACGCCCAGCAATCTGAGTCCCGAGCGACTCCAGAACATTCACTGAGATGGGAGAAGTTGTTAATTGAGTTATTTTTGAAAGACTAATGCAAAGAATTGGAAGATTTTTCGAATAGAATTTTGAACGAAGCCGACTGATTGAACTTCGGGGTATCGGCTCGAAATGCCCAATAATCTGAGTCCCGAGCGAGTCCAGAACATTCACTGTGATGGGAGAAGTTGTTAATCGAGTTATTTTTGACAGACTAATGCAAAGAACTACACGCTTTTTCGAACAGAATGCTGAACGAAGCCTACTAATTGAACTTTCGAGTATCGACTCGAAACGACCAGAAATCTGAGTCCCGGGCGACTCCAGAACATTCACTGTGATGGAAGAAGTTGTTAATCGAGTTTTTTTTTACAGACTAATGTAAAGAATTACAAGATTTTTAAAATAGATTCTTGAACGAAGCCGACTAATTGAACTTCGGGGTATCGGCTTGAAACACCCAGCAATCTGAGTCCCGAGCGACTCCAGAACATTCACTGAGATGGGAGAAGTTGTTAATCGAGTTATTTTTGAAAGACTAATGCAAAGATTTGGAAGATTTTTCGAATAGAATTTTGAACGAAGCCGACTGATTGAACTTCGGGGTATCGGCTCGAAATGCCCAATAATCTGAGTCCCGAGCGAGTCCAGAACATTCACTGTGATGGGAGAAGTTGTTAATCGAGTTATTTTTGACAGACTAATGCAAAGAACTACACGCTTTTTCGAACAGAATGCTGAACGAAGCCTACTAATTGAACTTTCGAGTATCGACTCGAAACGACCAGAAATCTGAGTCCCGGGCGACTCCAGAACATTCACTATGAAGGAAGAAGTTGTTAATCGAGTTATTTTTCACAGACTAATGCAAAGAATTACAAGATTTTTCAAACAGAATCTTGAACGAAGCCGACTATTTGAACTTCGGGGTATCGGCTTGAAACGCCCAGCAATCTGAGTCCCGAGCGACTCCAGAAAATTCACTGTGATGGGAGAAGTTGTTAATCGAGTTATTTTTGACTGACTAAGGCAAGGAATTGGAAGATTTTGCGAATAGAATCTTTAACGAAGCTGACTGATTGAACTTCGGGGTATCCGCTCGAAACGCCCAGCAATCTGAGTCCCGAGCGAATCCAGAACATTCACTGAGATGGGAGAAGTTGTTAATCGAGTTATTTTTGACAGATTAATGCAAAGAATTGGAAGATTTTTCGAATAGAATTTTGAACGAAGCCGACTGATTGAACTTCGGGGTATCGGCCCGAAATGCCCAATAATCTGAGTCCCGAGCGAGTTCAGAACATTCACTGTGATGGGAGAAGTTGTTAATCGAGTTATTTTTGACAGACTAAGGCAAGGAATTGGAAGATTTTGCGAATAGAATCTTTAACGAAGCTGACTGATTGAACTTCGGGGTATCGGCTCGAAATGCCAAACAATCTGAGTCCCGAGCGAGTCCAGAACATTCACTGTGATGGGAGAAGTTGTTAATCGAGTTATTTTTGACAGACTAATGCAAAGAATTGGAAGATTTTTTGATTAGAATCTTGAACGAAGCCGACTGACTGAACATCGGGAGTTCGGGGTATCCGCTGGAAACGCCCAGCAATCTGAGTCCCGAGCGACTCCATAACATTCACTGTGATGGGAGAAGTTGTTAATCGAGTTATTTTTGATAGACTAATGCAAAGAATTGGAAGATTTTTTGATTAGAATCTTGAACGAAGCCGACTGACTGAACTTCGGGAGTTCGGGGTATCCGCTGGAAACGCCCAGCAATCTGAGTCCCGAGCGACTCCATAACATTCACTGTGATGGGAGAAGTTGTTAATCGAGTTATTTTTCGAACAGAATGCTGAACGAAGCCTACTAATTGAACTTTCGAGTATCGACTCGAAACGACCAGAAATCTGAGTCCCGGGCGACTCCAGAACATTCACTGTGATGGAAGAAGTTGTTAATCGAGTTATTTTTTACAGACTAATGCAAAGAATTACAAGATTTTTAAAACAGAATCTTGAACGAAGCCGACTAATTGAACTTCGGGGTATCGGCTTGAAACACCCAGCAATCTGAGTCCCGAGCGACTCCAGAACATTCACTGAGATGGGAGAAGTTGTTAATCGAGTTATTTTTGACAGACTAATGCAAAGAATTGGAAGATTTTTCGAATAGAATCTTGAACGAAGCCTACTGATTGAACTTCGGGGTGTCGGCTCGAAACGCCCAGCAATCTGAGTCCCGAGCGACTCCAGAACATTCACTGAGATGGGAGAAGTTGTTAATCGAGTTATTTTTGACAGACTAATGCAAAGAATTGGAAGATTTTTCGAATAGAATTTTGAACGAAGCCGACTGATTGAACTTCGGGGTATCGGCCCGAAATGCCCAATAATCTGAGTCCCGAGCGTGTCCAGAACATTCACTGTGATGGGAGAAGTTGTTAATCGAGTTATTTTTGACAGACTAAGGCAAGGAATTGGAAGATTTTGCGAATAGAATCTTTAACGAAGCTGACTGATTGAACTTCGGGGTATCGGCTCGAAATGCCAAACAATCTGAGTCCCGAGTGAGTCCAGAACATTCACTGTGATGGGAGAAGTTGTTAATCGAGTTATTTTTGACAGACTAATGCAAAGAATTGGAAGATTTTTTGATTAGAATCTTGAACGAAGCCGACTGACTGAACATCGGGAGTTCGGGGTATCCGCTGGAAACGCCCAGCAATCTGAGTCCCGAGCGACTCCAGAACATTCACTGTGATGGGAGAAGTTGTTAATCGAGTTATTTTTGACAGACTAATGCAAAGAATTGGAAGATTTTTTGATTAGAATCTTGAACGAAGCCGACTGACTGAACATCGGGAGTTCGGGGTATCCGCTGGAAACGCCCAGCAATCTGAGTCCCGAGCGACTCCATAACATTCACTGTGATGGGAGAAGTTGTTAATCGAGTTATTTTTGACAGACTAATGCAAAGAATTGGAAGATTTTTTGATTAGAATCTTGAACGAAGCCGACTGACTGAACATCGGGAGTTCGGGGTATCCGCTGGAAACGCCCAGCAATCTGAGTCCCGAGCGACTCCATAACATTCACTGTGATGGGAGAAGTTGTTAATCGAGTTATTTTTGATAGACTAATGCAAAGAATTGGAAGATTTTTTGATTAGAATCTTGAACGAAGCCGACTGACTGAACTTCGGGAGTTCGGGGTATCTGCTGGAAACGCCCAGCAATCTGAGTCCCGAGCGACTCCATAACATTCACTGTGATGGGAGAAGTTGTTAATCGAGTTATTTTTCGAACAGAATGCTGAACGAAGCCTACTAATTGAACTTTCGAGTATCGACTCGAAACGACCAGAAATCTGAGTCCCGGGCGACTCCAGAACATTCACTGTGATGGAAGAAGTTGTTAATCGAGTTATTTTTTACAGACTAATGCAAAGAATTACAAGATTTTTAAAACAGAATCTTGAACGAAGCCGACTAATTGAACTTCGGGGTATCAGCTTGAAACACCCAGCAATCTGAGTCCCGAGCGACTCCAGAACATTCACTGAGAGGGGAGAAGTTGTTAATCGAGTTATTTTTGACAGACTAATGCAAAGAATTAGAAGATTTTTCGAATAGAATCTTGAACGAAGCCTACTGATTGAACTTCGGGGTGTCGGCTCGAAACGCCCAGCAATCTGAGTCCCGAGCGACTCCAGAACATTCACTGAGATGGGAGAAGTTGTTAATCGAGTTATTTTTGACAGACTAATGCAAAGAATTGGAAGATTTTTCGAATAGAATTTTGAACGAAGCCGACTGATTGAACTTCGGGGTATCGGCCCGAAATGCCCAATAATCTGAGTCCCGAGCGTGTCCAGAACATTCACTGTGATGGGAGAAGTTGTTAATCGAGTTATTTTTGACAGACTAAGGCAAGGAATTGGAAGATTTTGCGAATAGAATCTTTAACGAAGCTGACTGATTGAACTTCGGGGTATCGGCTCGAAATGCCAAACAATCTGAGTCCCGAGTGAGTCCAGAACATTCACTGTGATGGGAGAAGTTGTTAATCGAGTTATTTTTGACAGACTAATGCAAAGAATTGGAAGATTTTTTGATTAGAATCTTGAACGAAGCCGACTGACTGAACATCGGGAGTTCGGGGTATCCGCTGGAAACACCCAGCAATCTGAGTCCCGAGCGACTCCATAACATTCACTGTGATGGGAGAAGTTGTTAATCGAGTTATTTTTGATAGACTAATGCAAAGAATTGGAAGATTTTTTGATTAGAATCTTGAACGAAGCCGACTGACTGAACTTCGGGAGTTCGGGGTATCTGCTGGAAACGCCCAGCAATCTGAGTCCCGAGCGACTCCATAACATTCACTGTGATGGGAGAAGTTGTTAATCGAGTTATTTTTCGAACAGAATGCTGAACGAAGCCTACTAATTGAACTTTCGAGTATCGACTCGAAACGACCAGAAATCTGAGTCCCGGGCGACTCCAGAACATTCACTGTGATGGAAGAAGTTGTTAATCGAGTTATTTTTTACAGACTAATGCAAAGAATTACAAGATTTTTAAAACAGAATCTTGAACGAAGCCGACTAATTGAACTTCGGGGTATCAGCTTGAAACACCCAGCAATCTGAGTCCCGAGCGACTCCAGAACATTCACTGAGATGGGAGAAGTTGTTAATCGAGTTATTTTTGACAGACTAATGCAAAGAATTGGAAGATTTTTCGAATAGAATCTTGAACGAAGCCTACTGATTGAACTTCGGGGTGTCGGCTCGAAACGCCCAGCAATCTGAGTCCCGAGCGACTCCAGAACATTCACTGAGATGGGAGAAGTTGTTAATCGAGTTATTTTTGACAGACTAATGCAAAGAATTGAAAGATTTTTCGAATAGAATTTTGAACGAAGCCGACTGATTGAACTTCGGGGTATCGGCTCGAAATGCCCAAAAATCTGAGTCCCGAGCGAGTCCAGAACATTCACTGTGATGGGAGAAGTTGTTAATCGAGTTATTTTTGACAGACTAATGCAAAGAACTACACGCTTTTTCGAACAGAATGCTGAACGAAGCCTACTAATTGAACTTTCGAGTATCGACTCGAAACGACCAGAAATCTGAGTCCCGGGCGACTCCAGAACATTCACTATGATGGAAGAAGTTGTTAATCGAGTTATTTTTCACAGACTAATGCAAAGAATTACAAGATTTTTCAAACAGAATCTTGAACGAAGCCGACTATTTGAACTTCGGGGTATCGGCTTGAAACGCCCAGCAATCTGAGTCCCGAGCGACTCCAGAACATTCACTGTGATGGGAGAAGTTGTTAATCGAGTTATTTTTGACAGACTAAGGCAAGGAATTGGAAGATTTTGCGAATAGAATCTTTAACGAAGCTGACTGATTGAACTTCGGGGTTTCCATCGAAACGCCCAGCAATCTGAGTCCCGAGCGAATCCAGAACATTCACTGAGATGGGAGAAGTTGTTAATCGAGTTATTTTTGACAGACTAATGCAAAGAATTGGAAGATTTTTCGAATGGAATTTTGAACGAAGCCGACTGATTGAACTTCGGGGTATCGGCCCGAAATGCCCAATAATCTGAGTCCCGAGCGAGTCCAGAATATTCACTGTGATGGGAGAAGTTGTTAATCGAGTTATTTTTGACAGACTAAGGCAAGGAATTGGAAGATTTTGCGAATAGAATCTTTAACGAAGCTGACTGATTAAACTTCGGGGTATCGGCTCGAAATGCCAAACAATCTGAGTCCCGAGCGAGTCCAGAACATTCACTGTGATGGGAGAAGTTGTTAATCGAGTTATTTTTGACAGACTAATGCATGAATTGGATGATTTTTTGATTAGAATCTTGAACGAAGCCGACTGACTGAACTTCGGGAGTTCGGGGTATCCGCTGGAAACGCCCAGCAATCTGAGTCCCGAGCGACTCCATAACATTCACTGTGATGAGAGAAGTTGTTAATCGAGTTATTTTTCGAACAGAATGCTGAACGAAGCCTACTAATTGAACTTTCGAGTATCGACTCGAAACGACCAGAAATCTGAGTCCCGGGCGACTCCAGAACATTCACTGTGATGGAAGAAGTTGTTAATCGAGTTATTTTTTACAGACTAATGCAAAGAATTACAAGATTTTTAAAACAGAATCTTGAACGAAGCCGACTAATTGAACTTCGGGGTATCGGCTTGAAACACCCAGCAATCTGAGTCCCGAGCGACTCCAGAACATTCACTGAGATGGGAGAAGTTGTTAATCGAGTTATTTTTGACAAACTAATGCAAAGAATTGGAAGATTTTTCGAATAGAATCTTGAACGAAGCCTACTGATTGAACTTCGGGGTGTCGGCTCGAAACGCCCAGCAATCTGAGTCCCGAGCGACTCCAGAACATTCACTGAGATGGGAGAAGTTGTTAATCGAGTTATTTTTGAAAGACTAATGCAAAGAATTGGAAGATTTTTCGAATAGAATTTTGAACGAAGCCGACTGATTGAACTTCGGGGTATCGGCTCGAAATGCCCAATAATCTGAGTCCCGAGCGAGTCCAGAACATTCACTGTGATGGGAGAAGTTGTTAATCGAGTTATTTTTGACAGACTAATGCAAAGAACTACACGCTTTTTCGAACAGAATGCTGAACGAAGCCTACTAATTGAACTTTCGAGTATCGACTCGAAACGACCAGAAATCTGAGTCCCGGGCGACTCCAGAACATTCACTGTGATGGAAGAAGTTGTTAATCGAGTTATTTTTTACAGACTAATGTAAAGAATTACAAGATTTTTAAAATAGATTCTTGAACGAAGCCGACTAATTGAACTTCGGGGTATCGGCTTGAAACACCCAGCAATCTGAGTCCCGAGCGACTCCAGAACATTCACTGAGATGGGAGAAGTTGTTAATCGAGTTATTTTTGAAAGACTAATGCAAAGATTTGGAAGATTTTTCGAATAGAATTTTGAACGAAGCCGACTGATTGAACTTCGGGGTATCGGCTCAAAATGCCCAATAATCTGAGTCCCGAGCGAGTCCAGAACATTCACTGTGATGGGAGAAGTTGTTAATCGAGTTATTTTTGACAGACTAATGCAAAGAACTACACGCTTTTTCGAACAGAATGCTGAACGAAGCCTACTAATTGAACTTTCGAGTATCGACTCGAAACGACCAGAAATCTGAGTCCCGGGCGACTCCAGAACATTCACTATGAAGGAAGAAGTTGTTAATCGAGTTATTTTTCACAGACTAATGCAAAGAATTACAAGATTTTTCAAACAGAATCTTGAACGAAGCCGACTATTTGAACTTCGGGGTATCGGCTTGAAACGCCCAGCAATCTGAGTCCCGAGCGACTCCAGAAAATTCACTGTGATGGGAGAAGTTGTTAATCGAGTTATTTTTGACTGACTAAGGCAAGGAATTGGAAGATTTTGCGAATAGAATCTTTAACGAAGCTGACTGATTGAACTTCGGGGTATCCGCTCGAAACGCCCAGCAATCTGAGTCCCGAGCGAATCCAGAACATTCACTGAGATGGGAGAAGTTGTTAATCGAGTTATTTTTGACAGATTAATGCAAAGAATTGGAAGATTTTTCGAATAGAATTTTGAACGAAGCCGACTGATTGAACTTCGGGGTATCGGCCCGAAATGCCCAATAATCTGAGTCCCGAGCGAGTCCAGAACATTCACTGTGATGGGAGAAGTTGTTAATCGAGTTATTTTTGACAGACTAAGGCAAGGAATTGGAAGATTTTGCGAATAGAATCTTTAACGAAGCTGACTGATTGAACTTCGGGGTATCGGCTCGAAATGCCAAACAATCTGAGTCCCGAGCGAGTCCAGAACATTCACTGTGATGGGAGAAGTTGTTAATCGAGTTATTTTTGACAGACTAATGCAAAGAATTGGAAGATTTTTTGATTAGAATCTTGAACGAAGCCGACTGACTGAACTTCGGGAGTTCGGGGTATCCGCTGGAAACGCCCAGCAATCTGAGTCCCGAGCGACTCCATAACATTCACTGTGATGGGAGAAGTTGTCAATCGAGTTATTTTTCGAACAGAATGCTGAACGAAGCCTACTAATTGAACTTTCGAGTATCGACTCGAAACGACCAGAAATCTGAGTCCCGGGCGACTCCAGAACATTCACTGTGATGGAAGAAGTTGTTAATCGAGTTATTTTTTACAGACTAATGCAAAGAATTACAAGATTTTCAAAACAGAATCTTGAACGAAGCCGACTAATTGAACTTCGGGGTATCGGCTTGAAACACCCAGCAATCTGAGTCCCGAGCGACTCCAGAACATTCACTGAGATGGGAGAAGTTGTTAATCGAGTTATTTTTGAAAGACTAATGCAAAGAATTGGAAGATTTTTCGAATAGAATCATGAACGAAGCCTACTGATTGAACTTCGGGGTGTCGGCTCGAAACGCCCAGCAATCTGAGTCCCGAGCGACTCCAGAACATTCACTGAGATGGGAGAAGTTGTTAATCGAGTTATTTTTGAAAGCCTAATGCAAAGAATTGGAAGATTCTTCGAGTAGAATTTTGAACGAAGCCGACTGATTGAACTTCGGGGTATCGGCCCGAAATGCCCAATAATCTGAGTCCCGAGCGAGTCCAGAACATTCACTGTGATGGGAGAAGTTGTTAATCGAGTTATTTTTGACAGACTAAGGCAAGGAATTGAAAGATTTTGCGAATAGAATCTTTAACGAAGATGACTGATTGAACTTCGGGGTTTCAGCTCGAAATGCCAAACAATCTGAGTCCCGAGCGAGTCCAGAACATTCACTGTGATGGGAGAAGTTGTTAATCGAGTTATTTTTGACAGACTAATGCAAAGAATTGGAAGATTTTTTGATTAGAATCTTGAACGAAGCCGACTGACTGAACTTCGGGAGTTCGGGGTATCCGCTGGAAACGCCCAGCAATCTGAGTCCCGAGCGACTCCATAACATTCACTGTGATGGGAGAAGTTGTTAATCGAGTTATTTTTCGAACAGAATGCTGAACGAAGCCTACTAATTGAACTTTCGAGTATCGACTCGAAACGACCAGAAATCTGAGTCCCGGGCGACTCCAGAACATTCACTGTGATGGAAGAAGTTGTTAATCGAGTTATTTTTTACAGACTAATGTAAAGAATTACAAGATTTTTAAAACAGATTCTTGAACGAAGCCGACTAATTGAACTTCGGGGTATCGGCTTGAAACACCCAGCAATCTGAGTCCCGAGCGACTCCAGAACATTCACTGAGATGGGAGAAGTTGTTAATAGAGTTATTTTTGACAGACTAATGCAAAGAATTGGAAGATTTTTCGAATAGAATCTTGAACGAAGCCTACTGATTGAACTTCGGGGTGTCGGCTCGAAACGCCCAGAAATCTGAGTCCCGAGCGACTCCAGAACATTCACTGAGATGGGAGAAGTTGTTAATCGAGTTATTTTTGAAAGACTAATGCAAAGAATTGTAAGATTTTTCGAATAGAATTTTGAACGAAGTCGACTGATTGAACTTCGGGGTATCGGCTCGAAATGCCCAATAATCTGAGTCCCGAGGGAGTCCAGAACATTCACTGTGATGGGATAAGTTGTTAATCGAGTAATTTTTGACAGACTAATGCAAAGAACTACACGCTTTTTCGAACAGAATGCTGAACGAAGCCTACTAATTGAACTTTCGAGTATCGACTCGAAACGACCGGAAATCTGAGTCCCGGGCGACTCCAGAACATTCACTATGATGGAAGAAGTTGTTAATCGAGTTATTTTTCACAGACTAATGCAAAGAATTACAAGATTTTTAAAACAGAATCTTGAACGAAGCCGACTAATTAAACTTCGGGGTATCGGCTTGAAACACCCAGCAATCTGAGTCCCGAGCGACTCCAGAACATTCACTGAGATGGGAGAAGTTGTTAATCGAGTTATTTTTGACAGACTAATGCAAAGAATTAGAAGATTTTTCGAATAGAATCTTGAACGAAGCCTACTGATTGAACTTCGGGGTGTCGGCTCGAAACGCCCAGCAATCTGAGTCACGAGCGAATCCAGAACATTCACTGTGATGGGAGAAGTTGTTAATCGAGTTATTTTTGACAGACTAAGGCAAGGAATTGGAAGATTTTGCGAATAGAATCTTTAACGAAGCTGACTGATTGAACTTCGGGGTATCCGCTCGAAACGCCCAGCAATCTGAGTCCCGAGCGAATCCAGAACATTCACTGAGATGGGAGAAGTTGTTAATCGAGTTATTTTTGACAGACTAATGCAAAGAATTGGAAGATTTTTTGAATAGAATTTTGAACGAAGCCGACTGATTGAACTTCGGGGTATCGGCTCGAAATGCCCAATAATCTGAGTCCCGAGCGAGTCCAGAACATTCACTGTGATGGGAGAAGTTGTTAATCGAGTTTTTTTTGACAGACTAATGCAAAGAACTACACGCTTTTTCGAACAGAATGCTGAACGAAGCCTACTAATTGAACTTTCGAGTATCGACTCGAAACGACCAGAAATCTGAGGACCGGGCGACTCCAGAACATTCACTATGATGGAAGAAGTTGTTAATCGAGTTATTTTTCACAGACTAATGCAAAGAATTACAAGATTTTTAAAACAGAATCTTGAACGAAGCCGACTAATTGAACTTCGGGGTATCAGCTTGAAACACCCAGCAATCTGAGTCCCGAGCGACTCCAGAACATTCACTGAGATGGGAGAAGTTGTTAATCGAGTTATTTTTGACAGACTAATGCAAAGAATTGGAAGATTTTTCGAATAGAATCTTGAACGAAGCCTACTGATTGAACTTCGGGGTGTCGGCTCGAAACGCCCAGCAATCTGAGTCCCGAGCGACTCCAAAACATTCACTGTGATGGGAGAAGTTGTTAATCGAGTTATTTTTGACAGACTAAGGCAAGGAATTGGAAGATTTTGCGACTAGAATCTTTAACGAAGCTGACTGATTGAACTTCGGGGTATCCGCTCGAAACGCCCAGCAATCTGAGTCCCGAGCGAATCCAGAACATTCACTGAGATGGGAGAAGTTGTTAATCGAGTTATTTTTGACAGACTAATGAAAATAATTGGAAGATTTTTCGAATAGAATTTTGAACGAAGCCGACTGATTGAACTTCGGGGTATCGGCCCGAAATGCCCAATAATCTGAGTCCCGAGCGAGTCCAGAACATTCACTGTGATGGGAGAAGTTGTTAATCGAGTTATTTTTATAGACTAATGCAAAGAACTACACGCTTTTTCGAACAGAATGCTGAACGAAGCCTACTAATTGAACTTTCGAGTATCGACTCGAAACGACCAGAAATCTGAGTCCCGGGCGACTCCAGAACATTCACTGTGATGGAAGAAGTTGTTAATTGAGTTATTTTTTACAGACTAATGCAAAGAATTACATGATTTTTCAAACAGAATCTTGAACGAAGCCGACTAATTGAACTTCGGGGTATCGGCTCGAAACGCCCAGCAATATGAGTCCCGAGAGACTCCAGAACATTCACTGAGATGGGAGAAGTTGTTAATCGTGTTATTTTTGATAGACTAATGCAAAGAATTGGAAGATTTTTCGAATAGAATTTTGAACGAAACTGACTGATTGAACTTCGGGGTATCGGCTCGAAATGCCCAGTAATCTGAGTCCCGAGCGACTCCATAACATTCACTGTGATGGGAGAAGTTGTTAATCGAGTTATTTTTGAACAAAATGCTGAACGAAGCCTACTAATTGAACTTTCGAGTATCGACTCGAAACGACTAGAAATCTGAGTCCCGGGCGACTCCAGAACATTCACTGTGATGGAAGAAGTTGTTAATCGAGTTATTTTTTACAGACTAATGCAAAGAATTACAAGATTTTTAAAACAGAATCTTGAACGAAGCCGACTAATTGAACTTCGGGGTATCGGCTTGAAACACCCAGCAATCTGAGTCCCGAGCGACTCCAGAACATTCACTGAGATGGGAGAAGTTGTTAATCGAGTTATTTTTGACAGACTAATGCAAAGAATTGGAAGATTTTTCGAATAGAATCTTGAACGAAGCCTACTGATTGAACTTCGGGGTGTCGGCTCGAAACGCCCAGCAATCTGAGTCCCGAGCGACTCCAGAACATTCACTGAGATGGGAGAAGTTGTTAATCGAGTTATTTTTGACAGACTAATGCAAAGAATTGGAAGAGTTTTCGAATAGAATTTTGAACGAAGCCGACTGATTGAACTTCGGGGTATCGGCTCGAAATGCCCAATAATCTGAGTCCCGAGCGAGTCCAGAACATTCACTGTGATGGGAGAAGTTGTTAATCGAGTTATTTTTCACAGACTAATGCAAAGAACTACACGCTTTTTCGAACAGAATGCTGAACGAAGCCTACTAATTGAACTTTCGAGTATCGACTCGAAACGACCAGAAATCTGAGTCCTGGGCGACTCCAGAACATTCACTATGATGGAAGAAGTTGTTAATCGAGTTATTTTTCACAGACTAATGCAAAGAATTACAAGATTTTTCAAACAGAATCTTGAACGAAGCCGACTATTTGAACTTCGGGGTATCGGCTTGAAACGCCCAGCAATCTGAGTCCCGAGCGACTCCAGAACATTCACTGTGATGGGAGAAGATGTTAATCGAGTTATTTTTGACTGACTAAGGCAAGGAATTGGAAGATTTTGCGAATTGAATCTTTAACGAAGCTGACTGATTGAACTTCGGGGTATCCGCTCGAAACGCCCAGCAATCTGAGTCCCGAGCGAATCTAGAACATTCACTGAGATGGGAGAAGTTGTTAATCGAGTTATTTTTGACAGACTAATGCAAAGAATTGGAAGATTTTTCGAATAGAATTTTGAACGAAGCCGACTGATTGAACTTCGGGGTATCGGCCCGAAATGCCCAATAATCTGAGTCCCGAGCGAGTCCAGAACATTCACTGTGATGGGAGAAGTTGTTAATCGAGTTATTTTTGACAGACTAAGGCAAGGAATTGGAAGATTTTGCGAATAGAATCTTTAACGAAGCTGACTGATTGAACTTCGGGGTATCGGCTTGAAATGCCAAACAATTTGAGTCCCGAGCGAGTCCAGAACATTCACTGTGATGGGAGAAGTTGTTAATCGAGTTATTTTTGACAGACTAATGCAAAGAATTGGAAGATTTTTTGATTAGAATCTTGAACGAAGCCGACTGACTGAACTTCGGGAGTTCGGGGTATCCGCTGGAAACGCCCAGCAATCTGAGTCCCGAGCGACTCCATAACATTCACTGTGATAGGAGAAGTTGTTAATCGAGTTATTTTTGGAACAGAATGCTGAACGAAGCCTACTAATTGAACTTTCGAGTATCGACTCGAAACGACCAGAAATCTGAGTCCCGGGCGACTCCAGAACATTCACTGTGATGGAAGAAGTTGTTAATCGAGTTATTTTTTACAGACTAATGCAAAGAATTACAAGATTTTTAAAACAGAATCTTGAACGAAGCCGACTAATTGAACTTCGGGGTATCGGCTTGAAACACCCAGCAATCTGAGTCCCGAGCGACTCCAGAACATTCACTGAGATGGGAGAAGTTGTTAATCGAGTTATTTTTGACAGACTAATGCAAAGAATTGGAAGATTTTTCGAATAGAATCTTGAACGAAGCCTACTGATTGAACTTCGGGGTGTCGGCTCGAAACGCCCAGCAATCTGAGTCCCGAGCGACTCCAGAACATTCACTGAGATGGGAGAAGTTGTTAATCGAGTTATTTTTGAAAGCCTAATGCAAAGAATTGGAAGATTTTTCGAATAGAATTTTGAACGAAGCCGACTGATTGAACTTCGGGGTATCGGCCCGAAATGCCCAATAATCTGAGTCCCGAGCGAGTCCAGAACATTCACTTTGATGGGAGAAGTTGTTAATCGAGTTATTTTTGACAGACTAAGGCAAGGAATTGGAAGATTTTGCGAATAGAATCTTTAACGAAGCTGACTGATTGAACTTCGGGGTATCGGCTCGAAATGCCAAACAATCTGAGTCCCGAGCGAGTCCAGAACATTCACTGTGATGGGAGAAGTTGTTAATCGAGTTATTTTTGACAGACTAATGCAAAGAATTGGAAGATTTTTTGATTAGAATCTTGAACGAAGCCGACTGACTGAACTTCGAGAGTTCGGGGTATCCGCTGGAAACGCCCAGCAATCTGAGTCCCGAGCGACTCCATAACATTCACTGTGATGGGAGAAGTTGTTAATCGAGTTATTTTTGATAGACTAATGCAAAGAATTGGAAGATTTTTTGATAAGAATCTTGAACGAAGCCGACTGACTGAACTTCGGGAGTTCGGGGTATCCGCTGGAAACGGCCAGCAATCTGAGTCCCGAGCGACTCCATAACATTCACTGTGATGGGAGAAGTTGTTAATCGAGTTATTTTTCGAACAGAATGCTGAACGAAGCCTACTAATTGAACTTTCGAGTATCGACTCGAAACGACCAGAAATCTGAGTCCCGGGCGACTCCAGAACATTCACTGTGATGGAAGAAGTTGTTAATCGAGTTATTTTTTACAGACTAATGTAAAGAATTACAAGATTTTTAAAACAGATTCTTGAACGAAGCCGACTAATTGAACTTCGGGGTATCGGCTTGAAACACCCAGCAATCTGAGTCCCTAGCGACTCCAGAACATTCACTGAGATGGGAGAAGTTGTTAATAGAGTTATTTTTGACAGACTAATGCAAAGAATTGGAAGATTTTTCGAATAGAATCTTGAACGAAGCCTACTGATTGAACTTCGGGGTATCCGCTCGAAACGCCCAGCAATCTGAGTCCCGAGCGAATCTAGAACATTCACTGAGATGGGAGAAGTTGTTAATCGAGTTATTTTTGACAGACTAATGCAAAGAATTGGAAGATTTTTCGAATAGAATCTTGAACGAAGCCTACTGATTGAACTTCGGGGTGTCGGCTCGAAACGCCCAGCAATCTGAGTCCCGAGCGACTCCAGAACATTCACTGAGATGGGAGAAGTTGTTAATCGAGTTATTTTTGAAAGACTAATGCAAAGAATTGGAAGATTTTTTGATAAGAATCTTGAACGAAGCCGACTGACTGAACTTCGGGAGTTCGGGGTATCCGCTGGAAACGGCCAGCAATCTGAGTCCCGAGCGACTCCATAACATTCACTGTGATGGGAGAAGTTGTTAATCGAGTTATTTTTCGAACAGAATGCTGAACGAAGCCTACTAATTGAACTTTCGAGTATCGACTCGAAACGACCAGAAATCTGAGTCCCGGGCGACTCCAGAACATTCACTGTGATGGAAGAAGTTGTTAATCGAGTTATTTTTTACAGACTAATGTAAAGAATTACAAGATTTTTAAAACAGATTCTTGAACGAAGCCGACTAATTGAACTTCGGGGTATCGGCTTGAAACACCCAGCAATCTGAGTCCCTAGCGACTCCAGAACATTCACTGAGATGGGAGAAGTTGTTAATAGAGTTATTTTTGACAGACTAATGCAAAGAATTGGAAGATTTTTCGAATAGAATCTTGAACGAAGCCTACTGATTGAACTTCGGGGTATCCGCTCGAAACGCCCAGCAATCTGAGTCCCGAGCGAATCTAGAACATTCACTGAGATGGGAGAAGTTGTTAATCGAGTTATTTTTGACAGACTAATGCAAAGAATTGGAAGATTTTTCGAATAGAATCTTGAACGAAGCCTACTGATTGAACTTCGGGGTGTCGGCTCGAAACGCCCAGCAATCTGAGTCCCGAGCGACTCCAGAACATTCACTGAGATGGGAGAAGTTGTTAATCGAGTTATTTTTGAAAGACTAATGCAAAGAATTGGAAGATTTTTCGAAAAGAATTTTGAACGAAGTCGACTGATTGAACTTCGGGGTATCGGCTCGAAATGCCCAATAATCTGAGTCCCGAGGGAGTCCAGAACATTCACTGTGATGGGATAAGTTGTTAATCGAGTTATTTTTGACAGACTAATGCAAAGAACTACACGCTTTTTCGAACAGAATGCTGAACGAAGCCTACTAATTGAACTTTCGAGTATCGACTCGAAACGACCAAAAATCTGAGTCCCGGGCGACTCCAGAACATTCACTGTGATGGAAGAAGTTGTTAATTGAGTTATTTTTTACAGACTAATGCAAAGAATTACAAGATTTTTCAAACAGAATCTTGAACGAAGCCGACTATTTGAACTTCGGGGTATCGGCTTGAAACGCCCAGCAATCTGAGTCCCGGGCGACTCCAGAACATTCACTATGATGGAAGAAGTTGTTAATCGAGTTATTTTTCACAGACTAATGCAAAGAATTACAAGATTTTTAAAACAGAATCTTGAACGAAGCCGACTAATTAAACTTCGGGGTATCGGCTTGAAACACCCAGCAATCTGAGTCCCGAGCGACTCCAGAACATTCACTGAGATGGGAGAAGTTGTTAATCGAATTATTTTTGACAGACTAATGCAAAGAATTAGAAGATTTTTCGAATAGAATCTTGAACGAAGCCTACTGATTGAACTTCGGGGTGTCGGCTCGAAACGCCCAGCAATCTGAGTCCCGAGCGACTCCAGAACATTCACTGTGATGGGAGAAGTTGTTAATCGAGTTATTTTTGACAGACTAAGGCAAGGAATAGGAAGATTTTGCGAATAGAATCTTTAACGAAGCTGACTGATTGAACTTCGGGGTATCCGCTCGAAACGCCCAGCAATCTGAGTCCCGAGCGAATCCAGAACATTCACTGAGATGGGAGAAGTTGTTAATCGAGTTATTTTTGACAGACTAATGCAAAGAATTGGAAGATTTTTTGAATAGAATTTTGAACGAAGCCGACTGATTGAACTTCGGGGTATCGGCCCGAAATGCCCAATAATCTGAGTCCCGAGCGAGTCCAGCACATTCACTGTGATGGGAGAAGTTGTTAATCGAGTTATTTTTGACAGACTAAGGCAAGGAATTGGATGATTTTGCGAATAGAATCTTTAACGAAGCTGACTGATTGAACTTCGGGGTATCGGCTCGAAATGCCAAACAATCTGAGTCCCGAGCGAGTCCAGAACATTCACTGTGGTGGGAGAAGTTGTTAATCGAGTTATTTTTGACAGACTAATGCAAAAAATTGGAAGATTTTTTGATTAGAATCTTGAACGAAGCCGACTGACTGAACTTCGGGAGTTCGGGGTATCCGCTGGAAACGCCCAGCAATCTGAGTCCCGAGCGACTCCATAACATTCACTGTGATGGGAGAAGTTGTTAATCGAGTTATTTTTCGAACCGAATGCTGAACGAAGCCTACTAATTGAACTTTCGAGTATCGACTCGAAACGACCAGCAATCTGAGTCCCGGGCGACTCCAGAACATTCACTGTGATGGAAGAAGTTGTTAATCGAGTTATTTTTGACAGACTAATGCAAAGAATTAGAAGATTTTTCGAATAGAATCTTGAACGAAGCCTACTGATTGAACTTCGGGGTGTCGGCTCGAAACGCCCAGCAATCTGAGTCCCGAGCGACTCCAGAACATTCACTGTGATGGGAGAAGTTGTTAATCGAGTTATTTTTGACAGACTAAGGCAAGGAATTGGAAGATTTTGCGAATAGAATCTTTAACGAAGCTGACTGATTGTACTTCGGGGTATCCGCTCGAAATGCCAAACAATCTGAGTCCCGAGCGAGTCCAGAACATTCACTGTGATGGGAGAAGTTGTTAATCGAGTTATTTTTGACAGACTAATGCAAAGAATTGGAAGATTTTTTGATTAGAATCTTGAACGAAGCCGACTGACTGAACTTCGGGAGTTCGGGGTATCCGCTGGAAACGCCCAGCAATCTGAGTCCCGAGCGACTCCATAACATTCACTGTGATAGGAGAAGTTGTTAATCGAGTTATTTTTCGAACAGAATGCTGAACGAAGCTTACTAATTGAACTTTCGAGTATCGACTCGAAACGACCAGAAATCTGAGTCCCGGGCGACTCCAGAACATTCACTGTGATGGAAGAAGTTGTTAATCGAGTTATTTTTTACAGACTAATGCAAAGAATTACAAGATTTTTAAAACAGAATCTTGAACGAAGCCGACTAATTGAACTTCGGGGTATCGGCTTGAAACACCCAGCAATCTGAGTCCCGAGCGACTCCAGAACATTCACTGAGATGGGAGAAGTTGTTAATCGAGTTATTTTTGACAGACTAATGCAAAGAATTGGAAGATTTTTCGAATAGAATCTTGAACCAAGCCTACTGATTGAACTTCGGGGTGTCGGCTCGAAACGCCCAGCAATCTGAGTCCCGAGCGACTCCAGAACATTCACTGAGATGGGAGAAGTTGTTAATCGAGTTATTTTTGAAAGCCTAATGCAAAGAATTGGAAGATTTTTCGAATAGAATTTTGAACGAAGCCGACTGATTGAACTTCGGGGTATCGGCCCGAAATGCCCAATAATCTGAGTCCCGAGCGAGTCCAGAACATTCACTGTGATGGGAGAAGTTGTTAATCGAGTTATTTTTGACAGACTAAGGCAAGGAATTGGAAGATTTTGCGAATAGAATCTTTAACGAAGCTGACTGATTGAACTTCGGGGTATCGGCTCGAAATGCCAAACAATCTGAGTCCCGAGCGAGTCCAGAACATTCACTGTGATGGGAGAAGTTGTTAATCGAGTTATTTTTGACAGACTAATGCAAAGAATTGGAAGATTTTTTGATTAGAATCTTGAACGAAGCCGACTGACTGAACTTCGGGAGTTCGGGGTATCCGCTGGAAACGCCCAGCAATCTGAGTCCCGAGCGACTCCATAACATTCACTGTGATGGGAGAAGTTGTTAATCGAGTTATTTTTGATAGACTAATGCAAAGAATTGGAAGATTTTTTGATAAGAATCTTGAACGAAGCCGACTGACTGAACTTCGGGAGTTCGGGGTATCCGCTGGAAACGCCCAGCAATCTGAGTCCCGAGTGACTCCATAACATTCACTGTGATGGGAGAAGTTGTTAATCGAGTTATTTTTCGAACAGAATGCTGAACGAAGCCTACTAATTGAACTTTCGAGTATCGACTCGAAACGACCAGAAATCTGAGTCCCGGGCGACTCCAGAACATTCACTGTGATGGAAGAAGTTGTTAATCGAGTTATTTTTTACAGACTAATGTAAAGAATTACAAGATTTTTAAAACAGATTCTTGAACGAAGCCGACTAATTGAACTTCGGGGTATCGGCTTGAAACACCCAGCAATCTGAGTCCCTAGCGACTCCAGAACATTCACTGAGATGGGAGAAGTTGTTAATAGAGTTATTTTTGACAGACTAATGCAAAGAATTGGAAGATTTTTCGAATAGAATCTTGAACGAAGCCTACTGATTGAACTTCGGGGTATCCGCTCGAAACGCCCAGCAATCTGTGTCCCGAGCGAATCTAGAACATTCACTGAGATGGGAGAAGTTGTTAATCGAGTTATTTTTGACAGACTAATGCAAAGAATTGGAAGATTTTTCGAATAGAATCTTGAACGAAGCCTACTGATTGAACTTCGGGGTGTCGGCTCGAAACGCCCAGCAATCTGAGTCCCGAGCGACTCCAGAACATTCACTGAGATGGGAGAAGTTGTTAATCGAGTTATTTTTGAAAGACTAATGCAAAGAATTGGAAGATTTTTCGAATAGAATTTTGAACGAAGTCGACTGATTGAACTTCGGGGTATCGGCTCGAAATGCCCAATAATCTGAGTCCCGAGGGAGTCCAGAACATTCACTGTGATGGGATAAGTTGTTAATCGAGTTATTTTTGACAGACTAATGCAAAGAACTACACGCTTTTTCGAACAGAATGTTGAACGAAGCCAACTAATTGAACTTTCGAGTATCGACTCAAAACGATCGGAAATCTGAGTCCCGGGCGACTCCAGAACATTCACTATGATGGAAGAAGTTGTTAATCGAGTTATTTTTCACAGACTAATGCAAAGAATTACAAGATTTTTAAAACAGAATCTTGAACGAAGCCGACTAATTAAACTTCGGGGTATCGGCTTGAAACACCCAGCAATCTGAGTCCCGAGCGACTCCAGAACATTCGCTGAGATGGGAGAAGTTATTAATCGAATTATTTTTGACAGACTAATGCAAAGAATTAGAAGATTTTTCGAATAGAATCTTGAACGAAGCCTACTGATTGAACTTCGGGGTGTCGGCTCGAAACGCCCAGCAATCTGAGTCCCGAGCGACTCCAGAACATTCACTGTGATGGGAGAAGTTGTTAATCGAGTTATTTTTGACAGACTAAGGCAAGGAATTGGAAGATTTTGCGAATAGAATCTTTAACGAAGCTGACTGATTGAACTTCGGGGTATCCGCTCGAAACGCCCAGCAATCTGAGTCCCGAGCGAATCCAGAACCTTCACTGAGATGGGAGAAGTTGTTAATCGAGTTATTTTTGACAGACTAATGCAAAGAATTGGAAGATTTTTTGAATAGAATTTTGAACGAAGCCGACTGATTGAACTTCGGGGTATCGGCCCGAAATGCCCAATAATCTGAGTCCCGAGCGAGTCCAGCACATTCACTGTGATGGGAGAAGTTGTTAATCGAGTTATTTTTGACAGACTAAGGCAAGGAATTGGATGATTTTGCGAATAGAATCTTTAACGAAGCTGACTGATTGAGCTTCGGGGTATCGGCTCGAAATGCCAAACAATCTGAGTCCCGAGCGAGTCCAGAACATTCACTGTGATGGGAGAAGTTGTTAATCGAGTTATTTTTGACAGACTAATGCAAAGAATTGGAAGATTTTTTGATTAGAATCTTGAACGAAGCCGACTGACTGAACTTCGGGAGTTCGGGGTATCCGCTGGAAACGCCCAGAAATCTGAGTCCCGAGCGACTCCATAACATTCACTGTGATGGGAGAAGTTGTTAATCGAGTTATTTTTCGAACCGAATGCTGAACGAAGCCTACTAATTGAACTTTCGAGTATCGACTCGAAACGACCAGAAATCTGAGTCCCGGGCGACTCCAGAACATTCACTGTGATGGAAGAAGTTGTTAATCGAGTTATTTTTGACAGACTAATGCAAAGAATTAGAAGATTTTTCGAATAGAATCTTGAACGAAGCCTACTGATTGAACTTCGGGGTGTCGGCTCGAAACGCCCAGCAATCTGAGTCCCGAGCGACTCCAGAACATTCACTGTGATGGGAGAAGTTGTTAATCGAGTTATTTTTGACAGATTAAGGCAAGGAATTGGAAGATTTTGCGAATAGAATCTTTAACGAAGCTGACTGATTGTTCTTCGGGGTATCCGCTCGAAACGCCCAGCAATCTGAGTCCCGAGCGAATCCAGAACATTCACTGAGATGGGAGAAGTTGTTAATCGAGTAATTTTTGACAGACTAATGCAAAGAATTGGAAGATTTTTCGAATAGAATTTTGAACGAAGTCGACTGATTGAACTTCGGGGTATCGGCTCGAAATGCCCAATAATCTGAGTCCCGAGGGAGTCCAGAACATTCACTGTGATGGGATAAGTTGTTAATCGAGTTATTTTTGACAGACTAATGCAAAGAACTACACGCTTTTTCGAACAGAATGCTGAACGAAGCCTACTAATTGAACTTTCGAGTATCGACTCGAAACGACCGGAAATCTGAGTCCCGGGCGACTCCAGAACATTCACTATGATGGAAGAAGTTGTTAATCGAGTTATTTTTCACAGACTAATGCAAAGAATTACAAGATTTTTAAAACAGAATCTTGAACGAAGCCGACTAATTAAACTTCGGGGTATCGGCTTGAAACACCCAGCAATCTGAGTCCCGAGCGACTCCAGAACATTCACTGAGATGGGAGAAGTTGTTAATCGAGTTATTTTTGACAGACTAATGCAAAGAATTAGAAGATTTTTCGAATAGAATCTTGAACGAAGCCTACTGATTGAACTTCGGGGTGTCGGCTCGAAACGCCCAGCAATCTGAGTCCCGAGCGACTCCAGAACATTCACTGTGATGGGAGAAGTTGTTAATCGAGTTATTTTTCGAACAGAATGCTGAACGAAGCCTACTAATTGAACTTTCGATTATCGACTCGAAACGACTAGAAATCTGAGTCCCGGGCGACTCCAGAACATTCACTGTGATGGAAGAAGTTGTTAATCGAGTTATTTTTTACAGACTAATGCAAAGAATTACAAGATTTTTCAAACAAAATCTTGAACGAAGCCGACTAATTGAACTACGGGGTATCGGCTCGAAACGCCCAGCAATCTAAGTCCCGAGCGACTCCAGAACATTCACTGAGAAGGGAGAAGTTGTTAATCGAGTTATTTTTGACAGACTAATGAAAAGAACTACATGCTTTTTCGAACAGAATGCTGAACGAAGCGTACTAATTGAACTTTCGAGTATCGACTCGAAACGACCAGAAATCTGAGTCCCGGGCGACTCCATAACATTCACTGTGATGAAATAAGTTGTTAATCGAGTTACTTTTTACAGACTAATGCAAAGAATTGGAAGATTTTTCGAATAGAATCTTGAACGAAGCCTACTGATTGAACTTCGGGGTGTCGGCTCGAAACGCCCAGCAATCTGAGTCCCGAGCGACTCCAGAACATTCACTGAGATGGGAGAAGTTGTTAATCGAGTTATTTTTGAAAGACTAATGCAAAGAATTGGAAGATTTTTCGAATAGAATTTTGAACGAAGTCGACTGATTGAACTTCGGGGTATCGACTCGAAATGCCCAATAATCTGAGTCCCGAGGGAGTCCAGAACATTCACTGTGATGGGATAAGTTGTTAATCGAGTTATTTTTGACAGACTAATGCAAAGAACTACACGCTTTTTCGAACAGAATGCTGAACGAAGCCAACTAATTGAACTTTCGAGTATCGACTCAAAACGATCGGAAATCTGAGTCCCGGGCGACTCCAGAACATTCACTATGATGGAAGAAGTTGTTAATCGAGTTATTTTTCACAGACTAATGCAAAGAATTACAAGATTTTTAAAACAGAATCTTGAACGAAGCCGACTAATTAAACTTCGGGGTATCGGCTTGAAACACCCAGCAATCTGAGTCCCGAGCGACTCCAGAACATTCGCTGAGATGGGAGAAGTTGTTAATCGAATTATTTTTGACAGACTAATGCAAAGAATTAGAAGATTTTTCGAATAGAATCTTGAACGAAGCCTACTGATTGAACTTCGGGGTGTCGGCTCGAAACGCCCAGCAATCTGAGTCCCGAGCGACTCCAGAACATTCACTGTGATGGGAGAAGTTGTTAATCGAGTTATTTTTGACAGACTAAGGCAAGGAATTGGAAGATTTTGCGAATAGAATCTTTAACGAAGCTGACTGATTGAACTTCGGGGTATCCGCTTGAAACGCCCAGCAATCTGAGTCCCGAGCGAATCCAGAACATTCACTGAGATGGGAGAAGTTGTTAATCGAGTTATTTTTGACAGACTAATGCAAAGAATTGGAAGATTTTTTGAATAGAATTTTGAACGAAGCCGACTGATTGAACTTCGGGGTATCGGCCCGAAATGCCCAATAATCTGAGTCCCGAGCGAGTCCAGCACATTCACTGTGATGGGAGAAGTTGTTAATCGAGTTATTTTTGACAGACTAAGGCAAGGAATTGGATGATTTTGCGAATAGAATCTTTAACGAAGCTGACTGATTGAACTTCGGGGTATCGGCTCGAAATGCCAAACAATCTGAGTCCCGAACGAGTCCAGAACATTCACTGTGATGGGAGAAGTTGTTAATCGAGTTATTTTTGACAGACTAATGCAAAGAATTGGAAGATTTTTTGATTAGAATCTTGAACGAAGCCGACTGACTGAACTTCGGGAATTCGGGGTATCCGCTGGAAACGCCCAGCAATCTGAGTCCCGAGCGACTCCATAACATTCACTGTGATGGGAGAAGTTGTTAATCGAGTTATTTTTCGAACCGAATGCTGAACGAAGCCAACTAATTGAACTTTCGAGTATCGACTCGAAACGACCAGAAATCTGAGTCCCGGGCGACTCCAGAACATTCACTGTGATGGAAGAAGTTGTTAATCGAGTTATTTTTGACAGACTAATGCAAAGAATTAGAAGATTTTTCGAATAGAATCTTGAACGAAGCCTACTGATTGAACTTCGGGGTGTCGGCTCGAAACGCCCAGCAATCTGAGTCCCGAGCGACTCCAGAACATTCACTGTGATGGGAGAAGTTGTTAATCGAGTTATTTTTGACAGACTAAGGCAAGGAATTGGAAGATTTTGCGAATAGAATCTTTAACGAAGCTGACTGATTGTTCTTCGGGGTATCCGCTCGAAACGCCCAGCAATCTGAGTCCCGAGCGAATCCAGAACATTCACTGAGATGGGAGAAGTTGTTAATCGAGTAATTTTTGACAGACTAATGCAAAGAATTGGAAGATTTTTCGAATAGAATTTTGAACGAAGTCGACTGATTGAACTTCGGGGTATCGGCTCGAAATGCCCAATAATCTGAGTCCCGAGGGAGTCCAGAACATTCACTGTGATGGGATAAGTTGTTAATCGAGTTATTTTTGACAGACTAATGCAAAGAACTACACGCTTTTTCGAACAGAATGCTGAACGAAGCCTACTAATTGAACTTTCGAGTATCGACTCGAAACGACCGGAAATCTGAGTCCCGGGCGACTCCAGAACATTCACTATGATGGAAGAAGTTGTTAATCGAGTTATTTTTCACAGACTAATGCAAAGAATTACAAGATTTTTAAAACAGAATCTTGAACGAAGCCGACTAATTAAACTTCGGGGTATCGGCTTGAAACACCCAGCAATCTGAGTCCCGAGCGACTCCAGAACATTCACTGAGATGGGAGAAGTTGTTAATCGAGTTATTTTTGACAGACTAATGCAAAGAATTAGAAGATTTTTCGAATAGAATCTTGAACGAAGCCTACTGATTGAACTTCGGGGTGTCGGCTCGAAACGCCCAGCAATCTGAGTCCCGAGCGACTCCAGAACATTCACTGTGATGGGAGAAGTTGTTAATCGAGTTATTTTTGACAGACTAAGGCAAGGAATTGGAAGATTTTGCGAATAGAATCTTTAACGAAGCTGACTGATTGTTCTTCGGGGTATCGGCTTGAAACACCCAGCAATCTGAGTCCCGAGCGACTCCAGAACATTCACTGAGATGGGAGAAGTTGTTAATCGAGTTATTTTTGACAGACTAATGCAAAGAATTAGAAGATTTTTCGAATAGAATCTTGAACGAAGCCTACTGATTGAACTTCGGGGTGTCGGCTCGAAACGCCCAGCAATCTGAGTCCCGAGCGACTCCAGAACATTCACTGTGATGGGAGAAGTTGTTAATCGAGTTATTTTTGACAGACTAAGGCAAGGAATTGGAAGATTTTGCGAATAGAATCTTTAACGAAGCTGACTGATTGAACTTCGGGGTATCCATCGAAACGCCCAGCAATCTGAGTCCCGAGCGAATCCAGAACATTCACTGAGATGGGAGAAGTTGTTAATCGAGTTATTTTTGACAGACTAATGCAAAGAATTGGAAGATTTTTCGAATAGAATTTTGAACGAAGCCGACTGATTGAACTTCGGGGTATCGGCCCGAAATGCCCAATAATCTGAGTCCCGAGGGAGTCCAGAACATTCACTGTGATGGGATAAGTTGTTAATCGAGTTATTTTTGACAGACTAATGCAAAAAACTACACGCTTTTTCGAACAGAATGCTGAACGAAGCCTACTAATTGAACTTTCGAGTATCGACTCGAAACGACCGGAAATCTGAGTCCCGGGCGACTCCAGAACATTCACTATGATGGAAGAAGTTGTTAATCGAGTTATTTTTCACAGACTAATGCAAAGAATTACAAGATTTTTAAAACAGAATCTTGAACGAAGCCGACTAATTAAACTTCGGGGTATCGGCTTGAAACACCCAGCAATCTGAGTCCCGAGCGACTCCAGAACATTCACTGAGATGGGAGAAGTTGTTAATCGAGTTATTTTTGACAGACTAATGCAAAGAATTAGAAGATTTTTCGAATAGAATCTTGAACGAAGCCTACTGATTGAACTTCGGGGTGTCGGCTCGAAACGCCCAGCAATCTGAGTCCCGAGCGACTCCAGAACATTCACTGTGATGGGAGAAGTTGTTAATCGAGTTATTTTTGACAGACTAAGGCAAGGAATTGGAAGATTTTGCGAATAGAATCTTTAACGAAGCTGACTGATTGAACTTCGGGGTATCCATCGAAACGCCCAGCAATCTGAGTCCCGAGCGAATCCAGAACATTCACTGAGATGGGAGAAGTTGTTAATCGAGTTATTTTTGACAGACTAATGCAAAGAATTGGAAGATTTTTCGAATAGAATTTTGAACGAAGCCGACTGATTGAACTTCGGGGTATCGACCCGAAATGCCCACTAATCTGAGTCCCGAGGGAGTCCAGAACATTCACTGTGATGGGATAAGTTGTTAATCGAGTTATTTTTGACAGACTAATGCAAAGAACTACACGCTTTTTCGAACAGAATGCTGAACGAAGCCTACTAATTGAACTTTCGAGTATCGACTCGAAACGACCGGAAATCTGAGTCCCGGGCGACTCCAGAACATTCACTATGATGGAAGAAGTTGTTAATCGAGTTATTTTTCACAGACTAATGCAAAGAATTACAAGATTTTTAAAACAGAATCTTGAACGAAGCCGACTAATTAAACTTCGGGGTATCGGCTTGAAACACCCAGCAATCTGAGTCCCGAGCGACTCCAGAACATTCACTGAGATGGGAGAAGTTGTTAATCGAGTTATTTTTGACAGACTAATGCAAAGAATTAGAAGATTTTTCGAATAGAATCTTGAACGAAGCCTACTGATTGAACTTCGGGGTGTCGGCTCGAAACGCCCAGCAATCTGAGTCCCGAGCTACTCCAGAACATTCACTGTGATGGGAGAAGTTGTTAATCGAGTTATTTTTGACAGACTAAGGCAAGGAATTGGAAGATTTTGCGAATAGAATCTTTAACGAAGCTGACTGATTGAACTTCGGGGTATCCATCGAAACGCCCAGCAATCTGAGTCCCGAGCGAATCCAGAACATTCACTGAGATGGGAGAAGTTGTTAATCGAGTTATTTTTGACAGACTAATGCAAAGAATTGGAAGATTTTTCGAATAGAATTTTGAACGAAGCCGACTGATTGAACTTCGGGGTATCGGCCCGAAATGCCCAATAATCTGAGTCCCGAGGGAGTCCAGAACATTCACTGTGATGGGATAAGTTGTTAATCGAGTTATTTTTGACAGACTAATGCAAAGAACTACACGCTTTTTCGAACAGAATGCTGAACGAAGCCAACTAATTGAACTTTCGAGTATCGACTCGAAACGACCGGAAATCTGAGTCCCGGGCGACTCCAGAACATTCACTATGATGGAAGAAGTTGTTAATCGAGTTATTTTTCACAGACTAATGCAAAGAATTACAAGATTTTTAAAACAGAATCTTGAACGAAGCCGACTAATTAAACTTCGGGGTATCGGCTTGAAACACCCAGCAATCTGAGTCCCGAGCGACTCCAGAACATTCACTGAGATGGGAGAAGTTGTTAATCGAGTTATTTTTGACAGACTAATGCAAAGAATTAGAAGATTTTTCGAATAGAATCTTGAACGAAGCCTACTGATTGAACTTCGGGGTGTCGGCTCGAAACGCCCAGCAATCTGAGTCCCGAGCGACTCCAGAACATTCACTGTGATGGGAGAAGTTGTTAATCGAGTTATTTTTGACAGACTAAGGCAAGGAATTTGAAGATTTTGCGAATAGAATCTTTAACGAAGCTGACTGATTGAACTTCGGGGTATCCGCTCGAAACGCCCAGCAATCTGAGTCCCGAGCGAATCCAGAACATTCACTGAGATGGGAGAAGTTGTTAATCGAGTTATTTTTGACAGACTAATGCAAAGAATTGGACGATTTTTTGAATAGAATTTTGAACGAAGCCGACTGATTGAACTTCGGGGTATCGGCCCGAAATGCCCAATAATCTGAGTCCCGAGCGAGTCCAGAACATTCACTGTGATGGGAGAAGTTGTTAATCGAGTTATTTTTGACAGACTAAGGCAAGGAATTGGATGATTTTGCGAATAGAATCTTTAACGAAGCTGACTGATTGAACTTCGGGGTATCGGCTCGAAATGCCAAACAATCTGAGTCCCGAGCGAGTCCAGAACATTCACTGTGATGGGAGAAGTTGTTAATCGAGTAGTTTTTGACAGACTAATGCAAAGAATTGGAAGATTTTTTGATTAGAATCTTGAACGAAGCCGACTGACTGAACTTCGGGAGTTCGGGGTATCCGCTGGAAACGCCCAGCAATCTGAGTCCCGAGCGACTCCATAACATTCACTGTGATGGGAGAAGTTGTTAATCGAGTTATTTTTCGAACCGAATGCGGAACGAAGCCTACTAATTGAACTTTCGAGTATCGACTCGAAACGACCAGAAATCTGAGTCCCGGGCGACTCCAGAACATTCACTGTGATGGAAGAAGTTGTTAATCGAGTTATTTTTGACAGACTAATGCAAAGAATTAGAAGATTTTTCGAATAGAATCTTGAACGAAGCCTACTGATTGAACTTCGGGGTGTCGGCTCGAAACGCCCAGCAATCTGAGTCCCGAGCGACTCCAGAACATTCACTGTGATGGGAGAAGTTGTTAATCGAGTTATTTTTGACAGACTAAGGCAAGGAATTGGAAGATTTTGCGAATAGAATCTTTAACGAAGCTGACTGATTGTACTTCGGGATATCCGCTCGAAACGCCCAGCAATCTGAGTCCCGAGCGAATCCAGAACATTCACTGAGATGGGAGAAGTTGTTAATCGAGTTATTTTTGACAGACTAATGCAAAGAATTGGAAGATTTTTCGAATAGAATTTTGAACGAAGTCGACTGATTGAACTTCGGGGTATCGGCTCGAAATGCCCAATAATCTGAGTCCCGAGGGAGTCCAGAACATTCACTGTGATGGGATAAGTTGTTAATCGAGTTATTTTTGACAGACTAATGCAAAGAACTACACGCTTTTTCGAACAGAATGCTGAACGAAGCCTACTAATTGAACTTTCGAGTATCGACTCGAAACGACCGGAAATCTGAGTCCCGGGCGACTCCAGAACATTCACTATGATGGAAGAAGTTGTTAATCGAGTTATTTTTCACAGACTAATGCAAAGAATTACAAGATTTTTAAAACAGAATCTTGAACGAAGCCGACTAATTAAACTTCGGGGTATCGGCTTGAAACACCCAGCAATCTGAGTCCCGAGCGACTCCAGAACATTCACTGAGATGGGAGAAGTTGTTAATCGAGTTATTTTTGACAGACTAATGCAAAGAATTAGAAGATTTTTCGAATAGAATCTTGAACGAAGCCTACTGATTGAACTTCGGGGTGTCGGCTCGAAACGCCCAGCAATCTGAGTCCCGAGCGACTCCAGAACATTCACTGTGATGGGAGAAGTTGTTAATCGAGTTATTTTTGACAGACTAAGGCAAGGAATTGGAAGATTTTGCGAATAGAATCTTTAACGAAGCTGACTGATTGAACTTCGGGGTATCCGCTCGAAACGCCCAGCAATCTGAGTCCCGAGCGAATCCAGAACATTCACTGAGATGGGAGAAGTTGTTAATCGAGTTATTTTTGACAGACTAATGCAAAGAATTGGAAGATTTTTCGAATAGAATTTTGAACGAAGCCGACTGATTGAACTTCGGGGTATCGGCCCGAAATGCCCAATAATCTGAGTCCCGAGGGAGTCCAGAACATTCACTGTGATGGGATAAGTTGTTAATCGAGTTATTTTTGACAGACTAATGCAAAGAACTACACGCTTTTTCGAACAGAATGCTGAACGAAGCCAACTAATTGAACTTTCGAGTATCGACTCGAAACGACCGGAAATCTGAGTCCCGGGCGACTCCAGAACATTCACTATGATGGAAGAAGTTGTTAATCGAGTTATTTTTCACAGACTAATGCAAAGAATTACAAGATTTTTAAAACAGAATCTTGAACGAAGCCGACTAATTAAACTTCGGGGTATCGGCTTGAAACACCCAGCAATCTGAGTCCCGAGCGACTCCAGAACATTCACTGAGATGGGAGAAGTTGTTAATCAAGTTATTTTTGACAGACTAATGCAAAGAATTAGAAGATTTTTCGAATAGAATCTTGAACGAAGCCTACTGATTGAACTTCGGGGTGTCGGCTCGAAACGCCCAGCAATCTGAGTCCCGAGCGACTCCAGAACATTCACTGTGATGGGAGAAGTTGTTAATCGAGTTATTTTTGACAGACTAAGGCAAGGAATTTGAAGATTTTGCGAATAGAATCTTTAACGAAGCTGACTGATTGAACTTCGGGGTATCCGCTCGAAACGCCCAGCAATCTGAGTCCCGAGCGAATCCAGAACATTCACTGAGATGGGAGAAGTTGTTAATCGAGTTATTTTTGACAGACTAATGCAAAGAATTGGAAGATTTTTTGAATAGAATTTTGAACGAAGCCGACTGATTGAACTTCGGGGTATCGGCCCGAAATGCCCAATAATCTGAGTCCCGAGCGAGTCCAGAACATTCACTGTGATGGGAGAAGTTGTTAATCGAGTTATTTTTGACAGACTAAGGCAAGGAATTGGATGATTTTGCGAATAGAATCTTTAACGAAGCTGACTGATTGAACTTCGGGGTATCGGCTCGAAATGCCAAACAATCTGAGTCCCGAGCGAGTCCAGAACATTCACTGTGATGGGAGAAGTTGTTAATCGAGTAGTTTTTGACAGACTAATGCAAAGAATTGGAAGATTTTTTGATTAGAATCTTGAACGAAGCCGACTGACTGAACTTCGGGAGTTCGGGGTATCCGCTGGAAACGCCCAGCAATCTGAGTCCCGAGCGACTCCATAACATTCACTGTGATGGGAGAAGTTGTTAATCGAGTTATTTTTCGAACCGAATGCGGAACGAAGCCTACTAATTGAACTTTCGAGTATCGACTCGAAACGACCAGAAATCTGAGTCCCGGGCGACTCCAGAACATTCACTGTGATGGAAGAAGTTGTTAATCGAGTTATTTTTGACAGACTAATGCAAAGAATTAGAAGATTTTTCGAATAGAATCTTGAACGAAGCCTACTGATTGAACTTCGGGGTGTCGGCTCGAAACGCCCAGCAATCTGAGTCCCGAGCGACTCCAGAACATTCACTGTGATGGGAGAAGTTGTTAATCGAGTTATTTTTGACAGACTAAGGCAAGGAATTGGAAGATTTTGCGAATAGAATCTTTAACGAAGCTGACTGATTGTACTTCGGGATATCCGCTCGAAACGCCCAGCAATCTGAGTCCCGAGCGAATCCAGAACATTCACTGAGATGGGAGAAGTTGTTAATCGAGTTATTTTTGACAGACTAATGCAAAGAATTGGAAGATTTTTCGAATAGAATTTTGAACGAAGTCGACTGATTGAACTTCGGGGTATCGGCTCGAAATGCCCAATAATCTGAGTCCCGAGGGAGTCCAGAACATTCACTGTGATGGGATAAGTTGTTAATCGAGTTATTTTTGACAGACTAATGCAAAGAACTACACGCTTTTTCGAACAGAATGCTGAACGAAGCCTACTAATTGAACTTTCGAGTATCGACTCGAAACGACCGGAAATCTGAGTCCCGGGCGACTCCAGAACATTCACTATGATGGAAGAAGTTGTTAATCGAGTTATTTTTCACAGACTAATGCAAAGAATTACAAGATTTTTAAAACAGAATCTTGAACGAAGCCGACTAATTAAACTTCGGGGTATCGGCTTGAAACACCCAGCAATCTGAGTCCCGAGCGACTCCAGAACATTCACTGAGATGGGAGAAGTTGTTAATCGAGTTATTTTTGACAGACTAATGCAAAGAATTAGAAGATTTTTCGAATAGAATCTTGAACGAAGCCTACTGATTGAACTTCGGGGTGTCGGCTCGAAACGCCCAGCAATCTGAGTCCCGAGCGACTCCAGAACATTCACTGTGATGGGAGAAGTTGTTAATCGAGTTTTTTTTGACAGACTAAGGCAAGGAATTGGAAGATTTTGCGAATAGAATCTTTAACGAAGCTGACTGATTGTACTTCGGGGTATCCGCTCGAAACGCCCAGCAATCTGAGTCCCGAGCGAATCCAGAACATTCACTGAGATGGGAGAAGTTGTTAATCGAGTTATTTTTGACAGACTAATGCAAAGAATTGGAAGATTTTTCGAATAGAATTTTGAACGAAGCCGACTGATTGAACTTCGGGGTATCGGCCCGAAATGCCCAATAATCTGAGTCCCGAGCGACTCCAGAACATTCACTGTGATGGGAGAAGTTGTTAATCGAGTTATTTTTGACAGACTAAGGCAAGGAATTGGAAGATTTTGCGAATAGAATCTTTAACGAAGCTGACTGATTGTACTTCGGGATATCCGCTCGAAACGCCCAGCAATCTGAGTCCCGAGCGAATCCAGAACATTCACTGAGATGGGAGAAGTTGTTAATCGAGTTATTTTTGACAGACTAATGCAAAGAATTGGAAGATTTTTCGAATAGAATTTTGAACGAAGTCGACTGATTGAACTTCGGGGTATCGGCTCGAAATGCCCAATAATCTGAGTCCCGAGGGAGTCCAGAACATTCACTGTGATGGGATAAGTTGTTAATCGAGTTATTTTTGACAGACTAATGCAAAGAACTACACGCTTTTTCGAACAGAATGCTGAACGAAGCCTACTAATTGAACTTTCGAGTATCGACTCGAAACGACCGGAAATCTGAGTCCCGGGCGACTCCAGAACATTCACTATGATGGAAGAAGTTGTTAATCGAGTTATTTTTCACAGACTAATGCAAAGAATTACAAGATTTTTAAAACAGAATCTTGAACGAAGCCGACTAATTAAACTTCGGGGTATCGGCTTGAAACACCCAGCAATCTGAGTCCCGAGCGACTCCAGAACATTCACTGAGATGGGAGAAGTTGTTAATCGAGTTATTTTTGACAGACTAATGCAAAGAATTAGAAGATTTTTCGAATAGAATCTTGAACGAAGCCTACTGATTGAACTTCGGGGTGTCGGCTCGAAACGCCCAGCAATCTGAGTCCCGAGCGACTCCAGAACATTCACTGTGATGGGAGAAGTTGTTAATCGAGTTATTTTTGACAGACTAAGGCAAGGAATTGGAAGATTTTGCGAATAGAATCTTTAACGAAGCTGACTGATTGAACTTCGGGGTATCCGCTCGAAACGCCCAGCAATCTGAGTCCCGAGCGAATCCAGAACATTCACTGAGATGGGAGAAGTTGTTAATCGAGTTATTTTTGACAGACTAATGCAAAGAATTGGAAGATTTTTTGAATAGAATTTTGAACGAAGCCGACTGATTGAACTTCGGGGTATCGGCCCGAAATGCCCAATAATCTGAGTCCCGAGCGAGTCCAGAACATTCACTGTGATGGGAGAAGTTGTTAATCGAGTTATTTTTGACAGACTAAGGCAAGGAATTGGATGATTTTGCGAATAGAATCTTTAACGAAGCTGACTGATTGAACTTCGGGGTATCGGCTCGAAATGCCAAACAATCTGAGTCCCGAGCGAGTCCAGAACATTCACTGTGATGGGAGAAGTTGTTAATCGAGTTATTTTTGACAGACTAATGCAAAGAATTGGAAGATTTTTTGATTAGAATCTTGAACGAAGCCGACTGACTAAACTTCGGGAGTTCGGGGTATCCGCTGGAAATGCCCAGCAATCTGAGTCCCGAGCGACTCCATAACATTCACTGTGATGAGAGAATTTGTTAATCGAGTTATTTTTCGAACCGAATGCTGAACGAAGCCTACTAATTGAACTTTCGAGTATCGACTCGAAACGACCAGAAATCTGAGTCCCGGGCGACTCCAGAACATTTACTGTGATGGAAGAAGTTGTTAATCGAGTTATTTTTGACAGACTAATGCAAAGAATTAGAAGATTTTTCGAATAGAATCTTGAACGAAGCCTACTGATTGAACTTCGGGGTGTCGGCTCGAAACGCCCAGCAATCTGAGTCCCGAGCGACTCCAGAACATTCACTGAGATGGGAGAAGTTGTTAATCGAGTTATTTTTGACAGACTAAGGCAAGGAATTGGAAGATTTTGCGAATAGAATCTTTAACGAAGCTGACTGATTGTACTTCGGGGTATCCGCTCGAAACGCCCAGCAATCTGAGTCCCGAGCGAATCCAGAACATTCACTGAGATGGGAGAAGTTGTTAATCGAGTTATTTTTGACAGACTAATGCAAAGAATTGGAAGATTTTTCGAATAGAATTTTGAACGAAGCCGACTGATTGAACTTCGGGGTATCGGCCCGAAATGCCCAATAATCTGAGTCCCGAGCGAGTCCAGAACATTCACTGTGATGGGAGAAGTTGTTAATCGAGTTATTTTTGACAGACTAATGCAAAGAACTACACGCTTTTTCGAACAGAATGCTGAACGAAGCCTACTAATTGAACTTTCGAGTATCGAATCGAAATGACCAGAAATCTGAGTCCCGGGCGACTCCAGAACATTCACTATGATGGAAGAAGTTGTTAATCGAGTTATTTTTCACAGACTAATGCAAAGAATTACAAGATTTTTAAAACAGAATCTTGAACGAAGCCGACTAATTGAACTTCGGGGTATGGGCTTGAAACACCCAGCAATCTGAGTCCCGAGCGACTCCAGAACATTCACTGAGATGGGAGAAGTTGTTAATCGAGTTATTTTTGACAGACTAATGCAAAGAATTGGAAGATTTTTCGAATAGAATCTTGAACGAAGCCTACTGATTGAACTTCGGGGTGTCGGCTCGAAACGCCCAGCAATATGAGTCCCGAGCGACTCCAGAACATTCACTGAGATGGGAGAAGTTGTTAATCGAGTTATTTTTGACAGACTAATGCAAAGAATTGGAAGATTTTTCGAATAGAATTTTGAACGAAGCTGACTTATTGAACTTCGGGGTATCGGCTCGAAATGCCAAACAATCTGAGTCCCGAGCGAGTCCAGAACATTCACTGTGATGGGAGAAGTTGTTAATCGAGTTATTTTTGACAGACTAATGCAAAGAATTGGAAGATTTTTCGAATAGAATTTTGAACGAAGTCGACTGATTGAACTTCGGGGTATCGGCTCGAAATGCCCAATAATCGGAGTCCCGAGCGAGTCCAGAACATTCACTGTGATGGGAGAAGTTGTTAATCGAGTTTTTTTTTTTTTGCAACAAGGCAAAGGAAATATATTAATACGTAAAAAGTATACAATAGAGTTCATGCACGACTACCATTAATAGGAATGGTAGAGCTTCTCATCCCCCAAAGGAAAAGACCACGCCCCTCACCTTCGGCATTGCCATCAGCAAGGTAGTAGCCAAAACCTTAGGAGAAGAGGGACAAAAAGAAAAAACCCACAGCCCGGGTCAAGCACAATATAGAGATGCAAATAAGGCATCACACGGATTACCCACAACTCGGGCCAAGTAAGAAATATCACATGGACCACCCACAACTCGGGCCAAGCAAAAAAAGCCCACACAGTGAAAACACTAATCTCAACGGACAGAAGTGAAATGGACTTGAACGCTCCACCGTTCTGCAATAGCTCTGTTCCTTGGTGTGTCGGTGATAGGCCTGGTACCATATATCTGAAGAATTTTGATTTTAACTCTTGTAATAATACTACTAAGCACACCAGCAGGTGAAGAGGATACATGAGAAAAAATACGTTCATTTCGCTCACGCCAAATGAAGTAAACTGAAGCAGTGAGAGCAATACGCCTAATATAACCAATGAAAGAGTCTCCACTCATAACGTCTTCCCACCATCTAAGCTGATCACTCCAATGGTGCAAAGGGTTCGCCAAAAGACAAAGATCTAGAACCTTGCGCCAAATTATAGCCGAGAAGGGGCAGTGAAAGAATAGGTGTTCAATAGATTCATCTACACCGCAAAAACAACAGCTAGTAGAGTGTGTAATCCCCCAATGTGAAAGTCGATCAAGAGTTGGTAATCTCCGTAAAAGAGCAAGCCATAAGATAAAAGAGTACCTTGGGATCCTCCCCTTGAACCAAACAAGATGATACCAAGTAACCATGGGATTAGTGGGGGAAATGCCATTGCAAGCGGATGCAATACTGAAAAAACCATCACTAGACGGCTTCCAGATGATCTGATCGTCATTCGGACTAGTGATAACAGTGCCAATGGAATCCCAAGCACTAAGCAGGTCAAGCTCATGAGCAAGATTACCCAAACGCCAAGTATGTTGCTGCCAAATGGAAGATACCTTGGCTGTCCTACTCGAGTAGAGGCGGGCCGGGATATGATTGTTCATCCTGTCAATAAGAAGGTAATCAGGAATCCAAGGATCAAGCCATAGGAAGGTGTTCGTACCATCACCAATGCGGTACTCTACCAGTCTATAGGCATAATCACGAGCAAAAAGAATGCTACGAAAACACCAAGAGCAGGCCCATGGCCGTTTAACAGACCATATAGAGTCGTTGTTGAGGTATTTAGAGGTGATCCAACGAATCCAGAGAGAGTCTTTCTTTGAAGCAATTGCCCAAATATACCTCATGAGATATGCAATATTAAGGTGAGAGAGTCGATGAAGTCCAAGTCCACCATTTTGATGTGGTTGGCATATATCAGCCCATGAAACTTTATGGATGCTTTTTTTATCATCACCACTCCATAGGAATCTGGCAAGGAGATGTTCAATGCGGGACGTGACTTTCTGGGGAAGCCTGTAAGCGGCGCACCAGTAGGTAATCTTGCCCTGAAGAACAGATTTGATGAGTGCCAATCTACCCATGTAAGATAGGTGCTTAGCCTTCCAAGAATGGATGCAGCTCTGGATACTCTCAATAAGCGGAAGGCAATCATTATATGTAAGTTGCTTAGAAATGAGAGGAACACCTAGGAATCGAGTGGGGAGAGTACCAATAGGCATGCCAAGAGTGTCCTGAACTCTGTCCATCATGTGTCTAGAGCACCCTGCCATATACAGATGTGATTTGGTTGTGCTTGCGGATAGACCTGAAATATCTGCAAAGGATTCCAAAACATTTTTGATCACTCTAGCATTGGATTCAGAGGCTTTGGCAAATATAATGAGATCATCTGCAAACGCTAAGTGAGTAATAAGCGGGTTTTCACAGCCCGGGTGTGGAGTGATCATACCTCGCCTTGCTACATCATCAAGGCGAGAGGATAAGTGCTGCATAACAATGAGGAACAGATATGGAGCCATGGGGCAGCCTTGCCTTAGACCTCGAGAACTTCGAAAGAAACCCACAGAAGAACCGTTGATATTGATAGTAAATGAGGGGTTCGAGATACAAGCTCGAATCCAACTAATCACCATAGGGGGAAAACCATGAAGTTGAAGTAACTGAAGCAAGAAGTCCCACCGAACAGAATCATAAGCTTTATGAAGATCAACCTTGATGGCCATACGAGCTGGCCCAGAAGAAAGATGATAATTGTGCATAAGGTCATGGCAGAGAGCAATATTCTCAGGAATAACCCGACCACGCATAAAAGCATGCTGTGTGATGCTAATCAAATCAGGTAAAATAATCGAGTTATTTTTGACAGACTAATGCAAAGAACTACACGCTTTTTCGAACAGAATGCTGAACGAAGCCTACTAATTGAACTTTCGAGTATCGACTCGAAACGATCGGAAATCTGAGTCCCGGGCGACTCCAGAATATTCACTATGATGGAAGAAGTTGTTAATCGAGTTATTTTTCACAGACTAATGCAAAGAATTACAAGATTTTTAAAACAGAATCTTGAACGAAGCCGACTAATTGAACTTCGGGGTATCGGCTTGAAACACCCAGCAATCTGAGTCCCGAGCGACTCCAGAACATTCACTGAGATGAGAGAAGTTGTTAATCGAGTTATTTTTGACAGACTAATGCAAAGAATTAGAAGATTTTTCGACTAGAATCTTGAACGAAGCCTACTGATTGAACTTCAGGGTGTCGGCTCGAAACGTCCAGCAATCTGAGTCCCGAGCGACTCCAGAACATTCACTGTGATGGGAGAAGTTGTTAATCGAGTTATTTTTGACAGACTAAGGCAAGGAATTGGAAGATTTTGCGAATAGAATCTTTAACGAAGCTGACTGATTGTACTTCGGGGTATCCGCTCGAAACGCCCAGCAATCTGAGTCCCGAGCGAATCCAGAACATTCACTGAGATGGGAGAAGTTGTTAATCGAGTTATTTTTGACAGACTAATGCAAAGAATTGGAAGATTTTTCGAATAGAATTTTGAACGAAGCCGACTGATTGAACTTCGGGGTATCGGCCCGAAATGCCCAATAATCTGAGTCCCGAGCGAGTCCAGAACATTCACTGTGATGGGAGAAGTTGTTAATCGAGTTATTTTTGACAGACTAAGGCAAGGAATTGGAAGATTTTGCAAATAGAATCTTTAACGAAGCTGACTGATTGAACTTCGGGGTATCGGCTCGAAATGCCAAACAATCTGAGTCCCGAGCGAGTCCAGAACATTCACTGTGATGGGAGAAGTTGTTAATCGAGTTATTTTTGACAGACTAATGCAAAGAATTGGAAGATTTTTTGATTAGAATCTTGAACGAAGCCGACTGACTGACTTCGGGAGTTCGGGGTATCCGCTGGAAACGCCCAGCAATCTGAGTCCCGAGCGACTCCATAACATTCACTGTGATGGGAGAAGTTGTTAATCGAGTTATTTTTCGAACAGAATGCTGAACGAAGCCTACTAATTGAACTTTCGAGTATCGACTCGAAACGACCAGAAATCTGAGTCCCGGGCGACTCCAGAACATTCACTGTGATGGAAGAAGTTGTTAATCGAGTTATTTTTTACAGACTAATGCAAAGAATTACAAGATTTTCAAAACAGAATCTTGAACAAAGCCGACTAATTGAACTTCGGGGTATCGGCTTGAAACACCCAGCAATCTGAGTCCCGAGTGACTCCAGAACATTCACTGAGATGAGAGAAGTTGTTAATCGAGTTATTTTTGACAGACTAATGCAAAGAATTGGAAGATTTTTCGAATAGAATCTTGAACGAAGCCTACTGATTGAACTTCGGGGTGTCGGCTCGAAACGCCCAGAAATCTGAGTCCCGAGCGACTCCAGAACATTCACTGAGATGGGAGAAGTTGTTAATCGAGTTATTTTTGAAAGACTAATGCAAAGAATTGGAAGATTTTTCGAATAGAATTTTGAACGAAGTCGACTGATTGAACTTCGGGGTATCGGCTCGAAATGCCCAATAATCTGAGTCCCGAGCGAGTCCAGAACATTCACTGTGATGGGAGAAGTTGTTAATCGAGTTATTTTTGACAGACTAATGCAAAGAACTACACGCTTTTTCGAACAGAATGCTGAACGATGCCTACTAATTGAACTTTCGAGTATCGACTCGAAATGACCAGAAATCTGAGTCCCGGGCGACTCCAGAACATTCACTATGATGGAAGAAGTTGTTAATCGAGTTATTTTTCACAGACTAATGCAAAGAATTACAAGATTTTTAAAACAGAATCTTGAACGAAGCCGACTAATTGAACTTCGGGGTATCGGCTTGAAACACCCAGTAATCTGAGTCCCGAGCGACTCCAGAACATTCACTGAGATGGGAGAAGTTGTTAATCGAGTTATTTTTGACAGACTAATGCAAAGTATTGGAAGATTTTTCGAATAGAATCTTGAACGAAGCCTACTGATTGAACTGCGGGGTGTCGGCTCGAAACGCCCAGCAATTTGAGTCCCGAGCGACTCCAGAACATTCACTGTGATGAGAGAAGTTGTTAATCGAGTTATTTTTGACAGACTAAGGCAAGAAATTCGAAGATTTTGCGAATAGAATCTTTAACGAAGCTGACTGATTGAACTTCGGGGTATCCGCTCGAAACGCCCAGCAATCTGAGTCCCGAGCGAATCCAGAACATTCACTGAGATGGGAGAAGTTGTTAATCGAGTTATTTTTGACAGACTAATGCAAAGAATTGGAAGATTTTTCGAATAGAATTTTGAACGAAGCCGACTGATTGAACTTCGGGGTATCGGCCCGAAATGCCCAATAATCTGAGTCCCGAGCGAGTCCAGAACATTCACTGTGATGGGAGAAGTTGTTAATCGAGTTATTTTTGACAGACTAATGCAAAGAACTACACGCTTTTTCGAACAGAATGCTGAACGAAGCCTACTAATTGAACTTTCGAGTATCGACTCGAAACGACCAGAAATCTGAGTCCCGGGCGACTCCAGAACATTCACTGTGATGGAAGAAGTTGTTAATTGAGTTATTTTTTACAGACTAATGCAAAGAATTACAAGATTTTTCAAACAGAATCTTGAACGAAGCCGACTAATTGAACTTCGGGGTATTGGCTCGAAACGCCCAGCAATATGAGTCCCGAGCGACTCCATAACATTCACTGAGATGGGAGAAGTTGTTAATCGAGTTATTTTTGACAGACTAATGCAAAGAATTGGAAGATTTTTCGAATAGAATTTTGAACGAAGCCGACTGATTGAACTTCGGGGTATCGGCCCGAAATGCCCAATAATCTGAGTCCCGAGTGAGTCCAGAACATTCACTGTGATGGGAGAAGTTGTTAATCGAGTTATTTTTGACAGACTAATGCAAAGAACTACACGCTTTTTCGAACAGAATGCTGAACGAAGCCTACTATTTGAACTTTCGAGTATCGACTCGAAACGACCAGAAATCTGAGTCCCGGGCGACTCCAGAACATTCACTGTGATGGAAGAAGTTGTTAATCGAGTTATTTTTGACAGACTAATGCAAAGAATTAGAAGATTTTTCGAATAGAATCTTGAACGAAGCCTACTGATTGAACTTCGGGGTGTCGGCTCGAAACGCCCAGCAATCTGAGTCCCGAGCGACTCCAGAACATTCACTGTGATGGGAGAAGTTGTTAATCGAGTTATTTTTGACAGACTAATGCAAAG
Source organism: Canna indica (assembly GCA_034359265.1). Lineage (NCBI taxonomy): Eukaryota > Viridiplantae > Streptophyta > Magnoliopsida > Zingiberales > Cannaceae > Canna > Canna indica. The sequence goes on from CP136891.1 coordinate 42,018,596, forward strand.
AATTGGAAGATATTTCGAATAGAATTTTGAACGAAGCTGACTGAATGAACTTCGGGGTATCGGCTCGAAATGCCAAACAATCTAAGTACCGAGCGAGTCCAGAACATTCACTATGATGGGAGAAGTTGTTAATCGAGATATTTTTGACAGACTAATGCAAAGAATTGGAAGATTTTTTGATTAGAATCTTGAACGAAGCCGACTGACTGAACTTCGGGTGTTCGGGGTATCCGCTGGAAACACCCAGCAATCTGAGTCCCGAGCGACTCCAGAACATTCACTGAGATGGGAGAAGTTGTTAATCGAGTTATTTTTGACAGACTAATGCAAAGAATTGGAAGATTTTTCGAATAGAATTTTGATCGAAGCCGACTGATTGAACTTCGGGGTATCGGCCCGAAATGCCCAATAATCTGAGTCCCGAGCGACTCCAGAACATTCATTGAGATGGGAGAAGTTGTTAATCGAGTTATTTTTGACAGACTAATGCAATGTATTGGAAGATTTTTCGTATAGAATCTTGAACGAAGCCTACTGATTGAACTTCGGGGTGTCGGCTCGAAACGCCCAGCAATCTGAGTCCCGAGCGACTCCAGAACATTCACTGTGATGGGAGAAGTTGTTAATCGAGTTATTTTTGACAGACTAAGGCAAGAAATTCGAAGATTTTGCGAATAGAATCTTTAACGAAGCTGACTGATTGAACTTCGGGGTATCCGCTCGAAACGCCGAGCAATCTGAGTCCCGAGCGAATCCAGAACATTCACTGAGATGGGAGAAGTTGTTAATCGAGTTATTTTTGACAGACTAATGCAAAGAATTGGATGATTTTTCGAATAGAATTTTGAACGAAGCCGACTGATTGAACTTCGGGGTATCGGCCTGAAATGCCCAATAATCTGAGTCCCGAGCGAGTCCAGAACATTCACTGTGATGGGAGAAGTTGTTAATCGAGTTATTTTTGACAGACTAATGCAAAGAACTACACGCTTTTTCGAACAGAATGCTGAACGAAGCCTACTATTTGAACTTTCGAGTATCGACTCGAAACGACCAGAAATCTGAGTCCCGGGCGACTCCAGAACATTCACTGTGATGGAAAAAGTTGTTAATTGAGTTATTTTTTACAGACTAATGCAAAGAATTACAAGATTTTTCAAACAGAATCTTGAACGAAGCCGACTAATTGAACTTCGGGGTATTGGCTCGAAACGCCCAGCAATATGAGTCCCGAGCGACTCCAGAACATTCACTGAGATGGGAGAAGTTGTTAATCGAGTTATTTTTGACAGACTAATGCAAAGAATTCGAAGATTTTTCGAATAGAATTTTGAACGAAGCTGACTGATTGAACTTCGGGGTATCGGCTCGAAATGCCAAACAATCTGAGTCCCGAGCGAGTCCAGAACATTCACTGTGATGGGAGAAGTTGTTAATCGAGATATTTTTGACAGACTAATGCAAAGAATTGGAAGATTTTTTTATTAGAATCTTGAACGAAGCCGACTGACTGAACTTCGGGAGTTCGGGGTATCCGCTGGAAACACCCAGCAATCTGAGTTCCGAGCGAGTCCAGAACATTCACTGAGATGGGAGAAGTTGTTAATCGAGTTATTTTTGACAGACTAATGCAAAGAATTGGAAGATTTTTCGAATAGAATTTTGAACGAAGCCGACTGATTGAACTTCGGGGTATCGGCCCGAAATGCCCAATAATCTGAGTCCCGAGCGACTCCAGAACATTCACTGAGATGGGAGAAGTTGTTAATCGAGTTATTTTTGACAGACTAATGCAAAGTATTGGAAGATTTTTCGTATAGAATCTTGAACGAAGCCTACTGATTGAACTTCGGGGTGTCGGCTCGAAACGCCCAGCAATCTGAGTCCCGAGCGACTCCACAACATTCACTGTGATGGGAGAAGTTGTTAATCGAGTTATTTTTGACAGACTAAGGCAAGGAATTCGAAGATTTTGCGAATAGAATCTTTAACGAAGCTGACTGATTGAACTTCGGGGTATCCGCTCGAATCGCCCAGCAATCTGAGTCCCGAGCGACTCCAGAACATTCACTGAGATGGGAGAAGTTGTTAATCGAGTTATTTTTGACAGACTAATGCAAAGAATTGGAAGATTTTTCGAATAGAATTTTGAACGAAGCCGACTGATTGAACTTCGGGGTATCGGCCCGAAATGCCCAATAATCTGAGTCCCGAGCGAGTCCAGAACATTCACTGTGATGGGAGAAGTTGTTAATCGAGTTATTTTTGACAGACTAATGCAAAGAACTACACGCTTTTTCGAACAGAATGCTGAACGAAGCCTACTAATTGACCTTTCGAGTATCGACTCAAAACGACCAGAAATCTGAGTCCCGGGCGACTCCAGAACATTCACTGTGATGGAAGAAGTTGTTAATTGAGTTATTTTTTACAGACTAATGCAAAGAATTACAAGATTTTTCAAACAGAATCTTGAACGAAGCCGACTAATTGAACTTCGGGGTATTGGCTCGAAACGCCCAGCAATATAAGTCCCGAGCGACTCCAGAACATTCACTGAGATGGGAGAAGTTGTTAATCGAGTTATTTTTGACAGACTAATGCAAAGAATTGGAAGATTTTTCGAATAGAATTTTGAACGAAGCTGACTGATTGAACTTCGGAGTATCGGCTCGAAATGCCAAACAATCTGAGTCCCGAGCGAGTCCAGAACATTCACTGTGATGGGAGAAGTTGTTAATCGAGATATTTTTGACAGACTAATGCAAAGAATTGGAAGATTTTTTGATTAGAATCTTGAACGAAGCCGACTGACTGAACTTCGGGAGTTCAGGGTATCCGCTGGAAACACCCAGCAATCTGAGTCCCGAGCGAGTCCAGAACATTCACTGAGATGGGAGAAGTTGTTAATCGAGTTATTTTTGACAGACTAATGCAAAGAATTGGAAGATTTTTCGAATAGAATTTTGAACGAAGCCGACTGATTGAACTTCGGGGTATCGGCCCGAAATGCCCAATAATCTGAGTCCCGAGCGACTCCAGAACATTCACTGAGATGGGAGAAGTTGTTAATCGAGTTATTTTTGACAGACTAATGCAAAGAATTGGAAGATTTTTCGAATAGAATTTTGAACGAAGCTGACTGATTGAACTTCGGAGTATCGGCTCGAAATGCCAAACAATCTGAGTCCCGAGCGAGTCCAGAACATTCACTGTGATGGGAGAAGTTGTTAATCGAGATATTTTTGACAGACTAATGCAAAGAATTGGAAGATTTTTTGATTAGAATCTTGAACGAAGCCGACTGACTGAACTTCGGGAGTTCAGGGTATCCGCTGGAAACACCCAGCAATCTGAGTCCCGAGCGAGTCCAGAACATTCACTGAGATGGGAGAAGTTGTTAATCGAGTTATTTTTGACAGACTAATGCAAAGAATTGGAAGATTTTTCGAATAGAATTTTGAACGAAGCCGACTGATTGAACTTCGGGGTATCGGCCCGAAATGCCCAATAATCTGAGTCCCGAGCGACTCCAGAACATTCACTGAGATGGGAGAAGTTGTTAATCGAGTTATTTTTGACAGACTAATGCAAAGTATTGGAAGATTTTTCGTATAGAATCTTGAACGAAGCCTACTGATTGAACTTCGGGGTGTCGGCTCGAAACGCCCAGCAATCTGAGTCCCGAGCGACTCCACAACATTCACTGTGATGGGAGAAGTTGTTAATCGAGTTATTTTTGACAGACTAAGGCAAGGAATTCGAAGATTTTGCGAATAGAATCTTTAACGAAGCTGACTGATTGAACTTCGGGGTATCCGCTCGAATCGCCCAGCAATCTGAGTCCCGAGCGACTCCAGAACATTCACTGAGATGGGAGAAGTTGTTAATCGAGTTATTTTTGACAGACTAATGCAAAGAATTGGAAGATTTTTCGAATAGAATTTTGAACGAAGCCGACTGATTGAACTTCGGGGTATCGGCCCGAAATGCCCAATAATCTGAGTCCCGAGCGAGTCCAGAACATTCACTGTGATGGGAGAAGTTGTTAATCGAGTTATTTTTGACAGACTAATGCAAAGAACTACACGCTTTTTCGAACAGAATGCTGAACGAAGCCTACTAATTGACCTTTCGAGTATCGACTCAAAACGACCAGAAATCTGAGTCCCGGGCGACTCCAGAACATTCACTGTGATGGAAGAAGTTGTTAATTGAGTTATTTTTTACAGACTAATGCAAAGAATTACAAGATTTTTCAAACAGAATCTTGAACGAAGCCGACTAATTGAACTTCGGGGTATTGGCTCGAAACGCCCAGCAATATAAGTCCCGAGCGACTCCAGAACATTCACTGAGATGGGAGAAGTTGTTAATCGAGTTATTTTTGACAGACTAATGCAAAGAATTGGAAGATTTTTCGAATAGAATTTTGAACGAAGCTGACTGATTGAACTTCGGAGTATCGGCTCGAAATGCCAAACAATCTGAGTCCCGAGCGAGTCCAGAACATTCACTGTGATGGGAGAAGTTGTTAATCGAGATATTTTTGACAGACTAATGCAAAGAATTGGAAGATTTTTTGATTAGAATCTTGAACGAAGCCGACTGACTGAACTTCGGGAGTTCAGGGTATCCGCTGGAAACACCCAGCAATCTGAGTCCCGAGCGAGTCCAGAACATTCACTGAGATGGGAGAAGTTGTTAATCGAGTTATTTTTGACAGACTAATGCAAAGAATTGGAAGATTTTTCGAATAGAATTTTGAACGAAGCCGACTGATTGAACTTCGGGGTATCGGCCCGAAATGCCCAATAATCTGAGTCCCGAGCGACTCCAGAACATTCACTGAGATGGGAGAAGTTGTTAATCGAGTTATTTTTGACAGACTAATGCAAAGAATTGGAAGATTTTTCGAATAGAATTTTGAACGAAGCTGACTGATTGAACTTCGGAGTATCGGCTCGAAATGCCAAACAATCTGAGTCCCGAGCGAGTCCAGAACATTCACTGTGATGGGAGAAGTTGTTAATCGAGATATTTTTGACAGACTAATGCAAAGAATTGGAAGATTTTTTGATTAGAATCTTGAACGAAGCCGACTGACTGAACTTCGGGAGTTCAGGGTATCCGCTGGAAACACCCAGCAATCTGAGTCCCGAGCGAGTCCAGAACATTCACTGAGATGGGAGAAGTTGTTAATCGAGTTATTTTTGACAGACTAATGCAAAGAATTGGAAGATTTTTCGAATAGAATTTTGAACGAAGCCGACTGATTGAACTTCGGGGTATCGGCCCGAAATGCCCAATAATCTGAGTCCCGAGCGACTCCAGAACATTCACTGAGATGGGAGAAGTTGTTAATCGAGTTATTTTTGTCAGACTAATGCAAAGTATTGGAAGATTTTTCGTATAGAATCTTGAACGAAGCCTACTGATTGAACTTCGGGGTGTCGGCTCGAAACGCCCAGCAATCTGAGTCCCGAGCGACTCCAGAACATTCACTGTGATGGGAGAAGTTGTTAATCGAGTTATTTTTGACAGACTAAGGCAAGAAATTCGAAGATTTTGCGAATAGAATCTTTAACGAAGCTGACTGATTGAACTTCGGGGTATCCGCTCGAAACGCCGAGCAATCTGAGTCCCGAGCGAATCCAGAACATTCACTGAGATGGGAGAAGTTGTTAATCGAGTTATTTTTGACAGACTAATGCAAAGAATTGGAAGATTTTTCGAATAGAATTTTGAACGAAGCCGACTGATTGAACTTCGGGGTATCGGCCCGAAATGCCCAATAATCTGAGTCCCGAGTGAGTCCAGAACATTCACTGTGATGGGAGAAGTTGTTAATCGAGTTATTTTTGACAGACTAATGCAAAGAACTACACGCTTTTTCGAACAGAATGCTGAACGAAGCCTACTATTTGAACTTTCGAGTATCGACTCGAAACGACCAGAAATCTGAGTCCCGGGCGACTCCAGAACATTCACTGTGATGGAAGAAGTTGTTAATTGAGTTATTTTTTACAGACTAATGCAAAGAATTACAAGATTTTTCAAACAGAATCTTGAACGAAGCCGACTAATTGAACTTCGGGGTATTGGCTCGAAACGCCCAGCAATATGAGTCCCGAGCGACTCCAGAACATTCACTGAGATGGGAGAAGTTGTTAATCGAGTTATTTTTGACAGACTAATGCAAAGAATTGGAAGATTTTTCGAATAGAATTTTGAACGAAGCTGACTGATTGAACTTCGGGGTATCGGCTCGAAATGCCAAACAATCTGAGTCCCGAGTGAGTCAGAACATTCACTGTGATGGGAGAAGTTGTTAATCGAGTTATTTTTGACAGACTAATGCAAAGAATTGGAAGATTTTTTGATTAGAATCTTGAACGAAGCCGACTGACTGACTTCGGGAGTTCGGGGTATCCGCTGGAAACGCCCAGCAATCTGAGTCCCGAGCGACTCCATAACATTCACTGTGATGGGAGAAGTTGTTAATCGAGTTATTTTTCGAACAGAATGCTGAACGAAGCCTACTAATTGAACTTTCGAGTATCGACTCGAAACGACCAGAAATCTGAGTCCCGGGCGACTCCAGAACATTCACTGTGATGGAAGAAGTTGTTAATCGAGTTATTTTTTACAGACTAATGCAAAGAATTACAAGATTTTCAAAACAGAATCTTGAACAAAGCCGACTAATTGAACTTCGGGGTATCGGCTTGAAACACCCAGCAATCTGAGTCCCGAGTGACTCCAGAACATTCACTGAGATGGGAGAAGTTGTTAATCGAGTTATTTTTGACAGACTAATGCAAAGAATTGGAAGATTTTTCGAATAGAATCTTGAACGAAGCCTACTGATTGAACTTCGGGGTGTCGGCTCGAAACGCCCAGAAATCTGAGTCCCGAGCGACTCCAGAACATTCACTGAGATGGGAGAAGTTGTTAATCGAGTTATTTTTGAAAGACTAATGCAAAGAATTGGAAGATTTTTCGAATAGAATTTTGAACGAAGTCGACTGATTGAACTTCGGGGTATCGGCTCGAAATGCCCAATAATCTGAGTCCCGAGCGAGTCCAGAACATTCACTGTGATGGGAGAAGTTGTTAATCGAGTTATTTTTGACAGACTAATGCAAAGAACTACACGCTTTTTCGAACAGAATGCTGAACGAAGCCTACTAATTGAACTTTCGAGTATCGACTCGAAATGACCAGAAATCTGAGTCCCGGGCGACTCCAGAACATTCACTATGATGGAAGAAGTTGTTAATCGAGTTATTTTTCACAGACTAATGCAAAGAATTACAAGATTTTTAAAACAGAATCTTGAACGAAGCCGACTAATTGAACTTCGGGGTATCGGCTTGAAACACCCAGTAATCTGAGTCCCGAGCGACTCCAGAACATTCACTGAGATGGGAGAAGTTGTTAATCGAGTTATTTTTGACAGACTAATGCAAAGTATTGGAAGATTTTTCGAATAGAATCTTGAACGAAGCCTACTGATTGAACTGCGGGGTGTCGGCTCGAAACGCCCAGCAATTTGAGTCCCGAGCGACTCCAGAACATTCACTGTGATGAGAGAAGTTGTTAATCGAGTTATTTTTGACAGACTAAGGCAAGAAATTCGAAGATTTTGCGAATAGAATCTTTAACGAAGCTGACTGATTGAACTTCGGGGTATCCGCTCGAAACGCCCAGCAATCTGAGTCCCGAGCGAATCCAGAACATTCACTGAGATGGGAGAAGTTGTTAATCGAGTTATTTTTGACAGACTAATGCAAAGAATTGGAAGATTTTTCGAATAGAATTTTGAACGAAGCCGACTGATTGAACTTCGGGGTATCGGCCCGAAATGCCCAATAATCTGAGTCCCGAGCGAGTCCAGAACATTCACTGTGATGGGAGAAGTTGTTAATCGAGTTATTTTTGACAGACTAATGCAAAGAACTACACGCTTTTTCGAACAGAATGCTGAACGAAGCCTACTAATTGAACTTTCGAGTATCGACTCGAAACGACCAGAAATCTGAGTCCCGGGCGACTCCAGAACATTCACTGTGATGGAAGAAGTTGTTAATTGAGTTATTTTTTACAGACTAATGCAAAGAATTACAAGATTTTTCAAACAGAATCTTGAACGAAGCCGACTAATTGAACTTCGGGGTATTGGCTCGAAACGCCCAGCAATATGAGTCCCGAGCGACTCCATAACATTCACTGAGATGGGAGAAGTTGTTAATCGAGTTATTTTTGACAGACTAATGCAAAGAATTGGAAGATTTTTCGTATAGAATCTTGAACGAAGCCTACTGATTGAACTTCGGGGTGTCGGCTCGAAACGCCCAGCAATCTGAGTCCCGAGTGACTCCACAACATTCACTGTGATGGGAGAAGTTGTTAATCGAGTTATTTTTGACAGACTAAGGCAAGGAATTCGAAGATTTTGCGAATAGAATCTTTAACGAAGCTGACTGATTGAACTTCGGGGTATCCGCTCGAATCGCCCAGCAATCTGAGTCCCGAGCGACTCCAGAACATTCACTGAGATGGGAGAAGTTGTTAATCGAGTTATTTTTGACAGACTAATGCAAAGAATTGGAAGATTTTTCGAATAGAATTTTGAACGAAGCCGACTGATTGAACTTCGGGGTATCGGCCCGAAATGCCCAATAATCTGAGTCCCGAGCGAGTCCAGAACATTCACTGTGATGGGAGAAGTTGTTAATCGAGTTATTTTTGACAGACTAATGCAAAGAACTACACGCTTTTTCGAACAGAATGCTGAACGAAGCCTACTAATTGACCTTTCGAGTATCGACTCAAAACGACCAGAAATCTGAGTCCCGGGCGACTCCAGAACATTCACTGTGATGGAAGAAGTTGTTAATTGAGTTATTTTTTACAGACTAATGCAAAGAATTACAAGATTTTTCAAACAGAATCTTGAACGAAGCCGACTAATTGAACTTCGGGGTATTGGCTCGAAACGCCCAGCAATATAAGTCCCGAGCGACTCCAGAACATTCACTGAGATGGGAGAAGTTGTTAATCGAGTTATTTTTGACAGACTAATGCAAAGAATTGGAAGATTTTTCGAATAGAATTTTGAACGAAGCTGACTGATTGAACTTCGGAGTATCGGCTCGAAATGCCAAACAATCTGAGTCCCGAGCGAGTCCAGAACATTCACTGTGATGGGAGAAGTTGTTAATCGAGATATTTTTGACAGACTAATGCAAAGAATTGGAAGATTTTTTGATTAGAATCTTGAACGAAGCCGACTGACTGAACTTCGGGAGTTCAGGGTATCCGCTGGAAACACCCAGCAATCTGAGTCCCGAGCGAGTCCAGAACATTCACTGAGATGGGAGAAGTTGTTAATCGAGTTATTTTTGACAGACTAATGCAAAGAATTGGAAGATTTTTCGAATAGAATTTTGAACGAAGCCGACTGATTGAACTTCGGGGTATCGGCCCGAAATGCCCAATAATCTGAGTCCCGAGCGACTCCAGAACATTCACTGAGATGGGAGAAGTTGTTAATCGAGTTATTTTTGACAGACTAATGCAAAGAATTGGAAGATTTTTCGAATAGAATTTTGAACGAAGCTGACTGATTGAACTTCGGAGTATCGGCTCGAAATGCCAAACAATCTGAGTCCCGAGCGAGTCCAGAACATTCACTGTGATGGGAGAAGTTGTTAATCGAGATATTTTTGACAGACTAATGCAAAGAATTGGAAGATTTTTTGATTAGAATCTTGAACGAAGCCGACTGACTGAACTTCGGGAGTTCAGGGTATCCGCTGGAAACACCCAGCAATCTGAGTCCCGAGCGAGTCCAGAACATTCACTGAGATGGGAGAAGTTGTTAATCGAGTTATTTTTGACAGACTAATGCAAAGAATTGGAAGATTTTTCGAATAGAATTTTGAACGAAGCCGACTGATTGAACTTCGGGGTATCGGCCCGAAATGCCCAATAATCTGAGTCCCGAGCGACTCCAGAACATTCACTGAGATGGGAGAAGTTGTTAATCGAGTTATTTTTGTCAGACTAATGCAAAGTATTGGAAGATTTTTCGTATAGAATCTTGAACGAAGCCTACTGATTGAACTTCGGGGTGTCGGCTCGAAACGCCCAGCAATCTGAGTCCCGAGCGACTCCAGAACATTCACTGTGATGGGAGAAGTTGTTAATCGAGTTATTTTTGACAGACTAAGGCAAGAAATTCGAAGATTTTGCGAATAGAATCTTTAACGAAGCTGACTGATTGAACTTCGGGGTATCCGCTCGAAACGCCGAGCAATCTGAGTCCCGAGCGAATCCAGAACATTCACTGAGATGGGAGAAGTTGTTAATCGAGTTATTTTTGACAGACTAATGCAAAGAATTGGAAGATTTTTCGAATAGAATTTTGAACGAAGCCGACTGATTGAACTTCGGGGTATCGGCCCGAAATGCCCAATAATCTGAGTCCCGAGTGAGTCCAGAACATTCACTGTGATGGGAGAAGTTGTTAATCGAGTTATTTTTGACAGACTAATGCAAAGAACTACACGCTTTTTCGAACAGAATGCTGAACGAAGCCTACTATTTGAACTTTCGAGTATCGACTCGAAACGACCAGAAATCTGAGTCCCGGGCGACTCCAGAACATTCACTGTGATGGAAGAAGTTGTTAATTGAGTTATTTTTTACAGACTAATGCAAAGAATTACAAGATTTTTCAAACAGAATCTTGAACGAAGCCGACTAATTGAACTTCGGGGTATTGGCTCGAAACGCCCAGCAATATGAGTCCCGAGCGACTCCAGAACATTCACTGAGATGGGAGAAGTTGTTAATCGAGTTATTTTTGACAGACTAATGCAAAGAATTGGAAGATTTTTCGAATAGAATTTTGAACGAAGCTGACTGATTGAACTTCGGGGTATCGGCTCGAAATGCCAAACAATCTGAGTCCCGAGTGAGTCAGAACATTCACTGTGATGGGAGAAGTTGTTAATCGAGTTATTTTTGACAGACTAATGCAAAGAATTGGAAGATTTTTTGATTAGAATCTTGAACGAAGCCGACTGACTGACTTCGGGAGTTCGGGGTATCCGCTGGAAACGCCCAGCAATCTGAGTCCCGAGCGACTCCATAACATTCACTGTGATGGGAGAAGTTGTTAATCGAGTTATTTTTCGAACAGAATGCTGAACGAAGCCTACTAATTGAACTTTCGAGTATCGACTCGAAACGACCAGAAATCTGAGTCCCGGGCGACTCCAGAACATTCACTGTGATGGAAGAAGTTGTTAATCGAGTTATTTTTTACAGACTAATGCAAAGAATTACAAGATTTTCAAAACAGAATCTTGAACAAAGCCGACTAATTGAACTTCGGGGTATCGGCTTGAAACACCCAGCAATCTGAGTCCCGAGTGACTCCAGAACATTCACTGAGATGGGAGAAGTTGTTAATCGAGTTATTTTTGACAGACTAATGCAAAGAATTGGAAGATTTTTCGAATAGAATCTTGAACGAAGCCTACTGATTGAACTTCGGGGTGTCGGCTCGAAACGCCCAGAAATCTGAGTCCCGAGCGACTCCAGAACATTCACTGAGATGGGAGAAGTTGTTAATCGAGTTATTTTTGAAAGACTAATGCAAAGAATTGGAAGATTTTTCGAATAGAATTTTGAACGAAGTCGACTGATTGAACTTCGGGGTATCGGCTCGAAATGCCCAATAATCTGAGTCCCGAGCGAGTCCAGAACATTCACTGTGATGGGAGAAGTTGTTAATCGAGTTATTTTTGACAGACTAATGCAAAGAACTACACGCTTTTTCGAACAGAATGCTGAACGAAGCCTACTAATTGAACTTTCGAGTATCGACTCGAAATGACCAGAAATCTGAGTCCCGGGCGACTCCAGAACATTCACTATGATGGAAGAAGTTGTTAATCGAGTTATTTTTCACAGACTAATGCAAAGAATTACAAGATTTTTAAAACAGAATCTTGAACGAAGCCGACTAATTGAACTTCGGGGTATCGGCTTGAAACACCCAGTAATCTGAGTCCCGAGCGACTCCAGAACATTCACTGAGATGGGAGAAGTTGTTAATCGAGTTATTTTTGACAGACTAATGCAAAGTATTGGAAGATTTTTCGAATAGAATCTTGAACGAAGCCTACTGATTGAACTGCGGGGTGTCGGCTCGAAACGCCCAGCAATTTGAGTCCCGAGCGACTCCAGAACATTCACTGTGATGAGAGAAGTTGTTAATCGAGTTATTTTTGACAGACTAAGGCAAGAAATTCGAAGATTTTGCGAATAGAATCTTTAACGAAGCTGACTGATTGAACTTCGGGGTATCCGCTCGAAACGCCCAGCAATCTGAGTCCCGAGCGAATCCAGAACATTCACTGAGATGGGAGAAGTTGTTAATCGAGTTATTTTTGACAGACTAATGCAAAGAATTGGAAGATTTTTCGAATAGAATTTTGAACGAAGCCGACTGATTGAACTTCGGGGTATCGGCCCGAAATGCCCAATAATCTGAGTCCCGAGCGAGTCCAGAACATTCACTGTGATGGGAGAAGTTGTTAATCGAGTTATTTTTGACAGACTAATGCAAAGAACTACACGCTTTTTCGAACAGAATGCTGAACGAAGCCTACTAATTGAACTTTCGAGTATCGACTCGAAACGACCAGAAATCTGAGTCCCGGGCGACTCCAGAACATTCACTGTGATGGAAGAAGTTGTTAATTGAGTTATTTTTTACAGACTAATGCAAAGAATTACAAGATTTTTCAAACAGAATCTTGAACGAAGCCGACTAATTGAACTTCGGGGTATTGGCTCGAAACGCCCAGCAATATGAGTCCCGAGCGACTCCATAACATTCACTGAGATGGGAGAAGTTGTTAATCGAGTTATTTTTGACAGACTAATGCAAAGAATTGGAAGATTTTTCGAATAGAATTTTGAACGAAGCCGACTGATTGAACTTCGGGGTATCGGCCCGAAATGCCCAATAATCTGAGTCCCGAGTGAGTCCAGAACATTCACTGTGATGGGAGAAGTTGTTAATCGAGTTATTTTTGACAGACTAATGCAAAGAACTACACGCTTTTTCGAACAGAATGCTGAACGAAGCCTACTATTTGAACTTTCGAGTATCGACTCGAAACGACCAGAAATCTGAGTCCCGGGCGACTCCAGAACATTCACTGTGATGGAAGAAGTTGTTAATCGAGTTATTTTTGACAGACTAATGCAAAGAATTAGAAGATTTTTCGAATAGAATCTTGAACGAAGCCTACTGATTGAACTTCGGGGTGTCGGCTCGAAACGCCCAGCAATCTGAGTCCCGAGCGACTCCAGAACATTCACTGTGATGGGAGAAGTTGTTAATCGAGTTATTTTTGACAGACTAATGCAAAGAATTGGAAGATATTTCGAATAGAATTTTGAACGAAGCTGACTGAATGAACTTCGGGGTATCGGCTCGAAATGCCAAACAATCTAAGTACCGAGCGAGTCCAGAACATTCACTATGATGGGAGAAGTTGTTAATCGAGATATTTTTGACAGACTAATGCAAAGAATTGGAAGATTTTTTGATTAGAATCTTGAACGAAGCCGACTGACTGAACTTCGGGTGTTCGGGGTATCCGCTGGAAACACCCAGCAATCTGAGTCCCGAGCGACTCCAGAACATTCACTGAGATGGGAGAAGTTGTTAATCGAGTTATTTTTGACAGACTAATGCAAAGAATTGGAAGATTTTTCGAATAGAATTTTGATCGAAGCCGACTGATTGAACTTCGGGGTATCGGCCCGAAATGCCCAATAATCTGAGTCCCGAGCGACTCCAGAACATTCATTGAGATGGGAGAAGTTGTTAATCGAGTTATTTTTGACAGACTAATGCAATGTATTGGAAGATTTTTCGTATAGAATCTTGAACGAAGCCTACTGATTGAACTTCGGGGTGTCGGCTCGAAACGCCCAGCAATCTGAGTCCCGAGCGACTCCAGAACATTCACTGTGATGGGAGAAGTTGTTAATCGAGTTATTTTTGACAGACTAAGGCAAGAAATTCGAAGATTTTGCGAATAGAATCTTTAACGAAGCTGACTGATTGAACTTCGGGGTATCCGCTCGAAACGCCGAGCAATCTGAGTCCCGAGCGAATCCAGAACATTCACTGAGATGGGAGAAGTTGTTAATCGAGTTATTTTTGACAGACTAATGCAAAGAATTGGATGATTTTTCGAATAGAATTTTGAACGAAGCCGACTGATTGAACTTCGGGGTATCGGCCTGAAATGCCCAATAATCTGAGTCCCGAGCGAGTCCAGAACATTCACTGTGATGGGAGAAGTTGTTAATCGAGTTATTTTTGACAGACTAATGCAAAGAACTACACACTTTTTCGAACAGAATGCTGAACGAAGCCTACTATTTGAACTTTCGAGTATCGACTCGAAACGACCAGAAATCTGAGTCCCGGGCGACTCCAGAACATTCACTGTGATGGAAGAAGTTGTTAATTGAGTTATTTTTTACAGACTAATGCAAAGAATTACAAGATTTTTCAAACAGAATCTTGAACGAAGTCGACTAATTGAACTTCGGGGTATTGGCTCGAAACGCCCAGCAATATGAGTCCCGAGCGACTCCAGAACATTCACTGAGATGGGAGAAGTTGTTAATCGAGTTATTTTTGACAGACTAATGCAAAGAATTCGAAGATTTTTCGAATAGAATTTTGAACGAAGCTGACTGATTGAACTTCGGGGTATCGGCTCGAAATGCCAAACAATCTGAGTCCCGAGCGAGTCCAGAACATTCACTGTGATGGGAGAAGTTGTTAATCGAGATATTTTTGACAGACTAATGCAAAGAATTGGAAGATTTTTTTATTAGAATCTTGAACGAAGCCGACTGACTGAACTTCGGGAGTTCGGGGTATCCGCTGGAAACACCCAGCAATCTGAGTTCCGAGCGAGTCCAGAACATTCACTGAGATGGGAGAAGTTGTTAATCGAGTTATTTTTGACAGACTAATGCAAAGAATTGGAAGATTTTTCGAATAGAATTTTGAACGAAGCCGACTGATTGAACTTCGGGGTATCGGCCCGAAATGCCCAATAATCTGAGTCCCGAGCGACTCCAGAACATTCACTGAGATGGGAGAAGTTGTTAATCGAGTTATTTTTGACAGACTAATGCAAAGTATTGGAAGATTTTTCGTATAGAATCTTGAACGAAGCCTACTGATTGAACTTCGGGGTGTCGGCTCGAAACGCCCAGCAATCTGAGTCCCGAGCGACTCCACAACATTCACTGTGATGGGAGAAGTTGTTAATCGAGTTATTTTTGACAGACTAAGGCAAGGAATTCGAAGATTTTGCGAATAGAATCTTTAACGAAGCTGACTGATTGAACTTCGGGGTATCCGCTCGAATCGCCCAGCAATCTGAGTCCCGAGCGACTCCAGAACATTCACTGAGATGGGAGAAGTTGTTAATCGAGTTATTTTTGACAGACTAATGCAAAGAATTGGAAGATTTTTCGAATAGAATTTTGAACGAAGCCGACTGATTGAACTTCGGGGTATCGGCCCGAAATGCCCAATAATCTGAGTCCCGAGCGAGTCCAGAACATTCACTGTGATGGGAGAAGTTGTTAATCGAGTTATTTTTGACAGACTAATGCAAAGAACTACACGCTTTTTCGAACAGAATGCTGAACGAAGCCTACTAATTGACCTTTCGAGTATCGACTCAAAACGACCAGAAATCTGAGTCCCGGGCGACTCCAGAACATTCACTGTGATGGAAGAAGTTGTTAATTGAGTTATTTTTTACAGACTAATGCAAAGAATTACAAGATTTTTCAAACAGAATCTTGAACGAAGCCGACTAATTGAACTTCGGGGTATTGGCTCGAAACGCCCAGCAATATAAGTCCCGAGCGACTCCAGAACATTCACTGAGATGGGAGAAGTTGTTAATCGAGTTATTTTTGACAGACTAATGCAAAGAATTGGAAGATTTTTCGAATAGAATTTTGAACGAAGCTGACTGATTGAACTTCGGAGTATCGGCTCGAAATGCCAAACAATCTGAGTCCCGAGCGAGTCCAGAACATTCACTGTGATGGGAGAAGTTGTTAATCGAGATATTTTTGACAGACTAATGCAAAGAATTGGAAGATTTTTTGATTAGAATCTTGAACGAAGCCGACTGACTGAACTTCGGGAGTTCAGGGTATCCGCTGGAAACACCCAGCAATCTGAGTCCCGAGCGAGTCCAGAACATTCACTGAGATGGGAGAAGTTGTTAATCGAGTTATTTTTGACAGACTAATGCAAAGAATTGGAAGATTTTTCGAATAGAATTTTGAACGAAGCCGACTGATTGAACTTCGGGGTATCGGCCCGAAATGCCCAATAATCTGAGTCCCGAGCGACTCCAGAACATTCACTGAGATGGGAGAAGTTGTTAATCGAGTTATTTTTGACAGACTAATGCAAAGAATTGGAAGATTTTTCGAATAGAATTTTGAACGAAGCTGACTGATTGAACTTCGGAGTATCGGCTCGAAATGCCAAACAATCTGAGTCCCGAGCGAGTCCAGAACATTCACTGTGATGGGAGAAGTTGTTAATCGAGATATTTTTGACAGACTAATGCAAAGAATTGGAAGATTTTTTGATTAGAATCTTGAACGAAGCCGACTGACTGAACTTCGGGAGTTCAGGGTATCCGCTGGAAACACCCAGCAATCTGAGTCCCGAGCGAGTCCAGAACATTCACTGAGATGGGAGAAGTTGTTAATCGAGTTATTTTTGACAGACTAATGCAAAGAATTGGAAGATTTTTCGAATAGAATTTTGAACGAAGCCGACTGATTGAACTTCGGGGTATCGGCCCGAAATGCCCAATAATCTGAGTCCCGAGCGACTCCAGAACATTCACTGAGATGGGAGAAGTTGTTAATCGAGTTATTTTTGTCAGACTAATGCAAAGTATTGGAAGATTTTTCGTATAGAATCTTGAACGAAGCCTACTGATTGAACTTCGGGGTGTCGGCTCGAAACGCCCAGCAATCTGAGTCCCGAGCGACTCCAGAACATTCACTGTGATGGGAGAAGTTGTTAATCGAGTTATTTTTGACAGACTAAGGCAAGAAATTCGAAGATTTTGCGAATAGAATCTTTAACGAAGCTGACTGATTGAACTTCGGGGTATCCGCTCGAAACGCCGAGCAATCTGAGTCCCGAGCGAATCCAGAACATTCACTGAGATGGGAGAAGTTGTTAATCGAGTTATTTTTGACAGACTAATGCAAAGAATTGGAAGATTTTTCGAATAGAATTTTGAACGAAGCCGACTGATTGAACTTCGGGGTATCGGCCCGAAATGCCCAATAATCTGAGTCCCGAGTGAGTCCAGAACATTCACTGTGATGGGAGAAGTTGTTAATCGAGTTATTTTTGACAGACTAATGCAAAGAACTACACGCTTTTTCGAACAGAATGCTGAACGAAGCCTACTATTTGAACTTTCGAGTATCGACTCGAAACGACCAGAAATCTGAGTCCCGGGCGACTCCAGAACATTCACTGTGATGGAAGAAGTTGTTAATTGAGTTATTTTTTACAGACTAATGCAAAGAATTACAAGATTTTTCAAACAGAATCTTGAACGAAGCCGACTAATTGAACTTCGGGGTATTGGCTCGAAACGCCCAGCAATATGAGTCCCGAGCGACTCCAGAACATTCACTGAGATGGGAGAAGTTGTTAATCGAGTTATTTTTGACAGACTAATGCAAAGAATTGGAAGATTTTTCGAATAGAATTTTGAACGAAGCTGACTGATTGAACTTCGGGGTATCGGCTCGAAATGCCAAACAATCTGAGTCCCGAGTGAGTCAGAACATTCACTGTGATGGGAGAAGTTGTTAATCGAGTTATTTTTGACAGACTAATGCAAAGAATTGGAAGATTTTTTGATTAGAATCTTGAACGAAGCCGACTGACTGACTTCGGGAGTTCGGGGTATCCGCTGGAAACGCCCAGCAATCTGAGTCCCGAGCGACTCCATAACATTCACTGTGATGGGAGAAGTTGTTAATCGAGTTATTTTTCGAACAGAATGCTGAACGAAGCCTACTAATTGAACTTTCGAGTATCGACTCGAAACGACCAGAAATCTGAGTCCCGGGCGACTCCAGAACATTCACTGTGATGGAAGAAGTTGTTAATCGAGTTATTTTTTACAGACTAATGCAAAGAATTACAAGATTTTCAAAACAGAATCTTGAACAAAGCCGACTAATTGAACTTCGGGGTATCGGCTTGAAACACCCAGCAATCTGAGTCCCGAGTGACTCCAGAACATTCACTGAGATGGGAGAAGTTGTTAATCGAGTTATTTTTGACAGACTAATGCAAAGAATTGGAAGATTTTTCGAATAGAATCTTGAACGAAGCCTACTGATTGAACTTCGGGGTGTCGGCTCGAAACGCCCAGAAATCTGAGTCCCGAGCGACTCCAGAACATTCACTGAGATGGGAGAAGTTGTTAATCGAGTTATTTTTGAAAGACTAATGCAAAGAATTGGAAGATTTTTCGAATAGAATTTTGAACGAAGTCGACTGATTGAACTTCGGGGTATCGGCTCGAAATGCCCAATAATCTGAGTCCCGAGCGAGTCCAGAACATTCACTGTGATGGGAGAAGTTGTTAATCGAGTTATTTTTGACAGACTAATGCAAAGAACTACACGCTTTTTCGAACAGAATGCTGAACGAAGCCTACTAATTGAACTTTCGAGTATCGACTCGAAATGACCAGAAATCTGAGTCCCGGGCGACTCCAGAACATTCACTATGATGGAAGAAGTTGTTAATCGAGTTATTTTTCACAGACTAATGCAAAGAATTACAAGATTTTTAAAACAGAATCTTGAACGAAGCCGACTAATTGAACTTCGGGGTATCGGCTTGAAACACCCAGTAATCTGAGTCCCGAGCGACTCCAGAACATTCACTGAGATGGGAGAAGTTGTTAATCGAGTTATTTTTGTCAGACTAATGCAAAGTATTGGAAGATTTTTCGTATAGAATCTTGAACGAAGCCTACTGATTGAACTTCGGGGTGTCGGCTCGAAACGCCCAGCAATCTGAGTCCCGAGCGACTCCAGAACATTCACTGTGATGGGAGAAGTTGTTAATCGAGTTATTTTTGACAGACTAAGGCAAGAAATTCGAAGATTTTGCGAATAGAATCTTTAACGAAGCTGACTGATTGAACTTCGGGGTATCCGCTCGAAACGCCGAGCAATCTGAGTCCCGAGCGAATCCAGAACATTCACTGAGATGGGAGAAGTTGTTAATCGAGTTATTTTTGACAGACTAATGCAAAGAATTGGAAGATTTTTCGAATAGAATTTTGAACGAAGCCGACTGATTGAACTTCGGGGTATCGGCCCGAAATGCCCAATAATCTGAGTCCCGAGTGAGTCCAGAACATTCACTGTGATGGGAGAAGTTGTTAATCGAGTTATTTTTGACAGACTAATGCAAAGAACTACACGCTTTTTCGAACAGAATGCTGAACGAAGCCTACTATTTGAACTTTCGAGTATCGACTCGAAACGACCAGAAATCTGAGTCCCGGGCGACTCCAGAACATTCACTGTGATGGAAGAAGTTGTTAATTGAGTTATTTTTTACAGACTAATGCAAAGAATTACAAGATTTTTCAAACAGAATCTTGAACGAAGCCGACTAATTGAACTTCGGGGTATTGGCTCGAAACGCCCAGCAATATGAGTCCCGAGCGACTCCAGAACATTCACTGAGATGGGAGAAGTTGTTAATCGAGTTATTTTTGACAGACTAATGCAAAGAATTGGAAGATTTTTCGAATAGAATTTTGAACGAAGCTGACTGATTGAACTTCGGGGTATCGGCTCGAAATGCCAAACAATCTGAGTCCCGAGTGAGTCAGAACATTCACTGTGATGGGAGAAGTTGTTAATCGAGTTATTTTTGACAGACTAATGCAAAGAATTGGAAGATTTTTTGATTAGAATCTTGAACGAAGCCGACTGACTGACTTCGGGAGTTCGGGGTATCCGCTGGAAACGCCCAGCAATCTGAGTCCCGAGCGACTCCATAACATTCACTGTGATGGGAGAAGTTGTTAATCGAGTTATTTTTCGAACAGAATGCTGAACGAAGCCTACTAATTGAACTTTCGAGTATCGACTCGAAACGACCAGAAATCTGAGTCCCGGGCGACTCCAGAACATTCACTGTGATGGAAGAAGTTGTTAATCGAGTTATTTTTTACAGACTAATGCAAAGAATTACAAGATTTTCAAAACAGAATCTTGAACAAAGCCGACTAATTGAACTTCGGGGTATCGGCTTGAAACACCCAGCAATCTGAGTCCCGAGTGACTCCAGAACATTCACTGAGATGGGAGAAGTTGTTAATCGAGTTATTTTTGACAGACTAATGCAAAGAATTGGAAGATTTTTCGAATAGAATCTTGAACGAAGCCTACTGATTGAACTTCGGGGTGTCGGCTCGAAACGCCCAGAAATCTGAGTCCCGAGCGACTCCAGAACATTCACTGAGATGGGAGAAGTTGTTAATCGAGTTATTTTTGAAAGACTAATGCAAAGAATTGGAAGATTTTTCGAATAGAATTTTGAACGAAGTCGACTGATTGAACTTCGGGGTATCGGCTCGAAATGCCCAATAATCTGAGTCCCGAGCGAGTCCAGAACATTCACTGTGATGGGAGAAGTTGTTAATCGAGTTATTTTTGACAGACTAATGCAAAGAACTACACGCTTTTTCGAACAGAATGCTGAACGAAGCCTACTAATTGAACTTTCGAGTATCGACTCGAAATGACCAGAAATCTGAGTCCCGGGCGACTCCAGAACATTCACTATGATGGAAGAAGTTGTTAATCGAGTTATTTTTCACAGACTAATGCAAAGAATTACAAGATTTTTAAAACAGAATCTTGAACGAAGCCGACTAATTGAACTTCGGGGTATCGGCTTGAAACACCCAGTAATCTGAGTCCCGAGCGACTCCAGAACATTCACTGAGATGGGAGAAGTTGTTAATCGAGTTATTTTTGACAGACTAATGCAAAGAATTGGAAGATTTTTCGAATAGAATTTTGAACGAAGCTGACTGATTGAACTACGGGGTATCGGCCCGAAATGCCCAATAATCTGAGTCCCGAGCGAGTCCAGAACATTCACTGTGATGGGAGAAGTTGTTAATCGAGTTATTTTTGACAGACTAATGCAAAGTATTGGAAGATTTTTCAAATAGAATCTTGAACGAAACCTACTGATTGAACTGCGGGGTGTCGGCTCGAAACGCCCAGCAATTTGAGTCCCGAGCGAGTCCAGAACATTCACTGTGATGGGAGAAGTTGTTAATCGAGTTATTTTTGACAGACTAATGCAAAGAACTACACGCTTTTTCGAACAGAATGCTGAACGAAGCCTACTAATTGAACTTTCGAGTATCGACTCGAAACGACCAGAAATCTGAGTCCCGGGCGACTCCAGAACATTCACTGTGATGGAAGAAGTTGTTAATTGAGTTATTTTTTACAGACTAATGCAAAGAATTACAAGATTTTTCAAACAGAATCTTGAACGAAGCCGACTAATTGAACTTCGGGGTATTGGCTCGAAACACCCAGCAATATGAGTCCCGAGCGACTCCATAACATTCACTGAGATGGGAGAAGTTGTTAATCGAGTTATTTTTGACAGACTAATGCAAAGAATTGGAAGATTTTTCGAATAGAATTTTGAACGAAGCTGACTGATTGAACTACGGGGTATCGGCCCGAAATGCCCAATAATCTGAGTCCCGAGCGAGTCCAGAACATTCACTGTGATGGGAGAAGTTGTTAATCGAGTTATTTTTGACAGACTAATGCAAAGAATTGGAAGATATTTCGAATAGAATTTTGAACGAAGCTGACTGAATGAACTTCGGGGTATCGGCTCGAAATACCAAACAATCTAAGTACCGAGCGAGTCCAGAACATTCACTGTGATGGGAGAAGTTGTTAATCGAGATATTTTTGACAGACTAATGCAAAGAATTGGAAGATTTTTTGATTAGAATCTTGAACGAAGCCGACTGACTGAACTTCGGGTGTTCGGGGTATCCGCTGGAAACACCCAGCAATCTGAGTCCTGAGCGACTCCAGAACATTCACTGAGATGGGAGAAGTTGTTAATCGAGTTATTTTTGACAGACTAATGCAAAGAATTGGAAGATTTTTCGAATAGAATTTTGATCGAAGCCGACTGATTGAACTTCGGGGTATCGGCCCGAAATGCCCAATAATCTGAGTCCCGAGCGACTCCAGAACATTCACTGAGATGGGAGAAGTTGTTAATCGAGTTATTTTTGACAGACTAATGCAATGTATTGGAAGATTTTTCGTATAGAATCTTGAACGAAGCCTACTGATTGAACTTCGGGGTGTCGGCTCGAAACGCCTAGCAATCTGAGTCCCGAGCGACTCCAGAACATTCACTGTGATGGGAGAAGTTGTTAATCGAGTTATTTTTGACAGACTAAGGCAAGAAATTCGAAGATTTTGCGAATAGAATCTTTAACGAAGCTGACTGATTGAACTTCGGGGTATCCGCTCGAAACGCCGAGCAATCTGAGTCCCGAGCGAATCCAGAACATTCACTGAGATGGGAGAAGTTGTTAATCGAGTTATTTTTGACAGACTAATGCAAAGAATTGGAAGATTTTTCGAATAGAATTTTGAACGAAGCCGACTGATTGAACTTCGGGGTATCGGCCCGAAATGCCCAATAATCTGAGTCCCGAGCGAGTCCAGAACATTCACTGTGATGGGAGAAGTTGTTAATCGAGTTATTTTTGACAGACTAATGCAAAGAACTACACGCTTTTTCGAACAGAATGCTGAACGAAGCCTACTATTTGAACTTTCGAGTATCGACTCGAAACGACCAGAAATCTGAGTCCCGGGCGACTCCAGAACATTCACTGTGATGGAAGAAGTTGTTAATTGAGTTATTTTTTACAGACTAATGCAAAGAATTACAAGATTTTTCAAACAGAATCTTGAACGAAGCCGACTAATTGAACTTCGGGGTATTGACTCGAAACGCCCAGCAATATGAGTCCCGAGCGACTCCAGAACATTCACTGAGATGGGAGAAGTTGTTAATCGAGTTATTTTTGACAGACTAATGCAAAGAATTGGAAGATTTTTCGAATAGAATTTTGAACGAAGCTGACTGATTAAACTTCGGGGTATCGGCTCGAAATGCCAAACAATCTGAGTCCCGAGCGAGTCCAGAACATTCACTGTGATGGGAGAAGTTGTTAATCGAGATATTTTTGACAGACTAATGCAAAGAATTGGAAGATTTTTTGATTAGAATCTTGAACGAAGCCGACTGACTGAACTTCGGGAGTTCGGGGTATCCGCTGGAAACACCCAGCAATCTGAGTTCCGAGCGAGTCCAGAACATTCACTGAGATAGGAGAAGTTGTTAATCGAGTTATTTTTGACAGACTAATGCAAAGAATTGGAAGATTTTTCGAATAGAATTTTGAACGAAGCCGACTGATTGAACTTCGGGGTATCGGCCCGAAATGCCCAATAATCTGAGTCCCGAGCGACTCCAGAACATTCACTGAGATGGGAGAAGTTGTTAATCGAGTTATTTTTGACAGACTAATGCAAAGTATTGGAAGATTTTTCGAATAGAATTTTGAACGAAGCCGACTGATTGAACTTCGGGGTATCGGCCCGAAATGCCCAATAATCTGAGTCCCGAGTGAGTCCAGAACATTCACTGTGATGGGAGAAGTTGTTAATCGAGTTATTTTTGACAGACTAATGCAAAGAACTACACGCTTTTTCGAACAGAATGCTGAACGAAGCCTACTATTTGAACTTTCGAGTATCGACTCGAAACGACCAGAAATCTGAGTCCCGGGCGACTCCAGAACATTCACTGTGATGGAAGAAGTTGTTAATTGAGTTATTTTTTACAGACTAATGCAAAGAATTACAAGATTTTTCAAACAAAATCTTGAACGAAGCCGACTAATTGAACTTCGGGGTATTGGCTCGAAACGCCCAGCAATATGAGTCCCGAGCGACTCCATAACATTCACTGAGATGGGAGAAGTTGTTAATCGAGTTATTTTTGACAGACTAATGCAAAGAATTGGAAGATTTTTCGAATAGAATTTTGAACGAAGCCGACTGATTGAACTTCGGGGTATCGGCCCGAAATGCCCAATAATCTGAGTCCCGAGCGAGTCCAGAACATTCACTGTGATGGGAGAAGTTGTTAATCGAGTTATTTTTGACAGACTAATGCAAAGAACTACACGCTTTTTCGAACAGAATGCTGAACGAAGCCTACTAATTGAACTTTCGAGTATCGACTCAAAACGACCAGAAATCTGATTCCCGGGCGACTCCAGAACATTCACTGTGTTGGAAGAAGTTGTTAATTGAGTTATTTTTTACAGACTAATGCAAAGAATTACAAGATTTTTCAAACAGAATCTTGAACGAAGCCGACTAATTGAACTTCGGGGTATCGGCTCGAAACGCCCAGCAATATGAGTCCCGGGCGACTCCAGAACATTCACTATGATGGAAGAAGTTGTTAATCGAGTTATTTTTCACAGACTAATGCAAAGAATTACAAGATTTTTCAAACAGAATCTTGAACGAAGCCGACTATTTGAACTTCGGGGTATCGGCTTGAAACACCAAGCAATCTGAGTCCCGAGCGACTCCAGAACATTCACTGAGATGGGAGAAGTTGTTAATCGAGTTATTTTTGATAGACTAATGCAAAGAATTAGAAGATTTTTCGAATAGAATCTTGAACGAAGCCTACTGATTGAACTTCGGGGTGTCGGCTCGAAACGCCCAGCAATCTGAGTCCCGAGCGACTCCAGAACATTCACTGTGATGGGAGAAGTTGTTAATCGAGTTATTTTTGACAGACTAAGGCAAGGAATTGGAAGATTTTGCGAATAGAATCTTTAACGAAGCTGACTGATTGTACTTCGGGGTATCCGCTCGAAACGCCCAGCAATCTGAGTCCCGAGCGAATCCAGAACATTCACTGAGATGGGAGAAGTTGTTAATCGAGTTATTTTTGACAGACTAATGCAAAGAATTGGAAGATTTTTCGAATAGAATTTTGAACGAAGCCGACTGATTGAACTTCGGGGTATCGGCCCGAAATGCCCAATAATCTGAGTCCCGAGCGACTCCAGAACATTCACTGTGATGGGAGAAGTTGTTAATCGAGTTATTTTTGACAGACTAAGGCAAGGAATTCGAAGATTTTGCGAATAGAATCTTTAACGAAGCTGACTGATTGAACTTCGGGGTATCCGCTCGAAACGCCCAGCAATCTTAGTCCCGAGCGACTCCAGAACATTCACTGAGATGGGAGAAGTTGTTAATCGAGTTATTTTTGACAGACTAATGCAAAGAATTGGAAGATTTTTCGAATAGAATTTTGAACGAAGCCGACTGATTGAACTTCGGGGTATCGGCCCGAAATGCCCAATAATCTGAGTCCCGAGCGAGTCCAGAACATTCACTGTGATGGGAGAAGTTGTTAATCGAGTTATTTTTGACAGACTAATGCAAAGAACTACACGCTTTTTCGAACAGAATGCTGAACGAAGCCTACTAATTGAACTTTCGAGTATCGACTCGAAACGACCAGAAATCTGAGTCCCGGGCGACTCCAGAACATTCACTGTGATGGAAGAAGTTGTTAATTGAGTTATTTTTTACAGACTAATGCAAAGAATTACAAGATTTTTCAAACAGAATCTTGAACGAAGCCGACTATTTGAACTTCGGGGTATCGGCTTGAAACGCCCAGCAATCTGAGTCCCGGGCGACTCCAGAACATTCACTATGATGGAAGAAGTTGTTAATCGAGTTATTTTTCACAGACTAATGCAAAGAATTACAAGATTTTTCAAACAGAATCTTGAACGAAGCCGACTATTTGAACTTCGGGGTATCGGCTTGAAACACCCAGCAATCTGAGTCCCGAGCGACTCCAGAACATTCACTGAGATGGGAGAAGTTGTTAATCGAGTTATTTTTGACAGACTAATGCAAAGAATTAGAAGATTTTTCGAATAGAATCTTGAACGAAGCCTACTGATTGAACTTCGGGGTGTCGGCTCGAAACGCCCAGCAATCTGAGTCCCGAGCGACTCCAGAACATTCACTGTGATGGGAGAAGTTGTTAATCGAGTTTTTTTTGACAGACTAAGGCAAGGAATTGGAAGATTTTGCGAATAGAATCTTTAACGAAGCTGACTGATTGTACTTCGGGGTATCCGCTCGAAACGCCCAGCAATCTGAGTCCCGAGCGAATCCAGAACATTCACTGAGATGGGAGAAGTTGTTAATCGAGTTATTTTTGACAGACTAATGCAAAGAATTGGAAGATTTTTCGAATAGAATTTTGAACGAAGCCGACTGATTGAACTTCGGGGTATCGGCCCGAAATGCCCAATAATCTGAGTCCCGAGCGACTCCAGAACATTCACTGTGATGGGAGAAGTTGTTAATCGAGTTATTTTTGACAGACTAAGGCAAGGAATTCGAAGATTTTGCGAATAGAATCTTTAACGAAGCTGACTGATTGAACTTCGGGGTATCCGCTCGAAACGCCCAGCAATCTTAGTCCCGAGCGACTCCAGAACATTCACTGAGATGGGAGAAGTTGTTAATCGAGTTATTTTTGACAGACTAATGCAAAGAATTGGAAGATTTTTCGAATAGAATTTTGAACGAAGCCGACTGATTGAACTACGGGGTATCGGCCCGAAATGCCCAAAAATCTGAGTCCCGAGCGAGTCCAGAACATTCACTGTGATGGGAGAAGTTGTTAATCGAGTTATTTTTGACAGACTAATGCAAAGAACTACACGCTTTTTCGAACAGAATGCTGAACGAAGCCTACTATTTGAACTTTCGAGTATCGACTCGAAACGACCAGAAATCTGAGTCCCGGGCGACTCCAGAACATTCACTGTGATGGAAGAAGTTGTTAATTGAGTTATTTTTTACAGACTAATGCAAAGAATTACAAGATTTTTCAAACAGAATCTTGAACGAAGCCGACTAATTGAACTTCGGGGTATTGGCTCGAAACGCCCAGCAATATGAGTCCCGAGCGACTCCAGAACATTCACTGAGATGGGAGAAGTTGTTAATCGAGTTATTTTTGACAGACTAATGCAAAGAATTGGAAGATTTTTCGAATAGAATTTTGAACGAAGCTGACTGATTGAACTTCGGGGTATCGGCTCGAAATGCCAAACAATTTGAGTCCCGAGCGAGTCCAGAACATTCACTGTGATGGGAGAAGTTGTTAATTGAGATATTTTTGACAGACTAATGCAAAGAATTGGAAGATTTTTTGATTAGAATCTTGAACGAAGCCGACTGACTGAACTTCGGGAGTTCGGGGTATCCGCTGGAAACACCCAGCAATCTGAGTTCCGAGCGAGTCCAGAACATTCACTGAGATGGGAGAAGTTGTTAATCGAGTTATTTTTGACAGACTAATGCAAAGAATTGGAAGATTTTTCGAATAGAATTTTGAACGAAGCCGACTGATTGAACTTCGGGGTATCCGCTCGAAACGCCCAGCAATCTGAGTCCCGAGCGAATCCAGAACATTCACTGAGATGGGAGAAGTTGTTAATCGAGTTATTTTTGACAGACTAATGCAAAGAATTGGAAGATTTTTCGAATAGAATTTTGAACGAAGCCGACTGATTGAACTTCGGGGTATCGGCCCGAAATGCCCAATAATCTGAGTCCCGAGCGACTCCAGAACATTCACTGTGATGGGAGAAGTTGTTAATCGAGTTATTTTTGACAGACTAAGGCAAGGAATTCGAAGATTTTGCGAATAGAATCTTTAACGAAGCTGACTGATTGAACTTCGGGGTATCCGCTCGAAACGCCCAGCAATCTTAGTCCCGAGCGACTCCAGAACATTCACTGAGATGGGAGAAGTTGTTAATCGAGTTATTTTTGACAGACTAATGCAAAGAATTGGAAGATTTTTCGAATAGAATTTTGAACGAAGCCGACTGATTGAACTACGGGGTATCGGCCCGAAATGCCTAATAATCTGAGTCCCGAGCGAGTCCAGAACATTCACTGTGATGGGAGAAGTTGTTAATCGAGTTATTTTTGACAGACTAATGCAAAGAACTACACGCTTTTTCGAACAGAATGCTGAACGAAGCCTACTAATTGAACTTTCGAGTATCGACTCGAAACGACCAGAAATCTGAGTCCCGGGCGACTCCAGAACATTCACTGTGATGGAAGAAGTTGTTAATCGAGTTATTTTTGACAGACTAATGCAAAGAATTGGAAGATTTTTCGAATAGAATTTTGAACGAAGCTGACTGATTGAACTTCGGGGTATCGGCTCGAAATGCCAAACAATTTGAGTCCCGAGCGAGTCCAGAACATTCACTGTGATGGGAGAAGTTGTTAATCGAGATATTTTTGACAGACTAATGCAAAGAATTGGAAGATTTTTTGATTAGAATCTTGAACGAAGCCGACTGACTGAACTTCGGGAGTTCGGGGTATCCGCTGGAAACACCCAGCAATCTGAGTTCCGAGCGAGTCCAGAACATTCACTGAGATGGGAGAAGTTGTTAATCGAGTTATTTTTGACAGACTAATGCAAAGAATTGGAAGATTTTTCGAATAGAATTTTGAACGAAGCCGACTGATTGAACTTCGGGGTATCCGCTCGAAACGCCCAGCAATATGAGTCCCGAGCGACTCCAGAACATTCACTGAGATGGGAGAAGTTGTTAATCGAGTTATTTTTGACAGACTAATGCAAAGAATTGGAAGATTTTTCGAATAGAATTTTGAACGAAGCTGACTGATTGAACTTCGGGGTATCGGCTCGAAATGCCAAACAATTTGAGTCCCGAGCGAGTCCAGAACATTCACTGTGATGGGAGAAGTTGTTAATTGAGATATTTTTGACAGACTAATGCAAAGAATTGGAAGATTTTTTGATTAGAATCTTGAACGAAGCCGACTGACTGAACTTCGGGAGTTCGGGGTATCCGCTGGAAACACCCAGCAATCTGAGTTCCGAGCGAGTCCAGAACATTCACTGAGATGGGAGAAGTTGTTAATCGAGTTATTTTTGACAGACTAATGCAAAGAATTGGAAGATTTTTCGAATAGAATTTTGAACGAAGCCGACTGATTGAACTTCGGGGTATCCGCTCGAAACGCCCAGCAATCTTAGTCCCGAGCGACTCCAGAACATTCACTGAGATGGGAGAAGTTGTTAATCGAGTTATTTTTGACAGACTAATGCAAAGAATTGGAAGATTTTTCGAATAGAATTTTGAACGAAGCCGACTGATTGAACTACGGGGTATCGGCCCGAAATGCCCAATAATCTGAGTCCCGAGCGAGTCCAGAACATTCACTGTGATGGGAGAAGTTGTTAATCGAGTTATTTTTGACAGACTAATGCAAAGAACTACACGCTTTTTCGAACAGAATGCTGAACGAAGCCTACTATTTGAACTTTCGAGTATCGACTCGAAACGACCAGAAATCTGAGTCCCGGGCGACTCCAGAACATTCACTGTGATGGAAGAAGTTGTTAATTGAGTTATTTTTTACAGACTAATGCAAAGAATTACAAGATTTTTCAAACAGAATCTTGAACGAAGCCGACTAATTGAACTTCGGGGTATTGGCTCGAAACGCCCAGCAATATGAGTCCCGAGCGACTCCAGAACATTCACTGAGATGGGAGAAGTTGTTAATCGAGTTATTTTTGACAGACTAATGCAAAGAATTGGAAGATTTTTCGAATAGAATTTTGAACGAAGCTGACTGATTGAACTTCGGGGTATCGGCTCGAAATGCCAAACAATTTGAGTCCCGAGCGAGTCCAGAACATTCACTGTGATGGGAGAAGTTGTTAATTGAGATATTTTTGACAGACTAATGCAAAGAATTGGAAGATTTTTCGAATAGAATTTTGAACGAAGCCGACTGATTGAACTTCGGGGTATCGGCCCGAAATGCCCAATAATCTGAGTCCCGAGCGACTCCAGAACATTCACTGTGATGGGAGAAGTTGTTAATCGAGTTATTTTTGACAGACTAAGGCAAGGAATTCGAAGATTTTGCGAATAGAATCTTTAACGAAGCTGACTGATTGAACTTCGGGGTATCCGCTCGAAACGCCCAGCAATCTTAGTCCCGAGCGACTCCAGAACATTCACTGAGATGGGAGAAGTTGTTAATCGAGTTATTTTTGACAGACTAATGCAAAGAATTGGAAGATTTTTCGAATAGAATTTTGAACGAAGCCGA
The DNA here is from genome assembly GCA_034359265.1 of Canna indica. Lineage (NCBI taxonomy): Eukaryota > Viridiplantae > Streptophyta > Magnoliopsida > Zingiberales > Cannaceae > Canna > Canna indica. Next base: position 42,049,124 of record CP136891.1, read on the forward strand.
CTGATTGAACTACGGGGTATCGGCCCGAAATGCCCAATAATCTGAGTCCCGAGCGAGTCCAGAACATTCACTGTGATGGGAGAAGTTGTTAATCGAGTTATTTTTGACAGACTAATGCAAAGAACTACACGCTTTTTCGAACAGAATGCTGAACGAAGCCTACTAATTGAACTTTCGAGTATCGACTCGAAACGACCAGAAATCTGAGTCCCGGGCGACTCCAGAACATTCACTGTGATGGAAGAAGTTGTTAATTGAGTTATTTTTTACAGACTAATGCAAAGAATTACAAGATTTTTCAAACAGAATCTTGAACGAAGCCGACTATTTGAACTTCGGGGTATCGGCTTGAAACGCCCAGCAATCTGAGTCCCGGGCGACTCCAGAACATTCACTATGATGGAAGAAGTTGTTAATCGAGTTATTTTTCACAGACTAATGCAAAGAATTACAAGATTTTTCAAACAGAATCTTGAACGAAGCCGACTATTTGAACTTCGGGGTATCGGCTTGAAACACCCAGCAATCTGAGTCCCGAGCGACTCCAGAACATTCACTGAGATGGGAGAAGTTGTTAATCGAGTTATTTTTGATAGACTAATGCAAAGAATTAGAAGATTTTTCGAATAGAATCTTGAACGAAGCCTACTGATTGAACTTCGGGGTGTCGGCTCGAAACGCCCAGCAATCTGAGTCCCGAGCGACTCCAGAACATTCACTGTGATGGGAGAAGTTGTTAATCGAGTTATTTTTGACAGACTAAGGCAAGGAATTGGAAGATTTTGCGAATAGAATCTTTAACGAAGCTGACTGATTGTACTTCGGGGTATCCGCTCGAAACGCCCAGCAATCTGAGTCCCGAGCGAATCCAGAACATTCACTGAGATGGGAGAAGTTGTTAATCGAGTTATTTTTGACAGACTAATGCAAAGAATTGGAAGATTTTTCGAATAGAATTTTGAACGAAGCCGACTGATTGAACTTCGGGGTATCGGCCCGAAATGCCCAATAATATGAGTCCCGAGCGACTCCAGAACATTCACTGTGATGGGAGAAGTTGTTAATCGAGTTATTTTTGACAGACTAAGGCAAGGAATTCGAAGATTTTGCGAATAGAATCTTTAACGAAGCTGACTGATTGAACTTCGGGGTATCCGCTCGAAACGCCCAGCAATCTTAGTCCCGAGCGACTCCAGAACATTCACTGAGATGGGAGAAGTTGTTAATCGAGTTATTTTTGACAGACTAATGCAAAGAATTGGAAGATTTTTCGAATAGAATTTTGCACGAAGCCGACTGATTGAACTACGGGGTATCGGCCCGAAATGCCCAATAATCTGAGTCCCGAGCGAGTCCAGCACATTCACTGTGATGGGAGAAGTTGTTAATCGAGTTATTTTTGACAGACTAATGCAAAGAACTACACGCTTTTTCGAACAGAATGCTGAACGAAGCCTACTATTTGAACTTTCGAGTATCGACTCGAAACGACCAGAAATCTGAGTCCCGGGCGACTCCAGAACATTCACTGTGATGGAAGAAGTTGTTAATTGAGTTATTTTTTACAGACTAATGCAAAGAATTACAAGATTTTTCAAACAGAATCTTGAACGAAGCCGACTAATTGAACTTCGGGGTATTGGCTCGAAACGCCCAGCAATATGAGTCCCGAGCGACTCCAGAACATTCACTGAGATGGGAGAAGTTGTTAATCGAGTTATTTTTGACAGACTAATGCAAAGAATTGGAAGATTTTTCGAATAGAATTTTGAACGAAGCTGACTGATTGAACTTCGGGGTATCGGCTCGAAATGCCAAACAATTTGAGTCCCGAGCGAGTCCAGAACATTCACTGTGATGGGAGAAGTTGTTAATCGAGATATTTTTGACAGACTAATGCAAAGAATTGGAAGATTTTTTGATTAGAATCTTGAACGAAGCCGACTGACTGAACTTCGGGAGTTCGGGGTATCCGCTGGAAACACCCAGCAATCTGAGTCCCGAGCGAGTCCAGAACATTCACTGAGATGGGAGAAGTTGTTAATCGAGTTATTTTTGACATACTAATGCAAAGAATTGGAAGATTTTTCGAATAGAATTTTGAACGAAGCCGACTGATTGAACTTCGGGGTATCGGCCCGAAATGCCCAATAATCTGAGTCCCGAGCGACTCCAGAACATTCACTGAGATGGGAGAAGTTGTTAATCGAGTTATTTTTGACAGACTAATGCAAAGTATTGGAAGATTTTTCGTATAGAATCTTGAACGAAGCCTACTGATTGAACTTCGGGGTGTCGGCTCGAAACGCCCAGCAATCTGAGTCCCGAGCGACTCCAGAACATTCACTGTGATGGGAGAAGTTGTTAATCGAGTTATTTTTGACAGACTAAGGCAAGAAATTCGAAGATTTTGCGAATAGAATCTTTAACGAAGCTGACTGATTGAACTTCGGGGTATCCGCTCGAAACGCCCAGCAATCTGAGTCCCGAGCGAATCCAGAACATTCACTGAGATGGGAGAAGTTGTTAATCGAGTTATTTTTGACAGACTAATGCAAAGAATTGGAAGATTTTTCGAATAGAATTTTGAACGAAGCCGACTGATTGAACTTCGGGGTATCGGCCCGAAATGCCCAATAATCTGAGTCCCGAGCGAGTCCAGAACATTCACTGTGATGGGAGAAGTTGTTAATCGAGTTATTTTTGACAGACTAATGCAAAGAACTACACGCTTTTTCGAACAGAATGCTGAACGAAGCCTACTAATTGAACTTTCGAGTATCGACTCGAAACGACCAGAAATCTGAGTCCCGGGCGACTCCAGAACATTCACTGTGATGGAAGAAGTTGTTAATTGAGTTATTTTTTACAGACTAATGCAAAGAATTACAAGATTTTTCAAACAGAATCTTGAACGAAGCCGACTAATTGAACTTCGGGGTATTGGCTCGAAACGCCCAGCAATATGAGTCCCGAGCGACTCCAAAACATTCACTGTGATGGGAGAAGTTGTTAATCGAGTTATTTTTGACAGACTAAGGCAAGGAATTGGAAGATTTTGCGAATAGAATCTTTAACGAAGCTGACTGATTGTACTTCGGGGTATCCGCTCGAAACGCCCAGCAATCTGAGTCCCGAGCGAATCCAGAACATTCACTGAGATGGGAGAAGTTGTTAATCGAGTTATTTTTGACAGACTAATGCAAAGAATTGGAAGATTTTTCGAATAGAATTTTGAACGAAGCCGACTGATTGAACTTCGGGGTATCGGCCCGAAATGCCCAATAATCTGAGTCCCGAGCGACTCCAGAACATTCACTGTGATGGGAGAAGTTGTTAATCGAGTTATTTTTGACAGACTAAGGCAAGGAATTCGAAGATTTTGCGAATAGAATCTTTAACGAAGCTGACTGATTGAACTTCGGGGTATCCGCTCGAAACGCCCAGCAATCTTAGTCCCGAGCGACTCCAGAACATTCACTGAGATGGGAGAAGTTGTTAATCGAGTTATTTTTGACAGACTAATGCAAAGAATTGGAAGATTTTTCGAATAGAATTTTGAACGAAGCCGACTGATTGAACTACGGGGTATCGCCCCGAAATGCCCAATAATCTGAGTCCCGAGCGAGTCCAGAACATTCACTGTGATGGGAGAAGTTGTTAATCGAGTTATTTTTGACAGACTAATGCAAAGAACTACACGCTTTTTCGAACAGAATGCTGAACGAAGCCTACTATTTGAACTTTCGAGTATCGACTCGAAACGACCAGAAATCTGAGTCCCGGGCGACTCCAGAACATTCACTGTGATGGAAGAAGTTGTTAATTGAGTTATTTTTTACAGACTAATGCAAAGAATTACAAGATTTTTCAAACAAAATCTTGAACGAAGCCGACTAATTGAACTTCGGGGTATTGGCTCGAAACGCCCAGCAATATGAGTCCCGAGCGACTCCAGAACATTCACTGAGATGGGAGAAGTTGTTAATCGAGTTATTTTTGACAGACTAATGCAAAGAATTGGAAGATTTTTCGAATAGAATTTTGAACGAAGCTGACTGATTGAACTTCGGGGTATCGGCTCGAAATGCCAAACAATTTGAGTCCCGAGCGAGTCCAGAACATTCACTGTGATGGGAGAAGTTGTTAATCGAGATATTTTTGACAGACTAATGCAAAGAATTGGAAGATTTTTTGATTAGAATCTTGAACGAAGCCGACTGACTGAACTTCGGGAGTTCGGGGTATCCGCTGGAAACACCCAGCAATCTGAGTTCCGAGCGAGTCCAGAACATTCACTGAGATGGGAGAAGTTGTTAATCGAGTTATTTTTGACAGACTAATGCAAAGAATTGGAAGATTTTTCGAATAGAATTTTGAACGAAGCCGACTGATTGAACTTCGGGGTATCGGCCCGAAATGCCCAATAATCTGAGTCCCGAGCGACTCCAGAACATTCACTGAGATGGGAGAAGTTGTTAATCGAGTTATTTTTGACAGACTAATGCAAAGTATTGGAAGATTTTTCGTATAGAATCTTGAACGAATCCTACTGATTGAACTTCGGGGTGTCGGCTCGAAACGCCCAGCAATCTGAGTCCCGAGCGACTCCAGAACATTCACTGTGATGGGAGAAGTTGTTAATCGAGTTATTTTTGACAGACTAAGGCAAGAAATTCGAAGATTTTGCGAATAGAATCTTTAACGAAGCTGACTGATTGAACTTCGGGGTATCCGCTCGAAACGCCCAGCAATCTGAGTCCCGAGCGAATCCAGAACATTCACTGAGATGGGAGAAGTTGTTAATCGAGTTATTTTTGACAGACTAATGCAAAGAATTGGAAGATTTTTCGAATAGAATTTTGAACGAAGCCGACTGATTGAACTTCGGGGTATCGGCCCGAAATGCCCAATAATCTGAGTCCCGAGCGAGTCCAGAACATTCACTGTGATGGGAGAAGTTGTTAATCGAGTTATTTTTGACACACTAATGCAAAGAACTACACGCTTTTTCGAACAGAATGCTGAACGAAGCCTACTAATTGAACTTTCGAGTATCGACTCGAAACGACCAGAAATCTGAGTCCCGGGCGACTCCAGAACATTCACTGTGATGGAAGAAGTTGTTAATTGAGTTATTTTTTATAGACTAATGCAAAGAATTACAAGATTTTTCAAACAGAATCTTGAACGAAGCCGACTATTTGAACTTCGGGGTATCGGCTTGAAACGCCCAGCAATCTGAGTCCCGGGCGACTCCAGAACATTCACTATGATGGAAGAAGTTGTTAATCGAGTTATTTTTCACAGACTAATGCAAAGAATTACAAGATTTTTCAAACAGAATCTTGAACGAAGCCGACTATTTGAACTTCGGGGTATCGGCTTGAAACACCCAGCAATCTGAGTCCCGAGCGACTCCAGAACATTCACTGAGATGGGAGAAGTTGTTAATCGAGTTATTTTTGACAGACTAATGCAAAGAATTAGAAGATTTTTCGAATAGAATCTTGAACGAAGCCTACTGATTGAACTTCGGGGTGTCGGCTCGAAACGCCCAGCAATCTGAGTCCCGAGCGACTCCAGAACATTCACTGTGATGGGAGAAGTTGTTAATCGAGTTATTTTTGACAGACTAAGGCAAGGAATTGGAAGATTTTGTGAATAGAATCTTTAACGAAGCTGACTGATTGTACTTCGGGGTATACGCTCGAAACGCCCAGCAATCTGAGTCCCGAGCGAATCCAGAACATTCACTGAGATGGGAGAAGTTGTTAATCGAGTTATTTTTGACAGAGTAATGCAAAGAATTGGAAGATTTTTCGAATAGAATTTTGAACGAAGCTGACTGATTGAACTTCGGGGTATCGGCTCGAAATGCCAAACAATCTGAGTCCCGAGCGAGTCCAGAACATTCACTGTGACGGGAGAAGTTGTTAATCGAGATATTTTTGACAGACTAATGCAAAGAATTGGATGATTTTTTGATTAGAATCTTGAACGAAGCCGACTGACTGAACTTCGGGAGTTCGGGGTATCCGCTGGAAACACCCAGCAATCTGAGTCCCGAGCGAGTCCAGAACATTCACTGAGATGGGAGAAGTTGTTAATCGAGTTATTTTTGACAGACTAATGCAAAGAATTGGAAGATTTTTCGAATAGAATTTTGAACGAAGCCGACTGATTGAACTTCGGGGTATCGGCCCGAAATGCCCAATAATCTGAGTCCCGAGCGACTCCAGAACATTCACTAAGATGGGAGAAGTTGTTAATCGAGTTATTTTTGACAGACTAATGCAAAGTATTGGAAGATTTTTCGTATAGAATCTTGAACGAAGCTTACTGATTGAACTTCGGGGTGTCGGCTCGAAACGCCCAGCAATCAAAGTCCCGAGCGACTCCAGAACATTCACTGTGATGGGAGAAATTGTTAATCGAGTTATTTTTGACAGACTAAGGCAAGAAATTCGAAGATTTTGCGAATAGAATCTTTAACGAAGCTGACTGATTGAACTTCGGGGTATCCGCTCGAAACGCCCAGCAATCTGAGTCCCGAGCGAATCCAGAACATTCACTGAGATGGGAGAAGTTGTTAATCGAGTTATTTTTGACAGACTAATGCAAAGAATTGGAAGATTTTTCGAATAGAATTTTGAACGAAGCCGACTGATTGAACTTCGGGGTATCGGCCCGAAATGCCCAATAATCTGAGTCCCGAGCGAGTCCAGAACATTCACTGTGATAGGAGAAGTTGTTAATCGAGTTATTTTTGACAGACTAATGCAAAGAACTACACGCTTTTTCGAACAGAATGCTGAACGAAGCCTACTATTTGAACTTTCGAGTATCGACTCGAAACGACCAGAAATCTGAGTCCCGGGCGACTCCAGAACATTCACTGTGATGGAAGAAGTTGTTAATTGAGTTATTTTTTACAGACTAATGCAAAGAATTACAAGATTTTTCAAACAGAATCTTGAACGAAGCCGACTAATTGAACTTCGGGGTATTGGCTCGAAACGCCCAGCAATATGAGTCCCGAGCGACTCCAGAACATTCACTGAGATGGGAGAAGTTGTTAATCGAGTTATTTTTGACAGAGTAATGCAAAGAATTGGAAGATTTTTCGAATAGAATTTTGAACGAAGCTGACTGATTGAACTTCGGGGTATCGGCTCGAAATGCCAAACAATCTGAGTCCCGAGCGAGTCCAGAACATTCACTGTGATGGGAGAAGTTGTTAATCGAGATATTTTTGACAGACTAATGCAAAGAATTGGAAGATTTTTTGATTAGAATCTTGAACGAAGCCGACTGACTGAACTTCGGGAGTTCGGGGTATCCGCTGGAAACACCCAGCAATCTGAGACCCGAGCGAGTCCAGAACATTCACTGAGATGGGAGAAGTTGTTAATCGAGTTATTTTTGACAGACTAATGCAAAGAATTGGAAGATTTTTCGAATAGAATTTTGAACGAAGCCGACTGATTGAACTTCGGGGTATCGGCCCGAAATGCCCAATAATCTGAGTCCCGAGCGACTCCAGAACATTCACTGAGATGGGAGAAGTTGTTAATCGAGTTATTTTTGACAGACTAATGCAAAGTATTGGAAGATTTTTCGTATAGAATCTTGAACGAAGCCTACTGATTGAACTTCGGGGTGTCGGCTCGAAACGCACAGCAATCTGAGTCCCGAGCGACTCCAGAACATTCACTGTGATGGGAGAAGTTGTTAATCGAGTTATTTTTGACAGACTAAGGCAAGAAATTCGAAGATTTTGCGAATAGAATCTTTAACGAAGCTGACTGATTGAACTTCGGGGTATCCGCTCGAAACGCCCAGCAATCTGAGTCCCGAGCGAATCCAGAACATTCACTGAGATGGGAGAAGTTGTTAATCGAGTTATTTTTGACAGACTAATGCAAAGAATTGGAAGATTTTTCGAATAGAATTTTGAACGAAGCCGACTGATTGAACTTCGGGGTATCGGCCCGAAATGCCCAATAATCTGAGTCCCGAGCGACTCCAGAACATTCACTGAGATGGGAGAAGTTGTTAATCGAGTTATTTTTGACAGACTAATGCAAAGTATTGGAAGATTTTTCGTATAGAATCTTGAACGAAGCCTACTGATTGAACTTCGGGGTGTCGGCTCGAAACGCCCAGCAATCTGAGTCCCGAGCGACTCCAGAACATTCACTGTGATGGGAGAAGTTGTTAATCGAGTTATTTTTGACAGACTAAGGCAAGAAATTCGAAGATTTTGCGAATAGAATCTTTAACGAAGCTGACTGATTGAACTTCGGGGTATCGGCCCTAAATGCCCAATAATCTGAGTCCCGAGCGACTCCAGAACATTCACTGAGATGGGAGAAGTTGTTAATTGAGTTATTTTTGACAGACTAATGCAAAGTATTGGAAGATTTTTCGTATAGAATCTTGAACGAAGCCTACTGATTGAACTTCGGGGTGTCGGCTCGAAACGCCCAGCAATCTGAGTCCCGAGCGACTCCAGAACATTCACTGTGATGGGAGAAGTTGTTAATCGAGTTATTTTTGACAGACTAAGGCAAGAAATTCGAAGATTTTGCGAATAGAATCTTTAACGAAGCTGACTGATTGAACTTCGGGGTATCCGCTCGAAACGCCCAGCAATCTGAGTCTCGAGCGAATCCAGAACATTCACTGAGATGGGAGAAGTTGTTAATCGAGTTATTTTTGACAGACTAATGCAAAGAATTGGAAGATTTTTCGAATAGAATTTTGAACGAAGCCGACTGATTGAACTTCGGGGTATCGGCCCAAAATGCCCAATAATCTGAGTCCCGAGCGAGTCCAGAACATTCACTGTGATAGGAGAAGTTGTTAATCGAGTTATTTTTGACAGACTAATGCAAAGAACTACACGCTTTTTCGAACAGAATGCTGAACGAAGCCTACTATTTGAACTTTCGAGTATCGACTCGAAACGACCAGAAATCTGAGTCCCGGGCGACTCCAGAACATTCACTGTGATGGAAGAAGTTGTTAATTGAGTTATTTTTTACAGACTAATGCAAAGAATTACAAGATTTTTCAAACAGAATCTTGAACGAAGCCGACTAATTGAACTTCGGGGTATTGGCTCGAAACGCCCAGCAATATGAGTCCCGAGCGACTCCAGAACATTCACTGAGATGGGAGAAGTTGTTAATCGAGTTATTTTTGACAGACTAATGCAAAGTATTGGAAGATTTTTCGAATAGAATTTTGAACGAAGCTGACTGATTGAACTTCGGGGTATCGGCTCGAAATGCCAAACAATCTGAGTCCCGAGCGAGTCCAGAACATTCACTGTGATGGGAGAAGTTGTTAATCGAGATATTTTTGACAGACTAATGCAAAGAATTGGATGATTTTTTTATTAGAATCTTGAACGAAGCCGACTGACTGAACTTCGGGAGTTCGGGGTATCCGCTGGAAACACCCAGCAATCTGAGTCCCGAGCGAGTCCAGAACATTCACTGAGATGGGAGAAGTTGTTAATCGAGTTATTTTTGACAGACTAATGCAAAGAATTGGAAGATTTTTCGAATAGAATTTTGAACGAAGCCGACTGATTGAACTTCGGGGTATCGGCCCGAAATGCCCAATAATCTGAGTCCCGAGCGACTCCAGAACATTCACTGAGATGGGAGAAGTTGTTAATCGAGTTATTTTTGACAGACTAATGCAAAGTATTGGAAGATTTTTCGTATAGAATCTTGAACGAAGCTTACTGATTGAACTTCGGGGTGTCGGCTCGAAACGCCCAGCAATCAAAGTCCCGAGCGACTCCAGAACATTCACTGTGATGGGAGAAATTGTTAATCGAGTTATTTTTGACAGACTAAGGCAAGAAATTCGAAGATTTTGCGAATAGAATCTTTAACGAAGCTGACTGATTGAACTTCGGGGTATCCGCTCGAAACGCCCAGCAATCTGAGTCCCGAGCGAATCCAGAACATTCACTGAGATGGGAGAAGTTGTTAATCGAGTTATTTTTGACAGACTAATGCAAAGAATTGGAAGATTTTTCGAATAGAATTTTGAACGAAGCCGACTGATTGAACTTCGGGGTATCGGCCCGAAATGCCCAATAATCTGAGTCCCGAGCGAGTCCAGAACATTCACTGTGATAGGAGAAGTTGTTAATCGAGTTATTTTTGACAGACTAATGCAAAGAACTACACGCTTTTTCGAACAGAATGCTGAACGAAGCCTACTATTTGAACTTTCGAGTATCGACTCGAAACGACCAGAAATCTGAGTCCCGGGCGACTCCAGAACATTCACTGTGATGGAAGAAGTTGTTAATTGAGTTATTTTTTACAGACTAATGCAAAGAATTACAAGATTTTTCAAACAGAATCTTGAACGAAGCCGACTAATTGAACTTCGGGGTATTGGCTCGAAACGCCCAGCAATATGAGTCCCGAGCGACTCCAGAACATTCACTGAGATGGGAGAAGTTGTTAATCGAGTTATTTTTGACAGACTAATGCAAAGAATTGGAAGATTTTTCGAATAGAATTTTGAACGAAGCTGACTGATTGAACTTCGGGGTATCGGCTCGAAATGCCAAACAATCTGAGTCCCGAGTGAGTCCAGAACATTCACTGTGATGGGAGAAGTTGTTAATCGAGATATTTTTGACAGACTAATGCAAAGAATTGGAAGATTTTTTGATTAGAATCTTGAACGAAGCCGACTGACTGAACTTCGGGAGTTCGGGGTATCCGCTGGAAACACCCAGCAATCTGAGACCCGAGCGAGTCCAGAACATTCACTGAGATGGGAGAAGTTGTTAATCGAGTTATTTTTGACAGACTAATGCAAAGAATTGGAAGATTTTTCGAATAGAATTTTGAACGAAGCCGACTGATTGAACTTCGGGGTATCGGCCCGAAATGCCCAATAATCTGAGTCCCGAGCGACTCCAGAACATTCACTGAGATGGGAGAAGTTGTTAATCGAGTTATTTTTGACAGACTAATGCAAAGTATTGGAAGATTTTTCGTATAGAATCTTGAACGAAGCCTACTGATTGAACTTCGGGGTGTCGGCTCGAAACGCCCAGCAATCTGAGTCCCGAGCGACTCCAGAACATTCACTGTGATGGGAGAAGTTGTTAATCGAGTTATTTTTGACAGACTAAGGCAAGAAATTCGAAGATTTTGCGAATAGAATCTTTAACGAAGCTGACTGATTGAACTTCGGGGTATCCGCTCGAAACGCCCAGCAATCTGAGTCCCGAGCGAATCCAGAACATTCACTGAGATGGGAGAAGTTGTTAATCGAGTTATTTTTGACAGACTAATGCAAAGAATTGGAAGATTTTTCGAATAGAATTTTGAACGAAGCCGACTGATTGAACTTCGGGGTATCGGCCCGAAATGCCCAATAATCTGAGTCCCGAGCGACTCCAGAACATTCACTGAGATGGGAGAAGTTGTTAATCGAGTTATTTTTGACAGACTAATGCAAAGTATTGGAAGATTTTTCGTATAGAATCTTGAACGAAGCTTACTGATTGAACTTCGGGGTGTCGGCTCGAAACGCCCAGCAATCAAAGTCCCGAGCGACTCCAGAACATTCACTGTGATGGGAGAAATTGTTAATCGAGTTATTTTTGACAGACTAAGGCAAGAAATTCGAAGATTTTGCGAATAGAATCTTTAACGAAGCTGACTGATTGAACTTCGGGGTATCCGCTCGAAACGCCCAGCAATCTGAGTCCCGAGCGAATCCAGAACATTCACTGAGATGGGAGAAGTTGTTAATCGAGTTATTTTTGACAGACTAATGCAAAGAATTGGAAGATTTTTCGAATAGAATTTTGAACGAAGCCGACTGATTGAACTTCGGGGTATCGGCCCGAAATGCCCAATAATCTGAGTCCCGAGCGAGTCCAGAACATTCACTGTGATAGGAGAAGTTGTTAATCGAGTTATTTTTGACAGACTAATGCAAAGAACTACACGCTTTTTCGAACAGAATGCTGAACGAAGCCTACTATTTGAACTTTCGAGTATCGACTCGAAACGACCAGAAATCTGAGTCCCGGGCGACTCCAGAACATTCACTGTGATGGAAGAAGTTGTTAATTGAGTTATTTTTTACAGACTAATGCAAAGAATTACAAGATTTTTCAAACAGAATCTTGAACGAAGCCGACTAATTGAACTTCGGGGTATTGGCTCGAAACGCCCAGCAATATGAGTCCCGAGCGACTCCAGAACATTCACTGAGATGGGAGAAGTTGTTAATCGAGTTATTTTTGACAGACTAATGCAAAGAATTGGAAGATTTTTCGAATAGAATTTTGAACGAAGCTGACTGATTGAACTTCGGGGTATCGGCTCGAAATGCCAAACAATCTGAGTCCCGAGCGAGTCCAGAACATTCACTGTGATGGGAGAAGTTGTTAATCGAGATATTTTTGACAGACTAATGCAAAGAATTGGAAGATTTTTTGATTAGAATCTTGAACGAAGCCGACTGACTGAACTTCGGGAGTTCGGGGTATCCGCTGGAAACACCCAGCAATCTGAGACCCGAGCGAGTCCAGAACATTCACTGAGATGGGAGAAGTTGTTAATCGAGTTATTTTTGACAGACTAATGCAAAGAATTGGAAGATTTTTCGAATAGAATTTTGAACGAAGCCGACTGATTGAACTTCGGGGTATCGGCCCGAAATGCCCAATAATCTGAGTCCCGAGCGACTCCAGAACATTCACTGAGATGGGAGAAGTTGTTAATCGAGTTATTTTTGACAGACTAATACAAAGTATTGGAAGATTTTTCGTATAGAATCTTGAACGAAGCCTACAGATTGAACTTCGGGGTGTCGGCTCGAAACGCCCAGCAATCTGAGTCCCGAGCGACTCCAGAACATTCACTGTGATGGGAGAAGTTGTTAATCGAGTTATTTTTGACAGACTAAGGCAAGAAATTCGAAGATTTTGCGAATAGAATCTTTAACGAAGCTGACTGATTGAACTTCGGGGTATCCGCTCGAAACGCCCAGCAATCTGAGTCCCGAGCGAATCCAGAACATTCACTGAGATGGGAGAAGTTGTTAATCGAGTTATTTTTGACAGACTAATGCAAAGAATTGGAAGATTTTTCGAATAGAATTTTGAACGAAGCCGACTGATTGAACTTCGGGGTATCGGCCCGAAATGCCCAATAATCTGAGTCCCGAGCGACTCCAGAACATTCACTGAGATGGGAGAAGTTGTTAATCGAGTTATTTTTGACAGACTAATGCAAAGTATTGGAAGATTTTTCGTATAGAATCTTGAACGAAGCCTACTGATTGAACTTCGGGGTGTCGGCTCGAAACGCCCAGCAATCTGAGTCCCGAGCGACTCCAGAACATTCACTGTGATGGGAGAAGTTGTTAATCGAGTTATTTTTGACAGACTAAGGCAAGAAATTCGAAGATTTTGCGAATAGAATCTTTAACGAAGCTGACTGATTGAACTTCGGGGTATCGGCCCGAAATGCCCAATAATCTGAGTCCCGAGCGACTCCAGAACATTCACTGAGATGGGAGAAGTTGTTAATTGAGTTATTTTTGACAGACTAATGCAAAGTATTGGAAGATTTTTCGTATAGAATCTTGAACGAAGCCTACTGATTGAACTTCGGGGTGTCGGCTCGAAACGCCCAGCAATCTGAGTCCCGAGCGACTCCAGAACATTCACTGTGATGGGAGAAGTTGTTAATCGAGTTATTTTTGACAGACTAAGGCAAGAAATTCGAAGATTTTGCGAATAGAATCTTTAACGAAGCTGACTGATTGAACTTCGGGGTATCCGCTCGAAACGCCCAGCAATCTGAGTCTCGAGCGAATCCAGAACATTCACTGAGATGGGAGAAGTTGTTAATCGAGTTATTTTTGACAGACTAATGCAAAGAATTGGAAGATTTTTCGAATAGAATTTTGAACGAAGCCGACTGATTGAACTTCGGGGTATCGGCCCGAAATGCCCAATAATCTGAGTCCCGAGCGAGTCCAGAACATTCACTGTGATGGGAGAAGTTGTTAATCGAGTTATTTTTGACAGACTAATGCAAAGAACTACACGCTTTTTCGAACAGAATGCTGAACGAAGCCTACTAATTGAACTTTCGAGTATCGACTCGAAACGACCAGAAATCTGAGTCCCGGGCGATTCCAGAACATTCACTGTGATGGAAGAAGTTGTTAATTGAGTTATTTTTTACAGACTAATGCAAAGAATTACAAGATTTTTCAAACAGAATCTTGAACGAAGCCGACTATTTGAACTTCGGGGTATCGGCTTGAAACGCCCAGCAATCTGAGTCCCGGGCGACTCCAGAACATTCACTATGATGGAAGAAGTTGTTAATCGAGTTATTTTTCACAGACTAATGCAAAGAATTACAAGATTTTTCAAACAGAATCTTGAACGAAGCCGACTATTTGAACTTCGGGGTATCGGCTTGAAACACCCAGCAATCTGAGTCCCGAGCGACTCCAGAACATTCACTGAGATGGGAGAAGTTGTTAATCGAGTTATTTTTGACAGACTAATGCAAAGAATTAGAAGATTTTTCGAATAGAATCTTGAACGAAGCCTACTGATTGAACTTCGGGGTGTCGGCTCGAAACGCCCAGCAATCTGAGTCCCGAGCGACTCCAGAACATTCACTGTGATGGGAGAAGTTGTTAATCGAGTTATTTTTGACAGACTAAGGCAAGGAATTGGAAGATTTTGCGAATAGAATCTTTAACGAAGCTGACTGATTGTACTTCGGGGTATCCGCTCGAAATGCCCAGCAATCTGAGTCCCGAGCGAATCCAGAACATTCACTGAGATGGGAGAAGTTGTTAATCGAGTTATTTTTGACAGACTAATGCAAAGAATTGGAAGATTTTTCGAATAGAATTTTGAACGAAGCTGACTGATTGAACTTCGGGGTATCGGCTCGAAATGCCAAACAATCTGAGTCCCGAGCGAGTCCAGAACATTCACTGTGATGGGAGAAGTTGTTAATCGAGATATTTTTGACAGACTAATGCAAAGAATTGGATGATTTTTTGATTAGAATCTTGAACGAAGCCGACTGACTGAACTTCGGGAGTTCGGGGTATCCGCTGGAAACACCCAGCAATCTGAGTCCCGAGCGAGTCCAGAACATTCACTGAGATGGGAGAAGTTGTTAATCGAGTTATTTTTGACAGACTAATGCAAAGAATTGGAAGATTTTTCGAATAGAATTTTGAACGAAGCCGACTGATTGAACTTCGGGGTATCGGCCCGAAATGCCCAATAATCTGAGTCCCGAGCGACTCCAGAACATTCACTGAGATGGGAGAAGTTGTTAATCGAGTTATTTTTGACAGACTAATGCAAAGTATTGGAAGATTTTTCGTATAGAATCTTGAACGAAGCCTACTGATTGAACTTCGGGGTGTCGGCTCGAAACGCCCAGCAATCTGAGTCCCGAGCGACTCCAGAACATTCACTGTGATGGTAGAAGTTGTTAATCGAGTTATTTTTGACAGACTAAGGCAAGAAATTCGAAGATTTTGCGAATAGAATCTTTAACGAAGCTGACTGATTGAACTTCGGGGTATCCGCTCGAAACGCCCAGCAATCTGAGTCCCGAGCGAATCCAGAACATTCACTGAGATGGGAGAAGTTGTTAATCGAGTTATTTTTGACAGACTAATGCAAAGAATTGGAAGATTTTTCGAATAGAATTTTGAATGAAGCCGACTGATTGAACTTCGGGGTATCGGCCCGAAATGCCCAATAATCTGAGTCCCGAGCGACTCCAGAACATTCACTGAGATGGGAGAAGTTGTTAATCGAGTTATTTTTGACAGACTAATGCAAAGTATTGGAAGATTTTTCGTATAGAATCTTGAACGAAGCCTACTGATTGAACTTCGGGGTGTCGGCTCGAATCGCCCAGCAATCTGAGTCCCGAGCGACTCCAGAACATTCACTGTGATGGGAGAAGTTGTTAATCGAGTTATTTTTGACAGACTAAGGCAAGAAATTCGAAGATTTTGCGAATAGAATCTTTAACGAAGCTGACTGATTGAACTTCGGGGTATCGGCCCGAAATGCTCAATAATCTGAGTCCCGAGCGACTCCAGAACATTCACTGAGATGGGAGAAGTTGTTAATTGAGTTATTTTTGACAGACTAATGCAAAGTATTGGAAGATTTTTCGTATAGAATCATGAACGAAGCCTACTGATTGAACTTCGGGGTGTCGGCTCGAAACGCCCAGCAATCTGAGTCCCGAGCGACTCCAGAACATTCACTGTGATGGGAGAAGTTGTTAATCGAGTTATTTTTGACAGACTAAGGCAAGAAATTCGAAGATTTTGCGAATAGAATCTTTAACGAAGCTGACTGATTGAACTTCGGGGTATCCGCTCGAAACGCCCAGCAATCTGAGTCTCGAGCGAATCCAGAACATTCACTGAGATGGGAGAAGTTGTTAATCGAGTTATTTTTGACAGACTAATGCAAAGAATTGGAAGATTTTTCGAATAGAATTTTGAACGAAGCCGACTGATTGAACTTCGGGGTATCGGCCCGAAATGCCCAATAATCTGAGTCCCGAGCGAGTCCAGAACATTCACTGTGATGGGAGAAGTTGTTAATCGAGTTATTTTTGACAGACTAATGCAAAGAACTACACGCTTTTTCGAACAGAATGCTGAACGAAGCCTACTAATTGAACTTTCGAGTATCGACTCGAAACGACCAGAAATCTGAGTCCCGGGCGATTCCAGAACATTCACTGTGATGGAAGAAGTTGTTAATTGAGTTATTTTTTACAGACTAATGCAAAGAATTACAAGATTTTTCAAACAGAATCTTGAACGAAGCCGACTATTTGAACTTCGGGGTATCGGCTTGAAACGCCCAGCAATCTGAGTCCCGGGCGACTCCAGAACATTCACTATGATGGAAGAAGTTGTTAATCGAGTTATTTTTCACAGACTAATGCAAAGAATTACAAGATTTTTCAAACAGAATCTTGAACGAAGCCGACTATTTGAACTTCGGGGTATCGGCTTGAAACACCCAGCAATCTGAGTCCCGAGCGACTCCAGAACATTCACTGAGATGGGAGAAGTTGTTAATTGAGTTATTTTTGACAGACTAATGCAAAGTATTGGAAGATTTTTCGTATAGAATCATGAACGAAGCCTTCTGATTGAACTTCGGGGTGTCGGCTCGAAACGCCCAGCAATCTGAGTCCCGAGCGACTCCAGAACATTCACTGTGATGGGAGAAGTTGTTAATCGAGTTATTTTTGACAGACTAAGGCAAGAAATTCGAAGATTTTGCGAATAGAATCTTTAACGAAGCTGACTGATTGAACTTCGGGGTATCCGCTCGAAACGCCCAGCAATCTGAGTCTCGAGCGAATCCAGAACATTCACTGAGATGGGAGAAGTTGTTAATCGAGTTATTTTTGACAGACTAATGCAAAGAATTGGAAGATTTTTCGAATAGAATTTTGAACGAAGCCGACTGATTGAACTTCGGGGTATCGGCCCGAAATGCCCAATAATCTGAGTCCCGAGCGAGTCCAGAACATTCACTGTGATGGGAGAAGTTGTTAATCGAGTTATTTTTGACAGACTAATGCAAAGAACTACACGCTTTTTCGAACAGAATGCTGAACGAAGCCTACTAATTGAACTTTCGAGTATCGACTCGAAACGACCAGAAATCTGAGTCCCGGGCGATTCCAGAACATTCACTGTGATGGAAGAAGTTGTTAATTGAGTTATTTTTTACAGACTAATGCAAAGAATTACAAGATTTTTCAAACAGAATCTTGAACGAAGCCGACTATTTGAACTTCGGGGTATCGGCTTGAAACGCCCAGCAATCTGAGTCCCGGGCGACTCCAGAACATTCACTATGATGGAAGAAGTTGTTAATCGAGTTATTTTTCACAGACTAATGCAAAGAATTACAAGATTTTTCAAACAGAATCTTGAACGAAGCCGACTATTTGAACTTCGGGGTATCGGCTTGAAACACCCAGCAATCTGAGTCCCGAGCGACTCCAGAACATTCACTGAGATGGGAGAAGTTGTTAATCGAGTTATTTTTGACAGACTAATGCAAAGAATTAGAAGATTTTTCGAATAGAATCTTGAACGAAGCCTACTGATTGAACTTCGGGGTGTCGGCTCGAAACGCCCAGCAATCTGAGTCCCGAGCGACTCCAGAACATTCACTGTGATGGGAGAAGTTGTTAATCGAGTTATTTTTGACAGACTAAGGCAAGGAATTGGAAGATTTTGCGAATAGAATCTTTAACGAAGCTGACTGATTGTACTTCGGGGTATCCGCTCGAAATGCCCAGCAATCTGAGTCCCGAGCGAATCCAGAACATTCACTGAGATGGGAGAAGTTGTTAATCGAGTTATTTTTGACAGACTAATGCAAAGAATTGGAAGATTTTTCGAATAGAATTTTGAACGAAGCTGACTGATTGAACTTCGGGGTATCGGCTCGAAATGCCAAACAATCTGAGTCCCGAGCGAGTCCAGAACATTCACTGTGATGGGAGAAGTTGTTAATCGAGATATTTTTGACAGACTAATGCAAAGAATTGGATGATTTTTTGATTAGAATCTTGAACGAAGCCGACTGACTGAACTTCGGGAGTTCGGGGTATCCGCTGGAAACACCCAGCAATCTGAGTCCCGAGCGAGTCCAGAACATTCACTGAGATGGGAGAAGTTGTTAATCGAGTTATTTTTGACAGACTAATGCAAAGAATTGGAAGATTTTTCGAATAGAATTTTGAACGAAGCCGACTGATTGAACTTCGGGGTATCGGCCCGAAATGCTCAATAATCTGAGTCCCGAGCGACTCCAGAACATTCACTGAGATGGGAGAAGTTGTTAATCGAGTTATTTTTGACAGACTAATGCAAAGTATTGGAAGATTTTTCGTATAGAATCTTGAACGAAGCCTACTGATTGAACTTCGGGGTGTCGGCTCGAAACGCCCAGCAATCTGAGTCCCGAGCGACTCCAGAACATTCACTGTGATGGGAGAAGTTGTTAATCGAGTTATTTTTGACAGACTAAGGCAAGAAATTCGAAGATTTTGCGAATAGAATCTTTAACGAAGCTGACTGATTGAACTTCGGGGTATCCGCTCGAAACGCCCAGCAATCTGAGTCCCGAGCGAATCCAGAACATTCACTGAGATGGGAGAAGTTGTTAATCGAGTTATTTTTGACAGACTAATGCAAAGAATTGGAAGATTTTTCGAATAGAATTTTGAACGAAGCCGACTGATTGAACTTCGGGGTATCGGCCCGAAATGCCCAATAATCTGAGTCCCGAGCGAGTCCAGAACATTCACTGTGATGGGAGAAGTTGTTAATCGAGTTATTTTTGACAGACTAATGCAAAGAACTACACGCTTTTTCGAACAGAATGCTGAACGAAGCCTACTAATTGAACTTTCGAGTATCGACTCGAAACGACCAGAAATTTGAGTCCCGGGCGACTCCAGAACATTCACTGTGATGGAAGAAGTTGTTAATTGAGTTATTTTTTACAGACTAATGCAAAGAATTACAAGATTTTTCAAACAGAATCTTGAACGAAGCCGACTATTTGAACTTCGGGGTATCGGCTTGAAACGCCCAGCAATCTGAGTCCCGGGCGACTCCAGAACATTCACTATGATGGAAGAAGTTGTTAATCGAGTTATTTTTCACAGACTAATGCAAAGAATTACAAGATTTTTCAAACAGAATCTTGAACGAAGCCGACTATTTGAACTTCGGGGTATCGGCTTGAAACACCCAGCAATCTGAGTCCCGAGCGACTCCAGAACATTCACTGAGATGGGAGAAGTTGTTAATCGAGTTATTTTTGATAGACTAATGCAAAGAATTAGAAGATTTTTCGAATAGAATCTTGAACGAAGCCTACTGATTGAACTTCGGGGTGTCGGCTCGAAACGCCCAGCAATCTGAGTCCCGAGCTACTCCAGAACATTCACTGTGATGGGAGAAGTTGTTAATCGAGTTATTTTTGACAGACTAAGGCAAGGAATTGGAAGATTTTGCGAATAGAATCTTTAACGAAGCTGACTGATTGTACTTCGGGGTATCCGCTCGAAACGCCCAGCAATCTGAGTCCCGAGCGAATCCAGAACATTCACTGAGATGGGAGAAGTTGTTAATCGAGTTATTTTTGACAGACTAATGCAAAGAATTGGAAGATTTTTCGAATAGAATTTTGAACGAAGCCGACTGATTGAACTTCGGGGTATCGGCCCGAAATGCCCAATAATCTGAGTCCCGAGCGACTCCAGAACATTCACTGTGATGGGAGAAGTTGTTAATCGAGTTATTTTTGACAGACTAAGGCAAGGAATTCAAAGATTTTGCGAATAGAATCTTTAACGAAGCTGACTGATTGAACTTCGGGGTATCCGCTCGAAACGCCCAGCAATCTTAGTCCCGAGCGACTCCAGAACATTCACTAAGATGAGAGAAGTTGTTAATCGAGTTATTTTTGACAGACTAATGCAAAGAATTGGAAGATTTTTCGAATAGAATTTTGAACGAAGCCGACTGATTGAACTACGGGGTATCGGCCCGAAATGCCCAATAATCTGAGTCCCAAGCGAGTCCAGAACATTCACTGTGATGGGAGAAGTTGTTAATCGAGTTATTTTTGACAGACTAATGTAAAGAACTACACGCTTTTTCGAACAGAATGCTGAACGAAGCCTACTATTTGAACTTTCGAGTATCGACTCGAAACGACCAGAAATCTGAGTCCCGGGCGACTCCAGAACATTCACTGTGATGGAAGAAGTTGTTAATTGAGTTATTTTTTACAGACTAATGCAAAGAATTACAAGATTTTTCAAACAGAATCTTGAACGAAGCCGACTAATTGAACTTCGGGGTATTGGCTCGAAACGCCCAGCAATATGAGTCCCGAGCGACTCCAGAACATTCACTGAGATGGGAGAAGTTGTTAATCGAGTTATTTTTGACAGACTAATGCAAAGAATTGGAAGATTTTTCGAATAGAATTTTGAACGAAGCTGACTGATTGAACTTCGGGGTATCGGCTCGAAATGCCAAACAATTTGAGTCCCGAGCGAGTCCAGAACATTCACTGTGATGGGAGAAGTTGTTAATCGAGTTATTTTTGACAGACTAAGGCAAGGAATTGGAAGATTTTGCGAATAGAATCTTTAACGAAGCTGACTGATTGTACTTCGGGGTATCCGCTCGAAACGTCCTGCAATCTGAGTCCCGAGCGAGTCCAGAACATTCACTGAGATGGGAGAAGTTGTTAATCGAGTTATTTTTGATAGACTAATGCAAAGAATTAGAAGATTTTTCGAATAGAATCTTGAACGAAGCCTACTGATTGAACTTCGGGGTGTCGGCTCGAAACACCCAGCAATCTGAGTCCCGAGCGACTCCAGAACATTCACTGAGATGGGAGAAGTTGTTAATCGAGTTATTTTTGATAGACTAATGCAAAGAATTAGAAGATTTTTCGAATAGAATCTTGAACGAAGCCTACTGATTGAACTTCGGGGTGTCGGCTCGAAACACCCAGCAATCTGAGTCCCGAGCGAGTCCAGAACATTCACTGAGATGGGAGAAGTTGTTAATCGAGTTATTTTTGACAGACTAATGCAAAGAATTGGAAGATTTTTCGAATAGAATTTTGAACGAAGCCGACTGATTGAACTTCGGGGTATCGGCCCGAAATGCCCAATAATCTGAGTCCCGAGCGACTCCAGAACATTCACTGAGATGGGAGAAGTTGTTAATCGAGTTATTTTTGACAGACTAATGCAAAGTATTGGAAGATTTTTCGTATAGAATCTTGAACAAAGCCGACTGATTGAACTTCGGGGTGTCGGTTCGAAACGCCCAGCAATCTGAGTCCCGAGCGACTCCAGAACATTCACTGTGATGGGAGAAGTTGTTAATCGAGTTATTTTTGACAGACTAAGGCAAGAAATTCGAAGATTTTGCGAATAGAATCTTTAACGAAGCTGACTGATTGAACTTCGGGGTATCCGCTCGAAACGTCCAGCAATCTGAGTCCCGAGCGAATCCAGAACATTCACTGAGATGGGAGAAGTTGTTAATCGAGTTATTTTTGACAGACTAATGCAAAGAATTGGAAGATTTTTCGAATAGAATTTTGAACGAAGCCGACTGATTGAACTTCGGGGTATCGGCCCGAAATGCCCAATAATCTGAGTCCCGAGCGAGTCCAGAACATTCACTGTGATGGGAGAAGTTGTTAATCGAGTTATTTTTGACAGACTAATGCAAAGAACTACACGCTTTTTCGAACAGAATGCTGAACGAAGCCTACTAATTGAACTTTCGAGTATCGACTCGAAACGACCAGAAATCTGAGTCCCGGGCGACTCCAGAACATTCACTGTGATGGAAGAAGTTGTTAATTGAGTTATTTTTTACAGACTAATGCAAAGAATTACAAGATTTTTCAAACAGAATCTTGAACGAAGCCGACTATTTGAACTTCGGGGTATCGGCTTGAAACGCCCAGCAATCTGAGTCCCGGGCGACTCCAGAACATTCACTATGATGGAAGAAGTTGTTAATCGAGTTATTTTTCACAGACTAATGCAAAGAATTACAAGATTTTTCAAACAGAATCTTGAACGAAGCCGACTATTTGAACTTCGGGGTATCGGCTTGAAACACCCAGCAATCTGAGTCCCGAGCGACTCCAGAACATTCACTGAGATGGGAGAAGTTGTTAATCGAGTTATTTTTGATAGACTAATGCAAAGAATTAGAAGATTTTTCGAATAGAATCTTGAACGAAGCCTACTGATTGAACTTCGGGGTGTCGGCTCGAAACGCCCAGCAATCTGAGTCCCGAGCGACTCCAGAACATTCACTGTGATGGGAGAAGTTGTTAATCGAGTTATTTTTGATAGACTAAGGCAAGGAATTGGAAGATTTTGCGAATAGAATCTTTAACGAAGCTGACTGATTGTACTTCGGGGTATCCGCTCGAAACGCCCAGCAATCTGAGTCCCGAGCGAATCCAGAACATTCACTGAGATGGGAGAAGTTGTTAATCGAGTTATTTTTGACAGACTAATGCAAAGAATTGGAAGATTTTTCGAATAGAATTTTGAACGAAGCCGACTGATTGAACTTCGGGGTATCGGCCCGAAATGCCCAATAATCTGAGTCCCGAGCGACTCCAGAACATTCACTGTGATGGGAGAAGTTGTTAATCGAGTTATTTTTGACAGACTAAGGCAAGGAATTCGAAGATTTTGCGAATAGAATATTTAACGAAGCTGACTGATTGAACTTCGGGGTATCCTCTCGAAACGCCCAGCAATCTTAGTCCCGAGCGACTCCAGAACATTCACTGAGATGGGAGAAGTTGTTAATCGAGTTATTTTTGACAGACTAATGCAAAGAATTGGAAGATTTTTCGAATAGAATTTTGAACGAAGCCGACTGATTGAACTTCGGGGTATCGGCCCGAAATGCCCAATAATCTGAGTCCCGAGCGAGTCCAGAACATTCACTGTGATGGGAGAAGTTGTTAATCGAGTTATTTTTGACAGACTAATGCAAAGAACTACACGCTTTTTCGAACAGAATGCTGAACGAAGCCTACTAATTGAACTTTCGAGTATCGACTCGAAACGACCAGAAATCTGAGTCCCGGGCGACTCCAGAACATTCACTGTGATGGAAGAAGTTGTTAATTGAGTTATTTTTTACAGACTAATGCAAAGAATTACAAGATTTTTCAAACAGAATCTTGAACGAAGCCGACTATTTGAACTTCGGGGTATCGGCTTGAAACGCCCAGCAATCTGAGTCCCGGGCGACTCCAGAACATTCACTATGATGGAAGAAGTTGTTAATCGAGTTATTTTTCACAGACTAATGCAAAGAATTACAAGATTTTTCAAACAGAATCTTGAACGAAGCCGACTATTTGAACTTCGGGGTATCGGCTTGAAACACCCAGCAATCTGAGTCCCGAGCGACTCCAGAACATTCACTGAGATGGGAGAAGTTGTTAATCGAGTTATTTTTGATAGACTAATGCAAAGAATTAGAAGATTTTTCGAATAGAATCTTGAACGAAGCCTACTGATTGAACTTCGGGGTGTCGGCTCGAAACGCCCAGCAATCTGAGTCCCGAGCGACTCCAGAACATTCACTGTGATGGGAGAAGTTGTTAATCGAGTTATTTTTGACAGACTAATGCAAAGTATTGGAAGATTTTTCGTATAGAATCTTGAACGAAGCCGACTGATTGAACTTCGGGGTGTCGGTTCGAAACGCCCAGCAATCTGAGTCCCGAGCGACTCCAGAACATTCACTGTGATGGGAGAAGTTGTTAATCGAGTTATTTTTGACAGACTAAGGCAAGAAATTCGAAGATTTTGCGAATAGAATCTTTAACGAAGCTGACTGATTGAACTTCGGGGTATCCGCTCGAAACGTCCAGCAATCTGAGTCCCGAGCGAATCCAGAACATTCACTGAGATGGGAGAAGTTGTTAATCGAGTTATTTTTGACAGACTAATGCAAAGAATTGGAAGATTTTTCGAATAGAATTTTGAACGAAGCCGACTGATTGAAATTCGGGGTATCGGCCCGAAATGCCCAATAATCTGAGTCCCGAGCGAGTCCAGAACATTCACTGTGATGGGAGAAGTTGTTAATCGAGTTATTTTTGACAGACTAATGCAAAGAACTACACGCTTTTTCGAACAGAATGCTGAACGAAGCCTACTAATTGAACTTTCGAGTATCGACTCGAAACGACCAGAAATCTGAGTCCCGGGCGACTCCAGAACATTCACTGTGATGGAAGAAGTTGTTAATTGAGTTATTTTTTACAGACTAATGCAAAGAATTACAAGATTTTTCAAACAGAATCTTGAACGAAGCCGACTATTTGAACTTCGGGGTATCGGCTTGAAACGCCCAGCAATCTGAGTCCCGGGCGACTCCAGAACATTCACTATGATGGAAGAAGTTGTTAATCGAGTTATTTTTCACAGACTAATGCAAAGAATTACAAGATTTTTCAAACAGAATCTTGAACGAAGCCGACTATTTGAACTTCGGGGTATCGGCTTGAAACACCCAGCAATCTGAGTCCCGAGCGACTCCAGAACATTCACTGAGATGGGAGAAGTTGTTAATCGAGTTATTTTTGATAGACTAATGCAAAGAATTAGAAGATTTTTCGAATAGAATCTTGAACGAAGCCTACTGATTGAACTTCGGGGTGTCGGCTCGAAACGCCCAGCAATCTGAGTCCCGAGCGACTCCAGAACATTCACTGTGATGGGAGAAGTTGTTAATCGAGTTATTTTTGACAGACTAAGGCAAGGAATTGGAAGATTTTGCGAATAGAATCTTTAACGAAGCTGACTGATTGTACTTCGGGGTATCCGCTCGAAACGCCCAGCAATCTGAGTCCCGAGCGAATCCAGAACATTCACTGAGATGGGAGAAGTTGTTAATCGAGTTATTTTTGACAGACTAATGCAAAGAATTGGAAGATTTTTCGAATAGAATTTTGAACGAAGCCGACTGATTGAACTTCGGGGTATCGGCCCGAAATGCCCAATAATCTGAGTCCCGAGCGACTCCAGAACATTCACTGTGATGGGAGAAGTTGTTAATCGAGTTATTTTTGACAGACTAAGGCAAGGAATTCGAAGATTTTGCGAATAGAATATTTAACGAAGCTGACTGATTGAACTTCGGGGTATCCGCTCGAAACGCCCAGCAATCTTAGTCCCGAGCGACTCCAGAACATTCACTGAGATGGGAGAAGTTGTTAATCGAGTTATTTTTGACAGACTAATGCAAAGAATTGGAAGATTTTTCGAATAGAATTTTGAACGAAGCCGACTGATTGAACTTCGGGGTATCGGCCCGAAATGCCCAATAATCTGAGTCCCGAGCGAGTCCAGAACATTCACTGTGATGGGAGAAGTTGTTAATCGAGTTATTTTTGACAGACTAATGCAAAGAACTACACGCTTTTTCGAACAGAATGCTGAACGAAGCCTACTAATTGAACTTTCGAGTATCGACTCGAAACGACCAGAAATCTGAGTCCCGGGCGACTCCAGAACATTCACTGTGATGGAAGAAGTTGTTAATTGAGTTATTTTTTACAGACTAATGCAAAGAATTACAAGATTTTTCAAACAGAATCTTGAACGAAGCCGACTATTTGAACTTCGGGGTATCGGCTTGAAACGCCCAGCAATCTGAGTCCCGGGCGACTCCAGAACATTCACTATGATGGAAGAAGTTGTTAATCGAGTTATTTTTCACAGACTAATGCAAAGAATTACAAGATTTTTCAAACAGAATCTTGAACGAAGCCGACTATTTGAACTTCGGGGTATCGGCTTGAAACACCCAGCAATCTGAGTCCCGAGCGACTCCAGAACATTCACTGAGATGGGAGAAGTTGTTAATCGAGTTATTTTTGATAGACTAATGCAAAGAATTAGAAGATTTTTCGAATAGAATCTTGAACGAAGCCTACTGATTGAACTTCGGGGTGTCGGCTCGAAACGCCCAGCAATCTGAGTCCCGAGCGACTCCAGAACATTCACTGTGATGGGAGAAGTTGTTAATCGAGTTATTTTTGATAGACTAAGGCAAGGAATTGGAAGATTTTGCGAATAGAATCTTTAACGAAGCTGACTGATTGTACTTCGGGGTATCCGCTCGAAACGCCCAGCAATCTGAGTCCCGAGCGAATCCAGAACATTCACTGAGATGGGAGAAGTTGTTAATCGAGTTATTTTTGACAGACTAATGCAAAGAATTGGAAGATTTTTCGAATAGAATTTTGAACGAAGCCGACTGATTGAACTTCGGGGTATCGGCCCGAAATGCCCAATAATCTGAGTCCCGAGCGACTCCAGAACATTCACTGAGATGGGAGAAGTTGTTAATCGAGTTATTTTTGACAGACTAATGCAAAGAATTGGATGATTTTTTGATTAGAATCTTGAACGAAGCCGACTGACTGAACTTCGGGAGTTCGGGGTATCCGCTGGAAACACCCAGCAATCTGAGTCCCGAGCGAGTCCAGAACATTCACTGAGATGGGAGAAGTTGTTAATCGAGTTATTTTTGACAGACTAATGCAAAGAATTGGAAGATTTTTCGAATAGAATTTTGAACGAAGCCGACTGATTGAACTTCGGGGTATCGGCCCGAAATGCCCAATAATCTGAGTCCCGAGCGACTCCAGAACATTCACTGAGATGGGAGAAGTTGTTAATCGAGTTATTTTTGACAGACTAATGCAAAGTATTGGAAGATTTTTCGTATAGAATCTTGAACGAAGCCTACTGATTGAACTTCGGGGTGTCGGCTCGAAACGCCCAGCAATCTGAGTCCCGAGCGACTCCAGAACATTCACTGTGATGGGATAAGTTGTTAATCGAGTTATTTTTGACAGACTAAGGCAAGAAATTCGAAGATTTTGCGAATAGAATCTTTAACGAAGCTGACTGATTGAACTTCGGGGTATCCGCTCGAAACGTCCAGCAATCTGAGTCCCGAGCGAATCCAGAACATTCACTGAGATGGGAGAAGTTGTTAATCGAGTTATTTTTGACAGACTAATGCAAAGAATTGGAAGATTTTTCGAATAGAATTTTGAACGAAGCCGACTGATTGAAATTCGGGGTATCGGCCCGAAATGCCCAATAATCTGAGTCCCGAGCGAGTCCAGAACATTCACTGTGATGGGAGAAGTTGTTAATCGAGTTATTTTTGACAGACTAATGCAAAGAACTACACGCTTTTTCGAACAGAATGCTGAACGAAGCCTACTAATTGAACTTTCGAGTATCGACTCGAAACGACCAGAAATCTGAGTCCCGGGCGACTCCAGAACATTCACTGTGATGGAAGAAGTTGTTAATTGAGTTATTTTTTACAGACTAATGCAAAGAATTACAAGATTTTTCAAACAGAATCTTGAACGAAGCCGACTATTTGAACTTCGGGGTATCGGCTTGAAACGCCCAGCAATCTGAGTCCCGGGCGACTCCAGAACATTCACTATGATGGAAGAAGTTGTTAATCGAGTTATTTTTCACAGACTAATGCAAAGAATTACAAGATTTTTCAAACAGAATCTTGAACGAAGCCGACTATTTGAACTTCGGGGTATCGGCTTGAAACACCCAGCAATCTGAGTCCCGAGCGACTCCAGAACATTCACTGAGATGGGAGAAGTTGTTAATCGAGTTATTTTTGATAGACTAATGCAAAGAATTAGAAGATTTTTCGAATAGAATCTTGAACGAAGCCTACTGATTGAACTTCGGGGTGTCGGCTCGAAACGCCCAGCAATCTGAGTCCCGAGCGACTCCAGAACATTCACTGTGATGGGAGAAGTTGTTAATCGAGTTATTTTTGACAGACTAAGGCAAGGAATTGGAAGATTTTGCGAATAGAATCTTTAACGAAGCTGACTGATTGTACTTCGGGGTATCCGCTCGAAACGCCCAGCAATCTGAGTCCCGAGCGAATCCAGAACATTCACTGAGATGGGAGAAGTTGTTAATCGAGTTATTTTTGACAGACTAATGCAAAGAATTGGAAGATTTTTCGAATAGAATTTTGAACGAAGCCGACTGATTGAACTTCGGGGTATCGGCCCGAAATGCCCAATAATCTGAGTCCCGAGCGACTCCAGAACATTCACTGAGATGGGAGAAGTTGTTAATCGAGTTATTTTTGACAGACTAATGCAAAGAATTGGATGATTTTTTGATTAGAATCTTGAACGAAGCCGACTGACTGAACTTCGGGAGTTCGGGGTATCCGCTGGAAACACCCAGCAATCTGAGTCCCGAGCGAGTCCAGAACATTCACTGAGATGGGAGAAGTTGTTAATCGAGTTATTTTTGACAGACTAATGCAAAGAATTGGAAGATTTTTCGAATAGAATTTTGAACGAAGCCGACTGATTGAACTTCGGGGTATCGGCCCGAAATGCCCAATAATCTGAGTCCCGAGCGACTCCAGAACATTCACTGAGATGGGAGAAGTTGTTAATCGAGTTATTTTTGACAGACTAATGCAAAGTATTGGAAGATTTTTCGTATAGAATCTTGAACGAAGCCTACTGATTGAACTTCGGGGTGTCGGCTCGAAACGCCCAGCAATCTGAGTCCCGAGCGACTCCAGAACATTCACTGTGATGGGATAAGTTGTTAATCGAGTTATTTTTGACAGACTAAGGCAAGAAATTCGAAGATTTTGCGAATAGAATCTTTAACGAAGCTGACTGATTGAACTTCGGGGTATCCGCTCGAAACGTCCAGCAATCTGAGTCCCGAGCGAATCCAGAACATTCACTGAGATGGGAGAAGTTGTTAATCGAGTTATTTTTGACAGACTAATGCAAAGAATTGGAAGATTTTTCGAATAGAATTTTGAACGAAGCCGACTGATTGAAATTCGGGGTATCGGCCCGAAATGCCCAATAATCTGAGTCCCGAGCGAGTCCAGAACATTCACTGTGATGGGAGAAGTTGTTAATCGAGTTATTTTTGACAGACTAATGCAAAGAACTACACGCTTTTTCGAACAGAATGCTGAACGAAGCCTACTAATTGAACTTTCGAGTATCGACTCGAAACGACCAGAAATCTGAGTCCCGGGCGACTCCAGAACATTCACTGTGATGGAAGAAGTTGTTAATTGAGTTATTTTTTACAGACTAATGCAAAGAATTACAAGATTTTTCAAACAGAATCTTGAACGAAGCCGACTATTTGAACTTCGGGGTATCGGCTTGAAACGCCCAGCAATCTGAGTCCCGGGCGACTCCAGAACATTCACTATGATGGAAGAAGTTGTTAATCGAGTTATTTTTCACAGACTAATGCAAAGAATTACAAGATTTTTCAAACAGAATCTTGAACGAAGCCGACTATTTGAACTTCGGGGTATCGGCTTGAAACACCCAGCAATCTGAGTCCCGAGCGACTCCAGAACATTCACTGAGATGGGAGAAGTTGTTAATCGAGTTATTTTTGATAGACTAATGCAAAGAATTAGAAGATTTTTCGAATAGAATCTTGAACGAAGCCTACTGATTGAACTTCGGGGTGTCGGCTCGAAACGCCCAGCAATCTGAGTCCCGAGCGACTCCAGAACATTCACTGTGATGGGAGAAGTTGTTAATCGAGTTATTTTTGACAGACTAAGGCAAGGAATTGGAAGATTTTGCGAATAGAATCTTTAACGAAGCTGACTGATTGTACTTCGGGGTATCCGCTCGAAACGCCCAGCAATCTGAGTCCCGAGCGAATCCAGAACATTCACTGAGATGGGAGAAGTTGTTAATCGAGTTATTTTTGACAGACTAATGCAAAGAATTGGAAGATTTTTCGAATAGAATTTTGAACGAAGCCGACTGATTGAACTTCGGGGTATCGGCCCGAAATGCCCAATAATCTGAGTCCCGAGCGACTCCAGAACATTCACTGTGATGGGAGAAGTTGTTAATCGAGTTATTTTTGACAGACTAAGGCAAGGAATTCGAAGATTTTGCGAATAGAATATTTAACGAAGCTGACTGATTGAACTTCGGGGTATCCGCTCGAAACGCCCAGCAATCTTAGTCCCGAGCGACTCCAGAACATTCACTGAGATGGGAGAAGTTGTTAATCGAGTTATTTTTGACAGACTAATGCAAAGAATTGGAAGATTTTTCGAATAGAATTTTGAACGAAGCCGACTGATTGAACTTCGGGGTATCGGCCCGAAATGCCCAATAATCTGAGTCCCGAGCGAGTCCAGAACATTCACTGTGATGGGAGAAGTTGTTAATCGAGTTATTTTTGACAGACTAATGCAAAGAACTACACGCTTTTTCGAACAGAATGCTGAACGAAGCCTACTAATTGAACTTTCGAGTATCGACTCGAAACGACCAGAAATCTGAGTCCCGGGCGACTCCAGAACATTCACTGTGATGGAAGAAGTTGTTAATTGAGTTATTTTTTACAGACTAATGCAAAGAATTACAAGATTTTTCAAACAGAATCTTGAACGAAGCCGACTATTTGAACTTCGGGGTATCGGCTTGAAACGCCCAGCAATCTGAGTCCCGGGCGACTCCAGAACATTCACTATGATGGAAGAAGTTGTTAATCGAGTTATTTTTCACAGACTAATGCAAAGAATTACAAGATTTTTCAAACAGAATCTTGAACGAAGCCGACTATTTGAACTTCGGGGTATCGGCTTGAAACACCCAGCAATCTGAGTCCCGAGCGACTCCAGAACATTCACTGAGATGGGAGAAGTTGTTAATCGAGTTATTTTTGATAGACTAATGCAAAGAATTAGAAGATTTTTCGAATAGAATCTTGAACGAAGCCTACTGATTGAACTTCGGGGTGTCGGCTCGAAACGCCCAGCAATCTGAGTCCCGAGCGACTCCAGAACATTCACTGTGATGGGAGAAGTTGTTAATCGAGTTATTTTTGATAGACTAAGGCAAGGAATTGGAAGATTTTGCGAATAGAATCTTTAACGAAGCTGACTGATTGTACTTCGGGGTATCCGCTCGAAACGCCCAGCAATCTGAGTCCCGAGCGAATCCAGAACATTCACTGAGATGGGAGAAGTTGTTAATCGAGTTATTTTTGACAGACTAATGCAAAGAATTGGAAGATTTTTCGAATAGAATTTTGAACGAAGCCGACTGATTGAACTTCGGGGTATCGGCCCGAAATGCCCAATAATCTGAGTCCCGAGCGACTCCAGAACATTCACTGAGATGGGAGAAGTTGTTAATCGAGTTATTTTTGACAGACTAATGCAAAGAATTGGATGATTTTTTGATTAGAATCTTGAACGAAGCCGACTGACTGAACTTCGGGAGTTCGGGGTATCCGCTGGAAACACCCAGCAATCTGAGTCCCGAGCGAGTCCAGAACATTCACTGAGATGGGAGAAGTTGTTAATCGAGTTATTTTTGACAGACTAATGCAAAGAATTGGAAGATTTTTCGAATAGAATTTTGAACGAAGCCGACTGATTGAACTTCGGGGTATCGGCCCGAAATGCCCAATAATCTGAGTCCCGAGCGACTCCAGAACATTCACTGAGATGGGAGAAGTTGTTAATCGAGTTATTTTTGACAGACTAATGCAAAGTATTGGAAGATTTTTCGTATAGAATCTTGAACGAAGCCTACTGATTGAACTTCGGGGTGTCGGCTCGAAACGCCCAGCAATCTGAGTCCCGAGCGACTCCAGAACATTCACTGTGATGGGATAAGTTGTTAATCGAGTTATTTTTGACAGACTAAGGCAAGAAATTCGAAGATTTTGCGAATAGAATCTTTAACGAAGCTGACTGATTGAACTTCGGGGTATCCGCTCGAAACGTCCAGCAATCTGAGTCCCGAGCGAATCCAGAACATTCACTGAGATGGGAGAAGTTGTTAATCGAGTTATTTTTGACAGACTAATGCAAAGAATTGGAAGATTTTTCGAATAGAATTTTGAACGAAGCCGACTGATTGAACTTCGGGGTATCGGCCCGAAATGCCCAATAATCTGAGTCCCGAGCGAGTCCAGAACATTCACTGTGATGGGAGAAGTTGTTAATCGAGTTATTTTTGACAGACTAATGCAAAGAACTACACGCTTTTTCGAACAGAATGCTGAACGAAGCCTACTAATTGAACTTTCGAGTATCGACTCGAAACGACCAGAAATCTGAGTCCCGGGCGACTCCAGAACATTCACTGTGATGGAAGAAGTTGTTAATTGAGTTATTTTTTACAGACTAATGCAAAGAATTACAAGATTTTTCAAACAGAATCTTGAACGAAGCCGACTATTTGAACTTCGGGGTATCGGCTTGAAACGCCCAGCAATCTGAGTCCCGGGCGACTCCAGAACATTCACTATGATGGAAGAAGTTGTTAATCGAGTTATTTTTCACAGACTAATGCAAAGAATTACAAGATTTTTCAAACAGAATCTTGAACGAAGCCGACTATTTGAACTTCGGGGTATCGGCTTGAAACACCCAGCAATCTGAGTCCCGAGCGACTCCAGAACATTCACTGAGATGGGAGAAGTTGTTAATCGAGTTATTTTTGATAGACTAATGCAAAGAATTAGAAGATTTTTCGAATAGAATCTTGAACGAAGCCTACTGATTGAACTTCGGGGTGTCGGCTCGAAACGCCCAGCAATCTGAGTCCCGAGCGACTCCAGAACATTCACTGTGATGGGAGAAGTTGTTAATCGAGTTATTTTTGACAGACTAAGGCAAGGAATTGGAAGATTTTGCGAATAGAATCTTTAACGAAGCTGACTGATTGTACTTCGGGGTATCCGCTCGAAACGCCCAGCAATCTGAGTCCCGAGCGAATCCAGAACATTCACTGAGATGGGAGAAGTTGTTAATCGAGTTATTTTTGACAGACTAATGCAAAGAATTGGAAGATTTTTCGAATAGAATTTTGAACGAAGCCGACTGATTGAACTTCGGGGTATCGGCCCGAAATGCCCAATAATCTGAGTCCCGAGCGACTCCAGAACATTCACTGTGATGGGAGAAGTTGTTAATCGAGTTATTTTTGACAGACTAAGGCAAGGAATTCGAAGATTTTGCGAATAGAATCTTTAACGAAGCTGACTGATTGAACTTCGGGGTATCCGCTCGAAACGCCCAGCAATCTTAGTCCCGAGCGACTCCAGAACATTCACTAAGATGAGAGAAGTTGTTAATCGAGTTATTTTTGACAGACTAATGCAAAGAATTGGAAGATTTTTCGAATAGAATTTTGAACGAAGCCGACTGATTGAACTTCGGGGTATCGGCCCGAAATGCCCAATAATCTGAGTCCCGAGCGACTCCAGAACATTCACTGAGATGGGAGAAGTTGTTAATCGAGTTATTTTTGACAGACTAATGCAAAGTATTGGAAGATTTTTCGTATAGAATCTTGAACGAAGCCTACTGATTGAACTTCGGGGTGTCGGCTCGAAACACCCAGCAATCTGAGTCCCGAGCGAGTCCAGAACATTCACTGAGATGGGAGAAGTTGTTAATCGAGTTATTTTTGACAGACTAAAGCAAAGAATTGGAAGATTTTTCGAATAGAATTTTGAACGAAGCCGACTGATTGAACTTCGGGGTATCGGCCCGAAATGCCCAATAATCTGAGTCCCGAGCGACTCCAGAACATTCACTGAGATGGGAGAAGTTGTTAATCGAGTTATTTTTGACAGACTAATGCAAAGTATTGGAAGATTTTTCGTATAGAATCTTGAACGAAGCCGACTGATTGAACTTCGGGGTGTCGGTTCGAAACGCCCAGCAATCTGAGTCCCGAGCGACTCCAGAACATTCACTGTGATGGGAGAAGTTGTTAATCGAGTTATTTTTGACAGACTAAGGCAAGAAATTCGAAGATTTTGCGAATAGAATCTTTAACGAAGCTGACTGATTGAACTTCGGGGTATCCGCTCGAAACGCCCAGCAATCTTAGTCCCGAGCGACTCCAGAACATTCACTGAGATGGGAGAAGTTGTTAATCGAGTTATTTTTGACAGACTAATGCAAAGAATTGGAAGATTTTTCGAATAGAATTTTGAACGAAGCCGACTGATTGAACTTCGGGGTATCGGCCCGAAATGCCCAATAATCTGAGTCCCGAGCGAGTCCAGAACATTCACTGTGATGGGAGAAGTTGTTAATCGAGTTATGTTTGACAGACTAATGCAAAGAACTACACGCTTTTTCGAACAGAATGCTGAACGAAGCCTACTAATTGAACTTTCGAGTATCGACTCGAAACGACCAGAAATCTGAGTCCCGGGCGACTCCAGAACATTCACTGTGATGGAAGAAGTTGTTAATTGAGTTATTTTTTACAGACTAATGCAAAGAATTACAAGATTTTTCAAACAGAATCTTGAACGAAGCCGACTATTTGAACTTCGGGGTATCGGCTTGAAACGCCCAGCAATCTGAGTCCCGGGCGACTCCAGAACATTCACTATGATGGAAGAAGTTGTTAATCGAGTTATTTTTCACAGACTAATGCAAAGAATTACAAGATTTTTCAAACAGAATCTTGAACGAAGCCGACTATTTGAACTTCGGGGTATCGGCTTGAAACACCCAGCAATCTGAGTCCCGAGCGACTCCAGAACATTCACTGAGATGGGAGAAGTTGTTAATCGAGTTATTTTTGATAGACTAATGCAAAGAATTAGAAGATTTTTCGAATAGAATCTTGAACGAAGCCTACTGATTGAACTTCGGGGTGTCGGCTCGAAACGCCCAGCAATCTGAGTCCCGAGCGACTCCAGAACATTCACTGTGATGGGAGAAGTTGTTAATCGAGTTATTTTTGACAGACTAAGGCAAGGAATTGGAAGATTTTGCGAATAGAATCTTTAACGAAGCTGACTGATTGTACTTCGGGGTATCCGCTCGAAACGCCCAGCAATCTGAGTCCCGAGCGAATCCAGAACATTCACTGAGATGGGAGAAGTTGTTAATCGAGTTATTTTTGACAGACTAATGCAAAGAATTGGAAGATTTTTCGAATAGAATTTTGAACGAAGCCGACTGATTGAACTTCGGGGTATCGGCCCGAAATGCCCAATAATCTGAGTCCCGAGCGACTCCAGAACATTCACTGTGATGGGAGAAGTTGTTAATCGAGTTATTTTTGACAGACTAAGGCAAGGAATTCGAAGATTTTGCGAATAGAATATTTAACGAAGCTGACTGATTGAACTTCGGGGTATCCGCTCGAAACGCCCAGCAATCTTAGTCCCGAGCGACTCCAGAACATTCACTGAGATGGGAGAAGTTGTTAATCGAGTTATTTTTGACAGACTAATGCAAAGAATTGGAAGATTTTTCGAATAGAATTTTGAACGAAGCCGACTGATTGAACTTCGGGGTATCGGCCCGAAATGCCCAATAATCTGAGTCCCGAGCGAGTCCAGAACATTCACTGTGATGGGAGAAGTTGTTAATCGAGTTATTTTTGACAGACTAATGCAAAGAACTACACGCTTTTTCGAACAGAATGCTGAACGAAGCCTACTAATTGAACTTTCGAGTATCGACTCGAAACGACCAGAAATCTGAGTCCCGGGCGACTCCAGAACATTCACTGTGATGGAAGAAGTTGTTAATTGAGTTATTTTTTACAGACTAATGCAAAGAATTACAAGATTTTTCAAACAGAATCTTGAACGAAGCCGACTATTTGAACTTCGGGGTATCGGCTTGAAACGCCAAGCAATCTGAGTCCCGGGCGACTCCAGAACATTCACTATGATGGAAGAAGTTGTTAATCGAGTTATTTTTCACAGACTAATGCAAAGAATTACAAGATTTTTCAAACAGAATCTTGAACGAAGCCGACTATTTGAACTTCGGGGTATCGGCTTGAAACACCCAGCAATCTGAGTCCCGAGCGACTCCAGAACATTCACTGAGATGGGAGAAGTTGTTAATCGAGTTATTTTTGATAGACTAATGCAAAGAATTAGAAGATTTTTCGAATAGAATCTTGAACGAAGCCTACTGATTGAACTTCGGGGTGTCGGCTCGAAACGCCCAGCAATCTGAGTCCCGAGCGACTCCAGAACATTCACTGTGATGGGAGAAGTTGTTAATCGAGTTATTTTTGACAGACTAAGGCAAGGAATTGGAAGATTTTGCGAATAGAATCTTTAACGAAACTGACTGATTGTACTTCGGGGTATCCGCTCGAAACGCCCAGCAATCTGAGTCCCGAGCGAATCCAGAACATTCACTGAGATGGGAGAAGTTGTTAATCGAGTTATTTTTGACAGACTAATGCAAAGAATTGGAAGATTTTTCGAATAGAATTTTGAACAAAGCCGACTGATTGAACTTCGAGGTATCGGCCCGAAATGCCCAATAATCTGAGTCCCGAGCGAGTCCAGAACATTCACTGTGATGGGAGAAGTTGTTAATCGAGTTATTTTTGACAGACTAATGCAAAGAACTACACGCTTTTTCGAACAGAATGCTGAACGAAGCCTACTAATTGAACTTTCGAGTATCGACTCGAACCGACCAGAAATCTGAGTCCCGGGCGACTCCAGAACATTCACTGTGATGGAAGAAGTTGTTAATTGAGTTATTTTTTACAGACTAATGCAAAGAATTACAAGATTTTTCAAACAGAATCTTGAACGAAGCCGACTATTTGAACTTCGGGGTATCGGCTTGAAACGCCCAGCAATCTGTGTCCCGGGCGACTCCAGAACATTCACTATGATGGAAGAAGTTGTTAATCGAGTTATTTTTCACAGACTAATGCAAAGAATTACAAGATTTTTCAAACAGAATCTTGAACGAAGCCGACTATTTGAACTTCGGGGTATCGGCTTGAAACACCCAGCAATCTGAGTCCCGAGCGACTCCAGAACATTCACTGAGATGGGAGAAGTTGTTAATCGAGTTATTTTTGATAGACTAATGCAAAGAATTAGAAGATTTTTCGAATAGAATCTTGAACGAAGCCTACTGATTGAACTTCGGGGTGTCGGCTCGAAACGCCCAGCAATCTGAGTCCCGAGCGACTCCAGAACATTCACTGTGATGGGAGAAGTTGTTAATCGAGTTATTTTTGACAGACTAAGGCAAGGAATTGGAAGATTTTGCGAATAGAATATTTAACGAAGCTGACTGATTGAACTTCGGGGTATCCGCTCGAAACGCCCAGCAATCTTAGTCCCGAGCGACTCCAGAACATTCACTGAGATGGGAGAAGTTGTTAATCGAGTTATTTTTGACAGACTAATGCAAAGAATTGGAAGATTTTTCGAATAGAATTTTGAACGAAGCCGACTGATTGAACTTCGGGGTATCGGCCCGAAATGCCCAATAATCTGAGTCCCGAGCGAGTCCAGAACATTCACTGTGATGGGAGAAGTTGTTAATCGAGTTATTTTTGACAGACTAATGCAAAGAACTACACGCTTTTTCGAACAGAATGCTGAACGAAGCCTACTAATTGAACTTTCGAGTATCGACTCGAAACGACCAGAAATCTGAGTCCCGGGCGACTCCAGAACATTCACTGTGATGGAAGAAGTTGTTAATTGAGTTATTTTTTACAGACTAATGCAAAGAATTACAAGATTTTTCAAACAGAATCTTGAACGAAGCCGACTATTTGAACTTCGGGGTATCGGCTTGAAACGCCCAGCAATCTGAGTCCCGGGCGACTCCAGAACATTCACTATGATGGAAGAAGTTGTTAATCGAGTTATTTTTCACAGACTAATGCAAAGAATTACAAGATTTTTCAAACAGAATCTTGAACGAAGCCGACTATTTGAACTTCGGGGTATCGGCTTGAAACACCCAGCAATCTGAGTCCCGAGCGACTCTAGAACATTCACCGAGATGGGAGAAGTTGTTAATCGAGTTATTTTTGATAGACTAATGCAAAGAATTAGAAGATTTTTCGAATAGAATCTTGAACGAAGCCTACTGATTGAACTTCGGGGTGTCGGCTCGAAACGCCCAGCAATCTGAGTCCCGAGCGACTCCAGAACATTCACTGTGATGGGAGAAGTTGTTAATCGAGTTATTTTTGACAGACTAAGGCAAGGAATTGGATGATTTTGCGAATAGAATCTTTAACGAAGCTGACTGATTGTACTTCGGGGTATCCGCTCGAAACGCCCAGCAATCTGAGTCCCGAGCGAATCCAGAACATTCACTGAGATGGGAGAAGTTGTTAATCGAGTTATTTTTGACAGACTAATGCAAAGAATTGGAAGATTTTTCGAATAGAATTTTGAACAAAGCCGACTGATTGAACTTCGAGGTATCGGCCCGAAATGCCCAATAATCTGAGTCCCGAGCGAGTCCAGAACATTCACTGTGACGGGAGAAGTTGTTAATCGAGTTATTTTTGACAGACTAATGCAAAGAACTACACGCTTTTTCGAACAGAATGCTGAACGAAGCCTACTAATTGAACTTTCGAGTATCGACTCGAACCGACCAGAAATCTGAGTCCCGGGCGACTCCAGAACATTCACTGTGATGGAAGAAGTTGTTAATTGAGTTATTTTTTACAGACTAATACAAAGAATTACAAGATTTTTCAAACAGAATCTTGAACGAAGCCGACTATTTGAACTTCGGGGTATCGGCTTGAAACGCCCAGCAATCTGTGTCCCGGGCGACTCCAGAACATTCACTATGATGGAAGAAGTTGTTAATCGAGTTATTTTTCACAGACTAATGCAAAGAATTACAAGATTTTTCAAACAGAATCTTGAACGAAGCCGACTATTTGAACTTCGGGGTATCGGCTTGAAACACCCAGCAATCTGAGTCCCGAGCGACTCCAGAACATTCACTGAGATGGGAGAAGTTGTTAATCGAGTTATTTTTGATAGACTAATGCAAAGAATTAGAAGATTTTTCGAATAGAATCTTGAACGAAGCCTACTGATTGAACTTCGGGGTGTCAGCTCGAAACGCCCAGCAATCTGAGTCCCGAGCGACTCCAGAACATTCACTGTGATGGGAGAAGTTGTTAATCGAGTTATTTTTGACAGACTAAGGCAAGGAATTGGAAGATTTTGCGAATAGAATCTTTAACGAAGCTGACTGATTGTACTTCGGGGTATCCGCTCGAAACGCCCAGCAATCTGAGTCCCGAGCGAATCCAGAACATTCACTGAGATGGGAGAAGTTGTTAATCGAGTTATTTTTTACAGACTAATGCAAAGAATTGGAAGATTTTTCGAATAGAATTTTGAACAAAGCCGACTGATTGAACTTCGAGGTATCGGCCCGAAATGCCCAATAATCTGAGTCCCGAGCGAGTCCAGAACATTCACTGTGATGGGAGAAGTTGTTAATCGAGTTATTTTTGACAGACTAATGCAAAGAACTACACGCTTTTTCGAACAGAATGCTGAACGAAGCCTACTAATTGAACTTTCGAGTATCGACTCGAACCGACCAGAAATCTGAGTCCCGGGCGACTCCAGAACATTCACTGTGATGGAAGAAGTTGTTAATTGAGTTATTTTTTACAGACTAATGCAAAGAATTACAAGATTTTTCAAACAGAATCTTGAACGAAGCCGACTATTTGAACTTCGGGGTATCGGCTTGAAACGCCCAGCAATCTGTGTCCCGGGCGACTCCAGAACATTCACTATGATGGAAGAAGTTGTTAATCGAGTTATTTTTCACAGACTAATGCAAAGAATTACAAGATTTTTCAAACAGAATCTTGAACGAAGCCGACTATTTGAACTTCGGGGTATCGGCTTGAAACACCCAGCAATCTGAGTCCCGAGCGACTCCAGAACATTCACTGAGATGGGAGAAGTTGTTAATCGAGTTATTTTTGATAGACTAATGCAAAGAATTAGAAGATTTTTCGAATAGAATCTTGAACGAAGCCTACTGATTGAACTTCGGGGTGTCGGCTCGAAACGCCCAGCAATCTGAGTCCCGAGCGACTCCAGAACATTCACTGTGATGGGAGAAGTTGTTAATCGAGTTATTTTTGACAGACTAAGGCAAGGAATTGGAAGATTTTGCGAATAGAATATTTAACGAAGCTGACTGATTGTACTTCGGGGTATCCGCTCGAAACGCCCAGCAATCTGAGTCCCGAGCGAATCCAGAACATTCACTGAGATGGGAGAAGTTGTTAATCGAGTTATTTTTGACAGACTAATGCAAAGAATTGGAAGATTTTTCGAATAGAATTTTGAACGAAGCCGACTGATTGAACTTCGGGGTATCGGCCCGAAATGCCCAATAATCTGAGTCCCGAGCGACTCCAGAACATTCACTGTGATGGGAGAAGTTGTTAATCGAGTTATTTTTGACAGACTAAGGCAAGGAATTCGAAGATTTTGCGAATAGAATCTTTAACGAAGCTGACTGATTGAACTTCGGGGTATCCGCTCGAAACGCCCAGCAATCTTAGTCCCGAGCGACTCCAGAACATTCACTGAGATGGGAGAAGTTGTTAATCGAGTTATTTTTGACAGACTAATGCAAAGAATTGGAAGATTTTTCGAATAGAATTTTGAACGAAGCCGACTGATTGAACTTCGGGGTATCGGCCCGAAATGCCCAATAATCTGAGTCCCGAGCGAGTCCAGAACATTCACTGTGATGGGAGAAGTTGTTAATCGAGTTATTTTTGACAGACTAATGCAAAGAACTACACGCTTTTTCGAACAGAATGCTGAACGAAGCCTACTAATTGAACTTTCGAGTATCGACTCGAAACGACCAGAAATCTGAGTCCCGGGCGACTCCAGAACATTCACTGTGATGGAAGAAGTTGTTAATTGAGTTATTTTTTACAGACTAATGCAAAGAATTACAAGATTTTTCAAACAGAATCTTGAACGAAGCCGACTATTTGAACTTCGGGGTATCGG
The DNA here is from genome assembly GCA_034359265.1 of Canna indica. Classification (NCBI taxonomy): domain Eukaryota; kingdom Viridiplantae; phylum Streptophyta; class Magnoliopsida; order Zingiberales; family Cannaceae; genus Canna; species Canna indica. The sequence goes on from CP136891.1 coordinate 42,090,715, forward strand.
CTTGAAACGCCCAGCAATCTGAGTCCCGGGCGACTCCAGAACATTCACTATGATGGAAGAAGTTGTTAATCGAGTTATTTTTCACAGACTAATGCAAAGAATTACAAGATTTTTCAAACAGAATCTTGAACGAAGCCGACTATTTGAACTTCGGGGTATCGGCTTGAAACACCCAGCAATCTGAGTCCCGAGCGACTCCAGAACATTCACCGAGATGGGAGAAGTTGTTAATCGAGTTATTTTTGATAGACTAATGCAAAGAATTAGAAGATTTTTCGAATAGAATCTTGAACGAAGCCTACTGATTGAACTTCGGGGTGTCGGCTCGAAACGCCCAGCAATCTGAGTCCCGAGCGACTCCAGAACATTCACTGTGATGGGAGAAGTTGTTAATCGAGTTATTTTTGACAGACTAAGGCAAGGAATTGGAAGATTTTGCGAATAGAATCTTTAACGAAGCTGACTGATTGTACTTCGGGGTATCCGCTCGAAACGCCCAGCAATCTGAGTCCCGAGCGAATCCAGAACATTCACTGAGATGGGAGAAGTTGTTAATCGAGTTATTTTTGACAGACTAATGCAAAGAATTGGAAGATTTTTCGAATAGAATTTTGAACAAAGCCGACTGATTGAACTTCGAGGTATCGGCCCGAAATGCCCAATAATCTGAGTCCCGAGCGAGTCCAGAACATTCACTGTGATGGGAGAAGTTGTTAATCGAGTTATTTTTGACAGACTAATGCAAAGAACTACACGCTTTTTCGAACAGAATGCTGAACGAAGCCTACTAATTGAACTTTCGAGTATCGACTCGAACCGACCAGAAATCTGAGTCCCGGGCGACTCCAGAACATTCACTGTGATGGAAGAAGTTGTTAATTGAGTTATTTTTTACAGACTAATGCAAAGAATTACAAGATTTTTCAAACAGAATCTTGAACGAAGCCGACTAATTGAACTTCGGGGTATTGGCTCGAAACGCCCAGCAATATGAGTCCCGAGCGACTCCAGAACATTCACTGAGATAGGAGAAGTTGTTAATCGAGTTATTTTTGACAGACTAATGCAAAGAATTGGAAGATTTTTCGAATAGAATTTTGAACGAAGCTGACTGATTGAACTTCGGGGTATCGGCTCGAAATGCCAAACAATTTGAGTCCCGAGCGAGTCCAGAACATTCACTGTGATGGGAGAAGTTGTTAATCGAGATATTTTTGACAGACTAATGCAAAGAATTGGAAGATTTTTTGATTAGAATCTTGAACGAAGCCGACTGACTGAACTTCGGGAGTTCGGGGTATCCGCTGGAAACACCCAGCAATCTGAGTCCCAAGCGAGTCCAGAACATTCACTGAGATGGGAGAAGTTGTTAATCGAGTTATTTTTGACAGACTAATGCAAAGAATTGGAAGATTTTTCGAATAGAATTTTCAACGAAGCCGACTGATTGAACTTCGGGGTATCGACCCGAAATGCCCAATAATCTGAGTCCCGAGCGACTCCAGAACATTCACTGAGATGGGAGAAGTTGTTAATCGAGTTATTTTTGACAGACTAATGCAAAGTATTGGAAGATTTTTCGTATAGAATCTTGAACGAAGCCTACTGATTGAACTTCGGGGTGTCGGCTCGAAACGCCCAGCAATCTGAGTCCCGAGCGACTCCAGAACATTCACTGTGATGGGAGAAGTTGTTAATCGAGTTATTTTTGACAGACTAAGGCAAGAAATTCGAAGATTTTGCGAATAGAATCTTTAACGAAGCTGACTGATTGAACTTCGGGGTATCCGCTCGAAACGCCCAGCAATCTGAGTCCCGAGCGAATCCAGAACATTCACTGAGATGGGAGAAGTTGTTAATCGAGTTATTTTTGACAGACTAATGCAAAGAATTGGAAGATTTTTCGAATAGAATTTTGAACGAAGCCGACTGATTGAACTACGGGGTATCGGCCCGAAATGCCCAATAATCTGAGTCCCGAGCGAGTCCAGAACATTCACTGTGATGGGAGAAGTTGTTAATCGAGTTATTTTTGACAGACTAATGCAAAGAACTACACGCTTTTTCGAACAGAATGCTGAACGAAGCCTACTATTTGAACTTTCGAGTATCGACTCGAAACGACCAGAAATCTGAGTCCCGGGCGACTCCAGAACATTCACTGTGATGGAAGAAGTTGTTAATTGAGTTATTTTTTACAGACTAATGCAAAGAATTACAAGATTTTTCAAACAGAATCTTGAACGAAGCCGACTAATTGAACTTCGGGGTATTGGCTCGAAACGCCCAGCAATATGAGTCCCGAGCGACTCCAGAACATTCACTGAGATGGGAGAAGTTGTTAATCGAGTTATTTTTGACAGACTAATGCAAAGAATTGGAAGATTTTTCGAATAGAATTTTGAACGAAGCTGACTGATTGAACTTCGGGGTATCGGCTCGAAATGCCAAACAATCTGAGTCCCGAGCGAGTCCAGAACATTCACTGTGATGGGAGAAGTTGTTAATCGAGATATTTTTGACAGACTAATGCAAAGAATTGGAAGATTTTTTGATTAGAATCTTGAACGAAGCCGACTGACTGAACTTCGGGAGTTCGGGGTATCCGCTGGAAACACCCAGCAATCTGAGTTCCGAGCGAGTCCAGAACATTCACTGAGATGGGAGAAGTTGTTAATCGAGTTATTTTTGACAGACTAATGCAAAGAATTGGAAGATTTTTCGAATAGAATTTTGAACGAAGCCGACTGATTGAACTACGGGGTATCGGCCCGAAATGCCCAATAATCTGAGTCCCGAGCGAGTCCAGAACATTCACTGTGATGGGAGAAGTTGTTAATCGAGTTATTTTTGACAGACTAATGCAAAGAACTACACGCTTTTTCGAACAGAATGCTGAACGAAGCCTACTAATTGAACTTTCGAGTATCGACTCGAAACGACCAGAAATCTGAGTCCCGGGCGACTCCAGAACATTCACTGTGATGGAAGAAGTTGTTAATTGAGTTATTTTTTACAGACTAATGCAAAGAATTATAAGATTTTTCAAACAGAATCTTGAACGAAGCCGACTATTTGAACTTCGGGGTATCGGCTTGAAACGCCCAGCAATCTGAGTCCCGGGCGACTCCAGAACATTCACTATGATGGAAGAAGTTGTTAATCGAGTTATTTTTCACAGACTAATGCAAAGAATTACAAGATTTTTCAAACAGAATCTTGAACGAAGCCGACTATTTGAACTTCGGGGTATCGGCTTGAAACACCCAGCAATCTGAGTCCCGAGCGACTCCAGAACATTCACTGAGATGGGAGAAGTTGTTAATCGAGTTATTTTTGACAGACTAATGCAAAGAATTAGAAGATTTTTCGAATAGAATCTTGAACGAAGCCTACTGATTGAACTTCGGGGTGTCGGCTCGAAACGCCCAGCAATCTGAGTCCCGAGCGACTCCAGAACATTCACTGTGATGGGAGAAGTTGTTAATCGAGTTATTTTTGACAGACTAAGGCAAGGAATTGGAAGATTTTGCGAATAGAATCTTTAACGAAGCTGACTGATTGTACTTCGGGGTATCCGCTCGAAACGCCCAGCAATCTGAGTCCCGAGCGAATCCAGAACATTCACTGAGATGGGAGAAGTTGTTAATCGAGTTATTTTTGACAGAGTAATGCAAAGAATTGGAAGATTTTTCGAATAGAATTTTGAACGAAGCCGACTGATTGAACTTCGGGGTATCGGCCCGAAATGCCCAATAATCTGAGTCCCGAGCGAGTCCAGAACATTCACTGTGATGGGAGCAGTTGTTAATCGAGTTATTTTTGACAGACTAATGCAAAGAACTACACGCTTTTTCGAACAGAATGCTGAACGAAGCCTACTAATTGAACTTTCGAGTATCGACTCGAAACGACCAGAAATCTGAGTCCCGGGCGACTCCAGAACATTCACTGTGATGGAAGAAGTTGTTAATTGAGTTATTTTTTACAGACTAATGCAAAGAATTACAAGATTTTTCAAACAGAATCTTGAACGAAGCCGACTATTTGAACTTCGGGGTATCGGCTTGAAACGCCCAGCAATCTGAGTCCCGGGCGAGTCCAGAACATTCACTATAATGGAAGAAGTTGTTAATCGAGTTATTTTTCACAGACTAATGCAAAGAATTACAAGATTTTTCAAACAGAATCTTGAACGAAGCCGACTATTTGAACTTCGGGGTATCGGCTTGAAACACCCAGCAATCTGAGTCCCGAGCGACTCCAGAACATTCACTGAGATGGGAGAAGTTGTTAATCGAATTATTTTTGACAGACTAATGCAAAGAATTAGAAGATTTTTCGAATAGAATCTTGAACGAAGCCTACTGATTGAACTTCGGGGTGTCGGCTCGAAACGCCCAGCAATCTGAGTCCCGAGCGACTCCAGAACATTCACTGTGATGGGAGAAGTTGTTAATCGAGTTATTTTTGACAGACTAAGGCAAGGAATTGGAAGATTTTGCGAATAGAATCTTTAACGAAGCTGACTGATTGTACTTCGGGGTATCCGCTCGAAACGCCCAGCAATCTGAGTCCCGAGCGACTCCAGAACATTCACTGAGATGGGAGAAGTTGTTAATCGAGTTATTTTTGACAGACTAATGCAAAGAATTAGAAGATTTTTCGAATAGAATCTTGAACGAAGCCTACTGATTGAACTTCGGGGTGTCGGCTCGAAACGCCCAGCAATCTGAGTCCCGAGCGACTCCAGAACATTCACTGTGATGGGAGAAGTTGTTAATCGAGTTATTTTTGACAGACTAAGGCAAGGAATTGGAAGATTTTGCGAATAGAATCTTTAACGAAGCTGACTGATTGTACTTCGGGGTATCCGCTCGAAACGCCCAGCAATCTGAGTCCCGAGCGAATCCAGAACATTCACTGAGATGGGAGAAGTTGTTAATCGAGTTATTTTTGACAGACTAATGCAAAGAATTGGAAGATTTTTCGAATAGAATTTTGAACGAAGCTGACTGATTGAACTTCGGGGTATCGGCTCGAAACACCCAGCAATCTGAGTCCCGAGCGAGTCCAGAACATTCACTGAGATGGGAGAAGTTGTTAATCGAGTTATTTTTGACAGACTAATGCAAAGAATTGGAAGATTTTTCGAATAGAATTTTGAACGAAGCCGACTGATTGAACTTCGGGGTATCGGCCCGAAATGCCCAATAATCTGAGTCCCGAGTGACTCCAGAACATTCACTGAGATGGGAGAAGTTGTTAATCGAGTTATTTTTGACAGACTAATGCAAAGTATTGGAAGATTTTTCGTATAGAATCTTGAACGAAGCCTACTGATTGAACTTCGGGGTGTCGGCTCGAAACGCCCAGCAATCTGAGTCCCGAGCGACTCCAGAACATTCACTGTGATGGGATAAGTTGTTAATCAAGTTATTTTTGACAGACTAAGGCAAGAAATTCGAAGATTTTGCGAATAGAATCTTTAACGAAGCTGACTGATTGAACTTCGGGGTATCCGTTCGAAACGCCCAGCAATCTGAGTCCCGAGCGAATCCAGAACATTCACTGAGATGGGAGAAGTTGTTAATCGAGTTATTTTTGACAGACTAATGCAAAGAATTGGAAGATTTTTCGAATAGAATTTTGAACGAAGCCGACTGATTGAACTTCGGGGTATCGGCCCGAAATGCCCAATAATCTGAGTCCCGAGCGAGTCCAGAACATTCACTGTGATGGGAGAAGTTGTTAATCGAGTTATTTTTGACAGACTAATGCAAAGAACTACACGCTTTTTCGAACAGAATGCTGAACGAAGCCTACTATTTGAACTTTCGAGTATCGACTCGAAACGACCAGAAATCTGAGTCCCGGGCGACTCCAGAACATTCACTGTGATGGAAGAAGTTGTTAATTGAGTTATTTTTTACAGACTAATGCAAAGAATTACAAGATTTTTCAAACAGAATCTTGAAAGAAGCCGACTAATTGAACTTCGGGGTATTGGCTCGAAACGCCCAGCAATATGAGTCCCGAGCGACTCCAGAACATTCACTGAGATGGGAGAAGTTGTTAATCGAGTTATTTTTGACAGACTAATGCAATGAATTGGAAGATTTTTCGAATAGAATTTTGAACGAAGCTGACTGATTGAACTTCGGGGTATCGGCTCGAAATGCCAAACAATCTGAGTCCCGAGCGAGTCCAGAACATTCACTGTGATGGGAGAAGTTGTTAATCGAGATATTTTTGACAGACTAATGCAAAGAATTGGAAGATTTTTTGATTAGAATCTTGAACGAAGCCGACTGACTGAACTTCGGGAGTTCGGGGTATACGCTGGAAACACCCAGCAATCTGAGTCCCGAGCGAGTCCAGAACATTCACTGAGATGGGAGAAGTTGTTAATCGAGTTATTTTTGACAGACTAATGCAAAGAATTGGAAGATTTTTCGAATAGAATTTTGAACGAAGCCGACTGATTGAACTTCAGGGTATCGGCCCGAAATGCCCAATAATCTGAGTCCCGAGCGACTCCAGAACATTCACTGAGATGGGAGAAGTTGTTAATCGAGTTATTTTTGACAGACTAATGCAAAGTATTGGAAGATTTTTCGTATAGAATCTTGAACGAAGCCTACTGATTGAACTTCGGGATGTCGGCTCGAAACGCCCAGCAATCTGAGTCCCGAGCGACTCCAGAACATTCACTGTGATGGGAGAAGTTGTTAATCGAGTTATTTTTGACAGACTAAGGAAAGGAATTCGAAGATTTTGCGAATAGAATCTTTAACGAAGCTGACTGATTGAACTTCGGGGTATCCGCTCGAAATGCCCAGCAATCTGAGTCTCGAGCGACTCCAGAACATTCACTGAGATGGGAGAAGTTGTTAATCGAGTTATTTTTGACAGACTAATGCAAAGAATTGGAAGATTTTTCGAATAGAATTTTGAACGAAGCCGACTGATTGAACTTCGGGGTATCGGCCCGAAATGCCCAATAATCTGAGTCCCGAGCGAGTCCAGAACATTCACTGTGATGGGAGAAGTTGTTAATCGAGTTATTTTTGACAGACTAATGCAAAGAACTACACGCTTTTTCGAACAGAATGCTGAACGAAGCCTACTAATTGAACTTTCGAGTATCGACTCAAAACGACCAGAAATCTGAGTCCCGGGCGACTCCAGAACATTCACTGTGATGGAAGAAGTTGTTAATTGAGTTATTTTTTACAGACTAATGCAAAGAATTACAAGATTTTTCAAACAGAATCTTGAACGAAGCCGACTAATTGAACTTCGGGGTATTGGCTCGAAACGCCCAGCAATATGAGTCCCGAGCGACTCCAGAACATTCACTGAGATGGGAGAAGTTGTTAATCGAGTTATTTTTGACAGACTAATGCAATGAATTGGAAGATTTTTCGAATAGAATTTTGAACGAAGCTGACTGATTGAACTTCGGGGTATCGGCTCGAAATGCCAAACAATCTGAGTCCCGAGCGAGTCCAGAACATTCACTGTGATGGGAGAAGTTGTTAATCGAGATATTTTTGACAGACTAATGCAAAGAATTGGAAGATTTTTTGATTAGAATCTTGAACGAAGCCGACTGACTGAACTTCGGGAGTTCGGGGTATCCGCTGGAAACACCCAGCAATCTGAGTCCCGAGCGACTCCAGAACATTCACTGAGATGGGAGAAGTTGTTAATCGAGTTATTTTTGACAGACTAATGCAAAGTATTGGAAGATTTTTCGAATAGAATCTTGAACGAAGCCTACTGATTGAACTTCGGGGTGTCGGCTCGAAACGCCCAGCAATCTGAGTCCCGAGCGACTCCAGAACATTCACTGTGATGGGAGAAGTTGTTAATCGAGTTATTTTTGACAGACTAAGGCAAGGAATTGGAAGATTTTGCGAATAGAATCTTTAACGAAGCTGACTGATTGAACTTCGGGGTATTCGCTCGAAACGCCCAGCAATCTGAGTCCCGAGCGAATCCAGAACATTCACTGAGATGGGAGAAGTTGTTAATCGAGTTATTTTTGACAGAGTAATGCAAAGAATTGGAAGATTTTTCGAATAGAATTTTGAACGAAGCCGACTGATTGAACTTCGGGGTATCGGCCCGAAATGCCCAATAATCTGAGTCCCGAGCGAGTCCAGAACATTCACTGTGATGGGAGCAGTTGTTAATCGAGTTATTTTTGACAGACTAATGCAAAGAACTACACGCTTTTTCGAACAGAATGCTGAACGAAGCCTACTAATTGAACTTTCGAGTATCGACTCGAAACGATCAGAAATCTGTGTCCCGGGCGACTCCAAAACATTCACTGTGATGGAAGAAGTTGTTAATTGAGTTATTTTTTACAGACTAATGCAAAGAATTACAAGATTTTTCAAACAGAATCTTGAACGAAGCCGACTATTTGAACTTCGGGGTATCGGCTTGAAACGCCCAGCAATCTGAGTCCCGGGCGACTCCAGAACATTCACTATGATGGAAGAAGTTGTTAATCGAGTTATTTTTCACAGACTAATGCAAGGAATTACAAGATTTTTCAAACAGAATCTTGAACGAAGCCGACTATTTGAACTTCGGGGTATCGGCTTGAAACGCCCAGCAATCTGAGTCCCGAGCGACTCCAGAACATTCACTGTGATGGGAGAAGTTGTTAATCGAGTTATTTTTGACAGACTAAGGCAAGGAATTGGAAGATTTTGCGAATAGAATCTTTAACGAAGCTGACTGATTGAACTTCGGGTATCCGCTCGAAACGCCCAGCAATCTGAGTCCCGAGCGAATCCAGAACATTCAGTGAGATGGGAGAAGTTGTTAATCGAGTTATTTTTGACAGACTAATGCAAAGAATTGGAAGATTTTTCGAATAGAATTTTGAACGAAGCCGACTGATTGAACTTCGGGGTATTGGCCCGAAATGCCCAATAATCTGAGTCCCGAGCGACTCCAGAACATTCACTGTGACAGGAGAAGTTGTTAATCGAGTTATTTTTGACAGACTAAGGCAAGGAATTCGAAGATTTTGCGAATAGAATCTTTAACGAAGCTGACTGATTGAACTTCGGGGTATCCGCTCAAAACGCCCAGCAATCTGAGTCCCGAGCGACTCCAGAACATTCACTGAGATGGGAGAAGTTGTTAATCGAGTTATTTTTGACAGACTAATGCAAAGAATTGGAAGATTTTTCGAATAGAATTTTGAACGAAGCCGACTGATTGAACTTCGGGGTATCGGCCCGAAATGCCCAATAATCTGAGTCCCGAGCGAGTCCAGAACATTCACTGTGATGGGAGAAGTTGTTAATCGAGTTATTTTTGACAGACTAATGTAAAGAACTACACGCTTTTTCGAACAGAATGCTGAACGAAGCCTACTAATTGAACTTTCGAGTATCGACTCGAAACGACCAGAAATCTGAGTCCCGGGCGACTCCAGAACATTCACTGTGATGGAAGAAGTTGTTAATTGAGTTATTTTTTACAGACTAATGCAAAGAATTACAAGATTTTTCAAACAGAATCTTGAACGAAGCCGACTAATTGAACTTCGGGGTATTGGCTCGAAACGCCCAGCAATATGAGTCCCGAGCGACTCCAGAACATTCACTGAGATGGGAGAAGTTGTTAATCGAGTTATTTTTGACAGACTAATGCAATGAAATGGAAGATTTTTCGAATAGAATTTTGAACGAAGCTGACTGATTGAACTTCGGGGTATCGGCTCGAAATGCCAAACAATCTGAGTCCCGAGCGAGTCCAGAACATTCACTGTGATGGGAGAAGTTGTTAATCGAGATATTTTTGACAGACTAATGCAAAGAATTGGAAGATTTTTTGATTAGAATCTTGAACGAAGCTGACTGACTGAACTTCGGGAGTTCGGGGTATACGCTGGAAACACCCAGCAATCTGAGTCCCGAGCGAGTCCAGAACATTCACTGAGATGGGAGAAGTTGTTAATCGAGTTATTTTTGACAGACTAATGCAAAGAATTGGAAGATTTTTCGAATAGAATTTTGAACGAAGCCGACTGATTGAACTTCAGGGTATCGGCCCGAAATGCCCAATAATCTGAGTCCCGAGCGACTCCAGAACATTCACTGAGATGGGAGAAGTTGTTAATCGAGTTATTTTTGACAGACTAATGCAAAGTATTGGAAGATTTTTCGTATAGAATCTTGAACGAAGCCTACTGATTGAACTTCGGGATGTCGGCTCGAAACGCCCAGCAATCTGAGTCCCGAGCGACTCCAGAACATTCACTGTGATGGGAGAAGTTGTTAATCGAGTTATTTTTGACAGACTAAGGCAAGGAATTCGAAGATTTTGCGAATAGAATCTTTAACGAAGCTGACTGATTGAACTTCGGGGTATCCGCTCGAAACGCCCAGCAATCTGAGTCCCGAGCGACTCCAGAACATTCACTGAGATGGGAGAAGTTGTTAATCGAGTTATTTTTGACAGACTAATGCAAAGAATTGGAAGATTTTTCGAATAGAATTTTGAACGAAGCCGACTGATTGAACTTCGGGGTATCGGCCCGAAATGCCCAATAATCTGAGTCCCGAGCGAGTCCAGAACATTCACTGTGATGGGAGAAGTTGTTAATCGAGTTATTTTTGACAGACTAATGCAAAGAACTACACGCTTTTTCGAACAGAATGCTGAACGAAGCCTACTAATTGAACTTTCGAGTATCGACTCAAAACGACCAGAAATCTGAGTCCCGGGCGACTCCAGAACATTCACTGTGATGGAAGAAGTTGTTAATTGAGTTATTTTTTACAGACTAATGCAAAGAATTATAAGATTTTTCAAACAGAATCTTTAACGAAGCCGACTAATTGAACTTCGGGGTATTGGCTCGAAACGCCCAGCAATATGAGTCCCGAGCGACTCCAGAACATTCACTGAGATGGGAGAAGTTGTTAATCGAGTTATTTTTGACAGACTAATGCAAAGAATTGGAAGATTTTTCGAATAGAATTTTGAACGAAGCTGACTGATTGAACTTCGGGGTATCGGCTCGAAATGCCAAACAATCTGAGTCCCGAGCGAGTCCAGAACATTCACTGTGATGGGAGAAGTTGTTAATCGAGATATTTTTGACAGACTAATGCAAAGAATTGGAAGATTTTTTGATTAGAATCTTGAACGAAGCCGACTGACTGAACTTCGGGAGTTCGGGGTATCCGCTGGAAACACCCAGCAATCTGAGTCCCGAGCGACTCCAGAACATTCACTGAGATGGGAGAAGTTGTTAATCGAGTTATTTTTGACAGACTAATGCAAAGTATTGGAAGATTTTTCGAATAGAATCTTGAACGAAGCCTACTGATTGAACTTCGGGGTGTCGGCTCGAAACGCCCAGCAATCTGAGTCCCGAGCGACTCCAGAACATTCACTGTGATGGGAGAAGTTGTTAATCGAGTTATTTTTGACAGACTAAGGCAAGGAATTGGAAGATTTTGCGAATAGAATCTTTAACGAAGCTGACTGATTGAACTTCGGGGTATTCGCTCGAAACGCCCAGCAATCTGAGTCCCGAGCGAATCCAGAACATTCACTGAGATGGGAGAAGTTGTTAATCGAGTTATTTTTGACAGAGTAATGCAAAGAATTGGAAGATTTTTCGAATAGAATTTTGAACGAAGCCGACTGATTGAACTTCGGGGTATCGGCCCGAAATGCCCAATAATCTGAGTCCCGAGCGAGTCCAGAACATTCACTGTGATGGGAGCAGTTGTTAATCGAGTTATTTTTGACAGACTAATGCAAAGAACTACACGCTTTTTCGAACAGAATGCTGAACGAAGCCTACTAATTGAACTTTCGAGTATCGACTCGAAACGATCAGAAATCTGAGTCCCGGGCGACTCCAGAACATTCACTGTGATGGAAGAAGTTGTTAATTGAGTTATTTTTTACAGACTAATGCAAAGAATTACAAGATTTTTCAAACAGAATCTTGAACGAAGCCGACTATTTGAACTTCGGGGTATCGGCTTGAAACGCCCAGCAATCTGAGTCCCGGGCGACTCCAGAACATTCACTATGATGGAAGAAGTTGTTAATCGAGTAATTTTTCACAGACTAATGCAAGGAATTACAAGATTTTTCAAACAGAATCTTGAACGAAGCCGACTATTTGAACTTCGGGGTATCGGCTTGAAACGCCCAGCAATCTGAGTCCCGAGCGACTCCAGAACATTCACTGTGATGGGAGAAGTTGTTAATCGAGTTATTTTTGACAGACTAAGGCAAGGAATTGGAAGATTTTGCGAATAGAATCTTTAACGAAGCTGACTGATTGAACTTCGGGTATCCGCTCGAAACGCCCAGCAATCTGAGTCCCGAGCGAATCCAGAACATTCAGTGAGATGGGAGAAGTTGTTAATCGAGTTATTTTTGACAGACTAATGCAAAGAATTGGAAGATTTTTCGAATAGAATTTTGAACGAAGCCGACTGATTGAACTTCGGGGTATTGGCCCGAAATGCCCAATAATCTGAGTCCCGAGCGACTCCAGAACATTCACTGTGACGGGAGAAGTTGTTAATCGAGTTATTTTTGACAGACTAAGGCAAGGAATTCGAAGATTTTGCGAATAGAATCTTTAACGAAGCTGACTGATTGAACTTCGGGGTATCCGCTCAAAACGCCCAGCAATCTGAGTCCCGAGCGACTCCAGAACATTCACTGAGATGGGAGAAGTTGTTAATCGAGTTATTTTTGACAGACTAATGCAAAGAATTGGAAGATTTTTCGAATAGAATTTTGAACGAAGCCGACTGATTGAACTTCGCGGTATCGGCCCGAAATGCCCAATAATCTGAGTCCCGAGCGAGTCCAGAACATTCACTGTGATGGGAGAAGTTGTTAATCGAGTTATTTTTGACAGACTAATGTAAAGAACTACACGCTTTTTCGAACAGAATGCTGAACGAAGCCTACTAATTGAACTTTCGAGTATCGACTCGAAACGACCAGAAATCTGAGTCCCGGGCGACTCCAGAACATTCACTGTGATGGAAGAAGTTGTTAATTGAGTTATTTTTTACAGACTAATGCAAAGAATTACAAGATTTTTCAAACAGAATCTTGAACGAAGCCGACTAATTGAACTTCGGGGTATTGGCTCGAAACGCCCAGCAATATGAGTCCCGAGCGACTCCAGAACATTCACTGAGATGGGAGAAGTTGTTAATCGAGTTATTTTTGACAGACTAATGCAAAGAATTGGAAGATTTTTCGAATAGAATTTTGAACGAAGCTGACTGATTGAACTTCGGGGTATCGGCTCGAAATGCCAAACAATCTGAGTCCCGAGCGAGTCCAGAACATTCACTGTGATGGGAGAAGTTGTTAATCGAGATATTTTTGACAGACTAATGCAAAGAATTGGAAGATTTTTTGATTAGAATCTTGAACGAAGCCGACTGACTGAACTTCGGGAGTTCGGGGTATCCGCTGGAAACACCCAGCAATCTGAGTCCCGAGCGAGTCCAGAACATTCACTGAGATGGGAGAAGTTGTTAATCGAGTTATTTTTGACAGACTAATGCAAAGAATTGGAAGATTTTTCGAATAGAATTTTGAACGAAGCCGACTGATTGAACTTCGGGGTATCGGCCCGAAATGCCCAATAATCTGAGTCCCGAGCGACTCCAGAACATTCACTGAGATGGGAGAAGTTGTTAATCGAGTTATTTTTGACAGACTAATGCAAAGTATTGGAAGATTTTTCGTATAGAATCTTGAACGAAGCCTACTGATTGAACTTCGGGGTGTCGGCTCGAAACGCCCAGCAATCTGAGTCCCGAGCGACTCCAGAACATTCACTGTGATGGGAGAAGTTGTTAATCGAGTTATTTTTGAAAGACTAAGGCAAGGAATTCGAAGATTTTGCGAATAGAATCTTTAACGAAGCTGACTAATTGAACTTCGGGGTATCCGCTCGAAACGCCCAGCAATCTGAGTCCCGAGCGACTCCAGAACATTCACTGAGATGGGAGAAGTTGTTAATCGAGTTATTTTTGACAGACTAATGCAAAGAATTGGAAGATTTTTCGAATAGAATTTTGAACGAAGCCGACTGATTGAACTTCGGGGTATCGGCCCGAAATGCCCAATAATCTGAGTCCCGAGCGAGTCCAGAACATTCACTGTGATGGGAGAAGTTGTTAATCGAGTTATTTTTGACAGACTAATGCAAAGAACTACACGCTTTTTCGAACAGAATGCTGAACGAAGCCTACTAATTGAACTTTCGAGTATCGACTCAAAACGACCAGAAATCTGAGTCCCGGGCGACTCCAGAACATTCACTATGATGGAAGAAGTTGTTAATTGAGTTATTTTTTACAGACTAATGCAAAGAATTACAAGATTTTTCAAACAGAATCTTGAACGAAGCCGACTAATTGAACTTCGGGGTATTGGCTCGAAACGCCCAGCAATATGAGTCCCGAGCGACTCCAGAACATTCACTGAGATGGGAGAAGTTGTTAATCGAGTTATTTTTGACAGACTAATGCAAAGAATTGGAAGATTTTTCGAATAGAATTTTGAACGAAGCTGACAGATTGAACTTCGGGGTATCGGCTCGAAATGCCAAACAATCTGAGTCCCGAGCGAGTCCAGAACATTCACTGTGATGGGAGAAGTTGTTAATCGAGATATTTTTGACAGACTAATGCAAAGAATTGGAAGATTTTTTGATTAGAATCTTGAACGAAGCCGACTGACTGAACTTCGGGAGTTCGGGGTATCCGCTGGAAACACCCAGCAATCTGAGTCCCGAGCGACTCCAGAACATTCACTGAGATGGGAGAAGTTGTTAATCGAGTTATTTTTGACAGACTAATGCAAAGTATTGGAAGATTTTTCGAATAGAATCTTGAACGAAGCCTACTGATTGAACTTCGGGGTGTCGGCTCGAAACGCCCAGCAATCTGAGTCCCGAGCGACTCCAGAACATTCACTGTGATGGGAGAAGTTGTTAATCGAGTTATTTTTGACAGACTAAGGCAAGGAATTGGAAGATTTTGCGAATAGAATCTTTAACGAAGCTGACTGATTGAACTTCGGGGTATCCGCTCGAAACGCCCAGCAATCTGAGTCCCGAGCGAATCCAGAACATTCACTGTGATGGAAGAAGTTGTTAATTGAGTTATTTTTTACAGACTAATGCAAAGAATTACAAGATTTTTCGAATAGAATTTTGAACGAAGCCGACTATTTGAACTTCGGGGTATCGGCTTGAAACGCCCAGCAATCTGAGTCCCGAGCGACTCCAGAACATTCACTATGATGGAAGAAGTTGTTAATCGAGTTATTTTTCACAGACTAATGCAAAGAATTACAAGATTTTTCAAACAAAATCTTGAACGAAGCCGACTATTTGAACTTCGGGGTATCGGCTTGAAACGCCCAGCAATCTGAGTCCCGAGCGACTCCAGAACATTCACTGTGATGGGAGAAGTTGTTAATCGAGTTATTTTTGACAGACTAAGGCAAGGAATTGGAAGATTTTGCGAATAGAATCTTTAACGAAGCTGACTGATTGAACTTCGGGGTATCCGCTCGAAACGCCCAGCAATCAGAGTCCCGAGCGAATCCAGAACATTCACTGAGATGGGAGAAGTTGTTAATCGAGTTATTTTTGACAGACTAATGCAAAGAATTGGAAGATTTTTCGAATAGAATTTTGAACGAAGCCGACTGATTGAACTTCGGGGTATCGGCCCGAAATGCCCAATAATCTGAGTCCCGAGCGAGTCCAGAACATTCACTGTGATGGGAGAAGTTGTTAATCGAGTTATTTTTGACAGACTAAGGCAAGGAATTGGATGATTTTGCGAATAGAATCTTCAACGAAGCTGACTGATTGAACTTCGGGGTATCGGCTCGAAATGCCAAACAATCTGAGTCCCGAGCGAGTCCAGAACATTCACTGTGATGGGAGAAGTTGTTAATCGAGTTATTTTTGACAGACTAATGCAAAGAATTGGAAGATTTTTTGATTAGAATCTTGAACGAAGCCGACTGACTGAACTTCGGGAGTTCGGGGTATCCGCTGGAAACACCCAGCAATCTGAGTCCCGAGCGACTCCAGAACATTCACTGAGATGGGAGAAGTTGTTAATCGAGTTACTTTTGACAGACTAATGCAAAGAATTAGAAGATTTTTCGAATAGAATCTTGAACGAAGCCTACTGATTGAACTACGGGGTGTCGGCTCGAAACGCCCAGCAATCTGAGTCCCGAGCGACTCCAGAACATTCACTGTGATGGGAGAAGTTGTTAATCGAGTTATTTTTGACAGACTAAGGCAAGGAATTGGAAGATTTTGCGAATAGAATCTTTAACGAAGCTGACTGATTGTACTTCGGGGTATCCGCTCGAAACGCCCAGCAATCTGAGTCCCGAGCGAATCCAGAACATTCACTGAGATGGGAGAAGTTGTTAATCGAGTTATTTTTGACAGACTAATGCAAAGAATTGGAAGATTTTTCGAATAGAATTTTGAACGAAGCCGACTGATTGAACTTCGGGGTATTGGCCCGAAATGCCCAATAATCTGAGTCCCGAGCGACTCCAGAACATTCACTGTGACGGGAGAAGTTGTTAATCGATTTATTTTTGACAGACTAAGGCAAGGAATTCGAAGATTTTGCGAATAGAATCTTTAACGAAGCTGACTGATTGAACTTCGGGGTATCCGCTCGAAACGCCCAGCAATCTGAGTCCCGAGCGACTCCAGAACATTCACTGAGATGGGAGAAGTTGTTAATCGAGTTATTTTTGACAGACTAATGCAAAGAATTGGAAGATTTTTCGAATAGAATTTTGAACGAAGCCGACTGATTGAACTTCGGGGTATCGGCCCGAAATGCCCAATAATCTGAGTCCCGAGCGAGTCCAGAACATTCACTGTGATGGGAGAAGTTGTTAATCGAGTTATTTTTGACAGACTAATGTAAATAACTACACGCTTTTTCGAACAGAATGCTGAACGAAGCCTACTAATTGAACTTTCGAGTATCGACTCGAAACGACCAGAAATCTGAGTACCGGGCGACTCCAGAACATTCACTGTGATGGAAGAAGTTGTTAATTGAGTTATTTTTTACAGACTAATGCAAAGAATTACAAGATTTTTCAAACAGAATCTTGAACGAAGCCGACTAATTGAACTTCGGGGTATTGGCTCGAAACGCCCAGCAATATGAGTCCCGAACGACTCCAGAACATTCACTGAGATGGGAGAAGTTGTTAATCGAGTTATTTTTGACAGACTAATGCAAAGAATTGGAAGATTTTTCGAATAGAATTTTGAACGAAGCTGACTGATTGAACTTCGGGGTATCGGCTCGAAATGCCAAACAATCTGAGTCCCGAGCGAGTCCAGAACATTCACTGTGATGGGAGAAGTTATTAATCGAGATATTTTTGACAGACTAATGCAAAGAATTGGAAGATTTTTTGATTAGAATCTTGAACGAAGCCGACTGACTGAACTTCGGGAGTTCGGGGTATCCGCTGGAAACACCCAGCAATCTGAGTCCCGAGCGAGTCCAGAACATTCACTGAGATGTGAGAAGTTGTTAATCGAGTTATTTTTGACAGACTAATGCAAAGAATTGGAAGATTTTTCGAATAGAATTTTGAACGAAGCCGACTGATTGAACTTCGGGGTATCGGCCCGAAATGCCAAATAATCTGAGTCCCGAGCGACTCCAGAACATTCACTGAGATGGGAGAAGTTGTTAATCGAGTTATTTTTGACAAACTAATGCAAAGTATTGGAAGTTTTTCGTATAGAATCTTGAACGAAGCCTACTGATTGAACTTCGGGGTGTCGGCTCGAAACGCCCAGTAATCTGAGTCCCGAGCGACTCCAGAACATTCACTGTGATGGGAGAAGTTGTTAATCGAGTTATTTTTGACAGACTAAGGCAAGGAATTCGAAGATTTTGCGAATAGAATCTTTAACGAAGCTGACTGATTGAACTTCGGGGTATCCGCTCGAAACGCCCAGCAATCTGAGTCCCGAGCGACTCCAGAACATTCACTGAGATGGGAGAAGTTGTTAATCGAGTTATTTTTGACAGACTAATGCAAAGAATTGGAAGATTTTTCGAATAGAATTTTGAACGAAGCCGACTGATTGAACTTCGGGGTATCGGCCTGAAATGCCCAATAATCTGAGTCCCGAGCGAGTCCAGAACATTCACTGTGATGGGAGAAGTTGTTAATCGAGTTATTTTTGACAGACTAATGTAAAGAACTACACGCTTTTTCGAACAGAATGCTGAACGAAGCCTACTAATTGAACTTTCGAGTATCGACTCGAAACGACCAGAAATCTGAGTACCGGGCGACTCCAGAACATTCACTGTGATGGAAGAAGTTGTTAATTGAGTTATTTTTTACAGACTAATGCAAAGAATTACAAGATTTTTCAAACAGAATCTTGAACGAAGCCGACTAATTGAACTTCGGGGTATTGGCTCGAAACGCCCAGCAATATGAGTCCCGAACGACTCCAGAACATTCACTGAGATGGGAGAAGTTGTTAATCGAGTTATTTTTGACAGACTAATGCAAAGAATTGGAAGATTTTTCGAATAGAATTTTGAACGAAGCTGACTGATTGAACTTCGGGGTATCGGCTCGAAATGCCAAACAATCTGAGTCCCGAGCGAGTCCAGAACATTCACTGTGATGGGAGAAGTTGTTAATCGAGATATTTTTGACAGACTAATGCAAAGAATTGGAAGATTTTTTGATTAGAATCTTGAACGAAGCCGACTGACTGAACTTCGGGAGTTCGGGGTATCCGCTGGAAACACCCAGCAATCTGAGTCCCGAGCGAGTCCAGAACATTCACTGAGATGGGAGAAGTTGTTAATCGAGTTATTTTTGACAGACTAATGCAAAGAATTGGAAGATTTTTCGAATAGAATTTTGAACGAAGCCGACTGATTGAACTTCGGGGTATCGGCCCGAAATGCCAAATAATCTGAGTCCCGAGCGACTCCAGAACATTCACTGAGATGGGAGAAGTTGTTAATCGAGTTATTTTTGACAGACTAATGCAAAGTATTGGAAGATTTTTCGTATAGAATCTTGAACGAAGCCTACTGATTGAACTTCGGGATGTCGGCTCGAAACGCCCAGCAATCTGAGTCCCGAGCGACTCCAGAACATTCACTGTGATGGGAGAAGTTGTTAATCGAGTTATTTTTGACAGACTAAGGCAAGGAATTCGAAGATTTTGCGAATAGAATCTTTAACGAAGCTGACTGATTGAACTTCGGGGTATCCGCTCGAAACGCCCAGCAATCTGAGTCCCGAGCGACTCCAGAACATTCACTGAGATGGGAGAAGTTGTTAATCGAGTTATTTTTGACAGACTAATGCAAAGAATTGGAAGATTTTTCGAATAGAATTTTGAACGAAGCCGACTGATTGAACTTCGGGGTATCGGCCCGAAATGCCCAATAATCTGAGTCCCGAGCGAGTCCAGAACATTCACTGTGATGGGAGAAGTTGTTAATCGAGTTATTTTTGACAGACTAATGCAAAGAACTACACGCTTTTTCGAACAGAATGCTGAACGAAGCCTACTAATTGAACTTTCGAGTATCGACTCAAAACGACCAGAAATCTGAGTCCCGGGCGACTCCAGAACATTCACTGTGATGGAAGAAGTTGTTAATTGAGTTATTTTTTACAGACTAATGCAAAGAATTATAAGATTTTTCAAACAGAATCTTTAACGAAGCCGACTAATTGAACTTCGGGGTATTGGCTCGAAACGCCCAGCAATATGAGTCCCGAGCGACTCCAGAACATTCACTGAGATGGGAGAAGTTGTTAATCGAGTTATTTTTGACAGACTAATGCAAAGAATTGGAAGATTTTTCGAATAGAATTTTGAACGAAGCTGACTGATTGAACTTCGGGGTATCGGCTCGAAATGCCAAACAATCTGAGTCCCGAGCGAGTCCAGAACATTCACTGTGATGGGAGAAGTTGTTAATCGAGATATTTTTGACAGACTAATGCAAAGAATTGGAAGATTTTTTGATTAGAATCTTGAACGAAGCCGACTGACTGAACTTCGGGAGTTCGGGGTATCCGCTGGAAACACCCAGCAATCTGAGTCCCGAGCGACTCCAGAACATTCACTGAGATGGGAGAAGTTGTTAATCGAGTTATTTTTGACAGACTAATGCAAAGTATTGGAAGATTTTTCGAATAGAATCTTGAACGAAGCCTACTGATTGAACTTCGGGGTGTCGGCTCGAAACGCCCAGCAATCTGAGTCCCGAGCGACTCCAGAACATTCACTGTGATGGGAGAAGTTGTTAATCGAGTTATTTTTGACAGACTAAGGCAAGGAATTGGAAGATTTTGCGAATAGAATCTTTAACGAAGCTGACTGATTGAACTTCGGGGTATTCGCTCGAAACGCCCAGCAATCTGAGTCCCGAGCGAATCCAGAACATTCACTGAGATGGGAGAAGTTGTTAATCGAGTTATTTTTGACAGAGTAATGCAAAGAATTGGAAGATTTTTCGAATAGAATTTTGAACGAAGCCGACTGATTGAACTTCGGGGTATCGGCCCGAAATGCCCAATAATCTGAGTCCCGAGCGAGTCCAGAACATTCACTGTGATGGGAGCAGTTGTTAATCGAGTTATTTTTGACAGACTAATGCAAAGAACTACACGCTTTTTCGAACAGAATGCTGAACGAAGCCTACTAATTGAACTTTCGAGTATCGACTCGAAACGATCAGAAATCTGAGTCCCGGGCGACTCCAGAACATTCACTGTGATGGAAGAAGTTGTTAATTGAGTTATTTTTTACAGACTAATGCAAAGAATTACAAGATTTTTCAAACAGAATCTTGAACGAAGCCGACTATTTGAACTTCGGGGTATCGGCTTGAAACGCCCAGCAATCTGAGTCCCGGGCGACTCCAGAACATTCACTATGATGGAAGAAGTTGTTAATCGAGTAATTTTTCACAGACTAATGCAAGGAATTACAAGATTTTTCAAACAGAATCTTGAACGAAGCCGACTATTTGAACTTCGGGGTATCGGCTTGAAACGCCCAGCAATCTGAGTCCCGAGCGACTCCAGAACATTCACTGTGATGGGAGAAGTTGTTAATCGAGTTATTTTTGACAGACTAAGGCAAGGAATTGGAAGATTTTGCGAATAGAATCTTTAACGAAGCTGACTGATTGAACTTCGGGTATCCGCTCGAAACGCCCAGCAATCTGAGTCCCGAGCGAATCCAGAACATTCAGTGAGATGGGAGAAGTTGTTAATCGAGTTATTTTTGACAGACTAATGCAAAGAATTGGAAGATTTTTCGAATAGAATTTTGAACGAAGCCGACTGATTGAACTTCGGGGTATTGGCCCGAAATGCCCAATAATCTGAGTCCCGAGCGACTCCAGAACATTCACTGTGACGGGAGAAGTTGTTAATCGAGTTATTTTTGACAGACTAAGGCAAGGAATTCGAAGATTTTGCGAATAGAATCTTTAACGAAGCTGACTGATTGAACTTCGGGGTATCCGCTCAAAACGCCCAGCAATCTGAGTCCCGAGCGACTCCAGAACATTCACTGAGATGGGAGAAGTTGTTAATCGAGTTATTTTTGACAGACTAATGCAAAGAATTGGAAGATTTTTCGAATAGAATTTTGAACGAAGCCGACTGATTGAACTTCGCGGTATCGGCCCGAAATGCCCAATAATCTGAGTCCCGAGCGAGTCCAGAACATTCACTGTGATGGGAGAAGTTGTTAATCGAGTTATTTTTGACAGACTAATGTAAAGAACTACACGCTTTTTCGAACAGAATGCTGAACGAAGCCTACTAATTGAACTTTCGAGTATCGACTCGAAACGACCAGAAATCTGAGTCCCGGGCGACTCCAGAACATTCACTGTGATGGAAGAAGTTGTTAATTGAGTTATTTTTTACAGACTAATGCAAAGAATTACAAGATTTTTCAAACAGAATCTTGAACGAAGCCGACTAATTGAACTTCGGGGTATTGGCTCGAAACGCCCAGCAATATGAGTCCCGAGCGACTCCAGAACATTCACTGAGATGGGAGAAGTTGTTAATCGAGTTATTTTTGACAGACTAATGCAAAGAATTGGAAGATTTTTCGAATAGAATTTTGAACGAAGCTGACTGATTGAACTTCGGGGTATCGGCTCGAAATGCCAAACAATCTGAGTCCCGAGCGAGTCCAGAACATTCACTGTGATGGGAGAAGTTGTTAATCGAGATATTTTTGACAGACTAATGCAAAGAATTGGAAGATTTTTTGATTAGAATCTTGAACGAAGCCGACTGACTGAACTTCGGGAGTTCGGGGTATCCGCTGGAAACACCCAGCAATCTGAGTCCCGAGCGAGTCCAGAACATTCACTGAGATGGGAGAAGTTGTTAATCGAGTTATTTTTGACAGACTAATGCAAAGAATTGGAAGATTTTTCGAATAGAATTTTGAACGAAGCCGACTGATTGAACTTCGGGGTATCGGCCCGAAATGCCCAATAATCTGAGTCCCGAGCGACTCCAGAACATTCACTGAGATGGGAGAAGTTGTTAATCGAGTTATTTTTGACAGACTAATGCAAAGTATTGGAAGATTTTTCGTATAGAATCTTGAACGAAGCCTACTGATTGAACTTCGGGGTGTCGGCTCGAAACGCCCAGCAATCTGAGTCCCGAGCGACTCCAGAACATTCACTGTGATGGGAGAAGTTGTTAATCGAGTTATTTTTGAAAGACTAAGGCAAGGAATTCGAAGATTTTGCGAATAGAATCTTTAACGAAGCTGACTAATTGAACTTCGGGGTATCCGCTCGAAACGCCCAGCAATCTGAGTCCCGAGCGACTCCAGAACATTCACTGAGATGGGAGAAGTTGTTAATCGAGTTATTTTTGACAGACTAATGCAAAGAATTGGAAGATTTTTCGAATAGAATTTTGAACGAAGCCGACTGATTGAACTTCGGGGTATCGGCCCGAAATGCCCAATAATCTGAGTCCCGAGCGAGTCCAGAACATTCACTGTGATGGGAGAAGTTGTTAATCGAGTTATTTTTGACAGACTAATGCAAAGAACTACACGCTTTTTCGAACAGAATGCTGAACGAAGCCTACTAATTGAACTTTCGAGTATCGACTCAAAACGACCAGAAATCTGAGTCCCGGGCGACTCCAGAACATTCACTATGATGGAAGAAGTTGTTAATTGAGTTATTTTTTACAGACTAATGCAAAGAATTACAAGATTTTTCAAACAGAATCTTGAACGAAGCCGACTAATTGAACTTCGGGGTATTGGCTCGAAACGCCCAGCAATATGAGTCCCGAGCGACTCCAGAACATTCACTGAGATGGGAGAAGTTGTTAATCGAGTTATTTTTGACAGACTAATGCAAAGAATTGGAAGATTTTTCGAATAGAATTTTGAACGAAGCTGACAGATTGAACTTCGGGGTATCGGCTCGAAATGCCAAACAATCTGAGTCCCGAGCGAGTCCAGAACATTCACTGTGATGGGAGAAGTTGTTAATCGAGATATTTTTGACAGACTAATGCAAAGAATTGGAAGATTTTTTGATTAGAATCTTGAACGAAGCCGACTGACTGAACTTCGGGAGTTCGGGGTATCCGCTGGAAACACCCAGCAATCTGAGTCCCGAGCGACTCCAGAACATTCACTGAGATGGGAGAAGTTGTTAATCGAGTTATTTTTGACAGACTAATGCAAAGTATTGGAAGATTTTTCGAATAGAATCTTGAACGAAGCCTACTGATTGAACTTCGGGGTGTCGGCTCGAAACGCCCAGCAATCTGAGTCCCGAGCGACTCCAGAACATTCACTGTGATGGGAGAAGTTGTTAATCGAGTTATTTTTGACAGACTAAGGCAAGGAATTGGAAGATTTTGCGAATAGAATCTTTAACGAAGCTGACTGATTGAACTTCGGGGTATCCGCTCGAAACGCCCAGCAATCTGAGTCCCGAGCGAATCCAGAACATTCACTGTGATGGAAGAAGTTGTTAATTGAGTTATTTTTTACAGACTAATGCAAAGAATTACAAGATTTTTCGAATAGAATTTTGAACGAAGCCGACTATTTGAACTTCGGGGTATCGGCTTGAAACGCCCAGCAATCTGAGTCCCGAGCGACTCCAGAACATTCACTATGATGGAAGAAGTTGTTAATCGAGTTATTTTTCACAGACTAATGCAAAGAATTACAAGATTTTTCAAACAAAATCTTGAACGAAGCCGACTATTTGAACTTCGGGGTATCGGCTTGAAACGCCCAGCAATCTGAGTCCCGAGCGACTCCAGAACATTCACTGTGATGGGAGAAGTTGTTAATCGAGTTATTTTTGACAGACTAAGGCAAGGAATTGGAAGATTTTGTGAATAGAATCTTTAACGAAGCTGACTGATTGAACTTCGGGGTATCCGCTCGAAACGCCCAGCAATCAGAGTCCCGAGCGAATCCAGAACATTCACTGAGATGGGAGAAGTTGTTAATCGAGTTATTTTTGACAGACTAATGCAAAGAATTGGAAGATTTTTCGAATAGAATTTTGAACGAAGCCGACTGATTGAACTTCGGGGTATCGGCCCGAAATGCCCAATAATCTGAGTCCCGAGCGAGTCCAGAACATTCACTGTGATGGGAGAAGTTGTTAATCGAGTTATTTTTGACAGACTAAGGCAAGGAATTGGATGATTTTGCGAATAGAATCTTCAACGAAGCTGACTGATTGAACTTCGGGGTATCGGCTCGAAATGCCAAACAATCTGAGTCCCGAGCGAGTCCAGAACATTCACTGTGATGGGAGAAGTTGTTAATCGAGTTATTTTTGACAGACTAATGCAAAGAATTGGAAGATTTTTTGATTAGAATCTTGAACGAAGCCGACTGACTGAACTTCGGGAGTTCGGGGTATCCGCTGGAAACACCCAGCAATCTGAGTCCCGAGCGACTCCAGAACATTCACTGAGATGGGAGAAGTTGTTAATCGAGTTACTTTTGACAGACTAATGCAAAGAATTAGAAGATTTTTCGAATAGAATCTTGAACGAAGCCTACTGATTGAACTACGGGGTGTCGGCTCGAAACGCCCAGCAATCTGAGTCCCGAGCGACTCCAGAACATTCACTGTGATGGGAGAAGTTGTTAATCGAGTTATTTTTGACAGACTAAGGCAAGGAATTGGAAGATTTTGCGAATAGAATCTTTAACGAAGCTGACTGATTGTACTTCGGGGTATCCGCTCGAAACGCCCAGCAATCTGAGTCCCGAGCGAATCCAGAACATTCACTGAGATGGGAGAAGTTGTTAATCGAGTTATTTTTGACAGACTAATGCAAAGAATTGGAAGATTTTTCGAATAGAATTTTGAACGAAGCCGACTGATTGAACTTCGGGGTATTGGCCCGAAATGCCCAATAATCTGAGTCCCGAGCGACTCCAGAACATTCACTGTGACGGGAGAAGTTGTTAATCGATTTATTTTTGACAGACTAAGGCAAGGAATTCGAAGATTTTGCGAATAGAATCTTTAACGAAGCTGACTGATTGAACTTCGGGGTATCCGCTCGAAACGCCCAGCAATCTGAGTCCCGAGCGACTCCAGAACATTCACTGAGATGGGAGAAGTTGTTAATCGAGTTATTTTTGACAGACTAATGCAAAGAATTGGAAGATTTTTCGAATAGAATTTTGAACGAAGCCGACTGATTGAACTTCGGGGTATCGGCCCGAAATGCCCAATAATCTGAGTCCCGAGCGAGTCCAGAACATTCACTGTGATGGGAGAAGTTGTTAATCGAGTTATTTTTGACAGACTAATGTAAATAACTACACGCTTTTTCGAACAGAATGCTGAACGAAGCCTACTAATTGAACTTTCGAGTATCGACTCGAAACGACCAGAAATCTGAGTACCGGGCGACTCCAGAACATTCACTGTGATGGAAGAAGTTGTTAATTGAGTTATTTTTTACAGACTAATGCAAAGAATTACAAGATTTTTCAAACAGAATCTTGAACGAAGCCGACTAATTGAACTTCGGGGTATTGGCTCGAAACGCCCAGCAATATGAGTCCCGAACGACTCCAGAACATTCACTGAGATGGGAGAAGTTGTTAATCGAGTTATTTTTGACAGACTAATGCAAAGAATTGGAAGATTTTTCGAATAGAATTTTGAACGAAGCTGACTGATTGAACTTCGGGGTATCGGCTCGAAATGCCAAACAATCTGAGTCCCGAGCGAGTCCAGAACATTCACTGTGATGGGAGAAGTTATTAATCGAGATATTTTTGACAGACTAATGCAAAGAATTGGAAGATTTTTTGATTAGAATCTTGAACGAAGCCGACTGACTGAACTTCGGGAGTTCGGGGTATCCGCTGGAAACACCCAGCAATCTGAGTCCCGAGCGAGTCCAGAACATTCACTGAGATGTGAGAAGTTGTTAATCGAGTTATTTTTGACAGACTAATGCAAAGAATTGGAAGATTTTTCGAATAGAATTTTGAACGAAGCCGACTGATTGAACTTCGGGGTATCGGCCCGAAATGCCAAATAATCTGAGTCCCGAGCGACTCCAGAACATTCACTGAGATGGGAGAAGTTGTTAATCGAGTTATTTTTGACAAACTAATGCAAAGTATTGGAAGTTTTTCGTATAGAATCTTGAACGAAGCCTACTGATTGAACTTCGGGGTGTCGGCTCGAAACGCCCAGTAATCTGAGTCCCGAGCGACTCCAGAACATTCACTGTGATGGGAGAAGTTGTTAATCGAGTTATTTTTGACAGACTAAGGCAAGGAATTCGAAGATTTTGCGAATAGAATCTTTAACGAAGCTGACTGATTGAACTTCGGGGTATCCGCTCGAAACGCCCAGCAATCTGAGTCCCGAGCGACTCCAGAACATTCACTGAGATGGGAGAAGTTGTTAATCGAGTTATTTTTGACAGACTAATGCAAAGAATTGGAAGATTTTTCGAATAGAATTTTGAACGAAGCCGACTGATTGAACTTCGGGGTATCGGCCTGAAATGCCCAATAATCTGAGTCCCGAGCGAGTCCAGAACATTCACTGTGATGGGAGAAGTTGTTAATCGAGTTATTTTTGACAGACTAATGTAAAGAACTACACGCTTTTTCGAACAGAATGCTGAACGAAGCCTACTAATTGAACTTTCGAGTATCGACTCGAAACGACCAGAAATCTGAGTACCGGGCGACTCCAGAACATTCACTGTGATGGAAGAAGTTGTTAATTGAGTTATTTTTTACAGACTAATGCAAAGAATTACAAGATTTTTCAAACAGAATCTTGAACGAAGCCGACTAATTGAACTTCGGGGTATTGGCTCGAAACGCCCAGCAATATGAGTCCCGAACGACTCCAGAACATTCACTGAGATGGGAGAAGTTGTTAATCGAGTTATTTTTGACAGACTAATGCAAAGAATTGGAAGATTTTTCGAATAGAATTTTGAACGAAGCTGACTGATTGAACTTCGGGGTATCGGCTCGAAATGCCAAACAATCTGAGTCCCGAGCGAGTCCAGAACATTCACTGTGATGGGAGAAGTTGTTAATCGAGATATTTTTGACAGACTAATGCAAAGAATTGGAAGATTTTTTGATTAGAATCTTGAACGAAGCCGACTGACTGAACTTCGGGAGTTCGGGGTATCCGCTGGAAACACCCAGCAATCTGAGTCCCGAGCGAGTCCAGAACATTCACTGAGATGGGAGAAGTTGTTAATCGAGTTATTTTTGACAGACTAATGCAAAGAATTGGAAGATTTTTCGAATAGAATTTTGAACGAAGCCGACTGATTGAACTTCGGGGTATCGGCCCGAAATGCCAAATAATCTGAGTCCCGAGCGACTCCAGAACATTCACTGAGATGGGAGAAGTTGTTAATCGAGTTATTTTTGACAAACTAATGCAAAGTATTGGAAGTTTTTCGTATAGAATCTTGAACGAAGCCTACTGATTGAACTTCGGGGTGTCGGCTCGAAACGCCCAGCAATCTGAGTCCCGAGCGACTCCAGAACATTCACTGTGATGGGAGAAGTTGTTAATCGAGTTATTTTTGACAGACTAAGGCAAGGAATTCGAAGATTTTGCGAATAGAATCTTTAACGAAGCTGACTGATTGAACTTCGGGGTATCCGCTCGAAACGCCCAGCAATCTGAGTCCCGAGCGACTCCAGAACATTCACTGAGATGGGAGAAGTTGTTAATCGAGTTATTTTTGACAGACTAATGCAAAGAATTGGAAGATTTTTCGAATAGAATTTTGAACGAAGCCGACTGATTGAACTTCGGGGTATCGGCCTGAAATGCCCAATAATCTGAGTCCCGAGCGAGTCCAGAACATTCACTGTGATGGGAGAAGTTGTTAATCGAGTTATTTTTGACAGACTAATGTAAAGAACTACACGCTTTTTCGAACAGAATGCTGAACGAAGCCTACTAATTGAACTTTCGAGTATCGACTCGAAACGACCAGAAATCTGAGTACCGGGCGACTCCAGAACATTCACTGTGATGGAAGAAGTTGTTAATTGAGTTATTTTTTACAGACTAATGCAAAGAATTACAAGATTTTTCAAACAGAATCTTGAACGAAGCCGACTAATTGAACTTCGGGGTATTGGCTCGAAACGCCCAGCAATATGAGTCCCGAACGACTCCAGAACATTCACTGAGATGGGAGAAGTTGTTAATCGAGTTATTTTTGACAGACTAATGCAAAGAATTGGAAGATTTTTCGAATAGAATTTTGAACGAAGCTGACTGATTGAACTTCGGGGTATCGGCTCGAAATGCCAAACAATCTGAGTCCCGAGCGAGTCCAGAACATTCACTGTGATGGGAGAAGTTGTTAATCGAGATATTTTTGACAGACTAATGCAAAGAATTGGAAGATTTTTTGATTAGAATCTTGAACGAAGCCGACTGACTGAACTTCGGGAGTTCGGGGTATCCGCTGGAAACACCCAGCAATCTGAGTCCCGAGCGAGTCCAGAACATTCACTGAGATGGGAGAAGTTGTTAATCGAGTTATTTTTGACAGACTAATGCAAAGAATTGGAAGATTTTTCGAATAGAATTTTGAACGAAGCCGACTGATTGAACTTCGGGGTATCGGCCCGAAATGCCCAATAATCTGAGTCCCGAGCGACTCCAGAACATTCACTGAGATGGGAGAAGTTGTTAATCGAGTTATTTTTGACAGACTAATGCAAAGTATTGGAAGATTTTTCGTATAGAATCTTGAACGAAGCCTACTGATTGAACTTCGGGGTGTCGGCTCGAAACGCCCAGCAATCTGAGTCCCGAGCGACTCCAGAACATTCACTGTGATGGGAGAAGTTGTTAATCGAGTTATTTTTGACAGACTAAGGCAAGGAATTGGAAGATTTTGCGAATAGAATCTTTAACGATGCTGACTGATTGAACTTCGGGGTATCCGCTCGAAACGCCCAGCAATCTGAGTCCCGAGCGAATCCAGAACATTCACTGAGATGGGAGAAGTTGTTAATCGAGTTATTTTTGACAGACTAATGCAAAGAATTGGAAGATTTTTCGAATAGAATTTTGAACGAAGCCGACTGATTGAACTTCGGGGTATCGGCCCGAAATGCCCAATAATCTGAGTCCCGAGCGAGTCCAGAACATTCACTGTGATGGGAGAAGTTGTTAATCGAGTTATTTTTGACAGACTAATGCAAAGAACTACACGCTTTTTCGAACAGAATGCTGAACGAAGCCTACTAATTGAACTTTCGAGTATCGACTCGAAACGACCAGAAATCTGTGTCCCGGGCGACTCCAGAACATTCACTGTGATGGAAGAAGTTGTTAATTGAGTTATTTTTTACAGACTAATGCAAAGAATTACAAGATTTTTCAAACAGAATCTTGAACGAAGCCGACTATTTGAACTTCGGGGTATCGGCTTGAAACGCCCAGCAATCTGAGTCCCGAGCGACTCCAGAACATTCACTATGATGGAAGAAGTTGTTAATCGAGTTATTTTTCACAGACTAATGCAAAGAATTACAAGATTTTTCAAACAAAATCTTGAACGAAGCCGACTATTTGAACTTCGGGGTATCGGCTTGAAACGCCCAGCAATCTGAGTCCCGAGCGACTCCAGAACATTCACTGTGATGGGAGAAGTTGTTAATCGAGTTATTTTTGACAGACTAAGGCAAGGAATTGGAAGATTTTGCGAATAGAATCTTTAACGAAGCTGACTGATTGAACTTCGGGGTATCCGCTCGAAACGCCCAGCAATCAGAGTCCCGAGCGAATCCAGAACATTCACTGAGATGGGAGAAGTTGTTAATCGAGTTATTTTTGACAGACTAATGCAAAGAATTGGAAGATTTTTTGAATAGAATTTTGAACGAAGCCGACTGATTGAACTTCGGGGTATCGGCCCGAAATGCCCAATAATCTGAGTCCCGAGCGAGTCCAGAACATTCACTGTGATGGGAGAAGTTGTTAATCGAGTTATTTTTGACAGACTAAGGCAAGGAATTGGATGATTTTGCGAATAGAATCTTTAACGAAGCTGACTGATTGAACTTCGGGGTATCCGCTCGAAACGCCCAGCAATCAGAGTCCCGAGCGAATCCAAAACATTCACTGAGATGGGAGAAGTTGTTAATCGAGTTATTTTTGACAGAGTAATGCAAAGAATTGGAAGATTTTTCGAATAGAATTTTGAACGAAGCCGACTGATTGAACTTCGGGGTATCGGCCCGAAATGCCCAATAATCTGAGTCCCGAGCGAGTCCAGAACATTCACTGTGATGGGAGAAGTTGTTAATCGAGTTATTTTTGACAGACTAATACAAAGAACTACACGCTTTTTCGAACAGAATGCTGAACGAAGCCTACTAATTGAACTTTCGAGTATCGACTCGAAACGACCAGAAATCTGAGTCCCGGGCGACTCCAGAACATTCACTCTGATGGAAGAAGTTGTTAATTGAGTTATTTTTTACAGACTAATGCAAAGAATTACAAGATTTTTCAAACAGAATCTTGAACGAAGCCGACTATTTGAACTTCGGGGTATCGGCTTGAAACGCCCAGCAATCTGAGTCTCGAGCGACTCCAGAACATTCACTATGATGGAAGAAGTTGTTAATCGAGTTATTTTTCACAGACTATTGCAAAGAATTACAAGATTTTTCAAACAGAATCTTGAACGAAGCCGACTATTTGAACTTCGGGGTATCGGCTTGAAATGCCCAGCAATCTGAGTCCCGAGCGACTCCAGAACATTCACTGTGATGGGAGAAGTTGTTAATCGAGTTATTTTTGACAGACTAAGGCAAGGAATTGGAAGATTTTGCGAATAGAATCTTTAACGAAGCTGACTGATTGAACTTCGGGGTATCCGCTCGAAACGCCCAGCAATCAGAGTCCCGAGCGAATCCAGAACATTCACTGAGATGGGAGAAGTTGTTAATCGAGTTATTTTTGATAGACTAATGCAAAGAATTGGAAGATTTTTCGAATAGAATTTTGAACGAAGCCGACTGATTGAACTTCGGGGTATCGGCCCGAAATGCCCAATAATCTGAGTCCCGAGCGAGTCCAGAACATTCACTGTGATGGGAGAAGTTGTTAATCGAGTTATTTTTGACAGACTAAGGCAAGGAATTGGATGATTTTGCGAATAGAATCTTTAACGAAGCTGACTGATTGAACTTCGGGGTATCGGCTCGAAATGCCAAACAATCTGAGTCCCGAGCGAGTCCAGAACATTCACTGTGATGGGAGAAGTTGTTAATCGAGTTATTTTTGACAGACTAATGCAACGAATTGGAAGATTTTTTGATTAGAATCTTGAACGAAGCCGACTGACTGAACTTCGGGAGTTCGGGGTATCCGCTGGAAACGCCCAGCAATCTGAGTCCCGAGCGACTCCATAACATTCACTGTGATGGGAGAAGTTGTTAATCGAGTTATTTTTCGAACAGAATGCTGAATGAAGCCTACTAATTGAACTTTCGAGTATCGACTCGAAACGACCAGAAATCTGAGTCCCGGGCGACTCCAGAACATTCACTATGATAGAAGAAGTTGTTAATCGAGTTATTTTTCACAGACTAATGCAAAGAATTACAAGATTTTTCAAACAGAATCTTGAACGAAGCCGACTATTTGAACTTCGGGGTATCGGCTTGAAACGCCCAGCAATCTGAGTCCCGAGCGACTCCAGAACATTCACTGTGATGGGAGAAGTTGTTAATCGAGTTATTTTTGACAGACTAAGGCAAGGAATTGGAAGATTTTGCGAATAGAATCTTTAACGAAGCTGACTGATTGAACTTCGGGGTGTCGGCTCGAAACGCCCAGAAATCTGAGTCCCGAGCGACTCCAGAACATTCACTGAGATGGGAGAAGTTGTTAATCGAGTTATTTTTGAAAGACTAATGCAAAGAATTGGAAGATTTTTCGAATAGAATTTTGAACGAAGTCAACTGATTGAACTTCGGGGTATCGGCTCGAAATGCCCAATAATCTGAGTCCCGAGCGAGTCCAGAACATTCACTGTGATGAGAGAAGTTGTTAATCGAGTTATTTTTGACAGACTAATGCAAAGAACTACACGCTTTTTCGAACAGAATGCTGAACGAAGCCTACTAATTGAACTTTCGAGTATCGACTCGAAACGACCGGAAATCTGAGTCCCGGGCGACTCCAGAACATTTACTATGATGGAAGAAGTTGTTAATCGAGTTATTTTACACAGACTAATGCAAAGAATTACAAGATTTTTAAAACAGAATCTTGAACGAAGCCGACTAATTGAACTTCGGGGTATCGGCTTGAAACACCCAGCAATCTGAGTCCCGAGCGACTCCAGAACATTCACTGAGATGGGAGAAGTTGTTAATCGAGTGATTTTTTACAGACTAATGCAAAGAATTAGAAGATTTTTCGAATAGAATCTTGAACGAAGCCTACTGATTGAACTTCGGGGTGTCGGCTCGAAACGCCCAGCAATTTGAGTCCCGAGCGACTCCAGAACATTCACTGTGATGGGAGAAGTTGTTAATCGAGTTATTTTTGACAGACTAAGGCAAGGAATTGGAAGATTTTGCGAATAGAATCTTTAACGAAGTTGACTGATTGTACTTCGGGGTATCCGCTCGAAACGCCCAGCAATCTGAGTCCCGAGCGAATCCAGAACATTCACTGAGATGGGAGAAGTTGTTAATCGAGTTATTTTTGACAGACTAATGCAAAGAATTGGAAGATTTTTTGAATAGAATTTTGAACGAAGCCGACCGATTGAACTTCGGGGTATCGGACCGAAATGCCCAATAATCTGAGTCCCGAGCGACTCCAGAACATTCACTGTGATGGGAGAAGTTGTTAATCGAGTTATTTTTGACAGACTAAGGCAAGGAATTCGAAGATTTTGCGAATAGAATCTTTAACGAAGCTGGCTGATTGAACTTCGGGGTATCCGCTCGAAACGCTCAGCAATCTGAGTCCCGAGCGACTCCAGAACATTCACTGAGATGGGAGAAGTTGTTAATCGAGTTATTTTTGACAGACTAATGCAAAGAATTGGAAGATTTTTCGAATAGAATTTTGAACGAAGCCGACTGATTGAACTTCGGGGTATCGGCCCGAAATGCCCAATAATCTGAGTCCCGAGCGAGTCCAGAACATTCACTGTGATGGGAGAAGTTGTTAATCGAGTTATTTTTGACAGACTAATGTAAAGAACTACACGCTTTTTCGAACAGAATGCTGAACGAAGCCTACTAATTGAACTTTCGAGTATCGACTCGAAACGACCAGAAATCTGAGTCCCGGGCGACTCCAGAACATTCACTGTGATGGAAGAAGTTGTTAATTGAGTTATTTTTTACAGACTAATGCAAAGAATTACAAGATTTTTCAAACAGAATCTTGAACGAAGCCGACTAATTGAACTTCGGGGTATTGGCTCGAAACGCCCAGCAATATGAGTCCCGAGCGACTCCAGAACATTCACTGAGATGGGAGAAGTTGTTAATCGAGTTATTTTTGACAGACTAATGCAAAGAATTGGAAGATTTTTCGAGTAGAATTTTGAACGAAGCTGACTGATTGAACTTCGGGGTATCGGCTCGAAATGCCAAACAATCTGAGTCCCGAGCGAGTCCAGAACATTCACTGTGATGGGAGAAGTTGTTAATCGAGATATTTTTGACAGACTAATGCAAAGAATTGGAAGATTTTTTGATTAGAATCTGGAACGAAGCCGACTGACTGAACTTCGGGAGTTCGGGGTATCCGCTGGAAACACCCAGCAATCTGAGTCCCGAGCGACTCCAGAACATTCACTGAGATGGGAGAAGTTGTTAATCGAGTTATTTTTGACAGACTAATGCAAAGTATTGGAAGATTTTTCGAATAGAATCTTGAACGAAGCCTACTGATTGAACTTCGGGCTGTCGGCTCGAAACGCCCAGCAATCTGAGTCCCGAGCGACTCCAGAACATTCACTGTGATGGGAGAAGTTGTTAATCGAGTTATTTTTGACAGACTAAGGCAAGGAATTGGAAGATTTTGCGAATAGAATCTTTAACGAAGCTGACTGATTGAACTTCGGGGTATTGGCTCGAAACGCCCAGCAATATGAGTCCCGAGCGAATCCAGAACATTCACTGAGATGGGAGAAGTTGTTAATCGAGTTATTTTTGACAGACTAATGCAAAGAATTGGAAGATTTTTCGAATAGAATTTTGAACGAAGCCGACTGATTGAACTTCGGGGTATCGGCCCGAAATGCCCAATAATCTGAGTCCCAAGCGAGTCCAGAACATTCACTGTGATGGGAGAAGTTGTTAATCGAGTTATTTTTGATAGACTAATGCAAAGAATTGGAAGATTTTTTGAATAGAATCTTGAACGAAGCCGACTGACTGAACTTCGGGAGTTCGGGGTATCCGCTGGAAACACCCAGCAATCTGAGTCCCGAGCGACTCCAGAACATTCACTGAGATGGGAGAAGTTGTTAATCGAGTTATTTTTGACAGACTAATGCAAAGTATTGGAAGATTTTTCGAATAGAATCTTGAACGAAGCCTACTGATTGAACTTCGGGCTGTCGGCTCGAAACGCCCAGCAATCTGAGTCCCGAGCGACTCCAGAACATTCACTGTGATGGGAGAAGTTGTTAATCGAGTTATTTTTGACAGACTAAGGCAAGGAATTGGAAGATTTTGCGAATAGAATCTTTAACGAAGCTGACTGATTGAACTTCGGGGTATCCGCTCGAAACGCCCAGCAATCTGAGTCCCGAGCGAATCCAGAACATTCACTGAGATGGGAGAAGTTGTTAATCGAGTTATTTTTGACAGACTAATGCAAAGAATTGGAAGATTTTTCGAATAGAATTTTGAACGAAGCCGACTGATTGAACTTCGGGGTATCGGCCCGAAATGCCCAATAATCTGAGTCTCGAGCGAGTCCAGAACATTCACTGTGATGGGAGAAGTTGTTAATCGAGTTATTTTTGACAGACTAATGCAAAGAACTACACGCTTTTTCGAACAGAATGCTGAACGAAGCCTACTAATTGAACTTTCGAGTATCGACTCGAAACGACCAGAAATCTGAGTCCCGGGCGACTCCAGAACATTCACTGTGATGGAAGAAGTTGTTAATTGAGTTATTTTTTACAGACTAATGCAAAGAATTACAAGATTTTTCAAACAGAATCTTGAACGAAGCCGACTATTTGAACTTCGGGGTATCGGCTTGAAACGCCCAGCAATCTGAGTCCCGGGCGACTCCAGAACATTCACTATGATGGAAGAAGTTGTTAATCGAGTTATTTTTCACAGACTAATGCAAAGAATTACAAGATTTTTCAAACAGAATCTTGAACGAAGCCGACTATTTGAACTTCGGGGTATCGGCTTGAAACGCCCAGCAATCTGAGTCCCGAGCGACTCCAGAACATTCACTGTGATGGGAGAAGTTGTTAATCGAGTTATTTTTGACAGACTAAGGCAAGGAATTGGAAGATTTTGCGAATAGAATCTTTAACGAAGCTGACTGATTGAACTTCGGGTATCCGCTCGAAACGCCCAGCAATCTGAGTCCCGAGCGAATCCAGAACATTCACTGAGATGGGAGAAGTTGTTAATCGAGTTATTTTTTACAGACTAATGCAAAGAATTGGAAGATTTTTCGAATAGAATTTTGAACGAAGCCGACTGATTGAACTTCGGGGTATCGGCCCGAAATGTCCAATAATCTGAGTCCCGAGCGAGTCCAGAACATTCACTGTGATGGGAGAAGTTGTTAATCGAGTTATTTTTGACAGACTAAGGCAAGGAATTGGATGATTTTGCGAATAGAATCTTTAACGAAGCTGACTGATTGAACTTCGGGGTATTGGCTCGAAACGCCCAGCAATATGAGTCCCGAGCGACTCCAGAACATTCACTGAGATGGGAGAAGTTGTTAATCGAGTTATTTTTGACAGACTAATGCAAAGAATTGGAAGATTTTTCGAATAGAATTTTGAACGAAGCTGACTGATTGAACTTCGGGGTATCGGCTCGAAATGCCAAACAATCTGAGTCCCGAGCGAGTCCAGAACATTCACTGTGATGGGAGAAGTTGTTAATCGAGATATTTTTGACAGACTAATGCAAAGAATTGGAAGATTTTTTGATTAGAATCTTGAACGAAGCCGACTGACTGAACTTCGGGAGTTCAGGGTATCCGCTGGAAACACCCAGCAATCTGAGTCCCGAGCGACTCCAGAACATTCACTGAGATGGGAGAAGTTGTTAATCGAGTTATTTTTGACAGACTAATGCAAAGTATTGGAAGATTTTTCGAATAGAATCTTGAACGAAGCCTACTAATTGAACTTCGGGCTGTCGGCTCGAAACGCCCAGCAATCTGAGTCCCGAGCGACTCCAGAACATTCACTGTGATGGGAGAAGTTGTTAATCGAGTTATTTTTGACAGACTAAGGCAAGGAATTGGAAGATTTTGCGAATAGAATCTTTAACGAAGCTGACTGATTGAACTTCGGGGTATCCGCTCGAAACGCCCAGCAATCTGAGTCCCGAGCGAATCCAGAACATTCACTGAGATGGGAGAAGTTGTTAATCGAGTTATTTTTGACAGACTAATGCAAAGAATTGGAAGATTTTTTGAATAGAATTTTGAACGAAGCCGACTGATTGAACTTCGGGGTATCGGACCGAAATGCCCAATAATCTGAGTCCCGAGCGAGTCCAGAACATTCACTGTGATGGGAGAAGTTGTTAATCGAGTTATTTTTGACAGACTAATGCAAAGAACTACACGCTTTTTCGAACAGAATGCTGAACGAAGCCTACTAATTGAACTTTCGAGTATCGACTCGAAACGACCAAAAATCTGAGTCCCGGGCGACTCCAGAACATTCACTGTGATGGAAGAAGTTGTTAATTGAGTTATTTTTTACAGACTAATGCAAAGAATTACAAGATTTTTCAAACAGAATCTTGAACGAAGCCGACTATTTGAACTTCGGGGTATCGGCTTGAAACGCCCAGCAATCTGAGTCCCGGGCGACTCCAGAACATTCACTATGATGGAAGAAGTTGTTAATCGAGTTATTTTTCACAGACTAATGCAAAGAATTACAAGATTTTTCAAACAGAATCTTGAACGAAGCCGACTATTTGAACTTCGGGGTATCGGCTTGAAACGCCCAGCAATCTGAGTCCCGAGCGACTCCAGAACATTCACTGTGATGGGAGAAGTTGTTAATCGAGTTATTTTTGACAGACTAAGGCAAGGAATTGGAAGATTTTGCGAATAGAATCTTTAACGAAGCTGACTGATTGAACTTCGGGTATTCGCTCGAAACGCCCAGCAATCTGAGTCCCGAGCGAATCCAGAACATTCACTGAGATGGGAGAAGTTGTTAATCGAGTTATTTTTGACAGACTAATGCAAAGAATTGGAAGATTTTTCGAATAGAATTTTGAACGAAGCCGACTGATTGAACTTCGGGGTATCGGCCCGAAATGTCCAATAATCTGAGTCCCGAGCGAGTCCAGAACATTCACTGTGATGGGAGAAGTAGTTTAATCGAGTTATTTTTGACAGACTAAGGCAAGGAATTGGATGATTTTGCGAATAGAATCTTTAACGAAGCTGACTGATTGAACTTCGGGGTATCGGCTCGAAATGCCAAACAATCTGAGTCCCGAGCGAGTCCAGAACATTCACTGTGATGGGAGAAGTTGTTAATCGAGTTATTTTTGACAGACTAATGCAAAGAATTGGAAGATTTTTTGATTAGAATCTTGAACGAAGCCGACTGACTGAACTTCGGGAGTTCGGGGTATCCGCTGGAAACGCCCAGCAATCTGAGTCCCGAGCGACTCCATAACATTCACTGTGATGGGAGAAGTTGTTAATCGAGTTATTTTTCGAACAGAATGCTAAACGAAGCCTACTAATTGAACTTTCGAGTATCGACTCGAAACGACCAGAAATCTGAGTCCCGGGCGACTCCAGAACATTCACTATGATGGAAGAAGTTGTTAATCAAGTTATTTTTCACAGACTAATGCAAAGAATTACAAGATTTTTCAAACAGAATCTTGAACGAAGCCGACTATTTGAACTTCGGGGTATCGGCTTGAAACGCCCAGCAATCTGAGTCCCGAGCGACTCCAGAACATTCACTGTGATGGGAGAAGTTGTTAATCGAGTTATTTTTGACAGACTAAGGCAAGGAATTGGAAGATTTTGCGAATAGAATCTTTAACGAAGCTGACTGATTGAACTTCGGGTATCCGCTCGAAACGCCCAGCAATCTGAGTCCCGAGCGAATCCAGAACATTCACTGAGATGGGAGAAGTTGTTAATCGAGTTATTTTTTTTTTTTGCAACAAGGCAAAGGAAATATATTAAGACGTAAAAGAATACAATAGAGTTCAAGACACGTCTACCATTAATAGGAATGGTAGAGCTTCTCATCCCCCAAAGGAAAAGACCACGCCCCTCACCTCCGGCATTGCCATCAGCAAGGTAGTAGCCCAAACCTTAGGAGAAGAAGAACAAAAGGAAAAACCCACAGCCCGGGTCAAGCACAATATAGAGATGCATACAATGCATCACACACGGTTACCCACAACTCGGGCCAAGTAAGGAATATCAGATGGACTACCCACAACTCGGGGGGGGGCCAAGCAATATATAAAGCCCACACAGTGAATCACTAATCTTGACGGACAGGAGTAAAATGGCTAATCTTGACTGACAAGAGTGAAATGGACTTGAATGTTCCACCGTTCTGCAATAGCTCTGTTCCTTGGTGTGTCGGTGATAGGCCTGGTACCATATATCTGAAGAATTTTGCTTTTAACTCTTGTGATAACACTACTAAGCACACTAGCAGGTGAAGAGGACACATGAGAAAAAATACGATCATTCCGCTCACGCCAAATGAAATAAACTGAAGCAGTGAGGGCAAGACGCCTAATATAGCCAATGAAAGAGTCTCCACTCATAACGTCTTCCCACCATCTAAGCTGATCACCCCAATGATGCAAAGGGTTTGCCAAAAGACAAAGATCTAGAATCTTGCGCCAAATTATAGCCGAAAAAGGGCAGTGAAAAAATAAGTGCTCAATGGATTCATCTACACCGCAAAAACAGCAGCTGGTAGAGTGTGTAATT
Organism: Canna indica; assembly: GCA_034359265.1. Taxonomy (NCBI): domain Eukaryota; kingdom Viridiplantae; phylum Streptophyta; class Magnoliopsida; order Zingiberales; family Cannaceae; genus Canna; species Canna indica. The sequence continues at coordinate 42,130,590 of CP136891.1, forward strand.
TCCCAACGCGAAAGTCGATCAAGAGTTGGTAATCTCCGTAAGAGAGCAAGCCATAAGACAAAAGAGTACCTTGGGATCCTTCCCTTGAACCAAACAAGATGATGCCAAGTAACCATGGGATTAGTGGGGGAAATGCCCTTGCAAGCCGATGCAATACTCGATCTCACAATAGCTTTCATAGCTCAGTTGGTTAGAGCCGTTTAAGCGGGAGGTCTTGAGTTCAAATCTCAATGAAAGCATAATTATGTTTAATCGAGTTATTTTTGACAGACTAATGCAAAGAATTGGAAGATTTTTCGAATAGAATTTTGAACGAAGCCGACTGATTGAACTTCGGGGTATCGGCCCGAAATGTCCAATAATCTGAGTCCCGAGCGAGTCCAGAACATTCACTGTGATGGGAGAAGTAGTTTAATCGAGTTATTTTTGACAGACTAAGGCAAGGAATTGGATGATTTTGCGAATAGAATCTTTAACGAAGCTGACTGATTGAACTTCGGGGTATCGGCTCGAAATGCCAAACAATCTGAGTCCCGAGCGAGTCCAGAACATTCACTGTGATGGGAGAAGTTGTTAATCGAGTTATTTTTGACAGACTAATGCAAAGAATTGGAAGATTTTTTGATTAGAATCTTGAACGAAGCCGACTGACTGAACTTCGGGAGTTCGGGGTATCCGCTGGAAATGCCCAGCAATCTGAGTCCCGAGCGACTCCATAACATTCACTGTGATGGGAGAAGTTGTTAATCGAGTTATTTTTCGAACAGAATGCTAAACGAAGCCTACTAATTGAACTTTCGAGTATCGACTCGAAACGACCAGAAATCTGAGTCCCGGGCGACTCCAGAACATTCACTATGATGGAAGAAGTTGTTAATCAAGTTATTTTTCAGAGACTAATGCAAAGAATTACAAGATTTTTCAAACAGAATCTTGAACGAAGCCGACTATTTGAACTTCGGGGTATCGGCTTGAAACGCCCAGCAATCTGAGTCCCGAGCGAATCCAGAACATTCACTGTGATGGGAGAAGTTGTTAATCGAGTTATTTTTGACAGACTAAGGCAAGGAATTGGAAGATTTTGCGAATAGAATCTTTAACAAAGCTGACTGATTGAACTTCGGGGTGTCGGCTCGAAACGCCCAGAAATCTGAGTCCCGAGCGACTCCAGAACATTCACTGAGATGGGAGAAGTTGTTAATCGAGTTATTTTTGAAAGACTAATGCAAAGAATTGGAAGATTTTTCGAATAGAATTTTGAACGAAGTCGACTGATTGAACTTCGGGGTATCGGCTGGAAATGCCCAATAATCTGAGTCCCGAGCGAGTCCAGAACATTCACTGTGATGGGAGAATTTGTTAATCGAGTTATATTTGACAGACTAATGCAAAGAACTACACGCTTTTTCGAACAGAATGCTGAACGAAGCCTACTAATTGAACTTTCGAGTATCGACTCGAAACGACCGGAAATCTGAGTCCCGGGCGACTCCAGAACATTTACTATGATGGAAGAAGTTGTTAATCGAGTTATTTTTCACAGACTAATGCAAAGAATTACAAGATTTTTAAAACAGAATCTTGAACGAAGCCGACTAATTGAACTTCGGGGTATCGGCTTGAAACACCCAGCAATCTGAGTCCCGAGCGACTCCAGAACATTCACTGAGATGGGAGAAGTTGTTAATCGAGTTATTTTTGACAGACTAATGCAAAGAATTAGAAGATTTTTCGAATAGAATCTTGAACGAAGCCTACTGATTGAACTTCGGGGTGTCGGCTCGAAACGCCCAGCAATCTGAGTCCCGAGCGACTCCAGAACATTCACTGTGATGGGAGAAGTTGTTAATCGAGTTATTTTTGACAGACTAAGGCAAGGAATTGGAAGATTTTGCGAATAGAATCTTTAACGAAGCTGACTGATTGTACTTCGGGGTATCCGCTCGAAACGCCCAGCAATCTGAGTCCCGAGCGAATCCAGAACATTCACTGAGATGAGAGAAGTTGTTAATCGAGTTATTTTTGACAGAATAATGCAAAGAATTGGAAGATTTTTCGAATAGAATTTTGAACGAAGCCGACTGATTGAACTTCGGGGTATCGGCCCGAAATGCCCAATAATCTGAGTCCCGAGCGAGTCTAGAACATTCACTGTGATGGGAGAAGTTGTTAATCGAGTTATTTTTGACAGACTAAGGCAAGGAATTGGAAGATTTTGCGAATAGAATCTTTAACGAAGCTGACTGATTGTACTTCGGGGTATCCGCTCGAAACGCCCTGCAATCTGAGTCCCGAGCGAATCCAGAACATTCACTGAGAAGGGAGAAGTTGTTAATCGAGTTATTTTTGACAGACTAATGCAAAGAATTGGAAGATTTTTCGAATAGAATTTTGAACGAAGCCGACTGATTGAACTTCGGGGTATCGGTCCGAAATGCCCAATAATCTGAGTCCCGAGCGAGTCCAGAACATTCACTGTGATGGGAGAAGTTGTTAATCGAGTTATTTTTGACAGACTAAGGCAAGGAATTGGAAGATTTTGCGAATAGAATCTTTAACGAAGCTGACTGATTGAACTTCGGGGTATCGGCCCGAAATGCCCAATAATCTGAGTCCCGAGCGAGTCCAGAACATTCACTGTGATGGGAGAAGTTGTTAATCGAGTTATTTTTGACAGACTAATGCAAAGAACTACACGCTTTTTCGAACAGAATACTGAACGAAGCCTACTAATTGAACTTTCGAGTATCGACTCGAAACGACTAGAAATCTGAGTCCCGGGCGACTCCAGAACATTCACTGTGATGGAAGAAGGTGTTAATTGAGTTATTTTTTACAGACTAATGCAAAGAATTACAAGATTTTTCACACAGAATCTTGAACGAAGCCGACTATTTGAACTTCGGGGTATCGGCTTGAAACGCCCAGCAATCTGAGTCCCGGGCGACTCCAGAACATTCACTATGATGGAAGAAGTTGTTAATCGAGTTATTTTTCACAGACTAATGCAAAGAATTACAAGATTTTTCTAATAAAATCTTGAACGAAGCCGACTATTTGAACTTCGGGGTATCGGCTTGAAACGCCCAGCAATCTGAGTCCCGAGCGACTCCAGAACATTCACTGTGATGGGAGAAGTTGTTAATCGAGTTATTTTTGACAGACTAAGGCAAGGAATTGGAATATTTTGCGAATAGAATCTTTAACGAAGCTGACTGATTGAACTTCGGGGTGTCGGCTCGAAACGCCCAGAAATCTGAGTCCCGAGCGACTCCAGAACATTCACTGAGATGGGAGAAGTTGTTAATCGAGTTATTTTTGACAGACTAATGCAAAGAATTGGAAGATTTTTCGAATAGAATTTTGAACGAAGCCGACTGATTGAACTTCGGGGTATCGGCCCGAAATGCCCAATAATCTGAGTCCCGAGCGAGTCCAGAACATTCACTGTGATGGGAGAAGTTGTTAATCGAGTTATTTTTGACAGACTAAGGCAAGGAATTGGATGATTTTGCGAATAGAATCTTTAACGAAGCTGACTGATTGAACTTCGGGGTATCGGCTCGAAATGCCAAACAATCTGAGTCCCGAGCGAGTCCAGAACATTCACTGTGATGGGAGAAGTTGTTAATCGAGTTATTTTTGACAGACTAATGCAAAGAATTGGAAGTTTTTTTGATTAGAATCTTGAACGAAGCCGACTGACTGAACTTCGGGAGTTCGGGGTATCCGCTGGAAACGCCCAGCAATCTGAGTCCCGAGCGACTCCATAACATTCACTGTGATGGGAGAAGTTGTTAATCGAGTTATTTTTCGAACAGAATGCTGAACGAAGCCTACTAATTGAACTTTCGAGTATCGACTCGAAACGACCAGAAATCTGAGTCCCGGGCGACTCCAGAACATTCACTATGATGGAAGAAGTTGTTAATCGAGTTATTTTTCACAGACTAATGCAAAGAATTACAAGATTTTTCAAACAGAATCTTGAACGAAGCCGACTATTTGAACTTCGGGGTATCGGCTTGAAACGCCCAGCAATCTGAGTCCCGAGCGAATCCAGAACATTCACTGAGATGGGAGAAGTTGTTAATCGAGTTATTTTTGACAGACTAATGCAAAGAATTGGAAGATTTTTCGAATAGAATTTTGAACGAAGCCGACTGATTGAACTTCGGGGTATCGGCCCGAAATGCCCAATAATCTGAGTCCCGAGCGAGTCTAGAACATTCACTGTGATGGGAGAAGTTGTTAATCGAGTTATTTTTGACAGACTAAGGCAAGGAATTGGAAGATTTTGCGAATAGAATCTTTAACGAAGCTGACTGATTGTACTTCGGGGTATCCGCTCGAAACACCCTGCAATCTGAGTCCCGAGCGAATCCAGAACATTCACTGAGAAGGGAGAAGTTGTTAATCGAGTTATTTTTGACAGACTAATGCAAAGAATTGGAAGATTTTTCGAATAGAATTTTGAACGAAGCCGACTGATTGAACTTCGGGGTATCGGTCCGAAATGCCCAATAATCTGAGTCCCGAGCGAGTCCAGAACATTCACTGTGATGGGAGAAGTTGTTAATCGAGTTATTTTTGACAGACTAAGGCAAGGAATTGGAAGATTTTGCGAATAGAATCTTTAACGAAGCTGACTGATTGAACTTCGGGGTATCGGCCCGAAATGCCCAATAATCTGAGTCCCGAGAGAGTCCAGAACATTCACTGTGATGGGAGAAGTTGTTAATCGAGTTATTTTTGACAGACTAATGCAAAGAACTACACGCTTTTTCGAACAGAATGCTGAACGAAGCCTACTAATTGAACTTTCGAGTATCGACTCGAAACGACTAGAAATCTGAGTCCCGGGCGACTCCAGAACATTCACTGTGATGGAAGAAGGTGTTAATTGAGTTATTTTTTACAGACTAATGCAAAGAATTACAAGATTTTTCACACAGAATCTTGAACGAAGCCGACTATTTGAACTTCGGGGTATCGGCTTGAAACGCCCAGCAATCTGAGTCCCGGGCGACTCCAGAACATTCACTATGATGGAAGAAGTTGTTAATCGAGTTATTTTTCACAGACTAATGCAAAGAATTACAAGATTTTTCTAATAAAATCTTGAACGAAGCCGACTATTTGAACTTCGGGGTATCGGCTTGAAACGCCCAGCAATCTGAGTCCCGAGCGACTCCAGAACATTCACTGTGATGGGAGAAGTTGTTAATCGAGTTATTTTTGACAGACTAAGGCAAGGAATTGGAATATTTTGCGAATAGAATCTTTAACGAAGCTGACTGATTGAACTTCGGGGTGTCGGCTCGAAACGCCCAGAAATCTGAGTCCCGAGCGACTCCAGAACATTCACTGAGATGGGAGAAGTTGTTAATCGAGTTATTTTTGACAGACTAATGCAAAGAATTGGAAGATTTTTCGAATAGAATTTTGAACGAAGCCGACTGATTGAACTTCGGGGTATCGGCCCGAAATGCCCAATAATCTGAGTCCCGAGCGAGTCCAGAACATTCACTGTGATGGGAGAAGTTGTTAATCGAGTTATTTTTGACAGACTAAGGCAAGGAATTGGATGATTTTGCGAATAGAATCTTTAACGAAGCTGACTGATTGAACTTCGGGGTATCGGCTCGAAATGCCAAACAATCTGAGTCCCGAGCGAGTCCAGAACATTCACTGTGATGGGAGAAGTTGTTAATCGAGTTATTTTTGACAGACTAATGCAAAGAATTGGAAGTTTTTTTGATTAGAATCTTGAACGAAGCCGACTGACTGAACTTCGGGAGTTCGGGGTATCCGCTGGAAACGCCCAGCAATCTGAGTCCCGAGCGACTCCATAACATTCACTGTGATGGGAGAAGTTGTTAATCGAGTTATTTTTCGAACAGAATGCTGAACGAAGCCTACTAATTGAACTTTCGAGTATCGACTCGAAACGACCAGAAATCTGAGTCCCGGGCGACTCCAGAACATTCACTATGATGGAAGAAGTTGTTAATCGAGTTATTTTTCACAGACTAATGCAAAGAATTACAAGATTTTTCAAACAGAATCTTGAACGAAGCCGACTATTTGAACTTCGGGGTATCGGCTTGAAACGCCCAGCAATCTGAGTCCCGAGCGAATCCAGAACATTCACTGAGATGGGAGAAGTTGTTAATCGAGTTATTTTTGACAGACTAATGCAAAGAATTGGAAGATTTTTCGAATAGAATTTTGAACGAAGCCGACTGATTGAACTTCGGGGTATCGGCCCGAAATGCCCAATAATCTGAGTCCCGAGCGAGTCCAGAACATTCACTGTGATGGGAGAAGTTGTTAATCGAGTTATTTTTGACAGACTAAGGCAAGGAATTGGATGATTTTGCGAATAGAATCTTTAACGAAGCTGACTGATTGAACTTCGGGGTATCGGCTCGAAATGCCAAACAATCTGAGTCCCGAGCGAGTCCAGAACATTCACTGTGATGGGAGAAGTTGTTAATCGAGTTATTTTTGACAGACTAATGCAAAGAATTGGAAGTTTTTTTGATTAGAATCTTGAACGAAGCCGACTGACTGAACTTCGGGAGTTCGGGGTATCCGCTGGAAACGCCCAGCAATCTGAGTCCCGAGCGACTCCATAACATTCACTGTGATGGGAGAAGTTGTTAATCGAGTTATTTTTCGAACAGAATGCTGAACGAAGCCTACTAATTGAACTTTCGAGTATCGACTCGAAACGACCAGAAATCTGAGTCCCGGGCGACTCCAGAACATTCACTATGATGGAAGAAGTTGTTAATCGAGTTATTTTTCACAGACTAATGCAAAGAATTACAAGATTTTTCAAACAGAATCTTGAACGAAGCCGACTATTTGAACTTCGGGGTATCGGCTTGAAACGCCCAGCAATCTGAGTCCCGAGCGAATCCAGAACATTCACTGAGATGGGAGAAGTTGTTAATCGAGTTATTTTTGACAGACTAATGCAAAGAATTGGAAGATTTTTCGAATAGAATTTTGAACGAAGCCGACTGATTGAACTTCGGGGTATCGGCCCGAAATGCCCAATAATCTGAGTCCCGAGCGAGTCTAGAACATTCACTGTGATGGGAGAAGTTGTTAATCGAGTTATTTTTGACAGACTAAGGCAAGGAATTGGAAGATTTTGCGAATAGAATCTTTAACGAAGCTGACTGATTGTACTTCGGGGTATCCGCTCGAAACGCCCTGCAATCTGAGTCCCGAGCGAATCCAGAACATTCACTGAGAAGGGAGAAGTTGTTAATCGAGTTATTTTTGACAGACTAATGCAAAGAATTGGAAGATTTTTCGAATAGAATTTTGAACGAAGCCGACTGATTGAACTTCGGGGTATCGGTCCGAAATGCCCAATAATCTGAGTCCCGAGCGAGTCCAGAACATTCACTGTGATGGGAGAAGTTGTTAATCGAGTTATTTTTGACAGACTAAGGCAAGGAATTGGAAGATTTTGCGAATAGAATCTTTAACGAAGCTGACTGATTGAACTTCGGGGTATCGGCCCGAAATGCCCAATAATCTGAGTCCCGAGAGAGTCCAGAACATTCACTGTGATGGGAGAAGTTGTTAATCGAGTTATTTTTGACAGACTAATGCAAAGAACTACACGCTTTTTCGAACAGAATGCTGAACGAAGCCTACTAATTGAACTTTCGAGTATCGACTCGAAACGACTAGAAATCTGAGTCCCGGGCGACTCCAGAACATTCACTGTGATGGAAGAAGGTGTTAATTGAGTTATTTTTTACAGACTAATGCAAAGAATTACAAGATTTTTCACACAGAATCTTGAACGAAGCCGACTATTTGAACTTCGGGGTATCGGCTTGAAACGCCCAGCAATCTGAGTCCCGGGCGACTCCAGAACATTCACTATGATGGAAGAAGTTGTTAATCGAGTTATTTTTCACAGACTAATGCAAAGAATTACAAGATTTTTCTAATAAAATCTTGAACGAAGCCGACTATTTGAACTTCGGGGTATCGGCTTGAAACGCCCAGCAATCTGAGTCCCGAGCGACTCCAGAACATTCACTGTGATGGGAGAAGTTGTTAATCGAGTTATTTTTGACAGACTAAGGCAAGGAATTGGAATATTTTGCGAATAGAATCTTTAACGAAGCTGACTGATTGAACTTCGGGGTGTCGGCTCGAAACGCCCAGAAATCTGAGTCCCGAGCGACTCCAGAACATTCACTGAGATGGGAGAAGTTGTTAATCGAGTTATTTTTGACAGACTAATGCAAAGAATTGGAAGATTTTTCGAATAGAATTTTGAACGAAGCCGACTGATTGAACTTCGGGGTATCGGCCCGAAATGCCCAATAATCTGAGTCCCGAGCGAGTCCAGAACATTCACTGTGATGGGAGAAGTTGTTAATCGAGTTATTTTTGACAGACTAAGGCAAGGAATTGGATGATTTTGCGAATAGAATCTTTAACGAAGCTGACTGATTGAACTTCGGGGTATCGGCTCGAAATGCCAAACAATCTGAGTCCCGAGCGAGTCCAGAACATTCACTGTGATGGGAGAAGTTGTTAATCGAGTTATTTTTGACAGACTAATGCAAAGAATTGGAAGTTTTTTTGATTAGAATCTTGAACGAAGCCGACTGACTGAACTTCGGGAGTTCGGGGTATCCGCTGGAAACGCCCAGCAATCTGAGTCCCGAGCGACTCCATAACATTCACTGTGATGGGAGAAGTTGTTAATCGAGTTATTTTTCGAACAGAATGCTGAACGAAGCCTACTAATTGAACTTTCGAGTATCGACTCGAAACGACCAGAAATCTGAGTCCCGGGCGACTCCAGAACATTCACTATGATGGAAGAAGTTGTTAATCGAGTTATTTTTCACAGACTAATGCAAAGAATTACAAGATTTTTCAAACAGAATCTTGAACGAAGCCGACTATTTGAACTTCGGGGTATCGGCTTGAAACGCCCAGCAATCTGAGTCCCGAGCGAATCCAGAACATTCACTGAGATGGGAGAAGTTGTTAATCGAGTTATTTTTGACAGACTAATGCAAAGAATTGGAAGATTTTTCGAATAGAATTTTGAACGAAGCCGACTGATTGAACTTCGGGGTATCGGCCCGAAATGCCCAATAATCTGAGTCCCGAGCGAGTCCAGAACATTCACTGTGATGGGAGAAGTTGTTAATCGAGTTATTTTTGACAGACTAAGGCAAGGAATTGGATGATTTTGCGAATAGAATCTTTAACGAAGCTGACTGATTGAACTTCGGGGTATCGGCTCGAAATGCCAAACAATCTGAGTCCCGAGCGAGTCCAGAACATTCACTGTGATGGGAGAAGTTGTTAATCGAGTTATTTTTGACAGACTAATGCAAAGAATTGGATGTTTTTTTGATTAGAATCTTGAACGAAGCCGACTGACTGAACTTCGGGAGTTCGGGGTATCCGCTGGAAACGCCCAGCAATCTGAGTCCCGAGCGACTCCATAACATTCACTGTGATGGGAGAAGTTGTTAATCGAGTTATTTTTCGAACAGAATGCTGAACGAAGCCTACTAATTGAACTTTCGAGTATCGACTCGAAACGACCAGAAATCTGAGTCCCGGGCGACTCCAGAACATTCACTATGATGGAAGAAGTTGTTAATCGAGTTATTTTTCACAGACTAATGCAAAGAATTACAAGATTTTTCAAACAGAATCTTGAACGAAGCCGACTATTTGAACTTCGGGGTATCGGCTTGAAACGCCCAGCAATCTGAGTCCCGAGCGAATCCAGAACATTCACTGTGATGGGAGAAGTTGTTAATCGAGTTATTTTTGACAGACTAAGGCAAGGAATTGGAAGATTTTGCGAATAGAATCTTTAACGAAGCTGACTGATTGAACTTCGGGGTGTCGGCTCGAAACGCCCAGAAATCTGAGTCCCGAGCGACTCCAGAACATTCACTGAGATGGGAGAAGTTGTTAATCGAGTTATTTTTGAAAGACTAATGCAAAGAATTGGAAGATTTTTCGAATAGAATTTTGAACGAAGTCGACTGATTGAACTTCGGGGTATCGGCTGGAAATGCCCAATAATCTGAGTCCCGAGCGAGTCCAGAACATTCACTGTGATGGGAGAATTTGTTAATCGAGTTATATTTGACAGACTAATGCAAAGAACTACACGCTTTTTCGAACAGAATGCTGAACGAAGCCTACTAATTGAACTTTCGAGTATCGACTCGAAACGACCGGAAATCTGAGTCCCGGGCGACTCCAGAACATTTACTATGATGGAAGAAGTTGTTAATCGAGTTATTTTTCACAGACTAATGCAAAGAATTACAAGATTTTTAAAACAGAATCTTGAACGAAGCCGACTAATTGAACTTCGGGGTATCGGCTTGAAACACCCAGCAATCTGAGTCCCGAGCGACTCCAGAACATTCACTGAGATGGGAGAAGTTGTTAATCGAGTTATTTTTGACAGACTAATGCAAAGAATTAGAAGATTTTTCGAATAGAATCTTGAACGAAGCCTACTGATTGAACTTCGGGGTGTCGGCTCGAAACGCCCAGCAATCTGAGTCCCGAGCGACTCCAGAACATTCACTGTGATGGGAGAAGTTGTTAATCGAGTTATTTTTGACAGACTAAGGCAAGGAATTGGAAGATTTTGCGAATAGAATCTTTAACGAAGCTGACTGATTGTACTTCGGGGTATCCGCTCGAAACGCCCAGCAATCTGAGTCCCGAGCGAATCCAGAACATTCACTGAGATGAGAGAAGTTGTTAATCGAGTTATTTTTGACAGAATAATGCAAAGAATTGGAAGATTTTTCGAATAGAATTTTGAACGAAGCCGACTGATTGAACTTCGGGGTATCGGCCCGAAATGCCCGATAATCTGAGTCCCGAGCGAGTCTAGAACATTCACTGTGATGGGAGAAGTTGTTAATCGAGTTATTTTTGACAGACTAAGGCAAGGAATTGGAAGATTTTGCGAATAGAATCTTTAACGAAGCTGACTGATTGTACTTCGGGGTATCCGCTCGAAACGCCCTGCAATCTGAGTCCCGAGCGAATCCAGAACATTCACTGAGAAGGGAGAAGTTGTTAATCGAGTTATTTTTGACAGACTAATGCAAAGAATTGGAAGATTTTTCGAATAGAATTTTGAACGAAGCCGACTGATTGAACTTCGGGGTATCGGTCCGAAATGCCCAATAATCTGAGTCCCGAGCGAGTCCAGAACATTCACTGTGATGGGAGAAGTTGTTAATCGAGTTATTTTTGACAGACTAAGGCAAGGAATTGGAAGATTTTGCGAATAGAATCTTTAACGAAGCTGACTGATTGAACTTCGGGGTATCGGCCCGAAATGCCCAATAATCTGAGTCCCGAGCGAGTCCAGAACATTCACTGTGATGGGAGAAGTTGTTAATCGAGTTATTTTTGACAGACTAATGCAAAGAACTACACGCTTTTTCGAACAGAATGCTGAACGAAGCCTACTAATTGAACTTTCGAGTATCGACTCGAAACGACTAGAAATCTGAGTCCCGGGCGACTCCAGAACATTCACTGTGATGGAAGAAGGTGTTAATTGAGTTATTTTTTACAGACTAATGCAAAGAATTACAAGATTTTTCACACAGAATCTTGAACGAAGCCGACTATTTGAACTTCGGGGTATCGGCTTGAAACGCCCAGCAATCTGAGTCCCGGGCGACTCCAGAACATTCACTATGATGGAAGAAGTTGTTAATCGAGTTATTTTTCACAGACTAATGCAAAGAATTACAAGATTTTTCTAATAAAATCTTGAACGAAGCCGACTATTTGAACTTCGGGGTATCGGCTTGAAACGCCCAGCAATCTGAGTCCCGAGCGACTCCAGAACATTCACTGTGATGGGAGAAGTTGTTAATCGAGTTATTTTTGACAGACTAAGGCAAGGAATTGGAATATTTTGCGAATAGAATCTTTAACGAAGCTGACTGATTGAACTTCGGGGTGTCGGCTCGAAATGCCCAGAAATCTGAGTCCCGAGCGACTCCAGAACATTCACTGAGATGGGAGAAGTTGTTAATCGAGTTATTTTTGACAGACTAATGCAAAGAATTGGAAGATTTTTCGAATAGAATTTTGAACGAAGCCGACTGATTGAACTTCGGGGTATCGGCCCGAAATGCCCAATAATCTGAGTCCCGAGCGAGTCCAGAACATTCACTGTGATGGGAGAAGTTGTTAATCGAGTTATTTTTGACAGACTAAGGCAAGGAATTGGATGATTTTGCGAATAGAATCTTTAACGAAGCTGACTGATTGAACTTCGGGGTATCGGCTCGAAATGCCAAACAATCTGAGTCCCGAGCGAGTCCAGAACATTCACTGTGATGGGAGAAGTTGTTAATCGAGTTATTTTTGACAGACTAATGCAAAGAATTGGAAGTTTTTTTGATTAGAATCTTGAACGAAGCCGACTGACTGAACTTCGGGAGTTCGGGGTATCCGCTGGAAACGCCCAGCAATCTGAGTCCCGAGCGACTCCATAACATTCACTGTGATGGGAGAAGTTGTTAATCGAGTTATTTTTCGAACAGAATGCTGAACGAAGCCTACTAATTGAACTTTCGAGTATCGACTCGAAACGACCAGAAATCTGAGTCCCGGGCGACTCCAGAACATTCACTATGATGGAAGAAGTTGTTAATCGAGTTATTTTTCACAGACTAATGCAAAGAATTACAAGATTTTTCAAACAGAATCTTGAACGAAGCCGACTATTTGAACTTCGGGGTGTCGGCTCGAAACGCCCAGAAATCTGAGTCCCGAGCGACTCCAGAACATTCACTGAGATGGGAGAAGTTGTTAATCGAGTTATTTTTGACAGACTAATGCAAAGAATTGGAAGATTTTTCGAATAGAATTTTGAACGAAGCCGACTGATTGAACTTCGGGGTATCGGCCCGAAATGCCCAATAATCTGAGTCCCGAGCGAGTCCAGAACATTCACTGTGATGGGAGAAGTTGTTAATCGAGTTATTTTTGACAGACTAAGGCAAGGAATTGGATGATTTTGCGAATAGAATCTTTAACGAAGCTGACTGATTGAACTTCGGGGTATCGGCTCGAAATGCCAAACAATCTGAGTCCCGAGCGAGTCCAGAACATTCACTGTGATGGGAGAAGTTGTTAATCGAGTTATTTTTGACAGACTAATGCAAAGAATTGGAAGTTTTTTTGATTAGAATCTTGAACGAAGCCGACTGACTGAACTTCGGGAGTTCGGGGTATCCGCTGGAAACGCCCAGCAATCTGAGTCCCGAGCGACTCCATAACATTCACTGTGATGGGAGAAGTTGTTAATCGAGTTATTTTTCGAACAGAATGCTGAACGAAGCCTACTAATTGAACTTTCGAGTATCGACTCGAAACGACCAGAAATCTGAGTCCCGGGCGACTCCAGAACATTCACTATGATGGAAGAAGTTGTTAATCGAGTTATTTTTCACAGACTAATGCAAAGAATTACAAGATTTTTCAAACAGAATCTTGAACGAAGCCGACTATTTGAACTTCGGGGTATCGGCTTGAAACGCCCAGCAATCTGAGTCCCGAGCGAATCCAGAACATTCACTGAGATGGGAGAAGTTGTTAATCGAGTTATTTTTGACAGACTAAGGCAAAGAATTGGAAGATTTTTCGAATAGAATTTTGAACGAAGCCGACTGATTGAACTTCGGGGTATCGGCCCGAAATGCCCAATAATCTGAGTCCCGAGCGAGTCCAGAACATTCACTGTGATGGGAGAAGTTGTTAATCGAGTTATTTTTGACAGACTAAGGCAAGGAATTGGATGATTTTGCGAATAGAATCTTTAACGAAGCTGACTGATTGAACTTCGGGGTATCGGCTCGAAATGCCAAACAATCTGAGTCCCGAGCGAGTCCAGAACATTCACTGTGATGGGAGAAGTTGTTAATCGAGTTATTTTTGACAGACTAATGCAAAGAATTGGAAGTTTTTTTGATTAGAATCTTGAACGAAGCCGACTGACTGAACTTCGGGAGTTCGGGGTATCCGCTGGAAACGCCCAGCAATCTGAGTCCCGAGCGACTCCATAACATTCACTGTGATGGGAGAAGTTGTTAATCGAGTTATTTTTCGAACAGAATGCTGAACGAAGCCTACTAATTGAACTTTCGAGTATCGACTCGAAACGACCAGAAATCTGAGTCCCGGGCGACTCCAGAACATTCACTATGATGGAAGAAGTTGTTAATCGAGTTATTTTTCACAGACTAATGCAAAGAATTACAAGATTTTTCAAACAGAATCTTGAACGAAGCCGACTATTTGAACTTCGGGGTGTCGGCTCGAAACGCCCAGAAATCTGAGTCCCGAGCGACTCCAGAACATTCACTGAGATGGGAGAAGTTGTTAATCGAGTTATTTTTGACAGACTAATGCAAAGAATTGGAAGATTTTTCGAATAGAATTTTGAACGAAGCCGACTGATTGAACTTCGGGGTATCGGCCCGAAATGCCCAATAATCTGAGTCCCGAGCGAGTCCAGAACATTCACTGTGATGGGAGAAGTTGTTAATCGAGTTATTTTTGACAGACTAAGGCAAGGAATTGGATGATTTTGCGAATAGAATCTTTAACGAAGCTGACTGATTGAACTTCGGGGTATCGGCTCGAAATGCCAAACAATCTGAGTCCCGAGCGAGTCCAGAACATTCACTGTGATGGGAGAAGTTGTTAATCGAGTTATTTTTGACAGACTAATGCAAAGAATTGGAAGTTTTTTTGATTAGAATCTTGAACGAAGCCGACTGACTGAACTTCGGGAGTTCGGGGTATCCGCTGGAAACGCCCAGCAATCTGAGTCCCGAGCGACTCCATAACATTCACTGTGATGGGAGAAGTTGTTAATCGAGTTATTTTTCGAACAGAATGCTGAACGAAGCCTACTAATTGAACTTTCGAGTATCGACTCGAAACGACCAGAAATCTGAGTCCCGGGCGACTCCAGAACATTCACTATGATGGAAGAAGTTGTTAATCGAGTTATTTTTCACAGACTAATGCAAAGAATTACAAGATTTTTCAAACAGAATCTTGAACGAAGCCGACTATTTGAACTTCGGGGTATCGGCTTGAAACGCCCAGCAATCTGAGTCCCGAGCGAATCCAGAACATTCACTGAGATGGGAGAAGTTGTTAATCGAGTTATTTTTGACAGACTAAGGCAAAGAATTGGAAGATTTTTCGAATAGAATTTTGAACGAAGCCGACTGATTGAACTTCGGGGTATCGGCCCGAAATGCCCAATAATCTGAGTCCCGAGCGAGTCCAGAACATTCACTGTGATGGGAGAAGTTGTTAATCGAGTTATTTTTGACAGACTAAGGCAAGGAATTGGATGATTTTGCGAATAGAATCTTTAACGAAGCTGACTGATTGAACTTCGGGGTATCGGCTCGAAATGCCAAACAATCTGAGTCCCGAGCGAGTCCAGAACATTCACTGTGATGGGAGAAGTTGTTAATCGAGTTATTTTTGACAGACTAATGCAAAGAATTGGAAGTTTTTTTGATTAGAATCTTGAACGAAGCCGACTGACTGAACTTCGGGAGTTCGGGGTATCCGCTGGAAACGCCCAGCAATCTGAGTCCCGAGCGACTCCATAACATTCACTATGATGGGAGAAGTTGTTAATCGAGTTATTTTTCGAACAGAATGCTGAACGAAGCCTACTAATTGAACTTTCGAGTATCGACTCGAAACGACCAGAAATCTGAGTCCCGGGCGACTCCAGAACATTCACTATGATGGAAGAAGTTGTTAATCGAGTTATTTTTCACAGACTAATGCAAAGAATTACAAGATTTTTCAAACAGAATCTTGAACGAAGCCGACTATTTGAACTTCGGGGTATCGGCTTGAAACGCCCAGCAATCTGAGTCCCGAGCGAATCCAGAACATTCACTGAGATGGGAGAAGTTGTTAATCGAGTTATTTTTGACAGACTAATGCAAAGAATTGGAAGATTTTTCGAATAGAATTTTGAACGAAGCCGACTGATTGAACTTCGGGGTATCGGCCCGAAATGCCCAATAATCTGAGTCCCGAGCGAGTCCAGAACATTCACTGTGATGGGAGAAGTTGTTAATCGAGTTATTTTTGACAGACTAAGGCAAGGAATTGGATGATTTTGCGAATAGAATCTTTAACGAAGCTGACTGATTGAACTTCGGGGTATCGGCTCGAAATGCCAAACAATCTGAGTCCCGAGCGAGTCCAGAACATTCACTGTGATGGGAGAAGTTGTTAATCGAGTTATTTTTGACAGACTAATGCAAAGAATTGGAAGTTTTTTTGATTAGAATCTTGAACGAAGCCGACTGACTGAACTTCGGGAGTTCGGGGTATCCGCTGGAAACGCCCAGCAATCTGAGTCCCGAGCGACTCCATAACATTCACTGTGATGGGAGAAGTTGTTAATCGAGTTATTTTTCGAACAGAATGCTGAACGAAGCCTACTAATTGAACTTTCGAGTATCGACTCGAAACGACCAGAAATCTGAGTCCCGGGCGACTCCAGAACATTCACTATGATGGAAGAAGTTGTTAATCGAGTTATTTTTCACAGACTAATGCAAAGAATTACAAGATTTTTCAAACAGAATCTTGAACGAAGCCGACTATTTGAACTTCGGGGTATCGGCTTGAAACGCCCAGCAATCTGAGTCCCGAGCGAATCCAGAACATTCACTGAGATGGGAGAAGTTGTTAATCGAGTTATTTTTGACAGACTAATGCAAAGAATTGGAAGATTTTTCGAATAGAATTTTGAACGAAGCCGACTGATTGAACTTCGGGGTATCGGCCCGAAATGCCCAATAATCTGAGTCCCGAGCGAGTCCAGAACATTCACTGTGATGGGAGAAGTTGTTAATCGAGTTATTTTTGACAGACTAAGGCAAGGAATTGGATGATTTTGCGAATAGAATCTTTAACGAAGCTGACTGATTGAACTTCGGGGTATCGGCTCGAAATGCCAAACAATCTGAGTCCCGAGCGAGTCCAGAACATTCACTGTGATGGGAGAAGTTGTTAATCGAGTTATTTTTGACAGACTAATGCAAAGAATTGGAAGTTTTTTTGATTAGAATCTTGAACGAAGCCGACTGACTGAACTTCGGGAGTTCGGGGTATCCGCTGGAAACGCCCAGCAATCTGAGTCCCGAGCGACTCCATAACATTCACTGTGATGGGAGAAGTTGTTAATCGAGTTATTTTTCGAACAGAATGCTGAACGAAGCCTACTAATTGAACTTTCGAGTATCGACTCGAAACGACCAGAAATCTGAGTCCCGGGCGACTCCAGAACATTCACTATGATGGAAGAAGTTGTTAATCGAGTTATTTTTCACAGACTAATGCAAAGAATTACAAGATTTTTCAAACAGAATCTTGAACGAAGCCGACTATTTGAACTTCGGGGTATCGGCTTGAAACGCCCAGCAATCTGAGTCCCGAGCGAATCCAGAACATTCACTGAGATGGGAGAAGTTGTTAATCGAGTTATTTTTGACAGACTAATGCAAAGAATTGGAAGATTTTTCGAATAGAATTTTGAACGAAGCCGACTGATTGAACTTCGGGGTATCGGCCCGAAATGCCCAATAATCTGAGTCCCGAGCGAGTCCAGAACATTCACTGTGATGGGAGAAGTTGTTAATCGAGTTATTTTTGACAGACTAAGGCAAGGAATTGGATGATTTTGCGAATAGAATCTTTAACGAAGCTGACTGATTGAACTTCGGGGTATCGGCTCGAAATGCCAAACAATCTGAGTCCCGAGCGAGTCCAGAACATTCACTGTGATGGGAGAAGTTGTTAATCGAGTTATTTTTGACAGACTAATGCAAAGAATTGGATGTTTTTTTGATTAGAATCTTGAACGAAGCCGACTGACTGAACTTCGGGAGTTCGGGGTATCCGCTGGAAACGCCCAGCAATCTGAGTCCCGAGCGACTCCATAACATTCACTGTGATGGGAGAAGTTGTTAATCGAGTTATTTTTCGAACAGAATGTTGAACGAAGCCTACTAATTGAACTTTCGAGTATCGACTCGAAACGACCAGAAATCTGAGTCCCGGGCGACTCCAGAACATTCACTATGATGGAAGAAGTTGTTAATCGAGTTATTTTTCACAGACTAATGCAAAGAATTACAAGATTTTTCAAACAGAATCTTGAACGAAGCCGACTATTTGAACTTCGGGGTATCGGCTTGAAACGCCCAGCAATCTGAGTCCCGAGCGAATCCAGAACATTCACTGAGATGGGAGAAGTTGTTAATCGAGTTATTTTTGACAGACTAATGCAAAGAATTGGAAGATTTTTCGAATAGAATTTTGAACGAAGCCGACTGATTGAACTTCGGGGTATCGGCCCGAAATGCCCAATAATCTGAGTCCCGAGCGAGTCCAGAACATTCACTGTGATGGGAGAAGTTGTTAATCGAGTTATTTTTGACAGACTAAGGCAAGGAATTGGATGATTTTGCGAATAGAATCTTTAACGAAGCTGACTGATTGAACTTCGGGGTATCGGCTCGAAATGCCAAACAATCTGAGTCCCGAGCGAGTCCAGAACATTCACTGTGATGGGAGAAGTTGTTAATCGAGTTATTTTTGACAGACTAATGCAAAGAATTGGAAGTTTTTTTGATTAGAATCTTGAACGAAGCCGACTGACTGAACTTCGGGAGTTCGGGGTATCCGCTGGAAACGCCCAGCAATCTGAGTCCCGAGCGACTCCATAACATTCACTGTGATGGGAGAAGTTGTTAATCGAGTTATTTTTCGAACAGAATGCTGAACGAAGCATACTAATTGAACTTTCGAGTATCGACTCGAAACGACCAGAAATCTGAGTCCCGGGCGACTCCAGAACATTCACTATGATGGAAGAAGTTGTTAATCGAGTTATTTTTCACAGACTAATGCAAAGAATTACAAGATTTTTCAAACAGAATCTTGAACGAAGCCGACTATTTGAACTTCGGGGTATCGGCTTGAAACGCCCAGCAATCTGAGTCCCGAGCGAATCCAGAACATTCACTGAGATGGGAGAAGTTGTTAATCGAGTTATTTTTGACAGACTAATGCAAAGAATTGGAAGATTTTTCGAATAGAATTTTGAACGAAGCCGACTGATTGAACTTCGGGGTATCGGCCCGAAATGCCCAATAATCTGAGTCCCGAGCGAGTCCAGAACATTCACTGTGATGGGAGAAATTGTTAATCGAGTTATTTTTGACAGACTAAGGCAAGGAATTGGATGATTTTGCGAATAGAATCTTTAACGAAGCTGACTGATTGAACTTCGGGGTATCGGCTCGAAATGCCAAACAATCTGAGTCCCGAGCGAGTCCAGAACATTCACTGTGATGGGAGAAGTTGTTAATCGAGTTATTTTTGACAGACTAATGCAAAGAATTGGAAGTTTTTTTGATTAGAATCTTGAACGAAGCCGACTGACTGAACTTCGGGAGTTCGGGGTATCCGCTGGAAACGCCCAGCAATCTGAGTCCCGAGCGACTCCATAACATTCACTGTGATGGGAGAAGTTGTTAATCTTGTTATTTTTCGAACAGAATGCTGAACGAAGCCTACTAATTGAACTTTCGAGTATCGACTCGAAACGACCAGAAATCTGAGTCCCGGGCGACTCCAGAACATTCACTATGATGGAAGAAGTTGTTAATCGAGTTATTTTTCACAGACTAATGCAAAGAATTACAAGATTTTTCAAACAGAATCTTGAACGAAGCCGACTATTTGAACTTCGGGGTATCGGCTTGAAACGCCCAGCAATCTGAGTCCCGAGCGAATCCAGAACATTCACTGAGATGGGAGAAGTTGTTAATCGAGTTATTTTTGACAGACTAATGCAAAGAATTGGAAGATTTTTCGAATAGAATTTTGAACGAAGCCGACTGATTGAACTTCGGGGTATCGGCCCGAAATGCCCAATAATCTGAGTCCCGAGCGAGTCCAGAACATTCACTGTGATGGGAGAAGTTGTTAATCGAGTTATTTTTGACAGACTAAGGCAAGGAATTGGATGATTTTGCGAATAGAATCTTTAACGAAGCTGACTGATTGAACTTCGGGGTATCGGCTCGAAATGCCAAACAATCTGAGTCCCGAGCGAGTCCAGAACATTCACTGTGATGGGAGAAGTTGTTAATCGAGTTATTTTTGACAGACTAATGCAAAGAATTGGATGTTTTTTTGATTAGAATCTTGAACGAAGCCGACTGACTGAACTTCGGGAGTTCGGGGTATCCGCTGGAAACGCCCAGCAATCTGAGTCCCGAGCGACTCCATAACATTCACTGTGATGGGAGAAGTTGTTAATCGAGTTATTTTTCGAACAGAATGCTGAACGAAGCCTACTAATTGAACTTTCGAGTATCGACTCGAAACGACCAGAAATCTGAGTCCCGGGCGACTCCAGAACATTCACTATGATGGAAGAAGTTGTTAATCGAGTTATTTTTCACAGACTAATGCAAAGAATTACAAGATTTTTCAAACAGAATCTTGAACGAAGCCGACTATTTGAACTTCGGGGTATCGGCTTGAAACGCCCAGCAATTTGAGTCCCGAGCGAATCCAGAACATTCACTGAGATGGGAGAAGTTGTTAATCGAGTTATTTTTGACAGACTAATGCAAAGAATTGGAAGATTTTTCGAATAGAATTTTGAACGAAGCCGACTGATTGAACTTCGGGGTATCGGCCCGAAATGCCCAATAATCTGAGTCCCGAGCGAGTCCAGAACATTCACTGTGATGGGAGAAGTTGTTAATCGAGTTATTTTTGACAGACTAAGGCAAGGAATTGGATGATTTTGCGAATAGAATCTTTAACGAAGCTGACTGATTGAACTTCGGGGTATCGGCTCGAAATGCCAAACAATCTGAGTCCCGAGCGAGTCCAGAACATTCACTGTGATGGGAGAAGTTGTTAATCGAGTTATTTTTGACAGACTAATGCAAAGAATTGGAAGTTTTTTTGATTAGAATCTTGAACGAAGCCGACTGACTGAACTTCGGGAGTTCGGGGTATCCGCTGGAAACGCCCAGCAATCTGAGTCCCGAGCGACTCCATAACATTCACTGTGATGGGAGAAGTTGTTAATCGAGTTATTTTTCGAACAGAATGCTGAACGAAGCATACTAATTGAACTTTCGAGTATCGACTCGAAACGACCAGAAATCTGAGTCCCGGGCGACTCCAGAACATTCACTATGATGGAAGAAGTTGTTAATCGAGTTATTTTTCACAGACTAATGCAAAGAATTACAAGATTTTTCAAACAGAATCTTGAACGAAGCCGACTATTTGAACTTCGGGGTATCGGCTTGAAACGCCCAGCAATCTGAGTCCCGAGCGAATCCAGAACATTCACTGAGATGGGAGAAGTTGTTAATCGAGTTATTTTTGACAGACTAATGCAAAGAATTGGAAGATTTTTCGAATAGAATTTTGAACGAAGCCGACTGATTGAACTTCGGGGTATCGGCCCGAAATGCCCAATAATCTGAGTCCCGAGCGAGTCCAGAACATTCACTGTGATGGGAGAAATTGTTAATCGAGTTATTTTTGACAGACTAAGGCAAGGAATTGGATGATTTTGCGAATAGAATCTTTAACGAAGCTGACTGATTGAACTTCGGGGTATCGGCTCGAAATGCCAAACAATCTGAGTCCCGAGCGAGTCCAGAACATTCACTGTGATGGGAGAAGTTGTTAATCGAGTTATTTTTGACAGACTAATGCAAAGAATTGGAAGTTTTTTTGATTAGAATCTTGAACGAAGCCGACTGACTGAACTTCGGGAGTTCGGGGTATCCGCTGGAAACGCCCAGCAATCTGAGTCCCGAGCGACTCCATAACATTCACTGTGATGGGAGAAGTTGTTAATCTTGTTATTTTTCGAACAGAATGCTGAACGAAGCCTACTAATTGAACTTTCGAGTATCGACTCGAAACGACCAGAAATCTGAGTCCCGGGCGACTCCAGAACATTCACTATGATGGAAGAAGTTGTTAATCGAGTTATTTTTCACAGACTAATGCAAAGAATTACAAGATTTTTCAAACAGAATCTTGAACGAAGCCGACTATTTGAACTTCGGGGTATCGGCTTGAAACGCCCAGCAATCTGAGTCCCGAGCGAATCCAGAACATTCACTGAGATGGGAGAAGTTGTTAATCGAGTTATTTTTGACAGACTAATGCAAAGAATTGGAAGATTTTTCGAATAGAATTTTGAACGAAGCCGACTGATTGAACTTCGGGGTATCGGCCCGAAATGCCCAATAATCTGAGTCCCGAGCGAGTCCAGAACATTCACTGTGATGGGAGAAGTTGTTAATCGAGTTATTTTTGACAGACTAAGGCAAGGAATTGGATGATTTTGCGAATAGAATCTTTAACGAAGCTGACTGATTGAACTTCGGGGTATCGGCTCGAAATGCCAAACAATCTGAGTCCCGAGCGAGTCCAGAACATTCACTGTGATGGGAGAAGTTGTTAATCGAGTTATTTTTGACAGACTAATGCAAAGAATTGGAAGTTTTTTTGATTAGAATCTTGAACGAAGCCGACTGACTGAACTTCGGGAGTTCGGGGTATCCGCTGGAAACGCCCAGCAATCTGAGTCCCGAGCGACTCCATAACATTCACTGTGATGGGAGAAGTTGTTAATCGAGTTATTTTTCGAACAGAATGCTGAACGAAGCCTACTAATTGAACTTTCGAGTATCGACTCGAAACGACCAGAAATCTGAGTCCCGGGCGACTCCAGAACATTCACTATGATGGAAGAAGTTGTTAATCGAGTTATTTTTCACAGACTAATGCAAAGAATTACAAGATTTTTCAAACAGAATCTTGAACGAAGGCGACTATTTGAACTTCGGGGTATCGGCTTGAAACGCCCAGCAATCTGAGTCCCGAGCGAATCCAGAACATTCACTGAGATGGGAGAAGTTGTTAATCGAGTTATTTTTGACAGACTAATGCAAAGAATTGGAAGATTTTTCGAATAGAATTTTGAACGAAGCCGACTGATTGAACTTCGGGGTATCGGCCCGAAATGCCCAATAATCTGAGTCCCGAGCGAGTCCAGAACATTCACTGTGATGGGAGAAGTTGTTAATCGAGTTATTTTTGACAGACTAAGGCAAGGAATTGGATGATTTTGCGAATAGAATCTTTAACGAAGCTGACTGATTGAACTTCGGGGTATCGGCTCGAAATGCCAAACAATCTGAGTCCCGAGCGAGTCCAGAACATTCACTGTGATGGGAGAAGTTGTTAATCGAGTTATTTTTGACAGACTAATGCAAAGAATTGGATGTTTTTTTGATTAGAATCTTGAACGAAGCCGACTGACTGAACTTCGGGAGTTCGGGGTATCCGCTGGAAACGCCCAGCAATCTGAGTCCCGAGCGACTCCATAACATTCACTGTGATGGGAGAAGTTGTTAATCGAGTTATTTTTCGAACAGAATGTTGAACGAAGCCTACTAATTGAACTTTCGAGTATCGACTCGAAACGACCAGAAATCTGAGTCCCGGGCGACTCCAGAACATTCACTATGATGGAAGAAGTTGTTAATCGAGTTATTTTTCACAGACTAATGCAAAGAATTACAAGATTTTTCAAACAGAATCTTGAACGAAGCCGACTATTTGAACTTCGGGGTATCGGCTTGAAACGCCCAGCAATCTGAGTCCCGAGCGAATCCAGAACATTCACTGAGATGGGAGAAGTTGTTAATCGAGTTATTTTTGACAGACTAATGCAAAGAATTGGAAGATTTTTCGAATAGAATTTTGAACGAAGCCGACTGATTGAACTTCGGGGTATCGGCCCGAAATGCCCAATAATCTGAGTCCCGAGCGAGTCCAGAACATTCACTGTGATGGGAGAAGTTGTTAATCGAGTTATTTTTGACAGACTAAGGCAAGGAATTGGATGATTTTGCGAATAGAATCTTTAACGAAGCTGACTGATTGAACTTCGGGGTATCGGCTCGAAATGCCAAACAATCTGAGTCCCGAGCGAGTCCAGAACATTCACTGTGATGGGAGAAGTTGTTAATCGAGTTATTTTTGACAGACTAATGCAAAGAATTGGAAGTTTTTTTGATTAGAATCTTGAACGAAGCCGACTGACTGAACTTCGGGAGTTCGGGGTATCCGCTGGAAACGCCCAGCAATCTGAGTCCCGAGCGACTCCATAACATTCACTGTGATGGGAGAAGTTGTTAATCGAGTTATTTTTCGAACAGAATGCTGAACGAAGCCTACTAATTGAACTTTCGAGTATCGACTCGAAACGACCAGAAATCTGAGTCCCGGGCGACTCCAGAACATTCACTATGATGGAAGAAGTTGTTAATCGAGTTATTTTTCACAGACTAATGCAAAGAATTACAAGATTTTTCAAACAGAATCTTGAACGAAGCCGACTATTTGAACTTCGGGGTATCGGCTTGAAACGCCCAGCAATCTGAGTCCCGAGCGAATCCAGAACATTCACTGAGATGGGAGAAGTTGTTAATCGAGTTATTTTTGACAGACTAATGCAAAGAATTGGAAGATTTTTCGAATAGAATTTTGAACGAAGCCGACTGATTGAACTTCGGGGTATCGGCCCGAAATGCCCAATAATCTGAGTCCCGAGCGAGTCCAGAACATTCACTGTGATGGGAGAAGTTGTTAATCGAGTTATTTTTGACAGACTAAGGCAAGGAATTGGATGATTTTGCGAATAGAATCTTTAACGAAGCTGACTGATTGAACTTCGGGGTATCGGCTCGAAATGCCAAACAATCTGAGTCCCGAGCGAGTCCAGAACATTCACTGTGATGGGAGAAGTTGTTAATCGAGTTATTTTTGACAGACTAATGCAAAGAATTGGAAGTTTTTTTGATTAGAATCTTGAACGAAGCCGACTGACTGAACTTCGGGAGTTCGGGGTATCCGCTGGAAACGCCCAGCAATCTGAGTCCCGAGCGACTCCATAACATTCACTGTGATGGGAGAAGTTGTTAATCGAGTTATTTTTCGAACAGAATGCTGAACGAAGCCTACTAATTGAACTTTCGAGTATCGACTCGAAACGACCAGAAATCTGAGTCCCGGGCGACTCCAGAACATTCACTATGATGGAAGAAGTTGTTAATCGAGTTATTTTTCACAGACTAATGCAAAGAATTACAAGATTTTTCAAACAGAATCTTGAACGAAGCCGACTATTTGAACTTCGGGGTATCGGCTTGAAACGCCCAGCAATCTGAGTCCCGAGCGAATCCAGAACATTCACTGAGATGGGAGAAGTTGTTAATCGAGTTATTTTTGACAGACTAATGCAAAGAATTGGAAGATTTTTCGAATAGAATTTTGAACGAAGCCGACTGATTGAACTTCGGGGTATCGGCCCGAAATGCCCAATAATCTGAGTCCCGAGCGAGTCCAGAACATTCACTGTGATGGGAGAAGTTGTTAATCGAGTTATTTTTGACAGACTAAGGCAAGGAATTGGATGATTTTGCGAATAGAATCTTTAACGAAGCTGACTGATTGAACTTCGGGTATCCGCTCGAAACGCCCAGCAATCTGAGTCCCGAGCGAATCCAGAACATTCACTGAGATGGGAGAAGTTGTTAATCGAGTTATTTTTGACAGACTAATGCAAAGAATTGGAAGATTTTTCGAATAGAATTTTGAACGAAGCCGACTGATTGAACTTCGGGGTATCGGCCCGAAATGTCCAATAATCTGAGTCCCTAGCGAGTTCAGAACATTCACTGTGATGGGAGAAGTAGTTTAATCGAGTTATTTTTGACAGACTAAGGCAAGGAATTGGATGATTTTGCGAATAGAATCTTTAACGAAGCTGACTGATTGAACTTCGGGGTATCGGCTCGAAATGCCAAACAATCTGAGTCCCGAGCGAGTCCAGAACATTCACTGTGATGGGAGAAGTTGTTAATCGAGTTATTTTTGACAGACTAATGCAAGGAATTGGAAGATTTTGCGAATAGAATCTTTAACGAAGCTGACTGATTGAACTTCGGGGTGTCGGCTCGAAACGCCCAGAAATCTGAGTCCCGAGCGACTCCAGAACATTCACTGAGATGGGAGAAGTTGTTAATCGAGTTATTTTTGAAAGACTAATGCAAAGAATTGGAAGATTTTTCGAATAGAATTTTGAACGAAGTCGACTGATTGAACTTCGGGGTATCGGCTGGAAATGCCCAATAATCTGAGTCCCGAGCGAGTCCAGAACATTCACTGTGATGGGAGAATTTGTTAATCGAGTTATATTTGACAGACTAATGCAAAGAACTACACGCTTTTTCGAACAGAATGCTGAACGAAGCCTACTAATTGAACTTTCGAGTATCGACTCGAAACGACCGGAAATCTGAGTCCCGGGCGACTCCAGAACATTTACTATGATGGAAGAAGTTGTTAATCGAGTTATTTTTCACAGACTAATGCAAAGAATTACAAGATTTTTAAAACAGAATCTTGAACGAAGCCGACTAATTGAACTTCGGGGTATCGGCTTGAAACACCCAGCAATCTGAGTCCCGAGCGACTCCAGAACATTCACTGAGATGGGAGAAGTTGTTAATCGAGTTATTTTTGACAGACTAATGCAAAGAATTAGAAGATTTTTCGAATAGAATCTTGAACGAAGCCTACTGATTGAACTTCGGGGTGTCGGCTCGTAACGCCCAGCAATCTGAGTCCCGAGCGACTCCAGAACATTCACTGTGATGGGAGAAGTTGTTAATCGAGTTATTTTTGACAGACTAAGGCAAGGAATTGGAAGATTTTGCGAATAGAATCTTTAACGAAGCTGACTGATTGTACTTCGGGGTATCCGCTCGAAACGCCCAGCAATCTGAGTCCCGAGCGAATCCAGAACATTCACTGAGATGAGAGAAGTTGTTAATCGAGTTATTTTTGACAGAATAATGCAAAGAATTGGAAGATTTTTCGAATAGAATTTTGAACGAAGCCGACTGATTGAACTTCGGGGTATCGGCCCGAAATGCCCAATAATCTGAGTCCCGAGCGAGTCTAGAACATTCACTGTGATGGGAGAAGTTGTTAATCGAGTTATTTTTGACAGACTAAGGCAAGGAATTGGAAGATTTTGCGAATAGAATCTTTAACGAAGCTGACTGATTGTACTTCGGGGTATCCGCTCGAAACGCCCTGCAATCTGAGTCCCGAGCGAATCCAGAACATTCACTGAGAAGGGAGACGTTGTTAATCGAGTTATTTTTGACAGACTAATGCAAAGAATTGGAAGATTTTTCGAATAGAATTTTGAACGAAGCCGACTGATTGAACTTCGGGGTATCGGTCCGAAATGCCCAATAATCTGAGTCCCGAGCGAGTCCAGAACATTCACTGTGATGGGAGAAGTTGTTAATCGAGTTATTTTTGACAGACTAAGGCAAGGAATTGGAAGATTTTGCGAATAGAATCTTTAACGAAGCTGACTGATTGAACTTCGGGGTATCGGCCCGAAATGCCCAATAATCTGAGTCCCGAGCGAGTCCAGAACATTCACTGTGATGGGAGAAGTTGTTAATCGAGTTATTTTTGACAGACTAATGCAAAGAACTACACGCTTTTTCGAACAGAATGCTGAACGAAGCCTACTAATTGAACTTTCGAGTATCGACTCGAAACGACTAGAAATCTGAGTCCCGGGCGACTCCAGAACATTCACTGTGATGGAAGAAGGTGTTAATTGAGTTATTTTTTACAGACTAATGCAAAGAATTACAAGATTTTTCACACAGAATCTTGAACGAAGCCGACTATTTGAACTTCGGGGTATCGGCTTGAAACGCCCAGCAATCTGAGTCCCGGGCGACTCCAGAACATTCACTATGATGGAAGAAGTTGTTAATCGAGTTATTTTTCACAGACTAATGCAAAGAATTACAAGATTTTTCTAATAAAATCTTGAACGAAGCCGACTATTTGAACTTCGGGGTATCGGCTTGAAACGCCCAGCAATCTGAGTCCCGAGCGACTCCAGAACATTCACTGTGATGAGAGAAGTTGTTAATCGAGTTATTTTTGACAGACTAAGGCAAGGAATTGGAATATTTTGCGAATAGAATCTTTAACGAAGCTGACTGATTGAACTTCGGGGTGTCGGCTCGAAACGCCCTGCAATCTGAGTCCCGAGCGACTCCAGAACATTCACTGAGATGGGAGAAGTTGTTAATCGAGTTATTTTTGACAGACTAATGCAAAGAATTGGAAGATTTTTCGAATAGAATTTTGAACGAAGCCGACTGATTGAACTTCGGGGTATCGGCCCGAAATGCCCAATAATCTGAGTCCCGAGCGAGTCCAGAACATTCACTGTGATGGGAGAAGTTGTTAATCGAGTTATTTTTGACAGACTAAGGCAAGGAATTGGATGATTTTGCGAATAGAATCTTTAACGAAGCTGACTGATTGAACTTCGGGTATCCGCTCGAAACGCCCAGCAATCTGAGTCCCGAGCGAATCCAGAACATTCACTGAGATGGGAGAAGTTGTTAATCGAGTTATTTTTGACAGACTAATGCAAAGAATTGGAAGATTTTTCGAATAGAATTTTGAACGAAGCCGACTGATTGAACTTCGGGGTATCGGCCCGAAATGTCCAATAATCTGAGTCCCTAGCGAGTTCAGAACATTCACTGTGATGGGAGAAGTAGTTTAATCGAGTTATTTTTGACAGACTAAGGCAAGGAATTGGATGATTTTGCGAATAGAATCTTTAACGAAGCTGACTGATTAACTTCGGGGTATCGGCTCGAAATGCCAAACAATCTGAGTCCCGAGCGAGTCCAGAACATTCACTGTGATGGGAGAAGTTGTTAATCGAGTTATTTTTGACAGACTAATGCAAGGAATTGGAAGATTTTGCGAATAGAATCTTTAACGAAGCTGACTGATTGAACTTCGGGGTGTCGGCTCGAAACGCCCAGAAATCTGAGTCCCGAGCGACTCCAGAACATTCACTGAGATGGGAGAAGTTGTTAATCGAGTTATTTTTGAAAGACTAATGCAAAGAATTGGAAGATTTTTCGAATAGAATTTTGAACGAAGTCGACTGATTGAACTTCGGGGTATCGGCTGGAAATGCCCAATAATCTGAGTCCCGAGCGAGTCCAGAACATTCACTGTGATGGGAGAATTTGTTAATCGAGTTATATTTGACCGACTAATGCAAAGAACTACACGCTTTTTCGAACAGAATGCTGAACGAAGCCTACTAATTGAACTTTCGAGTATCGACTCGAAACGACCGGAAATCTGAGTCCCGGGCGACTCCAGAACATTTACTATGATGGAAGAAGTTGTTAATCGAGTTATTTTTCACAGACTAATGCAAAGAATTACAAGATTTTTAAAACAGAATCTTGAACGAAGCCGACTAATTGAACTTCGGGGTATCGGCTTGAAACACCCAGCAATCTGAGTCCCGAGCGACTCCAGAACATTCACTGAGATGGGAGAAGTTGTTAATCGAGTTATTTTTGACAGACTAATGCAAAGAATTAGAAGATTTTTCGAATAGAATCTTGAACGAAGCCTACTGATTGAACTTCGGGGTGTCGGCTCGTAACGCCCAGCAATCTGAGTCCCGAGCGACTCCAGAACATTCACTGTGATGGGAGAAGTTGTTAATCGAGTTATTTTTGACAGACTAAGGCAAGGAATTGGAAGATTTTGCGAATAGAATCTTTAACGAAGCTGACTGATTGTACTTCGGGGTATCCGCTCGAAACGCCCAGCAATCTGAGTCCCGAGCGAATCCAGAACATTCACTGAGATGAGAGAAGTTGTTAATCGAGTTATTTTTGACAGAATAATGCAAAGAATTGGAAGATTTTTCGAATAGAATTTTGAACGAAGCCGACTGATTGAACTTCGGGGTATCGGCCCGAAATGCCCAATAATCTGAGTCCCGAGCGAGTCTAGAACATTCACTGTGATGGGAGAAGTTGTTAATCGAGTTATTTTTGACAGACTAAGGCAAGGAATTGGAAGATTTTGCGAATAGAATCTTTAACGAAGCTGACTGATTGTACTTCGGGGTATCCGCTCGAAACGCCCTGCAATCTGAGTCCCGAGCGAATCCAGAACATTCACTGAGAAGGGAGACGTTGTTAATCGAGTTATTTTTGACAGACTAATGCAAAGAATTGGAAGATTTTTCGAATAGAATTTTGAACGAAGCCGACTGATTGAACTTCGGGGTATCGGTCCGAAATGCCCAATAATCTGAGTCCCGAGCGAGTCCAGAACATTCACTGTGATGGGAGAAGTTGTTAATCGAGTTATTTTTGACAGACTAAGGCAAGGAATTGGAAGATTTTGCGAATAGAATCTTTAACGAAGCTGACTGATTGAACTTCGGGGTATCGGCCCGAAATGCCCAATAATCTGAGTCCCGAGCGAGTCCAGAACATTCACTGTGATGGGAGAAGTTGTTAATCGAGTTATTTTTGACAGACTAATGCAAAGAACTACACGCTTTTTCGAACAGAATGCTGAACGAAGCCTACTAATTGAACTTTCGAGTATCGACTCGAAACGACTAGAAATCTGAGTCCCGGGCGACTCCAGAACATTCACTGTGATGGAAGAAGGTGTTAATTGAGTTATTTTTTACAGACTAATGCAAAGAATTACAAGATTTTTCACACAGAATCTTGAACGAAGCCGACTATTTGAACTTCGGGGTATCGGCTTGAAACGCCCAGCAATCTGAGTCCCGGGCGACTCCAGAACATTCACTATGATGGAAGAAGTTGTTAATCGAGTTATTTTTCACAGACTAATGCAAAGAATTACAAGATTTTTCTAATAAAATCTTGAACGAAGCCGACTATTTGAACTTCGGGGTATCGGCTTGAAACGCCCAGCAATCTGAGTCCCGAGCGACTCCAGAACATTCACTGTGATGAGAGAAGTTGTTAATCGAGTTATTTTTGACAGACTAAGGCAAGGAATTGGAATATTTTGCGAATAGAATCTTTAACGAAGCTGACTGATTGAACTTCGGGGTGTCGGCTCGAAACGCCCAGAAATCTGAGTCCCGAGCGACTCCAGAACATTCACTGAGATGGGAGAAGTTGTTAATCGAGTTATTTTTGACAGACTAATGCAAAGAATTGGAAGATTTTTCGAATAGAATTTTGAACGAAGCCGACTGATTGAACTTCGGGGTATCGGCCCGAAATGCCCAATAATCTGAGTCCCGAGCGAGTCCAGAACATTCACTGTGATGGGAGAAGTTGTTAATCGAGTTATTTTTGACAGACTAAGGCAAGGAATTGGATGATTTTGCGAATAGAATCTTTAACGAAGCTGACTGATTGAACTTCGGGGTATCGGCTCGAAATGCCAAACAATCTGAGTCCCGAGCGAGTCCAGAACATTCACTGTGATGGGAGAAGTTGTTAATCGAGTTATTTTTGACAGACTAATGCAAAGAATTGGAAGTTTTTTTGATTAGAATCTTGAACGAAGCCGACTGACTGAACTTCGGGAGTTCGGGGTATCCGCTGGAAACGCCCAGCAATCTGAGTCCCGAGCGACTCCATAACATTCACTGTGATGGGAGAAGTTGTTAATCGAGTTATTTTTCGAACAGAATGCTGGACGAAGCCTACTAATTGAACTTTCGAGTATCGACTCGAAACGACCAGAAATCTGAGTCCCGGGCGACTCCAGAACATTCACTATGATGGAAGAAGTTGTTAATCGAGTTATTTTTCACAGACTAATGCAAAGAATTACAAGATTTTTCAAACAGAATCTTGAACGAAGCCGACTATTTGAACTTCGGGGTATCGGCTTGAAACGCCCAGCAATCTGAGTCCCGAGCGAATCCAGAACATTCACTGAGATGAGAGAAGTTGTTAATCGAGTTATTTTTGACAGACTAATGCAAAGAATTGGAAGATTTTTCGAATAGAATTTTGAACGAAGCCGACTGATTGAACTTCGGGGTATCGGCCCGAAATGCCCAATAATCTGAGTCCCGAGCGAGTCCAGAACATTCACTGTGATGGGAGAAGTTGTTAATCGAGTTATTTTTGACAGACTAAGGCAAGGAATTGGATGATTTTGCGAATAGAATCTTTAACGAAGCTGACTGATTGAACTTCGGGGTATCGGCTCGAAATGCCAAATAATCTGAGTCCCGAGCGAGTCCAGAACATTCACTGTGATGGGAGAAGTTGTTAATCGAGTTATTTTTGACAGACTAATGCAAAGAATTGGAAGTTTTTTTGATTAGAATCTTGAACGAAGCCGACTGACTGAACTTCGGGAGTTCGGGGTATCCGCTGGAAACGCCCAGCAATCTGAGTCCCGAGCGACTCCATAACATTCACTGTGATGGGAGAAGTTGTTAATCGAGTTATTTTTCGAACAGAATGCTGAACGAAGCCTACTAATTGAACTTTCGAGTATCGACTCGAAACGACCAGAAATCTGAGTCCCGGGCGACTCCAGAACATTCACTATGATGGAAGAAGTTGTTAATCGAGTTATTTTTCACAGACTAATGCAAAGAATTACAAGATTTTTCAAACAGAATCTTGAACGAAGCCGACTATTTGAACTTCGGGGTATCGGCTTGAAACGCCCAGCAATCTGAGTCCCGAGCGAATCCAGAACATTCACTGAGATGGGAGAAGTTGTTAATCGAGTTATTTTCGACAGACTAATGCAAAGAATTGGAAGATTTTTCGAATAGAATTTTGAACGAAGCCGACTGATTGAACTTCGGGGTATCGGCCCGAAATGCCCAATAATCTGAGTCCCGAGCGAGTCCAGAACATTCACTGTGATGGGAGAAGTTGTTAATCGAGTTATTTTTGACAGACTAATGCAAAGAACTACACGCTTTTTCGAACAGAATGCTGAACGAAGCCTACTAATTGAACTTTCGAGTATCGACTCGAAACGACCAGAAATTTGAGTCCCGGGCGACTCCAGAACATTCACTGTGATGGAAGAAGTTGTTAATTGAGTTATTTTTTACAGACTAATGCAAAGAATTACAAGATTTTTCAAACAGAATCTTGAACGAAGCAGACTAATTGAACTTCGGGGTATCGGCTCGAAACGCCCAGCAATATGAGTCCCGAGCGACTCCAGAACATTCACTGAGATGGGAGAAGTTGTTAATCGAGTTATTTTTGACAGACTAATGCAAAGAATTGGAAGATTTTTCGAATAGAATTTTGAACGAAGCTGACTGATTGAACTTCGGGGTATCGGCTCGAAATGCCAAACAATCTGAGTCCCGAGCGAGTCCAGAACATTCACTGTGATGGGAGAAGTTGTTAATCGAGTTATTTTTGACAGACTAATGCAAAGAATTGGAAGATTTTTTGATTAGAATCTTGAACGAAGCCGACTGACTGAACTTCGGGAGTTCGGGGTATCCGCTGGAAACGCCCAGCAATCTGAGTCCCGAGCGACTCCATAACATTCACTGTGATGGGAGAAGTTGTTAATCGAGTTATTTTTGACAGGCTAATGCAAAAAATTACACGCTTTTTCGAACAGAATGCTGAACGAAGCCTACGAATTGATCTTTCGAGTATCGACTCGAAACGACCAGAAATCTGAGTCTCGGCGACTCCAGAACTTTCACTGTGATGGGAGAAGTTGTTAATCGAGTTATTTTTGACAGACTAATGCAAAGAACTACACGCTTTTTCGAATAGAATGCTGAACGAAGGCTACTAATTGAACTTTCGAGTATCGACTCGAAACGACCAGAAATATGAGTCCCGGGCGACTCCAGAACATTCACTGTGATGGAAGAAGTTGTTAATCGAGTTATTTTTTACAGGCTAATGCAAAGAATTATAAGATTTTTCAAACAGAATCTTGAACGAAGCCGACTAATTGAACTTCGGGGTATCAGCTCGAAACGTCCAGCAATCTGAGACCCGGGCGACTCCAGAACATTCACTGTGATGGAAGAAGTTGTTAATTGAGTTATTTTTTACAGGCTAATGCAAAGAATTACAAGATTTTTCAAACAGAATCTTGAACGAAGCCGACTAATTGAACTTCGGGGTATCGGCTCGAAACACCCAGAAATCTGAGTACCCGGCGACTCCAGAACATTCACTGTGATGGGAGAAGTTATTAATCGAGTTATTTTTGACAGACTAATGCAAAGAACTACACGCTTTTTCGAACAAAATGCTAAACGAAGGCTACTAATTGAACTTTCGAGTATCGACTTGAAACGACCAGAAATATGAGTCCCGGGCGACTCCAGAACATTCACTGTGATGGAAGAAGTTGTTAATCAAGTTATTTTTTACAGACTAATGCAAAGAATTATAAGATTTTTCAAACAGAATCTTGAACGAAGCCGGCTATTTGAACTTCGGGGAATCGGCTTGAAATGCCCAGCAGTATGAGTCCCGAGCGACTCCAGAACATTCACTGTGATGGGAGAAGATGTTAATCGAGTTATTTTTAACAGACTAAGGCAAGGAATTGGATGATTTTTCGAATAGAATCTTGAACGAAGCTGACTGATTGAACTTCGGGGTGTCGGCTCGAAATGCCCAACAATCTGAGTCCCGAGCGAATCCAAAACATTCACTGTGATGGGAGAAGTTGTTAATCGAGTTATTTTTGACAGACTAATGCAAAGAATTTGAAGATTTTTTGATTAGAATCTTGAACGAAGCCGACTGACTGAACTTCGGGAGTTCGGGGTATCCGCTGGAAACGCCCAGCAATCTGAGTTCCGAGCGAGTCCAGAACATTCACTGTGATGGGAGAAGTTGTTAATCGAGTTATTTTTGAAAGACTAATGCAAAGAACTACATCCTTTTTCGAACAGAATGCTGAACGAAGCCTACTAATTGAACTTTCGAGTATCGACTCGAAACGACAAGAAATCTGAGTCCCGACGACTCCAGAACATTCACTGTGATGGAAGAAGTTGTTAATCGAGTTACTTTTTACAGACTAATGCAAAGAATTACAAGATTTTTCAAACAGAATCTTGAACGAAGCCGACTAATTGAACTTCGGGGTATCGGCTCGAAACGCCCAGCAATATGAGTGCCGAGCGACTCCAGAACATTCACTGAGATGGGAGAAGTTGTTAATCGAGTTATTTTTGACAGACTAATGCAAAGAATTGGAAGATTTTTCGAATAGAATTTTGAACGAAGCCGACTGATTGAACTTCGGGGTATCGGCTCAAAATGCCCAATAATCTGAGTCCCGTGCGACTCCAGAACATTCACTGAGATGGGAGAAGTTGTTAATCTAGTTATTTTTGACAGACTAATGCAAAGAATTGGAAGATTTTTCGAATAGAATCTTGAACGAAGCCGATTGATTGAACTTCGGGGTATCGGCTCGAAATGCCCAATAATCTGAGTCCCGAGCGAGTCCAGAACATTCACTGTGATGGGAGAAGTTGTTAATCGAGTTATTTTTGACAGACTAATGCAAAGAACTACACGCTTTTTCGAACAGAATGCTGAACGAAGCCTACTAATTGAACTTTCGAGTATCGACTCGAAACGACCAGAAATCTGAGTCCTGGGCGACTCCAGAACATTCACTATGATGGAAGAAGTTGTTAATCAAGTTATTTTTTACAGACTAATGCAAAGAATTACAAGATTTTTCAAACAGAATCTTGAACGAAGCCGACTATTTGAACTTCGGGGTATCGGCTTGAAACGCCCAGCAATCTGAGTCCCGAGCGAGTCCAGAACATTCACTGTGATGGGAGAAGTTGTTAATCGAGTTATTTTTGACAGACTAAGGCAAGGAATTGGAAGATTTTGCGAATAGAATCTTTAACGAAGCCGACTGATTGAGCTTCGGGGTATCGGCTCGAAATGCCAAAGAATCTGAGTCCCGAGCGAGTCCAGAACATTCACTGTGATGGGAGAAGTTGTTAATCGAGTTATTTTTGACAGACTAATGCAAAGAATTGGAAGATTTTTTTATTAGAATCTTGAACAAAGCCGACTGACTGAACTTCGGGAGTTCGGGGTATCTGCTGGAAACGCCCAGCAATCTGAGTCCCGAGCGACTCCATAACATTCACTGTGATGTGAGAAGTTGTTAATCGAGTTATTTTTCGAACAGAATGCTGAACGAAGCCTACTAATTGAACTTTCGAGTATCGACTCGAAACGACCAGAAATCTGAGTCCCGGGCGACTCCAGAACATTCACTGTGATGGAAGAAGTTGTTAATCGAGTTATTTTTTACAGACTAATGCAAAGAATTACATAATTTTTCAAACAGAATCTTGAACGAAGCCGACTAACTGAACTTCGGGGTATCGGCTCGAAACGTCCAGCAATCTGAGTTCTGAGCGACTCCAGAACATTCACTGAGATGGGAGAAGTTGTTAATCGAGTTATTTTAGACAGACTAATGCAAAGAATTACACGCTTTTTCGAACAGAATGCTGAACGAAGCCTACGAATTGATCTTTCGAGTATCGACTCGAAACGACCAGAAATATGAGTCCCGGGCGACTCCAGAACATTCACTGTGATGGAAGAAGTTGTTAATCGAGTTATTTTTTACAGACTAATGCAAAGAATTATAAGATTTTTCAAACAGAATCTTGAACGAAGCCGACTATTTGAACTTCGGGGTATCGGCTTGAAACGCCCAGCAATATGAGTCCCGAGCGACTCCAGAACATTCACTGTGATGGGAGAAGATGTTAATCGAGTTATTTTTGACAGACTAAGGCAAGGAATTGGAAGATTTTTCGAATTGAATCTTGAACGAAGCCGATTGATTGAACTTCGGGGTGTCGGCTCGAAATGCCCAACAATCTGAGTCCCGAGCGAATCCAAAACATTCACTATGATGGGAGAAGTTGTTAATCGAGTTATTTTTGACAGCCTAATGCAAAGAATTGGAAGATTTTTTGATTAGAATCTTGAACGAAGCCGACTGACTGAACTTCGGGAGTTCGGGGTATCCGCTGGAAACGCCCAGCAATCTGAGTTCCGAGCGACTCCATAACATTCACTGTGATGGGAGAAGTTGTTAATTGAGTTATTTTTGAAAGACTAATGCAAAGAATTACACGCTTTTTCGAACAGAATGCTGAACGAAGCCTACTAATTGAACTTTCGAGTATCGAGTCGAAACAACCAGAAATCTGAGTCCCGGCGACTCCAGAACAGTCACTGTGATGGAAGAAGTTGTTAATCGAGTTATTTTTTACAGACTAATGCAAAGAATTACAAGATTTTTCAAACAGAATCTTGAACGAAGCCGACTAATTGAACTTCGGGGTATCGGCTCGAAATGCCCAGCAATATGAGTCCCGAGCGACTCCAGAACATTCACTGAGATGGGAGAAGTTGTTAATCGAGTTATTTTTGACAGACTAATGCAAAGAATTGGAAGATTTTTCGAATATAATCTTGAACGAAGCCGACTGATTGAACTTCGGGGTGTCGGCTCGAAATGCCCAACAATCTGAGTCCCGAGCGAGTCCAGAACATTCACTGTGATGGGAGAAGTAATCTAGTTATTTTTGACAGACTAATGAGAAGAACTACACGCTTTTTCGAACAGAGTGCTGAACGAAGCCTACTAATTGAACTTTCGAGTATCGACTCGAAACGACCAGAAATCTAAGTCCCGGGCGACTCCAGAACATTCACTATGATGGAAGAAGATGTTAATCGAGTTATTTTTTACAGACTAATGCAAAGAATTACAAGATTTTTCAAACAGAATCTTCAACGAAGCCGACTATTTGAACTTCGGGGTATCGGCTTGAAACGCCCAGCAATCTGAGTCCCGAGCGACTCCAGAACATTCACTGTGATGGGAGAAGTTGTTAATCGAGTTATTTTTGACAGACTAAGGCAAGGAATTGGAAGATTTTGAGAATAGAATCTTTAACGAAGCTGACTGATTGAACTTCGGGGTATCCGCTCGAAACGCCCAGCAATATGAGTGCCGAGCGAATCCAGAACATTCACTGAGAAGGGAGAAGTTGTTAATCGAGTTATTTTTGACAGACTAATTAAAAGAACTACATGCTTTTTCGAACAGAATGTTGAACGAAGCCTACTAATTGAACTTTCGAGTATCGACTCGAAACGACCAGAAATCTGAGTCCCGGGCGACTCCAGAACATTCACTGTGATGGAATAAGTTGTTAATCGAGTTATTTTTTACAGACAAATGCAAAGAATTACAAGATTTTTCAAACAGAATCTTGAACGAAGCCGACTAATTGAACTTCGGGGTATCGGCTCGAAACGCCCAGCAATCTGAGTCCCGAGTGACTCCAGAACATTCACTGAGATGAGAGAAGTTGTTAATCGAGTTATTTTTGACAGACTAATGCAAAGAATTGGAAGATTTTTCGAATAGAATTTTTGAACGAAGCCGACTGATTGAACTTCGGGGTATCGGCTCGAAATGCCCAATAATCTGAGTCCCGAGCGAGTCCAGAACATTCACTGTGATGGGAGAAGTTGTTAATCGAGTTATTTTTGACAGAGTAATGCAAAGAACTACACGCTTTTTCGAACAGAATGCTGAACGAAGCCTACTAATTGAACTTTCGAGTATCGACTCGAAACGACCAGAAATCTGAGTCCCGGGCGACTCCAGAACATTCATTATGATGGAAGAAGTTGTTAATCGAGTTATTTTTTACAGACTAATGCAAAGAATTACAAGATTTTTCAAACAGAATCTTGAACGAAGCCGACTATTTGAACTTCGGGGTATCAGCTTGAAACGCCCAGCAATCTGAGTCACGAGCGACTCCAGAACATTCACTGTGATGGGAGAAGTTGTTAATCGAGTTATTTTTGACAGACTAAGGCAAGGAATTGGAAGATTTTGCGAATAGAATCTTTAACGAAGCTGACTGATTGAACTTCGGGGTATCCGCTCGAAACGCCCAGCAATTTGAGTCCCGAGCGAATCCAGAACATTCACTGTGATGGGAGAAGTTGTTAATCGAGTTATTTTTGACAGACTAATGCAAAGAATTGGAAGATTTTTTGAATAGAATTTTGAACGAAGCCGACTGATTGAACTTCGGGGTATCGGCTCGAAATGCCAAAGAATCTGAGTCCCGAGCGAGTCCAGAACATTCACTGTGATGGGAGAAGTTGTTAATCGAGTTATTTTTGACATACTAATGCAAAGAACTACACGCTTTTTCGAACAGAATGCTGAACGAAGCCTACTAATTGAACTTTCGAGTATCGACTCGAAACGACCAGAAATCTGAGTCCCGGGCAACTCCAGAACATTCATTATGATGGAAGAAGTTGTTAATCGAGTTATTTTTTACAGACTAATGCAAAGAATTACAAGATTTTTCAAACAAAATCTTGAACGAAGCTGACTATTTGAACTTCGGGGTATCGGCTTGAAACGCCCAGCAATCTGAGTCCCGAGCGACTCCAGAACATTCACTGTGATGGGAGAAGTTGTTAATCGAGTTATTTTTGACAGACTAAGGCAAGGAATTGGAAGATTTTGCGAATAGAATCTTTAACGAAGCTGACTGATTGAACTTCGGGGTATCCGCTCGAAACGCCCAGCAATTTGAGTCCCGAGCGAATCCAGAACATTCACTGTGATGGGAGAAGTTGTTAATCGAGTTATTTTTGACAGACTAATGCAAAGAATTGGAAGATTTTTCGAATAGAATTTTGAACGAAGCCGACTGATTGAACTTCGGGGTATCGGCTCGAAATGCTAAAGAATCTGAGTCCCGAGCGAGTCCAGAACATTCACTGTGATGGGAGAAGTTGTTAATCGAGTTATTTTTGACAGACTAATGCAAAGAACTACACGCTTTTTCGAACAGAATGCTGAACGAAGCCTACTAATTGAACTTTCGAGTATCGACTCGAAACGACCAGAAATCTGAGTCCCGGGCGACTCCAGAACATTCATTATGATGGAAGA
This sequence comes from Canna indica, assembly GCA_034359265.1. Taxonomy (NCBI): domain Eukaryota; kingdom Viridiplantae; phylum Streptophyta; class Magnoliopsida; order Zingiberales; family Cannaceae; genus Canna; species Canna indica. The sequence goes on from CP136891.1 coordinate 42,170,727, forward strand.
AGTTGTTAATCGAGTTAGTTTTTACAGACTAATGCAAAGAATTACAAGATTTTTCAAACAGAATCTTGAATGAAGCCGACTATTTGAACTTCGGGGTATCGGCTTGAAACGCCCAGCAATCTGAGTCCCGAGCGACTCCAGAACATTCACTGTGATGGGAGAAGTTGTTAATCGAGTTATTTTTGACAGACTAAGGCAAGGAATTGGAAGATTTTGCGAATAGAATCTTTAACGAAGCTGACTGATTGAACTTCGGGGTATCCGCTCGAAACGCCTAGCAATTTGAGTCCCGAGCGAATCCAGAACATTCACTGTGATGGGAGAAGTTGTTAATCAAGTTATTTTTGACAGACTAATGCAAAGAATTGGAAGATTTTTCGAATAGAATTTTGAACGAAGCCGACTGATTGAACTTCGGGGTATCGGCTCAAAATGCCCAACAATCTGAGTCCCGAGCGACTCCAGAACATTCACTGTGATGGGAGAAGTTGTTAATCGAGTTATTTTTGACAGACTAATGAGAAGAACTACACGCTTTTTCGAACAGAATGCTGAACGAAGCCTACTAATTGAACTTTCGAGTATCGACTCGAAACGACCAGAAATCTGAGTCCCGGGCGACTCCAGAACATTTATTGTGATGGAAGAAGTTGTTAATCGAGTTACTTTTTACAGACTAATGCAAAGATTTACAAGATTTTTCAAACAGAATCTTGAACGAAGCCGACTAATTAAACTTCGGGGTATCGACTCGCAACGCCCAGCAATCTGAGTCCTGAGCGACTCCATAACATTCACTGAGATGAGAGAAGTTGTTAATCGAGTTATTTTTGACAGACTAATGCAAAGAATTGGAAGATTTTTCGAATATAATCTTGAACGAAGCCGACTGATTGAACTTCGGGGTGTCGGCTCGAAATGCCCAACAATCTGAGTCCCGAGCGAGTCCAGAACATTCACTGTGATGGGAGAAGTAATCTAGTTATTTTTGACAGACTAATGAGAAGAACTACACGCTTTTTCGAACAGAATGCTGAACGAAGCCTACTAATTGAACTTTCGAGTATCGACTCGAAACGACCAGAAATCTAAGTCCCGGGCGACTCCAGAACATTCACTATGATGGAAGAAGATGTTAATCGAGTTATTTTTTACAGACTAATGCAAAGAATTACAAGATTTTTCAAACAGAATCTTCAACGAAGCCGACTATTTGAACTTCGGGGTATCGGCTTGAAACGCCCAGCAATCTGAGTCCCGAGCGACTCCAGAACATTCACTGTGATGGGAGAAGTTGTTAATCGAGTTATTTTTGACAGACTAAGGCAAGGAATTGGAAGATTTTGCGAATAGAATCTTTAACGAAGCTGACTGATTGAACTTCGGGGTATCCGCTCGAAACGCCCAGCAATATGAGTGCCGAGCGAATCCAGAACATTCACTGAGAAGGGAGAAGTTGTTAATCGAGTTATTTTTGACAGACTAATTAAAAGAACTACATGGTTTTTCGAACAGAATGCTGAACGAAGCCTACTAATTGAACTTTCGAGTATCGACTCGAAACGACCAGAAATCTGAGTCCCGGGCGACTCCAGAACATTCACTGTGATGGAATAAGTTGTTAATCGAGTTATTTTTTACAGACAAATGCAAAGAATTACAAGATTTTTCAAACAGAATCTTGAACGAAGCCGACTAATTGAACTTCGGGGTATCGGCTCGAAACGCCCTGCAATCTGAGTCCCGAGTGACTCCAGAACATTCACTGAGATGAGAGAAGTTGTTAATCGAGTTATTTTTGACAGACTAATGCAAAGAATTGGAAGATTTTTCGAATAGAATTTTTGAACGAAGCCGACTGATTGAACTTCGGGGTATCGGCTCGAAATGCCCAATAATCTGAGTCCCGAGCGAGTCCAGAACATTCACTGTGATGGGAGAAGTTGTTAATCGAGTTATTTTTGACAGACTAATGCAAAGAACTACACGCTTTTTCGAACAGAATGCTGAACGAAGCCTACTAATTGAACTTTCGAGTATCGACTCGAAACGACCAGAAATCTGAGTCCCGGGCGACTCCAGAACATTCATTATGATGGAAGAAGTTGTTAATCGAGTTATTTTTTACTGACTAATGCAAAGAATTACAAGATTTTTCAAACAGAATCTTGAACGAAGCCGACTATTTGAACTTCGGGGTATCGGCTTGAAACGCCCAGCAATCTGAGTCCCGAGCGACTCCAGAACATTCACTGTGATGGGAGAAGTTGTTAATCGAGTTATTTTTTTTTTGCAACAAGGCAAAGGAAATATATTAATTCTCAAAAAAGATACAATAGAGTTCATACACGACTACCATTAATAGGAATGGTAGAGATCTCTCATCCCCCCAAGAGAAAAGACCACTCCCCTCACCTTCGGCATTGCCATCAGGAAAGTAGTAGCCAAAACCTTGGGGGAAGAGGAACAAGGAAGAAACCCACAGCCCGGGTCAAGCACAATATAGAATATGCAAGAAAAGCATCACACGGATTACCCACAACTCGGGCCAAGAAATAAAGCTCACATGAAAATCAATGTATCACATGGAATACCCACAACTCGGGCCAAGTAATAAAGCTCATGAGATCAACATATAGCGTGACATTAATCTTGGTGGACATAAGTGAGGTAACTCTGAATGCTCCACCTTTCTGCAATGGCTCTATTTTTTTGTGTATCTTTGATTGTTTTGGTAGCATAATTCTGAAGGACCTTGCCTTTAACTTCTGCAATAATATTACTAAGAACGCTCGTGGATGTAGAGGATACATGAGAGAAAATACGATCATTTCGCTCACGCCAAATGAAATAAACTGAAGTAGTGAGAGTAATGCGTCTGATATAGCCAACTAGTGTGTCCCCACGCATAACGTCTTCCCACCATATAAGCTGGTCCTCCCAGTGATGCAAGGGGTTAGCCAAGAGACAACGATCTAGAATCTCGCACCAGATGATAGTTGAAAAGGGGCAGTGGAAGAATAAGTGCTCAATGGATTCATCCACACCGCAAAAAGAACAACTAGTAGAGTGAGTAATTCCCCAATGTGAGAGGCGATCAAGAGTTGGTAGTCTTCGTAAGAGAACAAGCCATAATATAAAAGAATACCTCGGGACCCTTCCTTTGAACCAAACGAGATGATGCCAAGAAGTTATAGGTTTAGCGAGTGAAATGCCAATACAAGCTGAAGCAATACTATAACGACCATCTGCAGACGGCTTCCAAAGCACCCGATCTCCATTCGAACTAGTGTTCACAGTACCAATGGAATCCCAAGCACTGTGCAAGACTAGTTCATGGCCAAGGTTCCCCAGATGCCAAGTATTGTGCTGCCAAATAGAAGAAACCCTAGCGGTCCTACTCGAGTAGAGGCGGGCCGGAATGTGATTATTCATCCTGTCAATAAGAAGATAACCAGGGATCCAAGGATCAAGCCAGAGAAATGTATTCATACCATCACCAATACGATACTCAACAAGTTCCTTTGCTTGATCACGAGCAAAAAAGATACTGCGTAAGCACCAAGAGCATGCCTGTGGCTGTTGTACACTCTAAATGGAATCGTTGTTGAGGAATTTAGAGTTGATCCAACGGATCCATAGAGAGTCTTTCTTTGAAGCAATAGCCCAAATATACCTCATAAGGTACGCAAAGTTAAGGTGAGAGAGTCGATGAAGCCCGAGTCCACCATTTTGATACGGTTGACAAATGTCATCCCAAGAGACCTTATGGAAGCTTCTTTTATCATCCCCACTCCACAGGAATCTAGCAAGAAGTTGTTCAATACGAGATATGACTCTCTGGGGTAGCTTGTAAGTGGCGCACCAATAGGTGATCTTACCCTGTAAAACAGATTGAATAAGTGCCAACCTGCCCATGTAAGATAGGTGCTTTGCCTTCCAAGAGCAGATGCGACTCTGGATACTCTCAATAAGAGGGAGGCAATCATTATATGTAAGCTGCTTGGTAATAAGAGGGACACCCAGGAATCGAGTGGGGAGAGCACCAATAGGAATACCAAGAATGTCCTGAACTCTGTTCATCAGGTCTCTAGAGCATCCCGCCATATATAGATTAGACTTGGTAGTACTAGCGGATAGCCCTGAGATGTCTGCAAAGGATCCCAATACATCCTTGATAGCTCTAGCATTGGACTCTGAGGCTTCGGCAAATATAATGAGATCATCTGCAAATGCGAGGTGAGTAATAAGTGGATTTGCACAACTCGGGTGTGGAGTGATCATACCTTGCCTTACTAAGTCATCAAGACGAGAAGATAAGTGCTGCATAACAATAAGGAACAAGTAAGGAGCCATGGGGCAGCCTTGTCTAAGGCCTCTAGAACTCCGAAAGAAACCCACAGAAGAGCCATTTATATTGATAGTAAAGGAGGGATTAGAAACACAGGCTCTAATCCAACTGATCATCATAGTATGGAACCCATGCAAGTGAAGTAACTGAAGCAGGAAATCCCATCGAACTGAATCATAGGCCTTATGGAGGTCAACTTTGACGGCCATACGCTTCTGCCCAGAGTTAAGATGATAGTTGTGCATAAGACTATGGCACAGAGCAATATTTTCATGAATGAGCCTACCACGCATAAAGGCATGTTGGGTTGGGCTAATCAAATTAGGTAATACAACCTTGAGCCTATTCGCAATAAGCTTTGAAATAAATCTGTAGATCATCTTGCAAATAGAGAGAGGACGGTAATCAGAAAATGAGTTAGTGTTCTCCTTCTTAGGAATGAGAGTGATGGAGGTAATATTGACTTCACTAAGAAGTTTACCCGTCCTAAAGAACTCAAGAATGGCAGCAATAACATCATCCTTAATGATAGACCAACACGATTTATAAAATTCAGCATTTAATCCATCAACGCCAGGGGCCTTATCAGAATTTGATGACAGGATTACTTGTTCAATCTCTTGAGGGGTAACCGGCTGAGACAAGAGGGATATGCTTTGTTGAGAGAGGTAACTTTGGACCTGAACATTAGAAAAATTCACATGAGGAATCTCAGGAGCAAACATCCTAGTAAAGTAGGTGATGGCTTCTTGATCAAGAGCTTGGCCCTCGAGAATAGTACCATCTGCATCTTTAATAGAAAGTAAGGCATTCCTATTATATTTGGATTTTAAGGAATTATGGAAAAACTTTGAGTTTGAGTCACCAAGGCGTAACCAAGTATCCCTTGATTTTTGTCTCAAGGATGCCTCCTCATTAGCGTAGAGCCTTAGAAGTTCAGCCCTACACTCTGCCTCTTCAGTGATAGCCCTATTATCCATATTTGTAGAGAGAGTGATAGTCTGTAGGCCAAGAAGCTTAGACTGCAGAGAATGTTTCTGACTCCTTTGAGCCTTCATCAAGTCCCTAGACCACATTTGTAGAGCCCTCCTGGTCCTTTTTAATTTTTGGATAAGAATAAACATTCTTGTAGTTCTGTGGCCGAATCTGCTAGTGATAGGCGGGTTCCAAGCTGCCTCAACACATTCTAGGAAGCCAGTTTCCTGAGGCCAATAATTAAAGAAATGGAAAATCCGAGGCCGCCAGGGTAAGGTGCACACCCTAAATGTGACAAAGGTATGATCAGATACATCAGGATTATGGAATGTAGCCTCTGAATCCGGAAATGCAGAAACCCAATTCTGATTACATAGAACCCTGTCAAGTTTTTCGCATACTCTATTGCTGCCTGTAGAAGAATTAGTCCACGTAAAGAAATTACCTTTACTCTTCATATCAAATAGGCCCAAGTTATCAAGGTTATCAGTAATGCTCTCAATGTATGAGCCATTAACATCGCTGCCCCCATGCTTTTCAGAAGGTGAGAAGACCATATTAAAATCACCAAAGACGGTCCAAGGCCCCTCAACATGATTTGCAAATTCATTTAAAGCAGTCCAAATATGGGTCCTATCAATGTTAGAATAAAGACCATAGACCACAGAGAAGGAAAATGTTGTACTTAGCTGAATAAACTTAATGCTGCCCGAAACAACCTGATCTGTAGAAGCTATGATAGAAATATCCACAACAGCAGGATTCCAAATACACCATATTCTACCGTGATGATTAGGACAAATATTGACATGAGAATTCCATCCATCCACAATATTCAAGACACGAGCTGAGTTCTCCAATTTGACTCTAGTCTCTAATAGAAAAAAACAGTGAAGTTTGTGTTGGGAAATCTTACTTCTGATGGCCTGTTGCTTAGCACAACTGTTCAGGCCCCGAATGTTCCAAAAGGCTACTTGCATCTATGGGGTTGGGTACTCTTCTTCTTACCCAGTTTCCTAGAACTTTCTGCACCTCCTTTGGCCTTTTTAATTTGTGCATGGAGATTTGCTTCTTCAATAGGATCATAATCATCATCATTGTGTATATCATTATCTGAAGAAGCTGCCAGGACATCAAACCTATTGGGAGAGGTTATTTTACCTTTTGACTGTGGCATTTCTGGTTCAACAACGTGTGCTTTACCTTTCTTCCGCATATTAGCATCTTGAAGAATAGACAATTTATTCATGTCCTCCAACTGTTCATTAGGAGTTTTGTCTTCTTCATCATGATTAGCTTTAATAATCTCTTGCTGTGGCTCAAGAGGTGGCTGGCGGTGTGCCTTCTTAGGAACCCACATTTGCTTGATGGCATTGCTACAATTCCTAGTAGCATGGCCAAATTTTTTGCAAGTGGTGCAATGGACTGGTATCCAGTCATATTCAACACGAATAGTATATTCTTCATTATTCACATGCACAGGCAATTCTGAAGGATAAGAGCAATTTAAAGGCACTTCAATGCAAGCACGTAGATAACCCAAGCGTTGTTTTGTAGATGACATGTGATCAAGATGTAAAGGCTTGCCAATAACGCTGCAAAACTTGTTAATAAAAAAAGGAGTCCACATAAATAATGGAACATTAAAAAACTTTACCCATATAGGAATAGTTGCCATCTCGGCCTTTTCCAGCTTCATGGCTCTATCCCATTGCCGAAGAGCAAGAAATCTATTTTGGATAAACCATGGGCCGCCCTCAAGGATAGCAGCTGCATCTTCCCTCTGTGAGAAGCGAAAAATAAAGAACCCAGAATCCATAGTTAGCACCTCAACAGTACCATTAATCTTCCACATTTTTGCCACCCAATTTTGCACGACTCTGAAAGGAAGGCGTGGTCCAACAAAGTGACCAACTAAGGAAGAAAGCCAATAATTTTCACCCGCCAAGATCTCTTCTCGAGGAGCATCAATAATAAGATTGCCATCAACAAGTTTTGGCTTCTCAAAATTAAGTTTAGTTTCTTGGTTATGCTGGTGTGAGGAGAAAAGCGAGCTCCAAGACTTTGAATTCTCATGCCCAGCCATAGAAGCCGAAGGTGGGCTAAAAGGTCGCTGCAAAGAAGGCAAATCATGACTATGGATTGAAGAGAGCATACCCTTAATGGATGAACGAATGACCTCATCGATATCCAATTCATTTAACGTCTTCTGAAGAATCTCCAAAGCTTCATTAGTCGGTGCATTACCGCTATCATTTTGATCACGAAAAAGAGGTGGTGCAGCAATAACATCATCAGGGCACTGTGATGAATTCGCAGTCACAATACGCCTAGGCACAGGACAAACACCCGAGTCCATAAGCACAGATTTCTTCGTGGTAGCCAAATCAGTATTCCTCTGTAGGATAGAGCGAAGTAAGCATGAGGATGAGGAAGAGGAAGAAGTAGTCAATGCACCAAGTGGAGGAGGAAGATAGATCCCAGGTTCCTCATGGCCATCCATATCAAGCGCCGACGGTCAACACACGATGCTGTTGCCAGAAGAAGATAACCCTCACGATGCTGTTGCCGGAAGTCACCACTCCAAGAGCCGACGGACACCGCACACTTGGAGAAACGAGAAGTCAAGATCGCCGGCGCCGCACCGGGAGTCACAACAGGCACAAGGGGGACCCAAGAAAGCTGCACCAAGTCGGCGGCACAAGAGACTCCTCCCCACCAACCGAAGATGTGAGGAACAGCAGAACAATCTCCAAGAACCGCACAGTTGCACCGCCAGGAACACCGGAGAAGGAGGAACACAATCCCACTGCAGACCCGAAGAACGGCAAGGAACACCGGTGGAAGCAGGAACCCGGCGGAAAGAAACCACAAGCAAAGCATATACTGCCGCCACGAATCAAGGGATCAGGATGTCGTCGCCACAGGTGCACCTCCGTGAACCCCGGAGAAGAGCGAAGAGCGAGCACCCGGAAGGAGACTTGGCTGGGAATAAAATAGACCCAGAAGAAACCCGAGGACGCCGCCGATTGAAAGAGCGGCGGAGCGGTGTGAAAGCAAGGGCAAACCCTAGATCGCCGCCGCCACAAAAAACCAGGAGTGCCTCCTCAAGTTCACCTCCGGGGAAGAGAGAGCTCCGGGGAGAACGCCAGACCGAGAAGAGCCGGAGGAGGAAGCCAACGGAGGCAAAGAAACCCGGCCAAGAAGCGCCGATCGCCACCCAGGGAAGATGATGCAGAAGAAGGAAAGGTATTCCCAAACGGGAAACCCTTTCCTGGTCGGGTAAACCTGTTCCCGAACTGGACAAAAAAGATGCCCAATCGGGAAGAGGTAGAGCCCAGCCAAGACAATAATTCCCTAGGGGGAAAAAACCTTGAAAGGTATTCCCAGAATACCCCCCCTTCGCAACATATTTTTAAAAAAATGTTCCCACTCGCCAAGAGAGCCGCAAAAAATCAAAAAATAATCGAGTTATTTTTGACAGACTAAGGCAAGGAATTGGAAGATTTTGCGAATAGAATCTTTAACGAAGCTGACTGATTGAACTTCGGGGTATCCGCTCGAAACGCCCAGCAATTTGAGTCCCGAGCGAATCCAGAACATTCACTGTGATGGGAGAAGTTGTTAATCGAGTTATTTTTGACAGACTAATGCAAAGAATTGGAAGATTTTTTGAATAGAATTTTGAACGAAGCCGACTGATTGAACTTCGGGGTATCGGCTCGAAATGCCAAAGAATCTGAGTCCCGAGCGAGTCCAGAACATTCACTGTGATGGGAGAAGTTGTTAATCGTGTTATTTTTGACATACTAATGCAAAGAACTACACGCTTTTTTGAACAGAATGCTGAACGAAGCCTACTAATTGAACTTTCGAGTATCGACTCGAAACGACCAGAAATCTGAGTCCCGGGCAACTCCAGAACATTCATTATGATGGAAGAAGTTGTTAATCGAGTTATTTTTTACAGACTAATGCAAAGAATTACAAGATTTTTCAAACAAAATCTTGAACGAAGCTGACTATTTGAACTTCGGGGTATCGGCTTGAAACGCCCAGCAATCTGAGTCCCGAGCGACTCCAGAACATTCACTGTGATGGGAGAAGTTGTTAATCGAGTTATTTTTGACAGACTAAGGCAAGGAATTGGAAGATTTTGCGAATACAATCTTTAACGAAGCTGACTGATTGAACTTCGGGGTATCCGCTCGAAACGCCCAGCAATTTGAGTCCCGAGCGAATCCAGAACATTCACTGTGATGGGAGAAGTTGTTAATCGAGTTATTTTTGACAGACTAATGCAAAGAATTGGAAGATTTTTCGAATAGAATTTTGAACGAAGCCGACTGATTGAACTTCGGGGTATCGGCTCGAAATGCCAAAGAATCTGAGTCCCGAGCGAGTCCAGAACATTCACTGTGATGGGAGAAGTTGTTAATCGAGTTATTTTTGACAGACTAATGCAAAGAACTACACGCTTTTTCGAACAGAATGCTGAACGAAGCCTACTAATTGAACTTTCGAGTATCGACTCGAAACGACCAGAAATCTGAGTCCCGGGCGACTCCAGAACATTCATTATGATGGAAGAAGTTGTTAATCGAGTTATTTTTTACAGACTAATGCAAAGAATTACAAGATTTTTCATACAGAATCTTGAACGAAGCCGACTATTTGAACTTCGTGGTATCGGCTTGAAACGCCCAGCAATCTGAGTCCCGAGCGACTCCAGAACATTCACTGTGATGGGAGAAGTTGTTAATCGAGTTATTTTTGACAGACTAAGGCAAGGAATTGGAAGATTTTGCGAATAGAATCTTTAACGAAGCTGACTGATTGAACTTCGGGGTATCCGCTCGAAACGCCTAGCAATTTGAGTCCCGAGCGAATCCAGAACATTCACTGTGATGGGAGAAGTTGTTAATCGAGTTATTTTTGACAGACTAATGCAAAGAATTGGAAGATTTTTCGAATAGAATTTTGAACGAAGCCGACTGATTAAACTTCGGGGTATCGGCTCGAAATGCCAAAGAATCTGAGTCCCGAGCGAGTCCAGAACATTCACTGTGATGGGAGAAGTTGTTAATCGAGTTATTTTTGACAGACTAATGCAAAGAATTGGAAGATTTTTCGAATAGAATTTTGAACGAAGCCGACTGATTGAACTTCGGGGTATCGGCTCGAAATGCCCAATAATCTGAGTCCCGAGCGAGTCCAGAACATTCACTGTGATGGGAGAAGTTGTTAATCGAGTTATTTTTGACAGACTAATGCAAAGAACTACACGTTTTTTCGAACAGAATGCTGAACGAAGCCTACTAATTGAACTTCGGGGTATCAGCTCGAAATGCCCAGCAATCTGAGTCCCGGGCGACTCCAGAACATTCACTGTGATGGAAGAAGTTGTTAATCGAGTTACTTTTTACAGACTAATGCAAAGATTTACAAGATTTTTCAAACAGAATCTTGAACGAAGCTGACTAACTGAACTTCGGGGTATCGGCTCGAAACGCCCAGCAATCTGAGTCCCGAGCGACTCCAGAACATTCACTGTGATGGGAGAAGTTGTTAATCGAGTTATTTTTGACAGACTAATGCAAAGAATTGGAAGATTTTTCGAATAGAATTTTGAACGAAGCCGACTGATTGAACTTTGGGGTTTCGACTCGAAATGCCCATCAATCTAAGTCCCGAGCGACTCCAGAACATTCACTGTGATGGGAGAAGTTGTTAATCGAGTTATTTTTGACAGACTAATGAGAAGAACTACACGCTTTTTCGAACAGAATGCTGAACGAAGCCTACTAATTGAACTTTCGATTATCGACTCGAAACGACCAGAAATCTGAGTCCCGGGCGACTCCAGAACATTCACTGTGATGGAAGAAGTTGTTAATCGAGTTATTTTTTACAGTCTAATGCAAAGAATTACAAGATTTTTCAAACAAAATCTTGAACGAAGCCGACTAATTGAACTACAGGGTATCGGCTCGAAACGCCCAGCAATCTAAGTCCCGAGCGAGTCCAGAACATTCACTGTGATGGGAGAAGTTGTTAATCGAGTTATTTTTGACAGACTAATGCAAAGAATTGGAAGATTTTTCGAATAGAATTTTGAACGAAGCCGACTGATTGAACTTCGGGGTATCGGCTCGAAATGCCCAATAATCTGAGTCCCGAGCGAGTCCAGAACATTCACTGTGATGGGAGAAGTTGTTAATCGAGTTATTTTTGACAGACTAATGCAAAGAACTACACGTTTTTTCGAACAGAATGCTGAACGAAGCCTACTAATTGAACTTCGGGGTATCAGCTCGAAATGCCCAGCAATCTGAGTCCCGGGCGACTCCAGAACATTCACTGTGATGGAAGAAGTTGTTAATCGAGTTACTTTTTACAGACTAATGCAAAGATTTACAAGATTTTTCAAACAGAATCTTGAACGAAGCTGACTAACTGAACTTCGGGGTATCGGCTCGAAACGCCCAGCAATCTGAGTCCCGAGCGACTCCAGAACATTCACTGTGATGGGAGAAGTTGTTAATCGAGTTATTTTTGACAGACTAATGCAAAGAATTGGAAGATTTTTCGAATAGAATTTTGAACGAAGCCGACTGATTGAACTTTGGGGTTTCGACTCGAAATGCCCATCAATCTAAGTCCCGAGCGACTCCAGAACATTCACTGTGATGGGAGAAGTTGTTAATCGAGTTATTTTTGACAGACTAATGAGAAGAACTACACGCTTTTTCGAACAGAATGCTGAACGAAGCCTACTAATTGAACTTTCGATTATCGACTCGAAACGACCAGAAATCTGAGTCCCGGGCGACTCCAGAACATTCACTGTGATGGAAGAAGTTGTTAATCGAGTTATTTTTTACAGTCTAATGCAAAGAATTACAAGATTTTTCAAACAAAATCTTGAACGAAGCCGACTAATTGAACTACAGGGTATCGGCTCGAAACGCCCAGCAATCTAAGTCCCGAGCGAGTCCAGAACATTCACTGTGATGGGAGAAGTTGTTAATCGAGTTATTTTTGACAGACTAATGCAAAGAATTGGAAGATTTTTCGAATAGAATTTTGAACGAAGCCGACTGATTGAACTTCGGGGTATCGGCTCGAAATGCCCAATAATCTGAGTCCCGAGCGAGTCCAGAACATTCACTGTGATGGGAGAAGTTGTTAATCGAGTTATTTTTGACAGACTAATGCAAAGAACTACATGTTTTTTCGAACAGAATGCTGAACGAAGCCTACTAATTGAACTTCGGGGTATCAGCTCGAAACGCCCAGCAATCTGAGTCCCGGGCGACTCCAGAACATTCACTGTGATGGAAGAAGTTGTTAATCGAGTTACTTTTTACAGACTAATGCAAAGATTTACAAGATTTTTCAAACAGAATCTTGAACGAAGCTGACTAACTGAACTTCGGGGTATCGGCTCGAAACGCCCAGCAATCTGAGTCCCGAGCGACTCCAGAACATTCACTGTGATGGGAGAAGTTGTTAATCGAGTTATTTTTGACAGACTAATGCAAAGAATTGGAAGATTTTTCGAATAGAATTTTGAACGAAGCCGACTGATTGAACTTCGGGGTTTCGACTCGAAATGCCCATCAATCTGAGTCCCGAGCGACTCCAGAACATTCACTGTGATGGGAGAAGTTGTTAATCGAGTTATTTTTGACAGACTAATGAGAAGAACTACACGCTTTTTCGAACAGAATGCTGAACGAAGCCTACTAATTGAACTTTCGATTATCGACTCGAAACGACCAGAAATCTGAGTCCCGGGCGACTCCAGAACATTCACTGTGATGGAAGAAGTTGTTAATCGAGTTATTTTTTACAGTCTAATGCAAAGAATTACAAGATTTTTCAAACAGAATCTTGAACGAAGCCGACTAATTGAACTTCGGGGTATCGGCTCGAAACGCCCAGCAATCTGAGTCCCGAGCGACTCCAGAACATTCACTGTGATGGGAGAAGTTGTTAATCGAGTTATTTTTGACAGACTAATGCAAAGAATTGGAAGATTTTTCGAATAGAATTTTGAACGAAGCCGACTGATTGAACTTCGGGGTTTCGACTCAAAATGCCCATCAATCTGAGTCCCGAGCGACTCCAGAACATTCACTGTGATGGGAGAAGTTGTTAATCGAGTTATTTTTGACAGACTAATGCAAAGAATTGGAAGATTTTTCGAATAGAATTTTGAACGAAGCCGACTGATTGAACTTCGGGGTTTCGACTCGAAATGCCCATCAATCTGAGTCCCGAGCGACTCCAGAACATTCACTGTGATGGGAGAAGTTGTTAATCGAGTTATTTTTGACAGACTAATGAGAAGAACTACACGCTTTTTCGAACAGAATGCTGAACGAAGCCTACTAATTGAACTTTCGATTATCGACTCGAAACGACCAGAAATCTGAGTCCCGGGCGACTCCAGAACATTCACTGTGATGGAAGAAGTTGTTAATCGAGTTATTTTTTACAGACTAATGCAAAGAATTACAAGATTTTTCAAACAAAATCTTGAACGAAGCCGACTAATTGAACTACGGGGTATCGGCTCGAAACGCCCAGCAATCTAAGTCCCGAGCGACTCCAGAACATTCACTGAGAAGGGAGAAGTTGTTAATCGAGTTATTTTTGACAGACTAATGAAAAGAACTACATGCTTTTTCGAACAGAATGCTGAACGAAGCGTACTAATTGAACTTTCGAGTATCGACTCCAAACGACCAGAAATCTGAGTCCCGGGCGACTCCGTAACATTCACTGTGATGAAATAAGTTGTTAATCGAGTTACTTTTTACAGACTAATGCAAAGAATTACAAGATTTTTCAAACAGAATCTTGAACGAAGCCGACTATTTGAACTTCGGGGTATCGGCTTGAAACGCCCAGCAATCTGAGTCCCGAGCGACTCCAGAACATTCACTGTGATGGGAGAAGTTGTTAATCGAGTTATTTTTGACAGACTAAGGCAAGGAATTGGAAGATTTTGCGAACAGAATCTTTAACGAAGCTGACTGATTGAACTTCGGGGTATCCGCTCGAAACGCCCAGCAATTTGAGTCCCGAGCGAATCCAGAACATTCACTGTGATGGGAGAAGTTGTTAATCGAGTTATTTTTGACAGACTAATGCAAAGAATTGGAAGATTTTTCGAATAGAATTTTGAACGAAGCCGACTGATTGAACTTCGGGGTATCGGCTCGAAATGCCAAAGAATCTGAGTCCCGCGCGAGTCCAGAACATTCACTGTGATGGGAGAAGTTGTTAATCGATTTATTTTTGACAGTCTAATGCAAAGAATTGGAAGATTTTTCGAATAGAATTTTGAACGAAGCCGACTGATTGAACTTCGGGGTATCGGCTCGAAATGCCCAATAATCTGAGTCCCGAGCGAGTCCAGAACATTCACTGTGATGGGAGAAGTTGTTAATCGAGTTATTTTTGACAGGCTAATGCAAAGAACTACACGCTTTTTCGAACAGAATGCTGAACGAAGCCTACTAATTGAACTTTCGATTATCGACTCGAAACGACCAGAAATCTGAGTCCCGGGCGACTCCAGAACATTCACTGTGATGGAAGAAGTTGTTAATCGAGTTATTTTTTACAGACTAATGCAAAGAATTACAAGATTTTTCAAACAAAATCTTGAACGAAGCCGACTAATTGAACTACGGGGTATCGGCTCGAAACGCCCAGCAATCTAAGTCCCGAGCGACTCCAGAACATTCACTGAGAAGGGAGAAGTTGTTAATCGAGTTATTTTTGACAGACTAATGAAAAGAACTACATGCTTTTTCGAACAGAATGCTGAACGAAGCCTACTAATTGAACTTTCGAGTATCGACTCGAAACGACCAGAAATCTGAGTCCCGGGCGACTCCATAATATTCACTGTGATGGAATAAGTTGTTAATCGAGTTATTTTTTACAGACAAATGCAAAGAATTACAAGATTTTTCAAACAGAATCTTGAACGAAGCGACTATTTGAACTTCGGGGTATCGGCTTGAAACGCCCAGCAATCTGAGTCCCGGGCGACTCCAGAACATTCATTATGATGGAAGAAGTTGTTAATCGAGTTATTTTTTACACACTAATGCATAGAATTACAAGATTTTTCAAACAGAATCTTGAACGAAGCCGACTATTTGAACTTCGGGGTATCGGCTTGAAACGCCCAGCAATCTGAGTCCCGAGCGACTCCAGAACATTCACTGTGATGGGAGAAGTTGTTAATCGAGTTATTTTTGACAGACTAAGGCAAGGAATTGGAAGATTTTGCGAATAGAATCTTTAACGAAGCTGACTGATTGAACTTCGGGGTATCCGCTCGAAACGCCCAGCAATTTGAGTCCCGAGCGAATCCAGAACATTCACTGTGATGGGAGAAGTTGTTAATCGAGTTATTTTTGACAGACTAATGCAAAGAATTGGAAGATTTTTCGAATAGAATTTTGAACGAAGCCGACTGATTGAACTTCGGGGTATCGGCTCGAAATGCCAAAGAATCTGAGTCCCGCGCGAGTCCAGAACATTCACTGTGATGGGAGAAGTTGTTAATCGAGTTATTTTTGACAGTCTAATGCAAACAATTGGAAGATTTTTCGAATAGAATTTTGAACGAAGCCGACTGATTGAACTTCGGGGTATCGGCTCGAAATGCCCAATAATCTGAGTCCCGAGCGAGTCCAGAACATTCACTGTGATGGGAGAAGTTGTTAATCGAGTTATTTTTGACAGACTAATGCAAAGAACTACACGCTTTTTCGAACAGAATGCTGAACGAAGCCTACTAATTGAACTTTCGAGTATCGACTCGAAACGACCAGAAATCTGAGTCCCGGGCGACTCCAGAACATTCATTATGATGGAAGAAGTTGTTAATCGAGTTATTTTTTACAGACTAATGCAAAGAATTACAAGATTTTTCAAACAGAATCTTGAACGAAGCCGACTATTTGAACTTCGGGGTATCGGCTTGAAACACCCAGCAATCTGAGTCCCGAGCGACTCCAGAACATTCACTGTGATGGGAGAAGTTGTTAATCGAGTTATTTTTGACAGACTAAGGCAAGGAATTGGAAGATTTTGCGAATAGAATCTTTAACGAAGCTGACTGATTGAACTTCGGGGTATCCGCTCGAAACGCCCAGCAATTTGAGTCCCGAGCGAATCCAGAAAATTCACTGTGATGGGAGAAGTTGTTAATCGAGTTATTTTTGACAGACTAATGCAAAGAATTGGAAGATTTTTCGAATAGAATTTTGAACGACGCCGACTGATTGAACTTCGGGGTATCGGCTCGAAATGCCAAAGAATCTGAGTCCCGCGCGAGTCCAGAACATTCACTGTGATGGGAGAAGTTGTTAATCGAGTTATTTTTGATAGTCTAATGCAAAGAATTGGAAGATTTTTCGAATAGAATTTTGAACGAAGCCGACTGATTGAACTTCGGGGTATCGGCTCGAAATGCCCAATAATCTGAGTCCCGAGCGAGTCCAGAACATTCACTGTGATGGGAGAAGTTGTTAATCGAGTTTTTTTTGACAGGCTAATGCAAAGAACTACACGCTTTTTCGAACAGAATGCTGAACGAAGCCTACTAATTGAACTTTCGAGTATCGACTCAAAACGACCAGAAATCTGAGTCCCGGGCGACTCCAGAACATTCATTATGATGGAAGAAGTTGTTAATCGAGTTATTTTTTACAGACTAATGCAAAGAATTACAAGATTTTTCAAACAGAATCTTGAACGAAGCCGACTATTTGAACTTCGGGGTATCGGCTTGAAACGCCCAGCAATCTGAGTCCCGAGCGACTCCAGAACATTCACTGTGATGGGAGAAGTTGTTAATCGAGTTATTTTTGACAGACTAAGGCAAGGAATTGGAAGATTTTGCGAATAGAATCTTTAACGAAGCTGACTGATTGAACTTCGGGGTATCCGCTCGAAACGCCCAGCAATTTGAGTCCCGAGCGAATCCAGAACATTCACTGTGATGGGAGAAGTTGTTAATCGAGTTATTTTTGACAGACTAATGCAAAGAATTGGAAGATTTTTCGAATAGAATTTTGAACGAAGCCGACTGATTGAACTTCGGGGTATCGGCTCGAAATGCCAAAGAATCTGAGTCCCGCGCGAGTCCAGAACATTCACTGTGATGGGAGAAGTTGTTAATCGAGTTATTTTTGACAGACTAATGCAAAGAACTACACGCTTTTTCGAACCGAATGCTGAACGAAGCCTACTAATTGAACTTTCGAGTATCGACTCAAAACGACCAGAAATCTGAGTCCCGGGCGACTCCAGAACATTCATTATGATGGAAGAAGTTGTTAATCGAGTTTTTTTTTACAGACTAATGCAAAGAATTACAAGATTTTTCAAACAGAATCTTGAACGAAGCCGACTATTTGAACTTCGGGGTATCGGCTTGAAACGCCCAGCAATCTGAGTCCCGAGCGACTCCAGAACATTCACTGTGATGGGAGAAGTTGTTAATCGAGTTATTTTTGACAGACTAAGGCAAGGAATTGGAAGATTTTGCGAATAGAATCTTTAACGAAGCTGACTGATTGAACTTCGGGGTATCCGCTCGAAACGCCCAGCAATTTGAGTCCCGAGCGAATCCAGAACATTCACTGTGATGGGAGAAGTTGTTAATCGAGTTATTTTTGACAGACTAATGCAAAGAATTGGAAGATTTTTCGAATAGAATTTTGAACGAAGCCGACTGATTGAACTTCGGGGTATCGGCTCGAAATGCCAAAGAATCTGAGTCCCGCGCGAGTCCAGAACATTCACTGTGATGGGAGAAGTTGTTAATCGAGTTATTTTTGATAGTCTAATGCAAAGAATTGGAAGATTTTTCGAAAAGAATTTTGAACGAAGCCGACTGATTGAACTTCGGGGTATCGGCTCGAAATGCCCAATAATCTGAGTCCCGAGCGAGTCCAGAACATTCACTGTGATGGGAGAAGTTGTTAATCGAGTTATTTTTGACAGGCTAATGCAAAGAACTACATGCTTTTTCGAACAGAATGCTGAACGAAGCCTACTTATTGAACTTTCGAGTATCGACTCAAAACGACCAGAAATCTGAGTCCCGGGCGACTCCAGAACATTCATTATGATGGAAGAAGTTGTTAATCGAGTTATTTTTTACAGACTAATGCAAAGAATTACAAGATTTTTCAAACAGAATCTTGAACGAAGCCGACTATTTGAACTTCGGGGTATCGGCTTGAAACGCCCAGCAATCTGAGTCCCGAGCGACTCCAGAACATTCACTGTGATGGGAGAAGTTGTTAATCGAGTTATTTTTGACAGACTAAGGCAAGGAATTGGAAGATTTTGCGAATAGAATCTTTAACGAAGCTGACTGATTGAACTTCGGGGTATCCGCTCGAAACGCCCAGCAATTTGAGTCCCGAGCGAATCCAGAACATTCACTGTGATGGGAGAAGTTGTTAATCGAGTTTTTTTTGACAGACTAATGCAAAGAATTGGAAGATTTTTCGAATAGAATTTTGAACGAAGCCGACTGATTGAACTTCGGGGTATCGGCTCGAAATGCCAAAGAATCTGAGTCCCGCGCGAGTCCAGAACATTCACTGTGATGGGAGAAGTTGTTAATCGAGTTATTTTTGATAGTCTAATGCAAAGAATTGGAAGATTTTTCGAATAGAATTTTGAACGAAGCCGACTGATTGAACTTCGGGGTATCGGCTCGAAATGCCAAAGAATCTGAGTCCCGCGCGAGTCCAGAACATTCACTGTGATGGGAGAAGTTGTTAATCGAGTTATTTTTGATAGTCTAATGCAAAGAATTGGAAGATTTTTCGAATAGAATTTTGAACGAAGCCGACTGATTGAACTTCGGGGTATCGGCTCGAAATGCCAAAGAATCTGAGTCCCGCGCGAGTCCAGAACATTCACTGTGATGGGAGAAGTTGTTAATCGAGTTATTTTTGATAGTCTAATGCAAAGAATTGGAAGATTTTTCGAATAGAATTTTGAACGAAGCCGACTGATTGAACTTCGGGGTATCGGCTCGAAATGCCAAAGAATCTGAGTCCCGCGCGAGTCCAGAACATTCACTGTGATGGGAGAAGTTGTTAATCGAGTTATTTTTGACAGACTAATGCAAAGAACTACACGCTTTTTCGAACCGAATGCTGAACGAAGCCTACTAATTGAACTTTCGAGTATCGACTCAAAACGACCAGAAATCTGAGTCCCGGGCGACTCCAGAACATTCATTATGATGGAAGAAGTTGTTAATCGAGTTATTTTTTACAGACTAATGCAAAGAATTACAAGATTTTTCAAACAGAATCTTGAACGAAGCCGACTATTTGAACTTCGGGGTATCGGCTTGAAACGCCCAGCAATCTGAGTCCCGAGCGACTCCAGAACATTCACTGTGATGGGAGAAGTTGTTAATCGAGTTATTTTTGACAGACTAAGGCAAGGAATTGGAAGATTTTGCGAATAGAATCTTTAACGAAGCTGACTGATTGAACTTCGGGGTATCCGCTCGAAACGCCCAGCAATTTGAGTCCCGAGCGAATCCAGAACATTCACTGTGATGGGAGAAGTTGTTAATCGAGTTATTTTTGACAGACTAATGCAAAGAATTGGAAGATTTTTCGAATAGAATTTTGAACGAAGCCGACTGATTGAACTTCGGGGTATCGGCTCGAAATGCCAAAGAATCTGAGTCCCGCGCGAGTCCAGAACATTCACTGTGATGGGAGAAGTTGTTAATCGAGTTATTTTTGATAGTCTAATGCAAAGAATTGGAAGATTTTTCGAAAAGAATTTTGAACGAAGCCGACTGATTGAACTTCGGGGTATCGGCTCGAAATGCCCAATAATCTGAGTCCCGAGCGAGTCCAGAACATTCACTGTGATGGGAGAAGTTGTTAATCGAGTTTTTTTTGACAGGCTAATGCAAAGAACTACACGCTTTTTCGAACAGAATGCTGAACGAAGCCTACTTATTGAACTTTCGAGTATCGACTCAAAACGACCAGAAATCTGAGTCCCGGGCGACTCCAGAACATTCATTATGATGGAAGAAGTTGTTAATCGAGTTATTTTTTACAGACTAATGCAAAGAATTACAAGATTTTTCAAACAGAATCTTGAACGAAGCCGACTATTTGAACTTCGGGGTATCGGCTTGAAACGCCCAGCAATCTGAGTCCCGAGCGACTCCAGAACATTCACTGTGATGGGAGAAGTTGTTAATCGAGTTATTTTTGACAGACTAAGGCAAGGAATTGGAAGATTTTGCGAATAGAATCTTTAACGAAGCTGACTGATTGAACTTCGGGGTATCCGCTCGAAACGCCCAGCAATTTGAGTCCCGAGCGAATCCAGAACATTCACTGTGATGGGAGAAGTTGTTAATCGAGTTTTTTTTGACAGACTAATGCAAAGAATTGGAAGATTTTTCGAATAGAATTTTGAACGAAGCCGACTGATTGAACTTCGGGGTATCGGCTCGAAATGCCAAAGAATCTGAGTCCCGCGCGAGTCCAGAACATTCACTGTGATGGGAGAAGTTGTTAATCGAGTTATTTTTGATAGTCTAATGCAAAGAATTGGAAGATTTTTCGAATAGAATTTTGAACGAAGCCGACTGATTGAACTTCGGGGTATCGGCTCGAAATGCCAAAGAATCTGAGTCCCGCGCGAGTCCAGAACATTCACTGTGATGGGAGAAGTTGTTAATCGAGTTATTTTTGATAGTCTAATGCAAAGAATTGGAAGATTTTTCGAATAGAATTTTGAACGAAGCCGACTGATTGAACTTCGGGGTATCGGCTCGAAATGCCAAAGAATCTGAGTCCCGCGCGAGTCCAGAACATTCACTGTGATGGGAGAAGTTGTTAATCGAGTTATTTTTGATAGTCTAATGCAAAGAATTGGAAGATTTTTCGAAAAGAATTTTGAACGAAGCCGACTGATTGAACTTCGGGGTATCGGCTCGAAATGCCCAATAATCTGAGTCCCGAGCGAGTCCAGAACATTCACTGTGAAGGGAGAAGTTGTTAATCGAGTTATTTTTGACAGGCTAATGCAAAGAACTACACGCTTTTTCGAACAGAATGCTGAACGAAGCCTACTTATTGAACTTTCGAGTATCGACTCAAAACGACCAGAAATCTGAGTCCCGGGCGACTCCAGAACATTCATTATGATGGAAGAAGTTGTTAATCGAGTTATTTTTTACAGACTAATGCAAAGAATTACAAGATTTTTCAAACAGAATCTTGAACGAAGCCGACTATTTGAACTTCGGGGTATCGGCTTGAAACGCCCAGCAATCTGAGTCCCGAGCGACTCCAGAACATTCACTGTGATGGGAGAAGTTGTTAATCGAGTTATTTTTGACAGACTAAGGCAAGGAATTGGAAGATTTTGCGAATAGAATCTTTAACGAAGCTGACTGATTGAACTTCGGCGTATCCGCTCGAAACGCCCAGCAATTTGAGTCCCGAGCGAATCCAGAACATTCACTGTGATGGGAGAAGTTGTTAATCGAGTTTTTTTTGACAGACTAATGCAAAGAATTGGAAGATTTTTCGAATAGAATTTTGAACGAAGCCGACTGATTGAACTTCGGGGTATCGGCTCGAAATGCCAAAGAATCTGAGTCCCGCGCGAGTCCAGAACATTCACTGTGATGGGAGAAGTTGTTAATCGAGTTATTTTTGATAGTCTAATGCAAAGAATTGGAAGATTTTTCGAATAGAATTTTGAACGAAGCCGACTGATTGAACTTCGGGGTATAGGCTCGAAATGTCAAAGAATCTGAGTCCCGAGCGAGTCCAGAACATTCACTGTGATGGGAGAAGTTGTTAATCGAGTTATTTTTGACAGGCTAATGCAAAGAACTACACGCTTTTTCGAACAGAATGCTGAACGAAGCCTACTTATTGAACTTTCGAGTATCGACTCAAAACGACCAGAAATCTGAGTCCCGGGCGACTCCAGAACATTCATTATGATGGAAGAAGTTGTTAATCGAGTTATTTTTTACAGACTAATGCAAAGAATTACAAGATTTTTCAAACAGAATCTTGAACGAAGCCGACTATTTGAACTTCGGGGTATCGGCTTGAAACGCCCAGCAATCTGAGTCCCGAGCGACTCCAGAACATTCACTGTGATGGGAGAAGTTGTTAATCGAGTTATTTTTGACAGACTAAGGCAAGGAATTGGAAGATTTTGCGAATAGAATCTTTAACGAAGCTGACTGATTGAACTTCGGCGTATCCGCTCGAAACGCCCAGCAATTTGAGTCCCGAGCGAATCCAGAACATTCACTGTGATGGGAGAAGTTGTTAATCGAGTTTTTTTTGATAGACTAATGCAAAGAATTGGAAGATTTTTCGAATAGAATTTTGAACGAAGCCGACTGATTGAACTTCGGGGTATCGGCTCGAAATGCCAAAGAATCTGAGTCCCGCGCGAGTCCAGAACATTCACTGTGATGGGAGAAGTTGTTAATCGAGTTATTTTTGATAGTCTAATGCAAAGAATTGGAAGATTTTTCGAATAGAATTTTGAACGAAGCCGACTGATTGAACTTCAGGGTATCGGCTCGAAATGCCAAAGAATCTGAGTCCCGCGCGAGTCCAGAACATTCACTGTGATGGGAGAAGTTGTTAATCGAGTTATTTTTGATAGTCTAATGCAAAGAATTGGAAGATTTTTCGAATAGAATTTTGAACGAAGCCGACTGATTGAACTTTCGAGTATCGACTCAAAACGACCAGAAATCTGAGTCCCGGGCGACTCCAGAACATTCATTATGATGGAAGAAGTTGTTAATCGAGTTATTTTTTACAGACTAATGCAAAGAATTACAAGATTTTTCAAACAGAATCTTGAACGAAGCCGACTATTTGAACTTCGGGGTATCGGCTTGAAACGCCCAGCAATCTGAGTCCCGAGCGACTCCAGAACATTCACTGTGATGGGAGAAGTTGTTAATCGAGTTATTTTTGACAGACTAAGGCAAGGAATTGGAAGATTTTGCGAATAGAATCTTTAACGAAGCTGACTGATTGAACTTCGGGGTATCCGCTCGAAACGCCCAGCAATTTGAGTCCCGAGCGAATCCAGAACATTCACTGTGATGGGAGAAGTTGTTAATCGAGTTTTTTTTGACAGACTAATGCAAAGAATTGGAAGATTTTTCGAATAGAATTTTGAACGAAGCCGACTGATTGAACTTCGGGGTATCGGCTCGAAATGCCAAAGAATCTGAGTCCCGCGCGAGTCCAGAACATTCACTGTGATGGGAGAAGTTGTTAATCGAGTTATTTTTGATAGTCTAATGCAAAGAATTGGAAGATTTTTCGAATAGAATTTTGAACGAAGCCGACTGATTGAACTTCAGGGTATCGGCTCGAAATGCCAAAGAATCTGAGTCCCGCGCGAGTCCAGAACATTCACTGTGATGGGAGAAGTTGTTAATCGAGTTATTTTTGATAGTCTAATGCAAAGAATTGGAAGATTTTTCGAATAGAATTTTGAACGAAGCCGACTGATTGAACTTCGGGGTATCCGCTCGAAATGCCAAAGAATCTGAGTCCCGCGCGAGTCCAGAACATTCACTGTGATGGGAGAAGTTGTTAATCGAGTTATTTTTGATAGTCTAATGCAAAGAATTGGAAGATTTTTCGAAAAGAATTTTGAACGAAGCCGACTGATTGAACTTCGGGGTATCGGCTCAAAATGCCCAATAATCTGAGTCCCGAGCGAGTCCAGAACATTCACTGTGATGGGAGAAGTTGTTAATCGAGTTATTTTTGACAGGCTAATGCAAAGAACTACACGCTTTTTCGAACAGAATGCTGAACGAAGCCTACTTATTGAACTTTCGAGTATCGACTCAAAACGACCAGAAATCTGAGTCCCGGGCGACTCCAGAACATTCATTATGATGGAAGAAGTTGTTAATCGAGTTATTTTTTACAGACTAATGCAAAGAATTACAAGATTTTTCAAACAGAATCTTGAACGAAGCCGACTATTTGAACTTCGGGGTATCGGCTTGAAACGCCCAGCAATCTGAGTCCCGAGCGACTCCAGAACATTCACTGTGATGGGAGAAGTTGTTAATCGAGTTATTTTTGACAGACTAAGGCAAGGAATTGGAAGATTTTGCGAATAGAATCTTTAACGAAGCTGACTGATTGAACTTCGGGGTATCCGCTCGAAACGCCCAGCAATTTGAGTCCCGAGCGAATCCAGAACATTCACTGTGATGGGAGAAGTTGTTAATCGAGTTTTTTTTGACAGACTAATGCAAAGAATTGGAAGATTTTTTGAATAGAATTTTGAACGAAGCCGACTGATTGAACTTCGGGGTATCGGCTCGAAATGCCAAAGAATCTGAGTCCCGCGCGAGTCCAGAACATTCACTGTGATGGGAGAAGTTGTTAATCGAGTTATTTTTGATAGTCTAATGCAAAGAATTGGAAGATTTTTCGAATAGAATTTTGAACGAAGCCGACTGATTGAACTTCGGGGTATCGGCTCGAAATGTCAAAGAATCTGAGTCCCGAGCGAGTCCAGAACATTCACTGTGATGGGAGAAGTTGTTAATCGAGTTATTTTTGACAGGCTAATGCAAAGAACTACACGCTTTTTCGAACAGAATGCTGAACGAAGCCTACTTATTGAACTTTCGAGTATCGACTCAAAACGACCAGAAATCTGAGTCCCGGGCGACTCCAGAACATTCATTATGATGGAAGAAGTTGTTAATCGAGTTATTTTTTACAGACTAATGCAAAGAATTACAAGATTTTTCAAACAGAATCTTGAACGAAGCCGACTATTTGAACTTCGGGGTATCGGCTTGAAACGCCCAGCAATCTGAGTCCCGAGCGACTCCAGAACATTCACTGTGATGGGAGAAGTTGTTAATCGAGTTATTTTTGACAGACTAAGGCAAGGAATTGGAAGATTTTGCGAATAGAATCTTTAACGAAGCTGACTGATTGAACTTCGGGGTATCCGCTCGAAACGCCCAGCAATTTGAGTCCCGAGCGAATCCAGAACATTCACTGTGATGGGAGAAGTTGTTAATCGAGTTTTTTTTGACAGACTAATGCAAAGAATTGGAAGATTTTTCGAATAGAATTTTGAACGAAGCCGACTGATTGAACTTCGGGGTATCGGCACGAAATGCCAAAGAATCTGAGTCCCGCGCGAGTCCAGAACATTCACTGTGATGGGAGAAGTTGTTAATCGAGTTATTTTTGATAGTCTAATGCAAAGAATTGGAAGATTTTTCGAATAGAATTTTGAACGAAGCCGACTGATTGAACTTCGGGGTATCGGCTCGAAATGCCAAAGAATCTGAGTCCCGCGCGAGTCCAGAACATTCACTGTGATGGGAGAAGTTGTTAATCGAGTTATTTTTGATAGTCTAATGCAAAGAATTGGAAGATTTTTCGAATAGAATTT
This sequence comes from Canna indica, assembly GCA_034359265.1. Lineage (NCBI taxonomy): Eukaryota > Viridiplantae > Streptophyta > Magnoliopsida > Zingiberales > Cannaceae > Canna > Canna indica. The sequence goes on from CP136891.1 coordinate 42,196,585, forward strand.
TGAACGAAGCCGACTGATTGAACTTCGGGGTATCCGCTCGAAATGCCAAAGAATCTGAGTCCCGCGCGAGTCCAGAACATTCACTGTGATGGGAGAAGTTGTTAATCGAGTTATTTTTGATAGTCTAATGCAAAGAATTGGAAGATTTTTCGAAAAGAATTTTGAACGAAGCCGACTGATTGAACTTCGGGGTATCGGCTCGAAATGCCCAATAATCTGAGTCCCGAGCGAGTCCAGAACATTCACTGTGATGGGAGAAGTTGTTAATCGAGTTATTTTTGACAGGCTAATGCAAAGAACTACACGCTTTTTCGAACAGAATGCTGAACGAAGCCTACTTATTGAACTTTCGAGTATCGACTCAAAACGACCAGAAATCTGAGTCCCGGGCGACTCCAGAACATTCATTATGATGGAAGAAGTTGTTAATCGAGTTATTTTTTACAGACTAATGCAAAGAATTACAAGATTTTTCAAACAGAATCTTGAACGAAGCCGACTATTTGAACTTCGGGGTATCGGCTTGAAACGCCCAGCAATCTGAGTCCCGAGCGACTCCAGAACATTCACTGTGATGGGAGAAGTTGTTAATCGAGTTATTTTTGACAGACTAAGGCAAGGAATTGGAAGATTTTGCGAATAGAATCTTTAACGAAGCTGACTGATTGAACTTCGGGGTATCCGCTCGAAACGCCCAGCAATTTGAGTCCCGAGCGAATCCAGAACATTCACTGTGATGGGAGAAGTTGTTAATCGAGTTTTTTTTGACAGACTAATGCAAAGAATTGGAAGATTTTTTGAATAGAATTTTGAACGAAGCCGACTGATTGAACTTCGGGGTATCGGCTCGAAATGCCAAAGAATCTGAGTCCCGCGCGAGTCCAGAACATTCACTGTGATGGGAGAAGTTGTTAATCGAGTTATTTTTGATAGTCTAATGCAAAGAATTGGAAGATTTTTCGATTAGAATTTTGAACGAAGCCGACTGATTGAACTTCGGGGTATCGGCTCGAAATGTCAAAGAATCTGAGTCCCGAGCGAGTCCAGAACATTCACTGTGATGGGAGAAGTTGTTAATCGAGTTATTTTTGACAGGCTAATGCAAAGAACTACACGCTTTTTCGAACAGAATGCTGAACGAAGCCTACTTATTGAACTTTCGAGTATCGACTCAAAACGACCAGAAATCTGAGTCCCGGGCGACTCCAGAACATTCATTATGATGGAAGAAGTTGTTAATCGAGTTATTTTTTACAGACTAATGCAAAGAATTACAAGATTTTTCAAACAGAATCTTGAACGAAGCCGACTATTTGAACTTCGGGGTATCGGCTTGAAACGCCCAGCAATCTGAGTCCCGAGCGACTCCAGAACATTCACTGTGATGGGAGAAGTTGTTAATCGAGTTTTTTTTGACAGACTAATGCAAAGAATTGGAAGATTTTTCGAATAGAATTTTGAACGAAGCCGACTGATTGAACTTCGGGGTATCGGCACGAAATGCCAAAGAATCTGAGTCCCGCGCGAGTCCAGAACATTCACTGTGATGGGAGAAGTTGTTAATCGAGTTATTTTTGATAGTCTAATGCAAAGAATTGGAAGATTTTTCGAATAGAATTTTGAACGAAGCCGACTGATTGAACTTCGGGGTATCGGCTCGAAATGCCAAAGAATCTGAGTCCCGCGCGAGTCCAGAACATTCACTGTGATGGGAGAAGTTGTTAATCGAGTTATTTTTGATAGTCTAATGCAAAGAATTGGAAGATTTTTCGAATAGAATTTTGAACGAAGCCGACTGATTGAACTTCGGGGTATCCGCTCGAAATGCCAAAGAATCTGAGTCCCGCGCGAGTCCAGAACATTCACTGTGATGGGAGAAGTTGTTAATCGAGTTATTTTTGATAGTCTAATGCAAAGAATTGGAAGATTTTTCGAAAAGAATTTTGAACGAAGCCGACTGATTGAACTTCGGGGTATCGGCTCGAAATGCCCAATAATCTGAGTCCCGAGCGAGTCCAGAACATTCACTGTGATGGGAGAAGTTGTTAATCGAGTTATTTTTGACAGGCTAATGCAAAGAACTACACGCTTTTTCGAACAGAATGCTGAACGAAGCCTACTTATTGAACTTTCGAGTATCGACTCAAAACGACCAGAAATCTGAGTCCCGGGCGACTCCAGAACATTCATTATGATGGAAGAAGTTGTTAATCGAGTTATTTTTTACAGACTAATGCAAAGAATTACAAGATTTTTCAAACAGAATCTTGAACGAAGCCGACTATTTGAACTTCGGGGTATCGGCTTGAAACGCCCAGCAATCTGAGTCCCGAGCGACTCCAGAACATTCACTGTGATGGGAGAAGTTGTTAATCGAGTTATTTTTGACAGACTAAGGCAAGGAATTGGAAGATTTTGCGAATAGAATCTTTAACGAAGCTGACTGATTGAACTTCGGGGTATCCGCTCGAAACGCCCAGCAATTTGAGTCCCGAGCGAATCCAGAACATTCACTGTGATGGGAGAAGTTGTTAATCGAGTTTTTTTTGACAGACTAATGCAAAGAATTGGAAGATTTTTTGAATAGAATTTTGAACGAAGCCGACTGATTGAACTTCGGGGTATCGGCTCGAAATGCCAAAGAATCTGAGTCCCGCGCGAGTCCAGAACATTCACTGTGATGGGAGAAGTTGTTAATCGAGTTATTTTTGATAGTCTAATGCAAAGAATTGGAAGATTTTTCGAATAGAATTTTGAACGAAGCCGACTGATTGAACTTCGGGGTATCGGCTCGAAATGTCAAAGAATCTGAGTCCCGAGCGAGTCCAGAACATTCACTGTGATGGGAGAAGTTGTTAATCGAGTTATTTTTGACAGGCTAATGCAAAGAACTACACGCTTTTTCGAACAGAATGCTGAACGAAGCCTACTTATTGAACTTTCGAGTATCGACTCAAAACGACCAGAAATCTGAGTCCCGGGCGACTCCAGAACATTCATTATGATGGAAGAAGTTGTTAATCGAGTTATTTTTTACAGACTAATGCAAAGAATTACAAGATTTTTCAAACAGAATCTTGAACGAAGCCGACTATTTGAACTTCGGGGTATCGGCTTGAAACGCCCAGCAATCTGAGTCCCGAGCGACTCCAGAACATTCACTGTGATGGGAGAAGTTGTTAATCGAGTTATTTTTGACAGACTAAGGCAAGGAATTGGAAGATTTTGCGAATAGAATCTTTAACGAAGCTGACTGATTGAACTTCGGGGTATCCGCTCGAAACGCCCAGCAATTTGAGTCCCGAGCGAATCCAGAACATTCACTGTGATGGGAGAAGTTGTTAATCGAGTTTTTTTTGACAGACTAATGCAAAGAATTGGAAGATTTTTCGAATAGAATTTTGAACGAAGCCGACTGATTGAACTTCGGGGTATCGGCTCGAAATGCCAAAGAATCTGAGTCCCGCGCGAGTCCAGAACATTCACTGTGATGGGAGAAGTTGTTAATCGAGTTATTTTTGATAGTCTAATGCAAAGAATTGGAAGATTTTTCGAATAGAATTTTGAACGAAGCCGACTGATTGAACTTCGGGGTATCGGCTCGAAATGTCAAAGAATCTGAGTCCCGAGCGAGTCCAGAACATTCACTGTGATGGGAGAAGTTGTTAATCGAGTTATTTTTGACAGACTAATGCAAAGAACTACACGCTTTTTCGAACAGAATGCTGAACGAAGCCTACTAATTGAACTTTCGAGTATCGACTCGAAACGACCAGAAATCTGAGTCCCGGGCGACTCCAGAACATTCATTATGATGGAAGAAGTTGTTAATCGAGTTATTTTTTACAGACTAATGCAAAGAATTACAAGATTTTTCAAACAGAATCTTGAACGAAGCCGACTATTTGAACTTCGGGGTATCGGCTTGAAACGCCCAGCAATCTGAGTCCCTAGCGACTCCAGAACATTCACTGTGATGGGAGAACTTGTTAATCGAGTTATTTTTGACAAACTAAGGCAAGGAATTGGAAGATTTTGCGAATAGAATCTTTAACGATGCTGACTGATTGAACTTCGGGGTATCCGCTCGAAACGCCCAGCAATTTGAGTCCCGAGCGAATCCAGAACATTCACTGTGATGGGAGAAGTTGTTAATCGAGTTATTTTTGACAGACTAATGCAAAGAATTGGAAGATTTTTCGAATAAAATTTTGAAAGAAGCCGACTGATTGAACTTCGGGGTATCCGCTCGAAATGCCAAAGAATCTGAGTCCCGAGCGAGTCCAGAACATTCACTGTGATGGGAGAAGTTGTTAATCGAGTTATTTTTGACAGTCTAATCCAAAGAAATGGAAGATTTTTCGAATAGAATTTTGAATGAAGCCGACTGATTGAACTTCGGGGTATCGGCTCGAAATGATCAATAATCTGAGTCCCGAGCGAGTCCAGAACATTCACTGTGATGGGAGAAGTTGTTAATCGAGTTATTTTTGACAGACTAATGCAAAGAACTACACGCTTTTTCGAACAGAATGCTGAACGAAGCCTACTAATTGAACTTTCGAGTATCGACTCAAAACGACCAGAAATCTGAGTCCCGGGCGACTCCAGAACATTCATTATGATGGAAGAAGTTGTTAATCGAGTTATTTTTTACAGACTAATGCAAAGAATTACAAGATTTTTCAAACAAAATCTTGAACGAAGCCGACTAATTGAACTTCGGGATATCGGCTCGAAACGCCCAGCAATATGAGTGCCGAGCGAGTCCAGAACATTCACTGTGATGGGAGAAGTTGTTAATCGAGTTATTTTTGACAGACTAAGGCAAGGAATTGGAAGATTTTGCGAATAGAATCTTTAACGAAGCTGACTGATTGAACTTCGGGGTATCCGCTCGAAACGCCCAGCAATTTGAGTCCCGAGCGAATCCAGAACATTCACTGTGATGGGAGAAGTTGTTAATCGAGTTATTTTTGACAGACTAATGCAAAGAATTGGAAGATTTTTCGAATAGAATTTTGAACGAAGCTGACTGATTGAACTTCGGGGTATCCGCTCGAAATGCCAAAGAATCTGAGTCCCGAGCGAGTCCAGAACATTCACTGTGATGGGAGAAGTTGTTAATCGAGTTATTTTTGACAGTCTAATGCAAAGAATTGGAAGATTTTTCGAATAGAATTTTGAACGAAGCCGACTGATTGAACTTCGGGGTATCGGCTCGAAATGCCCAATAATCTGAGTCCCGAGCGAGTCCAGAACATTCACTGTGATGGGAGAAGTTGTTAATCGAGTTATTTTTGACAGACTAATGCAAAGAACTACACGCTTTTTCGAACAGAATGCTGAACGAAGCCTACTAATTGAACTTTCGAGTATCGACTCAAAACGACCAGAAATCTGAGTCCCGGGCGACTCCAGAACATTCATTATGATGGAAGAAGTTGTTTATCGAGTTATTTTTTACAGACTAATGCAAAGAATTACAAGATTTTTCAAACAGAATCTTGAACGAAGCCGACTAATTGAACTTCGGGGTATCGGCTCGAAACGCCCAGCAATCTGAGTCCCGAGCGACTCCAGAACATTCACTGTGATGGGAGAAGTTGTTAATCGAGTTATTTTTGACAGACTAAGGCAAGGAATTGGAAGATTTTGCGAATAGAATCTTTAACGAAGCTGACTGATTGAACTTCGGGGTATCCGCTCGAAACGCCCAGCAATTTGAGTCCCGAGCGAATCCAGAACATTCACTGTGATGGGAGAAGTTGTTAATCGAGTTATTTTTGACAGACTAATGCAAAGAATTGGAAGATTTTTCGAATAGAATTTTGAACGAAGCTGACTGATTGAACTTCGGGGTATCCGCTCGAAATGCCAAAGAATCTGAGTCCCGAGCGAGTCCAGAACATTCACTGTGATGGGAGAAGTTGTTAATCGAGTTATTTTTTACAGACTAATGCAAAGAATTACAAGATTTTTCAAACTGAATCTTGAACGAAGCCGACTATTTGAACTTCGGGGTATCGGCTTGAAACGCCCAGCAATCTGAGTCCCGAGCGACTCCAGAACATTCACTGTGATGGGAGAACTTGTTAATCGAGTTATTTTTGACAGACTAAGGCAAGGAATTGGAAGATTTTGCGAATAGAATCTTTAACGAAGCTGACTGATTGAACTTCGGGGTATCCGCTCGAAACGCCCAGCAATTTGAGTCCCGAGCGAATCCAGAACATTCACTGTGATGGGAGAAGTTGTTAATCGAGTTATTTTTGACAGACTAATGCAAAGAATTGGAAGATTTTTCGAATAAAATTTTGAACGAAGCCGACTGATTGAACTTCGGGGTATCCGCTCGAAATGCCAAAGAATCTGAGTCCCGAGCGAGTCCAGAACATTCACTGTGATGGGAGAAGTTGTTAATCGAGTTATTTTTGACAGTCTAATCCAAAGAAATGGAAGATTTTTCGAATAGAATTTTGAACGAAGCCGACTGATTGAACTTCGGGGTATCGGCTCGAAATGATCAATAATCTGAGTCCCGAGCGAGTCCAGAACATTCACTGTGATGGGAGAAGTTGTTAATCGAGTTATTTTTGACAGACTAATGCAAAGAACTACACGCTTTTTCGAACAGAATGCTGAACGAAGCCTACTAATTGAACTTTCGAGTATCGACTCAAAACGATCAGAAATCTGAGTCCCGGGCGACTCCAGAACATTCATTATGATGGAAGAAGTTGTTAATCGAGTTATTTTTTACAGACTAATGCAAAGAATTACAAGATTTTTCAAACAAAATCTTGAACGAAGCCGACTAATTGAACTTCGGGGTATCGGCTCGAAACGCCCAGCAATATGAGTGCCGAGCGAGTCCAGAACATTCACTGTGATGGGAGAAGTTGTTAATCGAGTTATTTTTGACAGACTAAGGCAAGGAATTGGAAGATTTTGCGAATAGAATCTTTAACGAAGCTGACTGATTGAACTTCGGGGTATCCGCTCGAAACGCCCAGCAATTTGAGTCCCGAGCGAATCCAGAACATTCACTGTGATGGGAGAAGTTGTTAATCGAGTTATTTTTGACAGACTAATGCAAAGAATTGGAAGATTTTTCGAATAGAATTTTGAACGAAGCTGACTGATTGAACTTCGGGGTATCCGCTCGAAATGCCAAAGAATCTGAGTCCCGAGCGAGTCCAGAACATTCACTGTGATGGGAGAAGTTGTTAATCGAGTTATTTTTGACAGTCTAATGCAAAGAATTGGAAGATTTTTCGAATAGAATTTTGAACGAAGCCGACTGATTGAACTTCGGGGTATCGGCTCGAAATGCCCAATAATCTGAGTCCCGAGCGAGTCCAGAACATTCACTGTGATGGGAGAAGTTGTTAATCGAGTTATTTTTGACAGACTAATGCAAAGAACTACACGCTTTTTCAAACAGAATGCTGAACGAAGCCTACTAATTGAACTTTCGAGTATCGACTCAAAACGACCAGAAATCTGAGTCCCGGGCGACTCCAGAACATTCATTATGATGGAAGAAGTTGTTTATCGAGTTATTTTTTACAGACTAATGCAAAGAATTACAAGATTTTTCAAACAGAATCTTGAACGAAGCCGACTAATTGAACTTCGGGGTATCGGCTCGAAACGCCCAGCAATCTGAGTCCCGAGCGACTCCAGAACATTCACTGTGATGGGAGAAGTTGTTAATCGAGTTATTTTTGACAGACTAAGGCAAGGAATTGGAAGATTTTGCGAATAGAATCTTTAACGAAGCTGACTGATTGAACTTCGGGGTATCCGCTCGAAACGCCCAGCAATTTGAGTCCCGAGCGAATCCAGAACATTCACTGTGATGGGAGAAGTTGTTAATCGAGTTATTTTTGACAGACTAATGCAAAGAATTGGAAGATTTTTCGAATAGAATTTTGAACGAAGCTGACTGATTGAACTTCGGGGTATCCGCTCGAAATGCCAAAGAATCTGAGTCCCGAGCGAGTCCAGAACATTCACTGTGATGGGAGAAGTTGTTAATCGAGTTATTTTTTACAGACTAATGCAAAGAATTACAAGATTTTTCAAACAGAATCTTGAACGAAGCCGACTATTTGAACTTCGGGGTATCGGCTTGAAACGCCCAGCAATCTGAGTCCCGAGCGACTCCAGAACATTCACTGTGATGGGAGAAGTTGTTAATCGAGTTATTTTTGACAGACTAAGGCAAGGAATTGGAAGATTTTGCGAATAGAATCTTTAACGAAGCTGACTGATTGAACTTCGGGGTATCCGCTCGAAACGCCCAGCAATTTGAGTCCCGAGCGAATCCAGAACATTCACTGTGATGGGAGAAGTTGTTAATCGAGTTTTTTTTGACAGACTAATGCAAAGAATTGGAAGATTTTTCGAATAGAATTTTGAACGAAGCCGACTGATTGAACTTCGGGGTATCGGCTCGAAATGCCAAAGAATCTGAGTCCCGCGCGAGTCCAGAACATTCACTGTGATGGGAGAAGTTGTTAATCGAGTTATTTTTGATAGTCTAATGCAAAGAATTGGAAGATTTTTCGAATAGAATTTTGAACGAAGCCGACTGATTGAACTTCGGGGTATCGGCTCGAAATGTCAAAGAATCTGAGTCCCGAGCGAGTCCAGAACATTCACTGTGATGGGAGAAGTTGTTAATCGAGTTATTTTTGACAGACTAATGCAAAGAACTACACGCTTTTTCGAACAGAATGCTGAACGAAGCCTACTAATTGAACTTTCGAGTATCGACTCGAAACGACCAGAAATCTGAGTCCCGGGCGACTCCAGAACATTCATTATGATGGAAGAAGTTGTTAATCGAGTTATTTTTTACAGACTAATGCAAAGAATTACAAGATTTTTCAAACAGAATCTTGAACGAAGCCGACTATTTGAACTTCGGGGTATCGGCTTGAAACGCCCAGCAATCTGAGTCCCTAGCGACTCCAGAACATTCACTGTGATGGGAGAACTTGTTAATCGAGTTATTTTTGACAGACTAAGGCAAGGAATTGGAAGATTTTGCGAATAGAATCTTTAACGATGCTGACTGATTGAACTTCGGGGTATCCGCTCGAAACGCCCAGCAATTTGAGTCCCGAGCGAATCCAGAACATTCACTGTGATGGGAGAAGTTGTTAATCGAGTTATTTTTGACAGACTAATGCAAAGAATTGGAAGATTTTTCGAATAAAATTTTGAAAGAAGCCGACTGATTGAACTTCGGGGTATCCGCTCGAAATGCCAAAGAATCTGAGTCCCGAGCGAGTCCAGAACATTCACTGTGATGGGAGAAGTTGTTAATCGAGTTATTTTTGACAGTCTAATCCAAAGAAATGGAAGATTTTTCGAATAGAATTTTGAATGAAGCCGACTGATTGAACTTCGGGGTATCGGCTCGAAATGATCAATAATCTGAGTCCCGAGCGAGTCCAGAACATTCACTGTGATGGGAGAAGTTGTTAATCGAGTTATTTTTGACAGACTAATGCAAAGAACTACACGCTTTTTCGAACAGAATGCTGAACGAAGCCTACTAATTGAACTTTCGAGTATCGACTCAAAACGACCAGAAATCTGAGTCCCGGGCGACTCCAGAACATTCATTATGATGGAAGAAGTTGTTAATCGAGTTATTTTTTACAGACTAATGCAAAGAATTACAAGATTTTTCAAACAAAATCTTGAACGAAGCCGACTAATTGAACTTCGGGATATCGGCTCGAAACGCCCAGCAATATGAGTGCCGAGCGAGTCCAGAACATTCACTGTGATGGGAGAAGTTGTTAATCGAGTTATTTTTGACAGACTAAGGCAAGGAATTGGAAGATTTTGCGAATAGAATCTTTAACGAAGCTGACTGATTGAACTTCGGGGTATCCGCTCGAAACGCCCAGCAATTTGAGTCCCGAGCGAATCCAGAACATTCACTGTGATGGGAGAAGTTGTTAATCGAGTTATTTTTGACAGACTAATGCAAAGAATTGGAAGATTTTTCGAATAGAATTTTGAACGAAGCTGACTGATTGAACTTCGGGGTATCCGCTCGAAATGCCAAAGAATCTGAGTCCCGAGCGAGTCCAGAACATTCACTGTGATGGGAGAAGTTGTTAATCGAGTTATTTTTGACAGTCTAATGCAAAGAATTGGAAGATTTTTCGAATAGAATTTTGAACGAAGCCGACTGATTGAACTTCGGGGTATCGGCTCGAAATGCCCAATAATCTGAGTCCCGAGCGAGTCCAGAACATTCACTGTGATGGGAGAAGTTGTTAATCGAGTTATTTTTGACAGACTAATGCAAAGAACTACACGCTTTTTCGAACAGAATGCTGAACGAAGCCTACTAATTGAACTTTCGAGTATCGACTCAAAACGACCAGAAATCTGAGTCCCGGGCGACTCCAGAACATTCATTATGATGGAAGAAGTTGTTTATCGAGTTATTTTTTACAGACTAATGCAAAGAATTACAAGATTTTTCAAACAGAATCTTGAACGAAGCCGACTAATTGAACTTCGGGGTATCGGCTCGAAACGCCCAGCAATCTGAGTCCCGAGCGACTCCAGAACATTCACTGTGATGGGAGAAGTTGTTAATCGAGTTATTTTTGACAGACTAAGGCAAGGAATTGGAAGATTTTGCGAATAGAATCTTTAACGAAGCTGACTGATTGAACTTCGGGGTATCCGCTCGAAACGCCCAGCAATTTGAGTCCCGAGCGAATCCAGAACATTCACTGTGATGGGAGAAGTTGTTAATCGAGTTATTTTTGACAGACTAATGCAAAGAATTGGAAGATTTTTCGAATAGAATTTTGAACGAAGCTGACTGATTGAACTTCGGGGTATCCGCTCGAAATGCCAAAGAATCTGAGTCCCGAGCGAGTCCAGAACATTCACTGTGATGGGAGAAGTTGTTAATCGAGTTATTTTTTACAGACTAATGCAAAGAATTACAAGATTTTTCAAACAGAATCTTGAACGAAGCCGACTATTTGAACTTCGGGGTATCGGCTTGAAACGCCCAGCAATCTGAGTCCCGAGCGACTCCAGAACATTCACTGTGATGGGAGAACTTGTTAATCGAGTTATTTTTGACAGACTAAGGCAAGGAATTGGAAGATTTTGCGAATAGAATCTTTAACGAAGCTGACTGATTGAACTTCGGGGTATCCGCTCGAAACGCCCAGCAATTTGAGTCCCGAGCGAATCCAGAACATTCACTGTGATGGGAGAAGTTGTTAATCGAGTTATTTTTGACAGACTAATGCAAAGAATTGGAAGATTTTTCGAATAAAATTTTGAACGAAGCCGACTGATTGAACTTCGGGGTATCCGCTCGAAATGCCAAAGAATCTGAGTCCCGAGCGAGTCCAGAACATTCACTGTGATGGGAGAAGTTGTTAATCGAGTTATTTTTGACAGTCTAATCCAAAGAAATGGAAGATTTTTCGAATAGAATTTTGAACGAAGCCGACTGATTGAACTTCGGGGTATCGGCTCGAAATGATCAATAATCTGAGTCCCGAGCGAGTCCAGAACATTCACTGTGATGGGAGAAGTTGTTAATCGAGTTATTTTTGACAGACTAATGCAAAGAACTACACGCTTTTTCGAACAGAATGCTGAACGAAGCCTACTAATTGAACTTTCGAGTATCGACTCAAAACGATCAGAAATCTGAGTCCCGGGCGACTCCAGAACATTCATTATGATGGAAGAAGTTGTTAATCGAGTTATTTTTTACAGACTAATGCAAAGAATTACAAGATTTTTCAAACAAAATCTTGAACGAAGCCGACTAATTGAACTTCGGGGTATCGGCTCGAAACGCCCAGCAATATGAGTGCCGAGCGAGTCCAGAACATTCACTGTGATGGGAGAAGTTGTTAATCGAGTTATTTTTGACAGACTAAGGCAAGGAATTGGAAGATTTTGCGAATAGAATCTTTAACGAAGCTGACTGATTGAACTTCGGGGTATCCGCTCGAAACGCCCAGCAATTTGAGTCCCGAGCGAATCCAGAACATTCACTGTGATGGGAGAAGTTGTTAATCGAGTTATTTTTGACAGACTAATGCAAAGAATTGGAAGATTTTTCGAATAGAATTTTGAACGAAGCTGACTGATTGAACTTCGGGGTATCCGCTCGAAATGCCAAAGAATCTGAGTCCCGAGCGAGTCCAGAACATTCACTGTGATGGGAGAAGTTGTTAATCGAGTTATTTTTGACAGTCTAATGCAAAGAATTGGAAGATTTTTCGAATAGAATTTTGAACGAAGCCGACTGATTGAACTTCGGGGTATCGGCTCGAAATGCCCAATAATCTGAGTCCCGAGCGAGTCCAGAACATTCACTGTGATGGGAGAAGTTGTTAATCGAGTTATTTTTGACAGACTAATGCAAAGAACTACACGCTTTTTCAAACAGAATGCTGAACGAAGCCTACTAATTGAACTTTCGAGTATCGACTCAAAACGACCAGAAATCTGAGTCCCGGGCGACTCCAGAACATTCATTATGATGGAAGAAGTTGTTTATCGAGTTATTTTTTACAGACTAATGCAAAGAATTACAAGATTTTTCAAACAGAATCTTGAACGAAGCCGACTAATTGAACTTCGGGGTATCGGCTCGAAACGCCCAGCAATCTGAGTCCCGAGCGACTCCAGAACATTCACTGTGATGGGAGAAGTTGTTAATCGAGTTATTTTTGACAGACTAAGGCAAGGAATTGGAAGATTTTGCGAATAGAATCTTTAACGAAGCTGACTGATTGAACTTCGGGGTATCCGCTCGAAACGCCCAGCAATTTGAGTCCCGAGCGAATCCAGAACATTCACTGTGATGGGAGAAGTTGTTAATCGAGTTATTTTTGACAGACTAATGCAAAGAATTGGAAGATTTTTCGAATAGAATTTTGAACGAAGCTGACTGATTGAACTTCGGGGTATCCGCTCGAAATGCCAAAGAATCTGAGTCCCGAGCGAGTCCAGAACATTCACTGTGATGGGAGAAGTTGTTAATCGAGTTATTTTTTACAGACTAATGCAAAGAATTACAAGATTTTTCAAACAGAATCTTGAACGAAGCCGACTATTTGAACTTCGGGGTATCGGCTTGAAACGCCCAGCAATCTGAGTCCCGAGCGACTCCAGAACATTCACTGTGATGGGAGAAGTTGTTAATCGAGTTATTTTTGACAGACTAAGGCAAGGAATTGGAAGATTTTGCGAATAGAATCTTTAACGAAGCTGACTGATTGAACTTCGGGGTATCCGCTCGAAACGCCCAGCAATTTGAGTCCCGAGCGAATCCAGAACATTCACTGTGATGGGAGAAGTTGTTAATCGAGTTATTTTTGACAGACTAATGCAAAGAATTGGAAGATTTTTCGAATAAAATTTTGAACGAAGCCGACTGATTGAACTTCGGGGTATCCGCTCGAAATGCCAAAGAATCTGAGTCCCGAGCGAGTCCAGAACATTCACTGTGATGGGAGAAGTTGTTAATCGAGTTATTTTTGACAGTCTAATCCAAAGAAATGGAAGATTTTTCGAATAGAATTTTGAACGAAGCCGACTGATTGAACTTCGGGGTATCGGCTCGAAATGATCAATAATCTGAGTCCCGAGCGAGTCCAGAACATTCACTGTGATGGGAGAAGTTGTTAATCGAGTTATTTTTGACAGACTAATGCAAAGAACTACACGCTTTTTCGAACAGAATGCTGAACGAAGCCTACTAATTGAACTTTCGAGTATCGACTCAAAACGATCAGAAATCTGAGTCCCGGGCGACTCCAGAACATTCATTATGATGGAAGAAGTTGTTAATCGAGTTATTTTTTACAGACTAATGCAAAGAATTACAAGATTTTTCAAACAAAATCTTGAACGAAGCCGACTAATTGAACTTCGGGGTATCGGCTCGAAACGCCCAGCAATATGAGTGCCGAGCGAGTCCAGAACATTCACTGTGATGGGAGAAGTTGTTAATCGAGTTATTTTTGACAGACTAAGGCAAGGAATTGGAAGATTTTGCGAATAGAATCTTTAACGAAGCTGACTGATTGAACTTCGGGGTATCCGCTCGAAACGCCCAGCAATTTGAGTCCCGAGCGAATCCAGAACATTCACTGTGATGGGAGAAGTTGTTAATCGAGTTATTTTTGACAGACTAATGCAAAGAATTGGAAGATTTTTCGAATAGAATTTTGAACGAAGCTGACTGATTGAACTTCGGGGTATCCGCTCGAAATGCCAAAGAATCTGAGTCCCGAGCGAGTCCAGAACATTCACTGTGATGGGAGAAGTTGTTAATCGAGTTATTTTTGACAGTCTAATGCAAAGAATTGGAAGATTTTTCGAATAGAATTTTGAACGAAGCCGACTGATTGAACTTCGGGGTATCGGCTCGAAATGCCCAATAATCTGAGTCCCGAGCGAGTCCAGAACATTCACTGTGATGGGAGAAGTTGTTAATCGAGTTATTTTTGACAGACTAATGCAAAGAACTACACGCTTTTTCGAACAGAATGCTGAACGAAGCCTACTAATTGAACTTTCGAGTATCGACTCAAAACGACCAGAAATCTGAGTCCCGGGCGACTCCAGAACATTCATTATGATGGAAGAAGTTGTTTATCGAGTTATTTTTTACACACTAATGCAAAGAATTACAAGATTTTTCAAACAGAATCTTGAACGAAGCCGACTAATTGAACTTCGGGGTATCGGCTCGAAACGCCCAGCAATCTGAGTCCCGAGCGACTCCAGAACATTCACTGTGATGGGAGAAGTTGTTAATCGAGTTATTTTTGACAGACTAAGGCAAGGAATTGGAAGATTTTGCGAATAGAATCTTTAACGAAGCTGACTGATTGAACTTCGGGGTATCCGCTCGAAACGCCCAGCAATTTGAGTCCCGAGCGAATCCAGAACATTCACTGTGATGGGAGAAGTTGTTAATCGAGTTATTTTTGACAGACTAAGGCAAGGAATTGGAAGATTTTGCGAATAGAATCTTTAACGAAGCTGACTGATTGAACTTCGGGGTATCCGCTCGAAACGCCCAGCAATTTGAGTCCCGAGCGAATCCAGAACATTCACTGTGATGGGAGAAGTTGTTAATCGAGTTATTTTTGACAGACTAATGCAAAGAATTGGAAGATTTTTCGAATAGAATTTTGAACGAAGCTGACTGATTGAACTTCGGGGTATCCGCTCGAAATGCCAAAGAATCTGAGTCACGAGCGAGTCCAGAACATTCACTGTGATGGGAGAAGTTGTTAATCGAGTTATTTTTGACAGTCTAATGCAAAGAATTGGAAGATTTTTCGAATAGAATTTTGAACGAAGCCGACTGATTGAACTTCGGGGTATCGGCTCGAAATGCCCAATAATCTGAGTCCCGAGCGAGTCCAGAACATTCACTGTGATGGGAGAAGTTGTTAATCGAGTTATTTTTGACAGACTAATGCAAAGAACTACACGCTTTTTCGAACAGAATGCTGAATGAAGCCTACTAATTGAACTTTCGAGTATCGACACAAAACGACCAGAAATCTGAGTCCCGGGCGACTCCAGAACATTCATTATGATGGAAGAAGTTGTTTATCGAGTTATTTTTTACAGACTAATGCAAAGAATTACAAGATTTTTCAAACAGAATCTTGAACGAAGCCGACTAATTGAACTTCGGGGTATCGGCTCGAAACGCCCAGCAATCTGAGTCCCGAGCGACTCCAGAACATTCACTGTGATGGGAGAAGTTGTTAATCGAGTTATTTTTGACAGACTAAGGCAAGGAATTGGAAGATTTTGTGAATAGAATCTTTAACGAATCTGACTGATTGAACTTTGGGGTATCCGCTTGAAACGCCCAGCAATCTGAGTCCCGAGCGAATCCAGAACATTCACTGAGAAGGGAGAAGTTGTTAATCGAGTTATTTTTGACAGACCAATTAAAAGAACTACATGCTTTTTCGAACAGAATGCTGAACGAAGCCTACTAATTGAACTTTCGAGTATCGACTCGAAACGACCAGAAATCTGAGTCCCGGGCGACTCCAGAACATTCACTGTGATGGAATAAGTTGTTAATCGAGTTATTTTTTACAGACAAATGCAAAGAATTACAAGATTTTTCAAACAGAATCTTGAACGAAGCCGACTAATTGAACTTCGGGGTATCGGCTCGAAACGCCCAGCAATCTGAGTCCCGAGCGACTCCAGAACATTCACTGAGATGGGAGAAGTTGTTAATCGAGTTATTTTTGACAGACTAATGCAAAGAATTGGAAGATTTTTCGAATAGAATTTTGAACGAAGCCGACTGATTGAACTTCGGGGTATCGGCTCGAAACGCCCAATAATCTGAGTCCCGAGCGAGTCCAGAACATTCACTGTGATGGGAGAAGTTGTTAATCGAGTTATTTTTGACAGACTAATGCAAAGAACTACACGCTTTTTCGAACAAAATGCTGAACGAAGCCTACTAATTGAACTTTCGAGTATCGACTCGAAACGACCAGAAATCTGAGTCCCGGGCGACTCCAGAACATTCATTATGATGGAAGAAGTTGTTAATCGAGTTATTTTTTACCGACTAATGCAAAGAATTACAAGATTTTTCAAACAGAATCTTGAACGAAGCCGACTATTTGAACTTCGGGGTATCGGCTTGAAACGCCCAGCAATCTGAGTCTCGAGCGACTCCAGAACATTCACTGTGATGGGAGAAGTTGTTAATCGAGTTATTTTTGACAGACTAAGGCAAGGAATTGGAAGATTTTGCGAATAGAATCTTTAACGAAGCTGACTGATTGAACTTCGGGGTATCCGCTCGAAACGCCCAGCAATCTGAGTCCCGAGCGAGTCCAGAACATTCACTGTGATGGGAGAAGTTGTTAATCGAGTTATTTTTGACAGACTAATGCAAAGAATTGGAAGATTTTTTGATTAGAATCTAGAACGAAGCCGACTGACTGAACTTCGGGAGTTCGGGGTATCCGCTGGAAAAGCCCAACAATCTGAGTCCCGAGCGACTCCATAACATTCACTGTGATGGGAGAAGTTGTTAATCGAGTTATTTTTGAAAGACTAATGCAAAAAATTACACGCTTTTTCGAACAGAATGATGAACGAAGCCTACTAATTGAACTTTCGAGTATCGACTCGAAACGACCAGAAATCTGAGTCCCGGGCGACTCCAGAACATTCACTGTGATGGAAGAAGTTGTTAATCGAGTTATTTTTTACAGTCTAATTCAAAGAATTACAAGATTTTTCAAACAAAATCTTGAACGAAGCCGACTAATTGAACTTCGGGGTATCGGCTCGAAACGCCCAGCAATATGAGTGCCGAGCGAGTCCAGAACATTCACTGTGATGGGAGAAGTTGTTAATCGAGTTATTTTTGACAGACTAATGCAAAGAACTACACGTTTTTTCGAACAGAATGCTAAACGAAGCCTACTAATTGAACTTTCGAGTATCGACTCGAAACGACCAGAAATCTGAGTCCCGGACGACTCCAGAACATTCATTATGATGGAAGAAGTTGTTAATCGAGTTATTTTTTACAGACTAATGCAAAGAATTACAAGATTTTTTAAACAGAATCTTGAACGAAGCCGACTATTTGAACTTCGGGGTATCGGCTTGAAACGCCCAGCAATCTGAGTCCCGAGCGACTCCAGAACATTCACTGTGATGGGAGAAGTTGTTAATCGAGTTATTTTTGACAGACTAAGGCAAGGAATTGGAAGATTTTGCGAATAGAATCTTTAACGAAGCTGACTGATTGAACTTCGGGGTATCCGCTCGAAACGCCCAGCAATCTGAGTCCCGAGCGACTCCATAACATTCACTGTGATGGGAGAAGTTGTTAATCGATTTATTTTTGAAAGACTAATGCAAAGAATTACACGCTTTTTCGAACAGAATGCTGAACGAAGCCTACTAATTGAACTTTCGAGTATCGACTCGAAACGACCAGAAATCTGAGTCCCGGGCGACTCCAGAACATTCACTGTGATGGAAGAAGTTGTTAATCGAGTTATTTTTTACAGTCTAATGCAAAGAATTATAAGATTTTTCAAACAGAATCTTGAACGAAGCCGACTAATTGAACTTCGGGGTATCGACTCGAAACGCCCAGCAATCTGAGTCCCGAGCGACTCCAGAACATTCACTGAGATGGGAGAAGTTGTTAATCTAGTTATTTTTGACAGACTAATGCAAAGAATTGGAAGATTTTTTGAATAGAATCTTGAACGAAGCCGACTGATGGAACTTCGGGGTATCAGCTTGAAACACCCATCAATCTGAGTCCCGAGCGACTCCAGAACATTCACTGAGATGGGAGAAGTTGTTAATCGAGTTATTTTTGACAGACTAATGCAAAGAATTGGAAGATTTTTCGAATAGAATCTTGAACGAAGCCTACTGATTGAACTTCGGGGTGTCGGCTCGAAACGCCCAGCAATCTGAGTCCCGAGCGACTCCAGAACATTCACCGAGATGGGAGAAGTTGTTAATCGAGTTATTTTTGACAGACTAATGCAAAGAATTGGAAGATTTTTCGAATAGAATTTTGAACGAAGCCGACTGATTGAACTTCGGGGTATCGGCTCGAAATGCCCAATAATCTGAGTCCCGAGCGAGTCCAGAACATTCACTGTGATGGGAGAAGTTGTTAATCGAGTTATTTTTGACTGACTAATGCAAAGAACTACACGTTTTTTCGAACAGAATGCTGAACGAAGCCTACTAATTGAACTTTCGAGTATCGACTCGAAACGACCAGAAATCTGAGTCCCGGGCGACTCCAGAACTTTCATTATGATGGAAGAAGTTGTTAATCGAGTTATTTTTTACAGACTAATGCAAAGAATTACAAGATTTTTCAAACAAAATCTTGAACGAAGCCGACAATTTGAACTTCGGGGTATCGGCTTGAAATGCCCAGCAATCTGAGTCCCGAGCGACTCCAGAACATTCACTGTGATGGGAGAAGTTGTTAATCGAGTTATTTTTGACAGACTAAGGCAAGGAATTGGTAGATTTTGCGAATAGAATCTTTAACGAAGCTGACTGATTGAACTTCGGGGTATCCGCTCGAAACGCCCAGCAATTTGAGTCCCGAGCGAATCCAGAACATTCACTGTGATGGGAGAAGTTGTTAATCGAGTTATTTTTGACAGACTAATGCAAAGAATTGGAAGATTTTTTGATTAGAATCTTGAACGAAGCCGACTGACTGAACTTCGGGAGTTCGGAGTATCCGCTGGAAACGCCCAGCAATCTGAGTCCCGAGCGACTCCATAACATTCACTGTGATGGGAGAAGTTGTTAATCGATTTATTTTTATTTTTTTTGCAACAAGGCAAAGGAAATATATTAATAAGTAAAAGGATACAATAGAGTTCATGCACGACTACCATTAATAGGAATGGTAGAGCTTCTCATCCCCCAAAGGAAAAGACCACGCCCTCACCTTCGGCATTGCCATCAGCAAGGTAGTAGCCAAAACCTTAGGAGAAGAGGAACAAAAAGAAAAACCCACAGCCCGGGTCAAGCACAATATAGAGATGCAAACAATGCATCACACAGATTACCCACAACTCAGGCCAAGTAAGAAATATCACATAGACCACCCACAACTCGGGCCAAGCAATAAAAGCCCACACAGTGAAATCACTAATCTCAACGGACAGGAGTGTAATGGACCTGAACGCGCCACCGTTCTGCAATAGCTCTGTTCCTTGGTGTGTCGGTGATAGGCCTGACACCATATATCTAAAGAATTTTGATTTTAACGCTTGTAATAATACTACTAAGCACACCAGCAGGTGAAGAGGATACATGAGAAAAAATACGTTCATTCCGCTCACGCCAAATGAAGTAAACTGAAGCAGTGAGAGCAATACGCCTAATATAGCCAATGAATGAGTCTCCACTCATAACACCTTCCCACCATCTAAGCTGATCACCCCAATGATGCAAAGGGTTCGCCAAAAGACAAAGATCTAGAACCTTGCGCCAAATTATAGCCGAGAAAGGGCAGTGAAAGAATAGGTGTTCAATGGATTCATCTACACCGCAAAAACAACAGCTAGTAGAGTGTGTAATCCCCCAATGTGAAAGTCGATCAAGAGTTGGTAATCTCCGTAAGAGAGCAAGCCATAAGACAAAAGAATACCTTGGGATCCTCCCCTTGAACCAAACAAGATGATACCAAGTAACCATGGGATTAGTGGGGGTAATGCCATTGCAAGCTGATGCAATACTGAAAAATCCATCACTAGACGGCTTCCAGATGATCTGATCGTCATTCGGACTAGTGATAACAGCGCCAATGGAATCCCAAGCACTAAGCAGGTCAAGCTCATGAGCAAGATTACCCAAATGCCAAGTATTTTGCTGCCAAATGGAAGATACCCTGGCTGTCCTACTCGAGTAGAGGCGGGCCGGGATATGGTTGTTCATCCCGTCAATAAGAAGGTAATCAGGAATCCAAGGATCAAGCCATAGGAAGGTGTTCGTACCATCACCAATGCGGTACTCTACCAGTCTATAGGCATAATCGATTTATTTTTGAAAGACTAATGCAAAGAATTACACGCTTTTTCGAACAGAATGCTGAACGAAGCCTACTAATTGAACTTTCGAGTATCGACTCGAAACGACCAGAAATCTGAGTCCCGGGCGACTCCAGAACTTTCACTGTGATGGAAGAAGTTGTTAATCGAGTTATTTTTTACAGTCTAATGCAAAGAATTACAAGATTTTACAAACAGAATCTTGAACGAAGCCGACTAATTGAACTTCGGGGTATCGGCTCGAAACGCCCAGCAATCTGAGTCCCGAGCGACTCCAGAACATTCACTGAGAAGGGAGAAGTTGTTAATCTAGTTATTTTTGACAGACTAATGCAAAGAATTGGAAGATTTTTTGAATAGAATCTTGAACGAAGCCGACTGATTGAACTTCGGGGTATCGGCTTGAAACACCCATCAATCTGAGTCCCGAGCGACTCCAGAACATTCACTGAGATGGGAGAAGTTGTTAATCGAGTTATTTTTGACAGACTAATGCAAAGAATTGGAAGATTTTTCGAATAGAATCTTGAACGAAGCCTACTGATTGAACTTCGGGGTGTCGGCTCGAAACGCCCAGCAATCTGAGTCCCGAGCGACTCCAGAACATTCACTGAGATGGGAGAAGTTGTTAATCGAGTTATTTTTGACAGACTAATGCAAAGAATTGGAAGATTTTTCGAATAGAATTTTGAACGAAGCCGACTGATTGAACTTCGGGGTATCGGCTCGAAATGCCCAATAATCTGAGTCCCGAGCGAGTCCAGAACATTCACTGTGATGGGAGAAGTTGTTAATCGAGTTATTTTTGACAGACTAATGCAAAGAACTACACGTTTTTTCGAACAGAATGCTGAACGAAGCCTACTAATTGAACTTTCAAGTATCGACTCGAAACGACCAGAAATCTGAGTCCGGGGCGACTCCAGAACATTCATTATGATGGAAGAAGTTGTTAATCGAGTTATTTTTTACAGACTAATGCAAAGAATTACAAGATTTTTCAAACAGAATCTTGAACGAAGCCGACAATTTGAACTTCGGGGTATCGGCTTGAAATGCCCAGCAATATGAGTCCCGAGCGAATCCAGAACATTCACTGTGATGGGAGAAGTTGTTAATCGAGTTATTTTTGACAGACTAATGCAAAGAATTGGAAGATTTTTTGATTAGAATCTTGAACGAAGCCGACTGACTGAACTTCGGGAGTTCGGGGTATCCGCTGGAAACGCCCAGCAATCTGAGTCCCGAGCGACTCCATAACATTCACTGTGATGGGAGAAGTTGTTAATCGAGTTATTTTTCAAAGACTAATGCAAAGAATTACACGCTTTTTCGAACAGAATGCTGAACGAAGCCTACTAATTGAACTTTCGAGTATCGATTCGAAACGACCAGAAATCTGAGTCCCGGCGACTCCAGAACATTCATTGTGATGGAAGAAGTTGTTAATCAAGTTACTTTTTACAGACTAATGAAAAGAATTACAAGATTTTTCAAACAGAATCTTGAACGAAGCCGACTAATTGAACTTCGGGGTATCGGCTCGAAACGCCCAGCAATATGAGTCCCGAGCGACTCTAGAACATTCACTGAGATGGGAGAAGTTGTTAATCGAGTTATTTTTGACAGACTAATGCAAAGAATTGGAAGATTTTTCGAATAGAATTTTGAACGAAGCCGACTGATTGAACTTCGGGGTATCGGCTCGAAATGCCAAAGAATCTGAGTCCCGAGCGAGTCCAGAACATTCACTGTGAATCGAGTTATTTTTGAAAGACTAATGAGAAGAACTACACGCTTTTTCGAACAGAATGCTGAACGAAGCCTACTAATTGAACTTCGGGGTATCGGCTCGAAACGCCCAGCAATCTGAGTCCCGGGCGACTCCAGAACAATCACTGTGATGGAAGAAGTTGTTAATCGAGTTACTTTTTACAGACTAATGCAAAGATTTACAAGATTTTTCAAACAGAATCTTGAACAAAGCCGACTAACTGAACTTCGGGGTATCGGGTCGAAACGCCCAGCAATCTGAGTCCCGAGCGACTCCAGAACATTCACTGTGATGGGAGAAGTTGTTAATCGAGTTATTTTTGACAGACTAATGAAAAGAACTACACGCTTTTTCGAACAAAATACTGAACGAAGCCTACTAATTGAACTTTCGAGTATCGACTCGAAACGACCAGAAATTTGAGTCCCGGACGACTCCAGAACATTCAATGTGATGGAAGAAGTTGTTAATCGAGTTATTTTTTACAGACTAATTCAAAGAATTACAAGATTTTTCAAACAGAATCTTTAACGAAGCCGACAAATTGAACTTCGGGGTATCGGCTCGAAACGCCCAGCAATCTGAGTCCCGAGCGACTCCAGAACATTCACTGAGATGGGAGAAGTTGTAAATCGAGTTATTTTTGACAGACTAATGCAAAGAATTGGAAGATTTTTTGAATAGAATTTTGAACGAAGCCGACTGATTGAACTTCGGGGTTTTGACTCGAAATGCCCATCAATCTGAGTCCCGAGCGACTCCAGAACATTCACTGTGATGGGAGAAGTTGTTAATCGAGTTATTTTTGACAGACTAATGAGAAGAACTACACGCTTTTTCGAACAGAATGCTGAACGAAGCCTACTAATTGAACTTCGGGGTATCGGCTCGAAACGCCCAGCAATCTGAGTCCCGGGCGACTCCAGAACAATCACTGTGATGGAAGAAGTTGTTAATCGAGTTACTTTTTACAGACTAATGCAAAGATTTACAAGATTTTTCAAACAGAATCTTGAACGAAGCCGACTAACTGAACTTCGGGGTATCGGCACGAAACGCCCAGCAATCTGAGTCCCGAGCGACTCCAGAACATTCACTGTGATGGGAGAAGTTGTTAATCGAGTTATTTTTGACAGACTAATGAAAAGAACTACACGCTTTTTCGAACAAAATACTGAACGAAGCCTACTAATTGAACTTTCGAGTATCGACTCGAAACGACCAGAAATCTGAGTCCCGGGCGACTCCAGAACATTCACTGTGATGGAAGAAGTTGTTAATCGAGTTATTTTTTACAGTCTAATGCAAAGAATTACAAGATTTTTCAAACAGAATCTTGAACGAAGCCGACTAATTGAACTTCGGGGTATCGGCTCGAAACGCCCAGCAATATGAGTGCCGAGCGAGTCCAGAACATTCACTGTGATGGGAGAAGTTGTTAATCGAGTTATTTTTGACAGACTAATGCAAAGAACTACACGCTTTTTCGAACAGAATGCTGAACGAAGCCTACTAATTGAACTTTCGAGTATCGACTCGAAACGAACAGAAATCTGAGTCCCGGGCGACTCCAGAACATTCATTATGATGGAAGAAGTTGTTAATCGAGTTATTTTTTACAGACTAATGCAAAGAATTACAAGATTTTTCAAACAGAATCTTGAACGAAGCCGACTATTTGAACTTCGGGGTATCGGCTTGAAACGCCCAGCCATCTGAGTCCCGAGCGACTCCAGAACATTCACTGTGATGGGAGAAGTTGTTAATCGAGTTATTTTTGACAGACTAAGGCATGGAATTGGAAGATTTTGCGAATAGAATCTTTAACGAAGCTGACTGATTGAACTTCGGGGTATCCGCTCGGAACGCCCAGCAATCTGAGTCCCGAGCGAATCCAGAACATTCACTGTGATGGGAGAAATTGTTAATCGAGTTATTTTTGACAGACTAATGCAAAGAATTGGAAGATTTTTTGATTAGAATCTTGAACGAAGCCGACTGACTGAACTTCGGGAGTTCGGGGTATCCGCTGGAAACGCCCAGCAATCTGAGTCCCGAGCGACTCCATAACATTCACTGTGATGGGAGAAGTTGTTAATCGAGTTATTTTTCAAAGACTAATGCAAAGAATTACACGCTTTTTCGAACAGAATGCTGAACGAAGCCTACTAATTGAACTTTCGAGTATCGATTCGAAACGACCAGAAATCTGAGTCCCGGCGACTCCAGAACATTCATTGTGATGGAAGAAGTTGTTAATCAAGTTACTTTTTACAGACTAATGAAAAGAATTACAAGATTTTTCAAACAGAATCTTGAACGAAGCCGACTAATTGAACTTCGGGGTATCGGCTCGAAACGCCCAGCAATATGAGTCCCGAGCGACTCTAGAACATTCACTGAGATGGGAGAAGTTGTTAATCGAGTTATTTTTGACAGACTAATGCAAAGAATTGGAAGATTTTTCGAATAGAATTTTGAACGAAGCCGACTGATTGAACTTCGGGGTATCGGCTCGAAATGCCAAAGAATCTGAGTCCCGAGCGAGTCCAGAACATTCACTGTGAATCGAGTTATTTTTGAAAGACTAATGAGAAGAACTACACGCTTTTTCGAACAGAATGCTGAACGAAGCCTACTAATTGAACTTCGGGGTATCGGCTCGAAACGCCCAGCAATCTGAGTCCCGGGCGACTCCAGAACAATCACTGTGATGGAAGAAGTTGTTAATCGAGTTACTTTTTACAGACTAATGCAAAGATTTACAAGATTTTTCAAACAGAATCTTGAACAAAGCCGACTAACTGAACTTCGGGGTATCGGCTCGAAACGCCCAGCAATCTGAGTCCCGAGCGACTCCAGAACATTCACTGTGATGGGAGAAGTTGTTAATCGAGTTATTTTTGACAGACTAATGAAAAGAACTACACGCTTTTTCGAACAAAATACTGAACGAAGCCTACTAATTGAACTTTCGAGTATCGACTCGAAACGACCAGAAATTTGAGTCCCGGACGACTCCAGAACATTCAATGTGATGGAAGAAGTTGTTAATCGAGTTATTTTTTACAGACTAATTCAAAGAATTACAAGATTTTTCAAACAGAATCTTTAACGAAGCCGACAAATTGAACTTCGGGGTATCGGCTCGAAACGCCCAGCAATCCGAGTCCCGAGCGACTCCAGAACATTCACTGAGATGGGAGAAGTTGTAAATCGAGTTATTTTTGACAGACTAATGCAAAGAATTGGAAGATTTTTTGAATAGAATTTTGAACGAAGCCGACTGATTGAACTTCGGGGTTTTGACTCGAAATGCCCATCAATCTGAGTCCCGAGCGACTCCAGAACATTCACTGTGATGGGAGAAGTTGTTAATCGAGTTATTTTTGACAGACTAATGAGAAGAACTACACGCTTTTTCGAACAGAATGCTGAACGAAGCCTACTAATTGAACTTCGGGGTATCGGCTCGAAACGCTCAGCAATCTGAGTCCCGGGCGACTCCAGAACAATCACTGTGATGGAAGAAGTTGTTAATCGAGTTACTTTTTACAGACTAATGCAAAGATTTACAAGATTTTTCAAACAGAATCTTGAACGAAGCCGACTAACTGAACTTCGGGGTATCGGCACGAAACGCCCAGCAATCTGAGTCCCGAGCGACTCCAGAACATTCACTGTGATGGGAGAAGTTGTTAATCGAGTTATTTTTGACAGACTAATGAAAAGAACTACACGCTTTTTCGAACAAAATACTGAACGAAGCCTACTAA
The DNA here is from genome assembly GCA_034359265.1 of Canna indica. Taxonomy (NCBI): domain Eukaryota; kingdom Viridiplantae; phylum Streptophyta; class Magnoliopsida; order Zingiberales; family Cannaceae; genus Canna; species Canna indica. The sequence goes on from CP136891.1 coordinate 42,222,780, forward strand.
TTGAACTTTCGAGTATCGACTCGAAACGACCAGAAATCTGAGTCCCGGGCGACTCCAGAACATTCACTGTGATGGAAGAAGTTGTTAATCGAGTTATTTTTTACAGTCTAATGCAAAGAATTACAAGATTTTTCAAACAGAATCTTGAACGAAGCCGACTAATTGAACTTCGGGGTATCGGCTCGAAACGCCCAGCAATATGAGTGCCGAGCGAGTCCAGAACATTCACTGTGATGGGAGAAGTTGTTAATCGAGTTATTTTTGACAGACTAATGCAAAGAACTACACGCTTTTTCGAACAGAATGCTGAACGAAGCCTACTAATTGAACTTTCGAGTATCGACTCGAAACGAACAGAAATCTGAGTCCCGGGCGACTCCAGAACATTCATTATGATGGAAGAAGTTGTTAATCGAGTTATTTTTTACAGACTAATGCAAAGAATTACAAGATTTTTCAAACAGAATCTTGAACGAAGCCGACTATTTGAACTTCGGGGTATCGGCTTGAAACGCCCAGCCATCTGAGTCCCGAGCGACTCCAGAACATTCACTGTGATAGGAGAAGTTGTTAATCGAGTTATTTTTGACAGACTAAGGCATGGAATTGGAAGATTTTGCGAATAGAATCTTTAACGAAGCTGACTGATTGAACTTCGGGGTATCCGCTCGGAACGCCCAGCAATCTGAGTCCCGAGCGAATCCAGAACATTCACTGTGATGGGAGAAGTTGTTAATCGAGTTATTTTTGACAGACTAATGCAAAGAATTGGAAGATTTTTTGATTAGAATCTTGAACGAAGCCGACTGACTGAACTTCGGGAGTTCGGGGTATCCGCTGGAAACGCCCAGCAATCTGAGTCCCGAGCGACTCCATAACATTCACTGTGATGGGAGAAGTTGTTAATCGAGTTATTTTTCAAAGACTAATGCAAAGAATTACACGCTTTTTCGAACAGAATGCTGAACGAAGCCTACTAATTGAACTTTCGAGTATCGATTCGAAACGACCAGAAATCTGAGTCCCGGCGACTCCAGAACATTCATTGTGATGGAAGAAGTTGTTAATCAAGTTACTTTTTACAGACTAATGAAAAGAATTACAAGATTTTTCAAACAGAATCTTGAACGAAGCCGACTAATTGAACTTCGGGGTATCGGCTCGAAACGCCCAGCAATATGAGTCCCGAGCGACTCTAGAACATTCACTGAGATGGGAGAAGTTGTTAATCGAGTTATTTTTGACAGACTAATGCAAAGAATTGGAAGATTTTTCGAATAGAATTTTGAACGAAGCCGACTGATTGAACTTCGGGGTATCGGCTCGAAATGCCAAAGAATCTGAGTCCCGAGCGAGTCCAGAACATTCACTGTGAATCGAGTTATTTTTGAAAGACTAATGAGAAGAACTACACGCTTTTTCGAACAGAATGCTGAACGAAGCCTACTAATTGAACTTCGGGGTATCGGCTCGAAACGCCCAGCAATCTGAGTCCCGGGCGACTCCAGAACAATCACTGTGATGGAAGAAGTTGTTAATCGAGTTACTTTTTACAGACTAATGCAAAGATTTACAAGATTTTTCAAACAGAATCTTGAACAAAGCCGACTAACTGAACTTCGGGGTATCGGCTCGAAACGCCCAGCAATCTGAGTCCCGAGCGACTCCAGAACATTCACTGTGATGGGAGAAGTTGTTAATCGAGTTATTTTTGACAGACTAATGAAAAGAACTACACGCTTTTTCGAACAAAATACTGAACGAAGCCTACTAATTGAACTTTCGAGTATCGACTCGAAACGACCAGAAATTTGAGTCCCGGACGACTCCAGAACATTCAATGTGATGGAAGAAGTTGTTAATCGAGTTATTTTTTACAGACTAATTCAAAGAATTACAAGATTTTTCAAACAGAATCTTTAACGAAGCCGACAAATTGAACTTCGGGGTATCGGCTCGAAACGCCCAGCAATCTGAGTCCCGAGCGACTCCAGAACATTCACTGAGATGGGAGAAGTTGTAAATCGAGTTATTTTTGACAGACTAATGCAAAGAATTGGAAGATTTTTTGAATAGAATTTTGAACGAAGCCGACTGATTGAACTTCGGGGTTTTGACTCGAAATGCCCATCAATCTGAGTCCCGAGCGACTCCAGAACATTCACTGTGATGGGAGAAGTTGTTAATCGAGTTATTTTTGACAGACTAATGAGAAGAACTACACGCTTTTTCGAACAGAATGCTGAACGAAGCCTACTAATTGAACTTCGGGGTATCGGCTCGAAACGCCCAGCAATCTGAGTCCCGGGCGACTCCAGAACAATCACTGTGATGGAAGAAGTTGTTAATCGAGTTACTTTTTACAGACTAATGCAAAGATTTACAAGATTTTTCAAACAGAATCTTGAACGAAGCCGACTAACTGAACTTCGGGGTATCGGCACGAAACGCCCAGCAATCTGAGTCCCGAGCGACTCCAGAACATTCACTGTGATGGGAGAAGTTGTTAATCGAGTTATTTTTGACAGACTAATGAAAAGAACTACACGCTTTTTCGAACAAAATACTGAACGAAGCCTACTAATTGAACTTTCGAGTATCGACTCGAAACGACCAGAAATCTGAGTCCCGGGCGACTCCAGAACATTCACTGTGATGGAAGAAGTTGTTAATCGAGTTATTTTTTACAGTCTAATGCAAAGAATTACAAGATTTTTCAAACAGAATCTTGAACGAAGCCGACTAATTGAACTTCGGGGTATCGGCTCGAAACGCCCAGCAATATGAGTGCCGAGCGAGTCCAGAACATTCACTGTGATGGGAGAAGTTGTTAATCGAGTTATTTTTGACAGACTAATGCAAAGAACTACACGCTTTTTCGAACAGAATGCTGAACGAAGCCTACTAATTGAACTTTCGAGTATCGACTCGAAACGAACAGAAATCTGAGTCCCGGGCGACTCCAGAACATTCATTATGATGGAAGAAGTTGTTAATCGAGTTATTTTTTACAGACTAATGCAAAGAATTACAAGATTTTTCAAACAGAATCTTGAACGAAGCCGACTATTTGAACTTCGGGGTATCGGCTTGAAACGCCCAGCCATCTGAGTCCCGAGCGACTCCAGAACATTCACTGTGATGGGAGAAGTTGTTAATCGAGTTATTTTTGACAGACTAAGGCATGGAATTGGAAGATTTTGCGAATAGAATCTTTAACGAAGCTGACTGATTGAACTTCGGGGTATCCGCTCGGAACGCCCAGCAATCTGAGTCCCGAGCGAATCCAGAACATTCACTGTGATGGGAGAAATTGTTAATCGAGTTATTTTTGACAGACTAATGCAAAGAATTGGAAGATTTTTTGATTAGAATCTTGAACGAAGCCGACTGACTGAACTTCGGGAGTTCGGGGTATCCGCTGGAAACGCCCAGCAATCTGAGTCCCGAGCGACTCCATAACATTCACTGTGATGGGAGAAGTTGTTAATCGAGTTATTTTTCAAAGACTAATGCAAAGAATTACACGCTTTTTCGAACAGAATGCTGAACGAAGCCTACTAATTGAACTTTCGAGTATCGATTCGAAACGACCAGAAATCTGAGTCCCGGCGACTCCAGAACATTCATTGTGATGGAAGAAGTTGTTAATCAAGTTACTTTTTACAGACTAATGAAAAGAATTACAAGATTTTTCAAACAGAATCTTGAACGAAGCCGACTAATTGAACTTCGGGGTATCGGCTCGAAACGCCCAGCAATATGAGTCCCGAGCGACTCTAGAACATTCACTGAGATGGGAGAAGTTGTTAATCGAGTTATTTTTGACAGACTAATGCAAAGAATTGGAAGATTTTTCGAATAGAATTTTGAACGAAGCCGACTGATTGAACTTCGGGGTATCGGCTCGAAATGCCAAAGAATCTGAGTCCCGAGCGAGTCCAGAACATTCACTGTGAATCGAGTTATTTTTGAAAGACTAATGAGAAGAACTACACGCTTTTTCGAACAGAATGCTGAACGAAGCCTACTAATTGAACTTCGGGGTATCGGCTCGAAACGCCCAGCAATCTGAGTCCCGGGCGACTCCAGAACAATCACTGTGATGGAAGAAGTTGTTAATCGAGTTACTTTTTACAGACTAATGCAAAGATTTACAAGATTTTTCAAACAGAATCTTGAACAAAGCCGACTAACTGAACTTCGGGGTATCGGCTCGAAACGCCCAGCAATCTGAGTCCCGAGCGACTCCAGAACATTCACTGTGATGGGAGAAGTTGTTAATCGAGTTATTTTTGACAGACTAATGAAAAGAACTACACGCTTTTTCGAACAAAATACTGAACGAAGCCTACTAATTGAACTTTCGAGTATCGACTCGAAACGACCAGAAATTTGAGTCCCGGACGACTCCAGAACATTCAATGTGATGGAAGAAGTTGTTAATCGAGTTATTTTTTACAGACTAATTCAAAGAATTACAAGATTTTTCAAACAGAATCTTTAACGAAGCCGACAAATTGAACTTCGGGGTATCGGCTCGAAACGCCCAGCAATCCGAGTCCCGAGCGACTCCAGAACATTCACTGAGATGGGAGAAGTTGTAAATCGAGTTATTTTTGACAGACTAATGCAAAGAATTGGAAGATTTTTTGAATAGAATTTTGAACGAAGCCGACTGATTGAACTTCGGGGTTTTGACTCGAAATGCCCATCAATCTGAGTCCCGAGCGACTCCAGAACATTCACTGTGATGGGAGAAGTTGTTAATCGAGTTATTTTTGACAGACTAATGAGAAGAACTACACGCTTTTTCGAACAGAATGCTGAACGAAGCCTACTAATTGAACTTCGGGGTATCGGCTCGAAACGCTCAGCAATCTGAGTCCCGGGCGACTCCAGAACAATCACTGTGATGGAAGAAGTTGTTAATCGAGTTACTTTTTACAGACTAATGCAAAGATTTACAAGATTTTTCAAACAGAATCTTGAACGAAGCCGACTAACTGAACTTCGGGGTATCGGCACGAAACGCCCAGCAATCTGAGTCCCGAGCGACTCCAGAACATTCACTGTGATGGGAGAAGTTGTTAATCGAGTTATTTTTGACAGACTAATGAAAAGAACTACACGCTTTTTCGAACAAAATACTGAACGAAGCCTACTAATTGAACTTTCGAGTATCGACTCGAAACGACCAGAAATCTGAGTCCCGGGCGACTCCAGAACATTCACTGTGATGGAAGAAGTTGTTAATCGAGTTATTTTTTACAGTCTAATGCAAAGAATTACAAGATTTTTCAAACAGAATCTTGAACGAAGCCGACTAATTGAACTTCGGGGTATCGGCTCGAAACGCCCAGCAATATGAGTGCCGAGCGAGTCCAGAACATTCACTGTGATGGGAGAAGTTGTTAATCGAGTTATTTTTGACAGACTAATGCAAAGAACTACACGCTTTTTCGAACAGAATGCTGAACGAAGCCTACTAATTGAACTTTCGAGTATCGACTCGAAACGAACAGAAATCTGAGTCCCGGGCGACTCCAGAACATTCATTATGATGGAAGAAGTTGTTAATCGAGTTATTTTTTACAGACTAATGCAAAGAATTACAAGATTTTTCAAACAGAATCTTGAACGAAGCCGACTATTTGAACTTCGGGGTATCGGCTTGAAACGCCCAGCCATCTGAGTCCCGAGCGACTCCAGAACATTCACTGTGATAGGAGAAGTTGTTAATCGAGTTATTTTTGACAGACTAAGGCATGGAATTGGAAGATTTTGCGAATAGAATCTTTAACGAAGCTGACTGATTGAACTTCGGGGTATCCGCTCGGAACGCCCAGCAATCTGAGTCCCGAGCGAATCCAGAACATTCACTGTGATGGGAGAAGTTGTTAATCGAGTTATTTTTGACAGACTAATGCAAAGAATTGGAAGATTTTTTGATTAGAATCTTGAACGAAGCCGACTGACTGAACTTCGGGAGTTCGGGGTATCCGCTGGAAACGCCCAGCAATCTGAGTCCCGAGCGACTCCATAACATTCACTGTGATGGGAGAAGTTGTTAATCGAGTTATTTTTCAAAGACTAATGCAAAGAATTACACGCTTTTTCGAACAGAATGCTGAACGAAGCCTACTAATTGAACTTTCGAGTATCGATTCGAAACGACCAGAAATCTGAGTCCCGGCGACTCCAGAACATTCATTGTGATGGAAGAAGTTGTTAATCAAGTTACTTTTTACAGACTAATGAAAAGAATTACAAGATTTTTCAAACAGAATCTTGAACGAAGCCGACTAATTGAACTTCGGGGTATCGGCTCGAAACGCCCAGCAATATGAGTCCCGAGCGACTCTAGAACATTCACTGAGATGGGAGAAGTTGTTAATCGAGTTATTTTTGACAGACTAATGCAAAGAATTGGAAGATTTTTCGAATAGAATTTTGAACGAAGCCGACTGATTGAACTTCGGGGTATCGGCTCGAAATGCCAAAGAATCTGAGTCCCGAGCGAGTCCAGAACATTCACTGTGAATCGAGTTATTTTTGAAAGACTAATGAGAAGAACTACACGCTTTTTCGAACAGAATGCTGAACGAAGCCTACTAATTGAACTTCGGGGTATCGGCTCGAAACGCCCAGCAATCTGAGTCCCGGGCGACTCCAGAACAATCACTGTGATGGAAGAAGTTGTTAATCGAGTTACTTTTTACAGACTAATGCAAAGATTTACAAGATTTTTCAAACAGAATCTTGAACAAAGCCGACTAACTGAACTTCGGGGTATCGGCTCGAAACGCCCAGCAATCTGAGTCCCGAGCGACTCCAGAACATTCACTGTGATGGGAGAAGTTGTTAATCGAGTTATTTTTGACAGACTAATGAAAAGAACTACACGCTTTTTCGAACAAAATACTGAACGAAGCCTACTAATTGAACTTTCGAGTATCGACTCGAAACGACCAGAAATTTGAGTCCCGGACGACTCCAGAACATTCAATGTGATGGAAGAAGTTGTTAATCGAGTTATTTTTTACAGACTAATTCAAAGAATTACAAGATTTTTCAAACAGAATCTTTAACGAAGCCGACAAATTGAACTTCGGGGTATCGGCTCGAAACGCCCAGCAATCTGAGTCCCGAGCGACTCCAGAACATTCACTGAGATGGGAGAAGTTGTAAATCGAGTTATTTTTGACAGACTAATGCAAAGAATTGGAAGATTTTTTGAATAGAATTTTGAACGAAGCCGACTGATTGAACTTCGGGGTTTTGACTCGAAATGCCCATCAATCTGAGTCCCGAGCGACTCCAGAACATTCACTGTGATGGGAGAAGTTGTTAATCGAGTTATTTTTGACAGACTAATGAGAAGAACTACACGCTTTTTCGAACAGAATGCTGAACGAAGCCTACTAATTGAACTTCGGGGTATCGGCTCGAAACGCCCAGCAATCTGAGTCCCGGGCGACTCCAGAACAATCACTGTGATGGAAGAAGTTGTTAATCGAGTTACTTTTTACAGACTAATGCAAAGATTTACAAGATTTTTCAAACAGAATCTTGAACGAAGCCGACTAACTGAACTTCGGGGTATCGGCACGAAACGCCCAGCAATCTGAGTCCCGAGCGACTCCAGAACATTCACTGTGATGGGAGAAGTTGTTAATCGAGTTATTTTTGACAGACTAATGAAAAGAACTACACGCTTTTTCGAACAAAATACTGAACGAAGCCTACTAATTGAACTTTCGAGTATCGACTCGAAACGACCAGAAATCTGAGTCCCGGGCGACTCCAGAACATTCACTGTGATGGAAGAAGTTGTTAATCGAGTTATTTTTTACAGTCTAATGCAAAGAATTACAAGATTTTTCAAACAGAATCTTGAACGAAGCCGACTAATTGAACTTCGGGGTATCGGCTCGAAACGCCCAGCAATATGAGTGCCGAGCGAGTCCAGAACATTCACTGTGATGGGAGAAGTTGTTAATCGAGTTATTTTTGACAGACTAATGCAAAGAACTACACGCTTTTTCGAACAGAATGCTGAACGAAGCCTACTAATTGAACTTTCGAGTATCGACTCGAAACGAACAGAAATCTGAGTCCCGGGCGACTCCAGAACATTCATTATGATGGAAGAAGTTGTTAATCGAGTTATTTTTTACAGACTAATGCAAAGAATTACAAGATTTTTCAAACAGAATCTTGAACGAAGCCGACTATTTGAACTTCGGGGTATCGGCTTGAAACGCCCAGCCATCTGAGTCCCGAGCGACTCCAGAACATTCACTGTGATGGGAGAAGTTGTTAATCGAGTTATTTTTGACAGACTAAGGCATGGAATTGGAAGATTTTGCGAATAGAATCTTTAACGAAGCTGACTGATTGAACTTCGGGGTATCCGCTCGGAACGCCCAGCAATCTGAGTCCCGAGCGAATCCAGAACATTCACTGTGATGGGAGAAATTGTTAATCGAGTTATTTTTGACAGACTAATGCAAAGAATTGGAAGATTTTTTGATTAGAATCTTGAACGAAGCCGACTGACTGAACTTCGGGAGTTCGGGGTATCCGCTGGAAACGCCCAGCAATCTGAGTCCCGAGCGACTCCATAACATTCACTGTGATGGGAGAAGTTGTTAATCGAGTTATTTTTCAAAGACTAATGCAAAGAATTACACGCTTTTTCGAACAGAATGCTGAACGAAGCCTACTAATTGAACTTTCGAGTATCGATTCGAAACGACCAGAAATCTGAGTCCCGGCGACTCCAGAACATTCATTGTGATGGAAGAAGTTGTTAATCAAGTTACTTTTTACAGACTAATGAAAAGAATTACAAGATTTTTCAAACAGAATCTTGAACGAAGCCGACTAATTGAACTTCGGGGTATCGGCTCGAAACGCCCAGCAATATGAGTCCCGAGCGACTCTAGAACATTCACTGAGATGGGAGAAGTTGTTAATCGAGTTATTTTTGACAGACTAATGCAAAGAATTGGAAGATTTTTCGAATAGAATTTTGAACGAAGCCGACTGATTGAACTTCGGGGTATCGGCTCGAAATGCCAAAGAATCTGAGTCCCGAGCGAGTCCAGAACATTCACTGTGAATCGAGTTATTTTTGAAAGACTAATGAGAAGAACTACACGCTTTTTCGAACAGAATGCTGAACGAAGCCTACTAATTGAACTTCGGGGTATCGGCTCGAAACGCCCAGCAATCTGAGTCCCGGGCGACTCCAGAACAATCACTGTGATGGAAGAAGTTGTTAATCGAGTTACTTTTTACAGACTAATGCAAAGATTTACAAGATTTTTCAAACAGAATCTTGAACAAAGCCGACTAACTGAACTTCGGGGTATCGGCTCGAAACGCCCAGCAATCTGAGTCCCGAGCGACTCCAGAACATTCACTGTGATGGGAGAAGTTGTTAATCGAGTTATTTTTGACAGACTAATGAAAAGAACTACACGCTTTTTCGAACAAAATACTGAACGAAGCCTACTAATTGAACTTTCGAGTATCGACTCGAAACGACCAGAAATTTGAGTCCCGGACGACTCCAGAACATTCAATGTGATGGAAGAAGTTGTTAATCGAGTTATTTTTTACAGACTAATTCAAAGAATTACAAGATTTTTCAAACAGAATCTTTAACGAAGCCGACAAATTGAACTTCGGGGTATCGGCTCGAAACGCCCAGCAATCCGAGTCCCGAGCGACTCCAGAACATTCACTGAGATGGGAGAAGTTGTAAATCGAGTTATTTTTGACAGACTAATGCAAAGAATTGGAAGATTTTTTGAATAGAATTTTGAACGAAGCCGACTGATTGAACTTCGGGGTTTTGACTCGAAATGCCCATCAATCTGAGTCCCGAGCGACTCCAGAACATTCACTGTGATGGGAGAAGTTGTTAATCGAGTTATTTTTGACAGACTAATGAGAAGAACTACACGCTTTTTCGAACAGAATGCTGAACGAAGCCTACTAATTGAACTTCGGGGTATCGGCTCGAAACGCTCAGCAATCTGAGTCCCGGGCGACTCCAGAACAATCACTGTGATGGAAGAAGTTGTTAATCGAGTTACTTTTTACAGACTAATGCAAAGATTTACAAGATTTTTCAAACAGAATCTTGAACGAAGCCGACTAACTGAACTTCGGGGTATCGGCACGAAACGCCCAGCAATCTGAGTCCCGAGCGACTCCAGAACATTCACTGTGATGGGAGAAGTTGTTAATCGAGTTATTTTTGACAGACTAATGAAAAGAACTACACGCTTTTTCGAACAAAATACTGAACGAAGCCTACTAATTGAACTTTCGAGTATCGACTCGAAACGACCAGAAATCTGAGTCCCGGGCGACTCCAGAACATTCACTGTGATGGAAGAAGTTGTTAATCGAGTTATTTTTTACAGTCTAATGCAAAGAATTACAAGATTTTTCAAACAGAATCTTGAACGAAGCCGACTAATTGAACTTCGGGGTATCGGCTCGAAACGCCCAGCAATATGAGTGCCGAGCGAGTCCAGAACATTCACTGTGATGGGAGAAGTTGTTAATCGAGTTATTTTTGACAGACTAATGCAAAGAACTACACGCTTTTTCGAACAGAATGCTGAACGAAGCCTACTAATTGAACTTTCGAGTATCGACTCGAAACGAACAGAAATCTGAGTCCCGGGCGACTCCAGAACATTCATTATGATGGAAGAAGTTGTTAATCGAGTTATTTTTTACAGACTAATGCAAAGAATTACAAGATTTTTCAAACAGAATCTTGAACGAAGCCGACTATTTGAACTTCGGGGTATCGGCTTGAAACGCCCAGCCATCTGAGTCCCGAGCGACTCCAGAACATTCACTGTGATAGGAGAAGTTGTTAATCGAGTTATTTTTGACAGACTAAGGCATGGAATTGGAAGATTTTGCGAATAGAATCTTTAACGAAGCTGACTGATTGAACTTCGGGGTATCCGCTCGGAACGCCCAGCAATCTGAGTCCCGAGCGAATCCAGAACATTCACTGTGATGGGAGAAGTTGTTAATCGAGTTATTTTTGACAGACTAATGCAAAGAATTGGAAGATTTTTTGATTAGAATCTTGAACGAAGCCGACTGACTGAACTTCGGGAGTTCGGGGTATCCGCTGGAAACGCCCAGCAATCTGAGTCCCGAGCGACTCCATAACATTCACTGTGATGGGAGAAGTTGTTAATCGAGTTATTTTTCAAAGACTAATGCAAAGAATTACACGCTTTTTCGAACAGAATGCTGAACGAAGCCTACTAATTGAACTTTCGAGTATCGATTCGAAACGACCAGAAATCTGAGTCCCGGCGACTCCAGAACATTCATTGTGATGGAAGAAGTTGTTAATCAAGTTACTTTTTACAGACTAATGAAAAGAATTACAAGATTTTTCAAACAGAATCTTGAACGAAGCCGACTAATTGAACTTCGGGGTATCGGCTCGAAACGCCCAGCAATATGAGTCCCGAGCGACTCTAGAACATTCACTGAGATGGGAGAAGTTGTTAATCGAGTTATTTTTGACAGACTAATGCAAAGAATTGGAAGATTTTTCGAATAGAATTTTGAACGAAGCCGACTGATTGAACTTCGGGGTATCGGCTCGAAATGCCAAAGAATCTGAGTCCCGAGCGAGTCCAGAACATTCACTGTGAATCGAGTTATTTTTGAAAGACTAATGAGAAGAACTACACGCTTTTTCGAACAGAATGCTGAACGAAGCCTACTAATTGAACTTCGGGGTATCGGCTCGAAACGCCCAGCAATCTGAGTCCCGGGCGACTCCAGAACAATCACTGTGATGGAAGAAGTTGTTAATCGAGTTACTTTTTACAGACTAATGCAAAGATTTACAAGATTTTTCAAACAGAATCTTGAACAAAGCCGACTAACTGAACTTCGGGGTATCGGCTCGAAACGCCCAGCAATCTGAGTCCCGAGCGACTCCAGAACATTCACTGTGATGGGAGAAGTTGTTAATCGAGTTATTTTTGACAGACTAATGAAAAGAACTACACGCTTTTTCGAACAAAATACTGAACGAAGCCTACTAATTGAACTTTCGAGTATCGACTCGAAACGACCAGAAATTTGAGTCCCGGACGACTCCAGAACATTCAATGTGATGGAAGAAGTTGTTAATCGAGTTATTTTTTACAGACTAATTCAAAGAATTACAAGATTTTTCAAACAGAATCTTTAACGAAGCCGACAAATTGAACTTCGGGGTATCGGCTCGAAACGCCCAGCAATCTGAGTCCCGAGCGACTCCAGAACATTCACTGAGATGGGAGAAGTTGTAAATCGACTTATTTTTGACAGACTAATGCAAAGAATTGGAAGATTTTTTGAATAGAATTTTGAACGAAGCCGACTGATTGAACTTCGGGGTTTTGACTCGAAATGCCCATCAATCTGAGTCCCGAGCGACTCCAGAACATTCACTGTGATGGGAGAAGTTGTTAATCGAGTTATTTTTGACAGACTAATGAGAAGAACTACACGCTTTTTCGAACAGAATGCTGAACGAAGCCTACTAATTGAACTTCGGGGTATCGGCTCGAAACGCCCAGCAATCTGAGTCCCGGGCGACTCCAGAACAATCACTGTGATGGAAGAAGTTGTTAATCGAGTTACTTTTTACAGACTAATGCAAAGATTTACAAGATTTTTCAAACAGAATCTTGAACGAAGCCGACTAACTGAACTTCGGGGTATCGGCACGAAACGCCCAGCAATCTGAGTCCCGAGCGACTCCAGAACATTCACTGTGATGGGAGAAGTTGTTAATCGAGTTATTTTTGACAGACTAATGAAAAGAACTACACGCTTTTTCGAACAAAATACTGAACGAAGCCTACTAATTGAACTTTCGAGTATCGACTCGAAACGACCAGAAATCTGAGTCCCGGGCGACTCCAGAACATTCACTGTGATGGAAGAAGTTGTTAATCGAGTTATTTTTTACAGTCTAATGCAAAGAATTACAAGATTTTTCAAACAGAATCTTGAACGAAGCCGACTAATTGAACTTCGGGGTATCGGCTCGAAACGCCCAGCAATATGAGTGCCGAGCGAGTCCAGAACATTCACTGTGATGGGAGAAGTTGTTAATCGAGTTATTTTTGACAGACTAATGCAAAGAACTACACGCTTTTTCGAACAGATTGCTGAACGAAGCCTACTAATTGAACTTTCGAGTATCGACTCGAAACGAACAGAAATCTGAGTCCCGGGCGACTCCAGAACATTCATTATGATGGAAGAAGTTGTTAATCGAGTTATTTTTTACAGACTAATGCAAAGAATTACAAGATTTTTCAAACAGAATCTTGAACGAAGCCGACTATTTGAACTTCGGGGTATCGGCTTGAAACGCCCAGCCATCTGAGTCCCGAGCGACTCCAGAACATTCACTGTGATGGGAGAAGTTGTTAATCGAGTTATTTTTGACAGACTAAGGCAAGGAATTGGAAGATTTTGCGAATAGAATCTTTAACGAAGCTGACTGATTGAACTTCGGGGTATCCGCTCGGAACGCCCAGCAATCTGAGTCCCGAGCGAATCCAGAACATTCACTGTGATGGGAGAAGTTGTTAATCGAGTTATTTTTGACAGACTAATGCAAAGAATTGGAAGATTTTTTGATTAGAATCTTGAACGAAGCCGACTGACTGAACTTCGGGAGTTCGGGGTATCCGCTGGAAACGCCCAGCAATCTGAGTCCCGAGCGACTCCATAACATTCACTGTGATGGGAGAAGTTGTTAATCGAGTTATTTTTCAAAGACTAATGCAAAGAATTACACGCTTTTTCGAACAGAATGCTGAACGAAGCCTACTAATTGAACTTTCGAGTATCGATTCGAAACGACCAGAAATCTGAGTCCCGGCGACTCCAGAACATTCATTGTGATGGAAGAAGTTGTTAATCAAGTTACTTTTTACAGACTAATGAAAAGAATTACAAGATTTTTCAAACAGAATCTTGAACGAAGCCGACTAATTGAACTTCGGGGTATCGGCTCGAAACGCCCAGCAATATGAGTCCCGAGCGACTCTAGAACATTCACTGAGATGGGAGAAGTTGTTAATCGAGTTATTTTTGACAGACTAATGCAAAGAATTGGAAGATTTTTCGAATAGAATTTTGAACGAAGCCGACTGATTGAACTTCGGGGTATCGGCTCGAAATGCCAAAGAATCTGAGTCCCGAGCGAGTCCAGAACATTCACTGTGAATCGAGTTATTTTTGAAAGACTAATGAGAAGAACTACACGCTTTTTCGAACAGAATGCTGAACGAAGCCTACTAATTGAACTTCGGGGTATCGGCTCGAAACGCCCAGCAATCTGAGTCCCGGGCGACTCCAGAACAATCACTGTGATGGAAGAAGTTGTTAATCGAGTTACTTTTTACAGACTAATGCAAAGATTTACAAGATTTTTCAAACAGAATCTTGAACGAAGCCGACTAACTGAACTTCGGGGTATCGGCTCGAAACGCCCAGCAATCTGAGTCCCGAGCGACTCCAGAACATTCACTGTGATGGGAGAAGTTGTTAATCGAGTTATTTTTGACAGACTAATGAAAAGAACTACACGCTTTTTCGAACAAAATACTGAACGAAGCCTACTAATTGAACTTTCGAGTATCGACTCGAAACGACCAGAAATTTGAGTCCCGGACGACTCCAGAACATTCAATGTGATGGAAGAAGTTGTTAATCGAGTTATTTTTTACAGACTAATTCAAAGAATTACAAGATTTTTCAAACAGAATCTTTAACGAAGCCGACAAATTGAACTTCGGGGTATCGGCTCGAAACGCCCAGCAATCTGAGTCCCGAGCGACTCCAGAACATTCACTGAGATGGGAGAAGTTGTAAATCGAGTTATTTTTGACAGACTAATGCAAAGAATTGGAAGATTTTTTGAATAGAATTTTGAACGAAGCCGACTGATTGAACTTCGGGGTTTTGACTCGAAATGCCCATCAATCTGAGTCCCGAGCGACTCCAGAACATTCACTGTGATGGGAGAAGTTGTTAATCGAGTTATTTTTGACAGACTAATGAGAAGAACTACACGCTTTTTCGAACAGAATGCTGAACGAAGCCTACTAATTGAACTTCGGGGTATCGGCTCGAAACGCCCAGCAATCTGAGTCCCGGGCGACTCCAGAACAATCACTGTGATGGAAGAAGTTGTTAATCGAGTTACTTTTTACAGACTAATGCAAAGATTTACAAGATTTTTCAAACAGAATCTTGAACGAAGCCGACTAACTGAACTTCGGGGTATCGGCACGAAACGCCCAGCAATCTGAGTCCCGAGCGACTCCAGAACATTCACTGTGATGGGAGAAGTTGTTAATCGAGTTATTTTTGACAGACTAATGAAAAGAACTACACGCTTTTTCGAACAAAATACTGAACGAAGCCTACTAATTGAACTTTCGAGTATCGACTCGAAACGACCAGAAATCTGAGTCCCGGGCGACTCCAGAACATTCACTGTGATGGAAGAAGTTGTTAATCGAGTTATTTTTTACAGTCTAATGCAAAGAATTACAAGATTTTTCAAACAGAATCTTGAACGAAGCCGACTAATTGAACTTCGGGGTATCTGCTCGAAACGCCCAGCAATATGAGTGCCGAGCGAGTCCAGAACATTCACTGTGATGGGAGAAGTTGTTAATCGAGTTATTTTTGACAGACTAATGCAAAGAACTACACGCTTTTTCGAACAGAATGCTGAACGAAGCCTACTAATTGAACTTTCGAGTATCGACTCGAAACGAACAGAAATCTGAGTCCCGGGCGACTCCAGAACATTCATTATGATGGAAGAAGTTGTTAATCGAGTTATTTTTTACAGACTAATGCAAAGAATTACAAGATTTTTCAAACAGAATCTTGAACGAAGCCGACTATTTGAACTTCGGGGTATCGGCTTGAAACGCCCAGCCATCTGAGTCCCGAGCGACTCCAGAACATTCACTGTGATGGGAGAAGTTGTTAATCGAGTTATTTTTGACAGACTAAGGCAAGGAATTGGAATATTTTGCGAATAGAATCTTTAACGAAGCTGACTGATTGAACTTCGGGGTATCCGCTCGGAACGCCCAGCAATCTGAGTCCCGAGCGACTCCAGAACATTCACTGAGATGGAAGAAGTTGTTAATCGAGTTATTTTTGACAGACTAATGCAAAGAATTGGAAGATTTTTTGAATAGAATTTTGAACGAAGCCGACTGATTGAACTTCGGGGTTTCGACTCGAAATGCCCATCAATCTGAGTCCCGAGCGACTCCAGAACATTCACTGTGATGGGAGAAGTTGTTAATCGAGTTATTTTTGACAGACTAATGAGAAGAACTACACGCTTTTTCAAACAGAATGCTGAACGAAGCCTACTAATTGAACTTTCGAGTATCGACTCGAAACGACCAGAAATCTGAGTCCCGGGCGACTCCAGAACATTCACTGTGATGGAAGAAGTTGTTAATCGAGTTATTTTTTACAGTCTAATGCAAAGAATTACAAGATTTTTCAAACAGAATCTTGAACGAAGCCGACTAATTGAACTTCGGGGTATCGGCTCGAAACGCCCAGCAATATGAGTGCCGAGCGAGTCCAGAACATTCACTGTGATGGGAGAAGTTGTTAATCGAGTTATTTTTGACAGACTAATGCAAAGAACTACACGCTTTTTCGAACAGATTGCTGAACGAAGCCTACTAATTGAACTTTCGAGTATCGACTCGAAACGAACAGAAATCTGAGTCCCGGGCGACTCCAGAACATTCATTATGATGGAAGAAGTTGTTAATCGAGTTATTTTTTACAGACTAATGCAAAGAATTACAAGATTTTTCAAACAGAATCTTGAACGAAGCCGACTATTTGAACTTCGGGGTATCGGCTTGAAACGCCCAGCCATCTGAGTCCCGAGCGACTCCAGAACATTCACTGTGATGGGAGAAGTTGTTAATCGAGTTATTTTTGACAGACTAAGGCAAGGAATTGGAAGATTTTGCGAATAGAATCTTTAACGAAGCTGACTGATTGAACTTCGGGGTATCCGCTCGGAACGCCCAGCAATCTGAGTCCCGAGCGAATCCAGAACATTCACTGTGATGGGAGAAGTTGTTAATCGAGTTATTTTTGACAGACTAATGCAAAGAATTGGAAGATTTTTCGAATAGAATTTTGAACGAAGCCGACTGATTGAACTTCGGGGTATCGGCTCGAAATGCCAAAGAATCTGAGTCCCGAGCGAGTCCAGAACATTCACTGTGAATCGAGTTATTTTTTAAAGACTAATGAGAAGAACTACACGCTTTTTCGAACAGAATGCTGAACGAAGCCTACTAATTGAACTTCGGGGTATCGGCTCGAAACGCCCAGCAATCTGAGTCCTGGGTGACTCCAGAACAATCACAGTGATGGAAGAAGTTGTTAATCGAGTTACTTTTTACAGACTAATGCAAAGATTTACAAGATTTTTCAAACAGAATCTTGAACGAAGCCGACTAACTGAACTTCGGGGTATCGGCTCGAAACGCCCAGCAATCTGAGTCCCGAGTGACTCCAGAACATTCACTGTGATGGGAGAAGTTGTTAATCGAGTTATTTTTGACAGACTAATGAAAAGAACTACACGCTTTTTCGAACAAAATACTGAACGAAGCCTACTAATTGAACTTTCGAGTATCGACTCGAAACGACCAGAAATTTGAGTCCCGGATGACTCCAGAACATTCAATGTGATGGAAGAAGTTGTTAATCGAGTTATTTTTTACAGACTAATTCAAAGAATTACAAGATTTTTCAAACAGAATCTTGAACGAAGCCGACAAATTGAACTTCGGGGTATCGGCTCGAAACGCCCAGCAATCTGAGTCCCGAGCGACTCCAGAACATTCACTGAGATGGGAGAAGTTGTTAATCGAGTTATTTTTGACAGACTAATGCAAAGAATTGGAAGATTTTTCGAATAGAATTTTGAACGAAGACGACTGATTGAACTTCGGGGTATCGGCTTGAAACACCCATCAATCTGAGTCCCGAGCGACTCCAGAACATTCACTGAGATGGGAGAAGTTGTTAATTGAGTTATTTTTGACAGACTAATGCAAAGAATTGGAAGATTTTTCGAATAGAATCTTGAACGAAGCCTACTGATTGAACTTTCGAGTATCGACTCGAAACGACCAGAAATCTGAGTCCCGGGCGACTCCAGAACATTCACTGTGATGGAAGAAGTTGTTAATCGAGTTATTTTTTACAGACTAATGCAAAGAATTACAAGATTTTTCAAACAGAATCTTGAACGAAGCCGACTAATTGAACTTCGGGGTATCGGCTCGAAACACCCAGCAATCTGAGTCCCGAGCGACTCCAGAACATTCACTGAGAAGGGAGAAGTTGTTATTCGAGTTATTTTTGACAGACTAATGAAAAGAACTACATGCTTTTTCGAACAGAATGCTGAACGAAGCCTACTAATTGAACTTTCGAGTATCGACTCGAAACGACCAGAAATCTGAGTCCCGGGCGACTCCAGAACATTCACTGTGATGGAAGAAGTTGTTAATCGAGTTATTTTTTACAGTCTAATGCAAAGAATTACAAGATTTTTCAAACAGAATCTTGAACGAAGCCGACTAATTGAACTTCGGGGTATCGGCTCGAAACGCCCAGCAATATGAGTGCCGAGCGAGTCCAGAACATTCACTGTGATGGGAGAAGTTGTTAATCGAGTTATTTTTGACAGACTAATGCAAAGAACTACACGCTTTTTCGAACAGAATGCTGAACGAAGCCTACTAATTGAACTTTCGAGTATCGACTCGAAACGACCAGAAATCTGAGTCCCGGGCGACTCCAGAACATTCATTATGATGGAAGAAGTTGTTAATCGAGTTATTTTTTACAGACTAATGCAAAGAATTACAAGATTTTTCAAACAGAATCTTGAACGAAGCCGACTATTTGAACTTCGTTGTATCGGCTTGAAACGCCCAGCCATCTGAGTCCCGAGCGACTCCAGAACATTCACTGTGATGGGAGAAGTTGTTAATCGAGTTATTTTTGACAGACTAAGGCAAGGAATTGGAAGATTTTGTGAATAGAATCTTTAACGAAGCTGACTGATTGAACTTCGGGGTATCCGCTCGGAACGCCCAGCAATCTGAGTCCCGAGCGAATCCAGAACATTCACTGTGATGGGAGAAGTTGTTAATCGAGTTATTTTTGACAGACTAATGCAAAGAATTGGAAGATTTTTCGAATAGAATCTTGAACGAAGCCTACTGATTGAACTTTCGAGTATCGACTCGAAACGACCAGAAATCTGAGTCCCGGGCGACTCCAGAACATTCACTGTGATGGAAGAAGTTGTTAATCGAGTTATTTTTTACAGACTAATGCGAAGAATTACAAGATTTTTCAAACAGAATCTTGAACGAAGCCGACTAATTGAACTTCGGGGTATCGGCTCGAAACACCCAGCAATCTGAGTCCCGAGCGACTCCAGAACATTCACTGAGAAGGGAGAAGTTGTTAATCGAGTTATTTTTGACAGACTAATGAAAAGAACTACATGCTTTTTCGAACAGAATGCTGAACGAAGCCTACTAATTGAACTTTCGAGTATCGACTCGAAACGACCAGAAATCTGAGTCCCGGGCGACTCCAGAACATTCACTGTGATGGAAGAAGTTGTTAATCGAGTTATTTTTTACAGTCTAATGCAAAGAATTACAAGATTTTTCAAACAGAATCTTGAACGAAGCCGACTAATTGAACTTCGGGGTATCGGCTCGAAACGCCCAGCAATATGAGTGCCGAGCGAGTCCAGAACATTCACTGTGATGGGAGAAGTTGTTAATCGAGTTATTTTTGACAGACTAATGCAAAGAACTACACGCTTTTTCGAACAGAATGCTGAACGAAGCCTACTAATTGAACTTTCGAGTATCGACTCGAAACGACCAGAAATCTGAGTCCCGGGCGACTCCAGAACATTCATTATGATGGAAGAAGTTGTTAATCGAGTTATTTTTTACAGACTAATGCAAAGAATTACAAGATTTTTCAAACAGAATCTTGAACGAAGCCGACTATTTGAACTTCGTTGTATCGGCTTGAAACGCCCAGCCATCTGAGTCCCGAGCGACTCCAGAACATTCACTGTGATGGGAGAAGTTGTTAATCGAGTTATTTTTGACAGACTAAGGCAAGGAATTGGAAGATTTTGTGAATAGAATCTTTAACGAAGCTGACTGATTGAACTTCGGGGTATCCGCTCGGAACGCCCAGCAATCTGAGTCCCGAGCGAATCCAGAACATTCACTGTGATGGGAGAAGTTGTTAATCGAGTTATTTTTGACAGACTAATGCAAAGAATTGGAAGATTTTTCGAATAGAATCTTGAACGAAGCCTACTGATTGAACTTTCGAGTATCGACTCGAAACGACCAGAAATCTGAGTCCCGGGCGACTCCAGAACATTCACTGTGATGGAAGAAGTTGTTAATCGAGTTATTTTTTACAGACTAATGCGAAGAATTACAAGATTTTTCAAACAGAATCTTGAACGAAGCCGACTAATTGAACTTCGGGGTATCGGCTCGAAACACCCAGCAATCTGAGTCCCGAGCGACTCCAGAACATTCACTGAGAAGGGAGAAGTTGTTAATCGAGTTATTTTTGACAGACTAATGAAAAGAACTACATGCTTTTTCGAACAGAATGCTGAACGAAGCCTACTAATTGAACTTTCGAGTATCGACTCGAAACGACCAGAAATCTGAGTCCCGGGCGACTCCAGAACATTCACTGTGATGGAAGAAGTTGTTAATCGAGTTATTTTTTACAGTCTAATGCAAAGAATTACAAGATTTTTCAAACAGAATCTTGAACGAAGCCGACTAATTGAACTTCGGGGTATCGGCTCGAAACGCCCAGCAATATGAGTGCCGAGCGAGTCCAGAACATTCACTGTGATGGGAGAAGTTGTTAATCGAGTTATTTTTGACAGACTAATGCAAAGAACTACACGCTTTTTCGAACAGAATGCTGAACGAAGCCTACTAATTGAACTTTCGAGTATCGACTCGAAACGACCAGAAATCTGAGTCCCGGGCGACTCCAGAACATTCATTATGATGGAAGAAGTTGTTAATCGAGTTATTTTTTACAGACTAATGCAAAGAATTACAAGATTTTTCAAACAGAATCTTGAACGAAGCCGACTATTTGAACTTCGTTGTATCGGCTTGAAACGCCCAGCCATCTGAGTCCCGAGCGACTCCAGAACATTCACTGTGATGGGAGAAGTTGTTAATCGAGTTATTTTTGACAGACTAAGGCAAGGAATTGGAAGATTTTGTGAATAGAATCTTTAACGAAGCTGACTGATTGAACTTCGGGGTATCCGCTCAGAACGCCCAGCAATCTGAGTCCCGAGCGAATCCAGAACATTCACTGTGATGGGAGAAGTTGTTAATCGAGTTATTTTTGACAGACTAATGCAAAGAATTGGAAGATTTTTCGAATAGAATCTTGAACGAAGCCTACTGATTGAACTTTCGAGTATCGACTCGAAACGACCAGAAATCTGAGTCCCGGGCGACTCCAGAACATTCACTGTGATGGAAGAAGTTGTTAATCGAGTTATTTTTTACAGACTAATGCAAAGAATTACAAGATTTTTCAAACAGAATCTTGAACGAAGCCGACTAATTGAACTTCGGGGTATCGGCTCGAAACACCCAGCAATCT
Organism: Canna indica; assembly: GCA_034359265.1. NCBI lineage: Eukaryota > Viridiplantae > Streptophyta > Magnoliopsida > Zingiberales > Cannaceae > Canna > Canna indica. Next base: position 42,244,626 of record CP136891.1, read on the forward strand.
GAGTCCCGAGCGACTCCAGAACATTCACTGAGAAGGGAGAAGTTGTTAATCGAGTTATTTTTGACAGACTAATGAAAAGATATACATGCTTTTTCGAACAGAATGCTGAACGAAGCCTACTAATTGAACTTTCGAGTATCGACTCGAAACGACCAGAAATCTGAGTCCCGGGCGACTCCAGAACATTCACTGTGATGGAAGAAGTTGTTAATCGAGTTATTTTTTACAGTCTAATGCAAAGAATTACAAGATTTTTCAAACAGAATCTTGAACGAAGCCGACTAATTGAACTTCGGGGTATCGGCTCGAAACGCCCAGCAATATGAGTGCCGAGCGAGTCCAGAACATTCACTGTGATGGGAGAAGTTGTTAATCGAGTTATTTTTGACAGACTAATGCAAAGAACTACACGCTTTTTCGAACAGAATGCTGAACGAAGCCTACTAAATGAACTTTCGAGTATCGACTCGAAACGACCAGAAATCTGAGTCCCGGGCGACTCCAGAACATTCATTATGATGGAAGAAGTTGTTAATCGAGTTATTTTTTACAGACTAATGCAAAGAATTACAAGATTTTTCAAACAGAATCTTGAACGAAGCCGACTATTTGAACTTCGTTGTATCGGCTTGAAACGCCCAGCCATCTGAGTCCCGAGCGACTCCAGAACATTCACTGTGATGGGAGAAGTTGTTAATCGAGTTATTTTTGACAGACTAAGGCAAGGAATTGGAAGATTTTGTGAATAGAATCTTTAACGAAGCTGACTGATTGAACTTCGGGGTATCCGCTCGGAACGCCCAGCAATCTGAGTCCCGAGCGAATCCAGAACATTCACTGTGATGGGAGAAGTTGTTAATCGAGTTATTTTTGACAGACTAATGCAAAGAATTGGAAGATTTTTCGAATAGAATCTTGAACGAAGCCTACTGATTGAACTTTCGAGTATCGACTCGAAACGACCAGAAATCTGAGTCCCGGGCGACTCCAGAACATTCACTGTGATGGAAGAAGTTGTTAATCGAGTTATTTTTTACAGACTAATGCAAAGAATTACAAGATTTTTCAAACAGAATCTTGAACGAAGCCGACTATTTGAACTTCGGGGTATCGGCTCGAAACGCCCAGCAATATGAGTCCCGAGCGACTCTAGAACATTCACTGAGATGGGAGAAGTTGTTAATCGAGTTATTTTTGACAGACTAATGCAAAGAATTGGAAGATTTTTCGAATAGAATTTTGAACGAAGCCGACTGATTGAACTTCGGGGTATCGGCTCGAAATGCCAAAGAATTTGAGTCCCGAGCGAGTCCAGAACATTCACTGTGAATCGAGTTATTTTTGAAAGACTAATGAGAAGAACTACACGCTTTTTCGAACAAAATGCTGAACGAAGCCTACTAATTGAACTTCGGGGTATCGGCTCGAAACGCCCAGCAATCTGAGTCCCGGGTGACTCCAGAACAATCACTGTGATGGAAGAAGTTGTTAATCGAGTTACTTTTTACAGACTAATGCAAAGATTTACAAGATTTTACAAACAGAATCTTGAACGAAGCCGACTAACTGAACTTCGGGGTATCGGCTCGAAACGCCCAGCAATCTGAGTCCCGAGTTACTCCAGAACATTCACTGTGATGGGAGAAGTTGTTAATCGAGTTATTTTTGACAGACTAATAAAAAGAACTACACGCTTTTTCGAACAAAATACTGAACGAAGCCTACTAATTGAACTTTCGAGTATCGACTCGAAACGACCAGAAATTTGAGTCCCGGACGACTCCAGAACATTCAATGTGATGGAAGAAGTTGTTAATCGAGTTATTTTTTACAGACTAATTCAAAGAATTACAAGATTTTTCAAACAGAATCTTGAACGAAGCCGACAAATTGAACTTCGGGGTATCGGCTCGAAACGCCCAGCAATCTGAGTCCCGAGCGACTCCAGAACATTCACTGAGATGGGAGAAGTTGTTAATCGAGTTATTTTTGACAGACTAATGCAAAGAATTGGAAGATTTTTCGAATAGAATTTTGAACGAAGCCGACTGATTGAACTTCGGGGTATCGGCTTGAAACACCCATCAATCTGAGTCCCGAGCGACTCCAGAACATTCACTGAGATGGGAGAAGTTGTTAATTGAGTTATTTTTGACAGACTAATGCAAAGAATTGGAAGATTTTTCGAATTGAATCTTGAACGAAGCCTACTGATTGAACTTCGGGGTGTCGGCTCGAAACGCCCAGCAATCTGAGTCCCGAGCGACTCCAGAACATTCACTGAGATGGGAGAAGTTGTTAATCGAGTTATTTTTGACAGACTAATGCAAAGAATTGGAAGATTTTTCGAATAGAATTTTGAACGAAGCCGACTGATTGAACTTCGGGGTATCGGCTCGAAATGCCCAATAATCTGAGTCCCGAGCGAGTCCAGAACATTCACTGTGATGGGAGAAGTTGTTAATCGAGTTATTTTTGACAGACTAATGCAAAGAACTACACGTTTTTTCGAACAGAATGCTGAACGAAGCCTACTAATTGAACTTTCGAGTATCGACTCGAAACGACCAGAAATCTGAGTCCCGGGCGACTCCAGAACATTCATTATGATGGAAGAAGTTGTTAATCGAGTTATTTTTTACAGACTAATGCAAAGAATTACAAGATTTTTCAAACAGAATCTTGAACGAAGCCGACAATTTGAACTTCGGGGTATCAGCTTGAAATGCCCAGCAATCTGAGTCCCGAGCGACTCCAGAACATTCACTGTGATGGGAGAAGTTGTTAATCGAGTTATTTTTGACAGACTAAGGCAAGGAATTGGAAGATTTTGCGAATAGAATCTTTAACGAAGCTGACTGATTGAACTTCGGGGTATCCGCTCGGAACGCCCAGCAATCTGAGTCCCGAGCGAATCCAGAACATTCACTGTGATGGGAGAAGTTGTTAATCGAGTTATTTTTGACAGACTAATGCAAAGAATTGGAAGATTTTTTGATTAGAATCTTGAACGAAGCCGACTGACTGAACTTCGGGAGTTCGGGGTATCCGCTGGAAACGCCCAGCAATCTGAGTCCCGAGCGACTCCATAACATTCACTGTGATGGGAGAAGTTGTTAATCGAGTTATTTTTCAAAGACTAATGCAAAGAATTACACGCTTTTTCGAACAGAATGCTGAACGAAGCCTACTAATTGAACTTTCGAGTATCGATTCGAAACGACCAGAAATCTGAGTCCCGGCGACTACAGAACATTCATTGTGATGGAAGAAGTTGTTAATCAAGTTACTTTTTACAGACTAATGAAAAGAATTACAAGATTTTTCAAACAGAATCTTGAACGAAGCCGACTAATTGAACTTCGGGGTATCGGCTCGAAACGCCCAGCAATATGAGTCCCGAGCGACTCTAGAACATTCACTGTGATGGGAGAAGTTGTTAATCGAGTTATTTTTGACAGACTAATGAAAAGAACTACACGCTTTTTCGAACAAAATACTGAACGAAGCCTACTAATTGAACTTTCGAGTATCGACTCGAAACGACCAGAAATTTGAGTCCCGGACGACTCCAGAACATTCAATGTGATGGAAGAAGTTGTTAATCGAGTTATTTTTTACAGACTAATTCAAAGAATTACAAGATTTTTCAAATAGAATCTTGAACGAAGCCGACAAATTGAACTTCGGGGTATCGGCTCGAAACGCCCAGCAATCTGAGTCCCGAGCGACTCCAGAACATTCACTGAGATGGGAGAAGTTGTTAATCGAGTTAATTTTGACAGACTAATGCAAAGAATTGGAAGATTTTTTGAATAGAATTTTGAACGAAGCCGACTGATTGAACTTCGGGGTTTTGACTCGAAATGCCCATCAATCTGAGTCCCGAGCGACTCCAGAACATTCACTGTGATGGGAGAAGTTGTTAATCGAGTTATTTTTGACAGACTAATGAGAAGAACTACACGCTTTTTCGAACAGAATGCTGAACGAAGCCTACTAATTGAACTTCGGGGTATCGGCTCGAAACGCCCAGCAATCTGAGTCCCGGGCGACTCCAGAACAATCACTGTGATGGAAGAAGTTGTTAATCGAGTTACTTTTTACAGACTAATGCAAAGATTTACAAGATTTTTCAAACAGAATCTTGAACGAAGCCGACTAACTGAACTTCGGGGTATCGGCTCGAAACGCCCAGCAATCTGAGTCCCGAGCGACTCCAGAACATTCACTGTGATGGGAGAAGTTGTTAATCGAGTTATTTTTGTCAGACTAATGAAAAGAACTACACGCTTTTTCGAACAAAATACTGAACGAAGCCTACTAATTGAACTTTCGAGTATCGACTCGAAACGACCAGAAATTTGAGTCCTGGACGTCTCCAGAACATTCAATGTGATGGAAGAAGTTGTTAATCGAGTTATTTTTTACAGACTAATTCAAAGAATTACAAGATTTTTCAAACAGAATCTTGAACGAAGCCGACAAATTGAACTTCGGGGTATCGGCTCGAAACGCCCAGCAATCTGAGTCCCGAGCGACTCCAGAACATTCACTGAGAAGGGAGAAGTTGTTAATCGAGTTATTTTTGACAGACTAATGAAAAGAACTACATGCTTTTTCGAACAGAATGCTGAACGAAGCCTACTAATTGAACTTTCGAGTATCAACTCGAAACGACCAGAAATCTGAGTCCCGGGCGACTCCAGAACATTCAATGTGATGGAAGAAGTTGTTAATCGAGTTATTTTTTACAGACTAATGAAAAGAACTACACGCTTTTTCAAACAGAATCTTGAACGAAGCCGACTAATTGAACTTCGGGGTATCGGCTTGAAACGCCCAGCAATCTGAGTCCCGGGCGACTCCAGAACATTCACTGTGATGGAAGAAGTTGTTAATCGAGTTATTTTTGACAGACTAATGCAAAGAATTAGAAGATTTTTCGAATAGAATTTTGAACGAAGCCGACTGATTGAACTTCTGGGTATCGGCTCGAAATGCCCAACAATCTGAGTCCCGAGCGACTCCAGAACATTCACTGTGATGGGAGAAGTTGTTAATCGAGTTATTTTTGAAAGACTATTGAGAAGAACTACACAATTTTTCGAACAGAATGCTGAACGAAGCCTACTAATTGAACTTCGGGGTATCGGCTCGAAACGCCCAGCAATCTGAGTCCAGGGCGACTCCAGAACATTCACTATGATGGAAGAAGTTGTTAATCGAGTTACTTTTTACAGACTAATGCAAAGATTTACAAGATTTTTCAAACAGAATCTTGAACGAAGCCGACTAACTGAACTTCGGGGTATCGGCTCGAAACGCCCAGCAATCTGAGTCCCGAGCGACTCCAGAACATTCACTGTGATGGGAGAAGTTGTTAATCGAGTTATTTTTGACAGACTAATGAAAAGAACTACACGCTTTTTCGAACAAAATACTGAACGAAGCCTACTAATTGAACTTTCGAGTATCGACTCGAAACGACAAGAAATCTGAGTCCCTGGCGACTCCAGAACATTCACTGTGATGGAAGAAGTTGTTTATCGAGTTATTTTTTACAGACTAATGCAAAGAATTACAAGATTTTTCAAACAGAATCTTGAACGAAGCCGACTAATTGAACTTCGGGGTATCGGCTCGAAACGCCCAGCAATCTGAGTCCCGAGCGACTCCAGAACATTCACTGAGATGGGAGAAGTTGTTAATCGAGTTATTTTTGACAGACTAATGCAAAGAATTGGAAGATTTTTCGAATAGAATTTTGAACGAAGCCGACTGATTGAACTACGGGGTATCGGCTCGAAATACCCAACAATCTGAGTCCCGAGCGACTCCAGAACATTCCCTGTGATGGGAGAAGTTGTTAATCGAGTTATTTTTGAAAGACTAATGAGAAGAACTACACGCTTTTTCGAACAGAATGCTGAACGAAGCCTACTAATTGAACTTCGGGGTATCGGCTCGAAACGCCCAGCAATCTGAGTCCCGGGCGACTCCAGAACATTCACTGTGATGGAAGAAGTTGTTAATCGAGTTATTTTTGACAGACTAATGCAAAGAATTGGAAGATTTTTCGAATAGAATTTTGAACGAAGCCGACTGATTGAACTTCGGGGTATCGGCTCGAAATGCCCAACAATCTGAGTCCCGAGCGACTCCAGAACATTCACTGTGATGGGAGAAGTTGTTAATCGAGTTATTTTTGAAAGACTAATGAGAAGAACTACACTCTTTTTCGAACAGAATGCTGAACGAAGCCTACTAATTGAACTTCGGGGTATCGGCTCGAAACGCCCAGCAATCTGAGTCCCGGGCGACTCCAGAACATTCACTGTGATGGAAGAAGTTGTTAATCGAGTTACTTTTTACAGACTAATGCAAAGAATTACAAGATTTTTCAAACAGAATCTTGAACGAAGCCGACTAATTGAACTTCGGGGTATCGGCTCGAAATACCAAGCAATCTGAGTCCCGAGCGACTCCAGAACATTCACTGAGAAGGGAGAAGTTGTTAATCGAGTTATTTTTGACAGACTAATGAAAAGAACTACATGCTTTTTCGTACAGAATGCTGAACGAAGCCTACTAATTGAACTTTCGAGTATCGACTCGAAACGACAAGAAATCTGAGTCCCGGGCGACTCCAGAACATTCAATGTGATGGAAGAAGTTGTTAATCGAGTTATTTTTTACAGACTAATGAAAAGAACTAGACGCTTTTTTGAACAGAATGCTGAACGAAGCCTACTAATTGAACTTTCGAGTATCGACTCGAAACGACCAGAAATCTGAGTCCCGGGCGACTCCAGAACATTCACTGTGATGGAAGAAGTTGTTAATCGAGTTATTTTTTACAGTCTAATGCAAAGAATTACAAGATTTTTCAAACAGAATCTTGAACGAAGCCGACTAATTGAACTTCGGGGTATCGGCTCGAAACGCCCAGCAATATGAGTGCCGAGCGAGTCCAGAACATTCACTGTGATGGGAGAAGTTGTTAATCGAGTTATTTTTGACAGACTAATGCAAAGAACTACACGCTTTTTCGAACAGAATGCTGAACGAAGCCTACTAATTGAACTTTCGAGTATCGACTCGAAACGACCAGAAATCTGAGTCCCGGGCGACTCCAGAACATTCATTATGATGGAAGAAGTTGTTAATCGAGTTATTTTTTACAGACTAATGCAAAGAATTACAAGATTTTTCAAACAGAATCTTGAACGAAGCCGACTATTTGAACTTCGGGGTATCGGCTTGAAACGCCCAGCCATCTGAGTCCCGAGCGACTCCAGAACATTCACTGTGATGGGAGAAGTTGTTAATCGAGTTATTTTTGACAGACTAAGGCAAGGAATTGGAAGATTTTGCGAATAGAATCTTTAACGAAGCTGACTGATTGAACTTCGGGGTATCCGCTCGGAACGCCCAGCAATCTGAGTCCCGAGCGAATCCAGAACATTCACTGTGATGGGAGAAGTTGTTAATCGAGTTATTTTTGACAGACTAATGCAAAGAATTGGAAGATTTTTCGAATAGAATTTTGAACGAAGCCGACTGATTGAACTTCGGGGTTTCGACTCGAAATGCCCATCAATCTGAGTCCCGAGCGACTCCAGAACATTCACTGTGATGGGAGAAGTTGTTAATCGAGTTATTTTTGACAGACTAATGAGAAGAACTACACGCTTTTTCGAACAGAATGCTGAACGAAGCCTACTAATTGAACTTTCGAGTATCGACTCGAAACGACCAGAAATCTGAGTCCCGGGCGACTCCAGAATATTCACTGTGATGGAAGAAGTTGTTAATCGAGTTATTTTTTACAGACTAATGCAAAGAATTACAAGATTTTTCAAACAGAATCTTGAACGAAGCCGACTAATTGAACTTCGGGGTATCGGCTCGAAATACCAAGCAATCTGAGTCCCGAGCGACTCCAGAACATTCACTGAGAAGGGAGAAGTTGTTAATCGAGTTATTTTTGACAGACTAATGAAAAGAACTACATGCTTTTTCGTACAGAATGCTGAACGAAGCCTACTAATTGAACTTTCGAGTATCGACTCGAAACGACAAGAAATCTGAGTCCCGGGCGACTCCAGAACATTCAATGTGATGGAAGAAGTTGTTAATCGAGGTATTTTTTACAGACTAATGAAAAGAACTAGACGCTTTTTTGAACAGAATGCTGAACGAAGCCTACTAATTGAACTTTCGAGTATCGACTCGAAACGACCAGAAATCTGAGTCCCGGGCGACTCCAGAACATTCACTGTGATGGAAGAAGTTGTTAATCGAGTTATTTTTTACAGTCTAATGCAAAGAATTACAAGATTTTTCAAACAGAATCTTGAACGAAGCCGACTAATTGAACTTCGGGGTATCGGCTCGAAACGCCCAGCAATATGAGTGCCGAGCGAGTCCAGAACATTCACTGTGATGGGAGAAGTTGTTAATCGAGTTATTTTTGACAGACTAATGCAAAGAACTACACGCTTTTTCGAACAGAATGCTGAACGAAGCCTACTAATTGAACTTTCGAGTATCGACTCGAAACGACCAGAAATCTGAGTCCCGGGCGACTCCAGAACATTCATTATGATGGAAGAAGTTGTTAATCGAGTTATTTTTTACAGACTAATGCAAAGAATTACAAGATTTTTCAAACAGAATCTTGAACGAAGCCGACTATTTGAACTTCGGGGTATCGGCTTGAAACGCCCAGCCATCTGAGTCCCGAGCGACTCCAGAACATTCACTGTGATGGGAGAAGTTGTTAATCGAGTTATTTTTGACAGACTAAGGCATGGAATTGGAAGATTTTGCGAATAGAATCTTTAACGAAGCTGACTGATTGAACTTCGGGGTATCCGCTCGGAACGCCCAGCAATCTGAGTCCCGAGCGAATCCAGAACATTCACTGTGATGGGAGAAGTTGTTAATCGAGTTATTTTTGACAGACTAATGCAAAGAATTGGAAGATTTTTTGATTAGAATCTTGAACGAAGCCGACTGACTGAACTTCGGGAGTTCGGGGTATCCGCTGGAAACGCCCAGCAATCTGAGTCCCGAGCGACTCCATAACATTCACTGTGATGGGAGAAGTTGTTAATCGAGTTATTTTTCAAAGACTAATGCAAAGAATTACACGCTTTTTCGAACAGAATGCTGAACGAAGCCTACTAATTGAACTTTCGAGTATCGATTCGAAACGACCAGAATTCTGAGTCCCGGCGACTCCAGAACATTCACTGTGATGGAAGAAGTTGTTAATCGAGTTACTTTTTACAGACTAATGAAAAGAATTACAAGATTTTTCAAACAGAATCTTGAACGAAGCCGACTAATTGAACTTCGGGGTATCGGCTCGAAACGCCCAGCAATATGAGTCCCGAGCGACTCTAGAACATTCACTGAGATGGGAGAAGTTGTTAATCGAGTTATTTTTGACAGACTAATACAAAGAATTGGAAGATTTTTCGAATAGAATTTTGAACGAAGCCGACTGATTGAACTTCGGGGTATCGGCTCGAAATGCCAAAGAATCTGAGTCCCGAGCGAGTCCAGAACATTCACTGTGAATCGAGTTATTTTTGAAAGACTAATGAGAAGAACTACACGCTTTTTCGAACAGAATGCTGAACGAAGCCTACTAATTGAACTTCGGGGTATCGGCTCGAAACGCCCAGCAATCTGAGTCCCGGGTGACTCCAGAACAATCACTGTGATGGAAGAAGTTGTTAATCGAGTTACTTTTTACAGACTAATGCAAAGATTTACAAGATTTTTCAAACAGAATCTTGAACGAAGCCGACTAACTGAACTTCGAGGTATCGGCTCGAAACGCCCAGCAATCTGAGTCCCGAGCGACTCCAGAACATTCACTGTGATGGGAGAAGTTGTTAATCGAGTTATTTTTGACAGACTAATGAAAAGAACTACACGCTTTTTCGAACAAAATACTGAACGAAGCCTACTAATTGAACTTTCGAGTATCGACTCGAAACGACCAGAAATTTGAGTCCCGGACGACTCCAGAACATTCAATGTGATGGAAGAAGTTGTTAATCGAGTTATTTTTTACAGACTAATTCAAAGAATTACAAGATTTTTCAAACAGAATCTTGAACGAAGCCGACAAATTGAACTTCGGGGTATCGGCTCGAAACGCCCAGCAATCTGAGTCCCGAGCGACTCCAGAACATTCACTGAGATGGGAGAAGTTGTTAATCGAGTTATTTTTGACAGACTAATGCAAAGAATTGGAAGATTTTTCGAATAGAATTTTGAACGAAGCCGACTGATTGAACTTCGGGGTTTCGACTCGAAATGCCCATCAATCTGAGTCCCGAGCGACTCCAGAACATTCACTGTGATGGGAGAAGTTGTTAATCGAGTTATTTTTGACAGACTAATGAGAAGAACTACACGCTTTTTCGAACAGAATGCTGAACGAAGCCTACTTATTGAACTTTCGAGTATCGACTCGAAACGACCAGAAATCTGAGTCCCGGGCGACTCCAGAACATTCACTGTGATGGAAGAAGTTGTTAATCGAGTTATTTTTTACAGACTAATGCAAAGAATTACAAGATTTTTCAAACAGAATCTAGAACGAAGCCGACTAATTGAACTTCGGGGTATCGGCTCGAAACGCCCAGCAATCTGAGTCCCGTGCGACTCCAGAACATTCCCTGAGAAGGGAGAAGTTGTTAATCGAGTTATTTTTGACAAACTAATGAAAAGAACTACATGCTTTTTCGAACAGAATGCTGAACGAAGCCTACTAATTGAACTTTCGAGTATCAACTCGAAACGACCAGAAATCTGAGTCCCGGGCGACTCTAGAACATTCAATGTGATGGAAGAAGTTGTTAAACGAGTTATTTTTTACAGACTAATGAAAAGAACTACACGCTTTTTCAAACAGAATCTTGAACGAAGCCGACTAATTGAACTTCGGGGTATCGGCTCGAAACGCCCAGCAATCTGAGTCCCGGGCGACTCCAGAACATTCACTGTGATGGAAGAAGTTGTTAATCGAGTTATTTTTGACAGACTAATGCAAAGAATTGGAAGATTTTTCGAATAAAATTTTGAACGAAGCCGACTGATTGAACTTCGGGGTATCGACTCGAAATGCCCATCAATCTGAGTCCCGAGCGACTCCAGAACATTCACTGTGATGGGAGAAGTTGTTAATCGAGTTATTTTTGACAGACTAATGAGAAGAACTACACGCTTTTTCGAACAGAATGCTGAACGAAGCCTACTAATTGAACTTTCGAGTATCGACTTGAAACGACCAGAAATCTGAGTCCCGGGCGACTCCAGAACATTCACTGTGATGGAAGAAGTTGTTAATCGAGTTATTTTTTACAGACTAATGCAAAGAATTACAAGATTTTTCAAACAGAATCTTGAACGAAGCCGACTAATTGAACTTCGGGGTATCGGCTCGAAACACCCAGCAATCTGAGTCCCGAGCGACTCCAGAACATTCACTGAGAAGGGAGAAGTTGTTAATCGAGTTATTTTTGACAGACTAATGAAAAGAACTACATGCTTTTTCGAACAGAATGCTGAACGAAGCCTACTAATTGAACTTTCGAGTATCAACTCGAAACGACCAGAAATCTGAGTCCCGGGCGACTCCAGAACATTCAATGTGATGGAAGAAGTTGTTAATCGAGTTATTTTTTACAGACTAATGAAAAGAACTACACGCTTTTTCAAACAGAATCTTGAACGAAGCCGACTAATTGAACTTCGGGGTATCGGCTTGAAACGCCCAGCAATCTGAGTCCCGGGCGACTCCAGAACATTCACTGTGATGGAAGAAGTTGTTAATCGAGTTATTTTTGACAGACTAATGCAAAGAATTAGAAGATTTTTCGAATAGAATTTTGAACGAAGCCGACTGATTGAACTTCTGGGTATCGGCTCGAAATGCCCAACAATCTGAGTCCCGAGCGACTCCAGAACATTCACTGTGATGGGAGAAGTTGTTAATCGAGTTATTTTTGAAAGACTATTGAGAAGAACTACACAATTTTTCGAACAGAATGCTGAACGAAGCCTACTAATTGAACTTCGGGGTATCGGCTCGAAACGCCCAGCAATCTGAGTCCAGGGCGACTCCAGAACATTCACTATGATGGAAGAAGTTGTTAATCGAGTTACTTTTTACAGACTAATGCAAAGATTTACAAGATTTTTCAAACAGAATCTTGAACGAAGCCGACTAACTGAACTTCGGGGTATCGGCTCGAAACGCCCAGCAATCTGAGTCCCGAGCGACTCCAGAACATTCACTGTGATGGGAGAAGTTGTTAATCGAGTTATTTTTGACAGACTAATGAAAAGAACTACACGCTTTTTCGAACAAAATACTGAACGAAGCCTACTAATTGAACTTTCGAGTATCGACTCGAAACGACAAGAAATCTGAGTCCCTGGCGACTCCAGAACATTCACTGTGATGGAAGAAGTTGTTTATCGAGTTATTTTTTACAGACTAATGCAAAGAATTACAAGATTTTTCAAACAGAATCTTGAACGAAGCCGACTAATTGAACTTCGGGGTATCGGCTCGAAACGCCCAGCAATCTGAGTCCCGAGCGACTCCAGAACATTCACTGAGATGGGAGAAGTTGTTAATCGAGTTATTTTTGACAGACTAATGCAAAGAATTGGAAGATTTTTCGAATAGAATTTTGAACGAAGCCGACTGATTTAACTTCGGGGTATCGGCTCGAAATACCCAACAATCTGAGTCCCGAGCGACTCCAGAACATTCCCTGTGATGGGAGAAGTTGTTAATCGAGTTATTTTTGAAAGACTAATGAGAAGAACTACACGCTTTTTCGAACAGAATGCTGAACGAAGCCTACTAATTGAACTTCGGGGTATCGGCTCGAAACGCCCAGCAATCTGAGTCCCGGGCGACTCCAGAACATTCACTGTGATGGAAGAAGTTGTTAATCGAGTTATTTTTGACAGACTAATGCAAAGAATTGGAAGATTTTTCGAATAGAATTTTGAACGAAGCCGACTGATTGAACTTCGGGGTATCGGCTCGAAATGCCCAACAATCTGAGTCCCGAGCGACTCCAGAACATTCACTGTGATGGGAGAAGTTGTTAATCGAGTTATTTTTGAAAGACTAATGAGAAGAACTACACTCTTTTTCGAACAGAATGCTGAACGAAGCCTACTAATTGAACTTCGGGGTATCGGCTCGAAACGCCCAGCAATCTGAGTCCCGGGCGACTCCAGAACATTCACTGTGATGGAAGAAGTTGTTAATCGAGTTACTTTTTACAGACTAATGCAAAGAATTACAAGATTTTTCAAACAGAATCTTGAACGAAGCCGACTAATTGAACTTCGGGGTATCGGCTCGAAATACCAAGCAATCTGAGTCCCGAGCGACTCCAGAACATTCACTGAGAAGGGAGAAGTTGTTAATCGAGTTATTTTTGACAGACTAATGAAAAGAACTACATGCTTTTTCGTACAGAATGCTGAACGAAGCCTACTAATTGAACTTTCGAGTATCGACTCGAAACGACAAGAAATCTGAGTCCCGGGCGACTCCAGAACATTCAATGTGATGGAAGAAGTTGTTAATCGAGTTATTTTTTACAGACTAATGAAAAGAACTAGACGCTTTTTTGAACAGAATGCTGAACGAAGCCTACTAATTGAACTTTCGAGTATCGACTCGAAACGACCAGAAATCTGAGTCCCGGGCGACTCCAGAACATTCACTGTGATGGAAGAAGTTGTTAATCGAGTTATTTTTTACAGTCTAATGCAAAGAATTACAAGATTTTTCAAACAGAATCTTGAACGAAGCCGACTAATTGAACTTCGGGGTATCGGCTCGAAACGCCCAGCAATATGAGTGCCGAGCGAGTCCAGAACATTCACTGTGATGGGAGAAGTTGTTAATCGAGTTATTTTTGACAGACTAATGCAAAGAACTACACGCTTTTTCGAACAGAATGCTGAACGAAGCCTACTAATTGAACTTTCGAGTATCGACTCGAAATGACCAGAAATCTGAGTCCCGGGCGACTCCAGAACATTCATTATGATGGAAGAAGTTGTTAATCGAGTTATTTTTTACAGACTAATGCAAAGAATTACAAGATTTTTCAAACAGAATCTTGAACGAAGCCGACTATTTGAACTTCGGGGTATCGGCTTGAAACGCCCAGCCATCTGAGTCCCGAGCGACTCCAGAACATTCACTGTGATGGGAGAAGTTGTTAATCGAGTTATTTTTGACAGACTAAGGCAAGGAATTGGAAGATTTTGCGAATAGAATCTTTAACGAAGCTGACTGATTGAACTTCGGGGTATCCGCTCGGAACGCCCAGCAATCTGAGTCCCGAGCGAATCCAGAACATTCACTGTGATGGGAGAAGTTGTTAATCGAGTTATTTTTGACAGACTAATGCAAAGAATTGGAAGATTTTTCGAATAGAATTTTGAACGAAGCCGACTGATTGAACTTCGGGGTTTCGACTCGAAATGCCCATCAATCTGAGTCCCGAGCGACTCCAGAACATTCACTGTGATGGGAGAAGTTGTTAATCGAGTTATTTTTGACAGACTAATGAGAAGAACTACACGCTTTTTCGAACAGAATGCTGAACGAAGCCTACTAATTGAACTTTCGAGTATCGACTCGAAACGACCAGAAATCTGAGTCCCGGGCGACTCCAGAATATTCACTGTGATGGAAGAAGTTGTTAATCGAGTTATTTTTTACAGACTAATGCAAAGAATTACAAGATTTTTCAAACAGAATCTTGAACGAAGCCGACTAATTGAACTTCGGGGTATCGGCTCGAAATACCAAGCAATCTGAGTCCCGAGCGACTCCAGAACATTCACTGAGAAGGGAGAAGTTGTTAATCGAGTTATTTTTGACAGACTAATGAAAAGAACTACATGCTTTTTCGTACAGAATGCTGAACGAAGCCTACTAATTGAACTTTCGAGTATCGACTCGAAACGACAAGAAATCTGAGTCCCGGGCGACTCCAGAACATTCAATGTGATGGAAGAAGTTGTTAATCGAGGTATTTTTTACAGACTAATGAAAAGAACTAGACGCTTTTTTGAACAGAATGCTGAACGAAGCCTACTAATTGAACTTTCGAGTATCGACTCGAAACGACCAGAAATCTGAGTCCCGGGCGACTCCAGAACATTCACTGTGATGGAAGAAGTTGTTAATCGAGTTATTTTTTACAGTCTAATGCAAAGAATTACAAGATTTTTCAAACAGAATCTTGAACGAAGCCGACTAATTGAACTTCGGGGTATCGGCTCGAAACGCCCAGCAATATGAGTGCCGAGCGAGTCCAGAACATTCACTGTGATGGGAGAAGTTGTTAATCGAGTTATTTTTGACAGACTAATGCAAAGAACTACACGCTTTTTCGAACAGAATGCTGAACGAAGCCTACTAATTGAACTTTCGAGTATCGACTCGAAACGACCAGAAATCTGAGTCCCGGGCGACTCCAGAACATTCATTATGATGGAAGAAGTTGTTAATCGAGTTATTTTTTACAGACTAATGCAAAGAATTACAAGATTTTTCAAACAGAATCTTGAACGAAGCCGACTATTTGAACTTCGGGGTATCGGCTTGAAACGCCCAGCCATCTGAGTCCCGAGCGACTCCAGAACATTCACTGTGATGGGAGAAGTTGTTAATCGAGTTATTTTTGACAGACTAAGGCATGGAATTGGAAGATTTTGCGAATAGAATCTTTAACGAAGCTGACTGATTGAACTTCGGGGTATCCGCTCGGAACGCCCAGCAATCTGAGTCCCGAGCGAATCCAGAACATTCACTGTGATGGGAGAAGTTGTTAATCGAGTTATTTTTGACAGACTAATGCAAAGAATTGGAAGATTTTTTGATTAGAATCTTGAACGAAGCCGACTGACTGAACTTCGGGAGTTCGGGGTATCCGCTGGAAACGCCCAGCAATCTGAGTCCCGAGCGACTCCATAACATTCACTGTGATGGGAGAAGTTGTTAATCGAGTTATTTTTCAAAGACTAATGCAAAGAATTACACGCTTTTTCGAACAGAATGCTGAACGAAGCCTACTAATTGAACTTTCGAGTATCGATTCGAAACGACCAGAATTCTGAGTCCCGGCGACTCCAGAACATTCACTGTGATGGAAGAAGTTGTTAATCGAGTTACTTTTTACAGACTAATGAAAAGAATTACAAGATTTTTCAAACAGAATCTTGAACGAAGCCGACTAATTGAACTTCGGGGTATCGGCTCGAAACGCCCAGCAATATGAGTCCCGAGCGACTCTAGAACATTCACTGAGATGGGAGAAGTTGTTAATCGAGTTATTTTTGACAGACTAATACAAAGAATTGGAAGATTTTTCGAATAGAATTTTGAACGAAGCCGACTGATTGAACTTCGGGGTATCGGCTCGAAATGCCAAAGAATCTGAGTCCCGAGCGAGTCCAGAACATTCACTGTGAATCGAGTTATTTTTGAAAGACTAATGAGAAGAACTACACGCTTTTTCGAACAGAATGCTGAACGAAGCCTACTAATTGAACTTCGGGGTATCGGCTCGAAACGCCCAGCAATCTGAGTCCCGGGTGACTCCAGAACAATCACTGTGATGGAAGAAGTTGTTAATCGAGTTACTTTTTACAGACTAATGCAAAGATTTACAAGATTTTTCAAACAGAATCTTGAACGAAGCCGACTAACTGAACTTCGGGGTATCGGCTCGAAACGCCCAGCAATCTGAGTCCCGAGCGACTCCAGAACATTCACTGTGATGGGAGAAGTTGTTAATCGAGTTATTTTTGACAGACTAATGAAAAGAACTACACGCTTTTTCGAACAAAATACTGAACGAAGCCTACTAATTGAACTTTCGAGTATCGACTCGAAACGACCAGAAATTTGAGTCCCGGACGACTCCAGAACATTCAATGTGATGGAAGAAGTTGTTAATCGAGTTATTTTTTACAGACTAATTCAAAGAATTACAAGATTTTTCAAACAGAATCTTGAACGAAGCCGACAAATTGAACTTCGGGGTATCGGCTCGAAACGCCCAGCAATCTGAGTCCCGAGCGACTCCAGAACATTCACTGAGATGGGAGAAGTTGTTAATCGAGTTATTTTTGACAGACTAATGCAAAGAATTGGAAGATTTTTCGAATAGAATTTTGAACGAAGCCGACTGATTGAACTTCGGGGTTTCGACTCGAAATGCCCATCAATCTGAGTCCCGAGCGACTCCAGAACATTCACTGTGATGGGAGAAGTTGTTAATCGAGTTATTTTTGACAGACTAATGAGAAGAACTACACGCTTTTTCTAACAGAATGCTGAACGAAGCCTACTTATTGAACTTTCGAGTATCGACTCGAAACGACCAGAAATCTGAGTCCCGGGCGACTCCAGAACATTCACTGTGATGGAAGAAGTTGTTAATCGAGTTATTTTTTACAGACTAATGCAAAGAATTACAAGATTTTTCAAACAGAATCTAGAACGAAGCCGACTAATTGAACTTCGGGGTATCGGCTCGAAACGCCCAGCAATCTGAGTCCCGTGCGACTCCAGAACATTCCCTGAGAAGGGAGAAGTTGTTAATCGAGTTATTTTTGACAGACTAATGAAAAGAACTACATGCTTTTTCGAACAGAATGCTGAACGAAGCCTACTAATTGAACTTTCGAGTATCAACTCGAAACGACCAGAAATCTGAGTCCCGGGCGACTCTAGAACATTCAATGTGATGGAAGAAGTTGTTAAACGAGTTATTTTTTACAGACTAATGAAAAGAACTACACGCTTTTTCAAACAGAATCTTGAACGAAGCCGACTAATTGAACTTCGGGGTATCGGCTCGAAACGCCCAGCAATCTGAGTCCCGGGCGACTCCAGAACATTCACTGTGATGGAAGAAGTTGTTAATCGAGTTATTTTTGACAGACTAATGCAAAGAATTGGAAGATTTTTCGAATAAAATTTTGAACGAAGCCGACGGATTGAACTTCGGGGTATCGACTCGAAATGCCCATCAATCTGAGTCCCGAGCGACTCCAGAACATTCACTGTGATGGGAGAAGTTGTTAATCGAGTTATTTTTGACAGACTAATGAGAAGAACTACACGCTTTTTTGAACAGAATGCTGAACGAAGCCTACTAATTGAACTTTCGAGTATCGACTCGAAACGACCAGAAATCTGAGTCCCGGGCGACTCCAGAACATTCACTGTGATGGAAGAAGTTGTTAATCGAGTTATTTTTTACAGACTAATGCAAAGAATTACAAGATTTTTCAAACAGAATCTTGAACGAAGCCGACTAATTGAACTTCGGGGTATCGGCTCGAAACACCCAGCAATCTGAGTCCCGAGCGACTCCAGAACATTCACTGAGAAGGGAGAAGTTGTTAATCGAGTTATTTTTGACAGACTAATGAAAAGAACTACATGCTTTTTCGAACAGAATGCTGAACGAAGCCTACTAATTGAACTTTCGAGTATCAACTCGAAACGACCAGAAATCTGAGTCCCGGGCGACTCCAGAACATTCAATGTGATGGAAGAAGTTGTTAATCGAGTTATTTTTTACAGACTAATGAAAAGAACTACACGCTTTTTCAAACAGAATCTTGAACGAAGCCGACTAATTGAACTTCGGGGTATCGGCTTGAAACGCCCAGCAATCTGAGTCCCGGGCGACTCCAGAACATTCACTGTGATGGAAGAAGTTGTTAATCGAGTTATTTTTGACAGACTAATGCAAAGAATTAGAAGATTTTTCGAATAGAATTTTGAACGAAGCCGACTGATTGAACTTCTGGGTATCGGCTCGAAATGCCCAACAATCTGAGTCCCGAGCGACTCCAGAACATTCACTGTGATGGGAGAAGTTGTTAATCGAGTTATTTTTGAAAGACTATTGAGAAGAACTACACAATTTTTCGAACAGAATGCTGAACGAAGCCTACTAATTGAACTTCGGGGTATCGGCTCGAAACGCCCAGCAATCTGAGTCCAGGGCGACTCCAGAACATTCACTATGATGGAAGAAGTTGTTAATCGAGTTACTTTTTACAGACTAATGCAAAGATTTACAAGATTTTTCAAACAGAATCTTGAACGAAGCCGACTAACTGAACTTCGGGGTATCGGCTCGAAACGCCCAGCAATCTGAGTCCCGAGCGACTCCAGAACATTCACTGTGATGGGAGAAGTTGTTAATCGAGTTATTTTTGACAGACTAATGAAAAGAACTACACGCTTTTTCGAACAAAATACTGAACGAAGCCTACTAATTGAACTTTCGAGTATCGACTCGAAACGACAAGAAATCTGAGTCCCTGGCGACTCCAGAACATTCACTGTGATGGAAGAAGTTGTTTATCGAGTTATTTTTTACAGACTAATGCAAAGAATTACAAGATTTTTCAAACAGAATCTTGAACGAAGCCGACTAATTGAACTTCGGGGTATCGGCTCGAAACGCCCAGCAATCTGAGTCCCGAGCGACTCCAGAACATTCACTGAGATGGGAGAAGTTGTTAATCGAGTTATTTTTGACAGACTAATGCAAAGAATTGGAAGATTTTTCGAATAGAATTTTGAACGAAGCCGACTGATTGAACTTCGGGGTATCGGCTCGAAATACCCAACAATCTGAGTCCCGAGCGACTCCAGAACATTCCCTGTGATGGGAGAAGTTGTTAATCGAGTTATTTTTGAAAGACTAATGAGAAGAACTACACGCTTTTTCGAACAGAATGCTGAACGAAGCCTACTAATTGAACTTCGGGGTATCGGCTCGAAACGCCCAGCAATCTGAGTCCCGGGCGACTCCAGAACATTCACTGTGATGGAAGAAGTTGTTAATCGAGTTATTTTTGACAGACTAATGCAAAGAATTGGAAGATTTTTCGAATAGAATTTTGAACGAAGCCGACTGATTGAACTTCGGGGTATCGGCTCGAAATGCCCAACAATCTGAGTCCCGAGCGACTCCAGAACATTCACTGTGATGGGAGAAGTTGTTAATCGAGTTATTTTTGAAAGACTAATGAGAAGAACTACACTCTTTTTCGAACAGAATGCTGAACGAAGCCTACTAATTGAACTTCGGGGTATCGGCTCGAAACGCCCAGCAATCTGAGTCCCGGGCGACTCCAGAACATTCACTGTGATGGAAGAAGTTGTTAATCGAGTTACTTTTTACAGACTAATGCAAAGAATTACAAGATTTTTCAAACAGAATCTTGAACGAAGCCGACTAATTGAACTTCGGGGTATCGGCTCGAAATACCAAGCAATCTGAGTCCCGAGCGACTCCAGAACATTCACTGAGAAGGGAGAAGTTGTTAATCGAGTTATTTTTGACAGACTAATGAAAAGAACTACATGCTTTTTCGTACAGAATGCTGAACGAAGCCTACTAATTGAACTTTCGAGTATCGACTCGAAACGACAAGAAATCTGAGTCCCGGGCGACTCCAGAACATTCAATGTGATGGAAGAAGTTGTTAATCGAGTTATTTTTTACAGACTAATGAAAAGAACTAGACGCTTTTTTGAACAGAATGCTGAACGAAGCCTACTAATTGAACTTTCGAGTATCGACTCGAAACGACCAGAAATCTGAGTCCCGGGCGACTCCAGAACATTCACTGTGATGGAAGAAGTTGTTAATCGAGTTATTTTTTACAGACTAATGCAAAGAATTACAAGATTTTTCAAACAGAATCTTGAACGAAGCCGACTAATTGAACTTCGGGGTATCGGCTCGAAACACCCAGCAATCTGAGTCCCGAGCGACTCCAGAACATTCACTGAGAAGGGAGAAGTTGTTAATCGAGTTATTTTTGACAGACTAATGAAAAGAACTACATGCTTTTTCGAACAGAATGCTGAACGAAGCCTACTAATTGAACTTTCGAGTATCAACTCGAAACGACCAGAAATCTGAGTCCCGGGCGACTCCAGAATATTCACTGTGATGGAAGAAGTTGTTAATCGAGTTATTTTTGACAGACTAATGCAAAGAATTGGAAGATTTTTCGAATAGAATTTTGAACGAAGCCGACTGATTGAACTTCGGGGTTTCGACTCGAAATGCCCATCAATCTGAGTCCCGAGCGACTCCAGAACATTCACTGTGATGGGAGAAGTTGTTAATCGAGTTATTTTTGACAGACTAATGAGAAGAACTACACGCTTTTTCGAACAGAATGCTGAACGAAGCCTACTAATTGAACTTTCGAGTATCGACTCGAAACGACCAGAAATCTGAGTCCCGGGCGACTCCAGAATATTCACTGTGATGGAAGAAGTTGTTAATCGAGTTATTTTTTACAGACTAATGCAAAGAATTACAAGATTTTTCAAACAGAATCTTGAACGAAGCCGACTAATTGAACTTCGGGGTATCGGCTCGAAACGCCCAGCAATCTGAGTCCCGAGCGACTCCAGAACATTCACTGAGATGGGAGAAGTTGTTAATCGAGTTATTTTTGACAGACTAATGCAAAGAATTGGAAGATTTTTCGAATAGAATTTTGAACGAAGCCGACTGATTGAACTTCGGGGTATCGGCTCGAAATACCCAACAATCTGAGTCCCGAGCGACTCCAGAACATTCCCTGTGATGGGAGAAGTTGTTAATCGAGTTATTTTTGAAAGACTAATGAGAAGAACTACACGCTTTTTCGAACAGAATGCTGAACGAAGCCTACTAATTGAACTTCGGGGTATCGGCTCGAAACGCCCAGCAATCTGAGTCCCGGGCGACTCCAGAACATTCACTGTGATGGAAGAAGTTGTTAATCGAGTTATTTTTGACAGACTAATGCAAAGAATTGGAAGATTTTTCGAATAGAATTTTGAACGAAGCCGACTGATTGAACTTCGGGGTATCGGCTCGAAATGCCCAACAATCTGAGTCCCGAGCGACTCCAGAACATTCACTGTGATGGGAGAAGTTGTTAATCGAGTTATTTTTGAAAGACTAATGAGAAGAACTACACTCTTTTTCGAACAGAATGCTGAACGAAGCCTACTAATTGAACTTTGGGGTATCGGCTCGAAACGCCCAGCAATCTGAGTCCCGGGCGACTCCAGAACATTCACTGTGATGGAAGAAGTTGTTAATCGAGTTACTTTTTACAGACTAATGCAAAGAATTACAAGATTTTTCAAACAGAATCTTGAACGAAGCCGACTAATTGAACTTCGGGGTATCGGCTCGAAATACCAAGCAATCTGAGTCCCGAGCGACTCCAGAACATTCACTGAGAAGGGAGAAGTTGTTAATCGAGTTATTTTTGACAGACTAATGAAAAGAACTACATGCTTTTTCGTACAGAATGCTGAACGAAGCCTACTAATTGAACTTTCGAGTATCGACTCGAAACGACAAGAAATCTGAGTCCCGGGCGACTCCAGAACATTCAATGTGATGGAAGAAGTTGTTAATCGAGTTATTTTTTACAGACTAATGAAAAGAACTAGACGCTTTTTTGAACAGAATGCTGAACGAAGCCTACTAATTGAACTTTCGAGTATCGACTCGAAACGACCAGAAATCTGAGTCCCGGGCGACTCCAGAACATTCACTGTGATGGAAGAAGTTGTTAATCGAGTTATTTTTTACAGACTAATGCAAAGAATTACAAGATTTTTCAAACAGAATCTTGAACGAAGCCGACTAATTGAACTTCGGGGTATCGGCTCGAAACACCCAGCAATCTGAGTCCCGAGCGACTCCAGAACATTCACTGAGAAGGGAGAAGTTGTTAATCGAGTTATTTTTGACAGACTAATGAAAAGAACTACATGCTTTTTCGAACAGAATGCTGAACGAAGCCTACTAATTGAACTTTCGAGTATCAACTCGAAACGACCAGAAATCTGAGTCCCGGGCGACTCCAGAACATTCAATGTGATGGAAGAAGTTGTTAATCGAGTTATTTTTTACAGACTAATGAAAAGAACTACACGCTTTTTCAAACAGAATCTTGAACGAAGCCGACTAATTGAACTTCGGGGTATCGGCTTGAAACGCCCAGCAATCTGAGTCCCGGGCGACTCCAGAACATTCACTGTGATGGAAGAAGTTGTTAATCGAGTTATTTTTGACAGACTAATGCAAAGAATTAGAAGATTTTTCGAATAGAATTTTGAACGAAGCCGACTGATTGAACTTCTGGGTATCGGCTCGAAATGCCCAACAATCTGAGTCCCGAGCGACTCCAGAACATTCACTGTGATGGGAGAAGTTGTTAATCGAGTTATTTTTGAAAGACTATTGAGAAGAACTACACAATTTTTCGAACAGAATGCTGAACGAAGCCTACTAATTGAACTTCGGGGTATCGGCTCGAAACGCCCAGCAATCTGAGTCCAGGGCGACTCCAGAACATTCACTATGATGGAAGAAGTTGTTAATCGAGTTACTTTTTACAGACTAATGCAAAGATTTACAAGATTTTTCAAACAGAATCTTGAACGAAGCCGACTAACTGAACTTCGGGGTATCGGCTCGAAACGCCCAGCAATCTGAGTCCCGAGCGACTCCAGAACATTCACTGTGATGGGAGAAGTTGTTAATCGAGTTATTTTTGACAGACTAATGCAAAGAATTGGAAGATTTTTCGAATAGAATTTTGAACGAAGCCGACTGATTGAACTTCGGGGTTTCGACTCGAAATGCCCATCAATCTGAGTCCCGAGCGACTCCAGAACATTCACTGTGATGGGAGAAGTTGTTAATCGAGTTATTTTTGACAGACTAATGAGAAGAACTACACGCTTTTTCGAACAGAATGCTGAACGAAGCCTACTAATTGAACTTTCGAGTATCGACTCGAAACGACCAGAAATCTGAGTCCCGGGCGACTCCAGAATATTCACTGTGATGGAAGAAGTTGTTAATCGAGTTATTTTTTACAGACTAATGCAAAGAATTACAAGATTTTTCAAACAGAATCTTGAACGAAGCCGACTAATTGAACTTCGGGGTATCGGCTCGAAACGCCCAGCAATCTGAGTCCCGAGCGACTCCAGAACATTCACTGAGATGGGAGAAGTTGTTAATCGAGTTATTTTTGACAGACTAATGCAAAGAATTGGAAGATTTTTCGAATAGAATTTTGAACGAAGCCGACTGATTGAACTTCGGGGTATCGGCTCGAAATACCCAACAATCTGAGTCCCGAGCGACTCCAGAACATTCCCTGTGATGGGAGAAGTTGTTAATCGAGTTATTTTTGAAAGACTAATGAGAAGAACTACACGCTTTTTCGAACAGAATGCTGAACGAAGCCTACTAATTGAACTTCGGGGTATCGGCTCGAAACGCCCAGCAATCTGAGTCCCGGGCGACTCCAGAACATTCACTGTGATGGAAGAAGTTGTTAATCGAGTTATTTTTGACAGACTAATGCAAAGAATTGGAAGATTTTTCGAATAGAATTTTGAACGAAGCCGACTGATTGAACTTCGGGGTATCGGCTCGAAATGCCCAACAATCTGAGTCCCGAGCGACTCCAGAACATTCACTGTGATGGGAGAAGTTGTTAATCGAGTTATTTTTGAAAGACTAATGAGAAGAACTACACTCTTTTTCGAACAGAATGCTGAACGAAGCCTACTAATTGAACTTCGGGGTATCGGCTCGAAACGCCCAGCAATCTGAGTCCCGGGCGACTCCAGAACATTCACTGTGATGGAAGAAGTTGTTAATCGAGTTACTTTTTACAGACTAATGCAAAGAATTACAAGATTTTTCAAACAGAATCTTGAACGAAGCCGACTAATTGAACTTCGGGGTATCGGCTCGAAATACCAAGCAATCTGAGTCCCGAGCGACTCCAGAACATTCACTGAGAAGGGAGAAGTTGTTAATCGAGTTATTTTTGACAGACTAATGAAAAGAACTACATGCTTTTTCGTACAGAATGCTGAACGAAGCCTACTAATTGAACTTTCGAGTATCGACTCGAAACGACAAGAAATCTGAGTCCCGGGCGACTCCAGAACATTCAATGTGATGGAAGAAGTTGTTAATCGAGTTATTTTTTACAGACTAATGAAAAGAACTAGACGCTTTTTTGAACAGAATGCTGAACGAAGCCTACTAATTGAACTTTCGAGTATCGACTCGAAACGACCAGAAATCTGAGTCCCGGGCGACTCCAGAACATTCACTGTGATGGAAGAAGTTGTTAATCGAGTTATTTTTTACAGACTAATGCAAAGAATTACAAGATTTTTCAAACAGAATCTTGAACGAAGCCGACTAATTGAACTTCGGGGTATCGGCTCGAAACACCCAGCAATCTGAGTCCCGAGCGACTCCAGAACATTCACTGAGAAGGGAGAAGTTGTTAATCGAGTTATTTTTGACAGACTAATGAAAAGAACTACATGCTTTTTCGAACAGAATGCTGAACGAAGCCTACTAATTGAACTTTCGAGTATCAACTCGAAACGACCAGAAATCTGAGTCCCGGGCGACTCCAGAACATTCAATGTGATGGAAGAAGTTGTTAATCGAGTTATTTTTTACAGACTAATGAAAAGAACTACACGCTTTTTCAAACAGAATCTTGAACGAAGCCGACTAATTGAACTTCGGGGTATCGGCTTGAAACGCCCAGCAATCTGAGTCCCGGGCGACTCCAGAACATTCACTGTGATGGAAGAAGTTGTTAATCGAGTTATTTTTGACAGACTAATGCAAAGAATTAGAAGATTTTTCGAATAGAATTTTGAACGAAGCCGACTGATTGAACTTCTGGGTATCGGCTCGAAATGCCCAACAATCTGAGTCCCGAGCGACTCCAGAACATTCACTGTGATGGGAGAAGTTGTTAATCGAGTTATTTTTGAAAGACTATTGAGAAGAACTACACAATTTTTCGAACAGAATGCTGAACGAAGCCTACTAATTGAACTTCGGGGTATCGGCTCGAAACGCCCAGCAATCTGAGTCCAGGGCGACTCCAGAACATTCACTATGATGGAAGAAGTTGTTAATCGAGTTACTTTTTACAGACTAATGCAAAGATTTACAAGATTTTTCAAACAGAATCTTGAACGAAGCCGACTAACTGAACTTCGGGGTATCGGCTCGAAACGCCCAGCAATCTGAGTCCCGAGCGACTCCAGAACATTCACTGTGATGGGAGAAGTTGTTAATCGAGTTATTTTTGACAGACTAATGAAAAGAACTACACGCTTTTTCGAACAAAATACTGAACGAAGCCTACTAATTGAACTTTCGAGTATCGACTCGAAACGACAAGAAATCTGAGTCCCTGGCGACTCCAGAACATTCACTGTGATGGAAGAAGTTGTTTATCGAGTTATTTTTTACAGACTAATGCAAAGAATTACAAGATTTTTCAAACAGAATCTTGAACGAAGCCGACTAATTGAACTTCGGGGTATCGGCTCGAAACGCCCAGCAATCTGAGTCCCGAGCGACTCCAGAACATTCACTGAGATGGGAGAAGTTGTTAATCGAGTTATTTTTGACAGACTAATGCAAAGAATTGGAAGATTTTTCGAATAGAATTTTGAACGAAGCCGACTGATTGAACTTCGGGGTATCGGCTCGAAATACCCAACAATCTGAGTCCCGAGCGACTCCAGAACATTCCCTGTGATGGGAGAAGTTGTTAATCGAGTTATTTTTGAAAGACTAATGAGAAGAACTACACGCTTTTTCGAACAGAATGCTGAACGAAGCCTACTAATTGAACTTCGGGGTATCGGCTCGAAACGCCCAGCAATCTGAGTCCCGGGCGACTCCAGAACATTCACTGTGATGGAAGAAGTTGTTAATCGAGTTATTTTTGACAGACTAATGCAAAGAATTGGAAGATTTTTCGAATAGAATTTTGAACGAAGCCGACTGATTGAACTTCGGGGTATCGGCTCGAAATGCCCAACAATCTGAGTCCCGAGCGACTCCAGAACATTCACTGTGATGGGAGAAGTTGTTAATCGAGTTATTTTTGAAAGACTAATGAGAAGAACTACACTCTTTTTCGAACAGAATGCTGAACGAAGCCTACTAATTGAACTTTGGGGTATCGGCTCGAAACGCCCAGCAATCTGAGTCCCGGGCGACTCCAGAACATTCACTGTGATGGAAGAAGTTGTTAATCGAGTTACTTTTTACAGACTAATGCAAAGAATTACAAGATTTTTCAAACAGAATCTTGAACGAAGCCGACTAATTGAACTTCGGGGTATCGGCTCGAAATACCAAGCAATCTGAGTCCCGAGCGACTCCAGAACATTCACTGAGAAGGGAGAAGTTGTTAATCGAGTTATTTTTGACAGACTAATGAAAAGAACTACATGCTTTTTCGTACAGAATGCTGAACGAAGCCTACTAATTGAACTTTCGAGTATCGACTCGAAACGACAAGAAATCTGAGTCCCGGGCGACTCCAGAACATTCAATGTGATGGAAGAAGTTGTTAATCGAGTTATTTTTTACAGACTAATGAAAAGAACTAGACGCTTTTTTGAACAGAATGCTGAACGAAGCCTACTAATTGAACTTTCGAGTATCGACTCGAAACGACCAGAAATCTGAGTCCCGGGCGACTCCAGAACATTCACTGTGATGGAAGAAGTTGTTAATCGAGTTATTTTTTACAGACTAATGCAAAGAATTACAAGATTTTTCAAACAGAATCTTGAACGAAGCCGACTAATTGAACTTCGGGGTATCGGCTCGAAACACCCAGCAATCTGAGTCCCGAGCGACTCCAGAACATTCACTGAGAAGGGAGAAGTTGTTAATCGAGTTATTTTTGACAGACTAATGAAAAGAACTACATGCTTTTTCGAACAGAATGCTGAACGAAGCCTACTAATTGAACTTTCGAGTATCAACTCGAAACGACCAGAAATCTGAGTCCCGGGCGACTCCAGAACATTCAATGTGATGGAAGAAGTTGTTAATCGAGTTATTTTTTACAGACTAATGAAAAGAACTACACGCTTTTTCAAACAGAATCTTGAACGAAGCCGACTAATTGAACTTCGGGGTATCGGCTTGAAACGCCCAGCAATCTGAGTCCCGGGCGACTCCAGAACATTCACTGTGATGGAAGAAGTTGTTAATCGAGTTATTTTTGACAGACTAATGCAAAGAATTAGAAGATTTTTCGAATAGAATTTTGAACGAAGCCGACTGATTGAACTTCTGGGTATCGGCTCGAAATGCCCAACAATCTGAGTCCCGAGCGACTCCAGAACATTCACTGTGATGGGAGAAGTTGTTAATCGAGTTATTTTTGAAAGACTATTGAGAAGAACTACACAATTTTTCGAACAGAATGCTGAACGAAGCCTACTAATTGAACTTCGGGGTATCGGCTCGAAACGCCCAGCAATCTGAGTCCAGGGCGACTCCAGAACATTCACTATGATGGAAGAAGTTGTTAATCGAGTTACTTTTTACAGACTAATGCAAAGATTTACAAGATTTTTCAAACAGAATCTTGAACGAAGCCGACTAACTGAACTTCGGGGTATCGGCTCGAAACGCCCAGCAATCTGAGTCCCGAGCGACTCCAGAACATTCACTGTGATGGGAGAAGTTGTTAATCGAGTTATTTTTGACAGACTAATGCAAAGAATTGGAAGATTTTTCGAATAGAATTTTGAACGAAGCCGACTGATTGAACTTCGGGGTTTCGACTCGAAATGCCCATCAATCTGAGTCCCGAGCGACTCCAGAACATTCACTGTGATGGGAGAAGTTGTTAATCGAGTTATTTTTGACAGACTAATGAGAAGAACTACACGCTTTTTCGAACAGAATGCTGAACGAAGCCTACTAATTGAACTTTCGAGTATCGACTCGAAACGACCAGAAATCTGAGTCCCGGGCGACTCCAGAATATTCACTGTGATGGAAGAAGTTGTTAATCGAGTTATTTTTTACAGACTAATGCAAAGAATTACAAGATTTTTCAAACAGAATCTTGAACGAAGCCGACTAATTGAACTTCGGGGTATCGGCTCGAAACGCCCAGCAATCTGAGTCCCGAGCGACTCCAGAACATTCACTGAGATGGGAGAAGTTGTTAATCGAGTTATTTTTGACAGACTAATGCAAAGAATTGGAAGATTTTTCGAATAGAATTTTGAACGAAGCCGACTGATTGAACTTCGGGGTATCGGCTCGAAATACCCAACAATCTGAGTCCCGAGCGACTCCAGAACATTCCCTGTGATGGGAGAAGTTGTTAATCGAGTTATTTTTGAAAGACTAATGAGAAGAACTACACGCTTTTTCGAACAGAATGCTGAACGAAGCCTACTAATTGAACTTCGGGGTATCGGCTCGAAACGCCCAGCAATCTGAGTCCCGGGCGACTCCAGAACATTCACTGTGATGGAAGAAGTTGTTAATCGAGTTATTTTTGACAGACTAATGCAAAGAATTGGAAGATTTTTCGAATAGAATTTTGAACGAAGCCGACTGATTGAACTTCGGGGTATCGGCTCGAAATGCCCAACAATCTGAGTCCCGAGCGACTCCAGAACATTCACTGTGATGGGAGAAGTTGTTAATCGAGTTATTTTTGAAAGACTAATGAGAAGAACTACACTCTTTTTCGAACAGAATGCTGAACGAAGCCTACTAATTGAACTTCGGGGTATCGGCTCGAAACGCCCAGCAATCTGAGTCCCGGGCGACTCCAGAACATTCACTGTGATGGAAGAAGTTGTTAATCGAGTTACTTTTTACAGACTAATGCAAAGAATTACAAGATTTTTCAAACAGAATCTTGAACGAAGCCGACTAATTGAACTTCGGGGTATCGGCTCGAAATACCAAGCAATCTGAGTCCCGAGCGACTCCAGAACATTCACTGAGAAGGGAGAAGTTGTTAATCGAGTTATTTTTGACAGACTAATGAAAAGAACTACATGCTTTTTCGTACAGAATGCTGAACGAAGCCTACTAATTGAACTTTCGAGTATCGACTCGAAACGACAAGAAATCTGAGTCCCGGGCGACTCCAGAACATTCAATGTGATGGAAGAAGTTGTTAATCGAGTTATTTTTTACAGACTAATGAAAAGAACTAGACGCTTTTTTGAACAGAATGCTGAACGAAGCCTACTAATTGAACTTTCGAGTATCGACTCGAAACGACCAGAAATCTGAGTCCCGGGCGACTCCAGAACATTCACTGTGATGGAAGAAGTTGTTAATCGAGTTATTTTTTACAGACTAATGCAAAGAATTACAAGATTTTTCAAACAGAATCTTGAACGAAGCCGACTAATTGAACTTCGGGGTATCGGCTCGAAACACCCAGCAATCTGAGTCCCGAGCGACTCCAGAACATTCACTGAGAAGGGAGAAGTTGTTAATCGAGTTATTTTTGACAGACTAATGAAAAGAACTACATGCTTTTTCGAACAGAATGCTGAACGAAGCCTACTAATTGAACTTTCGAGTATCAACTCGAAACGACCAGAAATCTGAGTCCCGGGCGACTCCAGAACATTCAATGTGATGGAAGAAGTTGTTAATCGAGTTATTTTTTACAGACTAATGAAAAGAACTACACGCTTTTTCAAACAGAATCTTGAACGAAGCCGACTAATTGAACTTCGGGGTATCGGCTTGAAACGCCCAGCAATCTGAGTCCCGGGCGACTCCAGAACATTCACTGTGATGGAAGAAGTTGTTAATCGAGTTATTTTTGACAGACTAATGCAAAGAATTAGAAGATTTTTCGAATAGAATTTTGAACGAAGCCGACTGATTGAACTTCTGGGTATCGGCTCGAAATGCCCAACAATCTGAGTCCCGAGCGACTCCAGAACATTCACTGTGATGGGAGAAGTTGTTAATCGAGTTATTTTTGAAAGACTATTGAGAAGAACTACACAATTTTTCGAACAGAATGCTGAACGAAGCCTACTAATTGAACTTCGGGGTATCGGCTCGAAACGCCCAGCAATCTGAGTCCAGGGCGACTCCAGAACATTCACTATGATGGAAGAAGTTGTTAATCGAGTTACTTTTTACAGACTAATGCAAAGATTTACAAGATTTTTCAAACAGAATCTTGAACGAAGCCGACTAACTGAACTTCGGGGTATCGGCTCGAAACGCCCAGCAATCTGAGTCCCGAGCGACTCCAGAACATTCACTGTGATGGGAGAAGTTGTTAATCGAGTTATTTTTGACAGACTAATGAAAAGAACTACACGCTTTTTCGAACAAAATACTGAACGAAGCCTACTAATTGAACTTTCGAGTATCGACTCGAAACGACAAGAAATCTGAGTCCCTGGCGACTCCAGAACATTCACTGTGATGGAAGAAGTTGTTTATCGAGTTATTTTTTACAGACTAATGCAAAGAATTACAAGATTTTTCAAACAGAATCTTGAACGAAGCCGACTAATTGAACTTCGGGGTATCGGCTCGAAACGCCCAGCAATCTGAGTCCCGAGCGACTCCAGAACATTCACTGAGATGGGAGAAGTTGTTAATCGAGTTATTTTTGACAGACTAATGCAAAGAATTGGAAGATTTTTCGAATAGAATTTTGAACGAAGCCGACTGATTGAACTTCGGGGTATCGGCTCGAAATACCCAACAATCTGAGTCCCGAGCGACTCCAGAACATTCCCTGTGATGGGAGAAGTTGTTAATCGAGTTATTTTTGAAAGACTAATGAGAAGAACTACACGCTTTTTCGAACAGAATGCTGAACGAAGCCTACTAATTGAACTTCGGGGTATCGGCTCGAAACGCCCAGCAATCTGAGTCCCGGGCGACTCCAGAACATTCACTGTGATGGAAGAAGTTGTTAATCGAGTTATTTTTGACAGACTAATGCAAAGAATTGGAAGATTTTTCGAATAGAATTTTGAACGAAGCCGACTGATTGAACTTCGGGGTATCGGCTCGAAATGCCCAACAATCTGAGTCCCGAGCGACTCCAGAACATTCACTGTGATGGGAGAAGTTGTTAATCGAGTTATTTTTGAAAGACTAATGAGAAGAACTACACTCTTTTTCGAACAGAATGCTGAACGAAGCCTACTAATTGAACTTCGGGGTATCGGCTCGAAACGCCCAGCAATCTGAGTCCCGGGCGACTCCAGAACATTCACTGTGATGGAAGAAGTTGTTAATCGAGTTACTTTTTACAGACTAATGCAAAGAATTACAAGATTTTTCAAACAGAATCTTGAACGAAGCCGACTAATTGAACTTCGGGGTATCGGCTCGAAATACCAAGCAATCTGAGTCCCGAGCGACTCCAGAACATTCACTGAGAAGGGAGAAGTTGTTAATCGAGTTATTTTTGACAGACTAATGAAAAGAACTACATGCTTTTTCGTACAGAATGCTGAACGAAGCCTACTAATTGAACTTTCGAGTATCGACTCGAAACGACAAGAAATCTGAGTCCCGGGCGACTCCAGAACATTCAATGTGATGGAAGAAGTTGTTAATCGAGTTATTTTTTACAGACTAATGAAAAGAACTAGACGCTTTTTTGAACAGAATGCTGAACGAAGCCTACTAATTGAACTTTCGAGTATCGACTCGAAACGACCAGAAATCTGAGTCCCGGGCGACTCCAGAACATTCACTGTGATGGAAGAAGTTGTTAATCGAGTTATTTTTTACAGACTAATGCAAAGAATTACAAGATTTTTCAAACAGAATCTTGAACGAAGCCGACTAATTGAACTTCGGGGTATCGGCTCGAAACACCCAGCAATCTGAGTCCCGAGCGACTCCAGAACATTCACTGAGAAGGGAGAAGTTGTTAATCGAGTTATTTTTGACAGACTAATGAAAAGAACTACATGCTTTTTCGAACAGAATGCTGAACGAAGCCTACTAATTGAACTTTCGAGTATCAACTCGAAACGACCAGAAATCTGAGTCCCGGGCGACTCCAGAATATTCACTGTGATGGAAGAAGTTGTTAATCGAGTTATTTTTGACAGACTAATGCAAAGAATTGGAAGATTTTTCGAATAGAATTTTGAACGAAGCCGACTGATTGAACTTCGGGGTTTCGACTCGAAATGCCCATCAATCTGAGTCCCGAGCGACTCCAGAACATTCACTGTGATGGGAGAAGTTGTTAATCGAGTTATTTTTGACAGACTAATGAGAAGAACTACACGCTTTTTCGAACAGAATGCTGAACGAAGCCTACTAATTGAACTTTCGAGTATCGACTCGAAACGACCAGAAATCTGAGTCCCGGGCGACTCCAGAATATTCACTGTGATGGAAGAAGTTGTTAATCGAGTTATTTTTTACAGACTAATGCAAAGAATTACAAGATTTTTCAAACAGAATCTTGAACGAAGCCGACTAATTGAACTTCGGGGTATCGGCTCGAAACGCCCAGCAATCTGAGTCCCGAGCGACTCCAGAACATTCACTGAGATGGGAGAAGTTGTTAATCGAGTTATTTTTGACAGACTAATGCAAAGAATTGGAAGATTTTTCGAATAGAATTTTGAACGAAGCCGACTGATTGAACTTCGGGGTATCGGCTCGAAATACCCAACAATCTGAGTCCCGAGCGACTCCAGAACATTCCCTGTGATGGGAGAAGTTGTTAATCGAGTTATTTTTGAAAGACTAATGAGAAGAACTACACGCTTTTTCGAACAGAATGCTGAACGAAGCCTACTAATTGAACTTCGGGGTATCGGCTCGAAACGCCCAGCAATCTGAGTCCCGGGCGACTCCAGAACATTCACTGTGATGGAAGAAGTTGTTAATCGAGTTATTTTTGACAGACTAATGCAAAGAATTGGAAGATTTTTCGAATAGAATTTTGAACGAAGCCGACTGATTGAACTTCGGGGTATCGGCTCGAAATGCCCAACAATCTGAGTCCCGAGCGACTCCAGAACATTCACTGTGATGGGAGAAGTTGTTAATCGAGTTATTTTTGAAAGACTAATGAGAAGAACTACACTCTTTTTCGAACAGAATGCTGAACGAAGCCTACTAATTGAACTTCGGGGTATCGGCTCGAAACGCCCAGCAATCTGAGTCCCGGGCGACTCCAGAACATTCACTGTGATGGAAGAAGTTGTTAATCGAGTTACTTTTTACAGACTAATGCAAAGAATTACAAGATTTTTCAAACAGAATCTTGAACGAAGCCGACTAATTGAACTTCGGGGTATCGGCTCGAAATACCAAGCAATCTGAGTCCCGAGCGACTCCAGAACATTCACTGAGAAGGGAGAAGTTGTTAATCGAGTTATTTTTGACAGACTAATGAAAAGAACTACATGCTTTTTCGTACAGAATGCTGAACGAAGCCTACTAATTGAACTTTCGAGTATCGACTCGAAACGACAAGAAATCTGAGTCCCGGGCGACTCCAGAACATTCAATGTGATGGAAGAAGTTGTTAATCGAGTTATTTTTTACAGACTAATGAAAAGAACTAGACGCTTTTTTGAACAGAATGCTGAACGAAGCCTACTAATTGAACTTTCGAGTATCGACTCGAAACGACCAGAAATCTGAGTCCCGGGCGACTCCAGAACATTCACTGTGATGGAAGAAGTTGTTAATCGAGTTATTTTTTACAGACTAATGCAAAGAATTACAAGATTTTTCAAACAGAATCTTGAACGAAGCCGACTAATTGAACTTCGGGGTATCGGCTCGAAACACCCAGCAATCTGAGTCCCGAGCGACTCCAGAACATTCACTGAGAAGGGAGAAGTTGTTAGTCGAGTTATTTTTGACAGACTAATGAAAAGAACTACATGCTTTTTCGAACAGAATGCTGAACGAAGCCTACTAATTGAACTTTCGAGTATCAACTCGAAACGACCAGAAATCTGAGTCCCGGGCGACTCCAGAACATTCAATGTGATGGAAGAAGTTGTTAATCGAGTTATTTTTTACAGACTAATGAAAAGAACTACACGCTTTTTCAAACAGAATCTTGAACGAAGCCGACTAATTGAACTTCGGGGTATCGGCTTGAAACGCCCAGCAATCTGAGTCCCGGGCGACTCCAGAACATTCACTGTGATGGAAGAAGTTGTTAATCGAGTTATTTTTGACAGACTAATGCAAAGAATTAGAAGATTTTTCGAATAGAATTTTGAACGAAGCCGACTGATTGAACTTCTGGGTATCGGCTCGAAATGCCCAACAATCTGAGTCCCGAGCGACTCCAGAACATTCACTGTGATGGGAGAAGTTGTTAATCGAGTTATTTTTGAAAGACTATTGAGAAGAACTACACAATTTTTCGAACAGAATGCTGAACGAAGCCTACTAATTGAACTTCGGGGTATCGGCTCGAAACGCCCAGCAATCTGAGTCCAGGGCGACTCCAGAACATTCACTATGATGGAAGAAGTTGTTAATCGAGTTACTTTTTACAGACTAATGCAAAGATTTACAAGATTTTTCAAACAGAATCTTGAACGAAGCCGACTAACTGAACTTCGGGGTATCGGCTCGAAACGCCCAGCAATCTGAGTCCCGAGCGACTCCAGAACATTCACTGTGATGGGAGAAGTTGTTAATCGAGTTATTTTTGACAGACTAATGCAAAGAATTGGAAGATTTTTCGAATAGAATTTTGAACGAAGCCGACTGATTGAACTTCGGGGTTTCGACTCGAAATGCCCATCAATCTGAGTCCCGAGCGACTCCAGAACATTCACTGTGATGGGAGAAGTTGTTAATCGAGTTATTTTTGACAGACTAATGAGAAGAACTACACGCTTTTTCGAACAGAATGCTGAACGAAGCCTACTAATTGAACTTTCGAGTATCGACTCGAAACGACCAGAAATCTGAGTCCCGGGCGACTCCAGAATATTCACTGTGATGGAAGAAGTTGTTAATCGAGTTATTTTTTACAGACTAATGCAAAGAATTACAAGATTTTTCAAACAGAATCTTGAACGAAGCCGACTAATTGAACTTCGGGGTATCGGCTCGAAACGCCCAGCAATCTGAGTCCCGAGCGACTCCAGAACATTCACTGAGATGGGAGAAGTTGTTAATCGAGTTATTTTTGACAGACTAATGCAAAGAATTGGAAGATTTTTCGAATAGAATTTTGAACGAAGCCGACTGATTGAACTTCGGGGTATCGGCTCGAAATACCCAACAATCTGAGTCCCGAGCGACTCCAGAACATTCCCTGTGATGGGAGAAGTTGTTAATCGAGTTATTTTTGAAAGACTAATGAGAAGAACTACACGCTTTTTCGAACAGAATGCTGAACGAAGCCTACTAATTGAACTTCGGGGTATCGGCTCGAAACGCCCAGCAATCTGAGTCCCGGGCGACTCCAGAACATTCACTGTGATGGAAGAAGTTGTTAATCGAGTTATTTTTGACAGACTAATGCAAAGAATTGGAAGATTTTTCGAATAGAATTTTGAACGAAGCCGACTGATTGAACTTCGGGGTATCGGCTCGAAATGCCCAACAATCTGAGTCCCGAGCGACTCCAGAACATTCACTGTGATGGGAGAAGTTGTTAATCGAGTTATTTTTGAAAGACTAATGAGAAGAACTACACTCTTTTTCGAACAGAATGCTGAACGAAGCCTACTAATTGAACTTCGGGGTATCGGCTCGAAACGCCCAGCAATCTGAGTCCCGGGCGACTCCAGAACATTCACTGTGATGGAAGAAGTTGTTAATCGAGTTACTTTTTACAGACTAATGCAAAGAATTACAAGATTTTTCAAACAGAATCTTGAACGAAGCCGACTAATTGAACTTCGGGGTATCGGCTCGAAATACCAAGCAATCTGAGTCCCGAGCGACTCCAGAACATTCACTGAGAAGGGAGAAGTTGTTAATCGAGTTATTTTTGACAGACTAATGAAAAGAACTACATGCTTTTTCGTACAGAATGCTGAACGAAGCCTACTAATTGAACTTTCGAGTATCGACTCGAAACGACAAGAAATCTGAGTCCCGGGCGACTCCAGAACATTCAATGTGATGGAAGAAGTTGTTAATCGAGTTATTTTTTACAGACTAATGAAAAGAACTAGACGCTTTTTTGAACAGAATGCTGAACGAAGCCTACTAATTGAACTTTCGAGTATCGACTCGAAACGACCAGAAATCTGAGTCCCGGGCGACTCCAGAACATTCACTGTGATGGAAGAAGTTGTTAATCGAGTTATTTTTTACAGACTAATGCAAAGAATTACAAGATTTTTCAAACAGAATCTTGAACGAAGCCGACTAATTGAACTTCGGGGTATCGGCTCGAAACACCCAGCAATCTGAGTCCCGAGCGACTCCAGAACATTCACTGAGAAGGGAGAAGTTGTTAATCGAGTTATTTTTGACAGACTAATGAAAAGAACTACATGCTTTTTCGAACAGAATGCTGAACGAAGCCTACTAATTGAACTTTCGAGTATCAACTCGAAACGACCAGAAATCTGAGTCCCGGGCGACTCCAGAACATTCAATGTGATGGAAGAAGTTGTTAATCGAGTTATTTTTTACAGACTAATGAAAAGAACTACACGCTTTTTCAAACAGAATCTTGAACGAAGCCGACTAATTGAACTTCGGGGTATCGGCTTGAAACGCCCAGCAATCTGAGTCCCGGGCGACTCCAGAACATTCACTGTGATGGAAGAAGTTGTTAATCGAGTTATTTTTGACAGACTAATGCAAAGAATTAGAAGATTTTTCGAATAGAATTTTGAACGAAGCCGACTGATTGAACTTCTGGGTATCGGCTCGAAATGCCCAACAATCTGAGTCCCGAGCGACTCCAGAACATTCACTGTGATGGGAGAAGTTGTTAATCGAGTTATTTTTGAAAGACTATTGAGAAGAACTACACAATTTTTCGAACAGAATGCTGAACGAAGCCTACTAATTGAACTTCGGGGTATCGGCTCGAAACGCCCAGCAATCTGAGTCCAGGGCGACTCCAGAACATTCACTATGATGGAAGAAGTTGTTAATCGAGTTACTTTTTACAGACTAATGCAAAGATTTACAAGATTTTTCAAACAGAATCTTGAACGAAGCCGACTAACTGAACTTCGGGGTATCGGCTCGAAACGCCCAGCAATCTGAGTCCCGAGCGACTCCAGAACATTCACTGTGATGGGAGAAGTTGTTAATCGAGTTATTTTTGACAGACTAATGAAAAGAACTACACGCTTTTTCGAACAAAATACTGAACGAAGCCTACTAATTGAACTTTCGAGTATCGACTCGAAACGACAAGAAATCTGAGTCCCTGGCGACTCCAGAACATTCACTGTGATGGAAGAAGTTGTTTATCGAGTTATTTTTTACAGACTAATGCAAAGAATTACAAGATTTTTCAAACAGAATCTTGAACGAAGCCGACTAATTGAACTTCGGGGTATCGGCTCGAAACGCCCAGCAATCTGAGTCCCGAGCGACTCCAGAACATTCAGTGAGATGGGAGAAGTTGTTAATCGAGTTATTTTTGACAGACTAATGCAAAGAATTGGAAGATTTTTCGAATAGAATTTTGAACGAAGCCGACTGATTGAACTTCGGGGTATCGGCTCGAAATACCCAACAATCTGAGTCCCGAGCGACTCCAGAACATTCCCTGTGATGGGAGAAGTTGTTAATCGAGTTATTTTTGAAAGACTAATGAGAAGAACTACACGCTTTTTCGAACAGAATGCTGAACGAAGCCTACTAATTGAACTTCGGGGTATCGGCTCGAAACGCCCAGCAATCTGAGTCCCGGGCGACTCCAGAACATTCACTGTGATGGAAGAAGTTGTTAATCGAGTTATTTTTGACAGACTAATGCAAAGAATTGGAAGATTTTTCGAATAGAATTTTGAACGAAGCCGACTGATTGAACTTCGGGGTATCGGCTCGAAATGCCCAACAATCTGAGTCCCGAGCGACTCCAGAACATTCACTGTGATGGGAGAAGTTGTTAATCGAGTTATTTTTGAAAGACTAATGAGAAGAACTACACTCTTTTTCGAACAGAATGCTGAACGAAGCCTACTAATTGAACTTCGGGGTATCGGCTCGAAACGCCCAGCAATCTGAGTCCCGGGCGACTCCAGAACATTCACTGTGATGGAAGAAGTTGTTAATCGAGTTACTTTTTACAGACTAATGCAAAGAATTACAAGATTTTTCAAACAGAATCTTGAACGAAGCCGACTAATTGAACTTCGGGGTATCGGCTCGAAATACCAAGCAATCTGAGTCCCGAGCGACTCCAGAACATTCACTGAGAAGGGAGAAGTTGTTAATCGAGTTATTTTTGACAGACTAATGAAAAGAACTACATGCTTTTTCGTACAGAATGCTGAACGAAGCCTACTAATTGAACTTTCGAGTATCGACTCGAAACGACAAGAAATCTGAGTCCCGGGCGACTCCAGAACATTCAATGTGATGGAAGAAGTTGTTAATCGAGTTATTTTTTACAGACTAATGAAAAGAACTAGACGCTTTTTTGAACAGAATGCTGAACGAAGCCTACTAATTGAACTTTCGAGTATCGACTCGAAACGACCAGAAATCTGAGTCCCGGGCGACTCCAGAACATTCACTGTGATGGAAGAAGTTGTTAATCGAGTTATTTTTTACAGACTAATGCAAAGAATTACAAGATTTTTCAAACAGAATCTTGAACGAAGCCGACTAATTGAACTTCGGGGTATCGGCTCGAAACACCCAGCAATCTGAGTCCCGAGCGACTCCAGAACATTCACTGAGAAGGGAGAAGTTGTTAATCGAGTTATTTTTGACAGACTAATGAAAAGAACTACATGCTTTTTCGAACAGAATGCTGAACGAAGCCTACTAATTGAACTTTCGAGTATCAACTCGAAACGACCAGAAATCTGAGTCCCGGGCGACTCCAGAACATTCAATGTGATGGAAGAAGTTGTTAATCGAGTTATTTTTTACAGACTAATGAAAAGAACTACACGCTTTTTCAAACAGAATCTTGAACGAAGCCGACTAATTGAACTTCGGGGTATCGGCTTGAAACGCCCAGCAATCTGAGTCCCGGGCGACTCCAGAACATTCACTGTGATGGAAGAAGTTGTTAATCGAGTTATTTTTGACAGACTAATGCAAAGAATTAGAAGATTTTTCGAATAGAATTTTGAACGAAGCCGACTGATTGAACTTCTGGGTATCGGCTCGAAATGCCCAACAATCTGAGTCCCGAGCGACTCCAGAACATTCACTGTGATGGGAGAAGTTGTTAATCGAGTTATTTTTGAAAGACTATTGAGAAGAACTACACAATTTTTCGAACAGAATGCTGAACGAAGCCTACTAATTGAACTTCGGGGTATCGGCTCGAAACGCCCAGCAATCTGAGTCCAGGGCGACTCCAGAACATTCACTATGATGGAAGAAGTTGTTAATCGAGTTACTTTTTACAGACTAATGCAAAGATTTACAAGATTTTTCAAACAGAATCTTGAACGAAGCCGACTAACTGAACTTCGGGGTATCGGCTCGAAACGCCCAGCAATCTGAGTCCCGAGCGACTCCAGAACATTCACTGTGATGGGAGAAGTTGTTAATCGAGTTATTTTTGACAGACTAATGAAAAGAACTACACGCTTTTTCGAACAAAATACTGAACGAAGCCTACTAATTGAACTTTCGAGTATCGACTCGAAACGACAAGAAATCTGAGTCCCTGGCGACTCCAGAACATTCACTGTGATGGAAGAAGTTGTTTATCGAGTTATTTTTTACAGACTAATGCAAAGAATTACAAGATTTTTCAAACAGAATCTTGAACGAAGCCGACTAATTGAACTTCGGGGTATCGGCTCGAAACGCCCAGCAATCTGAGTCCCGAGCGACTCCAGAACATTCACTGAGATGGGAGAAGTTGTTAATCGAGTTATTTTTGACAGACTAATGCAAAGAATTGGAAGATTTTTCGAATAGAATTTTGAACGAAGCCGACTGATTGAACTTCGGGGTATCGGCTCGAAATACCCAACAATCTGAGTCCCGAGCGACTCCAGAACATTCCCTGTGATGGGAGAAGTTGTTAATCGAGTTATTTTTGAAAGACTAATGAGAAGAACTACACGCTTTTTCGAACAGAATGCTGAACGAAGCCTACTAATTGAACTTCGGGGTATCGGCTCGAAACGCCCAGCAATCTGAGTCCCGGGCGACTCCAGAACATTCACTGTGATGGAAGAAGTTGTTAATC
Organism: Canna indica; assembly: GCA_034359265.1. Taxonomy (NCBI): domain Eukaryota; kingdom Viridiplantae; phylum Streptophyta; class Magnoliopsida; order Zingiberales; family Cannaceae; genus Canna; species Canna indica. Next base: position 42,285,963 of record CP136891.1, read on the forward strand.
GAGTTATTTTTGACAGACTAATGCAAAGAATTGGAAGATTTTTCGAATAGAATTTTGAACGAAGCCGACTGATTGAACTTCGGGGTATCGGCTCGAAATGCCCAACAATCTGAGTCCCGAGCGACTCCAGAACATTCACTGTGATGGGAGAAGTTGTTAATCGAGTTATTTTTGAAAGACTAATGAGAAGAACTACACTCTTTTTCGAACAGAATGCTGAACGAAGCCTACTAATTGAACTTTGGGGTATCGGCTCGAAACGCCCAGCAATCTGAGTCCCGGGCGACTCCAGAACATTCACTGTGATGGAAGAAGTTGTTAATCGAGTTACTTTTTACAGACTAATGCAAAGAATTACAAGATTTTTCAAACAGAATCTTGAACGAAGCCGACTAATTGAACTTCGGGGTATCGGCTCGAAATACCAAGCAATCTGAGTCCCGAGCGACTCCAGAACATTCACTGAGAAGGGAGAAGTTGTTAATCGAGTTATTTTTGACAGACTAATGAAAAGAACTACATGCTTTTTCGTACAGAATGCTGAACGAAGCCTACTAATTGAACTTTCGAGTATCGACTCGAAACGACAAGAAATCTGAGTCCCGGGCGACTCCAGAACATTCAATGTGATGGAAGAAGTTGTTAATCGAGTTATTTTTTACAGACTAATGAAAAGAACTAGACGCTTTTTTGAACAGAATGCTGAACGAAGCCTACTAATTGAACTTTCGAGTATCGACTCGAAACGACCAGAAATCTGAGTCCCGGGCGACTCCAGAACATTCACTGTGATGGAAGAAGTTGTTAATCGAGTTATTTTTTACAGTCTAATGCAAAGAATTACAAGATTTTTCAAACAGAATCTTGAACGAAGCCGACTAATTGAACTTCGGGGTATCGGCTCGAAACGCCCAGCAATATGAGTGCCGAGCGAGTCCAGAACATTCACTGTGATGGGAGAAGTTGTTAATCGAGTTATTTTTGACAGACTAATGCAAAGAACTACACGCTTTTTCGAACAGAATGCTGAACGAAGCCTACTAATTGAACTTTCGAGTATCGACTCGAAACGACCAGAAATCTGAGTCCCGGGCGACTCCAGAACATTCACTGTGATGGAAGAAGTTGTTAATCGAGTTATTTTTTACAGACTAATGCAAAGAATTACAAGATTTTTCAAACAGAATCTTGAACGAAGCCGACTAATTGAACTTCGGGGTATCGGCTCGAAACACCCAGCAATCTGAGTCCCGAGCGACTCCAGAACATTCACTGAGAAGGGAGAAGTTGTTAATCGAGTTATTTTTGACAGACTAATGAAAAGAACTACATGCTTTTTCGAACAGAATGCTGAACGAAGCCTACTAATTGAACTTTCGAGTATCAACTCGAAACGACCAGAAATCTGAGTCCCGGGCGACTCCAGAACATTCAATGTGATGGAAGAAGTTGTTAATCGAGTTATTTTTTACAGACTAATGAAAAGAACTACACGCTTTTTCAAACAGAATCTTGAACGAAGCCGACTAATTGAACTTCGAGGTATCGGCTTGAAACGCCCAGCAATCTGAGTCCCGGGCGACTCCAGAACATTCACTGTGATGGAAGAAGTTGTTAATCGAGTTATTTTTGACAGACTAATGCAAAGAATTAGAAGATTTTTCGAATAGAATTTTGAACGAAGCCGACTGATTGAACTTCTGGGTATCGGCTCGAAATGCCCAACAATCTGAGTCCCGAGCGACTCCAGAACATTCACTGTGATGGGAGAAGTTGTTAATCGAGTTATTTTTGAAAGACTATTGAGAAGAACTACACAATTTTTCGAACAGAATGCTGAACGAAGCCTACTAATTGAACTTCGGGGTATCGGCTCGAAACGCCCAGCAATCTGAGTCCAGGGCGACTCCAGAACATTCACTATGATGGAAGAAGTTGTTAATCGAGTTACTTTTTCCAGACTAATGCAAAGATTTACAAGATTTTTCAAACAGAATCTTGAACGAAGCCGACTAACTGAACTTCGGGGTATCGGCTCGAAACGCCCAGCAATCTGAGTCCCGAGCGACTCCAGAACATTCACTGTGATGGGAGAAGTTGTTAATCGAGTTATTTTTGACAGACTAATGAAAAGAACTACACGCTTTTTCGAACAAAATACTGAACGAAGCCTACTAATTGAACTTTCGAGTATCGACTCGAAACGACAAGAAATCTGAGTCCCTGGCGACTCCAGAACATTCACTGTGATGGAAGAAGTTGTTTATCGAGTTATTTTTTACAGACTAATGCAAAGAATTACAAGATTTTTCAAACAGAATCTTGAACGAAGCCGACTAATTGAACTTCGGGGTATCGGCTCGAAACGCCCAGCAATCTGAGTCCCGAGCGACTCCAGAACATTCACTGAGATGGGAGAAGTTGTTAATCGAGTTATTTTTGACAGACTAATGCAAAGAATTGGAAGATTTTTCGAATAGAATTTTGAACGAAGCCGACTGATTGAACTTCGGGGTATCGGCTCGAAATACCCAACAATCTGAGTCCCGAGCGACTCCAGAACATTCCCTGTGATGGGAGAAGTTGTTAATCGAGTTATTTTTGAAAGACTAATGAGAAGAACTACACGCTTTTTCGAACAGAATGCTGAACGAAGCCTACTAATTGAACTTCGGGGTATCGGCTCGAAACGCCCAGCAATCTGAGTCCCGGGCGACTCCAGAACATTCACTGTGATGGAAGAAGTTGTTAATCGAGTTATTTTTGACAGACTAATGCAAAGAATTGGAAGATTTTTCGAATAGAATTTTGAACGAAGCCGACTGATTGAACTTCGGGGTATCGGCTCGAAATGCCCAACAATCTGAGTCCCGAGCGACTCCAGAACATTCACTGTGATGGGAGAAGTTGTTAATCGAGTTATTTTTGAAAGACTAATGAGAAGAACTACACTCTTTTTCGAACAGAATGCTGAACGAAGCCTACTAATTGAACTTTGGGGTATCGGCTCGAAACGCCCAGCAATCTGAGTCCCGGGCGACTCCAGAACATTCACTGTGATGGAAGAAGTTGTTAATCGAGTTACTTTTTACAGACTAATGCAAAGAATTACAAGATTTTTCAAACAGAATCTTGAACGAAGCCGACTAATTGAACTTCGGGGTATCGGCTCGAAATACCAAGCAATCTGAGTCCCGAGCGACTCCAGAACATTCACTGAGAAGGGAGAAGTTGTTAATCGAGTTATTTTTGACAGACTAATGAAAAGAACTACATGCTTTTTCGTACAGAATGCTGAACGAAGCCTACTAATTGAACTTTCGAGTATCAACTCGAAACGACCAGAAATCTGAGTCCCGGGCGACTCCAGAACATTCAATGTGATGGAAGAAGTTGTTAATCGAGTTATTTTTTACAGACTAATGAAAAGAACTAGACGCTTTTTTGAACAGAATGCTGAACGAAGCCTACTAATTGAACTTTCGAGTATCGACTCGAAACGACCAGAAATCTGAGTCCCGGGCGACTCCAGAACATTCACTGTGATGGAAGAAGTTGTTAATCGAGTTATTTTTTACAGTCTAATGCAAAGAATTACAAGATTTTTCAAACAGAATCTTGAACGAAGCCGACTAATTGAACTTCGGGGTATCGGCTCGAAACGCCCAGCAATATGAGTGCCGAGCGAGTCCAGAACATTCACTGTGATGGGAGAAGTTGTTAATCGAGTTATTTTTGACAGACTAATGCAAAGAACTATACGCTTTTTCGAACAGAATGCTGAACGAAGCCTACTAATTGAACTTTCGAGTATCGACTCGAAACGACCAGAAATCTGAGTCCCGGGCGACTCCAGAACATTCATTATGATGGAAGAAGTTGTTAATCGAGTTATTTTTTACAGACTAATGCAAAGAATTACAAGATTTTTCAAACAGAATCTTGAACGAAGCCGACTATTTGAACTTCGGGGTATCGGCTTGAAACGCCCAGCCATCTGAGTCCCGAGCGACTCCAGAACATTCACTGTGATGGGAGAAGTTGTTAATCGAGTTATTTTTGACAGACTAAGGCAAGGAATTGGAAGATTTTGCGAATAGAATCTTTAACGAAGCTGACTGATTGAACTTCGGGGTATCCGCTCGGAACGCCCAGCAATCTGAGTCCCGAGCGAATCCAGAACATTCACTGTGATGGGAGAAGTTGTTAATCGAGTTATTTTTGACAGACTAATGCAAAGAATTGGAAGATTTTTCGAATAGAATTTTGAACGAAGCCGACTGATTGAACTTCGGGGTTTCGACTCGAAATGCCCATCAATCTGAGTCCCGAGCGACTCCAGAACATTCACTGTGATGGGAGAAGTTGTTAATCGAGTTATTTTTGACAGACTAATGAGAAGAACTACACGCTTTTTCGAACAGAATGCTGAACGAAGCCTACTAATTGAACTTTCGAGTATCGACTCGAAACGACCAGAAATCTGAGTCCCGGGCGACTCCAGAATATTCACTGTGATGGAAGAAGTTGTTAATCGAGTTATTTTTTACAGACTAATGCAAAGAATTACAAGATTTTTCAAACAGAATCTTGAACGAAGCCGACTAATTGAACTTCGGGGTATCGGCTCGAAATACCAAGCAATCTGAGTCCCGAGCGACTCCAGAACATTCACTGAGAAGGGAGAAGTTGTTAATCGAGTTATTTTTGACAGACTAATGAAAAGAACTACATGCTTTTTCGTACAGAATGCTGAACGAAGCCTACTAATTGAACTTTCGAGTATCGACTCGAAACGACAAGAAATCTGAGTCCCGGGCGACTCCAGAACATTCAATGTGATGGAAGAAGTTGTTAATCGAGTTATTTTTTACAGACTAATGAAAAGAACTAGACGCTTTTTTGAACAGAATGCTGAACGAAGCCTACTAATTGAACTTTCGAGTATCGACTCGAAACGACCAGAAATCTGAGTCCCGGGCGACTCCAGAACATTCACTGTGATGGAAGAAGTTGTTAATCGAGTTATTTTTTACAGTCTAATGCAAAGAATTACAAGATTTTTCAAACAGAATCTTGAACGAAGCCGACTAATTGAACTTCGGGGTATCGGCTCGAAACGCCCAGCAATATGAGTGCCGAGCGAGTCCAGAACATTCACTGTGATGGGAGAAGTTGTTAATCGAGTTATTTTTGACAGACTAATGCAAAGAACTACACGCTTTTTCGAACAGAATGCTGAACGAAGCCTACTAATTGAACTTTCGAGTATCGACTCGAAACGACCAGAAATCTGAGTCCCGGGCGACTCCAGAACATTCATTATGATGGAAGAAGTTGTTAATCGAGTTATTTTTTACAGACTAATGCAAAGAATTACAAGATTTTTCAAACAGAATCTTGAACGAAGCCGACTATTTGAACTTCGGGGTATCGGCTTGAAACGCCCAGCCATCTGAGTCCCGAGCGACTCCAGAACATTCACTGTGATGGGAAAAGTTGTTAATCGAGTTATTTTTGACAGACTAAGGCATGGAATTGGAAGATTTTGCGAATAGAATCTTTAACGAAGCTGACTGATTGAACTTCGGGGTATCCGCTCGGAACGCCCAGCAATCTGAGTCCCGAGCGAATCCAGAACATTCACTGTGATGGGAGAAGTTGTTAATCGAGTTATTTTTGACAGACTAATTCAAAGAATTGGAAGATTTTTTGATTAGAATCTTGAACGAAGCCGACTGACTGAACTTCGGGAGTTCGGGGTATCCGCTGGAAACGCCCAGCAATCTGAGTCCCGAGCGACTCCATAACATTCACTGTGATGGGAGAAGTTGTTAATCGAGTTATTTTTCAAAGACTAATGCAAAGAATTACACGCTTTTTCGAACAGAATGCTGAACGAAGCCTACTAATTGAACTTTCGAGTATCGATTCGAAACGACCAGAATTCTGAGTCCCGGCGACTCCAGAACATTCACTGTGATGGAAGAAGTTGTTAATCGAGTTACTTTTTACAGACTAATGAAAAGAATTACAAGATTTTTCAAACAGAATCTTGAACGAAGCCGACTAATTGAACTTCGGGGTATCGGCTCGAAACGCCCAGCAATATGAGTCCCGAGCGACTCTAGAACATTCACTGAGATGGGAGAAGTTGTTAATCGAGTTATTTTTGACAGACTAATACAAAGAATTGGAAGATTTTTCGAATAGAATTTTGAACGAAGCCGACTGATTGAACTTCGGGGTATCGGCTCGAAATGCCAAAGAATCTGAGTCCCGAGCGAGTCCAGAACATTCACTGTGAATCGAGTTATTTTTGAAAGACTAATGAGAAGAACTACACGCTTTTTCGAACAGAATGCTGAACGAAGCCTACTAATTGAACTTCGGGGTATCGGCTCGAAACGCCCAGCAATCTGAGTCCCGGGTGACTCCAGAACAATCACTGTGATGGAAGAAGTTGTTAATCGAGTTACTTTTTACAGACTAATGCAAAGATTTACAAGATTTTTCAAACAGAATCTTGAACGAAGCCGACTAACTGAACTTCGGGGTATCGGCTCGAAACGCCCAGCAATCTGAGTCCCGAGCGACTCCAGAACATTCACTGTGATGGGAGAAGTTGTTAATCGAGTTATTTTTGACAGACTAATGAAAAGAACTACACGCTTTTTCGAACAAAATACTGAACGAAGCCTACTAATTGAACTTTCGAGTATCGACTCGAAACGACCAGAAATTTGAGTCCCGGACGACTCCAGAACATTCAATGTGATGGAAGAAGTTGTTAATCGAGTTATTTTTTACAGACTAATTCAAAGAATTACAAGATTTTTCAAACAGAATCTTGAACGAAGCCGACAAATTGAACTTCGGGGTATCGGCTCGAAACGCCCAGCAATCTGAGTCCCGAGCGACTCCAGAACATTCACTGAGATGGGAGAAGTTTTTAATCGAGTTATTTTTGACAGACTAATGCAAAGAATTGGAAGATTTTTCGAATAGAATTTTGAACGAAGCCGACTGATTGAACTTCGGGGTTTCGACTCGAAATGCCCATCAATCTGAGTCCCGAGCGACTCCAGAACATTCACTGTGATGGGAGAAGTTGTTAATCGAGTTATTTTTGACAGACTAATGAGAAGAACTACACGCTTTTTCGAACAGAATGCTGAACGAAGCCTACTAATTGAACTTTCGAGTATCGACTTCAAACGACCAGAAATCTGAGTCCCGGGCGACTCCAGAACATTCACTGTGATGGAAGAAGTTGTTAATCGAGTTATTTTTTACAGACTAATGCAAAGAATTACAAGATTTTTCAAACAGAATCTAGAACGAAGCCGACTAATTGAACTTCGGGGTATCGGCTCGAAACGCCCAGCAATCTGAGTCCCGTGCGACTCCAGAACATTCCCTGAGAAGGGAGAAGTTGTTAATCGAGTTATTTTTGACAGACTAATGAAAAGAACTACATGCTTTTTCGAACAGAATGCTGAACGAAGCCTACTAATTGAACTTTCGAGTATCAACTCGAAACGACCAGAAATCTGAGTCCCGGGCGACTCTAGAACATTCAATGTGATGGAAGAAGTTGTTAAACGAGTTATTTTTTACAGACTAATGAAAAGAACTACACGCTTTTTCAAACAGAATCTTGAACGAAGCCGACTAATTGAACTTCGGGGTATCGGCTCGAAACGCCCAGCAATCTGAGTCCCGGGCGACTCCAGAACATTCACTGTGATGGAAGAAGTTGTTAATCGAGTTATTTTTGACAGACTAATGCAAAGAATTGAAAGATTTTTCGAATAGAATTTTGAACGAAGCCGACTGATTGAACTTCGGGGTTTCGACTCGAAATGCCCATCAATCTGAGTCCCGAGCGACTCCAGAACATTCACTGTGATGGGAGAAGTTGTTAATCGAGTTATTTTTGACAGACTAATGAGAAGAACTACACGCTTTTTCGAACAGAATGCTGAACGAAGCCTACTAATTGAACTTTCGAGTATCGACTTCAAACGACCAGAAATCTGAGTCCCGGGCGACTCCAGAACATTCACTGTGATGGAAGAAGTTGTTAATCGAGTTATTTTTTACAGACTAATGCAAAGAATTACAAGATTTTTCAAACAGAATCTTGAACGAAGCCGACTAATTGAACTTCGGGGTATCGGCTCGAAACACCCAGCAATCTGAGTCCCGAGCGACTCCAGAACATTCACTGAGAAGGGAGAAGTTGTTAATCGAGTTATTTTTGACAGACTAATGAAAAGAACTACATGCTTTTTCGAACAGAATGCTGAACGAAGCCTACTAATTGAACTTTCGAGTATCAACTCGAAACGACCAGAAATCTGAGTCCCGGGCGACTCCAGAACATTCAATGTGATGGAAGAAGTTGTTAATCGAGTTATTTTTTACAGACTAATGAAAAGAACTACACGCTTTTTCAAACAGAATCTTGAACGAAGCCGACTAATTGAACTTCGGGGTATCGGCTTGAAACGCCCAGCAATCTGAGTCCCGGGCGACTCCAGAACATTCACTGTGATGGAAGAAGTTGTTAATCGAGTTATTTTTGACAGACTAATGCAAAGAATTAGAAGATTTTTCGAATAGAATTTTGAACGAAGCCGACTGATTGAACTTCTGGGTATCGGCTCGAAATGCCCAACAATCTGAGTCCCGAGCGACTCCAGAACATTCACTGTGATGGGAGAAGTTGTTAATCGAGTTATTTTTGAAAGACTATTGAGAAGAACTACACAATTTTTCGAACAGAATGCTGAACGAAGCCTACTAATTGAACTTCGGGGTATCGGCTCGAAACGCCCAGCAATCTGAGTCCAGGGCGACTCCAGAACATTCACTATGATGGAAGAAGTTGTTAATCGAGTTACTTTTTACAGACTAATGCAAAGATTTACAAGATTTTTCAAACAGAATCTTGAACGAAGCCGACTAACTGAACTTCGGGGTATCGGCTCGAAACGCCCAGCAATCTGAGTCCCGAGCGACTCCAGAACATTCACTGTGATGGGAGAAGTTGTTAATCGAGTTATTTTTGACAGACTAATGAAAAGAACTACACGCTTTTTCGAACAAAATACTGAACGAAGCCTACTAATTGAACTTTCGAGTATCGACTCGAAACGACAAGAAATCTGAGTCCCTGGCGACTCCAGAACATTCACTGTGATGGAAGAAGTTGTTTATCGAGTTATTTTTTACAGACTAATGCAAAGAATTACAAGATTTTTCAAACAGAATCTTGAACGAAGCCGACTAATTGAACTTCGGGGTATCGGCTCGAAACGCCCAGCAATCTGAGTCCCGAGCGACTCCAGAACATTCACTGAGATGGGAGAAGTTGTTAATCGAGTTATTTTTGACAGACTAATGCAAAGAATTGGAAGATTTTTCGAATAGAATTTTGAACGAAGCCGACTGATTGAACTTCGGGGTATCGGCTCGAAATACCCAACAATCTGAGTCCCGAGCGACTCCAGAACATTCCCTGTGATGGGAGAAGTTGATAATCGAGTTATTTTTGAAAGACTAATGAGAAGAACTACACGCTTTTTCGAACAGAATGCTGAACGAAGCCTACTAATTGAACTTCGGGGTATCGGCTCGAAACGCCCAGCAATCTGAGTCCCGGGCGACTCCAGAACATTCACTGTGATGGAAGAAGTTGTTAATCGAGTTATTTTTGACAGACTAATGCAAAGAATTGGAAGATTTTTCGAATAGAATTTTGAACGAAGCCGACTGATTGAACTTCGGGGTATCGGCTCGAAATGCCCAACAATCTGAGTCCCGAGCGACTCCAGAACATTCACTGTGATGGGAGAAGTTGTTAATCGAGTTATTTTTGAAAGACTAATGAGAAGAACTACACTCTTTTTCGAACAGAATGCTGAACGAAGCCTACTAATTGAACTTCGGGGTATCGGCTCGAAACGCCCAGCAATCTGAGTCCCGGGCGACTCCAGAACATTCACTGTGATGGAAGAAGTTGTTAATCGAGTTACTTTTTACAGACTAATGCAAAGATTTACAAGATTTTTCAAACAGAATCTTGAACGAAGCCGACTAACTGAACTTCGGGGTATCGGCTCGAAACGCCCAGCAATCTGAGTCCCGAGCGACTCCAGAACATTCACTGTGATGGGAGAAGTTGTTAATCGAGTTATTTTTGACAGACTAATGAAAAGAACTACACGCTTTTTCGAACAAAATACTGAACGAAGCCTACTAATTGAACTTTCGAGTATCGACTCGAAACGACAAGAAATCTGAGTCCCTGGCGACTCCAGAACATTCACTGTGATGGAAGAAGTTGTTTATCGAGTTATTTTTTACAGACTAATGCAAAGAATTACAAGATTTTTCAAACAGAATCTTGAACGAAGCCGACAAATTGAACTTCGGGGTATCGGCTCGAAACGCCCAGCAATCTGAGTCCCGAGCGACTCCAGAACATTCACTGAGATGGGAGAAGTTGTTAATCGAGTTATTTTTTACAGTCTAATGCAAAGAATTACAAGATTTTTCAAACAGAATCTTGAACGAAGCCGACTAATTGAACTTCGGGGTATCGGCTCGAAACGCCCAGCAATATGAGTGCCGAGCGAGTCCAGAACATTCACTGTGATGGGAGAAGTTGTTAATCGAGTTATTTTTGACAGACTAATGCAAAGAACTACACGCTTTTTCGAACAGAATGCTGAACGAAGCCTACTAATTGAACTTTCGAGTATCGACTCGAAACGACCAGAAATCTGAGTCCCGGGCGACTCCAGAACATTCATTATGATGGAAGAAGTTGTTAATCGAGTTATTTTTTACAGACTAATGCAAAGAATTACAAGATTTTTCAAACAGAATCTTGAACGAAGCCGACTATTTGAACTTCGGGGTATCGGCTTGAAACGCCCAGCCATCTGAGTCCCGAGCGACTCCAGAACATTCACTGTGATGGGAGAAGTTGTTAATCGAGTTATTTTTGACAGACTAAGGCAAGGAATTGGAAGATTTTGCGAATAGAATCTTTAACGAAGCTGACTGATTGAACTTCGGGGTATCCGCTCGGAACGCCCAGCAATCTGAGTCCCGAGCGAATCCAGAACATTCACTGTGATGGGAGAAGTTGTTAATCGAGTTATTTTTGACAGACTAATGCAAAGAATTGGAAGATTTTTCGAATAGAATTTTGAACGAAGCCGACTGATTGAACTTCGGGGTTTCGACTGGAAATGCCCATCAATCTGAGTCCCGAGCGACTCCAGAACATTCACTGTGATGGGAGAAGTTGTTAATCGAGTTATTTTTGACAGACTAATGAGAAGAACTACACGCTTTTTCGAACAGAATGCTGAACGAAGCCTACTAATTGAACTTTCGAGTATCGACTCGAAACGACCAGAAATCTGAGTCCCGGGCGACTCCAGAATATTCACTGTGATGGAAGAAGTTGTTAATCGAGTTATTTTTTACAGACTAATGCAAAGAATTACAAGATTTTTCAAACAGAATCTTGAACGAAGCCGACTAATTGAACTTCGGGGTATCGGCTCGAAATACCAAGCAATCTGAGTCCCGAGCGACTCCAGAACATTCACTGAGAAGGGAGAAGTTGTTAATCGAGTTATTTTTGACAGACTAATGAAAAGAACTACATGCTTTTTCGTACAGAATGCTGAACGAAGCCTACTAATTGAACTTTCGAGTATCGACTCGAAACGACAAGAAATCTGAGTCCCGGGCGACTCCAGAACATTCAATGTGATGGAAGAAGTTGTTAATCGAGTTATTTTTTACAGACTAATGAAAAGAACTAGACGCTTTTTTGAACAGAATGCTGAACGAAGCCTACTAATTGAACTTTCGAGTATCGACTCGAAACGACCAGAAATCTGAGTCCCGGGCGACTCCAGAACATTCACTGTGATGGAAGAAGTTGTTAATCGAGTTATTTTTTACAGTCTAATGCAAAGAATTACAAGATTTTTCAAACAGAATCTTGAACGAAGCCGACTAATTGAACTTCGGGGTATCGGCTCGAAACGCCCAGCAATATGAGTGCCGAGCGAGTCCAGAACATTCACTGTGATGGGAGAAGTTGTTAATCGAGTTATTTTTGACAGACTAATGCAAAGAACTACACGCTTTTTCGAACAGAATGCTGAACGAAGCCTACTAATTGAACTTTCGAGTATCGACTCGAAACGACCAGAAATCTGAGTCCCGGGCGACTCCAGAACATTCATTATGATGGAAGAAGTTGTTAATCGAGTTATTTTTTACAGACTAATGCAAAGAATTACAAGATTTTTCAAACAGAATCTTGAACGAAGCCGACTATTTGAACTTCGGGGTATCGGCTTGAAACGCCCAGCCATCTGAGTCCCGAGCGACTCCAGAACATTCACTGTGATGGGAGAAGTTGTTAATCGAGTTATTTTTGACAGACTAAGGCATGGAATTGGAAGATTTTGCGAATAGAATCTTTAACGAAGCTGACTGATTGAACTTCGGGGTATCCGCTCGGAACGCCCAGCAATCTGAGTCCCGAGCGAATCCAGAACATTCACTGTGATGGGAGAAGTTGTTAATCGAGTTATTTTTGACAGACTAATTCAAAGAATTGGAAGATTTTTTGATTAGAATCTTGAACGAAGCCGACTGACTGAACTTCGGGAGTTCGGGGTATCCGCTGGAAACGCCCAGCAATCTGAGTCCCGAGCGACTCCATAACATTCACTGTGATGGGAGAAGTTGTTAATCGAGTTATTTTTCAAAGACTAATGCAAAGAATTACACGCTTTTTCGAACAGAATGCTGAACGAAGCCTACTAATTGAACTTTCGAGTATCGATTCGAAACGACCAGAATTCTGAGTCCCGGCGACTCCAGAACATTCACTGTGATGGAAGAAGTTGTTAATCGAGTTACTTTTTACAGACTAATGAAAAGAATTACAAGATTTTTCAAACAGAATCTTGAACGAAGCCGACTAATTGAACTTCGGGGTATCGGCTCGAAACGCCCAGCAATATGAGTCCCGAGCGACTCTAGAACATTCACTGAGATGGGAGAAGTTGTTAATCGAGTTATTTTTGACAGACTAATACAAAGAATTGGAAGATTTTTCGAATAGAATTTTGAACGAAGCCGACTGATTGAACTTCGGGGTATCGGCTCGAAATGCCAAAGAATCTGAGTCCCGAGCGAGTCCAGAACATTCACTGTGAATCGAGTTATTTTTGAAAGACTAATGAGAAGAACTACACGCTTTTTCGAACAGAATGCTGAACGAAGCCTACTAATTGAACTTCGGGGTATCGGCTCGAAACGCCCAGCAATCTGAGTCCCGGGTGACTCCAGAACAATCACTGTGATGGAAGAAGTTGTTAATCGAGTTACTTTTTACAGACTAATGCAAAGATTTACAAGATTTTTCAAACAGAATCTTGAACGAAGCCGACTAACTGAACTTCGGGGTATCGGCTCGAAACGCCCAGCAATCTGAGTCCCGAGCGACTCCAGAACATTCACTGTGATGGGAGAAGTTGTTAATCGAGTTATTTTTGACAGACTAATGAAAAGAACTACACGCTTTTTCGAACAAAATACTGAACGAAGCCTACTAATTGAACTTTCGAGTATCGACTCGAAACGACCAGAAATTTGAGTCCCGGACGACTCCAGAACATTCAATGTGATGGAAGAAGTTGTTAATCGAGTTATTTTTTACAGACTAATTCAAAGAATTACAAGATTTTTCAAACAGAATCTTGAACGAAGCCGACAAATTGAACTTCGGGGTATCGGCTCGAAACGCCCAGCAATCTGAGTCCCGAGCGACTCCAGAACATTCACTGAGATGGGAGAAGTTTTTAATCGAGTTATTTTTGACAGACTAATGCAAAGAATTGGAAGATTTTTCGAATAGAATTTTGAACGAAGCCGACTGATTGAACTTCGGGGTTTCGACTCGAAATGCCCATCAATCTGAGTCCCGAGCGACTCCAGAACATTCACTGTGATGGGAGAAGTTGTTAATCGAGTTATTTTTGACAGACTAATGAGAAGAACTACACGCTTTTTCGAACAGAATGCTGAACGAAGCCTACTAATTGAACTTTCGAGTATCGACTTCAAACGACCAGAAATCTGAGTCCCGGGCGACTCCAGAACATTCACTGTGATGGAAGAAGTTGTTAATCGAGTTATTTTTTACAGACTAATGCAAAGAATTACAAGATTTTTCAAACAGAATCTAGAACGAAGCCGACTAATTGAACTTCGGGGTATCGGCTCGAAACGCCCAGCAATCTGAGTCCCGTGCGACTCCAGAACATTCCCTGAGAAGGGAGAAGTTGTTAATCGAGTTATTTTTGACAGACTAATGAAAAGAACTACATGCTTTTTCGAACAGAATGCTGAACGAAGCCTACTAATTGAACTTTCGAGTATCAACTCGAAACGACCAGAAATCTGAGTCCCGGGCGACTCTAGAACATTCAATGTGATGGAAGAAGTTGTTAAACGAGTTATTTTTTACAGACTAATGAAAAGAACTACACGCTTTTTCAAACAGAATCTTGAACGAAGCCGACTAATTGAACTTCGGGGTATCGGCTCGAAACGCCCAGCAATCTGAGTCCCGGGCGACTCCAGAACATTCACTGTGATGGAAGAAGTTGTTAATCGAGTTATTTTTGACAGACTAATGCAAAGAATTGAAAGATTTTTCGAATAGAATTTTGAACGAAGCCGACTGATTGAACTTCGGGGTTTCGACTCGAAATGCCCATCAATCTGAGTCCCGAGCGACTCCAGAACATTCACTGTGATGGGAGAAGTTGTTAATCGAGTTATTTTTGACAGACTAATGAGAAGAACTACACGCTTTTTCGAACAGAATGCTGAACGAAGCCTACTAATTGAACTTTCGAGTATCGACTTCAAACGACCAGAAATCTGAGTCCCGGGCGACTCCAGAACATTCACTGTGATGGAAGAAGTTGTTAATCGAGTTATTTTTTACAGACTAATGCAAAGAATTACAAGATTTTTCAAACAGAATCTTGAACGAAGCCGACTAATTGAACTTCGGGGTATCGGCTCGAAACACCCAGCAATCTGAGTCCCGAGCGACTCCAGAACATTCACTGAGAAGGGAGAAGTTGTTAATCGAGTTATTTTTGACAGACTAATGAAAAGAACTACATGCTTTTTCGAACAGAATGCTGAACGAAGCCTACTAATTGAACTTTCGAGTATCAACTCGAAACGACCAGAAATCTGAGTCCCGGGCGACTCCAGAACATTCAATGTGATGGAAGAAGTTGTTAATCGAGTTATTTTTTACAGACTAATGAAAAGAACTACACGCTTTTTCAAACAGAATCTTGAACGAAGCCGACTAATTGAACTTCGGGGTATCGGCTTGAAACGCCCAGCAATCTGAGTCCCGGGCGACTCCAGAACATTCACTGTGATGGAAGAAGTTGTTAATCGAGTTATTTTTGACAGACTAATGCAAAGAATTAGAAGATTTTTCGAATAGAATTTTGAACGAAGCCGACTGATTGAACTTCTGGGTATCGGCTCGAAATGCCCAACAATCTGAGTCCCGAGCGACTCCAGAACATTCACTGTGATGGGAGAAGTTGTTAATCGAGTTATTTTTGAAAGACTATTGAGAAGAACTACACAATTTTTCGAACAGAATGCTGAACGAAGCCTACTAATTGAACTTCGGGGTATCGGCTCGAAACGCCCAGCAATCTGAGTCCAGGGCGACTCCAGAACATTCACTATGATGGAAGAAGTTGTTAATCGAGTTACTTTTTACAGACTAATGCAAAGATTTACAAGATTTTTCAAACAGAATCTTGAACGAAGCCGACTAACTGAACTTCGGGGTATCGGCTCGAAACGCCCAGCAATCTGAGTCCCGAGCGACTCCAGAACATTCACTGTGATGGGAGAAGTTGTTAATCGAGTTATTTTTGACAGACTAATGAAAAGAACTACACGCTTTTTCGAACAAAATACTGAACGAAGCCTACTAATTGAACTTTCGAGTATCGACTCGAAACGACAAGAAATCTGAGTCCCTGGCGACTCCAGAACATTCACTGTGATGGAAGAAGTTGTTTATCGAGTTATTTTTTACAGACTAATGCAAAGAATTACAAGATTTTTCAAACAGAATCTTGAACGAAGCCGACTAATTGAACTTCGGGGTATCGGCTCGAAACGCCCAGCAATCTGAGTCCCGAGCGACTCCAGAACATTCACTGAGATGGGAGAAGTTGTTAATCGAGTTATTTTTGACAGACTAATGCAAAGAATTGGAAGATTTTTCGAATAGAATTTTGAACGAAGCCGACTGATTGAACTTCGGGGTATCGGCTCGAAATACCCAACAATCTGAGTCCCGAGCGACTCCAGAACATTCCCTGTGATGGGAGAAGTTGTTAATCGAGTTATTTTTGAAAGACTAATGAGAAGAACTACACGCTTTTTCGAACAGAATGCTGAACGAAGCCTACTAATTGAACTTCGGGGTATCGGCTCGAAACGCCCAGCAATCTGAGTCCCGGGCGACTCCAGAACATTCACTGTGATGGAAGAAGTTGTTAATCGAGTTATTTTTGACAGACTAATGCAAAGAATTGGAAGATTTTTCGAATAGAATTTTGAACGAAGCCGACTGATTGAACTTCGGGGTATCGGCTCGAAATGCCCAACAATCTGAGTCCCGAGCGACTCCAGAACATTCACTGTGATGGGAGAAGTTGTTAATCGAGTTATTTTTGAAAGACTAATGAGAAGAACTACACTCTTTTTCGAACAGAATGCTGAACGAAGCCTACTAATTGAACTTCGGGGTATCGGCTCGAAACGCCCAGCAATCTGAGTCCCGGGCGACTCCAGAACATTCACTGTGATGGAAGAAGTTGTTAATCGAGTTACTTTTTACAGACTAATGCAAAGATTTACAAGATTTTTCAAACAGAATCTTGAACGAAGCTGACTAACTGAACTTCGGGGTATCGGCTCGAAACGCCCAGCAATCTGAGTCCCGAGCGACTCCAGAACATTCACTGTGATGGGAGAAGTTGTTAATCGAGTTATTTTTGACAGACTAATGAAAAGAACTACACGCTTTTTCGAACAAAATACTGAACGAAGCCTACTAATTGAACTTTCGAGTATCGACTCGAAACGACAAGAAATCTGAGTCCCTGGCGACTCCAGAACATTCACTGTGATGGAAGAAGTTGTTTATCGAGTTATTTTTTACAGACTAATGCAAAGAATTACAAGATTTTTCAAACAGAATCTTGAACGAAGCCGACAAATTGAACTTCGGGGTATCGGCTCGAAACGCCCAGCAATCTGAGTCCCGAGCGACTCCAGAACATTCACTGAGATGGGAGAAGTTGTTAATCGAGTTATTTTTGACAGACTAATGCAAAGAATTGGAAGATTTTTCGAATAAAATTTTGAACGAAGCCGACTGATTGAACTTCGGGGTATCGGCTCGAAATACCCAACAATCTGAGTCCCGAGCGACTCCAGAACATTCATTGTGATGGGAGAAGTTGTTAATCGAGTTATTTTTGAAAGACTAATGAGAAGAACTACACGCTTTTTCGAACAGAATGCTGAACGAAGCCTACTAATTGAACTTCGGGGTATCGGCTCGAAACGCCCAGCAATCTGAGTCCCGGGCGACTCCAGAACATTCACTGTGATGGAAGAAGTTGTTAATCGAGTTATTTTTGACAGACTAATGCAAAGAATTGGAAGATTTTTCGAATAGAATTTTGAACGAAGCCGACTGATTGAACTTCGGGGTATCGGCTCGAAATGCCCAACAATCTGAGTCCCGAGCGACTCCAGAACATTCACTGTGATGGGAGAAGTTGTTAATCGAGTTATTTTTGAAAGACTAATGAGAAGAACTACACTCTTTTTCGAACAGAATGCTGAACGAAGCCTACTTACAGACTAATGCAAAGATTTACAAGATTTTTCAAACAGAATCTTGAACGAAGCCGACTAACTGAACTTCGGGGTATCGGCTCGAAACGCCCAGCAATCTGAGTCCCGAGCGACTCCAGAACATTCACTGTGATGGGAGAAGTTGTTAATCGAGTTATTTTTGACAGACTAATGAAAAGAACTACACGCTTTTTCGAACAAAATACTGAACGAAACCAACTAATTGAACTTTCGAGTATCGACTCGAAACGACCAGAAATTTGAGTCCCGGACGACTCCAGAACATTCAATGTGATGGAAGAAGTTGTTAATCGAGTTATTTTTTACAGACTAATGCAAAGAATTACAAGATTTTTCAAACAGAATCTTGAACGAAGCCGACAAATTGAACTTCGGGGTATCGGCTCGAAACGCCCAGCAATCTGAGTCCCGAGCGACTCCAGAACATTCACTGAGATGGGAGAAGTTGTTAATCGAGTTATTTTTGACAGACTAATGCAAAGAATTGGAAGATTTTTCGAATAGAATTTTGAACGAAGCCGACTGATTGAACTTCGGGGTTTCGACTCGAAATGCCCATCAATCTGAGTCCCGAGCGACTCCAGAACATTCACTGTGATGGGAGAAGTTGTTAATCGAGTTATTTTTGACAGACTAATGAGAAGAACTACACGCTTTTTCGAACAGAATGCTGAACGAAGCCTACTAATTGAACTTTCGAGTATCGACTCGAAACGACCAGAAATCTGAGTCCCGGGCGACTCCAGAACATTCACTGTGATGGAAGAAGTTGTTAATCGAGTTATTTTTTACAGACTAATGCAAAGAATTACAAGATTTTTCAAACAGAATCTTGAACGAAGCCGACTAATTGAACTTCGGGGTATCGGCTCGAAACGCCCAGCAATCTGAGTCCCGAGCGACTCCAGAACATTCACTGAGATGGGAGAAGTTGTTAATCGAGTTATTTTTGACAGACTAATGCAAAGAATTGGAAGATTTTTCGAATAGAATTTTGAACGAAGCCGACTGATTGAACTTCGGGGTTTCGACTCGAAATGCCCATCAATCTGAGTCCCGAGCGACTCCAGAACATTCACTGTGATGGGAGAAGTTGTTAATCGAGTTATTTTTTTTTTGCAACAAGGCAAAGGAAATATATTAAGACGTAAAAGAATACAATAGAGTTCAAGACACGTCTACCATTAATAGGAATGGTAGAGCTTCTCATCCCCCAAAGGAAAAGACCACGCCCCTCACCTCCGGCATTGCCATCAGCAAGGTAGTAGCCCAAACCTTAGGAGAAGAAGAACAAAAGGAAAAACCCACAGCCCGGGTCAAGCACAATATAGAGATGCATACAATGCATCACACACGGTTACCCACAACTCGGGCCAAGTAAGGAATATCAGATGGACTACCCACAACTCGGGGGGGGGGCAAGCAATATATAAAGCCCACACAGTGAATCACTAATCTTGACGGACAGGAGTAAAATGGCTAATCTTGACTGACAAGAGTGAAATGGACTTGAATGTTCCACCGTTCTGCAATAGCTCTGTTCCTTGGTGTGTCGGTGATAGGCCTGGTACCATATATCTGAAGAATTTTGCTTTTAACTCTTGTGATAACACTACTAAGCACACTAGCAGGTGAAGAGGACACATGAGAAAAAATACGATCATTCCGCTCACGCCAAATGAAATAAACTGAAGCAGTGAGGGCAAGACGCCTAATATAGCCAATGAAAGAGTCTCCACTCATAACGTCTTCCCACCATCTAAGCTGATCACCCCAATGATGCAAAGGGTTTGCCAAAAGACAAAGATCTAGAATCTTGCGCCAAATTATAGCCGAAAAAGGGCAGTGAAAGAATAAGTGCTCAATGGATTCATCTACACCGCAAAAACAGCAGCTGGTAGAGTGTGTAATTTCCCAACGCGAAAGTCGATCAAGAGTTGGTAATCTCCGTAAGAGAGCAAGCCATAAGACAAAAGAGTACCTTGGGATCCTTCCCTTGAACCAAACAAGATGATGCCAAGTAACCATGGGATTAGTGGGGGAAATGCCCTTGCAAGCCGATGCAATACTGAAAAAACCATCACTAGACGGCTTCCAGATGATCTGATCGTCATTCGAACTAGTAATAACAGTGCCAATAGAATCCCAAGCACGAAGCAGGTCAAGCTCATGAGCAAGATTACCCAGATGCCAAGTATTTTGCTGCCAAATGGAAGATACCCTGGCTGTTCTACTCGAGTAGAGGCGGGCCGGGATATGGTTGTTCATCCTGTCAATAAGAAGGTAATCAGGAATCCAAGGATCAAGCCAGAGGAATGTGTTCGTACCGTCACCAATGCGGTACTCTACCAGTTTATGGGCATAATCACGAGCAAAAAGAATGCTACGAAAACACCAAGAGCAGGCCCATGGCCGTTTAACAGACCATATAGAATCGTTGTTGAGGTATTTAGAGGTGATCCAACGAATCCAAAGGGAGTCTTTCTTTGAAGCAATTGCCCAAATATACCTCATGAGATATGCAATATTAAGGTGAGAGAGTCGATGAAGTCCAAGTCCACCATTTTGATGTGGTTGGCAAATATCAGCCCATGAAACTTTATGGATACTTTTTTTATCATCACCACTCCATAGGAATCTAGCAAGAAGATATTCAATGCGAGACGTGACTTTCTGGGGGAGCCTGTAAGCGGCGCACCAGTAGGTAATCTTACCCTGAAGAACAGATTTGATGAGTGCCAATCTACCCATGTAAGATAGGTGCTTAGCCTTCCAAGAATGGATGCGGCTCTGGATACTCTCAATAAGCGGAAGGCAATCATTATATGTAAGTTGCTTAGAAATGAGAGGAACACCTAGGAATCGAGTGGGGAGAGTACCAATAGGCATGCCAAGAATGTTCTGAACTCTGTTCATCATGTCTCTAGAGCACCCTGCCATATATAGATTTGAAAAAATTTTAGAGTTTCTGTCAAGAATGGGATTCAAACCCATTTCCTTTCGGACCAGTACCAAATGTCCGAGTAAAGTAGGTGATGGCTTCTTGGTCAAGAGCTTGGCCTTCGAGAATATTCCCATCTGCATCTTTAATAGAGAGTAAGGCATTCCTATTACATTTGGACTTTAAAGAAGTATGAAAAAACTTTGAGTTTGAGTCGCCAAGGCGTAACCAAGTATCCCTTGATTTTTGTCTAAATGAAGCCTCCTCATTAGCGTAAAGCCTTAGGAGTTCAGCCCTGCACTCTGCCTCTTCAATGATAGCCCTGTCATCTATAGTTGTAGAGAGAGTGATAGTCTGTAAACCATGAAGCTTTGATTGCAGTGAATGTATCTGACTTTTTTGAGCCTTCATCAAGTCCCTAGACCACATTTGTAGAGCCTTCCTGGTCCTTTTTAATTTGTGGATAAGAATAAACATTCTCGTAGTTCTGTGGCCGAATCTGCTAGTGATAGGCGGGTTCCAAGCTGCCTCAACACAATCTAGGAATCCAGTTTCCCGAGGCCAATAATTATAGAAGTGGAAATTCCGAGGACGCCAAGGTAAAGTGCACACCCTAAATGTGACAAAAGTATGATCAGAGACATCAGGAGTATGGAATGTAGCCTCTGAATCCGGAAATGTGGAAACCCAATTCTGATTGCATAGAACCCTGTCAAGTTTTTCACATACCCTGTTATTGCCTGTAGAAGAATTAGTCCACGTAAAGAAGTTACCTTTACTCTTCATATCAAATAGGCCCAAGTTATCAACGGCATCAGTAATACTCTCAATGTATGAACCATTAACATCGCTGCCCCCACGTTTTTCAGAAGGTGAGAAGACCATATTAAAATCCCCAAATACAGTCCAAGGCCCCTCAACATGATTTGCAAATGTATTTAGAGCAGTCCAAATATGGGTCCTATCATCATTAGAATAAAGACCATAAACCACAGAGAATGAAAAGGTTGTACCAAGCTGAATAAACTTAATGCTGCCCGAAACAACTTGATCTGTAGAAGCTATGATAGAAATATCCACTACAGCAGGATTCCAAATACACCATATTCGACCATGATGATTAGGACAAATATTGACATGATAATTCCACCCATCCATAATATTCAAGACACGAGCTGAATGCTCCAATTTAACTCTAGTCTCTAATAGAAAAAAGCAGTGAAGTTTGTGTTGGGATATCTTACTTCTGATGGCCTGTTGCTTAGCATAACTGTTCAGGCCCCGAATGTTCCAAAAAGCTACTTGCATCTATGGGATTGGGTACTCTTCTTCTTGCCCAGTTTCTTAGAACTTTCTGCACCTCCTTTGGCCTTTTTAATTTGAGCATGGAGATTAGCCTCCTCAATGGGATCATAATCATCATCATTGTGTATATCATTATCTGAAGAATCTGCCAGGACATCAAACCTATTGGGAGAGGTTATTTTATTTCTTGACTGTGGCATTTCTGGTTCAACAACAAGTGCTTTTCCTTTCTGTCGCATATTAGCATCCTGAAGGATAGGCAATTTATTCATGTCCTCCACCTGTTTATTAAGAGTTTTATCCTTTTCATCGTGAGTAGCTGTAACAATCTCCTGTTGTGGCTCAGGATATGGTTGGTGTTGTGCCTGCTTAGGAACCCATCTTTGCTTGGTATTATGGCGGCAATTTCTAGTGGCATGTCCAAACTTCTTGCAATGTGTGCAATGAACTGGTATCCAATCATATTCAACCCGAATATTGTATGCTTCATTATTCATGCGCACGGGCAAATCTTTAGGATAAGTGCAATTTAAAGGCACCTCAATGCAGGCACGAAGATAACCCAACCGTTGTTTAGTAGATGACATGTGATCCATATGTAAAGGCTTGCCAATAACACTGCAAAACTTATTAATAAAAAAAGGAGTCCACATAAACAACGGAACATCAAAAAACTTTACCCATATAGGAATTGTCGCCATCTCAGCCTTTTCCAACTTCATGGCTCTATCCCATTTCCGGAGAGCAAGAAACCTGTTTTGAATAAACCATGGGCCGCCCTCAAGAATAGCATCTGCATCGTCCCTTTGTGAGAAGCGAAAAATAAAGAACCCCGAGTCCATAGTAAGCACCTCAACATTGCCATTAATGTGCCACATCTTTGTCACCCAATTTTGCACTACTCTGTACGGAAGACGTGAGCCAACAAAATGGCCAACTAAGGAAGATTTCCAATAGTCTTCACCAGCTAGAATCTCTTCCGGGGGAGCCTCAATGATAAGATTACCATCCACCAGGTTTGGTTCCTCAAATGTAAGTTTAGTTTCATATTTATGTGGAGACGAGGTAAAGAGCGATCTCCAAGGAGTAGCATCCATAGAATCTGTAGAGCAATGCAAAACAGGCATATCAAGACTATGAACTGAAGATCGCATACCTTGGATTGAAGAACGCGGACCCTCATCGATATCCAATTCATTAATAGTTTCCTTAGCAATTTCAACAGCTTCAAAGGTCGAGGCTTTAGCACAATCATGCAAAATAGAAGGAGGTAGTGCAGTGCATGGTGACGGAGTCACTATCTCAACACGCCTCGCCATAGAACAACCCTTACTCGAGGGGATTCCAGAGTCCACATGCCTAGAATTCATCATAATAGACAAATCAGTATTCCTTTTGAGGACGAAGCGGAGAAGACTCGTAGAAGAGGAAGTCGCCGTCGAAGCACCGAGCGGAGGAGGGAGACAATCTTCCGGAATCACAGGATCAGCCATAGCGAAGAGACTGACTGCGCCCACCACACCAACGGCCGACAAAGACTACCACCCTCAAGGAAGCAACCACACTGTGAAGCCAAGAATAGGAACCACCACACCAACGGCCAACAAGAGGAGCTGTCGGCAGCTACTCGAGAAGAACCAAGGGCCGACCAAGAAGAGAAGCACCACGACGGCTGCACCAGGGAAGCCACACCCTACAAACCGAAGGGAAGGAGCACCAACTGCGGCAGTCACAAACTGGATCCCAGGAAAGCAACTCCCCGACAGTGGCACAACAGCCACCTTCCCACCAGCCGACGAGGAGCGGACCAGCCGAAACAATCTCCAAAAGCCCGCAAAAGACTCGGAGGAAGCAAAGACACGGCTGGAAGAAGAAACCCTAGCCGCCGACGCCAAAGGAAACTGCCACTGCCACCGCAGGAAGAAACACCGACTGCTGCAGTCGCAAACAACTGGATCCCAGGAGAACAGCGCCCCGACGGTGGCACAACAGCCACCTCCCCACCAGCCGACGAGGAGCGGACCAGCAGAGCAATCTCCAAAAGACCACAGAAGACGCGGAGAAGGCAAAGATCGACAACGGAGAAAGAAAAAGCACGGCTAGAAGAAGCACAGGAAACCCTAGCCGCCGCCGACAATATAGGAAAACTGTCACTGCCGCCGCAGGGTAGCCTCTAGGTGAAACCCAAAGCAAAAGGATCGTCGGTACGAGGGACAGACACTGAAGAAATCGGTGGCAATCACCACCGAACCCAGGAAATCCGGGAAAAGCCACCGCCGCCAAGAAACACAGTGAAGAAACCAGGAAACCCGAGCCGGCGATGGGGCACCTCCGGACAAACGAGAGCAATGAGAAGAAGGGTAAACCCAGGAGAAATACGCCACCACCACAGAGGGAGAAAGCCGGGGACGAGGCTCCACTCGCCGCCAAAGATCGCGGGTGCAGGAGGACAAACGATTTCCCAGACGGGGAAAGGATTTCCCAGACGGGGAAAGGATTTCCCAGACGGGGAAAGGATTTCCCAGTCGGGTAAACCTTTTCCCGATTTGGACAAAAGGAATGCCCAATCGGGAAAGAGGTGACCCAAGCTGAGAACAAAGCCAACTTATCAGGTATAAATCCGGAATTTAATTCCGGAAATACCCACTCGCCGCACCATAACGCAGGAACCTATTCCCAATCGCCAAGAGAGCCAAAATTACAATTAGCAAGAAATACAAAGCGTACAAAGATGTGGAAAAGACACACAAAGCGCTACAACTAGGGATTGAACCCAAGACCTAGGCAACATACCCAAATGCTACTACCACTTGAGCACAAATGGATTCACAAACATAATTATAACATTGAAAAAGAAAGGTGCAACACGAGGACTTCCCAAGCGGTCACCCATCATAGTAATACTCTCACCCAAGCACGCTTAAATTATGATCACATTCCGGCTCGCCTCTATTCCAGTAGGACCGCTAGGGTTTCATCTATTTGGCAACACAATACTTGGCAGTTGGGCAACCTTGGCCATGAACTTGTCTTGCATAGTGCTTGGGATTCTATTGGCTCTGTGCACACTAGTTTGAATGAAGATCGGGTGCTTTGGAGACCGTCTGTAGATGGTTGTTTTAGTATTGCATCAGCTTGCAAAGGCATTTCCCCCACTATTCCCATGGTTACTTGGCATCATCTTGTTTGGTTCAAGGGGCGGATCCCAAGGTACTCCTTTGTATTATGGCTTGCTTTCTCACGGAGATTACCAACTCTTGATCGACTTTCACATTGGGGAATTACACATTCTACTAGCTGTTGTTTTTGCGGTGTCGATGAATCCACTGAACACCTATTCTTTCACTGCCCTTTCTCGGCTATAATTTGGCGCAAGGTTCTAGATCGTTGTCTCTTGGCGAACCCTTTGCATCATTGGGGCGATCAGATTAGATGGTGGGAAGACGTTATGAGTGGAGACTCATTCATTGGCTATATTAGGCGTATTGCTCTCACTGCTTCAGTTTACTTCATTTGGCGTGAGCGGAATGATCGTATTTTCTCTCATGTATCATCTTCACCTGCTAGCGTGCTTAGCAGTGTTATCACAAGAGTTAAAAGCAAAATTCTTCAGATATATGGTACCAAGCCTATCACCGATACACCACGGAACAAAGCGGTTGCGGAACGGTGGAGCGTTCAAGTCCATTTCACTCCTTTCCGTCAAGATTAGTGATTCACTATGTGGGCCTGTATTGCTTGGCCCGAGTCGTAGGTAGTCCATGTGATAGTTACTACTTGGCCCGAGTTGTGGGTAATCCGTGTGATGCATTGTTTTGCATCTATATATTGTGCTTGACCCGGGCTGTGGGTTTTTTTTTCCTTTTGTTCCTCTTCCTAAGGTTTTGGCTACTACCTTGCTGATGGCTATGCCGAAGGTGAGGGGCGTGGTCTTTTCCTTTGGGGAATGAGAAGCTCTACCATTCCTCATAATGGTAGTCGTGTCTGAACTCTATTATATCTTTTTACGAATTAATATATTTCCTTTGCCTTGTTGCAAAAAAAATATTAATCCGAAGGAACATAAATTTTAAATTGGCCGCATACTCCCTATTAATCGCGGTACATTTAAAAAGGCCCGATAGTCCATTAACCCAAATAGACCCACTAGTTGAACACAGTTGGCCCAAAATGAAGCACATTATAATAGCTTAATCAAGTCCAATTGGTCCAAAATCATTTTTCAACATCAAATAAATGTAGTGCAACCAATCTAGGTACTCAAAAGAAGATGCACAACATATAAAAGCAATGCATGATGAAGCTTTTATTTCTTGCTAACAACACAACAATATGAGAATTGTGGTGGAGCTGAAAATACCTGTGGTGGAGCTGGACTTGGCGCAACGTAGCTGTTGCTCAGGGCTCGAAAGATTGAGAATTTCACTCTCATATTTACTTGGGCTACTAGATGATTATGAAGGGTAGGGTGACAGTGATGCTAAGGTGGTCAATCATGTCTCCCCGAATCCTGACTGGGGAGAGGGAGTCAGATCAAGTGGAACCAACCCATTGCTCATTGAAGAGGATGATGTACCGCTCGACTCAAGTCCATGATTCTATCATTCTGACTTGTTGAGAGAGTCATATAGACATGTGATCAGTTTAGTCCACAATGAAATTTAATAACAACAAGAAGAAAATCAAACTGACAAGTTTTAGAAGTCTAATATTTATTTATCATTAAAAATATGGGTCAAAGTAATGTTACTGATGCTCCAAGGAAGCTTCTAGGGCCTTACTGTCTTTCATCAAGCTTTAATTTAAAGATTAGAATGAACTAGTTGACTCTACTTATTACTAATATACTGCTACTTATATTTAGCTAAATCTATGTTTGTTATAATCAAACAATATTGAAGCAAGTCAAACATATTATGCTTAAACCTGAATATGTAATTTTATTTGGACTTTGCAGAGCTCTTCTATTTGTGAATCAAAACTTACATCAGATTTAGCTCTAAATTATAGACTTTAATCACTACTAAATGTCTAAATCTAAAATAAATCAAGGAAAAAATTAAATAAATCTGCAACTAAAGTTTAGATGGACTCAATCTTTCATTGATTCATAAACTAGGATATTTTACCTGCAAAAAAAACAAAGTCATGTCCACTGATCATGTGCAGTATGTAAAATTCCAAGAAATATATAAACAAAAAAGCATAGAAGTGCAAATTGCATAATCTGATATCAATGTGATTATTCACAAGTATCCATTGAGTGGTATGTTGCACCAGATAATTTTGATTATCAATATAAAATATGTGCAATACTAAACTACTTCTACGACTGACCTATATCCATAGAAATGTCTAGTAAAGCATACAAAGCATTAAATCAACAAAGCATAATAAGCATAAGTGAATCTTTAAATTTTCAGTGGTATTTGAAGTAGAATCATTCTTAGCCAAAGGTATGAATTGTAATGCATGAATTCCTATCTTCAGTGTAGGGTATAATATTGGAAGGGAAGTGAAATTGCATAAAATTAGGATATTAACTGAAGCATAAGATTTGAATATCAAAAAAACAAAATAACAAAGAGCATTGGTTATTTACCTTGGTTATGCTAACGGTAGGAAAGAAATTGTCTATTAAGTAACCTAACACAATTCAGATAGATGTAGTATAATGTGATATAGAAAAGATATTCTACATTGGCTTTGTCGCATCCAAAAAGCAAATGCGGGGTGGCTGTGTGCTTAATTACATGATCATTAGTAAAGAAATGTAGTCACAATTTAATAAAATTTCACTACAAAATAATAATAGCAAATAAAGGAGCACAATAAACAGTTCATGGTCATACAAAGAATATACATACATGTGCAACAAGGAAAAATACTTAAACTGTTCAACTATTTAAGTATTTTGAAATATCTAAACAATGGATTATATAATAATAGTGGATTCCATAATAAAAATCATATAAAATATATATGTGCTCATCATACTAAGACTAAGTTCTCAATAGTAATTGTAAACAAAAGCTCGTTATACTAGATTTCATACAGCATACTATCAAGCTGATGGCCACATCAACAAAGTTTTCCGACAGTGCAACATTTCCTTATGATAAATACCTATAAAAATAATGAAATAAATAATGTTAGAAGTACTAAAAAGCAGTTCATGATAAAATATTCATATCTCATACTATAGAGCATATTAAGACAAATTCAATTGGCATGACATTTAAAACATATTATCATGAAAACAAACTATTTAAGTGGATCAAATCACATCACCTAAATAAAGTATTTAGGAATCTAAAAGGAGACTTCGATAATATATAAAACACTCAACAAAAGAGTAAATGGAAACTTGATGCCTAGAAGCAAGCAAACAATACATGTACCTAATTAAAGTTCATCTCACAAACAACAAATTATGTCAAATAGTAATACGAAGTATACTCAGGTATCTATGTTAAGCGAACTTTCATCAGGATTGCACGAGTGATTGTCATATCATCCTCCCTAAGATAGCATTGTTCATAAAAAAATACGAAAGATCGTTATACTATTGCTGATCACCTAGAAGGAAAAACGTCCGAGAAGCTAAATAATAAATCCAAACAGTCAAAAACTTGAAAGTCTACTCCAAACAATTCATATAATAAAATATCTGAAAATCTAGCATGTCAATTACATTAAACAGATTTATTCCTACTTCATAAGAACATGAAAATATTGACATCCAAAAGCACGGACCAAAGTAATATTAGATAATATCAATAAGTATTGGATATAGGCTACCTTGTCGAAGAATATATATATATACATGTAATTGTTACAAAGAGTTTTGTGTCAATAATATTAGATAAAATATATGATGTTTATACAATTTGTAAGCAAGCATCAGAACAATTGAGAAAATTAAAGCTCAATAAAGTCGACGTGGTATAGTTATGGGCAAAGCAAACATGTGGTTAGGTCTTGACTACGACTAGGGTCTGGGTACCATATGGGCATAGCAAGCATGTCGACATACGGTATAGTTATGCTATGAGATCAGGCGGCCATGATTGCACCTCAACACGTCATGCGGTTAGTAAATTAGAATAATAGTTTGAATAAATTATTCAATATTAATGGCAATCTTTTTCTTAAATCGAGTGTGATGGAAGCTCATAATGCTACGTTGAGCGGCAACGACAGTAATTCCACAGCACGCTAGGGCCAACGTCGAGGCCGGGGACGAGGCTGAGGAGGGGGCAAGACATGACCCCATAGTTGCACAGCTACATGCTCAGGTAGCACAACCCCCCGTAGGGAGCAAGAGTTGAGGCAGCATCAGCCCCAGCCGGTACCGGTGGCACCGGTGGTACCGGAAGTGGCCGAACCTGTCCAGCCAGCAAAGAGGGTTCCTAAAGCGACTACCTATATTGACTTTGTGAAACTAAGGCCGCCAGAGTTCACTGGGATAGATAAGCAAGTGGAGGTCACCAGCTTCCTTAGCAACTGCTACAAGTTGTGTGAGGAGCTCGGGTGTTCCTTAGAGGCGGATGCTCGTATGGTCGGGCTACAGCTTAGAGGACCGGCGAAGGAATGGCTGTATACCTGGAGAGGTCGTAGGGGGTAGGTACGCCACCCCTAACCTGGGCAGAGTTTAAGGCTGCTATTGTGGAACAATACATACCGATGAGTGTTCGTTATCGATGGGCAAAAGAGTTTGAGCAGTTGCGCTAGACTGGTGGCATGTCAGTGCTAGATTATAAGATGGAATTTACTCGGCTCTCGATGTACCATCCTGCTTTGGTAGCGACTAAGACCTCTAGGGTCAAGAGGTTGTCGAGGGGCTGAGGTTGCATATCAGCAGGCTCATCCATTACACTGAGGAGGCCTCTTTTGCTCAGGTAGTGGATGAGGCACTTCGGAAGGAAGCACTGGTGTCGTTCGAGAAACATGACGGGCCCCCAAAGAAGAAGTTCCAGTGTCAAGGATTTGGAGGTCGGCCTTGGCATTCTAAGGGGACTATTGCGGCTGCAGGTCACTAGCCAAGCAGGGGATACAACAGTAGCATGGGCCATGGAGGCCCAGGGTCAGGGGCGGCTCGACGGGAAGGGTTGGGGGATGCTTCACAGAAGACTGAGATGTCGTAGTGTGCCCGCTGTAACATGAGGCAATGGGGGGCTTGCTACGGCTGCATAGATGCATGCTTTAGATGTGGGCAAGTTGGGCACTTCAGGAAAGATTGTCCAGACAGAGGTGACTAGAAAGTTGAGCAATCGAAAGGGAAAGCACCGATGTTAGTTGGTTCTGTAGTTCAGAAGGGTCAGACACAGGGCAGGGGGCAGCAGACCAGTCACTTTGATAGGCCTTCCGCTAGGGTTTATGCTATGAACCATGATGGTGCTGAAGCATCTAAGGCGGTAGTAACAAGTACACTTATTGTTGGTTCATCTGCAACTTATGTGTTATTTGATCTGGGTGCTACACACTTCTTTGTATCTGCTACTTTTGCTGCTAAGTTACCTGGGGCACCTTCTTTGCTTGATGTGTCATGCCTTGTGTTGACACCTATGGGCGATGCAATATTAGCCGAGACCACCTTCCGCTGCTAAGGATCGATGACCTGTTTGACCAACTGTAGGGGGCACAATGATTCTCAAAAATTGACTTGAGGTCCGGATATCATCAGTTGAGAATTCGAGATTGTGATGTGCCTAAGACTGCCTTCAGTACTCGTTATGGCCACTTTAAGTTCTGGTGATGTCCTTTAGGCTGACTAATGCGCTTACGGCCTTCATGGACTTGATGAACCGAGTGTTCAAGGAGTATCTGGATAGATTTTTGATCGTCTTTATTGACGACATCCTGGTTTACTCAAGGGTAGGGAGGAGCACTCCGAGCAATTGAGGATGGTTCTGGAGACCCTTAGGGAGCATCGGTTGTATGTCAAATTCTCCGAGTGCGAGTTCTGATTGGAGAGTATACGATTCCTAGACCATGTGGTGTCCAATGAAGGGGTAAGAGTGGACCCCGCAAAGGTGGAGACAGTGCAGAATCGGAGGCGGTCGACCAATGTGATTGAGATCTGCAAAGGGGAACTAGCCTGGTCAAGTCGCGAGATCGTCACGAGTAGAAGGTGGAATTTAAATTGTTGGACTCGTGATTAATGTTTTATTTATGATTTATAAGTTGAATTGACTCAAGTCGGGTTGAAACCAGGTTTGCGGGTCGAGTCGGGGCTCAATTCGGGCTCAGGTTGAGTCGAATGTACGAACTTAAGTCTTGAGGGCAAAATTGTCAACAAAAAAAAGAGAATAAAACCCTCCCCCATTAGCTGCCGTACGGCTCAAGGAGAGCCACACGGAACCCGAGAAGGCGAGAGCAAGAGAGGGAGGGTGGCGCAGGAGTTTGGTGTCGTCACCGGAGATCGGGAATGTCGTCGTCTCGTTCTTCTTTTTCTTTTAATCGATGTGAGTGGTAGAACCTAGGATTTAAAGGAAGGCTCTAGCCGACCCTTGTGATTCTTGCCGATTGACATGTGTTTCTCGTCACATTCTTGACAATTCTCGAACCTTGTTGATTCTTCTTGTGAACCATGGTGTATTGTGAATTTTACACGTTGTTTTCGTGATGTTCGAGTGCCGACTGAATCAAGGAAAAAATGGGAAAGGTCATGCCGAAATTTTTCCCAATTTCCTCGAGTTGTAGAAGCTTATAGATTTGAGGTTCTTGTATGCTTAGTTAAGATAGAGATCAAGGAGAACTTAGATTTCGAGTGAAACATATTTTCCTTCACCCTTAAGGGTTTGGCCGAATAAGGCATACCCATGTGTAGGGGTGCTGCCGGATGGGAGAATAGATTGGAGTAGAATAACATACTTCTTTGGAGATCTACAAGTAAGGGTTTGATATACGAAATATTGTCATGTTATCTCACTTGTAGGGCATTCTTTTATGATTCCTCATTTGTAGGACATTTTTCCTATATTAGTTTATTGTAGGGTATTTTTCTTGCCTAGATCACCTACGTTGAGGTTTTCTACATTAATATGAGGTTGCTGAAATTAAATTTAAATATGCAAAAATTGCATAAACAATTGCTGAAATTGTGTAGATGAGTATGATAATTTAATTGTAGAATTATTTCATTAATTAC
The DNA here is from genome assembly GCA_034359265.1 of Canna indica. NCBI lineage: Eukaryota > Viridiplantae > Streptophyta > Magnoliopsida > Zingiberales > Cannaceae > Canna > Canna indica. Next base: position 42,318,419 of record CP136891.1, read on the forward strand.
ATGCTGTAATTAATTAATTTGTGCAGTTATTATGTCTATTTTGAGCTAAATAATGACGAAGGTATGTTGTCTATAATATTGATTGTTTTAGAGGAAAAATTAGATGAAGTTGTTTAGCTTGTGGACGTAAATGTAAAAGGCGATGCCTCTCTAGTTGACGACATAAATTACTAGAAACTATATATATATATATATATATATATATAGACATTTTGACTTAGAGACATTAGGTGCTCGCACCTAGGAATCTAATACTTGAGGTTTTGAAATGAGAGGGCAGGGAAGCGATCGGGTACGGGCGAAAGCCCGAGAGGTGCTTAATAATTGGTAGAATATCTTGTTTGTGTATTGTTCTTGAGATGGTCGGGCTGAGGGGTGCTTTTAGCCGGCGCTGCTATCACCCAACTCTGCGGGCGGTTTTAGGGTCTTGAGATTGCACCCGTGGGCCAAGCTAGGTGTTAGACCCAAGTGGTGGGGGTCTTGAGATTCCGTCGGTGGGCCATGCTGATGGTAGACCCGAGTGTTGGGTGGGACTGACTATCCCTACCCGTTGGTAAGCAAGTTGACGGACCCGGTGATTGAATCGCTCTATGCGTATTTTATATGAAATATAACCGATAAAGGTTGATGACCATTGCTTGATCTTGTAGGTCGGTTGGCCGAGTATTACTATAATGTGAAGGCCAGTTACGGCCGAGAGTTACCTCATGGGGTGAGGCCCATATGGGCCGAGTAACATTCGCAGTGTAAAGCCATGAATAGCTAAGATAGTGCCTGAGCAGGGTGCGGCCGACTGGCCAAGTTATGTGATAAATCCAGTATTTTTATCTTGCATCTTATACGATTACGATTATACTGGGATATAAGTGAAGGTTCGGAAGAACCACTCGTCGAGTTCCTCATAAACTCATGGTCTTATTATTTTTGTTTTGCATAACCTGATCAGTGAGGTACGGCTTGATGGCGTGGCACGGCGGGAGGGCAGGTGGTGTTGCATATCTTGTATTATGCAGTTATGTAGTCGTAGTCGTGTAGTGAGAGTCTTAGTTCATACATTGAGTTGTTTTCATTGAACTTCGAGTTGTAAAATCATGTTTTCAAACATTTAATAAAGTTGGAACATTTTCATTTATGTTTTCTATGTCGATCTGGTTGCTTGTTGTGTTTAGTTGATAAGTGCATGTGGTAGGCTTCGGGGTACAGACACCTACCCTGGCCGGTCACGCAACCCTGAGTTGGGGCGTGATAATATTCCTATCTATTTTGCACATGTCTAAGTGCGGGACTAACTTCTCTGTGGTTAGGGGTGGAAATAGGTCAGACGGCCTGTCAGGGGCCTGTGGCCCGACCTAATGTAACCTCTTTTAAAAAAAACCAGGGCTAGGCTTATTTCTAGGCCTATTTTTCTTATCAGACCAGGCCCAAGCTCACTATAAGACCTATTGAGCGTGATAGGTCGGTGTGGGCCTATTAAGGTAGTATATATAATATATAATAAATATATAATAAATATATAATATTGTTAGTTTATTATATATTTACATTATATATAATAAAATATATACTTTAATTTAATAAAATAATAACTATTGTTGTTATGTTTAAATTTATTGTTATCATTTTTATATTAAAACTTAGAAGTATATTTTATAAACATGTTTCATATTTTAGCAGGCTTTATAAATATGCCATAGGCCAGGCTCAGGCCGAAAAAATAGCCTATAACATGTCACAAGCCAGGCTCATGCCTATTTTTTACTATACAAGCTTGGCCTGTTAAGGTGAAGGTCTGACCTGGCCTGGTCTGTTTCCACCCCTATCTGTGGTACCATGAAAGCATAACATAACTAAAAGGAGCAAAACTCATGTTGTATAATGAAGTAGTTCTGAACAACCTATAATTCAAGTATTTCATTTATAATTTTGTTTTATTTTTATTTTTTTAAAAAAAATTTTGCATTGAATCAGCCAATATTGTGAGCTGCAAGAAATGAAATAAAGCTGAAAAATAAAATAGGGTGATCTTTTGTTATATATATATATATATAGGAACATAGACTAAAAAATCATAAGATTTGCAGAAATTTTATGTTCTACCAGTGTTTTTAAAATTTGTCTGTAAATGCACAACTTTTACATCTGTGTATGTCATCTACCAAATCGTCATGTGTCGTCTCAATTTAGCTGACGGGCTTGACGATTTGATATATGACATAAATAGATGCAAAGGTTGTGCATTTATAGGCAAATTTTGAAGTCCATCACTTAATTCAATTTGTTTAACGTTTAAGAGAAATCAATCTATAGGAAGAATAAGGTAATGAGAAATTGGAGATGCTTCGCATTAGGGTACTTTCTTCTTGTCCAACGGATGCATCATCTTTGATGGAGCCACATTAACACTCAATATTGGAATAAGTTGTAAACTTGCTGAAAACCAATGTGTTATAAGAACCATAAAGAACTATTAGGACATGTTTGATGATCGAAGAAAATAGATGCGTGTCTATTGTCTTTGATTTTGAATGATCACATGTATCATCATGTAATGGATCTTTCTTTTCAAAAAGAGTTAGTAGACTATTTTGGTGGCTTAGTTTTTGTTGGATGACCTTTTTTTGTGACGAAGCAGGGATACTAAAATTAATGTAGACTAATGCAAAACTAATGTAGACCATTTTGGTGGCTTTTAATACATTGACAACAGCCGAAAGATACCATAAAGTATACTTCACCTTAAAAATAATCGATGTCAAATTATATAACAAAGACACAACTACACAAGTGTTGTTTATAAATAGCAGTTGATATCTATCTCATGAATGTCAATAGACTTGATTCAATCTCATTACTAAACATCATTAACTCAAGATAAATAGTAAAGATAAACTATGCAGTTTATAAGTTATAATTCTCAGCCATCAATTGTTTAGAGAAAAATACATAAGTTAATGTGATCTACAAAGAAAGAGAGATCACACAAACCCTAGAATTAAAAGTATAGATCACCTACTTGCAGATTGGTGAAATCGGTCCTCAAATATGAAGTTAGAATTATCATTAAAATTAAACAAGAATATAGATGCATGCTACAATTAGCTTAATAAGTAACAACTACAATGATGAAACCAAATAACATCTGGAAAAATAAATATTATTAGCTCACTTACATACATTTATGGTAGATGTTCCTGCTCAAAAGGATTAGAGATCTATCAACTTCTTTACTGCTCACGTGCGGAGCTAAGTATATTGTTCAAGTTTAGCAAATTACTATTATCATTCTTTTTACTATCATTATGTTCTTCTAGATATTTTTTAAAAATAATCTAGACTTTTGCATTTAAAATTTCTGCACTACCAGTATTAGTGAAATACATACATGTGCACTACCACTACCAGTATTATTATGAAATGCACTACCAGTATTAAAATTTCTGCACTACCAGTATAAGTATTTTGAAATATCTAAAAAATGGATTATATAATAACAGTAGATTTCATAATAATAATCATATAAAAGATATATGGGCTCGCCATACTAAGACTAAGTTCATACTAGATTTCATACACTGGCCACATCAACGAAATTGTTTTGACGGTGCAACATTTTTTTATGATAAAATACCTATAAAAATAATGAAATAAATAAAGTTAGAAGTACTAAAAGTCGTTCAAGATAAAATGTTCATATCCCATAGAGTATATCAAGACAAATTCAATTGGTATGACATTTAAAACATGTTGTCATGAGAACAAACTATTTAAGTGGATCAAATCATAACAGCTAAATAAAGTATTTAGCAATGTAAAAGGAGACTTCGATAATATATAAACCACTTAACAAAAGAGTAAAAAGAAATGCCTAGAAGCAAGCAAACAATTCATGTACCTAATTAAAGTTCATCACATAAATAACAAATTGTGTCAAAAAGTAATAGGAAGTATAGTAGAGTATCTATTTTAAGCGAACTTACATTAGGGTTGCACGAGTGATTGCCATATCATCCTCCCTAGGATAGCACTGTTCACAAAAAAAAATGAAACGTAGTTATACTATTGTTGATTACCTAGAAGGAAAAATGTCCAAGAAGCTAAATAAGAAATCCAGACAGTCAAAAACTTGAAAGCCTACTCCAAACAATATATATAATAAAATATATAAAAATATGGCATGTAAATTATATTAAACAGATTTATTCCTACTTCATAAGAACCTCAAAATATTGATATCCAAAAGCATTGACCAAAGTAATATTAGATAATACAAATAAGTATTGGATATGGGCTATATATATAATTGTTACAAAGAGTTCTGTGTCAATAATATTAAATAACAATGAAGCAAGTATTAGAACAATTGAGAAAATTAAAGCCCAATTAATCTGGCGATTGTCCTACTAAAAGCATATAGTCGACCCAATTAAAGCCCATTGGTAGACCAAACACGTGCCACCTAAGCCGTTGTCGGGCCAATCAAAGCCCATTAATGGACAAACATTTCTAATTCAGCCATGATCCTCTACCACAGAAGGCCGCCCTCATCGGCCCAAATACTCTTATTTAAGCCTGATGGTCGGCCCAATTGAGCCTATTAGCGGCCCAAACACACCTCCAACTAAGCGCATTAGAATCAAACCATTAATGGCCCAAACAGGCCCAACTAAGCTTACAGCTTAATTTAAACCGCTAAAAATTAAGACTCAATTTAAGCAACTAGTAGACAAGAAAACCCAATATTAGCCCGAAAAAATATAAATTTTAAATTGGCCACATACTCCTATTAACCGCGGCATATTTAAAAAGGCAATAATCCATTAACCCAAATAGACCTACTAGTTGAACATAGTTGGCCCAAAATGAAGCACATTATAATAGCTTAATCAAGTCCAGTTGGTCCAAAATCATTTTTCAACATCAAAGAAATGTAGTGCAACCAATCTAGCTACGGGAAAGAAGATACACAACATATAAAGGCAATGCATGATGAAGCTTTTATTTCTTGCTAACAGCACAATAATATGAGAATTGTGGTGGAGCTGACAAAACATGTGGTGGTGTTGGACTTGGCGCTATGTAGCTGTTGCTCGGGGCTCGAAATATTAAGAATGTCACTCCCATATTTACCTAGGCTACTAGATGATGATGAAGGGTAGAGTGACAGTGATGCTAAGGTGGTCAATCATGTCTCCACTTTGAATCCTAACTAGCGGAGGGGGAGTCAGATCAAGTGGAACCAACCCATTGCTCATTGAAGAGGATGACGTACCGCTCGACTCAAGTCCATGATTCTATCATTCTAACTTGTTGAGAGAGTCATATATACATGTGATCAGTTTACTCCACAATCAAATCTAATAGCAACAAGAAGAAATCAAACATATAAGTTTTAGAAGTCTAATATTTATTGATCATTAAACATATGAGTCAGGGTAATGTTACTGGTACTCTAAGGAAGCTTCTAGGGCCTTATTGTCCTCCACCAATCTTTAATTTAAAGATTAGAATGAACTAGTTGACTTTACTTAGTACTAATATACTGCTACTTTTATTTAGCTAAATCTATGTTTATTATAATCAAAGAATACTAAAGCAAGTCATCGAAATCCTGCTTTAACCAGAACATGTAATTTTATTTGGACTTTGCAGAGCTCTTCTATTTGTGAATCAAAACTTACATAAGATTTAGCTCTAAACTATAGACTTTAACCACGGTGAAATGTCTAAATCTGAAATAAATCAAGGAAAAAATTACATAAATTTGCAACTAAAGTTTAGATGGACTCAATCTTTCATTGATTCATAAACTAGGATATTTTACCTACACAAAAAACAAAGTCAGGTACACTCTAAGATCATGTGCAGTATGTAAAATTCCAAGAAATATATAAACAAAAAAACATATAAGTGCAAATTGCATAATTTGATATCAATGTGATTATTCACAAGTATCCATTGAGTGGTATGCACCAGATAATTTTGAGTATCCATTGAGTGGTATGCTGCACAAGTATCCTCAGGATAACACTGTTCACAAAAAAAATGAAAGATATTTATACTATTGTTGATCACCTAAAAGGAAAAATGTCTGAGAAGCTAAATAAGAAATCCAGATAGTCAAAAACTTGAAAGCCTACTCCAAACAATTGTTGGGTTCGGGTTTGGGTTATTCGGGCCTCGAATTCTTAATTGGGCAGGGACGGGTGGTGTAGGAGGCACTTTATTCGGATTCGGATTATTCGGGTCAGGTCGGGTTTTGACTCGACCCGACCGATGCTCACCTTGTTGGCCTAAGCAAATAATGTGCATTATTTTACCTTAGTTGAATATTATGATACTATGCTTAATTCTAGTTGATGTCTGTGCTCTCGATATGTTTTATGGAATGATTTTTTATTTTGATTTTTTGGTCTCTTCGGAGACCTATGTAACCTATAACAGTCTAATGCGACATTGCGGTTCTAAATCGTAGGCTCATTGTGGCCTTTCAGTTTTCAACCAATATGAATGGATGAAAATCTTATTTTTTAAAATATCATATTTTGAGATCTCTCCATTCGTTTTGGTTTCTTGACGATTCTACTTGAAACGAATCTTTCATTATCTAGCTTTGGTTGAAATTCTCACGTAAAGATTTTTATTGTCACCTTCGCTATTTAGTTTGATTACTTGCAAGTCATCAAAAAATTGAATGAAAGACTATTTTAAGAAAAATAGAAAATGAAATGAAGTTTGGCTAAATTCCCATAGATGAGGTATGTTTTTTATTATTGTATATTTCTAGTCTAACACCTCAATTCTCATGTTTGATTGATGTCTCTATACTCATGATTAAAATAACATGAAAAATGATTGAAATCTCATGCGTAGAAAAATTCTTAGTACTTAGGCAATTTTTCATTGAGCTAAGTTGCCCTAGGTTAAAATTTGACATTAGAGATTTCTATTTTAAGTCCAAACTCTTGAAACATGTTTAGATATACACATGACATGTTTCTAGATGTTTAGAGTTAAAAATTCATGTGTAGATCAACAAAGTGATATGTAGATCATCTTAGGTGACTCAAAATTGAAAAAGTTTGACATAAGTCAACAAAGTGACTTAGAAATTTTCTTTTGAGCCCAAACTTCACAAATATTTTTAGATTTACTCATGTTAGGTGTCTATGTGTCTATGTTTGAAAAATCATGAGTAAATGATAAAAGTTGATACTTAGCAATTTCATGTTAACATGCTTATTTTTTATTAAAATTATGCTAAGTTGAAACATTAGGTAAATGACATCATTTTCATCTCAAACTTGACATAGATGTTTTAAATAATCATATATTGGTGTCATGAAAGTTTGAATGAAATTTGATAATTTTTGAAAAATTTCAGTTATTTATGAAAGTACCATTAGAACTCAATGAATTTTAGAAAAATACAAAAAAATATTTTTTTTTGTTGATTCTTGAATTTGCATCTTTCTTGAAAAATCTAGTTTATGACATAAAAATTTTAAAAATCTTGAGTGTAAACATGATTTGTTATGAATGTTTAAAATTGAATTTTGAAACTTTAAAGTATCATTCTTTCCAAGTGCTCATTTCTCGATACTTTAGATTTTCGTTGAAATCTTCTAATGAGACATCAAGTATGATGTTAGATTCATATTTTTGGTATCGTTCTCATTTTGACTCGAGAAAAATCATTTCTAAAATAATTTTTGATAATTTGACCAATACTTGAATTGATACATGATTTCTAGTTTTAGATTATGTTTATCATTCTATGATATCATGTATTGATTAGACTCACTTGTATGTATGTTTTCATCACTTGAGTTAATATCTACATGTTTTTCATGAAAAATAGTTTTTAGAGTCTCAACCTTGACCATAGTTGACTTTTCTTACATTTTTTGATTGATGTCAAAAGAGAGAGAAAAATATAAGTAAATGGGAATAAAATATAGGAAAATCATGCATATAGATATGGGGAGTATAATTATTTAGATATGCATGTTGATATGAGGAAAAATCTCATGGTGGATATCCTTTGCACTTTAATTGAATATATTTTCTTAAGAATATTTGTCATCATCAAAAAGGGGAGAATGTTGGCCTAAGGTTTTCTACCTTGGTCTTAATCTCGATTTTGATGATAACAAAATGAAACTAATATTTCATTGAGAAATATTTTCAGGTTCCATATCAGTTAGCGCACGATATCCTCGATCAAAAATATCGAAGAAATCGGGAAACCAGAAGGACATTGGTCGACACATTCGGGTTCGTCGCGAAAATTTCTAGGAGTTCGACGTGTGCATGAAAGACGTCTTGGATGAGTTTGGAGAACATATGGAAAGCTCTCTAAGTTGACGCACGCTGAAGGCCGAAACTCGAAAATAAAGCGCGCAAGAAAATACACAAAAAAATTAGTCTTGCCCAGATTCGATCTACCGATTGGTCGACCGCCAGAAGAAAAAAATAGGCAAAAGGCATTTTGGTCGACCTACTGGTCGATCGAATGATGCCTAAAATGGGCAGAATGCATTCGATCGCTCAGTCGATCGACCGACGATCGACTAGCAAGCGATCGAGCATCGCCAACGGGTAGAAGAATGCCCGTTGACAAGCCTTGATGTTTGGGGGTTATAAATACTCATCCCAAACTCATTCCTAGGTTGTTGTTGATGCCTCTAAGCTGGGATACTTTCGGGTGTGAAAGTGCCTTGGAGGTGAGTGTAGGGTCGTTCTGGTGTAAAGTCATCGATTGTAAGGTACTCATAATTTAGTGGATTTGGGTGTGAAATTCTAAGCGCGGTGCTTAGGTAGTGGAGTAGGCATTGAGGCCGAACCACTATAAATAATTATGTTAGCATTGATATCCTTGCTTGTGTTTAAATTGTTTTATTATTGCTTCCGCATTTAGCCGATGAATTGTAATTTGCCTAAGTAGTCTAAACACGATTAAAATTGGAATTAGGCAAAAAAATTAGTTAACATACTATTCACCCGTCTAGTGTGGCCATTTCACCAACACACCCCTACTTTACAGGTTTATATTTCGTAATATCTAAAATGTCGTGGAATCCTCTGTACACGTTTCACCTGCCTATGTGATTATCAATGAATAGTTATTTTTAATTTCTCTCATTTTTTTTTTAATTTAGTCTAACTTTAACTTCTAAAATTTAAAATCATCTTTAATTCCGGAATAAAAGTGAAGGGCGCGTTTGTTTACGAAAATTTAGAAGCAATTTTCGTTTCGTGAAAATTGAAATGAGTTTTCGAGTTTCAAGTTTTTAGTTTCGATTTTTGTGTTTGGCAAAAACGTGTTTGTTTGACATATCTTATTTTCATATTTCGTGAAACGAAAACAACGAAAACTCAGGATAACACATATTTGATATCAATGTGATTATTCACAAGTATCCATTGAGTGGTATGCACCAGATAATTTTGAGTATCCATTGAGTGGTATGCTGCACAAGTATCCTCAGGATAATACTGTTCACAAAAAAAGAAGAAAGATAGTTATACTATTGCTGATCACCTAGAAGGAAAAATGTATGAGAAACTAAATAAGAAATTCAAACAATCAAAAACTTGAAAGCCTACTCCAAACAATTGTTGGGTTCGGGTTCGGGTTCGGGTTATTTGGGCCTCAAATTCTTAATTGGGTAGGGATGGGTGGTGTTGGAGGCACTTTATTCGGATTCGGGTCAGGTCGGGTTTTGACCCGACCCGATCGATGCTCACCTTGTTGGCCTAAGCAAAGAATATGCATTATTTTACCTTAGTTGAAGATTATGATACTATGCTTAATTCTAGTTGATGTCTGTGCTCTCGATATGTTTTATGAAATGATTTTTTATTTTGATTTTTCGGTCTCTTCGAAGACCCATGTAGCCTATAATAGGCTAATGCGACATTGCGGTTCTAAATCGTAGGCTCATTGTGGCCTTTCAGTTTTTAACCAATATGAATGGATGAAAATCTTATTTTTCAAAATTTCATATTTTGAGATCTCTCCATTCGTTTTGGTTTCTTGACGATTCTACTTGAAATGAATCTTTCACTATTCTGAGATCTCTCTATTCATTTTGGTTAAAATTCTCACGTGAAGATTTTTATTTTTACCTTCGCTATTTAGTTTGATTACTTGCAAGTCATCAAAAAATTGAATGAAAGACTATTCTAAGGAAAATAGAAAATGAAATGAAGTTTGACTAAATTCTCATGGATGATGTATGTTTTTGATTATTGTATATTTCTAGTCTAATACATCAATTCTCATGTTTGATTGATGTCTCTATACTCATGATTGAAATAACATGAAAAATGATTGAAATCTCATGCATAGAAAAATTCTTAGTACTTGGGCAATTTTTCATTGAGTTAAGTTGCCCTAAGTTAAAATTTGACATTAGAGACTTCTATTTTAAGTCCAAACTCTTGAAACATGTTTAGATATACACATGACATGTTTCTAGATATTTAGAGTTAAAAATTCATGTGTAGATCAACAAAGTGATATGTAGATCATCTTAGGTGACTCAAAATTGAAAAAGTTTGACATAAGTCAACAAAGTGACTTAGAAATTTTCTTTTGAGCCCAAACTTAACAAACATGTTTAGATTTACTCATGTTAGGTGTCTATGTGTCTATGTTTGAAAAATCATGAGTAAATGATAAAAGTTGATACTTAGCAATTTCATGTTAACATGCTTATTTTTTATTGAAATTATGCTAAGTTGAAACATTAGGTAAATGACATCATTTTATCTCAAACTTGACATAGATGCTTTAAATAATCATATATTGGTGTCATGAAAGTTTGAATGAAATTTAATACTTTTTGAAAAATTTCAATTATTTATGAAAATACTATTAGAACTCAATGAATTTTAGAAAAATACAAAATAATAATTTTTTTGTTGATTCTTGAATTTGCACATTCTTTGAAAAATCTAGTTTATGACATAAATTTTTTAAAAATTTTGAGTGTAAACATGATTTGTTATGAATGTTTAAAATTGAATTTCGAAACTTTAAAGTACTATTATTTCCAAGTGCTCATTTCTCGATACTTTAGATTTTCGTCGAAATCTTCGAATGAGACATCAAGTATGATGTTAGATTCATATTTTTGGTATCGTTCTCATTTTAACTTGAGAAAAATCATTTCTAAAATAATTTTTGATAATTTGACCAATACTTGAATTAATACATGATTTCTAATTTTAGATTATGTTTATCATTCTATGATATCATGTATTGATTAGACTCACTTGTATGTATGTTTTCATCACTTGAGTTAAGATCTACAACGAAAACTGTCTAGTGTGGACATTTCACCAACACACCCCTAATATTTCATTGAGAAATATTTTCAGGTTTCATATCGGTTAGCGCACGATGTCCTCGATTAGAAATATCGAAGAAATTGGAAAATCGGAAAGACATTGGTCGACGCATTCGGGTTCATCGCGAAAATTTATAGGAGTTCGACGTGTGCACGAAAGACGTCTTGGACGAGTCTAGAGAACATATGGAAAACTCTCCAAGTTGACGCATGCTGAAGGTCGGAACTCGAAAATAAAGTGCGCAAGAAAATACACCAAAAATTAGTCTTGCCCAGATTCGATCTACCGATTGGTCGATCGGCAGAAGGCAAAAATAGGCAAAAGGCATTTTGGCCGACCTACTAGTCGATCGAACGATGCCTAAAATGGGTAGAGTGCCTTCGATCGCTCGGTCGATCGATCGACGATCGACTGGCAAGCGATCGAGCATCGCCAACGGGTAGAAGAATGCCCGTTGACAAGACTTGATGTATGGGGGTTATAAATACCCATCCCAAACTCATTCCTAGATTGTTGTTGATGCCTCTAAACCTTGGAGGTGAGTGTACGGTCGTTCTGGTGTAAAGTCCTCGATTGTAAGATACTCATAATTTAATGGATTTGGGTGTGAAATCCTAAGCACAATGCTCAGGTAGTGGAGTAGGTATTAATGTCGAATAACTATAAATAATTATGTTAGCATTGATATCCTTGTTTAGGTTTAAATTATTTTATTATTATTTCCGCATTTAGTCGATAAATTACAATTTGCATAAGTAGTCTAAACACGATTAAAATTGAAATTAGACAAAAAATTTAATTAACATACTATTCACCCCCTCCGTCTAGTGTGATCATTTCACCAACACCCCCCTACTTTATAGATTTATATTTTGTAATATCTAAAATGTCGTGGAATCCTCTGTACACATTTCACCTGCCTATGTGATTATCAATGAATAACTATTTTTTTTATTATTTAGAATGTTGATGAAATAAATTATTGTTATTCTTTATCTATTTCATTCTATTGAACCTACCAACCTATTGTACATCAAATTCTTTGAGTTAGTTTTAATTTCTCTCATTTTTTAAATTTAGACTAATTTTAAATTCTAAAATTTAAAATCATTTAATTTCGGAATAAAAGTGAAATGTTTAATTACGAAGGGTCAAAGTCAGAATTAAAGTAAGTTTGAGGATCAAAGTAATGTTAAAACTATATTTTTAATATTGTATTCAAGTTAGTCCTCAGATATTATACATCTATTGAACGAACGAGATCATTTCCGAACACCGAAAGAAGTTAAATCACCTCCGCCTGAGCGTGAAATCAAAATTTCTCTCGCTATTCAATTCCACTCCCTCTTCGAGGCTCTCCAAACCCTAACCTTTCTCTCGCTATAATGATTATATTAAGTTGATAATAGAAAGAAGTTGCTCGCTGCTCTCAGCGCTCGTCATGTGTAGTGCCGCTGGTGGATCTTTCGCCCCCGTCGCCCGAAGATGAACGATAAAGAGCACTTCCTCTTCGAGGCTCTCCAAACCCTAACCTTCGAATCCACCAAGAATTCGTTTTCTAGGTTTCTTCTCTCGATTAATTGCTCACTGCTCTCAGCGCTCGTCATGTATAGTGCCGCTGGTGGACCTTGCCGCTGGTGGACCTTTCGCCCCCGTCGCCCGAAGATGAACGACAAAGAGCACTTCCTCTTCGAGGCTCTCCAAACCGTAACCTTCTAATCCACCAAGAATTCGTTTTCTAGGTTTCTTCTCTCGATTAATTGCTCACTGCTCTCAGCGCTCGTCATGTGTAGTGCCGCTGGTGGACCTTTCGCCCCCGTCGCCCGAAGATGAACGATAAAGAGCACTTCCTCTTCGAGGCTCTCCAAACCCTAACCTTCGAATCCACCAAGAATTCGTTTTCTAGGTTTCTTCTCTCGATTAATTGCTCACTGCTCTCAGCGCTCGTCATGTGTAGTGCCGCTGGTGGACCTTTCGCCCCCGTCGCCCGAAGATGAACGATCAAGAGCACTTCCTCTTCGAGGCTCTCCAAACCCTAACCTTCGAATCCACCAAGAATTCGTTTTCTAGGTTTCTTCTCTCGATTAATTGCTCACTGCTCTCAGCGCTCGTCATGTGTAGTGCCGCTTGTGGACCTTTCGCCCCCGTCGCCCGAAGATGAACGATAAAGAGCACTTCCTCTTCGAGGCTCTCCAAACCCTAACCTTCGAATCCACCAAGAATTCGTTTTCTAGGTTTCTTCTCTCGATTAATTGCTCACTGCTCTCAGCGCTCGTCATGTGTAGTGCCGCTGTTGGACCTTTCGCCCCCGTCGCCCGAAGATGACGATAAAGAGGACTTCCTCTTCGAGGCTCTCCAAACCCTAACCTTCGAACCTTTCGCCCCCGTCGCCCGAAGATGACGATAAAGAGGACTTCCTCTTCGAGGCTCTCCAAACCCTAACCTTCGAATCCACCAAGAATTCGTTTTCTAGGTTTCTTCTCTCGATTAATTGCTCACTGCTCTCAGCGCTCGTCATGTGTAGTGCCGCTGGTGGACCATTCGCCCCCGTCGCCCGAAGATGAACGATAAAGAGCACTTCCTCTTCGAGGCTCTCCAAACCCTAACCTTCGAATCCACCAAGAATTCGTTTTCTAGGTTTCTCCTCTCGATTAATTGCTCATTGCTCTCAGCGCTCGTCATGTGGGCGAGGATTTAGTGCCGCCGATGGACCTTTCGCCCCCCGTCTTCCTGGGGTCTGACGAGTCCGGGTCGCGCTTCCAGTTTGTCCAGCCCAATCGTGACCCCCAGTCCAACTGGGAGGCCGACCTCGCCAAGAAGCTCGAAGAGTACCTCTTGAAAATCTGCTCTGGCGAGATTTCCTCCGTTCAGGTGAACTTTTGAGATTCCTAGTGTAAACTCACTTGTTTTTGTACTACCCATTATGTGATTTATTTAATTTTGTTTTCCTCACGGGAATTTGGTTTTTAGTTGCATTGCTGCTGCAAGGTTCGGTTCAGGTATATAGCCGGAAGGTCGAGTATCTTTATTCTTTTGTCTTGCATGCCTTGGAGTTTCTCCCGCAGGTATTGATTCTAGTACCTCCCATATATTTTTGATAAACTCTTGTGATTTGATCTGATAAACTCTTAGCTTATAATTATGACGAAAATCAACTTTTTTCTCAGAAATTGGAAACTTCTATGCATTTCAGCATTTTATGTAAAGAATGAGTGTTTGTATTTATCTACAATTAGAACTTCTTGATGTATTCAACATATATTATAAGTTGTTCTAGTTGGCTTCATTTACTATTTCTTAAGATAGTCTTTGTCTATCTGACTTAAATTGTTGACTCAATACCTTTTTTTTATATATTTGTTTTCCTAGTTGTGAGTATCTCACATGATTGCCGAAGGATTGTGAATTAGTTATCTCCATATGCAATTCCTGGGTCTAAACTGTTCATCATGGTGGATAGAGGTTCTTGGAACATGTTTTCACCAATGGATAGTTGCATAGAAGAGTGGGTAGTTGGAGCAGAAGCACAGGTCCCCACATTAGATTTTTGTTTGCCTCCTTGGCAGAATTTCCTGGACAAGTATTTTACTCCCCTAATAAGCCTTTGAACATCTCCTTCTAGTTCCTACCTTGTTATCCCTGTTTTGCTTGTTTGCTTGATTTTTGTGCTTGCTTAGAAAATTCATATACTTGCTCAAGAATCATGGAGCTCTCTATTTCAGGGGATTCAAGTTTCCAAGTTCCCAACCTAATTGACAAAACTGATGTTGTCTCCAGCTGTGGATTAGGAAGAAAACCTGATAAGGTAACTAGAGATAGAGCATTGTGTAATTGGGTCTTTGACGAAACTGCTGAAAATATGCATAGAAACTTTGGATCCGGTTACCCAGGAGGTAACATTTCTTATCTATATATTAATTGTGTTAGGATCCTCTCCAGTTCTCCCTTTGCTACATTGTCTTTTTCATATAACATCTCGATCATTTCAGTGATAGTCAAGGACTGTCATTAATAATGATAGATGAAGGTGCAATGAATGAAAATAGTTTTATGAATTGGAGAAAAAAATAGATCCATTGAAATTGAAGAGGATCCGTATCTTTGTAAATATCCTATCATGGTAGCTTATTCGAAGAGGATCCACTTCCTATTCCTCTCAGCTGCAAAATTTGGTTAGTGGATTCTGTCACAATTCCTATCATGGGCCATTACACACTCCTTTGACTGACATACGTTATCTGATTATATGTAATGCTGTAGGTTATCTGATTATACATTATCTGATTATACGTTATCTGATTATAGTAGTCTGTAGGTTTATCCATATGACATCTCTTTTAAATGCTGCAATATTTTAGTTATATAAATTTGATTATATGTAGTGGACATCATTTTGTTGATTATATGTCCTTGAAATTCGATTGATTATGATTTTTCAAAGGCATTTCAAGTTATTGAGACAACAAATCACCAACTTTTGGAACCAACAGATCATGGAAGTCCACATAGATGGAAATCCAATCCTTATTGGAGAAGCTACTCGATGTCAATGAGGCTATGAGCCACTGTGCAGCAGCAACATCCCCTACAACTTCGATAAACCAAAAACTTGCAAGGAATAGAGACATACTTCATGAATTTACACAGGTCAATTTTCTTTTCTTAGTTTCAAATTTCTTTAACACTAGCATGGCAGCTACTTTAATTCTTTCTAACTTCTACTTTATTGAATTAAGGGTTCTGTTTTTAGTGTTTTTTTCTTGCAACATATATATATGCCCCAAATACATATATATGCTCACGAAGATAGAAGTTAGATTATACATATATACGCTACATATATTTTTTCTAACTTAGCTACAAATCCATCACTCACGAAGATAGAAATACATATATATGCTCCATAGTTCATACCATCTTGTTACATTAGATTACCAATATCTACTTTAAGTTTCCGAATTATTTAGTACTCTTGAATAATTATTTCAAGTCTAAATTAAGTTCCCTGTTGTAGACTTTTCTATTCAATGGTCAAAATATCATTATTAGGATGGATGTAACTACATGGCGTAGAGTGATAACATGGTTCAAAAAGTGATTCTATATAATATAGAATCACTACAAGGAACAACAGAAGTCAAATACATCATTGACTGATTCTTCTGATAGACTTGTCCATGTCTCCTTGCAAGCTTGAGAGAACTTGACATAAAATGCTAAAATAGCAAGATTTATTCAATACGATATGGTTGTTGCAAGGGCAGCACCCTTGCTGCCAAGGGCAAAAATATACACTAAAACCCAGCATATAAAAATGTGGAATATTGTAGTTATCCTAGAGCTTATGAGCATGGGAAACACAGGCAAAAAGGCTTGGGATTAGCCAATAACAAGCATATAGGTCCTGCTTCAACTCATATCTCTCTTCTATGGATTTTGACCAGTTGCATAAGAATTTGGCTTGTGTAGGTCCAAATGAGGGCCAACGGTATGCCCGCAAGCAGAAGAATTAGCATTGCCTTCTGTGTATGAATACCGAGCATGTGATATTGTTTTGCACCATAAGCTTGTCCACACAGGTGTTAGTGCACTTGCCATTCCCAAGTTGTTATATTGGAAGAAAAATATGCAGGAAATTTCAACTTATATACCATAAAAGATGACCCTTACAAGAAGGAAATTCAATGTTTGAAATTGAGCTTCGAAGTTGAAATTCAATGGTTAGAATCCGCCGCTAGTTGATGGAGCCGGCTAATTAATAATCGGCTCCATCAAGTGTGCGCCCTTTTTTCCGCTATGTTTTCTTTATCTCCAATCTTCTTCGCTGTTTTCCGCATCTCCTTTCTTCTTTGTTGTTTTTCGCACTGTTGACATTTTCCGGTTTTCTTGTTTTTGCATTGTTTCTCCGCTTTCTCATTCTTCATGCTTCTCGGTTCTCGTCTTCCGGCATCTCCCTTCCCGCATCTATTGCAGATCCATTCCCATTCCCTGTTTCCGGTTGTTTTCTGGTTCGCATTCGTTTGTGTATCCGATTCGCACAAACCAGCTATATAGTATATGCCTACGCGGGACGAGTTAGGGTTTTGCCTTCTCTTTACCATCCCACCGCCAAGCTGCAGAGAGGTACGTGAGCGCTCCGAAGTCCTTTTTGCGCGTCCTTTTATTTTTTTTGTTCTTCCTATCAAAAGTTCAATTTTTTACTTGACCAAATTAAGTTTTTCTTCTGTCTATCATTCTCAGCTGATGATTTCGGCTTCCGTTGGGTGATCTGTAAGGTTAGAAATAAGAAAATCCTCTATCATTTGCAAATCTTTTGTATTTTAATATAATCTTTTTTAGCATGTGTAGGTATTGTACAGGGCGCTACAAATAACAAAAGAAGATAACCATCCACATTGTACTGAGGCTGGCAAACATATTTCAGTTCTTAGTAACTTTGGTAATACTAAGAAGATATTAGGTTATTATTTAAGCCAAACAAAAATAGCATGTGTTGCTCATTGATGGGAAAAGATTCAGTAGTCAATCCCAAATAGATTCATGACTCTTTTATTATAATTGTATTCTATCAAAATATAAATGTGCTAATTTCTTGAGATCTCTAAAAAAAAGAGAACTAATTACCCATGGATTATATTTTTAACTGATAAATTGCATCATATATTATCAACATGTTGATAATATATGATTTTTTCCACCGTATGATGGAACTCGGGTTGCATTACCTCCTGATATAAGTGGTTGAACAAAACACTTTAAAGTTAATGCTAGCTGCAAAGTATATTTGCTCTCATTACCAGAGCTTATTTGCTTTCAACCATGCACAGTCAAACTTTATGCTATATTCTGTTAAATCATTTAATGGCCAAGACATGACCTCTTATATGCATAAATTTATTTCGTTGCTTGTCTCCCTTATTCATTAATTTCATTTTTTGAAATGTTGATTCCACCTGATTTTGCATTCCTGTTCAAAATGTTGATTCCATCTCTTCATGATGCATTTCTTAATTGACCTTTTTGTTCTTTTGATTTCAGCAGTTAGTTAAATGCTATTGATCAGTTAAATACTATTGATCAATACCTTATTATGTTTCTAGAATAGATAGATACATTGAACTAATTGACAATGCTTCAAATAAAATATTTTCTAGAATAATATCAAAACAAGGAACTAGGCTTCAATAAAGTTATGGAAATCTGAATTCATATATCTATATTTGTCTTAGTCTACTAACTTTTAGCTTCTAATGATTTATTCTGCAAGGAGGGATCAAAAAGTCATGGTGGAAGCATGTGAAGATAAACATCCAAAGGAGCCAAAGGAGCAACCCCTGATGAGTATGTTGGCACTTGAGCTCATTTGTTTCATACTCCATTTGTCTTTTTTTAGCTTTTTCTCTGCAGAGGAGATGATATCTTCCTTTATCTAATCTTTTAAGATTTGTCACTAAACTAAATTTCTCATGAATTCGAAATTTGTCTTATTGTTTTTATTTATTTGCTTAATTATCTATATGTGAGCTTGTTGTTGTATATATGTAGGCCAGTGGGTCAGCATGCATGTTTTGAATCCTATTATAGTTTTGCTTTGTATAGATTATGATCTCTAGTAGCATCTTAAGCATTTAGGATAGATGGTTAGCCTAATAATTCTTAACATCTACTAAATTAATTGCTACCTTCCAAATTAATATATAATATGTCCGGATTAAGAAAGCTATTTCACTACAAAGATCATGCTATCTATATAATATATAGATGCCCTTTGTAGTTTGATACAATTTGGTACTTCTAAAAGCCAATCTTAGTAGAGCCTTGTTCGATAGTGCGCCAGTTTCAATGAAATTGGTGCCCTGTTCAACAATGCGTTGGTTTCATTTTTGTTGTCGCCATTCTAAACGGAGCGTCCTACTCAACAATATAGTTCTCATCTTAATGTTCTCTACATATTTTTGTTCGCTAATCATACCGATTCTTATAAGTCAACTGCATATCAAGTGAGGTATATTGTTTTTTTTAATCTTTGTCTAATACTTTTGTTTTCTATGGTTTATTCTATATTGAAGTTATTTTAATTCTTTTGGCCGGTGGTTGTTTATATGAATTAGGAATTTTGATTCATATAACAATTTTAGTGGCCAATTAATTTCAAAGTTATGTACATAATCTTAAGGATTAATTTGTTCTTAGTTACCTTCCTAATTATGTTTTTGGTTTGTTCAATAAAAAGAAGTTGATAACTTCATATAGTGGAGTATTAAATTGATCTTATTTCACTAGATAATGATTATATTAAGTTGATAATAGAAAGAAGTTGCTCGCTGCTCTCAGCGCTCGTCATGTGTAGTGCCGCTGGTGGATCTTTCGCCCCCGTCGCCCGAAGATGAACGATAAAGAGCACTTCCTCTTCGAGGCTCTCCAAACCCTAACCTTCGAATCCACCAAGAATTCGTTTTCTAGGTTTCTTCTCTCGATTAATTGCTGCTCACTGCTCTCAGCGCTCGTCGTGTGGGCGAGGATTTAGTGCCGCCGATGGACCTTTCGCCCCCCGTCTTCCTGGGGTCTGACGAGTCCGGGTCGCGCTTCCAGTTTGTCCAGCCCAATCGTGACCCCCAGTCCAACTGGGAGGCCGACCTCGCCAAGAAGCTCGAAGAGTACCTCTTGAAAATCTGCTCTGGCGAGATTTCCTCCGTTCAGGTGAACTTTTGAGATTCCTAGTTTAAACTCACTTGTTTTTGTACTACCCATTATGTGATTTATTTAATTTTGTTTTCCTCACGGGAATTTGGTTTTTGGTTGCATTGCTGCTGCAAGGTTCGGTTCAGGTATATAGCCGGAAGGTCGAGTATCTTTATTCTTTTGTCTTGCATTCCTTGGAGTTTCTCCCGCAGGTATTGATTCTAGTACCTCCCATATATTTTTGATAAACTCTTGTGATTTGATCTGATAAACTCTTAGCTTATAATTATGACGAAAATCAACTTTTTTCTCAGAAATTGGAAACTTCTATGCATTTCAGCATTTTATGTAAAGAATGAGTGTTTGTATTTATCTACAATTAGAACTTCTTGATGTATTCAACATATATTATAAGTTGTTCTAGTTGGCTTCATTTACTATTTCTTAAGATAGTCTTTGTCTATCTGACTTAAATTGTTGACTCAATACCTTTTTTTTATATATTTGTTTTCCTAGTTGTGAGTATCTCACATGATTTCCGAAGGATTGTGAATTAGTTATCTCCATATGCAATTCCTGGGTCTAAACTGTTCATCATGGTGGATAGAGGTTCTTGGAACATGTTTTCACCAATGGATAGTTGCATAGAAGAGTGGGTAGTTGGAGCAGAAGCACAGGTCCCCACATTAGATTTTTGTTTGCCTCCTTGGCAGAATTTCCTGGACAAGTATTTTACTCCCCTAATAAGCCTTTGAACATCTCCTTCTAGTTCCTACCTTGTTATCCCTGTTTTGCTTGTTTGCTTGATTTTTGTTCTTGCTTAGAAAATTCATATACTTGCTCAAGAATCATGGAGCTCTCTATTTCAGGGGATTCAAGTTTCCAAGTTCCCAACCTAATTGACAAAACTGATGTTGTCTCCAGCTGTGGATTAGGAAGAAAACCTGATAAGGTAACTAGAGATAGAGCATTGTGTAATTGGGTCTTTGACGAAACTGCTGAAAATATGCATAGAAACTTTGGATCCGGTTACCCAGGAGGTAACATTTCTTATCTATATATTAATTGTGTTAGGATCCTCTCCAGTTCTCCCTTTGCTACATTGTCTTTTTCATATAACATCTCGATCATTTCAGTGATAGTCAAGGACTGTCATTAATAATGATAGATGAAGGTGCAATGAATGAAAATAGTTTTATGAATTGGAGAAAAAAATAGATCCATTGAAATTGAAGAGGATCCGTATCTTTGTAAATATCCTATCATGGTAGCTTATTCGAAGAGGATCCACTTCCTATTCCTCTCAGCTGCAAAATTTGGTTAGTGGATTCTGTCACAATTCCTATCATGGGCCATTACACACTCCTTTGACTGACATACGTTATCTGATTATATGTAATGCTGTAGGTTATCTGATTATACATTATCTGATTATACGTTATCTGATTATAGTAGTCTGTAGGTTTATTCATATGACATCTCTTTTAAATGCTGCAATATTTTAGTTATATAAATTTGATTATATGTAGTGGACATCATTTTGTTGATTATATGTCCTTGAAATTCGATTGATTATGATTTTTCAAAGGCATTTCAAATTATTGAGACAACAAATCACCAACTTTTGGAACCAACAGATCATGGAAGTCCACATAGATGGAAATCCAATCCTTATTGGAGAAGCTACTCGATGTCAATGAGGCTATGAGCCACTGTGCAGCAGCAACATCCCCTACAACTTCGATAAACCAAAAACTTGCAAGGAATAGAGACATACTTCATGAATTTACACAGGTCAATTTTCTTTTCTTAGTTTCAAATTTCTTTAACACTAGCATGGCAGCTACTTTAATTCTTTCTAACTTCTACTTTATTGAATTAAGGGTTCTGTTTTTAGTGTTTTTTTCTTGCAACATATATATATGCCCCAAATACATATATATGCTCACGAAGATAGAAGTTAGATTATACATATATACGCTACATATATTTTTTCTAACTTAGCTACAAATCCATCACTCACGAAGATAGAAATACATATATATGCTCCATAGTTCATACCATCTTGTTACATTAGATTACCAATATCTACTTTAAGTTTCCGAATTATTTAGTACTCTTGAATAATTATTTCAAGTCTAAATTAAGTTCCCTGTTGTAGACTTTTCTATGCAATGGTCAAAATATCATTATTAGGGTGGATGTAACTACATGGCGTAGAGTGATAACATGGTTCAAAAAGTGATTCTATATAATATAGAATCACTACAAGGAACAACAGAAGTCAAATACATCATTGACTGATTCTTCTGATAGACTTGTCCATGTCTCCTTGCAAGCTTGAGAGAACTTGACATAAAATGCTAAAATAGCAAGATTTATTCAATACGATATGGTTGTTGCAAGGGCTGCACCCTTGCTGCCAAGGGCAAAAATATACACTAAAACCCAGCATATAAAAATGTGGAATATTGTAGTTATCCTAGAGCTTATGAGCATGGGAAACACAGGCAAAAAGGCTTGGGATTAGCCAATAACAAGCATATAGGTCCTGCTTCAACTCATATCTCTCTTCTATGGATTTTGACCAGTTGCATAAGAATTTGGCTTGTGTAGGTCCAAATGAGGGCCAACGGTATGCCCGCAAGCAGAAGAATTAGCATTGCCTTCTGTGTATGAATACCGAGCATGTGATATTGTTTTGCACCATAAGCTTGTCCACACAGGTGTTAGTGCACTTGCCATTCCCAAGTTGTTATATTGGAAGAAAAATATGCAGGAAATTTCAACTTATATACCATAAAAGATGACCCTTACAAGAAGGAAATTCAATGTTTGAAATTGAGCTTCGAAGTTGAAATTCAATGGTTAGAATCCGCCGCTAGTTGATGGAGCCGGCTAATTAATAATCGGCTCCATCAAGTGTGCGCCCTTTTTTCCGATATGTTTTCTTTATCTCCAATCTTCTTCGCTGTTTTCCGCATCTCCTTTCTTCTTTGTTGTTTTTCGCACTGTTGACATTTTCCGGTTTTCTTGTTTTTGCATTGTTTCTCCGCTTTCTCATTCTTCATGCTTCTCGGTTCTCGTCTTCCGGCATCTCCCTTCCCGCATCTATTGCAGATCCATTCCCATTCCCTGTTTCCGGTTGTTTTCTGGTTCGCATTCGTTTGTGTATCCGATTCGCACAAACCAGCTATATAGTATATGCCTACGCGGGACGAGTTAGGGTTTTGCCTTCTCTTTACCATCCCACCGCCAAGCTGCAGAGAGGTACGTGAGCGCTCCGAAGTCCTTTTTGCGCGTCCTTTTATTTTTTTTGTTCTTCCTATCAAAAGTTCAATTTTTTACTTGACCAAATTAAGTTTTTCTTCTGTCTATCATTCTCAGCTGATGATTTCGGCTTCCGTTGGGTGATCTGTAAGGTTAGAAATAAGAAAATCCTCTATCATTTGCAAATCTTTTGTATTTTAATATAATCTTTTTTAGCATGTGTAGGTATTGTACAGGGCGCTACAAATAACAAAAGAAGATAACCATCCACATTGTACTGAGGCTGGCAAACATATTTCAGTTCTTAGTAACTTTGGTAATACTAAGAAGATATTAGGTTATTATTTAAGCCAAACAAAAATAGCATGTGTTGCTCATTGATGGGAAAAGATTCAGTAGTCAATCCCAAATAGATTCATGACTCTTTTATTATAATTGTATTCTATCAAAATATAAATGTGCTAATTTCTTGAGATCTCTAAAAAAAAGAGAACTAATTACCCATGGATTATATTTTTAACTGATAAATTGCATCATATATTATCAACATGTTGATAATATATGATTTTTTCCACCGTATGATGGAACTCGGGTTGCATTACCTCCTGATATAAGTGGTTGAACAAAACACTTTAAAGTTAATGCTAGCTGCAAAGTATATTTGCTCTCATTACCAGAGCTTATTTGCTTTCAACCATGCACAGTCAAACTTTATGCTATATTCTGTTAAATCATTTAATGGCCAAGACATGACCTCTTATATGCATAAATTTATTTCGTTGCTTGTCTCCCTTATTCATTAATTTCATTTTTTGAAATGTTGATTCCACCTCATTTTGCATTCCTGTTCAAAATGTTGATTCCATCTCTTCATGATGCATTTCTTAATTGACCTTTTTGTTCTTTTGATTTCAGCAGTTAGTTAAATACTATTGATCAATACCTTATTATGTTTCTAGAATAGATAGATACATTGAACTAATTGACAATGCTTCAAATAAAATATTTTCTAGAATAATATCAAAACAAGGAACTAGGCTTCAATAAAGTTATGGAAATCTGAATTCATATATCTATATTTGTCTTAGTCTACTAACTTTTAGCTTCTAATGATTTATTCTGCAAGGAGGGATCAAAAAGTCATGGTGGAAGCATGTGAAGATAAACATCCAAAGGAGCCAAAGGAGCAACCCCTGATGAGTATGTTGGCACTTGAGCTCATTTGTTTCATACTCCATTTGTCTTTTTTTTAGCTTTTTCTCTGCAGAGGAGATGATATCTTCCTTTATCTAATCTTTTAAGATTTGTCACTAAACTAAATTTCTCATGAATTCGAAATTTGTCCTATTGTTTTTATTTATTTGCTTAATTATCTATATGTGAGCTTGTTGTTGTATATATGTAGGCCAGTGGGTCAGCATGCATGTTTTGAATCCTATTATAGTTTTGCTTTGTATAGATTATGATCTCTAGTAGCATCTTAAGCATTTAGGATAGATGGTTAGCCTAATAATTCTTAACATCTACTAAATTAATTGCTACCTTCCAAATTAATATATAATATGTCCGGATTAAGAAAGCTATTTCACTACAAAGATCATGCTATCTATATAATATATAGATGCCCTTTGTAGTTTGATACAATTTGGTACTTCTAAAAGCCAATCTTAGTAGAGCCTTGTTCGATAGTGCGCCAGTTTCCAATGAAATTGGTGCCCTGTTCAACAATGTGTTGGTTTCATTTTTGTTGTCGCCATTCTAAACGGAGCGTCCTACTCAACAATATAGTTCTCATCTTAATGTTCTCTACATATTTTTGTTCGCTAATCATACCGATTCTTATAAGTCAACTGCATGTTCAAGTGAGGTATATTCTTGTTTTTTTTAATCTTTGTCTAATACTTTTGTTTTCTATGGTTTATTCTATATTGAAGTTATTTTAATTCTTTTGGCCGGTGGTTGTTTATATGAATTAGGAATTTTGATTCATATAACAATTTTAGTGGCCAATTAATTTCAAAGTTATGTACATAATCTTAAGGATTAATTTGTTCTTAGTTACCTTCCTAATTATGTTTTTGGTTTGTTCAATAAAAAGAAGTTGATAACTTCATATAGTGGAGTATTAAATTGATCTTATTTCACTAGATAATGATTATATTAAGTTGATAATAGAAAGAAGTTGCTCGCTGCTCTCAGCGCTCGTCATGTGTAGTGCCGCTGGTGGATCTTTCGCCACCGTCGCCCGAAGATGAACGATAAAGAGCACTTCCTCTTCGAGGCTCTCCAAACCCTAACCTTCGAATCCACCAAGAATTCGTTTTCTAGGTTTCTTCTCTCGATTAATTGCTCACTGCTCTCAGCGCTCGTCGTGTGGGCGAGGATTTAGTGCCGCCGATGGACCTTTCGCCCCCCGTCTTCCTGGGGTCTGACGAGTCCGGGTCGCGCTTCCAGTTTGTCCAGCCCAATCGTGACCCCCAGTCCAACTGGGAGGCCGACCTCGCCTAGAAGCTCGAAGAGTACCTCTTGAAAATCTGCTATGGCGAGATTTCCTCTGTTCATTTGAACTTTTGAGATTCCTAGTTTAAACTCACTTGTTTTTGTACTACACATTATGTGATTTATTTAATTTTGTTTTCCTCACGGGAATTTGGTTTTTAGTTGCATTGCTGCTGCAAGGTTCGGTTCAGGTATATAGCCGGAAGGTCGAGTATCTTTATTCTTTGGTCTTGCATGCCTTGGAGTTTCTCCCGCAGGTATTGATTCTAGTACCTCCCATATATTTTTGTTAAACTCTTGTGATTTGATCTGATAAACTCTTAGCTTATAATTATGACGAAAATCAACTTTTTTCTCAGAAATTGGAAACTTCTATGCATTTCAGCATTTTATGTAAAGAATGAGTGTTTGTATTTATCTACAATTAGAACTTCTTGATGTATTCAACATATATTATAAGTTGTTCTAGTTGGCTTCATTTACTATTTCTTAAGATAGTCTTTGTCTATCTGACTTAAATTGTTGACTCAATACCTTTTTTTTATATATTTGTTTTCCTAGTTGTGAGTATCTCACATGATTGCCGAAGGATTGTGAATTAGTTATCTCCATATGCAATTCCTGGGTCTAAACTGTTCATCATGGTGGATAGAGGTTCTTGGAACATGTTTTCACCAATGGATAGTTGCATAGAAGAGTGGGTAGTTGGAGCAGAAGCACAGGTCCCCACATTAGATTTTTGTTTGCCTCCTTGGCAGAATTTCCTGGACAAGTATTTTACTCCCCTAATAAGCCTTTGAACATCTCCTTCTAGTTCCTACCTTGTTATCCCTGTTTTGCTTGTTTGCTTGATTTTTGTTCTTGCTTAGAAAATTCATATACTTGCTCAAGAATCATGGGGCTCTCTATTTCAGGGGATTCAAGTTTCCAAGTTCCCAACCTAATTGACAAAACTGATGTTGTCTCCAGCTGTGGATTAGGAAGAAAACCTGATAAGGTAACTAGAGATAGAGCATTGTGTAATTGGGTCTTTGACAAAACTGCTGAAAATATGCATAGAAACTTTGGATCCGGTTACCCAGGAGGTAACATTTCTTATCTATATATTAATTGTGTTAGGATCCTCTCCAGTTCTCCCTTTGCTACATTGTCTTTTTCATATAACATCTCGATCATTTCAGTGATAGTCAAGGACTGTCATTAATAATGATAGATGAAGGTGCAATGAATGAAAATAGTTTTATGAATTGGAGAAAAAAATAGATCCATTGAAATTGAAGAGGATCCGTATCTTTGTAAATATCCTATCATGGTAGCTTATTCGAAGAGGATCCACTTCCTATTCCTCTCAGCTGCAAAATTTGGTTAGTGGATTCTGTCACAATTCCTATCATGGGCCATTACACACTCCTTTGACTGACATACGTTATCTGATTATATGTAATGCTGTAGGTTATCTGATTATACGTTATCTGATTATACGTTATCTGATTATAGTAGTCTGTAGGTTTATTCATATGACATCTCTTTTAAATGCTGCAATATTTTAGTTATATAAATTTGATTATATGTAGTGGACATCATTTTGTTGATTATATGTCCTTGAAATTCGATTGATTATGATTTTTCAAAGGCATTTCAAATTATTGAGACAACAAATCACCAACTTTTGGAACCAACAGATCATGGAAGTCCACATAGATGGAAATCCAATCCTTATTGGAGAAGCTACTCGATGTCAATGAGGCTATGAGCCACTGTGCAGCAGCAACATCCCCTACAACTTCGATAAACCAAAAACTTGCAAGGAATAGAGACATACTTCATGAATTTACACAGGTCAATTTTCTTTTCTTAGTTTCAAATTTCTTTAACACTAGCATGGCAGCTACTTTAATTCTTTCTAACTTCTACTTTATTGAATTAAGGGTTCTGTTTTTAGTGTTTTTTTCTTGCAACATATATATATGCCCCAAATACATATATATGCTCACGAAGATAGAAGTTAGATTATACATATATACGCTACATATATTTTTTCTAACTTAGCTACAAATCCATCACTCACGAAGATAGAAATACATATATATGCTCCATAGTTCATACCATCTTGTTACATTAGATTACCAATATCTACTTTAAGTTTCCGAATTATTTAGTACTCTTGAATAATTATTTCAAGTCTAAATTAAGTTCCCTGTTGTAGACTTTTCTATTCAATGGTCAAAATATCATTATTAGGATGGATGTAACTACATGGCGTAGAGTGATAACATGGTTCAAAAAGTGATTCTATATAATATAGAATCACTACAAGGAACAACAGAAGTCAAATACATCATTGACTGATTCTTCTGATAGACTTGTCCATGTCTCCTTGCAAGCTTGAGAGAACTTGACATAAAATGCTAAAATAGCAAGATTTATTCAATACGATATGGTTGTTGCAAGGGCAGCACCCTTGCTGCCAAGGGCAAAAATATACACTAAAACCCAGCATATAAAAATGTGGAATATTGTAGTTATCCTAGAGCTTATGAGCATGGGAAACACAGGCAAAAAGGCTTGGGATTAGCCAATAACAAGCATATAGGTCCTGCTTCAACTCATATCTCTCTTCTATGGATTTTGACCAGTTGCATAAGAATTTGGCTTGTGTAGGTCCAAATGAGGGCCAACGGTATGCCCGCAAGCAGAAGAATTAGCATTGCCTTCTGTGTATGAATACCGAGCATGTGATATTGTTTTGCACCATAAGCTTGTCCACACAGGTGTTAGTGCACTTGCCATTCCCAAGTTGTTATATTGGAAGAAAAATATGCAGGAAATTTCAACTTATATACCATAAAAGATGACCCTTACAAGAAGGAAATTCAATGTTTGAAATTGAGCTTCGAAGTTGAAATTCAATGGTTAGAATCCGCCGCTAGTTGATGGAGCCGGCTAATTAATAATCGGCTCCATCAAGTGTGCGCCCTTTTTTCCGCTATGTTTTCTTTATCTCCAATCTTCTTCGCTGTTTTCCGCATCTCCTTTCTTCTTTGTTGTTTTTCGCACTGTTGACATTTTCCGGTTTTCTTGTTTTTGCATTGTTTCTCCGCTTTCTCATTCTTCATGCTTCTCGGTTCTCGTCTTCCGGCATCTCCCTTCCCGCATCTATTGCAGATCCATTCCCATTCCCTGTTTCCGGTTGTTTTCTGGTTCGCATTCGTTTGTGTATCCGATTCGCACAAACCAGCTATATAGTATATGCCTACGCGGGACGAGTTAGGGTCTTGCCTTCTCTTTACCATCCCACCGCCAAGCTGCAGAGAGGTACGTGAGCGCTCCGAAGTCCTTTTTGCGCGTCCTTTTATTTTTTTTGTTCTTCCTATCAAAAGTTCAATTTTTTACTTGACCAAATTAAGTTTTTCTTCTGTCTATCATTCTCAGCTGATGATTTCGGCTTCCGTTGGGTGATCTGTAAGGTTAGAAATAAGAAAATCCTCTATCATTTGCAAATCTTTTGTATTTTAATATAATCTTTTTTAGCATGTGTAGGTATTGTACAGGGCGCTACAAATAACAAAAGAAGATAACCATCCACATTGTACTGAGGCTGGCAAACATATTTCAGTTCTTAGTAACTTTGGTAATACTAAGAAGATATTAGGTTATTATTTAAGCCAAACAAAAATAGCATGTGTTGCTCATTGATGGGAAAAGATTCAGTAGTCAATCCCAAATAGATTCATGACTCTTTTATTATAATTGTATTCTATCAAAATATAAATGTGCTAATTTCTTGAGATCTCTAAAAAAAAGAGAACTAATTACCCATGGATTATATTTTTAACTGATAAATTGCATCATATATTATCAACATGTTGATAATATATGATTTTTTCCACCGTATGATGGAACTCGGGTTGCATTACCTCCTGATATAAGTGGTTGAACAAAACACTTTAAAGTTAATGCTAGCTGCAAAGTATATTTGCTCTCATTACCAGAGCTTATTTGCTTTCAACCATGCACAGTCAAACTTTATGCTATATTCTGTTAAATCATTTAATGGCCAAGACATGACCTCTTATATGCATAAATTTATTTCGTTGCTTGTCTCCCTTATTCATTAATTTCATTTTTTGAAATGTTGATTCCACCTCATTTTGCATTCCTGTTCAAAATGTTGATTCCATCTCTTCATGATGCATTTCTTAATTGACCTTTTTGTTCTTTTGATTTCAGCAGTTAGTTAAATACTATTGATCAATACCTTATTATGTTTCTAGAATAGATAGATACATTGAACTAATTGACAATGCTTCAAATAAAATATTTTCTAGAATAATATCAAAACAAGGAACTAGGCTTCAATAAAGTTATGGAAATCTGAATTCATATATCTATATTTGTCTTAGTCTACTAACTTTTAGCTTCTAATGATTTATTCTGCAAGGAGGGATCAAAAAGTCATGGTGGAAGCATGTGAAGATAAACATCCAAAGGAGCCAAAGGAGCAACCCCTGATGAGTATGTTGGCACTTGAGCTCATTTGTTTCATACTCCATTTGTCTTTTTTTTAGCTTTTTCTCTGCAGAGGAGATGATATCTTCCTTTATCTAATCTTTTAAGATTTGTCACTAAACTAAATTTCTCATGAATTCGAAATTTGTCCTATTGTTTTTATTTATTTGCTTAATTATCTATATGTGAGCTTGTTGTTGTATATATGTAGGCCAGTGGGTCAGCATGCATGTTTTGAATCCTATTATAGTTTTGCTTTGTATAGATTATGATCTCTAGTAGCATCTTAAGCATTTAGGATAGATGGTTAGCCTAATAATTCTTAACATCTACTAAATTAATTGCTACCTTCCAAATTAATATATAATATGTCCGGATTAAGAAAGCTATTTCACTACAAAGATCATGCTATCTATATAATATATAGATGCCCTTTGTAGTTTGATACAATTTGGTACTTCTAAAAGCCAATCTTAGTAGAGCCTTGTTCGATAGTGCGCCAGTTTCAATGAAATTGGTGTCCTGTTCAACAATGCGTTGGTTTCATTTTTGTTGTCGCCATTCTAAACGGAGCGTCCTACTCAACAATATAGTTCTCATCTTAATGTTCTCTACATATTTTTGTTCGCTAATCATACCGATTCTTATAAGTCAACTGCATGTTCAAGTGAGGTATATTCCTGTTTTTTTTAATCTTTGTCTAATACTTTTGTTTTCTATGGTTTATTCTATATTGAAGTTTTTTTAATTCTTTTGGCCGGTGGTTGTTTATATGAATTAGGAATTTTGATTCATATAACAATTTTAGTGGCCAATTAATTTCAAAGTTATGTACATAATCTTAAGGATTAATTTGTTCTTAGTTACCTTCCTAATTATGTTTTTGGTTTGTTCAATAAAAAGAAGTTGATAACTTCATATAGTGGAGTATTAAATTGATCTTATTTCACTAGATAATGATTATATTAAGTTGATAATAGAAAGAAGTTGCTCGCTGCTCTCAGCGCTCGTCATGTGTAGTGCCGCTGGTGGATCTTTCGCCACCGTCGCCCGAAGATGAACGATAAAGAGCACTTCCTCTTCGAGGCTCTCCAAACCCTAACCTTCGAATCCACCAAGAATTCGTTTTCTAGGTTTCTTCTCTCGATTAATTGCTGCTCACTGCTCTCAGCGCTCGTCGTGTGGGCGAGGATTTAGTGCCGCCGATGGACCTTTCGCCCCCCGTCTTCCTGGGGTCTGACGAGTCCGGGTCGCGCTTCCAGTTTGTCCAGCCCAATCGTGACCCCCAGTCCAACTGGGAGGCCGACCTCGCCAAGAAGCTCGAAGAGTACCTCTTGAAAATCTGCTCTGGCGAGATTTCCTCCGTTCAGGTGAACTTTTGAGATTCCTAGTTTAAACTCACTTGTTTTTGTACTACCCATTATGTGATTTATTTAATTTTGTTTTCCTCACGGGAATTTGGTTTTTAGTTGCATTGCTGCTGCAAGGTTCGGTTCAGGTATATAGCCGGAAGGTCGAGTATCTTTATTCTTTTGTCTTGCATGCCTTGGAGTTTCTCCCGCAGGTATTGATTCTAGTACCTCCCATATATTTTTGATAAACTCTTGTGATTTGATCTGATAAACTCTTAGCTTATAATTATGACGAAAATCAACTTTTTTCTCAGAAATTGGAAACTTCTATGCATTTCAGCATTTTATGTAAAGAATGAGTGTTTGTATTTATCTACAATTAGAACTTCTTGATGTATTCAACATATATTATAAGTTGTTCTAGTTGGCTTCATTTACTATTTCTTAAGATAGTCTTTGTCTATCTGACTTAAATTGTTGACTCAATACCTTTTTTTTATATATTTGTTTTCCTAGTTGTGAGTATCTCACATGATTGCCGAAGGATTGTGAATTAGTTATCTCCATATGCAATTCCTGGGTCTAAACTGTTCATCATGGTGGATAGAGGTTCTTGGAACATGTTTTCACCAATGGATAGTTGCATAGAAGAGTGGGTAGTTGGAGCAGAAGCACAGGTCCCCACATTAGATTTTTGTTTGCCTCCTTGGCAGAATTTCCTGGACAAGTATTTTACTCCCCTAATAAGCCTTTGAACATCTCCTTCTAGTTCCTACCTTGTTATCCCTGTTTTGCTTGTTTGCTTGATTTTTGTTCTTGCTTAGAAAATTCATATACTTGCTCAAGAATCATGGGGCTCTCTATTTCAGGGGATTCAAGTTTCCAAGTTCCCAACCTAATTGACAAAACTGATGTTGTCTCCAGCTGTGGATTAGGAAGAAAACCTGATAAGGTAACTAGAGATAGAGCATTGTGTAATTGGGTCTTTGACAAAACTGCTGAAAATATGCATAGAAACTTTGGATCCGGTTACCCAGGAGGTAACATTTCTTATCTATATATTAATTGTGTTAGGATCCTCTCCAGTTCTCCCTTTGCTACATTGTCTTTTTCATATAACATCTCGATCATTTCAGTGATAGTCAAGGACTGTCATTAATAATGATAGATGAAGGTGCAATGAATGAAAATAGTTTTATGAATTGGAGAAAAAAATAGATCCATTGAAATTGAAGAGGATCCGTATCTTTGTAAATATCCTATCATGGTAGCTTATTCGAAGAGGATCCACTTCCTATTCCTCTCAGCTGCAAAATTTGGTTAGTGGATTCTGTCACAATTCCTATCATGGGCCATTACACACTCCTTTGACTGACATACGTTATCTGATTATATGTAATGCTGTAGGTTATCTGATTATACGTTATCTGATTATACGTTATCTGATTATAGTAGTCTGTAGGTTTATTCATATGACATCTCTTTTAAATGCTGCAATATTTTAGTTATATAAATTTGATTATATGTAGTGGACATCATTTTGTTGATTATATGTCCTTGAAATTCGATTGATTATGATTTTTCAAAGGCATTTCAAATTATTGAGACAACAAATCACCAACTTTTGGAACCAACAGATCATGGAAGTCCACATAGATGGAAATCCAATCCTTATTGGAGAAGCTACTCGATGTCAATGAGGCTATGAGCCACTGTGCAGCAGCAACATCCCCTACAACTTCGATAAACCAAAAACTTGCAAGGAATAGAGACATACTTCATGAATTTACACAGGTCAATTTTCTTTTCTTAGTTTCAAATTTCTTTAACACTAGCATGGCAGCTACTTTAATTCTTTCTAACTTCTACTTTATTGAATTAAGGGTTCTGTTTTTAGTGTTTTTTTCTTGCAACATATATATATGCCCCAAATACATATATATGCTCACGAAGATAGAAGTTAGATTATACATATATACGCTACATATATTTTTTCTAACTTAGCTACAAATCCATCACTCACGAAGATAGAAATACATATATATGCTCCATAGTTCATACCATCTTGTTACATTAGATTACCAATATCTACTTTAAGTTTCCGAATTATTTAGTACTCTTGAATAATTATTTCAAGTCTAAATTAAGTTCCCTGTTGTAGACTTTTCTATTCAATGGTCAAAATATCATTATTAGGATGGATGTAACTACATGGCGTAGAGTGATAACATGGTTCAAAAAGTGATTCTATATAATATAGAATCACTACAAGGAACAACAGAAGTCAAATACATCATTGACTGATTCTTCTGATAGACTTGTCCATGTCTCCTTGCAAGCTTGAGAGAACTTGACATAAAATGCTAAAATAGCAAGATTTATTCAATACGATATGGTTGTTGCAAGGGCAGCACCCTTGCTGCCAAGGGCAAAAATATACACTAAAACCCAGCATATAAAAATGTGGAATATTGTAGTTATCCTAGAGCTTATGAGCATGGGAAACACAGGCAAAAAGGCTTGGGATTAGCCAATAACAAGCATATAGGTCCTGCTTCAACTCATATCTCTCTTCTATGGATTTTGACCAGTTGCATAAGAATTTGGCTTGTGTAGGTCCAAATGAGGGCCAACGGTATGCCCGCAAGCAGAAGAATTAGCATTGCCTTCTGTGTATGAATACCGAGCATGTGATATTGTTTTGCACCATAAGCTTGTCCACACAGGTGTTAGTGCACTTGCCATTCCCAAGTTGTTATATTGGAAGAAAAATATGCAGGAAATTTCAACTTATATACCATAAAAGATGACCCTTACAAGAAGGAAATTCAATGTTTGAAATTGAGCTTCGAAGTTGAAATTCAATGGTTAGAATCCGCCGCTAGTTGATGGAGCCGGCTAATTAATAATCGGCTCCATCAAGTGTGCGCCCTTTTTTCCGCTATGTTTTCTTTATCTCCAATCTTCTTCGCTGTTTTCCGCATCTCCTTTCTTCTTTGTTGTTTTTCGCACTGTTGACATTTTCCGGTTTTCTTGTTTTTGCATTGTTTCTCCGCTTTCTCATTCTTCATGCTTCTCGGTTCTCGTCTTCCGGCATCTCCCTTCCCGCATCTATTGCAGATCCATTCCCATTCCCTGTTTCCGGTTGTTTTCTGGTTCGCATTCGTTTGTGTATCCGATTCGCACAAACCAGCTATATAGTATATGCCTACGCGGGACGAGTTAGGGTTTTGCCTTCTCTTTACCATCCCACCGCCAAGCTGCAGAGAGGTACGTGAGCGCTCCGAAGTCCTTTTTGCGCGTCCTTTTATTTTTTTTGTTCTTCCTATCAAAAGTTCAATTTTTTACTTGACCAAATTAAGTTTTTCTTCTGTCTATCATTCTCAGCTGATGATTTCGGCTTCCGTTGGGTGATCTGTAAGGTTAGAAATAAGAAAATCCTCTATCATTTGCAAATCTTTTGTATTTTAATATAATCTTTTTTAGCATGTGTAGGTATTGTACAGGGCGCTACAAATAACAAAAGAAGATAACCATCCACATTGTACTGAGGCTGGCAAACATATTTCAGTTCTTAGTAACTTTGGTAATACTAAGAAGATATTAGGTTATTATTTAAGCCAAACAAAAATAGCATGTGTTGCTCATTGATGGGAAAAGATTCAGTAGTCAATCCCAAATAGAATCATGACTCTTTTATTATAATTGTATTCTATCAAAATATAAATGTGCTAATTTCTTGAGATCTCTAAAAAAAAGAGAACTAATTACCCATGGATTATATTTTTAACTGATAAATTGCATCATATATTATCAACATGTTGATAATATATGATTTTTTCCACCGTATGATGGAACTCGGGTTGCATTACCTCCTGATATAAGTGGTTGAACAAAACACTTTAAAGTTAATGCTAGCTGCAAAGTATATTTGCTCTCATTACCAGAGCTTATTTGCTTTCAACCATGCACAGTCAAACTTTATGCTATATTCTGTTAAATCATTTAATGGCCAAGACATGACCTCTTATATGCATAAATTTATTTCGTTGCTTGTCTCCCTTATTCATTAATTTCATTTTTTGAAATGTTGATTCCACCTCATTTTGCATTCCTGTTCAAAATGTTGATTCCATCTCTTCATGATGCATTTCTTAATTGACCTTTTTGTTCTTTTGATTTCAGCAGTTAGTTAAATACTATTGATCAATACCTTATTATGTTTCTAGAATAGATAGATACATTGAACTAATTGACAATGCTTCAAATAAAATATTTTCTAGAATAATATCAAAACAAGGAACTAGGCTTCAATAAAGTTATGGAAATCTGAATTCATATATCTATATTTGTCTTAGTCTACTAACTTTTAGCTTCTAATGATTTATTCTGCAAGGAGGGATCAAAAAGTCATGGTGGAAGCATGTGAAGATAAACATCCAAAGGAGCCAAAGGAGCAACCCCTGATGAGTATGTTGGCACTTGAGCTCATTTGTTTCATACTCCATTTGTCTTTTTTTTAGCTTTTTCTCTGCAGAGGAGATGATATCTTCCTTTATCTAATCTTTTAAGATTTGTCACTAAACTAAATTTCTCATGAATTCGAAATTTGTCCTATTGTTTTTATTTATTTGCTTAATTATCTATATGTGAGCTTGTTGTTGTATATATGTAGGCCAGTGGGTCAGCATGCATGTTTTGAATCCTATTATAGTTTTGCTTTGTATAGATTATGATCTCTAGTAGCATCTTAAGCATTTAGGATAGATGGTTAGCCTAATAATTCTTAACATCTACTAAATTAATTGCTACCTTCCAAATTAATATATAATATGTCCGGATTAAGAAAGCTATTTCACTACAAAGATCATGCTATCTATATAATATATAGATGCCCTTTGTAGTTTGATACAATTTGGTACTTCTAAAAGCCAATCTTAGTAGAGCCTTGTTCGATAGTGCGCCAGTTTCAATGAAATTGGTGTCCTGTTCAACAATGCGTTGGTTTCATTTTTGTTGTCGCCATTCTAAACGGAGCGTCCTACTCAACAATATAGTTCTCATCTTAATGTTCTCTACATATTTTTGTTCGCTAATCATACCGATTCTTATAAGTCAACTGCATGTTCAAGTGAGGTATATTCCTGTTTTTTTTAATCTTTGTCTAATACTTTTGTTTTCTATGGTTTATTCTATATTGAAGTTTTTTTAATTCTTTTGGCCGGTGGTTGTTTATATGAATTAGGAATTTTGATTCATATAACAATTTTAGTGGCCAATTAATTTCAAAGTTATGTACATAATCTTAAGGATTAATTTGTTCTTAGTTACCTTCCTAATTATGTTTTTGGTTTGTTCAATAAAAAGAAGTTGATAACTTCATATAGTGGAGTATTAAATTGATCTTATTTCACTAGATAATGATTATATTAAGTTGATAATAGAAAGAAGTTGCTCGCTGCTCTCAGCGCTCGTCATGTGTAGTGCCGCTGGTGGATCTTTCGCCACCGTCGCCCGAAGATGAACGATAAAGAGCACTTCCTCTTCGAGGCTCTCCAAACCCTAACCTTCGAATCCACCAAGAATTCGTTTTCTAGGTTTCTTCTCTCGATTAATTGCTGCTCACTGCTCTCAGCGCTCGTCGTGTGGGCGAGGATTTAGTGCCGCCGATGGACCTTTCGCCCCCCGTCTTCCTGGGGTCTGAGGAGTCCGGGTCGCGCTTCCAGTTTGTCCAGCCCAATCGTGACCCCCAGTCCAACTGGGAGGCCGACCTCGCCAAGAAGCTCGAAGAGTACCTCTTGAAAATCTGCTCTGGCGAGATTTCCTCCGTTCAGGTGAACTTTTGAGATTCCTAGTTTAAACTCACTTGTTTTTGTACTACCCATTATGTGATTTATTTAATTTTGTTTTCCTCACGGGAATTTGGTTTTTAGTTGCATTGCTGCTGCAAGGTTCGGTTCAGGTATATAGCCGGAAGGTCGAGTATCTTTATTCTTTTGTCTTGCATGCCTTGGAGTTTCTCCCGCAGGTATTGATTCTAGTACCTCCCATATATTTTTGATAAACTCTTGTGATTTGATCTGATAAACTCTTAGCTTATAATTATGACGAAAATCAACTTTTTTCTCAGAAATTGGAAACTTCTATGCATTTCAGCATTTTATGTAAAGAATGAGTGTTTGTATTTATCTACAATTAGAACTTCTTGATGTATTCAACATATATTATAAGTTGTTCTAGTTGGCTTCATTTACTATTTCTTAAGATAGTCTTTGTCTATCTGACTTAAATTGTTGACTCAATACCTTTTTTTTATATATTTGTTTTCCTAGTTGTGAGTATCTCACATGATTGCCGAAGGATTGTGAATTAGTTATCTCCATATGCAATTCCTGGGTCTAAACTGTTCATCATGGTGGATAGAGGTTCTTGGAACATGTTTTCACCAATGGATAGTTGCATAGAAGAGTGGGTAGTTGGAGCAGAAGCACAGGTCCCCACATTAGATTTTTGTTTGCCTCCTTGGCAGAATTTCCTGGACAAGTATTTTACTCCCCTAATAAGCCTTTGAACATCTCCTTCTAGTTCCTACCTTGTTATCCCTGTTTTGCTTGTTTGCTTGATTTTTGTTCTTGCTTAGAAAATTCATATACTTGCTCAAGAATCATGGGGCTCTCTATTTCAGGGGATTCAAGTTTCCAAGTTCCCAACCTAATTGACAAAACTGATGTTGTCTCCAGCTGTGGATTAGGAAGAAAACCTGATAAGGTAACTAGAGATAGAGCATTGTGTAATTGGGTCTTTGACGAAACTGCTGAAAATATGCATAGAAACTTTGGATCCGGTTACCCAGGAGGTAACATTTCTTATCTATATATTAATTGTGTTAGGATCCTCTCCAGTTCTCCCTTTGCTACATTGTCTTTTTCATATAACATCTCGATCATTTCAGTGATAGTCAAGGACTGTCATTAATAATGATAGATGAAGGTGCAATGAATGAAAATAGTTTTATGAATTGGAGAAAAAAATAGATCCATTGAAATTGAAGAGGATCCGTATCTTTGTAAATATCCTATCATGGTAGCTTATTCGAAGAGGATCCACTTCCTATTCCTCTTAGCTGCAAAATTTGGTTAGTGGATTCTGTCACAATTCCTATCATGGGCCATTACACACTCCTTTGACTGACATACGTTATCTGATTATATGTAATGCTGTAGGTTATCTGATTATACGTTATCTGATTATACGTTATCTGATTATAGTAGTCTGTAGGTTTATTCATATGACATCTCTTTTAAATGCTGCAATATTTTAGTTATATAAATTTGATTATATGTAGTGGACATCATTTTGTTGATTATATGTCCTTGAAATTCGATTGATTATGATTTTTCAAAGGCATTTCAAATTATTGAGACAACAAATCACCAACTTTTGGAACCAACAGATCATGGAAGTCCACATAGATGGAAATCCAATCCTTATTGGAGAAGCTACTCGATGTCAATGAGGCTATGAGCCACTGTGCAGCAGCAACATCCCCTACAACTTCGATAAACCAAAAACTTGCAAGGAATAGAGACATACTTCATGAATTTACACAGGTCAATTTTCTTTTCTTAGTTTCAAATTTCTTTAACACTAGCATGGCAGCTACTTTAATTCTTTCTAACTTCTACTTTATTGAATTAAGGGTTCTGTTTTTAGTGTTTTTTTCTTGCAACATATATATATGCCCCAAATACATATATATGCTCACGAAGATAGAAGTTAGATTATACATATATACGCTACATATATTTTTTCTAACTTAGCTACAAATCCATCACTCACGAAGATAGAAATACATATATATGCTCCATAGTTCATACCATCTTGTTACATTAGATTACCAATATCTACTTTAAGTTTCCGAATTATTTAGTACTCTTGAATAATTATTTCAAGTCTAAATTAAGTTCCCTGTTGTAGACTTTTCTATTCAATGGTCAAAATATCATTATTAGGATGGATGTAACTACATGGCGTAGAGTGATAACATGGTTCAAAAAGTGATTCTATATAATATAGAATCACTACAAGGAACAACAGAAGTCAAATACATCATTGACTGATTCTTCTGATAGACTTGTCCATGTCTCCTTGCAAGCTTGAGAGAACTTGACATAAAATGCTAAAATAGCAAGATTTATTCAATACGATATGGTTGTTGCAAGGGCAGCACCCTTGCTGCCAAGGGCAAAAATATACACTAAAACCCAGCATATAAAAATGTGGAATATTGTAGTTATCCTAGAGCTTATGAGCATGGGAAACACAGGCAAAAAGGCTTGGGATTAGCCAATAACAAGCATATAGGTCCTGCTTCAACTCATATCTCTCTTCTATGGATTTTGACCAGTTGCATAAGAATTTGGCTTGTGTAGGTCCAAATGAGGGCCAACGGTATGCCCGCAAGCAGAAGAATTAGCATTGCCTTCTGTGTATGAATACCGAGCATGTGATATTGTTTTGCACCATAAGCTTGTCCACACAGGTGTTAGTGCACTTGCCATTCCCAAGTTGTTATATTGGAAGAAAAATATGCAGGAAATTTCAACTTATATACCATAAAAGATGACCCTTACAAGAAGGAAATTCAATGTTTGAAATTGAGCTTCGAAGTTGAAATTCAATGGTTAGAATCCGCCGCTAGTTGATGGAGCCGGCTAATTAATAATCGGCTCCATCAAGTGTGCGCCCTTTTTTCCGCTATGTTTTCTTTATCTCCAATCTTCTTCGCTGTTTTCCGCATCTCCTTTCTTCTTTGTTGTTTTTCGCACTGTTGACATTTTCCGGTTTTCTTGTTTTTGCATTGTTTCTCCGCTTTCTCATTCTTCATGCTTCTCGGTTCTCGTCTTCCGGCATCTCCCTTCCCGCATCTATTGCAGATCCATTCCCATTCCCTGTTTCCGGTTGTTTTCTGGTTCGCATTCGTTTGTGTATCCGATTCGCACAAACCAGCTATATAGTATATGCCTACGCGGGACGAGTTAGGGTTTTGCCTTCTCTTTACCATCCCACCGCCAAGCTGCAGAGAGGTACGTGAGCGCTCCGAAGTCCTTTTTGCGCGTCCTTTTATTTTTTTTGTTCTTCCTATCAAAAGTTCAATTTTTTACTTGACCAAATTAAGTTTTTCTTCTGTCTATCATTCTCAGCTGATGATTTCGGCTTCCGTTGGGTGATCTGTAAGGTTAGAAATAAGAAAATCCTCTATCATTTGCAAATCTTTTGTATTTTAATATAATCTTTTTTAGCATGTGTAGGTATTGTACAGGGCGCTACAAATAACAAAAGAAGATAACCATCCACATTGTACTGAGGCTGGCAAACATATTTCAGTTCTTAGTAACTTTGGTAATACTAAGAAGATATTAGGTTATTATTTAAGCCAAACAAAAATAGCATGTGTTGCTCATTGATGGGAAAAGATTCAGTAGTCAATCCCAAATAGATTCATGACTCTTTTATTATAATTGTATTCTATCAAAATATAAATGTGCTAATTTCTTGAGATCTCTAAAAAAAAGAGAACTAATTACCCATGGATTATATTTTTAACTGATAAATTGCATCATATATTATCAACATGTTGATAATATATGATTTTTTCCACCGTATGATGGAACTCGGGTTGCATTACCTCCTGATATAAGTGGTTGAACAAAACACTTTAAAGTTAATGCTAGCTGCAAAGTATATTTGCTCTCATTACCAGAGCTTATTTGCTTTCAACCATGCACAGTCAAACTTTATGCTATATTCTGTTAAATCATTTAATGGCCAAGACATGACCTCTTATATGCATAAATTTATTTCGTTGCTTGTCTCCCTTATTCATTAATTTCATTTTTTGAAATGTTGATTCCACCTCATTTTGCATTCCTGTTCAAAATGTTGATTCCATCTCTTCATGATGCATTTCTTAATTGACCTTTTTGTTCTTTTGATTTCAGCAGTTAGTTAAATACTATTGATCAATACCTTATTATGTTTCTAGAATAGATAGATACATTGAACTAATTGACAATGCTTCAAATAAAATATTTTCTAGAATAATATCAAAACAAGGAACTAGGCTTCAATAAAGTTATGGAAATCTGAATTCATATATCTATATTTGTCTTAGTCTACTAACTTTTAGCTTCTAATGATTTATTCTGCAAGGAGGGATCAAAAAGTCATGGTGGAAGCATGTGAAGATAAACATCCAAAGGAGCCAAAGGAGCAACCCCTGATGAGTATGTTGGCACTTGAGCTCATTTGTTTCATACTCCATTTGTCTTTTTTTTAGCTTTTTCTCTGCAGAGGAGATGATATCTTCCTTTATCTAATCTTTTAAGATTTGTCACTAAACTAAATTTCTCATGAATTCGAAATTTGTCCTATTGTTTTTATTTATTTGCTTAATTATCTATATGTGAGCTTGTTGTTGTATATATGTAGGCCAGTGGGTCAGCATGCATGTTTTGAATCCTATTATAGTTTTGCTTTGTATAGATTATGATCTCTAGTAGCATCTTAAGCATTTAGGATAGATGGTTAGCCTAATAATTCTTAACATCTACTAAATTAATTGCTACCTTCCAAATTAATATATAATATGTCCGGATTAAGAAAGCTATTTCACTACAAAGATCATGCTATCTATATAATATATAGATGCCCTTTGTAGTTTGATACAATTTGGTACTTCTAAAAGCCAATCTTAGTAGAGCCTTGTTCGATAGTGCGCCAGTTTCAATGAAATTGGTGTCCTGTTCAACAATGCGTTGGTTTCATTTTTGTTGTCGCCATTCTAAACGGAGCGTCCTACTCAACAATATAGTTCTCATCTTAATGTTCTCTACATATTTTTGTTCGCTAATCATACCGATTCTTATAAGTCAACTGCATGTTCAAGTGAGGTATATTCCTGTTTTTTTTAATCTTTGTCTAATACTTTTGTTTTCTATGGTTTATTCTATATTGAAGTTTTTTTAATTCTTTTGGCCGGTGGTTGTTTATATGAATTAGGAATTTTGATTCATATAACAATTTTAGTGGCCAATTAATTTCAAAGTTATGTACATAATCTTAAGGATTAATTTGTTCTTAGTTACCTTCCTAATTATGTTTTTGGTTTGTTCAATAAAAAGAAGTTGATAACTTCATATAGTGGAGTATTAAATTGATCTTATTTCACTAGATAATGATTATATTAAGTT
The DNA here is from genome assembly GCA_034359265.1 of Canna indica. Lineage (NCBI taxonomy): Eukaryota > Viridiplantae > Streptophyta > Magnoliopsida > Zingiberales > Cannaceae > Canna > Canna indica. Next base: position 42,361,338 of record CP136891.1, read on the forward strand.
GATAATAGAAAGAAGTTGCTCGCTGCTCTCAGCGCTCGTCATGTGTAGTGCCGCTGGTGGATCTTTCGCCACCGTCGCCCGAAGATGAACGATAAAGAGCACTTCCTCTTCGAGGCTCTCCAAACCCTAACCTTCGAATCCACCAAGAATTCGTTTTCTAGGTTTCTTCTCTCGATTAATTGCTGCTCACTGCTCTCAGCGCTCGTCGTGTGGGCGAGGATTTAGTGCCGCCGATGGACCTTTCGCCCCCCGTCTTCCTGGGGTCTGACGAGTCCGGGTCGCGCTTCCAGTTTGTCCAGCCCAATCGTGACCCCCAGTCCAACTGGGAGGCCGACCTCGCCAAGAAGCTCGAAGAGTACCTCTTGAAAATCTGCTCTGGCGAGATTTCCTCCGTTCAGGTGAACTTTTGAGATTCCTAGTTTAAACTCACTTGTTTTTGTACTACCCATTATGTGATTTATTTAATTTTGTTTTCCTCACGGGAATTTGGTTTTTAGTTGCATTGCTGCTGCAAGGTTCGGTTCAGGTATATAGCCGGAAGGTCGAGTATCTTTATTCTTTTGTCTTGCATGCCTTGGAGTTTCTCCCGCAGGTATTGATTCTAGTACCTCCCATATATTTTTGATAAACTCTTGTGATTTGATCTGATAAACTCTTAGCTTATAATTATGACGAAAATCAACTTTTTTCTCAGAAATTGGAAACTTCTATGCATTTCAGCATTTTATGTAAAGAATGAGTGTTTGTATTTATCTACAATTAGAACTTCTTGATGTATTCAACATATATTATAAGTTGTTCTAGTTGGCTTCATTTACTATTTCTTAAGATAGTCTTTGTCTATCTGACTTAAATTGTTGACTCAATACCTTTTTTTTATATATTTGTTTTCCTAGTTGTGAGTATCTCACATGATTGCCGAAGGATTGTGAATTAGTTATCTCCATATGCAATTCCTGGGTCTAAACTGTTCATCATGGTGGATAGAGGTTCTTGGAACATGTTTTCACCAATGGATAGTTGCATAGAAGAGTGGGTAGTTGGAGCAGAAGCACAGGTCCCCACATTAGATTTTTGTTTGCCTCCTTGGCAGAATTTCCTGGACAAGTATTTTACTCCCCTAATAAGCCTTTGAACATCTCCTTCTAGTTCCTACCTTGTTATCCCTGTTTTGCTTGTTTGCTTGATTTTTGTTCTTGCTTAAAAAATTCATATACTTGCTCAAGAATCATGGGGCTCTCTATTTCAGGGGATTCAAGTTTCCAAGTTCCCAACCTAATTGACAAAACTGATGTTGTCTCCAGCTGTGGATTAGGAAGAAAACCTGATAAGGTAACTAGAGATAGAGCATTGTGTAATTGGGTCTTTGACGAAACTGCTGAAAATATGCATAGAAACTTTGGATCCGGTTACCCAGGAGGTAACATTTCTTATCTATATATTAATTGTGTTAGGATCCTCTCCAGTTCTCCCTTTGCTACATTGTCTTTTTCATATAACATCTCGATCATTTCAGTGATAGTCAAGGACTGTCATTAATAATGATAGATGAAGGTGCAATGAATGAAAATAGTTTTATGAATTGGAGAAAAAAATAGATCCATTGAAATTGAAGAGGATCCGTATCTTTGTAAATATCCTATCATGGTAGCTTATTCGAAGAGGATCCACTTCCTATTCCTCTCAGCTGCAAAATTTGGTTAGTGGATTCTGTCACAATTCCTATCATGGGCCATTACACACTCCTTTGACTGACATACGTTATCTGATTATATGTAATGCTGTAGGTTATCTGATTATACGTTATCTGATTATACGTTATCTGATTATAGTAGTCTGTAGGTTTATTCATATGACATCTCTTTTAAATGCTGCAATATTTTAGTTATATAAATTTGATTATATGTAGTGGACATCATTTTGTTGATTATATGTCCTTGAAATTCGATTGATTATGATTTTTCAAAGGCATTTCAAATTATTGAGACAACAAATCACCAACTTTTGGAACCAACAGATCATGGAAGTCCACATAGATGGAAATCCAATCCTTATTGGAGAAGCTACTGGATGTCAATGAGGCTATGAGCCACTGTGCAGCAGCAACATCCCCTACAACTTCGATAAACCAAAAACTTGCAAGGAATAGAGACATACTTCATGAATTTACACAGGTCAATTTTCTTTTCTTAGTTTCAAATTTCTTTAACACTAGCATGGCAGCTACTTTAATTCTTTCTAACTTCTACTTTATTGAATTAAGGGTTCTGTTTTTAGTGTTTTTTTCTTGCAACATATATATATGCCCCAAATACATATATATGCTCACGAAGATAGAAGTTAGATTATACATATATACGCTACATATATTTTTTCTAACTTAGCTACAAATCCATCACTCACGAAGATAGAAATACATATATATGCTCCATAGTTCATACCATCTTGTTACATTAGATTACCAATATCTACTTTAAGTTTCCGAATTATTTAGTACTCTTGAATAATTATTTCAAGTCTAAATTAAGTTCCCTGTTGTAGACTTTTCTATTCAATGGTCAAAATATCATTATTAGGATGGATGTAACTACATGGCGTAGAGTGATAACATGGTTCAAAAAGTGATTCTATATAATATAGAATCACTACAAGGAACAACAGAAGTCAAATACATCATTGACTGATTCTTCTGATAGACTTGTCCATGTCTCCTTGCAAGCTTGAGAGAACTTGACATAAAATGCTAAAATAGCAAGATTTATTCAATACGATATGGTTGTTGCAAGGGCAGCACCCTTGCTGCCAAGGGCAAAAATATACACTAAAACCCAGCATATAAAAATGTGGAATATTGTAGTTATCCTAGAGCTTATGAGCATGGGAAACACAGGCAAAAAGGCTTGGGATTAGCCAATAACAAGCATATAGGTCCTGCTTCAACTCATATCTCTCTTCTATGGATTTTGACCAGTTGCATAAGAATTTGGCTTGTGTAGGTCCAAATGAGGGCCAACGGTATGCCCGCAAGCAGAAGAATTAGCATTGCCTTCTGTGTATGAATACCGAGCATGTGATATTGTTTTGCACCATAAGCTTGTCCACACAGGTGTTAGTGCACTTGCCATTCCCAAGTTGTTATATTGGAAGAAAAATATGCAGGAAATTTCAACTTATATACCATAAAAGATGACCCTTACAAGAAGGAAATTCAATGTTTGAAATTGAGCTTCGAAGTTGAAATTCAATGGTTAGAATCCGCCGCTAGTTGATGGAGCCGGCTAATTAATAATCGGCTCCATCAAGTGTGCGCCCTTTTTTCCGCTATGTTTTCTTTATCTCCAATCTTCTTCGCTGTTTTCCGCATCTCCTTTCTTCTTTGTTGTTTTTCGCACTGTTGACATTTTCCGGTTTTCTTGTTTTTGCATTGTTTCTCCGCTTTCTCATTCTTCATGCTTCTCGGTTCTCGTCTTCCGGCATCTCCCTTCCCGCATCTATTGCAGATCCATTCCCATTCCCTGTTTCCGGTTGTTTTCTGGTTCGCATTCGTTTGTGTATCCGATTCGCACAAACCAGCTATATAGTATATGCCTACGCGGGACGAGTTAGGGTTTTGCCTTCTCTTTACCATCCCACCGCCAAGCTGCAGAGAGGTACGTGAGCGCTCCGAAGTCCTTTTTGCGCGTCCTTTTATTTTTTTTGTTCTTCCTATCAAAAGTTCAATTTTTTACTTGACCAAATTAAGTTTTTCTTCTGTCTATCATTCTCAGCTGATGATTTCGGCTTCCGTTGGGTGATCTGTAAGGTTAGAAATAAGAAAATCCTCTATCATTTGCAAATCTTTTGTATTTTAATATAATCTTTTTTAGCATGTGTAGGTATTGTACAGGGCGCTACAAATAACAAAAGAAGATAACCATCCACATTGTACTGAGGCTGGCAAACATATTTCAGTTCTTAGTAACTTTGGTAATACTAAGAAGATATTAGGTTATTATTTAAGCCAAACAAAAATAGCATGTGTTGCTCATTGATGGGAAAAGATTCAGTAGTCAATCCCAAATAGATTCATGACTCTTTTATTATAATTGTATTCTATCAAAATATAAATGTGCTAATTTCTTGAGATCTCTAAAAAAAAGAGAACTAATTACCCATGGATTATATTTTTAACTGATAAATTGCATCATATATTATCAACATGTTGATAATATATGATTTTTTCCACCGTATGATGGAACTCGGGTTGCATTACCTCCTGATATAAGTGGTTGAACAAAACACTTTAAAGTTAATGCTAGCTGCAAAGTATATTTGCTCTCATTACCAGAGCTTATTTGCTTTCAACCATGCACAGTCAAACTTTATGCTATATTCTGTTAAATCATTTAATGGCCAAGACATGACCTCTTATATGCATAAATTTATTTCGTTGCTTGTCTCCCTTATTCATTAATTTCATTTTTTGAAATGTTGATTCCACCTCATTTTGCATTCCTGTTCAAAATGTTGATTCCATCTCTTCATGATGCATTTCTTAATTGACCTTTTTGTTCTTTTGATTTCAGCAGTTAGTTAAATACTATTGATCAATACCTTATTATGTTTCTAGAATAGATAGATACATTGAACTAATTGACAATGCTTCAAATAAAATATTTTCTAGAATAATATCAAAACAAGGAACTAGGCTTCAATAAAGTTATGGAAATCTGAATTCATATATCTATATTTGTCTTAGTCTACTAACTTTTAGCTTCTAATGATTTATTCTGCAAGGAGGGATCAAAAAGTCATGGTGGAAGCATGTGAAGATAAACATCCAAAGGAGCCAAAGGAGCAACCCCTGATGAGTATGTTGGCACTTGAGCTCATTTGTTTCATACTCCATTTGTCTTTTTTTTAGCTTTTTCTCTGCAGAGGAGATGATATCTTCCTTTATCTAATCTTTTAAGATTTGTCACTAAACTAAATTTCTCATGAATTCGAAATTTGTCCTATTGTTTTTATTTATTTGCTTAATTATCTATATGTGAGCTTGTTGTTGTATATATGTAGGCCAGTGGGTCAGCATGCATGTTTTGAATCCTATTATAGTTTTGCTTTGTATAGATTATGATCTCTAGTAGCATCTTAAGCATTTAGGATAGATGGTTAGCCTAATAATTCTTAACATCTACTAAATTAATTGCTACCTTCCAAATTAATATATAATATGTCCGGATTAAGAAAGCTATTTCACTACAAAGATCATGCTATCTATATAATATATAGATGCCCTTTGTAGTTTGATACAATTTGGTACTTCTAAAAGCCAATCTTAGTAGAGCCTTGTTCGATAGTGCGCCAGTTTCAATGAAATTGGTGTCCTGTTCAACAATGCGTTGGTTTCATTTTTGTTGTCGCCATTCTAAACGGAGCGTCCTACTCAACAATATAGTTCTCATCTTAATGTTCTCTACATATTTTTGTTCGCTAATCATACCGATTCTTATAAGTCAACTGCATGTTCAAGTGAGGTATATTCCTGTTTTTTTTAATCTTTGTCTAATACTTTTGTTTTCTATGGTTTATTCTATATTGAAGTTTTTTTAATTCTTTTGGCCGGTGGTTGTTTATATGAATTAGGAATTTTGATTCATATAACAATTTTAGTGGCCAATTAATTTCAAAGTTATGTACATAATCTTAAGGATTAATTTGTTCTTAGTTACCTTCCTAATTATGTTTTTGGTTTGTTCAATAAAAAGAAGTTGATAACTTCATATAGTGGAGTATTAAATTGATCTTATTTCACTAGATAATGATTATATTAAGTTGATAATAGAAAGAAGTTGCTCGCTGCTCTCAGCGCTCGTCATGTGTAGTGCCGCTGGTGGATCTTTCGCCACCGTCGCCCGAAGATGAACGATAAAGAGCACTTCCTCTTCGAGGCTCTCCAAACCCTAACCTTCGAATCCACCAAGAATTCGTTTTCTAGGTTTCTTCTCTCGATTAATTGCTGCTCACTGCTCTCAGCGCTCGTCGTGTGGGCGAGGATTTAGTGCCGCCGATGGACCTTTCGCCCCCCGTCTTCCTGGGGTCTGACGAGTCCGGGTCGCGCTTCCAGTTTGTCCAGCCCAATCGTGACCCCCAGTCCAACTGGGAGGCCGACCTCGCCAAGAAGCTCGAAGAGTACCTCTTGAAAATCTGCTCTGGCGAGATTTCCTCCGTTCAGGTGAACTTTTGAGATTCCTAGTTTAAACTCACTTGTTTTTGTACTACCCATTATGTGATTTATTTAATTTTGTTTTTCTCACGGGAATTTGGTTTTTAGTTGCATTGCTGCTGCAAGGTTCGGTTCAGGTATATAGCCGGAAGGTCGAGTATCTTTATTCTTTTGTCTTGCATGCCTTGGAGTTTCTCCCGCAGGTATTGATTCTAGTACCTCCCATATATTTTTGATAAACTCTTGTGATTTGATCTGATAAACTCTTAGCTTATAATTATGACGAAAATCAACTTTTTTCTCAGAAATTGGAAACTTCTATGCATTTCAGCATTTTATGTAAAGAATGAGTGTTTGTATTTATCTACAATTAGAACTTCTTGATGTATTCAACATATATTATAAGTTGTTCTAGTTGGCTTCATTTACTATTTCTTAAGATAGTCTTTGTCTATCTGACTTAAATTGTTGACTCAATACCTTTTTTTTATATATTTGTTTTCCTAGTTGTGAGTATCTCACATGATTGCCGAAGGATTGTGAATTAGTTATCTCCATATGCAATTCCTGGGTCTAAACTGTTCATCATGGTGGATAGAGGTTCTTGGAACATGTTTTCACCAATGGATAGTTGCATAGAAGAGTGGGTAGTTGGAGCAGAAGCACAGGTCCCCACATTAGATTTTTGTTTGCCTCCTTGGCAGAATTTCCTGGACAAGTATTTTACTCCCCTAATAAGCCTTTGAACATCTCCTTCTAGTTCCTACCTTGTTATCCCTGTTTTGCTTGTTTGCTTGATTTTTGTTCTTGCTTAGAAAATTCATATACTTGCTCAAGAATCATGGGGCTCTCTATTTCAGGGGATTCAAGTTTCCAAGTTCCCAACCTAATTGACAAAACTGATGTTGTCTCCAGCTGTGGATTAGGAAGAAAACCTGATAAGGTAACTAGAGATAGAGCATTGTGTAATTGGGTCTTTGACGAAACTGCTGAAAATATGCATAGAAACTTTGGATCCGGTTACCCAGGAGGTAACATTTCTTATCTATATATTAATTGTGTTAGGATCCTCTCCAGTTCTCCCTTTGCTACATTGTCTTTTTCATATAACATCTCGATCATTTCAGTGATAGTCAAGGACTGTCATTAATAATGATAGATGAAGGTGCAATGAATGAAAATAGTTTTATGAATTGGAGAAAAAAATAGATCCATTGAAATTGAAGAGGATCCGTATCTTTGTAAATATCCTATCATGGTAGCTTATTCGAAGAGGATCCACTTCCTATTCCTCTCAGCTGCAAAATTTGGTTAGTGGATTCTGTCACAATTCCTATCATGGGCCATTACACACTCCTTTGACTGACATACGTTATCTGATTATATGTAATGCTGTAGGTTATCTGATTATACGTTATCTGATTATACGTTATCTGATTATAGTAGTCTGTAGGTTTATTCATATGACATCTCTTTTAAATGCTGCAATATTTTAGTTATATAAATTTGATTATATGTAGTGGACATCATTTTGTTGATTATATGTCCTTGAAATTCGATTGATTATGATTTTTCAAAGGCATTTCAAATTATTGAGACAACAAATCACCAACTTTTGGAACCAACAGATCATGGAAGTCCACATAGATGGAAATCCAATCCTTATTGGAGAAGCTACTCGATGTCAATGAGGCTATGAGCCACTGTGCAGCAGCAACATCCCCTACAACTTCGATAAACCAAAAACTTGCAAGGAATAGAGACATACTTCATGAATTTACACAGGTCAATTTTCTTTTCTTAGTTTCAAATTTCTTTAACACTAGCATGGCAGCTACTTTAATTCTTTCTAACTTCTACTTTATTGAATTAAGGGTTCTGTTTTTAGTGTTTTTTTCTTGCAACATATATATATGCCCCAAATACATATATATGCTCACGAAGATAGAAGTTAGATTATACATATATACGCTACATATATTTTTTCTAACTTAGCTACAAATCCATCACTCACGAAGATAGAAATACATATATATGCTCCATAGTTCATACCATCTTGTTACATTAGATTACCAATATCTACTTTAAGTTTCCGAATTATTTAGTACTCTTGAATAATTATTTCAAGTCTAAATTAAGTTCCCTGTTGTAGACTTTTCTATTCAATGGTCAAAATATCATTATTAGGATGGATGTAACTACATGGCGTAGAGTGATAACATGGTTCAAAAAGTGATTCTATATAATATAGAATCACTACAAGGAACAACAGAAGTCAAATACATCATTGACTGATTCTTCTGATAGACTTGTCCATGTCTCCTTGCAAGCTTGAGAGAACTTGACATAAAATGCTAAAATAGCAAGATTTATTCAATACGATATGGTTGTTGCAAGGGCAGCACCCTTGCTGCCAAGGGCAAAAATATACACTAAAACCCAGCATATAAAAATGTGGAATATTGTAGTTATCCTAGAGCTTATGAGCATGGGAAACACAGGCAAAAAGGCTTGGGATTAGCCAATAACAAGCATATAGGTCCTGCTTCAACTCATATCTCTCTTCTATGGATTTTGACCAGTTGCATAAGAATTTGGCTTGTGTAGGTCCAAATGAGGGCCAACGGTATGCCCGCAAGCAGAAGAATTAGCATTGCCTTCTGTGTATGAATACCGAGCATGTGATATTGTTTTGCACCATAAGCTTGTCCACACAGGTGTTAGTGCACTTGCCATTCCCAAGTTGTTATATTGGAAGAAAAATATGCAGGAAATTTCAACTTATATACCATAAAAGATGACCCTTACAAGAAGGAAATTCAATGTTTGAAATTGAGCTTCGAAGTTGAAATTCAATGGTTAGAATCCGCCGCTAGTTGATGGAGCCGGCTAATTAATAATCGGCTCCATCAAGTGTGCGCCCTTTTTTCCGCTATGTTTTCTTTATCTCCAATCTTCTTCGCTGTTTTCCGCATCTCCTTTCTTCTTTGTTGTTTTTCGCACTGTTGACATTTTCCGGTTTTCTTGTTTTTGCATTGTTTCTCCGCTTTCTCATTCTTCATGCTTCTCGGTTCTCGTCTTCCGGCATCTCCCTTCCCGCATCTATTGCAGATCCATTCCCATTCCCTGTTTCCGGTTGTTTTCTGGTTCGCATTCGTTTGTGTATCCGATTCGCACAAACCAGCTATATAGTATATGCCTACGCGGGACGAGTTAGGGTTTTGCCTTCTCTTTACCATCCCACCGCCAAGCTGCAGAGAGGTACGTGAGCGCTCCGAAGTCCTTTTTGCGCGTCCTTTTATTTTTTTTGTTCTTCCTATCAAAAGTTCAATTTTTTACTTGACCAAATTAAGTTTTTCTTCTGTCTATCATTCTCAGCTGATGATTTCGGCTTCCGTTGGGTGATCTGTAAGGTTAGAAATAAGAAAATCCTCTATCATTTGCAAATCTTTTGTATTTTAATATAATCTTTTTTAGCATGTGTAGGTATTGTACAGGGCGCTACAAATAACAAAAGAAGATAACCATCCACATTGTACTGAGGCTGGCAAACATATTTCAGTTCTTAGTAACTTTGGTAATACTAAGAAGATATTAGGTTATTATTTAAGCCAAACAAAAATAGCATGTGTTGCTCATTGATGGGAAAAGATTCAGTAGTCAATCCCAAATAGATTCATGACTCTTTTATTATAATTGTATTCTATCAAAATATAAATGTGCTAATTTCTTGAGATCTCTAAAAAAAAGAGAACTAATTACCCATGGATTATATTTTTAACTGATAAATTGCATCATATATTATCAACATGTTGATAATATATGATTTTTTCCACCGTATGATGGAACTCGGGTTGCATTACCTCCTGATATAAGTGGTTGAACAAAACACTTTAAAGTTAATGCTAGCTGCAAAGTATATTTGCTCTCATTACCAGAGCTTATTTGCTTTCAACCATGCACAGTCAAACTTTATGCTATATTCTGTTAAATCATTTAATGGCCAAGACATGACCTCTTATATGCATAAATTTATTTCGTTGCTTGTCTCCCTTATTCATTAATTTCATTTTTTGAAATGTTGATTCCACCTCATTTTGCATTCCTGTTCAAAATGTTGATTCCATCTCTTCATGATGCATTTCTTAATTGACCTTTTTGTTCTTTTGATTTCAGCAGTTAGTTAAATACTATTGATCAATACCTTATTATGTTTCTAGAATAGATAGATACATTGAACTAATTGACAATGCTTCAAATAAAATATTTTCTAGAATAATATCAAAACAAGGAACTAGGCTTCAATAAAGTTATGGAAATCTGAATTCATATATCTATATTTGTCTTAGTCTACTAACTTTTAGCTTCTAATGATTTATTCTGCAAGGAGGGATCAAAAAGTCATGGTGGAAGCATGTGAAGATAAACATCCAAAGGAGCCAAAGGAGCAACCCCTGATGAGTATGTTGGCACTTGAGCTCATTTGTTTCATACTCCATTTGTCTTTTTTTTAGCTTTTTCTCTGCAGAGGAGATGATATCTTCCTTTATCTAATCTTTTAAGATTTGTCACTAAACTAAATTTCTCATGAATTCGAAATTTGTCCTATTGTTTTTATTTATTTGCTTAATTATCTATATGTGAGCTTGTTGTTGTATATATGTAGGCCAGTGGGTCAGCATGCATGTTTTGAATCCTATTATAGTTTTGCTTTGTATAGATTATGATCTCTAGTAGCATCTTAAGCATTTAGGATAGATGGTTAGCCTAATAATTCTTAACATCTACTAAATTAATTGCTACCTTCCAAATTAATATATAATATGTCCGGATTAAGAAAGCTATTTCACTACAAAGATCATGCTATCTATATAATATATAGATGCCCTTTGTAGTTTGATACAATTTGGTACTTCTAAAAGCCAATCTTAGTAGAGCCTTGTTCGATAGTGCGCCAGTTTCAATGAAATTGGTGTCCTGTTCAACAATGCGTTGGTTTCATTTTTGTTGTCGCCATTCTAAACGGAGCGTCCTACTCAACAATATAGTTCTCATCTTAATGTTCTCTACATATTTTTGTTCGCTAATCATACCGATTCTTATAAGTCAACTGCATGTTCAAGTGAGGTATATTCCTGTTTTTTTTAATCTTTGTCTAATACTTTTGTTTTCTATGGTTTATTCTATATTGAAGTTTTTTTAATTCTTTTGGCCGGTGGTTGTTTATATGAATTAGGAATTTTGATTCATATAACAATTTTAGTGGCCAATTAATTTCAAAGTTATGTACATAATCTTAAGGATTAATTTGTTCTTAGTTACCTTCCTAATTATGTTTTTGGTTTGTTCAATAAAAAGAAGTTGATAACTTCATATAGTGGAGTATTAAATTGATCTTATTTCACTAGATAATGATTATATTAAGTTGATAATAGAAAGAAGTTGCTCGCTGCTCTCAGCGCTCGTCATGTGTAGTGCCGCTGGTGGATCTTTCGCCACCGTCGCCCGAAGATGAACGATAAAGAGCACTTCCTCTTCGAGGCTCTCCAAACCCTAACCTTCGAATCCACCAAGAATTCGTTTTCTAGGTTTCTTCTCTCGATTAATTGCTGCTCACTGCTCTCAGCGCTCGTCGTGTGGGCGAGGATTTAGTGCCGCCGATGGACCTTTCGCCCCCCGTCTTCCTGGGGTCTGACGAGTCCGGGTCGCGCTTCCAGTTTGTCCAGCCCAATCGTGACCCCCAGTCCAACTGGGAGGCCGACCTCGCCAAGAAGCTCGAAGAGTACCTCTTGAAAATCTGCTCTGGCGAGATTTCCTCCGTTCAGGTGAACTTTTGAGATTCCTAGTTTAAACTCACTTGTTTTTGTACTACCCATTATGTGATTTATTTAATTTTGTTTTCCTCACGGGAATTTGGTTTTTAGTTGCATTGCTGCTGCAAGGTTCGGTTCAGGTATATAGCCGGAAGGTCGAGTATCTTTATTCTTTTGTCTTGCATGCCTTGGAGTTTCTCCCGCAGGTATTGATTCTAGTACCTCCCATATATTTTTGATAAACTCTTGTGATTTGATCTGATAAACTCTTAGCTTATAATTATGACGAAAATCAACTTTTTTCTCAGAAATTGGAAACTTCTATGCATTTCAGCATTTTATGTAAAGAATGAGTGTTTGTATTTATCTACAATTAGAACTTCTTGATGTATTCAACATATATTATAAGTTGTTCTAGTTGGCTTCATTTACTATTTCTTAAGATAGTCTTTGTCTATCTGACTTAAATTGTTGACTCAATACCTTTTTTTTATATATTTGTTTTCCTAGTTGTGAGTATCTCACATGATTGCCGAAGGATTGTGAATTAGTTATCTCCATATGCAATTCCTGGGTCTAAACTGTTCATCATGGTGGATAGAGGTTCTTGGAACATGTTTTCACCAATGGATAGTTGCATAGAAGAGTGGGTAGTTGGAGCAGAAGCACAGGTCCCCACATTAGATTTTTGTTTGCCTCCTTGGCAGAATTTCCTGGACAAGTATTTTACTCCCCTAATAAGCCTTTGAACATCTCCTTCTAGTTCCTACCTTGTTATCCCTGTTTTGCTTGTTTGCTTGATTTTTGTTCTTGCTTAAAAAATTCATATACTTGCTCAAGAATCATGGGGCTCTCTATTTCAGGGGATTCAAGTTTCCAAGTTCCCAACCTAATTGACAAAACTGATGTTGTCTCCAGCTGTGGATTAGGAAGAAAACCTGATAAGGTAACTAGAGATAGAGCATTGTGTAATTGGGTCTTTGACGAAACTGCTGAAAATATGCATAGAAACTTTGGATCCGGTTACCCAGGAGGTAACATTTCTTATCTATATATTAATTGTGTTAGGATCCTCTCCAGTTCTCCCTTTGCTACATTGTCTTTTTCATATAACATCTCGATCATTTCAGTGATAGTCAAGGACTGTCATTAATAATGATAGATGAAGGTGCAATGAATGAAAATAGTTTTATGAATTGGAGAAAAAAATAGATCCATTGAAATTGAAGAGGATCCGTATCTTTGTAAATATCCTATCATGGTAGCTTATTCGAAGAGGATCCACTTCCTATTCCTCTCAGCTGCAAAATTTGGTTAGTGGATTCTGTCACAATTCCTATCATGGGCCATTACACACTCCTTTGACTGACATACGTTATCTGATTATATGTAATGCTGTAGGTTATCTGATTATACGTTATCTGATTATACGTTATCTGATTATAGTAGTCTGTAGGTTTATTCATATGACATCTCTTTTAAATGCTGCAATATTTTAGTTATATAAATTTGATTATATGTAGTGGACATCATTTTGTTGATTATATGTCCTTGAAATTCGATTGATTATGATTTTTCAAAGGCATTTCAAATTATTGAGACAACAAATCACCAACTTTTGGAACCAACAGATCATGGAAGTCCACATAGATGGAAATCCAATCCTTATTGGAGAAGCTACTCGATGTCAATGAGGCTATGAGCCACTGTGCAGCAGCAACATCCCCTACAACTTCGATAAACCAAAAACTTGCAAGGAATAGAGACATACTTCATGAATTTACACAGGTCAATTTTCTTTTCTTAGTTTCAAATTTCTTTAACACTAGCATGGCAGCTACTTTAATTCTTTCTAACTTCTACTTTATTGAATTAAGGGTTCTGTTTTTAGTGTTTTTTTCTTGCAACATATATATATGCCCCAAATACATATATATGCTCACGAAGATAGAAGTTAGATTATACATATATACGCTACATATATTTTTTCTAACTTAGCTACAAATCCATCACTCACGAAGATAGAAATACATATATATGCTCCATAGTTCATACCATCTTGTTACATTAGATTACCAATATCTACTTTAAGTTTCCGAATTATTTAGTACTCTTGAATAATTATTTCAAGTCTAAATTAAGTTCCCTGTTGTAGACTTTTCTATTCAATGGTCAAAATATCATTATTAGGATGGATGTAACTACATGGCGTAGAGTGATAACATGGTTCAAAAAGTGATTCTATATAATATAGAATCACTACAAGGAACAACAGAAGTCAAATACATCATTGACTGATTCTTCTGATAGACTTGTCCATGTCTCCTTGCAAGCTTGAGAGAACTTGACATAAAATGCTAAAATAGCAAGATTTATTCAATACGATATGGTTGTTGCAAGGGCAGCACCCTTGCTGCCAAGGGCAAAAATATACACTAAAACCCAGCATATAAAAATGTGGAATATTGTAGTTATCCTAGAGCTTATGAGCATGGGAAACACAGGCAAAAAGGCTTGGGATTAGCCAATAACAAGCATATAGGTCCTGCTTCAACTCATATCTCTCTTCTATGGATTTTGACCAGTTGCATAAGAATTTGGCTTGTGTAGGTCCAAATGAGGGCCAACGGTATGCCCGCAAGCAGAAGAATTAGCATTGCCTTCTGTGTATGAATACCGAGCATGTGATATTGTTTTGCACCATAAGCTTGTCCACACAGGTGTTAGTGCACTTGCCATTCCCAAGTTGTTATATTGGAAGAAAAATATGCAGGAAATTTCAACTTATATACCATAAAAGATGACCCTTACAAGAAGGAAATTCAATGTTTGAAATTGAGCTTCGAAGTTGAAATTCAATGGTTAGAATCCGCCGCTAGTTGATGGAGCCGGCTAATTAATAATCGGCTCCATCAAGTGTGCGCCCTTTTTTCCGCTATGTTTTCTTTATCTCCAATCTTCTTCGCTGTTTTCCGCATCTCCTTTCTTCTTTGTTGTTTTTCGCACTGTTGACATTTTCCGGTTTTCTTGTTTTTGCATTGTTTCTCCGCTTTCTCATTCTTCATGCTTCTCGGTTCTCGTCTTCCGGCATCTCCCTTCCCGCATCTATTGCAGATCCATTCCCATTCCCTGTTTCCGGTTGTTTTCTGGTTCGCATTCGTTTGTGTATCCGATTCGCACAAACCAGCTATATAGTATATGCCTACGCGGGACGAGTTAGGGTTTTGCCTTCTCTTTACCATCCCACCGCCAAGCTGCAGAGAGGTACGTGAGCGCTCCGAAGTCCTTTTTGCGCGTCCTTTTATTTTTTTTGTTCTTCCTATCAAAAGTTCAATTTTTTACTTGACCAAATTAAGTTTTTCTTCTGTCTATCATTCTCAGCTGATGATTTCGGCTTCCGTTGGGTGATCTGTAAGGTTAGAAATAAGAAAATCCTCTATCATTTGCAAATCTTTTGTATTTTAATATAATCTTTTTTAGCATGTGTAGGTATTGTACAGGGCGCTACAAATAACAAAAGAAGATAACCATCCACATTGTACTGAGGCTGGCAAACATATTTCAGTTCTTAGTAACTTTGGTAATACTAAGAAGATATTAGGTTATTATTTAAGCCAAACAAAAATAGCATGTGTTGCTCATTGATGGGAAAAGATTCAGTAGTCAATCCCAAATAGATTCATGACTCTTTTATTATAATTGTATTCTATCAAAATATAAATGTGCTAATTTCTTGAGATCTCTAAAAAAAAGAGAACTAATTACCCATGGATTATATTTTTAACTGATAAATTGCATCATATATTATCAACATGTTGATAATATATGATTTTTTCCACCGTATGATGGAACTCGGGTTGCATTACCTCCTGATATAAGTGGTTGAACAAAACACTTTAAAGTTAATGCTAGCTGCAAAGTATATTTGCTCTCATTACCAGAGCTTATTTGCTTTCAACCATGCACAGTCAAACTTTATGCTATATTCTGTTAAATCATTTAATGGCCAAGACATGACCTCTTATATGCATAAATTTATTTCGTTGCTTGTCTCCCTTATTCATTAATTTCATTTTTTGAAATGTTGATTCCACCTCATTTTGCATTCCTGTTCAAAATGTTGATTCCATCTCTTCATGATGCCTTTCTTAATTGACCTTTTTGTTCTTTTGATTTCAGCAGTTAGTTAAATACTATTGATCAATACCTTATTATGTTTCTAGAATAGATAGATACATTGAACTAATTGACAATGCTTCAAATAAAATATTTTCTAGAATAATATCAAAACAAGGAACTAGGCTTCAATAAAGTTATGGAAATCTGAATTCATATATCTATATTTGTCTTAGTCTACTAACTTTTAGCTTCTAATGATTTATTCTGCAAGGAGGGATCAAAAAGTCATGGTGGAAGCATGTGAAGATAAACATCCAAAGGAGCCAAAGGAGCAACCCCTGATGAGTATGTTGGCACTTGAGCTCATTTGTTTCATACTCCATTTGTCTTTTTTTTAGCTTTTTCTCTGCAGAGGAGATGATATCTTCCTTTATCTAATCTTTTAAGATTTGTCACTAAACTAAATTTCTCATGAATTCGAAATTTGTCCTATTGTTTTTATTTATTTGCTTAATTATCTATATGTGAGCTTGTTGTTGTATATATGTAGGCCAGTGGGTCAGCATGCATGTTTTGAATCCTATTATAGTTTTGCTTTGTATAGATTATGATCTCTAGTAGCATCTTAAGCATTTAGGATAGATGGTTAGCCTAATAATTCTTAACATCTACTAAATTAATTGCTACCTTCCAAATTAATATATAATATGTCCGGATTAAGAAAGCTATTTCACTACAAAGATCATGCTATCTATATAATATATAGATGCCCTTTGTAGTTTGATACAATTTGGTACTTCTAAAAGCCAATCTTAGTAGAGCCTTGTTCGATAGTGCGCCAGTTTCAATGAAATTGGTGTCCTGTTCAACAATGCGTTGGTTTCATTTTTGTTGTCGCCATTCTAAACGGAGCGTCCTACTCAACAATATAGTTCTCATCTTAATGTTCTCTACATATTTTTGTTCGCTAATCATACCGATTCTTATAAGTCAACTGCATGTTCAAGTGAGGTATATTCCTGTTTTTTTTAATCTTTGTCTAATACTTTTGTTTTCTATGGTTTATTCTATATTGAAGTTTTTTTAATTCTTTTGGCCGGTGGTTGTTTATATGAATTAGGAATTTTGATTCATATAACAATTTTAGTGGCCAATTAATTTCAAAGTTATGTACATAATCTTAAGGATTAATTTGTTCTTAGTTACCTTCCTAATTATGTTTTTGGTTTGTTCAATAAAAAGAAGTTGATAACTTCATATAGTGGAGTATTAAATTGATCTTATTTCACTAGATAATGATTATATTAAGTTGATAATAGAAAGAAGTTGCTCGCTGCTCTCAGCGCTCGTCATGTGTAGTGCCGCTGGTGGATCTTTCGCCACCGTCGCCCGAAGATGAACGATAAAGAGCACTTCCTCTTCGAGGCTCTCCAAACCCTAACCTTCGAATCCACCAAGAATTCGTTTTCTAGGTTTCTTCTCTCGATTAATTGCTGCTCACTGCTCTCAGCGCTCGTCGTGTGGGCGAGGATTTAGTGCCGCCGATGGACCTTTCGCCCCCCGTCTTCCTGGGGTCTGACGAGTCCGGGTCGCGCTTCCAGTTTGTCCAGCCCAATCGTGACCCCCAGTCCAACTGGGAGGCCGACCTCGCCAAGAAGCTCGAAGAGTACCTCTTGAAAATCTGCTCTGGCGAGATTTCCTCCGTTCAGGTGAACTTTTGAGATTCCTAGTTTAAACTCACTTGTTTTTGTACTACCCATTATGTGATTTATTTAATTTTGTTTTCCTCACGGGAATTTGGTTTTTAGTTGCATTGCTGCTGCAAGGTTCGGTTCAGGTATATAGCCGGAAGGTCGAGTATCTTTATTCTTTTGTCTTGCATGCCTTGGAGTTTCTCCCGCAGGTATTGATTCTAGTACCTCCCATATATTTTTGATAAACTCTTGTGATTTGATCTGATAAACTCTTAGCTTATAATTATGACGAAAATCAACTTTTTTCTCAGAAATTGGAAACTTCTATGCATTTCAGCATTTTATGTAAAGAATGAGTGTTTGTATTTATCTACAATTAGAACTTCTTGATGTATTCAACATATATTATAAGTTGTTCTAGTTGGCTTCATTTACTATTTCTTAAGATAGTCTTTGTCTATCTGACTTAAATTGTTGACTCAATACCTTTTTTTTATATATTTGTTTTCCTAGTTGTGAGTATCTCACATGATTGCCGAAGGATTGTGAATTAGTTATCTCCATATGCAATTCCTGGGTCTAAACTGTTCATCATGGTGGATAGAGGTTCTTGGAACATGTTTTCACCAATGGATAGTTGCATAGAAGAGTGGGTAGTTGGAGCAGAAGCACAGGTCCCCACATTAGATTTTTGTTTGCCTCCTTGGCAGAATTTCCTGGACAAGTATTTTACTCCCCTAATAAGCCTTTGAACATCTCCTTCTAGTTCCTACCTTGTTATCCCTGTTTTGCTTGTTTGCTTGATTTTTGTTCTTGCTTAGAAAATTCATATACTTGCTCAAGAATCATGGGGCTCTCTATTTCAGGGGATTCAAGTTTCCAAGTTCCCAACCTAATTGACAAAACTGATGTTGTCTCCAGCTGTGGATTAGGAAGAAAACCTGATAAGGTAACTAGAGATAGAGCATTGTGTAATTGGGTCTTTGACGAAACTGCTGAAAATATGCATAGAAACTTTGGATCCGGTTACCCAGGAGGTAACATTTCTTATCTATATATTAATTGTGTTAGGATCCTCTCCAGTTCTCCCTTTGCTACATTGTCTTTTTCATATAACATCTCGATCATTTCAGTGATAGTCAAGGACTGTCATTAATAATGATAGATGAAGGTGCAATGAATGAAAATAGTTTTATGAATTGGAGAAAAAAATAGATCCATTGAAATTGAAGAGGATCCGTATCTTTGTAAATATCCTATCATGGTAGCTTATTCGAAGAGGATCCACTTCCTATTCCTCTCAGCTGCAAAATTTGGTTAGTGGATTCTGTCACAATTCCTATCATGGGCCATTACACACTCCTTTGACTGACATACGTTATCTGATTATATGTAATGCTGTAGGTTATCTGATTATACGTTATCTGATTATACGTTATCTGATTATAGTAGTCTGTAGGTTTATTCATATGACATCTCTTTTAAATGCTGCAATATTTTAGTTATATAAATTTGATTATATGTAGTGGACATCATTTTGTTGATTATATGTCCTTGAAATTCGATTGATTATGATTTTTCAAAGGCATTTCAAATTATTGAGACAACAAATCACCAACTTTTGGAACCAACAGATCATGGAAGTCCACATAGATGGAAATCCAATCCTTATTGGAGAAGCTACTGGATGTCAATGAGGCTATGAGCCACTGTGCAGCAGCAACATCCCCTACAACTTCGATAAACCAAAAACTTGCAAGGAATAGAGACATACTTCATGAATTTACACAGGTCAATTTTCTTTTCTTAGTTTCAAATTTCTTTAACACTAGCATGGCAGCTACTTTAATTCTTTCTAACTTCTACTTTATTGAATTAAGGGTTCTGTTTTTAGTGTTTTTTTCTTGCAACATATATATATGCCCCAAATACATATATATGCTCACGAAGATAGAAGTTAGATTATACATATATACGCTACATATATTTTTTCTAACTTAGCTACAAATCCATCACTCACGAAGATAGAAATACATATATATGCTCCATAGTTCATACCATCTTGTTACATTAGATTACCAATATCTACTTTAAGTTTCCGAATTATTTAGTACTCTTGAATAATTATTTCAAGTCTAAATTAAGTTCCCTGTTGTAGACTTTTCTATTCAATGGTCAAAATATCATTATTAGGATGGATGTAACTACATGGCGTAGAGTGATAACATGGTTCAAAAAGTGATTCTATATAATATAGAATCACTACAAGGAACAACAGAAGTCAAATACATCATTGACTGATTCTTCTGATAGACTTGTCCATGTCTCCTTGCAAGCTTGAGAGAACTTGACATAAAATGCTAAAATAGCAAGATTTATTCAATACGATATGGTTGTTGCAAGGGCAGCACCCTTGCTGCCAAGGGCAAAAATATACACTAAAACCCAGCATATAAAAATGTGGAATATTGTAGTTATCCTAGAGCTTATGAGCATGGGAAACACAGGCAAAAAGGCTTGGGATTAGCCAATAACAAGCATATAGGTCCTGCTTCAACTCATATCTCTCTTCTATGGATTTTGACCAGTTGCATAAGAATTTGGCTTGTGTAGGTCCAAATGAGGGCCAACGGTATGCCCGCAAGCAGAAGAATTAGCATTGCCTTCTGTGTATGAATACCGAGCATGTGATATTGTTTTGCACCATAAGCTTGTCCACACAGGTGTTAGTGCACTTGCCATTCCCAAGTTGTTATATTGGAAGAAAAATATGCAGGAAATTTCAACTTATATACCATAAAAGATGACCCTTACAAGAAGGAAATTCAATGTTTGAAATTGAGCTTCGAAGTTGAAATTCAATGGTTAGAATCCGCCGCTAGTTGATGGAGCCGGCTAATTAATAATCGGCTCCATCAAGTGTGCGCCCTTTTTTCCGCTATGTTTTCTTTATCTCCAATCTTCTTCGCTGTTTTCCGCATCTCCTTTCTTCTTTGTTGTTTTTCGCACTGTTGACATTTTCCGGTTTTCTTGTTTTTGCATTGTTTCTCCGCTTTCTCATTCTTCATGCTTCTCGGTTCTCGTCTTCCGGCATCTCCCTTCCCGCATCTATTGCAGATCCATTCCCATTCCCTGTTTCCGGTTGTTTTCTGGTTCGCATTCGTTTGTGTATCCGATTCGCACAAACCAGCTATATAGTATATGCCTACGCGGGACGAGTTAGGGTTTTGCCTTCTCTTTACCATCCCACCGCCAAGCTGCAGAGAGGTACGTGAGCGCTCCGAAGTCCTTTTTGCGCGTCCTTTTATTTTTTTTGTTCTTCCTATCAAAAGTTCAATTTTTTACTTGACCAAATTAAGTTTTTCTTCTGTCTATCATTCTCAGCTGATGATTTCGGCTTCCGTTGGGTGATCTGTAAGGTTAGAAATAAGAAAATCCTCTATCATTTGCAAATCTTTTGTATTTTAATATAATCTTTTTTAGCATGTGTAGGTATTGTACAGGGCGCTACAAATAACAAAAGAAGATAACCATCCACATTGTACTGAGGCTGGCAAACATATTTCAGTTCTTAGTAACTTTGGTAATACTAAGAAGATATTAGGTTATTATTTAAGCCAAACAAAAATAGCATGTGTTGCTCATTGATGGGAAAAGATTCAGTAGTCAATCCCAAATAGATTCATGACTCTTTTATTATAATTGTATTCTATCAAAATATAAATGTGCTAATTTCTTGAGATCTCTAAAAAAAAGAGAACTAATTACCCATGGATTATATTTTTAACTGATAAATTGCATCATATATTATCAACATGTTGATAATATATGATTTTTTCCACCGTATGATGGAACTCGGGTTGCATTACCTCCTGATATAAGTGGTTGAACAAAACACTTTAAAGTTAATGCTAGCTGCAAAGTATATTTGCTCTCATTACCAGAGCTTATTTGCTTTCAACCATGCACAGTCAAACTTTATGCTATATTCTGTTAAATCATTTAATGGCCAAGACATGACCTCTTATATGCATAAATTTATTTCGTTGCTTGTCTCCCTTATTCATTAATTTCATTTTTTGAAATGTTGATTCCACCTGATTTTGCATTCCTGTTCAAAATGTTGATTCCATCTCTTCATGATGCATTTCTTAATTGACCTTTTTGTTCTTTTGATTTCAGCAGTTAGTTAAATGCTATTGATCAGTTAAATACTATTGATCAATACCTTATTATGTTTCTAGAATAGATAGATACATTGAACTAATTGACAATGCTTCAAATAAAATATTTTCTAGAATAATATCAAAACAAGGAACTAGGCTTCAATAAAGTTATGGAAATCTGAATTCATATATCTATATTTGTCTTAGTCTACTAACTTTTAGCTTCTAATGATTTATTCTGCAAGGAGGGATCAAAAAGTCATGGTGGAAGCATGTGAAGATAAACATCCAAAGGAGCCAAAGGAGCAACCCCTGATGAGTATGTTGGCACTTGAGCTCATTTGTTTCATACTCCATTTGTCTTTTTTTTAGCTTTTTCTCTGCAGAGGAGATGATATCTTCCTTTATCTAATCTTTTAAGATTTGTCACTAAACTAAATTTCTCATGAATTCGAAATTTGTCCTATTGTTTTTATTTATTTGCTTAATTATCTATATGTGAGCTTGTTGTTGTATATATGTAGGCCAGTGGGTCAGCATGCATGTTTTGAATCCTATTATAGTTTTGCTTTGTATAGATTATGATCTCTAGTAGCATCTTAAGCATTTAGGATAGATGGTTAGCCTAATAATTCTTAACATCTACTAAATTAATTGCTACCTTCCAAATTAATATATAATATGTCCGGATTAAGAAAGCTATTTCACTACAAAGATCATGCTATCTATATAATATATAGATGCCCTTTGTAGTTTGATACAATTTGGTACTTCTAAAAGCCAATCTTAGTAGAGCCTTGTTCGATAGTGCGCCAGTTTCAATGAAATTGGTGTCCTGTTCAACAATGCGTTGGTTTCATTTTTGTTGTCGCCATTCTAAACGGAGCGTCCTACTCAACAATATAGTTCTCATCTTAATGTTCTCTACATATTTTTGTTCGCTAATCATACCGATTCTTATAAGTCAACTGCATGTTCAAGTGAGGTATATTCCTGTTTTTTTTAATCTTTGTCTAATACTTTTGTTTTCTATGGTTTATTCTATATTGAAGTTTTTTTAATTCTTTTGGCCGGTGGTTGTTTATATGAATTAGGAATTTTGATTCATATAACAATTTTAGTGGCCAATTAATTTCAAAGTTATGTACATAATCTTAAGGATTAATTTGTTCTTAGTTACCTTCCTAATTATGTTTTTGGTTTGTTCAATAAAAAGAAGTTGATAACTTCATATAGTGGAGTATTAAATTGATCTTATTTCACTAGATAATGATTATATTAAGTTGATAATAGAAAGAAGTTGCTCGCTGCTCTCAGCGCTCGTCATGTGTAGTGCCGCTGGTGGATCTTTCGCCACCGTCGCCCGAAGATGAACGATAAAGAGCACTTCCTCTCCGAGGCTCTCCAAACCCTAACCTTCGAATCCACCAAGAATTCGTTTTCTAGGTTTCTTCTCTCGATTAATTGCTGCTCACTGCTCTCAGCGCTCGTCGTGTGGGCGAGGATTTAGTGCCGCCGATGGACCTTTCGCCCCCCCGTCTTCCTGGGGTCTGACGAGTCCGGGTCGCGCTTCCAGTTTGTCCAGCCCAATCGTGACCCCCAGTCCAACTGGGAGGCCGACCTCGCCAAGAAGCTCGAAGAGTACCTCTTGAAAATCTGCTCTGGCGAGATTTCCTCCGTTCAGGTGAACTTTTGAGATTCCTAGTTTAAACTCACTTGTTTTTGTACTACCCATTATGTGATTTATTTAATTTTGTTTTCCTCACGGGAATTTGGTTTTTAGTTGCATTGCTGCTGCAAGGTTCGGTTCAGGTATATAGCCGGAAGGTCGAGTATCTTTATTCTTTTGTCTTGCATGCCTTGGAGTTTCTCCCGCAGGTATTGATTCTAGTACCTCCCATATATTTTTGATAAACTCTTGTGATTTGATCTGATAAACTCTTAGCTTATAATTATGACGAAAATCAACTTTTTTCTCAGAAATTGGAAACTTCTATGCATTTCAGCATTTTATGTAAAGAATGAGTGTTTGTATTTATCTACAATTAGAACTTCTTGATGTATTCAACATATATTATAAGTTGTTCTAGTTGGCTTCATTTACTATTTCTTAAGATAGTCTTTGTCTATCTGACTTAAATTGTTGACTCAATACCTTTTTTTTATATATTTGTTTTCCTAGTTGTGAGTATCTCACATGATTGCCGAAGGATTGTGAATTAGTTATCTCCATATGCAATTCCTGGGTCTAAACTGTTCATCATGGTGGATAGAGGTTCTTGGAACATGTTTTCACCAATGGATAGTTGCATAGAAGAGTGGGTAGTTGGAGCAGAAGCACAGGTCCCCACATTAGATTTTTGTTTGCCTCCTTGGCAGAATTTCCTGGACAAGTATTTTACTCCCCTAATAAGCCTTTGAACATCTCCTTCTAGTTCCTACCTTGTTATCCCTGTTTTGCTTGTTTGCTTGATTTTTGTTCTTGCTTAGAAAATTCATATACTTGCTCAAGAATCATGGGGCTCTCTATTTCAGGGGATTCAAGTTTCCAAGTTCCCAACCTAATTGACAAAACTGATGTTGTCTCCAGCTGTGGATTAGGAAGAAAACCTGATAAGGTAACTAGAGATAGAGCATTGTGTAATTGGGTCTTTGACGAAACTGCTGAAAATATGCATAGAAACTTTGGATCCGGTTACCCAGGAGGTAACATTTCTTATCTATATATTAATTGTGTTAGGATCCTCTCCAGTTCTCCCTTTGCTACATTGTCTTTTTCATATAACATCTCGATCATTTCAGTGATAGTCAAGGACTGTCATTAATAATGATAGATGAAGGTGCAATGAATGAAAATAGTTTTATGAATTGGAGAAAAAAATAGATCCATTGAAATTGAAGAGGATCCGTATCTTTGTAAATATCCTATCATGGTAGCTTATTCGAAGAGGATCCACTTCCTATTCCTCTCAGCTGCAAAATTTGGTTAGTGGATTCTGTCACAATTCCTATCATGGGCCATTACACACTCCTTTGACTGACATACGTTATCTGATTATATGTAATGCTGTAGGTTATCTGATTATACGTTATCTGATTATACGTTATCTGATTATAGTAGTCTGTAGGTTTATTCATATGACATCTCTTTTAAATGCTGCAATATTTTAGTTATATAAATTTGATTATATGTAGTGGACATCATTTTGTTGATTATATGTCCTTGAAATTCGATTGATTATGATTTTTCAAAGGCATTTCAAATTATTGAGACAACAAATCACCAACTTTTGGAACCAACAGATCATGGAAGTCCACATAGATGGAAATCCAATCCTTAATGGAGAAGCTACTGGATGTCAATGAGGCTATGAGCCACTGTGCAGCAGCAACATCCCCTACAACTTCGATAAACCAAAAACTTGCAAGGAATAGAGACATACTTCATGAATTTACACAGGTCAATTTTCTTTTCTTAGTTTCAAATTTCTTTAACACTAGCATGGCAGCTACTTTAATTCTTTCTAACTTCTACTTTATTGAATTAAGGGTTCTGTTTTTAGTGTTTTTTTCTTGCAACATATATATATGCCCCAAATACATATATATGCTCACGAAGATAGAAGTTAGATTATACATATATACGCTACATATATTTTTTCTAACTTAGCTACAAATCCATCACTCACGAAGATAGAAATACATATATATGCTCCATAGTTCATACCATCTTGTTACATTAGATTACCAATATCTACTTTAAGTTTCCGAATTATTTAGTACTCTTGAATAATTATTTCAAGTCTAAATTAAGTTCCCTGTTGTAGACTTTTCTATTCAATGGTCAAAATATCATTATTAGGATGGATGTAACTACATGGCGTAGAGTGATAACATGGTTCAAAAAGTGATTCTATATAATATAGAATCACTACAAGGAACAACAGAAGTCAAATACATCATTGACTGATTCTTCTGATAGACTTGTCCATGTCTCCTTGCAAGCTTGAGAGAACTTGACATAAAATCCTAAAATAGCAAGATTTATTCAATACGATATGGTTGTTGCAAGGGCAGCACCCTTGCTGCCAAGGGCAAAAATATACACTAAAACCCAGCATATAAAAATGTGGAATATTGTAGTTATCCTAGAGCTTATGAGCATGGGAAACACAGGCAAAAAGGCTTGGGATTAGCCAATAACAAGCATATAGGTCCTGCTTCAACTCATATCTCTCTTCTATGGATTTTGACCAGTTGCATAAGAATTTGGCTTGTGTAGGTCCAAATGAGGGCCAACGGTATGCTCGCAAGCAGAAGAATTAGCATTGCCTTCTGTGTATGAATACCGAGCATGTGATATTGTTTTGCACCATAAGCTTGTCCACACAGGTGTTAGTGCACTTGCCATTCCCAAGTTGTTATATTGGAAGAAAAATATGCAGGAAATTTCAACTTATATACCATAAAAGATGACCCTTACAAGAAGGAAATTCAATGTTTGAAATTGAGCTTCGAAGTTGAAATTCAATGGTTAGAATCCGCCGCTAGTTGATGGAGCCGGCTAATTAATAATCGGCTCCATCAAGTGTGCGCCCTTTTTTCCGCTATGTTTTCTTTATCTCCAATCTTCTTCGCTGTTTTCCGCATCTCCTTTCTTCTTTGTTGTTTTTCGCACTGTTGACATTTTCCGGTTTTCTTGTTTTTGCATTGTTTCTCCGCTTTCTCATTCTTCATGCTTCTCGGTTCTCGTCTTCCGGCGTCTCCCTTCCCGCATCTATTGCAGATCCATTCCCATTCCCTGTTTCCGGTTGTTTTCTGGTTCGCATTCGTTTGTGTATCCGATTCGCACAAACCAGCTATATAGTATATGCCTACGCGGGACGAGTTAGGGTTTTGCCTTCTCTTTACCATCCCACCGCCAAGCTGCAGAGAGGTACGTGAGCGCTCCGAAGTCCTTTTTGCGCGTCCTTTTATTTTTTTTGTTCTTCCTATCAAAAGTTCAATTTTTTACTTGACCAAATTAAGTTTTTCTTATGTCTATCATTCTCAGCTGATGATTTCGGCTTCCGTTGGGTGATCTGTAAGGTTAGAAATAAGAAAATCCTCTATCATTTGCAAATCTTTTGTATTTTAATATAATCTTTTTTAGCATGTGTAGGTATTGTACAGGGCGCTACAAATAACAAAAGAAGATAACCATCCACATTGTACTGAGGCTGGCAAACATATTTCAGTTCTTAGTAACTTTGGTAATACTAAGAAGATATTAGGTTATTATTTAAGCCAAACAAAAATAGCATGTGTTGCTCATTGATGGGAAAAGATTCAGTAGTCAATCCCAAATAGATTCATGACTCTTTTATTATAATTGTATTCTATCAAAATATAAATGTGCTAATTTCTTGAGATCTCTAAAAAAAAGAGAACTAATTACCCATGGATTATATTTTTAACTGATAAATTGCATCATATATTATCAACATGTTGATAATATATGATTTTTTCCACCGTATGATGGAACTCTGGTTGCATTACCTCCTGATATAAGTGGTTGAACAAAACACTTTAAAGTTAATGCTAGCTGCAAAGTATATTTGCTCTCATTACCAGAGCTTATTTGCTTTCAACCATGCACAGTCAAACTTTATGCTATATTCTGTTAAATCATTTAATGGCCAAGACATGACCTCTTATATGCATAAATTTATTTCGTTGCTTGTCTCCCTTATTCATTAATTTCATTTTTTGAAATGTTGATTCCACCTGATTTTGCATTCCTGTTCAAAATGTTGATTCCATCTCTTCATGATGCATTTCTTAATTGACCTTTTTGTTCTTTTGATTTCAGCAGTTAGTTAAATGCTATTGATCAGTTAAATACTATTGATCAATACCTTATTATGTTTCTAGAATAGATAGATACATTGAACTAATTGACAATGCTTCAAATAAAATATTTTCTAGAATAATATCAAAACAAGGAACTAGGCTTCAATAAAGTTATGGAAATCTGAATTCATATATCTATATTTGTCTTAGTCTACTAACTTTTAGCTTCTAATGATTTATTCTGCAAGGAGGGATCAAAAAGTCATGGTGGAAGCATGTGAAGATAAACATCCAAAGGAGCCAAAGGAGCAACCCCTGATGAGTATGTTGGCACTTGAGCTCATTTGTTTCATACTCCATTTGTCTTTTTTTTAGCTTTTTCTCTGCAGAGGAGATGATATCTTCCTTTATCTAATCTTTTAAGATTTGTCACTAAACTAAATTTCTCATGAATTCGAAATTTGTCCTATTGTTTTTATTTATTTGCTTAATTATCTATATGTGAGCTTGTTGTTGTATATATGTAGGCCAGTGGGTCAGCATGCATGTTTTGAATCCTATTATAGTTTTGCTTTGTATAGATTATGATCTCTAGTAGCATCTTAAGCATTTAGGATAGATGGTTAGCCTAATAATTCTTAACATCTACTAAATTAATTGCTACCTTCCAAATTAATATATAATATGTCCGGATTAAGAAAGCTATTTCACTACAAAGATCATGCTATCTATATAATATATAGATGCCCTTTGTAGTTTGATACAATTTGGTACTTCTAAAAGCCAATCTTAGTAGAGCCTTGTTCGATAGTGCGCCAGTTTCAATGAAATTGGTGTCCTGTTCAACAATGCGTTGGTTTCATTTTTGTTGTCGCCATTCTAAACGGAGCGTCCTACTCAACAATATAGTTCTCATCTTAATGTTCTCTACATATTTTTGTTCGCTAATCATACCGATTCTTATAAGTCAACTGCATGTTCAAGTGAGGTATATTCCTGTTTTTTTTAATCTTTGTCTAATACTTTTGTTTTCTATGGTTTATTCTATATTGAAGTTTTTTTAATTCTTTTGGCCGGTGGTTGTTTATATGAATTAGGAATTTTGATTCATATAACAATTTTAGTGGCCAATTAATTTCAAAGTTATGTACATAATCTTAAGGATTAATTTGTTCTTAGTTACCTTCCTAATTATGTTTTTGGTTTGTTCAATAAAAAGAAGTTGATAACTTCATATAGTGGAGTATTAAATTGATCTTATTTCACTAGATAATGATTATATTAAGTTGATAATAGAAAGAAGTTGCTCGCTGCTCTCAGCGCTCGTCATGTGTAGTGCCGCTGGTGGATCTTTCGCCACCGTCGCCCGAAGATGAACGATAAAGAGCACTTCCTCTCCGAGGCTCTCCAAACCCTAACCTTCGAATCCACCAAGAATTCGTTTTCTAGGTTTCTTCTCTCGATTAATTGCTGCTCACTGCTCTCAGCGCTCGTCGTGTGGGCGAGGATTTAGTGCCGCCGATGGACCTTTCGCCCCCCCGTCTTCCTGGGGTCTGACGAGTCCGGGTCGCGCTTCCAGTTTGTCCAGCCCAATCGTGACCCCCAGTCCAACTGGGAGGCCGACCTCGCCAAGAAGCTCGAAGAGTACCTCTTGAAAATCTGCTCTGGCGAGATTTCCTCCGTTCAGGTGAACTTTTGAGATTCCTAGTTTAAACTCACTTGTTTTTGTACTACCCATTATGTGATTTATTTAATTTTGTTTTCCTCACGGGAATTTGGTTTTTAGTTGCATTGCTGCTGCAAGGTTCGGTTCAGGTATATAGCCGGAAGGTCGAGTATCTTTATTCTTTTGTCTTGCATGCCTTGGAGTTTCTCCCGCAGGTATTGATTCTAGTACCTCCCATATATTTTTGATAAACTCTTGTGATTTGATCTGATAAACTCTTAGCTTATAATTATGACGAAAATCAACTTTTTTCTCAGAAATTGGAAACTTCTATGCATTTCAGCATTTTATGTAAAGAATGAGTGTTTGTATTTATCTACAATTAGAACTTCTTGATGTATTCAACATATATTATAAGTTGTTCTAGTTGGCTTCATTTACTATTTCTTAAGATAGTCTTTGTCTATCTGACTTAAATTGTTGACTCAATACCTTTTTTTTATATATTTGTTTTCCTAGTTGTGAGTATCTCACATGATTGCCGAAGGATTGTGAATTAGTTATCTCCATATGCAATTCCTGGGTCTAAACTGTTCATCATGGTGGATAGAGGTTCTTGGAACATGTTTTCACCAATGGATAGTTGCATAGAAGAGTGGGTAGTTGGAGCAGAAGCACAGGTCCCCACATTAGATTTTTGTTTGCCTCCTTGGCAGAATTTCCTGGACAAGTATTTTACTCCCCTAATAAGCCTTTGAACATCTCCTTCTAGTTCCTACCTTGTTATCCCTGTTTTGCTTGTTTGCTTGATTTTTGTTCTTGCTTAGAAAATTCATATACTTGCTCAAGAATCATGGGGCTCTCTATTTCAGGGTATTCAAGTTTCCAAGTTCCCAACCTAATTGACAAAACTGATGTTGTCTCCAGCTGTGGATTAGGAAGAAAACCTGATAAGGTAACTAGAGATAGAGCATTGTGTAATTGGGTCTTTGACGAAACTGCTGAAAATATGCATAGAAACTTTGGATCCGGTTACCCAGGAGGTAACATTTCTTATCTATATATTAATTGTGTTAGGATCCTCTCCAGTTCTCCCTTTGCTACATTGTCTTTTTCATATAACATCTCGATCATTTCAGTGATAGTCAAGGACTGTCATTAATAATGATAGATGAAGGTGCAATGAATGAAAATAGTTTTATGAATTGGAGAAAAAAATAGATCCATTGAAATTGAAGAGGATCCGTATCTTTGTAAATATCCTATCATGGTAGCTTATTCGAAGAGGATCCACTTCCTATTCCTCTCAGCTGCAAAATTTGGTTAGTGGATTCTGTCACAATTCCTATCATGGGCCATTACACACTCCTTTGACTGACATACGTTATCTGATTATATGTAATGCTGTAGGTTATCTGATTATACGTTATCTGATTATAGTAGTCTGTAGGTTTATTCATATGACATCTCTTTTAAATGCTGCAATATTTTAGTTATATAAATTTGATTATATGTAGTGGACATCATTTTGTTGATTATATGTCCTTGAAATTCGATTGATTATGATTTTTCAAAGGCATTTCAAATTATTGAGACAACAAATCACCAACTTTTGGAACCAACAGATCATGGAAGTCCACATAGATGGAAATCCAATCCTTATTGGAGAAGCTACTCGATGTCAATGAGGCTATGAGCCACTGTGCAGCAGCAACATCCCCTACAACTTCGATAAACCAAAAACTTGCAAGGAATAGAGACATACTTCATGAATTTACACAGGTCAATTTTCTTTTCTTAGTTTCAAATTTCTTTAACACTAGCATGGCAGCTACTTTAATTCTTTCTAACTTCTACTTTATTGAATTAAGGGTTCTGTTTTTAGTGTTTTTTTCTTGCAACATATATATATGCCCCAAATACATATATATGCTCACGAAGATAGAAGTTAGATTATACATATATACGCTACATATATTTTTTCTAACTTAGCTACAAATCCATCACTCACGAAGATAGAAATACATATATATGCTCCATAGTTCATACCATCTTGTTACATTAGATTACCAATATCTACTTTAAGTTTCCGAATTATTTAGTACTCTTGAATAATTATTTCAAGTCTAAATTAAGTTCCCTGTTGTAGACTTTTCTATTCAATGGTCAAAATATCATTATTAGGATGGATGTAACTACATGGCGTAGAGTGATAACATGGTTCAAAAAGTGATTCTATATAATATAGAATCACTACAAGGAACAACAGAAGTCAAATACATCATTGACTGATTCTTCTGATAGACTTGTCCATGTCTCCTTGCAAGCTTGAGAGAACTTGACATAAAATGCTAAAATAGCAAGATTTATTCAATACGATATGGTTGTTGCAAGGGCAGCACCCTTGCTGCCAAGGGCAAAAATATACACTAAAACCCAGCATATAAAAATGTGGAATATTGTAGTTATCCTAGAGCTTATGAGCATGGGAAACACAGGCAAAAGGGCTTGGGATTAGCCAATAACAAGCATATAGGTCCTGCTTCAACTCATATCTCTCTTCTATGGATTTTGACCAGTTGCATAAGAATTTGGCTTGTGTAGGTCCAAATGAGGGCCAACGGTATGCCCGCAAGCAGAAGAATTAGCATTGCCTTCTGTGTATGAATACCGAGCATGTGATATTGTTTTGCACCATAAGCTTGTCCACACAGGTGTTAGTGCACTTGCCATTCCCAAGTTGTTATATTGGAAGAAAAATATGCAGGAAATTTCAACTTATATACCATAAAAGATGACCCTTACAAGAAGGAAATTCAATGTTTGAAATTGAGCTTCGAAGTTGAAATTCAATGGTTAGAATCCGCCGCTAGTTGATGGAGCCGGCTAATTAATAATCGGCTCCATCAAGTGTGCGCCCTTTTTTCCGCTATGTTTTCTTTTTCTCCAATCTTCTTCGCTGTTTTCCGCATCTCCTTTCTTCTTTGTTGTTTTTCGCACTGTTGACATTTTCCGGTTTTCTTGTTTTTGCATTGTTTCTCCGCTTTCTCATTCTTCATGCTTCTCGGTTCTCGTCTTCCGGCGTCTCCCTTCCCGCATCTATTGCAGATCCATTCCCATTCCCTGTTTCCGGTTGTTTTCTGGTTCGCATTCGTTTGTGTATCCGATTCGCACAAACCAGCTATATAGTATATGCCTACGCGGGACGAGTTAGGGTTTTGCCTTCTCTTTACCATCCCACCGCCAAGCTGCAGAGAGGTACGTGAGCGCTCCGAAGTCCTTTTTGCGCGTCCTTTTATTTTTTTTGTTCTTCCTATCAAAAGTTCAATTTTTTACTTGACCAAATTAAGTTTTTCTTCTGTCTATCATTCTCAGCTGATGATTTCGGCTTCCGTTGGGTGATCTGTAAGGTTAGAAATAAGAAAATCCTCTATCATTTGCAAATCTTTTGTATTTTAATATAATCTTTTTTAGCATGTGTAGGTATTGTACAGGGCGCTACAAATAACAAAAGAAGATAACCATCCACATTGTACTGAGGCTGGCAAACATATTTCAGTTCTTAGTAACTTTGGTAATACTAAGAAGATATTAGGTTATTATTTAAGCCAAACAAAAATAGCATGTGTTGCTCATTGATGGGAAAAGATTCAGTAGTCAATCCCAAATAGATTCATGACTCTTTTATTATAATTGTATTCTATCAAAATATAAATGTGCTAATTTCTTGAGATCTCTAAAAAAAAGAGAACTAATTACCCATGGATTATATTTTTAACTGATAAATTGCATCATATATTATCAACATGTTGATAATATATGATTTTTTCCACCGTATGATGGAACTCGGGTTGCATTACCTCCTGATATAAGTGGTTGAACAAAACACTTTAAAGTTAATGCTAGCTGCAAAGTATATTTGCTCTCATTACCAGAGCTTATTTGCTTTCAACCATGCACAGTCAAACTTTATGCTATATTCTGTTAAATCATTTAATGGCCAAGACATGACCTCTTATATGCATAAATTTATTTCGTTGCTTGTCTCCCTTATTCATTAATTTCATTTTTTGAAATGTTGATTCCACCTCATTTTGCATTCCTGTTCAAAATGTTGATTCCATCTCTTCATGATGCCTTTCTTAATTGACCTTTTTGTTCTTTTGATTTCAGCAGTTAGTTAAATACTATTGATCAATACCTTATTATGTTTCTAGAATAGATAGATACATTGAACTAATTGACAATGCTTCAAATAAAATATTTTCTAGAATAATATCAAAACAAGGAACTAGGCTTCAATAAAGTTATGGAAATCTGAATTCATATATCTATATTTGTCTTAGTCTACTAACTTTTAGCTTCTAATGATTTATTCTGCAAGGAGGGATCAAAAAGTCATGGTGGAAGCATGTGAAGATAAACATCCAAAGGAGCCAAAGGAGCAACCCCTGATGAGTATGTTGGCACTTGAGCTCATTTGTTTCATACTCCATTTGTCTTTTTTTTAGCTTTTTCTCTGCAGAGGAGATGATATCTTCCTTTATCTAATCTTTTAAGATTTGTCACTAAACTAAATTTCTCATGAATTCGAAATTTGTCCTATTGTTTTTATTTATTTGCTTAATTATCTATATGTGAGCTTGTTGTTGTATATATGTAGGCCAGTGGGTCAGCATGCATGTTTTGAATCCTATTATAGTTTTGCTTTGTATAGATTATGATCTCTAGTAGCATCTTAAGCATTTAGGATAGATGGTTAGCCTAATAATTCTTAACATCTACTAAATTAATTGCTACCTTCCAAATTAATATATAATATGTCCGGATTAAGAAAGCTATTTCACTACAAAGATCATGCTATCTATATAATATATAGATGCCCTTTGTAGTTTGATACAATTTGGTACTTCTAAAAGCCAATCTTAGTAGAGCCTTGTTCGATAGTGCGCCAGTTTCAATGAAATTGGTGTCCTGTTCAACAATGCGTTGGTTTCATTTTTGTTGTCGCCATTCTAAACGGAGCGTCCTACTCAACAATATAGTTCTCATCTTAATGTTCTCTACATATTTTTGTTCGCTAATCATACCGATTCTTATAAGTCAACTGCATGTTCAAGTGAGGTATATTCCTGTTTTTTTTAATCTTTGTCTAATACTTTTGTTTTCTATGGTTTATTCTATATTGAAGTTTTTTTAATTCTTTTGGCCGGTGGTTGTTTATATGAATTAGGAATTTTGATTCATATAACAATTTTAGTGGCCAATTAATTTCAAAGTTATGTACATAATCTTAAGGATTAATTTGTTCTTAGTTACCTTCCTAATTATGTTTTTGGTTTGTTCAATAAAAAGAAGTTGATAACTTCATATAGTGGAGTATTAAATTGATCTTATTTCACTAGATAATGATTATATTAAGTTGATAATAGAAAGAAGTTGCTCGCTGCTCTCAGCGCTCGTCATGTGTAGTGCCGCTGGTGGATCTTTCGCCACCGTCGCCCGAAGATGAACGATAAAGAGCACTTCCTCTTCGAGGCTCTCCAAACCCTAACCTTCGAATCCACCAAGAATTCGTTTTCTAGGTTTCTTCTCTCGATTAATTGCTGCTCACTGCTCTCAGCGCTCGTCGTGTGGGCGAGGATTTAGTGCCGCCGATGGACCTTTCGCCCCCCGTCTTCCTGGGGTCTGACGAGTCCGGGTCGCGCTTCCAGTTTGTCCAGCCCAATCGTGACCCCCAGTCCAACTGGGAGGCCGACCTCGCCAAGAAGCTCGAAGAGTACCTCTTGAAAATCTGCTCTGGCGAGATTTCCTCCGTTCAGGTGAACTTTTGAGATTCCTAGTTTAAACTCACTTGTTTTTGTACTACCCATTATGTGATTTATTTAATTTTGTTTTCCTCACGGGAATTTGGTTTTTAGTTGCATTGCTGCTGCAAGGTTCGGTTCAGGTATATAGCCGGAAGGTCGAGTATCTTTATTCTTTTGTCTTGCATGCCTTGGAGTTTCTCCCGCAGGTATTGATTCTAGTACCTCCCATATATTTTTGATAAACTCTTGTGATTTGATCTGATAAACTCTTAGCTTATAATTATGACGAAAATCAACTTTTTTCTCAGAAATTGGAAACTTCTATGCATTTCAGCATTTTATGTAAAGAATGAGTGTTTGTATTTATCTACAATTAGAACTTCTTGATGTATTCAACATATATTATAAGTTGTTCTAGTTGGCTTCATTTACTATTTCTTAAGATAGTCTTTGTCTATCTGACTTAAATTGTTGACTCAATACCTTTTTTTTATATATTTGTTTTCCTAGTTGTGAGTATCTCACATGATTGCCGAAGGATTGTGAATTAGTTATCTCCATATGCAATTCCTGGGTCTAAACTGTTCATCATGGTGGATAGAGGTTCTTGGAACATGTTTTCACCAATGGATAGTTGCATAGAAGAGTGGGTAGTTGGAGCAGAAGCACAGGTCCCCACATTAGATTTTTGTTTGCCTCCTTGGCAGAATTTCCTGGACAAGTATTTTACTCCCCTAATAAGCCTTTGAACATCTCCTTCTAGTTCCTACCTTGTTATCCCTGTTTTGCTTGTTTGCTTGATTTTTGTTCTTGCTTAGAAAATTCATATACTTGCTCAAGAATCATGGGGCTCTCTATTTCAGGGGATTCAAGTTTCCAAGTTCCCAACCTAATTGACAAAACTGATGTTGTCTCCAGCTGTGGATTAGGAAGAAAACCTGATAAGGTAACTAGAGATAGAGCATTGTGTAATTGGGTCTTTGACGAAACTGCTGAAAATATGCATAGAAACTTTGGATCCGGTTACCCAGGAGGTAACATTTCTTATCTATATATTAATTGTGTTAGGATCCTCTCCAGTTCTCCCTTTGCTACATTGTCTTTTTCATATAACATCTCGATCATTTCAGTGATAGTCAAGGACTGTCATTAATAATGATAGATGAAGGTGCAATGAATGAAAATAGTTTTATGAATTGGAGAAAAAAATAGATCCATTGAAATTGAAGAGGATCCGTATCTTTGTAAATATCCTATCATGGTAGCTTATTCGAAGAGGATCCACTTCCTATTCCTCTCAGCTGCAAAATTTGGTTAGTGGATTCTGTCACAATTCCTATCATGGGCCATTACACACTCCTTTGACTGACATACGTTATCTGATTATATGTAATGCTGTAGGTTATCTGATTATACGTTATCTGATTATACGTTATCTGATTATAGTAGTCTGTAGGTTTATTCATATGACATCTCTTTTAAATGCTGCAATATTTTAGTTATATAAATTTGATTATATGTAGTGGACATCATTTTGTTGATTATATGTCCTTGAAATTCGATTGATTATGATTTTTCAAAGGCATTTCAAATTATTGAGACAACAAATCACCAACTTTTGGAACCAACAGATCATGGAAGTCCACATAGATGGAAATCCAATCCTTAATGGAGAAGCTACTGGATGTCAATGAGGCTATGAGCCACTGTGCAGCAGCAACATCCCCTACAACTTCGATAAACCAAAAACTTGCAAGGAATAGAGACATACTTCATGAATTTACACAGGTCAATTTTCTTTTCTTAGTTTCAAATTTCTTTAACACTAGCATGGCAGCTACTTTAATTCTTTCTAACTTCTACTTTATTGAATTAAGGGTTCTGTTTTTAGTGTTTTTTTCTTGCAACATATATATATGCCCCAAATACATATATATGCTCACGAAGATAGAAGTTAGATTATACATATATACGCTACATATATTTTTTCTAACTTAGCTACAAATCCATCACTCACGAAGATAGAAATACATATATATGCTCCATAGTTCATACCATCTTGTTACATTAGATTACCAATATCTACTTTAAGTTTCCGAATTATTTAGTACTCTTGAATAATTATTTCAAGTCTAAATTAAGTTCCCTGTTGTAGACTTTTCTATTCAATGGTCAAAATATCATTATTAGGATGGATGTAACTACATGGCGTAGAGTGATAACATGGTTCAAAAAGTGATTCTATATAATATAGAATCACTACAAGGAACAACAGAAGTCAAATACATCATTGACTGATTCTTCTGATAGACTTGTCCATGTCTCCTTGCAAGCTTGAGAGAACTTGACATAAAATGCTAAAATAGCAAGATTTATTCAATACGATATGGTTGTTGCAAGGGCAGCACCCTTGCTGCCAAGGGCAAAAATATACACTAAAACCCAGCATATAAAAATGTGGAATATTGTAGTTATCCTAGAGCTTATGAGCATGGGAAACACAGGCAAAAAGGCTTGGGATTAGCCAATAACAAGCATATAGGTCCTGCTTCAACTCATATCTCTCTTCTATGGATTTTGACCAGTTGCATAAGAATTTGGCTTGTGTAGGTCCAAATGAGGGCCAACGGTATGCTCGCAAGCAGAAGAATTAGCATTGCCTTCTGTGTATGAATACCGAGCATGTGATATTGTTTTGCACCATAAGCTTGTCCACACAGGTGTTAGTGCACTTGCCATTCCCAAGTTGTTATATTGGAAGAAAAATATGCAGGAAATTTCAACTTATATACCATAAAAGATGACCCTTACAAGAAGGAAATTCAATGTTTGAAATTGAGCTTCGAAGTTGAAATTCAATGGTTAGAATCCGCCGCTAGTTGATGGAGCCGGCTAATTAATAATCGGCTCCATCAAGTGTGCGCCCTTTTTTCCGCTATGTTTTCTTTATCTCCAATCTTCTTCGCTGTTTTCCGCATCTCCTTTCTTCTTTGTTGTTTTTCGCACTGTTGACATTTTCCGGTTTTCTTGTTTTTGCATTGTTTCTCCGCTTTCTCATTCTTCATGCTTCTCGGTTCTCGTCTTCCGGCGTCTCCCTTCCCGCATCTATTGCAGATCCATTCCCATTCCCTGTTTCCGGTTGTTTTCTGGTTCGCATTCGTTTGTGTATCCGATTCGCACAAACCAGCTATATAGTATATGCCTACGCGGGACGAGTTAGGGTTTTGCCTTCTCTTTACCATCCCACCGCCAAGCTGCAGAGAGGTACGTGAGCGCTCCGAAGTCCTTTTTGCGCGTCCTTTTATTTTTTTTGTTCTTCCTATCAAAAGTTCAATTTTTTACTTGACCAAATTAAGTTTTTCTTATGTCTATCATTCTCAGCTGATGATTTCGGCTTCCGTTGGGTGATCTGTAAGGTTAGAAATAAGAAAATCCTCTATCATTTGCAAATCTTTTGTATTTTAATATAATCTTTTTTAGCATGTGTAGGTATTGTACAGGGCGCTACAAATAACAAAAGAAGATAACCATCCACATTGTACTGAGGCTGGCAAACATATTTCAGTTCTTAGTAACTTTGGTAATACTAAGAAGATATTAGGTTATTATTTAAGCCAAACAAAAATAGCATGTGTTGCTCATTGATGGGAAAAGATTCAGTAGTCAATCCCAAATAGATTCATGACTCTTTTATTATAATTGTATTCTATCAAAATATAAATGTGCTAATTTCTTGAGATCTCTAAAAAAAAGAGAACTAATTACCCATGGATTATATTTTTAACTGATAAATTGCATCATATATTATCAACATGTTGATAATATATGATTTTTTCCACCGTATGATGGAACTCTGGTTGCATTACCTCCTGATATAAGTGGTTGAACAAAACACTTTAAAGTTAATGCTAGCTGCAAAGTATATTTGCTCTCATTACCAGAGCTTATTTGCTTTCAACCATGCACAGTCAAACTTTATGCTATATTCTGTTAAATCATTTAATGGCCAAGACATGACCTCTTATATGCATAAATTTATTTCGTTGCTTGTCTCCCTTATTCATTAATTTCATTTTTTGAAATGTTGATTCCACCTGATTTTGCATTCCTGTTCAAAATGTTGATTCCATCTCTTCATGATGCATTTCTTAATTGACCTTTTTGTTCTTTTGATTTCAGCAGTTAGTTAAATGCTATTGATCAGTTAAATACTATTGATCAATACCTTATTATGTTTCTAGAATAGATAGATACATTGAACTAATTGACAATGCTTCAAATAAAATATTTTCTAGAATAATATCAAAACAAGGAACTAGGCTTCAATAAAGTTATGGAAATCTGAATTCATATATCTATATTTGTCTTAGTCTACTAACTTTTAGCTTCTAATGATTTATTCTGCAAGGAGGGATCAAAAAGTCATGGTGGAAGCATGTGAAGATAAACATCCAAAGGAGCCAAAGGAGCAACCCCTGATGAGTATGTTGGCACTTGAGCTCATTTGTTTCATACTCCATTTGTCTTTTTTTTAGCTTTTTCTCTGCAGAGGAGATGATATCTTCCTTTATCTAATCTTTTAAGATTTGTCACTAAACTAAATTTCTCATGAATTCGAAATTTGTCCTATTGTTTTTATTTATTTGCTTAATTATCTATATGTGAGCTTGTTGTTGTATATATGTAGGCCAGTGGGTCAGCATGCATGTTTTGAATCCTATTATAGTTTTGCTTTGTATAGATTATGATCTCTAGTAGCATCTTAAGCATTTAGGATAGATGGTTAGCCTAATAATTCTTAACATCTACTAAATTAATTGCTACCTTCCAAATTAATATATAATATGTCCGGATTAAGAAAGCTATTTCACTACAAAGATCATGCTATCTATATAATATATAGATGCCCTTTGTAGTTTGATACAATTTGGTACTTCTAAAAGCCAATCTTAGTAGAGCCTTGTTCGATAGTGCGCCAGTTTCAATGAAATTGCTGTCCTGTTCAACAATGCGTTGGTTTCATTTTTGTTGTCGCCATTCTAAACGGAGCGTCCTACTCAACAATATAGTTCTCATCTTAATGTTCTCTACATATTTTTGTTCGCTAATCATACCGATTCTTATAAGTCAACTGCATGTTCAAGTGAGGTATATTCCTGTTTTTTTTAATCTTTGTCTAATACTTTTGTTTTCTATGGTTTATTCTATATTGAAGTTTTTTTAATTCTTTTGGCCGGTGGTTGTTTATATGAATTAGGAATTTTGATTCATATAACAATTTTAGTGGCCAATTAATTTCAAAGTTATGTACATAATCTTAAGGATTAATTTGTTCTTAGTTACCTTCCTAATTATGTTTTTGGTTTGTTCAATAAAAAGAAGTTGATAACTTCATATAGTGGAGTATTAAATTGATCTTATTTCACTAGATAATGATTATATTAAGTTGATAATAGAAAGAAGTTGCTCGCTGCTCTCAGCGCTCGTCATGTGTAGTGCCGCTGGTGGATCTTTCGCCACCGTCGCCCGAAGATGAACGATAAAGAGCACTTCCTCTCCGAGGCTCTCCAAACCCTAACCTTCGAATCCACCAAGAATTCGTTTTCTAGGTTTCTTCTCTCGATTAATTGCTGCTCACTGCTCTCAGCGCTCGTCGTGTGGGCGAGGATTTAGTGCCGCCGATGGACCTTTCGCCCCCCCGTCTTCCTGGGGTCTGACGAGTCCGGGTCGCGCTTCCAGTTTGTCCAGCCCAATCGTGACCCCCAGTCCAACTGGGAGGCCGACCTCGCCAAGAAGCTCGAAGAGTACCTCTTGAAAATCTGCTCTGGCGAGATTTCCTCCGTTCAGGTGAACTTTTGAGATTCCTAGTTTAAACTCACTTGTTTTTGTACTACCCATTATGTGATTTATTTAATTTTGTTTTCCTCACGGGAATTTGGTTTTTAGTTGCATTGCTGCTGCAAGGTTCGGTTCAGGTATATAGCCGGAAGGTCGAGTATCTTTATTCTTTTGTCTTGCATGCCTTGGAGTTTCTCCCGCAGGTATTGATTCTAGTACCTCCCATATATTTTTGATAAACTCTTGTGATTTGATCTGATAAACTCTTAGCTTATAATTATGACGAAAATCAACTTTTTTCTCAGAAATTGGAAACTTCTATGCATTTCAGCATTTTATGTAAAGAATGAGTGTTTGTATTTATCTACAATTAGAACTTCTTGATGTATTCAACATATATTATAAGTTGTTCTAGTTGGCTTCATTTACTATTTCTTAAGATAGTCTTTGTCTATCTGACTTAAATTGTTGACTCAATACCTTTTTTTTATATATTTGTTTTCCTAGTTGTGAGTATCTCACATGATTGCCGAAGGATTGTGAATTAGTTATCTCCATATGCAATTCCTGGGTCTAAACTGTTCATCATGGTGGATAGAGGTTCTTGGAACATGTTTTCACCAATGGATAGTTGCATAGAAGAGTGGGTAGTTGGAGCAGAAGCACAGGTCCCCACATTAGATTTTTGTTTGCCTCCTTGGCAGAATTTCCTGGACAAGTATTTTACTCCCCTAATAAGCCTTTGAACATCTCCTTCTAGTTCCTACCTTGTTATCCCTGTTTTGCTTGTTTGCTTGATTTTTGTTCTTGCTTAGAAAATTCATATACTTGCTCAAGAATCATGGGGCTCTCTATTTCAGGGTATTCAAGTTTCCAAGTTCCCAACCTAATTGACAAAACTGATGTTGTCTCCAGCTGTGGATTAGGAAGAAAACCTGATAAGGTAACTAGAGATAGAGCATTGTGTAATTGGGTCTTTGACGAAACTGCTGAAAATATGCATAGAAACTTTGGATCCGGTTACCCAGGAGGTAACATTTCTTATCTATATATTAATTGTGTTAGGATCCTCTCCAGTTCTCCCTTTGCTACATTGTCTTTTTCATATAACATCTCGATCATTTCAGTGATAGTCAAGGACTGTCATTAATAATGATAGATGAAGGTGCAATGAATGAAAATAGTTTTATGAATTGGAGAAAAAAATAGATCCATTGAAATTGAAGAGGATCCGTATCTTTGTAAATATCCTATCATGGTAGCTTATTCGAAGAGGATCCACTTCCTATTCCTCTCAGCTGCAAAATTTGGTTAGTGGATTCTGTCACAATTCCTATCATGGGCCATTACACACTCCTTTGACTGACATACGTTATCTGATTATATGTAATGCTGTAGGTTATCTGATTATACGTTATCTGATTATAGTAGTCTGTAGGTTTATTCATATGACATCTCTTTTAAATGCTGCAATATTTTAGTTATATAAATTTGATTATATGTAGTGGACATCATTTTGTTGATTATATGTCCTTGAAATTCGATTGATTATGATTTTTCAAAGGCATTTCAAATTATTGAGACAACAAATCACCAACTTTTGGAACCAACAGATCATGGAAGTCCACATAGATGGAAATCCAATCCTTATTGGAGAAGCTACTCGATGTCAATGAGGCTATGAGCCACTGTGCAGCAGCAACATCCCCTACAACTTCGATAAACCAAAAACTTGCAAGGAATAGAGACATACTTCATGAATTTACACAGGTCAATTTTCTTTTCTTAGTTTCAAATTTCTTTAACACTAGCATGGCAGCTACTTTAATTCTTTCTAACTTCTACTTTATTGAATTAAGGGTTCTGTTTTTAGTGTTTTTTTCTTGCAACATATATATATGCCCCAAATACATATATATGCTCACGAAGATAGAAGTTAGATTATACATATATACGCTACATATATTTTTTCTAACTTAGCTACAAATCCATCACTCACGAAGATAGAAATACATATATATGCTCCATAGTTCATACCATCTTGTTACATTAGATTACCAATATCTACTTTAAGTTTCCGAATTATTTAGTACTCTTGAATAATTATTTCAAGTCTAAATTAAGTTCCCTGTTGTAGACTTTTCTATTCAATGGTCAAAATATCATTATTAGGATGGATGTAACTACATGGCGTAGAGTGATAACATGGTTCAAAAAGTGATTCTATATAATATAGAATCACTACAAGGAACAACAGAAGTCAAATACATCATTGACTGATTCTTCTGATAGACTTGTCCATGTCTCCTTGCAAGCTTGAGAGAACTTGACATAAAATGCTAAAATAGCAAGATTTATTCAATACGATATGGTTGTTGCAAGGGCAGCACCCTTGCTGCCAAGGGCAAAAATATACACTAAAACCCAGCATATAAAAATGTGGAATATTGTAGTTATCCTAGAGCTTATGAGCATGGGAAACACAGGCAAAAGGGCTTGGGATTAGCCAATAACAAGCATATAGGTCCTGCTTCAACTCATATCTCTCTTCTATGGATTTTGACCAGTTGCATAAGAATTTGGCTTGTGTAGGTCCAAATGAGGGCCAACGGTATGCCCGCAAGCAGAAGAATTAGCATTGCCTTCTGTGTATGAATACCGAGCATGTGATATTGTTTTGCACCATAAGCTTGTCCACACAGGTGTTAGTGCACTTGCCATTCCCAAGTTGTTATATTGGAAGAAAAATATGCAGGAAATTTCAACTTATATACCATAAAAGATGACCCTTACAAGAAGGAAATTCAATGTTTGAAATTGAGCTTCGAAGTTGAAATTCAATGGTTAGAATCCGCCGCTAGTTGATGGAGCCGGCTAATTAATAATCGGCTCCATCAAGTGTGCGCCCTTTTTTCCGCTATGTTTTCTTTATCTCCAATCTTCTTCGCTGTTTTCCGCATCTCCTTTCTTCTTTGTTGTTTTTCGCACTGTTGACATTTTCCGGTTTTCTTGTTTTTGCATTGTTTCTCCGCTTTCTCATTCTTCATGCTTCTCGGTTCTCGTCTTCCGGCGTCTCCCTTCCCGCATCTATTGCAGATCCATTCCCATTCCCTGTTTCCGGTTGTTTTCTGGTTCGCATTCGTTTGTGTATCCGATTCGCACAAACCAGCTATATAGTATATGCCTACGCGGGACGAGTTAGGGTTTTGCCTTCTCTTTACCATCCCACCGCCAAGCTGCAGAGAGGTACGTGAGCGCTCCGAAGTCCTTTTTGCGCGTCCTTTTATTTTTTTTGTTCTTCCTATCAAAAGTTCAATTTTTTACTTGACCAAATTAAGTTTTTCTTATGTCTATCATTCTCAGCTGATGATTTCGGCTTCCGTTGGGTGATCTGTAAGGTTAGAAATAAGAAAATCCTCTATCATTTGCAAATCTTTTGTATTTTAATATAATCTTTTTTAGCATGTGTAGGTATTGTACAGGGCGCTACAAATAACAAAAGAAGATAACCATCCACATTGTACTGAGGCTGGCAAACATATTTCAGTTCTTAGTAACTTTGGTAATACTAAGAAGATATTAGGTTATTATTTAAGCCAAACAAAAATAGCATGTGTTGCTCATTGATGGGAAAAGATTCAGTAGTCAATCCCAAATAGATTCATGACTCTTTTATTATAATTGTATTCTATC
The DNA here is from genome assembly GCA_034359265.1 of Canna indica. NCBI lineage: Eukaryota > Viridiplantae > Streptophyta > Magnoliopsida > Zingiberales > Cannaceae > Canna > Canna indica. The sequence continues at coordinate 42,406,174 of CP136891.1, forward strand.
AAAATATAAATGTGCTAATTTCTTGAGATCTCTAAAAAAAAGAGAACTAATTACCCATGGATTATATTTTTAACTGATAAATTGCATCATATATTATCAACATGTTGATAATATATGATTTTTTCCACCGTATGATGGAACTCTGGTTGCATTACCTCCTGATATAAGTGGTTGAACAAAACACTTTAAAGTTAATGCTAGCTGCAAAGTATATTTGCTCTCATTACCAGAGCTTATTTGCTTTCAACCATGCACAGTCAAACTTTATGCTATATTCTGTTAAATCATTTAATGGCCAAGACATGACCTCTTATATGCATAAATTTATTTCGTTGCTTGTCTCCCTTATTCATTAATTTCATTTTTTGAAATGTTGATTCCACCTGATTTTGCATTCCTGTTCAAAATGTTGATTCCATCTCTTCATGATGCATTTCTTAATTGACCTTTTTGTTCTTTTGATTTCAGCAGTTAGTTAAATGCTATTGATCAGTTAAATACTATTGATCAATACCTTATTATGTTTCTAGAATAGATAGATACATTGAACTAATTGACAATGCTTCAAATAAAATATTTTCTAGAATAATATCAAAACAAGGAACTAGGCTTCAATAAAGTTATGGAAATCTGAATTCATATATCTATATTTGTCTTAGTCTACTAACTTTTAGCTTCTAATGATTTATTCTGCAAGGAGGGATCAAAAAGTCATGGTGGAAGCATGTGAAGATAAACATCCAAAGGAGCCAAAGGAGCAACCCCTGATGAGTATGTTGGCACTTGAGCTCATTTGTTTCATACTCCATTTGTCTTTTTTTTAGCTTTTTCTCTGCAGAGGAGATGATATCTTCCTTTATCTAATCTTTTAAGATTTGTCACTAAACTAAATTTCTCATGAATTCGAAATTTGTCCTATTGTTTTTATTTATTTGCTTAATTATCTATATGTGAGCTTGTTGTTGTATATATGTAGGCCAGTGGGTCAGCATGCATGTTTTGAATCCTATTATAGTTTTGCTTTGTATAGATTATGATCTCTAGTAGCATCTTAAGCATTTAGGATAGATGGTTAGCCTAATAATTCTTAACATCTACTAAATTAATTGCTACCTTCCAAATTAATATATAATATGTCCGGATTAAGAAAGCTATTTCACTACAAAGATCATGCTATCTATATAATATATAGATGCCCTTTGTAGTTTGATACAATTTGGTACTTCTAAAAGCCAATCTTAGTAGAGCCTTGTTCGATAGTGCGCCAGTTTCAATGAAATTGGTGTCCTGTTCAACAATGCGTTGGTTTCATTTTTGTTGTCGCCATTCTAAACGGAGCGTCCTACTCAACAATATAGTTCTCATCTTAATGTTCTCTACATATTTTTGTTCGCTAATCATACCGATTCTTATAAGTCAACTGCATGTTCAAGTGAGGTATATTCCTGTTTTTTTTAATCTTTGTCTAATACTTTTGTTTTCTATGGTTTATTCTATATTGAAGTTTTTTTAATTCTTTTGGCCGGTGGTTGTTTATATGAATTAGGAATTTTGATTCATATAACAATTTTAGTGGCCAATTAATTTCAAAGTTATGTACATAATCTTAAGGATTAATTTGTTCTTAGTTACCTTCCTAATTATGTTTTTGGTTTGTTCAATAAAAAGAAGTTGATAACTTCATATAGTGGAGTATTAAATTGATCTTATTTCACTAGATAATGATTATATTAAGTTGATAATAGAAAGAAGTTGCTCGCTGCTCTCAGCGCTCGTCATGTGTAGTGCCGCTGGTGGATCTTTCGCCACCGTCGCCCGAAGATGAACGATAAAGAGCACTTCCTCTCCGAGGCTCTCCAAACCCTAACCTTCGAATCCACCAAGAATTCGTTTTCTAGGTTTCTTCTCTCGATTAATTGCTGCTCACTGCTCTCAGCGCTCGTCGTGTGGGCGAGGATTTAGTGCCGCCGATGGACCTTTCGCCCCCCGTCTTCCTGGGGTCTGACGAGTCCGGGTCGCGCTTCCAGTTTGTCCAGCCCAATCGTGACCCCCAGTCCAACTGGGAGGCCGACCTCGCCAAGAAGCTCGAAGAGTACCTCTTGAAAATCTGCTCTGGCGAGATTTCCTCCGTTCAGGTGAACTTTTGAGATTCCTAGTTTAAACTCACTTGTTTTTGTACTACCCATTATGTGATTTATTTAATTTTGTTTTCCTCACGGGAATTTGGTTTTTAGTTGCATTGCTGCTGCAAGGTTCGGTTCAGGTATATAGCCGGAAGGTCGAGTATCTTTATTCTTTTGTCTTGCATGCCTTGGAGTTTCTCCCGCAGGTATTGATTCTAGTACCTCCCATATATTTTTGATAAACTCTTGTGATTTGATCTGATAAACTCTTAGCTTATAATTATGACGAAAATTAACTTTTTTCTCAGAAATTGGAAACTTCTATGCATTTCAGCATTTTATGTAAAGAATGAGTGTTTGTATTTATCTACAATTAGAACTTCTTGATGTATTCAACATATATTATAAGTTGTTCTAGTTGGCTTCATTTACTATTTCTTAAGATAGTCTTTGTCTATCTGACTTAAATTGTTGACTCAATACCTTTTTTTTATATATTTGTTTTCCTAGTTGTGAGTATCTCACATGATTGCCGAAGGATTGTGAATTAGTTATCTCCATATGCAATTCCTGGGTCTAAACTGTTCATCATGGTGGATAGAGGTTCTTGGAACATGTTTTCACCAATGGATAGTTGCATAGAAGAGTGGGTAGTTGGAGCAGAAGCACAGGTCCCCACATTAGATTTTTGTTTGCCTCCTTGGCAGAATTTCCTGGACAAGTATTTTACTCCCCTAATAAGCCTTTGAACATCTCCTTCTAGTTCCTACCTTGTTATCCCTGTTTTGCTTGTTTGCTTGATTTTTGTTCTTGCTTAGAAAATTCATATACTTGCTCAAGAATCATGGGGCTCTCTATTTCAGGGGATTCAAGTTTCCAAGTTCCCAACCTAATTGACAAAACTGATGTTGTCTCCAGCTGTGGATTAGGAAGAAAACCTGATAAGGTAACTAGAGATAGAGCATTGTGTAATTGGGTCTTTGACGAAACTGCTGAAAATATGCATAGAAACTTTGGATCCGGTTACCCAGGAGGTAACATTTCTTATCTATATATTAATTGTGTTAGGATCCTCTCCAGTTCTCCCTTTGCTACATTGTCTTTTTCATATAACATCTCGATCATTTCAGTGATAGTCAAGGACTGTCATTAATAATGATAGATGAAGGTGCAATGAATGAAAATAGTTTTATGAATTGGAGAAAAAAATAGATCCATTGAAATTGAAGAGGATCCGTATCTTTGTAAATATCCTATCATGGTAGCTTATTCGAAGAGGATCCACTTCCTATTCCTCTCAGCTGCAAAATTTGGTTAGTGGATTCTGTCACAATTCCTATCATGGGCCATTACACACTCCTTTGACTGACATACGTTATCTGATTATATGTAATGCTGTAGGTTATCTGATTATACGTTATCTGATTATAGTAGTCTGTAGGTTTATTCATATGACATCTCTTTTAAATGCTGCAATATTTTAGTTATATAAATTTGATTATATGTAGTGGACATCATTTTGTTGATTATATGTCCTTGAAATTCGATTGATTATGATTTTTCAAAGGCATTTCAAATTATTGAGACAACAAATCACCAACTTTTGGAACCAACAGATCATGGAAGTCCACATAGATGGAAATCCAATCCTTATTGGAGAAGCTACTCGATGTCAATGAGGCTATGAGCCACTGTGCAGCAGCAACATCCCCTACAACTTCGATAAACCAAAAACTTGCAAGGAATAGAGACATACTTCATGAATTTACACAGGTCAATTTTCTTTTCTTAGTTTCAAATTTCTTTAACACTAGCATGGCAGCTACTTTAATTCTTTCTAACTTCTACTTTATTGAATTAAGGGTTCTGTTTTTAGTGTTTTTTTCTTGCAACATATATATATGCCCCAAATACATATATATGCTCACGAAGATAGAAGTTAGATTATACATATATACGCTACATATATTTTTTCTAACTTAGCTACAAATCCATCACTCACGAAGATAGAAATACATATATATGCTCCATAGTTCATACCATCTTGTTACATTAGATTACCAATATCTACTTTAAGTTTCCGAATTATTTAGTACTCTTGAATAATTATTTCAAGTCTAAATTAAGTTCCCTGTTGTAGACTTTTCTATTCAATGGTCAAAATATCATTATTAGGATGGATGTAACTACATGGCGTAGAGTGATAACATGGTTCAAAAAGTGATTCTATATAATATAGAATCACTACAAGGAACAACAGAAGTCAAATACATCATTGACTGATTCTTCTGATAGACTTGTCCATGTCTCCTTGCAAGCTTGAGAGAACTTGACATAAAATGCTAAAATAGCAAGATTTATTCAATACGATATGGTTGTTGCAAGGGCAGCACCCTTGCTGCCAAGGGCAAAAATATACACTAAAACCCAGCATATAAAAATGTGGAATATTGTAGTTATCCTAGAGCTTATGAGCATGGGAAACACAGGCAAAAAGGCTTGGGATTAGCCAATAACAAGCATATAGGTCCTGCTTCAACTCATATCTCTCTTCTATGGATTTTGACCAGTTGCATAAGAATTTGGCTTGTGTAGGTCCAAATGAGGGCCAACGGTATGCCCGCAAGCAGAAGAATTAGCATTGCCTTCTGTGTATGAATACCGAGCATGTGATATTGTTTTGCACCATAAGCTTGTCCACACAGGTGTTAGTGCACTTGCCATTCCCAAGTTGTTATATTGGAAGAAAAATATGCAGGAAATTTCAACTTATATACCATAAAAGATGACCCTTACAAGAAGGAAATTCAATGTTTGAAATTGAGCTTCGAAGTTGAAATTCAATGGTTAGAATCCGCCGCTAGTTGATGGAGCCGGCTAATTAATAATCGGCTCCATCAAGTGTGCGCCCTTTTTTCCGCTATGTTTTCTTTATCTCCAATCTTCTTCGCTGTTTTCCGCATCTCCTTTCTTCTTTGTTGTTTTTCGCACTGTTGACATTTTCCGGTTTTCTTGTTTTTGCATTGTTTCTCCGCTTTCTCATTCTTCATGCTTCTCGGTTCTCGTCTTCCGGCGTCTCCCTTCCCGCATCTATTGCAGATCCATTCCCATTCCCTGTTTCCGGTTGTTTTCTGGTTCGCATTCGTTTGTGTATCCGATTCGCACAAACCAGCTATATAGTATATGCCTACGCGGGACGAGTTAGGGTTTTGCCTTCTCTTTACCATCCCACCGCCAAGCTGCAGAGAGGTACGTGAGCGCTCCGAAGTCCTTTTTGCGCGTCCTTTTATTTTTTTTGTTCTTCCTATCAAAAGTTCAATTTTTTACTTGACCAAATTAAGTTTTTCTTATGTCTATCATTCTCAGCTGATGATTTCGGCTTCCGTTGGGTGATCTGTAAGGTTAGAAATAAGAAAATCCTCTATCATTTGCAAATCTTTTGTATTTTAATATAATCTTTTTTAGCATGTGTAGGTATTGTACAGGGCGCTACAAATAACAAAAGAAGATAACCATCCACATTGTACTGAGGCTGGCAAACATATTTCAGTTCTTAGTAACTTTGGTAATACTAAGAAGATATTAGGTTATTATTTAAGCCAAACAAAAATAGCATGTGTTGCTCATTGATGGGAAAAGATTCAGTAGTCAATCCCAAATAGATTCATGACTCTTTTATTATAATTGTATTCTATCAAAATATAAATGTGCTAATTTCTTGAGATCTCTAAAAAAAAGAGAACTAATTACCCATGGATTATATTTTTAACTGATAAATTGCATCATATATTATCAACATGTTGATAATATATGATTTTTTCCACCGTATGATGGAACTCTGGTTGCATTACCTCCTGATATAAGTGGTTGAACAAAACACTTTAAAGTTAATGCTAGCTGCAAAGTATATTTGCTCTCATTACCAGAGCTTATTTGCTTTCAACCATGCACAGTCAAACTTTATGCTATATTCTGTTAAATCATTTAATGGCCAAGACATGACCTCTTATATGCATAAATTTATTTCGTTGCTTGTCTCCCTTATTCATTAATTTCATTTTTTGAAATGTTGATTCCACCTGATTTTGCATTCCTGTTCAAAATGTTGATTCCATCTCTTCATGATGCATTTCTTAATTGACCTTTTTGTTCTTTTGATTTCAGCAGTTAGTTAAATGCTATTGATCAGTTAAATACTATTGATCAATACCTTATTATGTTTCTAGAATAGATAGATACATTGAACTAATTGACAATGCTTCAAATAAAATATTTTCTAGAATAATATCAAAACAAGGAACTAGGCTTCAATAAAGTTATGGAAATCTGAATTCATATATCTATATTTGTCTTAGTCTACTAACTTTTAGCTTCTAATGATTTATTCTGCAAGGAGGGATCAAAAAGTCATGGTGGAAGCATGTGAAGATAAACATCCAAAGGAGCCAAAGGAGCAACCCCTGATGAGTATGTTGGCACTTGAGCTCATTTGTTTCATACTCCATTTGTCTTTTTTTTAGCTTTTTCTCTGCAGAGGAGATGATATCTTCCTTTATCTAATCTTTTAAGATTTGTCACTAAACTAAATTTCTCATGAATTCGAAATTTGTCCTATTGTTTTTATTTATTTGCTTAATTATCTATATGTGAGCTTGTTGTTGTATATATGTAGGCCAGTGGGTCAGCATGCATGTTTTGAATCCTATTATAGTTTTGCTTTGTATAGATTATGATCTCTAGTAGCATCTTAAGCATTTAGGATAGATGGTTAGCCTAATAATTCTTAACATCTACTAAATTAATTGCTACCTTCCAAATTAATATATAATATGTCCGGATTAAGAAAGCTATTTCACTACAAAGATCATGCTATCTATATAATATATAGATGCCCTTTGTAGTTTGATACAATTTGGTACTTCTAAAAGCCAATCTTAGTAGAGCCTTGTTCGATAGTGCGCCAGTTTCAATGAAATTGGTGTCCTGTTCAACAATGCGTTGGTTTCATTTTTGTTGTCGCCATTCTAAACGGAGCGTCCTACTCAACAATATAGTTCTCATCTTAATGTTCTCTACATATTTTTGTTCGCTAATCATACCGATTCTTATAAGTCAACTGCATGTTCAAGTGAGGTATATTCCTGTTTTTTTTAATCTTTGTCTAATACTTTTGTTTTCTATGGTTTATTCTATATTGAAGTTTTTTTAATTCTTTTGGCCGGTGGTTGTTTATATGAATTAGGAATTTTGATTCATATAACAATTTTAGTGGCCAATTAATTTCAAAGTTATGTACATAATCTTAAGGATTAATTTGTTCTTAGTTACCTTCCTAATTATGTTTTTGGTTTGTTCAATAAAAAGAAGTTGATAACTTCATATAGTGGAGTATTAAATTGATCTTATTTCACTAGATAATGATTATATTAAGTTGATAATAGAAAGAAGTTGCTCGCTGCTCTCAGCGCTCGTCATGTGTAGTGCCGCTGGTGGATCTTTCGCCACCGTCGCCCGAAGATGAACGATAAAGAGCACTTCCTCTCCGAGGCTCTCCAAACCCTAACCTTCGAATCCACCAAGAATTCGTTTTCTAGGTTTCTTCTCTCGATTAATTGCTGCTCACTGCTCTCAGCGCTCGTCGTGTGGGCGAGGATTTAGTGCCGCCGATGGACCTTTCGCCCCCCGTCTTCCTGGGGTCTGACGAGTCCGGGTCGCGCTTCCAGTTTGTCCAGCCCAATCGTGACCCCCAGTCCAACTGGGAGGCCGACCTCGCCAAGAAGCTCGAAGAGTACCTCTTGAAAATCTGCTCTGGCGAGATTTCCTCCGTTCAGGTGAACTTTTGAGATTCCTAGTTTAAACTCACTTGTTTTTGTACTACCCATTATGTGATTTATTTAATTTTGTTTTCCTCACGGGAATTTGGTTTTTAGTTGCATTGCTGCTGCAAGGTTCGGTTCAGGTATATAGCCGGAAGGTCGAGTATCTTTATTCTTTTGTCTTGCATGCCTTGGAGTTTCTCCCGCAGGTATTGATTCTAGTACCTCCCATATATTTTTGATAAACTCTTGTGATTTGATCTGATAAACTCTTAGCTTATAATTATGACGAAAATTAACTTTTTTCTCAGAAATTGGAAACTTCTATGCATTTCAGCATTTTATGTAAAGAATGAGTGTTTGTATTTATCTACAATTAGAACTTCTTGATGTATTCAACATATATTATAAGTTGTTCTAGTTGGCTTCATTTACTATTTCTTAAGATAGTCTTTGTCTATCTGACTTAAATTGTTGACTCAATACCTTTTTTTTATATATTTGTTTTCCTAGTTGTGAGTATCTCACATGATTGCCGAAGGATTGTGAATTAGTTATCTCCATATGCAATTCCTGGGTCTAAACTGTTCATCATGGTGGATAGAGGTTCTTGGAACATGTTTTCACCAATGGATAGTTGCATAGAAGAGTGGGTAGTTGGAGCAGAAGCACAGGTCCCCACATTAGATTTTTGTTTGCCTCCTTGGCAGAATTTCCTGGACAAGTATTTTACTCCCCTAATAAGCCTTTGAACATCTCCTTCTAGTTCCTACCTTGTTATCCCTGTTTTGCTTGTTTGCTTGATTTTTGTTCTTGCTTAGAAAATTCATATACTTGCTCAAGAATCATGGGGCTCTCTATTTCAGGGGATTCAAGTTTCCAAGTTCCCAACCTAATTGACAAAACTGATGTTGTCTCCAGCTGTGGATTAGGAAGAAAACCTGATAAGGTAACTAGAGATAGAGCATTGTGTAATTGGGTCTTTGACGAAACTGCTGAAAATATGCATAGAAACTTTGGATCCGGTTACCCAGGAGGTAACATTTCTTATCTATATATTAATTGTGTTAGGATCCTCTCCAGTTCTCCCTTTGCTACATTGTCTTTTTCATATAACATCTCGATCATTTCAGTGATAGTCAAGGACTGTCATTAATAATGATAGATGAAGGTGCAATGAATGAAAATAGTTTTATGAATTGGAGAAAAAAATAGATCCATTGAAATTGAAGAGGATCCGTATCTTTGTAAATATCCTATCATGGTAGCTTATTCGAAGAGGATCCACTTCCTATTCCTCTCAGCTGCAAAATTTGGTTAGTGGATTCTGTCACAATTCCTATCATGGGCCATTACACACTCCTTTGACTGACATACGTTATCTGATTATATGTAATGCTGTAGGTTATCTGATTATACGTTATCTGATTATAGTAGTCTGTAGGTTTATTCATATGACATCTCTTTTAAATGCTGCAATATTTTAGTTATATAAATTTGATTATATGTAGTGGACATCATTTTGTTGATTATATGTCCTTGAAATTCGATTGATTATGATTTTTCAAAGGCATTTCAAATTATTGAGACAACAAATCACCAACTTTTGGAACCAACAGATCATGGAAGTCCACATAGATGGAAATCCAATCCTTATTGGAGAAGCTACTCGATGTCAATGAGGCTATGAGCCACTGTGCAGCAGCAACATCCCCTACAACTTCGATAAACCAAAAACTTGCAAGGAATAGAGACATACTTCATGAATTTACACAGGTCAATTTTCTTTTCTTAGTTTCAAATTTCTTTAACACTAGCATGGCAGCTACTTTAATTCTTTCTAACTTCTACTTTATTGAATTAAGGGTTCTGTTTTTAGTGTTTTTTTCTTGCAACATATATATATGCCCCAAATACATATATATGCTCACGAAGATAGAAGTTAGATTATACATATATACGCTACATATATTTTTTCTAACTTAGCTACAAATCCATCACTCACGAAGATAGAAATACATATATATGCTCCATAGTTCATACCATCTTGTTACATTAGATTACCAATATCTACTTTAAGTTTCCGAATTATTTAGTACTCTTGAATAATTATTTCAAGTCTAAATTAAGTTCCCTGTTGTAGACTTTTCTATTCAATGGTCAAAATATCATTATTAGGATGGATGTAACTACATGGCGTAGAGTGATAACATGGTTCAAAAAGTGATTCTATATAATATAGAATCACTACAAGGAACAACAGAAGTCAAATACATCATTGACTGATTCTTCTGATAGACTTGTCCATGTCTCCTTGCAAGCTTGAGAGAACTTGACATAAAATGCTAAAATAGCAAGATTTATTCAATACGATATGGTTGTTGCAAGGGCAGCACCCTTGCTGCCAAGGGCAAAAATATACACTAAAACCCAGCATATAAAAATGTGGAATATTGTAGTTATCCTAGAGCTTATGAGCATGGGAAACACAGGCAAAAAGGCTTGGGATTAGCCAATAACAAGCATATAGGTCCTGCTTCAACTCATATCTCTCTTCTATGGATTTTGACCAGTTGCATAAGAATTTGGCTTGTGTAGGTCCAAATGAGGGCCAACGGTATGCCCGCAAGCAGAAGAATTAGCATTGCCTTCTGTGTATGAATACCGAGCATGTGATATTGTTTTGCACCATAAGCTTGTCCACACAGGTGTTAGTGCACTTGCCATTCCCAAGTTGTTATATTGGAAGAAAAATATGCAGGAAATTTCAACTTATATACCATAAAAGATGACCCTTACAAGAAGGAAATTCAATGTTTGAAATTGAGCTTCGAAGTTGAAATTCAATGGTTAGAATCCGCCGCTAGTTGATGGAGCCGGCTAATTAATAATCGGCTCCATCAAGTGTGCGCCCTTTTTTCCGCTATGTTTTCTTTATCTCCAATCTTCTTCGCTGTTTTCCGCATCTCCTTTCTTCTTTGTTGTTTTTCGCACTGTTGACATTTTCCGGTTTTCTTGTTTTTGCATTGTTTCTCCGCTTTCTCATTCTTCATGCTTCTCGGTTCTCGTCTTCCGGCGTCTCCCTTCCCGCATCTATTGCAGATCCATTCCCATTCCCTGTTTCCGGTTGTTTTCTGGTTCGCATTCGTTTGTGTATCCGATTCGCACAAACCAGCTATATAGTATATGCCTACGCGGGACGAGTTAGGGTTTTGCCTTCTCTTTACCATCCCACCGCCAAGCTGCAGAGAGGTACGTGAGCGCTCCGAAGTCCTTTTTGCGCGTCCTTTTATTTTTTTTGTTCTTCCTATCAAAAGTTCAATTTTTTACTTGACCAAATTAAGTTTTTCTTATGTCTATCATTCTCAGCTGATGATTTCGGCTTCCGTTGGGTGATCTGTAAGGTTAGAAATAAGAAAATCCTCTATCATTTGCAAATCTTTTGTATTTTAATATAATCTTTTTTAGCATGTGTAGGTATTGTACAGGGCGCTACAAATAACAAAAGAAGATAACCATCCACATTGTACTGAGGCTGGCAAACATATTTCAGTTCTTAGTAACTTTGGTAATACTAAGAAGATATTAGGTTATTATTTAAGCCAAACAAAAATAGCATGTGTTGCTCATTGATGGGAAAAGATTCAGTAGTCAATCCCAAATAGATTCATGACTCTTTTATTATAATTGTATTCTATCAAAATATAAATGTGCTAATTTCTTGAGATCTCTAAAAAAAAGAGAACTAATTACCCATGGATTATATTTTTAACTGATAAATTGCATCATATATTATCAACATGTTGATAATATATGATTTTTTCCACCGTATGATGGAACTCTGGTTGCATTACCTCCTGATATAAGTGGTTGAACAAAACACTTTAAAGTTAATGCTAGCTGCAAAGTATATTTGCTCTCATTACCAGAGCTTATTTGCTTTCAACCATGCACAGTCAAACTTTATGCTATATTCTGTTAAATCATTTAATGGCCAAGACATGACCTCTTATATGCATAAATTTATTTCGTTGCTTGTCTCCCTTATTCATTAATTTCATTTTTTGAAATGTTGATTCCACCTGATTTTGCATTCCTGTTCAAAATGTTGATTCCATCTCTTCATGATGCATTTCTTAATTGACCTTTTTGTTCTTTTGATTTCAGCAGTTAGTTAAATGCTATTGATCAGTTAAATACTATTGATCAATACCTTATTATGTTTCTAGAATAGATAGATACATTGAACTAATTGACAATGCTTCAAATAAAATATTTTCTAGAATAATATCAAAACAAGGAACTAGGCTTCAATAAAGTTATGGAAATCTGAATTCATATATCTATATTTGTCTTAGTCTACTAACTTTTAGCTTCTAATGATTTATTCTGCAAGGAGGGATCAAAAAGTCATGGTGGAAGCATGTGAAGATAAACATCCAAAGGAGCCAAAGGAGCAACCCCTGATGAGTATGTTGGCACTTGAGCTCATTTGTTTCATACTCCATTTGTCTTTTTTTTAGCTTTTTCTCTGCAGAGGAGATGATATCTTCCTTTATCTAATCTTTTAAGATTTGTCACTAAACTAAATTTCTCATGAATTCGAAATTTGTCCTATTGTTTTTATTTATTTGCTTAATTATCTATATGTGAGCTTGTTGTTGTATATATGTAGGCCAGTGGGTCAGCATGCATGTTTTGAATCCTATTATAGTTTTGCTTTGTATAGATTATGATCTCTAGTAGCATCTTAAGCATTTAGGATAGATGGTTAGCCTAATAATTCTTAACATCTACTAAATTAATTGCTACCTTCCAAATTAATATATAATATGTCCGGATTAAGAAAGCTATTTCACTACAAAGATCATGCTATCTATATAATATATAGATGCCCTTTGTAGTTTGATACAATTTGGTACTTCTAAAAGCCAATCTTAGTAGAGCCTTGTTCGATAGTGCGCCAGTTTCAATGAAATTGGTGTCCTGTTCAACAATGCGTTGGTTTCATTTTTGTTGTCGCCATTCTAAACGGAGCGTCCTACTCAACAATATAGTTCTCATCTTAATGTTCTCTACATATTTTTGTTCGCTAATCATACCGATTCTTATAAGTCAACTGCATGTTCAAGTGAGGTATATTCCTGTTTTTTTTAATCTTTGTCTAATACTTTTGTTTTCTATGGTTTATTCTATATTGAAGTTTTTTTAATTCTTTTGGCCGGTGGTTGTTTATATGAATTAGGAATTTTGATTCATATAACAATTTTAGTGGCCAATTAATTTCAAAGTTATGTACATAATCTTAAGGATTAATTTGTTCTTAGTTACCTTCCTAATTATGTTTTTGGTTTGTTCAATAAAAAGAAGTTGATAACTTCATATAGTGGAGTATTAAATTGATCTTATTTCACTAGATAATGATTATATTAAGTTGATAATAGAAAGAAGTTGCTCGCTGCTCTCAGCGCTCGTCATGTGTAGTGCCGCTGGTGGATCTTTCGCCACCGTCGCCCGAAGATGAACGATAAAGAGCACTTCCTCTCCGAGGCTCTCCAAACCCTAACCTTCGAATCCACCAAGAATTCGTTTTCTAGGTTTCTTCTCTCGATTAATTGCTGCTCACTGCTCTCAGCGCTCGTCGTGTGGGCGAGGATTTAGTGCCGCCGATGGACCTTTCGCCCCCCGTCTTCCTGGGGTCTGACGAGTCCGGGTCGCGCTTCCAGTTTGTCCAGCCCAATCGTGACCCCCAGTCCAACTGGGAGGCCGACCTCGCCAAGAAGCTCGAAGAGTACCTCTTGAAAATCTGCTCTGGCGAGATTTCCTCCGTTCAGGTGAACTTTTGAGATTCCTAGTTTAAACTCACTTGTTTTTGTACTACCCATTATGTGATTTATTTAATTTTGTTTTCCTCACGGGAATTTGGTTTTTAGTTGCATTGCTGCTGCAAGGTTCGGTTCAGGTATATAGCCGGAAGGTCGAGTATCTTTATTCTTTTGTCTTGCATGCCTTGGAGTTTCTCCCGCAGGTATTGATTCTAGTACCTCCCATATATTTTTGATAAACTCTTGTGATTTGATCTGATAAACTCTTAGCTTATAATTATGACGAAAATTAACTTTTTTCTCAGAAATTGGAAACTTCTATGCATTTCAGCATTTTATGTAAAGAATGAGTGTTTGTATTTATCTACAATTAGAACTTCTTGATGTATTCAACATATATTATAAGTTGTTCTAGTTGGCTTCATTTACTATTTCTTAAGATAGTCTTTGTCTATCTGACTTAAATTGTTGACTCAATACCTTTTTTTTATATATTTGTTTTCCTAGTTGTGAGTATCTCACATGATTGCCGAAGGATTGTGAATTAGTTATCTCCATATGCAATTCCTGGGTCTAAACTGTTCATCATGGTGGATAGAGGTTCTTGGAACATGTTTTCACCAATGGATAGTTGCATAGAAGAGTGGGTAGTTGGAGCAGAAGCACAGGTCCCCACATTAGATTTTTGTTTGCCTCCTTGGCAGAATTTCCTGGACAAGTATTTTACTCCCCTAATAAGCCTTTGAACATCTCCTTCTAGTTCCTACCTTGTTATCCCTGTTTTGCTTGTTTGCTTGATTTTTGTTCTTGCTTAGAAAATTCATATACTTGCTCAAGAATCATGGGGCTCTCTATTTCAGGGGATTCAAGTTTCCAAGTTCCCAACCTAATTGACAAAACTGATGTTGTCTCCAGCTGTGGATTAGGAAGAAAACCTGATAAGGTAACTAGAGATAGAGCATTGTGTAATTGGGTCTTTGACGAAACTGCTGAAAATATGCATAGAAACTTTGGATCCGGTTACCCAGGAGGTAACATTTCTTATCTATATATTAATTGTGTTAGGATCCTCTCCAGTTCTCCCTTTGCTACATTGTCTTTTTCATATAACATCTCGATCATTTCAGTGATAGTCAAGGACTGTCATTAATAATGATAGATGAAGGTGCAATGAATGAAAATAGTTTTATGAATTGGAGAAAAAAATAGATCCATTGAAATTGAAGAGGATCCGTATCTTTGTAAATATCCTATCATGGTAGCTTATTCGAAGAGGATCCACTTCCTATTCCTCTCAGCTGCAAAATTTGGTTAGTGGATTCTGTCACAATTCCTATCATGGGCCATTACACACTCCTTTGACTGACATACGTTATCTGATTATATGTAATGCTGTAGGTTATCTGATTATACGTTATCTGATTATAGTAGTCTGTAGGTTTATTCATATGACATCTCTTTTAAATGCTGCAATATTTTAGTTATATAAATTTGATTATATGTAGTGGACATCATTTTGTTGATTATATGTCCTTGAAATTCGATTGATTATGATTTTTCAAAGGCATTTCAAATTATTGAGACAACAAATCACCAACTTTTGGAACCAACAGATCATGGAAGTCCACATAGATGGAAATCCAATCCTTATTGGAGAAGCTACTCGATGTCAATGAGGCTATGAGCCACTGTGCAGCAGCAACATCCCCTACAACTTCGATAAACCAAAAACTTGCAAGGAATAGAGACATACTTCATGAATTTACACAGGTCAATTTTCTTTTCTTAGTTTCAAATTTCTTTAACACTAGCATGGCAGCTACTTTAATTCTTTCTAACTTCTACTTTATTGAATTAAGGGTTCTGTTTTTAGTGTTTTTTTCTTGCAACATATATATATGCCCCAAATACATATATATGCTCACGAAGATAGAAGTTAGATTATACATATATACGCTACATATATTTTTTCTAACTTAGCTACAAATCCATCACTCACGAAGATAGAAATACATATATATGCTCCATAGTTCATACCATCTTGTTACATTAGATTACCAATATCTACTTTAAGTTTCCGAATTATTTAGTACTCTTGAATAATTATTTCAAGTCTAAATTAAGTTCCCTGTTGTAGACTTTTCTATTCAATGGTCAAAATATCATTATTAGGATGGATGTAACTACATGGCGTAGAGTGATAACATGGTTCAAAAAGTGATTCTATATAATATAGAATCACTACAAGGAACAACAGAAGTCAAATACATCATTGACTGATTCTTCTGATAGACTTGTCCATGTCTCCTTGCAAGCTTGAGAGAACTTGACATAAAATGCTAAAATAGCAAGATTTATTCAATACGATATGGTTGTTGCAAGGGCAGCACCCTTGCTGCCAAGGGCAAAAATATACACTAAAACCCAGCATATAAAAATGTGGAATATTGTAGTTATCCTAGAGCTTATGAGCATGGGAAACACAGGCAAAAAGGCTTGGGATTAGCCAATAACAAGCATATAGGTCCTGCTTCAACTCATATCTCTCTTCTATGGATTTTGACCAGTTGCATAAGAATTTGGCTTGTGTAGGTCCAAATGAGGGCCAACGGTATGCCCGCAAGCAGAAGAATTAGCATTGCCTTCTGTGTATGAATACCGAGCATGTGATATTGTTTTGCACCATAAGCTTGTCCACACAGGTGTTAGTGCACTTGCCATTCCCAAGTTGTTATATTGGAAGAAAAATATGCAGGAAATTTCAACTTATATACCATAAAAGATGACCCTTACAAGAAGGAAATTCAATGTTTGAAATTGAGCTTCGAAGTTGAAATTCAATGGTTAGAATCCGCCGCTAGTTGATGGAGCCGGCTAATTAATAATCGGCTCCATCAAGTGTGCGCCCTTTTTTCCGCTATGTTTTCTTTATCTCCAATCTTCTTCGCTGTTTTCCGCATCTCCTTTCTTCTTTGTTGTTTTTCGCACTGTTGACATTTTCCGGTTTTCTTGTTTTTGCATTGTTTCTCCGCTTTCTCATTCTTCATGCTTCTCGGTTCTCGTCTTCCGGCGTCTCCCTTCCCGCATCTATTGCAGATCCATTCCCATTCCCTGTTTCCGGTTGTTTTCTGGTTCGCATTCGTTTGTGTATCCGATTCGCACAAACCAGCTATATAGTATATGCCTACGCGGGACGAGTTAGGGTTTTGCCTTCTCTTTACCATCCCACCGCCAAGCTGCAGAGAGGTACGTGAGCGCTCCGAAGTCCTTTTTGCGCGTCCTTTTATTTTTTTTGTTCTTCCTATCAAAAGTTCAATTTTTTACTTGACCAAATTAAGTTTTTCTTCTGTCTATCATTCTCAGCTGATGATTTCGGCTTCCGTTGGGTGATCTGTAAGGTTAGAAATAAGAAAATCCTCTATCATTTGCAAATCTTTTGTATTTTAATATAATCTTTTTTAGCATGTGTAGGTATTGTACAGGGCGCTACAAATAACAAAAGAAGATAACCATCCACATTGTACTGAGGCTGGCAAACATATTTCAGTTCTTAGTAACTTTGGTAATACTAAGAAGATATTAGGTTATTATTTAAGCCAAACAAAAATAGCATGTGTTGCTCATTGATGGGAAAAGATTCAGTAGTCAATCCCAAATAGATTCATGACTCTTTTATTATAATTGTATTCTATCAAAATATAAATGTGCTAATTTCTTGAGATCTCTAAAAAAAACTTAGTTCTCAACTTTCTGAATCAAATTCCCAACAATCATGATTTAGTTCCCAACTTTCGAACCAAGTATCCAACTTTCGGAACCAAGTTCTCAACTTTTCTAAGCTAGTTCCCAACTTTCGGACCAAGTTCCCAACCTTCGAAAATGAGTTCCCAACTTTCGTAACGAAGTTTTCAACTTTCAGAACCAAGTTTCGAAATTTCGAAATCAAGATCCCAACTTTCTGAACCATGTTCCAAACTTTTCGAACCAAATTCTCAATTTTCGGAATCAAGTTCCCAACTTTCCGAACCAAGTTCCTAATTTTTGAAACCAAGCTTCCAACAATCCGAACTAAGTTCCTAACTTTTCGAACCAAGTTGTCAACTTTCATAAATAAGTTCGCAGCTTTCGAAACCAAGTTTCGAACTTTTGGAATAAAGTTTTCAACTTTTTGAACCAAGTTTCGAACTTTCGAATCCAAGATCCCATCTTTCTGAACCAAGTTTCTAATTTTCGAAACCAAGTTTCAAATTTTCGTAACCAAGTTCTCAACTTTCGGAACCATGTTCACAACTTTCCGAACAAAGTTTCCAACTTTTGAAACCAAGTTTCGAACTTTCGGAACAAAGTTTGTAACTTTCTGAACCAAGTTTCAAACTTTCAGATCCAAGATCTCAACTTTCTAAACCAAGTTCGCAACTTTCCAAGCCAAGGTCCCAACAATCGGAACCAATTTCCCAACTTTCGTAACCAAGTTCTGAAACTTATGAACCAAGTTCCCAACCTCGGAATCAAGTTTCCATATTACGAAACCAAGTTTTCAACTCTCTGAAACATGTTTCCAACTTTCCGAACAAAGTTCTCAATTTTCGGAATCAAGTTCTCAATTTTCCAAACCAAGTTTTCAACTTTCCAAACCAAGTTCCTAAGGGCCTGTTTGGTTAGTGAAACCAAGTCTGTTTTCATGGTTTCGATTTCACTGAAACCAAAATTGCTTACGAAAACGTGTTTGGTTCAGCGTTTTCATGAAACTGAATCGAAACCAGAATGAAAACGAAACCAGTTTTCTTAATAAAAATGAAAATATCAGAATGTTGTTTTCTGTGGTTTCGAGACTGTCGGTTTCGTTATCAAAATGGAGTGACAACTTTATAATTATAATTTTTTTTATAAAATTAATTAATTTAAAAATAAATCAAACTATATTATTTTTAAAAATAAAAATAAAAATCATCATTTTCAACTCAAACTATTATCTTAAATTTACAAATTAATTAAACCAATTTATATCTAATTGACTCAAACCCAAATTTTAAAATAACTTAATTTTCTTAAAGTTAATCTATTTATAATTAATCAAAACTAATTTAGACCACTAGAATTATTATTATTTTGAAATATTAACTATTAATTAATTTTTATATCTAATTGAACAAAAAAATCTCAAACTACCAATAACATAATTAAATATTACAAATATTTTATAACTATATTAGTAAATATTTAATTTTGTAAACTAACTAAATATTAATTACTACTAAAAATGTTCAAGGAAAATTAATATTACTTTTTATAGCCAAATAAATATTAACTGGTTTCAACTAACTAAAACTTATGTTGTTTTCATTAACCAAACGCGTTTTCGAAACCAAGTTTTCAGTTTCACTGAAACCAAACCAGAAAATAGTTTTCGCTAACCAAACAGCACCTAACATTCCAAATCAAGTTCTCAATTTTCGAAAATAAGTTCATAACTTTCGAAATCAAGTTCCTAATTTTTCAAACCAAGTTCTCAACTTTCTGAATCAAATTCCCAACAATCATAAGTTAGTTCCCAACTTTCGAACCAAGTTTCCATCTTTCGGAACTAAGTTTTCAACTTTCGGAAGCTAGTTCCCAACTTTCGGACCAAGTTCCCAACCTTTGGAAATGAGTTCCCAACTTTTGTAATGAAGTTTTCAACATTCAGAATCAAGTTCCCAACTTTCCGAACCAAGTTTCGAAATTTCGAAACCAAGACCCCAACTTTCCGAACCAAGTTCTTAATTTTCGGAATCAAGTTCTCAACTTTCCGAACCAAGTTTCCAATTTTTGGAACCAAGTTTCCAACTTTTCTAACAAAGTTTTAACTTTCTGAACCAAGTTGCCAACTTTCATAAACAAGTTCGCAACTTTCGAAACAAAGTTTCGAACTTTCGGAACAAAGTTTCCAACTTTCGGAACAAAGTTTCCAACTTTCGGAACAAAGTTTTCAACTTTCGAAACAAAGTTTCCAACTTTTTGAACCAAGTTTCGAACTTCCGGATCCAAGATCCCATCTTTCTGAACCAAGTTCCAACTTTAGAAACCAAGTTTCCAATTTTCGGAGCCAAGTTCCTAACTTTTCGAACAAACTTTCCAACTTTTGAAACCAAGTTCCGAACTTTCGGAACAAAGTTTGCAACTTTCTGAACCAAATTTTAAACTTTCGGATCCAAGATCCCAACTTTCTAAAACAAATTTCCAACTTTCGAAACTAAGTTCCCAACTTTCCAAACCAAGGTCCCGACAATCGGAATCAAGTTCCCAACTTTCTTAACCAAGTTCTGAAATTTCTGAACCAAGTTCCCAACCTCGGAATTTTCCATATTTCGAAACCAAGTTTTCAACTCTCTGAACCATGTTTCCAACTTTCCGAACAAAGTTCTCAATTTTCGAAACCAAGTTTTCAACTTTTCAAATCAAGTTTACTTTCTAAAAACTAGTTCTCAACTTTCGAAACCAAGTTTCCAACTTTCCAAATCAAGTTCCTAACTTTCCGAATCAAGTTGCCAACTTTCATAAATAAGTTCGCAACTTTTGAAACCAAGTTTCGAACTTTCGGAACAAAACTTTCAACTTTCTTAACCAAGTTTCGAACTTCTAGATCCTTGATCCCATCTTTCTGAATCAAGTTCTCAACTTTCGAAACCAAGTTCCCAACTTTCGGAAATAAGTTTCCAACTTTCGAAACCAAGTTTCTAACTTTCCGGACCTAAGTTCCCAACTTTCCGGCACGTATAAAAGCACTAGATTTCTATTAATTTTGAGTTGGAGAAACATGGCGCTTAATAATAAGCACATATTTCAATTTAACAAGTGGCCCCTTTAAAGGGGTACCAATTTCAATTTAACAAGCGCCCCTCGCCTCTTGAAAGGTTAATTGACCATTAATTAATATTAGTTTGTATTTTTGAGTTTTTCTCATTTATGATATGCACTTTTATTTTGCTGAATTCAATTCTATACTACCACATTTGTCTCAATTGTGACATACCTTTTAATTTCCGACAACAACCCATTAAACTAATGACATGACATATTGATGTGGACTAAAAAATATATTTTTAGTATTAAAATTTAATAAATTGAATATTTCTATCTCTATCTCTCGTTGTTCGTCATCGTTTAAGGACAATGAGCAAAAGGAAGAGGAGTCTGGCGAAAATGTTGATCTTTCAATCAACGCCTCCGAGTGTAAGGTGGAGGCTTCCTTTTTGCTGGTGGACTTTCGTGAAGATCTCAGCGACGGTTGACTCGTAGTTGGCGAGCTTGGCGATGTAGTCAATGGCGTGACGAGTGGACGCTTGAATCATGGCGTCAAGAGGCATTGACTTGGAGTGCTCCTTTTGGACTACGGCTTCGAAGTCGACAAACACGGTGTGAGTGGCATCGGTGAGCTTGGAGCAGGAGGCGATGGCCTGTTCTTGGACCGCGATTGTTGAGCCAAAGAAGAACAATGTATCTATCTCCGGCAATAGCTCAGAGATGGCGTTGTACAAGTACAATATCTAGAACATTTTTTTCTGTCGACCGCTTGAATTTCACCAACTTCGGGAAACGAAGGAGCTGAACTACAATATTTGCAGCGATGTTAGCTATGACAACCTCCCGGATTGAATTAAAGCCACAAAAGACGTGGGCCAAGAGGATCCGCTCATCGAAGTATAGAGTGGTGGTGGCGACCCGCGAGGCGCAGATCCAAAACTGGAATTTTCTCTCAAGAAGCTATCAATACATTCTTCTCTAAACCTGCGACGAGGTAAGCCGCTCGAACCCGAGGCGATAGAGCCCCTTGATCAACTAGTAGAGGGTCTTGTATACCCCGATGCACTCATTGCCAAAGCCGACGATGATCACGGTCTCGGCAATGGCGCAGAGGTCAACCATGACGCTGGTTGTAGCGCTCTCATCCTCAAAATTAAAGTTCACAACTGCGTGAATCTCATTGTCCTCGAAGACGCTGGAGCGGTTGACTACGAGAATATGATAGAGAACTCCTTGAGGCGACGCATGGTGGCCTACATAACCCAAGGTCGCATGGGACCCCACGACCTCCATATCCTCGGTGGAGACAATGTTGAACATGGCATGCTAGAGGCCACAAAGAAGAAAAAAAGAGCAGCGGGAAGAAAAGAGAGAGAGAGAGAGAGAGAGAGAGAGATTGGAACCCATGATATAAGTTTTCAATTTATAAAATTTTAATATTAAATTTTTATTATTATTATTACACGTCAACATGCCACATTGTCGGCATAAATTAGACTACATGCCACAATTGAGACAAATCTCGTAATATAATATTTAATTAAACAAAATATAAGTACAAACTACAAATGAGAAAAACCTCAAAGGGCAATCTATGTTTAGATATTTTTCCTATATTTAATCTAATAACGACAATACAATCACTTTATATAAGACAAAGTGTTGTGACCACCAATTCATGAAAGTATCATATATTCTTGCGGTAAAATATAATGTTGAAACATGGAAACACGATCGTGGAAGCTAATAACACAAACAAAAACAACTATACTATTTTTTATGAAATGATTTTTTTTTGGATTATTAGATGTTACTAAACTCACTAATCCTGTTATGATTCATTTAATTGGCAAATTAGGTGTTAATTGGTAAGAGCAATAAATGACAAAAAGAGCATTCAACATGCTCCAATATATATAATAAAAATAAATGCAAGTTCAACTAGACGAGGAGATTTAAGAAAATATTAAATGTGGTGTTTTGCTAAAAAAATAAGTATACACTTACCAATGTAATAAAAAGAAATGCAGCTTCACGAGCTGCAAGTATTATCAAGTATTCAACTTCAAATTCCATCCCAAAAACTTCAAGTAACGGTTACAGAGAAAAGAAGCATATTGAAAAAAGGCATATGCAGGTAAATAAACTTTTTATTTCCTATTTGAATCTAGTTCCAACTATTGTAGTTATGATCCATACAATTTCGATAACAAAGATTAATGCGTCCAATAACAAACTAAAAGCACTAGGTAAAAGCACTAAGCGAGAAGTCATTTCCTTTCACTTGCATAATGAAAGGAATAACCCCACTGTAGGTTATATAACTATAATATAACATTATATGATATAAGTCTAAATCATAGAACAAGATGAAATATTAGTACATTGTTGTTCTAGAGTTCAATCAACAAAGGTCAATAACATACACAGAATCGATCAAGATATTGGTTACTAGTTTCACATGTGTAACACATCCTTAATCAAATACAAAGAATAACTCCTAAATCAACTAATTAAAATAATTAGTTGTATGTTATTGATGTGACATGTTATTATTACTGTTCTGCTCTCTCCCAATGATATACTCTCTCCCAATAATATAACACCAATTAATCTCTTGCATCGCACAGTTGTTGTCAGACAAGATGGTGACAAGCAGCTACAACGACGAGGCCTTGCAATTCGAATGTGAAGCAAACTCATTCTCCGTCTAGTCATCTATGACATCGTGCTCGCATCTATTGGCACCAAACTCAATCTCCCCTTCTTCCTCGTTAACATGTTCACGAGCACAACAATCACTTTTATCTTTGTCGGCCGAGTAGCTTGCTTCGCCGAAGTAGCACCTTGGAATTTCTCGAGTGCTAGTGGTAAGAGATTATAGTCCTCGTCAAAAGCCTCCTAGCTAACCTCAAATGTATTGTCACTTACCATCGTCCATGACAGTCGTTGACTACGACACCGCTCTCAAACTCCTCTTCCTCATGTTCGTAATGGTGGTAAATCACACATAGATACAAAAGCTCACGTTTGATCAATCAAAATTTCGTCTTTAATTCTCCTTCTTAAAATGCTCGTACTTTTGTAAAATGTTCATGAAATCACCAACAAACTCACTCGCTCACAAAGTTATGCCTTCCCCCTTCGTCGAGTTGACAGACGTAGAACATGAAAAAGTAGTCATAGTCCAACTAAATTGTCTCCAAGATTAGCACCTCCTCTTCACTCTCCTTGACACTTTACCACAACTTTCAATTCTTCAGCATCATACTCACAAAGGAATCAAGCTTCATAGGGACCTTCGTCATTTTTGTTGTCTTTAGCGTTCATAGTGACCTTGGGAATAGCGGTGGCTCTTGTATCGCAACCACTATCTCCAAACAAGCAATCCTCGAGGGTAACCCTAACTAGGTCAACGTTCTTGTCGTAGAAAGAAAGGTGGTATTGAGCCAATCCTTGTCATTTGAACCTCGATGTTGATGAAGGTGGTGTTGCCCGACGGCAGGCCCCCGCCACCACACCTAAGCATCACCACTTTATCGCGCAAAAGCAGTAGCCACATGACATAATGTAACAGACCGAACCAACATCACATCAACAAGGAAAGAGACCAAGGACAATAACGAAATAATAGGAAATATGACTAAGAAAATAAATTTTATAATGCTACATATAAAGTTTTATATAGGAGAAATCATTTGCTAAATAAATGGAAAATTAATTAACGACAATGTTTAATATAATGTTTAATATAATTTAAATCAACGTAATCATTATCTAGTTTAACAAGATAAATATAAAACTCCTCTATGTGAAATCATCAATATTATATCACAGGAAATAATTGTATGGCATATAAATATACAGAGTATTTAAATGCTCTTGTTTGTACCATTATATCCGCAAGAAGAGACTTGATGCAAAGCTGAGGATTGGTAGTCACAAGTTCAAGTGGGAGAACAAAAACTCCAACCACTAATGATCCTAAAATGGGAGCAATTCTACCAGCACAACCACCAAAAAATCATTACCAACAGTGTTAAGAAATAGGAAGTGATCAATGTTGAGGAATTTTTACTTTGTTTCTTATCATAATCTCTTGTATTGGTCTAGAAAAATAATCCATATCAATATATCATGCATTATCCGAAAACTAAAGCAGCTAAATGTTTCAAGAAGTGTTCTAATGTCATTTAATTGATAATAATAGTTGAATGGTATCAAAATGAGATTATATTTCTCTTTTGGCTACTATTTTGTCTATTAATATCTTAAATGCTTGTATTTTGATAACATAGTTGCAACTATATGATTTTTTTTTGTTCGTAGTACAAATATTATAGGTTGAAGATAAAATCACAAGGTAAGTACACCATCTAATCTATTAGGAAGCAAGAAATAATGTGAAGAACCAACATACCAGAAAGCCAAATAAATGCTCCGAAGAAACCACCTAGCTGGAGAAGGAACCCCAAAAGCTATAGTAATAAGTAACTAGAAATCATGGATGATCACTATGCAAACCAAAACCACAAAAAAGATCATTCAACTTGTACAAGTTCTTAGGTTCAAAAAGAAATTGCAACTGAAATGAACTAGAGGATCAAAAAGAAATTATAACCACATAGAAGAAATTGCAAATTAATGATGACTGGATGCTGAAACTAGCAACACATTAGATGACTGGATGAGAGTACCCAAATATGATATTTTATAACGGATAATTGGATATCCATTTAAAATTCAACCAAAATGTCATTCCTCTATATAAGAGCAACCACAAGATTAACTAAAATCATCTAAGAGCAATCACAAGATTAACTAAAAGCAACTAAAAGCAATCATAAGATTAACACAAGATTGTCTTAACGTATATATACAAATTATATACACAAAAAATTATCTTAACAAAAAAATTCTATATCTTTTTTCTTGAAAAAGAAATATCCCTCTGATTTTTTTTCCAGCAATATCTCAATATCTATATAGTTCAAATATTCTTTTTAACATTTGCAAATTTGAGATGTTCTGTCATCTAGATTCCTTTCATATTTGCAATTCTTCCCTATTATAAATAACATTATAATCTTACAAAAAAGTGAACCAAGTTCAATATTATTATCCATATTAAAAGTTCATGTCCCTAAATAGGAGATCAAGAGCAACAAATTTTTAAAACTAAACAATAATAACAAGTAGTGAAGTCCAACTATTTTGTGTCAGCTATATATAACGAATTCTTAAAATGGCATCGAAAATGCTTATAAAATATAATAAAATTTCTTATTACTCTTTTTTTCTAGATATCTTGGAGTACAAAACCTTAGTTGTCTTAAGGCCAAATCACTAACATAAAAATGTTATAAGGATTATGGACATGATTATTGACAAAAAAAGTTATAGAAAAAAAAATGCATGTTTATACTTTAGATCATCTGTATGCGATGTAAAGTCACGATGCATAACTTGATAACAACACAAGAATATAATTAACAAAAATATGAATTCAATAATCTAGCCAAATTATAAAAGAAATTCCTCGTACAAGTTGCATATAGTTCCTTAACTTCACCATCATGTGCACAATTATCACACATCCGTGAAGTATTAACAGCAACGAAGAGTAAGGGATGGTAGAAAAATCTAGTTGAAAGAAACTAAAAATGGCAATTCTACTACAAATTAACAAAAGCGTATTAACGTACCATTACATTCATGTATGGGTTCCCCAAAATGCCGAAAGAAAACTCCTCGATGGCAGTTTCTTTTAAACTATAGAAAGAAATACGAATTAAAAAGCATATGTAAGCCTTTGTTCAAAATAGAATTAACAACCTGAAGGGTCATTTGTTTCTTTTCTGTCAGAAGAATCCAAACAATAACCATAATGTGTTCTTTTATTTTTTTATCAGGAATTGTTAGTCTATACTAAATTACACAACTTAATTACAAAGATAAACAAAATGTCATTTGTTCCACCTAGTAGTATCTAACTATATCATAGAGATTTGCAAACCAGCATTCTCGTATAAAATCATTGAACTCTGGCTAAAAAGCAAAATAACTAATTAGTTGCCAAAGAAGCATATGAGGCTTGATAATCAATCACAAGTTTCACCTGTCGTGGAACATCGCCTGGTCGATAATATAAAACACAATCTGATAGCAATCCATCTCTCCCAGCTCGACCACTCTTTCCTGAGAAGATAATGAGTTAATATAAAGACATTGAACAATGTAAATAACGCTTATATTTGAGCTTACCAGATAGTACATCTCCATTGATTTACTTAGGCTATGATGAATAACAAATCTAACTACATAGAGCTAAGACAAATTTAGCAAAGAGTGACTTATAAAATAGTTTAAGTACAAGAAAAAAATGGTCCATGTATGACATAGAACTGCTTTTGATGCCATTCAAATATTCAACATAACGTAAAATTCTATGATTACCAAAAACTCTTGTACAAATAAATTGGTGAAGTATTTCGTGCGAGCTTAAATAAGATAACATCCTTCGTGCGTCAAACTTGGAACTTAACAGCACTATCATCCTCTTATTTTTGGTCTCAAATTTATGGAAAATTCAGCCTAATCAACATACTCTATCATTGTCTATGCACTAAAGCATAACTTGCAGTGCTCAAACTCAAGAAATAGATGCACACACAACAGAACTTTAATGTTCAATCTCACATCTAGCATGTACATGTGCATTCTTTCTAGTGGAGCCAAACAAAAATGCATAAATTTGCATATCAGAACAAGCACAATATTCAGAGGATCTTAAGTTCTAGTTCTATGAAGAACATAAAGTTCTCTTATTTACAATGAAGTTAATCCATATTATCTATGTGTAACTTCATAACATAAACGAAGTGTGGTTGTGGTTTACACTTGATTCACTCTAGCAAATGCAATAATTTTCATATTTATAAAACGAAAGGAGATTTAGAGGATTAGAAGTCTTCTGACCACGGTGTTAAACATGGATCTAATAATGTTTCTGTTACTTCTTTGGTAGACTAGTAAAGCACAATGATGATAAAGTAGTAAGCCAATCTATCCCACTAAGCATCATTGAATAAAATAATTTAAAAAAAAATGAATGGATTTCTGCTGGTGTCAAGCAATTTGCTTTTATATTGGTGTTTGGTTGGTAATTCCGTAAATAGTGATAGGTGTATCCCAACAATTGGCTTCTAAGACTATAAGTAAATAAGAGTAATGTGATAAATAAAACCATAACATGGAGATTACTACTGAGAACTATATATATATAATTATCGAAAAAATCACTTGAAAAAACACCATCTAGATTATTGATGCCCATCGCAAAGCTACCTGTAATGTTAACAAAAAACTGACGAAAACTTAGAACTTCAAGAACCTCAAATAAAAACATAACCATAGGGCTACCGTCCAACAATAACTTGTAGTTCGTTCGTACTCCAGTTGCCCAACAAAAATAGAGATAGGATCATATATGGGGCCTTTGAATTTGTTTTTGGCAATTGGCATAATTTGGATAATCATCAAGAAAAAAGTATACATTAGTTACAAAATATCCAGAATAGTATAATCAATAAGCCTCCTACAATTGAACACTTGAACTAATTAATGAATGTGCACTGGAATTCCTATCTTGTAGAAAACATTGTGATATGTGATCGCATCTCATTTTACAAAACACCATATTTTTGGATTTTCAGCAATTCATTATTGTATTCAATCAAAGAATATCTTTGGCATATAATTCTTTTGTTCAATTAAGCTTTTTCATACCTTAGGCTTTGTCGCATAGAAAATCCATTCATGTCAATTAATATTCAACCAACATTTTATATACAAGTTCAGCAAAGGGCACAAATGCACTAAGCAAGTTATCGTCCTCATTTGATAATATACTAGCTGGTTTTAATTATTTATCATGCATATATTATATTCATTCTCGCTTCCACTTACATTCTCTCCAAAGAAAATAAAAAAAGACCACTTGATTTGAGGCTCACTAGGAAACTAAGGAGAGCAGTGTAAGACAAACAAGATAACAAGGATCAGAAGCAAATGAAAAAGGGAGACTTCTTTTTGTATCTTGTGATGCAAAAATAATGATAAGCGAATTATTTAAGGAAAATGCAACTTACCGCATCTGGACTTTCTCACGAACAATAATAATCAGCTGAAATTCCACATTGCCGCAATTCCTTTGCGGCCTATATCTCAATACCATGTTACAACATTTATGAACTTGTCATATTTGGAACATTGAATTCTGGATAAATCATTGGATTATTAAGCCTTATGCAAATAAAAGTTAAGTTTGCAAGTCACGATCTCCATCTTAGCCCGTAAAATAGTTTATAAAGTTCATCCAATACTGTGGTGCTAACAAGTTCAATTATGACATATTCAATACCATATAAAGACTATTCAAAAATTATATTTTTAAATAATCACACATTAGAAATATCTTAAGTATAGTACTTTACTAAATTGACAATGAATATGTTGACAATGATAATTAAGAATTATGAAAGTGCTTCTATCCTCCCACTAAATCTTCAAAATGTTGTACAAATATGAATTCTCAAAACCCACTAATCATACGTTAGAAAAGGTGTCATGTTGAACAGTTAGATTTCCAACTACAAGCAATTATAGAGGGTTTGCCAAGAAATCCAACTCTAATGTAACACGTAATACAAGTTTTACCAAAAAGACATCAATAGTACAGGGTTTATTCAGCGTAACCTAATTAAAGCTAAGAGAGACTTTCAAATAAAAAATTAAAGCTAAGAGAGGAACAATAATTCTATGGTGCTGACAGATAATGTTACATACCAAAATAAATTTTGATATTAATGGAAATGAACCATGGTAGGAAACTGGAGTAGCATGCATAAGAGAAGCTCATGAATTAGTTCAATCTCTTGCAGCAAATAAACAATCTTATTAAGTAAAATATCATAATAAATAACTTCAATATGACTTTAATTGAATTTCCCAAAGGTTTCTTAAACTGAAAAAAAAAAAATAGTGTATCACTAGTTGCAAAGAAGTTAGTACCAAACAAAATTAGTTTCTTAAACTGTCAAAGAGCATCAGACCCATATCACTCCTACTTAGAGTCAAATTTTAGTTTATTATGATTGAATATCATCAAAACACAAGTTATTACACATAATAGTAGCATAAATATTCATTTGCTATAGGCCTTATTTGGTAGCTATAAGCTCTTTCTCAATCAATACTAATATGCAATTTATAAACATCAAAATATACATAATAGTAACTGTTTGGCAACCCAAAATAGTTGTACCTTGTGGATAAATTTGTATCTATGTTGGCACGAGCAAGAACCCTTTATATCTTCTTTATCCTAAATGTCAGCTCCCATACTAAGTTAAGAGTTACTATTTGAAGATAAAAACTACAAGTATTATAAAAGATAGCATATGTCAAAAATAATAAAATTATAAGCATTGCAATTAAGTTGTAGATGCGAGAAGTGCTATCGAAAGAAAATTCATGCATCCATTTTACGAATTAATTGATTAACTTTGAAAGAAATCCTATGGATTTGGACCAACAAAAACTGGAGTCAGTTTATTCTTGCATCACAAATCATACCCTGCCAACAGGAGAAACTATTTAGAATTAAGTTGAACTTAAAAGTTAAAATACAAGAAGCATAATAGAATTATTCATACTCTCTCCTCACTCAAATGACACCAGTTTATTCTCTTGTATCGCACGGTTGTCATCATTCGACACGACGGGCCCTGCAGTTCGACTGCAAAGCAAACACAATCTCCACCGAGGCATCTACGACATTGGATTCGCATCTATTGCCACCAAACTCAATCTCATCTTTCTCCTTGACATCTTCTCCTTCGGCGTGTTCACAACCAGGGAGGCAATCACCTTTATCTTTGTCGGCTGAGTAGCTTGCTTTGCCTCGCGATTGTGAAGTTGCATCTTGAAGTTTCTCGAGTGCTGGTGGTAAGAGATCATAGTCCTCCCTAAAGCCTTCTCGCTAACAACAAATCAATTGTCACATAACTTCGTCCATGGTAGACGTTGCCTGTGACCTCACTCTCAAACTCCTCCGGCTCGTGCTCGTAGTGGTGGGCACACATAGGTGCAAATGCTCATGTTGAAGATGGTCAAGCACAACTTTGTCTTTAGCTTCTCCTTTTTACAATGCTTGTACTTGTTTTAAATGTTCACGAAATAAGCACCGAACTCGCTCGCTCTCAAAGTTTTGCCTCCCCCCTCCGATGAGTTGACAAAGACGTCATGATAAAGTAGTCATAGTCCAACTCAATTGCCTCCATGTTCAGCACCTCCTTTTCACTCTCCTTATCACTCTACGACACCTTTGACTTCTTAGGCATCATACTAACCGAGGAATAAAGTTTCACCGAGAATTATTGTTGGTTTTAATGCTCGCACTAACTTCTTCCCCTTCTTCTCCAAGCAAGCTCTTGTATCGCAATCACTTTCTCCAAGCAAGCAATCCTTGAGGGTAACCCCAAACTAGGTCGATATTCTCGTCGTAAAAAAGGAAGTTGACAATGAGCCATTCCTTGTCATTTCAATCTTGATGTTGAGGATCATCAACAAATATCACTTGATATCTCAATAAGACGGGATCGTGTGCCGTGGAGTTAAAACCAATAAGGGCTAGATGCTGGTGCAAGTTTGTGAAGCTTATCGTAGATGGACAAAGATAGACCAATTTAGAGTGTTGGCATCGCCAGGCCATCAGCAAGTTCTCTTTCCAATACAGTGAAGCCTCATCACTTAGGTATTTTGGACTTAGAAGGTCGAGGAAATATATTTAGTCATTATTATCGTTATCATTGCTGAAATAGGCCATAACACCATGCCCAGATGATAAGCCCTCGAGGAATCAAGCTTTACAGAGAATTATTGTTGGCTTTACGCTCGCACTAACTTCTTCCCCTTCTTGTCCAAGCAAGCTCTGGTATCGCAACCGCTTTCTCCAAGCCAGCAATCCTCGATATTCTCGTCGTAGAAAAGGAAGGTGATGATCAGCCATTCCTTGTCATTTGAATCTTGATGTTAAGGATCATCAACAAATACCACTTGATATCTAAATTAAAAGGGTGTCGTGGACTTAAAGTCGATAAGGACTAGATGCTGGAGCGAGTCTGCAAAGCTTATCGTAGAGGGACAAAGATGGACCAATTTAGAGTGTTAGCATTGCCCTGCCATCAACAAGTCATGTTTCCAATACAGAAGGGCGAAGCTTCATCACTCGAGTATTTAATCTTAGAAGGTCGAGGAAATAGATTTAGTCATTAGTGTCGCTATCATTGCTGAAATAGGCCATAATACCATGCCCTGATGGTAGGCCCCCGCCACCACCTAAGTATCACTGCTTTGTCGCACAGTAATGGTATTCTTACGATGCAAGAGAGCGACAAACACCATATAAGTAAGGAGAGAGAGTAGGGACAATAACAAGGAAATAAAAAGAAATAGGACTTAGAAAATCAATTTTATGATGCTATATATAAAATTTTGTATTGGAGAAATCAGTTGTTAAACTAAAGAAAAATTAATTATCAGCAATGTTAAATATGATTCAACCAACTAATCATTATCTAGTGAAATAAGATCGATATAAAACTTCTCTATGTGAAGACATCAACTTCTCTCTATTGAACAAACTTAGAATAATTAGAAAGATAAAAACTAAGGGCCCGTTTGTTTCGTTAAAAAACGGGGGACTGGACTGGATTTCGGCTCTTGTCCCCCGTTTGTTTTGCAAAAATGAGTAGGGACAGGATTTTAAATCCTGTTCGGGACAGGATTTTGAGCTCTTTTGGTGTACCGAGAAAATTCTCGGTACACCGATTTGGAGCGGAGGACTTTGAGGCGAAAAGACATCGTTGCCCTCGACTAAACACGGGTTCGCGTCTTCGCCCCCTTCTCTCTCGCCTCAAGCCCTAGCCGTCTTCGCCCCCTTCTCTCTCGCTCTCGCACCCTCGTCTCTCGCCCTCTGTCGTCCGCGTCTTCGCCTGTCGTCCGTGTTCGCGTCTTCGTCGTCTCCGTCCAGGTAACTACTCTCGCCTCCTCTCCCCGATCTCCCTCCTCTCTCTCTCTGATCTCCATCCGCATCTCTCGCCCCTATCTCTGCATCTCTCTGCTCTCCATCTGCATCTCTCGCCCCTATTCTCGCCTCATTGTTGATTTTGCCTCTTTTTACATGCTGTTGATGTGTGCTGTGAGAGTTATCAGACTAATTAGGTCGCCTCTTTCTACATAACCATAATTTGATTAGATCGTTCTAATATCCAGGCTAATAGGTTTAAAACACTAGGCTCATTTCATGTAGTTTCTAATATTGCAATAGACTATCTTGAATTGCTTTTGGTGTTTCTAATATTGCAATTGATTATCTTGATGTGTGCTGTGTCTTGAATTGCTTTTCATTTGTTTCAACTTTCAAGTGTTGCCTGTGCCCTTCATAGGATTATGAATTCTATTTACACTGTTGATACTACAAACACAACATTATACATACAGGTAAAGTGTATAGGTGTATGCACACATACGTTTCTCTGAACTCAGCAGGCAATGAACAACGACTAAAATGTACCTTAATTTTAATGGCCATTAGTTAATTATAAACCAAACTATCCTAACTCTCCAAAGTGCATACTCAAATGGATCTTATCCTTTACAGGTAAATTGTAGAATTAAACACTAATATCAGTTTGTCTGAACTCAGCACACAGAGGACTTTGACCAATTTTATGAACCATTTAAGAGGACATGACTTGGTTTGGAGCATTGCCACATTGAGCTATAACTTAGAGGTTAACTTACGGCTACACTACTCAATATATCACCAAGGCTATTGGTATTTTGTGAGCTTGTACAGGAGAATTATCTGAGATTTTATTTGTAATTACTGAATCCTTGTCACATTCTAAAGTTTTTCTTTAGTAATTTAGCCTGTTATTCTTGTTTTCTTTCTCCCATCTATCTATTGCATGAACTATGATTTTTTTTGTAATTTAGCCAAAGGAGAATTGCCCTGTCATTCCACATTTCTATGCTTGTAGCTAGTCTTCTTGCCAAAGAAGACTTCCAATATAATTATAGAAGTTAACTGTTTTCCTATTCCAATCTATGGTAAAATTTGGAAGTATTTTCAATCTTCTATTGTGCATAATACATGTATCATTAATTTGTTTTTTCTGATTTTTTGTTTATTGTTTTTAGTGAATAATGGATGAGTTGTCATTCATGTTATACGCTGCTACACGAAGAATGTATATCCATTTGCTTGCTATGTCTGCGGTTGGATATTTTTTTGTAAAATTTATAATGCGTGATGAGTATGAGAGGAGAGCGGTAGATGATAGAACTCTTGTTAGAAATATGACTCGCATAGATGTTTTGGATTCCATTATCAGGGAAAGCGATAATAATTGTATTTGGGAGTTGAGAATGTCTAGAAATACTTTTGCAAGACTTTGTGAGCTATTGATTGTTCGGGGTGGGTTAACGAGTGATGGGAGGGTGCCCGTGGAGGAGCAAGTTGCTATTTTTGTAAACATTCTAGCCCATCACACAAAAAATAGAACAATTCGAGTTAGGTTCAAAAGATCGGGAGAAATCATTAGTAGATATTGCCATCATGTGTTACATGCTGTTGTTAGATTGCATGATGTCTTATTAGCAAAGCCAAAACCTGTGCCACAAGATTGCACCGATGAGAGATAGAAGTGGTTCAAGGTAAGCTATATACCATTGATATCATAGTTGTTATTGTATTTAGAACGTCAATTAATATACGGTTTAAATTTTGTGTAGGGGTGTTTAGGAGCATTAGATGGTACATATATAGCTGTTACACCACCTGCTACAGACAGACCTAGATACAGGACAAGGAAAGGAGGTCTTGCAACAAATGTGTTAGGAGTATGTACACCAGAAATGAATTTCATATATGTGTTATCAGGCTGGGAGGGGTCAGCTTCTGATTCTAGAGTGCTGCGTGATGCAGTTACGAGACCCAATGGATTGAACGTCCCAGTTGGTATGTCATACATAAACTTTATTATAATAATTGACTTACCATAATAAGAACTAAAATTCGTATAATAATTTTGTCGATAGGTAACTACTATCTTGTGGATGGTGGATACACAAATGGGGATGGATTTCTTGCACCATATCGCGGTAGACGATATCATATTCAAGAGTGGGGCAATAGTCGAAGAACAGCCCAAAATCGTGAGGAACTGTTTAACTACAGACATGCACGAGCAAGAAATGTAATCGAGAGATATTTTGGTCTTTTAAAGAAAAGATGGGCTATTCTTCGATCACCATCCTTTTATCCGATAAAAACCCAATGCCGTATTATTCTTGCTTGTGGTTTACTTCATAACTTTATTCGGATGAACATGGAAATTGATCCATTGGAGTTTGCTACCATCATAGATGATGAACTACCAATAGGAGAAGAACCTATCAACATAATCAGCACCGTTGAGCCTAGTAATGAATGGACTCAATCGAGAGATAACTTAGCACAACAAATGTGGGACGAATGGAGAGCAAGAAATTGAATAAATGTACTTGTGTACTTTTATTATGTACTTGTGTACTTTTATTATGGTTTGGTTATGTAATTCAATGTAGTTTTATATTGAATCAGTTATGATTATGTACTTTTTAATGATTTGGATTTTAATGAAATCAATGTACTTTTCTAGTTAATTAGTTTGCCAATGAAACAATACAATTTAAATCATGGTTGTTAGAAATATGTTTAAATCAGTCAATTCATCTTGTTGTTGCTAAGCTCCTTCATTGTTCAGTCAATTCATCTTTATATTGTTGTTGTCAATTCATCTTTATCCTTCATTGTTCTCATTGTTAAGGTAACATGTGATCTTTCTCTGGAAATAATATATTGTTGTTGCTTCTTGCATCCACTAAGCTCCAAAGCTGAGTTGCAAAGGTCTTCTTAGTCGGCCTAGCCACCGTAGATTACAAGATTGAGGGTCCTGAATTTTTTATTGCTGTTGATGTAGCCTGTATGTGAATTTTTTATTGCTTCTTGTTGATGTAGACCTACTGGCCTGACCATATAAAATTTGTTTTATAAGCTTATGTTAATCTGTAATCAGCTGCACATAAGGTGGTACATGTGCGACTGATGCTGGACAGACAGGCAATTCTGTGTTCACCACCCAGCTAACTGGTTGGGAGCTATATATATATTCTGTATTATTCTGTAGGATTGTTTCTCTTCTCTCTTTCTCCTGTCCTATTTTCTGAAATAAACTGCTTTGCTAGTTATTAATCACTGTTTTTTTTGTTTTTATGATTCATCTCTGTTTTTTTCATAAATCTTATTCTCTTTGGTTTTCTTTTGTTGTGGCTTTGGATAGAGTGAAAGTTGTCCATCTTTGATATTGTTGCATTGCTAAAATTGCTCTCCGATTGATGTGTTGGACAATGAGTATTTGGATTGGTGTATTGCATGAGTATTTGGATTGGTGTATTGCATTGGTAACTATCGCATTGATAGTTCATGTACTGAAAAGGTAATAGATGGTTGAAACTACTGCAACTGACGATTTTGTTATTACTTGGAATGTGATTGGTTGAAATAAAATGGTATGTGATTATCCTTATTTCCGATGCTTTTGTCATACTTATTTTGGTTGAAATTAAATGGTATGCGATACAATTGGTTGAAGTTTTCAGTTTTCTTACAGAGATAAATAATGTACTGTGTAAGCTCTCATTGATTCAGTGCAGATGGTAAAACTTCTTTTTTCCCTTCTGCAGCAGCTTGTGCAGTTTGGAATGAGTTCTTTTTTTTTCCCAGCAACTTAGGAATGAGATTTGAAGTTCTTTTCCTCTTCAAGCTTGTAAAATTGACAATGCATGAGTGCAGCTTTTTTTCTATTTTTCTGGGCGGTAACTTGGAATTATTTCTGTTAGAATTATTGTGTTGGTGACAGCAACTGTGCACCTTATCAATGATTGAATGATCACAGTGTGCAGGTGTAAGAATATTGTGCACGGTTGAAAAACAAAATTAAATGCTACATTATTTCTATTATGATTTATTGTATTCATAACATAGTGTAGTATATCTTCATTTGTATCATTTTGTAATAAGATAATATATTACCTTTTTCTTTCCTGCAATTGCCAGGATCAGGATCAGTAGTATATACTGATCAGTATCAGTTATACTAATATAATTGAATGCAAATTATAGAGCAGTATAGAGCAGATTCAATGTCTTGAACGCAAAGGCAAATTAAGTGGGTCTATAGTATGGAACATTCTTCCATTTCCATGACTATTTTTAGTTGTTAATGGTTTGGTTATGTCTTATTTGTAGTCATGGAAGTTCAAAAAAGAGGTAGACGCTCATGGACACAAGAGGAAGATGAAACTTTGTTGACTATTTTAGAAGAATTGGTTGTGGAGGGACATAGGGGGGAGAATGGCACTTTTAAAGCAGGAACTCATGAGGAAGCTTTGAAAAGAATGTTGATACGAGTTCCTGGCATTAACTTAACAGTGCAACAGATAGTTAACAAAATGAAAAGATGGTCACTTAAATTATCTGAAGCACTTGATATGATGAACACAAGCGGATTTGGATGGGACGATGTGCGTAAGTGTGTGGTGGTTGACAATCCACAAGTGTTGGAGGAATATTTGAAGGTAATTATTTAATATTGATTTTTTATTGTCAATAGAAGCATGTATTATTTAATATTATTGCATCATTGATAATACTTGTATTTTTTCCTTGTGTAACAGAAGCATCCAAAATCTGCAAACCATGCGAATAAAGAATTTAAAGAGTTTGAAAGACTGCATGTCATCTTTGGAAAGGATCGTGCCACTGGCCACGGTGCAGAGACACCAGCTGATGTGATAGAAACACAATCCTTACAACCTGAATGGGAAAATATGATGGAAACACAATCCTCACAACAACCTGAATCTCCAATGTCAAGAAGGCAAGAATCTCCAATCTCGAACATTGGTAGTCAATCCGAAGGAAGTGAGCCAAAAAAAAAGTGAGGCCGCATGAATGAAGTGGCAGATAAATTCATTGAGGTGTGGGAAACTCAAATGAGTTCGGCTGCTCGTGATATGCACACAGTGGCTATTGAGATGACAAAAATGAGAGAGCATATGGAGATGTCAACGTTGGTTGATGAAGTGCATAAATTGGGAATAACAGAGATGAAGGAAATGAATGTACTGAAAAAATTTGCAGAAAATACTCACTACGCGACAATTTTCATGAGGATGGATGAAAGTAGAAGGTTGACTTTTGTGAAGTCAATTATGGGGATGTAGTTGAACACTTTGTTATTTTGGAATTGTGGTAGATAAATATTTTATCATTTTGTAGTTGGAGGTGTTCCAAATTTTATTTTTGAATTGTGTTTACTGTAGTTGGAGGTGTTCCAAATTTTGAGAAGTGTACTTACTTCTTTTTGAATTGTGGTAGAGTCCTGTACTTACTACTTACAACTTTAAAATTTTTAATGAAGAGAAGTGTCTACTTTAGCATGTTTGTGTTAGGCTTTCACTTGTTTATTATGTGTGAAGTGTTTTTTTTTCAGATTCTGTGTGAAGTTATATGTTAGGCTTTCACTTGTTTATTCTGTTTATTCTGTGTGAAGTGTTTTTTTTCCAGATTTTGGTAAGTTAGGAAATGGTAATAATAGACCTCGTGTGATGCTATATGTGCTCCATTCTGGTAATGACTTGTTAAATGTATTTCTTGGAACGGTATATAAATTATTTGATTACTTCTTCCACCATATGACCTGTACAAGCATCACTACCACAATTATTTGATTTTGAGCATCACCATTCAGATTCACGCTCAATAATTCTCAATAAAATGTAATTATTTTTTAAAATTTAAGACTAAGTAGGAAGACTTTTATGTTTAAAATTAAATTTGAGCATTAAAAATTTATAAAGGTATTTTGATCATATTGTCTTGTACAGGACTCTATTTTAACGAACCAAACGCAAGACGGGACTGGATATCGTGTCCTGTTCTTAGCGAACCAAACACGGTATAACTACTATCCCAGGACACCTGATGTCCTATCCTTGTCCCTGTCTGGTGTCCTGTGATGAGCAATTTGCGAACCAAACGGGCCTTAAGAACTAATCATGCCCCAAGTATACATACCATAACTTTCAAATCAATTGGTTATTAATAATGTTATATCAATCAAAATTCATAATTCATCTCAACAACCACAAGCTAGAATATAAGAATTAAACAATTACAATATAAAATCCTAGAATACAAAAATATGTAACAAGGATTAGAAAAAAGAAACAAGTATATACCTCACTAGAACCTCGAGCTGACTTCCAAGAATATGTTAATATAAAAATTTCCAAGTTCATCTTACTAAACTTGAGAATTGACAAAATCATGTACCTTAGTTCAAGAATGGATCCAACTTAGCACTTACAAGCTATTCTAGCTATGCAATTTGTCAACTGGACAACATTACCCCATGTCATATACAATAAACTATGTTAGATAATTATTCTTCACTTGAAAGTTGAAT
Organism: Canna indica; assembly: GCA_034359265.1. NCBI lineage: Eukaryota > Viridiplantae > Streptophyta > Magnoliopsida > Zingiberales > Cannaceae > Canna > Canna indica. The sequence goes on from CP136891.1 coordinate 42,445,359, forward strand.
TGCTAGACAAGTCATTTGTGGTATTTGTGGTACTGAGTATCAACTTTTTAGTGCAACTGTGAAGAGTGGTGCATTGTTTCTGATGAGGTGCGAGTCATGCGAGAAGCCAACGGTGAGTCGAAAGAGGACCACAGGTTAAGGAACTAGATCCTCAACAAGTGTGGGCATGCTTGCCAAAGTCAACTACCTGTTAAAGCTGGTAATAAGCCGTTGTTGCCTCCATCAAGATAAGTTATTTCTTGCAGAACAAATAAAGCATGTGTTAATTTCATTGTCTTTAATTATACAACTAAGCTTATTTTTTTATTTCTATAATGCATTTTTTTTATTAAAAATAACAAAGGTGGTAGAATTTTTTTAAAATAACCTAGTTCTGGGGGGCGTAACTTTGATGCGATTGCAAAGCAATCTAGATAAGCCTTTATAGCTTTGATAAAGCTACTTCAATGGCTCTCATTTTCTTAAATTCACTTAACAAGCACTTTCTCAGTCAATAATAATATGCAATATATATACATCAAAATATTCACAAGATGTATAGTAATTGTTTTTGCAAGCCCAAGATAATAGTTGTACCATGTAGATAAATTTGTATCTTTGTTGGCACGACCAAGAAACCTTTATATCTTTTTAATCATAAGTGTTAGCTCCCGTACTAAGTGAGAGTTACTATTCTTGAGATAAAATCTGCAAGTATTATAAAGATAACATATTTTAAAGATAATAAAATTATAAGCATTGGAATTAAGCTGTAGATGCGAGAACTGAGAAGAGTGGTGCTAAAAAGAAAAATTATTTAGAACTAAGCTGAATGAAAAACAAAGGAAATATAAAAGAATTAAGCTACATAGACTTTTGGTGGAAAGCTTTGAAGAGTGGTGCACTAAGAAGCACGGACACTCCGTGGAACTGCCGTGTCCGCGTGTCCGACACGCTAAGGTGTCTGACACACGAAGACACTCGTCCGACACACATGTCCCACGTGTCCAAGAGTGTCTTGACCAAAAAAAAATTGTCGTGTCCGACACGGTCCGAAAAGTTCCAAACACGGTCGACATACTAATTTAGGAATTTTTTGGGATATGTCAATAGATATTGTGCTCCATTCTTTTAAAGGGGGCTTAGAAATAGTAAGTATTGACATAAGAAATTATCTAGAATGTTTCATATATTTTGAAAGAGTTAGAAACTGAAAATTGGTAGTTTGACATCAATAAAAATATCATGATATTATTATAAATCTTGAACTATATATATATATATGAATTGTGAATTAAAAAAATAATATATATATATATATATATATATATATATATATATATATATATATCATGACTGAATCCATTCGATTTCTAAAAAGGATTACTAATCCTTAACTTTTCGAGGAATCCTTCATTAGTGGTTGTGAATGATTGACTTTTTCAATCATATATATATATATATATATATATATATCAATATCATGACCGAATCCATTCGATTTCTAAAAAGGATTACTAATCCTTAACTTTTCGAGGAATCATTCATCCGTGGTTGTGAATGACTGACTTTTTCAATCCTTCCGACCTTGGTTCCGTATGAGCAAGTCAGAAAGATTGAGAAATAGAACCATCTGATTTGATTCGTTCTCAATAGCCATGAGATGATCATCTTAGGGTGATCCTTTTGTCAACGGATGCTCCTATATATGTCGTGTCCTTGTCCTATAAATTTTTGAAGTTGGTGTGTCCACGTGTCCGTGCCCGTGTCGGGTGTCGGCGTCGGCGTCGGCGTCGGTGCTTCATAGGTGGTGCATTGTTTGTAATGAGGTTATAGACATGCGAGAAGCCAACGATGAGTCACTAGTGACGGTTGTGGTTGCTAGAAAAGGACCAGAGGTTGAGCCTCATGCATGGAAATGGTTGATGGAGTCAACTTCCTACTAAAGTTGGTAAGAAGTTGTTGCCTCCTTCAAAATAAGTTGGTTCCTACCGGACAAATAAAGCATGTATTAATTTCATGATCTTAAGGTAATGGGAAATTAGTTGTCTTTAATTACACAACTAAGCTTCTTCTTTTTTTTGCTATGACAAGTAAATATTGTGACATGTAAGTAAGGACAAATAGAAATTCAGTTAAAGCATTATGTTAACAAGGCGAACAAACAAGGAATTGATATCTGAAGCACTATTGACCAAATGTTTATTACGATGAGCAATGAAGAATTATGTTATCTAAAGCATTATCTGAAGCACTATCATATGTATTATGCATTTTGAGTAATTCCTATGCACACTTCTACCACCATCATCATTTGACCAATTCTCATGAAAACTACCAACGGTGAAAGGATGAACAAAGTATTGAATCAGCAAATATGGATAAAACCATTATGAAAAGCTCGCAACTGTCTCATATACCTGTATATTAAGGTTTTGAGATAAGGAAACATACCTAAAAGGGCATCTTCGGCAACTTTTGCATGCTGCTTAACCAAGTCCTCTTTTGCATGCTGCTTAACCTGTACATTACGTTTAAATATGTGGAGAATGCAATTTGATAGGTAAGAATTTTTAGGAACCCCTCAAATCTAGAGACTATTCTGTAGCATATTTAACAGTCCATATTTGTTAAACTTTTGATGAAATATCACAAGCAAAATAATCAAGTAGGCACCAAGTTCAGTAATATTTACCAAAATCACTGGATGGAACAATGCTTAAAGAGGAATTTGTACGAAACCATGCATGCATTTTTGTTTGTCCCCTAAGTTGTGAGTTCCACAAAACCTAATAAAGCAAACAAATAAAAAGGCAACTAGTCTAATTCGAGACCAATATCGAGAATTTGACCTTTAAAACAATGAGATCCATGAGCAATTCTAATTCGAGACAAGGCATATTCCAATTAGCTTGGTACTACGAAAAGGAAGGCATATATACAATAGTTGGTTAGACTTATTAAGATGGTAGGACGAATTAACAGAAAAGACATTAGCTAAGTTGCATAGTTCACAGCACCCAAGCAGGTGTTATGCTAAAAGAGCATTACTAATCACATAAAATAAGTAAATATAATGCACTAATGGTAATTTGAAGGCATGATCACACCCATTGTATGGGTGCCAGAGAAGTACTAGTGTTATTGATGCCCAACAAAAGGTGTAGTTTGTCGGGTTTCAATCAACACAAATGTGTTGTACTTAAAACTTGAGCTTGCATTTGCATTTAGACTACTTCATGGTCCATGGTCAATGAATTCAGTCTTAATATATAAAGAGCCAAATACATATATTCTATATATAATCTGAAAGATAATATATGGATAAGTCAAAATACATCACTAAAACCATTAATTCACTGAGTGTTTTATAGCTGCAATTTGAAGGTGACTCTCTTCATAAATTAAACTTCCTCGGTCCCATATAATATGAATTCCATTTGAGTAAAGAGCCTATATCTCACGTCTAGTTAGCTATCAGTAAACATATTGACACATAAAAACTATTGAAGCTTTGATTGAAAAGAAGCATATTAAAACATGAGCTATACATGAACTAAGGTCAAATAAATTTTACACACAAGGTGTCTGTTCAAATGAATTTTAGCATATTGAACTAAGCAAATTGAAAAGAAGCATATGCAGGTCATGAACTAAGCATATTGAAACCTTACACTTACACACAAGGTGACTGTTCAAATAAATTTTAACAAATGGCAGTAAATAAACTTTTTATTTCATATTTGAATCTAGTTCCAACTATTCTAATTATGATTCACATAATTTCAATGAACTATGGTTAATGTGCCCAATACAAAAACCCTCAACACAACAAGATAGTAGTGACTAGTGATCAAAAAGTTTGTCCTAGCTAGATGATAGAATTCAAAGTATCTAAGCATACCATCATCAGTCACATTTTAGTAAATGGATTTTGTTTAATCAAAGATTACATGATATCAGGGGCGGAGCCAACATATTGTCAAGGGGCAGCTGTCTCCCCCTTTAAAATATATAATAATTTATATTATATATATTAGTATTTAGTTATATTTGTCCCCCTTAAAAATATGTTTTTTACCATGTAATTGATTCTGTGATATACGATTTGATATTTTGCCCCTCCTGAGATAATTTCCTGGCTTCGCCCCTACATGATATCATACCATGTTCCTAGGTGCATCATCTACAACTTCAGCAAGTTCATCAGAACCAATGCTCGCACAACATCCACCTTTGCAGTTGATATATTTCTGCAAACTGGTTAGAACCAGGAAGTCATGTGTTATGTCATATAAACATTTTCTCATCATGAGGATGTGAAACTAAACTACCATGATTTCAGGCTATGGGCCGATAAGAGGCACCTCAGCACGGTATTTTATTTGTATGCATTATTTTGCATGCAATAAAAAGCACAAGAATTCATAAGAAAACAAAGAAAAAGTAAAATAACACCAAGTAGTGATAGGAATACAACAACTGAACATGTTTTATCTTCATATCTTTCACCCAAACAGAAATATCAAGTGATAAGACTTTTTACATATCTACTAAATGAGATCTCACCTGCCAAGAAATATCTCAGAAGAAATAACTTTTTGAAATATCCATGACAATATAATAATGAAGAGATAGTAGCTAAGAACCAATTGAACTACAAGCATGCCGTGAAATATAAAAATTAGCATTGTTCAGTATCAAATGCTTCCAAATGGCTTTAACTCAAGTATTTTTTGTCTATTCTTATGTAATACATATTAATCTTTGAAGGACAGAAGCTCCTTGTCGTTCACAAACATGTGGTATAACTACTAATATGCTTCAGGAAATTGTCAAACATAAATTAGGCAAAAATTGGCACTTCCGATTCAATAATAATAAAAATGGCTTCACGAAATCATTCATAACAATGTAGTCCAAAAAATAAGAATTTTGAGATGCAAATACAGTGAGGTTTAGCCAAACAAAAGACTTACAAATCACATTTATTTAGCAGCAAAAGCTTGTTTGGAACACGACTGCCCTCTTGAACTGCAAGCTGTATTTACAGGACTCTGCCAGCCTATTATCAAGTGAGATATTTATGTAAATTTTTCAATATTTGAAGATTTATCACATTAAGTATTAGTGTCTCTGAAATGAGAATCATCATAGGACTACCTTCCAATGACAATGTCAATGCTAGTTAATCTTGTTTCAATATTTTGTTCTGCACTTCCTGATTTAAACATAGCTCGATCAAATGAGTGAAAACACTCATATCCACTGAGGAAAAAGTTCTCTTCAATTGAAGATGATTAGATAACTGCAAGAATATTCAGATCATAACATAAGGCCCGATCAATTGTCTCTTCAATGGACAGACATTCCTAATTTAGCCCCGATCCTCGGCCACAGAAGGCCATCACTGGTCCAAATATGCTCAATTAAGCTGATGGTCAACCCAATTGAGCCTATTAGCGGCCCAAACACGCCCCATTAGTGGCTCAACTTATGCCTTTAGTGGCCCAAACAAGCCCAACTAAGTTTACGGCTAAATATAAACTGCCAAAAAGGCCCAATTTAAGCAACTAGTAGACCAGAAAACCCAATATTAGCCCGAAAAAACATAAATTTTAAATTGGCCACATACTCCCTCTTAACCGCGGTAAAAAGGCCTGATAGACCATTAACCCAAATAGACCCACTAGTTGAACATAGTTGGCCCAAAATGAAGTGTGCTATAATAGCTTAATCAAGTCCAGTTGGTCCAAAATCATTTTTCTACATCAAATAAATGCAGTGTAACCAATCTAGCTATTGGTAGTGTTATTAATGGTGGATGGCAGCTCATGGCGGAAAGCCAAAAATCCACCATACAAATATGGCGGATGGCGTTGCGGCCAATGGCGGAAGGGCGGCCGAAAATATTTTATATATATATATATATATATATATATATATATAATACAACAACTAAGCGGTAAACATTAATAAGTAATAACATTATCAAGAACAATAAAATTAGAAACATTATAGGAAATAAAATTCATCAAATGTAACATAATTAAAGTAAATAAAATTCAAGAATATATTATAGAACATATCAAACGTAAAATAAAAAAGAAAGAAACATAAAAAAATGACTAGAACTGTCGGCTGAAATTAAAAAAAAATAGAACAGAACCATGGTTTAAAATCTCGGTACCGGTACCGGTTTCGGTCACCGGTCGGTACCAGTATATACCGGTACGTACCGTACCGACACGGTACGGACCGGTATGAAAATGCATAACGGCCGGGTTTTTTTTTTTCGTGACATACCACCATATACCGCCCGGTATACACAATATACCCGATTTTTTCAAATATCGGGTATATCATATACCGAAAACCTAAAAAACCGGTAAATACCGGACTTACCGTACCGTACCGACCGAGATTTTAAACCTTAAGCAGAACACAACTACAAGTAAAATAAAAAAGTAATAGAAAAAAAATATGAAGGGCTGTCAGCTGAAATAAAAAAAAAAGAATAGAACAGAAAACAAGTAAAAAAAAGAAAGGAACAGAAAAAATTCCTTCGTTGAGTGTGTATTTACCTAAAAAGTGAGGGAGAGAACTGAATGGGAGAGATATACATAAAAGAAACGACAATAACTACTATCTTTTGTGCTCTTTAGCTCTCTTGAATCGCCGGAGTTTGTTGCCGAAGTGGAGCAGCCGCAGGTCGGAGGGTTCTATGTTTGGAGTCTAGAGCAGCCAACAACCTTTAGGACTTAAGAATTAGGGTTTTTTATCCTTAACCCTTTTCAAAAATTACAAAAACGCCCTCCTTTAAGAAAAAAACATGTGAAAGGCACCATTTCCGCCATCGCGGATTGCGGACGCCATAAAACGCCAGGCAGAAACCATGGCGATGCGATTTTTGCATGGCGGTTTCTCTAAAATCCGCCACGCCATGACGAAAATTTGACAACACTAGCTACTAGAGAGAAAATACACAGCATATAAAGACAATGCATGATGAAGCTTTTATTTCTTGCTAACAGCACGAGAATATGAGAATTGTGCTAGAGCTGACAAAACATGTGGTGGTGTTAGACTTGGCACAATGAAGTTGTTGCTCGGGGCTCGAAAGATTGAGAATGTCACTCGTATTTACTTGGGCTACTAGATGAAGATGAAGGGTAGGGTGACACTGATGATGGTCAATCATGTCTTCCCTTTGAATCCTGACTGGGAGAAAGGGAGTCAGAACAAGTGGAACCAACCCATTGCTCATTGAAGAGGATGACGTACCGCTCGACTCAAGTCCATGATTCTATCATTCTGACCTGTTGAGAGTCATATATACATGTGATTAGTTTAGTCCACAATCAAATCTAATAGCAACAAGAAGAAATCAAACTCACAAGTTTTAGAAGTCTAATATTTATTGATCATTAAACATATGGGTCAAAGTAATGTTACAGATGCTCCAAGGAATTCCATCAAGCTTTAATTTAAAGATTAGAATGAACTAGTTGGCTCTACTTAGTACTAATATACTGCTACATTTATTTGGCTAAATCTTTATTTATTATAATCAAAGAATACTGAAGCAAGTCATCCAGATTTTAATTTAACCAGAACATGTAATTTTATTTGGACTTTGCAGAGTTCTTCTAATGCACTCTGATTCAAAAAGCAACCAACAATTTTATTGAGTGGTTTATGTGGAAGCAAAAAGTTGTTATACGTGAAGAGGGAACCAATTCATCCTCTTGCATGTTCATATCATGTTATACTTTACCTTTGTGCTTAATAGTTGTCTTATTTATTCCTTATATAAGCTGAAATCTTTTAAACTGTGTTTAATCTAATTGGATAGATAACCAAAGGTTGTACCTATTCTTTTTTCAAAAAAATCCTCATCTTAAAGTCTACTAATGATGTTATCATGTGCAAGTTGAACTTTAACCTCTATGGTTGTTTCATATGAATACATATTTCCCTTTATCACAAACACTTTTTTCATAAGAAGTTAAGAACTAAAATGGTTGATTGGTAGATGCTGGCAAAAATTGGTGGTGGGAGTGGTGCCTTAAATTGAAGCTGAAGAAAACTTACCATTTAGACACTTACCATTTGGACACGTACCATTTGGACCACACCTACTGCTGCTTGGATTGGCATTAAGTATTCATAGGTATATAGGCAATGCAAAATAGATGCAATTTAGTTAAAAGGCGTGAAATTGAATTGATCATCCTTAAGTTAGCTTAGTTGTAAGCAACTCCCATAGATGCAATTTAGTAAAAAGGCGTGAAATTGAATCTGTCATCCTTAAGTTACCTTAGTTGTAAGAAACTCCCTTAGAACAATTCTGAAGCTAAAAAAAATCAGCTTTGTGATCATAGTTCTTGTGTTCTATGACCTACAGGCAAGAAAACTGTCAGTATGTTGGAGAGAATGAAAACCCAATTTATATTCAGATTGTATAGTTTCCACTCATCAAGATCATGTGGTTTAGTGGGAAAAAAATCAATATCAAGTTACCTCAGGTGCCAACCAACTATACGTTCTTGTTTCAGCACTCATAGCTATTGGGTCAGATTTAACACGTCCAACACCAAAATCCGCAACCTTAACAAGCTGCACGATGAATAAGTAGATGAGTTTTGAAATTAAAAAGTAGTAAAATGATGTAAGCCTAAAGAAAAAAGAAAATCAGAAAAGAAATGGAAGCTACTTAGTCTCTTGTAATAGCTTAGCTCTTATTAAAAATACGAAAAGGACGCAGAGTAATATTCCAACAAGAAATGTACTTAATTTCTTACTAGTTTGCCAAAAATTTTAATGTTGATGCATCCAACCATCATAATTTATTTTACAGCTCTAAGACAACATGGCACATGGCATCGAAAACCCATGCAGCTTCACAATTATCTACTTAGGAGATGCTTTCTGTCTTCATCTGCCCATTCTCTTCCAACCACAGTGAAGTTTCTTTGATTGCTAAAGTTCCTTCACAAGTCAAAATCCATGTTATATAAAATTCATGTAGCTCCGACAAAGAACGTACATTTGATCTTTGAAACACAGTCAAGCATCAACTTGAATACATTTAAGCAAAAATTTGTTCAAAAACATTTAAGCAGAAATATATGAAGCCAGGTTTCCTATGGTATCAGACCCTATGTGCGTTTGCATGCATTGCATTCATTAGGCTCAAATGATGAATGACCTCTTACCTGCAACCTCCACGAGACATGAAGGAACCACACCTTCCAGGGGGTTTTGAACTTGCCCATGAATCTTCCACTGCAGCTTATGGATCACCAAAGCTCATTCCACAAATTAGTCTTGTCTACTTCACTATCATTGTTCATCCATGAGTTCTTAGCAGGAAGTAATAAAGACTCATCACTTAGCAATTACTTGTCCTTCAATCTGCTACCAACCAAAAATAAGAATACATAGAAGTTCCTTCACTTATAGACTTCGCTTATAGACAAAATGATATCAATAATCCTGCTTGATGCATAAAAAGCCAAATTGAAGCAAATTGAAGCAAATAGTGTGGACCTCAACTGCCCATCTCTGCTCCAGTTCATGCATTCATTGTAGCTTATTTACACCCCTTACTAATGTCTAGTTCGCATGATGGTGCAAACTGCAACTTGATATGTGCAGAAAGTAATATATGTACCCTTTAGATAATCTCCATAAAAGGACAAGTGCATATCACGTATAAAAAAGAAATCACCATTGAGATATCATAGATTACAACTATGTGAAGGAAGAACTACTTGGAATTATCGAGGCGACATTGAAACCAATACTAAAAACAATTCCTGAAGTCCATCTTGCAGCATACAAAAATAAAACATCATAACAAAGTAAAGAACTACATCAACATAATATTTCATGGGACCGGAATGACAGGGAAAACGACAAAATTGCATCAGGATACTCATAATTGTAAAATATCTAGATTACCTTCTAAAATAGGTTGTGGAACATGTATGTTATCAATTTTATCTATCTAAGCAAGAACAAAAATCAAGAAAACAAGCAAAACAAAATCTTTAAACCAGGTAGAATAAGGTAGAATATCAATCTTTTCGATTTTTTTTAAACAACAAAATCAAATTCCCTTTAAACCAAACCCTTCAATTTGGTTGAACCCAAATTATATAACAATTATTTTTTACAAAATATTTTTAATTTTAAATAAAATGTAATGAGAAGTTACTAAGTTAGTGGAGTAAAATACTAGCCCAGGAAATTCTTTCAAGGAGGCAAACAAAGATTTGTAACATATGGACTAGCAGGAGAGATGTTGAAAGGCTTATTAGTGGAGTAAAATACTTGTCGAGGAAATTCTTCCAAGGAGGCAAACAAAAATCTAATGTAGGGAACTGTGTGCTTCTGCTCCAACTACCCACTCTTCTATGCAACAATCCATTGGTGAAAACATGTTCCAAGAACCTCTATCCACCATGATAAAGAGTTTAGACCCAAGAATTGCATATGGAGATAACTAATTCACAATCCTTTGACTATCACGTGAGATATTCACAACTAGGAAAACAAATATATAAAAAGAAAGGTATTGAGTCAAGAATTTATGTCAGATAGGCAAAGATAATATCTTAAGAATAGTAAATGAAGCCAACTAGAACAACTTATATGTTGAATACATTAAGAAGTTCTAATTGTAGATAAAAACACGAACACCCATTCTTGACATAAAATGCTGAAATGCACAAAAGTTTCCAATTTCTGAGAAAAAGTTGATTTTCCCCGTAATTATAAGCTAAGAGTTTATCTCAGATCAAATCACCAAAGTTTATCAAAATATATGGGAGGTAATAGAATCAAGAGAAACTCCAACGCATGCAAGACCAAAGAATGAAGATACTCGACCTTCCTGGCTATATACCTGAACCGAACCTTGCAGCAATAATACAGCTAAAAACCAAATTCACATCGAGGAAAACAAAATTAAAGAAATCACATAACGGGTAAGTACAAAAACAAGTGAATTTCAACTAGGAATCTCAAAATTCCACCTTCAGCAAAGTTCACGAAGCGGAGCTCGTGGTCCTGAATGGAGGAAATCTCGCCAGAGCAGATTTTCAAGAGGTACTCTTCGAGCTTCTAGGCGAGGTCGACCTCCCAGTTGGACTGGAGGTCACGATTGGGCTGGACAAACTCGAAGTGCGACCCGCCGGACTTGTTGGACCCCGGGAAGTGCTCTTTATCGTTCATCTTCGGGCGACGGGGGCGAAAGGTCCATCGGCGGCACTAAATCCTCACCCACATGACGAGCGCTGAGAGCAGTGAGCAATTAATCGAGAGAACAAACCTAGAAAACAAATTCTTGATGGATTAGAAGATTAGGGTTTGGAGAGCCTCGAAGAGGAGATCCTCGAAGGTTAGGGTTTGGAGAGCCTCGAGAGGAATTTGATTTCCCATTCCATTAGTTTGAAGATTTGATTGGGCAGGACAAACTCGAAGTGCGACCCGCCGGACTCGTTGGACCCCGGGAAGTGCTCTTTATCGCTCATCTTCGGGCGACGGGGGCGAAAGGTCTATCGGCGGCACTAAATCGTCACCCACATGACGAACGCTGAGAGCAGTGAGCAATTAATCGAGAGAATAAACCTAGAAAACAAATTCTCGATGGATTCGAAGGTTAGGGTTTGGAGAGCCTCGAAGGTTAGGTGCTGTTTGGTTAGCGAAAATTATTTTCTGATTTGATTTAACTTAGTTTTAGTTTCTAATTTTCAGTTTTCTGAAAACGCGTTTGGTTAATAAAAACAATATCAGTTTTAGTTAGTTAAAATCAGTAAATATTTATTTGATTATAAAAAATAATATTAATTTTCCTTGAATATTTTTAGTAGTAATTAAATGTTTAGTTAGTTTACAAAATTAAATATTTGTTAATATGGTTACAAAATATTTAAATGATTTAATTAATTAAGTTATTGATAATTTAAGATTTTTTTGTTCAATTAGATATAAAAATTAATTAATAATTATTATAAAATTTCAAAAAAAAAATAAGTCCAATGATCTAAAATTAGGTTTGATTAAATTATAAATAGACCAACTTTAAGAAAATTGAGTTATTTAAAATTTGGATTTGAGTCAATTAGATATAAATTGGTTTAATTATTTTATAAATTTAAGATAAAAGTTTAAGTTAAAAATGATGATTTTTATTTTTATTTTTAAAAATTCGATATAGTTTGATTTATTTTTAAATTAATTAATTTTATAAAAAATATTTATAATTACAAAGTTGTCACAGCATTTTGATAACGAAACCGACAGTCTCGAAACCACAGAAAACAACATTCTGTTGTTTTCATTTTTATTAAGAAAACTGGTTTCGTTTTCATTCTGATTTCAATCCAGTTTCACGAAAACACTAAACCAAACACGTTTTCGTAAGCAGTTTTGGTTTCAGTAAAACTGAAATCATGAAAACAGACTTGGTTTCGCTAACCAAACGGGCCCTTAGGGTTTGGAGAGCCTCGAGAGGAATTTGATTTCCCATTCCATTAGTTTGAAGGCGATATACCATCTTTCGGAACAATAACTGGAATACAACATTAAAAACATAGTGTTTAACTTTAGTTTGACCCTCCGACTTACTTTAATTCTGACTTTGACAACATTTCACTCGGGAAGAAGGCTTGATTTGGAGATGATTTGACTCAGCTGGTAAGGCATTTGACCCGATTGGACAACTATTTGTCCGGTCTGGGAATAAGTTTACCTGCCTGGGGAATTAGTTTAGGCGACTGGGCAACCCTTTGCCCGTTTGGGAATTTCTTTGGGCGACTGGGCAATCCTTTGTCTGCGCCAATCTTGAGCGACACCTAGGGCGATCTTCTTCCGGCGCTCTCCCCTGCTGATTGGCGGCCTTCCTCTGGCGTTTCTCAGGTGAGGGAGACCGGCAGTGGTGCTCTCCGGCGGTGGTTTCTTTGGGCGGGCGGGAGTGCACTTTTGGGTGGCGGCGGATCTCAAATTTGGGGTGCTTCTTCAAATCTGGTTTTCTTCCAAGTTTGGCTCCCTTTCCGGCGTGGTTCTTACTTGATTTCAAGCCGGGATTGGTTTCTTTCCGGCGTCTTCAACCTTGGGCGGCTGCAACTAGGCGGTTGTGGTGTTGTTGGGCGGCGGCACTTGGTGAATCTTGATGTTCTCTCACGAATCTGCCACTGTTTTCTCGGTGTGTTTAGAGTGGGATTCAGGCCGGCAAGAGAACTCACCGTCATCTACTGCTGTTTGTGGTGTTTCAGGGCTGAAAAACAGGTTTCTATTTTGGCAAGGCCGCTGAAATCTTTACTTTGTTGCTGAAATCCTTGCTTTGTTCTAAAATCCTTGATATCTCTATTGTTGTTTGGTATTGCTGATTACACATTGTTTTTGTGGTGCTGAAATCTTACTGTTGTTCCTGGCTAAAATTGCTGGTTTCCTTGGAATTGCTGAAATTGCTCAAAGGCTGAAATTGGCTTTGGTAGGCTGAAATTGCTAGTTCTGTTGATGCTTGCTCTCGCGTATGGCTCGAGGTTCAAGGACAGCGATAGGTGCTCGTCGGAGTATCCGGGTGGATACTACTCTTGCAAGCCCTCATTGTGTTGCAAAAGGTGGAGATCGTCAGCTCCGAGAAATCTGTGATACCTTGTGGTGATTCCCTTGAACAATTTGATGCTCCTAGTGATAAGGTTGACCCTACTCCGATGAAAGTTGATTTGGATCCGGTGTTGGATGGCGGCACGCCTCGTATTAAACATGAAGGTCTTCATATTGCGGATGTGAGCTTGTTTTCTCCTCTTGGGAGTCCTCTCAAAGAGCATAGTGATATCCCCTTGGTTGAGGAGGGGTCTACCGATCCCGATGAGCCTCAAGGGGAGATGAATTTGGTTCACAATCAAACTAATACAGTGTCACCTCAGCTTGATGGCCTAGGCCATGGTCGTCCTTGTTCTCATCAAAAATTGTTTCTGCAGATTGTACTCTACAATTTGAAGAGTCTAAAGTGGTAAATGGAGAGTTCGTGGTTGATGTTTCTGATGAGGAAATGATTGCTGGGGTTGATTTTTGGAAGTATGCGCTTGTCGATCACTTTATGGAGACTAAACCGTACTTCCCAACGGTGAAAGGGGAGGTCTTATAGTTGTGGAATCCTCACTACTAGAATAATGGTTTTTAGCAACGGCCGCCCAAGCCGTTGCAATCACTAACGACCGCTGCGGCCGTTGCAGATATATCACATCTGCAACGGCCTACATACGACCACTCGGGCCATTGCCAACAAGTAGATGGCGCGAACGCAGTGCGGTGCGCAAATGAAATAATTCATCAGTAACGGCTTACGTACGGCCGCGTCGGCCGTTGCTAATGATATTATCACATTAGCAACGGCTTACTTACGGTTTTTGTATTCATTGCTTTTTAGTCGATGGGGCGCTTGCGGCGCGGAAATGAAATACTTATCAACAACGGCATTGCAACAGATTAGTGAGCCGTTGGTGATGTATTGTATTTATTAGAAACGGCTAAGTAAGATGTTGCTGATGAGTTTATTTAACTCGTGATCGCGTCTGACCCCTTTCTTCCCTACTTCTTCTTCCTTCTCTGCCGTCGTCTTCATCCGTCGGCGCCGCCTGCCAACGCCGCGCCCTTCGACGTCAAACCATTTCCAGGTATTAGCTCCCCTCTTCTCTTCTCCTTTACTAGGGCCGGCTGTCGAACCAATGTCCAGTGTTCAATGTCAGACACTCGACAACGGCGCCGGAACACTGTTGGTTAGAGTTTTATTAAACTTTAATCAAAAGTTTATTAGGGTTTAATTAAATCCTAATAAAATTTGATTAGGGTTTAATAATCTATGTTAATTGTTTATTGTTTAGATAATTTTTTCATAATTTAGATTAATTTTTCATGTTTTAGGTTAATTTTTCATGTTTAGATTAATCTAGGTTAAATGTTTAAAGTTTAATGTTTAGATTTATTTTCATGTTTAGATTAATGTATTTTAATGTTAATTAGATTTACATTTAGTTTTAGATTATATATGTTAATTAATTTTAGTTTAGATTAATTTTAATATTAATATTTAGATTCATTAGAATCGTCCACTTTGGACTCGCGCTCGAATCGTCCACTTTGGACTCGCGCTTGAATCGTCCACTTTGGACTCGTGTCGGAATCATCCATCGTGGACTCAATCTGGCATCGAAAAATTTAGAAAATAATCATCCATCTGACGAGTTGATATGTTTCACGTATGCATCGACAAGTCGGATATGATTTAGCAAAATCTTAGATCCGTTCGGGGGTTGTATGTTCGTGTAAAAGAAGTAGATGATCTTTTATACAACATACAACCCTTGAATTGTCCCTAATTGGATACTTTGGTAACATAGTTATTTGTATTGCACTTAGTTTTTTCTTTTAATCGTTAACTCATTCTTAAATTTTGGCTATTATATCTCTCTTGTTCTCCGATACGCGCCCAGATGATATGCATATTCGGAGAAGTATAGGGAGATGTTGTCGAAATTTAGAATGAAGTTAGCGATTAAAATAAATACTTAGTGCAATATGAATAACATAAATCTCGAATAGAATAGGATCATCTCACCTATAAAGGCATTGACTGAAGATATTGTCATTGATTTTTTCTTTTTTGCAACAAGGCAAAAGGAAATATATTAATTCATGAAAAAGATACAACAGAGTTCATACACGACTACCATTAATAGAAATGGTAGAGCTTCTCATCCCCCCAAGGGAAAAGGCTACCCCCCTCACCTTCGGCATTGCCATCAGCAAGGTAGTAGCCAAAACCTTAGGAGGAGAGGAACAAAGAAAAAACCCACAGCCCAGGTCAAGCACGATATAGAATATGCAAAGCATTACATCACACGGATTACCCACAACTCGGGCCAAGTAATAAAAGCTCACATGCAAAAGCAGTGTATCACACGGAATACCCACAACTCGGACCAAGCAATAAAAGGCTCACATGCAAATGCAATGTATCACGAGAAAACAAGCAATGCAGGACATGAATCATGTCGGGCGATCGAAGTTGGATGTACCGACGTTTTCATCATGGAGCTTTAACGAAGGAGTTTTGCTTAGGCGTAACTTACTTCTTAAATTTTGCAAATTCGAATCGAAAATTCGTTAGCCCCTTCAATAGCGTTTTATAAGTGCCACTTTAGGAGGGGCGAGAAGATGCTAGCAGTAAGATTTTATCTCAATCAACTCTTGTATGGATTCGTACTCGGGGGACAAATAAAAATGCATGCATGGATTCGTACAAATTCCTCTTTAAGCATTGTTCCATCTAGTGATTTTGCTAAATTTTCTTTTAGACTAAAGAAAGAAATGCTGATTAAAAAGTAAAGAAGGAGGTTAAATCACTCATAGCTTTAGGGAAGATGAAGATGAGGAAGGGTAAATTTGATTCTTCCGACAAATGCCGTCGACGAGTTTGCCAAACCGACCGTGGTCCGCTCGCCCCTTCCTTGCGTCGCTTCTCGGTTGGGTGCTCTCGGCTCCCAGCCACACACCCTCCCTAATTTACAACTTGGGGTTTAATTAAACCCCAAGTTACCCTTTTATCCTCATACTTAAATCAATTAGAAAAGACTCATTTTGAGTCTGATTCGAACTTTGGTCGAACCACTGAGTTCGTCTTGAAATCCACTATCATAATATCATGCCAAAAATTGCAAAAATAATAGATGTGAAATTTTTCTAATTTTTTTTCTAAATTAAATCATACTAAGCTTCGCTCAAAACTTCGTTAACTTGCCCGAGTCTTCGCTTTCTTGCTACCAAACCAATTAAATAAAATTAACAATAATATTTGGTTTAACATTATCACACATCTGTGTAGTATTAATAGCAACGAAGAGTATGGGATGGTAGAAAAATCTAGTTGAAAGAAAATAAAAATGGTAATTCTACTACAAATTAAGAAAAGCATATTAACGTACCATTACATTCCTGTATGGGTTCCCCAAAATGTCGAAAGAAAGCTCCTCGACGGCATTTTCTTTTAGACTAAAGAAAGAAATGCTGATTAAAAAGTAGGATGTAAGTCTTTGTTCAAAACAGAATTAACAAACTTAAGGGCCATTTGTTTCTTTTCTATCAGAAGAATCCAAACAAGAATGATAATGTGTTTTTTTATTTTTTCTTAGGAATTGTCAGCCTATACCAAATTACACAACTTAATTACAAAGATAAACGAAAGGTCATTTGTCTCACCTAGCAATATCTAACTATATCATAGAGATTCTGCAAACCAGTATTCTCATAAAAAATCATTGAACTCTGGCTAAAAAGCTAAATAACTAATTAGTTGTCAAAGGGGCATATGAGGCATTGAGGCTTGATAATCAATCACTAGTTTCACCTGTCGTGGAACATCGCCTGGTCGATAATATAAAACATAATCTGATAGCAATCCGTCTCTCTCAACTCGATCGACCACTCTCTCATGAGAGAATAAAAAAGTTAATAGTAAAATTTTATCTCAATCAACTCTTGTATTTTGTTTAAATAAGAAGATCTAGCATATAAATTCTTTGAATTCCCTTAATATAAGTAGTGTTTGTCTTTATGCAATACATGCTTGTATTTGCAATACTTCTACTTTCAGTTAAGTTGATAATTTTGCATTTACAACATTTTGATAAATTTATATTATAGATGTGATTGTGATTGTGGATATTTGATTTCATTTATTGAGTTGTTATATATTTGATAAATTTGGTGATTAATAACTATTAGATTTGGATTAGAAATTTTTTACTTAATTAAGTTATAATATATTTATTGAGTAATTTATGTCGACGGACAAATATTTGTTGGTATTACCGATAAACATAAATTCAAATACCAATGAATATTGATAGACTCACTTGTTGGTATTCCCAACTAGAATAATGCGTTAGTAATACTGACGGACTCATGTGTTGGTAATACTAACAATATGTATATATTGGTATTAGCGATAGATATACATTTGTTGGTATCTTTTATTTAGTGATTTTCTTTATATTCTACCTGCAACCATAAAAGATTGCTTTTATAAACATATCAATATATAAAAACATTCATAAACATTTATTTCTAAATGTATTATGTAATTTATATTTATATAATATATGTACGGTGTATAATTAATATTTATTATATGAATTAAATATATATTTATGTATTATATATATATAATATTCTTGGTTACTAGCCCCAAAAGGATTCGGTTACTATATGAGAAATGAGATTTAATTAATCCCTCCCAATGTTAATAACTGGCGTCCCGCCAATATTTTTTAGTTGGGGGTGCCACTTTTTTGTAACCGACGCCTCCAATTAGGGCACCAACTTTTTGTAACCGGCATCCTTTTAAAGATAGTGAATTATGGAAGATTTTATAGATAGAAGAGAAACTATCTGAATGTTTATGATAACAATATTAAAATTTGGAAAGATAGTGGCGTAACACATATGCTGCTATTAGATGGGTGTGCCAATTTTTATTAGTGGTGTAGAGGAGGTACAGGAAGTAAGATGACTTTATTGGAAATAACAATAAAGAGATATGTATACCCTTGGTTTAACTAGAGAGATCACCTTTTCTTTTCGGTCAATGACTGGGGAATATTCATGTATCTGACTTCATTTTGGACTTCACGACTTTTTTTTGTTATTTTTGTTCATGTATCTATTCATGAAATTATATTGTCTATTGTAATTATATAGGGGCATTTCATTGGATGATTGATCATGGAAAAGAGCATCTAACAAGTTGAAAATATTGTTTTCCCAGCGAATACATTTCATATTCATTTCACCAATATAAAGTTTGTAAGTTTTCCAAGATTTTTGTTTTAGATTTTCAATCTTTGATTTTCAGTCTTGATCTAGAACAATGCAAAATAGTTTGCTGGAATGAACATTATGATTTCTACAATATGTTTTGTGAAAGAAATACTTTTTGGTAGAAAGGTATGTTCTATTGGCTTATATGCTAAGGTTTTACCTGGAATGAACAATAATCAATAGTGGTTGTAGTTTTTGTTCTCTCACTTGAACTTGTGACAACCAATCCGCAGTTTTGCATCAAGTCTCTTCTTGCTAATATAAAGGTCACAACCCACAAACAAGAGCATTTAAATACTCTGCATATTTATGTGGCATACAATTATTTTCACTGATCTAATGTAATGGATAGATTCTTTTTTTATTTATTTCTTAGTAGTTTCATATGTTTTTATTTCTTAATGGATTCTCTAGTTGAACCTTTCTCTAGAATATCATACTTTGAAATTGTGAATGATCATGAAGTTGCAGGGATTGGTTGACCATCTCTTTACAATATCATTTAACTAAAGAAGAAGGTACATGGTTATTCTCTTCACTTTCGGGGTTTATCTTAATTATCTTTTGTTTTTGTTCAGCACAGTAACTCTTTTGCCGAGTGTTTTTTAAGATAAATTAGAAAATTTGATTGATATAACATTATTAATGATCAATTGATTTGAAAGTTATATATGTAAACTTGGGGCATAATTAGTTCTTAATTTTATCTACCTAATTATTTATAGGTTTGCTCAATAAAAAGAAGTTGATGACTTCACACATAGGAGTTTTATATTAATCTTATTAGACTAGATAATGATTATGTTCATTTAAATTATATTAAATATTGTCGTTAATTAGTTTTTCAATTTGTTTAGCAAATGATTTCAACTATAGAAAACTTTATATGTAGCATTATGAAATTTATTTTCTAAGTCATATTTCTTATTATTTTATTATTGTCCTTGGTTTCTCTCCTTTTTGATGTGGTGTTGGTCGGTCTCTTACGTTATGTCCTGTGGCTATTGGTTTTGCGCGATAAAGTGGTGATGCTTAGGTGTGGTGCCGGGGGCCTTCCATCGGGCAACACCATCTTCGTCAACATCGAGGTTCAAATGACAAGGATTGGCTCAATGCCACCTTTCTTTTCTATGACGAGAACGTCGACCTAGTTAGGGATACCCTTAAGGATTGCTTGCTTGGAGATAATGGTTGCGATACAAGAGCCACCGCTAATCTCATGGTCGTTATGAAGGTCAAGAAGGGGAAGAACACTGAGCGCTAAAACCAATCATAATGGCGAAGGTCCCTATGAAGCTTGATTCCTCGGTGAGTACGATGCTGAAGAATTGAAAGATGCGATGAAGTGTCAAGGAGAGTGAAGACGAGGTGCTGATCTTGGAGGCAATTGAGTTGGACTCTGACTACTTTATCTTGTTCGACGTCTATCAATTCGACGTTGGGGGAAGGCATAACTTTGAGAGCGAGCGAGTTCGTTGGTGATTTCGTGAGCATTTGACACAAGTATAAGCATTCTAAGAAGGAGAGCTAAAGATGAAATTTTTGATTGATCAAACGTGAGCTTTTGCATTTATGTGTGATTTACCACCATTACAAACATGAGCAAGAGGAGTTTGAGAGTGGCGTCGTAGGCAACAACTACTATGAACGATTATAGGTGACAATAGATTCGAGGTTGGCGAGGAGTCTATAGACGAGGACTTTAATCTCTTACCACTAGCACTCGAGAAACTCCAAGGTGCAACTTCGGCGAAGCAAGCTACTCGGCCGACAAAGATAAAAGTGACTGTCGTGCTCGTGAACACACTGAAGGAGAAGGTGTTAACGAGGAAGAAGGGGATATTGAGTTTGATGCTAATAGATGCGAGCACAATGTCGTAGATGACTAGATGGAGAATGAGTTTGCTTCGGTAGTTTGAACTGCAAGGCCCCGTCGCTGTAGCTGCTTGTCACCATCTTTTCTGACAACAATCGTGCGATGCAAGAGACTAATTGGTGTCATGTCATTGGGAGAGAGCAGGAACAATAACAATAGCATGTCACATCAATAGATACAACTAATTATTTTAATTTGTAGATCTAGGAGTTATTCTTTGTATTTGATTGAGGATGTGTGTTAGACATGTGAAACTAATAACCAACATCTTGATCAATTTTGTTTATGTTATTGACCTTTTGTTGATTGAACTCTAGAACAACAATGCACTAATATTTCATCTTGTTCTATGATTTAGAGTTGTATCATATTATGTTATTCTTGAATATTAAAGTTATATAACGTGAAGTGGGATTATTCCTTTCATTATGCAAGCGAAAGAAAATGACTTCTTGCTTAGTGCTTTTAGTTTGGTATTGGGCACATTAATCATAGTTCATTGAAATTATGTGGATCATAACTATAATAGTTGGAACTAGATTCAAATAGGAAATAAAAAGTTTATTTACTGTCATTTACTAAAATTCATTTGAACAGTCACCTTGTGTGTAAGCATGTAAGGTTTCAATATGCTTAGTTCATTGACCTGTATATGCTTCTTTTTAATTTGTTTAGTTCAATATGCTAAAATTCATTTGAACAGGTACCTTGTGTGTAAAATTCATTTGACCTTAGTTCATGTATAGCTCATGTTTTAATATGCTTCTTTTCAATCAAGGCTTCAATAGTTTTTATGCGTCAATATGTTTACTAATAGCTAACTTGACGTGAGATATAGGCTCTTTACTCAAATGGAATTCTTATTATATGGGACCGATGAAGTTTAATTTCTAAAGAGTCGTCTTCAAATTGCAGCTACAAAACACTGAGTGAATTAATGGTTTTAGTGATGTATTTTGACTTATCCATATATTATCTTCCAGATTATATATAACATATATGTATTTGGCTCTTTATATATTAAGATTGTATTCATTGACCATGGACCATGAAGTAGTCTAAATGCAAATGCAAGCTCAAATTTTAAGTACAACACAATTGTGTTGATTAAAACTTGGGAACTGCACCTATTGTTGGGCATCAATAACACATACTTCTCTATACTTATTTAGGCACCCATACAATGGTGTGATCATGCCTTCAAATTACCATTAGTGCATCATATTTACTTACTTTATGTGATAAGTAATGCTCTTTTAGCATAACACCTGCTTGGGTGCTGTGAACTATGCAACTTAGCTAATGTTTTTTCTATTAATTCGTCCTATCATCTTAGAAAGTCTAACCAACTATTGTATATATGTCTTCCTTTTTGTAGTACCAAGCTAATTGGAATATGTTTTGTCTCGAATTAGAATTGCTCATGGATCTCCTTGTTTAAAAGGTAAAATTCTCGATATTGGTCTCAAATTAGACTAGTTGCCTTTTTATTTGTTTGCTTTATTAGGTTTTGTGGAACTCACAACTCGGGGGACAAATAAAAATGCATGCATGGATTCGTACAAATTCCTCTTTAAGCATTGTTCCATCTAGTGATTTTGCTAAATTTTCGTTTAGACTAAATAAAGAAATGCTGATTAAAAAATAAAGAAGAAGGAGGTTAAATCACTCATAGCTTTAGGGAAGATGAAGAGGAGGAAGGGTAAATTTGATTCTTCCGACAACTATCGCCGACGAGTTTGCCAAAGCCCGACCGTGGTCCGCTCGCCCTCTCCTTGCGTCGCTTCTCCTCGGTTGGGTGCTCTCGGCGCCCAGCCACACACCCTCCCTAATTTATAACTTGGGGTTTAATTAAACCCCAACTTACCATTTTATCCTCATACTTAAATCAATTAGAAAAGACTCATTTTGAGTCCGATCTAAGTCTGATTCGAACTCCGGTCGAACCACCGAGTTCGTCTTGAAATCCACTATCATAATATCATGCCAAAAATTGCAAAAATAATAGATGTGAAATTTCTCTAATTTTTTTTCTAAATTAAATCATACCAAGCTTCGCTCAAAACTCCGTTAACTTGCCCGAGTCTTCGCTTTCCTTCTACCAAACCAATTAAATAAAATTAACAATAATTTTTTGTTTAACATTATCACACATCCGTGTAGTATTAATAGCAACGAAGAGTATGGGATGGTAGAAAAATCTAGTTGAAAGAAAATAAAAATGGTAATTCTACTACAAATTAAGAAAAGCATATTAACGTACCATTACATTCCTGTATGGGTTCCCCAAAATGTCGAAAGAAAGCTCCTCGACGGCATTTTCTTTTTGACTAAAGAAAGAAATGCTGATTAAAAAGTAGAATGTAAGTCTTTGTTCAAAACAGAATTAACAAACTTAAGGGCCATTTATTTCTTTTCTATCAGAAGAATCCAAACAAGAATGATAATGTGTTCTTTTATTTTTTATTAGGAATTGTCAGCCTATACCAAATTACACAACTTAATTACAAAGATAAACGAAAGGTCATTTGTCCCACCTAGCAATATCTAACTATATCATAGAGATTCTGCAAACCAGTATTCTCATAAAAAATCATTGAACTCTGGCTAAAAAGCTAAATAACTAATTAGTTGTCAAAGCGGCATATGAGGTATTGAGGCTTGATAATCAATCACTAGTTTCACCTGTCGTGGAACATCGCCTGGTCGATAATATAAAACACAATCTGATAGCAATCCGTCTCTCTCAACTCGATCGACCACTCTCTCCTGAGAGGATAAAAAAGTTAATAGTAAGATTTTATCTCAATCAACTCTTGTATTTTGTTTAAATAAGAAGATCTAGCATATAAATTCTTTGAATTCCCTTAATATAAGTAGTGTTTGTCTTTATGCAATACATGCTTGTATTTGCAATACTTCTACTTTCAGTTAAGTTGATAATTTTGCATTTACAACATTTTGATAAATTTATATTATAGATGTGATTGTGATTGTGGATATTTGATTTCATTTATTGAGTTGTTATATATTTGATAAATTTGGTGATTAATAACTATTGGATTTGGATTAGAAATTTTTTACTTAATTAAGTTATAATATATTTATTGAGTAATTTATATCGACGGATAAATATTTGTTGGTATTACCGATAAACATAAATTCAAATACCAATGAATATTGATAGACTCACTTGTTGGTATTCCCAACTAGAATAATGTGTTAGTAATATTGACGGACTCATGTGTTGGTAATACTAACAATATGTATATATTGGTATTAGCGATAGATATACATTTGTTGGTATCTTTTATTTAGTGATTTCTTTATATTCTACATGCAACCACAAAAGATTGCTTTTATAAACATATCAGTATATAAAAACATTCATAAACATTTATTTCTAAATGTATTATGTAATTTATATTTATATAATATATGTACGGTGTATAATTAATATTTATTATATGAATTAAATATATATTTATGTATTATATATATATATATAATATTCTTGGTTACCAGCCCCAAAAGGATTCAGTTACTATATGAGAAATGAGATTTAATTAATCCCTCCCAATGTTAATAACTGGCGCCCCGCCAATATTTTTTAGTTGGAGGTGCCACTTTTTTGTAACTGACGCCCCCCAATTAGGGCACCAACTTTTTGTAACCGGCATCCTTTTAAAGATAGTGGATTATGGAAGATTTTATAGATAGAAGAGAAACTATCTGAATATTTATGATAATAATTTTAAAATTTGGAAAGATAGTGGCTTAACACATATGCAGCTATTATATGGGTGTGCCAATTTTTATTAGTGGTGTAGTACAGGAAGTAAGATGACTTTATTGGAAATAACAAGAAAGAGATATGTATACCCTTGGTTTAACTAAAGAGATCACCTTTTCTTTCCGGTCAATGACTGGGGAATATTCATGTATCTGACTTCATTTTGGACTTCACGACTTGTTTTTGTTATTTCTGTTCATGTATCTATTCATGAAATTGTATTGTCTATTGTAATTATATAGGGGCATTTCATTGGATGATTGATCATGGAAAAGAGCATCCAACAAGTTGAAAATGTTGTTTTCCCAGCGAATACATTTCATATTCATTTCACCAATATAAAATTTGTAAGTTTTCTAAGATTTTTGTTTTAGATTTTCAATCTATGATTTTCAGTCTTGATCTAGAACAATGCAAAATAGTTTGCTGGAATGAATACTATGATTTCTACAATATGTTTTGTGAAAGAAATACTTTTTGGTAGAAAGGTATGTTCTATTGGCTTATATGCTAAGGTTTTATGTGCTTTGTTATTTACCTTGATGTTTGCTGCATGAATTTATTGATGTTCCTTCTAAAAAAATGAAACCTAATATATTTACTAGCTTCAACTGTAAAAAAGAAAAAGAGCATACACAAAACTGTGGCATTAGGGGTAAACCACACTCTAGTGTCAAGCACCCATCAAATTGTGACATGAATTTATTGGAAGGATGACCATTGCCATATCTAATAATGCATTTATCCCTGAAGGAAATCATTTGTAAACTGTGCTTGGATTGATCTTTTCTGTATAGTGGAGAATATGTTACTATTTGGGGGCATGTTCATAGTAAGTACAGAAAAATCTCAATTCTAAATTGGACCTTCTAGACGAATATAAAAATAGTCTATGTTATTAAATTATCAAATAAGAAGCACTTTTGGTTTCATAATCCTAAACACAAAATTATGAAGGTGGAACCAATAAAACATCAAAAGTATTCAACAAGCTAGGAATACAACATTTGGAAATTTAGGACAATAATAATTCACTAAGATCAAGATATAGTGCATAGATCCATATCTTAGTTGAATCTATTATCATATCACATTAATTAATGAATATAGTTCATCCATATAATCTTTTGATTTTTGTCGAATATATCTAGATTGATGTGGATTGCCAATTGAACTTGTTGATCAAATTTTTTATTGAGAAATCAATTAACTCATTGGAAACTAGCGTAAAATCGATTATTTGGTCAGAATCATGAAGAAAAATTGATGGCATGTTGGCTCATTAAGAAGTGGCAGCTTTTAGAAGTGGGGCAAGTTGGTGGGGTGCCTAAGGAGAGAAGCTGATGGTGCTAAGGAGGTGGCGTTGGTGGTCATCATTCATTTGCAATTTCTTTTATGTGGTTGTAATTTCTTTTTGATCCTCTAGTTCATTTCGTTTGTAATTTCTTTTTGAACTTAAGAACTTATACAAGTTGATGGTATTTTTTATGGTTTTGGTTTACTTAAGATAGTGATAATCGATTATCCATGATTTCTAGTTACTTATTATTATAACTGTTGCTGCATAATTTTTGGCTTCCTTTTCCAGCTAGGTGGTTTCTTCAGAGCATTTATTTGGCTTTCTGGTATGTTGTTTTTTCACAGCATTTCTTGTTGCCTATAGATTAGATTAATGATGTCGGTATTGCTGTTGTACTTATCTTGTGATTTTATCTAAAACCTGTAAAATTTGTACAACGAACAAAAAAGGTAAATATATTTGCAACTAGGTTATTAAAATACAAGCATTTAAGATATTAATAGACAAAATAGTAGCCAAAAGGGAAATATAATCTCATTTCTAATTTTTGCTCCAGCTTCCATCTGGTGACTCGTTCTTGATGCAATTCAACTATAATTATCAATTAAAGGGGCTTTAGAACACTTCTTAAAATATATAGCTGCTATAATACATGATGTGGATTATTTTTCTTGACCAATACAAGAGAGTATGATAAGAAACAAAGTAAATTGCTCAACATTGATCACTTCGTATTTCATAACACTCTGTTGGTAATGATTTTACCAACATTTTTTGGTGGTTGTGCTTGTCGAACTACTCCCATCTCAAACATTCAACAATAATCAATAGTGGTTGTAGTTTTTGTTCTCTCACTTGAACTTGTGACAACCAATCCGTAGTTTTGCATCAAGTCTCTTCTTGCTAATATAAAGGTCACAATCCACAAACAAGAGCATTTAAATACTCTGCATATTTATGTGGCATACAATTATTTTCACTGATCTAATGTAATGGATAGATTCTTTTTTTATTTATTTCTTAGTAGTTTCATATGTTTTTATTTCTTAATGGATTCTCTAGTTGAACCTTTCTCTAGAATATCATACTTTAAAATTGTGAATGATCATGAAGTTGCAGGGATTGGTTGACCCTCTCTTTACAATATCATTTAACTAAAGAAGAAGGTACATGGTTATTCTCTTCACTTTCGGGGCTTATCTTAATTATCTTTTGTTTTTGTTCAGCACAGTAACTCTTTTGCCGAGTGTTTTTTAAGATAAATTAGAAAATTTGATTGATATAACATTATTAATGATCAATTGATTTGAAAGTTATATATGTAAACTTGGGGCATAATTAGTTCTTAATTTTATCTACCTAATTATTTATAGGTTTGCTCAATAAAAAGAAGTTGATGACTTCACACATAGGAGTTTTATATTAATCTTATTAGACTAGATAATGATTATGTTCATTTAAATTATATTAAATATTGTCGTTAATTAGTTTTTCAATTTGTTTAGCAAATGATTTCAACTATAGAAAACTTTATATGTAGCATTATGAAATTTATTTTCTAAGTCATATTTCTTATTATTTTATTATTGTCCTTGGTTTCTCTCCTTTTTGATGTGGTGTTGGTCGGTCTCTTACGTTATGTCCTGTGGCTATTGGTTTTGCGCGATAAAGTGGTGATGCTTAGGTGTGGTGCCGGGGGCCTTCCATCGGGCAACACCATCTTCGTCAACATCGAGGTTCAAATGACAAGGATTGGCTCAATGCCACCTTTCTTTTCTATGACGAGAACGTCGACCTAGTTAGGGATACCCTTAAGGATTGCTTGCTTGGAGATAATGGTTGCGATACAAGAGCCACCGCTAATCTCATGGTCGTTATGAAGGTCAAGAAGGGGAAGAACACTGAGCGCTAAAACCAATCATAATGGCGAAGGTCCCTATGAAGCTTGATTCCTCGGTGAGTACGATGCTGAAGAATTGAAAGATGCGATGAAGTGTCAAGGAGAGTGAAGACGAGGTGCTGATCTTGGAGGCAATTGAGTTGGACTCTGACTACTTTATCTTGTTCGACGTCTATCAATTCGACGTTGGGGGAAGGCATAACTTTGAGAGCGAGCGAGTTCGTTGGTGATTTCGTGAGCATTTGACACAAGTATAAGCATTCTAAGAAGGAGAGCTAAAGATGAAATTTTTGATTGATCAAACGTGAGCTTTTGCATTTATGTGTGATTTACCACCATTACAAACATGAGCAAGAGGAGTTTGAGAGTTGCGTCGTAGGCAACAACTACTATGAACGATTATAGGTGACAATAGATTCGAGGTTGGCGAGGAGTCTATAGACGAGGACTTTAATCTCTTACCACTAGCACTCGAGAAACTCCAAGGTGCAACTTCGGCGAAGCAAGCTACTCGGCCGACAAAGATAAAAGTGACTGCCGTGCTCGTGAACACACTGAAGGAGAAGGTGTTAACGAGGAAGAAGGGGATATTGAGTTTGATGCTAATAGATGCGAGCACAATGTCGTAGATGACTAGATGGAGAATGAGTTTGCTTCGGTAGTTTGAACTGCAAGGCCCCGTCGTTGTAGCTGCTTGTCACCATCTTTTCTGACAACAATCGTGCGATGCAAGAGACTAATTGGTGTCATGTCATTGGGAGAGAGCAGGAACAATAACAATAGCATGTCACATCAATAGATACAACTAATTATTTTAATTTGTAGATCTAGGAGTTATTCTTTGTATTTGATTGAGGATGTGTGTTAGACATGTGAAACTAATAACCAACATCTTGATCAATTTTGTTTATGTTATTGACCTTTTGTTGATTGAACTCTAGAACAACAATGCACTAATATTTCATCTTGTTCTATGATTTAGAGTTGTATCATATTATGTTATTCTTGAATATTAAAGTTATATAACGTGAAGTGGGATTATTCCTTTCATTATGCAAGCGAAAGAAAATGACTTCTTGCTTAGTGCTTTTAGTTTGGTATTGGGCACATTAATCATAGTTCATTGAAATTATGTGGATCATAACTATAATAGTTGGAACTAGATTCAAATAGGAAATAAAAAGTTTATTTACTGTCATTTACTAAAATTCATTTGAACAGTCACCTTGTGTGTAAGCATGTAAGGTTTCAATATGCTTAGTTCATTGACCTGTATATGCTTCTTTTTAATTTGTTTAGTTCAATATGCTAAAATTCATTTGAACAGGCACCTTGTGTGTAAAATTCATTTGACCTTAGTTCATGTATAGCTCATGTTTTAATATGCTTCTTTTCAATCAAGGCTTCAATAGTTTTTATGCGTCAATATGTTTACTAATAGCTAACTTGACGTGAGATATAGGCTCTTTACTCAAATGGAATTCTTATTATATGGGACCGATGAAGTTTAATTTCTAAAGAGTCGTCTTCAAATTGCAGCTACAAAACACTGAGTGAATTAATGGTTTTAGTGATGTATTTTGACTTATCCATATATTATCTTCCAGATTATATATAACATATATGTATTTGGCTCTTTATATATTAAGATTGTATTCATTGACCATGGACCATGAAGTAGTCTAAATGCAAATGCAAGCTCAAATTTTAAGTACAACACAATTGTGTTGATTAAAACTTGGGAACTGCACCTATTGTTGGGCATCAATAACACATACTTCTCTATACTTATTTAGGCACCCATACAATGGTGTGATCATGCCTTCAAATTACCATTAGTGCATCATATTTACTTACTTTATGTGATAAGTAATGCTCTTTTAGCATAACACCTGCTTGGGTGCTGTGAACTATGCAACTTAGCTAATGCTTTTTCTATTAATTCGTCCTATCATCTTAGAAAGTCTAACCAACTATTGTATATATGTCTTCCTTTTTGTAGTACCAAGCTAATTGGAATATGTTTTGTCTCGAATTAGAATTGCTCATGGATCTCCTTGTTTAAAAGGTAAAATTCTCGATATTGGTCTCAAATTAGACTAGTTGCCTTTTTATTTGTTTGCTTTATTAGGTTTTGTGGAACTCACAACTCGGGGGACAAATAAAAATGCATGCATGGATTCGTACAAATTCCTCTTTAAGCATTGTTCCATCTAGTGATTTTGCTAAATTTTCTTTTAGACTAAATAAAGAAATGCTGATTAAAAAATAAAGAAGAAGGAGGTTAAATCACTCATAGCTTTAGGGAAGATGAAGAGGAGGAAGGGTAAATTTGATTCTTCCGACAACTACCGCCGACGAGTTTGCCAAAGCCCGACCGTGGTCCGCTCGCCCTCTCCTTGCGTCGCTTCTCCTCGGTTGGGTGCTCTCGGCGCCCAGCCACACACCCTCCCTAATTTATAACTTGGGGTTTAATTAAACCCCAACTTACCATTTTATCCTCATACTTAAATCAATTAGAAAAGACTCATTTTGAGTCCGATCTAAGTCTGATTCGAACTCCGGTCGAACCACCGAGTTCGTCTTGAAATCCACTATCATAATATCATGCCAAAAATTGCAAAAATAATAGATGTGAAATTTCTCTAATTTTTTTTCTAAATTAAATCATACCAAGCTTCGCTCAAAACTCCGTTAACTTGCCCGAGTCTTCGCTTTCCTTCTACCAAACCAATTAAATAAAATTAACAATAATTTTTTGTTTAACATTATCACACATCCGTGTAGTATTAATAGCAACGAAGAGTATGGGATGGTAGAAAAATCTAGTTGAAAGAAAATAAAAATGGTAATTCTACTACAAATTAAGAAAAGCATATTAACGTACCATTACATTCCTGTATGGGTTCCCCAAAATGTCGAAAGAAAGCTCCTCTGCGGCATTTTCTTTTAGACTAAAGAAAGAAATACTGATTAAAAAGTAGGATGTAAGCATTTGTTCAAAACAGAATTAACAAACTTAAGGGCCATTTGTTTCTTTTCTATCAGAAGAATCCAAACAAGAACGATAATGTGTTCTTTTATTTTTTATTAGGAATTGTCAGCCTATACCAAATTACACAACTTAATTAAAAAGATAAACGAAAGGTCATTTGTCCCACCTAGCAATATCTAACTATATCATAGAGATTCTGCAAACCAGCATTCTCATAAAAAACCATTGAACTCTGGCTAAAAAGCAAAATAACTAATTAGTTGTCAAAGAGGCATATGAGGCATTGAGGCTTGATAATCAATCACTAGTTTCACCTGTCGTGGAACATCGCCTGGTCGATAATATAAAACACAATCTGATAGCAATCCGTCTCTCTCAACTCAATCGACCACTCTCTCCTGAGAGGATAAAAAAATTAATAGGAAGATATTGAACAATGTAAAGGACGCTTATATTCGAGTTTAGCTGATAGTATGTCTCCATTGATTTACTTTGGCAACTACATATAGTTAAGACAAATTTAGCAAAGAGTGAATTATAAAATAATTTAAGTACAAGGAAAAAAATGATAAGTTATGGCTATATAAAAGTGTTAGCAAAAAAGAATCCATATATGACATAGAACTGCTTTTGATGCCATTTCAATATTCAGCATATCATAAATTTCTATGACTACCAAAAACCCTTATACAAATAAATTGGTGAAGTATTTCGTGCGAGCTTAAATAAGATGACATCGTTCCTACGTCAAACCTGGAACTAAAATTATAGTACTATCATCCTCTTATTTTTGGTCTCAAATTTATGGAAAATTCAGCCTAATCAACATACCTCGTCCTTGTTTGTGCACTAAGGCATAATTTGCAGTGCTCTAACTCAAGAAATAGATGGACAAACAACATAACTTCAATGTTCAATCTCACATCTAGCATGTACATGTGCATTCTTTCTAGTGGAGTCAAACAAAAATGTATAAATTTGTATATCAGAACAAGCACAACATTCAGATGATCTTGAGTTCTAGTTCTACGAAGAACATAAAGTTCTCTTATTTACAATGAAGTTAATCCATATTATGTATGTGTAACTTCATGACATAAACTAAGTGTGTGGTTGTGGTTTACACTTGATTCACTCTAGCAAATGCAATAATTTCCATATTTATAAAATGAAAGAAGAGTTAGAGCCTTAGATGATTAGAAGCCTTTTAACCATGGTGTTAAACATGGATCTATCTCTTACTTCTTTTGGTATCTTACAGACTAGTAAAGCACATTGATAATAAAGTAGTAAGCCAATCTGTCCCACTAAGCACCGTTGAATAAAATAATTAAACAAAAAAAATGAATGGATATCTACGGGTGTCAAGCAATTTGCTTTTATATTGGTGCTTGGTTGGACTAGTAATTTCGTAAATAGTGATAGGTGTATCCCAACAATTGGCTTCTAAGACCATAAGTAAATAAGAGTAATGTGATAAATAAAACCATAACATGGAGATTACTCCTAAGAACTATAAGGAGTGAAAAAGGGAGACCTCTTTTTGGCATATTCAATATCTTGTAAAGACTATTCAAAAATTCTAATTTTAAATAATCACACAGTAGAAATATCTTAAGTATAGTTCTTTATTGAATTGACAATGAATATGTTGGCAATGATAGTTAAGAATCATGAAAGTGCTTCTATCCTCCCACTAATCCTCAAAAAGTTGTACAAATATGAATTCTCAAAACCCACTAGTCATAGGTATAGTTCTTTACTGAATTGAACAGTTACATTTCCAACTACAAGCAATTATAGAGGGTTTGCCAAGAAATTCAACTCTAATGTAACACGTAACACAAGTTCAACCAAAAAGAATTCAATTAGGGGTGGCAATTTTATCTGCATTCGTCAACTAAAAACCGCATCTGATCCATATCCGCAAGTAAAAATGGATATGGATACAGGTATAGATTTAGAAAATTTATATCCCCATGGATACGATGCGGATACGAATATGATTATGGATCCACACCGCCTATCCGCGTCTTTGAATTTCTATTTTGCCTATATAAGTTATTAATATATATAAGAGCTCTATGGTAATTTCATATCAAGATGAATTTTGAAGTATATTATATATTTATTTTAGATCAATGAATTGGTAGTTTATCGATTTTTTTTATTAAATATATTATTTTAATATATTTTTATTAAATACGGTGCAGATACGGATGCGATATGGATATCCATATTTGAAGCGGTGCGAATATGGATATCCATATTCACATCCCTAGCAGATACTGTGCAGATACGGATGTGCAGATATGGGGTGTAGTGTGGATACGAATAATGCAGTATCTGCACCGTATCCGATCCGTTGTCAGCCCTAACTTCAATAGTGCAAGGTTTATTCAGCGTAACCTAATTAAAGCTAAGAGAGACTTTCAAAAGAAATTAAAACTAAGAGAGGAACGATAAATTCTATGGTGCTGGTACATTAGATACATTGTTACATACCAAATAAGTTTTGATATTAATGGAAATGAACCATGGCAGTAAACTGGAGTAGCAAGCATAAGAGAAGCTCATGAATGAGTTCAATCTCTTGCAGCAAATAAACAATCTTATTAAGTAAAATATCATAATGAATAACTTCAATATGACTTTAATTGAATTTCCCAAAGGTTTCTTAAACTGAAAAAAACAACAACATATCACTAGTTGCAAACAAGTTAGTACCAGACAAAACTAGTTTCTTAAACTCTGACAGAGCATCAGACCCATATCACTCCGACTTAGAGTCAAATTTTAGTTTGTTATGATTGAATATCATCAAAACTCAAGTTATTACACATAATAGTTGCATAGATATTCATTTGCTATAGGCCTTATTTGGTAGCTATAAACTCTTTCTCAGTCAATAATTATATGCAATTTATATACATCAAAATATTCAAAAGTTGTGTATAGTAGTTGTTTGGCAACCCGAGATAATAGTTGTACCTTGTGGATAAATTCGTATCTCTGTTGGCACGACCAAGAACCCTTTATATCTTTTTTATCCTAAGCGTTAGCTCCTGTACTAAGTTGAGAGTTAATATTTGGAGATGAAAACTGCAACTATTATAAAAGGCAACATATGTCAAATCAGATAGTCGACCCAATTAAAGCCTATTGGTGGACCAAACACGTGCCACCTAAGTCGTTGTCGGGCTAATCAAAGCTCATTAAGGGACAAACATTCCTAATTCAACCCCGATCCTCTGCCCAAATACGCTCATTTAAACCTAATGGTCAGCCCAATTGAGCCTATTAGCGGATCAAACACGCCCCAACTAAACGCATTAGAATCAAACCATTAGTGGCCCAAACATGCCCAACTAAGCTTACGGTTCAATTTAAACCCCTAAAAAGACTCAATTTAAGCAACTAGTAGACCAGAAAACCCAATATTAATCCGAAGGAACATAAATTTTAAATTGGCCGCATACTCCCTATTAATCGCGGTACATTTAAAAAGGCCCGATAGTCCATTAACCCAAATAGACCCACTAGTTGAACACAGTTGGCCCAAAATGAAGCACATTATAATAGCTTAATCAAGTCCAATTGGTCCAAAATCATTTTTCAACATCAAATAAATGTAGTGCAACCAATCTAGGTACTCAAAAGAAGATGCACAACATATAAAAGCAATGCATGATAAAGCTTTTATTTCTTGCTAACAACACAAGAATATGAGAATTGTGGTGGAGCTGAAAATACCTGTGGTGGAGCTGGACTTGGCGCAACGTAGCTGTTGCTCAGGGCTCGAAAGATTGAGAATTTCACTCTCATATTTACTTTGGGCTACTAGATGATTATGAAGGGTAGGGTGACAGTGATGCTAAGGTGGTCAATCATGTCTCCCCGAATCCTGACTGGGGAGAGGGAGTCAGATCAAGTGGAACCAACCCATTGCTCATTGAAGAGGATGATGTACCGCTCGACTCAAGTCCATGATTCTATCATTCTGACTTGTTGAGAGAGTCATATAGACATGTGATCAGTTTAGTCCACAATGAAATTTAATAACAACAAGAAGAAAATCAAACTGACAAGTTTTAGAAGTCTAATATTTATTTATCATTAAAAATATGGGTCAAAGTAATGTTACTAATGCTCTAAGGAAGCTTCTAGGGCCTTACTGTCTTTCATCAAGCTTTAATTTAAAGATTAGAATGAACTAGTTGACTCTACTTATTACTAATATACTGCTACTTATATTTAGCTAAATCTATGTTTGTTATAATCAAACAATATTGAAGCAAGTCAAACATATTATGCTTAAACCTGAATATGTAATTTTATTTGGACTTTGCAGAGCTCTTCTATTTGTGAATCAAAACTTACATCAGATTTAGCTCTAAATTATAGACTTTAATCACTACTAAATGTCTAAATCTAAAATAAATCAAGGAAAAAATTAAATAAATCTGCAACTAAAGTTTAGATGGACTCAATCTTTCATTGATTCATAAACTAGGATATTTTACCTGCAAAAAAAACAAAGTCATGTCCACTGATCATGTGCAGTATGTAAAATTCCAAGAAATATATAAACAAAAAAGCATAGAAGTGCAAATTGCATAATCTGATATCAATGTGATTATTCACAAGTATCCATTGAGTGGTATGTTGCACCAGATAATTTTGATTATCAATATAAAATATGTGCAATACTAAACTACTTCTACGACTGACCTATATCCATAGAAATGTCTAGTAAAGCATACAAAGCATTAAATCAACAAAGCATAATAAGCATAAGTGAACCTTTAAAATTTCAGTGGTATTTGAAGTAGAATCATTCTTAGCCAAAGGTATGAATTGTAATGCATGAATTCCTATCTTCAGTGTAGGGTATAATATTGGAAGGGAAGTGAAATTGCATAAAATTAGGATATTAACTGAAGCATAAGATTTGAATATCAAAAAAACAAAATAACAAAGAGCATTGGTTGTTTACCTTGGTTATGCTAACGGTAGGAAAGAAATTGTCTATTAAGTAACCTAACACAATTCAGATAGATGTAGTATAATGTGATATAGAAAAGATATTCTACATTGGCTTTGTCGCATCCAAAAAGCAAATGCGTGGCTGTGTGCTTAATTACATGATCATTAGTAAAGAAATGTAGTCACAATTTAATAAAATTTCACTACAAAATAATAATAGCAAATAAAGGAGCACAATAAACAGTTCATGGTCATACAAAGAATATACATACATGTGCAACAAGGGAAAATACTTAAACTGTTCAACTATTTAAGTATTTTGAAATATCTAAACAATGGATTATATAATAATAGTGGATTCCATAATAAAAATCATATAAAATATATATGTGCTCATCATACTAAGACTAAGTTCTCAATAGTAATTGTAAACAAAAGCTCGTTATACTAGATTTCATACAGCATACTATCAAGCTGATGGCCACATCAACAAAGTTTTCCGACAGTGCAACATTTCTTTATGATAAATACCTATAAAAATAATGAAATAAATAATGTTAGAAGTACTAAAAAGCAGTTCATGATAAAATATTCATATCTCATACTATAGAGCATATTAAGACAAATTCAATTGGCATGACATTTAAAACATGTTATCATGAAAACAAACTATTTAAGTGGATCAAATCACATCACCTAAATAAAGTATTTAGGAATCTAAAAGGAGACTTCGATAATATATAAAACACTCAACAAAAGAGTAAATGGAAACTTGATGCCTAGAAGCAAGCAAACAATACATGTACCTAATTAAAGTTCAT
This sequence comes from Canna indica, assembly GCA_034359265.1. Lineage (NCBI taxonomy): Eukaryota > Viridiplantae > Streptophyta > Magnoliopsida > Zingiberales > Cannaceae > Canna > Canna indica. Next base: position 42,481,900 of record CP136891.1, read on the forward strand.
CTCACAAACAACAAATTATGTCAAATAGTAATACGAAGTATACTCAGGTATCTATGTTAAGCGAACTTTCATCAGGATTGCACGAGTGATTGTCATATCATCCTCCCTAAGATAGCATTGTTCATAAAAAAATACGAAAGATCGTTATACTATTGCTGATCACCTAGAAGGAAAAACGTCCGAGAAGCTAAATAATAAATCCAAACAGTCAAAAACTTGAAAGTCTACTCCAAACAATTCATATAATAAAATATCTGAAAATCTAGCATGTCAATTACATTAAACAGATTTATTCCTACTTCATAAGAACATGAAAATATTGACATCCAAAAGCACGGACCAAAGTAATATTAGATAATATCAATAAGTATTGGATATAGGCTACCTTGTCGAAGAATATATATATATACATGTAATTGTTACAAAGAGTTTTGTGTCAATAATATTAGATAAAATATATGATGTTTATACAATTTGTAAGCAAGCATCAGAACAATTGAGAAAATTAAAGCTCAATAAAGTCGACGTGGTATAGTTATGGGCAAAGCAAACATGTGGTTAGGTCTTGACTACGACTAGGGTCTGGGTACCATATGGGCATAGCAAGCATGTCGACATACGGTATAGTTATGCTATGAGATCAGGCGGCCATGATTGCACCTCAACACGTCATGCGGTTAGTAAATTAGAATAATAGTTTGAATAAATTATTCAATATTAATGGCAATCTTTTTCTTAAATCGAGTGTGATGGAAGCTCATAATGCTACGTTGAGCGGCAACGACAGTAATTCCACAGCACGCTAGGGCCAACGTCGAGGCCGGGGACGAGGCTGAGGAGGGGGCAAGACATGACCCCATAGTTGCACAGCTACATGCTCAGGTAGCACAACCCCCCGTAGGGAGCAAGAGTTGAGGCAGCATCAGCCCCAGTCGGTACCGGTGGCACCGGTGGTACCGGAAGTGGCCGAACCTATCCAGCCAGCAAAGAGGGTTCCTAAAGCGACTACCTATATTGACTTTGTGAAACTAAGGCCGCCAGAGTTCACTGGGATAGATAAGCAAGTGGAGGTCACCAGCTTCCTTAGCAACTGCTACAAGTTGTGTGAGGAGCTCGGGTGTTCCTTAGAGGCGGATGCTCGTATGGTCGGGCTACAGCTTAGAGGACCGGCGAAGGAATGGCTGTATACCTGGAGAGGTCGTAGGGGGTAGGTACGCCACCCCTAACCTGGGCAGAGTTTAAGGCTGCTATTGTGGAACAATACATACCGATGAGTGTTCGTTATCGATGGGCAAAAGAGTTTGAGCAGTTGCGCTAGACTGGTGGCATGTCAGTGCTAGATTATGAGATGGAATTTACTCGGCTCTCGATGTACCATCCTGCTTTGGTAGCGACTAAGACCTCTAGGGTCAAGAGGTTGTCGAGGGGCTGAGGTTGCATATCAGCAGGCTCATCCATTACACTGAGGAGGCCTCTTTTGCTCAGGTAGTGGATGAGGCACTTCGGAAGGAAGCACTGGTGTCGTTCGAGAAACATGACGGGCCCCCAAAGAAGAAGTTCCAGTGTCAAGGATTTGGAGGTCGGCCTTGGCATTCTAAGGGGACTATTGCGGCTGCAGGTCACTAGCCAAGCAGGGGATACAACAGTAGCATGGGCCATGGAGGCCCAGGGTCAGGGGCAGCTCGACGGGAAGGGTTGGGGGATGCTTCACAGAAGACTGAGATGTCGTAGTGTGCCCGCTGTAACATGAGGCAATGGGGGGCTTGCTACGGCTGCATAGATGCATGCTTTAGATGTGGGCAAGTTGGGCACTTCAGGAAAGATTGTCCAGACAGAGGTGACTAGAAAGTTGAGCAATCGAAAGGGAAAGCACCGATGTTAGTTGGTTCTGTAGTTCAAAAGGGTCAGACACAGGGCAGGGGGCAGCAGACCAGTCACTTTGATAGGCCTTCCGCTAGGGTTTATGCTATGAACCATGATGGTGCTGAGGCATCTAAGGCGGTAGTAACAAGTACACTTATTGTTGGTTCATCTGCAACTTATGTGTTATTTGATCTGGGTGCTACACACTTCTTTGTATCTGCTACTTTTGCTGCTAAGTTACCTGGGGCACCTTCTTTGCTTGATGTGTCATGCCTTGTGTTGACACCTATGGGCGATGCAATATTAGCTGAGACCACCTTCCGCTGCTAAGGATCGATGACCTGTTTGACCAACTGCAGGGGGCACAATGATTCTCAAAAATTGACTTGAGGTCCGGATATCATCAGTTGAGAATTCGAGATTGTGATGTGCCTAAGACTGCCTTCAGTACTCGTTATGGCCACTTTAAGTTCTGGTGATGTCCTTTAGGCTGACTAATGCGCTTACGGCCTTCATGGACTTGATGAACCGAGTGTTCAAGGAGTATCTGGATAGATTTTTGATCGTCTTTATTGACGACATCCTGGTTTACTCAAGGGTAGGGAGGAGCACTCCGAGCAATTGAGGATGGTTCTGGAGACCCTTAGGGAGCATCGGTTGTATGTCAAATTCTTCGAGTGCGAGTTCTGATTGGAGAGTATACGATTCCTAGACCATGTGGTGTCCAATGAAGGGGTAAGAGTGGACCCCGCAAAGGTGGAGATAGTGCAGAATCGGAGGCGGTCGACCAATGTGATTGAGATCTGCAAAGGGGAACTAGCCTGGTCAAGTCGCGAGATCGTCACGAGTAGAAGGTGGAATTTAAATTGTTGGACTCGTGATTAATGTTTTATTTATGATTTATAAGTTGAATTGACTCAAGTCGGGTTGAAACCAGGTTTGCGGGTCGAGTCGGGGCTCAATTCGGGCTCAGGTTGAGTCGAATGTACGAACTTAAGTCTTGAGGGCAAAATTGTCAACAAAAAAAAGAGAATAAAACCCTCCCCCATTAGCTGCCGTACGGCTCAAGGAGAGCCACACGGAACCCGAGAAGGCGAGAGCAAGAGAGGGAGGGTGGCGCAGGAGTTTGGTGTCGTCACCGGAGATCGGGAATGTCGTCGTCTCGTTCTTCTTTTTCTTTTAATCGATGTGAGTGGTAGAACCTAGGATTTAAAGGAAGGCTCTAGCCGACCCTTGTGATTCTTGCCGATTGACATGTGTTTCTCGTCACATTCTTGACAATTCTCGAACCTTGTTGATTCTTCTTGTGAACCATGGTGTATTGTGAATTTTACACGTTGTTTTCGTGATGTTCGAGTGCCGACTGAATCAAGGAAAAAATGGGAAAGGTCATGCCGAAATTTTTCCCAATTTCCTCGAGTTGTAGAAGCTTATAGATTTGAGGTTCTTGTATGCTTAGTTAAGATAGAGATCAAGGAGAACTTAGATTTCGAGTGAAACATATTTTCCTTCACCCTTAAGGGTTTGGCCGAATAAGGCATACCCATGTGTAGGGGTGCTGCCGGATGGGAGAATAGATTGGAGTAGAATAACATACTTCTTTGGAGATCTACAAGTAAGGGTTTGATATACGAAATATTGTCATGTTATCTCACTTGTAGGGCATTCTTCTATGATTCCTCATTTGTAGGACATTTTTCCTATATTAGTTTATTGTAGGGTATTTTTCTTGCCTAGATCACCTACGTTGAGGTTTTCTACATTAATATGAGGTTGCTGAAATTAAATTTAAATATGCAAAAATTGCATAAACAATTGCTGAAATTGTGTAGATGAGTATGATGATTTAATTGTAGAATTATTTCATTAATTACATGCTGTAATTAATTAATTTGTGCAGTTATTATGTCTATTTTGAGCTAAATAATGACGAAGGTATGTTGTCTATAATATGGATTGTTTTAGAGGAAAAATTAGATGAAGTTGTTTAGCTTGTGGACGTAAATGTAAAAGGCGATGCCTCTCTAGTTGACGACATAAATTACTAGAAACTATATATATATATATATATATATATATATATATATAGACATTTTGACTTAGAGACATTAGGTGCTCGCACCTAGGAATCTAATACTTGAGGTTTTGAAATGAGAGGGCAGGGAAGCGGTCGGGTACGGGCGAAAGCCCGAGAGGTGCTTAATAATTGGTAGAATATCTTGTTTGTGTATTGTGCTTGAGATGGTCGGGCTGAGGGGTGCTTTTAGCCGGCGCTGCTATCACCCAACTCTACGGGCGGTTTTAGAGTCTTGAGATTGCACCCGTGGGCCAAGCTAGGTGTTAGACCCAAGTGGCGGGGGTCTTGAGATTCCGTCGGTGGGCCATGCTGATGGTAGACCCGAGTGTTGGGTGGGACTGACTATCCCTACCCGTTGGTAAGCAAGTTGACGGACCCGGTGATTGAATCGCTCTATGCGTATTTTATATGAAATATAACCGATAAAGGTTGATGACCATTGCTTGATCTTGTAGGTCGGTTGGCCGAGTATTACTATAATGTGAAGGCCAGTTACGGCCGAGAGTTACCTCATGGGGTGAGGCCCATATGGGCCGAGTAACATTCGCAGTGTAAAGCCATGAATAGCTAAGATAGTGCCTGAGCAGGGTGCGGCCGACTGGCCAAGTTATGTGATAAATCCAGTATTTTTATCTTGCATCTTATACGATTACGATTATACTGGGATATAAGTGAAGGTTCGGAAGAACCACTCGTCGAGTTCCTCATAAACTCATGGTCTTATTATTTTTGTTTTGCATAACCTGATCAGTGAGGTACGGCTTGATGGCGTGGCACGGCTGGAGGGCAGGTGGTGTTGCATATCTTGTATTATGCAGTTATGTAGTCGTAGTCGTGTAGTGAGAGTCTTAGTTCATACATTGAGTTGTTTTCATTGAACTTCGAGTTGTAAAATCATGTTTTCAAACATTTAATAAAGTTGGAACATTTTCATTTATGTTTTCTATGTCGATCTGGTTGCTTGTTGTGTTTAGTTGATAAGTGCATGTGGTAGGCTTCGGGGTACAGACACCTACCCTGGCCGGTCACGCAACCCTGAGTTGGGGCGTGATAATATTCCTATCTATTTTGCACATGTCTAAGTGTGGGACTAACTTCTCTGTGGTTAGGGGTGGAAATAGGCCAGACGGCCTGTCAGGGGCCTGTGGCCCGACCTAATGTAACCTCTTTTAAAAAAAAACAGGACTAGACTTATTTCTAGGCTTATTTTTCTTATCAGACCAGGCCCAAGCTCACTATAAGACCTATTGAGCGTGATAGGTCGGTGTGGGCCTATTAAGGTAGTATATATAATATATAATAAATATATAATATTGTTAGTTTATTATATATTTACATTATATATAATAAAATATATACTTTAATTTAATAAAATAATAACTATTGTTGTTATGTTTAAATTTATTGTTATCATTTTTATATTGAAACTTAGAAGTATATTTTATAAACATGTTTCATATTTTAGCAGGCTTTATAAATATGCCATAGGCCAGGCTCAGGCCGAAAAAATAGCCTATAATATGTCACAAGCCAGGCTCATGCCTATTTTTTACTATACAAGCTTGGCCTGTTAAGGTGAAGGTCTGACCTGGCCTGGTCTGTTTCCACCCCTATCTGTGGTACCATGAAAGCATAACATAACTAAAAGGAGCAAAACTCATGTTGTATAATGAAGTAGTTCTGAACAACCTATAATTCAAGTATTTCATTTATAATTTTGTTTTATTTTTATTTTTTTTAAAAAAATTTGCATTGAATCAGCCAATATTGTGAGCTGCAAGAAATGAAATAAAGCTGAAAAATAAAATAGGGTGATCTTTTGTTATATATATATATATATAGGAACATAGACTAAAAAATCATAAGATTTGCAGAAATTTTATGTTCTACCAGTGTTTTTAAAATTTGTCTGTAAATGCACAACTTTTACATCTGTGTATGTCATCTACCAAATCGTCATGTGTCGTCTCAACTTAGCTGACGGGCTTGACGATTTGATATATGACATAAATAGATGCAAAAGTTGTGCATTTATAGGCAAATTTTGAAGTCCATCACTTAATTCAGTTTGTTTAACGTTTAAGAGAAATCAATCTATAGGAAGAATAAGGTAATGAGAAATTGGAGATGCTTCGCATTAGGGTACTTTCTTCTTGTCCAGCGGATGCATCATCTTTGATGGAGCCACATTAACACTCAATATTGGAATAAGTTGTAAACTTGCTGAAAACCAATGTGTTATAAGAACCATAAAGAACTATTATGACATGTTTGATGATCGAAGAAAATAGATGTGTGTCTATTGTCTTTGATTTTGAATGATCACATGTATCATCATGTAATGGATCTTTCTTTTCAAAAAGAGTTAGTAGACTATTTTGGTGGCTTAGTTTTTGTTGGATGACCTTTTTTTGTGACGAAGCAGAGATACTAAAATTAATGTAGACTAATGCAAAACTAATGTAGACTATTTTGGTGGCTTTCAATACATTGACAACAGCCGAAAGATACCATAAAGTACACTTCACCTTAAAAATAATCGATGTCAAATTATATAACAAAGACACAACTACATAAGTGTTGTTTATAAATAGCAGTTGATATCTATCTCATGAATGTCAATAGACTTGATTCAATCTCATTACTAAACATCATTAACTCAAGATAAATAGTAAAGATAAACTATGCAGTTTATAAGTTATAATTCTCAGTCATCAATTGTTTAGAGAAAAATACATAAGTTAATGTGATCTACAAAGAAAGAGAGATCACACAAACCCTAGAATTAAAAGTATAGATCACCTACTTGCAGATTGGTGAAATCGGTCCTCAAATATGAAGTTAGAATTATCATTAAAATTAAACAAGAATATAGATGCATGCTACAATTAGCTTAATAAGTAACAACTACAATGATGAAACCAAATAACATCTGGAAAAATAAATATTATTAGCTCACTTACATACATTTATGGTAGATGTTCCTGCTCAAAAGGATTAGAGATCTATCAACTTCTTTACTGCTCACGTGCGGAGCTAAGTATATTGTTCAAGTTTAGCAAATTACTATTATCATTCTTTTTACTATCATTATGTTCTTCTAGATATTTTTTAAAAATAATCTAGACTTTTGCATTTAAAATTTCTGCACTACCAGTATTAGTGAAATACATACATGTGCACTACCACTACCAGTATTATTATGAAATGCACTACCAGTCAAGGTTTAAAATCTCGGTACCGGTACCGGTTTCGGTCACCGGCCGGTACCGGTACATACCGGTACCGTACCGTACCGACACACGGTACGGTCCGGTATGGATAATGCATACCGGCCGGTTTTTTGTTTTTTTTTGTTTTTTTTTTTTTTAAGAACTAACTCCAATAACACATAACTGATGAAGAAATGCTTAAAATTAATATTCAAATGTCAAATACAAGAATAGAATTTTTAAAATGCGGACGAATGACGTCCGTCGTACCCATACATATCTTCGGCTTCGGGACATACACGGCTAAGGTCAACACTATAGTTCTCTAATGCCCATATTTGGAAATTTTCCCACGGCATAATGCCTTGGTATCCATTATACCACATTGACATTAGCGTTTCTTTGTTGGGTTTCCAAGAACTAGACCCTGTATCATCAGTTGAGTAGGTACTGGATACAGAGTAGGTGGATTCAGAAACCTCTTGCAAACTACTCATCATATCGTGATGGTAATCTTGCAAAGCTGTCGGTCCACCTCTTCGACGTGAGCCTCTCTTCTTGTACACCCGAGTTGTTTGTCCGGTACTAGCACCACGGTCATCATATTGGCTGGCGTGATCGAAGTATTGCTCATTTGTCCATGGATCATCATATGGCAATGTTGATGGCACGACGGTGTCTTCTCCACCAGCTCCATCATCATCATCATCTCCTCCGTCTTTTGTGCTGCTACTGCTATGAATGGAGGGTTCGTCTTCTTCGTCCTCTTCTGCTTCTGCAATCGCTTCCAAAGGATCAATTGGTCGTTTACCTTTGGCTTTGCCTTTTGCCGTTGAAGGTGTTGCCTTCTTTTTTCCCTTTGATCGAGAAGATGGAGAATCTGATTTGGATCGGCGTCTTGCTTGCCGAATTCGTTGAGAGTCCAAGGGAGTAATGCCTATGTCTTCTGGTTGGCTCTCAGACTCAAGTGCATCAGATATAATTGGGGAAGGCTGAGGTGGTTCGCCTGGTTCATCAAGAAGAGGCTGGTCGCTCTCCATTGCACTCCACCAATCAATTATCGGGTCCGTATCGTCTTGGACGAACTCAACATCGAACGGATCTACATGTCGAATATCTTCGTTTTGTAATGTCCGCATTCGAAGCCGCATGTTGTAATGAACATATACTAGCTTCTCTAATCGGGTATATGAAAGCCGATTGCGCGGCTTGGTATGAATTAAGGAGAAGGTCGACCAATTTCTCTCGCATCCACTTGCTGATGTGGTTTGCGAGAGGATACGTGTTGCAATCTTCCGAAGAGTTGGAGCTTCGATTCCAAATTGCAACCACCATTCGACTGCAATAGATTTAAAATTGATTTTAGTAACGAGATTACCAATTTTATAATTAATAAATAAATTGAAAAAAATTATATCTACCTGGATCCATAGAATCTCGGCACGATATTGCAAATGGATCTCTGAAATTGCCACTTGAATCTCGAAAATATTTTGATTCATTTAGAGCTTGCGCCGCTTCTCTGGTTGTTGCCGACATTCGTTGTATGACCTTGCGAAGCGGATATAACAAACTATCTATCGTTCCAAGATCATATCGATACTGGTATGCGGGATTTAAATAATACGCTACAAAAAATTATCAATTTAATAAGTAATTTAGCATAATGAATTAAAATTAAATAAATTTTAGAAAATTAAATAAAAAATTACCCGCGATGTGTATGTCACGACCCATTTGATCCTCCCACCTCTGGGAGATAATGTCGATGAAGGGTTTATACTTGGTCTCCGAAATCAACACCCTCTTGATTTCTTCTTGTGCTTGATGGATGTAGTAGTAGAGATGACCCATTTGAGGTGTCTTTTCCATCTCCACCTGTTGTAGAACCTTGTACAATGGTTCTACGGCGACGACTATCTCCGCAATGCGATCCCAGAACCGCGTGTTGAGGACGTTCTTCTCGGTTTGCTTTCCATCATTAGTTCCGATATATCTTGATGTAGACCATTCATCACTTGTAAACATTGATCGAAGGCCCACCTTACGTTGTTGGAGCGACCTTAATGCGATGAAATTGGTTGCAAAACGAGTCGCTCCCGGTCGAAGAATTTCACCTAAAATATGAAATTATTATTAGTAATTATCACCTAAACTAATTAATAAATAAATACTATAAATTATTTTAAAAAATACCTTCTGTAAATTTTCTCATAAGGGCGTGTACCCATGTGTGGTTGTATATGAAGCGCGTAATTTGTTGCCCCATTTTTACCGTCTTATTGACCATCGATATATCACCGATATCTTTCATCATTAGGTCTAGACAATGCGCTGCACATGGAGTCCAATATATGTGAGAATAATCCAGTTCAATTATCTCACCAGCCCTTTTGAAATTAGCTCCGTTGTCGGTTATAATTTGAACAAAGTTCTCGGGTCCATTCTCCTCGATCACCTCCTTCATCAGCTTTGAGATGTAGAGAGAACTATGGACTTCATCGGATGCGTTCACCGACTTGTGATAGATAACCCTTTTGTTGCAATAGATGAGGAAGTTGATGATGCTCATTCGGGTTGGACCGGTCCAACTATCGCACATCAAAGTGCATCCGTAATCCCCCCATTGCCGCTTGATTCTGTCGATCCATTGATTTAATTCCTTGACCTCTTCTTCAAGGAAAGGTCCTGAAATTTCATACGGAGTTGGAGGGGTAATACCTGGGCCTACCTTTTGGATGGTAGACACCATAGTTCGGTAGTATGAGTTGTTGGCTGCATTTGCGGGAATCCGGCTGAAGTGGAACCATTTGGAGATGGCTTTTCCCAACTCCCACTTCTTCGACTTGCTGTACATATTGTCTATGCGTTGTTGCTTTGCCGATGAAGGAGGAAATGCCCTGGGATCAAGATCAGAAATATCAACATTAGTTCTCCTACCACTTGCTCCGAGGTTTGTGAAGAATCCACGAAGGCCTCCTCTGCTGCTTCCTCTGCTGCTTCCTCTGCTCTGAGTTTGAGGTGCTCTCATGCTAGAACTCCGACCAATATAAGGATCGGAGGGAATTGGACCGCTTCGGTCCATTGCTCCGGTAGCCGAAGTTGAGCCGACGCTGCTTATCCCACCGCTGCCACTGCCGCCGCCATATTCGAATTGAGATCCGGGATAATACATCTGTTCTCGTTCGAATTCTGCATGCTCCAATGAAGCTCGGATGCCGGCTTCAAGTTCCGGATCCTCGTCGTTATCGCCACCTCGAGCCTCATAATGGCCACCGCTGACATCTTGGGTAGCTCGTCGGTCGAACTCGGCTTGTTGAGCTGCAGTCTTAAGACGTTCCTCCTTCTTGTTGTTGAGTTGCGCTTTGAACATCTTCCGGACTTCGGCCGGTACTTTGGCGCAATTGACGACGTCGGGATATCCTCCGGCCAAGTGTTGCTTCAATCGAGTGATGCCTCCACCACGTGAAATCATATTACAGTGGTGGCATTGCCAGTGATGAGCCTTCTCCAACCGAGTACCGTGTTGCCATGCGGGGTCGGGTTGAGATTTCGGCGCCATTTCGATAGAATTTCGACGTAGAAATTAATAAAGAGAGAGATTGAGAGATTGAGAGTTTAGAGGGGTGAGTGAGGATGAAAGAAGGGTGTTTTGGGGGCTTTATATAGCCCCAAAACAACCCAAATGTATCCCAAACGGCTATAGAGCCGTTTGGGATCACTATTGATCATACCGGGCGGTATGATTCCCCATGTGGCCGACAGCCCTGTCGGGCTGTCGGCCACAGAGCCGTTGGCAACGCCAACGGCTTTGCGGTGACATACCGCCCGGTATCGCCCATACCGGGCAGTATGAGCATATACCGCCCATACCGGGCGGTATATCGCATCATACCGCTATATACCGCCCGGTATACACAGTATACCCGGTTTTTTTCAAAACCGGGTATATCGAATACCGGGAAACTCAAAAACCGGTATATACCGGCCGGTATATACCGTTTCGGTCGAGATTTTAAACCTTACTACCAGTATTAAAATTTCTGCACTACCAGTATAAGTATTTTGAAATATCTAAAAAATGGATTATATAATAACAGTAGATTTCATAATAATAATCATATAAAAGATATATGGGCTCGCCATACTAAGACTAAGTTCATACTAGATTTCATACACTGGCCACATCAACGAAATTGTTTTGACGGTGCAACATTTTTTTATGATAAAATACCTATAAAAATAATGAAATAAATAAAGTTAGAAGTACTAAAAGTCGTTCAAGATAAAATGTTCATATCCCATAGAGTATATCAAGACAAATTCAATTGGTATGACATTTAAAACATGTTGTCATGAGAACAAACTATTTAAGTGGATCAAATCATAACAGCTAAATAAAGTATTTAGCAATGTAAAAGGAGACTTCGATAATATATAAACCACTTAACAAAAGAGTAAAAAGAAATGCCTAGAAGCAAGCAAACAATTCATGTACCTAATTAAAGTTCATCACATAAATAACAAATTGTGTCAAAAAGTAATAGGAAGTATAGTAGAGTATCTATTTTAAGCGAACTTACATTAGGGTTGCACGAGTGATTGCCATATCATCCTCCCTAGGATAGCACTGTTCACAAAAAAAAAAATGAAACGTAGTTATACTATTGTTGATTACCTAGAAGGAAAAATGTCCAAGAAGCTAAATAAGAAATCCAGACAGTCAAAAACTTGAAAGCCTACTCCAAACAATATATATAATAAAATATATAAAAATATGGCATGTAAATTATATTAAACAGATTTATTCCTACTTCATAAGAACCTCAAAATATTGATATCCAAAAGCATTGACCAAAGTAATATTAGATAATACAAATAAGTATTGGATATAGGCTATATATATAATTGTTACAAAGAGTTTTGTGTCAATAATATTAAATAACAATGAAGCAAGTATTAGAACAATTGAGAAAATTAAAGCCCAATTAATCTGGCGATTGTCCTACTAAAAGCATATAGTCGACCCAATTAAAGCCCATTGGTAGACCAAACACGTGCCACCTAAGCCGTTGTCGGGCCAATCAAAGCCCATTAATGGACAAACATTTCTAATTCAGCCATGATCCTCTACCACAGAAGGCCGCCCTCATCGGCCCAAATACTCTTATTTAAGCCTGATGGTCGGCCCAATTGAGCCTATTAGCGGCCCAAACACACCTCCAACTAAGCGCATTAGAATCAAACCATTAATGGCCCAAACAGGCCCAACTAAGCTTACAGCTTAATTTAAACCGCTAAAAATTAAGACTCAATTTAAGCAACTAGTAGACAAGAAAACCCAATATTAGCTCGAAAAAATATAAATTTTAAATTGGCCACATACTCCTATTAACCGCGGCATATTTAAAAAGGCAATAGTCCATTAACCCAAATAGACCTACTAGTTGAACATAGTTGGCCCAAAATGAAGCACATTATAATAGCTTAATCAAGTCCAGTTGGTCCAAAATCATTTTTCAACATCAAAGAAATGTAGTGCAACCAATCTAGCTACGGGAAAGAAGATACACAACATATAAAGGCAATGCATGATGAAGCTTTTATTTCTTGCTAACAGCACAATAATATGAGAATTGTGGTGGAGCTGACAAAACATGTGGTGGTGTTGGACTTGGCGCTATGTAGCTGTTGCTCGGGGCTCGAAATATTAAGAATGTCACTCCCATATTTACCTAGGCTACTAGATGATGATGAAGGGTAGAGTGACAGTGATGCTAAGGTGGTCAATCATGTCTCCACTTTGAATCCTGACTAACGGAGGGGGAGTCAGATCAAGTGGAACCAACCCATTGCTCATTGAAGAGGATGACGTACCGCTCGACTCAAGTCCATGATTCTATCATTCTAACTTGTTGAGAGAGTCATATATACATGTGATCAGTTTACTCCACAATCAAATCTAATAGCAACAAGAAGAAATCAAACATATAAGTTTTAGAAGTCTAATATTTATTGATCATTAAACATATGAGTCAGGGTAATGTTACTGGTACTCTAAGGAAGCTTCTAGGGCCTTATTGTCCTCCACCAATCTTTAATTTAAAGATTAGAATGAACTAGTTGACTTTACTTAGTACTAATATACTGCTACTTTTATTTAGCTAAATCTATGTTTATTATAATCAAAGAATACTAAAGCAAGTCATCGAAATCCTGCTTTAACCAGAACATGTAATTTTATTTGGACTTTGCAGAGCTCTTCTATTTGTGAATCAAAACTTACATAAGATTTAGCTCTAAACTATAGACTTTAACCACGGTGAAATGTCTAAATCTGAAATAAATCAAGGAAAAAATTACATAAATTTGCAACTAAAGTTTAGATGGACTCAATCTTTCATTGATTCATAAACTAGGATATTTTACCTACACAAAAAACAAAGTCAGGTACACTCTAAGATCATGTGCAGTATGTAAAATTCCAAGAAATATATAAACAAAAAAACATATAAGTGCAAATTGCATAATTTGATATCAATGTGATTATTCACAAGTATCCATTGAGTGGTATGCACCAGATAATTTTGAGTATCCATTGAGTGGTATGCTGCACAAGTATCCTCAGGACAACACTGTTCACAAAAAAAAATGAAAGATATTTATACTATTGTTGATCACCTAAAAAGAAAAATGTCTGAGAAGCTAAATAAGAAATCCAGATAGTCAAAAACTTGAAAGCCTACTCCAAACAATTGTTGGGTTCGGGTTTGGGTTATTCGGGCCTCGAATTCTTAATTGGGCAGGGACGGGTGGTGTAGGAGGCACTTTATTCGGATTCGGATTATTCGGGTCAGGTCAGGTTTTGACTCGACCCGACCGATGCTCACCTTGTTGGCCTAAGCAAATAATGTGCATTATTTTACCTTAGTTGAATATTATGATACTATGCTTAATTCTAGTTGATGTCTGTGCTCTCGATATGTTTTATGGAATGATTTTTTATTTTGATTTTTTGGTCTCTTCGGAGACCTATGTAACCTATAACAGTCTAATGCGACATTGCGGTTCTAAATCGTAGGCTCATTGTGGCCTTTCAGTTTTCAACCAATATGAATGGATGAAAATCTTATTTTTTAAAATATCATATTTTGAGATCTCTCCATTCGTTTTGGTTTCTTGACGATTCTACTTGAAACGAATCTTTCATTATCTAGCTTTGGTTGAAATTCTCACGTAAAGATTTTTATTGTCACCTTCGCTATTTAGTTTGATTACTTGCAAGTCATCAAAAAATTGAATGAAAGACTATTTTAAGGAAAATAGAAAATGAAATGAAGTTTGGCTAAATTCCCATAGATGAGGTATGTTTTTGATTATTGTATATTTCTAGTCTAACACCTCAATTCTCATGTTTGATTGATGTCTCTATACTCATGATTAAAATAACATGAAAAATGATTGAAATCTCATGCGTAGAAAAATTCTTAGTACTTAGGCAATTTTTCATTGAGCTAAGTTGCCCTAGGTTAAAATTTGACATTAGAGATTTCTATTTTAAGTCCAAACTCTTGAAACATGTTTAGATATACACATGACATGTTTTTAGATGTTTAGAGTTAAAAATTCATGTGTAGATCAACAAAGTGATATGTAGATCATCTTAGGTGACTCAAAATTGAAAAAGTTTGACATAAGTCAACAAAGTGACTTAGAAATTTTCTTTTGAGCCCAAACTTCACAAATATTTTTAGATTTACTCATGTTAGGTGTCTATGTGTCTATGTTTGAAAAATCATGAGTAAATGATAAAAGTTGATACTTAGCAATTTCATGTTAACATGCTTATTTTTTATTAAAATTATGCTAAGTTGAAACATTAGGTAAATGACATCATTTTCATCTCAAACTTGACATAGATGTTTTAAATAATCATATATTGGTGTCATGAAAGTTTGAATGAAATTTGATAATTTTTGAAAAATTTCAGTTATTTATGAAAGTACCATTAGAACTCAATGAATTTTAGAAAAATACAAAAAAATATTTTTTTTGTTGATTCTTGAATTTGCATCTTTCTTGAAAAATCTAGTTTATGACATAAAAATTTTAAAAATCTTGAGTGTAAACATGATTTGTTATGAATGTTTAAAATTGAATTTTGAAACTTTAAAGTATCATTCTTTCCAAGTGCTCATTTCTCGATACTTTAGATTTTCGTTGAAATCTTCTAATGAGACATCAAGTATGATGTTAGATTCATATTTTTGGTATCGTTCTCATTTTGACTCGAGAAAAATCATTTCTAAAATAATTTTTGATAATTTGACCAATACTTGAATTGATACATGATTTCTAGTTTTAGATTATGTTTATCATTCTATGATATCATGTATTGATTAGACTCACTTGTATGTATGTTTTCATCACTTGAGTTAATATCTACATGTTTTTCATGAAAAATAGTTTTTAGAGTCTCAACCTTGACCATAGTTGACTTTTCTTGCCTTTTTTGATTGATGTCAAAAGGGAGAGAAAAATATAAGTAAATGGGAATAAAATATAGGAAAATCATGCATATAGATATGGGGAGTATAATTATTTAGATATGCATGTTGATATGAGGAAAAATCTCATGGTGGATATCCTTTGCACTTTAATTGAATATATTTTCTTAAGAATATTTGTCATCATCAAAAAGGGGAGAATGTTGGCCTAAGGTTTTCTACCTTGGTCTTAATCTCGATTTTGATGATAACAAAATGAAACTAATATTTCATTGAGAAATATTTTCAGGTTCCATATCAGTTAGCGCACGATATCCTCGATCAAAAATATCGAAGAAATCGGGAAACCAGAAGGACATTGGTCGACACATTCGGGTTCGTCGCGAAAATTTCTAGGAGTTCGACGTGTGCATGAAAGACGTCTTGGATGAGTTTGGAGAACATATGGAAAGCTCTCTAAGTTGACGCACGCTGAAGGCCGAAACTCGAAAATAAAGCGCGCAAGAAAATACACAAAAAAATTAGTCTTGCCCAGATTCGATCTACCGATTGGTCGACCGCCAGAAGGAAAAAATAGGCAAAAGGCATTTTGGTCGACCTACTGGTCGATCGAATGATGCCTAAAATGGGCAGAATGCATTCGATCGCTCGGTCGATCAACCGACGATCGACTAGCAAGCGATCGAGCATCGCCAACGGGTAGAAGAATGCCCGTTGACAAGCCTTGATGTTTGGGGGTTATAAATACTCATCCCAAACTCATTCCTAGGTTGTTGTTGATGCCTCTAAGCTGAGATACTTTCGAGTGTGAAAGTGCCTTGGAGGTGAGTGTAGGGTCGTTCTGGTGTAAAGTCATCGATTGTAAGGTACTCATAATTTAGTGGATTTGGGTGTGAAATTCTAAGCGCGGTGCTTAGGTAGTGGAGTAGGCATTGAGGCCGAACCACTATAAATAATTATGTTAGCATTGATATCCTTGCTTGTGTTTAAATTGTTTTATTATTGCTTCCGCATTTAGCCGATGAATTGTAATTTGCCTAAGTAGTCTAAACACGATTAAAATTAGAATTAGGCAAAAAATTTAGTTAACATACTATTCACCCGTCTAGTGTGGCCATTTCACCAACACACCCCTACTTTACAGGTTTATATTTCGTAATATCTAAAATGTCGTGGAATCCTCTGTACACGTTTCACCTGCCTATGTGATTATCAATGAATAGTTATTTTTAATTTCTCTCATTTTTTTTTAATTTAGTCTAACTTTAACTTCTAAAATTTAAAATCATCTTTAATTCCGGAATAAAAGTGAAGGGCGCGTTTGTTTACGAAAATTTAGAAGCAATTTTCGTTTCGTGAAAATTGAAATGAGTTTTCGAGTTTCAAGTTTTTAGTTTCGATTTTTGTGTTTGGCAAAAACGTGTTTGTTTGACATATCTTGTTTTCATATTTCGTGAAACGAAAACAACGAAAACTCAGGATAACACATATCTGATATCAATGTGATTATTCACAAGTATCCATTGAGTGGTATGCACCAGATAATTTTGAGTATCCATTGAGTGGTATGCTGCACAAGTATCCTCAGGATAACACT
Source organism: Canna indica (assembly GCA_034359265.1). Classification (NCBI taxonomy): domain Eukaryota; kingdom Viridiplantae; phylum Streptophyta; class Magnoliopsida; order Zingiberales; family Cannaceae; genus Canna; species Canna indica. The sequence goes on from CP136891.1 coordinate 42,499,156, forward strand.
GTTCACAAAAAAAGAAGAAAGATAGTTATACTATTGCTGATCACCTAGAAGGAAAAATGTATGAGAAACTAAATAAGAAATTCAAACAGTCAAAAACTTGAAAGCCTACTCCAAACAATTGTTGGGTTCGGGTTCGGGTTCGGGTTATTTGGGCCTCAAATTCTTAATTGGGTAGGGATGGGTGGTGTAGGAGGCACTTTATTCGGATTCGGGTCAGGTCGGGTTTTGACCCGACCCGATCGATGCTCACCTTGTTGGCCTAAGCAAAGAATATGCATTATTTTACCTTAGTTGAAGATTATGATACTATGCTTAATTCTAGTTGATGTCTGTGCTCTCGATATGTTTTATGAAATGATTTTTTATTTTGATTTTTCGGTCTCTTCGAAGACCCATGTAGCCTATAATAGGCTAATGCGACATTGCGGTTCTAAATCGTAGGCTCATTGTGGCCTTTCAGTTTTCAACCAATATGAATGGATGAAAATCTTATTTTTCAAAATTTCATATTTTGAGATCTCTCCATTCGTTTTGGTTTCTTGACGATTCTACTTGAAATGAATCTTTCACTATTCTGAGATCTCTCTATTCATTTTGGTTAAAATTCTCACGTGAAGATTTTTATTTTTACCTTCGCTATTTAGTTTGATTACTTGCAAGTCATCAAAAAATTGAATGAAAGACTATTCTAAGGAAAATAGAAAATGAAATGAAGTTTGACTAAATTCTCATGGATGAGGTATGTTTTTGATTATTGTATATTTCTAGTCTAATACCTCAATTCTCATGTTTGATTGATGTCTCTATACTCATGATTGAAATAACATGAAAAATGATTGAAATCTCATGCATAGAAAAATTCTTAGTACTTGGGCAATTTTTCATTGAGTTAAGTTGCCCTAAGTTAAAATTTGACATTAGAGACTTCTATTTTAAGTCCAAACTCTTGAAACATGTTTAGATATACACATGACATGTTTCTAGATATTTAGAGTTAAAAATTCATGTGTAGATCAACAAAGTGATATGTAGATCATCTTAGGTGACTCAAAATTGAAAAAGTTTGACATAAGTCAACAAAGTGACTTAGAAATTTTCTTTTGAGCCCAAACTTAACAAACATGTTTAGATTTACTCATGTTAGGTGTCTATGTGTCTATGTTTGAAAAATCATGAGTAAATGATAAAAGTTGATACTTAGCAATTTCATGTTAACATGCTTATTTTTTATTGAAATTATGCTAAGTTGAAACATTAGGTAAATGACATCATTTTATCTCAAACTTGACATAGATGCTTTAAATAATCATATATTGGTGTCATGAAAGTTTGAATGAAATTTAATACTTTTTGAAAAATTTCGATTATTTATGAAAATACCATTAGAACTCAATGAATTTTAGAAAAATACGAAATAATAATTTTTTTGTTGATTCTTGAATTTGCACATTCCTTGAAAAATCTAGTTTATGGCATAAATTTTTTAAAAATTTTGAGTGTAAACATGATTTGTTATGAATGTTTAAAATTGAATTTCGAAACTTTAAAGTACTATTATTTCCAAGTGCTCATTTCTCGATACTTTAGATTTTCGTCGAAATCTTCGAATGAGACATCAAGTATGATGTTAGATTCATATTTTTGGTATCGTTCTCATTTTAACTTGAGAAAAATCATTTCTAAAATAATTTTTGATAATTTGACCAATACTTGAATTAATACATGATTTCTAATTTTAGATTATGTTTATCATTCTATGATATCATGTATTGATTAGACTCACTTGTATGTATGTTTTCATCACTTGAGTTAAGATCTACAACGAAAACTGTCTAGTGTGGACATTTCACCAACACACCCCTAATATTTCATTGAGAAATATTTTCAGGTTTCATATCGGTTAGCGCACGATGTCCTCGATCAGAAATATCGAAGAAATTGGAAAATCGGAAAGACATTGGTCGACGCATTCGGGTTCATCGCGAAAATTTATAGGAGTTCGACGTGTGCACGAAAGACGTCTTGGACGAGTCTAGAGAACATATGGAAAGCTCTCCAAGTTGACGCATGCTGAAGGTCGGAACTCGAAAATGAAGTGCGCAAGAAAATACACAAAAAATTAGTCTTGCCCAGATTCGATCTACCGATTGGTCGATCGGCAGAAGGCAAAAATAGGCAAAAGGCATTTTGGCCGACCTACTAGTCGATCGAACGATGCCTAAAATGGGTAGAGTGCCTTCGATCGCTCGGTCGATCGATCGACGATCGACTGGCAAGCGATCGAGCATCGCCAACGGGTAGAAGAATGCCCGTTGACAAGACTTGATGTATGGGGGTTATAAATACCCATCCCAAACTCATTCCTAGATTGTTGTTGATGCCTCTAAGCCTTGGAGGTGAGTGTACGGTCGTTCTGGTGTAAAGTCCTCGATTGTAAGATACTCATAATTTAATGGATTTGGGTGTGAAATCCTAAGCACAATGCTCAGGTAGTGGAGTAGGCATTAATGTCGAATAACTATAAATAATTATGTTAGCATTGATATCCTTGTTTAGGTTTAAATTATTTTATTATTATTTCCGCATTTAGTCGATAAATTACAATTTGCATAAGTAGTCTAAACACGATTAAAATTGAAATTAGACAAAAAATTTAATTAACATACTATTCTCCCCCTCCGTCTAGTGTGATCATTTCACCAACACCCCCCTACTTTATAGGTTTATATTTTGTAATATCTAAAATGTCGTGGAATCCTCTGTACACATTTCACCTGCCTATGTGATTATCAATGAATAGCTATTTTTTTTATTATTTAGAATGTTGATGAAATAAATTATTGTTATTCTTTATCTATTTCATTCTATTGAACCTACCAACCTATTGTACATCAAATTCTTTGAGTTAGTTTTAATTTCTCTCATTTTTTAAATTTAGACTAACTTTAAATTCTAAAATTTAAAATCATTTAATTTCGGAATAAAAGTGAAATGTTTAATTACGAAGGGTCAAAGTCAGAATTAAAGTAAGTTTGAGGATCAAAGTAAAGTTAAAACTATATTTTTAATATTGTATTCAAGTTAGTCCTCAGATATTATACATCTATTGAACGAACGAGATCATTTCCGAACACCGAAAGAAGTTAAATCACCTCCGCCTGAGCGTGAAATCAAAATTTCTCTCGCTATTCAATTCCACTCCCTCTTCGAGGCTCTCCAAACCCTAACCTTTCTCTCGCTATAATGATTATATTAAGTTGATAATAGAAAGAAGTAGCTCGCTGCTCTCAGCGCTCGTCATGTGTAGTGCCGCTGGTGGATCTTTCGCCCCCGTCGCCCGAAGATGAACGATAAAGAGCACTTCCTCTTCGAGGCTCTCCAAACCCTAACCTTCGAATCCACCAAGAATTCGTTTTCTAGGTTTCTTCTCTCGATTAATTGCTCACTGCTCTCAGCGCTCGTCATGTATAGTGCCGCTGGTGGACCTTGCCGCTGGTGGACCTTTCGCCCCCGTCGCCCGAAGATGAACGACAAAGAGCACTTCCTCTTCGAGGCTCTCCAAACCGTAACCTTCTAATCCACCAAGAATTCGTTTTCTAGGTTTCTTCTCTCGATTAATTGCTCACTGCTCTCAGCGCTCGTCATGTGTAGTGCCGCTGGTGGACCTTTCGCCCCCGTCGCCCGAAGATGAACGATAAAGAGCACTTCCTCTTCGAGGCTCTCCAAACCCTCACCTTCGAATCCACCAAGAATTCGTTTTCTAGGTTTCTTCTCTCGATTAATTGCTCACTGCTCTCAGCGCTCGTCATGTGTAGTGCCGCTGGTGGACCTTTCGCCCCCGTCGCCCGAAGATGAACGATCAAGAGCACTTCCTCTTCGAGGATCTCCAAACCCTAACCTTCGAATCCACCAAGAATTCGTTTTCTAGGTTTCTTCTCTCGATTAATTGCTCACTGCTCTCAGCGCTCGTCATGTGTAGTGCCGCTTGTGGACCTTTCGCCCCCGTCGCCCGAAGATGAACGATAAAGAGCACTTCCTCTTCGAGGCTCTCCAAACCCTAACCTTCGAATCCACCAAGAATTCGTTTTCTAGGTTTCTTCTCTCGATTAATTGCTCACTGCTCTCAGCGCTCGTCATGTGTAGTGCCGCTGTTGGACCTTTCGCCCCCGTCGCCCGAAGATGACGATAAAGAGGACTTCCTCTTCGAGGCTCTCCAAACCCTAACCTTCGAACCTTTCGCCCCCGTCGCCCGAAGATGACGATAAAGAGGACTTCCTCTTCGAGGCTCTCCAAACCCTAACCTTCGAATCCACCAAGAATTCGTTTTCTAGGTTTCTTCTCTCGGTTAATTGCTCACTGCTCTCAGCGCTCGTCATGTGTAGTGCCGCTGGTGGACCATTCGCCCCCGTCGCCCGAAGATGAACGATAAAGAGCACTTCCTCTTCGAGGCTCTCCAAACCCTAACCTTCGAATCCACCAAGAATTCGTTTTCTAGGTTTCTCCTCTCGATTAATTGCTCATTGCTCTCAGCGCTCGTCGTGTGGGCGAGGATTTAGTGCCGCCGATGGACCTTTCGCCCCCCGTCTTCCTGGGGTCTGACGAGTCTGGGTCGCGCTTCCAGTTTGTCCAGCCCAATCGTGACCCCCAGTCCTACTGGGAGGCCGACCTCGCCAAGAAGCTCGAAGAGTACCTCTTGAAAATCTGCTCTGGCGAGATTTCCTCCGTTCAGGTGAACTTTTGAGATTCCTAGTGTAAACTCACTTGTTTTTGTACTACCCATTATGTGATTTATTTAATTTTGTTTTCCTCACGGGAATTTGGTTTTTAGTTGCATTGCTGCTGCAAGGTTCGGTTCAGGTATATAGCCGGAAGGTCGAGTATCTTTATTCTTTTGTCTTGCATGCCTTGGAGTTTCTCCCGCAGGTATTGATTCTTGTACCTCCCATATATTTTTGATAAACTCTTGTGATTTGATCTGATAAACTCTTAGCTTATAATTATGACGAAAATCAACTTTTTTCTCAGAAATTGGAAACTTCTATGCATTTCAGCATTTTATGTAAAGAATGAGTGTTTGTATTTATCTACAATTAGAACTTCTTGATGTATTCAACATATATTATAAGTTGTTCTAGTTGGCTTCATTTACTATTTCTTAAGATAGTCTTTGTCTATCTGACTTAAATTGTTGACTCAATACCTTTTTTTTATATATTTGTTTTCCTAGTTGTGAGTATCTCACATGATTGCCGAAGGATTGTGAATTAGTTATCTCCATATGCAATTCCTGGGTCTAAACTGTTCATCATGGTGGATAGAGGTTCTTGGAACATGTTTTCACCAATGGATAGTTGCATAGAAGAGTGGGTAGTTGGAGCAGAAGCACAGGTCCCCACATTAGATTTTTGTTTGCCTCCTTGGCAGAATTTCCTGGACAAGTATTTTACTCCCCTAATAAGCCTTTGAACATCTCCTTCTAGTTCCTACCTTGTTATCCCTGTTTTGCTTGTTTGCTTGATTTTTGTTCTTGCTTAGAAAATTCATATACTTGCTCAAGAATCATGGAGCTCTCTATTTCAGGGGATTCAAGTTTCCAAGTTCCCAACCTAATTGACAAAACTGATGTTGTCTCCAGCTGTGGATTAGGAAGAAAACCTGATAAGGTAACTAGAGATAGAGCATTGTGTAATTGGGTCTTTGACGAAACTGCTGAAAATATGCATAGAAACTTTGGATCCGGTTACCCAGGAGGTAACATTTCTTATCTATATATTAATTGTGTTAGGATCCTCTCCAGTTCTCCCTTTGCTACATTGTCTTTTTCATATAACATCTCGATCATTTCAGTGATAGTCAAGGACTGTCATTAATAATGATAGATGAAGGTGCAATGAATGAAAATAGTTTTATGAATTGGAGAAAAAAATAGATCCATTGAAATTGAAGAGGATCCGTATCTTTGTAAATATCCTATCATGGTAGCTTATTCGAAGAGGATCCACTTCCTATTCCTCTCAGCTGCAAAATTTGGTTAGTGGATTCTGTCACAATTCCTATCATGGGCCATTACACACTCCTTTGACTGACATACGTTATCTGATTATATGTAATGCTGTAGGTTATCTGATTATACGTTATCTGATTATACGTTATCTGATTATAGTAGTCTGTAGGTTTATTCATATGACATCTCTTTTAAATGCTGCAATATTTTAGTTATATAAATTTGATTATATGTAGTGGACATCATTTTGTTGATTATATGTCCTTGAAATTCGATTGATTATGATTTTTCAAAGGCATTTCAAGTTATTGAGACAACAAATCACCAACTTTTGGAACCAACAGATCATGGAAGTCCACATAGATGGAAATCCAATCCTTATTGGAGAAGCTACTCGATGTCAATGAGGCTATGAGCCACTGTGCAGCAGCAACATCCCCTACAACTTCGATAAACCAAAAACTTGCAAGGAATAGAGACATACTTCATGAATTTACACAGGTCAATTTTCTTTTCTTAGTTTCAAATTTCTTTAACACTAGCATGGCAGCTACTTTAATTCTTTCTAACTTCTACTTTATTGAATTAAGGGTTCTGTTTTTAGTGTTTTTTTCTTGCAACATATATATATGCCCCAAATACATATATATGCTCACGAAGATAGAAGTTAGATTATACATATATACGCTACATATATTTTTTCTAACTTAGCTACAAATCCATCACTCACGAAGATAGAAATACATATATATGCTCCATAGTTCATACCATCTTGTTACATTAGATTACCAATATCTACTTTAAGTTTCCGAATTATTTAGTACTCTTGAATAATTATTTCAAGTCTAAATTAAGTTCCCTGTTGTAGACTTTTCTATTCAATGGTCAAAATATCATTATTAGGATGGATGTAACTACATGGCGTAGAGTGATAACATGGTTCAAAAAGTGATTCTATATAATATAGAATCACTACAAGGAACAACAGAAGTCAAATACATCATTGACTGATTCTTCTGATAGACTTGTCCATGTCTCCTTGCAAGCTTGAGAGAACTTGACATAAAATGCTAAAATAGCAAGATTTGTTCAATACGATATGGTTGTTGCAAGGGCAGCACCCTTGCTGCCAAGGGCAAAAATATACACTAAAACCCAGCATATAAAAATGTGGAATATTGTAGTTATCCTAGAGCTTATGAGCATGGGAAACACAGGCAAAAAGGCTTGGGATTAGCCAATAACAAGCATATAGGTCCTGCTTCAACTCATATCTCTCTTCTATGGATTTTGACCAGTTGCATAAGAATTTGGCTTGTGTAGGTCCAAATGAGGGCCAACGGTATGCCCGCAAGCAGAAGAATTAGCATTGCCTTCTGTGTATGAATACCGAGCATGTGATATTGTTTTGCACCATAAGCTTGTCCACACAGGTGTTAGTGCACTTGCCATTCCCAAGTTGTTATATTGGAAGAAAAATATGCAGGAAATTTCAACTTATATACCATAAAAGATGACCCTTACAAGAAGGAAATTCAATGTTTGAAATTGAGCTTCGAAGTTGAAATTCAATGGTTAGAATCCGCCGCTAGTTGATGGAGCCGGCTAATTAATAATCGGCTCCATCAAGTGTGCGCCCTTTTTTCCGCTATGTTTTCTTTATCTCCAATCTTCTTCGCTGTTTTCCGCATCTCCTTTCTTCTTTGTTGTTTTTCGCACTGTTGACATTTTCCGGTTTTCTTGTTTTTGCATTGTTTCTCCGCTTTCTCATTCTTCATGCTTCTCGGTTCTCGTCTTCCGGCGTCTCCCTTCCCGCATCTATTGCAGATCCATTCCCATTCCCTGTTTCCGGTTGTTTTCTGGTTCGCATTCGTTTGTGTATCCGATTCGCACAAACCAGCTATATAGTATATGCCTACGCGGGACGAGTTAGGGTTTTGCCTTCTCTTTACCATCCCACCGCCAAGCTGCAGAGAGGTACGTGAGCGCTCCGAAGTCCTTTTTGCGCGTCCTTTTATTTTTTTTGTTCTTCCTATCAAAAGTTCAATTTTTTACTTGACCAAATTAAGTTTTTCTTCTGTCTATCATTCTCAGCTGATGATTTCGGCTTCCGTTGGGTGATCTGTAAGGTTAGAAATAAGAAAATCCTCTATCATTTGCAAATCTTTTGTATTTTAATATAATCTTTTTTAGCATGTGTAGGTATTGTACAGGGCGCTACAAATAACAAAAGAAGATAACCATCCACATTGTACTGAGGCTGGCAAACATATTTCAGTTCTTAGTAACTTTGGTAATACTAAGAAGATATTAGGTTATTATTTAAGCCAAACAAAAATAGCATGTGTTGCTCATTGATGGGAAAAGATTCAGTAGTCAATCCCAAATAGATTCATGACTCTTTTATTATAATTGTATTCTATCAAAATATAAATGTGCTAATTTCTTGAGATCTCTAAAAAAAAGAGAACTAATTACCCATGGATTATATTTTTAACTGATAAATTGCATCATATATTATCAACATGTTGATAATATATGATTTTTTCCACCGTATGATGGAACTCGGGTTGCATTACCTCCTGATATAAGTGGTTGAACAAAACACTTTAAAGTTAATGCTAGCTGCAAAGTATATTTGCTCTCATTACCAGAGCTTATTTGCTTTCAACCATGCACAGTCAAACTTTATGCTATATTCTGTTAAATCATTTAATGGCCAAGACATGACCTCTTATATGCATAAATTTATTTCGTTGCTTGTCTCCCTTATTCATTAATTTCATTTTTTGAAATGTTGATTCCACCTGATTTTGCATTCCTGTTCAAAATGTTGATTCCATCTCTTCATGATGCATTTCTTAATTGACCTTTTTGTTCTTTTGATTTCAGCAGTTAGTTAAATGCTATTGATCAGTTAAATACTATTGATCAATACCTTATTATGTTTCTAGAATAGATAGATACATTGAACTAATTGACAATGCTTCAAATAAAATATTTTCTAGAATAATATCAAAACAAGGAACTAGGCTTCAATAAAGTTATGGAAATCTGAATTCATATATCTATATTTGTCTTAGTCTACTAACTTTTAGCTTCTAATGATTTATTCTGCAAGGAGGGATCAAAAAGTCATGGTGGAAGCATGTGAAGATAAACATCCAAAGGAGCCAAAGGAGCAACCCCTGATGAGTATGTTGGCACTTGAGCTCATTTGTTTCATACTCCATTTGTCTTTTTTTAGCTTTTTCTCTGCAGAGGAGATGATATCTTCCTTTATCTAATCTTTTAAGATTTGTCACTAAACTAAATTTCTCATGAATTCGAAATTTGTCCTATTGTTTTTATTTATTTGCTTAATTATCTATATGTGAGCTTGTTGTTGTATATATGTAGGCCAGTGGGTCAGCATGCATGTTTTGAATCCTATTATAGTTTTGCTTTGTATAGATTATGATCTCTAGTAGCATCTTAAGCATTTAGGATAGATGGTTAGCCTAATAATTCTTAACATCTACTAAATTAATTGCTACCTTCCAAATTAATATATAATATGTCCGGATTAAGAAAGCTATTTCACTACAAGATCATGCTATCTATATAATATATAGATGCCCTTTGTAGTTTGATACAATTTGGTACTTCAAAAAGCCAATCTTAGTAGAGCCTTGTTCGATAGTGCGCCAGTTTCAATGAAATTGGTGCCCTGTTCAACAATGCGTTGGTTTCATTTTTGTTGTCGCCATTCTAAACGGAGCGTCCTACTCAACAATATAGTTCTCATCTTAATGTTCTCTACATATTTTTGTTCGCTAATCATACCGATTCTTAAAAGTCAACTGCATGTTCAAGTGAGGTATATTCTTGTTTTTTTTTAATCTTTGTCTAATACTTTTGTTTTCTATGGTTTATTCTATATTGAAGTTTTTTTAATTCTTTTGGCCGGTGGTTGTTTATATGAATTAGGAATTTTGATTCATATAACAATTTTAGTGGCCAATTAATTTCAAAGTTATGTACATAATCTTAAGGATTAATTTGTTCTTAGTTACCTTCCTAATTATGTTTTTGGTTTGTTCAATAAAAAGAAGTTGATAACTTCATATAGTGGAGTATTAAATTGATCTTATTTCACTAGATAATGATTATATTAAGTTGATAATAGAAAGAAGTTGCTCGCTGCTCTCAGCGCTCGTCATGTGTAGTGCCGCTGGTGGATCTTTCGCCCCCGTCGCCCGAAGATGAACGATAAAGAGCACTTCCTCTTCGAGGCTCTCCAAACCCTAACCTTCGAATCCACCAAGAATTCGTTTTCTAGGTTTCTTCTCTCGATTAATTGCTGCTCACTGCTCTCAGCGCTCGTCGTGTGGGCGAGGATTTAGTGCCGCCGATGGACCTTTCGCCCCCCGTCTTCCTGGGGTCTGACGAGTCCGGGTCGCGCTTCCAGTTTGTCCAGCCCAATCGTGACCCCCAGTCCAACTGGGAGGCCGACCTCGCCTAGAAGCTCGAAGAGTACCTCTTGAAAATCTGCTCTGGCGATATTTCCTCTGTTCATTTGAACTTTTGAGATTCCTAGTTTAAACTCACTTGTTTTTGTACTACCCATTATGTGATTTATTTAATTTTGTTTTCCTCACGGGAATTTGGTTTTTAGTTGCATTGCTGCTGCAAGGTTCGGTTCAGGTATATAGCCGGAAGGTCGAGTATCTTTATTCTTTGGTCTTGCATGCCTTGGAGTTTCTCTGGCAGGTATTGATTCTAGTACCTCCCATATATTTTTGATAAACTCTTGTGATTTGATCTGATAAACTCTTAGCTTATAATTATGACGAAAATCAACTTTTTTCTCAGAAATTGGAAACTTCTATGCATTTCAGCATTTTATGTAAAGAATGAGTGTTTGTATTTATCTACAATTAGAACTTCTTGATGTATTCAACATATATTATAAGTTGTTCTAGTTGGCTTCATTTACTATTTCTTAAGATAGTCTTTGTCTATCTGACTTAAATTGTTGACTCAATACCTTTTTTTTATATATTTGTTTTCCTAGTTGTGAGTATCTCACATGATTGCCGAAGGATTGTGAATTAGTTATCTCCATATGCAATTCCTGGGTCTAAACTGTTCATCATGGTGGATAGAGGTTCTTGGAACATGTTTTCACCAATGGATAGTTGCATAGAAGAGTGGGTAGTTGGAGCAGAAGCACAGGTCCCCACATTAGATTTTTGTTTGCCTCCTTGGCAGAATTTCCTGGACAAGTATTTTACTCCCCTAATAAGCCTTTGAACATCTCCTTCTAGTTCCTACCTTGTTATCCCTGTTTTGCTTGTTTGCTTGATTTTTGTTCTTGCTTAGAAAATTCATATACTTGCTCAAGAATCATGGAGCTCTCTATTTCAGGGGATTCAAGTTTCCAAGTTCCCAACCTAATTGACAAAACTGATGTTGTCTCCAGCTGTGGATTAGGAAGAAAACCTGATAAGGTAACTAGAGATAGAGCATTGTGTAATTGGGTCTTTGACGAAACTGCTGAAAATATGCATAGAAACTTTGGATCCGGTTACCCAGGAGGTAACATTTCTTATCTATATATTAATTGTGTTAGGATCCTCTCCAGTTCTCCCTTTGCTACATTGTCTTTTTCATATAACATCTCGATCATTTCAGTGATAGTCAAGGACTGTCATTAATAATGATAGATGAAGGTGCAATGAATGAAAATAGTTTTATGAATTGGAGAAAAAAATAGATCCATTGAAATTGAAGAGGATCCGTATCTTTGTAAATATCCTATCATGGTAGCTTATTCGAAGAGGATCCACTTCCTATTCCTCTCAGCTGCAAAATTTGGTTAGTGGATTCTGTCACAATTCCTATCATGGGCCATTACACACTCCTTTGACTGACATACGTTATCTGATTATATGTAATGCTGTAGGTTATCTGATTATACGTTATCTGATTATACGTTATCTGATTATAGTAGTCTGTAGGTTTATTCATATGACATCTCTTTTAAATGCTGCAATATTTTAGTTATATAAATTTGATTATATGTAGTGGACATCATTTTGTTGATTATATGTCCTTGAAATTCGATTGATTATGATTTTTCAAAGGCATTTCAAGTTATTGAGACAACAAATCACCAACTTTTGGAACCAACAGATCATGGAAGTCCACATAGATGGAAATCCAATCCTTATTGGAGAAGCTACTCGATGTCAATGAGGCTATGAGCCACTGTGCAGCAGCAACATCCCCTACAACTTCGATAAACCAAAAACTTGCAAGGAATAGAGACATACTTCATGAATTTACACAGGTCAATTTTCTTTTCTTAGTTTCAAATTTCTTTAACACTAGCATGGCAGCTACTTTAATTCTTTCTAACTTCTACTTTATTGAATTAAGGGTTCTGTTTTTAGTGTTTTTTTCTTGCAACATATATATATGCCCCAAATACATATATATGCTCACGAAGATAGAAGTTAGATTATACATATATACGCTACATATATTTTTTCTAACTTAGCTACAAATCCATCACTCACGAAGATAGAAATACATATATATGCTCCATAGTTCATACCATCTTGTTACATTAGATTACCAATATCTACTTTAAGTTTCCGAATTATTTAGTACTCTTGAATAATTATTTCAAGTCTAAATTAAGTTCCCTGTTGTAGACTTTTCTATTCAATGGTCAAAATATCATTATTAGGATGGATGTAACTACATGGCGTAGAGTGATAACATGGTTCAAAAAGTGATTCTATATAATATAGAATCACTACAAGGAACAACAGAAGTCAAATACATCATTGACTGATTCTTCTGATAGACTTGTCCATGTCTCCTTGCAAGCTTGAGAGAACTTGACATAAAATGCTAAAATAGCAAGATTTGTTCAATACGATATGGTTGTTGCAAGGGCAGCACCCTTGCTGCCAAGGGCAAAAATATACACTAAAACCCAGCATATAAAAATGTGGAATATTGTAGTTATCCTAGAGCTTATGAGCATGGGAAACACAGGCAAAAAGGCTTGGGATTAGCCAATAACAAGCATATAGGTCCTGCTTCAACTCATATCTCTCTTCTATGGATTTTGACCAGTTGCATAAGAATTTGGCTTGTGTAGGTCCAAATGAGGGCCAACGGTATGCCCGCAAGCAGAAGAATTAGCATTGCCTTCTGTGTATGAATACCGAGCATGTGATATTGTTTTGCACCATAAGCTTGTCCACACAGGTGTTAGTGCACTTGCCATTCCCAAGTTGTTATATTGGAAGAAAAATATGCAGGAAATTTCAACTTATATACCATAAAAGATGACCCTTACAAGAAGGAAATTCAATGTTTGAAATTGAGCTTCGAAGTTGAAATTCAATGGTTAGAATCCGCCGCTAGTTGATGGAGCCGGCTAATTAATAATCGGCTCCATCAAGTGTGCGCCCTTTTTTCCGCTATGTTTTCTTTATCTCCAATCTTCTTCGCTGTTTTCCGCATCTCCTTTCTTCTTTGTTGTTTTTCGCACTGTTGACATTTTCCGGTTTTCTTGTTTTTGCATTGTTTCTCCGCTTTCTCATTCTTCATGCTTCTCGGTTCTCGTCTTCCGGCGTCTCCCTTCCCGCATCTATTGCAGATCCATTCCCATTCCCTGTTTCCGGTTGTTTTCTGGTTCGCATTCGTTTGTGTATCCGATTCGCACAAACCAGCTATATAGTATATGCCTACGCGGGACGAGTTAGGGTTTTGCCTTCTCTTTACCATCCCACCGCCAAGCTGCAGAGAGGTACGTGAGCGCTCCGAAGTCCTTTTTGCGCGTCCTTTTATTTTTTTTGTTCTTCCTATCAAAAGTTCAATTTTTTACTTGACCAAATTAAGTTTTTCTTCTGTCTATCATTCTCAGCTGATGATTTCGGCTTCCGTTGGGTGATCTGTAAGGTTAGAAATAAGAAAATCCTCTATCATTTGCAAATCTTTTGTATTTTAATATAATCTTTTTTAGCATGTGTAGGTATTGTACAGGGCGCTACAAATAACAAAAGAAGATAACCATCCACATTGTACTGAGGCTGGCAAACATATTTCAGTTCTTAGTAACTTTGGTAATACTAAGAAGATATTAGGTTATTATTTAAGCCAAACAAAAATAGCATGTGTTGCTCATTGATGGGAAAAGATTCAGTAGTCAATCCCAAATAGATTCATGACTCTTTTATTATAATTGTATTCTATCAAAATATAAATGTGCTAATTTCTTGAGATCTCTAAAAAAAAGAGAACTAATTACCCATGGATTATATTTTTAACTGATAAATTGCATCATATATTATCAACATGTTGATAATATATGATTTTTTCCACCGTATGATGGAACTCGGGTTGCATTACCTCCTGATATAAGTGGTTGAACAAAACACTTTAAAGTTAATGCTAGCTGCAAAGTATATTTGCTCTCATTACCAGAGCTTATTTGCTTTCAACCATGCACAGTCAAACTTTATGCTATATTCTGTTAAATCATTTAATGGCCAAGACATGACCTCTTATATGCATAAATTTATTTCGTTGCTTGTCTCCCTTATTCATTAATTTCATTTTTTGAAATGTTGATTCCACCTGATTTTGCATTCCTGTTCAAAATGTTGATTCCATCTCTTCATGATGCATTTCTTAATTGACCTTTTTGTTCTTTTGATTTCAGCAGTTAGTTAAATGCTATTGATCAGTTAAATACTATTGATCAATACCTTATTATGTTTCTAGAATAGATAGATACATTGAACTAATTGACAATGCTTCAAATAAAATATTTTCTAGAATAATATCAAAACAAGGAACTAGGCTTCAATAAAGTTATGGAAATCTGAATTCATATATCTATATTTGTCTTAGTCTACTAACTTTTAGCTTCTAATGATTTATTCTGCAAGGAGGGATCAAAAAGTCATGGTGGAAGCATGTGAAGATAAACATCCAAAGGAGCCAAAGGAGCAACCCCTGATGAGTATGTTGGCACTTGAGCTCATTTGTTTCATACTCCATTTGTCTTTTTTTAGCTTTTTCTCTGCAGAGGAGATGATATCTTCCTTTATCTAATCTTTTAAGATTTGTCACTAAACTAAATTTCTCATGAATTCGAAATTTGTCCTATTGTTTTTATTTATTTGCTTAATTATCTATATGTGAGCTTGTTGTTGTATATATGTAGGCCAGTGGGTCAGCATGCATGTTTTGAATCCTATTATAGTTTTGCTTTGTATAGATTATGATCTCTAGTAGCATCTTAAGCATTTAGGATAGATGGTTAGCCTAATAATTCTTAACATCTACTAAATTAATTGCTACCTTCCAAATTAATATATAATATGTCCGGATTAAGAAAGCTATTTCACTACAAGATCATGCTATCTATATAATATATAGATGCCCTTTGTAGTTTGATACAATTTGGTACTTCAAAAAGCCAATCTTAGTAGAGCCTTGTTCGATAGTGCGCCAGTTTCAATGAAATTGGTGCCCTGTTCAACAATGCGTTGGTTTCATTTTTGTTGTCGCCATTCTAAACGGAGCGTCCTACTCAACAATATAGTTCTCATCTTAATGTTCTCTACATATTTTTGTTCGCTAATCATACCGATTCTTATAAGTCAACTGCATGTTCAAGTGAGGTATATTCTTGTTTTTTTTTAATCTTTGTCTAATACTTTTGTTTTCTATGGTTTATTCTATATTGAAGTTTTTTTAATTCTTTTGGCCGGTGGTTGTTTATATGAATTAGGAATTTTGATTCATATAACAATTTTAGTGGCCAATTAATTTCAAAGTTATGTACATAATCTTAAGGATTAATTTGTTCTTAGTTACCTTCCTAATTATGTTTTTGGTTTGTTCAATAAAAAGAAGTTGATAACTTCATATAGTGGAGTATTAAATTGATCTTATTTCACTAGATAATGATTATATTAAGTTGATAATAGAAAGAAGTTGCTCGCTGCTCTCAGCGCTCGTCATGTGTAGTGCCGCTGGTGGATCTTTCGCCCCCGTCGCCCGAAGATGAACGATAAAGAGCACTTCCTCTTCGAGGCTCTCCAAACCCTAACCTTCGAATCCACCAAGAATTCGTTTTCTAGGTTTCTTCTCTCGATTAATTGCTGCTCACTGCTCTCAGCGCTCGTCGTGTGGGCGAGGATTTAGTGCCGCCGATGGACCTTTCGCCCCCCGTCTTCCTGGGGTCTGACGAGTCCGGGTCGCGCTTCCAGTTTGTCCAGCCCAATCGTGACCCCCAGTCCAACTGGGAGGCCGACCTCGCCTAGAAGCTCGAAGAGTACCTCTTGAAAATCTGCTCTGGCGAGATTTCCTCTGTTCATTTGAACTTTTGAGATTCCTAGTTTAAACTCACTTGTTTTTGTACTACCCATTATGTGATTTATTTAATTTTGTTTTCCTCACGGGAATTTGGTTTTTAGTTGCATTGCTGCTGCAAGGTTCGGTTCAGGTATATAGCCGGAAGGTCGAGTATCTTTATTCTTTGGTCTTGCATGCCTTGGAGTTTCTCTGGCAGGTATTGATTCTAGTACCTCCCATATATTTTTGATAAACTCTTGTGATTTGATCTGATAAACTCTTAGCTTATAATTATGACGAAAATCAACTTTTTTCTCAGAAATTGGAAACTTCTATGCATTTCAGCATTTTATGTAAAGAATGAGTGTTTGTATTTATCTACAATTAGAACTTCTTGATGTATTCAACATATATTATAAGTTGTTCTAGTTGGCTTCATTTACTATTTCTTAAGATAGTCTTTGTCTATCTGACTTAAATTGTTGACTCAATACCTTTTTTTTATATATTTGTTTTCCTAGTTGTGAGTATCTCACATGATTGCCGAAGGATTGTGAATTAGTTATCTCCATATGCAATTCCTGGGTCTAAACTGTTCATCATGGTGGATAGAGGTTCTTGGAACATGTTTTCACCAATGGATAGTTGCATAGAAGAGTGGGTAGTTGGAGCAGAAGCACAGGTCCCCACATTAGATTTTTGTTTGCCTCCTTGGCAGAATTTCCTGGACAAGTATTTTACTCCCCTAATAAGCCTTTGAACATCTCCTTCTAGTTCCTACCTTGTTATCCCTGTTTTGCTTGTTTGCTTGATTTTTGTTCTTGCTTAGAAAATTCATATACTTGCTCAAGAATCATGGAGCTCTCTATTTCAGGGGATTCAAGTTTCCAAGTTCCCAACCTAATTGACAAAACTGATGTTGTCTCCAGCTGTGGATTAGGAAGAAAACCTGATAAGGTAACTAGAGATAGAGCATTGTGTAATTGGGTCTTTGACGAAACTGCTGAAAATATGCATAGAAACTTTGGATCCGGTTACCCAGGAGGTAACATTTCTTATCTATATATTAATTGTGTTAGGATCCTCTCCAGTTCTCCCTTTGCTACATTGTCTTTTTCATATAACATCTCGATCATTTCAGTGATAGTCAAGGACTGTCATTAATAATGATAGATGAAGGTGCAATGAATGAAAATAGTTTTATGAATTGGAGAAAAAAATAGATCCATTGAAATTGAAGAGGATCCGTATCTTTGTAAATATCCTATCATGGTAGCTTATTCGAAGAGGATCCACTTCCTATTCCTCTCAGCTGCAAAATTTGGTTAGTGGATTCTGTCACAATTCCTATCATGGGCCATTACACACTCCTTTGACTGACATACGTTATCTGATTATATGTAATGCTGTAGGTTATCTGATTATACGTTATCTGATTATACGTTATCTGATTATAGTAGTCTGTAGGTTTATTCATATGACATCTCTTTTAAATGCTGCAATATTTTAGTTATATAAATTTGATTATATGTAGTGGACATCATTTTGTTGATTATATGTCCTTGAAATTCGATTGATTATGATTTTTCAAAGGCATTTCAAGTTATTGAGACAACAAATCACCAACTTTTGGAACCAACAGATCATGGAAGTCCACATAGATGGAAATCCAATCCTTATTGGAGAAGCTACTCGATGTCAATGAGGCTATGAGCCACTGTGCAGCAGCAACATCCCCTACAACTTCGATAAACCAAAAACTTGCAAGGAATAGAGACATACTTCATGAATTTACACAGGTCAATTTTCTTTTCTTAGTTTCAAATTTCTTTAACACTAGCATGGCAGCTACTTTAATTCTTTCTAACTTCTACTTTATTGAATTAAGGGTTCTGTTTTTAGTGTTTTTTTCTTGCAACATATATATATGCCCCAAATACATATATATGCTCACGAAGATAGAAGTTAGATTATACATATATACGCTACATATATTTTTTCTAACTTAGCTACAAATCCATCACTCACGAAGATAGAAATACATATATATGCTCCATAGTTCATACCATCTTGTTACATTAGATTACCAATATCTACTTTAAGTTTCCGAATTATTTAGTACTCTTGAATAATTATTTCAAGTCTAAATTAAGTTCCCTGTTGTAGACTTTTCTATTCAATGGTCAAAATATCATTATTAGGATGGATGTAACTACATGGCGTAGAGTGATAACATGGTTCAAAAAGTGATTCTATATAATATAGAATCACTACAAGGAACAACAGAAGTCAAATACATCATTGACTGATTCTTCTGATAGACTTGTCCATGTCTCCTTGCAAGCTTGAGAGAACTTGACATAAAATGCTAAAATAGCAAGATTTGTTCAATACGATATGGTTGTTGCAAGGGCAGCACCCTTGCTGCCAAGGGCAAAAATATACACTAAAACCCAGCATATAAAAATGTGGAATATTGTAGTTATCCTAGAGCTTATGAGCATGGGAAACACAGGCAAAAAGGCTTGGGATTAGCCAATAACAAGCATATAGGTCCTGCTTCAACTCATATCTCTCTTCTATGGATTTTGACCAGTTGCATAAGAATTTGGCTTGTGTAGGTCCAAATGAGGGCCAACGGTATGCCCGCAAGCAGAAGAATTAGCATTGCCTTCTGTGTATGAATACCGAGCATGTGATATTGTTTTGCACCATAAGCTTGTCCACACAGGTGTTAGTGCACTTGCCATTCCCAAGTTGTTATATTGGAAGAAAAATATGCAGGAAATTTCAACTTATATACCATAAAAGATGACCCTTACAAGAAGGAAATTCAATGTTTGAAATTGAGCTTCGAAGTTGAAATTCAATGGTTAGAATCCGCCGCTAGTTGATGGAGCCGGCTAATTAATAATCGGCTCCATCAAGTGTGCGCCCTTTTTTCCGCTATGTTTTCTTTATCTCCAATCTTCTTCGCTGTTTTCCGCATCTCCTTTCTTCTTTGTTGTTTTTCGCACTGTTGACATTTTCCGGTTTTCTTGTTTTTGCATTGTTTCTCCGCTTTCTCATTCTTCATGCTTCTCGGTTCTCGTCTTCCGGCGTCTCCCTTCCCGCATCTATTGCAGATCCATTCCCATTCCCTGTTTCCGGTTGTTTTCTGGTTCGCATTCGTTTGTGTATCCGATTCGCACAAACCAGCTATATAGTATATGCCTACGCGGGACGAGTTAGGGTTTTGCCTTCTCTTTACCATCCCACCGCCAAGCTGCAGAGAGGTACGTGAGCGCTCCGAAGTCCTTTTTGCGCGTCCTTTTATTTTTTTTGTTCTTCCTATCAAAAGTTCAATTTTTTACTTGACCAAATTAAGTTTTTCTTCTGTCTATCATTCTCAGCTGATGATTTCGGCTTCCGTTGGGTGATCTGTAAGGTTAGAAATAAGAAAATCCTCTATCATTTGCAAATCTTTTGTATTTTAATATAATCTTTTTTAGCATGTGTAGGTATTGTACAGGGCGCTACAAATAACAAAAGAAGATAACCATCCACATTGTACTGAGGCTGGCAAACATATTTCAGTTCTTAGTAACTTTGGTAATACTAAGAAGATATTAGGTTATTATTTAAGCCAAACAAAAATAGCATGTGTTGCTCATTGATGGGAAAAGATTCAGTAGTCAATCCCAAATAGATTCATGACTCTTTTATTATAATTGTATTCTATCAAAATATAAATGTGCTAATTTCTTGAGATCTCTAAAAAAAAGAGAACTAATTACCCATGGATTATATTTTTAACTGATAAATTGCATCATATATTATCAACATGTTGATAATATATGATTTTTTCCACCGTATGATGGAACTCGGGTTGCATTACCTCCTGATATAAGTGGTTGAACAAAACACTTTAAAGTTAATGCTAGCTGCAAAGTATATTTGCTCTCATTACCAGAGCTTATTTGCTTTCAACCATGCACAGTCAAACTTTATGCTATATTCTGTTAAATCATTTAATGGCCAAGACATGACCTCTTATATGCATAAATTTATTTCGTTGCTTGTCTCCCTTATTCATTAATTTCATTTTTTGAAATGTTGATTCCACCTGATTTTGCATTCCTGTTCAAAATGTTGATTCCATCTCTTCATGATGCATTTCTTAATTGACCTTTTTGTTCTTTTGATTTCAGCAGTTAGTTAAATGCTATTGATCAGTTAAATACTATTGATCAATACCTTATTATGTTTCTAGAATAGATAGATACATTGAACTAATTGACAATGCTTCAAATAAAATATTTTCTAGAATAATATCAAAACAAGGAACTAGGCTTCAATAAAGTTATGGAAATCTGAATTCATATATCTATATTTGTCTTAGTCTACTAACTTTTAGCTTCTAATGATTTATTCTGCAAGGAGGGATCAAAAAGTCATGGTGGAAGCATGTGAAGATAAACATCCAAAGGAGCCAAAGGAGCAACCCCTGATGAGTATGTTGGCACTTGAGCTCATTTGTTTCATACTCCATTTGTCTTTTTTTTAGCTTTTTCTCTGCAGAGGAGATGATATCTTCCTTTATCTAATCTTTTAAGATTTGTCACTAAACTAAATTTCTCATGAATTCGAAATTTGTCCTATTGTTTTTATTTATTTGCTTAATTATCTATATGTGAGCTTGTTGTTGTATATATGTAGGCCAGTGGGTCAGCATGCATGTTTTGAATCCTATTATAGTTTTGCTTTGTATAGATTATGATCTCTAGTAGCATCTTAAGCATTTAGGATAGATGGTTAGCCTAATAATTCTTAACATCTACTAAATTAATTGCTACCTTCCAAATTAATATATAATATGTCCGGATTAAGAAAGCCATTTCACTACAAAGATCATGCTATCTATATAATATATAGATGCCCTTTGTAGTTTGATACAATTTGGTACTTCTAAAAGCCAATCTTAGTAGAGCGTTGTTCGATAGTGCGCCAGTTTCAATGAAATTGGTGTCCTGTTCAACAATGCGTTGGTTTCATTTTTGTTGTCGCCATTCTAAACGGAGCGTCCTACTCAACAATATAGTTCTCATCTTAATGTTCTCTACATATTTTTGTTCGCTAATCATACCGATTCTTATAAGTCAACTGCATGTTCAAGTGAGGTATATTCCTGTTTTTTTTAATCTTTGTCTAATACTTTTGTTTTCTATGGTTTATTCTATATTGAAGTTTTTTTAATTCTTTTGGCCGGTGGTTGTTTATATGAATTAGGAATTTTGATTCATATAACAATTTTAGTGGCCAATTAATTTCAAAGTTATGTACATAATCTTAAGGATTAATTTGTTCTTAGTTACCTTCCTAATTATGTTTTTGGTTTGTTCAATAAAAAGAAGTTGATAACTTCATATAGTGGAGTATTAAATTGATCTTATTTCACTAGATAATGATTATATTAAGTTGATAATAGAAAGAAGTTGCTCGCTGCTCTCAGCGCTCGTCATGTGTAGTGCCGCTGGTGGATCTTTCGCCACCGTCGCCCGAAGATGAACGATAAAGAGCACTTCCTCTTCGAGGCTCTCCAAACCCTAACCTTCGAATCCACCAAGAATTCGTTTTCTAGGTTTCTTCTCTCGATTAATTGCTCACTGCTCTCAGCGCTCGTCGTGTGGGCGAGGATTTAGTGCCGCCGATGGACCTTTCGCCCCCCGTCTTCCTGGGGTCTGACGAGTCCGGGTCGCGCTTCCAGTTTGTCCAGCCCAATCGTGACCCCCAGTCCAACTGGGAGGCCGACCTCGCCAAGAAGCTCGAAGAGTACCTCTTGAAAATCTGCTCTGGCGAGATTTCCTCCGTTCAGGTGAACTTTTGAGATTCCTAGTTTAAACTCACTTGTTTTTGTACTACCCATTATGTGATTTATTTAATTTTGTTTTCCTCACGGGAATTTGGTTTTTAGTTGCATTGCTGCTGCAAGGTTCGGTTCAGGTATATAGCCGGAAGGTCGAGTATCTTTATTCTTTTGTCTTGCATGCCTTGGAGTTTCTCCCGCAGGTATTGATTCTAGTACCTCCCATATATTTTTGATAAACTCTTGTGATTTGATCTGATAAACTCTTAGCTTATAATTATGACGAAAATCAACTTTTTTCTCAGAAATTGGAAACTTCTATGCATTTCAGCATTTTATGTAAAGAATGAGTGTTTGTATTTATCTACAATTAGAACTTCTTGATGTATTCAACATATATTATAAGTTGTTCTAGTTGGCTTCATTTACTATTTCTTAAGATAGTCTTTGTCTATCTGACTTAAATTGTTGACTCAATTCCTTTTTTTTTATATATTTGTTTTCCTAGTTGTGAGTATCTCACATGATTGCCGAAGGATTGTGAATTAGTTATCTCCATATGCAATTCCTGGGTCTAAACTGTTCATCATGGTGGATAGAGGTTCTTGGAACATGTTTTCACCAATGGATAGTTGCATAGAAGAGTGGGTAGTTGGAGCAGAAGCACAGGTCCCCACATTAGATTTTTGTTTGCCTCCTTGGCAGAATTTCCTGGACAAGTATTTTACTCCCCTAATAAGCCTTTGAACATCTCCTTCTAGTTCCTACCTTGTTATCCCTGTTTTGCTTGTTTGCTTGATTTTTGTTCTTGCTTAGAAAATTCATATACTTGCTCAAGAATCATGGAGCTCTCTATTTCAGGGGATTCAAGTTTCCAAGTTCCCAACCTAATTGACAAAACTGATGTTGTCTCCAGCTGTGGATTAGGAAGAAAACCTGATAAGGTAACTAGAGATAGAGCATTGTGTAATTGGGTCTTTGACGAAACTGCTGAAAATATGCATAGAAACTTTGGATCCGGTTACCCAGGAGGTAACATTTCTTATCTATATATTAATTGTGTTAGGATCCTCTCCAGTTCTCCCTTTGCTACATTGTCTTTTTCATATAACATCTCGATCATTTCAGTGATAGTCAAGGACTGTCATTAATAATGATAGATGAAGGTGCAATGAATGAAAATAGTTTTATGAATTGGAGAAAAAAATAGATCCATTGAAATTGAAGAGGATCCGTATCTTTGTAAATATCCTATCATGGTAGCTTATTCGAAGAGGATCCACTTCCTATTCCTCTCAGCTGCAAAATTTGGTTAGTGGATTCTGTCACAATTCCTATCATGGGCCATTACACACTCCTTTGACTGACATACGTTATCTGATTATATGTAATGCTGTAGGTTATCTGATTATACATTATCTGATTATACGTTATCTGATTATAGTAGTCTGTAGGTTTATTCATATGACATCTCTTTTAAATGCTGCAATATTTTAGTTATATAAATTTGATTATATGTAGTGGACATCATTTTGTTGATTATATGTCCTTGAAATTCGATTGATTATGATTTTTCAAAGGCATTTCAAGTTATTGAGACAACAAATCACCAACTTTTGGAACCAACAGATCATGGAAGTCCACATAGATGGAAATCCAATCCTTATTGGAGAAGCTACTCGATGTCAATGAGGCTATGAGCCACTGTGCAGCAGCAACATCCCCTACAACTTCGATAAACCAAAAACTTGCAAGGAATAGAGACATACTTCATGAATTTACACAGGTCAATTTTCTTTTCTTAGTTTCAAATTTCTTTAACACTAGCATGGCAGCTACTTTAATTCTTTCTAACTTCTACTTTATTGAATTAAGGGTTCTGTTTTTAGTGTTTTTTTCTTGCAACATATATATATGCCCCAAATACATATATATGCTCACGAAGATAGAAGTTAGATTATACATATATACGCTACATATATTTTTTCTAACTTAGCTACAAATCCATCACTCACGAAGATAGAAATACATATATATGCTCCATAGTTCATACCATCTTGTTACATTAGATTACCAATATCTACTTTAAGTTTCCGAATTATTTAGTACTCTTGAATAATTATTTCAAGTCTAAATTAAGTTCCCTGTTGTAGACTTTTCTATTCAATGGTCAAAATATCATTATTAGGATGGATGTAACTACATGGCGTAGAGTGATAACATGGTTCAAAAAGTGATTCTATATAATATAGAATCACTACAAGGAACAACAGAAGTCAAATACATCATTGACTGATTCTTCTGATAGACTTGTCCATGTCTCCTTGCAAGCTTGAGAGAACTTGACATAAAATGCTAAAATAGCAAGATTTGTTCAATACGATATGGTTGTTGCAAGGGCAGCACCCTTGCTGCCAAGGGCAAAAATATACACTAAAACCCAGCATATAAAAATGTGGAATATTGTAGTTATCCTAGAGCTTATGAGCATGGGAAACACAGGCAAAAAGGCTTGGGATTAGCCAATAACAAGCATATAGGTCCTGCTTCAACTCATATCTCTCTTCTATGGATTTTGACCAGTTGCATAAGAATTTGGCTTGTGTAGGTCCAAATGAGGGCCAACGGTATGCCCGCAAGCAGAAGAATTAGCATTGCCTTCTGTGTATGAATACCGAGCATGTGATATTGTTTTGCACCATAAGCTTGTCCACACAGGTGTTAGTGCACTTGCCATTCCCAAGTTGTTATATTGGAAGAAAAATATGCAGGAAATTTCAACTTATATACCATAAAAGATGACCCTTACAAGAAGGAAATTCAATGTTTGAAATTGAGCTTCGAAGTTGAAATTCAATGGTTAGAATCCGCCGCTAGTTGATGGAGCCGGCTAATTAATAATCGGCTCCATCAAGTGTGCGCCCTTTTTTCCGCTATGTTTTCTTTATCTCCAATCTTCTTCGCTGTTTTCCGCATCTCCTTTCTTCTTTGTTGTTTTTCGCACTGTTGACATTTTCCGGTTTTCTTGTTTTTGCATTGTTTCTCCGCTTTCTCATTCTTCATGCTTCTCGGTTCTCGTCTTCCGGCGTCTCCCTTCCCGCATCTATTGCAGATCCATTCCCATTCCCTGTTTCCGGTTGTTTTCTGGTTCGCATTCGTTTGTGTATCCGATTCGCACAAACCAGCTATATAGTATATGCCTACGCGGGACGAGTTAGGGTTTTGCCTTCTCTTTACCATCCCACCGCCAAGCTGCAGAGAGGTACGTGAGCGCTCCGAAGTCCTTTTTGCGCGTCCTTTTATTTTTTTTGTTCTTCCTATCAAAAGTTCAATTTTTTACTTGACCAAATTAAGTTTTTCTTCTGTCTATCATTCTCAGCTGATGATTTCGGCTTCCGTTGGGTGATCTGTAAGGTTAGAAATAAGAAAATCCTCTATCATTTGCAAATCTTTTGTATTTTAATATAATCTTTTTTAGCATGTGTAGGTATTGTACAGGGCGCTACAAATAACAAAAGAAGATAACCATCCACATTGTACTGAGGCTGGCAAACATATTTCAGTTCTTAGTAACTTTGGTAATACTAAGAAGATATTAGGTTATTATTTAAGCCAAACAAAAATAGCATGTGTTGCTCATTGATGGGAAAAGATTCAGTAGTCAATCCCAAATAGATTCATGACTCTTTTATTATAATTGTATTCTATCAAAATATAAATGTGCTAATTTCTTGAGATCTCTAAAAAAAAGAGAACTAATTACCCATGGATTATATTTTTAACTGATAAATTGCATCATATATTATCAACATGTTGATAATATATGATTTTTTCCACCGTATGATGGAACTCGGGTTGCATTACCTCCTGATATAAGTGGTTGAACAAAACACTTTAAAGTTAATGCTAGCTGCAAAGTATATTTGCTCTCATTACCAGAGCTTATTTGCTTTCAACCATGCACAGTCAAACTTTATGCTATATTCTGTTAAATCATTTAATGGCCAAGACATGACCTCTTATATGCATAAATTTATTTCGTTGCTTGTCTCCCTTATTCATTAATTTCATTTTTTGAAATGTTGATTCCACCTGATTTTGCATTCCTGTTCAAAATGTTGATTCCATCTCTTCATGATGCATTTCTTAATTGACCTTTTTGTTCTTTTGATTTCAGCAGTTAGTTAAATGCTATTGATCAGTTAAATACTATTGATCAATACCTTATTATGTTTCTAGAATAGATAGATACATTGAACTAATTGACAATGCTTCAAATAAAATATTTTCTAGAATAATATCAAAACAAGGAACTAGGCTTCAATAAAGTTATGGAAATCTGAATTCATATATCTATATTTGTCTTAGTCTACTAACTTTTAGCTTCTAATGATTTATTCTGCAAGGAGGGATCAAAAAGTCATGGTGGAAGCATGTGAAGATAAACATCCAAAGGAGCCAAAGGAGCAACCCCTGATGAGTATGTTGGCACTTGAGCTCATTTGTTTCATACTCCATTTGTCTTTTTTTTAGCTTTTTCTCTGCAGAGGAGATGATATCTTCCTTTATCTAATCTTTTAAGATTTGTCACTAAACTAAATTTCTCATGAATTCGAAATTTGTCCTATTGTTTTTATTTATTTGCTTAATTATCTATATGTGAGCTTGTTGTTGTATATATGTAGGCCAGTGGGTCAGCATGCATGTTTTGAATCCTATTATAGTTTTGCTTTGTATAGATTATGATCTCTAGTAGCATCTTAAGCATTTAGGATAGATGGTTAGCCTAATAATTCTTAACATCTACTAAATTAATTGCTACCTTCCAAATTAATATATAATATGTCCGGATTAAGAAAGCCATTTCACTACAAAGATCATGCTATCTATATAATATATAGATGCCCTTTGTAGTTTGATACAATTTGGTACTTCTAAAAGCCAATCTTAGTAGAGCGTTGTTCGATAGTGCGCCAGTTTCAATGAAATTGGTGTCCTGTTCAACAATGCGTTGGTTTCATTTTTGTTGTCGCCATTCTAAACGGAGCGTCCTACTCAACAATATAGTTCTCATCTTAATGTTCTCTACATATTTTTGTTCGCTAATCATACCGATTCTTATAAGTCAACTGCATGTTCAAGTGAGGTATATTCCTGTTTTTTTTAATCTTTGTCTAATACTTTTGTTTTCTATGGTTTATTCTATATTGAAGTTTTTTTAATTCTTTTGGCCGGTGGTTGTTTATATGAATTAGGAATTTTGATTCATATAACAATTTTAGTGGCCAATTAATTTCAAAGTTATGTACATAATCTTAAGGATTAATTTGTTCTTAGTTACCTTCCTAATTATGTTTTTGGTTTGTTCAATAAAAAGAAGTTGATAACTTCATATAGTGGAGTATTAAATTGATCTTATTTCACTAGATAATGATTATATTAAGTTGATAATAGAAAGAAGTTGCTCGCTGCTCTCAGCGCTCGTCATGTGTAGTGCCGCTGGTGGATCTTTCGCCACCGTCGCCCGAAGATGAACGATAAAGAGCACTTCCTCTTCGAGGCTCTCCAAACCCTAACCTTCGAATCCACCAAGAATTCGTTTTCTAGGTTTCTTCTCTCGATTAATTGCTCACTGCTCTCAGCGCTCGTCGTGTGGGCGAGGATTTAGTGCCGCCGATGGACCTTTCGCCCCCCGTCTTCCTGGGGTCTGACGAGTCCGGGTCGCGCTTCCAGTTTGTCCAGCCCAATCGTGACCCCCAGTCCAACTGGGAGGCCGACCTCGCCAAGAAGCTCGAAGAGTACCTCTTGAAAATCTGCTCTGGCGAGATTTCCTCCGTTCAGGTGAACTTTTGAGATTCCTAGTTTAAACTCACTTGTTTTTGTACTACCCATTATGTGATTTATTTAATTTTGTTTTCCTCACGGGAATTTGGTTTTTAGTTGCATTGCTGCTGCAAGGTTCGGTTCAGGTATATAGCCGGAAGGTCGAGTATCTTTATTCTTTTGTCTTGCATGCCTTGGAGTTTCTCCCGCAGGTATTGATTCTAGTACCTCCCATATATTTTTGATAAACTCTTGTGATTTGATCTGATAAACTCTTAGCTTATAATTATGACGAAAATCAACTTTTTTCTCAGAAATTGGAAACTTCTATGCATTTCAGCATTTTATGTAAAGAATGAGTGTTTGTATTTATCTACAATTAGAACTTCTTGATGTATTCAACATATATTATAAGTTGTTCTAGTTGGCTTCATTTACTATTTCTTAAGATAGTCTTTGTCTATCTGACTTAAATTGTTGACTCAATTCCTTTTTTTTTATATATTTGTTTTCCTAGTTGTGAGTATCTCACATGATTGCCGAAGGATTGTGAATTAGTTATCTCCATATGCAATTCCTGGGTCTAAACTGTTCATCATGGTGGATAGAGGTTCTTGGAACATGTTTTCACCAATGGATAGTTGCATAGAAGAGTGGGTAGTTGGAGCAGAAGCACAGGTCCCCACATTAGATTTTTGTTTGCCTCCTTGGCAGAATTTCCTGGACAAGTATTTTACTCCCCTAATAAGCCTTTGAACATCTCCTTCTAGTTCCTACCTTGTTATCCCTGTTTTGCTTGTTTGCTTGATTTTTGTTCTTGCTTAGAAAATTCATATACTTGCTCAAGAATCATGGAGCTCTCTATTTCAGGGGATTCAAGTTTCCAAGTTCCCAACCTAATTGACAAAACTGATGTTGTCTCCAGCTGTGGATTAGGAAGAAAACCTGATAAGGTAACTAGAGATAGAGCATTGTGTAATTGGGTCTTTGACGAAACTGCTGAAAATATGCATAGAAACTTTGGATCCGGTTACCCAGGAGGTAACATTTCTTATCTATATATTAATTGTGTTAGGATCCTCTCCAGTTCTCCCTTTGCTACATTGTCTTTTTCATATAACATCTCGATCATTTCAGTGATAGTCAAGGACTGTCATTAATAATGATAGATGAAGGTGCAATGAATGAAAATAGTTTTATGAATTGGAGAAAAAAATAGATCCATTGAAATTGAAGAGGATCCGTATCTTTGTAAATATCCTATCATGGTAGCTTATTCGAAGAGGATCCACTTCCTATTCCTCTCAGCTGCAAAATTTGGTTAGTGGATTCTGTCACAATTCCTATCATGGGCCATTACACACTCCTTTGACTGACATACGTTATCTGATTATATGTAATGCTGTAGGTTATCTGATTATACATTATCTGATTATACGTTATCTGATTATAGTAGTCTGTAGGTTTATTCATATGACATCTCTTTTAAATGCTGCAATATTTTAGTTATATAAATTTGATTATATGTAGTGGACATCATTTTGTTGATTATATGTCCTTGAAATTCGATTGATTATGATTTTTCAAAGGCATTTCAAGTTATTGAGACAACAAATCACCAACTTTTGGAACCAACAGATCATGGAAGTCCACATAGATGGAAATCCAATCCTTATTGGAGAAGCTACTCGATGTCAATGAGGCTATGAGCCACTGTGCAGCAGCAACATCCCCTACAACTTCGATAAACCAAAAACTTGCAAGGAATAGAGACATACTTCATGAATTTACACAGGTCAATTTTCTTTTCTTAGTTTCAAATTTCTTTAACACTAGCATGGCAGCTACTTTAATTCTTTCTAACTTCTACTTTATTGAATTAAGGGTTCTGTTTTTAGTGTTTTTTTCTTGCAACATATATATATGCCCCAAATACATATATATGCTCACGAAGATAGAAGTTAGATTATACATATATACGCTACATATATTTTTTCTAACTTAGCTACAAATCCATCACTCACGAAGATAGAAATACATATATATGCTCCATAGTTCATACCATCTTGTTACATTAGATTACCAATATCTACTTTAAGTTTCCGAATTATTTAGTACTCTTGAATAATTATTTCAAGTCTAAATTAAGTTC
The DNA here is from genome assembly GCA_034359265.1 of Canna indica. Taxonomy (NCBI): domain Eukaryota; kingdom Viridiplantae; phylum Streptophyta; class Magnoliopsida; order Zingiberales; family Cannaceae; genus Canna; species Canna indica. The sequence continues at coordinate 42,529,348 of CP136891.1, forward strand.
CCTGTTGTAGACTTTTCTATTCAATGGTCAAAATATCATTATTAGGATGGATGTAACTACATGGCGTAGAGTGATAACATGGTTCAAAAAGTGATTCTATATAATATAGAATCACTACAAGGAACAACAGAAGTCAAATACATCATTGACTGATTCTTCTGATAGACTTGTCCATGTCTCCTTGCAAGCTTGAGAGAACTTGACATAAAATGCTAAAATAGCAAGATTTGTTCAATACGATATGGTTGTTGCAAGGGCAGCACCCTTGCTGCCAAGGGCAAAAATATACACTAAAACCCAGCATATAAAAATGTGGAATATTGTAGTTATCCTAGAGCTTATGAGCATGGGAAACACAGGCAAAAAGGCTTGGGATTAGCCAATAACAAGCATATAGGTCCTGCTTCAACTCATATCTCTCTTCTATGGATTTTGACCAGTTGCATAAGAATTTGGCTTGTGTAGGTCCAAATGAGGGCCAACGGTATGCCCGCAAGCAGAAGAATTAGCATTGCCTTCTGTGTATGAATACCGAGCATGTGATATTGTTTTGCACCATAAGCTTGTCCACACAGGTGTTAGTGCACTTGCCATTCCCAAGTTGTTATATTGGAAGAAAAATATGCAGGAAATTTCAACTTATATACCATAAAAGATGACCCTTACAAGAAGGAAATTCAATGTTTGAAATTGAGCTTCGAAGTTGAAATTCAATGGTTAGAATCCGCCGCTAGTTGATGGAGCCGGCTAATTAATAATCGGCTCCATCAAGTGTGCGCCCTTTTTTCCGCTATGTTTTCTTTATCTCCAATCTTCTTCGCTGTTTTCCGCATCTCCTTTCTTCTTTGTTGTTTTTCGCACTGTTGACATTTTCCGGTTTTCTTGTTTTTGCATTGTTTCTCCGCTTTCTCATTCTTCATGCTTCTCGGTTCTCGTCTTCCGGCGTCTCCCTTCCCGCATCTATTGCAGATCCATTCCCATTCCCTGTTTCCGGTTGTTTTCTGGTTCGCATTCGTTTGTGTATCCGATTCGCACAAACCAGCTATATAGTATATGCCTACGCGGGACGAGTTAGGGTTTTGCCTTCTCTTTACCATCCCACCGCCAAGCTGCAGAGAGGTACGTGAGCGCTCCGAAGTCCTTTTTGCGCGTCCTTTTATTTTTTTTGTTCTTCCTATCAAAAGTTCAATTTTTTACTTGACCAAATTAAGTTTTTCTTCTGTCTATCATTCTCAGCTGATGATTTCGGCTTCCGTTGGGTGATCTGTAAGGTTAGAAATAAGAAAATCCTCTATCATTTGCAAATCTTTTGTATTTTAATATAATCTTTTTTAGCATGTGTAGGTATTGTACAGGGCGCTACAAATAACAAAAGAAGATAACCATCCACATTGTACTGAGGCTGGCAAACATATTTCAGTTCTTAGTAACTTTGGTAATACTAAGAAGATATTAGGTTATTATTTAAGCCAAACAAAAATAGCATGTGTTGCTCATTGATGGGAAAAGATTCAGTAGTCAATCCCAAATAGATTCATGACTCTTTTATTATAATTGTATTCTATCAAAATATAAATGTGCTAATTTCTTGAGATCTCTAAAAAAAAGAGAACTAATTACCCATGGATTATATTTTTAACTGATAAATTGCATCATATATTATCAACATGTTGATAATATATGATTTTTTCCACCGTATGATGGAACTCGGGTTGCATTACCTCCTGATATAAGTGGTTGAACAAAACACTTTAAAGTTAATGCTAGCTGCAAAGTATATTTGCTCTCATTACCAGAGCTTATTTGCTTTCAACCATGCACAGTCAAACTTTATGCTATATTCTGTTAAATCATTTAATGGCCAAGACATGACCTCTTATATGCATAAATTTATTTCGTTGCTTGTCTCCCTTATTCATTAATTTCATTTTTTGAAATGTTGATTCCACCTGATTTTGCATTCCTGTTCAAAATGTTGATTCCATCTCTTCATGATGCATTTCTTAATTGACCTTTTTGTTCTTTTGATTTCAGCAGTTAGTTAAATGCTATTGATCAGTTAAATACTATTGATCAATACCTTATTATGTTTCTAGAATAGATAGATACATTGAACTAATTGACAATGCTTCAAATAAAATATTTTCTAGAATAATATCAAAACAAGGAACTAGGCTTCAATAAAGTTATGGAAATCTGAATTCATATATCTATATTTGTCTTAGTCTACTAACTTTTAGCTTCTAATGATTTATTCTGCAAGGAGGGATCAAAAAGTCATGGTGGAAGCATGTGAAGATAAACATCCAAAGGAGCCAAAGGAGCAACCCCTGATGAGTATGTTGGCACTTGAGCTCATTTGTTTCATACTCCATTTGTCTTTTTTTTAGCTTTTTCTCTGCAGAGGAGATGATATCTTCCTTTATCTAATCTTTTAAGATTTGTCACTAAACTAAATTTCTCATGAATTCGAAATTTGTCCTATTGTTTTTATTTATTTGCTTAATTATCTATATGTGAGCTTGTTGTTGTATATATGTAGGCCAGTGGGTCAGCATGCATGTTTTGAATCCTATTATAGTTTTGCTTTGTATAGATTATGATCTCTAGTAGCATCTTAAGCATTTAGGATAGATGGTTAGCCTAATAATTCTTAACATCTACTAAATTAATTGCTACCTTCCAAATTAATATATAATATGTCCGGATTAAGAAAGCCATTTCACTACAAAGATCATGCTATCTATATAATATATAGATGCCCTTTGTAGTTTGATACAATTTGGTACTTCTAAAAGCCAATCTTAGTAGAGCGTTGTTCGATAGTGCGCCAGTTTCAATGAAATTGGTGTCCTGTTCAACAATGCGTTGGTTTCATTTTTGTTGTCGCCATTCTAAACGGAGCGTCCTACTCAACAATATAGTTCTCATCTTAATGTTCTCTACATATTTTTGTTCGCTAATCATACCGATTCTTATAAGTCAACTGCATGTTCAAGTGAGGTATATTCCTGTTTTTTTTAATCTTTGTCTAATACTTTTGTTTTCTATGGTTTATTCTATATTGAAGTTTTTTTAATTCTTTTGGCCGGTGGTTGTTTATATGAATTAGGAATTTTGATTCATATAACAATTTTAGTGGCCAATTAATTTCAAAGTTATGTACATAATCTTAAGGATTAATTTGTTCTTAGTTACCTTCCTAATTATGTTTTTGGTTTGTTCAATAAAAAGAAGTTGATAACTTCATATAGTGGAGTATTAAATTGATCTTATTTCACTAGATAATGATTATATTAAGTTGATAATAGAAAGAAGTTGCTCGCTGCTCTCAGCGCTCGTCATGTGTAGTGCCGCTGGTGGATCTTTCGCCCCCGTCGCCCGAAGATGAACGATAAAGAGCACTTCCTCTTCGAGGCTCTCCAAACCCTAACCTTCGAATCCACCAAGAATTCGTTTTCTAGGTTTCTTCTCTCGATTAATTGCTCACTGCTCTCAGCGCTCGTCGTGTGGGCGAGGATTTAGTGCCGCCGATGGACCTTTCGCCCCCCGTCTTCCTGGGGTCTGACGAGTCCGGGTCGCGCTTCCAGTTTGTCCAGCCCAATCGTGACCCCCAGTCCAACTGGGAGGCCGACCTCGCCAAGAAGCTCGAAGAGTACCTCTTGAAAATCTGCTCTGGCGAGATTTCCTCCGTTCAGGTGAACTTTTGAGATTCCTAGTTTAAACTCACTTGTTTTTGTACTACCCATTATGTGATTTATTTAATTTTGTTTTCCTCACGGGAATTTGGTTTTTAGTTGCATTGCTGCTGCAAGGTTCGGTTCAGGTATATAGCCGGAAGGTCGAGTATCTTTATTCTTTTGTCTTGCATGCCTTGGAGTTTCTCCCGCAGGTATTGATTCTAGTACCTCCCATATATTTTTGATAAACTCTTGTGATTTGATCTGATGAACTCTTAGCTTATAATTATGACGAAAATCAACTTTTTTCTCAGAAATTGGAAACTTCTATGCATTTCAGCATTTTATGTAAAGAATGAGTGTTTGTATTTATCTACAATTAGAACTTCTTGATGTATTCAACATATATTATAAGTTGTTCTAGTTGGCTTCATTTACTATTTCTTAAGATAGTCTTTGTCTATCTGACTTAAATTGTTGACTCAATTCCTTTTTTTTTATATATTTGTTTTCCTAGTTGTGAGTATCTCACATGATTGCCGAAGGATTGTGAATTAGTTATCTCCATATGCAATTCCTGGGTCTAAACTGTTCATCATGGTGGATAGAGGTTCTTGGAACATGTTTTCACCAATGGATAGTTGCATAGAAGAGTGGGTAGTTGGAGCAGAAGCACAGGTCCCCACATTAGATTTTTGTTTGCCTCCTTGGCAGAATTTCCTGGACAAGTATTTTACTCCCCTAATAAGCCTTTGAACATCTCCTTCTAGTTCCTACCTTGTTATCCCTGTTTTGCTTGTTTGCTTGATTTTTGTTCTTGCTTAGAAAATTCATATACTTGCTCAAGAATCATGGAGCTCTCTATTTCAGGGGATTCAAGTTTCCAAGTTCCCAACCTAATTGACAAAACTGATGTTGTCTCCAGCTGTGGATTAGGAAGAAAACCTGATAAGGTAACTAGAGATAGAGCATTGTGTAATTGGGTCTTTGACGAAACTGCTGAAAATATGCATAGAAACTTTGGATCCGGTTACCCAGGAGGTAACATTTCTTATCTATATATTAATTGTGTTAGGATCCTCTCCAGTTCTCCCTTTGCTACATTGTCTTTTTCATATAACATCTCGATCATTTCAGTGATAGTCAAGGACTGTCATTAATAATGATAGATGAAGGTGCAATGAATGAAAATAGTTTTATGAATTGGAGAAAAAAATAGATCCATTGAAATTGAAGAGGATCCGTATCTTTGTAAATATCCTATCATGGTAGCTTATTCGAAGAGGATCCACTTCCTATTCCTCTCAGCTGCAAAATTTGGTTAGTGGATTCTGTCACAATTCCTATCATGGGCCATTACACACTCCTTTGACTGACATACGTTATCTGATTATATGTAATGCTGTAGGTTATCTGATTATACATTATCTGATTATACGTTATCTGATTATAGTAGTCTGTAGGTTTATTCATATGACATCTCTTTTAAATGCTGCAATATTTTAGTTATATAAATTTGATTATATGTAGTGGACATCATTTTGTTGATTATATGTCCTTGAAATTCGATTGATTATGATTTTTCAAAGGCATTTCAAGTTATTGAGACAACAAATCACCAACTTTTGGAACCAACAGATCATGGAAGTCCACATAGATGGAAATCCAATCCTTATTGGAGAAGCTACTCGATGTCAATGAGGCTATGAGCCACTGTGCAGCAGCAACATCCCCTACAACTTCGATAAACCAAAAACTTGCAAGGAATAGAGACATACTTCATGAATTTACACAGGTCAATTTTCTTTTCTTAGTTTCAAATTTCTTTAACACTAGCATGGCAGCTACTTTAATTCTTTCTAACTTCTACTTTATTGAATTAAGGGTTCTGTTTTTAGTGTTTTTTTTCTTGCAACATATATATATGCCCCAAATACATATATATGCTCACGAAGATAGAAGTTAGATTATACATATATACGCTACATATATTTTTTCTAACTTAGCTACAAATCCATCACTCACGAAGATAGAAATACATATATATGCTCCATAGTTCATACCATCTTGTTACATTAGATTACCAATATCTACTTTAAGTTTCCGAATTATTTAGTACTCTTGAATAATTATTTCAAGTCTAAATTAAGTTCCCTGTTGTAGACTTTTCTATTCAATGGTCAAAATATCATTATTAGGATGGATGTAACTACATGGCGTAGAGTGATAACATGGTTCAAAAAGTGATTCTATATAATATAGAATCACTACAAGGAACAACAGAAGTCAAATACATCATTGACTGATTCTTCTGATAGACTTGTCCATGTCTCCTTGCAAGCTTGAGAGAACTTGACATAAAATGCTAAAATAGCAAGATTTGTTCAATACGATATGGTTGTTGCAAGGGCAGCACCCTTGCTGCCAAGGGCAAAAATATACACTAAAACCCAGCATATAAAAATGTGGAATATTGTAGTTATCCTAGAGCTTATGAGCATGGGAAACACAGGCAAAAAGGCTTGGGATTAGCCAATAACAAGCATATAGGTCCTGCTTCAACTCATATCTCTCTTCTATGGATTTTGACCAGTTGCATAAGAATTTGGCTTGTGTAGGTCCAAATGAGGGCCAACGGTATGCCCGCAAGCAGAAGAATTAGCATTGCCTTCTGTGTATGAATACCGAGCATGTGATATTGTTTTGCACCATAAGCTTGTCCACACAGGTGTTAGTGCACTTGCCATTCCCAAGTTGTTATATTGGAAGAAAAATATGCAGGAAATTTCAACTTATATACCATAAAAGATGACCCTTACAAGAAGGAAATTCAATGTTTGAAATTGAGCTTCGAAGTTGAAATTCAATGGTTAGAATCCGCCGCTAGTTGATGGAGCCGGCTAATTAATAATCGGCTCCATCAAGTGTGCGCCCTTTTTTCCGCTATGTTTTCTTTATCTCCAATCTTCTTCGCTGTTTTCCGCATCTCCTTTCTTCTTTGTTGTTTTTCGCACTGTTGACATTTTCCGGTTTTCTTGTTTTTGCATTGTTTCTCCGCTTTCTCATTCTTCATGCTTCTCGGTTCTCGTCTTCCGGCGTCTCCCTTCCCGCATCTATTGCAGATCCATTCCCATTCCCTGTTTCCGGTTGTTTTCTGGTTCGCATTCGTTTGTGTATCCGATTCGCACAAACCAGCTATATAGTATATGCCTACGCGGGACGAGTTAGGGTTTTGCCTTCTCTTTACCATCCCACCGCCAAGCTGCAGAGAGGTACGTGAGCGCTCCGAAGTCCTTTTTGCGCGTCCTTTTATTTTTTTTGTTCTTCCTATCAAAAGTTCAATTTTTTACTTGACCAAATTAAGTTTTTCTTCTGTCTATCATTCTCAGCTGATGATTTCGGCTTCCGTTGGGTGATCTGTAAGGTTAGAAATAAGAAAATCCTCTATCATTTGCAAATCTTTTGTATTTTAATATAATCTTTTTTAGCATGTGTAGGTATTGTACAGGGCGCTACAAATAACAAAAGAAGATAACCATCCACATTGTACTGAGGCTGGCAAACATATTTCAGTTCTTAGTAACTTTGGTAATACTAAGAAGATATTAGGTTATTATTTAAGCCAAACAAAAATAGCATGTGTTGCTCATTGATGGGAAAAGATTCAGTAGTCAATCCCAAATAGATTCATGACTCTTTTATTATAATTGTATTCTATCAAAATATAAATGTGCTAATTTCTTGAGATCTCTAAAAAAAAGAGAACTAATTACCCATGGATTATATTTTTAACTGATAAATTGCATCATATATTATCAACATGTTGATAATATATGATTTTTTCCACCGTATGATGGAACTCGGGTTGCATTACCTCCTGATATAAGTGGTTGAACAAAACACTTTAAAGTTAATGCTAGCTGCAAAGTATATTTGCTCTCATTACCAGAGCTTATTTGCTTTCAACCATGCACAGTCAAACTTTATGCTATATTCTGTTAAATCATTTAATGGCCAAGACATGACCTCTTATATGCATAAATTTATTTCGTTGCTTGTCTCCCTTATTCATTAATTTCATTTTTTGAAATGTTGATTCCACCTGATTTTGCATTCCTGTTCAAAATGTTGATTCCATCTCTTCATGATGCATTTCTTAATTGACCTTTTTGTTCTTTTGATTTCAGCAGTTAGTTAAATGCTATTGATCAGTTAAATACTATTGATCAATACCTTATTATGTTTCTAGAATAGATAGATACATTGAACTAATTGACAATGCTTCAAATAAAATATTTTCTAGAATAATATCAAAACAAGGAACTAGGCTTCAATAAAGTTATGGAAATCTGAATTCATATATCTATATTTGTCTTAGTCTACTAACTTTTAGCTTCTAATGATTTATTCTGCAAGGAGGGATCAAAAAGTCATGGTGGAAGCATGTGAAGATAAACATCCAAAGGAGCCAAAGGAGCAACCCCTGATGAGTATGTTGGCACTTGAGCTCATTTGTTTCATACTCCATTTGTCTTTTTTTAGCTTTTTCTCTGCAGAGGAGATGATATCTTCCTTTATCTAATCTTTTAAGATTTGTCACTAAACTAAATTTCTCATGAATTCGAAATTTGTCCTATTGTTTTTATTTATTTGCTTAATTATCTATATGTGAGCTTGTTGTTGTATATATGTAGGCCAGTGGGTCAGCATGCATGTTTTGAATCCTATTATAGTTTTGCTTTGTATAGATTATGATCTCTAGTAGCATCTTAAGCATTTAGGATAGATGGTTAGCCTAATAATTCTTAACATCTACTAAATTAATTGCTACCTTCCAAATTAATATATAATATGTCCGGATTAAGAAAGCTATTTCACTACAAAGATCATGCTATCTATATAATATATAGATGCCCTTTGTAGTTTGATACAATTTGGTACTTCTAAAAGCCAATCTTAGTAGAGCCTTGTTCGATAGTGCGCCAGTTTCAATGAAATTGGTGCCCTGTTCAACAATGCGTTGGTTTCATTTTTGTTGTCGCCATTCTAAACGGAGCGTCCTACTCAACAATATAGTTCTCATCTTAATGTTCTCTACATCTTAATGTCCTACTCAACAACGGAGCGTCCTAATAAAATGAGAAGATCAATTCCTCACAATTTGCATAAGCAAAGTAATGTATTCAAAAAGTCCTTCAAAATACATAATAATGAGGTATTTATAGACCTCAAAACCTAGACCTAAATAAAAGACTTTCCATAATTGTAAAACAAGCCTTAAACAAGTTTGCTTGCTAAACAATTCAAACCTAATTAAAAACATAAAGACTAGTGGACTTAGCATCATAAGGCCCAAAAACAAATAAGTATTCGGCCTTAGAACAAAATAACCTATCCAAAACATGAAATGACATAACTTAAGATCTTTAACAATGAAAACTAAATGGATAATTTGAGCAACAATTAATCATCTTGGTCGTTCATTACAAGCCCAATAAGAGTGACATAATGGACTTGTTCTTCATCTCCCAGCAAGCTCCTTTGAATTGGATCTTTAAGTTCGTTGCTCACAAAACGTTGCACATAAGTTTGATAAGCTTCTCTAACTTTCTTCGACTTGGATCTAGTGATTGGACCTTGTGGAACTTCTAACTCATCTCTAGGCCTTGAACTCTTCTCCTTGCTAGCTTCCGTGCTTGCATCAACAACCCTTGAATAGGGTTCGACCGAGTGGGGAGGAGAGGGGAATTGAGCTAGAAATTAGTTTCTCCCTTAAAGATCTTTAATTAGTCGCTTGACATATGGGTGATTTACGTGATTAATATTTGTAAGGCAGTTTTTCCGATGATTCCTCAATTGTAGGAGAATTATTCTCATGAATGCTTAATTGTAGCATAATTTTATTGCATAGAACTTCTTCTTCAAGACTTCCTACAATGATTTATTGAGGCTGAAATCTATTTTAAATGTGCTGGGATTACATGTTTAATTGCAGAAATTACTCATTTTATTACTGAAATCATGTGGATAGTTATGGTAGATTTATTGTAGAATTATCTCATGATGTATACGCTATGTTCTATTTATTTCTAGCAATTCTCATGCCAAAGACATGCTAATTCACATTAAGGTATGTGAAGTGACCCGAGAAGTGAATAGAAAAATTCTAGACTACTTTGCATGTGTATTGTGCTTGAGATGGTCGAGCTGAGGGATGATTTTAGCCGGCGCGGCTATTACCCGACTCAGCGGGTGGTTTTCAGGGTCTTGAGATTGCACTAGTGGGCCACGTTAGGTGTTAAACCCGAGTGGCGAGGGTCTTGAGATTCCATCGGTGGGCCACACCGACTAGTTGACCATCCTAGTTGACGGATCTAATGAAATTATCGCTCTATGCGAATTTATGTGAAATATAACCTGTGGTGGTTGTTGATATTACTTGTATGATTGTGTAGGCCGATATGACCGAGTGTTGTAATGAGGTGAAGGCCGGGAATGATCGAACCACTCATGCAGGGTAAGGCCCATAGTAGCCGAGTGACACTTGTTGTGTAGAGTTGTAGTTGGCTGGTTTATTTACTCGTAAAGATTGGCCAACTAACCGGTTATCGTGACATGACCAGTATAAATTTTATACATATGTTTTATTGTTATATATGTTATCATACTAGGGATTTAAGTGGAGGTTCAGAAGAACCACTCAGTGAGTTCCTCGTGGACTCATGGTTTTATTTGTCTTTGTTTTGTAGAGCCTGACCAGTGAGGTACGGCTTGATGGCGTGATGCGACTGGAGGGCAGGTGTTATCACAGATCTCGTAGCAAATAGTTATGTAGTCGTAGTCGTGTAGAGAGAGTCTTAGTTCATGCACTGAGTTGTTTCTTTGAACATTGAGTTGTAAAACATGTTTTCAACATTTAATAAAATTTGGCATACTTCATTTATGTTTTCTATGTCGGTCTGATTGCATGCTATATTTTGTTGATGAGTGCATGTGATAGGCTTCGAGGTACAGACATCTACCATGGCCGGTCACACGACCTTGAGTCGGGGCGTGACAATCAGTCAAAGAGGACGAGTAGAAAAGAATAAATCAATCGGCCAATCAACAAGAAAATAAGTCAATCAACAGAAATATAGTTGTTCAAGACCTTTTTGTCCACCAAGGTCTTGAATAAGTTCTCCAAATCTTAGAACAACTAATTGAGATTAGATCTCTCAATAAAGCCAGTTGGTAAATAGACCCATGGATAAAACAAGTCGGCTACAAAGCTCATCTAAAAGGGAGGCTATAAACTCATCATATCATAGAGGACATGTACTCATGTAGTGTTTGACAAAATAAAATCTAAGTGACAATTGGACTCACAAAACTAATTGTAGTATTCAGAAGTTTGTCTCGGTATATCTAGATCAAGACATAGAGACAGATTACCTTGTGTATAGAAGCATTTAGAAGTTGATATGTAGCTATCCTGTCTAGAAAACGAGAACAAATAAGGAGCTGCATTTTCTGGTATAAAATGCAATCAATCAGAAATGAATCAAAATAAAGTCACGTTTCATATTAGAAAGAATGATAATGAAGAACAAGACCACATAAGAAACTTAATAAACAATACCCTGTGTCCACAAATTAACTTCTCAGATAAAATGTCCAAACCATATAGCAATCATACAAGCAGCTAGGTTAGACCAGAATATTTAGGTGCTGTTTGGTTAGCGAAAATTATTTTCTGGTTTGGTTTCAGTGAAACTGAAAACTTGGTTTCGAAAACTTGGTTTCGAAAACTTGGTTTTGGTTTTTAATTTTCAGTTTTCTGAAAACGCGTTTGGTTAATAAAAACATCAGCTTTAGTTAGTTGAAATCAGTAAATATTTATTTGATTATAAAAAATAATATTAATTTTCCTTAAAATTTTTTATTAGTAATTAAATATTTAGTTAGTTTACAAAATTAAATATTTGTTAATATGATTACAAAATATTTAAATAATTTAATTAATTAAGTTATTGGTAATTTAATTTTTTTTTGTTCAATTAGATATAAAAATTAATTAATAGTTATTATAAAATTTTAAAAAAAAAACAAGTCTAATGATCTAAAATTAGGTTTGATTAAATTATAAATAGACAAACTTTAAGAAAATTGAGTTATTTAAAATTTGGGTTTGAGTCAATTAGATATAAATTGATTTAATTATTTTATAAATTTAAGATAAAAGTTTGAGTTAAAAATGATGATTTTTATTTTTATTTTTAAAAATTCGATATAGTTTGATTTTTTTTTAAATTAATTAATTTTATAAAAAAATATTTATAATTACAAAGTTGTCACAGCATTTTGATAACCAAACCGACAGTCTCGAAACCACTGTTGTTTTCATTTTTATTAAGAAAATTGGTTTCGTTTTCATTCTGGTTTCGATTCAGTTTCACGAAAACACTAAACCAAACACGTTTTCGTAAGCAGTTTTGGTTTCAGTGAAACTGAAATCATGAAAACAGATTTGGTTTCGCTAACCAAACAGACCCTTAGTATTTCTAAATCAATTATGACGAATTTATTCAAAAATAACTGATCCTTAAATGTAACGCCAATAATCAGATTTCTTGTGAAATCAAAATATAAAACTTCCGTCTAACTCAAATTGAAATCGAAATAATACACTTGTGAAATATTCCAAAACAAATCTAAGTTATGGTAAAGTACTAAAAGGCTAAATTGGACCAGATGAAACACAAGAAAGCATATTGACAAAAAAGTAAAAACTATAAAATTGGTGAAATTGAAATCAATAAATTCAGCTTCATTAGAAATTATAAGAATCATCTCAGAAGAGAAAATCATTCCTTAAACCAAGTGACCTTGTAAAATATCACATTATAACTAAACTAGAATCACTCACCATTTGAATGCCCACATCATTTTCCCAAGATGGTGATGACTTTCTTATATACACAGATAATATAAGCGATAGCATCAATGAAATATCACAAAGTTCGTAAGAGCTTTAATTAACCCGGCTATAATTGAATCTTTAAGATAAAGCGATTTTGAGAACATATGTCTCCTGCATTCCTAGTCCATTTGTTTACCTTAGATCACCAACCTAACCAATTCATCGATGTTTAATCCTATCAATGACTTTTGTCTTATAAGTGGATGGCTTTTTGCAGGATTTTTCAAAGGGACGACATATTAGCAAAATAAAAACATAAAAAAACAAGAAAATGACATTTTTCAAAGGGCTATTTACCTAGGAAAAAAATAAATAAGAAGGAAATGAGTGCAGGAGGGAAACGAAGAATGTAGGGAATGGAAAGTATTTTCCTTACTTTGTTTACTAGGAGGGAAAGAAAAACTTCGATTTCCTTTCCTTCTACAATTTACCATGATTAATTATGGTAAATTGATATTATATAACAAAAACTTCTAAGATGGATTGGTAGTAGCTTATATAACAAAATTGACATTATTAACCTTATTTTATTATGTTATTATAAAACAAAATATATATAAATTGTATATTTTTTCCTCAATTAATATTTTTCTATCTTATATATATGCCATGATTTATTCATAATATTCATAACAGGGGCAATATGAATAATATAAGTATCCACAAGATTTGAAAAATCACGTCCATGTAATTAAGAGATTAGCCTTACTTTGTGATTAAACAATTGTTAAAAAATTAGCCTTAGACCTAACTTCTTTCGTGAAGAGATCAAACAAAACAGTATAGTATATGGAACATAAATCTCGATTACAAACTCAAAAGGAAAAAAATAATAAAGTTTTCCTCTACTGCAAGAAACTTACAAAAGCAAAACAATTTCATAGCTTTCATTTGTAAAAAATAAAGAGAAAATCAATGAAAATGTCCTGAACTATTGAGTTTTTAACAAATATGACCCATACTTTTATTTGTAACTAGTTTATACTCGAACTTTCAGTTTGATATCAATTGTATACTCCTGTCAACTGGTGGATGTTAAAGTAGCCATTATATGCTAACATGGACTGCACAGTCAGCATAAATAACTCAATTTTTTATTCAAAGTTGCATCGTCATCAAATGATCCACGTCAGTAATACAAGTTTAAAAAAATATTAAAAACTCTTCAATTTTTTTTTCTTCTTTTTTTAAGGTATGACCGACGTGACATTGAAGAGTTTTTTAATATTTTTTAAAACTGACATTGCTGACGTGGATCATTTGATGACGAGATAACTTTGAATAAAAAATTAATTAATTTATGCTGATTGTGCAGTCCACGTCAGCATATAACGGCTACTTTAACACCCAACTGACGAGAGTATACAATTGATACCAATTAATTGAAAGTTCGAGTATAAATTAGTTACAAATAAAAGTATGAGTCATATTTATTAAAAACTTAATAGTTCGAGATATTTTCATTAATTTTCCCAAAAATAAATACTCACGGGACATTGGAATCTTTGTTTTTGACGTTTAGCCCCCTGCCAAACGCACTGAACTGCATACCAAGATGCCAAATGCTTTGGCCACCACTTCCAGACAGCAATATCATCCAACAATGCCACCAAGCAAATTTTAAAAGGTAACATGTAATTAAGGTTCGTTATTTCATATTTCAAACCTTAAGGCTCAACTATTCCAATGGTGAGCTTCATTGTAGCACCACGTTCTCATGTTCTAAATGTAGTTTGATCCGTACCAGAAATCATTCGCTAAACTAAAGGTTAAGTAATTACCTAGCAAAAGAAACTTTTGCAATGTAATATATAAAGTTTCTTATTGAAAAGAAGCTTATACTAGTTTTCTCATATCAAACCTAGAAAAAGAAACTTTTAGCAATTTTATATGAACTAACGTACAAAAAAAGAAGTATTTTAATGATATTGATATCTTACGCAAGTATTTCAAACTTCAAATTTTCGCTAAATTATTCCATTGGTGAGCTTCATTGCAGCACCAAGTTCGTGTGTTCTAAATGTAGTTTGATCCATATCAGAAATCATTGACGAAATCATTCGCTAAACTAAAGTTTATACATGTTTTCTCGTATCAAACCTAGAAAAAGAAATTTTTAGCAATTTTATATGAACATTACTAACGTACAAAAAAAAAAATATTTTAATTAATATTGAAAGTCTTACACATGAGCCATAATAGGATCTAAGGAATATTCAAGCAAATGGTCTGAAATATAATCCCAAGCTATTTAGAAGTCTAAATGAAGAAATAAATAGTGCAGAGGCACAAAGAAAAGGAAAGAAATATTATAATAACAAAACTTCTGGTTAATAAACTTTCTGCAATGAGCTAAAGAAACACCAAATTTGTGATTTATTTGCCATATATATGTGATTTAACATGCTATGATGATAGAGGGTCTCGAGGCGAATTTAGTAGTGCAATCAAATCTCGAATTAGAGTTAGAACGGATGAGTTATGGACTGTTTAAGTTGGATAGCTTAGATAAGGGTATTTTACGTCATTTGGACCCAACCATTGTCTATAAATTAGCCGCACACCACCTAAGGCAAAGGAGAGAGGAGAGAGGAGAGAGAGGGTGCCGCCGAGGAGGATGTAATATCTTAGATATTAATATTTATTTTTGTATTGTTTGTAATTGTCAGGCAAGCGGGTTGGTTCAAGGTCCAGCTGAGTCAACTCATGGTCCGGTGCGAGCTTGAAAGCTCGGGTAAATAGAAATTTGAATTATGCGATTTCTTTTCTTGCTTAGATAAATTTATTTAATTATTTTATTATGTGTGCTTGATTATTAAATTCTATTGTATGGGTGTGCTTGTGGTTGATGCTTATGTGGAGCATGGGGTTAGATTGAGTTAAGGAATATTTACATTCATCATTCATCATTCATCAAATATTGCATCATTCATCATTCATCAAAGTTGCTATATATATATACATTGTGGTTATATATGATGAATGATGCAATATTTGAATATTCTCTATTGGATTATACATGTTGCCCTAAATGTTCTTTGGCGGGATTCCAAGGTTGACACACGAAATTCCCCACCCGAGGTAGTATAGAAGGTCGGGTAACATGTACTGCGTCACTAAACGTTCATAGCACTTATATGGAAACTTAGTTAGGAGACGATAACACTTCTATGACCTTTGGTACACTTTTGGAAACATAGAACTCGTAGTTGTTCATATCTTGAAAGGGCGGCATAAATTATTGACCATGTAGCCGGATTTAGGCCAGATACGGGCAAAGGCCCGAAGTGTATATATGGAAACCCTAGGATATTGATTGTGTGATGTGTTTGAGATGGTCCGCCGAGGAACGAGGAGGTCGGAAATGACCAATGCTCAGCTCGGCCAGTATTGGGTCTAGAGGTGCGCCAGCGGCCCCGCTAGGTGCCAGACCCTAGTTGGGTGGTAGCTATCCTTACCCCAGACAGTGTCCGAATACTAGTGGACCATCCTAGTCGACGGCCCGGGATTGTTTGTTTACATCTTGAGATGTTGTGGCCTAGGGCCAGTGTGATACTACCGAATATGGTAGGGACGGCTGTAGCCGGGATATGATTCTATGAGTAGGCCCAAGGGCCTAATGCCGAAGGCTAGGTTATCATGTTCAGTTGATGCGGATGAACCCATTGGGGGTCGGTAATCGCATTATAAATAAATTTTACCTCCTAGTACATTTCCTTTATTGCCCTATATGATATATATATGACTGAGGCTTGTGTAGATGTTCATTTGAGCCACTCACTGAGTCCCAAGTGGACTCACAGTTTCTTTCTATTTTGCAGAGCATGAGCAGTAGCTTGGTATGTCGACATGGTGCAGCTGGTGGGCGGGAGGCGGTGCCGTATCTCGTAGCAGCGTCCTTGCGTCTTAGACTAGTGCTTATTTATGTTGGTTTTGTTTCTACATTGACATTTGAAATTGAAAAAGGATTGTAAAACTTATTACTTGAGCTTTTGGTTATTTGATGTTGGTGTTCCTACGTGTTTTGGAAAAACTTATAGATTATGACTTGAAAACTTTTTATAAAGTATGTTGAGTTTTCTTTCATTCGCTATGTCTTGGTTTTCTTAATGTCAGTGTAGATTGTAGTCTACAGGGCAGGATGTAGGCCCTGGCCGGTCATACTACCCTCAGTTCGGGTGTGACATGGGTTTAAGGAGAATGAGGGTTTGAGGAGGGGAGTAGAATGTGGATCCATAGGGCACACTTTGGAAGTCAAATTCGACTTGGGTGCACCAGTTTTGGGCTCAACAGTAAACTAAAAACAAAATCATAAAATAAAACCCTAATTTTGACAAATGGAAATTTAAAATGCATAATTAAAATTCAATGGGCAGCATAATCTATTATGAACTAATAAATAAATTTTATGCATGAAATAAAACCTCATGGGTTGATGGTATTATGGGTCTAGGTGTTGGGATCGGGCATAGAGTGTTGCGGCACTTCACAGTAAAGACACCCCTAAGACATAGTAGGAGACACTTGACTTAGGTCTTGTTGGCGTCATATCTTTATGAATGGTGGAGAGGCTCGGATAGGAGCCGGATTGCGAGCTTGGCCCAGAAGGTTGGATGGCTAATTCCCAACCTGTGTTTAAGGAACAAGTTCGGATGGGTGAATCTCGATTGTTCCTGTGTTTCTTGTGGAACAAGTTCGGACGGGCAAATCCCGATTGTTCCCAAGTATCTATATCTTAAGGAATAAGTTCGGATGAGCGAATTTTGATTATTCCTACGCTATCTTTAAGGAACAAGCTCGGATGGGCGAATCTCGATTATTCATGCGTTTCTCGTGGAGCAAGTTCGGACGGGCAAATCTTGATTGCTCCCGAGTGTCATTTAAGGAATAAGTTTGAATGGGCGAATCCCGATTATTCATGCGCTTTATCTAGGGGTTCTATTATAGCATAAGCTCGGATGGGCCAATCTTGATTATCCTCATAACCCTTGAGTGTGATGTGTGCCTTAGGGCACGGGCTATTTCACTGCTTAGTGGAATGGTTGCCTTTGGGCATGTGATGACTAGTTGGCCTGTTAGTTAGTTATACCACTTGATGATTTACCCCTGTATGAGTTAGGGGCATTTTATTCTTTCTCTCCGTGGTTATTTTTTTATGGTGGGGGTTGGTAGAATCGCTCATTGAGTTCTTTGAACTCGCCCGTTGTTTCTTCTTCTTTTTTTGCAGAGCCTGACTAGTGACGTGGGCTGGAGCACTTGGCGCGGTTGGAGGGTAGAGGAGCCACATTGATCTTATAGCAGTCCTAGTTATGGGTCGTAGTCGAGTCTTTGGTAGTTTGTCATGCACCTTTATTTTGGTATTTTGGAGTTGTAGTCCCTTGGGGACATTCATATCTTTCATTTCATATTTCACTTGTACAGGAACCGTTGAACTTGATTTATTGTTTTCGCACTTTACTGTTTTGCTAAACTTTATTCTAATGAAATCTGATTTGGTTTCTTTTTCATTTAAAAATAAAACTCGTTACATTCTTTCCGCTATGTTTTATTATCATGAGTTGGCATGTGCATGGTTAGGCTGCGGGGTATAGGCACATATACCCTGTCCGGTCAAGTGACCCTGAGTTGGGGCGTGACAGAGGAGGAGCCGTCGGAGCCGAATTTTCACGAGTTCATCGGTGTCGAACCGGGAAAGATCTTGCACATCTTTTCCTTCTGTTTCCTCTCATTGTTGCCCCTGTAGGCTTTCTGTGGTTCGAATTTGTCCAGGGATTGCTCGTATCCCTCTGCTTGCAAGATGGTCCGCTACATGTTGAACATTATAGCGGAAGTTGGTATGGCTTGTATTAGAGAGTCTTCCTAGAAGAGATCGGGATAACAGGAGGTTACTTTCACCTCCCTGCCATCCTGTATAGCCGTGAGTTTGTATCACGAGCTGTATATGTTAGCTTTAGGTTGTCAATGTGGTGTGTAATGATGTTGATTGCGTTAGACTCCCATTTGTACCTCGAGTCAGATTGTTCAACCCGTGCCTTCTGTAGGAAACTCATTGCTATGAGTTTTTCTAACTCTGAAATAGTTCGTAAAGTTTGGTCCATGTGGATCTTTTGGACCTTCTCAGCCCATTTAATCTCTTGTTCTGGTGACTTGGGCTTGTTGAACAGTACCTTTCCTGTGAGCTTTTCCAGTTCTTTATCCGGTGAATGGATTTAGACCTGCTTTTCTCTATTCTTGATTCATGTCGTTGTTCTCATGTCTCAGAGTTTCTCATCAATTTTTTGATGTGTTTTCTCGTATTGGATAGGAAGTCAGATCAGTCATTTTTTGATTGAACCATGTTGTTTACCCCTTTTGGAATAAAATATTTTTTTCCCTTACTGTGCAGCCTGCCTTGGTCGGTGCTGGACTTGCCGAGAGGCAGCGCCCGACGAGGCGCCGTGGCGGCAGCGACGCCCAGCGTGGCATCGCTGCCACACGCGGGCAGCCGCATCGCGCGACAGCCTTGAGGGAGGTAGCACGAGGCGCCGCCACCGTCGCGTGGTGGTGGCGGTGCGTCGGCAGGCATCAGCAGTGACGTTGGCATCGGCGCCAGCGTTGCTAGCAGCCCGATCAGCCGGGGAAGGGCGGGGGCGACAGGATGGTGTGGAGAAGAGGAGGAAGATGAGTAGATGAAACCTAGGTGGAGTGATGTAAAATGGAGGGCTAGGATTCGATTTCATGAAGATGTAATTAAGGCTATGATTGCACCATGTATCTGATGGAGGGCTATGATTGCATTTTGATAAATGTAAGACTATGATTGTATCATGTAGATGGAGGGCTGTGATTGCATCTGGTTAGATGTGAGACTGTGATTGCATCATGTAGGTGGAGAGCTGAGATTGCATCATTTAGATGGAGGATTGTGATTGCATTTGTTTAGATGAAGGGCTGTGATTGCATCTGTTTAGATGGAAGACTGTGATTGCATTATATTATATGGAAGGCTGAGATTGCATCAGATTAAACTGAAGGCTGTGATTGCATCATGTTAGATTAAGGGTTGAGATTTCATCATGTTAGATGAAGGGTTGAGAATTCATCAAGTCAGATGAAGGATTGAGATTCTATCCTATTAGATGAAGGGTTGAGAGTTCATCATTGTTAAATGAAGGGTTGAGAGTGCATCAGTCATAACAGTGATTTATTAAATAAATTTAAGATAATTCTTCTATTATTCTAAATAATTATTTGAAAACTTTAAAGGGCTGAGAATTCATCATTGTTATATATGAAGTTTCACCTAATCGACGTTCTGGATTCATTGACGAGGTCTATTTCGCCATCAGATCTTCGAATTTTGATAACAGTAGGTGTATGTCCCCTCGTTTTGCTTGCCGAGTTGAAAATTTATGTTTTTTATGTTTTATGATTTCAATCTGTGATGATTCATGGTTATAATAATATTGATGAGGTGAATCTTATCCTAGATTAGTATTACCCTATGTTGAAATACTATTTTGTTGTCCATTTCATTAATTTTATTGTTGAAGTTCCTTGGCATTGTTATCGTGATATAGTTGACTCTTTTATTACAATGTTGGACATGCTATATTCCTATTTCATGATTGTTATGAATGCTGTGAGATCTGAATCTGTGAGCACTATTTCCATATCCATATTTGTGTGTGGTTGTGATTGTTTGGCAGAAGGAGGTGGAGGTATGCCCTAGACATACCCTTTATTATGTGTTGATAGCATGTCTTATTTTGTGTCCATATACCTGCGCGTGTGATGTTGTGATGTGCTTGTTACATTTTTCGAAAGCCTCGCTGGTGATGGGAGGGTCCCCCAAAGAGAGTGTTGGCCTTATTAATGAAGTCCGATTGATGCAAGAAAATCATACCCCAAGGAGGGTCCCCCAAAGAGAGTGTTATCCCTGTTTTGCTTGTTTTCTTGATTTTTGTTCTTAGATAGATAAAATTGATAACATACATGTTCCACAGCCTATTTTAGAAGGTAATCTAGATATTTTACAATTATGAGTATCATGAAGCAATTTTATCGTTTTCCCTGTTATTCTGGTCCCAAGAAATATAATGTTGATGTAGTTCTTTACTTTGTTATGATGTTTTATTTTTGTATGCTGCAAGGTGGACTTCAGGAATTGTTTTTTTAGTATTGGTTTCAATGTCGCCTCATAATTCCAAGTAGTTCTTCCTTCACATAGTTGTAATCTATGATATCTCAACGGTGATTTCTTTTTTTATACGTGATATGCACTTGTCCTTTTATGGAGATTATCTCAAAGGTACATATATTACTTTTTGCACATATCAAGTTGCAGTTTGCACCATCATGCGGACTAGACATTAGTAAGGGGTGTAAATAAGCTACATTGAATGCATGAACCGGAGCAGAGGTGGGCAGTTGAGGTCCACACTATTTGCTTCAATTTGGCTTTTTATGCATCAAGCAGGTTGAGATTATTAATATCATTTTGTCTATAAGCGAAGTCTATAAGTGAAGGAACTTCTATTTATTCTTATTTTTGGTTGGTAGCAGATTGAAGGACAAGTAATTGCTGAGTGATGAGTCTTTATTACTTCCTGCTAAGAACTCATGGATGAACAATGATAGTGAAGTAGACAAGACTAATTTGTGGAATGAGCTTTGGCGATCCATAAGCTGCAGTGGAAGATTCATGGGCAAGTTCAAAACCCCCTGGAAGGTGTGGTTCCTTCATGTCTCGTGGAGGTTGCAGGTAAGAGGTCATTCATCATTCGAACCTAATGAATGCAATGCATGCGTTTGCACATAGACTCTGATACCATAGGAAACCTGGCTTCATATATTTCTGCTTAAATGTATTCAAGTTGATGCTTGAATGTGTTTCAAAGATCAAAAGTACGTTCTTTGTCGGAGCTACATGAATTTTATATAACATGGATTTTGACTTGTGAAGGAACTTTAGCAGTCAAAGAAATTTCACTGTGGTTGGAAGAGAATGGGCAGATGAAGACAGAAAGCATCTCCTAAGTAGATGATTGTGAAGCTGCATGGGTTTTCGATGCCATGTGCCATGTTGTCTTAGAGCTGTAAAATAAATTATGATGGTTGGATGCATCAACATTAAAATTTTTGGTAAACTAGTAAGAAACTAAGTACATTTCTTGTTGGAATATTACTCTGCGTCCTTTTCGTATTTTTAATAAGAGCTAAGCTACTACAAGAGACTAAGTAGCTTCCATTTCTTTTCTGATTTTCTTTTTTCTTTAGGCTTACATCATTTTATTACTTTTTAATTTCAAAACTCATCTACTTATTCATCGTGCAGCTTGTTAAGGTTGCGGATTTTGGCGTTGGACGTGTTAAATCTGACCCAGTAGTTATGAGTGCTGAAACAAGAACGTATAGTTGGTTGGCACCCGAGGTAACCTGATATTGATTTTTTTCCCACTAAACCACATGATCTTGATGAGTGGAAACTATACAATCTGAATATAAATTGGGTTTTCATTTATCTCTCCAATATATTGACAGTTTTCTCACCTGTAGGTCATAGAACACAAGAACTATGATCACAAAGCTGATTTTTTTTAGCTTTCAGAATTGTTCTAATTAAGGGTGTTTCTTACAACTAAGGTAACTTAAGGATGACAGATTCAATTTCACGCCTTTTTACTAAATTGCATCTATGGGAGTTGCTTACAACTAAGCTAACTTAAGGATGATCGATTCAATTTCACGCCTTTTTACTAAATTGCATCTATTTTGCATTGCCCATATACCTATGAATACTTAATGTCAATCCAAGCAGCTGTAGGTGTGGTCCAAATGGTAAGTTTTCTTCAGCTTCAATTTAAGGCACCACTCCCACCACCAAATTTTGCCAGCATCTACCAATCAACCATTTTAGTTCTTAACTTCTTATGAAAAAAGTGTTTGTGATAAAGGGAAATATGTATTCATGTGAAACAACCGTAGAGGTTAAAGTTCAACTTGCACATGATAACATTATTAGTAGACTTTGAGATGAGGATTTTTTTGAAAAAAGAATAGGTACAACCTTTGGTTATCTATCCATTTAGATTAAACACAGTTTAAAAAGATTTCAGCTTATATAAGGAATAAATAAGACAACTATTAAGCACAAAGGTAAAGTATAACATGATATGATCATGCAAGAGGATGAATTGGTTCCTTCTTCACGTATAACAACTTTTTGCTTCCACATAAACCACTCAATAAAATTGTTTCTTGCTTTTTGAATCAGAGTGCATTAGAAGAACTCTGCAAAGTCCAAATAAAATTACATGTTCTGGTTAAATTAGAATCTGGATGACTTGCTTCAGTATTCTTTGATTATAATAAACATTGATTTAGCCAAATAAATGTAGCAGTATATTAGTACTAAGTAGAGTCAATTAGTTCATTCTAATCTTTAAATTAAAGCTTGATGGAATTCCTTGGAGCATCTGTAACATTACTTTGACCCATATGTTTAATGATCAATAAATATTAGACTTCTAAAACTTGTGTGTTTGATTTCTTCTTGTTGCTATTATATTTGATTGTGGACTAAACTAATCACATGTATATATGACTCTCTCAACAAGTCAGAATGATAGAATCATGGACTTGAGTCGAGCGGTACGTCATCCTCTTCAATGAGCAATGGGTTGGTTCCACTTGATCTTACTCCCTTTCTCCCGGTCAGGATTCAAAGGGAAGACATGATTGACCATCATCACTGTCACCCTATCCTTCATCTTCATCTAGTAGCCCAGGTAAATATGAGAGTGACATTCTCAATCTTTCGAGCCCCGAGCAACAGCTTCGTTGCGCCAAGTCCAACGCCACCACATGTTTTGCCAGCTCCAGCACAATTCTCATATTCTCGTGCTGTTAGCAAGAAATAAAAGCTTCATCATGCATTGTCTTTATATGCTGTGTATTTTCTCTCCAGTAGCCAGTGTTGTCAAATTTTCGCCATGGTGCCATGGCGTGGCGGATTTTTGAGAAACCGCTACGCAGAAACCGCAACGCCACGGTTTCTGCGTGGCGTTTTATGGCGTTCGCAATCCGCCATGGCGCCATGGCGGAAATGGCGCCTTTCACCTGCTTCATTTGTTAAAGGAGGGCGTTTTTGTAATTGTTTGAAAATTGTTAAGGATAAAAAACCCTAATCCTTAAGTCCTAAAGGCTGTTGGCTGTTCTAGACTCCAAACATAGAACCCTCTGGTCTGCGATTGCTCCACTCCGGCGACTCAAGAGAGCTAAAGAGCACAAAAGATAGTAATTTTTGTCGTTTCTTTTATGTATATCTCTCCCATTCAGTTCTCTCCCTCACTTTTTAGGTAAATACACACTCAACAAAGGAATTTTTTCTGTTCCTTTTTTTTTACTTGTTTTCTGTTCTATTCTTTTTTTTTATTTCAGCTGACAACCCTTCATATTTTTTTTGTATTACTTTTTTATTTTACTTGTACTTGTGTTCTGTTCTATTTTTTTTAATTTCAGCCGACGGTTCTAGTCTTTTTTTTATGTTTCTTTCTTTTTTATTTTACTTTTGATCTGTTCTATAATATATTCTTGAATTTTATTTACTTTAATTATGTTACATTTGGTGAATTTTATATCCTATATTGTTTCTAATTTTATTGTTCTTGATAATGTTATTACTTATTAATTTTTACTGCTTAGTTGTTGTATTATATATATATATATATATATATATATATATATATATATATATATATATATATATATATATATATATATATATATAATATTTTCCACCGCCATCCGCCATATTTGTATGGCGGATTTTTGGCTTTCCGCCATGAGCCGCCATCCGCCATTAATAACACTGCCAGTATCTAGATTGGTTAGACTGCATTTATTTGATGTAGAAAAATGATTTTTGACCAACTGTACTTGATTAAGCTATTATAACACAGTTCATTTTGGGCCAACTGTGTTCAACTAGTGGGTCTATTTGAGTTAATGGTCTGCCTTTTTAAATATGCTGCAGTTAATAGGGAGTATGTGGCCAATTTAAAATTTATGATTTTTCGGGCTAATATTGGGTTTTATGGTCTACTAGTTGCTTAAATTGGGCCTTTTTGGCGGTATATATTTAGCCGTAAGCTTAGTTGGGCTTGTTTGGGCCACTAAAGGCATAAGTTGGGCCACTAATGGTTTGATTCTAATGCGCTAGTTGGGGCGTGTTTGGGCCGCTAATAGGCTCAATTGGGTTGACCATCGGGCTTAATTGAGCATATTTGGGCCAGTGAGGGCCTTCTGTGGTCGAGAATCGGGGCCGAATTAGGAATGTTTGTCCATTAATGGGCTTTGATTGGCTCGACAACGGCTTAGGTGGCACGTGTTTGGTAGGGATGACAATTAGAATCCGAACCGCAAAATCTGGTTTCGGATAGTGGATTTGCGGTTCGGTTTCGGTTGGTAAAAATCAAAAACCGATTTAAATCGGTTTGGTTTCGGTTACCGGGTCGCGGATAATCGGTAACCGAAATCGGTTATAAGTTTCGGTTTCAGTTATCGGTTATCGGTTATCCGCTGTTAACCGGTAACCGAAACCATTAAAAAATCAACTATTAGATTAAAACCCGAAACCTGTTACCACTTAGCACTTACCAAGGTTATCGAATCGCAATTCACAATGTGAATCGCGAGGCTAAATTTTGAATCGTGAATCGTGAATCGTATCGAATCGTAAGATTCAGAAGATACATGAAAAGTTACTTATATATGAGTCATATGACATATCTTAAATAAAATGATATTATATAAGTTCAAAAAACATAAAGTTATCACTAAAGTCTCAAAAAACATAAAATGATAAATGTTTTAGACTCTCAAGTCTCAAAAAACAAAAAACTAGACTCTCAAGTACTAGCAAAGTAGCAAGCAAAATAAGTAGCAATTCATAAGTAATAAGCTAATAAAAATCAAGTATCCCCATAATCATCAAGGCCAAAGTCATCACTTTCACTATCATTTTTACTATCATCTAGCAAGACTATTCCTTCATCATCTTCCTCTTCACTCTCACCACCATCTCCCAATTCATTTTCTTCATTTTCCTCTATCAAAATGCCTTTTCCTTTATTATTCTTCTTGGCAATGACATTGTCTTCTACCAAAATGGTGACGTTGTTGTCTTTTCCTTTATCAATCTTGTAGGCATTAATATTTCTTGGACCTAAAATTATACAAACATAAGTAATTAAGTGAATATATTTTGTAAAATAAGAATCATAATTCAAAAATTACAAAAATATTTTTAGAAATGCAAGTGCTACCTCTCTTTCTCTTTTTGCTTGAACCTCCTTCTTCAATATTGAAGCACTCATCTACATCCATCCAAGAGTTCCCTTCTATTAAGCAAGGATCCTCTCATTCAGTGATCCATTCATCATCGGATTCAAGATGTGACAAGCAAATAGGATCATATGTATCTCCTTTTGCCTCCCTTAGCTTTTGTCTAGAATCAAGTTGAAGGTTGTATTTCACAAACACAAGAGCATTCAACCTTTGTTGCTCTAAGCGGTTTCTCCTTTTAGAATGAATTTGATCAAAGACACTCCAATTCCTTTCACATCCCGTAGCACTACAAGTGAGGCTTAAGACACGAATGGCTAGTGATTGAAGTTCTTTGCACTCTTCTCCATAGCTATTCCACCATAAAGCTAGAAAAAAGAAAAAAGAAATGAAAAGTAAAACACATAATAAAATGAATAATTAATTAATTACTAGTAAAGTAAAGCACATAATTAAATGAGTAAGAATAATTACCAGGTTGTTTCTTATCTCTTGTTGTAATCGCCAAGTTATATCCAAATAGGCCCTCGGCCTTGTCAAATTTCTCAATTTGAGCATCAATTTTGATCATTGTCTCAAGATTAGGACATAACCTATCCAATGTTTTATACAACCCCATCTTCACCTCAATATCAGCATTGAAATTTGGATCATAATGGAACCTATCAAGATTAAAAAGATTTAATAAGAGTGATAATAAAGATTAAGCAAATATTATATAAATAATAAATAACATTTTCCTTACTTGGGATTAAGAAAATATGCTGCTGCATGAAGAGGCCTGTGGAGTTGATAGTTCCAACGCTTGTCTATGATTTCCCATATTTTTTTGTATCTTTTTTCCACATTATCAAGTCTCTTTGCAATTTGTTCCTTTGCTCTATCCATGGCCTCATAAATGTATCCCATTGTCGGCTTTGAATCACCATCCACAAGCCTAAGAACTTTCACAAGAGGAGTCACACAATTCAAGCAATACTTTAGTGCATTCCAAAACTTCTTTTCAACCAAAATAATGTCTTCCACAACCTTAGCTTCAGCCTTAGAGGCATAGGAACTCTTAGCCCATTGTGGCGATGCAAACATTGATCGGAGAGGAATTTTTTGTTCCAAAATACAATCCATGGTCAAAAATGATGTAGCAAACCTTGTTATTGCAGGCCTTGCTAAGTCTCTACCATTGGAATAACTTCTAAATAAATTCAGCACCCAAGTATGTCTGTAAATAAACAATGTAATTTTTTTGCTTTTCCAATGGTGTCTTGAAATATAGGAAGATCACTAATATCTTCAAGCATCAAATCAATACAGTGGGCTGCACAAGGTGACCAAAAAAGTTGCTTTCTTTTTTCCATCAACTTCTCTCCAGCAGATACAAGGGCTGAAGCACAATCAGTCACCACCTGAACAACATTTTCCTCTCCAATTTCCATGACCACATCATCAAGCAATTCAAACATTTTATTGGCATCTTTGATGGAACCACTAGTGTCAATAGATTTGATAAAAACGGTCCCTTTAGGACTATTGACTAGAAAGTTAGTAATTGATCTAGCCTTTCCATCAGTCCATCCATCCGACATTAAAGTACAACCGGTTTTCTTCCATTCAAGTTTATACTTTTTCAAATTAGCATGCACAATATCAACTTCTTTCTTCAAGTATGAGACTCTAACTTCATGATAAGTTAGTGGTTTCAAGCCTCTACCATATTCACTAATTGATTTCATCATGTTGATAAAATAGGGATTCCTTACCAAATTAAATGGCAATGCATTACCATATATGCACCTACAAATATATCTAACAACTGCATCCCTATCTTTAATCGTTGCATTTAGAGTTTGTTGCTTCAGGATAGCCTTAGAGCCACTTCCCTCTTTTTTTAAAAAAGCATTCATGCTACCTTTTTTGTGTGAATCATGCTCTTGATTTGTATCATCAAAACACTCAATAACATCATCATCCACCTTACTTGCATCTTCTATTTTTTTTTTAAATAAATTTTTTACCTCTTCCGGTGCTTGATCACATGGAGCAACTTCTTTGTGTGTTCCGGCTAGATGATGCTTCATTCTAAATGCTCCACCCCACATTGTTTTCGGACAATAGTTACATTTAACATGTAACCTTGTATCAAGAGATTTGCAATGATCCCAAGTAATATCTTTCATCTTTTTTTTTTGAAGCCATTGAGTCAAAGTGGATTGAGGAAGGACTGTGCAAATAAAATTATGGAAGCAACACTGTTGAAGCAAGGCTCGGCCACTGTTGAAGCAAGGCTCGGTCACTGTTGAAGCAGGCGAAGCGGCTCTGTTGAAGACTTGAAGCAGACTGATGAAGCGGCTCTGTTGAAGCAAGCAGGAACCCAACTCTATTGAAGGCTTGAAGCGAACCCAGTTGGAGTGTAGCAGTCGCGACTGTGTCGGCGAGGCGGAGTCGCGACTGTGTCGGCGAGGCGGAGTCGCGACTGTGTCGGCGAGGCAGAGTGTAGCAGTCGTGACTCGCGACTGTGCCGGCGAGGTGGAGAGGAGAAGTCGTGAGCGAGGCGGAGAGGAGAAGTCGCGATTCGCGACTTGGTTGGCGAGTGAAGAAACCACAAGCACAGGCGCCGCGAGCGTGCAAGGAAGAAGAAAGAAGAAACGCACGCTGCTAAGAAGAAACGTGTGCGGCGAGGTGGAGTGCGATTGAAAATGAAACGTCGGGTTTATGAAAAAAAAAACGCCGCGATTCACAGATCGCGGCGATTCGAATCAGATCGCGGCGATTCGAATCGAATCGCGTTGAATTGCCGATTCAAACACCGATTCGGTGCAATCGGCGATTCAACTTCTCGATTCGAATCACCGCTTACACGACTCGCATCGGATCGCACGATTCGCGATTCCGAATCGTGCGATTCGATAACACTGGCACTTACCTCTTACCCACTTATCTATCTATATATATTACACACTACATTTTAACCCTAAGTTCTGCGCCGACTCCCCACACCCCAGTCCATCTCTGCATCTCATCTCCCTGCAAGGATACGACTCCCTAGTCCATTCCATCTCCCCCACTCGTCGCCTGTGGACGACCGACGACCCTAATCCATTGATCCTCCCCCTAGGCCACGACTGGAAGTGATGTTATGCACAGGGGCAAAGTCCCTTTGTGTGGTGGTGTGCGCCATCACATGAAAACAAAGACTCGGTTTGGACTCAAATTCCACAGGTACTAGCATTCTCTTATGTTATGATCTGAATATTCTTGCAGTTATCTAATCATCTTCAATTGAAGAGAACTTTTTCCTTAGTGGATATGAGTGTTTTCATTCATTTGATCGAGCTATGTTTAAATCAGGAAGTGCAGAACAAAATTTTGAAGCAAGATTAACTGGCATTGACATTGTTATTGGAAGGTAGTCCTATGATGATTCTCATTTCAGAGTCAATAATACTTAATGTGATAAATCTTCAAATATTGAAAAATTTACATAAATATCTCACTTGATAATAGGCTGGTAGAGTCCTGTAAATACAACGAGGTAGTCATGTGTTCCAAACAGGCTTTTGCTGCTAAATAAATGTGATTTGTAAGTCTCTTGTTTGGCTAAACCTCACTGTATTCGCATCTCAAAATTCTTATTTTTCGGACTACATTGTTATGAATGATTTCGTGAAGCCGTTTTTTTTTTAATTTAATCGGAAGTGCCATTTTTTGCCTAATTTATGTTTGACAATTTCCTGAAGCATATTAGTAGTTATACCACATGTTTGTGAATGATTAGGAGCTTCTGTCCTTCAAAGATTAATATGTATTACATAAGAATATACATAAAAAAATACTTAAGTTAAAGCCATTTGGAAGCATTTGATACTGAAATATTTCGACGCCAGATGCGTCGAAACTCTGGCGTCGAAATATTTCGACGCCAGATGCGTCGAAATGCCGGCGTCGAAACATTTCGACGCTGCCTTTTCGGCGAAAAAACGCCATTTTATCGGCGCCGTCAAAATATTTCCCGTTTTACATATCGACGTCTAATATAGACGTCGATATTTTTAAACTTTTTCTCATCCGTTCTTAAACATTTCGACGCTTCTTCAGACGTCAAAAAATAAACGTCGTTATTTCGAAATTTTCTTGTTGTGTGGGGATGGGAAAAGAAATTGAACTACTACAATCAGGAGGTCAATTCTATGTTGTCATAAATAAATATATTATATTGCATGTATATTATATATGATAGTATTAAATTAAAGATTATTTGTGTATAGAATTACATAAAAATGCATATATATATATATATATTATAAACGATTATATTTTAAAAATTAATTAGATAGGCTAAATATATTATATACATTGATAAATAAATAGATTGTACAATTAAATATTTTTGAAGCACCACCCTAGTAATATTTTAGATTGATGATTAAATATATTAATTATTAAGGATTATGAGTTTTTTTATTATTCCAAAACTTTAATGTTTAAATAATACAAATATGTTAAATAGCTTTGGGGTAGAAATAATGCATGTTAGTTGATAGATAGCAAGTTTGAATCTCACTAGGTTCATTTTATGTAAAAAAATAATCAGGGTCATACGGTTTACCCCAATCATTAAATGGTCCAGGGTTTCGGGTCTGACCAGTTTTTAAAATTTTGTTTAACTAAGAGTCGACTAGAATTGAGGCTTAGATCACTGCTCTACTTTTATCTTTTAATTAAAGTACTGAAAACTGCATATACAAATATTACTCAAAGTTAACGTGAATTACTCAAGTGTAATTTTTCTTTCTGGTATGTATATAAGTTGTTTCAAGTATTCTAATTAGCAAAATGACAAATGTTTGATAGGTGGTCTTATACTTGTCTTTTCTTTTTGTTGTAGGCACTCTTTGCATGTTTGTAGAGTAATGTAGGCTAGCAGGGATAAATATGAGGCTCATTTTTCTATGGAAGCAGACTTTCATATGGTCAAAAGGCTAAATATTCTGATTGAGGCAACAACAAATAGTAACCAGGTAACGGTGTCTCTCTAACACATCTCATTATTTTGTTCGGACAGAATGGATGACAAATAGTGAACATATAGAATTACGTATGAGTTAGGGAGCTCTTAACTTTACATCAATTTACTACTTTTTAATTTCAAAGCTCATCCTGCAACTTGTTAGGGTTGCGGATTTGGCGTTGCACGTGTTAAATCTAGCCCTTGAGTTATGATTGTTGAAAGAGGATTACAAGAACGTATAGTTGGTTGGCACCTGAGGTAACCTGATATTGATTTTTTTCCCACTAAAGCGTAGTCACATGATCTTGATGAGTGATCTTGGTGGAAACCATACTATCTGAATATAAAATGAGTTTTCCTTTATCTCTCCAACATACTGATAGTTTTCTTGCCTATAGGTCATAGAGCACAAGCACTATGATTACAAAGCTGATTTTTTTAGCTTCGGAATTGTTCTATGGGAGTTGCTTTCAGTTAAAGTAACTTAAGCATGATAGATTCAATTACAAGACTTTCTACTAAATTGCACCTTTTTTAATACTTAACGCCAAGCCAAGCAGCAATGGGTGTGGTCCAAAAGGTAAGTTTTCTTCAGCTTCAATTTAGGGCATCACTCCCACCATCATTAATTTTTGTCAGCATCTACCAATCAACCATGTCAGTTCTTATGAAAAAGTGTTCGTGATAAATGAAAATATGTGTTCATGCAATGGGTTAAAACAACCATAGAGATTAAAGTTCAACTTGCACATGATAACATTTTCAGTAGCCTTTGAGATGAGAAATTTTGGAAAAAAAGAATAGGTATAATCTTTTGTTATCTATCCAATTAGATTAAACACAGCTTAAAAAGATTTTGCAGCTTATATAAGGAATAAATAAGACAACTTTAAGCACAAAGGTAAAGAAACCTGAAATGAACATGCATGATGAATTGGTTTCTTCTTCACATATAGCAAATTTTTGCTTCCACATAAACCACTCAATAAAATTGTTGCTTGCTGCTTGAATCAGAGTGCATAATTGGTAGAACTAGTGCAAAGTCAGAATAAAATTACATGTTCCGCTTAAAGCAAAATATGGATGGCTTGTTTCAATATTCTTTGATTATAATAAATGTAGATTTAGCCATGGGATGGGCATGTGAAAAGAGATCGAACTAGTGGAATCAAGAGGTCGATTCTATGTTGTCATAAATAGATATATTATATTGCATGTATATTATATATGATAGTCAAATTAAAGATTATTTGTGTTTATAGAATTACATATAAATGCATATATTATATAAACTATTATATTTAAAAATAAATTAAATAGGTTAAATATATAACATACATGGATAAAATAAATAGATTGTACAATTAAATATTTCTGAAGCACCACCATAGTAATTTTTTAGATTGATGAATAAATATATTAATTATTAAGGATTATGAGTTAGTTTTATACCAAAACTTTAATGTTTAAAAAATACAAATATGTTAAATAGCTTAGCGGTAGAAATAATGCATGTTAGTTGATAAATAGTAGGTTTGAATCTCACTAGGTTCATTTTATAAAAAAAAAAATATATATACGAGTTTACCCCAATCATTAATTGAATATTAAAATATGGGTTTACCCCAATCATTAGTAGGTTTAGCTCTTCTTTTTACTACTGACTCTATTATAAAATTTCATTTATTGAATATTAAAATATCATATGTTGTTTTTAGTGGTAAATCGTATGAATTATCTATTATTATTGAGTTGGATAATGATGTACGATATTACTCTACATCAATGTTATTTACCTTCAGTATTCTTAGGCTTTGAGGAAATAAATGTCAAACATCATATGCTTAATTCATTATGTGAGCATGTATTTGTACTTGTTAGTAAATTGCAAGCAACTATTTCTAAGAATGATATCAAAGTTAATTTCTTGTTACCACCAATCTTCACCATTCTAATGGTAGCCTAATAGTAATCTTTTTATGGACAATCATGGCCAAGTTTGCATATAATCAATTGCTCTGTGAAGGCAGAACTTACTTCCCAAGTGTGAACTAAGCATAGTTACTATCTTTTTCACATATGTTAGATTGTTGTATCTTTGGTTGGAAAGGTGATCACTCTAATTAAAGATTTTTATTGATAAAAATCTTTTCATATGAATTATGGTTTGCATTTCTAGGCAAGGTTTATAAAGCTGCAAGGTTTCTGTCATTTATGTCCTCTCTTCTCTAGTTAACTATGTTAAAGATTTAAAGATTATTGATTATCAAATGTTGTACTTGTATTATCTTAATATTATAATTCTGATCCTTGTGTAGCTGCAGAGTTGATAATACCAATTATTTATAAAATACTTGATAATTCCAATGCTTGTCCAGCTGCATATTAGTTATCTCTTTTCTTGATAACTATTACCAGTTTGAAGTTTTTGGAATGAAATTTGCAATTATACTTGATAATACTTGCAGCTCACAATATTGACTGAAGCTGCATTTCTTAAATATGTGTGTACTTACTTTTTTTAGAAAACCACCAAATTTAATATTTTCTTAAATATCCTCGTGCATTGAAGCTGCATTTATTTTTATTACATATGTAAGATGTTCCTTGAATTATGTATATTGGAGCATATTCAATGCTCTTTTTGTCATTTATTGCTCTTACACTACAAGGAAACAAGACTTCACCAATAGATTTATTATCCAAAGATATTTTCTGTTGGTATTACCAACAAAATCACCAACGGATATATATTTTGTTTGTAAAATTTGTGAAACCCAACTTTTTTTTTCCCATTTTCAGTCGACGACAACACTTCACCAGCTAACAAAGCCTGCTCTTGGGCAAAACTCTTCCGTCAGCCAATAAAAGCTCCGTGACTCTTCCCCCAGCTGAGAAAAATCCCTCACCTCTCCCCCTAGCCGACAAAAATCCAGCTCGAGGAAGAAGTGAAGAAGCATGAAAAGGAACGGTGTCGTCTTCCTCCTCTGCCCTTGCCAATCTTTTGGTTCTCTTCGAGTGGGAGTCATCGGCATACTCTTGATGACGCGATGCCTACGACGGCGCGTCGCCAAGGAGGATTCCGGGTCCTTTGTCGAGCGCCTCGAGCTCCTCCCTCCCCCGCCGCCGCTGCCCCTCCCTTGGCTGGTATCTTCTTCGCCATCGCCGACATGGGAGCCCCTCTTGAATCTTATGGCCGCCTTTTCTTGGCGGATGACTATCTGTTTCTTTCTTTTGTTCATTTTCAATCTTGTGTTGCGGATCAGAGCAATATATTTTTTATCTGTATATTAGGGTTTATGGGTTATGAATGTTATGAACTCCTTATGGCCGTATATTAGCTTGCTGATCTTAGTGGTATTAATTACAATGTGATATCAAATGCTACATTAGATAAATATGTGGTACTAAGGGTGAGAGTGCTGATAGAAGAGCTAGCGTTGGGCTTTGGAGAACCCAATTGGTGTAGTCGGCATTATATTGGTAGAGCTGTTGTCCTAATTTTGGGCTTTATTGTTTTACTTCTATCAATTTGAACATTTTTCCATCTAAAAGCCACTTTTTGAATAGGTAATTGGATTTTCTAATTGGGTTTTTACGTTATAAACAACTTATGATAATTTGAGCTCATTACTACTCTTAGCTTCTGGAAAGAAACCTATTTCCTGGAACTGAAACTACTACTACTACTGATTGTTGCTCTATAACTTTTATTCTATTTAGAAGTGATTCTAATGTTTTGTTAATTAACAGATTTGATATTGATGGATATGTGGCGTACTGGCTTTGGAAACCCAGACTGGGCAAGGACACATGAATCTACTGCAAGAACATCTCCTGCAATTTTGGCTATTGTGAATGGTGGTGCTACTTGTGTTGGAAAAACTGTGATGAGTTGGCATGTGGGTAAGACTAGTTGATGGACATATATTCTTGTCATCTTTTTATTATGTTTTCTACATTGTATGAGGCTTAGCTTAAGTCATGAATTGATGTTTATTTATTGATGTGTAGAGAAGTATGTGTGTATGAATTGATGTTTATTTTCCCTCATTTAAGTAGATATTCCCCCTATTCTATTATCAATATATTCTTGGTATTATTGATTTGCTTTGCCGGTGATTGGTTAATTGATGGTTGATGGGAGACTTCTAAAGCATCTGAATATTGGGGACCATTTGTCTTGACACAAGCATATGAATATAGGAGAGTACTAGTTGATTTGTTAGCGAATGGTATTCAAAGAAGACCATATTCTGTTATACGCCTAGAGCAGTCCAAGCTTAAGAGGATAATAGAAAATAGTCTATGGGTTTGAGTTGTGTATCGGTCTTTTTCGTTTAAAGACCTCATAAATTATGTAATTTTTCTCCATAGAACAATTATTTATACATTCTCTTAATCTCTCTCGATCACTATCCGTTAATGATTTTGCTTAATTTTATGCTGAAGGATTAGTATTTGAAAATTGCTAGTGGACCAAATGGCTATAACCTGCATCTACTTTAATTTTCTTTTTCTTAATGTGTTTTTTTTACTCTAATATCGTGAAAGATATCTCACATTTATTTACAAATTATCCTTAACTGATGTACTTGTCAAAGTCTCTCATATATCTCTCAAACAATAGCCGGAGGATATTTTTGTAACATTCATTAACATTTTTGACCAAGCATGTCTTTTTGAAGATATTTGAGCGAGCACGTTGTTGGACATATATATTTCACTTGCTGTCATGCCCCAAAATCCAGGGTCACATGATCGGCCAGAGTACGTGTTCATACTCCGAAGCCTACCAACTCATGCAAACAAACGCGGAACAAATGATACAACCATGAGAAAACCCATGAATATATGTAGGTATGCTATTATGAAAATACACACAATCGAATGAGTAAAATTCATGTCTACAACCATCATGTGACCATGTACATAATTAACTCCTACGACTCGACTACGACTCAACACGTCACAAGATCCACTGCCTGAGCTTGCAACTCCAGCTGCGCTACACGGGTACCATCGTACCTCTATTAATTAGGATTTGCAAAGCAACAACAGAGAAGTGAGTTCCAACGAACTCAGTGAGTGGCTTGAACTAAGCCCTCGCTGAGCTACCTCAACCATAAATATAATCAAGCATAAATTATAAATATGAGAGGGTTGAAATGTAGTAGTATGTAAAGTAGTAAAGCATTCATCAACAAAACTCGTGCTCACACGCACCATAGTTGTTCAGCCCATAATGGCCCAAATATCAAGTACCCTATCAACTCGGCCCATAATGGCCCAAACATCAAATGTCATAACCACTCGGCCCATAACAATCCAACATATCCACTTGGCCCCCGATGGCCCAAAACAAATGCAAACATATGAGTTGGTTGCTATAATCTCTATCTAGCGAGCTTTTCGCCCGAGCCCATTGAACTAGGATGGCTTACTAGTTTCGACGTCTACTCTGGTTGGGAACAGCCCTCCAACGAAACCACTCGGGTCCATCGTCAGCGTGGCTCATTGACGATAACTCTCGACCCGCCTCCAAACTCGCCGAGTCGGGACCAACTTGCCAAGTTGGTACAATTCTCAGCCGGACCAAACTCCAAACACAAGCATTATCTCAAGAAAAAAAATACACGAGAACACATGCTAATAAAAATTACTCGAGTGGTTTAGACATTTTTGCCAACATAGATATATAGTGCGTGCATGGCCACACCGAGTTGGGCCTATCCACGGCCTCAACCTCTTGGCCATGCCTCCCACCACTCCAATCAAAAGAATCAAACCCAAGTAAATGTGCTCTTGATCGTTTACTATCTAACCGTCCAAGAGCAAAACTCCAACAACCCGTTATTTCCTAACGAGTTGAGAATTCCATGCTAATATCTATGCCTCCAAAATTGGACTTTTATTTTATGACGCTACACTACGCGTCACCACCCATGTGTTATACATCATAACTCATTTAAATATGTGAATAAATCAGCCTCTTTT
Organism: Canna indica; assembly: GCA_034359265.1. NCBI lineage: Eukaryota > Viridiplantae > Streptophyta > Magnoliopsida > Zingiberales > Cannaceae > Canna > Canna indica. Next base: position 42,566,318 of record CP136891.1, read on the forward strand.
TTAGTCATAAAAATAGTCTATTTAGTCTGAAAATTTTAGTCACCTAGGGCCGCACGTTCTAATCGGCATTTCAGCCCTACACGATTCATACCACGTTGAAATTCTCACTTAAAGTGTTTCATAATCACACCTTTAATACTGATTTTTCTCTAGCATTTAATCAGTTATATCTTGTATAATTTCAGTCTATAACAGTAAGAAATGAATCACCATTCTCAGCACATTACCTCTAGCATTTCAAAGCAAAATTTTAGCATAAACACAAACACGAGCAACATAAGCAAGTATCACAGCTATGAAAATGAGGTAAAACACATGGCAAATAGCAACAACAAGTGCCCTCCAAACATCTCCAAACAGTCCTCTATGTCCTTAGTTTGAGACATGTCATAGTTTTCAAGTTTTACCCTTTTTCTTACATCAGCATCTAGGTTCACCTTAAGCCAGAATAGAACCTTCACCTTTAAGACCCATTCGGCCCTTAACCCTTAGGGTAGGGTCTCTAGCCGAGTACCCCTAATAAGGAGTCTCATTTCATCACCAAATCATGCTAACCATCGCGCATAAATGTATATCAAAACAGTGATTTACCGAGGTCATTTCCCTTATCACCAACTGCCGATACCCTACGGCTTTAGGTACTACCCTAAACTGTCCTACATCGGCCCCTATCCATAAGTAACCCATTTCTCATCCACTTAATGTCAATTATACCTAAACAGTGATTAAAAACAGTGTATATCGAAAAATTTCAGCAAACATAATCTTTCCAAACCGCCGACCCCAAATCCCTAGGGCTGCCCTAATCGGCCCTACATCCATTCTTACCGACAAGGAATCGTTTTCTCCATGCCACGTCCACTCGAAAATATAAATGAACATAGAACCATTAAAATCTCAATGTGTAACCCTTCCCCTAGGCCACCGGCCCTTAATCCGTAGGGCTGCCCCAACCGGCTTCACCTCAGTTCCTATCGACTAGGAATCATCTCCCCTTTCATTTAGGGTTACTTCATGAGAAGTTTAGCGAATAAAACATAACCTAATTAAAATTCCCAGCAACTCCCCCTTACCATGCTGCCAGCCCCTATTTCTCGGCTACCCTAACTGGCCCTAAACCAAAGGGGTCACCAAGGGATTCCACCTCTTCCCTTAAATCATCCTCAATCCAAGAAAACAAACATGATTACCAGAACGATGAAGGAATCCCAGCCGAGCCTTCCCCTTACATGGGTCGGCCAAGGCAAGGGAGAGAGATTCAATGAGGAAATCTATTAACCACTCCCAAACAATAAAATATCTATGGGAACGGCTTTGGCTTGAATGCTAAGATTCAAAGAGGACTGAGAAACCAGATTATTTTAAATTATTTAGATGATTGTGGGAATGTGGGTTTGGTGTGCTGCAGACATGTTGACCAAAACTAAACAACAAGAAAGCGCATTGAATATAAGAAATCACTATTTTCTCTCCTAAAGTTACAAATGCTTTCCGAATTAAATTGGTTATGTATTTTCCATTTCCTATGAATCAAAAGCACATTTTGACCGACACTATACAAGAAGGCTTTATCATTCACATAATAGTACATATATTAAGTAAGGAAACAAATGTCTAACCAATCTGATTAGTTCAGCATGAATTTTAAAGGTCTCATTAGGAAAAGTAAACAAGTTGACCTTCCTTGAACCCATGGAAAAATTCATCTGAGAGGAGACAGTAAATCTGTTTTTGACTCATTCAAAAAGAGAGGAGAACCAATAATGTCCAAGATATGTCCTGCAGCAATTGACTTCGTTATCTATCAGCCAGTTGAAAAGTTTAATCATCAAACAATATAAATTGTGTCACCCCACTCCCTCATACCATCAGAATGAAGCGTCTTTGTAGATCTAGTCTGCACAATTGATAAGCTTAGAGCTGAAAGCTCTCGTCACTCCCAAATCAACCCGATTAAGGGAAAACAAGCATGAATTTAAGGAAAACAGAAATTATCAGCACAAGTTTCCTTCCCCCACATGGTTCGGCCAAGCATGAAAAGGGCATTCAATCAAGGAGAAATAATTCCTAATCCACTCACCTGGGCTAGGAATTGAAGAGAAGATGACAAGGACGAAGTCTTGCAGCGAAGAACTCCGGCGAAGAAGGGATCCGGCCAACTCCAAGAAGTGCCCGACTCCTCCCTTCCGCCTAGACTCGTGCGGCTCCTCCCTAGTCCCTAGAGCCGTACCATCAACCCTAATTGATTTCTTCTTTTTTTTTTCATTACACTTAAGCCAAGATTACATTTATACCCCCATGACTTGAATGAACCCGAGTAGGTTTCCAAGCTCAACCAAACCGCGTTTCGCTTCTGAATCCGACTCAAAACCAACATCCAATAATGACCACAAATCAAATGAATTGTTCGCGCATAAGGGCCCTACCTCTAGTTACGCCCTCCGGCAGTTCACACGGCCCACTCTGGCATCCCGACTTTCCTGCTTAAGTCAAAATAATTAATTATTATTTTTTTTCGCGGGTATTACACTTGTTTTTACAGGTAAGAGAATTTTTTTTAATGATAAACAGGAGATGCTTGTTTTATTAAAGAGGTACGTAACATAGCAATTTATTGATTCTCAAGAATTTCAAGCATATGTGGTGGGGGAGGGGGCGGGAGTGATGGGTTCTAGGTGAAAGCTGTGTTAAATTAAATCAAAATATGGGGAGTGGGGACAAGGAGATAAATCCTTCCTAATTTTTCAATTATTGTTAGCATACTAGTGTGTTGTATTGATTCTTTGAAGTGTGAATCGACCGTGTTTAACAGAAGTGAATTGCGGATTTTTTTATTGGAGGGTTGCTTATTTGAGGCAGGAGGACCTTTTCTCCTCACAGCTTAAAGTATGTCAATGGTCAAACTATTATCTGCTTAATACACCAACCAAGAAGCTCGGTATAAAGCAAATTTGATGACATTGTTTGTTATGGTGAACCATTGACATACTTTGCTAAATTTGGGTTATTACTCAGTCACTCTCCTTGTTTCTATCTGATTATTTCATATTACTCAAATATTTCTATGCCCGAGTAACTTTAGTTGCATGAAATGGAAGTAACAGTAACAACATTGATTAACTTAAGTATTTAACATGTTCAAGAAAATAACAAGCATTCCTTGTGTTAGAGTGAACCATGATGGTATTTAGATATAACATAAGTAGCAGAACTTTGGTTGGAATTTATGTACAAGACACATCTGATATATTTCAAATTAATATCTTGGTGCCTATGTATTTATTTAACTAGATTGAAAACTTTGTTATCTTGACAATTGACATGAGCACATATGTTTTCACTTGCATTTTATTACCAGGAATTATTTTAGTAGTTACTTGTTCGATTTGTAGTCATTTTGAAAGGTGGTATATAGTATGTTTATGCAGTTCAAGCATTCTTGGAGTTCAAAAAGCTTAATTCTTGTTGTGGTTTCTGATCTTAATTTATGACTATTATGCCAAAGTTTTACATCAAAATGATTTTTGTGTAGAAGATAATATAGCTTGCGTGGCCGGGAAGGATCAATTAATATGAAATTGTTACTAGTTACTACTTTGTGACCTCTATTTCTTCTTCTTTGTGGCCTCAAGCCCTCAAGCATGCCATGTTCAACATCGTCTCCACCGAGGATATGGAGGCTGTGGGGTCTCACGCGACCTTCGATCATGTAGGCCACCATGCGTCGCCTCAAGAAGGAGTTCTCTATCATATTCTTGTAGCTACGACCAGTGTCATGGTTGTAGATCGTGATCATCGTCAGCTATGACAATGAGTGCGTCGAGGTATACAAGATCCTCTGCAAGTTGATCAAGGGGCTCTACAGCCTCGGGTTCGAGCGGCTTACCTCATCGCAGGTTTAGAGGATGAATTGGTAGCTTCTCGAGAGAAAAATCAAGTTTTGGATCGGCGCCTCGCGGGTGGCAACCACCACCATGTACTTCGATGATCGGATCCTCTTGGCCCATGTCTTCCGTGGCTTCGATTCAATCCGGGAGGTTGTCATAGCTAATATTGCTAAAAATGTTGTAGTTCAGCTCCTCTGTTTCCCGGAGTTAGTGAAATCCAAGCAATCGGCAAAGAAAATGTTCTGGATACTGGATACTGGACTTGTACAACGCCATCTCTGAGCTATTGCCGGAGATAGATGCATTGTTCTCCTTTGGCTCAATAGCCGCTGTCCAAGAATAGGCCATCGCCTCCCCCTCCAAGCTCACCGAGGTCACTCACACCATGTTTGTCGACTTCGAAGCTGTAGTCCAAAAGGAGCACTCCAAGTGAATGCCTCTTGACGCCGCGATTCAAGCACCCACTCATCACGCCATTGACTATATCGCCAAGCTCACCAACTATGAGTCAACCCTCGCTGAGATCTTCATGGAAGTCCCCCTGCAAAAAGAAAAGCCTCCACCTTGACTTCTTATTCGATACATTGCTGTCACGCCCCGAATTCGGGTCACGCGACCGATCAGAGTGCGGACAAACACTCCAAAGCCTAAACCATACAAACACATTTATCCATGCAATATAACCAACTCAAGATGCCATAACATACATATTATGTTACTGGCAAAGCTTGCAATTCCAAATACCAAGTCAGAAAAGAGGCAATAAAAGTCAAAGATTCTGGTCAAGGAAATTTATGTTACTGCTACTGCTACTGCTACCATCGATCGCACGTTTGACTCATGTGGACACAACTGTGATTAATTGTCTTTCCGAGGACTAAATATGAAAGCTTGTGTTAAATTAAATCAAAATATGGGGACAAGGCAACCATGGGGAGAAGTCAATCATAAAGAAATATATTAACGCAACCATTCCCTCTTCTCTACAAGCCGCCTACTCAACCTCGGGGACTAAATATGCTTTAGGGGTAGCCCTCCCGAAGGGCTGTCACAAGCTAAATAAAACATCTAAGAGTAAAATTTCAATTTTTTGGAAGCATACTCAACCTTGATCATGACAATGAAAAAAAAATCAATCCAAAAGAGAGGGAGGGAAGAACCCACTCACACTGCATTATCATTTGCCTCCATTGGCATCACAGAAATCATACAATTAATAAATGATCATACGTACCGCTGGTGGTGCACGCAAGCTCTGTAGCTCAGTCTCGTGAAATAGGACACACCGTATCGACACACTAACAATTGCCTACACGGTACTTATGCCCTAATGATGTAGTCAGGATCTAACTACATGCTCTGATACCACTATGCCACGCCCCAAATCCGGGTCAGGCTGTTGGCTTAAGGTTTTTAACCTTGATCTTAATCTCGGTTTTGATGATAACAAACATGGAACTAATGTTTTATTGAGAAATCTTTCAGGTTCCAAGTCGGTTAGTGCATGACGTCCCCGATCAGAAAAATCGAAGAAATCGGCAAGGACGCTCGGGATTCTTCGAGAAGTTAGAGTTTAGGTTTAGGGTGTCTAGCATGTGTTGTAATCCTCTTTCATGATGCAAAGAACCCAAAAACCAAATCCGAACCCCAAAACATGAAAACCCGGAAACCGTCCTGAAATTCACTAAGCATAGGGAGCACCTTGGAGGGTTATATGATCTAGACATTTTCTTGACATAAAAAATGACGGTAATTGTTCATTGGCTAGAAACTAGATAACAAGGTATTTTAAAGGAATTTTTAAAAGCCTTTAGCATACCCATATTTGACCCGAGAGATTAGAAAATTTTTGTTTTCCGGAAATTTGTACTAGACTCCAAAAACTAGATTTTGATTCTTAAGAATTTTGATTTTTCAAATATTTTTATTGAATCCAAATGGGGGGGGGTAATCCTTATATAATATTTATGTCTTATATAACAAATGAGTTGGTAATTTTGTTGGTAATACCAACAAATGATATATTTGTTGGTGAAAGTCTGTTTTCTTGTAGTGATTACGGAAATGCCATTGAAATTTTAGCATTTTTAGTTATTTCTAGAAAAATGTAAAAAAATCGTTTTTAACTGATTCTTGAAACTGCACCTTTACTGAAAAATCTAGTTTGTTCAGTAAAAATTTCAAAAAGTTTCATCAAGAATCTGATTTATAGTGAAATTTTGAAGTTGGATTTCAAAAATACAAAATATCATCCTCTTGAAATATCAATCTTTCCGATACTTTAATTTTTCGTCGAAAATTTCAAATGAAACTTTGTGCATACTATTTTGATTTCATTTCTAATATCGTTCTCACTATTCTTTGAGTGAAATCATTTCTAAAAATAATTTTGATATCTTGAGTGATATCTTAAAAATGAGTTTTTTTTGTAGAAATCAAGATAGAATGAAAAATGAATATAGAGAATTCATTTTGAGCTCAAACTTGACACACACATCTTAAATAATCATTCAGCGATGTCCGAAAAGTTTGAAGCAAAATTGACAACTTTTGAAAAATACCTAAAATTTACAAAAATGCCCCTGGACTTTCAAGAATTTTATGAATTCTTAGGAAACTGATTTTGACCGATTCTTGAACCTGTAGATTTATTGAAAAATCTAGTTTGTCTATTAAAGTTTCAAAAATTTTTGTCAAAAATACAATTTTATATGAATTTAAAAGTTTAATTTTTGAATACTTGAAGTATACTTTGACCTATGTCAACAAAGTGACTTAGAAACCCCATTTTCAGCCCAAACTTGATTCATATACTTAGATTCACTCATGTTAGATGTCTAGATGCCTAAGTTAGAGAAAATATGAGTAGATAGTAAAATTTGATACTTAGCATTTTCATGTTTTCAAGCCTACATTAAATGAAATCGTGCTAAGTTCATATTTTGATCAAACGATATTGTTTCACTTCAAACTTGATACGCATACTTTAGATGACCATATCCTGGTATCTGGAAAGTTTGAATGAAATCTGGAAATAGTTTGAAAAATTCCATTTATTTACGAAAATGCCACTAAAGTATCTCTCTTCTCAAGTTGCTCATTTTTTCGATACTTTAAATTTGCATTAGATTTTCAAATGAGACTTGAAGTATGATATTTTAAATTCACTTATGGTATCGTTCCACTCATTTGATGAGAAAAATCATTTCTAAAATGATTTTTGGCTATTTGACCGATACTTAAAAATATCGATACTTAAGTTACTACATGATTCTTGATTTTGGATTTCATTTATCATTTCACGATATCATGTATGACTTAGTCTCTTATTCAATGTTTGGCTTTCATCCCTTTAGTTGAGACTTTCGTGATTTTGAAAAATCTTTTAGAAGTTTCAACTTTGACTTTTGATTGATTTTTTTTGCCCTTTTTGAGTGATGTCAAAAGGGGGAGAAAAATATAGGAAAAAGGGAAAAAAATATAGGAAAATCATGCATATAGATAGAGGGAGTTTATTTTCATACATATGCATATTGATAGGGGGAGAAATCCCATGTTTGATATCTTTTGCGCTCTAATGAATATATTTTCTTAAGGATGTTTGTCATCATCAAAAAGGGGGAGATTGTTGGCTTAAGGTTTTCAACCTTGGTCTTAATCTCGGTTTTGATGATAACAAACATGGAACTAATGTTTCATTGAGAAATCTTTCAGGTTCCAAGTCGGTTAGCGCACAATGTCCCCGATCAAAAAAATCAGAGAAATCGAAGAAATCGGCAAGGACGCTCGTCGACGCTCGCGATTCTTCGAGAAGTTAAGTCTAGGTTTAGGATGTCTAGCATGTGTTGTAATCCTCTTTCATGATGCAAAGAACCCAAAAACCAAACCCGAACTCCAAAACATGAAAATTCGGAAACCGTCCTAAAATTCACTAAGCCCAGGGAGCTCCTTGGAGGGTTATATGACCTAGATATTTTCTTGACATAAAAAATGACGATAATTGTTCCTTGGGTATAAACTAGATAACGATGTATTTTAAAGAAATTTTTAGAACTCTTTAGCATACCCATATTTGACTCGGGAGATTAGAAAATTTCCGTTCTCCGAAAATTTGTACTAGACCCCAAAAACTAGATTTTGATTCTTAAGGATTTTGATTTTTTAGATATTTTTATTAAATTCAAATGGGGGTAATCCTTATATAACATATATGTTTTAAAGTTATTAACTTGAAGTTAATAAATGTTATATTAGTAGACTTAGCGAAGACGGAACCAGAAACGAGCAAACAAGCAAAAACTTCAACCAAACCAAGCAGTATAGTATGCCTAGTTTCGGTCGACTGGTCGATCGACCGAAGTGTGCCAGAAAGCGGCAATTTCCTTTTGGTCGATCGACCGGTCGACCGACGATCGATCGGGCATCGACCGGACGGCGAAAACAGCTAGTTTTCCGCCCATTGAGTTGTCTGTTTCATGCCATCTCCTCAAGGCCTTTAAATAGAAGCTTTAGCAAGCCTTCCACCCCTCATTAAACATACTTTGAGCCATATTTGATGATCCTTGAGCTTGATTGTGCCACCATTCTTGAAATCCCTAGCTTTGATCTTTCAACTCCTTGAGTAAGCCTTGACTTCATTGATTAACCATCAAAAGCATCAAAAGGAAGCTAGGAAACTTTGTTTGGAGCTAAGTATTTTATTGGTTGATTTATTGCTGCATTTAGTATTGAATTTTCTTGTTTATTTCTTTATATTCGAGTTTGTGTAAGACCTAGAGTGTGAGTCTTGAAATTGGGTGGTAACCTTGGTGTTTAAGGTTTAAATCCACCGGTGTAAACTATATGTCTCTTAAATAAACTCAAATATAACTCAACTCGACTACACCAACGGGTTTCACGAGACCGCCACCAGTTGCGCCATAACTGAATGATCACGCACTGCAAAACAACATACATAAAAGAATGGTGAGTTCAAAGAATTCAGTGAGTGGTCGTCTCGACCATTACCAAGTCAAACCATGTAAATAATTAATGCAGTAATTATCTTTGTGTTCGAATGACTGATATAATCATGGTACATATTACTTTAGTAACTCGTGCGTTGCGCGCACCACACAGACTGACTCGGCCCATTTAGAGCAGTCCTCTAGTTACCCGCTTACAACTCACGGGGGGCTCGCTAGGCTGACCACCCCCAGCAAACCTCTTAACTTGGGCTCACTGAGCTAGGAAGGTCCTCTAGCCTCAGTGCCCATAGCTCGGTTGGGAAAGGCCCTCCGACCCATGTCACTCGGGCTCACTGAGCTAGGAAGGCCCTCTAGCCTCAGTGCCCATAACTCGTACGTTAGGCATACCACTTGGCCCAATACGGCCCAACATCATCTCGTGCGCGATGCGCACCACTCGGTCAATCCAGCCCAATATCATCTCATGCACGATGTGCACCACTTGGCCTATCCGGCCAATATCATCTCGTGCGCGATGTGTACCACTCGGTCTATCAGGCTCAATCATGGTTTAAAATATCGGTACCGGTACCGATACCGATCTCGGATGACCGGTATCGGTATGTACCGGTACTGACACACGGTACAGACCGGTACGAAAAAAGCATACCAGCCAAAAATTTTTTTGTTTTTTTTTTGGTTTTTGCTGTTAAAAATAACTCCAATAACATATAATTGATCAAGAAAAACTTAAATTTAAGATTCAAATGTCAAATGCATGAATAAAATATTTTGAATTCGGCCCCAAACGACTTATGCCACTGTAGCAACAGCTCTTTTTAAGAGCCGTTACGTCATACCGGGCAATACCGCCCGGTATGGGCGGTATTTGATAAATATCGCTCATACCGGGCGGTATTTGATAAATACCGCTCATACCGGGCGGTATTTATCGAGATACCCGATATCGCTCAATACCGGGTATCTCGTATACCGGCTTTTCAAAAAATCGATAAATACCAACCGTACCGGGCGGTACGGTACGGTATTTGAAACCATGGGCTCAATATCATCTCGTGAGCGATGCGCACCACTCGGCCTATCCGACCTCATATAATCTCATGCGCGATGCGCACCACTCTGCCTATCCGGCCCCATATAATATCGTGTGCGATGTGCACCAGTCGCCCTAATAAGGCCCACTACATCTCGTGCACAATGCGCACCACTCGGCCTAGTAAGGTCCAATAAATATCCACTTAGAGAACCACCAACTCCTAAACACTCATTCTTTATCTACTTAAGGGCTACACCCTCATGTGAAGGTAAGGAATTTAATTTCACTAATGTCACCAGGTTAAGTCTCTACTATTTCATCAAACTAGGAATGTCATACTGGGCTCGCAGTCTGACCCATCAAATACATCCGTCAACAATTCCAGCCTATTGTAATTCTTAGATTACACCCTGTACGCTACTGTTCAAGTCACCAAAATATTTTCTAAATTCCTAGACCATAGCATACAAGAAGATCAATAGGTTACATCGATATCTTACACAGCACATTCGCAATCCAACAACAGAATCACCTCAGCATGCTTTTAAACCAATTTCAGCAAACAGGATATATTTCAGCACTTAATTCCAGCAACTATTATTTCAGCATGAATATAAATTTGTGACCCATAATTCCCAGCAACTACAATTGCAGCAAGAATGTAAATTTAAACATATGGTCTAAGCATGCTTTGGTTTCCACTCAATTAAGAACTCAAGCAATGCATTATTCCAACCCAATTTATAACAAAATAAGATACACCAACAGGGAATAAACATAAACATCTCCCATTAAATCTCTACTCCAATAGCTAACTGTGATAATCTAATTAGACCAAAAATACCATTAACTCCACAATTACCTCATCACCCAATCCATATCCCAGCAACCACACACCAAAAGAAAAGAAATAAAAATAAAACAAGACATGAAGCATGTAGCACATGCTTTCTCTTACAATTCATAATTTCACCTACAACCATTCCTCACCTACCGTCAAAACTCCACCCGTAGGAATTATTTTATTGACCAAATGAAGTGGTCAACCTTCCCATCTCTTCATGCAGTTGTAAGAAAATAAAATAAAATCCTGTAGCCGAGATTTACCCCTATGGAGACAAGAATTCTATTCCCTCAAGACATGACCTTATACACCCCAACAAAGCCGACATAAAAAAATAAAATAAAAATAAGAATAAATCAACCTACAAACACTCTCCAAATCCGCGGCCTTAGGAAGAGGGCATCCCTTTCCAAGGACTGCCTCCCTTCAAACTCCTACCCGAAATCCTCATCTCCCATTGTTAAAATACCAATTCAAAAGCAAATAAGGCACCAACAACATGGAAAAAAAGAAATTTCTGGCATCTAAATCATGAGAGAGTTCGGCTTAGCCAAGGGTAGTACTTCCATGGAGATTGAGAATAAAATCACTCACTTAAAACCGGGTTCAAGGGAATAGAAGGCGACGAAGAAGCCCCACGACGACCCAATTCCGGTGAAACTCCGATTTCCGGCCAAAGATCTCCACCGAGTCCCCTTTCTTCCTCACTCCACCTAGGGATGTGTGCGGCTCCTCCTTGTAGCCGTACGGTCCCAGGTAGGCATCTTTATATATATATATATATATATATATATATATTTTAATTAATTAATGTCAATTTACTATTTTGCCCCCTCTTCACTTAAGTCGACCCAACTCGCTCAAAACGAGTCCGATTTGAGCTCCGATCGCACCATTGGACTCGGCTCGAACCCAACTCGAGCTTAACACAATAATCATCACTATAAATAGGTAATGTAATTTTTTTTTTTTTTGCAATGTCTCACCTTAAATCGCTTCCATTAGCTATCAATTCTGCAAACACCGTTACGCATCGCACTTATCCCGCTAAAATCAATATGCAAAATCTAATAAATTTCGCGGGTATTAAAATTGCACTAAGAGGCTCTGGTTGAAAGGTCGACGTTTTCACGAGACTCCTCTTCCTCTTGCTCCTTGTTCTTAAACGATGACTTACAATGAGAGATAGAGATATTCAATTTATTAAATTTTAATATTTAAAAAACTATTTTTTATTGCATATCTGCATGCCATGTCATTAGTTTGATGGGTTGTTGTCGGAAATTAGACAACATGTCACAATTGAGACAAATATGGTAGTATAGGATTGAATTCAGCAAAATAGAAGTACATATCATAAATGAGAAAAACTCAAAAATACAAGCTAACATTAATTAATGATTAATTAACCTTTCAGGAGGCGAGGGGCGCCTGTTAAATTGAAACTGGTGCCCCTTTAAAGGGCACTTGTTAAATTGAAATAGATGCTTATTATTAAGCGTCATGTTTCTCTTTATCAACTCAAAATTAATAGAAATCGGGTGCTTGTATATGTGCCAATTTTTAAATTTTTTGCTTCAATACTGACGTTTTTATAAATGTCTAAACATAAATCTAGACCTAAAAAAGGTGCTTGTTTTCTGCATAATAAAAGCCAATTTCACATGTTTACTGGAGTGGTTGTTGCATTTTTGGATTGTATGGAAGTTATCAACTCGGGTTTTCTTCAATTATGAGATTCTTTGGGTTTTTTTTAATTTCTACTTATGTTTTTTCCTGAATGTATATACATTCTAAAACTTATAGGTGCATACATATTAATCTCTACCATGCGTCTGGCAAGGAAACTTGTTTCTACCTTGAAATTGCAAATTATTTGGGTTTAGGAGTTAACCTTAGTTAAGAATATGATTATATGCATTAATTGTGCAGTACACACTTAGTGCTATGGTTCAGGAGTTAACCTTAGTTAAGACTTAAGAATGTGATTATATGCATTAATTGTGCAATACGTTTTCATCAGAGGTAGGAAAATTCTTTGTAGAAGTGGACTTTTAACTCATACTGCAAATGATTATTTTTGATGGACTTTATGACTAGTTTTTCTATTGACTTTTTTTTAAGGATTGGAAAAACCGGTACTAGAATCTTTAAAGTTGTAAGGTATGAACATTTACCTGTCTTCTGCTTTAAATGTGGATGTATTTGCCATGTTATGAATAAATGTGATAGAATAAATGCATCTACTTTTAATATTATTTATGCCGAAAATATTGTTTAAGAAAAATCTGTTGAAGGTTTATCTTTGACTAATGAAGCTCCCAGATTAGTCTAATGGTAGGGAAAATACAGACATGAGGGGAAAAAATAAACTTGAGTAGCCATTTGTTGTTTACTATTGCATTATTTGTTCCAAACATTATATTTTGAAGGTGCCAGTATTTTTTTTAACCTATTTATGTAAAAAATTATTGTTCACTCAAAGAGAACCGTCATCATCTTTTGAAGTTGTCAAGTTTCATAGTTTCTTTGTTACCTGGAGCCTTTTGCAAATCATGCAACTAATGAGCAAATTTCAATCATGATCTATTCCTAATTTCAAATTTAAAATGGATTATTTATTTTCTGCCATTTGCTAAATAGTTCCTTTTTTTACTTTAGATCTAAAGATAACCAACATCTTTCCTTTCTTTCTGCTTTAGATCTAAAGAGAACCAACATTTTTCTTTTCTTTTCTTTCCCATTCTCATCGTTGCTATTAATACTTGAGTGATGTGTGATAATTGTGCACATGAAGCTGAGGTTAAGGAAATAGATGCAACATGTATGAGGAAGTTCTTTTATAATTTGGCTAAATTATTGAATTTATATTTTTGTTAATTACATTCTTGTGTTGTTATCAATTTATGCATCTTGACTTTACATCACATACAGATGGTTTGTGGTATAAACATGTATCTCTTATTTTCTGTAACTTTTTTTGTCAATAATCATGCTCGATGCCAATTTAAGAATTTGTTACATATAGCAGACTCATAATAATTGGAACTTCACTACTTGTTATTATTGTTTGGTTTAAAGAATTTGTTACGTGCCGGCAGACATTCTCTTGATCTTCTTTTCATGGCATGAACTCCACTTTTTAAATTTTGATCTTTCAATTGACTTATTCATCTAAATATTCCTCTAACTAGTGTGTCATATAGTTATTCAAAGTTGAATTAACATCAAGTTTAAACAAAAAACAAATAGTTGTATTAATAATGTATTCATTATCCAATATTTTTCCTAGTATTATTTTAATTTACCATGAATAGCTCAGTATCTATAATGTTAAGTGTAGAGTGTAACCTGCTTATTATCTTCTGAATTAAGATATTCACTTTCTAGATATTTAAGTACTATTTTATCAATGTTTCCCAAATGAATTCGTAATGCATTAAATTGAGGGATTGCTCAAGTAGCCATCATAATAAGCATATAGGCAAGTACATCAACAAGAGAAATAGAGATCATATATTGGCATGAGTTTTTTATTAATTATAGGGCCCGTTTGGTTTGTAAACTGTCCGTCACAGGACATCAAACAAGGACAAGGACAGAACACCAGGTGTCCTGGGATAGTAGTTATACCGTGTTTGGTTCGCTAAGAACAGGACACGATATCCAGTCCCGTCTTGCGTTTGGTTCGTTAAAATAGAGTCCTGTACAAGACAATATGACCAAAATATCCTTATTAATTTTTAATGCTCAAATTTAATTTTAAACATAAAAGTCTTCCTACTTAGTCTTAAATTTTAAAAAATGGTAACTATACTTGAGCTCAATTCTTCTTTTATGTTGAATGCATCTATTTACATAAAGTTAGCTAATCACTATGCCAATAACTATGCATGCCATTTTTCAAGATGTTATGCTGGTCTAATGAATCCACTAAATCGTTGCCGGGCAAAACAGTTAAAGATGAGAGCACATCATCTGTAGAGTAAGGAAAAGCATAACTAAGCAATCACATCCTCCTAATGAAAGGTACGTGAGGAATCAAATGAGCCAGCTCAATTGAATTGAAGTATACATTTTGCTTCGTTTAACAAGCATTTCAAATCATTACAACAATGCTGATCTTCCAGCAATGAGAGTAGAAAATACAAGTGAAAATAAGTAGAACATGAAAAATGAGATCCTGCACCGACCCGTTTAGTCTTGTACTAGGTATTGTAAATTTGTAACTCAAACAAATGCGTTGCTTGGAACAGTTTGACAACCTAATCTAAACTTCTGTTGGGGCTTCATTCAGCCATTTCTTGCAGTTCATCAAAGAATGTTTCTCATGGAATTTGTGTTATCAAGAATGTAAGTTCGTGAACTTGTGGGACATCCTGTCGACCGCTTGGTCTGTGGTCTCAGAACCCGTTTCTTCCTGGAAGAGTAGACAACAACATAAATTATCTTGGCAAAATTTTATAAGTGAAGTGCACACTAAATCCAAGTTCATCTTTATGCATGATACTTGCTAGATTCTTACAGAAGCTTAAAGCTCTACAAGTCTCCACGAAAAAGCTATAGATTAAAAAGTAGGCATTGAGATTTCTTGATGCCTATAGAGTATAGACTCCACAGTGTTTCATGAGCCCCTTAAAACTTGTAGTTGACATTTGAATAAAGGAGAAGCATTAAGCATAAAGATGGCCAAGTATCCTTCTAACTCATGTATTACAGAGCAATTTCATTTTGGTTTAAAATGTATGCTGTTTAGAACCATATTACAGAGAAAGTTAAATATTAGGTTAAAATATCTAGTTCAATGGAAAACCATTTTCAGTCCCAGCAATGCCAAGTACAAGGTTATTCAGTTAAACTTGTTTAGAACTGTAAAGAGACCTTATATGAAACTAAAGCTTCCTTCATTTAGTAAACTACATCTTTTAAAGACTTGCTCTTGATACTTTTAAATCTACTATTTTATCCTAATATAATCTCAAGTTCAATGCTTCTGGATACATTGGGAAGGCTGGTTTGATTCCCTTGCAAATCGAGATTCATCATCTCTCAATCGAGATTCATCATCTCTCAATCGAGATTCATCATCTCTCAATCGAGATTCTTTGAAATACTTCTCACACTGTCACTGAGGCTCAACTTCATAAGCTGCGTAAAAATCAATGACAGAAACGTAGTTGGAAGAAGCATAAACACTTATTATGTATGTCATTCAAGTGTGCAGTAAGAATACAGATGAAGAAGAAAGCTCATGCAACCTGAATCAAGATTCAAGAGGACCATATCATAACACTGCCATTGTTTTGACTTTTGAATCCAATCTTACAATCTAATTAAACATTTAATTGTCAATAAATAACATCATAGAATTTGCATTCCAAGAAGACCAAAACACACCTTTGTCAATATGAACAATTCGAATTGCTCTGAATGCCTGCAAACACATTGGAGTACGACTTGGTGAGGTAGGCGAAGTTGGCAACTGGCGGCAGCATCTGCACTCTTTCTCCTCTCCTCAGAAGCTCCGGCAAGTCGATCCTCTGCATCGTCAGCTCCGGGAATGAGGCAAACGAGGAGGGTTTGGAGGAAAAGCCGGGTCTTTGCGATGGGCGTCGACCTCGAGGAGGAGGACGTTGCAGGAGGGGTCGATGGATTGGACGGAGCCGGGGAAGACGCAGTCCTCTCCGCCTTCGCCGCGGCCGTGGAGAAAGAAGCAGGAGGGGGATCCATCAGCATCGGCGAGGATCTCAAACACCGGCGCCCAAAGCAGCGGTCCGGCGTCAAGGCCAAGAGGCCCCAGCTCCTGCGGTATGACGCGGACGCCGACGACGGAGAGGAAACCCCAAAGGACGCACACCACGTTGCCGAGCTCGGGGTTCTGGTGGACCCACACGCCGAGGAGCGGAGCGACGGCGGCGAGGAAGCGGCAGAGAGCACGGTAGGAGCGCACGCTCTCGCGCCAGAGGGGGAGGGCGTCGGGCGAGAGAGTCGCGAGAGCGAGAGAGCGAGAGGCGCAGTCGCGAGATATGTCGGCTAGGGTTGGAGAGAGACCCCGTGACAAGTGAGGGCAACGAGGTCTTTTTCCCTCGTTGTCCTCCGCCCAGATTTGGTGTACCGAGAATTTTCTCGGTACACCAATTTGGCTCAAAATCCTGTCCCGAACAGGAATTAAAATCCAGTCCCTCCCACTTTTTGCAAAACAAACGGGGGACAAGAGCCAAAATCCAGTCCAGTCCCTCATTTTTTAACGAAACAAACGGGCCCATACAAACATGACATAATTGAAGGTAAAAGTTTCATAAATGGCTTTAAAAAATGACGTAGATTAATTATGAGGATGAAGGTTTGCACCAGAGAAAAAAAAGGATGCCTTTACTGTATGTGTATCACTAATTATCCATATTTTGAAGTTCTTCTATGCATTGTCTAAAAGAACCTCTTTTGTTCTTTAAAACATTTGTTTTCCTTGTAGCAAAGCAAATATGTTGAAATTACATGATTCTTTACTCTATTTTCAAGATGCATGGACACGTGTATATGCTAATCATTTTGTGTATTATATTCAGATCATGCTAAAGTGATTGTTTTCTTGTTGCATGAAATACAAAAATGACGAGATAACAACCATCTTACAATTAGTGGACAGATTTAAGGCAAAGATTAAGGAATTGGGTATGCTTCCTTGACAAAATTGTATTTTCAATGTTGGTAATCCACAAAAAATCCATACATCTGTTTGTTTATACTAGTATAATACCATTTTTAGTTAGATGAAAATAGATATCAGGTTATTTTGTTACTACTAGCTTTGTATTGATTTCTGTTCTAATCAATTTCTAGTGAATTAATTTTCACTCCTAGAATTGTTGTTGTCACCGACGATTTTGGTCGTGGCTAAATCGTCGGTGACGACTATCACGGACGGTGTGGACCGTGGCAAAACGCTGTCACTAATGTGCGCATCCCTGATAAGTTGTAACGACTGACCTCTACCGTCACAACTAGTCATCAGCGACAACCGCGTGCGCTGTCGCTAATTTAAACTTATCAGTGACGGCACACGACGGTTGTCGCTGATTTAAACACATCAACCGCGACTGCTAGCCATCGGTGATATCATTAGCAACTTGTCACGCCCCAAACTCAGGGTCACGTGACCGGCCAGGGTATACGTGCCTATACCCCGCAGCCTAACTCATGCACATGCCAACTCACAAAAGATAGCGGAAAGAAACAACAGTTTTTTTAAAAAGAGAAACAGAAACAAATTTCATTAAACAATATAGTTTTTGTCAAAAGCTCGAGTGCGGAATAAAATGAATCACAGAGTATCAACATTGATATTTAAATAAAATTTGAATAAAAACATGAATGTCCCCACGAGACTACAACTCCAAAATGTCAAAACAAAAGTGCATGACAAACTACTACTGACTCGACTACGACCCCTAACTAGGACTGCTATGAGATCATGTGGCTCCTCTGCCCTCCAATTGTACCGAGTGCTCCAGCCCATCTCACCGGTCAGGCTTTGCAAAAAAAGATGACAATGAGTGAGTTCAAAGAATTCAGTGAGCGGTTATACCAACCCCCACAAAAGAAAACATCACAGATAAGATGCGAAAAGCAAACTCCTGACTCAAGCAGGAAAAGGTCACAAGGGAGTGACCAGCTAACAGGCCATCCGACCACCATCTGCCCGGAGGCAGCCAACACCCAAATGGTGAAGATCAACTGGCCTAAGACTATCATGCCCTAAGGCAACAACACATACTAGGATAATCGGGAAGACCCTCCGAACTTATCATAGTATAAAGAAACTCGGGAGCAATCGGGAAGGCCCTCTGAACTTGCTCCATGAGACGCGTAGGGACAATCGAGATTCACCCATTCGAACTTGCCTCTTTAAGATATCGCAGGAGTAATCGAGTAGGCCCTCCGAACTTAGCCCTTTAAGATATCACAGGAATAATCGGGTAGGCCCACCGAACTTATCCCATGAGGCCAAACCAGAACAGTCGGGATTTGCTTAACTGAATTTGTTCCATAGATTGGGAATTAGCCATCCAATCTCCTGGGCCTAGCCCGCAATCTGGCTCATCCACGAGCTTCTCTGCCATTCATAAAGATATGACGCAAAATGACATAAGTCAAGTCTCTCCTACGGTGTCTTAGGGGTGTCCTTATTGGAAAGCGTCTCAACACCCCAATACCGACCCCAACTCCTAGACCCGTAATGTCATAATCTGTGTGGTTTTATTTCATGCATAACCTTTACTTGTTGGTTCATAACAGATTATACTGCCCCTTTACCTAATTTTAATTATGCAATTAAAATTTAGATCACCAAGATTAGAGATTTGTTTTAGCTTATTATGCCCAAAACTGATGTAATCTAATCCGAATCTGGTCTCCAGAGTGTGTCCTATGTTTCCAAAATATATTTTCTGATCAAAACGATAGGTTACACAACTATGTTCAGAGAAACATACACACCACAACAAACATTTTAAAATCAGCACAGATTCATCATTCTCAGCATGAAATTCCAGCAACATTAAATTTTCATCATAGCATGAAGATAAATCCGAAATTTACAGAAAATATATTCTTAATCATCATTAAAACAGAATATTAATCTTGAGGTAAATCTCTCAAATATCACAATCTTTAAATAAGGCTAACAAGCACCAACAACACCATAAACAAGAACAAACATCATGATTAAGAACCCATCTTTCAAGAACCTTCATGGCATCAACATCAAGATCCATATTTAGTAAAAACATGATTTTTCCAAAAGTCACATATTAAATACTAAGCATGCTTGAACATATAAGAACTCATTTTAATAAACAATTCAAGACATAAACTACAAGATAACCAAAATCTCTCACTTGGGCATTTCATCGAACACCTTGAGGGCACCCTTGGCCGAGCACCCCTAGGGTCGTCCTAGGGTTGCCGAACCCCATAGGGAAGGGTTTAGGGTCTCCTCAAACACGACAATAAAAAAGAACGACGAAAACTTGCGAGATCAACGGAAAACATTCAAGAACATCCAAGCCTCCAAGATCGGCTTCAAGAATCCGAAGAAACCCGGAAAGAAGGAGGGTAAAACCACTCACCTAAATAGTAAAGATGATGAGAGGAGAAATTCCGGATGACGGCCCTCGAATCGGCTTCAAGAATCGACGGCTCGATTCAAAGAAAGGAGAAAAGGGGGGGGGGTCACTTCAAGCTGCCGACTTGAAGAGAGGACGAGAGGAAGAGAGAGCGGCTGGCTTGGCTTGGCTCCTCTTGGCTCGGCTCCAAAGGGGAGGAATAAGGAGAGGAAGGAGAGGGGGAGAAGCTCGGCGGCTTGGCTCTTGATGGCGGCGGCTCCAAAGGGAGAGAGGAGAGGGGCTGGCTGGCGGCTTGCTGGCTCCTCTTCTCAATAGTTTGTGCGGCTCCAATAAGGAGCCGTAAGCCAAGGGGAGGAGGTTTTATACTCCCTCCTCAACCCTAACTCCTCCAAACCCTTTATCCAACCCGATCGTCTCAAGCCGAATCCGAACCCGCTAACCTAAATTAACTTAATTAATCCCATTCTCCACATAACCATCCAATACGTGCATACACAACATTAAATAAATTAACCTACACAAACATAACTCATATTCTTACTTACCTGAGTTCGCAAACTCACACCAGACCATGAGTCGACTCGGCTCGACCTCGAACTAGTCCGCTAGGTTGGCAAACACAACCATAAAGGATATATATATAAAATTTAAAATCTAGGATATTACACAACTGTGATATTTGGTGCTGCCCAGGCCATCAACCATTTACGATACACTTTCAGCCACGGCCTAGTGACGGACATCCGTGGGTAAGCCGTAGCTAAGCCGTGGCTGAAGTTAAATCGTATAATTGAAAAAAATTAAAATTTTGAAAATTCTTGTATACAATGATATTTATACATTACAATCTATTAACAATCACAGACTACAATCACAAAACAATATACACATACATTTTCAACCAACCGTATAAGTTTTACTTAAATATCATCAATCCACTACAACAAAAATGAGTGTTAGCGGCGGAAAATAATCGGCGGCCTTCACTGGCGTCGGTTAATATTTTTATTTTTATTTTGCTTTTCCCGCTGCTTCTCACGTCTGCCATCTCCTTTTACCGCTGCTTCTCGCGTCCACCTATCTCCTTTTCCTGCTGCTTCTCTAGGTCATTGCGGTGCGTGACGTGGATTTCACCCTTTTCCTCATCTAATAGTAGGCCCGAAGGTGATCTTAGTCGGCAACGATCCTCACCCTGACATTGAGTGCAGAGAGCAAGCCAAGCGCTGATTCACCAGTCGCTGCACACCCGATTTGCCGCTAGCCTGTGGCCGATTAACACTCGGAAGAATTGCTCCGGAATCGAGCCGCTCCTCCTAAAGGACTAGGTTCCGACGAGAAGAGAGGATCTCTTCCCCTGTTCCAAATAAAGGAAGAAGGAGACGGACCGAAGCTGTCCGCCGGATCCCATCCTCAATCCGGCGCTAGATCGCGATCAAGCCGCTGTCGCAAGAGAAGAAGAGAAGCAGTTCTAGATCTTCTCAGGAGAGAAGAAGAAGCCAACTCGGTTGAAGAAGCCGCTAGGTTCTTCTTCCACAAGCTCTAGATCGCAACTGCTGGTGTGAAGAAGTCGTTGTATGCTCAATCTCCAATTTTCTACGCAAGAGGTCGAGGTACTCTGTTCTTTGTGCATTGAAGAATTTTTTTTGATAAAGAATTACTTCATTTGTTGAGGGAGAAATCACGTGAGGGAGAAAAGGTGTCATCTTCTAAGAAATCATGTGAGGAAGAAAATATGTTAAAGCTGAGGTGTTCTAACTAGTTATTCACATCTAGTTTTCAATTTTTGTTTGGTTCCTTTGGTGTTTTTGCAGAATCATAGTCCAAGTCCTGTGCAGCTACATTACACTTCCTCTATTTGCATTTGTATCTCAGGTAAGTTCTTCTTCATCTTGTTTAGTTATTTTATAATGGGATTGAAGTTCTTTTTGAAAACTATAATCTATTAAAATGTTCTCTAAAAAATTAATTTTTTTCTATAATATTTTCTGTCTAAAATTTAATTATGTTGCTTAAGCTCCTTACAACCATATGAATATCTCCATTATATGTTTCCAAGCAGAAGCTTTACTTTAGGCCAGTGAAGTAAATTTAATTATATTTTCTTGTTTAGTGAAGTAAACTATAAGCAGAAGCTTAAGCTTGTTCCATAACAGCTTACAAGCTCCACTTGTTAAGCTCATGAAAACTCATTTGGCATGCAATTTAGTGGTGGGAATGTGAAGGGTTTGAGTAATGATGTATTATATATTTATATACTCTTCTTGAGCTTTTCTCTTCTTCCATGAATTGTATGGGCAATTGTTTTGAAGATTAAATCTCATTAGATGTCCTTGAGGATGTAATGAGAACTAAAAAAATCAATGATTAGAGTGGTTGAGTCTGATGACCTGGTTGTTTCGATTTGTCTCATTAGTAGGCACATAAAAGTATAAACGCATCAGCTTTAGGCAATCCAATGAACACTGGAGAACAAAAAGCTTTTGTGATGGCTTTAGATCAATATAGTGAATCTTCTCTTTTTCTTTTACAGCCAATGAAAGGGATGCATGTGATGGTGATCTCAAAGTGATTGTTTGTTGACTTGCTTTATCTTTCGATCAGAATAGTCTCACAGTCTCACTCTAAACAGTTGTGTTTTAACAGTGGAAGTGTTACTGCATTCCACTTTCGACAGATAAAATTGCCTTCAATGAAACTAGAAATTAAGTTGCTAATTCTGGTCTTTTCAGGATATTGAGTTGTTATACTCTGCATTCAGGATATGGAGTTGCAGAGCCCACTGTAATCATGTACGCATATTTATACAGTTTTGCTAAACATCGTGAAGACCTGGGACAGCGTTTATACTTGGCTTGGGCAGGATGGTAGGGGATGCCAAATATATGTTTATTTTGCTTTTAAGCTTCTATGTATGTTGTTTGTTTAATTCGGTTTCCTTTGATCTTACCAGGGTCGTCTGTATCTGGACTGCCACTATGCTATTTCTTCTTGCAATTTTTAATGCTTCTGCTACCATTAGCAGATTCACAAGGGTTGCAGGAGAGCTCTTTGGGATGTTGATCACAGTTCTTTTCTTTCAAGAAGCTATTAAGGTGTGTTTTCTCAATTTATATATATTAATCATTCTACAAGACATTACTAGGCATTATTAGTAATAAAGTAACATGAATGCAGGGAATAGTAAGTGAATTTAGAAAACCTAAAGGTGAAGGGCAAGACGAAGTAATCAACCAGTTCCAGTGGCTCTATACCAATGGGCTACTGGGTACCATTTTTGCATTCGGAGTCCTTTTCACTTCATTAAAAAACCATGCAATATGTCTTCCTCTACCCTTTGGTTATTATTTTTCCTTTTTCTTTCTTTCTCCCCTCTCTTACTTGTATCTTACTCTTCACTCTTGAATGAAATGCAAGTTGCTTTCTTTCAAAAAAAATATATAAAAAATGCAATATCTAGTACTAATGTCTCTGCCCATGCATGCAGGATGCGTTAGAGGTTTTATTGCAGACTATGGGGTACCATTGATGGTATTGGTGTGGACAGCAATGTCATATGCCGTCCCAGCCGAGGTTCCATCAGGAGTTCCTAGAAGGCTCTTTTCTCCTCTTTCATGGGAACCCAAATCTTTCCCCACTGGACTGTGGCAAAGGTATAACTAGTCTTATACTAAAACTCATGCTGTGTTGGGGTTCATTGGAAGGGAACTCATATCCTCTGCCTTGTAGTAAGACCATACATTTTTATCTTATTTGATGGTCACGGATATTTGTTTCTAAGGCATTATCTTCTTTTTTCTCTTTCTTTTTTTCCCCCTTTTTTGCTTAGACTTACTGAAGGAGGTGAAAGTATACTATGTTTCTCATAGGATCCTTGTACTTTCTGTATCTGTATTGAACATTTCATAGCTGTACAGGCCTCATCTTTTTAGCTTTCTGATTATTTTCACTGAACAATTTTGCAGGATTTGTTTTCTGTGTTGGCTTTAGATTTTCAACCTTGGTCTTAATTTCGGTTTTAATGATAACAAACATGGAACTAATATTTCATTGAGAAATCTTTCAGGTTCTATATCGGTTAGTGTTCGATGTCCTAGATCGGATAAATCAGAAGAAATCGGAAAATCGAAAGGACATTGATCGTTGCGCTCGGGTTCATTGCGGAAATCTCTCGAAGATCGACGTGTGCAACAAAGACGTATTGGACGAGCTCAAAGATCACATGGAAAGCTCTCCAAGATGACGCTCGTTGAAAGTCGGAACCCGGAAATGAAGCGCGCAAGAAACATGGCTGAAAAATCAATTTCAGCCTATGTTCGGTCGACTGATCGGTCGACCGAATAAGGTTAAAAAAATGGCAGTAGCCATTTCGGTCGACCGGTCGATCGACCGAACAGTGCCAAAAATTGGCAGTGGCTACTTCGGTCGCGGCCGACCAGGCGGTCGATCGATTGAAGCCAAAAATTGGCAGAGGATGTATCGATCGACTGGACTACGGATCGCCAAAGCCGCAACACTGCGTCGGTCGACCGAATTGCGGGAACGCAGAATTGTGTCTAGCGGTTGACCCGTCGGTCGACCGCACAGAGAGAATAAGCAGCGGTCGCTCTAAGTGGTCGATCGGTCGGTCGACCGGCCAATCGACTGAGCGGCTGTAACAGCTAGATTTTAGCCCGTTGAGCTGCCGTTTCTTTGAGAGATTATATATATCCTTGATCTAACCTCTTCTCATACTCTTACAGAAATTATTGAGCATCAAAAAGAGAGATCTAGGCCTTCCAAAAGATTAATTACTTGCGCTCGGTTCTTCCGCCGACAACTTCTTCAAGCGCACACTTTGCCTCAACTCGGGAATTGATTTGAGCTCTACGACTCGGCTAGTTGGAGGTTCCAAGGCTTGGAAAAAAGCATTTACTCTTGGTTTATTCTTTAGCTCTTTTCATTGTAATTTTAACTGTCATTTGAACTTGTGTTTTGTTGGATTTGTGCGTGTGAAAGACCTAGGATTGTTTGGTCTTGTGTGTGGAAGTGGTTACCTTGGTGAAAAGGTGTAAAGCCACTTGTGTAAATGTAGTTTACTAGGATTAGTTGAGTTGTCCCTCAGGATTGAGATGGAAGAGTGCTCTTGATAAGAAGACAGAGACTTCCGGGTGTGGAAGTGCCTTAGGTCGAGAGTGCGACTCTTCGAGTCAAAGCCCTCATTGTAAGGGAAACAAGAATTAATCTAGTAAGCCTAGTTTGGAAATCCTAAGCGAGGTGCTTAGGTAGTAGAGTAGGCATTGGGACCGAACCACTATAAATTTGTGTGTTTGCTTTGATACTATATTTTGTGCTTAATTGTTTATCTTGCTTCCGCATCCAATCATAAAATTGCAATTTGCCTAAACGATTTGAGAAACGAATAAAATCGAATTTAGGTTAATAAATTTAGTTAACACACTATTCACCCCCCTCTAGTGTTGTCATTTCAACTACAATTGGTATCAGAGCAGTCGTGGATTGAGATCTCGTCATCTCTTTTACACCTTGTCTCGATCCGAGAATGACACTAGAGTTGGTGGGGTCTTCATCTCCTAGGTTCGATGACTCGAACTTTGGTCTTTGGAAACATAAGATGTACACTTATTTAAAGACTAAAGATTTTGGTGTCTTTAACATGTTACATTGGGAATTTATTGAACCTAAGGATGATATGCATGCTTGGATTGAAATGGATAAGAAAATGTCTAAGTATAATAGAGATGCCATGAATTATATACTTTGCACATTACCAATTGGCATCCTAGATAAAGTCATGCATTGCTCTCCGGCTTATGATTTATGGGCTAGTTTGAATGTTTTATACAGTCATGCTAAAATCGAAGAAATTGGTACATTTAATGAAGGTAGTGATGACAATGGTCATTCACTTACCCCTAATCTTGGTTTTGATGCCCATAGCTCTTCTAGTCGAAGAAGTAGCTCCAAGAGTCGAAAAAGAAAAGTAATTTGTCATGCTTGCAAAGAAAAGGGGCATGTGAAGAAAAATTATCCAAGCATGAAGAACAAAGCAAGGAAGAGGTCAAGTGCTTCCACCTCTACCTCTCACTCATTTGAAGCACCCTCTAGTAATGACTATGAAGCTACTTCAAAAGTTTGCCTCATAAGTACCAATGATGAGGTACACTTTTTTTCTTCTAGTCATAATAATAATAATGTTAGTACTAGCTCTTTTAGTTCATTTAATATGCCATATGAAGAACTAGTTGATGAATGTTAAAAAATGTATGCCCGTTAGAAAAGATAAGGAAAATAAAAGGTTGAAAAAGAAAAATGTGATA
The DNA here is from genome assembly GCA_034359265.1 of Canna indica. Taxonomy (NCBI): domain Eukaryota; kingdom Viridiplantae; phylum Streptophyta; class Magnoliopsida; order Zingiberales; family Cannaceae; genus Canna; species Canna indica. The sequence goes on from CP136891.1 coordinate 42,592,494, forward strand.
CTTAATTCTCATTTGCATGAATCCAAACTAGAAAATAAAAAATTGAGATCTATAGGTCATTCGATTCATGCCATGATAATGTAGAACTTGAGCTTAAGGATTTGAAGTTTAAAAATAACAAATTAGAAAATGAGAATTGCATGTTAAAATCTCATTTACATGCATTGCATAAATCCATGAATGAATTGAAAGGTGAGATTACTTTCTTGAATAAGAAAGTAAATGAATTAAAAAATACTTCATCTCCTAAGAACACTAGAATAAAAAATACCTATTTAAAGAATGCCTATGTTCATCATCATTCTCATGTTAGACATTCCACATTTAAACCTCAGGCTCAAAATAAAAATGTTTCATCTAAGAATGCCCATGCTCATCATGCCTCCTATGTTAAGCATTCTAACATTGAATCTCATGTCCATGTTAAAAATGAAAAGAAAAAATTTCATGGACATTGTTTTTGTTGTGGTATATACGATCATGCTATTCATGATTGTGCATTCAAAAGAAATCCAAGTGTTGCTAAGACACTTTGGATTCCTAGGCCATCTAACCTCCAAAGATCAAAAGCTATTTGGGTACCAAAGATCTCATCTTCTATTATAGGGGGAACTACCACACAAGGGCAAAAGATTGATGACGTGTTGAAGTTGACCAAAGAGTTGAATGAGGAATCCTTTTATGGTTGCAACTTCAAGCTTTCACCTAGATGCCTTAGGTAAAATTGAAATCAAATATTTTGGTATCATCTCCTTACTTTGGCTTGCTTTATTTAAGTTGGAGTTATGATACATGTTTAACTTGAGTTATTTTCCCCGCTCTTGTTAAAGAGTTCTTTGGAAATGATTTTTTATTTTGATTTCTAGGTCTCTTCGGAGACTTATGTGGCCTGTAATGGGCCTAAGCGACATTGCGGTTCGAAATCGTAGGCACATTGTGGCCTTCCGGTTTTCAACCAATAGGAAGGGTTGGAGATCATGTTTCCATTTATATTATTTTTGTGATCTCTTAAAATTTGTTTTGGTACCACTTGATTTTATTTAAAACGGATTTCAAACCATTTAACAAAGTGAACTTTGATAATGATACTTGATGCTTCTCTTTGCTTTTTGGTTGGGTTAGCTTGCTAAGTAGCTATATTTTCTCTAAAATATTAGTGTAGCTTACTTGCAAGTTATAAGTATTTTAGGAAGGTTAATAACTAGGAAGAAAAAGATTAGTTTGGCAAATTATAATGAATAAGATATAACTTTGATAAATTCAAATCTTAGTGTTATACCTCAATGCTTAAGCTTAAATTATGTCTCAATACTCATGATTAGAATTACATGATAAATATTTGAATTCTCATGAGAAGGTAGAATTTTAGCACTTAGGCAAATTTCATTAAATGAAACTTGCTCTAGGTTGATACTAGAGACATTCTTTTAAGTCCAAACTAGTTAAACATGTTTAGAGATCTTACTCTTTAAATATTTCATATTTTAAGATCTATTTGATTCATTTTGATAACATGTTAATTCTTTAAAAAGAATCTTTACTATCTAGCATATGTTGAGATTTTTAAATGAAACCTTGTATTGACCCTTTGCTATTTAGTATGTTAACTTGCTAGTTGGTATATAAATTCATTTTGATACTAATAAAGCCTACTTGCAAGTTAAGAAAGTGGTAAACATTGAAGGCTATGCTATCTAAAAGAATTTGAAAAGTAAATGACAAGTTTGACAAAATTCTATTGAAATATGTATGAATTTGATTTTGCAAAAATATTAGTATACCTATGCTTAAATGATTTCTCTATGCTCATGATTGATTATGCATGATAGATATTTGAATTTTCATAAGTAGGAAAATTTTTGATAACTTAATTCATTTCATGATATCATGATATTTATGAAATCAGACTAGGTTGATACTTTTCTTTAGAGACTTCATTTTAAGTTAAAAATTGGTTGAACATGTTTAGGTGTGTTAATGATTAGTTGTCATGTGCTTAAGATTGAAAATTCATGAGAAATAAAGCAAAATGATAACTAGTTCATTATGGGACTTAAGTTTGAAAAGTTTGACCCAAGTCAACAAATCGACTTGGATACTTCATTTTAAGTCCAAACTTCATAAACATATTTAGGAATAAGTATGACATGTTTCCAAGCACTTAGAATGAAAAATTCATATGGATATGGATAAAATGACATAGAGGTCAATTCATGCTTACCTCTTTTGAACCAAGGTGACCCAAGTCAACCAATTGATTTAGTGGTCTCATTTTTAATCCATATTTGAGGAACATGTTTAGATTTACTCATGTTAGGTATCCATAGGTTTAAGATTGAAAAATCATGGGTAAATGATAAGATTGACACTTAGCAAGTTTTATGACAACTAGCTTAGTTTTGAATGAAACTATACTAAGTTGATATCTTGACTTAAGGATATAATTTTTATTTCAAACTTGACATACACTCTTTACATGATCATTTTATGGTGTCATAAAAGTTTGAATGAAAATTGAACATGTTTTAAGAATAACTGAAAATTAAGAAAATGCCATTTCACCCAACAATTGGTATGCATTTTCAGTTATTTCTAGAGAAATATAGAAAAATCTTTTTTAATTGATTCTTGAAACTGCAACCTCACTGAAAAATCTAGGTTCTTCAGTAAAATTTTTGAAACGTTTCATAAAAAATCTGATTTATAATGGAATTTTGAAGTTAGATTTCGAAAACACAAAGTATCATCCTTCTTGAAATATCAATCTTTCCGATACTTCGATTTCTCTTAAAAAACTTCAAATGAAACTTTGGGCATGCTATTTTGATTTCATTTCTAATATCGTTCTCTCTATTCCTTGAGTAAAATCATTTCTAAAAATGAATTTGATAATTTGAGCGATATCTTAAAAAAATTAGCTTTTAGTAAAATTCGAGATCAATTGAAAAATGGACTTTTCAAATTCATTTTGAGCTCAACCTTGAAACATGCATCTCAAATGACCATTCAGCGATGACTGGAATGTTTGAAGCAAAATTGACAATTTTTTTTCAATTTACAAAAATGCCCCTAGATTTTCAAGAATTTTATGAATTTATAAAAATCTGACTTTTGACTGATTCTTGAAACTCTAGATTCCTTGTAAAATCTAGCTTGTCTAGTTAAAGTTTCAAAAATTTTCGTCCAACAATTGATATCAAAAATTTTCGTCGAAAATATGATTTTGTATAGATTTAAAAGTTTGATTTTTGAAAACTTGAAGTATAGTTTGACCTAAGTCAACAACATAACTTAAAAATTTCATCTCAAGCCCAAATTTGATTCATAGACTTATATTCTCTCATGTTTGATGCCTAGATGCCTAAGATAAAGAAAACATAAGTAGATAGCAAAACTTGATACTTAGCCATTTTCATATTTTCATGCTTAATTCGAATGAAACTGTACTAAGTTGAAATTTTGATTAAATGACATTAGTTTCACTTCAAACTTGATATACTTTAAATAACCATATTTTGATATTTTAAAAGTTTGAATGAAATCTAAAAATGTCATGAAAAATATATGAGTACATTCATACTTCAACAATTGGTATTACACTTGAGTGCATACATGATTTAGGTTTGGATTCTATCTATCACTCTTTGCTATCATGTATGATTTAAGTTTCATGTTAAATATGTTTTTTCATCCATTTGGTTGAGATTGTCATGTTTAATGAAAAATCTTTAAAGTCTCAACTTCATAAAAAAATTAAATTATATATATTTGTTTTTTATCCCTTTGACTAGATTAACCTTTCTTGCCCTTTTTGATTGATGTCAAAAGGAGGAGAAAATTATAGGCAAATGGGAGGAAAATATATAGGAAGACCATGCATATAGATAGAGGGAGTTTATTTTCATAGATATGCATGTTGATAGGGGGAGAAATCCCTTAGTTGATATCCTCTATGCTTTAATGAATATATTTTCTTAAGGATGTTTGTCATCATCAAAAAGGGGGAGAATGTTGGCTTTAGATTTTTAACCTTAGTCTTAATCTCGGTTTTGATGATAACAAACATGGAACTAATATTTCATTGAGAAATCTTTCAGGTTCTATATCGGTTAGTGTTCGATGTCTTCGATCGGATAAATCGGAAGAAATCAAAAAATTGGAAGGACATTGATCGTCACTCTCGGGTTCGTCGAGGAAATCTCTTGAAGATCGACGTGTGCACCAAAGACATATTGGACGAGCTCAAAGATCACATGGAAAGCTCTCGAAGATGATGCTCGTTGAGAACCAGAACCCGGAAATGAAGCGCGCAAGAAAAATGGCTCAAAAATCAATTTCACCCTATGTTCGGTCGACTGAATAAGGTTAAAAAAATGGCAGTAGCCATTTTGATCGACCGAATAGTGCCAAAAATTGGCAGTGGCTACTTCCTTCGACCTGGCGGTCGACCGATTGAAGCCAAAAATTGGCAGAGGATGCATCGGTCGATTGGACTGCGGATCGCCAAAGCCGCAACACTGCGTCGGTTGACTGGTTGGTCGATCGGATTGCAGGAATGCAGAATTGCATCTGGCGGTCGACCCGTCGGGCGACCGCACAGAGAGAATAGGCAGCGGTAGCTCTAAGCGGTCGATCGGTCGGTCGACTGGCCAATCGACCGAGCGGCTGTAACGGCTAGATTTTAGCCCATTGAGCTGCCGTTTCTTTGAGAGGTTATATATATCCTTGATCTAACCTGTTCTCACACTCTTACAGAAATTATTGAGCATCAAAAAGAGAGATCTAAGCCTTCCAAAAGATTAATTGCTTGTGCTCGGTTCTTCCGCCGACAACTTCTTCAAGCGCACACTCTGCCTCAACTTGGAAATTGATTCGAGCTCTACGACTCGGCGAGTTGGAGGTTCCAAAGCTTGGAAAGAGCATTTACTCTTGGTTTATTCTTTAGCTCTTTTCATTGTAATTTTAACTATTATTTGAACTTGTTTTTTGTTGGATTTGTGCGTGTGAAAGACCTAGGATTGTTTGGTCTTGTGTGTGGAAGTGGTTACCTTGGTGAAAAGGTGTAAAGCCACTTGTGTAAATGTAGTTTAGTAGGATTAGTTGAGTTATCTCTTAGGGTTCAGGTGAAAGAGTGCTCTTGATAAGAAGGCGGAGACTTCCGGGTGTGGAAGTGCCTTAGGTCGAGAGTGCGACTCTTCGAGTCAAAGTCCTCATTGTAAGGGAAACAAGAATTAATCTAGTAAACCTAATTTGGAAATCCTAAGCGGGGTGCTTAGGTAGTGGAGTAGGCATTGGGGCCGAACCACTATAAATTTGTGTGTTTGCATTGATACTCTATTTTGTGCTTAATTGTTTATCTTGCTTCCGCATCCAATCATAAAATTGCAATTTGCCTAAACGATTTGAGAAACGAATAAAATCGAATTTAGGTTAATAAATTTAGTTAACACACTATTCACCCTCTCTAGTGTTGTCATTTCGACTACATTCTATTCCTCCAATATACATACTTGCGGCCATCATACCTGCTATTATGGTAGCAGGGCTCTACTTCTTCGACCACAATGTTGCTTCACAGTTGGCACAACAAAAGGAATTTAATTTGAAAAATGGAAGAGGTTTTTATGCAAATGGACAAGGGGAACAAAGTAAGAGACCATGCATAATTCTGCTTTTGTTGTACAATCATATGTACTCCAAATGCATTCTGTTTGTTTTGGCCAGCTTGCATAATTGAAAGTTGTCTTCTGCAGACTGACTCAGTAAACAAAGAATTGAAGAATTTGAAAGACGCAGTCATGTGCAACAAAATAGATGGAGAGGATTCTGTAGGATCATTTGATCCAGACAAACATATAGAAGCCCACTTGCCTGTTCGGGTTAACGAGCAAACAGTGACCAATCTTTTGCAGTCCCTCCTAGTAGGTGCTTACCTTGCAGCTATGCCCATCATCAGGATGATTCCTACATCAATTCTCTGGGGATATTTTGCTTATATGGCCATAGATAGTCTTCTTGGAAAGCAATTCTGGGAGAGGATGCTCTTTTTGTTCGTCACACCCGATCGCCGTTTCAAGTAAGTTGATGAATTAGTTACCTTAAGTATGATTTTCCTCTAAACTCCTTGTGTAATTCTATTTACTTTATTTGAATGATGGGTGGGATTCTCCCTGCAGTTTACATTTCAAAGAAAGAAAAGGAGCAAGTGCCCTTCAAAAAATAGCACAGTCTTTCTTGTCCTATCTTACAATATGTCACTGATGTGCTTGAATGCTCTGGTAGGGTTTTGCAAAGCTTCCATGCTTCTTTTGTGGAATCAGTTCCCTTCAGACAAATTGCGAACTTCACAATTTTCCAATTTCTCTATCTGTTGTTGTGCTTTGATGTTACATGGATTCCTGTCGCGGGAATCCTCTTCCCGCTGCCATTCTTCCTCCTCATCAGCATCAGGCAACATATCCTCCCCAAGTTCTTCCATCGTGATCATTTGTATGAGTTGGACTCCTCCGAATATGATGAAATCTCTAGCGATCCTCACCGCAAACGCAGCCAATCAATTTTTGTATGTTTTGTATATATTGTTGGCAAAGGACGTTGATAGATGCTAAATGCCAAGATGCCACTTTGTATGTTAGATTGGCAATAAAATTGAAGTTCATATCAAGATGTTTGTATCATTTGCCTTTCGAATTGAAGTTCATGTCAAAAGATATGTGGCGATGTATACTTTTATTATTCTTTTGGAATAGAATTGTATATGGTCGAAATTATTGGTATAGTTGGTTGATAGTATTTGCTTTTCATTTGCTATTATATTGTATTCTCATGTTAGCTATACGGATATCTGTACTTCACACGAAATTGCCTTTTAGTATATTATATTTTAATATATATAATATCTATTCAAATATATTTGTAAATATATTTAAATATATATATTTAAATGATATTCATGTTAGCTGGCGCCCCTCAGGGGCGCCTATTCTGGCAAAACGAGCGCCCCTGAAGGGGCGCCTATTCCGCCAAAACAAGCGCCCCATGAGGGGTGCCCGTTCTGGCAAAATGGGCGCCCCTCAAAGGGCGCCTGTTTTGCCAAAACGGGCGCCCCTTGAAGGGTGCCCGTTCTGGTTAAACGGGCAACTCTTGAGGGTAGCCCATTTTGGCAGAATTGGCGCCCCTCAAGGGGCGCCTGATTTGGAAAAATTGGCGCCCTTAAGGGCGCCAGATTTTTATTTTTCATCCCCCTTTATTTTTTACTTTTGAAACGACGTCTTTAAAAGGGCCTAAATATTATTTCCGACTCAAAAAAAGAGTCGGTTTTCCATAAATAAAGCGCTGATTATCAGTATATTTACTGTAGTGATCTAAGCCTCAAACCGTAGGCAAACAAGTGTCAAAATATCATATATATACAACTATAAGTATTGTATATAAACAACTATAAACCTCAAACCAGAGGCAAACAAGTATCAAAATATAAAATGTAAAGTATAAACATCTATCAAGTATCTAAGCCTCAAACGAAGGCTAACAAGTGACAAAATATAATCAAAATACACGAACATACATCCCACAGCTGCAGTGGAGGCGGTGGAGTCGACAGCGATTGGGTCGGGAGCATCGATTGGGTCAAGGAGGATGATGGCTGTTACATCATTGGTAGAAGGCCCGAGTGAGATGCAATCTGACTGAGGAGGGCCTCCATGTTTTGCATCGTCTATCTCAACTCGTCATTCGTGCGTCTTTGCTCCTCCATTGCCTGTCTCTGCTCCTCTATCGTCGCTCTCTACTGTGTTAGCTCGGACTCCAAGGCTGCTATCCAGCTCTGGTCCTGCGTCCGTGATGTCGAGGGCCTCTCACCCGCAGCGAGAGGGGTCGGTGCCCCAAGTGGCCCTAACACGGTCGTGCTCCCAGCCACCTGTGGCCTCGACCCATGCATCCACGTCAAACTCATTCGGCGTGCCTCCGCGCTTGATCACGGTCCTTGTGTAGGTCTCCTACACGCGTTTATATTTTAAATAATACATACTATTGATGAAGCCTTCAATCCGATCAAACGCAACTCCGCTGATATTACAATCGGACTTGATGTTCAGGAGTTGCGTCATTGTTGAAAATCTTGTATATTTAGGACAATTCTCATACAACGGTTCATCGGCAACTTTCAACATCTCGTAAAATTCTGCATCCTCCTTATTCGGCAATTCAATCTGTATCGCAGGTTGTTCTTCAGTGACTTCAACTGTCGTAGTATCTAGTAGCTGTACTGTCTCAGTCACTGACTCAACATTGTCATTTAAATGGAATTGTACGCCAAGACTATCCAGAATCATTGTTCTATAAGGATTAGGTGGATTATAAGAAGAAACAACCACAGTAGAGGATTCACCATGAGTTTGGACAATAGGATTGCTCGACATCCAAACTTGACGTGACTCCCCATGACAATTCTATACAAAATATCTTGGTGTGAATCCTTTTGTATACAGATGCATTGTGACAGTTTCCCGATCCAAAAATCTTATGTTCAAACATTTTCGGCATGGACATCGGATTTTATCACCACTAAGGAATTTTTGATTCGAGCAGGCAAAATTTAAGAAGTTACGCTCGAAATTCGTCCGTTATAGCTCCACGATGAATTCGTCGGTATATCCAACTTCGATCGCCCAACATATTTTGTCAAAAAGTTGGCAATATCTTTAGGTAATGTCTTTAGGTGGGATGGTCCTATTCTATTCGGAATTCATGCTATTTATATTACACTTAGAATTTCTTTTAATCATTAACTCCATTATAAATTTTGGCAGCATCTCCATACAGTTATCTGAATATGCATATCATCTGGGTGTGTATCGGAGAACAAGGGAGATATAAGCCAAAATTTAAAAATGAATAATGACTAAAAGAAATAAATAAAGTGCAATATAAATAACTATGTTCCCAAATTGTCCAATTAGGGACAATTCAAGAGTTGTACGTCGTATAAAAGATCATTTACTTCGTTTACACGAACATACAACCCTCTAACGGATCTAAGGTTTTGCAAAATTAAAACTTGACTCATTGATGCATACGTGAAACATATCAACTCGTCTTGATTATTTTTTAAATTTGTGGATGCCGATGCGAGTCCACAACAGATGATTCCGCGCGAGTCTAAATTAGATGATTTCGGCGCGAGTCCACCGTGGATGATTTGGCCGAGAGTCCACAGTGGACGATTCTGGCATGAGTCCATCCATTGTGGATAATTCCGGCGTGAGTTTGTCATGGACGATTTGGCTGCGAGTCCACCGTGGACGATTTGGGCCGAGTCCACGCACAGTGGACGATTTCGGCGCGAGTCCATAGTGCGATTCCGACGCGAGTCCAAAGTGGACGATTCTAATATATCTAAATCTAAAGATTAACATTAAAATTAATCTAATTAATCTAATAAAGTTAATTAATAGATATAACCTAAATCTAAATCTAAATCTAATTAACATTAAAAAAACATTAAACTTAATCTAAATCTAATTAGCATTAACATTAAACATTAATAGATAAAACATTAAACATTAATAGATTAAACATTTATCTAAATCTAAGTAACATTTAACCTAAATCTAATTTAATCTAATATTAAATGAAAACTAAACCTAGGATTTAACCTAAACTAAATCTAACAGATAATAATAAAAAAAATTAAAAAATAATTAGCTACTGCCGGCGGTGGCCAAAACCTAGGGTTTCGGCCGCTGCCGACCAGAGAGGGGACGAAGAAGACCTCACCTGAAGGATGTCAGAGACGATGATCTTCGGCGAGGGAGAAGGCAGTCGTCGGCGAGGGAGAAGGCGACAATCAGTGGATCGAGACTGGGGCGACCATCGGTTGAGACTGGGACGGCACGACAGCGAAGACTTATGGGCGACGATCAATGGAGACTGGGGCTTGAGGACGGTGAAGGCTTGCGGACGATGGTGACGGTCGGCGATCAGCGACTTGAACTCGGTGACGACGGAGAGCAGCACAAAAAGAAGAGCGAAAGAAGATGAGGGGTCGGGCATGAACGCAAATAAAAACCTTTTTCACCGATGGCTCGACAGCCATCGATAAACTGTGGATTATTATTTACTATATCACCGACGGCCCCCGTCGGTGATTTGTTTTTTATTTTCGCGCTGAGTGCGTAACATCATTTTATCACCGATGGCCACTCCTAGCCGCGACTAATGACTAATTAATATCACTGATGGCCAACCTCACCCACTCTAAGCCGTGGCTGAGAACTTTTTTCATTTTGCGCGCTGTGCGTGCCATCAGCTATGAGTGACGGCCTTAGGCGACCATATGCGAACTGTGGTTGATGGTGTCACATCAGCCGCGGCTTGTGCGGCCGTCGCAAAACCGTGGATGTTTCCGACGGCTTGGGCGGCCGTGGGTGAGCCCTGTCGGGGAAAGCCACTATTCTAGTAGTGTTTTAAACTGATCATGAATTGTATCTTTCAAAGTGGATTCTATATTAATGGTACGTGTCTTGACTATTCATATTGTGATACTTATACCATATATTCAACAGTTTTAATTGTGATATTCAAGCATGAAATTAGTTTGCCAATTACTATTTCCCAAGAGTATGGCTGCTAAGCTTTCTCCAAGTTATTTGGTTTAGTTTATTGTTTAATCACAAAGTAGGACTAATATCTTAATTACATGGACATGATTTTTCAAATCTTGTGGATACTTATATTATCCACATATTGCCACTGAATATTATGAATGAATCATGTCGTATATATAAAATAGAAAAATGTTAATTAAGGAAAAGATATAATATATATATATATATATATAGTTTTATAAGAACATAATAAAATACAGTTAATAATGTCATTTTTGTTATATAATCTACCAATCCATCTTATTTTCCTTCATGGTAAATAATAGTAAGGAAAGGGAATATAAGTTTTTCTATTTTAATCACAAGGAAATAAAATGACTCCAGTTTTTGTTGGTCCAAATCCATATAATTTCTTTCAAGTAAATCAATTAATTTTTAAAATAGATGCATTAATTTTCTTTCGATAGTACTTCTCGCATGTATAGCTCAATTGCAATGCTTATAGTTAAATTATCTTTGGCATATGCTGCCTTTTATAATACTTGCAGTTTTCATCTCCAAATAGTAACTCTCACTTAGTACGGGAGATAACACCTAGGATAAAGGAGATAGAAAAGGTTATTGGTCGTGTCTATAGAGATATAAATTTATCTACATGGTACAACTATTATCTTGAGTTGCCAAATAGCTACTATACAACTTGTGAATATTTTGATGTATATAAATTGCATATTTTTTTTGGCTAAGAAAGAGCTTGTTCTGTGAATTGAAGAAAATGAGAGTAATTGAAGTAGCTTTATAAAAGCTAAAAAGGCTTATCTAGGGTTGCTGTGCAAGGACATCAAAATTGCGTGCCTAGAAATAGCATATTTTTTACAAAAAATCTGACCACCTTTGATATGCTATTTTTAATCAAAAGATATGCATTATAGAGAGAAAAAAGAGAAGCTTAGTTGTGTAATTAGAGACAATTAATTTCCCATTACCTTAAGACCATGAAATAAACACATGTTTTATTTGTTATGCAAGAATCAATATATCTGAAGGAGACAACAAGGGCTTCTTACCAGCTTTAGCAAGAAGTTGACTCTAGCAAACATGCACATGCTTTAGGATGTAGTTCTTCAACCTTTTGTCCTCTTTCGGCAACCACAGCCCTCTTCAGTGACTCACCGTTGGCTTCTGGCCTGTCTCGCACCCCATCACAAATAATGCACGACTCTTCAGAGCTTTCCACCGAAAGACTAAGTAGTTTAATTCTTTTGTGTTTCCTATGTTTTTCATTGAGCTTAATTCATTTATGGAATTCATATTTAGAATGAGTCAATAAGTTAGTTCTCCAATATTTGATTTAAGCCTATTTAGTTAAACTGATTATTGCTTTCTTTTCTTAGAGCTTCTCATGTATAATCTTGAGGTTCAAACTTATGAACATTTGAGAAAGATATAGTCAAATATACTCAGGTTTGTCTCCTAGGGCATATGCATCTTTTAAAATGTTGTAACAGTTGATGACTCACTACAAGAAAATAGGGTATCACCAATGGACCAAATCCGTCGGTAATATTGTTACCGACGGAGTATCTGTCAGTAAAAGGCTCCTCGGTAATACCGACGGATTTTAATTAATCTATTGATATTATCGACAGATATTTTATTTTGTTGGAAATACCGACGAAGACATATATCCGTTGGTATTACTAACGGATATTTATCCGTCGGTATTACCAACAGAAACATATCTGTTGGTAATACCAACGGATAAATATCTGTCGGTAATACCAACAGATACATATTTGTCGATAATACCAACGGATACATATCTGTCGATAATACCAACGGATACATATCTGTCGGTAATACCAACGGATACATATCTGTCGGTAATACCAACGGATACATATCTGTCAGTAATACCAACGAATACATATCTGTCGGTAATACCAACGGATACATAACAAATAATTTTTGTTGGTCGTTGGAATTACCAACATAATCTATCAATTGCTCATTATTGTGTACCTGATCAATCCTCAAATCATGAAATCATATATAAGATAATTTGATAATTCACACGAAATCTTAAAAATAATTTTTGAAATCAAACATCATTAAAATCCACACACATAAGAAACCATTGTATACAAGTAATTTTGAAATACATTGTGCTATTCAAATATTTACATTATTTCAAAGTTTCAAAAATACATAAGATAATTTTTTCCAAAAAGCTGATCCTTGCACTTCATCCTTTCACCTGCATGTAAAACAAAAGAAACAATGAGACAATGAAATGAGGAATACCAAGTTTGTAACTCGATGCAAGATAATAAACTGACACTCTAAAGTTGTAAATAAAATTTGTAACTCAATGGAGTTCCTTCGCCGTTACTTCTTTCTCGCCTAGGGATGACAACGGTTCGGTTAACCACATTTTTGGGGGTTAACCGAAATCGAAACCGAACTAAACACCCGCTAACCAAAACCGAAATCGAAACCGATTGGTTTCAAAAACCTATATCCAAAACCGAAACCGGTTTGATTACGGTTATCCGCGGATAACCAAAACCAAATTTTTCGATTCGAATAGAACCGGTTATCCGTTTACTAACCGGTTAACCAGTAGTAAAAGGATAACCGTGGTTCAAAAATTAATAACAAATCAGTAATTAAAAAATAATATGCAGCAAATCATCAATATTACTCACAAAAATACATTGAAGTAAATGTTTCAAAAATCGTTCTACTAGAATCTTGATGTAAATTGAACTACATGAGTTGAAAATATTCCACTAGTAAATAGCAAAGATAATAACAGGTTGAACAGAAAAACTTCAAAAGATTATACATTGTTGTTCTAAATCATCAATTAAATGTTTTTCTTACTTAAGCTCAACTGATGTTCTTCTACAATAAATCAATTTCACTAATATTTCTAGAAGCTTACATGGCAGTCTGCAACATGGCCTAAATCATGATAGCAACATCATTGTTGTAGATCTCTTTCATAGCAATCTCCAAGATATTAAATTAAACCTACAGCGGAGACAAACCTGAAAAGAATTGTAGAAAGTTAAAGATAACGATAAATTGATGCTTACTGTTATATCCAGAAAAAAAAAAAAAAATTAAAATTAAATTAAATTTTTGAGTCAATGCAGAGGGAGTGGGGGTGGCAGGTGAAGGTAATGGGAGGTATGAGAGAGGTGTCGTTGAAGGGTTTTAAGAAGAGGGAGCTGGGGAAGGGAATTGAGAAGAGGAGAGGAGAGGAACCTGCAAGCGGGAGTCGGCGCGCGTCGTGTTGCCGGTGGAGCTCGTTGTCGTCGCCGGAATCGCGGAATCGAGGTAGGAGATCTCTCCCTTCTTCTTTACTTCGGCATTTGTCTACCGACGACGACAACGACGAACTGTGGGGGTTGGTGGCGGGCAATCGCAGGCGCGCAGGCTACCGCAGGCCGCGCGGCCATGCCCGCTGCAGTGCTGGTCGCGTGCTGGTCGCCGCGACACCGCATGCGCTGCTGCGCGCTGGCCGTGCGCTCCAGAACACGCGTAGGCCAGCAGTAGCAGGTGGTGGTGCTTGGTGGTGGCCTTCCCGGCCACCATTAAGTCGCCGATGGGTCGGACCGGTCGCGGAGGTCGAGGAGAGGACGGAGGCTGTGGTGTCGTCGGTCGGCGACGGGTAGGCGGTGTCCGAGAGGGAGAGAGGAGGAGATGGGTCTGCGGGTGATCGGGAGAAGAGAGGGAGACCGGGAGAGAGAGAGAGTCTCGCCGGCGCCGGAAGTCGCGGGAGAGGGCGGCCGTGCCGCCGAGGTGATCGCCGGCGGCCGGGATGGCCGGTCGGCGTGGGTTCAAGCGAAGGAGGGGGGCGGCGTCGGGAGGGAGGTCGAGTGGGAGTGGAGGCGTCGGGTGGCAGTAGACGAGTGGGGGATATGAACAGTGTTTAGAGAATAGAGCTGTATCATATGAAATTGGGTTAATTTATGAATTATTGGGGTATTTTTGTAGTTGATCGTAGAGTCGTCGGATCGAGTCGAGATGAATATCAAAGTTGTAGATTTTCGCATGCTGAACGCGATGGTGGTGTCGGATTTTAGATTTGAGATCGTTTGATATAATTTTGATATTTTGCTGTTGTTGAGTAAGTGATTGATAGTTGTATTTGAAATTAATTTAGTTGGTGGGCCCCGAGTTGTCGGTTGAAGTTAAGGTGAATATCAATCTTGATCTTTTTCGCGTGCTGAACGCAATGGTGGGGTTGGTTTTCCGAGAAAGCATTGTTAGGTTGTCCTTTCAGTTGGTTAGTGGTTGAGATTGTCGAGGTGTTTAAATAATAGTAAATTATTAGTCCGTGAATTTAGTCGATCGATTGGTGTGAAATAATTGTGGGTTGGAGAGTTGGTTGATCATGGGTGTTTGGTGATGGGTTGAGCCTGCAAGTCTGTCGACCCTTGTTTGTTGTCGAGTTGTCGTCGGAGATAAATTACGGAAATACCTTTGCTTCCATTGTTTGATTTGCTTCCTAAAATTTATTGAACTCATGTTGCACATTATTGTTGGACATGTCATATAGAGAAATTGCATGTGTTGCATTTTATTGTTGCTTATTGGTGTTGTTTATTTGTTGAGCATGTTATTATCCTGTTGATCATGTCATAATCACTTGGAATTATTATATTGTTGATCATGATGATGTTTGGTTATTATCATGTTGTTCATGTTGTTATCACTTGGAGTTGTTGCTATGTTGTTGTTCATGGTGAAATACCTTGTTGCACTCTTCGAGTCGGGTTGCATGATTGTCGATCTGGAGGCTACGGCCTTGGAGAGGACTTCGGTCCAGGACCATTTCGGTGTGGTACCCCCCAGGCATGGGAGAGGGTATATATGATATTGACTAGTCGCATGTTGGGCACCTTCGGGTGCGATGATGTCGGACGCGGCATCTGACGGGCTACCTGCTTGGTGGGGGTAGTCGTATCACCGTTGGAGCGGACGGTTGATGCCACTCTGCAGGTGGTAGAGTGCGGGGTTTTTACCCAACGGTCCACACGCTCGATGATTCTGTTGATGTTGTTTAGGAGTAGATAGGAAGTATTTGTTGTGTTCATTGCGTTTGACTGCATCTTAGGCCATGTTGTTATGCATTGTTGAGTTGACACTTGATACTTGTTGATCATATTGTGATTCTCCTACTCAGCATTCGCTGATCTCCGTTGTTTTTGCTTCAGACTTGCAGGGGTGAGCAGTCGATTTGTAGATCGAGGTGTATATAGTCTTTAGTCAGCTAGTAGTTAGTCGTAGATGTGGAGCTCTGATGGCGACTGCTTTTGTATTTTGTTTCGTCTTGTCGCTTTATAACGTTAAATCTTGATATTGTTATTTTGGGGATGTAATATGTGGAACTATTTGATATTGTTGTCTTACTTTATATTATGATTTGTGGCTTTTCCTTCCGCTGTGCGGTGTTCGAGTAGCCGTCGCGTTTCGGGTCGGGGTCGCCGATGGCGGGCCCGGGTCGGGGCGTGACACTTACTGAACCTCTCTCAGTTTTAAATCCCTGGTGATATTCAAAATCTGATTGATTAAGAGTTCTCTAGAGGCTATTGGTTAAGTTAAAGATAATGCTAAAGTTAGGCTTACAATTTCTAATATATATTGATGATTAACAAAGGAATTAAACAATTAATTTTAATATTCTCTAAAGAAAATGGCTTGGCAACAGAACTTTTCTTTCACTGATTAACAAAGAAATTAAACAATTAATTTTGACAGGTACGGTTCAGTCAAACCTGTTGTGATAAGCAATGGTCTTCTTAAGATCAAATTGAACTTACCTGTGCAGAAGCAATTGCATTCTTAAGACCAATGTCCATGTACTAAAAAAACCAGATACAGAATGGTCTTCCCTTTCTTTTGATAACTGACAAAGTCAAAGATCAAGATAGAATGAAGAGAGATATAAAAATGAAGACAGTAGCATACACTTCTTAAAGATGAAAACAATATCATAGTTATCGTCTTCTCAGCCTGCAAAGAAATATTTATCCACAATTGTATATCCCCATATTAAATCCACAAGTATAAATGAAATATGGAACTAGCATAACAGAACTTACTAAGAGCTGTAACACTGGTTAAGTGACATGGTCACATGAACTGTTCAAAATGGCATATACAAAACCACACTCTGTTCATTAAGCAAGACATAAGCAGTAGCCATAGAGATGCAAATTAGACAGCAGTTTTGGCACAACTTATGATTGGAAATTGAGCATCTCAATTCTTTGGGCCACTATTTACCCAGTCTATTTTCTAGATATAATTTCATTCTTCAATTTCCTTCAACCAGAATATATTCTAAAGAAAAGTAGTATTAAGCATAGTTCAGGTTACCTAAAGACTCAGAACAAATGCTCCTAAAAGAATCTAAAAACTTTTTTGAGAGTCACATGGTTGTAGACATGTGCAACTGCACCAGTGAGGAACCAAGCCAGGACTTCACTCAAACAGATTTGTCTCCACCAACTTAGTAGCTGACTGGAGACCTATGCCGGCGGTTTTGTATCAAGATTCTCATTTGTTTACCCTAGGCCTATTATAGAATCATGTTAGAGCACGTCTTTCTCCCAAGAGCTAGAAATAGTATTGGTCAAAGATCATCCTTAAGCACATCTAAGTCTAAGCCAGAATAGAATGTTGAAAAAAGGTGTTGGAACAACTAAGTTGAGTTATGTGGCTCCATAGAGCCTTTAGGTTAACACTGATGTGGAGCAGAGCAGTCACAGAGCAGTCACAAGGAGCTGGTCTTTTCCCTTCAGGTCATACTTGGACGGTAAAAGATCTCCAAGTTCATTAATCACATCCAGTAAATATAGTGCTTAAAATTTGTAGAACATGAAAGCATAAGAAGAAACAATCCATTACTATTAGAATTATAACTTGGTGAAGAGATACCACAACAACAAAATAATACCATATATTGATAATATTCAATGCAATGAATCAATGACTGATGTTCAGCATGCTGAGATTTTGAGAATGAACTCTCAGCATGCTGAGAATTTATTCTCAACAAGTCAGCATGCTGAACATAAAGTTCTAATGACCAGCCTCTGTCACACATAATGTTTTCTCTCATCAACTTTATTCATTTGTTGGAGCATGACAGTTGTGCAGGTATATCCAAACATAGTGAGCTTCCAACTCGATGAATCAGTTGTGCTGCCATGCTGAACATAGCATGCAGAGAATGAACATTCCTTATGAGAGAAACTGAAGATGCTGCCTTGGAAATGACACTCTTTTGAAGCTCTATTTCTAAGAACAATATTCACCCCTTTACTAATTTTTCGATTGCTCGATGAATCATACGTATGGTTTAAGGAACAAGAACATAGTATAAAACTTAGCAATAAAACAATAAAAAAATATCGAATGATTAATTAAGAATGCAGTTTAATTCGTTGATTCCGAAAAAATGATAGGAATACCAAGTTGTGTCAATAGCAAACGGACTGTGATATGTACTTTGTTTGACCGTTGAGTTCGAAGTGTCTAAATGTCTAAAACAATCAAAATGTCTAATATCCTATTTGGATGAAAATTTCAACATACGAAGTGTGTTCAAATTTCAAAATTTTTAGCATGAACATGTCCATGATAAAGTGCAATTTCAGCATGTACAAACTAATTCCAGCATGTACGAACAATTTCAGCATTTATAAAATAATTCCAGCATATATGAGAAATTTCAGCATATGCACTCTAATAAAATTATGCATAAATACTTACAATTCTGCATACATATTCATGTCACAACATCAAATTCCTGCCTACTATTCAAGCTATAAAAATTCAGATTTCTGCATACTTATATTGCTATAAAAATTCAGATCAATCAGAATAAAATTATCAAATTTAGCATACCTAGACATGTATAACTAGTTTATACTATTACAAATATGTATAACTCATTGATAGATCTCAAGAGAATACATGAAACATCAAGATCAATCTACTCTAAATATAGTCACAATACAGATGATTAAGCAACCATAAGTAATTAAATATACAACATAATACTTGATACCCTATTTTTGTCTGTAAAGGCTGCTAACACCAAAAAAAAAGTTCATAGAATAAAAGAAAGAAGTTCAAACTAGTGTACCTGTTATTAGAAATAGAGTTAATGTGGTAATCATGAGCATGAGCATATATCCTTCGACATCTAGATACAAGACTTGTCTCTTGGCTTGTTACCTACACATAATGAATTCAACATGTATTTAAAAATGTGTCACATTTATGATCTATTAATTATATTGGTACTTGAATTTGTAGCAAATGAAGTAAGATGACAAAGGACCGTTAAGACATGTCATTGGTGGAACACTTAAAGCAAAAAAAGTCATTGCTAGCACTATTGTCATTCTAAGCGGTTGAGTTGTTTTAATGTCTAAATGTAAATCATGGCATGAGTACAACTACCACAGGTAAATGGTACTTTGATATCCAACTTGGTAAAATGATCTATGCTTCATGAGAAACCCTTTATTTCTTGTGAAAGATATGAATGTTCATTTTTAGTTCATGAACAAATTAGAGTAAGCAAGAGTAATACCCACCAAAGTAAGCCCTCACCTGATTTGTAGGCTCCGATCTTTTTATGCAGAACTACATATGGCACATACATAGGTGTTCTATAAAATTATTACTAAATGTTCCAGCTGCATGTACTTCCATTAATGCTGGTAAAGTGGAATTTCCTAAGCATTGAGGTGGAACTATTCTCAGCCTTACTACAGAAGTAGTGGAATTGCTTAGGTGTTTGCTCCATCAACAAAACCTCAAACATAAAAACTTACATGGCATAGAAAATATGAAAGCAGAAAAGCTCAAAAAGTTCAAAATTGACACAAAAAAGTATGTATCTATTTTTTTTTTGAAAAAAAGAGCACTTGTATTAATCATTAGTGATGATAGATACAAGTAAAGGGGGAGAGATAGAATGTACAAAAATAAAGGGAAGAACTAAGAAGAAGTTCAGGTTGAGGAAGAGGAGTTACAAAGTGCCCAAAGATTTGCGGCTTCTAGGGCTAGTTCGGTCGAGGAAAAGTATGCATCCATTTTCAGCAATTATTCTAACGATCATGTACATCACAAGTGAGTTCTGTTGTACAATTTTCATGGTTCACTATACTGACTTCTTAAAGTAGAAATGATAATTGTCATAGACTTCACAGTGCTCATGCTTTACCATGTTCAACTATTTTATTCACCCTCTCATGTCATTACTATGCTTATCAAGTTGTTATTTTCACAGCATTTGCATTTCATTACTTTTATGGAGGTTTGAACGTGTTGGTAGATTGACCCCATTCTAGCACATTGTTCTTCATTTCTTATGTGCATGAGTGGACCACCAATAATGGAAGCAGGATTCAACCGACAACAGACACGAAAGGGAAAGGAAAAGGAAATGCTCATAGTTGAGGTTGAGAAATAGAAACAGATTTTCTGCGCATATTTTTAGGAATCTACACTTAAAGAGATTGAGAAATAGAAAGGAAAGGAAATGCTCACAGTTGTGTCGATTGTAGGCAGATTTAGCCGTGAGTAGTAGTCGCCGATATGAACATTTCACACTTCTCCATGACCACAACAGAATGATGAATTATCCCCACAATTGAACACCTAAAAGGGCAAGGAAAGGTTCAAGCAACACACAAGCATAACTATTTTATTAAGTTTGAAAAATTCATGCATCAACAACCTCATAAGTTATTTACATAATGGAAAACTCATGCATCAACAACCTCATTAGGTTGCAATAGTTACTTTATTTACATAATGGAAGAAATAGACTTTGGTGTTTCATTTCAAACTTTTAGGCAACAGACTAAGGAGAACATAATAAGTTATACAATTTGATGGTTACTATAATTCATTGTAATAAGGGATTACCCTAAGCAAATTCCAAGGGAAACATCAACCTACAGTCTAAAACGATTGAAATAAAGATTCTCTTTGAGAATATATTTACAGAACTTACAGTAGCATCTTATGAGTTAAGAAGAAGTGAATAGTACTAACCCGATTCTTTGAAATTTTGGCTGTTTGGAAAATTCTTGACTACTATATGATTCACCTGTATGTGTGAAATAAGTGATTAACCACAAAATTAAAACTTTATTAGCCAAAGAAATACACACATCTCACAAAGTTTAACTCTAAAGCATCAACTGAGCAATGTAATTCACAGGACAACTTCATATTTGAAGCACATAGTTGTCCTGAAAAGATGTCAATATAATCGATAGATAACATCAAATATGATACAAAAGAAACTTCAAAATAACTTCAAAATATTCTAATAGTGAATTGGATAATGCCATCAGATGGTATTATTTGTGGATAATTAGTAGCAAAGAAATAAAATAGAATGACATCATTCCATGTAACTATAATCGAAATAATATATAATAAAGTTTAATGCAGTCAAAATGAGAATCTCGAAACAGACGAGTGCTATTGTTTGAAAAGATTGAAGAAGAAATGAGAGCTACAATTAGGTCTATCCCTAACTGAGATAAATGGGAGAAAATAGATTCATATGGTACTGACATATGTATAGGAAAATAGTGTAGACACATGGATTTGCCTCTTGATACTTAGCAGTCCTGCAATATGCACGAGCTTTAATATTAGGTTGGAATGAATGAAAAATGAGAATTAAAGCTTGTGCTAGAACCCAAGGAAGAGGAAGAACTTAACATATGTTTAACATAAAACATAACATATATAATATATAAAATACATAATGTATACAAATCAAAGCCTATTTTGGTCGGATCTGAAGTGAATAAAGAAATAGAATTTTAGAGATAAGGAATAAACTATGGATAAATCCAAGCAATCTTTTCGTAAATCCAAGCGATCTTTTCGTAGGCGTTTGCCCCCAATTGGATCGGGGGATCAAATCGATTATAGAAACATGAGTTTAATTAGTCGATTTATTAGTGAACAAGGGAAAATATTATCTAGACGGGTGAATAGATTGACTTTGAAACAACAACGATTAATTACTATTGCTATAAAACAAGCTCGTATTTTTTCTTTGTTACCTTTTCTTAATAATGAGAAATAATTTGAGAGAGCCGAGTCGATCCCCAGAACTACTGGTCCTAGAACCAGAAATAAATAAACATACTCCTCCTCTTCAATTGACTCAAAACTCTAATTGTAACTCAAGCTCAGATTGATGTTTTGTTCGAAAAGGCCTAGAATCTAGAGTGGTTCCTGTGTTATAAGAAACAAAAAATGGAAAATTTCTTCTTTTTTTTGAAACATGTTCGTTCATTTCTATTACTTAATCTTAATCTTCAATTTTTTATTCTATCTTCCCGGAGTTCCTTCTCCGGGGAATTATGTTTCACTCATTCCTGTACTGTATATTACTTTACAATCTACTTTATTTGAAAATCTTGTTGGAAATATATCATGTAAAGACAATTCTTATTTGATATAGCTATTTGTGCAAGTATTTTACGATTAAGAAGCAATTGCTTCTTGTACAGATTGTGTATTAATCTACTATAACTATACAATACCTTATTCTCACGAGTTACTGCATTTATTCGAGTGATCCACAAACGTCGAAAATCCCTCTTTTGCCTGCCTCTATCTCGATGAGAGGAAGCCAAAGCTCTCATTTTCTGTTGAGTAATCGTTCGAGTAAGTCTTGAATGAGCCCCTCTAAAGGTTGATGCAAATAAACAAATTTTTGTTCGACGTCTCCGAGCTGTATATCCCCGTCTAACTCTGGTCATTGAATCAAATTAAACCTTAATGAATAACTAATTGATTTCTATTCTTTTAGTCATCCTTTTCCCTTCCCATGGGCGATTAATAACAAAACGGATTATTCCGATATATAAAATATAAATTCCAATGGCTTTTGCTACTATAACCTTCCTAACCACGATTTTTTATTCCTTCCAGGCATTTCACCCGCAAATAAGAAATTCTAATGATACTAAAAAAAAATAGTGGGTTCCATCGTTTCTATGGTTACTTCTTAAACGGTGAGGTCCTCTCTATACACCGGAGCCTCTTCTTTCATTTAATCAAACGGTATTGTGAACTTGTATAGTTCACACTCTTTGGCTCTACTCATCAATTATAGAATATAGTAATAGCTCTTTTCACAATAAGAGTTATCTATACAGTGACGACATTTAATTAGGAAAGTTGGCTAGGTAGCTGACCCTCTTAGTCCGTTCTTTTAACAACAAAGAGGAGCATAATCTTTTTGCTCCTTATAATACCATTTCCTCCGCTTAATGGATAACTATTTGCTACCAATGGAGAATTGCTTTTCACCTCAAATCTAGGTGATTGGATTTGCACCAATGGAAACGATAAATTCTATACAAAATATAGGTATATGATAGATCTTTTCCATTTATCCTATTCTTTGGTACTAGTCATGGATATTGGAAAAATTGTCTCATTTGTTCAAACTCATGATCTGAACGAGTCGCACATACACCCTAGTACATGTTCCTCGACGCTGAGGACATCCTCTAAGAGCGGGAGATTTCGTAACATTTCTTATTGGCTGTCTTGCATTTCTAATAAGTTGTTTAATAGTTGGCATGTTGTATATATATGTATATATAGAATGGGTTGGTTTAGATCGATCTAAACCTAATGGTTGATGATTATGAATTTTTTCTATTCAATATAAAATTACAGAAAATTCAAATTATGGTTTGAAATGGATTTGCACGAAATTCCCAGTATTTTTTTTTATTTTCGACCGCTACAAACAATATCAACAATGCCATGAGCTTGGGCTTCTGTTGCTGACATAAAAACATCCCTTTCCATGTCTTCGGATACAACCCATAAAGGCTTGGCCGTTCTTTCTACATAAAGCTTTGTGAGGGTTTCGCGAAGTCTCAGTAGTTCTTCCGCTTCCAGGATAAATTCCCCTGCTTGTGCTTCATAAAAAGCAATAGCAGGTTGATGAATCATAACCCTAATGATATTGATATAACATCATGAACGGCTCTTCTATATCACATGATTGGGCTAAAGTAAGGGATAAAAAAAATAACAAGAAAAAAAAAAAATAGAATTGAACAACCGTACATGCATTTTTGTGTGTTGCATACGGCTCTGCAATGGAATTTACTTTATTCTTCTCTTCTATTCTATCGAAGAAAGAAAGAGAACCCCAGATCATTGAATGATCCATTTACCACCCTTCCTTTCGTGGGAGTAAAAAAATACTATGATGGTTCTGTTGCTTTATATTTATATATTTATCTCGTCTGTGATTTAGCAATCCCAAAGTTCCTTTCTGATACGATCGAATAAGGAAAGCTGATCTTTTTTATATATTTATTTTTGTACTCTTTCATAACATAAATATCAGAAATAGACTTCTGGTGTGGAAGAAAAAAGGTTTGTGACGCTGAAATGTACCCCCGACACATAAAACATAAAATGAAAAATCAACAAATCGGAAATAACCTTTGTTTCATACTACTATCTCGATACAAAATCTCATGTTATATGTTATGAAAAAACAATAATGGTTTGTTCATATCGAACTCGAAGTGCCATGCTATTATTACTTAATATTCAATATGGCGAAGGCATAGTCTTTCTTTTTTTTTCAAATAAAAACTCATTGGCGCCAAGCGTGAGGGAATGCTGAACGTTTATTTTTTGCTCCTCTGGCCAGAAGGAGAGATCCCATTGAAGCGGCTAATCCCAGGCCTATTGTACGCACATCGGGCGGCACATATTGCATAGTATCATAAATAACCATTCCTGACATTACCCATCCACCGGGAGAGTTTATAAACAAATAAAGATCCCTAGTATAACTTTCTGCACTGAGATAGAGTAGGAGAGCAAGAAGTTGATTCGCGATCTCGCTATCAACCTCTTGGCCTAAAAAAAGCAATCTTTCTCGATGAAGTCGGTTGATTAGGACAAAATTATATCCTTTTTGAACCGTACGTGCACCTTTGGATGCATACAGTTCAAAAAATATTAAATTTCAAAAAAAGAATCAATGTGTCGATTCCAGTTCTATTTCTTTTTTCTGTAATATGTAATAGGTTTTTTTGTTTTTCTAATAAAGGGTTTTTCTTCCATTTTTCAAAAAACATGAGATGCGTTTTGGCTTCCTTACCTATAAAAAAAAGAATTTACTGAACTTATTGAAATTGAATTAATCTCTCTCATTGATGTATTGTTTCATCGACATTGAAATCATGGTGTAATTTTCTTGTTCCTGAATGGGCCCTTTCAATTCTTTTAGGTTCATGTTCTACTCCGGGAAAAGATCTGTCTGAATTTTATTTGCACATATAGGGCAAATGATCTCAGTACCGCTTCTTTTTGTTACGACTTCTTTTTCAATTCGTTTCATGCCTTTCCTCAACCATTCGATGTATTGATCATACTATTCTGTTGGTTATTGGTTGGACATTTGAAATCACTCCTATAGTAAGGATAAGAATTGTTTATGATACAAGGGGTAATCGTACATTACATATATTACCAATTAGGTACCGATTTGGTATTTTCTGAACGGAGCCTCGATACTTTATTTTTATTTTTTCCAAGTCAACCATAAATTCTCCTAATTGATAATATGGATCCCCAATATAAAATATAAATAAATTGATCTAATTGCACTTCACGCTCCGAATGATTGATGGTTCACTCAATATAATATTTCTTGGGCGAAACAGAGGATATCTCGATCGGGGGAGAGAACGGGTAAATTCCATATGACCCAATATATCTGACAAGTCGCACTATACGTCAACCCAAGTTGCATCTTCCTCTCCAGGACTCCGAAAAGGTACTTTTGGAACACCAAGGGGCATTAAATTAAAGAAAAATTTTAGTACTATACTTTGCTTTAATATGGAAACGTAACAATGGCTTTATCACATTTATCTCCTTTTTTCTGTTTATTGTATTTTATACTTTTATACATGTATTTTTATACATAGATTGGAGGGTTTATAGAGTAAGACATAATGAATAAAGAAAATTTTTAACTAACGGATCAATCGTTGAAACGATAAACAAATATCTATGCATTTGTTTCCTGAAAGTAAGACTAATCCTCCCATTGCGTATTGGTACTTATCGGGTATAGAATAGATCCGCTTCTCTTTGTTCTTACGAACATAATTGTTCTATTATTTTTAATGGAACGGAATAAATATTAACCCTTTCTCATACAGAATCTACTGAAAAGGTTAGGTACATAGTATAGTCTTTTCCAATGCGATAAAATAAAGTGACATAGTGTCTATTTTTCTTTGATAAAGGGGTATTTCCATGGGTTTGCCTTGGTATCGTGTTCATACTGTAGTATTGAATGATCCCGGTCGATTTCTTTCTATCCATATAATGCATACAGCCCTAGTTGCCGATTGGGCCGGTTCGATGGCTTTATACGAATTGGCGGTTTTTGATCCCTCTGACCCCGCTCTTGATCCAATGTGGAGATAGGGTATGTTCGTTATACCCTTCATGACTCGTTTAGGAATAACCAATTCATGGGGTGGTTGGAGTATTTCAGGAGGAACTGTAATGAATCCGGGTATTTGGAGTTATGAAGGTGTGGCAGGGGCACATATTGTATTAGGTAGACCATGTCCCATTTTTTCAGCATCTATAATGATAAAAAGGATAAGAAATTATCCTTACTATATAACAAAGAGTGTCAGTCTACTTTATAATTGATAGGAAAGGGAACATGAAAAGATGATAAACAAATCAACTAATTCTAATCCATGCTAGATATGACACACATTATAATACTGTACAGGACCAAGGATTACCATATGATGTGCCAGGCTCTTAATGTAGGTCCCAAATAGAGTGAATGTATAGCCTCATGCAAATGAAAGATTTATTAGCTAGCCTCTTCCGTTAATGTACTCATCCATATGAACCAATTCAATTTCCTAAAAAGGAGAAATAAATTTGTTTGTCCTGAGCTCTCATAAATATTAATCCCCAAAACTATAGAATTTGAAACTATTTAAATTCACATCGAGGAGCAAAAACTACAAATTAATGCAACACATGTACCTGACTAGATGCAAAAACAGGGCTCCAACCCTCAGCAACTAACATTTCTTTGTCATGTCAAGGCTGAGCATGTTTAATTTGTGGCATATAAATAGATCTAAGATATATCCACTATAACCATTTTACAAAAGGACAAGGCAAATGAAGGACATCTAACATAATAGTATATCAATTCAATTTTTTTTGAAAAACAAAAAGAATGACTAAAAAACTAGGGGAATTGGAACTTACAATAAGCAGTAATTCTTCTACTGCAGATAAATATGCTAAAAACAATTTAGAGTCCACCTTGCATTCCTTGGAAGAACAAGTAAAGGCCTAAAACTGAATTAAGATTTGTAAGTCAAAGTTCCATAAACTGTCCTTCAAGGAGAGACCATTTCATTAACAAAACATGCCAAAAGTCTCCTCGCCAACTTTAGGAGACTTTGACGTAAAACATGCCAAAACAAGTAAATACCAAATTATGCATAAATAACTAAACTTTAGATAAAAAATATTACTCTAACAATTAAAAAACACCTTGAACTTTATTAGTCTCCCCGGCAAGCTTCTCAGACAACTCGAATGATGGCTTTTGCTACATAACAAGAAATGGTAATAAAAGATGTTGACATTTCCAAAAAGCCTACAAGATCAGGCCTCATATAAGTAACTATGCAGCATTAGTTTGTGCAACTAGAAACAACCAACAAAGATTCATGCACTTGCCATAAATAGGCCTCATATCAGTAACTATATAGCATTAGTTTGTGCAACTAGAACCACAAGACTGCAAGACCAGCACTGAAGTTACATGTTGCCTTCACAGCAAAGCCAAAAGCCTCGACGAAAGAATCTTATGCAGCAAAAAATTAGACTCTCTTTCAGACAAGAAATTCCCCTTTCCTTATATTTCACTCTGCAAAAATATGCTCCATATTATTGCTCGCTTCATCCACGCCAATAGTTCAAAAAGGGATTCCCCGCGATTTAGGGACAAGCGGAAAAAAATTAACTTCAAAAACACGATTGGCGTTAGAGACCATACAGTTCACTGCGCTGATTCCAGTGCAATAAATATTCACCCTCAATATCATCAATTCTAGAGTTTGACTATGGAAGCCCTAATTAAAAAAAGAAGTATTAAACTAGCAATTTTACGTGGAGATGACTTTTACCTTTTTAGGAAAAAGAACTCTTAGACGCAAGCAAGATCGAAATCTCATTCTACTTAAGTAGCAATGTTCATCTTATCAGAATTACAAGTAAAATCTCGGCTTTTTTAAATTGCTCAACCAACAAAATTGATTTCCTTCACCAGTTTTTGAAATAATCGATGCAAAGCCAATGAACCATAAATCGAGCAAAAGAAAAATCCGCTCAGCTCAACCGAACTAACGAGGAAATTAAACCTGCAAAGCGTCAAAAAAGTACATAAATAGCTAAGCACGAGCTTCAATCTCCGAAAGGCTGAGAAAACCATCTCAAACCATCATAAATCTCACTAAACCCTGAGAAAGTCGACAAGAAAACCCAACGGCAAAGTAGGAAGCAAAAAGCCACCAAGATCCCGCCTGAGGAACTCCCTCCCCACGCCGAACCAGAACCGCAAGCCAAGACAACACCAAAAAGGAGCTCTTTTGCCTCACCAAACATTCATGCTGACCCCGATCCCTCTCCGATCTCCCTCTCAGACCGTGAGAACCAGCTCAACACCAAAAGCTCGCACAGCGAAACCCGTCAGGGAACCTAGTGCGACTTCCTACTCCCCCAAAGGCTTCATCTTGAACCCTAGCAAGCTCAGCTCCCTGACGAGATGAGATGGAGGAGAAATGCGGAGAGGGATCAACGGGTGAAGCGCGGTGAGGGAGAGGAAAGAAGAAACAATGAAGAGATGGTGAAGAAGAGAGGACTGTGGAGAATATTGGCTAGAGAAAGGAAAGGGCACAGTCGCGTGGTTGGAGAAAAATGGGCGCGACGCGAACTTTTGTCGGAGGGGGAAAATGTCGCGCAACTAGAGAAAAAAAAAGGGCGCGGGGATTTTGTCGGCGGGGGAAAGTGAGTGGTCGGCTGAAAAATAAGAGGGAATAGGAGAAAAATAGGATTTTAACAATTTTACCAATGAAATATATATCCGTCGGTGATTTTGTTGGTAATACCAACAAAAATTGTCCGTCGGTGAAGCCCTGTTTACTTGTAGTGACTAAGGGTTTTGTGATATTGCTTGCTAGAAACTATTACCACTAAGTTACCTTGTTTTGCAACAATATATTATACTACTATGTTCGCTTCCTTGTTTGATTTGTGTCATGTGTATGTATTTAATAGTTCATGTATTAGACTATGGTACCTTCCTTGTTTTGGAACAATATACAGTGTTCTCCTTGTCCTTTTTGCTAAACAATAAATATGTTATTTCTAATCTACAAAAGGTACTAATGGTCGTGGGCGCTAGACGAGGACCACTTGTAAGAGCATCTTTGTTCTCCTTGTCCTTTTTGTTAAACAATAAATATATTGTTTCTAAACAATAAAGATGTTCAATCCTGGGCGTGAGGGGGTGTGTTAAAGTCCCACATTGGTTAAAAATATGGCCAAGATAGCCTTTAAATAGTTTGGACAATCCTCTCCACATGAGCTAGCTTTTGGGATGAGTTAGGCCTACTAATTTCTTAACACTTAGGACATAATTAGTTCTTAGTTTTTACCTTTTCCTTATTATTCTTAAGTTTGTTCAATAAAAGAAGTTGATGTCTTTACATAGAGGATTGATATAGCATTATTAATGACCAATTGATTTGTAAACTTAGGGTATGCTTCCTTGACGAAATTGTACTTTCAATGTTGGTAATCCACAAACAATCCATACATCTGTTTGTGTATTAGTAGCATAATAGCATTTTTAGTTGGATGAAAATAGACATTTGGTTATTTTGTCAAAGCTAGCTTTGAATTAATTTCTATCCTAATCAATTTCTAGTGAATGAATTTTTAGACTGATCATGAATTTTATCTTTTAAAGTGGATTCTATATTGTTGGTATGTGTCTTGACTATTCATATTTGTGATACTTATACCATTCAACAATTTTAATTGTGATATTCAAGCATGAAATGGGTTTGTCAATTACTATTTCCCAAAAGTATGGTTGCTAAGGTGCTGTTTGGTTAGCGAAAACTATTTTCTGGTTTGGTTTCAGTGAAACTGAAAACTTGGTTTTGGTTTCCAGTTTTCAGTTTTCTGAAAATGCGTTTGGTTAATGAAAACAACATAAATTTTAGTTAGTTGAAACTAGTGAATATTTGTTTGGTTATAAAAAATAATATTAATTTTTCTTAAATATTTTTAGTAGTAATTAAATGTTTAGTTAGTTTACAAAATTAAATGTTTGCTAATATGATTATAAAATATTTATATGATTTAATTAATTAAGTTATTGGTAATTTAAGATTTTTTTGTTCAATTAGGTATAAAATTAATTAATAGTTATTATAAAATTTCAAAAAAAAAAGGGCCCAATGGTCTAAAATTAGTTTTGTTAAATTATAAATAGATCAACTTTAAGAAAATTGAGTTATTTTAAAATTTGGTTTGAGTCAATTAGATATAAATTGGTTTAATTAATTTGTAAATTTAAGATAATAGTTTGTGTTGAAAATAATGATTTTTATTTTTATTTTTAAAAATTAGACATAGTTTGATTTATTTTTAAATTAATTAATTTTATAAAAAGAATATTTATAATTACAAAGTTGCCACTACATTTTGATAACGAAACCGATAGTCTCAAAACCATAGAAAACAACATTCTGGTGTTTTCATTTTTATTAAGAAAACTGGTTTCATTTTCATTCTGGTTTCAATTCAGTTTCATGAAAACGCTGAACCAAACATATAATGAATTTTAAATATCTGCAACATGCCCTATGAAAATTCTACTCGTCAACCTGATTCCAATGATATGAAGTTTAGTAAAAATAAATTTCATATGAACTAGTTATGATTTTTTGAACTTGATACCCCTCTCAAAATATTTTTTCGTTTTCAATTTAACTCTGTTTTCAGCTCTATTAGGTTCGGTGGAACCATGATTTTCTTAGGTATTTTTTAAAATTAACTTCATGTTTTTCAAACGTCGTTGCATATATTTTTTTTTTGCAACAAGGCAAAGGAAATATATTAAGACGTAAAAGAATACAATAGAGTTCAAGACACGACTACCATTAATAGGAATGGTAGAGCTTCTCATCCCCCAAAGGAAAAGACCACGCCCCTCACCTCCGGCATTGCCATCAGCAAGGTAGTAGCCAAAACCTTAGGAGAAGAGGAACAAAAAGAAAAACCCACAGCCCGGGTCAAGCACAATATAGAGATGCAAACAATGCATCACACACGGTTACCCACAACTCGGGCCAAGTAAGGAATATCAGATGGACTACCCACAACTCGGGGGCCAAGCAATATATAAAGCCCACACAGTGAATCACTAATCTTGACGGACAGGAGTAAAATGGCTAATCTTGACTGACAGGAGTGAAATGGACTTGAATGCTCCACCGTTCTGCAATAGCTCTGTTCCTTGGTGTGTCGGTGATAGGCCTGGTACCATATATCTGAAGAATTTTGCTTTTAACTCTTGTGATAACACTACTAAGCACACTAGCAGGTGAAGAGGATACATGAGAAAAAATACGATCATTCCGCTCACGCCAAATGAAATAAACTGAAGCAGTGAGGGCAAGACGCCTAATATAGCCAATGAATGAGTCTCCACTCATAACGTCTTCCCACCATCTAAGCTGATCATCCCAATGATGCAAAGGGTTTGCCAAAAGACAAAGATCTAGAACCTTGCGCCAAATTATAGCCGAAAAAGGGCAGTGAAAGAATAAGTGTTCAATGGATTTATCTACACCGCAAAAACAACAGCTGGTAGAGTGTGTAATTTCCCAATGTGAAAGTCGATCAAGAGTTGGTAATCTCCGTAAGAGAGCAAGCCATAAGACAAAAGAGTACCTTGGGATCCTTCCCTTGAACCAAACAAGATGATGCCAAGTAACCATGGGATTAGTGGGGGAAATGCCCTTGCAAGCTGATGCAATACTGAAAAAACCATCACTAGACGGCTTCCAGATTATCTGATCGTCATTCGAACTAGTAATAACAGTGCCAATGGAATCCCAAGCACTAAGCAGGTCAAGCTCATGAGCAAGATTACCCAGATGCCAAGTATTTTGCTGCCAAATGGAAGATACCCCATTTGACAGCAGGTCGTTGCATATTTTTAGTGCCTCTTCGAAGTGTTTAATTGAAAAATTAAATTATATAATGAATATTAAATATTTGCAGCATGTCCTATGAAAATTCTACTCTTCAAACTGGTTCCAATGATATACATTTTGCTGAATTTGTATGAATTAGTTATGATTTTCCGAACTACATATTCCTTCTAGAATTTTTTTGGACTTATTTTAACTCTCTTTTCAGTTTTGTCCGGTTCGTTGGAACCAAGATGAAAACTTTCATGGCTATAAGGTTCAACAATAGAGGTATGACGATACTTAGGAAGAACACCAATCATAGCAAGTAAATTGATTGATTATAAGATTGTAGGAATGCTAGCTTTATGACCATCCTTAGCATTAGATCTTTAATGTTGCAATTGTTTACCATGCTTAGTATTTCCTACATTTTTGAATTCAATGCTACCTTGCCATGCTAGATAATTGTTTCTTATTGAGCTTAATTCCTAAGGTAGTGTAAAGTTGTTATGCATGAATATTGTGGTTATATATAGTAGATGTTGTAACATTTGAATATTTTTCTTTAGATTATAGATGCTGTCCAAAAATGTTCATGGGCGGAGTTCCAAAGTCGATACAAGGAATTCCTCACCCAAGGTAGTGTGGAAGGTTAGATAACATGTAAGGCGTCGCGAGACGTTCATCGTACTTATATGGAAACTTAGCTAGGAGATGATATCACTTCTAGGACTTCTTGTAAACATTTGGAAACCTAGAACTCTTAGGTGCACACATTTTGAAAGGGCGGCATAAATTATTGACCATGTAGCCTGGATTAGGGCCAGATACAGGCAATGGTCCGAAGTGTATATATGGAAACCCTAGGACATTGATTGTGTGATGTGCTTGAGATGGTCTGTCGAGGAGTGTGGAGTTTGGGAATGACTAATGCTCATCTCGGCCAGTGTTGGGTCTTGAGGTGCGCCAGCGGGCCTGCTAGGTGCCAGACCCCAGTTGGGTGGGACTAGCTATCCTTACCCCAGTCGGTGTCCGAAGACTAGTGGACCATTCTAGTCGACGACCCGGGATTATTTGCTTACATCTTGAGATGATGTGGCCGATGGCCAGTATGATACTACCTGATATGGTAGGGACGACTGTAGCTGAGATATTTATTCCATAAGTAGGCCCAAGGGCCGGATGCCGGAGGCTTGATAGCCCGAGATGGCAGGTTATCACATGTTCAGTTTGTACAGATTGACCCATTAGGGTTGGTAGTCGCATTAGAAGTAGTTTACCTCCTTGTACATTCATTTTGTTGCCTTATATGATATGCATGCATAACTGAGGCTTAGGTGGAGGTTTGCTAGAGCCACTCATTGAATCCCAAGTGAACTCACAGTTTATTCTTTATTTTTATAGAGCATGAACAGTGAGTTTGGCATGTCGACATGGTGCAGCTGGTGGGCGGGCGGCGGCGCCATATCTCGTAGCGGCGTCCATGAGTTGTATTAGTTTCTTTTAGTTTCTCGTAGCGGCGTCTAGTAGTTGCTTTTAGTTTTTGCACTGACAGTTGTATTTAAAAGAGTTGTAAAACTTGTTACTTGAAACGTTCAGTTATTTTGATGTTGGTGTTCTTACTTGTTTTGGAAAACATAAAAATTGTGACTTTGAAAACTCTTAATAAACTGTGTTGAGATTTCTTTTATCGATACGATTTGGTTTTCCTTATGTCAGTGTAGACAATAGGCCACACGGCAGGATGTAGGCCCTGGCCGGTCACACTACCCTCAGGTGGGGTGTGACATTAAAGATTTAATTTCTGTGAATTTCGGATTTATTTCCTTGATGTGCGGGAAATTCAATTTTGCTGAAAACTATATGCTGAATTGTTGGTTTAGGGCTGATTTTGAAATTTATGTTGTGGTGTGTATAGTTTACTGAACATAGTCGTATAACTCATCATTTTGACTAGAAATCATAGTCTAGATACATAGGACACACTTTGGTAGTTAGATTCAACTTGGTTGCACCAGTTTCGGGTCCAACAGTAAACTGAAAACAAAACCCTATTTTTGGGCAAATGGAAATTTTAATTGCATAATTAAAATTAAAGGGGCAGCATAATTTGTTATGAACCAACAAATTTAATTTTGTGCATGAAATAAAACCTCATGGGTTATGATGTTACGGGTCTAGGAGTTGGGATCGGGTATTGGGTGTTGTAGCGTTCCCAATATAGATCTCTAAGACACCGTAGGAGACACTTGACTTAGGTCATTTCGCACCATATCTTTATGAATGGCAGAGAGTCTCGGCTAGGAGCCAGATTGCGAGCTTGGCCCGGAAGGTTGGATGACTAATTCCCAACCCGTGTTAAAGGAATAAGTTCGGATGGGCGAATCCTGAATTATTCCTACATTTTCTCTTTGGAACAAGTTCGGACGAGCAAATCCTGATTATTCCCGAGTTTCTTTAGGGTGAGGTAAATTATCTAATTGTGATGCTTTCTTTCTAATGATTCCAATGATATGCAGTTTAATGACATCAAGCTTCATATGAATTAGTTATGATTTTCCAAACCCACATATTTCTTTAAGAATTTTTTCGGGCATATTTTAACTATGTTGTAATATCCGAGATATTATGATAATTTTTATTATTTATCTTTGCCAGTCTAGCGGGCTGATTCGAGGTCGAGCTGAGTTGAGTCATGATCCGTGCGAGCTTGAAAGCTCGGGTAAGTAGGAATATGATTTATGCGGTTTCTTTTCCTGCTTAGATAAATTTATTTAATTGTTGTAATGTGTGTGCTTGATTTATTAAAATGCATTGCATGTGTGTGCATGTGATTGATGCTTGTATTTAGCATGGATTAAGTTTGGGTTGAGGAGTTAGCGGGTTTGGATCCAGGTTTGAGGCGGATGCAGGTTAAAGGAGGTTAGGGTTGGATGAGATGGGGAAGGGATTATAAAATCCTCCCCTAGGGCTAGACGGCTCCCTATTGGAGCCGCACCAGCTGCCTAGAGAGAAGAGAGGAGCCGCCGAGCAGAGCCAAGTCGCCCCTCCCTTCCTCTCCCTTGGAAGCCAAGCTGTCGGCTTGGTAGGAGCCGCCGCCCTTTTCCCCTTGTTTGAGCCGAGTCGCCGAACTCTTTGAGGCTGGATTCGGAGGCCGCCGATTGGCAATTTTCCTTGATTTATTCTTTCTAATCAAATGAGTGGTTTTGCCCCTCCTTTTCTTGAAATTCTTCTCGTGTTCTTGAGCCGATTTGGACGTTGAGACGTTCTTGTTGATTTTTCGTCGATTCTTGAGTTTTTATCACCGAATTCTTGTGTCGATATGAGGGAGGGGGCCCGAGATTCCCCTTAATTTGTGGCTCGGCAGCCCTAGGACTACCCTAGGGGTGCTCGACAAGGTAGAAATAGGGGTGCCCTTGAGGTGTTTAATGAAATGCCTAAGAGAAGATTCTTGCTTGTTTTGGGATTTATGTCTTGGATTGCTTACCTTATTAGGTTCCTATGACATCAATGCATATCTTGTAATTAAATTTGTAATTTCAACATATAATCATGCTTTACATATGAAATGATTTAATCTTGATGCCATATATGTTCTTGATTTGGGTTCTTGATTATGAAGCTTGAGTCTTGTTATAAAGATGATGTTGATGTTTGCTAAATCCTATTTAGCTAATATGGTTTAATCTTCGTGTGATTTATCTCAATATTATAAATCTGTTTTGGTAGTAATTAATGATTTAATTACTGTAAATTTTGGATTAATTACCTTGATATGCTGAAAACTCAACATGTTGGAATTTCATGCTGAATTGTCATTAGGGAGGCTGATTTGCTAATCTCTGTTGTGATGAGTATAGTTCACTGAATATAGTCGTGTAACCTATAATTTTATCTAGAATACATAGTCTATATCCAAAGGACACACTTTGGAAATTAGATTCGGTTTGGGTGCACCGATTTTGGGCTCAACAGTAAACTAAAAATAAAACCCTAATTTTGGCAAATTGGAATTTTAATTGTATAATTAAAATTCAAGGGGCAGCATAATCTGTTAAGAGCCAACAAAATAAATTATATGCATGAAATAAAATCTCATGGGTTGATGATATTACGGGTCTAGGCGTTGGGATCAGGCATATAGTGTTGCGACGTTTCCCAGTAAAGACACCCCTAAGACACCGTAGGAGACACTTGACTTAGGTCTTGTTAGCGCAATATCTTTTTGAATGGCGGAGAGGCTCGGATAAGAGCCGGATTGCGGGCTTGGCCCGAAATGTTGGATGGTTAATTCCCAACCCGTGTTTAAGGAATAAGTTCGGACGGGCGAATCCTGATTATTCCTACGATTGTTTAAGGAATAAGTTCGGATGGGCGAATCCCGATTATTCTTGTGATATCTTTACGGAACAAGTTCGGATAGGTAAATCCCGATTGTTCCTACGTTTCTTGTGGAACAAGTTCGGATGAGCGAATCCCGATTGTTCTCGCGTTTCTTTAAAGGAATAAGTTTTGATGGGCGAATCCTGATTGTTCCCGAGTTTCTATACTTTAAGGAATAAGTTCGGATGGGCGAATCTCGATTATTCCTGCGCTATCTTTAAGGGTATGATTATAGATTAAGTTTGGATGGGTAAATTCCGATTATCCTCATAACCCTTGAGTGTGATTTGTTGCCTTGTGGCACGGGTAGGTTGAGGCCTGTTGTACTTCACTACTAAGTGAATTGGTTTGCCTTTGGGCATGTGATGGCCAGATGTCCTGTTAGCTAGTCATACCACTTTATGTATTATCCCTGTATGAGATAGGGGCATTTATTTATTTATCTCTGTGGTTGATTATTATGGTGTGGGTTGGTAGAACTGCTCATTGAGTTCTTTTGAACTCATCCGTTGTTTATTTCTGGTTTTTTTTGTAGAGCCTAAGCAGTGAGGTGGGCTGGAGCACTTGGCGTGGCTGGAGAGCAGAGGAGTCACATTGATCTCATAGCAGTCCTAGTTAGGGGTCGTAGTCGAGTCTTTGGTAGATTTGTCATGCACTTGTATTTTAGTATTTTGAAACTGTAGTACCTTGGGGACATTCATGTCTTTCTTTCATATTTCATTTCTTTGAGATTTCATTTGTCATGCACTTTAGTTTATTTCTTTCCGCACTTTAAACACTTTTCTAAAAACTTTACTTCTGAAATGGAATCTGTTTTGTTTTCTCGTTCATAATAAAAACTGCTATTCTTTTCACTATGTTTTATTATGAGTTGGCATGTGCATGGGATAGGCTGCGGGGTATAGGTATGTATACCTGTGTAAGACCCAATTTTTTTTTCCTAATATAAAAATCTATTTTGGTGCAGCGCGCCAGACCCGGGGTTAGTCGAGTCGAGCCTCAGAATCGTCTCGAGTAGAAGGTAAGACTCGACTAATGATGTATGAAGTTAAATTGGTTTAATGGCTCTTTCCTTTTATGTATTTGTTCCTTAATTGAATTAAGATCGACTCGTGTTACGGATAGAGTCGGAACCCAAGTCGAACTCGGACTGAGTCGAGTCAGTGTTAAGTTGTAAGGGCAATTAAGGCATGTTAGATGAGGGAATAAAATCCCTCATCATAGCTGCCGTGCGACTCATCTAGGAGCCGGACAAAGCAGCGCATAGGGAGAGGGGGAGAACGAGCAAGGAGGAGAGATCTTGGTCGATCCGGGGATCGTGTCATCGCCGAAAGATTCGAGATCACCAACGTCCGATCCTTCATCTTCCTCAAGCAAAGGTAAGTGGTTAACATGTTTTTGAAGGGAGGCGGGTGGCCGACCCTATGGATCTTGAAATCGGGTTTCTCCGCGAGTTGTTTTGCCGATCGATGCATTCTTTCGTATTAGAACTTAATCGATTTGTGTACCTATGAATTCATACTTTCTAATCATAATTTTCTTGCTTCTATATGGGCTTTTCAAGTCGAGAAAAATGGGGAAAGGTTATGCTGAAATTTTCCCCAATTTCCTCTCTCGTCATGCAACTTGTAGATCGCTTTATGTTCGTTATATGTTAGATCTTTGTATTGATACTTGTGTTGTTGTCGCAACATGTTCACCTCCCTTAGAGGGCTCGGCCGAGTAGGATGTTACCTTGCTTGATTCGGCCGAGCAATGGAGAGGGGTGGAAAACTCGGGGCTGTCGGATCTATATGTTGGATTTCATGCTACGTCGTTTTGAATTCCTACTTACATGCTTAGTGTTAGGTTCAAATTATATTATATGATTGTTGTCGATCTTGAGAATTGATAGTAACTGTAGATCTATATTCTAACGATTATGGAACTGTTCTTGCTAATGCATATATGGACATGATGGTTATGGTACATGTATCAAAGGAAAGGTTTCATTGAATATCAGATATCATGTTTAATTGTTACTATGTTTATTACATGTTCCTTATTGGTTTAATCCATGAAATGTTTCATTAATTGTTTAAATTATTTATTTTTGAATCATGTGGCTATACATAGTATGTGACGTGAAGTAATTCATCTACAACTTATATGCTGTCCCGTTTTGTTATTGGGTACATTTTCAAGTTTATGACATGTATTTCACAATAGCAAGGATAGTATATGACGCTAGATGATTAACATGAGAAATCTGAGGTGTGTGCTATTTATGGAAACTCAAAGGTAGACTAGTTAGGTTTTACACCTAAGAAATACTTAGCGAGCAATAGTGCACACATGTTTTGACCCAGAAATAAAGGGTTAAGCACGGGCGGACGCCCGGGATTTTAAACAAGGAAGCTCTAGGACATTTGCTTGTGTGATGTGTTTGTGGTGGTCTGTCGAGATGCCTGAGTAGTCGGAATGATGAATGCATTACTCGGCCAGTGATTGGGTCTTGAGATATCACCAGCGGGCTCGCTAGGTGTCAGACCCCAGTTAGGTGGGACTAGCTATCCCTACCCCAGACGGTGTCCGGAGACTAGTAGACCATCCATCCTAGTCGATGGCCCGGGATTTCATTACTTCATCTTGATATGGTGTGGCCCGAGCGGCCAGTGTGATTCTACCTTGTATGGTAGGGCCGGATATAGCCAGAATTCCTAGACCATAAGTAGGTCCTAAGGGCCGAATGCCAAGTGGCTTAATTAGGCCATTATGGCGGGTTTTGCTAATATATGGTCTGTACAGAATGACCCATGGGGTCTGTAGTCCTATCAAAAGTAACTTACCTCCGTGACTATATGCTATGCTATCTTATATGTTTATGCATGCCTATTTGAGGATTATGTGGAGGTTCAGAAAAACCGCTCACTGAGTCCCAAGTGGACTCACAAATTGTTTCTTTTTGTTTTGCAGAGCATGATCAGTGAGTTGAGACTTGTGAGTCATGGTGTAGTTGGAGGGCAGGCGGTGGTGCCAATCTCGTAGCAGCGTCCTTAGTCATGGTCTAGTTGTTGTGTTGTCGTTTTCCTACACTGACAGTTTTGTTTTTTAAAGCTTGTAATAAACTTTGAACTTGAGATATTCCAGTTTGTGATGATGTTTGCTTTTCTTCTTTGGTTTTGAAAAATATATTTGTGAACTTTGAGAATTTAAATAAAATTTGCATTGTGGTTTCATTTATTCATTGTGTTCTGGTTTTCTCAATGGTCAGTGTAGGTAGCAGGCTACAAGGTAGTATGACCCTGGCCAGTCACACGACCCTCAGTTGGGGTGTGACAAAGTTGGTATCAGAGCACTAGGTTAGGTCTTTAATATGACTAAGAGTTGGGTACCGTATGAGACATATGCTAGCGTGTCGACATGCGGTATAGTTATGCTATGAGATCGGGCAACCACGACAGCACTCAGTGCACCATGCGGTTAGTAAATTTTAAAATCTTCAGTAAAAAATTTATTATGTGACAGGAAATTTTTCCTTTTATGTGAAAGTGCAATGGAGGCTCCTAATGCTGCGCTGAGCGACAGTGGCAGTAACTCGACAGAACGTCGAGGCCGGGGACGAGGCCGAGGCCGGGCCCAGGGAAAAGATAGGGAGCAGTCTGAGGGTCAGGGGCAAGAGTCAGCAGTTGCTCAATTGCAGGCTCAGGTAACTCAACTAACTGAGGCGCTCCTTAGGGAGCAAGAACTGAGCAACAGATGCAGCCGCAGCAGCAGCCACCGCCGCAACCAGTGCCCGTAGTCCTGGCGGTACTGGAGGTGGTCGAGACTATAGCACTCGTGGTCAAGACTCCAGGAGTCTCAACCTATGCGAACTTCGTCACACTGAAGCCACTAGAGTTCACCGGAACAGATCGGCAGGTGGAAGTGATTGAGTTTTTGGGAGATTGCTATGAATTATGTATGGAGCTAGGGTGCTCATCGGAGGTAGCGGTTCGTATGGTCGAACTTCGGATGAGGGGACCGGCAAAGGTCTGGCTGCATACTTGGAGGGATCGCAGGGCCGCAGGCGCACCACCTCCCACGTGGGAGGAATCCAGGGCGGTTGTGGAGGAGTAGTACTTTCCAATGAGTGTTCGCGACAAGCGAGCCTGAGACTTCGAGATGTTGCGTCAGTCTGGAGGCATGTCAGTATTTGAATATGAGATGGAGTTCAACCTTCTTTCCAAGTATCATCCGACCCTTGTGGCATCTGAGACCGCCAGGGTCAAGAGGTTCATGGCAGGCCTGAGGCCACAGATCGGTAGGCTTATCCACTACACTGAGGATTCCACTCTGGCTCGGGTAGTGGATGAAGCCCTTCGGAAAGGAGCCTTGGTGCCGTTTGAAAGGAATGACGGGCAGCCAAGAAGAAATTTCGGCCGCAAGAATCTTGCAGTCGGCCTTGGCATTCTGAGGGGGCAGTGACCACTGCAGACCATCAGCAGAGCCGAGGACAGAATGGAAATCAGAGCCGTGGGGGCCTAGGGTCTGGATCAATGAAGCTGGCAGTGTCAGGAGGTGGTTCTAAGAGATCAGAGGTGCCGCAGTGTGGCAGTTGCAGTCAGAGGCACTGGGGGTACTACCTTGGTCACACGAACGCTTGCTATAGGTGCGGCCGAGTCGGGCACTTCCAGAAGGACTGTCCCAAGGGAATTGGTCAGAAGCTTGAGCAGTCTAAGGGAAAGAGACCTATGTCAGTGGGGTCAGTGGCTCAGAGAGGGCAGACGCAGAACAAGGGGTCGCAAACTAGTCATTCAGAGAGACCACCTGCGGGTAATGCAATCCTAGCCAATCCAATTTACCAAGGCTGTGAAGTGCTCGTCTGCGGCCATGTACTGAGTGCAGATTTGACACTCCTACCCACACTTGAACTCGATGTCATTCTTGGCATGGATTGGTTGGCAGAGCACTTTTCGTTGCTAGATTGTAGGGCTAAGACAATTATGTTCAGCAAGCCTGGGTTGCCGCAGTTCACCTTCCAAGGAGAGGGAGGAAGCAAGCCGATTGGGTCATCTCAGCCCTAAAGGCTCATAAGCTGCTTCGGGGTGGCTGTCAATCCTTCATCGCCTTCGTATCCGTGGCCGAGGGGGAAAGGGGTGAGACAAGAAATGTTAGTGGAACCCTGCTGGTATGTGAATTCCCAATTGTGTTTCCTGAGGAATTGTTGGGATTGCCGCCCAGAAGGGAAGTTGATTTTTGCATTGATCTGCAGCCCGGGCTGAAGCCGATTTCCATCCCACCTTATAGGATGGCATCGGCCGAACTCAGGGAGTTAAAGGTGCAATTGCAAGAAATGCTAGACCTGGGTTTAATCTGGTCGGGCGTGTCACCCTAGGGTGCCTCGGTACTCTTTGTGAAGAAGGATGGGTCGACGCGCATGTGCATCGACTATAGGCAGCGAAACAAAGTGGTAGTCAAAAATCGTTACCCACTGCCGAGAATAGACGATTTGTTTGACCAGCTGCAGAGGGCACAATAGTTTTCCAATGTAGACTTAAGGTCCGAATACCATCAGCTGAGAATTCGGGACTGCGTTGTGCCTAAGGCGACCTTTAGGACACGCTATGGTCGCTACTAGTTCTTAGTGATGTCCTTGGTCTAACCAATGCACCTGCTGCCTTCATGGACCTAATGAACAGAGTATTTAAGGAGTACCTGGACAGCTTTGTGATCATCTTCATTGATGACATCTTGGTATACTCCAAGAGTGAAGAGGAGCACTCCAAGCACCAGAGGATGGTCCTAGAAACCCTCAGAGAGCATCGATTGTTTGCAAAATTTTCCAAGTCTGATTTCTGGTTGAAAAGTGTAGGGTTCTTGGGCCATGTAGTGTCCAAGGAAGGGATATAGGTAGATCCTGCAAAGGTGGAGGTGGTGTAGGACTGGAGGCGGCCAACCAGCGTGACTGAGATCCGCAATTTTCTTGGTTTGGCCGGGTACTATCGGAAGATCGTGGAGAACTTCTCCAGAATTACAACCCCTTTGTCTCGGTTGACTCAGAAAAGGTCAAATTCATTTGGGACGACAAGTGTGAGGCGAGCATTCAAAAGCTCAAGGAATGTTTGACATCTGCACCCGTGCTGGCTGTACCTTCCAATTCAGGAGGGTTTGTAGTCTGCTGTGATGCCTCTCAGGTTGGCTTAGGTTGCGTTCTGATGTAGTTTGGCAGAGTCATAGCCTATGCATCCTGCCAGCTGAAAGTTCATGAAAAGAACTATCCGACGCACGACCTAGAGCTAGTAGCAGTGGTTTTTGCACTGAAACTCTAGCGGAACTATCTGTATGGGGAGACTTGCAAGATCTATACGGATCACAAGAGCCTCTAGTGCATGCTTACCCAAAAGGAGCTGAACCTCAGGCAACGGAGGTGGCTGGACCTCCTAAAGGATTATGACTGCACCATTATGTATCATTCGGGGAAAGCAAATGTGGTGGCAGATGCGCTAAGCAGAAAATCCATGGGCAGATGGGGGTACAACCTTACCAGTGTTAGCTTTAGGTTCCTTGGTGGCACACCTGCGGGTACAATCCACACTGATGGACATGTTGCATTCCACGCAGGGGGAGGATGCCTTTCGTGCGTTGACCAAGGATCTAGTGCAAAGAGGCGATGCAGAGAACAAATTCCGGTTTGACTCAGAGGGTGTACTGAGGTTCAAAGATAGAATCATGGGGCCAGATATAGCAGAGGTGCGCAGGCAAGGCCAGGAGCTGGGTCATCGTTCCACTTATACGATGCATCCGGGACCACCAAGATGTACCGAGATTTAAGGCAACATTACTAGTGGAAGGGTATGAAAAGAGAGGTAGCAGTGTTTGTGTCCAAATGTCTGGTTTGCCAACAGGTGAAGGCCGAACACCTGAAGCCCGTGGGACTACTACAGGACCTCGAGGTGCCCAAGTGGAAGTGGGAGAAAATCACCATTGACCTAGTGACTGGGTTGCCTAAGTCAAGAGGCGGCTTTGACTCCATTTGGGTGGTAGTGTATCGGTTAACCATGACCGTATACTTCATTCCAGTAAAAACTATCTTTTCTACGGAACAGTACTCCAGACAATTCCTGGACAGCATTGTGGCATACCATGGTACCCCTGTGATTATCAT
The DNA here is from genome assembly GCA_034359265.1 of Canna indica. Classification (NCBI taxonomy): domain Eukaryota; kingdom Viridiplantae; phylum Streptophyta; class Magnoliopsida; order Zingiberales; family Cannaceae; genus Canna; species Canna indica. Next base: position 42,635,987 of record CP136891.1, read on the forward strand.
ATTCGATCGCGGTACCCAGTTCACAGCCCGATTTCGGCAATCCTTCCAGGAAGCCTTGGGTACCCAGGTGCGCTTCAGCACAGCTTTCCATCCGCAGACTGAAGGACAGTCAGAGAGGACCATCCAAACCTTGGAGGATATGCTAAGGGCATGCGTCCTAGATATGGCCGATGGCTGGGAGAAACACCTACCATTGATAGAGTTTGCCTACAACAATAGCTATCACAGTAGCATTGGCATGGCTCCCTTCGAGGTCTTGTTTGGGCGGCGGTGTAGGTCTCCGGTGGGCTGGTTTGAGGCCGTGGAATCACTCATGGTGGGTCCTGATCTGGTTGAGGAAGCGGTAGACAAGGTGAAAACCATAATGGAAATGTTGCTGGCGGCCCAGAGTCGACAGAAAATGTATGCCGACAAGAAGGCCAGAGAATTAGAAATAGTTGAGGGCGATTTAGTGTTCCTGAAGGTCTCCCCTATGAAAGGGGTGGTCCAGTTTGGGAAGAAGGGAAAGTTGAGCCCTAGGTTCATTGGGCCTTTACCTATTCTCAAGCGGAGGGGCGGGGTGGCTTATGAGTTGGCTTTTCCTCCTAGCCTAAGCAGAGTGCACTCGGTTTTTCATGTATCCATGCTTCAGAGATATGTAAAAGAGGATTCACATGTGATCGAACCTTCTTCAATTGAGGTGGATTCGACTGTCTCATTCGAGGAAAGGCCAGTAGAGATCCTTGACCGCCAAGTTAGGAAGCTAAGATCCAAAGAAATCCCCCTGGTAAAAGTTAGATGGAAGCACCACTCCGGGCAAGCGGCCATTTGGGAGGTAGAGCAAGACATGAGAGAACGCTGCCCTTCCTTATTTGAAGAGTTGGTAAGTCCTTGTCATCAAATTAAATTTGAGGACGGATTTCCTAATATAAAAATCTATTTTGGTGCAACGCGCCGGACCCGGGGTTAGTCGAGTCGAGCCTCGAAATCGTCTCGAGTAGAAGGTATGACTCGACTAATGATGTATGAAGTTAAATTGGTTTAATGGCTCTTTCCTTTTATGTATTTGTACCTTAATTGAATTAAGATCGACTCATGTTACAGATAGAGTCGGAACCCAAGTTGAACTCGGACTGAGTCGAGTCAGTGTTAAGTTGCAAGGGCAATTAAGGCATGTTAGATGAGGGTATAAAATCCCTCATCATAGCTGCCGTGCGGCTCATCTAGGAGCCGCACAAAGCAGCGCATAGGGAGAGGGGGAGAACAAGCAAGGAGGATAGATCTTGGTCGATCCGGGGATCGTGTCATCGCCGAAAGATTCGAGATCGCCAACGTCCGATCCTTCATCTTCCTCAAGCAAAGGTAAGTGGTTAACATGTTTTTGAAGGGAGGCGGGTGGCCGACCCTATGGATCTTGAAATCGGGTTTCTCCGCGAGTTGTTTTGCCGATCGATGCATTCTTTCGTATTAGAACTTAATCGATTTGTGTACCTGTGAATTCATACTTTCTAATCATAATTTTCTTGCTTCTATATGGGCTTTTCAAGTCGAGAAAAAAGGGGAAAGGTTATGCTGAAATTTTCCCCAATTTCCTCTCTCGTCTTGCAACTTGTAGATCGCTTTATGTTCGTTATATGTTAGATCTTTGTATTGATACTTGTGTTGTTGTCGCAACATGTTCACCTCCCTTAGAGGGCTCGGCCGAGTAGGATGTTACCTTGCTTGATTCGGCCGAGCAATGGAGAGGGGTGGAAAACTCGGGGCTGTCGGATCTATATGCTGGATTTCATGCTACGTCGTTTTGAATTCCTACTTACATGCTTAGTGTTAGGTTCAAATTATATTATATGATTGTTGTCGATCTTGAGAATTGATAGTAACTGTAGATCTATATTCTAACGATTATGGAACTGTTCTTGCTAATGCATATATGGACATGATGGTTATGGTACATGTATCAAAGGAAAGGTTTCATTGAATATCAGATATCATGTTTAATTGTTACTATGTTTATTACATGTTCCTTATTGGTTTAATCCATGAAATGTTTCATTAATTGTTTAAATTATTTATTTCTGAATCATGTGGCTATACATAGTATGTGACGTGAAGTAATTCATCTATAGCTTATATGCTGTCCCGTTTTGTTATTGGGTACATTTTCAAGTTTATGATATGTATTTCACATTAGCAAGGATTATATATGACGCTAGATGATTAACATGAAAAATCTGAGATGTGTGCTATTTATGGAAACTCAATGGCAGACTAGTTAGGTTTTACACCTAAGAAATAATTAGCGAGCAGTAGTAGTCGGAATAATTATGACATGTTTTGACCCAGAAATAAAGGACTGAGCACGGGTGGACGCCCGGGATTTTAAACAAGGAAGCTCTAGGACACTTGCTTGTGTGATGTGTTTGTGATGGTCTGCCGAGATGCCTGAGTAGTCGGAATGATGAATGCATTACTCGGCCAGTGATTGGGTCTTAAGATATCACCAGCGGGCCCGCTAGGTGTCAGACCCCAGTTAGGTGGGACTAGCTATCCCTACCCCAGACAGTGTCCGGAGACTAGTAGACCATCCTAGTCGATGGCCCGGGATTTCTTGACTTCATCTTGATTTGTTGTGGCCCGAGCGGCCAGTGTGATTCTACCTTGTATGGTAGGGCTGGATATAGCCAGAATTCCTAGACCATAAGTAGGCCCTAAGGGCCGAATGCCAAGTGGCTTAATTCGGCCATTATGACGGGTTTTGCTAATATATGGTCTGTACAGAACGACCCATGGGGTCGGTAGTCCTATCAAAATTAACTTACCTCTTTGACTATATGCTATGCTGTCTTATATGTTTATGCATGCCTGTTTGAGGATTATGTGGAGGTTCAGAAAAACCGCTCACTGAGTCCCAAGTGGACTCTCGATTTGTTTCTTTTTGGTTTGCAGAGCATGATCAGTGAGTTGAGGCTTGTGAGTCATGGTGCAGCTGGAGGGCAGGCGGTGGTGCCAATCTCATAGTCGGCATGCTTTAGTCATGGTCTTGTTGTTGTGTTGTCGTTTTCCTACACTGACAATTGTCTTTTGGGGCCGCCAAGCAAGGCAACCACCGCCCTCAAGCCGTCAAGCTCTCTTCCTCCTTCCCCCTCTTCTTCCCCTCTCTTTGGAGGCCAAGCCGTCGCCTCCTTGAAGCATTGGAGCCACCGCCCCCTTTTGTTGGTTGGAGCCGAGTCGCCCCTTCTTGAGGAGCCAAGCCGCCACACCTTTGAGGCCTGATTCGGAGGCTACTGCTTGAAAGTTCTTCTGTAATTCGTTTTCCTAATCAAGGTGAGTGGTTTTACCCCTCCTTTCTCAGGTTTCTCTCGTGTCTTGAGCCGATTCGGGCGTTGTATTTGTTCTTGTGATTTTTCGCCGAATCGTAGGTTTTGATTGCCGAGTTCTTGTGTCGATTTGTGGGAGGAGGGCTTGAGACTTTCCCTTTGTGGCTCGGCTGCCCTAGGTTTACTCTAAGGGTGCTCGGCCAAAGTGGATGAAGGGGTGCCCTCGAGGTGTTCGATGAAATGCCTAAGTGAAGGTTTTCGTCTATCTTGATATCTATGCCTTGAATTGTTTATCAATTTAGATGCTTATAATGTTAATGCATGCTTGAAAATAAATATGTGATTTTTTGGAAATTAATCATGTCTTTCAAAGATAGGATTTGATCTTGATGCCATGGGTGTTCTTGATATGAGTTCTTGATCACAAAGATTGGTTCTTGATTAAAGATAGTTGTAGTGCTTGTTAATCTTGTTTAATAAATATGGTTTTTGTGAGATTTATCTCAATGTTATAATTTTGATATGATGGTAAATTAAGGATTTAATTTCTGTGAATTTTTGGATTTATTTCCTTGTTATGCTGAAAACTCAGTTACGCTGAAAACTTCATGCTGAATTATTGATTTAGGGCTGATTTTGAAATACTTGTTGTGGTGTGTATAGTTTACTGAACATAGTCGTGTAACCTATCATTCTGACTATAAAACATAGTCTGGATCCATAGGACATACATTGGGAGTCAGATTCAACTCGAGTGCACCAGTTTGGGGCTCAACAGTAAACTTAAAATAAAACCCTAATCTTGGCAAATAGAAATTTTAATAGAATAATTAAAATTCAAGGGGCAGCATAATCTGTTAAGAGCCAACAAATTAAATATTATGCATGAAATAAAACCTCACGGGTTTATGACATTATGGGTCTAGGAGTTGGGGTTGGGCATTGGATTGTTGAGACGCTTCCCAATAAAGATACCCCTAAGACACCGTAGGAGACACTTGTGTTAGGTCTTGTCATCGCCATATCTTATGAATGGCAGAGAGGCTCAGATAGGAGCCGGATTGTGGGCCTGGCCCAGAAGGTTGGACAATTAATTCCCAACATGTGGAACAAGTTCGGATGGGCAAATCTCGTCTGTTCCTGCGTATCTTGTGGAACAAGTTCGGACGGGCAAATCCCGATTGTTCCCAAGATTCTATATTTAAGGGAATAAGTTCGGATGGGCGAATCTCGATTATTCTTGCGTTATCTTTAAGGGACAAGTTCGAACGGGCGAATCCTGATTGTTCTTGCATTTCTCGTGGAGTAAGTTCGGACAGGCAAATCCCGATTGCTCCCGAGTGTCATTTAAGGAATAAGTTCGAATGAGCGAATCCTGATTATTCATGCATTTTGTCTAGGGTTCTATTTCAGGATAAGTTCGGATGGGCCAATCCCGATTATCCTCATAACCCTTGAGTGAGATATGTGTGCCTTAGGGCACAGGTAGGCTGAGGCCTATTGCATTTCACTACTTAGTGGAGTGGTTTGCCTTTGGGCATGGGTTGGCCAGTTGGCCTGTTGCTTAGCTTTACCGCTTGATGCATTACCCCTGTATGTGGTTGTGGCATTATTTATTCTGTTGTCTGCATGGTTGATTTTTTTGATTGGGGTTGGTAGAATCGCTCACTGAGTTCTTTGAACTTACCCGTTGTCGTTTGTTTTATTTTGTAGAGCCTGACCGGTAAGGTGGGCTGAAGTACTTGGCGCGGCTGGAAGGATAGATGAGCCACATTGATCTCATATCAGTCCTAGTTAGGGGTCATAGTCGAGTTTTTGGTAATTTGTCATGCACCTTTATTTTGGTGTTTTGGAGTTGTAGTCCCTTGGGGATATTCATATATTTTATTACAGATTTCACTTGTAAATGAACTTTGATTTATTGTTTTTGCACTTTACTATTTTGTTAAACTTACTTCTATGAAATCTGATTTGGTTTTCCATTTAAAATGAAACTCTTTTCATTCTTTCTGCTATGTTTTATTGTTATGAGTTGGTATGTGCATGTGTTAGGCTGTGGGGTATAGGCACGAGTACCCTGGTCGGTCACTTGACCCTGAGTTGGGGCGTGACATCGTCATATAGTTTAAATATCTATGGTGCAGTTTGGAAAGGGCAGCCCTAGGGATCCTAGGGGGCCAGTTGATAGAGTTCTGCATAAGGGATCTATAGGGGTTGGCTGATGGTAAATTACTCCTATAGCTGAAATTTTGGATTGATTAGAGGATCTTTCCCCTAGATTTCAGAAAATATAAATTATGGTTGTAGAACGACCTTATGGTTAAGGTCCATGATAATGTGCGACCAGAGTTGAGCAGGACCCAGAGCAATTTGGCTCTGAGGGATGTTTTGGGTGTGGACAGGTTGGACACTTCAGGAAGGATTGTCGTGGCAGAGGTAGTCAGTAGCTTGATCATACCAGAGGGAAGGCACCGATGTCAATAGGTTCTGTAGCTCAATGGGGTCAGACTCAGGGCGGAGGCCAGCGAGCCGCTGGTTCAGAGAGACCCACTGCACGGGTATTTGTATTGAACTGAGAGGGCGCTGAGGCGTCCAAGGCAGTAGTGACATCGAGCGCTAACCGATATGGAACCTGAAAGATTTCTCAATGAAATATTAGTTCCATGTTTGTTATCATCAAAACCGAGATTAAGACGAAGGTTGAAAACCTTAAGTCAACAGAGAGAACTTGATCTAGAGTTTATCTATGGCAGGTCACAAGCTTAAATGCTAGGGTTCGTGGTAAAAAAAAACCCCTCTTCTCCTACCCTTGTAGGCTCGGCCGAGCCAAGTAGGGGGAAAGGTGATCGGAGGGGACTAACCTTCACACTTGGAAACATTGGAAACATTATGGAACGAGGGTCACCTCAATTGACAAGTAGAATTAAGATGAGAAATAGGAAAGACACCAATTAAGGAAACCACCACCCTAGTGCATATATGTATACATACACTTAGCGTCATTAAGAGGTAGCAAATATTTCCAAGATTTTTCCTTATCAATTACTAATGCTAGTAGTGAACAGTCATGATAGATTTAATGTTACCTTGTTGGAATTTTATGATTAAATGCAGAATTTAATTATTTCATGTTGTAATCATGTGGTTATTCATGGTAATAGTGGTAGATTAACTTCCTTATAACCTAAGGGTTGTGACATGTATATACTTGGACATTCTACACTTATGACATGTAGCTCACACTAGCAAAAGTAGCAATTGACGCTAGATGACTAGTAGTGTGCGAATGGTAAGGCCCGAAATAAAGTGCTGAACACGGGTGGACGCCCGGGATGTTAAATAAGGAAACTCTAGGACACTTTGATTGTGTGATGTGATTGTGATGTTCTGCCGAGAAGCATGGATAGTAGGAATGACTAATGCTTGACTCGGCCAGTGATTTGGGTCTTGTGATTGCACCAGCGGGCCCGCTAGGTGTCAGACCCCAGTTGGGTGGGACTAGCTATCCCTAACCCGGTAGGTGTCCAGAGACTAGCAGATCATCCTAGTCGACGGCCCGAAGGTTTCCCTGATTTACTTGTGTGTTGTGAAGGTCGTACGGCCAGTATGTTACTACCTTTGTGTGGTAGGGCTGGTTAGGGCCTAACCACTAGACCATGAGCAGGCCCGCCTAAGGGCCGGGTGCCATGTGGTTTAGTTGGGCTGTTTTAGTTGGTTGTTTGTATGTATGGTCTATACAGGACGACCCTTGAGGTCGGTTGTCATATCAGAAGCAAATTATATCCCTAACTTTATATTTTGCTGCCTTATATATATGTGTGATTATTGAGGATTTACGTGGAGGTTCAGAAGAACCGCTCACTGAGTCCCATGTGGACTCATGGTTTATTTTCCTTATTTTGCAGAGCTCAATCAATGAGTTGAGGCTTGGTGTCATGGTGCAGTTGGAGGGCAGGCAGTGGCGTAGATCTCGTAGCAGCATCCAGTAGTCATAGTCTAGAGGTCTAGGACTGTTGTTTTTCATACACTGAGAGTGTCTATTTGAAAACATGCATTCGACTTTAAATTTGAGTTGTTTCATATTGGGGTTGTTGTTTTGCAACTTTTCCTTTTATTAAAAATTGTGAACCTTCTTTAAAAAATTGAATAAAGCTGCATCATTTTTTTTATTCACATGTTTTCGATTTCTTGTTAGTCAGTGTATGTAGTAGGCTTCGGGGTAAGACATAGACCATGGCTGGTCACACGACCCTAAGTTGGGGTGTGACAGGGTGGTTGAATTTTGCATTGACTTGTAGCCCGAGGTGAAGACGATCTCCATTGCACCTTATTGGATGGCACCGGCGGAGCTGAGGAAGTTGAAGTCACAATTATAGGAGTTGCTAGATTTGGGCTTTATATACCCGAGTGTTTCGCCGTGGGGCACTCCGGTGCTCTTTGTGGAAAAGAAGGATGAGTCCATGCTTATGTGTATTGGTTATCGACAGCTTAACAAGGTGACTGTGAAGAATCGTTACCCGCTGCCTAGGATTGACAACCTGTTCGATCAGCTCCAGGGGGCGCAGTGGTTCTCTGAGATTGATTTGAGGATCGGGTTCCACTAGTTGAGGATCCGGGATTCTGACGTTCCTAAGACCGCTTTCAAGTTGAGATATGGTCATTTCGAGTTTTTGGTCATGTCTTTTGGGCTGACAAACGTACTAGCAGCTTTCATGGATCTGATGAACCGAGTGGTCAAGGAATACCTGGACAGATTTGTGATTGTTTTTATTGATGATATTTTGATTTATTCTAGGAGTAGGGAAGAGCATTTTGAGCACTTGAGGATGGTTCTGGAGACTCTTAGGGAGCATAAGCTTTATGCCAAGTTCTCCAAGTGTGAGTTTTGGCTGAAAAGCGTGGGGTTCCTAGGCCACATCATATCGTGAGAGGGAGTGAAGGTGGACCCCGCAAAGGTGGAAGTAGTCCAAAACTAGAAGCGACCGACTAATGTGACGGAGATCTGTAGCTTCTTGGGGTTGGCCGACTACTGTAGGAAGTTCGTGGAGAACTTTTCCAGGATCGTGGTGCCATTGACCCGCTTGACCCAGAAGAAGGTCAAGTTCGTATGGGATGACAGGTGCGAGGAGAGCTTTCAAAAGCTCAAGGACTATTTGTCGCCGACGCCAGTCTTAGTTGTACCCTCAGGCTCGAAAGGGTTTGTGGTTTACTGCGATGCCTCTCGGGTCGGCTTGGGTTGCGTCCTATAATGCAGTATGGCAGGGTGATAACTTATGCATCCCGTTAGTTGAAAGTTCATGAGAAAAATTATTCGACACATGACCTAGAGCTAGTGGCGGTGGTATTTGCACTAAAGCTGTGGCGTCATTACCTTTATGGCGAGGCCTGCGAGATATACACTGATCACAAGAGCCTTCAGTACTTGCTTACACAGAAAGAATTTAATTTGAGGCAGAGAAGGTGGCTCGAGCTCTTGAAGGACAACGACTGCACAATCATGTACCATCCGGGAAAAGCAAATGTGGTGGCAGATGCCTTGAGCAGGAAATCCATGGGCAGTTTGGCACACTTGGCTGTCAAGAGAAGGCCGTTGGAAGGCCGTTGGCTCGTGATTTGGTCGTATGCTTCGACGGCGGAGCAAGTCCTGACTGTGACAGACTCTAGGGCATTGGTGGCGCACTTAAGGGTGCAATCCACGCTGGTGGACATGTTGCGAGTAGCGTAGGAAGAGGATGACTTTTGTGCGTAGACTAAGGATCTGGTCAGGAGAGGCGATGCAGATAATGGTTTTGGGATTGACTCTGAGGATGTTCTTGGGTTCAAGAACAAGATAGTAGTGCCTAACATGGAGGATGTTCGCAGACAGGTACTAGAGATGGCTCACCTTTCCACCTACACCATGCATCCGGGGGCCACAAAGATATACCATGATCTAGGCAGAACTATTGGTGGAAAGGCATGAAGAGAGAGGTGGCCGAGTTTGTGTCTAAGTACGTAGTCTATCAACAGGTTAAGGCTGAACAATTGAAGCTGACAGGGTTGCTCCAGAACCTAAAGGTACCTGAATGAAAATGGGAGAAAATAACTATGAACTTTGTAACAGGGTTGCCAAGGTCAGGGAAGGGCAATGATTCTATTTGGGTTGTGGTGGATCGCCTAACCAAGATGATGTTGGCCTAAGGTTTTCTACCTTGGTCTTAATCTCGGTTTTGATGATAACAAACATGGAACTAATGTTTCATGGAGAATTATTACCAAGTTCTATATCGGTTAGCGCACGACGTCCCCAATCGAAAAATTCAAAGAAATCGAAGAAATCGGCAAGGACACTCGTCGACACTTAGGATTCTTCGGGAAGTTAGAGTTTAGGTTTAGGGTGTCTAGCATGTGTTGTAAATCCTCATGATGATGCAAAGAACCCAAAATACCAAACCCAAACCCAAACCCCAAAACATAAAAAACCAAAAAAATTAGAAAAGACCTTGAAATTCACTAAGCCTAGGGAGCTCCTTAGAGGGCTATATAACCTAGACATTTTCTTGGCACCAAAAGTGATGGTAATTGTTCCTTAGGTGAAAACTTGATAACGAGATATTTTTAAGGATTTTCTGAAAGCCTTTAGCCAACCCATATTTGACCCAAAAAATTATAAAATTTTTATTTTTAGAAAATTTGTACTAGACCCCAAAAGTTAGATTTTGATTCTTAAGGATTTTGATTTTTTAGATATTTTTATTGAATCCAAATGGGGGGTAATTCTTATACAACATTTATGTTTTAAAGTTAATAACTTTAAAACAGCCGATTGGTTATCCTTATATTGAATCCAAATGGGGGGTAATCCTTATGATGATTCTTAAGGATCGTCGATCGACCGAACGATGCCCAGAATGGGCAGAATGCCTTCGGTCGCTCGCTCGGTTGACCGACGATTGACCGGCAAGCGATTGGGCATCGCCACCGGGCAGAAATCAGCCCGTTGGGAGAGCTATTTTGGCTCTCTCTTCATGGGGCTTATATATACTAGTCCTTGAGTGTCTTTCTCCATAATCTTGACCTTTATTGAGCCATCTTTGATTAATCTTAAAAGCTTTCATTGAGAGATTCTTCTTAAACCCTAGCTTTGATCCTCAACTTCTTGATTGAGCCCTTAAGCTTCACCGATTCATCATCTTGTGGCATCAAGAGAAGTAGGGAGTTTCTTTTAGAGCTAAGTATTTTTATTGTTTATTTCATTATATATCATTTGTATAAAACTAGGTTGCTAGGTTTGATTGTGTTTGTGGTTGCCTTGGTGTTAAGGCTTAAATCCACCATTGTAAACTTAGTTTACTAGGATTAGTTGAGTTGTCCCTTAGGTTGAGGTGGGAGAGTGCTCTTGGTAGGAAGGTGAGATACTTTCCGGTGTGGAAGTGCCTTCGGTTTGAGAGCGGAGACTTTTTAGTGTAAAGTCCTCTTTGTAAGGGAAACGATATAATCTAGTAAATCTAGTTTGAAAATCCTAAGTGGGGTGCTTAGGTAGTGGAGTAGGCATTAGGGCCGAACCACTATAAATAATCGTGTTAGCATTATTTACCTTGTGTTTCTTATTGCTTATCATTTATATCTTGCTTTCGCTTACTACTCGATTTGTGAATTGCCTAAGTAATCAAGTAAACGATTAAAATCGGAATTAGTCAAAAAGATTTAGATAACACACTATTCACCCCTCTAGTGTGGCCATTTCACCAACAGACGACACATTTCATACCGATCAAGATGACCTTTTCTACCGAGCAGTATGCGAGATTATTTCTGGATCGAATCTTGGCATACCTAGATGTTCCTGTCATGATCATTTCATATCGGGGTACCCAGTTCACAGCTCAAATTTGGCAGTCCTTCCAGGAGGCTTCGGGGACTTAGGTGCGGTTTAGCACTTCATTTCACCCACAGACCGATGGTCAGTCAGAGCGAACCATTCAGACGTTGGAGGATATGCTAAGGGCATGCGTGCTAGACTTGGAGGGTAGTTGGGAGAGGCACTTACCCTTGATCGAATTTGCCTACAATAACAATTATCAGAGTAGCATCGGGATGGCTCCTTTTGAGGCATTATATGGGCGGCTTTGCAAATCGCCTGTGGGATGGTTTGAGGCAGGAGATTCTCTTATGATGGAACCCGACTTGGTCGAGGAGGCAGTGGAGAAGTGAAGCTGATCAAGGAGAGATTGTTAGCAGCTCAGAGTCGCCAAAAGACGTATGCAGATGAAAAGGCTAGGGAGGTAGAGTTCGTTGAGGGGGACATGGTCTTCCTTAAGGTATCCCCTATGAAAGGGATGGTAAGGTTAGGGAAAAGAGGGAAGCTAAACACTAGGTCCATTGGGTCGTTCCCTATTCTCAAATGAAGTGGTGCAGTGGCATATCAGTTGGCTTTACCTCCCAGTATGGACAAAGTTCACCCAATTTTTCATATGTTTATGCTGAAGAAGTATGTCCGAGATGAATCCCACGTGATTGAGCCTACCACAATCGAGATTGATACGACAATTTCATATGAGGAGAGACCTGTAGAAATGCTCGACCGTCAGATCAGGAAATTGAGGTCCAAGGAGATTCCCTTGGTGAAGGTCAGGTGGGAGCACCATTACGGGCAGGAGGCTACTTGGGAGGTGGAGCAGGACATGAGGGAGCGATATCCCTCATTATTTGGTGATCTGGTGAGTCCTTGTACCTTGTATAAAATTCGAGGATAAATTTTTCTTAAGAGGGGAGGATTGTAATAGCCGAAAATTCTAACAAATATTTTGTTGTTGTTTTTGCGGGCAAATTCGGGGACGAACTGAGGTGAGTCGCGAGCTGGCGCAAATTTAAGGGCTCGGGTGAGTAGTTAATAAATTAAGTGTTCTTAATTTTTGTTGATTATGATGTTTTGGGCTATTGGCTTTAATTCGGGTTGAGCCGAGTTTGCGGGCTCGATCGGAGCTTGACTCAGGTGCGAGTCAAGTCAGATTAAGAGTTTAAATAAGAGAAGGATAGATTGGGGAAACAAATAAGGGGGAGAAATTATATGTCATGCCCCAACTCAGGGTCGCTTGACCAACCATGGTAATTGTCGGTACCCCGAAGCCTACCACATGCACTATGCAAAAATACACCAGAAAACACGGTACATCAAGGCAACATGAATTGAAGAACATCGGCGCAAATTTTTATTTAAAAAAAAATCAAAACAACTTTAACAAGTTTCAAATTTGAAGGAAACAACTTAAGTTTCAAAGTCTAAAACAATTACAAGTTTTTCAGATACAAAACTACTCAGTGCATGTCTAACAATCCTAATCGACACGACTACGACTACATGACTGCCTGCTACGAGATCCGCACCAACGTCCGCCCTCTAGTCGCTCCATGCCACCAAGCTCTCACTGGTCGGGCTCTGCAAAACAACAATAAACAAACCGTGAGTTCACGAGGAACTCAATGAGTGGTCCTTTCGACCATCCACTGAAATCCCAATATATGATCATGTATGACACAGGCTATAAGGCCCTACACAGGCTATAGCAACCGGCCACTATCGGCCTAACCATGCAAAATTATGTTTTGGCCAGGTCCAGCCTTCTTAGACATAAAATCAGATATTCACATCAAACATTCTGCACATAGCGAGTCAATCACCGGGCCCATCAACTAGGGTGGTCGTCTAGTCTCAGGAACCCATTAGGTTAGGGATAGCTAGTCCCAACCAACTCAGGTCTACCGTCAGCATGGCCCACTAACGGAATCTCAAGACCCTCCGCAACTCGGGTCTAACATCTAGCTTGCCCGTTGGTGCAATCTCAAGACCCTAATCACCGCTGAGTCGAGTAGTAGCCGTTTCAGCCCTCTACACTTCCCAGTAGACCACCTCAGTCACAATTCACAATTAGGTATTCTATAATTCCATTTAACACGTAAACTATATGCCACAAAAGTTGGGATGTTCGTATACCATGTATCATTACATACGATTTATAATTAAACTTATTTAGTAGTAAATGCTCTATTTATCTATATGAATGCAAGAGTAAAGGAAATTAAATCATGCTTTAAGGCAATAAATTTCAGTAAGGAAAGAAATTATCTAGCATGGTAAAAGTTGAACTAACTTCAGAAATTCAATAAGGGAAATTCAGGAATAATTGCTACCTCATAATGTCACTAAATATATGCACCAAGATTATAGTTTTCCTAATTGTGTTCTTACCTAATGTTCATCATCGCGCTACTTGTCATTCTAGATGATCTGCATTTCCAATTGTCTCTAATATTTCTAAGTGTGAAGGTTGATTCCTTTCGGTCACCATCCTCTCTCTTCATGCTCGGCCGGACCTTGAGCAGGGCATGCCTTGCTCGGCCGAGCCTACAATGGTAGGAGGATAGAGGCTTTGACCATGAATTCAAAAGGTTAGACTAGTAATCTACCCTGGTTGATCCCTAGATCCAATCCCCTTCCTCCCTGCTCGGCCAGACCATGAGCAGGGCTCACCTTGCACGGTCGAGCCCCCAAAGGTAGAGGAAAAGGAATTTCGATCATCAACATCACGATTTAAACCGCAGATCTACATATTTCTAATTAAAAATTGATCTAAGGGGGATTTAAATCACTCGAGGGAATAGGAGAGAATTTCGGCATGATCTTTCCCTTTTCCCTCCAATTGGTCGGCCCTAGATCATCAAAATAGTTCGTCTAAAACAAATCCAGTATATCAACGAAGAAAATGACGGAAGATCAAAGAAACATCACCAATCGACAAGAACTCGCGAGAAAAAAATCCTCGATTTAACACCTCTATTTGGTTCGGCCACCCGCCTCACCATACAACCAATATTCTAACCACTCACCTCGATTAGAAGAAGATGATGGGCGAGACGGAACCGTTCCCGATTTTTCTCCGATGACGACACAGATCCGACGCCGCCCACGAAGCTTTTCTCCTCGTCCTCACCTCGGGCTGCGTGCGGCTCTATCTTGTGTTGAGCCAGACGGCGGCTTGGGGTGAAGAGATATGTTCTCTTTTTTTTTGACTTAATTACCCTTCCTTACTGAAGTTTCTTACTTGACTCCACCTAAGTCCAGATCGAACCCCGACTTGACCCATGTACTTGACTTTAACCCGCATAAGTCATCCAGTCATACAAACTATGAATAGTGTTAATCACGGGTCTACGATTTAAATTACCTTATACTCGTGACGATCCCGCGGCTCAATTCAATTCGCTCCTGATCGGGTACACTGACACTGCACCAATTAACATTTTATATTAAGAAATTCTCGAATTTTACATTATAAATCCCACCCCAGTGCCATGCAGCTTAGGAGAAGCTGCACGCATGCACGCCAAGAGGGAGAGAGAGAGAGAGAGTAGAACGCGGGCGGAGGAGGAGGGGGTTTTGAGCAAATTGTCGTCGGAATTGGGAGACGCCTTAATCTAGACTTCTTCCTTCTTCCTTTTTCCTTTTGAGTAGAGGGGTTGGGGGCGATTGAGCAATTTGTCGTCGGAATTGGGAGATGTCAGAATTTGATTTCTGTGAATGAGATTGAAATATAAGGGTTTAAAAAATTTCTTTGTTTTTTTTAGCCGCCACCTGTAAGAGGTGTTGTGGCAGAAATTTAATATGCTTGGGTTTCTCCTTGATTTCATGTTTGAAGGTATGTGTTGTTGTCAATTTTGAAGCCCTAAACTTAGTGTTGCTTTTTCTTATTGTAGTCGTATGCTGCAGGTAGATGTAGGGATTGAAATTGTGGTGTCAATTGAATAGTTGGTAGACTTAGTTTATATTATAAATTTCTTGGATGAAACCTGGTTCTTGGGTGGAGGGGGAAGGGGGGGGGTTATGTGGCAGCCATCCAAGTGATGATTCATGACTTGTAGATTTAATAAGTGATACCTACTTTGAGGTTTACTGTTTGTGATGATGAGTGAATACAGCATCAAGTGGAAAATTAGGTAGCATAAATCATACATTGAGTTACTGTTCTATCTAGTCAACCTTTAATTAGGGATGAATCTTCAAATCTTGGTTCAGAACCTGTGTAACGTTTCTAATTTTTTTTTAATAATGTCTTGCTGTTTCCTAGAGTCCAGAGCTTGCTGAATTTGTAGGCTGATTATGAAATGCATTAGTGTACTGTGCTAATTTAAGAAAATATTGTAGATGTAAGTTAATTTTGTATAAGTACTTTTTTTTGAAATTAATTTCTAGTGCTGGTTTAAGCTTATATGCTGTAAATTTCAATGGAAAAACAGTGACGACCACGAGACCTTCAATTATTAGGACAACAGACATGATATTTATGATATATCAACTATATATAAATTTTAGAGATTTACATGATAGGTAGGACATGACACTACGACGTATAAAATTTTAGCAAGTTAAATTTTCAGCATGTTAAGGTATTAAATCCGAAAATTATAATAATTAATTCTAAATTATCACCATAATAAATTTATAACATTAAAATAAAACATACAAAAATTAAATCATGATTCCTAATCAAGATTTAACATGCATCCACGTCATCCTAAAATCAAGACTCAAGTTTTAAACCAAGAATCCCAAAGAGGAGGGGGTTTCGAGCTTCTCTTTCATGAAAATACGTGAAATCATTGACAAAACTTCAAGAACAATGGAGAATTGGATAATAATTTGTAAATCTCCAACAACGGCTCAAGAACACAAGAAATTCAAAAAAAAATGAGAGGAAAGATCCACTCACATGATAGGGAAGAAGAAAAGAGAGAAATATTCCCGATCGACGGCCTCTGAATCCGACCACAAGAAGGTGGCGGCGGCTCGGCTTGCGGCGGCTCCAACCAAGCCGACGGCTCGGCTTCTAAGGGAAGGAAGGAAGAGAGGGGGGGGGGGGGGGGGAGAGGAAGAGAACTCGGCTTGACTCCTTCCTTCGACAGCTAGCTCCAAAAGAAGGGGAGAGGGGCAGCGGCTCGGTGGCTCCTCTCTCTCTCTCGGCGGCTCCTCTCCAATAGGAAGCCGCCTAGCCATATGGGGGGGATTTTATAATCCCTTCCCCATCTCATCTAACCCTAACTCATTTTAACCCGCATCCGCCTCAAACCCGGATCCAAACCCGCTAACTCCTCAATCCGAACTAACCTCATGCTAAATACAAGCATCAATCATATGCACACCCATGCAATGCAATTTAATAAATCAAGCACACGTATTAAAACAATTAAATAAATTTATCTAAGCAGGAAAAAAACCCGCATAATTCATATGACTAGCTAACAGACCATCTGGCCATTACATGCCCAAAGGCAAATCAAATCACGTAGCAGTGAAGTACAACAGGTCTTAGCCTACCTGTGCTCTAAGGCAACAAATCACACTCAAGGGTTATGAGGATAATCAGGATTGACCCATTCGAGCTTATCCTATAATAGAACTCTTAAAAACAACACAAGAATAATCGGAATTCACCCATCCGAACTTATTCCTTAAATAAAGAAACTCAAGAACAATCGAGATTTGCCTGTTCGAACTTGTTCCACGAGTAACGCAGGAACAATTGTGATTCGCTCATCCGAACTTGTTTCTTTAGGAAATCGTAGGAATAATCAGGATTTGCCCATCCGAACTTATTCCCTAAACACAGGTTGGGAATTAACCATCCAACCTCCCGGGCCAAGCTCGAAATCCGGCTCCTATCCGAGCCTCTCTATCATCCATAAAGATATGACGCTAATATGACCTAAGTCAAGTGTCTTCTACGGTGTCTTAGAGGTGTCCTTACTAGGAAACACCGCAACACTCTATGCCTGATCCCGACGTTCAGACCCGTAATATCATCAACCCATGAGGTTTTATTTCATGCATATAATTTGTTTTTTTTTGCTCTTAACAGATTATGTTGCCCCTTGAATTTTAATTATACAATTAAAATTTCCATTGCCGAAATTAGGGTTTTGTTTTAGGGTTTTATTTTCAGTTTACTGTTGAGCTCAAAACTGGTGCACCCAAACCGTATTTGATTTTCAAAGTTTGTCCTATGGATCCAGACTATGCTTTCTGGTTAAAATGATAGATTACACGACTATGTTCAATAAACTATGTGCATCACAACAGAGATTTCAAAATCAGCATTGAATTAATAATTTAAGCATGAAATTTCAGCAAGATGGTGTTTTCAGCATAGCATGGTAATTAATCCAAAAATAACAGTAATTAAATCCCTAATTACAACCACAACAGATTTATAACATCAAGATAAATCATACAATGATTAATTCATAATTATTAATCAAAATTTAGCATGCATCCACATCATCTTTAAATCAAGACTTAAGCTACAACATCAAGAACCCAAACACGAACATACATGACAACAAGATTAAATATTTTCACATGCAAAATGTGGATTCATACGCTGAAATTAAAGATTTAGATAGGATTCATGCGTAGCATCGTAGGAACATAATCAAGATTAGGAATTTAAAAGCCTAGACCTCAAAAACATCGAGAACTCCTCTTAGGCATTTCATCGAACACTTTGAGGGTGACCCAATTCCCTCCTTGGCTGAGCACCCCTAGGGTAAACCTAGGGCTGCCAAGCCCCATAGGGGGGTCTTTGGCCTCCTCCTTTCACGACAACAAAAGAAATCGGCAATAACTCAAGATTCGACGAAAAAACCAACAAGAACACCTCGATTTCAAGAACAGCTCAAGAACACGAAGAGAAAATTCAAGGAAAGGAGAGGAAAACCACTCACATGATTAGGAAGAAGAAATAGGAGAAAATTCCCAATCGGTGGCCTCTGAATCTCGCCTCAAAGAGTGTGGCGGCTCGGCTCAAACAAGGGGGAAGGGGCGGCAGCTCCAAGAAGGGGAGAGGAGCAGCAGCTCCTACCAAGCCGGCGGCTTGGCTTCCAAGGGAGAGGAAGGAAGAGAGGAAGGGAGGGGCGGCTTGGCTCTGCTCGGCGGCTCCAAGAGAGAGGAAGGGAGGGGAGGCTTGGCTCTGCTCGGCGGCTCCAAGAGAGAGGAAGGGAGGGGCGGCTTGGCTCTGCTCTGCGGCTCCAAGAGAGGAAAGGGAGGGGCGGCGGCTCCTCTCTTCTCTCTAAGCGGCTTCTGCGGCTTTAATAGGGAGCCGCCTAGCCCTAACGGGGGATTTTATAACCCCTTCCCCATATCATCTAAACCTAACCTCTTTTAACCCGTATCCGCCTCAAACCCGGATCCAAATCCGCTAACTCCTCTACCCAAACTTAACCCCATGCTAAATACAAGGATCAATCACATGCACACACATGCAATGCATTTTAATATATCAAGTGTTGGCCTAAGATTTTCCATCTTGGTCTTAATCTCGGTTTTGATAATAACAAACATGGAACTAGTGTTTCATTGAGAAATATTTTCAGGTTCCATATCGGTTAGCATTCGATGTCCTCGATCGGAAATATCGAAAGAAATCAAAAAATCAGAAGGACATTGGTCGACACGTTCGAGTTCATCGCGAAGGTTTCTCGAAGTTCAACGTGTGCACCAAAGACGTCTTGGACAAGTCTAAAGAGCACATGGAACGCTCTTCAAGTTGACGCACGTTGAAGGCTGGAACCCAAAACGAAGCGCACAAGAAGAATGTGGTCAAAAATTGGTAGTAGCCAATTCGGTCGACTGGTCGATCGATCGAAGGTTGTCAGGAAGTGGCAGAAAGCCTTCGATCGCTCGACGGTCGCTCAGTCGGTCGACCGACGATCGATCGGCAAGCGACTAACTGTCTGTAACGGGGAAAAATCTGCCCGTTGAGAAGAAGGGAGCTCTCTCTTCTCTTCATGGCTTATTAATAGGAAGTCATGAGAGCCTTCCTCCTTGATGTTGATCATTTCTAACCTCCTTGAGCCATCTTTTGATCAGTTCTAAGCCCTTATTGAGCCAATCTTGTGAAAACCCTAGCTTGAGCCAAAAACCTTGATCTTGCCTTTAATCATTCATTGATTAATCATCAAAGGCATCAGGAGGAAGCTGGGAATTTTGTTTTTGAGCTAAGTATTTTATTATTTGATTTATTGCTCCATTTAGTGTTGTATTTTCTTATTTATTTATTTGTATTTGAATTTGTGTAAGACCTAGAGTGTAGGTCTTGAAATTGGGTGGTAGCCTTGGTATTTGAGGTTTAAATCCAACGGTGTAAACGTAGTTTACTATGATTAGTTAAGTTATTCCTTAGGGTTGAGGTGGAAGAGTGCTCTCGGTAAGACGACGGAGACTTCCAGATGTGGAAGTGCCTTAGGTTAAGAGGAGAGCGAGACTCTTCAGGTCAAAGTCCTAATTGTATGGAAAACAAGATTAATATAGTAAATCTTAGTTTGGAAATTCTAAACGGGTTGTTTAAGTAGTGGAGTAGGTATTATGACCGAACCACTATAAATAATTGTGTTTGCATTACTTTTACTTATGTTTACTTCATTATCGTATTTACTCAAATATTTCGCAAACCTATCACCAAATCTCTCACACGCTGCCATCTGATCCCTTGCCATTTCTTGTTTGAGCGCCCCCCCCCCCCCCCCCCCCCGCACCTTCGCACTCGCACCCATAATTCCTCCCCTCTTCCCCGTTCCGAAATCGAAGACCCCTTCATCCTGATTTCCTCCCCTTCTCCCTTTTGTACATCAAATTCGGGTGTAATGGATTCGCCCTCAATTCCCCGGAGCAAGTCAAACCTCCTCCGTACCGCACCGCACCAGCCATGTCCATCATCCGCGGTGGCATCCTCCCCCTCCAAAGCGGTGGTGGTAGTGGTGATCCAGCTCCATCGTCAAATAGTCCTCCACGTTGCTGCTAGTCTACCTCTCCCTCGGCATGTTCGTGTACTCCACTAACCCGCAGGGGTTCTCCGGTGTCGAGACCCATGCCGCCGTCGACGCGTTCTACTTCTGTATCGTCACCCTCTGCACCATCGGTTACGGCGACATCACATCCCTCACCCCCGCCACCAAGGTGTTCGCGTGCGTCTTCGTCCTTGTGGGTTTCCATTTGTGGTTGTAGAAATATCTACCAAAAGCATCTGGTACTTACACTTCCAAAGATTATATTAGAAGGCCACTGGTTAAAATTATCCATTATAATACCCTCTTAGGATACCTTTACTTTAAAAAAGTTTTCCAAACTCCAATAATGTGAACTTATGGTTTTTGATGCATGCATGGAATGATATGAAGGTTTGATGGAGCAGCTAAGGTGCGATAAATTTTCAAAGTTTGAAACTGAGGCATCTGAAGGTGTGGATGCTACTACTACTGGGGAGCATTTAATCACAAATGCAAGTGACATAAATATTCTGATCTTTTTGTAAATTTTGTTTATATACTATGTAACGTGATCATAGATTATACTTACATTGTTTCTTTTGGCTGTAGAGCTCCTTCGATCGATGAGCATATGATGCCCATATTGTATTGTCTATTCATAGGTAAAATAATCATTACTTTTTGCAGCATCTGCTTTGTTGTTAGATTTCTACTAATTTCTGCTGATGAAATAAATTTGCTATGCTATATATTTCTCTAAATTTTAACCACATTTTCTCTTTCTCAAACAGGGTCAGTTTATCTACATTTTGCAATGTCTGTCATCCATGAGATCACAGCTGCGCCGGGTATCTACTGCTTCAGATTCGATAAGTTTCTGTCTGAGCGGTACTCCAACTACCGTAACATTCCTATACCAACTTTAATTGCCATTCAAACAACAGGATTACCAGGAAAGAAGCTTAAGTAACATCATTCCCAAATTCGTTGTTGTTTCCGGTAATTGTACATTGGCTGGACAAATACTGATCACCTAGATATTTGTGTTTATCCGATACTTGTACCATGATATTTCCATCTGCTTTGCGGGGATTTTATATGAAAGCAAAGCAAAGTTGGTAATAGGTATAACTATAGAAAGATATTGTCAACAATGTTCTTATGGGTTTATCCTAACATAGCGTGGGGCTAATCACATTCTGTATCAACATGTAGGATTTTTAGCCAAAAAGATCGGGCGTCTACAGAAAATTGTCCTTGATGAAGTCCACCAATCGAAGACGGAAGAAGAGGTTTGACGCAGTGGGAGATAGAGGCCAGAACTACGCCAGAGATGATCTACTAAGCTACAGTGAAAAAAGAGATGGGATGCTGATTCAGGGTGCAACTTGCATACTGGGCATATAATATTTGAGGTTGCCTCTAGTTGACACAAGAGACTAGTTTAACAAATAACTCCTCACGTGCTGTGTTTTTTTTAGATTAGAATTTTTTGACATTCTAATACTGATGAGTTTGCAATCTGGACACTCTAAATCTTATTTCAAGAAAATAAGAAGATAAAAGTATCTATCTCCGTAGAGGAGAAGTCTCATCACAAAATTTTTAGTTATTTTTTACTCAATAAAGCTGCGCTTAACAGAAAAGTAAACAAAAGAGATGTAAAGAGATGTATTTACAATCTGCCCTCACATTACTTATTACACACAGACATTATATCTATTACAATGTAAACTATTTATTACTCTATCTAATTATAGACTACAGATTTCAATTACCACTAATTAACACTCCCCCCTCAAGTTGGTGCTAGAGAATAAATTCTTCAGACCCAACTTGGTAAGAAGAGTTTGATGCCGCGGAGCTGGTAAAGCCTTAGTTAGTATATCTGCAATCTGACATTTGCTTGAAATGTATGTTGGAGCTATATGTCCTTGCTGAAATTTCTCCCACATGAAGTAGCAGTCCACCTCCAAGTGCTTAGTTCTTTCATGGAATAAATGAGTAGCTGTAATATGAAGAGCACTTTGGTTATCACAATAAAGAATAACAAGTAAACTACAATTTACATCCAATTCTCTTAACAGATTTGTTATCCAAACAAGTTCAGCTGCAGCACTTGACAGTGCCCTAAGTTCACTTTCAGCACTTGATTTGCTGACAGTCAACTGCTTCTTACACTTCCAGTTGATCAAAGATGAACCTATCTTTACACAATAACCTGTAATTGATCTTCTGGTTAATGGACAGTTGCCCCAATCAGCATCACAATACCCAGTTGCTGTTGTGATTGGCTCAGATGAGTAAAACAACCCCAAACCAGGTTCTTTTTTGAGATATTTCAGTATCCTCATAGCAGATTTCATGTGTGACTGAGTAGGTTGTTTGGTGTGTTGACTCAAAGTGTGCACACTATAGGATATGTCTGGTCTTGTGATGGTTATGTACAAGAGTTTCCCAATCAATTTCTCGAATGTGTAAATCTCTTCAAGTGACTGATCAACTTCAATTGTGTCACTGTTGTTTTTACTTTTCACTTGCATTGGTGTTTCTTTAGGCTTGCAATCACTCAAATTCATTTCATTAAGCAAATCAATGACATACTTTCTTTGACAAATATGTGTACCAGGCTTGTTCCTATGTATTTCTAAACTTATTGCGTTCTCCCAAAAGATGCCAGATGCAAGCCGAGAAAGCAACTCTACTGATAGCAAAAACTTAGAAAATAAGTTAGCTCTCCCAAATCTCTGATTTTAAATTGACTTTTGAGGTGATTTTTTACAACCGTCATGCCATTTTCATCATCCCCTATCAGTATGATGACATCTACATAAAACAAGATTATTGAAATTTTGTTGTTTGCTTTCTTGGTAAACATACATGTATCTGTATAGCACTGTTTGTATCCAAAATCAACTATGCTCATGGACAGTTTGACAAACTATTGCCTTCCTGCTTGCTTGAGCCCATATATAGACTTCAACCACTACTAGAAAGTAGGTCTTCAGCAACGGCTATCAGCAACGGCCGCTCAAGCCGTTGCTATTTGCAACGGCGTTCTTACGGCCGCTCGAGCCATTGCAGATATTTGTATCTGCAACGGTGTTCTAACGGACACGCGAGCCGTTGCAGATTATTTTAATTATCCGCAACGGCTTTCTGACGGAAAGACGAGCTGTTGCTGATATTGTAATTATCAGCAACGGCTTTCTAACGGATAAGTGAGCCGTTGCTGATGATAACTTATCAGCAACGACTTTCTAACGGGCGAGTGAGTCGTTGCTGATAAGTTTATATAGGGCACCAGTCGCGCCCGACCCTTCTTCCTCCCGCTGCTGCCGCCGCCGCTCCTGCTCTCGCTTCTCGCCGCCGCTGCCGCTGCTGCCGACGCCGACGACGCCGACGACGCCTCTTCCTCCTCTCGCTGCTGCCGACTTGTTCAGGTATGCCTCGCTGGCCGGCCGTCTCTTCCCGTTGCGGCCGGCGGGAATCAATCCGATCGAAACCCTATTTCTAGCCTTTCGGCCAGCGACGGTCGGCCGATGGCCGCCGCCGGACCTTGTATAGTGGTCGGACAGTGTGTCCGGCCACTGTACGCCGGCGCCGGAGTCCACCTGACTCCGGCGCCGGAATTTATAATTTTATATATAATTTATATTATTTTATAATTGTTAATTAATTGTTTTATAATTGTTAATTAATTGTTTAGATTAATTGTTTAATTTGTTAGATTAATTATTAGGGTTTAGATTAATTTCGGACGCGCGCCGGAATCGTTCACTTCGGACGCGCGCCGGTATCGTCCACTTCGAACGCGCGCCAGAATCGTCCACTTTGGACGCACGCCGGAATCGTCCACTTCGGACGCGCGCCGGTATCGTCCACTTCGGACGCGCGCCGTTGCTGATCCGTTGCTAATGTTTTGAGCGACGGCCCGAGCGGCCGTTGTTGATCCGTTGCTAAGTTATCAGCAACGCGACTTTCTGTCACGGCTCTATTGCAACGGCGCGGCCGTTGCTGATGCTGTTCAGCAACGGCTCAGCAACGGCTGATGCCGTTGCTGATGCCCATTTTTCTAGTAGTGAACGGTCTACAGACCTTTCCATCATTTTTATTCCCATAGCCAGGTGGTTTATGCATGTATACTTCATTTAATTCACCATGTAAGTATACATTACTTACATCTAACTGGTATAAAGGCCATTTTCTTGTTGTTGCAACAACAATTAGAGTTCTCACTCTGGTCATCTTAGACACAGGTGCAAAGGTCTCTACATAATCTATACCCTCAATTTGGGTAAAGCCTTTAGCTACCAATCTAGACTTGTATTTCTCCACTTGACCATCTGGTTTAAATTTGGTTTTGAAAACCCACTTGCAACCTATAGCTTTCTTACCAAGTGGCAATTCACATATTTCCCAAGTTTTATTTTCTTCCAAAGCTGCAATCTCAGTTTGCATGGATTTTACCCAGGTTGGGCTCTGAGTTGCTATTTCATAGCTATCAGGATCATGTTGGGCATCTATGATAGCTAAGAAACTTCTGTGTGATTCTGGTAACTTAGTGAGATTAATGTACTCTGACATTGGGTATAACACAGACTTATTCTTTTCAATTTTGAGAGCTGAGTTGCAATGGTAATCTTGCAGCCTAACAGGTCTCTTAACAACTCTTTTACTCTTCCTCACTTGATCCTCTTGGTTAGTTTCAGTGTCTTGTGTTTCTTTCTCACCCTGTTCACTTGGTATTGTATCAGTTGGGTGTACTTGATTATACTGTCTTAAGTCCACAATTAGTTTATTTGGACTTAAAGTCTTACATGATTGCATCAAGTTATCAGTTTGAACCCAATCTTCATCTACCACATTTCTGATTTTTTCAATATCAACATGAGTATTCTGGGCATCCATATTGGCAATAGGAAATATTGTTTTCTGATTGCCCTGTACATTTGAATGGAAGTATATTTTCTATAAATTTGACATATCTTGAAATCCTAATTGCTTTGGTTTCAAGGTCATAGACTTTATAACCCTTCTTGTCGTATGGATAACCAATGAATATGCATTCATTTGCCCTTTTGTTAAATTTGTCTCTTCCTTGTTTCAAGGTATTGGCATAACACAGACAACCAAATACCTTAAGATGAGTAAGTGATGGTTTGCAATTGTACATCATTTCAAATGAGGATTTGTTTTCAATCACAGAACTTGGTATCCTATTTATCAAGTAAGCTGCTGTTAGGATACACTGATCTCCCCACAATTCAGATGGTACTTTTAACTAAAATTTTAAACTCCTTGCAACCTTAAGGAGATGCCTGTGTTTCCTCTCAACTATAGCATTTTGTTGAGGGGTTTCCACACAAGTGCTATGATGTACAATGCCATGTTCACTTAACAATGAGTTCATCATCTTATTAAAGAACTCAGTTCCATTGTCTGTCCTAACTATTTTAATAATATGAGAATATTGAGTTTGAACCATCTTGATAAAACTAGTCATGATATCTGTTACTTGGCCTTTTGATGCAAATAAGTAGGTCTAACAACTTCTAGTGTAGTCATCCACAATAGTTAGGAAGTAGGACAATCCATCATGAGTTTTAATCCTATGGGGTGCCCATACATCGCAATGTATCAATTCAAATGTCCTAGAAGTTTTACTCATGCTGTTTTGTAATGGAATTTTGCTTTGTTTGGCCAATGGACATACATTACAATGGAAATCAGATAAATTCTTTATCTCAGGCATATCGTTTGACAATAACTTCATATGACTAATCGATGCATGTCCCAATCTTAAATGCCAAAGGGAGGAAGTATTGAGAGTTACTGTCATTACTTGTGAATTCTGGTGTTTATTGTAGCTTACTGGTGACACTCCATCAATGCAGTATAATCCACCTTGTTCTCTACCATTCGCCAGAGTTCTCTTGAAGCATTGTCTTGAATCACAAAACCATCAGAATTGAAGATAATAGAACAATTCAAATCCCTTGTTAACTTGCTTACTGATATCAAGTTAACTTTGAATGATGATACAGATAAGCGTTGTTCAGTTGTATGTTTCTATTTACATAAGCTTTCCCTATGTATGTTACTTCTGTTGTGGCACCATTCGGCAAGGAAACTTGATCATCATAGTTGGGTTTCATGGGACTATCAAGATTGATATTGTAAGACACGGGAAAAAAAAAATTTCGTTATATATATAAAAAAATCTGTTTTGGTGCAGCATGCCGGATCCGGGGGTAGTCGAGTTGAGCCTTAGGATCGCCTCGAGTGAAAAGGTATGACTCGATTAATTATTCATGGAATCTATTTGGGTGATTAACTTTCCTTTTATGAAATCATACCTTAAATTAAGTTAACTCGAGTCATATTATGGTTTGAGTCGGAACCCAAGTTGAGTACGGGTTTAGTCGAGGTTTGAGTGCGAGTTAAGTGAGTCAAGAGGCCTCATTTGGAAAACTAGATGAGGGATTAAAACCCTCAAGGGCTTCCATTGAGCCGCACAAGGCTACCTAAGGGGAGAGAGGAAGAGGAGCAAGGTGAAGCTTGGGGCTTGGATCGATCATGGATTCGTGTCGTCGCCGGAAAAATTTCAAGTCGTCGTCACCCGATCCTTGTTTCTCCGCAACCTAGGTGAGTGGTTAAGTTTTGAGGCTTGGGGGAGGCGGGTGGCCGAACCCTAGATGTGATAGGTTGAGTTCTCACGATCTTTCCGACAAATCTTGATTTCTATGATGTGCGTTCACTGTTTTATGAAATTTCTTGTCAAAACTCGCCCTTTCTTCGTCTATTTGCAAGTTTTTAGGGCTGTCGAATCATGGGGAAAGGGGAAAGGTCATGCCAAAATTTTTCCCAATTCCCTTGACGGCAAGGAAGCCCTTAGATGACCTTAGATCAATGTTCAATGTAGTTGTACTTGTATATCTTTCGTATATTGAAGCATGTCTTCCCTAGGAGTCCCTTGAATGGCCAAATGAACCTTACCACTCATGAAGAGGGTTTGGCCAAGGGTGAGGGAAGGGTAAATTAGTTCATTGACATTTAAGTTACATTCGGAATTGAAGAGGTAGAGGTATAACTAGAGTCTCCTCCCTCTTTTCCTACGTACCATTAGGACCATGGCCAAGCAAGGTCTTCCTTGCTCATGGTTTGGCCAAGGCTAGGGAGGGGAGAAGAGATTAGCTATAGATGGAAATTACATGACTATAAGGATCATACATAGAGATATGACAATACTTAGGAAGAACACCAAACATAGCAAGTAGCTTAATTGATTTGAAACTTTAGGAATGCTAGTCTTGTAACCATCCTTAGCATTATATCTTTAAACTTGAATGTTGAAATTGTTGCTATGTTTTGTATTTCCTACATGTCATTTGAATTCATTACCACCTTGCCATGCTAGATAGTTGTTTCTTATTGTGCTAAAATTCCTAAGGTAGTGTAAAGTTGCTATATATATACATTGTGGTTATATATGATGAATGATGCAACATTTGAATATTCTCCTTTGGATTATACATGCTGCCCTAAATGTTCTTGGGTGGGATTCCAAGGTTGACACACGAAATTCCCCACCCAAGGTAGTATAGAAGGTCGAGTAACATGTACGGCGTCACTAAACGTTCATAGCACTTATATGGAAACTTAGTTAGGAGACGATAACACTTCTATGACCTTTGGTACACTTTTGTAAACTTAGAACTCGTAGTTGTTCATATCTTGAAAGGGAGGCATAAATTGTTGACCCTGTAGTCGGATTTAGGCCAGATACGGGCAAATGCCCGAAGTGTATATATAGAAACCCTAGGATTTTGATTGTGTGATGTGTTTGAGATGGTCCGCCGAGGAGCGAGGAGGTCGGAAATGACCAATGCTCAGCTTGGCCAGTATTGGGTCTAGAGGTGCGCCAGCGGGCCCGCTAGGTGCCAGACCCCAGTTGGGTGGGACTAGCTATCCTTACCCCAGACGGTGTCCGAAGACTAGTGGACCATCCTAGTCGATGGTCCGGGATTGTTTGTTTACAGCCAGTGTGATACTACCAGATATGGTAGGGACGGCTGTAGCCGAGATATGATTCTATGAGTAGGCCCAAGGGCCGGATGCCGAAGGCTAGATAAGCCGAGATGGCAAGTTATCATGTGTAGTTGATGCGGATGAACCTGTTGGGGGTCAGTAATCGCAATAGAAATAAATTTTACCTCCTAGTACATTTCCTTTATTGCCCTGTATGATTTATATATATGACTGAGGCTTGTGTGGAGGTTCATTTGAGCCACTCACTGAGTCCCAAGTGGACTCACAGTTTCTTTCTATTTTGTAGAGCATGAGCAGTAGCTTGGTATGTTGACATGGTGCAGCTGGTGGGCGGAAGGCAGTGCCGTATCTCGTAGCGGCGTCCTTGAGTCTTAGACTAGTGCTTAGTTATGTTGGTTTTGTTTCTACATTGACATTTGAAATTGAAAAAGGATTATAAAACTTGTTACTTGAACTTTTGGTTATTTGATGTTGATGTTCCTACGTGTTTTGGAAAAACTTATAGATTGTGACTTGAAAACTTTTTATAAAGTATGTTGAGTTTTCTTTCATTCGCTATGTCTTGATTTTCTTAATGTCAGTGTAGATAGTAGGCTACAGGGCAGGATGTAGGCCCTGGTCGATCACACTACCCTCAGTTGGGGTGTGATAGATATATTTGGATGCTATGTGGTTGGTGGCTCCACTATCAATCACCCACACTTTAGGAGAAGCACATGCAATGGAATATGCTTTGTTACCTGCCATATTGACCTGCTGTTGACTAGGTAACTTGTTTCTCAGCATATTGATTAAGCAATGAAGTTGATCCTCACTGAACTCAGTCTTCATTTCATCTGCCTTTGAATAGTTTCCATTCGTAGAATTACTCTTTGAGCTGCTCTCTTCCATACTTTCTACTGCCATATCTTTAGCATTGTAGTTCTTGTTTGTTTGCTCTTCTAATTTCCCTTGTACCATTTATGCCCAATTGGATATCCATTCAATTTGTAACATGTCTCACGGGTGTGTCCTGGTCTAGAACAATGATCACAAAATATTTTTTGGTATGGAAGACCTCTGCCTCTACCATACTTGAAACCAGACTGATTTTGATTCTGGAATGCTACATTCAAAGCCACACTTTCAACACTAGTTCCAGCATTAAATCCCACTGCTCTTTGGGTTTCTTCCTGTTCTAACAGAGAATAAGCCTGAGC
The DNA here is from genome assembly GCA_034359265.1 of Canna indica. Classification (NCBI taxonomy): domain Eukaryota; kingdom Viridiplantae; phylum Streptophyta; class Magnoliopsida; order Zingiberales; family Cannaceae; genus Canna; species Canna indica. The sequence goes on from CP136891.1 coordinate 42,665,331, forward strand.
AATATCAGGTAGGGGTTTCATCATTAGAATTTGACCCCTAACACCTATGTAATTTTCGTTCAATCCCATGAGGAATTGCCTCAGTTTGCCTTTCTCCATGCAATCACACTGGCTCCCTGTGTTTATGGCTTCTAATTCATCCTATAACGTTTTTAATTTCGTGTAATATGCAGAAATTGACATATTACCTTGCTTTGTAGTTGTTATCAGCAACTGGAGCTCAAAAATCTGAGGTTCATTTGTTTTCCCAAATCTCTTCTCGAGATCAGTCCACATCTTGGTAGCTGTCTTCGAATACATTATACTAGGGCTTAGATTAGACGAAATTGACTGAAGAATCTGAGATTTTACCAGATCGTTGCATCGACTCCATATCCCAAATCTCGGCGATTCTTCTTCAAGCGGCTCTATCTTCCCGTTCATGAACCCTAGTTTGTTCTTGGCCAACAAAGCAATTCGAATCGACTCCTTCCATGAGAGATAGTTCTCATGACCTGTTAGCTGGATCGACACCAAAGCGACGCTTGGATTGTCGCTTCCTTGAATCAGGTATGGATTATCTTCAATCACCCCAAATTCTTCCATCGATCCACTTCTTGGTGTGCTTCCTGATTCGCCAGTCTGGGATCTTGCAATCTGCGATCTTCTGTTCCTCGCCATCGCCCCCAATTTCTGGATTCGATCAGATCAACAACCTACAGTGATCACTCACCGCTCTGATACCATCTTGACATTCTGATACTGATAAGTTTGCAATCTGGGAATTGAATGAAGAAGATAACCAAAGAACACTCTAAATCTTATTCCAAGAAAACAAGAAGATAAAAGTATCTCTCTCGGTAGAGGAGAAGTCTCATCATAGAGTTTTTAGTTATTTTTTACTTAATAAAGCTGTGCTTAACAGAAAAGTAAACAAAAGAGATGTATTTACAATATGCCCTCGCATTACTCATTACACACAAGCATTATATCTATTACAATGTAAACTATTTATTACTATATCTAATTATAGACTACAAATTTCAATTACCACTAATTAACAGAATTAGATCAAAATCATCAAATTCACCATGTAGACCTATGAATCGACTGTCTAGTCCTCATTCAACTCATCCTCATTGGCCAATCCTGCTAGTATTAGAGCTGGCTGCTCTGCACAGAAGGATGGAGCAACCTTTTTGACTAGTCAGTAGAGAGACACCTTATTATCATTCTAGTTTTAGAAGAAATTAATATACATAAATGAGGGATTTGTATTGCGACTAGATGCAAGTTTCTAGTCTCTGAGGATCTTGTGCATTTTATTCATAATGGTTAACTAATTTTATGTATCATTCTAGATCCATATATTCCTAATCCTAAGCTGGTGACCTCGTTCCACTCCTTGAGTTATATTGATTGTTGCTCCTTGATAACACAACCTATGGTGGTAAGTCTAACAATAAATTCCTAATCATATGTTTTTTCTCTGGAAACGTCTTCTGTTGATAACCAAAGACCTTTAAAAGACGTGTTCAAGTGATTCCTGCACTAAGAAGACTGAAAAGATCAGAGTAGTGTGATTCAATCAAGTAAATATTGTTCCAAGACTTTGGACTCTACATGTTTTGTAATATTGATTAATGCTTCAATTAAATAATATTTATTCATGGTAGTTCTTCATTATATAAGTCATGTGGTTCATGAAATGCATTTCATCTCCAAGTTCGTTTTTTCCATCACTGCTTATAGCATTTGAATTTTCATGAGTTTCTCATCTAAATTCTTTCCTGATTCAATTGTACAAAGTTAGGTTAAAATCAAACATCTGTAAGGTGTAATAAATAGCTAAGTTTCATCTATTGTATTTTATGCTTGATAAACCCAAGTTTTACCCTTTTATCTGTTATGCTTGATAAGCATAATTTTTTTGTCAAACCATTTTCTTTCATCAATACTTTTTTTTCTCCTAGATTTTTCAACAAATATCTTTGTTGTGAATATGAACCAAACCAAAGGGGTGGTTTGATTGGTTTCCTGACAAATGAAGTTATTACTGTTCATATAATTTGATATTTGAAAGTTGAAGATAGGTGCAAAAATTTTGTACATAACCTCAATTACACGTGGGGTTTAAGCCACCTGGATATGCTATATGGATTAAATGTCCTATTAAATAGACCAGGAGCTTGAGTGGCAAGGTGTTCTATTGCACTGGTTTGCCCAAGTTTTTCCTGTTAATGCTGCATCTTGATTTTCTTTGAAGTTGAACAACTAAGATCCAACACCACTTGCATATTGTATAGTCTTTTTTTACATACTATGTCAAGCCTGTAAAAGGATGGTTTTGTTAAGTACCTAAAAAACAGAGCTATGCTTCATAAAATATGAAATTGATGTATAATTATGCTTTGAGTATAGTCCATTACTGCAAGGGGTGCCACATCGCATCTTCACGTAATTCTTTGAAGGACAAAGGGGTAATGTGAATGGTTATTTAATCCATATGGATATGTTCAGGGTGGAACTATGTCTTCAGATATAGCTACAAAAGATTTAGAAGCAAAGCATGCTTTGGTAATTGGACAAGCATTGGCTGGGATCCGCTTATGGCAGCTTGGTCCTGAAAGTCGTCACCCAGGGGTTCCGTATATTGTTTTTCCAGGTTCTAATTATTTACGTTTTTTTAATATATTTTCTCTTTCTATAATAGGTAACGTTGGTGATAACAATGCTCTTGCCGACGTTGTAGCAAGTTGGATTGCCCCCCTAGGTCAACAAAAGATATACTTCTTGTAAGTTCCCATTATCTATAATGCAAAGTTGATATCTTTCCTATTCTAACGAGCCTTTTGTAACGAAGAATGCAGAGAAGGGTAGATATGCTGTTGGAGCGTTCAATGTTTATAATCTTGAAGGAATTGAAGCAGTAGTCTCAGCGACTGTGGCTGAAAATAGTCCCCCAATTTTGCAGGTAGAGCAAAACATACAACTGATACAAGGAACAAATGCAAACTGTAGTCCAAGTGTGTTTTATATCAAAGGACATTGGTCTTTGAAGCAGATTCTATGTACAGAACTGAACCTTGTTTCATGTTATATTAGAATGCATGATTTTGAACATGCTATCTTTTGAACTAGAAGACTTGAACTCACCATTGCTATGTTTTAATCAAATGAGACCTTTCTAAACCTTCGTGCAGTGCCTGTTAGAGGAACAATATTTTTTAAAGAGCAGAAGAGAGAAGATCAGAGTTCTCAATATATTTTATAAGAAACCAATATGCTGACATTTCTTTTAGCTTGCAGTATGTTATAAATTACAGTGTAGGATTTTTTTGATATTTGAAAATATTTATATATACTATTATATATATATATATATATATATATATATTCGTATTAATATATATCATATTAATATTATATTATATATATAATATTAATATTACATTATATATATATATATATTAATATTTGAGACGCAAAGGCTTGTGCATCGCGAATATTAGTTGAGAGACGCTTTTAGTAAAAGTGTCTCCGTTAGAAATCACTGACGCTAGGCTCTTGCGTCTCGAATAAGCAAGTTGCAATGGAGACACCTAAAAAGCGTCTCTGCTAGAAATAACTGACATCAAGCTTTTGCGTCACAAATATTATTCGGGAGACGCTTTTAGTAAAAGCGTCACGAGTTGCATTCGAGGCGCAATTAAAATGCGTATTCGCTAGAAATCACCGACGCTATACCTTTGCGTCTCAAAAATTATTGGGGACACAATGATCTGAGACGTTGGTAAGTAGCGTCGGTGAGGTAATTAGTGACGCAAAAAAGCGTCCTTAAGACAAAAAAAAGACGTCACCATTTGCTATATTTGTTGTAGTGATTAAACATGCTATATGATTTTGCAAAAACCGAAGAGATTACTACTTATGTTGAAGGCGGTGATGACAATGGTCATCCATCCACTACTAACATCTCTTGTGATGCCCATAGCATATCCAATCAAAGAAGCACGCTTAAAAGTAGGAAAAGAAAAGTCAAGTGCTTCATTTGCCAAGAGAAGGGACATATCAATAAAAATTTGTTGGGTGAAATGGCACACGAGAAGGGGGGTGAATAATGTGTTAACTAAATCTTTAACCTGATTTTGATTTTAATCATTTCTTGATTAATTAGGCAAAGCACGATATTTATAACAAGCGGAAGCAATAAACAAGAACAAAAATAACAATGCTAACACAAAATTTATAGTGGTTCGGCCCCAATGCCTACTCCACTACCTAAGCACCATGTTTAGGATTTCCAAACTAAGTTTACTTGATTAATGATGTTTCCCTTACACAAAGGACTTTGACTCGAAGAGTCTCACTCTCAACTATGGCACTTCCATACCCGGAAGTCTCCGCCTTCTTACCGAGAGCACTCTTCCATCTCAACCTAAGGGACAACTCAACTAATCCTAGTACACTATGTTTACACAAGTGGCTTTACTCCTTCTACACCAAGGAGACCACTCAATCACAAGACTTAACAATCCTAGGTCTTCACATGCACAAATCCAAAGAAAACAATGTTCAAATAACAATTAAAATTACAATGAAAATAGCTTAAAGAGTAAACCAAGATTAAATGCTCTTTTCCAAGCCTTCAAGACTTCAACTTGCCAGTAAATGAGCTTGAGTCGTAGCAGAGTTGAGGAGCAGTTGGCGCTTGAAGAAGAACGTTGACGGAAGAGCAGAGCGCACTGCAATCGACCTCTTTGATGGCTTAAATCACTTCTTAAAATGCTCAATTAAATCTGTAAGAGAGGATAAAGGAGTTAGATGAGGAATATTTATAACCTCTTAAAGAAATGGTAGCTCAACGGGCGGAAAACGGGTAGAAAACTAGACGTTATCGCCGTTCAATCGATCGTCGATCGACCGACCGATCAAACGCTCGAGCGACCGCTGCTCAATCTCTCAATGCGATCGACCGATGGGTCGACTGAACGAGTCGCGAGATGAGCGATCCGCAATCCGGTCAACCGATGTAGTGAGCTGTAGTCGCGATTCTTTTTCTCTGTAATCCGGTCGACCGAAGTCCCTACTGCCAATTTTTGGCACACTTCGGTCGACCAACCGGTCGACCAAATTGCCTATTGCCAGTTTTTGGCAGCTTTCGGTCGACTGATCGGTCGACCGAACCTAGACTGGACTGGGCAGTTTGGTTTTGTTTATTCGTTTTCTTGTTCCGTCTTCGCTAAGTCTACTTATATAACATTTATTAACTTAAAGTTAATAACTTTAAAATATAAATGTTATATAAGGATTACCCCCATTTGGATTCAATAAAAATATCTAAAAAATCAAAATCTAGTTTTTGGGTCTAGTACAAATTTTTTGAAAACGGAACTTTTCTAATTTTTCGGGTCAAATAAGGGTAGGCCAAAGGCTTCCAAAAATTTCTAAAAATACCTCGTTATCTAATTTTAACCCAAGGAACAATAATCTCCATTTTTTATGTCAAGAAACTATCTAGGTCATATAGCCATCCAAGGAGCTCCCTAGGCCTAGTGAGTTTCAAGGCGATTTTCGGGTTTTCATATTTAGGGGTTCGGGTTTGGTTTTAGGGTTCTTATGCATCATCATGAGGATTTATAATATAAACTAGACACCCTAAACCTAAACTCTAACTTCCCGAATAATTAGAGCGCGTCGACCAACGTCCTTCCGATTTCTCGATTTCTCAAATTTTTCCGATCGCGAACGTCGAGCGCTAACCGACTTGGAACCTGAAAGATTTCTCAATGAAATATTAGTTCCATGTTTGTTATCATCAAAACTGAGATTAAGACCAAGGTTGAAAACCTTAAGCTAACAAAATTGTCCCTTGATGAGAAAGAAATCCAAGAAGGAGAAGAAGGTCTCCAATTTCACTTCAGAATCAAGTGGAGCCTCCTCATGTGATGACAATGAAGCCACCTCACAATTGTGCCTCATGGGTCTTAACGATGAGGTAAAGTCTTCCGCTTCTTGTCATAATAGTGATTCTAACAATTCAAGCTCATTTAACATGTCTTATGATGAGCTAGTTGATGAATGTAAAAAAATGTATGAATTGCTCCTGAAAAAGAACAAGGAAATAAAGAAAATTAAAAAAGAGAATTCTAAGCTTACTAGTCACTTGCATGCCTTAGAAGTTGAAAATGAAAAATTGAACACTAGTATGCTTGATACATGCCATGATAATTTGAAGCTTGAAATTATGAACTTAAAACATAGAAATGAAAAGTTAGAGATTGAAAATGATGAATTATTAAATAAGACTTCCAAAATTAAAATGAAAATGATAGCTTGTAAAATAGTTTAAAACTTAAGGCTAATGATTCTTCAAATGATTTCAAAATGGAAAATGAGACTTTGAAAAATAAAAATTGTTTGTTGAGATCTCAATCTCATGCATTGCATAAGTCCATTAATGACTTGAAAAATGAGGTTGCTCTCTTGAGTAAGAAAACACATAATTTATCCAATGTTTCATCCTTTAGAAATTCTAGGAAGAAAAATGTTTTACTTAAGAATGTTCATGTACATCATCCTTCTCTTGTCAAGCATTCTAACATTAAATCTCGTGTCCATAATGAAAAGAAGAAATTTAATGGACATTGTTTTTGTTGTGGTGTTTATGGGCGGTGTTTATGGGCATGCTATCTATGATTGTGCTTTTAAAATGAACCGAATGTGGTCAAAAATTAGTAGTAGCCAATTCAGTCGACCGAAGGTTGCCAGGAAATGACAGAAAGCCTTCGGTCGCTCGGTGGTCGTTCGGTTGGTCGATCGATGATCGACCGGCAAGCGACCGACGATCGATAACGGGTAAAAAACTACCCGTTGAGAAGAGGGGAATTCTCTCTTCTCTTCATGGTCTATAAATACAAGACCATGAGAGCCTTCCTCTAAGATCTATGATTCTAGCGAGTCATTCTTGATCATTCTAAAGTCTTTCTTGAGCCATTTCCTTGCAAACCCTAGTTCTTATGATACAATCTTGATTTCGCCTTCAAAGCTTTGATTGATTCATCATTGAGGCATCAAGAGGAACTAGAACTCGTGTTTGGAGCTAAGTATTTGTTGTATTATTTATTTGCTCCATTATTTGTGTATTTTGTAGTTTATTTTCATTGTATATCACTTGTGTAAACCTAGGTAGCTAGGTTTGATTGAGTTGGTGGTTGCCTTGGTGTTAAGGCTTAAATCCACCATTGTAAACTTAGTTTACTAGGATTAGTTGAGTTGTCCCTTAGGTGGGAGACTACTCTTAGTAGGAAGACGGGATACTTCCGGGTGTGGAAGTGCCTCAGTTTGAGAGAGGAGACTTTCCGGTGTAAAGTCCTATTTGTAAGGGAAACGATATAATCTAGTAAAGCTAAGTTTGAAAATCCTAAGCGGGGTGCTTAGGTAGTGGCGTAGGTATTGGGGCTGAACCACTATAAATAATTGTGTTAGCATTGATATATTATTTTGTGTTAAATGCTTTATATTTATTGCTTCCACCTGCTATTAATATCGTGCTTAGCCTAACTAATCAAGAAACGATTAAAACCAGAATTAGGCGATAAGATTAGTTAACACACTATTCACCCCCCCTATAGTGTGCCCATTTCACCAACAAACCACTCACCTGATTTGGAAGAAGAAAAGAGAATTTTTTCGATCGGTGGCTTCCGAATCCGGCCTCAATCAAGCGACGGCGGCTTGGCTCCTCAAAGGAAAGGGGGCGGCGGCTCCCCCCAAGCTGGTGGCTTGGCTTCCAAGGGAAAGGAAGGAAGAGGGGGGAAAGAGAGGCAGCGGCTTGCGGCTCCTCAATCTCCCTTGGCTCGGCTTCGCAAGGAAGGGGGGAATGAATCGGCTGCTGGCGGCTTGGCTCCCAAGAGAGAGGGGGAGAGGGGCGGCGGTTCGGTGGCTCCTCTCTCTCTCTTGGCGGCTTGTGCGGCTCCAACAAGGAGCTGCCTAGCTCTAGGGGGGATTTTATAATCCCCTCCCAAATCTCATCCAAACCCTAACCCCTGGGATCCAACTGGGATCCAACTCGCTAACTCCTCAACCCAAACTAACCCCATGCTAAATACAAGTATCAATCACATGCACACCCATGCAATACAATTTAATAAATTAAGCACATAAAATATAAAATCCACGGATCAACTTACCCGAGCTCTCAAGCTCGCACCGGACCACGAGTCGACTTAGCTCGACCTCGAACTAGCCCACTAGGCTGGCAACACAAAACAAATAACAAGAAATTAGAATAATATCTAGGATATTACAATCCTCTCTCCTTAGGGAAAATTCATCCTCGAATTTTAGCAAGGCTTAAGGACTTACCAAATTCCCAACCAGCGAAGGATATCACTCCCTCATATCCTGCTCCACCTCCCAGGTGGCCTCCTGCCCGGAATGGTGCTCCCACCTGACCTTTACCAAGGGAATCTCCTTGTACCTCAATTTTCTAATCTAACGGTCTAGCACCTTAACTTGTCGCTCCTCATAAGAGACTGCTGAATCCACCTCCACCGCGGTAGGCTCAATCACATGGGACTCATCCCAAACATACTTCTTCAGCATGGACACATGAAACATTGGGTGCATTCAGTCCATACTGGGAGGTAAGACCAACTCATATGCCACAACTCCTCTACGTTTGAGAATAGGAAACAACCCAATGAACCTAGGACTTAGCTTCCCTCTCTTGCCGAACCTCACCACCCCTTTCATAGGGGATACCTTTAGGAATACTATGTCCACATCAGCAAACTCTACCTCCCTAGCCTTTCTAGCAGCATACATCTTCTGGCGACTCTGGGCTGCCAACAACCTCTCCCTGATTAGTTTCACCTTTTCTACTGCCTCCTCAACCAATTCGAGTCCCATCGTAAGGGAATCCCCTGCCTCAAACCAGCCTACAGGCAACCTACATCGCCGCCCATACAATGCCTCAAAAGGGGCTATCTCGATGCTACTATGATAGCTGTTATTGTAGGTAAACTCAGTCAGGGGCAAATGCCTCTCCCAACTACCCTCCAAATCTAGGACACATGCTCTTAGCATGTCCTCCAATGTTTGAATGTTCTGCTTCATCTGATCATTTGTTTGAGGGTGAAATGCAGTGCTAAATCGGACCTGAGTGCACAACGCCTCGTGGAAAGACCGCCACAATCGAGCTGTGAATTGAGTATCCCGATCTGAGATGATCATAACAGGGACACCATGATATGCGACGATCCGATACAAAAACAACCTCGCACACTGTTCAGCTAAAAAGGTTGTCCTAACTAGTATGAAATGTGTCGTCTTGGTTAGGCGATCCACCACTACCCAGACGGAATCATTGCCCTTCCCCGAGTTTGGCAACTCTATCACAAAATCCATGGTTATCTTTTATCATTTCCATTCCGGTACTTCTAAGTTATGGAGCAATCCCGATGGCTTAAGATGTTCGACCTTCACCTGTTGACATACCAAACACTTAGACACAAACTCATCCACCTCTCTCTTCATGCCCTTCCAACAATAATTTTGCCTTAGGTCACGATACATTTTCGTGGCTCTGGAATGCATGGTATATGTAGATCGACGAGCCATCTCCAGCACCTGCCTGCGGACCTCAGCCATGTCTGGCACCACTATCCTATTTTTAAACCTCAGAACACCATCCGAGTTAATACCAAATCCATTATTGGCATCACCCCTCCTGCCCAGATCCTTAGTGAGTGCACAAAAAGCATCCTCTTCGTGTGCTGCCCGTAGCATGTCTACCAACTTGGACTGCACCCTAAGGTGAGCCACCAACACACCAGATGCTGACACTGTCAAGACTACCTCGTCATCCGAACACATGGCCAAATCCTAAGCCAACGGGCTCCTCTTAACTGTCAAATGCGCTAGACTACCTATAGACTTCGTGCAATCATAGTCCTTCAAGAGTTCAAGCCACATTCTCTACCTCAGGTTCAGTTCCTTCTGGGTGAGCAAATACAGGAGGCTCTTATGATTTGTGTATATCTCACAAGCCTCGCCATAAAGGTAGTGACTCCACAGCTTTAACGCGAACACCACTGCTGCTAGCTCAAGATCATGAGTCAGGTAATTCTTCTCGTTGACCTTTAACTGCCGGGAAGCATAAGCTATCACCCTGCCCTTCTGCATCAACACACAACCCAAGCTGACTCGAGAGGCATCACAATAAACAACAAACCCTCCCGAGCCCGAGGGTACGACTAGAACTGGTGCCGATGTCAAACTGTCCTTGAGCTTCTGAAAGCTCTCCTCGCACTTACTGTCCCAGACGAACTTAACTTTCTTCTGAGTCAGGCGGGTCAATGGTGCTGCAATCCTAGAGAAGTTCTCCACAAATTTCCTGCAATAGCCTGTCAACCCCAGGAAGCTACGAATCTCTATGACATTAGCCAGCCTCTTCCAATTGTAAACTGCTTCTATCTTTGCGGGGTCCATCTTTACCCCTTCACTGGACACCACATGGCCAAGCAACCCTACACTCTCTAGCCAAAACTCGCACTTGGAAATTTTGGCATATAACATGTGCTACCTGAGAGTCTCCAGCGGTCGACCGAACACTGCCGAAAATAGGCAGTGGCTACTTTGGTCGACCGTCAGAGGCCAAAAATAGGCAGTAAGCCTGTCGGTCGACCGAACTGGGGATAGCTGTAGACACAACTCGCGTCGGTCGACCGATTGGTCGACCGAATGCGGGATCGAAGGATTCGCATCTCGGCGGTCGACCCGTTGGTCGACCACACACAGAGAGAAGGGCAGCGGTAGAATGAGCGGTCGATCGGTCGATCGACCGACCAATCAATCGATGTCTGCAATGGATAGAAAACTATCCATTGAGTTGCTATTTCTTGAGGAGGGTATAAATACACCCGTATATAATTCATTTAACCCTCTTCCTTGATTCTCACAGACTTTATTGAGTATTCAAAAGGGAGATTTAGAGCCTTCCAAAGATTGATTGCGGTGCTCTGCTCTTTTCGTCAAGTTCTTCTTCAAGCGATTGCTTCCCTCAACTCTTCTACAACCAGTTTATCTGACAAGTTAAAGGAGTGAAGGCTTGGGAAAAGGGCTTTGGTTTCTCTCTCCATTCTTAAGCTCTTTTGATTGTATTTTAATTGTTATTTGAACATTGTGTTATTTGGATTTGAGTTTGTAGAAGACCTTGTGTTAGGTCTTGTGCATGTAAGTGGTATCCTTGGTGTAGAAGGAGTAAAGCCACTTGTGTAAACTTAGTGTTTACTAGGATTAGTTTAGTTGCCCCTTAGGGTTGAGGTGGAAGAGTGCTCTCGATAAGAAGGCGGAGACTTCCGGGTGTGGAAGTACCTTAGGTCGAGAGTGAGACTCTTCAAGTCAAAGTCCTCTGTGTATGGGAAACAAAAATTAATCTAGTAAAACTAGTTTGGAAATCCTACGCGGGGTGCTTAGGTAGTGGAGTAGGCATTGGAGCCGAACCACTATAAATCTTGTGTTTGCATTGCTATTTATTATTGCTTGTGCTTAATTGTTTATATCGCTTTCGTATCAAATCGTAAGATTGCAAATTGCCTAAACGATTTAAGAAAATGATTAAATTGGAATTTATGCTAATCAATTTTGTAAACACACTATTCACCCCCCCTCTAGTGTCGTCATTTCGCCTTCAACCTTTTCTTCCCTCTCCTCACCGCGCTCATTCCCTCTGCTCGTCACCACGCCTCTTCTTCGCCCTCCTCACTGCGCCTCTTCTTCGCCCTCCTCACCACGAAGAAGCCCGCTGCCGCCATTGGTGTTATGAAACAAAGTGGTTGCGCCTTCCTCAACGGCGAGCTTGCCGGCGGAGTCCCGTCCTGCTGTGGTAGATAGCTCTACTTTCAGCTAAATTGAATTCCGCAAGAACCTTGAATTCTGCATAGCTTTGCTATCCTATACTTCTTTGCATGTCTGGAGTGGAAATTTAGGTATTTGATGCCAATATGTGTACTGATTAGCTTAAACTACAAATGCTGTGGTAGATAGCTCTTTTTTCAGCTAAATTTGTCTTCTTAGGCATTCTTTTCATGTCTAAACTTCACTCGGCTAGGAATTTGAGATATTTATTAGAATTAGATTAACAAATGGTGAGATGTTCCTTCCAATAATCCAAGTGTTTGCTGCAATAAACTCATATCAGCTTATATGAATAAGAAAGGAACAAAATAAGGTAAGAGATGAAGAAAGAACAACTAGAGTGTAATGTGTCACAGGTCTGCTAATTAACAGTTTGACACTATTAGCGAATCACTGGGATGAAACATTCGTTTAGATACCCTGTATGCAATATATGGAATACCTTTACAAGTTCCTAGAATTGTTTACCTGTTCTGTCTAATAGAGTCACTGGCACTGGAACTTACGTGAAACAAATTGGATACAACCTCTCTTGGAGTTACCTTTTATGGAACTTATTAATCAGAATGCCATTTAGATACAACCTTAACAGTGCAATAATGCACCGTTAAGGTCCCATCCGTTTTTACAAGTCTATGTTTGTAATCTTACTAATCATCACCTCATGCAACATTTATTCATTCACTTTGTACTTGTATGCTTTCTCAGACAATTACTAGCAAGGTTGGGTATTTTCTTGAAGCTCCAATCTCTGGCAGCAAAAAGCCTGCTGAAGATGGTCAATTAGTAATTCTAGCTGCTGGAGAGAAGGTGCACCAGTGAATCCCAAACATATATTGATGTTTTGTGGTATTAAATATATGTTTTTTTCACTAGGAATTTAGCATTAATTGACATTCTTCTATAACTTTTGTTGATTGGTTTTCAGGAAGGCATTTGGAATTTCGGTATTACTCTATTTTGTTCCGGTTATAACTAATCCACAAACAACCTATTCTAGCTCTAATAAAATGAGAAAAATATAGAGTAACATGATGTGGACATGTCCAAAGAAGAACCTGTTAATTTTGCAGTTAGATGTGGCGAATTTGATTATGATTGATGGTAAGAGTAGAATAAGACCTATGAATTTTTCACTTGAAACAATACAAAGGGATTCTGATAAGGAAAAATTTAACTTTATCCAACTTATATGGAAGATTTTTTTTTTTGAAATAGCAGCTTGTATTAATTCTGGAGAGATGAATGAATACAAGTGGGAGAGTAGGAGAGAGCAAGAATAAAATAGAGAAGAGCTCGTAGCTGGTTGTTATGATGATAGAAATTCATTCTTCATGTCTTCCCTTATCCACCCTCTCCTTGAAATGATCTGAGGAAATGTTATGGTGCTACTTTTATGGGAAAATTAGAAAGCAGTTAAGAACTATGAATGTTATTTTTAAATTGAGGTATATATTTCCTTATGATCCCATCTACTTTAAATTGCTTCAAGAAAATAAGTTACCGAGCATTACTTTTCTTCCAATTCCGCATTTCATTTTGGTCTTCTAGTTCAGCATCACAATTTCCTATAAATTAAGATTGTACTTTCAAGTTTCAAGTATGAGCTTAGGCCTTGTATTTGGTTTTTGAACTCTTAGATATGAGAAAACTCATCATGGATTCATTTTCTTTTAGCAATAGCCGATAATTATCTTCTTTGAATTTTTTTATGTTGCAAATACAGATGGAAATTCCATAACATAGATTATGGATGTATAACCGGAATAATCCTAGTCGTTGGGGCATCAGACAAGAATTCATTGATGGGGTTGACACTTTTATAGAACATGCTCATGGATTGAAACAGTATAAGAGGGAGGGAACCATTCGATGTCCATGTGTGAAATGTCATAGAAAAGGGTGCTTGTTGTCACTGGATGAGGTCCAATACCATTTATATCGATGGGGGTTCAAACCCAACTATTGGTATTGGACTGACCATGGGGAGGTTGAACCTGATGAGAACAACGAGGTGACACTTCAAAACAATTACAATGCTAAAAGTGCACCAAATGCTGAACATCCCTTGCATAGATATAGGGATATGGTTTTGGATGTAGCTAGGCAAGAGCATGGGCAAGCATTCAGGGATTATGAGCATGACACAGTCGATCAACAGTCTAATGAAGAACTGCCAAATGCCAATGCTCAACAATTTTATGACTTGTTGTCGGAGTATAACAAACCATTATATGTGGGTTGTGAGCATCACTCTCCATTATCTGTGGCAATTAGGATGATGAGTACTAAATCCGACTATAACATCCCTCAAGAAGCCATTATTGAGATTTTGCAGTTATGGTTTGATACTATTCTGTCTGCCCAAAACTTTCCAAAAACATATTATGATGCCAAAAAGCTAGTGTCAAGGTTTGGATTGTCTGTAGAAAGAATAGACTGTTGCGTTAATGGTTTCATGCTATATTATAAAGATGATGCCAATGCGAGAGATTGCAAGTTTTGTCGTGCTCCTAGATATAAAAGATCTACTATTGGGAGGGTTCAGGCTAAAAAAGTGCTAGTGAAGAGAATGCACTACTTGCCTCTAATACCTAGGTTGAAGAGGCTTTACACCTCAATGAGTACAGAACCACATATGAGATGGCATTACGAGAATCGTAGACCTGGGGGTGTTATGTGTCATCCGTCAGATGGCAATGCTTGGAAAGAGTTTGATCGTAGGTACCCAGATTTTGCACGTGACCCGCGAAATATCAGACTGGGATTATGTGTCGATGGATTCAATCCATTTAGTCAATCAGCACCTCCTTATTCTTGTTGGCCTGTAATTGTTACCCCATATAACTTGCCCCCTCAAATGTGCATGACAATGCCATATATGTTCCTAACATGTTTAATCCCAGGACCAGAAAATCCAAAGCGTATGATTGATGTTTACTTGTAGTCACTAATTGATGAGTTAAAGTTATTATGGGAAGTTGGGTCGGGTTACTACATACGATGTCTCATTGAAGCAAAATTTCATCATGAAAGCTGCATTGATTTGGACAATTAATGATTTCCCTGCTTATGGGATGTTGTCGGGATGGAACACTTCTGGAAAATTGGCTTGCCCGTACTGTACGAATTTTAGCAAGGCATTTACCTTGAAGCATGGCAAGAAGAACAATTGGTTTGATTGTCATCGGCGATTTCTACATCCTGACCATTCATACAGGTCCGACAAAAATAGTTTCTTCAAAAGACGTACCGACTATGATCATCCACCTCCAACATTCGATGGGGAGTACGTGTATGCATTGGTTTCGAACTTGCAAAAGGTAACTGATCAACCTACTGATATTAGAATTCCTGGGTACGGTGTTGACCACAACTGGACTAAAAGGAGTATATTCTGGGACTTACCGTATTGGAAGGACAATTTGACGTGGCACAACTTAGATGTTATGCATATAGAGAAGAATGTTTTTGATAACATTTTTAACACTATTTTGGATATGAAGGACAAGATAAAGGACAATGTCAAGGCTAGAATGGATTTGGAAGAATATTGCAACTGGAGTGAGCTACATCTAGTCACAACACCGAATGGGCAAGTCATGAAATGAAAGGCTAAGTACACATTCACAACATCTCAAAGAAGAAGTATATGTGACTGGGTGAAATGACTTCGGATGCCTGATGGTTATGCATCAAATATGTCACGGCGGGTTGATAGTACCAATGGGAAGTTTTTAGGGTGGAAGAGTCATGATTGTCACGTTTTCATGGAACAGTTGTTGCCTGTTGCATTTAGAGAATTACCAGAACACATTTGGAAACCCCTAGCTGAGTTGAGTCAGTTTTTCAAGGACTTGTGTTCTACGACTCTAACAATCGATGAATTGGATAAAATGGAAAAGAACATTCCAATTATTTTGTGCAAGTTGGAGAAAATCCCCCCCCCCCCCGGGTTTCTTTGATGTTATGGAGCACTTGCCAGTACATTTGATACATGAGGCATGAAATGGAGGACCCATACAATTTAGGTGGATGTACCCGTTCGAGAGGTAAATGAGCTTAACATTGTTCAATAATTAAATGTTGTGAATATCATTAACATAACATAGTCGTGCATATATGTCCATGTCAGGTTTCTTGGAAAGGTCAAGAGAACCGTGAAGCAGAAAGCTCAAGTTGAGGGATCAATATGTGAGGCATATGTTCGTCGCGAAACTGCTACTTTCTGCTCGTTCTACTTTGAATCACATGTCCCAACTGCAAGAACGAGAGTTGCCCAAAATGATGACGGTGGATTAAATAGCTCAAATTTGGCGACCTTATCGATTTTTAATAAACCTGGGAGGCCATCAGGAGCATGTTCGACTAAGTTGTTGGACGACGTTGAGCGAAAAGCTGCACATCTACACGTCTTACTAAATTGTGAGGAAGTGCAAATATTTTATGAGTAAGTTAAACAAACTCCCGAAAACTTTATTTGAAATCTATATTATGTTGATTTTTGACAGAATTTTTTGTTACTACTCGTAGCCATTTCCTTAACTTCAAGAACATTGATCCAGAAAATGCAAATGAAATGGTGAATCTAGAATTTGCAGATTTGTTCAAGAGTTATGTAAGTGCCTTGACCTTTAATTACAAATTATCCCCACATTAAAATATCTAACAACTTAACATCTACTATGCTAGGTTCATGATTCAAGTGATGGAATCACTAATGAATTACTGAAAGACTTGGCTCTGGGTCCCAATCGAGAGGTTAAGACATGACCAAAGTTTTTTGTTAATGGCTATAAATTTCACACACAAGCATGGAGTGAAGGTAAGAAGATAGTCAATAGTGGCGTTTGGGTTAAAGGCACGAATGGGGAAGGCGGCGCGGATGACTTTTATGGGATTTTGAAGGAGATTGTAGAATTAGAATACCCCAGTCTCCCTATGAAGCATGTTGTCTTATTTATATGTGAGTTGTTTGATCCTACCCTGGGACAGGGGACCCGTACAGTTCATTCGGAGTTTAGGATTACTGAGGTTAAGCACAACCGAAAGTATGCAAAGTACGATCCATTCATCATTGCACATCAAGTACGACAAGTGGACTATGTTCCATACCCCAGTCATATTAAGAACAAAGAGCAATGGTGGGTTGTCATTAAAACCTAAGCAAGTGGTCGAGTTGAAATTGAAGATTCATTGGAAGTAGCATATCAAAATGATGAGCAACTAAATATTAGACTAGTAACTGTCGATGAAATTGTTGAGCCTTTGATTGATGATAACAACATTTTAGAAGATGTACAAATGATAGAGTTATATGATGTTGACGATGATAATATGAATGATAATGATGTGGGAGGCTTAGAAGTTAGTGATGGTGAAAACAATGGTGAGGCTTAGAAGAATTACTTTGTTTTCTTTTCTATATTGAAACATGAATTGTGATTGACAATTTTAATATGTATGCATTTAAATTATTTATGTTATACATGACACATTTATTAATCATGATTATGCTATGTGCAGATGTCTGCCGATCCACCTCGTCATACCCCATATAATCCCCCAACAGTTAGGGGTGGCATTGCTCGCAAATATGGAAAATCAATCAGCAATAATTCTCTCACCCATGGTAGAGGTGTTGTACCACCTGAGGGACGACGTACCTTTCTGAGTGTTTTAGCCCCTGTTAGAAATCTTTCAGCTTTTCCATCACCGCAGCCATTACCAGATTTGAATAATATTGATTTTGATGTTCTAACGAGTTTAATACCGAGTTATGCAAATCTTTTACGTTCTACATGCCCTCAACAACATGCCTCGCAGGTATGACTGATATCATTTATGTTCTTGAAAGTATTCAAGTATGAGATAGCTTAGATGGAAAATTTTAAAAAAATATTTAAGTGATTTTCTTATTTTTGTATGTCATAGTTTCAGAGAGATCTTTAATCCTTTCAACTATCATAGTTGTGATCTTGCATATGCACCATAACATGAAAATAAAATGATTAGAAGTGTTATGAAAACTTGTGGAAGTTCATTATAGTTCACAAAAAGGGCACATGTTGAAGTTGAACAGTAGTAAGGACTTGGTATGGAGAAAAATATTGAAACAATTATTCGAAAAACAATAATCACAGTCAGTATCCGGCCATTTAAGGTCTAAAATAATTAGGACAACATACATTGTTGCAAGAACAAGACAACTCTTATTGCATCAGTTTATGAGTTTTGTTCTTCTGGGGTAAGACTTGTGCATCTTACCAAGATTAATATCATCACATAATTATAGGATCTTTTATTAATTTTCTTTTTATTGTTTCTAACCAAGCTTCTTTATTACCTTCTTCTGCCTCCCCTGACACCACTAATATGTATTGGCCTTAATATATGCAGCAAAGGACCTATAAAATGTTTTATTTTTAGAAATACATATCCATGAATTCTTAGCCACCATCAGAAAAACAAAAGTTTAGAAGATTAGATAATTTCTTTGAAAATCTGAAGTCTACAAGCTACAGGAACACGAGATTTAAAATTGTTGCTCAATATCACTGCAAGTAAAAAAGTTGCTTAGCTAAGGATATCTAGAATTACCTGCAAGCGCCCTGATCCATCAAGCATTAGAATGTCTGCTGAAACACCTCTATAGAGGATGGAATTTCGATCTTCAACATTAGGTATCAGTAATAATAAAGTATATTTGCAAATTCCAAAATGAAAATATAATCTAGTTAATCTGCTAGGGGAGTAGTACTAACCTTATGTAGTTCTTCTGGTGCAACAATAATGGAAACTGCATAGAATTGTGCAGAAGCTTCATCCAAAGGTGAGTAAAATTTTCTCCAACAAAATACAATATATTTACTGACCCCGTACCAAATCAGAGCACTAAATTCTCTTGCATTTAGAATCATGAGAACTTGAAGTGCATTCTTCCGAGGAATCTTTGGAATCTTTAAACCTGGAAGCAACGAGGCAATGAATAAAGATTTAAAAAGAAACAAAGTTTGATAGTACACCAGAGATTTACACACTTGTGATCATCCTGTTGAATTTTATACAATGGCCCAACAATTGAATCAACGTTGTCCTTTGTAAAAACTGCACAAACCACATCACCAACTGAAATAGCAGATATAGAGTTAATTTGCTCATCAAGAAGAGCCCACTGCCTAAAATGGCTTCCCTCTGAAATTTCCACCACATGTTCATCCCTCTCCTCGAAGTGGTATCCATGATCAAGAATAGAACACAAAAGATTGCATGCATTTGGACTGAGTAGTTCCGGTCTATATGTCAACCTGACCTTACCCTTTTGGATAATATACAACGCATAAAGACACTCATTCTACAAGAATTATCAATATCAGAGCGAGTTAGCATGCTAAAGTGTATTTTTGTTAAGAGTATAAATGAATAGATAGAGTCTCTTCGTAATGGCTTAAAGTTTTGGAAAAATTGGTCACTTAATCAAATTTAAGCTTTTGGCAAAGTTGGTCACCCAATCAAATATAACAGGGTACCAGAGCTCATGGTGGTCTTGAGTTCAGATCCTACTAAAAGAAAACTCCAATTAAGTTAAATAAATCCACGTGTTGAAACTAAAGTTAATCTAGTCCATAGATTAACCAAAATCATGTATATAATCATGTTAACATGTATTGTCAAGTGTACCATTATCATATAACTTTTGTCGATGATTTTAAAAAAAATTAATGTGCTTCAATATCAAACAGCAAGGACCTTGTCAACTATTTTTTGCCCATCTGAGAAGGATACTTCTGTGAGCGTATCAGCAATGTGACTTAGCTGTAATACTTTCAATTTGGTGAAAATCCATTAAGTAGTGTTATGTGTAACAATATGCAGTTAAATCCATCTATAGAATAATATGGATGACAAAAGAGAATCAGTATGCCTGGTTCCAGTTGACACTCTTACACTAAAAAATACTTCTTTGAATTTTTTTAGTGTTGTTAGGTAGTTGGTATTTATAATTGATTGTTTGGTATTGTCTATATGTTGCCTTCTCCATATATAGGTTCCATCAATGGGGTACACTCAGCGATCTCTACCAGATGTTCCTTCATTCTCACTGAACTTATCGGACTTGGAGGAGCCACATATGGCAGGCATTGGCGATGGTTCGCAACTAGTGGCCCTCGAGGCACAGGTAGATGGTGCATCACCATCTTCTCCTGCTCCTTCACATGTCTCAAATATTCCTTCCTCTTCATCAATGGTTGGATCGGAGGAACCCAACTATACCAGGAAAGTTTTCCTATAGCCAGAGGGTGATGATGGGTAACTTAGAAACTTTTCACTAGAATTTAGAAATTTATATTGTTTTCCTACAACCAGTTATTATATATGACCTTTTGGGTTCATTTTTTGCCAGATTCTGTCCATCGAAGCCTAGTACATCTCAGATATCCATTATCATCATTAATAGGTTTGATGATGCCTATAAATCTTGGACTAAAATTCCTGAGGCTACACGAAGGATATGGTTCCGTGAATGGAAGGTATGAACAACTATATAGACATTGTAGTAACATATATCATATCAATTTAGCAATTAACTTTTTATTATTATTGTCTTGCAGAAGCACGTATATTGGGAGCCTATGCACGAGGATCATATGTGGCATGCATTAAAAAAAAAGGGCAGTAGTCGTTTAAGTGATATGTACTGTGCGCTACGAAAATCTAACAAGAGGCCGCATTGGATTGGGACAAAGATTTGGGAGGGACTCCGGCAAATTTGGTCCACTGAGAAGCACAAGCAGAAGTCGGAGCGAGGAAAGAAGAATCGTAACTCCGAAAGAGGAGGTAGTCTTAACACTGGAGGTTGCATATCGTTCGGCACGCATAAAATGCGCATGGTAAATATCCTATAACATGTTTTAAATTATTAGTGTATTTTTCTAGCTGAAAAAAAAGAAGATTTAATTGTCTAAATTAAACTCTTGTTTATGTTTATCAACGTAGATGCCGGAATTAGGAAGGGAACCCACGCATGCGGAGATGTTTTGTCGCTTTCATAAGAAAAAAGTTGATGGTAGCTGGGTTGAACCACGGGCAAGACATAGTTATGTAAGTTTATGTGTAAATAAGTTAATCACTTCATTGTTTATTTATCAGTTTGAGTTTCAATAAAAATGTATTCTTATTTGTGTGTAGGATCGGTATGAACAGGAGAGTTCCTAGTCCGAGACTCAATCTCAGAGCGAGGATGGAGGCATCCCTACACCGGACACTCAGGAGTGTGAGGTCGATAAATGGTCAAGGACTATTGGCGGTCCAAACAAGAGGGGTCACCTTTATGGGATGAGCTACCAAAAGATGTTAATAAACTTGAATGTGGAGTATGAACGACCCATGTCATCTCGCAGCTGGGAGGAGCAAATGGATCAGATGCGGTGTCATATAACACAACTCGACACGAGTATGAGGGAGCAGGTTGAGCGAGTTTTGTCAGTGCGTCAGTAGGAGCAACTTACGCTACAACAGTTGATGGCCCAACTCATGCAACAAGCAGCTCTACAGATGGCGCAAAACCAACAGTTCATGGCGGCTATGAAGAAGGATTTTGAAGCGATGTTGAATCAACGTCTTAATCAACTTCAACATCCTCGACATATTTCTGATGACGATTGCTATCGTCCGCAGCCGATGGGAGATGATGATGATGATCAAGACGACGGTCGGCGGGGTAACAATGAGCTTCTTGATGAAGACTGATCATGTGTGAAATGTTTTGAATACTGTTAGTACTTGAATATTCACTATTTTGAATGGATGATAAAATAGATGTTTTAAAACATATTTTGAATGGATGATACTTTTGATGGATGAAATAACATATTTTGGATCATATATCGGGAGTTTTAGATTATTATTGTACATGATAATTATTAATATTACAGGTCAAAATATTGTTTTAATTTTGGTTTATTATTTTTTTTAAAAAAAAATTCTTAAAATTTTTGACGAAATTCCGACAGCATGTCGTCAGAAATTACCAACAAACATGTTGTTGGAAACACGTCAGTAAATACTGACAAAATTTAGTTGGTAAGTCATCGGTAATTACCGACCACTTCCAAATAAAATATGGTAGGAAAATAGTCGGTAATTATCGACCACGTTTTCGACAGTATTTATAGTCAGTATTTACCGAGGAGCTACCGACAAAACTTTGGTCGGTAGTTACCGAGGAACTACCGATAGTTTTTCGATTAAAATCTTAGTCGATAATTGTTGACAATATCTTTTGTCGATAGTTTGTCGGTACCCATTTCGACCAAGGTTTTACCGACACAAATATTGGCGTCGGTAACCAGTCAAAATTTGATCGGTAAATCAATGTTTCCGACCAACTTT
Source organism: Canna indica (assembly GCA_034359265.1). Taxonomy (NCBI): domain Eukaryota; kingdom Viridiplantae; phylum Streptophyta; class Magnoliopsida; order Zingiberales; family Cannaceae; genus Canna; species Canna indica. Next base: position 42,687,624 of record CP136891.1, read on the forward strand.
TGACCACTTTTCGACTATAATGGCGGTCTGAAATCACCATGTTTCTAGTAGTGTTGGTTGAGGGGTTATAAATACCCCTCATCTAACTTCTTTAACCTCTTTTAACAACTAAGATAAACATTCGAAAGAGAGATTTGTGCCTTCTAGAGTTTGATTGACTTGCACTCACTTCTCCGATCAACGACTTCTCAAGCGCTCATTTTCCCTCAACTCGAGCTTCGATTCGAGCTTAACGGCTTGGCCAGTTGGAGGCTTTGAAGGCTTGGAAAAGAGCATTTGGTGTTGGTTTATTCTTTAAGCTCTTTTCATTGTAATTTTAATTGTTATTTGAACTTGTTTTCATTGGATTTGAGCTTGTGAAGACCTAGGTTGTTAGGTCTTGAAATTGGATGGTTGCCTTTGTGTTTGAGGCTTAATTCCACTGGTGTAAACTTAGTTTACTTGGATTAGTTGAGTTGTCCCTTAGGTTGAGGTGGAAGAGTGCTCTCGGTAAGAAGACGGAGACTTTCGGGTGTGGAAGTGCCTTAGGTTGAGAGTGAGACTCTTCGGGTCAAAGTCCTCGTTGTAAGGGAAACAAGATTAATCTAGTAAAGTTTAGTTTGGAAATCCTAAGCGGGGTGCTTAGGTAGTGGAGTAGGCATTGGGGCCGAACCACTATAAATAATTGTGTTTGCATTGTCTCTTTTGAGTTTGCTTAATTTCCTTACTTATTGCTTCCGCATTGAATATTAGAATTGGGAATTGCCTAAGTTGTAAGAAATGATTAAAAACAGAATTAAGCGATAAGATTTAGTTGACACACTATCCCCCCCCCTCTAGTGTGACCATTTCACCCAACACAACAGGCCTCAGCCCATCCATGCCCTAAGGCAAAAAATCACACTCAAGGGTTTTGAGGATAATCGGGATTGACCCATTTGTGCTTATCCTATAATCATACCCTTAAAGATAGCGCAGGAATAATTGGGATTCGCCCACCTGAACTTGTTCCATAGACACACGTTGGGAATTAACCATCCAACCTTCCGGGCCAAGTCCGCAATCCGGCTCCTATCCGAGCCTCTCCGCCATTCATAAAAATATTGCGCTAACAAGACGTAAGTCAAGTGTATCCTACGGTGTTTTAGTGGTGTCTTTAATGGGAAATGCCACAACGCAACACTCTCTGCCCAATCCCGATGCCCTAGACTCGTAATATCATCAACCCATGAGGTTTTATTTCATGCAAATAAATTATTTTGTTGGTTCTTAACATATTATGCTTCATCTTGAATTTTAATTCTACAATTAAAATTTCCATTGCCGAAATTAGGATTTTATTTTTAGTTTACTGTTGTGCCAAAACTGCTGCACCCAAGCCGAATCGGATTCCCAAAGTGTGTCATATGGTTCCAGACTATATTTTCTAGTTAAAATAATAGGTTACACGACTATGTTCAGTAAATTATACTCATCACAATAGAGATTACAAAATCAGTCTTGGATTAACAATTTCAGCATGAAATTTCTTCAAGTTTGAGTTTTCAGCATGTCAAAGTAATTAATCCAAAAATCACAGCAATTAAATCCTAAATTACCACCACAACAGATTTATAACATCAAAATAAATCTTACAAAAATTTAAATCATAATTCCTAATCAAGATTTAGCATGCATCCACATCATCTTTAATTAAGACTCAAGCTTGAAAACCAAGAACCCCAAACATGAACATACATGGCATCAAGATTTAATCTTTTCACACGCAAAACATAGATTCATACACTAAACTTTTATATCTGGATACAAATCATGCATTGGCATCATAGGAACTTGATTTTAAAAAATTAATCCAAATCCTAATTTTCAAAAACGATCAAGAACTTCTCTTAGGCATTTCATCGAACACCTTGAGAGCGACCCTATTCCCACCTTGGCCGAGCACCCCTAGGGCAGTCCTAGGGCTGCGGAGCCCCTTAGGGGGGAGGTCTTCGGCCCCCTCTTTCACGGCAACAAGAGAAATCGGCAAGAACTTGAGAATCGACAGAAAACCCGACAAGAAACGTGCTAATCTTCCAGATCGGCTCAAGAAACACGAAAGAAACCCAAGACAAGGAGAGGTAAACCACTCACCTGATTTGGAAGAAGAAAAGAGAATTTTTTCCGATCGGCGGCTTTCGAATCCGGCCTCAATCAAGCGAAGGCGGCTCGGCTCCTCAAAGGAAAGGGGGCGGTGGCTCCCACCAAGTCGGCGGCTTGGCTTCCAAGGGAAAGGAAGGAAGAGGGGGGAAAGAGGGACGGAGGATTGCGGCTCCTCTCTCTCCCTCGGCTCGACTTCGGGAATGAATCGGCTGCTAGCGGCTTGGCTCCCAGGAGAGAGGGGGAGAGGGGCGGCGGCTTGGCGGCTCTCTCTCTCTCTCTGTGTGTGTGTGTGTGGCTTGTGCGGCTCCAGCAAGGAGCCGCCTAGCCATAGGGGGGCGGGGTATTTTATAATCCCCTCCCAAACCACCTCCAAACCCTAACCCCTTTCTAACCCGCATCTGCCTCAAGTCCAGATCCAACCCGCTAACTCCTCAACCCAAACTAACCCCGTGCTAAATACAAGCATCAATCGCATTAAATTGGATGGGGTTAGTTTGGGTTAGTTTGGGTTATTAATAAATTAAGCACATAAAATATAAAATCCATGGATCAAATTACCCGAGCTCTCAAGCTCGCACCGGACCACGAGTCGACTCGGCTCGACCTTGAACTAGCCCACTAAGTTGGCGACACAAAACAAATAACAGGAAATCAGAATAACATATAGGATATTACAATATTTCTATGATTTAGCATGCTAGGATGATAGAGGGTCTCAAGACGAATTTAGCGGTTCAATCGGATCTAGAATCAGAGTTAGAACGGGTTAGATACGGGTTGTTTAAGTCGGATAACTTAAATATCGATATTTTGGTCATTTGAACCTAACTAGTGTCTATAAATTAGAACCTAGGGCGTAAGGCAGGGGGGTTTTGGCTTCACGCTACCCGAGGAAAAGGAGAGAGGATGTAGGGCGCCGCCGAGGAGGAGGAGGAACCGCTGGAGCTGGAATTCCGCGAGTTCGTCGGTGTTGATTGAAGGAAGATCCTACGCGTCTTCTTCCATTTCATTCTCTCCAAAGAGGTGAGTGGATTTAGCCATTTTCCCCAATTCTATGTGTCGTATGTCACGGGGTTTTCATCAATTTTTGACATGTTTTTCTCGTATCGAATTGGTAATTTTGGATCGGTTGTTTGTGGTTGAATCGTGTCGTTTCATCGTCATTTGCATCGTTTACCTTTTCCTTATCTTTAGGTTAGGGTAGTTGAATATGTTGGGATGAGATCTCGATCGAGTATTCTTGTCATGGTTTTGTATCAAATTTATGTTGTGATTTCACTCGGAGCTTTTTGTATATATTTTCTAGATTTTTCGCGGTGATTTCTGAGAGTCTTTGGTTCTGGTCGTGTTGTTCATCGATGACAGTCTTGGTCGCCGGCCAACAAATGGTCAATCATTTTATACGGTGCTATCGGTGCAGCAGCGTCGGAGCGAGGCGACGTTGTGCGGCGCTTTCGGTGCAGCAGCGCCGAGGCGAGGCGATGCCACAGAATGGCACCACCTACGTGGAGGTATTGCTCGCGCAACAATAGTGGGTCGCTGCGCTTAGCGTGACCCTACTGAGCTCCAGCGCAGCCTCGTATGCCACGACTGGCCGGCCCTATTGGGGCGACGCTCTTCGGTGCATCGTTGGTTCGCGTGCAGGGAACAGGCGAAGGTCGAGAGGTGCACCCTCCTGACTCCTCAGTGACACGCCAGAAACTAGGCGCTGCTTGGTGCTTGGTGGCGGCAGCGAGTCATGGCGGTGTGTTGCCGATGGCCGGTGCGAGCACCGACCAGTCAGACCTGGTGGCGGCGGCTGCAAGGTAAGAGGTGAACCTATTGCAAACCCTAGGTAAGATGAAGGGTTAAGATTTGACCATGTTTAGATTAAGGGTTAAGATTTGACCATGTCTAAATGAAGGGTTGAGATTTCATCATGTTTAGATGAAGGGTTGAGATTTCATCATATTTAGATGAAGGGTTAAGATTGCATCACGTTTTGCTGAAGGACTGAGATTTCATAATGTTTAGATGAAGGGTTGAGATTTCATCATGTTTTGATGAAGGGTTAAGATTTCATCACGTTTAGCTGAAGGGCTGAGAGTTCATAATGTTCAGATGAATGGCTGAGATTGCATCATGTTTAGGTAAAGGGCTGAGATTTCATCATGTTTAGATGAAGGGCTGAGATTTCATGATATTTAGATGAAGGGCTGAGATTTCATGATGTTTAGATGAAGGGTTGAGATTCCATGATGTTTAGATGAAGGGCTGAGATTGCATCATGTTTGGATGAAGGGCTGAGATTTCATCATGTTTAGATCAAGGGCTGAGATTTCATCATGTTTAGATCAAGGGCTGAGATTGCATCATGTTTAGATGAAGGGTTAAGATTTCTTCATGTTTAGATGAAGTGTTGAGATTGCATCATGTTTAGCTGAAGGGCTGAGATTTCCTCATGTTTAGATGAAGGGCTGAGATTGCATCATGTTAGATGAAGGGTTAAAATTTCATCATGTTTAAATGAAGGGTTGAGATTACGTCATGTTTAGGTGAAGGACTGAGATTTTATCATTTAGATGAAGGGTTGAGATTTCATCGTATGAAGGGTTGAGATTTCATCATGTCTAGATGAAGTGTTGAGATTTCATCATGTTTCGATGAAGGGTTGAGATTTGATCATGATTAGATGAAGGGTTCAGATTTCCTCATATTTAGATGAAGGGTTGGGACTGCATCACTATTTAGATGAAGGGCTGAGATTTCATCATTGTTAGATGAAGGGTTGAGATTATATGGGTGGAATTTAAGGTATTTCTTTATTATTCTGAATAATTATTTTGGGGGCTTTAAAGTTAGTAAAAATAGCCATATTATATATGAAATTTTACCTAATCGACATTCTAGATTTATTGGCGAGGTGTATTTCACCGTCAGACCTTTGGATTTTGAAAGCAGTGGGCGACCGACACCTCGTTTTGAGTGCCGAGTTGAAAAGTCATGTTTTACTTGTTTTTATGATTCCAATCTGAGTTGATTTATTTTTTTAACAATTGATGAAGTGAATCCCATCCTACATCAGTGTTACCCTATGCCGAAATATTATCTTGTTGTTCCATTTCATTAATTTTACTATTGAAGTTCCTTTGGGCATTGTTTTCATGATATACACGCTTCTTTCCTTACGATGTTTGACGTGTTATATTCCTATTTCATGGTTGCTCATGTATGGTATGAAGCATGAAGGAGATTAACTGAATTCTTATTTGAAAAACTCTACTGCTTACATATAACTTACTGTGGATAGTGTTGTTCATGATGATGTATGGGCCGAGGTTTGGCCCTGGGTTTCATGTGCATGCAAGTGTGTGGACACTGAGGACCCTAGAGGTTCAAGGATATTTAAGATTGCTTGTGGATTTTATATTTATTTATCGGTAATTATTGGTTATTATGTACATGCATAGATGTGTTTGTGGTTGTGGATCGAGAAGTTCATCAGCTGCGATCAAGAAGTTCATCAGCTGCCACACTAATGACCGACTCGGGTGGCGTGAGTGGGAGATACGTTGAGATCGAGCAGTGATCAACGCTCGATTCGTAGGACCGACGGGTCCTTGGATCGGGAAGCTCGTCAGCACCGCCACACTAATGACCGACTCGGGTGGTTTGTGTGGATGTTGGATGATTATTGCTGATTATTCCTATCATTGTTGCTTATATTGTATATCTGTTATTTGTTTATTTATGCATGATGATTGATTTGGTGGATTGAGGACTGATCTTCTCACTAAGTCCTACACTACTAGAAAAATGGTCATCAGCAACGGCTGATGCCGTTGCTGAGCCGTTGCTGAAGAGAATCAGCAACGGCCGCGCCGTTGCAATAGAGCCGTGACAGAAAGTCACGTTGCTGATGACTTAGCAACGGATCAGCAACGGCCGCTCGGGCCGTCGCTCAAAACATTATCAGCAACGGCCGCTCGGGCCGTCGCTAAAAATATTATCAGCAATGGTTTTGCCACAGACCCGGAGCCGTTGCTGATAACATTAATAGCAACAGCCGCTGAGTCCGTAGCAACGCCGTTAGTAAAACCACGTCGCTAAGCCGTTGCTGTAGGTCATCAGCAACGGCTTTCGATACACTTTTAGCAACGGCTTTCCCACGGACGGCCGTGAGAAAGCCGTTGCTGATGACGCATACTTGGGAACAGAAAAATTAAAAATTTCAAATTTCCATTGATACATTGATACATTATCTGATACATAACTCACACACCCATACCCTCATACACACATTCATTCACACATCACAAACACACCAAGATATACATCAAAACAATTATATTTATATTGATAATTATCCACGATAGTATAAAAACAATTCAAATGCAAAATTGAAGTATCAATATCCAAACAAAATAAGTTAAACAAGTTCAATATCTCAGTAACAAGTTCAATATCCAAACAAAAAATCTCACGATCACGATGGAGGATGGTCTGGATCATATGGCGGGGTCTGGAGTGCTTGAGTGTACACCGGCGTGGACTGACTCGAGGACGATGGATTAGATGATGCCAAAGAGATGCCTGCTTCAGGATGACCTGACATGTTGTGTAGCATAGCTTGTATATCCGCCATCATCTGACTCTGGCGCTCCATTATCTCAGTCTGACGCGCGACCGTGTCCTCTAGAGTCCTTATTCTGCTACTATGATCATAATTGGATCTAGAGGTGGACGGCCGCTCACCAGCGACCGGAGGGGTCGGTGCCCTAAGTGGCCCTAGCACGGCTCGCGCATGACCACTATCTGCGAAGCCATATACGCGGCCATGGTCCCAGCCACCTGCGGCCTCGACCCACGATGCTGCGTCAAAGTCCTCGGGGGTACCCCCGCGCTGCACCACCGTCTGGCTGTACGTCTCCTACTCGAGTTTGATTTTTTGTTAAATATTTATCATAAAACTTAAATTATAAATATATAATGAATAATTTAAACAAATATATAATTACCATAATGTGTGCAGCGCGGTTGTCGATGTACTCCCCCGTCCCATGTGCTCGACGATGAGTCCGCTCAAACACCGCCATCGGGGAGGGTCGCTAGACACTCCCGTCATCCGACACCGTCGTCTACATTTACAAAACAAATACATTAATTAGTACACATAGTAACAAATAAAATATATAATTAAAAGATATACTTACCATACGGTTCGCGTGCACTGCAAATGCAACAGAGCCGCCGGTGTGACGCGCTGCTCCCCCCGACATGCGATTTCTAGCCGCATTTCGAGAAACCTCCTGCCATCGATCCGTCGACCATATCCCCACGAGCTGGTCCCATATATCCGGAGTAATCCAACCGGGGCCGTATCCCCGAGTCTCCGCGATGTTAGTGGTCCCAGCTCGGGCCATCGCTTGGGACCGAGCCTACCCCAGCTGCCCGTTGTACCTTGCCCGGGAAATAGCCTCCCAGGCAGCGTAAATGAAGGGCCTCTGGTCCTTGGCCCATGTATAGCGAGCCTGCAAAATAATAATATCAGTACCAATATTAATATATCTTCATGCATGTAAAAAAAAAAATAATACGTGCCTCAAACTCGCGCCACAACATGTCGACGTGCTCGCTAGGCACGTGAGACCACGTAGGCCATGCCCCGTGCATGTATCGTCGAATAGTAGAAGAAATGCTCCTCGGCACTTCTTCTTGCTCGAACCTGCACAACAAAAATAAATTTTAATATTATATTATGATATAATGAATTTATAATGATTCATAATTCATGATATATTACCGCTCCCCGATCACGCTAATCAATCTACGTGACTCTGTGGCTGGTGGAGGCTGCCACCTGTGCGGCCCGCGTGGCCGCCTGCGTCTGGATGTACTAGCCTCGGCAGTATCATCCTCATGAGGATCAGCAACAGGAGTAAGTGCTGGAGTCTCACCGATCGGAGACTCCGAAGCTCTCCTGCGTCGATAACCACCACCAGACATATCTGTCGAACAGACATATAATCAGATTATTGTATAAATAGTAGAGATATATTTAATAAAATATATATACTTTACAATTATTCCTCATCATCTGAATAATAGTCTTCAAATTCTTCTTCTTCTTCCTCTTCTTCCTCTTCTTCATCTTCTTCATCTCCAGCTTCCTCAATTTCATGATCGTCATCATCAGCATATTCAACTTCTAATTGAATTGACGTTGTGTCTGCATCCTCGAGTATTGGAATAATACGATCCACAGCAGGAAGATCATCTTCTTGATAGAAACCAGGAGGATCATTTTCTCCTACTATCGGATCAATTTTTCCTCTACCTTTTGTCTTACAGACTACACGCCAATCTGCTCTATCTTTATTTCGAGCCGGATACTTCGCGTAATATACTTGTTCGGCTTGTGATGCCAATATAAAAGGCTCATTTGCTGCCAATTTTGATTTATAATTAACCTCAACAAGTTTGTATTTTGGATGAACTTTCATGCCCCTTTATGTTGTATCGAACCAATGACATCTAAATAGGATCACTGATTTCAAGCCGAAGTAGTGCAACTCTATCACTTCTTCCACCAGTCCATAAAAATCCATATCACATTCAACATAGGTTGTCCCTTTCACGCAGACCCCAGCATTCATCGTCTTCTTTGTAAATGAATATTCAACCGTGTGAAATTTATACCCGTTAACAAAATATCCGCTATAGCACGACACAAGTTGCGACGGTCCACTAACAAACTCAAATATTCTTTCATCTATTTCAGCTCTGTGATCTTTGCTGTAAGTTTGAATCCAAGTAGGGAAATCACGATTCCGTAATCTCTCCAATTCTTGATCGTTGTGAATAGAGTATTTTCGCACCATCTCAATGTCAAATATTTCAATGAATTGTTCAATCTCTGAACAATTGAGTAATACATACAAGTGTGCCAAATGATACTCTTCATCGCTTAAGTGTCGAGATGGACGAGAACCAAAAGCACGACCAGAGTGACAAAATATATTTAAACGTCCATCTGAATGTCGAACACCCCCGTCGTCGTTACGTGGAAGACGATCAAATCTTGTCTGTACTGTCGATTCAAAGTAAAATGAGCAGAATGTTGAAATTTCTTGGATGATATACGATTCAGATATTGATCCTTCAACAGCTGCGGTGTTCTTTACTTTTTTCTTCAGACGATTCATGTATCTTTCAAATAAGTACATCCAACGATATTGAACGGGGCCACCAACTTGTGCCTCGTATGCCAAGTGTATCGGTAGATGCTCCATCGAGTCAAAAAATGCAGGAGGGAAAAACTGCTCCAGCTTGCATATGATTTCAACAATATTATTTTCAAGTGTAGACATATCTTCGACTCGAAGGACATTTGCACAGATGCTTCTAAAAAACAATATTATTTTCAAGTGTAGACAGATGCTTCTTAAACGAGATATTTTTCTGTCGGACCGATTTCTTCTCCTTGTAACGAGGGTGTTGACATACAGGGCATTTATCCAACTGCACATTTTCTTTATAATATAAAATGCAGTTATTTTGGCACGCGTGTATTTTTTCGTACCCAAGCCCCAATTTTCTCATTAGCTTTTTAGTCTTATAAAAAGTAGGCTCAAACTTGTTATCAGTAGGCAGTATTCCATTAATCAATCTAGCAATCCGATCATACGCAACTCCGCTGATATTACAATAGGCCTTGATGTTTAAGAGCTGTGTCATTGCTGAAAACCTAGTGTATTTAGGACAATTCTCATACAAAGGTTCATCGGCAGCTTTCAACATCTCGTAAAATTCTGCAGCTTCTTTATTCGGTAATTCAATCTCTACCGCAGCCCCTACTTCTGTGATATCAACCGCTGTAGTATCTGGTGGGACTGATGTCTGAAGAACTGGCCGATCAACATTATCATTCAGGCGGAATTGACCCCCAAGACTATCAAGTATCATAGTTCTATAGGGATTACATTGACTGGATGAAGAAGCACCAGCAGAGGAAGATTCACCATATGTCTGAACGACATGATTGCTCGACGTCCTGACTTCGCGTGACTCCCCGTGACAAGTCCATAGAAAATATCTTGGTGCAAATCCTTTGGTATATAGATGTAGAGTGACAGTCTCCCGAACCAAAAATCGTCCATTTGAACAAATGCGGCACGGACATCGGATTTGATCACCCATGCTAACGAAATTCCGATTCGAATAGGCGAAATTTAGGAAGTACGTTACGCCTAATCGAAACTCATTCGTTAAAGCTCCACGATCAAGACGTCGGTACATCCAACTTCGATCAGCTGACATGATTCTGTCAATCAATGACAATTTCTTTGGTTAATGCATGTCTTTAGGTGAGATTGTCCTATTCCATTCGGGATTTATGTTATTCGTACTGCACTTACGTTTTTATTTTAACTGTGAACTAATTATTCTAAATTTCGGCAGTATCTCCCTACAATTCTCCGAATACGCATATCATCTGGGCGCGTATCGGAGAACAAGAGAGATGTTGCCGAAATTTAGAATAATTAGTTAACAGTTAAAATAAAAACGTAAGTCCAGTACAAATAACTATATTCCCAAATTGTCCAACAAGAGGGACAATTCAAGAATTGTACGTCGTATAAAAGATCATCTACTTCTTTTACACGAACATACAATCCCCGAACGGATCTAAGGTTTTGCTAAATCATATCCGACTCGTCGATGCGTACGTGAAACATATCAACTCGTCGGATGGATGATTATTTTCTAAATATTTCGAGACAGTTCGAGTCCATATTGGACGATTTCAGCGCGCGACTGAAGTGGACGATTCCTGCGTGTGTCCGAAGTGGACGATTCCGGCGCGCGTCCGAAGTGGACGATTCCGGCGCGAGTCCGAAGTGGACGATTCCGGCGCGAGTCCGAAGTGGACGATTCCGGCGCACGTCCGAAATTAATCTAAACCCTAATAATTAATCTAACAAATTAAACAATTAATCTAAACAATTAATTAACAATTATAAAACAATTAATTAACAATTATAAAATAATAAAAAATTATATATATATTTATAAATTCCGGCGCCGGAGTCAGGTGGACTCCGGCGCCGGCGTACAGTGGCCGGACACACTGTCCGGCCACTGTACAAGGTCCGGCAGCGGCCATCGGCCGACCGCCACTGGCCGAAACCCTAGAAATAGGGTTTCGGTCGGATTGATTCCCGCCGGCCGCAACGGGAAGAGACGGCCGGCCGGCGAGGCATACCTGGACAAGTCAGCAGCAGCGGGAGGAGGAAGAGGCGTCGTCGGCGTCGGCAGCGTCGGCAGCAACGGCAGCGGCGGCGAGAGGCGTCGGCAGGAGCGGCGGCGGCAGCAGCGGGAGGAAGAAGGGTCGGGCGCGAGAGCGTGCCCTATATAAACTTATCAGCAACGGCTCACTCGCCCGTTAGAAAGCCGTTGCTGATAAGTTATCATCAGCAACGGCTCACTTATCCGTTAGAAAGCCGTTGCTGATAATTAAAATATCAGCAACGGCTCGCCTTTCCGTCAGAAAGCCGTTGCTGATAATTAAAATAATCCGCAACGGCTCAGGTATCCGTTAGAACACCGTTGCAGATACAAATATCTGCAACGGCTCGGGCAGCCGTAAGAATGCCGTTGCAAATAGCAACGGCTTGAGCGGCCGTTGCTGAAGACCAAGTTTCTAGTAGTGCTAGTTGGACTTACCCCTCATTTTTTATTGTTTTTAAACACCTGAGAGATATCAGAGAGATACCGAGGTGCAATAGCGCTGTTGGTGGCGGCAGGGCAGCAGGTCTCGTGACATGTCGTGGTCGAGAGGATACCTGAGTCATTTTAGTTTTCTTTGAGTTGTTGAGTCATGTAGACTCGGGTTGTTGTTTCCGCTAGGGGTGAGCACGGACCGGTTAACCGGTCCATTAACTTCGGTTTTTTAAAATTATTAACCGTAAACAGGTCCATTAACTTCGATTAACCATCATTTCGATTTTGTTTTTTTCGGTTCGGTTAACCAAAAATTTTCGGTTAACCAATAAAAAATTTAACATACAAATATAATATTATACAAATCACATATAGAGAAAAATCCAAACAAATACTAAATCCTCATTGAGAAAAAAGAAAAAAAAATTGAAACTACTTGAGCCAAGATAATGTGATGCAAAAATTAATAATTTATTATTTTTTTTGGTAATTTTTTTTGTTGTTTTTTTTTTTTTTTTTTTAATTTTTAAATCTTCAAATTTTTAAATTTTTTTAAATTTTTTAAATTTTTTAAATTTTTTAATTTTTTTTAATTTTTTTTAATTTTTTTAATTTTTTTAATTTTTTAATTTTTTTAATTTTTTTAATTTTTTTAATTTTTTTAAATTGTTTTATTTTTTTAATTTTTTTATAATTTTTATAATTTTATACAAATTTTTATAATTTTTTTACAATTTTTTATTATTTGATAAAGTTTTTGGTAAATTTTTTTATTTTTTATAATTTATAAATCAATATTTAATTTATATATATAATATTTTATATTAAAAATTAATTAATTATATTGAACCGGTCGGTTAACCGAAATCGACAGACATTTTAGATTGTGGACCGAACCCGAAATCGAAAATTGATTTTTTTAAAAAAACATAAACTAAAACCGAAAAAAATCGTTCGGTTAACTGCAAAAATTGGTTTGGTTTCGGACCGATTTTTCAATTAACCGAAAAACCAGTTTTTTTTCTCACCGCTAGTTTCCACATTTTCTTTATTTTTAGGAGTCTTGATTTCTTATTTGAATTCTTTAAAAATAACGTGATTAGTGAAATTTTCTTTAGTCGGGGTTTGGTTCGATATTTGATACCTATTCTTTCTTTTAAAAAATAAAATTAATTATATATTCATATATTGTTCAGGTCATTTGTTGTGTTGTGATTTGAGTTGGGTTGGGCTTCGGGATACGTGACGTACCTTGGCCGGTCACACCGGGTTTGGGGTGTGACAATGTGGTATCAGAGTGGGTACGACAATAAGACATTGGGTATTGTATGGGGCATTGCTAGCATGTCATCATATGGTATGTCCTAGTCATGAGATCAACGACTAAACTTGTGCACCAACGGAGGTACGTATTTATGGTTAAAATTTTGGTTATATATCTATATATATATATAATTGTGTGTGGATGTTACCTTGCTTTTATTATAGAGATGGAGGCGCACATGGATGTTGTTTTGAGTGGTAGCGAAAGTAACTCCGCTGGCATACGAGGCAGAGGCCGAGGCCATGTACTTGGGTGTTTATCACTTTTGGGCTACCCTTGTGTGGCTATTTGGATTATCGACTATTGCGAGATTTTATTATCCTCTTGAATGATTCTTTGGTTGCTATTTATACATTTGATTTCTTTGGGTGGCCAGGGTTGAGCAGGACCCAGAGTGGTTCGGCTCGAGGCTTTGGTTCGGTGATTGGTTAGTGTGTGGGTTGTTGGAGACCATGGCTTATTATAAGTAGAGGTGACAATTTTATCCGCATTCGCCAACTAAAAACCGCATCCACACCGTATCTGATCCATATCCGCAAGTAAAAACGGATATGGATACGGATACGAATTTAGAAAATTTATATTCGCGCGGATACGGTGCGGATACGGATATGACTGTAGATCCTCATCGTATCCGCACCGCCTATCCTCGTCTTTAAATTACTATTTTGCCCATATAAGTTATTAATATATATAAGAGCTCTATAGTAATTTCATGTCAAGATGAATTTTGAATTATATTATATATTTGTTTTGGATCAATGAATTGGTAATTTATTAATTTATTAATTAAATATATTATTTCAATATTTTTTATTAAAATACAGTGCGGAGACGGATGCGGTGCGGATATGGATATTCATATTCACATCCGTAGCGGATACGGTGCGGATACGGATGTGTGGATATGGATGTGCGGATATGGGGTCCGGTGCGGATACGGATAATGCAGTATCTGCACTGCATCCGATCTGTTACCAGCCCTAATTATAAGGGTGGATAGGTAAGAGCTTCATGTAAATTTCATTTTTGGTTGGATCTGATCCAAAACCTTAAATTTCTTCAGGGGATGTGCCTCCATGGTTGATCGACTACGGAGAGGCAGCCATGTGCCCCAACGTGTTACTGGCCGATGGGTGCATGAAGAACCCAATCTTGATTGATTCTGTTTTTTGGGTAGGGATGCTGGAACCTAGATGTTTTGCACACCTTGTGCATGTCTCACTAGGTTGATGTATGAAATGGAAGGAAGGGTAAGTCCTTGGGGGATTTAAGGCGTTGGGTGACCTTAAGACAATCCTAACGTTTCGGGACAACAAGTCTATAAGGGTCTTGACCCTAATGCCTTGGGTTGAACAAGTTGGAGAAATTGTTAGTGTGCATAGGACTGTTGTTTGGGGAATTGGGCATGGTGCTATTAGGAGATGGATTTCTATGCGAGGGAAAGGTCACTTCAGGACTATTCCTTCATGGGATATTTGATGGCTTAAGAGTTGGCCTCAAAAGTCTGGTGTTAGGCACATGGTAGAGTGTGGAAGATGTTGGGTTGGTGCTGTAGGTCAGGCCTAGGACAGTCCTAGGGTAATCCTTATATCTCAGAGTCAATTGAATTGGGAAGATACTTTTGCCCTGTAAATTTTAGCCTTATGTTTTGACGAGACTTGTTTTCAAAGAGGCTTGTTGTGGAGGGCAGATCTCCCTTAGGGATTCGGCTATGGGAAGGGATGTGATGGATGTTGAGTTAAGGGCTGGGTCAGATACATTGGGTAGACGATAAATCTCAGATTTTAATGGGTAGAGTTGGCGCATGAATTGTTGTCGTCGTGAGTTCCGACTGTAAGCTAAAATGTACGTCAAGTGTGGGACCAATTTAAGGCCCTTGTGGTCGCATGTTCCTAGGGCTAGGAAGACCATTTTATTCTGATATTACCTGGCCTCATTCTTTGTTTAACAGCCCGTTGTACCTCTGAATTTCTGCGAGTGTGTACTAGAATTGCTAGTTGAGAAACTGCATCTTCACATGTATTCGATACTAAGCATTGAACACTTGACCATGTTTTTTTTAGGCTAGAATTCGCATAGTAATTCAAATGCCTTGCTGATGAGATTCAATGTGCCAAAAAAAAAAAACGGTTTAGTGAGCTTGACGAAGGTGTAGAAAATTTTGAGTTTTGTGAATGTATTGGCTTTGGATTTTCCGCTTAGTGCAAGTTGATTTGCTAAAATTTCTCAGTCTCGAAAATGATGTGCTCACACTGAAATATACTCCTTGTTGTGAGTGCTTTGGGTGAGGACTTAGACGTTGGGATATTCAGCTTAAGAAACGAGTTTGGTATCTGGGAAAGTTCAAATTGGTAAACAAGTCTTCGTGCAGAATTTTTTTTTTTTGCTACGTGTTGTAGATTTTCGTTTGTGACTCCATTAGAGGGCTGATTTCATTGGATGATTATGTGCACGTGAATGGGATAGAGTAGAAAAAATCATGGGTAATTGGGGTTTAGGGTTTAGGGTTAGGGGGAGGTCCAAGGGATATAGAAGTTGAATCGTGGTGCTAAATGTGGCAGGGGTTAGCGTCGCGCAATTTGCATAGCTTATGCTCGTTCGAGTTCGGTAGTGTGATGAACCTATAGTTTACCCCAAAATTCAAGGATGAATTTTCTTTAAGGGGGGAGTAAATTGTAATGCCCAAAAACCTAAAAATAATATTTTATTCTTGAGCGGGGGACCGTAGGGCCGAGTTAGCGCGAATGGGCGGAAAGCTTCAGGATTAGACCCAAGCATGTAATGTAGAAAAAAATTAGGAAAAATTTATTTGTCATATTTCTGTGATTTAGCATGATAGGATGATAGAGGGTCTCGAGACGAATTTAATGGTTTAATCGGAACTCGAATCGGAGTTAGAACGGGTTAGATACTGGTTGTTTAAGTCAGATAACTTAAATAGTGGTATTTTGGTCATTTGGACCCAACCATGCTCTATAAATTAGGGCTTGGGGCGTACGGCCAGGGGTTTTAACCGCACGCTACCCGAGGCAAATGAGAGAGGAGAGAAGGCGCCACCGATGAGGAGGAGGAGTAATAGGAGCAGCAAATCTGCGAGTTCGTCGACGTCGGTTGAAGGAAGATCCTACGCATCTTCTTCCATTTCGTTCTCTCCAAAGAGGTGAGTGGATTTAGCCATTTCCCCCAATTCTTTCATTCATGCCGCCACCCCTATGTGATGGGGTTTTCGTCAATTTTTGACGTGTTTTTCTCGTATCGAATTAGAAATTTTGGATCGGTTGTTTGTGGTTGAATCGTGTCGTTTCATCGTCGTTTGCATCGTTTGCCTTTTCGTGTAGGATTCTTTACTCGATTCCTTGTCTTTAGTTTAGGGTAGTTGAATATGTTGGGATGAGATATCGATCGAGTATTCTTGTCGTGGTTTTGAATCAAATTTATGCTGTGATTTTAGTTGGAGCTTTCTGTATATATTTTTCTTGATTTTTCGTTCTAATTTCTCGGAAGGTTTGGTTTCGGTCGTGTTTTTCATCGACGGCGGCCTTGGCCGCTGGCCAACAGATGGTCGATCGTTTTGTACGGCACTACTGCACAGGCGACGTTGTGCGGCGCTGCCGGTGCAGTAGCGCCAAGGCGAGGTTATGCCGCACAACGGCCCTACCTGTGTGGTGGTGTTGCTCGCGCAACAACAATGGGTCGCTGCGCCTGGCGTCAGCCTACTGAGCTCTGACACGGTCTCGTATGCTGCGACTGGCCAGCCCTGTTGGGATGATGCCCGACGAGGCATCGCCGCTTCGCGTGTAGGGAGCAGGTGGAGGTCGGGAGGCGCACCCTCCCGACTCCTTAGTGGACGCGCCACAAACCAGGCATCGCTCGGTGCTTGGTGGCGGAGTCGAGTCATGGCGGTGTGTCGCCAGTGGTCAGCGATGGCTTTGGTGCGAGCTCTGGCCAGTCAGATCTGGTGGCAGCACCTGCAAGGTAATAGGTGAACCTGTTGCAAACCCTAGGTAAGATGAAGGGTTAAGATTTGACCATGTTTAGATGAAGGGTTGAGATTTCATCATGTTTAGATGAAGGGTTGAGATATCATCATGTTTAGATGAAGGGCTGAGATTGCATTATGTTTAGGTGAAGGCTGAGATTTCATCATGTTTAGATGAATATTTCATCATGTTAATTAAATGAAGGGTTGGGATTGCATCATGTTTTAGGTGAAGAGCTGAGATTTCATCATGTTTAGATGAAGGGTTGAGATTTCATCATGTTTAGATGAAGGGTTAAGATTTCATCATGTTTAGATGAAGGGCTGAGATTGCATCATGTTTAGGTGAAGTGCTGAGATTTCATCATATTTAGATGAAGGACTGAGATTGCATCATGTTTAGGTGAAGGGTTACGATTTCATCATGTTTAGATGAAGGGTTCAGATTACATCATGTTTAGGTGAAGGGCTGAGATGTCATCATGTTTAGATGAAGGGTTGAGATTGTATCATATTTGGGTGAAGGGCTGAGATTTCATCATATTTAGATGAAGGGTTGAGATTTGATCATGATTAGATGAAGGATTGAGATTTCCTCATGTTTAGATGAAGGGTTGGGACTCCATCATTGTTTAGATGAAGGGCTGAAATTTCATCATTGTTAGATGAAGGGTTGAGATTATATGGGTGGAATTTAAGGTATTTCTTTTATTATTCTAAATAATTATTTTGGGGGGCTTTAAAGTTCGTAAAAATAGTCGTATCTAATATGAAACTTTACCCAATCGACGTTTTGGATTTATTGGCGAGGTCTGTTTCGCCGTCAGACCTCCCGCTTTTGAAAGCAGTGGGTGGTCGACGCCTTGTTTTGTGTGCCGAGTTGAAATGTCATGTTTTACTTGTTTTTTTTATTCCAATCTGAGTTGATTTGTTATTTTAACATTTGATTAAGTGAATCCCATCCTACATCAGTGTTACCCTATACCGAAATATTATCTTGTTGTTCCATTTCATTGATTTTACTATTGAAGTTCCTTTTGGCATTATTTTCATGATATGCTTGCTTCTTTTCTTACGATGTTGGACATGTTATATTCCTATTTCATGGTTTCTCATGTATGGTATGACGCTTGAAGGAGATTAACTGAATTCTTATTTGAAAAACTCTACTGCTTACATATAACTTACTGTAGATAGTGTTGTTCATGATGATGTATGGGCCTAGGTTTGGCCCTGGGTTTCATGTGCATGCAAGTGTGTGGACACTGAGGACCCTAGTGGTTCAAGGATATTTAAGATGGCTTGTGGATTTTATATTTATTTATTGGTAATTATTGGTTATTATGTACATGCATGGATTTGTTTGTGGTGTGGACTGGGAAGCTCGTCAGCCGCCACACTGACGACTGACTCAGGTGGCGTGAGCGTGAGATACGCTGAGACAGAGCAGTGATTAGCGCCTGACTCGTAGGACCGACGGGTCCCTGGATCAGGACGCTTGTTAGTACCACCATACTAACGACCGACTCGGGTGGCTTGTGAGGATGTTGGATGATTACTGCTGATTATTGCTTATATTGTATATTTGTTATTTGTTTGTTTATGCATGATGATTGATTTGGTGGATTGAGGACTGATTTGCACACTAAGTCCTAGTTGGACTTACACCTGATTTTCTATTATTTTTCAGCACCTGAGTGAGATCATAGAGGTACCGAGTTGCAGTAGCGCGACTAGTGGTGGTAGGGCAGTTGGTCTCATGACATGTCGTTGTCGAGGGGATACCTGAGTCATTTTAGTTTTCTTTAAGTTGTTGAGTCATGTAGCCTCGTGTTGTTGTTTCCGCATTTTCTTTACTTTTAAGAGTCTTGAATTCTTATTTAAATTCTTTAAAAGTAACTTGATGAGTGATCTTTTATTTAGTCGGGGTTAGGTTCGGTATTTGATACCTATTATTTCTTTTAAAAACAATATTATTTATGTATATTCATATACTGTTCATGTTATTTGTTGTGTTGTGGTTTGATTGGGTTAGGCTTCGGGGTACGTGGCATACCTTGGCCAGCCACACTGAGTTTGGGGTGTGATAGAAAACCGAATGAACTCTGCCCATACTAGGGGTAAGACCAACTCATATGCCACTGCACCCCTCCGCTTAAGAATAGGGAACGACCCAATGAACCTAGGGCTCAGCTTTCCCTTCTTCCTGTAGCGCACCACCCCTTCATAGGGGAAACCTTTAGGAACACCTTCTCCTCCTCGGTAAACTCTACCTCCCTAATCTTTCCATCAGCATACATCTTCTGGCGACTCTGAGCTGCCAACAAGCTTTCCTTGACTAGCTTTACCTTCTCCACCTCCTCCTCAACCAGGTCAGATCCCACCATGAGGGACTCCCCTTCCTCGAACCACCCCATAGGCGATTTGCACCATCGTCGATAAAGTGCCTCAAAGGGAGCCATCCCAACACTACTTTGGTAATTGTTATTGTATGCAAACTCAATCATGGGTAAGTGTCTCTCCCAATCGCCATCCAGGTCTAACACACAAGCCCTTAGCATGTCCTCCAATGTCTGAATAGTTCGCTCTAACTGGCCATTGGTCTGCGGGTGAAACGCAGTGCTGAACTGCACCTGACTACCCAGGGCATCCTGGAAAGACTGCCAAAACCGGGTTGTGAACTGAGTACCCCAATCTGAGATGATCATCACGGGGATACCGTGATATGCCACAATCTGATCCAAGAACAATCTCGTATACTACTCGACTGAAAAGGTCATCTTAATCGGTATGAAATGTCCCGACTTGGTCAAACGATCAACCACGACCCAAATAGAGTCACTACCCTTCCCAAACCTCAGTAGCCTTGTCACAAAGTCCATGGTTATCTCTTCCCATTTCCACTCGAGTACCTTTAAGTTCTAATGCAACCCTGCAGTCTTCAAGTGTTCCACCTTCACTTGTTGAGACCAAACACTTAGACACAAATTCGGCTACCTCCCTTTTCATCCCTTTCCACCAGTAATTATGCCTCAGATCTTGGTACATCTTTGTAGCCCCTGGGTGCATCGTGTATGTGGAGCGGTGGGCCATCTCTAGTACATGCCTGCAAACCTCCGCCATGTCAGGTACCACCATCCTATTTTTGAACCTTAGTGTTGGTGAAATGGCCACACTAGAGGGGGGGGTGAATAGTATGTTAACTAAATCTTTTTGCCTAATTCTGATTTTAAACATTTTCTTAAACTACTTAGGAAATTTATAATTCAACAACTAAATGCGGAAGCAAGTAATAAAGATAAACAATGCGATACACAAAGAGAACAATGCTAATACAATTGTTTATAGTGGATTTAATCCCGCCTTCCTACCGAGAGCACTCTCCCACCTCAACCTTAAGGACAACTCAACTAATCCTAACAAACTATGTTTACAGCGGTGGATTTAAACCTCAAACACAAAGGCAACCACCCAATCTATCAACCTAGGTTTACACGAGTTCAAATACAATGAAATAAACAAGAAAATATACAAGTAATGGAGCAAAAATACAACAACACAAAGACTTAGCTCCAACACAATGAATCCTAGCTCCTCTTGATGCCCTAATATTGAATCAAATCAAGCTTGAAGGCAAACTCAAGAAAAACAAGGTAGAAAGCTAGGGTTTAAACAAAGATGGCCCAATCAAAGCTTGTAGGTGTCAAAGGATATCTCATGAAGCATTAGGAGATCATAGGAAGGCTTGGTATGTGTTTATATAGAGAGCCCAAGAGGTAGGCTCAGATGAAACACACCACAACGACTCAAAAAAGAGCCGTTGTTGCCGACCAGTCGCAGGTCCGATCGATCGTCAGTCGATTGATCGAGCGACTGAATGGCTTCTGCCCATTTCGGGCACCATTCGGTCGATCGACTAGTCGACCGAAACTAGGCAGACTGCTTGGTTTTGACTGATTTTTCTGCTCGTTTGCTCTTTTCTAGGTTCCATCTTCACTAGGTCTACTTATATAACATTTCTTGACATTATGTTTATAACTATAAAACATAAATGTTAGGGAAAATTGACAAATCTAACCCATACTTTAACGAAATTAACAAATCTAACGTACCTTTTAATTTGCATCAACTATAACCCGTACTTACGAATTTACATCAATTCTAACCTCCCGTCTATTTGTCGTTAATCGCCCGCTTAGTTGTTGACGTGGCATCCTATTCAGAAACTTAGTTTATATTTTTTTAACCTGAACTTGCCACGTTAGCCTCTTCCAAAAGAATAAAATAAACTAAGTTGATTTTTTTTAATCCGAACTTGCCACGTCAGCCTATTGGTGCGCAGCCATAGCCACCAGCACCATGACCACCCCCAGCAGTGCGCCGGGGCACTTCCGACGCACCAGAGGTACGTTAGGCGGCCCAGGTCGGCCTCCTGCACAAGCAAATCCCAGCCGACCACCCTGTCGAACTCCTTCTGTACATTCTAGAGCACCCTCGGGTTTTTTATCATCTTCATCATGGCCCACTCATTCATCACCGATGATGTGTCGGTCGCCGCCGCGATCATGTCCTGCATGAGAGCTTTGATATCCATATCATCCATGTGCGCATTCCCGTCCTCATCGGGCAAGGAGATAGAACGTCGACGAAGTCCATGTCTTCTCTACTCTCGCCATTTTCGGCCGCACGGTGCTCATCGATGATATTTTGGTGGAACTCGTCTATCTTCTTCCCCACCTCTCTCGTCTTCTTCTTGCACCTAAACAGGTCGAACCACCGCCACAGCGGGAAGTAGTCGCCGAGGTAGATCATCCCCAGGAACGAGAACAAATCGTGGGTGAGGTGCATGAACTCTACGGCCTCGATAGGGCTGGTGAATTGCAACTCGAAGAACCACTTCCCCAGCAGCATCCTCATCACATTGTTCATGGACAAGCCGCTGAGGATCTCCCAGGTCGACAGCTCCTTCAGCGCTTGCCACATCATGAATGAGGTGGTGCACCTCGGACACCCGGTGGCCAAGAAGGAGTCGATTGGCTTTATGGTGAGCAGGTGCTCCATGCAAGTCTGCCGCATCCGCTTCCAGTGCGGGCCGAGTGGGGCCAGGGTGACGTTGCCACAGCCATAGGCGAGGCGGACAACGGCCAGCATGGCAAGTTCGGATTAAAAAAAAATCAACTTAGTTTTTTTTTAATTCTTTTAGAATAGGCTGACGTGGCAAGTTCAGGTTAAAAAAATATAAACTAAGTTACTAACTAGGATGCCACATCAGCAACTAATGGGGCGATTAACAGCAAGTAGACGGATAGTTGGAGTTGAAGTAAATTCGTAAGTACGGATTATAATTGATGCAAATTAAAAGGTGAGTTAGATTTGTTAATTTCGTCAAAGTATGGGTTAGATTTGTCAATTTTCCCTATATAAGGATTACCCCCATTTGAATTCAATAAAAATATCTAAAACATCAAAATTCTTAAGAATCAATATCTAACTTTTGGGGTCTAGTACAAATTTTCAAAAAACGAATTTTTTTTAATCTTCCGGGTCAAGTATGGGTAGGCTAAAGGCTTCCAAAAAATTCTTAAAATTATGTTGTTGACTAGTTTTTACCTAAGGAATAATTACCGAGACTTTTGGTGCTAAGAAAATGTCTAGGCCATATTGCCCTCCAAGGAGCTCCCTAGGCTTAGTGAATTTCAGGGCCGTTTTCGATTTTCCAATTTTTCATGATTTGTATTCGGGTTTGGTTTGTGGGTTTCTTTGCATCTTCATGAGAATTTATAATTTATCTAGACACCATAAAACTAGACTCTATCTTTCTGACGAATCTTACCGCGTCGACCAACGTCCTTTTGATTTCTTCGATATTTCCGATTATGGACATCGAGCGCTAACTGACTTGGAACCTGAAAATATTTCTTCATGAATATATTAGTTCTATGTTTGTTATCATCAAAACCGAGACTAAGACCAAGGTTGATAACCTTAGGTCAACACTTAGGACACCCTCGGAGTCGACCCCATAACCATCATCAGCGTTGCCTCTCTTGACCAAATCCTTAGTCAAAGCACAAAAGGCATCCTCTTTCGCTGACCGCAATGTCACGGGCCAATTGTTCTGTGCGGAAGAACCTGTGCGGCACCCTTGCATCCCGTGCAAGGGATAAGCCTTAATCCTGAATTCCTCCCGAATTGGGCTTCCCGACTTAACATCGCGGGGCATACGTTGGTCCATGTGCCAACCTCGCATTCCATATACGCGCCCCCAAAATACCATGTTGGTCGAATTGTATTGAAGGCGTAAAGTAAAACAACATTACAGGACTATGGACGCAAGAAAACATAAAACCGGGTGTAAGATGAGCTCCGCAATTATCTTGGGCGAAGATCGACTGGTCGCACGCCCATATGGGCCGATCGTTCGTCTCCGCCCAAGGCAACCGCTTTGTTTGCCAACGCTCTCCTACATTATACAAGAGACCCCTAACCCCCAAGGTTCCCAAAAGCACGAGGAGCATGACAAAATCGTGGCCATGCGAAATGGTGATTTTCCATGGCCACGGCCATGATGAATGCAGGAAAACTACTCCGCTTAGCCGTGACGCACGCACCAAGCGTCGAATGGCCTCGAAATGCATCCAACTCGTACCGTGGGCCCCTCGAGGATCACACAAAGGATTTTACAAGTACGAACTAGAATAAAAGGCAAAATTACATGGACACGAAAACATATTTACAAATATGTAGGGAACATTCTATCATGATTAGTCGTCGCTCGGGCGCATCGAAAAGTCCCTAATAACCTTCCCCACTTCAAGCTTCGACGCCCTCGTCAAACTCGCCTCGGCCACACCGCCTTTCTGGCATAGCTTGTAATTGCTGAAGTGAATTCTTCACAAGTAGTCGAAGGGAACATCGCTTGAGTAACGACACGCCCAGTGGGGCTGCAACATGTCGAGTTTCGCCATGAAGTCCGCCACCAGGAAATGACTACTTGGAACATCATTGAGTTTCATCATCGCTTGTTATTGAGAGAAAGGGCTTTGAGATTCCCAAACTCATTGCTGGGCAATGGAAGTCCCAAACTTGTGGAGCAAACGAGTGTCATTGAGCAACGCTCGCTTGAAGGGGCACCAACACCATTGAGCAACACTCGCTTGAATGGACACCGAGAAATAGCTACTGGGTTCACCAAGTCTCGATGTTGCTAGGCTATGAGTGTCCGAGACTTTGTGGGGCACACGAGCTCCGTTGAGCAACGCTCGCGTGAAGGAACCCGAGAAATGGTTA
Source organism: Canna indica (assembly GCA_034359265.1). Taxonomy (NCBI): domain Eukaryota; kingdom Viridiplantae; phylum Streptophyta; class Magnoliopsida; order Zingiberales; family Cannaceae; genus Canna; species Canna indica. Next base: position 42,712,043 of record CP136891.1, read on the forward strand.
CTCAATTCACCAAGTCCCATTTTTACTGGGCAATGAAAAGTCCCAGACTTAAGGAGCATACGAGCAACGATCGTCTTAGATAATATCTAGGTGTCGTTGTGAAACACCCAAGTGATGAGTAGTTTCGTGGCTGCACCACACTAGAGCATTGCCTCCACCGCCGCTTTGAACCAATCTCTGCTTGTTCACTCGCCCCCCGCAGGAGTCATGGCGCCCTCCTCCGAGCCTATCTCAACAAGCTTCAAGTCTTACAGATCACTGCTTGCTCACTCGCCCCCCACAGAGATCATGGCGCCCTCCTCCGAACCCATCTCAACGAGCTTCAAGTCTTATGCTGCTCCTCAAATCACGACTTGAGGGATTTTCTCCAACTGGGTCACAACGTCTGCAAACTCTCCGCATTAGGAGCATTGTTGCCACACCACAGATGTTCTTCACTAGTGCTTGGTTTGGACCTGCCAATCTTGCATCTTAAAAGCCATATGCTCTGCGCACAAATCTTGCGTCTTAAAGGTCATCTTGCCATGCGCACCAACCTTGCGCCTTAGGGGACAACGCCTTGCGCACTATCCGTGCGACTTACTAGATATCCTACTTTGCACACCATGTGTGTCTTACTAGAGATCTACTCCATGTAGGACATTGCGTCTTCTGAGACAGTCTTCTCTGCAGACCACTTTGCGTCTTATGAGAGATATGCTCTGCGCACACGACTTAAGAGCCATCTGCTCTGCGTGCAAACAACTTTTCATCTTAGGGGCCCATCCGCCTTGCACAAAAATCACGATCTTCGCATTGATCAATGAATGCTTGCCTCCCCGAATACAACAGTCGGAATGTTCATCGACTGGGTTCACTGCATCAGTAACTCGAGCGCCACAGGCGGAATGTACATAGGCTATGTCTGCATCGAGGGCTTTCTCAGTTGGATGCTTGCAATTCTCGCTCTGATACCAACTGTCATGGGCCAATTGTTTTGTGCAGAAGAACCCGTGCGGCACCCTTGCATCCCGTACAAGGGATAAGCCTTAATCCCGAATCCATCCCGAATTGGGCTTCCCGACTTAACATCGCGGGGCATACGTTGGTCCACGTGCCAACCTCGCATTCCATATCCGCGCCCCCAAAAGACCATGTTGGCCAAATGGTATTGAAGGCGTAAAGTAAAAAAACATTACAGGACTATGGACGCAAGAAAATATAAAACCGGGTGTAAGATGAGCTCCGCAATTGTCTTGGACGAAGACCGACTGGTCGCACGCCCATATGGGTTGATCGTGTGTCTCCGCCCAAGGCAATCACTTTGTTTGCCAATGCTCTCCTACATTATAGGAAAGACCCCTAACTCGCAAGTGCCACCCCCAAGATTTCCAAAAGCACGAGGAGCATGACAAAATCGTGGTCATGCGAAATGGTGATTTTCCATGGCCATGGCCGACGAATGCAGGAAAACTGCTTTGCTTAGCCGTGATGCACGCACCAAGCATCGAATGGCCTCGAAATGTTTCCAACTCATACCGTGGGCCCCTCGGGGATCGCACAAAGAATTTTACAAGTACAAACTAGAATAAAAGGCAAAATTACATGGACGCGAAAACATATTTACAAATATGTAGGGAACATTCCGTCATGATTCGTCGTTGCTCGGGAGCATCGAAAAGTCCCTAACAGCATCATGTCCACTAGCATGGACTGCACCCGCAAGTGTGCCACTAGAACTCTAGAGTCTATCATGGCCAATCCTACCCCGCTCCGCTGTCTAAGCATACAGCCAAATCATGAGCCAGTGGTCTCCTCCTGACTGCCAAGTGTGCCAAATTGCCCTCCTAATGGTGCAGTCATAGTCCTTTCATGAGCTCGAGCCACCGTCTCTACCTCAATTTTAGTTCCTTCTGGGTGAGCAAGTACTAGAGGCTCTTGTGATCAGTGTATATCTCACAAGCCTCCCCATAAAGGTAATAGCGCCACAGCTTCAGCTGCCAACTCTACATCATGTGTCAGATAGTTCTTCTCAAGAACTTTCAGTTGACGGGACACATAAGCTATCACCCTGCTATACTGCATCATAACACAACCCAAGCCAACCAGGGAAGTGTCACAATAGACCATAAATCCTCCCAAGCCCGAGGGTACAGCTAAGACCGGTGCCGACGTCAAGCAGTTGTTGAGCTTCTGAAAGCTCTCCTCGCACTTGCCGTCCCACACGAACTTGACCTTCTTTTGAGTCAAGCGAGTCAATGGTGCCACAATCTTGGAGAAGTTCTCTACGAACTTCCTGTAGAAGCCGGCCAACCCCAAGAAGCTACATATGATCTCTGTCACGTTGGTTGGCCGCTTCCAGTTCTGAACTGCCTCCACCTTTGAGGGTCCACTCTCACCCCCTCCCTCAACACCATGTGGCCTATAAATCCCATACTCTCCAGCCAGAACTCACACTTGGAGAACTTGGCATATAGTCGGTGCTGCCTGAGAGTCCCCAGAACCATCCTCAAATGCTCGGAGTGCTCTTCCCTGATCCTGGAATAAATCAAAATGTCATCAATAAAAACAATTATAAATCTATTTAGGTACTCCTTGAACACTCAGTTCATCAGGTCCATGAAGGCTGCTGGTGTGTTTGTCAGCCCAAAGGACATGACCAAGAACTCAAAGTGGCCATATCTAGACCTGAAAGCAGTCTTAGGCACATCACAATCCCAGATTCTTAGCTGATGGTATCCAGACCTCATATCAATATTCGAAAACCACTGCGCCCCCTGGAGCTGATCAAATAGGTCATCAATCCTGGGCAGCGGGTAACGATTCTTCACTGTCACCTTGTTAAGCTGCCGGTAATCAATGGACATGCGCATAAACCCATCCTTCTTTTTTACGAAGAGCAACGGAGCACCTCACGGCGAAACAGTCGGGCGTATGAAGCCCAAATCTAGCAGCTCCTGCAACTGCGACTTCAGCTCTCATAGTTCGATCGGTGCCATCCGATAAGGTGGAATGGAGATCGGCTTCATCCCGAGCTGCAAGTTAATGCAAAATTCTTTCTTCCTTTTTAGCGGCAAATTTGGCAACTCCTTGGGGAAAACAGGGAACTCACAAACCACCTAGGTTCCCTTGACATCCCCAGCCATACCCCTGTCCTCCGCCATAGATACAAAGGCCAAGAAGGACTGGCAGCCACCTAGAAGCAATTTGCGAGCCTTTAGAGCTGAAATGACCCCCAAAGGGTCTTCTTTTCATTCTCCCTGGAACGTAAATTGTGGCATTCTGGGCTTACTGGAGGTAATAATTTTAGCCCTGCAATCCACTGACGCGAAATGGTCCGCCAGCCAATCCATGCCCAAAATTATATCAAGCTCTAGTAGTGGCAAAAGTGTCAACTCAACCATCAATACATGCCCACAGATGACCACCTTGCAGTCGCGAAAGATCATCTTTGCCAGTAAAGCATCGCCCATAGGCATCGACAGCACAAGAGCTACATCAAGTAAAGAGGGTTTCCCCAATAGTTTAACAACAAATAAAATGGACACGAATGAGTGCATGGCACCCGGATCAAACAACACAAATACAGCAGTATAACCAACAGTAAGGTTACCTGTCATTACTGCCCTCGATGCCTCAACACCATCTCGGTTCATTGCAAACACCTGTGCAGGAGGTCTCTCCGGACCACCATCTTGATGCCTCTAACTACCTCTGCTCGGACAATCCTTGCTCATGTGCCTTGCCTGCCCACATCCGAAACATGTGATCACACCGCCATAACACTCTCCTCGGTGTCTCCTGCCACAATTACCATACTGCAGTGCCTCAGATCTTTGCGATGCACCTCCTGATGTCGCCTGCCGAGTCGCCCCCGACCGTGGGCCCATGCGGCCCCTAGAACTATCGTGCCCTCTGCCAAATTGATGATCCACCACCGTGACAGCCCCCTCTGAGTGAGCCTGCCGACCCCCCGAGTGTTGGGGCCAGAACTTCTTCTTCGGGGGTCCATCATGCCTCTCGAACGACACCAAAGCCTCCTTCCGGAGTGCCTCGTCCACCACCCAAGAAAATATAGTGTCCTCGGTGTAGTGAATAAGTCTGCTGATTTAAGCTCTTAGCCCCTCGACGAACCTCTTAACCCTGGCGGTCTCAATAGCCACTAAGGTCAGATGGTACTTCGAGAGCCAGGTGAACTCCATCTCGTTGTCTGACACCATCATATCGTCATTCTGACGCAGCAGCTCGAACTCTCTTGCCCGCTTATCGTGGACGCTCATCGGCAAATACCGCTCCACCATGGAAGCCTTGAACTCCTCCCATGTAGGGGGGGGTGCGCCTGCTGCAATCCTTGGCCAGTCCCCTCAATTGCATCCCTATCATACGAGCAGTCGCCTCTAATGAACATCCGAGCTCCACACATAGCTCATAGTAGTTGCCAATGAATCTAGTGACCTCCACCTGCTGATCTGTCCCATTGAACTTTGGCGGCCTCAGTTTGACGAAGTTTGCGTATGTGGGTGCCCCGAGAACTCTAGCCGTTGGCACCACTGGCTCAGTCACCTCCAGTACCACAAGTGCCACCGGTACTGGTTGCGGCCTCTGTCTCAGCTCTTGCTCCCTGTAGAGCGCCTCAGTCAACTCAGTCACTTGGGCCTAAAGCTACACAACTATGGGGTATTGCCCCACTCTCTCTTGTGTCCGCAGCACTCCACCACGGCCTTGGCCCCGGCCCCGGCCCTGTCACTCCGTGGAACTGCTACCACTACCGCTCAACACTGTTTTAAAAGGCTCCATCACACTAGCATTTCTAGAAAAAACATCATCAATAACAAGAAATTATGCATAACTTTTTAATGAGACTTAGGGGTTAGGGGTCTCATGTATAATGTAGGAGAGCGTTGGCAAACAAAGTGGTTGCCTTGGGCAGAGATGATCGAGTGGCCCATATGGGCGTGTGACCAGTCGATCTTCGCCCAAGATAATTTGCGAAGCTCGTCCTACACTCGATTTTATGTTTTCTTGCGTCCATAGTCCTGTAATTGTTGTTTTACTTTAAGCCTTCAATACCAATGTTGTCTTTTGGGGGCGCGGATATGGAGCACGAGGTTGTACGTGGACCAAAGTATGCCCCGCGATGTTAAGTTGGGAAGCCCAATTTAGGACGGATTCAGAATGATAGGCATATTCCTTGCACAAGATGCAAGGGTGCCACACGGGTTCTTCCGCACAAAACAATTGGCCCGTGACAGTTGGTATTAGAGCAAGAATTGCAAGCCTCCAGGTGGGGGAGCCCTCGATGCGGGCATAGCCAATATACATTTCATCTATGGCGCTCGAGGTGCTGATGCAGTGAAACTAGTCGATGGACATTCCGACTATGGTATTCGAGGAGGCAAGCATTCAATGATCGATGCGAAGACCGTGACTTTTGTGCAGGGCAGATGGGACCCTAAGATGCAAAGTTGTTTGCACATAGAGCAAATGTCTCTTAACTCGTGTGCGCAGAGCAAATCTCTCATGAGACACATAGTGGTGCGTAGAGCAGACTCTCTCACAAGACGCAAAGTCCTGCGCAGAGTAGATCTCTAGTAAGACGCATATTGTTGTCTCAACCTGCCTCAGGGTCACGTGATCGGCCAGGGTATACGTGTCTATACCCCGCAGCCTAATACATGCACATGCCAACACATAAATAAACATAGCGAAAAGAATAGCAATTTTCATTATGAACGAAAAAACAAAACAAATTTCCATTTAAGAAGTAAAGTTTTTAGCAAACTATTTAAAGTGCGAAAATAAATAAATCAAAGTCAACAATTTGCTCTTAATAAATGAAATCTGAAGGAAAGACATGAATGTCACCAAGGGACTAAAGTTCCTAAATACCAAAATACAAGTGCATGACAAACTAACAAAAACTCGACTACGACCCCTAACTAGGACTGCTATGAGATCAATGTGACTCCTCTACCCTCCAGCCGCGCCAAGTGCTCTAGCCCACCACACTGGTCAGGCTCTGTTAAAAAAATAGAAATAAACAACATGTGAGTTTAAAAGAACTCAGTGAGCGGTTCTACCAACCCCCACCATAAAAATCAACCACGGAGATAAATGAATAAATGTCCCTGTCTCATACAAGGATAATGCATCAAGTGGTATTGTAGGGCTAAGACTATGGCCTTCAGTAAGCCCGGGTTGCCCTAGTTTAGCTTCTAGGACGAGGGAAGGGGAGAGCCATTGATGGAAATTTTAGCTCTCATGGCTTGGAAGCTACTTCTGGGTGATTGCTAGTCCTTCTTGGCCATTGTGTCTGTGGCAGAGTCAGGCAGAGGTGCGGGTAGGGACATCGGGGAGACGCCCGTGGTATGCGGGTTCTCTGATGTGTTCCCGGAGGAGTTGCCAGGGTTACCTCCAGAGAGAGAGATCGAATTCTGTATTGATTTCCACCAGGAGTGAAGCCGATCTTCATTCCACCATATCGGATGGCACCAACTGAGTTGAGGGACTTGAAGTCCCAGTTGCCAGAGCTGCTTGAGTTGGGTTTCATTCGTCCAAGTGTTTCTCCTTGGGGTGCTCCAGTGCTCTTTGTGAAAAAGAAAGATGGGTCCATGTTGATGTGCATTGATTACCGGCAGCTTAATGAGGTAACGGTGAAGAATCGGTACTCACTGCCCATGATTGATTATTTGTTTGATCAGCTTCAAGGAGCTCAGTGGTTTTCTAAGATTGACCTGCGGTCAGGGTATCATCAATTGAGGATCCGGGATAGTGATGTCCCTAAGACTGCTTTCAGTTTGAGGTACGTATGGGCACTTTGAGTTCCTGGTGATGTCCTTCGGGCTGACTAATGCACCTGCAGCATTTATGGATCTGATGAACCGAGTGTTCAGAGAATTCTTGGATAAATTCGTAATTGTGTTCATTGATGATATTTTGATTTATTCCGGGAGCAGGGAGGAGCATGCTGAGCACTTGAGGGTAGTTCTGGAAACTCTCAGGGAGCACCAATTGTATGCTAAGTTCTCCAAGTGCGAGTTCTGGCTGGAGAGTGTTGGGTTCCTTGGCCATGTGGTGTCCAAGAAAGGGGTAAAGGTGGACCCCGCAAAGATAGAAGCGATTAAGAATTGGAAGAGGCCGACTAATGTCACTGAGATCCTTAGTTTCCTAGGTTTGGCAGGTTATTACAGAAAGTTTATGGAGAATTTCTCCAGGATTGTAACGCCATTAACCCGCTTGACTGGGAAAAAGGTCAACTTCGAATGGGACAGTAAATGCGATGAGAGTTTTCTAAAGCTCAAGGACCGTTTGACGTCGGCACTAGTTCTAGCAGTACCCTCGGGCTCATTAGTATTTGTTGTTTACTGTGATGTCTCCCGGGTCGGCTTGGGTTGTGTGTTGATGCAGATGTCCAAGACATCTTTGGTGCATACGTCGAACTTTGAGAAACCTCCACGACGAACCCGAACGTGTCGACCAATGTCCTTTCGATTTTATGATTTCTTCGATATTTCCGATCGAGGACATCGAGCGCTAACCCATATGGAACTTGAAAATATTTCTCAATGAAACATTAGTTCCATGTTTGTTATCATCAAAATCGAGATTAGGACTAAGGTAGAAAACCTTAGGCCAACAATCTCCCCCTTTTTGATGATGACAAATATCCTTCAGAAAGTATATCTATTAAAGCTCAAAGGATATCAAACATGGGATTTCTCCCCATATCTACATGCATATCTATGAAAATAAACTCCCCCTATCTATATGCATGGTTTTTCTATATTTTCTTCCCTTTTTACCTAGATTTTTCTCCCCCTTTTGACATCATTCAAAAAGGAAAAGAAAAGTCAATCTAGTCAAAATTGAGACTCTAAAATTAGTGTTCATGAAGCATGAAGATCTCAACTCAATGGATGAAAATATACATACAAGTGAGACTAATCAATACATGATATCGTAGAATGATCAATATAATCTAAAATTGAAAATCATGTACTAATTCAAGTATTGATATTATACGTATCGGTCAAAGTTTCAAAAATCATTTTAGAAATGACTTTTCTTAAATAATAATGAGAATGATACCAAAAATAGAATTATATTATCATACTTGACATCTCTTTCAAAGATTTCGACGAAAATTCAAAGTATCGAGAAATGAGCACTTGGGAAGAATGATACTTTAATGACATTTTCGTAAATTAGTGAATCTTTCATGACATTTCTAGATTTCATTCAAACTTTTAAAATACCAAGATATGAGCATTTAAAGCATGTACATCAAGTTTGAAGTGAAACTAAGGTCATTTACCTAATGTTTCAACTTAGCATGATTTCAATCAAAAAATAAGCATGTTAACATGAAATTACTAAGTATCAATTTTTATCCTTTACTCATAGTTTTCCAAACTTAGACACATATACACCTAACATGAGTAAATCTAAACATGTGAAATTTGAACTCAAAATGAGATTTCTAAGTCAAATTGTTGACTTAGGTCAAAAAAATTTCAACTTTGAGTCCCCTAAGATGATCTACATATCACTTTGATGATCTCCACATGACATGTGTATATCTAAACTTGTTTTATGAGTTTGGATTTTAAAAGAAAGTCTCTAATGACAAGTTCTAACCTAGGGCAAGTTTCATTCAATCAAGATATCATGAAATTGCCAAAGTTTTCAAAATTTTACCTACTCGTGAAATTTCATATATTTTTCATGTTATTTCGATCATGAGCATAGAGACATCAATCAAACATGAAAATTGAGGTATTAGACTAGAAATATGCAATAACCAAAAAAAAACATACCTCATCCATGTGAATTTAGCCGAACGTCATTTCATTTTCTATTTTCCTTAGAATAATAGCCTTCCATTCAATTTCTCAACTTGCAAGTAGACTTCATTAGTAGATTTGATGAAAATAAAGCTACTAGCAAGCAACATAAATAGAATAGCAAAGAGAATAATCAAGTATCATTTTCAAAATCCACTTTGTTAAATAGTTTGAAATTCGTTTCAAAATATATTATCATGAATCCAAAACGAATCAAGAGATCTCAAAATATGAAATTTTGAAAAACCGAAAGGCCACAATAAGCCTACGATTTAGAACCGCAAGGTCACATGAGCTCGTTATAGGCTACATAGGTCTCCGAAGAGACAGGAAATCAAAAATAAAAAAAATCATTTGATAAGCCATATCAAGAGCGAACAAATCTCAACCGAATTATGCATAGTATCAAAAACTTCAACTTAAGGTAAACCAATGCAAGTTAGAAGATAATACCAGAATAGTTTTGATGCCAACTTTACCTAAGGCATCAAGGTAGCTTGAAGTTGCAACCAAGGGAGGATTCATCGTTTAAGTCCATGGTCAACTTCAACACATCACTTTCCTTCAACCATGTGTGGTAGCTCCCCCCACAAGAGAACAAGAAACCATCAGTACCCAAATGGCTTTGGGTCCTTGAGGGTGAGTTGGCCTAGGAATCCAAAGTGTCTTAGCAACACTTGGATTTCTTTTAAATACACAATCATGAATAGCATGGCCATATATACAACAACAAAAGCAATTTCCATAAAACTTTTCTTTTGGACATGAGGTTTAAAGGAAGAATGCTTGACATGAGAATGATGATGAACATTAGCATTCTTTACATAAACATTTTTATTTCTAGAGTTCTTAAAGGAAGATACATTTGATAAATCATTGATTTTCCTATTTAAGAATACAACCTCATTTTTCAAATCACTCATGGATTTGTGAATAGCATGCAATTGAGATTTCAACATGTTATTTTCAATTTTCAATTTTTCATTCTCAATTTTGAAATCATTTTTCAAGTCATCATTCCTAAACTTCAATCTAGCTTTCAAATCATCATTTTCATTTTTCAAGTCTTTTACCTCACTTTTTAAATTCTCAACTTCAAGCTTAAAATCATCATGACAAGAAACAAGTGTACTAATATTCAATTTTTTATTTTCTAGTTCATGTACATGAGAACTAAGCCTTAATTTTTCCTACTTTAGTTTTTATTTTCCTTGTTCTTTTTCATAAGCAAGGCATACATCTTTTTGCATTCTTCTAGTAGTTCTTCATAAGACATGACAAGGGATTTTGAGCTACTAGAATCACTATTTTGATCATGACTAGTAGATGGTAAATATACCTCATTCCGAAGACCCATGAGGCAAAAGTTCGATGTAGCTTCATCGTCATGTCTAGAAGAGGCTTCACTTGATTGAGATGTGGATGGAGAAGCACACTTCTTTTTGGATTTCTTCTTCAAGAGAGAACAATTCATCTTCTTGTGTCCCGTCTCTTGGCAAAGGAAGCACCTAAGTTTTCGTTTCCGATTCTTGTTTGTGCTTCTTTGGCTAGAAGTTATTTGGGCATCAAAACCAATATTAATACTAAGGGGATGGCCATTGTCATCACCACCTTCATTAGAGGTGCCAATCTCTTCGATCTTGGCATAATCATATAGCATATTTAAAGTTGTCAAAATATCAAAAGCTGAAGTACAATGCATGACTTTTTCAATGATGCTATTAGGTAAGGTACAAAATATGGAATACATAGCATCTCCATTAGATTGAAACATTTTCTTGTCAAGTTTACTCCAATCATGCATGTCAACCTTAGGTTCAATGTATTCAAATTTTATCATGTTATAAACATTGAAACCTCTAGTCTTTAAGTAGGTGTACATCCTAGACTTCCAAAGACCAAAGTTCGATTCATTGAACCTAGGAGGTGAAGACACTACCGACTCTAGTGCCATTTTCGGATCGAAACAAAGTGTATGAGAGATTGTGAAATCTCAAGCTACGACCTGCTCTGATACCAATTGTTGGTGAATGGCCACACTAGAGGAGGGGTGAATAGTGTGTTAATTAAATTTATTTGCCTAAATTCGATTTTAAACATTTCTTAGATTACTTAGGAGAATTGCAATTTATCGACTAAATGCGGAAGTAATAATAAAATAATTAAACACAAACAAAGATAGCAATGCTAACACAATGAGATTTATAGTGGTTCGGCCTCAATGCCTACTCCACTACCTAAGCACCCTGCTTAAGATTTTAAAGCTAAACTTTACTAGATTAATATTGTTTCCCTCACAACGAGGACTTTGACCCGAAGAGTCTCACTCTCAACATAAGGCACTTCCACACCCGAAAGTCTTCGCCTTCTTACCGAGAGCACTCTTCCACCGCAACCCTAAGGGACAACTCAACAAATCCTAGTAAATTAAGTTTACACCGATGGATTTAAACCTCAAACACCAAGGCTACCACCCACTTTCAAGACCTACACTCTAGGTCTAACACAAACTCAAATACAAAGAAATAAACAAGAAATGTCACGCCCCAACTCAAGGTCACATGACTGGACAGGGTATACGTGCCTATACGCCGAAGCCTAAACCATGCACATGTCAAATCAAATAATGTAGCGGAAAGAAATAACAAGTTTTATTTTAAAGAAAAACGAACCAACACCAAGTTTAGTTTAACAACTCAAAAATAAAAAAAAAATATGAAAATACGATTAAGTTCAACAGTTCAAAAGTTCAGATATAAATAAAGTCTGAAATAAATGACATGAATGCCCTCAGGGCTACGACTCCAAATCAAACTGCTACAAGTGCATGACTACTACCAAAACACTTGACTACGACCCTAACTAGGACTACTATGAGATCACGCGGCTCCTCTGCCCTCTAGCGGCACCAAGTGCATCCAACCCACCTCACCGGTCAGGCTTTGCAAAAAAACAGAAATCAACGACAACGGGTGAGTTCAAAGAACTCAGCGAGCGGTTTTATCCACTCTCACAAATAAAAACACAAAGATAACCATAATAAATCTATCTCTAAAGAGGCAATGTCACAAAGGTGTGACTAGCTTCCAGGCCAACAGGCCACCCAAGTCCATGGCATCTAACCCTCCAAAGAAGTGCATCAGGCCGAAGCCCACCATGCCCGAAGACATTAGCACAAACCAAAGAAATGCATCGAGCCAAAGCCCACCATGCCCGAAGACAACAGCACAAACCAAATAAGTGCATCGGGCCGAAGCCCACCATTCCCGAAGGCAACAGCACATACTAGGATAATAGGGAAGGTCCTCCGAACTTGCTAAACGAGACGCGTAGGGACAATCGGGATTCGCCCATCCGAACTTACCCTTTAAGATATCATAAGAGTAATAGGAAAAGGCCCTCCGAACTTACTCCCAAAGGATATTACAAGAATAATCCGAAAAGGCCCTCCGAACTTATTCCTTAACACCACCTCGGGGATAATCGGGAAAGGCCCTCCAAACTTATCCCACGAAGCTAGACCAGAACGATGAGGAAAGCCCTTCGAACTTGTTCTATAGGTTGGGAATTTGGTGTCCAACCACCCGGGCGTAGCCCGTAATCTAACTTCTAATTGAGCCACTCCGCCATTCTTAAGGATATGGCGCATCAAGACCTAAGTCAAGATTCTCCTACAACGTTCTAGAGGTGTCCTCGTCATGAAGCGTCTCAACACTCCGAACCCAACCTCTATCCCTTAGACCTGTATTGTCATGAACCCGTGTGGTTTTATTTCATGCATACTTTATAAGTTGGTTCATAAAAGATTATGCTCATCCTTAACCAAATTTTAATTATATAATTAAAATTTAGATCATCTCAATTAGGATTTTGTTTTAGGGTACTGTTCTGCCCAGAACTACTGTGTCTAACCCGAATCTAGTCTCCAAAGTGTGTCCTATGTTTCCAAACTATGTTTTCTGATTGAAACGATAGGTTATACAACTTTGTTCAGAGATATAATCACATAATAACAGAGAAAACAAAAATCAGCCCAGATTTAACAAACAGCATATAAATTTCAGCATATAAATTTCAAAAAGCTGAAATTTCAGAAAGCTGAAATTTCAACACATCATGAAATAAAATCCAAATTTTTACAGAATTAAATCCCAAATTTTTAACATCACAAATTCATATAATCATGCCCATCATGCATATAATCTCATAATTTTTACTAAATAAAAATTAGCATCTATAGCAAGGATTCCTTAATCAAGAATCAAGGAAATTAACTAATCTATGTCATCAAGAACATCTAAAATTCTAAGATGAGGTTGCATCCAAGATTCACAAGATTAAATCCAAAGAAAATCACTGATCTCCATTAAACATATGCCCCATGAAACAGTATCTAAATTTAAAATCTAAGCATGACATGGAATCAAGAAAAGACTCAAGAACATTAAAAAGATCATCAAGATCACAAAGTCTTCAGAACGGCTTCAAGAAATCCGAAGAAAAATCCGAAGAGGAGCGATAAAACCACTCACAAATTTAAGGAAGACATTGGAGAAGAAAATCCAATTGACGACCTCCGATTTCAGCTCCGAAATCCGGCGGCTCAACCCGAAGAAGGGAGGAAGCAACCGGCGGCTCACTCCAAGCCGCCGGCTTGGAGAGAGGGAAAGAGGGGAAGAAAAGGGCAGCTCAACTGGCTCCTCTTGACTTGGCTCCGAAAGAAAGGAAGATATGAAAAGGGGAGGAAGGAGAGGGCTTTTGGCTCAACTGGCTTGGCTTCACAGGCGGCGGCTCCAAAGGGAAAGAGGGGAGCCGGCTGCTGGCTTGGCGGTTGGCTCTCCTTTCTCAAAACTTGGGTGGCTCAAAAAATTGGAGCCACAACCTAGGGGAGGGGGGTTTATACTCCCTCCTCAACTCTAACCCCTCTAACCTAAGTTTAAACCCGCATCCCTCTGAAGCCAAAGCCAATCCGCTAACCCAATAGACTTAATTAAATTAATTAAGCTTGATTTAATACAAAAATAAATCATAAGCATTTAATTAAATGCACCCACATCGGCATAATTAATAATTATACACACATTTCAACAATTAAAATAATTTCAACCACTCAAGCTTAATTTCATAAATTCAAAAATTTATATCCTACTTACCCGAGCTCGCAAGCTCGCTCCGGACCATGATTCGACTCGGCTCAACCACGAACTAGTGCGCTAGGCTGGCAAACACACACAAAAGAAAAAAAAATTAAATATCTGGGATATTGCAATCCTCCCTCCCTAACGAAAATTCATCCTCAAAATTCAGAAAGAAAAATAAGGACTCACCACATCATCAAACAATGGAGGATAACGCTCCCTCATATCCTGCTCCACCTCCCAGGTGGCCTCCCGACCGGAATGGTGCTCCCATCTAACTTTAACCAAGGGGATCTCCTTGGACCTCAACTTTCGGATTTGCCGGTCTAGCACCTCAACTGGCCGCTCCTTATAAGAGACTACTGAATCCACCTCCACTGCGGTAGGCTCGATCACATGGGACTCATCCCGAATATACCTTTTCAGCATAGATACATGGAACACTGGGTGTACTCGGTCCATACTAGGAGGTTGGGCCAACTCATAGGCCACAGCTCCCCTGCGCCTGAGAATAGGAAACGGCCAAATGAACCTAGAGCTTAGCTTTCCTTTCTTACCAAACCTCACCACCCCTTTCATAGGGGACACCTAGAGGAATACCATGTCCCCCTTAGAAAACTCTACCTCACTGGCCTTTCCATCAGCATATATCTTCTGATGACTATGAGCTGCTAACAGCCTCTCTATGATTTGTTTCACTTTTTTCACAGCCTCTTCCACCAAATCAGGTCCCATCATAAGAGAATCTCCTGCCTCAAACCAGCCTACAAGCGACCTGAATCTACGCCCATATAACGCCGCAAAGGGGGCCATCCCAATGCTACTGTGGTAGTTGTTATTATAAACAAACTCAATCAGAGGTAAGTGCCTCTCCCAACTACCCTTCAGGTCCAAGACACATGCCCTCAGCATATCCTCCATCGTCTGAATAGTCCTCTCTAACTAACCATCTGTCTGAGGGTGAAATACGGTACTAAACCAAACCTGAGTGCCCAATGCCTCCTGGAAGGACTGACAAAATCGAGCCATGAACTGAGTGCCCCGGTCTGAGATAATCATAACTGGAACTCCATTATAAGCGACGATCTGATCTAACAACAACCTCGCATACTGCTCGGCTGAAAAGGTCGTCCTGACTGGTATGAAGTGCGATGTCTTGGTCAGGCGATCCACCACTACCCAGATAGAATCATTACCTTTTCGGGACTTTGGTAACCTAGTCATGAAATTTGTGGTTATCTTCTCCAGTTTCCACTCGGGTACCCCTAAGTTCTGGAGGTACCCTGTCGGCTTCAAATACTCAGCCTTCACCTGCTGACACACTAGGCACTTAGCCACGAACTCGGCCACTTCTCTTTTCATGCCTTTCCACCAATAGTTCTGCTTGAGACCTCGGTACATCTTTGTGGATCCCGGATGCATAGTATAGGTAGATCGATGAGCCATCTCCAGCACCTACCTATGAACCTCGGCCATATCAGGTACCACAATCCGGTTCTTAAACATCAGAACGCCCTCCGAGTCCACACTGAACCCATTATCTGCATCTCCCCTCCTGGCCAGATCCTTAGTGAGTGCACAAAAGGCATCCTCCTCCTGCGCTGCCCGCAACATGTCAACCAATATGGATTGCACTCTCAAGTGGGCCACCAGCCCACCAGATTCTGACAATGACAAGACTGCTCCCCCATCCAAACATAGGGCCAACTCTTGAGCCAACGACCTTCTCCTGACTGCCAAATGTGCTAAACTGCCCATAGATTTCCTGCTCAAGGCATCAGCTACCACATTAGCCTTCCCTGGATGGTACATGATCGTGTAGTCATAATCCTTCAATAGCTCAAAGCCATCTTCTCTATCTCAGCTTCAAATCCTTCTGGGTAAGCAAATACTAGAGGCTCTTATGACTAGTGCATATCTCACAAGCCTCGCCATAAAGGTAATGACGCCACAGCTTCAATACGAACACCACCGCTGCCAGCTCAAGGTCGTGGGTTGGGTAATTCTTCTCATGAACCTTCAACTACCTAGAGGCATAGGCTATCACTCTATCATTCTGTATCAGCACACAACCCAAGCCGACTCGGGAGGCATTACAATAAACAACAAAACCTCTTGAACCCGAGGGTACTGCTAGAACTGGTGCCGACGTCAAGCGGTCCTTGAGCTTTAGAAAGCTCTCCTCGCACTTACTATCCCATTCAAATTTGACATTCTTCTGGGTCAGGCAGGTCAATGGCGCTGCAATCCTGGAGAAATTCTCCACAAACTTTCTATAGTAACCTGCCAACCCCAGAAAACTGTGAATCTCCGAGGCATTCGTCGGCCTCTTCCAATTCTGAATTGCTTCAATCTTTGTAGGGTCTACCTTTATTCCCTCCTTGGACACCACATAGCCAAGAAACCCTGTGTCTCTGCCAGAACTCGCACTTGGAGAATTTGGCATATAATTTGTGCTATTTGAGAGTTTCCAGGACTACCCTCAAATGCTCAGCATGCTCCTCCCTACTCTTGGAATAAATCAGAATGTCATCAATGATCACAATCATAAACTTATCCAGGTATTCCTTGAACACTCGGTTCATCAGGTTCATAAATGTTGCAGGTGCATTAGCAAACCCGAAGGACATCACTAGGAACTCAAAGTGACCATACCTCGACCTGAAAGCAGTCTTAGGGACGTCACTATCCCAAATCCTCAACTGATGATACCCTGATCGCAGGTCAATTTTAGAAAACCCCTGCGCCCCTTGAAGCTAATCAAATAAGTCATCAATCCTGGGCAATCAATACCGATTCTTCACTATCACCTTGTTAAGCTGTCGGCAATCAACGCACATCTGTATGGACCCATCTTCTTCTTTACAAGGACTGGAGCACCCCAAGGCGAAAACTGAGATGAATGAAACCGAGATCAAGTAGGTCCTGCAACTGGGACTTCAACTCCCTCAACTCAGCTGGTGCCATCCGATATGGAGGAATGGAGATCGGCTTCACCCTTGGCAGCAAATCGATACAGAATTCGATCTCTCTCTTTGGAGGTAACCCTAGCAACTCCTCCGAAAATACATCAGAGAACCCGCATACTACGGGCGTCCCCTGGATGTCTCTGGCCGCACCTCCGCCGTCCACTGACACAAAGATAAAAAATGACTGACACCCGCCAAAGAGTAACTTCCAGGCCTTAAGAGCTGATATCGCCATCAACGATGCACCCCTTCCCTCACCCTAGAAGATAAACTGGGGCAACCCGGGATTACTGAAGGTCACAGTCTTAGCCATGCAATCCACTGAGGTGAAATGGTCCGCCAACCAGTCCATGCCCAATATCACATCAAGCTCTAACATCGGTAGGAGTGTCAAATCGGCTATGAACGCATGCCCACAAATAACAACCTTACAGCCCTGAAAGACTGTCTCTGTCATCGCCGAAACGCCCGTAGGTGTAGACACTACAAGGGGTAAATCTAGCACAGAGGTACTCCTCACAACTTAGCAGCAAACAAGGCAGACACAAAAGAGTGCATAGCACCCGAACCGAACAAGATATATGCAATAGCTGAACCTACAACAAGGTTACCCGATACTACTACCTTGGATGCCTCCACGCTCTCTTGGTTCATAGCAAACAACCGTACAGCGGGCCTCTCGGAACCACCAGCTTGCTGGACTCCTCCCTGAGTCTGACCCCTTTGAGCTACGAAACCCACTGACATCGGTGCCTTACCTCTGGTCTGATCAGGCTGCTGACTGCCCTTATTAGGGCAATCCTTTATGAAGTACCCAACCTGTCCGCACACAAAACATGCCTCAAAACGAAATTGCTCTAGGTCCTGCTCAACTCTAGTCGCAAATAATCATGGCCCTTAAGCATAATGTCGCTCTACACCCATAATTCATATTTCCTGAAATCTAGGGGAAAGATCCTCCAATCAATCCAAAATTTCAGCTATAGGGGAAATTTACCATCAGCCAACCCCTACAGATCCCTTTTGTAGATCTCTTGGCTCCCCCTAGGATCCTTAGGGCCACCCTAACCAAACTGCACTATAACTATTTAACTATATGACGAGACCCAATGAATCATTTAAGATACTAAGCAAACATTGCAACGATCTCTAATCTAGGCACTCATACAAGGGTAGCCCCCAAAAATGGTGCACTCTCTATCACAGGGACATTCACGGCCTCAAGTTGTGCTACCCTAGGACTGTCCTAGTTCCTCCCGGGCCTGCGGCGATATCCCACGACCCCGGTCCCCGCCTCGGCGCTCTGTGGAGTTGCTATCACTACCGCTCCTTGAAGCATCAAAGGCCTTCATCAATCTGGAATCACCAAAAAGAAAACATCAAGAATTAGACAATTGAATTCATCCTAAGTCGTTAAATATCTTAACCACAAGTCGCGCTGAGGTGCAGACTTAGCCCATTGATCTCATAGCATACCCCTACCGTATACTGACACACTAGCAATGCCCTATACGGTGATAACTCTATATCATAGTTAGACCGAACCACATGCTCTATACCAACTTTGTCACGCTCTGTCACGCTCCAACTCAAGATCACGTGATCGGTCAGGGTATACATGCATATACCACGAAGCCTAAACTATGCACATGCCAAATCAAATAATGTAGCAGAAATAAACAACAGGTTTTATTTTAAAGGAAAAGTGAACCAACACCAAGTTTAGTTTAACAGCTCAAAAATAAAAAAAAATGCGGAAATACGATTACGTCCAACAGTTCAAAAGTTCATATATAAATAAAGTCTGAAATAAATGACACGAATGCCTTCAGGGCTACAACTCCAAATCAAACTGCTACAAGTGCATGACTACTACCAAAAGACTCGACTACAACCCTAACTAGGTCTACTATGAGATCATGTGGCTCCTCTACCCTCCAGCGGCGCCAAGTGCATCCGACCCACCTCACTGGTCAGGCTCTGCAAAATAGAAATCAATGACAACGGGTGAGTTCAAAGAACTCAGCGAGTGATTTTTCCCACCCTCATAAATAAAAACACAGAGATAACCAGAATAAGTCTATCTCTAAAGAGGCAATGTCACAAATGTGTGACTAGCTACCAGGCCAACAGGCCACCCATTCCCACGACATCTAACCCTCCAATGATGTGCATCAGGCCGAAGCCCACATGCCCAAAGGCAACAGCATAAACCAAAGAAGCGCATCGGGCTGAAGCCCACCATGTCCGAAGGTAACAGCACAAACCAAGAAGTGCATCGGGCCGAAGCCCACCATGTCCGAAGGCAACAACACATACTAGAATAATCGGGAAGGCCCTCCGAACTTATCCTAGTATACAGAAACTCGAGAGCAATCGGAAAAGGTCCTCCGAACTTGCTTGACGAGACTCGTAGGGACAATCGGGATTTGCCCATCCGAACTTGCCCCTTTAAGATATTATAAGAGTAATCGGGAAAGGCCCTCCGAACTTACTCCCAAAGGATATCACAGGAATAATCGGGAAAGACCCTCTGAACTTATTCCTTAACACCACCTCGGGGATAATTGGGAAATGCCCTCTGAATTTATCCCACGAAGCAAAACCAGAACAATCGAGAAAGGCCCTCCAAACTTGTTCTGTATGTTGGGAATTTGGCGTTCAACCACCCGGGCGTAGCCCGTAATCCGGCTTCTAATTGAGCCGCTCTGCCATTCTCAAGGATATGGCACATGAAGACCTAAGTCAAGATTCTCCTACGGTGTCCTAGAGGTGTTCTCATCATGAAGAGTCTCAACACTCCGAACCTGACCTTTATCCCTTAGACCCATATTGTCATGAACCCGTGTGGTTTTATTTCATGCATACTTTATAAGTTGATTCATAACAGATTATGCTCACCCTTAATCCAATTTCAATTATATAATTAAAATTTAGATCATATCAATTAGGGTTTTGTTTTATAGGATACTATTTTACCCAGAATTGCTGTGTCTAACCCAAATCTAGTCTCCAAAGTGTGTCCTATGTTTCCAAACTATATTTCCTGGTCGAAATAATAGGTTATACGACTATGTTCAGAGATATAATCACATAATAACAGAAAAAATAAAAATTAGCCCAGATTCAACAAACAGCATATAAATTTCAGAAAGCTGAAGTTTCAGCAAATCATGAAATAAAATCCGAATTTTTACAGAATTAAATGCCTAAATTTCTAACATCATAGATTCATATCATCATGCCCATCATGCATATAATCTCATAATTTTTACTAAATAAAAATTACTATCTATAGCAAGAATTCCTTAATTAAGAATCAAGGAAATTAACTAATCTATGTCATCAAGAACATCTAAAATTCTAAGATGAGGTTGCATCCAAGATTCACAAGATTAAATCCAAACAAAATCACTGATCTTCCATTAAACATATGCCCCATGAAAGAAGATCTAAATTTAAAATCTAAGCATGGCATGGAATCAAGAAAAGACTCAAGAACATTATAAAGATCATCAAGATCACGAAGTCTTCGAAACAACTTCAAGAAATCCGAAGAAAAATCCGAAGAGGAGGGATAAAACCACTCACAAATTTAATGAAGAGATTGAAGAAGAAAATTCAATTGACGGCCTCCAATTTTGGCTCCGAAATCCGGTGGCTCAACCCAAAGAAGGGAGGAAGCAAGCGGCGGCTCACTCCAAGCCACCGGCTTGGAGAGAGGGAAAGAGGGGAAGAAAAGGGCGGCTCGGCTAGCTCCTCTTGGCTTGGCTCCAAAGGAAAGGAAGAGAGGAAAATGGGAGGAAGGAGAGGGCTATTGGCTTGGCTGGCTTGGCTTCACAAGCGGCAGCTCCAAAGGGAAAGAGGGGAGCCGGCTATTGGCTTGGCAGCTGGCTCTCCTTTCTTAAAACTTGGGTGGCTCCAAAAATTGGAGCCACAACCTAGGGGAGGGGGGTTTATACTCCCTCCTCAACCCTAACTCCTTTAACCTAAATTCAAACCCGCACCCCTCTTAAGCCAAAGCCAACCCGCTAACCTAATAGGCTTAATTAAACTAATTAAGCTTGATTTAATACAAAAATAAATCATAAGCATTTAATTAAATGCACCCACATAAGCATAATTAATAATTATACACACATCACATCAATTAAAATAATTTCAACCACTCAAGCCTAATTTCATAAATTCAAAAATTTATATCCTACTTACCCGAGCTCGCACGCTCACTCCGGACCATGAGTCAACTCGGTTCAACCACGAACTAGTCCACTAGTCTGGTAAACACACGCAAAAGAAAAAATAAATAAATTAAATATCTGGGATATTACAATAAAATACAATATTAAATGGAGCAATAAATCAAACAATAAAATACTTAGCTCCAAAACAAGATTTCTAGCTTCCTCTTGATGTCTTTGATGGTTAATCAATGAAGGAATTAAGGCAACATCAAGGTTTTTGCTTAAACTAGGATTTTCATAAGATTAGCTCAATGGAGGCTTTGAATTGATCAAAAGATGGCTCAATGAGATTAGAAGTGATCAACATCATGGAGGAAGGCTCTCATGGCTTCCTGTTTATAAGCCATGAAGAGAAGAGAGAGCTCCCCTCTTCTCAACGGGTGGATTTTTGCACGTTACCGACCGCCGATTGCAGGTCCGGTTGATCGACGATCGACCGACCGAGCGACCGCTGAGCAACCGAAGGCTTTCTGCCATTTCCTAGCAACCTTCAGTCGATCGAATTGGCTACTGCCAATTTTTGACCACATTCGATCGATCGACTGGTCGATCGAACCTAGGCTGAACTTGATTTTCTCAGCCTTCTTCTTGCGTGCTTCGTTTTCAGGTTCCGGCCTTCAACGTGCGTCAATTTGGAGAGCTTTTCATGTGTTGTTTAGACTCATCCAAGACGTCTGGGGCAAGGGGATAGGTAGAAGAAGAAGTGATGGTTGTTGGATGAGATGGAGGGTGGAAATTGCTGCCACGTGGCACTGGGGAGGAGGGTTCTGCGCACGTGAAAATTTTACCGTTAAGTGACTAACGAACATGCTAACGGAGGGGGGTTATTTGCATAAAATGTATAGTCGCAGGGGATTCTGTGCACACTTGGTAGTTTAGGTAGTTTTGCGCACATCGACTATAGTCGATGGGGGTTCCGTGTAATTTACCCTATTTTTTATTGATTTTCAGCCAACATGACTTTTGATGACGTGGCAAATTCAATTTTAAACAATCAATTTTTTGATGCCGACACGGTGTTCCCGCCAGCATATAGCGGGTAAACTAACATCCAGCTAACCGGAGTGTATAATTGTTACAAAATCGAAAGTTAAGAGTATCCGATTGTTTCAAATAAAAGTATAGCACATATTTGTTAAAAACCCTATAGGTCACGACATTTTCATTAATTTCCCCTAAATTGTTTGGTTAGCTACAATTAAATAAATTGGAGCATTAGACTTTTACGAGTTGTAATTGTTGGCTGCAAATTGGATTGCGGCCCAAGATGCCCACGAGTCCAATTTACAGCCTGAAATGATAGGATTTCATCTCTTCCTCTCTCCTATGACAGCCTCCCTTTTTGCTCGCGATAGTCTCCTCCCATCGCAACTTTCGTGACAGCCTCCTCCCACTCATTACAACCTCCCCTCCTTCTCTCGATCTTCAAAGCTTCCTTTTGCTTGTGACAACCTCTATCTTACTTATCACAGTAGCTTCTATCACGCCCCCAAATTCAAGGTCACGTAACCGGTCAGAGTATGCATTCGTACTTCGCAACCTACCAACTCATGCAAACCAAATGCGGAATGAATGACATAACATACAAAAAACCATGACATCTGAGTGTATGCTTTAGTGAAAATATAAATGTCAATTATGATTACCATCCTTCTTTACCACTAACTCAAGACCATATGCACACATGACACCTACAACTCGACTACGAGTTCCACTGCTTGAGCCTGCAACCCCAGCCGCACCACAAGGGTTCCACCGTACCTCTATTAGTCAAGATCTGCAAAACAACAACAAAATAAGTGGTGAGTCCCTACGGAACTCAATGAGTGGCTCTACCGAGCCTCCACTTAATCTAAGCATAGGTGACACAATCATTTCCAAATAAATACTCAGTGAGTTGAAATGGCATATAAGTAAGAACACTCACTATAAATCTCATGCTCAGGAATACCACAATCACTTGGCCCATGTCGGCCTAATTTAAAATAGAACATTCACTCAGCCCAAACTGGCCTAAACAAAGCAAGCAATCGAGTCAGTCGCTAGTACCTCTATCTAGCGAGCCTCCCGCCCGGGCCCTATGAACTAGGATTGCCTACTAGTTTCGGCACCCACTCTAGTTGGGAATAGCCCATCCAACCAAATCCACTCGGGTCTAATTAACGTCTGCGTGGCTCACTGACGCAATCTCAAGACCCTTGCCACTCGAGCCTAACATCAGCGTGGCTCGCTAACGCACTCTCAAAACCCATAATCCACTCGTTGAGTCGGGCAATAGCTTCACTAGCTAAAGACACTTCTCAGGCCGACCAACCATCATCCATCCACAATCACAAACACAAGCAACATCACAATACAGTACATACATGCAAGTACATGAAAATAATTCTCATCAACAACTTAGGTACGCTCCCTCGAGCCCCAACCCGGCCTTCTCTTGGCCCAAATCTCTCGGCCACATTTCATATTTACCTAGATGGAAGATTATGGCATACCTCAGACTAATTTCAGAATGTACTACATCATTCCAACCCATATTAATTAATCCCAACACGCATTGTATAATTTCAGCATCTACTTAGAATTTCAGCATATGTTGTATAGTACATATAATTCACATTTAAGCATTTACAAGGTAAACTAATCATATATGGAAAATCCAGCACACCACGAATAATTTCAGCATGAGAGTATAAACTCAGCATAACATATTATACTAAAGAAATTTCAGACTTCCACGTATAAAAGCCTACTATAAAATTTTAGATTAAAAATAGCTATAAGCCTATAAATTTCAGTATGTAACTATCACCATGACATCTCAGCCTAGTAAATACATAATTCAGCACATAATATGTACTTCCAAGTTTTCAGCGTATATATTTCACATTATTCTTTATTTTTAGCATGTAATTATACAACATATATATCATGCTATATATCATAAATTTTAGCAGCTACAACTTGATGAATAGCAACCTCATTTTCCTACTTCAAAACAATAATTGCAGCAAGCATTATTTAACCATAAGGAAAACTGATCGAAGAGATATTTATAAGTCCTAATGGGAAGCCGACCCTAGTAGACCTATTCTTATTCCAGAGGATACAGTCGTATGGGTCCTAAATCCCCATTCTCCAACTCCAAATTCTATTCGTTTTGACCTACCTCAACCCATAATAAATAACACTTGCACAAGCAAGAAATCTGAGTTGTAATACAGGATGTCCACAAAACCAACTACCACTATCATAGGGGTTGGCCCTAACTTCCATATCACACCTTCACCTTATATTATGCTTCCACACACTTAGACTATGGTTGATCACTATACTTAATTGTACTGCCAATCTAGACACGAAGGTATTCAAGGTTAAAGATTTCATTACACCGAGGTATTCAAGGTTAAAGATTTCATGATGTCAAAAAACCTGAACACATAGGGGTCGGCTCTAACCCCTTGCTACACCAATCATCATACTCAATGAAATCTAGGGCTTCTCTACTTAGAGGCTAGTGAAGATCAATATATTATTTATCTACTCTAATACTATGTATGTACGCCGGAACCCTATTTTTAGGGTTTCGGCCGACGGCGGGCGACCGATGGCCCGGACACTGTACGCCGGCGTCGGAAATTGTAGATTAATTTTTATTTATTTATTTATTTGTTTGTTAATTAATTGTTTAATTTGTTAGATTAATTTTTAGGGTTTAGATTAATTTTTAGAGTTTATATTAATTTTTAGTTTAATTTAGTTAGATTAATATTTAATAATGGTAGGTTAATTATTTAAATTAATGAAAATTATGTAGATTAATATTAATTAATTAGTTAAAATATTGTTAATTAGTCCAAAGTTGTCCCTAGTGGACTCGCGTTGGAATTGTCCACTTCGGCATTGTGCCGGAATCGTCCACTTCGAACGCGCGCCGGAATCGTCCACTTCGGACGCGCACCGGAATAGTTCATTTTGGACTCCTACCGGAATCATCTAATTTGGACTCATGTCGGAATTGTCCAATATGGACTCGAACTGTCTCGAAACATTTAGAAAATAATCATCCATCCGATGAGTTGATATGTTTCACGTACGCATCGACGAGTCGGATATGATTTAGCAAAACCTTAGATCCGTTCAGGGATTGTATGTTCGTGTAAAAGAAGTAGATGATCTTTTATACGACGTACAATTCTTGAATTGTCCCTGATTGGATAATTTGGTAATATAGTTATTTGTACTGCACTTACATTTTTCTTTTAACTGTTAACTAATTATTCTAAATTTTGGCAACATCTCTCTTGTTCTCCGATACGCGCCCAGATGATATGCGTATTCGAAGAACTGTAGGGAGATGCAGCCAAAATTTAGAATGAAGTTAGCGGTTAAAATATGTACTTAGTGCAATATAAATAACATAAATCCCGAATGGAATAGGACAATCTCACCTGAAGACATTAACCAAAGAAATTGTCATTGATTGATAGAATCATGTCGGCTGATCAAAGTTGGATGTACCGACGTCTTGATCGTGGAGCTTTAACGAATGAGTTTCGATTAGGCGTAACATACTTCCTAAATTTTGCCTATTCGAATCAGAATTTCGTTAGCATCGGTGATTAAATCCGATGTTCGTGCCGCATTTGTTTGAATGGACGATTTTTGGATCGGGAGACTGTCACTCTGCATCTATATAGCAAAGGATTTGCACCAAGATATTTTCTATGGACTTGTCACGGGGAGTCACGTGAAGTCAGGATGTCGAGTAATACTGTCGTTCAGACATATGGTGAATTTTCCTCTGCTGGTGCTTCTTCATCTAGTCAATCTAATCCCTATAGAACTATGATACTTGATAGTCTTGGGGGTCAATTCCACCTGAATGATAATGTTGATCGGCCAATTCTTCAGACATCAGTCCCACCAAATACTACAGCGGTTGATATCACAGAAGTACAAACTGTGGTATAGATTGAATTACCGAATAAAGAAGCTGCAGAATTTTACGAGATGTTGAAAGCTGCCGATGAACCTTTGTATGAGAATTGTCCTAAATACACTAGGTTTTCAGCAATAACACAGCTCCTAAATATCAAGGCCGATTATAATATCAGCGGGGTTGCGTATGATCGGATTGCAGGATTGATTAATGGAATGCTGCCTACTGATAACAAGTTTGAGCCAACTTTTTATAAGACTAAAAAGCTAATGAGAAAATTGGGGCTTGGGTACGAAAAAATACACGCGTGCCAAAATAACTGTATTTTAAATTATAAAGAAAATGTGCAGTTGGATAAATGCCCTGTATGTCAACATCCTCGTTACAAGGAGAAGAAATCGGTCCGACAGAAAAATATCCCATTTAAGGTGCTTCGGTATTTTCCACTAACACCGAGGCTTCAAAGATTATTCATGTCGGAAAAGACAGCCCCCTACATGAGTTGGCATGCAAGAAGTCGTGATGATACAGTAATGACTCATCCATCCGACAGTGAAGCATGGAAATATTTGGATACATATTATCCTTCATTTGCTAGGGATAATAGAAATATAAGATTGGGATTGTGCACAGATGGTTTTAATCCGTTTGGACATTTTGCAACTCCTTATTCAGTTTGGCCAGTGCTGCTGACAGTTTATAATTTGTCACCGTCAATGTGTATGAAAGATGAATTTATTTATCTTTCGATGATTATTCCGGGTCCTAAGGGTCCGCGAAAAGAAATTGACATATTTCTCAGACCCTTGATAGATGAATTGAAAACATTGTGGACTGAGGGAGCTGTCACTTATGATTGTCATCGGAAGCAAAACTTCAATTTAAAGGTCGCGGTCTTGTGGACAATCAATGATTTCCCGGCGTATGGCATGTTGTCTGGTTGGAGCACTCACGGCCAACTCTCTTGTCCGTATTATGTGGAACACTCTAAATCAATCAGTCTTCAGAACGGATGAAAAATCTCATTCTTTGATTGTCATCGTCGATTCCTACCGGCTAATCATCAGTATCGAAGGAATCGTAATAAATTTACTAAGGGAAGAGTCGAAAGAGATGGGCCACCACCGATGTTGTCTGGTGAACAAATGTTAGCACGTGTTTCAGCACTTCCAGATATAGTATTTGGTCGCAATGAAAGAGTGTCAGGTTTTGGCCAAACACATAACTGGGTGAAAAAAAGTATCTTTTGGGAATTGCCCTATTGGAGTTCATTATTGATTCGACATAATTTAGATGTCATGCACATTGAAAAAAATGTGTTTGATAATATTTTCAACACTTTGATGGATATTTCCGAAAAAACTAAAGATAATGTCAAAGCCCGACATGATATGAAAATACTTTGTAAAAGACCAGAGTTGGAGTTACAAGAGGTCAACGGACAATATCTGAAACCGAAGGCCCTATATGTGTTAAATAAACAACAGATCAAAGATGTTTGTCAATGGGTAAAAGAACTCAGATTACCTGATGGATATGCTTCAAACTTATCTTGATGTGTCAACGTTGAAATTAAGTATGTTTTTTAAGTATGTTTGGGGTCCGTTGACTGAATTAAGTATGTTTTTTAGAAACATCTGTGCGAATGTCCTTCGAGTCGAAGATATGTCAACACTTGAAAATAATATTGTTGAAATCATATGCAAGCTGGAGCAGTTTTTCCCTCCTGCATTTTTTGACTCGATGGAGCATCTACCGATACACTTGGCATACAAGGCACGAGTTGGTGGCCCCGTTCAATATCGGTGGATGTACTTATTTGAAAGATACATGAATCGTCTGAAGAAAAAAGTAAAGAACACCGTAGCTGTTGAAGGATCAATATCTGAATCGTATATCATCCAAGAAATTTCAACATTCTGCTCATTTTACTTTGAATCGACAGTACAGACAAGATTTGATCGTCTTCCACGTAACGACGGCGGGGGTGTTCGACATTCATATGGACGTTTAAATATATTTTGTCACTCTGGTCGTGCTTTTGGTTCTCGTCCATCTCGACACTTAAGCGAGGAAGAGTATCATTTGGCACACTTGTATGATTACTCAATTGTCCAGAGATTGAACAATTCATTGAAATATTTGACATTGAGATGGTGCAAAAATACTCTATTCACAATGATGAAGAATTGGAGAGATTACGGAATCGTGATTTCCCTACTTGGATTCAGACTTACAGCAAAGATCACAGAGCTGAAATAGATGAAAGAATATTTGAGTTTGTTAGTGGACCGTCGCGACTTATGTCGTGCTATAGCGGATATTTTGTTAATGAGTATAAATTTCACATGGTTGAATATGCATTTACAAAGAAGACGATGAATGCTGGGGTCTGTGTGAAAGGGACAACCTATGTTGAATGTGATATGAATTTTTATGGACTGGTGGAAGAAGTGATAGAGTTGCACTACTTCGGCTTGAAATCGGTTATTCTATTTAGATGTCATTGGTTCGATACAACAGAAAGGGGCATGAAAGTTTATTCAAAATACAAACTTGTTGAGGTTAATTACAAATCTAAATTGGCAGCAAATGAGCCTTTTATATTGGCATCACAAGCCGAACAAGTATATTACGCGAAGTATCCGGCTCGAAATAAAGATAGAGCAGATTGGCGTATAGTCTGTAAGACAAAAGGTAGAGGAAAAATTGATCCGATAGTAGGAGAAAATGAGCTGATAGATGATATGACAGATGGTTTCTATCAAGAAGATGAACCTCCTGCTGTATATCGTATTATTCCAATACTCAAGGATGTAGACACAACGTCAATTCAATTAGAAGTTGAATATGCTGATGATGACGATCATGAAATTGAGGAAGCTGGAGATGAAGAAGATGAAGAAGAGGAAGAAGAGGAAGAATTTGAAGACTATTATTCAGATGATGAGGAATAATTGTAAAGTATATATTTTATTAAATATATCTCTACTATTTATACAATAATATGATTATATGTCTATTCAACAGATATGTCTGGTCGTGGTTATCCTCGCAGGAGAGCTTCGGAGTCTCCGATCGGTGAGACTCCTACACTTACTCATACTGCTGATCCTCCTGTTGTTGATCCTCATGCCGATGATACTGTCGAGGCTAGTACATCTAGACGCAGGCGGCCACGCGGGCCGAATAGGTGGCAGCCTCCACTAGCCACAGATTCACGTAGATTTATTAGCATGATTGGGGAGCGATAATATATCATGAATTATGAATCATTACAAATGCATTATACACTACAAGAAAAGAAGGTTTCACCAACGGATGTGTTACCAACGGATATGTTTTGTTGGTATTACCAACAAAATTACCAACAGATACATATATCTGTTGGTAAATTTTAGAAAATTCTTATTTCTTTTCATTCCATCTTATTTTTCAGTCGACCAACCTTTCCCTCTCTCCCAGCCGACAAAAACTCGCGCCCTTACTTATTTTTTTCAACCCGACGAAAATTTGCAGGCGCGCGACAAAAGTTTCCCTCTCCCCCTTTTGTCGTGTGATTCTTCTCTCGCGACGCTTCTTCATCCTTCTTCATCTGACTGCCACCCGCGATCTCCCCTGCCACCTGCTCTCACAGAGGCCCGTTTGTCGTGGAATTCTTCTCCAACCGCGGCGACTTCATCCGACGCTTCTTCCCTACCACCCGCGATCTCCCCTTCCACCCGCAACAAGCTCTCGCGGAGGCCCATCGCCAAGCTAGCTCCCCCCTGCCACCCACGATTCTTCCCCCATCCAACACTGTCGCTGGCCCCTTTCTTCCGATTTCTCTAGATTTGTGCTGATTTGAGGTAAATTTCTTTAATCTTAAAATTTTTCTAGATTTCATAGATTATTCTTAGAGAGTTGTTATTGATTTCTTAGAAAGCCATGTTCTTGTTATTGATTTATGCATTTATTTGTTTTACTGCATGTAAATTTCTGTGCTTTTTCTTCTTTTGCTGCTGGTTCATGGTGGGGAAGATTTCTGTGCTCTCTGTCATACTATTTGTCTGTTCAAAGATAGCACCATGAATCTTCGAATATGCATTGTCATCTCCAGATTCATCCTCATCCTCCTTCTCTGGTGCTAAATCCTTAGACACAATACCTATAGAATCTTCCTCTTCGTCATTGTGAACTCCTTTCTTATTCTCTGATGCTACCATGAGTCTCAGACTTTGCATCTTCAGCCGCTTCATAAGCAGCTGCTGCTGCATATTCAGCTTGTTTCAACTTGTTTGACATCTCAGCTCCATTCGCCTTTGCTTCATGCGCTTCTTGTTCTGCTAATTTGAGTGAATCAACAACCTTAGCCATTTCGCCTTTGAGAGGAGCTAGTTCATCTTCTGAATTTTTGATAGCATTAATTAAGTGAAGCTCCTTTGTATCCCACTCAGTGCTTGAATTATCAATTTTAGCTTCCAATTTTTCAACAATTTTCTTGAGGCAAACTATCTCATATCTTGCTTCATCAAGCATGACCTCATACCTCTCTTCAGTGTTCTTAAGAGTTGAATCCAATTGCTCTATCTGCGATCGAGCATCTTCAATTTTAGCTTGCTTTTCTAAAAGCCTTTCTTGATTTTCTCTTGACTCAGTAGACATTTCATTTAATGCTGAAGCTAAACCTTCCATTGTTTCTTTAACTTTTTGCAATTCATCTTTGCTGGTCTTAAGTTCATCAATGAGTTTGTTCTTCTCCTCGGACAGTTCATCAATATATGAAGTAGCAAACTTGACCTTGTCAAGTGCTTGCAACTTCTCCTCCTCTAATTTCTTAAGCTGAGACATTAGCTTATGAACTCTCAATCCTGAAACTTAAGGAGCTTCTTCAACTAAACCATTCATTCTTCAACTTAAGGAACTCTCAATCATTTGCATGTTAGTCTCTAGTATATAAATCATTTGGCTCTCACAGTTCAGTCTAGCTCTCTCGCTAAACTATTCATTCTTCAACTTAAGGAACTTCTTGATTACCCCCATCATTTCACTTCCAAGGAACCTTCCCAAGCAACCCCTTGCCTTGTCATGACCAACATTATCTATAGCATGTCAATCCAGTGCATAATCAAATTGTTGTTGTCTCATTAGTGTGTTTAATTTGCATTTCATATTTATCTCTGTTCTTGCCCTCCATTTTGGTGAAGTGGAAGTTCACCACTGACCTCAAGTTAGGGTAGACACCTATTTGAGTTAAGAATCTTGTGAGGGGGATGCCCCTTTCGAGGGAGGGGGATGACCTCAAGTTAAGGATCATTATAAGCTATTAGTGTATCAAAAATCACCTTTGCTAGGAAACCAAATTGTCCAAACACTAGTTTGGACTTCGGAATATCAATCATTATGGGATAGAGACTAAAAGCAATGGTGTATTTCTTTGTGAAAGTGATATCAAAACTAGCAAAGATAGTTCAGATGGTACTCAACCTCTATAGGACTAAACAGTCCTACATCCAAGCTCATAACTCATCTTGTCTAGCTTGTTTCCTTTAGCATTTTGTTATTCTTTATATTTTTTTTTCTATTTTACTCAATTATTTGCATCCAATAAATGATTGAAGAGGATTATAAGCAATAAAATATGATGTTGATTTAATGGGAAGGCATCTAGGAGCCTAGAAACCATCTCTAATCTTAAAAGGAATATGTTAATAAATAACTTTGCATCATCATCTTCCAGATGAGTTTCCTGCAATAATATTAAATCTAATATATGAATTCTTATTAGGCTACCCAAATACTCCACTGCCTCTTCCTTAGCAGCTCCTCTAATGTCCAACATGGTAAAATTTAATTTCAAAACAATACTAATTTGTATAGCCTGAACTATACACAATAAAATAATGAGTCCAAATAATAAGAACAAATGGCCTCAATTCTAGAAGAAACAATAGAAATT
This sequence comes from Canna indica, assembly GCA_034359265.1. NCBI lineage: Eukaryota > Viridiplantae > Streptophyta > Magnoliopsida > Zingiberales > Cannaceae > Canna > Canna indica. The sequence goes on from CP136891.1 coordinate 42,744,096, forward strand.
GGTGAGTTATGGTTATGCCTTACTCATATCTCTTTCTCTAGTGATGACAATACTTGGAGCTTGAGGATTGTAAGAATTCTTCACCCTCACTGGTATATCACCTTCTCTAGCAGGTCTCATTGACTGGGGATGCAAAACTTCAATCCCTGCCACTGTCATTACTACTACTACCTAAGTTGCACATTACATCCGCTGCCACTACACATTTTTAACCTAAACTGTACATTACATCCACTGCCACTACTACTACCTCAGCCCAAAACTTCAATCCATCTTTTCTTTTCTTTTCTCATTTTCCAGCAAACAAATAATGAAAATGGCCATAAGATAGAAACCATATATAATGAAAATGGTATTTTTAGAGCTTCTTTCCTTAGTGATAGCATGTAAAAGCTCATCAGCTCCCTCCCTCACTCCCATAAAGAGCTACTGGAACATGTAAAAGAAGACAAGGTTTTCCCATAAGGCCTTGTCTCTCTTTTTGTTTCCTCCAATTATTTTATCATGTGCTTTTAATTGCTTCATCAACTAGCTAGTGCAATTAACAAGAGGGACCTTCTTCCTAGTACTACTCCTACTTAAACAAGCTCCCATCTTGGCATATTTTGGGGAGATGCCTGTGTACTCCCATGAAAGTTTCCACATGCACACTGGTGAGTGATTGCACACATATAAATTGTCTTGAGAATGTCTACTTCATTAATAATTGCCTACAATATTAGAAGGTGGAAGATTAATTTTATTTAGCAATTAAATAGCCTTCCAGTCCATTGCTATTTAATGCTATATATCCTATCTTATGAAAAACCATGCCTTACACTTTGGAAAACAATGACCAAATCTCACATTCATGTTTCTTCTTCTTAAAGAGAGTCACTGAGTTGTAGGTGAATCAGTCACCTGATCACAAGAGAAGATTGCCCAAGCCATGGCCTTGTCCAAGAGCACAGCCCCATTGACCATGCTCACCACACACCTCACCCCCTGGATCAGGCTATATGCTGCAGCCATCCCATTAGCTATCACCAAGAACCTGCAAATCATACCAAAGACGATCTCAAACTTATACTATCATAAGAAAAGAATAAATAGAAAGATGTCCCAAGCAATAATCTTGTGTTGAAGAGATAAGGAGAGAAAAAATATAAGAAACACCAAAAAATTTAAGCTCAGTTTATATATTTATGATCTTCTCGGGAGCAAGTTGAACTTGGATTAAACTCTTGACCATATATACCCTACTTACCACAAGGAAAAGAGTGCATAAAAATGTCACAAACAAGCCACAGCTCAGAATCTTGTGTGATGAAGAGATTTGGGTAGGTGGTCACTTGTCTCAAATGCTTAAGCTGTTAGAAAATGACCTAATTTAGATACTTAGGACCTCAGGATTGTCTTAAATAGAGCAAGATTGCATAATCTTGTGTGGTGAAGAGAATTGGGTATGAATAACATGATAGCTGATTTTTTTCCTTCGTCCCCCTTTCTCTTCCCACCCCTTCTTTTGCTTAACTCAACTCCCAAACAAACCAAGGTACCACTTTAATAGCTAATTTTTTAAAATATCATCTAAATAACATGATAGCTGATTTTTTTTAAAATTGTGTTCTAATTAATGTACTTGATATTGTTTCTAGGTTGAAAAAGTTAATCACCAATGTCTACGGATCGTAATTGGATGAAATGTCGAATAATTAGAGGAGTTTTGACTGATGAATTTATTCAAGGAGTCGAGGGATTTCTTAATTTTGCATACTCCAAAACTCAATATATTTTTGGTGATAAAATTAGGTGCCCATGTCGACAATGTATTAATCATCATTATCATTATCGAGATGATGTGGCATATCACTTATGTTCGAAGGGATTTATGCCTCGCTACACACATTGGATTGCACATGGGGAGTTGACAAGTGAAGAAGTTGGTGAATCCTCAACCATTCCTCAATCAGAAAGCACCACTCAAAATCCCTATAGAACTATGGTGGTGGATGCAATTGGTATTGGCTCATCAAATGTAAAAGAAAGACCAAATGAAGAAGCTGCCAAATTTTTTGAATTATTGAATTACGCAGATGAGCCATTATGGAGTGGTTGTAAGAGTCAAAGTAGGTTATCAGCCATGTCACAGTTACTCAATTGCAAATCTGAGTTTAACATGAGTGAAGCTTGCTATCACCGGCTGATGTCAATAATCAAAGATATGTTACCAAAAGATGCGAAGTTGGAAGAAAATTTTTATAAAACAAAGAAGATGATGAAGAAACTAGGACTTGGATACGAAAAGATAGATGCATGTCAGAATAATTGCATGTTGTTTTATAAAGAAATAACAAATTTCATGCAGTGCTCAGTGTGTGGACATCCTAGATATAAGCCAACACCATTAAATAATGGTAGGAGAAAAAAAATACCGTATAAGGTCTTACGGTATCTTCCGATAACACCAAGACTTCAAAGGCTTTTTATGTCTGAAAAAACTGCTGAGTATATGATTTGGCATGCAAAGAATCGTAGTTCAGATGTTATTGCACATCCTGCAGATAGTGAAGCATGGAAACAGTTTGATGTTCACCATCCTTCATTTGCTTCTGATCCAAGGAATGTCATATTAGGATTGTGCACCGATGGCTTTAATCCATTTGGGCATTCTTCTATTCCATATTCAGTTTGGCCTGTGCTCATTACTGTATACAATTTGCCGTCATCTATGTGTTTGAACGATCAATTTATATTCTTAAGTTTGATAATTCCTGGACCAAAGAGCCCACGTAAAGAACTTGACATATTTTTGAGGCCATTGATTGATGAACTGAACATGTTATGGTCTGATGGGATTATGACATATGATGTGTTTAGAAAACAAAATTTTCAAATGAGAGCAGCACTTATGTGGACTATCAGCGATTTCCCTGCATATGCTATGTTATCAGGATGGAGCACACACGGGAGGTTAGCTTGTCCATATTGTTTAGAGCACAACAAATCTTTTATTCTTGAAAATGGGAGAAAGACATCATTTTTCGATTGCCATCGTCAGTTTCTCCCTCTTGATCATCCATATCGAAGGCAAAGAGATAAATTTATGAAGGGCCGAATTGAAAGAGGTGTTCCACCTCCACGATTATCGAGCGATGAAATGAAGGCACGTGTTGATAAATTACCTAGTATTCAATTTGGAAATCAATGTGTTGCTAGAATTTTAGGATTTGGGCAACAACACAATTGGGTTAAAAAAAGTATCTTTTGGACTTTACCGTATTGGCATACAAATTTAATTCGACACAACTTAGATGTGATGCATATTGAACGAAATGTTTTTGAAAATATATTCAATACGGTAATGGACATCAAGGGAAAAACAAAAGACAATGTCAAGTCTAGAGCTGATTTGCATAAGTATTGCAAGCGCCCTGAATTAGAATTACAAAATGTCAATGAAAAATTGTTGAAGCCGAGAGCCTCATTTGTGTTGAACAAAGAACAAATCAAAGCAGTATGTCATTGGGTCAAAGAATTGAAATTTCCTGATGGTTATGCTTCAAACATAAGTCGATGTGTAAATATAGATGATTGCAAATTTTATGGAATGAAAAGTCATGATTGTCATATTTTCATGCAAAGGCTTATTCCAATTGCATTTCGTGATTTGTTACCTGATCCAGTATGGGATACATTAACTGAGCTGAGTTTATTCTTTCGGGACTTGTGTTCAAGTGTGTTGCGAATTGAGGAGGTCAAAAGACTTGAGTTAAATATTGTTGAGATATTATGCAAGCTTGAGAAAATATTTCCACCAAGTTTTTTCGACTCTATGGAGCATCTCCCGGTTCATTTACCTTATAGGCTAAAGTTGGCGGTCCTGTACAATATAGATGGATGTACAGATTCGAAAGGTAACACATATGCCTTTTGATTCTTCATTCAAATTTTTAGTTTTTTTAAACGTCTTAATTTATAAGAATATTTCAGGTATATGCTTCAATTGAAGAAAAAAGTGAAGAATCGAGCATATGTTGAAGGATCAATTTGTGAAGCATATATCATACAAGAAATTTCTACTTTTTGTTCTTTCTACTTTGAACCAAAGGTAAACACAAGGTTGAATCAAGTGCCTCGAAATGATGATGGTGGAGTTCCAACTACCATGGGACGCCTATCTATCTTTACCTATCCTGGTCGACCTTGTGGGGCCGTTGGACGTTATAGGATGGTTGTCGACGAAGCTGAGTATAAAGCAATGGAGCTTTACGTACTTATAAATTGTCAAGAAATCTCTCCTTTTATTAGTGAGTTTAATGATATCGTTAGGCAAAGAGAACCACACTTAACTGACGCAGAACTAGAGAAGTTACGAGACAGAGAATTTCCAAAATGGTTGAGAGATTATGTAAGTTGAACAATTATTCTTGTGTCAATGTCAATGTGAATAATCCTGATTATTTCATATTTCTTTTTTTTGATAGGTTAATCATAACATTGACATGGTTGATAATCGAATACTTGCCATTGCACAAGGCCCACAAAGATTGGTTCGTTCCATGAAGGGTTATTTTGTGAATGGATATAAGTTTCACACCAAAGAATTTTCACATGGAAAGAAAACAATTAACAGTGGTGTTTGTGTCAAGGGTAGTTGCTACAATGACTTTGAATCTGATTACTATGGCATTTTGATTGATATTGTGGAGGTAGAATACTTTGGTGGAAATAATGTGGTGTTATTTAAATGTGAGTGGTTTGATACCGAAAAAGGAGCTAGAGTACATCCTCGCCATGGACTTGTTGAAATCAATCACAAGTTGAGACTTTATCATGACGCTCCTTTTGTGTTGGCAGAGCAAGCTCAACAAGTTTATTACACTAGTTATCCCTCAAAGAAAAAAGGAAGAAGTGATTGGTGGTCTGTATGCAAAATTAAAGCAAGAAATAGATTTGATGTTTTAGAGGTTGAAGAAACAGACAATAATATCCCTCCACGGACCGATGATTTTTTTCAAGAGGATGAGGTTGAAACAATACAACCTATTATGCCTACAACTGAGTTGGATTTGTTAAATGTATTAGTTGATTCCGATGGTGTAGTTGATGAAGTAGATCAACATGAAGAATTTTTCTTAAGAACTCGAAGACAAGCCATTGAGGAGGATGAAGAAGAAGCAGACACTATAGACATGGAAGATAGTGAAGATGATGAAGTTGACGAGTATTTGTCAAATGAGGAGAATGATGATTGAAACTTTTTTTGTATAAGTTTACTTTTGATGATCACTTATAAAATCATTGTGAACATGATGACAATCTCTCATTTGTTTGTAATTGATTTTTTTTTTAAATTCATGTGTCTTGAATTATTAACTATTTTTAATGCACTTTTAGTAAATAATGGTGTCACGAGGGCGAGGACGAGGGCGAGGACGAGGTCGAGGGCGTCCTCCTTTGATTGAAATACCTTTTGCGACCTCATCATCATCTGAAGCTATAGTTGGAGCCACGACCTCTACACCATGTACTCCTGTTGTACCTGTTACTGTTCCACTAGAAACACCTTATACTCCTACACCTTCGACGTCATCAGCACCAGCTCCAGCACCAGCACCAACACCAACACCAACACCCTCACCACCTTCAGTCCATTTGCATTTGATGCCATCAGCTCCTCTTGTGCCATCTACATCTGTTGCTACACACAGTGATGATACTTCACGCGAAGAGGACCAAATCAACCTTCACAACCGTCAGAGACACCAGATGATAGACGTCTATTAATTATTGATAAGAAAAGGTAGATCATTATATTTTGCATTATATTATTTCAGTTACTATTTGGGTAACTAGCTTATTCTGCAATATGTTTCATATATTTGGAAATAGAATAAATAGACGTCTTAAGGCTAATTAGCAAGACATTGATATTCGCATGATTAGCAAGATCAGCCAAAATTACCTACCTAGCTTACCTACCTAGCTTATATGCACCACATCCTCCCTTAGATTGTTATAGTTTTATAATGGGTTGTTAGTGGGCTGTTTAGATTGTTAGTTGAGATCATGAGTTATAATGGTTTGTTCATTGTTATCTTCTAGAGTCATCTTAAGGGTGTTGCCTTTTGCTTTTATCTTGTACATCTACAAAAAGAGAATGTAACGAATGATGGGGATCAAGAAATGAAATCAATTTTCTTTCCTCCATTCTCTCTACAAGGTGTTCAGCTCACTTCCCCCAATGAGTTCAAGGAGATGATGCTCTCTCCTAACTTGAACCCTAGTTATTCATTCTCATTTCCATTTCCCTCTTTCTCCCTTTTATTCAATCTTTGCCTTGTAAGATGTCAGCTACACTTCTAAAGCCTCTGGGTGGTGGTGAAGAATCATTATTGCTCTCACTCTGAACATTTTCATTTATAGTGTGTTCAGACACAGTTTTCATTCGGCTCATCACTCAATAAGTTCTCTTCTTCAGCTTCTAAATCATGGACTTTCATTCGGTACATCTGTTGATGATATATGTTGAGGTATTCAATGCTTCAGCCCACAAGTTCTTAGGTAAACTGCTTCCCCTCAGCAAGCATCTAGTCATTTCCACTGAAACCCTGTTCTTCCTCTCAGCTACTTCATTCTGTTGGGGTGTGTAGCTGACTGTTAGCTGATGTTTAATTCCTGTCTCAGTGCAGAATTCATCAAAAGACTTTGAGGTGAATTCTCCACCTCTATCTGTTCTCAAGACTTTTATCCTTGAGTTAACTTCATTCTCAATATTACTTGAGTATACCTAAAGACTGCAATGCAAAATTTCAGACATTTTACATGGGTAATTTATGTACATGATATTGAACTTGATTAACTTAGAAAGCTTAAGTGAAAACAGATTGGAGTAAACATTACGTTAGGAAGAATAACAGGCACCCAGCCCTTAAATGATTAATGATGCATATGTCCACAGGTATTAATGAACTCTAACACTTGTTAATCAAATTCAAGCCAATCCGAATAGGAAAGAAAGACCCCAAGAATGTATTCCTGCCGAGTTCAAGTAGTTGTTAATCCACTGTCTTTCTTACATATACAAAAGTGATAGATCATATGGTTTACATGCTAATTGAAATAATCCAAGAATTTCAAATAACCAAGGAACTATTTTTGACTACACCTACCCAACCACCAGACCTCTCCACCACCAACTCAAACTGATGTAATATACTAATATGTAGAGTTCCTCAGTGCTAGCAAGTTGAACTACTATTGAAAAAAGGATTTCATCTAAAGTTCTAAACCACACAAAGGACAATATATATTATGCATAAAGTCAATTGCGACTGAGAATAAGCTGCTAGAAATTGCACTCTATGGATTGTTGTTTCCTCTAAGTCTGTGCAGGAAATGACTGTGGAGGGAGCCTCTCTATTTTTCCGAGGTTTCCTTCTTCCTCTGTATATTCCCTTACTCCCCTACTTAGCTTGTATTTCTCAATTCTTTTGATAATTATAAGCCTTACTTTCCTAAAAAATATATGGATTGTTGTTTCATGTCTCTCTTTTACGAAAACATGCACCATGATGAAACCTTTGATATAACCATCACAAGTTAGAATAACTGATGTTCAGTGGCAGTGACTGTCTCTAAAGCCTAGCTTAAAATCTTTACAAGTTATCATCCAAGCGCGTAATGTAAATGCATCCGCCAATGCTGACTTCAAGAACTTCTTACAATTAGCTTAAAATGCAGTATTTGAAATGTATCTTATAATTACAGATTAATGACAAATATTTGAGCTATTTCTTATTACAGTTTATCAAGTTTCTATGATCTAGTTTTATTATTTTTGTAGCTTCCCCGAGACAGAAGTGGTTAGAGACATTTCATCAATTATTAAGGGAAATTTCACGGGTGTATGGCCATATTGGTCTGAAGTGCCATCACATCTGAAGGAGTTACTCTGGGACAAATTTAAGGTAAATTATTTTAAAATTTTGATTATGATAATTATATGTTACTGATATATAAACCCCTAAAATTGAAATTTTTATCTCCACTATTGTGTATTTGGGTTTTTTTAGGCAGTTTATCGTTGGGATCCTTCTCAGACCAATAATGTTGAGTGAATTCTCAGCATGCTGAGAATTCAACATGCTATCTCAGTGAATTCTCAGCATGCTCTCACAGCCTGAGTGAATTCTCAGCTCTCTCAGCATGCTGAGAATAATTCTCAGCATGCTGAGTGAAATCTCAGCATGCTCTGCATCACAATGAGCTACTGTCAGCTTGCTCTCACAGCATGCTGAGTGAATTCTCAGCATGCTGAGAATTCAACATGCTATCTCAGCTCTCTCAGCATGCTCTCACAGCCTGAGTGAATTCTCAGCTCTCTCAGCATGCTGAGAATAATTCTCAGTATGCTGAGTGAAATCTCAGCATGCTGAGTGAATTCTCAGCATGCTGAGAATTCAACATGCTATCTCAGTGAATTCTCAGCATGCTCTCATAGCCTGAGTGAATTCTCAGCTTTCTCAGCATGCTGAGAATAAGCTCTGCATCACAATGAGCTACTGTCAGCTTGCTCTCACAGCATGCTGAGTGAAATCTCAGCATGCTGAGTGAATTCTCAGCATGCTCTGCATCACAATGAGCTACTGTCAGCTTGCTCTCACAGCATGCTGAGTGAAATCTCAGCATGCTGAGTGAATTCTCAGCATGCTGAGAATTCAATATGCTATCTCAGCTCTCTCAGCATGCTCTCACAGCCTGAGTGAATTCTCAGCTCTCTCAGCATGCTGAGAATAATTCTCAGCATGCTGAGTGAAATCTCAGCATGCTGAGTGAATTCTCAGCATGTTGAGAATTCAACATGCTATCTCAGCTCTCTCAGCATGCTGAGATTTATTCTCAGCATGCTGAGAATTAAACATGCTATCTCAGCTCTCTCAGCATGCTCTCACAGCCTGAGTGAATTCTCAGCTCTCTCAGCATGCTGAGAATAATTCTCAGCATGCTGTCACAGCATGCTGTCACAGCATGCTTAGTGAATTCTCAGCATGCTGAGAATTCAACATGCTATCTCAGCTCTCTCAGCATGCTCTCACAGCCTGAGTGAATTCTCAGCTCTCTCAGCATGCTGAGAATAATTCTCAGCATGCTGTCATAGCATGCTGAGTGAAATCTCAGCATGCTGAGTGAAATCTCAGCATGCTGAGTGAATTCTCAGCATGCTGAGAATTCAACAAGCAAAAATAAGCATTCAGTTCTGAAATATGACATATCATTACTTTATGCCTACTCTTAACAGATTCATGAACAAAAAATTGAAGTATGATGAATAAGGAAGCTATGGAAAACATCAATTCTCATCATGCTATTGTTAAAATTCAGCATGCTGCATTAAAATTAAACTTGAACTTGTTGCTTTTATGCACATTAAACTTGGTAAATTAAACTTGCTGAGAATGAACATGTTGGGAATTCATTCTCAGAATCTCAGCATGCTGAATTCAATTCTCAGCATGCTGAGTGAATTCCAATTCTCAGCTGTGAATTCAGCATGTTGAGTCAATTCTTAGCATGCGTGAATTCTCAGCATGCTATTGATATAATTCAGCATGCTGCATTGTTAGGTATTTCTCATTTCATTGAGTTACAAACTTTATTTACAACTTCAGAGTGTCAGTTTATTATTTTGCATTGAGTTACAAACATCGTATTCCTCATTTCATTGCCTCATTATTTTTTTTGTTTCTACATGCAGGAAAAAGGATGAAGTGCAAGGATCAGCTTTTTGGAAAAACTTATCTTATGTATTTGAAACTTTGAAACTTTGAAACTTTGAAACTTTGTAAATATTTGAATAACACAATGTATTTCGAAATTACTGGTATACAATGGTTTCTTATGTGTGTGGATTTTAATGTGTGATTCAAAAATTATTTTTCAGATTTCGTGTGATCAAATTTATATGTGATTTCATTATTTGAGGATTGATCAGGTACACATATAACAAAATAAAATATCTGTTGATCAAAATTGGTAGATTCTAATTCCAACGGATTTACCAACAGATACATATATACGTTGGTATTACCAACAGATAGGTTTCGTTGGTATTACCAACAGATATTATATTTTGTTGGTAATACCAACGACAGAATACCGTTGGTAATACCAATGGTATGCGTTGGTAATACCAACGGACAAATATCCGTTGGTAATACCAACGGGCTAATATCCGTTGGTAATACCAACGGACTAATATACGATGGTAATACCAACGGACTAATATTCGTTGGTAATACCAACGAATATATGTATCCGTTGGTATTACCAACGAATATATGTATTCGTTGGTATTACCAACAAACTAAAATATCTGTTGGTAATACCGACAGATTAATTAAAATCCGTCGGTATTACCGAGGAGCCTTTTACCGACGGATTTTACCGACAGTCACTCCGTCGGTAACAATATTACCGACGGATTTTTGGGTATTACCAACGGATTTTGTCCGTCGGTAATACCCTGTTTTCTTGTAGTGATATTATAATATAATATTAAAATTTACTTTTGTTGTGCAGGTTCGAGCAAGAAGAAGTGTCGAGGAGCATTTCTTCTACTATTCGACGATACATGCACGGGGCATGGCCTACGTGGTCTCACGTGCCTAGCGAGCACGTCGACATATTATGGCGCGAGTTTGAGGCACGTATTATTATTATTTTTACATGCATGATGATTAATATTGGTATTGATATTATTATTTTACAGGCTCGCTATACATGGGCTGAGGACCAAAGGCCCTTCATTTACGCTGCTTGGGAGGCTATTTCCGGGGCAAGGTACAACGGGCAGCTGGGGTAGGCCCGGTCCCAGGCGATGGCACGAGCTGGGACTACTAACATCGCGGAGACGTACTCGGGGATACGGCCCCGATTGGATTACTCCGGATATATGGGACCAGCTCGTGGGAATATGGTCGACGGATCGATGGCATGAGTTTTCTAGGAATGCGGCTAGAAATCGCATGCCGGGGGGAGCAGCGCGTCACACTGGCAGCTCTATTGCATTTGCAGTGCACGCGAACCGTGTGGTAAGTATACCTTTTAATTATATATTTTATTTGTTACTATGTGTACTAATTAATGTATTTGTTTTGTAAATGTAGACGACGGTGTCGGATGACGCGACTGTCCAGCGACCCTCCCCGATGGCGGTGTTTGAGCGGACTCACCGTCGAGCACATGGGACGGGGGAGTGCATCGACAACCGCGCTGCATACATTATGGTAACTATATATTTGTTTAAATTATTCATTATATATTTATAATTTAAGTTTTATGATAAATATTAAATAAAAAATCAAACTCGAGTAGGAGACCTACAGCCAGACGGTGGTGCAGCGCGGGGGCACCCCCGAGGACTTTGACGCAGCAACGTGGGTTGAGGCCGCATGTGGCTGGGACCATGGCCACGTATATGGCTTTGTAGATAGTGGTCATGTGTGAGCCGTACTAGGGCCACTTGGGGCACCGACCCCTCCGGTCGCTGGTGAGCGGCTGTCGACCTCCAGATCCAGTTATGATCATAGTAGCAGAATAAAGACTCTAGAGGAGACGATCGCGCGTCAGACTGAGATGATGGAGCACCAGAGTCAGATGATGGCGGAGATGCATGCTATGCTACGCAACATGTGAGGTCATCCCGAAGCAGGCATCTCTTCGGCATCATCTCATCCATCGTCCTCGAGTCAATCCACGCCGGTGTGCACTCAAGCACTCCAGACCCCGCCAAATGATCCAGGCCATCCTCCATCGTCATCGTGAGATTTTTTTTATATTGACTTTGTTACTAAGATATTATACTTGTTTAATTTATTTTGTTTGGATATTGATACTTCAATTTTGCATTTGAATAGTTTTTATACTATTGTGGATAATTATCAATATAAATATAATTATTATGATGTATATCTTGGTGTATTTGTGATGTGTGTATGGGTGTGTGAGTTATGTATCAGATAATGTATCAATGTATTAATGGAAATTTGAAATTTTATTTTTTTTCGTTACCAGGTTCACATCATCAGCAACGGCTTAGCAACGGGCTTTTACTAACGACGTTGCTACGGGCTCACCAGCCGTTGCTATTAATGTTATCAGCAACGGGTCCGCGTCTGTGGCAAAACCGTTGCTGATAATATTTTTAGCAACGGCCCGAGCGGCCGTTGTTGATCCGTTGCTAAGTTATCAACAATGCGATTTTCTGCCACGGCTCTATTGCAATGGCGCCAGCCGTTGCACGTCGTTGCTGATGATTTTCAGCAATGGCATCAGCCGTTGCTGATGCCCATTTTTCTAATAGTGAACAAGGTGCACGACGATCGCACCTCACACCATGTCTCTTATTCTCATTTCCCCCTAGATCAAAACTCTCTTCAATTAAACTCTTTCTCGATCAAAATCTACCCATACAGAGAACATACATAGCAAGTAACAACGGGAAAGAGAGAACATCTTAGAACCACTCATAGAAGAATGCCCCTACCTTCCCATTGAGAAAAGGCCTTGATGACACCAACAACTTGCGCTGAAAATCCATCGAAATCATCGCCGCCCACCCCCCTAGATTATGCCGGCCACATCTCCCCTTTCGCCTCTCACACGCACAAGAGGGGCTGCCCCCCAACGGTATCCCCAAACCACCAACTAAATAAATAAAAGAAAACCCCTCTCTTAAGTTGTCAAGTTACCAAAACACCCCTCACCTAAGCCATGCAGTTAAACGAGTCGAAAACTCAATTAAATCACACCCAAATACATCTAGGACTTGCTAAATCACACAAACTTAGAATTTAATCCTCAAACCGCGACCTACGATCTCCTCGAACATGACTCAAGTCCGACTCACATCCAAAATCCAAACCAACATAAGTAAAATATTTTTACTTGCGCGATAAAGGCCGTAACTCAATTTGCGCCCTCCGATGATTTGCTCGGCCCGCTTCGATATGCATCTAAATTTCTCTGTGAAATCACAAAAAATTAGAGTTAAATTTTCCACGGGTATTACAACTTTCCTCTTGCCTATGACAACCTCTTTCTCGCCCTTAACAACCTCATTCTTTTATATTTGCGACCAACCAAATATCTGTAAGTAGAGGTTGTAAGTCTACTTGCGGTTAACCTGTAACTCTTATTCACGAACATTTGCTTTCGTGAATAAGAGTTACAATATTTTTTACAATATTTTTATTCGCTGAGAATCAAACATCCCCCTTTATATCAATTGTAGAATGTGTTTATATACAATGTAATGTGCACACTTACTTAGAGAAAGGGTTTTCCAAATTAAGATTTGTTGCAACACCAAGCAAATCAAGACTAGAGCATTATTTTTTATAAAAAAAATGTATTTATTATATAGTCATTACAAGGTCTACACAAACATGAAATTCATACTCACAAGGTGCATTTGCAAGCATATATAGTTGCAGAATTAAATGCATAAAGTACTATTACCAAGGATCTAATACAAGACCTTTTGCCAACTATAACTAGCACAATTGGTGACAATAGTTATAAGTTGTCTAGAGGTCTAAGGTTCAAAACTTCAGTAGAGGTCTTCCCTGTATGAATTTTTCACCTTCTGTGGAACACGCTTACTTTGGCAAGAAAAAAAAAAAAAACCTCCCAAAATATATCATACTAATATATCTAGTCATTAAACTACTAACGGATTGAGGTTTAGAGCATTAAATTTGACAATTAATATTTTGTAATAATAAATAAGTTGGTGTTTAACAATTTAATGACTTACAAGATATGTCATGCATTTGCTGCATCTTGAATGGAATAAACTTGTTTTACCGCCTTTGGAACTTGCCATCCCTAGCTACCTAGTAAGCTAGTGGCCACCACATATAGATGCGAAAATTTTATGACAAAATAATTAAGAGATGGATATGGATCATAATTAGTCAGCAAATTAACCTTGTTCAAATAATAACACATATAGATCAACCACTTCCTCCAAAGTTGAAGGGCGACCACACTCCGTGCTCGCTTGTCATGTATGAGGTGCACGACAAGGGTACTAGACAAAGCCCTCTACTCCTGAGGTCTCTCTTGGGCTCATTGCTAGGCTCCTCCATTAATGATGCCTGGGAAACCAAACGTACTGTGATTGAACCACACTGTTCACAGTTCTCACTTTGTAATACAGTTATGTCATCAGGTGTACGTACAACATACCTCTTGCACTGTCCTTGATCGTTTATTGCTAGATGACCTCATGTATGGCACACTTAATTTCTGAAACATAGATGCATAGAAGAGCAACATTTAGTTATTAGTATTAATTAAGACAAATTACATTAGATCAAGGAAAAGATTTATGTAACAACTGTAATATCTCTTTATATGTAGGTTGAAAATGAAATATGATTTATTTAATTTCATTTTTTGAGAGAAATATGTAGCAATAATTACAAATGATGAAGCTTTAGATTATTTACCTCAACCTGGTCCAGAAGAAATTTGATGTATCCAATGGCCTCCATTAACACTGACGCTGTGTCAGTCTACAAAAAAACACACCAATGGGTTATAATTAATCAGGAAAAGGGTAATAAATCATGGTATATTAAATAAATAATCAAAGATATTTAAGCACGGCATATATTACTATATATATCTAGGAGTATTTACAAGCTCACGTTAAGATTTTTAGTAACAATAATGAAAAATCAATATTTAATTAGTATATATGTTATAGTAATTTTCCACGAACAGATGTCAGTTAAAAATTGAACAGATATATATATATGAGAAGTGACTCTTTAAAAGCTTTTTTTTACGAAAAGAAAAATAAAGTTCAATTTGAACACGCTTGCATTAGATCTTCCTTCTTTACCCTCTTTTCTTCTTCTTTTTTTTTTCCATTTTCATATTTTCTTTCTCTTCTAGTTGTCATCCTTCTAATTAATTGAACTGATCCAACATGGAGAAACGAGAATTTAAATCATTTTTTATAATGTAAAAATTTATAAAAATCATGAGTAGATACATCAACTTTTCTTTCTAAAATTAATGCTTTTCTTTTTTATTTCTAATATCATCTGCGTATAATGAAATCAAAACACTACTATTTAGAAGGAGCACTTAATCTTGAAGGGAATAATTAAAAATAAACATCATGTTTAAGAAATATGACAATATAACCCTCCAAACTTTAATATGGTATTGATAGCTTTTAGTTCGAAAAGATGACAAACAATGTAATTATGTTGCAAAAGTTGTTTCTGGACATTGAAGTTTTATCCACTTATAAATAAGTCTGGTTTCAGTTAGTCCATGCATGTTTTTTCTTCATTTAACATTTTGCCCACTTAATTTACACACTATTGATGTTGTTATGATCACATTATTCACAAGTAAATTTATATTTAATTATCCATATTCATATTTTATGTGGATCACTAATATTCAACCCTAATATTTTTAAAATAAAATAAAATGATTTAACCCTTTATATTGTTAGTACATCATATACCCTCATTCTTACCTATACTTTTTTCTCTAAAAGTTTCAACTTTTTCATAAAAATATGAAGATTAATTTTATCTGTTTGGTTAGCCAAAACAAAGTTATTTTCAACCCCTTTTTTCAATTTAATTTTTGCGAAAATGAAACAAAAGCTTAAAACGTATAGAGATTTCTAAAATCCAAAATAGCTAGAAATCAATTACAATTTTGGGCTTCGGCTTTTATTCTATAAATGAGTCAAAAACACTCCGTTTTCGATTAATTCAATGATATTTTTAGCGAATTTCTAGTATTTATATTTTGTTTTTTGGGCATCAACATTACTTGTTTAATTAAGCCTTAGAAGAGCTACCTAGCATTCGTGATGGAGATATTAATTATGTAAAATATAAAAATATACCTTGCCAAATGGTGCCACCAGCTGTTGTAATGCTGCAATTCTATCTCCTAGTTTCTCCTTCCTCACCTTAATATTATTTTTCAATTTTCAGGTTATGGTCATAATTAAAAAAAAAAGTATACAAAAATTAAAGAAACAACATCGACATTATCCAGTGTTATAAATTTTTTTACAAAGAATGCTTTACAGCTGATATCCCATACCTTGAAAGGTGAGAAGGAAGACCGCTGCTCAAACCGAGGTTTTCTGGGTGCTGTTTGAGCTGATTTATGCTGCCAACTGCAGGAGGATCCAGTTGCTTCTGCTACTCCACTGACTAAAGATGGCATCTTCAAAGGAGCAACAGTTAGAAAAGAAGACATAAGCTGTTAGTTTGATTGATGTATATGAAACCCTAAAAAATCACATAATTTCTTTTCCTTATTTTTTCCTGCAATCTTCCTTTAGATAAAGGTGATTCATGTCACTCAATAAAGCTGAAAAGGGCAATGTACTCTATCCCATTAGTGTAGGGCCACTGAAATAGAGATACATCAGTTTTTTCTTTTTAGAAAAAAGACTTGCTAAAGTTGAAATATGTATATATACATTTATTTATGTTGGTAAATATCTGAAATCTCTGTTAGAACCATCAGCACAACTCAAAGAAGATGATAATGTTATGCATTAATCCTAGTCTCATGATGATTATACTTATTAGTTATGGACGCCACTATATATATGAAATCCTTCAGCTGTTGTTATGATATGTATAAGTAGTGGATGTTTCATTGGTGCAGTTTTTGTATGGTCTTTGTGCTTTTAAAACTTTTGCTTTTGTTCTTCTATTAGTTTCAGTTATTATAAATTAGTTGTTTTGGAACAATAAGACATGTCTTCGTTAGAAAATAAACGAATGTGTAATATATACCCACCTTTTGGTGGTGATAAACTGGCTCTTGAGCTGAGTCGTGAAGCTGGTTAAGGCCAGAAGATACATCCTCTCCTAACATATTCATTCCGATGAATGAAGGTTGGCAAAAGCTCCTCCCTAATCTAGCCGAAGTCAACAGATCCAACGCCCGAAGATCCATATCCATGTCTATGGAGCCTGAGATGAACAGTTGCGGCGGATGCGAAATCGATTGCGACAAATTCGAACCTGGAAAAGCCATGAAGTTGAAGTTCTCTCGATCGCTTCCATAGTCATGGAAGCTCGGAGTTTCAGACGCATTTAACTGAAGGGAACCATCGGTTCCACAGCCGGAACAAGCTATGGCCCTTAAGAAGAACTTTGGATGAAGTTGGCCAACGCTGATCTCACTAAGTTTCAGATAAGAGTTATCCGGCAACTCCTCTTTGACCTTCTCCAGGTTGAGTTGGTGACCAGTAGGTAGCAGGTTCAGAAACCCTTCCTCATTAATGCTTGGCAAGTGAAACCCTAGATCTTGAATCATTTGTGAGCTAGCCGGCAGAATATTATGACTTAAATTGAAATCCCTCTGGCCACAGGCAATTACTCCATTGCCACCATTCCTGCACAAAGACGATGGATATGATGGTGAGAATGGAAATTAATTCAATAATTAAAACTAACTGTTCATATAGATTTCAGTAAAAGAAGAGAGATAAAGATGCCATCATTCTATTTAAGGTCTCAAATCCCTAGGATCTACAATTAATGGAAATAGAGATATCAAACAGAACCAAGCAAGAAAATTCCAAATCCTAGGAATTTGATACAGTGGCCGTTCTGACTCAAGTTCAATTCTTTTATGTAGAAGAAGAAAACAAAGATTAGTTGTTAAATATATATACTTAATTATATAATGTGGAAACTGAAGAGTGCAAACACTTACAGGAACTGGGTTTGGTTCCATTCATGGCTTCCTGGAACAATATCGTAGATAGCTGGAAGTGTCGCTAAAGAGGAGAAGCCATGGAGCTCTTCTTGGTGGTAGTGATCCAGATGTGAAGAAGACCCCATCATGGCGCTTCAAAAGCTTGATAGTCCCAAGAAGGAAAAAAAGAGAGAGGAAGGCTACGGCCGGGACGAGGCGAGCTCTCGATCAAATCGACGGAATCCAACGGAAGATTAAAGCACACAAAATCGAGTTGGCTTTTCAGACTTTTGCATGAATCACTTTCGTCTTTATTTTTCACAACCCAGAGCTCCCCAAAAGCTTGATCGAGAAGGGGTGAGAGATATAGAGGACCAAGAGATAGAATTGATGATGGCCGGCATGCCCTTTCTCAAAGCTCGCTCTTTCTGTGTGTCTCTGGCGTGTCTCTTATATATTATCTTTTCAGAGGAACTTTCCACAGCTCTGAGATTGAAATATAGGAAATCATCATCTTTTTACTCCCAAAGAAAAAGATAAAGGAGATCGTCTCTCTCTTTCTTTTTTATGATGCTCTTGCAGGCAATTACAGGAGGATGATTACACCTTCTCTGCCATTATAACTGTGCCTGCGATCCCAAGGCTTTCCAACAGCACCTTCAGGAGATGGTAATAATAACGCCCATGCTCATCTCTCTCTCTCAATTTTGGGATTTCTTATCACATGGGAATCTTAAGTATGCCGTCTATAGTACTTTATTATATCTGGATGTGTAACACATGTTTGAGGCAGCTTTACACCGTGTTTTTTTGTGGTTGCACCATGTATAGATAATACAAAAAGTAGACAGGCATATAAAGAATTTTCTCCGTTGCTTACAATTTGTTATTTTCTTTTTATATATATTTTTAAAATCAACGTAACAAAATTTTATGTAAATTGAACTCACGCACTCTATTTAAGATTAATTTCATCTATACCCCTTCTACTTTTACTTAACAATATTTGCAACGAGCACAGTCTCTTACTTTTGATATGCACTTACGGTAGTAGATTCAGAAAATTTTATTAGTGGGGCAAATTAATACGTAAATTTTAGAAAGTTCATTTTTCAAATTTGCGCCACGATGGAGACGGTTTATTTTTATAAAAATATTTAAACAATTATTCGTGTATCTAATTGCTAAATGAATTATCCATAAATCTAGTTATCTACTCGATAAATTCACTAATTTTTTTTCATTTATTTTTTTTAAAAATAAAAAATACAAAAAATATTAGAATTTTTTTTGATGTCTTGACCATTAAAAAAGAAATAAAATATAAATAATTTGTGTTAAAACTTGACCGTTTTAAAAAACAAAATATAAATAATTTGTGTTAAACAAGAAAAAACTATTAGGTAATTGTATACTTTTCTTCTAATAAACCATTTCATGATTTAGTTTAATTAAAATATGTAATCAATCATATTCCGAATCAGGCAATAAAATTTGCTCATCGTAATTTTATTCTCAAAACTTACCTTAATGAATTGAATGATCTCTCTCTCTCTCTTTGACCCTCCCATTCCCATAGTCTATTGCAGGGCTGTCCATTCGGTTTGAACCGAACCGAACCGAATCGAATTTGGCCAAACCGAAATTTTTACTTTACCCAAACCCGAACCTGAACCCGAACCCGAACCCGAACCCGAACCCGAACCGAACATTTCCTAACCCGATTTAACCCGAACCGAAATAATTCGGTTCGGTTCGGTTTTCAACCCGAAAACCAAATTTTTAATTAATTTGATTAAAAATTAAAAATTAAAAATAATTATTTAATACTTATTTACTTAATTCAGTTAAAAATTTAAAAAAAAAAATTAATTAATTCGGTTTTCGGTTCGGATTCGGTTCCCGGAATCCGGGAACCGAATCCGAACCGAAATACAAATTTCGGTTCGGTTCGGGTCAAAGAACCGAACCTACAATGGTTGAAACCGAACCGAACCGAAAATTTTGGTTCGGTTTTTCGGTTCGGTTCGGGTTGAACCGAACAGTGGACAACCCTAGTCTATTGTCCATCATTCCATGCCCTTGACCAGTTGACCCTTCATGTAACAACTTATTAAAGATACCAGGATGGGTACAACTTACTCATGCTTAAAGAAATGGTGAATCAATGCCCATTTACCTAATGGTTCCAAAGCTTACCCAGCTTTCTCCATCACAAGGACATGCATCCATATCTAGTTCTCTTCTGCCATCTCCTCCCTCCCTCCGTCCCTCTCTTTGCAAATTGTATAAGGTATTGTACCTATGGATTTTAAAAAAAAATTAGGGGGGCAGTGGCCCTCCACTCGGCCTATATTGGATTTGCCACTATGCACTTGTATTATATTTGCAGCGATTTTACAAATCCGAATTTTGAGCATGAAAAATTCTCAGATTCAAATTTTGAGAGTTAAAATTTTCAAATCTAGAATCTAAAATTTTGGATACTCATTTTACCTCTAGCCAAAGTTTCTAATCAGTTAATGACTTTGGCAAATATATATAAAATTAATTAATTTAATTTGTAAAATATTTTTTATGATAAAAAGATATCTTAAAGTGTAAAAAATATATTTTCAAACTCTCTAATGCATTAGAGACTTTTGTACAAAGTCTATAAAACTAAATTAAAATTAAAAATTATGAAATAATTAATGAAATTTTTTTTTTGGGATCATTGTACCTCTTTTGAATCATTAAAAAATTATTTCATGAATTAAAATTATTTTTTCTAAGTTTTGAAGCTATTATAGACTTTGGCCAAAAGTCTCTAATGAGCTAGATATTTTTGTTCATAATACTTTTATAACTATAAAAATAAAATTAATTCATAAAATATATATGATATAAAAAGATGTGCTAGAGTCTGTAAAAATATTTTGGACAAAAATATTTCACTATAACAAAAATCAAATAAACTAACCAATTTTAACCGGCACCTATCACTAGCGCCGACTCAAAACTGACGCCAGTTGGGCAGGCATCGATTTATACCGACGTCAGCTCAGGAAGGTGTCGGTATAAACCGACACCAGCTCAACTAACTCCAGTTGGGCAGGCGCCCATCCCGGATAATCGACGCTTATAGAGGCATCGGTTTCTCAAATTTTTCAAAAAAATAGAAATTTTTTATATTAATTAATTAATTTAAAATAATTTTATAATGTCAAATTTATAGTCCCACATTGATAAAAATAAAATTTTAAATCTTATTTAGTATAAATACCATATTTTTAGTCCTACATCATTAATTTTTTTGTATTCCTTTTAAATCTTTTAAAAATATTGGTACACTTAAGAAATTTTATCAACTAAAAACATATTTAATAATCTTAAACATTATATACTAATATAATAATTTATTTATTTATTTATATACCATATAAATATAAAATATTATTTATTTTGTATATTAATAATATAAATAAATTTATTATAAATTATTAAAAAAATAAAAAAAATATTTGAATACCGACACCATGTAGGCTATGGTATGCAGGGTGGAAAATCGACGCATATAAATAGGCGCCGATTTGTAAAAACTGATGTGTTTTGGGCGTCGATTCTGTAATTTATTCATCCTTCATTATCGACCCCTAAACCGATCTGTTTGGTGCATCCGAATTCATATTTAGGCCCCAAAAAAGCGACAGTTTCTCAATAAAAAAGGATTGGTATTTCATTCTCTTGTTATAGTATTTCTTTATTTTTAATTTAAAATTAATTTTATAGGATGTTCTTGCCTGAGAGTCGGGGTCTTCCGGTCCGGTTTGGTGTGTCTCCATGTCTGGTTCAATGCAGCGGGGGGGGGGGACCTGCAAAAGACACTCCGACGCCCAAAGTACGGTGACTACTAGGTGGAGGTTACGAAAATTGGAACTTATGATTACTTGGGATCATCGCGTCAGTATATATTGCAGGTGGAGGTGATCATGTTGTCTAATAATCTCACTGTGATTGTTGCCCAAAATGAGTTGAGGCTAATCTCGGAGATGACATATTATGATGGTATTGTTCATCGTGATAAGAGAGGACGTAAGAGTCCATGTTTGGCAGGGTGAGTCCCCCGGATAGAGCTATTTGACTTGGCTTGAGTTTGGCTCAAAGGCGTTGGTTGGGCGTAGCCCCCCGGGCAGGGACGCGTGGTTTGGTTCGAAGTGAAGGGTGGGCTGCAGGGTCAAGTCCAACTGGGCCTAATAGTTCTAGTCCAGTCTCATAGTGTTTGGCTTATATTGTGTTGGCTATATTTGACAAAAGGAATAGCAGTTAAGTTCCAAGTTGTATATCAGTTATAACTACTCTAGATGCTATGAAGCTTTTGCTAAAATTAATGCTGCTGCGATGGTGTCATTTTGTTTGCAGCTGCATTGGTGTCCTTTTGTTTGCTGAAATTATTGATGCTTCATGAGTAGTTATTATTGATTTAATATTCATCCTTAATCTCTTGGTCATTTATAGATGAAATGATGTGGTTTTCTTTATGAGCTGGGCAGTTTTTCTTGAGGCTTTTAAGGCCGAAACATTATGAGATTTTATGGCTGGCTTTATGAGTTTGAAGCTGATATAGTTAATTTATTGTGTTAAACGGTTGTTATGCGAATGGTTTTGGCTTTCTACTATATATGAGGAAAGAAATGAGATAAGAAGGCAAGTCTCCTATGTGCGTAAACAGAGTTTTCAGTTATATGAGGAGTTGAGACTGCTGAGTGTGTAGACAGCAACAAACTACTCCAATTATCTTCAAGTCAAGATGGAGTTGGGTTGTTAACTCACTACAACATAGAGACTATCTGGAGGATAGAACTCACTACAAGAAATGCTACATTTCCCGGGGGTCGTGACCCCCCGTAAAACTAACCACGACCCCCAGAAAAGCCTTTTAGCGAGGGCCTCGCGGCCCCCATATGTTGCTAGGAAAGAACGTCTCGGTAAAGGTATATCTGACCTTTACCGAAGGTTAGTGTGACCTTTACCGAAGGTTAGTGAGCGGCCCCGGGAAATATAACTTTCCTGGGGGCCGCAACCCCTGGGAAATGTATCTGAATTTTCCAAAGGGTCGTGACCCTCAGGAAATGTAACTTTTCTCGAGGGTCGTGGTACCCGGGAAATGTAGCTTTTCCCAAGGGTCGCAAACCCTGGGAAATGTATCTTTTCATGGGGCCAAAACCGTCAGGAAATCTAACTTCTCATGTTCATTGATAAACCAATGATATATTTATCAATTAGCAAAATATTCAAAACAAATATTCGATTATTTGCCAACAAATAGCAAAAGGTATTTATTATGTTCATTGATAAATCAAAGCAATAATGGCATGATGATCATATCATCATCATAGTTTTGTTCGTTTCGATAGCACAAAAATACTCTCCTTTGAGAATAGTTTCGTTCGTTTCCACAACACAAAAATACACATCTTTTATTGGAGTAGTAGATAATGGCCATTGTAACAAGTGCTGTTTTAGAAAAATATGTACAAATTGCTCATTTTATACCTAACATCATTTCGTAAACTTGAAGTGATCTTTCAAGGGTCACGTTTTGGCTTTCTGCTCAAATCTGCATATTTCCCATTCATAAGCAATAAAATCTCCTTTTATAGATTGGATGAACGATCAGCAGTGGCTTCATTAATTAAATGTGAGCTGCAAGAGCAACAATGACCCAATAGCCTGAGTCAATTTCATCAAGCAATTGATCAAACTGCCACCCAGCATACCCAACAAAAAATCTCAAATCCAGTGGCCTAAGCACTCCTTTCTTTACCAGTGATGCTACTTCATTTAAGCTGTTCGTGGCACTAAAGCCAACACCCGAGACAACCTCCCCAAATTCACGAAGTGGCGAGCTGTCACCTCTCCTATCCAAAAACATGCTAGCTTCAAGCAGTCCACCTAAATATGCAAATCAAAGGAATATTATGGATCAATTATTAACTATAATGTTTGCATTTCACTTTCACGAGGAAAATAGTAACATAAACATTAATGACAAGGCAAGAGGCATAAAAGAATATTTAAGTTTCAATCATAAAGAATGCAAGCATTTTTCACCAAGCATTGAAGTGGTTTGAGTGCCAATATGCTAGCACATATGCATGAGAAGCAACAAGTGCTACACCAACCCAAGAACAGGCACAAGGCCAATGCCCAGCAAAAGAACCGTTGGATGAATAATGTTACTTGAAATGGTTTCACAACTAACCTGCTCCTAACAATACTAGGAACTTGAGCACTGATTGTGATTCTGATTCTGATTCTACCTTCTAACCTTGCAGGAATTGCACAAGACAATACAAGCCATGAGTGATATTTTATTCAAAGGATTAGGCTACACTGATTCTTTACCAGAGATTGGAACCATCAATCTTACAAGAACCTAGCATCGAAATTAAGCTATAAGCAATATAGTTGCATATAAAGAAATCACACTATCAACTGGATGAAGACAATTCACTTATTAACCTGAACTTCTCCACTGGATTGATTGCCTGAAGAGTCACACATCTGGTGCTGGTCTGTCTGATTGCCTGAAATCACACTATCTGATTGCTCTGACTAGGTATCTTTGATATATCCAGTAAAGACTAAAAGGAAAGAATAAATAAAATAAATATTGAAAGTGTTATCACTGCAACACAATTGATCTACAGAGACACAAAATTAGTGACAAAATATATTTTTATTTCTAAATCTTCACATTTAGAGACTAATAGACACAAAATTTGCTTATAATTAGCTTCTAAAGATCTATAGAAACAACAACAACAGAGTCACTTAATTGATTTAACTTTAAGCTATAGAAACACCAGCAACAGAGTCACTTAATTGATCTGACTCTAAAGTTATTTTTAGAGACTAATTAGGGACAAATTTTGTGTCTATTAGTCTCTAAATGTGAAGATTTAAAAATAAAAATCTAATTTATCTCTAATTATGTGCCTCTATAGGTCAGTTGTATTGTAGTGTATACACCATCAACCACAAGCCTTCAAGTGTGCTCAAGTTACCTACTGATCTTGCCAATGTTGCTGAACTAGTATCTGGAATTTGAACCAGAAATAGAATAAGGATATATACTTCAACCTGGAACACAATAGGCATATTATGCACAGAAACAAATGAAAAATATGGGACCAAACAGCAACATATTTTGGTATCAATTGCATCTCCATTTCCTTATGCATCTCAATTGCCTATAAACCTGCCAATGCTTCCTAGGTATGTCTTGGGTAAATATCAATTGCAAATATATCTGTTGTATCAATTGCCTATGCAGCAGAACCCATCATGGATGTTATCTATTTGTTATCTACTTATTTGTAAGCTTGCATATACGTAGAAAATGAACTACTTAATCCACATTACAAGACAGCAAATTAGCAATGTTGACCCACTGCAGCTGCAGTTCTACCTCACCACATTCCACATTCTTCAGCCTGAGTATTAGCCTGCTCACAGATGTAGAAAGAAGAATAGAGAGAAAGTAAATAGGAAAAGGTTGTTAGCTAACAGCTGAAGTCATAGAAAATGTCAAGGATACCTTTCAGAAGATTGTATGTTTTTTGGAATAAGTAGAAGGGCATAGCTGTAATAGTGTAGTTAGCTGTTAATTGAGCATTAGTATAAATTTGAATGTTAAAGTGTAATCACAGATTTTTTTTCCCTCTTTTGAAGTGCCACTTTCGTATCTGTTAAGTTTCTTGATTTGAGATTTGTAGAAGATAATGATCTCAGTTCTTGTTGAGTCCTGAGATTGCATTTTATGTTTCCGCATATTTTATATCATGGTATCAGAGCTTGATAGCCGAAGAAGGCGATTGCAGATCTGGTCCTTTTCATCGATTCGCCTGACGGCGAGGAATCGGCGATCGAATTCAGCACAATTTGTGGTGGTAGAGTCTGGGAACCAGATCGAGAATCAATCGGCGACAGAGGAGGCAGAATACGAGGATGATCCATTCATTATTCAGGGAAGCGACGCACCAGGTATGATTATGGTTTCCGCTAAATTGAATGGACATGAAAATTATTTGCCATGCCGTCGATCGATATTGATGTCTCTGTCGGCAAGGAATAAAATAGGGTTCATCGATGGAACCATAAATGGTCCAAATGAAAACTCGCCAAAAATTAGAATTTGGCACCGATGCAATGATTTGGTCTTGTCTTTGGATGATCCAGTCGATTGCGCCCGAATTAACTTCCAGTGTCATGTATGCGAAGACGGCTAGACAAATGTGGTGCGATTTAGAAGGACGATTTGGCAAGTGTAATGAGCCCAGGGTATTTGAATTAGAAAGTCAGCTGAACACTATCAGCCAAGGAAGCAACTCGATTGCAGTTTACTTCACGAAACTCAAATCCCTATGGGATGAGTTAGATGCAGTTGACACCAAATTCAAATGTGAGTGTGAAGGAGGAAGAGAAAACCTGGCTCGAATTAGACTCAGGCAATTTCTTATGGGCCTGAATGAAGTTTATATATGTAGGGATTCGAGGTCAAATTCTGCTAATGAATCCTACACCTGATATTAACCAGGCATACTCACTTCTGGAACAAGAGAGACTCAAAGAAAGGTTGGAGCTCAGGGAGTTATTGCAGTGGAGAGTGTGGCACTTAATAGTGTCAGACAAATGGATGCAGAGATGAAAAATGGGACAGGATATAGAAATGGAAAAGGGGCTGAAACTGATCAAAGTAAGAAATTTTGTGATTTCTGCATGAGACCTGGACATACGAGGAACACTTGTTACATAATTCATGGCTATCCGCATGGTAACAAGTTCAATAAAGGCAAACAAAAGATGAACAATAAGCACTATGTTGAAAGACAGGCAAACAATGCAACAGCTGAGTCCAGTGAAGGGAAAAATGATAAACAAATGGAAAATGCATATGTCAGAAAGGAAGAAAGCTCACGTAGAGAATTCACAGAAGACCAATACAATGCTTTACTAAGCTTGATAAACAACAAGGGTCAGTCTGGAGCAATGATCAATATGGCTGGTAAGTCTAATTGCTATGATACAATATTCAAAGGAACAAAATGGATTTTAGACAGTGGGGCAACTGATCACATTGCTTCACACCATGTGAAATTGGAAGATGAAATTCTTCCATGTAACAATGATAGGGTATCATTGCCAAATGGCACTTCAATACCTGTTGTTGGTATTGGAACAGTGCACATTAATAACAGTATTAGACTGAAACATACATTATCAGTTTCAGATATAAATTTCAACTTGTTGTCAATAAGTTGACTGACTAAAGACTTACAATGTTCTGTGATCTTTGGCTCATCAAGTTTCTCATCCAGGACCCAGTTACGAAGGAAATTTTGGGGAGTGGTGAAGAAGAAGGTGGCCTATACATTTTGAAGAAATCTGGTTTGCAAAGGAGGCAGGATGATGCAAGTGCAATGAATGTAACTTTAGATACATACAATTTGTGGCATTTTAGACTTGGGCATATGTCCCTAATAAGAATGAAACTCTTATCAGATTCAATACCAGAGTTAAAACAGTGTTCAAATGTGTTTTGTAATATCTGCCCTCTTGGGAAAATATGTAGACTACCATTTAATTCAAACATCAGTAAAAGTTCTGAAAATTTTGAGCTTATACATTGTGATATCTAGGGGCCACACAAGGTGAAAACACATGACAATTGCTCTTATTTTTTAACTATAGTTGATGATTTCTCGAGAGCTTGTTGGACTTATTTATTCACTTACAAAAGCCAAGTACCAGAAATTTTGATCAATTTCATAAGAATGGTGAAGAATCAGTTTGGTTATGGAGTTAAAGTAATCAGGACTGACAACAGAACAAAATTTTTCAACTCCACTTTGAATAGTTTCTTATCAGAATATGGCATTGCTCATCACAATTCTTGTGTTGAAACACCATAGCAGAATGCTGTGGTGGAGAGAAAACATAGGCACCTCTTAGAGGTGGTCAGATGTTTAAAATTTCAAGCAAATCTACCTATCATTTTTTGTGGAGAATGTATACAAACTGCAACCTATTTAATCAATAGATTGCCCAGTATAGTACTTTCAAACATCAGTCCTTATGAAGTACTGTATAAGGAAAAACCCAGTCTCAGTCATTTAAGATCCTATGGCTGCTTGTGTTACATTAGTACCTTACAACAAGGTAGATCAAAGTTTGACTCAAGAGCCAGAGAAGCAGTGTTCATAGGATATCCACATGGAAAAAAGGGTTACAAGGTTTATGATCTGAAATCTAGGAATATATTCATATCCAGAGATGTGTTTGTTGGCTTTAGGTTTTCAACCTTAGCCTTAATCTCGGTTTTGATGGTTTTGATGATAACAAACATGAGACTAATGATTTCATTGAGAATATCTTTCAGGTTCCATATCAATTAGCGT
Organism: Canna indica; assembly: GCA_034359265.1. Taxonomy (NCBI): domain Eukaryota; kingdom Viridiplantae; phylum Streptophyta; class Magnoliopsida; order Zingiberales; family Cannaceae; genus Canna; species Canna indica. Next base: position 42,772,286 of record CP136891.1, read on the forward strand.
TCCATGTCATCGATCAAAAATATCGGAAGAAATCAGAAATCAGAAGGACATTGATCGTCGCGCTCGGGTTCATCGCGAAAGTTTATCGAAGATCGACGAGTGCACCAAAGTTGCTTGGACGAGTCCAAAGATCACTTGAAAGCTCTCCAAGTTGATGGTCGTTGAAAGCCTAGGATCGGTCGACCGGGCGGTCAACCGAATGTAGGTAAAATTTGGTAGTAGACATTCGGTCGACCCGTCGGTCGACCGAACATAGGGAAGAAAATGCAGCAGAGCTATTTCGATCGATCGGGCGATCGACCGATGGAAGCCCAAAATGGGCAATAGCTCGGGCGATCGACCTGCGTTTGCTGAAGATGCAGATCGCATTGGTCGAACGAAAGTCGCGGATCAAAGAAATTGCGTCAAGCGGTCGACCTGTTGGTCGACCGCCCACAGGGAGAATTGCAGTGGTCGAAGGACCGGTCGACAGGTCGATTGACTGACCATTCAACCGGCGGCCTTTAACAGACAATTTTCTATCCGTTGAACAGCTGTTTCTTCGCGAGGGTATAAATACACCCTCATATACATCATTTAACACTTCTTCTTCTCCTACTCTTACAAAATTTATTGAGCATTTAAAAGGAGATTAAAGCCTTCCAGAAGGTTTAAAGCTTGCTCTCTGCTTCTCCATTGAGTTCATTTCTCAATTGCCAGTTGCTGCTTCAACTTGGGTTTTGATCAAGCTCATCCCTTGAAGAGTTGAAGGCGCCAAAGGCTTGCAAAAGAGCTCTTTCTATTGGTTTTATTCTTAGCTCTTTTGATTGTAATTTTACCTGTTATTTAAACTGTATTTATTTGTTCGTGTGAAGACTAGGTGTTTGGTCTTGAGTGTATAAGTGGTTACCTGGTGTTAGGTCTAAAGCCACTTTTGTAAACTTAGTGTTTACTAGGATTAGTTTAGTTGTCCCTTAGGGTTGAGGTGGAAGAGGAGTCTCGATAAGAAGGCGGTGACTTCCGGGTCTGGAAGTGCCTTAGGTCGAGAGTGCGTTTCTTCGGTGAAAAATCCTCGTGTGTAAGAGAAACGTAAATTAATCTAGTAAAACTAGTTTGGAAATCCTAAGCGGGGTGCTTAGGTAGTGGAGTAGGCATTGGGGCCGAACCACTATAAATCTTGTGTTTGTATTGATTTACTATTTGCTTTAATTGCTAAATCATTTATTGCTTCCGTGTATCAAATCATCGAATTGCAAATTGTCTAAACGAGTTAAGTAGATGATTAAATTGCAATTTAGGCAAAGTATTTAGTAACCACACTATTCACCCCCCGTCTAGTGTCGCCATTTCACCAACGATTGGTATCAGAGCGGGTCCGTAGCTTGAGACTTCACCATCTCTTCTACGCCTTGTCTCGATCCGAAAATGACTCTAGAGAGTATAGCATTTGCACCACCTAAGTTTGATGAGAAAAATTTTGGTGTTTGGAAAAGTAGGATGTATACTTTTCTTGAAACACAAAGTTTAGATCTATTGTGCATGCTAAAAAATGAATATGTTGAGCCCACCATTGACATTAATGAGTGGACTCAAGATCAAATTAGATTGTTTGAATTGAATGCCAAGACAATGCATTTTCTTTGTTGCTCATTCTCTAATGATTTTCTTGAAAAAGTTATGCATTGTTCTTTCGCATTCGATATTTGGGCTTGCTTAAATATGTTATATGACTATGCGAAAACCGAAGAGATTAACACTTTTATTGAGGGTGGTGATGACAATAGTCATCCCCTTAGTACTAATATCGGTTTTGATGCCCAAAGCAATTCTAGCCAAAGAAGCACAAGTAAGAATTGGAAAAGAAAACTTAGGTGCTTCCTTTGCCAAGAGACGGGACACAAGAAGAGAAATTGTCCCTTATCAAAGAAGAATGCCAAAAAGAGGACAAGTGCTTCAACATCCATCTCCAAATCATAAGAAGCATCCTCATGTCATGACTATGAAGGCATAACCAAGGTTTGCCTCATGGGTATCCATGATGAGGTACAATATTCTACTTTTAGTCATGATAGAGATATAGCATATGATAGTGATGCTAGTTCTTCTCCTTCACTCAAAATGTCATATGAAGAATTAGTAGAAGAATGTCAAAATATGCGTGTCATGCTTTTGAAAAAGAGTAAATAAATGAAGAAAATTAAAAAAGATAATTCTAGGCTCACTAAGGATTTGCAAGCTCTAGAATTAGAAAATAAAAATTTAAAGGAAAATCTAAGTTCCTCAAGTATTGATTGCCATGGTAGTATTGATGCTTTGAGAACTAAAAATTCTTGCCATGACAATTTTAAGATTGAAATTGAAGACTTAAAAAGTGAGAATATTGACTTGAAAAATGAAAATGATGATTTGAAAATTGAATTGAAAAATATCTCAACAGTTGAGATTGAGAATATGAAAGTAGAAAATATGAAAATAAAAAATGAAAATAGTATGATGAGATCTCAAATGAAAGCCTTACATAAATCCATCAATGACTTGAAAAATGTGGTTATTTTCTTAAGTAAGAAAACTAGTAGTTTATCACATGTTTCATCCTCTAGAAATTCTAGGAAGAAAAATGTTTCATCTAAGAATGCTCATGCTCATCATCCTTCTCATGTCAAGCATTCTAACTTTAAACCTCATGTTAAGAAAAATGAAAATAAGAAATTTCATGGTCATTGTTTTTGTTGTGGTGTTTATGGGCATGCTATCCATGATTGTGCCTTTAAAGTGAACTCTAGTATTGTTAAGACACTTTGGGTACCTAAGCCCATTAACCCCCAAGGACCCAAAGCTATTTGGGTAACAAAGGTCTCATCTTCTATTATAGAGGGAGCTACCACACAAGGTTGAGATGAAGGTGATTGATTGAAGTTGCTTGAGGATTCAAAGAGTGAACCATTTCAAAGTTGCAACTTCAAGTCGTCTAGATGCCTATGGTAAAGTTGGCATCGAAAGCATTTTGGTCTCATCTTCTTACTTTAGCTTATTTTATTTGAGTTGGAGGTTATGATACATGCCTAACATTGGTTGATTTTCCCCGCTCTTAACATCTTTCAAAAATGTTTTTTGATTTTGATTTCCCAGTCTCTTCGGAGACCCAAGTAGCCTGTAATGGGCCTAAGCGACCTTGCGGTTCTAAATCGTAGGCTATTGTGGCTTTCGGTTTTCAACCAATAGGAAGGGTTGGAGATCATATTTTTCATTTATTATTCTTGTGATCTCTTAAAATTCGTTTTTATATCACTCGATTTCATTTTGAAATGAATTTGAAACCATTTAGCAAAGTGATATTTGATAATGATACTTGATGCTTCTCTTTGCTTTTTGGTTGAGGTAGTTTGCTAAGTAGCTATATTTTCTCTAAAAAAATATTAGTGTAGCTTACTTGCAAGTTATAAGTATTTTAGGAAGGCTAATTAGGAAGAAAAATATTAGTTTGGCTAAATCATCATGAATAGGGTATAACTTCAATTAATTCAAAATCTTAGTGTTATACCTCAATGCTTAAGCTCAAATAATGTCTCAATACTCATGATTGCAATTGCATGTTAAATCTTTGATTTCTCATGAGTAGGTAAAATTTTAGCACTTAGGCAAATCATCAAATGAAACTTGCTCTAGGTTGACATTCATTATTGGAGACATTCATTTAAGCCCAAACTAGTTAAACATGTTTAGGGATCTTATTACTTAAATGGTTCACATCTTAAGATCCCTTAGAGTCATTTTGAAACTATGTTATCCATCTTAAAATGAATCTTAACTATCTAGCATAGGTTAAAGTTTTAAATGAAACTTTGTATTGAACCCTTGCTAGTTAGTATGTTAGCTTGCTAGTTGACATATTATTTCATTATGATACTAATAATGTCTACTTGCAAGTTGTGAATGTAAATGAAAAGCTATGCTATCTAAAAGCAAATGAAAAAGTTGGGTAAATTTTCAAGAAAAATGTATGAATTTAATTTTGCAAAACTTAGTATAATAATTGAATATAAATGCTTTAGTGATGTCTCTATACTCATGATTGATGTTGCATGATATATGTTTAAATTTTCATGAGTAAGAAAAATCTTGATAACTTAGCTCATTTCATGATATCATGATATTTATAAAATTGAACTAGGTTAAATTCTTCTTTAGAGACTCCATGTTAAGTTAGAATTGAAATGAACATGTTTAGATACACATATCTCATGAGTCTAGATATTTAAAACTTGAAAATTCATGTCTAGATGATCAATTACAATTGGTATCTCATTTGAGGGGACTTAAGCTTAAATGGTTTGACCCAAGTCAACAAATCGACTTGAAAAATTCATTTTAAGTCCAAAATTTCTTAAACATGTTTAGGAATAGGTATGACATATTTCCATGCTCTTGGAGTGAACAATTCATATGGATATGGATAAAATGACAATAGAGGTCAATTCATGAAAATCTCTTTTGAACCAAGTTGACCCAAGTCAACAAGTTGACTTAAAGGTCTCATTTTTAATCCATATTTTAGGAACATGTTTAGATTTACTCATGTTAGGTATATATAGATTCAAGTTTGAAAAATCATGAGTAAATGATAAGATTGAAACTTAGCAAGTTTCATGAAAACTAGTTTAGTTTTGAATGAAACCATGCTAGGTTGATATCTTAACCTTAAGAATATAATTTTCATCTCAAACTTGACATACACTCTTTACATGACCATTATGTGATGTCATAAAAGTTTGAATGAAAACTGAACATGGTTTGAAAAATAATTGAAAACTACGGTATTGCTATCTCTACAACATTTGGTATTAAATTTCAGTTATTTCTAGAAAAATATAAAAAATTAATTTTGAGATGATTCTTGAAACTGCTCTTTCACTGAAAAACCTAGCTTCTTGTGTAAAAATTTTAAAAAGTTTCATCAAGAATCTAATTCATAATGGAATTTTGAAGTTGGACTTTCGAAAACTCAAACTATCACTTATTTGAAATATCAAATTTTCTGATATTTTGACTTTTCTTCAAAAACTTCAAATGAAAACTCATGAATACCATTTGGATTCCATTTCTAATATCATTCATACAATTTCTTGAGTAAAATCATTCCTAGAAATGATTTTGATATCTTGAATGATACCTAGAAATAAGCTTTTAATTAAAATCAATATAGGATGAAAAATGGACCTTGATTCTTTAAATTCACTTTAAGGTCAAACTTGATACATGCATTTCAGATGACCATTCAATAATTGGTATAAAAAATTCTTTCATCCAACAATTAGTATTTCAAAACTTGAAGTATAGGTTGACCTAAGTCAACAAAGAAACTTAAAAATCTCATCTTAAGCCCAAACTTAATTCATAGATTTTCATTATCTCATGTTTGATGTCCAAATGCCTAAGTTTGAGAAAACATGAGTAGATAGCAAAACTTGAGACTTAGTATTTTTATAGTTTTCATGCTTATTTCAAATGAAAACATGCTAAGTTCATTTTTAGATCAAATGACATTTGTTTGCACTTTAAACTTGACATACATGATTTAAATGTCTATATCTGTGGTGTTTTGAAAGTTTGAATGAAATCTAAAAATGTCATGAAAACGATATTCTTGAGAACATACATGATTTATCTTGAATTCAAAAATTTAGCTTTGAACATATCATGTATAATTTTGTTTCATATCAAATACATGTTTTCCATCCCTTTAGTTGAGATTTCCATGTTTCATGAAAAATCTTTAAAGTCTCAACTTCATGAAAAAATACTTGTGTTTCATCCCTTTAACTAGATAGACCTTTGTTGGCCTTTTTGGTTGATGTCAAAGGGGGGAGAGAAGTATAAGAAAAAGGGGAAGAAGTGTATAAGAAAAAAAGGGAGAAAAGTATAGGTAAATAGGGAGGAAAATTTAGGAAATCCATGCATATAGATAGGGGGAGTTTATTTCATAGATATGCATGTTGATAGGGAGAGAAATCCCTTAGTTTATATCCTATATGCTTTAATGATATATTTTCTTATGGATGTTTGTCATCGTCAAAAAGGGAGAGATTGTTGGCTTTAGGTTTTCAACCTTAGCTTTAATCTCGGTTTTGATGGTTTTGATGATAACAAACATGAGACTAATGATTTCATTGAGAATATCTTTCAGGTTCCATATCAATTAGCGTTCGATATCCTCGATCAAAAATATCAGAAGAAATCGGAAATCGGAAGGACATTGATTGTTGCGCTCGAGTTCGTTGCGGAAGTTTATCAAAGATCGACGAGTGCACCAAAGTCGCTTGGACGAGTCCAAAGATCACTTGAAAGCTCTCCAAGTTAATGGTTGTTGAAAGCCAGAACCCGAAAATGAAGCGCGGAAGAAATAGGTTGAAGAAATAAACTTCAGCCTAGGATCGGTCGATCGGGCGGTCGATCGAATGTAGGTAAAATTTGGCAGTAGACATTCGGTCAACCCGTCGGTCGACTGAACATAGGGAAGAAAAAATAGCAGAGCTATTTCGGTCGACCGGGCGGTCGACCGATGGAAGCCCAAAATGGGTAGTAGCTCGGGCGGTCGACCTGCGTTTGCTGAAGACGCAGATCGCGTCGGTCGACCGATGGGTCGACTGGAAGTCGCAGATCGAAGAAATTGCATCAAGCGGTCGACCCGTCGGTCGACTGCCCACAGGGAGAATTGTAGCGGTTGAAGGACCGATCGATAGGTCGGTCGACCGACCATTCGACCGGCGGCCTGTAAGGGATAGTTTTCTATCCATTGAACAACCGTTTCTTCGCGAGGGTATAAATACACCCTCATATACTTCATTTAACACTTCTTCTTCTCCTAATCTTACAGAATTTATTGAGCATTTAAAAGGAGATTAAAGCCTTCCAAAAGATTTAAAGTTTGCGCTCTGCTTCTCCGCCGAGTTCATTTCTCAAGTGCCAGCTGCTGCTTCAACTTGGGTTTTGCTCAAGCTCATCCCTTGAAGAGTTGAAGGCGCCAAAGGCTTGCAAAAGAGCTCTTTCTATTGGTTTTATTCTTAGCTCTTTTGATTGTAATTTTACTTGTTATTTAAACTGTATTTATTTGTGCGTGTGAAGACCAGGTGTTTGGTCTTGAGTGTATAAGTGGTTACCTGGTGTTAGGTGTAAAGCCACTTTTGTAAACTTAGTGTTTACTAGGATTAGTTTTGTTGTCCCTTAGGGTTGAGGTGGAAGAGGACTCTCGATAAGAAGACGGTGACTTCCGGGTGTTGAAGTGCCTTTGGTCGAGAGTGTGTTTCTTCGGTGAAAAGTCCTCGTGTGTAAGGGAAACATAAATTAATCTAGTAAAACTAGTTTGGAAATCCTAAGCGGGGTGCTTAGGTAGTGGAGTAGGCATTGGGGCCGAACCACTATAAATCTTGTGTTTGCATTGGTTTACTTTTTGCTTTAATTGCTAAATCATTTATTACTTCCGCATATAAAATCATCGAATTGTAAAATGCCTAAACGAGTTAAGTAAACGATTAAATTGCGATTTACGCAAAGTATTTAGTAAACACACTATTCACCCCCTAGTGTCGCCATTTCGCCAACAGTGTTGTTTGTAGAAAATATTTTTCCTTTTAGAGAGAAGGAATATAAGAAAACAGTATGTGAATTGCCCACAAATATGAATCATTCAGAAGACGAAATCTTCATGACACCTGAAGTCATAAGCAAGCAAATGATGAAAATTTGTTCAGGAAGATAGTACACAAAGAAGCAAAGAATGGGGAGTAATGCACTGCAGAAATGAGTAGTGAAGAGAATAACACAAATCATAAAGAGAATTATGAAGTTGCAGTCAGTGGTGAAGACATTGATGATAGACTGGTAGTACAGATTGACAACATACCTGAAGAAGATGCTGATATTGAAAATGAAGACACTCATGTTGCTGATACACAACATGTCAGGAAAGGGAAAAGAGAGATAAAGAGGCCATAAAGATTGAAAGACTATGTGTATAATTCTTTAGAAACTCAGACCAAGAACAATACACCATACCCCATATGCAAGTATCTAGATGTTTCAGATATATCTGATTCACACTGAAAATTCATAGCTTCCATTGATACACAATAGGATCCCAAAACATATGAAGAGGCCATACAAAGTTCCACATGGAGGGATTCAATGCAGGTTGAGCTAAAAGCTCTAGAAAATAATAGAACCTGACATATATGTGATTTACCAATAGGGAAGAAATCAATTGGTTGCAAGTGGGTGTCTAAAACCAAATTCAAACAAGATGGTATTATTGAAAGATACAAGTCTAGACTTGTAGCTAAGGGGTACACCCAGATTGAGGGGATTGATTACCAAGAAACATTCGCACAAGTTTCAAAATTAACAACTGTGAGAATGACATTGGTAGTGGCTGCAGCTTTGAATTGGCCTCTTCGGTAGCTGGATGTCAACAATGCTTACCTTCATGGTGAGTTTGAAGAAGAGGTGCACATGGATTTACCACCAGGCTACCAACAAACATACAAAGGCAAAGTGTGCAAACTTAATAAAGCTATATATGGATTGAAGCAAGCTGGGAGACAATGGTTCTCCAAGCTCTCTAACAGCATTAAATCAAAGGGCTACAAACAGAGTTCATGTGATCCGTGCTTGTTCAACAGGAAAGAAAATGGGAAAATTGTTTTAGCCTTAGTGTATGTTGATGACATCATATTAACAGGCTCAGACAGTGAAGAAATTAATTAAAAACATCAGAAACTACTTGAATGAGCTTATCAGGATAAAGGACCTTGGAAAGCTAAAATACTTTCTAGGTCTAGAAGTTCAAAGAACTGATAAAGGCATACATATCAGCCAGCGAAAATATGTGATTGATTTACTGACTGAAATGAAATTGGCAAATTGTAAACACAAGTCAACTCCAATGGCTTTAAACAGTAAGCATATGAAAATAGATTCAGGTGAAAATGAAATGTTTAAAGACCATGCAGCTTATAGGACATTGATAGGCAAGTTATTGTATATAACTGTTACCAGGCCTGATATTGTGTACATCGTACACAATTTGAGTCAGTTTGTGCAATGTCCCAGAGTTTCTCACTACCAAGCTGCCTTAAGAATAGTTAAGTATCTAAAAGGTACTGCAGGACCGGGGCTATTTTATTCAGCAAAAACATCACTAGTAGTAGATGGATTCTTGGATGCGGATTGGGGAAGTTGTCCCTTGACCAGGAAGTCTGGTTATTGTATCAAGATTGGATCTTCCACCATAAGTTGGAAATGCATGAAGCAGATAAATGTGATCAAATCAAGTGCCGAAAGTGAGCTAGCTCTTTCGAGCACCACATCAGAATTGATATGGACTATAAACACTTTATCAGACATGGGAATAGAATGCAAGACACATATGCGTCTATATTGCGATTGTCAAAGTGCGTTGCACATTGCAGAAAATTCGCTCTTCCATGAATGCACAAAACACTTAGAGGTGGACTGCTACTATGTCCGAGAGAAGTATCAAGAGAAAATTGTGAAGCTTGTATATATTCCATGCCAAGAACAACCCGCAGACATTTTAACAAAAGCTCTACCTTCACCACAACATCACAAGCTCGCTTCCAAGTCGGGAATGGAGAACCCTTTTCTCCCTTCTACCAACTTGAGGCGGGTGTACTAGCCTGCTTGCAGATGTAGAAAGAAGAATAGAGAGAAAGGAAATAGGAAAAGGTTGTTAGCTAATGGCTGAAGTCATAGAAAATGTCAAGGATACCCTTCAGAAGATTGTATGTTTTTTGGAATAAGTAGAAGGGCATAGTTGTAATTGTGTAGTAATTAGCTGTTAATTGAGCATTAGTATAAATTTGAATGTTAAAGTTTTTTTTTTTGACAAAGAGAACCCTGTATTTCCATTCAATGAGGTATGAAAAGAGTACAGGTATAATGTAGGTAGTAGAGTAAAGACAGAAATTAAGCAAAGAAAAGAAATTGATAGTTAAACATGAACAAGAGCTCTCTCATAGTGAAATCAAATCAACATGAAGAGAATAAGGTGGCCGCTGCGAGAGCTCTGGATTGCGCTGAGGAATGAGAAACATCCACTCTGAAGATTCTGCAATTGCGTTCATGCCACACATACCAACACCACACAAGGATGAGCCGAAGTCTTTTCTTTCGAATACTCAAAGTACCTGAGTTGTTTCCACCCCAAGGTTGGTCAGATATAGGAAAAACTTGCTTTTTCACAGTGTGAAGAAAGTATCGCCATCCTTCTGTGGTATAACGACAGTTGAGGAATAAGTGTGTATGTGATTCCTTCTGTCCCGTGCAAAGCATGCAAGAGTCATCTGAAGCTATACCCCATCTCACCAACCTGTCACGAGTAAGAAGTCTTTTCCGAATCCAAATCCAACCAAAGACAGAGATCTTAGGAGGTAGTTGACGTTGCCACAAGAACTTGTAAAAACCATTCGAAACTCCTCTGAAGGTCAGCAACGTATATAAGCTTTTCGTAGAGAACTTCCCATCTCCCGTCCAAGTCCATAAGATCAAGTCTCCACCCGTCGAGTGCTGAACAGTGTCCAGCTCTTTGGCGAGATCATGCAGTAATTCATCACTAACCAAAGAGGTGAACGTGAGATTCCAACCCACAAAACAACCATTGATATCTAACTCTCGAGCCTCAAAAATTGTAATATTTGGTTGCACCGCTTGTCTGAAAAGCAATGGAAACCGGTCGGCTAAACACCCACCGACGCTCCATCTGTCCAACCATAGTTTAACCCCATCACCACTCCCCACCTGAAATCTGTAACTGGGTTGAAGCATGCGAGCTAAGCAATAGAGATCCCTCCAAATCGGGGAGACACTCCTTGCAATCCTTCTTTGGTTCCACGCACGTATATCACCATACAGATGCCAAATAGTGGACACCCAAGGAATATCCATTTTTTGTAGTAACTTCCAAAGCCACGCCCCCATTCGAGCTAGGTTGTGAGCTTTGATGTCTAAAATTCCAAGACCTCCGTCACTGATGGGGCATGTGATTTGTTGCCAATCAACCAAGCATTTACCTTTGATATTGACGAAGTCCGAACCGGTCCAAAAGAAATTCCGACGGCGTCGATCAATCTTTTTGAGAACCCAAGCCGGTGCTTTAAATATTGAGAGTATGTATGCCACCGAGCTGGTTAAGGTACTATTGATTAAGATCACCCTACCCGCCCTTGACAACAACTGACCTTGCCACGAGCTTAGTTTAGCATCCATCTTAGTTAACCATAGTAACCAGTCATCCTTGCATAGTTTACCCACTTTGAGCGGCAAGCCCAAGTAATTTAGAGGGAAGTCAGTATGGTGGCACTTAATCACATCCGCGAGTTGTTTTGAGGTCTCCGAATTCCCATCTAAACTTAGCACACTGGTTTTGTTTAGATTAATTTTCAAGCCAGACGCAAGCTCAAAGCATCGCAAGAGTAAGAGGAGGTTACGTAGGCTGTGCTCATCGTTCTGGCAGAATATGATCAAGTCATCCGCAAATAGAAAATGGGTGATGCCACTGGGAATTACTTGTTCAAGGACTCCACTGATGAGACCTTCTTGAACTGCTTTGTTAATCAGCCGAGATAGGTAATCCAATGCTAAGTTGAATATGAATGGCGATAATGGGTTGCCCTGTCGAACTCCACTCTTGTGTCGGAAGGGAATCCCGGCCTCACCATTAACAATTATTGCAGATTCGGTGTCAAGCAGGTGAGATAACCAAGAACACCATCGATCAAGAAAGCCCCTAGCTTTCATCATATCAATGAGGAAGGTCCAATTTATAGAATCAAAAGCCTTCTGAAAATCTACTTTGAGTAGTAGTCCATTCTCCTTCCGATGTTTACAGGCCCAAACCGTTTCTTGGACTCCCATAAAACAGTCCATAGTACCCCTTCCCGCCATGTAAGCACACTGATTTTCGGAGACAAGATGACTCATGAGAGGCTTGAGACGCTTTGCTAGAACCTTGGAGAATACCCGAATGATACCATTCTCTAGGCTTATAGGCCTGAAATCAGACACAGAAGAAGCACCATCAATTTTTGGAATTAGAACAATGTGTCCATTATTAAAGCGATTCAGAATACTTGGCATAAGAAATATTTCATTAAATATGTGAAGTAGGTCGTCCTTGATAATATGCCAATACACTCGAAAAAATTCTGGCGGTAATCCATCCGGCCCCGGGGCTTTAAAAGAACCCATTTCCCAAATGGCTTCCTTAATTTCATCCAAGAGGAAAGGAGCTTCAATAGAAGTAGGAGCAGGAATAGAAGGTAGCATCACTGATTGCCAATTGGGAAGTAGTAGAGGCCTATTACACTTTCCCAGCAATCGAATATAGTACTCTCTGAATAGTTTTGTAATATCTTCCTGCTCTGTTGAAATCTTGTGAATCCAGTTTTTTCGACATCTTATGGTCGCCCACTGATGGTAGAAATGTGTGTTGTGATCACCATCACACATCCATTTCCTCTTTGCCCTAGTCCGCCAGTATCTATCCTCATCGCCATAGAGAGCATCCAAGCAAACTTTTTTATCCTTGAGCAATATCATTTCATTATTATTTAACCCATCCTTTTCAGCCTTGCTATTAAGAACATCAATATCTTTCTCCAGCTCCCTCCGCTTTACATTCTGTCCCTTCCTTAGGTCAAGTGCCCACTGAGTTAATATTTTTCTCAATCTCTTCCATCTCTTGATCCAGTCTGCAGCCGCTGATGGAGACCTCCGAAAATTCCTCCAGTCTTCCCGAATTATGCAATTGAAGCTGTCATAACGGAACCAGAATGTCTCCATGCGGAACCTGTAAACTTGTTTCTTCGGTATATTCGAACAAAATATGAGAGCAGTGTGGTCGGAGAGTTTTCGCTTCCCTCCCCGGACGTGTGCGAAAGGAAGAATAGTGGAGGTGCCGACGGAAATGAGGACTCGGTCCAACTTCGCAAGACTAGGGGTTTCTTGGTTATTTGACCAAGTGAAAGTTGTATCCTGGATTGGTAAGTCAATGAGCCCCCTATCAGTCACCACTCGCGAGAATTTGGCCGTGTCTCGAGCTGAACCACTGCAGTTCAATCGCTCATGCAAGAAGCGAAAATTTGAATGTTAAAGTGTAATCACAGATTTTTTTCCCCTCTTTTGAAATGCCACTTTCGTATATGTTAAGTTTCTTGATTTGAGATTTGAAGAAGATAATGATCTCAGTTCTTGTTGAGTCCTGAGATTGCATTTTATGTTTCCGCATATTTCATATCACTGAGAACAAGATCTTGAATCACCTGCCCATCCGACCATCTCACCACACTCTCCTCGGCCAAGCAATTTTGCCTGTTCGGCACCAACTTCCCCTTTCAAGTTCATCTTCACCGCTTCAACAAATGGTCAGATGTCGAACTCCGCGTGGCCCATTGCATCCTCCATGCTGAACGTGTCCTTGTCGAACACTTGCTGCGCACACAATACAGAAGCACATCCATGATCTATCAGATTGAAGAAGAAGATGAAAAGAGCTTGATCATTATATTATCATCACGAGAAAGAAGAAAAGATGGATACAAGCTTGACAGGAAGTGAAGGGTCTTCAACAGACAGAGTCAAGTATTTGTTCCAAAGTAGATTGACGTTCTTCTTGATTACTCTGGTCTTCAGTTTATGCAGAGAAATGACAAGGTTGAGATTTTGAGATCATGACTTAACCAAATTGCATGAATATTAGGGGATGATGTATAATGAAACCTGTTTGCCCATCCGGAGGACGACGTAGGGGTCGCTGGTGGAGACATCTCGGATGGCGAGGTTGACTCCCCACGCCACCCGCACCTTCAGCAGGCCCAGCAAATGCTCCACCAACTCTTCTTTCTCCTTCCTTCATTTCTTCAATTCCTCCGAGCAACTCTTCTTAATTCGATACATCATTCATATAGAAGATGATGTATTGAAGATACTTACTGAGTTACTCGGTTACAGGTTTCAGTCAAAAGTATCAATCAATAGTTTTAGTCAAATTACATTTCGTTTCACTCAGCATTTATAAACATGTAATAAATGAAGTCCTAAGGGACATCTATGTAATTAATTTTCCTTTTCAGCTAAACTGTGTGGGTATAAATAGTGTGCGTACCGTAAAAATACTCTTTTCTTTCCCTCTTCCATCTCTTCATCTCACGACAACCTGGCAATCCCCAAATCACCCTAATTGCAGAATGTAATATGATATCAGAGCAAGGAGTTGAAATCGATCGAAGCTAAAGGTTGGTCGAGAAGGGATCGAATATTGAACTCGACAGCTAGTCTCAGATCGACATTTGAAATCCACGATTCATGGCTAGAAATCGTCGAGCGCCATCTACAGCGGCGGGATCACAGAACAACCAAGATAGAGGCTCCTTATCAAAGATAGCTGAGGTTGATGACAGTCCTTATGTTCTACAAAGAATGATAATCTTGGTATGAATCTTGTCTCAACTTAGATTACTGGTCATGATAATTACTTACCTTGGAAGCAATAGATGTTGATTTCCCTATCTGCTAAAAATAAGATTGGGTTTATAAATTGTACTCTGCCAACACCTGATGAATCATCCCCTAAACATCGACTTAGGAAGCGCTATGATGACATGGTCCGTTCATGGATGATTCATTCAGTTGCGCGCTCCAAAGCTAAGTACCAGCATCATTTACCCTGAATATGCAGCTCAAATGTGGAATGACCTTGAGGGAAGGTTCGGAAGGAGTAGTGAACCCAGAATTTTCAAAATCAAGATGATGATAAATTCAACTAAGCAAGGAAATCAGTTAATTGTAGATTATTTCACCAAGTTGAAGAGTCTGTGGGATGAGTTAGATGCCTTGGAAATGGGCATGAATTGTAATTGTGAAGTAGGCCACATGAGCAGAGACAGAAACAGACTCACTCACTCATGATGGGGTTAAACGAGACATATGTGAGTATACGGGGGCAAATTCTACTCATGAGACCATTGCCAGACCTAAATCAAATATATTTAATGCTAGAGCAAGAAGAGACTCAGAGGTAAGTGGGAACCAGAGAAGGAGGTGGAGTAGATAGTGTATCTCTCAATAGTGTCTATCAAAACTCAAGTGGCACAAACAGGTTCAACAAGAACAAATTGACACCTTATAACAAGAAGTTCTGTGACTATTGTCAGAAACCAGGTCATACTCGAGACACCTGCTACAGGTTGCATGGGTGTCCTCCTGGCCAAAGATTGTATAAGGGGAAGCAAAAGTTGAATGAGTTTAGCTCAGGTGAAAAGCAAGCCAACAGTGTACATACCAAAATGAATGAAAAAGAAAACTCCGTTGATGAAATGGCTTCACAGGAAAAACCAATTTCATCACTGAATCTCACTGAGGAGCAAGTGAATGAATTGATGAGCTTACTTAATATGACAACATCTTGTTAGTCCCTGCAAGTGTCGACTCAAAAATCTCTGGCCATAGTAGATATGAAAGTCAGGAAGATGTTTATGACATTTCATTATTGAGACGATATCTTGGCGGGTGGAATACATATGAATCGGTATTAGAGTTTGACACTTCTTCCGTAACCTAGCCGATTTTGGGATATTGTATAGCCGATTTTGGGACATTGTAATCGAGGAATTCAGTTACACGGTAACTAATCACCGAAGGACATTCGATCCCTGTAGATTGAACCTCACACTATTCGGGTAGCATGACATGTTGCTAGACGTCAATCTTGACTTGTGAGTGGAGTCTCTCATGTCACACTAAAAGAGTTTAGTAGTGGCTTGTCAGTTCGAATAGAAGTCATTCTATCGGATCCGACTCTCCGTTATGCACAACTCACTGCTGGCTTAGTGTGGGGCCCAATAGGTCACACACAATAGGCTAACCTCGTAACGGACCTTATGAGATAAAGTCCGAATGTGGCACTATATGTCTACTAGCATGGACATGCTGCAACACGATCACAGATCTCATTTACGGACATGAAAGGAAAGATCTTTTCCTACAGGAACGAATACGCGAGGAAGGAGTTCCTCGGGCATCCCAAAATTATAGGGATTGACAAATGATAAATCCTAATAAAGAAGAATTTAATTTATAGAGATAAATTAAAGTTTATATTTAGTTGGATTTAATTAATTTAAATTAATTATAAATCCATTAAATATAAATTATTATTTTGCAAGGCAAACCCTGAAATTTTGAATTATGGGGAGAGAATTTAAAAAGGGGGGGAGGGGGGGGGGGTGTCTACCATGGGTGGTCAACTACTCCCCTTATAAATAGATGGCCTAACATCCTTCAAGGGGGTTAAGAAAATTGGTTGGAGATCTTGGAGAAGAGCAATAGCTTGGATTCTTGAGAAGCTTGTTGAAGAGAAAGACTCTTGAAGAGAAAAGGGGGGGGGGGGGGTGTCTACCATGGGTGGCCACCTACTCCCCTTATAAATAGATGGCCTAACCCTTCAAGGGAGTTAAGCAAATTGGTTGGAGATCTTGGAGAAGAGCAATAGCTTGGATTCTTGAGAAGCTTCTTGAAGAGAAAGACTCCAAAGAGCTCCTCTTGATCTCCATGTGTGGCCAGCCATCTTGTTCTTCCTTCCTGGGTTTGTGAAGCCGAATTGAAGGTCTCTTTCTCTTGGGTGTGTCATCTCCTTCATCTTCTTGGAGGAGTCCATGAAGGACAGTGAGGTATTCATTCATCTTCCTTCTCGTTCTGTGATTTTCACATCCCCTCTTCCTTTCTTTTGGTGCTCGGTTCTTGGTGGAAGGGCCGACTTCACCTTGGTGCGTTTTGGGGTTGGATTGCCTCTCTGTTGAGCCACAACGAGTCATGGTGTTCGCTACCCCTTGGTTGCGATGCACCTGGTGTGGACCTTCCTTGGAGGATGTGCACGTGTGCATCTTGAAATGGGGTTAGGAGCAGCCATACCATCAGAGGTATAGGGTATATCTTCTTCTTCTACTCATTGATTGAATTCCTTAAAGATTGCTAAAGTAGATCGCTGTTTTTGAGATAATTTGAATTTTTAAATTTCTTTTTTCCACTGTGTTTTCGATTCCTATCCCAACAGCGGTATCAGAGTCACCTTTAGCAATTTTTCCAGAATTTTATTACGCGTTATTATTGTTTACGAACTGTTCGCTCCCTAGATGTCATGTTGTCCAGTTTTTGTTTTTGGGGGTTCTTGAGTCGTTCTTTTGGCTCCATGGTTCATGCGATGAATCAGGGTGGTAGCCTACTATGCAAACTTGTCTTGGACATATTTCAAACTCAAGAACCCCATGGGTTCATGGTTGAACAGCCCCGAAAACTGAAATTTTCCGCATGTGTTGTTTGGACCGTTTTGGGTGGAATCGTACCCGATTAACGCGTTTTCGGATTCTATTTTTTCCTTTCTTTTTCTTAATTGTTAAGATGCATAAAAGGATAATTATGAGATGAGCCCTATGTGCGGTGACTGTGTGTAAAACGTGGATGTGTTGATTGCTTGTCAATTTGTGAAATTTTAGCATTGTAACTTTTGAATAGGGCCTGCGTACCCCTGCCTTCCTCTCGATAATTTTGATTGTAATATTATTCTCCCTCTCCTTAAACCTTTTCCCAAGGGTTGTTTTGGGTCTACTTCTTTTAGTTTCGTAAAATTAGAAGTTTAGGGGCAGATTCGCGACGAGCACACTTGCTGCCCCGTTTTGGTGCGCGCACGGAGAGGAGGTGTTCGGTGCCATGATGATGATGACTTGAACCCTGGGAAGGCACTGATGGAATCAGCAACCTGCAAGATATTTTTGGGCAGTGCCTTGGCGAGATGGAGCTCTCTAAAACCCTAGGATGATGGCCTTGGTTCGCCCAGTGGCTCGGGTGAAACCCTTAGAACATCCATAATCATCCTTATTTTATGCTTTTATTTATTGCTTTTGCTTCAATTGTTGATAGCTTAGATAATTATAATTGCATGAAGAAACCCTCAAATAATATTAAGTCCAAATGGCTAAGATATTAAGAATATCATTCACGCCTTCCATCGTTATGAGGTACAAGTGTGTCTATTGTCACAACGGGTTTGTTGTGCAAACACCAGGCCTTTTGTGCTAATAGACACGTTGCATCTCATATGACACATACCCTTGTGTCTCTACTACTAGCTTGAACATGACTTACCTTGTTGAGTAAACTCAAGGGTGGTTATTTTCTCGGTAGGGTATACGAACGATGGGTCCGACTCAACTAGGACTCCTTGGTTTCTTGTGAAAACACAAGGCCATGGTAACACTACAGGCAAACCTTGATGGAAGTCGTATAACGATGTGATCGGTAAAGAGTTACATACCCATGGACCTATTAGGGTTTCTCGTGTTAAAAGCAAGACCCGAGTCGGAGAAGTGGAGTTCCATCTTCCCCTAAGGAAGTCTACCAATGAGGGCTTCCTCTTCCCAACAGGAGGGTCATTTGGGAACCGCAAAAATTAGTGGGAGCTATGATTAATCATAAGACATTAATAATCATGAATATAACATATCTGTTCATTTATGTCTTTCTTTTCATAACATGTCATCTTCACCATTGTTGCGTTGCATTCTTGATGCTAATAAATTAATAAGACAATTATATCAATTGGTTGCAAAATTTGAGGATTGTCCTCACCCAAGAAAGACTTTCCCACAATCTTGATAACATCCTCTCTCACCTAAAGGAGTTGTATGGTGAAGAGAGCCGGACTGCTAGGTTTGAGCTGTCAACGCAACTCATCCAGGGCAAGATGGGTTTGAGCTGTTGAAACCCATATCCTCAAACTAATCGATTTGATCGAGAGGTTAGAGAAATTGGGTATAAGCATGGCTAAGGGGCTAAGTCAGGACTTAGCACTCCAATCCCTCCCGAATTCATTTTCACAGTTTGATGATAACTTCCACATAAACAAGCAAGACGACTCACTTCCGAAAGACTACTGAGTCCCACCTTATGAAGGATAAAGACACAGTCTCATTAGTGTGAGATGCCTTTGAGGCAAACTTACTCTCTGTTAAGAACAATGTGAAAAACAAAGCTGTGAAACCTTTGATTATTATCAAGAAGAAAGGGAAAGTTGTTCCCACTTGCACCTACTACCATTATGGTAAATATGGCCACTGGAAGCGCAACTGCAAGTAAGAATTTTGCAGAGATGAAACTGAAAATGGTTTTTTTAAAACCGCTGCTTCAGGTGAGCACGTTATAAGAATATTTCGTCATTGACTCTCCCGAGTATTTGATACCAATCATCATCTGCAAGATGTTGTAGGATAAGAAAAGTAGAAGATTATACAAAAGGCAACTACGACCTTCGGGTAGGCAACATTGCAAGAGTTGCACCCTTAGATGTAGAAACCTATTGTATAGGTCTTCTATTCGACTAGATCGTTGATATTGATTTGTTCCAGTGTTAATAAAAGAACATCCTTTCCTTTGTTCTCTGAATAAGGTTGTGAAAAGTTCTTTAATAGGCAATAGTTGCCACCTGAACCATTACATACTACTGGATCAATTTAAATTGGTTTAATGGTTTTTGAAGTTAATGATAAATATTTTTGAACGAACGAACGAAGAGATAAAATTAACCTCACATACTTCTATCTTTTATGACTTTGGGCGATTATGAATCGAAGTCATAACTTGAGAAGTGTGTCTCAAGGAAATTCTGATCGAGTCTCTGTTCACCAGACCCGGTGAAAGGCTCACTAAGTTGATTAGAATTGGCCTACATAGGTGTATGTAGGCCGATAACAACTCAAGCCAGAAAAGGATACTCCTACGATATGATTAGGCACGGGTACGTCCACCTGTTTTGGCACAAACTCGATACCTTTGAATCGTTTAAGGAGTATGAAGGTGAAGTTAAAGAAACATATTGAAAAAGGTATTATAGGCCTTCAATTGGATCAAGGCAGAGAATACTTATCCACTAAGTTTATGAATTATCTCGAAGGCAATAAGATTGTCTCTGTATGGACCCCTCCTGACATAATGGTATGTTTGAAAGGAGGAACCACACCTTATTGGATATGATGTGATCCATACTAAGCTTCTAATCTCTTTTTAGAGGTTAAGCTATTGTAGCGGCCATAATTTTGTCTATCTCTGATACACCATATAAGATATGGAATGGCAAGAAACCAAGTCTGAGACATCTCGTCATTTGGGATTGCCTAGCGTATGACAAACTTGTCTAGGTGCAAAATTTTGAGGAATACCCTTAAAAGTATTTTGGGTATCAAGTTCTATCTAGTGAACAAAAGAAGTTTTGTCACCACTTTTTGGAAAAGGATTTAGTAGAAGAAAGTGGGAGAGGAATATATGTTGAACTTGGTGAAGTTCAGCAACCATGAAAACAATTCGCGACAACTAGTGGAAAGTTCACAGGTTAAACCAATCCATGTAATTATTACTTCCCATCACTCTTCTAGGAGACTACGTAGACTGTCTGAGTGATGATATCTAGCTATAGGGTATGATCTAGATTCAGGCAATCCGCGATCTCTTAAAGGTCAGATGTGTTGACACCATGTAGTGGAATTATGCGGCATTATGCAAATCCAAACTGGACGCAAACCAAGTACGAACTTTGGTTGACCGGCTCCAAAAGGATGAATCCTATAGGGTGCAGGTGGATCTTTAGGAAAGATCTGAGCAGTTGGGAAGGTGTGGACCTATAAGACCAGACTGGCTGTGAATAAGATCTAACCCAGACAATAGGTTGTCTACAATAAGACATTCTCACCAATTCCAACGCTCAAGTCTGTTAGGATATTGCTAGCCATAAATCCATAATATGAATACGAGATCTGGCTAGTGGGTGTCAAGACTGCGTTCTTCCAGTATGAAGAAGTCTATATGACATAGCCAGAGGAGTTCGTATCCTCGGTTGGACCGAGTAAGGTATGCGAGCTGCAAAGATCTATTTATGGACTACAACTAGCACCGAAGAGTTGAAACATTCATTTTTTATGAGATAGTCAAAAATGGTTTTGATTTTATCAAAAATGTGGATGAACCTTGTATAGACAAGGTGTTTAGTGGGAGTGTAGTTATATTGTATGACATACTTGTGGGAAAAGCGTTCTCACGCTCCAGTTATTTCCCATACTAATTCTCTATGGTAAATCTGGGAAAGGCCCCCTGTATGCTTAACATTAGGGTCTATGTGGATAGGTCTAAAAGGATGTCTAGTTTACCCCAACCCATGTATGTTGATACAGTGCTAAAAGAGTTTTAGCATCGAAGGTAGTAAAAGAGGTTGCATGCCAAAGAGTGATTGCATCAGTCTTTCTAAGATGATGTTTGCTAAGACACCTGAGGAGAGATAAAAGATGAGTGAGATCCATTATGCTTCGGCAGTGGGATCCATCATGCGATGCTTTGCACTTAGCTTGATATTACTTATATCTTAGAGGTATCTAGTAGATTTCAAGCAAAACCCTGAAGAATAACATTGAAAAGCAAATGGAGAGCTCTTTGAGGCACTTGAGAAGGATGAGAGGCGCTCTATATGATAATGAAACCATATGATGATATGAGGATACCTTTAATGGTGGTGCAGTAAGCAAGAAAGTGTTCCTAGCTGGGTACTGTAAACCGGTAAGGTGACTAAGGCTTTGTGCTTTGCTACTTACTTTGCCACTTAGGATAGCACCGGATAAAGGAGTTTATTATTCAGTGGGAGTTGTTCCTCAGATTGCTAGTTCAACATCGGTATTGTATGACAATTCTAGGACTATTGGATAAAGTTAAGGAACTAAGATCCCGTGAAGATCATTGCTTCTCTTAAAAGACGGTATCACCTCGTCGTTGGAAAGAGGTGACGACTGAAACAATTTATTGTAGATTAAACTGATTACCACAGCAGTAAATTTGATCATCACTGAAATTTGGTATACAAATACTAGGTTGATTGGCTAAAGTGCAAGTGGGAGAATGAAGGGAATAATGCTCTTGAGCCAATCACATGTTCATGTGTTTAGGGACAATTCATGGGTAATCAACTTAAGACAACCTTTTCATCATATGCGGCATCTTTATTCATAAAGATTTTGATGAACCCCATGAACCCGTGCAAATGATTCTGAGGCCATGATGAGTTCATGCTAGCGAGACTTGGAATCCAGATGCCCATGTTCTAAATGTTCCTACTCATAGGATCACCAATTAGGGGATTGGTGATTCCGAATAGACTAGTGCACTTGATACATTCCCTATACAATAAGGGGTAGCTGATCTCACAGTTATCTATGAGCCGTCATTAATGTACAAGTGCAGGTGCTCATTAGGGAATGACTTCACTGAATGGACCTGCATGAGGAACACAAAATGGAATCGTTATATGAGTGTCAATAGGATGTTCCTCAGGTGATAGTAGATGCAAGCAGTCCTTGGACCTGAGGTTGTCCTGGTTACCTTGTGAGTGACGACTCATTGCTTTGGTTCTATCCCTACGTGGCCCTTAGTATCATGTGCTGGGTATTAATGAGCATGGGGAAGCATTCATGGAGGTAGGTGAGCGACCAACATGGAATCAGTTACTCCTAGTGAGAGGAGATATTGTCCTATGTGTCCTTGCAAGTGTCGACTCAAAAATCTTTGGCTAGAGTAGATATGAAAGTCAGGAAGATGTTTCTGACATTTCATTATTGAGACGACATCTTGGCGGGTGGAATACATATGAAGCGATATTAGGGTTTGATACTTCTTCCGTACCCTAGCCGACTTTGGGAGATTGTAACCGAGGGATTTAGTTGCATGATAACTAATCACCGAAGGGTGATCGATCCCTGTAGATTGAACCTCACAGTATCCGGGTAGTCATGACAAGTTGCTAGACGTCAATCTTGACTTGTGAGTGGAGTCGCTCACAACCACAATAAAGGGGTTTAGTGGTGACTCATAAGATTCGAATAGAAGTTGTTCTATTAGATATATCTCTCTGTTATGCCCAACTCACTATTGGTTTAGTGTGGGGCCCAAAGGGTCACACGCAATAGGCTAACCTCGTAACGGCCCTTATGAGATAAAGTCCAAATGCGGCACTATATATCTACCAGCATGGACATGCTCCAACATGATCACAGATCTCTTTTACGAACATGATAGGAAATATGTTTTCCTACAGGAACGAATGCACACCCTAAATTGTAGGGCATCCCTAAATTGTAGGGATTGGCAAATGATAAATTCTAATCAATAAGAATTTAATTTATAGAGATAAATTAAAGTTTATATTTAGTTGGATTTAATTAATTTCGAATTAATTATAAATCCATTAAATATAAATTATTGTTTTGGAAGGCAAACCCCAGAATTTTGAATTCCTGGGAGAGGATTTAAAACAGGGGGGGGGGTCTACCATGGGTGGCCACATCCTACTCCCCTTATAAATAGGTGGCCTAACCTCCTTCAAGGGTTAAGCAAATTGGTTGGAGTTCTTGGAGAAGAGCAAGGGCTTGGATTCTTGAGAAGCTTCTTGAAGAGAAAGACTCCAAAGAGCTCCTCTTGATCTCAATGGGTGCCCGACCATCTTGTTTTTCCTTCTTGGGTTTGTGAAGCCGAATTGAAGGTCTCTTTCTCTTGGGTGTGTCATCTCCTTCATCTTCTTGGAGTAGTCCATGAAGGACAACGAGGTATTCCTTCATCTTCCTTCTTATTCCGTAGTTTTCTCATCCCTTCTTCCTTCCTTTTGGTGCTCTGTTCTTGGTG
Source organism: Canna indica (assembly GCA_034359265.1). Taxonomy (NCBI): domain Eukaryota; kingdom Viridiplantae; phylum Streptophyta; class Magnoliopsida; order Zingiberales; family Cannaceae; genus Canna; species Canna indica. The sequence continues at coordinate 42,796,040 of CP136891.1, forward strand.
GAAGGGCCGACTTCACCTTGGTGTGTTTTGGGGTTGAGATTGCCTCTCCGTTGAGCCGCAACGAGTCATGATGTTCGCTGCCCCTTGGTTGTGATGCGCCTGGTGTGGACCTTCCTTGGAGGACATGCGCGTGTGCGTCTTGAAATGGGGATAGGAGCAGCCATACCATTCGAGGTATAAGGTATATATTCTCCTTCTACTCGTTGATTGAATTCCTTAAAGATTGCTAAAGTAGATCGCTGATTTTGGGATAGTTTGAATTTTTTAATTTGCTTTTTCCGCTGCATTTTCGATTCCTATCCCAACAGGTCGATGCGCGACCCCCACCAATTCTCGTCACTAAAACCCAGTTTTCTTGTAGCGACTCTATGATTGTGTTGTCATAGAGAGATAGTTGGTTAGTACTTGTAATAACAAATAGTTTGTTTGTTATTTCCAATTCACTTTAGTACTGATAGTTGGATTTCAGAGTGTGAAATTCTAAAACTAATATTGTACTTTGTTGAAAGTGGATTGTGCATCTATCCGGTGAGGGCCCCACATATTAGGTGATAAGTTTGTCACTGAAATGCGTAAACAAATTCTTATGTTTGCGTGATTCTTTATGGTTAATTTTTTTTTGTTACTCCTCTATTTTGAAAGCTGTTGCAATAGCAGTTGCAACTTCCTGTGCAATTGCCCATTAACAGAAAGCTCCCTTAGATCTATTCGGTGAGGGCCCCGCAGTGTTCAGGATTTCAACTTTGAACTTCTGAAGTGTCAGGGATCCTTCAAGATTAGTTTCTAAAATTTCCCAGGCTTGCTTTGCTAGTGTACGAACCGAGATCAGTTTGAACTGAGATGGATCAACTCCACTGAAGATAGCATTAAGGCTTTATTGTCATAGTTTGCAGTAGTGATTTCTACTTCAGTATACTGACTTACGCTCGGTCCCATCTGTCATCGTGGGTGGTGTGTAGCCAATCTCAATAGTATCTCAACAACGGTCATCTAGAGACTTAATGAAAGCTCTCATCCGAGCCTTCCATTAAGCATAGTTTGTTTCTATCAGCAAAGGTGGAACATTGACTGAGTTTCCTATAGGCATTCTTCTATCTTGGGGATGAAAGGGTAGAGACACTCCAAGGTTCTATGTTGGTAAAGGTCAGCATAATCGCTCTGATACCAATTGACAAGATAGTCTCTAAGGGAGATTTCTGTTAATAGACACGAAGTTGCAACTGCTATGGTAACTGCTTTAAAACAGAGTGAGTAACAGATATAAAATAACCACAAAGAAACACGCAAACACACAAAGATTTGTTAATGCAGTTCCGTGATAAACTTGTCACCTAATCTACTATTAGTACAGAGTAACAGATGCCAAATCCACTATCTACAAAGTACAATATAAGTTCCAGGATTTCACACTCCAAAATCCAACTATTAGTACTAAAGTGAATTAGAAATAACAAACCAACTATATGCTATTACAAGTACCAACCACTTGCCTGTCTATTATAACTCAATCATAGAGTTCTCTCGTCCACACAATCTCTGTGTTGTAGTGAGTTCAACAACCCAACTCTATCTTGACTTGAAGATGAATGAAATAGTTTGTTTCCATCGATACACTCCATAGTCTCAATTCCTCATATAATTGGCAACTCGGTTTTAGCACATAGGAGACTTCCCGATCCATATATTCTCTTTCCTCATATATAGAGAAAGCCAACCAACTCCCATAAAAGTCATTTAACACACAACCTTAACTTCATCAGCTTTAAATTAAAAAGATAGCAATAATATATCATAATGCTTCGGTCATATAAGCCTCAAGAAAAACCGCCCAAACTATCAATAAAAACCACATCATTTCTTCCATAATTGACCAAGTGATTAAAGATGAACATTAAATCAATAATAATTTCTCATGAAGCATCAATAATTTTAGCAAACAGAAAGACATCATCGCATCAGCATTAATTCAACAGAAACTCCACAGCATCCAGAGCAGTTATTACTGACTTACAACTTAGAACTTAACTACTATTCTTTTTGCCAAATATAGCCAACACAACATAAGCCAAACACCAACAAACAATGCATAACCTTTTCAAGTATATCATTTGAGAATGAGCAATATAGAAAGTGCATTGTTTTAGCATTCAATGCAAACAATCTAACTTGTTCTTGAGTCCAATCATTAATGTCAATGCACCATAGATCTAAACTTTGTGTTTTAAGAAATTTATACATCATGCTATTCCGAGCGACCGCCTCACCGATCAGAGCACTTTGTGCATTCCGGGCTCAGGTCGGTTGATCGCCTTTGCGACCGAACCAGGGAATCAACATTTTTTTGCTAATTTCATCTCACGAACTTCATTTCCGATTTCCGTTTTCGAGATTTGATTTGGATAATATTATAATCAAGTTTGGGATATATTCCTAGGGTCATATTACATGATTTCTATTTCTAACCCTAGATTTTCTATACAATCATCCTCAGAGCCATTTTTGACATTTTTTTGATATTTCTCTGAACGAAGTTTGCACGTGTATCACAACATCAACCTGAACTCAAAACTACAAATATGCATTAGTTTCATGTTTGTTATCATCAAAATAGAGATCAAAGCCTAGGAGCAACCCTTTGGCCAACAAAATAGCCACACTAGAGAGGGGGTGAATAGTGTGTTTGCTAATCTACCTAATTCCAGTTTTAATCATTTTCTTGATTACTTAGATTAGTTAATGCACAACTCAACTACTAAGTGAATGCGAAAGCGAATAAACAAGTCGAGTAATCTATATGCAAAGTAAGCAATGCAAACAAAGTGATTTATAGTGGTTTAGCCCCAATGCCTACTCCACTACCGAAGCACCCCGCTTAGGATTTTCAAACTAACATTACTAGATTAATTTATTTCCTTTACAATGAGGACGTTTTCACCGGAGAGTCTCCGTTTTCACACCGAAGGCACTTCCACACCCGAAAGTCTCCACCTTCCTAACGAAAGCAGTCTCCCACCTCAAACCCTAAGGATAACACAACTAATCCTAGTAAACTAAGTTTACACCTGTGGATTTAAACCTCAAACACCAAGGCTACCATCCAATTTCAAGACCTGCACTAGAGGTCTAACACAAACTCAAATACAATGAAAACAATAACAAAATACAACAATAATAAGAGCAATTAATAAACAATATAAACTTAGCTCTCAAACAAAATGTCCTACCTCCTCTTGATGACTTGAAGACAAATCATAGCAAGATCAAAGTCAAGATCAAGGTTTCTAGCCTCAAAGCTAGGGTTTCCAAGAATAGTGGTTCAATCAAGCTCAAGGATCATCAAAATATGGCTCAAGGATTGTTAGAGTATGTAAGGAAGGCTGGGGAGGCATATTTGTAGCCAAGGAAGTGAGGCTCGGATGAAACAACACAATGGTTTAAAAATGCACTGTTATCGACCGCCGATCGATCAGTTGGTCGATCGGACCATCGATCAGACGTCGATCGAACATCTACTGTGGGTTTTTGCCTCGCGCCAGTCGCTCATCGGTCTTTCGCCAGTCGCTCATCGGTCGATGCTAGAAAGTACCTGTACTTTCCGTTTCTTTCTTTGTTTCAAGTTTCAGATTACGGGGTTGGTTCTTTAGGGGTCTTTGCATCATGATGAGGATTAATACAAATGATCTAGACATCCTAAACCTAAACTCTATCCTTTTAGACGAATCCGAACGCGTTGACCAATATCCTTCCAAATTATCTGATTTCTTCGATATTTTCAATCGCGGACGTCGAGTGCTAACCGACTTGGAACCTAAAAATATTTCTCCTTGAAAACATTAGTTCCATGTTTGTTATCATCAAAACCGAGATTAGGACCATGATTGAAAACCTTAGGCCAACAAACCCGTCCCACCATGCAGCTACCACACCAGGAGCGGGAACCGAAGGGCTGCAAAACGACACGGGAAATATACACTGACTCAATCTACCTTGGCCAACCTAAGATGGCTAGCACGTGCTCTCCACAGTCCGCTCAAAGTTTGACCTTGGCACTCGCAACAATTCGGTAAACACAATAGCTCTGCGTCTACAACGGCTACCACACTCCCAAAAATCCAGAAAGCATCTCGCCATCAGGTTGCAGTTAGAAGCTAGCAGTCCTCAAGACTCCGACCAAGCTCGGGGGTTGGGGACTGGACTAGCATAATTTCATGTATAGTTGATGACGTATCAAATTACCATCTTTAGTAGCATAATTTCATGATTTATCTTAGTTAAATACTACTTATTTACTATCATCTAGCTTATTTTATAATTTGGTTGAAAAAAATCAATTAAGAATTCAATTGTTTCTTGTGGGCATCAATTCAGACTATAAGACCAGAGGTTTCCTAATATAGAATTTATTTTGGTGCAGCGCACCAGACTAGGAGCTAGTCGGGTTGAGTCGTGAAATCGCTGCGAGTAGAAGGTATAATTTAAGTTTTATGAAATTTTTGCTAAGTATTCCTTTCCTTGAACATCATGAAATGATTTAGTAGAGTCGAATCTGAAATCATGTTCGCGGATCGAGTTGGGGTTCAAATCGGGCTCGGATTGAATTGAGTAGGGGCTAATTAAGTGAGAGGGGCAAAGTGATCAAAGGTAAATGAGGGAATTAAACCCTCAAGCCCTTAGCAGCCGTGCGGCTTAAGCATTGGAGCTGCACGCAGCTGGAGAAGAGAGAGGAGAGAAGGAGAGCTTTGAGGTCGACGTCGAATTCGTGCCGTCGTCGGAAAAATTGAGATCGTCGTCGCTCGTCCAATTTTTCCCTTACATCAAGGTGAGTGGATCGAACCCGATTATGTAGGGTAGGGGGGGGTAGCCGACCCAAGGTTTTAAGGGTTTTTTCGATTTCTCCAGTAATTTCGTCGATTCATCGATGTTTCTTCCAAGATTCGATTCAACTGTTATTTAAGCTATTTGCTTGAAGTTTTCTCATCATTTTCTTGATGATTGGGGCCGGCCACATGAAGGGTAAAAGGGGGAAGGTCATGCCGAATTTTCTCCCAATTCCCTAGAGTGGTCGAAAGCCCTCGGATTGAGTTTCTCTCGCGATTGATGACTTGATTCCTCTCAACCATGGCCGAGAACCTTTTTCCCCTACCCTGGTTGCTCTCGGCCGAGCATGAGCAGCCTTGGGTAGGCTCGGCCGAGTAGGTGGGGGAAGGGAAAAGGGCTCGAGTTGGTTCACGTTTACATGTAGGGTATTAAATCCTTGATTTCATATGGATCACTCAACCAATATATGAATTGTTAGTAGTGATAGATTGAGAATATCATGCTATAAGGAAATGTTCTTGATAGTGTATACATGGTTAGAATTTCGTATGACATATAATTTTGAGAATGTTCCTCAATTAATTTACTAGTATTGAATTGTTACCATGATAGCTCAATTATTACCTTGCTGAAATTTATTGATTAAATGCAGAATTAAATTTCTTTATTGTTGCAAACATGTGGTTATTCATGGTAGTAAGTGTAGAACAGTTTCCTTATAATTTAGATGTTGTGATATAATTGTATTTGAACATTTCTATGCTTATGACAAGTGATTTACACTTAAGGAACATGGCGAATGACACTAGATGATTATAAGGAAATTATAGGGTGTTAATTGTCGAAAAAATCAAGACATAGACAAGTTGGGTTTCACACCTAGAAATAAATCAGGGGGCACTAGTGTGCGGATGGGAGAGCCCGGAATGGGGGAGCTGGATGCGGGTGAATGCCCGGGATTAAATAAGGAAACTTTAGAACACTTTGCTTGTGTATTGTTATTGTGATGGTCGGCTGAGAAGCATGGATGGTCATGATGACTAATGCTTGACTCGGCGGGTGATTAGGGCCTTGTAATTGCACCAGCGGGCCACGCCGACGGTAGACTCGAGTTGGGTGGGACTATCTATCCCTAACCCGGTGGGTTCCTGAGACTATTTGGCCATCCTTGTCGATGTCCCGATGATTGCTCTAACATTCCTTATGTGATATGTGGGCCGTGCGGCCGAATTATTATTTTGTGCTAAAGGCCGGGCCTAGCCGAGCCACCAGTTCTTGAGCAGGTTCTAGTGGCCGAGTGTTGCCTAATCTAGTAGGGTCGTTATGGCCAGTAGTATGGTTTATACACGATGGCCTCTGGGCCGGTTGTCATTTCATGACTAGATAGATCCCTAAATTTATAAATTGCTGACTTATATGCATGTTGTTATTGGGGATTTATATGGTGGTTCGAAAGAACCGCTCACTGAGTCCCATGTGGACTCACGATTTATTTCTCTTGTTTTTGTAGAGCCCGACCAGTGAGGTGAGGCTTGGAGTCATGGTGTAGCTGGAGGGCAAGCAGTAGCGTAGATCTCGTAGCAGCGTCCAGTAGTCGTAGTCGTGATGTCTAGGGTTGCTTTTTATACACTGAGTGATGTTTAATTTGGAAACATGTATTTGACTTCTAACTCGAGATGTTCTTAATAGTTGGTTTGTTTTTACAACTCTTTTAAAATTGTTTGAGACTTAGTTTTAAATTAAATAAAATTTTGCGTCGTTGTCCTTCTAGTTGTATTTTTTTGGTTGGCGTGTATTCTCAGTATTTTGCTATTCAGTGTATGTGGTAGGCTTCAGGGTAGGATATAAACCCTGGCCGGTCACACGACCCTGAGTTGGGGCGTGACAAAGTTGGTATCAGAGCTTTTGGTTAGGTCTTGACTACGACTAGATGTTGGGTACCGAATGAGACATATGCTAGCGTGTCGACATACAGTATAGGTATGCTATGAGATCTGGCAACCACGACTGCACTCAGCGCACCTGCGGTTAGTAATTTAAATTACTGTTGAATAAATTATTTATGTTAACGGGAGAATTGTTCTTTTTCTCTATTCTAGTGTGACAGAAACTCATAATGGTGCACTGAGCGGTAGTGGCAAAAATTCGACAAAATGCCGGGGCCGAGGCCGAGGCTGGGGTCGGGGCAGGGAAAGAGAACAGTCCGAAGAGCAGGGACAGAATCCCGCGGTTGCTCAACTGCAAGCTCAGGTGGCTCAGTTAACAAAGGCTCTCCGCAGGGAGCAAGAGTTGAGGCAATAGATGCAACAGCAGCTGCAGCTGCAGCCAGTACCCATTGCCCCTTTGCTAGAGGAGGTGGCTGAGCAGGTGACACCGCAGATCAGGGTCCCAAGAGCACCTACATACGCAGACTTCGTCAAGTTTAGGCCGCCAGTATTCACCGGGACAGACCGACAGGTGGAAGTCACCGAGTTTCTAGGTGACTGTTACGAGCTGTGTGTGGAATTGGGATGTTCATCAGAGGAAGCAGCTCGAATGATTGGCCTACAGCTGAGGGGACCTACGAAGAACTGGTTGCATATCAATAACAGTCTATGAAATGGAGTTTACCCGGCTTTCTAAGTACCACCCAACACTGGTGGCTACTGAGACTGCTAGGGTGAAGAGGTTCGTAGAGGGATTGAGACCTCAGATAGGCAGGCTTATCCATTACACTGAGGACTCCACACTTGCTCGTGTGGTGGATGAGGCCCTACAGAAGGAAGCATTGGTGCCGTCCGAGAGAAATGATAGACCACCCAAGAAGAAATTTCAGCCTCAAGGATCTGGGGGTCAACCGTGGCATTGAAATGGGACTGGGACCGCCGCAGATCACCAACAGAGCCATGGGCACAACAATAGTCGGGGCCGTGGAGGCCCAGGGTTAGGGGCGGTGAGGCAGGAAGAGTCAGGGGGCGCCGCTCAGAAGACAGACATGCCGCAGTGTGGTCGTTGTAACAAGAAACACTAGGGGGCTTGTTATGGCCACACTGATGCATGCTTCAGATGTGGGCAGGTTGGACACTTTAAGAAAGATTGCCCGAACAGAGGTGGCCAAAGATCTGAGCCGTCGAAGGGAAAAGCGCCGATGTCAATGGGGTCAGTGGCACAGAAAGGTCAGATGCAGAGCAAGGGGCCGTAGGCTAGCCATTTTGAGAGGTCGTCTGCTAGAGTCTACGCCATGAACCGTGATGGGGCAGAGGCATCTAAGGCAATGGTAACAGGTACTATTTTATTTAGTTCATCTGCTGCTTACGTTCTGTTTGATCCGGGTGCCACGCACACGTTTATATCTGCCAAATTTGCTACTGGATTACCTATGGCACCTTCCTTGCTTGACGTGCCGTACGTGGTATCGACAACTATGAGTGATGCATTAATAACTAAATCAATTTTCTGAGACTGTGAGGTGCTCATCTACAGCCATGCATTGAGGGCAGAATTGACACTCCTGCCAATGCTTGAACTCGATGTCATACTCGGCATGGATTGGCTGGTGGAGCACTTTGCGTTAGTGGATTGCAGGGCTAAGACTATCAAATTCAGTAAGCCCGGGTTGCCTTAGTTCACCTTCCAAGGAGAAGGAAGGGGTGAGCCGATGGGAGTCATATTAGCCCTTAAGGCTCGTAAACTACTTTTGGGCGGCTGCCAGTCTTTCCCGACCTTCGTATCTATAGCCAAGGAAAAGGGGTGCACGGCAGGGGATGTCGGAGGGACTCAGGTAGTATGTGAGTTCCCCGATGAAATTCCAGAGGAGTTGCCGGGATTGCCGCCTCGGAGAGAGATTGAATTATGCATCGAGTTGCAACCTGGAGTGACACCGATCTCCATCGCACCCGATCGGATGGCGCTGGCCAAACTTAGGGAATTAAAAGTGCAGTTGTAGGAGTTACTAGACTTGGGTTTCATTCGCCCAAGTGTGTCTCCGTGGGGTGCTCCAGTTCTATTTATTAAGAAAAAGGATGGGACCCTACGCATGTGCATCGACTATAGGCAGCTTAACAAGGTGACAATCAAAAATCGTTACCCACTGCCCAGAATCGATGACTTGTTTAACCAATTGCAAGGGGCAAAATGGTTTTCAAGAATTGATTTGAGATCTGGGTACCATTGGCTAAGAATTCGAGACAGTGATGTTCCCAAGACTACCTTCAGGACTCGTTATGGCCACTATGAGTTCCTGGTAATGTCGTTCGGGTTGACTAATGCACCTGCGACTTTTATGGATCTAATGAACAGAGTATTAAAGGAATACCTAGACAGATTCATGATCGTCTTTATTGACAACATCCTAGTGTACTCCGAGAGCTAGGAGGAGCAATCCGAGCATTTGAGGATGGTCCTCGAAACCCTCAGAGGACATTAGTTGTATGCTAAATTCACCAAATGTGAGTTTTGGTTTGAAAGTGTAGGGTTCCTAGGTCATATAGTGTCCAAGGAAGGAATAAGCGTGGATCCCGCCAAGGTAGAGGCGATAAGAGACTCGAAGCGGTTGACCAGTGTAACTGAAGTCCGCAGTTTCTTGGGGTTAGCCGGGTATTACAAAAAGTTTGTAGAAAATTTCTCCAGGATTACAGCCCCTCTGACTCAGTTAACCCAGAAGAAGATCAAATTTGAGTGGGACAAGAAGTGTGAGGAGATTTTCCTGAAGCTCAAGCAATGCTTGACGTCAGCACCAATATTGGTCGTACCTTCAGGCTCGGGAGGGTTTGCGGTCTACTGTGACGCCTCTGATGTACCTTCAGGCTCGGGTGTGTACTGATGCAGTATGGCAGAGTAATTGCTTACACGTCCCGCCGGTTGAAGGTACATGAGAAGAACTACCCAACACATGATTTGGAACAGGCGGTGGTGGTATTTGCTCTGGAGTTATGGTGCCACTACTTGTACGACGAGGCTTGTGAAATTTATATCGACCACAAAAGCCTCCAGTACTTGCTCACTCAAAAGGAGCTGAATCTAAGGCATAGGAGGTGGCTAGAACTTCTGAAGGATTAAGACTGTACCATCATGTACCATCCTGGGAAGGCCAATGTGGTGGCGGACGCCCTGAGCAGGAAGTCCATGGGCAGCTTGGCCTATTTAGCGGTCAGGAGGAGGCCACTAGCTTGGGAGTTGGCCCCATCTGTGCCTAGATGGGGGAGCAGTATTGATAATATCAGCTTCAGGTGCCCTAGTGGCGCATCTACGGGTACAATCCACCCTGGTGGATATGCTGTGTACCGCACAGTGGGAGGACTCCTTCTGTTCTCTGATGAAGGACCTGGTCCATAGGGTCGATGCGGATGATGGCTTCAGGATTGACGCAGAGGGTGTCTTGAGGTATAGAGACTAGATTGTGATGCCTGATATGGCAGAAGTGCATAGGCAAGTTCTCGAGCTGGACCTGTGTTTTGGACCTGGCTGGCGGTTGGGAGAAACACCTATCGTGGATTGAGTTCGCCTACAACAATAGCTATCACAGTAGCATTGGCACCTTTCGAGGCCTTATATGGGCGGAGGTGTAGATCACCTGTGGGCTGGTTTGAGGCCGAAGAATCTCTCATGGTGGGTCCTGATGTAGATGAGGAGGCGATGGAGAAGGTGAAAATCATAAAGGAAAGATAGTTGGCGGCTCAGAGTTGCCAGAAGATGTATGCTAACAAGAAGGCCAGAGAGTTGGAGTTCATGGAGGGCGACCTAGTATTCCTGAAGTTTTTCCCCATGAAAGGAGTGGTTCGATTTGGAAAGAAAGGAAAGCTAAGCCCCAGGTTCATCGGGCTTTTTCCCATTCTACAGCGGAGGGGTGCTGTAGCTTATGAGCTAGCCTTGCCCCCTAGCATGAGTAGGGTACACTCGGTTTTTCATGTATCAATGCTCAGGTGATATGTGAGGGATGATTCACATGTGATTGAACCTTCCGTGGTTGAGGTGGATTCAACTATCTCATTCGAGGAAAGGCCAATGGAGATCCTTGATGGCCAAATTAGAAAGTTGAGGTCCAAGGAAATCCCTTTGGTAAAGGTTAGAAGGGAACACCACTCCGGGCAGGAAGCTACTTGGGAGGTAGAGCGAGACATGAGAGAGCGCTACACTTCCTTGTTTGAAGAACTGGTAAGTCCTTATAATTCAACGAAATTCGAGGACGAATTTCCCTTAAGGGGGGAAGGTTGCAAGACCCGAGGTTTCCTAATATAGAATTTATTTTGGTGCAGCGCACCAGATCGGGAGCTAGTCGGGTCGAGTCACAAAATTGCCGCAAGTAGAAGGTATAATTTAAGTTTTATGAAATTTTTGCTAAGTATTCCTTTCTTCATGATCATGAAATGATTTAGTAGAGTCGGATCTGAAATCGTGTTCGCGGATTGAGTCGGGGTTCAAAGTGAGAGGGGCTAATTTAGTGAGAGGGGCAAAGTGGTCAAAGGTAAATGAGGGAATTAAACCCTCACCCCTTTAGCAGCCGTGCAGCTCAAGCATTAGAACTGCACGCAGCCCGAGAAGAGAGAGGAGAGAGGGAGAGCCTTGAGGTCGGTGCCGGATTCATGCCACCGTCGAGAAAATTGAGATCGTCGTCGCTCGTCTAATTTTTCCCTTAGATCAAGGTGAGTGGATCGAACCCGGTTATGTAGGGTAGGTGGGTAGCCGACCCAAGGTTTTAAGGATTTTTCTAATTTCTTGAGTAATTCCGTCGATTCACCGATGTTTTTCCAAGATTCGATTCAAATGTTATGTATGTTGTTTGTATGAAGTTTTCTCATCGTTTTCTTGATGATTGGGGTCGACCACATGAAGGGAAAAAAGGGGAAGGTCATGCCGAATTTCCCCCCAATTTCCTAGAGTGGTCGGAAGCCCTCGGATTGAGTTTCTCTCGCGATTGATGACTTGATTCCTCTCAACCATGGCCGAGAACCTTTTTCCCCTACCCTGGTTGCTCTCCGCCGAGCATGAGCAGCCTTGGGTAGGCTCGGCCGAGTAGGTGGGGGAAGGGGAAAAGGGCTCGAGTTGGTTCATGTTTACATGTAGGGTATTAAATCCTTGATTTCATATGGATCACTCAATCAATATATGAATTGTTAGTAGTGATAGATTGAGAATATCATGTTATAAAGAAATGTTCTTGATAGTGTATACATGGTTAGAATTTCGTACGACATATAATTTAGAGAAAGTTCCTCCATTAATTTACTAGTATTGAATTTTTACCATGATAGTTCAATTATTACCTTGCTAAAATTTATTGATTAAATGCAGAATTAAATTTCTTCATTGTTGCAAACATGTGGTTATTCATGGTAGTAAGTGTAGAATAGTTTCCTTATAATTTAGATGTTGTGATATAACTGTATTTGAACATTTCTATGCTTATGACATGTGATTTACACTGAAGGAATTTGGCAAATGATACTAGATGATTATAAGGAAATTATTGGGTGTTAGTTGTCGGAAAATCTGGACAGACAAGATGGGTTTCACACCTAGAAATGGGGGAACCGGATGCGGGTGAATGCCCGAGATTAAAAAAGGAAACTTTAGAACACTTTGCTTATATGTGGTAATTGTGATGGTCGACTGAGAAGCATGGATGGTCTGGACGACTAATGCTTGACTCGGCGGGTGATTAGGGTTTTGAGATTGCACCAGCGGGCCCACTAGGTGTTAGACCCGAGTGGCGGAGGGTCTTGAGATTCCGTTAGTGGGCCACGCTGGCGGTCGACCCGAGTTGGGTGAGACTATCTATCCCTAACTCGGTGGGTTCCTGAGACTAGTTGACCATCCTTATCGACGACCCGTTGATTGCTCTAACTTTGTTATGTGATTTATGGGCCATGCGGCCAGATTATTATTTTGTGGGAAAGGCCGGGCAGAGACGAGCCACTAGTTCTTGAGCAGGTTCTAGTGGCCGAGTGTTGCTTAGTCTAGTAGGGCCGTTATGGCCGGCAGTATGGTTTATACAGGATGGCCTCTGGGCCGGTTGTCATATCATGACAAGAATAGATCCCTAAATTTATAAATTGCTGACTTATATGCATGTTGTTATTGGGGATTTATGTGATGTTTCAGAAGAACCGCTCACTGAGTCCCATGTGGACTCACAGTTTATTTCTCTTGTTTTTCTAGAGTCCGACCAGTGAGGTGAGGCTTGGAGTCATGGTGCAGCTGGAGGGCAGGCAGTGGCGTAGATCTCGTAGCAGCGTCCAGTAGTCGTAGTCGTGATGTCTAGGGTTGCTTTTTATACACTGAGTGATGTTTAATTTGAAAACATGTATTGACTTCTAACTCGAGATGTTCTTAATAGTTGGTTTGTTTTTACAACCCTTTTAAAATTGTTTGAGACTTGTTTTAAATTAAATTAAATTTTGCGTCATTGTCCTTCTACTCGTATGTTTTCCGGTTGGCGTGTATTCTCAGTATTTTGCTATTCAGTGTATGTTATAGGCTTCAGGGTAGGACATAAACCAATCCGGGAAAGTAAGGTGGCGCAAGCCTAGTGTGGACACATTTAAATGAGGAATCAAAAATCTTCCACGTGATTCGGGGTTTGCCTCCTAAAAACTCTCTTCCCGGAATTCAAAATTCTGGGATTTTCCACCAAAAATAACTTAAATTTTAATGGCATCATTATTAATTTGAAATTAATTCAATCCAATAAAATATAAACTTTAATTTATCTCCATAAATTAAGAGCCTATAAACAAGAATGATAAATATCTAAATAAATCAATTCCCTCAATAATAGGAAAGAAGTTTATCTAAATAATTCATTTTTTTATTAATTAATAGAATTATGATTTATCCTCATAAATTATATATCTATTAATTTTATGATTTATCTCCATAAATCAAATTCTTATTAATTAGGATTTACCAAATAAATTAATTCTAAATTAATTGGTTAGGCTCATGGTTAGAAACTAATTTTCCCACCACGCATATTTGATTTAAAATCAAATTATATTTAATTCATAATTAAATATATTCTCAATCAAGTAGTTAATTAAATATTTAATTCATAATTAAATTAAATCAACTACATGGAATATTATCATGTGCCAATCCCTACAATTTATGGATGCCCTACAAATTAGGGTTACCTTGGAACTCCTTCATCGCGCATTCATTTCTATAGGAAACAACTTTCCTATCATGTTTGTAAATGAGATCCGTGATCGAGTTGCAGCATGTCCATGCTAGTAGACATATAGGGCCGCGTTCGGACTTTATCTCATAAGGTCCGTTACGAGGTTAGCCTATTGTGTGTGACCCATTGTGCCCCACACTAAGCCAGTAGTGAGTTGTGCATAACGGAGATGTCTATTCGAATCGAATTCCCTTTGGTGATTAGTTACCGTGCAACTAAGTCCCTCAGTTACAATGTCCCGAATGTGGCTAGGGTACGGAAGAATCGTTAAACCCTAATGCCGATTCATATGTTTTCTGGCTGCCAAGTTGTCGTCTCAATAATGACATGTGAGAAAACCTTTTTTCGACATTAATATCTACTCTGGCTAGAGATTCTTGAATCGACACTTGTAGGGACACATAGGACATTATCTCCTATTACTAGGTGTAACTGATTTCATATTGGTTGCTCATATACCTCAGTGGGTGCTTTCCCATGCCCAGAGGTATTCGGCACATGACACTGATGGCCACGTAAGGATAAGTCCAAAGCAATGGGTCGACACTCACAAGGTAACCTTGATAACCTCATGTCCAACGACTGCTTGCACCTACTATCACTCGAGGAACATCCTATCGACACTCATGTAAGGATTCCATTATGTGTTCCTCGTGTAGGTCTGTTCGGTGAACTCATTCCCTAATGAGCACCTGCACTTGTACATTAAATGATGGCTCATAGGTAATTATGAGATCAACTAAGGCATGTACCAAGTGCACCAGTCTATCCAGAATCACCATCCCCTAATTGGTGATCTTACGACTGGGAACATTTAGAATAAGGGCATATGGATTCTAAGTCTCACTGGCATGATCTCATTAGGGCCTTGGAATCAACTGCCTCGATCCATGGGGTTCATCACAATCTAATATATACAAAATATAGATGCAACATATGATGAAAAGTTGCCTCATATTATTCATTAACCAAAACTAGTTCCCTACACATCAACATGTGATTGGCTAAAGGGCACTATTTCTTTCAATCTCCCACTTGCACTTGTAGCCAATCATTGCAGTATTTAATACCCATACAACTAAAGTGGCGATCGAACTGCTGCTGTGGTAATGACATTGTGAATGGATCTGCTATATTGTCTTTCGTGTCGACACGTTCGACATTTATATCACCACATCCAATGATCTCTTTGATCAGGTGATACCTCCTTAGGATGTGTTTTGATTTATGGTGGGATCTAGGTTCCTTTTCTTTAGCAACAGCCCCAGTGTTATCACAATAAATAGGGACTGGACCAGCAATCTCACGAACAACACCTAGCTCAGAGATGAACTTCTTTATCCACACTCCTTCCTTTGTGGCTTCACTTGCAATGATGTACTCAACTTCTGTCACCGAGTTGGCCACAGTACCTTACTTAGAACTTTTCCAGCATACTGCATCACCATTCATAGTAAATACATACCCAGAAATGGATTTACTATCATCCAGGTCCAATTGGAAGCTAGAATCTTTGTAGCCCTCCAATTTAAATACCTTGCTTAGAACTTTTCCAGCATACCGTGTCACCATTCAAAGTAAATACATACCCAGAAATGGATTTACTATTATCCAGGTCCGATTGGAAGCTAGAATATGTGTAGCGCTCCAGTTTAAAATTTGACCCACCATAAATTTGGAGAACATCTTTAGTCCTTCTTAAGTACTTAAGAATGTTCTTTACGGCTTTCCAATATTCCTCTCTAGGATCCGCCTGAAATCTACTAGTTACCCCTAGGGCATAAGAGACATCAGGCCGAGTATAGAGCATTGCATACATGATGGATCCTACTGCCGAAGCATAAAGGGTCTCGCTCATCCTTTTTTTCTCCTTAGGTGTCTTAGGAGACATCTTCTTGGAAAGAGTGATGCCATGACTCATAGGCAAGTAACCTCTTTTACTGCCTTCCATGCTAAACCTTTTCAGCATGGTATTAATATATTGAGACTGGGACAAACCAAGCATCCTTCTAGACCTATCCCTATAGATTTTAATGACGAGTACATAGGATGCTTCACCCAAGTCTTTCATGGAGAAGTTTTTGGATGACCATGCTTTTACTGACTGGAGTAGAGGAACATCATTCCCTTGAGCAGTATGTCATCTACATATAGCACAATAAATACAATGGCTCTCCCACTAACCTTTTTGTAGACACAAGGTTTGTCTACATTTTTGATAAAGCCAAACTCTTTGACTGTCTCATCAAAATGAATGTTCCAACTCCTCGAGGCTTGCTTAAGTCCATAAATGGACCTTTGCAATTCGCATACCTTCTTCGGTCCTACCGGGGACACGAATCCTTCTAGTTGGGTCATATAGACCTCTTCCTCAAGTTCACCATTGAGGAATGCAGTCTTGACATCCATCTGCCAGATCTCATAGTCATGATATGCAGCAATGGCTAGCATTATCCTAATGGACTTGAGCATGGCTATAGGAGAAAAAGTTTCATCATAGTCAACACCTTGCCATTGGGTGAAACCTTTTGCAACCAGCCTAGCCTTATAGGTCTCTACCTTGCCATCTGCTCTGATCTTTCTTTTAAAGATCCACTTACACCCTATAGGAGTAACTCCTTCGGGTAAGTCAACCAAAGTCCAAACTTGGTTGGTGAACATCGAGTCCATTTCGAATTTCATTGCTTCCTGCCATTGTTTGCAATCAACATCCTTGATTGCTTGATCATAGGATTGCGGATCAATGTCTTCCTGATCATTTTTAATGGTTAGGAAGAATCTCTCAGGTTGTCGGCGCAATCTCCCAGATCTCTGAAGAGTGTTGGGAGGTAGTGATTCTATGACTAGTTCAACCTATGGACTATCCATCGATTGTTGCAATTCGGTCTGTGGTTTTTGGTCTTCATCAAGTTCAACAATTCTTCCACTCCCACTTTCCTCGACAAACTCTTTTTCTAAGAAAGTGGCATGCCTACTGACAAACACCTTTTGTTCAGTTGGTGAGTAGAAGTAAAACCCTAAACTCTCTTAAGGGTATCCCACAAACCTGCACATGGTTGATTTAGCATAAAGTTTATCTGACTCCAACTTTTTTTAAGTACGTAGGACAACCCCAAATCCTGAGATGCCTCAGACTTGGTTTCTTGTCACTCCATATCTCATATGGTGTACTAGAGACAAATTTTGTGGGAACCTTATTAAGAAGGTAGATAGCGGTTTCTAGCGCATATCCGCCAAAAAGAAATTAGGAGATCAGTAAAGCAAAGCATGGACCGCATTATATTCAGCAATGTGTGATTCCTCCTTTTAACACTCAATTATGTAGTGGTGTGCCAGGAGGGGTCCATTCGGAGACAATCCCATTGTCCCTGAGATAACTTAGGAACTCAGTGGATAAGTATTCACCACCTCAATCTGATCGAAGGATTTTAATACTTCCCCCTACTTTTTTTATCAACCTCAACCCTATACACTTTGAACCTTTCAAAAGAATCGGACTTATGTCTCAACAAGTAGACATATCCAAACCTCGATGCTTCATCCGTAAACATGACTAAGTAGGAATACCCACCTCTGGCTTGAGTTGTCATTTGTCCACACACATCTGTGTGCACCAACTCTAACAACCCAACAACCCTCTCACTATTTCCAGTGAAGGGGGACTTGGTCATTTTTCCCTTGAGACATGATTCACAAGTTGGCATCGATTCGAAATCGAATGGGTCAAATAACCCATATTTATACAACTTGTTGATCCGATTCTCATTAATATGACCGAGTCTCAAATGCCAAGAATAGGTGAGGTTCAATTATCTCTTTTTTTGTGTGTTTCAACATGAAAAATATTATCAGTTACATCTAAGACCATTAAACCATTCGAAATGTGTCCAGTTCCATATAATTCATCAGAATGATATATGTGGCAACAATTGCCCTTTAAAGAAATTTTATAACCTTGTTTAAGTAACAAGGGAACAAAAATAATATTCTTTATTAAATCTGGAACGTAATAACAATTATTTTATTCAATGGTCTTGCCAGAAGGCAGACATAAACAATAGGTTCCTATGGCTAAAGCTGCAACTCTTGTGCCGTTGCCTACCCGGAAGGTCTTAGTCACCCTTGTTCAGCATTCTACTTATTCTCAACCCCTGCAACAAGTTGTAAATGTGAGAACCACAACTGGTATCCAATACCCATGTAGTATAATTATGTAACGATAAATTTATTTCAACAACAAACGCACATGCGCAGGGGGCTTCAAAAGCCCTCTTTTGCCTTGCTTCTGCAATGTACTCCTTGCAGTTGCGCTTCCAGTGCCTATCTTTACCACAATGGAAACAGGTGCCTTTAGAAGCAGTCTTTTCCTTTCGCTTGATCTCTTCTTAGGTTTCACATCTTTGTTTTTCACTTTGTTCTTAACAAAGCACTTTTTCGCCATTTTCGGGGCACTACCCACTAACAAGACTTTGTCCTTTTCCTTTGGATGGTGGGACTCAGTAGTCTTCAGCATATTAAGGAGCTCGGGAAGTGAGACATCCAGCTTGTTAATGTGGTAGTTGATTGTAAACTGTGAAAATGGCCTTGGGATGAATTAGAGTATTAAGTCCTAACTTAGCCCATTATCAATGCTTAGGCCCAATTTCTCTAAACTCTCGATCAAATCGATTAGTTTGAGGACATGTGTTTCAACAGGGGTCCCTGCCGTCATCTTGGCCTGGAAGAGTTGCTTTGACAGCTCAAACCTAGTAGTCCGGCTCTCTTCACCATACAACTCCTTGAGGTGAGAGTGGATGACCCTAGCGTCCATCTTTTCATGTTGTCGCTGCAACACATCGGACATAGAGGCACGCATAATGCACTAAACAGTAGTGCTGTCATCTTGACACTTCTTGTAATGTATAGTGCACGCATAATGCACGCATAATGCACTAAACAGTAGTGGCCTTTACTTCCTCAGTAGCCCTTTGGGTAGGCATATCCGGTGGCCGATCATCAAGGACATAGGAGAGACGCACCTAGGTGAGGACAATCCTCAAAATTCGCAACCAATCGATGTAGTTTGTTCAAGTGAGTTTATTAGCATCAAGAATGCTACGTAATGACAATGTGTTTGACAAGATGACGATGATATGCTACCAGCAAAAGGGAAGACGAATATAAGCTACCATTTTACATGCATGATCAATGAGGTCTTTTAAATTAATCATGTCTCCCACTAATTTTCGCGGTTCCATAATACCCTCTGGTTTGGAAGCGGGAAGCACTCGTTGGTAGACTTCCTTAGGTGAAAAATGGAACACCAATTCTCCTACTCGGGTCTCGCATGTAACATGACAAACCCTAATAAGTCCATGGGTAGGTTACTCTTTACCAATCACATCACTATGTGACTTCCATATATTTTTTTGCCTCTAGGACAACCAAGGCCTTGTGTGTGCACAACAAACCAAGGAGCCCTAGTTGAGTCGGACCCATCGTTCATATGCCTTAGCGAGAAAACAACCACCCTTGAGTGTAGCTCAACAAGGTAAGTCATGTTCAAGCCGGTAGCAGAGACACAAAATGGATATGTGCCATATGAGGTGCAACGTGTCTATTAGCACAAAAGGCCTTGGGTGTGCACAACAAACCCGTTTTGACAATAGACACACCTGTCCCTCATAACGATGGAAGGCGTGATCGATATTCTTAATATCTTAGCCATTCGGACTCAATATTATTGGAGGGTTTCTTCATGCAATTATAATTATCTAAGCTATCAACAATTGAAGCAAAAGCAATAAATAAAAGCATAATGTAAATAAAGATGATTATGGATGTTCTAAGGGTTCCACCCGAGCCACCGGGCTAACCAAGGCCATCATCCTAGAGTTCTTAAGGAGCTCCATCTCGCCAAGGGGCTGCCCAGAACCATCTTGTAGGTTTCCAGTTCCATCAGTGCCTTCTCGGGGTTCCAATCGTCATCAACATGGCGTCAAACATGTCCTCTCCGCGCGCGCACCAAAACGGGGCAGCAAGCGTGCTCGTCGCGAATCTGCCCCTAAACTTTTAATTTTACAAAACTAAAAGAATAAGACCCCAAACAACCCTTGGGAAAGGTTTAAGGAGAGGGAGAAATGAATTACAATCAAAATTCTCAAGAGGAAGGCAGGGGTACGCAGACCCTATTTAAAAATTACAATGCTGAAATTTCATAAATTTATAAGCAATTATCACAACCACGTTTCACACACAGTCACATTCACATATGGCTAATCCATAATCATCCATTCATGTATCACATAATATATGAAAAAGAAAGGAAAAAAATGAATCCAAAATTGCGCAAATCCGATCACGTTTCCACCCAAAACGGTCCAAACAACACATGCTGAATTTTTTCGGTTCTCGAGGCTGTTCAAACATGAACCCACGGGATTTTTGAGTTTAAATTCTGTCCAAAATAAATATGGACAGTAGGCTTCCACCTCGATTCATCATATGAACCGTGGAGCCAAGAAAATGACTCCAAAACCCCTCGAAAACCAAAACCAGGCAGCATGACGTTTAGGGACTGATCGGTTCGTAAACGTGACCAAAACGCGAAATAAAAATTTCAAAATTTTGCTAAAGGTGCCTCTAATACCGCTGTTGGGACGGGAATAAGAAACACAGTAGAAATAGCAATTTAAAAAATTCAAAACATCCCAAAACAGTGATCTACTTTAGCAACAATTAGGGAATTTAATCTACGAGTAGAAGGGGGAAGGTATACCTTATACCGCGGTTGGATAGGATGCTCCTATTCCCGTAACAAGATGCACACATGCACATCCTCCAATGATAGTCCACACCTGGTGCCTCGCAACAAAAGGACAACGAACAATCGGACTCGTTGTGGATCAACGGAGATGCTTTCTCAAACCCCGAAACCTCAAGAGCTAGGATGACTCTTCCGCCAAGAACCGGGCTCCAAAACGAGAGGAAGAAGAGATGAGAAAACATTAGAATGAGGAGGTAGATCAAAGAATAGCTCATTGTTCTTTTTCGGAATCCTCCAAGTGGATGAAGTAGGTGACATACCCAAGTAGAAGACACCTCCAATTTGGCTTCGTAAAAGACCGAGAAAGAGGAAGTCGATGGCCGACCACCAATGGAGAGGAGGAGGAGTTCTTTGGAGCCTTTCTCTTCAAGAAGTCTCTAAAGAGTCAAGTCTTTGATCTTCTCCAAGAAGATGAATAACTTATTCACTAACCCCCCCTCCTATGTGGTGTTTGTCTCCAGAATTCAAAATTTCGGGGTTTGTCTCCAAAAATAATTTATATCTTAATGACATCATAGTTAATTCTAAATTAATTAAATCTAATAAAATATAAACATTAATTTATCTTCATAAATTAAGAGCCTATAAACAAAAATGATAATTATCTAAATAAACCAATTTCGTAAACAATAGGTTTATCTAAATAATTCAATTTCTTATTAATTAATAGAATTATGATTTATCCTCATAAATCATATATCTACTAATTTTATAATTTATCTCCATAAATAAAATTCTTATTAATTAGGATTTATCCAAATAAATTAATTCCCAATTAATCGGTTAGGCTCATGGTTAGAAACTAATTTTCCCACCACACATATTTGATTCAAAATCAAATTATACTTAATTCATAATTAAATATATTCCTGGTCAAATAGTTAATTAAATATTTAATTCATAATTAAACTTAATCAACTACATGAAATATTATCATTTGCCAATCCCTACAATTTAGGGGTGTCCTACAAATTAGGGTTACCGAGGAACTCCTTTATTGCGCATTCATTCCTATAGGAAACAACATTCATTTCATTTCCATAAATGAGATCCGTGATCGAGTTGTAGCATGTCCATGCTAGTAGACATATAGGGCCGCATTCAGACTTTATCTCATATGGTCTGTTATGAGGTAAGCTTATTGTGTGTGACCCATTGTGCCCCACACTAAGCCAATAGCGAGTTGTGCATAACAGACAGTCGGATCCGATAGAATGACTTCTATTCAAATCTTACGAGCCACCACTAAACTCCTTTAGTGTGGTCGTGAGAGACTCCACTCACAAGTCAAGATTGATGTCTAGCAACGTGTCATGACTATCCAGATAGTGTGAGATTCAATATACATGGATCGAACACCCTTCGGTGATTAGTTACTGTGCAATGTCCCGAATACGGGTAGGGTACGAAAGAAGCGTCAAACCCTAATACTAATTCATATGTATTCTGCTTGCCAAGTCATCATCTCAATAATGACATGTCAGAAAAACTTTTTTCGACACTTGCAAGGACACATTGGACATTATCTCATATTACTATGAGTAACTGATTCCATATTGGTTGCTCACATACCTCCATGGTGCTTTCCCATTGCTAGAGGTATCCGACACATGACACTGAAGGCCACGTAAGGATAAGTCCAAAGCAATGGGTCGACACTCACAATGTAACCACGACAACCTCAAGTCCAAGGACTGTTTGCACCTACTATCACCCGAGGAACATCCTATCGACACTCATGTAAGGATTCATTGTATAGGTCCGTTCAGTGAACTCATTCCCTAATGAGCACCTGCACTTGTACATTAAATGACAGCTCATAGGTAACTTTGAGAACAGCTACCCCTAATCGTATAAGAAATGTACCAAGTGCACCAGTCTATCCGGAATCACTAATCCCCTAATTGGTGATCCTACGATTGGGAGCATTTAGAACAGGGGCATCTGGATTCGAAGTCTCACTGGCATGATCTCATCATGGCCTTGGAATCAATTGCCCCGGTTCGTGGGGTTCATCACAATCTAATATATACAAAATATAGATGCAGCATATGATGAAAAGTTGCCTCATATTATTTATTAACCAAAAGTAGTTCCCTACACATCAACATGTGATTGGCTCAAGGGCACTGTTTCTTTCAATTCTCAACATTGATTGCACAATATTGGAGAAATCTCAATAATATTTTCCAGAATCTTAATATTAATTGCAACTTTCCATTATCCAAAGTAGAGGTGTGGACGCATTTATGAAGGAAGAAGTCATAGCCGAGATCAATGGGACTATGGTTCCCAAAGCCGAAGTCTGAGCAGAAGGCCGTTGGGATGGGATTCGAAAACGCAGTTGAAATAGCAATTTAAAAATCCAAACTATCCCGAAACAATAATCTACTTTAGCAATCTTTAAATAATTCAATCTACGAGTATAAGGAGAAGATATACCTTATACCACGCTTGGTATGAGTACTCGTATCCCCATTTCAAGATGCACATGCGCACGTCCTCCAACGAAAGTCCACACTAAGCACCTCGCAACAAAAGGGCAGCGAACACTAGGACTCGTAGTGGCTCAACGGAGAGGATATCTCAACCCCGAATCGCACCAAGGTGAAGCCGGCACTTCCATCAAGAACCGAGCACCAAAAAGTGGGGAAGAGGGGATGAGAAAACCACGAAATGAGAATGTAGATAAAGGAATACCTCACTGTCCTTCTTGGACTCCTCCAAGAAGATGAAGTAGGCAACTTCACAAAACTAGAAGACACCTTCGATTCGACTTCACAAAAGGCCAGGGAAGGAGGAAGAAGATGGCCGACCGCCAAGGGGGAGGAGGACGGATTCTTTGAAACTTTTCCACTCAAGAACTCTCTTAAGAATCAAGTTCTTAATCCTCTCTAAGATGTAAAACTAATTTACTCGTCACTCATGAAGGAGGTTCGGCCACCAATTTATAGGGGGCATGGGCGGCTACAAGAGTAGACCCGGCCCCCTTTAAAAACTCTCCCGGAATTCAAAATTCTAGGGTTTGCCTCCAAAAAATAATTTATATTTAATGGTTTCATAATTAATTCAAAATTAATTAAATCTAATTAAATATATACTTTAATTTATCTCCATAAATTAATAGCCTATTAACAAGAATGATAATTATCTAAATAAACCAATCCCCTAAACAATAGGAAAGAGGTTTATCTAAATAATTTGAATTCCTATTAATTAATAGAATTATGATTTATCCTCATAAATCATATATCTATTAATCTTAATATTTATCTCCATAAATCAAATTCCTATTAATTAGGATTTATCCAAATAAATTAATTCCAAATTAATTAATTAGCCTCATGGTTATAAACTAATTTTCCTACCATATATATTTGATTTAAAATCAAATTAATAATTAAATACAATCCCCGTCAAGTGGTTAATTAAATATTTAATTCATAATTAAATTTAATCAACCACATCAAATATTATCATGTGTCAATCCTATAATTTAGGGATGTCTTACAAATTAGGGTTACCGAGGAACTCCTTCCTTGTGTATTTGTTGCTATAGGAAATACCTTTCCTATTATATCTGTAAACGAGATATATGATCGAGTTGCAGCGTGTCCATGCTAGTATACATATAGGGCTGCAATCGGACTTTATCTCATAAGGTTCGTTACGAGGTGAGCTTGTTGTGTGTGACCCATTGGGCCTCACACTAAGCCAACAGTGAGTTGTGCATAATGGAGAGTCGAATCTGATAGAATGACTTCTATTCAAACCTTACGAGCCACCACTAAACCCCTTTAGTGTGGTCGTGAGAGACTCCACTCACAAGTCAAGATTGGCGTCTAGCAACGTGTCATGATTACCCAAATAGTCTGAGGTTCAATCTACAGGGATTGAACGCCCTTCGGTGATTAGTCACCGTGCAACTAAGTCCATCAGTTACAATGTCCCAAGTCAGCTAGGGTACAGAAGAAGTATCAAACCCTAATACTGATTCATATGTATTCCACCCGCCAATATGTCGTCTCAATAATGAAATATCGAAAATATCTTCCTGACTTTCATGTCCACTCTGGCCAGAGATTCCCGAGTCAACATTTGTAGGGACACATAGGATATTATCTCCTCTCACTAGGAGTAACCGATTCCGTGTTGGTTGCTCACCTACCTCTATGAGTGCTTCTTCAAGCCTATGATGAAAAGATTAAGCATATGATGAAAAAGTTGCCTCATTTACTTGATTACCCTTGAATAGTCACTAAACACATCGACATGTGATTGGCTCATGGGCACTCTTCATTTCAATCTCCCACTTGCACTTTAGCCAATCACCCTAGTATCTATATACCAATTTCCAATGGTGATCTAATTTGCTACTTTGTAATCAGTTTCATCTACATCAATGTCTTTCAGTTATCACCTCTTTCCAACGACGAGGTGATACCGCCTTTTAAGAAGAACAATGATCTTCACGGGATCTAGTTCCTTAACTTTGAGCAATAGTCCTACTATTGTCACACAATACCGGTGCTAAACTAGAAACCTCAGGAACAACTCCCTTTGAATGATGAACTCCTTTATCTGATGCTATCCTAAGCGGCAGAGTAAGTAGCAAAGCACAAAGCCTTGGTCACCTTACCCGTTACAGTACCCAGCTAGGAGCACTTTCCTGCTTACCACATCACCATTAAAGGTATCCTTATACCATCATGTCGTATAGAACGTGTCTCATCCTTCTCAAGTGCCTGAGAGAGTTCTCCATTTTCTCTTCAATGTTATTCTCTAGGGTTTTGCCCGAAATCTGCTAGATACCTCTAAGGCATAAGAAATATCAAGCTAAGTGCAAAGCATCACATGATGGATCCCACTACCGAAGCCTAATGGATCTCACTCATCTTTTGTTTCTCCTCAGGTGTCTTAGCAGACATCATCTTAGAAAGACTGATGTAATGACTCTTAGGCAAGTTACCTCCTTTAGCGTCTTTGTTGCTAAAACTCTTTTAGCACTATATCAACATTCATGGGCTGGGGTAAACCAGGCATCGTTTCAAACCTATCCACATAGATCGTAATGTCAAGCATACATGAGGCCTTTCCCAGATGTACCATAGAGAATTAGTATGGGAAATTATTGGAGCATGAGAACGCTTTTCCCACAAGTATGTCATACAATAGGACTACACTCCCACTAAACACCATGTCCACACAAGGTTCATCCACATTTTTGATAAAATCAAAACCCTTTTGACTATCTCATCAAAATAGATGTTTCAACTCTTCGATGCTAGCTGTAGTCCATAAATGGACCTCTGCAGCTCGTATACTTTACTCGGTCCAATCGAGGATACAAACTCCTCTTGCTATGTCATATAGACTTCTTCATAACGAAAGGACGTAGTCTAGACACCCACTAGCTAGATCTCATATTCATAGTACGCACTGATGGCTAGCAATATCCTGATGGACTTGAGTGCTGGAACTGGTGAGAATGTCTTATTGCAGACAACCTATTGTCTGGGTTAGATCTCATTCATAACCAGTCTGGTCTTGTAGGTCCACACCTTGCTAGTTGCTCAGATATTTCATAAAGATCCACATGCACCCTATAGGAGTTATCATTTTTGAGTCTTCAACCAAAGTTCATACTTGGTTTGAGTCTAGTTTGGATTTGCATAATGCCACCGCATGGTGTCAATACATTTGACCATTAAGAGATCGTGGATTGCCTGAATCTAGGTCAAACCCTATGGCTGGATATCATCACTCAGGTAGTCTACGTAGTCTCCTAGAAGAGTGATGGTAAGTAATAATTACATGGATTGGTTTAACCTTTGAACCTTCCACTAGTTGTTGCGATTTGATTCGTGGTTGCCAAACTTCACCAAGTTCAACATATCTTCCACTCCCACTTTCCTCGACAAACTTCTTCTCAAAAAGTGGTGACAAAACTCCTTTTGTTCAATTTGGAGAACTTGATACCCAAAACACTTTTAAGGGTATGCCTCAACATTTGCACCTAGTCAAGTTTGTTATATGCTAGGCAGCCCAAAATCATGAGAGGTCTCATACTCGGTTTCTTGCCATTCCATATCTCATATGGTGTAACAGAGTTAGACAAAATTATGATCGCTAATAGCTTATCCCCTGAAATGAGATTGGAAGCTAAGTATGGATCACATCATATCCAATAAGGTGTGATTCCTCCTTTCAGACACACCATTGTGTCAGGAGGGGTCCATACAGAGACAATCTTATTGTCTTTGAGATAATTCAAAATCCTAGTGGACCAGTATTTTTTGCCTCGATCCAATTGAAGTCCTATAAAACTTTTTCCAATATGTTTCTTTAACTTCACCTTCATATTCCTTAAATGATTCAAAGGCATCCGGTTTGTGCCAAAACAGGTGGACATAACCATGCCTAATCATATTGTAGGAGTATACTTTTCTTGCTTGAGTTGTAATCGGCTTGCATACACCTATGTTGGGCAACTCTAATCAACTCAGCGAGCCTTTCGCTAGGTCTAGTGAATAGAGACTCGATCAGAATCTCCTTGAGATACACTTCTCAAGTTCTGACTACGATTCATAATCGCCCAAAGTCATAAAAGCCAGAAGTAGGTGAGATTAATTTTATCTCTTTTATGTGTTTGTACAAAAATATTTATCATTAACTTCAAAAACCATTAAACTGATTGAAATTGGTCCTGTCACATGTAACTCATCAAAATGGTTCATGCGACAACTATTACCTTTTTAAAGAACTTTTCACAACCTTGTTTAGACAACGAAGGAAAAATGACGTTCTTTTATTAACATTAGAGCAAATCAATTATTCAATGGTCTTTGTCGAATAGCAGACTTAAACAATAGGTTCCTATGGCTAAGGCTGCAACTCTTGTGCCTATCGCCTTCCCGAAGGTCGTAGTTGCCTTTTGTCAAGTCTTCTACTTTTCTTCTTCTCCTGCAACATCTTGCAGATGATGATTTATATCAAATATCGGTAGCAAATACCATAAAGTAGAGTTTAATAACAAAGTATTTTCTATAATGTACGTACATGAAGCGGCGGTTTCAAAAATGTTTCTTTCAAAAATGCCTATGTTCATCATAAATCTCATGCTATGCATTCTAATGCAAAATCTCATGCTACGAAAAATGATAACAAAAAGTTTCATGGTCATTGTTTTTGTTGCGGTGTATGTGGGCATGCTATATATGATTGCGCATTTAAGATGAACCCAAGTGGAGTTAAAATACTTTGGGTAGCTAAGCCCTCTAACCCCCAAGGACGCAAAGCCATTTGGGTACCAATGCTCTCATGCTCTTTTGTAAAAGTAGAAACCACACAAGGGTAAAGGAAATTGAAGAATTGAAATTGACCATGGACTTCAATGAAGAATCCATCTCTGATTGCAACTTCAAGCCATCATGATGCCGTAGGTATGAAAATTAGCATCTAGGTATGTTTAGTATCACCTCATTTATATTTCTTGTCATCTTAAAGTTGGAGTTATGATACTAGTTAAATTTGTGTTAGTTTTGCCCGCTCATGATATGACTTGAAAAATGATTTTTGTTTTTGATTTTCCGGTCTCTTTGGAGACCTATGTAGCCTATAACAGACTCATGCGACATTGCGGTTCTAAATCGTTGGCTTATTGTGGCCTTTCGATTTTCAACCAATGGGAAGGGTTGGAGATCAAATTTTCATATTTGTTACTCTTGTGAAAATTCGTTTTGATATGACTTGATTTCATTCAAAACGGATTTCGAACTATTTAGCAAAGTTGGATTTTGAATGAAATCTTTGATGCTTACTTTGCTATCTAGAATGATTAACTTGCCTAAAATAATTATGCCATTATGTTACCAATGATTTCCTCATGCAAGTTAAATCTAAGGCTAAATGGAAGGCTAATTAGAATGAAAAAGATTAGTTTGGCTAAATTTTCAAGTATGAGGTATGATTTCAATTTTCATAAAATCCTTGTATAATACCTCAATATTAATGCTTTATCGGTGTCTCTTCACTCATAATGGTAATCACATGTTAAATCCTTGAATTCTCATGAGTAGGTAGAACTTTAGTACTTAGACAAATTTCATTGAATTAAACTTGCTCTAGGTGAATATCTATTATTAGAGAACTTCGTTTAAGTCCAAACTAGTTAAACATGTTTAGAGATCTTATTCTTCAAATATTTCATAAATTAAGATATCTTTGATTTATTTTGATATCATGATAACTTCTTTAAAATGAATCTCTACAATCTAGCATAGGTTAAGATCTTTAAATGAAACTTTGCATTAAACCTTTGCTATTTAGTAAGTTAGCTTGCTAGTTGGTATATGATTTCATTATGATACTAATGAAGCCTACGTGCAAGTTGAGAAAGTGGTAAATTTGGAAGGCTAAAGAAAATTGGGAAAGAAAATAAAAATTATGGAATTTCTCAAGAAATGAGGTATGAGTTTCATTTTGGCAAAATCCTTGCATAACACATCTATTTTCTTGATAAAATGATTTCTCTATGCTCATGAATGATTTTTCATGATAATTGATTGAAATCTCATGAGTAGATAAAATATTGATACTTAGGCAATTTCATGTCATCTAGATTAAATGAAATGTGCTCTAGGTAGAAATCCATCTTAAAGACTTCATTTTAAGGTGAAACTTGATAAACATGTTTGGATTTTACTCATGATTTACTTCCATGTAAATGGGTAATATGACAAGTAGCTCACCTTAGGAGACTCAAAATTGAAAAAGTTTATCAAGTTTAAATGCTTTAAATGATTAGATCTTGATATCTGAAAAGTTTGAATGAAATCTAAGAACTTTTGAAAAATAGCTAATATTTATGAAAATGCCACTAGATTTCAGTTATTTTTAGAAAAATGTAAAAAATTTATTTTTCGATGATTCTTAAAACTGCATGTTCTCTGAGAAATCTAGTCTCTTCAGTAAAAATTTCAAAAATTTTCAGTTAGAACATGATTTGATATAAGATTTTGAAATTGGATTTCAAAAACTTTAAAGTATGGTTCTTTTCAAATGTTCATTTTTCCGATACTTTGATTTTTGGTCCAATCTTCGAATGAGACTTCAAGTATGATATTTTGAATTCACTTTTGGTATCGTTCTAATATTTTGGAGAGAAAAATCATTTCTAAAATGATTTTTGACTCCTTGACCGATACTTGGAAATATCGATAATTGAGTTAGTTTTGGATTTCAATTATCTTTTAATGATATCATGTATTACTCAGTCTCTCATTCGATATGTTGTTTTCGTCCCTTGGGTTGGTTGTCTTTGTTTTCATGAAAACTATTTTCAAGTCCCAACTTTGACCATAGTTGACTTTTCTAGCCGTTTTTGATTGATGTCAAAAGGGGGAGAAAAATATAGGTAGAAAGGGAGGAAAACATAGGAAAACCATGCATATAGATAGGGGGAGTTTATTTTCATAGATATGCATGTTGAAAGGGGGAGAAATCCCATGTTTCATATCCTTCGTGCTTTAATAGATATATTTTCTTAAGGATGTTTGTCATCATCAAAAAATGGGGAGATTATTGGCCTAAGGTTTTCTACCTTGGTCTTAATCTCAGTTTTGATGATAACAAACATGGAACTAATGATTTCATGGAGAAATATTTTCAGGATCCATATCGGTTAGCGCACAACGTCCCCGATCGAAAAAATCGAAGAAACCGGAGAAATCGACAAGGACGCTCGTCAACGCTCGGGATTCTTTAGGAAGTTGAAGTTTAGGTCTAGGGTGTGTAGTTTATATTGTAAATCCTCATGATGATGTATAAGAACCCAAAAACCAAACTCGAACCCCAAAACATAAAAAATTGGCAAATTAGAAAATGATCATCGAATTCACTAAGCCTAGGGAGCTCCTTGGAGGGCTACATGACCTAGACATTTTCTTGACACAAAAAATGTCGATAATTGTTCCTTGGGTAAAAACTCGATCAAACCAAACTGCCCTGCCCAAGTTCGTTCGACCGACCGGTCTACCGAACGTTGCCCAGAATGGGTAGAATACCTTCGGCCGCTTGGTGGTCGCTCGGTTGGTCGACCGATGATTGACCGGACCTACGATCGGCGATCGGTAACGGACAAAAATATGCCCGTTGAGAAGAGGGGAGCTCTCTCTCTTCTCTTCATGGCTTATAAATACGAAGCCATGAGAACCTTCCTCCATTATGTTGATCACTTCTAACCTCCTTGAGCCATATTTTGATCAATTCTAAGCCCTCATTGAGCCAATCTTATGAAAACCCTAGCTTGAACCTTTCATCTCTTTGATTGAGCCTTTACTTCATTGCTTCACTATCAAATGCATCAAGAGGAAGCTAGGAATCTTGTTGTGAAGCTAAGTATTTTATTGTTTGATTTATTGCTCAATTTAGTGTTGTATTTTCTTGTTATCTCATTGTATTCGAGTTTGTATAAACCTAGAGTTCTAGGTTGATTGAGTTGGTGCTTGCCTTGGTATTAAATCCACCATTATAAACTTAGTATACTAGGATTAGTTGAGTTGTTCCTTAGGTTGAGGTGGGAGAGTGCAGTCGGTAGGAAGGCGGGATACTTTCGGGTGTGGAAGTGCTTTCGGTTTGAGAGCGGAGGCTTTCTGATTGTAAAGTTCTCTTTGTAAGGGAAACGATATAATCTAGCAAACTTAGTTTAGAAATCTTAAGCGGGATGCTTAGGTAGTGGAGTAGGCATCGGGGCCGAACCACTATAAATCTTTGTATTCGCATTGATATTTTGTTTGTAGTAATTGCTTTCTTATTTATTGCTTCCGCATATAGTCATTCAATCATAAATTGCCTAAGTAATCAAGTAAACGATTAAAATCGAAATTAGGCGACAAATTTAATTAACACACTATTCACCCCCCTCTAGTGTTGCCATTTCACCAACAAAAGGCTCTCCTCCAAGGGACAAAGAAAAATGCTCCTCAGCCTTAGGATTCACCAGAACACCATCCTTAATTTCCTTGAGGAAGTCCATCCTAGAAAGGTCAACTCCAGGAGCGAGGAGCTTAGCCTATTCCACCGCCCTTTCGAAACCCTCTATATACATTGCGAGAACACTATCTTGAAGGCATCCCGCCTAATCCTCAAGGGTTTGCCTTGCTAGGTTGGACCTCCTAACCTCGGCCTTGGCTTCCTCAGCCTCGATCTTCAAACAAGAACTCCCCGCCACCACCGCGAAAAGATCAAGGTACAACAATTTCACCCTAGACTTGCTTTCCACCTCCGTTATACATGCGGTTGACTCGGAGACAACGACATTTAGGTGCATGACTTCATCAATCTTCGCCACCAAGACCCTTTTCACTTCAACCATCTTGAACCCCAGTGCCTCGATTTCTCGAGAGTACGCCTGAAAGTCTCTCTACATAGACTCCCTCAACCTGCCCATTAGAGGTTGGACGTGCTCCCAGGGATCCATCCCCTCGATTGATTATTGGAACGAATGCATAAGGCCGAAACAGGTCGCTAAACTCCCGCTGATGCACCAACCACCATTGCCACCTCTGGCAATATAGACTCTTCCCCCCATGAGTGAGTAGTCACCTGAGGAAGCAGGTTTCCAACGGAACACGTAGATATTTTTCGACACCTCATTGGTGAGCCAATGAAGTGAATCTGAAGACGCCGATGACCCAATCGTCTCTGCCCTAGCCCTAGAGGCTCCTGGATTTCGAGACTGCGAAGCTGTCATAGGCTTCAGTAAGCTATCCACTAACTGATTTTTTCCCCCTCCCGCTTGAAGTGCTCTCCCACATTTTCGCCAAACGGGCGCGAATGCCTAGCACCCTCAACAATAAAGACATCTCCACCTGCATGATTGAAAGATTTTGGACAATTCATCTCGAAAAACTATGGAAGAATACCTGATAGTCACGGTAGTACTAAATGGATCGTGAAGATGGCAAACCTAAAGACAACATTAATGATAGAGAAATTAAAGAAAAACACCAAGAAGACTTATCGAAGGAAGTCAGCGACAGAGGAAGATAAAACTAACCAGGAGAACATCGGCAAAAACCTGCTAAGGATGAATGTCGAAGAATGCAAGAAAGACTCAAAACAAGGAGGGAAAGAGTCACCTTATAGGCCAAAGAATGACAACCCTCTATAAAACGGCCAACAGCGAGGCCATGATTAAATCTCCATCGACCAACTCAGCAATCGATAGTTTTCTAGAAACCCCCGAAAGACAAGCAGACGCTTTTTTTGTTACGCCCCGCCTACGTTCATCATGTATATAAATTTTTTAAATACGTACCTCAACGCGCTAGAGCATGTCCACGTGCTCACGGGGCACGTGAGACCACGTGAGCCATGACCCATTCATGTATTGTCGGATTGTCCCCGATATAATCTTGGGGACATCGTCCTACTTGAACCCACACAACAAAAATAAAGTACAAGATTATATTATTATATAATGAATTATATATAATTCATAATTCATAATACATTACCGCTTCCCGATCACACTAATAAGTCTACGTTGTTCTGCCACTAGCGGAGGCTGAATCCTGTTCGGCCCGCGTGGCCGCCTCCATCTCGATGAACTAGCCTCGACGGCATGAGGATCAGCGGTAGGAGGATCAGTGTTAGAAGCAAGTGCGGCTGAATCTAGAGTCTAACCGATCAGAGACTTTAAAGCTCTCGTCTGGCGATAACGTCAACCCTCCATAGCTGTCGAATAAGCATATAATTAGATTA
Source organism: Canna indica (assembly GCA_034359265.1). NCBI lineage: Eukaryota > Viridiplantae > Streptophyta > Magnoliopsida > Zingiberales > Cannaceae > Canna > Canna indica. The sequence continues at coordinate 42,829,585 of CP136891.1, forward strand.
TATATGTAGTAGAGATAGATTTAATAGAAGATATATGTTACAATTCTTCCTCATCATCTGAGTAATAGTCTTCGAATTCTTATTCTTCATCTTCTTCATTTTCTTCATCTTCTTCAAATTCTACTTCTTAATCTCCACCTTTCTCAACTTCATGATCGTCATCATCAACATATTCAACTTCTAATTGAACTAACGTTGTGTCCGCATCCTCGAGTATTGGAATTATATGGTCTACTACTGGAGGATCCTCTTCTTCATAGAAATAATCATTTACATCAGATATCAGCTCATTTTCTCCCACTATTGAATCAATACATCCTCTAGCTTTAGTCTTACAAACTACACATCAATTTGCTCTATCTTTATTTTGAGCTAGATACTTCGCATAATATACTTGTTCGGCTTGTGATGCCAATATAAAAAGCTCATTTGCTGCCAATTTTGATTTGTAATTAACCTCAATAAATTTGTATTTTGGATTAACTTTCATGCCCCTATCTATTGTATCAAACCAATGACATTTAAATAGGATAACTGATTTCAAGCCAATGTAGTGCAATTCTATCACTTCTTCCAACAGTCCATAAACATCCATATCACATTCAACATATGTTATCCCTTTGACGCAGACCCCGACATTCATAGTGAGAATGAGAACAAGTTATGAACTAAGTAATTCAAAATATCAATGACGCAAAGCTAACAAGATATTTAGAGTGGTTCGAGAACCTTCCCTACTCCACTACCTTGGTTCACCACCAAGGATTTCACAACTACTTGTATTAACTTTTGTTTTCCTACAAATGAGGGTTAACCAATGGCTTATCTCTTAACAATAAGAGTGCCTCTACCTCAAATCTAAGGAACTCTAAAAGTTAAACACAAGTCAAACCCAAGGTGTGTCACCCACACCTTGTTACAAACCGATTTTAAGTTGAAATGAAAACAACAAAACAACAAGTAGAAAATGCAAGGAGAAAAGCTTAATTAAATCACAAACAATTAGTGAAGCTTCTCCTTGATGTCTCCTAGAACTCCAAGCCTTATGATGATGTCCACACCAAATTTGAGGGCTTGAGAGTGAAGGAAGACAATGAGAGATGAAAACTTGGATTTGCACTTTAGAATCACTCTTCAAGGCTCAAGAGAATGTTTGGTGGCTCAATGGAATAGTTGGGAGCCTTAAGAAGGGAGTTTTGGGTGTATTTATAGAGTTGGTAATAGGGTATGCAAGAAAAGAGCCGTTCAAGCCTTGTCTAATTTGAAAAAGAGCCGTTTAGGGGCATTCTGGGAATTCTGGGTAGTTTTTTTGAAAAACTGGTTGGGGGCATTCTAGTAATTCTGGATAGTTTGGAGGTTTCTAGCCTTTCGAGCCTTAATTTTTTAGGTTAACGATTTCAAAAAATTCTTTTAAAATATGTCTTTAATTTGTTTTTATCTAACGAACACTTATTGGGACATTTGATGACAAGAAAATATCTAAATTATGTAGCCGTCCAACGAGCCCCTATACTTTAGAAATTTTCAAGACTGTTTTTTTATTTTTCTAGTTTTTAAGTTTTTAGAGTTCGGGTTTTAGTTTGTTTGGATTGTGAACTCAATGAGGATATCAAACTAAGGCTTAGAAACATTTACAATAAAAGAAATTAAGTCCTAAACTAATTTTGACATGTTCGATTCCGAAGCCTCCGATTCTTGATTTTTTATGATTTTTTCGACGAACTTCGGATGCGTATCGTATGTCCAACCGATACCAAACCTTGATGAAACTATTACAACCATGTTTGTTATCATCAAAACTAAGAGTGTTTCCAAGGTTGAACCCTTGGGCCAACACGTCCTTGCCGATTTCTCTTATTTCTTCGATTTTTCCGATCGGGGACGTCATGCGCTAACCGATATGGAACCTGAAAATAACTCTTCATGAAATGATTAGTTCCTTGTTTATTATCATCAAAACCGAGATTAAGACCAAGGTTGAAAACCTTAGGTCAACAATCTCCTCCCTTTTTGATGATGACAAACATCCTTAATAAAATATATATATTAAAGCACATCAACCAAGGGATTTCTCCCCCTATCAACATGCATATCTACGAAAATAAACTCCCCTTATCTATATGCCAGGTTTTCCTATATTTTCTTCCCTTTTTACCTATATTTTTCTTCCCCTTTTGACATCAATCAAAAAGTACGAGAAAAGACAACTATGACCAAAGTCGAGACCTAAAAACTAGTTTTCATGAAAAACATGTAGATCTCAACTCAATGGATGAAAACATACATATCCATTATGAGATAAATCAATACATGATGTGAAAGAATTCTAAGTCTAGTATTCATGTATCAAGCTCAGGAAATCATATTTTCATGTATCGGTCAACATATCAAAAACCATTTTAGAAATAATTTTTCTCATCAAATGAGTAGAACGATAACATAAGTGAATTTAAAATATCATACTTCAAGTCTCATTTGAAAATCTAATGAAAATTTGAAGTGTCGAAAAAATGAGCAACTTGAGAAGAGCAATACATTAGTGGCATTTTCGTAAATAAATGATATTTTTATGACATTTCTTGAAATCTTTCAAACTTTCAAAAGACCAATATATGAGCATGTAAAACATGTATATCAAGTTTGAGGTGAAACGAATGTCATTTGATCAAAATATGAACTTAGTATGATTTGATTCAAAGTAGGCTTGAAAACAAGAAAATGTTAAGTATCAAATTTTGCTATCTACTTATGTTTTTTCTAACTTAGGCATCTAGACATCTAACATGAGTGAATCTAAGTATATGAGTCAAGTTTTGGCCAAAAATGACGAAAATTTTCTTTCCAATTTCTAAAGCCTTCCATTTTATTATAAATTGCAAGCAATAATCATTTGTAGCATAATGAAATATGACTACTAGCAAGTTATCAAACTAAGTAGCAAAGAGAAGAATCAAGTATTGTTATCAATATCTACTTTACTAAATAGTTTCAAATTCATTTTCAAAGAATTCAAATAATACCAAAACAAATTTTAAGAGATCACAAAATGAAATATAAATTAAAATATGATCTCCAACCAATCCTATTGGTTGAAAATTAAAAAGTCACAATTAGCCTACGATTTAGAACCACAAGGTCGCTTAGGCCCATTATAGGCCACATAGGTCATCGAGGAGACCGGGAAATCAAAAACAAAAATCAATTTTCAACTCATATCATGAGCGGGCAAAACCAACTCAAATTTAACTAGTATCATAACTCCAACTTTAAGATGACAAGTAATATAAAGGAGATGATACTAAACATACCTAGATGCCAATTTTCATACCTACAACATCATGATGGCTTGAAGTTACAACCAAAGATGGATTGTTTATTGAAGTCCATGGTCAACTTCAATTCTTCAATTTCCTTTACCCTTGTGTGGTTGCTCCCCCTACAAAAGAGCATGAGACCTTTGGTAGCCAAATGGCTTTCGGTCCTTGGGGGTTAGAGGGCTTAGCTACCCAAAGTGTCTTAACTCCACTTGGGTTCATCTTAAATGCGCAATCATATATAGCATGCCCATAGACACCACAACAAAAATAATGACCATGAAACTGTTTAATTATCATTTTTCTTAGCATGAGATTTTGCATTAGAATGCATAGCATTAGATTTATGATGAACATAGGCATTTTTGAAAGAAACATTTTTCTTTCCAATTTTCTTGAATGAAGTTGAGTTTTTCAAATTATGTATTTCCTTGTTCAAGACCAAAATCTCATCTTTTAAAACTTCAATTGACTTATGCATGGCATATAGTTGAGATTTCAAAATATTGTTCTCACTTATGATTTTTGAATTCTCAAATTTTAAATTTTCATTTTCAAGCTTCAAGTCCTTAAGATCAAGTTTCAATCTATCATGGCATAAATCAAATAAACTAGATTTCAATTTCTCATTTTCTAGTTTTAATTCATGCACATTTTCTTTCTTTAGCATCTTATTTTCCTTATCTTTTCTAACAAGCAAGGCATACATCTTTCTACAGTTATCTACTAACTCATCATATGGCATATCATGAGAACTAGTAGAACTACCATTGTCATTTTCATTAGCATGACGAGGTGAAGTTAAGTGTACCTCACCATTAGCATCCATGAGGCTAAGTTTGGATGTGGCTTCATAGTCATGACTATAGGGTGCTTCAAGTGAGTGAGAGGTGGAGGTGGAAGCACTTGACCTATTCCTTGCTTTGTTCTTCATGCTTGGGCAATTTTTCTTCATATGCCCCTTTTCTTTGCAAGCATGACAAATTATCTTTCTTTTTTGGCTCTTGGAGCTACTTCTTTGACTAGAAGAGCTATGGACATCGAAACCAAGATTAGGGGTAGGTGAATGACCATTGTCATCACTACCTTCATTAATTATACCAATTTCTTCAGTTTTAGCAAGATTGTATAAAACATTCAAACTAGCCCATAAATCAAAAGCTGTAGAGCAATGCATGATTTTTTCAAGAATGTCATTTGGTAAGGTGCAAAGAATACAATTCATGACATCTCCATTATACTTAAACATTTTCTTATCTAATTCACCCCAACCATGCATGTCAACCTTAGGCTCAATGAATTCTAGTCTTAACATGTTAAGGACACCAAATGTCACACCCCAACTCAGGATCAAGTGATCGGCCAGGGTATACGTGCCTATACCCCGCAGCCTAAATCATGCACATGCCAACTCAACAATAAAACATAGCAGAAAGAAATGAACAAGTTTTATTTCAAATGGAAAACTATACAGAATTCATTATAAGTAAGTTTAGCAAAAGTACAAAGTGCGGAAATTATAAATCAAGTCAAATAGACCACCAATAATGCAATCCGAAATAAATGACATAAACGTCCCCAAGGGACTATAACTCTGAGATGCCAAAACATAGCGCATGACAAACTACTACAAACTCGACTACGACCCCTAACTAGGATTGTTATGAGATCAATGTAGCTCCTCTGCCCTCTAGCCGCGCCAAGTGCTCCAGCCCACCTCACCGATCAGGCTCTGCAAAACAAAAACAAACGGCAACGGGTGAGTTCGAAAGAACTCAGTGATCGATCCTACCAACCCCCAAAAAAAAACAACATAGATATGCTGCCTAAAGCAAAACTCCTGACTCAAGCAAGAAAAGGTTACAAGGAAGTGACCAGCTAACAGGCCATCTGGCCACTACCTACCCGAAGGCGTCCAACACCCAAACGGTGAAGATCAACAAGCCTAAGCCTACCAGGCCCTAAGGCAACAAAACATACAAGGATAATCGGGAAGGCCCTCCGAACTTATCCTAATATAAAGAAACTCGGGAGCAATCGGGAAGGCCCTCCGAACTTGCTCCGCGAGACGCGAACGAATAATCGGGAATCGCCCATCCAAACTTGCCCCTTTAAGATATCACAGGAATAATCGGGTAGGCCCTCCGAACTTATTCCTTAAAAGCACCTTGGGAATAATCGGGTAGGCCCTCCGAACTTATTCCACGAGGCTAACCGAAACAATCGGGATTTGCCCATCCGAACTTGTTCCACAGGTTGACAATTAGCCATCCAACCTTTCGAGCCTAGCTCGCAATTCGGCTCCTCAACGAGCCTTTCTGCCATTCATAAAGATATGGCGCAACATGACCTAAGTCAAGTCTCTCCTACAGTGTCTTAGGGGTGTCAACCTTATTGGGAAGCATCTTAACACTCCAATACCCGACCCCAACTCCTAGACCCGTAATGTCATAAAATTGTGAGGTTTTATTTCTTGCATAATTTTATTTGTTGGTTCATAACAGATTATGCTGACCCCTTTCTCAATTTTAATTATACAATTAAAATTTAGATCACCAATATTAGGGTTTTGTTTTAGCTTACTGTTGTGCCCGAAACTAATGTATCAAACCCGAATCTGGTTTCCATAGTGTGTCATATGTTTCCAAACTATATTTTCAGGTCAAAATGATAGGTTCAGAGAAATACACGCACTAGAGCAAGAATTTTAAAAAGAGCACAGATTCATCATCTCAACAAGAAATTCCAACAACACTTAGTTTCTCAACATAGCATGAAAATAAATCCGAAATTAATAGAAATTAGATCTTTAATTATCATTAAAATAGAATACTAATCTTGAGATAAATTTCTCAAATTTCATGCTTATTAAACAAGTCTAACAAGTATCAACAACAGCTTAATCAAGAAACAAGCATCATGATCAAGAACCCTTCTTCAAGAACCTTCAAGGCATCAATATCAAGATCTTAATTTTATAAACATGATTTCTATTCAAAAATCACAGATTAATTACAAGACATGCTTGAACATGTAGGAACTCAATTTAATAAGCAATTTAAGGCAGGGATCTCAAGAACACCAAAAATCCTCACTTAGGCATTTCACCGAACACCTTGAGGGCACCCTCGTCTTCACCTTGGCCAAGCACCCCTAGGGTCATCCTAGGGCTGCCGAACCCCATAAGGGAGAGTTTAGGGCCTTCTCAAATATGGAAATAAAAAAGAACGGTTAAAACTCGAGAGATCGACGAAAAATAAATCAAAACATCCTAGCCTTCAAGAACATCTTCAAGAAATCGAAGAAACCTGAAAAGAAGGAGGGTAAAACCGCTCACTTGATTAGGAAGAACAAATCGGGGAAATTCCCAATAGAGAGATGAGGGGGGGGGAGCTCGGCTTGGCTCTTCTCCTCGGCGTCTGGCTTCAAGGGAAGGGGGAGAGGGGCGGCGGCTGCTGACTTGGCTCGGCGGCTGCTCTCCTCTCTCTCTTGGTTGGTGCAGCTCCAAGAGGGAGCTGCCAGCCCTAGAGGGGGGGCGGGGGATTTTTATAATCCCCTCCCACTTCCACTTAACCACACCCTAACCCGCACTCTTTTCAACTCGGATCCGCAACCCGCTAACCCAAACTAACCCCAAGATAAAATACAAGCAATAAACACATGCACATCCACATGTAACATAATCCAATGAATTAGCTATATAATTATAACTCATAATTTAACTTACCCAAGCTCGCAAGCTCGCACCGAACCATGAGTCAATTCGGCTCAACCTCGAACAAGCCCGCTAGGCTGGCAAACACAAACAGTAAAAGGAAAAATAAATAAAAATATCTAGGATATTACACCAAAACCTTTAGTCTTTAAATATGTGTACATTCTATATTTCCAAAGACCAAAGTTCGAGGCATCAAACCTAGGAGGTGAAGACGCTAAACTCCCTAGTGCCATTTGTTGGATCGAGAGACGATGTAGAGGAGATGGTGAAATCTCAATCTACGACTTCCTCTAATACCAAATGTTGGTGAAATGGCCAAACTAGAGGTGGGGTGAATAGTGTATTAACTAAACTTGTCGCCTAATTCCAATTTTAATCGTTTACTTGATTACTTAGGCAATTCACAAATCGAGTAGTAAGCGAAAGCAAGATATAAATTATAGGCAATAAGGAATGCAAGATAAACAATGCTATCACAATTATTTATAGTGGTTCGGCCCCAATGCCTACTCTACTACCTAAGAACCCCGCTTAGGATTTCCAAACTAGTTTTACTAGATTATATCATTTCCCTTACAAAGAGGACTTTACACCGGAAAGTTCCGCTCTCAAACCGAAGGCACTTCCATACCCGGTAGTATCCCGCCTTCCAACCAAGAGCACTCTCCCACCTCAACCTAAGGGACAACTCAACTAATCCTAGTAAACTAAGTTTACAAAGGTGGATTTAAACCTTAACCCCAAGGCAACCACCAACTCAATTAAACCTAGCAACCTAGGTTTACACAAGCTTTAATATAATGAAATAAACACCAAAATACAACAACTAATGGAGCAATAAATCATACAACAAATTTTATATGGATTTCTGAAAATTCCGATTGTTATGTGGAAATCCACCCTAGTGATTAGTTTGGTTACCAATATTTTTGGGACGGTGTGGTCGGGATGTTTGGGGCCAAGATAAGGGTCATGTGGTGTGTACACTTGAGTGCAATCGTACTATTGGTGGGAGACCACACCCACCCGAGTTGGATAGCAGTGAGCAGGCATGTGTATTTAGTGTGCTGAGATCATGCTTGATGGGCCAATGTTTATGTGTGTGCAGGAACCATGGGAGAAAAAGAGGACAAGGAGGATTTCCAAGGGATTTAGAAATAGAATTATGGTGCCAAGTGTGGCAGAGGTTAGGCATCGCGCAATATGCGTGGTTAGTGCTCATTCAAGTTTTGTGGTTGATGAGCATTTGATTTACCCCAAAATTCGAGGACGAATTTTCTTTAAGGGGGGAAGATTGTAATACCCGCGAAATTTTTTATATTAAATTTTTGATTTCAGCGGGGAAAATTTGGACGTGCGTCGAAGCATGACTGGTGAATCGCCAGAGGGCGTGAATTAAGGTTCGGCCTTTATGCACAAGGTAATTATTTTATTTATGATGGTTTGTTCTTTAGATGGGTAGTAGGATTCAAGTGGAGTCTGAAGGTTCAAACCGAACTCGAATTGGTTAAGTTATGGCTTATATTAGACTTAACTTGAATTAAAGGACATTTTGGTCATTCGATAGTTGGGGAACCAATATATACCTAACTAGGGATGCACGACTCAAGATAGCAGCTGCACACCCGTAGGCGCATGAAGGAGGAAGGAGGAGTTTGGGGAGAACTTGGATTTTGAGGTTTTGGGATTTTAGCGACGTAGGACCGCGAGGGTTGTCTTCCTTTCTGATTTCTTCTTCTTGTAGTGGTTTTCTTGCCCTTAACCGTAGGTTTTATGTTTCCCCTAGCCACCCCTTGTAGATGGATTTTTTTTTGAGTTTGTTCTGATTTGTCGTCATTTCTCGAATGTTAGCTATCGGGAATCTCCTATTTTTGCGGTCTTTGTTTTATTGTGCATGTTTCAAGGTACGACAACCCTTATTGGTGGCCCTAGGGGATTAGGGCTGACCGGACTAGGAAAATAGGAAAAAGGGCTTTGCAAATTAGATTATGGTTGTGTTGATTACATCCTCTACACATTATTTCAATTGATCACCCTAGTAAGGAAGGCTAGGAGGGCCGGCCGCATAAGGCTACCCTAAATTTAGGGTAAGGCTGAATGGTTTAGGGTAATAAAATTCTTAGTATTTACACTTAGAAAGCATTGATATATTACCTAGGATGTTTACAATCTCCTTGTGTTATAATGCATGAAATGAGGAATAGTGTAGGGCCAGCCACACTAAGGTTACCCTAGGGTTTTAGGGTAGGCAGGCTGGGGTTATTTGCGTAAATTTAAAGACGGTGATGACTTTGAAAGATCTTAGCTCACTTAGAATTGACATTATTTCCATAACATATTTATGAAGTATTAGGAGGGTGTACACTCATGCAAAACCCTTAAGTCCTACCCTACACATTTAGGGCCGATATTGTAGAACATGAGCTTATGGAAAAACGGTAAAGGCTTGGCCTACGTACTTGGCATGTGGATTTGATATGTTAATGCATGGGAAAACAGTAGGTAAATCACATATGAATGGTAGAAAAATATTGGTTTAAGGATAGAGACTTAACATGGACATTTAGGCGGATTCCTAGAGCTACGAGAATTTGGGTTTCTCGAAGGCTACGTATACCCCCTGATATGTTATTGAGCATGAAATTTCTAGAAATATTCCTTAAAAATTAGATTGTTGTTTATGATTTTATTTCTGATCATATGGTTCTTTTATTTGAATGACAAGTGACTTGTCGGTATTTCAGTAGTGAGTTATGATTTTTCATTTATGAATATATGCCATGGATATTATGTAGATATATGTCTTGAGTTGTGTTTGAGGAAATATGGATTTCTCCGACAGAGGACTAGATCCCAGGGTAGGGCTGAATTAGACATGCACATTCACATATCGAAGTTTGGCAATGTGTTGCTAATTCTTTTGAATGTGTGGGATGCTATTTAAATATTGTTGTTCTTACATTTTATATATATTACCAACGTGTGATGTGGTTGTGTATGTGGATGTTATGACAGAGATATATGACCAACCTAGTCATTGGTGGTTTACATGCCGACTAGCGCGTTAGTTAGCCACGCTGACAGATAGCCCCGAGAGTGGCATTGGTGGAAGGGTCATAGCCAACAACTGGATTTTCTTGGGTTCATCTCAGAGGCTCATGCTTGAGGGTCGCTAGACTTAAGCTAGCAAAATGACCCCTAACTTGGTGACAGTTATATTTATATCAGCATTAGGGTGATTGGCGCATGGCGCTGGACTTGTATGGGTTGTATGGATTGTATGGATTAATTTATTGCTTGTGTCTTTACATTATGTTATTCTATTTGTATATAATTAAATGATGGCTTAGGGATAGCTCATGGATGAGCCACTCACTGAGTTCTTTTGAACTCACCGTCGTTTTCCTTTATTATTTTTATTTCAGCTTCAAAGCAGTAGAGGTACTGTGACACATGAGGCGCAGTTGAGGTGGCGAGCTTAGGGCGTAGATCTCATGACATGGAGTCATAGTGGTGTTTAGGATTTTCGGGCGTAAAAGTATTCTTCCCAGCTAGTATATCCTGCGACATAGCATGATATTTGTAGTGAAATAGCTTTCTTAATGATGACATATTATGAATTTTGATTGTGATACCAATTGTGACATACCATTTTTGGTAATTTTTCACTCATATATTTTCACAATAGTTCTACCAAACACTACAACTATAATAGGATTTAAAGCATGCATGTTGAAGACTCACTGGCCTACATATACACAATGGAACAAGTTCTGAAGACTCACTGAAATTTTTCTCATCCCTCGTTTATTTTCAAAACAATTTAGGAACAAACTGACCTACAAATAAATTTCAAAACCCAACCCATGACATCCCTCATTTTGAGCCTGTCAAGATATTTATGAAAAATATGCAAAAAGACTCCACTTATATACAACTATAACATGGTCCATGTGATGACGAAGCAATTCCCACAAGTGGAGATCTTTGACTGACCACCAAAATCATGAAATAGTTTATCGAATTATTGAACCAAAATCATTAAATTGACCACACTACGATTTGCATCTCATATATATATATAGAGAGAGAGAGAGAGTGAGTTGTATTCACCATCAATGAATTGAATGCTTTGTTTTATACATTTTTAACATATTTCAACCTTATAATTGCTACATCTACTAGTTTTTGGATGAAATAGTGTTAATAACTATTTAATCCGAAGGTTTGGAGTTGTCACAGCAATAACAATAAGATGTTAATCTATCTAAATTCCTCGTGCAAATTTTAACTTTCTACATAGTCACAACAATAAACAAATCATGTTAAGTGTTATATTTGCAATCTTATTGTATTTATACAAAATAATATATATGTCTACTAGATATATGAAAGAACTCAATTAGCCCTTTCCATAGAAGAGCAACTCTGGCATAAAAAAATTACAAAAAGATATATCAAGTGTATTATCTAAACTCTTACAAGAGACTTTCGTTTATTTTATCACTACATAACAAATATAAAGACGTAACACTACTAGAAATGTTAGAATCACCAACGGCCAACACCCACGGCCTCCCAAGCCATTAGAATGACCCACGGCGTTCTTACGGCCATTGCGGATGTTGCAAATGGTGCTATATTTGCAACGACTTCCTTACGGCCACTGCGGCCGTTGCTTATAAGTTCATGGCGCGCACGCGGTGTGCAAATGAAATAACTTGCCAGCAACGGCTTCGCGAGTGCCACGTTGGCCATTAGTGATGTTATTAATACAATATCAATGGCTTGCGTACGGCTTCTATATCCGCCGCTCGTGAGCCGATGGCGCGATCGCGATGCGAAAATAAAATACCTATCACCAATGGCTTAGCGGGGGCCGCGTCGGCCGTTGGTGATGATCTTATTTATCCACAATGGCTCACCAACGGATAAGTCAATCGTTGGTGATAAATGTTTTTATCTCTACGTTCGCACCCACCCCCTTTCTTCTCCTGCTTTCTTCTCCTTCATATCGCGCCGACTATTGCAGCTGTTGCCCGCCAATGCCGCTGCTCCTCCTCCCGGTTTGAGCCGCTGCTGCCGCCTCTAGGTATTATCTCCCGCCGGCCACCGAACCCATCACCTAACCAGTGTTTGACATGGGACACTAGTCGTCGACGCGGGTGTCTAGTGGACTCCGACATCGGATTTGGTGTTTGTTAACAGTGGGCGCCGGCTACCACGGTTAAGAATTTTTTTAATTAGGGTTTGATTAAACCCTAATCACACCTGATTAGGGTTTACTAAAGCCCTAATATTAAATTTTTTTATTACTGTTAATTGATTTATTTATTTGTTATTCATGTTATCTAATTAATTAGGATTAATTTTTTTTATTTCTTGTTAATGTTAATCTGTTAATTAGGGTTTAAATATTAATGTTAGTATTATTTAGTGTTAATTCAATTATTGTTAGTCCAATTAATACTTGAGCCGATAAAATTATACCATTATGGATGTTGGCGCTGGCATTGGGGCCGAAACTTAAGGACTCGCGCCGACGTTCACTGTGTACTCGCGCCACTGTGAACTCCCGATGACATCCATAAATTTACAAAATAATCATCCATCCGACAAGTTGATATGTTTCACGTAAGCATCAACGAGTCGGATATGTTTTATCAAAACCTTAGATCAATTCGGGAGTTGTATATTCGTGTAAACGAAGTAAATGATCTTTTATACGACATACAACCCTTGAATTGTCCCTATGTGGACAATTTGGGAACATAGTTATTTGTATTGCACTTAGTTGTTTCTTTAACCGTTAACTCATTCATAAATTTTGGCTACTATATCTCCCTTGTTCTCTCATATGCACCCAGATAATATGCGTATTCGGAGAATTGTAGGGAGATACTGCCGAAATTTAGAATGAAATTATCGACTAAAACAAATACTTAGTGCAATATGAAGAACATGAATCCTGAATGGAATAGGACAATCTCACATAAAGACATTAATTGAAGATACTGTAATTAATTGACAGAAACATGTTGGGCGATCGAAGATGGATGAACTAACATTTTGATCATGGAGCTTTAATGAATGTGTTTCGATTTGTCATAACTTACTTCCTAAATTTCACCTATTCGAATCAGAAATTTATTAGCGGTGATAAAATTCGATGTTTGTGCTGCAATTGCACGAATACACGATTTTTGGATCGGGAAACCATCACTCTATATCTGTATATCAAAGGATTTGCACCAAGATATTATGTATGGACTTGTCATGAGTAGTCACGTGAAGTTGGGACGACCAGCAATCCTGTCGTTCAAATACATGGTGAATCCTCTTCTGCCGGTGTTTCTTCATCCAATCCATCTAATCTATATAGAACTATGATACTTGATAATCTTTGACAATATATGAATCTAAGGGAACTTCTGTTGAGGGCAGTTGAAAATGAAGTTGCAACTGCTACTAAAAGCAAACTAAGGACGAAAATAAAAGAACACACGCAAACACAAGAGGTTTGTTTACGCAGCTCAGTGATAAACCAGTCACCTAATATGCGGGGCACTCACCGGACAGATGCCCAATCCACTCTCTATAAGTACAAAATAAGTCCTCTGGATTTCACACCCGAAATCCAACTACAGTACAATAGTAAATTGGAAATAACAAAAAACTATTTGCTATTACAAATAAATACCAACTTGCCTCTCTATGATATCCCAGCCACAAAGTTTTGTCATCCATACAGCCTTTTGTTGTAGTGAGTTATTGACTCGAAGCCAATCTTCCCCTGAAGATATGTAATGTAGATTGTTGCCTTTCTGCACCCAATAGTCTAAACTCCTCTCAATAATAAGCAACACAACGCACGCATACAGAGAGTTTTAGATAAAATATTTTCATTTGAATATATATGTGACAACTAAAAGACCTGAATCAATACTGACTTTAATTATTGATCTTTAATCAGTCTTCAGTTCAAATCAAATAGTCATCGATTTGAACAGCCAACATTGGAAACATCATAAAGTCCAAAACAAATAGTAATGCTCAAAACATAAAGATTAGAAAACTCTTCACTAACCATAACACTAAAACGGACAAACGATAAATAAATGATGATTAATAATACTAGAGATGTCAAGTGACTCATAATCTAAATAGAAGTCAATCAGCCATCTTATTCGCAATATACTTATTCAGAAAACCACAAACTGTATGAACAGTTGAAACTGTCATTGTACAGTTGTAACTATCATCACATAGGCAGAGCTTCTTACTGTTAAGACTGTGCATAAAATTGAGAATTCACCAGGAACACTTTTGCCAAATATAGCCAACATATAAAAGACAAACACTAACTATCTCTCCCTTTGGCTTATTTGGCAAAACTCATAGTGATCAAATCACAACAGTAAAAACAAATGACAATAGAAAGTTTTTCAACTAAAACACAATAACTGTTAAAGAGATAATTCAATAGTTAACTAACAGTATACAACAGTCAAGGTCACAAAACCACAAAGTTTATAGAGTCAATATCTTAGAGCAAAAAAAAAGGATTACACCTAGAGCACAGAGCATCCAAAGTATCAAACTTTACGACCACATCATCCAAACCACAATATCCACAGCATAAAGTATCAAGTATCACAACCAGAGAAGTTAAATGTATCAACACCCAAACAAAGAGCAGTAAAACCAAAGAGTTGCAAATGCTTGTTCTCCCCCTTTTTGGCATAATAAGCCAAAGGAGTAAAACAAGACAGTCAAATGTTCATTTAGAACTCTCAGAGGATGAATCAAAGATACTTCCGAATGAAGGAGATGCAGGTCCTGCAGAGGCTACAGTAAACTACTCAATGATTTTTTTTTCAATATAGATTACCTACTGTTGAAGTTTGGCCATTGACTCTCTGGTAGAGACAGTTCATCTAGAATCTCTCTTTCGGCAGTTGAGGTGGCACCTGAAGCAATACGAGAAGTAGTCTTGACACCAGAACTTAGATTGGGCAAATTCTTTTCAGGAGTTCCAACCCTCTTGAGGATCTTCTGATGAATCTTGAGTGAACTGCCCAAGGGTTCTAGAACTTCATGTTCATCTGATGAGCATTTGAATCCTTGTCTTTCTAGGATTCCATAGATCAAGTTTGGACAGATTAAGAATATTATGGATTTAGATAGAAGTCTGCTCCTAACAAAAACAATCTGCTCATATATTAGACTACCAAGATTGAAAGGAATTCCATTGGTGATTTTATATAGCAACATTACCATTTCCTTGCTTAAAAAGGTAATGTGAGATGTTGGAATCCAGTAATTTCTTGCAACAAGGAATAAGATAGCATAAAATGTGTTCAAAGAAGAAGACTTGATGTCATGACTACCGGACCGACTAAGAATATCACCATTGGATACCTCTTTTACCAACAACTTTCAAGAACCCACACTACTAGAAAAATGGGCATCAGCAACGGTTGATGTCGTTGCTGAGCCGTTGCTGAAGAGCATCAGCAACGGCCGGGCCGTTGCAATAGAGTCGTGATAGAAAGTCGCGTTGTTGATAACTTAGCAACGGATCAGCAACGGCCGCTCGGGCCGTCGCTCAAAACATTATCAGCAACGGTCGCTCGGGCCGTCGCTAAAAACATTATCAGCAACGGTTTTGCCACAGCCAGAGCCGTTGCTGATAACATTAATAGCAACGGCCACTGAGTCCGTAGCAACGCCGTTAGTACAACCCCGTCGCTAAGCCGTTGCTGTAGGTCATCAGCAACGGCTTTCGATACACTTTTAGCAACGGCTTTCCCACGGACGGCCATGGGAAAGCCGTTGCTGATGACGTATACCTGGGAACAGAAAAATTTCAAATTTCAAATTTCCATTGATACATTGATACATTATCTGATACATAACTCACACACCCATACCCTCATACACACATTCATTCACACATCACAAACACACCAAGATATACATCAAAACAATTATATTTATATTGATAATTATCCACGATAGTATAAAGACAATTCAAATGCAAAATTGAAGTATCAATATCCAAACAAAATAAGTTAAACAAGTTCAATATCTCAGTAACAAGTTCAATATCCAAACAAAAAATCTCACGATCACGATGGAGGATGGTCTGGATCATATGGCGGGGTCTGGAGTGCTTGAGTGTACACCGGCGTGGACTAACTCGAGGACGATGGATTAGATGATGCCGAAGAGATGCCTGCTTCGGGATGACCTGACATGTTGCGTAGCATAGCATGCATCTCCTCCATCATCTGAGTCTGACGCGCTACCGTCTCCTCTAGAGTCCTTATTCTGCTACTATGATCATAACTGGATCTAGAGATGGACGGCCGCTCACCAGCGACCGGAGGGGTCGGTGCCCCAAGTGGCCCTAGCACGGCTCGCGCATGACCACTATCTGCGAAGCCATATACGCGGCCATGGTCCCAGCCACCTGCGGCCTCGACCCACGATGCTGCATCAAAGTCCTCGGGGGTACCCCCGCGCTGCACCACCGTCTGGCTGTAGGTCTCCTACTCGAGTTTGATTTTTTGTTTAATATTTATCATAAAACTTAAATTATAAATATATAATGAATAATTTAAACAAATATATAATTACCACAATGTATGCAGCGCGGTTGTCGATGTACTCCCCCGTCCCATGTGCTCGACGGTGAGTCCGCCATCGGGGAGGGTCGCTGGACAGTCCCGTCATCCGACACCATCGTCTACATTTACAAAACAAATACATTAATTAGTACACATAGTAACAAATAAAATATATAATTAAAAGATATACTTACCATACGGTTCGCGTGCACTGCAAATGCAACAGAGCCGCCGGTGTGACGCGCTACTCCCCCCGACATGCAATTTCTAGCCGCATTCCGAGAAACCTCCTGCCATCGATCCGTCGACCATATCCCCACGAGCTGGTCCCATATATCTGGAGTAATCCAACCGGGGCCGTATCCCCGAGTCTCCGCGATGTTAGTGGTCCCAGCTCGGGCCATCGCTTGGGACCGAGCCTGCCCCAGCTGCCCGTTGTACCTTGCCCGGGAAATAGCCTCCCAGGCAGCGTAAATGAAGGGCCTCTGGTCCTCGGCCCATGTATAGCGAGCCTGCAAAATAATAATATCAATACCAATATTAATATATCATCATGCATGTAAAAAAAAAAAATAATACGTGCCTCAAACTCGCACCATAACATGTCGACGTGCTCGCTAGGCACGTGAGACCACGTAGGCCATGCCCCGTGCATGTATCGTCGAATAGTAGAAGAAATGCTCCTCGTCACTTCTTCTTGCTCGAACCTGCACAACAAAAATAAATTTTAATATTATATTATGATATAATGAATTTGTAATGATTCATGATTCATAATTCATGATATATTACCGCTCCCCAATCACGCTAATCAATCTACGTGACTCTGTGGCTGGTGGAGGCTGCCACCTGTTCGGCCTGCGTGGCCGCCTGCGTCTGAATGTACTAGCCTCGGCAGTATCATCCTCATGAGGATCAGCAACAGGAGGATCAGCAGCATGAGTAAGTGCTGGAGTCTCACCGATCGGAGACTCCGAAGCTCTCTCCTGCGTCGATAACCACGACCAGACATATCTGTCGAACAGACATATAATCAGATTATTGTATAAATAGTAGAGATATATTTAATAAAATATATATACTTTATAATTATTCCTCATCATCTGAATAATAGTCTTCGAATTCTTCTTCTTCTTCCTCTTCTTCCTCTTCTTCATCTTCTTCATCTCCAGCTTCCTCAATTTCATGATCGTCATCATCAGCATATTCAACTTCTAATTGAATTGACGTTGTGTCTGCATCCTCGAGTATTGGAATAATACGATCCACAGCAGGAAGATCATCTTCTTGATAGAAACCAGGAGGATCATTTTCTCCTACTATCGGATCAATTTTTCCTCTACCTTTTGTCTTACAGACTACACGCCAATCTGCTCTATCTTTATTTCGAGCCGGATACTTCGCGTAATATACTTGTTCGGCTTGTAATGCCAATATAAAAGGCTCATTTGCTGCCAATTTCGATTTGTAATTAACCTCAACAAGTTTGTATTTTGGATGAACTTTCATGCCCCTTTCTGTTGTATCGAACCAATGACATCTAAATAGGATCACTGATTTCAAGCCGAAGTAGTGCAACTCTATCACTTCTTCCACCAGTCCATAAAAATCCATATCACATTCAACATAGGTTGTCCCTTTCACGCAGACCCCAGCATTCATCGTCTTCTTTGTAAATGAATATTCAACCGTGTGAAATTTATACCCGTTAACAAAATATCCGCTATAGCACGACACAAGTCGCGACGGTCCACTAACAAACTCAAATATTCTTTCATCTATTTCAGCTCTGTGATCTTTGCTGTAAGTCTGAATCCAAGTAGGGAAATCACGATTCCGTAATCTCTCTAATTCTTGATCGTTGTGAATAGAGTATTTTTGCACCATCTCAATGTCAAATATTTCAATGAATTGTTCAATCTCTGGACAATTGAGTAATACATACAAGTGTACCAAATGATACTCTTCATCGCTTAAGTGTCGAGATGGACGAGAACCAAAAGCACGACCAGAGTGACAAAATATATTTAAACGTCCATCTGAATGTCAAACACCCTCGTCGTCGTTACGTGGAAGACGATCAAATCTTGTCTGTACTGTCGATTCAAAGTAAAATGAGCAGAATGTTGAAATTTCTTGGATGATATACGATTCAGATATTGATCCTTCAATAGCTGCGGTGTTCTTTACTTTTTTCTTCAGACGATTCATGTATCTTTTAAATAAGTACATCCAACGATATTGAACGGGGCCACCAACTCGTGCCTCGTATGCCAAGTGTATCGGTAGATGCTCCATCGAGTCAAAAAATGCAGGACGGAAAAACTGCTCCAGCTTGCATATGATTTCAACAATATTATTTTCAAGTGTTGACATATCTTCGACTCGAAGGACATTTGCACAGATGCTTCTAAAAAACATACTTAATTCAATCAACGGACCCCAAATATTATCAGGTAGAAGATCTCGAAATGCGATCGGAAGAAATCTCTGCATGAATACATGACAATCATGGCTCTTCATCCCTGATATTTTGCAATCATCGACGTTCACACATCGAGATAAGTTTGAAGCATATCCATCGGGTAATCTGAGTTCTTTTACCCATTGACAAACATCTTTGATCTGTTGTTTATTTAACACATATAGGGCCTTCGGTTTCAGATATCGTCCGTTGACCTCTTGTAACTCCAACTCTGGTCTTTTACAAAGTATTTTCAGATCATGTCGGGCTTTGACATTATCTTTAGTTTTTCCAGAAATATCCATCAAAGTGTTGAAAATATTATCAAACACATTTTTTTCAATGTGCATGACATCTAAATTATGTCGAATCAATAATGAACTCCAATAGGGCAATTCCCAAAAGATACTTTTTTTTCACCCAGTTGTGTGTTTGGCCAAAACCTGACACTCTTTCATTGCGACCGAATACTATATCTGGAAGTGCTGAAACACGTGCTAACATTTGTTCACCAGACAACATCGGTGGTGGCCCATCTCTTTCGACTCTGCCCTTAGTAAATTTATTACGATTCCTTCGATACTGATGATTAACCGGTAGGAATCGACGATGACAATCAAAGAATGAGATTTTTCGTCCGTTCTGAAGACTGATTGATTTAGAGTGTTCCATATAATACGGACAAGAGAGTCGGCCGTGAGTGCTCCAACCCGACAACATGTCGTACGCGGGGAAATTATTGATTGTCCACAAGACCGCGGCCTTTAAATTGAAGTTTTGCTTCCGATGACAATCATAAGTGACAGCTCCCTCAGTCCACAATGTTTTCAATTCATCTATCAAGGGTCTGAGAAATATGTCAATTTCTTTTCGCGGACCCTTAGGACCCGGAATAATCATCAAAAGATAAATAAATTCATCTTTCATGCACATTGACGGTGGCAAATTATAAACTGTCAGCAACACTGGTCAAACTGAATAAGGAGTTGCAGAATGTCCAAACGGATTAAAACCATCTGTGCACAATCCCAATCTGATATTTCTAGTATCCCTAGCAAATGAAGGATAACATGTATCCAAATGTTTCCATGCTTCACTGTCAGATGGATGAGTCATTACTGTATCATCACGACTTCTTGCATGCCAACTCATGTAGGGGGCTGTCTTTTCCGACATGAACAATCTTTGAAGCCTCGGTGTTAGTGGAAAATACCGAAGCACCTTAAACGGGATATTTTTTTGTCGGACCGATTTCTTCTCCTTGTAACGAGGGTGTTGACATACAGGGCATTTATCCAACTGCACATTTTCTTTATAATATAAAATGCAGTTATTTTGGCACGCGTGTATTTTTTCGTACCCAAGCCCCAATTTTCTCATTAGCTTTTTAGTCTTATAAAAAGTAGGCTCAAACTTGTTATCAGTAGGCAGCATTCCATTAATCAATCCAGCAATCCGATCATACGCAACTCCGCTGATATTACAATCGGCCTTGATGTTTAAGAGCTGTGTCATTGCTGAAAACCTAGTGTATTTAGGACAATTCTCATACAAAGGTTCATCGGCAGCTTTCAACATCTCGTAAAATTCTGCGGCTTCTTTATTCGGTAATTCAATCTCTACCGCAGCCCCTACATCTGTGATATCAACCGCTGTAGTATCTGGTGGGACTGATGTCTGAAGAATTGGCCGATCAACATTATCATTCAGGTGGAATTGACCCCCAAGACTATCAAGTATCATAGTTCTATAGGGATTACATTGACTGGATGAAGAAGCACCAGCAGAGGAAGATTCACCATATGTTTGAACGACAGGATTGCTCGACGTCCCGACTTCGTGTGACTCCCCGTGACAAGTCCATAGAAAATATCTTGGTGCAAATCCTTTGGTATATAGATGCAGAGTGACAGTCTCCCGATCCAAAAATCGTCCATTTGAACAAATGCGGCACGGACATCGGATTTGATCACCCATGCTAACGAAATTCCGATTCGAATAGGCGAAATTTAGGAAGTACGTTACGCCTAATCGAAACTCATTCGTTAAAGCTCCACGATCAAGACGTCGGTACATCCAACTTCGATCAGCCGACATGATTCTGTCAATCAATGACAATTTCTTTGGTTAATGTCTTTAGGCGAGATTATCCTATTCCATTCGGGATTTATGTTATTTGAACTGCACTTACGTTTTTATTTTAACTGTTAACTAATTATTCTAAATTTCGACAGCATCTCCCTATAGTTCTCCGAATACGCATATCATCTGGGCGCGTATCGGAGAACAAGAGAGATGTTGCCAAAATTTAGAATAATTAGATAACAGTTAAAATAAAAACGCAAGTGCAGTACAAATAACTATATTCCCAAATTGTCCAATCAGGGACAATTCAAGAATTGTACATCGTATAAAAGATCATCTACTTCTTTTACACGAACATACAATCCCCGAACGGATCTAAGGTTTTGCTAAATCATATCCGACTCGTCGATGCGTACATGAAACATATGAACTCGTCGGATGCATGATTATTTTCTAAATGTTTCGAGACCGTTCGAGTCCATATTGGACGATTCCGGCGCGCGTCCGAAGTGGACGATACCGGCGCGTGTCCGAAGTTGACGATTCCGGCGTGCGTCCGAAGTGGACGATTCCGGCGCGCGTCCGAATTGGACGATTCCGGCGCGCGTCCGAATTAGACGATTCCGGCGCGCGTCCGAAGTGGATGATTCCGGCGCACGTCCGAAGTGGATAATTCCGAAATTAATCTAAACCCTAAAAATTATTCTAAAAAATTAAATAAATAATCTAAATAATTAATCTAAATAATTAATTAACAATTAATTAACAATTAAAAAATAATTAAAAAACAATAATAAAATATTATTAAACTACAAATTCCGACGCCGGAGTCAGGTGGACTCCGGCGCCGGCGTACACTGGCCGGACACACTGTCCGACCAATGTACAAGGTCCGGCGGCGGCCATCGGCCGACCGCCGCCGGCCGAAACCCTATTTTTAGGGTTTCGGTCAGATTTTCTACCGGCCGCAACGGGAAGAGACGGCAGCCGGAGGGCACATACCTGACAGTGTCGGCAGCAGCGGGAGGAGTCATCGGCGTCATCGGCGTCGGCAGCAGGGTCAGCGGCGGTGAGAGGCAGGAGAGGAGTGGCGGTGGCAGCAGTGGGAGGAAGAAGGGGGGCAGGCGCGATCTGCGACCTATATAAACTTATCAGCAACGGCTCACTCGCCCGTTAGAAAGCCGTTGCTGATAAGTTATCATCAGGAATGGCTCACTTGTCCGTTAGCAAGCCGTTGCTAATATATTATCATCTGCAACGGCTCACTTGTTCGTTAGAAAGCCGTTGCTGATAATTAACATCATCAGCAACGGCTCGCATGTCCGTTAGAAAGCCGTTGCAGATACAACATATCTGCAACGGCTCGAGCGGCCGTAAGAATGCCGTTGCAAATAGCAACGGCTTGAGCGGCCGTTGCTGATAGCCATTGCTGAAGACCAAGTTTCTAGTAGTGCCATCAGACCCATCAGATTCATCTGTAGTAGATGCAAACTCAAAGAAGCCAACAAATTCAATAATAACATCTGGAAAATTGTGCCAACTGCCTCTAAGAAAGACTTCATGAAAACGATTGCTATTTGGATCAGATATATCATCAGATAAGTTGCAGTAAAACTCAAAAAAAGGCTATTTGCATAAAGGATTAAATTTTTTGTAAGAACCAGATAAGTTTCTTTTCTTAAGAACATCAAGAACTGGTTTGCACTTTAAAGAAATTTGTTCTAAATCAAGAATCCTTGGAGAGATAATACCTCTTGACTGCAAAGCTTTCCAAAGTGGATAAAGATCAACGATAGAAGTCATTTGTACAGTTTATTGACAGCAGTTTTCCTATTAGTTTACTTCCCAAACTTGATGAGTTTCTTCTTGGGAGTTGGAGACTTTTTCAGTTAAAGAGTAGCAGTCTTCATTTCCTTTGTCACCTCAGGATTTTCTTTTCTTTTCTTGGTCTTTCTTAACTTAGTAGCCCTTTATGACAATGGTTCATTATCAGAATCTATCTCTAGATTGATAGTTTCTCTAAAAACCATATTGGACTTTACTGGCATTTTCCTTTTTGAACTCCTCTTCATGTCATATTCACTTGACACTTTCTTTTACTTCTTAGATGATGCATCTTTCTTAGGACCAGATGGAGCATCTTTCGTCTGAGGTGTAGATCCCATAGAAATTATAGCTTCTAATTCATCAGTAGGAACTTGATTCAAGTCCATAGTAATAGGTTCAGGAATAGGAGAATGTGGAGAGGTTGTAACAGTAGATTCAATACCAGCAGAGTGTTATCACCAGCATGTATTTCAGCCACAGTTTCAACTGCCACATCAGCAGTTGAGACTAGGTCTGGACAGTGAGAAGAGCTGACAATGCTTTCATGTACAGGTGCACTTGTATCTTCTTGTGCATTCAAACCAAAATCTGTAGAGACAATAGATGGACCAGTCTTGACTGGAATTGAATCAAAATCATCAATGACAACAACATTTATATCAATGTTAGGACCAGTGTGCATTGGAGAAGAAACAGGCAGGTTTATGTCAAAGCCCTCTGTTCTAGAAGCAACATCATGAGAAATAGAGCCACCAGATAAACTGACTTTTTTATTTACTCCCCCTTGTCGAAACATCCTACCCCTCAACAACAGAGAACCTAGTCTGTAGTAGTTTTTCATGCACTTGTGTATTGGTATTTTGGAGTTGTAGTCTCATGGGGACATTCATGTTTTTATTCATATTTTATTTAAATATCAGTACTATTACTCTTTATTCATTTTATTCTACACTCGAGCTTTTTGATGAAAAACTATATTGTTTTAATGAAATATGATTCCGTTCTCTTTATAAACAAAACTGTTGTTTCTTTCCACTATCTTTTATTAGTTGGCATGTGCATGAGTTAGGCTGCGGGGTATAGACACGTATACCCTAGCCAGTCAAGTGACCCTGAGTTTGGGGCGTGACAATGTGGTATCGGAGCATGTGGTTCAGTTTGACTACGACCTAGAGTTGTCACCGTATAGGGTATTGCTAGCGCGCATGTCAGTATACGGTAGGGGTATGTTATGAGATCAATAGGCTAAGTCTGCACCTCAGCGCGACTTGTGGTTAAGTTAGCAAAATGTTAGGGTGAATTTAATTGCTTGATTATGATTTGTTTCCTTTCTAGTGATTCCAGATTGATGGAGGCCTTTTAGTGCCGCATAGGAGTGGCAGTTGCAGCAACTCCACAAAGTGCTGAGGCTGGGGCCAGTGTCGTGGGAGACCGCCGCAGGCCCGGGAGGAACTGGGACAGTCCTAGGGTAGCACAGCTTGAGGCCGTGAATGGCCCTGTGCTAGAGAGTGCACCATTTTTGGGTGCTACCCTTGTATGGGTTCCTAGATTAGAGATCCTTGCAATATCTGCCTAGTATCTTGTATGATTCATTGGGTCTCGTCATATAGTTAAATATTTATGGTGCAATTTGGTTAGGATGACCCTAAGAATCCTAGGGGGGCGATTGATAGAGATCTACATAAGGGATCTGTAGGGGTTGGTTGAGGGTAAATTTCCCCTATAACTGAAATTTTGGATTGAATGGAGGATCTTTCCCTTAGATTTCAGGAAATATAAATTGTGGGTGTAGAGCGACCTTATGCTTAAGGGCCATGATTTTGTGCGACCAGAGTTGAGCAGGACCATAGCGGTCTCACTCTGAAGCATGTTTTGGGTGCGGACAAGTTGGACACTTCAGAAATGATTTTGGGTCAGACCAGAGGAAAGGCACCGATGTCAGTGGATTCCATGGCTCAGAGGGGTCTGACTGAGAGTGGAAGCGAGCGAGCTGGTGGTTCAGAGAGGCCTGCTGCACGGGTGTTTGCTTTGAACCAAGAGGACGTTGAGGCATCCAGGGCAGCAGAGTCAAGTAACCTTGTTATATGTTCTCCTATTGCATATGTCTTTGTATCTGCATTGTTTGCTGCTAAGTTGTCAGGGAAACCCTCTGTGCTTGAATTGCCTCTTGTGGTGTCTACGTGAGACAGTCTTTCAGGGCTGCGAGGTTGTCATTTGCGGGTATGTGTTGATAGCCAACTTGACACTTCTGTTGATACTGGAGCTTTATGTAAGTTTGGGCATGGATTGGTTGGCAGATTATTTTGCCTTAGTGGATTGCAGGGCTAAGACTGTGACCTTCAATAAGCCCGGGTTGCCCCAGTTTACCTTCGAGGGTGAGGGAAGGGGAGAGCCGTTGATGGCAATTTTAGCTCTCAGGGCTCGGAAGCTACTTCTGGGTGGTTGCCAGTCTTTCTAGACCTTTGTATATGTGGCAGAGGAAGGCGGAGGTGCGGCTAGGGACATTGGGGGGACACCCATGGTGTGTGGGTTCCCTGATGTGTTTCCGGAGAAGTTGCCAGGTTGCCTCCAGAGATGGAGATTGAGTTCTGCATTGATTTGCAGCCTGGGGTCAGGCCGATCTCCATTCCGCTGTATCGGATGGCACCAGCTGAGCTGAGGGAGTTGAAGTCCCAGTTGCAGGAGCTGCTTGAGTTGGGTTTCATTCGCCCAAGTGTTTCTCCTTGGGGTGCTCCAGTGCTCTTTGTAAAAAAGAAAGATGGGTCCATGCGGATGTGCATTGATTACCGACAGCTTAATAAGGTAATGGTGAAGAATCGGTACCCGCTGCCCAGGATTGATGACTTATTTGATCAGCTTCAGCGAGCTCAATGGTTTTCTAAGATTGACCTAAGGGTATCATCAGTTGAGGATCTAGGACAACGACGTCCCTAAGACTGCTTTCAGGTCGAGGTTTGAGCACTTTGAGTTCCTGATGACGTCCTTCGGGCTGACTAAAGCACCTGCAGCATTTATGGATTTGATGAATCGAGTGTTTAGGGAATTCTTGAATAAATTTGTAATTGTGTGTATTGATGATATCTTGATTTATTCCAGGAGCAGGGAGGAGCATGTTGAGCACTTGAGGGTAGTTCTGGAAATTCTCAGGGAGCATGGGTTGTATGCTAAATTCTCCTAGTGCTAGTTGTGGTTGGAGAGTGTTGGGGTTCCTTGGCCATGTGGTGTCTAGGGAAGGGGTAAAGGTGGACCCTTCAAAGATAGAAGCAGTTCAGAACTAGTAGAGGCCGACTAATGTCACTGAGATCCGTAGTTTCCTGGGTTTGGTAGGTTATTACAGGAAGTTTGTGGAGAACTTCTCCAGGATTGCAACATCATTGACCTGCCTGACTCAGAAGAAGGTCAAGTTCGAATGGGACAGTAAGTGCCAGGAGAGCTTTCTAAAGCTCAAGGACCGCTCGACGTCGGCACCAGTTCTAGCAGTACGCTCGGGCTCGGGAAGATTTGTTGTTTACTGTGATGCCTCCTGGGTCAGCTTGGGTTATGTGTTGATGAAGAATGGTAGGGTGATAGCTTATGCCTCTAGGCAGTTGAAAGTTCACGAGAAGAATTACCCAACCCATGATCTTGAGCTGGCAGTAGTGGGTTCGCATTAAAGCTGTGGCGTCACTACCTTTATGGCGAGGCTTGTGAGATATACACTGATCATAAGAGCCTCCAATATTTGCTCACCCAAAAGGAGTTGAACCTGAGGCAGAATTATTGGTGGAAAGGCCTGAAAAGAGAGGTGGACGAGTTTGTATCTAAGTGCCTGGTGTGTGAGCAGGTTAAGGCTGAGCATTTGAAGCCGACAGGATTGTTCCAGAACCTAGAAGTACTAGAGTGTAAATGAGAGAAGATAACCATGGACTTTGTGACGAGATTACCAAAGTCTGGGAAGGGCAACGATTCTATTTGGGTAGTGGTGGATTGCCTAACCAAGACGTCATATTTTATACCAGTGAGGATGACCTTTTCAACCGAGCAGTATGCGAGGTTATTTTTGGATCGGATCATTGCTTATCATGGTGTTCCAGTCGTGATCATCTCAGATCCGGGTACTCAATTCACGATTCAATTTTGGCAGTCTTTCCAGGAGGCTTTGGGCACTCAGGTGCGGTTCAGTACGATATTAAACCCTCAGGCAGATGGTCAGTCGGAGCGGACTATTCAGACGTTGGAGGATATGCTGAGAGCATGTGTCCGAAATTTGGAGGGCAGTTGGGAGAGACACTTACCTCTGGTTGAGTTTGCCTATAATAACAGCTACCACAGCAGCATTGGGATGGCCCCATTTGAGGCATTGTGTGGGTGGAGATGCAGGTCGCCTGTAGGTTGGTTTGAGGTAGGAGATTCCTTTATGATGGGACCTGACCTAGTGGATGAGGCTGTAGAAAAGGTGAAGCTAGTCAGAGAGAGGCTGTTAGCAGCTCAGAGTCGCCAGAAGATATATGCTGATGGAAAGGCCAAGGAGGTAGAGTTTGCTGAGGGGGACATGGTGTTCCTCAAGGTATCCCCTAATGATATGGGTGGTGAGATTTGGTAAGAAAGGAAAGCTAAGCCCAAGGTTCATTGAGCCGTTTCCTATTCTTAAGCGCAGGGGAGTTGTGGCCTATGAGTTGGCCTTACCTCCTAGTATGGATCGAGTACATCCGGTGTTACATGTGTCTATGCAGAAGAAGTACTTTCGGGATGAGTCCCATGTTATTGAGCCTACCACAGTGGAGGTGGATTCAGTAGTCTCTTATGAGGAGCGGCCAGTTGAGGTGCTAGATCGTCAGATCCGAAAATTGAGATCGAAGGAGATCCCCTTGGTTAAGGTCAGGTGGGAGCACCATTCCGGTCAGGAGGCCACCTGGGAGGTGGAGCAGGATATGAGGGAGTGTTATCCTTCATTGTTTGATGATTTGGTGAGTCCTTAATTTTTCTTTTTCAGAAATTCGAGGACGAATTTTCTTTAAAGAGGGAGAATCGTAATATCTTAGATATTTTAAATATATTTTCCTCTTATGGTTTGTGGTTGCAAAACCTAGCAGACTAGTCCGCGGTCTAGCCGAGTCGACTCATGGTCCGGAGCGAGCTTGTGAGTTCAGGTAAGTAAGAATATGAGATATGATAATTTTGCTTGAGTAGTTAAATTTATATAATTTCATGTTGTGTTTGCATAATTGTTTAGTTTATGTGGATGTGCTTATGTGGTGGCTAATGATTTATCATGGAACTTGAATAGGATTAATTAAGCTTAGTTGGGTTAGCGAGTTGAAAGGTTAGTGGGTTTCGATCCGGGATGTGACGGATGCGGGTTAAAGAAGGTTAGGGTTGAAGAGGAGGGGAAGGGATTATAAAATCCCCCCCCCCCCCCCCCCCCCCCAGGGCTTGCGGCTCCCTATTGGAGCCGCACAAGTGGCATAGAGAGAGGAGCCGCCCAGCCAAGCCAAGCCGCCCCTCTCGCCTTTTCTGCTTCCTTGGACCCGCCGCCCTCAAGCCAACCGCCAAGCCTCTCTCCCTCCCCTCTCTTCCTTTCTCTGTCTTCCCCTCTCCTTGGAGCCAAGCCGACGACTTGGGTGTAGCCGCCGCCGCCTTCCTTGAAGAGGAGCCGCAGCAGTCCCTTGTTGAGCCAAGCCATCCCCTTTGAGGCCAAATTCGGAGGCTGCCAATTTTGAGTTTCTCGTACTCTTTCTTCCTAGATCAAGGTGAGTGGTTTTACCCTCCTTCTTCGGGATTTCTTTGAGTTTCTTGAAGCCGTTCTTGGAGGCTTTATGTTCTCGATGTGTTTTCGATGATCTCTCGGATTCATGCCGTTCTTTTTGTGTGTCATGCTTGAGGAGGCCCTAAACCCTCCCCTATGGGGCTCGGCAGCCCTAGGATGATCCTAGGGGTGCTCGGCCAAGGTGGAAAAAAGGGTGCCCTCCAAGTGTTCGATGAAATGCCTAAATGAAAGGATGTAGATTTTCTTGCCTTCTATAAATCAATTTGATCATCAATCTTGATGTTTGTAAATTTAAATGCATGCTTGCTATTAAATCTTTGATTTTTGGAAATATATCTTGTGGATTTAAAAGGGGTTTGATTTTGGAGGCATGAGAGTTCTTGGTTTAAATTCTTGAATATAAAGGTGGGTTCTTGATTAAGGAGAGTTGGGATGCTTGATATTCTTGTTTATTAAGCATGGTTTATTGTGAGATTTATCTTGATGATTACAAATCTGATGTGATGGTAATTAGGGAGTTAATTTCTGTGAATTTTTGGATTTAATTTCATGATATGCTGAAAATTCAATGTTGCTGGAATTTCATGTTGAGATGATGAATCTGTGCTATTTTTGTAATGGTTGCTCTGATGTGTGTATTTCTCTGAACATAGTCGTGTAACTTATTGTTTCAACCAGCAAATATAGTTTGGACACATAGGATACAGTCTGGAGACCATATTCGGATTACATACGTCAGTTTCGGGCAGAACAGTAAGCAAAAATAAAACCCTAAAAAAAACCCTAATTGTGGTTAACTAAATTTTAATTGTATAATTAAAATTGGGTAAAAAGGGTCAGCATAATCTGTTATGAACCAACATGAGAAGTTTATGCATGAAATAAAATCACACGGGTTCATGACATTATGGGTCTAGGAGTTGGGGTCGGGTATTGGAGTGTTGAGACACTTTCCAATAGGAACACCCCTAAGACACCATAGGAAAGATTTGACTTAGGTCTTGGTGCGTCATATCTTTATGAATGGCGGAGAGGCTCGCTGAGGAGCCGGATTGCGGGCTAGGCCCGGAAGGTTGGATGGCTAATTCCCAACCTGTGGAACAAGTTCAGATTGGCGATTACCGATTGTTCCTTCACGTCTGGTGGAGCAAGTTCGGAGAGTCTTCCCGATTGCTCCCGAGTTTCTTTATATTAGGATAAGTTCGGAGGGCCTTCCCGATTATCCTCGTATGTTTTGTCTAATTCCCAACCTGTAGAACAAGTTTGGAGGGCCTTTCCTGATTGTTCTGGTTTGGCCTCGTGGGATAAGTTCGGAGGGTCTACCAGATTATCCTCGAGGGGGTTTTAAGTAATAAGTTCGGAGGGCCTACCCGATTATTCCTGAGATATCTTAGAGGAGTATGTTCGGAGGGCCTACCCGATTACTCATGCGATATCTTAAAGGGGCAAGTTCGGATGGGCGAATCCCAATTGTCCCTACGCGTCTCGTGGAGCAAGTTCGGAGGGCCTTCCCGATTGCTCCTAAGTTTCTTTATACAATGATAAGTTTGGAGGGCCTTCACATTTATCCTAGTATGTGTTATTGCCTTAGGGCAGCGTAGGCTTAGGCCTGATGTTCTGCTCCGTTTGGGTGTTGGCTGCCTTCGAGCAGGTGGTGGATATGATGGATGGCCTGTTATCAAGTCATTCCCATGTGACCTTTTCCTGTTTGAGTCAAGAGTGTTACCTTATGCATCTTATCTGTGATGTTTGTTTTTGTGAGGGTTGGTAGAATCGCTCACTCAGTTCTTTGAACTCACCCGTTGTCGTTGTTTTTTTTTGCAGAGCCTGACCGGTGAGGTGGGCTGGAGCACTTGGCGCAGCTCGAGGGAAGAGAAGCCACATGATCTCATAGCAGTCCTAGTTAGGGATCGTAGTCGAGTCTGCAGTAGTTTGTCATGCACTTGTGTATTGGTATTTTGAAGTTGTAGTCCCATGGGGACATTCATTTTTTTATTCAGATTTTATTTAAATATCAGTAATGTTGCTCTTGATTCATTTTATTCCGCACTCGAGCTTTTTGATGAAAAACTATATTGTTTTAATGAAATCTAATTATCTTCCCTTTATAAGCAAAACTATTGTTTCTTTCCGCTATCTTTTGTGAGTTGGCATGTGCATGAGTTAGACTGCGGGGTATAGGCACGTATACCCTGGCCAGTCACTTGACCCTGAGTTTGGGGCGTGACAATTATTTATTGACCACTTGTAACTGCCCCTTTATTTGGAATCATATGCTCAATTGCCAATCTTTTGGTCAAAGAAAAAACCCAATCAGAAATAGCAAAATGAGGAACTTATTTTAGGGGCATTAAATTTTATATAGTTAGCTATATAAATTTTATTTTTTTATCTATTTAAGTTCTTATTCTAGAACTGTCTTTGCCAATTTCCTACTTGGTAATTTAGTGAGTGCTTCCATCTTTCAATGTATTGGCACTTTCATGGTCTTTTAAACATGCGTTAAGCTTGTCAATTCCTGATTACTTGCTTATCTGCTATGCTAATTTACTATATCTATGACTTTTCAGGTTTTTGCACTTAAAGATGCTGGAAGTTTGGCTGAGAATGCTACAACATATGAGAGCCTTGAACCTTGCAACCATTATGGGACGACTCCTCCTTGCACAGAAGCTCTAACATGAGAATGGAGGTCTAACATGAGAATCCCATTGTAGGTTCCGCAGGAGTTGAAAGGCTCAGAGATTCTGGCATCAAAGTTAATGCTATGTCAAATGCTTACAGGCAGGCCCTTTGTTACCTTGAGAAGTGGTGAGTTCTTAAAAAAGTAGTGTAAGGAAGCAATGAAGTCTTGATTGATTAAAGTTTCAAGTCTATTGAGATAATTGCTTTCCCAAGTCTTGCATGTATTTCCATACTTCGTGTGCGGGGTTCCACACTAAGAAAGAGAAATCGTTAAATCGTTATCGCTATATGAAATGAAGCAGCGCCTAGCACGCTAAGATAAACCACTTGGAAAAGGCGTTGCCTTTCTTTCTCAGTCGTCTGTCTTAATTCATGTTGTAATGCGGTCGTGAAAATCAACTTGATTAGCTACCAATTTTATTTGTTAGTGAGAAAAGACAAGTAATTTCTTTCAAGGGTACTATTCAATGAAGTTGTTGGCAGACTAGTAGCAAAATAGTTGGTTAGCCTTTCCAACAGTTTATAATTCATAGTTTATAATTTCTTTTAGGGTAATTAATTTTTGAGTATTCTCTCACTTGCATGTGTAATTTCAACAGTTTATAATTCATAGTTTAGTATTGAAGGTATGGTTGTTAGCTCTGGTTGTCTTACCAGCAAGATCACATATTTACATGTGCCTCTTGTATCTATCTCTACTGTCAATTTGCGTTCTTCCAACTTGTATTTGGACGGTAAGCTTGGAAATTGCTTATTTTGGTACTTATTCTAGTTCTGGTTTTGGCCAAGATACATTTTAGCTTGGAGTTCAAAACTTCTATAGTAAATGTTTTCTTTGCATTGGACCATAGACTATCACAAAAGTTAAGGTTTTAGCAACATAGCCTGCAGAAGTGTTATAGCTTGGCAAGAAGGGAAGTGTAGGCACAGGGAAATTATAAGTTCTCATTAATTCATGTATGAAATTTTCTTTAATTTTTTCATATTCTGGGTGGCATGTATACAAGTTTGACAAGCTTAATTGGAAAAGTTAGCTTTTGATATCATCATGTTACCCAAACATTTTTAAAGAATTAAATAGAGATATTATTGATACTGCCTTCAAAGAATTTTAAATATACTTAACTACTTTGTCATTTACATTATGGTATCTTTGTCATATGTAGTTATCTTACACTCTTATATGCTTCTCATCAATTAAGTCTATGCAGAAGATGGCATTATCAAACCAAGCTTCAATAACATGGTTGTCAAGGAAAATCTAAGTTTGTTCTCATTCTAGCTTGATTGGAGATGCCCCAAGTTTTTTGTGTTTTGTTCTCATCATATTTTTCTTTTTCTTTTTCTTTTTCTTTTTCTTTTTCTTTTTCTCTTTCTGGTTTATGGAAAGGTCCAATTAGTATTTAGAATTGCACTAATAATTTATCACTTCTTTTGCAGTAAGAGCTGGTACTGGTGGTGATGAAGCAGGAATATGGACTGGTGATCTTGTAGGTAGATGATACTTTCATGATCTTTGAACATAATATAATTTTTCATAAAGCTTTCTTAATTGGCAGAGAAGAACTAGGAATACTAGAAAATCATTAACCTTTTTTCTCTTGAAATAATATGGTGGTTTAGCATCTCATCCACTGATTTTAAGAAGCTTCTTATTTAAATGTCTCTTTTGTAAATTATCTTTCCTCACCAACTATTTATCTTCACACATGCACCTTTTTCCCAGTACATGGTCTTAGTATTAAATGTTAATCTTTACTTGCAGGCATTCAAGAACAGAAACATGGTAATGGTTATTAGATATGAAGCTTCCCCATGTGTATTTTGATTAAAACTGACCGGAATAGGACACCGCAAAGCATAATTGAGTACTCGTGTTCTTTTTCTAGTATCTCTTCATATGCATTTTTTACAACTTGGAAAGAAAATTCTAGTATTCATTTATCTAAAATATAAGCAGTTTAAATGTTTTATAAATATAGAAAAAAGATTCATCTCTCAGAAAAATAAGCAGTTTAAATCAAAACAAAACCTTTGAGTTAATATGAATATACCTTTCATCTACTGTAATGCATGCCACCAATGTTCCCTTTGCAACATTCATGTTCTGTTGGGTATTTTTTTGTAGTTTATTGTGGAACATAAGTTTGTTTAATTTTTTTGTTCTTGATTATTAACTTGATTATTTTTGCATGCTGATAACCATGCTACTAAGCAACAAGCTAATGTGGTTTTTAAGGATCTGATCATATTCCGATGACATAAAGGAGAAATATATATTCCTGCGTTCAAGACTGACTCCATCAAATAATTGTAGGAAAGTGCATAAGTGTATGATATTCTTTGAAGGGTTTGTCTAACCGGTTAAGAATTTATTTTTCATTATTTCATTTGGAGACTATTAAATAAGGTCAAATATAGTTTTTATTTTTATTTGATTTGTAGTTTTATATTTTTATTTTTATTTGAATTTACACTCCCCAAAAATTGTTATGTTGATTAAAATATATACCTTGTATTGTGAACTTAAAATATATTGAAGTTTTTTTTTTTGTTTTTGTTTATTAGGATGCAATGTTGAATAAGATCAGCATGGTGGATACGTCATCTCATTTGAAGCATAGGGATGAGACGAAGTTCACGCAATCTAGTGGACGTTCAAAAATAAGAAGAGAATGGTCTCCTCCAAAGCTCTCCGCAAGTATATCTATGTCATCTTCTCTCTTCTCCACTATTGCAGAGAATAGGAAGATTGTGATAACATTTTGTCCAACTACAATCTAGATGGATTATTATGAAACTTGTAGTTTGATCTTTTAAGGAGTATTTCCTTGGATATTGTGTAATCAATTTTCTTATTAATTATAATATTGTTTGTAATCCTAATTAATTTTCTTAGCAAAATATATATATTAAAGGCAAATACATATGCTTATAATTAGAGACTAAATATGATATATGCTCCGAATAGTGTTTGTATATCAAAGACAAATATAAATGTCTCTATTATGATTTTTAGAGGCAAATATAAATGTCTCCATTAATATTTTTAGAGACATGAATATAAATATATATGTATCTATTAATATTTTTAGAGGCAAATAAATATGCCTCCATTGATACTTTTAGAGGCAAATATATACGCCTCTATTAATATTTTTAGAGGCAAATAAATTATTTGCCTCTAATAGTATTTTTATATTAGATACAAATATATATGTCTCTATCAATATTTGTAGAGACAAATACATTATACATCCCTAATACTTTTAGGGACAGGAGCTCTAAAGACGAACAATTTTATTTGTATCTAAAAGTTATAGAGGCAAATATTTAACTTTTAGAGACAAATTTGATTGTCTCTAATTGTCACTTTTGTTGTAGTGCCTCCTCCTCTAGATCTCCTCCTCCTCCCACCGCCACCACCACCACCACCACCACCTCCTCCTCCTCCTCCTTCTCCTCTAGATCTCCTCCTCCCATCGCCACCACCACCTCCTCCTCCTCCTCCCCTTCTTCCTCTTTATCTAGAGGAGGAGGAGGAGGAGGAGGAGGAAGGGGAGGAGGAATCGATGACCTGTCACGCCCCAACTCAGGGTCGCGTGACCGGCCAGGGTACGTGTCAGTACCCCGAAGCCTACCACATGCACTGACCAATCATACACAGAAACAACACTGGACCAACAAGAGAGTCATGAAATAAAACAGCGACCAAACTTTATTGAAGTCAAAACAAATTTAAGTCTAAAGAAAGCAACTAAACTTTTCAAGGAAACATTTCAAGTTTGAAAGCAGTAAATGTTTTACAAAGATCACTCAGTGCATGACCAACAACTCAAACGACACTGTTGGCTTTAGGTTTTCAACCTTGGTCTTATTCTCTTAATCTCGGTTTTGATGATAACAAACATGGAACTAATATTTCGTTGAGAATATCATTCGGGTTCCATATCAATTAGCGTTCAATGTCCTCAATCGGATGAATCGGAAGAAATCGGAAAATCGGAAGGACATTGATCATCGCACTCGGGTTTGTCGCGAAAATTTCTCGAAGATCGACGAGTGCACCAAAGTCGTCTTGGATGAGCTCAAAGATCACATGAAAGCTCTCCAAGTTGATGGTCGTTGAAAGCTGAAACCCCAAAAACAAAGCGCGGAAGAAAATCGGCTGAAAAATAAACTTCAGCCTAAGTTCGATCGATCGGGCGGTCGATCAAACAGGGTAAGAAATTGGCAGTAGCCAATTCGATCGACCGAACACTGCCAAAAACCAGCAGTGGCTACTTCGGTCGACCGACAGAGGCCTAAAATGAGCAGAATGTTCATCGGTCGATCGAATTGATGATCGCGCGGTCGCGCGACCCAGGCTCCATGAATCGGTCGATCGATGGGTCGACCACGCAGAGAGAAGATGCAGCGATCGATCGGTCGATTGACCGACCAATCTTTTTTATCATCCTTGAGCTGTCGCTTCTTGGTGAGGGTATAAATATACCTCATCTAATCTTTTTTATAACTCTTCCTTGATGATTACAGATTTTATTGAGCAATTAAAAGGAAGATTTGAGCCTTCTAGAGATTGATTAAGCGTGCTCTGCTCTTTCCGCGAACATTCTCTCAAGCGCCAGCTGCTGCCTCAACTCAGAAATTGAATCGAGCTCTATGACTCAACGAGTTGGAGGTTCTGAAGGATTGAGAAGGGCATTTATTCTTGGTTTTATTCCAAGCTCTTTTCAATGTAATTTTTATCTATTATTTGAACCATTTTTCTTTGATTTGGGTTTGTACGAAGACCGGGTGTTAGGTCTTCTTGTGAGAAAGTGGTTACCTTGTTGTGAAGGTGTAAAGCCACTTCTACTTGTGTAAACGTAGTGTTACTAGGATTAGTCAAGTTGTCCCTTAGAGTTGAGGTGAAAGAGTGCTGTCAATAAGAAGGCGGAGACTTCCGGGTGTGGAAGTACCTTAGGTCAAGAGTGAGACTCTTCGAGTCAAAGTCCTTTGTGTAAGGGAAATGAGAATTAATCTAGTAAAATTATTTTGGAAATCCTAAGCGGGGTGCTTAGGTAGTGGAGTAGGCATTGGGGCCGAACCATTATAAATCTTGTGTGTTTGCGTTGATATATTGTTGTACTTAATTGTTTTATCTTGCTTCCGCATTTAATCGCATAATTGCATCTTGCCTAAACGATTTAAGATAATTATTAAAATCAAATTTAGGCTAATTAATTTAGTAAAAACACTATTCACCCCCCTCTAGTGTTGCTATTTCGCCTACATTTGGTATCAGAGCGGGTTCATAGCTTGAGATTTCACCATCTCTTCTACACCTTGTCTCGATCTTGAAATGGCTCTAGAAATGGTAGCGTCTATACCCCCTAGGTTCGATGAGTCAAACTTTGGTCTTTGGAAAGGAAGAATGTATACATTCTTAAAGACTCAAGGTTTAGGTGTTTTTAATATGGTAAAATCAAAATACATAGAACCTAAGGAAAAAATGGATTCATAGACTCAAGAACAAATTAATAGGTATGAACTAAATGCTAAGGCAACAAATTGCTTATATTGTTCCTTAGAAAATAACATATTTGAAAAAGTCATGCATTGTTCTTCCGCATTTGATATCTGGGCAACATTAAACATGCTATATGATTTTGCAAAAACTGAAGAGATTACTACTTTTGATGAAAGTGGTGATGACAATGGTCACTCACCTACTACTAATCTCAATTTTGATGCCCATAGTGCTTCGAGTCAAAGAAGCAATTCTAAAAGCCGAAAGAGAAAGGTAATTTTCCACGTGTGCAAAGAAAAACGGCATGTGAGGAAAAATTGCCCTTCCATGAAGAACAAGGCAAAGAAGAGGTGAAACGCTTCCACATCATCATCTTACTCAAGTGAAGCATCCTCTTACCATGACGATGAAGCCATCTCAAAAGAATGCCTCATGAATGATAACAATGATGTACACTCCTCTCCTTCTAGTCATGTTAATAATAATGATAGTATTAACTCATCTAGTTCTCATGATTTTGATGAATTGATGGATGAGTACAAAATCATGTATGCCTTGATGATTAAAAAGGATAAAGAAAACAAAAAGTTAAAGAAAAAAAACTTAAGGCTTAGTTCTCATGTGCATTAACTAGAGAATGAAAAATTGAATACCAATACAAATGTATCTTGCCATGATGATTTTAAGCTTGAAATTGAGAATTTAAAAAGTAAGGTAAAAGACTTGAAAAATGAAAATGAATGTTTGAAATCAAAAATGAAACTTAGGAGTAATGATTTGAAAAATGATTTCAAACTTGAAAATGAAAAATTTTAAGTTGAAAATAACATGTTGAAATCACAAGTGCATGCATTGCACAAATCCATGAATGATGTGAAAAATGAGATGTTGACTTTGAGTAGGAAAGTAAATACTTCCTCTTGTAATTCTAAGAATCAAAATGTCTCTTTTAGTAAACCTCAAAAGAAAAATATTTCCTTTAAGAATGCTCCTCACATGACAAGCATTCTAATGATAGATTTAATGTCCATAGCAAAAATAAAAAGAAAAAGTTTCATGGACATTGCTTTTGTTGTGGTGTTTATGGCCATGCTATCCATGAGTGTGTTTTTAAAAGAAATCCAAGTGTTGCTAGAACACTTTGGATTCCTAGGCCAACTCACCCCCAATGACCCAAAGCTATTTGGGTACCAAAAGTGTCTTGTTCTTTTGTAGGGGGAGCCATCACACAAGGGTAATGGAAATTGAAGAGTTGAAGTTGACCAAGAAATTGAAGGAATGATCCTTGCATGGTTGCAACTTCGAAGTCTTCACCTAGACTAGATGCCTATGGTAAAGTTGGCATCATCTCCTGTACTTACTTGATTAAATTAAAGTTGGAGTTTTGATACATGCTTAATATCAGTAGATTTTCCGCTCATGATATGCTTTTATAAAATGATTTTTGATTTTGATTTCCCGATCTCTTCAGAAACCTATGTGGCCTATAATGGGCCTAAGCGACCTTGTGGTTCTAAATCGTAGGCTAATTATGGCCTTTCGGTTTTCAACCAATAGGAAGGGTTGGAGATCTTACTTTTCAAAATTTCATATTTTGAGATCTCTTGATTCATTTTGTTATCATGAATGATTATTATGAAAATGAATCGATGCTATTTAGTGAAGTTGAATTTTGAAAATGATATTTGGTTTTCTCTTCGCTATTTAGTTAGTTTGCATGTAGATTTGATTTCATTTTCTACTTATAAAGTATACTTGCAAGTTATAAATATTTTAGGAAGACTAGTTAGGAAGAAAAAGATTAGTTTGGTAAATTATCATGAATAATGTATAACTTTGATAAATTCAAAATCTTAGTGTTATACCTCAATGCTTAAGCTAAAATTATGTCTCTATAGTCATGATTAGGATTGCATGTTAAACCCTTGAATTTTCATGAGTAGGTAGAATTTTAGCACTTAGGCAAATTTCATTGGATGAAACTTGCTCTCGGTAAATATCTATTATTAGATACCTTCTTGTAAGTCCAAACTAATTTAACATGTTTAGGAATCTTATTCCTCAAATGTTTCACATCCTAAGATCTCCTTAGATTCATTTGTTTATTAAAATCAATATAGGATGAAAAATGGTCTTGATAAATTCTTTTGAGTTCAAACTTGATACATGCATTTCAAATGACTATTCAACAATTGGTATCAAAATTTTCATCCAACAATTGATATCAAATATTTTTCATCAAAAATATGATTTTGTATGAATTTAAAATTTTGATTTGTGAAAACTAGAAGTATATACCTTGACCTAAGTCAACAAAGTGACTTAGAAAATTTATTTTAAGCCCAAACTTGATTCATAGACTTACACTATCTCATGTTTAATTTCTAGATGCCTAAGTTTGAGAAAACATGAGTAGATAGCAAAACTTGATACTTAGCCATTTTCATGTTTTCATGCTTAATTCGAATGAAATCGCGCTAAGTTCATATTTGAATCAAATGACATTAGTTTTCACTTCAAAATTGATATACATGATTTAAATGACCATATCTTGATACTTTGAAAGTTTGAATGAAATCTAAAAATGTCATGAAAAAGATATGAGTATATAGTTTTGAACATACATGATCCAATTTTAAATTCAAACACTTAGTTTTGAACATATCATGTATGAATTAAGTTTCATATTAAATATTTTATTTTCCATCCCTTTGGTTGAGATTTTCATGTTTCATGAAAAATAATCTTTAGAGTCTCAACTTCATAAAAAAAATATTTGTTCTTCATCCCTTTGACTAGATTGACCTTTCTAGCCCTTTCTGATTAATGTTAAAAGGGGCAAAAATGTATTAAAAAAAGGGGGAGAAAAGTATAGGAAAATCTGGGAGAAAATTATAAGTAAAGGGGAGGAAAATATAGGAAGTCCATGCATATAGATAAAGGGAGCTTATTTTCATAGATATGCATGTTAATAGGGGAAGAAATCCCTTAGTTGATATTCTATATGCTTTAATGATATATAGTGGGGCTGAACCACTATAAATCTTGTGTATTTGCATTGATATATTGTTGTGCTTAATTATTTTATCTTGCTTCCGCATTTAATCGCATAATTGCATCTTGTCTAAACGATTTAAGAAAACTATTAAAATCGAATTTAGGCTAATTAATTTAGTAAACACACTATTCACCCCTCCTCTAGTGTTGCCATTTCGCCTATAGACACGACTACGACTACATGGACGCTTGCTACGAGACCTATGCCACTACTTGCCCTCCAGCTGCACCATACCACCAGGCCGTACCTCACTGGTCGGGCTCTGCAAAAACAACACAATAAATCGCGAGTTCACGATGAACTCAGTGAGCGATTCTTTTGAACCTCCACTTAAATTCCCGTTAAGTAGCACATATGACAATATAATTTAGTGAGGAATTTAAGCTAACCAATTTTGCCAAGTCAACATAGTAATTACACCGGCCGCTATAGGCCTAAGCACATGCAAAAGAGGGGTTCGGCCATGCCAGGCTTCCCCTCTCTACAAACCAGGCCAGACCGGCCTCCACAAACCAGTTCAATGAGTCATACGATGTGTAAAACAATCAAATCGCCGGGTCCGTCGACTAGGATGGCCACTAGTCTCAGGAAACCCTCAGGTTAGGGATAGCTAGTCCCACCTAACTCGGGTCTATCGTCAGTGTGGTCTACTGACGAAATCTCAAGACCCTCCGCCACCCGGGTCTAACACCTAGCGGGCCCGCTTGTGCAATCTCAAGACCCAAGTCATCGCTGAGTCGTGTGGTAGCCGCTCGGCTAATA
The DNA here is from genome assembly GCA_034359265.1 of Canna indica. Taxonomy (NCBI): domain Eukaryota; kingdom Viridiplantae; phylum Streptophyta; class Magnoliopsida; order Zingiberales; family Cannaceae; genus Canna; species Canna indica. The sequence continues at coordinate 42,870,388 of CP136891.1, forward strand.
ACACTCCTCAGTAGACCATCTCAAAAATAATACACAATCAAGGTTTGTATAAAAATACCATATGTGTTTTCCGAGCTTTGCCCATATCCGACCCTTTTTCCCGGGTCGCACTATCCGAACACTAATGTCCATCTGTCCCTAGGTGTAAACCTATGCACATTGTTCCTCTAGGGTAATTACCATTCATAGGTACAGAAATTCTTACTTCTTGATTTATTTTAGCAATGGTACATAGAAAAGAAAATGTGTATACCATTTCCAACAATAGTTACCAACAATATTTACTAACAATAATTACTAACAATAATTACCAACAATAAAAATAAACGATAATAACATGGGAATGCCGAAATAAGGAGGTTAATTCAACAATTAAATTCTAATTTCTAGTAAGGAAACAAGTGGTATAACAAGGTAAAGAATGAGCTCTAACATAGAAAATAATTAAACATTTCCATGCTCTACACCTCATACTAAATCCTAACCATGTATGTACTATCAAGAACATTTCCTTATAGCATGATACTCCCAATCTACCACTACTAGCAATTCATCCATTGAGTGATTAATCTATAACATAAGTTAACGAGTAAATCTCTAGATGTAAGTATGAATCAACTCGAGTTCTTCTCCCCTTCTTAACCGCTCGGCCGAACCCAATATGGGCTTAACATGCTTTGCCGAGACTAAACCGGGTGGAAAGGGAGGACCTTTGGCCATGATCAAGGAAGATCAAGTCACCAATCATGAAAAGAACTCGGTCCAAGAGGGTTCGACCACTCTAGGAATTTGGAGAAATTTCGGCATGACCTCGCCCTTTTTCCTTCATGCGGCCGACCCTTAAAATCATGGAAAATTTCGAGAAACATCATCGATAAATGACATGCACATATTAAGATCAAGCCTCGAAAGAAATTCGGTGAATCAACGGAATTCACAATAACTTGGGTTGGCTACCCGCCTACCCTAGAGATATTGATTCAACCACTCACCTCGACTAGAGAAGAGGATGGATGGGATGAAGACGATTTCGATTTCACCGACGACGACGCAGATCCGGCGCTGCCCCAAAAGCTTCCCTTCTCTTCCCCTCCTCCCTCGCCCCTCGGCTGCGTACGACTCAACTTGTCTTGAGCCGCACGGTGGCTTGGGGTGAAGGGTTTTATTCCCCCATTTTTTTTCGACAACAATGCCCCTCCTCACTTAAACCCTCTCACTTGACTCACCTAAACCCGGATTGAACCCTGATTCAATTCGCAAACTCGATTTTAATCCAACTTGAGTTAGACAACCCATACATTCCAAAAACGCATTAACCAATGGGCTACAATTTAAATTATACCTCTTACTCGCAGCGATTTCACGACTCAGCCCGGTTAGTTCCCGATCCGATGGGATTCACCAAGGAAATTTTTATATTAGGAAACCCCAGTTCTTACAACCTTCCCCCCTTAAGGGAAATTCATCCTCGAATTTTGTTGAATTATAAGGACTTACTAGCTCTTCAAACAAGGAAGGGTAGCGTTCTCTCATGTCCTGCTCCACCTCCCAGGTAGCTACTTGCCCGTAGGGGTGCTCCTACCTGACCTTCACCAAGGAAATTTCTTTGGACCTTAACTTTCTGATTTGACGGTCAAGAACTTCTACTGGCCTCTCTTCATACGACATAGCTGAATCCACCTCAACCACAGAAGGTTCAATTATGTGCGACTCATCTCTCACATATCGCCTGAGCATTGACACATGGAAGACCGGGTGGACCCTACTCATGCTAGGGGGGTAAGGCCAGTTCATAAGCCACAACACCCCTCCGCCTGAGAATGGGAAATAGGCCGATGAATCTAGGGCTCAACTTTCCTTTCTTGCCAAACCAAACCACCCCTCTCATGGGGGAGACCCGCAGGAACACTAGGTCGCCATCCATGAACTCCAATTCTCTAGCCTTCTTATCAGCATACATCTTCTGGCGACTCTGAGCTGCCAATAACCTTTCTTTTATCATTTTCACTTTCTCTACCGCGTCCTCAACCAGATCAGGGTCTACCATGAGAGCCTCTCCTGCCTTAGACCAGCCCACTGGTGATTTGCATCTCCGCCCATATAAGGCATCAAAAGGGGCCATACCAATGCTACTGTGATAGCTATTGTTGTAGGCAAATTCTATCAACGGCAGGTGTTTCTCCCAACTGCCAGCCAAGTCCAGGATGCATGCCCTCAACATATTTTCCTGTGTGTAGATGGTCCTCTCTGATTGTCCGTCCGTCTATGGATAAAAAGCTATGCTGAACCGCACCTGAGTACCCAAGGCCTCCTGGAAGGACTGCCAAAATCGGGGGCTTTGAATTGGGTACCTCGATCTGATATGATCATCACTGGGTACCATGGTATGCCACAATCCCGTCTAAAAATAGTCTGACGTACTGTTCAGCAGAAAAGGCCATTTTGACTGGGATGAAGTGTGTGGTCTTAGTCAACTAATCCACTACCACCCAAATGGAATCAAACCCTCCTTTTGACTTAGGCAGCCCAGTCACTAAATCCATGGTAATCTCCTCCCACTTCCACTCGAGGAGCTCGAGGTTCTAAAGCAGCCCGGCGGGTTTTAGGTGTTCGACCTTCCTTTGCTGGCAAACCAAACACTTGGATACAAACTTTGCTACCTCTCTTTTCATGCCCTTCCACCAGTAGTGCTGCCTTAAGTCTCGGTACATTTTTGTGGCCCCTGGATGCATCATATAAGTGGAATAGTGGCCCATTTTTGTGGCTCACTACATTGGCTTTCCCCGGGTGGTACATAATAGTGCAATCATAGTCCTTTAGGAGCAACAACCACCTCCTCTGCCTGAGGTTCAGCTCCTTTTTGGATAAGCAAGTACTGAAGGCTCTTGTGATTAGTATAAATCTAGGTCAGCTCTTGGTCATGGCTCCAGAGCTTTAGTGCAAAAACCACTACTGCCACCTCTAGGTCATGCATTGGGTAGTTCTTCTCATGAACCTTTAACTAGTGGGACACATAAACTATGACTCTGCCAAACTGCATTAGAACACAACCCATGCCAATCCAAGAGGCATCACAGTAAACCCTGAGTCCCCCTGGGCATGAAGGTACGACCAATATTAGGGCTGACGTCAAGCATTCTTTGAGCTTCTGAAAGCTCTCCTCACACTTGTCATCCCAAATAAACTTGACCTTCTTCTGAGTCAGCCTAGTCAGAGGAGCTGCAATTCTGGAAATTTTCTACAAATTTTCTGTAATACCCGGCCATTCCCAGAAAACCGCAGACCTCGATCACGTTAGTCGGTCGCCTCCAGTTCTGCACAGCCTATACCTTGGTGGGATCCACCCTTATCCCTTCCTTGGACACCACATGGCCCAGCAACCCTACACTCTCCAACCAGAATTCGCACTTGGTGAATTTGTCAAACAACCGGTGCTCCCTGAGGGTTTTCAGGACCATCCTCAAGTATTCAGAGTGCTCCTCCTTACTCTTAGAGTATACCAGGATGTCGTCAATGAAGATGATCATAAAACTGTCCAAGTACTCCTTCAACATCCATCAGATCCATAAAAGCCACGGGTGTGTTGGTCAGACCAAAGGACATCACTAGGAACTCAAAGTGACCATAGCGAGTCCTGAAGGCAGTCTTGGGCACATCGCAGTTCCGAATTCTCAGCTGATGGTATTCGGGTCTCAAATCAATCTTTGAAAACCATTGTGCCCCCAGCAGTTGGTCGAATAGGTCATTTATCCTTGGTAGTGGGTAACGATTCTTGAGTGTCACCTTGATAAGCTGCCTATAGTCAATACACATGCACATGGACCCGTCCTTCTTTTTCATGAAGAGCACCGGAGCACCCCACGGTGATACGCTCGGCCGGATGAAGCCCAAGTCCAACAACTCTTGCAACTGCGCTTTTAACTCCCCAAGTTCGGCCGACGGCATACTATAGGGTGGAATGGAGACCGGCTTCACCCTCGGCTGCAAATCAATGCAGAACTCTATCTCCTTTCTTGACGGCAGACCCAATAATTCTTCGGGATAGGTGTTAGAGAACTCACAAACCACCGGTGTTCGTTTAACGTTCCCTGTCGTATCTCTATCCTCCTCGGCCACTGATACGGAGGCCAAGAAAGACTGACAACCACCCACAAGTAACTTACGAGCCTTCAGGGCTAAAATGACTCCGATAGGCTCACCTCTTCCGAACAATCTTTCCTAAAATGTCCAACCTGCCCACGTTTGAAACATGCATCCGTGCGGCCATAGCAAGTCACCCAGTGCTTTCTATTACAGCAGCCACACTGCGGCATTTCTGACTTCTGAGTGGAATACCCAGGCTCTGCCTGCCGCAATGCCCCTGACCCTGGGCCTCCACGGCCCTGACTACTGCAGTGTCCCCAGCTCAGCTGGTGGTCTGTAGTGGCAACAATCACCTCAAAGTGCCAAGGCCGGCCCCTTGAGGTCAGCACTTCATCTTTGCGGGTCCGTCAAATTTCTCGAACGACACCAATGCTTCCTTCCTGAGTGCCTCATCCACTACTCAAGCAAATGTGGTGTCCTAGGTATAATGGATGAGCTTGCTGATCTGGGGTCTCAACCCCCTCGACAAACCTCTTGATCCTGGCGGTCTCAGTAAACACTAGGGTTGGGTGGTACTTAGAGAGCCTGGTGAATGCCATCTCGTAGTCTGACACGGTCGTACCACCCATCTAAAGCTGCATCTCAAACTCCCTTGTCCGCTTATCGCGGACACTCAGTGGTAAGTACTGCTTGACTACGACCGCCCTAAATTCTTCCCACGTAGGGGTGGTGCATTCGTTGTCCTGCGGACGCTCCATGCGAGCCGCTAACTCGGATGAGCACCCAAGCTCCACACACAGCTGGTAGAAGTCACCTAGAAAATCAGTGACCTCTACCTGCATATGTGTCCCGATGAACACCGGCGGCCTCAACTTAACGAAGTCTGTGTATGTGGGCGCCCCTGGGACTCTGATCATTGATGCTACTGGCTCAGTCACTTCTGGCACTATGGGTACCACTGGTACTAGTTGCGGCTGCTGCTGCCTCAACTCATGCTCCCTACGGAGCGCCTCTGTCAACTGAGCCACCTGAGTCTGCAGCTGAGCAACTATGAGGTCTTGTACACCCTCCTCTCACTACTCTCTTCCCCGCCCCCATCCCTGGCCTCGGCCTCGTCCCCAGCCTCGGCCCTAGCGTTCGGTGGAATTAATACCGTTGTTGCTCAACGCAACATTGTGAGTCTCCATCACACTAGCATAAAGATTTTTTTTAATACCATTAATACCAATAAATTATAACTGAAATTAAAATTACTAACCACATGGTGTGTTGAGGTGCAGTCGAGACCACCTGATCTCGTAGCATAACTATACCGTATGTCGACATGCTAGCATATGCCTCATACGCTACCCAATTCCTAGTTGTAGTCAAGACCTAACCAAAGGCTCCGATACCAACTTTGTCACGCCCCAACTCAGGGTCGCGTGACCGACTAGGGTACGTGTCAGTACCCCGAAGCCTACCACATGCATTGACCAATCTTACACAGAAACAACACTGGACCAACAAGAGAGTCATGAAATAAAATGGCGACCAAGCTTTATTAAAGTCAAAATAAAGTTTAAAGATAGCAACTCAACTTTTCAAGGAAACATTTCAAGTTTGAAAGCAGTAAATGTTTTACAAAGATCACTCAGTGCGTGACCAACAACTGAAACGACACGACTATGACTACATGGACGCCTGCTACGAGACCTGTGCCACCACCTGCCTTCCATCTGCACCATGCCACCAGGTCGTATCTCACTGGTCGGGCTCTGCAAAAAACAACACAAAAAACCATGAGTTCACGAGGAACTCAGTGAGCGGTTCTTCCGAACCTCCACTTAAATCCCCGTTAGGTATCACATATGACAATATAATTCAGTGAGGAATTTAAGCTAACCAATTTTGCCAAGTCAACTTAGTTATTACACCGGCCGCATTGGCCCTTAACAACATTACGTCATTCGGCTGCTATAGGCCTAAGCACATGCAAAAGGGGGGTTCGGCCATGCCAAGCTTCCCCTCTATGCAAACCAGTTCAATGAGTCATGCAATGTGTAAAACAATCAAATCGCCGGGTCCGTCGACTAGGATGACCACTAGTCTCAGGAAACCCTCCGGGTTAGGGATAGCTAGTCCCACCCAACTCGGGTCTACCGTCAGCATTGTTGGAGAAATGGCAACACTAGAGGGGGGTGAATAGTATGTTATCTAATAATTTGCCTAACTTTGATTTTAACCGTTTCTTGATTGGTTAGGCTAAGCACAATATTTTTAGCACGCGAAAGCAATAAATGCAGAGCAATAAGCACAAGCAACTGACAATGCTAACACAAGTATTTATAGTGGTTCGGCCAACGCCTACTCCACTACCTTGGCTACACACCAAGGATTTCTAACCAACTACTTTATAGAACTTGTGTTTTCCTTTGAATACAATTGAGGACACAATTCTCACCTCTTTGACAACTCAAACCTATTCACCTAGGCAAAACACAAATCTACAAAGTCTAACCCTAAGTGTTTCTCTAGCACACCTAACAAGCTATTACAGATGGAAAACAAATCTGAAATAAAACTTCAAATACAATGTAAAAGAGCTTAAGAATAAAAATAGAAACCATAGCTCTTTTCCAAAGCCTTCACGCCTTCAACTTGCCAGAAGATGCACTAGAGTTACAGTAGAGTTGAGGAGCAGCGGGCGCTTGAAGAAGAACGTTAAAAAGGAAGAGCAGAGCGCGCAACAATCAATCTCTTTAAAGGCTTTAGTGCAAAAACCACTACTGCCACCTCTAGGTCGTCGTCTCAAAAGAACAACCAAGTTCCCTGCACAACTCATAGCAATCTCCCAGGAAACTGGTGACCTCCACCTACTGATCTATACCTGTATACTCTAGTGGCCTAAATGTAACAAAATCTTCATATGAAGGTGCTCTGGGGGCTCTGACCATCGGTGCCACTAGCTGTGCCACCTCTGGTACAGCGGGTGCTGCCGGTACTAGTTGTGGCTGCTGCCTTAGCTCCTGCTCCCTACGGAGTGCCTCAGTCAGCTCAGCCACCCGTGCCTGCAACTGTACAACCATGGGATCATGTCCCACATCCTCTCAGGCTTGTTGTGGTCTCCCACGACCTCGGCCCCGGCCTCGGCGCTCAGTAGAGTTGCTGTCACTACCGCTCCTGGCGGCATCAAAGGCCTCCATCAATTTGGAATCACTAGAAAAGAAACATATCATAATCAAGCAATTGAATTTACCCTAACATTTTGCAAACATAACCACGAGTCGCGCTAAGGTGCAAACTTAGCCCATTGATCTCATAACAAACTCCTACTGTATATTGACACACTAGCAATGGCCTATACGGTGACAACTCCAGGTCGTAGTCAGACCGAACCACATGCTCTGATACCACATTGTCACGCCCCAAACTCATGCACATGCCAACTCATGCACATGCCAACTCACAATAGATAGCGGAAAGAAAGAATAATTTTATTTAAAAAGAGAAACAAAGACAGATTTCATTAAACAATATAGTTTTTGTCAAAAGCTCGAGTGTGGAATAAAATGAATCAAAGAGTATCAGTACTGATATTTGAACAAAATCTAAATAAAAACATGAATGTCCCCACGGGACTACAACTACAAAATACCAAAACAAAAGTGCATAAAAAACTACTACAGACTCGACTACGACCCCTAACTAGGACTGCTATGAGATCATGTGGCTCCTCTGACCTCCAGTTGCGCCAAGTGCCCCAGCCCATCTCACCGGTCAGGCTCTGCAAAACAAAACAACGACAATGGGTGAGTTCAGAAGAATTCAATGAGTGGTTCTAACAACTCCCACGAAAAACAACACAGATTAGATGCGTAAAGCAAAACTCCTAACTCAAGTAGGAAAATGTCACAAGGGAATGACCAGCTAACAGGCCATTTGGACACCACCTGCCCGAAGCCATCCAACACATAAACTGTAAAGATCAACATGCCTAAGCCTACCATGACCTCAAGCAACAACACATACTAGGATAATCGGGAAGGCCCTCCGAACTTATCCTAGTATAAAGAAACTCGAAAGCAATCGGGAAGGCCCTCCGAACTTGCTCCACGAGATGTGAAGGGACAATCGGGATTCGCCCGTCCGAACTTGCCACTTTAAGATATCACAGAGGTAATCGAGTAGGCCCTCCGAATTTACCCTTTTGGGATATCATAGGAATAATCGGGTAGGCCGTCCGAACTTATTCCTTAAAACCACCTCGAGGATAATCGGGTAGGCCCTCCGAACTTATCCCACGAGGCCAACCAGAATAGTCAGGATTTGCTCAACCGAACTATGGGCGAAATGGCGACACTAGAGGGGGTGAATAGTGTGTTTACTAAATCTATTAGCCTAAATTCCAATTTTATCATTCACTTAATTAGTTTAGGCAATTTGCAATTTTACGATTGGATGCAGAAGCAATAAATAATCAAGTAAATAAAACAAATAATTAAAAGCAATGCAAACACAGAATTTATAGTAGTTCGGTCCCAATGCCTACTCCACTACCTAAGCACCCCGCTTAGGATTTCCAAACTAGATTTACTAGATTAATTAGAGTTTCCCTTACACAGAGGACTTTTCACTTGAAGAGTCTCACTCTCGACCTAAGGTACTTCCACACCTCGAAGTATCCGTATTCTTATCGAGAGCACTCTTCCACCTCAACCCTAAGAGACAACTAGAACTAATCCTAGTAACAACTACTTTTACAAAACTGGCTTTACACCTAACACCAGGTAACCACTTATACCCACAAGACCAAACACTTGGTCTTCACACGAAAAAATAAAATAGTTCAAATAACAACAAAAATTACAATGAAAAGAGCTCAAGATAAAACCAAGTATTTGTGCTCTTTTCCAAGACTTGAAACCTCCAACTCGCCGAGTCGTATAGCTCGATTCAATTGCCGAGTTGAGGCAGTAGCTAGCGCTTGAAAAAGAACTTGAGGAACAATAGAGCGCCACTTAATCGATCTTTTGGAAGGCTCTAATCTCCCTTTTAATGCTCAATGATCACTATAAGATTGAGAGAAGAGGATTAAATAAAGTATGAAGAAACTGTAGCTCAACCGATAAATTTCTATCCATTGCAGGCCGTCGGTCGATTGGTCGGTCGATTGACCGATCGACCGATAATTCGATCGCTGCACTTCTATCTTTGGTCGATCGACCGACGGGTCGATCTCCCAGACGTGACTATTCATTTCCTCAATCCGGTCGACCCATCGATCGACCGACGCAGGGAAGCAAAGGTCGTGCACGTGTGATTTTTAATCCAATCGACTGCCCAAAACCAGACGCTAGGGCTACTGCCCAAAACCAACCTCTGTCGGTTGACGGACTGGTCGACTGAAGTGCCCACTGCCAGTTTTCAGCAGTGTTCGGTCGACCGACTGATCAATCGAAATGGCTGGTGCAATTTCTCTTACCCTATTCGGTCGACCGCCCCGGTCGACCGAACCTAGGTTGAAATTTATTTTTCAGCCTATTTTCTTCCGCGCTTCATTTCCGGGTTCCGGCTTTCAACGACCATCAACTTGGAGAGCTTTCATGTGATCTTTGACCCCGTCCAATACGTCTTTGGTGCACACGTCTTTCTTCGAGAAGTTTCCATGACGAACCCAAGCACGACGATCAATGTCCTTCTGATTTCCGATTTCTCTGATTTTTCTGATCGAGGACATTGAACGCTACTGATATGGAACCTAAATATATTCTCAATGAAATCATTAGTCTCATGTTTGTTATCATCAAAACCGAGATTAAGACTTAGGTTGAAAACCTAAAGACAACAATCTCCCCCTTTTTGATGATGACAAACATCCTTAAGAAAATATATCATTAAAGCATAGAGAATATCAATTAAGGGATTTCTCCCCCTATCAACATGCATGTCTATATAATTAACTCCCCCTATCTATATGCATGGATTTCCTATATTTTCCTCCCCTTTACCTATAGTTTTCTCCTATATTTTCTTATACTTTTCTCCCCTTTTTACTTATACGCTTCTCCCCCTTTTGACATCAATCAAAAAGGGCAAGAAAGGTCAATCTAGTCAAAGGGATGAACCACAAGTATTTTTTCATGAAGTTGAGACTCTAAAGATTATTTTCATGAAACATGAAAATCTCAACCATAGGGATGGAAAAACAAAATTTGATATGAAAACAAAATCTCATACATGATATGAAAAGAGTGATAGATAAAATTCAAAACAAAATCATGTAGGCACTCAAGTATGAATGTACTCATATCTTTTTCATAACATTTTTAGATTTCATTCACACTTTCAAAATACCAAGATATGATTATTTAAATCATGTATATCAAGTTTGAAGTGAAACTAATGTCATTTAATCCAAAGATGAACTTAGCATGTTTTCATTTGAAATAAGCATGAAGGCATGAAAATGCTATGTCTCAAGTTTTGCTATCTACTCATGTTTTCTCAAATTTAGGCATCTAGACATCAAACATGAGATAATGTAAGACTATGAATTAAGTTTGGGCTTAAGATGAGATTTTTAAGTTACTTTGTTGACTTAAGTCAACCTATACTTTGTTGACTTAAGTTTAAAATCAAACTTTTAAGTTTATACAAAATTATATTTTCGATGAAAAACTTTGGTACCAATTTTTGGATGAAAATTTTGATACCGAATATTTAATGGTCATTTGAAATGCATGAATAAAGTTTGAACTCAAAAGAATTTTCAAAGACCATTTTTCATCCTATATTGATTTTAATGAACTCAAAACACTAGATATTTCTAGCTATCATTCAAGAATTCAAAATCATTCCGAGAAATGATTTTACTCAATCAATGGTGTGAATGATATTAGGAACATAATCAAAATAGTATACACAAACTTTCGTTTGAAGTTTCCGAAAAATCAAAGTATTAAAAAAAATTGATATTTCAAAAAGATGATACTTTGCATTTTGAAAATCCAACTTCAAAATTCCATTAGAAATTAGATTCTTGATGAAACTTTTTGAAACTTTTACTAATAAAACTAGATTCTTCAGTGAATGTGTAGTTTCAAGAATCACCTAAAAAAGATTTTTCTATATTTTCCTATAAATAACTGAAATTGCTACCAAATGTAGGTTGAAATGGTATTTTTGTAATTTTCAATTATTCTTAAAAACTTGTTCAATTTTCATTTAAACTTTCATGACACCACATGATGGTCATGTAAATAGTATATGTCAAGTTTGAAATGAAAATTATGTCCTTAAGTCAAGATAGCAACCTAGCATGGTTTCATTCAAAACTAAACTAGTTTTTTTTATGAAACTTGCTAAGTTTCAATCTTAACATTTACTCATGATTTTTCAAACTTAAACCTATGGATACCTAACATGAGTAAATCTAAACATGTTCCCCAAATATGGATTAAAAATGAGACCTTTAAGTCAACTTGTTGACTTGGCTCAACTAGGTTCAAAAGAGATTTTCATGAAACCACCTCTATGTCATTTTATCCATATCCATATGAATTTTCCAATCTAAGTGCTTGGAAACATGTCATACCTATTCCTAAACATGTTTATGAAGTTTGGACTTAAAATCAAGTGTCCAAGTTGATTTGTTGACTTGGGTCAAACTTCTCAAGCTTAAGTCCTCTAAATTGACTTAGTTTTCAATTTGCTCAATCTCTAATGAATTTTCAATTTTAAGCAAATGACAACTAATCATTAACACACATAAACATGTTCATCAAATTTTCAACTTAAAATGAAGTCTCTTAAGAAAAGTATTAACCTAGTTCAATTTCATAAATATCATGATGTCATGAAATGAGCTAAGTTATCAAGATTTTTCTTACTCATAAAGATTCGAATATTTATCATGCAAAATCAATCATGAGTATATAGAGACATCATTAAAGCATAAATATTCAATTATTATACTAAGATTTTTGCAAAATCAAATTCATACATTTTTCTTGAAAATTTGCCCAACTTTTTCAATTCCTTTTTCATTTTCTTTTAGATAGCATAGCTTTCCAATTCTTAACTTGCAAGTAGACATCATTAGTATCATAATGAAATAATATGTCAACTCGCAAGCCAACAAACTAAATAGCAACGGTTTAATGCAAAGTTTCATTAAAAGAAAATTCAACATATGCTAGATAGTAATGATTCATTTTAAGGATTTATCATGATATCAAAATGAATCTAAGAGATCCTATGATGTGAAGCATTTGAGGAATGAGATCTCTAATCATGTTAAACTAGTTTGGACTTACAAGAAGGTCTCTACTAATAGATATTTACCTAGAACAAGTTTTATTCAAAGAAATTTGTCTAAGTACTAAGTTTCCACCTACTCATGAAAATTCAAGTGTTTAACATGCAATTCTAATCATGAGTATAGAGACATAACTTGAGCTTAAATATTTAGGTATAACACAAAGATTTTGAATTTATCAAAGTTATACCTTATTCATGATAATTTGCCAAACTAATCTTTTTCTTCCTAATTACTAGCCTTCGATTTTATCATAACTTGCAAGCAATATTAGGATACCAAATGTAGGATAATGAGAATACAATTACTAGCAAGTTATCGAACTAGGTAGCAAAGAGAGGGATCAATTGTCGATATCAAAATCTACTTTGCTAAATAGTTTCAAATTCATTTCAAAAAGAAATCGAGTGATATCAAAATGAATTTTAAGAGATCACAAGAATAATATAAATTAAAATATGATCTCCAACCCTTTCTATTGGTTGAAAACTGAAAGGCCACAATGTGCCTATGATTTTAGAACCGCAAGGTCACTTAGGCCCATTACAGGCCACCTAGGTCTCCGAGGAGACCGGGAAATCAAAAATCAGAAACATTTTTCAAAAGACTCTTATTAAGAGCGGGAAAAACAACTCAAATTGAACAAGTATCATAACTCCAACTTAAATAAAGCAAACCAAAGTAAGGAGATGATACCAGAATGTTTGATGCCAATTTTACTTAAGACATTAAGGTAGCTTGAAGTTGAAACCAAGGGAGGATTCATCATTCAAGTCCATGGTCAACTTCAACTCTTCACTTCTCTTTACCCTTGTGTGGTGGCTCCCCCTACAAGAGAAGATGAGACTTTTGGTACCCAAATAGCTTTGGGTCCTTGGGGGTTAGAGGGCTTAGGAATCCAAAGTGTCCTAACAACACTTGGATTTCTCTTTAAAGCGCAATCCTAAATAGCATGCCTATACACACCACAACAAAAACAATGTCCATGAAACTTTTTCTTTTCATTTCTAACATGGACATGAGATTTATTTTTAGAATGCTTGACATGAGAATGATGGTGAACCTTAGCATTCTTTACATAAGCATTTTTATTTTTAGTATTCTTAAAGGAAGATACATTTGATAAATAATTGATTTTCCTATTTAAGAATACAACCTCATTTTTCAAATCACTCATGGATTTGTGAATAACATGCAATTGAGATTTCATCATACTATTTTCATTTTTGATCTTTGTATTTTCTACCTTCAAATTTTCAATCTCAACTTTTGAGATATTTTTCAATTCAATTTTCAACTCATCATTTTCATTTTTCAAATCCATATTCTCACTTTTTAAGTCTTCAATTTCAATTTTAAAATTGTCATGGCAAGAATTACTAGTTCTCCAAACATCACTACTACCAAGGCAATCAACAATTGAGGAACTTAGATTTGCCTTTAAATTTTCATTTTCTAATTCTAGAGCTTGCAAATCCTTAGTAAGCCTAGAGTTATCCTTTTTAATTTTCTTCATTTCTTTACTCTTTTTTAAGAGCATGACACACATACTTTTACATTCTTCTACTAATTCTTCATATGGCATCTTGAGTGAATGTGAAGAACTAGCATCACTATCATATGCTATATCTTTATCATGACTAAAAGTGGAATATTGTACCTCATCATGGATACCATGAGGCAAACCTTGGATGTGCCTTCATAGTCATGACAAGAGGATGCTTCTTGTGATTTGGAGGTGGATGTTGAAGCACTTGTCCTCCTTTTGGCATTCTTCTTTGATAAAGGACAATTCCTCTTAATGTGCCCCTTTTCCTTGCACAAGTAGCATATCACTTTTCTTTTTCTGCTTTTTGATTTGCTTCTTTGACTAGAAGCACTAAAATCATCAAAACCGATGTTAGTACTAGGGGGATGACCATTGTCATCACCACCCTCAACAAAAGTGTTAAGCTCTTCGGTTTTTGCATAATCATACAACATAGCAAGCCCAAATATCGAATGCGGAAGAACAATGCATAACTTTTTCAAGTATATCATTAGAGAATGAGCAATAAAGAAAATGTGTTGTCTTAGCATTCAATTCAAACAATCTAATTTGATATTGAGTCCAATCGTTAATGTCAACGGTGGGCTCAACATATTCATTTTTTAGCATGCACAATAGATCTAAACTTTGTGTTTTAAGAGAAGTATATATCCTACTTTTCCAAACACCAAAATTTTCTCATCAAACCTAGGTGGTGCAAATGCTATACTCTCTAGAGCCATTTTCGGATCAAGACAAGGTGTAGAAGAGATGGTGAAGTCTCAAGCTACGTACCCGCTCTGATACCAAATGTGGGCGAAATGGCGACACTAGAGGGGGGGGTGAATAGTATGTTTACTAAATCTATTAGCTTAAATTCCAATTTAATCATTTACTTAATTAGTTTAGGCAATTTGCGATTTGACGATTGGATGCGGAAGCGATAAATAATGTAGCAAATAAAACAAACAATTAAAAGCAATGCAAACACAGAATTTATAGTGGTTCGGTCCCAATGCCTACTCCACTACCTAAGCACCCCGCTTAGGATTTCCAAACTAGATTTACTAGATTAGTTTGAGTTTCCCATACACAGAGGACTTTTCACTTGAAGAGTCTCACTCTCGACCTACGGTACTTCCACACCCGGAAGTCTTTGCCTTCTTATCGAGAGCACTCTTCCACCTCAACTCTAAGGGACAACTAGAACTAATCCTAGTAACAACTAATTTTACAAGACTGGCTTTACACCAAACACCAGGTAACTACTTACACCCACAAGACCAAACACCTGGTCTTCACACGCACAAATAAAATAGTTCAAATAACAACAAAAATTACAATGAAAAGATCTCAATATAAAACAAAGTATTTGTGCTCTTTTCCAAGCCTTGAAACCTCCAACTCGACAAGTCGTAGAGCTCAATTCAATTCCCAAGTTGAGGCAGCAACTGACGCTTGAAGAAGAACTTGAGGAACAACATAGTGTCGCTTAATCGATCTTTACGGAGGCTCTAATCTCCCTTTTAATGCTCAATGATCATTGTAAGATTGGGAGAATAATATTAAATAAAGTATTTGAGGGTGTATTTATACCCTCCTGAAGAAACGGTAGCTCAACGGGTAAATTTCTATCCGTTGTAGGCCGCCGGTCGATTGGTCGGTCGACCGACCGATAGATCAGTTATTCAATCACTGCACTTATGTCTGTGGTCGATCGATCAACGGGTCGACCACCTAGACACGACTATTCATTCCCTCAATTTGGTCGACCCATCGGTCAACCGATGTAGGGAAGCAAAGATCGTGCACCGCGTGATTTTTAATCCGATCGACAGATCGATCGATCGATTGCTAGGGCTACTGCCCAAAACCAGCCTCTGTTGGTCGACCGAAATGGCTGGTGCCATTTCTCTTACCCTATTCGGTCGACCGCCCAGTCGACCGAACCTAGGTTGAAATTTATTTTTTAGCCTATTCTCTTTCGCGCTTCATTTTTGGGTTTCGGCTTTCAACGTCCATCAACTTGGACAGCTTTCATATGATTGTTGCGCCCGTCCAATAAGTCTTTGGTGCACGTGTCGTTCTTCGAGAAGTTTCCGCGACGAACCCGAGCGCGATGATCAATGTCCTTCCGATTTCTGATTTCTTCGATTTTTTTGATCGAGGACATCGAACGCTACTAATATGGAACATGAAGATATTCTCAATGAAATCATTAGTCTCATATTTGTTATCATCAAAACCGAGATTAAGACTTAGGTTGAAAACCTAAAGCCAAGACGAACTTGTTCCACAGATTGGGAATTAGGCATCCAATCTCTTGGGCCTAGCCCGTAATCTGGCTCCTCAATGAGCCTCTCCGCCATTCATAAAGACATGGCGCAACATGACACAAGTTAAGTCTCTCCTATGCTGTCATAGGGGTGTCCTTATTGGAAAGCGTTTTAATACTCCAATACTCGACCCCAACTCCTAGACTCGTAATGTCATAACCCGTGTGGTTTTATTTCATGCATAAACTTTACTTGTTGGTTCATGACAGATTATGATGACCCTTTGCCCAATTTTAATTATGCAATTAAAATTTATATCACCAAGATTAGGGTTTTATTTTAGGACGTGCCCAAAACTGATGTATTTAACCCGAATCAGGTCTCCAAAGTGTGTCCTATGTTTCCAAAATATATTTTCTGGTCGAAATGATAGGTTACACAACTATGTTTAGATAAATACATACACCACAACAAGCATTTTAAAAAACAACACAGATTCATCATTCTCAGCATGAAATTTCAGCAACATTAAATTTTCATCATAGCATGAAAATAAATCCAAAATTTACAGAAATTATATCCTTAATTATCATCAAAACAGAATACTTATCTTGAGATAAATCTCCCAAATTTCACAATCTTTAAATAAGGCTAACAAGCACCAACAACACCAGAAACAAGAACAAACACCATGGTCAAGAACCCATCTTTCGAGAACCTTCATGGCATCAACATCAAGGTCCATATTTTGTAAAAACATGATTTTTTCAAAAATCACAGATTAAATACTAAACATGCTTGAACATATAAGAACTCATTTTAATAAACAATTCAAGACATAAACCACAAGATAACCAAAATCTCTCACTTGGCATTTCATCGAACACCTTGAGGACACCCTTGCTCCACCCATGGCCGAGCACCCCTAGGGTCGCCCTAGGGCTGCCAAACCCCATAGGAAAGGTTTTAGGGTCTCCTCAAACATGACAATAAAAAAGAATGGCGAAAACTTGCGAGATCAAAGGAAAACATTCAAGAACATCCAAGCCTTCAAAATTGGTTTCAAGAATCCGAAGAAACCCGGGAAGAAGGAGGGTAAAACTACTCACCTAAATAGGAAGGATGATTAAAGAAGAAATCCCGGATGATGGCCCTTGAATCCAGCTTCAAAGATGGCGGCTCGACTCAAGGAAGGGGGAAAGAGGGGGCGGCGGCTCACCTCAAGCTGCCGGCTTGAGGAGAGGAAAAGGGGAAGAGAGAGAGGCTGGCTCGGTTTGGCTCCTCTCTCCTTTCACAACTTGTGCTGCTCCAATGGGGAGCCACAAGCCAAGGGGAGGGGGTTTTATACTCCCTCCTCAACCCTAACTCCACTAGCCCTTTATCAAACCCGCATCCGCCTCAGGCCGAATCCGAACTTGCTAACTTAAATAATCCTATTGTAATCCCATGATAAATTATAAGCAACCACATATGCACATCCACATAAACTAAACAATTATGCATACACAACATGAAATTAAATAAATTTAACTACTCAAGCAAAATTCACATATCTCATATTCTTACTTACCCGAGCTCGCAAGCTCGCTCCAGACCATGTGTCGACTCGGCTCGACCTCGGACTAGTCCGCTAGGCTGGCAAACACAAACCACAAGAGGAAAATATAATTAAATCGAATTGGTTAATCACGTTAAGAATTCTACCGTGATCGTAAAGATTCTATCGGATTGATTTTTGGGCGATTGGCCGCCCCTTACCTTGCTTTGCCACCTCCTTTATTCTTCAATTCTTGATGAATTCTTTGTGGTTTCTTGATGTTTGTTGAGGGCTCTTGGTGGTTGTTTGATATCTTGATGAAAGGGGAGAAGAAGGAGGGTGTTTAGGGTGTGCTGCCCCCTTGTAGGGCAATTTAGGAACGCAAGGGTGTCCGACCAACCCAAATGTGAAATTTTTATGGTTTCAATCTATTTCTCACACCTAGTAGACACACTATAGGGTATGTGGAACTTGTTCCTAAGGATAGAATTGATGTAGGACCCTACAATTAGACAATTGAAAACCTAGGGACACCTAGAGACACTAGGACCACAAGTTAACTTTTGGGAGGGCCGATCGTAAGGACACCTAAGGGGGGCGAACCTTCCTTTCCCTTAGGACACTCGGGTGAGGTAGGTAGTCTGGCCATATTCCTAGGGGTCCTTAAGGGCAGATTAAAGTTGTGTAGGATCATTAAAGGGGATGCCCTATTCCTAGGGTTTGCTATACATGCTTCCATGATTTTATCCTACGCTTTTGAACATACTATGCTATAGTTCTATACTTTTTGTGCACGCTGTGATGTTGTGGTTCTAGTCTTAATTCCATTAATATATACTTGTATGTGATTGTGGTGGATGACGGGAGGAGGCGGAGGTGAAGGTATGCCCTAAGCATGCCTTTATTTACCTATCGTGCACATCTTGTTTATGATCATTATATATGTACTTGCGTGTGTTGTTGGTGAAATGGCCACACTAGAGGGAGGGTGAATAGTGTGTTATCTAAATCTTTGTATCTAATTCTGATTTTAATCTTTTTCTTAAACTACTTAGGCAATTCACAAATTCGAATAACAAGCGGAAGCAATAAATAAGACAATTAAGCAAAGACAAGAGAGACAACGCTAACACAATGGTTTATAGTGGTTCGACCCCAATGCCTACTCCACTAGCTAAGCACCCCGCTTAGGATTTCCAAACGAGTTTAACTAGATTAATTAGTTTTTCTTACAATGAGGACATTACACCGGAAAGTCTTAGCTCTCAAACTGAAGGTACTTCCACTCCCGGAAGTATCCTGCCTTCCTACCGAGAGCACTCTCCCACCTCAACCTATGGACAACTCAACTAATCCTAGTAAACTTCGTTGACACCGGTGGAATTAAGCCTTAATACCAAGGCAACCACCAACTCAATCAAACCTAGCAACCTAGGTTTTCACATATTCAAATACAATGAAATAAACACAAAAATACAACAATAATGAGAGCAAATAATAAACAATATAAACTTAACTCTCAAACAAGATGTCCTAGCTCCTCATGATGACTTGAATATGAATCAAACCAAGCTCAAAGTCGATATCAAGGTTTCTAGGCTAACAGCTAGGGTTCTTTGCAAAGATGGCTCAAGAATTCTTGTAGAGATGCAAGGAGTGGCTCTTTGAGGCTTAGAGGCATCAACATAAGGCTTGGAATGAGTTTGAGATGAGTATTTATAACCCCCCAACACTCAAGGCTCGTCAATGGGCATTTTTCTGCCCGTTGCCGATGTCCAATCGCTTGCCGGTCGATCGTCGGTCGACCGACTGAGCAAACGCCGAGAAACCGAAGGCATTCTGCCCATTCTAGGCGTCAGTCGATCGATCGGTCTGGCGATCGAAATGTCTTCTCCTTCTACCGATCAATCGAACCTGGGCAGACTACTTGGTTTGGCTGATTTTTTCTACTTGTTTGCTCATTTTTGGATTCCGTTTTTGCTAAGTCTACGTATATAACATTTCTACATATATGTTATATAAGGATTACCCCCCATCTAGATTCAGTAAAAATATCTAAAAAATCAAAAACCTTAAGAATCAAATTCTAGCTTTTGAGGTGTAGTACAAATTTCTGAAAAACGAAAATTTTCTAATCTTCCGGGTTAAATATGGGTAGGCTAAAGGCTTCCGAAAAATCCTTAAAAATATCTTGTTATCTAGTTTTTACCTAAGGAACAATTACCGACACTTTTGGTTCCAAGAAAATATCTAGGTTATATAGCCCACCAAGGAGCTCCCTAGGCTTAGTGAATTTCAGTGCGTTTTCTAATTTTCTAGGTTTTCATGATTTGGGGTTCAGGTTTGGGTTTTGGGTTCTTATGCATCATCATGAGGATTTACAACATAAGCTAGACACTCTAGACCTAAACTTTAACTTCCCAAAGAATCCCGAGCGTCCTTGCCGATTTCTCTAATTTCTCCGATTTCTCCGATTTTTCCGATAACGGACGTTATGCGCTATCCGACTTGGAACGTGAAGGTATTTCTCAATGAAATAATTAGTTACATGTTTGTTATCATCAAAACCTACATTAAGACCAATGTTAAAAATCTTAGTCCAACATGTGTGATGTGTGGTGTGATTGTTGCATTGTCCCGGATGCCTCGCTGGTGAAGGGAGGGTATGCCCCAAAGAGACAATGTTGGCCTTAGTCCGACTAGTGAGGGGAGCTCATAATCCCCAAAGAGAAAGTCTGAAGACCTGACCGGTGAGGGGAGCGTATGCCCCAAAGAGACGGATCGGAAGAGCCGTGTCAGTTAGGGGAGAGCATACCCCAAAAAGACGACATTGGCTGGGTGGTAGATCGGAGGCCGCACCGACTACCTACCCTATGTGGTGATGAGGGCCGATGGGTCCGGTTGAGCATGTGGATGGTTGAATTTAGCATATTATATGTTGTGGCATTTTCTTGTAGGTTGCTATATGTTGACGAGGATGATTGCGCTGCTAAAATAAATGTTCAAAATAAAATTATGCTTTATGTTCTTGTGCTTACTTGTATGCTTTTAATTATTGCATGATGATGATGTTGTGGTAGAAATTGAGGACTGATGTAATCACTAAGTCCTAGTTGGATTTACCCCTCATATCAGTTGTTTTGCAGTACCTGAGCTAGATCGAAGAGACATTGGGGTGCAGTAGCGTGACTGGTGGCGGCAGGGCAGCAGGTCTCGTGACATGTCGTGGTCAAGGGGGATACCCAAGTCATTTTTACGTCTTTGAGTTGTTGAGTCATGTCAACTAGTTTTATTTATTTGTTTCCACACTTTTTTGTCATTTGTGGTGTCGTGTTTAGTAATTAAATTTTAGTAAGCAATTTGAACATTTACTATTTGTTGAGTTGGTGGTCTAGGGTTTAGTTGAAATTAAATGTTTCTTTTTAAATCCTTGAGTTATTATTAAATGTTCAAGTTTGGTTTATGTGTTCATGTTGTTTGGTTTGGGTTAGGCTTCAGGGTACGTGTCGTCCCTGGCCGGTCATACCAGATTTGGGGTGTGACAAAGTTGGTATCAGAGCGGGTACAACAATAGGATAGTAGGTTTCGTTTGGGTGCATTGCTAGCGTGTTCACATAAGGTATGTCCTAGTCACGAGATCGATAACTGAACCTGCACACCAGCAGTGGTACGTATTCTTTTTAATTAAGTTGTTATTTTTTTATTGAAATTTTATGGTGCTTGCTTCTTATTTAATAGCAATGGAGGCATATGATGATGTCGTGATGAGCGAAAGTGGAAGTAACTCCGCAGGCAGACGAGGCCGAGGCTGGGGTCGCGGCCAAGGCAGAGGTCATGTTACTAGCTAGGTGGTTCAGGAGGAGGCAGCGCGAGATCCCAGGGTTGCACTACTAGAGACCTAGTTGACGGAGTTGACCGAGGAGCTTCGCAGGAATTTCGTTGAGAACAGGAGGAGTTCCGTAGGGGGAGAGAGGAGCTTCGTAAGGAGCGAGAGCTAGCGCAGCAACGGACCCCACCTGTACCACCAGTGGCACCCCTATTGATTGAGCTGGTCGAGCCGATTCTATCTGGATACGTAAAGGAGGTCTGGTGGGAACCAATGCGCAACTCGCTATACATGGATTTCATGAGGTTGAAGCCGCCAGTATTCGCAGGTGCAGATCAGACAATGGAGGTGATGGCGTTCCTAAATGACTACACAAAATTGTCCTCAGTCTTGGAGTGTTCCTCTGAAGCGATGGCGCACATCGTTGGGCTACAGCTTAGCAGCACAGCGAAGGACTGGCACCAATCATGGAGGGCGCGTAAGGGGACTCATGCACTAGCCCATACATGGGGAGAATTTTGGACTGCTATCATTGAGAAGTACCTAGCCAGGAATGTTCGCGAGAGGCGGGCTATGGAATTCGAGCAACTTCGCCAGATCGGCACTATGACGGTGTTGGAACATGAGATCGGATTCACACAGTTCTCCCATTACCACCCATCCCTAGTGGTGACTAAGACGGACTGGGTGAGGCGGTTCGTGGAGGGTCTGAGGGTACAGATTAGCATATTAATACACTACACCAAGAACACTACCTTTGTGCAGGTGGTGGACAAGGCAATATGGAAGGAAGCCATGGTACCCACCGATCGGCAGGATGGACCAGCCCGAAAGAGGTTTAGGCAACATCGTCAGGAGGACAGGCGCACCCAGTCTGAGGGTGCTGACACCGGAATGGCGCACTCGCACAACCAATGACAAGGAAATTTCAGAGGCCATATGCGTACGGGACCACAGACGGCTACTCAAAGTGCCACTAGTATGTGAGACCGAGTTCTATACTGATCTGTAGCCTATATCGATCCCGCCATATCGAATGGCACCCGTTGAGCTGAGGGAACTTAAAGTATAGTTGCAGGAGCTGTTAGACATTGGGTTCATTCGCCCAAGTGTCTCGCCCTGGGAGGATTGATGATAGATTTGATTAGTTGTAGGGGGCTCAGTGGTTCTCAAAGATCGATCAGTTGATGATCAGGGATCAGGATATCCAGAAGACTGCTTTCAGGATGCGGTATGGACACTATGAGTTCCTGGTCATGTCCTTTGGGCTTACTAACACCCCGGCAGCCTTCATGGAGCTGATGAACCTGGTGTTGAAGGACTTTCTAGACAGATTCATCATAGTCTTCATTGATGACATTCTGGTATATTCCTGGAGCGAGGCGGAGCATAGAGAGCACTTGAGGGTAATTCTGGAGACCCTTAGACATCACCAACTCTTTGCAAAATTCTCAAAGTGTGAGTTCTGGTTGACTAGCATGGGATTTCTAGATCATATTGTATCTCGAGATGGTGTGAAAGTTGATTCTGCAAAGATTAAGGCAGTTCAGAACTGGGAGAGGCCAACCAGCGTGATCATGGTCCACAGCTTCTTGGGGTTGGCCAACTACTACATGAAGTTCGTGGAAAAATTTTCCATGATTGTTGCCCCGCTCATGCGCCTGACTAACGAGGAAGTAAAGTTAATCTGGGATAAAAAATGTGAGGAGAGCTTTTAGAAGCTCAAGGACCGCTTGACTACCGCCCCTGTACTAGCACTACCATCGGGGTCGGGAGGATTTGTTGTCTATTGTGATGCTTCGGGAGTCGGATTGGGGTGCATTCTGATGCAGCATGGTAGAGTGATCGCATACGCATCCATGAGAAGAATTATCCAATTCATGATTTGGAGTTGGCGGCAATAGTATTTGCCTTGAAGCTGTGGCGTCACTATTTATATGGGCAGGCATATGACATATTCATCAATCACAGGAGCCTCGACTATCTTCTTTCTTAAAAAGATTTAAACTTGAGGGAGCAGAGATGGCTTGAGCTATTAAAAGATTATGACTGCAATATTTAGTACCACCCATGAAAGGCAAATGTAGTAGTAGATGCTTTGAGCAAGAAGTCGATGGGGAGCTTAGCCCACTTGGCCGTGAGTAGGAGACTCCTGGCCAGAGATCTGGCAGTGAGCCTGGGCCCAGGGGATTTGTTATCTGTAGCTGATTTAGGTGGATTAGTAGCACACATGCGTGTACAGTCCACTTTGGTTGATATGCTACGAACGGCTCAGGGTGAGGATGCTTTCTGTTCTCTGATGAAGGATCTAGCTGTGAGAGGTGATGCATAGGGTTTCAGAGTGGACTCCGAGGGGATTCTCAAATACACGAATAGGATTGTGGTACTAGACATGGCAAAGGTCCATAGGCGGGTACTAGAGGTGGCCCACTATTCCACCTACACTATGCATCTGAGGGCCACCAAGATGTTTCGAGATCTGAGACAGCACTACTAGTGGAAAGTGATGAAGCAGGAGGTGGAAGAGTTCGTATCCAGATGTTTGGTCTGTGAGCAAGTAAAAGCTGAGCACTTGAGACCCGCTGGGTTGTTGTAGAACCTCGAGGTGCCAGAATGGAAATGGGAAAAGATCACCATGGATTTTGTTAGCGGGTTACCGAGATCAGAGAAAGGAAATGACTCTATTAGGGTGGTGGTGGATCGCCTGACCAAATCGACGCACTTTATTCCGGTGAAGACCACTTTCATGGTCAAGGAGTACGCGTGATTGTTTTCTCGATCGTATCGTGGCCTACCATGGTATCCCGGTGATGGTCATATCCGACCGAGGCACCCAGTTCACCAGTCAGTTCTGGTAGTCGTTTCAGGAGGCTTTGAGTACGCAGGTGCGGTTCAGTGTCGCTTTTTATTCTCAGACGGATGGATAGTCGATAGGACCATTCAGATGCTTGAGGACATACTGAGGGTGTGCGTGATGGACCTGGAGGATAGCTGGGAGAGGCATCTACATTTGGTAGAGTTCACCTATAATAATAGTCACCATAGCATCATCGTTATGGCCCCATTTGAGGCTTTGTGTGGGTGCAGGTTGCCAATAGGCTGGTTTGAGGCCGATGAGTCTCAGATGCTAGGGTTGGACTTGGTTCATGACGCCGTTGAGAAAGTGAAGCTGATCAAGGAGCGACTTCTAGGAGCTCATAGTCATAAGAAGATGTATGCCGATGGAAAAGCCGACAACGTGGAGTTTCAAGAAGGGGATTTGGTCTTCTTGAAGTTGTCCGCTATGAAGGGGGTTGTGTGCTTTGGGAGAAGGTGAAAGTAGAGCCCCAGATTCATCGGGCCTTTCCCTATCTTGTGGCGCAGAGGAGTGGTTGCTTATGAGTTGGCTCTACCGCCTAGCATGTATCGAGTGCATCGTGTTTTCCATGTATCCATGCTTAAGCAATATGTTCGGGATGAGTCTAATATTCTAGATATTGCTGTGGTGGAGGTCGATCTGACCATTTCTTAAGAGGAGCGGCCTGTAGAGATCCTAGACAAGCAGGTGAAGAAGCTGAGATCCAAGGAGGTCCCCTTGGTGAAAGTTCGTTGGGAGCACCACTCAAGGCAGGCGGCCACTTGGGAGGTCGAGTAGGATATGAGAGAGAAGTACCAATACCTTTTTGATACTGAGGTGAGCATCTCTTATTTTTCTCAAAATTCAAGGATGAATTTTCTTTAAGGGGGTAGGAATTGTTATGCCCAAAAATCCTAAGATAATATTTTATTCCGTAGTAGGGGACCATGGGCCCGAGTTAGCGCGGATTGGCATAGAGTCGCGGAATTTAATTCGGGTAACCCTTTTATATGAAAAAAAATTAGGAAAAATATATTTATTTTATTTTTGAGATTTAGCATGCTAGGATGATAGAGGGTCTCGAATTTAGCGGTTCAATAGGAACTCGAATAGGAGTTAG
Source organism: Canna indica (assembly GCA_034359265.1). Lineage (NCBI taxonomy): Eukaryota > Viridiplantae > Streptophyta > Magnoliopsida > Zingiberales > Cannaceae > Canna > Canna indica. The sequence continues at coordinate 42,895,893 of CP136891.1, forward strand.
AACGGGTTAAATACGGGCTAGTTTAATCGAATAACTTAAGCGGGGGCATTTTGGTCATTAATTTGGACCAAACAGAGGTCTATAAAATAGAACATGGAGCATGTGGCCAGGGGTTTTTGCCACATGCCACCCGAGGCTCTAAGAGGAGGAGAGAGAGGCACCGCCGAGAGGAGGAGGAGGAGGAGTTCCATTGCCAAAGTTCGTAAGAACGTCGGCGTTCAACATATGAAGATCCTTAGCTTCTTCTTCCTTCCCGGTTTCTCCAAAAGAGGTGAGTGGATTGGCCTTCTTCTTCTCTTTTCTTCATCAGCCATGTCGCCCCTATCTCTTGGGCTTCTTGTCATTTTTCGTTGGGTTTTTCGTAAATCTAATTGGTTAATCGCGTTGATAATTTTACCATGATCGTAAAGATTCTATCGGGATTGATTTTTGGGCGATTAGCCACCCCTTACCTTACTGTGCCGGCCCCTTTCTTCTTCAATTCTTGACAAATTCTTTGTGGTTTCTTGATGTTTGTTGAGGATTCTCGGTGGTTGTTTGATATCTTAATGAAAGGGGGGAAGAAGGAGGGTGTTTAGGGTGTGCCACCCTCTTCTTGTAGGGCAATTTAGGAACCCTAAGGTGGCCGGCCACCCCAAATGTGAGATTTTTAGGGTTTCAATCTATTTATCACACCTAGGAGACACACTATAGGGTATGGGGAACTTGTACCTAAGGATAGAATTGATGTAGGAACCTACACTTAGACAATTGGAAACCTAGGGACACCTAGAGACACTAGGACCCTAGTTTAAATTTTTGGAGGGCCGACCCTAAGGACACCTAAGGGGGCCAAATCTTCCTTGCCCTTAGGACACTTAGGCGAGGGAGGTAGGCCAGCCATAGGGCATTCGGCTAGGATCGTTAAGGGGGATGCCCTATTCCTAGAGTTTGCTATACATGCTTCCATGCTTTTATCCTACGCTTTTAAATGTACTATGATATAGTTCTATACTTTTTGAGCATGCTGTGATGTTATGGTTTTAGTGTTAATTCCATTATTATTTAGTTGCGTGTGATTGTGGTGGATGACGGGAGGAGGCGGAGGTGAAGGTATGCCCTAAACATGCATTTTTTTACCTATCATGCACATCTTGTTTTTGCTCATTATATATGTACTTGCGTATGTGATGTGTGGCGTGATTGTTGCATTTTCTCGGATGCCTCGCTGGTGAAGGGAGGGTAAGCCCCAAAGAGACAGTGTTGGCCTTATTCCGGAAGTCCGGTTGGTGAGGGGAGTTCATAATCCCCAAAGAGATAGTCTGGAAATCTGACCGGTGAGGGGAGTATATGCCCCAAAGAGATGGATCAGAAGAGCCATGTCGGTGAGGGGAGAGCATACCCCAAGGAGACGACACTGGTTGGGTGGTAGATCGGAGGCCGCACCGACTACCTACCCTATGTGGCGATGAGGGCCAACGAGTCCGGTTGAGCATTTGAATGGTTGCATTTAGCTATATTGTTGTGGCATTATCTTGCAGGTTGCTATATGTTGACGAGGATGATTGTGCTGCTAAAATAAATGCTCAAAATAAAGTTATGCTTTATGTTATTATGCTTACATGTATGCTTTTAATTATTGCATGATGATGATGATGTGGTGGAAATTGAGGAATGTCTACTCACTAAGTCCCAGTTGGACTTACCCCTCATATATGTTGTTTAGCAGTATCTGAGCTAGATCAGAGAGGCACTGGGGTGTAGTAGCACGAATGGTGGCGGCAGGGCAGTAGGTCTCGTGGCATGTCGTGGTTGAGGGGGATGCCCGAGTCGTTTTTACTTCTTTGAGTTGTTGAGTCATGTCGACTCATTTTATTTATTTGTTTCCACACTTTTTTGTCATTTGAGGTGTCTTGTTTAGTAATTAAATTTTAGTAATCGATTTGAATATTTGTTATTTGTTGAGTTGGTGATCTAGGGTTTATTTGAAATTAAATGTGACTTTTTAAATCCTTGAGTTATTATTAAATGTTCAGGTCTAGTTTATGTGTTCATGTGGTTTGGGTTGGGTTAGGCTTCAGGGTACGTGGCGTACCCTGGCAGGTCAAACCGGATTTGGAGTGTGATAAGTAATCAACTTAATTTGGCAACTTTTTCATCGTATGCAACATCTTTATTCATAAAGATTGTGATGAACCTCATTAACCAGGGCAAATGATTCTGAGACCATGATGAGATCATGCTAGTGATCCTTGGAATCCAAATGCCCCTGTTCTAAATGTTCCTAATCGTAGGATCACCAATTAGGGGATCAGTGATTCCGGATAGATTAAACGATAAGGGGTAATAACTTTGATACTTGAGATGTTCTATTTGCGACGATGTTGGTTTACTTCTTTGGGTTGAAAAGCATATATTTGTGAATTTCAAAAACTTTAAGTAAAGATTGTGTTGTGGTTTCCTTTCTCGATATGTTCGGTTTTATTGTCAGTCAGTGTAGACAGTAGGCTACAGGGCAGGATGTAGGCCTGGCTGGTCACACTACCCTCAGTGAGGGTGTGACACACAAAGATGTACCGAGATCTAAGGCAGAATTATTGGTAGAAAGGCATGAAAAGATAGGTGGCCGAGTTTGTGTCTAAGTGCCTGGTGTGTCAGTAGGTTAAGGCTGAGCATTTGAAGCCGGCAGGATTGCTCCAGAACCTAGAAGTACCAGAGTAGAAATGGGAAAAGATAACCATGGATTTTGTGACGGGGTTGCCAAAGTCTAGGAAGGGAAATGATTCTATCTAGGTAGTGGTGGATCGCCTAACCAAGACATTGCATTTCATACCAGTCAGGATGACCTCTTCAGCCGAGCAGTATGCGAGGTTGTTCTTGGATCGGATCGTTACTTATCATGGTGTTCCTGTTATGATCATCTCATATCGAGGTACTCAGTTCACAGATCAATTCTGACAGTCTTTCTAGGAGGCATTGGGCACTCAGGTTCGGTTCAGCACTACATTTCACCCTCAGACAGGTGGTCAGTCAGAGCGGACTATTCAGACGTTGGAGGATGTGTTGAGAGCATGTGTTCTAGATTTGGAGGGTAGTTGGGAGAGGCACTTACTCCTGATTGAGTTTGCCTACAATAACAGCTATCACAACAGCATCGGTATGGCCCCATTTGAGGCATTATATGGGCGGAGATGCAGGTCACTTGTAGGTTGGTTTGAGGCAGGGGATTCCCTTATGATGGGACCTGACCTGGTGGAGGAGGTAGTAGAAAAGGTGAAGCTAATTAGAGAGAGGCTGTTGGCAGCTCAGAGTCGCCAGAAGATGTATGCTAATGGGAAGGCCAGGGAGGTAGAGTTTACTGAATGGGACATCGTGTTCCTCAAGGTATCCCCTATGAAAGGGGTAGTGAGGTTTGGTAAGAAAGGAAAGCTAAGCCCTAGGTTCCTTGGGTCGTTTTCTATTCTAAGGCGTGGGGGAGCTGTGGCATATGACTTGGTCCTACCTCCTAGTATGGACCAGATGCATCCAATGTTCCATGTGTCTATGCTGAAGAGGTATGTTCGGGATGAGTCCCATGTGATTGAGCCTACCGCAGTAGAGGTGGATTCAGCAGTCTCTTATGAGGAGTGACCAGTTGAGGTGCTAGATCGTCAGATTAGGAAATTAAGGTCCAAGGAGATCCCCTTGGTTAAGGTCAAGTGGGAGCACCATTCCGGGCAGGAGGACACCTAAGAGGTGGAGCTAGATATGAGGGAGCGTTAACCCTTGTTGTTTGATGATCTGGTGAGTCCTTAAGTTCTTTTTCTGAAATCCAAGGATGAATTTTCTTTAAGGATGGAAGATTGTAATATCCTAAATATTAATTTTAGTTTTCCATCTATGTTTGTATTTGTCAGCCTAGCGGGCTAGTCCGAGGTCGAGCCGAGTCGACTCATGGTCTGGTGCGAGCTTGCGAACTCGGGTAAGTAGGAATATGAGTTATGTAAATTTTTGCTTGCGTAGATAAAATTATTTAATTTTATATTGTGTATGCATGATTGTTTAATTATGTCGCATATGGGTGTGCATGTGTTGGATGTTTATGTGGAGCATGGGATTAATTTGGGTTTAATTAAGCTTAGTGGGTTAGCGGGTCGAGAAGTTAGTAGGTATGGATCCGGGTTGAGGCGGATGTAGGTTAAAAGAGGAGGGAAGGGTTATAAATTCTCCCCCGTACGGCTTGCGGCTCCCTATTAGAGCCGCACAAGCCAATTGAGGGAAAGAGAGGAGTCGCCAGCCGCAGGAGCCGCCAGTCGCCCCTCCCTTCCTCTCTCTTGCAGCCGCCGAGCCAAGCCCCTCCTCTCTCTCTCTCTCTCTCTCTCTCTCTCTCTCTCTCTTTCTCTCTCTCTCTCTTCTCCCTTGGAAGCAAGCCATTGGCTTGAGGAGCCGTCGCCGCCCCTCCTTGTCTTCTTCTTGGAGCCGTCGGCTTGAGGAGGAGCCACCACCCCCCTCTTCCCCCTTGGTGGAGCCGAGCTGCCACCTCTTGGAGCCGGATTCGAAGGCCGTCGATTGGGATTTTTCCTCTAGTCTTCTTTCCTATTTGATTGGTTTTTTGACGATCTATCAAATTCTCGTCGTTTCTTTTGTTTGCCACACTTGAGGAGGCCCTAAACCCTCCCCTATGGGGCTCAGCAGCCCTAGGATGATCCTAGGTGTGCTCGGCCAAGGTGGGGATGAGGGTGCCCTCAAGGTGTTCGATGAGATGTCTAACTAAAGGGTATAGGTTATCTTGCTATCTATGATTAAATTTGTTTATCAATTTGGACGCTTATAATATTGATGCATGCTTTGATATAAGTTCTGTGATTATTTTTTTTTGGAAATTTATCATGGGTTTCAAAGATGGGATTTGATCTTGTTGGCATGGGGGTTCTTGATATAAATTCTGGATCTTAAAAGTTGCTCCTTGATTAAAGATGGTTGTGATGCTTGTTAATCTTGTCTAACAAATATGGTTTTATGAGATTTGTCTTAATGATTATAAATCTGAGGTGATGGTAATTTAGGGATTTATATTCTGTGAATTTTCGAATTTATTTCTACAATATGCTGAAAATCCAATCTTGCTGGAATTTCATATTGAGATGATGAATCTGTGTTGTTTTGGAAATACTTGTTGTGGTGTGTGTAGTTTTCTAAACATAGTCATATAACCTATCATTTTGATCAGAAAATATAGTTTGGAAATATAGGACACACTCTGAAGACCAGATTCGGGTTAGATACACCATTTTGGAGCTCAACAGTAAACTGAGAATAAAACCCTAATTTTGATGATGATAAATTTTAATTGCATAATTAAAATACAAGGGGCAGCATAATCTGTTATGAACCAACAAATAAATGTTATGCATGAAATAAAACCTCATGGGTTCATGACATTACGGGACTAGGAGTTGGGATCGGGCATTGGATATTATGGAGTTTTCCCATTAGAGGCATCCCTAAGAACCCATAGTAGACACTTGACTTAGGTCATGTTGCACCATCTCTTATTGAATGGTGGAGAGGCTCGGTTAGGAGCCAGATTGCGGGCTAGGCCCAGAAGGTTGGATGGCTAATTCCCAACCTGTGGAACAAGTTTGGATGGGCAAATCCCGATTGTTCCTGCGTATCTTGTGGAATAAGTTCGGACGGGCAAATCCTGATTGTTCCCAAGATACTTTTCTTAAAGGAGTAAGTTTGGATGAGTGAATCCCGATTATTCCTACGTTATCTTTGTTGACGAAATGGCGACACTAGAGGGGGGGTGAATAGTGTGTTTACTAATAAAATTAGCCTAAATCCTAATTTTAATCGTTTACTAAAAACATTTAGGCAATTTGCGATTCAATGATTATATGCAGAAGCAATAAATGATTAAGCAATTAAAGCAAAAATGAATAGCAATGCAAACACAGGTATTTATAGTGGTTCGGCCCCAATGCCTACTCCACTACTTAAGCACCCCGCTTAGGATTTCCAAACTAAGTTTTACTAGATTAATTAGTTTCCCTTACACAGAGGACTTTTCACTGGAAAGTCTCTGCTCTCCAACCGAAGGCACTTCCACACCCGGAAGTATCCCGCCTTCCTACCGAGAGCACTTTCCCACTTCAACCTAAGGGACAACTAGAACTAACCCTAGTAAATACTAAGTTTACACAAGTGACTTTAATTTACTCCATCTACACCAAGGATACCACTTCCAAATTCAAGACCTAACAACCCTAGGTCTGCCTCACGCAAATTCAATTAAGACGCCTAGAGCATCCAAAACCATATTTCGGTACGACCGCCTAGAGCATCCAAAACCATATTTCGGTACGACTGCTCAACAGATGTCGTATGAGTAGCGGCGAATATCCAATATTAGACGACTAGCCTCCTAATTCATACGATGTCATGCCTATGAATGACTCCCCGTGTGAAATTCATCGATAGCAACAATTCATGAAACCATTTCTGTGTAGGTGCAATGACACTGTCTGTTGATCTAGGAAAAATAAGTTGATACACCTACGACACGGACATCTGATTTTGTCAACACTGACAACTTGCAAATTTGAATATGCAAAGGTCAAAAATTCTTGAACACCGTTCTTGAATTCTTCAAGTAAACCTCCATGGTATATCCGATGGTACATCCTACTACAATCTTCCGTCATGATTTTGTACGTGATATATCACAACAATCACTTCTTTAGAACTCTTCATAGGTGGGGTGGTCATATTCCATTTGGGAATCAAATTATTCTACTTGCATTTAAATATTATTTTTAACATTCAACTTTAGTCGAAATTTCAACAACATTTCCCTACAGTTCTCCGAGTATGCATATCATCTGGACGTATACTTGGAGAACAAGGGATATCTGCTAGAATTTCAAACTAAAATGAATGTTAAAAAAAATATTTAACTAAAAGTAGAATAATTTTGATCCCAAAGTGTCCAATTAGGGATAATTCAAAAATCGTAAAGAATCTATAAGTTTTGTACTTCTTATAGATGACGTTACGATCTCCGAACGTATCTAAGGTATTGTAAAAAAAATTATAATCCAACGATCAATAAATTCATGTCACTTTATCAACTCGTGAATCATAATGCATTAGAAACATGGTAATTCACTTTTTTAACTTCCAATGGAGAAGTTGGATATATACAACATGTAATAACAATAATAAAAGTTTACAACTAAATATTGGCTAAAAGATATTTAACACTAGATATTATGTATTGGTAGAGATATTTAACAATGTCCAATGCTAGTAAATATTCAAGTAAAGCAGAACATACAAAAAAACTGATTAAACATTGCAATAATAAAGATCATAATTAATTAAACATGTTATAATTCAAAAATAACTTGCCTCGATCGCTAACTCGAGTGTACGATTTGGACGCACGCGCGACTGAAACGCAACAACAAATTAATACGAACACCTAATACAAATTAAATTATTCACCATAGCTATATCAAATCATTAATGTTCATTAAAGAAATAATTTAACTTTCTTGTTTCCATGACTAAATCAGTAAAACTTGTAAAAGTAGGAGAAAAAAAGAATACTATTCCATGTTAACTGGAATCTATGACTAAAGATTACTAAATCAGTTGCTTTATATAATCCTGCCGACGATTTGAGTTCCTATCAACTAGTACTGTTAGGTGCATTGCGTCAATCAAAAAAGTAGGGGTGGCAATCTGTGTTGTGTCGTGTTTAAACACGTTGTGTCTAAACGTGTCTCGTATTGTAAAACATTTTTATTATATATATCCTTATAAACGAGTAAATGGATTAAATAGGTTCAGTAACACGTTTAGTTAAATGGATTTAATCGTGTTTATATGGGTTACACGGGTTCAACCCGGATTAACACGATTATTTTGTCGTGTTAATCCGGGTTGAACCCGTTTAATGAAAACACATGTTTAGCCAAACCCGAACCCGCGTAACTCCATGTCATGTTGTGTCGGGTTATCGTGTCGTGTCAAAAATTGCCAGCCCTACAAAAAAGTATACATAAAAGACAATAAAAGTTTATTAAATATCTTGGACACACTACTAAAAAATTGGCTTTTTGCGATGGCACTGAATGCGATCGCAGATGCGACGGGTCAGCGACCGCTGTCAATTGGGGTTGCGGACTGGCCATTGTTGCGACGGCATTGTGACCGCTTAGAGTGTCATCGTAATATGGCGACGTCACTGCGACCGCAAAGAGTGCCGTCGTAATGTGGCAACGGTTTGGCGACCATTTGTGATCGTAATGTTGCGACTGCTTATCTACGACCGTTAGGGCCGTCGTAAAATGTTATTAAATTCCCCGCCCAATCCCCTTTTTTTTCACTTCCCCTACTAGATCAACCCTCTAACTTCCCTTGCTCGATCTCTGTCGCTGCACACCGCACATCGACCGCCTCTTACTGCTCGTTGGCCGCCACCTGCTACTCGCCGCCCGCCGCAAGCAGGCCACCCGTCGAACCCTAGCCGATGGTATTGTCCTCTCCTCTCCTCTCCTCTCTCTCTCTCTCTCTCTCTCTCTCTCATCCAAAACCCTAGTCGACGACTAGGGATGATTAGAGGATGCATTTGCTTTCCAGATGTCCTTTTTGCCAATGGGGTCTTCTACTAATTAAAAGTGCACATCTTGGCAGATTTCTAGGGTTCCTCATTGCAAGCCCCAGCTCCAAATATTGCCATCTTCTTGGATTCTTCTGGATTTGTGTCCTGAGCTTTTCGTCAAGCAGGCGACAGTTTAGCAGCAACACAGGTTTGTAGTAAATAGGTATCTAAATGCTGCACTTTTTTGCGAAGACAGCAAGATTTTTCCGGAATTTGGTGTTGTGCATACTAAAAATTGGACTAATATTTGATCTTTTTGAGAAACAATGTCCCGATTGTTAGCACCGCCAATTGTTGCAATTGATGCTTGTTTTTGTATGTTATTTGATTATTCTTAGGTGTGTTTACCCTTCTATTTGCTTCTTTAATCATTGGGAAACTGCTGCTATTCTTTTATTATCTATTTCCTTTAATCGAATTGAATAAAGAGGGTGGAAGCTTTTCTGTTTTATCCCCATTGAAAAGAATTTCTTTGCTGCAAATGCAACAATTTCCTCAGCTGTTTCAATGGGAATGATGTGTGATTGTGGGCTATGATTTTAAACACTTTCATTTAAGGTATTTGAATATTTCTGTATTTTTTATATTTCATTTAAGGTATATTGCTTGTACTTGGAATCTCATTATCACCAAAATTGCAAAAAGAATATAGAAGGAGAAAAGTTATAAGAATATCACCAAAATAGTTCTTGAACTAATGATGCAATGCTACATTGAGGTTGGAAGTACCTTGAGTAGGATAAATTCTTAATATTTCTGATGCAAGAATCATCATGCATTCCTTGAACATGGAAGCTGCTTTCTTACAATAGACATCGTACAAATCATCATTCATGGCATTATGCAATGGACTTATTCCTTTCTTCTCAGTATCTCATCTAAACCCAAGCCTCATTAGCTATTGTTGTTGTCTCACCATTCATTATATTACAAGTAGGAAACATCTGCTAAGCTATCAACCACACCAGATGTATTTGAGTGGAATCTCATTATCTTCAATTCTAGGTTCACTTTAATTATCAGTTAAATGTAATGACCAGTTATAGATGATTAATGAATTTAAGTCTATCTAATTTAATCAGAAAGCTGGTATAAATATTGCTTTGCTTTGCCATCATTGTCCTACAGTAATTGAAATGCATAGATTAGGGTTGAAACTTGATATTATCTTCATGTGAATGCTGATTTTTACTTCCCAATTCATATGTTTGTTTATATAGTTCAATGATGTCATAATCTTAAATTTCATTAAATTTCATTAAATTTTTCTGTTGATAATCTATATAGTTTTATTTTTTTTATTTCAGGTTTAATATATAGTGTCATAATCTTACGAGACAAGTGAAGATGTCGGGACCTTCCACGCCTGCCGCAGTGCCATCGCCACCACCACCACAACCATCGGCCCCGAAGGCTCGAGGTCGTTCTAGGCCTCGTCGGCCTAATTGGGAGGCTCGTGCACCTTCATCGACCGACCGACGGTTTAAAGTAAGTATCAAAGTTTATTTTTTATAATTATTAATTAATTAATTACTACTTATGCTATTATACTTGAGTTGTAGATTCGAGTAGGACGATGTTGCTCGCAACATCACCTCTATTATCAAGAGGTTCTTTCGGGAGCCGTGGCATTCATGGACCAACGTGCCGCAGCATAATCGAGATTCATTATGGTCCGAGTTCGAGGTATATAGTTTATTACCAAAGTATGTTTATTTGATATCTTTTAGATGTCTTAGGTTGCACTTGAACCATCTTATTTGTTTGCTAAAACTATTGATATCAATTATCAATTGATAAAGAAATTAAAAGAGATGCATGCGGCATAGATATTTGTTTTTTCTTGATCTTGAGGTGTTCCAGCTGGTACCCTCCATGTCGAGGGGGCAAGAAGCCTTGAAATATTGTAAGTCTTCTTGGAGGAAAATGTTTTTTTTTTTTGCCTTCTTAAAGGAAAATGTAACCAAAACTTATTTTACTTAGAAACTGTCCACGAAAGGAGCAATAAATCATAGAGTTGATACAATATAGATGGCAACCTGAACATATTTTGTAGAGCAATTAAGAACATATATATGGACATCAGTTTAATGATTTAATTAATTAAGAACATATACTAGGAAAGGCATTTGCAAAGCAGCGACATATTTGGCTAACAAGAGCTAATTAGGTTGATAGCAAAGTATTCTCAAGAGCCATTCTTGCAAAGGTACTATATAATTACTTTAATTAATTATATCCTCCTCGGCATCTTTTCCTGGGACTACCCCTCAAGAACTCTAGCCTTACTAAGAATGATTGGTCTATGGTGTTGGATAAAATTGACAGGAAACTTTCTAGTTGGAAGAGTAGGTTCCTCTTGCGCGCAGGTAGGCTAACACTCATTAATAGCGTTCTTAGCAGCATTCCTGGCTATTTCTTATCCATTTTAAGACTACCTACTTGGGTGAGAGAAAAGATCGATAAACGCAGACGAATGTTCCTTTGGAGAGGGTGTTCGGACTCTTCGGCCTCGGGTGCACTTGTGAACTGGAATGATGTCACGAACCTTAAGGTAAATGGGGGTTTGGGTATCATCGATCTTGGGGTTCACAACATAGCCAAGCTGGGTATATGGTGGTGGAAGATGGTAAAGAACTCAAACTTGCTATTGGTCGAAATTGTCAAGTTCAAATATTTTAGTCACTCAAAATGGTGTGATCAACACAATACGGCGGGATGGTCGGCGGTGTGGAAAGGCACAGCTAAAATGAAACATCCATTCTCCATGGGGGTGGAATCCTTGGTTTGTGATGGAAACAGAACGAGTTTGTGGAATGATAGATGGACACTTAACTGTAAGCTTTCGAGCATCTTCCCTGACCTTTTCTCTGCTCATTCAAACAGAAAAATTTCGGTGAAAGGTTTTGTGGATCAACTTACTTCTATGGGATCCCCTATCTGGAGCCGCGGTGTCGATACTTCTAGAGTGCTTGAGTTCCTCTGTATTGTCGGCCATCTGACGCTGGGGGACAATATGGACTTTGTGAGATGGAGATGGGAAAACAATGGCGATTTCACTACCTCGTCTTTTTACCATATGTTAAAAAATACCAGTGTTATTACGAGGATTGGGGCTGTGTTGTGGAATATTAAATGCTCGTTAAAGATGCATGTTCATATGTGGATCCTTCTCTGTGACCGTCTACAGACTAAGGACCGTCTTGTCAGGCATGGCTGTCATGTGGACGATATCTCATGCACCTTCTGCAAAGTGGCCCCCGAATCGGCTCTGCACATGTTTAGGGAATGCCCTATCACCTCCGACGGTTGGTTCCGCTTCCTCTCCAAATGCGGGCCGGGTCCCCTCATCCCGCCGTCGTGCTCGGAGTCTAGTTTTGTCGCATTTGGGAAATCTACTAGACTTGGTGCAATGATATGGTGTTGGCTGATTTGGCAGGCAAGAAACAACTTCATATTTAGCAACAGAAACCCGTCGATACTCAGGATCGTGGGAGCCGCCGAAGGCTTTTGGTCAAATCTCTGCTCCATGCCAAGTGGATCCTAACCTTTGGTTCCCCTGGCCAGTTTTCGGGAATGCTCTGTTTTGGTCTTAGATTTATTTTAAACCCTTGCTTTTTTACTATGTACCTGTTATATTCGGTCTCCTCTGGAAACCACCTATGTAGCTCCCTTGTTCATTTCCCTGCTTATGAAATGAAGTTGTGTGGTTGTTTTTTCCAACCTCACATTTTTCTCAACAAAAAAAAAAGCATCTTTTCTAATTAAAATGAAGTAGTTAATTAGAAATGTTTGCCATCTAATGATAACTGATCTCTTCTTAACCAGTTGCTTAATATAAAGGAAGAACATGTTGAAGAAAACAGTCCAAGATATTGAAGAAAACAGTCCAATATTACATAAGTTTATGTAATATTGATAAGGATAAAAATACTTAGAACAGCAAGACTGAAGAGTCATCATCCAAGAAAAAAAAACAAAATATTTCAATCTTTTGTAAACAGCAAGACTCAACAGTAAGACTGAACAACAACACTGAACAGCAAGACAGAATATTTCAATCTTTATCAAAGAGAAAAAACAAAATATTTCAATCGTATATACCACATGATAACTCAACAATGAAGAAATAATTGTTAAAAGAAGCATTAACATACCAGATCCAGAAAAAGCCATAAAGCGAAGAGGAGGAATCCTTTTACCCAACGGATAATAAGGTGAGATGCAACCCACTTAGCCCAGCCGCCTCGGGAAGAGAGAGAACGAAAAGAGAGAGACCCCTAGACATTAGGTCATTACATGTCTTATTTATAACCGGATGGATATTTACGAAAAACCGAAAATACCCTCAAGCTCTCTCATGTCAAACATGTGATAGGACATGTGGACTGCAGACTGGGCTGTGAGTTGGGCCTCTGCCCAAAGGACTTGTGAGTGGCCCAACCTATCATGGTTCACTCACAATTATGTCCTAATTAATTATAATTTGAATTTAATCAATAAAATTTGATCACTAAATCCTAATAACTAATTAATGCTAATCCACACTAATAAAATTAATTCAACAATCTCCCACTTGGATAGCATTAATCAATTATTAGTAAAATGACATAATGACATAATTTTAACAAATGCCACGTGATCAACATACACCAATCCAGAACAAGATTCAGAAACACAAGATCATTGAATCCGATAGGGAAACAAATGATATAATATTTCAATATCTGAATAGAACAAAGAAATATAAATGGAATTTAACCATTAAAAGATGTCAAAAAAATACATCACAAATGCCCCTTAATGACAAAACTCAGACTCCCACTAGACCAAGGTTACATCAAAAGATTTAATAAGACTCATATGAGCAACATGATTTAGAAATACTCCTACTGGTAGACCCTTGGTCATCGGATCTGCAAGCATATGTTCACCAGGAATGTGAACCACACAAGTCTGAGATTCAACAATCTTCTCTGTAATAAACAGGAGCTTAACATCAAAATGTTTGGTACGACTAGAATTCCTGTGATTTTGAGAGAAGCATACGACAGATGAACTATCACAATAGATGGTTAGAGGTCGCGATATGGAATCGACAAGATGCATGCAAGATATCAATTTCCTCAACCATATAGCCTAACAAGTAGCTTCATAACATGCGATGTACTCTGCCTCTATAGTTGAGGTAGCTGTGAGTGTTTGCTTGACACTCTTCCACGAAATAGCTCCTCCAGACATCATAAAGATGTATCCAGAAGTGAATTTACGATCATCCACACAAGATGCATAGTCTGAATCTGTGTACCCCATAATCTCAAAAGGGGTAGATTTTCTAAAAGTCAACATATAATGTTTAGTACCCTGCAGATACCTCATGACTTTCTTTGCAGCTCTCCAATGATCCTTACCAGGATTACTCAAGTATCTACCATGCACCCCTATAGCAAAAGCTATGTCCGGACGAGTGCATACTTGAGCATACATGAGACTGGCAACAACGGAAGCATATGGAATTTTATTCATCTGATCCCTCTTAGCATCAGTTTGAGGGCACTATGATTTGGATAACCTTTCACCTTTTTGAATAGGTGCCACACAAGGAGTGCAAGAATGCATATTAAATCTTTTAAGCACTCGATCAATATAGGTTCCTTGAGACAAACCAAGAATTCCAAGAGGTCTATCACGATGGATTTGAATTCCAAGAACAAAAGATGCCTCACCAAGATCTTTCATGTCAAAACGGCATGAAAGCATATGTTTTGTCTCATTCAGAAGGTTCATTGAATTGCTGGCTAATAGGATGTCATCAACGTAGAGCACAAGAATTGCAAAATCACTCCCATCAAATTTTCGATAAATACATTGATCTGAAGTATTCTCAATGAACCCCAAAGAGATAACAACCTCATCAAACTTCAGATACCACTGCCTTGAAGCTTGCTTTAGCCCATATATAGATATGTTCAATTTGCACACCTTGTGCTCCTTCTCATATTCAACAAAACCGTCAGGCTGAATCATATAAACTTCCTCAAATAAATCTCCATTCATAAAAGCAGTCTTGACATCCATCTAGTGAAGTTCAAGATTAAGTTGAGCAACAAAAGCCATGACCACTCTAAATGCATCTTTAGTAGATACCGGAGATAAGGTTTTTGTGAAATCAACACCTTCTTTCTGATTGTAGCCCTTAGCTACGAGTCTGGCTTTATATCTTTCAATTTCACCATTTGCCCCTCGTTTGGTCTTAAAGACCCATTTGCAACCAACAGGCTTGAAACCATCTGGTAATTCAACAAGTTCCTAAACATGATTATGTTGCATGGAAGCAATCTCATCATTCATGGCCTTCAACCATTCAGATGAGTGGGGACCTGAAGTTGTCTGCTCAAAAGCGATAGGACCCGTGTCATCAACAACACTAGACTCAAAATTCTTGCAGATAAGCCATGTAATCACTCGAAATTGCAGGTATGCGGATTCTCTGAGACCGTCTTAACTCAAAAAATAGGTTCCTCAGCAATTGTCATAGGAGGTTCAACTACAACATCAATTGGATTCTCAACAATAGTATCAATTCTATTAACTGATGGAGCTGACAGAATGGGTACAGGCAAGAAGGTGCTTTCATCATGAAGATCAATGGCCCTAGGCACAAGACTCCCACTATCCAAGTCATCCTCAAAATAAAATGTTCGATCGGACTCGATAACTCTAGTAGTGTGAGTAGGGCAATAAAATCTGCATTCCCTTGATCCTGAGCAATACCCAATAAAGAATCCATTGATAGTTCTAGAGTCAAGTTTCTTGAGCTGAGGATTATACGGTCTTACTTCCGCCTTGCAGCCCTAGACATGGAAATGTTTCAAGCTAGGCTTTTTACCAAAATAAAGTTCATACGAGATCTTTGGCACTGATTTACTTGGAACTTGATTAAGAATGTAAGCTGCAGTCTTCAAAGCATCACCCCATAAAAATTCTGATAATGAGGAGTGGCTGATCATACTCCTAACCATGTCCATCAGGGTACGATTTCGCCTCTCTGCAACACTATTTTGTTGAGGGGTGCCAAGCATGGTATACTGAGCATCAATGCCATGTTCCCGCAGATATAAAGCAAATGGATTAGGATTTCTACCTGTCTCAGTATACCTCCCATAATATTCACCACCCCTATCAGATCTGACACATTTGATAACTTTGGCAGATTTTAATTCAACTGCTGTCTTAAAATTCTTGAAGGCATCTAAAGATTCAGATTTCTCATGTAATAATTCGATTCACCCATATCTAGAGTAATCGTCTATAAAAGTAATGTAATATCTGAATCCACCCATAGCAATTGGAGTGATGGGTCTGCAGATGTCAATGTGAATAAGGTCTAAGATATTCTCAGATCTACTTGCCCCTTTGTTTCTAGCTCTAGCAGGAAATTTGCCTTTGCAATCAATGCAGTTATCAAAATCTGAGAAATCCAAACCATGCAACACATCTTGTTTGACCATCCTTTCCAATCTCTCTTTGGAGATGTGACCCAAACGCCGATGCCACAACATAGAAAAATTTTCATCAATTCTTTGGCGTTTGTGTCCAACTACAACATTAACAGAAGTACTAGAAAGCAGGATTGGACAAATATTTAAATTTAAACAATACAAGCCATTCTGCAAAGAAGCAGTGCCAACAATAACTGAGTTATAGAAAATATCTATTTTTCCATTTCCTTGCCAAAAAGAATATCCACACTGGTCCAATACAAAACTAGAAATCAAATTCCTCCTAGAAGAAGGAACATAAACTACATTGCTTAAATTTAGCATATGTCCAGAAGTCAAATTCAAACTTATAGATCCTATGCAATCTATGGTAGTTGCACTTTCTTTAAGTCCCGAGATGATTTTCTCCCTCTCTCTTGGCATCCGTCGATTTCTGAACCCCTGCAAGGAGTTTGCAACATGAACAGTTGCCCCAGAATCCAACCACCATGAATCAGAAGGTATTTCAAAATTGTTGGATTCAAAACAAACTGGAGCTAGAGGGGCAGATTCAAAAGATATACCTTCTCTTTCACGCTTGTTCTTAAGTTTGAAGCACTCAAAAATTTTGTGACCAGGCTTCTTACAATAGTGACATTCACCCTTAAAGCCTTTCTTCTTTATACCCTTTGGTCCTTTGAAGCGCTTATTTCTTTCCCTTCAGATCATCTCCACCTGTTTTGTGGTTAGAACCATGAGATAAATAATTAACAAATGGCCGGTGAGAGCTTCCTTTCTTCATTGACTCCTCTTGAGTCACAATTGAAATCATTTGGTCCACTGATAATTCAGCCTCCTGAGAGTTATAAGTGGTCCTCAAAATCTCATATTCGGAAGGAAGAGACTGCAAAACTCGATAGACCAAGTAACTCTCTCCCAAGTCAATATTCAAGGATTTCAGTTTGTTGAAATAATTTACAAGCTTCATTATGTGCTCATGTACACCGAACACCCCATCATAACGGGTGTTGTCTAATAGAGAGAGATAGTAGGCCTTCTGACTCTTGTCAAATTTTTAGAATTTCTCACTCACTGCCTTCAAATATTCAACTGTTGTATCCTTCTCAGGAATACTCTATCTGATAGTTTTTTCAATAGTAAATTTTATAACAGTCAGACAGATCCTATTGGACTCGTACCACTGCTTGTGGTAAGCCTTGTCAGCAGCATTAGAATCAGTAGTGAGATCTATAGGTTTAGATTCCCTAAGAGCCAAATCTTCCTTAGTAATTGTTAAGTACATATCAAGAGATTCCTTCCAGTCGTCATAGTTTGTCCCATTGAGAGTTTTCACTATTGATAGTTGTTGGGACACAGAAACTACAGACAAACAAAAGAAAAATATTAATCAATGTCTAAATGACCCTAATTTAATAGAATATTAAAGAGGGAAGAAGATTTTATTCATGTCACAAATGTTCAAGAGGAGGTTTTATTCATATCAAGATGTTCAAGAGAAGGAGGTTTTATTCATATCACAAATGTAATCACTGTTTCTGCATCGATAGGATACAAGAAACATTAAAACATTAGATTTATAAGAATTATTGAATGAGTTGATTTTATCCAAAATTATATCGCTAATGTAACATCGATAGGATATATCCATTAGCAATACAATAAGAACATTTTATTTCAACCTACACACACCATCGTAACTGAACTCACGATAGGTGAATACACAATCACTAGGTGTAAAAATATCTCATAATATTATTCTGAAATTTTATAGGAGTTTTTTTTTCTTAAATACTCCAATATAAACGGTCTATATGTATTTAATGAAGTACTATGTACCCACAAATGGTTGTAGTATAGTGGTAAGGATTCTGCTTGTCACCTAGGTGACCTAGGTTTGAATTTGAGCAGCTATATTTTTATATGAAGAGATTTATTTCATCATACCTCACACAGATTGGGCCAAGACCCAAACTCTAGCATTAATATAATACAGAATAATACTTTAAACAACATTAAATAATACCCAAAAAAAAGCATGACATAACAATAATACTAAACAACATTAAATAAGGTATTAAGCAACCATACTTAAACAACATTAAATAAGATATTAAACTGCATGGTAGCATGACATAATATTAAATAAGGTACTAAAGCATTAAACATGTAGACATGTACAGAAAAAACATAACATAACATGTACAGAAATAAAATAATTCATATTTTATTACAATACTATGCATTATACATTGTGTAATAGAGTATTTAATAAAAAATAAAATAAAAAACAAAATATTCAATATCCCGAAATAATAAACTGATTAAACACAAACGAAAATGATCAAACATAATATATTTCAAATATATATATTATATTGATGAAGCAGCGAATGGTCCAGTGGACAAAAGCATGTTTTTGCCAAAAGAGACACTGTAAATCCGAAAATAACAGTATGAACAGTAATATTAAATTATAAATATCGATATAAATTGATATTTCATTCATTACACCAAATACAACAACTCGAATCACATTAATACACAAAATATAATAAACAAGATATAATACATAATATGTAATAACTCAAGTCGAATATTACAAGATATAATAATAAACGGATCAGATTAATATAAAAGATACAAAAGATTCGAAACTTGGTAATACACGTCATGTAATAGCATGCTCTAATACCATTTGATAACTCAACAATGAAGAAATAATTGTTAAAAGAAGCATTAACATACCAGATCCGGAAAAAGCCATAAAGTGAAGAGGATGAATTCTTTTATCCAACGGATAATAGGATGAGTTGCAATCCACTGAGCCCAGCCGCCTCGAGAAGAGAGAGAACGAAAAGAGAAAGACCCCTAGACATTAGTCATTACATGTCTCATTTATAATCTGATGGATATTTACGAAAAATCAAAAATACCCTCAAGCTCTCTCATGCCAAACATGTGATAGGACATGTGGACTGCAGACTGGGTTGTGAGTTGGACCTCTGCCCAAAGGGCTTGTGAGTGGCTCAACCTATCATGGTTCACTCACAGTTATATTCTAATTAATTATAATATGAATTTAATTAACAAAAATTGATCACTAAATTCTAATAACTAATTAATGCTAATCCACACTAATAAAATTAATTCAACACCACAATCATCTGAGACAATATACAAGTTCTATAAACCAAGAAAGTTCATCTTTGATTAATTCCACTAATATAATCTCTGACCTCTGTGGACTGGACGCAGACAAATCATTATGTCCTCATCTCACATAATGAAATCATCCCATTTGTATAAATGTATATACATATGCAAACATCAACTAAATTAAGAATCTCCAGCAAAGTTTAAGAGCTAAATCAGAACACGATAGCATGAAATTAAAAGAGTTGCTCAAAATGAGAAAAAAAAAGGTTCAAAAATTTGAGAGCCAAAATGATAATTCACAGAGATGCTCAAACTGCGCGTCATGATGGCATGGAGACGAACAAAAATCAATTATACCTACTGAATTAATTAATTAACAAGACTATTCAAACTTGTTAATTAACAAGTTTATACATGTTTAACACTTATTGTCATGTATAAATGTATACAAGTTTATACATTGGGCTGCAAATGTGATTCAAAAGTCATGGTTTAACCACCTACTGTATTAATTAACAACACTATTCAAAGTGGGAAAAGCTGAAGCTGACGGTTCCCTGTATCACATTTAAACATGACAATGACATGCGTACCCTTTATCAAACTTGCATTTTAGGCTAGGTTTTCGGCCTCCCCATTAATCTCGGCCGGCAGCTAGGATTTCGGCAAGAGATAGAGAAAATATTTATGTTCAACACAAACCTCCTCTTTGTCCTCCTCTTTAATCCGACCAAACCCTACTTGGCGGCTAGGGTTTCGGGCGGAGAGAGAGAGAGAGGTAGAATACCGGCAATCACGGAGACAAACAAAGAGGGGAAGAGAGAGAGAGGGACGAGGGTTATCGGTGATTGGGAAGTGGCTGCAGCGGTTGGGAAGCGGAGGCAGCGATTGGGAATCAATGGCGGCGATCTAGGCGCGAGAGACAGTGAGAGACAGAGACAAAGAGCGCAAGAGAGAGATTTGGGCGCAGTTGGAGGTAAAATAATTACAATCTGACGGTTCAACGACTGCCAACGACAGTCGCAAAAAGTGGTCGCGATGCGATCGCCAAGCCGTCGTTGTATACTTTACTCTGCGACGGCATTTTACAGCGGGAGCCGTCGCATCTGCGACTGCTGTGAATGCCGTCGCAAATCGCAATATTTCTAGTAGCGAATGTTAAAATCTCATATTACTTAAGGATATTGTTAAGATAATCTTTAAATAGTTTAGGCAATCCTCTCCTTGATTAGGGTAAAATTAGGTTCACTAATTTTTTAAATAAAATGTAACATTAGTTGATTTGATGTTTATAAGGTTAAAATTAAAGAATAGTGCGTTAGTTGTCATGGACGAGACAGGTCTAAAAAAATAAAAATTATGTCACAGATTCGGTCGAGCTGACAAGGTTCACAAATCACATGTTCAAATTAAAGCATAGTGGCAGGGTTGCCACTTTTGTGGACCATTTCCCTTTGTCGTGGCCGAATCCACTTCACTTTATAACCAGTCAACTCCACCGCGATCCAAATTAAATTAATTGATCTCCTTTGATGCTTCATCACTTTGATCTCCACTCCATGCGCAGCACCAAGCTAATTATATAGCTTCCTACTTTTGCATGTTATCCTCTGAGATAGATCAAAAGCGCCCGATCGAGGCTATTCATTTGAAATGTGGATTATTAATTAATTTTGATGACATGTACAGAAAGAAATTGATATGAATGTAATTAAAAAATTCATGCATGTTGGATTTTCTTCGGATGGGATTTTAATTCCTTAGCAATGGAATTTTAAATATGAATACAGAAATTATGCATGATGAAATTCACAAATCAAAGTTTATATCAAAATAATTTTGAAAAGTTTTTAAACGGGACATTCAATCATACTTTATAATTAAATTACTTAAAAGATGCATAAATCTAAAAAAAATGAAATTAAATTAAAGCTCCACAAAGCATTTCATTGTAAGATGATCTAAATGAAAGGATATAAAACAGAAAGGAAATAGAGGCACTCAGTTATGATTGGCGCCGAAGAAGAAACTCGAAGTCAGATGCGAACATAATCTCAACAAGTCGAGTGGACTTCGGTGTCGTAACTGGAAGAAATAGTAGCAGATGAGAAGTAGAGAGAGAGAGAGAGAGATCGGGGTAGAGAAGATGAGAGAAGAGTGGAAACAATTCAAATCATTGCATACCGTTCTTCTATTACAATTGCCTATTTATAAGCTCAATACACATGGTTATCCTCCAGCTGTTCACATCACGTAGTCGTTATAACGACTAGACTTTGTTATCGCATGACGCGTGCATTTGTTCGGTTGCATGGCCGCGTCCACATCAAGTCTGCTAGGTCCACGTCCACCTGTCACGCTCTCATGCGTCTCGCCTATTTTGCGTGTGACATTACCCCCATATGCGGAAAGAGCCTTGTCCACAAGGACATTGTTAGTAGCAGACTCCTCCAGCTCTTCTTCATCTTCTTCATTGTTAGTTGCTGGCTTTTCCTCCGACTGGTCATTCCTTGTTTGTAAGAGTGAAATCGGCATTATCTGTTGCTCTGACGTTCCTCGATAGCATTTCAAAACGGATACATGAAACACTTGATGTATCCTTGCCATTTCAAGAAGCTCCAATTTGTATGCCATGGCTCCTACTCGTTTCAACACTCTGAATGGTCCAAAAAATTTCGGACCTATCTTCTGTTGTTTCTAAAGTTGGAGAGATAGCTGATGGTAAGGTTGTAGTTTTACTAATACCCAATCGCCTACTGCATACTCCACATCTCATCGATGTTTATCAGCTTGATTCTTCATCCTCTGTTGAGCTCGGATCAAATTTCTTTTGAGCCGCCGCAATATTTCATCTCTCTTGACGAGTGCTCTATCTACTGAGATATTCCCAATTGCACCTTCTACATATTGTATAAGGTGTGGATGATCACACCTATATAGGGCCTTGAAAGGAGTCATTCCAGTAGACAACTGATGAGCATTATACCAATACTCCGCCCATGGTAGATAATTCTCCCAGGTGTGTGGTTCATCAGCTACGAAGCTTCTCAAATACATTTTCAGACATCGATTAAGGGCTTCAGTTTGTCCATCAGACTGCAGAACTAAAGTTGAGTTTCGTGTCTTACATCTTTTCTAACTCCCTCCAAACTTCACCCACAAAGTGACTATCCATGTCACTTACTATGCTCTTGGGTATGCCATGGAGCTTGATGACACCTCGAATTAACACTTCTGCTATCTTGGGTATACCAATATTGTTGTTTTCCCATTCGACATGGGTAATCCTATAATGAAGTCCATCACAATATCCTTGAAAACCTCTTTTGGAATTGGCAAGGGTTGTAGCAATTCTGCAAGTGACATTTGTTCTATGTTCATGAGTTGGCACATCCGATATTCTTCGACGAAGGCCTTAACATCTCACCGCATTGATTTCCAATAAAAATTTGCGGCGAGTCATCGATATGTTCGGTCAGTACCTGAATGTCCTCCTATTACTGAGCTGTGGTATTCCCTTAGTAGTACTGCACATAATGTTCGATCTGCAGGTATCAACAGTTGCCCTTTGTAGAGTTTCAACCCTCCTTATTTTATCCATCTTCCATCTGCATTCTTCTCTTCTTTAATTTGTTGATGTAATTTTTGGAGTTCTGAGTCCTCTGAATTGAGTCTCTTAATATTATCCAGGATGCCATAGATGGGTCTGGTCAAGGACATGAATGAACTCTGGGGAATGCGTGATAGAGCATCATCGGCTGAATTGAGTTTGCATGCTCTATATCTGATGTCGAAGTCATACCCGAGTAGCTTCACCATCCAACGCTGCTGCTTGGGTGTTTGAATGATTTGCTTCGTCATTTCTTTAAGCGTCTGTTGATCAGTTACTATCATAAATTTCCTCCTAAGCAAATATTGCCTCCATTTCCCATAGCTTGAGTGATAGTATACATTTCTCTCTAGTATGTGGATGCAGCTTGCATTCTTGGATAGAGCTTTTGGCTGAATTTGGAAATTGGTCTGCCTTCTTGAGCTAGTATCGCTCCAATTCCTACCTCCGAAGCATCAGTCTCTATTTCAAAGGTTTTGTCGAAATCTGGTAGGGCCAAAATAGGAGCTTGGCTGAGCAATCGTTTGAGTTTTTCGAATGCTTCTTGTGATTGCTTTGCCCAACAAAAGGCGTATTTTCGTAGCAAGTTTGAAAGGGGTGCCACCAAGTTAGCAAACCCTTTAATAAAACGCTTGTAGTATCAGGCAAGCCCCAAGAACCCCCTAACTTGCTTTGTTGGCTTAAGGTTTTCAACATGGTCTTAATCTCAGTTTTGATGATAACAAATATAGAACTAATGTTTCATTGAGAAATACTTACAGGTTCCAAGACGGTTAGTGCACGACGTCCGCGATCGAAAAAATCGGCAAGGACGCTCGTCGACGCTCGTCGACGCTCGAAATTCTTTGGGAAGTTAAAGTTTAGGTCTAGGGTGTCTAGTTTATGTTGTAAATCCTCATGATGATGCATAAGAACCCAAAAAACTAAATCCGAACCCCAAAATATGAAAAACTGGAAAATTAAAAAATGACCCTGGAATTCACTAAGCCTAGGGAGCTCCTTGGAAGGCTATATGACCTAGACATTTTCTTGACACAAAAAATATCGGTAATTGTTCCTTAGGTAAAAACTAGATAACGATGTATTTTTAAGGAATTTTTAGAAGCCTTTAGCCTACTCATATTTGATCCGGAAGATTAGAAAATTTCCATTTTTCGGAAATTTGTACTAGACTCCAAAAGTTAGATTTCGATTCTTGAGGATTTTGATTTTTTAGATATTTTTATTGAATCCAAATGGAGGATAATCCTTATATAACATTTATGTTTTAAAGTTATTAACTTTAAATTAGTAAATGATATATAAGTAGACTTAGCGAATATAGAATCAAGAAATAAGCCTAACCAAGCAGTCTGCCCTGCCTAGGTTCGATCGACCGGCAAACGGAGAATGCATTTCAATCGATCGACCGGTCGATCGAATGATGCCCGAAATGGGCAGTAGGCCTTCAATCGCTTAGCGATTGCTCAGTCGATCGATCGACGATCAATCGGCAAGCGATCGGGCGTCGCCAACGAGCAGAAAAATGCCCGTTGACGAGCCTTAGTGTTTGGGGGGTTATAAATACTCATCCCAAACTCATTTCTAGTCTACCATTGATGCTTCCAAGCCTCAAAGTGTGATCCTAAGCATCTCAACAAGCTTTCGTTGAGTCATCCTTGCAAGAACCCTAGTTTTGATCTCCACACCTTGATTTAGCCTTCAAGCTTCACCGATTCATCATCTCAAGGCATCAAGAGGACTAGGGAGTTTCTTTTGAAGCTAAGTACTTGTTGTTTAATTTACTGCTCCAATTGTTATTGTATTTTGTTATTTATTTTGATTGTATATCATTCGTATAAACCTAGGTTGCTTGGTTTGATTGAGTTGGTGGTTGCCTTGGTGCTTAGGCTTAAATCCACCATTGTAAACTTAGTTTACTAGGATTAGTTGAGTTGTCCCTTAGGTTGAGGTGGGAGAGTGCTCTCGATAGGAAGGCGTGATACTTCCGGGTGTGGAAGTGTCTTCAGTTTGAGAGTGGAGACTTTTCGGTGTAAAGTCCTCTCTGTAAGGGAAATGATATAATCTAGTAAAGCTAAGTTTGGAAATCCTAAGCGGGGTGCTTAGGTAGTAGAGTAGGCATTATGGCCAAACCACTATAAATACTTGTGTTAACATTATTTTCTTTGTGTATCACATTGCTTATCTTTATTACTCGCTTCCTCATTTAGTCGTTGAATTGTGAATTGCCTAAGTAGTTTAAGAAAATGATTAAAATCGAATTAAGCGATAATTTTAGTTATCACACTATTCACCTCCCCCCCCTCTAGTGTGACCATTTCACCAACATGCTTCATATTATTTGGTGGCGGCCAATATACAACGGTAGTAACCTTGCTTGGGATCCACCTGCAAGCTACTTACAGATAGGAAGTGTCCTAAGTACTCGATAGTAGAGCATGCAAAGGAGCATTTTGTCTTCTTGGCCACTAATTGATTGCCCCTTAGTAATGTTAGGACAATTTCCAGGTGCCTCATATGTTCTTCAAATGAATGACTATATATTAGAATGTCATCGAAAAACACTAACACAAAGTGGTGGAGATGAACCTGGAAGATATGGTTCATAGTGGATTGAAATGTTGAAGGTGCATTTGTTAGGCCAAACGACATGACAAGGAACTCGTAGTGTCCTTCATGAGTTCGAAATGCTATTTTTGACACATCTTCAGCACTCACTCGTATCTGGTGAAATCCTGATAACATGTCCAATTTTGAGAATATATATATATCTGAACTTTTCCCAGTTCATCAAAGAGTTCATCAGCCGTGGGAATTGGGAAGCGATCCTTCACCGTGATCGCATTGAGAGCTCTATAGTCGACACAAAATCTCCATGTGTCGTCCTTCTTCTTCACTAGCAGCACTAGTGAAGAGAAAGGAGAAAGGACTATTACTGCGTTGTATCACTACCTCGTGAACATCTGTTGAACTTGGCGTTCAATTTTGGCCTTCTGAAAATGAGGGTATTGATATGGTCTGACATTTATCGGACCTTGGCCATGCTCCAGATGTATCTGGTGATCCGTGAGCCGCGGTGGTGGCAAGCCTTGCGACTTGGCGAAGCCATCTGCATATTTATCCAATAGACTTTGCAATTCTTCTGTCTCAACTCCTGGTTCATCTTCTAGGTTCATCTTTTAGAGGAGCTAATAATTCCAATTGATACAACTCTGCCACTGCCCGAGTTCCACATAACCTCCTTAGTGTATGACAGTGAATTTGTTCTACTTGCCCAATCTGATCTCCTCTCCATACTGAGCGTTTCCCTTCCAATTGAAACTCAAATGTCAGCAGAGTATAATCCATAACAACCAGTCCTAGAGTGGCCATCCAAGCCACCCAGAACACGACTTGGGAGTCTTCTACCGGTAGGACATAGAAATCAGTATTTATAATAGTCCCTTGGACTGCTATTCGAAGTTGTTTGATCACCCCTTCATTTTGAACCCGGGCTCCATTTCCCACTAATACGCTGAAGTGAGGAGCCGGTTCTATTTTCAATCCCAAGTATTTTGCAACTCTTGTTTGGATGAAGTTATGTGTACTTCCTTCATCCAACAATATGTGGACTGTGCGACCTCCGGTCATTCCTATAAATCTTAAGGTCATTGGAGAGAAACAACCCGATAGAGCATTAAAGGATATCAGGGATTGCGGTGAAGCATCAGCCTCCAATCCTTCAGCTTCTATTTCATTGTATTCCGACTCTAAGTCATCTCTAGCTTCGCCTGATTGACCGTCATCTAGCATAAAGAATTATGGAAACTTGCAGCAATGGCCTCAAGCATATTTCTTATCGCAATAGTAACAAAGCCCCTGTTCACAGTGCTTTTGAGCTTCTCCAGATGTAATGCGCCTTACAGTCGACGTTGGTTGATTTATCTTCGGCTAGGGTACGTTAAGCACAATGCGATTGATGCTCGAATTTTCAAGCGCCCCTTTCTCAATGGCTCCAGGCGTCACTGCCGGAGCTGTGTAATTACTCCTGTAAGGTGTGGGTAAGATCGTCGAGCTGCGCTGAAATTGAGAATTTTCCTAAAATTTCTTGGTCGTATTAATCTTAGCCTTGTGTTGCTTAGCCAAAGTTATGGCTTCATGCATTGACTCTGGCTGTCGAGTTAGCACCTTGGCTTTGATATCTGGTCGTAATCGTGGGATGAAGCAATTTATCAGGAATGTTTATGGAAGATGAGTCGTCCGCAAGGCCATTTCCTCAAATCTACCTTCATATTCAGCCATGATGGAACCCTGCATCAATTTGGTTAAGAGACCTTCGGGTGACTCCAGATCCGTTGGCTTGAATCGCCGCCTGATCGCCTCGACTAGATGATGCCACCCGCCTTTGCATCCATCTGAACCATTTTTTTGCGACTCCCTCCATGCGAACCGAAGCCATAATCACCCTATGCTGGTCCTTCATCGCATAGAAGTCAAAGAAGTCTTCCGCCGACATGATCCAATCGTCGGTGTCGTGTCCATTGAATAATGGTAGTTCTACTTGGGGGGATTTGGTGGGAATGGAAATTCATCCTCATCACCCCTCCGGCCGTATGTTTGTTTTTCCTCGGTGAGCCCCCATTCCTCCGCTCAATCCCGGTGATTCAACCTTGGTCCCATTAATTTGTACAATTTGTGAATTGAGAAGAGAGATCTCAAAAGTTACATTTTGTAGAAGTTTTTGCTGGGAATCCATCGATTGTCGTTGCATCTTCATAGATTGTTGTTGAGCTTCCAGATTTGAGAGAGAGATCGGGGTAGAGAAGATGAGAGAAGAATGGAAACAATTCAAATTATTGCTACGGTTCTTCTATTACAATTGCCTATTTATAAGCTCAATACACGTGGCTATCCTCCAGCTGTTCACATCATGTAGTCGTTATAACGACTAGGCTTTGCTATCGCACGACGCGTGTGTTTGTTCGGTTGCATGACCGCGTCCACATCAAGTCCGCTGGGTCCACGTCCACATCAAGTTCGTTGGGTCCACGTCCACCTGTCACGCTTGCATGCATCTTGCCTGTTTTGCACGTGACACACTCATGATAAACGAGCAAATCATAAGTGAAAAAGGGCGAGAGAACTACTTGTCATTAAGATGTTTCTAAAAGATGCTCAAAAATATAGAAACATTACTAATTGACAAAGAAGAATTCCTAAAAATACACATTCCTAACGAGCCAAAGTACCAACAGCAAATTATCTCTTC
Organism: Canna indica; assembly: GCA_034359265.1. NCBI lineage: Eukaryota > Viridiplantae > Streptophyta > Magnoliopsida > Zingiberales > Cannaceae > Canna > Canna indica. The sequence continues at coordinate 42,924,038 of CP136891.1, forward strand.
TCCTTAGTCCACAATTCCTAAAAAACACATTCATGTCCTGCATAAATCTAGAATAATTATTTTCTTATTTTCTTGATGCATTTCCATGTGACCTATGAAATTAACTGCTCGATTACAATGAAATGCTTTTCTTTAATTTGTTTATTAATTACTTTTCTAGTTAAATTATTAAATATTAAATTGTGACATAAAGAGCAAGCATGATCCGTGGATGTGCTGTGCATGCCTAGGTCCTCAAAAAGGGGACCTTAGTTTATGATATATGATATAAATACGTCAATTAACCCTAAATATTAAAGCTGCGTGCTTTGAGGAGAAGAAGACAAAGAGCTGGAGCGGAATATATATATATATATGCTTGAGTAATGCAAGGGCGGGCATGGATTCCAACACACACGGAGATGGGGCGAGACAGATTTAAAAGTGATACTAGTAAAATTAAATAGTAGCAGCGCGTATTTTCAAACTCGAGTCGGTCAAGACTTAGTCCAATCAAACTGCATGAAAAAATTGATTTACACACAGTTGATTCATATAAATAAAATGTATATTTGTACATTTTATTTTTCATTTAGACTTGATAAATCAGTTGGATTGATCGATCAATCAATGAATTGATTTAAGAACATTATGCAATATCTATCGATCCGGGCATGCATTGCACTGGGTGGTGGTGCTGCTTTCACGTTTGCGTGTACCACCTTTTGTAGGGGACAATGTCTTGTACATGGCGTGGGGTTGCCATGTCCGCACAAGGACATGGCATGCGGCCATAAGCTTCTCATGCAGTTGGCAGGTTATTAGGAAGTTTGGACCCACCTCACCAGATAGAGAATTAGAGACTACAAGTTTCATATGGACCAATTTAAAGTTATTGTACTTCTTACCTGTGTAAATTTTGTAGGACAATTTGTTAATAATTAGTTTGTTCAAACACTAAATTGAACTTCTTAAAAATCCTGTGAAATAAAATGAACACAGGGTTAAATTACATGAACTATATACATATTTACGTCCTTCATAATAAGAATGTCAATGTAGTGGTATTCAGTGATGACTTGTCATAATAAATCCAGTGGTATTCACCTCGTTTTATGGAAAATATATATATATATATATATATAAGAATAGAGCGATAGTTTTTCATAAAAGAAGAATGGATTGAATGATGAAACAGGGCAGAGCTATGCGGGACTAAGAACAGCTTTCTTGGCTCCGGTTTATCCAGTAGAGGTAGTAGTGGTAGTAGTCATTTATCACCTCAATCTATCCGTCATTACCTATAACTTGAACTAGCTCAAGAATTCCACTGCACAAGTCACAATCCATCGGTTAAGAGTACATTTTATTTTAAAGAATCGTTTGTTGTTAATATGATCACTTTGACCAGTTTTAACGAACCGGTTATCCAAGCGATCCGGTTCATGTTTTTTAAACTCAAGTGGCGAAGCAGTCAACCTGCTCAAGGTACAAAACAATATTTGCTTTGGGTAGAAAAGGCTGCAAATTGAGGACTCAGAGAAGCTCAAGTAGCTCAGCTGCATTGCTTTGTGCACATCGATGTGGATCTTTTTGTTAGCCAATTGGAACGCAGCAGATGGGTCCATGCACCGACCATCTCCGTACGGCTTCCCCTGCTCCAGCCGTTCAATTATTTGTACAGTTTTTACTACAAAAGGCAAAGAGAGAAAGTGTGATTTCTAACTTCTAAGAGATGATCAGATGGAAACTCGAGAATTATTATCTTTGTTTTACCAAGAAAAATATGCTTAATTTATTAGCCGAGATGTCTCGGGTTCAAAAAGATCATAATACAAAATGTCATCTAGCTCCGGAAACTGAATGTAGGATCAAACAGAAAGCAAATCGGACAATATTACAACGGGACTTGAGAAAAAAGATGTCGTCAACAATAGAAGAAATAGCTCAAGCACAATGATAGAATTGTTGAGGACATCCACCGTAGCTTTAAAGTCAGTCTCTAGTATGAAATTGAGCAGATAATGATTCATGGAGATAATCAAAGCCTCCATCTGTAGAGCATTGTTAGCTGTATACAAAAAAAAAGCTTCCGCAGCCAAACAATTGACTATTAAGTTACTCAAAATGAGACAGGCTACCTATATATTCAAAAAAAAGAAGCATCACAATTGAGTTTGAAGGGGTATTAGCTAAGTGGAGTTTAACTTTTTTTCTTTCTTAAATAAAGAAAAAATCCTGCCAGAAGAAGGTGAACCTTCAATGAGAGCATCAAGCACAACTAATGTCTCCGAAATGTGCTAATTTGGTCCAATTTTTACTTCGTTATATATTAGTTTCTAAATCAATTTGGTCAAGAACAATATTATGTTATGCGAATATGGTTTTCAGATCTTAACAAATTAATGTATTCTTAGTTTTCAGATTTTCCAACGTTTTCATAAGGTTCCGAGCTTCATGATAAATCTACCCTCAGTTTAGGTTATAGTTAGATTTACTACCAAGTCACCAACAGTATGACTGATCCAAAAAAAATTATACGTACCACACTTACACGCCCGAGAGAGACAAAAATCATAATCAATAACGAAGCATGCACTAATCTACAACATCAATACTGAAAAAGGAATAACTAATTAATTAAAATGGATAGTAAAAATCAGAAATTGTTTCCAGGAGCAAATATGACAGAGTAATGGCATCATGGCAACGTCAGAAGAACGTCTACATGACATGGATGGTCCAGTGAGCAAAGTCATAAGAGTCTTCTGACCCTTCGTGAAGGGACAACCTTTCTGAAGGAACCACGCGGACGGACCATCCATCATCACGAGTCTGTAGAAAAAAATAGAGAATATAGAGAGAGGAGCATGCAGAACAAAGACGAGCTGCAGCTGCATGCACACAGGCGAAAACAGTGCAAAAGGGAGACAGAATCCACCAAGGATTCAAAAGCATGCTTTCAAAATTATCATCAGTCGACTCGATTAATATAGAACTGGCTCCGACCCTTTTCAGTGGCAATCATGAAACTTTTTTTGCAGAGAGAAAACTGGCAGGTGGTTAGCATTCATTCTGACAACCTGTCCCTCTCAAGAAGAAGCACATCTATCATGTTTTCAGCATCCATGTCGAAGTAGTTTAGCATTTTTCACACTAGCTAGTACATTACATAAACTCAAGCCTCACGGAGAAAAAAGAAACATAACACAGCGCATTTGCTTCTATGGACGAGGATTACAGCTCACTATTTAATTGCAAGGAAAAATATATACGGAAACCATCTTTTACAATGACATTATCAATATTCAATTGTCTTTGATTAACCATGCTACAATCAAAATGAATAAGAACACAGATTTGAACAGCTTATGCCACTGATAAAATATATATATATATATTATACAAACTTGTAAATAGCAGAAATGATATCCTTCTTCAGTCAAAGGAATTCTTGCCTTGTTAACTGAACTTTGAGATGCGTCCTAGCTAGCTGCAAGTCCTCCGATTCATATACTAATCAGTTGTAATTGACACTTAGTACGTGGAGAAGCAGTTTAGTTCACGTATCTTGATCTGTTCTTGGCTGAAGTCGGGGTGATGAGTCTTGGACATCTCCTGGTTCGATGCAAATCCATTGTTTTCTCCGCTCTTGATAAGTTTTTTAAAATGATTTTAATTTTTAATTTCCTAGTCTCCTCGGAGAGCTTGGTGACCTATAATGGGTCTACGCAACCTATCAGTTTTTAAACTTAGGCTAATTGTGGCCTTTTGATTTTCAACCAATGGGAAGGGTTGAAGATCTTATTTTTCAAATAAATTATGATTTTGAGATCTCTTGATTCATTTTGATATCATGTTGAAATATTATCATGTGCTAATCCCTACAATTTAGGGATGCCCTACAAATTAGGGTTACTGAGGAACTCCTTCATCGCGCATTCGTTCCTATAGGAAACAACTTTCCTATCGTGTCCGTAAATAAGATCTGTGATCGAGTTGTAGCATGTCTATGCTAGTAGACATATAGGGCCGCATTCGGACTTTATCTCATAAGGTTCGTTATGCGAGGTTAGCCTGTTGTGTGTGACCCATTGGGCCCCACACTAAGCCAGTAGTGAGTTGTGAATAACAAAGAGTCGGATCCGATAGAACGACTTCTATTCGAATCTTACGAGCCTCCACTAAATTCCTTTAGTGTGGTAGTGAGGTACTCTACTCACAAGTCAAGATTGACATCTAGCAACGTGTCATGACTACCCGGATAGTGTAAGGTTCAATCTACAAGGATCGAACGCCCTTCGATGATTAGTTACCGTGCAACTAAATCCCCCGGTTACAATGTCCCAAAGTCGGCTATGGTACGGAAGAAGTGTCAAACCCCACTACAAAAAAAAATAGAATTAGTGACAAGCTATTTTTGCCATAGTAGTGACCTACAGTGGCAAAAAAGTGCTCGTCAATCGTTTGCCACATTAGGTCCGCCGCTAAAGGTCATTTTTGGCTTTTGTGACGAACTTTAGCGGATTGCCACAAATTGCAATTTCTTAAGTGGCAAATGAAAAAGTCAAACTACCTCCACTCTATTATGGCAAATGAGGCTTGCTGACGCCACATATCATTTATGGCAAAAACTTTTGCCACTTATTAATAAATATTTGCGATTATTTTACCATTTCTAGAATTCTTTCCATGGCAAAAATATATAAAATTTGCCACTAATATTATGTTACATTTTTCCATTAAATATCTAATTTGCTATAAATTTTTTTGCCACTGTATGTTTGATCCTTTGTCATTAATCGTTAAAATAAATTTGCCACAAACACGATTTTAAATTTGGATTATTGCCACAATATTTGTGATGATTTTGTCACAATATGTAATGAGTTTGTCACAACTTTGAGAATCTATGATGAATAAATTTGCCACACACACAAAATTTAACAATTTGTCATTCATCAATATAATAATCTATTTTCTAATTACAAAACTTACAATTTAGTAGGTATACAACCAACCACCTACATATTCAACCATCAACAAATCCAAAATAAGTTCAATATTAATCCAAATACATCAAAATAATATTGTCTACCAACACGAAATAGTCCAAACTATCTAATATACATTAAAAAGAAGTTACAATAGGTACGCAAAATAATCTATGCGCCAAAAAAATCAAACAACACTACCCCAATAAAAAGAAGTTACAGTACATCTGCTAGGTCCGGCTCATTTCTTCTTCTTTTTCTCATGCAAAAGAAGGGAAGTAAGAACACCGCCTCATTAGTTCCAACCAGAAAATTGCAAACAAAAAATTACAATATATTATAACCTAATAATGTAAATATGCAAGCTTTGTGTATACTCAAAAATTGCAAACAGTACACAATAATCAAGTCTTATTTAGCAATTCGAGTTAATGTTAATGAACTCTTAATGCGAAACTAAATAGCATATTACAATAGTGATTACAATAAATCTATCCAAAACTAAATAGCATAACAATTCATGCATGGGTCTTGAACTTGAGCACGAATACCAATCCATTAATTTCACATTCTTCTTCTATCATGTTCATCATTCCTACTGTATATAGCCATAAAAAAGAACCAATTGGATGACCTTCCCAAAGATAATATACTCCGATGCAAAGATAATTTGATAATCAAATTCATGCCAAACATATTCGATCATTGGGAGTAAAATTTGATAATCCTCCAAGCAAGCCCTACCAAGTACTATATAGAACGAATCATTAACAAAAAAAAAATGACTAACATTGCTCTTTTCCAAATCTAGAAACATAGAAAAATATGAACTTTTAATTCACAGGAAAAATGTTGACAACAATTTAGAAACATTGATCTTTTCCAAATCTTGAAATATAGAAAAAAAACATAGAAACATAGAAAAATATCATTCACAGAAAGTTACTTGCTTGGCTTGAACATTGGAAGGAAGTGAATATAAAATACTCAGAATGTTGACCATCACCAAATACTCGGAGTTTTGTTTGTAAACTGTGTATGTAAACCAACTAATCATGCTAGTGTGTTGAGCTAAAACAAATGGAAGAAATTCTTACCTTAGGGGCATTTTGCAGTTTCGATAACATCATCATCATTGCTTTAATGTGAGCCGACATCTCTTCTTGACATTTTTTCATCTCCTCAACTCTAATGTTTGCAAGGGCTGCCTCTTTTCGTGGTTCCTCGGCTTCCATTTTTCCTTTCTCAGCTTGTTCCTTCAATGCCTGAACCTATTTTCATGCTTGTTCCTTTAATGCCTCAACTTCTTTTTCTACTGATTCTTTCACCACAAGTACTTCTTTCTCTGCAAGTTGAAGCTCTTTCTCCAACAGTGCCTTCTCACGCTCAGCCAATTCTTTCTCCCTCGCAGCTAATTGTTGGACTCTCAACCCATCAGGCTTAGGTTCCGGCCCACGACCACGTATATAATTTTTATTTTATCCAAAAACCTCAGAGTATATCTTATCTTCATCAACTTCCTCGCCGGCTTCTTTTAGAGATTCAATTCTTGCCTTCGCCGATAAGTTAGCATATGCAGGAAAATCACTAATGGTCCATAAAAGCGCGACACGTAGCTGAAACCTACTCCCAATCGAGGCATCAAAAGTTTCCAGTCCATCTTGCCATAATTCTCTCAAGTATTTGATTAACGGTTGTAAGAACACATCAATATTGTTTCCAGGAGACTTGGGTCCAGGAATAAATAATGACAAAATAAGAAATGGTTGTTTCATCGATCTCCACGGTGGTAAATTATAATTTACAATCAACACAAGCCACATGCTATATGATGTGCTCATGTTAGAGAAAGGATTAAACCCATCATTTGAAAGTGCAAGCCTAACATTACGAGGCTCACTTGCAAATGAAGCATTCACTTTATCAAATTCTTTCCATGCTAAGCCATCAGCAGGATACCGCAAGATATTAGCCTCCTCAAGACGCTTGTCTTTGTGCCAGCTCATATCCATAGCGACACCTTTTTTAGAAATAATCTTTGCATCCTTGGTTTAATTGGAAAATAATGCAAGATCTTGTGAGGAACGTTATGCCCATTAGCCTTTTTACATATCCATCTTGACTCATGACACGTAGGGCAGGTTACTTCATGTTCATTTGCACCCCAATATAGGACACAATCGTTTTTACAAACATCAATTTTAGTATAGGTCAGCCCCAAGTCCCACACCACCAGTTTTGCTTCATAGAAAGAATTAGGGACATTAGAGTCCTCTGGAAGCACGTCTTTGAATAGTTAAAGGAGTATGTTAAAAGATTTTTGAGTCCAATTGTTCATGGACAAGAGGTATAACAATTTGACAACGAAAGATAATTTTGTAAATGATTTACAGTCCGGATACAATTCTTTGTTAGCATCCCTAGTAAGATTAAGCAACTTTTCAACTCCTTTTTGTTCACTTGTATTCCTTTGACCAAATTCCTCTCCGTATGAACCTCTAAATATATCATTTAGCATCCCATGCATATTATCTTGCTCTTTCTCTTCTTCATCTTCATGATCATCATAGCGATTGGACGCGATTAATTCTCCGTGATGTATCCAAGTGTCATAACTTTGCTCGATGTTGTGTACAATAAGATGCTGCTCTACAACTTTTCGCTTATGCTTGTTGATGTTGTTGCATCTCGTACAGGGACAACGAATCTTAGCACTTAGTTCAACGTACTTGTATGCAAAATCAAGAAAATTCTTTACGCCATTAAGATAATCCGCTGAGAATCTATCTGTGAGTTCCATCCATCCCTTATCCATCCAAAAAAAGAACCATATTTCAGTTTTCTATATTGGTTTACATATTACTAAATTATCTATTATGAAGTAACCATCTTGGATTAGAATTTCTTGTAAGAGTAATTTTCCTGCAACAGTTGATCATATAAATTGGTCTTTCATGGTTATCAGTATGTGAATTTGTCCACTATGTTATATGCCATAATTGTCCATAAATTGAACATGCATGATGATGAGGCATAATTGTCAGCTACTTTGTATTCAGAAAGGCTACTAAATGATGACATATATTCAAACATACAGTAGTAGGACAATTAGTTACATATATTCAAAGAAAGACTACTTTATACCAGCACGAAGATCCAAAAATAGATAGAAACAGAATAATTTATGTAGACTACAAATTGTAGCGAAGAACAAGTTTGATGAACCAAAGAAGATGACTGTGAAACTTGTATCAGTTACTTGAAAACACTTGAACCACCTAAGTCAACCACAAAGGAAATTAATGTGCTTACAAATAAAAAAATAAATCTGTCGTGGAACTAAACCCCATATTGAAGCATAACAATATCTCTTTAATCATAATATAATAAATTGAAAAATGGTAGCAACATTTGCTTAAAGAAGAAATAGTCCTAAGCAAATCACATCGAGAAGAAGAACAAAGACATAGATCACTAGTGTAAAGATGCCAAATAAAGATGAATAAAGAGTGTAGTGAAAATGATTTTTCACTCACCTTGATGTTGAGAGGTAGTAGAAATCAGTCGTCCAAGACAATGTAGGACCCAAAAGCTTCAACCAATTTGGCTTCGTTGAGAAACTCTTCGAAAAAAAATGATAGTGATGTTTTAGGCATTTTATAACCTAAAAAGTGTTAGATCCATTTCCTAGAACATTGCCATCAAAGCATTTCAGCATTAGCATGATAAAACATTGCCATCATTGGGAATCGAAAGAAGCTCAAAGATGTCATTCAAATTATTTTTAAAGAGAGATGACTTTTTTAACTTCACATAGATTGGGAAGCATACTTTAGAAAAGACAACATATGTGCCCTCACATAAGGATCATCACAGTAAGTATTAAATTTTGTATAATATTGAAGCAAATTGAGTGTTAGAAAGAGAGCATGATATTCATTGAGTAGACCAGAACTCTCAACCAACCTTAATCCAATACTTCGGGAAGCATCAGAAACAAATCCAGTGATTTTTGGTATATTAAGGTCATTTAGGAGAATCAACTGAGTGTTTATCATTCGATCACCGATGGGAAGACCTGAAAGATCTTTATAATGACAGAACTAGGTTGAAATCACAAAAAAAATTACTTCACTTTTTAAACTAGCTACTATTGCATGAAACACAGAAAAAAAACAAATTTTTTCTGTTTGAATCAACTTGAACTGACCAAAAAATTACAAGAAAAATAATACATTAAGAAATCACCATGAAAATTGAAATTACAGATAAAATATTTGTAATTATTTACCAATCTCCTATAAACTATTAAAAGTGTAGATTACATACAGTGTTCTGTCCAAGAGGAGCTCGAAGAGCAAGCTGGTCAAAGGTCAAGCACTCTCCTCTGGCCTTCAGAACCCTCACCCTCACCGTCTTCGTGAATCTCAAAGCTGGCAAAATCCTATTCAATCATCCAATGAACTATGGACAGTGATGAAATAACGACAACAAAGACCTAATATTAGGGATGAAGCACCAAATTAGGAATAGGACAGTGAACTGAGAGGACCAAATAAGAGGAGAGGTGGACAGTGATACATACCCAATGTCGGAGAAGCGGAGAGAGAAGAGCAGTGCACCGACTCACCGATAGAAGATGGAGAGAGGCGGAGAGAGAAGAGCAGTGCGCCGAGGATAGTCAACTGTGCAGTGCGCCGACTGGTGCGGGGGACTCGGGATAGTTCTACCTTGGTCTTAATCTCAGTTTTGATGATAACAAACATGGAACTAATGTTTCATTGAGAAATCTTTCAGGTTCCATATTGGTTAGCGCTCAACGTCCGTGATCGAAAAAATCAAAGAAATTGGGAAATCGGAAGGACGTTGGTCGACGTGCTTGGATTAGTTGAGAAACTAGAGTTTAGGTTTAGGGTGTCTAGTTTATATTATAAATCCTCTTTATGATGCATAAGAATCCAAAAAACATCCCCGAATCCCAAAATATGAAAACCCAGAAACCGCCCTGAAATTTACTAAGCCTAGGGAGCTCCTTGGATGGCTTTATGACCTAGATAGTTTCCTGACATAAAAAATAGCGGTAATTGTTCCTTGGGTTAAAATTAGATAACAAGTTATTTTTTAGGAATTTTTGGAAGCCTTTAGCCTACCCTTATTTGACTCAAGAAATTAGGAAATTTCCTTTTTCGGAAAATTTGTACTAGACCCCAAAAACTAGATTTTGATTCTTAAGGATTTTGATTTTTTAGATAATTTTATTGAATCCAAATGGGGGGTAATCCTTATATAACATTTATATTTTAAAGTTATTAACTTTAAGTTAATAAATGTTATATAAGTAGACTTAGCGTAGACAGAACCCAAACAAGCAAAGAAAACCAAGCAAACTAGCAGTCTGCCCAGTTTTCGGTCGACCGATCGAATAGTGTCAAAAATAGGCAGTAGCCAATTCGGTCAACCGATCGGTCGACCGAAGTTTGTCAGAAAGCGGCAGAATGCTACTTCGGTCGACCGGTCGATTGACCGACAGAGGCCAAAATGGGGCAGTGCGTGCGTCGGTCGACCGATCGATCGATCGGATTGCAAATCGCATATCGCAACTCAGTCAGTCAACCGAACAGTGCGATTAGGGCCAGCAGTCGCTGGGCGGTCGATCGGTCGGTTGACCGACAATCGATCGGCAAGCGACCGAACGGCGGAAACGGCTAGTTTTCCGCCCGTTGAGCCACCTGTTTCATTCCATTTCCTCTTGGCTCTATAAATACCAAAACCTAAGCCTTCCTAAGACACTTTTGACCACTCCAAAACTTCATTGAGCCATCCTTGATCAATTCCAAAGCTTTCATTGAGCCAATTTTTAGAGAAACCCTAGCTTTGATATCTCATCCATTTGATTGAGCCTTACCTTCATTGTTTCATTATCAAAGGCATCAAGAGGAAGCTAGGAATCTTGTTGTGGAGCTAAGTACTTCATTGGTTGATTTATTACTCCATTTATTGGTGTATTTTATTGTTTATTTCATTGTAACTGAACTAGTGTAAACCTAGGTTGCTTGGTTTGATTGAGTTGGTGGTTGCCTTGGTGTTAAGGCTTAAACCCACCGTTGTAAACGTAGTTTACTAGGATTAGTTGAGTTGTCCCTTAGGTTGAGGTGGAAGAGTGCTCTCGGTAAGAAGGCGGAGACTTCCGGGTGTGGAAGTGCCTTAGGTTGAGAGTGAGACTCTTCGGGTCAAAGTCCTCGCTATAAGGGAAACAACATTAATCTAGTAAATCTAAGTTTGGAAATCCAAAACGGGGTGCTTAGGTAGTGGAGTAGGCATTGGGGCCGAACCACTATAAATCACCGTGTTTGCATTGCTTCTTCTTGTGTTTGCTTAATTAGCATATTCACCTTGCTTCCGCTTGTTATTGAATTTGTTAAATTGCCTAAGTAACTAAGTAAATGATTAAAACCGGAATTAGGCAAATTGATTAGTAAACACACTATTCACCCCCTCTCTAGTGTGCCATTTCAACTAACAAAGGGTGCGAGAGAGAACTGAGAAGTGGGTAAATGGCATGTGAGTATGTGCGGCTGGAATGGAGAATAGGGTTTCTAAGTTTTCATATGTACTTTTTAAGTTATAAATTATTATTTAGTATAATATATTATATATATTAAAAAAAAGTTGAGTCGGTCGGTTAACCAAAATCGATGGACTTTTTAAATCGCGGATTGAACCTGAACCCGAACCCGAAAACTAAATTTTTCAAAAAAATCGATTCGGTTAATCGAAAAAACTTGTTCGGTTTCGGACCGGTTTTTCGGTTAACCAAAAAATTGGTTTTTGTTTCTCACCCCTAGTGAAAATTAATTTTACCGAGTTAAGTGGCCGGTATAGAAAAGGTCAAAAAATAAAATAATAAAAAATATATAGATTGGTCGGTTTAATTACCAACGGATTTTTTCATCCGTCGGTAATTTTGTTGGCAATACCAACGAAATTTATATGTCGGTAATAAATTAAGTCGGGGGTACGTGAGGAGGTCACGGGTATTATAAGTCGGAGTTTTTTTAGTCGGGGGATAGATAAAATTGGGAGAATTATTTTTGTCGGCCAAAAAAGAAGAGGGAAATTTTTTGCCAAACTTTTGTTTTTTAATTATTTTATCATCTATGGTAGAGTAATTTGCCACAATAAATAGTTCTATGTCTATGGCAAATATATTGTTGAAAATAATTCCCACAGAATATCGTGACAAAGTTGTGGCAAAAATGTTGTCGCAAACGATCGCCACAGAATATCGTGACAAACTTGTGGCAAAAATTTTATCGCAAACGCTTGTCACGATAGAATGTTTTAGATTAGTGGCAAAACCTATTGTCATAAATTTAAAAAACTATAAATTTTGAATGTTGACACAATTATTAGTGGCAAACATAGTGGCAAAATTAGAAAACTTGTCACAAATTATTCGAACGTATACTTTTAATCACAAAAAGAATTTTGTCACAAATTTCGTGACAGATTACACTTTTTGTGGTCAATTATTGTTGGCCACTCCAAAATTTTGCCACAAATTCTTATTTTTTTTGTAGTGCCCTAATCGATTCATATGTATTCCACCCACCAAGATGTCGTCTTAAATAATGAAACGTCAGGAATATCTTCCTGACTTTCATGTCTACTCTGGCCAAACATTCCCGAGTTGACACTTGCAGGGACACATAGGACATTATCTCCTCTTACTAGGAGTAACCGATTCCATGTTGGTTGCTCACCTACCTCCATGAATGCTTCCCCATGCCCAGTAATACCTGACACATGATGCTGAGGGCCACGTAGGGATAGAATCAAAGCAATGGGTCGTCACTCATAAGGTAATCATGACAACCTCAGGTCCAAGGACTGCTTGCACCTACTATCACCCGAGGAACATCCTATTGACACTCATGTAAGGATTCCATTCTGTGTTCCTCGTGTATGTCTGTTCAATGAACTCATTCACTAATGAGCACTTGCACTTGTACATTAATGATCGCTCATAGGTAACTATGAGATCAGCTACGCCCTATCGTATAGGGCATATACTAAGTGCACTAGTCTATTTGGAATCACCAATCCCCTGATCGGTGATTCTATGACTAGGAATATTTAGAACAGGGGTATCTTGATTCTAAGTCTCACTAGCATGATCTCATCATCATGGCCTTATGTAAGACCCGGGAAAAATTTCCTAATATAAAAATTTATTTTGGTGCAGTGTGCCAGACCCGGGGATAGTCGAGTCGAGTCGAGCCTCAGGATCGCCTCGAGTAATAGGTATGACTCGACTAATTATGTATGCAACTAAATTGTGCAAATGACTCTTTCCTTTTATGCATTTATACCTTAATCGAGTTTAAATCGACTCGTGTTGCGGGTATAGTTGGAACCCAAGTCGAGCTCGGGCTTAGTCGAGTCATGAGTAAGAGTCAAAGGCCAAAATGGAAGGTTAGATGAGGGATTAAAATCCCTCATCCATGCTACCATGCGACTCATCTTGGAGTCGCACAAGGCAGCGCATAGGGAGAGAGGGAGAGGGAGCAAGGAAAGGAGATTTTGGTTGATCCGGGATTTCGTGCCGTCGCCGAAAGATTTGAGGTCATCATCATCCGATCCTTCATCTTCCTCAAGCAAGATGAGTGGTTAGATCTGAAGAATTGGGGGAGGCGGATAGCCAAACCCCTAGAAGTGTTAGGATGTGTTTTCTCGCGAGTTTCCAACGGATCTTGGTTTCGGAGTTGGGTATTCATTGTTTTGTATCAATTCTTGTCGGATCGTCTTGTTTTCCTCATCGTTTTCTCGAGTTATAGGGCTGCTGAATCATGGGAAAAGGGAAAAGGTCATGCCAAAATTTTCCCCAATTTCCCTGACAGAAGTAGAGCCCTCGGATGATCTCATGTTCATGAATAGTGTGTTCTTAATCGTCGATTTCACGTGTTAATAAACTAGTCTCCCCTAAACTCATAGGGTTGGCCGAGTGAACCCTAAAACTTTATGAGAAGGGTTCAGCCAAGTATAGGGGGAGGGGCAAGCTAGTCAATATGCAATTAAGATATAGTATAGACAATGAATTAGGGTCGGGGTTAAATTCTCCTCTTCCTTTCCTACCCTAAGAGGCATGGCCGAGCAAGGTTCACCTTGCTCAAGGTTCGGCCAAGCCTAGGGGAGGGAGAGGGTGAGCTTTAGATGGTAATTTTCATAATTAGAGTGCTAAATCAATAGAGGCATGATAATACTTAGGAAGGACTCTAACTATAGCAAGTTAATTTATTGAATCATGTAATTGTAGGAATGATAGCGTAGTGACGATCCTTAGCACATTCCTCTTAAATTTTGAAATGATGTAATATTTCTACCTTGCTTAGTATTTCATGCGTTGTTGAATTTATTGTTATCTTACGATGCTAGATAAATTGTTCTTATTGAAATTAATTCTAAATGTAGTGTACCAATGGTTATTGATGAATCTCGTTGTTATATATAGTAGTTGATGTAAATTATACTTGCTTTTCTTTAAATTACACATGCTGTCCTGAAATATTCAGGGGTGGAATTCCAAGGTCGGTGCATAGAATTCCTCACCTAAGATAGCGTATAATGCTAGATAACATGTAGGACGTCGCAAGATGCTTTGTATATATGGAAACCTAGCTAGGAAATAACACAACTTTTAGAGCTTCTAGTATTCATTTTTTTGACACCTAGAACTATTAGGTGTGCACATTTTTGGAAGGGCAGCATTAACTTGTTGACCCTGCAGACCGGATTAGGGCCGGATACGAGCAATGGTCCGAAGTGTATATAAGGAAACCCTAGGACATTTGACTGTGTGTTGTGCTTGAGATGGTCCACCGAGAAGTATGGAGGTCGGAAATGACCAATGCTTAGCTCGGCCAGTGATTGGGTCTTTAGATGCACCAGCGGGCCCGCTAGGTGTCAGATCCCAGTTGGGTGGGACTAGCTATCCCTACCCCAAACGGTATTCGGAGACTAGTGGACCATCCTAGTCGATGGCCCATGATTTCTTGTTTTCATCTTGATATGATGCGGCCGAATGGCCAATGAGATTCTACCTTGTATGGTAGGGCCGGTGGTAGCCGGGATTATTATACCATTGGTAGGCCTTAAGGGCCGGATGCCAGGTGGCAAGGCTAGGCCGTTATGGCAAGTCTCTCCTATATGGTCTATACAGAATGACCCACGAGGTCGATAGTCACACTAAAAAGTAACTTACTTCCTAGATTTTATTCTATGCTGCTTTATATGTTACGCATGACTAACTGTGGATTATGTGGAGGTTCGAAAGAACCGCTCACTAAGTCCCAAGTGATTGCGTCCTTTTTTTTTGCAGAGCATGAGCAGTGATTGCGTCTTGTCGGCATGGTGCAATTGGAGGGCAGGTGGCGGTGCCATATCTCGTAGCGGCGTCCTTGAGTCATAGTCCAGTGTCTTGTAGTAGTTGTTTCCTTTTCTGCACTGACAGTTGTGTTTTGAAAAGTTTGTAAAACTTTGATACTTGAGATGTTCTATTTATTACGATGTTGGTTTCCTTCTTTGATTGGAAAACATATAATTGTGAATTTCGAAAACTTTTAAATAAAAATTATGTGGCGGTTTCCTTTCTCGATATGTTCTATTTTATTGTCAGTCAGTGTAGGCAGTAGGTTACAGGGCAGGATGTAGGCCTTGGACGGTCACACTATCCTCAGTTGGGGTGTGACACCTTAGAATCATTTGCTCGAATTCTTGGGGTTCATCATAATCTTTATAAATAAAGATTCAGCATATGATGAAAAGTTGCATCATAAAGTTGATTACCCTTGAATAGTCCCCTAACACATCGACATGTGATTGGCTCAAGTGCACTATTCCTTTAAATATGATGCAGATATTCTTATACGGACAGGTGGGGTCCCTGGGTAGCGCTATTTAGTCTGGCTTGAGCCTGACTCAAGGACGTAGCCGGGTAGAGCCCCCTGGGTGGGGTTGTGCGATTTGGTTTGAAATAAGGGATGGGGCGTTGTTGGGTCCAGTCCGACCGGGCCTAGTAGTTCTAGTCCAATCCATAGCCCTCGAGTTCGGTCGGAGTTTGTAAAACTGCATGTCGATATCTAAGTGAGATTAGTCTTTATATCCTTCGTTGGTCTCAAGACGAGTTCGCGGTTCTTGCTTTGGTATTCAGGGTGGATGTGACATTTGTGAAAGCTCTCCCGGATGTCCGACACCTGTGCTGCAGATATATCTGGGCAGAAAGTAATTATGAATGAGGATTCAATAATCATTTCCCAAGGCATTAGGTGTCAGTTATATCTTAATGGAAAGAAGCACCTTGGATCCGTTTGTTACGGTGATGGTTCTTGTTCCGGGTCGTCTATAAATAGCCTTCTACTCATTGTGTATTTTGGAAATCATTGACTAGGAGGTATCAAATATCACCATTCCGCTGGAGGCCGCTTGTCCAGTGAGGGTTTTGTCGTTTGTCATGGGTTTGTACCATCGGGCTTAAGGATTTGGGGAAGAGAAGGAATCCCAAGTATAGGTCTGACAATCGGGCTTACAGCGAGAGCTAGCTTCTTTCTCTAGTTTTCAAGGAACACCGTGCTGGCTTAGAGCTCTTGTCAGTGATTTCCTATCGTCACTTTGAACTCCTTCTGTACCCATCCTTCCTACTCCTGGGTTGCAGGAGATTCTTCGACCTGGTTTGCGCACAATGTTAAATCTGTTAGTGAAATGTCTACACTAGAGGGGGGGGTGAATAGTGTGTTAACTAAATCTATTTGCCTAAATTCAATTTTAATCTTTTCTTAGGTTACTTAGGCAATTCATGATTGAATGACTAAATGCGGAAGTGATTAATGATAAAACAATTAACACAGGCAATATATCAATGCTAACATAAGAATTTATAGTGGTTCGGCCCCAATGCCTACTCCACTACCTAAGCACCCCGCTTAGGATTTCCAAACTAAATTTTACTAGATTAATCTTGTTTCCCTTACAATGAGGACTTTGACCCAAAGAGTCTCACTCTCAACCTAAGGCATTTCCATGACTAGAAGGAGAAGAGTGTACCTCATCATTAGCATCCATGAGGCAAACTTTTGAAGTGGCTTCCTCGTCATGAAAAGAGGGTGCTTAAAGTAAGTGAGAGGTGGAAGCACTTGACCTTTTCCTTGCTTTGTTCTTCATGCTTGGGCAATTTTTCTTCACATGCCCCTTTTCTTTGCAAGCATGACAAATTACCTTTCTTTTTCGGCTCTTGGAGCTACTTCTTTGACTAGAAGAGCTATGGGCATCAAAACTAAGATTAGGGGTAGGTGAATGACTATTGTCATCACTAGCTTCATTAAATGTACCAATTTCTTCGGTTTTAGCATGATCGTATAAAATATTCAAACTAGCCCATAAATCAAAAGCCGTAGAGCAATGCATGACTTTTTGAAGAATGCCATTTGGTAAGGTGGAAAGAATACATATCATGGCATCTCCATTATACTTAAACATTTTCTTATCTAATTCGCTCCAAGCATGCATGTCAACCTTAGGTTCAATGAATTCTAACCTTAACATGTTAAAGACACCGAAATCCTTAGTCTTTCAATATGTGTACATCCTATATTTCCAAAGATGAAAGTTCGAGTCATCGAACCAAGGAGGTGTAGAAACAACCGACTCTAGTGCCATTTTCGGATCGAAACAAAGTGTAGAAGAGATGGTGAAATCTCAAGCTACGACCCGCTCTGATACCAAATGTTGGTGAAATGGCCTACACTAGAGGGGGGGGTGAATAGTATGTTATCTAAATATTTTTGCCTAAATTCGATTTTAATCGTTTCTTAGATTACCTAGGCAATTCACAAATCGAGTAGTAAGCGAAAGCAAGATATAAATGAGAAGCAATAAGAAATGCAAGGTAAACAATGCTAACACAATTATTTATAGTGGTTCGGCCCCAATGCCTACTTCACTACCTAAGCACCCCGCTTAGGATTTTCAAACTAAACTTTACTAGATTAATCTTGTTTCCCTTACAACGAGGACTTTGACCCGAAGAGTTTCACTCTCAGCCTAAGGCACTTCCACACCAAGAAGTCTCTACCTTCTTACCGAGAGCACTCTTCTACTTCAACCATAAGGGACAATTCAACTAATCCTGGTAAAATATGTTTACGCCGGTGGATTTAAACCTCATGCACCAAGGCTACCACCCAATTTCAAGACCTAACAACCTAGGTATTTACAAGCTCAAATACAATGAAATAAATCACAAAAATACATAAATATTGGAGCAAATAAATAATACAACAAATACTGAGCGCCAAACACAAGTCCTAGTTCCTCTTGATGCCTCAATGATGAATCGATCAAAGCTTTGAAGGCAAAATAAAGGTTGTATCATAAGAACTAGGGTTTGCAAGGAAATGGCTCAAGAAAGGATTTAGAATGATCAAGAATGGATCAATAGAATCATAGATCATGGGAGTAAGGCTCTCATGGTCTTGTATTTATAGACCATGAAGAAAAGAGAGAACTCCCTTCTTCTCAACGAGCAGTTTTTTGCCTGTTACCGACTGCCGATCGCTTGCCGATCGATCGTCGGTCGATCGACCGAGCAACCGTCGAGCGACCGAAGGCTTTCTGCCATTTGTTGGCAACCTTCGATCGACCGAATTGGCTACTGCCAAATTTTGACCATATTCGGTCGACCGACCGGTCGATAGAACCTAGGCTGAGCTTGATTTTTTCAGTCTTCTTCTTGCGCACTTCGTTTTTTGTTTCTAGCCTTCAACGTGCGTCAACTTGGAGAGATTTCCATTTCGTCCAAGACGTCTTTGGTGCACACGTCGAACTCCTAGAAACCTCCGTGACGAACCCGAACCTGTCGACCAATGTCCTTCCAATTTTTTGATTTCTTCCGACATTTCCGATCAAGGACAATGAGTGCTAACCAATATGAAACTTGAAAATATTTCTCAATGAAATATTAGTTCCATGTTTGTTATCATCAAAACTGAGATTAAGACCAAGGTAGAAAACCTTAGGCCAACAATCTCCCCCTTTTTGATGCTGACAAACATCCTTAAGAAAATATATATATTAAAGCACAAATGATATCAACTAAGGGATTTCTCCCCCTATTTATATGCATGGTCTTCCTATATTTTCTTCCATTTTACTTATATTTTTGTCCCCCTTTTGACATCAATAAAAAAGGATGAGAAAAGTCAATCAAAAGTCAAAGTTAGGACTTCAAAAGATTATTTTTCATGAAAATCAAAGCCAACCAACTGAAGGGATGAAAACAAGACATCGAATAAGAGACTAAGTCATACATGAAAGCACTAATAAATAAATTCCAAGTCTAGAAATCATGTATAAGCTTGAGTATAGATATTTTCATGTATCGATCAAGTAGACAAAAATCATTTTAGAAATGATTTTTCTCTCTAAATTATTAGAACGATACCAAAAGTGAATTCAAAATAGCATACTTGAAGCCTCATTTGAAAATCTAATGAAAATTTAAGGTATCAGAAAAATGGGCAACTTGAGAAGAATGATACTTTAATGGCATTTCCGTAAATAAGTGAATCTTTCATGACATTTTTAGATTTGACTCAAACTTTCAAAATACCAAGATATGAGCATTAAAAGCATGTATATCAAGTTTGAAGTGAAACTAATGTCATTTACCTAATGTTTCAACTTAGCATGATTTCAATAAAAAAAAATAAGCATGTTAACATGAAATTGCTAAGTATCAATTTTTATTCTTTACTCATGGTTTTCCAAACTTAGACACATATACACCTAACATGAGTAAATCTAAACATGTTTGTGAAATTTGGACTCAAAAAGGAAATTTCTAAGTCATTTTGTTGACTTAGGTCAAACTTTTTCAGTTTTTAGTCCCCTAAGATGATCTAGTATCACTTTGTTGATCTACACATGAATTTTTAACTCTGAACACCTAGAAGCATGCCATGTGTATATCTAAACATGTTTCATGAGTTTGAACTTAAAATAGAAGTCTCTAATGTCAAATTTTAACCTAGGGCAACTTCACTCAATGAAAATTTGCCTAATTGCTTAGAATTTTCCTACTCATGAGATTTCAATCACGAGTATAGAGATATCAATCAACCATAAAAATTGAGGTATTACTAGAAATATATAATAACAAAAAACATACCTCATCCATGCGAATTTAGCCAAACTTTTCATTTTTCATTGACATAGCCTTCCATTCATGTTCTCAACTTGCAAGTAGACTTCATTAATAGATTTAATGAAACTAAAGCTACTAGCAAGCAACCCAAACTAAATAGCAAAGAGAAGAATCAAGTATCATTTTCAAAATCCACTTTGCTAAATAGTTTGGAATCCGTTTCAAATAAAATCAAGTGATACCAAAACGAATTTTAAGAGATCACAAGTAAAATATAAATGAAAACATGACCTCCAACCCTTCCTATTGGTTGAAAACCGAAAGGCCACAATTAGCCTACGATTTAAAACCGCAAGGCCGCATGAGCCCGTTATAGGCTACATAGGTCTCCAAAGAGACCGGGAAATCAAAAAATAAAATCATTTTATAAAACTATATTAAGAGCGGATAAAATTAACTCGAATAAACAAGTATCATATACTCCAACTTGAACGAAACTAAGCAAGGTAAGGAGATACTAGATTACTTAATATGCCATTTTTCATACCTTAGGCATCATGATGATTTGAAGTTGCAACCTCTTGGTGATTTTTCGTTTGAATCCAAGGTCAACTTCAATATTCCATTTCTCTTTACCGTTGTGTGGTAGCTCCACCTACAATAGAGCATGAAATTTTTGGTACCCAAATGACTTTGGGTCCTTGGGGGTTAGTAGGCCTAGGAATCCAAAGTGTCCTAGCCACACTTGGATTTCTTTTAAATGCGCAATCATATATGGCAAGACCAAAAATACCACAACAAAAATAATGTCCATTAAATTTCTTTTCATTTTTGCTATGGACATTAGATCTATCGTTAGAATGCTTGACATGTGATACATGATGAGTATGAGCATTCTTAGAAACATCATTGGCATTCTTAGAAACATCATGAGGTCTAATGGAAGAATGCATAGCATGGGAATGATGATGTACATTGGCATTCTTTACATAAGCATTTCTATTGTTCTTAAGAAATGAAATATTTTTCAATTCATTTACTTTCTTATTTAAAGACAACCTCATTTTTCAATGAATCAAGAGATTGATATAAGACATTAGATTGAGATTTCATATTGTTGTTTTCACTTATAATTTTTGAATTCTCTAGTTTCAAATTTTCATTCTCAAGCTTTAAGTCCTTAAGCTCAAATTTCAACCTATCATGGGAAGAATTAAAAGAACTAGATTTCATTCTCTCATTTTCTAATTTTAATTCATCCACATGAGAGTTAAGACTTATATTATCTTTCTTCAATCTTTTATTTTCATTATCCTTTTTAACAAGCAAGCTAGGCAAACATTTTCTTGTATTCATCTACTAACTCATTATATGATATGTCGAGAGAACTAGTAGAATTATCATTATCATTAGCATGACTAGAAGGAGAAGAGTGTACCTCATCATTAGCATCCATGAGGCAAACTTTTGAAGTGACTTCATAGTCATGAAAAGAGGGTGCTTCAAGTGAGTGAGAGGTGGAAGCACTTCACATCTTCCTTGCTTTGTTCTTCATGCTTGGGCAATTTTTCTTCACATGCCCCTTTTCTTTGCAAGCATGACAAATTACCTTTCTTTTTCAGCTCTTGGAGCTACTTCTTTGACTAGAAGAGCTATGGGCATCAAAACTAAGATTAGGGGTAGGTGAATGACCATTGTAATCACTAGCTTCATTAAATGTACCAATTTCTTCGGTTTTAGCCTGATCGTATAAAATATTCAAACTAGCCCATAAATCAAAAGCCGTAGAGCAATGCATGACTTTTTGAAGAATGCCATTTGGTAAGGTGGAAAGAATACATATCATGGCATCTCCATTATACTTAAACATTTTCTTATCTAATTCGCTCCAAGCATGCATGTCAACCTTAGGTTCAATGAATTCTGACCTTAACATGTTAAAGACACCGAAATCTTTAGTCTTTCAATATGTGTACATCCAATATTTCCAAAGACCAAAGTTCGAGTCAGCGAACCTAGGAGGTGTAGAAACAACCGACTCTAGTGCCATTTTCGGATCGAAACAAATTGTAGAAGAGATGGTGAAATCTCAAGCTACGACTTGCTCTGATACCAAATGTTGGTAAAATGGCCTACACTAGAGGGGGGGTGAATAGTATGTTATCTAAATCTTTTTGCCTAAATTTGATTTTAATCGTTTCTTAGATTACCTAGACAATTCAAAAATCAAGTAGTAAGCGGAAGCAGTGATAAGCTATAAGAAATGCAAGGTAAACAATGCTAACACAATTATTTATAGTGGTTTGGCCCCAATGCCTACTTCACTACCTAAGCACCCCGCTTATGATTTTCAAACTAAACTTTACTAGATTAATCTAGTTTCCCTTACAACGAGGACGTTGACCCAAAGAGTCTCACACTCAACCTAAGGCACTTACACACCGGAAGTTTCAGCCTTCTTACTGAGAGCACTCTTCTACCTCAACCCTAAGGGACAACTCAACTAATCCTAGGAAACTATGTTTACACCAGTGGATTTAAACCTCAAGCACCAAAGCTACCACCCAATTTCAAGACCTAACAACCTAAGTCTTTACAAGCTCAAATACTATGAAATAAGTCACAAAAATACATAAATATTGGAGCAAATAAATAATACAACAAATACTTAGCTCCAAACACGAGTCCTAGTTCCTCTTGATTCCTCAATGATGAATCGATCAAAGCTTTGAAGGCAAAATCAAGGTTGTATTATAAGAACTAGGGTTGCAAGGAAATGTCTCAAGAAAGGATTTAGAATGATCAAGAATGGCTCAATAGAATCATGGATCATGGGTATAAGGCTCTCACGGTCTTGTATTTATAGACCATGAAGAGAAGAGAGAACTCCCCTCTTCTCAACAAGCAATTTTTTACCCGTTACTGACCGCCGGTCGCTTGACGGTCGATCGTTGGTCGAACGACCGAGCGACCGAAGGTTTTCTGTCGTTTCTTGGCAACCTTCGGTCGACCGAGTTGGCTACTACCAATTTTTAACCACATTCGGTCGATCGACCAGTCGATCGAACCTAGGCTAAGCTTGACTTTTTTAGCCTTCTTCTTGCGCGCTTCGTTTCCGGGTTCCAGGCTTCAACGTGCGTCAACTTGGAGACATCAAGCTTATTAAACATCACTGTTTTGGCTATGCAGTCCAACATTGCAAAGTGCTCTGCCAGCCAGTCCATGCCAAGGATGACATCAAGCTCAATAGTGGGTAGGAGTGTCAAATCCGCACTAAGCACATGGCTGCAGATGAGCACTGCACAGCCTTGATATATTGAATTTGCTAAAATTGCATCGTCCGTAGGCGTTGATACTATCAATGGCCCGTTGAGCATAGAGGGTGCCATTGGTAACTTTGCAGCAAATATGGCAAACACAAACGAGTGCGTGGCACCCAGATCAAATAAAACATATGCAGCAGACGAACATAGTAAAATAGTACCTGTCACCACTGCTTTGGATGCCTCTACCCCATCACAGTTCATGACATATACCCGCGCAGGCGGCCTCTCTGAATGACTAGTATGCGGCCCCTTATTCTGTGTCTATCCCCTCTGAGCTACTGACCCCACTAACATAGGTGCCTTCCCTCTAGACTGCTCAGGCTTCTAACCAGTTCCCTCAGGACAGTCCTTCTTGAAGTGTCCGACTCGGCCCCACTTGAAGCAAGCATTAGTGCGGCTAAGGCAGGACCCCAGTGTCTCCGACTGCAGCTACCACACTGCGGTGCCAAAGACCTTTGAGAACCACCTCCTGACACTGCCGGCCTCAACGACCCGGTCCTTCGCCCCCCCACGGCCCCGATTGCCATTCTGCCCCCGGCTTTGCTACTGATCTGCTGCTGTCATTGCCCCCTCAGAGTGCCAAGGCCGACTGCCAGAACCCTGCGACCGAAACTTCTTCTTAGCCGGCCCGTCATTTCTCTCAAACGGCACCAAGGCTTCTTTCCACAGGGCTTCATCCACTACCCGAGCCAGAGTAGAATCCTCAGTGTAGTGGATAAGCCTGTCAATCTGTGGCCTCAATCCTGCCACGAACCTCTTGACTCTGGCGACCTCAGACGGTTGAACTCGGTTGGATGGTACTTGGAGAGACAGTTGAACTCCATCTCATACTTTGATACTGTCATGCCTCCAGCCTGGTGCAACATCTCAAAATCACGGGCGTGCTTGTCGCGAACACTCATGGGTAGGTACTACTCTTCCACAGCCACCCGAAATTCCTCCCACGTGGGAGGTGGTACGCCAGCTGCCCTGCGGGCCTTCCAGGTGTGCAGCCAGACCTTTGCCAGTCCCCTCATCTGAAGATCGACCATACGAGCAACTACCTCTGATGAACACCCCAGCTCAATGCATAGCTCGTAGCAATCCCCCAAGAATTATGTCACTTCCACCTGACGATCTGTTCTGGTGGCTTTAGTGTGACAAAATTTGCATAAGTTGGGGCCCCTGGGGTTCTGACCACCGGTGCTGTCACCTCTGCCACATCTGGTACCACTGGAACTACGGGCACAGGTTGTGGTGGTGGCTGCTGAGACTGCTGCTGCATTTGCTGTCTCAGTTCATGCTACTTAAGGAGAGCACCTGAGCCTGCAATAGAACAACCGCTGACTCTTGCCCATGACCCTCAGACGGGTCTCTATCCCTGCCCCGGGCCCGGCCTTGACCTCGGCCTCGGCCTCGATGTTCTGTCGAGTTACTGCCACTGCCGCTCAAAGCAACATTTTGATACTCCATTTGACTAACACAGGAAAGAAAAGAAGTTGCTTATCACATAATAAATTCTTAACACAAAGCTCTTTAAACTTACTAACTGCATGGTGCGCTGAGTGAAGGAGTGGTCGCCCAATCTCGTAGCATAACTATACCATAAGTCGGCACGCTAGCATATGCCTCATACGGTACCCAACACTGAGTCATAGACAAGACCTAACCTAGTGCTATGATACCAACTTTGTCACACCCCAACTGAGGGTAGTGTGATCGGCTAGGGCCTACATCCTGTCTTGTAGCCTATTGTCTATACTGACACAAAGAAAAACAAGACATATCGAATAAAAGAAATCTCAACACACTTTATTAAAAGTTTTCAAAGTCACAATTTTTATGTTTTTCAAAACAAGTAAGAACACCAACATCAAAATAACTGAACGTTCAAGTAACAAGTTTTACAACTCTTTTTCAAATACAACTGTCAGTGAAAAAACAAAACAAACACTACTTGACACTGGTCTAAGACTCATGGACGCCGCTACGAGATATGGCACCACCTCCGCCCACCAGCTGCACCATGTCGACAAGCTAAGTCACTGCTCATGCTCTGCAAAAATAAAGAATAAACTGTGAGTCCACTTGGGACTCAGTGAGTGGCTCTAGTGAACCTCCACATAAGCCTCAGCCATGCATATATCATATAAGGCAACAAAATGAATGTACAAGGAGGTAAAATACTTCTAATGCGACTACTGACCCCCAATGGGTCAATCTGTACAACTAATATGATAACCTGCCATCTTGGCCTATCAAGCCTCCGGCATCGACCCTTGGGCCTGCTTATGGAATAAATATCTCGGCTACAGCCGTCCCTACCATATCAGGTAGTATCATACTGGCCATCGGCCACATCATCTCAAGATGTAAGCAAACAGTCCCGGGCCGTCGACTAGGATGGTCCACTAGTCTTCGGACACCGTCTGGGGTAAGGATAGCTAGTCCCACCCAACTGGGGTCTGGCACCTAGTGGGCCCGTTGGGGCACCTCAAGACCCAACACTAGCCGAGCTGAGCATTGGTCATTCCCGACCTCCACGCTCCTCGGCGGACCATCTCAAGCACATCACACAATTAATATCCTAGGGTTTCCATATATACACTTCGGGCCATTGCCCGTATCTAGCCCTAATCCGGGCTACATGGTCAACAATTTGTGCCACCCTTTCACAATGTGTACACCTAGGAGTTCTAGATTTCCAAATGTTTACAAGAAGTCCTAGAATGATATCGTTTCCTAGCTAAGTCTCCTAGCACGAAGGACATCTCGCGACGCCTTACATGTTGTCTACCCTTCTACACTACCTTAGGTGAGGAATTCCTTGTACCGACTTTGAAATTCCGCCCATGAACATTTTTGGACAGCATGTATAATCTAAAGAAAAATATTCAAATGTTACAACATCTACTATAAATAACCACAATATTCATGCATAACAACTTTACACTACCTTAGGAATTAAGCTCAATAAGAAACAATTATCTAACATGGCAAGGTAGTAATGAATTCAAAAATGTAGGAAATACTAAGCATGGTAAACAATTGCAACATTTCAACATTTAAAGATCTAATGCTAAGGATGGTCATAAGGCTAGCATTCTTACAATTCAAAATCAATCAATCTTCTTGCTATGATTGATGTTCTTCCTAAGTATTGTCATACCTACATGTGTGAACCTTATAATCAAGTAAGTTTCCATCTAAAGCTACTCTCTTCTCCCCTCCCTAGTCTTGGCCAAGCCATGAGCATGGAAACCTTGCTCGGCCATGGCCCTTAAGGTAGGAAAGGGAAAGGAGACTCTAGCTATACCTCTAATTCTTCGATTCCGAATATAACTTAATATCAATGGACTATTTTACCCCTTCCCTTACCCTTGGCCAAACCCTCTTCATGAGGTGTAGGGTTCATTCGGCCACATCAAAGAGATCTAGGGAAGACATGCTTCATAACATGTGAAATTTATGATTTGAACTACATCAATCATGAACATGAGATCATCTAAGGGCCTTCTTGCCGTCAAGGGAATTGGGAAAAATTTTGGTATGACCTTTCCCCTTTTCCCATGACTCGGCAGCCCTAGCAATTGAAAAATTAATGAAGAAACAAGGTAATCCAACAAGAACTCGTACAAAACAGTGATCACACATCGATAAAACCAAGATCCGTCGGAAAGATCGCGAGAAAACTCATCCTATCACAACTAGGGGTTCGGCTACCCACCTCCCCCATGCTTTCAAATTCTAACCACTCACCTAGATTATGGAGAACGAAAGATCGGGTGACGACGACTTGAAATTTTTTCGGCGATGACGCGAAATCCCAGATCGATCCAAGTCCCCCCTTTCTCCTAGCTCTTCTTCCTCTCTCCCTAGGCAGCCTTGTGCGACTCAAAGGATGAGTCACACGGCTCCAAGATGAGGGGTTTTAATCCCTCATCTAGCTTTCCATAAATAGCTCCTGGACTCACTTGACTCATACTCGAGACTCGACTAAACCCGAACTCAACTTGGGTTTTGACTCAACCCACAATATGAATTGATTTAACTTGATTTAAGGTATGATTTCATAAAAGGAAAGTTAATCACCCAAATAGATTCTATGAATCATTAGTCGAGTCGTACCTTTTCACTCGAGGCGATCCTGAGGCTCGACTCAACTACCCCCGGGTCCGGCGCGCTGCACCAAAATAGATTTTTATATTAGGAAATTTTTTCAGGTCTTACATTAGGGTCATTGAGGGTGTGAGTACCCGGAATAGGCACTAAGGTCGGTGAGCCAAACCGGTCAAAATAGAGTCCTAGTCGCTGTGTAGAGTGTTGAATTTAGACTGGTGGGGGATCGATTTTTTGGTTGCTCATGCGTTTGATAGTGCCGAGGAAGGATTTTAGCCGTGGAGGGATTGTACATCATGTGGGTCAAGGGCCGCTTGTGAGACCGTGTTAATTCCTCCTACAAAGTAAGCAATGGCTGCAAGGGATGTTAGACACAAAAGATATGTGCGTAATAGAGAAAATAACTTCATTGTGAAATAAAAATACATCATTACCCCATCGAGAGCTAAACTCGGCTTACACATGGCGGAGCCTCATTAAAAACCTTCTATGGGGAAAACCTAGTGGGAAAAAATGCCAAGTAAGGAAAAGAGCGCCCTAGTCTTGTTGTAATTTAAGGGAGATCCTTAGCTATAGTAGGCTCGTAAGGAGGCTGTGTTCTAGGGTCATGGAAGTTCTCATTTGGAGAGCTCGGCTATTCTATAGGCACCCTTTTCAATGACCTCTGTGATCTTATAAGGCCTTCCTAGTTTGGGGGCAAGCTTGTCTTCTCTGATTGGTTTTCTCTGTGGCTCGATCTCCCGGAGGATAAGATCTCCTTCTACAAATTCTAGGACCTAACACATTTTTCGTATTCTTGGGCGATTTTAAGCTTCATTTTCTCTTCTCTGATCCTAGCAAGCTATCGTTCTTCTTCAATGAGATCAAGTTCGGTGACTCGAGCTTCTGTGTTGCCCTATTTCTCGAAGGTAATCCTGCGAAGGCTGGGCGCTGTGATCTCGACAGGGATCATGACCTCTACTCCGTAGATGAGGCGGTAAAGAGTTTCCAAGGTTGAAGATTGAGTGGTTGTGTTGTAACTCCAAAGCACTTCAGGTAATTCGTCGACTCAGTAGGTCTTGACCCGATCGAGTTTTTTCTTCAATCCAGTTAGAATTACTTTGTTGGCCACTTCGGTCAGGACATTTGTTTGTGGGTGCTCAACAGATAAGAAGAATTGTTTGACGCCAAGGTTTGTGCATAATTCTCAAAATCGGCGATCCATAAATAGGGTCCCTTTGTCGCTAACGAGCTCTCGTGGTACTCCGAATCTGCAGATAATGTTTTTCTAGACGAACTTTTGAACTTTAACAATTACAATGTTGATAGGGGTTCCGACTCTATCCACTTGGTGAAGTTATCGATCGCTACAACCAAGTACTTGAATTGCCCAGGTCCTGTGGGAAATGGATTGAGGAGGACAATACCCCATTTGTGAAATGACCAACTGACGTCTGAGCTGTGCAATGGTTCAGGGTGCAGTGGAGGGACTTCCGAGAACCATTGGCATTTATCGCATTTTTTGACGTAGAGGTACAATCTATCTTCTTGCTTGGGCAGAAGTAGCCAGCTCGGAGGATTTTGGCCGCTAGTGGCCTCCCTCCGATGTGGTTGCCATAGATGCCGTCGTGAAGCTCTATCATTATGGTGGCTATTCGAGGTTAGGCGACACACTTGAGGAGCGGTCGAGAGTGCCCTCTTTTGTAGAATTGGTTATCAAGAAGTGTGTAGTAGCTTGCCATTCTTTTGAATTTACCTGGATTAGGGATTCCTTCCGGGATTTTGCCTGACTTTAGGTAACTGGTGTAGGGAGTTCTTCAATCCGTGCCTTGTTCGATTATTTGGACTTCGGCCGAGGTGTTAACCGATTGGATGCTTGGGTGTCAGAGGACTTGCTGAATGACTGACCTATTGTTCTAGAGATTTTTGTTGCTAGCAAGTTTGGATAGCATGTCGACCCGAGTGTTTTCCTCCCGAGGTATGTGTTGAATCATGCAACTATTGAAGTTAGTGATTAAAGATAGTACTAATGCGAGGTACCTTTCGAGGGAGGGGTGCCTGGCTTGGTAGGTGCTGTTGACTTGCCCTACGATTAGTTGTGAATCACTTTTCACGATAATGATTCAAACTTTTACTTCCCAAGCGAGTTTTAGCCCGACGATTCAGGCTTTGTACTCCGCCTGATTGTTGCTGGCTTTAAACTGGATTTGAAGAGATTGCTCTAGTGCGATTGCTCGACCATTCTCCAGAATGAAGCCTACCCCACTCCCCTTTTCATTGGAGGCACCATCCACAAATAAGATCCAGGTTTCTTCTTGCTTCAGAGTATCTCCTTGGTTGGAGAACTCGGCAACAAAGTCGGCTAATGCCTAGGCCTTAATGGGACCCGCGAGGCCTCATCAAGTGAAGAAGAGGCAAGGAGTGAAAAAGCAAACCTTTGCTTGATGGCAAAGGATGATGAGGTAAAATTTAATTTTGGTGAAAATTCATTTACTCAAGAAGAATTACAAAGTGAATTTGAGCAAATGCATGATGAGTTCATTACATTTAGGAGAAAATTTAGAGATCTCAAAAAGGACAATAGATCCTTAGAAGTTGAAAATGATAGCTTATTACTTTCATATAAAGACCTTAGGAAAGAAATAAACAATCTTAAGGAAGAAAATTGCACCCTAGAAAAGGCTAAGAAAGACCTGGAGATTGACAATGAAAAACTAGAAAAAGAAAACAAGTATTTATGCGATACAGTAGAGCATTTAGATGATAGCATGCTTATGTTAAAAAAGGAACTTTGCATGCTCAATTAAAAGATGACAACTATTCAAAATGTCATGCCAAAAGTTGTCAATAAAAAGAAATCATCACACTCCCATGCTCTCACACACACACAAAGAAAATTTTATGGAAATTATTTTTCTTGTGGTATTTTTGGCCACATGGCTAAAGATTGTGCATTAAGAAGGAACCCACAACCAAGATTCACATGGGTTCCAAAATTGAGTAACACCCAAGGACCCATGAAAATTTGGGTACCTAAGGAAGTTTCTTCTCTTTTTGTAGATGGAGAAGCATCCTCAACCAAGTATGAGCACTTGGATACTGGATAGCGGTTGCTCCAAGCACATGACGGGAGACATCAATTTGTTTGCAACTCTATCAAGTAAAGATGGTGGACATGTCACATTTGGAGACAATGCCAAAGGTAAGATTGTTGGCATTGGTGACATAGGTATACTCCCTTACCCATGTATCAAAAATGTTTTGTTAGTTGATGGTTTAAAGCATAATTTGATTAGCATATCCCAATTATGTGATAATGGGTACATAATTATCTTTGAAGCATCTAAATGCATTATTAGAAGTACACCTTCAAATGACATCATGTTCATAGAAAATAGGCAAGAAAATGTATACACCCTAGAATTAAATGTCTTGCCCAATCCTCATGTTAGATGCTTAGTTGCCATGGAAAATGACTCTTGGTTGTGGCATAGAAGGCTAGGACATGCTAGCATGAGCCTCATCCAAGAGATATCTAGGAAAGACTTAGTAAAAGAATTACCTAAGATAAAGTTTGAAAAAGATAAACTTTGTGATGCATGTCAACTAAGTAAGCAAGTAAAATCATCATTCCATAGTATTAATCAAGTTAGTACATCTAGAATTCTTGAGCTTGTGCACATGGATCTCTTTGGTCCATGTGATGTAGCTAGTCAGGTGGAAAGCTTTATTGCTATGTATTGGTTGATGATTTTTCTAGATTTACTTGGGTTTTCTTTTTGGCTAAGAAAAATGAAACTTTTGAGTTTTTCAAAAAATTTGCAAAGAAAGTTTCAAATGAAAAAGGAGTTTCTATTTTGAAAATTAGGAGTGACAACGGAGGGGAGTTTAAAAATGAAATTTTTTTCGAGTTTTGTGATGATTTAGGTATTCAACATACCTTTTCTTTCCCTAGGACCTCTCAATAAAATGGGGTGGTTGAGAGGAAGAATACAACTTTACAAGAAATGGCTAGGACCATGTTATACGAAAATAATTTGCCTAAATATTTTTGGGCCGAAGCCTTAAATAATTCGTGTTATGTTCTTAATCGAGTTTTATTAAGACCAAAAATAAAGAAAACACCTTTTGAGCTTTGGAATGGTAAAATCCCAAATGTGGGATATTTTCATATTTTTTGATGCAAATGTTTCATTTTAAATACTAAAGAGAATTTAGGAAAATTTAATTCTAAATCCGATGAAGGAATTTTCCTAGGTTACTCTACTAACTCTAAGGCTTATAGAATTTACAACCGTAGGACAATGATTGTTGAAGAATCCATGCATGTTACTTTCAATGAAACTAATGATTCTTCAAGAAATGTCAAGATTGTGAATGTAGGTGAGGAGCTTGAGGTTCTCACACTTCATGATAAGGAAGTGGAGGATGAAGATAATGAGGAGATGCAACATGAAGAACCTGGACCCTCAAGTCAACCTCAAGTTGAAGATGAAGAAGAAGAAGAAGCTCTACCACCTCTCCCTAAGGGATACCGATTGGTAAGAGATCATCCAATGGACCAAATCATTGGAGAGCCTTCAACGGGAGTGGTAACACGTTCTAAACTTAAAAATTTATGCCAATATGTAGCTTTTGTTTCTCAAGTAGAGCCTAAGAATGTTAAGGAAGCTATAGAAGATGAGTTTTGGGTATTAGCTATGCAAGAAGAACTCAACCAATTTGAGATTAGGACTTGGGTCTTCTTTCTATTTTCAGCTGCAAAAGTGGGTCTTCTTTCTTGAGTTCTTGCATTCTAATATCGTATAGAACTTGACTTTTTTAACCAACCGGTAGAATGATCTCATTGATTCACCTTTTTTTCTTTTTGAGATTAGGACTGGATTAGCGATCACCGGCATAGACTTTCATGGATGAGTTTTGCTTTGCCCCAAGATGATATGCTATCTAGACTGTCTGATTTCTATCCTTCTACCTGACGGAATTCCATGCTTCTAGGAGTTGGAGATCAACTAGCTCTGATAGACGAAATGGAATTTCTGAGTTCTCAACTGAGGAACCTGGCACCTATATGATGACATCAACCAATCGCACTAACCGCAGGTATTCTTTATCAAATTATTCGCCTGAACAAACGATTACCTCAAGTAATCCCACGACAAGCAGTAGGGAGAAGACCTCGGTATCGCATTCTCTAAGGTTCTGTTCTATTCATAACAGGAAACGGGCCTCAGCTTTTGGCCATCGAGCTGAGTTGAAAATGGCAAAGCTAAAGGAGGACTAGAGAATCCAATAGGGACAGAAAAAAAGCAAGAAGTTGAGCCTGATCTTGATCTATGAGTTGAAGCTGCATATCCAGGAAAGGGCATTGGTCCGCAATCTGTCTTATTACCAAGTCTGTCTTATAATAGTAGTAGTTGCCCCCTGATCCTCGAGTGATTATCGTCGGTCTTTCTTTCATCAACAACCCCTTGCCGAAAGAAAGTAATCAAGAGAAGCTTTGAGGGCAGCTAAGGATAGGGGTTCATATCCAAGTCAGGATGGGGGATAGTAAGATGACTTGAGGCTACTAGTCAGCCTGAGAGAAATTCGAACTCAGCTAAAGCGACAAAGGAAAGAAAATTCGAGCATTCGATTCAGGCGCTGCAAGCCACGAAGCGAGAGCAGCTGCCAAAGCAATGGAACAATTGAGGGGACTCGTTGAATGAAACCTTCTATTCTATAATGGATTCTGTCTCCCCTGATATGACTTTTAACCCTGATCTAATGGATTAGGCACATGATCTCATTAACATAAGCAAAAGGTCAAAAAAGGCTATCCCACTATGAACGAAAAGATGCACAAGCTCTATCCATTATCCAATCACTTGACATGAACTGTTGCCCTATCATGTCTTAAACAACACAATCTGTATAGTGTGAATTCATGTCCGACGTCCGACTTCGATAAAAGGTCAAAAAAAGGACAATAAAAGGACCGAACTGATAGTATAAAGGCCGAGTCTCAGTCTATTAGTTAGATACGCACGCTCTTTCTTTTGTTTTGTTCCAAAAAGTAGATTCAATAGTAGCGCGAGATGAGTGACTAATTGGGAAGCACGTAACTTGCAGTCCGAAGGAGCTGGGCCCGACTCGGGGATGGTCCTCAGTCCTAGTCTCAGGCGGAGCCGCTAGAAAAGAGAAGGACTTTCTATGTATAGGTTGAGGCTCACTTCGTGAAGTGGTAGCTATTGAATCTGGTCCGGTGGAAAGGTTGCTAAGCAAAAAAGCATTTACGCACGAAAGAGTCCCCGAGCGAGGAATGAAAGACCGAACATAACCTGAAGATACCACCTACTTCCTCATTGGCATAAGCAGAATCAGGTGATCCGATGATTTTGTTGTTCATAGATTCGTCTTCATATAAGAGATTTGATTGGTTTTCCATTGCTTCGCCTACATCTGACACCTAAATGAAGCAGGGGAGAAGAGATGAATTGAAAGACTATGTCCCAGCGCTAGAAGGAAAATAGGGGAAGGATGTGCCTTCCATTGTCAATCGAAAGTAGGTCTTTGGTATCGCATTCTCCTTGATCAAGGTCAACGGCATTTGGTTGCAGCATCTTTGAGGTCATAGACGACATGTTTAGGTCTTCCTGCTCTGGTCAGGTCAAGCCAAGAAATGGTAGCAGCGGTAAGGAAAGACAGCAAAATGAGAAGGAGTTGGATAGACAGAGATCTTGTTGCACGATGAGCTATTGTAATATAGATTTCTTCTTGACTTTCATTTCATGCTGATAGAAGTTTCCATGATCTCCGTATCTTCTGTATTCGGAGTAGTGATTACCATGGATGAGGTATGAGAAGAGGGCAAGGAATGCGAATGTGCGTCGATCCCGAAAGCGAAATGGGCTTTTTTATCGGCTCGTAACGTAAATTTCATTGGTGTAAGATCAGTGAGGCGGCGAAGAAGACTTGCTTCTTAGCTTGCACGCGATCTCATCCGGGGCCTTTCCATTAGCAGTCTTGAATCATTTTATGTAATGTTGAACGCCCAACACAACACCTAAAGAAAGATTCCCTCCGGTGTAATGGATTCTGTGAGCGCTATTGCTAACACAATGGCTCCTACGTAAACGGCTGAAGCATACGCTTGTCTAGTTGGCATCATGTCTAGCGGATCGTGGACTGGTCCTTTGTAAAGGTAATAGTCCGCAATGGAATCATGTACTCCCAAATGTATGCATGCCCCCCCCCCCAGAATTAGTGTTATCACGAGCCAAACTCTCACATCGATGAAATACGCTGCTTCTATTGCATCTTTGATTTAGAATTCTCTAACTCTAGCACTTCTGCGGATGGCATCCGCGACCCCCATGACTCTTTCAGGCAACCTTAGTAGCTTTGCTTGATATCCTCTCACCGCGGGCGTTTGCCATAAAAGGTGGGACGTTCCACATTGAGACTGCTGGGGCTTTCCACGTATCCGCCGATACTATCTTGATATGCCGGAACTTCCACCGCGCGAAAATATGAGGATATTTTTGGAACATTTCTGCTAATAGTAAAAAAGGGTTGACAAAGTGTCTCACTTCTTGCTTGGCCTTTGAGACTATGCCTACTCTAAAAAGCGGCCAGAACCTTTTTCTTATTGGCTCTATTGACATGAATCTAATTAAATCATCGATGCATTGTCCCCATGGAGCGGTATATTCTTGCTTTTCTTGAAATCCGAATTCCTTCCTACACTTCGGTTTGCTATCAGTAAAGAACTTGAAAAAAGTAAACATGATTTTTCTTTTCAATTGAAAAGCTCTTTGGGCGCAGGAGCCCTCATTCACACCCACTTAGCTCCACTTACAGCTGCCTGCGCACCTGTTTTGTTAGTTGAAAGCACTTCTTTGTAGTACATTTATGCGGAAAGGAAACACTTTTTTTGTTTTTTTGATATATCATTATGGTGGTATCTGCGCCTACCCCCGGAGGGCCTAGCCCTGCAGGGCGTAACTTGTCTGAGGGAGAGGGCAGAAATCTAACCGACCTCGACCGAGTCAATGTCTGAGGGGTGGGCGGCCCTCAACCCGAACCACCCCGAGTCCAGTAGTTGTTTGAGAGCGGCTGGCCTCCTCAAGGGGACGCGAGTCAAGTGTTAGTTGCCGACGTTGGTAACTCCTATCTTTTAGCTTTAGATACTGCTAGCGCTGCTCAGGGATGAGAGGGAAAAGGGAACCACTCTACCACTACTACTACTAACGCGACTCACCTGAGAGACCGCGATCGATATTTGAGAGTTGTGTTAGGTCCTTCCCGCACTCCCTCTACTGCACTGTACAGAGTTGTTCCTCTTTCTTTTGCCGGATAGCGTACACTTACCGACTTAGCTATGTAGCCGATTTCCACTAATGAACCAGGAAAGAAAAGAAGAAGGAAAGAGAGGGCGCTCTCGAAGATGGACAAAAGGTCTCCGAAGTGCGTCATGAGATAGACCACGACTTTGATATAAAAACAAAAGGGGAAGAATTCGAATGTTTCAAGCAGATGGAAAAGGAAACGAATGCTAACAAAGAAGATTGCCCCGTGACCAAGTCCACATTCAATGAGATTATGGACTATCAATCTAAAAGTGAAATGAAAGATGGATGGGAATGAGCCTACGGATTGTTCGAATCAAAAAGAGTTGGACGGTCACTTAGGAACTACCCTCTACCGCCGCTTGATCTGAAGTGAAACTAGTGCTCCTTCTCGGAAACTAGGGAAACCGACGTTCAAAGTAGTCTGAATCTCTTCTCACGAAGAAGATGAGGCCCCCAGTGATGGGGGGAAAGAAGAGCGGGTATGGGGGCTTCTTTCAAAAAAAGTCGAGAGTCTATTTGAATAAGGGCAGAGACCTTACTTTTCTTGAAATGAAAAACCTAACCGCCCTCTCATCATGTCATAGCACTCCTAAATATTTTCCTACAGGGGGCTTCCTATAAAGAGCTTAATGCCCTCACTGCACAGGAACTTGCTCGATCCGTGCAATTGCGAATCTAAGAGCTAGCCAGTCGCAGCCGCGAAATTCTCGAAAGGCTTCATCGCACTTACGTTATAACCAATATCCCGAAAGCCCGAAATCAAAGATTGGGAGTTTTTTCTCAGGTAAGACAGATCTGGACCCTAAAGCAAAAGAGCAAGAGTCGCTACTGGCCATATACCATATACCTCTAACATATCGGATCGGGTAGAAAATAAAGATCACTTCACTTGCTCCCTAGGAAGGCCGGGATAGTTTTGCCTTGAATGTCTTGCTTGAATGAAAGGAGTTTCTTCCCTGCATTAGTTGTATTGAAAAACCCAGCAGAGACTGTCATTGACAAGAGTGAAACTGAACCAAATGGCATTGTTCTGTTCCATTTAATTACGTTTATAAAGCAAGGAAGGCAATAGCGCTAGCCAGCAAGCATTCTGGATTGAGCAGTGAAGGGAGCTTACTATTCTTTCGTATAGAGTTATGCAATTGGCCTCCTCCTATTTTCAATAGCATATTTTAGGAAGAATATACATTCTCATGATTTGTATCCAAAGTCCAATTAGAAATTCTATTTTCGAAATGGAATAAGAAAATTGGATTATGTATATGGAGTCGTGAAACAACATTTTTTTGAACTGGATCAAGTCTTCCAATTATCCAATTAAATGAGTATGAATAAAGGATCTATTGATGAAGATATAAAAGTGTATTTCCAATCGTAACTAAGATCTTCCATTTTGTTGTTGTAAAAGAGAAATTGAAGCCAAACAAGCTAGAAAGGGGTGGTTTTAGTTTACTAGAACCATCAGCATATTGTTTCAGCTCGGTGGAAACCAAATTCTTTTCCTCAGGATCCTACGAGTGGAAATAGGGAATGAAGTAACTAGAATAGACGGATTTGGCCCTCTGCTCTAGAAGGATTATCTAGTAAGCGAGTCATTTTGGATACATTTAGACATAAAGGCTGACATAGATGTTATGGATCTCATTTTTTCTCTAGGAATACATCAATCTTCCATAAAGGAGCTGAATGAAATCCAAATGTTCGGTTTTGTTTGAATTAGAGATGTTCAAAATGATCAACCAACGTCGACTATAACCCCTAGCCTTCCAAGCTAACGATGCGGGTTCGATTCCCGCTACCCGCTCCATATCCTGTATGTTGTATTATACATACATGCACCATCAATGACGATATGCATCATTTTTTGAGTCCCTAAAATCTTTTCTTTTTGATCCGAATAAAAGAAAGTCAGAATACGAAAGAAGAAAATATGAATGAAAAGCGTCCATTGTCTAATGGATAGGACAAAGGTCTTCTAAACCTTTGGTATAGGTTCAAATCCTATTGGACGCAATTTATTTCCATCTATTTGAAATACAAAGAAACCTTTTTTGAATCAATCAAATCAGAACTATTTCTCAACGATGACTCTTGTACTAAGAATAGAATAAAGGTGAGAAATTGTTGTTTGTTCTTGAAGTAAAAATAGTTCAATCTGTTCCTGAATAACTTTCTTCAAAAGGGATTCCGCTTCCTCGGTGAATGTCTTGGTAGAAGATCTAATTTCTTGAAATTCAGGTTGATTCTTTTTTAAGTAGGTACGTAATTGAACGAGAAATTTCTTTACCTGTCCAAGTTCTAACGGATCAAGATATCCATTTGCTCCGGTATAAATAGTAGCTATCTGTTCTTCCACTGTGAGAGGGTCTGATTGGGATTGTTTGAGAAACTCGCGTAATCGTTGACCTCTCACCAATTGATTCTGAGTAGCTTTATCGAGATCAGAATCGAATTGTGCAAAGGCTTCTAACTCTG
Organism: Canna indica; assembly: GCA_034359265.1. Lineage (NCBI taxonomy): Eukaryota > Viridiplantae > Streptophyta > Magnoliopsida > Zingiberales > Cannaceae > Canna > Canna indica. Next base: position 42,962,418 of record CP136891.1, read on the forward strand.
CGAATTGCGCTAGTTCCAATTTGGATTTGTCGGCTACTTGTTTCATGGCTTTAATTTGAGCTGCAGATCCTACTTTGGAAACGGAAATACCCACATTAATAGCAGGTCGGATTCCAGCATTGAATAGATCGGCAGATAAGAATATTTGTCCATCTGTAATGGAAATTACGTTAGTAGGGCTGAAACGTCTCTAGATTGAGTCTCAACTATCGGTAAAGCGGTCATACTTCCTTCACCTAAACTAGAACTTGATTTAGCGGCTCTTTCCAAAAGTAGTGAATGCAAATAAAAAACATCTCCTGGATAAGCTTCACGGCCGGGAGGTCTTCTTAATAGAAGAGACATTTGGCGATAAGCTTGTGCCTGTTCGGAGAGATCATCATAAATTTGTGTAGTATGTCATTTACGATACATAAAAAATTAAGCCAGAGCCGCTCCCGTATAAGGAGCGAGGTATTGTAATGTAGCAGGTGAATCCGCGGTTTCGGCTACCACAATAGTGTATTCCATCGCCCCTCGTTCTTGGAAAGTAGTCACTACCTGAGCCACAGAAGATGCTTTTTGACCAATAGCTACATAAACACATATTACATTTTGACCTTTTTGATTGAGAATCGTATCTGTGGCTACTGCTATTTTGCCGGTCTGTCTGTCTCCAATAATGAATTCTCACTGATCGCGTCCTATAGGGATCATCGAATCAAAAGCAATAAGCCCTGCCCTGTTTGAAGAGGCTCATATACAGAACGTCTCGAAATAATACCAGGGGCAGGAGATGAAATTAACCGATATTCAGAAGTGGAAATTGAACCTCTCCCATCAATAGGTTTAGCTAGAGCATTTATAACACGACCCAAATAACCCTCACTCACGGGTATCTGAGCAATTCGTCCTGTTGCTTTTACAGAACTTCCCTCTTGTATCATCAAACCATCACCCATTAATACAACGCCAACGTGACTTGATTCAAAATTAAGAGCAATGCCTATTGTACCCTCTTGAAACTCTACTAATTCACCCGCCATTACTTCATCAAGACCATGAATACGAGCAATTACGTCGCCCACTTGAAGTACGGCACCGGTCTTGTATTCACAACCTTGACTTCTCTACTATATTGTTCAATACGTTCACGGATAATATTACAAATTTCGTCGATTTGAAGGGTTACCATTAGTGTTTCTTTATTCTTTTTAGGAAGTCAATGAATCAAATAATACTTAAACTAGAAACTCAAAAAAGAAGGGCTAATCAGTTATTTCTTGCATGGTCCCGAGAATGCCAATATTAGCACGGATCGTTAGGAAATGTAACTCGCTATTCAAGCAACTATTCAGAGTTCCTAGAGCTCCTTGTAAGGCTTGTTGAAAAACTCGTTGTCGGACCTGATTAATTGCTCTTTGTTGTTCAAAATGCAGAGTTTCATTTTTGTCATTTTCTAATCGTTCCAAACTATCACTAGTGGCATTAATCAAATTGAATTTTTCTCGTTCTATTTCAGAGTATCCATTCATTCGATACTCATCCACTTCCATTTCCGATGTCACCTTCTCAGGGAGCTTCTTTGCTTTATTAACTTCAATACAGACCCTGGCAAACACGAGACGAGATTTGGTAGAAGTCTGCTTGTCCATATAGAGTGGCTTACAAATAGTACTAGCAATCCTTCCTATCATATTGGATGACAAAAGGTGGAGACCGAGCTGATGGAACTGTACCCAGACGCTCTACAGAGGTCTTTGTGGATATCCAATCCTCTTTCCCATTTTCTCAGGATGAGAACCCGACCACCAATAAGCCAAGGTCCGCCTTCGAGCACTTTGGAGCCATTTTCCCCCAGCAGGCAGGAATTGGAACAGGAAAAAGCCATTCATTCTGGAAATGATCTCAACCTCTTGGTTCCCAGATCTTAGGGAGGTCTTTATTGAGATATTCAAAATTAGGGCGTCTCAAAATAGAGGGTCTTCTTCCAACTTTTTTTGTTCTCCACGAGCTCTTCTTTCGGGCAGACGACCACGGTCTTAAAGTTAATAAATGTTATATAAGTAGGCTTAGCGAAGACGGAACCAAAACAAACAAAGAAAACCAAGCAAACTAGTAGTATGCCCAGTCTGTCTCATTTTCGATCGACCGACAACAGCCAAAAACTGGCAGTGGGTGCGTCGGTCGACCGGACTGCGGATCGCTGAAGTCGCAAATTGCGTTGGTCGACCGGATTGCGGATCGCTCATCTCGTGACTCATTCGATCGACCGACGAGTCAACCGAATAGAGTGATTTAAGCCCAGAAAGGCCAGCGGTCGCGGGTGGTCGATCGGTCAGTTGACCGACGATCGACCGACATACGACTGAACGGCGAAAATGGGTAGTTTTCCGCCCGTTGAGCCGCCTATTTCATTCCATTTATTCTTGGCTCTATAAATACTCAAACCCAGCCTTCCTTAAACAACTTTTGATCACTCTTAACCTTCATTGAGCCATTTTTAGAGAAATCCTAGTATGAGCTTTCATACCTAGAGTTTGCCTTCAAGTTTGATTTGATTCATCATCAAGGCATCAAGAGGAGCTAGGATTCATTGTGTTGGAGCTAAGTATTTTTATTGTTGTATTTTTTGCTCCATTACTTGTATATTTTCTTGTTTCTTTCATTGTATTAAAACTTGTGTAAACCTAGAGTGCTAGGTTGATTGAGTTGGTGGTTGCCTTGGTGTTAAGGCTTAAATCTACCTTTGGAAACATAGTTTACTAGGATTAGTTGAGTTGTCCCTTAGGTTGAGGTGGAAGAGTGCTCTCAGTAAGAAGGCAGAGACTTCCGTGTGTCGAAGTGCCTTAGGTTGAGAGTGAGACTCTTCGAGTCAAAGTCCTCTGTGTAAGGGAATCAATTTAATGTAGTAAAAATAGTTTGGAAATCCTAAGCGGGGTGCTTAGGTAGTGGAGTAGGCATTGGGGCCGAACCACTATAAATACTTATGTTAGCATTGATAGTTTGTTTGTGTTTATTGCTTCATATTTATTGCTTCCGCTTACTATAAATATCGTGCTTAGCCTAACTAATCAAGAAACGATTAAAATTGGAATTAGGCAAAAAATTAGATAACACACTATTCACCCCCTCTAGTGTGCCATTTCACCCAACAGGCTAGAGTACTTGGCGCGGCTAGAGGGCGGATGAGTCACATTGATCTCATAGCAGTCCTAGTTAGGGGTCGTAGTCGAGTCTTTGGTAGATTTGTCATGCACTTGTGTTTTAGTATTTTGGAACTGTAGTCCCTTGGGGATATTCATGTCTTTCATTCAGATTTCATTTTTTAAAGCAAACTGTTAAACTTTAATTTACTTACTTCCGCACTTTAAACGTTTTGCTAAAACTTTACTTCTTAAATGGAATCTGTTTGGTTTCTCGTTCATAATAAAATCTGATATTCTTTCCGCCATAATTTATTATGAGTTGGCATGTGCATGGGATAGGTTGTGGGGTATAGGCACATATACCGTGGCCGGTCACGTGACCCAAAGTTGGGGTGTGACAATGTGGTATCGGAGCATGTCGTTCGGTCTGACTACGACCTAGAGTTTGTTTATCGTATAGGGCATTGCTAGCGTGTCAGTATACGGTAGGGTTGTGTTATGAGTTCAATGGGCTAAGTCTGCACCTCAGCGCTGTTGGCTTTAGGTTTTTAACCTTAGCCTTAATCTCAGTTTTGATGGTTTTGATGATAACAAACATGAGACTAATGATTTCATTGAGAATTTGTTTCAGGTTCCATATCAATTAGCATTCGATGTCCTCGATAGGATAAATTGGAAGAAATCGAGAAATCAGAAGGACATTGATCAACGTGCTCGGGTTCGTCACGGAAATCTCTCAAAGATTGACGTGTACGACAAAGATGTATTGGACAAGCTCAAGGATAACTTGAAAGCTCTCCAAGTTGATGAGCGTTGAAAGCCGGAACCCAAAAATGAAGTACGGAAGAAAAAGGCTGAAGAAATCAATCTCAGCCTAGGTTCGATCGACCGACTGTAGGTAAAAAGGGGTAATAGACATTCGATCGACCCGTCGGTCGACCGAACATAAGGAAGAAAGCGCAATAGAAGACGCGAGATCACGTCGGTCGACCGACGGGTCGACCGAAGGTTAGGATCGCGATTCTTGCGTCTGGGCGGTCGACCCGTCGGTCGAGGGACCGGTCGACAGGTCGGTCGACCGACCATTCGACCAGCGGCCTGTAACAGATAGTTTTCTATCCTTCGAACAACCTTTTCTTCGCGAGGGTATAAATACACCCTCATATACTTCATTTAACTATTTCCCTGACTTCTACAGAGTTCATTGAGCATTTAAAGGGGAGTTTAAAGCCTTCCAAGTGATTGACTAAAGCGTGCCCAGTTCTTCCTCGAGTTCCTCTTCAAGCGCACAGGCTGGGCTCAACTCAAGATTTGATCAAGCTCTACCTATTGACGAGTTGAAGGCACCAAAGGCTTGGAAAAGAGCTTGCAACTTTGGTTTAATTCTTAAGCTCTTTTGATTGTAAATTTTATATGTTATTTAAACTATTTTTAATTTAAGCGTGTAAGAAGACCTAGGTTGTTAGGTCTTGAATCGGGTGAAGTGGTATCCTTGGTGTAGAAGCAGTAAAGCCACTTGTGTAAACGTAGTTGTTACTAGGATTAATTCTAGTTGTCCCTTAGGTTAAGGTGGGAAAGTGCTCTCGGTAGAAAGGCGGGATACTTCCGCGTGTGGAAGTGCCTTCAGTTGGAGAGCGGAGACTTTCCGATGAAAAATACTTGTTGTAAGGGAGACAAGACATTAATCTAGTAAAACTAGTTTGGAAATCCTAAGCAGGGTGCTTAGGTAGTGGAGTAGGCATTGGGGCCGAACCACTATCAATCTTGTGTTTGCATTGTTGTTTTAAATTGCTTGTGCTTAATTATTTTATCTTGCTTCCGCATCTAATATATCATCAAATTGCATATTGCCTAAACCAATCAAGAAATGATTAAAATTGGAATTTAGGCGAATCGTATAGTAAACACACTATTCACCCGCCCTCTAGTGTCGCCATTTCGTCAACAATTGGTATCAGAGCGGGTTCGTAGTTTGAGATTTCACCATCTTCTCTACACCTTGTCTCGATCTTGAAATGGCTCTAGAGTCGATAGCGTCTACACCTCCTAGGTTCGTTGCCTTGAACTTTGGTCTATGGAAATCTAGGATGTACACCTTTCTAAAGACTCAAGGTTTAGGTGTATCTAACATGGTAAAAATCAAATATATTGAACCTAAAGAAAAAATGGATGCATGGACACAAGAACAAATTAATATGTTTGAATTAAATGCTAAGGCAACAAATTGCATATATTGTTCTTGTGAAAATAATATATTTGAAAAGATCATGCACTGTACTTCGGCATATGATATTTGGGCTACTTTGAATATGCTATATGATTATGCTAAAACCGAGGAGTTAGAAACTTCTAATGAGGATAGTGCTGATAATTAACGTCCTTCCAATGCTAACATGGTTTTTGAAGCCCAAAGTGTCTCCAGTCATAGGAGCACTAAAAGCCGGAAGAGAAAGGTGATCTGTCATGTGTGCCAAGAGAAAGGGCATGTAAGGAAGAATTGCCCTACCATGAAGAACAAGGCAAAGAGGAGGTCAAATGCTTCCACATCATCCTACCCAAGTCAAATGCTTCCACAAGGCAAAGAGGAGGTCAAATGCTTCCAAAGCATCCTCCCTTCATGACTATGAAGCCATCTCAAAAGAATGTCTCATGAATGATGACAATGAGGTACACTCCACCTCTTCTAGTCATGTTAATAACAACAATAGTAGTAACTCATCTAGCTCTCATGATTTTGATAAATTGATGGATGAGTATAAAATCATGTATGTCTTACTCTTGAAAAAGGATAAGGAAAACAAAAGGATTAAAAATGAGAATTCTAGACTCAGTTCACATGTGCATGCTCTAGAATTAGAAAATGAGAAATTAAAATCTAGCTCATTTAATCCTTGTCATGATATGTTGAAACTTGAGCTTAAGGACTTAAAGCTTGAAAATGAAAAATTGAAAAATGGTTTCAAAATTGAGAATGAGTTTTTGAAAAATGAAAACTCAAAAATCAAAAAGGAAAATCATATGTTGAAATCTCAAATGCATGCTTTACATAACTCCATGATTGATTTGAAAAATGAGGTTCAAAACCTAAACAAGAAAATGAAATGAAATGAAAATATTTCCTCATTTAAGAATTTTATTAGAAATGATTTTTCAAAAAGGAATGTTCATGCTAATGATAAATCTCATGTTAAACATTCCACTCTTAAACCTCATGATCATAAAAAGAGGAATGATGTCTCTAAGAATGCTCATACTCATCGTGTTTCACATGATAAGCATTCTAAAATTAAAATTCATGTCCATGCTAAAAATGAAAAGAAAAAGTTTCATGGACATTGCTTTTATTGTGGTATCTATGGGCATGCCATATATGATTGTGCTTCCAAAATGAACCCTAGTGTTGCTAAGACACTTTGGGTACCTAAGCCCATTAACCCCCAAGGACCCAAAGCAATTTGGGTCCCAAAAGTCTCATCTTCTCTTGTAGGGGGAGCTACCACACAAGGATAAAGAGAAGTGAAGAGTTGAAGTTGACCTTGGATCTAAATGAGAAATCTCCAAGAGGTTGCAACTTCGAATCATCATGATGCCTAAAGTATGGAAATTGGCATCTAGGTATATGTTGTATCATCTCCTTCTTTGGTTGTTCTATTTAAGTTGGAGAGTTGATATATGCTTAATTTGAGTTGTTTTCCCCGCTCTTACTAAAGAGTTCTTTCAAAAATAATTTTTGATTTTTTGATCTTCGGTCTCTTCGGAGACCTATGTAGCATGTATGGGCTCAAGCGACCTTGCGGTTTTAAATCATAGGCTAATTGTATTCGGTTTTCAACCAATAGGAAGGGTTGGAGATCATGCTTTCATTTGTATTATTTTTGTGATCTCTTAAAATTCATTTTGATATCACTCGATTTCATTTTGAAATGAATTTCAAACTATTTAGCAAAGTGGACTTTGAAAATGATATTTGAATCTCTTTGTTTCTTGGTTGAGTTAGCTTGCTAAGTAGCTATATTTTCTCTAAAAATATTAGTGTAGCTTACTTGCAAGTTATAAGTTTTTAGGAAGGCTAATTAGGAAGAAAAAGATTAGTTTGGCCAAATTATCATGAATGAGGTATAACTTAGATAAATTCGAAATCTTAGTGTTATACCTAAATGTTTAAGCTTAAATCATGTCTTTATACTCATGATTAGAATTGCATGATAAATCCTTGAATTTTCATGAGTAGGTAGAATTTTAGCACTTAGGCAAATTTCATTGAATGAAACTTGTTCTAGGTAAATATCTATTATTAGAGACATTCCTTTAAGTCCAAACTAGTTAAATATGTTTAGGGACCTTATTACTTAAACGGTTCACATCTTAAGATCCCTTAGATTCATTTTGATACCATGATAATTCTTTAAAATGAATTTTTACTATCTAGCATAGGTTAAGATTTTAAATGAAACTTTGCATGGAACCTTGCTATGTAGTAAGTTAGCTTGCTAAGTTCACATATTATTTCATTATGATACTAATGATGTCTACTTGCAAGTTGTGAGTGTAAATGAAAAGCTATGCTATCTAAAAGCAAATGGAAAAGGAAATGAAAAAGTTGGGCAAATTTTCAAGAAAAATGTATGAATTTAATTTTGCAAAACTTAGTATAATAATTAAATATTCATGCTTTAATGATGTCTCTTATGATTGTTGTTGCATGACAAATCTATGAAATTTCATGAGAAAGAAAAAATTTGGATAACTTAGGCAATTTCATGATATCTTGATTGAATGAAACTTGTTCTAGGTTAAAATTTCATATTAGAGACCTCATTTTGAGTAAACACCTAATGAACATGTTTAGATACACATATCTCATGAGTCTAGATATTTAAAACTTGAAAATTCATGTCTAGATGATCAAATACAATTGGTATCTCATTTTAGGGGACTTAAGCTTAAATGGTTTGACCCAAGTCAACAAATCGACTTGGAAAATTCATTTTAAGTCCAAAACTTCATAAACATGTTTAGGAATAGGTATGATATGTTTCCATGCTCTTAGAAAGAAAAATTCATATGGATATGGATATGGATAAAATGACATAGAGGTGGTTTCATGAAAACCTCTTTTGAACTAAGTTAACCCAAGTCAACAAGTTGACTTAAAGGTCTCATTTTCAATCCATATTTGTGGAACATATTTAGATTTACTCATGTTAGGTATCCTTAGATTTAAATTTGAAAAATCATGAGTAAATGTTAAGATTGAAACTTAGCAAGTTTCATAAAAACTAGTTTAGTTTTGAATGAAACCATGTTAGGTTGATATCTTGACTTAAGGACATAATTTTCATTCCAAACTTGAAATATACTCTTTACATGACCATCATGTGGTGTCATAAAAGTTTCAATGAAAATTGAACAAGTTTTAAGAATAACTGAAAATTACGAAAATATCATTTCAACCTACAATTAGTATAATTTCAGTTATTTCTAGAAAAATAGAAAATTCATTTTTAGATGATTCTTGAAACTACACCTTCATTGGAAAATCTAGTGTGTTGTATAAAAATTTCAAAATGTTTCATCAAGAATCAAATTTAAAATGGAATTTTGAAGTTGGATTTCAAAAACACAAAGTATCCTTATTTGAGATATCAATCTTTTCGATACTTTCATCTTTCTTCAAAAACTTCAAATGAAATATCATGTATACCATTTGGATTCCATTTCTAATATCATTCACACAATTTGATGAGTAAAATCATTTCTAGGAATGATTTTGAATTCTTGAATGATAGCTAGAAATATCTTGTTTATTTGAAAACAATGTAGGATGAAAAATGAACTTAGAAAATTCATTTTGAGTTCAAACTTGATACATGCATCTCAAATGACCATTCAATATTTGGTATCAAAAACTTTCATCCAAAAATTAGTTTCAAAAATATTTGTCAAAAATATGATTTTGTTTAGATTTAAAAGTTTGATTTTTTCAAATTTAAGGTATAGGTTGACCTAAGTCAACAAAGAAACTTAAAAATCTCATCTTAAGCCCAAACTTAATTCATAGACTTACATTATCTCTTGTTTGATGTCCAAATGCCTAAGTTTGAGAAAACATGAGTAGATAGCAAAACTTGAGACTTAGCATTTTCATAGTTTTCATGCTTATTTCAAATGAAAACATGCTAAGTTCATATTTAGATCAAATGACATTTGTTTCACTTCAAATTTTATATACATGATTTAAATGTCTATATCTTTGTATTTTGAAAATTTGAATGAAATCTAAAAATGTCATGAAAAAGAAACAATATTCATTGTGAGAACATACATGATTTAATTTTGAATTCAACTATTTAGTTTTTGAACATATCATGTATGATTTTGTTTCTATTAAATATTTGTTTTCCATCCCTTGGTTGAGATTTTCATGTTTCATGACAATAATCTATAAAGTCTCAACTTCATGAAAACATATTTGTGTTTCATCCCTTTAACTAGATTGACCTTTCTTGCCCTTTTCAATTGATGTCAAAAGGGGGAGAAGAGTATAAGAAAAAGGGGGAGAAATGTATAGTCAAAAGGGGAGAAATGTATAGTAAAAAGGGGGAGAAAAGTATAAGAAAGGGGAGGAAAATATAGGAAATTCATGCATATAGATAGGGGGAGTTTAATTATATAAATATGCATGTTGATAGGGGGAGAAATCCCTTAGTTGATATCCTTCTATGCTTTAATGATTATATATATATTCTTAAGGATGTTTGTCATCATCAAAAAGGGGGAGATTGTTGACTTTAGGTTTTCAACCTTAGCCTTAATCTCGGTTTTGATGGTTTTGATGATAACAAACATTGGACTAATGATTTCATTGAGAATTTGTTTCAGGTTCCATACCAATTAACGTTCGATGTCCTCGATCGGATAAATCGGAAGAAATCAAGAAATCTGAAGGACATTGATCGTCGTGCTCGGGTTCATCGTGAAAATCTCTCAGAGATCAACGTGTGCGACAAAGATGTATTGGACGAGCTCAAGGATCACATGAAAGCTCTGCAAGTTGATGCGCGTTGAAAGTCAGAACCCCAAAATGAAGCGCAGAAGAAAAAGGCTGAAGAAATCAATCTCAGCCTAGGTTCGGTCGACCTGGCGGTCGACCGGCTGTAGGTAAGAAGGGGCAGTAGACATTCGATCGACCCATCGATTGACCGAAGATAAGGAAGAAACTGCAGTAGAGCTATTTCGATTGACCGGGCGGTCGACCGATGGAAGCCCAAAATGGGCAGTAGCTCGGGCGGTCGACCCATCGGTTGACTGACTTGCATTTGCTGAAGACGCGAGATCGTGTCGGTCGACCGACGGGTCGACCGAAGGTCGGGATTGTGATTCTTGCGTCTGGGCGGTCGACCCGTCGGTCGACCGACCAGAGGGTAATAGAAGTGGTCAAAGGACCGGTCGATACATCGATCGACCGACCATTCGACCGGCAGCCTATAACGGATAGTTTTCTATCCGTTGAACAGCCATTTCTTCGCGAGGGTATAAATACACCTCATATACTTCATTTAACTATTTCCCTGACTTCTACAGAGTTCATTGAGCATTTAAAGGGGAGTTTAAAGCCTTCCAAGTGATTGACTGAAGCGCACCCTATTCTTCCTCGAGTTCCTCTGCAAGCGCACAGGTTGGGCTCAACTCAAGATTTGATCAAGCTTTACCTATTGACGAGTTGAGGGTGCCAAAGGCTTGGAGAAGAGCTTGCAACTTTGGTTTAATTCTTAAGCTCTTTTGATTGTAAATTTTATCTGTTATTTGAACTATTTTTTATTTAAGCGTGTAAGAAGACCTAGGTTGTTAGGTCTTGAATTGGGTGAAGTGGTATCCTTGGTGTAGAAGAAGTAAAGCCACTTGTGTAAACGTAGTTGTTACTAGGATTAATTCTAGTTGTCCCTTAGGTTAAGGTGGGAAAGTGCTCTCGGTAGGAAGGCTGGATACTTCTAGGTGTGGAAGTGCCTTCGGTTGGAGAGCGGAGACTTTTCGGTGAAAAATCCTTGTTGTAAGGGAAACAAGACATTAATCTAGTATAACTAGTTTGGAAATCCTAAGCGGGGTGCTTAGGTAGTGCAGTAGGCATTGGGGCCGAACCTCTATAAATCTTGTGTTTGTATTGTTGTTTTAAATTGCTTGTGTTTAATTGTTTTATCTTGCTTGCGCATCTAAATCATCAAATTGCATATTGCCTAAACCAATCAAGAAATGATTAAAATTGGAATTTAGGCAAATCGTATAGTAAACACACTATTCACCCCCCCTCTAGTGTCGCCATTTCGTCAACAAGCGCAACTTGTGGTTAAGTTTACTTAAAGATTTAGGGTGAATTGAATTATCCAATCTGCTGTTCTTTCTGGTAATTCTAGATTGATGGAGGCTTTTAATGCTGCATTGAGCGGTTGTGGCAGTAACTCCACAGAGCGTCGAGGCCGAGGCCGAGCCTAGGGTCGGGGTCGTGGGAGACCACCGCAGACCCCGGAAGATGTGGGACAGGATCCCATGGTTGTGCAGTTGCAAGCTCGAGTGGCTGAGCGGACTGAGGCACTCCTTAGGGAGCAAGAATTGAGGCAACATCCAAATCGGTGCCGGCAGTACCAGTAGTACCGGAAGTGGTTGAGCCAGTGGCACATATGGTCAGAGTTCCCGTAGCACCTACATATGTAGATTTTGTCAAACTCGTGCCACCGGAGTTTACCGGGACTGATCAGCGGGTGGAGGTCACCAATTTCCTTCGGGATTGCATGCACTGTGCTCGGATTATAGATGAGGTGCTCCGAAAGGAGGCATTGGTACCGACGGACAGACATGATGGACCCCAGAAGAAAAAGTTTGGACCCCAGCACTCGGGGGGTCGGCCAGCTCACTCTAAGGGGACTCACATGATAGTAGATCCACACCAGGGTGGAGGTCATAATAGTTCTAGAGGCTGCATGGGCTCAGGACCAGGGGCATCATCAGGAGGCTCACAGCGGAGGTCTGAGCCACAACAGTGTAACCTATGTCATAGGAAGCACTGGGGAGCTTGCTGGGGACGTTCAAAGGTATGTTTTAGTTGTGGGTAGGCTGGGCACTTTAGGAAGAATTGTCCCGGCAAAGGTAATCAGCAGCTTGATCAGACCAGAGGGAAGGCACCGATGTCAGTAGGTTACGTGGCTCAGAGGGGTCAGACTCAGGGAGGAGGCCAATGAGCCGCTAGTTCAGAGAGGTCTGTTGCACAGGTATTTGCTTTGAACCAAGAGGGCACTGACGTGTCTAGGGCACTAGTGTTAGGTAACCCTATTGTTCGTTCTCCTATTATTTATGTTTTATTTGATCCAGGTGGTACGCATTCTTTTGTATCTGCATTGTTTGCTGCTAAGTTGTCGGGGAAACCCTCTATGCTTGATTTGTCTCTTGTGGTGTCTACGCCTACAAACGATTCTATGCTGGCAGAGATAGTCTTTGAGGGCTGCCAGGAGGTCATTTATGGACATGTGTTGATGGCCGAATTGACACTCTTGCCGATGCTGGAGCTTGATGTGATTTTGGGCATGGACTGGTTGGCGGATCATTTCGCCTAAGTGGATTGCAGGGTTAAGACTGTGACCTTCAGTAAGTCCGAATTGCCCCAATTTACCTTCTAGAGTGAGGGAAGGGGAGATTGGTTGGTGGCCATTTTAGCTCTCAAGGCCCGAAGCTATTTCTAGGCGGTTGCCATTCCTTCTTGGCCTTTGTGCCTGTGGCAGAGGGAAGCGGAGGTACGACTAGGGGCATTGAGGGAACGTCGGTGGTATGTGGGTTCTCTGATGTTTTCCCAAAGGAGTTGCCAAATTTGCCCTCAGGGAGGGAGATCGAGTTCTGTATTGATTTGTAGCTTGGGGTGAAGCCGATCTCCATTCCGTCGTATCGGATTGCACCAGCTGAGTTGAGGGAGTTGAAGTCCCAGTTGCAGGAGCTGCTTGAGTTAGGCTTTATTCGCCCAAGTGTTTCACCTTGGGGTGCTCCAGTGCTCTTTATGAAAAAGAAGGATGGGTCCATGCGGATGTGCATTGATTACCGGTAGCTTAATAAGGTGACAGTGAAGAATCGTTACCCGCTTCCTAGGATTGATGATTTGTTTGATCAGCTTCAGGGGGCTCAGTCGTTTTCCAAGATTGACCTACGATCAGGGAACCATCAGTTGAGAATCTAGGATAGTGACATCCCAAAGATTGCATTCTGGTCGAGGTATGGCCACTATGAGTTCCTGGCTATGACATTCGTGCTGACTAATGTACCTGCAGCATTTATAGACCTGATGAACCGAGTATTTTGGGAATACTTGGATACATTTGCGATAGTATTTATTGATGATATTTTGATATATTCTAAGAGTAGGGAGGAGCATGCTGAGCACTTGAGGGTGGTTCTAGAAACTCTCAGGGAGCACAGGTTATATGTCAAATTCTCCAAGTGCGAGTTCAGGCTGAAGAGTGTAGGGTTCCTTGGCCATGTGGTGTACAAGGAAGGGTAAAGGTGGACCCTGCAAAGATAGAAGTAGTTCAGAATTGGAAGAGGCCGGCTAATGTCATAGAGATTCGCAACTTCCTAGGGTTGGCAGATTATTACAGGAAATTTGTGGAGAACTTCTCGAGGATTGCAGCGCCATTGGCCCGCTTGACTCATAAGAAAGTCAAGTTCATTTGGGATAGTAAGTGCGAGGAGAGCTTTCAGAAGCTCAAGGACCGTTTGACGTCGGCACCAGTTCAAGCTGTACCCTTGGGCTCGGGAGGGTTTACTGTTTATTGTGATGCCTCCCAAGTCATCTTGGGTTGTATTTTAATGCAGAATGGCAGGGTGATAGCTTATGCCTCCAAGTAGTTGAAGGTCCATGAGAAGAATTACCCGACTCATGATCTTGAGCTAGCAGCAGTGGTGTTCGCATTGAAGCTGTGGCGTCACTACCTTTATGGCGAGGCTTGAGAGATATACACTGCTCATAAGAGCCTCCAGTATTTGCTCACCCAGAAGGAATTGAACCTAAGGCAAACAAGGTGGATTGAACTCTTGAAGGACTATGATTGCACGATCATGTACCATCCGGGGAAGGCTAATGTGGTGGCAGATGCCTTGATCAGGAAGTCTATAGGCAGTCTAGCGCATTTGGCAGTTAGGAGGAGGCCGTTGGCTCAGGATTTGGCCATGTGTTTAGATGGCGGGGCAGTCTTGATGGTGTCAGCCTCTGGTGCGTTGGTGGCTCACCTGAGGGTGCAATCCACATTGGTAGACATTCTACAAGCAGCGCAGGAAGAGGATGTTTTTGTGCACTTACTAGGGATCTGGCCAGGAGGGGTGATGTCGATAATGGTTTTGGTATTGACTCGGAGGGCGTTCTGAGGTTTAAGAACAGGATAGTGGTGCCAGACATGGCTGAGGTTCGTAGGCACGTGCTAGAGATGGCACATTGATCTACATATACCATGCATCCAGGAGCCACGAAAATGTACTGTGACTAAGACAAAATTATTGGTGGATGGGCATGAAGAGAGAGGTGGCCGAGTTTGTGTCTAAGTGTCTGGTATATCAGCAGGTGAAGGCCGAACATCTTAAGTCGGTAGGATTGCTCCAGAACTTAGAGGTACCATAATGGAAATGAGAAAAGATAACCATGGATTTTGTGACAAGGTTGCCGAAGTCTGGGAAGGACAATGATTCCTTTTGGGTGGTGGTGGATCGCCTAACCAAGACGGCAGTTTTCATACCAATCAAGATGACCTTTTCAGCTGAGCAGTATGCGAGGTTATTTTTGGATCGGATCGTCGCATATCATGGTGTCCATGTTATGATCATCTCAGATCGGGGTACTCAGTTCACAGCTCGATTTTGGCAGTCTTTCCAGGAGGCGTTGGGCACTTAGGTTTGGTTCAGCACTACATTTCACCCTCAGACATATGGTAAGTCAGAGCGAACTATTCAGACATTGGAGGACATGCTGAGAGCATGTGTCCTAGATTTGGAAGGCAGTTGGGAGAGGCACTTGCCCCTTATTGAGTTTGCCTACAATAACAGCTATCATAGTTGCATCGGGATGGCCCCTTTGAGGCATTGTATGGGCGGCGATACAGGTCGCCTATAGGCTGGTTTGAGGTAGGGGATTCCCTTATGATGGGACTTGACCTAGTTGAGGAGGCAGTAGAAAAGGTGAAACTAATCAGGGAGAGGTTGTTGGCAACCTAGAGTTGCCAGAAGATGTATGCTGATGGAAAGGCTAGGGAGGTAGAGTTTGCTGAGGGGGACCCGGTGTTCCTCAAGGTATCCCCTATGAAAGGGGTGGTGTGGTTTGGCAAGAGAGGGAAGCTAAGCCCTAGGTTCATTGGGTCGTTTCCTATTCTCAAGCGTAGGGGAGCTGTGGCATATGAGTTAGTCTTACCTCCTAGTATGGACCGAGCGCACCCAGTGTTTCATGCATCCATGTTGAAGAAGTATGTTCGGGATGAGTCCCATGTGATTGAGCCGATTGCGGTAGAGGTGGATTCAGCAATCTCCTATGAGGAACGATCAATTGAGGTGCTAGACCGCCAGATCAGAAAATTGAGGTCCAAAGACATTCCCTTGGTAAAGGTCAAGTGGGAGCACAATTCCGGGCAAGATGCCACTTGGGAGGTGGAGCAGGATATGAGGGAGCGATGCCTTTTGCTATTTGAGAATTTGGTAAGTCCTTTAGCTTTGTTAAAATTTGAGGACGAATTTTCCCTAAGGATGGAGGATTGTAATATCCAAGATATTATGATAATTTTTATTATTTATTTTTGCCAGTCTAGCGGGCTGATTCGAGGTCTAGCTGAGTCGAGTCATGATACCGACGCGAGCTTGAAAGCTCGCGTAAGTAGGAATATGAATTATGTTGTTTCTTTTCCTGCTTAGATAAATTTATTTAATTGTTTTAATGCGTGTGATTGATTTATTAAATTGTATTGCATGGGTGTGCATGTGATTGATACTTGTATATAGTATGGGGTTAGTTTGAGTTGAGGAGTTAGCGGGTTTGGATCTGGATTTGAGGCGGATGTGGGTTAGAAAGGGGTTAGGGTTTGGATGAGGTGGGGAAGGGATTATAAAATCCCCCCTAGGGCTAGCTAGGCGGATCCTTCTTGGAGCCGCACAAGCCGTCGAGAGAGAGAGAGGTGCCGCCGAGCCGCCGCCCCTCTCCCTCTCTATTGGAGTCAGCCGCCGAGGGAAGGAGCCAAGCCGAGCCTTCTTCCTCCCCCCTCTCTTCCTTCCTTTCCCTTGGAAACCAAGCCACCGACTTGGTAGGAGCCGCCGCCGCCCCTTTCATTTGCTTCTTGGAGCCGCTGCAAACCGAGCTGCCGCCGCTTTGTTGTGGCCGGATTCGAAAGCCGCCGATCGGGAAGATTTCTCTCTTTCCTTCTTCCCAATCATGTGAGTGGATCTTCTCTCCCCCTTTTTTCTTGAATTTCTTGTGTTCTTGAGCCGTTGTTGGAGATTGAGAAATTCTTGTCCCCCCCCCTCTTTTGTGGTGCGGCAGCCCTAGGACTACACTAGGGAGGCTTGGCCAAGGCGGGAGACGGGGTTGCCCTCAAGGTTTTCGTTAAAATACCTAAGAGAGATTCTTGAAGGTTTTGAGATCTAGGATTTAGATTAATTGTTTTAATTAAGTTCCGATGATACCAATCATTTCACCATATGAATCTATGTTTTGCAAGTGAAAAGATAAAATCTTGATGCCATGTATATTCATGTTTGTGGTTCTTGGTTTGAAGCTTGAGTCCTGATTTAAGGGTGATGTGGATGCATGCTAAATCTTGATCAGGAATCATTCTTTAATTTTTGTATGATTTATCTTGATGTTATAAATCTGTTGTGGTGGTAATTTAAGATTAATTATTGTGATTTTCGGATTAATTACCTTAACATGCTGAAAACTCAACTTGCTGAAATTTCATACTGAAATTATTAATTCAAGTCTAATTTTGTATTCTCTGTTGTGATGCGTATGGTTTACTGAACATAGTCGTGTAATCTATCATTCTAACCAGAAAACATTGTCTGGAACTGTAGGACACATTTTGGAAATCAGATTCGGCTTGAGTGCACCAGTTTTGGGCTCAACAGTAAATTGAAAATAAAACCCCTAAAACGAGACCCTAATTTCAGCAAATAGAAATAATTAACTGTATAATTAGAATTCAAGGGGCAGCATAATCTGTTAAGAGCCAACAAAATAAATTATATGCATGAAATAAAACCTCATGAGTTGATGATATTACGGGTCTAGGCGTCGGGATCGGGCATGACACCTATGGACACACTACCGAGGAGCGTGTAATGCTCGGAGATCATCTAGAAGGTCTAGTCTGCACAGGACACCTTGACAAATACCTTTCTCACAAGAAGGAGAGGGTAGGGCAGGAGTCGCGACGCTCGACGGCGAAGCCAAACACACCCGAGGTCCCACAAAGAGCGTAGTCAAGCAAACGAACCCCGAGGGGTAATCGACTACATCACCGGCGGATTCGCGGGAGGCGGGGAGTCAAGCTCGGATAGGAAGAGGTCCCTTGTGACAATCATGGCAGTCGACAACATTGTTCGCCAGCGCCAACCTATCCCTAGAACCCTAGTAATATCATTTTATGAATTCGATTTCCATGGAACTAATTAGAATCTACATGACCCGATCGTTATTTCTATGATGGCAGGGAATTTAATCATCAAAAAGGTCCTCGTTGACCATGCGGGCTCGGCCAATATTCTTTTCCACTCCACCTTTGGAAAGATGCAATTGATCATAGTCTCACTCACACCTTGCAAAGGGGACCTAGTAGGTTTCTCAGGAGAGAGGGTCGATGTCCGCGGAGCCCTATGACTAAGGACAACATTCGACTCTCGATCTAAAGAAAAGATGATCGATGTGCAGTATCTCGTCATCAACATACCCAGCCCATATCATATGATACAAGTACGATCATCCTTAAACACTCTACGGGTTGTCGTATCTACTCCTCATCTAGCAGAAAAGTTTCCTATCTCGAAAACAGAGGTAGGAGTATTGCATGTTGATCAGAAGGAAGCCCGTTAGTGCTACAATGAATGCCTCAAGCCGAAGATGTTGGCTTAAGGTTTTCAACCTTGGTCTTAATCTCGGTTTTGATGATAACAAACATGGAACAAATGATTTAATTGAGAAATACTTTCAGGTTCCATATTGAAGAAATCAAGAAATTGGGAAATTGGAAGGACGTTGGTCGATGCGCACAATGTCCTCGATCGGAAATATTGAAGAAATCGAGAAATTGGGAAACTGGAAGGACGTTGGTCGAAGCACTCGGATTCATCGGAAAGATAGAGTATAGGTTTAGGGTGTCTAGTTTATATTGTAATATCCTCATGATGATGCATAAGAACCCAAAAACCATTCCCGAATCCCAAAACATGAAAACCCGGAAACTGTCCTGAAATAACCTAGGGAGCTCCTTGGAGGGTTATATGTCCTAGACATTTTCTTGACATAAAAAATGACGGTAATTGTTCCTTGGGTTAAGAGTAGATAACGAGGTATTTTTAAGGATTTTTTGGAAGCCTTTAGCTTACCCTTATTTGACCCAAAAAATTAGAAAACTTCTGTTTTCCAAAAATTTGTACTAATCCCTAAAAACTAGATTTTGATTCTTAAGGATTTTGATTTTTTAGATATTTTTATTGAATCCAAATGGGGGGTAATTCTTATATAACAGTTATGTTTTAAGGTTATTAACTTATATAAGTAGACTTAGTGAAGACGAAACCAGAAAATGAACAAACCAAGCCTAACCAAACTACCCAGTCTAGGTTGGGTCAACCGGTCGGTCGATCAAATAGTGTTGAAAGTTGGCAGTAGCCAATTCGGTCGACCAGGTGGTCGACCGAAGATGGGTAAAAAAAATGGCAGAAGGCTACTTCGATCGACCGGTCGGTCGACCGACCGAGGCCAAAAATTGGCAATAGCTTCGTCGGTCGATCGGATTGCGGATCACTCAACTCACGACTCATTCGGTCGATCCGTCGGTCGATCGAATAGAGTAATTAAAGCAGTGGTCACGGGCGGTCGATCGGTCGGTTGACCAACGATCGACCGGCAAGCGACCGAACGGTGAAAACGACTAGTTTTTCGCACATTGAGCTACCATTTGGTTAAGGGGTTATAAATACCCATCACCTAACTCCTTTTACATTACTTAGAGACTTAATTGAGCATTATCAAGGAGAGATTTGAGCCTTCTTAAGATCGATTCCTGCGCTATGTTCTTCCGTCAACATTTTCTCAAGCTTCCTGTTTTCTCCTCAACTCGACTTCAATTCAAGCTCAACAACCTGCCGAGTTGGAGGCTTGAAGGCTTGGAAAAAAGCACTGATTCTTGGTTTTATTCTTTAGTGCCCAGTAATCTTTATTGTTATTTGAAAGTGTTTATTTATTGGATTTGAGTTTGTGTAAGACCTAGATTGTAGGTCCTCAAAATTGGGAGGTTGCCTTTGTGTTTGAGGCTTAATTCCACCGGTGTAAACGTAGTTTACTAGGATTAGTTGAGTTGTCCCTTAGGTTGAGGTGGAAGAGTGCTCTCAGTAAGAAGGCAGAGACTTCTGAGTGTGGAAGTGCCTTAGATTGAGAGTGAGACTCTTCAAGTCAAAGTCCTCTATGTAAGGGAAACTATTTAATCTAGTAAACTTAGTTTGGAAATCCTAAGCGGGGTGCATAGGTAGTGGAGTAGGCATTGGGGCCGAACCACTATAAATCTTTGTGTCTGCATTGATATCCTGTGTGTATTTATTGCTTTATCATTTATCGCTTCCACATTTAGTCATTGAATTATAAATTGCCTAAGTAGTCAAAGAAACGATTAAAATCAGAATTAGGCAAATAGATTTAGTTAACACACTATTCACCCCCCCTCTAGTGTGCCATTTTATCCAACAGAAGATGATCGGGACAAGAACGCACCTATCGAACCACAAACATTTCTCAGGGATAATAACAAGCAGCTGGTTGACAATCTTGAACCAAGCTCAGGATGAGACACGCGAAAGGAACCCCGGCTCAGCCCGTGAAAAGAACTCCAAGCGAGATCACATCATTAATAAAGCTCAGAAAAGAGCACTTCCCCTGTACGCACAACTTCTTTATCACTCAAACAAAGTTACATTTCTCGCAATTCTCTCAATGAATGATTAGGAAACTATTAAAGCAATCTTACTATTCGATACTCACTTGAGTCCCCGCATACGAACACGCTCTAAACGCTCTTAAGCACGAACTTGAATCTTCGAGCTTACGGTCTTCGGCTCCATAAGCCTAAACACTCCATGCAGCGACAAGAACCTGGTCTTCACCGGTCTGGCTCACCGGCCTCGGCACCTATCTCGGACTCCTATGCCCACAATGACCCAAAGCACACTCCTCGCGAGCTCGGCTTTCACCGACTCTCGTCTACGTCTATCACGTCGCTCTTGGCTTCAACGCCCTTACCAAACTCATCGTGCACAGATCTGCCATACGCTCCTTGGCGAGCTCGACCAGAATCATCGAGTGAAGTCTACGACTACCAAGCCGCTCCTGGCCTCAGCTCCCTTACAAAACTCCTTGCGTGCAGTTCCGCCTTATGCTCCTTGGCTAGCTTAGCTAGAACTGTTGGCTTAAGATTTTCAACCTTGGTCTTAATCTCTATTTTGATGATAACAAACATGGAACTAATGATTTCATGAAGAGTTACTTTCAGGTTCCACATCGGTTAGCGCACAACATCCTCGATCGGAAATATCAAAGAAATCGGGAAATCGAAAAGACGTTGGTCATCGCGCTCGGATTCTTCGAGAAGTTAGAGTTTAGGTTTAGGGTGTCCAAATAAATTATAAATCCTCACGATGATGCAAAGAAACCCAAAAACCCATCCCGAACCCCAAAACATGAAAACCCGAGAACCGCCCCGAAACTCACTAAGCCTAGGGAGCTCCATGGAGGGCTATATGACCTAGATATTTTCCTAATATAAAAAATGGCGATAATTGTTCCTTGGGTTAAAACTAGATGATGAGGTATTTTTAAGGATTTTTCGGAAGCCTTTAGCCTACCCATACTTGACTCGAAAGATTAGAAAATTTTTATTTTCCGGAAGTTTGTACTAGACCCCAAAAACTAGATTTTGATTCTTAAGGATTTTGATTTTTTAGATATCTTTCTTGAATCCAAATGGGGGGTAATCCTTATATAACATTTATGGGCGGTCGATTGGTCGGTCGGTCGATCGGTCAGTCGATCGGTCGGTCGATCGGTCGGTCGACCGACGATCGACCGGCAAGCGATCGAACGGCGCTCAACGGGCGAAAAAACATCCGTTGAGGAGCTGTTTGGTTGAGGGGTTATAAATACCCTTCACCTATCTTCTTTAAGCCTTCTTAACAACTGATCTAAGCTTCCATTGAGCCATTATTGATCATTCTCAAAGCATTTCTTGAGTCATCTTTGACAACCCTAGTTTCCATTATACATCCTTGATCTTGCCTTCAACCTTTGAACGATTCATCATTGAGGCATCAAGAGGAACTAAGACTCGTGTTTGGAGCTAAGTATTTGTTGTATTATTTATTTGCTCCAATACTTGTGTATTTTTGTGATTTATTTCATTGTATTTGAGCGTATAAGAAGACCTAGTGTTAGGTCTTGTGTGTAAGTGGTTTCCTTGGTGTAGAAGGTGTAAAGCCACTTGTTTAAACATAGTTTACTAGGATTAGTTGATTTGTTCCTTAGGGTTGAGGTGGAAGAGTGCTCTCGGTAAGAAGGTGGAGACTTCCGGGTGTGGAAGTGTCTTAGATTGAGAGTGAGACTCTTTGGGTCAAAGTCCTCTTTGTAAGGGAAACGATTTAATCTAGTAAACTTAGTTTGGAAATCCTAAGCGGGGTGCTTAAGTAGTGGAGTAGGCATTGGGGCCAAACCACTATAAATCATTGTGTTAGCATTGATATTTTGTTTGTCTTTATTGCTTCCTATTTATTGCTTCCGCTTGCTATTAATATCGAACATAGCATAACTAATCAAGAAACGATTAAAACCAGAATTAGGCGATAAGATTAGTTAACACACTATTCACCCCCCCTCTAGTGTGGCAATTTCACCCAACGAGAATCCCCAAGTGTAGTCTACGGTTATCACACTGCTACTAGACTCAACGCCCTTACAAAACTCCTCGCGCGTGGTGTTGGTGAAATGGTCACATTAGAGGGGAGGGGGTGAATAGTGTGTTAACTAAAACTATTTGCCTAAATTCGATTTTAAACGTTTTCCTAAACTACTTAAGCAATTCAAAATTGAACGACTAAATGCCGAAGCGATTGATGATAAAGCAATTAACACAAACAAAATATCAATGCTAACACAATGATTTATAGTGGTTCGGCCCCAATGCCTACTCCACTACCTAAGCAGCCCACTTAGGATTTCCAAAGTAGTTTAACTAGATTAATTAGTTACCTTACAATGAGGAGTTTGCACTGGAAAGTCTCTGCTCTCAAACCGAAGATACTTCCACACCCGGAAGTATCCCACCTTCCTACCGAGAGCATTCTCCCACCTCAACCTAAGGACAACTCAACTAATCCTAGTAAACTAAATTTACAATGGTGGATGTAAGCCTTAACACCAAGGCAACCACCAACTCAATCAACCTAGCACTCTAGGTTTACACAAATGATATACAATGAAAATAAACCACAAAATATACAAACAATGGAGCAAATATATAATACAATAAATACTTAGCCCCAAAGAAAACTCCTTAGTCCTCCTGATGCCTTAAGATGATGAATCGGTGAAGCTTGAAGGCTAAATCAAGGAGTGGAGATCAAAACTAGGGTTCTTGCAAGGATGGCTCAATGAATGCTTGTAGAGATTCTTAGGATCACACTTTGAGGCTTGGGAGCATCAATGGTGATCTAGAAATGAGTCTGTGATGGGTATTTATAACCCCCCAAACACCAAGGCTTGTCAACGAGCATTTTTTTGACCGTTGGCGATGCCCGGTCACTTGCCGGTCAATCGTCGGTCGATTGACCGAGCGATCGCCAAGCGACCGAAGGTATTATGCCCATTCTAGCAACATTCGGTCGACCGAATTGGCTACTACCAATTTTTTACCACATTCGGTGGACCGATCGGTCGACGGAATTGCCTTAAGACTGATTTCCTCTTCTGCCGGTCGACCGAATTTGGGTAGGGCAATTTTCTTGTGTATTTTTCTTGCGTGCTTCGTTTACGGGTTTTGGCCTTCAGTCTGCATCTACTTGGAGAGCTTTCCATATGTTCTCTAGACTCGTCCAAGACATCTTTGGTGCACTCGTGGAACTTCTAGAAATTTCTGCAACGAACCCGAGCACGTCGACCAATGTCATTCCGATTTTCCAATTTCTTCAATATTTTTGATCGAGGACATCGAGCACTAATTGATTTGGAACCTGAAAATAATTCTCTATGAAACATTCATTCCATGTTTGTTATCATCAAAATCGAGATTAAGACCAAGGTTGAAAACCTTAGGCCAACAATCTCTCCCTTTTTGATGATGACAAACATCCTTAAGAAAATATATACAATTAAGCTTAAAGGATATCAACCATGGGATTTCTCCCCCAATCAACATGCATATTTATGAAAATAAACAAAACATCCAATAAGAGACTAAGTCATACAAGATGTCTTCGGTGCACACGTCCAACTTCTAGAAATTTCTGCAACGAACCCGAGCGTGTTGAATAATTTCCTTCTGATTTTTTGATTTCTTCGATATTTCTGATCGAGGACATCGAGCGCTAACTGATATGGAACCTGAAAATAATTCTCCATTAAATATTAGTTCCATGTTTGTTATCATCGCAACCGAGATTAAGACCAAGGTCAAAAACCTTAGGCCAACACGTGGTTCCGCCTTATGCTCCTTGGCGAGTTCGGCTAGAACCCTCGAGTGCAGTCTACATCTATTATGCCACTATTCCTGGCCTCGGTGCCCCTACATAACTCCTCGCGCATGGTTCCGCCTTACGGTCCTTAACGAGTTTGGCCTGAACCCCTGAGTACCAAATTCCTCACACCAAATACTTTTGGCCATGGCCTCTACATGGCGCCTTACACACGGCCCCGACATACACCTTTTGGCAGGCTCAACCTAAGTGCAAACCACCAGGCTACTGCGCCACTACTTATACGTAATTAGCAAGGTTCAATCATGAACTAGACCTCAGAATGTTCAATGATGAACCAGATCTCAAATGGTTCAATCATGAACCAAATTTCAGATGGTTCAGCCATGAACCAGATCTGAGATGGTTCAATCATGAACTATATTTCAGAAGGTTCAACCATATATAGATTCCACAAGATTTAACCTTGGATCATCATTTCGGATGATTCAACCAAGGGGTTTCAATCCTAAACTAGATGGTTTAACCCCGAGTCAGAGTCCAAAGGATCGACAGGGATATTCCCTTTGCAAAACATCAAGAAAGATATATATGCACAAAACATAAACAAAGCTCACGAAGGAGCAACAACTCTCTTCCTTAGAGGCCTGGTAAGAGTGAATATCAGCTCTCTTCCTTAGAGGCAGGAACATCTTCCTCAGGTTCAGGATACACCAAGGCCCCGTCTCGAATTTCTTTGAAACTATCAGATCGATAAAATTCAGCTCTAGGGGTAAAGAATTAGGCTTGCTCAATACCCCTCTTAAAACCCTCATTATATAAAGTTAGGTCAGCGTCCCTCCAGCAGTCCACCTCTTTCTTCTAATATTCTTTCGCCTCGACGTGCTAACGAGCAACCTCCTCCTCAGATGCTTTTAGTCTAGTAGTCAATTGAGCAACTCCTCCTCGGATGCTTTCAGTCGAGCAGCCAACCATGCCATCTCTCCATCTTTTGCATCCCTGACCCTGGTCAACTCAAGTTTCAACAGCTCCAAACTAGCATCAAAGCCTTGGACTTGCTTAATTCAAATTGCTCCACCCTATTGGCCATAGCATAAAATTGGACCCATACCTCTAACCACTCGGACGAATGGACCATATCCTATGAGCGGTCGAAAGACCCTATATATGGGACTAAGGTTAATCGATGAGCCAGTGATTCCTCGTTGAACCCCCTGCTTGACGCAAAGGCACTCCCTTCCCTTGGACTGGTCTCCTCAGGGAGGGGGGGATTCGGAGCCCTAGTCCATTCCCAGGAATGTGAAACACGAGTAGAAGCAGTTGAGTCAGAAGAACTGGGCAACTCCACCAAATTCGACAATGGGGACTCAAAACCCCCGTGCTCGGAATCTCCAATTGCCCTGATAAGGGAAAATCCAGGGTCAACAACGACAGTGGATGACTTGGCCCTGGCGGGGATTTGACCACCAGCGATTTCTTCCTGTTACCCATAATTGAGGTGCTACATTTTTTCAACAGAAGCATCCGTGAAAGATTGTCTCATCTGGTATAGATGATGTCTTCCCAGCAATACACCTTCGTCAGAAAAGATAAGAAAAATGGTTGACTAATAAAAGCCTTCAGAAGAGCACCCTACCTATATAAGCTGAGACTGATACCCTCTCTCGATCCCTCTTTGACATCTCCTTGCAGGAAAAAAGGCTCAGAGGGGTCGCACCTGATCAAAATATCCAAAAATGTGGTTTTCATTGTCATAAATCTTTTCCTCCGTTGCGTGACTAATCGGCAAAGGATCTTCAGTCTAGGACGGGGGGAACATCTCTTTCCCAAAGAAAGGATCTAGGTAAAATGGATTCAAGCAAGGCTTCGATTTTACCTTGAAAAAGTGTTTCTTAAAACTCTGGTGGGAGCTCTGGAAGGAAGTAAAAAGTTTCTTTCCAAATACACTACTGAGTGACACTAGGGCTCCCCTCTGTGAGCCGACTATGTGAACAAAGGAGAAGAACACCTGAAGGCTTGGCTCAAGGCTCAGCCACCGCATCAAAATTTTAAAACAACAGATGGTCGCCCAATTGTTGGGAAGAAGCTGCAAGGGAGCCACATTCGCCTAGTCCAGAACTCCAGATTCAAAGTTTGTGAAGGGCAAACGAATCCCAAACTCCTCAAACAAAACTCGATACGTAAAGAAGGATCCATATTCTCCACGATGGAAGATCTTGTCTGAAGAAGAGCAAGGGAGGGAGGCGAAAGAATCTTCGCTATCACAACAAGAGATTTTCACCTTATCGTGGAAGGATTGAATGCTCTCCAGATTGCTCATCATCGAGCCTTCCTAACGTATCTTCGAAGAAACACATGAGTAAGGATTGGTTACCCTCTTCAATGGCCTCGCCTCTGATGCGGTCCCAGCTTTTCTCTTGGTCATTGGCTTGAACAAAGATCCTCGAAGTAGAAGAAGACAAGAAACCAAAGAGACTCATTCGCCACTAAGGTAAACCTCAAAGACAGGCCAAGACACTGAAAGCGGGAAAAACTCGGACACATGTCTACCTTAAAGACAATGAACCCCTCATCGGGCGGACGAAAGTTGTTGGCCTAAGGTTTTCTACCTTGGTCTTAATCTCGGTTTTGATGATAACAAACATGGAACTAATTTTTCATGGAGTATTATTTTCAGGTTCCATATCGGATAGCGCTCGACGTCCCCGATTGAAAAAATCAAAGAAATCGAAGAAATCGACAAGGACGCTCGTCGTCCTCGGATTTCGTCGGGAAGATAGAATTTAGGTTTAGGGTGTCTAGAATATGTTGTAAATCCTCATGATGATGCAAAGAAATCCAAAAACCAAACCTGAACCCCAAAACACGAAAACCTGAAAAATTAGAAAATGCCCTGAAATTGATTAAGCCTAGGGAGCTCCTTGGAGGCCTATATAACCTAGACATTTTCTTGGCACCAAAAATGCCAGTAATTGTTTCCTAGGTAAAAACTAGATAACAAAATATTTTTAAGGATTTTTTGGAAGCCTTCAGCCTACCCATATTTGACCCGGAAGATTATAAAATTTTCATTTTTCGAAAATTTGTACTAGACCCCAAAAGCTAGATTTTGATTCTTAAGGATTTTGATTTTTAAGATATTTTTATTGAATCCAAATGGGGGGTAATCCTTATATAACATTTATGATCTATAAGTAGACTTAGCGAATACGGAACACAGAACGAACAAACCAGCAAAAAAATACACAAGAAATGAGCCCTGCCCAAATTCGATTGACCGACTGGTCGACCGGGAGAAGGAAAAAACGAGCAAAAGGAATTTTGGTCGACCGACCAATCGACCGATAATGCCCAGAATGGGCAGAATGCCTTCGGTCGCTCGGTGGTCACTCGATCGATTGACCGACGATCGATCGACAAGAGATTGGGCGTCGGCAACGGGCAGAAAAATGCCCGTTGACGAGCCTTGAGAGTTGGGGGTTATAAATACCCACCCCAATCTCTCTCCCTCATGGTTGTTGTTGTGTCTAAGCCTCAAAGAGCCACTCCTTGCATCTCTACAAGAATTCTTGAGCCATCTTTGCAAAGAACCCTAGCTTTGAGCCTAGAAACCTTGATATTGACTTTGAGCTTGCTTTGATTCATCTTCAAGTCATCAAGAGGAGCTAGGACATCTTGTTTGAGAGCTAAGTTTATATTGTTTATTATTTGCTCTCATTATTGTTGTATTTTGGTGTTTATTTTATTGTATTTGAATTTGTGTAAACCTAGGTTGCTAGGTTTGATTGAGTTGGTGGTTGCCTTGGTGTTAAGGCTTAAATCCACCATTGTAAACTTTGTTTGCTAGGATTGGTTGAGTTGTCCTTAAGTTGAGGTGAGAGAGTGCTCTCGGTAGGAAAGTGGGATACTTCCGAGTGTGGAAGTGCCTTTGATTTGAGAGTGGAGACTTTCCGGTGTAAAGTCCTCATTATAAGGAAACTAATTAATCTAGTTAAACTAGTTTGGAAGTCCTAAGCGGGGTGCTTAGGTAGTGGAGTAGGCATTGGGGCCGAACCACAATAAATCATTATGTTTGCATTGCTTACTTTGCGTATCGATTACTTGACTTGTTTTATTCGCTTTCGCATTCATTTAGTAGTCGAATAGTGTATTAACAGAAGTAATCAAGAAAATGATTGAAATCGGAATTAAGTTTAAGATTAGCAAACATATTATTCACCCCCCCCCCCCCCTCTAGTGTGGCCATTTCACCAACAAGAAGTGACATTGCAGAGTTAATCTCAACCAATCAAATCCACCTTATGATAATTTTTCAAAAAATCGTGCGAGGACCAAAGGAACCAATTGAAGGACGCTAGAGAAAGACGCGGACCCTACTAATAAGCCGTCATACCAAGGCGCAAGAGACGAGGAGACAGAACTCATGCAAATAAGGGATACGACAACAACATCCGCTCAAAGAGAATACACAATGGATGTACACCCTCCCATGAAGCCGTTTGAGTTCGGTATCCCTGAAGCGTTCTCCTCCAGTTCGGCCACCTAACTCAAACTTCATAATCAGACGCTTCTAAGTAGCATCAACCTCGGCCTCCCCAGTCATTCTTTTTAGCTCAAGCGGTCGATAAGACCGACATCTTCTCCCTGGTCGCCCAGTATGGCCTGGCCAGCTCGTCCGAGATCTCCCAAAAAAGACATCCAAACATCAAGAAAGAGACTCACTCAACTCAAGAGCTCGGCACGTAGTTTTACAAACTCCGACCAAGCTCAAGGAATGTGGACTGGACTAGAACTATTGGGTCCGATCAGATTAGACCCAACAATGCCCCACCATTCACTCAGAACCAAACCACGCGGCCTTGCCCAGGGAGCTCCACCCCAGCAACGCCTTTGAGCCAAACTCAAGCCAAGTCAGACGGCTCCATCCAGGGGACCCACCCGGCCATACATGGACTCCTATGTCCTCCCTTATCATGAGAGATATACCATCATAAACCTGTCATACCCATTCTAGGCAACAATCCTAGCGAGATTACCAGGTAGCATGATCACCTCCACCTGCAATATATACCGACAAGGCGCACCCAAGTAATCCTATGTTCCAATTCCATAAACTCCCCCCCCCCCGGCGTTGAACCAAACAAAGAGACACATCAGACCGGATCGGAAGACTTCGACTCTCAAGAAGGAACAATAGGTATAAGGGGAGAAACCATGTCTATAGATAGGGGTAGTTCTATTGTGTAGATATGCATGTTGATAGGGGGAGTTTTATTGTGGTTGATATTCTTTATTCTTAAATGAAAATATTCTCTTAAGGATGTTTGTCATCATCAAAAAGGGAGAGATTGTTGGCCTAAGATTTTCAACATTGGTCTTAATCTTGATTTTGATGATAACAAATATGGACTAATGTTTGAGTAAGAAAAATATTTTCAGGATCCATATCGATTTGCGCATGACGTCCGCGATCAAAAAAATCAAAGAAATCAGAGAAATCGGCAAGGATGCTTGGGATTCATCGTAATTTAAGAGTCTAGATTTAGGGTGTCAAGATTTATTGTAATATCCTCTATTTGATGCACAAGGACCCTAAAATAGAAACTCGAAATGTGAAAACTTCAACGAACCAAGGAAAATCAACAAACTATCCAGGTTTTACTCCAGGAGGAGCAGGGAGGAGAATGCTGAGCCCTTGAGGGTAGTTCTGGAAACTCTCAGGGAGCACAGATTATATACCAAATTCTCCAAGTGCTAGTTCTTGTTGGAGAGTGTAGGGTTCCTTGGCCATGTGGTGTCCAGGGAAGGGGTAAGGGTGGACCCCGCAAATATAGAAGCAGTCCAAAATTGGAAGAGGCTGACAAATGTAGTTGAGATTCACAGTTTCTTGGGTTTTGCAGGTTATTACAAGAAGTTTGTGGAGAATTTCTCCAAGATTGCAGCACCATTGACCCGCCTGACTCAGAAGAAGGTCAAGTTCGAATGGGACAGTAAGTGCGAGGAGAGCTTTTCGGCACCAATTCTAGTAGTACCCTCGAGCTCGAGAGGATTTATTGTTTATTGTGATGCCTCCCGGGTCGGATTGGGTTGTGTGTTGATGCAGAATGGCAGAGTAATAGCTTATGCCTCTCGGCAATTGAAAGTTCACGAGAAGAATTACACAACTCATGATCTTGAGCTGACAGTAGTGGTGTTCGCATTGAAGTTGTAGCGTCACTACTTTTATGGTGAGGCTTGTGAGATATTCACTGAACATAAGAACCTCCAGTATTTGCTCACCCAGAAGGAGTTGAACCTGAGGCAAAGAATATGGCTTGAGCTTTGAAGGACTATGACTGTATGATCATGTACCATCCGGGGAAAGCTAATGTGGTGGCTGATACTTTGAGCAGGAAGTCTATGGGCAGTTTGACATATTTGTCTCTCAGTAGGAGGCTGTTGGCCCAGGATTTAGTCATTTGTTTGGATGGCGGGGCAGTCTTGTTAGTGTCAGCATCTGGTGCACTGGTGGCCCACCTGAGGGTGCAGTCCACGTTGGTGGATATGTTGCGAGCAGCGCAGGAGGAGGATATTTTTTGTGCACTCACTAAGGATCTGGCCAGGAGAGGCGATGCCGATAATGGGTTCAGTGTTGACTCGGAGGGCGTTCTAAGTTTTAAGAAAAGGATAGTGGTGCTAGATATGGTCGAGGTTCGCAGACAGGTGCTAGAGGTGGCTCGTCGGTCCACATACACTATGCATCCGGGAGCCACGAAGATATACCATGATCTAAGGCAGAATTATTGGTGGAAAGGCATGAAAAGAGAGGTGGCCGAGTTCGTATCTAAATGTCTGGTGTGTCAGTAGGTTAAGGCTAAGCATTTGAAGCCAGCAGGGTTGCTCCAGAACCTAGAAGTACCATAATGGAAATGGGAGAAGATAACCATTGATATTGTGACAGAGTTGCCAAAGTCTAGGAAGGGCAATGATTCCATCTGGGTAGTGGTGGATCGTCTAACCAAGATGTCGCATTTTATACCAGTCAGGATGACCTTTTCAGCCGAGTAGTATGCGAGGTTACTTTTGGATCGGATCGTTGCTTATCATGGTGTTCCGGTTATGATCATCTCAGATCGGGGTACTCAATTCACGGCTCGATTTTGGCAGTCTTTCCATGATGCATTGGGCACTCAGGTTCGGTTTGGCACTACATTTCACACTCAGATAGTTGGTCAGTCTGAGAGGACCATTCTGACATTGGAGGATATGTTAAGAGCGTTTACTCTGGATTTGGAGGGCAATTGGGAGAGGCACTTACCTCTGGTTGAGTTTACCTACAATAACAGCTATCACATCAGCATCGGGATGGCCCCATTTGAGGCATTGTATGGGCGAAGATGCAGGTCGCCTGTAGGTTGGTTTGAGGTAGGGGATTCCTTTATGATGGGACCTGACCTGGTGGAGGAGGTAGTAGAAAAGGTGAAGCTAATTAGAGAGAGGCTATTGGCTGCTCATAGTCGCCAGAAGTTGTATGTTGATGGAAAGGCCAAGAAGGTAGAGTTTGATGAGGGGGATATGGTGTTCCTCAAGGTGTCCCCTATGAAAGGGGTGGTGCGATTTGGTAGGAAAGGAAAGTTGAGCCCTAGGTTTCATTGGGTCGTTTCCTATTCTCAGGCGCACGGGAGCTGTAGCCTATGAGTTAGCTTTACCTCCTAGTATGGACTAAGTGTATCTAGTGTTCCATGTATCTATGCTGAAGAAGTACATTCGGGATGAGTCCCACGTGATTGATCCTACCGCAGTGGAGGTGGATTCAACAGTTTCCTATGAGGAGAGGCCAGTTGAGATGCTAGACCGGCAGATCAGAAAATTGAGATCCAAGGTGATCCCCTTGGTTAAGGTCAGGTGGGAACACCATTCCGGGCAGGAGGCCACTAGGGAGATGGAGCAGGATATGAGGGAGTGGCATCCTTCGTCGTTTGACGATCTAGTGAGTCCTTAAGTTCTTTTTCTAAAATTCGAGGATGAATTGTCTTTAAGGAGGGAGGATTGTAATATCCAAGATATTAATTTTAGTTTTCCATCTATGTTTGTATTTGTCAGCCTAGCGGGCTAGTCCGAGGTCGAGTCGAGTCGACTCATGGTCTGGTGCGAGCTTGCGAGCTCGGGTAAGTAGGAATATGAGTTATGCAAATTCTGCTTGCGTAGATAAATTTAATTAATTTTAAGTTGGGTATGCATGATTGTTTAATTATGTTGCATGTGGGTGTGCATATGTTGGATATTTATGTGGAGCATGGGATTAATTTGGGTTTAATTAAGCTTAGTCGGGTTAGCGGGTATGGATTCGGCTCGAGGCGGGTGCGGGTTTGATATGAGGGTTAGGGATTTAGGATTGAGGAGTGGATTATAAACCCCCCCCCCCCCTTTGGCTTGCGGCTCCCTATTGGAGCCGCACAAGCCGCGTGGAGAGAGGAGCCGCCCCTCTCCCCTCTTCCTCATCCTTGGAGCCGCCGAGCCTTTCCCCTCTTCTTTCCCCTCTCTTGGAAGCCAAGCTTTCTTGAAGCCGGCGCCTCCTTCTTCTTGATCTTGGAGCCGCCGCCCCCTTGTTGAGTCGAGCCGGCCCTTTGAGGCCAGATTTGGAGAACGCCGCTTGGAAGATCTTCTCCAATTCTTTTTCCTAAATCTAAGTGAGTGGTTTTACCCTCCTTCTTTTCGAGTTTCTTCGAATTCTAGAAGCCGTTCTTGAAGGCTAGGATGTTTTAATTTGTTTTCCGTCGATCTCTCGAGTTTTCACCATTTTTTTTATTGCCGTATTTGAGAAGGCCCTAAACCCTCCCCTATGGGGTTCGGCAGCGCTAGGAGGACCCTAGGGGTGCTCGGCCAAGGTGGAGACGAGGGTGCCCTCAGGGTGTTCTGTGAAATGCTTAATTGAGAGTTTTTGGTACTCATGAAATCCATGCCTTAAATTGCTTATTAAATTTAGATCCTTTATGTTCATGCATGTCGTGTAATTAATCTGTGATTTTTCGAGAGAACTCATGTTTTACAAAATTTGGATCTTGATATTGATGCCATGAGGGTTCTTGGGATGGGTTCTTAAACATGATGTTTGATTCTTGTTTAGGATGTTGTTGATGCTTGTTAGCCTTGTTTAATAAGTATGAAATTTGAGAGATTTATTCTCAAGATTAGTATTCTATTTCGATAATAATTAAGGGTTTAATTTCTGTGAATTTCGGATTTATTTTCATGTTATGCTAAAAATTTAATGTCGCTGGAATTTCATGCTGAGATGATGAATTTGTGCTATTTTTGAAATGCTTGTTGTGGTGTTTGTAATTTGCTGAACATAGTCGTGTAACCTATCGTTTCGACCAGAAAACATAGTTTGGAAATATAGGACACAATCTGGAAACCAGATTCGGGTTATATACTTCGGTGTCAGGCACAACAGTAAGCTATAATAAAACCATAAAACAAAACCCTAATCTTGGTGATATAAATTTTAATTATATAATTAAAATTGAGCAAGGGATTAGCATAATCTGTTATGAACCAACAAATAAAGTTATGCATGAAATAAAACCTCACAAGTTTATGACATTAAGGGTCTAGGAGTTGGGGTCAGGTATTAGAGTGTTGAGACGCTTCCCAATAAGGTTGACACCCCTAAGACAGCATAGGCGAGACTTGACTTAGGTCATGTTGCGTCATATCTTTATGAATGGCGGAAGGTTGGATGGCTAATTACGAACCTGTGGAACAAGTTCGGATGGGCAAATCCCAATTGTTCCAGTTAGACTCGTGGAGTAACTTCAGAGGGTCTACCCAATTATTCCTATGATGTCTTGAAGGGGCAAGTTTGGATAGGCGATTCTCAATTGTTCCTTCGCGTCTCGTGGAGCAAGTTCGGAGGGCCTTCTCGATTGCTCCCGAGTTTCTTTATATTAGGATAAGTTCGGAGGGCCTTCTCGATTATCCTAGTATGTTTTGTTGTCTTAGAGCATGGTAGGCTTAGGCATGTTGATCTTCACCGTTCGGGTGTTGGATGCCTTCGGACAGGTGGTGGCCAGATGGCCTATTAGCTGGTCACTCCCTTGTCTCCTTCCCTGCTTGAGTCAAGAGTTTTCCTTTATGCATCATATCTGTGTTTGGTTTTTCATGGGGTTTGGTAGAACCGCTCACTGAGTTCTTTTGAACTCACTCGTTGTCATTTTGTTTTTGTTTTGTAGAGCCTGACCGGTGAGGTGGGCTAGAGCACTTGGCGCGGCTGGAGGGCAGAGGAGCCACATGATCTTATAGCAGTCCTAGTTAGAGGTTGTAGTCGAGTTTTTGGTAGTTAGTCATGCACTTGTGTTTCAGTGGTTTTAGAGTTGTTGTCCCTTGAGGACATTCTTGTCTTTATTTCAGATTTCATTGTAATTGAACAGTTGAACCTGATTTATTTTTTCTGCACTTTATATTTTTGCTAAACTCACTTTTAATGAATTCTGTTGGTTTTTCATTTGAAATAAAACTTGTTTATTTCTTTCTGCTATGTTTTGTTGTTGAGTTGGCATGTGCATGGTTTAGGTTGCGGGGTATAGGCACGTATACCCTGGCCGATCACGTGACCCTGTGTTGGGGCGTGATAGAAAATAAACCACAAAATACACAAACAATGGAGAAAATAAATAATACAACAAATACTTAGCTCCAAAGAAAACTCCCTAGTCCTCTCGATGCCTCAAGATGATGAATTGGTGAAGCTTGAAGGCTAAATCAAGGAGTGGAGATTAAAACTAGGGTTCTTGCAAAGATGGCTCAAAGAACGTTTGTAGAGATGCAAGGAGTGACTATTTGAGGCTTAGAAGCATCAACACCACCTTAGAAATGAGTTTGGGGTGGGTATTTATAACCCCCCAAACACCATGGCTCGTCAACGGGCATTTTTCTGCCCGTTGGCGACGCCCGGTCGCTTGTCGGTCTATCATCGGTTGGCCGACCGAGCGACTGAAGGCATTCTACCCATTTCGGGCATCACTTCGTCGACCGACCGGTCTACTGAAACGGGAAAAAACCAGGCAGCTTGGCTATTTTTTCTACTTGTTTGTTCGTTTCTGGGTTCCGTCTTCGCTAAGTCCTCTTGAATAACTTTAAAACATAATTCTTATATAAGGATTACCCCCTATTTCGATTCAATACAAATATCTAAAAAATCAAAATCCTTAAGAATCCAAATCTAATGTTTGGGGTCTAGTACAAATTTCCAAATAACAAAAAATTTATAATCTTTCGGGTCAAATATGGGTAGGCTAAAGTCTTCCAAAAAATTCTTCAAAATATCTTGTTATCTAGTTTTTACCTAAGGAACAATTACCGGGACTTTTGGTGCTAAGAAAATGTCTTGGTCATATAGCCCTCCAAGGAGCTCCCTAGGTTTAGTGAATTTCAGGGTCTTTTCTAATTTTTCGGGTATTCGTGTTTAGGGGTCCGGGTTTGGTTTCTGGGTTTCTTTGCATCATCATAAGGATTTACAACACATTCTATTAGCCCAGCTTTCTTGTTGGGCCCGGTGGGCTACGGTAGTCCAATTCTCGATGCTCCAATTTCGACTCTGAAGCGCAAATCTACTTCCGAAAAGTGCAAATCTTATGTTCGCTCAGTATGACGCAGTTCCAAATTGGCTTGCAGGCCTAATCACTCCTCAATCCTTCGTCGGGTCATTTCTAGGAAGGCGGCCATCCTGGAGAACTCGGCCCATATTTCAATTTAATCTGAATCTAAACCTGACGTTTGTATTAGCGGAGAGGTACAAATGGGAAATGATTTCAACTTTTCTATGTGAGTCTGTTCCTTACCTAGTTTTTGGAGTGTCGCATCCCTTGTTTTCCACGGTTTTTGACAATAGCAACTTTTTATTCTGGAATGTTCGAGGGCTTAACATGCTCTCGAAGAGGTACATGGTTAAAACTTTTGCAAAAGATGCAAACTATAGCTTGTTAGTTATTTCAGAAACTAAACTAAACTATATTTCATGTAATGTCCTAAATCAAATTTCATGTTTCAATCGTAACTCAACTTATCATCAGTTTGTTGATGCTCATGGGCTTTCTGGTGGTCTTCTTTTACGCTGGAACTCAAATATTTGAGATTGTACTTCTTATTGTGGCTCTTTTTCAGTTCTTATTCATCACGCTCTATAGGAATTAATGTCAATATTTCGCTTTCATTTCACAAATTCAACCAAGAAACGTTAATGATGCTTTAGAAGATGAAGTTTGGGTTTTAACCATGCAAGAGGAATTAAACTAATTTGTTAGTAATGCAGTTTGGATTTAGTCCCTAGGCCTAGTCAACAAACTGAAACCAAATGGATCTTTAAAAACAAATTAGATTAAACTGGAATGGTAGTTAGAAACAAAGCTAGACTTGAGGCCCAAGGTTTCAACCAAGACAAAGGAATAGATTATACTGAAACTTATGCTCTCATACTAGGTTAGAAGCCATTTGCATGATTTTAGCATTTGTTAGCTTTAAAGGTTTTAAACTTTTTCAAATTAATGTTAAAAGTGCTTTCTTAGATGGTTTTATCGTGGAAGAAGTCTATGTTGAACTACCCCTAGTTTTGAAAACTATGATTTTTCAAATCATGTTTATAATTAAATATGGTTTAGAGAAATTTGGCAAAACCATAAAAACTTTATGGTTTATTGGGAAAATCGTAAACATTTTATTGTATTTGTCAAAACCATGATTTTTCTATAATATACCCAAATTGTCCATCAATTCTATTTATTTACTTTATTATAATTATATTGGTAATTAGATATTTTGATCAAAGTCCCTAAAGACTTATATATGCAAGTTAAATTTGATATGTTTATGAAATTATTGGATCTAACAACTTAAAATTAGATGCTACACATTAATATTGGCAGTTAGGGACTTTAGTAAAAAAGTCACCAAAGTCCCCAACCAATTATTTATGTAGTTTATTGCATACTACTGGAATAACGAGCATCACCAAAAGCTGGATCCATTGCTATGCCGTTGTTGAAGACCATCAGCAACGGTCGCACCCATTGCAACGCAGCCGTTGTAGAAGATCTCGTACCTGATAACTTAGCAACGGATCTACAACGGTCGCTCACGTCGTTGTTAATAACATTATCCATAACGGTTCTGCAACAGTTCCGCAACAGGCAATATCCGTTGTTAATAATACTATCAGCAATTGCTCAGCAACGAGGCGCACCTATTGTATCAAACCAATGACATTTAAATAGGATAACTGATTTCAAGCCAAAGTAGTGCAATTCTATCACTTCTTCCAACAATCCATAAAAATCAATATCACATTCAACATAGGTTGTCTCTTTCACGTAAACCCCAGCATTCATCGTCTTGTTTGTAAATGCATATTCAATTGTATGAAATTTATACTCATTAATAAAATATCCGCTATAACACAACACTAGTCGCGACGGTCCACTAACAAACTCAAATATTTTTTTATCTATTTCAGCTATGTGATCTTTGCTGTAAGCCTGAATCCAAGTAGGGAAATCATGATTCCGTAATCTCTCCAATTCTTAATCGCTGTAAATAGAGTATTTTTGCACCATCTCAATGTCAAATATTTCAATGAATTGTTCAATCTTTGGACAATTGAGTAATACGTACAATTGTGCCAAATGGTACTCTTTGTCGCTTAAGTGTCGAGATGGACGAGAACCAAAAGCACTACCAGAGTGGTAGAATATATTTAAATGCCCATCTAAATGTCGAACTCCCCCATCGTTGTTATGTGGAAGACGATCAAATCTTGACTGCAGTGTCGATTCAAAGTAAAATGAGTAGAATGTTAAAATTTCTAGGATGATTTACGATTCAGATATTGATCATTCAACAGGTACGGTGTTCTTTACTTTTTTTTTAGATGATTCATGTATCTTTCAAATAAGTACATCCACCGGTATTGAACAGGGCCACCAACTCATGCCTTGTATGCCCAAGTGTATCGGTAGATGCTCCATCGAGTCAAAAAAGGCAAGAGGAAAAAACTACTCCAGCTTGCATATAATTTCAACAATATTACTTTCAAGTGCGGACATATCTTCGACTCGAAGGACCTTTCCACAAATGTTTCTAAAAAACATACTTAATTCAATCAATCTACCCCAAATATTATCAGGTAGAAGATCTCGGAATGCAATCGGAAGCAATCTCTGCACGAATACATGACAATTGTGGCTCTTCATCCCTGATATTTTGCAATCATCGACGTACACACATCGAGATAAGTTTCAAGCATAACCATCGGGTAATCTGAGTTCTTTGATCCATTGACAAATATCTTTCATCTGTTGTTTAGTTAACACATACGGGGCCTTCGGCTTCAGATATCGTTCGTTGACCTCTTGTAACTCCAACTCCGACCTCTTACAAAGTATTTTCAAATCATGTCGGGCCTTGACATTATCTTTAGTTTTCCCAGGAACATCCATCAAAGTGTTAAAAATATTATCAAACACATTTTTCTCAATGTGCATGACGTTCAAAATATGTCGAATCAGTAATGAACTCCAATACGGCAATTCCTAAAAGATACTTTTTTTTCACCCAGTTATGTGTTCGACCAAAGCCCGACACTCTTTCATTTCGACCAAACGCTATCTCTGGAAGTGCTGAAATACGTGCAAACATTTGTTCACCAGACAACATCGATGGTGGCTCATCTCTTTCGACTTTGCCCTTAGTAAATTTATTACAATTCCTTTGATATTGATGGTTAGCCGACAGGAATCAACGATGACAATCACATAATGAGATTTTTTGTCTGTTCTGAAGACTGAATGATTTAGAGTGTTCCATACAATACGGACAAGAGAGTCGGCCGTGAGTGCTCCAACCAGACAACATGTCGTAGGCCGAGAAATCATTGATTGTCCACAAGATCGTAGCCTTTAAATTGAAGTTTTGCTTCCGGTGACAATCATAAGTGACAGCTCCCTCAGTCCACAATATTTTCAATTCATCTATTAGGGGTATGAGAAACACATCAATTTCTTTTCGCGGACCCTTAGGACCTAGAATAATCATCGAAAGATAAATAAATTCATCTTCCATACACATTGATGGTGGCAAATTATAAACTATTAGCAGAACTGGCCAAACTGAATAAGGAGTTTGCAGAATGACCAAATGGATTAAAATCATCCGTGCACAATCTCAATCTGATATTTCTAGTATCCCTAACAAATGAAGAATAACATGTATCCAAATGTTTCTATGCTTCATTGTCGGATGGATGAGTCATTACTGTATCATCACGACTTCTTGCATGTCAACTCATGTAGGGGGCTGTCTTTTCCGACATGAATAATCTTTGAAGCCTCGGTGTCAATGGAAAATACTGAAGCACCTTAAACGGGATATTTGTCTGTCGGGCCGATTTCTTCTCCTTGTAAGAGGATGTTCACATACATGGCACTTATCCAACTGCGCATTTTCTTTTTATTATAAAATGCAATTATTTTGGCACGCGTGTATTTTTTCATATCCAAGCCCTAATTTTCTCATCAACTTTTTAGTCTTATAAAAAGTTGGCTCAAACTTGATATCCGTACGTAGCATTCCATATCCCGCAATCTGATCAAACGCAACCCTGTTGATGTTCAGAAGTTGCGTCATTGCCGAAAACCTAGTGTATGTAGGACAATTCTCATACAAAGGTTCATCGGCAGCTTTCAACATCTCGTAAAATTCTGTGGCTTCTTCATTCGGCAATTCAATCTCTACTACAGGTTGTACTTCTGATGGCAATTCTGTGACATCAACACCCGTAGTATTTGGTGGAACTGACATCTCAATAATTGGCTGCTCGGCATTATCATTCAATTGGAATTGACCCCCAAGACTATTAAGTATCATAGTTCTAAAGGGATTAGATGGACTGGATGAAGAAACACTAGTAGAGGAAGATTCACCATGTGTCTGAACGACAGGATTGCTCGACGTCCCGACATCATGTGATTCCCCGTGACAAGTCCATAGAAAATCTTGGTGCAAATCCTTTGCTATACAAATGCAGAGTGATAGTTTTTCGATTCAAAAATCGTCCATTCAACCAAATGCGGCACGGACATCGGATTTTATCATCAGCACTAACAAATTTTCAATTTGAATAGGTGAAATTTAGGAAGTAAATTACGCCTAATCGAAACTCATTCGTTAAAGCTACACGATCAAGACGTCGGTACATCCAACTTCGATTGCCCCACATGATTCTGTCAATCAATCCCAATTTCTTCAGTTAATGTCTTTAGGTGAGATGGTCCTATTCCATTCGGGATTCATGTTATTTATATTGCACTAAGTATTTCATTTAACCGCTAACTTCATTCTAAATTTTGGCAGCAACTCCCTACAGTTCTCCGAATACGTGTATCATCTGGGCGTGTATCAGAGAACAAGAGAGATACAATAGCCAAAATTTAAGAATGAGTTAACGGTTAAAAGAAAAAACTATGTGCAATACAAATAACTATGTTCATAAATTGTCCAATTAGGGACAATTCAAGGGTTGTACGTCATATAAAAGATCATCTACTTCTTTTACACGAACATACAACCCCCGAACGGATCTAAGGTTTTGCTAAATCATATCCGGCTCGTGATGCGCACGTGACGATTCGAGTCTAGATGGATAATTAATTTCTAAATTTTTGGATGCCAGTTCGAGTCCACAGTGGACAATTCCAGCACGAGTCCAAAGTGGACGATTCCAGCGCGAGTCCAAAGTGGACGATTTCGACATGAGTCAAAAGTGGACGATTCTAATTAATCTAAATCTAAATATTAACAATAAAATTAATCTAAACTAAATTTAATTAACAGATATTAACATTAAGCATTATAAAGATTAAACATTAAACATTAAATATTAATATAAATTAATCTAATCTACACATTAATCTAAATTAATCTAAACATTTAATTAACTCTAAATCTAAATTAATCTAACCCTAAATTATTAGGTTTAATAAACGAGAAAAAAATTGGGTTTAACCCAAAATTACTGAAAAAATTAGGGTTTAATCACAATGGACTCTGACGCCAGCATCTAGTGTCTGACATTTGACACTGGACAATGCTTCAGCAGCCGGCCGAAACTCTAAACCTAGGGTTTTGATCGGCCATAGTAAAGGAGGAAGGGAAGGGGGGTCGCGTAGATTACTTGGAAGGAAATGGTTCAGTAGCGGGCGGCGTCGGCAGGTAGCGTCGGTGGGCGTGTTGGTGGGCGTCATCGGCAAGCGGCGTCAGGGGGCGCATTGGTGGGCGTCGTCGGTGGGCGGCGTCGGCTAGAGCGTCTGCATGCGAAGATCGACAACAGTCACTCGGCGGCGGCAGCGGCGGAAGAAGGAAGAAGAAGCAAGGAAAGGGAGCAGGCGTGATCACAAGTGAGTTAAATAAACTTATCAGCAATGGCTCACTCATCTATTACAACTGTTGAGTGAAAACCCACACTAGAAGGGGGGGTTGAATAGTGTTGGTTTACTTTCTACTTCTACTTCAATTTCTTTTAAATTAACTCCAACTTCAACCAAAAGTAAGTGCAACTAAATGATGTTCGTTAGCGAGTATGAAACACAATTATAAGCATACACACAAGGCAATCCAAACACAAGAAAGTATAGTGGTTCGGCCAACCGCCTACTCCACAACCTTGGCTCCACACCAAGGATTTCTAACCAAATCTTTTATAGACTTTGTTTTTCCCTTTGAATACAATAGAGGACTCGGTTCTCAACCATTTGAGCACTCCTCAAACCTATTCACCTAGGCAAAATATAATTCTACAAAGTAAACCCTAAGTGTTTACACAAGCACACCTAGCAAGCTAATCAATGAATAACAAGTTCAAGTAACAAGTAAAATTACAATGAAAAGAGCTAAAGATTAAACCACAACTAAGAGCTCTTTTCCAAGCCTTCGATGCCTCAAACTTCGTAAGATGTTGAGGTCGAATCGAAGCCGGAGTCGAGGGAAGATGAGCGCTTGAGAGAAATCATCGATCGGAGAAGCAAGCGTGAGCGAATCAAGATTGGAAGGCACAAATCTCACTTTGAAAGCTTTAATGAATGGTTAAGAAGTGTTAATGAAGGTTGGTGAGGGGTATTTATAACCCCTCAAACGGAACAGCTCTCCAATGGGCATTTTTCTGCCTGTTGGACGTCGTCCAGTCGCTTTACGGTCGATCGTCGGTCGACCGACCGATCGACCGCCCAGCGACCGCTGGCGAAGTAGCAACTGCCAGTTTTTGGCCTTGTTCGGTCGACCGACCGATCGACCGGAGTGGCTACTGCCATTTTTCTACCTTGTTCGGTCGATCGACCGGTCAATCGAACCTAGGCTGAGGCTAATTTTTCACATTTGTTTTGTTACACGCTTTTTCATGGGTTTTGTTACCAAGTTTTGAGTTGGATAAATTTACAAATAGGCTTGGGATGAGATCCTAGGGATATATTACAGAGAATCTACTTAATCTACATCCGATCCTTTTTTGACGATTTTTGCGATTCTCCGAGCGAAGTTCGCGTGCTTATCACAACCTCAACCTGAACTCAAAACTTCACACATTTATTAAATACATATTTGTTATCATCAAAATAGAGATCGAAGCCAAAGGGGAACCCTTGGGCCAACAATCTTCCCCTTTTTGATGATGACAAACATAACATGAAAATTTTATATAAAAGAAGACTCTAAGTATCATTTGTGAGTTTGAGTTAAGGCATGCGCAACTTAGTTCGCAACTTAACATATGCTCCCCCTATCAATATGCATATTATGCTTGTAATTCCCCCTATCTATATGCATCATAAAATAAATGTGACCTTACTTTTTCTCCCCCTTTTGACATCAATCAAAAAGGGCAAGAACTAAGATACTATTAATGAGTTCCATCATTAAAACCAAGAAAACCATAAAATCAAGTATCATATATCACTATAGTCCTTCCTATCAATGTAAGCCTATAGAAGACAAACATTGATAAGTCGCAAAGCCCCATTACAAGGCAATACATAAGTGTGATGATACCATATGAAATGCAATTTTTCAAAAGACATGTATATTTTGAATATTTTTAACCACTAGGAAAAGCACAAATTCCTAATTGCATTCTTAAGTTTATAAAACTTTCTTCACTTAAGGGTTTTGTAAATATATCCGCAAGTTGTTTATCGGTTGATACGAATTCCACAGATATATTTCCCTTAGCTACATTATCCCTAAGAAAATGGTGCCTTAGATCAATATGCTTGGTCCTAGAGTGTAAAACATGATTTTTTGTTAAATTGATTGCACTAGTGTTATCACAATGTATAGGTATACATTAATACTTAAGTCCATAATCTAAAAGGGTTTGTTTCATCCAAAGGCCTTGTGCACAACAACTAGCCACAACGATGTATTCCGCTTCGGTAGTTGAAAGTGCAACTGAGTTTTGTTTCTTTGAAAACCAAGAAATAAGACTCATCCCTAGGAATTGACAACACCCAGTGCTTTTTCGATCTACTTTACACCCGGCAAAATCGGCATCCGAAAAACCAATTAAATCGAAAGATGCATTACATGGATACCACAATCCTAAGTCAACCGCAAGCCCTTCAAATATCTCAATATGCATTTGACCGCACTTAAGTGAGACATTCTAGGACAAGATTGAAACCTAGCACATGCACAAACACTAAACATAATATCGAGTCTACTTGCAGTTAAATAGAGAAGACTACCAATCATACCTCAATATCATTTTTCATCTACTTTGACACCATCTTCACCTTTGTCAAGCTTGATGGATGTGCTCATTGGTGTAGAAGCTATCTTGGTTTCATTCATTCCAAACCTTTTGATGAGCTCCTTTGTGTACTTAGCTTGATTTATGAAGATTACTTTGTTGGTTTGCTTGATTTGGAGACCAAGCATGAAGGAGAGTTCTCCCATCATGCTCATCTCAAACTCTTCTTGCATGCACTTTGCAAACCACTCACAAAGCAATACATTAGTAGAACTAAATATTATATCATCAACATTATTTTGCACGAGTAAAATATCATTTTCATTATGTTTTATAAAAAGAGAACCATCGGCTTTTCCTTATAGTCCATTCG
Source organism: Canna indica (assembly GCA_034359265.1). Lineage (NCBI taxonomy): Eukaryota > Viridiplantae > Streptophyta > Magnoliopsida > Zingiberales > Cannaceae > Canna > Canna indica. The sequence goes on from CP136891.1 coordinate 43,006,648, forward strand.
TTCTTCTTGATTGTACCCTTGGGCCACTAACCTAGATTTGTTTCTAATGACTAAGCCTCCTTCATCTAGCTTGTTTCTAAATACCCATTTAGTCCCAATCATGGTTTGTCCACTAGGTCTAGGTACTAAGTCTCATACTTCATTCCTAACAAATTGATTAACTTCTTCTTACATAACTATTACCCAAAAATTCATCTTCTATTGCTTCCTTAATATTTTTTGGCTCTACTTGAGATATGAATGCTACATATTGATAAATGTTCTTAAGTTTAAAGCGCGTTACCACTCCCGTTGATGGTTCTCCAATGATTTGATCCATTGGATGATCTCTAATCAACTGGTACCTTTTGGGGAGAGGTGGTAGAGCTTCCTCTTCTTCTTTATATATTATAGGGTTAATTACACTATATATCCTGAACTTTTGGGGTATTCTCAATTTTGACCTGAACTTTCAGTTGTATCAATTTTATACCCTAATTTTCAATTATTTTAATAATATCTCATCGTCAAGTCATCGTGAATCTTACCGTCTAATTGTTGACGTGGCTTTGCACACGTGTACCAATAGTGAAATCAACACATAAAATAAAAATAAAACATATATAATACCACGCCAGTAGTTAAATTTAACCTTAATTAATTATTAAAAAAAATTCACCTCTTCTCCTTTTTCTTCTCCACCACACTCGTGTACATCATGGCGATGCGTTGTGTAACGAACAAAACGACAGCACTTCGCCAGCCAACATCATGTGCATCTCTACCCCCACGCTCCAGACGTCGACCTTCTCCCCATACTCCCTTCCAGCGACCACCTCCGGCGCCACCTACCACGGCATCCCCACGATCCCCATCATCGGCACCCAGTCCTCGTCGACGTCCACGAAGCACTCTCCAGATCTGAAGTCGGCCAGCTTAAGCCACCCCATCTCGTCGAACAACACGTTGTCCGGCTTAACGTCCTAGTGAGCGATCCCCCTCCGGTGACACGCAGCCACGGCCTTCGCGAGCACGGCCACCATGGCGGCCGCCTTCGGCTCTGTGAATGGCATCCCACACAAGCAGCAATTCCATCGGAGAGGTCGGTTGCGTCGAGCATCTCGAGGACAAGGTGCACCAACTCCTCGTCCTCGTAGACAGTGTGAATCTAGGACACGTGCGGGTTCCTAGCGGCGGCCCGGAGATGGAGTTTCGCCTCCCGCTCGGCGCACTCGTGGCCGAGGGCATTGGCAAGAAGGCGCTTGTTGGTCATTTCGGTTCATCCGCTGCAAGAACATGATGTTGAGCATCGATGAGTCATCTGATGCCCAAATCTAGAGATCAACCCCGGCATCATCACTGCCACCAACATCTGTCACGGAAAGCTCTACATCTCCCTTCACGATCATGGCGAGCGTGTTGCTACACATGTGTATCACATGGTGAGCTCGGTGATGAGGCTGTCGTGGAGGCACCGATCGAGCTTGTCGTGGGAGATCACCGTCATGGGCAGTGAGGTTGGAGATCGTCGGCAGTGCGGCGGAGCTCGTCGAGGGACTCGTGGAACATGTCGACACAGTCAGCGAGAGCGGTGTGCTCTCGGGCAATGAGGTTGGAGGTCGGCGGCGGTGCGACGGAGCTCGTTGAGGGACTCGTGGAACATGTCAAGGCACTCGGCGAGAACAGTGCGCTCCCGGGCAGTGAGATTGGAGGTCGTCGGCGTTGCGGCGGAGCTCCTCGAGGGACTCGTGGAACATGTCGACGCAATCGGCGAGAGCGGTGCACTCCCGGGCAGTAATATTGATCAAAGTTACTGATGATGACATGTAATTTTTCTAATATATAATTAAGGTTAGAATTTCTTGCTCACATGGCGTGATGAATTGGCACTGACTTTAATTTTTATTCAAATTTTATTTGTTGACTTAAATGCTGGTACACATATGCATTGCCGCATCATCAATCAAACGGCAAAACTCATGGTTAGTTGACGAGGGAATATTATTGATATAAACTGAAAATAGGAGTACATTATTGATACAAACGAAAGTTCGGGTCAAAATTGAGAAGACCCCTAAAGTTGGTAATATACGGTGTAATTAACCCTATATTATATATATTGAGGATTTAAGATTTATCCCAATGTAACTCGTTTAAGTATTTGGTAAGTAGATTGAAGAGGAGGGATGGGTCATGTAGTGGAGAAGGATGAATATTATTCAAGTTTTCAGAGAAAACATATAACATAATTAAAATTTTCATTTAGCAGTATCGTGGGAGTACGTTCCTCATATTGGCTTGATTTGATAAATATCATTTTTCTAGATATGTTCTTTTGCAAAGTTTGACATTTTCATATCCTTTGCTTCTATTTGGAATTTTTTCTCCTCTCAAATTCCTGACGGCACATTTTGTACCTCATTGTGGAAGGGGGTGCTTCAGTGCCACTAACATATATTGCTTCTGAAAGGACAATCCCAGGGTATAATATATATGTTGTTGCTTCTCTAATAAAATAATCTAATATGGTGGCTAGACTTGTGCATTTAGTTTTTGAATCTAATTGCAGATATGGAGGTACGTGGAATGAGTTCAGCAAAAGCAGCTCTAGAAAGTGACACAAGGGTTAGGTCTATTTTCTACTAAGTGTCTTAATTTAGTCGTGGTTTAAAAATTTTCACTTAATTTGGTTCTATCTACAAGTGTTGGCTTTTGAAGCCGGAAGAAAAAGCCAAATTAGAGTAAATAAAATATCTGCATGTATGTTTTAATCCTAATTTGTTAAAATTGTGAGAACCGTATGATTGCTAAATTCTTTGAGATTCATAAGTTTAATAATGATACATGTTGATATGTTATGATGATCAAGTGATATGTTATGATGACCAAGTAATTCTAGGTGATGATAGTTTTTAGCTGGTAATCGATTTTGATATTTGAAAGGCCATAGTCTGTTGTTTACATTGTTGTTCATTTGTTTTTGTTACCAAAGTTCTAATTGCAAATTTGGTTTATAGTTCTTCAGTTTGCATTGTTCAATACTTTTGGGGACAAACTTTTGGGGACTAAAATGACTCTGTCCTTCTACTGTAGCTTACATTTTGGTCCTCTATTTTCTCGATCACTAATTCCTATCTAATGGTAAATCCCTATGATGCTTCATTTTTATTTATATATTCTAGTCATGTTTTTCCAGTAAGGAGGAAAGCATTCAACATGGTGATCTCAAGGCTGGAGCAAAGGGCAGATGTAGATGCCACGAATAATGAAGCACTGGAGCAATTAGGAGTAGTAGGAGTAGTGAGAGCAATTGAGAGTAGTGAGAACAATTTTTATTTTGGCATTTGATTTTTGTTCCTAAATCTTATGATTTTTTTGTTCTTTTGGTATCCCTCTAGTTGTGTAGATACTCGACACACTTCTACGTACTTGTAGATGCTTTATACTTTTACATAATTGTTGAATTTGAATTGGTTTTTGTTATGAAATTTGATTTTAAATGTGAGTTTATGGTTTTTTAAGTGGTTGTATAATCAGATAATTTGATTTTAAATTTGATATGTATTATGTGTATGGTTGGACATTTACTATAAATGTAATTTAATTCATACAAATGGTATTACCAATGGATATCTGTTGGTATCACCATCCAATATATTTGTTGATAATACCAACGAAAGTGTATCTGTTGGTAATACCAATGGATATTTTTATCCGTTGGTAATACCAACGAAAGTGTATCTGTTAGTAATATCTGTTGGTATTACCAACGGATATTATAATTTGTTGGTAATACCAACGGCTAATAATATCCGTTGGTAATTACCTACGGCTAATAATATCCGTTGGTATTACCAACGGATATAATAATATATGTTGGTACTACCTAGTAGGGTAACACCGACGAATTTACCAACGGACAATCCATTGGTAATAGTATTATCAACGGATTTTTGACTATTACCAACGGATTTATTCCGTTGATGATGCCCTATTTTTTTGTAGTGTGTTGCAGCTCTTGTGCCATTGCCCACCTAGAGGTCATAGGCGCCTTTGTCCAGCCTTCTACTTCTTCTCAGCCCCTCCAATGAATTGCAGATGTGACAACCATAACCAGTATCCAATACCCATGAAGTAGAGTTAGTTAAGGATAAATTAATCTCAATGACAAACGCATCGGTAGAAGGCCTCTACAATATAGAAGTCCTCTTCATCTTTACCTCTACAATATACTCCTTGCAATTTCGCTTCCAATGGTCATCTTTACCACAATGATAGCAGAAGGAGCAAGAAAGAGTTTATGCACCTCTTCCTCTCCCTGCGCCTCTTCCCCTCCCTCTCCAGACGATCGACCGACTTGACACTTCTTTGTCTAGAAAGATTTCGGCCGACCCTCAACCAACCCTTAGTCGATCGAAACTGCCAACGGATCTTTTAGATCTGTTGAACCGTTCTTTTGAGCCCCTATTCTTGGGATCTCTATATAAGCTCACAAATATGCTTTCATTCAATCATTTTGACAATATTTGCTAGATTTCTTGAGTCATTTCATTCCAAACCCTAGTTTCTATACTTACACCTTGATCTTGCCTTTGAACCTTCAAGATTCATCTTCTCAAGGCATCAAAACGAGTAGGCATTAGGAATTGGAGCTAAGTATGTTGTTGTATTTATAGCTCCATTTACTTGTATTTTATAGTTTGTTTCATTGAGTTTTATGTTTGGTTGAAGGTGTAGGTGATACACCTTATTTACTTTGTAATTGAGTGTTTAGTTTTAGAATAGTAGTTGAGGCATCTTCTAGGTTGAGGGATAAATCATCTTTGTATTCTTTAGGAAACATTCAAGTTACAAAGGGTTTGGTGGTAGCCTTGGTGTAACGGCATAAGTCCACCGGTGTGCTTGTAATCTAGGATTAGAATGTCCTTAGGAAATAGTGAGGTGGGAGAGTGCTTCTAGTATGAAGGCGGGGACTTTCGGATGTCGAAGTGCCTTCGGCGTGAGAGCGGAGAATCTCCAGTGTAAAGTCCTTATTCTAAGGAACTCTATATCTAGTGAGTTGTGTATGAAATTCTAAGCAGGGTACTTAGGTAGTGGAGAAGGCATTAGTGTCGAACCACTATAAATAGTTGTGTTTGCATTGATATTATTTGTGTTTGCTTAATTATGATACTTACTTGCTTCCGCACATATCGTTTAATCTTGTGTTTGCCTAGGTAATCAAGAATTGATTAAAATCAAAAATTAGGCTAAAGTTTTAGTAAACACACTATTCCCCCCCTCTAGTGTAGGTCATTCGGCTTACATTTGATATCAAAGCGGGTCGTCGCTTGTCTCGATCCAAGAATTGCACTAGAGCCGATAGTTTCTACACCTCATAGGTTCGATGAGTCTAGCTTTGGTTTTTGGAAGGTTTAGGTGTGTTTAACATGCTTAAAACTCAATATGTTGAACCTATGATTAAATTGATTTGTTTAAATTGAATGCACAAGCTATGAATGTCATATATTGTACAACCAAATGAAATTTTTGAAAAAGTCATGCATAGTAGATCGGCTTATGATTTATGAGCTTGCTTGAATATGTTATATGATTTCGCCAAAACCCAAGAACTTGCTATATGTGTTGAGGGTGGTGATGACAATGGTCATCCCCCTAGTACTAACCTCGATTTTGATGTCATTAGTGCTTCTAGTCAAAGAAACAATTTAAAAGGCCAAAAAAGGAAGGTGACATACTACTTTTGCAAAGAGAAAGGGCACATCAAGAAAAATTGCCCTTCACTCATAAAAATGGCAAAATGAAGAAGATCGCTTCAAGGACCTCCTTGGATCTATATGGAGCTTCTTCGTAACATGATGATGAAGCCACTTCCAAACTTTGCCTCATGAGACTTGAGGATGAGGTGAATTGTTCAACTTCTTGTCAAAGTCGTGATTCTACCAATTCAAGCTAATTTAACATGTCATATGATGAGTTAGTTGAGGCATGTAGAAAAATGTATGAATTGCTTGTAAAAAGAAATAAGGAAATCAAGAAGATGAAAAAGGAAAATTTTAGGTTGTAATGCCCAAAATTTTTATAATAATATTTTATTCTTGAGCGGGGGACCATAGGCCCGAGTTAGCGCGGATTGGCAGAAAGCTTCGGGATTAGACCCGGGTAAGCATTTAATGTAAAAAAAAATGGAAAATTTTTATTTGCAATATCTCTGTGATTTAGCATGCTAGGATGATAGAGGGTCTCGAGATGAATTTAGCAATTCAATTAGAACTCGAATCGGAGTTAGAACGCGTTAGATATGGGCTGTTTAAGTCGGATAATCTAAGTATGGATATTTTGGTCATTTGGACCCAACTAGGGTCTATAAATTAGAGCCTGGGATGTACGGCGAGGGGTTTAGACGCACGCCACCTGAGGCAAAGGAGAGAGGAGCGAGGGCGCCGCCAAGGAGACGAAATTTTGTGAGTTCGTCGGCATCGATTGAAGGAAGATCCTATGCGTCTTCTTCCTTTCTATTTTCTCCAAAGAGGTGAGTGGATTAAGCCTTCTTGCCCAATTCTTTCATTCATGCCGCTGCCCCTATGTCATGGGGATTTCGTCGAATTTTGTTGCATTTTTCTCGTATTGAATTAAAAATTTTGGATCTGTGTTTCGTTGCGGAATCGTGTCATTTTTGCCATCGTTTTCATCGGTGGTCTATTTGTCGTTCAAGTCGCCATCAAGAGACGATCATCACCATGATCGGCTCTGCCAGGTACGCCGGCAGCGAAGGGAAACCGATCGGCTTGGACCGATGTTGGAGTCATGCTGCCTTGCGCAGTCGTCGCTAGGCGCGGCCGCTGCCAGGCGGGCGTCGTTGGGGCATGGACTGTTTAGGCCGGCGACAATGTCGTCGGGTCGGGTCGTGGTCTGTTTAGGACGGCGACAGCGCCGTCGGGTCGGGTCATGGTCTGTTTAGGCCAGTGACAGCACCGTCGGGTCAAGTCGTGGCATGTCTAGGCCGAGGATAATGTCGATCTCGCGGCACTCGGCATGACAGTAGCATCCTATCGTCGAGTGCCATGAGATCGGCGAGTCCCTTGGTATCGCCATCGTGCAATTAGGTGGCGCTAGCGAGTCGTCGTCGGTAGGTGAGGGTTCCAGCAAGGGCCTGCGCGGTCGGAGGCAATGGGTGGCGGCGGCGGTGCCAGGAGAAGGGGAAGATACGAAGGGTTTTATTTATTTAATATAGTATGAAATGGGTTGATTTGTATATTATTAGGGTATTTAAGGAGTTGATCGTAGAGTCGTTGGATCGAGTTGGGGTGAATATAAATGTTATAGATTTTCGCGTGCTGAACGCAATGGTGGTGTCAGATTTTTGATCGGGGGTGGGTTGGTAGACCTTAAGGTTAGTAAAAATATTAATGTTATATATGAATTTTCATCTAATCGATATTTTGAATTTAATGGTAAGGTCTGTTTCGCCGTCAGACTTCTAGATTTTTAAATCGGTAGGCGATTATCGCCTCATTTTGCGTGCCGAGTCGAAAATCATGTTTTGTGTTTTTATGATTTCAATCTGAGATGATTCATAGTTATAATAGTTAATAAGGTTAATCTCATCCTAGATCTGTGTTACCCTATATCGAAATATTTTGTTGTTGTTCCATTCTATTAATTCTACTGTTGAAGTTCATTTGCATTGTTCTCATGATATACCTGCTTCTTTTCTTATGATGTTGGACGTGTTATATTCTTATTTCATGGTTGTTTATTTATGTTGTAAAATCATGATTTGTGAACACTATTTCCATATATATATATGTGTGTGTGTGTATGTGTGTGTGTGGTTGTGATGTATGGCAGGAGGAGGTGGAGGTTGAGGTATGCCCTTGACATACCCTTTATTACCTATTGATAGCATATCATATTTTATGCTTATATACCTGTGTGTGTGATGTTGTGATATGCTTGTTGCATTTCTCGGAAGCCTCGCTAGTAAGGGGAGGGAATGCCCCAAAGAAACAGCGTTGGCCTTATTCCGGAAGTCTGGCGGGTGATGGGAGATCATACCCCAAAGAGATAGTCGGAGACCCGACCGATGAGGGGAACATATGCCCCAATGAGACGGATCAGAAGAGCTAGTGTCGGTGAGGGGAGGGCATGCCCCAACGAGACAACACTAAGCTGGGTGGTAGTTCAGCGGCCACACCGTCTACCTACCCTATGTGGCTTTGTGGGACCAACAGGTTCGGTGAGCATGCATATAATTGAAGTGTTGCGTTCATCCTACTTTTATTGTTGTGGATATGATTATACTTGTTGATGGAGTTGTTATCATGAGTACAGTAGTGGATGATTTATCGGTGCTTATTTCGTCATTATTGTGGATATTATATACTTGTCGATGGATGTTGTTATCATGCATAGAGTAGTGGATAAATAATTGTTGATTACTCTTAACATTGTTGCTTATATTATATTTATGATATTTGTTGTTTATGCATGATGATTGATTTAGTGGATTGAGGACTAATCTGCTCACTAAGTTCTATGGGACTTACCTCTTATTTTCTGATATTTTTCAACACTTGAGCAAGATCAGAGAGGTGTCGGGTTATTTGAGTCGTTTTTGTTTCTCTTTGAGTTGTTGAGTCATGTAGACTCAGGTTATTATTTCCGCATTTTATTATTATTTTTAGCAATTTTGATTATCTATTTGAACTCCTTAAAATAACTTGTTCAGTGCACTTTTATTTAGTTTTTGGGTTGGCTTGGTTTAGTATGTCTTGTCTATTCTTTTCTTTTAAAAATTATATATATTCACTGTTCAGATTATTGTGGTTGTGTTGTGTTTGAGTTGGGTTAGGCTACGGGGTACATGGCGTACCCTGGCCGGTCATACCAGATTTGGGGTGTGACATAGGCTTAGCTCTCATGTTCATGAATTAGAGCAAGAGAAATTAAATAGTAGTTTGGTTAATTCTTACTATGATTATTTGAAGCTTGAAATGAAGGATTTGATAAATAGAAATGAAGAATTATAATGGAGAATGAAGTATTGCTAAATGGAATAACAAGTCTATGTATTCACGGTAATAGAGAATGTAGTTGTTCTGACATGCATGAATATTTTGATACCCTAGATAAGTCTCTTCATCATCTTCTTCGTCTTATAGAAATTGTCCTCTAGTTTATTATATTTAAGCAACGCTTTGTGAAAAAACTCGACAAACCGATTATATGTTATCTCGGTTACGTTGCAGTTAGACTTAATATTTAACATTTGAGTCATTGTTGATAACTTTGAATATTCTTCAGAGCCTTCATACAATGATTCATCTGCAGTTTTCAGTAACTCGTAAAACTATGTTGCTTCTGGATTTGGTAACTTGTAAAACTATTTCCGATTGTACTTGTGGCTCGCACTCTATATCCATTGTCGCTTCAGTACTTGACGATTGACCTCCTAATTCTATGTGAGGTATTGCCAACCTTTGAAATTCACGATCGTCAATGTAATTGAATCTACTACCCAAAGCATCCAAAACCATATTTTGATACGATTGCTCAACAGATGTCGCATGAGTTATGGACGAGGATCCAATATTAAACGACCGACCTCCTAATTCATACGATAACATGCCTATGAATGACTACTCGTGTGAAATCCATCAATAGTAAACGATTCATGAAACCATTTTTGTATAGGTACAATGTCATTGTCTGTCAGTCCAGAAAAAACAAGTTGACACACCAACGACACAAAAAATTGATTTTGTTAACACGGACAACTTGCGAATTTGAAAATGTGAAGTTCAAAAATTTCTAAACACCGTTCTTGAATTCTTCAAGTGAACCTCCATGGTACATCTGATGGTACTCCTACTACGATCTTCCGTCATGATTCTGTACGTGATATATCACAACAATCACTTACTTTAAACTCTTCATAGGTATGGTGGTCATATTCCATTCGGGAATCAAATTATTCTACTTGCATTTAAATATTCTTTCTAACATTCAATTTTAGTTGAAATTTCGGCAGCATTTCCCTACAGTTCTCCAAGTATGTATATCATTTAGGCGCATACTTGGAGAACAAGAGATATTTGCTAGAATTTCTAACTGAAATGAATGTTAAAAAGAATATTTAACTTCAAGTAAAATAATTTTAATCCCAAACTATCCAATCAGAGACAATTCAAAAATCGTAAATTATTTATAAGTTTAGTTTGTACTTCTTATAGACGACGATACGATTTCCGAATAGATCTAAAGTATTGTAAAAAAATTTATCATTCAACGGCCTATAAGTTTGTCATTTTATCAACTCACGAATCATAATATTATTTTAAATTTAAATCCTAAAATTATACCGACAATAATCATTATAACAGTAAACTTCAACTAAGCATAACATAGTCATGCAATTATAAATGTCTAGATGAATAAATAGGAGCAAAGCAATTATAAAGGGGAGCAAAACAATTATAAATGTGTAGCCATACTCATTGAACTGTGTTCTACTAGATCTGACAGAAAGACCTTCAAAATGGGAGCTTCTTAGATGAATAGATGTTGCACATTGAGTAGCAACATGTACACTGTAAACCAACAAGCTTATCTATGTCTTGCCTTTTAAAACATCTATGTTTTGGATGGAGTAGTTTCATTAATGTTCTTCCAACTTCAATTCTTTATGGCAACTAGCAACTAGCAGCACAACTAACTTCAATTCTTTAGATATGTTTCAGTCGACCACTTAAAAAGAAGCAACCAGCAGCCATTATGCTTTTAGTTCCAATTAATTCCTGCGCAACTAGCAACATCTATTTTAGTTCACTGGTAGGTCTGATCAAATTCAATTGTGAGCAATAAGACAGGAATCATCAGAACCAGAAAGTTTCTTGCTGATAGTACTGAAAAGCTATTTAGTTAATACAGAAGGCTTCAAATTCAATTGTGAAAACATGCTATTTAGTTAATAGAGAAGGTTTCTTATTGATAGTATTGAAAAGCTGAAAGCCTGAAACAAGAAACATTAAGCATGCATAAGCAAACATTACATAGACCTCAACACCTAGGCAATGATAACATCTCTTCCAACTTTGTGAAACAGTAAATTAATAATGGAGAAAAAAACAGCAAAATGTAAATCCCCAAAGTGCCTCATGCTGCCAAGTTTTTTGGAAAGGAGATTAGGCTATATGCAGAATTTTTTCTAAGAGTTTCATTTATAGAAGTTAAATGGGTCTATACCCAAAGCTGAACAAATCATAGAAGGAGAAGAAAAGAAAGGACGAGGAAAATGTTCCTCTTGCAAAATTCCTTTAATTGGTTGCTTCTTTTAGAAGGAAAATAAGGTACTTGCGAATAGTTGGCAACACATGCTACTCAATGACATAACTCGAATCTTAATTATCTACCACCATGAATCACTAAGTGCATGTTTGCCTTCATAGGATAAGGGAGGATAAGATAAGGAGTGGATTAATATCCATTATTTGTTTAGTGCATAGATTAGAAGAAAATAAAAATAACTGAATATAAAATTGGTATTATACCTGATGTACACCGGATTTGAACAATTTATATTCAATCCTCCCTCATTTATTATTCAATCCTCCCTCATTTATTATTCAATCCAATTATATCTTATCCAATGAAGCAAACATACCATAAGTACATGAGGACATTTCAACCTGGACAAAGTATTTATTTTGTTTCATGATGTTAATTACAATACTCTGATATTTAAAATTTGAATGAATAAGATTAGTTCCTAACAGTAGCTGCAGTCTGCATGTTATATATAGGAAAGCAACCTTGAATCTAGTGTTTTTGTTACAAGATGGTACTCAAATTGGTTGGTTTAACTCAGCAGATTATGATTGGATGGTGAGTTGTTTATCATCTACCTTGAATCTTTGGCTAGTTTGGTGACAAAAGAATAATATAATGCTCGGAGGGAAGATAAAAAAACTCAATCTACACTTGCTCAATGGTGCTCTTGTTATTTATTTGAGGTCATTAGCAGGTGACATTTAAAAACTCAATCTACACTTGCTCAATGTGCAATACTGTGACATTTAAAAACCACCTACGGTACACAGCTCAAGCAATAAAAAAAAAACTGGACCTCCTTTGCTCTCGTTCCTTCATAACCACCTACGGTACACAGCTCAAGCAAAATACATTGAGATTGGAGATGTTGGCTTGTCTTTATTAGGCTACACAAAGAACTGATGAACAACAAACATTTCTGATCAATTTACCTGGAAGTCTAAGACAACAATTTCATGTCATGAAGTTCAATGACTGAATTACTATATAACAGTGGAGTTGAGCCTTAAGTAGCTCCACCATTTCATGACATAGTGCAAGAAATAGTACTGACTTTCCATCAAATAAATACAGCTTCCAGATTTTGCACCGATGGTATTATGATTATGCACATGCAGGAGTCCATTTAAAAAATAAAATAAATCCGATGATGAAGACTAAATACTATCTGCATGTAGACTAGAAAAACACATGCATTTAATTCATCTAGAATTGACGACCAGTACAAGACAACCTTGCTGACCAGATGTTTTCATATTAAAATTTTAGCCAGCCAGGAAATCAAATCAAATCTGTATACCAAGTGAAAACATAGGAAATAAAAAATTAAGCTGGGAAGAGGAAATAAATTACTCTAGAAATAGAATCAGAAAAATGCTTGTATGTTCAAGTCAAGCAGAACTTACAGAAAAAACATTGCAATAATTAAGATCATAATTAATTAAACATGTTACAATTCAAATATAACTTGCCTTGATCGCTAGCTCGAGTGTACGATCTGAACGCACACGCAACGAAACACAGCAACAAATACGAACACCTACTACAAATTTAGATATTCACCATAGCTATATCAAACCATTATTGTTCATTAAAGAAATAATTTAGCTTTCTTGTTTCTATGACTAAATCAGTAAAACTTGTAAAAGTAGGAGAAAAAAAGAATACTAATTCCATATTTTCAGGCTAGGCATGTAGCAGTTACTTTTTACTTCTTTTGTGATAGATACAGAGAAGAAAGAGTGGCATGATTTGCCTCCCTTGCCTGTGCCAAGGTCAGTTCATGGAACTTAAAGAGATCATAACCATTTTTAACATGGAATTGCGCCATTGCCTCATGCAAGGCAGAGTGTAGATTGTAGATACTTTTTAAAGAGATCATAAGCAATTTCTATCTTCCTTTACTCTCTAAAAAAAATAGAAGAAGACTGATGAAAAGTAGGTGTTTAGCTAAAAGGAAAATGACCCAAACCTATATTGGCTAATGATGACCCAAACCTATATTTAGATAGTAGAAAAATGAGAAAACGAGAAGGGAAAGAGTGTCTTTGGAATTGAAGATAAAGCAAAGAGAAAAGAAAAGAAAGTAGTGTCTTTGGAATTGCAGAAAAGAATACTTTTCCATCCACATAGGAAAAAAATTCCTCCCAAAGAGAGAAGGAACTTTCATTCCCCTCTTGTATTTTCACTTATACTAATTATTACCAAACAAGGGATATAAAAACATCTTTATCTGTATTACCTTTCACATCTTTTTACTTCTTTCTCTTCTATAATTTCTATCTAAGCATAAATGTTGAAATAAAAATTTGAATAAGATTGGAAATACATGAACAGAGTTGATACATGAGATGAGAGCAAAATGCTGATGGAAATACATGAAAACTGAAGTGTTCTTTAACTTAACTGAAGCTTTAAGTGCTTTTATCTAAAGATATTGACAATTTAACATGGCTTGCACATTTTTGAGTTCTTAAAAATAACAAAGAACTAGATGGGCTTTGGTACCACCAGTTCATTCCATGTATAATATAACAAAGAACAGAGGTACTCTGCATCTGTGTATTTATCAAGCATCAAAACATTATAGAAGCAGTAAAAACAAATCCCTAGTCTCCTCAAATCCCTAGTCTCCTCAGTACTAGTTAACAGTTAAACAACATTAGAAAACTTCTCCTTAATCGTAATTGGCAGTCTTCCTTTCATCCTCAGAATCAGAAAAAGAACATGCTCAGGCCCTCCCCTTAGTAAATCCTAAACTTAGTGATTCAGATAAGGAAGGGCTGCGGCCCTCCCCTTTAACCCTGACTGAAACCCTAGCCGGTGGCTAGGGTTTGAGCCGGAGATATATATATATATATATACATACAGAGGTGGAATATCGGCAATAGAGAGATCATGGAGAGAGAGAGAGAGAGAGAGAGAGAGAGAGATAAAATAATTACATTATGACGGTTTTGTGATGGTTGTTTGCGGTCGCAAACCTCGATTGCTGCGCGGTCGCCCTATCATCGTTTTATACTTTACTCTGTGACGGCTGTCGTAGCGGTCGTCGGGCCGTCGCAAGCTTTCATACATTGCGGCGGCAATTTCCAACGGTCGCATCTGCGGCCGTTGTAAAAGCCGTCGTAGATTGCCGTCGCAAATCACAATATTTCTAGTAGTGAACTAAAATTTAGAAAGCAAAAGAATTTCAAATTTAAGCATGGTATTTTAAAAGATGAAAATTGTTTTTTGAAATCTCAAGTGCATGTTCTACATAACTCCATGATTGATTTGAAAAATAAGGTTCTAAACTTAAACAAAAAAGTGAATGAAATGAAAAATACTTCTTCATTTAAGAATTTTAGTAGAAATAGTGTTTCTAATAGAAATGCTCATGCTCATATTAATTCTCATCTAGGCACCCTACTTCTAAACCTCATGTTCAAAAAAAATGAAAAGAAAGAATTTAATGGAAATTGGTTTTGTTGTGGTATTGTTGGTCATGCGATATATAATTGTGTTTTTTAAAGAAATCCAAGTGTAACTAGGACACTTTGGATTCCTAGGCCAACTCACCTCCAAGGATCCGGCTACCACACAAAGTTGAAGGAAAAGGATGTGTTGAAGTTGACCATAGACTTGAATGATGAATCCTCCCTTGGTTGCAACTTCGAGCTAATTTGATGCCTTAGGTTATTGAAGTAAATCAATATTGTCAACTTTGGTGCCGAGTCAACATTTTTGCTAAGTCATTAGTTTACTTTGAGACTTGTAATAGTTGTGTAAAAGGATGTTTTGTCGTTTACTGCTTTAGTTTCATTACAGCTCATTAATACATTTGTGGTGTTCCTGAAGTTTTGCTTTAGTCGTTGAGTATACTATAAATACTCAGTACTTAGTTTGTTGAGAAGAGTTCGATTCCTTTTCGTTTTCTTCCTCATTTTTCTGCAATCTCATTTTCTCTGTTCTAAGGTGTTCATCAATCAATTAATTGATTCTGGATTCAATTGTTGATGTCATCATTGTGAGAGCAAGATCAACAATTGGTATCAGAGCAAATTTCTCAGATGGCGACTTCGAGTCAAGTGAATCCATCGGTTCCTCATTTCGACGGGGTGGAATATGAAGAAGATTGGTCGTTGATGATGCAGACATTCTTCATCTCCCAAGATCTGTGGGAGATTGTTTCGAATGGCTTCAATGAGGAGAATCTGAATGTCGGAGCGCTTCGGGAGATCAGGAAGAGGGATGCGAGAGCATTGAGCTTCATCCGACAAGCGCTGGATCGGAAGATCTTCAAGCGGATCTCAGGAACTCGATCGGCGAAATCAGCTTGGGTGTTATTGATGAATGCATATCAGGGTACGACAAAAGTTAAGAAATGAAGATGTAGACTATGCGTTGGAGGTTTGAAGATTGTTTCATGAAGGATGAGGAGGATGTCACACAGTATGTAGCTCGGGTTCTAGATCTCGTGAATCAGATGATTCAATATGGTGAAGAGATACCAGAACGCAGGATTGTGGAGAAGATTCTTCGGAGTTGGTCAGACAAATATGATCATATCTCTACTGCAATTGAAGAGGGAAATGATACAGATGAGATGACTACTGATGAACTTCTTGGATCCTTGCTTTCCCATGAGGATCGCTTGAAGAGACATGGAGAGAGACGCGAAGAAAGAGCTTTGAAATCTAAGGTTGTTGATATTCGAGGAAAGAGTCACTGGAACACGAGAAGCTCATTCTTCCAGAAATCATGAGAAGAAGCATGATGATGTGAGTGAAGAATCTAGTGAAGAATCATATACAAGAAGTCAGGTATCTTCTTCTTCACACAAGTCTAAGCACGAGTCATTTAGAAAAGTTCAACATTATTACTACAAACGATATTGACACATTGAAGGTTTTGTAAAATCAAGGCTAAACACTTGAGTAATTTAGCTAGAGAGCTTGATGAAGAGGAAGAAGAAACTGAAGTGATCTTAATGGCCAGTATTAATAGCAAAGGTGGAGAATGGTTCATTGATAGTGGTTGTAGTAACCACATGTCCGCAAAACTGAACTTGTTCACAGGGTTAGATAGAACACATGTGGCTGAGGTAAAATTGATGAAAAATGATGAAAAATGTGCTTTACGTACCTGAATTGGACTCTAATCTTTTGAGTGTTGGTCAGTTAATGAAGGAGGGTTCCTCACTAGTGTTTGAAGGTGGAAACTGCATTGTTTATACTGACAAATCTAGGAACTGTGAGCTGATTAGAGTACCAGTAGCTCACAACAACTTATTCAGCTTCAATCCACATTCTATGGGCCATGCTCTCAAAGCCAAGGTTTCGGACATGGACATGTTATGGCACAGCAGATTGGGACATATCAATATTGATTATGTCAAAAGGATGAGTACAAAGAACATTGTACATGGTTTACCTAAAGTCAGGGGTGTGTTAGAAAAAATTTGTGATGGTTGTGCTCTAGGCAAGATGCATAAGTTGCCTTTTCCTGATAGGACATTGACAAGAGCTAATAAACCTTTACATCTGATTCACTCAGATGTTTGTGGACCTATGCAGGAAGCTTCACTGAGTGGCTATAAATATTTCATCTTGTTCATTGATGACTACAGTAGATATGTCTGGATTAGATTCCTCAAATAGAAATTAGATGTTTTCAGTCAGTTCAGAGACTTTAAGCAGAAAATTGAATCTGAAATTGATTGCAGAATCAGAACACTTAGAACTGACAGGGGAGGAGAATATTTGAGTACAAAATTCAATGAGTTTTGTGAAGATTTAGGAATTAAAAGGTAGTTGACTGCAACCTACTCTCCACAACAAAATGGTGTTGTGGAGAGAAAGAATAGAGCACTCACTGAGATGATTAGAAGTCTACTAAAAGCCAAGAATATGCCAAAGAACTTATGGGTTGAAACAGGAGTGTATTTGATGAACAAGACTTATTCATCAGCTTTGAAGGATGAAACTCCTTTTGAGGCATAGTATAAAAGAAAACCAAGTGTTGAGCACTTAAAAGTTTTTGGAAGTGTAGCCTTTGTACATATCCCTCAGCAGCTGAGAAGGAAACTTGATGATAAGAGTGTGAAATGTGTTCTGCTTGGGTACAGCTCAGAGTCCAAGGCTTACAGACTACTCAATCCTAAAACAATGCAGATAATCATTAGTAGAGATGTCATAGTGGATGAATTTCAGGCCTGGGAGTGGAATGAGCAATCTCAAACAGGTTAATGACAGCCAACAAATAGCTACTGGTGTGAGTGAGCAAGCTGCTGATGAAATAAAAACTTTTGTCAAACATGAAGCTGATAATGAGACTGAAGGTATTGTGATCATTTACATCATGAAAATGCTCAGAGTTCAGCAAACAATACAGATGAAGAAGTTTCTCCACCCAAAAAATTTCGAAGGCTTAGTGAGTTGTATGAATCAACTCAGCAGTGTAATTCAGCACGGGTAACTGAGCCTTTGAACTTTCATGAAGCAATTAAGAATAAGCACGGGATAATAGCTATGCATGAGGAAATGAACTCAATCGAGAAGCATGATTCATGGGAATTGGTTGACTTACCAGAAGGTAAGAAACCAGATGGACTCAAGTGGATTTACAAAGCAAAGTATCATTCTGATGGTACACTACAAAAATACAAGGCAAGATTAGTAGCAAGGGGCTTCATGCAGGTAGAAGGAATGGATTTTCAAGAGATCTTTGCACCTATGGCAAAGATAGAAACTATAAGAGTGTTGATTGCATTAGCAGCATTTAGAAATTGGAAAGTTTTTCAATTAGATGTGAAATATATTTTCTTGAATGGGGAGATATCTGAGGAAGTTTATGTTAGTCAGCCCAAAGGTTTTGTTGTACAAGGAAACGAAAACAAAGTGTACAAGCTAAAGAAAGCTTTATATGGCTTGAGACAAGCTCCAAGAGCTTGGTATCAAAAGATTGACCAGTACTTCCTAGATCAAGTTTTAGGAGGAATTTAAATGATCATACTCTCTATGGCTTAAGAAGTGAAGAAGACCTATTATTTGCTTGTCTATATGTAGATGATTTGTTACTAACAGGAAGCAGTATCCGCATTGTGCAAAGTTTCAAGTTCAATATGTTTGAACAATTTGAGATGACAAACTTGGCTTCGAAATTGTAAAAACTAAAGAAGGCTACTATATGTGTCAGAGATAGTACATTAAAGATATGCTGAAGAGATTTGATATGTCAAATTGTAATCCAGTCAAAACTCCAATGTCCACTGATCTGAAGTTGAGCAGCAGTTTGAGTGAAGAGAAAGTTGATATAGAAACTTATCAACAGATAGTAGGATGTTTGATGTATTTAACCAATTCCTGACCTGATTTGATGTTTGTTGTTGGTGTGTTATCTAGATATATAAAGGACCCTAAAGCTACACATATGGTTGCTGCAAAGAGAGTTATAAGATATATTAAGGGTACTGCAGAACTTGTTATGTTTTATGCATGTGTATGTTGATGCTGACTGGGCTGGATCTTGTGAAGATAGAAGAAGTAAAACTGGTTATGTACTCAAACTAGGCTCAACAGCAGTTTGCTGGTGCTCAAGAAAGCAAGATACCATAGCATTATCAACTGTGGAGGCTGAATATATGGTTGTTGCAGTAGCTGCTTGTCACACTTTGAGGTTGAGGAGAATACTTGGAGAATTGGAAAAACCACAAGTCACAGCCATTGTTCTCTGGTGTGATAACTCATCAGCCATAGCAATGACTAAAATCCAGTTCAATAGTCAAGATCGAGACACATTGATACCAAGCATCATTTTGTGAGAGAGTTGGTTAATACTGGTTCTATAGAAATTAAACACTATTCTTCATCAAGTCAACTTGCAAACATCTTTACCAAAGCACTTCCTGCAGAAAGTTTTGAACGGCTGAGAGAAGAATTGGGACTGATGAAAATATGATTTCATCATGATTTGAGGAGCAGTGTTGAAGCAAATCAATATTGTCAACTTTTGTGCTGAGTCAACATTTTTGCTGAGTCATTAGTTTACTTTGAGACTTGTAATAGCTGTGTAAAAGGATGTTTTGTCGTTTACTGCTTTAGTTTCATTACAGCTCATTAATATATTTGTGATGTTTTTGGAGTTTTGTTTTAGTCGTTGAGTATACTATTCTCTGTTATGGGGTGTTCATCAATCAATTAACCATCAGTAAAGTTTTGATTTCTTGATTCTGGATTCAACTGTTGATATCATCATTGTGAGAGCAAGATCAACATAGGTAAAATTGGCATCAAAACTATTTCGATATCATCTTCTAACTTGCATTGTTTTACCTTGGTTGAATATTATGATACTATGCTTAGTTCTAGTTAATTTCTGTGCTTTTAGAAGTTATTGTTGGTACATTATAATAATGTTATAAGTTTTTTAAATATACAAAGTGCATCCTAGTATTGGAGTTTTTGAAAATAGATGATAATATTTTGATTGGACAGTAAAAATAGTGTAAATAGATAAAATGTAAAATTTTATAATAAATTAATTTAAAAGTATAAAGTGTGCATAATAAAATTTTGACTATTTATTAATTTCATTTAATAATGATCATTTGTGTTTTTTAATTTTGTAATCTATATATATAAGCAGGATGCAAAAGTGTCATGCTTTCACAAATCAGTATCGCTGACTTGTTATAAATAAAATTTTTAATTTGTTTTGCAATTATGTATTAATTTACATTTTGAGGACTAGAGACACATGATGGAGACGATGCAGTCTCTCCTGATGCAGCTAGCGGCTCGCTCTGGCATTCCCATTCATCCATCGTCCTCCTCGACCCAGTCGACGCTACTCCTGACCCAGCCGCTCCAACCTCCGCCGCTTGAGCCTCTGCAGCCTCCACCGCAGTCATGACATATTTTTTGTGTATTTTGATAAGATATACTTGATATACTTGAATTTTTTTAATATAATTTAGTTTTGATACTTGATGGTCTGCATTTGAGGCTTGCTTCTTGTATTTTGAGTACATTTGACAATATATATGATTTGTGTATAAATTGATTTATATTTTATTTATGCTGTGATGGTGTAAATTTATGTATTTGTTTTGTGTATAAAACGATGTAAATATAAGGGTTCATGATAAAACATCAGTGACGACCTACCAACGGCGAACCTCAGTAAGCCGTTGTTGAAAGTGTATCGTAAAATGGATGATGGCTTGAGCAGCATGGGTTATCACGATTGTTAATAAGTAATAACCTTCAGGTATGGATAAACGACTTGTTTAGTGATGCATTAACGACCGCTGCGGCCGTTGATGATAACATTTCAGCAATAGCTCTAGCGATCGTCTCTAATGATTACATATCATATAAGTTATCTGTGACAATCCCGTCGACCGTAGCAAGTTATTAGCAACGCACTCTTCTGCGATGGGCTATTGCAATGGTATTTATCGTTCGTGATATGCATCACTGACGGTTCAACAACGAGCTTGAGTCATCGGTGAAGCTTATATTGCCAGTAGTGTTATGTTATTGGCAATCACATCTTAGAATTATTAAATTAAATTGCACATCCAATACTAAGTTATTTAATACATTAACTACAAATAAATGAATCTTTGTCAAATTAAGTTTGAAAGATGTCACTTTTAATTTATTTTTTGTTGTTTTGTGTAATTAATAAGTTTATCCGGACCCAATTTTCAATAATAATTTCCATTTAGAAAAATTATTGAAAAATTAATAATTTATTCATATTTAATAAATATTAAAATTAGTTAAATTTTTATAATGCCACACAATGACAGGTAACTGGCTAGTTAATTAAATAAAAATATATGCTGGATCAAATTCTACATGGTATACCAAACAGTGGAAAATAATCATTTGCCCTGCAAATATAAAAATAAAGTTGTGATTGTTGTATTCATTTTATTCGATAAAACTGCATGTTCTATTCATGAGGGCAATTTTTGTTGCCAAGATATTGAATATTCAATAGAGAATATAGATGTTTCTCAACGAATCTCAGTCTAGTAAATTTTTGCCACTTTCTACATATATTTGAAAGAAAGTAAACTACAAATGCACCATGTATTCAGCAAAACAAGGGATACTAGAATTCCTCTCTAGAACAAGTAGAAGTTATTGATAATTGAAATATTTATTCATATGTTCTATCAGATGAGCAAAGGCCACAAGAACATTATCAGAACCAAATTGACAAGCCATACTTTTGAACAAGTCAAACAAAGTTCAAATGGAAGTAAAATTACCATCTTTTGGTTAACCAGAGGCTTTGGCTGGCTGCATCATATAGAACCAGCTGGTAGTTTCATCATGATTGCACCATGTTGTCCTAAAATGAGTTTGTGTGGACTGCTCTGTAAGTTAAAGATGCTTGGAGAATGAAAACACCAGTTGCCAATCATCAAATACAAACAAAAACCATTAAGCTTGATTTGCTCCGCGTGTAGGTAGTATACTAGCACTGCGATCGTGAGTCACTCTTCAATGACATTCACCAGTTCATATTCCACCAAAGATAGGTTATTATCCTCTTTCACAGCAAAATCTGCTGGATCAGTTGCTTCAATACGGCCCCATTTGTCCACAGCAAGCCGCATGGATCCCTTGAACATATCAATCTTCGCATTCCGAAGGATTAAAGTTGCCCCTGGCTTCATCAGGTCCACTAGACAAGAAAACATGCCTTTAGAAGTTAGAAAAGTAATTCAAAAGAATACATTTTGAGAGGCAATAATCAATAAAAGTGAATACAACACACACAATTCTAGCATGCTCTTGTTTGATTTTTTAACATTGCTTCTGCAATGCCAAAAAAGTAAGATCATGCTAGAGGAGAGGATAAAATTTAATTTCATCATAGTTGTGCTAAAAAAATATGTTTTTGTAGTTATGGGTAGCAGATTAATTAGTCCTACAAGTGTGACATGTGGCCCTTCACTATGATGCCTTTTTTAAAGTACAGGTTGATGCCTAAAGGTGGTTGCAACGAAATAAGGATTGTATGCTACTCTAAGAAGTTACATTAAGCAAAATAAAGGATCAAAATAAAGATATCAACCAACATGATCGATTTATATAATAAGTACTACCTTGTTCATTCCTAGCTGTGAAGATAATCATTCCTGTTTCATCACCAACCAAACATTCTGCAATACGCATTTGCCGAACTTGAGGCCCATCAGGGCGTTTTTTCTGCATAACCATCTTGGCATCAACTACTTTTACTGTCAATGTATGTCCATTGGTACCAGGTCGGAGCTGATCAACCTTTGTGAACACTGGTTTTCTCAATCCAGGCTTTGCATCAGCCATCTCTGAGAAACATCCAAACAAGAAGACTAGATAGCATTAATAAAAACAGCACTCTCTTATTTAACCGCTATGTTGGATGAGATAGTACAATATGATGGATACAAAGCACAAGTCAAGATTGTATAATACAATAACAATTGCTTGCTCTCCAATTGGTTTTGCTAAGGTGTTAACAGTTATAGCTATTTAAAAATTATTTATTCTGATACTTCAACACCATTGTTAGCCATTAATGATACAAGTTGAGTTAGTGGAAAGGTCTGATCCAAACTAAATATGTATATCAGATAGTAATAAAACCAATTTATGAAATTCGAACCAATCTTGCGATATAACCCTAATTATACAACGGCCTCAAAACTTACATCATCAATCTGGAAAGCACAAGTGGGAAAAGTGATTCCTTTATGGCATACAGTGAAAGAATATCCATTTACCATCATATCCCTACAGTTAAACAAATTTATTGAATAAGATTGGAGCTAGTAATTAGAACTTAGTTGATGAACCCAATCCAAGATCATGATCCTGAAGGATCAAAAACTAGATTTTTAACGTTTGATAAAAAAACACGATAACCCGAAACACAACTGATCCTATTTCCTTCAGATTAATTGAAAACAACACTTGCGAATTAAGACTTTATTGAGGAGTCACAAAATTGAAATCTTTAATAAGATCACAATAACGCATTAAAAAAAGAATAAAACTCAGTGAGTTAAGTAGTATCCAAACTCAGATTCAGATAGCTGGAACAAAAATGATAAAAATCGAACCCTTGGATCAAAAGAAGGTATTTTGATCCATCGCCAACAAAAGGGAACCAAAATAGCGAGAATTCTAATGTCGGTACAAAATTTGGAGAAGAAATCACGATCAGATAACACGTGAGGGAGATCGAGTGGGACAAGATTTATATATATAAAAAATTACCTTTTTGTAGTTACTGTTCCACGAGGGGAGAGAAGAGGGATGAGATCTGCCGTTCGGTCGTGACGAAGAAAAGGAAGACTTTGGAAGCTCGCTTTTTTTGGTGGGAGGGAACTGTTTTACAGCCGTCCGATGGGGTGATCTTTGCCGTACATCTGGGTGGTCACCGTTGGGTTTTGATGCTGAGAGAAGCCATTATTGTGCAAACCAGTATGACACCCGTTGTAGCACGGCTTAATTATGCTATAAAAATTATTTGAATAAAGATAAATCAATTAGTTGTATGTATTTATAAATTTAATTATAGAGTAAAAATAATTATATCTATTTTTTTAATGAAATATATATATATTAAAATAATATTGAATTAGATATCATCATTTATTGCATATCTAGATATCATCATTTTGAGTGTAAAATTTAAATTTTTTTTTTAAAAAAAATATTTTAAATAATTTTTATAATAATAATATTGAATTATATATCAACATATTAGGTATTAAATTATTTACAAAAGAAAAATTAATATTTTATTTTAAATTATAATATAACAAAAGATAAAATATATACTATGAAAGACTTTCTTGTAAACTAACATCTCAAAAAAATAGAAATAACTTATTTATTATACATTATACATCATAAAAGACTTACTTTTAACAACATTTATAGTGTTATTTTTTTAATTGTCATCGTTATCATGTATAAGAAAGTTCAAATCACAACTGTTGGTTACTTTAGAAATACCAACCTATGAGAGGACACATATTTCTAGATATACTCCAATGTGTTTAAGGTTTTGACTTTGGCTCTTATTTATGGTCATAGCAAAATAAACATATATTGGAGACTATCTCCGTTGAAATTTAAAACGAACTTTTATATCTAATGGCGTCAATATCAATCTTAGAATAAAAATCTTATCCCCTATATTGATTCTTGATATTATTTTTTCTTTAAACATATATTCGAATTATCTCAAGTCGAGTCTCATTGCATAGACCTAAAGATTGATCTATGGTTCTCAAAAGCAGCATAACAGGAACACTGACATTGAGTTTCAATTCGTATGAATATCATAAATTGAATCACAGCCACCATTAGATGAACATGAGTTGTCAAAACTGAGATAAATCTTCATTTCACCAGGAACCAAAGACAGCATAAAATTATTCACCTTTTGAACTATTCCATTGGTAGGTAGTAAGATAGCTCTGTGCTGCAAGTAATTGACATCGCCCATCTTGTTCAAAAAATAATAGATAAATGACATTCACAATTACAGCAAGTAGGTCATCAGTTTCTTCTGTGAGCAAATTAGTAGGAATTTTTATATTTGACATCACCAAGGACCTCATTTCTAATGCTTGATACGATGAATTTTCTGAGTGCAACCTCATATCTGTCTTGTTAATGTTAGCATCTCGCACAGTATCTTCACAAATAAGATGAATTAATGGTAGCATGCACAATATTTTATCTTGATTCTTTGGGTACAACAAACATAATATCTTTGAAATCACCCCCCTAAAAATATTTATTTTCCTTTAAAAGGTTGCTTAAAGCTTGATTATATCTCTCAAGGTTCCATCAACAACTTCAAAATAATGCTTCTTCATTATTGATTTTCATCATATCTAATAAATTCGCTTTTATTATCAAGTCAACCAATGGACTACCTTGATTTATATAACAGGTGGAGTCTTCGTCAACATTTATGGAAATTGCAAATATTGGATGTATCGTACTCCCACTTAGAAACAACAAAGCTACTATTTCACTCGAAACAATTGTTAAAATAATTTCACATTTGGATATCAAAGTTGCAGAAAGAGTTCTCTAAATGAATATTTTTCCAATACCACTATATCCATATAGAAAGAATAATCCTCCACATTTTTCAGCGATTCTAAGCATGATCTTATCGTATATATTTCTTTGCTCAACCGTGAGATTAGAAAGGAGTTGGACATGTTCTGCAGCTAATGATCATTTATCATATTTAAGCTCATCCTAAATAAGTCTATTTATGCATTGATAAAGGAATGAGATATCTATAAACGATATTTCGGGTAAATCAGCTAGACTCCTATTGTTACTCCTTAACATATTCTCAATCTCTGCAAGAGCAAAGTTCTTCAACTCATTTTTACTTAGATTCAATCTTCACACACAAAATTCATTCATAAAAAGATCAAAAAGTACTTTTTTGTATTTTTAGAGATTTTAAGATGTGTAACGCGTTGTAGACTTTTGCAAAAAAAAAAAATAAAGGAAAAAAAAAATGAAAAATATTTATTATAATAAATATAGATTCTAGGAGTAAAAAAAAATGTTGTATTTATCACTTTAATAAAATGTCAACTATATAATCTATATTTATATTAATATGTAAATGTAAATTAAATTTTAACCCTGCTTATTAAAATCATATTCCTTATGTAGGTTAAAACTCAATAAAACTTATTTTGTATTTAAATGTCATAATTCACCTAACACAATAATATATTCATAAATATTAAAAATTATATAAATTAAAAACTCAATGTAATTTATTTTATATTTAAATGTCATAACTCTAATATTGATAATTGAATTATTTTTATTCCAATACATATTATTGATAATTAATAATATATTATTAAAATAATCATTTATCTTTAACTAAATTATATTATAATATTTTATTGATATTTTTTACATGCTACTAAAAATAAGTAAATTATAAAATTAAAATTCAAAACCAAATATTTAGCTAAAATAATAAAATAATATTTCTATTTTTTGGGTATATAAAATAAATTAGATCCAATTATATAATAAATAACTATAGATATTTGAAATATAACTTTTTTAAAAATTAAACCAAAACTTTTGTTTAACTGCCAAATTGAGAAAATAATCTTAATTATCTAAAATATTTAAAACATATATCACTTGATTAATATCATTTTATCACACTTGAAAATTTTTACCATGCAAATCTTATAAATATATGATATTTTATTACTCTTAATTATTTATGTATGAGTGTTATTATTTAAAGCTATAATTTAATTTAACCTATTTTTGATAATTTTATTTTTAATAATATATTACAATTATGATTTTCACCATAAAAATATTACAATTCTCACTTTCAATTATCATTTTATTTTTTAAAATAATAAGTCAAAGAAATTATATATATATATATATATATATATATATCAACAACCAAAATATATACAAAGAAAAAAATTACAAAAAATTGTAATTTTTTTATGATAAATTTAAATATAATATAAACATAATATAACAAATTGAAGCAAATTACAAATTAAAAAGTAAATTATTTTAAACTACATAAATATATTTTGTTTTCAAATAATATTAAAAATAAACTCGATGAATGATATTTCAAAAACTCAAACAGTAATATAAAAAATATTCTGTACATTAAAAATATTTTTATCTACCCAAAAAAATATATAAACTATAAAAAAGTAATATTTTTATAAATAAAAATCAAATATAATATAGATACAATACAATAAAATGAAACAAATTAGAAATAAAAAATCTAAATTATTTTAAACTACATAAATTTATTTGGGTTTGAAATATTATTAGAAATAAACTCAACAAATGAAATTTTAAAAACTCATATACTAACATAAAAAGATTCAATACATTAAAAATAATAAATCTAAAGTTGTAAATATCAAAAATAGACAAATACAAATACAAAGTATTATTTTTATGAATAAAAATTAAATATAATATTAAAAATAGACTAATTCATAATTTGCAACGTCATTTGTCATATGGGATACACTCTTAAACTTCCATTAAAGGCAGCCAAAAAGCTCAAATTAAAATTCATAACCAAATATTTACCTAAAATGATAAAATAATATTTCTATTTTTTGGGAATATAAAATAAATTAGATCCAATTATATAATAAATAACTATAGATATTTGTAATATAACTTTTTAAAAAATTACACCAAAACTTTTGTTTAACTGCCAAATTAAGAAAATAATCTTGATTATCTAAAATATTTAAAACATATATCACTTGATTAGTATCATTTTATCACACTTGAAAACTTTTACCATGCAAATCTTATAAATATATGATATTTTATTATTACTCTTAATTATTTATGAATGAATGTTATTATTTAAAACTATAATTTAATTTAACCTATTTTTGATAATTTTATTTTAATAATATATTACAATTACGATTTTTACCATAAAAATATTACAATTCTCATTTCCAATTATCATTCTATTTTTTAAAATAATAAGTCAAAGCAATTATATATATATATATGAACAACTAAAATATATACAAAGAAAAAAATTACAAAAAATTGTAATTTTTTTATGATAAATTTAAATATAATATAAACATAATATAACAAATTGAAGCAAATTACAAATTAAAAAGTAAATTATTTTAAACTACATAAATATATTTTGTTTTCAAATAATATTAAAAATAAACTCGATGAATGATATTTCAAAAACTCAAACAGTAATATAAAAAATATTCTGTGCATTAAAAATATTTTTATCTACCCAAAAATATATATAAACTATAAAAAAGTAATATTTTTATGAATAAAAATCAAATAGAATATAGATATAATACAATAAAATGAAACAAATTAGAAATAAAAAATCTAAATTATTTTAAACTACATAAATTTATTTGGGTTTGAAATATTATTAGAAATAAACTCAACAAATGAAATTTTAAAAACTCGTATACTAACATAAAAACATTCAATACATTAAAAATAATAAATCTAAAGTTGTAAATATCAAAAATAGACTAATACAAATACAAAGTATTATTTTTATGAATAAAAATTAAATATAATATTAAAAATAGACTAATTCATAATTTGCAACGTCATTTGTCATATGGGATACACTCTTAAACTTCCATTTAAGACAGCCAAAAAGCTCAAATTAAAATTCATAACCAAATATTTAGCAAAAATGATAAAATAATATTTCTAATTTTTGGGAATAAAAAATAAATTAGATCCAATTATATAATAAATAACTATAGATATTTGATATATAACTTTTTAAAAAATTAAACTAAAACTTTTGTTTAACTGCCAAATTAAGAAAATAATCTTAATTATCTAAAATATTTAAAACATATATCACTTGATTAATATCATTTTATCACACTTGAAAACTTTTACCATGCAAATCTTATAAATATATGATATTTTATTATTACTCTTAATTATTTATGTATGAATGTTATTATTTAAAACTAAAATTTAATTTAACCTATTTTTGATAATTTTATTTTTAATAATATATTACAGTTATTATATTTACCATAAAAATATTACAAATCTCACTTTCAATTATCATTCTATTTTTTAAAATAATAAGTCAAAGCAATTATATATATATATATATATATGAACAAGCAAAATATATACAAAGAAAAAAATTACAAAAAATTGTAAATTTTTCATGATAAATTTAAATATAATATAAACATAATATATCAAATTGAAGCAAATTACAAATTAAAAAGTTAATTATTTAAAACTACATAAATATATTTTGTTTTCAAATAATATTAAAAATAAACTCGATGAATGATATTTCAAAAACACAAACAGTAATATAAAAAAATATTCTGTACATTAAAAATATTTTTATCTACCCAAAAATATATATAAACTATAAAAGAGTAATATTTTTATGAATAAAAATCAAATATAATATAGATATAATACAATAAAATGAAACAAATTAGAAATAAAAAATCTAAATTATTTTAAACTACATAAATTTATTTGGGTTTGAAATATTATTAGAAATAAACTCAACAAATGAAATTTTAAAAACTCATATACTAACATAAAAAAATTCAATACATTAAAAATAATAAATCTAAAGTTGTAAATATCAAAAATAGACTAATACAAATAAAAAATATTATTTTTATGAATAAAAATTAAATATAATTTTAAAAATAGACTAATTCATAATTTGCAACGTCATTTGTCATATGGGATACACTATTAAACTTCTATTTAAGGCAGCCAAGAAGCTCAAATTAAAATTCATAACCAAATATTTAGCAAAAATGATAAAATAATATTTCTAGTTTTTGGGAATATAAAATAAATTAGATCCAATTATATAATAAATAACTATAGATATTTGAAATATAATTTTTTAAAAAATTAAACCAAAACTTTTGTTTAACTGCCAAATTAAGAAAATAATCTTATTTATCTAAAATATTTAAAACATATATCACTTGATTAGTATCATTTTATCACACTTGAAAATTTTACCATGCACATCTTATAAATATATGATATTTTATTATTACTCTTAATTATTTATGTTTGAATGTTATTATTTAAAACTATAATTTAATTTAACCTATTTTTGATAATTTTATTTTTAATAATATATTACAATTACGATTTTTACCATAAAAATATTTCAATTCTCACTGCCAATCATCATTCTATTTTTTAAAATAATAAGTCAAAGCAATTATATATAAACAACCAAAATATATACAAAGAAAAAAATTACAAAAAATTGTAAGTTTTTTATGATAAATTTAAATATAATATAAATATAATATATCAAATTGAAGCAAATTACAAATTAAAAAGTTAATTATTTTAAACTACATAAATATATTTTGTTTTCAAATAATATTAAAAATAAACTCGATGAATGATATTTCAAAAACACAAACAATAATATAAAAAAAATATTCTGTACATTAAAAATATTTTTATCTACCCAAAAATATATATAAACTATAAAAAATTAATATTTTTATGAATAAAAATCAAATATAATATAGATATAATACAATAAAATGAAACAAATTAGAAATAAAAAATATAAATTATTTTAAACTACATAAATTTATTTGGGTTTGAAATATTATTAGAAATAAACTCAACAAATGAAATTTTAAAAACTCATATACTAACATAAAAAAATTCAATACACTAAAAATTATAAATCTAAAGTTGTAAATATCAAAAATAGACTAATACAAATAAAAGATATTATTTTTATGAATAAAAAATAAATATAATATTAAAAATAGACTAATTCATAATTTGCAACGTCATTTGTCATATGGGATACACTATTAAACTTCTATTTAAGGCATCCAAGAAGCTCAAATTAAAATTTATAACCAAATATTTAGCTAAAATGATAAAATAATATTTCTATTTTTTGGGAATATAAAATAAATTAGATCCAATTATATAATAAATAACTATAGATATTTTAAATATAACTTTTTTAAAAATTAAACCAAAACTTTTGTTTAACTGCCAAATTAAGAAAATAATCTTAATTATCTAAAATATTTAAAACATATATCACTTGATTAATATCATTTTATCACACTTGAAAACTTTTACCATGCAAATCTTATAAATATATGATATTTTATTATTACTCTTAATTATTTATGTATGAATGTTATTATTTAAAACTATAATTTAATTTAACCTATTTTTGATAATTTTATTTTTAATAATATATTACAATTATGATTTTTACCATAAAAATATTACAATTCTCACTTTCAATTATCATTCTATTTTTTAAAATAATAAGTCAAAGCAATTATATATATATATATGAACAACCAAATTATATAGAAAGAAAAAAATTACAAAAAATTGTAAATTTTTTATGATAAATTTAAATATAATATAAACATAATATAACAAATTGAAGCAAATTACAAATTAAAAAGTAAATTATTTTAAACTACATAAATATATTTTGTTTTCAAATAATATTAAAAATAAACTCGATGAATGATATTTCAAAAACACAAACAGTAATATAAAAAATATTCTGTGCATTAAACATATTTTTATCTACCCAAAAATATATATAAACTCTAAAAAAGTAATATTTTTATGAATAAAAATCAAATATGATATAAATATAATACAATAAAATGAAACAGATTAGAAATAAAAAATCTAAATTATTTTAAACTACATAAATTTATTTGGGTTTGAAATATTATTAGAAATAAACTCAACAAATGAAATTTTAAAAACTCGTATACTAACATAAAAAGATTCAATACATTAAAAATAATAAATCTAAAGTTGTAAATATCAAAAATAGACTAATACAAATACAAAGTATTATTTTTATGAATAAAAATTAAATATAATATTAAAAATAGACTAATTCATAATTTGCAACGTCATTTGTCATATGGGATACACTATTAAACTTCTATTTAAGGCAGCCAAGAAGCTCAAATTAAAATTTATAAGCAAATATTTAGCTAAAATGATAAAATAATATTTCTATTTTTTGGGAATATAAAATAAATTAGATCCAATTATATAATAAATAAAATAGATATTTGAAATATAACTTTTTTAAAAATTAAACCAAAACTTTTATTTAACTACCAAATTAAGAAAATAATCTTAATTATCTAAAATATTTAAAACATATATCACTTGATTAATATCATTTTATCACACTTGAAAACTTTTACCATGCAAATCTTATAAATATACAATATTTTATTATTACTCTTAATTATTTATGTATGAATGTTTTTATTTAAAACTATAATTTAATTTAACCTATTTTTGATAATTTTAAATATAATATAGTTTGCAACGTCATTTAAGGCATATGAGATACACTCTTAAACTTCCATTTAAGGCAGCCAAGAAGCTCAAATTAAAATGTTATATCCGTAAATTTTATATAATTTAATTTAGTAATTTTCAGCCGGGCGATGTGGATGCGCATCGAAGCGGGTCGGAAGAAGTGTCGGAAATGTGAATTAAGGTGAGGCCTTTGCGCGTGTTTAGTGATTTGTTTTATTTATTTTTATTTTAGGTTTTGGATTATTTGTTGAGTCGAGTCCGATGACTCGATCAGAATCTAATTTGGGCAAGTGTGGGTTGAGTTGGGTAGAAGCCGCAGATGGATTAAGTGAGGGGTAGAATCGTAAAAATAAAATAAATTAAAATAAGATTATATATATATATATAGGTGTAAAAAAAAAAAGGAGGTTTAATTGGTGTGTGTGATTGCTACAGCCGCACACACCCAAAATTTAAAAAGGGGGGAGCAGAGAGGTGGCGGCGACAGAGGGCGACGGCGGAGGCGACGGAAGAGAGATTTGCCGCCGGACCAATTGCGGACGCCGACGATCATCTTCCCTTGATCTTTCCTTGCCGGTGAGTGGTTTTGAATCATAGTTTTGGGGTTTACTTCCCCAAGTAGCCGCCCCTTAGAAATTGAATTACATGTTGAAATTTTTTTGTCGATTGGATTTTTCGTTGATCGTTGTATGTTAGTGAGTTTTCTCCTCGCTCCACTCATGTGAAATTGTTTGATCATTTCTGTGGATAGGGCATCTATAAGTGCTTGTTTTTCGATGAAAAGTTTCAATCATTATTTATGTAATGGGAAGATTAGTTACAGATGATGGTTCCTCTATATTTGCTTGATTTTGATTAAGATTTCAATATCGATAACTTTTGGTGAACGATCATTTTAGTTTGATAAGACTAGAAAGAATGAAGAACGATCTTCATTTTGGAAAAGAAAATATAAAAATGAATTTGCTTATCGTAGACGAGGCGTGCAATTTTGCTATTTGGTTTGGATTTAATTTTTATCACGATG
The DNA here is from genome assembly GCA_034359265.1 of Canna indica. Taxonomy (NCBI): domain Eukaryota; kingdom Viridiplantae; phylum Streptophyta; class Magnoliopsida; order Zingiberales; family Cannaceae; genus Canna; species Canna indica. The sequence continues at coordinate 43,039,918 of CP136891.1, forward strand.
GGGTTTCCTGCAGATTTTTAGGCTTTGTATTAAAGACAATTTACTTGGTTATTCCTAGCATATGCTCACTTATGTTCACCAAATTGTGGTTTTGTATGCGCACTGCACTGTTTACTTGTGCATATTAAACACAAGTACAGGTGCTGATGTTAACTGCTGTCATCTTTTGGAAGTGTACCTAATCCTTATGGGAGAGACCCTATGCGGCAGCCCTAAAGAACACCTAGGGTCGGCCAAATACCACAAGAGGGTAGGCTTTACAAGGTATAGATTGGGTGGATGAATGCTAAATTTTAACTCCCTATTATATGTTTTCTTTTGTTATAAACTGATTTAGAATAATTCCTTACCTGAGTTCTTAAGTTAGTGGAAATTTAAAGTATGTTAGGTTATATGGTTTGGTTTGTTTGGTGGAAATATGAAGTTATTGAGTATAACTTGGTATGCTGAAATTTATCTATTGAAAGGCTGAATTTATTTAATGATGCAGAAATTTAGTTATTTATGCTGAAATTGTGCCCACATGTTGAAATTATACTTAAGGGCTGAAATTGTTTATTAATGCTGAAATTATACTTAAAGGCTGAAATTGTGTATAAATGCTGAAATTATTTTTATTAATGCTGAGATTATCTCTAGAAGGTTGAAATTAGTTTAGATCGCTGGGATTAAGTGTAGAAATCATAGTGAGAAAGGAATGGTTAGTCATGCGGTTGTATCACGGGTGTTATCTATAAATTTTAGACTTCTATGTAGAAATCTCTTAATTTAGATATTTCATTCAGTTTGGAAATCTTAAACTACACTCTTGTGGGATACAGGCACTTGGTATTAAATGGTGTAGGGATACTGGTTTATATTAAATGTTTATGGTATTGGTGCATTCATTATTTTTCTTTGTAACGTGCTTGTGTTTGTGGACGAGATGGGGGTCCGGTTGAACTGATCAGCGGGGGAGGTGTGGACCGGGAACCTTGTCAGTGAGCCACGCTGACGACGGACCTGGAGTGGCACTGGTTGGAGGGTTTTCCCAACCAATTAGGGGTTACTGAGGCTAGAGGGTTTGCCTAGCTCAGGAACCGTGGGCGGGAAGCTCACTGGGCATGTCCTAGTGACCGACTCGTATTGTTTGGATTTACGTAGATGAAGTATTTATTTCTGGACTCAAGGAATTATTCATTGTGTTGTGAATTTATCTATTATGTGGTCATTATTTTTTTTATATAACTAATGATTGTGGAATGTGGTAGGCTCAGGACCGAGCCACTCACTAAGTCTAATGTGGACTTACTTTTGTATTCTTGTTTCCTTTCAGCACCAGGTCAGGACAAGTAGTAGCACTGAGGTGTTGGAGTAGCGCAGCTGGGAGCGGCAGGTTCAGGACTGATCTCGTGATAAGTCGAAGTTAGAGTTAGGGTAGTGGTTGGGTTTAGCAAGAGTCGTGTATCGAGACTTATTGTACTTCATTTCAATTAGGGATTCTTTATTTTAATTATTGTTTCAAACATTGTTAAAAGTTTATTCCGGTTGAACATTCATGTTTCCGCGATTTCTTTATCAAAAGATGAATTTGTTTTGGTTCTATAAACATTTATTAGTGGTTGGAGTTTGAAATATGAAGTTTGTTTTATCCTTATGGTCTGTGATTAGTTTATTTTGTGTCTGTGGTTGTGATTTGAGTAGGCTTCGGGGTATGCTTGTATACCCTGGCCGATCACACCATTGTGGAATTGGGGTGTGACATAAAATTTATAAGCAAATATTTAGCTAAAATGATAAAATAATATTTCTATTTTTTGGGAATATAAAATAAATTAGATCCAATTATATAATAAATAACTAGAGATATTTGAAATATAACTTTTTTAAAAATTAAAACAAAACTTTTGTTTAATTGCCAAATTAAGAAAATAATCTTAATTATCTAAAATATTTAAAACATATATCACTTATTTAATATCATTTTATCACACTTGAAAACTTTTACCATGCAAATCGTATAAATATATGATATTTTATTATTACTCTTAATTATTTATGTATGAATGTTATTATTTAAAACTATAATTTAATTTAACCTATTTTTGATAATTTTATTTTTAATAATATATTACAATTATGATTTTTACCATAAAAATATTACAATTCTCACTTCCAATTATCATTCGATTTTTTAAAATAATAAGTCAAAGCAATTATTATATATATATTAACAACCAAATCTTATACAAAGAAAAAATTATAATATTTTTATGATAAAAATTAAATATAATATAAACATAATATAACAAATTGAAACAAATTACAAATTAAAAAATAAATTATTTAAAACTACATAAATATATTTTGTTTTGAAATACTATTAAAAATAAACTCGATGAATGATATTTCAAAAACTCAAAAAGTAATATAAAAAATATTCTGTACATTAAAAATATTTTTATCTACCAAAAAATATATATAAACTATAAAAAAGTAATATTTTTATGAATAAAAATCAAACATAATATAAATATAATACAATAAAATGAAACAAATTAGAAATAAACTCAACAAATGAATTTATTTGGATTTGAAATATTATTGAAAATAAACTCAACAAATGAAATTTCAAAAACTCATATACTAACATTAAAAAAGTCAATAGATTAAAAATAATAAATCTAAAGTTGTAAATATCAAAAATAGACTATTACAAATAAAAAAGTAATATTTTTATGAATAAAAATCAAATATAATATCGAAAATAGACTAATTCATAATTTGCAATGCCATTTGTCATATGGGATACACTCTTAAACTTTCATTTAAGGCAGCCAAGAAGCTCATTAAGTAGATTTCATATGAATATTTTTCTTGAGAGAACACATATTCATGTGAAAGCGACATGTATCCAAATGAAGATGAATTTTATATAATATATAAGATAATATAAGACAATATTTGATTTCAAAATTAATATATATTTTAAAATTAGGAAATTAATATAAATTTTAAAATAAGTAAATTAATAAATCTGATATGCATAATCAAATAGGGACGGGAATTAGAAAGTTAAGAAAAATTAATTGGAATTTAAATCAACTTTATTTGGACAAAAATCATAGTTAATAAAATGCAATTTAAAATTTGGAACTCAAGCATAATGAAAATATTTTAAAATAATTCGAAATTAATTATTTGTAATATTAATAATGTTTGAAATTAATTTAATTGGTAGATTACATATGTTAATTTTTTTAGGAAACACAAATTCATGTGGAAGCGACATAAGTCCATATGAAGATGCATTTTATATATTATATAAGATATAAGATTCGAAATTAATTATTTACTATATTAATAATGTTTGGAATTAATTTTATTGATAGATTAAATATGGAAATTATTTTTGGAGGGAACACATATTCATATGGAAGTAACACTGTGTCAAGATGAAGATGTGTTTTATATATTACATAAGATAAGATAAGATTTAATATAGGACCATGCATTATTCTAAAAAACAATATGTCCATTATAATTTTCTATTAATTATTAAATGTATTTAAAAATATAAATTTTTTAATAAATACTGAGGATTTAATAATAATAATAATAACATTATTATTATTATTATTATTATTATTATTATTATTATTATTATTATTATTATTATTATTATTATTATTATTATTATTATTATTATTATTATAGAGATGATATAAATTAAAAATTAAATTAAGAGAGTATATGATAGTTATAGATAATGACTCATTGGATTGATTGTCACCTCATCAAAATTTGATTATGAAGGTACCACATGATAACTTTGAATTTTTTTTCTTCGAGAATCAGCGCGTTGCGCAATTATATATATAATTTTAAAATTATGATAAATAAAATTATAAAAAATTAGTTTTTATTAAATTATAATTTTTAAATAATAATATTCATATCAAAATAATAAGAATAATTTATATGAAATTTTATACACAAACAAAATAGTAAATACTATTTTAATTTAATTTAATTTATATAATTGATAAAGTAAAAAAAATATAAATATCTCTAAACAAATATGATTTTTAATTATAGATTAAAATTCACAAAATACAATAATATATTTATAAATATTAAAAAAACAATACTCAATGTAATTATTTTTTATATTTAAATGCCACAATTCTAATATTGATATTGAATTATTTTTTATTCCAATGTTTTGAATTACCCTACTCATTTTTAATTGAAAAATAAAATATTACTATAATTAAAATTCACCAAATATAATATAGATATATATAATTAAAATTAACCAAATATGGTCTCCGCGCAGAAACCCTAGTATGGGCGACTCTGGCGGCGACTCCTCTCTCCCCCCCGTTCCTCCTCCTCCCGATCCCCCAAACGGCGCTTCGCCCTCTCTATCGTCGCCTCCTTCAGCGCTAGACGCTTCAGATTTCAAGAAACCCCTTTCCTGGGTCCAAATCCTTAAGGGATCAAGCCCCTCCTCACATAACTCAACTTCGGAGACTACTCTCTCCATGATCGAGTCCTCTACATCAGACATGGATCACTTTTTCTCCGGAGCAAACCTCTGAATGGCGTCGTCCTTGGGAGAAATCCCTGGTTGGTAAGTTCATTGGTCGTCCCCCTCCTCTCGATACCATTAAACGTTGGGCTTTTCGTTCTTGGGAGAAAGATGGCCTGAAATCAGTTCTGGATCTTGAAGATCAATATTTTGTTTTTCATTTTGATTCTCTCGAATCTGCCAACATTGTTCTTTCCAGCGGTCCTTGGACTTTCCGAGGAGACATTCTACGTCTCATTCCCTGGAAGCCCCTTTTTAGATCATGGCAAGAATCGTTTAAAACTGCGCCGGTTTGGATCCGCCTTCAGGCTCTTCCGATGGAGTTTTGGAATCCTACTTCGGTTGCTTTAATCGCCGACCATTTTGGTAAATTTATTAAAATTGATGAGAGATCCTTTTGTTTTGAAAGAGGTAGATATATTAGGATTTCCATTGAACTGGATCTTTCCCTTCCCATTAAACAAGGTGTTTGGCTTTCGGGTGATGATTTTAATTTTTTTCAACCGGTCATTTTTGAAAACATCCCGATTCTCTGTTTCCAGTGTGGTTTGGTTGGTCACTTGGAATCTTCTTGTCTGACTATTACTCATGTTCCTTCTATTTCTGATCCTTCGACAGGATCCAATGTTTCGAACGCTAAGTCAACTTCTTTTTCGGGCTCTGATGTTCTGATGCATGATGCCCTAAATTCTAAAACATCGGTGGCTGATTCCATTCCTTTCTCTGAATCCTCTCGCCCAGACCCCTTAATGTGGTCCGTGGGTTCAAGTTCAACGCCGGCCTTCTCGCCGGCGGAACCCTAGAAGCGCGATCAAATCCCCTAATCAGGATTCAGACCGTGCTCGGATTGTTCAGAACACTGATGAACCCATGAACCATAAGAATCAGGTTTCGAGGGCGCCAGTCGACTCCAAATCAAAATCTATTCCTGCCGATCCCCTGTTCCCTCAGGACTCTCGGATCCCGACCCCCATGAAGTATCCCCCCTACCCATACTGCTCCAAAAATGCTTGCCTTCCCCTCCTTTAAGAAGACTCCCTTGCCCCCTGCTAAACCTATGCTTTCCCCTGCCCCTCACCCCCCTAAGTCTATTGAGACCTTAGCCTCAGAGCTCTCCAAAACTCTAGGCTCCACTTCCTCATCCCCTCCACCAGAAGTGATTTATAGGGGTTGAGCGTAGGAAAAAATACAATTAAAATACAAAAATTCTAGGAAAAAAAGTGAAGCATCTTGCCTTGCAAAGACAGATTTGCTTAAAATGGTGGTCCAAATCTAAAATGAAATGAATCACTGATGGAGATAAAAATACTGCCTTCTACCACCATGTGGTCACTATTAGAAGGCGTATAAATCTCATTAGCTCTGTCCTAACCTCTAGCAATGAAATAGTAAATGAGGACTCTCTTATCCTTAATGAATTTGTATCCCACTACTCCTCCTGATGGAACTCTCCCCCTTATGCTCAGATTGATTCCTCCAATTGGCCTTCTCTCCCTACTCTTCCTCAAAGCTGTATGGAGTCTCTTACTAAGGATTTCTCAAACAATGAGATCAGATCTACTATAAATTCTCTTGGTAATGGGAAAAGTCCTGGTATAGATGGATTTACTGTAGAATTTTACAAGCATTATTGGGACATAATCTCCTCCTCCCTCAAGCATGACTTAAACAACTTTTGCATACCTCCTCTCTTCCTCCATCATGGAACCAAACCATGCTCACCTTCATTCCCAAAATTAAACACCCTAAGCTGGTTAAGGACTTTAGACCTATAGCCCTTTGCAACATCTCTTATCATATCCTATCCAAGCTCTTAGCCAATAGAATCAAGCCTTATATTCCTTTGCTTATTAATTAGTAATGAGCAATCTGTCTTCATTAAAGGCAAACATATCTACGACAACATTCTTATTGTCCAAGAGATAGTTCACTCATTCTATGACTCCAAAGGAAAAATCCCTATATTATAATTAAAATTGACTTCGAGAAGGCGTTTGACCTTCTTAGTAGGGATGCTATCCTTAAAGTCCTCAATCTATACAAATTTCCCTCTCCCTTTATCAATTGGATTAACTCTTGTATCAGCTCCCCTACCTTTGCTTGTCTCATCAATTCTCATCTCTCTCACTTCTTCCCTTCCAATAGAGGAATTAGGCAAGGAGACCCTCTCTCTCCTTTTCTTTTTATCCTAGTTGCCCAAGCTTTAACTCAACTCATCAAGCAAGCTGTTGAGCAGGGCACCTACTCTCCTTTTAAAATGAAGAATAACTTCTCTATATCTCATCTCATGTTTGCAGATGACCTTATCCTAATCCTTAGGGCTAACAAGAAAAGTATTGCATCAGTTAAGAGAATTTTTCTCCTCCTATGTATCCCTCACTAGTTTGAGAATTAACCCTTCTAAATCCAGCATTTACTTTCCCTCTCACACATCCAATGCTACTAACCTGAGCATATGCAATTCATTAGGTATGAGGAAGGGTAGCTTCCCCTTCAAGTACCTTGGAGTAATGATATCCCCTAGAAGGCCTCCTCCTAAGACTAATGATCATATTCTCACTTCAATTGACTCCAAGATTTCTAACTGGAAGGCCAACCTCCTGTCTCAAGCAGGTAAGTTGGTATTAATTAAATCAGTTCTCAATTCTATCCCAACATATTCCTTATCAGTAACCTGGTTAAATTCTAGTCTTATTGATAAGATTGAATCCAAAATTAGATCATTCCTTTGGAGGCATTCTTCTGATAAGAAGGCCTTACATTTAGTTAATTGGGAAACCCTTACCTTACCCAAGGATAGGGGTGGCCTTGGCATTCAAGATCTTGACTCTAAAAGAATCTCTCTTCAAGCCAACAGAATCCAAAAGTACCTTTCAAATCAAAATTCCATATGGGTTAATCTGGTTAAAGCCAAGTATCCTCCAATTAATTCCTTTAACAGCTGCAAAAAATTCAAATGCTCTTATGCTTGGAAGCTTTTCAAGCTGGCTTTTAATAGCCTGCATCTGGGATTTAAATCATGCATTAGTGACGGTAGCTCTACTTCTCTGTTGAATGGAAACTGGGTTTTAGACATGCCTTTGGCTATCAAGCCAACATACTTGAATATTAACCTGGTTAACCATATCACTAAGGTGCAACATCTATTTTAGGACCAGAAATGGTCCCCCTTTTTCGAATATTCTATGTGTGGAAAAACTTTGTGGGAAGCTATCACAAGCATTCGGGTCCTTGTACAGCCCAGTGATGACAAAGTGGTATGGATGCCTGAAAACAGTGGAATGACTTCTTCTTCATTAGCTTTTAGCTTTCTAAAGTCTTCTATTGACTCCTCTTATAGTTTAAAACCTAGTTGGAAAATGATTTGGAAACTTAGAACTGCTCCAAAAGTTAAATTATTTATTTGGAAACTCTTTCATAACAAGCTCCCAACCAAAGCTTTTTTATTTTCATTAGGTATTTCGCCTAATGCTACTTGTTGTCTTTGTTTTGATGCTTCTGAAACATTAAAACATCTTTTTGTGGATTGCTCCTTTGCGAACAGTATTTGGCTTTCCCTTGGTCAGCATCTTAATGTTGACTTCAATTGTAGATTTGAATGGAATACAGATTCTTGGTTTTTGGAAAATGCTGGTTCTAACTCTAATTTTGAAAACTATTCTTTGATTTCAAATGCTCTTTGGTTCATTTGGTATTATAGAAATTCTATTAAGCATGGTGAAATGAAGCCTTCCTCTAGTAGGGCTGTGATCCAAATATTGGCTCTCACAAGCCAATTTACAGATACTTACACTCCTCAGGGCACGTGGTACTTGCACTCTTTGTCTTGTGATTGGTCTCCCCCTATTTTTCCCTGGCTGAAACTTAATTGTGATGGCTCATATGATAAGGAAGAAGGTGGAGCAGGAATCATCCTTCGAAATCATAAAGGCGAGTGTTCCCTTGCCTCTTGTTCATACTTTTATTCTGTATCTGCTTTCTACTCAGAGGCTACTGTAATTTATCTTGCGCTATCTTATGCTCATGCTAGGAACTTGGACTTCATCATTATAGAGTCGGATTGCTAGCAGCTTATTGATATCATCAACAACGACTCAGAGCATCCACCGAGTCTTGGAACTTTGTTTTCATACATCAAAACTCTATTGTATTCATATGGGGCATGTTTTTAATTAGTTAAATAGTATCTCTTTTTTCTAGAATTGATTAGTCTAGACAACTTTATGTTATAATAAATACATATGAGGCATGTTTGCTTCATAGGCCAAGGAAGAATATGATAAAGAATTGATTAATATTCATTATTTGTTTAGTGCATGAATTAGAAGAAAATAAGAATACAATAATATAAAATTGATATTATATCCGATGTACACCGGATTTAAAAAATTCATATCCAATCATCTCTCATTTATTATTCAATCCAATACTATCATATCCAATGAAGCAAATATACCAATAGTGATTAAAAATGCTAACATTCATTGCAAAAGTATGTATTCTGTTAAAAACTTTTCCCCAATGTCATGAATTAAAAAGATTCTAATGTTACAAATGTCACTTTACCTTTTGTATCTTTCTTATACTGCCTAGGCCTCTTTTCTTAATACTTTGAAATAAACATAATAATTTTTTTTTCAATCTTGAAGGTGTTGAAGACTTTAACTCTAAACTCTTTAATTAGTTAAAAACTTACCATTTTTTGTAGACTTGATTAGTGTAGACAACTTTACTCTATATTAAATACATATAGTGATTAAAAATGCTAACATTCCATGTGGTTAGATCCCCTAGTTGCAAAAGTCTATAACATTAATGACATTTTGTTGAACTACTTAACATAAAATGTATTATTTCATGTGCTTAGATCCCCTTAATTGATTGAAATATAATGGGAAAGAGGAAAAATGTTTCCTTTCGCTAGGTTTGTTATTTATATTTGTGTTATTTGTTGGTTTATAATAGTTCATTGTTTTGTATCTCAATGTTAATTAATTTTTGTTATTTCAGGGGCTAAATTAGAGGGAAAGTCCATTGTACCTATGCAGCTCTTTCGAAACCACTCCATTTCGAGTATTTTTGAGAATGGATGATTTCCCTTGTTATAAAAATCTAATTTCCTTAATACTCAGCAAGTGGGTCAAAGGATCCACATTTAAAATCAAAGGAGTAGAGGTTAATCTTTCAACGAAAGATGTTGTATTGGCCTAAGGTTTTCAACATTGGTCTTAATCTCGATTTTGATAATAACAAACATGGAACTAATAATTTCATGGAGAAATATTTTCAGATTCCATATCAGTTTGCGCACGACGTCCCCGATCGAAAAAATTAGAGAAATCAGCAAGGACGCTCGCCGACGCTCGAATTTCGTTAAAAAGATGAAGTCTAGGTTTATGGTGTCTAGATCAAATATAAAATCCTCATTGTATTGCAAAGGAACCCAAATACTAAAATCTGAATCTCAAAATATGAAAACTAGAACAATCAGAAAATGACCCATAAGTTTTCGAAGTCTAGGGAGCTCCTTAGAGAGCTCTATGCATGATTTAGACATCTTCTTAACACCAAAAATCTCGATAATTGTCCCTTAGTAGAAATAAGTTAAAGACCTATTTTAAAGAAATTTTTGGAAATCTTCAACATATCCATATTTGACCCGGGAGATTTTATGGGCCTATTTGTTACACTCGGTTAAAAAACAACTCGTCCTCGACATCTATCCCCGCATTCGTTCGACCACCTCTTGGCGAAAAAAATTGCCCTCGGCGACAACTAGGGCTGCAAGCATGATCCCATGTCTTCTTCCCTTCCTCATCACCAGATCTCCTCGCAATGTACTTTCTTCCCTTCCTCTTCTTCTTCTCCACCAGATCTGGCCCGACGATCCCCCCTTCGTCTTCTTCTCGGCTAGATCTGGCCCGACGACCTCGGCTTCTCTTCTCGGTCGGATTTGGCCCGACGACCCTCTCTTCTTCTTCGGTTCTTGCTATGTATGAACTTTTGTCACGCAAGGTTTTCATCGGATGTTATCTAGGGTTTTGGTCTATCTTATATGTAGTGTTGTTTGTTCTCGGCATATCCTTGTAATGTTATCTTGTTCCTCAGATCTAGGGTTTCACCCTAAGTATACTTGCTAGTTTCACCCTAAGTATACTTTCTATTGTTCCTCGGATCTAGGGTTTCGCCCTAAGTATACTTGCTATTGTTCCTCGGATCTAGGGTTTCACCCTAAGTATACTTGTTGTTGTTATATTGTTCTTCGATCAAATTCTAGTTTTCTCTAATGATGTTCTGGTTATAGGAACACTGCATTTTAATATCTGGTTTTCTGTTACTGTATTCAAAGTGATTTATAGGAACACTGCAATTTACTCACTCTATTGGACTTATGATGTTCTATTAATACTGCAGCATGGATCTGTTACTTGCATTTGGGTTAACAATTATCAGTTTCATGTTACTTTGATCAAACTCTACTGTTTTGTTACTTTGATGTTATGTTACTTTGATCTCAATTATCAGTTTGCATGTGTATAATCTTGTTATCAGTGTATCCAATTATCAGTTTGCATGTGTATAATCTTGTTAACAGTGTATCCAATTATCAGTTTACATGTGTATAATCTTGTTATCTGGTTATAGTTTGCATGTTTATCCTTACCCAAATGCAGTATCAGTTATGTTTACCCAAATGCATGAAGTTTCTGTTACTGCATTCAAAGTGGTAGATTGGTTAAATGCATCATTGTTTTAAATGTCAAATTATGAATTCGTGGCAAATGGGTTGTTTTTTTTTGTTATGCTATCGAATAATATGGCATTTACATGCATGCCTTCAAAGTTCTTAAAGCCAGTTACAAAGACTTGAGGATGAAGTCATGAACTAGCTACTTTTTCATCTGGTTACTTTAGTTGGTTACTTTTTCATCTGCTTATCTAAGATCATTCCCCCAAATAGTTTTTGTTAATATCTGCTACTAATCTTTTTATTCATGATATTAGTATTTTTTTTTAAAAATCATCTATGCTTCATTTTGCAAAGGTTTCCACTCTACTGAACTATGTCAATATTTAATTACCTTCATTATTTATATATACTTGGGATATACATACGGTTGAACTTAGTCATTATCTTCATTACCTTCATTACCTTCATGCAATCTGTTAGTAGATATATTGTTGCATGTTTCTGTAATATGTTGATTGACTTCGGTTATTGCTTGTTCACTGTTAATCATGCAATCTGTTAGTAGATATATTGTTGCATGTTTATGTAATATGTTTATTATTCATTGTTAACCATGCAATCTGTTATCACTGTTTATTGTTTATTGTTCACTGGTATCACTGTTCACTGTTATCACTATTTATTGTTCATATTGCAATATGTTATCACTGTTTATTGCAATCTGTATATTGTTTAGACTGTTATCAGTAGCTCACAAACAAATTTTTTAGTAGATATAATAAGTTGAACATATGGGTGGCCATTGGAATCCGAGGGAAAAGTCGGAGTTCTGGCCAAAGAATGTCACAGAATAATTTTTGTACCTCTTGCATAATAGACAAGCTGAATTAGGCAATCTCAATTTTGATAAGACTGTATGGGAAGATATTAGTAAAAAACTAGAGGAGAAGTGTGGGACTAATTACGGGGTGGAGAAATGTACGTTAAAAAAAACACGACTTCTTCGTTTATATAAGCATTTCCAAGAGTTGATTAACCACATTGGGGTCACATGGAATCTTGACACGGGGAAGAATGATACCGATGAAACAGTGTGGAACTCATCGGTATGTCTTTTTGTATTTAATCAATGGGGTTGAGTTAGTTGGTTTTAGAATTTTTTTTTTCGTGTGCAGAAAGGAACGACAAAAAGTTATTTCAAACTCTTTAAGAACGGGCCACCACCACACTATAATTTGATGGAATTGATATTTCAAAATCATTTCGCAACTGGTGGGATGGCACGATCATCAACACAACCCCCATTGAATTCAGATGAAGAGCGTATGTTAGAGAAGGAATATTTGGATCCAGATGTATATGGGAAGGAGCCCTTAGTAGAGAAAGATGATGATAGTGTTGAGGAGGTAGATAGACATCCATCTATTTCCTCACGCGGCAATAAAAGAGGTAAATCATCGGTGAGATCAACTGTAGAACAGGAGAAGAAAAAGTTGTATGAACTTATTTCAAATCACTATGCAGCCCGTTGAAGTGATGCAGCTTCAGTGTACACATCACTCCCGGATCCATATAGCGTCCCAAATTGTGTTGGACGCATTACTAGTGTAGAAGGGCTACCTGAAGCTCACTTGTTTAAGACAATGACTTACTTGGTTGAGCATCCAGATGCTCGACCACTTGTTATGTCATTGAATGACGAACAGCTCAAGAAATGGATGCAAAGTTTACATGGGTGACACGTTATTTTATTTTTTATGATGTCGGATTGAACTATGTGTGTAACAATACTTTATTTTATTTCTTTTCATGCTTTGGTTATGAACTAAACAATTTATTTCTAGTTTGTTTACTTTCATACGTTATGTTTTCATGCATTATGTTATACTTATTTTTTAATTATCGTAGAATGAGTCATCAACCTCCACATACATCTTATAGCGATGAAGAAATTTTTGATGACTTGGTATTATTACTTATGTTGGATATATTGGATAAGTTGGATGAATTAGAAAACCCAACCCCAAGAAGAGCAGTGCGTACTTCAATTTTGAGAGGTGCGGACTATGTGCAGGAGTTAATACATAGTCCTGTACGATGCTACGAGAACTTGCGTATGGAGCCAAGTCTATTCCTTAGATTATGCACAAATCTTAGGAGACTTGGCTTAGAAAACCAAAATATATATGTGGAGGAAGCAGTTGTAATGTTCTTATATACACTTTGTCATAATGAACGAGTGAGAGTGGTTGCAGAGCGCTATCAACACTCCACTCAAATATGTCACAAGTGGTTCAAGTTGACACTTGCAGCGGTTCTTAGGTTGGGGACAGAAATTAACAAACCCCGAGAACCTCGAACTATTCAACCTAAAATTGAAGGGCATCCTAGGTGGTTCCCTTATTTTAAGGTAACATCCTTTCCTAGTCCTTATGTATAATTGCATAGGGGTTGTCTAACATTTGAACAATCATTTTGTAGAATTGCATAGGGGCGATAGACGGGACACATATCTTGGCATTCGTTCCCGCAAATAAGGCATCTTTATATCGGGGCCGTAAGGGAACCATTACAGAAAATGTAATGACAGCATGTGCTCACAACATGCTATTCACCTACGTAAAGAGTGGTTAGGAGGGAAGCACGAATGGCGTGCGTATTTTCAGCCACACTATTTATTCTCCCAACTCAGATTTTCCTATGCCAATAGAAAGTAAATTTAACTCAACGTAATCACTTCCTTAGTGTTAATTTGGTTTTAATAGAAATTTTTCTTTCGGAATTTTAGATGAATTCTACGTGGTTGATGCAGGATATTCGTATGTATCTGGATTTTTGGCACCTTATCCTGGTGAAAGGTACCATAGATTAGATTATCGTAGGCGAGGCCCCTCAACAAAAAGATAATTGTTCAACCAACGGCATTCCTCCGTTCAGAACGTAATTGAATGATGCTTTTGACTATTGAAAGCACGTTTTCTGATATTAAAGATGATGCCGAATTACTCGCTAGCAAGACAAAACAATATCATATTGGCGTGTTGTACAATTCATAACTTCATTATTAAATATCGTAATTTGGATGAATTAATCAATATTTAGAACAATGAAGGAGTTATTATTGATGATGATGAACAATCTTCACCCCCTATTAAATCATTAGTAGGTGAATCTTCTTCAACTCAAAATGTTATGCATGACATTCGGGAAGGGATTGTAGATCAGCTTTGGGCACATCGACGCTGATTGCCCTTCCATATTTTAATTAGGTTTAAACATGTAATAGAATTCTATGTCTTGGACTTATAATAGACTTAATTGCTACTTAGATTTATTTTTGATAATGTATGTTACCAACAATATACTAATTTTAGTTTTATTAAATAGTATGGCAACTTCTTCATCCCGAATAAGTGAAACATTTTGAGATATCAAAATAGAGAATGTTTTTGCGGTTTGCAAGCCGCGGTAAGGATAAGTGAAAGTGAGAAAAATCCCGCCCGATTATATGCGGCTTGCATAAATAGAGGCAAAATTGACATTCCCAGTTGTCAATTCTTCCGATGGATCACTCCCATTGCAACGACAATACGCGATGAGAAAGAAGAAATGAACCAAAGAAGTAGGGACCTCTTTTCACTTGAGGCAAAAATGGACAAGCTCATTGACATGGGTTGCAAGGGGTTGATAATACTTGTTTTCATTGCAATTATTTTTTTATTTAAATAGGTTAGATAACAATAATGATGTAAACCTAAATACTTTATTGGACTACTAATGTAATTTGACTACTTTATCTTATTATTGGATTAACTTTAATTTTATATCGGTGGAGAATTGGAGGCGATAACCAATCAATGGTTATGCGCAGTTTCCTCCTAAGGTCGTAAAGTAATGTTGCCCATTATCAGTTATGGTTTTATATAAATGTGTCATTGTGCTTATATATTTCATTGTTTGGTTGTACTTATATAAATGCGTGGTTGTGCTTATATTTTCATTATTTGGTTGTGCTTATATAAATGCATTGTTGTGCTTATATATTTCATTGTTTGGTTGTGCTTATATAAATGCGTGGTTGATTGTATACTTTGGTTGTTTTAAGATAATGTGCAAACTTTATTTTGGTGGACTATGATTTGGAGGCGATCACCAACTAATGGTGATACGCATTTTCCTTCATTGTCCTACATTCATAAGATGGATTTTTTTTCCGTCATAATTGATGTCGTGAGGATTGTTGATGGACAAGGTAAAAAATCAAACATAGTCGATTTTTTTCATCCTATTCCATCAATGATCCTCACTGACGATAGTATTGTTGATGGTGCTTGGCTGCTGTGTTCTAAATTGGCTGGTGTAACTGATGTTGCTTCTATGGTGTAACTTCTGTTGCTTTTGTGGTGTATTGTGGTGTAACTGTTGTTGCTTATGTAGAAGCTTAATTAATGGTGGACTATGTGATGTAACTATTGGATTGTTACTATTATGTAACTAATTGAAATTGAGACTTAGATGAATTAAATTATATCTTGTATGCTGTTGTATGTTACTAGATGAAGCTACTTTGTTAGCAGTTGCAAAATATGAAACAATGATACTGTGTTGATGTTCTGAATTTAAGCTACTTTGTATAGCTACTAGATGCTTTGAATTGAAGGTATTACTATGTTGGTTGATATATTAAATTATATGTTAAATATGAAACGACGATGTGCCAAAACAAAACCTATCAAACGACGATAATCACGAAACGAAACCTATCTATTTCGATTTTCACGAAACGAAAAGTCGCAAAATATTTTCGTAAACAAACGCGCCCTAAAATTTCTGGTTTTCGCAAATTAATACTATACCCCAAAATTTAGATTTGGCTAAAGTTTGTAACATGTTACAAACTTTTGCTAAATGTTTTGAACACTTTTAAATTGATACAAATTTTATTTTTTTGCAATGCCTTGGACTTATTTTCGGTCATATTTAACAGAAGTAGTGTGATTAAAATGTGAAATAAGATCTGTTCAAGGAATTTGGCAAAAGTCTATATAACCATGTTCAAGGCAAGCACTGGAACTCGGTCATCGTTCCACTTACACGATGCATCCGAGGGCCACCAAGATGTACCGGGACTTAAGGCAGCATTATTGGTGGAAGGGCATGAAAAGAGAGGTGGCAGAATTTGTTTCTAAATATCTAGTCTGTCAGCAGGTGAAAGCCGAACACCTTAAGCCTGCGGGGCTCCTACAAAATCTCGAAGTGCCCGAGTGGAAGTGGGAGAAAATCACCATGGATCTAATGACTGGATTGCCTAAGTCAAAAGGTGGTTTTGATTCCATTTGGGTGGTGGTGGACCGGTTAACTAAGACCGCACACTTTATACCAGTGAAAACTACTTTCTCTGTGGAGCAGTATGCCCGATTATTTTTGGATAGGATTGTGGCATATCATGGTACCCCGGTGATGATTATATCCGACCGCGGTACCCAGTTCACAGCCCGATTTTGGCAGTCCTTCCAGGAAGCGTTGGGTACTCAGGTGCGTTTCAGTATAACCTTCCATCCCCAGATTGACGGGCAGTCAGAGAGGACCACCAAACATTGGAGGACATGCTGACAGCGTGCGTCCTGGATATGGCAGATGGCTGGGAAAGGCACCTACCATTGATCGAATTTGCCTATAACAATAGCTATCACAGTAGCATTGGCATGGCTCCTTTTGAGGCCTTGTATGGGTAGCTGTGCAGGTCCCCGACCTGGTTTGAGGTAGGGGAATCACTCATGGTGGGCCCCGACCTGGTTGAGGAGGCGGTAGAAAAAGTAAAGGTCATTAAGGAAAGACTGCTGGTGGCTTAGAGTCGACAGAAAATGTATGCCGACAGAAAGGCCAGGGAATTGGAATTTGCAGAGGGTGACTTAGTATTCCTGAAGGTCTCTCCTATGAAAGGGGTGGTCCGGTTTGGGAAGAAGGGGAAATTGAGCCCTAGATACATTAGGCCTTTTCCTGTTCTCAAGCGGAGGGGCGAAGTGGTCTACGAGCTGGCATTGCCTCCTAGCTTGAGCAGAGTGCACTCAGTCTTCCATATATCCATGTTGCGGAAGTATGTAAAGGATGATTCGCATGTGATCGAGCCCTCTTCTATCGAGGTAGATTCAGCCATCGCATTTGAGGAAAGGCCTGTGGAGATTCTTGACCACCAGATCAGGAAGCTAAGGTCCAAAGAAATTTCCCTTGTAAAGGTCAGATGGGAGCACCATTCCGGGCAAGAGGCCACATGGGAGGTAGAGCAGGACATGAGAGAGCGCTACCCTTCCTTGTTCGAGGAGTCAAAAAGTCCTTGTTATTTAAGTAAATTCGAGGACAAATTTCCCGTAAGGGGGGAAGGTTGTAAGACCCTAAAAAAAAAGTTTCCTATTATAAAAATCTATTTTGGTGCAGCACGTCGGACCCAGGGGTAGTCGAGTTGAGCCTCAAGATCGCCTCGAGTGAAAAGGTATGACTCGGCTAATGAATCATGAAGTCTATTTGGATAATTAACTTTCCTTTTATAAAATCACACCTTAAATTAAGTTAACTCGAGTCATATTATGGATTGAGTCGGAACCCAAGTTGAGTTCGGGTTTAGTCGAGGTTTGAGTGCGAGTTAAGTGAGTCAAGAGGCCTCATTTGGAAAGCTAGATGAGGGATTAACACCCTCATCTTGCAGCCGTGTGGCTCATTCATTGAGCCGCACAAGGCAGCAAGGGAGAAAGAGGAGGAGCAAGGGAAAAAAAGGGGAGGCACTACTCGGATTCTTGGTCGGAGATCTTGCCATTGCCGGTGCCGATCACTTCGAGGATGTGGGGATCTTCTTCCTCACTGTTTTCTCCTCTTAAAAAGGTGAGTGGTTAAGGCTTTAACAGTTTGGGGGAGGCGGGTGGCCGAACCGTAGATGCTAGGTTGAGTTCTCACGTTTTTCCAACTATCTATGATTTCATTGACAGGTACTCACTGTTCTTGTCGGATCTCGTTGTTTTAACCATCGATTTGAGTATTTTAGGGGCTGCCGAGTCATGGGAAAAGGGGAAAGGTCATGCCAAAATTTTTCCCGATTCCCTTGACGGCAAGAAGACCCTTAGATGCCCTATACCACTGTTTTGATTCAATCCTTTGAACTCCTTGCGTAACATGAAGCATGTCCCCCTGTAAAGCCCCTTGAAGTGGCCGAATGAACCCTAAGATTCATGAAGAGGGTCGGCCAAAGGGTGAGGGGAAGGTTAAGTTGATCTTTGGTATTTAAGAAGTACGTGGAATTGAAGAGACAAAGTATAGTTAAAGTCTCTTCCATCTTTCCCTACCCCAAGGACCTTGGCTGAGCAAGGTTTCCCTTGCTCATGGTTCGGCCAAGGTTGGGGAGAGGAGGAGAGATTTGCCTTAGATGGAAAGTTCATGATCTTAGGGATCACATAAGGATATGACAATACTTAGGAAGAACACCAAACTTAGCAAGTAGCTTAATTGATTTGAATTGTAGAAATGCTAGATTGTATCCATACTTAGCATTTGATCCTTAAACTTGGATGTTGACAATGTTACCATGTTTTATAATTCATACTTGTTATTTAAATTATTACTACCTTGCCATGCTAGATAGTTGCTCCTTATTGTGCTACTATTCCTAAGGTAGTATAAGAATGGTTAGGTATGTGCATTATGATTAAATATGGTGAATGATGTAATATTTGAGCATTTTTCTTTGCATTATACATGCTGCCCTAAATGTCCTTGGATGGTATTCCAAGGATGACTCATGGAAATTCTCACCTAAGACAGTGTAAAAAAAGGTAGGTAACATGTAAGGTGTCACTAGATGTTCATAGCACATTTATGGAAACCTAGATATGAGATTATCACACTTCTATGACTGCTTGTATATCATGGAAACTTAGAGATTGTAGGTGCACATATACTAACAGGGCGGCATGAATTGTTGACCCGGTAGCCGGACATGGCTAGATACGGGCAAAGGCCCGAAGTGTATATATATATATATATATATGGAAACCCTAGGATTTTGATTGTGTAATGTGCTTGTGATGGTCTGCCGAGGAGCGAGGAGGTTGGAAATAACCAATGCTCAGCTCGGCTAGTTGGGTCTAGAGGTGCGCCAGCGGGCTCGCTAGGTGCTAGACCCCAGTTGGGTGGGACTAGCTATCCTTACCCCAGACGGTGTCCGGAGACTAATGGCCATCCTAGTCGACGACCCGGGATTGTTTGCCTGCATCTTGAGATGATACTACCTAATATGATAGGGACGGTTGTAGCCGGGATATATTGCTATGAGTAGGTCCAAGGGTCGGATGCCAGAGGCTTGATAAGCCAAGGTGGCAGGTTATCATGTACAGTTGGTACTGATGGATCCGTTGAGGGTCTGTAATTGTATTAGAAACACACTCTACCTCCTTATACATTCCTTTATTGCCTTGTATGATATATATGCAGGTCTGAGGATTATGTGGAGGTTCATTTGAGCCACTCACTGAGTCCCAAGTGGACTCACAGTTTATATTTTATTTTGCTAGCATGAGAAATAGCTTGGTGTCGACATGGTGCAGCTGGAGGGCGGAGGCGGTGCCATATCTCGTAGCGGCGTCCATGAGTCTTAGATTAGTCCTAGTTATGTTGGTTTTATTTCTGCACTGACGGTTATCTTTGAAAAGAATTGTGAAACTTGATATTTAACCATTTGGATTTGATGTTGATGTTTCTTCTTGTTTTGAAAAACTTATATATATTGTGACTTGCAAACTTTTTATAAAGTATGTTAAGTTTCTTTCAATCGATATGTTTTGGTTTCTTGATATCAGTGTAGACAGTAGGCTACAGGGCAGGACGTGGGCCCTGGTCGGTCACACTACCCTAGTCGGGGTGTGACAAAGTTGGTATCAGAGCCCTTGGTTAGGTCTTGTCTATGACTCATTGTTGGGTACCGTATGAGGCATCTACTAGCGTGCCGACTTACGATATAGTTATGCTACGAGATTGGGCGACCACTCCTGCACTCAGCGCACCATGCAATTAGTAGTTTAAAGAGCTTGTGTTAATAATTTCTTATATGTCATACACTTTCCTTTCTTCCTTGTGATAGTGAAATGGATGCTCGAAATGCTGCTTTGAGCGGCAGTGGCAGTAACTCGATGGAACGTTGAGGCCGGGGGCGAGGCTGAGGTCGAGGCCAAGGCCGGACCGGGGCAGAGATAGAGAACTGTCTGAGGGGCAAGGACAAGAGTCAGCGGTTGATCTACTGCAGGCTCAAGTGAACCAATTGACTGAGGCGCTCCACAAGGAGCAGGAACTAAGATAGCAATTGTAGCAGCGATGCAACAACAGTCCCAGCAGCCACCGCCACAGCCAGTGCCCATGGTTTCAGTGGTACCAGAAGTGGCGGAGGTGGTAGCACCAGTGGTCAGAACCCCAACTTATGCAAATTTTGTCACCCTAAAGCCACTAGAGTTCACTGGGACAGATCGTCAGGTGGAAGTGACAAAATTTCTGGGGGATTGCTATGAGCTTTGCATGGAACTGGGATGTTCATTAGAGGCGGCTGCTCGTATGGTCGGTCTTCAGATGAGGGGACCAGGCAAAGGTCTGGCTGCAAACTTGGAATGCCCGCAGGGCAGCTGGAGCACCACCTCCCACATGGGAGGAATTTCGGGCGGCTGTGGAAGAGCAATACTTACCCATGAGTGTTCGTGACAAGCGCGCCCGTGATTTGAGAAGCTGCGCCAAGCTGGAGGCATGACAGTGTCGGAGTATGTGATGGAGTTTAATCGTCTCTCCAAGTACCATCCCACCCTAGTGGCGTCTGAGATTGCTTGGGTCAAGAGGTTCATAGCAGGATTGAGGCCACAAATTGGCAGGCTTATTCATTTTACCAAGGAATCTACACTGGCTCGGGTAGTGGACGAAGCCCTGTGGAAAGAAGCTTTGGTGCCGTTCGAGAGAAATGACGGGCCAACTAAGAAGAAGTTCCGGTCACAGGGTTCTAGTAGTCGAACTTGGCACTCTGAGGGGGCAATGCCCACAACAGATTAGCAGCAAAGCTCGGGGCAGAATGACCATCGGGGCCGTGGGGGCCAAGGGACCGGGTCAGTGAGGCCAGCAGTGTCAGGAGGTGGTTCTCAGAGATTTGAGGTGCCGCAGTGTGGCAGCTGCAGTCGGAGGCACTGGGGGTCCTGCCTTAACCGCACTAATGCTTGCTTCAAGTGTGGCTGGGTCGGTCATTTCAAGAAGGACTGCCCTGAGGGAACTAGTCAGAAACCTGAGCAGTCAAGGGGCAAAGCACCTATGTCAGTAGGGTCAGTAGCACCGAGAGGGCAGACTCAGAATAGGGGGCCGCAGACCAGTCATTCAGAGAGGCCGCCTGCGCGGGTCTATGCTATGAACCGTGATGGGGTAGAGGCTTCCAAAGCAGTGGTGACATGTACTATTTTAGTATGTTCATCTACTGCATATGTATTATTTGATCCGGGTGCCACGCACTCATTTGTGTCTGCCATGTTTGTTGCAAAGCTGCCAATGGCACCCTCTATGCTTGATGGGCCATTGATGGTATCAACGCCTACGGGCGATGCAATCTTAACAACCTCAATTTATCAAGGGTGTGAAGTGCTCATATGTGGCCATGTGCTGAGTGCGGACTTGACACTCCTACCCACTCTTGAGCTTGATGTCATCCTTGGCATGGACTGGCTGGCGGAGCATTTCGCAATGCTGGACTGTAGAGCCAAAGCAGTGATGTTTAATAAGCCTGGGCTACCGCAATTCATCTTCTAAGGGGAGGGAGGTAGCAAGCCGATAGGGGTCATCTCAGCCCTAAAGGCTTGCAAATTTCTCAGAGGTGGCTGCCAATCTTTCCTGGCCTTTGTAGCTGTGGTCGAGGAGGAAAGGGGTGAAGCAAAGCATGTCAGAGGAACCCCCGTGGTCTGTGAATTCCCTGATGTGTTTCCTGAGGAATTGCCAGGGTTGCCGCCCAGAAGGGAAGTCGATTTTTGCATTGATCTGTAGCCTGGGGTGAAACCAATTTCCATTCCCCCTTACAGGATGTCACCGGCCGAACTCAGAGAGCTAAAGCTGCAATTGCAGGAAATGCTAGACTTGGGGTTCATCTGGCCGAGTGTGTCACCCTGGGGTGCCCCGGTTCTCTTCGTGAAGAAGAAGGATGGGTCGATGTGCATGTGCATTGATTATAGGCAGCTGAACAAGGTGACTGTTAAGAACCGCTACCCACTGCCGAGGATAGATGATCTGTTTGACCAGCTGCAGGGGGCTCAATGGTTCTCAAAGATAGATCTGAGGTCCGAGTACCATCAGTTGAGAATCCGGGACTGCGATGTGCCAAAGACGGCCTTTAGGACTCGCTATGGTCATTATGAATTCCTAGTGATGTCCTTTGGCCTAACCAATGCACCTGCTGCCTTCATGGACCTAATGAACAGGGTATTTAAGGAGTACCTGGATAGCTTTGTGATCGTCTTCATTGACGACATTTTGGTTTACTCCAAGAGTGAGGAAGAGCACTCTAAGCACCTGAGAATGGTCCTAGAAACCCTCAGAAAGCACCGCTTGTTTGCCAAATTTTCCAAGTGTGAATTTTGGTTGGAAAGTGTAGGGTTCTTGGGCCATGTAGTGTCCAAGGAAGGAATAAGGGTAGATCCCGCCAAGATTGAAGTGGTTCAGAACTGGAAGTGGCCGACTAGTGTGACCGAGGTTCGCAGTTTTCTTGGGTTGGCCGACTATTACCGAAAGTTTGTGGAGAATTTCTCCAGAATTGCATCCCCTCTATCTCGGTTGACCCAGAAGAAGGTCAGATTCGTTTGGTATGAGAAATGCGAGGCGAGCTTTCAAAAGCTCAAGGCATGTTTGACATCTGCACTCGTGTTGGCTGTTCCTTCTGGCTCAGGAGGGTTTGTGGTTTTCTGTGATGCCTCTCAGGTTGATCTGGGCTGCGTCTTGATGCAGTATGGTAGAGTGATTGCTTATGTGTCTCGCCAGTTGAAAGTTCATGAGAAGAACTATCCGACGCATGACCTAGAACTAGTGGTAGTGGTCTTTGCACTGAAGCTTTGGAGGCACTACTTATACGGGGAGACTTGCGAAATCTACACAGATCACAAGAGTCTCCAGTACTTGCTTACCCAAAAGGAGCTGAACCTCAAGCAGAGGAGGTGGCTGGAGCTCCTAAAGGACTATGATTGCACCATTATATATCATCCGAGGAAAGCAAATGTGGTAGCAGATGCGCTGAGCAAAAAATCCATGGGCAGTTTGGCCCATTTCGAAGCTAAGCGGAGGCCTCTAGCTCGAGAGTTGGCTTTATGCCTAGATGGGGGTGCAACCTTATCAGTGTCAGCTTCAGGTGCCCTGATGGCCCATCTGCGGGTACAGTCCACACTGGTGGACATGCTGCGTGCCGCGCAGGGGGAAGATGCCTTTTGTGCACAGACCAAGGACCTGGTACAAAGAGGTGATGCAGAGAACGGTTTCAGATTGGACTCAGAAGGTGTGCTGAGGTTCAGAGACCAGATAGTAGTACCAGACATGGCTGAGGTGCGCAGGCAAGTACTGGAACTGGGTCATTGTTCCACTTACACGATGCATCCGGGGGCCACCAAGATGTACCGGTACTTAAGGCAACATTACTGGTGGAAGGGCATGAAAAGAGAGGTGGCAGAATTTGTTTCTAAATGTCTAGTCTGTTAGCAGGTGAAAGCCGAACACCTTAAGCCTACGGGGCTCCTACAAAATCTCGAAGTGCCCAAGTGGAAGTGGGAGAAAATCACCATGGATCTAGTGACTGGATTGCCTAAGTCAAAAGGCGGTTTTGATTCCATTTGGGTGGTGGTGGACCGGTTAACCAAGACCGCACACTTTATACCAGTGAAAACTACTTTCTCTGCTAAGCAGTATGCCCGACTATTTTTGGATAGGATTGTGGCATATCATGGTACCCCGGTGATGATTATATCCGACCGCGGTACCCAGTTCACAGCCCGATTTTGGTAGTCCTTCCAGGAAACGTTGAGTACTTAATTGCGTTTCAGTACAGCCTTCCATCCGCAGACTAACGGGCAGTCAGAGAGGACCATCCAAACTTTGGAGGACATGCTGAGGGCGTGCGTCCTGGATATGGCAGATGGCTGGGAGAGGCACCTACCGTTGATCGAATTCGCCTATAACAACAGCTATCACAGTAGCATTGGCATGGCTCCTTTTGAGGCCTTGTATGGGCGGCGGTGCAGGTCCCCGGTGGGCTAGTTTGAGGCAGGGGAATCACTCATGGTGGGACCCGACCTGGTTGAGGAGGCGGTAGAAAAAGTAAAGGTCATTAAGGAAAGACTGCTGGCGACTCAGAGTCGACAGAAAATGTATGCCGATAGAAAGGCCAGGGAATTGGAATTTGCAGAGGGTGACTTAGTATTCCTGAAGGTCTCTCCTATGAAAGGGGTGGTCCGGTTTGGGAAGAAGGGGAAATTGAGCCCAAGATACATTGGGCCTTTTCCCGTTCTCAAGCGGAGGGGCGAAGTGGCCTATGAGCTGGCATTGCCTCCTAGCCTGAGCAGAGGGCACCTAGTCTTCCATATATCCATGTTGCGGAAGTATGTAAAGGATGATTCGCATGTGATCGAGCCCTCTTCTATCAAGGTAGATTCTTGACCACCAGATCAGGAAGCTAAGGTCCAAAGAAATTTCCCTTGTAAAGGTCAGATGGGAGCACCATTCCGGGCAAGAGGCCACATGGGAGGTAGAGCAACACATGAGAGAGTACTACCCATCCTTGTTCGAGGAGTCGGTAAGTCCTTGTTATTTAAGTAAATTCGAGGACGAATTTCCTGTAAGGGGGGAAGGTTGTAAGACCCGAAAAAAAAAGGTTTCCTATTATAAAAATCTATTTTGGTGCAGCGCGTCGGACCCGGGGGTAGTCGAGTCGAGCCTCAGGGTTGCCTCGAGTGAAAAGGTCTGACTCGGCTAATGAATCATGAAGTCTATTTGGATAATTAACTTTCCTTTTATTAAATCATACCTTAAATTAAGTTAACTCGAGTCATATTATGGGTTGAGTCGGAACCCAAGTTGAGTTCGGGTTTAGTCGAGGTTTGAGCGCAAGTTAACTGAGTCAAGAGGCCTCATTTGGAATGCTAGATGAGGGATTAAAACCCTCATCTTGCAGCCGTGTGGCTCATTCATTGAGCCGCACAAGGCAGCAAGGGAGAAAGAGGAGGAGCAAGGGAAAAAAAGGGGAGGCACTACTCGGATTCTTGGTCGGAGATCTTGCCATTGTCGGAGCCGATCACTTCGAGGATGTGGGGATCTTCTTCCTCACTGTTTTCTCTTCTTAAAAAGGTGAGTGGTTAAGGCTTTAACAGTTTGGGGGAGGCGGGTGGCCGAACCCTAGATGCTAGGTTGAGTTCTCGCATTTTTCCATCGATCTATGATTTCAACGATAGGTACTCACTGTTTTATGATGTTCTTGTCGGATCTCGCTGTTTCAACCATCGATTTGAGTATTTTAGGGGCTGCCGAGTCATGGGAAAAGGGGAAAGGTCATGCCGAAATTTTCCCTGATTCCCTTGACGGCAAGAAGGCCCTTAGATGCCCTATACCACTGTTTGATTCAATCCTTTGAACTCCTTGCGTAACATGAAGCATGTCCCCCTCTAAAGCTCCTTGAAGTGGCCAAATGAACCCTAAGATTCATAAAGAGGGTTGGCCAAAGGGTAAGGGGAAGGGTAAGTTGATCTTTGGTATATATGAAGTACGTGGAATTGAAGAGACAAAGTATAGTTAAAGTCTCTTCCATCTTTCCCTACCCCAAGGACCTTGGCCGAGCAAGGTTTCCCTTGCTCATGGTTCGGCCATGGTTGGGGAGAGGAGGAGAGATTTGCCTTAGATGGAAAGTTCATGATCTTAGGGATCACATAAGGATATGACAATACTTAGGAAGAACACCAAACTTAGCAAGTAGTTTAATTGATTTGAATTGTAGAAATGCTAGATTGTATCCATACTTAGCATTTGATCCTTAAACTTGGATGTTGACAATGTTACCATGTTTTATAATTCATACTTGTTATTTAAATTATTACTACCTTGCCATGCTAGATAGTTGCTCCTTATTGTGCTACTATTCCTAAGGTAGTATAAGAATGGTTAGGTATGTGCATTATGATTAAATATGGTGAATGATGTAATATTTGAGCATTTTTCTTTGCATTATACATGCTGCCCTAAATGTCCTTTGATGGTATTCCAAGAATGACTGATGGAAATTCTCACCTAAGATAGTGTAAAAAAAGCTAGGTAACATGTAAGGTGTCACTAGATGTTCATAGCACATTTATGGAAACCTAGATATGAGATTATAACACTTCTATGACTGCTTGTACATCTTGGAAACTTAGAGATTGTAGGTGCACATATACTAACAGGGGCGACATGAATTGTTGACTCGTTAGCCAGACATTGCTTGATACGGGCAAAGGCCCGAAGTGTATATATATATATGGAAATCCTAGGATTTTGATTGTGTAATGTGCTTGTGATGGTCCGCCGAGGAGCGTGGAGGTTGGAAATAACCAATGCTCAGCTCGGTCAGTTGAGTCTAGAGGTGCGCCAGCGGGCCCGCTAGGTGCCAGACCCCTGTTGGGTGGGACTAGCTATCCTTACCGCAGACGGTGTTCGGAGACTAGTGGCCATCCTAGTCGACGGCCCGGGATTGTTTGCCTGCATCTTGAGATGATACTACCTGATATGATAGGGACGGCTGTAGCCGGGATATATTGCTATGAGTAGGCCCAAGGGCCGGATGCCAGAGGCTTGATATGCCAAGGTGGCAGGTTATCATGTACAGTTGGTACCGATGGATCTGTTGAGGGTGTGTAATTGTATTAGAAACACACTCTACCTCCTTGTACATTCCTTTATTGCCTTGTATGATATTTATGCAGGTCTGTGGATTATGTGGAGGTTCATTTGAGCCACTCACTGAGTCCCAACTGGACTCACAATTTATATTTTATTTTGCAGAGCATGAGTAGTAGCTTGGTGTCGACATGGTGCAGCTGGAGGGCGGAGGCGGTGCCATATCTCATAGCGGCGTCCATGAGTCTTAGACTAGTCCTAGTTATGTTGGTTTTATTTCTGCTCTGACGGTTATTTTTGAAAAGAATTGTAAAACTTGATATTTAACCATTTGGATTTGATGTTGATGTTTCTTCTTGTTTTGAAAAACTTATATATATTGTGACTTGCAAACTTTTTATAAAGTATGTTAAGTTTCTTTCAATCGATATGTTTTGGTTTCTTGATGTCAGTGTAGACAGTAGGCTACAGGGCAGGACGTGGGCCCTGGCTGGTCACACTACCCTCAGTCGGGGTGTGACATATTTAACATATGTAGTGTGATTAAAATTTGAAATAACAGCTATTCGAGGCATTTGGAAAAAGTCTGTAATCGATTATAGACTTCTGCTAAATGCCTTGAACACTTTTAAAATCATACAAATTTTATTTTTTCCGGTGCCTAGGACTTGTTTTAATATGTCACGCCCCAAACCTGAGCCATGTGACCGGCCGGGAATACGACACCGTACCCCGAAGCCTAACTAACCATGGACACATGTGAGAAAGATATTCATGATTTTTTTTGAAAACCAAATGAACATTGACTGCACTGAAAAAAAAAACAACGTCAACTCCCAAGGAGGTGAACACGGATGCAACTACAGGACACATAAAGGACTCAACCGTACGACTGCGACACGAGGGATGACTCATCAAGCTTACAACGCCAGTCGCCCATCATTAGTACCCACTTACCTCTACTCAAAACCTGCACGTACACAAACATGAGGGCATGAGTTTTTAGAACTCACTGAGTGACTAAAGCTGAGCCCTCTTAGGAAAAATAATATGTCACCAACATCAATATGGTAAGCAGGTAAAGTATTCATGATATATAACTCAAAGTTTAACTCATCAGAGTACTACATCATATATGAACATAATATAACAAAACATGTTATCACAAGTACCAACACATATAAACCATGTTGCATAACATACACTCTAGCTACTACCCTGTAACCCCTCTAGCTGACGCTAGCAGCTACCACGTATCCCCTCTAGTCGTTGTTAGGCGCTACTGTTAGTGAAATAATCTACACTAGAGGGGGCATGAATAGTGTATTATCTAATCTTTTAGCCTAAATCCAATTTTAATCGCTTCTTAAACTACTTAGGCAAAGTATCAATTCAAAGAGCAAATGCGGAAGCAATAGATAAAGCAATAAAACACAAACAAAGATCAATGCTAACACATGAATTTATAGTGGTTCGACAATCCGCCTACTCCACTACCTAAGCATCCCAGCTTAGGATTTCAACCTAATCCACTAGATGTAAAGTTCCTTTACAATAAGGATTTTTCATCGGAAAGTCTTCGCTCTCACACCGAATGCACTTCCACACCCAGAAGTCTCCGCCTTCCTACTAAAAGCACTTTCCCACCTCACTCTCCCTAAGGACACTATAATCCTATATTACACTGATGGAATTATGCCTAAACACCAAGGCAACCACCTACTCAATCAACCTAGCACTCTAGATTTACACACTTGAGTAAACAACAAATAAATAAAAAAATACAATAACAAATGGAGCAATAATCAAAACAATAAAATACTTAGCTCCACAACAAAGTTTTCTAGCTTCCTCTTGATGCCTTTGATGGTGAATCAATGAAGTCAAGGCTTACTAAAGGGGTTGAGAGATCAAAGCTAGGGTTTTCAAGAATGGTGGCTCAATCAAGCTCAAGGATCATCAAAATATGGCTCAAGGAATGTTAGAAGAGCTATGGAAGGCTCTCAAGGCTTGTATTTAAAAGCCAAGGAGAGAGGGCAAGCAAATAGTCATTGCAACGGGTGTTTTTCTGCACGTTGGTGCCACCCGGTCAGTTGCCGGCCGACCGCCCGAGCGACCGGTCATCGACCGAAAGCCTTTTGTGGCTTTATAACCCCTAGCGGTCGATCGTAGGTCGACCGGCCAGAATGTACGTGTACTTTATGGTACTTTTTCTCAATTCGGGTTTCAGATTACAGGTTTGGTTCTTTCTGGGTCTTGGCATCATACTGAGGATTTTACAATTTATCTAGACACCCTAAACCTAAACTCTAACTTCCCGAAGAATCCGAGCACGTCAACCAACGTCCTTCTGATTTTATGATTTCTTTGATATTTTTGATCGCGAACGTTGTGCGCTAAATGACTTGGAACCTGAAATTAACTATCCATGAAAACATTAGTTCTATGTTTGTTATCATCAAAATCGAGATTAAAACCAAGGTTGAAAATCTTAGGCAAACAGCTACCATTTAGCCCATCTAGCTGCTGCCCGAACTATTTAGGCCTGCAAGCTAGCCTTTACCATCTCATCTCCGTAGCCTCTCAAGTCGTCGCTAGCCACTACCATGTAGCCCCTCTAGCCGACGCTAACCGCTACCATCTCATCCTCGTAGCCCTTTTAGTCATTGCTAATTGCTACCACGTAGCCCCTCTAGTTGACGCTAGCCGCTACCCGAATGGTTGGGAACACCCTCCAACCAAACCATATCCACAATCTCCCTATATAACCAATGCATGGTGCAAAAATAATATCACATACATGCATCAGAAAACACATAACACACCAACATAATATACGGCCATATAGGCTCCCATCAGTCATGCATATTCGTTAATCACTCACTCACTCACTCACGCACACACACACACACACATATATATACTTCGACAATTTAAACATGGCATAATATGCATAGAAATCATAATGAAGCAGTCCCTTGGGATCTGAACAACAATCATATAGACAATTTATTGCCTTGAAAGAGGCATTATATCGAACAATTTAAGGGTAACTCAACCCTTACTACCCTACTCATCTCATGGTAGCCCTTATTATGGGTAAACTCTATTTGGGGACATCTAGGATCATAGCATGCATGACCCTCTATCTGGGTTATGGCCAAGGATACGATCTACCTTAGTAAAACATGATTGTCAAGTACTTAGACTAAAATTGCATAGTACACAGATTTCACTTAGCCATCTTGTCAAGCATGAATACGCCATAAATCTCATTTTATTCTCCGTCGAAAATAGATACTGAGCTTGACCATATATCCCACACATCATCCCCGATGTTCTACTTGACTTGAACGATGATTCACCCTCAAAACACCATGTCAAACTTTCCTACTCAGATTTAGAACAGTCATGAGCATTTCTAGACCGGCCACCCAATTCACCTCCAAATCTTGAGTTCTTGTCCTAAGGGTCGGGCTACTCAACCCTCCAATGCCCCCGTACGACGTTCCAACCAAATCCCATCTCTACAAGAGCTAAGTCACGAAGGTGTAACTAGCTAACAGGCCAACTTGCCACTACCCACCCGAAGGCAACCAACACCCATACGGTGAAGAACAACAGGCCTAAGCCTACCATGCCCTAAGGCAACAACACATACTACGATAATTGGGAAGGCCCTCTGAACTTATCCTAGTATACAAAAACTCGGGAGCAATCGGGAAAGGCCCTCCGAACTTTCTTGACGAGATGCGTAGAGACAATCGGGATTCGCCCATCCGAACTTGCCCCTTTAAGATATCATAGGAGTAATCGGGAAAGGCCCTCCAAACTTACTCCTAAAAGATATCACAGGAATAATCAAGAAAGGCCCTCTGAACTTATTCCTTAACACCACCTCGGGGATAATCGGGTAGGCCCTCCGAACTTATCCCACGAGGCTGAACTAGAACAATCGGGAAAGGCCCTCCGAACTTGTTCTGTAGGTTGGGAATTTTCCATCCAACCTCCCGGGCTTAGCCTGCAATCCGGCTCCTTTACGAGCCTCTCCACCATTCCTAAAGATATGGCGCACCATTATCTAAGTCATGACTCCCCTACGGTGTCTTAGGGGTGATCCTATTGGAAAGTGTCTCAACACTCCAAAACCCGATCCCAACTCCTAGACCCGTAATGTCATGAACCCGTATGGTTTTATTTCATGCATACTTTATAAATTGGTTCATAACAGATTATGTTCATAACAGATTATTTCATGTAATTAAAATTTAGATCACCAAGATTAGGGTTTTGTTTTAGGGTTTTATTTTAGCTTACTATTATGCCTTGTACTGATGAATCTAACCCAAGTCTAGTCTCCAAAGTGTGTCCTATGTTTCCAAACTATGTTTTCTGGTCGAACCGATAGGTTACACGACTAAATTCGCAGAAACACACACACCACAGCAAACAAACTAAAATCAGCACAGATTCATCATCTCAGCATAAAATTCCAGCAACATACAATTTTCAGCATTACTATGAAATAAATTTCAAAAATTAACAGAAATTAACCCCTAAATTATCATTAGGACAGAATACTAATCTCAAGATTTAATTCACAGAAATCATGCTTTTAATCAAGATTAACAAGAACCCACAACACTTAAATCTAGAAGCAAGCATTAAGATCAATAACCCCCTTCTCAAGAATCCCTAAGGCATCAATATCAAGATCTTATTCCTACCACATGATTTCTATCCAAAAATCCCAGATTTAATTCTAAGCATGCAATCCACAATCAAGAACCCAAAGTAGAAGAATAGATCAAGATTTGCATATCAAGGAAATAAGAAAACTCATTTGGTTTTTCATCGAACACCTTGAGGGCGACCTTGGTTTCCCCTTGGCCGAGCACCCCTAGGTTTGCCCTAGGGCTGCCGAGCCCCCTAAGGGAGAGATTCGGGTCTTCCCAAGCATAAATTTTGAGAATCACGACAAGAACTCGAAGAATAAATCAAGAACAAAGCATAAAGACCAAGCCGTCAAGAATGGCTTCAAGAATCTAATTAAAATCCCGAAGAGAGAGGGTAAACCACTCACCTTAATTGGAAGAAAGATTAAAGAAGAAATCTCGGACGATGGCCCTCGAATCTGGTTTCAAAAAGGTGGCGGCTCGACTCAAGAAAAGGGGACAAGGGGGCGGCGGCTCACTCCAAGCCGCCTGCTTGGAAAGAGGGAGAGAGGGGAAGGAGAGGGGCTGGCTTTGGCTGGCTCCTCTCAGCTCGGCTCCAAAGGAAAGGAAGGAGGAGAGGAAGAGGAAGAGATAGCAAGCAGCTCGGCTCGGCTCTGGATGGCGGCGGCTCCAAGGAGAAAAGGGAAAGAGGGCTAGCGGCTTGGCTTAGCGGCTGGCTCCCTTTCTCAATTCTTTGGTTGACTCCAAAAATAGGAGCCACAAGCCATGAGGAGGGGGTTTTATACTCCCTCCTCAACCCTAACCCCTTAAACACCTTAATCCAAAACCCGCATCCACCTTAAGCCAAAACTAAACCCACTAACCCGAAAGACTTAATTAATTTAATTAAATTTATTCTAATAAATCACAAGTAATTAATTAAATACACCCACATGAACATAATTAACAATTATGCACACACAACATCAAATTAAATAATTTCAACTATCCAAGTCTAAAATTCATAAATTCATATCCTACTTACCCGAGCTCGCAAGCTCGCTCCGGACCATGAGTCGACTCAGCTCGACCACGAACTAGTCCGCTAGGCTGGCAAACACACATAAGAGGAAAAATAATCAATTTAAATATCTAGGATTTTATAGTCGGTCGATCAAATGTGGCAAAAAATTGGCAGTAGCCAATTCGGTCGACTAGTTGGTCGATGTAAGACCCAGAAAAATTTCCTAATATAAAAATTTGTTTTGGTGCAGCACGCCGAACCCGGGGGTAGTCGAGTCGAGCCTCAGGATCGCCTCGAGTGAAAAGGTATGACTCGACTAATGATCATGGAATCTATGTGGGTGATTAACTTTCCTTTTATGAATTCATTCCTTAAATCAAGTTAAATCGATTCATTATGGGTTGAGTCAGAACCCAAGTTGAGTTCGGGTTTAGTCGAGGTTCGAGTATGAGTTAAGTGAGTTGTGGAGCTATCTTTGGAAAGCTAGATGAGGGATTAAAACCCTCATCTTGCAGCCGTGCGACTCATCCCTTGAGTCGCACAAGGCTGCCTAGGGGGAGAGAGGAAGAAGAGCAAGGCAAAGCTTGGAGGACTTGGATCGATCCAGGATTTCGCATCGTCGCCGGAAAATTTCAAGTCATCGTCGCCCGATCTTTCATTCTCCGCAATCTAGGTGAGTGGTTAGAGTTAGAAGCATGGGTGAGGCGGGTAGCCTAACCCCTAGTTGTGATAGGACGAGTTTCTCGCGATCTTTCCGTCAGATCTTGGTTTTATCGACGTGTAATCATTATTTTGTATGATTTCTTGTCGGAGTACCTTGTTTCTTCGTCGATTTTCAATTGTTAGGGTTGCCGAGTCATGGGAAAAGGGGAAAGGTCATGCCAAATTTTCCCCAATTCCCTTGATGGCAAGAAGGCCCTTAGATGATCTCATGTTCAAGATTGATGTAGCTAAAATCGTAGGTTTCACGCGTCATGAAGCATATCTTCCCTAGATCTCTCTTGATGTGGCCGAATGAACCCTACACCTCATGAAGAGGGTTCGGCCAAGGGTAAGGGAAGGGGTAAAGCAGTCCATTGATAATAAGTTATACTCGGAATCGAAGAATTAGAGGTATAGCTAGAGTCTCCTTTCCCTTTCCTACCTTAAGGGCCATGGCCGAGCAAGGTTCTTCTAGCTCATGGCTCGGCCAAGACTAGGGAGGGGAGAAGAGAGTAGCTTTAGATGGAAACTTACATGATTATGAGATTCACACATATAGGAATGACAATACTTAGGAAGAACACCAAACATAGCAAGTAGATTGATTGAATTGGAATTGTAGGAATGTTAGCCTTATGACCATCCTTAGCATTAGATATTTAACTTTGAAATGTTGAAATTGTTTACCATGCTTAGTAATTCCTACCTTTTTGAATTTATTATTACCGTGCCATGCTAGATAATTGCTTCTTATTGTGCTAAATTCCTAAGGTAGTGTAAAGTTGTTACGCATATATATATTGTGACCATATATAGTAGATGTTACAATACTTGAATATTTTCTTGAGATTATACATGCTGCCCAAAAATGTTCATGGGCGGAATTCCCAAGTCGACGCAAGGAATTCCTCACCCAGGGTAGTGTAGAAGGTTAGATAACGTGTAATGCGTCGCTAGACATTCATCATACTTATATGGAAACTTAGCTAGGAGATGATAACACTTCTATGACTTATTGTATATTTTTGGAAACCTAGAACTAGGTGTACACAATTTGAAAGAGCAGCATAAATTGTTAATCCTGTAGTCGGATTAAGTCCAGATACGGGCAATGGCCCGAAGGGTATATATGGAAACCCTAGGATATTGATTGTGTGGTGTGTTTGAGATGGTCCGCCGAGGAGCGTGGAGGTCAGGAATGACCAATGCTCAGCTCGGCCAATATTGGGTCTTGAGGTGCGCCAGCGGGCCCGCTAGGTGCCAGACCCCAGTTGGGTGGGACTAGCTATCTTTACCCCAGACGGTATCCGAAGACTAGTGGACCATCCTAGTCGACGGCCCGGGATTGTTTGCTTACATCTTGAGGTGACATGGCTGATGGTTAGTATGATACTACCTGATATGGTAGGGATGGCAGTAGCTAAGATATTATTCCATAAGTAGGCCTAAGGGCCGGATGCCAAAGGCTTGATAGGCCGAGATGGCAGGTTATCATATTCAGTTGTACAGATTGACCCATTGGGGGTCGGTAACTGTATTAGAAGTATTTTACCTCTTTGTTCATTCATTTTGTTGCCTTATATGATATATGCATGACTGAGGCTTATGTGGAGGTTCACTAGAGCCACTCACTGAGTCCCAAGTGGACTCATAGTTTATTCTTTATTTTTGCAGAGCATGAGCAGTGACTTAGCTTGTCGACATGGTGCAGCTGGTGGGTGGGAGGTAGTGCCATATCTCGTAGCAGCATCCATGAGTCTTAAACCAGTGTCTAGTAGTGTTTGTTTTATTTCTGCACTGATAGTTGTATTTGAAAAAGAGTTGAAAAACTTGTTACTTGAACATTCAGTTATTTTGATGTTGGTGTTCTTACTTGTTTTGGAAAACATAAAAATTATGACTTTGAAAACTTTTAATAAAGTGTGTTGAGATTTCTTTTATTCGATATGTCTTGGTTTTCTTTGTGTCAGTGTAGATAGTAGGCTACAAGGCAGGATGTAGGCACTGGCCGGTCACACTACCCTTAGTTGGGGTGTGACAGTCAACTAGTTGGTCGACCGAACTGTGCCCAAAAGTGGTAGATTGCCTTCGGTCGCTCAGCGATCTCTCGGTCGATCGACCGACAAGCGACCGAGCATCGGCAACGGGCAAAAATACGCCTGTTGACGAGCCCTTTGTTTGAGGGGTTATAAATACCCACCCCAAACTCTCTCCCAAGCTCTTAATGATGCTTATAAACCTCATAGAGTGATCTTTAGCATCCTCCAAGCTCCTCATTGATCAAATCCTTCAAACCTAGGTCTTGATCCCTCATCTTCAAGTGTTCTTCATTGGAGGGCTCATTAAGGGTGCTAGGCTCAAGAAGAAGAGGTGTTCTTTTTGTGATAAGTCATCTTTACTCTCTTCTTGTGATTAAAGTGTTTTTATTTTGTTTTGAATTGATTTACTTGAGCTTGTAAGAAGACCTAGTGTTAGGTATTGTGATTGAGTGGTATCCTTGGTGTAGAAGGTGTAAAGCCACTTGTGCAAACTAAGTTAGGAGTAGGTCTTAGGAATTGAGGTGGGAAAGCTCACTCTGTAGGAAGGCGGGCTACTTCCGAGTGTGGAAGTGCCTTCGAGGTGAGTGTAGGGTCTTTCAGGTGTAAAGTCCTCAATTATAAGCTACTCATAATTTAGTGGATTTGGGTGTGAAATCCTAAGCACGGTACTTAGGTAGTGGAGTAGGCATTGAGGCCGAACCACTATAAATCCTTGTGTTAGCTTTGATATATTGCCTGTGTTAATTGCTTTATCGTTAAACGCTTCCGTATTTAGTCATTCAATCGTGAATTGCCTAAGTAATCTAAGAAAAGATTAAAATTGAAATTAGGCAAATAGATTTAGTTAAAACACTATTCACCGCCCCTCTAGTGTGGCCATTTCACCAACATTCTTCTTTTAGTTTTGTAAAATTAGAAGTTTAGGGGCATATTCGTGATGAGCACGCTTGTTGCCTAGTTTGGTGCGCGCGCGGAGACAAGGCGTCGACATCATGTTGACGATGACTAGAACCCCGAGAAGGCACTGATGGAACCAGCAATCTACAAGATGGTTTTGGGCAGCCCCTTGGCGAGACAGAGCTCCTTAAAAACCCTAGGATGATGGCCTTGGTTCACCCGGTGGCTCGGGTGGAACCCTTAGAACATCCATAATTATCCTTATTTACTTTATGCTTTTATTTATTGCTTTTGCTTCAATTGTTGATAGCTTAGATAATTATAATTGCATGAAGAAACCCTCCAATAATATTGAGTCTAAATGGCTAAGATATTAAGAATATCGGTGACGCATTCCATCGTTATGAAGGACAAGTGTGTCTATTGTCACAACGAATTTGTTGTGCAAACACAAGGCTTTTTGTGCTAATAGACACGTTGCACCTCATATGGCACATATCCCATTTGTGTCTCTGCTACTGGCTTGAACATGACTTACCTTGTTGAGCTACAGTCAAGGGTGGTTGTTTTCTCGCTAGGGCATACGAATGATGAGTCCGACTCAACTAGGGCTCCTTGGTTTGTTGTGCACACACAAGAGCTTGGTTGTCCTAGAGGCAAAAACATATGGAAGTCACATAGTAATATGATAGGTAAAGAGTTACCCACCCATGGACTTATTAGGGTTTGTCGTGTTACATGCGAGACCCAAGTAGGAGAAGTGGGGTTCCATTTTTCCCCTAAGGAAGTCTACCAAAGAGGGCTTCCTGCTTCCAAATCGGAGGGTATTATGGAACATCAAAAATTAGTGGGAGACATGATTAATTAAAAATACCTCATTGATCATGCTTGTAAAATGGTGGCTTATACTTGTCTTTCCTTTTGGTTGTAGCATATCATCGTCATCATGTCAAACACACTGTCATTATGTAGCATTCTTGATGCTAATAAACTCATCAGAACAAACTACATCGATTGGTTACGAAATTTGAGGATTGTCCTTACCCAGGAGCGTCTCCCCTATATCCTTGATGACTGGCCACCGGATGTGCCTACCCAAAGGGCTACTGAGGAAGTAAGGGCCACTTACGAGAAGTGGCAACATGACAGCACTACTATTCAGTGCATTATGCTCGCCTCTATGTCCGATGTGTTGCAGCGACAATATGAAAAGATGGACGCTAGGGCCATCCTCTCTCACCTCAAGGAGTTGTATGGTGAAGAGAGCTGGACTGCTAGGTTTGAGCAGTCAAAGCAACTCTTCCAGGCCAAGATGACGGCAGGGACCCCTGTTGAAACCCATGTCCTCAAACTAATCGATTTGATCGAGAGATTAGAGAAATTGGGCCTAAGCATTGATAAGGGGCTAAGTTGGGACTTAATACTCCAATCCCTCTCAGGGTCATTTTCACAGTTTATAATCAACTACCACATGAACAAGTTGGATGCCTCGCTTCTCGAGCTCCTTAATATGCTGAAGACTGCTGAGTCCCACCTTCCAAAGGAAAAGGACAAAGTCTTATTAGTGGATAGTGTCCCGAAAAAAGCGAAGAAGCACTCTGTTAAGAACAAAGTGAAAAGTGAAGCTGTGAATCCTAAGAAGGAAATCAAGAAAAAGGAAAAGACTGCCTCTAAAATCACCTATTTCCATTGTGGTAAAGATGACCACTTGAAGCACAACTACAAGCCTAGGGAGGGGAAAAGAGGGTGACTTTAGATGGAAACTTCCATGGTTATAAAGTTCGAGTTATAGAGACATCATGATACTTAGGAAGAATACTAACCATAGTAAGTAAAATGATTGATTTAGGAGATTGTAGGAATGCTAGCTTAACGACCATCTTTAGCCCATTCAATCTTTAAATTTCAAAATGATGTATTAGTTTACCATGTTTAGTATTTCATGCATTATTGAATTCCTTGCTACCTTGCCTTGCTAGATAAATTGTTTCTTATTGAGCTTAATTTTAAAGGTAGTCTATAATTGTTATGTATGAATATCATAGCTATATATGGTATATGTTGTAAAGAATGCTTCTTTCTCATTAGATTGCATGTTGTCCAAAAATGTTTATGGGATGAATTCCAAGGTCAGTACAAGTAATTTCTCACCCAAGGTAGTGTAGAAGGTTAGATAACATGTAGGACGTCGCGAGACGATCAGCGTATATATATGGAAACTTAGCTAGGAGATGTTATCACTTCTAGGACTTCTAGTAAACATTTTAGAAACTTAGAACTCTTAGGTGTACACATTTTGAAAGGGCAGCATTAATTATTGACCCGGTAGCCCGGATTTGGGCCAGATACGGGCAATGGCCTGAAGTGTATATAAGGAAACCCTAGGACATTGATTGTGTGATGTGCTTGAGATGGTCCGCCGAGGAGCGTGGAGGTCGAGAATGACCAATGCTCAGCTCGGCCAGTGTTGGGTCTTGAGGTGCGCCAGCGGGCCCGCTAGGTGCCAGACCCCAGTTGGGTGGGACTAGCTATCCTTACCCCAGACGGTGATCGGAGACTAGTGGACCATCCTAGTCGATGGCTCGGGATTGTTTGTTTACATCTTGATATGATGTGGCTGACAGCCAGTATGATTCTACCTTGTTTGGTAGGGCCGATTGTAGCCGGGATTTTAATTCCATAAGTAGGCCCAAGGGCCGGATGCCGGAGGCTTGATAGGTCGAAATGATAGGTTTTCACATATTCAGTTTACATAGAATGACCCATAGGGTCAGTAGTCACATTAGAAGTAGCTTACCTCCCTGTTTATTCAATTTGTTGCCTTATATGATATGCATGAATAACTGAGGATTATGTGGAGGTTTGCTAGAACCACTCACTAAGTCC
This sequence comes from Canna indica, assembly GCA_034359265.1. Taxonomy (NCBI): domain Eukaryota; kingdom Viridiplantae; phylum Streptophyta; class Magnoliopsida; order Zingiberales; family Cannaceae; genus Canna; species Canna indica. Next base: position 43,079,282 of record CP136891.1, read on the forward strand.
CAAGTGGACTCACAGTTTGTTTCCTTATTTTTGCAGAGCATGAGCAGGATTGTGACCTGACGACATGGTGCAGCGGGTGGCGAGAGGTGGTGCCATATCTCGTAGCGGCGTCCATGAGTCATAGTCCAGTGTTTAGTAGTTATTTTCTTTTCTGCACTGACAGTTTTATTTATTAAAAGTTTATAAAACTTTGATACTTGAGACGTTCAGTTGTTCTGATTTTGGTTTTCTTCTTTGGTTTGAAAACTTAAAATTGTGAACTTTGAAAAATTTTAAATAAAGGTTGTGATGAGATTTCTTTTTGTCGACATGTTTTGGTTTCTTTATGTCAGTGTAGACAGTAGGCTACAGGGTAGGATGTAGGCCCTGGCCGGTCACACTACCCTCAGTTGGAGTGTGACAAATAGTGTATTAACTAATCAATTAGCCTAAATTCGATTTTAAATATTTTCTTAAATTACTTAGGCAATTCACAATTTAACGACTAAATGCGAAAGCGAGTAATAAAGCTAAGCAATGTGATACACAAAGAAAATAATGCTAACACAATTATTTATAGTGGTTCAGCCCTAATTTCTACTCCACTACCTAAGCACCCCGCTTAGGATTTCCAAACTAGCTTTACTAGATTATATCATTTCCCTTACAAAGAGGACTTTACACCGGAAAGTCTCTACTCTCAAACCGAAGGCACTTTCACACTCGGAAGTATCCCGTCTTCCAACCGAGAGCAGTCTCCCGCCTCAACCTAAGAGACCACTCAACTAATCCTAGTAAACTAAGTTTACAATGGTGGATTTAAGCCCACCAAGGGAACCACCAACTCAATCAACCTAGCACTCTAGGTTTACACACACTCAAATACAATGAAATAAACAACAAAATACAATAATAAATGGAGCAATAAATCAAACAATAAAGCACTAGCTTAAGTCCACAACAAGATTCCTAGCTTCCTCTTAATGCCTTTAATGATGAAACAATGAAGATAAGGCTCAATCAAAGAGATGAGAGATCAAAGCTAGGGTTTCCACAAGAATTGGCTCAATAAAGCTTGGGAATGATCACAAGATGGCTCCAAAAGGTTTGGAGTGATCCAAGTGGTCAAAGAAATGCCGGGGCATCAATATTTATGGAGCCATGAACTGGGCTCGAGTGAAACACTGCTCAACGGCTCAAAAACTAGTCATTTACCGTCGTCCGGTCGACCAACCGAGTGAACGTCGAGCGACCGAAGGCATTCTGCCCACTTCGGGCATCATTCGGTCGACCAAAATAGGAGAAAACAAGATAGTTTTGCTATTTTTTCTGCTCATTTATTTGTTTTTGGGTTCGATCTTCGCTAAGTCCTCTTATATAACATTTATTGGCTTGGTGTGGGGCTCAATGGGTCACACACAATAGGCTAACCTCATAACAAACCTTATGAGATAAACTCCGAATGCGCCCTATATGTCTACTAGCATGGACATACTGCAACTCAATCACGGATCTCATTTACAGACATGATAGGAAAGTTGTTTCCTATAAGAACGAATGCGCGAGGAAGGAGTTCCTCGGTAACCCTAATTTGTAGGGCATCCCTAAATTGTAGGGATTGGCACATGATAATATTTCATGTAGCTGATTAAATTTAATTATGAATTAAATATTTGATTAACTACTTGATCGAGAATATATTTAATTATGAATTAAATATAATTTGATTTTGAATCAAATATACATGGTGGGAAAATTAATTTCTAACCATGACCCTAACCGATTAATTGGGAATTAATTTATTTGAACAAATTCTAATTAATAAGAATATGATTTATGGAGATAAATCATAAAATTAATAGATATATGATTTATGAGGATAAATCATAATTTTATTAATTAATAAGAAATTGAACTATTTAGATAAACCTTTTTCCTATTGTTTTGGGAATTGGTTTATTTAGATAATTATCATTCTTGTTTATGGGCTCTTAATTTATGGAGATAAGTTAAAGTTTATATTTTATTAGATTTAATTAATTTTTAATTAATTATGAAGCCATTAAAATATAAATTATTTTTTGGAGGCAAACCCCGGAATTTTGAATGTTGGGGAGAGAGTTTTTAGGGGGCCGGGTCTAGCTTTGTAGCCCCCCCCTCGCCCCCTCTCTATAAATTGTGGCTGAACACCCCATGGGAGGGGTTGGTGAATTAGTTATTCCTCCTCCTCTCCATTGGTGGCCGGCCATCTACTTCCTCCTTTTCGTTCTTTTACGAAGCCAAATTGGAGGTGTCTTCTACTTGGGTGTGCCGCCTACTTCATCCACTTGGAGGATTCCGAAAAAGGACAACGAGGTATTCTTTGATCTACCTTCTCATTCCTTTGTTTTCTCATCTCCTCTTTCTCTCACTTTGGAGTCTGATTCTTGGTGGAAGGGTCGGCCTAGCTCTTGAGGTTTCGGGGTTTGAGAAAGCATCTCCGTTGAGCCACGACGAGTCCGGTTGTTCGCTGCCCTTTGTTACGACGCGCGTGGTGTGGACTATCATTGGAGGACGTGCGTGTGTGCGTCTTGATACGGGAATAGGATTACCCTATCCAACCATGGTATAAGGTATACCTTTCCCCTTCTACTCGTAGATTGGATTCTTTAATTGTTGCTAAAGTAGATCGTTATTTTGGGATGTTTCAAATTTTTAAATTGTTATCTCCGCTGCGTTTCTTATTCCCATCCCAACACTATCAACATGCATATCTAAATAATTATACTCCCCCTATCTATATGCAGGGTTTTTCTACATTTTCTTCCTTTTTACCTATATTTTTCTCCCCCTTTTGATATCAATCAAAAAGGGCAAAAAAAGTCAACCTATAGTCAAAGTTGAGACTCTAAATCTATTTTTCATGAAACATGAAAATCTCAACCAAAGGGATCAAAAACAAACATTTAATACGAGACTAAATCATACATGATAGCAATGAGTGATAACTAAAATCCAAATTCGGAAATCATGTATAAACTCAAGTATCAATATTTTCAAGTAACGGTCAAAATATCAAAAACCATTTTAGAAATAATTTTTCTCAGGTAATAGTGAGAACGATACCAAAGATAGAGTTATGATATCATACTTGATGTCTTATTTGAAAATTTCAACGAAAATCCAAAATATCGAAAAATGAGCACTTGGAAGGAACGATACTTTAAAGTTTCTAAATTCAATTTCAAAAATCCATAACAAATCTGTTTATACTCGAGATTTTTGAAATTTTTATGTCATAGCCTATAATACCCGAGATCTCCTAACATATAAGTTTTATGTGGTGCGGCGCACGGGGTCGGGGAATAGCTAGGTAGAGTCGCGAGAATCGACACTAATGGCAGGTATAACTTAATTGGTTGACTCGCGAAGCATGTTGTATGACTTATGTGTTAGATTGATTTAAGTTGGGATGGAATCGGGTTACGGGTTGAGTCGGGGTTCGATTCGGACTCGGGTTGCGTTGAGTAATGAGACTTAAGTCTCGAGGGCACTTTGGTCAAAAGCCAAAGGAGGGGGGGGGGGAATAAAACCCTTGACCTCAAGCTGCCGTGCGACTCAAGGGGAGGGAGATCTTGTGGACGGCGCCGATCTCGCGACGTCGTTAAAGAAGCCGGGATTCATCTTCATCGAGTCCACCTTTACGTCTGATTGAGGTGAGTGGTTGATTTATTACTAAGGCGAGGCGGGTGGCCGAACCTTGGAGATCTTGTAATCGAGTTTTACGCGATGTTTCTTGCCGATTGATGTGGTTTCTCGGGTTTTGACTTCGGATGATGCGCATAGCTTTGATTATGTTTTGTTTTGATCGTGTTTATGTGATTTAGGGGTTGGCCGCATAGAGGAAAAAGGGGGAAGGTCATGCCGAAATTTTCCCCAATTTCCTCGAGTGGCTTATAACCCATGGATCGTCTTCTTTTTGGTAAATATCAGATCCTTAGATTGATGCATGAGAATTGTTGTCGAAAGCATGCCATTCCTACCTAGAAGGCTCGGCCGAGCAAGGTGTTACCCTGCTCAAGTTCGGCCGAGCAAGGGTAAGGGTGGAATTGAAAGATTGATTAAATTATTCATGCTAGATTTCATGTTGGGTTGTTTTGATTCATGCTTACGTGCTTGGGGTTAAATTGTATTTATGTTATGAGATTTCTCGCTCATCATATGAACTGTTAGTAGCGATAGATCTAGATTATCATGTTTAAGGATATGTTCTTGTTATTGCATACATGGTTAGGATTTAGTATAGCATACGAATCATGTAAAGGTTACAATTATATTATAATGCTAGTGCCCCATCATACCATGTTATACTACTTGTTTCCTTACTAAGAATTTAGCTTTAATCGTTGAAATTAATCTCTTGCTCTAGCATTCATTTAGTTACCATTGTTGGTATTTAATTTTGGTGATTATTGTTGGTAACTATTGCTAGTAATTATTGTTGATAAGAGTAGGCCACATTCTTCGCTATATTTCGTTTACTCAACTAAATCAAGTAGGAAGGATTTCTATACCTATGAATGGTAGTTACCTGGAGAAACAAAATACATAAACTAGGTGTCACACCTAGGGATAGACAGCGGACCTTAGCGTTCAGCTGGTACGATCCGAGGGATGTCTCGGATAAGGGCAGCCTGGATAAACCTAGATGGAATTATTACTGAAACATTGATTGTGTACTATGATTGAGATGGTCTACTGAGGCATGTCATCAGCCGAACGACTACCACACATCTCAGCGGTGATAGGGTCTTGAGATTGCACCAGCGGGCCCGCTTGGTGTTAGACTCTGGTGGCGGAGGGTCTTGAGATTCCATCAATGGGCACGCTGATGGTAGACTCGAGTCGGGTGGGACTAGCTATCTCTAACCCGGAGGTTCCAGAGACTAGTGGCCAAACTAGTCGACGGACCCGGGATTGATTGTTTTGTACATTATACACCTCGTTAGGCTGGTTAAGAAGGGCGGTTTGGCCTGGTTTGATAGGGTTGGGAAGCTTGGTATGGCTGACCCCCCCCCCCCCCCCCCCCCCCTTCCCCCCTCTTACACATGAATAGGCCCATAGTGGCTGAATGGTATGAGTTGGTAAGGGCCAAGGAGGCCGGTTCAATCATTTTGGTGACTTGACATGTTGTTTAGCTTAAATTCCTTGACTGTACCATACTGTTGTATATGTTATCTTAACCGGGATTTTAGTGGAAGTTCGAGAGAACCACTCACTGAGTTCCTCGTGGACTCACGGTTTATTTATTGTTGTTTTGTAGAGCCCAACCCGTGAGGTATGGCTTGGTGGCATGGTGCAGCTGGAGTATAGGTGGAGGCACAGATCTCGTGCTAGCATGTCTACATACGGTATAGTTATGCTTCGAGATCAGGCAACCACGACTGCACTCAGCACACCATGCGGTTAGTAACTTAAATTATAATTGAATGAGTTGTTTGATATTAATGGTGAAATCATTTTTATGTTAGTGTGATGGACACCCGTAACGCTGCTCTGAGTGGAAGCGGTAGCAATTCCACCGAACACTGAGGCCGAGACTGAGATCGGGGCCAGGGCCATGGAAGAGAATAGTCAAGGGAAGAGGGACAAGATTCTACAGTTGTTCAGCTACAAGCTTAGGTAGCTCAATTAACAGAGCAGGGAGCAAAAGTTGAGACAACAGATGCAACAGCAACAACAACAGCCACCCTAACCGGTACCCGTGGCCCCTAGGGTATCGGAGGTGGCTGAGCAGGTAGCATCGCAGGTTAGGGTCCCAGGGGCACCTACGTACGCAGACTTCGTCAAGTTCAGGCCGCCAGTATTCACCGGTACAGACCGACAAGTGGAAGTCGTCGAGTTCCTGGGGGACTATTACAAGCTGTGTATAGAACTGGGGTGTTTGTCAGAGGCAACAACTCACGTGGAGGGTCTGAGACCTCAGATAGGTAGGCTTATCCATTACACCGAGGACTCCACATTTGCTCGGGTGGTGGATGAGGCCCTTCGGAAGGAAGCACTGGTACCGTCCGAGAGAAATGATGGGCCACCCAAGAAGAAATTTGGGCCTCAAGGATCTGGAGGCCGGCCATGGCATTCAGAGGGGACTATGACCACCGTAGATCACCAGAGTCGTGAGCACAATAGTAGCCAGGGCCGCGGAGGCTCAGGGTCAGGGGTGATGAGGCAAACAGAGATAGGGGCACTACTCAGAAAATTGACATGCCGTAGTGTGGTCGTTGTAACTGGAAGCACTGGGGGACTTGCTATGGCCGCACAGATGCATGCTTCAGATGTGGATAGGTTGGGCACTTTAGGAAGGATTGCCCGGACAGAGGTGGCCAGAGATCTGAACTGTCAAAATGAAAAGCGTCGATGTCAGTAGGGTCAGTGGCACAAAAGGGTCAGATGCATAGCAGAGGGCTGCAGGCTAGTCACTCTGTGAAACCGTCTGCCCAAGTTTACGCCATGAACCGTTATGGGGCAGAGGCATCTAGAGCAGTGGTAACATGTACTATTTTAGTCTGTTCATCTGCTGCTTATGTTCTGTTTGATCCGGGTGCCACAGACTCGTTTGTATTTGCCAAATTTGCTGCTGAGTTACCTATGGTACCTTCCCTGCTTGACGGGCCATTTGTGGTATCAATGCCTACGGGATGCAATTGTAGCTAAATCAAATTTCCAAAACTGCGAAGTGCTTATCTATGGCCATGAATTGAGGGCAGATTTGACACTCCTGCCCATGCTTGAACTCGATGTCATTCTCGGCATGGATTGGCTGACGGAGCACTTTGCAATACTGGATTGTAGGGCTAAGGTAGCCATGTTCAGCAAGCTCGGGTTGCGGCAGTTCACCTTCCAAGGAGAAGGAAGGAGCGAGCTGATTGGGGTCATCTCAACCCTTAAAGCTCGTAAACTACTTCAAGGAGGCTGCCAGTCCTTCCTGGCCTTCATATTTGTGGTCGAGGAAAAAGGGGGTGCGACAGGGGATATCGGTGGAACTTAGGTAGTCTGTGAATTCCGCGATGTGTTTGCCGAGGAGTTGTCGGGATTGCCGCCCAGGAGAGAGGTTGATTTCTACATTGATTTGCAGCCCATGGTGAAGCCGATCTCCATCCGACCCTATAGGATGGCGCCGACCGAACTTAGGGAGTTAAAAGTGCAATTGCAAGAGATGCTAGACCTGGGCTTCATTCGGCCGAGTGTGTCACCATGGGGTGCTCCGGTACTCTTCGTGAAGGAGAAGGATGGGTCTATGCGCATGTGCATTGACTATAGGCAGCTGAATAAAGTGACGATCAAGAATCGTTACCCACTGCCAAGGATAGATGATTTGTTTGACCAACTGTAGGGGGCACGATGGTTTTCTAAGATTGATTTGAGGTCCGGATACCACCAGCTGAGAATCCGGGACTGTGATGTTCCTAAGACTGCCTTCAGGACTCACTATGGCCACTACGAGTTCCTAGTAATGTCTTTTGGTCTGACCAATGCACCTGCAGCTTTCATGGACTTGATGAATCGAGCGTTTAAGGATTACCTGGACAGTTTTGTGATCGTCTTCATTAACGACATCTTCGTGTACTCCAAGAGTGAGGAGGAGCACTCCGAACACTTGCGGATGGTTCTGGAAACCCTCAGAGAGCACCGGTTGTTCGCTAAATTCTCCGAGTGTAATTCTGGTTGGAAAGTGTAGGGTTCCTGGGCCATGTAGTGTCCAAGGAAGGGATAAGGGTGGATCCTGCAAAGGTGGAGGCTGTGCAGAACTGGAGACGGCCAACCAGCATGACTGAGATCCGTAGCTTTCTTGGGTTGGTCGGGTATTACCGTAAGTTTGTAGAAAATTTCTCCAGGATTGCAGCCCCTTTGACTCGGTTGACTCAGAAAAGGGTCAAATTTGTTTCAAACGACAAGTGCGAGGCGAGCTTTCAGAAGCTCAAGGATTGCTTGACGTCGGCACCCGTGTTGGTCATACCTTCCGGTTCATGAGGATTTGTGGTGTTCGCGGAAGGCGACTTGGTGTTCCTAAAGGTTTCCCCCATGAAAGGGGTAGTCCGGTTTGGGAAGAAGTGGGAGTTGAGCCCTAGGTTCATTGGGCCTTTCCCTATTCTCAAGCGGAGAGGAGCGCGGTGGCTTACGAGCTTGCTTTGCCTCCTAGCCGGAGCAGAGTTCACCTAGTTTTTCATGAATCAATGCTCCGGAGATATGTGAGGGATGAATCCCATGTGATCGAGCCGACTGCGGTTGAGGTGGACACGGCGATCTCGTATGAGGAGAGGCCAGCAGAGGTACTTGACCGACATATCAGGAAGCTGAGATCTAAGGAAATTCCCTTGGTGAAAGTTAGGTGGGAGCATCATACCGAGCAAGAGGCTACCTGGGAAGTAGAGTGGGACATGAGGGAGCACTACCCCTCCCTATTCCAGGATATGGTGAGTCCCTATGCTTTACTAAATTCGAGGACATGAAGGTTGTAATACCTGGGATCTCCTAACATATAAGTTTTATGTGGTGCGGCACATGGGATCGATGAATAGCCAGGTTGAGTCACGAGAATCGACACTAATGGTAGGTATAACTTAATTGGTTGACGCGTGAAGCATGTTGTATGACTTATGTGTTAGATTGATTTAAGTTGGGATGGAATCGGGTTATGGGTTGAGTCGGGGTCCGATTCAGACTCGGGTTGCGTTGAGTAATGAGACTTAAGTCTCGAGGGCACTTTGGTCAAAAGCCAAAGGAGGGGGGGGAATAAAACCCTTGACCTCAAGCTGCCGTGCGGCTCAAGGGGAGGGAGATCTTGTGGACGGCGCCGATCTCACGACGTCGTTAAAGAAGCCGGGATTCATCTTCATCGAGTCCACCTTTACGTCTGATTGAGGTGAGTGGTTGATTTATTAGCAAGGCGAGGCGGGTGGCCGAACCTTGGAGATCTTGTAATCGAGTTTTACGCGATGTTTCTTGCCGATTGATGTGGTTTCTCGGGTTTGGACTTCGGATGATGCGCATAACTTTGATTATGTTTTGTTTTGATCGTGTTTATGTGATTTAGGGGTTGGCCGCATAGAGGAAAAAGGGGGAAGGTCATGCCGAAATTTTCCCCAATTTCCTCGAGTGGCTTATAACCCATGGATCGTCTTCTTTTTGGTAAATATCAGATCCTTAGATTGATGCATGAGAATTGTTGTCGAAAGCATGCCATTCCTACCTAAAAGGCTCGGCCGAGCAAGGTGTTACCCTGCTCAAGTTCGGCCGAGCAAGGGTAAGGGTGGAATTGAAAGATTGATTAAATTATTCATGCTAGATTTCATGTTGGGTTGTTTTGATTCATGCTTACGTGCTTGGGGTTAAATTGTATTTATGTTATGAGATTTCTCGCTCATCATATGAACTGTTAGTAGCGATAGATCTAGATTATCATGTTTAAGGATATGTTCTTGTTATTGCATACATGGTTAGGATTTAGTATAGCATACGAATCATGTAAATGTTACAATTATACTATAATGCTAGTGCCCCATCATACCATGTTATACTACTTGTTTCCTTACTAAGAATTTAGCTTTAATCGTTGAAATTAATCTCTTGCTCTAGCATTCATTTAGTTACCATTGTTGGTATTTAATTTTGGTGATTATTGTTGGTAACTATTGCTAGTAATTATTGTTGATAAGAGTAGGCCACATTCTTCGCTATATTTCGTTTACTCAACTAAATCAAGTAGGAAGGATTTCTATACCTATGAATGGTAGTTACCCGAAGAAACAAAATACATACACTAGGTGTCACACCTAGGGATAGACAACAGACCTTAGTGTTCAGCTGGTACGATCCGAGGGAAGTCTCGGATAAGGGCACTGCCCGGATAAACCTAGATGGAATTATTACTGAAACATTGATTGTGTACTGTGATTGAGATGGTCTACTGAGGCGTGTCATCAGCCGAACGGCTACCACACGTCTCAGCGGTTATAGGGTCTTGAGATTGCACCAGCGGGCCCATAATGGTATGGCCGAACCCCCCTACACATGAATAGGCCCATAGTGGCCGAATGGTATGAGTTGATAAGGGCCAAGGAGGCCGGTTCAATCATTTTGGTGACTTGACATGTTGTTTAGCTTAAATTCCTTGATTGTACCATACTGTTGTATATGTTATCTTAACCGGGATTTAAGTGGAGGTTTGAGAGAACCGCTCACTGAGTTCCTTGTGGACTCACTGAGGTACGGCCTAGTGTCATGGGCAGATGGAGTGTAGGTGGAGGCACAGATCTCGTAGCAGGCGTCCGTAGAGTCATAGTCGTGTTAGTTAGGGTTGATGGTCATGCACTGAGTAGTCATTTGTAAAAACATTTACGGTTTTAAACTTGAACTGTTATTTGAAAAACTGAGTTGTTTCTTTAAACTTAAAACTGTTTGAAATTAATAAAGTTTGGTCGCCGTTTATTTCATGGTTTTTCGATGGTTCAGTATTGTTCTTTTAAGATTGGATAAGTGCGTGTGGTAGGATTCGGAGTATTGACACTTACCCTAGCCAGTCACGCGACCCCGGGTTGGGGTGTGACATAGACTAGATTTCCAAAGGAAGATGCAGATTCAAGAATCAACCAAAAAACATTTTTTTGTTTTTTTCTAAAATTCACTAAGTTCTAGTAGCATTTTCGTAAATAATTGGATTTTTTCAAAATATTTCCAGATTTCATTCAAACTTTCCAAATACCAAGATATGGTAATCTAAAATATGTGTATCAAGTTTGAAGTGAAAATAATATCATTTGATCAAAATATGAAATTAGCACGATTTCATTCAAAGTAGGTATGAAAATATGAAAATGCTAAGTACCAAATTTTGCTATCTACTCATATTTTCTCAAATTTAGGCGCATACACATCTAACATGAGTGAATCTAAGTATGTCAATCAAGTTTGGGTTTAAAAAGAGGTTTCCAAGTCACTTTGTTGACTTCGGTCAAAGTATACTTCAAGTTTACAAAAATTAAACTTTTTAATCCTTATAAAATCATATTCTTGACAAATTTTTTTGAAACTTTAACTGAAAAAACTATATTTTTCAAGGGATCTACAGGTTCAAGAATCAGCCAAAAATCAATTTTCTATAAATTCATAAAATTCCTGAAAGTCGAGGGGCAATTTCAAAATTTTAGGTATTTTTTCAAAAGTTATCAATTTTGATTCAAACTTTTGAGACATTGTTGAATGATCATTTAAGATGTGTTTGTCAAGTTTGAGCTCAAAATGAATTCTCTTAGTTCATTTTTCATCATATCTTGATTTCAATAAAAAAAACTAATATTTCTAGCTATCATTCAAATTATCAAAATCATTCTTAGAAATGATTTTATTCAAGCAATGGTGTGAATGATATTAGAAATGGAATCGAAATGGTACATATGAGTTTTTATTTGAAGCTTTTGACGAAAAATCAAAGTATTGGAAAGATGAGTATTGAAAGTAAGTGATACTTTGTATTTCTGAAATCCAACTTCAAAATTCCATTATAAATCAGATTATTGATGAAATTTTTTGAAATTTTTACACAGCAAACTAGATTTTTCAATGAAGGTTTAGTTTCAAGAATCAATTAAAAATGATTTTTCTACATTTTTCTAAAAATAATTAAAAATACTAAAATTTCAATGGCATTTCCGTAACTTTTAGTTATTTGTCAAAACATGTTCAGTTTTTATTCAAACTTCTATGACACAACATAATGGTCATGTAAAGAGTGTATGTCAAGTTTGAGATAAAAATTATGTCCTTAAGTCAAGATATCAACCTAGCATGATTTCATTCAAAACTAAGCCCGTTATTAGAAAACTTGCTAAGTGTCAATCTTATCATTTACTCATAGTTTTTCAAATTTAAACCTATGGACACCTAACATGAGTAACTATAAACATGTTTCTCAAATATGGATTGAAAATGAGATATCTAAGTCAATTTGTTAACTTGGGTCAACTTGGTTCAAAAGAGATTATCATGAAATGACCTCTATGTCATTTTATCCATATCCATATAAATTTTTCATTCTAAATTAAAGGAAACATGTCATACCTATTCCTAAACAAGTTTATGAAGTTTGGACTTAAAATAAAGTGTCCAAGTCGATTTGTTGACTTGAGTCAAATTTTTCCAAGTTTAAGTCCCCTAAACTAATCTAGTTATCACCTTCTTCATCTACACATGAATTTTCAAGTTTAAATGCCTAGAATCATGTGACATGTGTATCTAAACATGTTTACCTACTACTAACTCAAAATGAGGTCTCTAATAAAGAATTTTAACCTAGTCCAATTTCATTCAATATCAACATCATGAAATCACCTAAATATCAAAATATTGCTTACTCATGAAATTTCATAGATTTATCATGCAAAATCAATCAAGAGTATAGAGACATCATTAAAGCATGAATACTCAACTATTAACTATACTAAGATTTTTGCAAAACTGAAATCATACCTCATTCTAGTAGAGAAACAAGGGTATGTGCCATATGATATGCAACATGTCTATTATCACAAAAGGTCTTGTGTTTGCACAACAAACCCGTTATAGCAATAGACACACTTGTACCTCATAACGATGGAAGGCGTGACCGATATTCTTAATATCTTAGCCATTCAGACTTAATATTATTTGAGGGTTTCTTCATTCAATTATAATTATCTAAGCTATCAACAATTGAAGCAAAACCAACAAATAAAACCATAAAGTAAATAACGATGATTATGGATGTTCTAAGGGTTCCACCCGAGCCACCGGGCGAACCAAGGCCATCATCATCATCCTAGGGTTTTAGGGAGCCTCGTCTCACCAAGGCGCTGCCAAAAAACATCTTGCAGGTTGCTGGTTCCATCAGTGCCTTCCCGGGGCTCAAGTCGTCATCATCATGGCGCCAAACACCTCCTCTCCGCGCGCGCACCAAAATGGGGCAGCAAGCGTGCTCGTCACGAATCTGCCCCTAAACTTCTAATTTTACAAAACTAAAAGAAGAAGACCCCAAGCAACCCTTGGGGACAGGTTTAAGGAAAGGGAGAAGAAGATTACATCAGAATTCTCAATAGGAAGGCAGGGGTACGCAAGCCCTATTCAAAAGTAACAATGTTGAAATTTCACAAATTTACAAGCAATCAACACAACACATTTTACACACAGTCACATCACATAGGGCTCATCCATAATCACCCTTTCATGCATCTTAACAATTAAGAAAAATAAAGGAAAAAAAAAACAGAATCCGAAAATGCGCTAATCGGGTTACGTTTCCACCCAAAACGGTCCAAATAACACATGCTGAAAATTTGAGTTTTCGGGACTGTTCAACCATGAACCCACGGGGTTCTTGAGTTCTAAATCCGTCCAAGACAAGTTTGGACAGGAGGCTACCACCCCAATTCATCGCATAAACCATGGGGACAAAAGAATAACTCAAGAACCCCCGAAAATAAAAACCGAGCAGCATGACGTTTAGGGAGCGAACGGTTTGTAAATGCAACAATAATGCGTAATAAAATTCCGAAAAAATTGCTAAAGGTGGCTCTGATACCACTGTTGGGATAGGAAGAAGAAGCACAATGGAAAAAGCAATTTAAAATTCAAAATATCCCTAAGCCAGCGATAAACTTTACCAATCTTTAAGGAATTCAATCTACGAGTAGAAGGAGAAGATTTACCTTATACTACGGATGATATGGCTGCTCCTATCCCCGTTTTAAGACGCAAATGCGCATGTCCTCCAAGGAAATTCCACACCAAGTGCCTCGCAACAAGGGGGCAGCAAACACGGAGATTCGTTGTGGCTCAACGGAGAGGCAATCTCAACCCCAAAACATACCAAGGTGAAGCCAGTCCTTCCACCAAGAACCGAGCACCAAAAGGGAGGAAGAGGGGATGAGAAAACCATGGAATGAGGAGTAAGATGAAGGAATACCTCGCTGTCCTTCTTGGACTCCTCCAAGAAGATGAAGTAGATGACACACCCAAGAGGAAGAAACCTTCAATCGGCTTCACAAAATCGGGGAAGGAAGCTTTAGATGGCCCGCCACCCAAGGAGATGAAGATGAATTCTTGGAGCTTTTCTCTTCAAGAAGCCTATCAAGAATGCAATCCTAAACCTTCTCCAAGATGAGTAACTAATTTGATTAAACCTTCTCCAAGATGAGCAATTCAAAATTTTAGGGTTTGCCTCCAAAATAATAATTTATATTTAATGGATTTATAATTAATTCGAAATTAATTAAATCTAAATAAATATAAATTTTAATTTATCTCTATAAATTAAATTCTTATTGATTAGGATTTATCATGTACCAATCCCTACAATTTAGGGATGCCCTAGAAATTAGGGTTACCGAGCAACTCCTTTCTCGCATATTCATTCCTATAGGAAACATCTTTCCTGTCATGTACGTAAATGAGATCCATGATCGTGTTGCAGCATGTCCATGCTAGTAGACATATAGTACCACATACGCACTTTATCTCATATGGTCCGTTACGAGGGAAGCCTGTTGTGTGTGACCCATTGGGCCCCACACTAAGCCAATAGTGAGTTGTGCATAACGGCGAGTCATATCCGATAGAACGACTTCTATTCAAATCTTACGAGCCACCACTAAAACCCCTTTAGTGAGGTCGTGAGAGACTCCACTCACAAGTCAAGATTGACGTCGAGCAACATGTCATGACTACCCGGATAGTGTGAGGTTAAATCTACATGGGATCGAACGCCCTTCGGCGATTAGTTACCATGCACCTAAGTCCCTCGGTTACCACATCCCGAAGTCGGCTAGGGTACGAAAGAAGTGTCATACCCTAATACAACAATTCCCAAAAGATACTTTTTTTCTCCCACTTATGTGTTTGGCCAAAGCCTAAAATTCTTACATTCCGACCAAAAGTAAACTCTGGAAGCAATTGAACACGTGCTAACATCTGTTCATCAGACAACATCCGTGGTGGCTCATCTCTTTCGACTCTACCCTTGGTAAATTTGTCATGATTCCTTCGATACTGATGGTTAGATGGTAGGAACCGGCGATGATAATCAAAGAAGGATTTTGAGTGTTCCATGCAATACGGGCAAGAGAGTCGCCCATGCGTGCTCCAACCAGATAACATGCCATAGGCTGGGAAATCAATGATTATCCACAATATAGCAGCTCGTAAAGTGAAGTTTTTCTTTCGGTGACAATCATAAGTGATAGCTCCCTCAACCGACAATCATAAGTGACAATCATTAGGGGTCGGAGAAACACGTCAATTTCTTTGCGAGGACCCTTAGTACTCGGAATAATCATCGAAAGATAGATAAATTCATCTTTCATACACATTGAGGGCAGCAAATTATAAACTATTAACAACACTGGCCATACTGAATACGGAGTTGCCGAAATGGATTAAAACCATTTGTGCATAATCTCAACCAGTTATTTCTAGTCTCTCTAGCAAATGAAGGATAGCACCTATCCAAATGTTTCCATGCTTCACTGTCGGATGGATGAGTCATTATTGTATCATCACGACTTCTTGCATGCCAACTCATATAGGGGACAGTCTTTTCCGACATGAATAACCTTTGAAGTCTCGGTGTCAGTGGAAAATACCAAAGCACCTTAAAGGGGATATTTTTGTCGGACCGACATTATGTGGTGTCATAAAATTTTGAATGTACTTAACATATTTGCAAAAATGACTGAAAATTACAAAAATATCATTTAAATTTTAGCATTTTCAGTTAATTTTAGAAAAATGTAGAAAAATATTTTTTAACTAATTCTTGAAACTACATCTTCATTTAAAAGTCTAGTTTCTTTAATAAAAATTTCAGAAATTTTTGTTAAGAATGTGATTTATAGTGGAATTTTGAAGTTGGACTACAGAAATGCAAAGTATCTCCCTCTTGAAATACCAATCTTTCCGATACTTTGATTTTTCGTCGAAAACTTCAAATGAAACTTTGAGTATACTATTTTGATTTCATTTCTAATATCATTCTCACTATTCTTTGAGTGAATTCATTTTTAAAATGATTTTGATAACTTGATCGATATCTTGAAAAATAAGTCTAATTGGTTGAAATCAAGATCAGTTGAAAAATGGACTTTGAAAATTCATTTTGATTTCAAACTTGACACATGCATCTCAAATGATCATTCAACAATATCTGGAAAGTTTGAATAAAAAATCACTACTTCCGGAAAAAATACCTAAAAGTTATGAAAATGCCCCTGTACTTTTAGGAATTTTATGAATTTATAGAAAACTAATTTTTGACTGATTCTTGAACCTGTAGATTCCTTGAAAAGTCTAGTTTGTCCAATTAAAGTTTTAAAAAAATTTGTCAAGAATATGATTTTATATGGATTTAAAAGTTTGATTTTTGTAAACTTGAAGTATACTTTGACCTAAGTCAACAAAGTGACTTAGAAACCTCCTTTTAAACCCAAACTTGATTGACATACTTAGGTTCACTCATGTTAGATGTCTATGTGCCGAAGTTTGAGAAAACAAGAGTAGATAGCAAAATTTGATACTTAGTCATTTTCATGTTTTCATGCCTATTTCGAATGAAACCGTGCTAAGTTCATATTTTGATCAAATGACATTCTTTTCACTTCAAACTTGATATACATGTTTTACATGTCCATATCTATGTATTTTAAAAGTTTGAATGATTTCTGAAAATATCATAAAAATCTCATTTATTTACGAAAATGCCACTAAAGTATCTTTCTTCTCAAGTTGCTCATTGTTCCGATACTTTAAATTTTCATTAGATTTCCGAATGAGACTTGATGTATGATATTTTAAATTCACTTATGGTATCGTTCTACTCATTTGATAAAAAAAATTATTTCTAAAGTGATTTTTTCTATTTGATCGATACTTGAAAATTTCGATTCTTGGTTTTGGATTTCATTTAACATTTCACGATATCATGTATGACTTAGTCTCTTATTCGATGTTTTATTTTCATCCCTTGAGTTGAGGCTTTCACGATTTTGAAAAATCTTTTAGAGTTTCAACTTTGACTTCTGATTGACTTCCCTTGCCCATTTTGAGTGATGTCAAAAGGGGAAGAAAAAAATAGGTAAAAAGGGAAGAAAATATAGAAAAACCATCCATATAAATATGGGGAGTTTATTTACATAGATATGCATGTTGATAGGGAGAGAAATCCCATATTTGATATCCTTTATGCTTAATTGTAGATATTTTCTTAAGAATGTTTGTCATCATCAAAAAGGGGGAAATTTTTGGCCTAAGGTTTTCAACCTTGGTCTTAATCTCGGTTTTGATAATAACAAACATAGAACTAATGATTTCATGAAGAATTATTTTCAGGTTCCAAAGGTTTGTGTGCGTCATCGCTGTTCGGAAAAATTAAAGAAATCGAAGAAATCAGAGAAATCGGCAAGGACGGTCGTCAACCCTTGGATTTCGTTGGGAAGATAGAGTTTAGGTTTAGGGTGTCTAGCATGTGTTGTAAATCCTATATTCGATGCATAAGAACCTAAAAACCAAACCTAAACCCCAAAACTTAAAAACTCGGAAAATCAAAAAATGGTCCTGAAATTCACTAAGCCTAGGGAGCTCCTTGGAGGGCTATATGACCTATAGACATTTTCTTGGCACCAAAAGTCCCGGTAATTGTTCCTTAGGTAAAAACTAGATAACGAGATATTTTAAAATATTTTTTGGAAACCTTTAGCCTACCCATGTTTGACCCGAAAGATTATAAAATTTCTATTTTTCAAAAATTTGTACTAGACCCCAAAAGTTAGATTTTAATTCTTAAGGATTTTGATTTTTTTAGATAGTGCATTAACTGAACTTTTCGCCCAATTCTGGTTTTATCGAATTCAATTGTTTGTTATAACTTAGGCAATACACTAATTCGAATAGCAAGAAGAAGCAATAAATAAGATAATTAAACACAACCAAGAAAGCAATGCGTGAAAACAAGTATAGCAATTAAGGCACAATCACAATAGGCAATGCAAACACGATCGATTTATAGTGGTTCGGCCCCAATGCCTACTCCACTACCTAAGCACCCCACTTAGGATTTCCAAACAAAACTTTACTAGATTAATGGTTTCCTTTACAACAAGGACGTTTTCACCAAAGAGTCTCTGCGTTCACACCGAAGGCACATCCACACTCGGAAGTCTCCGCCTTCCTACCGAGAGCGCTATCCCACCTCAATCCTAAAGGACAACAATACTAATCCTAGTAAACTAAGTTTACACCGGTGGATTTAAACCTCAAACACCAAGGCTACCATCCAATTTCAAGACCTACACTCTAGTTCTTAAACGTACTAACTATTGGCTTAAGGTTTTCTACCTTGGTTTTAATATTGATTTTGATGATAACAATTATGGAACTAATGTTTCATTGAGATATCTTTCAGGTTCCATAACGATTAGCGCACGACGTCCTCGATCGAAAATATCAAAGAAATTGGGAAATCGAAAGGATGTTGGTCGACACGCTCTGATTCGTTAGGAAGATAGAGTCTAGGTTTAGGGTGTCTAGATTATATTATAAAATCCTCATGATGATGCATAAGAACCCAAAAACCATTCCCGAATCCCAAAACATGAAAACCCAAAAATTATCCTGAAATACCCTATTGCCTTTAGGTTTTCAACCTTGGTCTTAATCTCTTAATCTCGGTTTTGATGATAGCAAACATGGAACTAATATTTCATCGAGAAATCTTTTAGGTTCCATATCGATCAGCGTTCAATGTCCTTGATCAAAAAAATCGGAAGAAATCAGAAAATCGGAAGGACATTGATCGTCGCGCTCGGGTTCATCGCGTAAATGTCTCGAAGATCGATGTGGGCACCAAAGTCGCATTGGATGAGTCCAAAGATCAAATGAAAAGCTCTCTAAGTTGATGCTCATTGAAAGACGGAACACGAAAATGAAGCACGCAAAAAAAAGGGCTGAAAAATCAATATCAACCTTTGTTCGATCGACCTCGATTGAAGAGTGTAAGAAATTGGCAGTAGCCAATTCGGTCGACTGGTCGGTCGACCGAACATTGCCAAAAATTGGTAGTGGCTACTTCGGTCGACCGACAGAGGCCAAATAGAGGCAGTACCTCGAGCGGTTGACCGATCGATCAATCAGATTGAGGATCGCGCGATCGCGCGTCTCTACTTCCCCTGCGTCGATCGATCCAAAGGTCGATCGAATTACGGGAACACAATCTTGTGTCTGGGCGGTCAACCCATCGGTCGACCACACACAGAGAGGAAGGCAGCGGTTGTTCGAGCGGTCGATCAGTCGGTCGACCAACCAATCGACCGAGCAATTGTAATGGCTAGATTTTAGCCCGTTGAGCTGCCGTTTCTTTGAGAGGGTATAAATATACGTCATCTAACCTCTCTAATCATCTTCCTTCACTCTTATAGATTTAATTGAGGATTTTAGAAGTGATTTAAGCCTTCCAATGATCGATTGCAGCGCGCTTTGCTCTTCTGTCGAGTTCTTCTTCAAGCGCCAACTACTTCCCTCAACTCTGCTGCAACACAAGATTCATCTTCTAGCAAGTTGAAGGATTGAAGGCATGAAAAGAGTAGTTAATCTTGTTTTATCCTTTAGCTCTTTTCATTGTAATTTTAACTGTTATTTAAATCTATTTACTTTGGATTTGTGCGTGTGAAGACCTAGGGTGTTAGGTCTTGTTGTGTGAGTGGTATCCTCGGTGTAGAAGGAGTAAAGCCACTTGTGTAAACGTAGTTTGCTAGGATTAAGTGAGTTGTCCCTTAGGGTTGAGGTGGAAGAGTTCTCTCGATAAGAAGGCGGAGACTTTCGGGTGTGGAAATGCCTTAGGTCGAGAGTGAGACTCTTCGAGTCAAAGTCCTCTGTGTAAGGGAAATTATTTAATCTAGTAAACTAAGTTTGGAAATCCTAAGCGGGGTGCTTAGTTAGTGGAGTAGGCATTGGGGCCGAACCACTATAAATTACCGTGTTAGCATTGTTATATTTGTTTGTGCTTAATTATTTTATCTTGCTTCCGCATTTAATCGCAAGATTGCATCTTGCCTAAACGATTTGAGAAAAAAATTAAAATCGAATTTGGTCTAATTGATTTAGTTAACACACTATTCACCCCCCCCTCTAGTGTTGCCATTTCGACTACATTTGGTACCAGAGCAAGTCGTGGATTGAGATTTCATCATCTCGTCTACATCTTGCCTCGATCCGAAAAATGGCTCTAGAGAGTATAGCATTTGCACTACCTAGGTTTGATGAAGAAAACTTTGGTGTTTAGAAGAGTAGGATGTATACCTTTCTTAAAACACAAAGTTTAGATCTATTGTGCATGCTAAAGAATGAGTATGTTGAGCCCACCATTGACATAAATGATTGGACTCAAGAACAAGTTAGATTATTCGAATTGAATGCTAAAATAATGCATCTCCTATATTGCTCATTTTCAAATGAAATACTTGAAAAGGTTATGCATTGTCCTTCTGCTTTTGATATCTGGGCAACATTAAATATGTTATATGATTATGCTAAAACCAAAGAGATTAATACTTTTGTTGAGAGTGGTGATGACAATTGTCATCCCCCTAGTACTAACCTCGGTTTTGATGGCCAAAGCACTTCTAGCCAAAGAAGCACAAGCAAAAATCGGAAAAGAAAACTTAGGTGCTTCCTTTGCCAAGAGAAGGGACACAAGAAGAAGAATTGCCCACTCTTGAAGAAGAAATCCAAAAAGAAGAATTGTGCTTCATCATCCACATCCAAATCAAGTGAAACCACTTCTAGACATGACGACGAAGCTACATCAAACTATTGCCTCATGGGTCTTCGAAATGAGGTACAATCTCCATCTTCTAGTCATGTTCAAAATGTTAATGATAATGATTCTAGTAGCTCAAAATCTCTTGATATGTCGTATGAAGAACTACTAGAAGAATGCAAAAAGATGTATAACTTGCTCATGAAAAAGAATAAGAAAAATAGGAAATTAAAGAAGGAAAATTTAAGGCTTAGCTCTCATGTGCATGAATTAGAAAATGAAAAAGTGAATACTAGCCATTTTGATTCTTGCCATGATGCCTTAAAATTTGAAATTAAGGACTTGAAACATAGAAATGAAGAATTAGAAATTGAGAATAATGAGTTGTTAACTAAGATTTCAAAAATTAGAAATGAAAATGAAAACACAAAAAATAATGTGAATCTCAATGGTAAGGATTGTACAAGTGATTTCAAATTTGAGAATGATATTTTGAGAAATGAAAATTGCATGTTGAAATCTCAATTACATGCATTGCATAAATCCATGAATGAATTGAAAAGTGAGATTACTTTCTTGAATAAGAAAGTAAATGAGTTAAAAAATGCTTCATCTCCTAAAAACGCTAGTATAAAAAATGCCTATGTAAAGAATGCCAATGTTCATCATCATTCTTATGTTAGTCATTCCACATTTAAACCTCATGCTCAAAATAAAAATGTTTCATCTAAGAATGCCCATGCTCATCATGCCTCCTATGTTAAGCATTCTAACATTAAATGTCATGTCCATGTTAAAAATGAAAAGAAAAAGTTTCATGGACATTGCTTTTGTTGTGGTATTTTTGGTCATGCTATGCATGATTGTGCATTCAAAAGAAATCCAAGTGTTGCTAAGACACTTTGGATTCATAGGCCATCTAACCCCCAAGGACCCAAAGTCATTTGGGTACCAAAAGTCTCATGCTCTTTGATAGGGGGAGCTACCACACAAGGGTAAAGGAGATTGAAGAATTGAAGTTGACCATGGACTTGAATGATGAATCCTCCCTTGGTTGCAACTTCAAGCTACATTGATGTGTTAGGTAAAGTTGGCATCAAAACTATTCCGGTATTATCTTCTAACTTGCATTGTTTTACCTTAGTTGAAGATTATGATACTATGTTTAATTTGAGTTGTTTTTCCCGCGCTTGCTAAAGAGTTCTTTTGAAAATGCTTTTGATTTTTGATTTTGATTTCCCAGTCTCTTCGGAGACCTATGCTAGTAATTATTTTCTCATTATCCTACTAATGAATATTGCTTGCAAGTTATGATTAAATGGAAGGCTTTAAAAATTACAATGAAAAAGATTAGTTTGGTTAAATTTTCAAGTATAAGGTATAACTTCGATTAATTCAAAATATTAGTGTTATACCCTCAATGCTTAAGCTTAAATAATGTCTCAATACTCATGATTAGAATTGCATGTTAAATCCTTGAATTTTCATGAGTAGGTAGAATCTTAGCACTTAGGCAAATTTCATTAAATGAAACTTGCTCTAGGTTGATACTTACCATTAGAGACATTCCTTTAAAGTCCAAACTAGTTAAATATGTTTAGGGACCTTATTCTTCAGATGCTTCACATCTTAAGATCCCTTAGATTCATTTTGATATCATGATAACTCCTTAAAATGAATCTCTACTATCTAGCATAGGTTAAGGTTTTAAAATGAAACTTTACGTTGAACCTTTGCTATTTAGTATTTTAGCTTGCTAGTTGGTATATAATTTCATTCTGATACTAATGAAGCCTACTTGCAAGTTAAGAAAGTGATAAAAATTAAAGGCTATGCTATCATGATGAAAATGAAAAGTAAATGACAAGTTTGGCAAATTTCTAAATACTAAGGTATGGATTTAATTTTGCAAAAATCTTAGTTTAATAATTAAATATCCATGTTTAATGATGTCTCTATACTCATGATTGATTTTGCATGAAAAATATTTGAATTTTCATGAGTAGGCAATTTCATGATACCTAGGCAAATTTCATGATATTAATACTGAATGAAATTGGGCTAGTTTGAAATATCTTATTAGAGACCTCATTTTGAGTAAACACTAAATGGACATGTTTAGATACACATATCACATGAGTCTAGGTTGTTAAACTTGAAAATTCATGTCTAGATGAACAAATGTGATAACTAGATCATATTAGAGGACTTAAGCTTGAAAAGTTTGACCCAAGTCAATAAATCGACTTGGTCACTTCATTTTAAGTCCAAACTTCATAAACATGTTTAGGAGTAGGTATGACATGTTTCCAAGCACTTAGAGTGAAAAATTCATATGGATATGGATAAAATGACATAGAGGTCAGTTCATGCTTACCTCTTTTGAACTAAGTTGACCCAAGTCAACAAGTTGACTTAAAGGTCTCATTTTCAATCCATATTTGTGGAACTTGTTTAGATTTACTCATGTTAGGTATCCATAGGTTTAAGTTTGAAAAATCATGAGTAAATATGAAGATTGAAACTTAGCAAGTTTCATGATAACTAGCTTAGTTTTGAATGAAACCATGCTAAGTTGATATCTTGACTTAAGGACATAATTTTCATCTCAAACTTGACATACTCTCTTTACATGATCATCTTATGGTGTCATAAAAGTTTGAATGAAAATTAAACATGTTTTAAAAAATTACTTAAAATTGCAAAAACGTCTTTAAAATTTTAATTTTAAAATAGTTTAGTCAATGAATTTAGAAAAATATAGAAAAACCGTTTTTAACTAATTCTTGAAACTACACATTCACTGAAAAATCTAGTTCTATCAGTAAAATTTTTGCCTACATTTGGTATCAGAAAAAATCTAATATGTTGCGTAAAAATTTCAAAAAGTTTCATCAAGAATTTGATTTAAAATGGAATTTTGAAGTTGGATTTCAAAAACACAAAGTATCACTTATTTGAAATATCAATCTTTCCCATACTTTGATCTTTCTTCAAAAACTTCAAATAAAAACTCATGTATACCATTTGGATTCCATTTCTAATATCATTCACACAATTTCTTGTGTAAAATCATTCCTAGAAATGATTTTGATATCTTGGATGATAGATAGAAATATCCATTTGCTTATTAAAATCAATATAGGATGAAAAATGAACTTAGAAAATTCATGTTGAGTTCAAACTTGATACATGCATTTCAAATGACCATTCAATAATTGGTATCAAAATTTTTCATCCAACAATTGGTATTTCAAATCTTGAAGTATAGGTTAACCTAAGTCAACAAAGTGACTTAAAAATTTCATTTTAAGCCCAAACTTGATTCATAGACTTACATTCTCTCATGTTTGATGTCTAAATGCCTAAACATGAGAAAAATATGAGTAGATAGCCAAATTTGATAATTAGCATTTTTCATGGTTTCAAGCATACTATTGAATGAAATTATGCTAAGTTCATATTTTGATTATATGACATTAGTTTCATTTCAAACTTGATATAAATATTTCATATGACTATATATTTGTATTTTGAAAGTTTGAATGAAATAAAAAATGTCATGAAAAAGAAACAATATTCATGAAAATATTCATACTTGAGTGCATACATGATTTTGGTTTGGATTCTATTTATCACTCTTTGCTATCATGTATGATTTAAGTTACATATTAAATATTTCTTTTCCATCCCTTTGGTTGAGATTGTCATGTTTCATGAAAAAATAACCTTTAAAGTCTCAACTTCATGAAAAAATATTTGTTCTTCATCCTTTTGACTAGATTGACCTTTCTTGCCCTTTTTTGATTGATGTCAAAAGGGGGAGAAAAGTATAGGATAAAGGGGGAGAAAATTATAGGTAGAGGGGAGGAAAATATAGGAGATCCATGCATATAGATAGGGGGAGTTTATTTTCATTGATATGTATGTTGATAGGGGGATAAATCCCTTAGTTGATATCCTATATGCTTTAATGAATATATTTTCTTAAGGATGTTTGTCATCATCAAAAAGGGGGAGATTGTTGGCTTTAGGTTTTCAACCTTGGTCTTAATCTCTTAATCTCGGTTTTGATGATAACAAACATGGAACTAATATTTCGTCGAGAAATCTTTCAGGTTCCATATTGATCAGCGTTCGATGTCCTCGATCGGAAAAATCGAGAGAAATCAAAAAATCGGAAGGACATTGATCATCGCGCTCGAATTCATCGTGGAAATGTCTCGAAGATCGACGTGGGCACCAAAGTCGCATTGGACAAGTCCAAAGATCAAGTGAAAAGCTCTTCAAGTTGATGCTCGTTGAAAGCCGAAACCCAAAAATGAAGTGCGCAAGAAAAAGGGCTAAAAAATCAATATCAGCCTTTGTTCGGTCGACCGAAGAGTGTAAGAAATTGGCAGTAGCCAATTCGGTCGATCGACCGACACTACTAGAAATTAGGTCTTCAGCAACGGCTATCAGCAACGGCCACTCAAGCCGTTGCTATTTGCAACGGCGTTCTTACGGCTGCTCGAGCCGTTGCAGATATTTGTATCTGCAACGGCGTTCTAACGGACACGCGAGTCGTTGCGGATTATTTTAATTATCTGCAACGGCTTTCTGACGGAAAGGCGAGTCGTTGCTAATATTTTAATTATCAGCAACGGCTTTCTAACGGACAAGTGAGCCATTGCTGATGATAACTTATTAGCAACGGCTTTCTAACGGGCGAGTGAGCCGTTGCTGATAAGTTTATATAGGGCACCAGTCGCGCCCGACCCTTCTTCCTCCCGCTGCTGCCGCCGCTCCTGCTCTTGCCTCTTCCTCCTCCCGCTGCTGCCGACTTGTTCAGGTATGCCTCGCCGGCCGGCCGTCTCTTCCCGTTGCGGCCGGCGGGAATTAATCCGACCGAAACCCTATTTCTAGGGTTTCGGCCAGCGGCGGTCGGCCGATGGCCACCGCCGGACCTTGTACAGTGGTCGGACAGTGTGTCCGGCCACTGTACGCCAGCGCCGGAGTCCACCTGACTCCGGCGCCGGAATTTATAAATGTATATATAATTTTTTATTGTTTTATAATTGTTAATTAATTGTTTTATAATTGTTAATTAATTGTTTTATAATTGTTAATTAATTGTTAATTAATTATTTAGATTAATTGTTTAATTTGTTAGATTAATTATTAGGGTTTAGATTAATTTCGGACGCGCGCCGGAATCGTCTACTTCGGACGCGCGCCGGTATCGTCCACTTCGGATGCGCGCCTGAATCGTCCACTTCGGACGCGCGCCGGAATCGTCCACTTCGGACGCGCGCTGGAATCATCCACTTCGGACGCGCGCCGGTATCGTCCACTTCGGACGCGCGCCAGAATCGTCCACTTCAGACGCGCGCCGGTATCGTCCACTTCGGACGCGCACCGGAATCGTCCACTTCGGATGCGTGCCAAAATCATCCACTTCGGACGCGCGCCGGAATCATCCAATATGGACTCGAACGGTCTCGAAACATTTAGAAAATAATCATGCATCCGACGAGTTCATATGTTTCACGTACGCATCGACGAGTCGGATATAATTTAGGAAAACCTTAGATCCGTTCGGGGATTGTATGTTCGTGTAAAAGAAGTAGATGATCTTTTATACGATGTACAATTCTTGAATTGTCCCTGATTGGACAATTTGGGAATATAGTTATTTGTACTGCACTTACATTTTTATTTTAACTGTTAACTAAATATTCTAAATTTCGGCAACATCTCTCTTGTTCTCCGATACGCGCCCAGATGATATGCGTATTCGGAGAACTATAGGGAGATGCTGCCGAAATTTAGAATAATTAGTTAACAGTTAAAATAAAAACGTAAGTGCAGTTCAAATAACATAAATCCCGAATGGAATAGGACAATCTCACCTAAAGATATTAACTAAAGAAATTGTCATTGATTGACAGAATCATGTCGGCTGATCGAAGTTGGATGTATCGACGTCTTGATCGTGGAGCTTTAACGAATGAGTTTCGATTAGGCGTAACGTACTTCCTAAATTTCGCCTATTCGAATCGGAATTTCGTTAGCATGGGTGATCAAATCCGATGTCCGTGCCGCATTTGTTCAAATGGACGATTTTTGGATCGGGAGACTGTCACTCTGCATCTATATACCAAAGGATTTGCACCAAGATATTTTCTATGGACTTGTCACGGGGAGTCACGCGAAGTCGGGACGTCGAGCAATCCTGTCGTTCAGACATATGGTGAATCTTCCTCTGCTGGTGCTTCTTCATCCAGTCAATGTAATCCCTATAGAACTATGATACTTGATAGTCTTGGGGGTCAATTCCACCTGAATGATAATGTTGATCGGCCAGTTCTTCAGACATCAGTCCCACCAGATACTACAGCGGTTGATATCACAGAAGTAGGGGCTGCGGTAGAGATTGAATTACCGAATAAAGAAGCTACAGAATTTTACGAGATGTTGAAAGCTGCCGATGAACCTTTGTATGAGAATTGTCCTAAATACACTAGGTTTTCAGCAATGACACAGCTCTTAAACATCAAGGCCGATTGTAATATCAGCGGAGTTGCGTATGATCGGATTGCTGGATTGATTAATAGAATGCTGCCTACTGATAACAAGTTTGAGCCAACTTTTTATAAGACTAAAAAGCTAATGAGAAAATTGGGGCTTGGGTACGAAAAAATACACGCGTGCCAAAATAACTGCATTTTATATTATAAAGAAAATGTGCAGTTGGATAAATGCCCTGTATGTCAACACCCTCGTTACAAGGAGAAGAAATCGGTCCGACAGAAAAATATCCCGTTTAAGGTGTTTCGGTATTTTCCACTAACACCGAGGCTTCAAAGATTATTCATGTCGGAAAAGACAACCCCCTACATGAGTTGGCATGCAAGAAGTCGTGATGATACAGTAATGACTCATCCATCTGACAGTGAAGCATGGAAACATTTGGATACATGTTATCCTTCATTTGCTAGGGATACTAGAAATATGAGATTGGGATTGTGCACAGATGGTTTTAATCCGTTTGGACATTCTGCAACTCCTTATTCAGTTTGGCCAGTGCTGCTGACAGTTTATAATTTGCCACCGTCAATGTGCATGAAAGATGAATTTATTTATCTTTCGATGATTATTCCGGGTCCTAAGGGTCCGCAAAAAGAAATTGACATATTTCTCAGACCCTTGATAGATGAATTGAAAACATTGTGGACTGAGGGAGCTGTCACTTATGATTGTCATCGGAAGCAAAACTTCAATTTAAAGGCCGCGGTCTTGTGGACAATCAATGATTTCCCCGCGTACGACATGTTGTCGGGTTGGAGCTCTCACGGCCGACTCTCTTGTCCGTATTGTATGGAACACTCTAAATCAATCAGTCTTCAGAACGGATGAAAAATCTCATTCTTTGATTGTCATCGTCGATTCCTACCGGTTAATCATCAGTATCGAAGGAATCGTAATAAATTTACTAAGGGCAGAGTCGAAAGAGATGGGCCACCACCGATGTTGTCTGATGAACAAATGTTAGCACGTGTTTCAGCACTTCCAGATATAGTATTTGGTCTCAATGAAAGAGTGTCAGGTTTTGGCCAAACACACAACTGGGTGAAAAAAAGTATCTTTTGGGAATTGCCCTATTGGAGTTCATTATTGATTCGACATAATTTAGATGTCATGCACATTGAAAAAAATGTGTTTGATAATATTTTCAACAATTTGATGGATATTTCTGGAAAAACTAAAGATAATGTCAAAGCCCGACATGATCTGAAAATACTTTGTAAAAGACCAGAGTTGGAGTTACAAGAGGTCAACGGACGATATCTGAAACCGAAGGCCCTATATGTGTTAAATAAACAACAGATCAAAGATGTTTGTCAATGGGTAAAAGAACTCAGATTACCCGATGGATATGCTTCAAACTTATCTCGATGTGTGAACGTCGATGATTGCAAAATATCAGGGATGAAGAGCCATGATTGTCATGTATTCATGCAGAGATTACTTCCGATCGCATTTCGAGATCTTCTACCTGATAATATTTGGGGTCCGTTGACTGAATTAAGTATGTTTTTTAGAAACATCTGTGCAAATGTCCTTCGAGTCGAAGATATGTCAACACTTGAAAATAATATTGTTGAAATCATATGCAAGCTGGAGCAGTTTTTCCCTCCTGCATTTTTTGACTCGATGGAGCATCTACCGATACACTTGGCATACGAGGCACGAGTTGGTGGCCCCGTTCAATATCGTTGGATGTACTTATTTGAAAGATACATGAATCGTCTGAAGAAAAAAGTAAAGAACACCGCAGCTGTTGAAGAATCAATATCTGAATCGTATATCATCCAAGAAATTTCAACATTCTGCTCATTTTACTTTGAATTGATAGTACAGACAAGATTTGATCATCTTCCACGTAACGACGACAGGGGTGTTCGACATTCAGATGGACGTTTAAATATATTTTGTCACTCTGGTCGTGCTTTTGGTTCTCGTCCATCTCGACACTTAAGCGATGAAGAGTATCATTTGGCACACTTGTATGTTTTACTCAATTGTCCAGAGATTGAACAATTCATTGAAATATTTGACATTGAGATGGTGCGAAAATACTCTATTCACAATGATCAAGAATTGGAGAGATTACAAAATCGTGATTTCCCTACTTGGATTCAGACTTACAGCAAAGATCACAGAGCTGAAATAGATGAAAGAATATTTGAGTTTGTTAGTGGACCGTCGCGACTTGTGTCGTGCTATAGCGGATATTTTGTTAACGGGTATAAATTTCACACGGTTGAATATTCATTTACAAAGAAGACGATGAATGCTGGGGTCTGCGTGAAAGGGACAACCTATGTTGAATGTGATATGGATTTTTATGGACTGGTGGAAGAAGTGATAGAGTTGCACTACTTCGGCTTGAAATCAGTGATCCTATTTAGATGTCATTGGTTCGATACAATAGAAAGGGGCATGAAAGTTCATCCAAAATACAAACTTGTTGAGGTTAATTACAAATCGAAATTGGCAGCAAATGAGCCTTTTATATTGGCATCACAAGCCGAACAAGTATATTACGCGAAGTATCCGGCTCGAAATAAAGATAGAGCAGATTGGCGTGTAGTCTATAAGACAAAAGGTAGAGGAAAAATTGATCCGATAGTAGGAGAAAATGAGCTGATACCTGATATGACACATGGTTTCTATCAAGAAGATGATCCTCCTGCTGTGGATCGTATTATTCCAATACTCGAGGATGCAGACACAACGTCAATTCAATTAGAAGTTGAATATGCTGATGATGACGATCATGAAATTGAGGAAGCTGGAGATGAAGAAGATGAAGAAAAGGAAGAAGAGGAAGAAGAAGAAGAATTCGAAGACTATTATTCAGATGATGAAGAATAATTGTAAAGTATATATTTTATTAAATATATCTCTACTATTTATACAATAATCTGATTATATATCTGTTCGACAGATATGTCTAGTCGTGGTTATCGACGCAGGAGAGCTTCGGAGTCTCCGATCGGTGAGACTCCAGCACTTACTCATGCTGCTGATCCTCCTGTTGCTGATCCTCATGAGGATGATACTGCCGAGGCTAGTACATCCAGACGTAGGCGGCCACGCGGGCCGAACAGGTGGCAGCCTCCACCAGCCACAGAGTCACGGAGATTGATTAGCGTGATTGGGGAGCGGTAATATATCATGAATTATGAATCATTACAAATTCATTATATCATAATATAATATTAAAATTTATTTTTGTTGTGCAGGTTCGAGCAAGAAGAAGTGCCGAGGAGCATTTCTTCTACTATTCGACGATACATGCACGGGGCATGGCCTACGTGGTCTCACGTGCCTAGCGAGCACGTCGACATGTTATGGCCCGAGTTTGAGGCACGTATTATTATTTTTTTTACATGCATGATGATATATTAATATTGGTACTGATATTATTATTTTGCAGGCTCGCTATACATGGGCCGAGGATCAGAGGCCCTTCATTTACGCTGCCTGGGAGGCTATTTCTCGGGCAAGGTACAATGGGCAGCTGGGGCAGGCTCGGTCCCAGGCGATGGCCCGAGCTGGGACCACTAACATCGCGGAGACTCGGGGATACGGCCCCGGTTGGATTACTCCGGATATATGGGACCAGCTCGTGGGAATATGGTCGACGGATCGATGGCAGGAGGTTTCTCGGAATGCGGCTAGAAATCACATGTCGGGGAGAGCAGCGCGTCACACCGGCGGCTCTGTTGCATTTGTAGTGCACGCGAACCGTATGGTAAGTATATCTTTTAATTATATATTTTATTTGTTACTATGTGTACTAATTAATGTATTTGTTTTGTAAATGTAGATGACGGTGTCAGATGACGGGACTGTCCAGCGACCCTCCCCGATGGCGGTGTTTGAGCGGACTCACCGTCGAGCACATGGGACGGGGGAGTACATCGACAACCGCGCTGTATACATTGTGGTAATTATATATTTGTTTAAATTATTCATTATATATTTATAATTTAAGTTTTATGATAAATATTAAACAAAAAATCAAACTCGAGTAGGAGACCTACAGCCAGACGGTGGTGCAGCGCGGGGGTACCCCCGAGGACTTTGACGCAGCATCGTGGGTCGAGGCCGCAGGTGGCTGGGACCATGGCCGCGTATATGGCTTCGCAGATAGTGGTCATGCGCGAGCCGTACTAGGGCCACTTGGGGCACCGACCCCTCCAGTCGCTGGTGAGCGACCGTCCACCTCCAGATCCAGTTATGATCATAGTAATAGGATAAAGACACTAGAGGAGACGGTCGCGCGTCAGACTGAGATGATGGAGCGCCAGAGTCAGATGATGGCGGATATACAATCTATGCTATGCAACATGTCAGGTCATCCGAAGCAGGCATCTCTTCGGCATCATCTAATCCATCGTCTTCAAGTCAGTCCACGTCGGTGTACACTCAAGCACTCCAGACCCAGCCATATGATCCAAACCATCCTCCATCGTGATCGTGAGATTTTTTGTTTGGATATTGAACTTGTTACTGAGATATTGAACTTGTTTAACTTATTTTGTTTGGATATTGATACTTCAATTTTGCATTTGAATTGTTTTTATACTATCGTGGATAATTATCAATATAAATATAATTGTTTTGATGTATATCTTGGTGTGTTTGTGATGTGTGAATGAATGTGTGTATGAGGGTATGGGTGTGTGAGTTATGTATCAGATAATGTATCAATGTATCAATGGAAATTTGAAATTTGAAATTTTTTTGTTACCAGGTACACATCATCAGCAACGGCTTTCCCACGGCCGTCCATGGGAAAGCCGTTGCTAAAAGTGTATCGAAAGCCGTTGCTGATGACCTACAGCAACGGCTTAGCGACGGGATTTCACTAACGGCGTTGCTACGGACTCAGCGGCCGTTGCTATTAATGTTATCAGCAATGGCTCCGGGTCTGTGGCAAAACCGTTGCTGATAATATTTTTAGCGACGGCCCGAGCGGCCGTTGCTGATAATGTTTTGAGCGACGGCCCGAGCGGCCGTTGCTGCACCGTCACTAAGTTATCAGCAACGCGAGTTTCTGTCATGGCTCTATTGCAACGGCTGGGCCGTTGCTGATGCCCTTCAGCAACGGCTCAGCAACGGCATCAGCCGTTGCTGATGCCCATTTTTCTAGTAGTGCGGTCGGCTACTTCGGTCGACCGACAGAGGCCAAATAGAGGCAGTACCTCGAGCGGTCGACCAATCGATCGACCGAATCGAGGATCGCGCGATCGCGCGTCTTTGCTTCCCCTACGTTGGTCGACTGATGGGTCGACCGGATTGCGGGAACGCAGTCATGCTTCTGGGCGGTCGACCACGCATAGAGAGGAAGGCAGTGGTTGTTCGAGCGATCGATCGGTCGGTCGACCGACCAATCGACCGAGCGGTTGTAACGGCTAGATTTTAGCCCGTTGAGCCGCCGTTTCTTTGAGAGAGTATAAATATACTTCATCTAACCTCTCTAATCATCTTCCTTCACTCTTATAGATTTAATTGAGGATTTTAGAAGTGATTTAAGCCTTCCAATTATCGATTGCAGCGCGCTTTGCTCTTCTGTCGAGTTCTTCTTCAAGCGCCAACTGCTTCCCTCAACTCTGCTGCAACACAAGATTCATCTTCTAGCAAGTTGAAGGATTGAAGGCATGAAAAGAGTAGTTAATCTTATTTTATCCTTTAGCTCTTTTCATTGTAATTTTAACTATTACTTAAATCTGTTTACTTTGGATTTGTGTGTGTGAAGACCTAGGGTGTTAGGTCTTGTTGTGTGAGTGGTATCCTTGGTGTAGAAGGAGTAAAGCCACTTGTGTAAACGTAGTTTGCTAGGATTAAGTGAGTTGTCCCTTAGGGTTGAGGTGGAAGAGTGCTTTCGATAAGAAGACTGAGACTTTCGGGTGTGAAAGTGCCTTAGGTCGAGAGTGAGACTCTCCTAGTCAAAGTCCTCTGTGTAAGAGAAACTATTTAATCTAGTAAACTAATTTTGGAAATCCTAAGCGGGGTGTTTAGGTAGTGGAGTATGCATTCGGGCCGAACCACTATAAATTACCGTGTTAGCATTGTTATATTTGTTTGTGCTTAATTGTTTTATCTTGCTTCCACATTTAATAGCAATATTGCATCTTGCCTAAATGATTTGAGAAACAAATTAAAATCGAATTTAGGCTAATTGATTTTTCAGGAATTTTTGGAAGCTTTTAGCATACCCATATTTGACCCGGGAGATTAGGAAATTTCCGTTTTCTAAAAATTTGCACTAGACCCCAAAAAGTAGATCTTGATTCTTAAGGATTTTGATTTTTTAGATATTTTTATTGAATCCAAATTGGGGGTAATCCTTATATAACATTTATATTTTAAAGTTAATAAATGTTATATATGTAGACTTAGCAAAGGAGGAACCCAAACGAGTAGAAAAACCCAAGCAAAATAGAAAACTGCCAAGTCTGTCTAGTTTTTGATCGACCGAGAGAGGCGAAAAAATAGCAGTGGGTGTGTCGGTCGACAGATCGGTCGATCGGATCGCGGATCGCTGAAGCCACGACTCATTCGGTCGACCCGTCGGTTGATCGAATAGCGCATACAACGCATAGAAAGCCATGGTCGCTCAGGCGGTCGATCCATCGGTCCATGGTCGCTAGTTTTCCACCCGTTGAGCCGCCTGTTTCATTCCATTTACTCTTGGCTCTATAAATACCCAAACCTAAACCTTCCTTAACAACTTTTGATCACTCTTAACCTTCATTGCGCCATCATTGATCAACTCTAAGCTTTCATTGAGCCATTTTTTAGAGAAATCCTAGTCTGAGCTTTCATTCCTAGAATTTCCCTTCAAGTTTGATTTGATTCATCATCAAGGCATCAAGAGGAGCTAGGATTCACTGTGTTGGAGCTAAGTATTTGTATTGTTGTATTTTTTGCTCCATTACTTGTATATTTTCTTCTTTCTTTTATTGTATTAAAACTTGTGTAAACCTATGTTGCTTGGTTTGATTTGGTTGGTGGTTGCCTTGGTGTTAAGGCTTAATTCCATCGTTGTAAATGTAGTTTACTAGGATTAGTTCTAGTTGTCCCTTAGGTTGAGGTGGGAGAGTGCTCTCGATAGCAAAGCGGGATACTTCCGGGTGTGGAAGTGCCTTCGGTTGGAGAGCGGAGACTTTCCGGTGTAAAGTCCTCATTGTAAGGGAAACAAGATATAATCTAGTAAACTTAGTTTGGAAATCCTAAGCGGGGTGCTTAGGTAGTGGAGTAGGCATTGGGGCCGAACCACTATAAATCAGTGTGTTAGCATTGATATTCTGTTTGTGCTTAATTATCCTATTTTTGCTTTCGTATCTAGTCGATAAATAGTGGTTTGCCTAAATAATTTAAGAAACGATTAAAACCGAAATTAGGCAATAAGAATTAGTAAACACACTATTCACCCCCCCCCCCCTCTAGTGTGCCATTTCACCCAACAATTGATATTAGAGAGGGTCGTAGATTGATATTTCACCGTCTCCTCTACATCATCTCTCGATCCTAAAAATGGCACTAGAGTGTTTAGTGTCTTCACCTCCTAGGTTCGATACCTCGAACTTTGGTATTTGGAAATATAGGATGTACACATATTTAAAGACTTAAGGTTTTGGTGTCCTTAACATGTTAAAACTAGAATTCATTGAACCTAAGGTTGACATGCATGATTAGAGTGAATTAGATAAGAAAATGTTTAAGTATAATGGAGATGCCATGAATTGTATTCTTTGCACATTACCAAATGGCATCCGAGATAAAGTCATGCATTGCTCTTCGGCTTATGATTTATGGGCCACTTTAAATGTTTTATATGATTATGCCAAAACCAAAGAGATTGGCACTTTTGATGAAGGTGGTGATGACATTAGTCACTCACCTACTACTAATCTCGGTTTTGATGCCCATACTGCTTCTAGTCAAAGAAGCAATTCTAAAAGTCGGAAGAGAAAGGTAATTTGCCACTTGTGCAAAGAGAAAGGGCATGTGAAGAAGAATTTCCCTACAATGAAAAACAATGCAAAGAAGAGGTCAAATGCTTCCACCTCCACATCTTACTCAAGTGAAGCATCCTCTTTTCATGACCATGAAGCCACTTCGAAAGTTTATCTCATGGATGCTAATGATGAGGTACACTCTTCTCCTTCTAGTCATGCTAATGATAATAACAATGCTAGCTTTACTAGTTCTCTTGACATATCATATAATGAGTTAGTAGATGAATACAAGAAAATGTATGCCTTGCTTGTTAAAAAAGATAATGAAAATAAAAGATTGAAGAAAGATAATATAAGGCTTAACTCTCATGTAGATGAATTAAAACTAGAAAATGAGAGAATGAAATCTAGTTCTTTTGATTCTTCCCATGATAGGTTGAAACTTGAGCTTAAGGACTTAAAGCTTGAGAATGAAAATTTGAAACTTGAGAATTCAAGAATTATAAGTCAAAACAACAATTTGAAATCTCAATGTAAAGCCTTATATCAATCTCTTGATTCATTAAAAAATGAGGTTGTGTCCTTAAATAAGAAAGTAAATGAATTGAAAAATGTTTCATTTCCTATGAACACTAGAAATGCTTATGTAAAGAATGCCAATGTTCATCATCATTCCCATGCTAAGCATTCTGCCATTAAACCTCATGCTCAAAAGAAAAATATTTTGTTTAAGAATGCTCATCTTCATCATAGCTCACATGTCAAGCATTCTAGTGATAAATCACATGTCCATAGGGAAAATAAAAAGATTCATGGACATTGTTTTTGGTGTGGTACATATGGCCATGCAATCTATGATTGTGCATTTAAGAAGAATCCAAGTGTTGCTAAAACACTTTGGATACCTCGGCCAACTAACCCCCAAGGACCCAAAGCCATTTGGGTAACAAGGTTTCTTGCTCTATTGCAGGGGGAGCTACCACACAAGGGTGAGATGAAGTAGTTTGATTGAATTTGCTTGAGGATTCAAAGATTATACCATTTCAAAGTTGCAACTTCAAGTCATCTTGATGCCTTAGTAAGGTTGCCATCAAAAGTACTTTGGTATCATCTCCTATACCCTCTTGCTTAAATTATAGTTGGAGTTAGATATATGCTTAATATTAGTAGATTTTTCGATCTTGATAAGTTTCAAAAATGTTTTTTGATTTTTCATTTTCGGTCTCTTCTGTAATATCCTAGGTATTTAATTTATTATTATGTTGCGTGTGTTTGCCAGCCTAGCGGATTAGTTCGTGGTCGAATCGAGTCAACTCATGGTCCGGAGCAAGCTTGCGAGCTCAGGTAAGAAAAATATAAATTTATGAAATTAGGTTTGAGTGATTGGAATTATTTTTAAATATTGTGGTATTTGGATAAGTATGAATTATGCCTATGTAGGTGCATTTAATTAGATACTTATGATTTAATTATGTGTTTAATCAAGCCTAAAATAATTTAATTAAGTTATCGGGTTAGCGGGTTGGTTTTGGATTAAGTGGATGCGGGTTGGGTTTAGGTTGGAAGGGTTAGGGTTGAGGAGGAATTATAAAACCCCCTCCCCAAGGTTGTGGCCCCAAATTTTGGAGCCACACAATTGTGAGAGGAGGAGCCAGCCGACAGCCCAAGCCGCCCCTCCTCTTCTTCCCTTGGAGTCGCCACCACCTGCAGTCGAGCCGCCCTCTTTTCATCTTTCTCTCTCTCTCCAAGCCGGCGGCTTGGAGTGAGCCGCCGCCTCATCTTCTCCTTTCTTTGGGTCGAGCTGCCGGGGTTTGGAGCCGGAATCGGAGGTCGTTGATTGGAAATCCTTCTTGGATCTTTTTCCCTTTTCAAGTGAGTGGTTTTATCACTCCTATTCGGGTTTTCTTTAAATTTTCTTGAAACCGCCTTGAGGATTCTTGATTTTGATAATGTCCTTCTGTGTTCTTGAGATTTTCTGGGTTTCTATGCCACGCTTAGATCTTAAATTTTGATCTCATATCATGGAATTTGTGTTTAATGGAAGATCTGTGATTTCATAATTAAATTCTGTGAATCTTGGATGCAAACCTCATGTTGGAGTTCTAGGTGTTCTTGATGCTAAAGAATTAATTTAATTTCCTTGATTCTTGATTTAGGGATTCTTGGTATATATGCTAGATTTTATTGAATAAAAATTATGAGATTGTATGCACGATTGGCTTGATGACATGAATCTGTGATGTTAGAAATTTAGGAATTTAATTATTCAAAATTCGGATTTTATTTCATGTTGTGTTGGAAATTTTAGCTTTTTGAAATTTATGTGTTGTTTATTGAATCTGGGCTGATTTTTTATTTCTCTGTTATTATGTGATTAGATCTCTGATTATAGTCGTGTAACGGATCATTTTGACCGGAAAACATAGCTTGGAAACATAGGACAACATTTTGAAGAGTAGATTCGGGGTATACACAGCACTTCTGGGCAGAACAAAACCCTAAAACAAAACTCTAAAGCAAAACCCTAATTGAGATGATCTAAATTTTATTTCTATAATTAAAATTGGATTTAAGGGTGAGCATAATCTGTTATTAACCAACTTACAATGTATGCATGAAATAAAATCACACGGGTTCATGACGTTGCGGGTCTAAGGGGTGAGGGTCGGGTTTGAAGTGTTGAGACACTTCATAGTGAGGACACCCTTAGGACACCGTAGGAGAATCTTGACTTAGGTCTTGATGTGCCATATCCTTGGGAATGGCGGAGCGACTTATTTAGGAGTCGGGTTACGGGCTACGCCCGTGTGGTTGGATGTCAATTCCCAACCTGCAAGATAAGTTTGGAGGGTCTTTCTCGATTATCCTGATATGTGCGCAGTTACCTTTACGCATGGTAGGGATTCGACCCGATGAACCTCTTGATGGTGATGTTGCCTTTGGGTATGGTAGGGATTCAATCCGATGCACCTCTTGATGGTGATGTTGCCTTTGGGCATGGAAGGTATTCGACCTGATGCACCTCTTGATGGTGATGTTGCCTTTGAGCATGGTAGGGATTTGACCCGATGCACCTCTTGACGGTTATGTTGCCTTTAGGTGTGGTAGGGATTCGACCCGATGCACCTCATTGATGGTGTTGTTGCCTTTGGGCATGGTAGGGCTTCGACCCGATGCACCTCTGTGATGGTGATGTTGCCTTTGGGCATGGTAGGGCTCGACCTGATGCACATTTTTAGGTGACGTTGCCTTCGGGCATGGTAGGGCTACGGCCTGATACACCTCTTTGAAGAGATAGATGCCGTGGGCATGGATGGCCTTCGGGCCTGGTAGCTAGTCACATTTTTGTGACATGGCTTTTTTTTAGAGAGAGAATTTATTTATATTATCTCTGTGTTTATTTATGAGGGCGGATAAAGCCGCTCGCTGAGTTCTTTGAACTCACCCGTTGTCGTGTGATTTCTATTTTGCAGAGCCTGACCAGTGAGGTGGGTTGGATGCACTTGGCATCGCTGGAGGGCAGAGGAGCCATTGGATCTCATAACAGTCCTAGTTAGGGTCGTAGTCGAGTTTTTCTTTTGGTAGTGTCATGCACTTGTATTAGCTTGTTTTGGCGTTGTAGCCTGTGGGCATTTATGTTATTATTTCAGGTTTTATTTGACTGAACTTTTGAACTATTGAACCTAATCGTATTTTCGCATTTTCTTTACTTCTGAGTTATTAATCTAAACTTGTTATTGGTTCACTTTTCCTTTAAAATAAAACTTGTTGTTTGCTTTCCGCTACACTATTTGTTTTGGCATGTGCATGGGTTAGGCTTCGGGGGGTATAGGCACGTATACCCTGTCCGATCACGAGACCCTGAGTTGGGACGTGACAAAGTTGGTATCAGAGCATGTGGTTCGGTCCGACTACGACCTAGAGTTGTCACCGTATAGGGCATTGCTAGCGTGTCAGTATATGGTAGGGGTATGCTATGAGATCAATGGGCTAAGTCTGCACCTCAGCGCAACCTGTGGTTTAGTTTGCAAAACAGTGGGTGAATTCAGTTGCTTAGTCTTAAATTATTTCTTTTTGGTGTTTCCAGATCAATGGAGGCCTTTGATGCCACAAGGAGCAGTAGTGATATTAACTGCACTAAGCGCCGAGGCC
Source organism: Canna indica (assembly GCA_034359265.1). Lineage (NCBI taxonomy): Eukaryota > Viridiplantae > Streptophyta > Magnoliopsida > Zingiberales > Cannaceae > Canna > Canna indica. The sequence goes on from CP136891.1 coordinate 43,118,747, forward strand.
GAGGCCGGGGTCGAGGGAGACCACCGCAGACCCGGGAGGAGGTGGGACCAGATCCCATGGTTGTGCAGCTGCAGGCCTGAGTGGCTGAGCTGGCTGAGGCACTCCGCACGGAGGAGAAACTGGGATAGTCCCAGGGTAGCACAGCTTGAGGCCGTATATGGCCCTGTGTAAGACCCGGGAAATTTTCTAATATAAAAATCTATTTTTGGTGCAGCACGCCAGACCCGAGGATAGTCGAGTCGAGCCTCAGGATCGCCTCGAGTGAAAGGGTATGACTCGACTAATGATGCATGGAATTTTATTGGGTGATTAACTTTTATGCAATCATACCTTAAATCAAGTTTAAATCGACTCATGTTGTGGGTTGAGTCGGAACCCAAGTTGAGTTCGGGTTTAGTCGAGTTTTGAGTATGAGTCAGGTGAGGCAAGAGCCTATATGGAAGGCTAGATGAGGGATTAAAACCCCTCATCCTTGTGTCGTTTGACTCATCCTTGGGGTTGCGCAAGGCATCCTAGGGAGAGAGGGAGAAGAGCAAGGAGAAGGGAGACTTGGATCGATCCGGGATTTCGCGCCGTCGCCGAAAGATTCAAAGTCGTCGTCATTCGATATTTCGTTCTCCGCAATCAGGGTGAGTGGTTAGAATTTGAAAGGTTGGGGGCGGCGGGTAGAGGAACCCCTAGATGTGATAGGATGAGTTTTCTCACGATCTTTTCGACGGATCTTGGTTTCATTGATGTGTATTCACTATTTTGTATGAGTTCTTGTCGGATCATCTTGTTTCTTCGCCGATTTCTTAAGTACTAGGGCTGCCGAGTCATGGGAAAAGAGGAAAGGTGATGCCAAAATTTTCCCCAATTCCCTTGACGGAAAGAAAGCCCTTGGACGATCTCATGTTCATGAATGATGTAGTCTTAATCGTCAATTTTACGTATTATGAAGCATGTCTTCCCTAGAAACCTTTGATGTGGCCGAATGAACCCTACACCTCATGAAGAGGATTCAGCCTAGGGTAAGGGAAGGGGTAAAATAGTCCACTTGATATTAAGTTATATCAGAATCGAAGAATAGAGGTATGACGATACTTAGGAAGAACACCAATCATAGCAAGTAAATTGATTGATTATGAGATTGTAGGAATGCTAGCTTTATGACCATCCTTAGCATTAGATCTTTAATGTTGCAATTGTTTACCATGCTTAGTATTTCCTACATTTTTGAATTCATTGCTATCTTGCCACGCTAGATAATTGTTTCTTATTGAGCTTAATTCCTAAGGTAGTGTAAAGTTGTTATGCATGAATATTGTGGTTATATATTTTTCTTTAGATTATACATGCTGTCCAAAAATGTTCATGGGCGGAATTCCAAAGTTGATACAAGGAATTCCTCACCCAAGGTAGTGTGGAAGGTTAGATAACATGTAAGGCGTCGCGAGACGTTCATCGTACTTATATAGAAACTTAGCTAGGAGATGATATCACTTCTAGGACTTCTTGTAAACATTTGGAAACCTAGAACTCTTAGATGTACACATTTTGGAAGGGCGACATAAATTGTTGACCCTGTAGCCTGGATTAGGGCCAGATACGGGCCATGGCCTGAAGTGTATATATGGAAACCCTAGGACATTGATTGTGTGATGTGCTTGAGATGGTCCGTCGAGGAGCGTGGAGGTCGGGAATGACCAATGCTCAGCTCAGCCAATGTTGGGTCTTGAGGTGCGCCAACAGGCTCGCTAGGTGCTAGACCCCAGTTGGGTGGGACTAGCTTTCCTTACCCCGGACGATGTTTGAAGACTAGTGGACCATCCTAGTCGATGGCCCGGGATTGTTTGCTTACATCTTGAGATGATGTGGCCGATGGCCAGTATGATACTACCTGATATGGTAGGGACGGCTGTAGCCGAGATATTTATTCCATAAGTAGGCCCAAGGGCCGGATGGCAAAGGCTTGATAGACCGAGATGGCAGGTTATCACATGTTTAGTTTGTACAGATTGACCCATTGGGGTCGGTAGTCGCATTAGAAGTAGTTTACCTCCGTGTACATTCATTTTGTTGCCTTATATGATATGCATGCTTAACTGAGGCTAAGGTGGAGGTTCGCTAAAGCCACTCACTGAGTCCCAAGTGGACTCACAGTTTATTCTTTATTTTTGCAGAGCATGAGCTGTGACTTTGGCATGTCGACATGGTGCAGCTGGTGGGCGGGAGGCGGTGCCATATCTTGTAGCGGCGTCCATGAGTCTTAGACCAGTGTCTAGTTGTTGCTTTTAGTTTCTGCACTGACAGTTGTATTTAAAAGAGTTGTAAAACTTGTTACTTGAAACATTCAGTTATTTTGATGTTGGTGTTCTTACTTGTTTTGGAAAACATAAAATTGTGACTTTGAAAACTTTTAACAAAGTGTGTTGAGATTTCTTTGAAGAGATAGATGTTGTGGGCATGGATGGCCTTCGGGCGTGGTAGCTAGTCACATTTTTGTGACGTGGCTTTTTTTTAGAGAGAGAATTTATTTATGTTATCTCTGTGTTTATTTATGAGGGCGGATAAAGCCGCTCGCTGAGTTCTTTGAACTCACCCGTTGTCGTGTGATTTCTATTTTGCAGAGCCTGACCGGTGAGGTGGGTTGCAGATCTCTTTGATTTATTTTGATATCATGAAAACTTTCTTAAAAATGAATCCTTACTATCTAGCATAGGTTGAGATTTTTAAATGAAACTTTGCATTGACCCTTTTCTATTTAGTAAGTTAGCTTACTAGTTGGTATATGATTTCATTATGATACTAATGAAGCCTACTTGCAAGTTGAGAAAGTGGTAAAACTTTGGAAGGCTAAAGGAAAATGGAAAGAAAGTGGAAATTTTAGAGTTTCTCAAGAAATGAGGTATGAGTTTCATTTTGATAAATTCTTGCATAACACCTCTATTATCTTGATTAAATGATTTCTCTATGCTCATGAATGATCTTGCATGATAATTGATTGAAATCTCATGAGTAGATAAAATTTTGATACTTAGGCAATTTCATGAAACCTTGTTTGAATGAAATGTGCCCTAGGTAGAATTTCATCTTAGAGACTTCATTTTAAGTTGAAACTTGACAAACATGTTTGAACTTACTCATGACTTTCATCCATATGGTTAAAATTGAAAAATCATATGTATATGGATAAAATGACAACTAGCTCACCTTAGGAGACTCAAAATTAAAAAAGTTTGACCTAAGTCAATAATTTGACTTGGAAATCTCATTTTGAGTTCAAACTTCACAAACATGTTTAGATTTACTCATCTTAGGTGTCCATGTGCTAAAGTTGAAAAACCATGAGTAAAGGTTAAAATTTGATACTTAGCAATTTCATGTTATCATGCTTGTTTTTGAATGAAATCGTGCTAAGGTAAAACTTTGACCAAATGACATTATTTTCATTTGAAACTTCTCAAACATGCTTTAAATGATTAGATCTTGATATCTGGAAAGTTTGAATGAAAACTGAGAACTTTTGAAAAATAGCTAATATTTACGAAAATGCCACTAGATTTCAGATATTTTTAGAAAAATGCAAAAAATTGATTTTTCGATGATTCTTGAAACTGCATATTCTTTGAAAAATATAGTTTCTTCAATAAAAATTTCAAAAATTCTCAATAAGAATACGATTTGATATGGGTTTTTGAAATTGGATTCCAAAACTTTAAAGTATCGTTCTTTCCAAATGTTCATTTTTTCGATACTTTGATTTGGTCCAATCTTCGAATGAGACTTCAAACATGATATTTTGAATTCACATTTGGTATTGTTCCACTCATGTGATGATAAAAATCATTTCATAAATAATTTTTGACTCCTTGATCGATACATGAAAATATCAATTTAAGCCTATACATGATCTCTAGACTTGGAATGCATTTATCATCTAATGCTATCATGTATGATTTAGTCTCATATTAGATAGTTGTCTTTTCATCCCTTGAGTTGAGATCTTTATGCTTCATGAAAACTAAATTTAGAGTATCAACTTTGACTATAGGTTGACTTTTCTTACCCTTTTTGAGTGATGTCAAAAGGGGGAGAAAAATATAGAAAAAATGGAAGAAAATATAGGAAATCCATGCATATAGAAAGGGGGAGTTTATTTTCATAGATATGCATGTTGATAGGGGGAGAAATCCCATGATTGATATCCTTTGCGCTTTAATGAATATATTTTCTTAAGGATATTTGTCATCATCAAAAAGGGGGAGATTATTGGCTTATGGTTTTCTACCTTGGTCTTAATCTCGGTTTTGATGATAACAAACATAGAACTAATGTTTCATTGAGAAATATTTACAGGTTCCATATCGATTAGCACTTGATGTCCGCGATCGGGTTCCATATCCATAACAAAGAAATCAAAAAATTGGAAGGCCATTGATCGACGTGTTCGGGTTCGTCATGGAAATCTCTCGACGTGTGCACCAAAGACTTCTTGGATGAGTCTAAATAACACATGGAAAACCTTTAGCATACCGTGGTATTTTTAAGGAATTTTTGGAAGCCATTAGCATACCCATATTTGACCCGGGAGAATAGGAAATTTCCATTTTTGGAAAATTTGCACTGACCCCAAAAACTAGATTTTGATTCTTAAGGATTTTGATTTTTTAGATATTTTTATTGAATCCAAATGGGGGGTAATCCTTATATAACATTTATGTTTTAAAGTTAAAGTTAATAAATGTTATATAAGTAGACTTAGCGAAGATGGAATGAAAGCGAGTAGAAAAATTGTGGATCGCTTGACCGCGACTCATTCGATCGACCTGTGAGTCGATCGAACAGTGCATACAAAGCACAGAAAGCCACGATCGCTCGGGTGGTCGATCCATCGGTCGACCGATGATCGCTCGGGTGGTCGATCCATCGGTCGACCGATGATCGACCGACATACGACCGAAAGACGGTAACGACTAGTTTTCCGCCCGTTGAGCCGCTTGTTTCATTCCATTTACTCTTGGCTCTATAAATACCCAAACCTAAACCTTCGTTAACAACTTTTGATCACTCTTAACCTTCATTGAGCCATCATTGATCAACTCTAAGCTTTCATTGAGCCATTTTTTAGAGAAATCCTAGTCTGAGCTTTCATTCCTAGAGTTTGCCTTCAAGTTTGATTTGATTCATCATCAAGGCATCAAGAGGAGCTAGGATTCATTGTGTTGGAGCTAAGTATTTGTATTGTTGTATTTTTTGCTCCATTACTTGTATATTTTCTTATTTCTTTCATTGTATTAAAACTTGTGTAAATCTAGGTTGCTAGGTTTGATTTGGTTGGTGGTTGCCTTGGTGTTAAGGCTTAATTCCACCGTTGTAAACGTAGTTTACTAGGATTAGTTCTAGTTGTCCCTTAGGTTGAGATGGGAGAGTGCTCTCGGTAGGAAGACGGGATACTTCCGGGTGTGGAAGTGCCTTCGGTTGGAGAGCGGAGACTTTCCGGTGTAAAGTCCTCATTGTAAGGGAAACAAGATATAATCTAGTAAACTTAGTTTGAAAATCCTAAGCGGGGTACTTAGGTAGTGGAGTAGGCATTGGGGTCGAATCACTATAAATCAGTGTGTTAGCATTGATATTCTGTTTGTTCTTAATTGTCTTATTTTTGCTTCCGCATCTAGTCAATAAATAGCAATTTGCCTAAATAATTTAAGAAACGATTAAAACTGGAATTATGCAATAAGAATTAGTAAACACACTATCCGCCCCCCCTCTAGTGTGCCTTTTCACCCAACACTAACTCAAATACAATGAATAATGCACAAAAATACAAGTAATTGGAGCAAATAAACAATACAATCAATACTTTGCTCCAAACAATGAATCCTAGCTCCTCTTGATGGCTCGATCAAAGCTTTGAAGGTAAAATCAAGTTTGTGTGATGAGAACTAGAGTTTGTTAAGGAATGGCTCAAGAAAGGCTTTTGCAATGATAAAAAATGGCTCAATGGAATGATGGATCATGGGAGGAAGGATCTCATGGTCTTCTATTTATAGACCATGAAGAATTGGCCTCAAACAGCCAACTCAACGGCTAGAAAAATAGTCATTTTCGCCGTCTTGTCACGGGCCAATTGTTTTGTAAGGAAGAACCCATGCAGCACCCTTGCATCCCATGCAAGGGATAAGCCTATCATATCGAATTCGTCCTAAATTAGGCTTCCCAACTTAACATCGCGGGACATGCATTGTGTTAGCTTTAGGTTTTCAAGCTTGGTCTTAATCTCTTAATCTCAGTTTTGATGATAACAAACATGGAACTAATATTTCATTGAGAATATCTTTCAGGTTCCATATCAATTAGCGTTCGATGTCCTCGATCGGATAAATCGGAAGAACATTGATTGTCGCGCTCGGGTTCATCGCGGAAGTTTCTCGAAGATCGACGAGTGCACCAAAGTCGCATTGGACGGGCTCAAAGATCACATGAAAGCTCTCCATGTTGATGCTCGTTGAAAGACGGAACCCGAAAACAAAGCGCGGAAGAAAAAAAGGGCTAAAATTTCAATTCAGCCTAAGTTCGGTCGACCGGGCAATCGACTGAATATGGTAAGGAAAATGGCACCAGCCATTTCGGTCGACCGAACAATGCCGTAAAGAGGCAGTAGCTTTGTCAATTGATCGGTCGGTCAATCGAACACAGCCGAAAATAGGTAGTGGCTACTTCGGTTGACCGACAAAGGCCTAAAAAGGGCAGTTGATCGATCGATCGATCGGACTGCGTTTGTTGAAGATGCAAGATCGCGTCGGTCGACCGACTGGTCGACCGAATGCGGGATCGAAGGATTTATGTTTGGGCGGTTGACCCATCGGTCGATCGACCACAGAGAGAAGAGCAACGGTCAAATGACCGATCGATCAGTCGGTCGACCGACCAATCAACCGGTTGCCTACAACGGATAGTTTTCTATCCGTTGAGCTGTCGTTTCTTGATGATGGTATAAATATAACTCATATAACTTCTTTTAACTCTCTCCCTTAATCTTACAGATTTTATTGAGCATTTAAGAAGGGATTTAAGCCTTCCAAAGACCGATTGCAACGCGCTCTGTTCTTCTATCGAGTTCGTCTTCAAGCGCCAACTACTCCTCAACTCGGCTTCGACTCAAAGCACATTCACTGGCGAGTTGGAGGCTTCAAGGCTTGCAAAAGAGTAGACAATCTTGGTTTTAACTTAAGCTCTTTTCACTTGTATTTTTAACTATTATTTTATTGTTTCTTTGAAGTTGAGTTTGTAAGACCTAGGCTGTTAGGTCTTGTGGGTATAAGTGGTTACCTGGTGTTAGGTGTAAAGCCACTTTTGTAAAATTAGTTGTTACTATGAATAGTCAAGTTGTCCCTTAGGGTTGAGGTGGAAGAGTGCTCTCGATAAGAAGGCGGAGACTTTCGGGTGTAGTACCTTAGGTCGAGAGTGAGACTCTTCGGTGAAAAGTCCTCTGTGTAAGGGAAACCGAATTAATCTAGTAAAACTAGTTTGGAAATTCTAAGCGGGGTCCTTAGGTAGTGGAGTAGGCATTGGGGCCGAACCACTATAAATCCTGTGTTAGCATTATTATTTATTATTGCTTGTGCTTAATTGTTTATATCGCTTCCGCATCAAATCGTAAGATTGCAAATTGCCTAAACGAATTAAGTAAATGATTAAAATCGAATTTAAGCTAATCAATTTTGTTAACACACTATTCACCCCCCTCTAGTGTCGCCTTTTCGCCTACATTTGGTATCAGAGTAGGTCATAGATTGTGATTTTACTATCCCTTCTACAATTTGTCTCAATCTTGAAATGGCTCTAGAGTCGGTAGCGTCTTCACCTCCTAGGTTCGATGACTCAAACTTTGGTCTTTGGAAATATAGGATGTACACTTATTTAAAGACTAAAGGATTTGGTGTCTTTAACATGTTACATTGGGAATTCATTGAACCTAAGGTTGACATGCATGATTGGAGTGAATTAGATAAGAAAATGTTTAAGTATAATGGAGATGTCATGAAATATATTCTTTGCACATTACCAAATGGCATCCTAGATAAGTCATGCATTGCTCTTCGGCTTATGACTTATGGGCCACTTTAAATGTTTTATATGATTATGTCAAAACCGAATAGATTGGCACTTTTGATGAAGGTGGTGATGACAATGGTCACTCACCTACTACTAATCTTGGTTTTGATGCCCATAGCTCTTCCAGTCATAGGAGCACTAAAAGCCGAAAGAGAAAGGTGATTTGCCGTGTGTGCCAAGAGAAAGGGCATTTAAAGAAAAATTGCCCTACCATGAAAAACAAGGCAAAGAAGAGGTCAAAAGCTTCTACGTCATCATCCCATTCGAATGAAGTATCCTCTTGCAATGACTATGAAGCTACTTCAAAAGTTTGCCTCATGAGTACCAATGATGAGGTACACTCTTTCGCTTCTAGTCATAATAATGATACTGATAGTACTAGCTCTTCTAGTTCATTCAATATGCCATATCAAGAACTAGTTGAGGAATGTCAAAAAATGTATGCCTCGCTTGTTAGAAAAGATAAGGAAAATAAAAGGTTGAAAAAGGAAAATGTGATGCTTAATTCTCATTTGTATGAATCCAAACTAAGAAATGAAAAATTGAGATCTAGGTCATTTGATTCATGCCATGATAATATAGAACTCGAGCTTAAGGATTTGAAGCTTAAAAATAACAATTTAGAAAATGAGAATTGCATGTTAAAATCTCAATTACATGCATTGCATAAATCCATGAATGAATTGAAAGGTGAGATTACTTTCTTGAATAAGAAAGTAAATAAATTAAAAATGCTTCATCTCCTAAGAACAATAGAATAAAAAATGCCTATGTAAAGAATGCCAATGTTCATCATCATTCTCATGTTAGGCATTCCACATTTAAACCTCATGCTCAAAATAAAAATATTTCTAAGAATGCTCATACTTATCATGTTTCACATGTCAAGCATTCTAATAATAAATCTCATGTCCATAGCAAAAACAAAAAGAAATTTAATGGACATTGCTTTTGTTGTGGTGTGTATGGGCATGCCATCTATGATTGTGCTTTTAAAATGAACTCAAGTGTTGTGAAGACACTTTGGGTACCTAAGCCCACTAACCCCCTAGGACCCAAAGGCATTTGGGTACCAAAGATCTCTTGTTCTCTTGTAGGGGAAGCCACCACACAAGGGTGAGATGAAGTTGATTGATTGAAGTTGCTTGGGGATTCAAAGATTGTACCATTTCAAAGTTGCAACTTCAAGTCATCATGATGCCTATGGTAAAGTTGGCATCAAATACTTTGGTATCATCTCCTATACCTCTTTTAAATTAGAGTTGGAGTTTGATATATGCTTAATATTAGTAGATTTCCCAGCTCTTAATATATTTTAAATGATTTTGGATTTTTGGATTTTTTGATCTTCGGTCTCTTTGGAGATCTATGTGGCCTGTAATGGGCCTAAGCAGCCTTGCGGTTTTAAATTGTAGGCTTATTGTGACCTTTCGGTTTTCAACCAATAGGAATGGTTGGAGATCATATTTTTATTTTTATTTATTTCATTTGTGATCTCTAAAAATTCATTTTGGTATGACTCGATTTCATCTTTAAAACAGATTTCAAACCATTTAGCAAAGTGATCTTTGATATTGATACTTGATGCTTCTCTTTGCTTTTTGGTTTGGTTAGCTTGTTAAGTAGCTATATTTTCACTAAAACATTAGTGTAGCTTACTTGCAAGTTATAAATATTTTAGGAAGGTTAATTAGAATAAAAAGGATTAGTTTGACTAAATCATCATGAATAAGGTATATCTTTGATAAATTCAAAATCTTAGGGTTATACCTCAATGCTTAAGCTAAAATCATGTCTCTATACTCATGACTAGAATTGCATGTTAAAACCCTTAAATTATCATGAGTAGGTAGAATTTTAGCACTTAGGCAAATTTCATTAAATGAAACTTGCTCTAGGTTGATACTTACCATTAGAGACATCTTTAAGACCAAACTAGTTAAACATGTTTAGGGATCTTATTCCTCAAATGTTTCACATCCTAAGATCTCCTTAGATTCATTTTGATATCATGGTATCCACCTTAAAATGAATCTTTACTATCTAGCATAGGTGAATTTTTTTTTAATGAAACTTTGCATTAAACTTGTGCTATTTAGTATGTTAGCTTGCTAGTTGACATATTATTTCATTATGATACTAATGATGTCTACTTGCAAGTTGTGAATGTAAATGAAAGGCTATGCTATCTAAAATAAAATGAAAAAGGATATGAAAAGTTGGGCAAATTTTTAAGAAAAATGTATGAATTTAATTTTACAAAAATATTAGCATAATAGTTGAATATTCATGCTTTAATGATGTCTCTATATACTCATGATTGTTTTTGCATGACAAATATATGAAATTTCATGAGTAGGAAAATATTTTGATAACTTAGGCAATTTCATGATTTCTTGATTGAATGAAACTTGCTCTAGGTTAAAACTCATATTAGAGACCTCATTTTGAGTAAACACCCAATGAACATGTTTAGATACACACATGATATGATTCTAGGTGTTCAATCTTGAAAATTCATGTGTAGATGAAAATGTGATAACTAGATCACATTAGTGGACTTAAGCTTGAAAAAGATTTGACCCAAGTCAACAAATTGACTTGGACACTTCATTTTAAAGCCCAAAACTTCATAAACATATTTAGGAATAGGTATGACATGTTTCCGTGCACTTAGAGTGAAAAATTCATATGGATATGGATAAAATGACATAGAGGTCAATTCATGCTTACCTCTCTTGAACCAAGTTGACCTAAAGGTTTCATTTTTTATCCATATTTGAGAAACATGTTTAGATTTACTCATGTTAGGTATCCATAGGGTTAAATTTGAAAAATCATGAGTAATGTTAAGATTGAAACTTAGCAAGTTTCATAAAAACTAGTTTAGTTTTGAATAAAACCATGCTAGGTTGATATCTTGACTTAAGGACATAATTTTCATTTCAAACTTGACATATACTATTTACATGACCATCATGTGGTGTCATGAAAATTTGAATGAAAAGTGAAGAAGTTTTAATAATAATTGAAAATTACAAAAATACCATTTCAACCTACAATTGGTATAATTTTAGTTATTTCTAGGAAAATATAAAAAAATCTTTTTTAAATGATTCTTGAAACTGTACGTTCACTGAAAAATCTAGTTTCTTCAATAAAAATTTCAAAATATTTCATCAAGAATCTAATTTATAATGGAATTTTGAAGTTGGTCTTTAAAAAATACAAAGTATCATCCTTTTTGAAATACCAATCTTTTCGATACTTTGAATTTTCTTCAAAAACTTCAAATGAAACTTTGTGCATGCTATTCTGATTTCATCTCTAATATCATTCTCATTGTTACTTGAACAAAATCATTTCTAAAAATGATTTTGATATATTGAGCGATATCTTAAAAATAAGCTTTTGATTAAAATCAATATAGGATGAAAAATGGTCTTTGAAAATTCTTCTGAGTTCAAACTTTATTAATGTATTTCAAATGACCATTCAATATTTGATATCAAAAATTTTCATCCAAAAATTGGTACCAAAGTTTTTCATCAAAAAATATGATGTTGTATAGATTTAAAAGTTTGATTCTTTTCAAAACTAGAAGTATATACCTTGACCTAAGTCAACAAAGTGACTTAGAAATTTCATCTTAAGCCCAAACTTGATTCATAGACTTACACTCTCTCATGTTTAATGTCTAGATGCCTAAGTTTGAGAAAACATGAGTAGATAGCAAAAATTTGAAACTTAGCATTTTCATGTTTTCATGCTTAATTCAAATGAAGCCATGCTAAGTTAAAAGTTCGATTAAATGACATTAGTTTTACTTCAAACTTGATATACATGATTTAAATGACCATATCTTGTTATTTTGAAAGTTTGAACGAAATCTAAAAATATCATGAAAAAAGATATGAGAACATACATGATTTTGTTTTGAATTCAAATATTTAGTTTTGAACATATCATGTATGATTTAAGTTTCATATCAAATATTTGTTTTTCCATCCATTTGGTTGAGATTTTCATGTTTCATGAAAAATATCCTTTAGAGTCTCAACTTCAAATATATATATATATATATATATATATATATATATATATTTGTTTTTCATCCCTTTGTCCAGATTGACCTTTCTTGTCCTTTTTGATTGATGTCAAAAGGGGGAGAAGAGTATAGGTATAAAGGGGGAGAAAAGTATATGAAAATTGGGGAGAAAATTATAAGTAAAGGGGAGGAAAATATAGGAAATCCATGCATATAGATAGGGGGGGTTTATTTCATAGATATGCATGTTGATAGGGGGAGAAACCTCTTAGTTGATATCATATATGCTTTAATGAATATATTTTCTTAAGGATATTTGTCATCATCAAAAATGGGGAGATTGTTGGCTTTAGGTTTTCAACCTTGGTCTTAATATCTTAATCTCGGTTTTGATGATAACAAACATGGAACTAATATTTCGTTGAGAATATCTTTTAGGTTCCATATCAATTAGCGTTCGATATCCTCGATCAGAAAAATTAGAAGAAATCGGAAAATCGGAAGGACATTGATCGTCGTGGAAGTTTCTCGAAGATCGACGAGTGCACCAAAGTCGCATTGGACGGGCTCAAAGATCACATGAAAGTTCTCCATGTTGATGCTCGTTGAAAGCTGGAACCCAGAAACAAAGCGCGGAAGAAAAAAAAGGGCTGAAATTTCAATTCAACCTAAGTTCGGTCGATCGGGCGGTCGACCGAATAGGGTAAGGAAAATGGCACCATCCATTTCGGTCGACTGAATAGTGCCGTAAAGAGGCAGTAGCTTTGTCGGTCGACCGAACACTGCTGAAAATAGGCAGTGGCTACTTCGGTCGACCGGTCGGTCGACCAACAAAGGCCTAAAAAGGGCAGTAGCCCTAGCGATCGATCGAGCGATCGACCGGACTGCGTTTGCTGAAGACGCAAGATCGCATCGATCGACCGACTGGTCGATCGAATGCAGGATCGAAGGATTTGCGTCTGGCCAGTCGACCCGTCGACCCATCGGTAGATCGACCACGGAGAGAAGAGCAGCGGTCGAATGACCGATCGAATGGTCGGTCGACTGACGGCCTGCAACGGATAGTTTTCTATCCGTTGAGCTGTCGTTTCTTGATGAGGGTATAAATATACCTCATATAACTTCTTTTAACTCTCTCCCTTAATCTTATAGATTTTATTGAGCATTTAAGAAGGGAATTAAACCTTCCAAAGATCGATTGCAGCACGCTCCGTTCTTTTGTCGAGTTCGTCTTCAAGCGCCAACTGCTCCTCAACTCGGCTTCGTCTCAAAGCACATTCACTAGCGAGTTGGAGGCTTCGAGGCTTGGAAAAGAGTAGATAATCTTGGTTTTATCTTAATCTCTTTTCACTTGTATTTTTAACTGTTATTTTATCGTTTCTTTGAAGTTGAGTTTGTAAGACCTAGGCTGTTAGGTCTTGTGGGTATAAGTGGTTACCTGGTGTTAGGTGTAAAGCCACTTTTGTAAAATTAGTTGTTACTAGGATTAGTCAAGTTGTCCCTTAGGATTGAGGTGGAAGAGTGCTCTCGATAAGAAGGCGGAGACTTCCGGGTGTGGAAGTACCTTAGGTCGAGAGTGAGACTCTTCGGTGAAAAGTCCTCTGTGTAAGGGAAACCGAATTAATCTAGTAAAACTAGTTTGGAAATCCTAAGCGGGATGCTTAGGTAGTGGAGTAGGCATTGGGGCCGAACCACTATAAATCCCGTGTTAGCATTGTCATTTATTATTGCTTGTGCTTAATTGTTTATATCGCTTCCGCATCAAATCATAAGATTGCAAATTGCCTAAACGAATTAAGTAAACGATAAAAATTGAATTTAGGCTAATCAATTTAGTTAACACACTATTCACCCCCCCTCTAGTGTCGCCATTTCGTCTACACATTGGTCCACGTGCCAACCTCGCGCTCAATATCCGCTCCCCCAAAAGACCATGTTGGCCCAATGGTATCGAAGGCGTAAAGTAAAACAACAATTACATGACTATAAATACAAAAAAACATAAAACCGGGTGTAGGACGAGCTCTGTAATTGTCTTGGGCGAAGATCGATTGGTCCCACGCCCATATGGGTCGCTCGTTCATCTCCACCCAAGGTAACTGCTTTGTTTGCCCATTCTCTCCTACATTATACTTTTGACCCCTAACCCCCAAGTACCACCCCCAAGGTTCCCAAAAGCACGAGGAGCATGACAAAATCATGGTCATGCGAGATGGTGATTTTCCATGGCCACGACCATGACGAATGCATGAAAACTGCTCTGCTTAGTCGTCGCGCACGCACCAAGCGCTGAATGACCTTGAAATGCATCCAACTCGTATTGTGGGCCCTCGGGGATCGCACAAAAGATTTTACAAGTACGAACTATAATAAAATGCAAAATTACATGGATGCAAAAACATATTTACAAACATGTAGGGAATATTCCGCCATGGTTCATTGTTGCTCGGACAAATCGAAAAGTCCCTATCATCCTCCCCCACTTCAAGCTTTGACGTCCTCGTCGAACTCGCCTCGGTCGCACCACCTTTCTGCATAGGCTGCAACTGCTGAAGTGAATTCTTCATAAGTAGTCGAAGGGAACACCGCCTGAGTAACGACATGCCGCAGTGGGGCTGCAACATGTCGAGTTTCGCCGTGTGATGTCCACCACCAGGAAATGACTACTTGTAACATCATTGAGTTTCATCATATCCTCTTGTTGCGATAAAGGGCTTTGAGATTCCCAAACTCGTTGCTGGGCAATGAAAGTCCCAGACTTGTGGAGCAAACGAGTGCCATTGAGCAACTCTCGCTTGAAGGGGCACCAGCGCCATTGAGCAACGCTCGCTTGACTGGACACCGAGAAATAGCGACTTAGTTCACCAAGTTTCGTTGTTGCTGGGCTATGAGGGTCTTAGACTTTGTGGGGCACACGAGCGCCGTTGAGCAACGCTCGCGTGAAGGAACCCGAGAGATGGTTGGTTACTCAATTCACCATGTCCCATTTTTGCTGGGCAATGAAAAGTCCTAGACTTATTGAACATACGAGAAACACTCGTCTTGGATAACATCTGGGTGTCGTTGTGCAACACCCAAGTGATGAGTAGTTCCGTGGCCGCACCACACTAGAGCATTGCCTCCACCGCCGCCTTAAGCTGATCACTGCTTGCTCACTCGCCCCCCGCAAGAGTCATGGCGCCCTCCTCCGAGCCCATCCCAATGAGCTTCAAGTCTTACAGATCACTGCTTGCTCACTCGCCCCCCGCAAAGGTCATGGCACTCTCCTCCGAGCCCATATCAACGAGCTTCAAGTCTTATGCTGCTCCTTGAATCACGACTTAAGGGATTTTCTCCAACCGGGTCACAACGTCCACCAACTCCCTGCACTACGAGTATTACTGCCACACCACAGCTGTTCTTCACTAGTTCTTGGTTCGAACATGTCAATCTTGCATCTTAAGTGCCATCTGCTTTGCGCATAAATCTTGCGTCTTAGAGGCCATCTTGCCTTGCGCACCAACCTTACGACTTAGGGGACATTAGCCCTATGCACAAATTTGATGACTCACGAGCCATCTGCTCTGCGATGCGTCTTAGGGGTCATCAGCCTTGTGCACAAACTCAGCGACTCATGAGCCATTGGCTCTACGCTGCGTCTTCGGGGACATCGCCCTGTGCACCATCCTTAGTGACTCACGAGCCATCGGCTCTGCGCTGCGTCTTAGGGGACAACACCTGCGCACTATCCTCGCATCTTATGAGAGAGTCCGCTTTGTGCACAATGTGCATCTTACTAGAGATCTGCTCTGCACAAGACTTTGCATCTTATGAAAGAGTCTGCTCTACGCACCATTGTGCGCCTTATGAGAGATCTGCTCTGCGCACACGACTTAAGAGACATCTTCTCTGCGTGCAAATGACTTTGCGTCTTAGGGGCCCATCTGCCCTGTGCAAAAGTCACGATCTTTCCATCGATCATCGAATGCTTGCCTCCTCGAATACAACAGCCAAAATGTCCATCGACTGGGTTCACTGCATCAACAACTCGAACGCCACAAATGAAATGTACATCGACTATGTCTGCATCGAGGGCTTTCTCAGTTGGAGGCTTGCAATTCTTGCTCTGATACCAACTGTCCTGGGCCAATTGTTTTGTGCGGAAGAATCCGTGCAGCACCCTTGCATCCCGTACAAGAGATAAGCCTATCATATCGAATCCATCCCGAATTGGGCTTCCCGACTTAACATTGCAGGGCATCCGTTGGTCCACGTGCTAACCTCGCGTTCCATATCTGCACCCCCAAAAGACCATGATGGCCGAATGGTATTGAAGGTGTAAAGTAAGACAATAAAATCAGGACTATGGATGCAAGAAAACATAAAATCAGGTGTAGGACGAGCTCCGCAATTGTCTTGGGCGAAGATCGACTAGTCGCACGCCCATATGGGCCGCTCGTTCGTCTACGCCCAAGGCAATCGCTATGTTTGTCAATACTCTCCTACATTATACATGAGACCCTTAACCCCCAAGTGTCACCCCCAAGATTCCCAAAAGCATGAGAAGCATGACAAAATCGTGGTCATGCGAGATGGTGATTTTCCATGGCCATGGCCAAGACGAATGCAGAAAACTACTCCACTTAGCCGTCGCACACGCACCAAGCGCCGAATAACCTCGAAATGCATCCAAGTCATACCGTGGGCCCTCGGGGATCGCACAAAGGATTTTACAAGTACAAACTATAATAAAAAGCAAAATTACATGGACGCAAAAACATATTTACAAACATGTAGGGATTATTCCACCATGATTCGTCGTTGCTCGGGCAAATCGAAAAGTCCCTAACAGTCTAGTTATTTGCTAGTCGATCATCAGTCAACCGACCGAGCGACCGCCGAGAGACCGAATGCATTCTGCCACTTTGGGGCACCATTCAGTCGATCGGTCCCGTCGATCGAAATTGAAGAATTAGCCCAGTTTGCTAATTTTTTTGCTCGTTTGTTCGGGTCTCAGATTACGGTTTTGGTTCTTGGATTTATTTGCATCTTCATGAGGATTTACAATTTATCCAGACACCCTAAATCTAGACTCTATCTTCCCAACGAATTTGAGCACGTCGACGAGCGTCCTTGCCGATTTCTCCAATTTCTCCGATTTTTCCGATCGGGGACGTCATGCGCTAACCGATATAGATCATGAAAATAATTCTCAATGAAACATTAGTTCCATATTTGTTATCATCAAAACCGAGATTAAGACCAAGGTAGAAAACCTTAGGCCAACACATAATAATCACTGTGATGGAAGGAGTTGTTAACTAAGTTATTTTTGACAAACTAATGCACATAATTGCACGCTTTTTCGAACAGAACCTTGAATGGAGCCAACTGATTGAACTTGGTGTATCGGCTTGAAATTACGAGGAATTTGAGCCTCGAGGGACTCCAGAACAATCACTATGATGCGAGGAGTTGTTAATCAAGTTATTTTGAGAAACTAATGCACAAAATTGTGCGCTTTTTCGAACAAAATCTTGAACGAAGCCGACTAATTGAACTCGGTGTATCTGCTCAAAATTATGAGCAATCTAAGTCCCAAGGGACTCTAGAACAATCACTATGATGGGAGGAGTTGTTAATCAAGTTATTTTTGATAATCTAATGCACTAAATTGCGCGCTTTTTTGAACATAATATTGAATGAAGCCGACTAATTGAACTTAGCATATCGGTTCTAAATTACAACCAATCTAAGCCTCGAGGGACACCAGAACAATCACTATGTTGGAAGAAGTTGTTAATCAAGTTATTTTTTACTGACTAATGCACATAATTGCGCACTTTTTCGAATAGAATCTTGAATGAATCAGATTGATTGAACTCGGCGTATCAGGTCGAAATTACGAGCAATGTGAGCCTCGAAGAAATCGAGAATAATCACTATGATGGGGGGAGTTGTTAATCAAGTTATTTTTAACAAACTAATGCACGTAATTACGTGATTTTTCGAACTGAATCTTGAATAAATCCGACTCATTGAACTCGGCGCATCAACTCGAAATTACGAGCAATCTGAGCCTCGAGGGACTCCAGAACAATCATTGTGATGGGAGGAGTTGTTAATCAAGTTAATTTTGATTGACTAATGCATATAATTACTCGCTTTTTCTAACAGAATCTTGAATGAATCCGACTGATTGAACTCGGCATATGAGCTTGAAATTACAAGCAATTTGAGCCTCGATGGACTCCTGAATAATCACTGTGATGGGAGGAGTTGTTAATCATGTTATTTTTGACAGACTAATGCACAAAATTAGTCATTTGTTCGAACAAAATCTTGAATGAAGACTATTGATTGTACTCGGCGTATTTGCTGGAAATTTCGAGCAATCTAAGCCTCGAGGGACTATAGAACATACTGTGATGGGAGGAGTTGTTAATCAAGTTATTTTTGATAATCTAATGCACTAAATTGCACGCTTTTTTGAACAAAATCTTGAACGAAGCTAACTGATTGTACTCGGTGTATTGGATCAAAATTATGAGCAATTTGAGCCTCGGAGAACTCTAGAACATATTGTGATGGGAGGAGTTGTTAATCAAGTTATTTTTGACAAACTAATGAACAACATTACGCGCTTTTCCGAACAGAATCTTGAATGAAGCCTACTGATTGAACTCGACATATCGGCTCAAAGTTACAAGCAATACGAGTCTCATGGGACTCCATAATAATCACTGTGATGGGAGGAGTTGTTAACCAAGTTATTTTTGACAAACTAATGCACAGAATTGCATGCTTTTTCGAAAGAAATCTTGAATGAAGTCGACTAATTGAACTCGGCATATCGGCTCAAAATTATGAACAATTTAAGCCTCGAGGGACGCCAGAACAATCACTGTGATAGGAGGAGTTGTTAATCAAATTATTTTGACAGACTAATGCACTGAATTGTGCGCTTTTTTGAACAGAATCTTGAATGAAGTCGTCTGATTGAACTCGGCATATCGGGTCGAAATTACGAGCAATCTTAGTCCCAAGGGACTCCAGAACAATCACTGTGATGGGAGGAATTATTAATCAAGTTATTTTTGATAGTCTAATGCACTAAATTGTGTACATTTTGGAACATAATCTTGAATGAAGCTGACTAATTGAACCCGACATATCGGTTCGAAATTGCGAGTAATCTAAGCCTCGGGGGACTCCAGAATAATCACTGTGATGGGAGGAGTTATTTATCAACTTATTTTTGACTGATCAATGCACATAAATGCGCGCTTTTTCAAATGGAATCTTGAATGAATTCGACTGATTAAATCGGTGTATTAGCTCAAAATTACGAGCAATCTAAGCCTCAACGAAATCCAGAACAATCACTGTGATAGAAGGAGTTGTTAATCAAGTTATTTTTTATAGACTAATGCATATAATTACGTACTTTTTTGAACAGAATCTTGAATGAAGCGGGCCGACTAATTGAACCTGGCATATCATTTCGAAATTATGAGCAATCTAAGCCTCGAGGGACTCCAGAACAATTACTTTGATGGGAGAAGTTGTTAATCAAGTTATTTTTGACAAACTAATGCACATAATTGCACACATTTTCAAATGTAATCTTGAATAAATCTGAATGATTTAACTCGACGTATCGGCTCGAAATTTTTAGCAATCTAAGCCTCGAGGGACTTCAGAACAATTAATGTTGTGGGAGGAGTTGTTAATCAAGTTATTTTTTATAGACTAATGGACATAATTACGTACATTTTCAAATAGAATATTTAATGAATCCCACTTATTGAACTCGGTGTATCGGTTTGAAATTATGAGTAATCTAAGCCTCGAGGGACTCCAGAACCATCACTGTGATGGGAGGAGTTGTAAATCAAGTTATAATTGATAGACTAATGCACAAAATTGCGTGCTTTTTTGGACATAATCTTGAATGAAGCTGAATGATTAAACTTGGTGTATCGGCTTGAATATTACGAGCAATCTGAGCCTCGAGGGACTCTAGAACAATAGTTGTGATTGGAGAAATTGTTAATCAGGTTATTTTTGACAAACTAATGCACATAATTGCATGCATTTTCGAACAAAATCTTGAATAAATCTGAATGATTGAACTCGACATATCGACTAGAAATTATAAGCAATTTGAGCCTCGAGGTACTCTAGAACAATCACCGTGATGGGAGGATTTGTTAATTAAGTTTTTTTTATAGACTAATGCACAAAATGGCGCATTTTTTGAATAAAATCTTGAACAAAGCTGACTGATTGTGCTCGACGTATCGACTTGAAATTACGAGCAATCTGAGCCTCGAGGGACTCTAGAACATACTGTGTTGGTAGGAGTTATTCATGTTATTTTTTAGAGACTAATGCACAACATTGCGCACTTTTTCGAATAAAATCTTGAATGAAGCTGACTGATTGAACTCGGTGTATCGACTCGAAGTTACGAGCAACCCAAGCCTCTTGGGACTCCATAATAATCATTGTGATGAGAGGAGTTATTAACTAAGTTATTCTTGATAAACTAATGCACATAATTGCACGTTTTTTTGAACAAAATCCTGAATGAAGACGACTAATTGAACTCGGCGTATCGGCTCGAAATTATGAGCAATCTGAGCCTCGAGGGACTCTAGAACAATTACTATGATGAGAGGAGTTTTTAATCAAGTTATTTTGACACACTAATGCATAGAATTATACATTTTTTTAAACAGAATCTTGAATGAAGCCGACTGATTAAACTCGGTGTATCGGCTCAAAATTGCAAGCAATCTGAGTCCCATGGGATTCCAGAACAATCACCATGATGAAAATAGTTGTTAATCAAGTTATTTTTGATGATCTAATGCACAAAATTGCGTGCTTTTTGGAACATAATCTTGAATGAAGCCGACTAATTGAACCCTGCGTATCGGTTCGAAATTACATGCAATCTAAGCCTAGAGGGACTCCGGAACAATCACTGTGATGGGAGAAGTTGTTAATCAAGTTAATTTTCGAACAAAATCTTGAATCTTGAATGAATCTGATTGATTGAACTCGGTGCATCGGCTCGAAATTATGAGCAATTTGAGCCCCAAGAGACTCCCAAACCATCATTGTGATGGGAGGAGTTCTTAATCAAGTTATTTTTGATAAACTAATGCACATAATTACGCGCTTTTCCTAATAGAATCTTAAATGAATTTGACTAATTGAACTTGGCGTATTGGCTCGAAATTATGAGCAATCTAAGCCTCAAGGGACTCCAGAACAATCACTATGATGGGAGGAGTTGTTAATCAAATTATTTATGACAGACTAATGCGCAGAATTACGCATTTTTCGAACAGAATCTTGACTGAAACAGATCGACTGATTGAACTCGGCGTATCGGCTTGAAATTACAAGCAACCTGGGCCTCGAGGGACTCTTGAACAATCATTGTGATAAGAGTGTTAGAGAAATGGCAACACTAGAGGGGGGTGAATAGTGTGTTGTCTAATTAATTAGCCTAAATCCGATTTTACTCGTTTCTCAAATCATTTAGGCACATTGCAATTATACGATTTAAATGCGGAAGCAAGATAAACTAATTAAGCACAAACAACAATAGATAATAATGCTAACACAGTGATTTATAGTGGTTCGGCCCCAATGCCTACTCCACTACCTAAGCACCCCGCTTAGGATTTTCAAACTAGGTTTACTAGATTAATTCTTATTTTCCTTACAATGAGGACTTTGACTCGAAGAGTCGCACTCTCGACCTAAGGCACTTCCACACCCAGAAGTCTCCGCCTTCTTATCAAGAGCACTCTTTCACCTCAACCCTAAGGGATAACTCAACTAATCCTAGTAATACTAAATTTACACAAGTGGCTTTACTCCTTCTACACCAAGGATACCACTTCCACGTAAGACCTAACAGCCTAGGTCTTCACAATCTCAAATCCAAGAAAAACAAGTTTAAATAAATAGTTAAAATTACAATAGAAAGAGCTTAGAATAAAACCAAGATCAAATGCTCTTTTCCAAGCCTTCGACGCCTTCAACTCGCCAAGAAGTAGAGCTCGAATTAAATACCGAGTTGAGACAGAGTGCGCACTTGAAGCAGATTTTGACGAAAGAACAGGCGTGCTTTAATCAATCTTATGAAGGCTCAAAACTCCCTTAGAATGCTCAATAAAATCGGTATCAATGAGTGGAGAGAGTTAAATGAGGTAGATGAGGTATATTTATACACTCTCAAAGAAACGGCGGCTCAACAGTTAGAAAACTATCTGTTACAACTGCTTGGTCGATTGGCCGGTCGACCGATCGATCGACCGCTCAAGTGACCGCTGCCCCAATGTCTCTGTGCGATTGGTCGATGGGTCGACCGCCAGACGCAATTCTTGCGTTCCCACAATTCGATCGATCGATCGGTCGATCGACGCAAGTTGCGGCTTCAGCGATACGCAGTCCGGTCGACCGACGATGCTATTGCCAATTTTTGGTCTCAGTCGGTCGATCACCCGGTCGACCAAAGTAGCTGGTGCCACTTTTCTAACTCTATTCGAGCGACCGAACATAGGCTGATATTGATTTTTTAGCCATTTTTCTTGCGCGCTTCATTTCCGGGTTCTGGCCTTCTACGTGCGTCATCTTGAAGAGCTTTCCATGTGATCTTTGGACTCGTCCAAGACGTCTTTGGTTCACACGTCGATCTTCGAGAAATTCCATGATGAACCCGAGCGCGACGATCAATGTCCTTCCGATTTTTCGATTTATTCGATCGAGGACATCGAACGCTAACTAATATGGAACCTGAAAGATTTCTCAATGAAATATTAGTTCCATGTTTGTTATCATCAAAACCGAGATTAAGACCAAGGTTGAAAACCTTAAGCCAACAATCTCGCCCTTTTTGATGATGACAAACATCCTTAAGAAAATATATCATTAAAGCATAAAGGATATCAACCATGGGATTTCTCCCCCTATCAACATGAATATCTATATTATAGAACTCCCCCTATCTATATGCATGGATTTCCTATATTTTCCTCCCCTTTACCTATAATTTTCTCCCTCTTTACCTATAATTTTCTCCCCCTTTTGACATCAATCAAAAAGGGCAAGAAAGGTTAATCTAGTCAAAGGGATGAAAAGCAAATATTTTTTCATGAAGTTGAGACTCTAAAGATTTTTCATGAAAATGACAATCTCAACCAAAGGGATTAAAAACAAATATTTAGATTTCATTCAAACTTTCAAAATATCAAGATATGGTCATTTCAATCATGTATATATATCAAGTTTGAAGTGAGACTAATGTCATTTAATCAAAACTTTTAACTTAGCACGGTTTCATTTGAATTAAGCATGAAAATATGAAAATGCTTAATATCAAGTTTTGCTATCTACTCATGCTTTCTCTATCTTAAGCATCTAGACATCAAACATGAGTGAATGTAAGTCTATGAATCAAGTTTGGGCTTAAAATGAAATTTCTAAGTCACTTTATTGACTTAGGTTAAACTATACTTCAAGTTTTCAAAAATCAAACTTTTAAATCTATGCAAAATCATATTTTTGACGAAATTTTTTTATATCAATTGTTGGACGAAATTTTTTGAAACTTTAACTGGACAAGCTAGATTTTACAAGGAATTTAGAGGTTCAAGAATCAGTTAAAAATCAGTTTCCTATAAATTCATAAGATTCTTGAAAGTCCATGGGCATTTTCGTAAATATCAGGTATTTTTGAAAGTTATTATTTTTTATTCAAACTTTCCAAATATCGTTGAATGGTCATTTGAAATGCATGTGTCAAGTTTGAACTCAAAATGAATTTGCAAAGTCCATTTTTCAATCGATCTCGAATTTTACTAAAAACTAATTTTTTTTAAGATATCGCTCAAATTATCAAAATTATTTTTAGAAATGATTTTACTCAAAGAATAGAGAGAACGATATTAGAAATGAAATCAAAATAGCATGCCCAAAGTTTCATTTGATGTTTTTGAAGAAAAATCAAAGTATCGGAAAGATTGATGTTTCAAGAAGGATACTTTGTATTTTTGAAATCCAACTTCAAAAATTCACTATAAATCAGATTCTTGATGAAACATTTTGAAATTTTTACACAACATACTAGATTTTTCAATGAAAGTACAGCTTCAAGAATCATCTAAAAAGGATTTTTCTATATTTCTCTAAAAATAACTGAAAATGCATACCAATTGTTGGGTGAAATAATATTCTCTTAATTTTCAGTTATTCTTAAAACATGTTCAATTTTCATTCAAACTTTTATGACACCATAAAATGATCATGTAAAGAGTGTATGTCAAGTTTGAAATGAAAATTATGTCCTTAAGTCAAGATATCAACCTAGCATGGTTTCATTCAAAACTAAGCTAATTATCATGAAACTTGCTAAGTTTCAATTTTATCATTTACTCATGATTTTTCAACCTTAAACCTATGGATACCTAACATGAGTAAATCTAAACATGTTCCTCAAATATGAATTGAAAATGAGACATTTAAGTCAACTTGTTGACTTTGGTTAACTTGGTTCAAAAGAGGTTTTCATGAAACCACCTCTATGTCATTTTATCCATATCCATATGAATTTTTCATTCTAAGTGCATGGAAACATGTCATACCTATTCCTAAACATGTTTATGAATTTTGGACTTAAAATGAAGTGTCCAAGTCGATTTGTTGACTTGGGTCAAACTTTTCCAAGTTAAGTCCTCTAATATGATCTAGTTATCACATTTTTCATCTACACATGAATATTCATGATTAAACACCTTGAATCATATCATGTGTGTATCGAAACATGTTCATTAGGTGTTTACTCAAAATGAGGTCTCTAATAAGAAATTTCAAACTAGTCCAAATTCATTCAATATTAATATCATGAATTTGCCTAGTTTACCCATGAAATTGTCTACTCATGAAAATTCAAACATTTATCATGCAAAATCAATCATGAGTATATAGAGACATCATTAAAGCATGAATATTCAAGAATTACATTAAGATTTTGCAAAACTAATTCATACCTCTTTCAATAGAATTTTGCCAAACTTGTCATTTACTTTTCACTTTTCATCATGATAGCATAGCCTTCAATCTTCACCACTTTCTTAACTTGCAAGTAGGATTTATTAGTATCAAAATGAATTTATATACCCAACTAGCAAGCTAACATACTATATAGCAAAGTTTCATTTAAAAACCTTAACTTATGCTAGATAGTAGAGATTCATTTTTAGGAGTTATCATAATATATATCAAAATGAATCTAAGGGATCTTAAGATGTGAAGCATTTGAGGAATAAGGTCCCTAAACATGTTTAACTAGTTTGGACTTAAAGGAATGTCTCTAATAGTAAGTATCAACCTAGAGCAAGTTTCATTTAATGAAATTTGCCTAAGTGCTAAGATTTTACCTACTCATGAAAATTCAAGGATTTAACATGCAATTCTAATCATGAGTATTGAGACATTATTTAAGCTTAAGCATTGAGGTATAACACTAAGATTTGAATTTATCAAAGTTATACCTTATTCATGATAATTTGCCAAACTAATCTTTTTCATTCTAATTAGCCTTCCTAAAATACTTATAACTTGCAAGTAAGCTACACTAATATTTTAGAGAAAATATAGCTACTTACCAAGCTAACCCAACCAAAAAGCAAAAAGAAGCATCAAGTATCATTATCAAAGTTCACTTTGCTAAATAGTTTGAAATCCGTTTCAAAATATATTATCATGAATCCGAAACAAATCAAGATATCTCAAAATATGAAATATTAAAAAATAAGATCTCCAACCCTTCCTATTGGTTGAAAACCGAAAGGCCACAATGAGCCTACGATTTAAAACCGCAAGGTCGCTTAGGCCCATTACAGGCCACATAGGTCTCCGAGGAGACCGGGAAATCAAAAATTAAAAATATTTTTGAAACTTATTAAGAGCGAAAAGATCAACTAGAATTAAGTATAGTATCATAGTCTTCAACTAAGGTGAAACAATGCAAGTTAGAAGATGATACCAGAATAGTTTTGATGCCAACTTTACCTAAGGCATCAAGATGACTTGAAGTTGCAACCTCTTGAAGATTTTTTCATTTGAATCCAAGGTCAACTTCAATGATCCATTTCTCATTCATACTTGTGTGGTGGCTCCCCCTACAATAGAAGATGAAAGTTTTGGTACCCAAATGACTTTGGGTCCTTGATGTTAAAGGGTTTAGCTACCCAAAGTGTTTTTAACTCCACTTAGGTTCATCTTAAATGCGCAATCATATATAGCATGCCCAAAAGTACCACAACAAAAATAGTTTTCATGAAACTTTTTCTTTTGGTCATGAGGTTTAAGGGAAGAATGCTTGACATGAGAATGTTGATGAACCTTAACATTCTTTACATAAGCATTTTTATTCTTAGGATTTCTAAAAGATGAAGCATGTGATAAATTACTAGTTTTCTTACTCAGGAAAACAATCTCATTTTTTAAGTCATTAATGGATTTGTGTAAAGCTTGTATTTGAGATTTCAACAAGTAATTTTCATTTTTCAAAATATCATGCTCAATTTTGAAATCACTTGTACAATCCTTACCATTGAGATTCATATTATTTTTTGTGTTTTCATTCTCATTTCTAATTTTTGAAATCTTAGTTAACAACTCATCATTCTCAATTTCTAATTCTTCATTTCTATGTTTCAAGTCCTTAATCTCAAGTTTTAAGGCATCATGGCAAGAATCAAAAGGGTCAGTATTCAATTTTTCATTTTCTAATTCATGTACATGAGAACTAAGCCTTAAATTTTCTTTCTTTAATTTCCTATTTTCCTTGTTCTTTTTTTATGAGCAATTCATACATTTTTCTACATTCATCAACTAGCTCATCATAAGACATGTTAAATGAGCTTGAATTGCTAGAGTCACTATTATGACAAGAAGCGGAAGACTTTAGCACAACGTTAAGACCCATGAGGCACAATTTTGAGGTGGCCTCATTGTCATGTCTAGAAGAGGCTTCACTTGATTGAGATGTGGATGAAGAAGCACACTTCCTTTTGGATTTCTTCTTCAAGAGTGGATAATTCTTCTTCTTGTGTCCCTTCTCTTGGCAAAGGAAGCACCTAAGTTTTCTTTTCCGATTTTTGCTTGTGCTTCTTTGGCTAGAAGTGCTTTGGGCATCAAAACCGAGGTTAGTACTAGGGGGATGACCATTGTCATCACCACCCTCAACAAAGTATTAAGCTCTTCGGTTTTAGCATAATCATATAACATATTTAATGTTGCCCAGATATCAAAAGCGGAAGAACAATGCATAACCTTTTCAAGTATTTTATTTGAAAATGAGCAATATAGGAGATGTGTTGTTTTAGCATTCAATTCAAATAATCTAACTTGTTCTTGAGTCCAATCATTTATGTCAATGGTGGGCTCAACATTCTCATTCTTTAGCATGCACAATAGATCTAAACTTTGTGTTTTAAGAAAGGTATACATCCTACTCTTCTAAACACCAAAGTTTTCTTCATCAAACCTAGGTAGTGCAAATGCTATACTCTCTAGTGCCATTTTTCGGATCGAGGCAAGATGTAGACGAGATGGTGAAATCTCAATCCACAACCCACTCTGATACCAAATGTTCGAGAAATGACAACACTAGAGGGGGGTGAATAGTGTGTTGTCTAATTAATTAGCCTAAATCCGATTTTACTCGTTTCTCAAATTGTTTAGGCACGTTGCAATTTTACGATTTAAATGCGGAAGCAAGATAAACTAATTAAGCACAAAGAACAATAGATAACAATGCTAACACAGTGATTTATAGTGGTTCGGCCCCAATGCCTACTCCACTACCTAAGCACCCCGCTTAGGATTTTCAAACTAGGTTTACTAGATTAATTATTGTTTCCCTTACAATGAGGACTTTGACTCGAAGAGTCGGACTCTCGACCTAAGGCACTTCCACACCCGGAAGTCTCCGCCTTCTTATCAAGAGCACTCTTCCACCTCAACCCTAAGGGATAACTCAACTAATCCTAGTAAAACTAAATTTACACAAGTGGCTTTACTCCTTCTACACCAAGGATACCACTTCCACGTAAGACCTAACAGCCTAGGTCTTCACAATCTCAAATCCAAGAAAAATAAGTTCAAATAAATAGTTAAAATTACAATGGAAAGAGCTTAGAATAAAACCAAGATCAAATGCTCTTTTCCAAGCCTTCGACGCCTTCAACTTGCCAAGAAGTAGAGCTCGAATTAAATACCGAGTTGAGACAGAGTGCGCACTTGAAGCACATTTTCACGAAAGAACAGGCGTGCTTTAATCAATCTTATGAAGGCTCAAAACTCCCTTAGAATGCTCAATAAATCGGTATCAATGAGTGGAGGAAGTTAAATGAGGTAGATGAGGTATATTTATACACTCTCAAAGAAACGACAGCTCAACAGTTAGAAAACTATCTATTACAACCGCTCGGTCGATTGGCCGGTCGACCGATCGATCGATCGCTGCCCCAATGTCTCTATGCAGTCGACCGCCAGATGCAATTCTTGCGTTCCCACAATCCGGTCGACCGACGCAAGTTGCAGCTTCAGCAATCCGCAATTCGGTCGACCGACGACGCTACTGCCAATTTTTGGCCTCAGTCGGTTGATCGCTCGATCGACCGAAGTAGCTGCTGCCGCTTTTCTAACTCTATTCGGTCGACCGACCGGTCGACCAAACATAGGCTGATATTGATTTTTTAGCCATTTTTCTTACGCGCTTCATTTCCGGGTTCCGGCCTTCAACATGCGTCATCTTGAAGAGCTTTCCATGTGATCTTTGGACTCGTCCAATACGTCTTTGGTGCACATGTCGATCTTTGAGAAATTCCATGATGAACCTGAGCGCAACGATCAATGTCCTTCCGATTTCTTCTGATTTATTCGATCGAGGACATCGAACGCTAACCGATATGGAACCTGAAAGATTTCTCAATGAAATATTAGTTTCATGTTTGTTATCATCAAAACCAATATTAAGACCAAGGTTGAAAACCTTAAGCCAACAAAGAGGAGTTATTAATCAAGTTATTTTTTATAGACTAATGCAAATAATAGCGCTTTTTCGAATAAATTCGAATGATTGAACTCGGCATATCGATTCGAAATTACGAGCAATCTAAGCCTCGAGGGACTCCATAACAACCACTGTGATGGGAGGAGTTGTTAATCAAGTTATTTTTGACATACTAATAAAAATAATTGTGCATTTTTCCGAACAAAATCTTGAATGAAGCCGGCTGATTGTACACTGTGTATCAGCTCAAAATTACGATCAATTTAAACCTTGAGGGACTCTTGAATAGACTGTAATGGGACGAGTTGTTAATTAAGTTTTTTTGACAAACTAATGCACAACATTGCGTGCTTTTTCAAAAAGAATCTTGAACGAAGCCGACTGATTGAACTCGGTGTATCAGCTTGAAGTTGCGAGCAATTCGAGTCTCATGGGACTCAAGAATAATCACTGTGATGGGAGGAGTTGCTAATCAAGTTATCTTTGACATATTAATGCATAGAAGAAGTAGTAAGAGGGTTGCTAAGAAGAAGAAGAAACCTAAGGAGAAGCTGTCGCGTAGAGAAGCTATAGTAAAGTTGGGGTGTGTCGGGGTGCAGAGTTTGTTGTAGGCGCGTGGATAAGAACTATCACGAAGAAACCTAAATAGAGGAGGAGAGAATAAGAAGAAGAAGAAACCTAACGAGAAGCTGTCGTGTGGAGAAGCTGTCGTGAAGTTGGGGTGCGTCGGGGTGCAGAGTTTGTTGTAGGCACGTGGAGAAGAACTGTCATGAAGAAACCTAAATAGAGAAGAAGAAGAAGAAGAAGAAGAAGAAGAAGAAGAAGAAGAAGAAGAAGAAGAAGAAGAAGAAAAGAAACCTAAGGAGAAGTTGTCGCGTGGAGAAGCTGTCGTCAAGTTGGGGTGCGTCAGGGTGCAGAGTTTGTTGTAGGCACATGGAGAACAACTGTCATGAAGAAACCTAAATAGAGAAGAAGGAGGAGGAGGAGGAGAAAGAGAAGAAGAAGAAGAAGCAAATTGTCACGCCCCATCTTATGAAGAAGAAGAGGAAGAAGGAGGAGGAGAAGAAGAAGAAGAAGAAGAAGAAGCAAATTGTCATGCCCCATCTTAGGGTCACATGACCGGCCAGGATATACGCGCCTATACTCTGCAGCCTAAACCATGCACATGCCAACTTAACAATAAAACATAGCGGAAAGAAATAAACAAGTTTTATTTCAAAAGGAAAACCATACAGTTTTCATTATAAGTAAGTTTAACAAAACTACAAAGTGCAGAAATAATAAATCAAGTCCAATAGACCACCAATAATGAAATCCGAAATAAATGATATAAACGTCCCCAAGGGATTACAACTCCGAAATGCCAAAACACAGTGCATGACAAACTACTACACACTCGACTATGACCCCTAACAAGGACTGTTATGAGATCAATGTAGCTCCTCTGCCCACCTCACCGGTCAGGCTTTGCAAAACAAAAATAAACGACAACTGGTGCGTTCAAAGAACTCAGTGAGTGGTTCTACCAACCCCCACGAAAACCAAACATAGCTAGGATGCATAAAGCAAAACTCCTGACTCAAGCAGGAGAGGTCACCATGGAGTGACCAGCTAACAGGCCATCTGGCCACTACATGCCCAAAGGCATCCAACACCCAATGGTGAAGATCAACAGGTCTAAGCCTATCATGGCCTAAGGCAACAAAGCATACTAGGATAATTGGGAAGGCCCTCCGAACTTGCTCCATGAGACGCGAAGGAACAATCGGGAATCGCCCATCCGAACTTGCCCCTTTAAGATATCACATGAATAACCGGGTAGACCCTCTGAACTTATTCCTCAAAAGCACCTCGGAAATAATCGGGTAGGCCCTCCGAACTTATTCCACGAGGCTAACTGGAACAATCGAGATTTTCCCACAAAATATACTAGGATAATCGGGAAGGTCCTCCGAACTTATCCTAATATAAAGAAACTCGGGAGCAATCGGGAAGGCCCTCCAAACTTGCTCCACGAGACGCGAAGAAATAATCGGGAATCGCCCATCCGAACTTGCCCCTTTAAGATATCACAGGAGTAATCGAGTAGGCCCTCCGAACTTACCCCTTTAAGATATCATAGGAATAATTGGGTAGGCCCTCCGAACTTATTCCTTAAAAACACCTTGGGGATAATCGGGTAGGCCCTCCGAACTTATCCTACGAGGGCAAATCGGAACAATCGGAATTTGCCCATCCGAACTTGTTCCACAGGTTGAGAATTAGCCATCCAACCTACAGGGCCTAGCCTGAAATCCGGCTCCTCAACGAGCCTCTATGCCAATAATAAAGATATGGTGCAACATGACCTAAGTCAAGTCTCTCCTACGGTGTCTTAGGGGTGTCAACCTCATTGGGAAGCATCTCAACACTCCAATACCCAACCCCAACTCCTAGACCCGTAATATCATGAACCCGTGTGGTTTTATTTCATGCATAAACTTTATTTTTTGCTTCATAACAGATTATGCTAACCCTTTGCCCAATTTTAATTATGCAATTAAAATTTAAATCAACAAGATTAGGATTTTGTTTTAGGGTTTTATTTTAGCTTACTGTTGTGCCCGATACTAATGTATCTAACCTGAATATAGTTTCCAGAGTATGTCTTATGTTTCCAAATTATGTTTTCTAGTCGAAACGATAGGTTACACGACTATGTTCAGCAAACTATGCACTTTACAAACAGAATTTCAAAAGCAGCCCTAAAACAAATAATTCAGCATGCAGTTTTCAACCTAATTGAGTTTCAACATAATAGAGGTAATTAAATCCGAAAATTTCAGAATTAAATTCATTAATTATCAACGCAACAGAATTATATCATTGAGACAAAACTCACAAGAATCAAATCATGATTGTTTATCCAAGATTAGCAAACATCAAGACAATCTTCAAACAAGAATCAAATTTCATGATCAAGAATCTCATACCAAGAACACCCATGGCTTCAAGATCCAAATCTTATTTTTTAAAAACATGATTATCCTCTAAAAATCACAGATTTAATTCCAAGGCATGCAACAACAATACAACAACCTAAATTGGTAAGCAATTCAAGGTATAGACCTCAAAATAATCAAGAACTCTCACTTAGGCATTTCATCGAACACCTTGAGGGTACCCTTGTTTCTCCCTTGGCCGAGCACTCCTAGGATCATCCAAGGGCTATCGAGCCCAATAGGGGAGGGTTTAGGGCCTCCTCAAGCACAACACACAAAAAGAATGGCAAGAATCCGAGTGATCATCGAAAAACAAATCAAGAACATCAAGCCTCTAAGAACGGCTTCAAGAAACTCGAAGAAAACCCGCGAAGGAGGGGTAAAACCACTCACCTAAATAGGAAGGAAATTTAGAGGAGAAATTCCGATCGACGGCCTCCAAATCCGGCTCCAAGGGGTGGCAGCTCGGCTCCACCAAGAGGAAGAAGAGGCGCTGCTTCAAGAAGGCTTGGCTTCCAAGAGAGGGGAAAGAAGTGGGAAAGGGGCTCGGCTCAGGCGGCGGCTGGGCTTGGCGGCTTCAAGAGAGGGAAGGGAGGGGCAGTGGCTGGCGGCTCCTCTCTTCTCTCAATTGGCTTGTGCAGCTCCAATAGGGAGCCGCAAGCCCTAGGGGGGGATTTTATAATCCCTTCCCACCACTTCAACCCTAACCTCCTTTAACCCGCATCCGCTTCAACCCAGATCCATACCCACTCACTTCTCGACCCGCTAACCCACTCAACTTAATTAAACCCAAATTAATCAAATGCTAAACACATGCATCAACCAATATGCGACATAATTTAATAATTCAAACACATGCAACCACATAACTAAATAAATTCATCTACGCAAGCCAGAAATTACATAATTCATCTTCCTACTTACCCTGAGCTCGCAAGCTTGCACTGAACCATGAGTTAATTCGACTCGACCTCGAACTAGCCAGTTGGGCTGGCAAACACAAACAATAAAAAAAATTGTAAAATATCTAGGATATTACAAGAATAAACATAGAAGAAGCAAACTGTCATGCCCCATCTTAGGGTCACGTGACTGACCAGGGTATACGTACCTATACCCCGCAGCCTATCCCATGCACATGTCAACTCAGAATAAACATAGCGGGAATACGAGACAAGTTTTATTACAACTAAGAAATCAAATCAGTTTTCATTTTAAGAAATAAAGTTCAACAAGCCAAGTAGAGGACGGAAATAAATGATGAAAAGTCTATCAATTTTTCTCAAGAAACATAATCTGAAATAAAACATATGAAAAACAAATGAATGTTCCAAAGAACTACAACTCCAAGAATGCTAAAATGCCAAGTGCATGATCAAATACTACAAAACTCGACTACTGTTGGCCTAAGGTTTTCTACTTTGGTCTTAATCTCGGTTTTGATGATAACAAACATGAAACTAATGTTTCATTGAGAAATCTTTCAGGTTCCAAGTCGATTAGCGCTCGACGTCCCCGATCGGAAAAATCAGAAAATTCGGAGAAATCGGCAAGGACGCTCGTCGACGCTCGAGATTCTTCGAGAAGTAAGAGTTTAGGTTTAGGGTGTCTAGCATGTGTTGTAATCCTCTTTCATGATGCAAAGAACCCAAAAACCAAACCCAAACACCAAAACATGAAAACCCGAAAACCACCCTGAAATTCACTAAGCCTAGGGAGCTCCTTGGAGGGCTATATGACCTAGATATTTTCTTGACACAAAAAATGGCGGTAATTGTTCCTTAGGTAAAAACTAGATAACGAGGTATTTTTAAGAAAATTTTAGAAGCATTTAGCATACCCATATTTGACCCGGGAGATTAAAAAATTTCCATTTTTTGGAAATTTGTACTAGACCCCAAAAACTAGATTTGGATTCTTAAGGATTTTAATTTTTTAGATATTTTTAATGAATCCAAATGGGGAGTAATCTTTATATAACATTTATGTTTTGAAGTTATTAATTTATAGTTAAGAAATGTTATATAAGTAGACTTAGCGAAGACAGAACCTAAAATCGAGCAAACAAGCAGAAAAAATCAAGCAGTGCAGTCTGCCCAATTTCGATCGACTGGTCGGTCGACCGAATGCTACCAAAAAACTGGCAGTAGGCAAGTTGTTCGATCGAAGTGTGCTAGAAAACGGCAATATGCCTTCGGTCGCTCGGTCGGTCGACCGATGATCGACCAGACCTGCGACTGGACGGCGAATATGACTAGTTTTCCGCCCGTTAAGTTGGTTGTTTCATGCCATCTCCTCAAGGCTTATAAATAGAAGCCTTAACAAGCCTTCCACCCATCATCCAAGCTTCCATTGAGCCATCTTTGATCATCTCTAAAGATTTCTTGAGCCATTTCTTTGCAAATCTTAGTTCTCATGATAAAAACTTGATTTTTCCTTTCAAGCTTTGATCGATTCATCATTGAGGCATCAAGAGGAACTAAGACTCGTGTTTGGAGCTAAGTATAAGTTGTATTATTTATTTGCTCCATTACTTGTGTATTTTATTGTTTATTTCATTGTATTTTGAAGTGTGTAAACCTAGGTTGCTAGGTTTGATTGAGTTGGTGGTTGCCTTGGTGTTAAGGCTTAAATCCACCATTGTAAACTTAGTTTACTAGGATTAGTTGAGTTGTCCCTTAGGTTGAGGTGGGAGAGTGCTCTCGGTAGGAATGCGGGATACTTCCGGGTGTGGAAGTACCTTCGGTTTGAGAGCCGAGACTTTTCGATTGTAAAGTCCTCTTTGTAAGGGAAACGATATAATCTAGTCAACTTAGTTTGGAAATCCTAAGCGAGGTGCTTAGGTAGTGGAGTAGACATTGGGGCCGAACCACTATAAATAATTATATTAGCATTGATATATTATTTTGTGTTAATTGTTTTATATTTATTGCTTCCGCTTGCTATTAATATCGTGCTTAGCCTAACTAATCAAGAAACGATTAAAACCAAAATTAGACGATAAGATTAGTTAACATACTATTCACCCCTTCTCTAGTGTGGCCATTCCATACAACAACTACGATTCATAACTAGGACTACTATGAGATCAATGATACTCCTTTGCCCTCCAGCCGCGCCAAGTGCTCCAGCCTACCTCACTGGTCAGGCTTTGCAAAAAAAATAGAAAAGAAATGAGGGTGAGTCCAAAGGAACTCAGTGAGCGGTTCTACCAACCCCCACCACAAAACCAACCACAGAGATATAACATATATACATAAATACGCTTGTCTCATACAGGGAGAATGCAAAACTGGTGGTATGACTAACTAACAAGCCACTTGGCCATCTTATGCCAAAGACAAACCTATTCACATAGCAGTGATTTTACAACATGCCTATCTGCCCACCCATGCCAAAAGGCATATAAGTCACTCACAAGGGTTATGAGGATAATCGGGTTTTACCCATCCGAACTTATCCCATGACATACCCTTAAAGAAAAATATGGGAATAATCGAGATTTATCCATCCGAAGTTATTCCAAAAAGAAACAGGAATAATTAGGATTTGCCCATCCGAACTTATTTCAGATAGAAACGGGAATAATCGGAATTCGCTCATCCGAGCTTATTCCAGATAGAAACGGGAATAATCAGGATTTATCCATCCGAACTTATTCCTTTTTAAACACAGGTTGGAATTTACCCATCCAACCTTCCGGGCTCAAGCCTGCAAATTGGCTCCTACCCGAGCCTCTCCGCCATTCATGAAAGATATTTCATCCACAAGACCTAAGTCAAGTGTCATCCCCGGAGTCCTAGGGGTGTCCTCACTAGGAAGAATGCCGCTACACACTATGCACGATCCCGACGCCCTAGACTCGCAATATCATCAACCCATGAGGTTTTGTTTCATGCAATTACATTCTTTTGTTGGCTATTTAAAAGTTTATTCTACCCCTTAAATTTTAATTCTACAATTAAAATTAAAATTTTCGAAATTAGGTTTTGTTTTTAGGGGGGTTTTGTTTTCAGCCTACTGTTTGAGCCCAATTCTGGCGTACCAAAGACAAATCTGGTTTCCAGAGTTTGTTCTATGGTTCCATACTATGTTTTCTGGTTAAAATGATAGGTTACACGACTATGTTCAGTAATAATTACACTTCACAAAAGCAATTTCAAATCTCAGATTTTCATCATGTTAATCATAGCAATAATCAATCCAAAATATTGCTAAACCAGATTTCATTCATCACAAACAACAATTAAAAATGTCTATATTCTAAACATAATTTAGCATGCTTCAAATCCTTACACCAACATCAAGATTCATGCTACATAAATCAAGAACTATCAAGAACATAAATCATGCCATCAAGAACCAAATCTTTTTCTCATGAAACCTTGAATTTAACATGCTGAGATTCATGATTTTAACATTAAGCAAGACTTAACATGATAATAACATAACAAGATTTTAACATTAAGCAAGACTTAACATCATAATTACATAACAAGATTCATCACTAAGAAAGCTAAATCTCATTAAACCCAACATGCTCTCTTAGGCAATTTCACAAACACCTTGAGGACATCATATTACCCATCTTGGCCAAGCACCCCTAGGACAATCCTAGGGCTTCCACACCACTAGGACAATCCTAGGGTTGTCGCACCACAAAAGGGGGTCCTCGGGCCACCTCTTTCATGACAACACGAGAAAAATGACAAGAAACCATAATTTCAAATGGAAAATCGGCAAGATCCCTCAACACCCAAGAAAACGGCTCAAGAACACAAGAACAAGAAGAGAAAAATGAAGGAAGAACCACTCACAAGATTAGGAAGAAGAATGGAGAAAGAATCTCCCGAAGACGACTTCCGAAATCCAGCACACGAGAGGCGATGACGGCTTCGCTCCCAAGGGAGGGGGGGGGGCAGCTCGGCACCCCTCTCTCAAGATGGCTTGTGCGGGCCTATGGAGGGGGGGGGGGGGCAGCTTGGCTCCCCTCTCTCAAGATGGCTTGGGGGGGGGGGGGGGGGGGGGGGTAGGGTTTATAATCCCCTCCCCAAACCCTCTTTACAATCCTACCCATTTTCTAACCTACATCCACCTCAAGTCCGGATCCAAACTCGCTAACCCCTCAACCCAAACAACCCCATGCTCAACACAAGCATAATAATTATGCCCAAGCACATGCATTAAAAATTAATTGTCAAGTAAAGAAAACAAAAATATATATCATATTTCTACTTACCGAGCTCTCAAGCTCGCACTAGACCATGAGTCGACTCAACTCGACCTCGAATCAGCCTGTTAGACTAGCAAACAATAAAAACGAATAATAGCAATTAGTCATAATATCTCGGATATTACACAAATGAGGCCTTAGAGGTTAACTATGCAAGTATTTGACTCTTTTTCATCATATTAACCATAGGGTCTATTTGGATACAATCATTAAGGGGAGGGGAGGGGAGAAGAAATGAGGGGAAAAATTAATCTTGTTTGGATATGATTTAATAAGGGGAAGAGAAGGGAGGGGAACAAAAAAATTAACCTTGTTTGGATGTACTTTGTAAGGAGAAAGAGGGGGAATAAGAAATTTTTTTATTTAATAGACAATTATACCCTTTTTATTTTGTATTATATATATTTTTTCTTTTTTGTCATTTCTATTTCTATAGATATTAGGATTTTTTTAGCCGACTACAAATATTAGGATTAGACAAAAGATACCATGAAGAAAAAAAATTGAGAACATGAGACTTCCCCCCCCCCCCCACCCCCCCCCCACCACCACACCCCTCACACCTCACACCACCAATTCCTTTTCCTTTTTAAAAAAATTAGAATATCAAACAAGAAAAAAAAATCATCTCCATTTTTTTTTTGGATACAAATCATTAAGGGGAGGGGAGGGGAGGGAAGAAGAAATGAGGGAAAAAATTAATCTTGTTTGGATATAGTTTAATAAGAGGAAAAGAAGGGGAGAGGAACGAAAAAATTAACCTTGTTTGGATGTACTTTGTAAGGAGAAAGAGGGGGAATAAATTTTTTTTTTATTTAATAGATAATTATAACCTTTTTATTTTGTATTATATATATTTTTTCTTTTTTGTCATTTCTATTTTTGCAGATATTAGGATTTTTTTGGCCGACTACAAATATTAGAATTAAACAAAAGATACTATAAAAGGAAAAAATTGAGAACATGAGACTTCCCCCTCACACCCCACACCACCGGTTCTTTTTCTTTTTAAAAAAATTAGAATATCAAACAAGAAAAAAAATTAATCTCCATTTTTTTTTTCTTCTTTAATCTCAATCCAAACAGGGTGATAGAGTAATGACAGTTAATTTTTGATTATATAAAGTGGGGTATTCTTCTTTAAAGCCGATGATAATTCATGCAAGCGGTATTACAATCAAGTATTTTAACAATTTTCTATATTGCACAGATCTTAAAGCTAGAATAAATTAGATGAAAAATAGGATCTGATCCCAAACCATAAAAATATTTTTGATATTTGGGAAAATGAATAGTAAATTGAAATTTTAATATCTATAATTTTGTCATATTATAGACTTTTCTTGCGGTTACTTGAGCAAAGTAGCGTAGATGTCAGAAAAACCACACATGAAGAGACCACTGCTTTCATGGTTGGTAGATCTCTTTCTTGTAGCCAAAGCTATTCCAGGAAGAAGAAAGTATGATCTCTTCAGAACATATCCTAAATCTGGAACGAGATAGGGGAACGCCGGCACCCAATCCCTAACATCTCATTGCCAATTCGATGTGTCTCACTGCCTTCTGTCTCCGACTACGTAGAAGTTCCTCCTCCTCCAAGCTCCAATCTCCTCCAAATCCAATTGTACAACCTCCCTTCTTGTATTGATTTCTTTATTTTTGGTTCATTCTGATACAGATTCATTGCCGTAGGAGACTGAGAAAGTGGCGGCCGATCCACTACCCAGCGGCAGCAGTGGCAAAAGTTGCGACGCAAGCGGCTCTCAGGTGTGGCGTTAATCTTCATCTCCTTTATAATTTTATAATGTGTTGATCTCTGTATTTTTTATTTCATTAATTTTTCTAAGGAGAATATTTCTTCCCTGTTTTAATCCCGTTTAATTTTTCTTTCTCATAAAAATCACCTTTTTAATGTTTACATAAGAATTAGATGAAAAAAATAGGGTCTGATCCCACACCATAGGAAGATTTTTGATATTTGGGAAAATGTATGGTAAATTGAAATTCTAATATCTACAATTTTGTCATTATCTCTTGCGGTTGCTTGAGCGAAGTAGCATGGATGTCAGAAAAACCACACATGAAGAGACCACTGCTTTCATGGTTGGTGGCTCTCTTTCTTGTAGCCAAAGCTATTCCAGGAAGAAGAAAATATGATCTCTTCAGAACGTATCCTAAATCTGGAACGAGATAGGGGAACACCTGGACCCAATCCCTAAAATCTCACTGCCAATTCATTGTGTCTCACTGCCTTCTGTCTCTGAATACGTAGAATTCCTCCTCCTCCAAGCGCCAATCTCCTCCAAATCCCATTGTGCAACCTCCCTTCTTGTATTGATTTCTTTTTGGAATATTTTTTGTTCATTCTGATACAGATTCACTGTCGTAGGAGACTCAGAAAGAGGCGGCAGATCCACAACCCAGCGGCAGCAGTTGCAACGCAAGCGGCTCTCAGGTGTGGCATTGATCGTCATCTCCTTTATAATTTTTTAATTTCTTGATCTCTCTTTTTTATTTTCTTATTTTTTTCTAAGGAGAATATTTCTTCCCAGTTTTAATCCGTTTAATTTTTCGTTCTCATAAAAAACATCTTTTTAATGATTACATAGATTTTACAGTGCTGATTGTGTTGGCAACTTGGATGATGATAACTGTTAGGAGTAAAGACACTTGTATATAGTCCCATATGGGGTAATTCGCTTAAGTAAACATCGTTTTCATTATATAAATATATGTGGTAAGGAATGTCTACCACAATGAGGAGTTTCTTATTTCTTTTTCTTTCCAACATGGTATCAGAGCCGGCCCTAATTTTTTGAGCCTGTCGTTTTCTCAACGCGCCCTCGTGTCGTTGGCCACCTGTTCACACCGCAACAACGCCCCTGCGTTCCGTTCAGACTCGATCTTTGAGCGTCACAGTGACGCGTCCGGCTGCTTCATTGGAAAGAGAAGGCATCTCTATGTCTTCGTGGAACTTCCTGAGGCCACCTGCTGTTAGTCGAGTACTATCCATAAGAGGAAGAACATCTTCCTCTATTTTCTCTGTTTTGAACAGAGGAAGAAGAAGTGCCCGCTGTGCGTCTCCACCTCCTTTGTTATTTGGTTTCTTGCTTGATTGCAGTCCGCCCCTTCTCATCGCATCCGATTCTGCAACCTTCCGCTTGCTGCCATCCAGCCGCCTTCAATCGCCCACTTGCTAGCAAGCTGTGCACTGCGCACAGCCATCAAGATCTCAACCTTCGCCTCCTCCCTTCCTATGTTTTCTTTGTTTTGAACAGAGGAAGAAGAAGACCCGCCCACTGTGCATCTCCGCCTTCTGCTCACAGCTCATCTGCCACATCCGTCGGAGTTACTCGCCCGACCGCCTTCTGCTTTCTTCACCAATCAGCCACTCTCTTCAATCAAAGAAGAAGCTTCACTAATCGTGGGCTCAAACAGAGCCGTGTGCCGCTGCATCGGGCACCGTCATCATCAAACAAGGCGCCCCCTCTGTCTGCTTCACGCGGGTCTCCAGATGCCCGCCCATTAAGGCCAAATCCAGATTCATTAAGGTATTGATCCGAATCCAGAGAGGTACTTATTATTGAAGGCCTTTGATTGGGGCCACTCAGAGTCCAAATCCAGCCCACTTTGATTGGGACCTCTTTGATGTACTGCCACACAATTTTTTGAGGAAAAAAAAAATCTAGCATCATCATGTTCTTTGTTCAAAGAGGTCAAGAAGAAAGCAAAGATGAAAGACCTAGACGTCATGTTGGTGTTGCTCAGTCTCTTCAGGAGCCACCCACAGGATACAAGCTCAATATTAGTATTTCCGTTGAAGAATATGCCCGATTTCTCCAATTTCAAAAAGCTCATAAATCTATCTCACAGTCTGCTCTTCATGATAATGGCACATGGGATTGGTCCCTCTTCCTCCAAGCAAATCTATAGTTGGCTGCAAATGGGTTTACACTATAAAGACTTGGCATAATGAATCTATTGATAGGCTTAAGGCCCGATTGGTAGCCAAGGGATACACTCAGATTTATGGTGTCGATTATACTTTTTCTCCTGTGGCCAAAATTGCTTCTATTCGTCTATTTCTTGCTATAGCTGCCACTTTTAATTGGCCACTTCATCAGCTGGACATAAAAAATGCATTCCTCCATGGTGACATTGATTAGGAGGTATAAATGGAGCAACCACCGGGTTTTGTTGCTCAGGGGGAGTCAAGACTAGTGTGTCGATTGAAGAAATCTATATATGGTCTAAAGCAATCTCCGAGAGTTTGGTTTGGGAAATTCAGCTCTGCCCTACTCCAGTTTGGCATGATCAGATGCATTTCAGATCACTCGATCTTCCACCTCAGTTCATCCTCTGGAAACGAATATTGTTGATTGTTTATGTTGATGATATAATCATCACAGGAGATGACATCGAGGGGATTAAGAAACTAAAAGCCTATTTGCATCAACGATTTCAAACAAAAGACTTGGGCAACTTGAGATATTTTCTGGGCATCGAGGTAGCTCGATCTAAAGGAAAGATATTTATGTCACAAAGAAAGTATGCACTTGATATACTCGAGGGCACGGGTATGCTAGGAGCCAAACCAGTTGACTCACCTATGGATTGTAATGCCAAGCTACTACCTGGACAAAGGGAGCCTCTATCTGATCCAGAAAATATCGCAGGCTAGTAAGACAACTCAACTATCTCACAATTACTAGACCTGATATTTTATTTGCTGTTAGTGTGATTAGCCAATTTCTCGAGACTCCTTGCGAGGATCATTGGACTGTAGCTTTGAGAGTAGTTCGCTATCTTAAGGCTGCTCCTGGTAAAGGACTTATATATCACGGTCAAAGTCATCTTCAAGTAACTATATATATAGACGCAGATTGGGCAGGTGCACCCACTGATCGGCGATCTACATCCGGCTTCTGTGTTCTTCTTGGATGAAATCTGATCTCATGGAAAAGTAAAAAGCAAAATGTAGTAGCAAGATCAAGCGCATAAGCTGAGTATAGGGCTATGGCAATGGCTACGTGTGAACTAATGTGGGTGAAGCAAATAATGACAGAGTTGGGATTAAGCATCCTGAGCCTATGAAGTTATATTGTGATAATCAAACTGCTATGCATATAGCTTTTAATCCTGAAAATTTTCATGAGAGAACAAAACACATAGAGCTTGATTGTCATTTTATTCGAGAAAAGGTGCAGTCTAAAGAGATTACAATGTCATTTGTAAGTTTCAATGACCAGTTAGCTGATGTATTAACTAAATCTCTCCGTAGTCCAAGGATTGAGTATATTTGTAACAAGCTCGAGCTTTATAACATTTATGCTTAGCTTGTGGGGGAGTGTTAGGAGTAAAGACACTTGTATACAGTCCCATATGGGGTAATTCGCTTATGTAAATATCGTTTTCATTATATAAATATATGTGGTATGGGAGGTCTACCACAATGAGGAGTTTCTCATTTCTTTTTCCTCCCAATAATAACCAATACTTAGTTGTCATACGAACCTTTGATTTTCTTTTTTCAAGATACACATAATCCAGCACACGTTTGCATTAAAAGCATATTGTATTTGGTAATTTGGAGTATGCAGTGATATACAAACAAATTCATAAAAGAAAACCCTAAAAAATGCCTTCTTTTAGGATTTTGAAGTGGGACAACCCCATTTGCAACTAGATGGAGTACCCTTTTGGAGTTGATCTGTTGTGTCTAGATGCATCTTCCATTCAAAATCATCATATGCGCCCATTCCTTATAGTCTGACCATAGGTAATTGTTGATTTGGTTGTCAAATATTAGTTGTTTTGAACAGAATTTTCTTTTTCCGGGCAGAGGGATGCAATGACTGTTGGTGGACAGACTGGTCACCCAATTAATAATATCAAACCATGACTTCTCACATGGGTTAGAGTCCTGGCATGCCAATTATTGCCAGGCTTATGTGGCCTCAGAAAATTCTGGTTTCCCGAATGGAATCAGGCCAAGCTCGGGGGGAAACTATGCTGTGGTCACACAGAGGACTCAAAATTGGCAAGGCCTTGAGCAAGACATCACCGAGAAAGTTACTGCTGGTGTGAAATATATTGTCAAGGCATCTGTTGGTGTCTGTGAGCACCTTTATGAATCAGCTGGAGTTCAAGCAACGCTGAAGTTAGAGAACCCAGATTCTTCAATCAGCTATTTGTTTATTCAGAGGTGTATAAGTCAAACAGTATTGATGAATTTTCCTTTTTCTCAACAATTTTGTGTTTCTCTTGAACTCTGTGGCGTTTGGTTGTTTAGGATCTTTATATCTAAACATTGCTGGGAGATCTTGGAAGGTTTGTTCATGCTAACAAGCAGGCCAAAGCGGGTAGTGTTTTATATTGAAGGTCCTACTCCTGGTGTTGACCTACTTATAGATTCTGTGACTATCTCTTGCAAGGTACTTTTCTTGTCATGAAAGGTGTATTCTGATTCTGTTATGAATTCATATTCCCTTAATGATGTTTTCAATGTTATAAGCATGGTTTTAAAAATCATACCATACCATTTGGTAAGATCCGTTTTTACCTATTTTTTTTAAGTTGGTATTGGTACACCCCTATATATTGAAAATACCAAGTGTACTAATTGTACTGCCTGGTACAAGGCGTATGTACTGGGTTGGTATTGGCCTATATCGGTGTACG
Source organism: Canna indica (assembly GCA_034359265.1). Lineage (NCBI taxonomy): Eukaryota > Viridiplantae > Streptophyta > Magnoliopsida > Zingiberales > Cannaceae > Canna > Canna indica. The sequence goes on from CP136891.1 coordinate 43,162,870, forward strand.
CTCATCGACTTTTTTTTAGTTGTTGGGCCTCCTTTGTACCTGTCCCAAATGACTCTTTAAGCTGTTGGAGCGGGTTTTAAGGGGCTATATAAAGCCCCAAACCCGTTGTTCTCCTCATCTCTTACCCTCAATATTCAAAACTCTCTCATTATCTCTCAAAACCCTTTTATTCTCCTAATTTTTCTTTCAAATCTCTCTCGAAACTCTATCGAAATGGCGTCAAAGAGCCAAACAACCCCGCATGATAGCATTGTCATTGATTAGAGAAGAGACACCATTGACAATGTATCTTTTGTGATTACGTTGTTCATGGTAGAGGGATCATCCGGTTAAATTAACATTTAGCTGGAGGACATTCCAATGTGTCTAAATGCCCAAAAGTGCCGATTGAACTCTGAAGGCTCATTAAGGAGTTGCTGGACAACAAGTGAGAGCAACGACAATGAGATGCTGAACAATGAGCGGAGTTCGAGGGAAGAGCTAAGGAAGATATTCACTACGACCAATACCAGGGTCATGGTGATGATGTTGAGGAGGATCCTAAGCTTGCAATTGGCATAGTGCTTCTTTAGATGAGGAATGCCCTTTATTTTATACTTATGCTCCTTCAGATGAGGAATTAAGAGATTCCAGCAGAGTTTAGGGATTCTAGCTGGGAAGTGGAACCTCTCACCCTTCTTTCTCCCTACCACATAAATTGATCCCAATAGTATCAGGCGATGGCGTCGAGGAGGGGAATCTACTCCTCGGCAATGGATTCCCAAGCTATTAAAGGAAGCGCTTTGTTTAGCAGATCAACGGATGGTCGCCAAAGGCAAAGATTGGCGCACGACTATTGGTATGATTGCAGGGCCGATGAGGTCGCCAAAGGCTAGGATTGGCACACGGTTACCGGCCGATGTTGAAGGCTGATTAGGTCACCTAATGTGTGGGTTTGGCGCATGGCTATCGTCCATTTTGAAAAGATAGGATTTGGATTTTTAAGGATACTAAACTAAAACATAGAAGTATATGTGGTGAAAAGCACTAAATGTGATAAGGTAAAGATAAATTGCAAGTAAAATAAGATAAACACAAATTTTGATGTGTTGATGTTGGATCTTTCTACTCATGACATGTCTAAGCTATTTTTAGGTGCTTCGTTACAAGTATTTGGCGCCAAAAAAGATCCATTATCCCACTATCCTAGTCCTCTTTGCCACGTTCGACTAAGTGGTCATCGGGTGTCTTGTGTAGATAGTGTTGCTCTGGCTAAGTCATGTGCATCATGGTGTTTGGGTTTGGTGGCCTTGCTTGTTACGTGCTCCGCTTTCTGTGGTGTGTGGGCCAATAGTCTCGGCATGTCTTGTCTCTAACTTCTCATCTCTTTGCTGATGGTGCGCTACGCCTATTTCGGTGGAGGGTTGCTGATTGGGTCAAGCGTTATCTTTCTTTGGGCGTCCCATTTGGCCTGTACTTGATGTTGGTTTGTGGACCAAGTCTTTTACTTGTGCGGCCTTCTCATTGGGGTCCCATACTAGAGTCTTACTTCTTAGTTGTTGGTTGCCTTCTTGTGCTCGGCTTTTATATCTTTTCCGGCTATCACAGGCCCTCGGCCCTGAGCTTTCGCTTTCTCTATCCGTCTTCGCCTATCGCTCAATTTTAGGTGTCAATACTTTGCTCCCCTACATCTTTCTGCTGAACTACTATGGTGCCCGACACCATAGGGATTCCTTTGGTGACTCGCCGTAGGTTTACTCGTAGTAAGCTCAGATTCACTCAGCCAAATTCTAGGTTCACTATATGTGAATTTTTTTTTGAATGAATCTGGACTTAATAAGTGTGAACCTGATGTGACTATCATTGAACCAATGAACAACAATGATACTATCTAATCTTAAAGTAAAGGATAACACTAATCAGGGTTTCATACGAATGAACCTACAGTGACAAGTCAAGTTCACTCATAGTGTGTTCAAGTTCACTCATACTTAGCTCGGGTTCAGCCAAATTCCATATTAATACATATTAGGAAGTTCATTGGTTCAATGTAAGTCACCTTAGGTTCAAACATATTAAGTCCAGATTCACTTAAAAAAATTTCACATATGACTGAACCTAGAATTTAACTGAGTGAATTTGAGACTACTATGAGTGAACCTGCGACAAGGCACCATAGGAATCCGTATGGTGAGCGAAAGCTTAAACGATGCAATGTGGAGTGAGCTTAGATTTCGTGCGTCCCAAAAATGCTTCTTGGCCAAAAGGAACGATTGTAATCGTCTTATCAGTCCCTTCACCTTTACGGACTCTTCCGTTTATAGCTCTGCTAAAACTCTACACTTGCTTCCTTTCTGATCTTGTATTCGCTTCTGTTTATCTATGTCTTTTGTCATGTCGCCTACTTTTGATTCCCGTATCCATAGCTTTTCCCTGATTGGGCGAGATGAGTTTGCTGGTAACAATTTTTCTCTACCGTCGTCTCGAGGATCTTCCAAGGTTAGTATTATATCCTTTGACTTGGATGACCATGACTATGTATTGGGTTTTGGGACGACTGGTTTGATCGGGCAAAAAAGTCTCGCTAGAGCAGCATACTTGATCGAGCGAGCTCGGTTCACCTATTACTGCACAGTGGTTTTTCTTCTCTTGAATGTCCTTCTAACTTTCAATCGTGGATTAGACCTTCTGCTTAGTGTCTTTCATGGTTAGGGCGAGTATCTTTAGGCGTTATCGGAGGCCAAACTAGGTCAAGCGTTATCTTTCTTTAGGCATCCCGTTTGGCATGCTCTTGATGCTAGTTTGTGGACCAAGTCTGTTACTTGTGCGGCTTGGGTCCAATACTAGAGTATTTCTTCTTAGCTATCGGATGCCTTCTTGTGCTCGAGTTTTATATCTTTTTCAAGCTATCATAGGCCCTCGGCCCTTAGCTTTCGCTTTCTCAGTCCGACTTCGGCTATCGCTCAATTTTGGGTGTCAACAAATAGAATTGACATAACTAATAAATTACTTGAAAAAGAAAAAAAAATCAAATTTTTTTCTACCTTATCTGTAATCAATTGCAAATGAATCATTGAAGCTCACATATGCATCTCGAAAATTTCTTGTTTCCGAAAGAACCTTGCAACTTCTAATTTTGATGTGGACATACGCACTATAACCTTGCAGTGTGCATATAACAATGTCTCGTTCGTGATTCCAATTTTGTATCGATACTAATATGCAAGGTTTAAATAATAACCTATAAGAAATCCAAAATTTGGAATTAGGATAATAAATTTAAACAAAAATTTAATAATAAATGAAACAATTAAATAAACTAAAAAAATCATTACCCGCTCGATGTATATTACGACCCATTTAACTATCCCAACTTTTGCAGATGATATCAAATGAAGGGCTTATATTTATTTGGCACCTTCAAGAGCTTCTTGATTTCTTCTTCTGCTTACTAAATGTAATGGTAGACTTAGCCCATTTGAGACTTCTTTTCCATGTCCACCTTTTGTAGAACCACGTACAAAGATTATACTGCGACACGATAATTTCTACAACACTGTCCCACAAGTGCTCGTTGAGCACGTTCTTCTCGGTTTCTTTTCCATCTGATCTCATCGCATATTTAGATGATGACCATTTGGGATTGTAAACATAGTCCTCAAGCCAACCTTTCTTTGTTGGAGTTACTTTAATGCAATAAATTTTTTTGTAAATCGAGTCGCTCATGGTCGAAGAATTTCACCTTAAAATGAATTATAATTAAATAATTATTAGTAATTAATTATGATGAATTAAATATTCTTTTCAACATTTTGTTTTAAAAAACTTACCATATGTAAATTTCTTTAAAAGGTCACAGACCTATGTGTGATTGTAAATAAATCGGGTGTTTTGTTGTCATCATTTTACTATGGACTTCACCATTGGCAAATCACTCATATCCTTCATATTAAGATCTATGCAATGTGCTACACATGGAGTGCAAAATAGGCAAGGATAATCTTCTTCAATTAGCTTACTTGCCCGTTTGAAGTTTGTGCCGTTGTCTGATACAATTTGCACTATGTTTGGGAACCAATATCCTTGATCACGTCTTTCATCAGCTTTGAGATGTAGATCACATCATTGTAATGGTCCGAAGCATCCATTGCTTTGTGATACACCACCTTCCTGTAATAGTAGATGAAGTTGATGATGCTCATCAAGGTTGGCTCGGTCCACCTATCCCACATCAATGTGCAGCCGCATTGCTCCCACTACCTTTTGAAACAATCGATCCATTGTCAAATCTCATCAACCTTTGCATCAAGATACAGACCACAAATTTCATAAGGAGTTAAAGGGGCAATACCTGGGCTGACCTTTTGACCAATTATTTTAATCCTATTTAATTCACCCAATTAAATTTGACTAAGTTATTTAATTTAATTCAAACTAACCCTAACTAATTAAATTAAATTAAAATTAAACTAATGTATTTTGTTTAATCTAAATTAATCTCTTTAATTTAGTTAAATAAATTATATAATTTAACCTAAGCTATTAAATTTAACTAAAATAAATTAACATGATTATAATTTACAAATAATTGAATAAATAAATAACAGATATATAAATAACACAATATATAAATCTAATTATAAAACTTAAATAATTTAACACAATTATACAAAAAAATAAGCAACACAATCAATAACAAATTAACAATTAACAAAGAAATAAAGTTTATATAGTTTAAGTGTTTACATTATTTATTACAATGTGCTATATTATATTTATATTCATATAAATAAGAAGAATTAAAGAAATTTTTAGCTTTCTTGTTGTAGTCGGTGTGTCAAGAGCGAAGAGAAGAGAAAGATGCAGCGATTGGGAGAGGGGGTGCATGGATATTTGTGGTGGGGTGTCTAATGGACACTACATAAGTATCCATATTATTGCATTATGAAATTTTAGGGGTGTCATTGGACACCCCTGTGATGAACGTGGCTTCGCCCCTATATATACCACTCAGTACGAGTTGTACCCTTGTTACCAAAGCAAGTCGAGTTTGGATCGGCTGAACCATAGGTCACTGTGAACTAATTGGTTAAACCACTAAAACATATTTAAATATATAATATATGATAATATGAAAATATATAAAAAATATTACTTTAAAATACTAAAAAAATTCTTTAAATACGTAGCAATTAAGAATTGGTTAATAGAACAAAATTACTGATACAAAAAAATGTCATGCATATTTTGAAGATTTTAACTATTGTAACAAAAAAAAAGTCGGTCTCGCAAATCCACATGGTCCACACAAAAACTGTTGGGTTAATGGGATCAACTAAAAATGGGATCAGTCAGCAGTTTTCTTCCTTGGCTATTGCATATCTGGTAAGTTGGCTTGGATTGATCTTATTTTATTTTGATTTCCTACTATTTTTTGTCTAATCGATCGGGTCAATTCAAGTTTGATAAAAATGGGTGGGACACTGATATTTTGCATTGAAAGAAACAGAGAATGAAGAAGAGAAAAGATGGTTTTTAATAATTTTAGATGTTATGGTATGATGCTTTCAGGACTTATACAAGCCTTTATTTATAGGCTCGCAAAACTTTGCTCTCTTGCTTGTAAACAAACCTCTATTTATAGTACTCACTGGATAGGAAGATAATTTTGTAACCCGAAGTTCCTATTTTATGGAGCCTATAACTCTTAGAAAAGCTACATTTAGGAAAATAACTCATCTAGTCTATATTGCAGTCCTACATTCCTATTAAGACTTTTGAAGTTAATTTGCTTCTAACTAGGATTAACAAGGCTTTCCATTAGTGTCACTTTAAATTTATAATGAAAATATGAACGCACCTAACCGTAGATTAAAATCTCATACCGTACCCGACGGTACGCCTGGTAGTACACCTCGGTACAACCTAGTACTGGGGTTTACTTGTTGTACTGCTCGAAACAACCTTTGTATCATACAGTACATGCCCAATAGTTTTCTAGCCGTTGGAAATTTTTTAAACTAGCTCCAAACAACTCTTTGAGCCATTGAGGCCGACTATCTTTGGTTTTGGGGACCATATAAAACCCCCAATCCCTCTCATTTACCCATCACTCAAACTTTAACTCTCATATTTTCTCAAATCTCTCTCATTTACTCTCAAATCTCATTCATTTTCTCTACTTTCTTAGTTATGTTGGGCCCATCAAGATGCCTATTTTCTTGGACGGACATCACTCTTCTGCATTTTGGGTATAAATTTATATTCTTTTCATTGTAACTTGAAATTAAAAACCATCTTTTTAATCTATTGGACCTATGGCTGAGAAGTTTATGTATGTAAGTACGTTATTTCATCATTTCAATGATAACATAATATGTTTGCAGCAATAAAATTATGTTTGTACCGGCTTGTATAGTGTTTCGATACAGTAAGGCACCCGTACAGTATGGTACCAGTACAGTACAAATGTACGATACCAGTACTGGTATGATATTTTAAACCTTGCACCTAACCCATGGTCTAGGACCCTCCATAGGGAAGAGGGCTAAGAGAAACAATTGATTCTTAATTTTGGTCACCTAATTATGGATCTAAATTTTCATATGAAATGATGTTCTTTGGGTTGACAAATATATCTTATGAACAATAATCACTACAGTTATACATCATAGTGTAGAATTTGATAATGAAAATTTCTATTTTGCTCACCTGTTATATTTTGTTGTAAGATATTGGTCTTCATAGACTTTTAACAGTTCAGATTCTTATTTTAGTTGCCATTAGTAGGATAGTACGATAATATTTAATCATTATCCTTTCACCAATTTTGTCTTTCACTATAGTATTGTTAGTATCTATTTTCCATAAATTGTGCACGTCTGATATTCCACGCACGCAAATATATCAGCTGACATTGCCTTATTTTTGCTTTCTGTTTTGTTATTCCATGGACACAGTTTGATGTTCTTCTAGTCCTACTGTCCTCGACAGTGAGATATTTTGTTCCTATTGACAGGAAATGAATACATGTGTTTCCAATGATGAAGCAAAGGTAGTTCAAAATACACACTTTGATGATGGATTAAATAATTGGTGTGGAAGAGGATGCAAGATTCTCTTGCACAGTTCTCTTAGAGATGGGAGAATACTTCCTGTGGAAGGAAAGTATTTTGTATCTGCAACTGAACGAAGCCAAACATGGAATGGGATTGAGCAGGAAATAACCAGAAGGATTACCAGGAAGCTTGCATATGAGGTTATTGCTGTAGTTCGGATATGTGGGAATACCATTAATGCTGATGTCTGTGCAACTTTGTGGATGCAATCACCAAATGGTCGGGAACAGTACATAGGCATTGCAAAGTAAGATGTCTCTTAGTTTGTTATAGTTGATCACACCATCATTGATAATATCTTTGCCTTATGATTAGAATGACTGACATTTAAAGAAAGCATATTAGTTGTTTGTATTCTTCCTAAGCACAATTGTCGCTTCAAAAGAACTCAGGCATCAGAAACGGAGTGGGTGGAATTGCAGGGAAAGTTCCTTGTAAACGGTGTTGCTTCAAGAGCCATCCTTTATATAGAAGGGCCACCTCCTGGTGTTGATATCCTTGTTGATAGTATAGTTGTAAGACGGGCAAAGAAAGCTTCAAATCCAGTTCCACCAAATGTTGAGGACCTTGAGGTTAGTCTAGCTCTTCCCACAAAACATTCATCTTTAACTAAACCTTTTTGTTCTTAACTAGTTGAATGAATGGAGAAATGGATGCTGGAAAAGAGGTAATGTTAATTCACAAGTTGAATGATAGATGCGACACCAAAAAGAGAGAGAATAGAAGAGATAAGAGGGATAGCTGAGAGAGGTTAAGAGGAAATCAATAATTCTATTTCAAAGCAATTGTCCTACATGCCTCAAGGGATGCAAATATATAAGCTAAAATACGCACCCATGATATGAATAGGAATTAAAATAAAAGAAAATACAAAGTTATAAGAAAGTAATATCAATTGACCTCATTACTTTAGGGCATTGGATATGTGACAGATAAAAAATGGACCAAATCCCGTTCCTCACAATGAGAATAAATATCAGCCTCCTTCCAAGCTCTATCTGTTCATGTTGGCTTGAAATCCAAGTTTTCATAAGTTTTCATATTGTGAGGCAACCATCTGCTACGATATTTTGCTTATTTTCCATGGATGATAATTTACATGGGTATTGCATAATTTGAATGTAATGTATTGAGTCCATTATTTATTGTTGATATTTCAGGGTTGTGTTGACCAAGATAAGGATAATTAATTCAAAACTGTGTTTGGCTGGCTGTTTAATCTTGACTCTTCTTTATATGAGACTTTATGAAATATATATAATTACATGCTTTTGAGAGAAGCTTTCCAGAATAACTTAAGAGACGCTGGCTGAATATTGCCTTTATATTTCTTCAGGGCTTTAAAGATAATGTGGTTGACTCAAAGAAGTTTCTGAATACCAATATTGTATTAAACCATGATTTTGCAAGAGGACTGCAATCATGGTCCGTGAATCATTGTACTGGGTCCACTGTATCAGGGGAATCTGGTTCTTTAAAGGGAGTGACTGCAAAAACTGGAACAAATTATGCATTCATCACAAATCGCAGAGAGAGCTGGCAAGGATTGGAACAGGACATAACAAGTAAAGTTTCATCAGGTATAACATACAATGTGTCTGCCATTGTAAGAATATCAGGAGCTAAGGAGGAGCCTGCTGAAGTCATAGCAACACTAAAGCTGGAGCACCCAGATTCTCAACTGAATTATATATTTGTTGGAAGGTTGTAATTGTTGAATGTTACAATAATGTTTGGTTTCACATCAATACTGGTTTGCTTGGTTTAGGAAGTTGAGAGTCAGAGATGGTTAATTTTGCAGGGCTTTGGTGTCAAAAGAGCGATGGGAGAAGTTAGAAGGCACTTTTTCACTAGCTAGCATACCTAAACGTGTGATATTTTATCTGGAAGGGCCTCCTCCAGGTGTTGACTTACTGATTGATTCTGTGATAGTTTCTTGCTTCAATATGGAGCATCACGAGGTAGGGAATAATGGACAGAATCCATTCTTTGTAGTTGTTGAAGTACTGGTATACTTGTATAGGCCCTTTCCCCTTATCTGTTATATTGGAGAGCTGAAGCTAGAGATTTCTGCTATTTATCTCTTACATGTTTTTTACCTATTCTGTAATGAACTTAAGGTTACTAATACTACCCTAGTTTATCTATCTATTATTGCTTCTCCAAGTTAGGGCTTTCCATTTCTTATAATTGATTCCTTGTGGTAATGAGTTCGTGTGATTAAATATGAAAATTGAGAAGCTGCCACCAGCCAGAAAGGAGATAAAAGGTCTGAGATACTTTTAAGTGCATAATTATTTGTTATCTTGTTATGGCATCTCAACTTGCATAGCTGAAACTAAGCTAAGCTAGGAGATAAAAGGTGTGTTAAGTTATTTTTCGTTGAGCACATTTTCTCGTTAAACACCTGCAGTATCTAACTTGCTGCAATTCAAGGTACATATTCCTATCATCCAAAACTTTTGACTGTCATTCCATCAATGATTTTTGCACCCAGACAACTATCAGCATTTTTTATGACCCTATTGTTTCGGTTAATACATGTATACATGTATTTGCAGTCTTTTTGATAAGACAATATACATAAAGAGGTAAAACGAATACTTAAATGTTTGACAGTTTTATCATATTGTGCTTATGCTTTTTAGTTTTTTTGTATCCACTATGACTTCTGATTTGACCATTTTTTTCCAATTGATTTCTGAAATTTCTGTAGTAATAAACTAGCAATGCTGAGACCATGGTATTTGAAATGAAGATTTGTGTTGAGTTTATTGAATTGAAGATAAAAAACTTCATTTTGCAGCATGTCTCAGAGGAAGATAGTGTAATAAGAAACAGCAGTTTCAATAATGGCCTTAATTGGTGGAGTCCTCTCGGCTCGTGCAAGCTGAATATATGCACTGATCTACAGGAGTCTTCTCCTTCAGGAAATGGTGCTCTATGTCATATTCAACCACTAAGCAGACATCATATCCTGACAACAAATCGCCAAGAAACCTGGATGGGCCCTTCCCAGATTATTACAGACAGGATTAAGTTATATGTAACATACCAAGTTTCTGCTTGGGTACGTATAGGATCAGGAACAAGTGGTCCTCATAATGTGAACGTAGCACTTGGCGTAGACAATCAGTGGATAAATGGGGGGCAAGTTGAGGCAAGTGATGACAAATGGTACAAAATCCGCGGATCATTCAGAATTGAAAAAAAGCCATCCAAAGTTATTGTTTATGTTCAAGGCCCTCCGCCTGGTGTTGACTTGTTGCTGTCAGAGATGCAGATACTTCCTGTGAACAGGAAGGCGAGATATAAAATTCTAAAGGAAAAAGCTGATAAGGTATATATTTTGATTAGTCAAATATGTTTATGCATCCTTAATTCACTACACATGTATATTCCTGAGAAAAGGTTAATTCTATTGTTTCTAAGCCTTTTTTTGTGTTATCAATTGTGCAGCTACGAAAGCGGGATGTTGTCCTTAAATTTTCAGGTTCTCAAGATAAATATCCTCTCGGTGCATCACTTAAGATTAGACAGATAGACAACAGCTTTCCTATTGGGGCTTGCATCAATAGATCAAACATTGAAAATGAAGAATTTGTTGATTTCTTTGTGAAGAATTTCAATTGGGCTGTATTTGGTAATGAGTTGAAGTGGTACCACACAGAGCCACAACGAGGAAAATTTAATTACAAAGATGCGGATGAGTTGTTACATTTCTGCCAGAAACATGGAAAGCAGACAAGAGGTCACTGCATCTTCTGGGAAGTAGAAGATGCAGTGCAGCTATGGCTGAAATCATTAAACAACAATGAACTGATGATCTCTGTCCAGAACCGTCTCAGAGGTTTACTAACTAGGTATAGAGGCAAGTTCAGGCACTATGATGTCAACAATGAGATGCTCCATGGATCTTTCTATCAAGATAGACTTGGAAAAGACATTAGAGCGTACATGTTTCGCGAATCCCATCAGCTTGATCCATCTACAGTTCTCTTTGTCAATGATTATAATGTAGAAGACGGATGTGACCCAAAGTCCACCCCTGAAAGATACATTGATCATATCCTCGAGTTACAAGAGCAAGGTGCACCTATAGGAGGGATTGGTATACAGTGTCACATCAGTAACCCAGTTGGAGAAATTATATGTGATTCATTGGACAAGTTGGCAGTATTGGGTCTCCCTATTTGGCTAACTGAATTGGATGTTTCCGCAGAAAATGAATATATTCGAGCGGATGACTTGGAGGTTGTTCTTCGGGAAGCCTTTGCACATCCTGCTGTTGAAGGAGTCATGCTGTGGAGTTTCTGGGAATTGTTCACATGCAGGGATCATTCTTATTTGGTTGATGCTCAAGGCAACATAAATGAGGCTGGTAGAAGGTTTCTTGCACTGAAGCAAGAGTGGTTATCTCATGCCGATGGTAACATCGGTACTTCAGTTGAATTTAGATTTAGAGGATATCATGGTACATACACTGTGGAAATCACCACCGATTCCGGGAGCATGTCAACCCGATCATTTACTGTTGACAAGGGCAATTCTCCTCTTGTATTGATCATAAATTCTTAAATTATACATTGTCATTATAATTGGTGCTTATTATTTTGGGAAGTTATAAAAGATGTCAGTGGGTGGCGTTGTTTGTATATTGGGGAAAAAAAAATTGTTCATTTGGTAGAGAAATTTGAAGATTCTCTAATGGACCGACTCATAATTAAAATGGGCACAATCTTCAAAGTTATTATAGTAAGATTCTTTTATTTTATTTTATTTCATTTTCCTCACTTTTCAAATGAGCAAAACCCTTTTGGTTGCCCTTAGAATTTATGAAATGGAAAATAAACGAAGTGACTGTTGTGTTTGCTTGTAAATTACTCCATTTTTAATAAAAAAACATTGGATTAAGCAGAGGGATAAAAAATTAGTGCATGACGAGGAATATTTGACGTTAATATCTCTTGATAATCTCATAGGGATGTGCTCGGAATAAGTCGAGATTGATCTCGAAGATGTTAGGTTCGTAATTAATGGGTCTCTCGTAATTAATGATGATGTAAGTGTCATTGTATGATCGGGTGGAGTCTCTTGGTTAAGTGGTGTGTGGTTTAACTTGAGCTTGGTTCTTGAGTGTGGGCGCTTTTGGGCCTAATTTTAATAACTCTCTACAAGAAAAGGGAATGGAATGACTATATTGATTCAACTACTCAATCACTAACCTATCCTCGAGAGAAATACCACCCTCCTACATGGCCAAAATGGTGGTCGGGATCCGCCTCCAAAACAGCTCCGTGGTTGACACACTATCCCAAAAGAATTGTCTATTGTTTGTGAAATGGCTTACACTAGAGGGGGGCGAATAGTATGTTATCTAAATTTTTTTGCTTAAATTCGATTTTAATCGTTTCTTATATTACTTAGGTAATTCACAAATCGAGTAGTAAGCGGAAGCAAGATATAAATGATAAGCAATAAAAAATGCAAGGTAAATAATGCTAACATAATTATTTATAATGGTTCGACCCCAATGCCTACTCCACTACCTAAGCACCCCGCTTAGGATTTCCAAACTAAATCCACTAAATTATGAGTAGATTACAATTGAGGACTTTACATTAGAAAACCCTACACTCACCTCGAAGGCAATTCCACACCTGAAAGTATCCCGCCTTCCGAGTGAGCTTTCTCACCTCAATTTCTAATATCTACTCCTAACTTAGTTTACACAAGTGGCTTTACACGTTCTACACCAAGGTAACCACTTACACACAAGACCACACACTAGGTCTTCTTACAAACTCAAGTAAATTAAAGTAAAAAATAAATCTATTACAAGAAGAAGGTGAAGAGAACTTATCACAATGAAAACACATTTTCTTCTTGAGCCTAGCACCCTTGATGCGCCCTCCAATGAAGAACACTTGAAAATGAGGGATCAAGAGCTAGGTTTGAAGGATTTGATCAACGAGAAGCTTAGAGGATGCTAAAGATCACTCTTTGAGGTTTATGAGCATCATGGAAGGAATGGAAGAGAATTTGGAGTGGGTATTTATAACCCCCAAACACAAGGTGTCGTCAACAAGCATTTTTCTGCTCGTTGGCGATGCCCGATCACTTGCCGTTCGATCATTAGTCGACCGACTGAGTGATCGCCGAGCGACCACGGGCATACTGCCGCTTTCTGGCATACTTCTGTCAATTGATTGGTCGACCGAATTGGCTACTGCCAATTTTTTGCCACATTCGGTCAACCGATCGGTCGACCGAATTGCCTTTTGCCCAATTCCTCTTCTGCCAGTTGACCAATCGGTCAACCGAATCTGGGAGAGCAATTTTCTTGCGCGCTTCATTTTCGGGTTCCGGCCTTCAGCGTGCGTCAAGTTGGAGAGCTTTCCATGTGTTTTTTAGACTTGTCCAAGACATCTTTGGTGCACACGTCGTACTTCTAGAGATTTCCACGACGAACCTGAACGCGTCGATCAATGTCCTTCTGATTTTCCAATTTCTTCGATATTTCCGATTGAGGACATCGAGTGCTAATCGATATGGAACCTGAAAATATTTCTCAATGAAACATTAGTTCCATATTTGTTATCATTAAAACCGAGATTAAGACCAAGGTAGAAAACCTTAGGCCAACAATCTCTCCCTTTTTGATGATGACAAACATCCTTAAGAAAATATATCTATTAAAGCAAAAGGATATCAAACATGGGATTTCTCCCCCTATCAACATGCATATCTATGGAAATAAACTCCCCCTATCTATATGCATGATTTCCTATATTTTCTTTCTTTTTACTTATATATTTTCTCCCTCTTTTGACATCAATCAAAAAGAGCTAAAAAAGTCAATTAAAATCAAGGTTGAGACTAGAAAATATTTTTCATGAAAGCCAAAGTCAACCAAGTCAATGGATGAAAATATTATATCAATTTTGAGACTAATCAATACATGATATCAAGGAATGATATATAAAATCCAAAATTAAGAATCATGTATGAACTCAAGTATGAATATTTTCGTGAATATTAGTTCTTTTTCATGACATTTTTAGATTTCATTCAAACTTTCAAGATATCAAGATATAATCATTTAAAACATGTTTATCAAGTTTGAAATGAAAATGATGTCATTTGGTCAAAATTTTACCTTTACATCGATTTCATTAAAAAAAAAACAAGCATGGTATCATGAAATTGCTAAGTATCAAGTCTTAACTTTTACTCATGGTTTTTCAAATTTAAACACATGAACACCTAACATGAATAAATCTAAACATGTTTGTGGAGTTTGGACCTAAAATAAAGTCTCTAAGTCAATTTATTAACTTAGGTCAACTCTACTCAACTTTAGGTCTCAACTTGTTATCAATTTATCCATTTTCACATGATTTTTCAATTTTAATAACATGGAAGCAAATCATGAGTGAACTCAAACATGTTTATCAAGTATCAACTTAAAATGAATTCTCTAAGATGGATTTCTACCTAGAGCACATTTCATTCAATCTAGATGATATGAAATTTGTCCAAGTATCAAAATTTTATCTACTCATGAGATTTCAAAGATTTATCGTGCAATTCTAATCATGAGTATAGAGACACCAATAAAGCGTGAATATTGAGGTATTATGCTAAGATTTTTACGAAATTCAAAGACATACCTCTTACATGAGAATTTTGCCAAACTTATCATTTTTCTCCTAATTATTAGCCTTCCATTTTCATAAATGTTAACTTGCAAGCCAAAAATCATTAGTAGCACAATGATATAACAACTAGCAAGTTAGCATACTAAATAGCAAAGGTAAAATAGAAATCTTCATTTGAGAATTTCAACCTAAGCTAGATAGTGATAAATTCGTTTCAAGTAGAATCGTCATGAAACCAAAATGAATCGAGAGATCTCAAAATATGAAATTCTGAAAAATAAGATCTCCAACCCTTCCTAAACCGAAAGGCCCCAATGAGCCTAGCTATGATTTAGAACCGCAAGGTCGCATGAGCCCGTTATATACATAGGTCTCCGAAAAGACCGGAAATCAAAAATCAAAAATATTTTCCAAAGAACTTTTATAAAGAGTGGGGAAAATAACTCAAATTAAACATGTATCATAACTCCAACTTAAATAAAACAAACCAAAGTAAGGAGATGATACAAAGTATACCTAGATGCCAACTTCCTTACCTATGGCATCATGATGGTTTGAAGTTGCAACCAAGGAATGATACTTCATTTAAGTCCATGATCAACTTCAACTCTTCACTTCTCTTTACCCTTGTGTGGTAGCTCTCCCTACAAGAGAGCAAGAAACCTTTGGTACCCAAATGGCTTTGGGTCCTTGGGGGTTAGTTGGCCTAGGTATCCAAAGTGTCTTAGCAACACTTAGATTCTTCTTAAATGCACAATCATAGATTGCATGGCCATATGTACCACAACAAAAACAATGTCCATGAAACTTATTCTTTCATTTTTAATATGGACATGAGATTTAATGTTAGAATGCTTGAGATAAGAAGGATGATGGGCATGAACATTCTAAAGGGTAACATTCTTCTTTTGAGGTTTTCTAAATGAGACATTTTGATTTTTAGAATTGAAAGAAGAAGCATTAACTTTCTTACTTAAAATCAACATCTCATTTTTCAACTCATTAATAGATTTATGCAATGCATGTAATTGAGATTTTAACATGCAATTCTCATTTTCTAAATTGTCATTTTTAAGCTTCAAATCCTTAAGCTCAAGTTCTACACTATCATGGCATGAATCAAATGACCTAGATTTCAATTTTTCATTTTCTAATTTGGATTCATGCAAATGAGACTTAAGCATCACATATTCATTTTTCAACATTTTATTTTTCTTATCTTTTCTAACAAGCAAGGCATGCATTTTCCTACACTCATCTACTAACTCATCATATGACATCTTATGAGAACTAGTAGAGTGTACCTCATCATTTTCACTAGCATGACTATGTGAAGGAGAGTATACCTCATCAATAGCATCCATGAGGCTAACTTTAGATGTAGCTTCATAGTCATGGCTAGAGGGTGCTTCAAGTGAGTGAGAGGTGGAGATGGAAGCACTCGACATCTTCCTTGCTTTGTTCTTCATGATTGGGCAATTTCTCTTCACATGCCCCTTTTCTTTGCAAGCATGACAAATTACCTTTCGTTTTCGGCTCTTAGAATTGCTCCTTTGACTAGAAGTACTATGGGCATCAAAACCAAGATTAGTAGTAGGTGAGTGACCATTGTCATCACCACCATCATTAGAAGTGACAATTTCTTCGGTTTTGGCATGATCATATAAAACATTTAAAGTGGCCCATAAATCAAAAGCCGAAGAGCAATGCATAACTTTTTCTAGGATGTTATTTGGTAATGTGCAAAGTATACAATTCATGACATCTCCATTATACTTAAATATTTTCTTATCTAATTCACTCCAAGCATGCATGTCAACCTTAGGTTCAATAAATTCTAAATGTAACATGTTAAAGACACCAAAACCTTTAGTCTTTAAATATGTGTACATCCTATATTTCCAAAGACCAAAGTTCGAGTCATCGAACTTAAGAGGTGAAGATGCTACCAACTCTAGTGCCATTTTCCGGATTGAAGCAAAGTGTAGAAGAGATGGTGAAATCTCAAGCTACAGACCCGCTCTGATACTAAATGTTGGTGAAATGGCCTACAGTAGAGAGGGGTGAATAGTGTGTTATCTAAATATTTTTCCCTAAATTTGATTTTAATCATTTCTTAGATTACTTAGATAATTCATAAATCCAGTAGTAAGTGGAAGCAAGATATAAATGATAAGAAATAAGAAATGCAAGGTAAATAATGCTAACACAATTATTTATAGTGGTTCGGCCCCAATGCCTACTCCACTACCTAAGCACTCCGCTTAGGATTTCCAAACTAAATCCACAAAATTATGAGTAGCTTACAATTGAGGACTTTACACCGGAAAGACCCTACACTCACCTCGAAGGAACTTTCACAACCGGAAGTATCCCGCCTTCCTACCGAGTGAGCTTTCTCACCGCAATTCCTAATTAAGACCTACTCCTAACTTAGTTTGCACAAGTGGCTTTACACCTTCTACACCAAGGTAACCACTTACACACTAGACCACACACTAGGTGTTCTTACAAACTCAAGTAAATTAAAGTAAAAAACAAATCAAAAACAAATCTATTACAAGAAGGAGGTGAAGAGAACTTATCACAATGAAAGCACCTCTTCTTCTTGAGCCTAGCACCCTTGATGAGCCCTCCAATGAAGAACACTTGAAGATGAGGGATCAAGAGCTAGGTTTGAAGTATTTGATCAATGAGAAGCTTAGAGGATGCTAAAGATCACTCTTTGAGGTTTATGAGCATCATGGAAGGCATGGAAGAGAGTTTGGAGTTGGTATTTATAACCCGTCAAACACAAGGTGTCATGAATGAGCGTTTTTATGCCCGTTGGCGACGCCCGGTCGCCTGCCGGTCGACCGACCGAGAGACCGCGGGCATACTGCCACTTTCTGGCATACTTCGGTTGACCAACTAGTCAACCGAATTTGCTACTGCCAATTTTTTACCACATTCGGTTGACCAAATTACCTTCTGCCCGATTTCTTCTTCTGCCGGTCGACCGAATCTGGGCAGAGCAATTTTCTTGTGAATTTTTCTTACGCGCTTCATTTTTGGGTTCTGGCCTTCAGCGTGCGTCAACTTGGAGAGCTTTCCATGTGTTCTTTAGACTTGTCCAAGACATCTTTGGTGCACACGTCGTACTTCTAGAGATTTCCACGACGAACCTGAACGCGTCGATCATTGTCCTTCTGATTTTCCAATTTCTTCGATATTTTCGATTGAGGACATCGAGTGCTAATCGATATGAAACCTGAAAATATTTCTCAATGAAACATTAGTTCCATGTTTGTTATCATCAAAACCGAGATTAAGACCAAGGTAGAAAACCTTAGGCCAACACCAATCATCTAGCCGCAACCTCACCCTGAAGAAGCCTCTTGAAGTTCTTATAAGAACGTCCATAGGCCCTTCTGCGTCCCCTTGGCTTAAAAGAAGGAGAAAAATACTTTGAGAATCGGCTCTACTCCGAGGAACTCCATCAAAATCTCCAAAATGTAGACAAATACTCAACTGTTCTGGTGAAGCTGCATCTTGGCGAGGTTCGCTCGAGTCAGCACCCCGCACTCAAAAGCAGTAAAATCAATTGGACACCGAGATCCTCAAATATAGTCTGGTACACAAAGAAGAATTCAGGATCCCTCTTAGAATGATATATAGACCATATCCTCTGAAGAATAGGGGAGACACTCGTAAGCATCATCGTAACCAGAATGAGAAAGCGATATGCCTTTGCAGAAAGCCTCAATAGTGCATTTAGGGTCGAGGTCTAGACTCAGTGAAAACCGAGCTCGCTAGAAGCGTGCTTGGGGTCGTGTTGTTCATTTAGAGCATGTCGGGCTGAGCCAGAGGCCGCATTTAGTGTCGAGGACCGAACTTGGTGGAAACCGAGCTCGCTAAAAGTGCACTTGGGGTCATTGGGGGCGTAGGAGACCGTAATAGGCACTGAGGCCGGTGAGCCAAACTAGTGAAAACCGAGCTCTGGTTGTTGTTAGAATTTAAGTATGGCGCTAAGGCCGGTGAGTTAGGCTGGTGAAAACCAAGTCCCGGTCACTATAGAGGCTTTGTAATGCTAATAACAGTGGCGTTGGGCCAAGGGGGGATGGTCTGTCACATGGGTCGAGGGCCGCTGTGAGACTCTGTTGGATGAATGTCCACTCTAGAAGGGGGGGGGGGGAATTGAATAGTATGTAGGTTACTTTTACGTTCAATTGAATTCTTTTTCGATTTTAATCAACTCAACTAGCCTATTCAAGTTTCTTGATCCTTAGTGCGACTAGATGCAATTACAATCAAATTGAGCACAAGTAAGAATCAAATTGAGCAATCAAGATTGCAATGCAAACAAGAAATATATAGTGGTTCAGCCATTCCCGCCTACTCCACTACCTTGGCTCCTCACCAAAAGATTTCTAACCTTAACACTTTATAGATTGATAGTTTTTCTAAGAATATAATGAGGACTTATCCCTCAACCCTAGAGGCGGACCTCAACACCTATTCTCTAGCAAAACAACAATCTACAATACACCAAGGTGTTTACATGCATACCTTACAAGCTACACTCAAAATCGATACAAAATAATGTAAAAACAAACTTGATGAAGCTCCAACGCGTCCCCTCCAAGCACTTCAAGGCTTTGAGTATGGATTTCTCGTTGAAGGCAAAGCTTGATGAAGTGAGGATAGATTAGGGCTTAAGATCAACTCTTTTAGGCTCAAAAACTCTTAGGATGGACTCAAAGATCAAGAGAGTTGGGGAGGCATGTATAAGGCTCTTATTTAAGCCAAGAGGAGAGGGCCAAAAGAGCCATTTGCAACGGGTAGAAAATTGCCCATTGACGCCGCCGGTCGGTGGCCGGCTGATGGCCGATCGACTGGTCGAGAGACCGGCCACTGACCGGAAGCCACTACCCATTTTGGGCCTTCGCTGGTCGGTGACCGGCCGTCGACCGCCCATCGACCGGTACCCAAAAAATAGCCTAGTTTTGTTGATTTTTCTCCACGATGTTTGTTTTCGGGTTTCGTTTTTAGGGTTTTGACTTGGGGCATATTACAAACAAGTTGACTTAAGGCCTTAGAAGGATTTTACAATCATTTCAAAATTCTACACCTAACTTCTGACTTGATCGCCTCCAAAGCCGTCGACACTTGACTTTCCGCGATTCTTCCACGATTTTCTGACGAACTTCGTGCGCGTATCGATCGCCCAACCTGAGATCGAACACTTGATAAGTTTTTAATCATCAAAATCAAGATGGTGACCAAGGCCAACAAGTTCCTCCTGCACGTTATGCGATGACTACAAGTAATTTCAGACACAAGGGAAATGTGCATAATAGAAAGAGTAATTTAATTGTTAAATGTCATAGTGATACGTTGTATCGCACCGAGAGTTAAGCTCAGCTTACACATGGTGGAGCCTCGTTAAAAACCTTTCATGGGAAAAACCCAAAGGGAAAAAACTGTAATGTAGGGAAAAGAGTACTTCATCAACACTATAATCGAAGGATGAAAGATTAGCTGTAGTAGGCCCGTAGAGAGGTCGCGTTCCACGACCGTGGGAGTTCTCATCCAGAGAGCTTAGCAATTCTGTATGTGCCTTTTCCAAGGACTTATTTGATTCGGTAGGGGCCTTCCCAGTTGAGAGCGATCTTACATTCTCCAGTTGGCTTTCTTTGTAGTTGGCCTTTCGGAGAATGAGGTCCCCTTCTGCGAAACTTCTGGGCCTGACACATTTGTCATACTTCTAGGCTATCTTGAGTTTCATTGCTTCTTCTCTGATTTTGGCGAGCTCTTGCTCTTCTTTGATGAGATCGAGCTCAGCGTGTTAGGTTTCTAAGTTGCTTTATTCCTCGAAGGCGATCCTGCAGAGGTTGGGCTCTGTGATCTCAACAGGGATCATGGCCTCTGAACTATAGACAAGCCGGTAAGGGGTCTCCGAAATGGAGGATTGGGTAGTTGTATTGTAACCCATAGTACTTCGGGTAGTTCTTCGACCCAGTGTTCCTTGATCTGGTCGAGTTTCTTTTTCATTCATGTTAGAATGACCTTGTTGGCTGCTTTAGCTAAGCCATTTGTCTGTGGGGTTCTATGGATGAAAAGAGTTGTCAGATGCCAAGGTTCGAGCATAACTCTTGGAATTGTCAATCCGTGAATTGTGTCCCATTGTCATTGACGAGCTCGCATGGTATTCTGTACCTACAAATGATGTTTTTCCAAACAAATTTCTGGACTTTGTCAGCCACAATTGAGGACAAGGGTTCAGCCTTTATCCATTTGGTAAAGTAGTCGATCGCTATGAGTAGAAACTTGATTTGCCCTAGTGCTGGGGAAATAGGCCAAGGAGGTCGATGCCCCACTTATGGAATGACCAACTAGTGTCCGAGATGTGAAGTGGCTCGAGGGGCAGTTATGAGATCTCGTCTTTGGCATTTGTCACATTTTTTGACATGGAGACTGCAGTCTATTTTCATGTTTGGCCAAAATTAAGTAACCGGCCCAGAGGATTTTGGTGGCCAGGGACCTTCGTCTGGTGTGGCTACTGCATATGCCGTCATGGACTTCCGCCATTATGGTGTCTATTCGGGGTTGGGTGACGCACTTGAGAAGCGGTCAAGAGTATCCTCTCTTAAAGAGTTGCTCGTCAAAGAGCGTATAATAGCTTGTCATTCTTTTGAATTTACTTGGGTTGGAGGTGTGCTTCGGTATTTTGCCTCGTTTGAGGTAGTTTTTGTAGGGGGTTCTCTAGTATGCAATTTGTTCGAGTAATTGGACCTTAGCTGAGGTGTCGGCTGGCTGGATGCTCGGTTGTCCGAGGACTTGTTGGATGACCGACCTATTGTTTTGGGGCTTTTTGGCACTGGTAAGTTTGGATAACAGGTCGGCTATTTTCTTCCTGACGTATGTGCCGAATGACGCAACTGTCAAAGTTAACGATTAAGGAATGCACTAGTGATAGATACCTTTCAAGGGATGGGTCCCTTGCTTGGCAAGTGCCATTAGCATGTCCTACAATAAGTTGCGAGTCGCTATTTACAACTATATTTTTTAGGCATTCACTTCCTGGGTGAGCTTTAGCTCGGCGATCAAAGCTTCATACTCTGCCTGGTTGTTGCTGGCTTTGAATTGGAATTGGAGGGACTGCTCTAGGGCAATTCCTTGGCCATTCTTTAGAATGATGCCTGTTATGCTTCCCTTTTCGTTGGAGGCGTTATCCACGAATAGTGTCCAAGTCTCAACCTGTTCAGGGGTGTCCTCTTGGTCGGTGAATTCGACGACGATGTCGACCAGAGCTTGGGCTTTGATGGAATCTCTGGGTTGGTATTCGATGCTAAACTTTGAGAGTTCTACTAATCAGAATATCATCTACTAACCAGATCTTGGGCTTTGATGGAACCCCATCAGCCGACACCCTGAAAATAGCCAGATTTTCCTGATTTTTCTACGCGATGATCGTTTCCAGGTTTCGTCTTTGGGTTTGGTTCTTTAGGGGTCCAAGCATCATGTCGAGGATTTTACAATTTATCTAGACATCCTAAATCTAGACTCTATCTTCTCGACAAATTCGAGCGCGTCGACCAACGTCCTTTTGATTTTCCGATTTCTCCAATATTTCCGATCGTAGACGTTGTGCGCTAACCGATATGGAACCTCAAAATAATTCTCCACGAAATCATTATTTCAATGTTTGTTATCATCAAAACCGAGATTAATACCAAGGTTGGAAACATTAGGCCAACATCGGTTCCCCCCAGTCTAAAGCTCGAACTCGACCCCTCATTCAGTGACCAGAACTTGGTCTTCACCAGTTTGGCTCACCAACCTCAGTGCCTATCTTGGGCTCCTACTCCCTCGGCAACCCTAAGCGTGCTTCTCATGAGCTCGGTTTTCACCAAGTTTGGTCACCGGCCCTAAACACGGCCTCTGGCTCAACCCGACACACTCTAAACGAGCAACACGACCCCAAGCGCGCTTCTCGCGAGCTCGGTTTTCACCGAGTTTGGTCCTCGGCCCGAAATGCGACCTCTGGCTCAGCCCGACATGCTCTAAACGAGCAACATGACCCCAAGTGCGCTTTTCACGAGCTTAGTTTTCACCGAGTCTAGTCATTACCTCCTAGAGACACTATTATCAACCTCAAGACCCCTACACAACTCTTCGCGCATGGCTCCCGAACAGAAACCTCAGCCTCCAAAGTTATCACTTTTAGCCTTAGTGCCCTTACGGAATTAGAACTCGGGTTTCACTGATTCGCCTTAATGGTTGTCACACCTTTATGTGTGGCCCTAGCGCCTTACTCATGGATACCAAAACAGATAAACCCAATTTTAGATACTATTCTAATCAAAACATGTAGGGAACAAAACTTCAGCAGGAGCCGATAACTCGGCAAGAAGCACAACATGGATGGATAAGGAAGATATCTTTTTCATTCATAAAGTCTCGCAAAGGGAATAGTTACATTTACAAACCCATAAAGAGCTACTCATCAACGAAAAAAACTAGCAAATTTCCAGCAAAGCATATACTTGGAAAGTATTCCAAAAACATCATCATCGACCAAACTGTGCAGACAAGAACTCAGACTTAGGGTTCTGCTACCAGGATTTAACGCCAAACGCAGACCTAGTCATAGAACCTCCTGCAACTCAGGAGTTGGAGGACGAGAAGAAAAGGAATTCAAAGCATCGGCACGACAAACTAAGAACCACTAACAAGGTTCTAGCCAGCACAACACTAGATACTTGGAACCATGGACACGACTTCGTCGTAAGCCCGATGGTACAAACCCACACTTTGAACTCTTTCTCTCGCCTCCATCTTTAAGCCCGATAGTGCAAACCCACAACGAATGATGAACCCTTCGCCAGCCAAACAAGAGCAAGCCCCAGAGGGACGATAATCTTCGACAACTCCTAGTCCATAATTCAAAAAACACACAAGCAAGGGGCTATTTCTTGGCCTGGAATAAGAACCGTCGCCGTAACTGACGGATCAACGAGGCCTATTTTCTGTCAAACTACAACTGGCGCTCAATGATTTGGGAACCGATTACCGAATCTTTACTCATGATTGCTTTTCTATCGAGATATCTACCTCACAAGTGGCAGACATCCGGAAGAGCTCACACAAGCATCACATCCAGTCCGAATATCGAAGCAATACATAAAAAGCTACAGACTCATACCGTAATCAACCAAGGTCATGAAGGCCGACCTCACTTAGAGGTCATCATGCAGTATAACAAACTCCGACCGAGCTCGAGGGCTATGGACTGGACTAGGACTATTGGGCCGGTCGGGTTAGACACAACAACGCCCCACTGCCCATCCCAAGCCGAACCAAGCGGCTCCACCTAGGAGGCTTCACCTAGCTACGCCCCTGAACCAGATCCGAGCCATATCAAGTGGACCTACCCGGGGACCCCACCCGACTATACAAGAATTTTTGCATGCTTCCTTATCATGAGGGATACGCCATTACAAGCCTCGGCCCTATTGGCTTAAGGGTTTCTTTTAAGTCTCGATCTTTATTTTGATGATAACAAACAAGTATTTAATCTATGTGCGAAGTTTTGAGTTCAGGTTGAGGTTGCGATAAGCATGCGAAGTTCGTTCAAACGAAACGAAAGAAAAGACCGTTGAAGAAACGAAAGAAGAAAACGTCAAAGAAAGGGTCGGGTTTAGATCAAGTAGAAATCATGTAATATACCCTTAGGATGATCTTATCCCAAGCCAAATTATAAAATTATCTAAGTTAAAACTTGGTAACTAAACCCATAAAAAAACATGTAAAAAATTCAAAGTAAAAATCAGCCTCAGCCTGAGTTCGGTCGACCGAACAAGGCAGAAGTTTGGCAGTAGCCTATTCAGTCGACCGAATGATGCCAAAAAATGGCAGACAGGTCGACTGAAGTCGGTGAAGCATTGGTGAAAGGCTACGACGGTCGACCGACTGGTCGACCAACCGAAGCCAAAATTAGGTAGAAGGCGCATTGGTCGATCGATCTATCGACCGGATTGAAGATTGCAGATAGCGCGTCTGGCTTCCCTGCATCGGTCGACCGAATAACGCTAAAAACACACATAAAGGGTAGCGATCGATCGGTCGATCGATCGACGATCGACTGAACGATTGTAACGGCTAGTTTTCTACCCGTTGAATCGCCGTTCAGCTGAGGTGTTATAAATACCCCTCACCTACCTTCTTAAAAACTCCTTAGAGAATTAATTGAGCATTCAATAAGTGATTAAAAGCCTTCAAAGTGATTGATTTGCTGCGCCCTAATCTTCCGTCAAAATCCTCTTCAAGCGCCTGCTTCCCTCAACTCTACTGCAACTCGAGTCTATCTTCTGGCAAGTTGAAGGCGTGAAGGCTTGGGAAAAGAGATGTGGTTCCTCTCTCTATTCTTAAAGCTCTTTTGCATTGTATTTGAAGTTTTATTTTAGACTTGATTTCAATCTGTAATAGTTGTTAGGTGTGCTAGAGAAACACTTAGGGGAAACTTTGTAGAGTTGTGTTTTGCCTAGGTGAATAGGTTTGAGGGGTTCTCAAAGAGGTGAGAAGAGTGTCCTCAATTGTATTCTAAGGGAAACACAAGTTCTATAAAGTAGTGGTTAGAAATCCTTGGTGAGGAGCCAAGATAGTGGAGTAGGCAGTTGGCCAAACCACTATAATTACTCTTGTCTGCATTGCTTTCTTATTTGCCTATTATTGTTCTTAATATTTGATCACATCCATTGTTAAGAAACACTTGCACTTAATTGAAGTTAAATTTGAGTAAAAAGAAAAAAATGATTAAAAAAGAAAAGGGGACATGAGCACCTTGAAGATCACCGAGCTCATTGGGTCTCTCATGACACATGAGACCCACATGAAGCAATATTAGGAGGAGGATGCCCCCGAAGGCAAGATCATTGCCTTAAAAGCATCACATCGAGCAGAAGAGTCGTCATCATCCAAGGAAGATAAGGATGATGTTGAAGAAATGGCAATTCTAGCAAGAAGATTTATGAGTTTCATGAGGGGAGGCATGAGGAAGGGAAGAGGAGGCTACACATTCTACCATTGCAACAAGACCGGGCATCTAAGGAGGGATTGCCCACTTCTCAAGATAGCTTCCACCTCCAACCCTCACAAAATGGAAAAATACAAGAAGAAGAAGAAGGCAATGATGGCAACATGGGATGAAAGCGAGGCCTCATCGAGTGAAGAAGAAGCAAAGAGTGAAAAGGCAAATCTTTGCTTGATGCCAAATGATGATGAGGTAAGATTTACTTTCAGTGAAGTTTCTTTTACTCAAGAAGAACTAAAAAGTGAATTTGAACAAATGCATGATGAATTTAATGCTATTAGGAGAAAATTTAGAGACCTTAAAAAGGACAATAAATCTTTAGAGCTTGAGAATGATAGTTTATTACTCACATGCAATGCCTTAAGAAAAGAAGTAGACACCCTTAAGGAGGAGACACACACCCTAGAGAAAGCTAAGAAGTTACTGGAAAATGACAACAAAAAATTAGAAGATGAAAACAAGTATTTAAGTGATCAAGTAGAGTACTTGAATAATAGCATGCTAACATTAAAAAGGGAACTTTGCATGCTCAATGAAAAGATGACAATCATACAAAATGCCATGCCTAAGGTTGTCCATAAAAAGAAATCATCACACTCCCATGCTCACACACACACTAGAAGAAAATTTAATGAAAATTATTTTTCTTGTGGCATATTTGGCCATATGGCCAAGGATTGTGCTTTGAGGAGGAACCCACATGCAAGATTTACATGGGTTCCCAAAATGACTAACACTCAAGGACCCAAGAGAATTTGGGTACCTAAAATGGTTTCTTCTCCTTTTGTAGATGGAGAAGCATCCTCAAGCAAGTAGAAGCACTTGGATATTGGATAGCGGTTGCTCAAAGTACATGACGACTGACATCAACTTATTTGCAACCCTATCAAGCAAAGATGGTGGACATGTCACATTTGGAGACAATGCCAAAGGTAAGATTGTTGGCATTGGTGACATAGGTATACTCCCTTACCCATGTATTAAGAATGTTTTATTAGTTGATGGGTTAAAACATAATTTGATTAGCATATCACAATTATGTGACAATGGATACATAATTATTTTTGAAGCATCTAAATGTATCATTAGAAGTGCACCATCAAATGATATCATGTTTATTGGAAATAGGCAAGAAAATGTCTACACCTTAGAATTAAATGTCTTGCCAAATCCCCATGTTAGATGCTTAGTTGCCATGGAGAATGACTCTTGGTTGTGGCATAGAAGGCTAGGACATGCTAGCATGAGCATCATCCAAGAAATATCTAGGAAAGAATTAGTTAAAGGCTTACCCAAGATAAAATTTGAAAAAGACAAACTTTGTGATGCATGTCAACTAGGTAAGCAAGTCAAATCTTCATTTCATAGCATTAATCAAGTTAGTACATCTAGAATTCTTGAGCTTGTGCACATGGATCTCTTTGGTCCATGTGATGTAGCTAGTCTAGGTGGAAAGCTATATTGTTATGTATTAATTGATGATTTTTCTAGATTTACATGAGTTTTCTTTTTGGCCAAGAAAAATGAAACCTTTGACTTTTTCAAAAAGTTTACAAAGAAAGTTACAAATGAAAAAGGAGTTTCAATTTTAAAAATTAGAAGTGATAATGGAGGGGAGTTTAAAAATGAATTTTTTTTCCAAGTTTTGTTATGATTTGGGTATTGAATATACCTTTTCTTCCCCTAGGACCCCTCAACAAAATGGGGTGGTTGAAAGGAAAAATAGAATCTTACAAGAGATGGCTAGGACTATGCTATGCGAAAAAAAATTACCTAAGTATTTTTGGGCTGAAGCCATAAATACCTCTTGCTATGTTCTTAATCGAGTTTTATTAAGACCTAAAATTAAGAAAACACCTTTTGAGATTTGGAATGGTAAAATCCCAAATGTGGGATATTTTCATGTTTTTGGATGCAAATATTTTATATTAAATACTAAGGAGAATTTAGGAAAATTTGATTCTAAATTCGATGAAGGGGTTTTCCTAGGTTACTCCATTGATTCTAAGGCATATAGATTTTACAATCGTAGAACCATGATTGTTGAAGAATCTATGCATGTCACGTTTAATAAAACTAATGATTCTTCTAGATAGAAATGTGAAGATTGTGAATGTAGGTGAGGAACTTGAGGATCTCACACTTCATGACAAAGAGGTGGAGGATGAAGATAATGAGGAAACTCAACATGAAGATCCACCATCCTCGAATCTACCTCAAGTTGAAGATGAAGAAGAAGAAACTCTACCGCCTCTCCCTAAAGGATATCGGTTGGTGAGGGATCATCCAATGGATCAAGTCATTGGAGAACTTTCAACGGGAGTGGTAACGCGCTCTAAACTCAAGAATGTTTGTCAATATGTAGCTTTTGTGTCTCAAGTAGAGCCTAAGAACATTAAGGAAGCAATAGAAGATGAGTTTTGGGTACTAGCTATGCAAGAAGAACTCAACCAATTTGCTATAAATGATGTATAAGACTTAGTACCTTGACCTAGTGAACAAACTATAATTGGGACTAAATGGGTTTTTAGAAATAAGCTAGATGAAGATGGATTAGTCATTAGAAACAAAGCTAGGTTAGTGGCGCAAGGGTATAATCAACAAGAAGGGGTAGATTATAATGAAACTTATGCTCCCGTAGCTAGATTAGAAGCAATTAGAATGCTTTTGGCATATGCTAGCTTTAAGGGTTTAACTTTTCCAAATGGATGTTAAAAGTGCATTTTTAAATGGTTTCATTAGTGAAGAAGTTTATGTTGAACAACCCCCCGGGTTTGAAAGTTTTGAGTTTCCAAACCATGTTTTCAAACTTAAAAAAACATTATATGGTTTAAAACAAGCCCCTAGGGCTTGGTATGAAAGGCTTTCAAACTTTTTAATAGAACAAGGTTTTAATGTAGGAAAAACCGATGTTTCACTATTTATTAAGCATCATAATTTTTGGTGCTACTAATGAAATGCTTTGTAAGTGGTTTGCTAAATGTATGCAAGATGAGTTTGAGATGAGCATGATGGGAGAGCTCTCCTTCATGCTTGGTCTCCAAATCAAGCAAACCAACGAAGGAATCTTCATCAATCAAGCCAAGTACACAAAGGAGCTCATCAAAAGATTTGGGATGAATGAAGCCAAGATAGCTTCTACACCAATGAGCACATCCATCAAGCTTGACAAAGATGAAGAGGGTGTCAAAGTTGACGAAAAATGATATCGAGGTATGATTGGTAGCCTTCTTTACTTAACCGCAAGTAGACCCGATATCATGTTTAGCGTCTGTGTATGTGCTAGGTTTCAAACTTGCCCTAGAATGTCTCATTGAAGTGCGGTCAAACGCATATTTAGATATTTAAATGGCACGACGATTGACTTAGGGCAATGGTATCCATGCCATACATCATTTTGATTTAATCGGTTTTTTGGATGCGGATTTTTCCGAGTGTAAAGTAGATAGAATAAGCACTAGTGGGTGTTGTCAATTCTTAGAAGCGAGTCTTGTTTCTTGGTTCTCAAAGAAACAAAACTCAGTTGCACTTTCAACTACCGAAGCAGAATACATCGCTACGGCTAGTTGTTATGCACAAGTCCTTTGGATGAAACAAACCCTTTTAGACTATGGACTTGAGTATTCTTGCATACCTATTCATTGTGATAATACTAGTGCAATAAATTTAACAAAGAATCCTATTTTACACTCTAGAACTAAGCATATTGACCTTAGGCACCATTTTCTGAGGGATAATGTGACTAAGGGAAATATATCGGTAGAATTTGTATCCACCGACAAACAACTTGCCGATATATTTACAAAACTCTTGGTTGAAGAAAGCTTTACAAATTTTAGGATGCAATTAGGGATTTGTGCTTTTCCTAGTAGTTAAAATGTTCTTCTTCAAAACTTATATGGGTTTCAAAACTTGCATTCTATAAAAGTATCATCACACTTATGTAATGCTCTGTAGTGGGGCTTTGCGACTTATTGATGTTTGCCTTCTATAGGCTTACATTAATAGGAAGGACTATAGTGGTAGATGATACTTGGTTTTATGGCTTTCTTGGTTTTTATGACGAAACTCATTAATTGTACCTTAATTCTTATCCTTTTTTATTGATGTCAAAAGGGGGAGAAAAAGTAAGGTCGCACTTGGTTTTTACGATGCATATAGCTAGGGGGAGTTACAAAAATGATATGCACATTGATAGGGGGAGCATAGGGTGAGTTATAAGTATTTAAATGCATATGTTGAGTTACATATCTTGCATGCCTTAACTCATGAATGCCTTAACTCAAATTCACAAAAAATATGCATATGTTTCTTAAAATTTCATGTTATGTTTGTCATCATCAAAAAGGGGGAGATTGTTAGCTTAAGGGTTTCTCTTAAGCCTCGATCTTTATTTTGATGATAACAAACAAGTATTTAATCTATGTGTGAAGTTTTGAGTTCAGGTTGAGGTTGCGATAAGTATGTGAAGTTCGTTCAAACGAAACGAAAGAAAAGACCGTTGAAGAAACGAAAGAAGAAAACATCGAAGAAAGGTTCAGGTTTAGATCAAGTAGAAATCATGTAATATACCCTTAGGATGATCTTATCCCAAGCCAAATTATAAAGTTATCCAAGTTGAAACTTGGTAATTAAACCCATAAAAAAGCATGTAAAAATTTTAAAGTAAAAATCAGCCTCAGCTTGAGTTCGGTCGACCGAACAAGACAGAAGTTTGGCAATAGCCTATTCAGTCGACCGAATGATGCCAAAAAATGGTAGTAGCCATTCGATCGACCTGTCAGTCGACCGAAGTTGGTGAAGCATTGGCGAAAGGCTACGTTGATCGACCGGCGACCGAAGCCAATATTAGGCAGAAGGGGCATCGGTCGACCGATTGAAGATTGCAGATAGCGCGTCTGGCTTCCCTGCATCGGTTGACCAATTCGGTCGATCGAATTCGGGATGGATGAAGTTGCGACTCCTTCGGTCGATCGAACAGTGCTAAAAACACATAGAAAGGGAAGCGGTCGATCGGTCAGTCGACCGACGATCGACCGAACGACTGTAACAGCTAGTTTTCTACCTGTTGAATCGCCGTTCAGCTGAGGGATTATAAATACCCCTCACCTACCTTCTTAAAAACTCCTTAGAGAATTAATTGAGCATTCAATAAGTGATTAAAAGCCTTCAAAGTGATCGATTTGCTGCGCCCTAATCTTCCGTCAAAATCCTCTTCAAGCGCCTGCTTCCCTCAACTCTACTGCAACTCGAGTCTATCTTCTGGCAAGTTGAAGGCGTGAAGTCTTGGGAAAAGAGTTGTGGTTCCTCTCTCTATTCTTAAAGCTCTTTTGCATTGTATTTGAAATTTTATTTTAGACTTGATTTCAATCTATAATAGCTGCTAGGTGTGCTAGAGAAATACTTAGGGGAAACTTTGTAGAGTTGTGTTTTGCCTAGGTGAATAGGTTTGAGGGGTTCTCAAAGAGGTGAGAAGAGTGTCCTCAATTATATTCAAAGGGAAACACAAATTCTATAAAGTAGTGGTTAGAAATCCTTGGTGAGGAGCCAAGGTAGTGGAGTAGGTAGTTGACCGAACCACTATAATTACGCTTGTCTGCATTGCTTTCTTATTTGCCTATTATTGTTCTTAATATTTGATCACATCCATTGTTAAGAAACACTTGTACATAATTAAAGTTAAATTTGAGTAAAAAGAAAAAATTGATTAAAAAAGAAAAGGGGACATACACTATTCAACCCCCCTTCTAGTGTTGGATTTCATACAACAGGCCCATCCTACGCAATATCCCCACGAGATTTCCGGGTAATGTCATCACCTCTGCCTGCAATAAATATAGACACAACATGCCTTAGGTAACCCTAAGTTCCAATTTCATTACCTCCACCTTGGAGTCCCCCTAACTTGAGCGTCGGAATGTCTTTTACAGGTCCCTCTCCCACCGACGTTGAACCAAACAAGGAGAGACATCGAACCGGACCAGAATACTCCGATCCTTAGGCAGGAACAAACACCTTGACCAAAGTCAACACTTTGACCAAACGAAGGGTCGGGTTGATTTCATCGCGTGTCGTACCCTACAAATTAGGGTTCCAAAGAACCCTTTCTTGATTAACTATAATTTGTTAGAATAGGAAACAACTTTCATATTTTGTCCGTAAACGAGAATCGTGAATCTACCAGATCTCGTATTCATGGTACGCTTTGATGGCTATCAAAATCCCGACGGACTTGAGCAAGGTAACTGGTAATGTCTTATCATAGACAGCCCATTGTCTAAGCTTGATATCATTCTTAATCAGTCTGGCCTTATAGGTCACCACCTTGCCATCTGCCATCTGTTATGATCTTTCTCCTAAAGATCCCCCTACACTGTATAGGAGTTACCCTTTTGGGCAAGTCAACCATGTTGGCCCAAGGGTTCCCCATAGGTCTTGATCTCTATTTTGATGATAACAAACATGAATTTAATGCATTTGTGTAGTTTTGAGTTCAGGTTGAGGTTAGGATATGCGCGCGAACTTCACTCGGAGAAATACCAAAAATCGGCAAAAATGACTCCGACGACGATCAAGTAGAAAATCTAGAGTTTCAATAAATTCCATATAATATGACTCTAGAAATATATCCCAAGCCTAATTTTAATATTATCCAAGTCCAAACCGATAACAGAACCTAGAAACAAAGCGCGCAAGAAGAAAACTCGAAGAAACAACCTCAACCCAGGTTCGGTCGACCGAATGAAGCCAAAAATTGGCAGCATGGTATTCAGTCAACTGACTGGTCGATTGAACAATGCCTAAAAGTGGCAGAATGCTTCGATCATTTGGGCGGTCGATTGTTCGGTCGATCGACGATCGACCAGCACGCGACTGGGCGCCCCCAAAGGGCAGAAAAATGCTCGTTGGGTGGAACTACCGAGTGAGGGGTTATAAATACCCCTCACCAACCTCTCTTAAGTCTTCTTAACTAGTCATTAAAGCTTTCTAAGAGAGATTTGTGCCTTCCAAGCTTGATTTCTACGCACTTGCTTCACCGATCGTTCATCCCTCTCAAGCGCTCTTCTCACGTCGACTCCGGCTTCGATTTGAACTCAACGACTTGAAGAGTTGGAGGCATTGAAGGCTTTGCAAGGAGCTCATTCGTGTGGTTTAATCTTTAGCTCCTTTTGTTGTTGTTTTACTTGTTATTAAACTTGAGAATGATTCTCATTGTAAGCTTGTTAGGTGTGTTAGGTTAAACACCTTAGGATTTCCTTTGTAGAATTGTGTTTTGCCTAGGTGAATAGGTTTGAGGCATTCTCAAAGGGTTGAGAAGCGAATCCTCGATTGTATTAAAAGGGAAACACATTGTCTATAAATTATTGGTTAGAAATCATTCGTGTGGAGCCAAGGTAGTAGAGTAGGCGGTTGGTCGAACCACTATAATATCTCGTGTTTGCATTGCCTTGTTTGATTGCTTATAATTGCTTTTCATACTTGTTATCACATATCATTTAGTCGCACTTAATTTGGGTTGAAATTGGAATCGATTTAAAAGAAATTGATTTGAAGTTAAAATTAACCCAATACTAGTGTGGGTATTTGAACAACAAACCAAAGTCCATACTTGGTAGTAGAGTAGGCGGTTGGCCGAACCACTATAATATCTCGTGTTTGCATTGCCTTGTTTGATTGCTTATAATTGCTTTTCATACTTGTTATCACATATCATTTAGTCGCACTTAATTTGGGTTGAAATTGGAATCGATTTAAAAGAAATTGATTTGAAGTTAAAATTAACCCAATACTAGTGTGGGTATTTGAACAACAAACCAAAGTCCATACTTGGTTGGTATACATTGAGTCCAGTTTGGATTTGCATTTTGCCATCGCTTGTGGTCAACACCGTTGACCACCTTATCAAAGATTGCAGATCGCCTAAATCTAAGTCATTCGTAATGGCTAGATACAATTTCTCAGACAGTCTATGCAGTCTACTTGATCTACAAAGAGTGGTGGGAGGTAGTAATTCTTAGATTGGTCTAACCTGTGGACTTTCCACTAGTGGGAGGTAGTGATGAACCTAGTTGAGAATGAATTGGTTCTAATTAAGGTAGTTAATTAGGAATCAATTACACGATCCAGCTTGTGATACGATTGCAAGGATGCTAGCACATCCCGATCGAAGACGAATCTATCGACTAGGTGGATCCGAATGAGGAACGTTAATTAGGTGCATGACGGGGAGTTGATTTAAGTAGAACTCCTTTTATTTGAATTTTCACAAGCCACCACTAAACCCCTTTAGTATGGTCGTGCGAGACTCTACTCATAAGTGAAGATTGGTGTCTAACAACATGTCATGACTACCCGGATAGTGTGAGGTTCAATCTACAGGGATCGAACGCCCTTTGGTGATTAGTTACCGTACAATTAAATCATTCGGTTACACAATGGCCCAAATGCGGCTAGGAACGAAAGTTGTGTCAAACCCTAATACTGATCCATATGTATTCTACACTCTCAAGTTGTCATCTCAACCATGAACAGTCGGAAATCCTTTCTAACCACTACAAAAAAAATTACAATTAGTAACAAGCTATTTTTTCCACAATAGTGATATATAGTGACAAAACACTATTGTGGCAAAATGATGATTCAGTGGCAAAAAAGTGCTCACCAGCCATTTGTCACGTTAGGTCCGCCGCTAAAAGTCATTTTTGGCTTTCGCGGCGAGTTTTAGCAGATTGCCACGAATTACAAATGTTTTAGTGGCAAACGAAAAAGTCAAACTACCTCTACTCTATTGTGACAAACAGGGCTTGCTGACGTCACGTATCTTTTATGGCAAAATTCTTTGCCACTTATTAATAAATATTTGTCACTAGTCTACCCTTTCTAGAACTCCTTTCGTGGCAAAAATATATAAAATTTGCCGCTAATATCGTGTTACATTTTGCCATTACATAATAAATTTGTTATAAATTTTTTTGTCACTACATGTTTAATCCTGTCATTAAACATTAAAATAAATTTGCCACTAACACGATTTTAAATTTGGATTATTGCCACAATATCAGTGATGATTTTGCCACAATATGTAATGACTTCGCCACAATTTTGAAAATGTATGATAAATAAATTTGCCACAAACACACAAAATTTAACAGTTAATCATTCATTAATATAATAAACCATCAGCTAATTACAAAACTTACAACTTAGTAGGTATACAACCAACCACCTACAAATCCAACCATCAATAATCCAAAATAAGTTCAACATTAATCCAAATACATCAAAAATAACATTGTCCACCAACAGAAAATACTCGAAGGTATCTAATATCTATTAAAAAAAGTTACAATAGGTACACAAGATATTCTGTACGCCAAAAAAAACTAGACAACACTGCCCCAATAAAAATTTTTACAATAGGTCTGCTAGGTACGCCTCATTTCTTCTTCTTTTCTCCTACAAAAGAAGGGAAGTAAGAACATAAGTCAAAATCATTACATCAAATAGTCAAACTAATTTAGAAATGATGCTAGCAATTCAATCAAACTAAGAATCAAACTAAGCCCAAGAGAAAGAGAAACACTGTTCATTAACATTGACTAATCTCAAATATTTGAGCCTTTCATGCTTTTCAGAAACATCATAACAATTAACTTGTTGTGTGCCAATAATATGCTCTCCCTAATCTATTTGTCCCAATTCATCCCCTAACCACCTGTTATTTACTATAAAGCTCTCATGTGTGATATTGGTTTGCTTATTCTTCAAAGGTCTGTACTTTTTGCAATGACAACAAGAGAAACCTTATGTTACAATTTAACTCCCAACCAAAGAAACATTTTTTTTAAGTGTTTGTTGCGCTAATCTCTAACATAAATTCATAAATCATGTTGATTCATATTTAAGGCCATTGGAAACTCTAAACGTACCAGTAAAGACAAAGAGGTACATAGAAAATCCCACCATATTTTTGTGAAGCTGCATCCCTTTCCACATGACACTTTCCTTGATTGCCTAATTGCCTTGATTCATTTTAATTATATTTAGGGCAAGAAAGCATAAGGGTCATTCCTTTCTACAATAGAATAATTATCAAAGTTCTTTGTGAAAAACTCATACAAGAATATTTTCACATGGATGTTAAAGCTATGAGGTAATGATGTAATTGAACTCCAAGAGGTTCAAAATTTAATCACTTAGCCATGTCTATATATGTTGCAGACAGGAGAAGTAAAATAGATTGAAACACACAAAGAAAAGCTTAGCAAGGTAAGACAATGGTTATGCCTCCCAGAACGAATCGCTCAACAAAAGCAGATCTACCAAGCAGTCCAAACATTAATAGAGGATGAGAAAATATATACATATATAATAATCAATAATTGTTCAATAAAATTGTAATATACAACAAATCAAGCAACGACGAGGAGTTCCAGATAAAAAAGACATCTTTACATTAGGATTCTATTCGAGAAGTATGGTGGATGAAATTGGAGAAGAGAATGTAGCTCAAAGTAGTGACTAATCCATATAACTTATCTTGAATAGTTGGGAGTTTATGGCTAATCCTAGACTTAAAGTAAGGTTGTTATTAGAAATTTGCATGTGTTATTTCTTGAAGGTAATATATAGTTCACAAGGAAATTAGGTATGGAGTCGAGAGTGCGCTGTTGGTATGCCAGATAATCTTGAACCATGTTTTAAGACTGCAATCATGTTATTCTATAAGAACCTCACCATGGCTTCAATTTTGCAGCTTTTGATTTGATTTATAGTGAATATTGAACACTGATTATCATTTCAGTCGATCAAAAGCATTCAAGCCTCAAACAAGTTGATTACCTATGCTCATTAACTGAATAATTTTGTCTGAGGCATAGCACATGAATATCATTTGAACTGTAATGAACTGAATATCATTACCTATGCTGACATGGCAATGCCATAGATTTTAGCTACAACCATAGGCAATTGATATGAAATTCCAGTAATATGTACAAAGATATCCAAAAAGATTTTAGCTTGCACTCGACTCTGTACTCATGCATCACCAAATTAGTCTTTTATCCTTTTGGAGCACTACCTTAGTAGGACACTAGGGTTTTCTTCATCCCAATAAAGGTTTTTCTTTTGTGTATCTCCCTATCTTTCCTTGTTACTTAATTTTTAGTAGCGAGACTCAATGGCCCTATTTGTTCTTAACCTTGTAGGGTACTTCCTATCCTTAATGCAAAAGAAGTACCAATCTTCTCTCAATTTTGTGTTGACTAATAATTCACAAGTTTATACATATTTAAGAGATAATACTGAATCAAAATAGAGAAAAAGAAGAATCAAGAAACTTACATGGTAAGTTCCATAGTAATATTTCTATGGATAGGAACTGGAAAAGTATATTTTGCTCTAGAAGTGGTATTAACTGAAACAAAGTTATCAATCAAATTTACTTCGGAACTATAATACTTTATAATGAATACTCAATATTACGAAGGACTTTACCCTTAAAAGTTGAGAAGATTTCATAAAATGCTAGCTTATAGACAATTTTGTTTGCTGCTGGAAGACTTACTCTTAAGTCTCTAAATTTTCTCTATCGGTTATTTCCAACAATAAATTTCTCTAATTAATTAAGAAAGAGAAAGACTCATCTCTATGTTTTGACTACTTCTACCTCAATGCCCATCCTCCTGTATCATCACTTTTTATGTGGCAGGTCTGGAAAATGCATGAAGCATGCAAGCACATAACTATCTAACCTAAACTAATGCTTCAGGCAAGCATTGAAAAATTAATCCCTTTAGAGCATATATACATAAGCAACACAACTCAAGAGGAAATAAATTGACCTAACCTTTAAGTGAATGAGAAGACAACCTCTGGACTACAAAGTGCCCCTTGAAAGCAAGCTTATAAAGAACACATCAAACATCTAATAGGAACCACAAATTTACTAATCATCAACATACCAATAAGACTAATGTAGTGTTTCCAAGAACTGCTATAGATGCTCAGCTACGCTTAGGGTTGTAAATGAGCCGAGCCGTCGAGCCGCCGAGTATTGGCTCGTTCAAACTCGGCTTGTTTATTTCCGATCCTGTTCAGACTCCGCTCAAACTCATACATGTATGTGTAGAATAAATAAACATATAAATAAGCCATTAAATGAGCATGTATGTGTAGAATAACTATTATGATCCCATAAATATAAAATTACTTAAATCCCAATAAATCCACAAAAATTCAAAGAAAACACATACATGTAGATAGTTTCAGTAGATAAGGGGATGACCATCAGATAATTAAGAATACTCATTCTCATTGCATTTTGACTTCTCCTCCTCTAACATGAACACTAGCTAATTAATCATACAAATTCCCTAGCTAGACTAAATCCTACCAAACAAGTCATTCATGTTGTTCATTTCCATATATAATAATCTATTAATCTAGCATACACTCAGTTAACAAACAAGGACTAATCCTTATATATATTGTTTTAACAAACAAGGACTAATCAAGCATACACTGGGTTTAATTGTTTCCGAGACCATGGAGAAACAAGGGAAAGCCTTTTTAAAATATTGGGGTGGAGAAAAATTCCATGTGATCGGTTCCAAAGGCATCCTTTATTAAAGTTAGGTGACAACCTAACATTTATTTTGCAACCTTATTGCTTCATTTTAAAAATTTATATCATCCCTTCAACAATCAAATATTGAGAATATTGAAGCTCAGCCAGGGCTAGACATATGGATGTTCAACACCATTAAACTGAAGAACTGAAGAAGAAAACCCTAGAGTTACCTGAAACCATTTCTACGTGGCAACAAAATCGTATCATTAATTAATTAAGCACGGGATGGCAGCCACCAGGGAGCTCTCGTAGTCATAGCTGCCAACATCGGAGCTCTCGTAATCGCTACTATCGACACCGTTCATACTCAGCATCGGGTAAGTCCTCTCCTGCATCCAATCGATCGCAGCAAAAGAAGGTTAACAAAGCCCTCGATCGAAACACATATTGAGGACAGGAAGAGGACGATGGAAGGAGATAAGCGGATCGGGTGTATGTTCTTGCAGAGCGCGGGCGAGGGCGAGGTCGGCGTCGACCTGGCTAAGGCTGGTGAAAGGTGTGCGAGAGGGAGGCGGTGGAGGGGGAGTCATCGCCGCCTCTATGTATACACATCTAAGTATTTAACTTGCTATTACCCCACCCGAGGATGGAGACGAGAGGTCTGGCATGGCAAGGCCGAAGGAAGAGGGCGACACGACAGGTCAAAGGAAGAGGGGAGTGATCCGGCACCTGAGCAGGAGCGTCGACTCCCGAGCCGCCAGAGAGCTTCTAGGGCAGCATGGTGGATCCAAATACCGGCGACTATCAAGGAGAGGGGAGAAACAGGTGATGGCTAAGGAGATTGGCACCAACGGGGAAGTATTTTTTGGCACGGCAAGGTCGAAGGAAGAGGGTGGCACAGCAGTTGACACAAGTAGGAAGAGGAGAGATCGGGGTTGAGGTATTGAGGAGGTGAGGTTTAAATGAAGTAGTTTTATTGTTTTAATTTTAAGGTTTTTAAAATTGGTTTTATAGGATTTCCAAACTAGGTTTACTAGATTAATTCTTGTCTCCCTTACAATGAGGACTTTGACTCGAAGAGTCGCACTATCGACCTAAGGCACTTCCACACCCGGAAGTCACCGCCTTCTTACCAAGAGCACTCTTCCACCTCAACCCTAAGGGACAACTTGACTAATCCTAGTAACAACTATTTTTTACACAAGTGGCTTTACACCTTCACAACAAGGTAACCACTTACACAACAAGACCTAACAACCTAGGTCTTCCACACCCACAAATCCAAAGAAAGTGTTTTAAATAACAGTTAAAATACAATAAAAGGAGCTTAAGAATAGAGAGAGAAACCAAAGCTCTTTTCCCAGGCCTTCACTCCTTCAACTTGTCAGAAGATAAACTCGAGTTGTAGCAGAGTTGAGGGAAGCAGGCGCTTGAAGAGATTTTGACGGAAGATTAGAGCCGCTTCAATCAATCTTTAGAAGGCTCAAATCTCCCTTTTAATTGCTCAAAAAATTCTGTTGGAGTTAGGAAGAAGAATTAGAGAGGTTAGCTGAAGTATATTTATACCTCTCGAAGAAATGGCAGCTCAACGGATAGAAAATTATCCGTTGCAGACGCTCGATCGATTGGTCAGTCGACCGACCGATCGACCGCTCATTCAACCGCTGCCCTCTTCTCTCTGGTCGGTCGACCGACGAGTCGACCGCCAGACACAACTGAGCATTCCCTCAATTCGGTTGACCCGATCGACCGACACAGGGGAAGCAGATGCGCGATCCTCGATTCGGTCGACCAATGAGCATTTTGCTCATATTTGGCCTCTATCGATCGACCGACCGATCGACCGAAGTAGCCACTGCCAATTTTTGGCAGTGTTCGGTCGACCGAATTGACTACTGCCAATTTCCTTACCCTATTCGGTCGACCGCCCGGTCGACCGAACCTAGGCTAAAATTTATTTTTCAGTCGATTTTCTTCCGCGCTTTGTTTCCGAGTTTCGGCTTTCAACGACCATCAACTTGGAGAGCTTTCATGTGATCTTTGAGCTCGTCCAAGATGACTTTGGTGCTCATGTTGATCTTCGAGAAATTTCACGACGAACCCGAGCGCGACGATCAATGTCCTTCCGATTTTCCGATTTATCCGATCGAGGACATCGAACGCTAATTGATATGGAACCTGAAAGATATTCTCAACGAAATATTAGTTCCATGTTTGTTGTCATGAAAACCGAGATTAAGAGATTAAGACCAAGGTTGAAAACCTAAAGCCAACAATCTCCCCTTTTTTGATGATGACAAATATCCTTAAGAAAATATATTCATTAAAGCATATAGGATATCAACTAAGGGATTTCTCCCCCTATCAACATGCATATATATGAAAATAAACTCCCCCTATCTATATGCATGAATTTTCTATATTTTCCTCCCCTTTGTCTATAATTTTCTCCCCAATTTTCTTGTACTTTTCTCTCCAATTTTCTTATACTTTTCTCCCCCTTTATACCTATACTCTTCTCCCCCTTTTGACATTAATCAAAAAGGGCAAGAAAGGTCAATCTAGTCAAAGAGATGAAGAACATTTATTTTTTTCATTAAGTTGAGACTCTAAAGTTATTTTTTATGAAACATGACAATCTCAACCAAAGGGATGGAAAACATGAAATTAAATATCATCAACATAGAGAGTTTTATATCATCATTTTATCAAATAAAATTAAGGGTTAATTATAAAATATATCCTGACTTTTGACGTATTTTTCTAAATAATCATCACTTTTCAATTTTTCCAATTGAATACACCAGTTTTTGATTTATTACAAATCTAAAGTTGTCATCTGAATGCTGACCTGGCGCTGCTAATGTGACTCATAATTCCAGTCGGCATTCAAACACAGTTTTTTAACTTAATTTTTTTTCCAGCTCCACCAGACCCATTTAGTAGATCACGACAAGTTATTAAAAAGAAACTCCACCTTTAAAATTGCCTAGTCGCCTCTTCTCCGACCCTCATCCTTGTCGCCTACTCACCGCCTGCCTTTCTCTTAATCCCCGACGTCGTCTGCATCTCTTCATGCTCCATCTCTTCATTCTTGTCGCCTCTGGTATGGCTCTATTAATTTTCACATGCTCGCTCGCCTTCCTCCCTTCCCTCTGGTATGGTTAGTATAAACCCTATAAATTTCCCATGATACTGTTAAATGTAGGATTTCATATGATACTGTAAGATTTTCCAGCAGTGATGATACTGTTAAATATGATTTGCCATTGTAGACTCTGTTTTGACAAAAAAAAATCAATTTACAATAAAGAGAAGAAATCCCTCTCTTCGTGATCCCTGTCTTTGTTGTTTTCTATACCTGAACATCATTAGTTACTGCAACATAACAATCAATTAATGTTAATTGAGTATCTATAACATGTTACTATTAAATGTTGAGGATCAATCTGCCATATCAATTTTTCCAGGCTGTTAAATGTTAATTGAGTATCATCTCATTTTCATCTTTCCTGCTAATATTAACCTATATCATAAGATAATATCAATAACATGTCATCATATAATTGAGTAATTAATGATATTAAAAATATACTTACAGGGGATGAAGATGACCATGAATCTCGTCGTGGAGGGAAAATAGTTTTCTGACGCCGAGTTGAACGTCGAACCATCTCAAGTAAACAAACTATAGTAAAATATAAATTCTGTAAACTTCAATTTAATTTATCTTTATACCAACAATATAAACTCAAGTCAATAGGCACTTTTCAATAACAAAAGTACTAACCAGAGGTGGGGAGAAGTGAGAATATATTAGAGAAAACTAATATAAGTGAGGATATATTATGAAATTTACCCATATTGATTCATGCAGGGGGCTGGCCACTATCTTTACATGAATATTACTAACCAGAAGCATGAACATGAAAACTGAACATTGTGGGGACA
Source organism: Canna indica (assembly GCA_034359265.1). Taxonomy (NCBI): domain Eukaryota; kingdom Viridiplantae; phylum Streptophyta; class Magnoliopsida; order Zingiberales; family Cannaceae; genus Canna; species Canna indica. Next base: position 43,205,227 of record CP136891.1, read on the forward strand.
ATACCCATTCAATTAAGGGTTTCATCGTTTTCAAATCCAATAAAAAACATGGAATGAAAATGAAAATCGAAAGCCTGAACATGAAAATTTAATGGAAATGAAAAGTGGATGCATGATTAACCCTAGTTTTCATGAATGAATCTAGGGTTCCATCTTTTCAAATCAAATCAAAAAGATGGAATGAACATTACTAACCTTTTTCAGTCAGGAGTTCGTCGGTGCCATTCGAACACTTCGCGTTGGTGGTCGCTAATTGTAGGGAGGTGATGTGAGTCGAGTTAGTGTGAGCTGCTAACAATGTTGTCGGGGATGATGCTTGTTCCTCCTTCCGGCAAACTGGAGTCGGTGGTGCGACGAAGGAAGTCGAGATTCCGACCGGTGGACAAGAACGGAGTTGTGGCAACGATTTTGTCGGGGATGATGAGGTGATATATAACCGGAAGATAAGTGGGGACTTGGATTTTATGGTATGGGGGGGGGGGTTATGAGTAGTTAATTAAAGTAAGTTAGGGTTTTAATGGGTTGCTTATTGGGTTTGGTGGGGCCAAAAAAAAATTAAGTTAAAATAAATCGCGTCTGAATGCTAACTAGGATTATGAGCCACGTCAGCAGCGCTTGATCAACATTCAAACGACAATTTGACGCTAGGTAGATAGTGGGATAGATTTGTAACAAATCATAAACTGGTGTATTCAATTGGAAAAATTGAAAATTGGTGATAGATTAGGGAAACACGACAAAAATCGGAATATATTTTGTAATTCAATAATCTTAAACTTTTTATAAAAATACATAACTAACTTTTTCAATATATTAACAAATGGTAGTATATGTATATTTTTGTTGCACTATAGAAGACAAAAGTAGTTTATGATCTAAATCAGAAGGAATAAATTGAGAGGATCAAATTTATAGAGTGATAGGAGTGCAGATGCATCTCTTGCTGCCAGTGCAAGAGAATTCTGCCCACTTCAATTTCCATTATAAAAAGTTATGCAAACTTGTCACACCCTAACTCAGGGTCACGTGACCGGCCAGGGTATACATGACAATACCCTGCAATCTAACCCATGAACAAGCCAACTCATAACAATAAAACATAGCGGAAATAATGAAAAGTGTTTTATTGTTAAATGAAAAACCAAACTAGATTTCATTTGAAGTAAGCTAAACAAAATAGTAAAGTGCGGAAACAATAAATCAAAGTTCATTTACAAGTGAAATCTGTAATGAAAGACATGAATATCCCCAAGGGACTACAACTCCAAAATACCAAAACAAAGGTGCATGACTAACTATCAAATCTCGACTATGACCCCTAACTATGACTGCTATGAGATCAATGTGGCTCCTCTGTCCCTCCAACCACGCCAAGTACTCCAGCCCAACTCACCAGTCAGGCTCTGCAAAACAAAGCAAAAATGACAACGGGTGAGTTCAAAGAACTCAGTGAGCGATTCTACCAACCCCCACAATAAAAATCAACCATACACATAATAGCATAAAGAATACCACTGTCTCATACAAGGTAATGCATCAAGCGGTAAAACTAAGCAACAGGCCAACTGGCCAACACATGCCCAAAGGCAAACTACTCCACTAAGTAGTGAAATGCAATAGGCCTCAGCCTACCCGTGCCCTAAGGCACACATAACTCACTCAAGGGTTATGAGGATAATCGGGAATGGCTCATCCGAACTTATCCTGAAATAGAACCCTATACAAATGCAGGAATAATCGGGATTCGCCCGTCCGAACTTATTCCTTAAATGACACTCGGGAGCAATTAGGATTGGCCTGTCCGAACTTACTCCAAGAGAAGCGCATGAACAATCGGGATTCGCCCATCCGAACTTGTTCCTTAAAGATAGCGCAGGAATAATCGGGATTTGCCCATCTGAACTTATTCCTTTAAATATACAATCTTGGGAACAATCGGGATTTGCACATCCGAACTTGTTCCACATGTTGGTAATTAATCATCCAACCTTCCGGGCCAGGCCTGCAATCCGGCTCTTATCCGAGCCTCTCCGGCATTCATAAAGATATGGCGACGACAAGACCTAAACAAGTGTCTCCTACGATGTCTTAGGGGTGTCCTTATTGGGAAGCGTCTCAACACTTTAATGCCTGATCCCAACTCTTAGACCCGTAATGCCATAAACTCATGAGGTTTTATTTTATGCATAACATTTAATTTGTTGGTTCTTAACAGATTATGCTGCCTATCACGCCCCAACTCAGGGTCGCGTGACCGGCCAGGGTATGTGCCGGTACCCCGAAGCCTACCACATGCACTACACAATAATATACATGAAAACATTGTACATCAAGGTAACACGAAATAAGGAAGAGCGGCACAAATCTTTATTCAAAATCAAAATAGTTTTAAAGGGTTTTAAATTCGAAGGAAACAACTCGAGTTTCAAAGTCTAAAACAATTACAAGTTTTCAAGAACAAACAACTTAGTGCATGTCCAACAATCCTACTCGACACGACTACGACTACATGACTGCCTGCTACAAGACTTGCACCAACGTCTGCCCTCCAGTCGCACCATGCCACTAAGTCGTACCTCACTGGTCGGGCTCTGCAAAACAATAACAAACAAAACCATGAGTTCACGAGGAAATCAGTGAGCGGTCCTTCCGAGCCTCCACTTAAATCCCCGATATGATAACATATAAATATATACACAATCACATATATGAGAAGTCTATGCTAGTCATATCATGGAAATCGGCCAATTGTCCATACTATGCAAATAAGAGGGTATGGCTATATCGGCTCCTTTAGACTGAGTATCATTCGGCCACTATGGCCTCATCCTGCCTGACTGGTCCAGCTCTATCTAGCCTTCACCACAATACAGTACTCGGCCGCACAGGCCTATACAACATACAAGGAATGTCAATAACAATCATCGGGCCCATCGACTAGGATGGTCAACTAGTCTCAGGATCCCACCGGGTTAGGGATAGCTAGTCCCACCCGACTCGGGTCTACCGTCAGCGTGGCCCACTGACGAAATCTCAAGACTCTCCACTACTCAGGTCTAACACCTAGCCGGCTCGCTAGTGCAATCTTAAGACCCTAATCACCGCTGAGTCGAGTAGTAGTCATTTCGGCTATCGGTACTCCTCAGTAGACCATCTCAATCACAATACACAATCAGATTTTCTCAAAGAAAAACTTCCATCTAAATACCCGGGCATCAACCCGGACCCGACCCCTTCCTCGGGTCGCACTAGTCGAGTACTAATGTCCACTATCCTTCCCTAGGTGTGAAACCTTGTCTATGCATTATGTTCCTTAAGTGTAACCACATTTCATAAGCATGAAAATGTAAACTTTCAGGTTCATCATAGCATATATAACATAGGAAATCGTTCTACAATTATCCACTTGAATAATCACATGATTTCCAATAATAAGGAGATTAAATTCAGCAATAAATTTCTAAATTTCGATAAGGAAACAAGGAATATAACATGGCAAGGATTGGGTATTTACATTAGAAAATAAATGAAACATTTTCATGATTCACATGTCATTCTAAATCCTAACCATATATGTGCACTCAAGAACATTTCCTTATAGGATGATAAACTCAATCTACCACTACTAACAAATCATACATCAAGTGAGAAATCTATAGCATAAACGATGAAATAAAACTCTAAATTTAAGCATGAACCAAGTAGAGCCCCTTTCCCCTCCTCACACCCACTCGGCCGAACCTAACATAGGTTACTCATGCTCGGCCGAGATTGATCAGGGTGGAAGAAGAGAGTTTTTGGCCATGATCAAGAATAATCGAGCCACCAATCATGAAAAGAACTCGATCCAAGAGGTTACGACCACTCTAGGAAATTGGGAAAAAATTCGGCATGACCTTTTGCCTTTTTCCTCCATGCGGCCGACCCCTAAATCCGAGGAAAACTCCGTGAAACTTCGTCGTTAAACAACATATATACAAGAGGATCAGATCTCGATAAAAATTTCGACGAGACAACGGAAATATAACGAGAAATCGACAAAATCCCCAATACCTTGGGTCGGCTACCCGCCTACCCTATGGATCTCGATTAGACCACTCACCTCGACTAGAGAAGAAGATGGACGAGATGAAGATGATCTTGATTTCTCCGACGACAACGCAGATCCGACGTCGCACAAGAGCTCCTTTTCTCCTCTCCTCCTCACTTCGGGCTGCGTGCGGCTCAACTTGTCTTGAGCCACACAGCGGCTTGGGGTGAGGGATTAATTCTCTCTTCTCCCCTTTTTTTGACAATTATGCCCTTCTTCACTTAACCCCCTCATTTGACTCCACCTAATTAAGCCTGGATTGGACCCCAACTCGATCCGCGAACCCGATTTCAACCTGACTTGAGTCAACCCAACATATACATTTCAAAAGCATTAACAATGAGTCTAAAATTTAACTCATACCTCCTACTCGCGGCGATCTCGCGACTCGGCCCGGTTAGTTCCCGATCCGATGGGCTGCACCAATGAAATTTTATATTAGGAAACCCCGGGTATAACACTGCACCTTGAATTTTAATTATCCAATTAAAATTTCTATTTGCCAAGATTAGGGTTTTATTTTCAGTTTACTGTTGAGCCCCAAACTGGTGCGCCCGAGTCTAATCTTACTCCCAAAGTGTGGCCTATGGATCCAGACTATACTTTCTGGTCAGAATGATAGGTTACATGACTATGCTCAACAAACTATACACTCCACAACAATGATTTCAAAATCAGCCCTAAATCAACAATTCAGCATGAAGTTTTCAGCATAATTGAGTTTTCAGCATAATAAGGAAATTAATCCGAAATTAACAGAAATTAAGTCCTTAATTACATCACAACAGAATTATAATCTTTGAGACCCAACTCACAAGAATAAAATCACATTTATTTAACCAAGATTAGCAAGCTTCAATATAATCTTTAACAAGAACCAATCTACATGATCAAGAACCCATGTCAAGAACACTCATGACCTTCAAGATCAAATCGTATTTTTATAAACATGATTAATTTCCAAAAATCACACATTTAATTTCAAAGCATGCATTAACATTATAAGAGTCTAACTTGGTAAGCAATTCAAGGCATAGATCTTAAGATAAACAAAAACCCTCTCTTAGGCATTTCATCGAACACCTCGAGGGCACCCCTTCTTTCACCTTAGCCGAGCACCCCTAGGGTAAACCTAGGGCTGCCTAGGCACAAAGGGGAAGTCTCGGGCCCTCCTCCCACAAATCGACACAAGAACTCGGCGATCAAAACCCACGAATTGACGGAAAACCACAAGAACAATACAATGCCCATATCGGCTCAAGAACACGAGAAAAACCGAGAAAGGAGGGGTAAAACAACTCACCTTGATTAGGAAAAAGAATTAGAGAAGAACTTCCAAGCGGCAGCCTCCGAATCCAGCCTTCAAGCACTCGGCTCCAAGACAAAGAAAAGGGGGCGGCGGCTCCACTTCAACCCGGCAGATCCAAGAAAGGGGGAAAGAGGGGCGGCGGCTCTATCAAGCCGGTGGCTTGGCTTCCAAGGGAGAAGAAGGGAGAGAGAAGAAGGAAGGCGGCTAGGCTCTTCGCTTGGCTGCTCTCGGCGGCTCCAATAGAAGGGAAAGGGGAAAGGGGCGGCTCGACTTGGCTGGGCGGCTCCTCTCTCCTATTCGGTTGGTGCGGCTCCAATAGGGGGCCGCCTAGCCCTAGGGTGGGGGGATTTTATAATCCCCTCCCACAACCTCCTATCCACACCCAAATCCGCACTCACATCAATCGGGATCTGCACCCGCTAACCCAAAATAACCCCATGCTAAATACAAGCATCAACCTCATGCACACCCATATGCGACATAATTAAATAATTCAAACACATGAAATGGTATAATTAAATAAATTCATCTACGCGGGAAAAGAAATTACATAATTCATATTCCTACTTACCCGAGCTTGCAAGCTCGCACCGGACCAAGAGCCAACTCGGCTCGACCTCGGACTAGCCCGCTAGGCTGACAATCACAAACATAAATATACATAAGCACTGTGTTGTGGATATATATTCCTTTAGTCAATCCACTTAAAGATACATAATTTGAAGAACAAAAAGTTCAAACCTACCCCCATAATTAATTTGAGGGAAAGCTAATTTTCAAACAAGTTCTTGATTGAATTTCTGAAAACTCCATGCTTGAATGATAAAATCAAATTAAGCAGCCAGCAAACAATAATTACATATACTGAAAAAACTGAAGCAAACATTGTCAAATTAAGCAGCGAGGAGATGGAGACGAGATCCCATAAAATCCATAAAATCGAACATTGTATATGGCGATGGAGATGGAGACGAGATCCATAAAAACTGAAGCAAACTAAAGCGGTGGAGATGAAGACGAGATCCCATAATTAAAGCAAACGTAAGACGAGATTCAATACCGGTGAGGAGATGGAGAAGCAGGCAGAGGCTAGCAGCGAGATTGAGAATGAAGATCCAATACCGACCCGGCGACGGAAGCAGACAATGGAGGTGGCGAATGATGATCCTGGCCCGGCGAACCAAATTTCGGCGAGGGGGAGAGGGGAGATCGCTGAGGGGAGGGAGAGATCAGGGTATAGGGTTTTAGTTTTAGGTTTTAAAATATAAGTAAATGTATATATATATATATATTATGTGGTCATGTTCTCGTGATGTGTCAAGTCGTAGTCGAGTAGTAGGAATTACTTATGCATATGGTGATGTGATGGTTGTAGACATGGACCTTACTCACATTCGATTGTTTATATTTTCAGAATAACATTCCTTCACATGTTCATTGATTTTCACATGTTGTATCGTTTATTCCGCATTTTGGTATGTATGTGTTGGTAGGCTTCGGAGTACGGATGTGTACTCTGGCCGATAACGTGACCCTAGATTTGGAGCATGACAGGGGAGCATTAACTGATTATTAAACCACATGAGAGGATAGATAAAAGCATTAAACCGTACGGGGGAGAGAAAGAGGTTTAAGTGGATTTATATTAGAGAGATAGTGGGGCATTAAAGAGAGAGAAGTGGGGTATTAATATGATAGAGAGGCAAGAGAGAGAAAAGTATTAAAAATTACTTTAAATATTATTTAAAATCTAAAAAAAACTTCAATTTGATATGTCAACAAATATGACCTGTGAAAGTGCCACATGACTTGTTTGTATTTTGCTTTTAGTATATATATATAGACTAGTCGAAAGTCCGCGTGTTGCTGTAATACTCGTGAAAAAAAAAATTAAATTAAAATTTTAACCAATTTATTCTGGCTTCAATAGAAAAGCCGAGATGCGCGTCGGAGCGGGCCGAGTAGTTCTCTAGAAGGCGCAAATTAAAATACAGACCTTACGCACGAGTAAAATTATGTCACTTAAGTTGGTTTGGAGATTTAATGTGAGTTGGACTCAAGTTGAGTCCAAGGGTTCGATCGGAACTCAAGTCAGACGAGGTTAGACCGAGATATGGTTCACTTAAGTCATGAGGGGCAAATAGGTAAATTTCAAAATAATAATAATTAAATATCTAATCTTGGGCAATCGTACGGGGGAGGAAAAGCCACACAATGCCCAAGACAAGAGGGAGGAGACGCTGCTCCCTTGTGGCCGGATCTTCATGTCGCCAATTGTCGTTGTCGTGAGGCGTCATCATCGTCTTCTTCTCTTTGATACCTCTCCGGGTGAGTGGATATTCTTGTCAAGAATTTTTGTTTTTCCTCTTCTCCTTGGCTGCCCCTCACCATAAGTAATATGGGGTTTTCTTGAAATTATTTTGATCATTTCTTCAATCGAGATTTGGGATCGTGTTCCTTGTGTCGATTCCTTTCTAAGATTAGGGATTTAATGTATGAGAGTTTGGCATTGGAAATTTTATTTCTGTGGCCGCCTACTACTGTGAAGAAAAATTTGATATTTCTCTTCTACATGGAATTTTATATTTGGGATGTACGAGGATGCTTTCTAGGTAAAGATTTCATGTTTGGGTTAAATTGAAGGTGCGCTCGGACAAGGAATAGAAACCCTAATTTTATTCATGTGGTCGTATTCTTTATCGTTCTTTGAATCTTTGTGGCTTCATGATTTAGAAATGACTGTTGACTTGAAATTGAATGTGCAGTCAATGCAATATATTTGTGTAGGGTTATAACAGTAGGCATTGAAGGGTGGTACGGGTGAAAAGGGAATTGGAAATTGAAACCCTAATTTATTCTTCCCTCTCACAGCCGATCCTTGAGAACGAGGTGTATATTAATCTTGAGAATGGTCGAGTAAATGTACTTTTTCTTTGGCTTGTATGAGTAATTTTATTCTTGGATTAAATTAATAGTATGGTGGAACATGGAATTGATAACCCTAGGTTGGGTTGTGTGTGACCACATGCTTCCTTCCCCCTTTTGTGGCCACATAGTGTAAGTAGGGTGCTGAGGGAATTAAGTGGTCACCAAGCCCTAGTTGACTAGGCTTAATTACAACAGTAGGTAATTGTGTGAAGATTGACGTAGGAGGAAGAAGAGGGAAAGGGTGTGTGCGCGGCAGCAAGGAAGGGCACACTATATCCTTTAGGGCCGGTTGAATTAAAGTAAGGGAAAGGATTTGTGTAAGAGTTCTGATTTATTTATCCGATATTGAAAGAGATATTTTGATTTCAGCTTGGTCTTGTTAAATTATGTCGATCCTTGTAGGTAGGATCAGAAGATGAAAATTTTTCGAGAATTAAATTTTTTCATGTTTGTATGTGTCGATTGGGGATTATAGGGCACCCCTTGGGGTTTGGAAGGGTGCAGCAGCCCTAGGGTATGCCCCCAAACCCTAGGAAGGGCCGGCCCTATTAGGAGAACTCATGTTTGATGTTTGTTAATTATTTCTAATTTGATTACTGATTAATTTCGAGGATTGTATTTAATATATCATGCTTAAAATTTCGTATTGTTGTGGCCAAGTGTGGCCAAGTGTGGCCGAGTGACCCTAAGGGTGTAGGGTATCCTTAAGGGCAGATGGATATGCTTTTGTTTCATGATTATCTTGTCATGATGCTGTGATTTAGATGTTAAATAAAGTTAATTACCTTATGCTGAAATTTGCTTGAGGTTGCTGAAAATTATTGTTTAAATGCATGTTGAGTTGTTTATGTTGCTTGGGTTGCTAGTTTACTATGTAAAATATCGATGTAACCTATCGATCTTCATGTACACCATATTTTGAGAACTTATAAATTACTTTGGTGACCTGAACAGTAGGGTGCTAGTAGAAAATGGATGGTTATAGTAGGCTGGATTTGTCGTTGTGCATGTTAAGCGAGTCAGAATGCGAGCCCGGTACGATATTTTCCTGGTTTGCTGTAAATACTAGAAATTTGTCCTGACATCAGTAGTAAAAATTAAACTTCTACATGTTGACATGAGGGTATACACTACTAGAAAAATGGGCATCAACAACGGCTGATGCCGTTGCTGAGCAGTTGCTGAAACTCATCAGCAACGGCGTGCAACGGCTGGCGCCGTTGCAATGGAGTCGTGATAGAAAATCGCATTGCTGATAACTTAGCAACGGATCAGCAACGGCCGCTCGGGCCGTTGCTAAAAATATTATCAGGAATGGTTTTGCCACGGACGCGGAGCCGTTGTTGATAACATTAATAGCAACGGCTGGTGAGCCCGTAGCAACGCCGTTAGTAAAAGCCCGTTGCTGATGAGTTTCAGCAACTGCTTTCGATAAACTTTTAGCAACGGCTTCCCACGGATGGCCGTGGGAAAGCCGTTGCTGATGATGTGAACCTGGTAACGAAAAAAATAAAATTTCAAATTTCCATTGATACATTGATACATTATCTGATACATAACTCACACACCCATACACTCATACACACATTCATTCACACATCACAAATACACCAAGATATACATCAAAACAATTATATTTATATTTATAATTATCCACAATAGTATAAAAACTATTCAAATGCAAAATTGAAGTATCAATATCCAAACAAAATAAATTAAACAAGTATAATATCTCAGTAACAAAGTCAATATAAAAAAAATCTCACGATGACGATGGAGGATGGCCTGGATCATTTGGCGGGGTCTGGAGTGCTTGAGTGTACACCGGCGTGGATTGACTCGAGGACGATGGATGAGATGATGCCGAAGAGATGCCTGCTTCGGGATGACCTGACATGTTGTGTAGCATAGCATGCATCTCCGCCATCATCTGACTCTGGCGCTCCATCATCTCAGTCTGACGCGCGACCGTCTCCTCTAGAGTCCTTATTCTGCTACTATGATCATAATTGGATCTGGAGGTGGACGGCCGCTCACCAGCGACTGGAGGGGTCGGTGCCCCAAGTGGCCCTAGTACGGCTCGCGCATGACCACTATCTGCAAAGCCATATATGCGGCCATGGTCCCAGCCACCTGCGGCCTCGACCCACGTTGCTGCGTCAAAGTCCTCGGGGGTGCCCCCACACTGCACCACCGTCTGGCTGTAGGTCTCCTACTCGAGTTTGTTTTTTTGTTTAATATTTATCATAAAACTTAAATTATAAATATATAATGAATAATTTAAACAAATATATAGTTACCATAATGTATGCAGTGCGGTTGTCGATGTACTCCCCCGTCCCATGTGCTCGACGGTGAGTCCGCTCAAACACCGCCATCGGGGAGGGTCGCTGGACAGTCCCGTCATCCGACACCATCGTCTACATTTACAAAATAAATACATTAATTAGTACAAATAGTAACAAATAAAATATATAATTAAAAGGTATACTTACCATACGGTTCGCGTGCACAGCAAATGCAATAGAGCCGCCGGTGTGACGCGCTGCTCCCCCCGATATGCGATTTCTAGCCGCATTCCTAGAAACCTCCTGCCATCGATCCGTCGACCATATTCCCATGAGCTGGTCCCATATATCCGGAGTAATCCAATCGGGGCCGTATCCCCGAGTCTCCGTGATGTTAGTAGTCCCAGCTCGTGCCATCGCCTGGGACCAAGCCTGCCCCAGCTGCCCGTTGTACCTTGCCCGAGAAATAGCCTCCCAAGCAGCGTAAATGAAGGGCCTTTGGTCCTCAGCCCATGTATAGCGAGCCTGCAGAATAATAATATCAGTACCAATATTAATCATCATGCATGTAAAAAATAAAAATACGTGCCTCAAACTCGCGCCATAACATGTCGACGTGCTCGCTAGGCACGTGAGACCACGTAGGCCATGCCCCATGCATGTATCGTCGAATAGTAGAAGAAATGCTCCTCGACACTTCTTCTTGCTCGAACCTGCACAACAAAAATAAATTTTAATATTATATTATGATATAATGAATTTGTAATGATTCATAATTCATGATATATTACAGCTCCCCAATCACGCTAATAAATCTACGTGACTCTGTGGCTGGTGGAGGTTGCCACCTGTTCGGCCCGCGTGGCCGCCTACGTCTGGATGTACTAGCCTCGGCAGTATCATCGGCATGAGGATCAGCAACAGGAGGATCAACAGCAAGAGTAAGTGTAGGAGTCTCACCGATCGGAGACTCTGAAGCTCTCCTGCGACGATAACCACGACCAAACATATCTATCGAATAGACATATAATCAGATTATTATATAAATAGTAGAGATATATTTAATAAAATATATACTTTACAATTATTTCTCATCATCTGAATAATAGTCTTCGAATTCTTCCTCTTCTTCCTCTTCTTCATCTTCTTCATCTCCAGCTTCCTCAATTTCATGATCGTCATCATCAGCATATTCAACTTCTAATTGAATTGACGTTGTGTCTGCATCCTCGAGTATTGGAATAATATGATCTACAGCAGGAGGATCATCTTCTTGATAGAAACCATGTGTCATATCAGGTATCAGCTCATTTTCTCCTACTATCGGATCAATTTTTCCTCTACCTTTTGTCTTACAGACTACACGCCAATCTGCTCTATCTTTATTTCGAGCCGGATACTTCGCGTAATATACTTGTTCGGCTTGTGATGCCAATATAAAATGCGTTACTCCCCGTGCAAGTCCATAGAAAATATCTTGGTGCAAATCCTTTGCTATATAGATGCAGAGTGACAGTCTCCCGATCCAAAAATCGTCCATTCGAACAAATGTGGCACGGACATCGGATTTGATCACCGATGCTAACGAAATTCCAATTCGAATAGGCGAAATTTAGGAAGTATGTTACGCCTAATCAAAACTCATTCGTTAAAGCTCCACGATCAAGACGTCGGTACATCCAACTTCGATCAGCCGACATGATTCTGTTAATCAATGACAATTTCTTTGGTTAATGTCTTTAGGTGAGATTATCTTATTCCATTCGGGATTTATGTTATTTATATTGCACTAAGTACTTATTTTAACCGCTAACTTCATTCTAAATTTCGGCAGCATCTCCCTACAGTTCTCCAAATACGCATATCATCTGGGCGCGTATCGGAGAACAAGAGAGATGTTGCCGAAATTTAGAATAATTAGTTAACAGTTAAAATAAAAACGTAAGTACAGTACAAATAACTATATTCCCAAATTGTCCAATCAGGGACAATTCAAGAATTGTACATCGTATAAAAGATCATCTACTTCTTTTACACGAACATACAATCCCCGAACGGATCTAAGGTTTTGCTAAATCATATCCGACTCGTCGATGCGTACGTGAAACATATCAACTCGTCGGATGGATGATTATTTTCTAAATGTTTCGAGATAGTTCGAGTCCATATTGGACAATTCCGACACGAGTCCAAATTCGACGATTTCGGCAAGAGTCCGAAGTCGACGATTTCGGCGCGCGTTCGAAGTGGACGATTCCGGCGCGCGTCCGAAATGGACGATTCTGAAATTAATCTAAACCATAAAAATTAATATAAACCCTAATAATTAATCTAACAAATTAAACAATTAATCTAAATAATTAATTAACATATAAATAAAAAAATAAAAAAAATATAAATCTACTCTTTTCGGCGCCGGAGTCCGGTGGACTCCAGCGCCGGCGTACAGTGTCTGGACAGTGTGTCCGGACACTGTACAAACTCTGGCGGCGGCCATCGGTCGACCGCCGCCGGCCAAAACCCTAAAAATAGGGTTTCGGTTGGATTTCCCATCGGCCGCAATGGGAAGAGACGGCCGGACGACGATGAATACCTGAAATCGGCGGTCGAGGATGGACGGCAGCGTCGGCAGCGGCAGCTTAGCGTCATCGACGTCGGCAGCGGCGGCGAGAGGCGGGAGGAGGAGGCAGCGACGGCGGCAGCGGCGGGAGGAAGAAGGGTCAGGCGCGATCTGCGACCTATATAAACTTATCAGCAACGGCTCACTCGCCCGTTAGAAAGCCGTTGCTAATAAGTTATCATCAGCAACGGCTCACTTGTCCGTTAGAAAGCCGTTGCTGATAATTAAAATCATCAGCAATGGCTCGCGTGTCCGTTAGAAAGCCATTGCAGATACAACATATCTGCAATGGCTTGAGCGGCTGTAAGAATGCCGTTGCAAATAGCAACGGCTTGAGCGGTCGTTGCTGATAGCCGTTGCTGAAGACTCAATTTCTAGTAGTGATACAAAGGTTCATCGGCAGCTTTCAACATCTCATAAAATTCTGCAGCTTCTTTATTCGGTAATTCAATCTCTACCGCAGTTTGTACTTCTGTTATATCAACCGCTGTAGTATCTGGTGGGACTCATGTCTGAAGAACTGGCCGATCAACATTATCATTCAGGTGGAATTGACCCCCAAGATTATCAAGTATCATAATTCTATAGGGATTAGATTGACTAGATGAAGAAGCACCAGCAGAGGAAGATTCACCATATGTCTGAACGACAGTATTATTCGACGTCTCGACTTCACGTGACTCCCCGTGACAAGTCCATAGAAAATATCTTGGTGCAGATCCTTTGCTATATAGATGCAGAGTGACAGTCTCCCGATCCAAAAATCATCCATTCAAACAAATGCGACACGGACATCGAATTTGATCACCGATGCTAACGAAATTCCGATTCGAATAGGCGAAATTTAGGAAGTACGTTACGCCTAATCGAAACTCATTCATTAAAGCTCCACGATCAAGACGTCGGTACATCCAACTTCGATCAGCTGACATGATTCTGTCAATCAATGATAATTTCTTTGGTTAATGTCTTTAGGTGAGATTGTCCTATTCCATTTGAGATTTATGTTATTTATATTGCACTAAGTACTTATTTTAACCGCTAACTTCATTCTAAATTTCGGCAGCATCTCCCTACAGTTCTCCGAATACGCATATCATCTGGGCGCGTATGGGAGAACAAGAGAGATGCTGCCGAAATTTAGAATAATTAGTTAACAGTTAAAAGAAAAACGTAAGTGCAGTACAAATAACTATATTCCCAAATTGTCCAATCAGAGACAATTCAAGAATTGTACATCGTATAAAAGATCGTCTACTTCTTTTACACGAACATACAAACCCCGAACGGATCTAAGATTTTGCTAAATCATATCTGACTCGTCGATGCGTACGTGAAACATATCAACTCGTCGGATGGATGATTATTTTCTAAATGTTTCGAGTCAGTTCGAGTCCATATTGGACAATTCTGACACGAGTCCAAATTAGACGATTTCGGCAGGAGTCCAAAATGAACTATTCCGGCGCGCGTCTGAAGTGGACGATTTTGGTACAATGCCGAAGTCGACAATTCCGACGCGAGTCCACTGAGGACAACTTTGGACTAATTAACAATATTTTAACTAATTAATTAATATTAATCTACATCATTTTCATTAATTTAAATAATTAACCTACCATTATTAAATATTAATCTAACTAAATTAAACTAAAAATTAATATAAACTCTAAAAACTAATCTAAACCCTAAAAATTAATCTAACAAATTAAACAATTAATCTAAATAATTAATTAATTAATTAATAACAAATAAATAAATAAAAATTAATCTACAATTTCCGGCGGCGGCCATCGGCCGTCCACCGCCGATCGAAACCCTAAAAATAGGGTTTCGGTCGGATTTCCCGCCGGCCGCAACGGGAAGAGATGGTCGGGCGATGATGAATACCTAAAATCGGCGATCGAGGACGGACGACAGCGTCGGCAGCGACGGCGAGAGCCGGGAGGAGGAGGTGGTAGCAACAGCGGGAGGAAGAAGGGGCGTGCGCGATATGCGACCTATATAAACTTATCAGCAACGGCTCACTTGCCCGTTAGAAAGCCGTTGCTAATAAGTTATCATCAGTAATGGCTCACTTGTCCATTAGAAAGTCGTTGCTGATAATTAAAATCATCAGCAACGGCTCACGTGTCCGTTAGAAAGCCGTTGCAGATACAACATATCTGAAACGACTTGAGCGGCCTTAAGAATGCCGTTGCAAATAGCAATGGCTTGAGCGGCCGTTGCTGAAGACTCAATTTCTAGTAGTGATAGCTTTGGGTAAGAATTACGGAAAGGAAAATGTGGAGAGGCTAAGGTTGGGTTGCGAATTGACGTTCCACGGGGTATAGAAAGGAGGGAGTGTTTAGGAGTTGGTTATTCTCTAAGTTGACATTCATTGGGCCTTATTAGATCGAGTGGTGCGCATAGCACACGAGGCATTTGTTGGGCCTTATTAGGTCGTGTGGTGCGCCCCGCACACGAGATAGCAGTGGGCCTTATTGGGCTGAGGGTACGTGGTCCGCATCGTGCACGAGATTATATGGGGTCGAATAGGCCGAGTGGTGTGCATCGCGCACGAGATGATATTGGGCTGGATAGGTCGAGTGGTGTGCATCGCGCACGAGATGATGTTGGGCCGTATTGGGCCAAGTGGTACGCCTAGCGTACGAGTAACATGGGTCGGAGGGCCTTTCCCGATCGAGTTATGGGCACTAAGGCTAGAGGGCCTTCTAGCTCAGTGAGCCCGAGTGACATGGGTCGGAGGGCCTTTCCCGACCGAGTTATGGGCACTGAGGCTAGAGGGCCTTCCTAGCTCAATGAGCCCGAGTGGCATGGGTCGGATGTCACGCCCCAACTCAGGGTCACGTGACCGGTCAGGGTATACGTGCCTATACCCCGCAGCCTGAATCATGCACATGCCAACTCAATCAAATAATATAGCGGAAAGAAATAATAAGTTTTATTTTAATGAAAAGCGAACCAAAACAAAGTTTAATTCAAGTAGCTCAAATGAAACAAAAAGTGTAGAAAAACGTTTTAAGTTCGGCAGTTCAAAAGTTCAAATACAATAAGACCTGAAATAAATGACATTAATGCCCTCAGGGCTACAACTCCAAATCAAGCTAATACAAGTGCATGACTACTATCAAAAAACTCGACTATGACCCTAACTAGGATTGCTATGAGATCATGCGGCTCCTTTTCCCTCCAGCGGCGCCAAGTGCATCCGATCCACCTCACCGGTCAGGCTCTGCAAAACAGAAATCAAATGACAATGGGTGAGTTCAAACAACTCAGTGAGCGGTTCTACCAACTCCCACAATAAATAGCACAGAGATAAGCAAGAATAACATCTATCTCTACAGGAGGTAAGTCACGAAGGTGTGACTAACTAACAGGCCAACTGGCCACTACCCGCCCGAAGGCAACGAACACCCATACGGTGAAGAACAACAGACCTAAGACTACCATGCCCTAAGGCAACAACACATACTAGGATAATCGAGAAGACCCTCCGAACTTATCCTAGTATACAAAAACTCGAGAACAATCAGGAAATGCCTTCCGAACTTGCTCGACGAGACGCGTAGGGACAATCGGGATTCGCCCATCCGAACTTGCCCCTTTAAGATATCATAGGAGTAATCGAGAAAGGCCCTCGGAACTTAATCCTAAAAGTTATCACATGAATAATCGAGAAAGGCCTTCCGAACTTATTCCTTAACACCACCTCGGGGATAATCGAGTAGGCCCTCCTCCGAACTTGTTCTACAGGTTGGGAATTTGGCATTCAACCTGCCGGGCTTAGCCCGCAATCCGGCTCCTTTACGAGCCTCTACGCCATTCATAAAGATATGGCGCATCATGACCTAAGTCATGACTCCCCCACAGTGTCTTAGGGGTGATCCTATTGGAAAGTGTCTCAACACTCCAAAACCCGACCCCAACTCCTATACCCGTAATGTCATGAACCCGTGTGGTTTTATTTCATGCATACTTTATAAATTGGTTCATAACAGATTATGCTCACCCTTAACCCAATTTTAGTTATGTATTTAAAATTTAGATCACCAAGATTAGGGTTTTATTTTAGCTTACTATTATGCCCTGTACTGATGAATCTAATCCAAGTCTAGTCTCCAAAGTGTGTCATATATTTCCAAACTATATTTTTTGGTTGAAACGATAGGTTACACGACTATATTCACAGAAACACACACACCACAACAAACAAACTAAAATCAGCACAGATTCATCATCTCAGCATAAAATTTCAGCAACATACAATTTTCAGCATACTATGAAATAAATTTCAAAAATTAACAGAAATTAACCCCTAAATTATCATTAGGACAGAAAACTAATCTCAAGATTTAATTCACAGAAATTATGCTTTTAATCAAGATTAACAAGAACCCACAACACTTAAATCAAGAAGCAAGCATTAAGATCAAGAACCCCCTTCTCAAGAATTCCTAAGGCATCAATATCAAGATCTTAATCCTACCACATGATTTCTATCCAAAAATCTCAGATTTAATTCTAAGCATGCAAGCCACAAATCAAGAACCCAAATTAGAAGAATAGATCAAGATTTACATATCAAGGAAACAAAAAAAAACTCATACGGGCTTTTCATCGAACGCCTTGAGGGCGACCCCAGTTTCCCCCTTGGTCGAGCACCCCTAGGTTTGCCCTAGGGCTGCCGAGCCCCCTAGGGGAGAGATTCGGGTCTTTCCAAGCACAAATTCCGAGAATCACGATAAGAACTCGAAGAATAAATCAAGAACAAAGCATAAATACCAAGCCGTCAAGAATGGCTTCAAGAATCCGATTAAAATCCTGAAGAGAGAGGGTAAACCACTCACCTCAATTGGAAGAAAGATTAAAGAAGAAATCCCGAATGACGGCCCTCGAATTCGGCTTCAAAAGGGTGGCGGCTCGACTCAAGAAAAGGGGACAAGGGGGCGGCGACTCACTCCAAGCCGCCGGCTTGGATACAGGGGAAGGAGAGGGGCTGGCTTCGGTTGGCTCCTCTCAGCTCGGCTCCAAAGGAAAGGAAGGAGGAGAGGAAGAGGAAGAGAAAGCAGGCGGCTCGGCTCGGCTCTGGGTGGGGCAACTCCAAGGAGAAAAGGGAAAGGGGGCTGGCGGCTTGGCTTGGCTTGGCGGCTGGCTCCCTTTCTCAATTCTTTGGGTGGCTCATAAATAGGAGCCACAAGCCATGATGAGGGGGTTTTATACTCCCTCCTTAACCCTAACCCCTTAAACACCTTAATCCAAAACCCGCATCCACCTTAAGCCAAAACCTAACCCGATAGACTTAATTAATTTAATTAAACTTATTCTAATAAATCACAAGCAATTAATTAAATACACCAACATGAACATAATTAACAATTATGCACACACAACATCAAATTAAATAATTTCAACTACCCAAGCCTAAAATTCATAAATTCATATCCTCCTTACCCGAGCTCGCAAGCTCGCTTCAGACCATGAGTCGACTCGGCTTGACCACGAACTAGTTCGCTAGGCTGGCAAACACACATAAGAGGAAAAATAATAAATTTAAATATCTAGGATATTACATCGGAGGACCTTTCCCGATCGAGCTATGGGCATTGAGGCTAGAGGGCCTATCTAGCTCAGTGAGCCCAAGTTTAGAGGTTTACTGGGGGTGGTCGGCCTAGCGAGCCCCCCCCTCCCGTGAGTTGTAAACGGGTAACTAGAGGACTGCTCTAAATGGGCCGAGTCAGTCTGTGTGGTGTGACGTGCGCGTAGCGCACGAGTTGTTAAAGTAATATGTACCATGATCATATCAGTCATTTGAACACATTGATAATTACACAACTAAAAATTAAGCTTTTTGTGATGGCATTTTTGCGACGGCCTAGGTAGCAGTCGCAGATGCAACGATTCTATGACCGCGGGCTACAAGGGGTCGTACAGAGCCAGATACTGTGATGGCTTTGCGATCGCAAAGTCTGCCGTTGCAATATTGACAACCCAGCGACAGTTTAGCGACCACTTGCGACTGTGCCTTTACAATCGCTTTTTTGCGACCGCACTGGCCGTCGCAAAAACGTTATTAAATTCCCCACCCAATCACTTTTTTTCTCTTCCCCTGTTCACCTGATCTCTAGCTCTACTCAATCTCACTTGTTCTCTCTGCCGCCGCTCCTCGCCCGCCGCACGATGCAAGCCACCCACCACTCGCTGCACGTCGTCCGCTGCTCGTCGCCCGCCACACGCTGCAAGCCACCCACCGCCCACTGCACGTCGCCCGCCACAAGCCACACGCCGCCCGCCGAGCATTTTTTCTCACTGTGCGTTCTCCCTCTGCCGCTGGTATTCTCCTCTCTCTCTCTCTCTCTCTCTCTCTCTCTCTCTCTCTCTCTCTCTGGCTGCCAAAACCCTAACTGACGATGGCTAGAGTTTCGATCGGCTAGGAAGACAAAATTCAGCGAGAATTAGGATTGGTTTGTGACTGGCCCAAGTAGAGGGCAGTGTGTTGGTTTGTGAGAATTAGGGTTCAAGCGATCATCGTCATGTAGACAAAATTCATTAGGAAATTTTAAAAAAAAAATTGAAATAAATTAAGACCCAAGTAAATCAAAGATATATCCTTAATCACACCTAGATTACTAGCACATGAAGTCAATGTTGTTTATTATCAACTCTTGACATGGAAACTATTTGAATATCTTGAATTGGCCACTGTAAAATTTTGAAACTACTTGAACCAGACACAAGTATGAAATTTCCCACTTGAGTATGATTATTGATTACTTCTACTAATTTAATCAGATAGAATATATGAAAGAGAACCTTGAGAAACAAACTTATCGGAGAGAGAAAGCTGAGGACTTTACTTCATCAAAAGCTTTGTTTCCTCCAACTTATCAATTTGCATGTTTTTGGAAGACAATTGCAAATGAGGAATTGAGATTGATGTATCTCTTGATTATTAATTGTTCTAGTTGATTTTTCTGTTTCAACTAGGGAAATGAAGGGAATTGCAATGACATTTTCTTTCTAAGCCCCAATTTAGTTCTTGTTATTTGTTTCCCTACTTTCTTTTCTGAGAATTCATCTTGCATTTGATGCAACCAAGTGATGCCAAGTTGATTAATAAATTACAATTGGTTTGCCATTCTCTTCGTATTATGCATGCCAATTGTTTGTCAAAATTACCAATCTTTTGTTCATTGTCTTCGGCTACCATGATTTGCTCTCTAATCTTTCCCCTAGTTATTGTGTAGCATAAAGGTCCTGAGATAACCATTGATATTAATTTGTCCGTGATTGTTCAATTGACTGAGTTAATTACTCCATAGGGACTCTTCTTGCATACTCTTGTCTCCAATTTCTCATGGTAGCATATACTTTTTATGACAGAGTTAAACTGAGCCCTTTCAGTTCATAATTGTCGATTTAGTCTGCACCATACTACTGTTAATAGAGGATAATTAAGCTAATTAGTTGTTATCATATATCACAGACCATCTTTACGAAGGAAGAACGTTTGCTTTCCACATGTTATATATGTTCTTTATATATATATATATCTCCTAGTTGCTTCTCTGATTGCTCTTTTTTCTCGAGATTCTCATCATGGTAAATAGAATTAATGCATCATATCTATATACACTTCATTCCAATTTGCTATGACAAAGCTTGAAGAGTTTGACTTGTTTCCTCTACCATGAAAACAAACAATTGAACCAATTACTTGTAGCTCAAAGACATATAACTTTGCAGAATGACTTATCAATGCTAGAAAATATTATAAGATCCGGTCGAAGAACTAATGAATAGAATATGTCCTCTTAATGAAATCAACTAACTAGCATAGCATACTTAAGAACCTTTGTTCTTCCATGATTATATATATATACTCTTTCTTGTCCCTTGTCCACCTCATTGCTTCATGTCTTACTATTTTCCAACTAGACAAATTTAAGATAATATCAATTTTCTTTTCTATGAAATAATGATTCTGAAAAAGTTTGCTCTCAAACTTCTAGACCTCACGATTTCATAAACAAACTGGCTCCAAGTAGGTTGTTTTGCATTTTACGTCTAATTTTGTTGGTATATAGTATATATATATTTGTTGCAATTCCAAAGACAGTTCCATTCAAGAGTTTTCATTTAAGATCTAGTGACAATCATCTAAGTTCATATTCCCTTCCCCAATAACCTAGAACCAAGCACTCAAAGGTTTTCTTATGTAGCTTAGTCAAGCATAATAAATGACTTTGATCATTGTGAAAGTGAAAGTTTCTAGAATTTTTTATTTTAAAAATATGAATCCTGCTTCTATTCAAGAGTTATGAAGAGAGACAGGAATAAAAGAGGGAGAGAGAAAAATATAAGGAGGGTTTCTAGAAATTGTATCTCAAAGACTAAATCTTTTGACCAGTTTGTTTATTTTAATGACCAACAACTTGACTAAATTTCACATGCATGGATCAAATTAAGAGAACTCTTAAAACAACTAGTTTGCTTGCTTGGAAGAGTGTGTTCCCAGTACCATGCATGTGGAACTCTTCACACCTAAACGCCAACTAGAAACTAATAAAGATATGCAGTTTGACGAACCTCTCCAATATAAAAAAAGTATTCGATTGATTGGTTCATTCAGAAATTGATTCAAATTGTCTTCTAAAATTAATTCAGTTAAGCATAACCCTGATGAGAGGCTTTGTATTTTAGAGTTAAAGAATGAGCTCAGCTTCACTATTTTAGTAGTAGCATCTCATACAGAAAAGAGAGTATGATTTGAATAGGGGTTGTTCAAAAGGTCAAAAAAGTCAGTATATTGTTTGAGTTCGGCACTTTTGTGACTTTGATTTGAATAATTGTGTACAAAATACTGTAGTTTGGGAATCGGCGACTACTAATATGCATGACGCATGACGATATGACATAGATGATGGAACAATAGTTTCTCCTATATGTTTTGGATTATACATCTAAGAGCAAGTAGGTCAATTAGTTTTCAATATGTTAGCCAGCATTATTTCATAAAAAAAGCATATGTTCTAAGGAAAGATTTTTCGATGTGTAATAAACATAAAAACATCTTCATTTTGTTTTGAAATAAAATTCTAATTTTCTATTAGTTGAAGAAAAGTCACCTCTTACTCTTTTTCCTCCAAACCAGATTTATATGGTTGTTCACATACCCAACTACTACTTCCCAAAATTTCACTATCCTGAGACAAGGTTTCATTCCCCGAATATTGTGCAAACTTTTAACTTTTAAATTTTCTACTATGTGTAGAAATAGACAGTTTAGGTAACTTTCAAACTAAATTTATAAATTATAATTAGGGAAGTGCTGAAATGTAATAACATGAAAAGTAAAACATTCGTTCACAAAACTCATGCTCAAACGCACCAGTCATTCGGTCCATAATGGCCCAAATATCAAATACCATAACAACTTGGCCCATAATGGCCGAAAATAATGGATATGTACGAGTCAGTCGCTAGAATCTCTATCTAGGGAGCTTTTCGCTCGGGCCCACTGAACTAGGATGGCCTACTAGTTTCAGCGTCCATTCTGGTTGGGAATAGCCCTCCAACCAAACCACTCGGGTCCATCGTCAGCATAAATTACCGACAGCAACTCTTGACTCGCGTCCAAACTCGCCGAATCAGGACCAACTTGCCAAGTTGGTACGCTTCTCGGTCCGACCATCGTCCATCGTCCATCCACAATCACAAACACAAGCAATGTTTCTACATTAAATATACAAATACATAGATATCCCTCGGGTGAGTAATTTAACAATTTAGCCGACAACTCGGGTACGCGTCTACGCGGCCCGACCCGACCCTCTCTTGGGCCCAACTCCTCGGCTTTACATTTTATCACCCAAAAATTACATTTCAGTAGAATACTCATAAATTCAGACCATATAACCATTTTTAGCATGTACATATATATTTCTAGCTCGTATACGAAATTCTAACATGTGTACATAGATACATCATGTATATATAACAATTCAGCATGGATATATATATATATATTCATTTTATCATGGATATACATCAACTTAGCATATATAAATTATCCATGCAATATAGCCAAGCCAAGATGTCATAACATAGACCTAAATCATCAAAGTAGCTACTCGGTATCAATTTAAGTAAAAGCTACATAACCAAGTATCAATACTACATAAGTTCAAGTAACTACAAGACTCAGACAAACTATATGTCTTTTAAATAAACTTAAATCCGACTTAATTCGACTACACCAATGGATTTCACAAGACCGCCACCGGAGTCCGCCGCCACCATCCGTGCCATAACTCAATGATCACGCTCTGCAAAACAATATACAAAAAAGAATGGTGAGTTCAAAGAACTCAGTGAGTGATCGTCTCGACCATCACCATGCCAAACCATGTAAATAATATATTAATGTAGTAACACTACAAAAAAAATGTCTTCTGCGATGGCCAATGCGATTGCAAAACCGTCGTAGAATATCATATGCGACGACAAAGGGGGGTCGCAAGAATCCGTCGTAGCATCCATGGTCGCAAAAACTGTGCGACCGCAGATCAGCGGTCGCAATAAGAACCTTTTTGCGATTACCACAGTCGTCGCATCATAATTGTGACTGCTCTACACGACCAGGTCGTAGACATTCTACGACGACTATTGCGGTCGCAATACCGTCGCATAATATTCGGCGACGGCGTGGCGGTCGCAATACCGTCGCAGAATTATGTTTTGTTTTTTTTAAAAAAATGGAAAAATATAAATTCCGATTTGCAATATTTAATTAAAATACATATCAATCAAACACAAAACATCAACTTGTAATATTATATACATCGTATCAAAATATTATATACATTGCATCAAAATATTATATACACAGTATCAAAACAATAATATTACATCATATCAAAATAAATACATCATTGGTGAGGCACATTAGATGGCGTCGGGGAAGGCGGCGAGGAGAGGGGCTGCGTGGGGACGGCATCAGTCGACGTCGACGATGATGATGGATCTGATGTTGATGTCGTCGCGCCGAATGACGGGGGAGGCAGAGTGGCACGAGCACCAGGTATATATGATAGAAGCTATATGAGTCAAGTACTCATTCATATGTGCAATGTAATGGGCCATCTACGTTATAGTATCCCTCATAGCGGCCATGTCGGTGCTGAGGCATATCTGAGCAGTCTCGACGGTCGTTAATCGGTCTTGATCCGTATGTGATGTTGATGAACCAACGGCAGAGGAGAAGGCAGACGACCCTGCACTATGTGGCTGCAACAACGCCCGTGCGTGGGCCATTGTGCTAATGCCATATACACGGCTGTGGTCTACACTTATCACCTGCATCCATGCGTCAGCATCAAACTGATGCTGAGCAGAATCACCTCTCCCCTGGGTCACCAACTCACTATACGCAACCTTTAAAGAAAATTAAGCAGATTAATTAAATTAATTATACATAATAGAACTAGATTTAAAAAATTAAATATTAACTTACCAGTATCGTCTCCGGCCTCCTGCTGATAAACTCACCCGGATGAGGACCACGCTGATATCTATGCGTCTCCTCAAAGACCCTCAGAGGGTCAGTCAGGATGAGCGTCTCATGCTCGTCGCGCGTCCCCTATAATAAAATAAATATAATTTGTTTTCATATAATAATAATAAATAATCATTAAATTACTAACCAATCGACGCTTGTGGCTGATAAATGAGATAGACCCTCCGGTATACCGAGCGACAAATCCCTCGACCAACGTCATCCTATTTTGGTGCGTCATTCGGGAGGCACCCTGCCATCCCTCTGACGCCCAGATGTCACATAGCCAATCCCATACGCTGGGCAACATCCAGGTTGGCCAGTGTCCCTTGAGCGCATCCATAAGCGTATCTCTGTTACCGTCTATACTCGCCCGCGCCTCATCCCACGCCCGATGGAGGATATCCTTGAAAAGCCTCTTACAGTAACTTGCCCAACCATCCTTCACCTGGGCCTGAATGGAGGGATCCCAAGTATAACGAGCCTACAAAAAGAAAAAAAGTTATATAATACAATCATAATACAATCATTTTAAATATTAATACAATTAACTAAAAAATTAATAAACTACGTACCTCGAACTCAGACCATAATAAAGCTCGAGAATGCTCTGGCACGTGGGTCCATGAACGCCACGGCTCTTGAAAGAACCTTTTGATAGTAGCAGTGATGTTGCGAGCAACATCATCCTGCTCGAATCTACAACTCATGTATAACAACATAAGTAGCAATTAATTAATTAACAATCATAATAAATAAACTTTTATACTTACTTTAGACCGTGCAGCGATATCAGCTGGCATTGGTCGGCCGATGATGGTACATGAGGCTCGTGAGGCCTACGACGACCTCGAGCCTCCGGGGCCGGTGGTGGCGACACTATGGCAGACGTCGAAGGTCCCAATGCCATAGCTACTAGTGCTGGTGGTGGTGGTGCTTGCGACATCTGCAAATGTGTAGTACTAACCTCAAATTATATATTAATAAATTAAGCAATCTACAACATATAAAGTCTCTTCAACAAAAAAGTATGTTGAAATGAAACATGTAAGAACACTAAAATATATAAGCAAAAGTAGTATCTTCAACATACACTGGTTTCCAAAAAAAAGAATATATCAACATAGTACCTCTGAACTAAAAATCAAAATCTGCATTAACTAACATGTTAAACAACTAATATAACCAATGGTGTAAGTATGAAAACGAGATGTTCTTATTCTAGTGAAGTCATAAAGAGTAAAAATTGAGCCTTAATTTTTGAAATTTTATTACTGTGATCTATTCTAGTGAAACAATGCATTTGATGTGACTCAAATTTCTAAGTTAATGAAATTTTAGTTTTGTTATCGCCATCAGACGATAATGAATGCATTACATCTTTGAACTCAGCTGATTTATTTGAGTTTGATGAAAGATCATCAGAAAAGAACCATTAGCCTTCAGATGCTTCTTCCAAGTTCCTCTGATACAAAGATATGGCAAGACAAATTTCTCATGTAGGATAAATCCATAATAGAGAAGATAAAACTAAAGTGAACGAGCTAGTTGTACAGCTTCATGCTTCAAACTCCTGATTTAAAATGTTTCACCAACTTCATAAATAATTTATCATCTAAGTTTTACCTCTCAAAGTCAATAAGATAAGTGATGAAAACTAAGCACCAAAAAGAAAAGTCACCTCATATTGAAGAAGGACTATAAAATGACAATAATATGTAATACATGCATTTATCTACATGGCATGTCCAACAATAATATGCAACATGAGTTCAATGGAATTAGAAGCAATATCAGATCGAGGCAAAAGGGTAAATCCATCATTTCACCCCAACAATAATTCATCGGCTACAACGGGAATCAAACTTAAGCCCACACTAACTATTTGTACTATAAATCACCTTTTTAAAGTAATATAATATTATTTTATATTATTTAACCATTTATCAAATTAAATTAATAATATTAAATTATAGTAAAATACTGAAAAATATAAAAATCATACAAAATAATATTTGATCTAGAATCCGACACAACCATCACGTTCAGCAAGCGAAAACCTACAACTTTGATGTTCATCCTGACTCGATCCGACAACTCTAAGTCATTCAAATAATTTATTTTATAACTCTTGCTTTACTTTTAACTAAATATTAATTAATTAATACTTAATATATTAATTATTTATTTACTGCTTCATCCCCGATCTTTTATCCCCTCTTCCCCCGCTTCCGCACTCAACTTCTCTGTTCCACCCCAATCCACGCCGGCCGACCAATCCAGGTCGTCGGTGACCAACCCGACGGCTCCCTTGCCCTCTCCCGCGGCCCTCTAGCACTGGTGGGACACCGGCCATCGCTGGAGGAGGCCGTAGCTGGAGCGACAGTGTGCAACGGCTACTGCCATGCTACGGGCAATAGCCCCGCTGCCGCGGCCAGCGGCCGCCAAGACCATGCGGACCAGCGTCGCGGGCAACGGCTGGGCTGTCGTGAACGCCGCCACTCTCCGGCCAACGGAGCCTGCCTCTCTACCTCTTGATGCCCAATGTCGTCGATGACATGAAGGAGGAATTTGACGGAAAGAAAGGAGGAATATTAGACTCCTACCTCTCAGATTTCGGCTCTGGTGACAACGTCGACGACGATCCGACCTCTGATTCCTCACCCTCCGGTACCGATCTTATCGTCTCCTTTCTCCCATCACACGTGATAGAGCCAGCACATATAAGTGCTAGCTCTGAGGTGGTGAGAGAGAGAGATGGTGGGAAGGTACTTTTACAAATAAACCCCCCCTCACTCACAAATTACAACTATGCCTTTTAATTTTTTTAAAAAAACCAGAATATAACAATTTGAAATCACTATGGATTTGACAATAAATTGCACTAATTCAGTGATTTGATATTTCAATTGAAGTTATTAAAAACAGTAAAGTGCCAATTGCAATTCCAATTACAATATAAATTGCAGGTAGTGATTTAATATTTCAATTGAAATTATTAAAATATAGTAATTCACAAAATTTGTAAAGCTGTCATGTCAGCAAACTTTGAGCGTGAAAACACTACATGACAATAATGAATCTTGCTTTTATATATAGATATAGATTATATTAAAATATTTATATTTATTAAATTATTAAACTAAAAATTGAAATTGAAACTTAATAAAAACAAATCGATACATCCATAAAATGTAAAAAAACATAGATGAAACTCATCAAAATTAATTACTATATTTGAATATGATAATTATAATTTTGGTAGTTGAATTTTTTTATGTAAACATATAAGTTTTTAATATTATAAAACAATATATTTTATTTTTTTTATCCTTGTAATATATTTTTTCACATTAAGTCAAATTTAAATTCACAAAAAAATTTCCTTGTAATATAATATTGTAATTACTTCATTTGGAATTAATAATTGTGATGAATATTCACAATTTTCGATAAAAAAAAAACAAAAATATTCACAATTTCGATAGAAAAAAAAAAAAAATTAAAAAGATACAGACTTAAGGAGGAGAGAGGGGGAGAAGAAAGATATAGAATTAAATTCTCATCACGTGGAGAGAGAGAGAGCGCGCGCACATAGAGAACGACGCTAAAAGAGAGAGAGAGATTAAATGTGTAACAAAAATAGAAAAATAGGAAAATTCAAAAAAATAAGAAATGCCTAATCAGTCAATTTTTCTTGAGAAAGTGTCACGTGGTATATTTGTATCTCACTTTTATATATATATATAAAATATATATATTATAGTCATTAGTCGAGAGTTCGCGCGTTGCGCAAATATATATAAATATAATTTCATTTCGATAATCATGAATAATCAAATAAATTTATATAGTATAAATTTATTAATTTTGTAATATTTTATTTGAATAGATATAATCAATTAAACTATAAAATTGTTATCAAAAATATTTTAAATTAAATTATAATTTTTAATAATAATATTCATGCTTAAATAATTAAAAGTAATAATAAATCTCACATATATGAAAATTTATAAGGTAGATAAAATAGTAGATATTAGGTTAATATAATCTATATAATTATAAAAGTAAAAAAATATACAAATACCTTTTAAAATATGATTTTTAATTACTTAAATTCACCAAACACATTAATATATTCATAAAATGTAAAAAATAAACTAAAACTCACTGTAATAAGCTTTTTATGTTCAAATATCATTATGCTGATATCATTATTTTAGTCGAGAACCCGCATGTTGCTCAAATATATATGAATATAATTTTATTTCAATAATCATGAATAATCAAATAAATTTATATTGTATGAATTTATTAATTTTGTAATATTATATATAATATTTCATTCAAATATATATACTCATGCGTTGCACAATTATATATGTATATAATTAATTTATAAAATTATTATCAAAATTATTTTAATAAAATTATATTTTTCAATAATAATATTCATACCTAATTAATTAAGAGTAATAATAAATCTCACGTATAAGAAAATTTATAAGTGTATACAAATATCTTTTATATATGATTTTTTTTATCTATTGCTTAAATTCATCAAACACATTAATATATTTATAAAATATAAAAATAAACTAAAACTGATTGTGATTAACTTTTGTGTTTATATATTATTATTCTAATTATATTGGTAATTTAATTTTTTTTTTCAATTACACGTATTCATCTTTAATAACTAAACGTTTGGTTAACCATTCATTTATAAATTAATAATAATTTGATTATATTCTAAAAATTCAATTGTAAACATTTATTTCACTACCAAATTAAAGTATTATTCTTTATCTATGATTTTTAAAACATATATTACTTGGTTGATATCATCATTATCATAATTTTTTTAAAATAATAACATATATTACACATTATATAAATATATGATATTTATTATTAGTCTTAATTATTTAGGTATGATAATTATTATTTAAAAGTATAATTTAATTTAAATTAATTTTTTGTTATAATTTTTAAAACTTATATAAAAGTAGGAGTAAACAATACAATATAATGGAATAAGTGTAGATAACTAAATTAAAAATAAGATATTTTAAATTATATAATTTTTCTTCAAAAATAATATAATTTTTTTTTTACTTTAGAAAAAAATTTCAACAATAATTTAGTAAATATATAATTATTAGCAAAAAAAAAGAATATATATATAAATAATGTAAAATTATAATCATAAAATAATAAAATATTAATAAGATGTAAATATAGAATCAATGTTAGTATACTTTAGAGAAAAAGAAATAGTTCAATACATATTAATGCTTCTATATAATTGTACGCAGTTGCTCAAAATATATTAATTTTTTATATAGAAATTTTTTAATAAAAAATTTTATGGCAATGATATTTTACATGAATATATATAAATTTTCAACAACAAAAAAGAAAAATTATAAATAGTAATATTTTTATAGATAAAAAATAAAATATTATATATAATATAACAAATTGAAACATATTATAATCAAAAAATTAAAAAAATGAAATATTATATATATAATATAACAAATTGAAACAAATTAGAAATTAAAAAAATTAATTTAATTTAAACTAAATAAATTTTGGATAAAAATATATTAAAACCTTGATCGCTAATAAAAAAAATATCTTCGTCAATACAAAGCTAATATTAAATAAAAATAATTTCTTTTACATTTAGAAACTAAAAAATTAATTTTTTTAAAACTACATATATGTTAGGCAAAAATAGATTTGAAAATCTTTGTTAGCTAATATAAAAATAATTTTTTACATTTAAAAATATTTTCTACAATAATTTAGCAAATCTCTAATTATTTAAGTAAAAAAATAATAGGTATAAGAATAAATAAATATAAAAATATAAAAATAGTGTAAAATTATAATAATAAAAGAATAAAATATTATAAAATTTCGACAATAAAAATATATAAGAAAAGAAAAATTACGAATAGTAATATTTTTCCAGATAAAAATTAAATATTATATATAATATAACCAATTGAATTAAATTAGAAACTAAAAAAATTAAAATATTTTAAACAACACAAATTTTAGGTAAAAATAAATTAAAATCGGGATCAATGGTAAAGGAGATATCTTCGTTAACACAAAGCTAATATATAAAAAAATATTTTTTTTCATTTGAAAATATTTTCAACAATAATTTAGCAAATCTATAATTATTAGCATAAAAAAGATAATAGATCCAAGAATAAATAAAGAATAAAATTATAATCATAAAAGAATAAACTGTTAAGAAATTTCAACAACAAAAATATATAAGAAAATAAAAATTATGAATAGTAATAATATAATAAACTGAAATAAATTAGAAACTAAAAAATTAAATTAGGTAAAAATATATTAAAACTTGTATCAATGAAAAATGAAATTCCATTGTCAGCGTTCGACTGAACTATGCCATTTGAGAATTGGATAAAAGAATAGTCTGCAAAGAAGGTTGACTTATGTGGATATTTAAAGAGGATTTATAGGATTGGATTCCAAGTGAAGAATTAATTGAGAGAGGGAGAAAAAAAATTAATTAATTAATTAATTGAAATAAATTAAAGTTAGCAATAAATTTTAATAAATTTTGGCCGCTTAAAATATATTTGTATTAATCTTACTTATAGATGAGATGAAGAGACAATGGATATTATAGCAATTGAATAAAAATGCATGTGACAGAGAGAAATAAACGAGAGATATAACTGTTAAGGTAGAGAGAGAGAGCGAGGGGAACTCGATTTTCGTGAGTGAGAGAGAGAATAAATGAGAGAGAGATTTAAGGAGAAGAGAGTGAGGAGAATTAAATTCTTATTATCCTAACGTTGAGAAAGAGATAGAGAGGGGAGAGAGAGAGTTAAGAGGGTGAAAGAGGGTTAAAGAGATAGCATTAAATGTGAGAGAGTATAAATGAGAAAAGAACGTGTACACATGAAATGAGAGAGAGTAAATGAGACAAATAAATGTATCTAATTAAGATAAATAAATTCACATTAAATATTAAAAAATATAGGAAAAATAAAAAATTAATCTTTGGATATTAAATGAGACCTAAATAGAAAATCATGTAAAAAATTTCACAAAAACTAAAAAAATGAGAAAATACCACGTTAGCAAACTTTCATTAGAAAAGTGCCACGTGGCGTTAGTGGATCTTACTTTTATATATATATATATATATATATAATATAGATTATTAAACGGTAGCATGATAATATTTTTTTTGCACGGCACGAGTGATTATTAATAAAAATTTGCTTATGATTGTTTTATTTTATTTTGTCTTTGTTAGTTGCACTTTAGAGGTCAGTTTTTGTTTACCTATACACTGCCGCATGGGAAAACCCTAACACGGCGTACCTGCGCAGTAGAAACTTGGAGACTCACCGTCGAAGCACCACTGCCATCCTTCCACGAACATTCCAACATCAGCTCGGATTTGCAAATTAAGACCATCGATATTTGTTGGTTGTGGCGGAGGTTTCATTGTGCATGGCGCCGTCCCAGAGCAACAATGAACCTGCAGTTAGCGACGGCGGTAGAGGAGACGCCGAATGGATCTTAACACTCTCTGAAATCGAGCTCGTAAGTGCTACAAATTTGCCTACTTGTGTACCTTCAATGTTGCTCTTTTACTTGTTTCAGTCCATGAACTTGACTAAAAAATACATTTGGCTTGATTATTGATCATTTGGAGGATAATCCATATCCCTTTCTTTTGGTCCTTCCCATTTTGTTGTCTTGGCTTTTCTCTTATTTGATGGTATATCCTTATGCAAATTTTAGTTGTTGCATCTGATTTTGTTATGTCAATTATTTTGTTTGGTAGTACATTTGAGCCTCGATCAATGTTTCTAGAATAGAATTTACTTGCTGCTTCCTCTGTTTATGTTTAACAATGCTTTTTATATGGTTATTCTTATTTCTCTTTCTGCAGGATTTTTTTATTTGTTTAAAAGAATTAATTATATGTCCGGTACAGACTATTGGTAATAAATCTTTCGCTGAAAAGTTAGATTTGAAGATGCTGAGAGCTCTAGGTAAGTTAAACAATTGGTTTGGTTTAGTTAAGATTTTAAATGTTAGGAAGTTTTCACTATTGAATGAAACAAACTGGGTAATGTTAAAGTTTGAATATGAAACAAGGATTGTCTGCTATACTTCATTGTTAAAATTTTAAATTTATCTATACATCATATTTATTATGAATTCATGATAAATAACTATTTTGCATATCTTAAATAACTATTTCCGCAATTCTTGTTAGTTTAGTCTCCACGAGGATGCATGGATTCGTTCTAGATTATGGAGCTTGAAATATAAGTTGCTTCATATATACTGCTACTCATCTTATTCGTTCATCATGTATTTGGCTATATGCCATACTGCCATAGTATTGTATAATTTGATCATAATGATAATGCACAACATTTAGTAAGGACACAAGGATAAATAGAAAGAAAATTAGATGTATTGTAAATATTTCCTTCACATTTGGCTATTTTTTTATTAATATTAGTTTTGCAAAAAACTAATGACGCAACATATCCTGATTTAGGTATTATTCCAAGTCTAGCGAGTCTAACCCCGACTCCATGATAGTTGGCGAAAACATGCTAACTTCAAGTTTGATCACTCACTATAAAAAAAATAGGGTATCACCAACGGATTAAATCCGTTGGTAATAGTCAAAAATCCGTTGGTAATACTAATACCAACGAATTTTCATTGGTAAAATCTGTTGTTGATACTCTGCTAGGTATTACCAACGGGTATTACAATTGTGATAAATATATATTTGTTGGTAATTACCAACAAATGAGTTGGTAATTTTGTTAGTAATACCAACAAATGATATATTTGTTGGTAATTTTGTTGGTAATATCAACAAAATTAATTTGTTGGTAATATCAACAAAATTAATTTGTTGGTAATACCAACAAAATTAATTTGTTGGTAATTATTTGTTGGTGAAAGTCTATTTTCTTATAGTGACTCCAAAGCAAAAACAATTTTGGGAAGGGTAAGTCTAATGTAAAATTACCCTATATGTAAACTAATCTACTGTCCTATTATCTATTACTAATATAAATTGAGGATCTACATCTTATGATGAATTTAGGGGGTGTTTGGGTGTCACTAGTCGAAAGTCTTGTATGTTATATTTGCAAGTTATAATAAATTTTGCAAGTTAATATTTGACTTGGTTCTAACCTTGAATGGACCTGACTAGATCCCAATCCAACCTTAAAATATATGTTTTGGGTTTAGGCTCAATTTTTTATATTTTTAAATTTATGCATTTAGAGGGGATGGTTTGACGTAACGGTAAAATTACCTAGGAGGTCATGGATTCAAGCCATCGAAACAGTCTCTTTGCAAAAAAGCAAGAGAAAAGCTGCGTACATCAATCCTCCTCTAAGCCCACAAAAGTAAGATTACTTCATGCATTGGATTATGGATCACCCTTTTTTCTCTAAAATTTTGCATTTATTTTAGTAATGATAACCAAGTTTTCACTTGACTTGGCCCAAAATAACCCCTAATTAGAAATGGCTCAAGCGAAATTAATCCGCCCCAATTTGAATAAATTAATTAAACAATAAAAATCCTAATTATATGGATTGATCCGAAATAACTTGACTTGGGCCTTGTTTGGTTGATACTATTTTTTGCAGGAAGTCCTACTTCCCAAGTAGGAAAAATAGCTCATGTTTGGTTGAGACACCTTCTGCATTTTGTAGGAAGTTGTACTTCCTAAGTAAGTGCAACTTTCTACAAAACGCAAGAAGTAACTTACTTAGGCTCCACTAGGTAAGTTGCACTTCCTGCATTGTATTTGAAAAAAAAAGTTAATTTCATCCTCACATTTGCATTTAGTACAGAATTTATAATTTAAATTTCCAACATTATAAATTAGATAATCCTTGAACTCTTTACATATTTATTTTAATTTAATTTGTTTTAAATAAAAATATGTAATATTTTCATATTAACTGTAAAAAAATTAATTTTTCATATATAATAAAGTATATATTATATTAATTATATATGCAAAAATTATATTATATTATATTATATTATATATATATATATATATATATATATTATTTGTAAATAAATTTAATTTTTTCATATATATACTAATGCATATAAATTAAAAAATTATTTTATAAAAAAATTTAAAAAAAGGTATATTGGTCATTTGCTATGTATTTCTTAGGAAGTACCCATGTCAACCAAACATGTTCTGGGGAGAAGTTGCACTTCCTATGAATTAATTTTTTGTCAACTAAATATTTTTTAGATATTTTTCAAAAAATACATATAGAAAGTTAATTCATGTGAATTGTAACTTTCTGCAGAAAATTATTTTCATGTTAACCAAACGAGACCTTGGGCTGAATAAAATTTATAATTTGACTCAGCTCGACTTAGGATTTAATAAATCCAATCAATAAAAATATCAACCCAAGATAAATCATAAAATCAAGTTAAATTACCAA
Organism: Canna indica; assembly: GCA_034359265.1. Taxonomy (NCBI): domain Eukaryota; kingdom Viridiplantae; phylum Streptophyta; class Magnoliopsida; order Zingiberales; family Cannaceae; genus Canna; species Canna indica. Next base: position 43,240,557 of record CP136891.1, read on the forward strand.
CCTTCTATCTCGGATTTCATCAGTCAATATGATCTAAAATTTATTTTACACCAAAATCATATAAAAATTAACTTAATGTTTAATGAATAAATGAACCCTATCAACATTGTTGGAGATTAGGAAATAAGATTTAATGATAATGAATAATGATCTGACATATCTTTATATAATAAAAGTAACAAAGTCTGAAGTAAATAAGAAAATATAATATTTTTATATTCCTTATACATCTAAAAGAAATTTTTAAAAATATTCTATTTTGCACAAAAGTGCATACCACGTTACAATTTATTTTAGAAAAAAAATAAAAAAAATTGAAAAAATATATGAAATGTGGCTTGAAAATATCAGAAATATTATTTTTGAAAATTTTGAATCATAAATTAAAAATCATTTTTAAAATTTTAGTTTAATAAAATTATATTTTTAATTTAATAGGAAAAAGAAAAATTTTATGCCATAATATAAATTCATGTCGGTATGAAAAGGAATGTGATTGGAGCATAAGGAATATGATTTTAATAAGTATGATTAAAATTTAATTTACATTTACATATAAATATAAATATAGACTATATAATTGATATTTTTTTAATTAATTTTGATTTTTTAAAATTAATTTTATTATGCTTAGTTTCTCAATTTTTAAATCCATTTAATTAACTATGGTTATTTTCCAAATAAAGCCAATTTAAGAAAGTATTTTCCTTTGTTGGACCATTCCAGCTCATCTTTATATAATAAAATTAACAAAGTCTGAAGTAAATAAGTAAGTATTTTCCCGTTTTTTGTTGGACCATTCCAGCTCATTTAATAAAAAAATTTTTTCTCTCTCTCATTTTGGGCTCTTGTTGCTCATTTAATCAACCGAAATAAAATTTATAGGACTAAAGTCCAAAAAACTTAAAACTTATAGGATTTTTGTTGCACTTCTATATAATTTCAAATTGACATAGCAAATTAATTTAGTTATTGAAATTTATTAACCAATATAGGTAATTAATTATATCAAATTGATTTACCTAATTAAATTAATTATGTTTTTGCTAAAATTTAAAAAAAAACAGTGTAAATAATTTTAAAATTTGATTAGATGGATATTATATCATTATATCAAATTATAATCAAATTAGATAAACTTGCCCATTGTCTTTATAATAAATTTAGATAGTTAGTTTTTTTTTTTTTACAAAGATAGAAAGTCACAATAAGTACCCATATTAGGATTCGAACTGTAGATATCTAGGCAACATACAACATGTGTCACGTCCCAACTCAGGGTACGCATGACTGGCTAGGGTACGAGTCAGTACCCCATAGCCTACCATATTCACTGACTAACAATTCTCAAAAGAACTCATAAACAGAACACATCAAGTATCGACCAAAACCAACGATAATAACTTTTATTAAAAGTTCAAACCAGTTTGATAACACCAAGTTTTAAAACACCATAAGTTTCAAATAAAACAACCGAAAGTTTTTCCAAATAAACATTTAAGTTTTAATAGAAGATACCTAGTGCATACATCAAACACTAACAGACACGACTACGACTAAATCTTGCTAGCTATGAGATCTGCGTCCATGCCTACTCTGCTGCACGCCATGCCACCAAGTCGTACCTCACTGGTTGGGCTCTGCAAAGCAACAAGAAAGGAAAACCATGAGTTCACGAGGAACTCAGTGAGCGATTCTTTCGAACCTCCACTTAAAACCTCGGCAATCACATATATAAGGAAGTTATCAAATCACATTCCATAAATATTCAGTGTGCCAAAATGGATGAGTGGATGAATCGGCCTCTCGGGCCCATATCCACGATGCAAGTTCGTCCAATAAAGGCCTACAATATATATAGAAGGTACAATCTTTCCTCTATTTGACTTGGTCGGTCGGCCTACTCAAATCAGCCCCTATGGGCTCCTCATTTAGAGAATTTTACACCATCAACCACAACCCAAATCGACTGTGCCATAATGTTGTGTTTTGTATTCCGGGCATTGCCCATGTCCGACCCCTACCATAGGGTCTTCTTGTGTCCTGTATCTAAGTTAAATTATACTACAAGTCATCTAACCGTTCTTCCTAGAGCGAGCGAACTCACCGACTGGGTAGGCACTCGACCTACCATTTCCACATCACTTACCAATTTAATTATGAATGATAACATCATGAAGAACCGAATTAGAAAGTAAGTAATGTAGAAGTTTTAAATCAATATGGAACATACACTAGCATGACAACAATTAAACATAATATGAGCAATTAATGAACCTTTCTTGACTACATATACTATGTAAGCATTGGCAAGAACATTTCCAAAAGGATAATGTAGATCTAACCCAACAATTCATAACATGAATATGGATTTACATTAGCATGAACATGAATGCATGTTAAATGGAGGGATAGGAACAACTACACAAAATCATTCATTTCCTCCCCCTTTTCCTTGATCGGCCGAAGCTTGAGCAAGGTAACCCTTGCTCGGCCGAACTACTCATGTGGGAGGGGCTGGAATTTATGCATTCTTATCAATAGAATCAGTAAACATAAACTTAAATTTACATCTAACATTTAATCATGAAGGTGCAAGTTAAGGCGATGTAGGTACGTAGGAGATCCGACAAACTAATAAAAACAACCCAACTCTTTTTCCCCCTTTCTACTACTCGGCCCACTCGAGCATGATAATGTCCTTGCTCGGCTGGACCCCTTAGGGGTGGTGGACATGGCTGCGACGTACTCGAGTGTCAATCCAAAAGAAAAAACAAAGCGAACACAAGTCGATACGCAAGTTGCACGTTGAGCGAGAAAATTGAGAAAAACTTCGGCATGACCTTAATGTCTAAGCCCGACATGATCTGAAAATACTTTGTAAGAGACCGGAGTTGGAGTTATAAGAGGTCAATGGACGATATCTGAAGCCGAAGGCCCCATATGTGTTAAATAAACAACAGATCAAAGATGTTTGTCAATGGATAAAAGAACTCAGATTACCCGATGGATATGCCTCAAACTTATCTCGATGTGTGAACGTCGATGATTGCAAAATATCAGGGATGAAGAGCCATGATTGTCATGTATTCATGAAGAGATTGCTTCTGATCGCATTCCGAGATCTTCTACCTGATAATATTTGGGGTCTGTTGACTGAATTAAGTATGTTTTTAGAAACATTTGTGCAAATGTCATTCGAGTCGAAGATATGTCAGCACTTGAAAATAATATTGTTGAAATTATATGCAAGCTGGAACAATTTTTCCCTCCTGCCTCCTTTGACTCGATGGAGCATCTACCGATACACTTGACATACGAGGCACGAGTTGTGGCCCTGTTAAATACCGATGGATGTACTTATTTAAAAGATACATGAATCATCTGAAGGAAAAAGTAAAGAACACCGCAGCTGTTGAAGGATTAATATCTGAATCGTATATCATCCAAGAAATTTCAACATTCTGCTCATTTTACTTTGAATCGACAGTACAGACAAGATTTGATCGTCTTCCACGTAACGACGACGGGGCAGTTCGACATTCAGATGGTTGTTTAAATATATTTTGTCACTCTGGTCGTGCTTTTGGTTCTCGTCCATTTCGACACTTAAGCGACGAATAGTATCATTTGGTATAATTGTACGTATTACTCAATTGTCCAGAAATTGAACAATTCATTGAAATATTTGACATTGAGATGGTGCAAAAATACTCTATTCACAACGATCAAGAATTGGAGAGATTACGGAATCGTGATTTCCCTACTTGGATTCGGGCTTACAGCAAAGATCATAGAGCTAAAATAGATGAAAGAATATTTGAGTTTGTTAGTGGATCGTCGCGACTAGTGTCGTGTTATAACAGATATTTTGTTAATGGGTATAAATTTCACACGGTTGAATATGCATTTACAAAGAAGATGATGAATGTCGGGGTCTGTGTGAAAGGGACAACGTATGTTGAATGTGATATGGATTTTTATGGACTGGTGGAAGAAGTGATAGAGTTGCACTACTTCAGCTTGAAATCAGTTATCCTAATTTAGATGTCATTGGTTCGATACAACAGAAAGGGGCATGGAAGTTCATCTAAAATACAAACTTGTTGAGGTTAATTATAAATCGAAATTGGCAGCAAATGAGCCTTTTATATTGGTATCACAAGCCGAACAAGTATATTACGCGAAGTATCCGGCTCGAAATAAAGATAGAGCAGATTGGCGTGTAGTCTATAAGACTAAAGGTAGAGGAAGAATTGATCCGATAGCGGGAGAAAATGAGCCGATACCTGATGTGACAGATGATTTCTATCAAGAAGATGATCCTCTTGTTGTAGATCATATTATTCCAATACTCGAGGATGCAGACACAATGTCAGTTCAATTAGAAGTTGAATATGTTGATGATGATGATCATGAAATTGAGGAAGCTGGAGATGAAGAAGATGAAGAAGAAGAAGAATTCGAATACTATTACTCAGATGATGATGAATAATTGTAAAGTATATCTCATATTAAATATATCTCTACTATATATATAATCTAATTGTATGCTTGTTCGACAAATATGTCTGATCGTGGTTATCGTTGCACGAGAGCTTCGGAGTCTTCGATCGGTCAGACTCCAGCACTTACTCCTGTTGTTGATCCTCCTGCCGATGATACTACTGAGGCTAGTTCATCCAGACGCAGGCGGCCACGCGAGCCGAACAGGTGGCAGCCTCCACCAGCCACAACGTCACGTAGATTCATTAATGTGATTGGGGAGCGGTAATATATCATGAATTGTGAATTATTACAAATTCATTATATCATAATATAATATTGAACTTTATTTTTGTTGTGTAGGTTCGAGCAAGAGGATGTGCCCAGGATGATATCTTCTACAATTCGACGATACATGCATGGGGCATGGCCCACGTGGTCTCACGTGCCCAATGAGCACGTCGACATTCTATGGCGCGAGTTTGAGGCACGTATTAAATTTTTTTTATACATTATGATTAATATTGGTACCGATATTATTGTTTTGCAGGCTCACTATACATGGGCTGAGGACTAGAGGTCCTTCATTTATGCTGCCTGGGAGGCTATTTCCCGGCAGAGATACAACGGTCAGCTAGGGCAGGCCCGGTCCCAGGCGATGGCCCGAGCTAGGACCACAAACATCGCGAAGACTAGGGATATAGCCCCAAGTGGATTACTCTGGATATATGGGACCAGCTCGTGGCATCATGGTCGACGAATCGATGGCAGGAGGTTTCTAGGACTGCGGCTAGAAACCGTATGTCGGGGGGAGGAGCACGTCACACTAGCGGCTCTATTTCATTTGCAGTGCACGTGAGTCGTATGGTAAGTATTATACATTACTTTTAATTATATATTTTATTTATTACTCGATATACTAATTAATGTATTTATTTTGTAAATATAGACAACGGTGATGGACGACGGGACTGTCCAGCGACCCTCCTCGATGGAGGTGTTTGAGCGGACTCACCGTCGAGTACATGAGATGGGGGAGTACATTGACACCCACGCTGCAATCATTATGGTAAGTATATTTGTTTAAATTATTTATTAGTTATTTATAATTTAAGTTTTAGGAAAAATATGAAACAAAAATTCAAACTCGAGTAGGAGACCTACACTCAGACGATGATGCAGCGCGGGGGTACCCCCGAGGACTTTGACGCAGGAGCATGGGTCGAGGCTGTAGGTGGCTGGGACCACAGCCGCGTATATGGATTTGCAGATAGTGGTCATGCACGAGCCGTGCTAGGGCCACTTGGGGCACCGACCCCTCCGGTCGCTGGTGAGCGACCGTCCACCTCTAGGTCTAGTTATGATTAGAGTATAGGATAAGGACACTAGAGGAGACGGTCGCGCATTAGAGTGAGATGATGGAGCATCAGAGTTAGATGATAACGGAGATCCATGCTATGCTACACAACATGTCAGGTCATACCGGAGCAGGCATCCCTTCGGCATCATCTGATCCATCGTCCTTGAGTCAGTCCACGTCGGTGTAGACCCAAGCACTTCAGACCCCGCCATATAATGATCTAGACCATCCTCCATAATCGTCGTGAGATTTTATTGTTTTATTTAGATATTGACTTTGTTACTTGGATACTACTTGATTGACTTGTTTTGTTTGGATATTGATACGATAGTTTTGAATTTGAAGTTTTTATATAATTGTGGATAACTTATAAATATAACTATAACTATTTTGATGTATATCTAGGTGTATCTGTGATGTGTATGTGAATGGATGTGTGTATGGTTGTGTGAGTTATGTATCAGGTTAAATGTATCAATGTATTAATGGAAATTAGAAATTTTAAAATTTTTCAGTTATAGGTTAGCATCATCATCAACGGCTTTCCCACGGCTGTCCGTGGGAAAGCCGTTACTAATAGTGTATCATATTTTTTGGGCCGAGCCATTGCTGATGTCCTACAGCAACGGCTTAGCAACGGACTTTCACTAACGGCCTTGCCACGGCGGCAGAGCCGTTGCTGATGCAAGTATCTACAACGACCCACAGGCCGTGGCAGAACCATTGCCGATACTTTTACTAGCAACAACCGCTCGGGTCGTTGTTGATCCGTTGCTAAGTTATCAACAACGAGATTTTCTACAACGACCGCGTTGCAATGGGCTTGGCCGTTGCAAGCCGTTGCTGATGCTTTTCAGCAACGGCTAAAGTCGTTGCTGTTGCTTATTATTCCAATAGTGGTATGAATATATGTCACTAATTGAATCACAGCCACCATCCGATGATATGGGCTGTCAAGCTGAGACAAATCTTCATTTCACTAAGAACCAAAGACAGCATAAAATTATTCACCTTTTCAACTATTTCATTGGTAGGTACTAAGATAGTTCTGTGCTACAAGTAATTGAGATCTCTCATGTTGTTCAAAAATGATAGATAAATGACATTCGCAATTGCAGCAAGTAGATCACCAGTTTCTTATATGAGCAAATCATCAGAAATCTTTATGTTGACATCCTCATCATTAGCATCACCAAGGGTCTCATTTCCAATGTTTAATACCGAATTAGAGAGATCTTTCAATTATTGAGCTTCATACGGTGAATTTCTTGAGTGCAACCTCATATGCCTTGTTAATGTTAGCATCTCACACAATATCTCCACAAATAAGATTAATTAATGGTAGCATGCACAATATCTTGTCTTGACCCTTTGGGTACAACAGACAGAATCTATTTGAAATCACTCCCCTAAAAATATTACTTTTCTTTTAAAAGGTTGCTCAAAGCTTGATTATATCCCTGAAGGTTCGATCAACAGTTTCAAAATAATGCTTCTTCATCGTTGGAGTTCTATCCTATATAATAAGTTTCGCTTTTATTATCAAGTCAGCCAATGGATAACCTTGATTCATATAATAGGTGGAGTCTTCATCAACATTTATGAGAATTACAAATCTTGAATGTGTCGTACTCTCACTTGGAATGACCAAAGCGACTATTCCACTCGAAGCAACTGTTAAAGTAATTTCACCTTTGGATCTCAAAGTAGTCGAAAGAGTTCTCTAAATGAATGTTTTCCTAGTGCCACCAAATCCATAAAGAAAGAAGAATCCTCCACAATTTTCAGTCATTCTAAGCATGATCTTATCGTATATATTTCTTTGCTCAAGTGAGATTATAAAGGAGTTGGGCATGTTCTACAACTAATGATCGTTTATTATAGTTAAGCTCATCCTAAATAAGTCTATTTCTGAATTGAGGAAAGAATGCGATATCTAGAAATGACATTCCGGGTAAATCAGCCAGACTATTGTTGATACTCATTAACATATTCTCAATCTCCGCAAGAGCAAAGTTCTTCAACTCATCTTCACTTAAATCCAATCTTGTATTCAGATTATGAGTAAAATCATTTAACTAGTTATCATCAATTAAAACTTGATATTTAAAATTAAAAAAAAAATTATATAACAATATCATCAAAACAAAACAATCATCTCCGCCTCTGAAGAATATCATAACAAAAATACTCGCATGTGCTATTCCAAACAATCTCTGCGAAAAAATTCAAAAAATAATTCTGAAAAATATTTAATATATTTTTATAATAAAAATAGATTTTAAGGGTGTAAAAAATATTCTAGCATGAAAATCTCAAAAATATTACTTTTGGAATTTTTGGATCCTAAATTAATAACCATTTTGAAAATTTTGTTTAAATAAAATTATATATTTACTTTGATAAAAAAAAGAGAAATTTTATCTGAAAAAAATTAATTCGAATAATATAATAATTTTTTTTTACAAAAAATAATAATTTAAAATTTATTAAAGTATGTGTATTAATCAAATTGGAATGTGATTTACCAAGAATAAAACTTTAAATTCAATAAATGAGCGAAGAAACTACACATTCTTTGTTAAATGAACGTGATATCATATTTTTTGTTAAAAGATTTTACAAAAATATCCATGAAATAAGTGAGAAATAGCCACAAAATGAATATAAAATACCTTTCATTCACACAGACTTTATTATGATTTTAATAAGGACAATTGAAATTTAATTTACGTTAACATATAAAAATAGTTGACATTTAATTAAGTTTGATTGCCAAATAGATTTACGTTGGCACGTCAAATTTATATACTTATCCAATTTGATTACTTATATAGGTAATTAATTATATCAAATTAATTTATCAAAAAATTAAATAATTTGTGGTAAATAAATTTGAAATTTGATTAGATGGATACTACGTCAAATTCATCAATTATATCAAATTATAATCAAATTAAATAAACTTATCTAGTTTTGTCCTGAAAATCTCAAAAAATATCAATTAAAAATGATTTTAAAAATGTATCACACAAAAAATTCATTCATAAAAAGTCCAAAAAGTATTTTTGTGTTTTTTAGAGATTTTAAAATGTATTTTCATGTCAAGTAATCACTTTCAAGAATATCACTTGAAACTCTTCAAAAGTGTGTAATGTGTTGCAGACTTTTGCAAAAAAAATTAATGAAAAAAATATAAAAATATTTGTTATAATAAATATAGATTTTAGGGGTCTAAAAAAGTATAGCCCGAAAATCTCGAAAATATTATTTTTGAAAATTTCGGTCGAAAATTAAAAACCATTTTTAAAATTTTGGCTAATAAAATTATATTTTTGCTTTTATAGAAAAAGAGAAATTTTATGCAAAAATAATTAATGAGAATAATATAATAATTTCTTTTTACCAAAAAATTAGTTTTAAATTATTAAATTATGTATAGTAATCAAGTTTGAACATGATTTGCCAAGAATATTTATTAAATTATGAAATTCATTAATTAAGCGGGAAACTATACATTTTTCAATAAATGAACGGAATCAAATATTTTTTGTTATATGATTTTATAAAAATATTCATGAAATAAGCGGAAAATAACATTCCTTTTTACCCATGGACTATGTTATTTTTGTTATAGTTTTAAAAATTTCAGATCCTAAGTTAAAAAAAATTTACCCAAAAATCTTGATAATATTAGAATTTTAAAAATTTCGAATCCTAAATTAAAAACGATATTGAAAACATATCAGAAAATCCTAAAAATCATAAAAGAAAAAGTTCATTCATAAAAAATTTCATTAAAGAATTTTGTGAATTAACATCACATAAATGTTCATGAAATGATTAAAAACTCTTACTTATTGATATTTGTAAGTTAATTTACAACGTTGTCATATAAAAAAAATTACCTCCAAAATATTAAAAATATTAAGGTTTTAAAAATTTTGAATCCTAAATTAAAAATGATTTTGAAAACAATCATAAAATACCCAAAAATAATATTAAAAAAACATTCAAAAAATATTTTTTTTAAATTTTGGAGGATTTTAAAATATATTTTAGGATTTTTTGAGATTTCTAGGCCAATTTTATTTTAATACCCATAAAATCTATATTTATTATAATAAATATATTTTATTTTTTTTCAGAATGTTTTTAATACTTTTTTATTAATTTCAAACAAAGTTTGTAACGCGTTACATACTTTTGTGCAAAATGAAATATTTTTTCTCACTCATTTTAGAGTTATTTTTCGCTTATTTCAGGGATATTTTTGTAAAATTCTTTAATAAAAAAATATGAAATATCGCCCATTTAGGATATGTTTGTGTAGTTTTTTTTGTTTATTTAAAAAAATTTAAAAAAGTTTTATTCTTGACAAATTATATTCTAACTTGATTGCTACACATAAATTAATAATTTTAAATTAATATATTTTAATAAAAGTAATTATAATATTATTATTATTAATTATTTTCGCATAAAATTTTTCTTTTTCTTATTGAAGTAAAATATATAATTTTATTTAACCTAAATATTTCTTTTTTCCTAAATTAAAAACTATTCTGAAAATGTATCCTAAAATCCCCAAAAAATCATAAAATCTTTTTGGGTGTTTTTACTATTGAATTTTTTGTGTAATTTTTTTTGGATATTTTATGATATGTTTTCAAAATCATTTTTGATTTAATATTCGAAACTTTAAAATAAATCCTAAAATATATCTTAAAATCCTTCAAAAATCACAAAAATTCTAATTTGAATTTTTGTGTGAATGAAATTTTTTGGACATTTTTAGCAAAATTTTAGGATAGGGTTTCACTATTATTTTAATATAGAATTCAAAAATTTTAAAATCCTAATTTAATAAAATTTTGGAGCCAATTTTTTTATATGTGAACATGCTAGATTAACTTATAAATTGAACTGGTAACTGACTATTTAAATTTGCCAATTGTGGATAACACAGTTGGTGACAACATGTTGTAAGACCCGAAAAATTTTCTAATATAAAATTTTATTTTTGGTGCAGCGCACCGGATCGGAGGTTAGCCGGGTCGAGCCGTAGGATTCGCCTCGAGTAGAAGGTATAACCCGACCCATAGAAATATGAAGTTAAATTGGTTCAATGGTTATTTCCTTTCTTGCTTATGATGTCTTATTAAGTCGAGTTTGACTCATGAGTGCGGATAGGATCGGAGTCCGAATCGGACTCGGATCGAATCGGGTATAAGTCAAGTTAAGTCGGGGGCAAATGGGTCATTGGATGAGGGGAATAAAACCCCTCACCCAAGCCACTCGTGCGGATCAAAGAGGGAGCCGCACGCAGCCCACCAAGAGAGGGAAAGGGAGGGAGGAGGAGGAGATCTTGTCGGCGCCGAGTTCGCGACAACGCGCGAGGGGATCAGAATCTCGTTTCTTTAAGATTTCTTCGCTATTTAATTCAAGGTGAGTGGTTAGATAGAAGTTGAGGGGAGGCGGGTGGCCAGCCCCATAGATTTGGAAATCGGGATTCTTCTTCGCGAGTTTTGCCAATCGAGATGTTTTCTCTATATTAGATTATTAGGTTATTGTATATGCTTGTTTTAAGGGGCTGGCCGAGTCGAGGAAAAAGGGGAAAGGTCATGTCGAAGTTTTCCCCAATTTTCTCTCTCAACGTGCAACTTGCGTATCGACTTGTGTTTGCTTTGTTTTTGCTGAGATAATGTCGGGCTTAGACATTATCTTTAGTTTTTTCGAAAACATCCATCAAAGTGTTGAAAATATTATCAAACACATTTTTTTCAATATGCATGACATCCAAATTATGTCGAATAAGTAATGAACTCCAATATGGCAATTCCCAAAAGATACTTTTTTTCACCCAGTTATGTGTTTGACCAAAGCCCGACACTCTTTCATTTCGACCAAACACTACAGTTCTCTGAATACGCATATCATCTGGGTGCATATCGGAGAACAAGAGAGATATTGTCGAAATTTAGAATGAGTTAACGGTTAAAAGAAAAAACTAAGTGCAATACAAATAACTATATTCTCAAATTATCCAATCAGGGACAATTCAATGTGTTACGTCGTATAAAAGATTATCTACTTCTTTACACGAACATACAACCCCCGAATGGATCTAAGGTTTTGCTAAATCATATCCGACTCGTCGATGCGTACGTGAAACGTATCAACTCGTCGGAGGGATGATTATTTTCTAAATGTTTCGAGTCAGTTCGAGTCCATAGTGGATAATTCCGGCGCGAGTACGAAGTGGACGATTCCGGCGCGAGTCCACTTAGGACGACTCCGGACTAATTAACATTTTAACTAATTAATATTAATCTAAAACATAGCATTTATTTTAATATACCATTAATCTATACATTAATCTAAAACATAACATTAATCTAAATAGATTAATCTAAAAATTAATCTAAACCCTAACAATTAATATAAAAATTTATCTAAATCCTAAAAATTAATCTAACAATTAAACAATTAATCTAAAAAATAAATAATTAATCGATTTCCAGCGCCGCCGACACTGGACAATGATCCGGCCGTCGGCCGAAACCCTAAATATAGGGTTTCGGCCGAATCTACAGTGAATGGAGAGGAAGAAAGCGATGAGAAATACCTGGATCAAACGACGACGGTGGCGACTGGATTCGGCAGTCGAGGATGGGGCGGCGGCATCGGCAGTGGCAGGAGGCGGTGGCAGCAGAGGAAGAGGAAGAAGAAGGAGGAAGGGGCGAGTGCGATTGCTCGACCTATATAAACTTATCAGCAACGGCTTACTCGCCCGTTAGAAAATCGTTGCTGATAAGTAACATCATTAGCAATGGCTCACTTGTCCGTTAGAACACCGTTGCTAATAAGTATTTTATTTTTGCACCGCGAGTGCGTGGTCGACTCAAGAGTGACGGATGTCGTAGCGGTAACTAATTCATTGCTAATGTGATTATATATCTGCAATGGCTCAAGCAGTCATAACAAAGCCGTTGCAGATACAGCACATCGGCAACGACTTGAGCGACCGGAAGAATGCCATTGTAAATTGCAACGGCTTGAGCGGCCGTTGCTGAAGAACCTATTTCTAGTAGTGTACGCTTGAACTTTTGAACACCATTTCATGTTACGGTATTCCAAACCATGAATTGAAGCTCAAATTCGGTGTTCCTGTCATAATTATGAGAAAAATAGATCAATCTTTAGGTTTATGCAAGGAGACTCGACTTGAGATAATTCGAATGAGTCAACATGTGTTGAAAGGAAAAATAATATCAAGAACCAATATAGGGGATAAGATTTTTATTCCAAGACTGATATTGACGCCATCAGATATAAAAGTTCATTTTAAATTTCAATGAAGACAGTTTTTGATATATATTTGTTTTGCTATGACCATAAATAAGAGCCAAGGTCAAAGTCTTAAACACGTTGGAGTATATCTAGAAATTAACATGTGTACTCTCTTGGTCAACTATATGTTGGTATTTCTTATACATGACAACGATGACAATGAAACAAATAGCACTACAAATATTGTTAAAAAGAAGTCTTTCATAACGTATAATAAATAAGTTATTTTCATTTGTTTAGAGGTTAGTTTACAAGAAAGTCTTCCATAGTGTATATTTTATCTTTAGTTATATTTTAATTTAAAATAAAATGTCAATTTTTCTTTTGTAAGTAATTTAAGACCTAATATGTTGATATATAATTCAATATTATTGTTACAAAAAATCATTTAAAATATTTTTCTTTTATTTATTTTTAAAAATTCAAATTTTACACTCCAAAATATATTTACCATAACTTATTACATTTCTAAATATCTACGTATGCAATAAATGGTGATATCTAATTCAATATTATTTTAGTATATATAATTTCCATTCAAAAAAGTAGATGCAATTGTTTTTACTCTACAATTAAACTTATAAATGCATACAACTAGTTGATTTATCCTTATTCAAATAATTTTTATAGCATAATTAATGTCACGCCCCAACTCAGAGTCACGTGACCGGCCAGGGTATACGTGCCTATACCCCGCAGCCTAAACCATGCACTTGCCAACTCAACAAATAAATACAATGAAAGAAATAACAAGTTTTATTTAAATGAAAAGCGAACCAAAACATAGTTTTATTTCAAGAAGCTCGATGAAAAGTAAAGTGCAGAAATAATAGTTAAGTTCAACAATTCAAAAGTTCAGATACAATAAAACCTGAGATAAATGACATAAATAACATAAATGCCCTCAGGGTTATAACTCTAAATTAAGCTAATACATGTGCATGACTACTACCAAAGGACTCAACTACGACCCTAACTAGGACTGCTATGAGATCATGCAGCTCCTCTACCCTCCAGCGGCGCCAAGTGCATCCGACCCACCTTGTTGGCCAAATGGCAACACTAGAGGAGGGGGGGGGTTGGGGGGGGGGGTGAATAGTGTATTTACTAACAATTGTCGCTTAATTTTAATTTTAATCGTTTACTTAGATCACTTAGGAAAGTTGCAATTTTTCGATTAGATGCGGAAGCAAGATGAACCAATTAAGCACAAACAGAAGATAGCAATGCTTACACACAAATTTATAGTAGTTCGGCCCCAATGCCTACTCCACTACCTAAGCACGTCGCTTAGGATTTCCCAACTAGTTTAACTAGATTAATTATGATTCCCTTACACAGAGGACTTTGACTCGAAGAGTCTCACTCTCGACCTAAGGCACTTCCACGCCGCCTTCTTATCGAGAACACTCTTCCACCTCAACCCTAAGGGACAACTCACTTAATCCTAGCAAACTATGCTTAATTACACTGGTGGATTTAAACCTCAAACACCAAGGCTACCACCCAATTTCAAGACCTAACAATCCTAGGTCTTCACACGCACAAATCCAAAATAAACACGTTCAAATAACAATAAAGATTACAATGAAAAGAGCTTAGAAATGAAACCAAAAATCAATGCTCTTTTCTAGGCCTTCAACGCCTTCAACTCGCCAAGACGAAGAGCTCGAATTAAATCCCGAATTGAGACAGAGTGTGCGCTTGAAGCGGATTTTGATGGAAGATTAGGGCGCAACAAATCAATCTCTAGAAGGCTCAATTCTCCCTTTAGAATGTTCAATAAAATTTGTAAGTGTAGGAGAGAATTTTTTTAAAAAAGAGGTTAGATGAAGTATATTTATAACCTCTCAAAGAAACGACAGCTCAACGGGTAGAAAACTATCTGTTACAATCGCTTGGTCGATTGGTCGGTCGACCGACCGTTCGACCGCAGGCTTACTGTGCTTAAATCGCGCTGTCCGGTCGATCGACGGGTCGACTGACGTAGCCTTTACACGATTTCTTCCCTATCTTTGATCAACCGACGGGTCGACCGAATGGCTACTGCCATTTTTTTGTGACATTCGGTTGACCGTCCGGTCCACCAACAAGGCTACTGCCATTATTCTAACTACATTCGGTCGACCTCCTAGTCGACCGAACCTTGGCTGAATTTGATTTCTTCAGTCTTCTTCTTCCGCGCTTCGTTTTTGGGTTTCGGCTTTCAACGAGCATAAACTTGGAGAGCTTTCCATGTGATCTTTGGACTCGTCCAATACGTCTTTCGTGCATACGTCGAACTTCAAGATATTCCACGACGAACCCGAGCGCGACGATCAATGTCTTTCCGATTTTCTAATTTCTTCTGATTTATTCGATCGAGGACATCCAACGCTAACCGATATGAAAACCCTTCCTATTTAAGAGATCACAAAATTTTAGGAGATCTAACCCTTCCTATTGGTTGAAAACCGAAAGGCCACAATGAGCCTATGATTTAGAACCGCAAGGTCGCTTAGGCCCATTACAAGCCACATAGGTCTCCGTAGAGACCGGGAAATCGATCAAAATGAAAAATTATTTTATAAAACAAATTGAGAACTCGAAGATCAACTAGAATTAAACATAGTATCATAGTCTTCAACTAAGGTAAAACAATGCAAGTAGAAGATGATATCGGAATAGTTTTGATGCCAACTTTACCTAAGGCATCAAGGTAGCTTGAAGTTGCAACCAAGGGAGGATTCATCATTCAAGTCCATGGTCAACTTCAACACATCTCTTTTCTTCAACCATGTGTGGTAGCTCCCCCTACAATAGAAGATGAGATCTTTGGTACCCAAATGGCTTTGGGTCCTTGGGGGTGGGTTGGCCTAGGAATCCAAAGTGTCTTAGCAACACTTGGATTTCTTTTAAATGCACAATCATGAATAACATGGCCAAATGTACTACAACAAAAGTAGTTTCCATGAAACTTTTTCTTTTGGACATGAGGTTTAAAGGAAGAATGCTTGACATGAGAGTGATGATGAACCTTAGCATTCTTTACATAAGCATTTTTATTCCTAGGATTTCAAAAAGATGAAGCATGTGATAAATTACTAGTTTTCTTACTCAAGAAAACAACCTCATTTTTTAAGTCATTAATAAATTTGTGTAAAACTTGTATTTGAGATTTCAACAAGCTATTTTCAACATTCAATTTTTCATTCTCAAGTTTGAAATCATTTTTCAAATCATTACTCCTAAGTTTCATTTTTTATTTCAAACCTTCATTTTCATTTTTCAAGTCTTTTACCTCACCTTTAAAATTCTCAATTTCAAGCTTAAGATCACATGAGAACTAAGCCTTAAATTTTCTTTCTTTAATTATATATTTTCCTTGTTCTTTTTTACAAGCATGGCATACATTTTTTTGCATTCTTCTAGTAGTTCTTCATAAGACATGTCACGGGATTTAGAGCTACTAGAATCACTATTTTGATCATGACTAGAAGACGGTAAATATACCTCATTTCGAAGACCCATGAGGCAAAAGTTCGATGTAGCTTCATCGTCATGTCTAGAAGAGGCTTCACTTGATTGAGATGTGGATGGAGAAGCACACTTCTTTTTGGATTTCTTCTTCAAGAGAGGACAATTCATCTTCTTGTGTCCTGTCTCTTGGCAAAGGAAGCACTTAAGTTTTCTTTTCTGATTTTTGCTTGTGCTTCTTTGGCTAGAAGTGCTTTGGGCATCAAAACCGAGGTTAGTACTAGGGGGATGACCATTGTCATCACCACCCTCAACAAAAGTATTAAGCTCTTCGGTTTTAGCATAATCATATAACATATTTAATGTTGCCCAGATATCAAAAGTGGAAGAACAATGCATAACATTTTCAAGTATTTTATTTGAAAATGAACAATATAGGAGATGCGTTGTTTTAGCATTCAATTCAAATAATCTAACTTGTTCTTGAGTCCAATCATTTATGTCAATGGTGGACTCAACATACTCATTCTTTAGCATGCACAATAGATCTAAACTTTGTGTTCTAAGAAAGGTATACATCCTACTCTTCCAAACACCAAAGTTTTCTTCATCAAACCTAGGTAGTGCAAATGCTATACTCTCTAGAGCCATTTTTCGGATCGAGGCAAGATGTAGACGAGATGGTGAAATCTCAATCCATGACCCGCTTTGATACCAATTGTTGGCAAAATGGCAACACTAGAGGGGGGGTGAATAGTGTGTTTACTAACAATTGTTGCCTAATTTTGATTTTAATCGTTTACTTAGATCACTTAGGCAAGTTGCAATTTTTCGATTAGATGTGGAAGCAAGATGAACCAATTAAGCACAAACAGAAGATAGCAATGCTAACACAAAAATTTATAGTGGTTCGGCCCCAATGCCTACTCCACTACCTAAGCACCCCGCTTAGGATCTCCAAACTAGTTAAACTAGATTAATTATGTTTCCCTTACACAGAGGACTTCGACTCGAAGAGTCTCACTCTCGACCCAAGGCACTTCCACACCCGGAAGTCTCCGCCTTCTTATCGAGAGCACTCTTCCACCTCAACCCTAAGGGACAACTCACTTAATCCTAGCAAACTACGTTTAATTACACCGGTGGATTTAAACTTCAAACACCAAGGCTACCACCCAATTTCAAGACCTAACAATCCTAGGTCTTCACACGCACAAATCCAAAATAAACACGTTCAAATAACAATAAAGATTACAATGAAAAGAGCTTAGAAATGAAACCAAAAATCAATGCTCTTTTCCAGGCCTTCAACACCTTCAACTCGCCAAGATGAAGAGCTCGAATTAAATCCCGAGTTGAGATAGAGTGTGTGCTTGAAGCAGATTTTGATGGAAGATTAGGGCGCAACAAATCAATCTCTAGAAGGCTCAATTCTTCGTTTAGAATGCTCAATAAAATCTGTAAGTGTAGGAGAGAAAAAAAAATTAAAGAGGTTAGATGAAGTATATTTATAACCTCTCAAAGAAACAACAGCTCAACGGGTAGAAAACTATCCATTATAGTCACTCGATCGATTGGCCGATCGACTGATCGATCGACCGCATGCTTACTGTGCTTAAATCGCACTGTCTGGTCGACCGACGGGTAGATCAAATGAGTCATGAGCCTCGCGATTCGCAGTCCGATCGACTGACGCAGTGAAGGCAGGCGCGCGATCTTTGATGAGCAATCTGGTTGACCGGTCGATCGACCGACGCGCCCTCTGCCGCTTTTTACCTTCGGTCGGTCGACATTATTCTAACTACATTCGGTCGATCGCCATTATTCTAACTTCTTCTTTCGCGCTTCGTTTCCGGATTCCGGCTTTCAACAAGCATAAACTTGGAGAGCTTTCCATGTGATCTTTGGACTCGTCCAATACGTCTTTTGTGCATACGTCGAACTTCGAGATATTCCACGACGAACCCGAGCGTGACGATCAATGTCCTTCCGATTTCTTTCAATTTTTTTTGATTTATTCGATCGAGGACATCGAACGCTAACCGATATGGAACCTGATAGATTTCTCAATGAAATGTTAGTTCCATGTTTGTTATCATCAAAATCAAGATTACGACTAAGGTTAAAAACCTTAAGCCAACATACCTCACCGACCAGGCTCTACAAAATAGAAATCAAACAACAATGGGTGAGTTCAAAGAACTCAGCAAGCGATTTTACCCACCCTCAAAAATAAACACAGAGATAACATGAATAAAATCTATCTCTAAAAAGGCTATGTCACAAAGGTGTGACTAGCTACCAGGCCAACAGGCCACCCATGCCCATGGCATCTATCCCTCCAAGATGTGCATCAGGCCGAAGCCCTACCATGCCCGAAGGTAACCGCACATACTAAAGAAGTGCATCAGGCCGAAGCCCTACAATGCCCGATGGCAACCGCACATACTAGGATAATCGGGAAGGCCCTCTGAACTTATCCCACGAAGCTGAACCAGAACAATCGGGAAAGGCCCTTTGAACTTGTTCGGCAGGTTAGGAATTTAGCGTCCAATCACCCGGGCGTAGCCCGTAATCCGACTTCTATACTCAAGTATTTGGCGCATCAAGACCTAACTTAAGATTCTTCTACGGTGTCCTAGAGGTGTTTTCATCATGAAGCGTCTCATCACTCCAAACCCGACCTTTATCCCTTAGAACCGTATTGTCATGAACCGTGTGGTTTTATTTCATGCATAATTTATCAATTAGTTCATAACAGATTATGCTCACCCTTAACCCAATTTTAATTATATAATTAAAATTTAGATAATCTCAATTAGGGTTTTGTTTTAGGTTACTATTTTGTCCAGAACTACTGTGTCTAACCCGAATCTAGTCTCCAAAGTGTGTTCTATGTTTCCAAACTATGTTTTCTGGTCGAAACGATAGGTTACACGACTCTGTTCAGAGATCCAATCACATAATAACAGGGAAAACATAATTCAGCCCAGATTCAACAAACAACATATAAATTTCAGAAAGCTGAAATTTCCAGCACATCATACAATAAAATCCGAATTTTACAGAATTAAATCCCTAAATTTCTAACATCACATATTCATATCATAATGCCCATCATGATTATAATCTCATAATTTTTACCAAATAAAAATTAGTATCTATAGCAAGAATTCGTTAATCAAGAGTCAAGGAAATTAACTAATTCTATACCATCAAGAACATCTAAAATTCTAAGATGAGGTTGCATCCAAGATTCACAAGATTTAATCCAAGAAAAAATCACTGATCTTCCATTAACATATACCATGAAACAAGGTCTCAGTCTAAAATCTGAGCATGGCATAGAAAACAAGAAAAACTCAAGAACTTTAAAAAATCATCGAGATCATGAAATCTTCAAAACGGCTCCAAGAAATCCGAGGAACATCCGGAGAGGAGGGATAAAACCACTCACATTAATTGGAAGAAGAACTAAAGAAGAAATCCCGGATGATGGCCCTCAAATCCAGTTCAAAAGGTCGGCGGCTCAACCCAAGAAGAGGCTCCAAGGGGCGGCGGCTCACTCCAAGCCGCCGGCTTGGAGAGAGGGAGAGAGAGGAGAAGGAGAGGGGTTGGCTCGGCTGGCTCCTCTCGGCTCGGTTCCAAAGGGAAGGAAGAGAAAGCAAGCGGCTCGGCTTTGCTCCTCTCGGCTCGGCTCCAAAGAGAAGGAAGAGAGGAGAGGAGGGGAAGAAGAAGCAGGCGGCTCGGCTTGGCTCTGGGTGGTGGCGACTCCAAGGAGAAAAGGGAAAGGGGGTTGGCGGCTGGCTCCCTTTCTCAACTCTTTAGGTAGCTCCAAAATAGGAGTCACAAGCCATGAGGGGGGGGGGGTTATACACCCTCCTCAACCCTAATCTCTTAAACCCTTAATTCACAACCCGCATCCATCTCAAGCCAAAAACAAAACCCGCTAACCCGATAGACTTAATTAAATTAATTAGGCTTGATTTAATACAAAAATAAATCATGAGCATTTAATTAAATGCACCCACATAGGCATAGTTAATAATTATACACACACCACAACAATTAAAAGGGAAAATACCTAAATATAGTATGTACTTTAGACTTTTTCTCAATTGTGGCCCGTAGTTTACTTTGTCTCAATTGTATACACATACTAAGACATTTGTTTCAATTGTGCCCTACCGTTTAATTTCCGTCGGACGCTCCGTTAAGATGATGATGTGGCATGCTGACATGTTTAAAAAATTATTTTTTATTATATTATTAACCCAATCGCCACATGTTATTAATATTGGGTCCCATTTTTTTAATATTACATAGTGGTCCCCAATTAAAATAATTTCAACCACTCAAGCCTAACTTCATAAATTCAAAAATTTATATCCTACTTACCCGAGCTCGCAAGCTCGCTCCAGACCATGAGTCGACTCGGCTCGACCACAAACTAGTCCGCTAGGCTGGCAAACACACACAAAAGAAAAATAAAAAATTAAATATCTAGGATATTACAATCCTCCGTCCTTAAAGAAAATTCGTCCTCGAATTTCAAAAAGAAAAATAAGGACTCACCGCATCATCAAACAACCCCATGCTAAATACAAGCATCAATCACATGCACACCCATATGCAACATAACTTAATGAATCAAACTATATTATTATAAATCATAATTCAACTTACCCGAGCTCTCAAGCTCGTACCGGACCATGAGTCGACTTAGCTCGACCTCGAACTAGCTCGCTAGGCTGACAATCACAAACAATAACATAATTAAATAATAGGGAAAAGGTAGAAAAATGCCCCTGACATTTTATCGCGGGTACTAAAATACCCCTAACATTTTTTTGGGATCAAAAATACCCCTCACGTTATGAATTGGGTACAAAAATGCCCCTATAGGTAAACGGTGTTAGTTGAGAGATAACGGAGTTGACGTGGCGAAGATGTTTTCTCACGGGTACTAAAATGCCCCTGACATTTTCTCACGGGTACAAAAATGCCCCTAACGTTTTCTCATGGGTACAAAAATACCCCTAACATTTTCTCAAGGGTACAAAAATACCCCTAACATTTTCTTACGGATACAAAAATACCCCTAACATTTGTTTTGGACCTAAAATACCCCTGAGGTTATTGAAAATGGTACAAAAATAACATCGGGCTGCAAAATTCATTCTCGGCCTAACCCAAAAAAATCGTGCCCAGACCGACTTTCGTGCACGGCCCTATACGGCCCAACCCGAAAAAAATTGTGCCTGACTCGGCCCAAAAAAATTCGTGCCCAGCCCAGCACAAAAAATTCGTGTCCAGCTCGACCGAAAAATTCATCCACGGCCAGGCCTAGAAAAATTCGTGCACGGAATGGCCCGGATTAGCTCGGTCTAGAAAAATTTGTACACTGACCGGCCCGGCCCGGTCCAAAAAAAATTCGTGCCCGACTCGGCTCGAAAAAAATCATGCCCGGCCCGGCCCGAAAAAATTCATACACAGATCGGCCCGACCTGGTCCGAAAAAAATTCGTGCCCAGCCCGGCCCGGCTTGAAAAAATTCGTGCCCGACTCGGCCCAAAAAAATTCGTGCCTGGCCCGGCCCAAAAAATTCGTCCTCGACTAGGCCCAGAAAAATCCGTGCTCGGCCCGACCTGAAAAAATTCGTAAGATGCAAGTTACAAGTTGCAAGTGTAATTGCAACTTCAATTTGCGGCCAACCAAATGCTTGCAAATAGAAGTTGGAACTCTACTTGCGGACAACCAAATGGTAGGCTGCAAAATCTATTTGCGGGCATTTGCTTTTGCATGCAAATAGATTTTGTAGCATTTGCACTTGCGGGTAACCAAACGCCCCCTAAGTCTCATCTACAAAAAGTTAGTCTGATGATATTTTTGTACCATTTTCAATAACCTCAGGAGTATTTTAGGTCCAAAACAAACGTTAGGGGTATTTTTGTATCTGTGAGAAAACATTAGGGGTATTTTTGTAACCGTGAGAAAATATCAGGGGTATTTTAGTACCCGTGAGAAAATATCTTGGCCACGTCATCAGTCCCAGTCATCAGCCACATCAGCTCCATTATCTCTCAACTAACACTGTTTACCTATAGGGGCATTTTTGTACCCAATTCATAACGTGAGGGGTATTTTTGATCCCAAAAAAACATTAGGGGTATTTTAGTACCCGCGAGAAAATATCAGGGGCATTTTTGTACCTTTTCCCTAAATAATAATATCTAGGATATTACAATCCTCTCTCCTTAAAGTAAATTCGTCCTCGAATTTTGGAAAAGGAAGCTTAAGGACTCACTAGATCATCAAACAATGAAGGATAACGCTCCCTCATATCCTGCTCCACCTCCCAGGTGGCCTCCTGGTCGGAATGGTGCTCCCATCTGACTTTAACGAAGGGGATCTCCTTGGACCTCAACTTCTAAATCTGTCGGTCTAGCACCTCAACTGGTCGTTCCTCATAAGAGACTGCTGGATCCACCTCCACTACGATAAGCTCGATCATATGGGACTCATCCCGAATATATCTCTTCAGCATAGACATATGGAACACTGGATGTACTCGGTCCATACTGGGAGGTAGGGCCAACTCATAGACCACATCTCCCTTACGCTTGAGAATAGGAAACAACCCAATGAACCTAGGGCTTAGCTTTCCTTTCTTACCAAACCTCACTACCCCTTTCATAGGGGACACCTTGAGGAACACCATGTTCTCCTCAGCAAACTCTTCCTCCACCAGATATGGTCCCATCATAAGGGAATCCCCTGCCACAAACCAACCTACATGTGACCTGCATCTCTGCCCATACAACGCCTCAAAGGGGGCCATCCCAATGCTGCCGTGGCAGCTATTATTATAAGCAAACTCAATCAAAGGTAAGTGCCTCTCCCAACTGCCCTCCAAGTCTAAGACACACGCCCTCAGCATATCCTCCAACGTCTAAATAGTCCACTCCGACTGACCATCTGTCTGAGGGTGAAATGCGGTACTGAACCGAACCTGAGTGACCAACGCCTCTTGGAAGGACTGCCAAAATCGAGCCATAAACTAAGTACCCCGATCTGAGATAATCATAACTGCAACTCCATGATAAGCGACGATCCGTTCCAAAAATAACCTCACATACTGTTCGGCTAAAAAGGTCATTCTGATTGGTATGAAGTGTGATGTCTTGGTTAGGCGATCCACCACTACCCAGATAGAATCGTTGTCTTTCCCAGACTTTGGCAACCCAGTCACGAAATCCATGGTTATCTTCTCCCATTTCCACTCCGGTACCCCTAAGTTTTGGAGCAACCCTACTGGTTTCAAATGCTCAGCCTTCACCTACTGACACACTAGGCACTTAGACACGAACTCGACCACTTCTCTTTTCATGCCTTTCCCCCAATAGTTCTGCCTGAGATCTCGGTACATCTTTGTGGCTCCCGGATGCATAGTATAGGTCGATCGATGAGCCATCTCCAGTACTTCCCTGTGAACCTCAGCCATATATGGTTCTTAAATCTTATAACGCCCTCCAAGTCCACACCGAACCCATTATCTGCATCTCCCCTCCTAGCCAGATCTTTAGTGAGTGCACAAAAGGCATCCTCCTCCTGCGCTGCCTACAACGTGTCAACCAATGTGGACTGCACTCTTAAGTGAGCCACCAGTGCACCAGAATCTGATACTGATAAGATTGCTCCACCATCCAAACATAGGGTCAAATCCTAAGCCAACGGTCTCCTCTTGACTACCAAATGCGCCAGACTGCCTATGGACTTCCTGCTCAGAGCATCAGCTTCCACATTAGCCTTCCCTGGATGGTACATGATCGTGCAGTCATAGTCCTTTAACAGCTCAAGCCATCTTCTCTGCCTCAGGTTCAACTCCTTCTGGGTGAGCAAATATTGGAGGCTCTTGTGATCAGTGTATATCTCACAAGCCTCACCATAAAGGTAGTGACGCCATAGCTTTAATGCGAACACCACCGCTGCCAGCTCAAGATCATGGTCAGGTAATTCTTCTCATGCACCTTCATCTATCGAGAGACATAAACTATCATCCTGCCATTCTGCATCAACACGCATCCCAAGCCGACCCAGGAGGCATCACAATAAACAACAAATCCTCCCGAGCCCGAGGGTACTACTAGAACTGGTGTCGACGTGAACGGTCCTTGAGCTTCAGAAAGCTCTCCTCGCACTTACTGTCCCATTCGAACTTGACCTTCTTCTGGGTCATGCTGGTCAATGGTGCTGCAATCCTGGAGAAATTCTCCACAAACTTTCTGTAGTAACCTGCCAATCCTAGAAAATAGCGAATCTCTGAGACATTAGTCGGCCTCTTCCAGTTCTGAATTGCCTCTATCTTTGTAGGGACCACCTTTATTCCTTCCTTGGACAACACATGGTCAAGAAATCCTATGCTCTCCAGCTAGAACTCGCACTTGGAGAATTTGGCAAACAATCTGTGCTCCCTGAGAGTTTCCAAAACTACCCTCAAGTGCTCAACATGCTCCTCCCTCCTCCTGGAAAAAATTAAAATGTCATCAATGAGCACAATCACAAACTTATCTAGGCATTCCTTGAACACTCGGTTCATCAGGTCCATAAATGCTACGTGTGCATTAGTCAGCTCGAAAGACATCACTAGGAACTCAAAGTGCCCATACCTTGACCTGAAAGCAGTCTTAGGGACGTCACTTTCCCGAATCCTCAACTGATGATACCCTGACCGCAGGTCAATCTTAGAAAACCACTGCACCCCCTGAAGCTGATCAAACAAGTCATCAATCCTGGGCAATGGGTACCAATTCTTCACTGTCACCTTGTTAAGTTGTCGATAATCAATGCACATCCTTATAGACCCATCCTTCTTCTTTACAAAAAGCACTCGAGCACCCCAAGGTGAAAC
The DNA here is from genome assembly GCA_034359265.1 of Canna indica. Classification (NCBI taxonomy): domain Eukaryota; kingdom Viridiplantae; phylum Streptophyta; class Magnoliopsida; order Zingiberales; family Cannaceae; genus Canna; species Canna indica. The sequence goes on from CP136891.1 coordinate 43,266,121, forward strand.
ATTGGGGTGAATGAAACTCAGATCAAGCAGCTCCTGCAATTGGGACTTCAATTCCCTCAACTCAGCTGGTGTCATCTGGTATGGAGGAATGGAGATCGATCGGCTTCACCCCTGGTTGCAGATCGATGCAGAATTTGATCCCTCTCTTTGGAGGTAACCCTGGCAACTCCTTCGGAAACACATTAGAGAACCCGCACACCACGGGCGTCACCCCGATGACTCTAGCCGCACCTCCACCTTCCTCTGCCACTGACACAAATGCCAAAAATGATTGACACCCGCCAAAAAGTAACTTTCGAGCCTTAAGGGCTGATATCGCCATCAACGACTCTCCCATTCCCTCACCCTAAAAGGTAAACTAGGGCAACCTAGGCTTACTGAAGGTCACAGTCTTCGCCCTACAATCCATTGAGGCAAAATGGTCAGCTAACCAGTCCATGCCCAATATCACATCAAGCTCTAACATCGACAGGAGTGTCAAATCGACCATCAGCGCATGCCCACAAATGACAACCTTGCATTCTCGAAAGATTGTCTCTGCCATCACAAAAACGCCCATAGGTGTAGACACCACAACGGGCAATTCAAGCATAGAATATATCCCTGACAACTTAGCAGCAAACAAGGCAGATACAAAAGAGTGCGTAGCATCCGGATCAAATAAGACACAAGGAATGGCAGACCTAACCATAATATTACCTGACACCACTACCCTGGACGCCTCAGCGCCCTCTTGGTTCATAGCAAACACCCGAGCAACAGGTCTCTCTGACCACCAGCTCGCTGGCCTCCTCCCCGAGTCTGACTCCTTTGATCTATAGATCCCACTGACATCGGTGCCTTTCCTCTGGTCTGATCAGGCTGCTGATTGCCCTTATTAGGACAATTCTTTCTGAAGTGTCCAGACTACGTATAGCTGAAACATCCCGCTAACCATCCTCAACAAGTCATCTGCCAGTGCCTCCGACGAGATCGGTTACACTATGGCAGCCCAGATCTCCGCTGCGGTCCTCTAGATGACGCTCCTGGTCCAGAAGCTCTGGAACTATTATGACCTCCACCCCGCGATGGATCTGCTGTCCTGGGAGTACCCTCAGAATGAGCTGGCCGACCCTCTGAAAAATGGGGCCGAAACATCTTCTTCTGAGGTCCATCAAGCCTGTCCGTTGGTACCAGTGCCTCCTTCCGGAGTGCCTCGTCAACAACCCGAGCAAAAGAAGTCTCCTTCGTGTAATGGATAAACCTAGCAATATGTGGCCTCAGTCCCTCAACGAACCTCTTGACCCTGGCGGTCTCTGTGGCTATCAAAGTGGGATGGTACTTCGAGAGGTGTGTGAACTCCATCTCATAGTCTGTCACTAACATGCTACCCGTCTAACGCAGCAGCTCGAACTCCTTCGCCCGCCTATTCCGAACGCTCAACGGTAGGTACTTCTACACCAAAGCAACTCTAAACTCCCTCCAAGTATGGAGCCAATCCTTAGCTGGTCCTCTCAACTGCAACCCGATCAGTCGAGCAATCGTCTCAGAAGAACAACCAAGCTCCCTGCACAACTCATAACAATCTCCCAGAAGAACTACCAAAGGACTCGACTACGACCCTAACTAGGACTGCTATGTGATCATGCGGCTCCTCTGCCCTCTAGCGGCACCAAGTGCATTCCACCCACCTTACCAGTCAGGCTCTGCAAAATAGAAATCAAATGATAACGGGTGAGTTCAAAGAACTCAGCGAGCGGTTTGACCCACCATCGCAAATAAACACAGAGATAACAGGAATAAAATCTATCTCTAAAAAGGCAATGTCACAAATGTGTGACTTGCTACCAAGCCAACATGCCACCCATGCCCATGGCATCTATCCCTCCAAGAAGTGCATCAGGCTGAAGCCCTACCATGTCCGAAGGCAACCGTACATACTAAAGAAGTGCATCAGGCCGAAGCCCTACCATGCCCGAAGGCAACCGCACATACTAAAGAAGTGCATCAGGCTGAAGCCCTACCATGCCTGAAGGCAACCGCACATACTAGGATAATCGGGAAGGCCCTCCGAACTTATCCCACGAAGCTGAACCAGAACAATCGAGAAAGATCATTCGAACTTGTTCTGTAGGTTCAAAATTTGGCATCCAACCACCTGGGTGTAGCCTGTAATCCGGCTTCTAATTGAACCACTCTGCCATACTCAAGAATTTGGCGCATCAAGTCCTAAGTGAAGATTCTCCTACGGTGTTCTAGAGGTGTTCTCATCATGAAGCGTCTCAACACTCCAAACCCGACCTCTATCCCTTAGACCCGTATTGTCATGAACCCGTGTGGTTTTATTTCATGCATAATTTATCAATTGGTTCATAACAGATTATGCTCACCCTCAATCCAATTTTAATTATATAATTAAAATTTAGATCATCTCAATTAGGGTTTTATTTTAAGGTTTTGTTTTAGGTTACTGTTCTATCCAGAACTGCTATGTCTAACCCGAATCTAGTCTCAAAAGTGTATCCCATGTTTCCAAACTATATTTTCTGGTCGAAACGATAGGTTACACGACTATGTTCAGAGATCCAATCACATAATAACAGGGAAAACATAATTCAGCCCAGATTCAACAAACAACATATAAATTTCAGAAAGCTGAAATTTCCAGCACATCATGCAATAAAATCCGAATTTTACAGAATTAAATTCCTAAATTTCTAACATCACAAATTAATATCATCATGCCCATCATGCATATAATCTCATAATTTTTACCAAATAAAAATTAGTATCTATAGCAAGAATTCCTTAATCAAGAGTCAAGAAAATTAACTAAGGAATTCATGACTTTTTCACCTAGGAGATGAAGACGCTAAACACTCTAGTGCCATTTTCCGGATCGAGAGATGATGTAGAGGAGATGGTAAAATCTTAATCTACGACCTACCCTGATACCAATTTTTGGATAAAATGACACACTAGATGGGGGGGGGGGAGGGTGAATAGTGTGTTTACTAATTCTTATTGTCTAAATCCGATTTTAATCATTTCTTTGATTACTTAAGCAAAGTACAAGTTGAGTGACTAAATGCGGAAGCGACAAATGAGAAAGTAATTAATACAAACACAAGAATTTATAGTGGTTCGTCCCCAATGCCTACTCCACTACCTAAGCACCCCGCTTAGGATTTCCAAACTTAGTTTACTAGATTAAATCATTTTCCTTACAAGAGGACTATGACCCGAAGAGTCTCACTCTCAACCTAAAGCACTTCCACACCTGGAAGTCTCCGCCTTCTTACCGAGAGCACTCTTCCACCTCAACCTAAGGGACAACTCAACTAATCGTAGTAAACTACGTTTACACAAATGGCTTTACACCTTCTACACCAAGGTAACCACTCAATCACAAGACCTAACACTAGGTCCTCTTACAAGTTCAAATATAAAGAAATAAACAAGAAAATATAACTATAAATGAAGCAATAAATCAAACAATGAAGTACTTAGCTCCACACAATGTTTCCTAGCTTCCTCTTGATGCCTTTGATGGTGAATCAATGAAGTCAAGGCTCAATCAAAGGGATGAGATATCAAAGCTAGGGTTTTCACAGGATTAACTCAATGAAAGCTTACAATTGATCAAAGGATGGCTCAAAGAGGTTAGGAGTGATCAAAAAATTGTTTAGGAAGGCTTAGACTTGGGTATTTATAGAGTCAAGAAGAAACAGAATGAAACGGGCGACTCAACGGGCGAAAAACTAGCCGTTACCGCCGCTCGGTCGCTTGTCGATCGATCATCGATCGACCGACCGATCGACCACCTAGCGACTACTGCCCTTCTGTGACTTAATCAGGCTATTCGATCGACCGACGGTTCGACCAAATGAGTCGCGGGCTCATCAATCCCCAATTCAGTCGACCGGTTGGTCGACCGAAGTTGTTATGCTAGGGTCGCGATTCTACGATCCTCAATCCAGTCGACCGATCGGTCGAATGACGCACCCACTACCAGTTTTTGGCTTTTGTCGGTCGACCGAAAACTAGACAGATTGGGGAGACTGCTAGTTTGCTTAGGTTTTTCTACTCGTTTGGGTTCCGTCTTCGCTAAGTCTACTTATATAACATTTATTAAAATATAAATATTATATAAGAATTACCCCACATTTGGATTCAATAAAAATATCTAAAAAATCAAAATCCTTAAGAATCAAAATCTAGTTTTTGGGGTCTAGTACAAATTTTCTGCAAATAAAAAATTCCTAATATTTCGGGTCAAATATGGGTATGCTAAAGGCTTCTAAAAATTCCTTTAAAATACCTCGTTATCTAGTTTTGACCCAAGGAACAATTACCGCCATTTTTTATGTCAAGTAAATATCTAGGACATATAGCCCTCCAAGGAGCTCCCTAGGTTAAGTGAATTTCAGGGCGGTTCCGGGTTTTCATGATTTGGGGTTCGGGATTGGTTTTTGGGTTCTTATGCATCATCATGAGGATTTACAATATAAACTAGACACCCTAAACCTAAACTCTAACTTCCCGAAGAATCCCGAGTGACAACGAACGTCCTTGCCGATTTCTCCGATTTCTCCGATTCTTTCGATCGTGGACGTCGAGCGCTAACCGATATGGAACCTGAAAGATTTCTTACTGAAACATTAGTTCCATGTTTGTTATTATCAAAACCGAGATTAAGCCCAAGGTTGAAAACCTTAAGCCAACAATCTCCCCCCTTTTGATGATTACAAACATCCTTAAGAAAACATATTCATTAAGGTGCAAAGGATATCAAACATGGGATTTCTCCCCCTATCAACATGCATAACTATGAAAGTAAACTCCCTCTATCTATATGCATGGTCTTCCTATATTTTCCTCCCCTTTACCTATATTTTTCTCCCCCTTTTGACATCAATCAAAAAGGGCAAGAAAGATCAATCTAGTCAAAGTTGAGACTCTAAAAATATTTTTCATGAAACATGAAAATCTCAACCAAAGGGATGAGAAACAAATATTTGATATGAGACTAAGTCATACATGATATCGTGAAATGATAAATGAAATCTTTTACTTAGAATCATGTATGCACTCAAAGTTTGGATATTTTCATGAATAAGTGAATCTTTCATGACATTTTCATAGTTCATTCAAACTTTCAAAATATCAAGATATGGTCATTTGAAGTATGTATATTAAGTTTGAGGTGAAACTAATGTCATTTGATCAAAATTTCAACTTAGCACGATTTTATTTGAAATAAGCATGAAAATATGAAAATGGCTAAGTATCAAATTTTGCTATCTACTCATGTTTTCTCAAACTTAGGCATCTAGACATCAAACATGAGTGAATCTAAGTATATGAGTCAAGTTTGGGCTTAAAATGAAATTTCTAAGTCACTTTGTTTACCTAAGTCAAAGTATATTTCAAGTTTACAAAAATCAAACTTTTTAATCCTTATAAAATCATATTCTTAACGAAAGTTTTTGAAACTTTAACTAGACAAACAATATATTTTCGAGGAATCTAGAGGTTTAAGAATCATTCAAAAATCAGTTTTCTATAAATTCATAAAATTCTTGAAAATCCAGGGGCATTTTCGTAAATTTTAGGTGTTTTTCAGAAAGTTATCATTTTTGCTTCAAACTTTCCATACATCACTGAATGATCATTTAAGATGTGTGTGTCAAGTTTGAGCTCAAAATAAATTGTCTAAGTTCAAATTTCATCCTATATTGTTTTCAATGAAAAAGTGAGTATTTCTAGCTATCATTCAAATTATCAAAATCATTCCTATGAATGATTTTACTCAAGCAATGGTGTGAATGATATTAGACATTGAATCAAAATAATATACATGAGTTTTCATTTGAAGTTTTTGATGAGAAATCAAAGTATCGAAAAAGTGAGTATTTCAAGTAAGTGATACTTTGAGTTTTCGAAATTCAAGTTCAAAATTCCATTATAAATCATATTTTTGATGAAATTTTTTGAAATTTTTACACAACATACTAGATTTTTCAATGAAAGTGCAGATTCAAGAATCATCTCAAAATCAGTTTTCTACATTTTTCTAAAATTCATTGAGTAAACTATTTTAAAATTGAAATTTCTATGGCATTTTCGCAATTTTCAGTAATTTTCAAAACATGTTCAATTTTAATTCAAACTTTTATGACACCATAAAATGATCATGTAAAGAGTGTATGTAAAGTTTGAAATGAAAATTATGTCCTTAAGTCAAGATATCAACCTAGCATGGTTTCATTCAAAACTAAGCTAGTTATCATGAAACTTGTCAAGTTTCAATCTTATCATTTACTCATGATTTTTCAAACTTAAACCTATGGATACCTAACATGAGTAAATCTAAACATGTTCCTCAAATATGGATTGAAAATGACACCTCTAAGTCAATTTGTTGACTTGGATTAACTTGGTTCAAAAGAGGTAAGCATGAATTGACCTCTATGTCATTTTATCCATATCCATATGAATTTTTCACTCTAAGTGCTTGGAAACATGTCATACCTATTTCTAAACATGTTTATGAAGTTTGGACTCAAGTTGAGGATCCGTGGCACGCCCCAACTCAGGGTCACGTGATCGGCCAGAGTATACGTGCCTATACCCCGAAGGCTAAACCATGCACATGTCAAATCAAATAATGTAGCGGAAAGAAACAACAAGTTTTATTTTAAAGAAAAAAAAATGAACCAACACCAAGTCTATTTTAATAGCTAAAAAAAAATGCGAAATAACGATTAAGTTCAACAGTTCAAAAGTTTAGACAAAATAAAACTTGAAATAAATGACATAAATGCCCTCAGGGCTACAACTCCAAATCAAGCTAATACAAGTGCATGACTATTACCAAAAGACTCGATTATGACCCTAACTAGGACTTCTATAAGATCTTGTGGCTCCTCTGCCCTCCAGCGGTGCCAAGTGCATCCAAAACCACCTCACCGGTCAAGCTTTGCAAAATATAAATCAACGACAACGAATGAGTTTAAAGAACTCAGCGAGCGATTTTACCAACCCTCACAAATAAAAGCACATATATAACATAAATATAATTAATCTCTAATGAATGCCAAGTCACAAAGGTGCGACGAGCTAATCAGGCCAGTAGGCCAACCATGCCTCAAAGCATCTAACCCTAAAAGGTGTGCCTCAGGCCGAAGCCTCCCATGCCCATAGGCAACGGCACATACTAGGATCATCGGGAAAGGCCCTCCGAACTTATCCTAGTCAGTTTAAAATGTCATCTTGACTGGTATGAAGTGCGATGTCTTGGTTAGGTGATCCACCACTACCTAGATAGAATTATTGCCTTTTCCGAACTTTGGCAACCCAGTCATGAAGTACATGGTTATCTTCTCCCATTTCCACTCTGGTACCCCTAAGTTCTGGAGCAACCCTGTCATCTTCAAATGCTCAGCCTTCACATGCCGACACACTATGCACTTAGACATGAACTCGACCACTTCTCTTTTCATGCCTTTCCACCAATAGTTCTGCCTGAGATCTCGGCACATCTTCGTGGCTCCTGGATGCATAGTGTAGGTAGATCGATGAGCCATCTCCAGCACCTGCCTGCGAACCTCGGCCATATCGGGTACCATAATCCAGTTCTTAAACCTCAGGACGCCCTCTGAGTCTACACTGAACCCATTATCTGCATCTCCTCTCTTGGCCAGATCCTTAGTGAGTGCAGAAAAGGCATCCTCCTCCTGTGCTGCCCGCAACATGTCAACTAACGCCGACTGCACTCTCAAGTGGGACACCGGCGTACCAAAATCTGACACTGACAAGACTGCTCCTCCATCCAAACGTAGGGCCAACTCCTGAGCCAACGACCTTCTCCTAACTACCAAATGTGCTAGACTACCCATAGACTTCTTGCTCAAGGCATCAGCTACCATATTAGCCTTCCCTGGATGGTACATGATTGTGCAGTCATAGTCCTTTAACAGTTCAAGCCATCTTCCCTGACTCAGGTTCAACTCCTTCTGGGTGAGCAAATACTGGAGGCTCTTATGATCAGTGTATATCTCACAAGCCTCACCATAAAGGTAGTGACGCCACAGCTTCAATGCAAACACCACCGTTGCTAGCTCAAGATCATGGGTTGGGTAACTCTTCTTGTGAACCTTCAACTATCTGGAGGCATAGGCTATCACTCTATCATTCTGCATCACCACGCAACCCAAGCTGACTCGGGAGGCATCACAATAAATAACAAAACCTCCTGAACCTGAGGGTACTGCTAAAACTGGTGCCAACGTCACTATCCCAAATCCTCAACTGATGATACCCTAATCTTAGAAAACCACTACGCCCCTTGAAGTTGATCAAACAAGTCATCAATCCTGGGCAATGGGTACCGATTCTTCACTGTCACCTTGTTAAGCTGACGGTAATCAATGCACATCCGCATGGACCCATCCTTCAATCTTTGATGATTTGGTGAGTCCTTAATTTTCTTTTCTGAAATTTAAGGACAAATTTTCTTTAAGGAGGGAGGATTGTAATATCCTAGATATTTTAATTTTATTTTTCCTTTTATGGTTTGTGTTTGCCAGCCTAGCGGACTAGTTCGAGGTCGAGCCGAGTCAACTCATGGTCTGGTGTGAGTTTGCGAGCTCGGGTAAGTAGGATATGAATTATGTGAATTTTTGCTTGCATAAATAGATTTATTTAATTATATGTTATGTTGCTTGATTGTTTAATTGTGAGCATGTATTGGTTGATTATGTGGAGAGTAGGATTGATTAAGTTAATTTAAGTTAGCGGATTCGAGTTCGGCTTGAGGCGGATGCGGGTAGGTTAAAAGGGTTTAGAGGAGTTAGGGTTGAGGAGAGAGTATAAAACCCCATCCCCTTGGCTTGTGGCTTCCTATTTGGAGCCACACAAAATTTTGAGAAGAGGAGTCAGCCGCCAGCTGGCCTCCCTTCTCTCTCCCCATGGAGCTGCCGCTACCAAGAGCTGAGCCGCTGCCCAAAGCCTATCTTCTAATTCTTCTTCCCTTTCTTTTCTCTGTGGAGCCGAGCCGAGGGAGCCGCCAGCAAGCCAGCCACCCCCTGTTGCCCTCTTTCTTTTCCCCTTGGAGCCGGCGGCTTGGGAGGAGCCACCACCTGCCCCTTTCCTTTGCGTTGAGTCATCGGATTTCATAGCCAAAATCGGAGGCCATCGATTGGATTTTCTTCTCCAACAATTTGTCCAAATTAGGTGAGTGGTTTTACCCTCTCTCTTTCAGGATTTATTCGAATTCTTGAAGCCGTTCTTGGCGGCTTGTCGTTCTTGATTCATTTTCGATGATCTCTCAAATTCTTGCCGTGTTTCTTATGGATTGTGCTTGAGGAGGCCCTAAACTCTCCCCTATGGGGTTGCCCTCAAGGTGTTCGATGAAATGCCCGAGTGATGTTTACCTTGATGTGTAAAACTTGATTTCTGGATTGCATGCCTTAGATTTAAATCTGTGAATTTTGGGTAGAAATCATGTTATAGGATCAAGATCTTGACATTTATGCCATGGGGATTCTTGAGAAGTGGTTCTTGATCTTGATGTTTGTTTCTTGATTAAGGGGTTGTGAATTTTTGCTAATTTTGTGTAATAAGAATGAAAATCCGTGGAAATTATCTTGAGATTAGTATCCTGTCCTAATGATAATTAAGGATTAAATTTTTGTTAATTTTCGGATTTAATTTCATGTTATGCTAAAAATTGAATGTTGCTGTGATGAATATGTGCTATTTTTAAATTGCTTGCTGTGGTGTGTGTATTACTCTGAATATAGTCGTGTAATCTATCGTCTCGACCAGAAAATATAAGACACACTTTGGAGGCCAAATTCGAATTAGATACATCAGTTTTGGGCAGAACAGTAAGCTAAAATAAAACTCTAATCTTTGTGATCTAAATTTTAATTGCATAATTAAAATTGGCTTAAGGGTCAACATAATCTGTTATGAACCAACAGATTTTAATTGCATAAAGTTTGCATGAAATAAAACCACATGGGTTCATGACATTACGAGTCTAGGAGATAGGGGTCGGGTTTTTGGAGTGTTGAGACGCTTCTTAATAAGTACACCCCTAAGACACCGTAGGAGAGACTTGACTTAGGTCATGTTGCACCATATCTTTTGCAATGGCAGAGAGGCTCGTGGAGGAGCCAGATTGTGGGCTAGTCTCGGGGGATTGGATGATTAATTCCCAATCTGAGGAATAAGTTCGGTTGAGAAAATCCCGATTGTTCTGGTTTGGCCTCGTGGAATAAGTTCGGAGGGCCTACCTGATTATTCCCGAGGTGCTTTTAAAGGGGTAAGTTCGGATGGGCGAATTCCGATTACTCCTACGTTATTTATTGGAATAAGTTCGGAGGACCTTTCCCGATTGTTCTGGTTTGACCTCGTGGGATAAGTTCGGAGGGTCTACCCGATTATCCTCGAGGTGGCTTTTAAGGAAAAAGTTCAGAGGGCCTACACGATTATTCCTGTGATGTCTTTATAGAGTAAGTTCGGAGGGCATACCCTATTACTCTTGTGATATCACGTCTCGAGGAGCAAGTTCGGAGGGCCTTGCCGATTGCTCCCGAGTTCTCTTATACTAGGATAAGTTCAGAGGGCCTTCCCGATTATCCTAATATGTGTTGTTGCCTTTGGGCATGATAGGCTTCGGCCGGATGTACTCCATTCTTGGAGGGTTGGATGCCTTGAGGCATGTGTGGCTAGTTGGCCTATTAGATAGTCACACCTTCGTGACTTTACCTCCTATAGAGATAGATGTTATTCTTGCTTATCTCTATGCTATTTATTTGTCGGGGTTGGTAGAACCGCTCACTGAGTTGTTTGAACTCACCCGTTGCCGTTTGATTTTTATTTTGCAGAGCCTGACCAGTGAGATGGGTTGGAGCACTTAGCGCCGTTGGAGGGCAGAGGAGCCGTATGATCTCATAGCAGTCCTAGTTAGGGTCGTAGTCGAGTCTTTTGGTAGTAGTCATGCACTTTTGTTGTCTTGATTTGGAGTTGTAGCCCCTGAGGGCATTTATGTCATTTTATTCAGACTTTATTGTATCTGGATTTTTAAAATGTTGAACTTAATTTGTCATTTCCGCACTTTACGTTTTTGTTAAACTACTTGTAATAAGCTCTGGTTTAGTTTTGTTTTTCATTGAAATGAAACTTGTTATTTTTTTTCGCTATTGTTTTACTGTTGAGTTGGCATGTGCATGGTTTAGGCTGCGGGGTATAGGCACGTATACCCTGGCCAGTCACGTGACCCTGAGTTGGGGCGTGACAATGTGGTATCAGAGCTTGTGGTTCGATCTGAGTACGACCTAGAGTTGTCACCGTATAGGGCATTGCTAGCGTGTTAGTATACAGTAGGGGTATGCTATAAGATCAATGGGCTAAGTCTGCACCTCAACGCGACTCGTGGTTAAGTTTGTAAAATGTTGGGTGAATTCAATTGCCTGATTATGATTTGTTTCTTTTCTGGTGTTTCTAGATCAATGGAGGCATTTGATGCCGCAAGGAGCAGTAGTGATAGCAACTCCACTGAGCAACCGTAAACCTGACTCATGACTGGAGGTGCTTGTGATGCCAAGAAACATCAATGCTAGTCTCAGTGTACAAAACTCATCTATTTACTTGTTCCTTTTTAAATATAAGGCGACTAAAGCCTATCCCACTTTTGACGGAGAGTATCATATAATTGGTGTTTGCAGGAATATTATGCTAGTAAGATTGTGATTTTGTTATAATCAATTTTGGTTGTCAACAAATAATCCTATAAACATTGGGGTAGCTGTATTTAGTTTTGGAATACTAAAGAGATATAGATTTGGTCGGTTAATTTTGGGGAGAAATGCATATTTGGTCCTATAAGTTTTCAAATTTTGAACTTTGGTCCTATAAGTTTCATTTTGATATTTTTAGTCATGTAAGTTTGCTCTATAGTACAGATTTGGTCCTATCCGTGACGGTCCGTTAACTCTATGTCAATGTGGAATTAAAATGCTGAGAACGGGCGGACGCTTGGGACTTTAAATAAGGAAACTTTAGGACACCTTGTTTGTGTGTTGTGATTGTGGTGGTCTGCCGAGAAGCATGGGTAATCGGAATGACTAATGCTTGACTCGGCTAGTGATTGGGTCTTGAGATTGCACCAGCGGGCCCGCTAGGGGCCCGTTTGGTTCGCAAACTGCTCATCACAGGACACCAGACAGGGACAAGGACAGGACATCAGATGTCCTGGAACAATAGCTATACCGTGTTTGTTTCGTCAAGAACAGGACACGATATAAAAAAAAAATTAATTAATATGTAAAAAAATATTAATATATAGTATCAAATATTTTAATACAATAAGAAGTTTTAGTTTAACTAATAAGTGTTCAACTAATTTTCAATTAACCTAAAAGTATAACAATAGGATAATACCGAAAAATATAAAAATCATACCAAACGATTTCCAATCTAAAATCTGACACCACCATCGCGTTCAGCACACGAAAATTTACAACTTTGGTATTCACCTCGACTCGATCCGACGATTCTACGATCAAAGGAAGGGGTAATTTTGACAATTGCAGCCCTTGTCCTTCGCCCGATTTCGGTGTACCGAGATATTTCTCGGTACACCAAAATGGGTGGAAATCCTGTCCCGGACAAGGAGAAGTCCTTGTCCCGAAGCTTCTTTTGCAAACCAAAAGGGGGACATGGGCGGATGTCTAGTCCAGTCCCCCGTTTTTTAGCAAACCAAACGGGCCCTAGGTGTCCAGACCCCAGTTGGGTGGGACTAGCTATCCCTACCCCAGTCGGTGTCCGAAGACTAGCAGACCATCCTAGTCGACAGCCCGAAGTTTGCTTGGATTCACTTATGTGATATGTGGCCCGAACGGCTAGTATGTTACTATTTGTGTGTGGTAGGGCTGGTTATAGCCGAATCACTAGACCATGAGTAGGCCCTAGGGGTCGGGTTCCATGTGGCATAGTTTGGTTGTTATGGCTACTTACATGAATGTATGGCCTATACAGGACGACCCCTGGGGTCGGTTGTCATAACAGAAGCAACTTATATCCCTAACTTTATATTTTGCTACCATATATATATATATATATATATATGTGTGTGTGTGTGTGTGTGTGTGTGTGTGTGTGTGTGTGATTATTGGGGATTTATGTGGTGGTTTGGAAGAATCGCTCACTGAGTCCCATGTGGACTCATAGTTTATTTCCTTGTTTTGCATAGCCCGATCAGTGAGATGAGGCTTGGAGTCATGGTGCAGCTAGAGGGCAGGCGGTGGCGTAGATCTCGTAGCAGCGTACACTAGTCATAGTCTAGAGGTCTAGGACAGTTGTTTCTTTTAATACACTAAGATTGTCTATTCGAAAATATGTACTTGTTTTTAAACTTGAGTTGTTTCCTATGGTGATTGATGTTTCGGAACTTTTCATATTTTAAAGCAAAATTGTGAACCTTCTTTAAAGATTTGAATAAAGTTGCATCGTTGTTTTCCTTATGTGTTTCTGTTTCTGTTAGTCAGTGTTTGTAGTAGGATTCAGGGTAGGACATAGACCCTTGTCGGTCACACGACCCGAAGTTGGGGTGTGACAATACAATGAGCCTACGATTTAGAACCGCAAGGTTGCATTAGCCCATTATAGGCTACATAGGTCTTCGAAGAGACTGGAAATCAAAGATCAAAAACATTTTTGAAACTTATCAAGAGCGAAAAATCTACTAATATTAAGCATATATCAAAACTCCAACTATAATTTAAGCAAGAGGGTATAGGAGATGATACCAAAGTCTTTTATGCCAATTTCCATACCTATGGCATCATGATAGCTTAAAGTTGCAACCTCTTGGAATATTTCTCATTTGGATCCAAGGTCAACTTCAATATCTCATTTCTCATTCATCCTTGTGTGGTAGCTCCCCCTACAAATGAGCATGCGATCTTTGGTACTCAAATGACTTTGGGTCCTTGGGGGTTAGAGGGTTTAGGAACCCAAAGTGTCTTTGCCACACTTGGATTCATCTTAAAAGCGTAATCATAAATGGCATGCCCATAAACACCACAACAAAAGCAATGTCCATTAAATCTCTTCTTTTCATTATTCTTATGGACATGAGGTCTAATGTTAGAATGCTTAGCATGAAAAACATGATGAGCATGAGCATTCTTAAAGGAAACATTTTTATCTTGAGGTTTCCTAAATGAGACATTTTGATTTTTAGAATTAAAAGAAGAAGTATTAACTTTTCTACTCAAAATCAACATCTCATTTTTCAAATCATTCATAGGTTTATGCAAAACATGCAATTGAGTTTTCAACATGTTATTTTCATTCTTTAACATGTCATTTTTATTTTTCAAATCCTTAGTGTCAATACTTAAAACATCATGGCATGGATTAGAGACACTAATTTTTAGCTTCTCATTTTCTAGTTTAGCATCATGTAAATGAGAGCTAAGAGTCAAGTTTTTCTTCTTTAATTTTTTGTTTTCTTTATCCTTTTTAACCATCAAGGCATACATGATTTTATATTCATCCATTAATTCGTCATAAATTATGTCATGAGAATTAGATGGATTAATACTACCCTTTTTATTATCATGACTAGAAGATGAAGAGTGTACCTCATCATTAGCATTCATGAGACAATCTTTTGAACTAGCTTTATAGCCATGGTAAGAAGATGCTTCACTCGAATAAGATGATGATGTGGAAGCATTTGACCTTTTCTTTGCCTTGTTCTTCATGGAAGGGCAATTTTTCTTTACATGCCCCTTTTCCTTGCATGCATGACACACTACCTTCCTTTTTCGGCTCTTGGAGCTACTCCTTTGACTAGAAGATCTATGGGCATCAAAACCAAGATTAGTGGTAGGTGAATGACCATTGTCGTCACTACCTTCATTAGAAATGTCAATCTCTTCAGTCTTGGCATAATCAAATAACATGTTTAAAGTTGCCCAAATATCAAAAGCCGAAGTACAATGCATGACTTTTTCAAAAATATTATTTTCCAAAGACCAATATATGTAATTTGTTGCCTTAGCATTTAATTCAAACCTATTAATTTGTTCTTGGATCCATGCTTCCATATTTTCCTTAGATTCTATGTATTTTGACTTTACCATATTAAACACACCTATACCTTGAGTCTTTAAGAATATATACATTCTTCCTTTCCAAAGACCAAAGTTTGACTCATCAAACCTAGGTGGTACAGACGCTATACACTCTAGTGCCATTTTCTGGATTAAAGCAAAGTGTAGAAGAGACGGTGAAATCTCAAGCTACGAACCAGGCTCTGATACCAAATGTTGTGAAATGGTCACACTAGAGGGGGGGTGAATAGTGTGTTAACTAAATCTATTTGCCTAAATTCGATTTTAAACGTTTCTTAGATTACTTAGGCAATTCACAATTCAACAACAAAATGCAGAAGTGAGTAATAAAGATAAGCAATGCGATACACAAAAACAAACAATGCTAACACAAGTATTTATAGTGGTTCGGCCCCAATGCCTACTCCACTACCTAAGTACCCCGCTTAGGATTTCCAAACTTAGCTTTACTAGATTATATCGTTTCCCTTACAGAGAGGACTTTACACCAGAAAGTCTCCGCTTTCAAACCGAAGGCACTTCCACACCCGGAAGTATCCCGCCTTCCTACCGAGAGCACTCTCCCACCTCAACCTAAGGGACAACTCAACTAATCCTAGTAAACTAAGTTTACAATGGTAGATTTAAGCCTAAGCACCAAGGCAACCACTAACTCAATCAAACCTAGCAACCTAGGTTTATACAAATGATATACAATCAAAATAAACAATAAAATACAATAACAATTGGAGCAATAAATCAAACAACAAGTACTTAGCTCCAAAAGAAACTCCCTAGTCCTCCTGATGCCTTGAGATGATGAATAGGTGAAGCTTGAAGGCTATATCAAGGTGTGGAGATCAAAACTAGGGTCTTGCAAGGATGGCTCAATGAAAGCTTGTAGAAATGCTTAGGATCACACATTGAGGCTTGGAAGCATCAATGGTAGGCTAGAAATGAGTTTAGGATGGGTATTTATAACCCCTCAAACACCAAGGCTCATCAACGGGCCTTTTTCTGCCCGTTGACGACGCCCGATCGCTTGTCGGTCGATCGTCGGTCGACCAACTAAGCGATCGCTGAGCGACCAAAGGCCTACTGCCCATTTCGGGCATCATTCTGTCGACCGAAATGCCTTCTTCGTCAGCCGATCGACCAGTCGGTCGATCGAACTTGGGCAGGGCAGACCGCTTGGTTAGGCTCGTTTCTAGGTTCTGTCTTCGCTAAGTCTACTTATATAACATTTACTAATTTAGGTTAAATAACTTTAAAGCATAAATGTTATATAATGATTATCCCCCATTTGAATTCAATAAAAATATCTAAAAAATCAAAATCCTTAAGAATCGAAATTTAACTTTTGGGGTCTAGTACAAATTTTTGAAAAATGGAAATTTTCTAATCTATCGGATCAAATATGGGTAGGCTTTCCTTTAAAATATCTCGTTATCTAGTTTTTACCTAAGGAACAATTACCGACATTTTTTGTGTCAAGAAAATGTCTAGGTCATATAGCCCTCCAAGGAGCTCCTTAGGCTTAGTGAATTCCAGGATCATTTTCTAATTTGCCGGTTTTTCATGTTTTGGGGTTCGGATTTAGTTTTTGGGTTCTTATGCATCATCATGAGGATTTACATCATAAACTATACACCCTAGACCTAAACTTTAACTTCCCGAAGAATCCCGAACGTTGACAAGTGTCGTTGCCGATTTCTCCGATTTCTTCAATTTTTCCGATCGCGGACATCGTGCGCTAACCGATATGGAACCTGAAAATAACTCTCCATGAAATCATTAGTTTCATGTTTGTTATCATCAAAACTGATATTAAGACCAAGGTTGAAAACCTTAGGCCAACATTAGCGACCCTACGCAATCCTAGCCATGTACCCTAGGGCCGGCCTACCTCCCTCACCCGAGTACCCTAAAGGCAAGGAGGGTTCAACCCCTAGGGTTTCCTTAGGGTCAACTCATCCGAATGTCAACCTAGGGTTCTATTGTCTCTAGGTGTCCCTAGGGTCCCTAATTTCCTAATTGTAGGTCTCTACAATTTTTATAACTTTAGAAATAATTCAACATACCCTAAAGTGTATTCCCTAGGTGTGAAAATATATCTAGGACCCTAAAATTTATCCCTAACATGGCCGGCTACCCTAGGGTTCCTAAGGAGCCACCTAAAGGGTGGTGGCATACCCTAAACCATCAAAACTTCTTTCTTTCATCAAGATACCAAACAAGCATCAAGAACCCCTAACAACCAACAACAAAACCAAAGAATTCCTCAAGAATTCAATGAAGAAGAGGGGCGGCACGGCAATGGAAGGGGCGGCCAAATCGCCCAAAAATTGATCTAAGGAAATCACGACGACGACGAGAAAACCCTCAATCTGAATATCCAATCCGATACGAGAAAAACACACCAAAACTCGACGAAATCCCCATGACATAGGGGTAGCAGCATGGATGAAGAAAAGGGAAAAAGGGCTAAATCCACTCACCTCATTGGAGAAAACGGAAAGGAAGAAGACGTTGATGATCTTCCTTCAATCAACGCTGATGAACTCATAAAATTTTGGCTCCGAGGGCTCCTTCTCTCCCCTTGGTGTCGCTCTCTACCTCTCTCTCTAGGCCTCGGGTAGCGTGCAACTAAAACCCTAGTTGCACGCCCCAGGTTTATTTTTGTGGGGCCTAGTTGGACCCCAAATGACCGTTTTACCCATCCTTAAGTAATTCGAGTTAAAAAGTTCATATCTAACCCGTTCTAACTCCAATTCGAGTTCTGATTGAACCACTAGACTCGACTCGAGACCCTCTATCATCCTGGCATGCTAAATCACATAAATATGGCAATTAATTTTTTCCTAATTTTTTTTACACTAAATACTTACTCGGATTTAATCCCGAAGCTTTCCGTCTGTCTGCGCTAACTCAAGCCTACGGTCCCCCTGCTTGAGGATAAAATATTATTATTAGAATTTTGGGCATTACAAGTAGTTCATGTTAGTTGAAACCCCGGTCTCAACTACCTACTCAATCAAGGAACTTTCATAGAGGCTCTTCAAGTCATCAAAAGCCTGCTACAAGAAAGGGAAATAGGGTGCTCATATGCTACTCCTACAGATGCAGAGGACACATTATAGCAAATTATTTCAAACTCTCCAACAAACTGAGGAGAAGAAATCATATAAATTACCCAAGGAAAAAGGTTAAGCAAATAAGGGTAAAAAGACTGATCTTAACTGTCATGTTGCTTTTATGTCAAAGACTATTTCTTCTTTTGGATCTTGGTATTTCGATAATGGGTGTTCTCAGCATATATATGATAGGGAATCCAAAAAATCTAAAAGATATTAAGGAACATGAAGGTGCAACTATCACTTTTGGAGATGGAGGACATGAAAATGTCACAGGAGTTGGAACTCTAAATGTTCCAAGAATTCCTAATTTGGAAAATGTCTTGCTTGTAGAAGGTCTCAGGGCTAATCTTGTGAGTACAAGCCAATTGTGTGATCAAAATTTAAATATTCATTTTACTAAGAACCGTTCAAAGTTTTAATAAATTTGGGGGTTGTATTCTTGAAGGAAATAGACCTAGAAACAACTTTTACAAAATTGCATATATTTCTATTTATCCTTCACTTGTTTCTTCTGACTTTAATCTATAGCATCGACAGCTTGGTCATGAAAATTACAGTGGTCCAAAGAAACCTGTAAATATTGAATCTGATAGAGAAATTTCTAGATTTTCTAAAAATCCAGAAGTTGTATGTAATCCTTGGTAAGAAGGAAAACAACTAGGGCAATCTTATCAACAGTTAAAACTACGTGTTATCTCAAGACTTATAGGGCCTTTTCATCTAGAACTAATGGTTGTCAAGACTGCTCTCATAAATGGTTTTCTAAATGAAGAAATATATTTTGGACAACACGAAGGCTTTGAAGATCCTGATCATCCTGATCATGATTAGAGATTGAACAAGGATGATGATGACAAAAATATTGATATAAATTTATACAGAGGTATGATCAACTACTTTCAGAATTTCACCGTTAACAAAACTGACTTTAGTTCCAATAATAGGTTGTATGGAAGATATCAAGCTAACTCAAAGAAGTCTCATCATCAGACAGCTAATTAAGGGGATTCTAAGATATGTTAAAGATGACAGAAAGAGTACCACATGCGATTGTGTTGATTCAAACCTGATAACTTGGTTGATTAAAAGGCAAAATTCTATTTCTCTCTCTTTAGCAAAAGCAGAACACTTGACAGCATGCAGTTTCACTACACAGTTGATTTGGATGAGGAATGTGTTACTGGATTATGGTCTCAAACAAGAAGAAATAATTTTTGATCGTGACAATACTAAGGAATTAGTTGAAAGAATTTGGAATATACTTCAACAAATAGACAAGTTGTAGATATTTTCACAAAGACTTTGAAAGGAGAAAGGTTTGTGCAGTTAAAATCTGCTCTCAGATTATGTGTCAGATGACACACTTTATTTCAGAAAGAAACAAATAAATAAATATTGGGGTGAAAGAAATAAAAAGGTTTTAGTTTTTTTTTCCACCACTTATTTCTTCATGAAGGCTAATGTATGTTGATTCCTTCAATTTTTGGCCGAAGAGTTAAAGTTTTTGAAGCTCGCACGTGTGCCCCTTTTTATTGAAGTTTTGTTTCACGCCCTAATTAAAATCCGAGCGTTGCAAGTTTTTCTTCTTCCTCTCAAGTAGTAACCAACGACGAGTAAATCTCCACTCTCCTGTCCATTCAACTGCTCTCACCACATAAATACAAGATGGCCGGAGGAAAAAGGAAGAAAAGGTTCGTGAGGAAAGTTTATGCATCGAAGGCCAAGAAGATGCAGTCTTCAAACCCCACCGAGAAGACTGAACCAATTGTCGTTGTGCCCCCTTCTGAAGAAATGTCACCTCCTCCTCCTGCTCAAGGTCACAAGCTGAGGAAGAAATCAGGAAGAAAACCGACCAATCATCCCTTAAGAAGAAGTGAAAGAGGTATGACTTCAAAACCCCCCCAATCTCCTTCTAGGATTTCTGTTGTTGAGGGGGAGAAAGTATCAACCGTGGGGGGAGTCAAAAGAGGGTGTCAGTTTACCTTGTGGGTCTATTTCTCATGGTGATGCTTCTAGAAAAGAGAGCATTGATATAAATTTGGCAATTTATTTTCCAGTGGAGACTAGTCATGGATTTGATATTAATATTGTTGTTACTGATGATTTTGACTCAATCCCAGTCAAGATTGGTCCACCTCTTGTTTCTACAGATTTTGGTCATAAAGATCAAGAAGAAGTGGTTGGACCTGTACAAGACAGTGGTGTCAAAACTTCAGACTGTTCACAACTAGTCTCAATTACGGGTGTCACAGTTGAAACTGCAAAAGAAGTTCCTGTGAGTGAGCACACACAAGTTCCTACAATACCAGTTGGAACTATATCAGAAGCAGTTAAAACTGCTTGTACTACATCAATAGTAATTGAAACTACTACACCTAGCAGTGAAGCAGTTAAGACTGTTGATGTTGATTCTACTGTTCGAACTACCTCACCTGCACCTGTTGCTGAACAAGTATTTGTTTCAAAAGGAATGGACCTAAACAAAACCCCTGCTGATGAATCTGATCCTGTGATTCCTGAAGCCCCTATTCCATAGAAGAAAGGATCTTCACCTAGTCATGACAAGGTTGCCACATCAAAGAAGAGGAAGAAGTTGTCAAGTCAACCTGAATCGAAGAAAAGTTCTAAAAGAAAGATGTCTATGAAGTCAAACCTTCTGTCTGGAGAAACTGTCAATTTGGAGACTAATTCAGAAAATGAGCCACTGTTACACAGGGCTACTAAATTAAGAGAGTTAAAGAAGAGGAAACCCAATCCTGAAGTATCAAGAGAAAAGGAAACACAAAGTCTTCTACCTCCAAGAAGAAACATTCTAAGTTAGGAAATAAAGCTGAGAAGAAAACTGCAGTCAACAAACTTCATAAAGGACTGCTCTCTGATGATCTTTCTCCTCTATGGAAGGCACTACAATCAAGAGATATAATTTCCCAAAGATTACTTGATTTAGAACAAATTTCCTTGAAGTGCAAACATGTTCTAGAAGTTCTTAAGACAAGAAATTTGTCTGGTTCTTACATGACTGTCAGTCCTTACTACAAACAACCAATTTTAGAATTTTACTACAACATATATGAAGATATTTTTGAACATGATAGCAGTCACTTTCATGAAGTTTATCTTAGAGGAAATTGGTACAAATTCTATCCAAATACTATAAATGAATTTGTTGGTTTTTCTGAATTTACATCCTCTTCTGATGAAATTGATGAATCCAACCCAGAGTTTCTGAAAATTGTTGGCAAAGAAGTGTCAAATGGTGATATCCTAAACTGGAGTGGTAGTCATGATATAAAGTCCTCTTCACTGAATACTTTGTATACAGTTTTATTTCTCATTGCCAGAAATTATTGGATTCCAACCTCTCATATTACATTTCTTAGTAAAGAAATGGTAATGTTGCTCTATAAAATCACAAATGGGTTTTCTTTTAACCTTGGCAGCTTGATCTATGAACAGATCATTTCAGTGAGGACTAGACTTTAATCTAGGTCTAGGATATTCTTAATTTTTCCTAACTTGATATATACGATCTTGGAAAGACAAGGATTCAAGTGTTCCTCTAACGAAGTACGAGAACCTCTGGGTACTTCACTTAAGATCCATCACAAGATTCTAAAAAGAGTTGGAACTCCTACCAAAAATCTACCTGGTTCAAGCTCAATTAAGATTGCTTCTGGTGCTACTTCAACTACAGAAAGGGAAATTCTTGATGATGAAGGCAAAATGGCAACACTAGAGGGGGGGTGAATAGTGTGTTAACTAAATTAATAAGCCTAAATTCCAATTTTTATCGTTTCTCAATTCGTTTAGGCAAGATGCAATCTTGCAATTTAAATGCGGAAGCAATATAAACAATTAAGCACAAGTAAAAATAAATAACAATGCTACCACAGTAATTTATAGTGGTTCGGCCCCAATGCCTACTCCACTACCTAAGCACCCCACTTAGGATTTCCAAACTAAGTTTTACTAGATTAATTCTCGTTTCCCTTACAACGAGGACTTTTCATCGAAAAGTCTCCGCTCTCAAAATGAAGGCACTTCCACACCCGGAATTATCCCGTCTTCCTACCGAGAGCACTTTCCCACCTCAATCTTAAGGGACAACACACTTAATCCTAGCAAACTACATTTAATTACACCGGTGGATTTAAACCTCAAACACAAAGGCTACCACCCAATTTCAAGACCTAAACAGCCTAGGTTTTCACACGCACAAACCCAAATTAAATAGCGTTCAAATAACAGTTAGAATTATAATCGAAAAGAGCTTAAAATAAAACCAAGGAATCGTGCTCTTTTCCAAGCCTCGGAACATCCAACTCGCTAGAAGATAGACTCGAATCAATTCCAGAGTTGAGGGGCAGATGGCGCTTGAAGAAGATGTTCGCAGAAATAGCAGAGCGCGCTTGATCAATCTCTAGAAGGCTCAAATCTTCCTTTTAATTGCTCAATAAAATCTGTAGAAGTCAAGGAAGAAGTGTAAAAATGATTAGATGAGGTATATTTATACCCTCACCAAGAAATGGTAGCTCAACGGATAGAAAACTATCCATTGCAGTCACCCGATCGATTGGTCGATGGACCGATAGATCAACCGCTCACATCGACCGCTGCGTCTTCTCTCTGTGCGATCGTTCGGCGGGTCGACCGCCAGACGCGAATCCCCCAGTCCCACATTCAATTGACCCATCGGTCGATCAATTCATGGAGCTTGGGTCACGTGACTACGCGATCCTCAATTCGGTTGACAGAGCATTCTACTTATTTTAGGCCTTTGTCGGTCGACCGAAGTAGCCACTGCCAGCTTTTGGCAGTGTTCAGTCAACCAACTGGTCGACCGAATTGGCTACTGCCAATTTCCTTACCCTATTCGGTCGACCGCCTGGTCGACCGAACAAAGGTTGATATTGATTTTTTAGCCCTTTTTCTTGCGCGCTTCATTTTCGGGTTCGGACTTTCAATGAGCATCAACTTGGAGAGATTTCCATGTGAATTTTGGACTCGTGTAAGACGTCTTTGGTGCACACGTCGATCTTTGAGAAATTCCACGATGAACCCGAGCATGACGATCAATGTCCTTCCGATTTTCCGATTTCTTCTGATTTTTCCGATCGAGGACATCGAACGCTAATCGATATGGAACCTGAAAGATTTCTCGATGAAATATTAGTTCCATATTTGTTATCATCAAAACCAAGATTAAGAGATTAAGACCAAGGTTGAAAACCTAAAGCCAACAATCTCCCCCTTTTTTATGATGACAAACATCCTTACGAAAATATATTCATTAAAGCATATAGGATATCAACTAAGGGATTTCTCCCCCTATCAACATGCATATCTATGAAAATAAAATCCCCCTATCTATATGCATGGATTTCCTATATTTTCCTCCCCTTTATCTATAATTTTCTCCCCAATTTTCTTATACTTTTCTCCCCCTTTATACCTATACTCTTCTCCCCCTTTTGACATCAATCAAAAAGGGCAAGAAAGGTCAATCTAGTCAAAGGGATGAAGAACACATATTTTTTCATGAAGTTGAGACTCTAAAGATGTTTTTCATGAAACATGAAAATCTCAACCAAAGGGATGGAAAACAAATATTTAATGTAAAAATTAAATCATACATGATATGTTCAAAACTTAATATTTGAATTCAAAACACAATCATGTATGTTCTCATATCTTTTTCATGATATTTTTAGATTTCATTCAAACTTTCAAAATAACAAGATATGGTCATTCAAAATCTCAATCTTTGAAGTGAAACTAATGTCATTTAATCAAACTTTTAACTTAGCATGGTTTCATTTGAATTAAGCATGAAAACATGAAAATGCTAAGTTTCAAATTTTGCTATCTACTCATGTTTTTCTCATATTTAGGCATCTAGACATCAAACATGAGAGAATGTAAGTTTATGAATCAAGTTTGGACTAAAAATGAGGTTTCTAAATCACTTTGTTGACTTAGGACAAGATATACTTCAAGTTTTCACAAATCAAAATTTTAAATTCATACAAAATCATATTTTGGACGAAAAATATTTGATATCAATTGTTGGATGAAAATTTTGATACCAATTGTTGAATGGTCATTTGACATGCATGTATCAACTTTGAACTTTAACATGAATTTTCTAAGTTCATTTTTCATCCTATATTGTTTTCAATGAAAAAGTGAATATTTCTAGTTATCATTCAAATTATCAAAATCATTCCTATGAATGATTTTACTCAAGCAATGGTGTGAATGATTTTAGACAATGAATCAAAATGGTGTATATGAATTTTCATTTGAAGTTTTTTGATGAGAAAATAAAGTATCGGAAAAGATTGATATTTCAAGAGGATGATACTTTGTATTTTTGAATTCCAAGTTCAAAATTCCATTTTAAATTAGATTCTTGATGAAACTTTTTAAAAAAAATACTGATAAAACTAGATTTTTCAGTGAATGTACAGTTTCAAGAATCATCTGAAAATAATTTTTCTATATTTTTTTAGAAATAATTGAAAATGATACCAATTGTAGGTCGAAATGGTATTTTTGTAATTTTCAGTTTTTTTTAAAACTTGTTCAATTTTTATTCAAACTTTCATGACACCACATGATGGTCATGTAAAGAGTGTATGTCAAGTTTGAAATGAAAAATTGTATTCTTAAGTCAAGATATCAACCTAGCATGGTTTCATTCAAAACTAACTAGTTTTTATGAAACTTGCTAAGTTTCAATCTTATCATTTACTCATGATTTTTGAAACTTAAACCTATGGATACCTAACATGAGTAAATCTAAACATGTTCCCCAAATATGGATTGAAAATGAGACCTTTAAGTCAACTTGGTTCAAAAGAGATTTTCATGAAACCACCTCTATGTCATTTTATCCATATCCATATGAATTTTTCATTCTACATGCATGGAAACATGTCATCCTTATTGCTAAACATGTTTATGAAGATTGGACTTAAAATGAAGTGTCCAAGTCGATTTGTTGACTTGGGTCAAACTTCTCAAGCTTAAGTCCTCTAAATTGACTTAGTTATCTCATTTTTCATCTAGACATGAATTTTTAATTTTAAATACCTAGACGACTAATTATCAACACACCTAAACATGTTCATCAATTTTTTAGCTTAAAATAAAGTCTCTAAAGAAGAATTTTAACCTAGTTCAATTTAATAAATATCATGATATCATAAAATGAGCTAAGTTATCAAAAAAATTTCTACTCATGAAGATTCAAATATTTATCATGCAACATCAATCATGAGTATAAAGACATCATTAAACATGAAAATTCAATTCTTATACTAAGATTTTTGCAAAAATTAAATTCATACCTTAGTCTTAAAATTTTGCCCAACTTTTCATTTCCTTTTACATTTACTTTTAGATAGCATAGCCTTCCATTAGCATTTTTAACTTGCAAGTAGACTCCATTAGTAGCATAATGAAATAATATGTCAGCTAGCAAGCTAACTTACTAAATAGCACAAGTTTAATGCAAAGTTTCAGAACAAATTCAACCTATGCTATATAGTAAAGATTCATTTTAAGGAGGTTAACATGATATCAAGATGAATCTAAGGAGATCTTAGGATGTGAAACATTTGAAGAATAAGATCCCTAAACATGTTTAACTAGTTTGGACTTAAAGGAATGTCTCTAATAGTAAGTATCAACCTAGAGCAAGTTTCATTCAATGAAATTTGTCTAAGTACTAAAGTTCTACCTACTCATGAGAAATCAAGGATTTTACATGTAATTACCATCATGAGTATTGAGACATTATTTAAGCTTAAGCATTAAGGTATAACATTAAGATTTGAATTTATCAAAGTTATACCTTATTCATGATGATTTAGCCAAACTAAACTTTTTTTTTTAATAAGCCTTCCATTTACAATAACTTGCAAGTATACTTCATTAATAGAAAATGAAACCAGATCTACATGCAAGCTATCAAACTAAATAGCGAAGTGAAAAACCAAGCATCATTTTCCAAATTCAACTTCACTAAATAGCATGGATTCATTTTCATAATAATCATTCATGATAACAAAATGAATCAAGAGATCTCAAAATATGATATTTTGAAAAGTAAGATCTCCAACCCTTCCTATTGGTTGAAAATCGAAAGGCCATAATTAGCCTACGATTTAGAACCGGAAGGTCGCTTAGGCCCATTACAGGCCACTTAGGTCTCCGAAGATACCGAAGATCAAAAAATCAAAAATCATTTAAAATATATTAAGAGCGGGGAAATCTTACTAATATTAGGCATATATCAAACTCCAACTCTAATTTAAATAAGAGGTATAGGAGATGATACCAAAGTGTTTTATGCCAATTTTACCTAAGGCATCTAGGTGAAAGCTTGAAGTTGCAACAATAAGGGATTCTTCATTCAACTCTTTGGTCAACTTCAACACATCATCAATTTTTCACCCTTGTGTGGTAGCTCCCCCTACAAGAGAAGATGAGATCCTTGGTACCCAAATGGCTTTGGGTACTTGGGGGTGAGTTGGCCTAGGAATCCAAAGTGTCTTAGCAACACTTGGATTTCTTTTAAATGCACAATCATGAATTGCATGACCATATATCCCACAACAAAAACAATTTCCATGAGTTTTTTTTCTTTTGGACATGAGGTTTAAAGGAAGAATGCTTGACATGATGATGAACCTTAGCATTCTTTACATAAGCATTTTTATTTTTAGAGTTCTTAAAGGAAGATACATTTGATAGATTATTGATTTTCCTATTTAAGAATACAACCTCATTTTTCAAATCACCCATGGATTTGTGAATAGCATGCAATTGAGATTTCATCATACTATTTTCATTTTTGATCTTTGTATTTTCTTCTTTCAAATTTTTAATCTCAACTTTTGAGATATTTTTCAATTCATTTTTCAAATCATCATTTTCATTTTTCAAATCAATATTCTCATTTTTTAAGTCTTCAATTTCAATCTTAAAATTGTCATGGCAAGAATTACTAGTTCTCAAAACATCAATACTACCATGGCAATCAACACTGAGGAACTTAGATTTGCCTTTAAATTTTCATTTTCTAATTCTAGAGCTTGCAAATCCTAGTAAGCCTAGAGTTATCTTTTTTTATTTTCTTCATTTCTTTACTCTTTTTCAAAAGCATGGCACACATATTTTGACATTCTTCTTCATATGACATTTTGAGTGAATGTGAAGAACTAGCATCACTATCATATGCTATATCTTTATCATGACTAAAAGTAGAATATTGTACCTCATCATGGATGCCCATGAGGCAAACCTTGGATGTGCCTTCATAGTCATGACAAGAGGATGCTTCTTGTGATTTGTAGGTGGATGTTGAAGCACTTGTCATCCTTTTGGCATTCTTCTTTGATAAAGGACAATTCCTCTTAATGTGCCCCTTTTCCTTGCACAAGTAGCATATCACTTTTCTTTTTCGGCATTTTGATTTGTTTCTTTGACAGAAGCACTAAGATCATCAAAACCGAGGTTAGTACTGGGGGGATGACCATTGTCATTACCACCCTCAATGAAAGTATTAAGCTCTTCGGTTTTAGCATAATCATATAACATCTTTAATGTCACCCACATATCAAAAGCCGAAGTGCAATGCATGACTTTTTCAATGATGCTATTAGGTAAGGTACAAAAAATACTATACATAGCATCTCCATTTAATTGAAACATTTTCTTATCATGTTCACTCCAATCATGCATGTCAACCTTAGGTTCAATGTATTCTAATTTAATGATGTTGTAAACATCAAAACCTCTAGTCTTTAAATAGGAATACATTCTAGACATCCAAAGACCAAAGTTCGATTCATCGAACCTAGGAGGTGAAGACGCTATCGACTCTAGAGCCATTTCAAGATCGAGACTAGATGTAGAGGAGATGATGAGATCTCAATCTACGACCCGCTCTGATACCAATTGAAGGCGAAATGGCAACACTAGAGGGGGGGTGAATAGTATGTTAACTAAATTAATTAGCCTAAATTCCAATTTTAATCGTTTCTCAATTCGTTTAGGCAAGATGCAATCTTGCAATTTAAATGCGGAAGCAATATAAACAATTAAGCACAAGCAACAATAAATAACAATGCTAACACGGTAATTTATAGTAGTTCGGCCCCAATGCCAACTCCACTACCTAAGCACCCCCCTTAGGGTTTCCAAACTAAGTTTTACTAGATTAATTCTCGTTTCCCTTACAACGAGGACTTTTCACCGGAAAGTCTCCGCTCTCAAATCGAA
This sequence comes from Canna indica, assembly GCA_034359265.1. Classification (NCBI taxonomy): domain Eukaryota; kingdom Viridiplantae; phylum Streptophyta; class Magnoliopsida; order Zingiberales; family Cannaceae; genus Canna; species Canna indica. Next base: position 43,294,661 of record CP136891.1, read on the forward strand.
GGCACTTCCACACTCGGAAGTATCCTGCCTTCCTACCGAGAGCACTTTCCCACCTCAATCTTAAGGGGCAACTCACTTAATCCTAGAAAACTACGTTTAATTACACCGATGGATTTAAACCTCAAACACTAAAGCTACCACCCAATTTCAAGACCTAAACAGCCTAGGTCTTCACATGCATAAACCCAAATTAAACAGCGTTCAAATAATAGTTAAAATTACAATTGAAAAGAGCTTAAAATAAAACCAAGGAATCGTGCTCTTTTCCAATCCTTGGAACCTCCAACTCGCCAGAAGAAAGACTCGAATCAATTCCAGAGTTGAGGACCATATGGCGCTTGAAGAAGATGTTCGCGGAAATAGCAGAGCGTGCTTGATCAATCTCTAGAAGGCTCAAATCTTCCTTTTAATTGCTCAATAAAATCGGTAGAAGTCAAGGAAGAAGTGTAAAAAAGATTAGATGAGGTATATTTATACCCTCACGAAGAAACGGCAGCTCAACGGATAGAAAACTATGTGTTGCAGTCGCCCGGTTGATTGGTCGGTCGACCGCCGATCAACCGCTCACATCGACCGCTACATCTTCTCTTTATGTGGTCGATCGATGGGTCAACCGCTAGACGTGAATCCCCTGATCCCCCATTCGGTCGACCCATCGGTCGACCGATTCATGGAGCCTGAGTCGCGCGACTGTGCGATCCTCAATTCGGTCGATCAGTTGGTCGACCGATGAGCATTCTACTTATTTTAGGCCTCTATCGATCGACCGACCGGTCGACCGAAGTAGCTACTACCAATTTTTGGCAGTGTTCGATCGACCAAATTGGCTACTACCAATTTCCTTACCCCATTCGGTTGACCGCTCGGTCGACCGAACAAAGGCTGATATTGATTTTTCAGCCCTTTTTCTTGCGCGCTTTATTTTCGGGTTCCGACTTTCAATGAGCATCAACTTGGAGAGCTTTCTATGTGAACTTTGGACTCGTCCAAGATGTCTTTGGTGCACACGTCGATCTTCGAGAAATTCCATGATGAACCCGAGCGCGACGATCAATGTCCTTCCAATTTTTTGATTTCTTCCAATTTTTCCGATCGAGGACATCGAACGCTAATCGATATGGAACCTGAAATATTTCTCAATGAAATATTAGTTCCATGTTTGTTATCATCAAAACCGAGATTAAGATATTAAGACCAAGGTTGAAAATCTAAAGCCAACAAATGAAATGTTCTTTGCCAAAGAAACCATGGCTCAGCTTCAGCAGCAGGTAATTTCAATTGAGAAGAAAATTCTTGAATACTTCTCTACTGCTTCTGCAGGACCAACTCATCCCTCTTCTACTAGCTTATCTGACTCCTCTACGTCTGAAAGTTATGAGTAAAGATTGACTTTTTCTCACTCCTTTGGCTTATTGTGCCAAAAACGGGGAGATAAACAACAAGTTCACTTCATTGTTTTTACCGTATTCTATGTGTGGTGATACTTTAAAACTTTTGTCTGATATTGTGACTAGTTGTATATGGATTTTTGACTGGTTCTAATTTTTTGGTCTGACTGCGTGTTGGTAGTGTGATGATGTCCTTGGCTGGATATTCTGGATATTGTTAATTAATGATTTATAAGTTTTGATCATTATCTTTCTTGTGAATCTTTTCTCTATTTCTAATATTAAACTTGTAATAGGTTTTGCCAAATAAGCCAAAGGGGGAGATTGTAAGTGTTTGGCTTTTATATATTGGCTATATTTGGCAAAAGTTTTTCAGATTAAATCTCAGTTTTTGCACGGTCACACTATGATGAGCTCTGCCTATATATAATGACAGTTTCAACTGTGCGAGGACAATTTCAATCGTGTCTACAATCTGTGGTTTTCTGTATAAGTATGTTGTGAATGAGTTGACTGTTGGACTTCTTTATTAATGATGATACTCTTTGTTGTCCCTGAGATCTTTTAATCATCGTTAATTATTTCCTGATTAACTTTTAGAGATGAGGTCCTCTTTAATACTTCCGGGCATTACTCATTTGATCTTTATAGTCTCTATGAGTTATGTGCTAACTATTTGTTTTGAACCGATGATTATTGGTTGTTAAACTGATGGTTTTATTAAACAAATAGTTATGACATAATTGATTCAGATCTTTTAGTTGTCACTTATAAATTCCGATGAAAAGATCTGATCTGCAACTCTCTCTAAGTGTGAACATTGTGTTGCTAGTTATTCAGAGGAGTTGAGACTACTGAGTGCAAGATTGTTGAGTGCAAATGGCAATAATCTATCCTTCTCATCTTCAAGTGAAGTTGATTTTGGGTTGATAACTCACTACAACACAAGGACTGTGTGGAGAATGAAACTTTGTGGCTGGGATGTTATAGAGAGACAAGTTGGTATGTACTTGTAATAACAAATAGGTTTTTGTTATTTACAATTCACTGTAGTACTGGTAGTCGGATTTCGATCGGGTGTGAAATCTTGAGGACTTATATTGTTCTTATAGAGAGTGAATTGGGCATCTGTCCGGTGAGTGCTCCATAGATTAGGTGAGATGTTTTGTCACTAAACTGCGAAAACAAAAAAAATTTATTTGCGTGTGATTTTTATTTTGGTTCTTAATCTGCTACTAGTAGCAGTTGCAACTTCTTATTCAACAGCCCTTAATAGAAAATCCCTCGAAGACATACTATTAGAAGAGGTAAAGGGTGGCCGAACCATGGAAGAAAATAGAGAGAGAGGAATAGATCAAGAGAGGAAAGATTGTGAATCTTGAGAGGGCTTCTTGTGTTGAAGAGTTCCAAGAACCCTAAGTTCTTCTCCTTGGTTGTCGGCCTCCTACTTCTTGATCCTCCCATCTTCTCTTCTTTGGTGTGTTGTAATCTTCATCTTCTTGGAGGGGTCCAAGAGGACAGCGAGGTATCTCCACATCTTCTCTCTCGTTCTGGTGTTTTCTCATTCCCTCTCCTTCCCTCTTTGGTGCCCAGTTCTTAGTGGAAGGGCTGGCCTTGCCTTGGTGGATTTCGGGATTGAGAAAGCTTCTCCGTTGAGCCACAACGAGCCTCGGTGTTCGCTGCCTCTTTTGTTGTGAGGTGATTAGTGTGGACTTACGTTGGAGGACGTGCACGTGCACGACTCAAAATGGGGATAGGAATAGCCATACCAACCACGATTTGAGGTATATCTTCTCCTTCTCCTATGTTGAATTCCTTAATATTGCTACAGTAGATCATTGTTTTACCGTGCGCGAGGGGTCGAGTAAGGAATCTGAGTCCAGAGGTAGTGGTGTGATAGACAACGAGCTAGGCTGGAGAAAACTGAGTCCTGGTAATGCCTCTAGGGGTCTAGGACCACACTCGGGGGGGTTTATGCCGAGCTCGCCGAAGAGCGTAAAGCAAGACCGCATGCAAGGGGTCAAGTAAGGGCTCTAAGGCCGGAGATAATGGCATGATAGATGATGAGCCAGGCTGGTGAAAACTGAGTCCTGGTTGTGTAAGGGCTCTAAGGTCGAAAGTAACGACTCTGGGGGCCGAGGACCACACTCGGGGATTCAAGCCGAGATCATCGAGGAGCGTAAGGCAGGATCGGGCCTAAGGGGTCGAGTAAGGGCTCTGAGATCGAAAGTAGTGGCGTGATAGCCAATGAGCTAGGCTGGTGAAAACTGAGTACCGGTTGTGTGAGGGCTCTAAGGTTAAAAGTAGCGGCTCTAGGGGCCGAGGACCATGTTGGTGAAATAGCCACACTAGAGGGGGGTGAATAGTGTGTTAACTAAATCAATTAGTCTAACTTCGATTTTAATCATTTCTTAGATTACTTAGGCAATTTACAATTGAATGATTAAATGCGAAAGTGATTTAAGATAAAACAATTAACACAAATAAAATATCAATGCTAACACAAAGATTTATAGTGGTTCGGCCCCAATGCCTACTCCACTACCTAAGCACCACGCTTAGGATTTCACACCCAAATTCACTAAATTAAGAGTAGCTTACAATCGAGGACTTTACATAAAAAAGACACAACACTCACCTCGAAGGCACTTCCACACCCGGAAGTATACCGCCTTCCTACCAAGTAAGCTTTCCCACCGCAATTCCTAAGACCTACTCTAACTTAGTTTACACAAGTGGATTTATACCTTCTTTGCTAAGGATACCACCCAATCACAAGACCCAACACTAGGTCTTCTTACAAGCTCAAGTAAATTAAGGTAAAAACAAATCAAAAATAAATCTATTACAAGAAGAAGGTGAAGATAACTTATCACCGAGAGCACCTCTTCTTCTTGAGCCTAGCACCCTTGATGAGCCCTCCAATGAAGAACACTTAAGATTGAGGGATCAAGAGCTAAGTTAAATGGATCAAGAGAAAGCTTAGAAGATGCTAAACATAACTCTTTGAGGTTTAGAAGCATCATGCATCACTTGGGAGAGAGTTTGGGGTAGGTATTTATAACCCCCCAAACAAAGGGCTCGTCAACAGGCATATTTCTGCCCGTTGTCGACGCTCGATCGCTTGTCGATCGATCGTTGGTCGACCGACCGAGCGACCGAAGGCCTACTGCCAATTTTTGGCAACATTCGATCGACCGACGATCGAATTAGCTACTGCCAATTTTTGACCTTATTCGGTCAACCAAACCTGGGCTGAGCTAATTGTTTTTTCCAAGTTTCTTCTTGAGCACTTCGTTTGCGGGTTTCAACCTTCAGCGTGCGTCAACTTGGAGAGCTTTCCATATGTTCTCTAGACTCGTCCATGGCGTCTTCGGTGCACACGTCAAGCTTCTATAAGTCATCGTAAATGTACGTCGTATCTAGACCGATGCCGCGAACCACGAAATCGGCCTGCATCTTTTATCGAACCTGCGACCTTCATGCTTTCAAGAACTTAGTTAAAAAGACTCGGTTTGTTATCATGAAAATAATCATGAAGAGAGTAGAGCACAAGGGAGAAACCCTCGGCCAACATTCTCCCCCTTTTTGATGATGACAAACCATCGACGATAAAAATTTATATGTAACATATTAATCAATTCTTAGAGTGTTAAGCATGAGTTTATAAGTGCATATACGAGAGCATTAATAAATGATGAAGACACATTACATTTATTGCCCCCCTATCAATATGCATATCTTTAACTCTCCCCCTATCATCATGCCATAATTTAAACATCTTAGCTACATGTTAACTTCTATCATGATGAACATTCTTCTCCCCCTTTTGGCATCAATCAAAAAGGGTACTATAAATAAAAAAATAAAACACGTGTCATGCACATTCATGGTAAACCACACGATTAAGTGCAACATCATATATGTTCAAGGCAACCACATAGACATAAAGGTAAGCATTCTCATATACAAATCCATACGAGTCAAATACAAAATAGTCTAGACATAGTACAATATCAATACAAGTCCATATAATAAATGTCATCATGCAACAATGGGACTAATCATCCTCAGGTGGTGGAAGTGGCAGATGCATCTAATAGTATTGCCACATCTCATCCACCCGTCCATACATCTCATCAACGTGACGACCGTACTCATCTAGACGGCCAATCGTACCCTGTTCCATTCCAACTGGTCAATATGAAACTTAGCAAATCGATGCTCCAATTCATCCAATCACCCAATAGGAGTGTAGCAGTCGATGAGCTTCCACCAGCATCTGCCTCATCCCTGTCCTCATCATCACCGATGTGCTCCGCAGGTGCCCCCTGTACACGCTTATCGTTCTGGTTTTTAAGTATTTTCATACGGTTTAGGGTATAGGTGTCTATCGCTTTGGGCACAGACTCTATCTTAAATTTGGACCTGTTTACCCCAGCAACATAGATGAAATGAGAGATTACAGAGGCATAGGGTAGGGCTTGCTTTCTAGAGGCATGAACATCCGCTATGTAACGAAGAATAAGATCGGGGACGTTTATAGACCTACGGGTCATAGCATAAAAGAGCACTCTGGTGCTCATGTTGGTTACCTCGTCATAATGTCCCGCTCTAAGAAAAATGTTATAAGTAATGATAAGATGCATAATCCTAGTAGTAGTTGACAGTTTTATGCTTTCAGTAGGAAGCATCCCTTGGTAACCTTCAGGACAAATAGCTGACACAACCTCAGAACTAGGAAAATCCTCATGAAAATGGTGTGTGAACATGTTATATACTGATGTTCCTATCAGAGGAAAGCCAAAAGCATCCCTAATGGTTGTTTCTGTGATGACTATGGATTTTCTTAAGATTTTAGACTTAAGGACTAGTGAGTTTCCTAGTCTAGCATTCTCTATAACAAGATTAGAGAAGAATGCCTTTACCAATATGGGACACACTGGTACTTGTCTCCCTATGTATTCTAACCATCCTAAGGCTGCAAGTCTACTTCTAATGTTATATCTTGGGTGCTTTGCTTTGGGTGCCATCTTCAAGATAACTAAGACAATGCGTAGATAATTAATTTATAATAGGTAATGCATGCACCTAAACAAAAAGAAGGGAAACTTTTAAGATCAACATGAATGCATTTCCCCCCATTTTTTTAAAAAAATAATTAAGAACATGGAACAACATGATTTTTACAAGAATCTTTTTCCTATTTTTCTTCTTAAGAGGTAAGCATGGTAAATTTAATTTTTCCAAAGCAAATATCAAGAAAAGAGTCCAAAAAGAATTATTTTTCTTCATTCTCTAGTATTTTATCCCCTTTTAAAAAAATTCTTTTTGTGGAACTTTTAAGAAAGCAATATGCACCATTTAGTCTAAAAAAAAATCTCAACAAAGAAAAACAAAAAGGAAACTTTTTGTTTTAGCATTTTCTTCCAAACAAAAAAAAAAGAACATACGCAAAATAGAAAAATTTAAAGCCATCATGAAGAACTTTTAACTTACAAAAAAATTGAAACATATGATATTTCATGAAGAGAACTTTCAAACCAAAAAAAAAAAAGATTTTTCTTCCCTGGAACTTGTTATGAAATCAAAATATTTGAAAAACCACCATGCATGGAGTAGAGAAGCATGAACCATGATTTTATGAGTAGACCTATACATGAAGATGAAAGGAGATGAAATATCTACTTATCATGATGAACTAACTCAAGAATTTGGGCTAAGAGTTGGATTTTTACCTTAGAAGTGAAGGAGAAACTTCAAGATCCAAGAAATGGGACAGGGTGGCCGGTTGAAATGAAGAGAGGAGCCCTAGTTTCAGGCTTAAGAACTTATGGTGATGGGCCCAGATTAAAACAGCTGGCCAAATGGGTGGACAGGAACATTTCCTATCCGCCGGTCGATCGAGTGGTCGCATGTCATGCGATCGGTCGAGCTGGGGTGTGTTTTCTAGCCCATATAAAAAATTATTTGGAGAGATTTAAATATGTTAATTTTATGAAACTTTTTTCACATTAACTAGACTTCACGAGGATTTCATGGAATCAAGAAGCACTCAAAATGGACCTCTCTGCAATTTTCTAAAAAATCCTAAAGTTCTTAGTGGCATTTCTCTAAATATTTGGACTTTGTGTGAATTCTAAATTACTATTGTAGGATCCACAAATCTGATAAGATATTGTCTAGATCACTTATAATAGTATTTTTGAGCTTGTAAAATTTTACTAAAATTTTTATGCAATTTCAATCATATATAATAATTTTTTAGTACATCCACGCGTCACATTTTATTTGCCCGGAATTATGAAATTTAGAGTATCTATCAAGATCAATTCTTTAAATGTGATTATGATATAATTTACAATAAGCTCACCACAAAATCGTCATACAAGATACAAGGTTATAGACTTAATATCTATCTATAGCATGTAATCTCAAAGAATCAAGATTTTGGAGTTCCTTTTCATCACAGATTTCTTACTTATGCTATTTCATGCAAAGTCATTCGTAAGCATATAGAATTCATTTAATCAAGAGAAAAGAGGTACTGTTATGCAAGAATTTTGCCAAATTAAAACTCATACCTCATTTTTTGAAGAATTCCATACATTTCATTTTCTTTCCCCATTTTCTTTATCCTTCCAATTTTATCATAACTTGAAAGCAAAGTTCATTAGTAGCATGATGAAAAAGTGACTACTAACAAGTTATCGTACTAGATAGCAAGGAGGAAATCAAGTATCGTTTTCAAAATCTACTTTGCTAAATAGCTTTAAATCTGTTTCAAAGTGAATCATCATGAAACCAAAATGAATCGAGAGATCTCAAAATATAAAATTTTAGAAAATAAGATCTCCAACCCTTCCTATTGGTTGAAAACCGAAAGGCCATAACGAGCCTATGATTTAGAACCGCAAGGTCACGTAGGCCCATTATAGGCCAGTTAGGTCTCCGAAAAGACCTAAAATCAAAATCAAAAATCATTTTTATAAAAGTATGACAAGATCGAGGAAATCAATTGATTTAATCAAGTATCATAAACTCTAACTATTTATTGAATAATTGAGATTGAGAGATGATACCAAAGTAATTTAGATGCCAATTTTACTTAAGGCAACAAGGGAGCTTGAAGTTGCAACCAATAGTCAATTCTTCATTTAAATCCATGGTCAACTTCGATATTCCACCATTCCTTCATCCTTGTGTGGAAGTTTTCCCTACAAGAAAAGATGAAGCTTTTGTTACCCAATCCTTTTGGGTCCTTGGGGGTCAATGGGCTTAGATACCCAAAGTGTCTTTGCAACACTTGGGTTCATCTTGAAAGCGCAATCATATATAGCATGCCCAAATATTCCGCAACAAAAACAATGTTCATTGAATTTCTTCTTTTCATTATTCTTATGGACATGAGGTGTAAGATTGGAATGCTTAGCATGATGTGCATGATGAACATGACCATTCTTAGGTGATACATTTGTATTTCTAAAATTATTAAAGGATGAATTTCTAGACAAATTACTAACCTTTTTATTAAAAAGACAACCTCATTTTTCAAGTCATTCATGCATTTGTGAATAACATTCAATTGGGTTTTCAATATCCTATTTTTATTTTTTAAAATGTCATTTTTATTTTTCAAATCCTTAGTGTCAATACTCAAAACATCATGACATGGATTAGAGAAACTAATTTTTAGTTTCTCATTTTCTAGTTTTACCTCATGTAAATGAGAACTAAGAGTCAAGTTTTCTTCCTTTAACTTCTTATTTTCTTTATCCTTTTTGACAATTAAGGCATACATGATTTTACATTCATCTAATAATTCATCATAAAGAATATCATGGGAGCTAGATGAATTAAAACTACGATTATCATGACTAGAGGAACAATATACTTCTTCATTGACATTTTTGACATTAGCTTCATAATCATGTTGAGAGGATGCTTGACTTGATGCACATGAGTTAGTGAAAGCATTTGACCTCTTATTTGTCTTGTTCTTCATGGTAGAGCCATTCTTCTTCACATGCTCTTTTTTTTTGCACACTTGGGAAATCACCTTCCTCTTTCGACTTTTAGTGCTTCTTTGACTAGAAACACTTTGAGCTTCAAAAATCATGTTAGTATTGGAGGGATGACCATTGTCATCACCACCTTCAATAAAAGTTGCTAACTCTTCGGTTTTTGCATAATCATATAATTGACATTCAAGCAAGCCCAAATATCTAATGCAGAAGTTAAATGCATGACCTTTTCAAATATACAATTTTCCAAAGAAAAATATCCAATTCATAGCTTTAGCATTTGATTCAAACATATTTATTTGTTCTTGGATCCATGCATTCATGTTTTCCTTAGGTTCAATATATTTAGTCTTTACCATGTCAAATACATCTAAACCTTGAGTCTTTAGGAAAGTGTACATTCTACTCTTCCAAAGACCAAAGTTAGACTCATCGAATCAAGGAGCTATAGATGCTACCAACTCTAGTGCCATTTTCGGATCGAGACTAGATGTAGAGGAGATGGTGAAATCTCAATCTATGACCCGCTCTGATACCAAATGTTGGTGAAATGGCCACAGAAGAGGAGGCTGAATAGTGTGTTAACTAAATCAATTAGCCTAAATTCAATTTAGTCATTTCTTAGATTACTTAGGCAATTCACAATTGAATGATTAAATGCGAAAGCGATTTAAGATAAAACAATTAACACAAATAAAATATCAATGCTAACAAAAAGATTTATAGTGGTTCAGCCCCAATGCCTACTCCACTATCTAAGCACCGCGCTTAGAATTTCACACCCAAATCCAGTAAATTACGAGTAGCTTATAATCGATGACTTTACATCGGAAAGACACAACACTCACTTCGAAGGCACTTCCACACCCAGAAGTAGACCGCCTTCCTACCGAGTGACCTTTCCCACCACAATTCCTAAGACCTACTCATAACTTAGTTTATACAAGTGAATTTATACCTTCTTTGCTAAGGATACCACTCAATCACAAGACCCAACACTAGGTCTTCTTACAAGCTCATGTAAATTAAGGTAAAAACAAATCAAAAACAAATCTATTACATGAAGAAGGTGAAGAGAACTTATCAAAATAAGAGCACCTCTTCTTCTTGAGCATAGTACCATTGATGAAGCCTCCAATGAAGAACACTTGAGATTGAGGGATCAAGAGCTAGGTAAAATATATTTCATCAAGAGAGAGCTTAGAAGATGCTAAAGATCACTCTTTGAGGCTTAAAAGCATCATGGATCACTTGGAGAGAGTTTGGGGTGGGTATCTATAACCCCTCAAACAAAGGATTCGTCAACAGGCATATTTTTGCCCGTTGCCGACGCCCGAGCGACCGCCGAGTGACCGAAGGCCTACTGCCAATTTCTGGCAACATTCGATCGATCGACCGGTCGACCAAATTGGCTACTGCCAATTTTTAACCTTATTCAATCGATCGAATCTAGGATGAGCTTGGTTTTTCCAACTTTCTTCTTGTGCGCTTCATTTTCGGGTTCCGGCCTTCAACATGTGTCTACTTGGAGAACTTTCTATATGTTCTCTAGACTCGTCCATGGCGTCTTCGGTGCACCCGTCAAACTTCTATAAGTTATCGTAAATATACGTCATATCGAGACCGATGCCGCGAACCACGAAACCGACTTCCATCTTTTATCGAACCTATGACCTTCATGCTTCAAGAACTTTGTTAAAAAGACTCGATTTGTTATCATCAAAATAATCATGAAGAGAGTAGAGCACAAGAGAGAAACCCTCAGCCAACAAACCGCACTTGGGGGTTCAAGCCAATCTCGTCGAGGAGCGTAAGGTAGGACCACACACAAGGCATTGAGTAATGGCTTTGAGGCCAGAAGTAGTGGCATGATAGTCGATGAGCGAGGTTGGTGAAAACTGAATTCTTGTCATGTAAGGGTTCTGAGGTTGGAAGTAGTGGCTCTGGGGCCGAGGACCGCACTCGGGGGTTCAAGCTAAGCTCGCTGAGGAGCGTAAGGCAGGACCGTGCGCAAGGGATCAAGTAAGGTCTCTGAGGACGAAAGTAGTGGTACGATGGCCAACGAGCCAAGCTGGTGAAAATTGAGTCCTAGTCGTATAAGGGCTCTAAGGCCGGAAGTAACATCTCTAGGGGCCGAGGACCGCACTTGGGGGGGGGGAGGGGTTAAAGCCACTACAAAAAAAATAAGAATTTGTGGCAAAATTTTGGAGTGACCTACAACAATTGGCCACAAAAGGTGTAATTCGCGATGAAATTTATAGCAAAATTATTTTTGTGGTTAAAAGTATAAGTTCGAACGATTTCCGACAATTTTTCTAATTTTGCCACTAATGATTGAGTCAACATTCAAAATTTATAGTTTTTTAAATTTATGACAATAGGTTTTGCCACTAATTCAAAATATTCTACCACGGCAATCATTTGCGACAAAAATTTTCCCACAAGTTTGTCACGATATTTTGTGGCAAGCGTTTGCGACAACATTTTTGCCACAACTTTGTCATGATACTTCATGGCGACTGTTTGCGACAGTATATTGGCCATAGATATAGAACTATTTATTATGACAAATTACGTGTTCCATTGATGGTAAAATAATTAAAAAAAATAAAAAGATTAGCAAAAATAATTATTTCTTTTTTTGCTTCTCTCTATGCTATTTTTCAGCCGACCAACCGAGATTATTTTATTTCAGCCGACTACCTATAGATTTTTGTTTAATTTCCTTCTCTCTATTTTATTTCTCGTGCCCTAACTCTCCTAGCCGACAAACCCTCTCTCTCTCGTGGCCCTCTGCAATGCCCGACCTCGCGCTCAACTACAAACCCTCTCTCTCGCAACCTCCGTAACGCCCGACCTCGTGCTCTCTGCAAACCATCTCTCTTGCTGTAACGTCCGACGCCACCCCTCTGCGCTGAAGCTTAACTCAGCGATGCTCGCCTCTACGACGAACCTTAAGCTGCCGGTGCTCGCCTAGGTTTGCTTCTTTGCTCGCCTAGGTTTCTCTCTCTCTCTTTAGAAGCAATTGCCAATCGATTTTGATTTCTATAGATTTTGACTCAGTAAATTCGTTGTATACAACATTTTGATTTCTACAAATTTTGATTTCTCTCTCTCTCTCTCTCTCTCTCTCTCTCTCTCTCTCTCTCTCTCTCTCCTAGGTTTGTTCACTGTATTATACATATTTTGATTTCTACAACTTTGTTGTATACAATATTTCCCCAAAAGTATTTGAAAACATCTAAATAGAGCAGCACACTAGTCAGATGCAGTGTGACAGATTTATGTTGAACTCATCTCTGAGTGTAGTCTTATAAAGTCCTATAAAATCCTATGTATATGTTCCAGTAGCACTAAGTCTTTTCCACAGTATAAAACAAAAGCATGAAACACAAAGAGATATATAGTACATTAATATATACCTTAGCTACTTTTCCTTGAAGCTTTGGGTATGAGGTTAAATGGTCTTCAAAAGTAATTATGACGGGGTATTTATTAGATTCAGTAAAGGCATGTTCCTTGATGGACTCCAAGCAAGCATCTTATAAGTATGAGTTGATTGCCTGTTAAGTATGAGTTATGGACTATAAATATGAAGTAATGAGAGAGCGGGGCGTTTATATCTTGGTAAACTTGAAACAGATTCTGATAAATATATATATCACAAACATGAAATAGATTTTAAAGGCAAATTCAAATTCAAATCTACTAGCTAGCTAGCTACTTTGAGATTTACTTATCAAATCTATCCTTTTTTTTTGTAGTGCTTTGGGATACTTTTTGCTCCTGGTTGTGTTGATTGTCTTGATCATCTTTTTGTTCCTTACCGTGTACAAAATCAAGCTACAGTTTTTTATGGGTTAGTAATACTAAAAAATATATAAAGACACTATGGTATTATGGTATCTCTTCTATATAACATCATTGGATGAAGAGTTAATTAATGATGCTAATCCAGTTGATGAAAGCTCCTTGAATTAGTCCACTAAATATGTTTTGTACCACACTCCCTTTTTTTAGGTTCCTTATCTCATGACGTCTTGTTTGATTAATTTCTTAAATGGAATGGGATATTACTAAGGTTTTTGTAGCATATATATACAATCCATGTTCATTTGGAGGTAGAACCTTTCTGATATGAATTTAACTAGATATAATTAGTTTCATATTTTATGTTATATATGTATGTAATATGTTCTATGTTTTGATCCAATTTGAAGTTTGGCTACTTCCTACTTAAGATTTTTACTGAGCTTCTTCCAAGAAGATTGAAATCCTGTCTGCTTTCAAGTTGTTGATTACTAATGTAATACTTTAAAGATAAGTGAAATTTTTCGGGAATCTTGGATAGGAATAGAGAATGACTAACATATAACTTGAAATGTGAATGGAGTATGATTAGTATATTAACAAGAAATTGATGGATCAGATAAAACTAGTCACTAAATGTAGCAAGAAATTCTCTTGTTCGACACTATTGCTAGTTGGGCATAATTTTGACTATAGAGCTTTGATAGATTTGATAAGTAAATCTATCCTTTTTTTTTGCAGTGCTTTGAGATACTTTTTGTTCCTGGTTGTGTTGATTGTCTTGATCATCTTTTTGTTCCGTACCATGTACAAAATCAAGCTACGTTTTTTTTTAATCCTTCCATGAATGAAAATTTCCATTCAATTTAATGCAGAATTTTTGAAAATGTTATATTCATAGATTTCAGGCATGCAAGTGAAAATAAGCGAATTGATCTCTTTGATGGTCCTGGTGGTGAAGATATGTTTTCTGAAGGAAATATTTTATTGGCAACATGTAAGTATTATTTGATGGTCTAATTGCATTCACCGTTTGACTTGAAGTTTGACATTAAGCATGCAAATTGTACATGGTAAGGAGATTAATGGTGTCTATTGTTAGGCACGATCACCAAACACTTATTGGCATGGCATCTTTTTAGATGGTTAAATACGCTTACACAAATTCTCCTACTTAGTTCTAAATACAATGTTATTTCTACATTATGATGTTATACCAAATAAAGTTTGGTGTGCAGGTTGCCACTAATTGCTATGTGTTGATTCTTCCTTTGTAATATGAAGTGAAACCAAGTTTTTTCCTTTGCCAACTAGCTTGTTAGCTATGCTAAACATGATGCTCTTGTTCCATGAAAGAACCACAAGAACATTCTTTATGAACGTACTAAAGCTACGAATTTTTCAACTTTTTTTGGTTTTATACACGATTTTATTAATTCATGGAAAACACATGTTTCAGTTAAAAGTCATATATATCGTAAAATGCCAAGTTTTCATTTCAGTTCCCCTTTTTTATTACCTTAAACAATTTCAACCTTTCCACCAAGATTTTTGTAATATTTTCTCTTCCTTATTATGCATATGAGCTTCCCCTTTTCTCCATTTGTTTTGACCCGTATTTTGGAAGAAGTTCTGTAATTTTGAACATAACATAACGTGACTATTGTCATAGTTCCATTTGTTTTGACACTATATAGCATAAACACTACTAATCCCTAACGTAACATTAATCTTGAGGTTATCATATTGAAGCAGTGAGTTGAAAAGAGTTAACTCGAGTATTTTATTTTTGAATAAGATTCTTGAAGATTACTTAATTAGATGCAACAATCGACAACCAAAATGAGCTAGAGCAGCTTGGTACATCAATAAATTTCGTGTTGGAGCTGACCATAATATATCCTAGTGAAAGTAAGACAATTCTAATTGTATATACTCATTTAGTGACATTATCATCCATTGCCTTTATATTTCAATATTTTAGGTTCCTCTTTTTTCATGCAAGGATAAATTGGAGCTTCCTTTGCTACCTTTTCACATAATGGTGTATAAAGAAAAAAAACAATATCTTCTAGTTGGATATCAGTGAGGCAAAAGTAGACAAATATTACCTAGCTTTCCATAGGTAGGAGAAACATGTAATATCCTAGATATTTTATTTATTATCCCCTTATTATTTGTGTTTGCCAGCCTAGCGGACTAGTTCGAATTCGAGCCGAGTCGACTCATGGTCCGGCGCGAGCTTGCGAGCTCGGGCGAGTAGGAGTTTGAGTTATGCAGTTGATTTTCTTGATTGGATGAATTTATTTAATTTTATGTTGCGTGTGCATGATTATTAAATTATGTCGCATATGGGTGTTTATGTGGAGCATGGGGTTAGAGTGGGTTTAATTAAGTTTAGTCGGGTTAGTGGGTTCGGATTCGGCTTGAGGAGGATGCGGGTTTCCTAAGGGGTTTAGTGGGGTTAGGTTTGAGGAGAGAGTATAAAACTCCCTCCCCTTTGGCTTGTAGCTCCCCTTTGGAGCCGCACAAGCCTCGAGAGAGGAGAGGAGCCGTGGAGTAGGAGCCAAGCCGCCCCTCCCCATCCCCCTCTCTTGGAGCCGCCAAGCAAGCCAGCCGCCGAGCCAAGCCCTTCGCTTCTTCTTCCTTTCTCTCCCTCTCTTCCTCCCCCTTGGAAGCCAAGCCATTGGCTTGAGGAGGAGCTGCCGCCCCTCCTTTTCCTCTTATTGGAGCCGTCGGCTTGAGGAGGAGCCGTCGCCCCCTCTTCCCCCTCGATCGAGCCGAGCCGCCACCTCTTGGAGTCGGATTCGGAGGCCATCGATCAGGATTTCTCCTCTAATCTTTATAATATCCTAGATATTTAATTATATCATTTTCATTTATGGTTGTATTTGCCAGCCTAGCGGACTAGATCGAGGTCGAGCCGAGTTGACTCATGGTCCGGTGCGAGTTTGCGAACTCGGGTAAGTAAGAATACGAGTTATGCAATTTTGCTTGTGTAGATTAATTTATTTAATCTTTTTATGTTGTGTATGCATAAGTGTTTAATTATGTGGCATGTGCATGTGCATGTGCATTGTGTTGATATTATTTATGGATGGTTATGTGGAGAATAGAATTAATTAAGTTAATTTAAGTTAGTGGGTTCGGGTTCGGCTTGAGGAGGATGCGGGTTGGATAAAGGATTTGAAGGGTTAGGGTTGAGGAGGGAGTATAAAACCCCCTCCCCTTGGCTTGTGGCTCCCTATTGGAGCACACAAGCTCTTGGAGAGAGGAGCAGCCGCTAGTCGCCAAGCCAACCGCCGCCCCTCCTTCCTTCCTCTCCTTGCAGCCGCCGCCCTTGAGCCAGCAGCCAAGCCCCTCTCCTTCCCCTCTCTCTTTTCCCCTCTCCTTGGAGCCAAGCCGACGGCTTGGGTGGAGCTGCCGCCCCTTGTTGAGCCGATTCGCCCCCTTGAGGCCGGATTAGGAGGCCGCCAATTTAGAGTTCCTCATATTCCTTCTTCCTAGAAAGCTTGGGTGAGTTGTTTTACCCCTCCTTCTCGGGTTTTCTTCGGGTTCTTGAAGCCGTTCTTGAAAGCTTGGATGATTTGATTTGTTTTCCTGCGAACTCTCAATTTATCGTTGATCTTTTGTGTGCCGTGTTTGAGGAGGCCCTAAACCTCCCCCTATGTGGTTCGGCAGCCCTAGGATGTGCCTAGGTGTTCTCGGACAAGGGGGAGAAAGGGGGTGCCCTCCAAGTGTTCGATGAATTGCCTAAGAGAAGGGTGTTGCTTTTTCTTACCTTCTATGATTTCAATTTATTCATTAATCTTGATGATTATAATTTAAAATCATGCTTGGTAATAAATCTGTGATTATTGGGTAGAAATCATATTTCTAAAAATTAAGATCTTAATGTTGATGCCATGAAGGTTATTGAAGGAAGTTTCTTGATCATGGTGCTTGTTCTTGTTCATGATGTTGTTAGTGCTTGTTAGCCTTGTTGTTAAGCATGGAAATTGAGAAATTTATCTCAAGATTTATATTTTGTTTAAATGATAATTAAGGATTTAATTTTTGTTAATTGCCGGATTTAATTTTATGATATGCTGAAAATTTAATGTTGCTGGAATTTTAAGCTGAGATGATGAATCTGTGCTATTTTTAGATTGCTTGTTGTGGTGTGTGTTACTCTGAATATAGTCGTGTAATCTATCGTTTCGACCAGAAAATATAGTTTGGAAATATAGGACACACTCTGGAGACCAGATTTGGATTAGATACATCAGTTTCGGGCAGAACAATAAGCTAAAACAAAACCCTAGTTATGGTGAACTAAATTTTAATTGTATAATTAAAATTGGGAAAGGGGTCAGCATAATCTGTTATGAACCAACATGAGAAGTTTATGCATGAAATAAAATCACACGAGTTTATGACATTACGGGTCTAGGAGTTGGGGTCGGGTTTGGAGTGTTGAGACACTTTCCAATAGGATCACCCCTAAAACACCGTAGGAGAGTCATGACTTAGGTCATGGTACGCCATATCTTTGTGAATGGCGGAGAGGCTCATAGAGGAGTCGGATTGCGGGCTAAGCCCGGGAGGTTGGATGGCTAATTCCCAACCTGCAGAACAAGTTTGGAGGGCCTTTCCCGATTGTTCTGGTTTGGCCTCGTCGGATAAGTTCAGAGGTTTGTTAATGAATAAGTTCAGAGGGCCTACCTGATTATTTTTGGGATATCTTAGGAGAGTAAGTTCAGAGGGCCTACCCGATTACTCCTATGATATCTTAAAAGGGCAAGTTCGGACGAGCGAATCCTGATTGTCCCTATGCGTCTCGTCGAGCAAGTTCAGAGGGCCTTTCCCGATTGCTCCCGAGTTTCTGTATACTAGGATAAGTTCGGAGGGCCTTCTCGATTATCCTAATATGTGTTGTTTGCCTTAGGGCATGGTAGGCTTAAGCCTGTTGTTCTTCACCATATGGGTGTTGGTTGCCTTCGGGCAGGTAGTGGCCAAATGGCCTGATAGCTAGTCGCACTTTCGTGACCTTATTCCTGTAGAGTTGGATGTTATACTATTGCTTATCTCTGTACTATTTTATTATGGGGGTCGGTAGAACCGCTCACTGAGTTCTTTGAAATCACCCATTGTCGTTGTTTTGTTTTGCAGAGCCTGACCGGTGAGGTGGGCTGGAGCACTTGACACAACTAGAGGGCAGAGGAGCCACATGATCTCATAACAGTCCTAGTTAGGGGTCATAGTCAAGTTTGTAGTAGGTTATCATGCACTGTTGTTTTGGTATTTGGAGTTGTAGTCCCGTGGGGACATTCATGTGTTTATTCAGTCTTTTATTTATTAAAGAACTGTTGCTATTCGATTTATTTATTTCCGCACTTGAGCTATTTATTAAAACTTTGATGTTTTGAAATAAAAATATGTTTTGATTCTTTTTATTAATAAAAGCTATTGTTTATTTCGCTATTTTATGAGTTGGCATTTGCATGGGTTAGGCTACAGGGTATAGGCACGTATACCTCGGCCACTCACGTGACCCTAAACTTGGGTCGTGACAATGTGGTATCATAGCATGTGGTTCGATCTGACTACGACCTAGAGTTGTCATCGTATAGGGCATTGCTAGCGTGTCAGTATATGATAGGGGTATGTTATGAGATCAATGGCTAAGTATGCACCTCAACGCGACTCGTGGTTAAGTTTGCAAAATGTTAGGGTGAATTTAATTGCCTGATTATGATTTGTTTTCTTTCTGGTGATTCCAAATTGATGGAGGCCTTTTAATGCCGCATAGGAGTGGCAGTGGCAGCAACTCCGCAAAGTGTCGAGGTCGGGGCCGGGGTCCTGGGAGACCGTCACAGGCCCGGAAGGAACTGGGACAGTCCTAGGGTAGCACATCTTAAGGCAGTGAATGGCTCTATGCTAGAGAGTGCACCATTTTTGGGAGCTACCTTTGTATGGGTGCTTGGATTAGAGATTCTTGCAATGTTTGCTTAGTATCTTGAATGATTCATTGGGTCTCGTCATATAGTTAAATATTTATGGTGCAGTTTGGTTAGTGTGGCCCTAGGAATCCTAGGGCGGCCGATTGATAGAGATCTACAAAAGGGATCTGTGGGGGTTGGCTGAGGGTAAATTTCTCCTATAGCTAAAATTTTGGATTGATTGAAGGATCTTTCCCTTAGATTTCAGGAACTATAAATTATGGGTGTAGAGCGACCTTATGTTTATGGGCCATGATTGTGTGCGGCCAGAGTTGAGAAGGACCAAAGCGGTTTCGCTCTGAGGCATATTTTGGGTGCGGACAGGTTGGGCACTTCAGAAAGGATTGTCCTGGCAAGGGCAGACAGTAGCCTGGTCAAACCAGAGGAAAGGCATCGATGTTAGTGGGTTCCGTAGCTTAGAGGGGTCAAACTCAGGGAGGAGGCCAGCGAGCTGGTGGTTCAAAGAAGGCTTGTTGTACGGGTGTTTGCTTTGAACCAAGAGGGAGCTGAGGCGTCCAGGGCAGTAGAGTCAGGTAACCTTGTTATAGGTTATGCTATTGCGTATGTCTTTGTATCTGTATTGGTTGCTGCTAAGTTGTAAGGCAAACTCTCTGTGCTTGAATTGCCTCTTGTGGTGTCTATGCCTACGGGCGTTTCTGTGATGGCAGACACAGTCTTTTAGGGCTGCGAGGTTATCATTTGTGAGCATGTGTTGATAGCCGACTTGACACTTCTGTCGATGCTTTAGCTTGATGTAATTTTGGGCATGGACTGGTTGGCGGATCATTTCACCTCAGTGGATTGTACGGCTTATTCCTGTAGGCTTAGGGCATGGTAGGCTTAGGCATGTTGTTCTTCACCATATGGGTATTGGCTGCCTTCGAGTAGGTAGTGGCCAGATGGCCTGATAACTAGTCGCACTTTCGTGACCTTATTCCTGTAGAGTTGAATGTTATGCTATTGCTTATCTCTGTGTTGTTTTATTGTGAGGGTCGCTAGAACCGCTCACTGAGTTCTTTGAACTCACCCACTATCGTTGTTTTATTTTGCAGAGCCTGACCGGTGAGGTGGGCTGGAGCACTTGGCGCAGCCGGAGGGCAGATGAGCCACTTGATCTCATAGCAGTCCTAGTTAGGGGTCGTAGTCGAGTCTGTAGTAGGTTATCATGCACTGTTGTTTTGGTATTTGGAGTTGTAGTCCCGTGGGGACATTCATGTTTTTATTCAATCTTTTATTAATTAAAGAACTATTTCTCTTCGATTTATTTATTTCCGCACTTGAGCTATTTATTAAAACTTTGATGTTTTGAAATAAAAATATGTTTTGGTTCTTTTTATTAATAAAACCTGTTGTTTATTCCACTATTTTATGAGTTGGTATGTGCATGGGTTAGACTATGGGGTACAGGCACGTATACCCCGGACGGTCACGTGACCCTGAACTTGGGGCGTGACAATCTTCCTACCTACTTTTGTTGGTGAGTGGATCTACCCTCCCTTTTTCCGTGGTTTCTCGTGTTTGGGCTTTCTTTGAGTCGTTCTTAAATTTGGGTTCTTGTGAACCGTTCTTCCATCGATCTCTCAAATTCTCGTCGTTCTTTTTGATTGTCGTGTTTAAGGAGGCTCGAAAACCCTATAGGGCTCGACAACCCTAGGATGACCCTAGGAATGCTTGTCCAAGGTGGAGGGTTGGGTGCCCTCTAGGTGTTTGACAAAATGTCTAAGAGAGGATTCTTGTGAAATCTTGAGATCCATGTCATGATTTGTTTATCAATTTATGTAATCACATGTTAATGTATGCTTTATAAATAATCTGTGGTTATGAATAGAAATTATGTTTTACAAAAGATGAGGTTTTGATCTTGATGTCAAGCATGTTCTTGTGAGGGTTTCTTGATCATAAAGCTTGGTTCTTGCTTAAAGAAGATGTTGATGCATGTTTGATCTTGATTAGCAAATTGTGAAGTTGTTTTTCTATGATAAACTTGTCGATATAAATCTGTGATGAGTGGAATTTAGGATCTATACTCTGTAAATTTCGGATTTCTTTCCATGTTATGCTAAAAACTCAAACTTGTTGGAGTTGTATGTTGTTTGTTGAATTTGTGCCGATTTTGATTTCTCTGTTGTGATGCGAATAGATTATTGAATGCAGTCGTGTAACCTATCATTTTGACGAAAAAATATAGTTTGGAAACATAGGATACACTCTGGAGACCAAATTCTGGTTAGATACACCAGTTTGGGGCTCAACAGTAAACTAAGAATAAAACCCTAAAACAAAACCCTAATTTTGGTGATGATAAATTTTAATGGCATAGTTAAAATGCAAGGGGCAGCATAATCTATTATGAACCAACAAATAAATGTTATGCATGAAATACAACCTCATGGGTCTAGACTTTGGGATCAGGCATTGGGTGTTGTGGAGTTTTCGCAATAGAGACATCCCTAAGACACCGTATGAGACACTTGACTTAGGTCATGTTGCGCCATCTCTTTTTGAATGGAGGAGAGGCTCGGTTAGGAGCCGGATTGCGGGCTAGGCCCGGAAGGTTGGATGACTAATTCCCAACCTTTGGAACAAGTTCGGATGGGCAAATCCCGATTGTTCACAAGATTCTATATTTAAAGGAATAAGTTTGGATGGGCGAATCCCGATTATTCCTACATTATCTTTTGGAACAAGTTCAGATGTGCAAATCCCGATTATTCCTGTGTGGCCTCGTGGAATAAGTTCGAACGGGCAAATCCCGATTATTCCCGAGTTGCTTTTAAGGAATAAGTTTGGATGGACAAATCCCGATTATTCCTGTGATATCTTAAAGGGGCAAGTTCGGATGGACGAATCCTGATTATTCCTTCGCGTCTCGTTGAGCAAGTTCGGATGGGCCAATCCTGATTATCCTAGTATGTGTTGTTGCCTTAGGGAATGGTGGGCTTAGGCCTGTTATACTTCACTCCTAGAGTGATGGTTGCCTTCAGGCAGGTGGTGGCCAGACGACCTGATAGCTAGTCACACCCTCGTGACCTTATTCCTCTTTGAGATAGGTGTTTTGCTTATGCTTTATCTCTGTGATTGGTTTTTCGTGGGGGTTGGTAGAACCACTCACTGAGTTCTTTTTAACTCACCTATTGTCGTTTGTATTTGTTTTGCAGAGCTTGACCAGTGAGCTGGGCTGAAGCACTTGGTGCGGCTGGAGGGTAGAGGAGCTACATTGATCTCATAGCAGTCCTAGTTAGGGGTTGTAGTCAAGTTTGTAGCAGTTTGTCATGCACTTGTGATTTGATGTTTTGGAGTTGTAGTCCCGTGGGGACATTCATGTTTTATTGTTAAGAGAACTGTTGCTCTTTGATTCATCTTTTTTTGCTTCTTTCCGCATTTGAACCTTTGATAAAAACTTTACTGCTTATATGAAAACTGGTTTGGTTTTTCTTTTGAAATAAAACTTGTTTACTTCTTTTCGCTATATTTTGTTGTTGAGATGACATGTGCATGGGTTAGGCTGCGGGGTATAGGCACGTATACCCTGACCGGTCACGTGACCCTGAGTTGGGGCGTGACAATGTGATATTAGAGCATGTGGTTCGGTCTGACTACGACCTAGAGTTGTCACCGTATAGGGCATTGCTAGATTATGATTTGTTTTTTTCTAGTGATTCCAGATTGATGGAGGCCTTTGATGCTGCTAGGAGTGGTAGTGACAATAACTCTACTAAGCGCCGAGGCCGAGGCTGGGGTCGCGGGAGAACATCGCATGCCCGAGAGGATATGGGACAAGATCCCATGGTTGTACAATTGCAGGCCCGAGTGGTTGAGCTGACTGAGGCGCTCCACAGGGAGCAGGAGTTGAGGCAGCAGCCACAACTAGTACCACCAGCACCCGAGGGTCGATCAGCTCACTCTGAGGGCACTCTCATGACAACGTATCCACAGCAGGGCGGAGGTCATAATAGTTCCAGAGACCATAGGGGTTCAAGACCAGGGGCGTCATCTGGAGGTCCGCAGTGGAGACCTGGGCCGCAGCAGTGTAACCGATGTCACAGGAAGCACTAGGGAGCTTGTTGGGGACGTTTAGAGGTATGTTTTAGCTGTGGGCAGACTGGGCACTACAGAAAGGATTGTCCTAGCAAGAGCAATCAGCAGCCTGATTAGACTAGAGGAAAGGCACCGATTTTAGTGGGTTCCATGGATCAAAGGGGTCAAACTCAGGGTGGAGGCTAGCGAGCTGGTGGTTCAAAGAGGCCCGTTGCATGGGTGTTTGCTATGAACCAAGAGGGCGCTGAGGCGTTCAGCGCAGTAGTGTCAGGTAATCTTGTTGTTGGTTCTGCCATTGCATATGTCTTATTTGATCCGGGTGCTACACACTCTTTTGTATATGCTCTGTTTGTTGCTAAGTTGACAGGGAAACCCTCTGTTCTTGATTTGCCTCTTGTGGTGTCTACGCCTACGGGTGTTGCTGTGCTGGCAGAGACAGTCTTTCGGGGCTGCGAAGTGGTCATTTGTGGGCACGTGCTGATGGCCGAATTGACACTCCTGCCGATGCTGGAGCTTGATGTGATTTTGGGCATGGACTAGTTGGCAGATCATTTCGCCTCAATGGATTGCAAGGCTAAGAATGTGACCTTCAGTAAGTCCGGATTGCCCCAGTTCGCCTTCTAGGGTGAGGGAAGGGCAGAGCCGTTGATGGCGATTTCAGCTCTCAATGCCCGGAAGCTATTTTTGGGTGGATGCCAGTCCTTCTTGGCCTTTGTATCGATAGTAGAGGGAGGCGGAGGCACGGCTAGGGACATCGAGGGGAGGCCCGTAGTATGCGGGTTCTCTGATGTATTTTCGGAGGAGTTGTCAAGGTTGCCTCTAGAGAGGGAGATTGAGTTCTGTATAGATTTACAGCCTGTGTAAAGTCGATATCCATTCCACCCTATCGGATGGCACCAACTGAGCTGAGGGAGTTGAAGTCCCAGTTGCAAGAGCTACTTGAGTCGGGCTTCATTCGCCCAAGTGTTTCGCCTTAGGGTGCTCCAGTACTCTTTGTGAAAAAGAAGGATGGGTCCTTGCGAATGTGCATTGGCTATCGGCAGCTTAATAAGTTGACGGTGAAGAAACGGTACCCGCTGCCCAGGATCGATGATTTATTTGATCAGCTTTAGGGGTTTTCCAAGATTGATATGCGATCAGAGTATCATTAGCTGAGGATCCGGGACAATGACATCCGTAAGACTGCTTTCAGGTCGAGGTATGAGCACTTTGAGTTCCTGGTGATGTCCTTCGGGCTGACTAATGCACCTGCAGCATTTATGGACATGATGAACAGAGTGTTCAGGAAATACTTGGATAAATTTGTGATAGTGTTCATTGATGATATCTTGACATAATCCAGGAGCATAGAGGAGCATGCTGAGCACCTGCATATGGTTCTAGAGACTCTCCGGGAGCACCGCTTGTATGCCAAATTCTCCAAGTGTGAATTCTGTCTTAAGAGTGTGGGGTTCCTTGGCCATGTAGTGTTCAGGAAAGGGGTAAAGGTGGACCCCGCGAAGATAGAAGCATTTCAGAATTGGAAGAGGCCGACTAATGTTTTTGAGATTCGCAGTTTCTTGGGTTTGGTAGGTTATTACAAAAAGTTTAAGGAGAATTTCTCCAGGATTGCGGCACCATTGACCCGCCTGACTCAAAAGAAGGTCAATTTCGAATGGGACAGTAAGTGCGAGGAGAGCTTTCTGAAGCTCGGGAGGATTTGTTGTTTATTGTGATGCCAACCGGGTCGGCTTGGGTTGTGTGTTGATGCAGAATGGCAGGGTGATAGCTTATGCCTTTCGGCAGTTGAAGGTCCACGAGAAGAATTATTCGAATCATGATCTTGAGCTATCAGCAGTGGTGCTCGCATTGAAGCTGTGGCGTCACTACATTTATGGCAAGGCTTGTGAGATATATACTTATCATAAGAGCCTCTAGTATTTGCTGACCCAAAAGAAGTTGAACCTGAGGCAGAGAAGATGGCTTGAGCTTTTGAAGGACTATGACTGCACGATCATGTACCATTCGGGGAAGGCTAACGCGGTAGCTGATGCTTTGATCAGGAAGTCTATGGGTAGTCTGACGCATTTGGCAGTCAGGAGGAGGCCGTTGCCTCAAGATTTGGCCATGTGTTTGGATGGCGGGGCATTCTTGTCAGTGTCAGCTTCTGGTGCGCTGGTGGCTCACCTAAGGGTGCAGTCCACTTTGGTTGACATGTTATAGGCTGCACAGGACGAGGATGCTTTATGTGCACTCACTAAGGATCTGGCCAGGAGGGGTGATGCCGATAATGGCTTCGGTGTTGACTCGGAGGGCGTTCTGAGGTTTAAGAATAGGATGGTGGTGCCAGATATGGCCGAGGTTCGCAGGCAGGTGCTAGAGATGGCTCATTGATCCACATACACTATGCATCCGGGAGCCATAAAGATGTACCGAGATCTAAGGCAGAATTATCGATGGAAAGGCATGAAAAGAGAGGTGGCGAGTTCATGTCTAAGTGTCTGGTGTGTCAGCAGGTTAAGGCTGAGCATTTGAAGCTAGAAGGGTTGCTCTAGAACCTAGAAGTACTAGAGTGGAAATGGGAGAAGATAACCATGGATTTTGTGTCGTGGTTGCCAAAGTATAGGAAGGGCAATGATTCTATCTGGGTAGTGGTGGATTGTTTAATCAAGACGTCACATTTTATACCAATCAGGATGACCTTTTCAGTCGAGCTGTATGCGAGGTTGTCTTGGATCGAATCATCACTTATCATGGTGTTTATGTTATGATCATCTAAGATCGGGTACTCAGTTCACGGCTCGATTTTGGCAGTCTTTCCAGGAGGCATTAGGCACTCAGGTTCGGTTCAGCACTGCATTTCACCCTCAGACAAATGGTCAGTCGGAGCGAACCATTCAGACGTTGGAGGATATGCTGAGAGCATGTGTTCTATATTTGGAGGGTAGTTGGAAGAGGCACTTACCCCTGATTGAGTTTGCCTACGATAACAACTATCATAGCAGCATCGGGATGACCCCATTTGAGGCATTATATGGGCGGAGATGCAGGTAGCCTGTAGGTTGGTTTGAGGCAAGGGATTTCCTTATGATGGGACCTGACTTGGTTGAGGAGGCGGTAGAAAAGGTGAAGCTAATCAGGGAAAGGTTATTGGCAGCTCAGAGTCGTCAGAAGATTTATGCGAATGGAAAGGCCAGGGAGGTAGAGTTTGCTGAGGGGGACATGGTGTTCCTCAAGGTGTCCCCTATGAAAGGGGTGGTGAGATTTGGTAAAAAGGGAAAGCTAAGCCCTAGGTTCATTGGATTGTTTCCTATTCTCGGGCGTAGGGTAGTTGTGGCATATGAGTTGGCCTTACCTCCCAGTATGGACCGAGTGCATCGAGTGTTGCATGTGTCTATGCTGAAGAAGTATATTCGGGATGAGTCCCATGTGATTGAGCCTACTGTAGTGGAGGTGGATTTAGCAGTCTCATATGAGGAGCGACTAGTGGAGGTGCTGGACCGCCAGATCAAAAAATTGAGATCCAAGGAGATTCCTTTGGTTAAGGTCAGGTGGGAGCACCATTCCGGGCAGGAGGCCACTTGGGAGGTGGAGCAGGATATGAGCGAGTGTTATCCTTCGTTTTTGATGATCTGGTGAGTCCTTAAGTTTCTTTTTCTAAAATTTGGGGACGAATTTTCTTTATGGAGGGAGGATTGTAATATCCTAGATATTTTATTTATTATCCCCTTATTGTTTGTGTTTGCTATCCTGGCGGGCTAGTTCGAAGTCGAGTTGAGTCGACTCATGATCCGACGCGAGCTTGCTAGCTCGGGTGAGTAGGAGTTTAAGTTATGCAGTTTCTTTTCTTAATTGGATGAATTTATTTAATTTTATGTTATGTGTGTATGATTATTAAATTATGTCGCATATGGGTGTTTATGTGGAGCATGGGGTTAGAGTGGGTTTAATTAAGTTTAGTTGGGTTAGCGGGTTCGAATTCGGCTTGAGGCGGATGCGGGTTTGCTAAGGGGTTTAGTGGAGTTAGGTTTGAGGAGAGAGTATAAAACCCCCTCCCCTTTGGCTTGCGGCTCCCCATTGGAGCCGCACAAGCCTTGAGAGAGGAGAAGAGCCGCTGAGCAGGAGCCAAGCCGCCCCTCCCCATCCCCCTCTCTTGCAGTCGCCAAGCCAAGCCCTTCGTCTTCTTCTTCCTTTCTCTCCCTCTCTTCCTCTCCCTTGGAAGCCAAGCCGTTGGCTTGAGGAGGAGCCACCGCCCCTCCTTTTCCTCTTCTTGGAGCCGTCAGCTTGAGGAGGAGCCTCCGCCCCCTCTTCCCCCATGGTGGAGCCGAGCCGCCACCTCTTGGAGCCGGATTCGAAGGCCGTCGATCGAGATTTCTCCTCTAATCTTCCTTCCTATTTTTTTTGGTGAGTGGATCTACCCTCCCTTTTTTCGTGGTTTTCTTGTGTTTGGGCTTTCTTTGAGCCGTTCTTGAATTCGGGTTCATGTGAACCATTCTTCCGTCGATCTCCTGAATTCTCATTGTTCTTTTTGATTGCCGTGTTTGAGGGGGCCCGAAAACCCTCCTATGGGGCTCGGCAGCCCTAGGATGACCCCTAGGTGTTTGACAAAATGCCTAAGAGATGATTCTTGTGAAATCTTGAGATCCATGTCATGATTTGCTTGTCAATTTATGTAATCACATGTTAATGTATGCTTTATAAATAATTTGTGGTTATGAATAGAAATTTTGTTATACAAAAGATGAGGTTTTGATCTTGATGTCAAGCATGTTCTTGTGAGGGTTTCTTGATCATAAATCTTGGTTCTTGCTTAAAGAGGATGTTGATGCATGTTAGATCTTGATTAGCAAATTATGAAGTTGTTTATGTATCATGAACTTGTCGATATAAATCTTTGATGGGGGGAATTTAGGATCTATACTCTGTAAATTTCGAATTTCTTTCCATGTTATTCTGAAAACTCAAACTTGCTGGAATTTATGTTGATTGTTGAATCTGTGCCAATTTTGATTTCTTTGTTGTGATGCGAATAGATTACTAAATGCAATCGTGTAACATATCGTTTTGACTAGAAAATATAGTTTGGAAACATAGGACATACTCTGGAGACCAGATTCTCGTTAGATACACCAGTTTGGGGCTCAACAGTAAATTAAGAATAAAAGCCTAAAATAAAACCCTGATTTTGGTGATGATAAATTTTAATGGCATAATTAAAATGCAAGGGGAAGCATAATCTGTTATGAACCAACAAATAAATATTATGCATGAAATAAAACCTCACTGGTTTATGACATTACGGGTCTAGAAGTTGGGATCAGGCATTGGGTGTTGTGGAGTTTTCCCAATAGAGACATCCCTAAGACACCGTAGGAGATACTTGACTTAGGTCATGTTGCTCATCTCTTATTGAATGGCGGAGAGACTCGGTTAGGAGCCGGATTGCGGGCTAGGCCCGGAAGGTTGGATGGCTAATTCCCAACCTGTGGAACAAGTTCAGATGGGCAAATCCCGATTGTTCCTGCCTATCTTCTGGAACAAGTTCAGATGGGCAAATTTCGATTGTTCCCAAGATTCTATATTTAAAGGAATAAGTTCGGATAGGCGAATCCCAATTATTCCTACGTTATCTTTTGGAACAAGTTTGGATGGGCAAATCCCGATTATTCCTGAGTGGCCTTGTGGAATAAGTTCAAATGAGCAAATCCCGATTATTCCCGAGTTGCTTTTAAGGAATAAGTTCAGACGGGCAAATCCCGATTATTCCTGTGATATCTTAAAGTGGAAAGTTCGGATGGGCGAATCCCGATTGTTCCTTCGCGTCTCGTGGAGCAAGTTCGGATGGGCCAATCCCGATTGCTCCCGAGTTTCTTTTATTAGCATAAGTTCGGATGGGCCAATCCCGATTATCCTAGTATGTGTTGTTGTCTTAGGGCATGGTAGGCTTAGGCCTGTTATACTTCATTGCTAGAGTGATGGTTGCCTTCATGCAGGTGGTGGCCAGACGACCTGATAGCTAGTCACACCCTCGTGACCTTATTCCTGTTTGAGATAGGTGTTTTGCTTATGCTTTATCTCTGTGATTGGTTTTTCGTGGGGGTTGGTAGAACCGCTGACTGAGTTCTTTTGAACTCACCCGTTGTCGTTTGTCTTTGTTTTGCAGAGCCTGACTGGTGAGGTGGGCTAGAGCACTTAGCGCGGTTGGAGGGCAGCGGAGCTACATTGATCTCATAGCAGTCCTAGTTAGGGGTCATAGTCGAGTCTGTAGTGGTTTGTCATGCACTTGTGATTTGGTGTTTTGGAGTTGTAGTCCCGTGGGGACATTCATATTTTATTTCAGGTTTTTTGTTAAGTGAACTGTTGCTCTTTGATTCATCTTCTTTTGCTTCTTTCCGCATTTGAATCTTTGATAAAAACTTTCCTACTTATATGAAAACTGGTTTGGTTTTTCTTTTGAAATAAAACTCGTTTACTTCTTTTCGCTATATTTTGTTGTTGAGATGACATGTGCATGAGTTAGGCTGTAGGATATAGGCACATATACCATGGCCGGTCACGTGACCCTGAGTTGGGGCGTGACAAAACTGAAACATGTTCTATCACTGATATTTATGGTGAATTCAACTCTGGTAAAACTCAATTGTGTCATACTCTTTGTGTCACTTGTCAGGTATATTTTTGCTTGATTTCATGCTTATCAAAAATGAAAAATTCAGTTCTTTATATGAATTTGTCAACTATGTGCTTAAAATAGGCCTGAGATTTTGAGCATGTTAGATATTAAACATTTATGCACATAGGCCATCAAGTAATAATAAATAAAGTAACCTAGGCCATCGAGTAATAATAAATTGAAATGTTGCGAGGAACATAGGTTGCACATGGAGATGCTTATCATATGTGTCGAGGGAGGGTTCAATAAATCTTGCCTATGTAGTATAAATCTTTAATGTCAAAATCTGCTCAAAAATTTGAAATATTTTCATTTTGTTTAAATATGCAAATTGAAATGGCTATGAATGATTGGGAAGAGTGATGATTAGGTAAAAAAAATAATAACTAGTTTTAGTAATGCCTTTGAGGGATCAAATATGAGTTTGTTATTGGTTAATAACGAGTACAAATAAGAATTATAAATATTGCTGCTTAATACAAGTAATATTGCCTCATACCACTCTCAGAAATAGAGATTGAGGTTGGCTAGGCTGCTAATAGTAATAGAAAGAGCACATTCATTAGGCAAAATTGAAAGGGGTTAAACAATATAAATATGTTAGAGGAAACATAGTTCATCAGATCAAGGCCATTATGAAATGCGGTATTATGATATCTTTTGCTTAATAAAGTATAACATGAGATTCACTGCTTATATTTGATTAGATCACATTTATATGAGAACGTGACTTAGAAATGAGAACCAGCAACTCACGATAGGTTCGAAGGCTTCCTTGTCCATTTGAAGCCTGAAAAAAATGCATAATATTAGACAATAAGAACAAAGTTAGCTATTCTAGTTTATGAAAGAACTTAAATCTGCATGCATCCATTAACTTGTTTCTTACTTTCTTCACAAAAAGTTAAAGCAGATATCCAAAAATTTTGCATAGTTTTGACTTGTGTTCTTAAATCTAGATGGTTTTGACTTGTGTTCTTACTTCTTTTGCAGGAGAAAAAGAAGAAGAAATGAGGCGTACCTAACTAATGGAACTACTGGAACTTCTTTTTATTGGGGCAGTATTTTTTGGTTTTTTTTTGGCATACGAACTATCTTGTGTACCTAACCTTTTTTTAATGGATATTAGATATTTTGGAGTACGTTGTATTTGTGGACAATGTTATTTTTAATGTATTTTGGATTGTTGAACTTATTTTGGATTGTTAAAGGTTCGATTTGTAGGTGGTTGTATTCCTGCTAAGTTGTAGGTTTTGTAATTAGCAAGTGAATTACTATATTATGAATGATTAATTATTAAATTTTGTGTGTTTGTGGCAAATTTATTCATCACAAATTCTCACAGTTGTGATAGAATTATCACATATTGTGGCAAAATCATCACTGATATTGTGGCAATAATCCAAATTTCAAATCATGTTAGTGACAAATTCATTTTAACGTTTAATGACAAAGGATCAAACATATAGTGACAATTTTTTTTTAAGCAAATTTGATATATAATGACAAAATATAACACGTTATTAGCGGTAAATTTTATATATTTTTGCCACAAAAAGAGTTCTGGTAAGATAATGACAAACATTTATTAATAAGTGGCAAAGAATTTTTGCCATAAAGGTATGTGACGTCAGCAAACTCCGTTTGCCACAATAGAGTGGAGGTAGTTTGACTTTTTCGTTTGCCACTAAAGAAATTCAATTCATGGCAATCCGATAAAGTTCGCCATTAAAGCCAAAAATGACCTTTAGCGGCAGACCTAATGTGACAAACAGCTTGCGAGCACTTTTTTGCCACTGTATGTCACTACTATGGCAAAAGTAGCCTGTTACTAATTCCAATTTTTTTTGTAGTGAGCTGAGCTCGCTGAGGAGCATAAGGCAGGACTATTCCTGGGGTCGAGTAAGCTTCAAATACTGGAATATTCATTAAAGCGGCAAGATGATCGTGGAATTCCTAGGCATACACACACATAGAAAATGCGAGAAATGCAATTTTATTGAGTACTAAAAGGAAATGGTGCGTACAAGAAAGTGCTCTATCTCTGATTGGCGTGGAGCACGCCTACTCCCGTCTCTAAAATGAGAAACTTTAGTGCTAGGTGGGGAGTCAATACAACAGCTCCTGGATTATTTAAGGAAGGTTGTCCTAGGATCATATGATACAGGCTAGGAATATTGATGACCAAGTACTGCACATCAATCATTTTTGCCTTTGGCTGGGAGTTGAATGTTGTCCTTAGCCATATGTCACCTCGAGCATCAACTTTTTCTCCCGAGAAGCCTACTAAGTCTCTTTTGCAAGGGATGAGTGAGGCTTCGGTTAGTTGCATTTTCTCAAAGGTGGAGTAGAAAAGGATGTTGGTAGAGCTGGCTTGTTCAATTAGGACCTTTTTGATGATAAAATTTCGCACAATCGTAGAAACTACGACTGGGTTGTATAGGTTTTGATCAATCCCCTGGAAATCAGATTCATAAAATGATATTATCGGGGTTTTAGAGGCGGGCTGGCGTGGGCGAGTACTGTTGTCAACAACCATGATTGCTGGAGGGATCTCTTTCTGGCCGAGCATAATTTGCCACCTCCCACGAATTCGCCAATGATGTAGTCGATAACTCCTCGAAGTTCATTTCCAGAGCGATCAACTCGGTTGTTCTCCCTTTGACCTAAGTGGGGGTTTGGAGGCATTCGACTTCGTCATCGAGGGTCGCAGCTTCTGCTCCGACCTCATTCTCTTTGGCGATGGATATTCCTGTCTATGTGTCCTGCACTAACCAAATCCTCAAGTTCATCATCGAGTACTGAAGTCCTCACTGGTGTGCCCATAGGTGTTGTGGATGACACATTTCTTGCTCATATCAGCGTTAGGTGGCAGCTTTTGTTTTCCAGCATTGGCAAGGTACTTAAGAAGTTTCAAGTTGTAGATTTTACAGAGGATGGTCTCCTTCTTAGTATTTAAAGGGGTATACCTTTCATATTGGGCGTTTGGCCAAGGTGGTGACCTTGGCCCTCTTCCATTATTTTGTTCATGGCGGTTGTGGTCTTCTGGATTTTCTGTCCGCCCTTCTAGATTTTCTGCTTTTAGCAATGTCTTTGATGTTCATCCTGTCGGCCTTTTTGGTCTCACAGAGCTCTTCTATCTCTATGAAACTAGCAGCTTTCTCCCAGAACTCGATCATATATGTTGGCCTAAGATTTACAACATTGGTCTTAATCTCGAATTTGATGATAATAAACATGGAATTAATTATTTCATGGAGAACTTCTTTCAAGTTCCAAGTCAGTTAGCGTTCGACGTCCGCGATCGGAAATATTGGAGAAATCGAAGAATTAGAAGGACGTTGGTCGACACACTCGGATTGGTCGAAAAAGATAGAGTCTAGGTTTAGGGAGTCTAGATAATATGTAAAATCCTCAATACGATGCCTGGATCCCTAAAGAACCAAAATCCGAAGACAAAATCAGAAAATGAACAATGAGTTGGTTTCAACTTGTTGGCCATTGGGCGGTCGATAGCTAATCGACCGGCCACGACCCAAAATGGGCAGCAGGCTCCGGTCGATGGTTGGTTGCTCAGCCGATCGACCAGCCATCAGTCGGCCAACGATTGGGCGACACCAACAGGCAAAAATTTGCCTGTTGGGATGGCTATTGAGGCCATCTCTCTTCATGGCTTATAAATACAAGCCATGAGAAGGCTTCCTACTTGATGTTGATCACTTTCTAACCTTCTTGAGACATTCTTTTGATCAATCCTAAGCTTTATTGAGCCAACTCTTGTGGAAACCTAGCTTTGATCTCTTATCTCTTTGATTGAGCATTTCCTTCATTGTTTCATCATCAAATGCATCAAAAGGAAGCTAGGAATCTTGTTGTGGAGATAAGGACTTTATTATTTGATTTATTGCTCCATTTAGTGTTGTATTTATTATTATTTTCATTGTATTTGAGTTTGTGTTAGACCTAGAGTATAGGTCTTGAATGGTTGATGATTGCTTGGTGTTAAGGTATAAATCCACCGGTGTAAACTTAGTTTACTAGGATTAGTGATTGTTGTCCCTTAGGGTTGAAGGCAAAGACTTTCGGGTGTGGAAGTGCCTTAGGTTGAGAGCGGACACTCTTCGGGTAAAAGGTCCTCTTTGTAAGGAAAATGATATAATCTAGTAAAACTAGTTTGAAAATCCTAAGCGGGGTGCTTAGGTAGTGGAGTATGCATTGGAGCAAAACCACTATAAATCGTCGTGTTTACATTGCTTCTACTTGTGCTTGGTTAATTAGCATATTTACTTTGCTTCCGCTTGCTACTCGATTTGTGAATTGCCTAAGTCGTTTAAGAAAAAATTAAAACCGTAATTTGGCGAAAAGATTATTCACCTCCACTCTAGTGTAGGTCATTTCACCAACATTTGGTATCAGAGCGGGTTGTAGATTGAGATTTCACCATCTCCTCTACATTTAGTTTAGATCCGAAAATGGCACTTGAGAGTATAGTGCTTGCACCACCTAGGTTTGATGAGGTAAATTTTGGTGTTTGAAAGAGTAGAATGTATACATTTCTTAAAACACAAAGTTTAGATCTATGGTGCATGCTAAAGAATTAATATGTTAAGCCCGTCGTTGATATTAATGATTGGACTCAAGAACGAGTTAAATTATTTGAATTGAATGTTAAAACAACGCATCTTCTATATTGCTCATTTTCAAATGATATACTTGAAAAAGTTATGCATTGTTCTTCCGCATTTGATATTTGGGCAATATTGCTATATGATTTTGCAAAAACCAAAGAGATTACTACTTATGTTGAAGGTGGTGATGACAATGGTCATTCATGTACTACTAACATATCTTGTGATGCCCATAGCATTTCCGGTCAAAGAAGCACGCTTAAAAGTAGGAAAAGAAAAGTTAAGTGCTTCCTTTGCCAAGAGAAGGGACATATCAAGAAAAATTGTCCCTTGATGAGAAAGAAATCCAAGAAGGAGAAGAAGGTCTCCAATTTCAATTTGGAATCAAGTGGAGCCTCTTCATGTGATGACAATGAATCCACCTCACAATTGTGCCTCATGGGTCTCAACGATGAGGTAAATTCTAACGCTTCTCGTCAAAATAGTGATTTTAGCAACTCAAGCTCATTTAACATGTCATATAATGAGTTGATTGAAGAATGTAGAAGAATGTATGAATTGCTTATGAAAAAGAAGAAAGAAAATAGGAAAATAAAGAAGGAAAACTCTAAGCTTAGTTCTCATGTGTATGCTTTACAGCTAGAATATGAGAACTTAAAGTCTATGTCTTTTGTTTCATGTCATGACAATTTGGAACTAGAGCTTAAAAACTTGAGACTAGAAAATGATGATTTGAAATAAAAAAAATGAAGCTTAGAAGTAATGATTTGAAAAGTGATTTCAAACTTGAGAATGAGAATTTAAAAGATGAGAATTGCATATTGAAATCTCAAGTGTGTGCTTTGCATATATCTATTGATACCTTGAAAAATGAGGCTGTAGTTTTAAGTAAAATAGTAAATGAAATTAAGGATGTTTATTCTTCTAGGAAATTCGAAAATAAAAGTGTTTCTTTTAAGAATGCTCATGCTAACCATAAATCCCATGTTAGACATTCCACATTTAAACCTCATGTTAAGAAAAATGAAAACAAAGAATGCATGGTCATTATTTTTGTTGTGGTGTTTATGAGCATGCCATATATGACTGCACATTTAAGATGAACCCAAGTGATGTTAAGGCACTTTGGGTAGCTAAGCCCTCTAACCCCCAAGGACCCAAAGCAATTTGGGTACCAAAGATTTCATGTTCTCTTGTAGGGGGAGCAACCACACAAGGATGAGTTGATGATGGTTGATGAGAATTGCATGAGGACTTAAAGCTTCACCAAATCCAAGTTGCAACTTCGCATCTTATGGATGCCTTCGGTATGAAAAATTGGCATCTAGTTAATTTGGTATCATCTCCTTACTTTGCTTTATTTTATTCAAGTTGGAGTATAGGATACTTGTTTAATTCGAGTTCATTTAATCCGCTCTCGATATGTTTCATAAAATATTTTTAGATTTTGATTTCCCGGTCTCTTCAGAGACATTTGTAGCCTATAAAGGGCTAATGCAACCTTACGGTCGTAGGCTCATTGTGACCTTTTGATTTTCAACCAATGGAAAGGGTTGGAGATTTTACTTTTCAAAATTTTCATATTTTGAAATCTCTTGATTTATTTTGATACCATGTTTATTTCTTTAAGATGAATCTAACTACTTAACAAAGTAGGTATCCGAAAATGATACGTGAATTTTCCTCTTTGCTATCAAGTCTAGTTATCTTGCTTATAGCCATAGGTTTATTATGATACTAATGATGCTTGCTTGCAAGATAAACTTGATTTTAATGGAAGGCTAAAGAAAATTGGGAAAGAAAATGAAAATTATGGAATTTCTCAAGAAATGAGGTATGAGTTTCATCTTAGCTAAATTATTGCATAACACCTCAATTTTCTTGATAAAATGATTTTTCTATGCTCATGAATGATTATGCATGAAAATTATTTGAAATCTCATGAGTAGATAAAATTATTTGAAAATTTCATGATAACTTGATTGAATGAAATTTTCTCTAGGTAGAAATTCATCTTAGAGACTTCATTTTAAGTTGAAACTTGATAAACTTGTTTAAGTTTACTCATGATTTACCTCCATGTGTTTAAAATTGAAAAATTATATGAAAATGGATAAATTGATAACAAGTTCACTATAGGAGACCTAAAGTTGAGTAGACTTGACCTAAGTCAATAAATTGACTTAGAGACTTCATTTTAGGTCCAAACTTCACAAACATGTTTAGATTTACTCATGTTAGGTGTTCTTGTGCTTGAGTAATTGACAAAATTTGATACTTAGCAAATTTCATAATAACTTGCCTATTTTGAATGAAATCATGCTAAGCTGGAATTTTGATCAAAAGATATTATTTTCAATTCAAACTTGATACACATGCTTTAGATGACCATACATTGGTATGTAGAAAGTTTGAATGAAATCTGAAAACGTTGTAAAAATTCCAATTACATACGAAAATGCCACTAGAACTTAGTGAATTTTAGAAAAATGCAGAAAAATAATTTCAGTTGATTCTTGAATCCGCATCTTCCTTGAAAAATCTAGTTTATGACATAAACATTTTGAAAATCTTGAGTATGAATATGATTTGTTATGGATTTTTAAAATTGAATTTCGAAACTTTAAAGTATCGTTCTTTCCAACTGCTCACTTTCTGATACTTTGAATTTTCAATGGATTTTCAAATGAGACTTCAAGTATGATATTTTGAATTCACGTTTGGTATCTTTTCATTCATTTGATGAGAAAAATCATTTTTAAAATGATTTTTGACTCCTTGATCGATACATGAATGTATCTATACTTAAGCTTATACATGATTTCTAGACTTGGAATTTACTTATCATCGCATGCTGTCATGTATGACTTAGTCTCTTATTCGATGTTTTTCTTTCGTCCCTTGGGTTGGTTGACTTTGTTTTCATGAAAACTAACCTTAGTTGACTTTTCTTGTCCTTTTTGATTGATGTCAAAAGGGGGAGAAAATATAGGTAAATGGGGAAGATAATATAAGAAAACCATGCATATAGATAGGGTAGTCAATTTATTTAGATATGCATGTTGATAGGGGGGGAAATCCCTTGCTTGATATCCTTTGTGCTTTAATATATATATTTTCTTAAGGATGTTTGTCATCATCAAAAAGAGCGAGATTATTGGTCTAAGATTTCAACATTGGTTTTAATCTCCGTTTTATGATAACAAACATGAAACTAATGATTTCATGGAGAACTTCTTTCAGGTTCCAAGTTAGTTAGCGCTCAACGTTCGCGATCGAAAATATCGGAGAAATCGAAGAATCGGAAGGACATTGGTCGACACACTCGGATTTGTTGGAAAAGATAGAAAAATTAGTAAAAATTGAGCTGGTTTCAACTTGTCGGCCTATGGGTGATCGACAGCCGGTCGATCGGCCATCAGTTGGCCACTGCCCAAAATGGGCAGTAGGCTTCGGTCGGTGGTTGGTCGCTCGGTCGGTCGATCGGCCACCGACCGGGCGGCGCCAACGGGCAAAAATTTGCCCATTGGGATGGTTAATGAGGCCATCTCTCTTCATGGCTTATAAATACAAGCCATGAGAAGCCTTCCTACTTGATGTTGATCACTTTTAACCTTCTTGAGACATTCTTTTGATCAATCCTAAGCTTTATTGAGCCAACTCTTGTGGAAATCTAGCTTTGATCTCTTATCTATTTGATTGAGCATTTCCTTCATTGTTTCATCATCAAAGGCATCGAAAGGAAGCTAGGAATCTTGTTGTGGAGCTTTGATCTCTTATCTCTTTGAAAATTATTTGAAATCTCATGAGTAGATAAAATTATTTGAAAATTTCATTATAACTTGATTGAATGAAATTTTCTCTAGGTAGAAATTCATCTTAGAGACCTCATTTTAAGTTGAAACTTGATAAACTTGTTTAAGTTTACTCATGATTTACCTTCATGTGTTTAAAATCCACTGGTGTAAACTTAGTTTACTAGGATTAGTGATTGTTGTCCGTTAGGGTTGAGGTGGAAGAGTGCTCTCGGTAAGAAGGTGGAGAGTTTCGGGTGTGGAAGTGTCTTAGGTTGAGACCGGAGACTCTTCGGGTAAAATGTCCTCTTTGTAAGGGAAACACTATAATCTAGTAAAACTAGTTTGGAAATCCTAAACGGGGTGCTTAGATAGTGGAGTAGGCATTGGGGCCGAACCATTATAAATCACCGTGTTTGCATTGCTTCCACTTGTGCTTAGTTAATTAGCATATTTACTTTGCTTCCGCTTGCTACTCGATTTGTTAATTGCCTAAGTAGTTTAAGAAATGATTAAAACTGTAATTAGGCGAAAAGATTACTAAACACACTATTCATCCTCCCCCCTCTAGTGTAGGCCATTTCACCAATAATATCTTTAGGCTTTGTCAAGACGATTTGGTCGGCAAAGTGTTTGGGCTTCAACCCGTATTTGATGGACTAGAGCTCGACTCGAGGGTCAAGGTTGGGGATTTTGGCCGCTATATATAGTGTAAAACATGCCTATGTATTCTCTTAAGGGCTCATGTTGCCCTTGCCTGATGTATTGGAGGGCGTCTTCCATTTTGTAATAGACTCAAGATGTGAAAAATCTGTTGAGGAAGACATGGGAGAGATCCACGAAAGAGTGAATAGACCTTGGTGGGAGGGAAGCAAACTACATTAAAGCAGTTTTCCCTAGAAGGTTGGAAAGACTTGTAGAGAGCAAGATCAGTGGCTCCATTATAGAGCATCATCGTCCTGAACGTCGTTAGGTGTATTGTAGTGTCGCCTATACCATCATAGGGCATTAGAGTGGTAGACAACTTGTTCTTTTGTGCGAGGCTGGTTGTCATTGTTGTTCAAATAACCACACTAGAAGGGGGGTGTTGAATAGTGTGTAGGCAAATTTTAGTTTCAATTTAAGTCTTTTCAGTTTTAAGCAACTTAGTAGTTAAACTTGGATTCTTTGAATGTGAATGATATGGATGATGAAGTAACCACAATTAAGAAGTAAATACGCAAATATAGATCAATGCAAACAAGCACAATATATAGTGGTTCGGCCAATCCGCATACTCCACTACCTTGGATCCTCACCAAGGAATTCTAACCTTAACACTTTATAGATAAAATATTTTCCTAATAATACAATGAGGATTTAATTCTCAACCCTTTGAGAAGACCTCAACACCTATTCTTTAGCAAAACACAAATCTATAACAAACCAAGGTGTTTCACAAGCACACCTTGCAAGTTACACTTATTAAATCAAATAAACAAGATGAAAACACTATAAAATGAGCAAGAAATGTAAACCAATCTTGAAGTGCTCCTTTCAACAGCCTTCTAGACTTCCAACGCCTTGAGAAGATGAGGAGCTTTGCCTTGAGAGGGTTGAAGAATGAAGACCACCACTTGAGAGAGTAAGGATGAAGATTAGGGCTTGAAATCACTCTTTGAAGGCTCAAATACTTAGGGATAACTCAATAAACAATTGGAAGACTTTAGAGGTTGAAAACAAGAGTATTTATAGAGGACGTTAAGGTGTTTAGGCTTAACTAGCCATTCAACGGATCTAAATAGATTTGTTGAACAATTTGGTCGACCGTGGGCCGACCCTCGATTGACCGAGGTTCGACCGCAGGTCGACTGAATAGGTTCTGGAAATTTTCCAAAACACTTTTGGTCGATCCTCGGTCGATCCTCGGTCGATCCTCGGTCGAAACTAATATTTGCTGAAACTAATACTTATGATAATTTTTTCAGCTTACATGGGTTTTCGACTTTCGTCTTGGATTTTGACTTGGGAAATCTTTGTAATAGGTTCGGTTCATGTCCTAGGGATATATTAGAATCAATTCTAAGCCTAAACCTAGGTTTCGACTCAATTACAACTCGATAGCCACCGAAGCCATTTTTACTTGATTCTTTGTGATTTTCCGGACAAACTTCGTAGGCGTATCGTTCTATCAATCTGAACTCAAAACTCAACAAATGAATTAGGTACATGTTTGTTATCATCAAAATAGAGAGTGAGGCCCAAGTTTAACCCTTGGGCCAACAACCATGATGTGCTCGGCGAAAGGTCCTGCGTCGATAGTAAGGGTAGTTACAACCTCCATGGCTTTGGAGTCTTTTTCTCTTTCTTGACGGGGTGTGCTGGAGATCTTGTCTCGAAGGACGGAAACCAGTCTCCTCCTTTCCGTGCGATTGCTTTCTTCATGCTTTGAATGGTGGCGCTCGTGATTAGTCGGAAGTTGTCCACGGGACCATGTTAGCATCTCGACCTGGACTGCTAACCGTTGGTTCTTTGCTTCCAGGTCTTTTATCCGACGTTGGGATTCTTTTGGAGGAAGTTGGATTGGTGTCGGAGCGTTGCTCCTCGTTGTTTCAGCGTCACTAGGTTGTAGATGATCATCATCGTCGGGTCGTTGCCGTTGACGTGCGACGGCGATCACTTGGCTCCGGGTTCCAATCATTGTGGGGGGAGGTAAGCTTTACTCGACCACACGGTGGGCGCCAAATGTTCCTGCCTGAGGATCGGAGTAGTCTTATCCGACTCGGTATCTCTCCTGGTCAGGTGCAACTTCGACGAGAGGGGACCTACAAAAGACACCTCGACGCTCAAGTTAGTGGGACTCCAAGGTGGAGATAATAGAAAATGAAACATAGGTTACCTTAGGCGTCCCTTGTCTGTATTTGTTGCAGGTGGAGGTGATCACGCCGTCCGACAATCTCACAGGATGTTGCTTAGAATAGGTCGAGATTGATCCCGGAGATAGCGGGTCTATAATGACATATCTCTCGTGATAAGAAAGGGCGTGGATGTCCTTGTATATATGGTCGGGTGGAGCTCTTGGACACAGTCGTTTGGTCTGGCTCGAGTCAAGTTTGGGAGTATAGCTGGGTGGAGCCCCTGGGCAGAGCCGTCTAGTTTGACTCGAGTTGGGTTGAAGGGCACTGCTGGGTTTAATCCGATCAGGCCCAATAGTACTAGTCCAGTCCATCCTACATTCGTGACACTTGCCTTCACCTCTCTACATCGCTATCGTTCAGATCTACAATCGTTATAACACGTCAATGATCGACTACATCTCTCTCTCTCTCTTGTATCATTGCTTAGATTTAAGTTACATCATTCATTGACTCTAATTATTTAATTAGGCCGGACTATTGATCACAGTCAAGATGTGTTAAGAAAACATAGTTTAAAAAATAATAAGAATATATAATTTTTTAAAAGACTTGATGATATGATATTTTATTAACTTTAAATATATTAAGGGATGATGATTGGACTATTGATCTATTTACTAATTTCACTTATCAATTATCATCCTTTAAGTACAAATTGATTATAACTTGATATTAGGACTTATAACAGTTTGTGATGACAAATGGATAGATTGAGATTTAGGAACTGCGGGCGTTCATGAGACATTGGACGCGATCCGTGATCCATTACAACTTGAAGAGGATCCTTGTTTCTCTCAGTGACATAACTTCAAACACCTATACATAATACATTTCACTAGCGAACGGAGAAGGGGGAAGAATTTATTTGGATATGCGAAACAATTAACACCCACAGCAAGAGGATGAGGATTGAGAGCGTTTGTTCTCCACAAACGCATCCTTTCCACGTATCAACCTCACGCGCGTCGCCATCCTCCGCTCTGCTCCTCGTTTCCCTTATCCACCACCCAGCGCACTGCAGTAAAGCTACGGGCTAAAAGCCTTGAGGTTCTTGCTTTGTCGCGGCTCACTCCGAAGACTTCGACTCTCTCGAGATCAGCCGGTAGGAGAAAGGATGGAGCAAAACGCCGAGGCAAGTCGACGAATCGCAACGCTCTCCGCCCACCTGTACCCTCCCAGCTTCCAGGTTGTTCTCTCCGTCCCTCAATTCCGTTGTCTGACCTTTGCGTTGTGTTGTCGAACCCTGTTGATTTTAGCTGTTTTCCGCCTTCATGTGTGTTTGATTGGCGAAGATGAAATCTTGGGCTTATGGTGCAGTATAGTAAGAATTCTCCTCATCATGGATGTAAAAATGTAGTCTTTGTTGGTAATTTCTACATATCAGATAAAAACTAGCATGGAATTTTAACGAATTACCTGAAATTTATGAATACTTTCTCTCTCTATTCTCTCTCTATTTGTGGAGAACACAAGCGAGTTTTTATAAATTTATACTGTCCTGTGACTTGTGAGAGCAATTTGCATATTTAATTCGATAAAATTATATGAAATTTAATTTAATTGTATGTGTTTTTCCTTTCGTGAATGATGCAGGGGAGTTCCTTACTGAGACGTTCGAATTGCCGGGCGAAAGGAGGAGCACCTGGATTCAAAGTAGCAATATTGGGTGCTGCAGGAGGAATAGGCCAACCTCTGTCATTGCTGATGAAGATGAACCCTCTGGTGTCTGTTCTACACCTCTATGATGTTGTCAATTCACCTGGTGTTACAGCTGATGTTAGTCACATGGATACTGGTGCTGTGGTAATCTTCTCTTCGTTTGCATTGATATTCAAGTGAAATATTTTTCTTAGGCAACGTTATCTAAAGATCTTTGATATTATTTTGCCGAATCGTATTCCTAGGTAAAAATACCCTAGCCAGTATCTTTTTCCCTTTCCCTACAGAAAACTTTTTCCAGATTTTGTTGGTGTCATTCTTATAGCCTTTGTGCCTCAATTCTATAAATTAACTGGTATTGAAATGTTAAAATATTAATTACATATTTTAACTGGAGTAAATTTCTGGCTTCCAGTGCATGTGCATATGATGTAAGTATTGTGAATTTATATCTAAATTCTAAAGCACATGACATGTATGAACTAGTTCTTGAGCTGTGGCAGTATTCATTCAGGTGCGTGGATTTTTGGGTGCAAAACAATTGGAAAATGCACTTACTGGAATGGACCTTGTCATCATTCCAGCTGGTATCCCAAGAAAACCAGGAATGACAAGGGACGATTTGTTCAAGATCAATGCTGGAATTGTTCAATCACTTTGTGAAGGGATTGCTAAATGCTGCCCTGGTGCGATTGTGAACTTGATCAGCAACCCAGTCAATTCTACTGTTCCTATTGCAGCAGAGGTTTTCAAGAAAGCTGGTACATATGATCCCAAGAGACTCTTAGGGGTCACAACTCTTGATGTTGTGAGAGCTAACACTTTTGTGGTATGTTCCTAAGTTGCACTTCCCCATTGGATGATTTTAATGTTCTTTCAGTTTAGAGGTATGTTTATTTAGCTGTTTCCTGCCTTCATGACCAACTAGTAGGGTACCATCATAGTCTAGCTTAATGATTTTGGCGGGGTCTCCATCATAATTCTATTGATTAGGGCACCCAATAGTTGAAACTTTTGCTACTTCTTGTTGTTGTCTGCACTTGGGCTTGAACTTTTGGTTTTAGGATTACTAGGGGTGAGCATGGACCGGTTAACTGGTCCATTAGCCAAAAAAAAAACCGGTCCATTAACTTCGGTTTTTTAAAATCATCAACCGTAA
This sequence comes from Canna indica, assembly GCA_034359265.1. NCBI lineage: Eukaryota > Viridiplantae > Streptophyta > Magnoliopsida > Zingiberales > Cannaceae > Canna > Canna indica. Next base: position 43,338,691 of record CP136891.1, read on the forward strand.
ACCGGTTCGGTTAACCGCTATTTTGGTTTCGGTTTTTTCGGTTCGGTTAACCGATAATTTTCGGTTAACCAATAAATTTTTTTAACCTACAAACATAATAATATTATGCAAATTATAGAGAAAAATTCAAACAAATACCAAATTTTCATTGAGAAAAAAAAAGTCAAACCACTTGAACGAAGATGATGTTCTACAAAAACTAATATTTTTATTTTTATTATTTTTATTTTTTTTTTGATTTTTTGATTTTTTTATATTTTTTATATTTTTTTATAATTTTTATAATTTTTTTATAATTTTTTTATAATTTTTTATAATTTTTATAATTTTTGTAATTTTCTATAATTTTTTGTAATTTCTTAAAAAAATTTATAATTTATAAATCATTATTTAATATACATATTATTAAAAATTAATAAATTATATCTAACCGGTCGGTTAACCGAAATCGGTGGACTTTTTACCTCTTGGACCGAAATCGAAACCGAAAACCGGTTTTTCAAAACATAAAAACCGAAACCGTAAAAACCGGTTCGGTTAACCGGAAAAACTGGTTCGGTTAACCGGAAAAACCGGTTCGGTTTCGGACCGGTTTTTCGGTTAACCGAAAAATCGGTTTTTTTTGCTCACCCCTAAGGATTACTATCACGGCCCGGTTCGGGTACACCCCCATGCCCCGAGACGGCCCCGTTCCGACGCGCGACAGTGGGCGACTCGAAACCCACGCAGCGGAAGGAAAATCATCGATACACATCAAAAATCATAATAAAACATATTATGATACAAATAATTACATCAAAAAGCCGGATAATATATAAATATATATATATATATATATATACGACAAAAGATAATTCAGTTAAGTACAATATTAAACAGAGTATTTGATAATATATATTTACGAAACTCTAAAATCATCAGTATCGAAGGACGACAAAGTAAGACAAGATACAAAAACTATCGCCATATCAGAGCTCCAAATACCTGCTATCTACCGACTATCTACACCTCGATCTATAGATCGACAACTCTCCCCTGCAAGTCCGAAGCAATAATAACAAGAGTCAGCGAAAATGCTGAGTAGGAGTATCACAATATGGTCAACAACATGAATAAGATGTCAACTCAACATAAACAACAATATGGCCTAAGATGCAGTCAAAGGCGATAGATGTACAACAAATGCTCCACACCTATTCCTAATTAACGTCGACCAAATCATCGAGCGTATGGACCGTTGGGAAAAACCCCGCACTCTACCACCCGTAGAGTGACATCAACCGTCCGCTCCAATGGCGACGCGACTACCCCCACCAAGCAGGTAGCCCGACGGGCGTCGTATCCGACATCCGCACACCTGAAGGTGCCCAAAGTGACTAGTCAATATCCATACTCTCACCCATGTCTGGAGGGTACCGCAATAAAGTGGTCCTGGACCGAAGTCCTCTCTGAGGCCGTAGCCTCCAGGTGGACAACTCAACTCCAACAATGCAACAAGGTGTATCATCATGATCAATAGATAACAAATAACATCACCGATATCAACAATATAACAACTCCAAATGATGATGGCATGATCAAAAGAATAACACCATAAGCAACAACATAATATCATGCATGACATATCATGATCAAATATCAACATCAATAATGTATATTACCATGATCAACAATAACACATGCAATTATCTACATGACATGTCCAACAATAATATGCAACATGAGTTCAACGGAATTAGAAGCAATATCAAGCAGATCGAGGCAAAAGGGTAAATCCGTCATTTCACCCAACAGTAATTCATCGGCTACAATGGGAATCAAACTCAAGCTCACACCAACTAATTACCCCTAAATCACCCTTTAAAGCAATATAATATTTTTATATTATTTAATTATTTATCAAATTAAATTAATAAATATTAATCACCGAATAACACTAAAATATAGAAAAGACCTACCAAACGGCCTCCCATTTCATACAATACAGCTCCCTTCACTAAACTCCTATTCATATCCCCTCTCCCTCTCCGCCTCGCCCGACACTTGCGCCCGACACCTCCCTGCCCCGCTCGACCCACGCCGGGCGGCCTTGCTGGCCGCCGGCGATCACTCGCCGGTCTCCCCCGCGGCCTCCGGCACCGGTGGGCCGCCAGCAGCCGCAGCGACAGCGTGCACGACAGCAGCTTGCTGCCGCGGCCAGCGGCCGCCAGGGCCGTGCGGCCCGGCGTCGCGGGCAGCGGCTGGGCTGCTGTGAGCGCCGCCGCTCGCCGGCCGACTCCGTCGGCCTCCCTCTCCCTCCGATTCCTATCGCTGCCGCCGATGAAGTGAGGGGTATTTTACAGAAGGAAAAGAGGAAGGTAAGACTCCTTTCAAATAACCCCCCTACACCCCTTAAATTTACAACTAAGCCCTTTTTTTTATTATTATTTTAAACAGAATATAACAATTACAAATCAGTTGGATTCGATTTGCTTAGTTGCAAACCAAACTGAATCAACAGAAAAGAAATCAAAGTTCTGTTGTATTACCTTGAAATAATAAAAATAACTCATGGTCATCTGACTCAACCCAAGCTGCACGTGGGCAAGAAATTAAATTCATTTTGGTTTCATGCAAAAGAAACTTTAGGTTGGTTCAATTTTTGAAAAAATAATAATATGAATCCAGTTTAGTTGGGTCTTTATTATTTGATTTCAATTAATTCTAGAGTTTTATATTTTATGATGCATTTTGCAGGCTGAAGTATTAGGCATTGATCCAAGGGAGGTTGATGTGCCTGTGGTTGGTGGTCATTCAGGAGTTACTATATTACCCCTCTTGTCACAGGTTCAACATTCTGTTAAATCTTATACTTAAACTGCATCAATCCCTGCAGTGATTATACTCCATAGTTTCCCTCGTATTGAAAAATATTTACTGGTTTATGTAGGTCAAACCTGCATGCTCGTTCACCTCAGAAGAAATTGATTATCTTACTAACCGCGTTCAGAATGGAGGAACTGAAGTTGTTGAGGTATAAGAATTTATTCTATTGAGCGATTGTTCTTTTTGACAAACTATTGAACATTGGAGCAGATGAGCCAATTAAGAACGGGTTCATGATTGAATCATTCTGCTCCAAACCCCTTTATCAAATAACTGTGTAACCAGTTAAAAGCAGTTCAAATTGGTAAAATCTTGGACTGCTTGGCTTGAATTTTTATTTTTTTTCCTATTATTTCAACTCAGCCAATTAGTACAAGATCTCATTTGGATTTTTGAATCACTACTGATAGACAGATTCTTAGGACTTTCTTCTACCAGGCCTCATTGATCATTCTATCTATTATACTTTATTTGTTTGGAATTTGAATGTTGAGTTATTTGAGCCACTGGATAACTCCCTAATTCTATTATTTCTTTGTATTCATCCATTTTATGATAAGCTCGACATGGTTGGGTGATAATTGAAAGTTGATAAGTTGTACTTTTACCCCATGAAATCCTCTAAAGAGCTAGTTTTGTTGTGTTACATCCTTCCCTTTAGGGCAATCAAGGTTTTTATCCAAATAAAGATGCTTCTAACACATCCATTTTGAAAATGAATCTTATGTCAACTTTCATTCCTCCAAGAGTTTTCACAAGGTTCACAGATAAATTGAAACCCACGTTCTCCATATTATTTTGCAATTAACTACACATTCATCCTGATAGTCACCAGAATTTCTAGCTAGGAATTAGACAATTGAAACAAAGCTAGCACTGACTTCATTTGTCCTTATTGACTTTCATGATCAGTTGGTACATAATATCAGATCACGATGAGCAGGACAATGTGGGGGTAATATGGAAGGGAAACCTCTAAGACTTGTTTGCACCTTCATTAATTTATTTTTGAGATTTAGTATGATTCTCATTTATGTATGTACCTTTTGTAAGTCTTTTTTTTTAAGCGAAAAGAAACTTGTATTTATCAAGAGTTATGATAAATACAAGCAATATGCGAAGAAAGTAGAAGAGAAGAAGAAAAAGGAAATAGTACAAGTAATTCTACAAAGGAGGTTAAGATGATAGTATAAGTTTTAAAATATTATTCCCTTCGATTGCAAGCTCCATAGATGAACAACTGACATTGTCAAAGCATTGGGAGTTACGCTCATACCAGATTTTCCAACGCCACACCAACAGTGCTAGTTATTTGCGAGATTTGGTTCTCAAGTTTCCCTTCTCCTGAATAATACAAAGGCGAAGGTCAGATGGGACGTTGGTGACTAGCTCAATTCGAGAAACTTTTCCCACACTTCTCGGGAGTATAGAAGCATTCTTCAAAAATATGTGCATGTGATTCATCTGTTAGGCCGCAAAGTACACAATTGTCATCCACTTGAAGTCTCCATGATAATAATCTATTTTTTCTAAGAAGACATTGCTGAACTACCAACAAGTTCATGATGGAGATACTTGGGGGACTAAGTCGTACCCATATGAATTTGGCCTTGAAATCCCGGATGGTGTGGTTTGGGAAGGAAACAACAACAATCAATATAATTAGGGCTTATAAGAATAGGATAGAAGTAGAACTCTTTGAAAAGAAACATAGGGTTTGAGATCCCCTAGCGTATGTAGTCTAATGTTTAGAATAATGATGATAAAAGTGGCTGTAATTATGTTTTAGAGCTTATTAATACTGGGGTTACACAAAAGGATTAAATCTCAGCCCTCAAATAAAACCCCTGACATAACTTTTAATCCTAGCCATCCATCTATAAGCCTTATAACTTTAATCTCAGCCATCCATCTATAAGTCATAAATAAATAAACTGAAATAATAAAATATAGTTCCTGCGTCATTCTCCTCGGCTTGGAAAGCTCGACTCTGGCGAGAAAGCTTTCACCACTTCAGCATGCATGTCTTGATCAACTCTCTTAAGCTCTTCTTCGGCTATCCAAGTACTTTCACTCGCTGGTTTACCCAACCATTTCACCAAAAATCTCCTATACTGATTACCCCTTCAAGACTTGGCTTCTTTAACATTGAGTTTTAGCTTTAGGGAGCTCTTTCACCTGATCTGAAATTTCAGCTACACCCCCATCAAAACCCCCAAATGGATACAAGTCAAAAACATCGAAAACTAGGCTGATATGCAAATCTAAAGGCAACTCAATCACATAGCATTAAAGCTTATTTTCTTCAACACCTTACACGGTCTAGAGTTCTTCGACTTCAACTTGTGATAAGTGCCCTTAGGAAAGCTTTCTTGCCTCAAGTGTACAAGGACTAAGTCTCCTTCCTAAAATTCCTTAACTCGGCGATGTAGGTTAGCTGCATTGGCATAATTTTCATTGCTTGCTTTCATGGCAGCCTTTACCTCTTCATGAACTCGCCGTATGTGATCAACAAAAGCTTCACTCACCCTAGTTCCATGAGGGAAAGGAACTAAATCAAGCACATGTTGAGGTTTGAGCCCATAGGCAGCTTCAAAAGGTGTCTTCTTAATTGTTGTGTTCACTCAATTGTTATATGCAAACTCAGCTTGAGGAATAACAAAATCCCAACTCTTGACGTGATTCCCAACAAGACATCTAAGCATGTTGCCTAAGCTTCGATTAACAACCTCTATTTGTGGATGACACGTGCTGGAAAACTTCAATTGAGTCCCCATTTTCTGTTGGGATGCGGATAGGAAACACAGCGGAAAATAACAATTTAAAAAAACTGAAACATTCCGAAAAGAACGATCTACTTTAGCGATACTATGGAATTCAACATGAGAGGAAGGAGCATAATTATACCTCAAGCCGTAGGGCAAGGGGATTGCTCCGATCCCGAACACGAGACGCACACGTGCATGCCCTCCAATGATAGTCCACACCAAGCGCCTCGTAACAAAGGGAGAAGCAACCTCTTGGGCTCGTTGTGGCTCAACGAACAAGATTCTCAACTCCGATTTCCACTGATAAAGGACCGGCTCTTCCATCAAGATCTGGGCAGCGAGGAGAGGGAGAAGAACGATGAGAAAACACCGGAACGAATTCACAAGGGGAGGAATACCTTGCTCTGATTTTTGGACACCTCTAAAGAATCAAACCGACGACGATTTCCGGCGAGGAAACAATCCGGCGGAGCTTTACCAAGCTAGCGGACGGAGGATGGGAGAAACTCCAAGGTGTGGCTTCTTGATTTGATTGGAGGTGGAGAGATTGTTCTTGAGATTAATTCCAAATAAATTCTGAATTAAATTCGGGATTAATTCCCCAAAGGGTGTTCAACCATCACCTCCTAAAGAATCCCATAGGGGTTCAAATTTGAACTCACCCCAGAATTTAAAATTCTGGGTTTATCTCCAATCACTTCCCTATCTAATAGGGACATGAATTAATCATATAAGGGAGTCAAAAACTAACCTCCCTATTAATAGGGAGGCTAAGCGTATGGGGAGACTAAGCTTGGTCTCCCCCCTGTTCAAATTCAAATTTGAATCAGAATTCTATTCAAAATAGAATTTGAGTTTCCCTCTTTATAATAGTCGACCCACTTAAGTCATAAGCCGGTCCGATCAACACTTTGACCGGACCATGGTCCAATACCTTGACTAGACCAAGGTCAACACTTTGATCGGACCATGATTCGGGTTGACTTCATTGCATGTTGTACCCTACAAATTAGGATTTCGTGGTACACCTTCCTCGAGTGCTCATAGTTCGTCCGAATATGAAACATCTTTCTCGAGAACCGTGATCGTGTTGCGGCATGTCCATGCTAGTAACATCAAGTGTCGCATGCGAGCTCTTTCTCATAAACTCGTTACGAGGGTAGCCTGTTGTGTGTGACCAATTGTGTCCCACACTAAGCCAGTAGTGAGTTGTGCATAACGGAGAGTCGTATTAGATAGAACACCTTTGATTTGAATTTCACGAGCCTCCACTAAACCTCTTTAGTGAGGTCGTGTGAGACTCCACTCACAAGTCATGATTAACGTTTAGCAACATGTCATGACCACCCAGATAGTGTGAGATTCAATCTACAGGGATCGAAAGCCATTCACTGATTAGTTATTGTGCAACAAAATCCTTCGGTTACAATGTCTCGAACTCGGCTAGGGCATAGAAGATGTGTCAAATCCTAATACCGGTTCATATGTATTCCACCTGTTAAGTTGTCATCTAAACCATGAAACGTCAGAAACCCTTTTCCGACTTTCATATCTTTTCAGGCCAGAGATTCTCGAGTCGACACTTGCCAGGACACATATGACACTATCTCCTTGTAGGTTGCTCACCTACCTCCATGAAAGCTTCTCCATGCCTAGTGGTACCTAGCATGCGACTTTGTAAGCCACATAGGGATAACACCAAAGCTATGAATCGTCAATCACAAGGTAACCATGACAACCTCAAATCCAAGGATTGCTTGCACCCACTATCACCTCAGGAACAACCTATTGACACTCATCTAATGATTCCATTCGGTGTTCCTCGAGCATGTCTGTTCAGTGAACTCATTCTCTAATGAGCACCTGCACTTATACATTAATGATGCCTCATAGGTAACTGCGAGATCAACTACCCCCTATCATATAGGGTATGTACCAAATGAACTAGTCTTGCTAGAATCACCGATCCCCTACCTGGTGATCCTACGACTAGGAACATTTAGAACATGAGCCTTTGGATTCTAAGTCTATGGCATGAGATAATTCATGGGGTTCATCATAATCTTTATAAACAAAGATGCAACATATGATGAAAAATGCCTCATTATATTTATTACCCTTGAATAATCCCTAAACGCATCGACATGTGATTGGCTCAAGGGCACTACTCCTTTCATTTTTCTTCCACAAGTCTTCCAAAAGTGTCCTATAAATTTGACATCTCTATCGGAAACTAGATGTGGGAATACCATGTAGCCTAACCACCTCCTTGAAACACAACTCAGCTGAAGTCTTAGTACAAGGAATAAAATGTGCCATCTTTGAAAAATGATCCACCACAACGAAGATTGAATCATAACCTTTCGCTGTCTTTGGAATTCCTAAGACAAAATTCATGCTCAAATGAGTCCATGGCACCTATGGCATAGGCAATGGAGTGTACAACCCTATATTTTGTGAATTGCCCTTTCCAAATTGACAAGATGAACACCTTTTCACCAACCTATTCACATCCTTATACATTCCTGGCCAAAAGAACCAATCAGCCACCAAATCCAATGTCTTTCCTCTAACAAAATGCCCTCCTAAACAATTCCCATGAAGTTCTCTAATAATTTGTTCACTTAAAGAACCTTTTGGATTGCTCAAACGATTGCCTCGAAAGTCGACACACATCCATCATGCAATCGATAAGGCAATTGTTCATGTCTTGCTAGCCCTTCAAATTAAAAAATAATATGACTGAAATATGGGTTAGCCAAGCCTTGTACTCATTCTTCACTTCTCCAAAACCCATCACTTGGGCACTCACTGCCACTAGTAGTGAAGATCGTCTGCTAAGCGCATCGGCACAAATTTTTCCACCACAAAGCACTTTAGTTTGAAAAATGCTATGTTGTCTCGAATCTTCCGTTTCATCTTCAGCTGTTGCTGCCAACAACCTACGAACAACCAAAGACTCCTTGAACTGGATACACATTGATCTCTTCGCTTTCTTCATCATATTCATCATAAATAGGGTCTAAAACATCAGCCTCTTGTTCTTCCAGTTTAGCTAAGTTAACCCTTCGCTCAAGACAGGAATAAAGAATGACCCCTTTTACCACAAGTGAAACAACGAATTTGGGAGCTGCTGCCAGGCTTCGAAGCATTGTGTCCAAAACTATCTCCAGCCCCATATCTCACTACAGCCTTCCCCTTTTCACTCCTCTCAGCATTATTCATGTTTCCTCCCCCACTACGGTTCGTAACGGAAACCTCTAGAGTGTTTTTAAAGTCTGTTTGATGCATCTTAACATTCCGAACAGCTCCAGAGCCCCTCTCTGTACACCTCCATCCATTCGTCTAGTCAAAGGCCTCCTAGCACCATACCGCCAAACACTTTTTTCAGCCACTAAAGCATATTGTCGTGCATCTTCAAGGCTGAATAATCGAACCACTCGCATCTCATCTCCGATAGACTGATTCAACCCCACCAAATATTGTGAAGTCATGAATCTCCCAAAACCCTACTAGGGAGATACAATTTTTGCAGCTGCTTATCTTATCAATAGAATGCCCCTCAAAGCTCTCAACTTTAATAGTTCTTTAGAGGTCTTGCAAGGGAAAAATGCTTATACCGTTCCTCCTAAAGTGTTTGGGTGTGTTTGTTTTGTTCATAATAGGAATGCTAGGAAACTGTACCCTCGGGCTCTTAGATGTGTGTTTATTGGGTATTCTCCAACACAGAAGGGCTACAAGTGTTACCGTCATCCTTCTAGGAAATAATTTGTTAGTATGGATGTTACTTTTAGAGACCCTCGGGCTCTTAGATGTGTGTTTATTGGGTATTCTCCAACACAGAAGGGCTACAAGTGTTACCGTCATCCTTCTAGGAAATAATTTGTTAGTATGGATGTTACTTTTAGAGAAACTGAGCCTTACTTGAGTACACCCCAATCACCTCTTCAGTGGGAGAGTAATGGAAGTGAAGAGGTGATACCTTGTTCTATAACTCTTGATATTCTTATTTAGGGGGAGAATTCTTTCAGGGGAGAATATTGGGCGTTTGGATAGACCATATTTAAAAAGATACTCGAGGAGAAACAGGACAAAAGAATCTTCTAGTGAGGTATCTCTAACCCTTGATTGCACTTGTGATTTGGATAAACCTATTGCTCAAAGGAAAGGTGCCCTGTAACAAACACCTTATATCTAACTTCGTCTCCTATGACTCATTGTCCTCCTATAGAGCCTTTGCCTTGTCTATTTCCTCTGTGTCTATTCCACAGGATTGGGAGAGAAGTTCTAAGAGATCCTAAGTGGGAAGAAGCGATGGTTGACGAAATGAAAGCTCTAGCTAAAAATGAGACTTAGGGAGCTTGTCACTCCTCCATCGGGGAAGAAATTGGTCGGCTGCAAGTGGGTGTTCATTGTAAAACACAAGGCTGATGGTTGGATTTAAAGACACAAAGCCAGATTTGTAGCTAAGGGATTCACTCAAACTTATGGAGTGGACTACCAGGAGACATTTGCCCCTGTAGCTAAGATGAACACTATCAGAATCCTGCTATCTTGTGCAGTCAACCTTGATTGGAACTTACGTGAAAAATGCATTCCTCCATGAAGATTTATAGGAGGAGGTATATATGGAGATTCCTTCTGGATTTGATGATGAATGAACACAAGGAAAGGTGTGTAGATTAAAGAAGGTCTTGTACGGATTGAAGCAGTCTCCCACTGCATGGTTTGACAGATTCAGCAAAGCCATGAGCTCTTTTGACTATCGACAGAGCTATGCTGATCATACCCTATTTATCAAGCATCACAAGGGTAATATCACTCTTCTTATAGTTTATGTTGATGACATGGTGATGATAGGAGATGATAAAGAAGAGATGGCTCGACTAAAAAAGCTTATAGCACAAGAATTTGAGATCAAGGATCTAGGAAAACTACAATATTTCCTTGGAATTGAAGTTGCCAGATTAGGATAGGGAATCTTCATTTCACAGAGGAAATATATATGGGATCTTTTGGAAGAAATTGGTATGTTGGGTTGTAAACTAGAAGAATCTCCTATTGAGAGCAACCATAAGCTACAAGCAGGGATCAGTGAGTTAGTTGACTTGGGAAGATACCAAAGATTGGTGGGAAGACTAATTTCTCTCGCACACTAGACTCGACTTTGCATATGCAGTCAGCTTGGTAAGCCAATTTATGCATGATCCTCGTGAGCCTCATATGTAGGTTGTCTTTCGCATTTTGCGATATTTGAAGTTTGCTTCAGGAGAAGGTCTTCTTTTCTCCAAATCTCCAGATAGAACCATTTACTGATGCAGATTGGGCTGGATCTCCCGATGATAGGAGATCGACATCCGGTTACTGCACGCTTATGGGAGAAAACTTAGTCACTTGGAAAAGCAAGAAACAAAGTGTGGTTGCTCGATCAAGTTGTGAAGCAGAGTATAGAGCTATGGCTCAAGGTGTTTTTTTTTTGTCAAAAATAACTCCAAGTATGAAAAAGCATACCGGTTGGGTTTTTTTTTTTTGTTAAAAATAACTCCAAGTCTCCAATAACACATAATTGATGAAGAAATGCTTAAAATCAGTATTCAAATGTCAAATACATGAATACAATGTTTAAAATACGGACGAATGACGTCCGTCGTACCCATACATATCTTGGGCTTGGGGACATACACAACTAAGGTCAACACCGTAGGTCTCTAATGCCCATATTTGGAAATTTTCCCTTGGCATAATGCCTTGGTATCCATTATACCACATTGACATTAGTGTTTCTTTATTGAGATTCCAAGAACTAGACCTTGTATCATCAATTGAGTAGGTACTGGATACAGAGTAGGTTGATTCAGAAACTTCTTGCAAACTACTCATCATATCCTGATGGTAATCTTGCAAAGCTGTCGGTCCACCTCTACGCCAGCCTCTCTTCTCGTACACCCTGATCCCAGTTGATCCTCTGGTTCTAGCACCATGGTCCTCATCTTGGGTGGTGTGATCGAAGTATTGCTCATTTGTCCACAGATCAACAGGTGCCAGTGTTGATGGCACGACGGTGTCTTCTCCACCAGCTCCATCATCATCATTATCTCCTCCGTCTTGTGTGCTGCTACTGCTATGAACGGAGGGCTCGTCTTCTTCGTCCTCTTCTGCTTCTGCAATCGCATCCAAAGGATCAATTGGTTGTTTACCTTTGGCTTTGCCTTTTGCCTTTGAAGGTGTTGCCTTCTTTTTTTCCTTTGATTGGGAAGATGGAGAGTCCGACTCGGATCGGCGTCTTGCTTGCCAAATTTGTTGAGAGTCCAAGGGAGTAATGACCATGTCTTCTAGTTGGCTCTCAAACTCAAGTGCATCAGATATAATTGGTGAAGGCCGAGGTAGTTCGCCTGGTTCATCAAGAAGAGGTTGGTCGCTCTCCATTGCACTCCAATCAATTATCGGGTCCGCATCGCTATGGACGAACTCGACATTGAACGGATCTACATGTTGAATCTCTTTATCTTCGTTTTGTAATGCCCGCAATCGAAGCCGCATGTTGTAATGAACGTATACTAGCTTCTCTAATCGGGCATATGAGAGCTGGTTGCGCGGCTTGGTATGAATGAAGGCGAAGGTCGACCAATTCCTCTCGCATCCACTTGATGATGTGGTTTGCAAGAGGATGCGTGTTGCAATCTTCCGAAGAGTTGGAGCTTCGGTTCCAAATTGCAACCACCATTCAACTGCAATAGATTTAAAATTAATATTAGTAACGAGATTACCAATTTTATCATTAATTAATAAATTGAAAAAAAATTATATCTACTTGGATCCATAGAATCTCGGCACGACATTGCAAATGGATCTTCGAAATTGCCACTTGAATCTCGGAAATATCATGATTCATTTAGAGCTTGTGCCGCTTCTCTGGTCGATGCCGACATTCGTTGTATGACCTTGCGAAGCGGATATAACAAACTATCCGTCGTTCCAAGATCATATCGATACTGGTATGCGGGATTTAAATAATACCCTATAAAAATTATAAATTTAATAAGTAATTTAGCATAATAAATTAAAATTAAATAAATTTCAGAAAATTAAATAAAAAATTACCAGCGATGTGTATGTCATGACCCATTTGATTCTCCTACCTCTGGGAGATAATGTCGATGAAGGGTTTATACTTGGTTGAAGAAATCATAACCCTCTTGTTTTCTTTTTGTGCTTGGTGGATGTAGTGGTAGATATGACCCATTTGAGGCGTCTTTTCCATATCCACCTGTCGTAGAACCTTGTACAATGGTTCTACGGCGACGATTATCTCCGCGATGCAATCCCATAAACGCGTGTTGAAGATGCACTTCTCTGTTTGCTTTCCATCGGTTTTTCAGCATATCTTGATGTAGACCATTCCTCACTTGTAAACATGGATCGAAGGCTTGCCTTACGTTGTTGGAGCGACCTTAATGCGATGAAGTTTGTTGCAAAACGAGTCGCTCCCGGTCGAAGAATTTCACCTATAATATGGAATTATTATTAGTAATTATCACTTAAACCAATTAATAAATAAATACTATAAATTATTTTAAAAAAATACCTTTCGTAAATTTTCTCATAAGGGCGTGTACCCATGTGTGGTTGTATATGAAGAGCGTAATTTGTTGCGCCTTCTTCACCGTTGACTTCACCATCGGTATATCACCGATATCTTTCATCATGAGGTCTACACAATAGGCTGCACATGGAGTCCTACATATATGAGGATAGTCTTGTTCAATTATCTCACTTGCCTTTTTGAAATTGGCTCCATTGTCGGTTACAACTTGAACAATGCTATGAGATCCAATCTCCTCGATCACCTCCGTCATCAACTTCGAAATGTAGTAGCCGTCATGGATTTCATCAAAAGAGTTAACCGACTTGTGATAAACAACCCTCCTGTTGCAATAAATGAGGAAGTTGATGATGCTCATCCGGGTTGCCCCGGTCCAACTATCGCACATTAAACTGCATCCGTAGTCCACCCATTGTCGTTTTATTCTGTCGATCCATTATTTCATTGACCTCTTCTTCAAGGTAAGGTCCTGAAATTTTATATGGAGTTGGAGAGGCAATACCTGGCCTACCTTTTGGATTGTAGACACCATAGTTCAGTAGTATGGGTTATTGGCTGCATTTGCGGGAATCCGGTTGAAGTGGAACCATTTGGAGATCGCTCTCCCCAACTCCCACTTGTTCTTGGCCCAAGCATCGTCTATGCGCGGTTGTTTTGATGATGGAGGAGGAAATGCCCTGGGATCAAGATCAAAAACATCAATATTAGTTTTCCTACTAATTGCTCCGAGGTTTGTGAAGAATCCACGAATGCCTCATCTGCTGCCTCCTCTGCTCTGAGTTTGAGGTGCTCTCATGCTAGAACTCCGATCAATATATGGACCGGAGGGAATTGAACCGCTTCGGTTCATTGCTCCGGTAGCCGAAGTTGAGCCGACGCTGCTTGTGCCACCGCTGCCACTGCCTCCGCCATACTTGAATTGAGATCCGAGATAATACATCCGATCTCGTTCGAATACAGCATGCTCCAATGAAGCTCGGATGACGGCTTTAAGTTTCGGATCCTCGTTGTCATCGCCACCCCGAGCCTCATAATGGCCACCGCCGACATCTTGGGTAGCTCGTCGGTCGAAATCAGCTTGTTAAGCCGCATTCTTAAGACGTTGCTCCTTCTTGTTGTTGAGTTGCGCTTTGAACATCTTTCGGACTTCGGCCGGTACTTTGGGGCAATTGACGACGTCGTCATATCCTCATGCCAAGTGTTGCTTCAATTGAGTGATGCCTCCACCACGTGAAATCATATCATAGTGGAGGCCTTGCCAGTGATGAGCCTTCTCGAACCGACGACCGTGCTCCCATGCGGGGTCGGCTTGAGATTTCGGCGCCATTTCGACAGAATTTCGACGTGGAAATTAATTAAAAAAAGACGAGAGAGAGAGAATTTGAGAAAGATTGAGAGAGATTGAGAGTTTAGATGGGTAGAGGGGTGAGTGAGGGTGAAAGGAGTGTTTTGGGGGCTTTAAATAGCCCCCAAAACAAGCCAAACCCGGTCCTAAACGGCTCTTTAGCCGTTTGGGGGTACTGTTCATCATATCGGGTGATACCGCCCGGTATGACACCTAATACCGCCCGGTATGGGTGGTATTTGATAAATACCGCCCAAACTGGGCGGTATTAATCCACGTGCTGTGGCCAACAGCTCGACATGGCTGTCGGCCACCGTTGCCAAGTGCCAACGGCTATATGCATCATACCGGGCGGTATGATGCATATACCACTCGGTATGGGCGGTATGTGATAAATACCGCCCATACCAGGCGGTATTTACCGAGATACCCGGTATTCTCCCATACCGGGTATCTCGTATACCGGTAAGTCCAAAAATCGGTAAATACCGGGCATACCGCCCGGTACGGTACGGTTTTTTGAACTATGATTAGAAGAACTGAAGTTGTTAGAAAAGAATAATCTATCCTTATTTTGTGATAACAAAGCTGACATCAGTATAGCTCATAATTGTGTTCAACTTGACCGAACAAAGCATATAAAGATTGATCGGCACTTCATCGAAGAAAAGTTGATAGATGGCTCCTTGAGCATATTCCATGTGACGTCTGACAAGCAGCTAGCTGATGTGTTTACAAAAGGAGTCAGCGATAGGAACTTTCATACATTGGTCTGCAAGTTGGGCATGTGTGATATCTATGCACCAACTTGAGGGGGAGTGTTGACTTATGAAATTAATTATGTTGATTTCTAGGCCCTAATTTATTGTGATTTGATTGTGATTTATTGTAATTTATTTATTGCCTTGTAAATTTTCCTAGATAGGATTTACTTCTTGTCTATAAATTGGGTCTTGTATACTGATTGTAGAGATGATAGAGAAGAATAAAAATATTCTCTTCTTCAAATTCTTCACATGGTGATGGTCAAGTGCTAATGAAGGGAAGCTAGAAATTTGCTTCATTAATCTATTCTAGTTTTGTTTCAGACAGGAAGATTAAGCTACAACAAGCATCTATAGTGACCTATTTGACCATATATCTTTTGGGAAGGCGATTAAGCCCTCTTACGTTCCAAAATAACATACTAAGTTTTGAGAAGTCCATAAACGATTCAAGACGACAAATAATATCTACCAAGCTTCAACCAAAATACTGCAACGAGCTTAGGCCTCCCAGACACCTAACGCTTGGAGAATTTTACCTTGTTCTCCCAGACAGATAAAGCCTAAATCTGCAACCTTGTTCAGGAGACCTGGATACAAACTTGTGATCATAGGGACATTCATCAAACCAAGTGTTTGAATGTCAACCCGATCAGTCGTACTTGGGAATCTTCCAGTGACTTTGCCGCCTTTCTCAGAGCTGCCTTCTTTAGACTGTGAATTCGGACCCCAGAAGCTAGGCGAGAGCTACATCTTAAGGTTAGTGGAGCTGCAATGGACATCCCCATCCCCTGCTTCTTTGATTTCAGAGTGCTGGACCGGTAAGGTTTCTGAAAGCTGGCCATGGATATTGACACCTCTGAGCCTAGGGGTGCAATGTGCTGATCCAAAGAGGCTTGCTTAGGGGGGCCAAGCCACCCGAGCCCAACTGGGTTGGAAACAGGAGACAACACAAGGCCCACAGTCGAGTTCCAGTCCACAAGGAATCCCGGGTAAGTATAATCCAGCCCGTTGTCTGAACAACAAGACCAAGTGGCTTCAGGTCCGCTTCCATTTCCGACTCCACCACGGATTGTCTGAGCTGGAACAAAGGGTTTAAGGAAAGGATCTGACTCAGCATAATTGAAGATTACCTGCGAGGTTGAGTCAACGCCAGTTGCCATTTGCGGGATGGGCCCCAGAGTAGGCCTCAGAAGATGTTTGATTGGCCACCTCTTCCGACATATAAAGCCTAAGAGATTCTTTGCCATGCAAAAGTACCTTTCTGTATCCTCTTTATGTTGCGTGTGGCAGATTATCCGAGATTGATACGCCGCCAGCTTCCGGAATCATTAGGTGTCGGAGAATCCCGAGTGCTGGGGGGAAAGATTTTATAGTCATTTGCATCTGAAAGGAGAGCCATCTGGAAGACTTCAGAGGACGTTTGACTGTGAGTGAAGGTGGAGGGAGACAGTGACTGACCGTTGAGTGTATGGATCGGAGTGGTGCTGTCCACCGGCGAGCAGTCATCGCTGATGTGTGGAGTTAGCTGCCGGTTGAAGATCTGAAGTGAACCTTTTGTAAGACTTGTTCAAGGTAGGAAGTTTTAGCTGTCTTGTTCATGTGTCAGAATGCCCTTGCACTGCTTTCTAGTGTTTTTACAGGTTTGTGTTGTGTAACTTATCATGTATTAATCATATAATTCTAGGGGCATTAGAGACAAAGGAAAATTTCAGTTACATATCATATATCATTATATATACTTCCCCTAATTCTGCAATTTTGGGCCATTTATCTTCTGCTTTGCAATGGTTTTATAAATTATACCTAATCGGATAGACTATAATATGATGTGCAATATCTAAATGTTTCCGAATGATCAGATTTGCACATCTGACATCTCCTCTTTTAATCTTTTGTTTCAGGCCAAAGCTGGTGCTGGGTCCGCGACACTCTCTATGGTTAGACTTCTTGGGCTGCATTTTCTATTTGCATTAGGTGCTTGTTAGAAGTAGAACTTAACAAGACAAGAACTTGCTACTTTAAAAAAAATTGCAGGCATTTGCTGCAGCCAAATTTGCAGATGCTTGTCTGAGAGGATTGAGAGGTGATGCTGGCATTGTGGAATGTTCATTTGTGGCCTCACAGGTACTATAAATATTCTATAGCTACTTTGATAATTCTGAACGTTTTTAATGGGTGGGAAAACAAAATCTGTAGGTGACAGAACTACCATTTTTTGCAACAAAAGTTCGATTAGGTCGAAGTGGAGCCGAAGAAATTTTCCCTCTAGGGCCACTGACTGAATATGAAAGGTTTGTGATCTTGTCTTAATTGTGTTTGATAATTCTGTACCAACTAATAGTTAAAAGTCTTCTAAAGCATAGCAGTAGCCTCCTATATTTTTTGCTAGCAAAATTGTTGATTGCCTCAGTAAGCAACAATTTCTTGCTGAGATGATAGTATTGTTCTTTTTAAGTGAAAGTTGGAGGAAAAAAATAGAGAATTTTTTGGCATAAATCACCAATGTCAAATATAATTGTTTTTCCAATGTATTAATCTGCAATGCATTAAGGATTGATTCCTCAATAATGTTTATGCAGGGCTAGCTTGGCAAAGGCAAAACAAGAGTTGGCAGGTAGTATTGAAAAGGGAGTTTCCTTTGTCTGTAAATGACGAGTAGAAGGTATATTCATTTGAAAAGGGAGTTACATATATGTCAACCCGGCTCCAGTTGCTTGTATAAAATGCTCATTTGAATGACTGCAATCTAGCTAGCTTATACACGTTGTAACTAAGCTACCTAGCAAACTCTGACCGGAATAATAAATACAAATTGTTCATGCAAACAAATGCACAAGACCTAGTGACTCATATTTGAATTAATTCTGGGGTGATTGTGATCGAGAAGTATTGGCTCATATAAGATGTTTATAGCATTTGTTGATGTAAGTACATTCTTAATGTTGAACTTATAGAATAGGCTCGAGCAACATGAAAACACAAGATTCCAAGCTTGCATCCAAGAGCCATTTAATAAGAGACTCAATCTCGTATCAGATGATTGATGCTTTGTGATATAAGAAGCATAACTCAAAAACCTCCAACTCCAAGCAAGCAACCATTTTACGAAAATAATTGTCATTTGTGCAGTCAAATCTGAACCAAGAAACGGCTTAAACTAAGCAAGTGATGAACTACCAATCTACGCCAGCATCGCAAGGTGAAACATTTAACACATCGTGAAAAGGCAGACCGGAAAATAGATATGTGTAGCAACATGAAGAATGATGATAGTAAAAATCAAGATAGAGTCAGCACTCAAATACCACACCTTTATATGGTAATTTTAAGTCATATTTGTATCGTGGAAATGTGAGATTGAGGAGAAAAGATCATTTGGTAGTCCCCTTCTACCAGAATATATAATACTTATTATTTTACATTTTAGTCTAATGATATAATAGTATTTACACTTTGGTCTTCCAACGCTCCGTCTCATGTTGGAACAAATATATAATGCTTGCCCAACTTGTTCCATATGTAAATCATTCTTAGACTTTTTAACGACTTAGTTGACATATCATTAGAGCTTACAAATGACAAGACTATTTCTTTTGGATTGCACTTTCTTCCTCATGAAATGATAATCGATTTATATGTGCTTTGTCCTCTCATGAAACACAAGATTAGAGGCAATATGCATAGCTGCTTGATTGTCGCAGAATAACATCATTGGTTCTACTTGAGTGATACCAAGTTCTCCCAATAATTGCTTGAGCATTATCAGTTCACACGTTGCGAGGGCCATAACCTTATATTCTGCCTCTGCACTAGACCTGACCACAATAGTCTACTTCTTGTGTTTCCATGAGATTAGATTACCACAAAGCATTACACAATATCATGAAGTTGATCGGCAATCACTAGGTGAGCCCGCCCAATCAGCATCACAATAACTTGTTACATGTAGGTGTTCTCGATCGCTATACAAGAGTCTTTTTCTTGGTGCAACCTTGAGATAATAAAGAATCCTTAATATAGCTTCCCAGTTTCTCTTACAAGGTGAATCAAGGAATTGACTAAGTACACTTACAACAAAGGAAATATTAGGTCTCGTAATTGTAAGATAGTTTGGCTTGCCTACCAATCTATGATAGGGACCTGGATCAACTAAGGACTCTCCCTGTCCTGGTAGCAACTTTGTATTTGGATCCATTATCCACAGGTTGTGCTCCCATCATGCGTGCCTCCTATAACATATCAAGCACATACTTCCTCTGAAAGATATAGATAGCTCCCCCTAACTGAGCTACTTTAATGCCAAGAAAATATTTCAAATCACCCAAATCTTTAGTTTGAAACTGCTGGTGTAAATGAGATTTCAACTTCTTTATCTCTTTTATATCATCTCTAGTAACAATGATATCATCTACATAAACAATAAGAATCGCTTGTTCCCCAGCAGAAGAAGTGCAAAAGAAGACTAAGTGATCTAAAGTACTTCTGAGCATGCCAAACTTGGTGATAGTAGAACTTAACTTGCTAAACCAAGCACGTGGGGATTATTTCAAACCATAGAGAGACTTCTTCAACCGACAGACTAAGGTGGACTTGCCCTAAGAACAAATCCCAGAGGTTGCTCTATATATACCTCTTCATCAAGATCGCCAAGAAGAAAAGCATTCTTGATGTCCTTATTTGGTCAGGTACGTGGAGCCCCCGTGCAAAGCAATTTGGCATGGCTCGAGTCAAGTCCAAGAGTATAGTTGGGCGAGACCCCTGGGCGAATGAGATGTGGGGCACTGATGGCTCTAATCCGACAGGGCCCAATAGTTCTAGTCCGGTCCAGTGCTCGACGAAGGGTCGCGAGTCGATGGTGGGGGGATGAATAGTCTCTGTGACCCTGGTTTTCTCCTCTTCTCTCTGATGATAGGTGCGAGAAACCTCATCTCGAAAAGCAGAGGTCGGCCTCCCGATTCTTTTAAGGTGGCTATCTTCATCGTGCTCTAAGCGGTGCCGCTTGCGTTCGTCCAAGTGTTGTTCCCGGCAGGGTTGTTCATTGGGTCGATCCGACCCAATGAACCTGAGAACCTGACTTGACCCGACCTATTTGGGTTGGGTCGAGTCAGGTAATCAGGTCGGATCAGGTAGGGTCGGGTCGAGTACAATTCGATCAAACCCAACCATAGTTGGGTCGGGTCTCAGGTTTTAGAATTTGAAACCCAATGACCTGACCCGATGACCTAATTATTTATACATTTTTAAAGTATTATATTAAAAATATTTATTTTATTTATTTTAAGATTTTTTTTAAAATTTATTTTTAAAAACTCATTTTTACCTAATATATCAGGTAAACTCGACTACCCGACCCGACCCAACGCGAACTAGGTTGGGTTGGGTCGGGTCGAGTTTGAGAGGTGAAATTTTTTTAACCCGCCCCGACGCTACCTGTGAACAACCCTAGTACCCGGGACTGTGTCGGTGCCTCGACCTAGATTGCTAGGTTTTGGTTTTGCGCTTGGAGATCGTCGATCAATTGGCGTAGCTCTTTTGGAGTTGGGTTGGAGTGTTACGATCCGCTTGATGGGATAACTGACCCACCAACTTCATAGGCCAACCTATTGGTCTAATTAAAATGCTTAACCTGAAGTTGATGGTAGCACACCCATCAAGCCTTATAAGCCAACACAACATCCAATATTCTCCCTATGTGGGACTAAAGTGGGGTATTACATGGAGGGTACCAAGGCGTCACTCCTTGTCGTGTTAGCGTCATTAAGTAGCGTGGGAACGCTGCTGCTAGGGTGTTGCCTATGCGCAGCGGCGTTCTCCTAACTCCAAGTACCTACATGGTGGAGCAGGTAAGATTTACTCGGCCCCACGGTGGATGCCAAATGTTATTGCCTGAAGCGGTGTGATGCGGTCCTGCACGTCTCCTAGTTCGATTGGGGAGGGGGGGGGGGGGGGGGGGCTGCATAGATACTCTAATGCTCAAGTAAGAAGAAATTCCAAGTGGTGGGTATTGAATTAGAATCGAGAGTATATAGTGCAAAATTAGGGATATTTCGGGCGGTGGTGCCTCCTTAAATCTTGCGGGGATATGCTCGGAATGGATCGAGGTCTAATTCGGAGGTGTCAGGCTCATTACTGTTGAATCCCTAGTAATTAATGAGGATATGGGTGTCCTAGTATGGCCAGGTGGAGCCCCCGGGCCAAGTCATGTTTGGCTCGACTTGAGTCTGGTTCATGAGCATGAGCGCTCCTAGGCCTAATTTGGTCGGGCCCAAAGTGGTAGTCTAGTCCATATTGTTATAGGTGATTGTATTAGACAAAATCGACAACATAATTATCTAAAAGTTGAAAATAATATGTGTTCTTGCTTGAGGATCAGAGTAGTCTGGTCCGACTCGGTGTCTCTCTATTGGCATAAGATTTTCAACCTTTGTCTTAATCTCGATTTTGATGATAACAAACATGGAACTAATGTATTCATGAAGAAATATTTCCATGTTCCATATCGATTTATGTGCGTCATCCCCGATCGAAAAAATCGGAGAAATCGGGGAAATCGGCAAGAACGGTCGTCGACTCTTGGATTTTGTCGGGATGATAGAGTTTAGGTTTAGGGTGTCTAGAATGAATATGTAATCATCTCTTATAATGCAAAGAACCCAAAAACCAAACCCGAACTCCAAAATATGAAAACTCGGAAAATCAGAAAACGACCCTCAAATTCACTAAGCCTAGGGAGTTATTTGGAGGGCTATATCACCTAGATATTTTCTTGGCACTAAAAGTTCCGGTAATTATTCCTTAGGTAAAAACTAGTTAACTGTATATTTTAAAGGAATTTTTGGAAGCCTTTAACCTATTCATATTTGATCTAGGGGATTATAAAATTTTTTGTTTTCAAAAATTTGTACTAGATCCCAAAAGTTAGATTTTGATTCTTAAGAATTTTTATTTTTTAGATATTTTTATTGAACCCAAATGGGGGTAATGCTTATATAACATTTATGTTTTAAAGTTATTAACTTAAAAGACTTAGGGAAGACTAAAGAACAAACTTCGAGGAAAAAAAATAAAAAAATTGGGCAGTTTTCTAAGTGTCGATCGATGGCCGGTCAACGGGTGGTCGACCGACCATCAGTCGGTCACTGACTGGCTGAGGATTAAAACTAGCAGAAGTCTCCGGTCGGTGGTTGATTGATCGGCCATTAGCCGGCCACCGACGGAGCAACGCCAACGGGCAAAAGGGATATTGAGCTGTTTGGTGTCCCCTCTTCATGGCATAAAAATACAAGCCATGAGAGCCTTCCTTAGGGGTTATTGAGCCTATTGAGTCATTCCTTATACTACCTAAGCTTTCATTGAGTCATTATTCGCAAAACCCTAGCCTTGAACCTTCATTCTTGATCTTGCCTTTGAATCCTTAAAGATTTACCTTACCAAAGCATCAACAGGAGCTAGGTGATTCTTGTTGGAGCTAAGTATTATTGTTTTGATTATTGCTATATTTGTAATTGTATTTTCATATTTATTTCATTGTATTTGAGCTTGTGAAGACCTAGGTTGTTAGGTTTTGAAATTGGGTAGCCATGGTGTTTGAGGTTTAAATCTACCTGTGTAAACATATTTTGCTCGGATTAGTTGAGTTTTCCTTAGGGTTGAGGTGGGAGAGTGCTTTCGGTTGGTGTCACGCCCCAACTCGGGGTTGCATGACCGGCCAGGGTAAGTGTCAATACCCCGAAGCCTACCAAATGCACTATCCAATCATAAAAGAACAATACTGAACTATCGAAAAACTATGAAATAAACGGCGACCAAACTTTATTAATTTCAAACAATTTTAAGTCTAAAGAAACAAGTCAGTTTTTCAAATAAGAGTTCAAGTTTAAAGCCGTAAATGTTTTTACAAACGACTACCATTCATGGGTATAGAAATCTTTCCTACTTGATTTAGTTGAGTAAACGAAATATAGCGAAGAATGTGGCCTACTCTTATCAACAATAATTACTAGCAATAGTTACCTACAATAATCACCAAAATTAAATACCAACAATGGTAACTAAATGAATGCTAGAGAAAGAGATTAATTTCAGCGATTAAAGCTAAATTCATATTAAGGAAACAAGTAGTATGACATGGTATGATGGGGCACTAGCATTAGAATATAATCGTAACCTTTCCATACTAAATCCTAACCATGTATGCAATAACAAGAGCATTTCCTTAAACATGATAATCTAGATCTATCGCTACTAACAATTCATATGATGAGCGAGAAATCTCGTAATATAAATACAATTTAACACCAAGCATGTAAGCATGAATCAAAACAACCCAACATGAAATATAGCATGAATAATTTAATCAATCTTTCAATTCCACCCTTACCCTTGCTCGACTGAAACTTGAGCAGGGTAACACCTTGCTCGGCCGAGCCTTCTAGGTAGGAAGGGCATGCTTTCGACAACAATTCTCATGCATCAATCTAAGGATCTGATTTTTACCAAAAAGAAGACGATCCATGGGTTATAAGCCACTCGAGGAAATTGGAAATTTTTTTGGCATGACCTTCCCCCTTTTTCCTCTCTGCGGCCAACCCCTAAGTCACATAAACATGATCAAAACAAAACATAATCACAGCTATGCGCATCATCCGAAGTCCAAACTTGAGAAACCACATCAATCGACAAGAAACATCGCATAAAACTCGATTACAAGATCTCCAAGTTTCGACCACCCGCGTCCCCTTGCTAATAAACCAACCACTCACCTCAATCAGACGCAAAGGTGGACTTGATGAAGATGAATCCCGGCTTCTCTAACGACGATGCGAGATTAGCGCCGTCCACAAGATCTCCCTCCCCTTCCCTCGAGCTGCGTGTGGCTCTCTCTCCTTAAGCCGCACGGCGGCTTGAGGTCAAGGGTTTTATTCCCCCCTCCTTTGGCTTTTGACCAAAGTGCCCTCGAGACTTAGGTCTCATTACTCAATGCAACCCGAGTCCGAATCGGACCCTGACTCAACCTGTAACCCGGTTCCTTCCCAACTTAAATCAATCTAACACATAAGTCATACAACATGCTTCATGAGTCAACCAATTAAGTTATACTTGCCATTAGTGTCGATTCTCGAGACTCAACTAGGCTATTCCCTGATCCCGTGCGCTGCACCACATAAAACTTATATGTTGGGAGATCCTAGGTATTACAACCTTCCCCCCTTAAGAGAAATTCGTCCTCGAATTTAGTAAAGCATAGGGACTCACCATATCCTGGAACAGGGAGGGGTAGTGCTCCCTCATGTCCCTCTCTACTTCCCAGGTAGCCTCTTGCCCGGTATGATGCTCCCACCTAACTTTCACCAAGGGAATTTCCTTAGATCTTAGCGTCCTGATCTGTCGATCAAGTACGTACCTCTACTGGCCTCTCCTCATACGAGGCCGCCGTGTCCACCTCAACCGCAGTCGGCTCGATCACATGGGATTCATCCCTCACATATCTCCGGGGCATTGACACATGAAAAATTGGGTGAACTCTGCTCAGGCTAGGACGCAAAGCCAACTCGTAAGCTACCGCGCCTCTCCGCTTGAGAATAGGGAAAGGCCCAATGAACCTAGGGCTCAACTTCCCCTTCTTCCCAAACTGGACTACCCCTTTCATGGGGGAAACCTTCAGGAACACCAAGTCGCCTTTCGTGAACTCCAACTCTCTGGCCTTCTTATCAGCATACATTTTCTGGCAACTCTGAGTCGCCAACATGCTTTATTTTATTAGATGCACCTTCTTCACTGCCTCCTTAATCAAGTCAGGACCTACCATGAGAGTCTCTCCCATCTCAAACCAGCCCACAGGAGATCTACACCGCCACCCATATAAGGCCTCGAAAGGGGCCATGCCAATGCTATTGTGATAGCTATTGTTGTAGGCGAACTCAATCAACGATAGGTGTTTCTCCCAACCGTCTGCCAGGTCCAGAACGTAGGCCCTCAGCATATCTTCCAAAGTTTGGATGGTTCTCTCAAACTGTCTATCTTTCTATGGATGGAAAGACGTGCTGAACCGTACTTGAGTACCCAAGGCTTCTTAGAAGGACTATTAAAACCGGGCTGTGAACTGGGTACCTGTGAACTGGGTACCTTGATCTGATATGATCATCACTGGGGTACCACGATAAGCCACAATCCTGTCTAAAAATAGTCGGGCGTACTGCTCCGCAGAAAAGGTCATTTTCATCGGAATGAAGTGTGTGGTCTTAGTTAACCGATCCACTACCACCCAAATGGAATCAAAACCTCCTCTTGACCTATGCAGCCCGGTCACTAGGTCCATGGTGATCTTCTCCCACT
Organism: Canna indica; assembly: GCA_034359265.1. NCBI lineage: Eukaryota > Viridiplantae > Streptophyta > Magnoliopsida > Zingiberales > Cannaceae > Canna > Canna indica. The sequence goes on from CP136891.1 coordinate 43,364,374, forward strand.
TCCACTCGGGGACCTCGAGGTTCTGTAGCAGCCTCGCGGGCTTCATGTGTTCGTCCTTCACCTGTTGGCAAACCAAACACTTGGATACAAACTCTGCTACCTCTCTCTTCATGCCCTTCCACAAGTAGTGTTGCCTTAAGTCTCGGTACATTTTGGTGGCTCCCGGGTGCATCGTGTAAGTGAAACGATGACCCATTTCCAAAACCTGTCGGCGTACCTCTGCCATATCAGGCACCACGATCCGGTCTCTGAAGCTTAGAGCACCCTCTGAATCGACCCTGAACCCATCATCTGTGTCACCTCTTCGGACCAGATCCCTTGTCAGAGAACAAAATGCGTCCTCCTCCTGCGCGGCACGCAACACATCCAACAAGGTGGACTGTACCCGTAGGTGTGCCACCAGGGTACCCGAAGTTGACACAGTCAGGGTTGCTCCCCCATCCAGGCACAGCGCTAGCTCTTGAGCTAGGGGCCTTCTCCTAATTTCCAAATGAGCCAAACTGCCCATGGATTTTCTGCTTAAAGCATTCGCTACCACATTCGCTTTCCCCGGATGGTACATAATAGAGCAGTCATAGTCCTTTATGAGCTCCAGCCACCTCCTCTGCCTGACGTCCAGCTCTCTTTGGGTAAGCAAGTACTGGAGGCTCTTGTGATCTGTATAAATCTCACAAGTCTCCCTGTACATGTAATGATGCCAGAGCTTTAGTGCAAAAATCACTACTGCCAGCTCTAGATCGTGCGTCGGGTAGTTCTGTTCATGAACCTTCAGCTGGCGAGACGCATAGGCTATGACTCTGCCAAACTGCATCAGAACACAACCTAGGCCAATTCGAGAGGCATCACAGTAGATCACAAATCCTCCTAAATCGGAAGGTACGGCCAACACGGGTGTCAACATCAAGCATTCCTTGAGCTTTTGAAAGCTCGCCTTGCACTTGTCGTCCCAAACAAATTTGACCCTTTTCTGAGTCAACCGAGTCAAAGGGGCTGCAATCCTGGAGAAATTTTTTACAAACTTTTGGTAATACCCAGCCAACCCAAGAAAGCTGCGGATCTCAGTCAGGCTGGTTGGCCGTCTCCAGTTTTGCACAGCCTCCACCTTTGCAGGATCCACCCTTATCCCTTCCTTGGACACTACATGGCCCAGGAACCCTACACTTTCCAACCAGAATTCACACTTGGAGAATTTAGCGAACAACCGGTGCTCTCTTAGGGTGAGATGCTTCCGGGTGTGGAAGTGCATTCGGTTTGAGAGCGGCGACTCTCTGGTGTAAATTCCTCATTGTAAGAAAACAAATTAATCTAGTAAATCTAGTTTGAAAATCCTAAGCGGGGTGCTTAGGTAGTAGAGTAGGCATTGGGGCTGAACCACTATAAATCTCTTTGTTTGTATTGCTTTCTTTGCATATTGATTACTTGACTTGTTTACTCGTTTTCGCATTCATCTGTAGTTGAATTATGGATTAACCTAAGTAATCAAGAAAATGATTGAAACCGGAATTAGGTTTATGATTAGCAAACACTCTATTCACCCCCCTCTAGTGTAGGCTATTTCTCCAACACTCTCCTGGTCAGGTGCAACTCCGGCGGTGGGGTACCTGCAAAAGACACTCCGATGCTCAAGTTAGTAGGACTCCAAAGTGGAGGTGATTAATGAAAATGGAACTTAGGTCACTTGAGGCATGTCGTGTCTGTACTTATTGCAGGTGGAGGTGATAACGCCGTCCGACAATATCAGGAGAATATTATTTAGAACGAGTCGAGGCTGATCCCGGAGATAGCGGGCATGTAATGGTGTATCCCTCATGATAAGGAAGGATGCGAATGTCCTTGTATGGCTGGGTGGAGCCCCTGGACGAAGCCGACTGGACTCGACTTTATTTAGGTTGTCGGGCGCTGCTGGGTCTAATCCGATCGGGCCCAATAGCACTAGTCCAGTCCAATATGTACGTAGAGACTTGCCTACTTAATTCATTCCATATTTAGGTATCTGAAGGAATATTTCAGCCAATTAAATATAATATTCAATTGTCAACATAATAGTGAAGATGATAGAGTTTTTTAAGTCTTTTGACATTGTACTTACGAAGAGGCAAGGAAGCGAAGTTACTTGGGACAACTATGGGATTAATATTTTTTTTGTTTTTTTTCTTCAAATGATTGTAAAATCAATACTATGTTTTAATTATTACTTGATTTATGATTATTGTAGTTGAGTTTGGGTTACTAATTAACATGTGGTTGGGTCCTAAGAATAGGTTGATTCCACTGGGCGTGACAATAGTTACAAATAGAGGGGAGGCCATCCATGACAACTCTTGCCTAAAGCATAAATAAGTATTGCAAATTATCAAAACTGTAATATTAATGTGCAAAACTCTAAAATACTCATTATTTCAATTTTTTCTAAAATAGATTTCAATATGTCTAGTAACTAATAAGGGACTCATAATTTTGGACCAAACTTTCTAACTGAACGTACGACATAAACTAAGATTCACTAGTTAGTCATTAAGTTAGTATAATTAATTTATTGTTAGGAAGAAAACACTGCAAGGATCCAAAAATTTAAACACCAAAAGCAGAAATACCAAAATGAATAAATCCAGAAAACACAAAGAACACAAAAATTTACGTGGTTTAGTTCGGCAGGGTACCGATCCTACTCCACGGGGAGAATAGGGCACTGATTTTATGACCAATACAAGAGAATCGGAATAAAATTGATAACTAAATCGTAAAGAAAAAATATTGTCTGGACTCGAATATTTTTTCTTCACCGTGGAATCTGCATTTCTGCTTCTGCTTGAAAATTGTGGATGCGATGTCCTTGATCTTCTTGCTTCTGCCTGAGATGGTGTGAAGGAGAAGAGAGCCGTCGGAAATGAACCTCCTTTTATAATAGAACGGGAGCCGACATTATGCATGATTCGGCGGCGAGTAATTTGCCGAAAACCTTGCATGGCTACTTGATATAATCTGACGACGTTTGTAAAAAATTAACCGAAGAAATTTGCATATTTGATCGAAATCTGTGGAAGAGGCAATGCAAATTAATGGCTTTAAAAATAAAATCTTCAAACTTATCATGTGAACTGAGGCAGGACAATTTAATTGAAAGAGTCAAAAAAGACTCGGCCAGAGAAAACTACGCCAAACCTCGCGTGCGCAGCACGCGGCAACACCAACTACTGCTGGCGCATGCGCTGTACGCGCAATGCTAGCAGCTGTTGGCGCATGCGCTGTACGCGCAATGCTAGCAGCTGTTGGCGCGTGTTCTGCACACTAGCATTACTGGCACGAGCTTTGCACCCCAACGCTTGTCGCGCGGGCTCGGCTCGGCCCAACTGTCCAGCTCGCCTAGACCAGGCCGAGCCCAGTGCAGCTTGCAAGTTTTTTTTTCTTCTTTTTTTCTTGATCCAACTTTGTAATCTAGCCCATTTCGAATTAGGTCGGGTTTAAATTGAATTAACTTTCACAATTTTCTCCTTTGATGAAATTTGAACCCGATGAAGCCTTCTCCTCTTCTCTCAGGAGCTAGTAGGGCTAACCTGTGCCTTGAATCAGTCTAACCAAGTTCATGCAGTAATCAAACTTGGTTGTTGGTAGGACTTTTGTTAGCATATCTGCATGATTATGAGCTGTGTCAATTTTTTGAAGTTTGATTTCCCCTTTTGATAGAATGTCCCTGATGAAGTGAAATCTAACATCAATGTGCTTTGTCCTTTCATGGTACATCTGGTCTTTTGATAGATGAATTGCACTCTGACTATCGTTGTGTACAACTATGTCCACCTTTTTGGGAGTTAGTTCTTTTAGGAGATTCCCTAGCAAAATTGACTCTTTAGTTGCTTCTATAATTGCCATGTATTCTGCTTCAGTGGTAGAGAAGACAACTGTTGGTTGTAGTCTGGCTTTCCAACTTACTGCAGTTCCGCCTACAGTGAATATGTAGGCAGTGATTGATCTCCTCTTATCAAGATCACCGACATAGTGATGGTCTGAATATCCTGCAAAAGATTCATTAGTCCCATAAAAAGTAAGACTAGTTTATAAGTACCTTGTAGGTAGTGTAATATCCATTCAACTGCCTCCCAATGTGCTTTTCCCGGATTTGCCGTGTATCGGCTCACAACACTGACTGCATGTGCTATGTTTGGATGGGTACAAATCATGGCGTACATATGACTACCAACTGCGCTTGCATAAGGTACTCGTGACATACTATTTTTTTCTTTTTCACTTTTGGTCATAGCAATTCTAACAATTTGAAGTGAGCGGCAAGAGGTGTTTTGACGGATTTTGCGTCTTGCATGCCAAAGCGCTCAACCACCTGTTTTACATAAGTCACCTGTGTTAGGTATAGCTTTATTCTGTGTGGTTGCGCTTTATCTCCATACCAAGGATTTTTCTTGCAACCCCAAGGTCCTGCACGTCAAATTCACCCTTAAGGTGTTTCTTAAGCTTGTCTATTTCAGTAATATCTTTTGTCGCAATAAGCATATCATCAACATAAAGGAGGAAATAAATCACAGAACTAACTAATTTATTTAAGTAAACACAATTGTCAAAAGATGATCTACTGAAACCAATACCAAGCATAAACTGATCAAACCTCTTATACCATTATCTGGGAGATTGCTTGAGGCCATAGAGTGTCTTCTTTAGGAGGCAAACATGATCAACTTTATTTTTCTCTTCAAACCCTTCTGGTTGTGTCATGTAGATCTGTTCTTCTAGGTCACTGTGTAGGAAAGCTGTCTTTACGTCAAGCTATTCTAACTCCAAGTCTTGCATGGCTACTAATCCTAGAAGAACACGAATAGAGGTATGTTTAAAGAGAAAAAATATCTTTATAGTCAATACCTTCCTTTTGACTATATCCCTTTGCCACAAGCCGAGCTTTATAGATACTACCTTCTTTGAGTTTGTAGATCCACTTGCACCCAACAAGTTTGTTGTGCGGCGGAGGCTTCACAAGTTCCCAAGTATTATTTTTCTGCAAAGACTTGAATTCTTCTGCCATAGCTTCATGCCACTTTCTTGAATCAGATTTAGGGCTTCCTTTATAGGAGACTGGTTCTTCAGTGCACGGTGTTTCTACAGCCATTGCTAGAGATATGTAGTAACATTTGCATACCTAGGATTAGGACATGATGCTCGCCTAGGTCAGTTGAGGGCGATGGAATAAAGATGCTCCTCCTCAACTTGATATTGCTCATCCTCAACTTGATATTGCTCCTCCTTGACCCAGTGCGGCTCCTCTTGGACCTCAACATGTTCTTTAATGGTTTGTTCTAATGAAGCAATGTCATTGGCTTTTGTAGAAGGTGGCCAAGGCGTAAGTGTAGGGAACCAAAATTCTTAGGTAGTAGGCTGAGGTGACATTTCTTCATGTCGCACTGGAGATGTAGGTTCCTCAGAGTCCTCCTCTTCCTGGTCCTCCTTTTTATTTTCAAGAGTACATGTTCATTAAAAATTACATCTTTGTATATTTTTGCTTTACAATTATTTAGACACTGTTGGCCTAAGGTTTTCAACCTTGGTATTAATCTCTGTTTTGATGATAACAAATATGGAGCTAATGATTTCATGGAGAGTTATTTTTAGGTTCTATATCGGTT